>CM035631.1:15002500-20002500 GCA_020496765.1 Gossypium stocksii | reverse complement strand
GCCTGCCCACACGGGCGTGTCCCAAGCCACACGGGCGTGTGGCCTATCTTGTGGTAAAATTTTCTAAGTATTTTAAAGTTCTTAGTTTAGTCCCAGACCACTTCCAAAGTATGTTTTGGGCCTCGTAGGCCCGTGATAGGGACAATATGATTATGAATGAAAAGTTTTAAATTTGAATGGAAATTTATGACTCGGAAATGATCGGTTATATGTGATTAAGTCCAATAATGCCTCATACCCTATTCTGGCGACAGATACGGGTAAGGGGTGTTACATTTCCAACTCCCCTAATTTATTTAATTTATTTTTCAACAGGCCTTCCCGTAGTTGATCCTGGTATGCCCTGCAAAACAACTATTACCGATTGTATAACCGCGATACACGTGTTCACAATTCAAGACCTCGGCAGCCTTGCTTTCTGAAGAACCTAACTCGGATTAACGGCTTCAACCGCGCAGGACGTTTAAATCCAATCACAATCTCCCTAACTTGTTCGTAAAAATCAGAATACAGTACATTCAACTCAGCTTCCCAACTGTACACTAAAACCACTCCAACCGAACATGCACTTTTTGAATTGAAATATAGTTAACTTTACGAGATGAATTTGTCAATCCCGATATCTTAGAGAGATGATGAATACCGATTTGAAGGATTTTTTTAGTGCGGATACATTTCTCACGATTCCTTATTGAAAATAATATCAACCTAAAGCTAAGTTAGAATTTTAGTTAAGCATGAAATTAATCATGCTTTTGTTGGTTTATGGAAAAGGGATTAAATGGAAATGGAGATTGATGGAAAATAAAGGGGATTTTGAAAACAATTAAACCATTAACGAAATGGAAAGCTATTGAAACGAAAATGGCAGAATGAAAAGAATAAACTATAGGCATTTTTGAACAAAAGTAATAAAATGGATAATTGCATTAAATCCAATCAATTTCCAGTGTGTCTTCAAGCTACCACAAATGCCCTATTTATATACAAATGATTTACTAAATTTGGCCTAACTACTCGCTACGTAAAATTAGAATTAAATAAAAATAAAATCAAATTTTCTTGTAATTTTAGCTTTTACAAGGTCAAAAGAAATCTAATAAATCCTTGACTATTTCCAAGTTTCTAATTCGGCCCCACTTTATTGATTGTGCTGCAAATTAGTCCTTTTCTGCTCGTTTTTTACTCATAGCATCCCAATTGCATTCTTGACAGGATTAAAACATAAAATCACTAATTTAGCAGGGATCAATTCTAGAATTAACCGATTTAAACACGAAAAATCATGCAAATTTAACATGTTATCAAATCCCCCTACTTAACCTATGCTTTCCCTCAAGCATACCATAAGTTCCTACAACAAACACTATCCACTAATTTATAAAAAAATCAAGCCTCTCTTCCACCAAATTTATCAATCCAAATATTTTAGGCGACAAAATGAATAAATGTTCAATTACTCAAGTTAATCAACAAGTATCCATAAAATTTAAAAATGTAATTTAAATCATTTCACTAAATTAAATTAAATTTAATCCAAAATTTACAACGTATTAATTCTCAATGCAGTAAATTTGGAACATAGTCAAACTATTTTACATGAACTAAGATGAAAACCAAGCACCCTACTTCGGCTACTCAATTTAACACTTCTCCAAATGAACTATTTCCCCTGCTCACGGCAACTCGATTATTGAAGTGTTTGCAAGCTTCTGATTCGTCACTCAAACCTTTTTATGCGAAATGAGATGACAACCCAAGCACATCATTCCGGTTACTTAGTTTGGTCATATTCCCAAAATCCTCACTCATAACTTAAGCTATAAGCGGAGTAGAATTTATTTAAGTATTTATTATTATTATTTTAATAATTAATTCATATTAATAAAAATGTTATACTTACCAAGCTAATTTATAAAGCATCAATTTTCAAGAAAAAATTTAATTACAACATTTAAATTTTATAGTATACACGTCGATTAAACTTAGATAATGAACATTTAATTCAAGGTTCGCCCAATTATTTAAATTGACTAAGTATAGGAACTAAAGGCTCAATATCAATAAACTAACGAATAATCCTGGTATAAAAATTTTAACATATGCTAAAGGAAAAACAATCATGCATCTTACTAGTCCAGCTCCCCCTTACTTAACCTATGCTTGTCCTCAAGCATATTGTAAAGAATTTAAGTACAGTAGAGAGAAAGGTAAAGTGTACTCCCTGTGTATATTTTTAATGAGGCAGAGGACAGTGGAAGTGACCATTTTGCAAAATTGTGGGGATGCTGGTCACATCGGCCTTTATTGTTTCAATTTGAGCCTTAATGTGATTTAGTCTTTCCTCCATAGCACAAGGCGATTGCTCCTCTTGTTCCTTAGTTGCAAAATTTGGACGTTGGCAAAAGACCTTACTATTACGAGCAGTTTATGTACCTAGAGGAACAAAATAATACACAGTAGGGGTACTGGCAAGTAAACCCATAGAATCCAAACAATACTCATCTAGACTATCCATAGTATATGCACACGTTAAGGATGAGAAATCGAGTTCAAAGGGAAAAAGTTGAGAGGTTAAGTTTGTAATATAAGGGTCAAGTATTAGTGGTCGATTAGAGCGTAAAACAACATAAAAGTTCTGTGCAAACCAATATCCTAAATTAACTTTAAATGTAGAGTGCATACACCACAAAAAAAATTAGTTTTAGTTAAAAAAATGACGAATCATTTTGACCTGAAAAGCTAAAGGCTAAAAATTGATGAATATATCTCAAAACGGGTTCATGCACCAGCAAGTCCTTGGAGGTCTTTCAATTATAAAGTTGATTTCTAGAATGAGTTAAAGCACAATAAACATCTTAAGCATCAAAGTTACTTGGAATATCTAACAAAGCAGTATGGTAGGAATCAGTTTGAATGTTGTCAGGGTCAACAAAACCCATGGAAATGTTAAAATCAGAAATCGACATCCTAAAATCTTTACCAAGTAATCGAAAACAGACGTCTTGCATTTCAACAGTTCGTAACGCATTAATATTGAAGCTAAATGTTGTGTAGAATTCATAAATCAATTCATAATATGCATTACATGAAATATTTGCAAATGAACTCCAACCAATAGCATCAAAATAGCACATTATAGCATCACGAATATTTAACATATCAAGGGTGTAAAGATCAATTTGCTTTGGAATATCTAACAAAGTAGTATGGTAGGAATTGATTTGAATGTTGTCAGGGTCAAGAAAACCCAGGGAAATGTTACAATCAGAAATCAACATCCTAAAGTCTTTACCAAGTAATTGAAAACAGATGTCTTGTGTTTCAACAGTTTGTAACGCATTAATATTGAAGCTAAATGTTGTGTACAATTCATAAATCAATTCATAATATGCACTACATGAAATATTTGCAAATGAACTCCAACCAATAGCATCAAATAGCTCATTACAGCATCAGGAATATTTAACATATCAAGGGTGTAAAGATCAATTTGCTTACAGACAAGGAATGGACATTGTTGAATGTTGTCGCATCATGCGCGATGCTCTGGGGTTGAAAAGTTTAAAGACCCTCTTAATCATCTTTTGGTGGGAACAGTATAGGCACAGCCTCACCTATTACGTTGACCATTTTGTGATGGTCGAATATTTTTGTCGGGCAAGTCAGGTGATGGACTCAAATTTCCATTAGCATCAGTACTACTATGTGGAGGCATTGCTGGCTCATGTATTGGTGGTCGATGGGCTCGAGTAGTGGACAACCGTGTTTGACACTGAGAAAGACACTCGTTTCTAGTCGAAAGACCTTTGCCATAGTCATTAGAAGTTCTAACGTCATCTAAGTAACCTACATAATACGTTAGTAAAGGTAAAATAGGTTGTTGGTTAGGAATCGACTTTTCGGAAGTAGTGGGACTATTGTCCGAATGTTCTGTCTCGATCGAAGTTGGCTTTTGTCAGTGACGATTCCTTGTAGGGGCAGCCATTCATCTCGTAAGGGGTGGAGAAGGTTCTAAGACGTCATCATCTAAATTGATGACTAGAGGCACTAAAAATCATTTTTGTCCGTGATTAAATAAAGCTAGAATCCTGTTGACTTTTGGTTTCTAGTTTAAACCATGGTCGACACTTGTTTACTATTATTTACGGTAGTGGTTCACAGTGGTTTCGACGCCCATCACCGGCCCGAGTATTTACCAATCCTCATATGTAGGTGTGGCCCTTCACTAACGGAGATAGCCCAACTGTTACACTCTAGGGTCGGAGATTTTTTGTAATTATTAACTTTGTACATTTTCTTCCAATACGAAAAAAATTAACATCATAATTTGTTTGCATAGGTAACTTCAAAATATTAAGTATAAAAAAAATTATAATTCGACCAACAATTAAGATGAACCAAAATTGATTTACAGATACAAAAAAATTCGAATATTGTATACAATTGATATATGGAAAAAAATCCAACAACAAATTATATGGACCAACATTGATTTGTAGATAAAAAATAAAACAAACATTTTGAATAGTAGTTTCTCCATAGTTAGTCATCTTCTACTTGAATTAGGTCTACGTTCCATTTAGTAATTTTGACCATTTCACCCTCTATCTTTTGAAAACCGTAATCGATCTACATAGTTAGTCATCTTTGACGAAGGAAGTCGACAAATTTTGTAAACAGTAATCGATCGTAATCAGTACCTCCGCCCTTCGATGGCATAACTTTTTCGATTCACGTGACAATATATAATTCAACTTTATTAAAACATGACAGTATATAATTCAAACCCGAAATTCGGTATCCCCATTTGATGGCACACTCCAATTACAATACCACAACCCAAATTCGATACACTCCCAAATTCAGTATCCTCATTTGATGGTACACTCCCATTTGATGGTACTCTCAACAATTTTTTTCTCCAATTACAATACCACATGTAATATCCCAAATTAGGGCCTAATCGGAATAGTGGTTTCGTGACCACAAATCCGAGGTAGAAATAATTATTTTATAATTATTTTGATGTTTATGATATGATTTTATGATGGTGTGAAAATTTCGTGAAGAAATTCTAAGCGTAAAGTGCTTAATTTGAAATTAGGGACTAAATCGAATAAGTTGCAAAACTTGCATTCTAGAAGTTTCTAGTATGAAATTGCTTTGGAATATTAATTAGGAGGTCTTAAATAGCAATTTGACCAATTTTAAGTTCATGGAAAAAATTTGGACATGGATGGAATTTTTGAAAGTTTAGTAAGGAGGGGCATTTTGGTCATTTGGATATTAACATGAAATAAAAAGGGAAAAATAACACAAAATTGGTCATCTTCTTCATTACCACGAAATTTCAAGGGTTCTCCATAGCTAGGGTTTGTTTCAAGCTTCCAAGCTTCATAGTAAGTGATTCCAAGCCCCGTTTTTAATGTTCTTTACGTTTTCGTAGTCCCGGTAACTCGATAAAGCTTATGTTAACAATAATTTAAGTTAGGGTTCATATTTGGAAAAATACCCATAGGTGAAATTTGTGTATTTTGATGTTTTATGATAGAATATGAGGTTTTAAATTATGTTAGACAACTTGTGCTACTCGGTTTTAAGTAAAAACGAGTAAAACGGCTTAATCGGTAAAAGTACATATTGTTCATAAGTATGAGTTTTAGTGGGAATTTGAGCTTGCTACGGTAAATAAATGATTAGCATGTCCTAAAACATAAGAATTTGTGATAAAATTAAATTTCCGAACTTTAGGGCAAAAGTGTAAATATGCAAAAGTTTAGGGGCAAAATTGTAATTTTGCCAAAATTTGAATTTAGGACTATTTTGATAATGTGAGTATTAAATAAGCTAAATGTGTTATTTTAGATCAAGAAAGACGTGGAATCAACCTTAATCGAGGAAAAGAAAAGATTTTGGACTAAATCGCAAAATTGCTATATTTTGTACCGAGGTAAGTTCATGTGTAAATAATGTAACATAATCGTTATTTTTAAGTTAATTGATGTTATTTATATGATATGCTGATTTTTATCATGAAATATATGCTTTGTGGTTATTATCAAATAATATGCAAATTATGTGTGCTACTTGTTAAATATAAATTGCTACCGAGTATTGGTTTCGGTATTTTGTGGAAGACGGCAAGGATATGTGATTGAGGAAAATCCCGTTTGAACCTTAGGAATAGATTAGGATACAAGTGACATGTCACTAGGATGGTTGGGCATCCGAACTCGTTGAGTTGAGTCCGAGTTCACTTATGGATGCAAATGTCCGAACTCGTTGAGTTGAGTCCGAGTTCGTGAGATGTAACTAGGCATCCGAGCTCGTTGAGTTGAGTCCGAGTTCACTTATGGATGCGAACGCCCGAGCTCGTTGAGTTGAGTCCGAGTTCGCTTATGGGCAGGTTACATGATTGATTGATTACATATATGGCACTTATGTGCAAATGATCCGTGTATCCGAGTTATATTCCGATGTGTTCAACGGGTAAAATTCTAGCAGAATGGAAGAATACTCAAGATGAAAATGATATTTTGGTAAGTTTTGTGAAATGGACAATTTGGACAGGTATGTACTTAACCCTCGGGTTGAAACTTGATACAATAGCAATAAGGTGGTAAGATGATACACGATAGCTAGAAATGTGGTTTGTATCTTGGTGATATCATGCTATTGTTGTTGATATAATTGCTTTGTTATGTTACTTGTTATTTGCATGTGAACTTACTAAGCATTTATGCTTACTCCCTCCTTTACATTCATTGTAGTTTTTAGCGAGCCAACTTGGATACCGGGAAGGTCGAAGAAACGCTCACACTATCCGAGGAAGAATTGGTATATTGGTTTGTATGTTTTGAGGTATGGCATGTATAGCAATATACTTGTTTTGTGTAAATAATCTTGTGATATGGTTGTGGTTTGGTTGAGAAAATGCTTGATAATGATTAGTAATTGGTATGGCTAGCCTAGATAATGTTGGATGCCTTGTGAGTTTAATATGTTATATAGTTCATGAAAATTCATAAAAAGATGAAACTTGCCATAAAACAGAACACTGCAGCAACAATGACGTGAGTTTGAAAAATCACCAAAAATAGTAGAAAACGAATTAGGTGAATAATTAACTATGAAAGTGAAGCTTATTGTGTCTACTTTCAAATGGAAAAAGCGAAATAGGTAAAGGAGTTATATGTTATAAGATATTTGAGTTTTAGTGAAACAGGGCCAGAGCAATTTCTGGATCCCCTGTTCCAATTTTGAAAATTCACTATAAATTGTAGAAAAAAAATTAGGAGGTGTAATTTATATGCTCAGAATCCTTATTGAATCTAATTTTAATAAAAATAAACGGTATAGTTATATAAATTTTGTACATGGAGAAAAGTGGTTCGTAGTAAGTAGATGTTAGTGCAGTCAAGTCCTGAAACAGGGGTAACTTTAACTAATAAACTGTACTAATTGGCCCAACCAAAAATTTTAGAAAAAAATTAGTAGATAGATATGTGAGTCTAGATTCAAGAAAAATTTATAGATCTTGATTTTGAGTTTTGTAACTTGATATATGATTTTTTTAGCGACCATGATGCAGAAAAACTGCTTATTCTGAAAGTCAAAATAAATGATGTAAAGTTGTTTAAATGATAAATTATGTTCGGCAACACCTCAAGCTCGACTCTGGCGATGGTCTCAGGCGTGGGGGTGTTACATTTGGTGGTATCAGAGCAGGTTTAGTCAGTTCTCGGACTAACGTGTTTTATGTACGGATTTTGCTATACATGCCATATGTGTATATTATGATAGTGTGACGACTTCTGACCTTTTAAATGATTTTTTTATAGTAAATGGTTCCCGATCCAACTGTGGCCGATGATGTAGAAAGTAATGCACCAGCTCCGGCTGAAGGGGAGGTACCGACTGAAAATCCACCTCCCACTATTAGTCAATGAGGAGGAGAAAGGCGTCGAGAAGCCTTTCTCCAGATGATGAGTGCTTGGTATACTGAGTTCGTTCGTATGAACCCGAATGTACAACCTCCCCCACCTCCCCCAATTCCTCAACCTGTACCTCCAATACCTCAAGATGTGGGTTTGATGAAATTCCAAAGAACTCCGGTTGATAAAATCCGTAAGCTAGGGGCCGAAGAATTCAGAGCTAATGTAGATGATGATGCCGAGAAAGCAGAGTTCTGGCTTGAGAATTCTATCCGGGTATTTGATGAACTGTCTTGCACACCTGAGGAATGCTTGAAATGTGCTATATCTTTGTTGAGAGATTCAGCTTATAATTGGTGGAAGACACTGATTTCTGTGGTACCGAAAGAGAGGGTAACTTGGGAATTCTTTCAAGAAGAGTTTCGGAAGAAATACATCAGTGAAAGATTTATTGATCAGAAGCGCAAGGAATTTCTTGAGTTGAAACAAGGTAACATGACCGTTACAGAATATGAAAGAGAGTTTATTCGACTGAGTAAGTATGCCAGAGAATATGTTCCTACAGAGGCCAAGATGTGCAGACTATTTGAAAATGGGCTTAATGAAGACATCAAGGTATTTGTAGGGATTCTTGAACTAAAGGAAATGGTGGTACTTGTCGGTCGAGCTTGCAAGGCTGAAGAACTACTTAAAGAGAAGAAAAAGGTAGAATCTGAGACACGAAATTGGAAGAAAAGACCAATGAGTAATGCACCCTCACAGCAACCCAGAAAATCAAGAAATATGAATCCTCGTTCCCAAGTTTCAGCTGGACAGTCATATGGGAATTTTAAGAAGCAAAATATGGGTCCTAAGTCCCAGACTACTTCGGCAGCTAGTGTAGGGAATTCGAGATTTGTTAAACCCGAGTGCCAGCGGTGTGGTAGAAATCATTATGGTCCGTGTAGAGCAAATGAATGTTTCTGATGTGGTTCTCTGGATCATTTTATTAGAGACTGCCCAGAGAGGATTGAAAAAGAAAAATTTCAGAGTACAAAAGCAGGTGGTGCAGATTCGAGAGCAAGGTATCCAAGAAAAGCTGGGAGTGAAGCAAGTAGCAAGAATGTAGCCAGAGATGCAGCAGTTAGACCTGAAGGAAGGGCTCCAGCTAGAACTTATGCTATTAAAGCTCGTGAAGATGCTTCCTCACCCGATGTGATTACTGGTATATTTTCTCTCTATGATGTTAATGTTACTGCTTTGATTGACCCCGGTTCTACTCATTCATATGTGTACATGAAATTAGTATCTAGCATGAATATACCTGTTGAGAATACAGAATTTATGATTAAAGTGTCAAACCCGTTAGGTCAATGTGTTATAGTTGATAAAGTATACAAGAACTGTCCTTTAATGATTCGGGGTTATTACTTTCCGGCCGACTTGATGTTGTTGCCATTTGATGAGTTTGATGTTATTTTGGGTATGGATTGGTTGACATTGCATGATGCTATAGTAAATTGTAAACAGAAAGTTATTGAATTAAAGTGTGAAAATGGTGAAACTCTGCGGGTTGAATCAGATAAATCAGAGGCATTGTCTAGTGTGATTTCTTCAATGTCGGCTCAAAGATATTTGAGAAAGGGTTATGAAGCTTATTTAGCGTATGTGTTTAATACAAAGGAAATTGAAAAGAAAGTGGAATCAGTGCCGATTGTATGTGAGTTTATGGATGTATTTCCAGAAGAATTGCCGGGTTTGCCTCCAGTTAGAGAAGTAAAGTTTGGTATTGATTTGATGTCGGGAACAGCTCCGATCTCGATTGCTCCGTACAGAATGGCACCAACAGAATTGAAAGAATTAAAGTCGCAGTTGCAAGAGTTGACCGACAAAGGCTTTGTGAGACCGCGTTTTTCGCCTTGGGGTGCTCCGGTATTGTTTGTGAAAAAGAAGGATGGTTCGATGAGATTGTGTGTAGACTATCGGCAATTAAACAAAGTGACAATTAAGAACAAGTATCTGTTGCCGAGAATTGATGATTTGTTTGATCAGCTGAAAGGAGTAACATGGTTTTCAAAGATTGATTTGAGATCTGGGTACTATCAGCTGCAGGTAAAAGAGTCAGATGTGTCTAAAACTGCTTTTAGGACAAGGTATGGTCATTATGAATTTTTAGTTATGCCGTTTGGATTAACAAATGCTCCTACCGTGTTTATGGATTTGATGAATCGAATATTTCGACCATACTTGGACAAGTTTGTTGTGGTATTTATAGATGATATCTTGATTTATTCGAAAGATGAGACAGAGCATGCTGAGCACTTGAGGATAGTTTTGCAAACTTTGCGAGACAAGTAGTTATATGCCAAGTTTAGTAAAAGTGAATTTTGGCTTCGGAAAGTTGGATTTTTGGGTCATATTGTTTCAGGTGATGGTATACGGGTTGATCCTAGTAAAATTTCAGCTATTGTTGATTGGAAGCCACCGAAGAATGTAACCGAGGTTAGGAGTTTCTTGGGACTAGCTGGATATTATCGACGGTTTGTAAATGGATTTTCTATAATTGCTGCTCCTATGACTAGATTACTTCGCAAGGATGTTAAATTTGAGTGGACGGAAGAATGTCAACAAAGTTTTGAAGAATTGAAAAAGTTATTAACAGAAGCACCAGTGTTAGTACAGCCCGAGTCAGGTAAAGAATTTGTGGTATATAGCGATGCTTCTCTAAATGGTTTGGGATGTGTACTGATGCAAGAAGGAAAGGTTGTGGCTTATGCTTCGAGGCAGTTAAAACCTCACGAGAGGAATTATCCGACTCATGATTTGAAATTGGCTGCAGTGGTGTTTGCTTTGAAGATTTGGCGACATTATCTATATGGTGAAAAATGTCGAGTATATACCGAGCACAAAAGTCTTAAATACTTGATGTCACAAAAGGACTTGAATTTGAGACAGTGAAGATGGTTGGAGTTATTAAAAGATTACGAGCTTGTGATTGACTATCATCCAGGAAAAGCAAATGTAGTTGCTGATGCTTTGAGTAGAAAACTGTTGTTTGCTTTGAGAGTTATGAACACTCAATTGGAAATGTTAGATGATGGTTCCATTCTGGCCGAGCTAAAAGTAAGACCGATGTTTTTACAAGAGATTTGTGAAGCTTAGAAAAGCGATGAAGACTTGCAAGCCAAAAGAAAGCAATGTGAGGTTGATACAGAGTCAGATTTCAGAATCGGTCTTGATGGTTGCTTGATGTTTAAAGATCGGATTTGTGTACCGAAGAATGAGGAGTTAATTCAAAAGATTTTGCAGGAAGCACATGGTGGTTATTTGTCGATTCATCCAGGCAGTACGAAAATGTATAATGATTTGAAGAAAATGTACTGGTGGAATGGAATGAAAAGGGATATATCGGAATTTGTATCGAAATGCTTAATTTGTCAACATGTGAAAGCAGAACACTAAATGCCTTCAGGATTACTTCAGCCTATTATGGTTCCAGAATGGAAATGGGATCGGATTACTATGGATTTTGTTTCAGGGTTGCCGTTGACTCCAGGAAAGAAAGATGCCATCTGGGTAATAGTTGACAGATTGACTAAATCGGCTCATTTCATTCCAGTACGTACGGATTATTCTCTTAACAAGTTAGCTGAATTGTATGTTAGAGAAATTGTTAGACTACATCGAATACCATTGTCAATCATTTCAGACAGAGATCCGAGATTTACTTCGCGGTTTTGGAAAAAGTTGCAAGAAGCGTTAGGTACAAGGTTAAATTTCAGTACTGCTTTTCATCCACAAACTGATGGGCAATCAGAAAGGGTAATTCAGATTCTTGAAGACATGCTTTGATGTTGTGTATTAGAATTTCAAGGAAGTTGGGAAAGATATTTACCGTTGGTGGAATTTGCTTACAATAACAGTTATCAGACGAGTTTGAAAATGGCACCTTATGAAGCATTGTATGGTCGTAAGTGTCGGATGCCTTTGTATTGGACCGAACTCAAGGAAAATCAAATCTATGGAGTTGATCTAATAAAAGAAACCGAAGAAAAAGTGAAGGTAATTCGAGATTGTTTGAAAGCTACTTCGGATAGACAGAAATCTTATGCAGATTTGAAACGAAAAGAAATTGAGTTTCAAGTTGGTGATAAGGTATTTTTAAAGGTATCTCCGTGGAAGAAAGTCCTCAGATTTGGACGGAAAGGTAAATTAAGTCCGCGTTTTATCAGGCAGTATGAAATAATTGAAAGAGTTGGACCGGTAGCTTACCGGTTAGCATTACCATCTAAGTTAGAGAAAATTCATGATGTGTTCCATGTATCTATGCTACGTCGGTATCGTTTGGATCCTTCACATGTGGTTTCACCGACAGAAATTGAATTACGACCAGATATGACCTACGAAGAAGAACCGATTAAAGTTTTAGCTCGAGAGGTCAAACAACTAAGAAACAAAAGTATTGCTCTTGTGAAAGTGTTGTGGCAAAAGCATGGAATAGAAAAGGCTACATGGGAACCCGAGGAAACTATAAGGACACAATACCCACACTTTTTTACCGGTAAGATTTTCGAGGACGAAAATCCTTAAAAGGAGGGAGAGTTGTAATATCCCAAATTAGGGCCTAATCGGAATAGTGGTTTTGTGACCACAAATTCGAGGTAGAAATAATTATTTTATAATTATTTTGATGTTTATGATATGATTTTATGATGGTGTGAAAATTTCGTGAAGAAATTCTAAGCGTAAAGTGCTTAATTTGAAATTAGGGACTAAATCGAATAAGTTGCAAAACTTGCATTCTAGAAGTTTCTAGTATGAAATTGCTTTGGAATATTAATTAGGAGGTCTTAAATAGCAATTTTACCAATTTTAAGTTCATGGACAAAATTTGGACATGGATGGAATTTTTGAAAGTTTAGTAAGGAGGGGCATTTTGGTCATTTGGATATTAACATGAAATAAAAAGGGAAAAATAACACAAAATTGGTCATCTTCTTCATTACCACGAAATTTCAAGGGTTCTCCATAGCTAGGGTTTGTTTCAAGCTTCCAAGCTTCATAGTAAGTGATTCCAAGCCCCGTTTTTAATGTTCTTTACGTTTTCGTAGTCCCGGTAACTCGATAAAGCTTATGTTAGCAATAATTTAAGTTAGGGTTCATATTTGGAAAAATACCCATAGGTGAAATTTGTGTATTTTGATGTTTTATGATAGAATATGAGGTTTTAAATTATGTTAGACAACTTGTGCTACTCGGTTTTAAGTAAAAACGAGCAAAACGGCTTAATCGGTAAAAGTACATATTGTTCATAAGTATGTGTTTTAGTGGGAATTTGAGCTTGCTAGGGGTAAATAAATGATTATCATGTTCTAAAACATAAGAATTTGTGATAAAATTAAATTTCCGAACTTTGGGGCAAAAGTGTAAATATGCAAAAGTTTAGGGGCAAAATTGTAATTTTGCCAAAATTTAAATTTAGGACTATTTTGATAATGTGAGTATTAAATAAGCTAAATGTGTTATTTTAGATCAAGAAAGACGTGGAATCAACCTTGATCGAGGAAAAGAAAAGATTTTGGACTAAATCGCAAAATTGCTATATTTTGTACCGAGGTAAGTTCATGTGTAAATAATGTAACATAATCGTTATTTTTAAGTTAATTGATGTTATTTATATGATATGCTGATTTTTATCATGAAATATATGCTTTGTGGTTATTATCAAATAATATGCAAATTATGTGTGCTACTTGTTAAATATAAATTGCTACCGAGTATTGGTTTCGGTATTCTGTGGAAGACGGCAAGGATATGTGATTGAGGAAAATCTCGTTTGAACCTTAGGAATAGATTAGGATACAAGTGACATGTCACTAGGATGGTTGGGCATCCGAACTCGTTGAGTTGAGTCCGAGTTCACTTATGGATGCAAATGTCCGAACTCGTTGAGTTGAGTTCGAGTTCGTGAGATGTAACTAGGCATCCGAGCTCGTTGAGTTGAGTTCGAGTTCACTTATGGATGCGAACGCCCGAGCTCGTTGAGTTGAGTCCGAGTTCGCTTATGGGCGGGTTACATGATTGATTGATTACATATGTGGCACTTATGTGCAAATGATCCGTGTATCCGAGTTATATTCCGATGTGTTCAACGGGTAAAATTCTAGCGGAAAGGAAGAATACTCAAGATGAAAATGATATTTTGGTAAGTGTTGTGAAATGGACAATTTGGACAGGTATGTACTTAACCCTCGGGTTGAAACTTGATACAATAGCAATAAGGTGGTAAGATGATACACGATAGCTAGAAATTTGGTTTGTATCTTGGTGATATCATGCTATTGTTGTTGATATAATTGCTTTGTTATGTTACTTGTTATTTGCATGTGAACTTACTAAGCATTTATGCTTACTCCCTCCTTTACATTCATTGTAGTTTTTAGCGAGCCAACTTGGATACCGGGAAGGTCGAAGAAACGCTCACACTATCCGAGGAAGAATTGGTATATTGGTTTGTATGTTTTGATGTATGGCATGTATAGCAATATACTTGTTTTGTGTAAATAATCTTGTGATATGGTTGTGGTTTGGTTGAGAAAATGCTTGATAATGATTAGTAATTGGTATGGCTAGCCTAGATAATGTTGGATGCCTTGTGAGTTTAATATGTTATATAGTTCATGAGAATTCATAAAAAGATGAAACTTGCCATAAAACAGAACACTGCAGCAACAATGACGTGAGTTTGAAAAATCACCAAAAATATTAGAAAACGAATTAGATGAAGAATTAACTATGAAAGTGAAGCTTATTGTGTCTACTTTCAAATGGAAAAAGCAAAATAGGTAAAGGAGTTATATGTTATAAGATATTTGAGTTTTAGTGAAACAGGGCCAGAGCAATTTCTGGATCCCCTGTTCCAACTTTGAAAATTCACTATAAATTGTAAAAAAATAATTAGGAGGTGTAATTTATATGCTCAGAATCCTTATTGAATCTAATTTTAATAGAAATAAACGGTATAGTTATATGAATTTTTTACATGGAGAAAAGTGGTTCGAAGTAAGTAGAGGTCAGTGCAGTCAAGTTCTGAAACAGGGGTAAATTTAACTAATAAACTATACTAATTGGCCCAACCAAAAATTTTAGAAAAAAATTAGTAGATAGATATGTGAGTCTAGATTCAGGAAAAATTTACGGATCTTGATTTCAAGTTTCATAACTCGATATATGATTTTTTTAGCGACCATGATGCAGAAAAACTGCTTATTCCGAAAGTCAAAATAAATGATGTAAAGTTGTTTAAATGATAAATTATGTTCGGTAACACCTCAAGCTCGACTCCGGCGACGGTCTCGGGTGTGGGGGTGTTACACCACAACCCAAAGAGCCAAAGAGCTTCCATATATATAGATTAAGGGGGTGTTGGCTATTAGTGTCTCAGCACCCTAAACAAATATAATTTTTTTTAAATCAGATAAAGGGGGTGTCGGCCATCAGTGTGCTAGCATCCCAATTTTTTTAAAATATTGGTATAAATGTATACCGGTATGATATAATTTAAAAAAAAATACAAGGGTGCCGACTATTTAATGTTCAAAACCCCAAAAAATTATTTTTTTAATCTCTGACACAATCATCAAGTAATGATTGTATCAGAAAACAAAGGGGATGCTGACCATCTATTTCTCATTATCTAATTTTATTGTTCATTTTAGATCATTTAAGTGATTGTTTTTGAACTAAGATCATTTACATAAATAATTAATTTTTTAAGTCATTTAGATAAAATAGCCAAAGGCCAAGGTCTCCATGCAAGAAAATACTAATTTATTTTTGTGTTATTTTTAACATATCTCTATATTTTTATGTCTATATACCTTTATATAAAAGAAAGATTGATCTTCCTCATGCTAACATGTGGCATACACCTATCATGGTTCTTTTCTTTTAGTTTTTATATTATAAAAATAGTTAATTTTCAAGTTTGGTCTTTCTAATACACTTACATTTAAAATTTAATCCTTATATTTTAATTTCTAACATAATTTGATCTCAATATTTTTATAATATTATTAATTAATTTAATATTTTTATAATATTATTAATTAATTCAAATAGTTAATATATATATCAAGTCCAAAACATCTTTCTCTGACAGAGGACACCCACCCACCATGTTCATTTTCATTTCTTTTTCATTTTATAAAGTGGTTAATTTTCTGTTTTGGTCTATCTAATATTCTTTAATTTGAGGTTTAATCTTTGTATTTTAATTTCTAATATATATTTCTAATATTATTAATTACTTCAAATAGTTAATATCATTAAACTTGCAATTAAAATATTACGTGGTTATATATAATTTGAAAATGAATTTTTAAATCTAAAAAGTAAAGGTCTTAAATTCTTGAAAATAAAAGTAAGAAGACTAAATTCCAAATGTACAAAGACTTAGAATCATAATTATTTGAATCGGACTAGATCGACTGATTGGACCGGGTATCAATTTGGAGAGAGACATCAAATTAGTTGACCTGTGAACCGCTACAAAGGGGTTGAACCAGGCTAAAAACTGATTGAACTAGTTTTTTTATCTTTTAAATATTTTTTTATTTAATCAAACTGTATAAACGAGTGGCTTGACTAGATTAACTACTGGTCCAAACATTGCTTAGAATATATTTTAATCTTCAAAATTTTACTTGATAATTTAACACAAATAAATAATCAACCCAGCGCAAAGTGAGAGTCACCATACTAATATCTATACACTATATGTATAAGCCCAATGCAATCCTTTTTTGACATACATCCCAAGCGAATACAAAAACAAAGATTTTTTTTTCTTTTTAACCAAATAATATAAAAAATAATTATTTACTAAAATGAGATTGGCTGGTGATTATTTACAAAACTAGGCAAAAGCAGCAGTGTATCACCGGTGACGCCTGAGTAATTGATGACACCACCTTCACCTACTAACAATGATTAGTTTTTTTTTAATTCTATCTCTTGAGCAATCGACAACACCAGTGTGTATTGTCAAAAAAAATACAGGTATTTTTGTACGAATAACAAAAATTTTAATGGTGTCGTCAACATGTCAGGCGACACCGATATAAATTAATATTTAAATACATTTTTTAACAATTTTAAATAGACGAAAAAAAGGTAAAAATCGAAAATTAGGCAGAACCCATGACTGACTGGTCACGTCGATGGCAAGCAATTAGGTCAATGTCATTAGACGCAAATAATAATAAAGTCCATGCTGCCAAGTAGTACCAGGCCAACGACATGCCACTAACGTGACTGGTCAGTCATAGGTCACTGTAAAACTAGGCTTTTCACCCTTTTTTCATCTATTTAGAATTGTAAAAAAAATTTTAAATATTAATTTAGATCGGTACCGCCGATGTTAAAAAAATATTTTTTTTTGGCATTCATACAAAAATACCTATATTTTTTTTGTAATACATACCGGTGCCACCAATTTCTCAGGCATCACCAAAAAAATAGTTATTTTTTTAAAACTAATCATTTCACTAATCATTGCTGGTAGGTGGGGGTGGTGCCGCCGATTACTTAGGCGGCACTAGTAATGCACTGTTGCTTTTGCCTAGTTTTGTAATTAATCACTAGCCTATCCCGTTTCAATAAATTATTATTATTTTTTTATTATTTAGGTTATACCCTTTTTTAGCTGATATAAGAAAGGTCAAATTTCATTTTTGGTCCTTATACTATGCTCAAGTTTTGGATTTAATTTTTGGCATAATTTGGTACCTCAACTTTTATAATGTCATTGCTAGTCTAAATATTTCATTCTGATTAAAATGTTGACGTACATGTACCCAAATATACAACTTTTACTTCTTTGAGATTATATAATAATAGTCAGATTTTAATTTTGGTTCGTATATTATGCTCAAATATGAAATTTAATCTCTATACCTTAAGTTTTGACATAATTTGGTACCTCAACTTTTATTCTGTCATAGTAACACTAAATACTTCATTCTAGTTAAAATGTTGACATACACATGTCCAAATGCATGACATTTTACTTCTTTTTTGAGATTACATAAAAAAAGTCAAATTTCAAATTTGGTCCCTATGATATGCTCAATTTTGAAATTTAATCTCTATACTTTAATTTTTGACATAATTTGGTATGTCAACTTTTATAATGTCATAGTCATCGTAAATGCTTCGTTTTGATTAAAATGTTGATGTACACGTGTCCAAATACATGATCTTTTACTTCTTTTTTGAGATTACATATAACAATGGTCAAATTTCAAATTTGGTCCCTATGATATGCTCAATTATGAAATTTAATCTTTATACGTTAATTTTTGACATAATTTGGTACCTCAACTTTTTTCTTGTCATTAATTATTCTAAATACTTTATTCTAGTTCAAATATTGATGTGAATTTTTAAGAATTTGCAACACTATTAAAATTATCTATTTAAATTCATGTCCATTAAATGTCATTTTTTGCTATATAGCTACAAGTGGATATTCTTTCTTAATTTTAATATGGCACATCAATGAATCTAAGAAATGAATTTTAACAGCTTAGCAACTAGATCTAAATTTTTAAAATTGAAAAAGTAAATGGATTAATTTCCTGAAAATAAAAGTATTGTGATTAAATTGAAAATATACAAATAGTATAGACTTGGAGCATATTTTGACCTTTAAAATTTTACTCTATCATTTGGTCAAAAATCAATTAATCCAACTCGAAGTGCAGCGGTGATGATACTAGTAATAGATAAAAAGAGAATACATCTATAACACTGTAGATGTGCTACCTTCAAAATATGACAATTGTCCAAAGGTAATTTACTTAGTTAAAGGTTTAAAACTTCATAGTTGAAGGAAAAGCTTATGATAAAATTCGTTGGGATTTTATTGAAGACACCTTGGTTGATGTTGGATTTCCTTCGTCTTTGATTAATGTCATTATGGATTGTATTTCGTTGGTTTTAATGAAATTAATGTGGAATGGTAAGCTCTCTACTGGTTTTATTCCTAAGAGGAGCATTAGGCAAGGATGCCCTTTATCTTCGTACATTTTCGTACTTTGCATAGAAAGACTTGGATAGTTAATTCATAGAGAAGTTGCTGAAAGATCCTGGAAACCAATTGTCTTAGGTAAGGAAGGGTCGCCCATTTCTCATCTATTTTTTTGTGGATGATTTATTCTTATTTGCCGAAGCAGAGTTGATGAGGCACATAGAGTCAAGGATACTCTTACTACATTTAGAAAAGCCTCGGGGCATAGAATGTAACACCCCTTACTCATATCCGACACCGGGATAGGGTATGAGGCATTACCTTGCTATATCACATGCAACCATTCAACCTTAACTCATAGAAATGCATCCCAATTTAAAAAATTTTCAAATACTATCTTAAGGTCCATCATATGAGCCTACGAGGCCTCAAACGTAGTTTAGAAACAATCAGAGACCATTTCATGTATTTAAAAAAATTTCGTCAAAAACTACTAAAAACAGGGCACATGCCCGTGTGAAAGGCCAACACGCCTGTGTGGCCTCTAGACATGGCCGTGCTGATGGGCCGTATGATTTACACGGCCTAAGCACCTAAGGACACGCCCGTGCCTCTCATCCATGTGGATTTATTTTTTAACATCGAACCTACAGGGGTTTTCACACGGCATGGCACATGCCCGTGTGTTCAGCCCGTGTCCCCCACATGGCCATGGCACGCCCGTGTCGCAGCCAGTGTGCAAAAACTTGGGTATTCTGTTTCTGATGTTAGCAATCACACGGCCGTGGCACACGCCCGTGTGCTAGGCCGTGTCCTTCACACGGTTGAGACACACGGCTGTGTCTCATCCCGTGTGTTTACTACTAGGCATTTAATTCTACCAATTCAAGGTGCAAGGGACACACGGCCTAACCATACCCCCGTAAGGCTAACTGTGTATCACACACGGCCTAGACACACGCCCGTTTGTCTACCCATGTGAACAAAAATAAGGCTATCTACCAAGCTTTTTTGCCACCATAAAACAAGAACAAACACATACAAAAACATAACAAGTCTCAAATACTCAACCAATGGCCATAATTTGGCATCCAAACTTATTTACACAACCAATCCAATCAAGCATGTATATTACTACTCCTAATATGCATATTCATCATAATACTTTGCACATTATAAAAACCTCATTTGCATTTATCAATGATGAAATATCAGCGATTATCCATGGCCTTATACAAAATGGTGTATCTTTAAAACAAGCCAACACATTTGGCTTAAAATAATATGACACTGGACAAAAGAATAAAATCCTATACATGCCATATTTCAAAAGATTAAACTAACTATACCTAGTGCTTTTGTGGATAGTGTGAGCGAAGCCTCCAATGTTCTTTGATCCTCGAGCTATTTAGGTGGCACTATAAGAAAATGGAAAGGAGAGGGGTAATCATAAAGCTTAATAAGTTATAAGTAAATAAATAACAACAATTTACCATGCTAAGACATACTTTCAATACATCATAATATGTGCATGATACAAAGAATGGCTACGACATAACTTACTCGTTTCCCCATCCTTTACTAATCATACATCATGCTACTGAACTCATATTTTATGCATTTCATTTAGGTACCTGCACCACTCACAAAATCATCATAATACCTCTCGAATTTATCATTACTTTAAATTTCCCGTTGAACTAATTAGAATACGAAAAGATATTCAATGAGCCTCCAACATTGGGTATCAAGCCGATGCCATGTCCCAGACATGGTCTTATGCTAGCTCACATATCAAGTTGACGCCATGTCCCAGACATGGTCTTACACTGACTCTCAATGTATCAAGGCCGATGCCATGTCCCAAACATGGTCTTACACTGGCTCTCCTCTATCTGTGCCGATGCCATATACCAGACATGGTCTTACACTGACACATCTCCAAGCCGATGCCATGTCTCAGACATGGTCTTACACTAGCTTACTTGACGAGGCCAATGCCATGTCCCAGACATGATCTTACACTAGCACTCATATCAACACCGATGCCATGTTCCAGATATGGTCTTACACTGGCTAGCTCATATTCGTATCGATGCCATGTCCCAGACATGGTCTTACACTAACATGTAACGAGGCCGACGCCATGTCCCAGAAATGGTCTTACACTAGCGCTCGTGTACCCCTAGATCTTGGCAAAGAATATCCAATCTATTCATACAGTTCAATCGGGCTTTAATCACATAAATTTTCATCAGTGCATTACTCTAATAATAAATTCTCAATTCAAGCTCAATATCATTCTCATGCATAACTCATAGTCACAATTAATCATTTTATTTCAATTCAATGATTTCATGCATAATGCATAATTATAATAAAGTTGTATTATTTACCTACAACTTACCTCGATACACAAAATGTAGACAACTAGTTCGAATTAATCTACAAGCTTGGTTTTCCCTGGTCAAGGTTTGGGTCTTGTACTTCTTGATCTAAAATGACAAAATTTCACTAATTCAATCACTATATTAATCCAAACAATCCAAAAATCATAATTTGGAAAAATGACCATTTTGCCCCTAGGCTCAATTGATTTTCATCAAATTTTCTTATTCAACAAGCCTAGTCGAACTTTTATGAGTCTTATGGCAGTTCCAAATTCCAAGTATTTCACACAATTACTATCTATATTACAACCTTTACAAAATAGTCCATTTAATAACTTTTTCATGCAAATTCTTTCATAAAAGTTGTTTATTAGCCAACTAAAATTTATTTTCTTCCATAAAAATCCAGCAAACAATATAGATACTCTCATGGTAGAACCCTAGACTTTTAACCATTTTGCAAAATGGTCCCGTCATTAGAAATCCCATGCTCCAAGGGTCTCAAAAATGTAAAAATATTTAAGAAGGACCATGAGAATCACTTACTAGAGAGGAAAATAAGTGGCTGCAAATCTGTAAGCTTTAAAACCCCCTTGTTTGCTGAAAATTTCGATAGAGATGAAGAAGGAATTGAAAAAGATGAAGCTAGCCTTAGGTATCATTATTTAATTGCTAAATATCTCACCTAATACACCAAATTTTAACTTTTCTCACCCTATTTGTCTCCCTTGGCCGGCCATGCTTAAGAGAGTGGGTCTATTTGCCTAATAAAGACCCCCAATTTTAGTTTTTTAGCTATTTAACTCAATTTTCTAATAAAATCAAACTTTTTCCCTTTATGTGATTTAGTCTTTTTTCACAATTAAGCTTACAATCACGTAAATTAATTCGCCAAAATTTTTATACACCCTTACAAAAATATTTTAACACATAAAACAATATTATAAATAATTTATCGACCTCAGATTTATGGTTTCAAAACCACATTTCCAACTAGGCCCTAATTTGAGCTGTTACAATTCTCCCCCTTAGGGATTTTCATCCCCAAAAATCTTACCAGTAAACAAGTTCGGGTATTGATCTCTCATAGACTCCTCGGGTTCCCATGTGGCTTCCTCAACTTCATGTCTATGCCATAAGACCTTTACAAGCGCTATGCTTTTATTCCTCAATTTCTTGACCTTTCGATCTAAGGTCTTAACCGATTCTTCACTGTAGGTCATATCTGGCCTTATCTCAATCTTTGCCGGTGAAATCATGTGTGAAGGGTTAGAGCGGTAGCAACGCAACATCGATACATGGAAGACATCGTGAATCTTTTCCAACTCAGATGGCAAGGTCAATTGATATGCTACTGGTCCAATTCTCTCGATCACTTCATAAGGTCTAATAAACCGTAGACTTAACTTGCCTTTCCTACCAAACCTGAGAACCTTTTTCCATGGGGAAAATTTTAAAAACACTTTATCCCCAACTTGAAACTCGATCTCTTTTCGTTTCAACTCCGCGTAGGATTTCTGTTTATCCGATACAGCTTTCAAGCAATCTCGAATCACCTTAACCTTCTCTTCGGTCTCCTTGACTAATTTGACCCTGTGTATCTAATTCCCTTTAAGTTTCGACCAATACAAGGGCGTTCGGAACTTGTGCCCATATAAGGCCTCATAAGGAGTCACTTTTAAACTCGACTGATAACTATTGTTGTAGGTGAACTCGACAAGCGGTAAGTACTTTTCCCAACTGCCTTGAAACTCGAGAACACAACATCTCAACATGTCCTCCAGTATCTGAATTACCCTCTCTGACTGGCCATCGATCTGTGGATGGAAAGCCGTACTAAAATTTAGTTTAGTTCCTAAAGCTTCTTATAGCCTCTTCTAAAATCGTGATGTAAATCTCAGATCTCTGCCTGAAATAATCGACAAGGGCATTCTGTGCAGTCTCACTATCTCTGAAATGTACAACTCGACTAGTTTCTCGAGCGAGAAATCAATACACACTGGTATAAAGTGAGCCGACTTTGTTAGTCTATCCATTATAACCCATACCGCATCTTTCTTCTTAGGCGACAAAGGCAGTCTAAAAACAAAATCCATGGTAATGCGGTCCTATTTCCACTCGAGAACCATCACCGACTGAAGTAAACCCGAAGGTACTTGGTGTTCGACTTTTACTTGCTGACAAACTAGGCACTTAGAGAGGAACTCTAATATGTCTCTTTTCATTCCTGACCACTAATACATTTTCTTCAAGTCGTTATACATTTTCACGCTGCTCGGGTGAATAGATAGGCGACTACATGTGCCTCTTGCAAAATACTCTGAATGAGCTCATCATTCTTAGGTGCACAGATT
The DNA here is from genome assembly GCA_020496765.1 of Gossypium stocksii. NCBI lineage: Eukaryota > Viridiplantae > Streptophyta > Magnoliopsida > Malvales > Malvaceae > Gossypium > Gossypium stocksii. Next base: position 19,978,808 of record CM035631.1, on the reverse strand, counting down.
CTGTCTCAGTACATTAAGCAACCCTTGGTGCCAACTTGAAAATTAGATCCATTACCCGTATCGCACCGAGCCATCTTGGCTTGCAAATCCTTGTCACTTTTCTAAGCTTCGACAATCTCTTGCAGAAACATCGGTCTAACTCTCATCTCGGCTAGGATCGATCCATCTTCACTTACGGTCAACTGAGTATTCATAGCTCTCAAGGCGAACAATGACTTCCTACTTAAAGCATTAGTAACTACATTCGCCTTTCCGGGATGATAGTCAATTATTAGCTCGTAGTCCTTTATCAATTCCAACTATCTTCATTGCCGTAAGTTTAACTCCTTTTGAGTCATCAAATACTTAAAGTTTTTATAGTTGGTAAATATCCGGCATTTCTCACCATACAAGTGGTGTCTCCAAATCTTCAATGCAAAAAATATGGCAGCCAGCTCCAAATCGTGGTTCGAGTAGTTTTTCTCGTGTGGCTTTAGTTGCCTCGAGGCATAGGCTCACTACAAGAAAATAGGGTTTTAGTGACATTTTTAGTGGTGTTTGGACAAAAAACACTACAAAGATTAAACATTAGCGGCATTTGCAAGAAAATGCCACTAAAAATAGAGCAATAGCAGCATTTTTGGCACAAACGCCACTAAAAATAGAGCAATAGCGGCGTTTTTGGTACAAACACTGCTAAAAACAGAGTAATAGCGGTGTTTTTGGTACAAACGACGCTAAAAACAGAGCAATATCGACGTTTTTACCAAAAATGCTGCTAAAAGTTGACCAATAGTTCCATTTTCGTCTAAGGTAACTGACACTCATTTCAATTTGATTCAATTTAATTTTCATTTTTTCTTTTTTTTTTTTGAATTTGATTTTATTTTGCTATTTAAAACTGACTTAGCTCTGAGAAAGTTTCATTTTAGTTACTCAATTATGAAAAGTTACAAATTGATAACTAAACTATTTAGAAGTTTTGTTTTCTCTAAACCTCTAAACCCTAACTCTAAAAACATAAACCCTAAACCTTAAAACCCTAAACCCCTCAAAAAATTCATATAGATATTGATGTGTATATACATAGATATTAATGTAAAAGCTTATGTTTATAAAAAATTGTGGAACCAGTACTTAATATTGATTAAAATTATTTTTGGGTTTAGGGTTTAAGATTTAAGGTTTAAGGCCTATGGTACTTTAGGGTTTTATGGTTTAGAGTATAATGCTTAGTATTTTAAGTTTATGGTTATGGGCTTGTTATATTGGGCTTGGGATTTATTGTTTTAAAGTTTGTTGTTTAGGGTTTAGTGTTTTATAATTAGGGTCTTAGTGTTTAATTATGGTTTTAAGGGTTATGATATTAGGGTTTAACGGTTAGGGATTTTGATAAAAATGACAAAAAAATTAATTTATTTTAAGGTTTAAGCAAGCAATAAGATTCTTTTTAATTACTTTTGTACCTTGTAATATATATATTTAGGGTTTAGGGTTAGGGTATATGGTTTTAGAGTTTAGGGTTTAATGTTTAGTATTTTAGGTTTGGGGTTTGGGGTTTGGGGTTTGGGGTTTAGGGTTAGGGTATATGGTATTAGGATTTAAGGGTTTTAGGATTTTGATAAAAAATGACAAAAAATAAATTTATTTTAGAGTTTAAGTAAGCAATAAGATTCATTTTTAATTATTTTTGTACCTCGTAATATATATATTTAGGGTTTAGGGTTTAGGGTTTGATTTCATTTTTTTAAAATTAATTTCATACACAATTATAAAATTTTACAAATTAAATATATTATTTGAAAGAAAATAAACTTAGTTTAAAGGAATTTAAGAAATAATTAAACTTAATTAAATTTATTACTATGAAAGGCATTACTGGCGTTTTTGTCAAAAACGCCACAAAATTATTTTACTGTAGACAAAATGGCACCGTTTTAATTTGTGTTTTTAGTGGCATTAACGGCGCTTTCTGAAAAACGCCGCTAAAAATCGAGCTTTAGCATCGTTTTCACAAAAAAAGAATTAATCAAAACATTGTCATTTTGTTTTGCCCATATTAAAACACAAAAAACCCTCCCTTAAATCCCCAATACCCGAAATTCCAATCTTTTTTTCTCCTTTTTATTTGGCCCAAATCCCCTTCCCCAAATCCCTAACACAGATTATCCTAACACAAAAAATTCAATAATGGCGAACTCAATGGCAAGGTCGATCTTTCATGTTGCAGCAACGAAGGAGGTTGCTTTCCCTCTCTGAGTTGTTCAAATCATGGGCTGGTGCTCTTTCATTCTCTCTTCTAATTTATTTTTCTCCTTTACCAAAATAATAATAGTCTGTAGAATACTATTTTCTCACTTTTTCTCTTTCTTTTCCCAAATTACTAGTTGAGAAGAAGAATAATATAAAAGAAAAAGGAAAACGACTGCAAAGGGCTAAATACCACATCTGAAACGCATAATCAAAACAACGATAACCCTATTTATCACCGTTTTACGGGTAAATTTCTTTTCTTTTACCATGTTTATTAAGTATATATTTTGCTTTCTATGTCTCTAGTGGATTTTTGTTTCCTATGTCTCTAGTGGATTTTTGTTTCATTCCCATGAATTTCATTACTTCTTTGGTTCCTCAAGGGCTGTCTTGGTGTTTCATTTTAAGAAATCAGATTCCCATTGATTTGCATATCTGTTTTTTGCTTCTTCTAGTCCTTGTTTGGTGTAATCACCTAATTCTGCCCGGGCCCATTGGAAGCCCATACAAAACTAAAAATAAATAAATTAAATTGTTTTTAACAGTCTTTGTACAACCCAAAATACAAAGTGATTACCCAAGACCCAAATACCTTACAGCCCACTTACCTACCCGTGACTCACATTACACCAGCAACCCAATTAGCCTAAAACTTAAACCTAGCCTATTAAACCCTTGACCCAAATGCCTACCCAAACCCAACAAACACAAAGCCCAACGGGGCCCAAATGCTTGATCCTAGGTCAGAGAACCCTAGGGTTTTTACACCCTTGCGCCGCACTCCCTTTTCAACCTCTAATCAGTAGCCCGATTACCGTTCGTGTCGCACCACCTTCACCGCTATAGTCAAGCCTTCATCGGCATGAATTGCGCCTGGATTTTTGCCATTCAGACCTACAAGAAAGGAAACAAATGCACAGCAGAATAGGCAAGGAATCAAACGAAAAACATACCAAATGTATTATAGAATCAGTGGCTATAAAGCCCCAAGAATATCAGTGTAATGGGAGAGGGTTTTTTTTTTGTATTACGGATAAAATACAACACAAATATACAATAAAAACAACATTTTTTAGATCAAAGAAGAGGTGATTTTCATATTCTGTTTGATATTTGCTTTAATAATTTTCTTTTCTCTATCGTTCTATAAACGTAAAACCCGATATACATTCGAAAATAGATTTTAAAAATCAAAGGGGGGATGAATCAAAAAATAGAAAAAGTTTTTGAAGGTGACTGCTTCTCTATTTTTGTTTTAATCTCTGTTTTACCTTTTTTTTTTCCTCTTTTATTTTTTTTCATTTTTTTAAAACCCTTTTCTTGCATATGAAAAAATAAAAAGGGAAAGGGGAGAGTTTACCGGAATCCTCGCGACCGAGACATTGGGGTACCCTTCTCCGTCATTGGCGTCGGACTCAAGTTGTGGGGCAAGGGCTGGTGCCTTTTGGCCTTTTGGTTTTTGGAAAAGTCGGCCAAATATGTGAGGCTGTGGGGAAGAAGAGATTTTTAGGGTCTTTGTTTTTTAAATAAAAGGTAGAAAATGAGTTTAAAGTTTTCTTTAAATTCTTTTATTGATTAAAATACTGTGATTTGACCTTCCCCCAAATCTGCTGAAATTGCGTTGGATATGTGCGTTTTGTATCAAAAGGGCTATTGGCGTATTAAGTTCCTCCACCTTGCGCAATTGTTCAATTGAACCTCATTTATGTTTCTTTCATATTTTTAGATTTCGCCCATGAATTTCATATCCATTTCATTTTAATCCATGTTGAAACGCTGCATTTAGGAAATTTGGATAATTGTGCATTGGGTCCTCATTCATTTTTGCGCTTTGCATTTTTGCCCTTAATGTCATTTTAATGATTTTGTGTATTTACAATTTTTTTCTTTTAATTTTATTTCAATTGAGTTTTTTAATTCCAATTTCTATTTTTTTATATTATATATATTATTGATTTCATATTATTTTGTATATATATTTTCCTTTAAGTCTATTTATATATATATTTAATTTCTTTAAAATTCACTTACGTATATATTATTCTTTTTAAAAATTTACCACATTATTTATTATTTTAAATTGTTTAATTCTTTGTTTGTCTCGAATTTTTTTTATATATTAGTTATTTTAAATATTTAATTTTCATTTATTTTTAATATCTTCTTTTTATTTATCCTTTTTATATTTTAAATTTGTGGTCATGTTATTTTAAATCATTTTATTAAGTTTTTAAGATTATTATTTATTGTAAATATAGGTGGTTTATTTTATATGTTTATATTATGTATATTTTCTTTCAAATCTATTTATGTTTATAAATTTTCTTTTAGATTTATATATATATATATATATATATATATATAAAATTTATTTTTTTAAAAAAACCTATTCTATTATATATATATATTCTTTTGTTTACTCCAAACACTTTTGTATATTATTATTTTTACATATATATATTATTTATATTAAATCTGTAAATTTCATGTATATTATGTATTTAGATTAATATAGATTATTTTGTATTTCTTCTTACACAAGCTTATTCTAAAATTTATTGTTTTACATATTTTTTTTTTGGTTCATTTCAAACTTCTGCATGTACTACCTATTTTAAAATTTATATTCATATATTATTTTGAAATAGTTTTATATATTATTGATTTTAAAAATCTTTTCTTTCCCATTATTTATTTCAACCTTATTCATTGTCATGTGAAAGCTTGATACATCTTATAATTTGCTTTATATTCTTAAATTGTTAAAACTACTTTGCTCTTTGATTATTAATATTAATTTTTTTTTTTTTAGGATTGTGAGATTATTGCTACTATTTATTTTGAATTGTATGTTTATTTCTTTGCCATTCGTTGATATAATATTGCATCCATAAATCATTGTTTTAGAAAATTTATTTTACAACCATTTATCCGAAAGAGTTTTAAAAATGAGGCAATGTTTTTCGTATTTAGGAATTCGGGAAATAGTGCCCTAACATGCTGGGTTGCAATTTCCCGTTTGTCTAAATGCCTAAAGTATCCTTCTAAATAGATTTTGTGAATCGTGAGATGATTTCAGTTACGAGAGTTTAAGAATATCGTGTCCTATCATGCTGGATGTGATGTTTGTATTCTTTCGGAGCTAAGGAATCTCGATTTTTCAACTTAAATTATTCCGGTTTTTAAAAAGGGGATCCTATTTTTAAATCCTTTCAAATCTTTGACATTAAGACAGAAAACAATTCAATTTGGTACCAATTTTGGGCGTTGTGAGGGTGCTAACCCTTCCTCACACGTAACCGACTCCCGAACCCGTTTTCTCAAATTTTCGTAGACCAAAACGTTTTTAAGGTGATCCAATCACACTTAAACTGATTGGTGGCGACTCCCGTTTTTAATTTTAAAGTCGAGACCCCGTTTTCTAAAATCCCCTTTAGCAAATGGTTTCGACATTTGGTATATATGAGGTAAGTTTTATTGGTTTTTGTTTTCTCCTATGATTTTGATTTTTTTGCCCTTTTATTGACAAGTTTGAAAAGTTTTTATTTTTCTACCTTTTATTTTTTATTTGATTCCTCTTCTTTGTGGTTTAATATGGGGTTGGAGTAAATGGAGCACCTTTTTTTTAATTAATTTCCCTGACAATAGAGGAAAAGAGGAAAAAAATAACATTTCAACTCTGGAGTTTACCGTTCATGTCTAAAGTCTAAACATTTTGGTGAAAAGAAATGGAGCCCAATTTGATTATCCGTTTTCATTCTACCCTTTTATAAGTAATGGTAATTTTTTATGGCAAATTTAGGTGCTTTTTGTCAAGGTATATGGGCGCATGTTTATGTGTTAAAGTACAATATTAAGTTAAATTTTTATGTGGGTACTGCTTTGATAGATATGTACTCAAAATGTGGGTGTTTGGACTTGGCATATCAGGTGTTTGATGAATTGCTTGAAAGAGATATATTATTAAGTTAAATATATAAAGACTACGTTATCTATGTTTTTTTCATTCACTCCACAATTCTTTTTCTTTCTTTCTTTCTCATCTTCATTCCCCTTCATTTTCATATAATCCAAATAGCAAAAATTGAACACACAGAGAAATTATTAGAGATGGAGATTTCTAAGAGAACAAGTTGTAGGGCCTAAAAAACTCATCAATTGAAGTGGGGTGAGTTAGATTGGATCAACTAACTCCTACTAGCCTCTTTTGGCTCTAAAAGACAAATACTAAAGGCCCTTTTGATTTCATTATTATTATTTTTGCATTGCATGCATTACTTGGTTTTTGCTTTTCACTGTTTCGTTTTAATGCTTTTTGGGGTTGACAAAGTTTTTTTATTGGAACAGGTTGGAGGATGAGCAATGGATAAATGGGCACTCAATTGACAATCTAGAGGAAATTGCTTCAATGGTGGATATGTGAGTTTCCCCACATATATTTCTAACTTAACTTTCATTCTAGTTTTGCATTAAGATCAACAAATTCATGAATATTTAACTTAATATTTTGGTCAATATGGTAAAGTTTTAAAAGGATGAAACGAACATGTACGCACCAATAAAATTTTAGTAGTGTTGGTGTAGGTCCAAATCTTGTCATACATAAATATTATATTTAATTTAAGTTTTGATATGTTTTAATTTCATATTTTATTTCAAATTAGTTATAATTCTAATTGATGGAATATATGATTAGTAATATGGTTTTAATTATATTTATAAACTCCTCCCAAATAGATATATAAGTTTGTATATGTCAGGAAATCTTTTTCCTTTAAATGTCAAGTTTGGCGTGAATATTCATCCATTAAATTGAGTGGTCTAGCTTAATCTTGGTGATACAATTTTCTATTTAAAAATAAAATAATAAAATTACATCAAATTAAAAGGATTAAAAGTACCTCTCGTTTTATCTCATTGAAAGATGTCTGATATTTCATTAGAGATCGCATCAAAGATTTGTAGGCTTGATTTCCATGTAAGACTTAACTTGGTCAAGCAATCTGTAATAATATTATCTTCTCTAGGTATATGTTGCACCCACCAGTATACTTCGACTTTCAAGCTTTGGTGAATAATGGTTTTTTTTTAGTTTACTCAAATTGAATTGTTTTCTGTTCATTTTTCTTTGAGTTGAAAAGGTGTTTATACATAAACATAAAAACATGATATTAGAATTTAATATATTCACATTAAGGTTTATGTATAAACACCTCTATAATCAAAGATTTGTAGGCTTGATTTCCATGTAAGACTCAACTTGGTCAACCAATCTGTAATAATATTATCTTCTCTAGGTATATGTTGCACCCACCATTAAGATCAACAAATTCATGAATATAATATCATTTCATCCTTTTGTGAATAATGGATTTTTTAATTTACTCAAATTGAAGTGTTTTCTGTTCATTTTTCTTTGAGTTGAAAATTCTATTTATTATGTAGAAACTAATATATCAAATGTAATTGAATAATTTTTGGGTTGGTTTTCAACCTTGCAGCAATCCTGATTGTCTATATTTGCACGAGATTGGTTCTCAAGAGTATAGTTTCACAAAAGATGAGATTATATCAGCATACACAAGGTATGTTCATTCTGAGTTTGCTACTCTGTTATAGCTATTATCTCTTTCTTTTATTTTCTTTATTTAGTTCATATTTGTTGAGCTTGCATGTAACATTTTTTTGTGAGATAAAGGAAACCAATTTGAAGATGCTTTCTATTTCAAATAAATGCATGTATGCATCAGCTATAACACCATTGTTCTTTTGTTAGAAAGGCTAATTAGAGCCGCCATATGAATATATAGTGATATAGTAGCCTGCCCATTCCAAAGAGTGCTATCTATATCATATGCAAGTAGTAAATGAAGATAGAATGTCATTAATTACTGGAAAGCTTACTCCAGCAAAGGACTTTTTGGGACCTTTTATATTTTGTCTCTTGGATTATCCCATTATTGAGATAACGTTTCAAAAGGATTATCTTTCTTCTCATTGCTACTTCATGGATTCTCAACATTTCTTTTGTGATTTTAATGGTTCTCTCTTGTTTCATTCTATAAAAATAGGTCAACTACTACAATCCTTTCTATCTAAATCTGAGTTTCAAATTAAAATTTGGATTTGTTGAATCTACTTTTAACTTTTTATTGTAGCATTCCAATTCTTAGCATGCTTTCCGGGTTCTCCTTGAGCATTTTTGTAATTTCTTCTCTTGGTTGAATAAAAAAACTAAGTTGTTTAAACGAGTAGGGTTCAACAAATAACTGGTACAACAAAAAATATGCAATGGCGTGCTGGACTATGTTACCTCCCCCGGTGGATGATTATTGCCCCAACAGTTCTACTTCTACAGCAAAACCATTTCTAAAAATGCTCCTAATGTAAGTTCATGTCATTTTACTCCAAAATAAAAATAGCTAGTTATATTATTACTTATTAATTTAGGAAAATTGCTAAATTGTGCTCTACTTTCTAGCACTTCTTCTCCACACTTGTTAGCAGTGCGATTGTTTTTATCGAATGCAAAACATGTATATGTTGTTCACATGCTAAATTAACCGTTAGTGAGCTTAAAATTGATCTATTCGAATGTGTTAAATTCATTGTTCAATGTGATGCTATTTATGCTAATGTATTGAGTATATTAAACTCTACAATTTGATGTTATATGTGGCGTTAATGTTGACTTGTTAATTGCATATTCTATTATTAATCTGATTTAGGGTTCTAAATTTAGAAGAACCTTATCTTAGAGAAGTTATCTACTTTCATAATAACTGGAATCTGATTATGTTATTTGGGTTGGTTCTTGCCTTCATATGTCATTCATTAACTTCTGTTGCAATCATACTACCATTGTTGTAGGTTTTGAGTTTTTGTTGGATGCGTGGTCCAGGAGTAGCTGAATTCATGCATAGTGACGACTTGTTTGAGCTAACTGCTGATCTTAAACTGTGCATTCTATCATTATTTTGTTCTATTTTTATTTTGTTAAATTTGAGGTGTAGTATGATAAGTGCAGTATTTTGTTTGATTGTTATTGATCAACTTTCTGTTTGATGGGATATATATTTATAACATGGATATTCTTCTTCTTCTCAATATTTTGATATTGAATTTTGGATGCTTCCACCAAGTAAGATTTCATTGGGTTTTGGAACTTCATAAAATATACTTCCTTTTTAAAGGATAGAATGGAGTGATGTATGTATTGATAACAACATTTCTAAAGGATAGGAATGGATTTGTGATATATTTATAATATTTTATTTTTTTTATTTTTCATAACCTTTAGCGGGGTTTTTGGAAAAAGCGCTGCTAAAAGTCATGACCTTTAGCGGTGTTTGTAGTAAAAGCGCCGCTAAAGAGCATGACTTTTAGCGGTGTTTGTGGTAAAAGTGCTGCTAAAGATCTTGACTTTTAGCGGCGTTTTTGGTAAAAGCGTTGTTAAAGGTCATGACTTTTAGCGGCATTTTTTATATAAATGTCACAAATTTTAGCAGCGTTGTCTACAGTGGCATTTTTGCGGCGCTTGTAAGAGCACCGCAAATAGTTTTAGCGGCGCTTAGGCCTAAAAAACACCGCTAAAAGTCTATTTTGCTATAGTGGCTATTACATTGCCTTTTTGCATGAGTACATACCCCAATCCATTTAAGGATGCATCGCTATACACTACGAATTCCTTTCCCGATTCCGATTGCACTAACATTGGGCTTCAGTCAACGAGGCCTTTAATTTCTCGAAACTCTGCTGGCATTTTTCCGTCCATTCAAACTTAATGTCTTTTTGCAGTAGCCTCATAATCAAAGTAGCTATCATAGAGAACCCTCTAAAAAACCGTATGTGATAACCCGCTACGTCCAAGAAACTCCTAATCTCTGTACATTTCTCAGCGGTTTGCGGATATGTTGAAGGATCTTGTATTCATGTTTTAAAAGATTGCCATCAAGAGAATGAGGTTTGGAAACAGATTCTCCCGTCGAGTATTATAACTAAAATTTTCTCTTATTCATTGCATGATTGGATTTTGGCTAATTTGAGGAATGTGTTCGACTTAGGATTTCAAGATGTTGCATGGCCATCTTTTTTCGATATTGTTTGTTGGAATATGTGGAAAAAAAAAATCTTAAGATATTTCAGAATCTTCCATTGAATTCAGTCAATGTCATTCAATTTTTATGGTGTTGGGCAAGATGCATCAAGATAAGAACATAAAAGGCTAGGGATTCTTCTAGTAACCGCTTCAAAGATTATAGATGGATCCAACCACCCTTTGGTTCTTACAAATTAAATGTTGATGGAGCATGCAATCTGTCTTTAGGTCTCGCTTCTTCGGTAGCAGTTGGAAAGAATATGCATGGTGAATGGTTATGGGGGATTGAGGAAAAGATTGGAAGGTGTAGCGTTGAACAATGTGAGCTTTGGGCCATTTATGACCGGCTACAATTCGCATGGGACCTCAAGTGGAAAGAGGTGATAATTGAGACTGATTATGCTACAGATGTTAATGATATCCTTGGTGGCCTCAAAAGATATACGAATAGAGATTTGATTTCAAGAATTCAAGAATTATCCAAGCATGATTGGCAAGTGGTCATCAAGTAGATTCTAAGAAAAGCAAATATTTCCTTCCACATCCTCGCGGGTATAGTGAAGGAATTTTCAGTTGGTCCACGAGTTTTTCACGTAGCGCCAACTAAAGTTGCTGGTAAGATTCATCTAGATATTCAATCTTTATGCTCCAACTCAATTAGCAGTTCTATTAGTTTGTAATTGATTTCATTCCTATTTTTAATACCAAAAAGAAAATGTGTATTTTGTATGGTGGGAAAGAAAATTAATAAATTATTAGTACTTTATTGAAATTAATTTATTCGTGTTATATTGATTTTATAATTTATATTACATTTTATTTTTTTATGTTGCATTTGTATCTTCTATAAATTCATTAAATGTTTCACATATAAATATATATATATATATATATATATATATATGTTGTGTTTTTGTAATAATTTGATTTTAAATTATTTAAGTAAAATTTCATAGTAATTTAATTTAGAGAAGAATATTTTATTTTTTAATTATTTTTAAATTTATTATATACTTATAAATTGTGTTTTTAAAAAGGACCAGTCATATCTTCATTTGTTCGTCACCAAAAATTTCATTAATTTTTAAATGATATATTAAAACAAATATCTTTTTATTATTTTTAAATGATATATAAAAAAGAATTATTATGTAAAATCACTTGCAACCATGTTTGGTTGTGGGAAATGGTTCCATTTCCCCTTTATTCATTGAATGGTAAATCATTCATTTGTTTGGTTAAACGTAATACTTATTTAATGAAATGACTATTACTTCCCTATTACTTGTTCTCTTGTAATAGCTATTGTTATTTCATGTAATCTTGAATAATAAAATAAGATTAATTTTCAGATTAGTTCTTTAAAACTTGGACTTGAAAAATATAAAAATAATATATTTGAAATAATTTAATATAATTTATAAAATTAATTTAATATAAAACATTTTATTTCAAAATATAATTTAAAATAAAATTATATTAAAATATATATTAAGAATGTTATTAAATTATATATTTTTATTTTTATTAAATTATATTTAATAATAATTAAATTAAAATATGATTCAATTATTTCTTATTAAAATATATTTAATATTAATCTTATTAAACTTTAATAACGATAACAATAATCATATAACTAAAAAACTTATGCTAATAGTACTTTGGTCAGTTCAGTTTTATTTTTCTTATGCTATTATAATATTTATTTCATTTAACTAAACACAATAAAATTATTACAGTTTTATTTCATCCCATTTAACTAAAGAATTGAATTATTGATTACAGTTTTATTTCATTACAGCCCTATTCAATTTCAATAAACTAAACGCGCCGTTGGTGTTTATTTAAATTATTTATTTCCAAAGATTGGTTAGCAAAAATTAAAGGGGTTAGATCAATCCTATACATGTTTTTGTTTTTATATTGCTTTTTATCGTGTTTAAATTTCTCATTCTGGAAGCATAGGAGTAGAAGAGGCATTTGTTTTTGTGAAAGTTGTAGTTTTGGTAACTGGACCATCGGAGCATTAAAGATCATTGTTGGAGAGATAAGGGTCTTTTGGCATATCTGGCTGGAGGTTTTTTTAGATTTTTTTTTTTTTTTTGCTTTTTGATTCGTATTATTTTGTATTGGTATTTGGCTTTTTTAGGAACTGTTTACTCTTTTGTTTTGTTTTTGGAATGTGTTTTGTTGTTATAATACTCCAGTCGGGTGTTTTTTTTTTTCTCATTTTATTGTATTTTAATTTATTTCATATTTTATAACATTTACTATAATTATTAAGATATATTCCTAAATTTATTTATATAAAATCTAAAATATATAAATATTTAAAAAATAATTATTAAGTAAATCTATTTATAATTAGTGGTTTAATTCCCAAGTTGAGTGTAAAATCTAGTTTCTGTGAAAAGAAAGGGCTAGAAATGAAGTTGTTTCAATAGATTTAATCATTTTAGACATATGATCATATTATATCTATAAAATACAAAAAAAAAAAAAAGAAAAAGAAAATTCAATACCAATACCAATATTATTGAAGATTTCTAACTTCTTCAAGATAAATACATAAAGTGTCGTTAACTTGAAATCAAGGGATCTTCAACAAGTTTAATATTATCATCATAAGAGTTTTATCTTCTGATTGTGTTTAGTGCCTAAAGAGACGAACTACTAACAAAATTGAAGAGTTTGTGGTGGTTGGGGTTTAAACCCACGTCTTAAATTAGATATGAGTGCAACTTGGGTACTATTTGAGCAATCTAAGTAGTCCAAATGATAGCATGCTCACCTATTAATGCCTCTATATGTTATAGGGCATGGGTAAAATTTTTTTAGAGAGGATGGAGTTATGTTATAAATTTTGATAAAAATTAAAATATAATTATGTTATAAATTTTTATCATATTTAGGAGATTAATATATAATTTTATCATTATTAATTTATAAATATGCAAAATGTGGGAAGCGATAACTAAATGAAGATCCGGACCCTTGATCAATACAGCAGAGCAGTTAGGTTTGCGTCTCTATCAGTGCTTCCAAGACAATTAAAGAACGTGACAGATAACAATGCATGTATGGTCCAAAATAAAGTACATAAATCTTGAGATATAAATTCTGGTTTCAGCATATGCTGGAAAAAGACAGAAATTAAAGAAATTTGCGTCTTCATTTTTTTTATTATTTTAATATTTGATATGAGTAATTTAATTGTATGTTTTTTTTTTTAATTAATAATGGAACATTCGATGTAAAGTTGAAGCCGGACAAAAATAATTACCCTTAAATCATCTTTTACTATGCAACCAACGAGATAGAGTAGTTTGATTTCTCTTTTTAAAAATTAAAACTCAAATATAAAATTGACTTTCGAGTTTAATCTTTTCATTAATTTCCCTTTATTTTTTTTACTAAAGTTATACATTTTAGTAATTGAAGATAATAATATTAAATTTTTAGTATTTAAGTCGAATTTTTAATTGATCTGATAAAAATAAATAATTAACTAATAATATTAAAAATTAATTTTTATCAAATTAATCCTAAAAAATTAAATTAAATCAAATTTATCAAATTCTATTTAACAGATTAAACACATATTAAACAAATCACAATCAATATACTAAATTTGTGGTATTAAAAAGATAATGAAAATTTTAAACCCAATAGTATTATTTATTAATTTTCATTAAATTAACCTTAAATTTTGAATTAAATACTAAAAGTTAACACTATTATATTTAGATACCGAAATATATAACTTTTATCAAATATAAATATCAGATTAGAAAAAAAAACGAACACCACATTAAAAAAAAATCTCAATATTAAGCCTATTATATTTTATAATAAAGACAATTACACTTTCAAATGGCTTTGTTTGTGTTATTTCTTTAATAAATCATCTTTAAAAAACTATATAATCTGACATATCTAAGATTTTCATATTCGAAAAATTATACAAAAATTCAAATAAATCTATACAAGAAAAAGGAAATTTTGGTCTAAAAGCCTTTTATTTCGTGAATATATATTAATATATTGAAAATTTTAAATTAATTTTCTTAATATATAAAATAATTGTTTGAAAAATTGAAATATTTCAAAAGAATTAAATCCTACGTTGTTAAGAAAAAACCTTAATATTAGTAAGAATCAAGTTGAGAGAATGGACTTACATGCACAAGAATTGAGCCAACTTTAAGTCCTATAAATATCCTACTTGGGGTTGATATCGGTTCGGTTCGGTCGAGTTTTTTAGATTTTTTAAATCATTCATCATAATTCACTTTGGTTTGATTTGGTTATCTGTTTTTTGATTTTTTTTTTGTTTTGATTGTTCAGACTTATTTTGATAAAATAGGCTTTGTTTTATGGATCTTGAATATTATTTGCCAAAATTTCAAGTTTTTTTTCATAAATATTTCTAAAAAATAATAAATTTTCAAGAACTTTTAAATTATGTTCACTATTTTAAATATAAAGTAGTTATTTTTATATCATAAAATTAAATTGACTATATATTAAATAAAAACATAATTCAGTTCAGTTTTGATTAATCGCGATTTTTGAATTTGCATTCAATAAATCGTCCAAATACCTCAATTTGGGTCATTTTTTATTTAATCGGTTTCTTTTGCTTAGTCCTAACCCTACCTCACTTTCATACTATACACACATTAAAAAACTATATCCTTCTCCTCTCACTCGCCCTCTCCATCTTTTGAGAGTATTGAGTATATTTGGTCATGATCTATTGTTGATTCTTGCCCCATTTTTATAATTGAAGAACTTGTTGAATATTGGGGTGTATGTAACATGGCTAAACTTCCTTAAGGACAATGCCCAACATGCCTCAAGTTATTCAACTTATATCCCCAATTTGTCTATTTGATGCAATGTTTGCCAACAATTTTAAGGATAATTTCGTGGCTGGATATTGCACACACTGTCAGCGTCCATGGTCGTTGTTACCATTATTTTTGTAATGTTACCTATGTCATGTTCTCATGAATGTACCATGTGCTTGCTTTTACTGTCATCTTGTTGCCCGTATCCCAATGATATCGATATTAATATTTTCAAAAGGATAGAGTTGATTTAATTTTGAAAAAAGAAAAGCATTCTGATTACATGTAAAATATGTTATTTTTCGGGGAATGCCATATAGTATCGAAGAGATCATCAAAGTTTCGTACAACTGGGCAAAACAGTACGCATCCTTACCCAAAGGAAATTCTAATGTGAAACAAAAGATGAGAGAAGAGGCTTTCGTAATAGGCAGTTGGATGAAACTAAGAACTGATGGTTCTATCAAAACAGATTCAAGCTATGCTATTGCATCAGGGATCTTGAGAGACAACCATGGAGATTGGATCATTGGTGATAAAGGATGAGAAGGATGAATACGGAAGCGTATCGTAAAGTTTTTCAAAGTCGCAGATTGGACTTAGGGCTCTAGACGTTTGGAAAGAAACTTGGATTTTGACAAATCCTGAAACAAAATTGAATCCAAGTCAGATAAAACGATTAAAATAAATAACTAAAATAAATTAATAAATTAAAGATTAAGGAAGCAAAAAAAGAAGAAAAATGGAAAGATAGAACGTGGCGTGTAGAAGTCCTAAGAAGCTTTGGAAACATGAAGAATCCACAACCCCCTTCAAGAGGCTCTAATTTCCCCTCCAAGCTAGAAACCTTGGCAAGAAAAAGTTTGAAGATGATCCACACAATCTAAAAAGATTGTTAAAACTCTTCTAAAAGAAACTCAAGAGAAATTCTTGAAAAGAAAAACCCAGAGAGAATTTATTAACTCAAAAGAAAAATATAATAATAATGAATTATCTGTATTATGTACAATGCAAAGGCCTATATATAGGCTAGCTAAATAAATCTAAGTAAAACTCTTAAGTATACTAGAACTCTAATTTTAATCTAAACAAAAAGTAGTTTTAAACTAAACTTTCTTGTTAACATAAAATTCCTAAATAACTTAAAATACTTAATAATTATAAAAATTCGGAATAAAATAATAATAAAATAATAAGAGCTGATAAATAAAATATTGGGCTCATATATAGTAAAAATTCAGCCTAAAACCCGAACCCAATATGATTTAAACTCGAATTAAAAGCCCGAAATTTGTAATTCCCGTCATAATCCCGTTCAGAAATTTTGCTCGTACAGCCTTCACTAAAATGGTCATAACTTGAGCTCCCAAACTCAAAATCAAGTGATTCAAAATGTGTTTCGAAGCTAAGAGATAGATCTTCAAACGCCTTGAGACATCTCAACCTAGAAATGCCAGGATCCCATCCAAAAAGTTGTCACAATTCTGCTGATTTCTTAAGCTTGAAAATTGACAGTTTTGATGATTGGAATCTAATAAATTTCACCCCCTTCGTGCATGTAACAATTGGGTTTTGTCGATAGTTGGGGAAATGCTCAATTCTTGATACTGAATTATGAGATATCTTGGATGGCTTATCACTGATGCAGGAAAAATAAGGAATTGAATTGTTGATACAAATAGACAGCTTGGAGGCTATTAAAGCAATCTAGATTCTGAAATCAATACCCTCAAAGTCAACGATAATCAGGCGCATCTACCATCTCTTGAAGAATATCAAAAGATGGGAACTTTATTACATCCCTAGAGAAGAAACTGTTGAAGTAGATCGAAGAGCTAAAACAACCTTTATCAGGGAAGAAGGGTTGTATGTGTTTACAGACAATCCCTTTAGTATAACTTAACTAGTTGTATATGTTCTTTTCTATCACAAAAAAAAATGTTATTTCTATTATTAATTGTTTGAATGAAGCATGAAACCATTATTTTATATTGCATCATTTCATTTATTATTATTAGAAAATTGGTATACATTAAATTAGAGTTTAATAAAGTGAAATTGTTAATGTAATAATAGTGTGAATTTATTTTGTACTTGGTTAATATTAGTTTTTCCTTTAATATGGATTAAGTCATAAGTTTAGAGAATAAGGTTTTAATGATAAGATATTAAATTGAACATTGGGTTTAATTTGAAGTTTGTTTAATAAATTGACTCAATTTTTAAAGTTGTACTAAATTGTAACTATTATAAGAATTTATTGTTTACAACATTATTGGATTTGAATGAGTATGTAAGGTTAATTAATTAATTTTTCAAAACATACTTTGAAGTGTGTGTGTGAGTGCGCATGTGCGTGTGAGTGCGCATGTGCGTGTAGTGTGAAAGTGCGTGTGTAGGAATAGTTTTAACTAGGAAATACTTAGTATTTAACAGTGTCATGCATACCACGTCTTTTTCTTGGGAATCTACTCGATTCTTTATTTATCAACTATCCTCAGTATTCCAGTACCCAATTATGATGACAAACGGGCTACTATGTAACTCTATGTAAATTATAAAAATTTTTGTGGTCATTTCACAAATCAATATTGTGACTAATATGAAAGAGTAGGTGATAGACAGTAGTGCCACTAGGCACATTTGTGGAAATTAAAATATCTTTGTGTCCTACTCTCAAGCGGAAGAAAGAGAATAGGCTATTTATTTTAAATACTCTTGAAATTGCACATATGTGATCTATCGTATTTATATACATTAAATTAAGCTCTTTAAATACTTAAAAACCTTATTCTCAAGTAATTTATACCATATTTTATTAATTTTCCATGATTATGAGATTTTATGCTTAATTTTAGTTTTTATTACATTTTCTGTTTTTTTTTTGGAATAAAATGGCAAGTTTATGCCATTAGGAACTTAATCTTTTAGTTAAGTTTGTTTCAGGCACTTGGTTGATGCGAAAATGTAGAGAAGAACCTAAGCTAAAGTCATAGTCATGACTCCAATATGTTGATGTCACGACACCAATGCTTTTGCCATCAATCGAGGAGTTGGACTTCACCAAATTGTATATTTGAGTAGACTATGTCTGAAGTTACACCAAGGTATTGATGTCGCAACACCAAAGCCTTTGCCATCAATCAAGGAGTTGGACTTCACCAAATTGCATGTCTAAGTTGACTGTCTTTGAAGTCGCCACACTAAGGTGTTGGTGCCGCGACAACAACTCCTAAGGTCGCAACTATGGCCTAGCAAGGTCGTAACACTAGCCATAGCCCCTACAAATGAAGAAATCAAGTTGCCTGAGAATGATGTTGCAACACCAAAAGGTTGTTGCCATAGCATTGAAGCCTAAAAGCATCATTGGAGTAATTTGCTGCTAATGTCATGACACTAGTATGTGGATGTCGCGACACTAACTTTGACTGGGCCAAAACTTTGAAGGGCAATTTTGTGTTCATACAAGCTTAAGCGACTTTTCTTTCAAGGACATAATTGTCAATGTTATGTAAAATACTTTTTGCCTATAAATACTGTCGAAACCATTTTTTTTTATGTTTAAAAACGGGGTCGACTTGTTTTTGAAAACGAAAATGGAGTCGCCACCAATCCCTTTTGCTTAGGTGTGATTGGATCACCTTATAAAACATTTTATTTCAAAACATTAATTTTGGCCTACGAAAATTCAAGAAAATAGGTTCGGGAGTCAGTTACGTACGAGGAAGGATTAGCACCCTCGTAACGCCCAAAATTGGTACCAAATTGATTAGTTTTCTATCCTAATGTCGAAAATTCGAAAAGATTTAAAAAACATGATCCATTTTTTAAAAACTTGAACAATTTAAATTGAAATTCGAGATTCCTTTGTTCCGAAAGAATACAAACATCACATCCAGCACGTTAGGACACGATATTTTTAATCCTCGTAACCAAAATCATCTTGAGATTTACAAAATTCATTAAAAGGATATTTAGTTATTTAGTTAAACGGAAAATCGCAACCCAGCACGTTAGGGCACTATTTCCCGATCTTCTAAACACGAAACATTGCCTTATTTAAGAAAACAAAAACTTTGGGATAAATTGAAGCAATTAAAAAAAGTATATTTTTTAAATCAATGAATAAAAATGGAACATTAATGCATTATAAAATATACATACCAGAGTACAATTTTCAAAGATCACAAACACATTAATAACCAACAATTCAATAAAACAATGATATAACACATCTAATGATACAAGCAAACAACGTAAAAGAAGATAACAACTTTAATTTTTTTTTAAAAAATTAAATAGTCAAATAAAATATATGAAATAGATTAATTCAAAATTTATAAAAAAAAACCTAAGAAATAAATATAAGATTTTACATTTTAAATTAAAAAAATGGTGAGCCATTTATACAAATGATTTATGAAACTTTAACTTTAGAGAAATATATATAATAATATAATAAATATATAGATTTTTTAGTACATAAAATTTTACTCTACCAAAAATATAAAGGAAAATATATATAATATAATAATCAAATGTATAAAAGATAGGAATAAATATACATGTTTGAAAAACGAAGAAATTAAAATAAAAAAAAGGTTGAAAAACGAAGATGGACGAAGAATAAAATAAGAACAAACCACAGAGAGTAAGAATGCAAGAGGGAGAGAAATTTGAGTGAATGCTCTCAAGAATTCTTATTGCTTCCCAAAACTCAAGTATTTTACAATGAAGGGAGAGGCCTCTATTTATAGTTGACCCTCCCCAAATCCAACGGTACAGATCAATTACATCAACGGTTAAGATTAAAGGGTATCTACAAATTAAATCTTCAAGATTACAAGATCATATCTTCTAAGATTACATATCATATCTAAGATTGAATATCATATCTAAGATTATCTAAGATTGCATATCCTTGAAGATTATATTTCCATATGAGTCAAGCTTATAGATGACCTTAAATCTTTTCAAGTAATGGGTCATTTCGATCGGGCCATATTATATGTTTGTAATTTTGTACTGGACTTGGACTTTGTTTTATTTTTTGGGGGTTTATTATTTTTTGTGTGGGCCCGGGCTAAATTGGCCTATTACAGCTGCCCCTCTTTGTTCATTGTTGTGTAACAGGAATTAAGCAAAGACTATAAAAGGACCAATTTTGCCCGGTCTTGCCGAGTCTTGAGTTCTTGATTCTCATCTTCTTCAAAGGTATTTTGACAGCTTCAATCTGCTTTACTGCAACTTCAAGAAGGTAATATCTGCTATCTTCAGCCTGCTCCATTACAACCTCAGGGACGCTATGCTGATGTCTTCGATCTGCTCCCTGCCAACTCAGGGATTGCCAGATTTGCCATCTTCGATCTACTCCTTGCCAACTCAGGGATTGCCAGATCTGCTATCTTTGATCTGCTCCCTGCCAACTCAGGGATTTCAGATCTGCTTTCTTCAATCTACTCCCTGCCAACACAGGGATTGCCAGATCGTTGTCTTCAATATGCTCATTACAAAACTCAAGGATGCCAGATCTGCTTTCTTCAATCTGCTCCTTGCCAACACAGGGATTGCCAGATCGTTGTCTTCAATCTGCTCCTTGCAAAACTCAAGGATGCCAGATCTGCTTTCTTCAATCTGCTCCCTACCAACACAGGGATTGCCAGATCGTTGTCTTCAATCTGCTCCTTGCAAAACTCAAGGATGCCAGATCTGCTTTCTTCAATCTGCTTCCCGCCAACACAGGGATTGCCAAATCGTTATCTTCGATCTGCTCCCCGCCAATACAGGGATTGCCAAATCTGTTATCTTCGATCTGTTCCCCGCCAATACAGGGATTGCCAAATCTGCTAATTTCGATCTGCTCACTGCCAATACAGGGATTGCCAAATCTGCTATCTTCGATCTGCTCCCCGCCAATACAGGGATTGCCAAATCTGCTATCTTCGATCTGCTCCCCGCCAATACAGGGATTGCCAAATCTGTTATCTTCGATCTGCTCCCCGCCAATATAGGGATTGCCAAATCTGCTATCTTCGATCTGTTCCCCGCCAATACAGGGATTGCCAAATCTGCTACCTTCGATCTGCTCCCTACCAATACAGGGATTGCCAAATCTACTATCTTCGATCTGTTCCCCGCCAATACAGGGATTGCCAAATCTGTTATCTTTGATCTGCTCTCTGCCAATATAGGGATTGTCAAATCTATTATCTTCGATCTGCTCCCCGCTAATACAGGGATTGCCAAATCTGCTAACTTCGATCTGCTCCTTGCCAATACAGGGATTACCAAATCTGCTATTTTTTATCTGCTCCCCGCCAATACAGGGATTGCAAAATCTGTTATCTTCGATCTACAGTGTCCCCTAGAGGACATAACCTGTAAAATGGGTATATGCTTATGCCTAATGATTTAGGATGCCGTGATCGAAATGAGTCAAATGCTCCTAATTTAGACATGCCATCATGCAAAAAAGTTTATGAAAATGATTTCTATTTTAAATGCTATCAAGGTTTCATCTCCTTTTGCTTGAAATAATTTGCCCCACAGTTTCATTTTTTAGCTTTTGTCGATTATCGTTTTCCATGTTTTTGGGTACACACCTGGTATCGATTTGACGTGAAACTACTCCCGAGCCTTTTCGAACCTAAAATAAGAATAGTTCATCCTTTAGAAACCAAAAACGAGTCTAAATCGATTATTCCCAATAATGTAGAGTCAACTTACCACCACTAAATTGATCAACACTTCGAATCAAACCGACGCAACATTGATCTTAGCCCCTCGATTTACCCCTAAGCAACAACAAAACCCTTTTAAAATCTTAAACACCCTAATGGATACAGCTAAGATTAAACCAATCCACAACTTACCGAATGTACGTCTCAACAAAGAATAATAAAAATGATCGAAAGGAAAAAGAGCCGGAAGAGGGGAACAATAAAATTCTAGTAGCAAAAAAGTGAATGACAGGGGAAATCGGTAGCAGTTTGAGAGGGAAAGTAAAATGGGTAACCAAATTTTGGAGATAGAGGAAGCAGTACTAACAGAAACTGTTAACCTTCTAGCTTTTCCCCTTAATTCTCTCAATCAACTCCCCACTACTCAGACTTCTAATCCAACTCAAACTCACTTGAGTGGACAAGCATAAAAATAATGCCTACACCACGATTCGAACACAGGACCTCAAGTGTAGTCCTTCTCCACTTAACCACCAGACCAGTAAGCCCATTCTGACATATTTTACAAACAATAAAATATAAGCCTAATGGACCAAGTTCAGGCTGTATTCATTAAAATACCAAAATTTACCCAAGTTGTGGCTTGAACTTGGGACCTCCCACTCACACCCAGAATATTTAACCATTGAAACAGACAGATATTTGTGTCATAATTTAATAGAACATGAATTTAAAACTTGGGGTGTTACAATTCTACCCCATTTAAAGAAAATTTCAGCCTCGAAATTTTACCTGATCGGAAAAGTTGAGGATACTACTGATGCATCGCATCTTTTGGCTCCCAAGTGGCCTCTTCAGTGTTATGATTTCGCCACAGCACCTTCACTAAGGGAATAGACTTTCTTCGCAGAACTTTAACATTATGATCTAAAATCTAAACTGGCTATTCCTCGAACGTCAGATCCGGTCTAACCTCAATGTCCTCCATAGGAATAATGTGCATGGGATTGGAGCGGTAGCATCTCAACATGGAGATATGAAACACATTATGCTTGCGATCTAACTCTAGAGGTAACTCCAACTGATGACTAGCCTTATTCGTTTCAGAATCCGGTATGGCCCAGTAAACGAGGGCCCAACTTGCCCTTGCGACTGAACCTCAGAACCTTTTTCCATGGTGAGACCTTAAGAAAAACAAAGTCCCCAAAAAATATTCTATCTCACGTCGTTTAAGATTCGCATAAGACTTTTACCTGTCAAAAGCCGCTTCCAGTTGATCTCGAATTAAACGGACCTTGTCCTTAGTTTCTAAAACCAATTCTGGACCTAGAATACGTCGTTCACCCAAATCAGTCCAACATAAAGGAGTGCAACACTTACGACCGTACAAGGCCTCATAAGGTGCCATCTGTATACCAAACTAGTAATTGTTATTGTAGGCGAACTCAGCCAATGGTAAGTACTCCTCCCAACTGACTTAGAAATTGATAACACAGTTCCTCAACATATCCTCTAGTATCTGAATCACCCTCTCTAACTGACCATCTATTAGGGGATGAAAAGCAGTACTGAAGTCTAATCTCGAACCTAGAGCTTCATGGAGCTTTTTCCAGAATCGAGACGTGAAACAAGGATCCTTATCCGAGATGATCGAGACAGGTACCCCATGTAGCCTCACTATTTTTAAAATATAAAGCTTAGCTAATTTCTAAAGGGAGAAGTCTGCCCTAACCGAGATGAAGTGAGTAGACTTGGTTAATCGATTAATGATGACCTAAATAGAATCCTTCTTAGTGGATGTTAGAGGCAACCCACTAACGAAGTCCATCATTACTCGCTCCCATTTTCACATCGGTATTTTAACTGGCTGCAACAAACCCGAATGTAACTGATGCTCAGCCTTAACCTACTGACAAGTCAAACAACAAGCAATGAAGTCGGTAACCTCACGCTTCAAGCCTGGCCACCACTATATCTCTCAAAGATCTAGGTGCATTTTGTTTCTGCCGGGATGCATAGCATAAGGGTTACTATGCGCCTCCCTCAGAATTGATAGTCTCAAATCTTTATCATTCAATACACAAATCCGACTGCGAAAACATAATACCCCATCACTATTAATCCCAAAATTAGTAGTAGTACCACTCTCAACCTGATGGAAACGCAAATCAAGAGACTTATCTCCCATCTATTTATCTCTGATCTGATTAATCCATGTCGGTTTCACTTGTAGCTCAGCCAACAGACTCCCATCATTGAATAGGCTAAGTCAAGTGAACATAACTCTCAGATCAGTCATAGCCTTACGGCTCAACGTATCGGCCACCACTTTGGTCTTACCAAGATGATACTTGATATTGCAGTCATAGTCCTTGAGCAGTTTAACCTATCTAC
Organism: Gossypium stocksii; assembly: GCA_020496765.1. Taxonomy (NCBI): domain Eukaryota; kingdom Viridiplantae; phylum Streptophyta; class Magnoliopsida; order Malvales; family Malvaceae; genus Gossypium; species Gossypium stocksii. The sequence goes on along the minus strand of CM035631.1, from coordinate 19,954,548 downwards.
GTTGCCTAAGGTTTAACTCCTTCTGAGTGAGAAGATATTTGAGGCTCTTTTGGTCAGTATAGATAGTACACTTCACACTGTACAGATAGTGCGTCCAGATTTTTAGAGCAAAGACTACCACTGCCAACTCTAAATCATGCATCGGATAATTAGCCTCATGAGTCTTGAGTTGACGAGATGCATAAGCAACCACCTTACTGTCTTGCATTAGAACGTAACCCAAACCCACATGCGACGCATCACTGTATACTACAAAGTCTTTACCGGGCTCAAGTTGTATCAAAACAGGAGCCTAAGTTAGAATAGTCTTAAGTTTATCAAAACTCTTCTGCTGTGCATCAGTCCAAATGAAAGCAACTCTCTTACGCAGAAGCTTAGTCAACAGAGCTGCGATCAAGGAGAACCCTTCTACAAAATGTCGATAATATCCAGCCAGCCCCAAAAAGCTACAAATTTCCAACACATTCTTCGGTTGTTTCCAATCCAACACAATATCAATCTTACGAGGATCAACATGAATCCCCTCAGCAGACACCACGTGTCCCAGAAAGGTTACTTCTCGGAGCCAGAACTCACACTTACTGAACTTTGCATATAGCTATTTCTCATGAAGAGTTTGTAATACCACTCTGAGATGCTCATCGTGCTCGTCTTAAGACTTAGAATACACCAAAATGTCATCGATGAATATTACCATGAATTGATCCAAGTAGGGCTGAAACACACGGTTCATCAAGTCTATAAATGCCACTGGTGCATTAGTTAACCCAAAGGGCATAACTAGAAACTCATAATGTTTATAACGAGCCCTAAATGCTATATTATACACATTAGCCTCCTTAACTCTCAATTGATGGTAACCTGATCATAGATTGATCTTAGAAAACACTGAATCCCCTCTAAACTGGTTGAACAAGTCATTTATCCTCAGAAGTAGATACTTATTCTTGATCGTAAGCTTGTTCAACTGACGATAGTCGATACACATCCTCATTGTCCCATCTTTCTTCTTTACAAATAGAACAGGTGCTCCCCTCAGAGACACATTGGGATGAATGAATCCAAGATCTAACAGCTACTGAATCTATACTTTAAGTTCCGTCAGCTCTTTCGGTGCCATTCGGTAAGGGGCGATAGACACTAGAGCTATACCAGGGGTCAACTCAATACCAAACTCCACCTCTCGACTCGGAGGCAATCCTATTAGTTCCTCAGGAAAAATATCTGAAAAGTCCCTCACGATTCTGATATCCTTAATCGAAGAGTCCATAGAATCAAAAATACTAATGTAGGCCAAGAATGCCTCACACCATTTCCCCACTAACTTTTCTGCCACGAACATAAATATCACATTAGTCAAATATTCTCGTCGTTCCCCAATCACAACTACCTCATTGTCCTCTTTGGTCCTCAAGACAACCCTTTTTGTCGCACAATCCAAACTCACCCAGTGCTTAACTAGCTAGTCCATACCTAGAATCAAATCGAACTCCCCAAATGGAAGCTCTATCAGATCAACCAAAAACACTATCCCTTGAACCTCTAGTGGTACATCTCTATACAACTTACTAACCTGGACAGATTGCCCCAAAGGAATTAACACAGTTAGCTTACTATCAGTATTCTCAACCGGAATTCCCAATGTTTTAGACACAGTACTAGCTACATATGAGTGTGTAGAGCCTATGTCTATTTGTGCAAGGTAAGGTAACATTAAATATTAAAAACGTACCCATGATGACATCCTAAGCATCTCGATCCTCACAGCAACGTGCAGTATAAACCAGTGCAGGCTGCCTCGCCTCAGTCGATCCTGCACCTCTGCTCGGTGCTCTCTATTTTCGACCCATGCAATTACCACCCTTGGCCTAACCTCAGCCTCTAGGTGGTTGTTGAACTACTCTCGGTGGCTGTGCAGTCTCAGTAACTGGAGCTTGCATCTGATTAACTCTTAAAGGATAGTCTCTAACACGGTGCTTAGTCAACCCATATTTCAGACAAACCCTAGTAGTCCTCCAACACTCACCCGAGTGGCATTTGCCATAGTGCAACAGGAGGCCCAACTCTCATTAGCCCATCTGCCCTGGCCTTTTTCTTAGGCCTCATCCCAAATTTTGAGGGCTTCGAATCCCTTTTAGTCATTCCTCGCTCTCAGTTTTGGCGCTCAGTGCAGTTTATCTCCTCGGCAATCTTCGCCTTCTTAACTAGAATAGAGAAATCACGCTCTTTCTATGGAGCTATCAAAACTTGTAAACTGTCTCTGAGGCCATCCTCAAACTGGATACAGCACTTATACTTGGTCGCCACCATACCTCGTGCATAATGGCTCAACCTCAGGAACTCGACCTCATACTCAGCCACTAAATGATCCCCTTGAGTGAGATTAAGGAACTCACACCTCCTAGCGTCAATGTAACTGGCCCCCATATATTTACCCTGGAAAGTCATCCTAAAAAGATCCCATATCAGTCGATTGGCTAGGTGCCCTCATTAACCGTCAACCACCACAAGTACACCTCATCACGAAGTAATGAAACAAGCCATTTTAGTTTCTGCTCAGTAGTGAAGTCCAAGTCATCCATAATCCTTTCCGTGGCCCCCATCCAATACTCGGCCATGTTAGAGGCAACTCCAGCGACACCATTGAATAACTCAGCCCCATTTGACTGGAGTTATTCTATAACCAACCCACGGCCCCCAGATCAAATGTTGGGCCCAGTGACCCTCTTTAAAATCCGTAGCATGGCTTAAGACAGTGTGGCATCCTCAGCCACACGATCATAAGATCCTGACCCAGTTTTTATAACAGTCGACACTGGCATCTCGCTAGTGTCCAGAATTAAAATAGTATCTAATGTTAAGGACTCAGTTCGAGCCCCTTTACGGCCTCTACCTCGGCCTCTAGTATCCCGTCCACGAGTACCACGTGAGCTCATCATAAATCTCAAATTTTATTTCTGTTAACAGTTTTATGCATTAGTTAACAGTTTTGATATTTATTAATAGATATTTTATGCAGTATAGTATCAGAATGTTCAGAGTCGGTTATCGCGAGTAAGTCTCACTACGGTTTTCAGTCTACTCTATCTAGAGTGTTTTTAGTATAGTGTACTACCTAAAGTAGTTTCAAAATATTCTAATATTTTTAAACAAATCTAAATAGAATTTTAGAAAACTTACAGGATCGGTGCTGGAGACTCGGTGCACTACTTACTTATCCTAAACATTTCAAATCATTTACAAATCATTTCTTTAAAACCAATATTTAAAACCTAAATCCACAGCCAAGTTTTGCGACCTGGCTCTGATACCACTAAATGTAACACCCCAAACCCAGCCTAGACGTTATGGCCAAATTTGGCGATGTCACATGAGAATGCTTTTGAAAACGCATTGATACTTAAAAATCGTTTCAGCTATTATGATTTATTTAGTTCGGGAAAAATGAGTACTATTTGATTTGCTTTAAAACATTTATTTTACGTAGAAGCTTTTGAAACCAAATAATTTTTGAAACTATTCTTATTACGAAAAACCCTTACTTATTTTAGGAAAACTTGTGCTTTGTTGTGTTGTAGTTTATAAGTCCATATTTAGCAGTTTAAAATCCCAAATTAAAACTAAAAAGTCCAAGTCCACAAATTACATTAATTATTCCCATAAATAATATTTAAAGTAGTAAAGCACTTAAAACCATAAAACCAAAATGTATGTGGCAATGGTCACCGTCGAGTCCTCTATTGCCCCATCATGCCTACTGCTAGGGATTACCTAAATAGATTAAACAGAAAAGGGGTAAGTTTTCGCAAACTCAATGTGTAATCCGCCATAGAAATCACACATCAGATGTCATAAATGTACAGTCTGGGCTGAAGCCCATTACAGAATCAGTTCAGGCCTTAACCTCATTCGATAATTTCAGTTTTTGACTTTCGTCGATTCCCGTTTCCTTTGTTTCCGGGTACACACCTGGTATCGATTTGACGTGAAACTACTTCTGAGCCTCTTCGAACCTAAAATCAAAATAGTTCATCCTTTAGAAACCAAAAATGAGTCTAAATTGATTATTTCCAATAATATAGAGTTAACTTACCACCACTAAATCGATCAACACTTCGAATCAAACTGACACAGCGTTGATCTCAACCCCTCGATTTACCCTCAAGTAACAAAAAAACCCTTTTAATTTCTTAAACACCCTAAAGGATACAGCTAAGATTAAACCAATCCACAACTTACTGAATGTGCGTTTCAACGAAGAATAATAAAAATGATCGAAAGGAAAAAGAGCCAGAAGAAGGGAACAATAAAATTTCAGCAGCAAAAGAGTGAATGACAGGGGAAATAGGCAGCAATTTGAGAGGGAAAGGAAAATAGGTGACCGGATTTTCCAAAAAGAGGAAGCAGTACTAACAGAAACTATTAACCCCTTAACTTTTCCCCTTAATTCTCTCAATCAACTCCCCACTACTCAGACTTCTAATCCAACTCAAATTCACTTGAGTGGACGAGCATAAAAATAATGCCCACACCACGATTCGAACACAGGACCTCAAGCGTAGTCCCTCTCCACTTAACCACCAGACCAGTAAGCCCATTCTGACATATTTTACGAACAATAAAATATAAGCCCAATGGACCAAGTTCAGGCTGTATTCATTAAAATACCAAAATTTACCTAAGTTGTGGCTTAAACTTGGGACCTCCCACACACGCCCAAAATACTTAACCACTGAAGCAGACAGATATTTGTGTCATAATTTAACAGAACATGAATTTAAAACTTAGGGCGTTACAAGAATTGTACATGTTTGTAGGATATCCTAAAAAAATAAATGGTGGTTTGTTTTATAAACTGAAAGATCAGAAAATAAAGGTGTCGACTCATGCTACCATACTTGAGGAAAGTTACATGAACGAATTTAAACCTCAGAGCAAAATAGTAATAGAGGAGATTTGTTTTAGTAGGAGAGTCTTGTAGGCCTGATTTCTTCTTGCCTGTCGATTGGGAATATCATGACCCCCCACATTTGACAAAGCATTGCAAAGTGCTGACTCTAAGGTTTGGAAATTGCTATGAACGCTGCAATGGATTCTATGTCATCCAACTCAATTTGAGAACTTGTAGCAGTACCAAAAGGGTTAAAACTCATAGGGTGTAAGTGGATTTAAAATAATAAAATAAATACGAAAGGAAAAGTGAAAACTTATAAGGTCAGATTTATAGCAAAAATGGTATACTTAGAGAAAAGTATCAATTACAAGGAAACCTTCTTTTCGGTAGCAATGCTCAAGTTGATTCATATTTTGTTATCCATTGTGGTGGCTTTAGATTATGAGATCTAAAAAATAGATTTCAAGAAATCATTTCTAAATGACTATCTTGAAGAAAAACATATACATAGTGCAACCCATCATAAAGTTTGCAAATTGCTTTGGTCTATATATAGACTTAAGCAAACATCCCACTTTTGGAAACAAGATTTGGTTAAGTAATAAAAACTTTTAGATTTTAGAAAAACGTTGATAGACCTTGTGTTTATAAATGGATTAAGGATAGAAAGGTGGTCTTTCTCGTTTTATACGTTGATGACATTTTATTATTTAGGAATGATGTAGAAACATTGTAATTGGTGAAACTACGGTTAGCATATCAGTTTAGCATGAAGGCTTGGGAGACGCTAACTATGTTCTAGGTATTCGAATCCTAAGAGATCAAAAGAAAAAAGTGATTGCATTATTACAAACTTCATACATAGATAAGATATTGGAACGTTTTTTTATGGTCAATTCAAAGAAGGGAACACAACCCTTTGTATCGAGCTTACATACTTCTTTAAAGGGCTATCTTAAGACATCGAATAAAATAGAGTATATGATAGAGGTTTATCATGTTTCAGTAGTAGGAAGTCTCATATATGCAATGTTATACACACGTCTAGATGTTTGTTTCGTAGTAGACTTAGTAAGTCGATATCAGGCAAATCCCGATCCAAGACAATAGAAAGTAGTCAAGCATATACTCAAGTATCTACGAAGAATGATGGATTGTATACTTGTATATTTCGGATAAGATCTTACTTCTATCGATTATATAGATTCTAACTAAACATGTTGAGATTTGAGGAAATCAATATTGAGTCTTGTCTTTGTATTAGGCGGCGGGTCCATAATGTAGAGAAGTATCAAGTAAGGTTACACTACTAACTCCACAATGAAGGACCGCTTCTAAGGCAACAAAAGAACCAATATGGCTTTGGAAGTTGCTTATGGATCTTAAAGTTATTCCTAGTCAAATCGTAATTGAATTATTATCTACTGATATAAGTGTCCTCAACTAATATTAACCGACATTACGTGGTCAAATCATAATAACGAAAGATAACTTATATTAGTAGTTAATATAAACATGTCTTTTGTAACGCCCCAAAAAAAATTATACAATTGATTTCATGTTTTGTTGCACAACTGTCTGTCTGCTTCAATGGTTATGTGTTCTGGGAGTGTCTGAGAAGTTTTGGGTTCAAGCCTTAACCTGAGCAAAATTTTTATTTTAATTGAATAAAGCATTGCTTTTGTTCAGTAGGCTTATAAGTAAATGTGGGTAAAATTATATCAGAATGGGCCTACTGGTCTAGTGGTTAAGTTAAGTGTAAAAATGTGAGAGGTCTTGTGTTCGAATTCCCGTGCAAACAAGGGATTTATTTTTAATGCTTGTGTTGTGTAAGAGTTTGAAATACGCGGGTTTCTAAGTAGTGGAGTTGAGTGGGCAAGTGGGGGAGTGATTTGGAGGGATTGGGTAGTTATCGATATTTAGTTGTTGTTTCCCATTACGAAAAATTTCCTACTTCCTCAACCTCTCTGCCGTTTCCAACACTTTTTTCCCACTTTGGCTGCCGAAATTCCCTTTCTTCATCTTTCTTTTTGTTCATTCTCTTTTCCAATCCGTTTCTGTCGTGCTTTGATTGCTCTTCTCTATTCGGTAAATTTTAGTCATTATTAAACTTTAACACTTTACTGTTTATTGATTAAGAAAGGGATTCTTTCATTGTATAAGAACTAATCAGGGGGCTAATTAGCATCCATAATCAGTAAGTTAGATGCGTAAAATTCACGTTTAAATCAATGGTAAGGATTCTGTAGTTTGGGATGAATGCTTCATTGCAATTTTATTTAAGTTTTGACTATGTAATTGATTTGGGGCTTTAATCTGTCGAATGTTAGGGCCTAGGGAGCTCGAGAGTGCTTCTGTAATAAAAAGATACCAAGTGTGTACCCGAAACATTAAAAATGAGCCTCGGTGAAAAACTAAAAAAGTACACTGTCGACTCCACACGAGCATGTGGTAGCCCGTGGTAGGCTATGTGGCTAGACACGAACGTGTGATCAATGAGCCAGGCTATGCGTGCATGATACGGGCGAATGACACAGCCGTGTGATGGCCGGCAAGGCTATATGCAAGATACAGGCTCGACCAATGAGGCCGTATGAGCCACACGAGCATGTGGGCCCACACGAGTGAACCACACGGGTGTGTAAAATTTTTGGCCAGCCTATGTGATCTATACGGCCAAGGCAAATTTTGGCCATGTGGCCTACACGGGCTTGTGGGCCAACACGAGTAGTCTAACACGGGCGTGTGAGTCCAATTTTACTGAGTTGTATGCTAAGGTTGTACGGGTCACTCGAGATGACTATGAACCTACTGTAAGGTCGGTCAGTTGTACCTAGACCCTTAATTGATTGATTGATATACATATGTATGGATATATGATGATTGTATATTGAGCATGATTTTATTCTGTTAAGCTGATGTTGCATGTACTGCTACCATGACATGACATGTTATAGCTGTATATTGCATTGCATGGTGTTGGGTTGATATGAATGGAGGAAGTGTACTGAAAGGCTTAATGTCTATTTTATTGGTACTCTACTACATATCACTGATGGCCTTAGGGCCTATTATACTGGCAACTTTGCTGCGAATACTGTTTAGTGTCGCAACCGGTGCTAATTTGTTAGTGTAGGGATGGGTGGGTGATTTAATCCCCACAGGAGCGCAGGGTTAGACAGGAGATGGTGTATAGTGGGTGGTTGGGTAGGACTTGCATACTATACACCGCATTCCTGCATACTAATAATGTGATGGGCTAAAGCCCTACTGTTACTGCCACTGATTACTATTACTGTACCATAATGGGTTAAGGCCCAACTGCATACTGATTCTGAGATAGGCTAAGGCCCTACTGCTACTGACATTGGTACTACTACTATAATGGGCCAAGGCTGACTGATTACTGTTACTGAGCAAGGCTTAAGCCAGGTATTTTTTTTTGTTTGCATTCTGTCTAGTTGGTTGCATGGGAATTACACACTGAGATTTTGTAATCTTACCCACTTTGTTTTTACTGTACAGGTAATCCCCAAACATAGACAAATTGATGCTACAGAGGACTCAGCAGTGGCCACATGACTATTTACAGTTTCATATTTAAATTATAATTTTAAGTATTATTTAGGGTATTTTTCTGTAACATGGCTATTATGGATGTTTACTTTAATTTGGGTATTATTTTTTGTTGGTTATGATTTATAACTGTTAGTGGTAGGAAACACTAATTTTCAAAAAAAATAAACGTTTTAACAAAATCTCGCAAACCGTTTTGGAAGCTTCCGCAAGGTAAAAGTTTTGGGAATGAATAACGATTTATAAATAAATAACATTTGAAAACGAATAACATTTTGGAAATAAATAACTTGATTTGGAATTAACATAATGTATTAGAAAGTTGTTTAAATGGAGAAATGGCTTTAGTAGTGACGTAGTTTTTGAAAACACTTTCATGTGACACCACCAGATTTGGCCATAATGTCTAGGCCGGGTTTGGGGTCTTACATATAATGGTATCAGAGCCAGGTTACAAAGCTCGGCTGTGGATTTGGGTTTCTAAAGACTGATTTTTTTAAAGAATTATTTATAAATAATTTGAAATGTTTACTAAATGTGTGGTACACCAAGTCTCTGGCGCCGATCCTGTAACTTCTCTGAAACTATAGTATACTTTTAACTGAAACTGTTATAAGTAGTAAATATTGAGACTATTGTAAGTAGTATACTGTATTGAAAACACTCTAGTTAGTGAGTCCCAAGACTGTAGTAAAACTGATGGATACTGTGATTTTTGAAAACGAATATTGAATTACTGATATTGTTCTACATAAAACTTTGTTAATAAATATCGAAACTGTAAACTGATCTATATAAAACTGATTAATACAGATAAATACGACTAGACAATAAGCACATGTGGTACTTATAGACGGGGTACAATAGGCCGTTGTAGAGGCCATAAAGGGGCCCGAGTGGGGTTTTTGTCGTTTGGCAATATACCGAATCTAGACACTAGCGAGACGCTATGTCGCCTATTACTGAGACTAGATTTGGGACTCATAATCGAGTAGCTGGGGATAACACGCTGTCCCAAGCCATGTTACGGATTCTTGAGAGGGTCACTGGGCCCAATACTAGCACTGGGGGTTGAGGATTAGTTACGAAACGACTACGGTCTAATGAAGCTGAAATATTCAGAGATGTTCTTAAGGTCGCCCCTAATGTGGCCGAGTATTAGATTGAGGCCATAGAGAGGATCATGGACGACTTAGATTGCACCCTTGAGCAGAAACTAAAGGGTGCAGTGTCATTGTTAAGGGATGGGGCTTACCAGTGGTGGCTTATGGTTAAGAAAGGCACTCAGCTCGATCGACTGTCTTGGGAGTTTTTCAAAACTGCCATCCAGGGAAAGTATGTAAGTGCCAATTATATGGATGCTTGGAGGAGAGAGTTTCTAAATTTGACCTAGGGGGATAGGTCAGTGGCTGAATGTGGGGCTGAATTTTTACGACTGAGCCGCTATACGCGAGGTATGGTAGCGACCAAGTATGAGTGATGTGTTCACTTCGAGGATGGCCTCAGGAATAATCTGAGGGTTCTGATACCTCCGCAGAGGGAGCATGATTTCTCTGCATTGGTTGATAAGGTGAAAATCGTGGAGAAGGTTAAGCGTGCTGAGCGCTAGAACCGAGAGAAAAAGATTGGTAGGAACAAGAGGGATTTGGAGCCCTCCAATTCCGTTCAGAGGCCTAAGAAAAAGGCTAGGGTTGATGGGCCGATTAGAGTTGGGGCTCTAATGCAGTTATTGGATAGCAGCCATGTAGTGACTATGGTAGATGCCATTAGGTCGAGTGCTAAAAAAGGATTAGGGCTTGTTTGAGGTGCGGTTCACTAGAGCATCGTATCAGAGAGTGTCTACGAAGGCCTGATCAGATGCAAGCTTCTGGTTTGGGTACTGTATAACCGTCGAGAGGTGTTCAGCAACCATTGAGAGGTCGCGGCCAGGTTCAAGGTGGTAATAGGTTGGGTCATGGGCAGAGAGCACCGGGTAGAGGTGCAAATTAGACTGAGGTAAGGCAATCGACCTTAGTTTATGCTACACGTCGCCGAGAGGATGAAGATGCTCCAGACATCATCACGGGTACGTTCTTTATTCATAATATACCTTATACTGCATTGATAGATGTAGGATCCACTTATTCCTATGTTGCTTACTTTGTTACTGAAAACTTGGGATTTCTGTTGGAGAGTACTTGGAGTGAAACGACTGTATTAAGTCTATTGGGGCAGTCTGCCTTGGTTAATAAGTTATTTAGGGACATCACATTAGAGGTACAAGGTGTTTTCTTTCTGGCTAACCTTATGGAATTTCTTTTTGAGGAATTTGATCTGATACTAGGTATGGATTGGCTAGTTAAACATCAAGTTGGATTGTGCCACTAAACAGGTTGTACTAAGAACTGAGGAGGACAACGAGGTAGTTGTAATTGGGGAATATCAGAACTACTTAAGTAATGTAATTTTTGTACTAAGGGCTAAAAAGTTTGTTAGTAAGGGATGTGAAGCATATCTGGCTTACACCAGTGTTTCAGATTTTAGGGATTCTTCGATTGAGGATATCAGGACAGTTACAGACTTTCCAAATGTGTTTCCTAAATAGCTATCTGGGTTACCTCCAAATTCTAAAGTAGAGTTTGGGATTGAGCTCCTTCCTAGTAGAGCTCCGGTGTCTATTGCTCCCTATAGAATAGCACCAAAAGAGCTTATGAAGCTTAAGGCTCAAATCTAAGAGTTATTGGATCGTGGGTTTATTCGCCCTAGCGTGTCTCCATGGGGAGCACCAATTCTGTTCGTGAAAAAGAAGGATGGATCCATGCGTATGTGTATTGACTACCGACAATTGAATAAATTGACCATTAAGAATAAATACCCCCTATCGAGGATAGACAATTTATTTGATCAGTTCTGAGGAGCTTTAGTTTTCTTCAAGATTGACATTCGATTAAGGTATCACCAATTGAGGGTTAAGGAGGCCGATATGCATAAGACGGTATTTAGGACTCACTATGGTCACTACGAGTTCTTAGTGATGCCGTTTAGACTGATGAATGCACCAGCAGCTTTTATGGATCTGATGAACTGAGTTTTCCAGCCTTATCTAGATCAGTTCATAGTGGTTTTTATTAATGACATACTGGTGTATTCGAGGATTGAGGATGAACATGATGAACATCTCCAAGTGGTTTTGTAGACTTTGAGGGGGAAGCAACTGCATGCCAAGTTAAGTAAATATAAGTTCTGGTTACGAGAAGTAACATTTCTAGGCCATGTGGTATCTGTTGAGGGGATTAGGGTCAATCCTCGTAAGATTAAAGCTGTCTTGGTTTGGAAATAGCCTAAGACTGTATCAGAGATTTGTAGCTTTCTAGGACTGGCTGGGTACTATCGACGATTTGTAGAGGGTTTTTCTATAATTGCAGTACCCTTGACTAAGTTGCTACGTAAGGGTGTGCCACTTGTATGGACCGATGCACGGTAAGAGAGGTTTGAGAAGCTCAATAAGGTATTGACTAATGCCCCTATTCTGATACAGCTAGAGTCTGGGGAAAAGTTTACTGTATACAACGATACATCACACACCAGCTTGGGATATGTACTGATGTAAGAGGGTAAAGTAGTAGCGTACACGTCTTAACAGCTTAAGATTCATGAGGCGAACTATTCGATGCATGACTTGGAGTTGGCCGCGGTGGTATTTGTACTGAAAATTTGAAGGCATTATCTATATGATGAGAAGTGTATCATCTACACTGGTCACAATAGCCTCAAATACCTCCTCACTCAGAAGGAGCTGAATCTTAGGCAGCTTAGGTGGATTGAGCTACTTAAGGATTAAGACTGTACGATTGAATACCATCCTAGTAAGACCAATGTGGTGGTCGACACACTGAGCCATAGGGCTAAGACTGATCTGAAGGTGATGTTTGCTTGCCTCAGTTTATTCGATGATGGTAGTCTGTTGGACAAACTTCAAGTTAAACTGATGTGGATTGAGCAGATTAAGAGTAAACAGTTGGAAGACGAGTCACTAGGTCTTCAATTTTGACAGATTAAAAGTAGAAACACTGTAGATTTTAGACTGAATAACGAAGGGGTACTCTGTTTCTATAGGAGAGTCTGTGTACTAAAAGACATTGATTTGAGACAATCGATATTGCGAGAGGCGCATAGTAGTCCCTATGTTATGCATCCTGGCAAGAATAAGATGTATCGAGACTTTTGTGAGATATATTAGTGGCCAGGTCTTAAGCGTGAGGTTACCGACTTTGTGAGTAACTGTCTGACTTGCCAGCAGGTTAAGGGTGAGCATTAATTACCTTCATGTTTATTGCAGCCAGTTAAGATTCCACTTTGGATGTGGGAGAGAGTGATTACGGACTTCGTTAGTAGGTTACCCCTAACCCCCAATAAGAAGGATTATGTATGGGTTATCGTGGATGGGTTGACCAAGTCCGCTCATTTCTTACCGATTCGTACTAATTACTCTCTACAGAAGCTGGCTAAACTATATATGTCTGAGATAGTGAGACTGCATGAGGTACCAGTTTTGATAATATCTAATAGGGATCCTCAATTTACGTCTTGATTCTAGAAGAAACTACACGAGGCTCTGGGTACAAGGTTGGACTTTAATACTGCATTCCATCTTCAGACCGATGGTCAATTTGAGAGAGTGATTCAGATATTGGAGGATATGTTGAGGGGTTGTGTAATTGACTTTCGAGGCAGTTGGGAGGAGTATTTGCTGTTGGCAGAGTTCGCTTACAACAACAGTTATCAGTTTATCATACAGATGGCACCTTACGGGGCACTCTATGGTCATAAGTGTCGCACTCTCTTGTGTTGGACTGAGTTGGGCGAGCGTCGTATTCTGGGTCCTGAACTAGTTTCTGATCTGAGGATAAGGTCCAGTTCAATCAAGATCGACTGAAAGAGGTATCTGATAGATAAAAGTCGTATACAGATCTGAAGCACCGAGAGATAAAGTTTTTTATGAGGGACTTTGTGTTTCTTAAGGTCTCATCATGGAAGAAGATATTGAGATTTGGTCATAAGGCAAGTTGAGCCCCATATGCATATTGAGATGAGTGGGACCAGTACAATGGATTCATGATGTATTCCACGTTGCGATATTGAGACATTACTGCTCTGATCCCATGCATATTGTCCTAGTGGAGGAGATCGAGGTAAGGCCGGACTTATCTTTTAAGGAGGAACCGGTTCAAATATTATATCGTGATGTAAAGATTCTAAGGAGGAAGTTGATCCCACTGGTTAAAGTTCTTTGGCATAATCATAGTTTTGAGGAGGCTATGTGGGAGCCTGAGGATGCAATGTGTCAACAGTATCCTCATTTGTTCTGATTAGGTAAATTTCGATGCTGAAATTTTCTTTTAGTGGGTAGAGTTGTAACGCCCCAAAAAAATTTATACAATTGATTTCATGTTTTGTTGCACAACTGTCTGTCTGCTTCAGTGGTTATGTGTTCTGGGAGTGGATGAGAAGTCTTGGGTTCAAGCCTTAAGCTGAGCAAAATTTTTATTTTAATTGAATAAAGCCTTGCTTTTGTTCAGTAGGTTTATAAGTAAATGTAGGTAAAATTATATCAGAATGGGCTTGCTGGTCTAGTGGTTAAGTGAAGTGCAAAAATGTGGGAAGTCTTGTGTTCGAATTCCCGTGCGAACAAGGGATTTAGTTTTAGTGCTTATGCCGTGTAAGAGTTTGAAATAAGTGGGTTTCTAAATAGTAGAGTTGAGTGGGCAAGTGGGGGAGTGATTTAGGGGGATTGGGTAGTTATCGAGATTTAGTTGTTGTTTCTCATTACCGAAAATTTCCCTTTTCCTCAAACTCTCTGCCGTTTCCTGCACTTTTTTTCCCACTCTGGCTACGGAAATTCTCTTTCTTCATCTTTTCTTTTTGTTCATTCTCTTTTCCAATCCATTTCTGTCGTGCTTCGATTGCTCTTCTCTGTTCGGTAAGTTTTAGTCATTATTAAAATTTAACGCTTTACTGTTTATCGATTAAGAAGGGGATTCTTTCATTGTATAGGGACTAATCCAGGGGCTGATTAGCATTCACAATCAACGAGTTAGATGCGTAAACTTCACGTTTCAATCAAAGGTAAGGATTTTGTAGTTTGGGATGAACGTTTCATTGTGATTTTGTTTAAGTTACGACTATGCAATTGATTTGGGGCTTTAATCTGTTGAATGTTAGGACCTAGGGAGCTTGGGAGTGCTTCTGTAATAAAACGATACTAGGTGTATACCCAAAACACTGAAAATGAGCCTCGACAAAAAGTAAAAAAAGTACACTGTCGACACCACACGGGTGTGTGGTAGCTCGTGTGGTAGGCCATGTGGCTAGACATGGCCGTGTGATCGACGAGCCAGGCCATGCACGCATGACACGAGCGCATGACACGACTGTGTGATGGACCAGTTGTGTGCGAGATACGGGCTCGACCAATTGGGTCATGTGGGCCATACAGGCGTGTGAGCCCACACGGGTGAACCACACGAGTATGTGGAATTTTGGGCTGGGCCGTGTGATCCACACGGCCAAGGCCAATTTGGGCTGTGTGGGCCACATGGGCGTGTGGGCCCACACAAGCAGACCAACACAGACGTGTGAGCCCAGTTTTATTAAGTTGTATACCAAGGTTGCAGGGGTCACCCAAGACGACTGTGAACCTACTGTAGGGTCAGTAAGTTGTACCTAGATCCTTAATTGGCTGATTGATATCTATATGTATAGATGTATGATGATTGTATATTGAGCATGATTTTATTCTGTTAAGCTGATATTGCATGTACTGCTACCATGACATGACATGTTATATCTGTATGTTGCATTGCATGGGGTTGGGTTGATATGAATGGAGGAAGTGTACTGAAAGGCTTAATGCCTGTTTTACTGGCAGCTCTGCTGCATATCATGATAGCCTTAAGGCTTATTATATTGGCAACTCTGCTGCGAATACTGTTTAGAGTGCAATCGGTGCTAATTTGTAAGTGTAGGGATGGGTCCCCACAGGAGTGCAGGGTTGGACAGGAGATAGTGTATAGTGGGTGGTTGGGTAGGACTTGCATACTGTACACCGCATTTTTGCATACTGATATTGTGATGGTCTAAAGCCCTATTATTACTGCCACTGATTACTGTTACTGTACTGTAATGGGCTAAGGCCCAACTGCATACTGATTCTGAGATAGGCTAAGGCCCTACTGCTACTAACACTGGTACTACTACTCTAATGGGCCAAGGCCGACTGATTATTGTTACTGAGCAGGGCTTAGGCCTAGACTTTTTTTGTGTGCATTTTGTCTGGTTGGTTGCATGGGAATTACGCACTAAGTTTTCGTAATCTCACCAACTTTGTTTTTACTGTACAGGTAATCCCCAAACATAGACGGATCAGTGCTACAGAGGACTCAGCAGTGGCCACATGACTATTTACAGTTTCATATTTAAATTATAATTTTAAGTATTATTTGGGGTATTTTTCTGTAACATGGCCATTATAGATGTTTACTTTAATTTGGGTATTATTTTTTGTTGGTTATGATTTATAATTGTTAGTGGTAGGAAACACCGGTTTTCAAAAGAGACAAACGTTTTAACAAAATCTTGCAAACCGTTTTGGAAGCTTCTTCAAGGTAAAAGTTTTGGGAATGAATAATGATTTATAATAACTTGATTTGGAATTAACATAAGGTAAAAAAAAGTTGTTTAAATGGAGAAATGGTTTTAACAGCGACGCAATTTTTGAAAACACTTCCATATGACACCGCCAGATTTGGCCATATCGCTAGGCTGGCTTTGGGGTGTTACAGCCTTAGTCAAATCAAAATTGAGCAAATTGATTGAAAGATTAATATGTCGTTTATCAAGTCCAATTGGGGAAATACCTTATCTTGGGTATCAAATTGGATGACACCTAGAAGATAGAGACATAAATGTGACTGACTAGATTGGCAGTACATTGAACAACATAAATGTGATTGACTAGATTGGCAGTACATTGAACAAGGCCCAAGTAGAATAGACCTTAGATCTGTTTATGGATTAATTCATTTGTGATGTTCATAGTGTGACATACCTTAATCTTGAGTGGATAATGGACTATGCATGTGTGACTTGTATACTTTGATATAAATGAAAGTCTGAGTTTGAATGGATAAGGAAACGATAATTGTTACATTGGGTATATGACTTCTACATGATATAGCGTCATTCCACAATAGTGGAATTCATAGCTCAATAAAGCGTAAATGATATTCTCTCATCGACATTACATGTAGATGAAAAGTAACATGGCCACAAGTCATTTATCTTAGAAATAAATAATTTAATTTTTATTTGTTAGTAAAGAAAGATGTAAGGATATCCTACGAGAGTAACACATTTATGTCAAGGTCATTAAATGAGAACTGAATAAGTATCTTTCATAACGATATATAATAAGGGAGATTCAATCATGGTACTTTAGTGGAATGACTCTATGATTAAATATTGTTGTAATTAAAAGACGAAGAGCCAAAACTTTATTACAAAATATTTGAGCCCTAATTATATATGTCCAACCGTTTTCTCTACCAACTTGAGATAATTAGAAACAAAATGCATATAGAACCAATAATATATAATGAATGGATGAAAATGGGGAAGTAAGAGAAATAGATTCCTTGTATCTCTATTTGCAATGAATGTGTTTCCTCGCCAAGTACAAAAGATAACTGAAAAATTAATTTGATTTCTTCAAATTATTATTTAATTAATTGTAATTAAATTATTAAAGTTCAAAGTGAGAATTAAATTAATTAGTCATCATAAAATTATTGAATGAGGCAACTAAATATATTTTCTCATGGATTTTAATAAAGTAAAGTTGCCCACAATCAAAGCAATTCAAGGTTCAAGGATAGCGAAGAAGGTCGTTTAGTCAAAAGTTGAGATTGACTTTAACCACCTCATACAAAGAATAGGCATAATTTTGATTAATGGTTTATTTCTATAAATTTCACAAAGACTCAATTTTAAGAAAAAAATTAAACTTTCACTGTGCCTAAAAACACTATTTCTAAACTGTTTTTTCTAACATAGAGTTGGTTGGTATTGAGACTAAGTGGTTGAAAGACTTCTTGGGAAGTATTCTATTAAGCATGAAACTAACACCATCTTTGTTTATGCATTGTGATTGCCTTCAACAATAGTCATTACAAAGAATAAAACTTCCAATGGTAAAAATAGACATATTTATCTAACACATGATGTGATAAATCAGTTGCAAAAGGATATAGTTAAAATCTATGGATTATGTAGTCAGAAGTGAATTTGAAAAATTCTCTGAGTAAAACTTTAGGGAGAAAACTAATAAATGGAACATCAAAGGAATGGACTACTGCCAAATTGAAATATTAACAATAATGGTAACCAACCTATGTGATTGGAGAACTCATGAGTTAGGTTCATATGGGTAATAAAAAGTCATTGGTTGATTTCTT
Source organism: Gossypium stocksii (assembly GCA_020496765.1). Taxonomy (NCBI): domain Eukaryota; kingdom Viridiplantae; phylum Streptophyta; class Magnoliopsida; order Malvales; family Malvaceae; genus Gossypium; species Gossypium stocksii. The sequence goes on along the minus strand of CM035631.1, from coordinate 19,936,587 downwards.
GATCACTACAAACTATGTCCTTTCTATGCTGTAAGTAGTGTTAAAACAGTAAGGAAAGTAAGGTTGCATAAACTCTTAATCAAATCCATATCCTTTATAGCTAATGTATTTGGCAGTGTACACATGATGGATTGACCTATATGAGTGTGAAGTGAAGCCTCTTCCATGAGATTTGTGGTGAAATCTTAAGAGCAATCATGAAAAACCAAGCATGCATATGACCTATTAGTACACACCTACGCCGGACAACAATAATATAGATTAAATATGATTGATGAGAATTTTAATTTATGATAAGAATTCTTGGTTCATGGAAACTCTATGTTTAACCAATTATTTTGTAAATTATGTTTTATTAATTATTGATTTGGTTCATAGCCCAAAGGACAACAGAGTCGAAGCATTATATCTAAACATAAGATGCTTAGTAAAATTTTATCATTGGTTCTTTTGAAATATGCAAGAAATTGTTATAAATTGAGATGTTTTAAAAGAATTAAATCCCACATTCATTAAGAAAACTTTAAGACCTTGTTTATATATGTCAATATACATCATTTGACTAGTAAGAACCAATTTAAGAGGGTAGACTCGTGCGTACAAGAATTGCCAATCTATTGTAAATCAATAGATTTCCTCCTGAGCTTTACTAATTTTTTTAGAAAGCTCAAAGAAAGTAAATGGCTTAACTGATTGAAGGCTTATAAATATTGTAGCTCAATTTCATACATGTATTTAAAGAATGAAATGTTGTGGCAGATTCAATCGCGCATATGGGGGCAGAAAGCTCTAATGCCCTTTGTTTCCTCCATGAATCTCCAGCTAGAATTAGAGTGATGTTGCTTGAAGAGAGCGTTATAGTTTCAAATTAATAATTTGTTAAGCAGTTGTATCATTAGGCTAAGGTGTTAGTCTCCAAAAAAAAAAAAAAAACTCTATCATTCTCCTCTTACTTATCCTGTCATTCTTTTGTGATTATTGGATATTTTTTGTTATGATCTATTATTAACTATTGCACCATTTTAATAATAATAAAAATTTTATATCTTCAAAAATATACTACACAACAAATTATCTTTAAAAAACAATACCTAACACCACTCAAATATGCATGCCGACAATAATTGATAATAAATACTCTAAGCCAAATTTACTAAAAAAACTGTATAATCAGTTTTTCAGCATCCAATGCTATGTTGAGGTAGTGATGAAATAAAATATATAATGGCGTTGGAAGTTGGATAAGATTAAAATGAGCGGAAATGACAAAATTCTTTCTCCATGCAACTGCAATTTTCGCCTAATCAACCATGTAATCAGCCCAATTTGCTCGGGCCTATACACAAACTAAAAATAAAAAAATAAAACCAAACCAAAATAAAATAATTAAACAGTCCAGTCCAATTTACAAACCAAAACTAAATCAAATACAAGCCCAAAATAATTAAAAAAAAATCCTAAGCCCAAATGTCCCAAAACTAAAATGACTTTCAGCTAAACAGCAGAAATAGAAACCCTAGGTGCGCCGCTGCCTCCTCCACGTCAACCTCTGTACACAACTGGCCTTCTCCATACCTGCAAACAAGACAAGAAACGCACAATAACACAGAGGCAAAAACAGTAACGACAAAACAAAAAAAAAAAATAGGGTGACAAAGCATTGTATTGGGCTACAAAAGCCACAAATGAATCTTGCATTTTTTTTACACAAAAACGAATACAGAAAAACAGAGAATCAAGACGAAAAAAATTAAAAGTGATTTTTTTTCTCTGCTTTCTTTTCTTTTCATTTTTTATCTTGTGTCTTTTATTTTCTTCAAAAAAAGAAAATAAAAGAATAAAAGAAAACACCGTATCTTACCTTTTTTCGCCTTTTGCACCATCGTAAGCAGCCGAGGTTCGTCGATTCCGATGAAAATCGACACCTTGCGGATTCGAGATTTGAAAAGCCAAAAAATGACTTCCGTTCGATTTTTTGGCCACCATGGACGGTGGCACCATTGCCGGCAACGGCAGCCGCCACGGCGGCCAATGGCCAGATCCATGATCGAAAATTGAAAGGAGGTGAGAGAAGTAAAACGGCATTGTTTTGCTTTCACCATTTAAGTGTAAAAATGGCGCTGTTTAGCCTCTAACCCGCGCCAACCCGACCCACTTATGGGATCTGCGTGTTTTTGTTTAAAAATGGTTATTTACCCTTTTGATCCTTCCGCATTTTTGTGTTGTTTTAATCTAGCCTTTTTTCTCTTTTTAAATTTACCCCGCAGTTTTTAATTATATTTCATTTCAGTCCATCGTAAAATTGCGCACATAGGGACCGGGGATATTTTCCCAGTTAGTCCCCATTATTTTCAGCGCATGATATTCTAATCCTTGTTAGCCTATTTAAAATTTTTTTATATAATTTGCACCCCAAATTTTGTTTCTATTGCAATTTAATCCTTGGTTTGTTTAACTTTAATTTTTTTTAAACAAATTGTTTTGTTTATTATTTTATTCATTTATTTTTTATTTCTTCAACCCTTTTTTAATAACTAAAGTTGATTTATTTGTATTCATTCATGTACTCTTATATTTTACCATTATTATTATTATTATTATTATCATTATTATTATTATTATTTTGTTACAAATTATATCCTTAACTCCCTTTTTACTTTTAACTTGATTCTTTATTTTTGACATTTTACAAATTATTTTCCTTTATATTTTTTTCTGTAATTGTTTCTTTGTCTCCATTATTTGGTTGGTATTGTTCTTTATGTGTGTGCGTTGTTGCTATTATCATTGTCATGATTTATTTTATCTATCTCTTTGATGGTTCTTGTTAATGTTAAAATAGTGTACATTATACAATCCACATGCGTTGTTTTATTAATGTATTCATTATTGTCCTTTGCTAATACGACATTTCATTTGTGTATCACTTTAAATATTACATTAATTCTTACCCAAATGCATAAAAAATGAATTTTCAATAATAAGGCCATGTTTTAAATTTAGAAGATTCGAGAAAATCGTGCCCTAACTTACGGGGTTTTAATTTTTCTTGTCGAATCTAAATAACCAAATATCCTTTCAAATTTCAAAATACATGAATTTTAAATAAAAATAAAGGCAATATTCTGTGTTCAGAAACTCAAAAAAGTCGTGCCCTAACTTACGGGGTTTTGATTTTTCTCGTTGGATCTAGATAACCGACTATCTTTCTAAACTAAAACACGTGAGATTTGAAAAAATAAAAAATAAAGACAAGTTTATTCTCAAAGGTTCAAGGTGTTGTGTCCTAACTTACGGGATATGGCATTTTGTTATCTCGAGATGAACGGGTCTTTAACATTTGCTCCAATTTATTCAAGAAATTTTTCGTAAAATTAACAAAAAAAAGGATTGTATTGCATTTTCTTCCAAGTTTTCAAATTTTCGATATTTAAGACATTAAGTAATCAATTAGGTACCAATTTTGGGCGTAGCGAGGGTGCTAATCCTTCTCTTGCGTAACCAACTCTCAAACCCATTTCTAGATTTTTATAGACAGAAAAACACCATTTTAATAAATTAAACATTTTATTAAAAAGGTCAAATTTCGAGGTGATCCGATCACACCTCATATAAAAAGATTGGTGGCGACTCTATTTTCTTTTTTTAAATAAGTCGTCATTTTTTAAAAATGGTTTCGACAAACCAATCATCAATTAAAGAGCAAATTACACAGTTGCACACCTAAGTTTTATAAGTTTTCATTTTTGGCACCGAAAATAAAAAATTATAAATTTGGCATTGTCTTTAACAACTGTTTTCATTTTAGTCACTCAACTTTAATAAGTTTTTATTTTAATCACTCGCCATTAATTCAATGTTATTCTACACTCATTTTAGTAACCCAACTTTAATGAGTTTTCATATCATCATTCATTTTGTCTTTTTAAAATATAATTTAATTATTTTTAGTTTTTTTCTTGGAAAAGGAAAAAATCTTTTTATCTTTTTAATGATTTTCTTTTTTAGAACTAATTTTTTTAATAAAAGGGAAAAACATGATATGGAGTTATTTAAGTTCTTATAGGGAAAACCAATTAATTTTTTTAATTTTATTTTTTAATTAATTTTAGTTTTTTCAAGTAAAAGGGAAAACTCTCGTAAAATTATTTGGGATTGACCAAAGATAGGGCTTTATTCATAAAAATACTAAAATTTTCCCAAGTCATAGCTTGAACTTGGGACCTCTCATACACACCTAGAACACTTAACCATTGAAGCAGACAAATAGTTGTGTCCTACATTCATAAAAACAAAAATTTAAATTTTGGGGCGTTACAAGGTTAGTGATATTGTTTATATGACTCAGTTTTCTACGCTCTCTTTTAATCTTTTGTTTCATCATAGAAACCAAATGTATAAAATTCTTCTTCAAGTCTCTTTTATTTTTGTTTATTGTTTATTTGTATGGTTGATTATTTTTTGTTTGTGTTCAGTGGATATTTCTATTGATTCTGCAACTTGTGTGTGTAGGGGAACCTACCAGTCGTATTGCAGGTCTCTTCTTGAGGATCCTTTGCTGGAATGGTTTGAGCTCATTGATGATTTCAATTTTCAAGGTTTGTGGATTATCTTTCTCTATGTTTTATAATTTGACATTGGTCATGACTCAAATGCATTGAATTGGCTTTGGATAGGTTATTTTGTATGGTATGAGTTATTGAATTACTTTATTAAAGAACTTTATAAGGGGGGTGTCATATTTAATAGAAATGTGCTTCTTTGTTTCATGTTGTTTTCTATATATGTTAAGACATTTGATCCTGTTCAACTTGTTTTAGAGGAGTTTGGTCGAAGCATCGGTGAAATTTTTTAGAATTTTGATGTAACTCCTCTTGGTTCTGCATCAATCGCACAGGTATTACTTTTCCATTTCTTTACCTAGCTTGAAGTTTTATATGAGCATGCTTGGAAGGGTATAGGTTTATATATTTAAACATATAAAATCTTTGAAGGCCGGACATTTTCATTAAATAAGCTTCATGCTTGCCAACATACAACAGGATATGACACATTTTCTGTTTTAATGCTACTATAAAGTTTAACAGTTTTGCGGGGTTCTCGAGTTCCGAAAATAGGATAATGCTTACAAGAACCGAGTGGTTATACCTTAACATATGTTCGTATCTGAATTTGGTTGATCAAGCAAGATTGAGAGGTGATAAGATTGATGTTGTTGTTAAGGTAAGTCATCTTGAAAATGATTTTAAAACCTCAAATATCAATGTGATTTTGACTATTCAAGTTTATGGCAGGTGCAACATCCGGGAATCTAGGATCTTATGATGACCGACATCCGTAACTTGCAAGCATTTTCTCTATGCATTCAGAAGAATGATATGAAATTTGATATATTTTCCGGAAATAGAAAAACAGGTATCTGTATTCACACTGATGATCCTTGAAAAACACATCTGTCCTTCTTTTATGTATTTTTCAGATTATGTAAATTGAGAGTATCATTCCACTTAGATTTGGATTTCTTTTTTCTTCAGCATGTCGTTAATTATTTTTCTTTTGTGTTGTCAAGATCGAATATGAGTTTGACTTTCTAAGAGAAGCCAATGCTATGGAGAGAATTTGCTATTTCTTATAGGAGAATAACATAAAGAACTATGAGTTTTTGAATAACATAAAATGATGAATGGCTTTTTAGACAAAGGGATTACGAATCTCGGCTCCTTCTGTATTTATGCCAAGTTTTCTTCATGTTTTTGATTAACATAAAGAACTATGGGTTTTTGAATAACATAAAGAACTATGAGTTTTTGAATAACATAAAATCAAGGACTATAGTTTTTGAATAACAAAGGACTATGAGTTTTGATTTTTTTTTTTATTTCACATATGAAAAGAACTAATGTTACTAAAATTTAGTAATTTTTATGTAAAATTTGAAGGTTTTTATTTCATCAAAAGATTGCTATAAATAATTAATTTATTAAAGAGTACACCTTATAATTAATTGTTGCTATCATGTTATTGTAAAGGATAAAATAAAATATAAAAAAATATGTTTTCTATTAAAATTGACTATTAAAATAAAATGTTATTAGCTAGAGGATTATCATATCGTATGTTAAAATCATTTTTATATTGGCGATTGTGACCTAAGAGAACGGGTGAGAGGCTAGATTAAAGCAAATATATTAGGTATTGAAATATTTTTAATAATAATTTTATATTAAAATTATTATTAAATATTATTAATAATTATATTAAGAATGTTATTAAATTATATATTATTTTATTAAATTGTATTTAATAATAATTATGTTAAAATATGATTAAATTATTTATTTTTATTTTTATTAAAATATATTTAACAATAATTTTATTAAAATTTAGTAATAATAATCATCTACCTACAAAAATTCTGTTTAGGGTACTTTGGTCATTTAAGCCTTTTTCCTTATATTATTACAACATCTATTCTATTCAACTAAATACAAGAATTCTATTATAGCTTTATTCTATTCCATTTAACCAAACAATTGAATTACTAATTATAGCTTTATTCTGTTACGACTCTATTCCATTACAACTCTATTCAATTACAACCTTATTCCATTACAATGAACCAAACCTACCCTAAAAAATATACTACACAAAAAATTATCTTTAAAACCAATACCTAACGCCACTCAAATATGCATGCCGAAAATAATTGATAATAAATACTCTAAGCCAAATTTACTAAAAATTGTACAGTCAGTTTTTCTGCATCCAATGCTATATTTAGGTGGTGATGAAACTTGGATAAGATTAAAATGAGTAGAAATGACAAAATTCTTTCTCCATGCAGCTGCAATTTTCGCCTAATCAACCATTCATCAATTAAAGAGTAAATTTCACAGTTGCACACTTAAGTTTTATAAGTTTTCATTTTTGGCACCGAAAATAAAAAATTATAAATTGGGCACTGTTTTTAACAACTATTTTTATTTTAGTCACTCAACTTTAATAAATTTTTATTTTAATCACTTGCCATTAATTCAATGTTATTTTACACTCATTTTAATAACCCAACTTTAACGAATTTTCATATCATCATTCATTTTGTCTTTTTAAAATTTATCTTAATTATTTTTAGTTTTTTTCTTGGAAAAGGGAAAAATCTTTTTATCTTTTTAATGTTTTTCTTTTTTAGAACTAATTTTTTTAATAAAAGGGCAAAACATGATATGGAATTATTTAAGTTTTTATAAGGAAAACCAATTAATTTTTTTTAATTTTCTATTTGTAATTAATTTTAGTTTTTTCAAGTAAAAGGGAAAACTCTCGTAAAATTATTTGGGATTTTACATGGGAAAACCATTTTATCTTTTTAAAATTTTATTATTATTTTCATTTGTTAGAATTAATTTTTAAAAAGTAAATAAGTGACCAAAATTTTTTTTATTAAAGTTTGGTGATTAAAAAAATTGTACACTAATAGTGAACTAACGAGATGACCAAAATGAAAACTTACTAAAGATAGATGACTAAAATAAAAACAATTGCTAATGGCAGTACCCATTTTTCATTTCTTTTTTATTTTCAATACCCAAAATAAAAACTTATAAAAGTGAAATGACCAACAGCATAATTTAGCTTTAATTAAATGACCAAAATTGAATATATGAATTTTCTTTTCCCTTGCAAACGGCCATTATACACCCCTACGATGTTTCTAATATATAATTTTTTGAAGTTTTCTAATCAATTATGCTATAAAATCGAAGTAATACAAAATATAAAAAATAAAAAATTAGAAAGAACTAAATAAAATCCATATATAATATACGCACAAAATAAGATTAAAGACTCACATATTTGTAATTAAATAGTCATGCCCACCAACACTAATTAAGAAAAATATAGAGGTGGTAATAACCTATAAATTTGTAAATTCTGATTTTGTAAAATTCTAAAATCAGTATTATTTTTCAGGCTTTGCGAACAATGGAGAGAATATTTCGGTTGGCGTCAGATTTGCTGTTAGCATGTCAAGATATTAATTCAATTTTTCAGAATAATCTTTACCAGGAAATTCTCAGTATAATTAATAGTAATCGATAATATTTTTCTATATTTCTAAAATCCCACTTCTTTTCAAAAAAAAAAAAAATAGTGATGTAATTAGTTTGCACTTAAAAAGTTCAATTTAGATTCAAAAAACAATTTACGTTAGTCAATTCAAAAAGATAATACGTTTTGTTGTACTCAAATCCATTTTTTCTTGCCAATAATCTTCATATCAATTGAGATAACATTCAATTAGTAATTAAATTTTTTTTAATGTATTCATTTTTTTATTAAGGTATAATAAATTATGTGAAATTAAAGCCATGAATTTAATATGGTATAAAATTATTATAATACATAATAAAAACCTCTTAGTTTTATTGGTAATCATGATTTTTATTTAGAGTAATTATTTGATACACATATAGTGAAAAGTTTTTATTTCACAAACAGATTGAGATTTTGCCACATATCTATTATTTTTTAATTTTTTGAAATATAACTTAAGGATATATGACAAAAACTCAACTCCATATAAATAAAAGTATTATTAGATAATTTTTAAAAGAAAAACTAAAAATGAAGTAAAATTAAAAAAAAAGAAAGAAAAAAGAGTGAAAGATAAAGCTTTTGTAAAATTTTTGAAAATCTCAAAGATTTTTGCAACATTTATTTTCACAATATTCTTTTTTTTCTCTTTTCGTTTATTTTTGAAATTTCAAAGACCCTATTGATATAATGTCAGTAAATTAAAAATATAATTAAAATATTTTAAAGTTTATAGTCTATAATGAGCTTCTAACATTAAATTGACAAGAAGCAGCAACTCCAAAAGTAGGAGAACCTCGTATTCAAACTCGATAATAATAAAAGAAAAGCATCATTCAATCAAATTCTAACATTAAGTAATAAATAACATGTTTTTTAAAACTTAGTAATGTCTAAGAAATTCATAAATTTCCCATTTTCTTGTTGGTTACTAGAAGAAAACTAGTAACTTTTATTTTGAAGAAGAAAAACTAGGAACATAAAATCTAGACGTATATAATATTAAAACAAACTGCGTTTTACAATTTCCTTTATGACTGGGAAGATAATATTAGGCTAACCAAGCTTTCTAGAGAACGATATGAAGAACCTTGTTGCTGTGTAGATTGATTGGCCAGCTTCTTAAACTGAAGAATTCGATCTCTGATTTCATGGCCTTCAGCTTCGACCAATAGCTTTCGGACAACCTCTGCAATCTCGAATCTATCAACTTTATTCTCCAAATGAACCCCAATCCTCCAAACATCGCTAACATACCTAGCGTTAACCCTTTGGTCCCCAAAACAAGGGTGACAAATCATTGGAACGCCTTCACAAATGCTCTCTAATGTTGAGTTCCATCCACTGTGAGTCCAAAACCCTCCTACCGCAGTATGAGCCAACACTTCTTGTTGGGGTGCCCATTTCACAATGTGTCCTCTTTCTTTTATCTCTTCCATGAACGCTTTTGGTAATGGTTCCAGCCATTCTGAGCCAATCACTGAACCTGGTCTCACCACCCACAAGAAAGGCTGCTCACTGTTAGCTAAACCCCATGCTATTTCTACAAATTCCGACTTTTCAATGCTTGCCACACTGCCAAAGCTTACATAGATGACAGATTTGGCTGCTTGTTTGTTTAGCCATGAGATGGCGCTTTGGTCTTGAGATAGTAAGCTAGTTGAAGGGACTGGAAAATACTTGTGCAGTGGGCCTATTAGGAAGATCGGGATCGGAAAATTGTGCCGGAAATCGGTCAGCGACCCGTGTTCAAGCTCTTCAAATGAGTTCCAAATCACGCCTGTACAAGACTTGGTTTGTTCCACTAAAGCTGCAATTGTTTGATGAAGACCCTCTTGATCTTGTGTTTTGAAGACTGGGATGTCTTTGACTTTAAGAGGTGGAAGCTCAATAACTGGTTTCTCCTCTTGTGATTCTGAGGGGGAAAAAACCGTTGTTAAATAAGATTTGCTAAAATGAATGTGACAAATTTGGTTAGAATTAAGTGAAGAACCTTGTTTTGGGAGATAACCCTTTTCTTGCAGAAGGGGTAAGGCAGCAAGAGCAAGGAAAGACGATATGTTAGTAGTCCGAAGCACAAATCTAGGTAACTGAAGGCTTTTGGCGATGGAATCTGTGAATTTCCAAATCGAATCCGAGATCAAACCAGCAACAGGCTCATCGGAAACATCAGATAACAACTTAACCAAGCAATCACGAAACGGCTCGGCGCAATTCGCATTAAGGAGCGAAACAAGGGATACGAGATTATCGGCATTAGAGCACTCACTTTTGGATAACCCGTTGGGGATGGAATGGAAGGTGAAGTGGGGATTCTTTGAAGGATATTTGGGAGAACTAATGAAGCAAGTGTGAATTATAGTGATTGAAAAGCCTTTAGAATATAAAAGATTTGCAAGCTGAAGCATTGGGCTTACATGACCTTGCAATGGAAACGGAAAAAGCAACAATCTCAGCCATTTCTTTTGCTTCCTATGAGTCTCTGTTTGGCTCTCCATTGGAGCTAATTGCTTTTGTTTCCAGCAATTCCAGATTCAGCCTTCTTTATTGCAAAATCTATATATAGAGAAATTGATATCGTAGAAACCTGTCAATTTTAAAGGCCAAATAAAACAGAAAATGTTAATGAAGTTGCCAAACGAGGTTAGCTCATAAAGCACATGCGTACAAGACAAGATAGACCCAACATTATTTCACTTGAGTTAATTAGACAAGACTCGAGTTAACAGTAGATTATAAATCTCTACGACATTGATGTTTTTTTTTTTTTATCAAAATAATAATTACAAAAATGAGACAAATAGTAGATTAAAATAGTCTGTTTTTTACAATATTCTTGACTGCGAATGTGTCACACAATACCACTCTAAAATTCACCCAACTGTTTATCAATCATTCCTGTGTTAAAAAAATATTTTTTTTAAATGGTGCCGCCAACATGTCGATAACACCATAAAAATACATGTACTTTCTCTAAATACAAAACAAATATGATACTGGTAAAAAAAAATATTTTTAAGGTGGTGCAATTAATGTGTCAGACCACATTAATTTAAATTTAAAATAAAAGCTGGTTGAAAAAAAAAAGTAGGGGATAGGATAAGTCAGGCGGCATCGGCTTGATGCCCTGCCACTGACATGACCAATGGATCTAAGCTCTCTATCCAGCCCTCTACTTTTGTTTGCTTTTCCATCCTTTTTTTTTGTCTTATATATTGCTTTGATCCCCCCTCATAACAGAAGCAAAATAAAGAAAAGAAAAAAAATTGTTTGTGTTAAGAGTTTTGGGGAGAAAATAAATTGTTTATATCGTTTGTGTTGGAGTTGGAGAGATTGTGAGAGTTTTAAGATATATATATTTTTGTAATAATAATTTGTATATTATATGTTTGTAATTTATTTTTAATATTTAGATAGATTTAATGTTTAAGATTATATTATTATATATCTTTATGTTTATATGTTTATATATATTTTTAATAAAAATACTTATGTTTTAATATTAATTTGTGTAGAATATAAAAAATTATTTGCAAACATTTGGGTTAAGGTAATTTATTTTAATATTTTTTATTTAGTTGGTGATTAATATTATTATGTGGAAGCGTTATTGTTTTAAAATGATATGTTTATTCAATTTTGTTTGTGTAGATATCGAAATAGATTCCTTGATTAGAGCAACCAATCACACTATTATGATAACTAATGTACTAGTAAAAAAATTGCTACTGCCTATTCATGGGTATTATATAAATTTGCACATCATTTTTTTTAATTGGCATATATAACTCATATGGTAACTTGTTATGGACAAGATGAGTACTGACTCTTGAGAGTGCTTGTCCATGGTCGAGCTATCGGTTGTTTGAACGTATTTTTCCCTATTTGAATGTCGTGTGCAACATCCTACACACAACCCGATCGTCAGATCCGGGTATAGAGCGTCACAACTTAAAGCTAACTAGACTAACATAAGAAAATTGAATACTTTAGCTCGGCGGATATTCCGCACACTCGGCGATAACCCCCAAATATCGAATAATATATGATACTTTTTAAACCACTTTAAAATAATAATACTCCACTTGTAATTAAGTTATACAAAAACATTATTGTAACAACCCAAATTTCGGTGAATTGGAACAGTGGTTTCGGGACCACAAATTCGAGCCAAAAATATAATTTATTTTTATTTTATTATATGATCCGTAGTATGATAGATATGACATGTTAAAATTTGGTACGAAAATTTCATCGATTTAGTGCTTAATTACGAGAAGGACTAAATCGCATAAAATGCGAAAGTTGAATTCTAGTATCTATAAGGATTAAATAGCTATGGAATTTAAAACAAGAGGTCCTTATATGGTAATTAAACCATTAGAGAAAGTATGTAGATATTTTGGTATGACTCATCCATGGAAAAATAAAAAAGGCTAAGGACTAAAATTGGAAAGATCAAAAGTTACTAAATGACAATTTAATTAAATGAAAAAGAAAACAATTTCATATCATCTTCCCCAAATATTTCCATGGAATCCCTAGGAGAGAGGATGAAAACTTTTCAAGATCAATAAGGTATGAAATCAAGTCCCATTTTTAATGATTTTTATATTTTTGGAATCGGGATAGTCTAAACTATCTATTTGAGGGATTAATTTGAAAAGTTATCAAGGAATGAAAAAAGGGTCATGGATGTATATGTTGGAAATTAGAAATTTATGGTAGAAAATGAAAGATTATTGATAGATAAACAACTTTTACAAAGTGATTTTTGATGAACACATGATTTAGGGACTAAAATGTAAACTTGAGAAATTGAAGGAAAAATTCTGAAATTTTATGAAAACATGTGCTGTAAATTTGTAATGGGGCTCTGGTTAGGCTTGGAATAGGGAGTAATTTGCACAAGTTTCATTTTCTGAGCCTAGGAACGAAAATGGAATTTATGGAAAAGTTAGGGGCAAAAAGGTAATTTGTCTTGGATGAAAATTAAGTCCACCTAAATATGAATTGTGATAAATTGATGTTAAACTTATCGTATAGATTCGGATAGACCAAATTCCATGCCGATGCCATATCCCAAATATGGTCTTACACTAACACATAGCCAAGCCGATGCCATGTCCCAGATATGGTCTTACACTGACACATAGCTAAGCCGATGACATGTCTCAGACATGGTATTACACTAGCTTGCATGTCAAGGCCGATGCCATGTCCTAGACATAGTCTTACACTAGCACTCGTATCAATGTCGATGCCATGTCCCAAACTTGGTCTTACACTGGCTAGCACATATTGGTGTTAATGCCATGTCCCAGACATGGTCTTACACTAACACGCAACGAGGTTGATGCGGTCGTTGAGAGCACAAAAAATATCCTATCCCTAATAAATAATTAAAAAGAATAGTATAAGGGAAGTAGGTTCAAATCCTCAGGGACTGGATTTGCACAATGTCTTGTTTTGTGAAATCCCGGGCAGAATCTTGCCCAAGAAAACCTGCATTCCTGGAAAGATAAAAATAACAGAATTAAAAGTTTTGACCTGAGAACAAAAATAAAATAAAAATAGAATTAATAAGTCGAATTAAAATTGCGAAAATTAAAAATAGTAAATAGAGTTTGAGAGAAAAGAAATTCTTATGGGGAGATTTCAGCCTCCAGTTGTCTCGATCCGCTTTGGGTTCAATCCTCGGCTTTTAGATGATCCTTCTTAAACAGAATAAGCAGTTATAGTGGAAAAGGATGTCTACAACCACTAACTCCAAGAATTTAGACTTACGACTTAGTGGAACCTGACTCTAGCCAACAATCACTTTTGTGGGTTCGTCTTATGCTAGATCAACGTTTCTCAATGGCGAATCCCACGCCATTTTGTCTCTTGGGCTCGCCAACCTCTGAGCAGTAAACTAACGAACTGAGTGTGCAACCTTCTTAAAATACGCAAAGCGGTCGTTCCTTGCACAAGTTGGAAAGATCACTTTTTAAGGGACATGGACAGAAGCGTCAGCCCCGTAATGCGGAGAACTGATGAATACTCGTTGAGAGGGCTAAGTACGGATTCTAAGCCTCAAGAACCTTTTTTTGGGGGTTTTTTAACAATCTTTGGCTAGATAAATTTAATGGCTCATGGTTGTTATAGAAAAGAAAATGAATATAATGAAAGTGGAAATTTTATTGAGAAAATATGGAAAAAACAAAAGGCTAAACTTTTTGGGGAGAGAATGTTTACAGAAAAAGTCCCTCAATTGAGTCACTTCATCCCCTATTTATAGTGCTAGGAAAGATAGTCTATTCCTACTTAAATTCCAAAAGATAAATACAAATAATTAAAGATAAATAAAGATAAATAAAATAAATCCTAAAATTAAATAATCCTAAATAATTATCCTAATATAATTAGAATAAAAATAGAGTCTTATGATATAAAATCTCTTCTTTTGCACTTTAATCCTTGTGTCTTCCATACTTGCATTTTTGGTACCACATTTTTCCCTATGTTGCATGTTGGCCCATTTTATCTCCAAATTCACGCTTTTTGCACCAAAATTCCTTTTTGCCTCTAATTTAATCCCTACAAGATAAAAGACCATAAATAGCTCAAATTAGTAAGATCATACTCAAAATAATCATGCAATTAATACATAAAAACATGTCATTTTAGAGTATTATCAGATTCCCCCTACTTAGCGCATGCTTACCCTCAAGTATGGTTCCAATCTACTGTGAAAATTAGAATTTGTCATGAAAGAAATACCACTCTAAAGTTTTATAAAAATCAGTCAAGAATGCATATGAAAAATAAAGAGAACCCTAATCTTGCTTTAGGTAAAACTGAAAAAGTATTCCAATTAATACACACAAAAATTAAAATCGACTTAAATTATTTCATGAAAATTAAGTAAATTACCAAACCTACCAAGACACCCTATTTGTTTCTACCTTTAGTCCCCGAATTTTATTAGTAGCACATCATTTTTTTTTTACTTTTTACTTTTATTTTTTTATTATTATTTAAGAATATATTGAACCTTTTGATGCGAAGAGAGATGACAGCCAAGCACCTCACCCCGGTTACTCAACCCAACATACTCCTGATTTATCATATTTTTCTTAAGAACATATCGAACCTTTTAACTTGAAGAGAGATGACAGCCAAGCACCTCACCCCGGTTACTCAGCCCAACACATTCTTAAAAATTTAATTCCAGTTAGCGGAGTTTTACTTATCACGTCACACAACCTTTTGACGCGAAGTAGAATGACAACTCAAGCACCCTACCCCGGTTACTCAGTTAGTCACGTTTTAAGCTGCACTCATAACCATGGAAACATTTATTATCATTAAACGAAATTTTAATTTTGGAGGACCTAAGAAAAACAATCAAATGTCAAAAAATAAGTTTCAGTAACCACCTAAATAGTCATTAATATATTTTAAGCATGCAATTATATTAACTGTCCACTTTGTATTGATTGATTTTACGAAAAGCAAGATAGAGTTAACTCTATTAATCACAATTATTTTTAGGCTAATAAAAATGAAACAGTGGAGATGAGATCAAACAGGCAAAATTATAACTAACTTAGTAGACAAGAATCATGCATGTAGGTCAAACAGTGACAAGTCGTGGTCAAATTCTTGGGCATGAAAAGAGGTATAATATTCTTAAAAAATGGGCAATAATGAGCACAAAGCAGTAACAACAACAACATGACAACAAAAATAGCAGATAAAATGACAGTAATAACGAGGAATGTCTCCCCCTACTCAAAACACATTGTCCTCGATGTGGAAGAAAATAAACAAATATGTGGAAAAAGTTTAGAAGAGCTCCCCGTGTAAGTATTGTCAGTCAGTGCGCGCAGTGGAGAAGAAGAAGACAGCGAGGATGGGTTGTATAGAGGAGAGGAGGACAGCATGGTGTTGTCGTGTGGAAGGAAAGAAGAAGCAGCGAGGGGTGGCGACGGGGTAGGTGACACATGCAACAGCGGCTTGGCTTTGGTTTCTCACCATGGTGGCTGAAAATTGATGATAGAGGGGTGGGGGAGAAGGTGCGACTACTGATGAGATTTTTGGTGTAAATATGGGTTTATTTTTAGGGTTTGGGGGGTGTATAAGAATGGTGTTTGGCTGAAAAGGAGTGTTTGGAGATAGGTTTTAGGTAAGCAGGGATGTGTTATTCTTACTTGGAATAGGGATAGACTAGGATATTTGTGAAAGCATGCCAATTCCTGAGTTTTTTTTCTCGTCGGTTTATGTAGATAAAAGAAAAGAAATTTATTAATACCCAAACAAAATAAAATAAAGTAATAAATAATAAAAGAAAATTAAAAATAAAAATTAAAAATTAAAAATTGGGTTGCCTCCCAATAAGCGCTTGTTTAACGTCGCTAGCTTAACGCCTCAACTAAAATTGAAGCTGTTCCAACTGAATTCTTTCGTTCGTATGGGCTTGGAAATTCTCCTTTTCTATCACATCCACCATATTTGGGCTCAATCGTCCTTATGCCTCTTTCTTTGGTTTTGTTTTTTCCTCCAAGAAAAATCTTATGTGTGCCCATCAAGGGGTTAATCCCTTTTAAGTTGGTTATGATCTCACCATTCTCCAAAAATGTGCATTTGAGATGCTCGAGAAGTGGTTTTAATTCTAGATCTGGTGCCTACACAACAGAAGGTAGAAGTTTAGCATCCATAGGAGCCAAAATGTATTAACAGAAAAATCATCAAACATCATTTTAGATTTATCTTCATAAAATGACTCAAAAGTTTATTCTACTAATAAGTCCATTATGTCGACACGGTTTACGTTCAAGATTTCACTTGGATGATTAATAGCGTCATAAACATTAAACTTCACGATCTCCCCGTCAAACTCCATCGTGAGGGTTCCGCTACGTACGTCAATCTTAGTATTTGTAGTACTAAGGAAATGTCGCTCCAACAAGATGTCTAAAGAACCAGGAGCTTTATCCTCTTCTATTTTTATCACATAAAAATCTGCAGGAAAAATAAGCTCGTTAACTTTTACTAATACGTCTTTAAAGACTCCTTCAAGATGCACAATAGACCTGTTCGCCAACTGTATAGTAACACCTATTTTCGTCAAAAACCCCGTATTAAGTGATTTATAAATAGAAAAGACATTACATTTATGGAGGCCCCTAAATCACACATAGCTTTTTTTATTCCCAAGTGGCCTATTTTGCATGGTATTATGAACATGCCCTATCTTTGCATTTTGTTGGTATCTTCCACTGTAACACTGCGGATACATTCTTACCAATGTTTACCCTTTCATTACCTATTAACTTTCGCTTGTTGGTGTAGAGCTCTTTAAGAAACTTGGCATATCGCTAAATTTGTTTGATGGCATCCAACAATGGTATGTTGATCTCGACATTTCTGAATGTTTGAAGGATCTCCTTGTCCTCTTTACCTTTTCGGCACTGGTATAACCTTCCTGGAAATAGAGGTTGAAGTATGGGCAATGGAGGTTTCGTTTGAACCTGTTCATCGTTCTTGGGCTTTTTTTGGATGGAATCTTTGTCAAGATTTTTGCCAGGAATTGGTTCTAGTACCTTTCCACTTTGCAACGTCACTATATTTGCGTATTGTCTTGGGTTCGGTTCTGTTTGTGACTACAGCTTCCCTTGAGAGTTCAATTTCTTAATTGATATGGTCAACTCTCTTATAGATGCCTTCATTTCTTTTTGGAAATTAAGAGTTTGCTGTTGGAAATCAAGGAAATTAGCTGCTAACTTATGAACCATAGTTTCCAGAGAAGTACCTGAATCTCGTGGCTATTGTGGAAACTGATTTTGGTATGGCTGATTGTACCGTGGGTTGGCCCATAACTCAAGTTAGGATGGTCCCTCCATCCTGAGTTGTAGGTATTAACGTAGGGGTCATATCGCCTTTGTGGTGACCCAAGGAAATTTCCCACAGCATCTAAAGTAGCCATAGTATCATCATACAAACTGAGACATGCATCAGTTGTATGTTCAGGTGTAACACATATTCCACATAACCGGGCTATTTTTGCCTTTCCTACAATAAGAGAATTCGTCATATTAGTAAGCCTATCAACTTTATCCTTTAAGGTTGAATTACTTAACAGGTGAACCCTTCTAGGGGGTTCAGTATTGGCTCAGAATTGCTGAGAATTTGCGACCATCGTGGAGATCAAGTCTCTTGCTTGTTGGGGAGTCATGTTGACCAACGCTCCTCCACTGGCAGTGTCCATCATATTCATCTCCATGGGCTTTAAGCCTTCATAAAAGTATTGGAGCAGTGATTGTTCAATTATACCATGTTGTGGGTAGCATGCACATAGCTTCTTAAATTGCTCCCAATAATTGTAAAGAGACTCTAATTCCTTTTGTCTTATTCAACGATTTCTCTTCTTAACTCAGCTGCACGCGATGTTGGAAAAAACCTGTTGAGAAATAAATGAGATAGATCAGCCCAAGTTGTAATAGATTCTGCGGTAAATAAAATAACCATTCCTCAGCAGAATCTACTAAGGAAAAAGGGAAAGTAGGCAATTTGATTTGATCCTCAGTTACGCCTTTAAGTTTCATACTAAGACAAACCATATGAAACTCTTTCAGATGTTTGTGGGGGTTTTCATTTTGTAACCCATGAAAAGTTGGCAACAACTGAATTAAACCTAACTTTAATTTGAAATCAGTATCCATAGTAGGATACACAATGCACAATGGCCGTTGTTTTGTTGGAACTTCGGCCAGTTGCCAAATTGTTTGAGCTATTGGTTGATGCGCTAGATTTGGGTTTTCGTTAACCCTGGCGTCAAGCACTTCTTCAAGTGAATCTATTTCTACTTTTTCACTTTCAAATATTTGAGTAAGGTTTTCGTTAACACTAGATTCTACTTCATCGTCGATTCCAATTTCTGGCAGTGGATTACTTTGAGTCTCAACCACCGCTGACTGCTTTGTCCTTAGCTTTGTTTCCTTGCGATTAGCTCTCGTAGTCTTTTTAATTTCTAAGTCAAATGCAAGAGTACCTGGAGCAGATCTGGTCATAGGAAACAAAAAACAATATTAGTATGTTACCAGTCCCCAACAACGGAGGCAAAATTTGATGCTGTCGTTGAGAGCACAAAAAATATCCTATCCCTAATAAATAATTAAAAAGAATAGTATAAGGGAAGTAGGGTCAAATCCTCAAGGATTGGATTTGCACAATGTCTTGTTTTGTGAAATTCCGGGTAGAATCTTGCCCAAGAAAACTTGCGTTCCTGGAAAAATAAAAATAACAGAATTAAAAGTTTTGATCTGAGAACGAAAATAAAATAAAAACAGAATTAATAAGTCGAATTGAAATTGCGAAAATTAAAAATAGTAAATAGAGTTTGAGAGAAAAGAAAATCTTATGGGGAGATTCCAGCCTCCAGTTGTCTCGATCCACCTTGGGTTCAATCCTCAGTTTTTAGATGATCCTTCTCAAACCGAATAAGCCAGTTATAGTGGAAAAGGATGCCTACGACCACTAACTCCAAGAATTTAGACTTACGATTTAGTGGAACCTGACTCTAGCCAATAATCGCTTATGTGAGATCGTCTTATGCTAGATTGTAATAGGAAAATAATTTAGTGGCTTATGGTTGTTATAGAAAAGAAAATGAATATAATGAAAGTGGAAATTTTATTGAGAAAATATGGAAAAACAAAAGGCTAAACTATAATAGGCCCAATCTGCCCGGACCCATTAAAATCCAAAAAAACCAAAAAAATAAAAAAAACAATAAAACCAAATTATTTAAATGCCCAAAATCAAATACGAGCCCGATTCTATTGGCCCAAATACAAAACCCAAAATAAAATTAAACCAAGTTCAAAATTAAATAATAATGTCCATTTACAAATTTCCAAGCCCAAACCAAATTAAGTCTAAAGCCCAAACAATAAACTTAACACAAACCCCAAATCTTTCTCATTTAAAATAAGGCTAATTTAGGCCCGATCCTAGGCCAGACTCATAAAACCCAATAAAACCTAAATTACAAGGCTATTAAACTCAAGGCAAAGTTAGACCCAAATACAATGGCCCAAAGATAACCAAATACAGATCTGGCCTAGTATTAACTCGGATTCTGGGCTTAATGACCCAATTTCAAAACCGGTCCAGGTGGCCCGGGCAAACTGGTTTTTGGAAACCTAGGGTTTCTCTGTGCCGTAGCCTTACAGCAACCTTGCACCGATATCGTTCATGACAGCATCCTTTCGGGCTTCTGTATAACACCAGAACCTGCGAGAAGAAACGTGAAAGTAGTACCAAATAACAGAATACAGTATAGAGGAAAACGTATTCTGATTTTTTTATTTTTCTATTTTGGCTATAAAAGGGCCTGATGTAAACATGAAAGAGACTTACGCACGCACAGATACTGAAGAAGTCAAAAAGCAATCAAAAGCTTTTTTTTAAGGAGATTTTGAATTTCTTTCTAATCGTTCGATCTTCCTTTTGTTCTTATCTGATTTTTTATTCCTATTTTATCGCATGTGAAAGTAAATGAATGAGATAAAGGATTTTACCTTTGCAAAAGGCCACTGGAATCCTCATCTTCCTCGTCGAAATCGGGGTTATTGAGGGGATTTTGAGGCCAAAATTGGTAATCCTCAGGTTGTGGATCGAAATAGGATCCCTACGTGTCACTGACCATCGTTTACGGTGGTATAACGACATTCGTGCAAGGGATTCGTAGAGTCTGCCGAAAAGTAAAGGGCTTTTTAGTTTTTTTCTTTCTTTATGTTCGTATAAAAACAAAATGTTCTAAAATTTTAGGGTTAGTTTTTGTTTTATCTTGTGCTTGAGGAAACGGTGTCATTTAGAGCCAATTATAATGACTCCAAAAAGGTGCTGTGTGAGTTTTGACCCGATGACCTGACCCATATGCGGCCAGGATCCACGTGTTTTAGTCTCTGAGGGTATATTTGCGCAATTAATCCTTTCATTTCGCGCTATCGTTTGATTGTATCATTTTCTATTTCTTTTATATTCTTTAAATTTTGCTATGAAATTTTGTGTCAATTTCATTTTAGTCCGCAATTAAACTCTGCGTTTTGATATTTGGAATATTTGTACTTTTAATCCCTGATTATTTGTATGCATTTTATTTTGATCCTTAACTTGGTTCAATAATTTGATTATTTGTAAATTGTCCTTTTAATTGCATTTTTATTTCAATTGAGTGTTCTTTTAGTTTTTGTTTTAATTCCTTATAATCCTATTATTGTTTTAAATTCATTTATTATTCATTTTTTTAGAAATTGTTTTAATAAATCATTTGGAACTTTACAATATTTTAATTTGTGTTTATACTTCTATTTATATATTTTGAATTTATTGTGTAAATATTTTATTTCAAAATTTTCTTTCGTACACCTCTTTGTTTTAGAAGTTGGAATAATATTTAATTTAAATATTCCTACATATTATTATTTTACATATACATATAAATTTTTTATTAAAACTATTTCCATTTTACATATATATTATTAGCTTCAAATTATTTTATGTATATTCTAGGCCTCTTTGTGTATTTATATATTTTCAGTTAAATTTGTTTATTTATATATTATGTCTTAAAAGTACCTCATTTTAAATTATATTTTATTTATTTCAAACATTTTCCATCATCTATTTGTATATATATGTGTTTTATATTAAATTATGTTTATTCAATATATATATATATATTAGCCTTATATTATTTTATGAATGTATGTTATTTTAAATCCATTTATGTATATATATATATATATATATATATATTTTTTTTTTTTTTTAAACTCATTTGCATATAACTTTTTTTTTTAGAAAGTATATTTTTATTGTACACATTATTGATTTCTCATTATTTCATGCATATATTTTCTTTTAAAATTCCTTAAATCCATTTTCCTTTTGTTTAACAAACTTTATTTAAAATCATTCTTGTTTATTTTAAATATTCTTTTTATATGTACAACATTCGCCTGTATTTTATTTTTTTCAAGTTATATATTATTATTTTTCAACCAATGTATTTTGTTTAAAGTATTTTGTATATTATTAATTTCATATCATATAGATTTTGTTATTCACATATATACATATATATATTTTTGGTATAATCTTTAAATCATTTTTTATATATATATTTATGTTTTCTTTTGTATATTATAATTTACGTTACTAATATTTTTTAAAATACTAACATTTTATTATATATATAAATTGCTTGTTTTAGAATTTTATATGGTTTTAAACATGCATGCATTATTATATTATGTACATAATTTTTATTAGTTTTTTATTGTTTATAAATTTTGTTTTAAATTGTATCATATAACATTTTTTTTTTATGTATAATATTTATTTCAAATTTCATATATATATATATATATATATATATATATCGCTATTTAATATAATATTTTTTATGTTAAACTTTTATACTTTACTTTTAATTGTTTTTAATTGTATATTAATGGTTTCAAATCCTTTTCCTTGTTCATTTGTTTTAAAATTTGTTACTTTTTATTTGTGGGGGTTTGTTTAGTATTTCTTCAAAATTAGCTTTTAATTTGTTATCTTTCAAATGTTAATATTCATGTGGTGTAATGTGCTAATTTAGATTTCCTCTAGCTCCATATGATCGTTATTCATTTTTGTAGAAGTGATATTGTTATGTATCTTTATTTCATGTTTATGGTTATACCCTTATTTTGTGTTATTGCATCATGATTTCAAATTCAACTTTCGCCCCATTTTTTTTAAAGAGCAAACCAAATAAGCATATTTTGAGTCAATTTTAAGATCATCTATTTGAAAACCTTTTAAATAAGGCAATATTTAGTATTTGGAAATTCGAGAAACTGTGCCCTAACGTGCTGGGTTTCATTTTTCCTTTTAACCAAACCACTAAGTATCCTTTCAATTGCATATTTTTGCAAATCAAAAGATGACCTCAATATTAAAGGTTTAAGATAACATATCCTAACGTGCTGGATGTGGTGTCTTGTTCCTTTAAAACGGGTGAATCTTAAAACACAATTCAAACCAAACGTTCTTTAAAAAATCACATTTCAAACTTTTTCAAGATTTTAACATTAGGAAAATTATTGATCAAAATGGTATCAGTTTTAGGCGTACGAGGGTGCTAATCCTTCCTCATACGTAACCGACTCCCGAACCTACTTTTCTATTTCGTAGACCAAAATTATTTTTCAAAAAAAGGTGATCCAATCACACTTAAACAAAAAGGGTTAGTGGCGACTCCATATTTTTAAAGTTGATCATCGTTTTTTTCTAAAATTTAAAAATGGTTTCGATAGCTTAGTGACTCCACTGGGGACTGATTAAGAGTTAGGCCATAAATGGATTAATTTTTGTCCTTTTTGATTGAAATTTAAAAAAAAAATTGATTTGAAAAATCATGTTGCATTTGTGAGTGGTATGGTTGTTCTAATGTTGAATTTTGTAGAATACTTTCGCATTGCGTTGCATGACCATTGTGGTCGTACCTTTAAGTAGGAGTGAGAAACTATACCTTCGTGAGGTTTTCACCGCTGTGCAAGATAGTAGATCGCTTCCGGGATACATCGTACTTATGTCTTCGTGAGATTTTCATCTCCGTGCAGCCATTGGGAAATGTATTCCCCTGAACTGAACTCGATCTGTATGAGCCTATAATGGGTGAAGATCGAGGAATCTACTGGTTCAGGTACCTCAACTTTAGAACTAGCCCACATGTAAAGAACTTTAAGAGTCCACCCTAGGTAGAGCCATGTCGAACCCTAATGGTCACCCAGATATGTGCTTGATCATTTTTCATTTGCTTTGAATTCTATTTTTGTATATTATACTGACTTCTTGTTTTATCTTTTTTATGTTTTGCATGTCATTTCATAATTAAAAGGTGTCGATTTGTGTTCGGTTACCAAGTTAGAGAGCTTGTTATGGAAAATGAATTTCTTGATAAAGTAGAAGACAACACGGCTGTCCGTATATGGTCTGAGGGAATGCAATTAGAAAAATGGGATAGTCTAGTTGAGGGGTACACATTAAAGTTTTGAGATTATACTCGCATTAGTGTAACGTGAAATAACCTTCAAGAATTGAAGGAGATATGGGATCAGTGGAATGATGAGACTAAGCAGTTGTTTTATCATAATTATGGGGATCTGCCATACTTACTTCATGTTAAGGTGGACGAGCACTTATTTTGGGCTATGACTCAGTATTGGAACCCTGCATATAGCTGCTTTACTTTTGAGAGAGTAGACTTGGTGCCCACCATGAAAGAATATACAGTTTTACTACGTTGCCCGAAGGTTCAAGCCGACAAGGCTTATTCTAAAGCCGCTAATGTCCCGACCTTTTTGAAGAAAATGATGAATATTATAGGAATGAACGAACACTGGGTTACAGGTAGGATTAAGCAAAAAGGTGAGTGTAAGTGTATCCCATAGAGGAATTTGAGAGATTTGATTTTGGTACATCCTAATTTGAAGAAGAGAGTCGATGTTTTTGCCTTCGGTATTTATGGATTAGTGCTTTTCCCTAGAGCGTTAGGTATATAGATGAGGCAGTTTTAGATCTTTTTGACTGGCTTGACAAATGGGTCACGCTTGTTCCTGCAATATTGGCTAAGATTTTAGATCTTTGAGCGCATGTAGAAGATCTGGTGAAGGTAGATTTATTGGATGTGTACAATTATTGCTGGTTTGGTTTCATGGTCATTTTTGGAAGGTAGACAAAGTTTCTTACTGAGTGTTCTCTGAGAATTATTTCCCACTAAAGAAAGAAGTAGCTACACCAAAGAGGGATGATATATCGAAAGAAAAGTGGATGTCAATTCTCTAGAATCTCCAAGAGGAAGATGTTGAATGGAGAGCTTCATTAATGATTCCTAGTGAGATCCTTTATCGATGTGGGAATTTCGATTGGGTCCCTTTACTTGGAATTTGGGGAGTTGTGGGATATGCTCCTTTGCTTGTATCAAGGCAGTACCAATCGAGGCAATTTATATCGGTGACATATGGGCTAGCTCAATATGAGTTCTCGTATAGAGGAGACAATTATAAGAAAAGGGTTCGTGAAATTTCCAATGCTTGGAAGTAGATTCACTGAATGAAGAGATTAGCTGTGGGACCAATGACAACTCCTGAATGTAATGGGTGGATGAGTAAAAGGGTTAATTATAATATTCCTAGGCTGAATCTAGAAGGTGTGTGATCAATAGAGGAATACTTGCAAGTAGTCCCATCGGAATTAGAAATTATAAAGTAGGACGTTGAAAAGAAAAATTCAAAACTTGGGAAGAAGATGAAGCAGTTGGAGGAAGAGAAAATGCATTTGAGATTGGATGTAGACATTCAAAAGTCAGAGGTTGAAAAGTTAAGAAAGGGGAAGAACAAGGCTGAGGAAGATCTAGAGTGTTTAAAGTCAGATTACAAGAGGTTATGTCTATCGATAAAAACTATTGGGTTAGGGAAAACTTCAGATCAGTGGTAGCAAGAGGTTCAGGAAAAGAGGATTAAGGCTGAACGTTGGAAGAGGAAATTCAAAGAGGCTCAGGCACAGAATGAAGTTTTAGAAAGGAGTATGTTAGAAGGCCAAAAGGGAATGGATGAGTTAAAGGCTAGGATGGTTGAACTGGAAAAGTCTCTTCATCAGCATCGAAACCGTAACTCTGTGATGGGGCTGAGGGCAATTTTAAGCAAAATTGAAGAAACGAAAGGGAAAATCAAAGAGTTAGAGACGACATTACAGAATTGTTAAATCCGTATTGAGCTCCTGGAAGTAAATGAAGAACGTTGGAAAGAGGAGCTTCACTATTCTCAGAGTCAGGTCAAAAGTAGAGATTATATTATGGGAGAAGCTGTGGCACAGATTTGAGAGGTGGTCGATCACTTGTAGACTTTGGCGGTGTAGGCTGATGTACTTAGTGTGAAATACAAGCTGAAATCAGACCGAGGGCAGGAGTTAGCTTCTTTGCTTAGGAAGATTAAGAATTTGGGCATTAGGGCAAATTTATATTTGTAATCTGTTTTATTTAAAGAGTTTTTTTTCGAATAAAGCTTTCTATATGGAATTGAATTAGAATCGATGCCTTTTTGCATTCATGCATTTGCATTACATTGCATTATGTGCATTAATTCATAAAAAGACCCTAATAAATTAAAATTATTTTAGAGAGAGTTAATCTGGAAACCAATAAAAACCAATCAACTAAACACTATTACGGTACTCGTACTAAGTCAAGAAATATGGATCAAAGGATGGAAAGGTTGGAACAACTTCAGAAAGAGATACAAGATCAAATATAAGAGTAGTTGGCAAAGATTTAGCAGGATATGATGGATCAAATATTGGAACTGTAGAGGAATATGATGAATCAGCTAACTCAGTTCTTGGCTGGGGGATTGGATAAAGGAAAGAGTCCTGTGGTCAATACTGAAAAAAATGAGGATCCTCTCTATCCTCCAGGTTTTACCCCAACCAATGTACAGACACAACATGAGGCATACCCACTAGACCATCTGTTACAATTAGGCCACAACAATTTCAAACTGGTGCTTCAAAGCCAATGAATCTCCAAACTGGCTCAGGCTCAAGAGATAACCTAATCAATCCTACTATCCCTAATTTGGATGAAGTAGATGAAAGAGAAAGGACAAAGGCTAAATTACCAAAGCAGCTAGAAGATAGATGTAAATGGATGGAGGAGAAGTTTAAGACAATAGAAAGTGCTGATAGCTGTTATGGAATTAATGCTAAGGATTTAAGCCTGGTCCCTGACTTAGTGCTTTCGTACAAGTTTAAAATGTCTGAATTTGAGAAATATAATGGGACAAGTTGCCTCGAAGCTCATATTCCTATGTTCTACAGAAGGATGACTGGATACATTAATAATGATCAACTGTTGATCCATTGCTTCCAAGATAGCTTGGTGGGAGCAACAGGCAAATGGTATAACTAGTTGAGTCGTGCCAGGATTGGTTCATGGAGAGACTTGGCTCAACCGTTCATGAAACAGTATAGTCATGTGACAGACATGACTCCCGATAGAATTACCCTTCAGAATATAGAGAAAAAGTAGAATGAAAGTTTTAGACAATATGCACAGAGATGGAGGGAGGTTGCCATCCAAGTTCAGCCACCACTTTTGGAGAAAGAGATCACAATGCTCTTTATTAATACTTTGAAGGCCCCGTTTATCACTCATATGTTAGGAAGCGCCACAAAAAGCTTTTCAGACATAGTAATGACTAGAGAAATGATTGATAATGCAATAAGGAATGAAATGATAGATGCATGAGAGAGTAACAAGAGAGCAGCCTCGAGGAAGAAAGAAAACGAGATGAACAACATGAGTACTTATAACAAATGTTACTCCAAATCAGTTACTGTAAGTCAACCAAAGGCAGCGGGTACTAGTCAGGGCTTGTCAAGACAAGAATCTAGCACAAAGTAAAATGAGAAACTCCAATTTATGCCAATTCCAATATCGTATAGGGAGTTATATCAGAGTTTATTAGATACACATGTGGTGGCCCCTTTTTACTTAAAGTCGTTGCAGCCCTCGTACCCTAAATGGTATGATGCAAATGCTCAATGTGAGTACCATACAGGGATCACGGGGCATTCGATTGAAAATTACACTACCTTTAAGAAGTTAGTTGAAAGGTTCATACAAATGGGCATTGTAAAGTTTGGTGATGCGCCAAGTATAGAAAATCCATTACCCAATCATACTGACAATGGGTTAAATGCAATAAGTGAAAATTGGGAGGGAAGAATTAAAGTAAATATTGTAAAAGTAAAGACTCCTTTAAGATAGGTCTGGAGAGAAATGGTCAAAAGGGGACTACTTATTTTAGAATAGAGTAGTAGAAAGATGATGAATTATTGTGAGTATCACCACGAAATGGGGCATGAGATTCAAGATTGCATGGAATTCAGAACCTTGGTGCAAGGTTTGATGGACAACAAGGAAATAGAGTTCTGTGAAGAAGGTACATGATAAACCATAATTTATACATATTTTTATCCCACGCTTAGCATATTTTTTGATGAATTATCATTAGAATTGTGGAATTTGATGCTCCTAATCCTTTAATTTCATGTTTTATACTTAGATGAGCATAAGGAAGCGAAAAGAGTAAGGAACGGGCCAAAAAAGGGGGCAAAGTAGGCCCAAATCAATAATCAACATAGCCTAGAGTTCATCACATGGGTAACCCACACGGCCGTGCCACTTTAACAGGCTCAAACACGGCCTGGGCTCGATTCACACGGGCATGCCACACGGGTGTGTCCTTGTCATGACAAGTTTCAATTTCACGTGAAAAAGACTTCTTAGGGGCTAAGAAAGACATTCTAAACTCTATATAAAGACCATAGGAGGAGACTACAAAGGAGACAGATAGGGTCCTTGCCAAGACTCAGAGTAGAAGATAGGGAATTACTCGAAGGAAAGCCGATTGATCCATCTCAAAAGCAAGGATCAACATCAAGACTGAAGATCTCCCTTCAATTGTTCCAAGGGTTTTGGGTTTTCTTCATGTTTTGTTACTCTCTTTCTTTTGAGATGTTTTCTTTTATAAACATGAACTAAACCCCTAAATACCTGAGGGAGATGAAACCTAAGACAAATTTTGTTATTCTTATCTAAGCTATATGATAAATATTTGACTTGTTCTTAATTGTGTTTTTAATTCTTGAATTGATATTTCTGGGATATTAGTTCAAGTCGAATGTGCTTATTCAGTGGAGTAAAAGTCCATGTTTAAGAGTAGATCCAACACAATTAAGCAAGGTTGATCGCAATCCTAGACATAGAACGACAAAAATCTGTCGGATTAGAGTTAAATCTAATAGGGGGATGCATAAATCGATTTAATGCAACACTAGGGGGTTTTAATTAGAAAGAGATTTCAATGAATCAACCTAGGGTTAGTTGTTCTTAATCTCGACGGAGATATTAACATAATTCAGGAATCTTTACAGATCAAGTCGAATGAAGAAATTGTCTAGTTCAGAGTTAGATAACAAGTGAAGTCTAGGTGGATTCTTCCTTTGGTATTACCTTTATCATTCAGTTTTTTCCCTAAGTCTTTCCCTGATTTACTCTTTGTCGTGTCTTTAGTTTAGTTTAAATTAGTTAGATTACAACCAAATCTCCCTTTACTTTTAGGTTAAATAATAGGAAGAAAGTCATTACTAGTACTTTTGGTTCCTTGGATTCGATATTCCGGTCTTGCCACTAACTATACTACTATTCGATAGGTGCACTTGCCTTTTATTGTGATAATAGTTAGTTTCTAGGTACGATCATTATTATTTCTTCTTCGAAATTACGATCAAGTTTTTGACACCGTTGCTGGGGAACTGAAATATTAGGAACACTCGATTTCTATTACTTCAGCCATCTTTCCTTTTATTGCAATTTATTTTCTATTTTTCTTATTAGGTTTTATTTACTAAATTTTTCTTTCTTTTTCTCTGATAGGTATCTCTAGTTTATGACTAGAAGAAACCCATCAGGACCTTTGCTTTTTGATGACGATTTAGAAGCCATAGTTCGTAGAAACTAGAGAGAAATAAGGCGAAGCTTACAATACCCAGAATAAAGACAAGAAATGATCGAACCTACTGAAGAGATGGAAGCAAATTAGGATAATCAGCTACCTCCTGTGGTAGCCGCAGATCTTGTGAATCAAAATATTATTTCGCGCACTATATATGATTATGCTAAACCTAATTTGGCTGGTACTGAATCTAGTATTATTAGGCCTGCTATTGCTGCAAATAATTTTGAACTGAAAGCTAACACTATTCAAATGATTCAACAGTTTGTTCAGTTTGATGGTTTGCAGGATAAGAATCCTAATGCTCATTTAGCTAACTTTTTGGAATTCTACGACACATTCAAAATAAATGGCGTTTCTAATGATGCCATTCATCTTCGGTTATTCCCTTTATCTTTGAGAAATAAAGCCAAATAGTGGTTAAACTCTCTACCACGAGAGTCTATCACTACATGGGAACAAATAACCGAAAAATTTTTACTTAAGTATTTTCTGCCGGCTAAAATGGCAAAATTGAGGAATGATACCTCTTCTTTTGTGTAGATGGATTTAGAGACACCCTATGATGCTTGGGAGAGATACAAGGATTTATTGAGAAGGTGCCTCACCATGGGTTACCTCTATGGTTACAGGTTCAAACTTTTCACAACGGTTTGAACCCCTCAACAAGGCTGATGATTGATGCAGCCGCCAGTGGAACAATCAATAACAAAACAATAGAGGCAGCTTATGAGTTTATAGAAGAGATGTCACTGAATAACTATCAGTGGCAAGTTATGAGAACAAAGCCGCAAAAAGCTGCCAGAGTTTTTAATGTTGACGCGGTCACCATGCTTTCTAATCAAGTAAAACTTCTTAATAAAAGGATTGATAATTCCATTGGTTCTACGCAGATACATCCAATGATGCAGTGTGACTCAATTCAAGGAAACATGAGCAATTCTGAGTACCCCACCTATGGATATGGCATGGAAAACGAGCAAACCAACTATATGGGTAATAATTCTAGATCTCAAAATAACCCTTATAGTAAAACTTACAATGCAGGTTGGAAGAACCACCCCAATTTCTCATGGGGAGGATAAGGTAACAAAGGAAATCAGAGACTGCCACCCCTCCGAGATTTTAACAACCACCTTACCAGCAAAAGAAAAAGCCGAACCTTGAGGAGATACTCATGAAATTTATCTCCGTATCAGAAACCTATTTTCAAAACACTGAGACAGCACTTAAGAACCAACAAGCTTCCATTCAAGGACTTGAAAATCAAATTGGTAAACTTGTCAAGATGATAACTGATAGACCTCAAGGAAACTTCTGAGTAATACTGAACCCAATCCTAAGGAGCACGTTAAAGCAGTCACATTAAGGAATGGGAAAACGCTAGCTGAACCTAAAAAGAAGGTACTACAAGAGCATGAAAAAGAAAACGTTGAGGAGGTCGAGCCCAAAAAAACGCTTCACCAGTACTTAAGGAATACAAGCCACCCATCCCATACCCAGCAAAATTGAAGAAAGACAGCATGGACGCTCAATTCAGTAAATTTCTTGAACTTTTTAAACAATTGTATATTAACTTACCTTTTGTTGAAGCTATTTCGCAGATGCCCACATATGCAAAATTTTTGAAGGAACTTCTAACAAACAAAAGGAAGTTTGAAGAACTGTCCATAGTGGAACTTAACGAAGAATGTTCAGCGATCCTCTAGAATAAACTGCCAACCAAATTGAAAGATCCAGGAAGTTTTACTATTCCCTGTTTAATTGGTAGTTTAAATATTGAAAAGGCATTAGCAGATTTAGGTGCCAGTATTACCTTAATGCCCTATAAAATGTTCAAACAACTAGATCTAGGGGAACCAAAACCCACTAGGATGAGTATTTAATTAGCTGATAGATCTGTTAAATATCCTAGGGGTATCATTGAAGATGTATTAGTTAAGGTGGATAAATTTATATTCCCTGTTGGTTTTGTTGTGTTAGACATGGATGAGGATGTTGAAGTACCTTTAATCCTAGGACGTCCTTTTTTAGCTACTGCCAAAGCTATTATTGATGTAGGGGATGGTAAACTGGTGCTTAGGGTAGGTGATGAGGAAATTGTGTTTAAAATTTATGATGCCATGCGATTCTCTAGGGAACAAGACGATTCCTATTATTTTATTGATTCCATTGATTATTCTGTTCAAGATTCTTTTCAGGAAATCGCTCTTAAAGACACGTTGGAACTGTGTTTCATTCAAGGTGGGGAAGAAGACGAAGTCACCACTGAGATGGAAAAGGTAATAATTGATTTAAACTCCAACGTACCTTTTCTAAAACAAACAAATTACAAGGCCATTGAGATTAATAATGAACTAAGACAAAAAACCTCTGTTGATGAACCTCTCAAATTGGAACTAAAACAATTACCCAAACACTTAGAATATGTATTTTTAAGAAATAATTCTACACTACCAGTGATTATTGCTTCAAACTTACAACCTAAAGAAAAGGAGGAATTAATCCAGGTGTTAAGAGAACATAAAAGAGCCATAGCTTGGAAAATTTTTGACATTAAGGGAATCAACCCTTGTTTTTGCACCCACAAAATTTTGATGGAAGATGAAAATAAACCATGTGTGCAAGCTCAAAGAAGATTGAATCCCAACATGAAGGAAGTGGTCAAAATTGAGGTAATTAAACTTCTAAATGCTGGAATTATTTATCCTATTTTTGACAGTGCTTGGGTAAGTCCTGTGCAGGTTGTTCCGAAGAAAGGTGGCATGACTGTTGTTGCCAATGAAAAGAACGAATTAATCCCTACAAGAACTGTCACAGGTTGGAGAGTTTGTATTGATTACAGGAAATTGAATGATGCCACTAGAAAAGATCACTTCCCCTTACCCTTCATTGATTAGATGTTGGAAAGACTATCAGGACATATGTACTACTACTTTTTGGATGGACTTTTTGGCTATTTCCACATCCCAATAGCTCCTAAAGATCAAGATAAGACGACATTCACTTGTCCATACGGCACGTTTGCTTATCGTAGAATGCCTTTTGGATTATGTAATGCTCCTACTACTTTTCAATGTTGCATGCTAGCGATCTTTGACGAACTCGTGGAGGATATCATGGAGGTATTTATGGATGACTTCTCAGTATTCGGTAACTCTTTCCATTTTTACCTTAAAAATTTAGAACGAGTTTTAATAAGATGTGAAGAAACAAATCTTGTTCTCAATTGGGAAAAATATCATTTTATGGTACAAGAAGGTATTATGTTAGAACATAAAATTTCTAGTAAAGGGATAGAAGTAGATAAAGCAAAAGTTGAGACCATTGAAAAACTACCTCCCCCTAGTTCAATTAAGGCAATTAGAAGCTTTTTAAGACATGCTGGTTTTTATAGAAAATTCATTAAAGATTTTTCTAAAATAGCTAAGTCGTCAATGAAATTACTCGAAAAAGCTGTACCCTTCAATTTTGATCAGGAATGTTTAGAGGCATTTAACACTCTCAAAGAAAAACTCACTAATGCTCTAATTATAATTGCACCTGATTGGAATTTACCTTTTGAGCTAATGTGTGATGCGAGTGATTTTGCAATAGGTGCTGTTCTTGAACAGCGAAAGGACAAGCATTTTCAGCCAATCTACTATGCTAGCAAAACTCTAACAGCTGCACAAGAGAACTATACTACCACAGAAAAAGAATTGCTAGCTGTGGTTTTTGCATTTGAAAAATTTACACCTTATCTGATATTATCTAAAGTCATCATTTATACTGATCATTCCGCTCTTCGTTATCTTTTAACTAAGTCTGATGCGAAATCGTGATTAATAAGATGGATTCTATTGTTGCAGGAAGTCGATTTGGAAATACAAGATAAGAAAGGAGCTGAAAACTTGGCAGCCGATCACCTCTCTAGGCTTGAGAATCCACATCTCAAAGAACTTGATGAGGCTGAAATAAACGACTCGTTTCCTGAAGAACAACTCTTAGTCGTATCTAATTATGAGGTGCCTTGGTTCACTGACATCGCAAATTACTTAGCTGCTAACATAACCTCAAAAAGGTTGACACATCAGCAAAAGAAGCGATTCTTTACTAATGTGAAAAACTATTTTTGGGAAGATCCCTTTCTTTTTCGTATATGTGCAGATCAAGTCATTCGAAAATGCGTTAAAAAGATAGAAGCAAACAAGATCCTGGAACACTGTCATTCAGGACCAACAGGAGGACATTACAGTGGAATTAAGACCACTCATAAAATACTCGAATCAGGTTTTTATTGGCCCATACTATTTAAAGACGCCAACAGGTACGCTATTTCTTGTGACAATGCCAACGAACAAGTAATATCTCTAAACATGATGAAATGCCTCAGACATATATGCTCTCATGTGAAATATTCAATGTATGGGGCATCAATTTTATGGGACCATTCCCTAGTTCATTTGGAAATAATTACATCTTAGTAGCAGTTGATTACATGTCTAAATGGGTGGAAGCCCAAGCTCTACCTACTAATGATGCTAGAGTAGTGGTAAGATTTCTTAAAAAGCTTTTCTCTAGATTTGGAACACCTACAGTAATTATTAGTGATAGGGGAACCCATTTCTGTAATGCTCAGTTTGAAAAAGTTCTAAAGAAATATGGAGTGCACCACAGAACAGCTACCCCTTACCACCCTCAAACCAGTGGACAAGTTAAGGTAGCTAATAGAGAACTGAAACGCATCTTAGAGAAAACTGTAGAGTCAAATAGGAAAGACTTGGCGATGAAAGTAAATGATGCTTTATGGGCTTATAGAACTGCATTTAAAACTCCTATAGGAACATCTCCTTATAAACTTATTTACGAGAAAAGTTGCCATTTACCATTTGAACTAGAACATAAAGCATTTTGTGCTATCAAATTTCTAAATCTCGATCCTAAACTCGTAGGTGAAAAGAGACTCATGCAGCTAAATGAGTTGGATGAATGGCGCAACAATGCATGCAAAAACTCACAATTATACAAGGAACCAACAAAGTGGCGCCATGGCGCTTGTTTAAAACAACCTATGCAGTTCGAAGTTGCGATCCTATCCTACTTTACAACTCGAGTCTTAAATTGTTCCCTGAAAAGCTAAAATCAAGATGGTCAGGCCCATTCATAGTCCAAACTATTTTCCTACACGGTGCAGTTGAGGTAACACATCCAAACCATGGCACTTTCAAGGTAAACGGTCATCGACTTAAACTGTACAATGGTGAAGATTTTAAGAACAATAAAGAGGAGCTTAGGCTCCATGAACCCTAGTAAAGGTGCGTACAAGGAAAGTCGAGCTTAGACTCTAAACAAGCACTTCTTAAGAGGCAACCTGAGCACTAACACCATTAACCCTTTTTATTTTTTGTGCTTTTAGCGTAGCTTTTTCTTAGTCACACGGCCTAGACACACGGGCGTGCCCCTGGTCGTGTGAAAATAGGGCTGAATTTTTGTTCCAAATAAATACAAGCACACAGACTCTGACAAATCAACACGGTCGTGTGATATGACCGTGGGCAAGACTAACGAATTGCCACGACTGTGTGATGAGGCCTTGGCTGAACCTGTTTAATGAACATGGGCGTGGCACGAACAACACTGGCGTGTGATCAGGCACCCTTGAAATTCAAACCCACGAAACACACGGGCTGACCCCATGACACACGGGCGTGGACCACGTCCGTGTGACCCAATCCCTATTATTATAGATTTATTATTTCTCCCTTTTATTTCTATTCTAATTATTATTTCCCTTTATTTTTAGCTTTATTTAGTTCTTATTTTATCCAAATTTCCATTAACAATTTTTGAATTCTTCATTTATGGCTATTTTTTAATGAGTAACCTTGCCAATATACCCTCTTAAAATATTATTGAGGACTCCACAGTTTCAAAAGGGTCAAGGATTCATCCAAAAATTAGGAAGTTTCACTTTTCCCCTCTTCTGATTTCTAATTATACTATTATCTATCTTCATACATTGAGGACAATGTACAGCTTAAGCGTGGGGGGGATTATTAGTCCATTATCAGAAAATCCCTGATTTTTGCTTTATCTCTCAAGTCACTTTCTCATATCACTATTAGAATGAATTCTAATTGATTTATGATTTTCATTGATATGTTTAGGATTAACACATAGGTATTTGTGCTTTGATTATTCAAACTTTAAGACATTAGAGAATCAAGCATGATAAGTTGAAATTTTTGAGAATTTAAAATTTTTCTAGGTTATTTTCCCTAAATTTAGATATTATCTTGAGATTTAAATTTCGCAGGATTGACATCAAAAGCCATAATTCTGGTGAGATTTTTTGAGCCTTTTGAGCATACATCCTTTCATGCTCACTTTTATTATTACTTTGAGTGAGTCAATATTGATTTGTTATTCTAGAACTTGTTTCGATTATACATGTTGAGACACATCATTGATTTGATATACCGAGATGATAAAGGCACCTAGGTTTTAACCCATTTACTCCATAAAAGCCTACCTCCATAAATTAACCCTTAGTGAAACCCCTTGAGCCTAACAAGCCATTCATTGACTTACCCTCAATATTAACCTATAACCCATTTTTTTGCTGAAATCCCTTTAATTACTTTGATCCTTATTTTTGTCGAGATTTGAATTGAATAAATTATCTAGCTATGTTCTCCCTTTCAGTTAGTTAAGTTTGTAAAGTATTTGATTTGTTCTTAAAAAAAATCAAAAAAATTAGTTATAACTTAAATGTTTACCATATTATTTTGTAATTATGTACTATAGATCTTAAACGATGTTAGTCATGAGGAAACAACTCAAATGTATGAATATGTTTCAGTGATAGAGATTTTTCTAGTTAGATGATTTTTCAGTTCAATCTCGATTTTAACATTCTTTTTCAGCTTGTGACCACACCCCTAACCAAAGCCACGATACAACCCTCTAAAGACCTTTTGATTGATGTATCATGTCAATACATGGTTGTGGAGATTTGATTTTCATGCAAGCATATGGTAATAACTTTTCATGTTGACTAATGAGTGCTTAATTTCTGAACCCTAAGCACTTCGAGTGAATAGAGTGAATCTTCAGTGAGGTTGTCAACTCTTGTTGATTTTGAATTCAAGGTAATTACTTAAAAGAGGGGAGAAAACCTATGTTTCTGTGATAAAATTCTCAACTTAGATTGTTTGAAACTTTGATGTTCTTTTAGTTGAATTCTCAATGTATGATTACTCATGGATTGATTCGAAACATTATTGACAAGGATTACAAGTTAAGAAGAATGACTTTTAATTGTGAGTTGAGATTTTGCTTGAGGACAAGTAAAGACTTAAGTGTGGGGGTATTTGATAAACCGTAATTTATACATATTTTTATCCCACGCTTAGCATATTTTTGGATGAATTATCATTAGAATTGTGAAATTTGATGCTCCTAATCCTTTAATTTCATGTTTTATACTTAGATGAGCATAAGTAAGAGAAAAGAGCAAGGAACGGGTAAAAAAAGGGGGGCAAAGTAGGCCCAAATCAATAACCAACACGGCCTGAAGTTCATCACATGGGTAATCACACGACTGTGCCACTTTAGCAGGCTCAGACACGACCTAGGCTCGATTCACACGGGCATGTCCCTATCATGACAAGTTTCAATTTCAAGCGGAAAAGGCTTTTTAGTAGCTAAGAAAGACATTCCAAACTCTATATAAAGACCCTAGGAGGCGACTACAAAGGAGACAGATAGGGTTCTTGCCAAGACTCAAAGTAGAAGACAGGGAATTACTCGAAGGAAAGCCGATTGGTCCATCTCAGAAGCAATGATCAACGTTAAGACTAAAGATCTCCTTTCAATTCTTCCAAGGGTTTTGGGTTTTCTTTTGTGCTTTGTTGTTCTCTTTCTTTTGAGATGTTTTCTTTTATAACCCCTAAATACTTAAGGGGGATGAAACCTAAGACAAATCTTGTTATTGTTATCTGAGCTATATGATAAATATTTGACTTGTTCTTAATTGTGTTTTTAATTCTTGAATTGATATTTCCGGGATATTAGTTCAAGTCGAATGTGCTTATTCAGTGGAGCAAAAGTCCATGTTTAAGAGTAGATCCAACACAATTAAGCAGGGTTGATCACAATCTAGACATAGGACAACGAAAACCTGCTGGATTAGAGTTAAATCTAATAGGGGGATCCATAGATTGATTTAATGCAAAACTAGGGGGTTTTAATTAGAAAGAGATTTCAATTAATCAACCTAGGGTTAGTTGTTCTTAGTCTTGACGGAGATATTAACATAATTCAGGGATCTCTACGGATCAAGTCGAATGAAGAAATCGTCTAGTTCAAAGTTAGATAACAAGTGAAGTCTAGGTGGATTCTTCCTTGGGTATTGCCTTTATCATTCAATTTTTTCCCTAAGTCTTTCCCAATTTACTTTTTGTCATGTCTTTAGTTTAGTTTAGATTAGTTAGATTCTAACCAAATCTCCCTTTACTTTTAAGCTAGATAATAGGAAGAAAGTTATTACTAGTACTTTTGGTTCCTTGGATTCGATATTTCGGTCTTGCCACAAACTATACTACTATTTGATAGGTGCACTTGCCTTTTATCGTCATAATAGTTAGTTTCCAGGTACAGTCATTATTATTACTTATTCAAAATCACGATCAGTACAGAAGAGAGAAGCATATGCATGTCAGAGGTCCTAAAAGTCAACTATCCAGTGGTTATTATTTCGCGACCCAAAAGCAATGAAACAGGAGTACAAATGATGCCGAAGATAATCATTCAGAAACCTGTAGTTTTTCCTTATAAGGATAATAAAAGGATTCCCTGGAACTATGACTGTCATGTGACAATCCAGGGAAAGGAGAGTTCAGCCAATGCTTTAAAAGAATATCAAGATATGAGATCTCATACTTGTAGTAGAAGACGGTATGATTGGATAAACGCTTGAACAAAACTAGTAAAAGGGAAGGCTCCAGCGGTAGAGCAAAAAAAAGGAAAGGGGGTTGAACCTGAGCCATCTATTAATGAGCCAGTAAAGGAGGAAGAAGCTAAAGAGTTTTTGAAGTTTTTAAAGCACAGTGAGTACAGTGTTGTGGAACAGTTACACAAACAACCAGCTCGTATATCTGTGTTGGCCTTACTTTTAAGTTCGGAGGTACAGCAAAGTGCACTGATGAAGGTTTTGAATGAGACATATGTGGCAAATGATATCTCAGTCAATACATTGGATCGGCTAGTTAACAACATAAGTGTGGATAACTTCATCTACTTCAATGATGATGAAATTCCACCAGGAGGTATGGGATCCACTAACGCTTTGCATATCACCACTAGATGTAAAGGGTACACA
The DNA here is from genome assembly GCA_020496765.1 of Gossypium stocksii. Lineage (NCBI taxonomy): Eukaryota > Viridiplantae > Streptophyta > Magnoliopsida > Malvales > Malvaceae > Gossypium > Gossypium stocksii. The sequence continues at coordinate 19,897,518 of CM035631.1, read as the reverse complement.
TTGCCAGGGTTCTTGATAGACAATGGATCGGCGTTAAACTATTGCCCTTATCCACATTGAACAGACTACCGTGGACAGCTCACACATAAAAGAGTGACAGAACATAGTGAGGGCATTTGATAGAACGCAAAGAAGAGTCATGGGGAGAATCGAAATACCTCTGTTGATTGGCCTGACAATATATGAGGTGGACTTCTTGGTCATGGATATCAAGTTTTCCTACAACTGCTTATGAGAAAGACCTTGGATACATTCAGCTGGGGCAGTGCCTTCGTTATTACATCAAAAATTAAAGCTGGTATCAAAGGGTCGGCTAGTAACAATAAATGCTGAAGAAGACATTATTGCGGCTGTAACTAGTGATGCACCATACTTGGAGACAAATGATGAGGCAACTGAGTGTTCTTTTCGGTCTTTGGAGTTTGTGAATGCAACTTTCATTACTGAAGGGAACAGAATTTCAATGCCAAAAATATCTAAAACCACAAGAATGGGTTTGCAGATGATGGTAGGAAAGGGAGCTTTGCTAGGAAAAAGGCTTGGAAAACATCTCTAGGCTAGAGTTGTGGCCATAGTGCTGAAGGATAAACAAGATCGCTTTGGCTTAGGGTTCAAGCTAGATATGAAACAGAGAAATGAGTTGGAAAAAAGGCAGGAAAGACAAAGGGAGTGTTTGAGTGGCGAAGAAATTAAGTGGGAACCCATAATAATTCCCCACATATCCAAAACCTTTGTATCGGGAGGGATTATTCATGCTGAACAAAAGGCACCAAAGAAAGAAGACATTAAGGAAATGTTGAGAAATGCATACATCAATGTCATATATGAGGAAACAACTAAAGAATGGACCCTATCAGATATCCGCCCTTATGAACTTGGGAGTGTTTTGGACAATTAGACTGCAGAAGAAATTCCTATAATATTTAGAGCTTATTCAGAGTAATGTTCAGAACACACTTGTTGCTTTAAGCCTAGAAGCAATAAGATTTCTTTTGTGAAATAGGTTTATGTTCGAACATCATTATTTCAATGAAGTACATTTTTTGCTATCATTTGGAGTATATATTCTTTCATTCTTTCTATATTATTTTGAATTATTCCCTTCTTTTTATTATTTTGGATTCTTTTGTTCTTTAGACACTCTTTCAGATCATTCTTTCATTTCATTCATAATCATACCACACAAATAATTATTTTTTAATTCATTCATTCTTGAGCCTACAATAGGTTCCCAGATATCAACGACATGAGTGACGATGATATTGGCTCAAAATCGCCTTTTGAGCAAGACATGTGTTTAGAGGGATCCCAGAACTTTGAAGATGACAGAGACTGTGGCTTATCTCCGGATTTGTTAAGGATGGTGGAATAAGAAGAGAAACAAATTCTACTTCACAATTAGTCAGTGGGCATTGTGACTTGAGAAGAAGGAAAGGTAGTGAAAATTGGAACATGCATGACCGAAGAAACAAAGCGAGACCTTGTTTAGTTACTTCAAGAGTTCAAAGATGTCTTCGCATGGTCATACCAAGATATGCTCGGGTTGAGTACTGCTATTGTAGTACACCGCCTCCCCATAAAGGAAGATTGCAAGCCAGTTTAGCAGAAACTTCAGAGGATGAGGCCTGGTACTATGCTAAAGATAAAGGAAGATGTCAAGAAGCAATTTGATGCTGGATTTCTATGGGTGGTTAAAAACTCGGAATGGGTAGCCAACGTTGTGCTTGTTCCTAAGAAAGATGGAAAAGTACAGATGCATGTAGATTATAGAGATTTAAATAAGGCCAGCCCAAAAGATAATTTCCCCTTACCTCACATTGATACTCTGGTGGATAACACAATAGGCTACTCATTATTTTCTTTCATGGATGGTTTCTCGGGGTACAATCAGATAAAGATGCATCCTGAGGTTATGAAAAAGACTACATTCATAACCTTGTGGGGTACGTTTTGTTATAAGGTGATGCCGTTTGGATCAAAAAACACGTGTACTATGTATCAAAGGGCCATGGTGACCTTGTTCCACGATATGATGCACAAAGAAATTGAAGTTTATGTTGATGATATGATCGCAAAGTCCCAAACAGAAAATGGGCACATCCAAGTTTTGAGGAAGTTGTTCCTAAGATTGAGATAGTTCCAATTAAAGCTCAATCTAATGAAATGTACTTTTGGAGCTAGGTCTGGAAAATTACTGGGCTTCGTAGTTAGCAAAAGGGGAATTGAGGTTCACTCAGACAAGGTCAAGGCTATAAAAAAATTACCTCCACCACGAACTCAAAAAAAATTTCGAGGGTTCCTTGGAACGCTAAATTACATTGCTCAGTTCATTTTACAATTAACTGAGAAATGTGACCCCATATTTCATCTTTTTAAGAAACACAACCCAGGTATGTGGGATGGTGAATGCCAGAATGCTTTTAATAAAGTTAAACAATACTTGTTAAGTCCCCTAGTATTATCCCCTCCATACCGAGATAGGCTATTAATACTGTATCTGTCAATATTCAATAACTCCATAGGATGTGTACTTGGTCAACACGATGAGTCAGGACGAAAAGACAAGGTGATATATTACCTCAACAAGAAATTCACTGATTGTGAAATGAGATATTCACCGATTGAGAAATTATGTTGCGCCCTAATTTGGACGACTCGGAGATTGTGGCAGTACATGTTGTACCAGACAACTTTGCTAATATCGAAGTTGGATTATCTAAAATATATGATGGAGTCAGCTGCCTTGAATGGAAGGATGGCTGGATGGAAAATCTTGCTCTCTGAATTTGACATAGTTTATGTGAGTCAAAAAGCTGTGAAGGGAAGTGCAGTAGCAGATTTTCTGGCTAGCAGAGCTCCGGAAGATTATGAACCTCTAAACTTCGACTTTCCCAATGAAGAGTTAATGTATATGGCAGTTGCTAAAAAAGATGCTACAAAAGATTACCTTCGGAAATTAAGCTTTGACGGAGCTTCAAATGCTGTGGGTAATGGAATTGAGGCAATTTTGATATCCCCAAGTAGAGATCATTATCCATTCACATGCAAATTGGATTTTGACTGCACAAATAATGTGGCAGAATATGAAGCATGTATCATGGGGCTTCAAGCAGCCATAGAACGTAAAATTAGGGTGCTTGAAGTATATGGAGATTCTGCATTGGTGATCTACCAACTTAAAGGCGAATGGGAGACAAGAGACCCTAAATTGATCAATTATCAAAGAATAGTTTTGGGGTTAATTGAGGAGTTTGATGATATCACTTTCAATTATCTCCCGAGAGACGAAAATCAAATGGCAGATGCTTTGGCTACTTTGGTGATAAACTATAAATTATACATATTTCTATCCCACATTTTAGCACATTTATGGATGAATTATCATTGAATTGGTGGAATTTGATGCTCCTAATACTTTAATTTCATGTTTTATACTTAGGAGAGCATAAGAGAGTGAAAAGAACAAGAAACGGGCCGAAAACAGAGAAAATGGGCCAAAGCAAGGAAACAACATGGCCTAGAGTTTAGCACACGGGCAACCCACATGGTCGTGCCACATTAATAGGCTTGAGCACGGCCTAACATCGACTCACAAGGGCGTGTCCTTGTCGTGATGACGTTCAATTTCACGTGGAAAAGGCTACTTAGGGGCTAAGAAAGACATTCCAAACTCTATATAAAGACCCTAGGAGGCAACTACAAGGGTGTACAGTCTTTCTGCTAAGACGGAGAGCTAAAGGCAGGGAATTACTCGAATGAAAGCCGATTGATCCATCTCAGAAGCCAGGATCTACATCAAGATAGAGAATCTCCATTTAATCCTTCTAGGAGTTTTGGGTTTTCTTATGTTTTGTTATTTTCTTTATTCTGAGATGTTTTTTTTTATAAACATGAACTAAACCCCCCAAATACCTAAGGGGGATGAAACCTAAGATGAATCTTGTTATTGTTATCTGAACTATATGATAAATATTTGATTTGTTCTTAATTGTGTTTTTAATTCTTGAATTGATATTTCTGGGATATTAATTTAAGTCGAATGTGCTTAGGCAGAGGAGCAAAAGTCCCTGTTTAAGAGTAGATCCAACACAATTAAGCGGAGTTGATCGCAATCCTAGTTCAGAGTTAGATAACAAGTGAAGTCTAGGTGGATTTTCCCTTAGGTATTGTCTTTATCATTCAGTTTTCCCAAAGCAATTCCCTAATTTCCTTAGGTATTGTCTTTATCCCAATTTTATTACTTCATCACATCACGATCAAATTTTTGGCGCCATTACCGGGGAACTAAAATATTAGGAACACTCTATTTCTATTACTTTAGCCATTACTACTTTTATTTATTTTTAGTTTTTATATTAGGTTTTATTTACTAAATTTTTCTTTCTTCTTTTCACTGGTAGGTATCTCTAGTTTATGACTAGATAAAACCAGTCAGGACCTTTGCTTTTTGACGATGACTTAGAAGCCACAGTTTGCAGAAACCGAAGAGAGATAAGAAGAAGCCTACGGTACCCAGAACAAGGACAAGAAGAAGAACCCGAATCTACTGAAGAGATGGAGGCAAATCAAGATAATCAGCTACCTCCTGTAGTAGCCGCAAATCCTATCGAGCAAAATCTTGTTCCTCGTACTATGTATGATTATGCTAAACCTAATTTGGCTGATACTAAATCTAGTATTATTAGGCCTGCTATTACTACAAATAATTTTGAACTAAAGCCTAGCACTATTCAAATGATACAACAGTTTGTTCAGTTTTATGGTTTGCAGGATAAAGATCCTAACGCTCATTTAGCTAACTTTTTGGAATTCTGCGACACATTTAAAATAAATGTCATTTCTGATGATGCCATTTGTCTTCGCTTATTTCTATTTTCCTTGAGGAATAAAGCTAAATAGTGGTTAAATTCTTTACCACGAGGGTCTATCACTACACGGGAACAAATGACCGAATTTTTACTCAAATATTTTCCCCCAGCTAAAACAGCAAAATTGAGGAATGATATATCTTCTTTTGTGCAGATGGATTTAGAAACACTTTAGATGCTTAGGAGAGATACAAGGACTTATTGAGAAGGTGCCCTCACCATGGGTTACCCCTATGGCTACAAGTTCAAACTTTTCACAATGGTTTGAACCCCTCAACGAGACAAATGATTGATGTAGCCACCGGTGGAACAATCAATAACAAAACACCAGAAGCAGCTTACGAGTTTATAGAGGAGATGTCACTGAACAACTATCAGTGGCAAGTCATGAGAACAAAGCCACAAAAAGTTTCTGGGGTTTTTAATGTTGATGCGGTCACCATGCTTTCTAATCAGGTAGAACTCTTAAATAAAAAGATTGACGGTTTAGTTGGTTCTACGCAAGTACACCCAGTGATGCAGTGTGACATGAGTAATTTTGAGTACCCCACCTATGGATATGGCATAGAAAACGAGCAAGCCAACTATATGGGTAATAATCCTAGATCTCAAAATAACCCTTATAGTAACACTTACAATGCAGGTTGGAGGAACCTCCCTAATTTCTTATGGGGAGGACAAGGTAACCAACAAAATCAGAGACCACCACCTCCTCCGGGATTTCAGCAACCACCTTACCAGCAAGAGAAAAAGCCAAACCTTGAGGAGATGCTCACGAAATTTATCTCCATGTCAGAAACCCGTTTCCAGAACACTGAGACAGCATTCAATAACGAGCAAGCATCCATCCAAGGACTCGAAACTCAAATAGGCCATCTCGCTAAGCTAATTTCTGAAAGACCACAAGGTGGTTTACCAAGCAACACCGAGACTAACCCTAAGGAGCAACTCCACGCCATCGACACGATTGATGAAGAAGGGTTAGCTAAAACCAAAGTAGAGCCAAGTAAGGAGACTGTGGTAAGTAGAGGTAAGGATGAGGTAAGCCACAAAGAACCAATAGTCAATGAATATAAGCCTCGTGTCCTATATCCTAATGCGATAAGGAAAGACCGCACAGATGAACAATTCGATAAATTCCTTAAACTCTTAAAGAAATTACATATTAACTTACCATTTATTGAAGCTCTTTCGCAGATGCCAAACGCTGTTAAGTTTTTAAGAGAGCTTCTAACGAACAAATGAAAGCTAGATGAGACATCTCATGTGGAAGTGAATGCAGTTTGCTCAGTTATTTTGCAGAATAAACTACCCAACAAACTAAAAGATCCAGGGAGTTTTACAATTCCTTGTTTACTTGGTAGCTTAGATGTTACAAATGCTTTAGTCGACTTAGGAGCAAGTATTAATGTAATGCCTTATAAATTGTTTAAACAACTAGGTCTTGGGAAACCTAAACAAACTAGGATGAGCATTCAATTAGCTGATAAAACCATTAAATTTCCTAGGGGTATAATCGAAGATGTCAAAATTGATAAATTTATATTCCCAGTCGACTTTGTTGTTCTAGACATAGATGAGGATATCAATGTACCCCTAATTTTAGGGCGACCCTTTTTAGCAACTGTTAGAAACATAATTGATGTAGGCACAGGTGAGCTCACACTTCGTGTCGGTGATGACAAAATTACTTTACAAGCTTGTAACTCTAATAAGACTGTCAATGATAAAGATATTATTACGAATCCTTGCAATAAGAATGATCTCACCGTCTAACCTTCTTTGCATGATACTCTTCACATAAGTGCGATCAAACCACAGACGAGTCTATCCAAGGGAACCACTCATGAAAATCGAATGCTACAGATTGAAGAACTAGACGAGTGGCTGAACTACCGCCAAGAGAAACCAAAGACATGCCACATCGAACCGAAGCATCACCATGATGACCCTAAGGTAAAAACGAATCAATTTAAGGCAGGGGATAAGGTAATCTTAGAGGAGGAAGATCCTCGAATTTCGAATTCAACACTTCATACAAGTGACATACCTCCCTTCACGATAATAAAAATCTTCCCCTATGGCACAGTCGAAATAACACAGAAGACGTTGGGCACTTTCAAGGTAAATTATACTCAACCCAAACCTTACTTTGACATTAAGACTGATAGCAGGGAAGAGGAGTTCAAACTCCTCAAACCACCGTGACCGTGTAAGCTTGAAAGAAGTCGAGCTTAGACATAAACAAGTGCTTCTCGGGAGGCACCTCAAGCACCAACATAGTAAATTTCTTTTATTTAAGTTCTCAAACTCTAATTCATCAACTAACCTCCTAAATGTAGGTTTTTCAAGCCACATGGCCATGCCCATGGGCGTGCCTAAGGCTGTGGGGACACTATGGGCAAAGACACGGCCGTGCCTACAGGAGTGCCAAAGGCTGTGGGGACACCATGGGCAAAGACACGACCGTGCATAAGCAGGACAAAATTTTCCCAACACACGGGCTGCGATAATTAACCACAGCCGTGCGAGGTGGCCATGGCCAATCCTGACAAATCAACACAGGCGTGCGACACGCTCGTGTCCCAAGGCCGTGGTCGATCCTGTTAATTTAACACGGGCATGAGACGTGCCCGTGCCCTAACCCCATGGTCAAACCTGCCAATTCATACACGGGCATGTGACCCTATACATGGGCGTGGGAGAAGCGAACATCGAAGGATACGACCGTGCAACATGGTCGTATGCTTTAACACGCCCAAAGAACACGGGCGTGTGCCACGACTCAAGTGCCAAAACCCTTGAAATTCGCACCACACGGGCTAAAAATAATTCACACGAGCATGTGACACGCCCGTGTTCCCCAATTTCTATATAAACCCCTCACTATTCTTCATCTTCTTCACTCAAAACCCTAAATCCTCCCCCACCACAGCCCACTCCAGCCCCTCCTAGTGCCACCCATCCGACTTAGCCCAAGCCACCACGCCTGTGTAGCACCACCACGACCGTGCACTGCCCCAAATTCTACCCTATCAGTTCCCCCTTTTTTTCTTTTAATTTTTAATGTCTTTTAACCATTTATATTTTTATGATTTCATTCATTCAGTTATTTACCTATTATTTATGTGATTCTCATACATTTTGAATGATTAATCTAGAATTCTCATTATGTCATTTTGAACCATTCTTTGGTTGCCATCTTTATCTATCTTAAGCATTTGATTCTTGATATATAATGTTAACCATAGCTACTACTATTTCCATTGTCTCGTTCTATGCTTAGGATAACTCGAACATCGAATTTAGGTTAGTGAAATTACCCTTTGCATGAAGTACTTAGTAGTTTTTGATTAGTTTAACTTGTCATTTAGTTTAGGAACTTATGAGTAATCATAACATATTTCTATCTTTTTATTCTCATTTGTCTATTTTTCTTTCAGGAACAATGTCATCATCAAGAGGAAAGAAAGCTGCTATCCCCGCCTCTAAAAAGCGAAAGGGGTCCGGTGGTTCCTCTTCCTGAGCCACAACTGAAATTAGACACCCCTTTCTCCAATTTCTGCAAAGTTCCCAAGAGGAACTGTTTCAAATCCTTCGAGCAAAACCCCTCGAAGTGGGAAGGTGTATTGATTGGGCCGCATTAGAGTAGGTCCAATTAGTAGACGCAGTTCAGGCCCTGTTAACGATAGACCCGTGAGACCAATTCTTCCAGATCGTTGAGCCCACTTACCTCGAGCTTACTCTAGAGCTCTGCTCCACATTCCACCTCCAGACAGTCATCTCTAGATATGACGATCCAGGGACGGTCCATTTCGCCTCGGAGGCCTTGTTCGATAGCTTAGTGTACCAAAGTTCGGTATAGCACTAGGTCTATACACTGAGCAGTTTATGGAAGAAGAAAACCTCTCAAAGCTTCACCGCCACATCCATTTTTCTCTAGCCAAGTGTTGACAGGCCTTAGTTCTTATTTCGGCCACCTATGACCCCACTCGCTCCAAGGAGATAGCTCTCGCCCCATCACTGAGGTACCTACATGCTCTACTCACACATACACCGACGGGTAGACGAGAGAGCACCGGTGTCGTCAACACCCAAGACGCCTACTTCTTGTGGAACATGTCGCACGAGTACGTGCTCGACCTCACTTACTTTATCGCCTATGCCATTCAGCACCAAACCGAGCAACATCGAAGGGGTGTGATCTCGATGGGCCCAAACGTGACCCACCTGGCCCGCTACTTCAGCCTCCTCAACACAGCGGCCCAGACATCCTCCTACACTTTCATCAGCCAGATGTTCCCACAGGACATCCAAAGTATGCTTCATATGAGGATGATCAAACGCCGATGCAGGACTGACCCTCTTCAATACCGCTTATCCCAGTCCACCGAGCAGGAGGACCTAGAGGACATTCCTGATGATGCCCTTCCCGCCCACGAGGAGCCATCGCTCACTCGTCGTCCAGTTCATGCGGTAGCTTCAGATTTTGTCACTTTTGAGCAATTCACACAATTCCAACAATAGTGTTTTCAACACATTGATCACAGTGATGCTACTTTATATCAGATTTGTTAGCATCTCCATCTCACACCGTCGCCCCCACCTCATGAACCATCTGAAGTTTAGGAATCAGGAGTCCTCTTATCTTCTTTATTTTCCTTTTTCCTTTTATTTCATTTAAACCTTATCATTTTCATTATTTGAATTTCAATATTTTAAGAACTTAGTTTATTTCATTTCAAACATTTCATATTGGCTACTTACTAACGAGTACATTGTGCTAATATAAATTCCCTAAAAATTTATTAATGCTATCGCAGTTTCAAAAGAGCTTTACAGCTCAAATCCATCTCTAATGGGAAAACCCTGCCACAACTACCAGTTCTTACACGACCACAACTCTAGCCACCACAACACCATCATCATATTCTTGTGGCACAGAAATTGCGGATCAACACTCTTCCCTACAAATCTTCACACCTCCAACTCAAGGAATTCATCCAATATTTAGGGAGTTTCACTTCTCTTCCTATCTTATGATTTTATGCTTCTATTTTCACTAACTTTATCTTTGTACATTGAGGGCAATGTACATCTTAAGTGTGGGGGGAGTTCACTTTCATTCTTTGCATTATCCTCGAACCCCTGAAAAATTTTTGCCACTAACTTTTTGCATTGTTCTCAAATCCCTGAATCTTTGCCTTAACAAATAGAATGAATCCTGATTGATTTATGATTTTTGTTGATATGTTGAGAATTAAGACATAGGTACTTATACTTTGATTATTCAAATTTTAAGGCATTAGAGAATCAAGCGTGATAAGTTGAAATTTTTGAGAATTTAAATTTTTTCTAGGTTATTTTTCCCAATTTTAAGTGTTAGCTTGAAATTTGAAATTCGCAGGATTGACATCAAAAGCCATAATTCTGGTGAGATTTTTGAGCCTTTTGAGTATACATTCTTCCGTGCTCACTTTTATTATCACATCCTTAGTTTAGTTTCGAGTTAATTAGTTTACACAAACCCCCTCTTTATTTTTAGGCTAGATAATAGGAAGAAAGTCATTACTAGTACTTTTAGTTCCTTGAATTCAATATTCCGGTCTTGCCACTAACTATACTACTATTTGATAGGTGGCTTACCTTTTATCCTGATAATGTTAGTTTCTAGGTACGATCATTTGGCTTCCATGATCAAAGTAAGCAAACAAGAGGATGTTAAGCCCATTCAGATGAGTATTTATGAGGCCCCAACTCATTGTTACAATATGGAGGAAGATGAAAAAGATGACCGCCCTTGGTGTCCCGACATATTACGATATGTGAAAAGTCATGAATATCCTGATCAAGTAACTGAGAATGACAAAAGGACATTAAGAAGACTAGTTTATGATTATGTCCTAGATGGGGAGGTCCTGTATAAAAGAAGAAAGGATTAGGTACTTTTGAGATGTGTGGATGCTGTTAAAGCTAAGAAAATTCTAGAAGATGTCCATGAGGGCGTTTGTGGAACACATGTATGAGATTCGGATACTATTAGTCCACTATGAAAGGAGACTGTATCAACTATGCCAAGAGATGTCACAAGTGCCAGATTTATGGTGATAAGATTCATGTGCCTCCTTCACCTTTACATGTCATGACTTCCCCGTGGCCTTTCTCAATATGGGGTATGAATGTCATTGAGCTGATTTTGCCGAAAGCTTCAAATGGGCATCGGTTCATTTTTGTGGTTATTGATTACTTCACTAAATGGGTAGAGGCTGCTTCATATGCCAGTGTTACTAAGTCAGCAGTCAGCAAATTCTTGAAAAAGAAAATCATATGTCGATATGGAATGCCTGAGAGGATCATATCTGACAATGCATTAAATTTGAACAACAACACGATAGCGGAGGTCTGCAATCAATTCAAGATCAAACACCACAATTCGTCACCATATCGCCCAATAATGAATGGTGTAGTGGAAGCAGCCAATAAAAATATTAAGAAAATTGCGGGAAAGATGACAGAAACTTATAGAGATTGGCACGAGAAGTTACCATTTGCTCTCTATACTTATCGAACATCTATCAGAACTTCTACTGGGGCAACACCTTTCTCGTTGGTTTATGGAATGGAGGCAATTCTACCTATTGAAGTAGAGATACCTTCTCTTCGGGTTTTGTCAGAGATAAAGTTAGATGAAGCAGAATGGATCCAATTTTGATATGATCAGTTGAATTTGATTGAGGAAAAGAGGCTAAGGGCTATTCAGCATGGTCAGATGTACCAAAAAAGAATGATGCGAGCTTATGACAAAAAGGTTCACCCAAGGGAATTTCATGAAGGAGACCTGGTGTTGAAAAAGATCCTCCCCATACAAAAAGGTTTCAGAGGAAAATGGATGCCAAATTAGGAAGAGTCTTACGTTGTGAAAAGGGCTTTCTCTAGAGGAGAACTAATCCTTACCGAAATGGATGGGAAAAACTTACCTAATCCTGTAAATTCGGATTCAGTAAAAAAGTACTATGCTTAAAATGAAAAAGAAGCCAAAGTGAAAACCCGCAAAGGGCGCTTTGGGATCTTCTAGAAAAAAAAGGGCCAAGGTGAAAGCCAGCAAAAGGTGCTTTGAGACCATAAAAAATAAATAAATAAAAGGAGAGGCCAAGGTGAAAACCCGCAAAGGGCGCCTTGAGACTAAAGGGGATTTGAGTTGAAAACCTAAAAAGGGCGGCTCAAATGTTGACCAATGGGGGCATGCAGTGATCTTACTACACTTGAATTGATAAGGAAATAGTATGACACATATTGGGGTATCGAAAAAGTACTTGAGAGCTTTTAAACACATGTTGAGCTCAAAACGGTCTTCAAGAAGTTCATACGGAGAAGCTCAGGCTGCGATATATGGGATACCTAGCCTTCATTTTATTCATAATGAATTTGCTATCTTTGAATACTTTGTTGCTTTCAAGATAAGAATTTTCAATCAATTGCTGTTTGTTTTTACTATTTTTGATAAATTATTCATTTCGAGCTTTGCTCCAAATTAATTCTACTCTTATCCATTGTTATGATCTTTGGCAAGCATGTTGCATTGAAATAATAATTAATGAACTAGTAATACTTTCGTAAAAGAAGTTTTGCATATTACTCTAGAGGTTTCTAAATAATACAAGAGCCTGAAACAGGACTATTGTTTAAAACTTACCAAACTTAAGGTTTGGAATATCTGAGAAGGTAGAGTCTAAATTGAGACTATCCTTCAGATTTTGTTAACAAAATATTGTTTTAACAAAATGACAAGATATTGTAGCAGTGATGGGGCCTTAATGAACAAGCAAATAGTGTTCACCAGGCATGATAAGGAGGTTATTCTTGGAGAAGAAAGGCCTATAGTCATCTGGTCATGATACCTAAGAGATGGTAGTTGACAAAATTAATGAAAGAAGATTCAATTTCTATACCTTTGAGTTGCGGTAGGATGGATTGAAAATGATACAAGTCCTCTACTCCTAAGTTGCAATAGCATGGATTGGAAATGATACAAGTCCTATACTTTTATATGGCAGTAGGATGGGTTGAAGAGGAAACAAATCCTATATTTTTGGGTCACTATGGGATGGATTAGAAAAGATTCAAATCCTTTACTACTGAGTCACAATGAGATAGTTTTAAGATGGTAAAAATTTTATGTCCCAAATGAACCCTGAAGTTACAGTGGGGCAAACCTGTTGAGCAAGATATAATTTTTTCTTCGAGCTTTGTTGAAAATACCAGCTGAATAAGATGGCAGCATAATACGTCAATGATAAAATCCTGAGAAACAATGAATGATGACACCTTAAACATTTGAAAAAAAATCATTCTCATGACATTTCTGCATTTATATCATTCACAACACATGTAGTTAGGAGCATTTGAGTCATTCCGATCATAGCATCCTAATCATCTATATAAGCATAAGCATATAAAGTTGATTCTACAAGACAGGTTCCTCAAAGGATAGTGTAGCAATATCGGTGAATTCACAGATCTTGTCTCCCTAAGATAGCTGTGGAGTAGATTGAAGATGGTGAATCTTATCTTTCCGAGGTAGCATAGGAGCAGATTTTAGCCATCAGCCTTATCTTTCTGAGGTGGCAATGGAGCAGGCTGAAGATAATAGTCTTATCTTCCTGAGGTAGCAAGGAAGCAGACTGAAGATTTCAGATTTTGTCTCCTCGAAATAGCAGTGGGGCATATTGAAGATGGCGAATCTTATCTTCTCGAGGTAGTAAGAGAGCAGATTTTAGCCACTAGCCTTATCTTTCTGAGGTAGCAAAGGAGCAGGCTGAAGATTGTAGTCTTATTTTCCTGAGGTAGTAAGGAAGCAGACTGAAGATTTCAGATTTTGTCTCCTCGAAATAGCAGTAGGGTAGATCGAAGATGGCGAATCTTATCTTCCTGAGGTAGCAGGGGAGCAGATTTTAGCCACCAGCCTTATCTTCCTAAGGTAGTAAAGGAGCAGGCTGAAGATTGTAGTCTTATCTTCCTGAGGTAGTAAAGAAGCAGACTGAAGATTTCAGATTGTATCTCCTCAAGATAGCAGTGAGGCAGATTGAAGACGACAAATCTTATCCTCTCGAGGTAGCAGGGGAGCAGTTTTTAGCCACCAGCCTTATCTGCTTGAGGGCAGGCTGAAGTTCGGGGATTTTATCTCCTAGAGATAGTATTGGGGCAGATCAAAGACGGTGAATCTTATCTTCCCGAAGTAGTAGGGAAGCGGATTGAAGCCACTAACCTTATCTTCCTAAGGGTAAACTATTTGGGAAAAGAAGCGCCAAGAAGTCAAGATTTGGCGGGACCGAGCAAGATTGGCCCTTCTTATAAGTCTTTGCTCCATTCTCGTTACACGACAACGAGCAAATAGGGGCAGGTGTAATAGGCCCAATCTGCCCAAGCCCATTAAAATCCAAAAAAAACCAAAAAATAAAAAAGTAATAAAACCAAATTATTTAAAGGCCCAAAATCAAATGCGAGCCCGATTCTATTGACCCAAATACAAAACTCAAAATAAATTAAACCAAGTTTAAAATAAAATAATAATAATGTCCATTTACAAATTTCCAAGCCCAAACCAAATTAAGTCTAAAGCCCAAACAATAAACTTAACACAAACCCCAAATCTTTCTCATTTAAAATAAGCCTAATTTAGGCCCGATCCTAGCCCAGACTCATAAAACCCGATAGAACCTAAATTACAAGGTTGTTGAACTCAAGGCAAAGTTAGACCCAAATACAATGGCCTAAATATAACCAAATACAGATCTAGCCTAGTATTAACCCAGATTCTGGGCTTAATGACCCAATTTCAAAACCGGTCCAGGTGGCCCGGGCAAACTGGTTTCTGGAAACCCAGGGTTTCCTTGTGCCGTAGCCTCACGAGCAGCACTGCACCAAAATTGTTCATGACAGCATCCTTTCTACTCGTTTGATCTTCCTTTTGTTCTTCTCTGATTTATTATTCCTATTATATATATATATATATATCGCTATTTAATATAATATTTTTTATGTTAAACTTTTATACTTTGCTTTTAATTGTTTTTAATTGTATATTAACGGTTTCAAATCATTTTCCTTGTTCATTTGTTTTAAAATTTGTTACTTTTTATTTATGGGGGTTTGTTTAGTATTTCTTCAAAATTAGCTTTTAATTTGTTATCTTTCAAATGTTAATATTCATGTGGTGTAATGTGCTAATTTAGATTTCCTATAGCTCCATATGATCGCTATTCATTTTTGTAGAAGTGATATTATGTATCTTTATTTCATGTTTACGGTTATACCCTTATTTTGTGTTATTGCATTATGATTTCAAATTCAACTTTCGCCCCCCTTTTTTTTAAGAGCAAACCAAATAAGCATATTTTGAGCCAGTTTTAAGATCGTCTATTAGAAAACCTTTTAAATAAGGCAATATTTAGTGTTTGGAAATTCGGGAAATTATGCCCTAACGTGCTGGGTTTCATTTTTCCTTTTAACCAAACCACTAAGTATCCTTTCAATTGCCTATTTTTGAAAATCAAAAGATGACCTCGGTATTAAAGGTTTAAGATAACATATCCTAACGTGCTGGATGTGGTGTCTTGTTCCTTTAAAACGGGTGAATCTTAAAACACAATTCAAACCAAACTTCTTTAAAAAATCACATTTCAAACTTTTTCAAGATTTTAACATTAGGACAATTATTGATCAAAATGGTACCAGTTTTGGGCGTACGAGGGTGCTAATCCTTCCTCGTACATAACCGACTCCCGCACCTGCTTTTCTATTTCGTAGACCAAAATTATTTTTCAAAAAAAAGGTGATCCAATCACACCTAAACAAAAAGGGTTGGTGGCAACTCCATATTTTTAAAGTCGCTCACCATTTTTTTCCAAAATTTAAAAATGGTTTCGACATAAACTTTTTGGGGAGAGAGTGTTTACAGAAAAAGTCCCTCAATTGAGTCACTTCATCCTTTATTTATAGTGCTAGGAAAGATAGCCTAGTCTTACTTAAATTCCAAAAGATAAATACAAATAATTAAAAATAAGTAAAATAAATCCTAAAATTAAATAATCCTAAATAATTATCCTAATATAATTGGAATTAAAATAGAGTCTTGTGATATTAAATCTCTTCTTTTGCACTTTAATCCTTGTGTCTTCCATACTTGCATTTTTGGCACCACATTTTTCCCTATGTTCATGTTGGCCCACTTTATCTCCAAATTCACGCTTTTTGCCCCACAATTCCTTTTTGCCTCCAATTTAATCCTTACAAGATAAAAGACCATAAATAACTCAAATTAGTAGGATCATACTCAAAATAATCATGCAATTAACACATAAAAACATGTCATTTTAGCTCGTATCAACGCCGATGCCATGTCCCAAACATGGTCTTACACTGGCTAGCACATATCGGTGTCAATGCCATGTCCCAGACATGGCCTTACACTGACACGCAATGAGGCCGATGCCATGTCCTAGACATGGTCTTACACTAGCACCCGTATCGTCCCTAGTATCATGGCATGAATATCTAGTCTATTCTTATGGTTCAACCGGGTTCTATCACATAGATTCTCATCATTTCATTACTCAAAATCATAATTTATCATTTAATGCTAAATAAATGCTCTCATGCATAACTCATATTCACAATTAATCATTTTATGCCCAATCAATAAACTCATGCATAATTATAGAAAAAGTTGCATTATTTACCTACAACTTACCTCAGTATACAAAATGTGATCGACTTCTCAATTTAGTCCGTTTACTTGGCCTTCCCCTGGTCTAAATCTAGATTTTGTACTTCTTGATCTATAATAATAAAATTTCACTAATTTAATCACTATATTAACTAAGACAATCCAAAATTTATAATTTGACAAAATGATCATTTTTCCTCTAGACTTTTGCAAAATAACCATTTTATCCCCTAGGCTTGGAAATTGATTTTTATCAAATTTCCTTATTAAGCAAGCCTAACTGAATTCTTTTCACTCGTATGGTATCCCACAATTTCAACTATTTCATGCATTTACTACACAATTTATAACTTTTACAACTAAGTCCATTTTTGGTGTTTTCCATGGACACCACTTCACAAAAGTTGTTTCTTAAATAACCATGATTCATTTTCTTCCAAAAAGTTTCAGCAAACAAATTAAACACTCTCATGGTAAAACCCTAAAATTTCTATCATTTTGTAAAATAGTCCCCTCAATAGGTAGCTCATGCTACAAGGGTCCCAAAAATGTAAAAATCATCAAAGAAAGTCATCAGAATCACTTACTTATGAAAGAGCTTAGTGGCTAAAAGTTTAAAGCTTCAAAATCTCCCCTTAGGCTAATATTTTTGGTGTTGTGAAGAAGAAGAAATGAAAAAGATGAAGCTATAATTTTTTTTTTCTATTTCTAGTCAAATAGGTCACCTAATACCACCAAAATTTGACTTTTCTATTCTTTTTGTCTCCCTTGGCCGGCCACCTCTCTAATAAGGGTCTATTTTCCCATTAAAGACCCCCAATTATGGTTCTCTAGCTATTTGACACTATTTACTAGTGAAATAAAACTTTTGCCCTTTATGCGATTTAGTCCTTTTTCGCAATTAAGCTTCCAAATGCAAAAATTAATTCACCAAAATTTTCATGCACCAATATAACTATGCTATAACACATAAAATAATATTAAAAATAATTTCTCCTACCTTGGGTTAGTTATTTCGAAACCACTATTATGACTAAGCCCAAATTCGAGCTGTTACACTGCATGTAATTTACAAAAAAATTGAGAACGCCACACGGGCTAACACACGGGCTAACACACGGGCGTGTGCCTTGGTCGTGTAACCTAAATTGCATGCTGACATCATAAATAGAATGTCCAGGGTTTTGCACACGGGCAGAGACACGGGTGTGTGTCTCGACTGTGTGAAGGACACGGCCTAGGACACGAGCGTGTGCTCGGCCGTATGAAAACCCCTGTAGGTTCGAAATGAAAAATAAACCCACATGGACTGGGGACATGAGCGTGTGTAACCACACGGCCTGCCCACACGGGCGTGTCCCTCTATCACACGGGTGTGTGCCCTATTTTGAGTAAAAAAAATTTTAAATGTTCAAAAGTTTCTGGTTTAGTTCTGACCCACTCCTAAAGTATGTTTTGGGCCTTGTAGGCCCATAATAGGAATGTTCTAGATATGAATAATTAAGTTTTAAATTTGAATAAACATTGTGTCTTTTAATTGATCGGTCACGTGAAATTAAGTCCGATAATGTAACACCCATTACCCGTATCCGACGCTAGAACAGAGTACGAGGCATTACTTTAATAAAATACATACACACATCTATTTCTAAGTCAACAATTTCATTCCAATTTAAAACTTTTCAAACATTATCTTAAAGTCCCTAAAATAAGCCTACGAGGCTCAAAACGCACTTTAGACACGGTTCAGGATTATTTCAAGCACTTAGAAAACTTTCAAGAAAAACCATTAAAAATAGGGCACATGCCCGTGTGGCCTCAAAGCATGGCTGTGTTGAAGGCTCGTGTAGAGCACACGACCTAAGCATATAGGGACACACTCGTGCCCCTTGCCCATGTGGATTTATTTTTTAACATCAAACTTACAGGGGTTTTCACACGGCCTAGCATACGTTCGTGTCTATGGCTCATGTCCCTCGCACGGCCACAACACGCTCTTGTCGCAGCCTGTGTGCTAAAACCTTGGTATTCTGCTTCTGATGTCATCAACTCTTAAGGGTCACACGGCCAAGGCACATGCTTGTATGTTAGGCCGTGTTAATCACACGATCGAGACACACGGCCGTATCTTAGCCTGTGTGGTTACACTGGGCATTTAATTTTGCCAACTTGAGGTGTAGGGGACACACGACCGAGCTACACGCCCATGGGGCCGACCGTGTGTCACACACGGCCTAGACACATTCCCGTGTGTCTACCCGTGTGGACAAATATGAGGCTATCTACCAAGCCTTTTGCCACCCTAAAACATAATCAAACACATACCAATCTCACCAATGCATAACATGGATAAATACTCAACCAAAAAACCACAATTAGACATTCACACATCACATAGCTTCATCCCAAACTTATGCATATACCCAAAACTTTCATACTTAAGGCATCAATAGTTAAATTCTCTTTACACTTAATTAATCAACTAGCCTAAACATGCCACCTAAGCCAAATTACAAAGCTTTGAGTACCAAACCATAGTGAGATAGTATGTTGAGATCTCTGACTTCTTCCAACCCGACCAAGCTTCTGAAACCCTATGAACATAAGAGAGTAAACAAGGTAAGCTATAAACCTTAGTAAGCTCATATGACTAATAGGCTTATATTAACTATCAAATACATTTCGAGTAATTACACAAGCATAAAACAGCTCATATGGTCTCATCGTATAATCATCTACTCCCTTATAGAACTAACCTTGATTTGTGAAAGCTTATTTATTTCAATAATCGTATGAATCAAATACATACTTATCAATTCACTTACAATTACTTGTGCCTAAACAATATGAAATATTTCACATTCAACTCAACGTTCATTTCATAAGCATAAAATACTATCTTGCATGTCGAACAGTAACCTTACTCATATTTACGCTGTGAACTTATAACATGTCCTTAAGTTACTTCCACTCGATACTCCTATAGATTTTATACATACCTATATCACTTAGCTCGATTACCTCTTTATTCTCAACTTGGCCTTGTCCGTTGATTCGCTTAATTATCAATAACAACACGTTATCTCAGTTCAATATCAATAAATATCATGAATTCATGAATCTTTCACATTTCATTCATATAACTAGATATTATTTCCACAATTTCTGAGTTACCTGATGAGTCATTTGGAAAACCATCAAATGCTCGGGAATCACATATGTACGATACCAATGTCATATCCCGAATATGGTTTTACATGAAGTCGCATGTCGATGCCATGTCCCAAACATGGTCTTATACTGGCTCATATATCGAGGTCGATGCCATGTTCCAGACATGGTCTTACACTAGCTCTCACATATCGGTGCCGATGCCATGTCCCAAACATGGTCTTACACTGACCCATATCGAGGCCGATGCTATATCCCAGACATGGTCTTACGTTGACTCTCGCATCACCATGGTCCAACCATGGTCTTTTTTCCGTCAATACATCATGAGTCTTAGTCCAATTGAGCTCCATCCTGTATTTTTCCTTAGATCAATCTTTCAATTCAATCTCATATTTTCATATTATCATGATTCGACACAAACGTATGAAATAATACATTATATTCTATCTAATTTAATAATTGATCACTATAAAATAACCATATGAACCTCACTTGCTGAAACAACGAACTAAGTCAACTAATTTGACCCTTTGTTTTCCCTCATTCTCTGTCCAAATCTTGTTTCCCCCAATTTGCAAGAGAATTTTCTTAACTGAGATATTAAGCTTCAAAACCCCATATTTTGCTAAACAGTCGGTGGAGAAGAAAAGATCACACTATGCACTCTTTTTTATTATTATTTTTATTCAAATTAAATCACCAAATCCACTTAACTTTGACTTTTCAAATTTCTTTGTCTCCATGTTCAGACACTAATTTTTATTGGTCTATCTATTCACTAAGGACCTCTAATTTAGTGTTCTATAGCTATTTAATAACATTAGCTTGTAGAACAATCTTTCGCACTTTATGCGATTTAGTCCTTTTTCGCAATTAAGCACGCAATCGATAAAATTAATTCACCAAAATTTTCATACACTCATATAATCACGCTATAACACATAAAATAATATTAAAAATAATTTCTTTTACCTCAGATTAATGGTTTCGAGACTACTGTTCTGACTGCCCAAAATCGGGTTGTTACAGGTAATGCCTCGTGCCCTAATCTGGTGACGGATATGGGTGAGGGGTGTTACACAACTCTTCTGATTCAAGATATGATGCCAACCTGTAGGAAGGTATTATATTTGGGTATTTGGGGAACTCAGATGTGTACACAGCATCGGGATTTACGCTTTACATGTGGGTTGAAGGACCATTCCGTATAACAAATGCCATGAGTTAAGTTTCTAAGCAGAGGGGCGTATACATTATCATCATTGCCTGTGCCTTCATCGTCAATATCATTTGGAACCTCCTTGAGATCGGGTTACTAAAATCTTTACCCTGGTGATCGTAACCATCACCATTATCGAGTCTTTCTTCATTGTCTACATCGGTACCAATCACAAATGAATATATATGTAAATCGAAACCCGAATTAGGGTTATTATACACAATAGGAGCATTGTATGGATAGTCGCCCGATATCGATGTTGCTCCATAATCGCATGATTTTTCCCACCAAACATTCAGATCAAAGTCAAACCCGTGTACAAAAGATCGCCTATCTATAGACATCCTCAGAACCTCTGTATACAAGTTATGAACTCCATATTATTGGTTTGATGGAGTGATATTTTATATAAACTCAACGTAAGTTAATTCAACGAAAAACTCAACTAGTTCAACTTACCAGGTGAGCAATATAGTGCAATCATAGTCTCCACGTCATCATCCTTTACAAGTATCATCTCTTTATATTTGCATGAATTTGATGAGATCTTGTAAAATAGTCTGGACATCCTTCTCTCACAGCGTCGAACGATTTTCACATTAATCTTTTTTTTGATTTCATCAAGTTTTATATTCTTGTTAAACATTATCCCTATTTTATGACGTGATTCAAATATACAACCAACTTCCCTTTGGAAAATTACCCCATTGAAATGGACGTATACGAGGAATTGGTTATTCATATCATTTTAAAGCAATAAAAAATATTTAACTTGCATACAATTTTTAGTTCCTATTAAAACAATTCATACCATTTTAAAGCAATAAAAAAAACTTTTTATCAAACAATATAACTTGCATATCATACTATTAATTATCAGTATATAGTCACATAATTATTCATAATACTAAAATAAAATAAAAATAATTACAAACTAATCTTATCAACTCAAACTTAATTTTTGAAATAAAAGAAAAACCTTGATTTCTAAAATGAAAAATAAATATTCTTGATTTTGAATCTTAACTTCTAACATTTTTTTTTTCTCTTTTGTTTTGTTTGGAAATGATAAAGAACAAAAAATTTGCTGTTTTGGGTTGGGAAGGGGGTTAAATAGAGACTTTGGTGTTGCCATTTTGTCAAGTGGCACCCTTCAACGTCAGCATTTCTTTTTCCTTTTAACCTTTTTTTTCATCCAACTTTTTTTCTTAAATAAAATTTCAAATCGATGCCACCAATATCATATTTGTTTTGTATTTAGAGAAAATACATGTATTCTTTTTGTGTCCTAAGACATTGGTGGCACCATTTAAAAAAATATTTTTCCTCGGAATAATTAGTAGATGATTGGGCGAATTTTAGAATGTTGCTACTTGTAAAAACACACTATTTTATAATTAATCTACAACTTATCCTATTTTTATAATATTCTTTTTTGTATTATTTTGATAAAAAAAACCAGATATTGATTTTTACAGTTATTTTAGACCGCTGGATTTGGCTGGCAAGGCCATGGTTTAGTGTGGCCTATTTATGACAATACCTTAGCTGGAGTAAGAGTCTGGTAGAGTTAAAATTTTCCATATTTAGCATAGCCTATTTATGACAATACCTTAGCTGCAGTAAGAAGAATCTGGTAGGATTTATATATTTTCTTTTAAATGCAAAATGGACGTTCATTTAAGAAGGTCTCCTATTTTAGTGAATTTTGATTAGGTATGTATAAAATTCTATTTTTTATTCAATTTTCATAATTTTTTATATTTACTTATAACACACCTGGATAATTATATTTATTCAAATTAAAAATAATTAAATTTATTTGTATTCTTAAATAAGTTTAATTAAATAAAAATAAAAACTTTATATATAATTATTTTAAATTAAAATATATAAATTACATTTCACATTAAATTAAATTTCATATTTAATTTTGAAATGAGATAATGGAATGAAAATGAAGTGTAGCAATTCCTCCAATGTGGTCCCAATAAAGTCTAAGTAGTTAGGGTCTTAATCCATTTACCATTTTAAAACACTCATTGGTAGGAATATTATCTTTTTATATGATTTAGTCGTGTATTAGTTATAAATTAATTATAATTAGTAAAATTTGGTCGAAAGAATTTCTTTTACTTATTTGAAAGGATTCTTATTTTGTAAAAAAAATTTACTCATTTTTTTAGTTTCAAATTTAAATATATACTAACTATTTTTTATTTTTTATAATTATTTTAAAACATATATATATCAAAGTAGCTTTTATTAATCTCACTAGTAACAATGTTGCACTAGAATTGCAATTCGTTTTTTATTCTCCAATGAGCCACTAACACCATTAAATACAAAACAACATTGTTGACAACATGTGACATCATATGTTAATGCCACCTTTTTTGTATTTAACAAAATATGATTCGACATGTGTCATGCACGATGCCAATATCAAAATAATTTATTATTTTAAATTCACAAAAAAATAAAATATTAAATACTATTTTTAATTTTTTTTATAAATGTTTCCTTTTTCCTGTTTAATTACAATTCTTACATTTATCCATACTTCAAACTCTTGAATAATAAGCTTAAACTCGATTTTTTTTAACTCTTGCAATAACAATTTCAACTGAGTTAAAAGTTAATCTTAAATCATGATTATTCTAAAATTTTCAAGTTAATGTCACATTTAGTATTTGTACATTCATAAAATGTATAATATAGTATATATATTTTTTTAAAAATATCTAATAAGTACTTGAACTATCAATATGTGTTTTATTATGGTACTTATACATTCATAAAATGTCAACTGTAGTACCTATATTTTGTAAATGTTTAATGTAATACTTGAATTATCAATATGTGTATTATTATGATATCTGTGCTTTTATAAAATGCCTGGGTACATCTATTTTGAAAATGTCGAATGTAGTACCTAAACCATCAACATATATTTTATTAAAGTACTTGGTGTTAATACTATTAGTGAATTGTTAAACCAATCAATGAGATTTCAACAAGTAAATTTTTTTCAAATCATCAACTCCACATAAATATAAAATATAATATTATATGAAAAATTAAATTAAATTAAAAATAAATAACTAAACATATAATTAATAAAAAATTAAATACTAAATTATAAAATCAATTTCAGGCCATTGTGCTTTTCGAAACAAATTTAATATTAAATAATAAATCTTATCACAATAACTTTTATGATTAAAGCTGCTTTTAAAGATTTGGGATATCATTATGTTCAACTCGTGATTTATTGGCACACAGATTGGGTAGACGGCTGTGTTAGTTATTATTTTTTTAATTTAATTTAATTTTTCATATATTGTCATATTATTAGCATGAATTGATGATTTGGAAAGAAAGTTTATGTCGAATTTTGATTGGTTAACTTAACAATTCATTAATGGTATTAACATTAGGTATTATAATAAAATACATTGATAGTAATGTATTAGATTGGACATTTTCAAAGTACATGTACTACATTGAACATTTAATGAAAACATATGTACAATAATAAAACACATATTGATAGTTCAAGTATCACATTGAGTATTGTCAAGGTACATATACTTGGACATTATGAAAGTTCAAGTACCATAATAAAATACATATTGATGTTCATATATTACATTAGACATTTTCAAAGTATAAATACTAGGCTAATTTACCCAAAAAGGCCCATTTCTAAAATCAATTATGGAAATGGGCCAAGTCCTTATTATTTATCAGAATAGGCCGTTTACAGAAAAACGCGCCCATCTCAGCGCGATGTCAGTGTATGTGGCAGGAAAACGCTTCCCAGCGGAGCGTTTTGCCTACTTTTCTACTAGGATTTAAGGTAAGTATTTTTAGGGTTAGGGTTAGAGTTTTTAGTGTTTTTAAGGTTTAGGGTTAGTGATTTTAGTATTTTTAGGGTAGGGTTTAAGGTTTTTAAAGGAATAAAGTAATTAAATTAAGGTTTAGGGTTTAGGGTCATCCTCTCAACACTCATAACCCTAACCCTAAACACAAAATTATTAAAAAACCCTAAATTTATAATTTAATTAATTAACCCTAAACCCTAATTTAATTACTTTTTTCCTTTAAAAACCTTAAACCTACTCTAAAAACACTAAAAACCTTAACCCTAAACCCTAAAACACTAAAAACCCTAACCTTAACCCTAGCAGATAAGCGGGCAAAATGCTTCCCTGAGGGAGCATTTTGTCCACGTCAGCAAAATGCTCCCTCAAGGAAGCGTTTTCTGTTGACGTGGACAAAACGCTCCCCTAGAGAAGGGATTTCCTGCCACATACACTAACATCGCGTTGACATGGGCACATTTTCTCGGTAAACGGCCTATTCCGGTAAATAATTAGGGAATTGGCCCATTTCTGTAATTAATTTTAGAAATGGGCCTTTTTGGGTAAATTAGCCAGTTTTTTTTACCGTTGGAGCTCCAACAGCCAAAAAAAAAAGTCATTAAACGGGCAAAAACACTCCCCAGGGAAGCATTTTGTCCACGTCAGCAAAGCGCACCCTTAAGGGAGCGTTTTCTGATGACGTGGAAAAACGCTTCTCGGGGGAGCATTTTCCTGCCACGTACACTAACATTGCACTGACGTGGACGCGTTTTTCGGTAAATGGCCTATTTCAGTAAATAATTAGGGAATTGGCCCATTTCTATAATTAATCTTGGAAATGAGCCTTTTTGGGTAAATTAGCCATAAATACTATATTAGATATCTTATAAAAGTTCAGGTACTAAATGTGACGTTATCCCTATTTTCTTTAAGTACTTTTCAAATATTATTAATTTTAACAAAAATCAAATCTTTACACTTTAAATTAATTTTAATTTATTATTTTAGTTTATTAATTTTTAAATTTTATTTTCTAAATATTTAAAAATAAGATATAGTAGATTTTAAATTTAAATTTTAATATTCAAAATTTATTTTTTCTTAGATTTTGAAACTAGTTTCTTTACCATTGCACGGGTTGTGTGTATTAGTTAAAATGTATTTTATTCAGGGTCTGTTTGTTTGCATATAAAAGATTTTACGGAAAATGTTTTTTGCATTTTCCTATGTTTGTTTCACAGAAAGAAAATGACTTATAGGTCAACGTAAAATAAGTCATTTTTTCTGTAAAATGACTTACCCTTTTGAAAAGTATAAATCATTTTCTGGAAAAGAGCTCATCTATAGATAATTTTATTTTTATATAAAAATTAACTTAAATCAAGCTTAATATTATTATATTGATAATCAATTTTATTTTTATTTTTAAAAATATTTAAAATATTATATTTTTAATATTATTAAACATACATATTTAATTATTTATATTTAGTCATATAATAAATATAATTTATTATTTTAATAAATTATTTAATATTTCAATTTTATTTTAATAATAAATTTAAAGATAATAATTTTAAATAATATTATTCACATATTATTGAAAATATTCAATATTAATATTTTAATAATAAATATTTATTACAATTATAAATATATTAATAATAAATGTTTTGAAGTATAAAGGTTAAAATATGTCATAAGTCTATATACACTTCTCAAATTTGTAATTTAATCTTTGTACTTTTTTTTTTTTAAGAATTTAGTCCATTTACTTTTCAAATTTGAAAATCAAGTCCAATTGTTGACATTATTAATTTTTTTTGTCAATTTTGTTAATGCCACATTTTTAAATAAAAAATACTCACTTAGTAGTCATGTAATTAAAAAATGACGTTGTAATGAATATGAATTTAACATAATATTTTTAATATATGCAAAAACAATGTAAAATATAAAATTATAGATAAAAATAAATTCAATTAAACAATGAAAAAATAAGAAAATCTCAAATGTATGTTTGTTTAATTGAAAACAACTTTTATGAAATATTTTTAAGAAATCTATCAAACAACAGAAAATATTTTACACAAATTCATCCAAACACTAGAAAATATTAGCTTTTCCATAAAAGTAAATCATTTTCCAGAAATCATTTTTCGGAAGTCATTTTCAGTGAAACAAATAGAGCCTTACTCAAAAAAGAAATTCAAAAAAATTTATTATAATTTCATACAATTGGATTGATAAAAGAAGAATGTGAAATTCTAAAAAATATATATAAATAATATTAGTAAAATTCATGGAAAGCATATATTAAATCAATAAAATATTAAAAAAATATTAGGACAAAATAAAAAATTTAAATAATCATATAGAATTTTTTATAGAATTTTTTATTTAAATATTATATAAAAATATGCCTATAGTGACAAAAAATGGATGTTATGTTTAATTAAAACTAAATAATTCAAGTATTAAGATAAATATTATTTAGCTTTGTGATAATTTTTATTTTATATTATATTTTTGAATTTTTGAACTTTGTATTATATTTTTAAAGATAAATAAAAAATATATTTAAATTAATTTTATGAAAATTTTGACTAAAAAATGTTAACCCACCATAATTTTGCGTTTGATTAGGTGTCAACTAAAGTGAATTTCTACGTGTTATTAAATTAAGCTATTTATTCGAGCATTTTTATAGGGTTTGAAAAACGGGGTCGACTTTAAAAATGAAAATGGAGTCGCAATTAATCTTTTTAGGTGTGATTGGATCACCTTTTTTAAAATATTGATTTTGGCCTACGAAAATTCGAGAAAACGGGTTCGGGAGTCAGTTACATACGAGGAAGGATTAGCATCCTCGTAACGCCTAAAAATTGGTACCAAACTGATTATAAAATGTCCTAGTGTCGAAGATTTGAAAAAGATTTTTTTTTTTAAATTTGATCCTTTTCAGTTTCAAAAACTTATTATTCCTTTTAAAAGACATTTAATTATTTAGATAAAAAATGGTCGAATCTCAGTAAGTTAGTGCACGACCCTTCAAATTTTCAAACAATAAATATCTTTCACTTTTCAGAAACCCATCAAAACATCACATCCAGTAAGTTAGGACGTAATATCTCAGACTTTCAAAGATAGTTTTTTATTTGAAGATCGTTTGTTTTAATTTGAAAAGGATACTTGACCGTCTAAAATTAACAAAAGAAATCAAAGCCCAGTAAGTTAGGGCACGATTCTTTCGAAAATCCCAAAATGTCAAATATTGTCTTAATTTTAATAAGCATTTTTTGGAAAAAAAACGATGATTAAACAGGACCAATTCTAAAACAATGTTTTGATAAAAATGCAGCATTAATACATCACATGACATAAATATTAAAGCAATTTATGATATACATTAACACTTCATGTAAATATAGGCAATTTAAAGAAACTATATAAACTAACTTATTATACATATGATAAACAACTATGCTAAAATAATAATAAACATATAATATTAGCAAATACAAATATAAAATAAACCATAACAGATTATAAAATATGAAAACTTTAGAAGTGAATAAAAAATTATAATAAAAAGGATATAATAATGATAGGAAACAAATAGAAGTGTTTTAAAAAACACAAGTTGATATTATAATAAAGAAGGGGTAACGGAAATAATATTTTTTTAAAAGTATTTATATTTGTATAAAATAGTTAAGGTATTTTAAATAAATAATATAAAAACTTAGGAAAAAAAAGAAATATATATGACATATAACAATAAAAAAATAATGTACATATTAAAAAATAAATAATATATAAAAAACCTTACATTATTAAATTAACTTAAAGCATAATATAATATACATAAATTATAAAATAATACGTAATAGATAACAAAAAAATATATAAAAATGTTTAATAAAATAATTTTATATAAAAATATAAGATAATAATATATATTCAAAGTATTAAAATAAATATAATAAAAACAAAGTCAAAATAAAAGTTGAATAAAAAGGATTAAAATTAAAATTTAATAAAATTTGTGGGGCTATTTTTTAAAAAATAAAACTGAATTATGGCCCTAATTGAAATGCGCGTTAAAAGTGAGGGACTCACTGGGCAAATAAGCCCTAATCCCAAAACGACGTCGTTCCGATTCTTAGACTTAAATGGCTCAAGGGCCAAATTGCGACAAAAATGAACCTTTGGGGCCGAATTAAAAATGAAACAAATTGAAATTGGACGTGATTATAATATAAAAATAATGCGAAAGGGCTTAGGGAGCAAAAATCCCATTTTAATAAACGCGCGGATCCCCCCGGGTAAACGAGTCAACGCGCGAATCCTGGTAGCTAAACGACGGTGTTTTGTGCTTATTGAATTAAGCCAAAACAGCGTCGTTTCTTTATAGCTATATAAATAAATAAAAAAAAAGGGCCAAAATTTCATTTTAAAACCCCGTTTAAAAAAAATATCAAATGCTCTCTAAAAAAAAAACTCTCTGCCCTCCGTTCCGGCCTCGGTTTGGCCGTTTCTGGTCATCGAGCTCCCACGTGCTCACGCGCCACCGCCGGCTCCGCCATATACGGCAGCTAGGTTTCTGGAAATTTCTTTTTTTAGGCACGAGTCAAAAGGTAATCTGTTTCTTTTATTTTTAGTAGTATTTAAAAAAAAATGATTTGCATGTAAAGAACAAAAAATAAAAACAAAATAATAAGTATAAACTAAATGAAAATAACAGTAAAAAAATCACCTTTCTCTAATTTAAAGATGTTGTTTTTTATTGTATATATGCGTGTGAAAAATCCTCCCCTTACACTATTTTCATTCGGGCTTTTATAGCCACTGGAAATCGAAATAAATGTTACAATATTTTATTTCTTGCCATATTTGCCATGTTTCTGCTTTGTTTTCTTTCCTTTTTGCAGGTAAAAACGAAGATCCTCGGCGGTGGGAGCGCGATCTGCGCTGATTGCGGCGCGAGCCGTGGCCTGCATTGAAAGCTTGCGGCGCCTAGGGTTTCAGAAACCCTAGGCTTGCTAATCCAGTTTAAGTGTTGGGCTGGCACTGCTATTGGGCTCCGAGTTGGGTACAAGTTTTGGGTTTTGGTTTAATTGGGTTTGGGTCACGGGTGTAATAGGGTGGTTGGGTAATTAGCTTGGGCTAAGGGTGTAACGGGCTGTAGAATTTAGGTTGACTTAGGTTTAGTGGTTTGAGTGTAATGGTTTTGTTGGCTTATTGTAATTGGGTTGTTTGGGCTTTAAAAGGACTGTTTAATGTACTGCTTAATGGACTGTTTATTATTTTTTTTATTTTTATTGGTTTTTGATTTAAGCCCGGGCAAAAATGAGGTATTACAGCTGTCCCTCTTTGCTCATTGCCGTGTAATGGGAATAGACCAAAGACTATAAAAGGACCAATTTTGCCCGATCTTGTCGAAGTCTTGAGATCTTGATCCTCATCTTCAAATTGCCTCCAACCTATCCGCAACTTCAGAGGTATTGGACCATAAATATGACTGCTTCAGTTTGCTTCACGGCAATTTTAGGAAGGCAATATCTGCTATCTTCAACCTGCTCCCTGCAACCTTAGGGATGCCATACTGAAATCTTCAATCTGCTATTTTTGATCTACTCCCTGCCAACATAGGGATTGCCAAATCTGGTATCTTCGATCTGCTCCTCGCTAATACAAGGATTGCTAGACCGTTGTCTTCAATCTGCTCCTTGCAAAACTCAAGGATGCCAGATCTTCAATCTTCAGTCTCCTCCCTTGCTTCATCAGGAAGATAAGACTACAATCTTTAGCCGACTCCCTTGCTACTTTAGGAAGATAAGGCTAATGGCTAAAATCTGCTTTCTTGCTACTTCGGAAAGATAAGATCTCCCAAGATCAATATGTCTCATCACTATCTCGAGGAGACAAAATCTTCATTTTTCAGTCTACTTCCTTCCTACATCAGGAAGATAAGACTAACAATCTTCAGCCGACTCCCTTGCTACCTCAGGAAGATAAGGCTAATGGCTAAAATCTGCTCCCCTGCTACTTCGGAAAGATAAGATTTGCCAACATCGATTTGCCTCGCTGTTATCTCGAGGAGACAAAGTCTTCATTTTCAGTCTACTCTCTTACTACATCAAGAAGATAAGACTACAATCTTCAGCCGACTCCCTTGCTACCTCAAGAAGATAAGGCTAATGGCTAAAATCTGCTCCCCTGCTACTTCGAAAAGATAAGATTTTCCAACATCAATCCGCCTCACTACTATATTGAGGAGACAGGACCTGAAATCACTGATACCGCTACACCGCCCTCTAGGGACATGTCCTGTAGAATCGGTTCTGTATGCTTATGTTTATGATTAGGATGCTATCATTAGAATGAATCAAACGATCCTAGCCAAATATGTTATGAATGTTATGAATGCAAAATGTCACGAGGATGATTCCTTTTTAAGGTGCCATTGTTCATCAAGAGTTTCATTTTCGTTCTTCTCGAAGTATGCTCTGAACCTTGTCTGTCATATCATTCCCCGAATATTTCGACCCACTGGAGATGTTTAAGACGTGATCCTCTTTTAGGATCGGTATTGCTCAAGTCATTAATTTGGATAAAAGAGATTGTTTGAATTTTCTCAAGCACCTTCGACCTTTATACATGGGACTTCTTTAAACAATTGTCCTGTTTCAGTTTCTTGTATTATCTAGAATTTTCCAGAGTAATATGCAAAACTTCTTTTGTGAAAATATTATTAGTTCGTCAATCATTATTTCAATACAACATGCTTTGTAAATAATGGGCAACAAATAAATTAATCTTAAGGATAATTAGAGTTTGAATAAATTATCAAAATACAAAGGAATTTAATCTGGGAACATATCTTTGAGAAGAAAAAAAATCCAAAGATAGTAAATAGGACAAAAAACCAGGTGCTCTAGATATTGCAGCTTGTGCTTCTATATTCAAGCTTTATAAAGACTGTTTTCAAGCTTAACATGTGTTTAGAAGATCCAAAGTACTTTGTTGATGCCCCAGCATGTAACATACTTCGCTTCTTGTCGATTCAAGTATAACAAGATCATTGTATGCCTTTCAAAATTTGAGCCGCCCTTTCGAGTTTTCAGCTCAAAACCCCTTTGGTCTCAAGGCGCCCTTTGTAGGTTTTCACCTTGGCTTCTCCGTTTTTTTTTTAGATTTAGAAGTCTCAAAGCGCCCTTTGCGGGTTTTCACCTTGGCTTCTCTCATTTTCAGGCAAAATATTTCTTAACTGAGTCTGAATTCACGGGA
Source organism: Gossypium stocksii (assembly GCA_020496765.1). Taxonomy (NCBI): domain Eukaryota; kingdom Viridiplantae; phylum Streptophyta; class Magnoliopsida; order Malvales; family Malvaceae; genus Gossypium; species Gossypium stocksii. The sequence continues at coordinate 19,865,373 of CM035631.1, read as the reverse complement.
TTGGGTAAACTTTTCCCATCCATTTCGGCCAAAATCAGTGCACCACCAGAGAAGGCTTTCTTCACCACATATGGTCCTTCCCAATTCGGCATCCATTTTCCTCTGAAATCCTTTTGTATGGGAAGGATCTTTTTCAGTACAAGGTCTCCCTTGTGAAATTCTCTTGGACGAACTTTTTTATCGTAAGCTCACATCATTCGCTTCTGATACATCTGACCATGATGAATAGCCCTTAGCTTCTTTTCTTCAATCAAGTTCAATTGATCATATCGCGATTGAATCTATTCTGCTACATCCAGTTTTATCTCTGACAGAATTCGTAGGGAAGGTATTTCTACTTCAATAGGTAGAACTGCCTCTATCCCATACACCAATGAGAAAGGAGTTGCCCCAGTAGAGGTTCTAACAGACGTTCGATAAGCAAAGAGTGCAAACGGTAGTTTCTCATGCCAATCTCTGTAGGTTCAGTCATCTTCCCTACTATCTTTTTGATGTTTTTATTGGCCGCTTCCACTGCCCCATTCATTTTTGGGCGATACGGAGATGAGTTATGATGTTTAATCTTGAACTGACTGCAGACTTCCGCTATTGTGCTGTTGTTCAAGTTCAGTGCGTTATCTGATATGATCCTCTCAGGCATTCCATACCGACAAATGATCTCCTTTTTTAAGAATCGACTAACTGCTGACTTAGTAAAGCTTGCGTACGAAGCAACCTCCACCCATTTCGTGAAGTAGTCAATAACCACAAAAATGAAACGATGCCCATTTGAAGCTTTCGGTGAGATTGGCCCAATGACATCCATGCCTTAGATGGAAAAAGGCCATGGAGAAGTCATAACATGCAAATGCGAAGGTGGTACATGAATCTTGTCACCATAAATCTGACATTTATGACATTTCTTGGCATAGTTGATACAATCCCCTTCCATAGTAGACCAATAACCTCATGATCTGTCTAGCCATTATGAATCCGTTAGCATGTGTCCCACAAACACCTTCGTGCACTTCTTCCAAGATTTTTCTGGCTTCCACAGCGTTAACACATCTCAAGAGCACTTGATCTTTCCTTCTTTTGTACAGGATATCCCTATCCAAAACATAGTCGCAGGCTAACCTCCTTAATGTTCTTTTGTCATTCTCAGTTGCTTGCTCAGGGTATTCACGATTTCTTATGTATCGCAATATATCCTGATACCATGGGTGGTCATCCTTTTCCTCTTCTTCGATGTTACAACAATGAGCTGGAACCTCAAAAATATTCATCTGAATAGGCTTCATATCCTCATCTCTATTTGCTTTAATCATGGAAGCTAGAGTTACCAAAGCATCTGCCATCAGGTTTTCATCTCGTGGGAGATAATTGAAAGTGATGTCATCAAACTCCTCAATTAGCCCCAAAACTATTCTTCAATAATTAATCAATTTGGGGTCTCTTGTCTTCTATTCTCCCTTGAGCTGGTAGATCACTAATGTGGAGTCTCCATATACTTCCAGCATTCTAATTTTGCACTCTATGGCTACCCGAATTCCCATGATGCATGCTTCATACTCGGCCATATTGTTTGTGCAATCAAAATCCAATTTGCACGTGAATGGATAATGATCTCCATTTAGGGATACCAAGACTGCCCTAATTCCATTCCCTACAGCATTTGATGCTCCATCAAAGTTCAACTTCCACGGATACTCTTCAGTAGTTGCGACATACATCAACTCTTCATTGGGGAAATCAAAGCTCAACGATTCATAATCTTCTAGAGCTCTGCTAGCCAGAAATTCTGCTATTGCGATTCCTTTTATAGCATTTTGACTAACACAAACTATATCAAACTCAGAAAGCAGTATCTGCCACCTTGCCATTCTTCCATTTAGAGCAGTTGACTCCATCATATACTTTAATGGGTCAAGTTTCGAAATTAGCCAAGTTGTATGATATAACATATATTGTCTCAATCTTCGAGTTGTCCAGATCAAGGCGTAACACAACTTCTCAATTGGCGAATATCTCATCTCATACTCAGTAAATTTCTTACTGAGGTAATATATCGCCTTCTCCTTTCTTCCTAACTCATCATGCTGACCAAGCACACATCCCATAGAATTAGTGAACACCGACAATTACAGTATTAACGGCCTATCTGGACTGGGCGGGGATAGTACTGGAGCATTTGACAAATATTGCTTGACTTTATCAAAAGCATTCCAGCATTTCGTATCCCAAGTACCTTGGTTGTGTTTCCTAAGAAGGCGAAATATGGGATCACATTTCTCAGTTAATTATGAAATGAACCAAGCAATGTAATTTAACCTTCCCAGAAAATATCAAACTTCTTTCTGAGTACGCGGTGGAGGCAATTCTTGTATGGCTCTTACCTTGTCTGAGTCAACCTCTATTCCTTTTTCACTGACTACAAAACCCAATAGTTTTTTCGACCTAGCTATGAAGGTACACTTTGCCGGATTGAGCTTTAACTGAAATTTCCTCAATCTTAGGAACAATTTCTTCAAGACTTTAACGTGCTCCTTCTCCGTTCGCGATTTGGCAATCATGTCGTCAATGTACACCTCAATCTCTTTGTGCATCATATCGTGGAATAAGGTTACCATAGCCCTTTGGTATGTTGCCCCTGCATTCTTTAGCCCAAATGGCATTACCTTATAACAAAAGGTACCCCACAATGTTATGAAAATGGTTTTATCCATGTCTTCAGGATGCATCTTTATCTGATTGTACCCTGAAAAGCCATCCATAAAGGAAAACAACGAGTAGCCTGCCGTATTGTCCACTAAAGTATCAATATGCGGTAAGGGAAAATTGTCCTTTGGGCTAGCCTTATTCAAATCTCTGTAAACAACACACATTCGTACCTTCCCATCCTTCTTAGGGACAGACACAATGTTAGCTACCCATTCTGAGTACTTAACCTCTTGTAAGAATCCAGCATCAAACTACTTCTTGACTTCATCTTTAATTTTCAACATAATATCAGGCCTCATCCTCCGCAGCTTTTGTTGAACTGGCTTGCAATCTTCTCTTATGGAAAGGCGATGTACTGCAATATCAGTATTCAACCCAGGCATATCTTGATATGACCATACAAAGCCATCTTTGAATTCTTTCAGTAACTCAACAAGATCTCGCCTTGTCTCTTTGGTTATGTGCGTTCCAATTTTCACTTATTTCCCTTCCTCCAAGGTCACATTCTCTATTGCCTCTTTCTCATGGGGTAAAATTTACTTCTCTTCCTGCTTTACCATTCTTAACAGATCTGGAGATACATCACAATCCCCATCACCTTCAAAATCCTGAGGTTCCTCTAAACACATGTATTGCTCAAAAGAGAATTCAAGATTTGTAGTATCATTGCTCATGTCATTGATATCTAGGGACCTGTGGTGGGCATAAAAGAATATACAAAGAACGAATGAATTTAAGAATAGCTATTTACATGTTATGAATGAAATGAAAATTTTAGAAAGAAATTAAAAGGTCAAAAGAATATTTGTCAGTATGAAAGTATATTTGCTCGAATTGATAACAAAGATGTATTTTATTGAAACAAAAATGTCTGAACGTGAGCCTATTTCACAAATGAAGTCTTATTACTCTTAGGTTTTAGAGTAACAAGAGTGTTCTGAAAATTACTCTGTATAATTTCTAAAGACTACAGGAAGTTCTTCTGCAGTCCAATTGTTTAACGAGCTTCCTAGTTCGTAAGGACGAATGCCCTCAAGGTTTCTTTGTTCAGTCTCTTTATCATGTATGGCATTGATGTGATGACTTCCATTTTCAAGCAACCCTCCCTCCGGGTAAATTATCCCTCCGGATACAAAGGTCTGGGATATGTGAGGAAATGTCATCAATTCCTCCTCGACTTCCTTTCCGCTCAATCGTGCCCTTCTTCTCTCTTGCCGTTTCTCTATTTCCTTCCTTCTCTATCTGTGATCTGGCCTGAAACCCAAGCTAAAACAGTCTCTTTTCTCCTTTAGCTTCGGAACTCGAATTCCTCCTTGGAGATATCTTCCCAATCCTCTTCCTGGTAAGGCTCCTTTCCCTACCATCATTTGTAAACCCATCATCGTAGTTCTGGATATCTTAGGCACTGGCACCTCATTCCCCTCTAAAATGAACATTGCATTGACGAATTCTAGGGATCGAAAGGAGCATTCAACCGACTCTTCATTTGCCTCTACATAGGGCGCGTCATTGGTAACAGTTGCTATAAGGTCCTCTTCTGCATTTATAGTAACCAGCCGTCCTTCCGTTACTAATTTTAACTTTTGGTGCAAAGATGAGGGCACCGCTCCCGCCGAATGTATCCAGGGCCTCCCCAACAGGCAATTATATGAAGGCTTGATGTCCATCACCAGAAAATCCACCTCATACGTGTTCGACCCAATCAACAAGGGTATGTCAATTCTTCCCATCACTTTTCTCTCCGTGCCATCAAATGCTCTCACTATGTTATGGCATGTCTTCATGTGAGAACTATCTATTGGCAACCTGTTCAATGTGGACAATTGCATAACATTCAAAGCTTACCTATTATCGATTAGCACGCTAGGCAATGTATATCCTTTGCAATGAGTAGTGATGTGCAAAGCCTTAGTCGACCCCATGCCACCAGGTGGAATTTCATTATCATTGAAATAGATGAAGTTGTCAGCACTTATGTTACTAATAAGACGACCCAACTTATTGACAGATATGTCGTTAGTAACATAGGTTTCATTGAGCACTTTCATCAATGCTTCGCGATGAACTTCTGAACTTAGAAGTAATGTTAGCACTGATATACGTGCCAGTTGCTTGCGCAGCTGTTCTATCACACTATATTCACTATGCTTTAAGAATTTCAAAAATTCTTTTGCCTCTTCTTCCTTTATCGGTTCATTAATGAATGCTTCAGCCCCTTTCTCTTGCTTAACTACCAAAGCCTTTGCTTTCACAGGCTCATTTTTGGCGCTTACCGAATCATATCGTCTTTCGCTATGCATGTAAGATCCCTTACTCTGGACCTCATTGGAAGTACTAGCTATGTTTTCACTTCCTGGTATTGTCATATTGCAATCGTAATTCCAAGGAACCTTTTTACTATCCTTATAAGGAAAGGAGACAGGTTTCTGAATGATGACTTTTAGCATTATTTGTGTTCTGAACTTATTATTCCTTGGTCGAGAAATGATAATCCTCGGATGGTTAATTTTTGTCAATAGTCCTTCCGATGCGTATACGTTTCTTTCATCCGAGCCTTTGAAAAAAATCTATTTCTTTGTTATCCATAAGGCCCTGCACTAAGCCTTTGAACTTAACACAGTCCTGAATCTCATGCCCTTCTGCACCATGGAACTCACAGTAGTTCCTCATCTTTTCACAAGCTCCTTCTGTTTCGGAAATAATTACCCCCTTTTTACCATCTCCTTTCATACCCCTCTTAAAGGAGTTCTTACTTCTGCCAGGTTGGTTTTAACTCTTCTGATATCTTCATCTATCGCGTTCACCCCACTATCGGTATGATTAGGTAGTGGGTTCTTCGCATTAGGCTTATCATCGAACTTTACAATGCCCAACTTAATAAATCTTTCGACCAACTTCTTGAAGACAGTACAGTTTTCTATTGAATGTCCTGTTATCCCTGCATGGTAGTCACATTACGCCTTGGCATCATACCATTTAGGGTATGGGGTTTGCAGTGGTTTCAGGTAGAAGGGAGCTACCACATGTGTATCAAATAAACTCTGATAAAGTTCTCTATACGTCATCGGAGTGGGCGTAAACTGAACCTTTTTAGAGTTTTGTCTTGTACCAGATTCATGCCTTTGCGAACCTTATTGCCCAATAGTGGTTGCTCTTGGTTGGCTGATAGTAATGGCCTTCGAGTTGTATGTACTCGCATTATTCACCTCGTTATCCTTCTTTCTCGGGGCTGACCTCCTGGTAATTTCCCCTTCAATCTTGCCACCTCTTATGACATTTTCAATCATTTCGCCTGCCATTACTATGTCTCTAAAGCTCTTAGTGGTACTCCCTATCATATGGGTAATGAATGGGGCCTTCAAAGTATTGATGAAGAGCATTGTAGTCTCCTTTTCTAGGAGCGGTAGCTGAACTTGCATAGCAACTTGCCTCCATCGTTGCATATATTGCCTGAAGATTTCATTTGGCTTATTTTCCATGTTTTGTAGGGTGATTCTATCAGGCGTCATATCCGTCACATAACTGTATTGTTGCATGAAAGCCTGCGCTAGGTCTCTTCAAGAACTGATTCTAACACGACTTAGTTGGTTATACCACTTAGACGCTGCCCCAACTAGACTATCTTGGAAACAATGAATCAATAGCTGATTATTGTTAACATAGCCAGTCATCCTTCTACAAAACATGGTGATATGGGCCTCAGGACAACAAGTCCCATTGTACTTCTCAAATTCTGCCATCTTAAACTTATGAGGAAGTACCAAATCAGGGACCAAGCTCAAGTCTTGGGCATTAATTCCATGATGCTTATCAGCTCCTTCTAAAGCCTTAAATTTTTTCTTTAACCATCTGCGACGGTCCTCTAGCTGCCTTGAGACTTTCATTCTCATCCCTTCCCTCTCGGCCATGTCTAGATTAGGGAGAATAGGATTAGTCAGATTTTCTCCTGGGTTAGATTCCGATCCAACCTGAAAATTCATGGGCACTTCATTATTAACTTGCGCTTGTTGAGGTCTCATTGTGACAGATGGCATTTGGGGATGCGCCTCAATTTGTGCTTACGCATGAGGAGGGGTAAAACCTGGAGGATAATCCTCATTATCCTCACCAGTGTTAGTCATAGGGTCTTTTCCTTTGTCCATTGCCCCACTTAGCAACTGGGCCATTTGAGCCATCATATTTTGTTAAGCTTCCAACATCTATTCTCTCATCTCTTGTTGGAGCTTTGCTAACTGCTCCTGCATCTAATCTTGTATATCCCTCTGGAGTTATTCAAGTCTCTGATCCATGTCCTTAGTTTTGGCACATGTACCGTAACGGTATGTAGTTTCCAGATTTTTCTCTCTTCTGTAATAACTTCCACTAATTAGGGTCTTTCTATAGATTTAAATGCATATGATGTAACGTAATGCAAATGCATGAATGCAAAAAGGCATCGATTCTGATTCAATTTCATTTAGAAAACTTTATTAGAAAACAAAATCCTTTACACAAAACGGGCTACAAATATGCTTTCGCCCTAATGCCCAAAGTTTTAACTTTACTAAACAACAAGGCTAGCTCTTGACAATGATCAAACTACAGCTCATACTTCGTGCTCAACGTATCAGCCTATACCGCCAAGGTTTGCAGATGGTCAGCCACTTCTCGAATCTGAGCTATGGCTTCACCCATGAGGTAATCCCAACTTCTTACTTGATCCTGGAAATGATGAAGCTCTTCCTTCCAATGCCCTTCTCTCTCCTCAAGTTTCTCGATGTGGAGCTCATAGTTTTGTAATGCCAATTTTAACCTTCCGATCTTGTCCTTCAATTCATCAATCTGGTTCAGACTCGCCTTTAAATCGGCTACGAAATTATGACTTCGATGTTGATGAAGGGTCCGTCTCAATTCGGCCACTCTAGCCTTTAGTCTACTTTTCTCCTTTTCACCTTTTGCTAAACTCCTTTTTAAGGCCTCGTTTCGTGCTTGAATTTCTTGGAACTTCCTTTCCCATTGGTCAGCTTTGGCCCTTTCTACCCGAATCTCTTGCTGCCACTGCTCCGAAGTCTTCCCCAATCCGGCTCTTTTCTTTAACAGCTGTATCTTCTTATATTCCTCCTTCAGATCATCTCGATCCTCTTCAACCTTCCTCTTCTCTTTTCTTAACTTTTTGGCCTCTAGTTTTTGGACATCCGCGTCTAATCTGAGATGCATTTTTTCTTCTTCCAACTTTTCTATTTGTTTTCCAAACTCTAAACTCTTCTTTTCAAAATTTTGCTTCATAATCTCTAACTCCGATGGGACCACTTGCAGGTACTCTTCAATCAGTCGAGCATCTTCTAAACTTGGCACTGGAATATTGTCATTAACTCATTTTCTCCGTCATTCTGTGTACTCTGGTATCGTCGCTGAGCACACATCAACTATCTTCATACGACAAGTCTGATTCCAAGCACTGGAAATTTCCTTAACCAGTTCTCCATTGTATGAAAACTCACATTGAACCAACCCATGTGTTGCCGGTATGAATTGCCTTGACCAATACTACCTCAGCACGAACAAATGTGCATATCCAACAGCTCCCCAAATTCTAAGTAGTGGGACCCAATCAAAACTCCCACATCAGTACAAAACTTCATTGGGAACCAACCAAGGAGCTCGTTACTCAACATCGTCTTCCTGGAGATTTCGGAGAAGCGCTGTCCAATTTTCTTCTGAGATATCATCTCTCCGTGGAACTACTACAATCTCTTTTAAAGGAGAGTAATTCTTGAGAAAAACCTGATAGGAGACTCTATCCACCTTCTGGAAATGACTGTGGAACTAAACCAATAGCAACTGTGCACATCCCTCGCCAGCTCTCCTACATGCATTCAACGATCGAAACGTCTTAGCCAAGATTGCAGAAACAGGTGTAACTTGTTTATCAAGTCGATTAAATAGATCTAACATGGCTTCATCTGCATATCACATTGCTCCAGGGAAAAGCACCAACCAATATATACTTAGAGCAAAAACATCCACTTTCTTCTTCTCATCCGGATAGGTTAGAATCAAATCCTTCAAAGCCTTCCATGGGATGCACTTACACTCACCTTTCTGCTTGATTCTAGCTGTGACCCATTGCTCACTCATCTCCGTGATGTTCATCAATTTCCTCACAGAAGTTGGAATACAATTAGCCCTTGAGTAAACTTTATCAACCTGAATCCTGGGATAACGCAACAAAGCTGAATATTCCTCCACCGTGGGTACCATATCAACCTTTCCAAAAGTAAAGCAGCTATACGCAAGGTTCTAATATTGAGTGATGGCTCGAAACAAACGTTCATCTACCTTCATATGTAGCAAGTACAGCAAATCCCCATAATTTTAGTAGAACAACTACTTGGCCTCGTTACTCCATTAATCCCATATTTCCTTTAACTCTTGGAGATTATTTTGCGTCACACTGATGCGAGTGTAGGCCTATAATTCTGATGTGTCTCCTTCAACTAGGCTATCTCCTTTTTCTAGTTGTGTTTCCTCTGACCATTTACAGACAGCCGCATTGTTTCCCACTTTATCAAGAAATTCGTTTTCCATAACTAGCTTTCTAATTTAGTAACTGACCGTGAATCGATAACTTTTAGAATATGAGATGGCATGCACCAAAATAAAGCACAACAAGTTAGTATCACGAATTAAAACATAAAGCAAATAGAATAACCCAAATACCTATCAGGGTGACTACTAAGGTTTGGCATAGTTCTACTTAGGGTGAGTACCTATGTCTTTTACATGCGGTTTAGTTCTAAAGTTGAGGTACCTGAACCAGTAGATTCCTCGATCCTTACCCATTATAAGCTCATACGGACTGAGTTCAATTCAGGGGAATGCATTTCCCTATGGCTGCACGGAGATGAAAATCTCACCAAGACATAGGAACGGATGTATCCCGGAAGTCATCCACTATCCTACATGGAGGTGAAAACCTCACGAAGGCATAGTTTCTCACTCCTACTTAAGGGTGTGACCACAACGGTCATGCAAATGCAATGTGTTGTGAGAAAATAACAAACATATGCAACAATCACATGTAAAACGATTTGTAATTTTTCAAATCAAATTTCCAAACTTCGACAAAAGGACAGAAAATAATCAATTTTATGGCGTGACTTTCTTATTGTCCCCAGTGGAGTCGCCAAGCTGTCGAAACCATTTTTATAGGGTTTGAAACGGGGTCGACTTTAAAAATGAAAATAACCATTTTTATAGGGTTTGAAACGGGGTCGACTTTAAAAATGAAAATGAAGTCGCCACCAATCTTTTTAGGTGTGATTGGATCACCTTTTTTAAAATATTGATTTTGGCCTACGAAAATTCGAGAAAACGGGTTCGGGAGTCGGTTACATACGAGGAAGGATTAGCACCCTCGTAACGCCCAAAAATTAGTACCAAACTGATTATAAAATGTCCTAGTGTCGAAGATTTGAAAAAGATTTTTTTTAAATTTGATCATTTTGAGTTTCAAAAACTTATTATTCCTTTTAAAAGACATTAAATTATTTGGATAAAAAATGGTCGAATCTTAGTAAGTTAGAGCACGACCCTTCAAATTTCCAAACAATAAATATCTTTCACTTTTTAGAAACCCCTATCTCGAAATATCAAAATATCACATCCAGTAAGTTAGGACGTAATATCTCAGACTTTCAAAGATAGTTTTTTATTTGAAGATCGTTTGTTTTAATTTGAAAAGGAAACTTGACCGTCTAAAATTAACGAAAGAATTCGAAGCCCAGTAAGTTAGGGCACGATTCTTTCGAAAATCCTCAAATGTCAAATATTGTCTTAATTTTAATAAGCATTTTTTGGAAAAAAACGATGATTAAACGGGACCAATTCTAAAACAATGTTTTGATAAAAAATGCAGCATTAATACATCACATGACATAAATATTAAAGCAATTTATGATATACATTAACACTTCATGCAAATATAGGCAATTTAAAGAAACTATATAAATTAACATATTATACATACGATAAACAACTATGCTAAAATAATAATAAACATATAATATTAGCAAATACAAATATAAAATAAACCATAACATATTATAAAATATGAAACCTTTAGAAGTGAATAAAAAATTATAATAAAAAGGATATAATAATGATAGGAAACAAATAGAAGTGTTTAAAAAACACAAGTTGATATTATAATAAAGAAGGGGTAACAGAAATAATATTTTTTTAAAAGCATTTATATATGTATAAAATAGTTAAGGTATTTTAAGTAAATAATATAAAAACTTAGGAAAAAAAAAGAAATATATATGACATATAACAATAAAAAAATAATGTACATATTAAAAAAATAAATAATATATAAAAAAACCTTACATTATTAAATTAACTTAAAGCATAATATAATATACATAAATTATAAAATAATACATAATAGACAACAAAAATATATATAAAAATGTGTAATAAAATAATTTTATATAAAAATATAAGATAATAATAAATATTCAAAGTATTAAAATAAATATAATAAAAACAAAGTCAAAATAAAAGTTGAATAAAAAGGATTAAAATTAAAATTTAATAAAATTTGTGGGGCTATTTTTTTAAAAATAAAACTGAATTATGGCCCTAATTGAAACGCGCATTAAAAGTAAGGGACTCACTGGGCAAATACGCCCTAATCCCAAAACGACGCTGTTCCGATTCTTAGACTTAAATGGCTCAAGGGCCAAATTGAGACAAAAATGAACCTTTGGGGCCGAATTAAAAAATAAAACAAATTGAAATTGGACGTGATTATAATACAAAAATAATGCGGAATGGCTTAGGGAGCAAAAATCCCATTTTAATAAACGTTCGGATCATCCTCCCCGGGTAAACTGGTCAACGCATGGATCCTGGTAGCTAAACGACGTCGTTTTGTGCTTATTGAATTAAGCCAAAACGGCGTCGTTTCTTTATAGCTATATAAATCAAAAATGGGGCAAAATTTCATTTTAAAACCCCGTTTTAAAAAAAAAACTATCAAATGCTCTCTAAAAAAAAACTCTCTACCCTCCGTTCTGGCCTCTGTTTGGCCGTATTCCGGTCATCGGGCTCCCACGCGCTCATGCGCCACCGCTGGCTCCACCATATACGACGGCTGGGTTTCTGGAAATTTCCTTTTTTAGGCGCGAGTCAAAAGGTAATCTGTTTCTTTTATTTTTAGTAGTATTTAAAAAAAAATGATTTGCATGTAAAGAACAAAAAATAAAAACAAAATAATAAGTATAAACTAAATGAAAATAATAGTAAAAAAAAATCACATTTCTCTAATTTAAAGATGCTGTTTTTTATTGTATATATTCGTGTGAAAAATCCTCCCCTTACACTGTTTTCATTCGGGCTTTTATAGCCACTGGAAATCGAAATAAATGTTACAATGTTTTATTTCTTGCCATATTTGCCATGTTTCTGCTTTGTTTTCTTACCTCGACGGTGGGAGCGCGATCTGCGCTGATTGCGGTGCGAGCCGTGGCTTGCATCGAAAGTTTGCGGCGCCTAGGGTTTCAGAAACCCTAGGCTTGCTAATCCAGTTTAAGTGTTGGGCTGGCACTGCTATTGGGCTCCGAGTTGGGTACTGGTTTTGGGTTTTGGTTTAATTGGGTTTGGGTCACAGGTGTAATAGGGTGGTTGGGTAATTTGCTTGGGATAAGGGTGTAACGGGCTGTAGCATTTGGGTTGACTTAGGTTTAGTGGTTTGAGTATAATGGTTTTGTTGGGTTATTGCAATTGGGCTGTTTGGGTTGTAAAAGGACTGTTTAATGTACTGCTTAATGGACTGTTTATTATTTTTTTGGTTTTTATTGGTTTCTGATTTAAGCCCGGGCAAAAATGAGGTATTACACAAGCATGTACCTTATTATATAATATTATGTTAAAAATATTTTATTAATATGATATTTATGTTTTTAAAGCATAAAATGTGATAAATTTTTAGAATAATCTCCTACAAATGTTAAGATAATAAAACCAATCTTAGAAAGGTAAAATACATTTCGAAATGTAAAAGAATAAATAATTTATATATTTTATTTTATTTATCCTAAATTGAAGTATTTATATATCTAATTTAATTTAAGAATAAATATTTAAATTAAGGAATATAGTTAAATTAAAATCTAATCTAATATATATATATATATATTATATTATAAGGTTTAGACTCACAACTGATGTGGATAACTTAATTTTTTATCACGTGAATTATTCATATTTTAAATTAATTAAAATTTTTTGATAAATTAAAAAATAATTATTAATGAAAAAATAAAATTTTACCCCGTTATCCTTTTTTTAATACAAAAATTATTATATCATTTATCATCAATAGAATTTTTAATTTACAAATAAAAAGATATATAATTTTAGATACATTAAGAAATAAAAATAATTAATTTTAGTTAACTAGTAAATATTCTTATAACTCACACTTACTCTATAAAAAGTGTCAATTTTTTCACTATTTCATAAACTATTTAGAGTTTCTATTATTATTATATAGTTTAAAGTTATTTCTACATTATTGGTATATAATAATGTAATGCCTCGAGATATAAGGGTTAATTGAAATAATTAGTCAAGTAACTTAGGCTTAATGATTAAGTAGTTAGTGTACTCTCTAGAGGTCTTAGATTCAGACCATTCCTCTCCTCTTTCTTGTTTTTAATTTTCAACAGATAAAATTTATACTAAATTAAATATTATTTGGACCGAAAATTTAATAAGAAATGAGTAGCAGCCTAATGGTTAAGCATTATCCTTTCTCCTAAGTAAACTAGGTTTGAGTCACTCCAATCTCTTTTAATTTTTAAGCAAAGTAGGGTGCAATCAACACTAAATTAAATATCAATTAAATAAGAAAAAGGCCTTGGCATAATGGTAACACACACACTTCTCCCCCCATTGATGTTTAAGTTCAGGCCACTCAACTATTAAAATTGTTTCTCTTAATTCTTTTTTAATTTTTAGTCGAAAATCTTAGGGTGAAAACCTAGATATTTAGTTCCTTTTCCTAATTGTATTTAAAATGGTTTTTTTTTTCAAATTAAACTGAAATTTTGCTTTCTTTTCCCTATTTATTGTCCCTTTTCTTTTCCACCATCTCTTTTGCAAAATAATTTCTCTACATTACTGAAATTATTTTTGCATCCCAAATCCGAAATCAATTTTGGTTCGATCAGTTCTTCCTATCGGTTTAGTGAAACACCGTCAATTTCATCTCTAGTTTCGCTAATAATCGATAAGAACATTCCAATCCTGGTGTCTAAATCTTAAATTCTTGTAAAATTTCTATACATGCTAATTTTAAAGAACAATTAAACAATCTTTTAAGAATCTTGCCAAAAATTCCCGAAATCTTGATTTTCTTGAGATTCATTATTAATTCTGATGTAAATATCATTTGAATGACCCGGTTTAGGTACCCCAAATCAAACTTGAACATGAGAAACATCCCTCGAGATCCCAGAGACAAGTATGTGTTCTTTTACAAGTGAATCGGGGAAGAACCGTGCTTAAGATAGGGCCACACGGTCTACCACACGAGTGGTTCACACGCCTTTCCATACAGCCATGTCCCATTGAAACCCTAGGTTTTTCGATTCTCACACGGCCTAGGACCCTTCATATGGCCACGTCACCTCTGAAGCTTAATTTTGCATGTCCTACAGGACCACAGCCTGTCACACGGCTGTGTACCCTTTCCACACAGTCCAAGGCTTTCCACACAATCCAATCACATAACCATGTGTCTACTGTTTTCATATTTTATAATTTTTACCCAGAATTATATGTTTTGTACAGATTAGTCCCTAAATGGTCCCTGAACTATTTTTAGTGTTTTACTTTATTCAATTAAACACTTGATAATATGAATAATGCTAGAATCCGTGATATAATTGATTGAATCATTATTGTGAATGCATGATATGTGATTGTTACTTATCTACTGTCATTGTATTTCTGATGAACTGATATTGTTATTCAAAACCATGGTGATACCGATTGCATGAGATACATGCCATTATTACATTGAATCGAACATGTGATAAGCAAGTTATCGCTACTGTAATTGTAACGACTTGGTTTCTAGTGGTATCGAAAATTATGGTTTTGAAATGTCATTTCCATAAACTGTGTTCATAAATATTAGGCTAGAATAAAAATATAATAATTTTGGTCTAATAAATTTGTTTAATTGATAGTTAACTAAGGTATAAGTGTAATAATCATAAAGCCAGTGGTATCAAAAAAATCTAATTTTGGGACCCATTTCCATAAATTGATACCATAAATATTTTTAATAAATATTTAAGAAATTATATTCTAGGAAAATTGAATTATTGAATATTCTTGATGAAACTATATATGAATGTTTCTGTTTACTGTTGTAACATCTTGCAACTCAAATCCGATGACTGAGCCAAGTAAAGGGTATTACAGTTATGACATGTTATAAACATAATAACTGCTACTATATAAACTTGATATAAGCACGTTAATGCTACCGTACTTAACTATTATAGCATGTCATGTCGCATTGTATGGGGTGAGACATTTGAATGGATAAAGTAGTCAACAGTTCATCTTCTTGAGCAGTGGTTTATCCACAAAATATTCTAGTCGAAAATCATTTGCTCGACCAATGGTTTATCCACAACATATTCTAGTCGACAATCATTTGCTCAACCAATGGTTTATCCACAACATATTTTAGTTGGCAGTCATCTGTTCGATCAGTGATTTATCCACAACGTATTAGTAGCTTTTATCTGCACAAATGAATGGTTCATCCACCAGTATTTTAGTCGAGGGCATCTACTTGACCAGTGGTTTATCCACAACGTATTAGCAGCTTTTGTAACAGCCCAAATTTGGGCTTAGTCGAACTAGTGATTTTGGAATCACTAACCCGAGGTTAGAGAAATTATTTTCTAATATTATTTTATGTGTTATATTATAATTATAAGAGTGCATGAAAATTTTGGTGAATTGATTTACGCGATAGAGAGCTTAATTGTGAAAAAGGACTAAATCGCATAAAAGGCAAAAGTTGTGATTTAATAGCAATTGGTGTTAAATTGATAGAGAGCCTTAATTAAGGGCCTTTAAAGGGCAAATAGACCCCTTGTGAGAAGCACGGCCGGCCATAGGAGACAAGAGGCAAGAGAAAAGTCAAAATTAGGTGAGTAGGTGGTTAAATTGGGATTAAAATAAAACAAAAAGGAAAATAGTGTCATCTTCTTCAATTCTTCTTCTCTTTCACAAAATTTTCCATCAAACTAAGGGGTTTTAGGAGCTTGAAAACTCAGCCACTTATTCCTCTCTCAAGTAAGCGGTTTTGGTGACTTTTCTTAGTAATTTTTGTACTTTTGGAACCTTTGTAGCAAGGGCTACCTATTGAAGAGACTAATTTGCAAAATGGTTGAAATTTTAGGGTTTTTTTCATGATTTTATAAGTGTTTTTTGCTGGATTTTTATGAAAGAAAATGAATTATAGTTGTCAAACAAACAACTTTTGTGAAGTGGTGTTTATGGAAAACACTTAAATTGGACTTAGTTGTAGAAGTTGTAAAATAAAGAGTAAATGCATGAAATAATGGGAATTTTGGGGCTAACATAAGAGTGAAAAGAATTTGGTTAGGCTTGGTTAATAAGGAAATTCGATAAAAATTAATTTCTGAGCCTAGGGGTAAAATGATCATTTTGCCAAAGTCAAGTGGCAAAAAGGTTATTTTTCCAAATTATGATTTTTGAATTGTTCAGATTAAATTGGTGATTAAATCAGTGAATTTTTATTATTATAGATCAAGAAGAGCGAAACCCACACCTTGACTGGGGGAAAACCAAGCTTATAGATTAAACCGAACTAGCCGTCTACATTTTGTATACCGAGGTAAGTTTTAGGTAAATAATACAACTTTATTATAATTACGCATGAAATCATTGAATTGGCATGAAATGATTATTTGTGACTATGAGTTATGCATGAGAAGGATATTGAGTTTGAATTGACAATTTATGATTAGAGTAACGCACTGATAAAAATTTATGTGATTAAAGCCTGGTTGAACTATATGGATAGATTGGATATTCTTTACCGTGATGATAGGGATACACGAAAGCTAGTGTAAGACCATGTTTGGGACATGTCATCAGCCTAGTTACGTGTTAGTGTAAGACCATGTCTGGGACATGGCATCGGTCTTGATACAAGCACTAGTGTAAGACCATGTTTGGGACATGGCATCTGCACGGATAGAGGAGAGCCAGTGTAAGACCATGTTTGGGACATGGCATCGGCCTCGATACATTGAGAGTCAGCGTAAGACCATGTCTGGGACATGGTGTCGACTAGATATGTGAGCTAGTGTAAGACCATGTCTGGGACATGGCATCGGCTTAATACCCTATGTTTAAGGCACATTGAATATCCTTTTGTATTCTAAATAGTTCCAGGGGAAATTTAAAGTTAGTATTAAGTTTGAGAGATATTATGATTATTTTGTGAGTGGTGCAGGTGTCGAAACCATTTTTTATTTTTGAAAAACGGGAGTCGACTTAAAAAATGAAAATGGAGTGCCACTAGTCTTTTTTCGAGGTGTAATCGGGTCACCTTGAGATCAATCATATTAATAAAACATCTTGATTTATTAAAACAATGATTTTGGTCTACGAAATTTGAGAAAATGGGTTCGGAAGTTGGTTACGCACGAGGAAGGATTAGCACCCTCGTAACGCCCAAAATTGGTACCTAATTGATTGATTAATGTCTTAAGGTCAAAAATTTGAAAAGATTTTAAAACACGGTCCTTTTTATTTAAGAAGTGTTT
Organism: Gossypium stocksii; assembly: GCA_020496765.1. Lineage (NCBI taxonomy): Eukaryota > Viridiplantae > Streptophyta > Magnoliopsida > Malvales > Malvaceae > Gossypium > Gossypium stocksii. The sequence goes on along the minus strand of CM035631.1, from coordinate 19,847,803 downwards.
GAATAAATCGAAATGAATGTTAAGACTCTCTTGTCTTGAAGTAATAAAACATCACATCCAATAAGTTAGGACACGACATTTTAAGCCCACGAGAATAAGTTTTTTATTTGAAACTCAGGTGTTTTAATTTTAAAAAGGGTATTCGGTTATTTAGATTAAATGAGAAAAATCGAAACCCAGTAAGTTAGGGCACGATTTCTCGAATTTTCAAATACAAGATATTGCCTTTACTTAAAAAAAATTTTATGTATCGGGCAAAATGTAACATGATTTTTGTAGTAAAATGTAACATGAATTATGGTATTAATATGCATAAGATAAAGAGATGCGATAACACAAATGACAATAATAAGAGCATAAAAACAATCAATAAAAATAAATAAATAAAAATAAGCTTATGAGAAACAATATGAAAATAAACGAAAACTAATAAGGAGTTTAGATAGAAAAGGAAAAATTGAAAATAAGAAAATAATTAAGAGAATAAAAATATTAAATATAAAGATAAAAAAGGTAGTGATGATGATAATAGTAATAACAATAATAATAATAAATCTAAAGTTTTATGATTATATAAAAAGATATGAATAAATGACAAAATAGAGTAAATGTATATATAAATAAATTCATGGTAAATAAATATAAAAAGAAAGGTAATAATAATATTACAAATAGTAATAGTAATAGTACTACATTAATATGAACAATCAAAATATGTTAATAATAATAGTAATAAAAAAGAATAATAAAAATAATAAAATGAAAATAATACTAATAAAATAATAATAAATATAATAGTAAAATATAATAATATTGAAATGATAATAATAATATATTAAAATAATCGAAAATAATAATGCTAATAAAAAATATAAATAATAAAACATGTTAGTAATAATAATAGTAAAAAAGGGTAAAAAGAAAATAGTAATAAGAAAAAAATAAAAATAAGTACAATAAATATAATAATAGTTATAATAGTAATAATAGTAATAATAATAGTTGTAAAATAATAATACTAGAATTAATTAATTAAATAATGAAATAATCAGAATCACTAAAATATTGAAAAAAGGACCAAATTGAACTTGAAACAGAACTTTTGGGGCTAATTTGAAATAAAATGAAAGAAAAGGGACCACATTGAATGGCACGAATAACATGAAAGGGCTAAAAGGGAAATTTTCCCATCTCCTCCAAAACTCACAGCATCAGGGGGACTAATTTGAAACGCGTAACAAATTACAGGACAAAAATTAGATTTTAAAAGAAATTTAATTGCAAATAAATGAAATAAATTACCGTTTGCATAAATATCACAAAAACCAAAAACACGCGGATCCTTGGAGTGGGTTGGATCAGTGCGTGGGTTTAAGGCAAAACGACACCATTTTGGGCGTTTAGGCCATTTCCAAAACGACGTCGTTTTGGGAGGCCTATATAACTTAAAAAATTCTTTAAAATTTCTTTTCACACCAGACAAAAAAAACTTTTTAAAGCTCTCTCCCTCTCCCCCTAAGTCTGACCAGGTCCCGGTGAGAGCTCCGGTCATCAGATCGCCACGCGCCAATATCAGCGCCACCATACGCGACGGCCGAAGCTTAAAAAAAGGTATTTTTTTCCTTTTTTTTATTTTAATATACTAGTATATATATTATTTTTGAAGGAAAATAAAAAAAATATGAGTGTATATGTAGGTTTTGAAATAGGAAAAATAATGGAAAATAAAAATAAAAAATAAATGATCCTGTCACCTTTTCTACTGCGTTTCTTCGATCTACTTTATTATTTTTATTGTTGTATTTCGAATCTGTATTTGTAGATCTGACTCTTTTTGTATTTGAGAATTTTTTTTTCTACCCACCTCTTTTACATGTATTACATTTGGTTTTTATAACAAAAAAAAAATAAATCTAAATAAATCAATACAAGATTTTATTCACTATTGATTGCCCTTTTTTGCAAGTATGTGCGGTGGCGATAGGGGCGTGATTTCTGACGGTGAAGGCGACTGCGAAGTGTGTGGAGGTCTCAGTGGTTGCAGTTAGCCTTAGGGTTCTTGTTTTGCTAAATGTTTCAATTAATTTTGGGCTTCTTGGGCCTGTTTTAGTTAGGTCTTTAAGTTTAATGGTTTAGGGCTTTGTTTGGTGGGTTTGTTTGGGCTTGGTGTTTGGGCTATTTTAATGTAAATGGACTGGACATTTTATTTTAGTTTAAAATTTGGTTTTTTATTTTTGTTTGGTTTTGAATCCTGATGGGCCGGGCAGATTTGGCCCATTACAGCAGGTACCTAATTGAAATGTATGAAATATGAGCTCAATAGTATTTTGTATGATTAGTAAAGGATGAGAACGAGTAAGTTATGTTTATGGCTATTCCTTGTATCACGCACAAATGGTGATGTACTGAAAGCATGTCATCGCATGGTATATTGTTGTTATTTATTTACTGATAACTTATTAAGCTTTATGCTTACTCCCACTTCTTTCTATTTTCTTATAGTGCCACCTAGCTAGCTCATGGATCAACGGACATCAGAGGCTTCGTTCACACTATCAACAAAGCATTCGGTATAGTTAATTCTAAAATTCTGAGAAATGGCATGTATAGGAACTAGATTTAGTTTAATGTCATTTTATTTTGGGCCAATTGTGTTGGCTTTATATCTTGAAGTACCTCATTTTGTATAAGGCCAATGGTATTGGCTAATTTTCACTATTGGTTAATTAATGCAAGTGTTGAGGTTTTCATGGATGTGCCATGTAACGCCCCAAAAATCTATGTTTTTAATTTTGTATGTTTGTGATACAGTAGTATGCCTGCTTCAATGATTTAGTCCCTTGGGAAGTGTCTAAGAAGCCTTGGGTTCAAGCCTTGGCTTGTACAAAAAGTTTTAGTTTTTACTTGAATAAACCCTAGCTCTAGTTTGTAAGCTTCTTAAACAATTTTGGTTAAAACATGAAATAAAGAGCCTACTAGTAGTGGGGTTGAGTGGCATGATATCTGTGCTAGAGGGTGGAGGTTCTAATCTTAGGGGAAGTTGCTTAGTGTTTTATTTTGCTACCTTTGCCGAGTAGGTGGTAGTGTTTGACTGAAATACTGCAGAATTGTGGTGGAATTTGAATTGGTCGGTTGGAGAGATTGAGGAGGGATATTAGGAGAGATTTTAGGAGAAAATCATGGAAGTGGAGGTGAGGGTAGTGTTGTCCCGAAAGTGGATTGTGGCCACACTTGAATTCGGCTTTGGTTTCTCCCTCTCTTCATTTTTGGTTTTTCTGACAACTTTTTTCCCTTTCATTTGTTGTCATTTTACCAAATTTTGGTTAAGGCCTTCGAGTACCTTTCGATTTTGTTTTTTTTCGATTTTGCTCTTCTCTCCATTACCCTTGCCTACGGATTGGTTATTTTTTCTCTTTTCATTTTGTTCTTGGCCTATTACCACTTGTTCTGTTACCTTCTCTATGCTGATTCTTCTCTTCTTTCCCTCTCTCAAACTTTGGCTGAATACCCTCTATTCTATTCCCTTAGTTGCTTTCTTATCATCTTTCCATCTGGATACTTTGGCCGATTTTACATATCTCTCTATTTTGTTTTTGGTGTTTGCAATCGTTCTTTGATCAATCGGTGGATGACTGGTTCTTCCTTGTTCTCTCTTTCGGCTTCTTCAAGTTTCCTTACTATTTTGCTAGAGCCGAATACTTCATCTTAGGGTTGGGTGCTCAGTCTTTATCTTTCTTCCCTTCTACTGTAATAACCTTTTATTTAACACCCCTCTTTCCTGCCATATTCTGCAAGGGAGTGCGACTGTTCATTCGTGTGCCTCGGTTTAAGGGTGTGTTGTGGTTGTGGCCAAATACTTCTATCCTTCAGTCTTAGTTCCACATTTTGGGTAAGTTGCCATACTCTTGGTTCAATTATTTGCTTGTATGATATTAGTTATTGAGTCATGAATGGGATGCGGGTAGTCTTTAAGGACTTTAAGCGATCTCCTGCAATAGTTTAGTGTAATTGATCCAACCGGGTGATAGGTAAGCCCTCGAATAGGTGTTTTGGGATAGGGCTCTTTTTAATTGAATGATAAGCGACTAACCGAAGTTTCTGATTGTGATAGGTTGGTGTTCTCGTGGGTTAGTCGCGCACGTTTGCAATTAGGTGTGTAATCACACTGTTATTTTCGCAAATCGGCCAAAAGCTGGAATCACGATAATTGATGCTGCGCAAGCGTGCGCTCACTCGTGTGGAAAACTGAATGTATGAAATATGGATGTTGGCTGTAGAGGCCACCATAGGTGATTTTATGGGACTAGGTCGTTTTGGGCCATGTTGGGCCGAAATAGGCTGTGTGGGCCCAACGAGCTTGTTGGTCCCACATAGGTAAACCACACAGATGTGTGGAAGATATTGGACCCAGCTGTGTTGTTCACATGACCAAAGTCATTTCTAGGCTTTGTAGGCTACAAGGGCATGTGGGCCCACATGGGCCCGCAGAGTGGGCTTTGGGCCCATTCTCACTGTTTGTACTGTTAAGGTTTCACGGGTCGCCTGAGACAACTGTGGACCTACTGGTGGGTCAGTAAGCATACCTAGACCCTAAACTGATAAAATGATTATTTTGCACCTATGAGGTAAAATGACTATTATGCCTTTATATGATGTATGATCTACTGAGCATGCCATTTGATATATATGTTTTGCATACACACATGATATTATGATATGTTGTATGGGGATGGGTTTATTGTATTTGGAGGAAGTGTACTGAACTGTTAAGGTCGCACGGGTCGTACAAGACTACTGTGGACCTACAAACAACTTTAAGCTGAATTACTGCCAGTTTTGCTGCGATACTGTTTAGTGCCGCAACCGGTGCTAACTTTGTAAGTGTAGGGATGTGTGGGTGATTTATTCCCTACAGGAGTGCAAGGTTGGACAAAAAATGGTATGCAAGGCTGGTTTGGATAACATGCATCATGCATACTGATTTCTGATACTGTTATGGGCTAAAGCCCAACTAATACTGTTGTGGGCTAAGGCCCAATTGACACTGTTACTGTGAAAGGGCTTAGGCCCATTTTATTCTGTTGCATGCTGTCTGTATGACTATTTGGGGAATTACACACTGAGTTTTTGTAAAGTCACCCTTTTTGATTTTACTGTACAAGTAATCCCCATCCTTAGGCGGATTGGTGCATCGGAGGATTTAGCGGTGGCCACACTACTCGATAAACTAGAATTTTTAGTACTTTTTAATTTTCATGATTTCGATATTTGGGTTTTTTCTTGTAATAAGGCCTCTCTGGATTTTATTTTTAATTTTGGTATTTAAATTTGCTTTGGTTATGGTTGCTAGTATTAGGACCCGAGTTTTAAAAAGAAACAACGTTTTTACAAAATAAACGTAAGTACGCAACTGTTTTTAAAAGAAAAGCTTCCGCTATAAATGAGATTTTGAAATTAATAATGTTTTAAAGAAGATACTTTTGATTATGATGCAAAGTTTAAAATCATCTTTTAAATCATATAAAATGGTTAAATAGAGATCATAAAATGGTTAAATAAAGATTGGGCTTTCCAAATGATATCATGTTTTAAAAAGTGAATAACTCCTCAAGGATGTGCATTTTGAAAATGAATGACCCGTTTTGAAAACACTGCTTAGTAACAAACTGAGAAATTGATTTTGAGTATCCAAGGACAGTAAGTTTTACGCTTAACACTTTAATGTGACACTGCCGGACTCGACCATAACGTCTAGGTCGGGTTTAGGGTGTTACATTTAGTGGTACTAGATGCAGGTTGCAAAACTTGACTGTGGAATGGGTTTTTAATTTTTGGAATTTCTGAAAGTTGTTTTTGAAATGACTTGAAGTGTATTGAAAGGTTTTACTAATTGTGTGGCACAACAAGTCTCCGGCACCGAATCCATAAGTTTTCTGATATTGTTGTCTGTTTAAAACTAAAATGTAATAGATAGGAAATACTGAGATTACTTTAGGTAGTAGACCATACTGAGATACTCTAGTTACAATAAACTAAAAATCGTAGGAAACTGAAAACTGTAGTGAGCCTACGATCTGCGAAAACAAACTCTCAAGTAGTGTTTTTCATAAAACATCTTCTAATAATTACTGGAACTGTAAACTGATATGCATAAAATTGTTAAAACAGATAAAATGTATTTCGATAATGAGCACTAGGGGTACTCGTGGAAGCGGTATAAGAGGCCGTGGTGATGGCGAAGGAGGTGCTAGGACTGGGCTTTCGTCATCTGGTCACATGCCTAACGTTGAGGCTAGGGAGGCACTGGCTTCACCAGTAACTGAGATAGGGTCATATGATTGAGTGGCTGGGGATAAAGCATTGTCCCAAGCTATGTTGAGGATTCTGGAGAGGGTTGCTAGGCCCAAGATTGGTAATGTGGGCCGTGGGTTAATTATGGAACAACTCAGGTCTAATGGAGCTGAGATCTTTAGAGGTATTGCTGGAGTAGCCCTTAATGTGGCTGAATATTGGATTGAGGCGACGAAAATGATAATAGATGACCTCGACTATACTACCGAGTAGAAGCTAAAAGGTACAGTGTCATTGTTGCGGGACAAAGCCTATCAGTGGTGGCTTATAGTGAAATAGGGTACTCAGTCTGACCGATTGACTTGGGAATTTTTCAAGACTGCGTTCCAAGGAAAATATGTGGGTGTTATTTATGTGGATGCCTGGAGGAGGAAATTTCTGAACTTGACTCATGAGGATAAATCTGTGGCTGAATACGAGGCTGAATTTTTGTGACTTAGCCGCTATGCACGGGGGATGGTGACAACTGAATATGAGTGCTATGTTCATTTTGAGGATAACCTCAGAGATAGTCTTCGGGTTATGATAGCTCCACAGAGGGAGCGAGATTTTGCTGCTTTAGTGGATAAGGAAAAGATTATCGAGGATGTGAAGTGCGTGGAGCGCCTGAACTGTGAGAAGGAAAGGGGGAAGAATAAAAGGGATGCGAAGCCCTCCAGTTCGTTTAGAGGCCTAAGAAAAAGGCTAGAGTTGATGGGCCAGTCAGATTTGGGTGCCCTGTTGCTGCTACTAGATTGCAACCTTGTGCTAATTGTGGGAGACACCATCAAGGCGAGTGCTGGAAAAGAACTAGAGCCTGTTTGAGATGCAAATCGATGGAGCACCATATCAGAGAGTGTCCATAGAGGCCAGATCAGGTGCAAGCTACTGGTATGGGTAATGTATAGTCGCTGAGGGGTGGTCAGCAGCCACCGAAAAGCTGTGGTCAGGCCAGGGGTAGAAATGGTTTGGGTCGTGGTCGTGGAGCACAGGGCAGAGGTGCTGGTCATACTAAGGTGAAACAACTAGCTCTGGTTTATACTGCACATCACCGAAAAGATAGAGACCCTCTAGACGTTATTGTTGGTATGTTCTTTATCCAGAATGTACCTTATATTGCATTGATTGATGTGGGGTCTACACATTCTTATATTGCATGCACTTTGACTGAGACTTTGGGTATAATGTTTGAAACCACTGCAAGTGAGGTTACTGTGTTGAGTCCATTAGGGCAATTAGTGAGGGTGAATAAATTATTTACGGATGTGCCTTGGGAAGGTCAATGAATGATCTTTTTAGCGGATTTAATGGAATTTCCTTTCGAAAAATTTAAATTAATCTTGGGAATGGACTGGTTAGTTAAGCATTAAGCGAATTTGGATTGTGCTACAAAGCGAGTGGTATTGAAAACTACAGATGGTGATGAGGTAGTGGTTGTTGGGGAGCGTCGGGATTATTTATTGAATGTAATTTCTGCACTGAGGGTTGAGAAATTGGTTTGTAAGGGTTATGAGGCGTATCTAGCCTACATCGGTGTTTCAAATTCTGAGGGTTCTTCTTTTAAAGATATTAAAATAGTGAAAGACTTTCCGAATGTTTTTCCCGATGAGGTACCTAGATTACCCCCAAACCGTGAACTTGAACCTGTTGAAGGGATTAGAGTTGATCCTCGAAAAATTAAAGCTGTTTTGGATTGGACACCACCTAAGACTGTATCTAAGATTCGAATTTTTCTGGGTATGACAGGCTATTATAGATGTTTTGTTGAAGGGTTTTCATTGATTGCTGCACCTTTGACCAAGTTATTGTGTAAAGGGATACCGTTTTTCTGGACTGATAAATAGCAAAAAAGTTTTGAGAAACTTAAGAAATTTCTAACTGAGGCCCCTGTTTTGATTCAGCCAAAGTCTGAGAAAGAGTTTACTATCTATAGTGATGTATCACATGTTGGTTTGGTTTGTGTGTTGAGCTAGAGGGTAAGGTGGTAGCCTATGCATCTTGACAGCTTAAGGCTCATGAGGTTAATTATCCAACACATGACTTAGAGTTGGCCGTAGTGGTTTTCGCACAATTTGGAGACATTACCTGTATGGTGAGAAGTGTATCATTCACACTGATCACAAAAGTCTCAAATATCTCTTCACTCAGAAGGAGCTGAACCTTAGGCAGTGTAGATGGATTGAGCTGCTAAACGATTATGATTACACGATTGAATACCATCCTTGTAAAGTGAATGTGATGGCTGACGCACTAAGCCGTAAGGCTATTTCTAATCTTTGGGTGATGTTTGCTCGTCTTAGTTTGTTTGATGATGGTAGTTTGCTGGTCGAACTTCAAGTTAAACCGACGTGGATTGAGCAGATTAAGGGTAAATAGTTTGTGGATGAATCATTGTGTCCTCGATTCCAATAGGTTGAGAGTGGGGAAACTTCAGATTTTGGACTGAATAACAAAGGGGTACTGTGTTTTTGTGGAAGAGTCTGTGTATCGAGAGATACTGATTTGAGGCAGTCTATACTGCAAGAGGCACATATTAGTCCTTATGTTATACATCCTAGCGGGAACAAGATGTATCGAGACCTTCGTGAGCTATACTGGTGGCCAGGTCTTAAACGTGAAGTTACCAATTTCATGGGTAAATGCCTTATTGTCAGCAGGTTAAGGCAGAACATCGATTGCCTTCAGGGTTTCTTTAGCCAGTTAAGATTCCGTTGTGGAAGTGGGAGAGAGCAACTATGGACTTCGTAAGTGGGCTACACTTAACATCGACTAAGAAGGATTTGGTATGGGTCATTGTGGATCGATTGACCAAATTTGTCCATTTCATACTAGTTCATACTGATTACTCGTTGTACAAGATGGCTAAGTTATATGTGGCTAAGATAGTAAGATCACATGGGATACCGGGTTCCATAATATCTGATAGAGATCCTCGCTTCACATCACAATTCTGGAAGAAGTTACATAAGGCTTTAGGTACAAGGTTAGACTTCAGTACTGCATTCTATATTCAGACAGATGGTTAGTTGAAGAGGGTGATTCAGATACTGGAGGACATGTTAAGGACTTGTGTGATAGACTTTCGAGGCAGGTGGAAGGATTATTTGCCATTGGCAGAGTTTACGTATAACAACAGCTACCAATCTAGCATACAGATGGCACCTTACGAGGCACTTTATGGTCGTAGGTGACGTACTCCTTCGTGTTAGACTGAGTTGGGCGAGCGGCGTATGTTGGGACTTAAGTTAGTTTCTGATACCGAGGAGAAAGTTAGACGAATTCAAGATTGACTGAAGGCAGCATCAGATAGACAAAAGTCGTACGCGGATTTGAAGAATAAGAAGATTGAGTATTCTATGGGGGATTATGTTTTTTTTTAAGTCTCACCATGGAAGAAAATATTGAGGTTTGGAAGGTAGAGCAAGTTGAGCCCTAGGTTCATTGGGCCTTACCGTATACTGAAACATGTGGGACCGATTGCCTATCAACTTGAGTTACCTCCAGAGTAGGATCGGATTCATGATGTGCTTCACGTCTTCATGCTAATGTGATATCGCTCTGATCCAACGCATATTATCTCGACTGAGCAGATTTTAGAGCGTGATGTGAAAGTGTTAAGAAAGAAGTTTATCCTATTGGTTAAAGTACTTTGGCATAATCACAGTTCTGAGAAGGCCACGTGGGAACCTGAGGAGGCGATGCGACAACAATACCCTTGTCTGTTTTGACCAGGTACATTTCAAGGACGAATTACGGGGGTAGAGTTGTAATGCCCTAAAAATCTATGTTTTGAATTTTGTATGTTTGTGATACAATAGTATACCTGTTTCAGTGATTTAGTACCCTGAGAAGTGTCTAAGAAGTCTTGGGTTCTAGCCTTAGCTTGTACAAAAATTTTTAGCTTTTACTTGAATAAACCCTGACTCTAGTTTGTAGGCTTGTTAAATAATTTTGGTTAAAACATGACATAAAGAGGCTACTGGAAGTGGGGGTAAGTGGCATGATATCTGTGCTAGAGGGTGGAGGTTTGAATCTTAGGAAAGGTTGCTTAGTGTTTTATTTTGCTGCCTTTGCCGAGTGGGTGGTAATGTTTGATCGAAATACTACAGAATTGTGGTGGAATTTGAATTGGTCGATTGGAGAGATTGAGGAGGGATATTAGGAGAGATTTTAGGAGAAAATCATGGAAGTGGAGGTGAGGGTAGTGTTGTGTCGAAAGTGGATTGTGGGCACACTTGAATTCGACTTTGGTTGCTCCCTTTCCTCATTTTCAACCTTTTTTCCTTTCATCTATTGTCATTTTACCGAATTTTGGTTAAGGCCTTTGAGTATATTTCGGTTTCGTTTTTTTTTCAATTTTGCTCTTCTCTCCAATAACATTGCCTATGGATTGGTTATTTTTTCTCTCTTTTCATTTTGTGCTTGGCCGATTACCACTCGTTCTACTACCTTCTATGTGTCGATTCTTCTCTTCTCTCACTCTCTCAAGCTTTGGCCGAATACCCTCTATTCTATTTTCTTAGTTCTTTTCTTATCATCTTTCCATCTGGATACTTTGGCCGATTTTGCATATCTCTCTATTTTGTTTTTGGTATTTGCAATCATTCTTTGATCAATCGGTGGGTGACTGGTTCTTCCTTATTCTCTCTTTCGGCCTTCTTCAAGTTTCCCTCCTATTTTGTTAAAGCGGAATACTTCATCTTAGGGTTGGGTGCTCAGTCTTTATTTTTTCTTCCCTTTTACTGTAATAACCTTTTATTTAACACCTTTCTTTTCTGTCATATTCTGCTATGGAGTGCGACTGTTCCTTCGCGTGCCTCGGTTTAAGGGTGTGTTATGGTTGTGGCCAAATACTTCTATCCTTCAGTCTTAGTTCCACATTTTGGGTAAGTTAATATACTCTTGGTTTAATTATTTGAGTGTATGATATTAGTTATTGAGTCACGAATGGGATGTAGGTGGTCCTTAAGGACTTTAAACGATCTCCTACAACGGTTTAGTGTAATTGATCAAGGCGGGTGATAGGTAAGCCCTCGAATAGGTGTTTTGGGTTAGGGCTTTTTTCAATTGAATGATAAGCGACTAACTGAAGTTTCTGATTGTGATAGGTTGGTGTTCTCGTGGGTTAGTCGCACACGTTTGCAATCAGATGTGTAATCACATTGTTATTTTCGCAAATCGGCCAAAAATCAGAATCACGATAATTAACGCTGCGCGAGTGTGCACTCGCTCATATGGAAAACTGAATGTATGAAATGTGGATGTTGGCTGTAGAAGCCACCATGGGTGATTTCATGGGCTTAGGTCGTTTTGGGCCATGTTGGGCTGAAATGGGCCGTGTGTGCCCAACGGGCTTATGGTCCCCGCACGGGTAAACCACACGGATGTATGGAAGATATTGGACCTGACTGTGTCGTTTACACGGCCAAGGTCATTTCTGGGCTTTGTGAGCCACACGGGTGTGGGCCCGCACAATGGGCTTTAGGGCCTATTTTCACTGTTTGTACTGTTAAGGTTGCACGGGTTGCCCAAGATAACTATGGACCTACTGATGGTTCGGTAAGTATACTTGGACCCCAAACTGATAAAAAGACTATTTTGCCTCTATGAGGTAAAATGACTATTATGCCTTTATATGATGTATGATCTACTGAGCATGCTATTTGATATATATGTTTTGCATACACTCGTGATATTATGATATGCTGCATGGGGATAGGTTTATTGTATTTGGAGGAAGTGTACTGAACTGTTTAGGTCGCACGGGTCGTCCGAGATGTCTGTGGACCTACTGACGACTTTAAGAGGCTTATATTACTAGCAGCTTTGCTGCGATACTATTTAGTGCCACAACCGGTGCTAACTTTGTAAGTGTAGAGATGGGTGGGTGATTTATTCCCTACAGTAGTGCAGGGTTGGATAGGAGATGGTGTGCAGGGTTGGTTGGGATAACATGCATCATGCATACTGATTTCTGATACTGTTATGGGCTAAAGCCCAACTGATACTGTTGTGGGCTAAGGCCTAATTGATACTGTTACTGTGAAAGTGCTTGGGCCCAATTTGTTCTGTTGCATGCTGTCTGTATAACTATTTGGGGAATTACACACTGAGTTTTCGTAAACTCACCCTTTCTGTTTTTACTGTATAGGTAATCCCCATCCTTAGGCCGATCTCTGCATCGGAGGATTCAACGGTGGCCACACTACTCAATAAACTAGAATTTTTAGTACTTTTTAATTTTCATGATTTCAGTATTTAGGTTTTTGCTTGTAATAAGGCCTCTCTGGATTTTATTTTTAATTTTGGGATTTTAATTCGCTTTGGTTATGACTGCTAGTATTAGGACCTGAGTTTTAAAAAGAAGCAATGTTTTTACAAAATAAATGCAAGTACGTAACTATTTTTAAAAGAAAAGCTTTCGCTATAAACGAGATTTTAAAATTAATAATATTTTAAAGAAGGTACTTTTGATAATGACGCAAAGTTTAAAATCATCTTTTAAATCACACAAAGAGGTTAAATAAAGATTGGGCTTTCCAAACGATATCATGTTTTAAAAAGTGAATAACTCCTCAAGGACACGCGTTTTAAAAATGAACGACCCGTTTTGAAAACACTGTTTAGTAACAAATTGATAAATTGATTTTGAGGTATCCAACGACAACAAGTTTTACGCTTAACACTTCAATGTGACACCGTCGAACTCGACCATAATGTCTAGGCCAGGTTTGGGGTGTTACATGCCAAGTAGTTTGGAGAAATAAATGTACTAGGAGTTGTAATATGATTATTTGGTTAGATTGATCATATTATATGGCTATTGGTTGAGTATTGGAGATTGTTTTGCTCTGGTATGTGTTTGAATTTATTCTAGGGTGGCAAAGAGGCTTGGCAGATAGCCTTATTTTGTCCACACGGGTAGACACAAGGGCGTGTGTCTAAGTCGTGTGTGACATACGGTCAGCCCCACGGGCGTGTGGTTAGGCCGTGTGCCCCCTACACCTTGAATTGGTAGAAATAAATGCCTAGTAGTAAACACATGGGCTGAGACACGACCGTGTGTCTCAACTCTGTGAAGGACATGGCCTAGCACACCTGGCCGTGTGATTGCTGACGTGAGAAACATAATACCCAAGTTTTTTCACATGGGCTACGACACGAGCGTGTCATGGCCGTGTGAGGGACACGGGGTAAGTATACATAACCCCTGTAGGTTCGATGTTAGAAAATAAATCCACACGAACGAGGGGCACGGGTGTGTCCCTAGGTGCTTAGGCTGGGTAAACTATAGGGGCCATCAGCACGACCATGTCTAGAGGCCACACGGGAATGTGCCTTGTTTTAATAGTTTTCGATAAAATTTTCTGAAGTACCCAAAATGGTCTCGGATTGTTTCCAAATCATGTTTTAGACCTAGTAGGCCTATATGAAGGACCGTAAGACAATGTTTGAAAAATTTTTAAATTGGGACACATTTCGTTGGCTTAAGTTTGAATGTTTGCATGTGTTTTAGTAAGGTAATGCCTCGTACCCTATCACGGTGTCAGATACGGGTAAGGGGTGTTACAGCTTTTATCTGCACAGACGGATGGTTCATCCATCAATACATTTATCATTAGAAAAAATATCTACAATGATCAGTAGTTTATCCACAACGTGGTGTAAAGGTAAAAGAGTTATGGGGAACTCCTACAATGATGTGTAGCGGTGGGGTAAAACCTTTTTACTATTAAACTGAACTTGCATTGCATTCATAAGAAATTACATGGCTACGAACATTGAAATATTTGTTGATTAGTTTATCTGAATTACCGATATTCTATATTGCTAACTAATTGTGATTTATTCTGAGTTTATATTCTACATGACTTGTCTACTATTTACATTGGTTCCTTTGTGACAGAACTCACACTAAGCTCCATAGTTCACTCCCTATTTATTTCCATCTTTATAGAAAATCCACTAGGTTAGGATGTGGACGTGACATATGAAGGGCTTGAAAACATTTTATTTTTATGAAAGTATTATTAAGCTTATATATTTTTTATAATTTTTTCTATTACATAATTGTACTGTTTTGTCTATTTTGTGGTATGAGACTCATATTTAGGCTTCATTTAGCATAACATTTAAATTAATTTTAAAATATTTTTTATTTAATTAAGGCATGGGATATAGTTTTATTAAAACCAAGTAAAAATCACTTTTTCACTATCAGATTAAAATTAAATTTGGAAGTAATAAATGAATGAAAATTTAACTAAGTTTTTCTTAAAGAAGTGACCATTAAGTTTTTCTTAAAGAAGTGACCATTACTTAGGAAAGTTAAACTAAAATTTTTTTTATAACTCGCCAGCTTTTCTGAAAATAAATTAAATTTTATTCTAAAATCAATAAATGTTTTAAATTGATTGTTTAATAAACCTCAATCGTACTAGGCCATCTTAGTAGACAATGTAATCTCCCGAATTCGAGTCTCACATCTGGGTCGAGTTTGAGAGGTTACAAATAATATATATTAAATGAAAGAGATAAACAATAATCTTTTTATTGGTTTGAAAATAACCTAAAACTTTTCTAACATGGTGGTGATTCCAATCAATAAAATTTTGCAAAGGTTATATGACATTTTTGAAACGACATTTAATGTTATGACATTTTTGAAACAATACTTTATCATATTTTCATAATGTTATGACTCTTATGAGGTTATAACTTGTCTGAAACAACATTTAATGTTATGACTTTTTTAAAATGATACTTAGTCACATTTTTACAGTAATTATATGTCACTCATAGTTGGATGCAAAAATATACAATACAAACTTTCATTTGTTTTCTTCACTTTAGTGATTTTTGACATTATTCAATTTTAAATGTGCAATTATTCAATTCAGAAATTGAGTGAAAAAAGATACAATATAGACTTTTGATTTTTGACTTTATTTCATTTAGATGTGCAATTATTCCATTCAAAGAAGTAAGAAAAATTACTCCGTTCAAGAAAAATGCATTGTATTATATCTTAGGAATAGTATTTCTTAATTGTGATGTATCTTGAAAACACCCATATATATAATATTATTAAACATATTAATATAAGACGTGGTATCTGTTAGTAATTCAATGTTTGTAAAATTAATAAAAGGTGCATTAAGATGATGCATGTGTCTTATAGTGAACTTTGAAAATATTTGTAAGTTATATTGTAAGTTGTTGCAACGATAATTTTTACATTGAATTAAGCCACTGTGGAGTGATCGTGATAAACTAGTAAGAACATAGATTTCCACCCAATTAGTACATGAACCTAATTCCTTAGGCATTCACGTGTATAAGAATCGTGTAATGTTTGACCATCATTCTAACTTAAGGCTCCGTTTGTTTGCCACTAAAATGTTTTCTGGAAAATGATTTCTGAAAATAATTTACTTTTCTAGAAATGATTTACTTTTCTGGTATTTGGATGAATCTGTGTAAAATATTTTCTTTTATTTGGCATATTTCTTAAAAACATTTTCTGGAAAAGCTGTTTTTACATGTATTTAAATAAGCAAAATTTGGAAAAAAAAGGGCAGCTAATGACGTAAGGTATATTACTTGCATGATTAATTAATGAATTTAATTATGAATTATTATTATATATATATTTTCTATCATGGTCCATTAAAATTTTCAAAATCCACTAAGCAAATAATAAAAAAGTATTTCCTGAAAAATAAATAAAAGGTGAATCAATTAAATGCACATCGTCTCTTTTATATCAGTGTAGTTAGTAATGATAGGTCTTACTTACAGGATATTTTTCATTTTGCATAATAATCCTACAGAACACCCTAAATTTTTAACTCCATGATATTCCTATTGCATGTTAATATCTTACAAAATATTTATCAACTTTGGCCTATTAAGCTTCACTTTTGTTCATACAAAACGTACATACACCAATCTCTACAACTAATATCATGCTTAACAGTAGTAAAAATTGAAAACCAACTGCTATATTTCATTGCACACAATCCCAAAGGGTACCATGTTCAGAAGAATTAGTGTTACATACTTAACTATCAAAATTTAAGAGAGTAACACTTTTTTCTTTTTTCTTTTTTCCTACATTATACATAGGCTCTCCTAATTTGCCATTTTGGGCAGCTGTTTTGGCATTCACAACTAGAATTGTATAGTGAGCAAAGACCCCTTGTGTTTCCACAATCATGTTATCTATACAAGCTTAAGTAGCTAGAAAAATGGAGCATCTGTTATAGAAAAAAATTATTTACAGCAGCAACCTGGGACCACCAAAACATTGCTAAAAACTAAGGAAAAATGCAATATTTGTAGGAAAGAATTTATACTGTCTCTTACAAAAGGACAACAACATTTTCACGAACGATCAAAGAATCAAAAAGTGCTGCACTCTGAAAAACCTATTAGCGAAGAGTAAACAAAGAAATGACTCATGCCACCGATAAATTATATCATATTTAGAGCTTAAATAAAATATTACCAATCCAATTTGAAGACCATATATCTTATCATCACCAATCAAACCCATTCTCTTTTTGCCTCGAACATATACCTCTCCCTACACATGAGAGTTATGTATTCTTTTTATAAGGATCTAAGTAGTAATAAATCGATATGCAACACAAACGAATTACCAAAACTATGAAGACAGACTCAATAAGCATTGCTCACCTTGTTTGGTGCAAGAAGTCCAGCAATAATCTTCAGGATTGTAGATTTCCCAGTGCCGAAAGGACCAATAATTCCAACAGCTTCACCATGCCTAATCTATTAATCAAAGGAGATGTTAGGAATCAATAGATAAAAGTGAAAAACAAATTGATAATAATAGAGAATACTACTACATGAAATGGCAAAAAACAGAGCTATGATCATATGCAAAGAAAATTTATGTTTCTAGCTCATCTTTGTTCATATTTTTGGACATGGGGAATTGGTAAAAAGGGATCCAAAATTAGGAAACAACTACATGGATACATCATATCATTATAGAACACTAGACATACATCTAAGACTGTAAACTATAAAGAAGAACTTCATACAACTAATTTAGGATGCCACCAAGTTAAGGCTAACATGTTACTCATATATCCCATTTTGTCTATGGCTAAGGTGTTAGGTATGATCGAGCCAACCTTAAACCGTCCATGTTTGAACATGCTTTGAGTATCCAGAAAGTATAAAGTCCTTAAATCATTCGAGACAAAGTTAGCTCTATTCAATTTGAGAGAAGTACTTCAATGCAATCTAGACATAAGGTCTGATTCTCATTCATGACCCCAAAGTTGAAGCAACTTAAAATCAAGATGGGGTTATATATAATACATCCTTAAAAACCATCTAAACTAAACCATATATGTTATCAAAAAGCTAAATTAGATTTGAAGTAGGAAGATAGTACAATTAAAGGAAACAGATAAAACTAGTGAAATTTAAAACCAAACACTTAAATGGAACTAGTCCCCTTTAATAATCAACAAAAAAGACTATCAACTACTCTCAACTAAAACTGATGACTTACATCACCATCTCCATTACAGCTACAAACCAGAAAAAATAATCAATAAAGATGGAAATAAACATGAAATAGAAACCTAATTTCTTTTCCTGATAGGAAAATAAAATGAAATAAAGCTGTTTTTTATTCATATGATGGAAAATAAAAGTTTTAGTCTAGCGAAGACGAAACAAATTAGAACGAATATAGTGAAGTCTAGCATAGTAATGTAGAACTCCATGTCATCTTATGCACTTGTTTGAGAAACTATAGGACGAAAAACTCTTCCTACAAGTAAAAATGTTCAAACAGTAATTCCAAGAAGTATCTTCTAATAACTTGAAACAACACTCTTGCAATACAATCCATAAATATCTGTTCACATAAATATCCATAAATGTCCACAGAAATTCGATTCGAAAATAGAAGAATTACCTAAAACAACAACGGAATCTTGAGAAACCGTAACAAGAAAATGAATTTGAAGAGACATCAACAATGAAAAGAACAAAAATCAGAAGCAAGGCATAAAATTTGAAGCATAAAATCGATTAAAATGTGGACAAGTAAAGAACAAAAAGAAAAAAAAGAGCTTTATGCCATACCTGCCAAGACCCAGCAAAAAGGAATGAGATTTGCTTGAGAAAGAGAGAAAAGGAAACAGCAGCCTGAGAAGAAAAGATATATGATGGACTAAGGAAACAGTAGCCTGAGAAAAGAAGATATGTGACGGTAAGAAGATGAAGAACGGAAGAAGGAGTAGGAATGAAGAACAGATGAAGGAGACGGAAAATGTCTTACAGAAATGAAATTCGTAAGACATTTTCCTTAAAATGTAAGGCATTTTACCCGTGTCTTGGAAAACATTTTCCAAATGGAAAATGTTTTCAGTCAAACAAACGTTGGAAAACTAGGAAAACATTTTCTAGAAAATGTTTTCTTGCAAACAAACGAAGCCTAGGTAGAGTTCCGTGGGAAATTACTTAACTAGAAGATCTTGAGTGTATAACCATCAACTTAACACCTATTGCATCATGCACCACAAATGAGTCATTGTTGGACAATCTCATCTAGTAGCATGCTTTGACTAGTTGTCTTCTTTTGAAGATAGACCTATCACATGATAATGTCTACCATAAGGGCCAATCCAATTATGATTTGTTCATAAGAGAATTCTTCTTACTTTTAGGAAATCTTCTAGTGAAATCCACATAACAATCCTACCGTGGGGTAGAGCACTTACCATGCCATCACAAGAGACCGGTGGAGACCGTAGGTCTTGTTTAGGACCTTTCCTCATTCAATATTTTAAAAACATGCAATATTTTTATAATTTCTAGTTTCAAACGTGTATGATCAATATATGCATGACAAGTAAATGTGACATTCTTTCCTAATCTGTATGACATGCTTATCTCATATATGCATGACATGCAATGACAATTTTATAATATTCACATTCAATTATTTACAAGATTTAATCAAACAATTTTGATTCTCCATAGTTTTCTTTCAGGAGAAAAACCGAATAAGTGAATGTGAACCGTGCACCAGGTAGGTTCCCAAGAAAGGGAGGTGAGTCATACTTGACCACTTAAAAACTAAGCCTTTCCTTGCCAGATCCAATCCTAGACATGCACTTTCTCATTACCACACTTCTCACTGTAATCGGATAATCTAAAGAAGTGAATAGAACAATACAACACATATATTTTCTCATTACCACACTTCTCACAGTAATCAAATAATCTAAAGAAGTGAATAGAATAATACAACACATATATTTTCTCATTACCACACTTCTTATCTTTAATTGATCAACTGTAGATCATCTCATACATATGTATCACAATTATATCGTAAATAATTATTAAAAAAATATATAAAGATATGGGTAATAAAATAAAATTTTTAGCCAATATTTTTATGGTTCTATTTCTAGAAAATAAATGAAAAACTAAAAAAAAAATACATAGTTTTTTTTTTTGCCACAAGGCATTCCTTGTGTCTCCATCTTCTCTTCGTCATGAACTCCTTTTTGGAGAAATTACATTTATGTCCTATGTTTATTTTTGGCTCACAAGAATTCTATAAATAAAAAATAATTCTATGTGGAGATGATAGTCCACGGTCTATTTCCTAAGAAGCACAACCTTGGAAAAATTAATAATTATATAATAAATATATATAATATTGCATTTATTCACGTACATTCCCCTAAAGTTGCGAATAATAATAAGAATGCTACATCATATCAAATATTAATCAAACAAGATGAAGAGAGAGATTTGGTCTTGATTTACACTATAAACATAGTACAATCTGGCGCTCTGATACCAATTGTTGGAAAAATCCCAATTTGAAAATAGTTTTCTTGCATAGCAAAAAATTAAAATTTTGAAAATCGACCTGGTTTGTGATATTTGTAATAATAAACTTTAACTGAATTTGTACTTATGTTTTTGGCTTAGCAGACGTTCGTTGTTCTTAGCTTTCAACCAAATGATTTTCTTCGCTATTCTTATACTACAAACTACTTCAAGTGTGGACTCAAACCAATTAAATCGAAATACCAAACTAGAAAAAGTTTTTTCTCCTTTTGGGGTGAAAACAAAAATTCTATCTTCTTAATAGAAATCGATAGAATTCTTATTTCAAGAAAATATATGTAATAGTTAAGAATAAATTCTCTCTATTTTTAAGTAGAATAACAATCTCTCAAAGCTGTGTTAATAACTCTATCGGTGCCATCTATTTTTAAAAAGAGAACGCAGAACTCTTTTTGAGTTGTAGTGGTTTATTTCAAATAGAAAAACAACATCCTACTTAGAATAGGACTAGGGTGGATGACACACCTAATATTCCTACTAGGGTTGTCACCCCATTCATGTTTATGAGGGGTTTTTGGGCCTCTCTCATATCGGGTTTAATTATGAGTATTTTTTGGGCCTTTTGACCCTAAACTCTGTAATGTGATCCAACCCAATTCAATTTTTTTATTTTCCAAAATAAGCTTTAATATATATAAATAAAACAATTTTCTCATCCCTATTTTACCCTAGCAAAAATTTGACGATTTTACCCCTGGTAAAATTGTGATGCTTTTGCCCCTAATAAAATTTCAACCATTTCATATTTTTCTAGCCACCTTGAGACTTCTTATACACCTTCCCCAAAAATGCCTCGCTAAAGTCCTGTAACACCCCTTACCCATATTCAACGTCAGAATAGGGTATGGGGCATTACCTAACTCAAACACATACATTCATTCATTTCTGAGTTAACAAATTTCGTTCTAATTTAAAACTTTTTAAACATTAGCTTAGAGTCCCTAATATGAACCTACGAGGCTCAAATTACACTTTAAACACGGATCAGGACTAATTCGAGCGCTTAGAAAACTTTTAGGAAAAGCCTTTGAAAAATAAGGCACACCCCCGTGTGGATGGGTAACACGCCCGTGTGATCTGTTAACATGGCCGTGTTGGTGGTCCATGTGGCTCACACGGCCTACGCATATTGGAACATGCCCGTGCTCCCTACTCGTGTGGATTTATTTTCTAACATCAAACCTACAGGGGTTTTCACACGGCCTAGCACACGCCCGTGTCCTTGGCCTGTGTCCCTCACACGGCCATGACATGCCAGTGTCGCGGCCCGTGTGCAAAAACCTTGACATTCTGTTTCTGACGTCATCATCCCTTAAGGGTCACACGGCCAAGGCACATGCTCGTGTGCTTAACCCGTGTGTGACACTAACTTGGCCAACTTAAGGTGAAGGGGACACACGATCGAGCCACAAGCCCATGGGGCAGACCGTGTATCACACAAGGCCCAGACATACATCCGTGTGTCTACCCTTGTGGATAAGAACAAGGCTATTTACCAAGCCTATTTGCCACACTTACTTGCACTATCCTATACAACATTACAAAGCTATATCTACAACATATTCATACATCCTAAACATTTGTAATCAATACCTCAATGCATCATTTAAATGCTTCTTTGCTCATATAATAACTCCACAGCTAATAAGCCAAATTTTATGGCTAAACACGTATTGAACATTAAAACCACCTTAGTTAAAACTCACTTTACACTTAATACAACAACTAGCCTATACATGCCATATAACTAAAATTTGCAAAGCTTTAAATAACAAACCATAACGGGATAGTGTGTTGAGATCTCGGTCATCTTCCAACCCGAGCAGGCTTCTGAAGCCCTATAATATGAAAGAATAAACAAGGTAAGCTATAAAGCTTAGTAAGTTCATATGATTATTAAATTTATGTTAGTTATTGAATACATTTCGAGTAATTACACAAGCATAATGAGTTCATATGGTCTCACCGTACACTCATTTACTCTCTTACAGAGTTAACCTTGACATTTGGAAAGTTTAGCCATTTCAATAATCGTATAAAACAATTACATACTTATCAAATCACTTACAATTACTCATACATAAACGATACGAAATATTTCAGATTCAATTCATTAATCATTTCATAAGCATAAAATATTAACTCGCATATCAAACCATAACCTTTCTCGTATTTTCATGTAGACTTATAACAAGTCCTTAAACTACTACCACTCGATATTCACATGAGCTTCATACGTACCTGTACTCACTTAACTCGATTACATTTTCACCTTCATTTTGACCTTGTCCGTTGATTTACTTAAACATTGATAATAACATGTTATCTCAGTTTAATATTAATAAATATCATGGTTCATAAATCTCTTACATTTCATTCCTAAAACTAGATATAATTCCACAAATTTTGACTTACCCATTGAGTCATTCGGAACATCATCGAATACTCGGGAATCACGTATGCATGGTACCAATGCCATATCTCAGATTTGGTCTTACATGAGATCGTCTGTTGACGCCGATGCCATGTCCCAAACATGGTCTTATACTGGCTCATGTATCGAGGCCGACGCCATGTCCTAGATATGTTCTTACACTAGCTCTCTTCTGTCTGTCCTGATGTCATGTCCCATACTTGGTCTTACACTGACACCTATCGAGACCAATACCATGTCCTAAACATGGTCTAACATTAACACATATCGAGGTCGATGCCATGTCCCAGACATGGTCTTACACTGACACATATTGAGGCCGATGCCATGTTTCAGACATGGTCTTACACTAGCTCTCATATCGCCATGGTCCAACCATGGTCTTTTCCGTCAATTCATAGCAAGTCGTAGTACAATCGTACTTGACCCTACATTCCTCCTGATTGGTCTTTCAGTTCGATCTCATTCTTGCATTTTATCATGGTTAGATTACAACACAGGAAATAATACAGTATCTCATTTTCAATTTAATAATTGATCACTGTAAATTAATCATATGAACTTACCTTATTAGCAGAAACAACGAACTAAGTTGATTAATCTGATACTTTGTTCTCCTTCATTCTCTGTCCAAATCTCGTTTCCCCTAATCTATAAAATAACCACTTTTACTTATTTAGCCGTCAATTTATACAATTTAGTCCAAAATTCATATTAGGGCAACTTTACACTTTTCCCCCTAATGTTTCACATTCTTGTAATTTAGTCCCTATCACATAAAAGTGCAAATTCATGAAATTAAACACAGCCCAAGCTTAGCCAAATTTCATAATCCTCACTAGTTAGCCAAATTTCATAATCCTCACTAGCTGCCCATAAAACATACTTTGGCAAATTTGTAGTTTTGTCCCTAAACTTTCACAAAATTATGATTTTGCTCTAAGGCTCGAAAATTGATTTTTATCAAATTTCCTTATTTCTTATGCCTAGCCAAACCATTTTTACTCTTATAGCAGCTCACAATTTCCATTATTTCACACAATTACCATCAACTTAACAACTTTACAAAATAGCCCCTTTTTAGTGTTTTCATGGAAATTATTTCACAAAAGTTGTTTATTTAACAACTATGACTCATTTTATTCCATAATATTTCAGCAAACTACACAAATTTCTCTTATGACAAAACCCTAAACTCTTAACCATTTTGTAAAATAGTCCCCTCATTAGCCAGATTAAGCTTTAGGGGTCCCAAAAGTACAAAAATCATCCAAAATGGCTACCAAAATGACTTACTTGTAAGAGATTTGCTTGGCTGAAATTTTGAGCTTAAAAACCCCATATTTTGCTGCACATTTCGGTGGAGAAGGAAGAATGAAGAAGGTGATATTTTCTTTTCTTTATTTTATTTTATTTTAGTCACATAAGTTACCAACTTTCCACCTAACTTTGACCTTTTTATTTCTTTGTCTCTTCATAGCTGGCCATCACATTTGAAAGGTTTTATTGCTCTTTAAAGACCTCCAATTATGGCTCTTTAGCTATTTAACACAATTTACTAGTAAATTGTAACTTTTGCTCTTTATGCGATTTAGTCCCTTTTCACAATTAAGCTTCCAATCGCTAAAATTAATTCACCAAAATTTTCCTACACTCGTATAATTATACTATAATACATAAAATAATATTAAAAATAATTTCTCTGACCTCGGATTTGTGGTTCTGAAACCACTGTTCTGACTGGGCCCAAAATCGGGCTGTTACAAGTCCTCTTTACCAGGAACAACCACTGACCCTGTAACAACTGGCTCATCCCGATAAGTCAAGTTGTCAAGCTATGCTCTCAAGTATGATTGTAGACTCATCGCATGGAAGATGAAATACGTGTGTCTCAAGTCTCCATCTTTCCATCAATGCGCTGATAAGTGTAGGATCCAATTTACAACCCTTGAGCATACGAGACAAATGTAACAATCATGCGTCTTGCAAATAACTAAGAATTTCGGTGTTTGGGCTCTTTAACAAATTATGTACGAACCCTTGCAAAACATGATCATCCTCCTATTTATATCGACAAAATAAAATATTAATATCTTAAAATTTAAAAAAAACTTTAAATTTAACTTAATTGAAAATAATGAAATTTAAAATTTCTCCTTATATTATCGCTTGAGCATCGAAAATACGTTTATCGTCGGTACGAATTAGAGAGCTTTCTATTCGTGAAAATTTAATCCAAATGAGTATACGAAATAATTAAATAAAATTATAATATTTTTTAAACAAGTGTACTGAAAATTTCCAAACAAAACTTTAGAAAATTGAGAGTTTAGAGAGAATAAAGAGTGTTGGATTTGAGTGAAAAGAATGAAAAATGGTCTGATATTTATAGGAAAAAGTTATCGTTGGCCTTTAAAAAATGTTACCATTGCCAACGTTTAAAAAACCGTTGAAAAATGACCGTTGGAGGAAAACGTTTCTAGCTAGGCACACCTTCATACACTCTCTCCAAAAACGATCTATTTCCCTAATTTTTTTTTAAAAGACAACAACTCATTTAACCAATTAAAAAAACATATAAATCAAATTTAATGACATTTTAGAATGTTACCATATTTTCACGTTTGTTATTGTAAAAATGAAAATAATAAATTATTTGTTTATACACGGAGTATAGTTATGTGATAGTAATATGTCATGTTGCAATTAGAAAAATATGGCACATCAAAACAATGTTAGTAACAAGGAATAGTATATACGCATTGAAAATTTTGTTATATTTGTGCCATTATCTCTTTTAAATTTTATTCCTTTTCAAATTAAATAATATTTCTTCTCCTTGCTTTAAAAAAAATACTTATTCTAGAATAATAAATAAATAAATAAATAAACACTTCTTTTCTTTGAAAAAAATACCTTTAAATTTTGAATAGAAAGCAATTATGATAATAGGTATTTTCTCTTAACATTTTAAAGAGCCCTTTGACTTTAATGGCATTAAATCACTAATAAATAATATATAAATATATAATTGCTGTATTACTTTTTTTAATTCAATAAAATTAATATATTAAATGAAAAAAATAACTTTACATAAATGAAAATAAATAATTGTTGACGAACGGTTATAATTGAATATTTCTTAAAAAAAGAAGTCATAATATTAGAGATTGACTCAAAATTTATTAAATACTATTTCTTAAAAGCAACTAGAATTAAATTTCAACTTTACCAATTATTTTTTAATACATTCTATTAAATTATTCGCAATTTCCTTAATTAAAGACAAAAAATTAATTTTATGAATCTTTCTTATTACATCATTCATGATTTTTATCAATTAAAAATAATATAGCATTTTTTTTTCACATCTTACCAACTTATGATATAAGAAATGTATTTATTTTTCATTAATAAAGACAAAAAATAATGTGATAAAGAGAGTTAATAAAATAAAATTTCCTTAATCACATTACCTCTAAATTGGGGGAACAATAATACCACTTGCCTGAAAAACCCAGACCCACTAAATTGATATTATGCGACTAAACACGCTTAATCACATTCTCTCTAAACTATTGAACATTTATATCAAAAAGTGCAAAATGACATCCGTTAGAAATTTCTTCCATTTCAATTCTTATGGCTCGTTTCATATTGCTCTTTCTTTTTTCCCTTTTTTTTATTTTAATAATTTTTTATAAGTTTTGGGTTCAAATAAAAATATTTTATTTTATATGTTAGTATCTGGTACATTATCAATATATATTTTTTATTTACAAATAATCTTAGAAAATTATTGTGTTTTTTAATACTTATATTTTAATATTTTATTATATCCCTAGAAAATACTTGTTAACTTCTTGACTCTGATTGTGGTAGTGTATCAAATATTTTCTTATTTTATTATAATTTTAATTATAAAACTATAAAATTAATATTATTGTGTCTTTTTAGCACCTTAGTCAAACTCCACATGAACCAACGAAGTTAGGTAATTTTTATGGAAAGACTGAAATTAAGTTGTCTATTTTTATAAGAGTTAAAATGTAATTTTATTATTTTAATAATTTATATTTTTATAATTTTTTTAAAGGATTAAATTATAATTTTATTATTTTTAGAAGTTAAAAGTAAAATTTTATTATGTACAATTTTAAAATCTTAAAAATTTAAAGGATTAAAAATAAAATTTCCCGTTTTTAAGGTAGTGTCGCCCCTAACATAAATTTCGATTAATCGACCAAATTAATTGAAATATTCGATTTGATTGTATTTGAAAAAAAATTAATTTAATTAATAATTAAAGGTAATTTGATAATAATAATTCAATTTAGAGTATTAAGCGAACCCCTACAACAAACATGCAAACAAACATGCAATATGCTCATAATGACTTTAACTCCTAAACACTCTTATCTTGAACACCTGTCCTAGGATATAGAAAACATCTCCAACTGTTAGATGGGGAAAAAAAAAACTTTTCTGGTCTTACTTGAGTTACTCGACTCCACAACAAGTTAACTCCAATGAATTTTGGCACCATCACCACGTAAATTGCCTTTAACCACCTATTGATGCAAAAGCCAAGGATGTAGCACAAGAAACCACAAAGTTAGAATTTAAAATTTAAAAGAAGAGAATCAAATCGGAAAGAACAGTGAATTGGATCCTTGTATTTCATGAACGTGGATTTTAGGAATGCGAATTTGACTAAAACTCCAATTAAGATTAATTGAATCTAAAGATAAAGATAAAAATAAAGATTTAAAGTGAAATAAAAAGAGAAGAATGATAGATTAGTCTTATGGAATCATTGAATAATTTGTATTTAAAAATATGAATGATTAGACTTGGACTCTATAAAATCTCTAAAAAGAGGTGTTGAAAATAATCAAACTTAAAGTTTGAAAACTTCTAAATATAAACCTGAGAAGAATCACTCAACATTCAAAGAAAATTTATTTCATGTAATGTAAAAATTTAAATAAATTATTTTATTTTATTTTAGGGGCCGAAACTCATACTAGCCCTGACTTCCCCACTGTCTCACAGCTCTGCTCTTCAGTATAGCTTTGTTATCAGTTATATTTTGCATGGTGTGAGAAGTGGTTAAGTCTTGGGACATTTGAAAACGTGGTTTGGGGTTTGAAATATATTACTTGTGATTTCGTATGGGCTGCAGCAAGCAATCGAGCGACTGGTTGGATAAGTAATGATGATAGTGATAAAAGTTGTGCGGTCACAAATAGAGGCAAATGCTATGGCTGCACAGTTAATCCTCCCTTGGTTACGTACACCTAACCTAACCAAAAAGATGTGGCAAGGATTGAACGATTGTTATGCGTCTTCAGCCCATTCAGTTAAACCTTGAATGGTTATAAGCATCTTGTCAGAAGGATCCATTCTTGTCCGATAAACAAGATAGAATGAAAATAGTAGAAGTGCAAAATCCCCACACAACTCCTAGGCTCTCATAATAAATGTATTTGATTCTCTCATTTGTTGTGAATTGCGATGCAAACCCTAACAATGTTTGTTGCATGATATGTCCATTTCAATTCATAAAATAAATTGAATCTAGTCGTGATACTAATGTGCATGTATCATATAACAAAACCAGAAATCATTTTACAAAACGCCTTTGCTTATTCTAATTATATGATGTAATCCATTTTTCTTTTTCTTTTTTTAAAACAACTAGTTATTACTTGACATATAATAATTAAAAAATAAATGTAAATTTCAGTAATTTATTATTTTTAAAATATAATTAATTTTTAATTTAAGGATAAACTATATCCAATGTCATTAAACTATTACTAAATTTACCTTTTTGTTACTCAATTTTAAAAAGATACAAAATGATCACTGAACTATTCGAAAGTTTTTATTTAAGTCACCGGACTGTTAAATCAATGTTGTATAGCATTCTTTGTTTTTATCGCTTGTATCAATCAAAAGCTCCCATTTCCCTACTCTTCTACAAATTTATTTTTTTCATTAAATTACTTTGAACATCATGAATTTACAAACTAAAATCTGAATAACTTTCTTCTCTAATCTCTGACATTGACCATTAGATTGATTTGGGTCTAAGTTATGTTCTTTTACTCATCATTGGGCACTGAGCCATTGTACCAATTGTTAGAATCATCATTTGGTGCTCACCAGTTAAACTTCTTTCCATGTATCTATAAGTTACATTATTGGGAGGGTACTTTTGTCTTTTTATATTTTTAATAAAACCAAATAAAAATTTACTCATTGTGATATTTGAATCTATGCCACCAACATCTATAAAAAAAAAATTGCCTCTTCAACCAAGTTTTATTTTAATTTTTTTATACATTTCAATATTATTAAACAAATAGTTTCACCTACATAGTTTGTATACTATTATTAAAGTCCTTTACTAAGTTTAGTATCACACGTTAAATGACAAGAACTTAGTTGAGTAAATTATAAAAATAACCTTATATATTTTAAATAAGTTACATTATTACAAAGACATGCAAACAAAAAGAAAACTAATAAAATAAAACCGACTTATCTAGCCAAATTTCTGATCTGTCACCCACTCTCCTTCTTGATACTTCATTTCTATCATCAGTTGCTTCCAATTCTTAAGAAAAAAAAAAGTCATTTCTCTTCCTCGTTCTTGAGCTCATTGCCATTCTCCCCTTCCCAATCCAAATTACTCCTTGGTCGATCCCTCAATCTGGCTCTCTGACCCACCTTCGATCCTTTTCCAGCGACTCCACGAGGTACTCCTCCTATCAGATAAAATTGATCCCCTTTCTTTAAACTTTATATGGTTGTTGTATGAGCCACCAAATTTGTCATTCTAGGTGTATGTTTAAAGGGAAATCTGTTGAAACATTATCGATAATGTTGAATATTCTCTTATATAAGCCCCCATTTCTGATTCATCTGTCTCACTTGACTGACATTTCTTGATGACTAACAATATATCTCCCTCAACCACCGCCAACTGCAAACCTAAATCTAACCCTAAATGCATTGCCTGAGCACAAGTGAGAGATTTAACAGCAAACGGTGATGCAATATTGCAGTTCAAAACAAATGCCAAAACCATAACCCCCCATGGCATCCTTTACCACCAACCGAAACTAGTTCACTTCTGATGATTATTGATCTCGTGATGTGATGAAGTAATAAATTGATCGTACCTAAAAGACTAACTCTTATCACGATAAAAGGCAAGCGCACCTATCGGGTAGTAGTATAACTAGTGGCAAGACTGGAATATTGAATCCAAGGAACTAAAAGTACTAGTAATGACTTTCTTTCTATTATCTAGCCTAAGAATAAAAAGGCGGTTTGGTTGTAAACTGTTCCCAATTAAACTAAAGAAACGAAAAAGAGTAAATTGGGAGAGATTACTTTGGGAAAACTGATTGATAAGGACAATACCTTAGGAGGAATCCACCGAGACTTCACTTGTTATCTAACTCTGAACTAGATGATTTCTTCATTCGACTTGATCCGTAGAGATCCTTAAATTATGTTAATATCTCTGTCAAGAATAAGAACAACTAATTCTAGGTTGATTAATTGAAATCTTTTTCTAATTAAAACCCCTAGTCTTGCATTAACTCGATCTATTGATCCCCATATTAGGTTTGACTCTAATCCGACAAATTTTCGTCATCCTATGTCTAGGATTGCGATCAACTCCGCTTAATTGTGTTGGATCTACTTTTAAACAAGGACTTTTGCTCCTCTGCCTAAGCACATTCGACTTAAATTAATATCTCAGAAATATCAATTCAAGAATTAAAAATACAATTATCAACAATTCAAATATTTATCATATAGTCTAGATAACAATAACAAGATCCGTCTTAGGTTTCATCCCCCTTAGATATTTGGGGCTTTAGTTCATAATTATAAAAAGAAACATCTAAGAATAGGTAAAATAACAAAACATAAGAAAACCCAAAACTCCTGAAATGATTGAAGGGAGATCCTCTGTCTTGATGTAGATCTTGGCTTCTGAGATGGATCAATCGGCTTCCCTTCGAGTAATTCCCTGCCTTTAGCTCTCCGTCTTGGTGGGAAGACTGTACTCTTGGCGGGAATAATGCACACTTTTGTAGTTGCCTCCTAGGGTCTTTATATAGAGTTTGGAGAGTCTTTCTTAGCCCCTAAGTAACTTTTTCCTTGTGAAATTAAACTTCCCCATGACAGGGACACGCCCATGTGCCACGCCCGTGTAAGTTGATGCTAGGCCATGTTCAAGCCTGTTAAGGTGGCACGGCCATGTGGGTTGCCCGTGTGAATCGAGTCTAGGCCGTGCTCGAGCCTGTTTATGCGGCACGACCATGTGACACGCCCGTGTGGTGAACTCTAGGCCGTGTTGATTCCTTACTTTGGCCCATTTTCTCCGTTTTTAGCCCGTTTCTTGTTCTTTTCACTCCCCTAAGCTCACCATAGTATAAAACATAAAATTAAAGGTTTAGGAGCATCAAATTCCACAAATCAAGGAATAACTCATCCATAAATATGCTAAGCATGAGGTAAAAATATGAATAATTTATGGTTTATCAAATACCCCTACACTTAAGCCTTTGCTTGTCCTCAAGCAAAATCTCAATTAATAATTAAAAATCATTCCTCTCAACTTATAATCCTTATCAATAAAGTTTCAAACTAATCCATAAGTAATCATACATTGAAAATTCAACCAAAAGAAAATTAAATTCTCAAACAGTCTAAGTTGAGAATTTTATCATAGAAATGTAGGTTTCCTCCCTTCTTCTAGGTAATTACCTTGAACTTAAAATCAACAAGAGTTGACATCCTCACTAAAGATTCACTCTATCCACTCGAAGTGTTTAGGGTTCAAAAATTAAGCACTCATTAGTCAGTCCTAAAAAGTTATTACGATAAGCTTGCAGGAAAAACAAATCTCCACCACTATGTATTGGCATGATACATTGATTAAAAGGTCTTTCAAGGGTTGTAACGTGGCCTTGGTTAGGGGTATGGTCATAAGCTGAAAAAGATGGTTAGAATTGAGATTGAATTGAAAAATCATCTAACTAGAAAAATCTCTATCACTGAAACATATTCCTAGAATAAAGCCTTTTGGATGACATTGTTTAAGAACAAGAGCTCAAAAATTACATGGAAATATGCGAAATATTGAATTACAACTGAAATATACATTTTTTTATTTTTTATATATCAAGAACAAATTGAATATTTATAAACTTTACAACTGAAAAGGAGAACAAAGCTAGATAATTATTCAACTCAAATCTCGACAAAAATAGGGATCAAAATAATTGAAGGGAATTCAACAAAAAATAGGTTATAGGTTAATATTGAAGGTAAGTAAATGAATGGTTTATTAGGCTCAATGAGGTTCACTAGGGGTTAATTTATGAAGGTAGATTTTTATGGAGTAAGTGGGTTAAATCCTAAGCGCCATTATCATTTCGGTATATCAAATAATGATGTGGTTTTGACTTGTATAATTGAAGCAAGTTCTAGAATAACAAATCAGTATTGACTTCACTCAAAGCAACAATAAAAGTGAGCACGAAAGGATGTATGCTCAAAAGGCTCAAAAATCTCACCAGAATTATGGCTTTTGATGTCAATCTTGCAAATTTCAAATTTCAAGATAACACTTAAAATTGGGGAAAACAACCTAGAAATATTTAAATTCTAAAAAATTTTAACTTATCGTACTTGATTCTCTAATGTCTTAAAGTTTGAATAATTAAAGCATAACTACCTATGTCTTAATTCTCAACATATCAATAAAAATCATAAATCAATCAGAATTCATTTTAATAGGGGATTGAGAATAATACAGAGAGTGAAAGTGAGAATTCGGGATTTAAGAACAATGCAGCAAGTGGCAAAAATTTTCAAGGCTTCAAGGATAATATGAAGAATGAAAGTGAATTCCCCCCCACACTTAAGATGTACATTGCCCTCAATGTACAAAGATATCATTAGTAGCAATAGAAGTATAAAATCATAAGATAGGGAGAGAAGTGAAACTCCCTGAATATTAGATGAATTCCTTGAGCTGGGTGTGAAGATTTGTAAGGAAGGGTATTTATCCATAATTTTCGTACCAAAAGGATATGATGATCGGGGTCGTGGTGGCTATGGTTATGGTGGCGAGGGTCGTGGTCGTGTAGGAACCAGTAGTCGTGGCAGGGTTTTCCCATTAGATATAGATTTGAGCTGTAAAGCTCTTTTGAAACTACGATAACATTTATCAATTTTAGGGAATTTGGATTAGCACAATGTACTCGTTAAGAAATAGCCAATATTAAACATTTGAAATAAAATAAACTAAGTTCTTAAAATACTAAAATTCAAATAATGAAAAAGATAAAATAAAAGAAAAAGGAAAAATAAAAGTGAAAATAAAGGAGAAGATAAGAGGACTCGTGAGTCCTAATCTTCAGATGGTTCGTGAGGTGGGGACGGCAGTGCGAGATGAAAGTGTTGACAAATATGAGATAGAGTAGCATCAATGTGATCAAGCCGCTGAAAATATTGTTGCTGAAATTGTGTGAACTACTCAGAAGTGACAGAGTAGCATCAGTAATGTCCTCTGGGTCCTCCTGCTCAGTGGATTGAGCTACCTGGAACTATAGAGGATCGCTCCCACGTCGGCGCTGACTCATCTTCATATGAAGCATGATTTGGATGCCTTGTAGGGATATCTGGGCGATGAGGGTGTAAGAGGATGTCTGGGCCTCTATGTTAAGGAGGCCGAAGTAATGGGCCAGACGGGTCACGTACGGGCCCATTGATATTACGCCCCTTCGATGCCGCTCGATTTGGTGTTGGATGGCATGGGCGATAAAGTAGGCGACGTCGAGCACGTGTGCGTGCTCCATGCTCCACAGAAAGTAGGCGTCGTAGGTTTTGACGATGCCGGTGCTCTCTCGTCTGCCCGTTAGTGTGTGCGCGAGTAGGGCATGGAGGTATCTCAGCGAAGGGGTAAGAGCTGTCGCCTTAGAGCGGCTTAGATCGTAAGTGGCTGAAACAAGGACTAAGGTCTACCAACACTTAGCTGAAGAAAAATAGTTGTGGCGGTGAAGCTCTGAGAGGTTTTCCTCCTCCATGAACTGCTCAGTATATAAACCCAGTGCTGTACTGAACTCTGGTACACTGAGCTATCGAAAAATGCCCCTTAGATGAAATTGGACTGTCCTTGGATTGTCATATCAAGACATGACCGCCTGAAAGTGAAAAGTGGAGCAGAGCTCTAGGGTGAGCTCGAGGTAAGTGGGCTCGATGATTTGGAAGAATTGGTTCCACGTGTCCGTCGTTAATAAAGCTCATACCGCATCTACTAGTTAGACCCGTTCTAATGCGGCCTAGTCGATGCACCTTTCTATTTCGAGGGATATGGCCCTTAGAATTTGAAACAGTTCCTCTGAGGAACTTTACAGAAATTGGAGCAAAGGGTGTCTGATTTCAGTTGTGGCTCTGGAAGAGGAACCACTGGACCCCTTTCGCTTTTTAGAAGTGGAGACGGCAGCTTTCTTTCCTCGTGAAGACGACATGATTCTTGAAAAAGAATAGAATGAACAAATGAGAATAAAAAGAATAAGTCATGAGGATTCATAAGTTCCTAAACTAATTGACAAATTAGACTAACCAAAATTTACTAAATATTTCATGCAAGAGATGAATTTGACAATAAATTTATTCCTAAGCATGGAACTTAACATAATGATGAAGACAATGGTTCCTATAGTGAGTTTATATCATCAATGTGTGTTAGAATCAATGGCATGATATAGTTAAAGATGACAGTAAGAGAATGATTCAAAGTGGCATTATTCTAAATCAGTAGATCATGGATATGGATATCAAATAAGCATTGAGAATAAATAAAACA
Source organism: Gossypium stocksii (assembly GCA_020496765.1). Taxonomy (NCBI): domain Eukaryota; kingdom Viridiplantae; phylum Streptophyta; class Magnoliopsida; order Malvales; family Malvaceae; genus Gossypium; species Gossypium stocksii. The sequence continues at coordinate 19,813,217 of CM035631.1, read as the reverse complement.
TGAATGGATGAATAAAACTATGAAAATAAATAGAAACTAAATAAAATAGAAAAAATAAGAGTTAATAACAAAAAGGAAAGATAGAAAGGGGAACCGAATGGCAGTTGTATGGGCGGAGCACGGTCGTGGCAAGGGTTGCACGAGCGTGCTGGCATGGCTTAGGTTAGCGGTGGCGCTAAGGAGGGCTGGTATAGGTTGTGGGTGAAGAGGGTTTAGGGTTTTGAGTGAAGAAGAAGATGAATAGTAGGGGTTTTATATAGGATTTAGGGCACACGGGCGTGTCACACGCCCGTGTGAATCATTTTTAGCCTGTGTGGTTCGAATTTCAAGGGTTTTGGCGCACCTGAATCGTGACACACTCCCATGTTCCTTAGGCGTGTTGGGTCGTATGGCCGTGTCGCACGGTCGTGTCTGTCGATGTTCGCTTCTCCTATGCCCGTGTAGGGGGTCAAACACCCGTGTCTGCATTGGCAAGTTTGACCATAGGGTTAGGGCACTGGCATGTCAAATGCCCGTGTTAAGCTATCAGGATCGACCATGGCCTTGGGGCACGAGCGTGTCGCACGCCCGTGTTGATTTATCAGGATTGGCCACGGCCACCTCGTACGGCCGTGGTGAAGTGTCGCAGCCTGTGTTGGGAAAATTATTGTTCTGTTTGTGCACGACCATATCGCACGGCTGTGTCTTTGCCCATGGTATCCACACGGCCTTAGGCACGCCCGTGGGCATGGCCTTGTGGTATAAGAAACCTACATTCAAAAGGTTAGTTGATAAATTAAGGATCTTAAACAAAAGTACTTTACTATGTCAGTGCTCGGGTTGCCTCCCGAGAAGCGCTTGTTTATAGTCTAAGCTCGACCTCTTTCAAGCTTGTATGGTCATTGTGGTTTGAGGAGTTCGAACTCCTCTTTCTTGCTATTAGCTTCACTATCAAAATAAGGTTTGAGTCGAGTATAATTTACCTTGAAAGTGCCAAATGTCTTATGTGTTATCTCAACTGTACCATAGGGGAAAATTTTCATTATTGTGAAAGGAGGAGTATCACCTGTATGAACTTTTGAATTTGAAATTTAAAGATCTTCCTCCTCTAAGTAGACTTTATCCCCTACCTTAAATTGATTCATTTTTACCTTAGGGTCATCGTGGTGATGCTCTGGTGTGATGTGGCATACTTTGGGTTTCTCTTATCGATAGTTCAACCACTCGTCTAATTCTTCAAGCTGTAGCATTCGTTTTTCATACGTGGTCCCCTTGGATGGATTTGTCTGTTGTTTGATCTTTCATATGTGCAGAGTATCCTGTAAAGACGGTTGGGCGGTGAGATCATTTTTATTATTAAGACTCGTAATAATATCTTTATTGTCAACAGTCTTATTAAAATTACGAGCCTGCAACGTAATTTTGTCATCACTTATGCGACGTGTGAGCTCGCCTGTGCCTACATCAATTATGGTTCTAGCAGTTGCGCCTTAAGATTAGAGGTACATTGCTATCCTTATCTATGTCTAGAACAATAAAGTCGACTGGGAGTATAAATTTATCAATTTTGACAAGCACATCTTCGATTATGCCCTTAGGAAATCTAATGGTTTTATCAGTCAATTGGATGCTCATCTTAGTTTGCTTAGGTTTCCCAATATCTAGTTGTTTAAATAATTTATATGGCATTACATTAATACTGGCCCCTAAATCAGCTAAAGCATTTTTAACATCTAAACTACCAAGTAAACAAGGAATTGTAAAACTCCCTGGGTCTTTTAGTTTGTTGGGTAGCTTATTCTGCAAAATTGCTAAGCACACTCCATTTAATTCCACATGAGATGACTCATCTAGCTTTCGCTTATTCATCAAGAGCTTTCTTAAAAATTTAACAGCGTTTGGCATCTACGATAGAGCTTTAAAAAACGGTAAGTTAATGTATAATTTCTTTAAGAGTTTAAGAAATTTACCAAATTGCTCATCTGTGCGGTCTTTCCTTAACGCATTAGGAAATGAGACACGAGGCTTATATTCTTTAACTATCGATTCTTTGTGACTTACCTTATCCTTATCGCTACTTACCACAGTCTCCTTACTTGGCTCTGGTTTAGTTTTAGCTAACCCTTTTTCATCAATCGTGTCGATGGCATGGAGTTGCTCCTTAGGGTTGGTCTTGGTGTTGTTCGGTAACCCACCTTGTGGTCTGTCAGAAATTAGCTTAGTGAGCTGGCCTATTTGAGTTTCAAGTCCTTGAATGGATGCTTGCTGGTTCTTAAGTGTCGTCTTGGTGTTCTAGAAGCTGGTTTCTGACACGGCGATGGATTTCGTGAGCATCTCCTCAAGGTTCGGCTTTTTCTCTTGTTGGTATGGTGGTTGCTAAAATCCCGGAGGAGGTGGTGGTCTTTGATTTCCTTGATTGCCTTGTCCTCCCCATGAGAAATTAGGGTGATTCCTCTAGCCTGCATTGTAAGTATTACTATAAGGGTTATTTTGATATCTAGAATTATTACCCATATAGTTGGCTTGCTTGGTTTCTATGCCATATCCATAAGTGGAGTACTTAGAATTGCTCATGTTTCCTTGGATTGAGTCACATTGCATTACTGGCTGTACCTGCGTAAAACCAACTAAACCATCAATCTTTTTATTTAAAAGTTCTACCTAATTAGAAAGCATGGTGACTGTATCAACATTAAAAACCCCTGCCGCTTTTTGTGGCTTTGTTCTCATGACTTGCCACTGATAATTGTTCAATGACATTTCCTCTAAAAACTCATAAGTTGCTTCTGGAGTTTTGTTATTGATTGCTCCACTGGCGGCTGCATCGATCATCTGACTCGTTGAAGGGTTCAAACCATTGTGAAAAGTTTGAACTTGTAACCATAAGGGTAACCCATGGTGAGGGCACATTCTCAATAAATGCTTGTATCTCTCCCAAGCATCGTAAAGTGTTTCTAAATCCATCTGCACAAAAGAAGAGATATCATTCCTTAATTTAGCCATTTTAGCCGGCAAAAAATATTTAAGTAAAAATTTTTCGATTATTTGTTCCCATGTAGTAATAGATCCTCGTGGTAACGAATTTAACCACTGTTTAGCCTTATTCCTCAAGGAAAATGGGAATAGCCGAAGACGAATGCTATCATCAGAAACACCATTTATTTTAAACTTGTCATAGAATTCTAAAAAGTTGGCTAAATAAGCGTTAGGATCTTCATCCTGCAAACCATCAAACTGAACAAACTGTTGTATCGTTAGTATAGTGTTAGGTTTCAGTTCAAAATTATTTGCAGTAATAGTAGGCCTAACAATACTGGATTCAGTACCAGCCAAATTAGGTTTAGCATAATCATACATAGTACGAGGGATAGGATTTTACTCGACAGGATTTGCAGCTACTACAGGCAGTAGCTGATTATCTTGATTTGCCTTCATCTCTTCAGTAGGTTCAGGTTCTTCTTCTAGTCCTTGTTCTGCATATCGCAAGCTTCTTCCTATTTCTTTGTGAATTCTACGAACTGTAGCTTTTAAATCATCATCAAACAATAATGGTCCTCTTGGGTTTCTTCTAGTCATAAACTAGAGACAGCTACAAGAGAAGAAAAAAAAAATTTAGTAAATAAAACCTAATATAGAAGACTAAAAATAATTAAAAATAGTAATGGCTAAAGTAATAGAAATAGAGTGTTCCTAATATCTTAGTTTCCCAGCAACAGCGCCAATAACTTGATCTCGTGATGTGCTGAAGTAATAAATTGATCGTACCTAAAAGAATAACTATTATTTCGATAAAAGGCAAGCGCACTTATCGGGTAGTAGTATAGCTAGTGGCAAGACCTGAATATCGAATCCAAGGAACTAAAAGTACTAGTAATGACTTTCTTCCTATTATCTAGCCTAAGAATAAAAAGGGGGTTTCGTTGTAAACTATTCCAAATTAAACTAAATAAACGACAAAGAGTAAATTGGGAGAGATTACTTTGGGAAAACTAATTGATAAGGACAATACCTAAGGAAGAATCCACCTAGACTTCACTTGTTATCTAACTCCGAACTAGACGATTTCTTCATTCGACTTTATCTGTAAAGATCCCTAAATTATGTTAATATCTTCGTCGAGAATAAGAACAACTAATTCTAGGTTGATTAATTGAAATCTCTTTCTAATTAAAACCCCTAGTCTTGCATTAACTCGATCTATGGATCTCCATATTAGATTTGACTCTAATCCGGCAGATTTTTGTCGTCCTATGTTTAGGATTGCGATCAACTCCGCTTAATTGTGTTGGATCTACTCTTAAACAAGGACTTTTGCTCCTCTGCATAAGCACATTCGACTTAAATTAATATCCCGAAAATATCAATTCAATAATAAAAAACACAATTAAGAAGAAGTCAAATATTTATCATATAGTTCAGATAACAATAACAAGATCCATCTTAGGTTTCATCCCCCTTAGATATTTGGGGTTTTAGTTCATAATTATAAAAAGAAACATCTAAGAATAGATAAAATAACAAAACATAAGAAAACCCAAAACTCCTGAAAAGATTGAAGGGAGATCCTCTGTCCTGATGTAGACCTTGGCTTCTGAGATGGATCAATTGGCTTCCCTTCGAGTAATTCCCTGCCTTTAGCTCTCCGTCTTGGCGGGAAGATTGTACCCTTGGCGGGAATAATGCACACCTTTGTAGTTTCCTCCTCGGGTCTTTATATAGAGTTTGGAGAGCCTTTCTTAGCCTCTAAGTAACTTTTTCCTCGTGAAGTTGAACTTCCTCACGAGAGGGACACGTTCGTGTGCCACGCCCGTGTAAGTCGATGCTAGGCTATGTTCAAGCCTATTAAGGTGGCACGGCCGTGTGGGTTGCCCGTGTGAATCGAATCTAGGCCGTGCTTAAGCCTGTTTATGTGGCACGGCTGTGTGACACGCCCGTGTGGTGAACTTCAGGCCGTGTTAATTCCTTGCTTTGGCCTATTTTCTCCTTTTTTGGCCCGTTTCTTGTTCTTTTCACTCCCCTGAGCTCACCTGAGTATAAAACATGAAATTAAAGGTTTAGAAGCATTAAATTCCACAAATCAAGGAATAATTCATCCATAAATGTGCTAAGCATGAGGTAAAAATATGTATAACTTACAGTTTATCAATTATCAAAGGCAGCATCAAAATTGATCTTAAAGCTTTGCCTCTCCGAAGGACTCATCACGCAATCTTTTCCCTCATCTTAGGTAACTTTATCCCCTAACCCATCTAGCTCCCTTATATAACTGAGGATTGAATCAAAAATGGATTTTGCAGGTGTTCCTTTCCCCTTATCCAACCATTTATTCCTTTCGGTCCAGATTACCCTTAATGCACAACATAGCAGACAACACTGGGTGACTGAATTATTTTTGAAGAACCTGGTAAGCTACACCCTACTATTTATATTCATCATTGTCAATGGCTAAGCAACTTTTAAATGCTACAAAATTTCCATAGGGCGTTGCTAAAAGACATGCTCTAAACTATCTACAACACATTCTATAATTTTTTTTTTTTGTAAAAAGCCCTAGAATCTTATTAGTTGTAATTAATGGTTGTAATTAATAATAGGACTAGTAGAATCTTAGAGAAGCATCTTGTACACTTCGAATTGAGAATTCTTCTGACGGTTCTCTTCTCCAAACTAACAAATCCTCATGTGCTTCCTATGCTAAAGGGATTTGACTAATTCTAATAGCAACATTGTTAAATTGTCTTTAGAGACTTGTCCTGATACCAATTGTTAGCTCAAAAGATTAACAACTCATCCTACAACAATGGCATATATTTCTGAGTCAATTTTCTTTGGTGTGTTTTAATCTATCTCCTAACCTGCTTAGTTCAATGGTGCTAATTATTCTCATTGGAAGACTAAGATGATGTTGTTCACCCAAGCAAATAATCTTGTCATATGGGACATTATTATGAATGGTCCTTCAATTTTATCTAAACAAGAATGAGTGATTTTAGTTCCAAAATGAAAGAAGGAATGGAATGAGGAAGATAGGAGAAGCATTCAACTCAATGCCAAGGTAATGCCATTTTATTTTGTGCACTTGGTCCAAATGAGTATATTAAAGTTTCATCATGTTCAAACGCCAATAAGATTTGGGACAAGCTTGAAGTCACCTGTGAAGGCACTAGCCAAGTGAAGAAATTTAAACTTGAAATCCTTACACTCGACTACAAAACTTTCAATATGAAGCCTGAAGAGGATATCAATGAGATGTCTGATTGGTTTATAATCATCATAAATGGATTGAAGTCTTATGGGAAGATTTATCCAAATGAAGAGGTGGTAAGGAAAATGCTTCGAAGCTTACTTACATCATGGGAAGCCAAGGTGACCGCAATTGAAGAGCAAAGAATTTATAAAATTTTACATTGGTTGAGCTAATCGGTTCTTTGCTTACACATGAGATAAGACTCAACAAAAGGGTTGAAGAAGAAAAAAGTTATGAAGAAGAATGTTGGTATTGCTTTAAAATTCACCACAAATGAAGACAGTGAATCAAGTGAAGAGGTGAATGAAGACGAAGAGGTGAATAAAGACGAAGAGATGGAGATGTTTACTGGGAGATTTAAGAGGTTCATGAAGTCCAATAAAGGAAGAAGATTCTAAAAGATAGAGGAATTGAAGCTTGAATCTAGAAGGAGAAAGATCTCATTATATGCTATAAGTGCAAGAAATCGGGACACATCAAGTTTGATTGTCCTCAATGGAAGAAAAATGGGTCTATCAAACAAAACATAAGGCCTATGTTTCTGCTTGGAGGGATGAAGATTCATCCAATAATGAAGATCAAAAAGTAGTCAACCTATGTCTTATGGTCATCAATAACTCTAAGGTAACTTCTAATTCATCTATTTCAAATCCTTATTCTTTTGATGAGTGATAGGTGTCGAAACCTTCAAATAAAAATTCCTACGATAAAATAACTCTACACAATAGTAAAGAGAAGTAGGGTCGAGTCTATAGGGATTGATTATTGTGATCAACTTTCGTTCTTTCTTTCGTGTGAATAGAATATTTATCGTGTCAATAGTCGTTCCAATAGTCGTACCCACAACTCGAAACAGTCTTTCTGGAAAATAAATAAAATAAATTAAAGGAGTTGACAATGTCTGGAAATTAAATAAATGCAATAGCAAATATAAAAAATTATATACATCGAAAATAAAATAAAATTAGAAAATGAATTTGAATTCTATAAACAGAATTATAAGGCCTTAGCCCTAGACTCGGTGAATTCCAATTTCTGAATCGATCTTTGAAAATGAGTTTTCTCCTCCAAACAATAAGCTAGTTATAGCAGGTAAGAACATTCTAACCGCTAATTCTTCCTTTCATAGTTGATTCGGGTAGGACCTACAAACCAAACTTTACCAATTGTCTAATCCCGATACGTGCGTTCGCAATTCAAGACCTCGGTAACCTTACGTTCTGAAGAACCCAACTCGAATCAATAGCCTCAATCACGCGGGATGTTTAAATCCGATCACAATATCCATTGACTAAAATCCCACTAGTATGAGGATATGCCAATTTATTCGCGAAAATCTGAATAAAGCATGGCTGACTCATCTTTCCAATTGTATGCCAAAACGACTCCAACCCAACGCGTACTTTGTGTTGAAATCAAGTTAACTTTAAGAGACAAATTTGTACAATCATGGATCCATTTCTCATGATTCTTGACTGAAAAGAATACCGGCCTAAACCTAAGTTAAAATTTTAGTGAAGCATGAAATTAATTATGCTTGGTTGGTGTATAGAAATGATTTTTAAGGAAGTGGTGGAAGTTGGAAAGGGAATGGGCTTGGAAAATAATTAAACAATTTTGTAAAGGAATAATGAAATGGAAACGGAATGGCCGTATGCTTACTGATGCATGAATTGGAAGGAAAAGAATAATTTCATTCAATTCAAAGTGAACTCATGTGTCAAATGTGTTTTTCAAAGGCCACCATACACCCTATTTATATACATACCATATAGTAAAAATAGCCTAACCCACCTAACCACTAATTACATGAAATCAAAATCAAAATTTTCTTTTCTAAATATGACTTTTACAAAGTCAAAAATCTTATCAGACCTTAAATGTCTCGAAATTTTCAATTTAACCTCTCTTTTATTTTTTGCTCTCCAATTTAGTCATTTTTTGCTTGTTTGTGCTTTAAGGCATCCAAATTTCATTCCTGATAGAATTTAAACATAAAATCACCAATTAGCAGAAATTAATTCAAGAAGTAATTGATTTGAAAACGTAAAATATGCAAAATAAAGATGTTATCAAATCTCCCTTACTTAGCCTATGCTTGTCCTCAAGCATTTGTATGTTCCTATATTAGAAATTATCCAATAATTTATCAAGAATCAAGCCCCTATTCCACAACCATGATCAATGCAAAAAATTTAGGTGAGAAATAGATAAGCGTTCAAATACTTAGTTTAATCAACAAGTGCCCATTAAAGTCAAACATGTAATTCAATCATTTCACTAAATTGAAATTGAACCAAAATTTCCAAGGTTTTTTTCTTAATTAATTATATAGTAAATTTGGGATGTATTCAAACCTTATTACATGAAGTGAGATGACAACCTAAGCACCTTACTCTGGATACTCAATTTGACATGTCTCCAAACAAACTATTTTTCCCCACTTACGGTAGCTCGGTTAGTGGAGTGTTTGCAAGTTTTCAGGTCGTCACTTGAATCTTTTTACGCGAGATGATATATAACCCAAACACCTCATCTCGGTTACTAAATTCGGTCACCTTTCTGAAATCTTCACTCATAACTTGAGCCATCAGCGAAGTTTTTTTTAGGAAGTAGCAAACATTTTTAAAATTAAACAACTAAAAGCAATATTCTTTACAAGCAATGTTATAAACAATCAATTTTAATGAAGCAATCTAATTACAATATTTCAAATTTATAACACATGTCGACTAAACTAGATAATGAACACTTTAATTCTAGAACCACCCAACTATCTAAATTGATTAAGCATTGGAATTAGAGGCTCAATGTCAAACAAATTAACAAATAATCCTAACATAAGAATTAACACATGTGAAAGAGAAACAAACATGTAGCGAAAGCAAACAATCATGCATACTTACTAATCTAAAACCCTCTACTTAAACCATGTTTCTCCTCAAGAATATTGTACATGAATTAAAGTTTAGTAGAGAGAAAGGTCAAATATACTCCTTGTGTATATCTAATGTGGTTGTTGGCATTGGGAGTGACAACTTTAAAAGATGGCGAGAATTGTAGAGACTTGGGTTTCCATTATTTCAAGGTAAGTTTCTATACGGCTTAAATTGCCTCAACAAAAGGAGGTTGCTCCTCTTGCTCCCTAGTAGTGACGATGTGACGTTGGCAAAACACCCTATTACTACAATCAGTTTGTATACCTAGAAGAACAAAGTAATACTCGGTAGGAATGTTGGGAAGCACACTCATAGAATCTAAACAATTCTCATCTAGATGATCTATAATATATGCACACATAAAGGAGGAAAAATCAACCACAGCGGGAAAAAGTTGGGAGACTAAATTTATAATATATGAGTGAAGTATGAGTGATCTATTAGAGCGTAAAACAACATGAAAATTTTATGCAAACCAATATCCTAAATTAACCTTATATCTAAAATCGATGAATATGCACTCACAAGTCCTTAGTAGTCTTGAGATTATAAAGATGAATAAACATCATTAGCATCGAAATTACTTGGTATATCCAATAAAGCAGTATGGTAGCAATTAGTTTGAACACTGTCAAGGTCAGCGAAATCCATGGCAATGTTAAAATTTGAGATCAACATCCTAAAATATTTAGCAAGTAATCAAAAATAGACATCTCGAGTTTCAACAGTTCGCCATGCATTAATTTGAAGCTAAATGTTGCATAGAACTCATAGACTAATTCATAATATTTAGCACTTGAAATATTTGCAAGTGAATTCCAACCAATAGCATCAAAATAGTTCAATACAACTTCATGTATATTAAGCATATCAAGAGTGTAAAGATCAATTTCCTTACAAATCGAGCGTGGCCATTGTCAAATGTTATCGTATCTTACGCGATGCTTCGGGGTTACAAAATTCAGAGACCTTCGTAGCCATGCTTATATCGGTATAGTGTAAGCATGAACTCACCTATTACGTTGACTGTCTCGGGGTGGTCAAACATATTCTTCAGGCGAGTTAGATGGTGGATTCGAAATTCCAGCAACTTCAGTACTGCTATATGGAGGTGTTACATGTTCATCAAGTGGTGGTCGATGTGCTCGAATGGAGGAAGATCGTGTTTGACGCTGAGGAACGTGTTTGTTTTTATTTGAAGGACCTTCGCCATTGGCATTAGAAGTCTTGGCCTCATCCGAACAACCTACATAGTACGTTAGTAAATGTAAAATAGGTTGTAAGTTAGGAATCAACCTTTCAAAAGTAGCAGGACTGCTGTGAGAGTGTTTTTTCTCGATCCGAGTTGGGCTTCTTTGGCAACGATTCTTAATAGGCACGATCGTTTTCCTTGTAGGGGGAGGAAATTATTTCAAGTCTTCATCATCTAGATGAAAGACTGGAAGGACCGAAAATTGGTTTTGATTACGCTTAAAAGAAACTGGGAACCCGTTAGTTGCTTGGTTCTTTGTTTGAACCATGGAATGTGCTCGGGCTTAAAAAAAATCGGCAACAACTATTTTGATATGGCTTACAACTACAAATGGTGGCAGGATGATGATGCTAGCTTGTGGCGGCAAAAAATAGGGTTCAGGCAACGGCCGTGATTGATGTGGAGATGTTGGAAAGGTAGTGATATAGGAGTCATTTATGGAGAAAGGTAGGTGTTTTGGTTTGGTGTTTTGAAGGTTGGTGTTATGGGTTTTGAAGGATGACGATGGCGTTTTGTACTAGGTAAATACGGTGGTGTGCGAGAGATGTGTGCGAGGAAGAGTTGTTGAATAGTGGCCGATGGTAGAGGAAATGAGAGGTGATCAGTGGTGGATAGGTAAGAAACGAAGATGGTGGTGCTCATGAATTTGAGTCTTTTGGTGTCGGCTCGGTGTGGTAGTGTATGGGTGTGAAGATGAATCGACAACTGAACAGTATGGCGGTGGTATTCGACGATGGTGGCAGTGTGATGGTGTTAATGGGATTAGGATTTTTTGTTGAGAAAATAAAAAGAAGAAAGGGAGAAGAAAGGTGGGGGTATAGGCTTGGGGTCTTTTTTTTTCTTTTTATTTTTTTTCAATTTGGGCCTGTTTGGCCATTCAACCCTTTTTTTTTTCTTATTTTCTTTTCAAGTTAATTAAGGCTTGGGGGTTTTTGGTTTTATGTGAAGAATAAACGACTGGGTTTGGTTTTTTGGGGGTTAGTAGAGGTTTTGGGGTATTGGGTTTATTTTGTAGGTTATATGGATTTGGGTCAGGTGTGTGTGTGTGTCTAAATTTGGGTATTGGGTTATGAAGAAAATAAATGGCAGTACTAAGCACGACATGCCCATGCCACGATCAGTATCCAATTTTTAAAAAATTGACAGCCTCCACCAACTTTCCTAGAAAATAACACAGAATAGATTAGATAATAATCTCGTTATTATTTATTTTATTGTCAACTTAAATTAAACTGAAATTCAAAATTAAATAAATTAAATGAAACATGGTTTGCTTCCCAAAAAGTGCTTTTGTTTAACGTCGTTAGCTCGACAACCTATAAGTTTATTCAATTGGCTATTTAAGTATTAACTTATCGATCATATGCACTTGAAAATTTTCGTAGAAAGGCTTCGAACTCTATCCATTTACTTTGAAAATTTTCCTGGCTTTTTCAATTTTGATTTCAATTGCACCATGCGAAAAAATGCGAGTAATAACAAAAGGCCCTAACCACTTAGTTCGGAGCTTACCTGCAAAAATTCTTAGTGTAGGGTCATAAAGTAGTACTTTCTGCCCAATTAAAAATTGCTTACAAGTTATCTTTTGATCATGAAATGCCTTGATTTTATCTTTATAAATTTGGGCATTTTCGTATGCTTCTCATTGAATTTCCTCAAGGTCCTGAATATGTAATTTTCGATACTTACATGCACCATCCAACTCTATGTTGCATTCCTTAACAACCCAAAACGCCTTGTGTTCTAATTCCACAAGAAGATGACATGGCTTACCAAATATAAGTAGGCAAGGAAACATGCCTATGGGTCCCTTTTAAGTTGTACGGTATGCCCACAATGCATCATTTAATTGCAAACTCCAATCTTTCCTATCTTGCTTAACATTCTTTTCCAAAATCAATTTGATTTCTCGATTTGGTAGTTTCACTTGACCATTTGATTAAGGGTGATAAGTCGTAGCAACTCATTGTACTACCCCCATCTTTTTTCAAAAGTGTGTCGATTACCTTACTGCAGAAATGCATTCCCGATCGCTAATCAATGCTCATAGTGTGCTAAACATGGAAAAAATATAACTTTTTAAAAAATTCACTACAGTTTTGGCATCAGCACGACGGGTGGCTTTAGCTGCCACCCATTTAGACATATAGTCAATAGCAAGTAAAATATAAATGTTACTGAATGATGAGACAAAAGGTCCCATAAAATCAATGCCTTACACATAAAAAATTGCACATACATGTATAGGTGTTAGAGCCATTTCATTCTTCCGACTCAAATTTCCTACCTTTTGACATCTTTTGCAACTTTTACAAAATAAATATGCATCACGAAAAATATGTGACCAATATAATCCATATTCAAGTTCTTTATGTTGTAACACCCTTAACCCATATCCGTCACCGGAGTAGGGTGACGAAGTGTTACCGATCAATACTCATCACTTAACATACATAACTCATACATTTATGTATTCATACTTAAATATCATTTAATCACAAACACATTGTCCCTTATAAGAGCCTACGAGGCCTTAAACAAGCTTTAGAAATGGTTCGGCACTAACTGATAACTCGAAAAACTTTTGGAAACTTAGAAAAATTTCAATCATATAGGGGTCACACGCCCATGTGAATAGGCTGTGTGCCTCACACGGCTCTAGACACGCCCGTGTCTCAGGCCGTGTAAAAATAAGGCATACATACTGACTTGGGTCACACGGCCAACCACATGCCCGTGTGTCTAGCCTGTGTGCCCTTCAAAGTGGCCACACACGCTCATGTGCCAAACTGTGTATTAGGCCGTGCCAAACCTATAGGGTATACTAACTTATGCAACACGGTCAGGTCATACGCCTATCTACTAGGCCGTATGCCATTTAGGGGATATATTGACTTGTGCCACACGGCCAGTCACATGCCCATGTGTGAGACCTTGTGGAGCATATTGACATCAATTTAATTTCAACACCAAGGGACACACGGTCGTGTAACTTGACCATGTGTCACACATGGCTGAGACACACGCCTGTGTCTCTACCCCTGTGGACAAAAATAGACTATTTTTCAAGCCATTTTGCCACCCATTTTGCACATACCTACACAAGCTCAATTGATACCAATTTAAGACACAATTAAGCAGCCAAAAGTCATCAACCAATACACAATGATACTATATCCATTTCAACCATTTCAATACTCAATTCAATACCATTTACCTATTCAAATACCTATCAACTCATCTTACTTTACTAGACATAATTCGCATATATGATTCATTCAATAAAACCATTCCAAATATGCATTATCAATTCAACCTCATTCATTATAGGTCAATTTACCTAATTCAATACAAAGCTATTCACACATCTTTATACATTAACAAGATCATCACCACAAGTCAACTTAAATGACCCAATATACATGTTCATCAAACATACCAAAATGACCAAAACCTATACATGTCATATACCATATATACACAACTCAAAAGTACCAAAATAGATGTCTGATAGTGTGATGAAGTTCCTGACGATCCTCAGTTTCGAGCTAGCTTCGATTTACTGTAAAACATAGAGGAAAAATAAACAAAGTAAGCTATAAAGCTTAGTAAATTTGTGTATATATATATATAATAATCAACATCAGTCATTAACACTTCCAAATAGATACATAATTTGTAATTAAAACCTCAATCAATGAGATAACATAAAGTTTAACTACAAAGCAACTCATAAGTTCTCATCTGCTTATAATTCATCATTCGAATCGTTTTCTGTACATACATGTACTTATACATATATATTCTCACCAATTCGTTTATTAAATCAATTTGAGTTTATAAATTCTTACGATATAAGTATGTCGACTTTTTGATGCCATAGTCCAACTATGGTCTTACACATATATTGCTAAGGCCTTGCCGTAGTCTTACATTTACATGCCATAACCCAGTTATGGCCTTCTTATCCGATTTGCCATGGCCCAGCTATGGTCTTATTCAGCAACTCATATGCTTAAATCGTATATTTAAATTCAATATCTCCAAATTTAACTAATAGAATACATAAAATCTCAATTCTATCCATTAATTAAACAAATGCACAATTAGGTTCAACTATACAAACTTACCTCGTGTACGGATATGATGAAACGGACCGACTATTCAATTACTTTACTTTTTCCCCATCTAAGTCTGAATTCCTCTTTTCTTAATTTATAGTTATCAATCAGCTTATTTAATCATCTCTCTATTCAATTTAGTTAATCATCTCTCTATTCAATTTAGTCCAAAACACTTATTTAGACAATTTTACACATTTTCCCTAATGTTTCACAACCTTTACAATTTAGTCCTTATTTCACAAAAATCACATATTAAGGAAATTCACCATAGACCCATGCTAGCTGAATTACCATAGTACCCTTAGAAGTCCATATTTTTCATTTATTTCACATTTCAACCACACAATTTGCATATTTCACAATTTAATCCCTATTATGCATTTTCACCAAAAAATCACTTAACAAAACATGTAAAACTATCATCAAGTTTTCATATTTCAACATTAAACATCAAAGAACACATAGATTCAACAATGGCAACTCTCAAAATCTTTAACAGTTTCGAAATTAAAGGTACGGGCTAGCTACATTGAGCTGCAACGATTACAAAAACATAGAAATCATCAAAAATTGAATAAAAATGGACTTACAATTAAGCTTAGAAGTAGCCGAACCTTCAGAACCCTAAAAATGGTGTTCTTCCTTCTAATTTTTTGTTAGAAAAGATGATAACCATCAAATTATGGTTTTTGTTTTACTTATTTCATGTTATTAACCAATTTACAAAATTAACCTTGTAATTAAACCATTAAAACACCTTAATAAATGTCCATGTATGTCCACTCATACTATTTATGGTCTAATTACCACTTAAGGACCTTAACTCTAAGGTTCTATAGCTATTTAATACCCTTAGCTATTAGAACTCAAGTTTTACGCTTTACGCGATTTAGTCCTTTTTACCGAATTAACCAACTAATCGATGAAATTAATTCATGAAACTTTTACACATACATGATATCATGATGTAAATATTAAAATAATAATTTTGACTTCAGATTTGGGGTCTCAAAACCACTATTCTGATTTGGCCAAAAATGGGCTGTTACATATCTATAGTTTGTTTAGGGCCAAAATGTGCACCACATGCGTAACAATGAAAAAAAGCTAAAATTGATTTTACCTCAATTTCTGCAACGCATCTTCGAATTACTTAGTTGAAACAGTATTTCCATAAGTAAGGGTCATTCCAAATATAGTATCGCGATTTTTGTTCAATATTATCCTTTTCAGATCGTGATAAATTAGAAGAAATTATACCTGTAGCAAGATAGTTTACCATGTCTGTGTACCAAGGAAAAATTGGTTGAGCAAAAAGCAAACTTTCATCCAGGAAATCATCTTTAAGAGGTGTGACATCTTTTGATGGAGGTATTCGACTCAAATGATTAGCTACCAAATTCTCACGTCCTTTCTTATCCATAATCTCGAGATCGAACTCTTTTAAAAGCAACATCCATCTAATAAGACTTGGCTTTGCTTCCTTTTCTTCGATCAAATATTTAAAAGATGCATGGTCAGAGAAAAAAATAATTTTAGTTCCTAATAAATACGATCGGAACTTTTCCAAAGCAAAGACTATAGCTAAAAATTCTTTTTCAATAGTCGAGTAATTTCTTTGGGTGGCACCCAAGGTCTTAGATGCATAGGAGATAACGTATGGCTCCTTCTTGATTCTTTGCCCAAGGATCGCTCCCACGCTATGGTCACTTGCGTCACACATGATTTCGAAAGGAAAGTTCCAATTTGGTGGTTGTACTATGGGTGCCGAAATAAGTTTGTGTTTAAGTGTGTCAATGGCATCCCTGCATGATTGATCAAACACAAATTCTTTGCCTTTCTGTAAGAGGTTGCAGAGTGGCTGTGCAATCTTTGAAAAATTTTTAATGAATCGCCTGTAAAACCCTACATGACCAAGAAAAAAATGGATCTCCCTCATAGTTGTGGGGTATGGAAGTGAGTTAATAATATCAATTTTTGCCTTATCAATAGAAATTCCTTCAACAGAAATGATATGGCCTAGAACTAATCCTTTGTCAAGCATAAAATGACATTTCTCATAATTTAGAACAAGATTAAATTATAAGCTCCTTTCTAAAATTTTGGAAAGGTTTAACAGATATATATAAAAAGATTCACCATACACAGTAAAGTCGTCTATAAGTACCTCAATTATTTTCTCGACGTAATTGGAAAATATACTTACCATACACCTTTGGAATGTGGTTGGAGCGTTGCAAAGTCCAAATGGCAATCGCCTATAGGCGAATGTACCAAAGGGACATATAAACATCATCTTATCTTGATCCTGCGATGCCACTGGAATCTGGAAAATACCTGAGTAACTACTAAGACAACAATAATGAGATTTTCTAGTTAAACATTCTAACATTTGGTTGGTAAAAGGAAGTAACAAATGTTTTTTCCGAGTTAAAGAATTCAACTTCCTATAATCTATTCAGACTCTCCATTCATTCTGGACCGGAGCGGGAACCACTTCACCTATCGAATTTTCAATACAGTCACATTGGTTTTCTTTGGTACTACATGAAGTGGGCTAACCTAATTGTTGTCAGAAATGGGATAGATCATCCCAATATCAAGTAATTTCTGAACTTCTTTTCTTACTACTGCCATCATTAGCTGATTAAGATATTTTTAAGTCTCTCTTTTAGGAATCTCATTATCTACTACTGGAATTTTGTGCATACAAGTCGACGGACTCAAACCTTTAATGTCCACAATCATCCATTCAATCACCTCTTTATAATTTCTAAGAACTCGTACCAAATTTTTTTCTTCTAACTTCAAGAGTTTACTTGAGATTATTATCGGTAAGGTATTTCCTTCACCCAGGAAGGTGTACTTCAAATCGTCCGGTAATGGTTTGGGTTTCAATTCTGAGGCTTGTAAAATATATGGTAAAATCAAAAATTTTACCTAGATTCCTCTGTAATTGCGATGCCTCCATATGAGTAACCGTTTTACGAATTGACTCTTCAGTCTTCATCCATTCCTTTAGTTCTTTCATGGTATGAAAATCTAAACTTCTGCAAAGAACAATTCGTAAATCATCTTTGTCATGATATTCCTAATGCAACTCAGTTAAAGGCTTAATTATGTCAACATTAGAAACATTAGTAATCGTGCTAGGATGGCTCATGACTTCAGAAACATTATATTTCACCACTTCTCTATCAAACTCCATGGTAAGTATTCCACTCCACACATCAATCTTTGTTTGTGCAGCACTTCCCAAGTAGTATATCGGAAGAATTAGCCAAGTTGTCATCCTTCATGTTGATGATGTAGAAATCTGTAGGAAAAATAAGTTTGTTTACCTTGACAAGAACATCCTCCAGCACTTCTTCTAGATGCACTATGTAACACCCCTTACTCGTATCTGCCGTCGGGATAGGGTACGGGACGTTACCTTACTAAAACATAAGCAATTCTTCAACTTTGCACTCATTGAGAAGTGTCCCAATTTAAAACTTTTTCAAACAATACCCTACGAACTTTTATAAGGGCTTACGAGGTATAACATGTGGTTTAGAAACGATTCGGGACTATTTCGGGCGCTTAGAAATCTTTCAAGAAAATCCACTACAAACAGGGCACATGCCCGTGTGGAAGGGCAACACGCCCGTGTGTCCTCTAGATATGGTTGTGCTGATGGCACGTGTACCTCACATGGCCTAAGCACCCAGGGACACGCCCGTGCTTTTTACCCGTGCGAATTTATTTTCTAATGTTGAATCTAAAGGGGTTTTCACATGGCCTGGCACACGCCCGTGTGCTCAGCTCGTGTCCCTCACACGGACATGATACGTTCGTGTCACGGCCCGTGTGCAAAAACCTTGACATTTTATTTCTGACGGCAGTAGACACATGGCCGTAGCATACGCCCATGTGCTTAGCCCGTGTCTATCACACGGCCATGACACACCCGTGTCACACCCCGTGTGCAAAGACCTGGGTATTCTGTTTCTGATGTCAGCAATCACGGTCGTGCCCTCCACACAATTGAGATACACAGTCGTGTCTCAGCCCGTGCGTTTACTACTGGGCATTAAATTCTATTCATGCAAGTGCAGGAGACGCACAGTCGAGCCATACGCCCGTGAGGCGGACCGTGTGTACGCCCGTGTGTCTTCCCATGTGGGCAAGAATAAGCTATTTACCAAGCCTCTTTGCCACCCTGAAACAAGATAAAACACATACTCAAACAATCCAAGACTAGGTAACTCATCCAATAGCCATAAATTGGCATCCACACACATTCCATCAACCAAATCCAATCTATTATTCCACGAGCTAACTAGGCGGCACTAAAGGAAAATGGAAAAGAGAGAGGTAAGCATAAAGCTTAGTAAGTCTATATGCAAACATTTAATACCACAACCATGTATTGAACAATTAAAATGTAGCTCAACTATGCCAATACTTCTAAATCATAAATTCACTTACTCATCCCACATCTTACCCAATATCTTCAACACTATTTTATGCACAAAGCTCATCTTAATAACACATACATTCCCTGCACTATTTATCAGCACAACACTCGCATTCTATTTAAAATATCTCACAACATACACATCCATGCACTAAACCGTATAAAATAAATTTGGACATAGCCATTCATAGTAATGTTAATAATAGGGTGGTTTCGCACTTAGCCCACTATCATTCAATAATTACGGTGGTATCGCACACAGTCCACCTTTGTCAATAATTTATGGTGGTATCGCACTTAGCCCATCTTTATTGATAATTTATGGTGGTATCACACATAGCCCACCTTTATCTGTGTTTTTGGATAATAACGCACTTAGATCACTAATATTAACTATCATCTGGTGGTTTCACACATAGCCTATCATTTTCTCGATTTTATGAACTTTTACTTGTATTCTCAATTCTCGCATTTGCATCCAATGACAACAACATTCAACCACATATCATAATAGACAATTATGAATACAAGCATGTGGGAACTTGATCAACCTCAATCTACGAGCTTGGCCTTTCCTCGATCTAAGTTCAAGTCTTGCACTTCTTGATCTAAATGAATACAAATTCACCAATTTAATCATTATATTAATTAAAACAATCCAAAATTCACAATTTGGCAAAATGACCAATTTGCCCCTAGACTTTTGGCAAAATGACCATTTTACCCCTAGGCTCGAAAATCAATTTTTATTTAATTTCCTTATTCATCAAGCCAAACCAAGCTCTTTTTACTCTTATGACTGACCCAAATTATCATTATTTCATACAATTACTCCTTATTTTACCTCTTTTACAACTAGGTCCAATCTAAGTGTTTTCATGCAAACTCTTGCACAAAAGTTGTTTACTTAACAACCTACATTCATTTTCCTTTATAAAATTCTAGCAAAAAATACTTGTACACTTATGGTGAATCTCTAACCCTTCAACCATTTTGCATAATAGACCCCCAATAGGTAGCTCATGCTACAAAAGTCGCAAAAATGCAAAAATATTCAAGAAAAGAACTCAAAATCACTTACTTGTGAGTGTTCAAAGTTGCTAAAATTTTAAAGCTTTCAAAACCCCAAATTTGCTACAATTTTTGGTGAAGAATGGAGAAGATAATGGAAAAGATGAAGCTAGGCTAATAGGCTATTTGACTTTTCTTTTCTTTGTTAACTCCCTTGGCCAACCATGCTCACATTAATGGGCTTATTTGCCCTTTCAAACCCCCACATTTTAGTTCTCTAGCTAATTTACACAATTTGTTATTAATTTACAACTTTTACCTTTTATGCGATTTAGTCCTTTTTCGCGATTAAGCCTGTAATCGCGTAAATTAATTCACCAAAATTTTCATGCACCCTTATAACAATATTACAACACACATTAAAACGCTAAAGAATTTTTTTCTCAAACCTCAAGAAGTGATTTCAAAATCACTATTTCGATTAAGCCTAACTTCGGGCTGTTAGACACTACCGACTTATCTGCAAGCTAAATGATTACATCTATTTCCTTTAAAGGACCTATATTTAGTTGTTTATAAATAGACAAAGGCACAACATTAATAGATGCACCTAAGTCGCACATGGTCTTTTTAATCCCAACACTACCAATTTTGCAAGATATAGAAAACATACTTTGGTCCTTACATTTAGGTGGTATCTTCTTTTGTAAAACGGCGGAGACTTTTCTCTGACACTCACCTTTTCATTGCCTAGAAGCTTCTTCTTACTCGTGCATAATTCTTTAAAGAATTTTACTATCGTGGAATTTTGCTTAATCACATCAAGAAGAGGTATGTATATTTCTACCTTTTGAAAAGTGTCAAGGATCTCATTCTCTTCTCGTTCCTTTTTGCATTAGGTGAGTCTTCTAGAAAATAGAGGTGGTACTACCAACGGTTTTTATGATCTGACTCTATTAGAGCCTCAGAGTCAAGTTTTTTTCCTTCTTGTCCGACATCGTGGGCACAAATTATGCTAGTACAGGTTCCAAAATTGTCCCACTTCTCAATGTCATAGCAATTGCATTATGTCGAGGATTAGGTTCAGTTTGAGACGAAAATTTTCCTTTTGACTCCAATCGACTGACCATAAGTGCAAGCTTACTTATTTGTTTGTCTAGCTCTTGAAGAGGTGTTTCCATCTTCTGTTGAAATTTTTCGGTACTGTTGGCTAACCTTTCCACTATGGCTTCCAAAGATGATTTTGGAGGTGGTAATTATTGACTCGGAAGTGACCTTTGTTGGTATAACTAATTGAATTGAGGATTCGACCCATAAATCAATTTTGGATGATCTTTCCACCCCACATTATAGGTGTTTGAATAGGAATCATATCAACTTTGGGGTGGCCCTGAAAAACTTTTGACAACATTGGCTTGTTCTGTCGAACCCTCGTACAAAATGGGACATGAGTCCGTTGGTGGCCTGGCATAACACAAATTCCATACAACTGTGTTAGGCTTGTTTTATCTGTAACCAAATTTTAAACAACACTAGTAAGCTTATCAATTTTATCTTCTAGGGATAGAGAACTTAACCCATGAATCCGTCTCATGGGTTCCGTAGTCTGTCAGAATTGTTAAGAGTTTGCAGCCATGGTCGAAATTAACTCACTTGCTCTTTAGAGCGTTATATTAACAAGTGCCCCTCCACTGGCATCACTTATCATTTTCATTTCCATTTCTATTGGAAGTAACCCCTCATAGAAATACTACAAGAGCGACTGTTTAGTCAGGCCATGTTGTGGGCAGCTTGCACACAACTTTTTGTACCGTTCTTAGTAATCATAAAGCGATTTATTATACTTTTGCCGAATTCCTACAATGTCCCTACTTAATTTGGCTACTCGAGTTGCTGGAAAAAACCTGTCAAGAAATAAACAAGACATGTCACACCATGTATTGACAGATCCTAGAGGTAAATAAAATAGTCATTCTCTAGCAGAATTGGCTAGCGAGAAAGGAAAAGTAGGAAGTTTTCTTTGATCCTCAATTACTCCCTGAGGTCTCATGCTTGTGCAAACCATGTGAAATTCCTTGAGATGGGTATGCAGATTTTCATCTTGTATTCCACAAAAGGTGGGCAAGAGATGAATTAAGCCCGACTTCAACTCGAACGACATTCCTTCTGCCGGATAAGTAATGCACAGTGGTTTGATCTGCCATTTCATCTGGTTTATCAAATAAGAAAATGTCCTCGATACAAGATCATGTTTCGAACTCAGGATGTGGTTGTTTACCACATTGAATCGCTTCTCTTTGTAGTTTTCGTGCTAATTTCTCTATTTTTAGTAAAAATTCTAGTGTCCCTGATTCTGACCTAGTCATAAGGAAATCAAATGAGAATTAGAAAAAAATTTCGTTCCTCGGCAACGGCGCCACAATTTGATGGGCGTTGAAACCACCAAATAAAAATTTCTACAATAAAATAACTCTAAACAATAGTAAAAAGAAGTAGGGTCGAGTCCATAGGGATTGGTTATTATGATCAACTTTCATTCTTTTTTTCTTGTGAATACAATTTCTATCATGTCAACAACCGTACCTATAACTCGAAATGGTCTTGCTGGAAAATAAATAAAATAAATAAGTAGAGTTGAAAATGCCTAGAAATTAAATAAGTGAGATAGCAGAAATAAAGAATTATATAAATCAAAAATAAAATAAAATTAGAAAATGTATTTGAATTTTCTAAACAGAATTATAAAGCCTTAGCCTTAGACTCGTTGAATTCTGGTTTCTGAATTGATCCTTGAAAATGAGTTTTTTCCTCCAAACAATAAGTTGGTTATAACAGCTAAGAACGTCCCAACCGCCAAGTCTTCCTTTCGTAGTTCATTTCGATACGACTTGCAAACCAACCTTTACCGATTGTCTAACCGTGATATACGTGTTCGCAATTCAAAACCTCAGCAACATTGCTTTCTGAAGAAGCCAACTTGGATTAACGGGCTCAACCGCGCTGGACGTTTAAATCTAGTCATTATCTCCCTTAATAAAATCCCACTCGTCTAACCCCACAAGGATACACTAATATCTTTGGGGAAATTTGAATACAGAACGGCTGACTTTCTTCTCAACTGTATGGCAAAACGACTCCAAACAAATGTGTACTTTGTGTTGAAATTGAGTTAACTTTAAGGGACAAATTTTTACAATCCCAATATTTCGGAGAAATGGTGAATACCATTATAAAAGCTTTTTAGTGCTAATCCATTTCTCACAATTCTTGATCGGAAAGAATACCAGCCTAAAGCTAAGTTAGAATTTTAGTGAAGCATGAAATTAATCATGCTTGGTTGGTGTATGGAAATGATTTTTAAAGGAATGGTGGAAGTTGGAAAGGGAAAGGACTTGGAAAGCAATTAAATAATTTTGTAAAGGAACAAGAAAATGGAAACAAAATGTCAGTATGTATACTGACACATGAAATTTGAAGGAAAAAAATAATTTCATTCAATTCCAAGTGAATTTAAGTGTCAAGTGTGTTTTTCAAAGGCCACCACACGCCCTATTTATATACATACCACATAGTAAAAATAGCCTAACCCACCTAACCACTAATTACATGAAATCAAAATCAGATTTTTGTTTTCTAAATATGGCTTTTACAAAGCCAAAAATATGATCGGCCCTTAAATGTCTCAAAATTTTCAGTTCGACCCCTCTTTTATTGTTTACGCTACAATTTAGTCCTTTTTTGCTTGTTTTTGTTTCAAATTTCGTTCCTAACAGAATTTAGATATAAAATGACCAATTAGCAGAAATTAATAGATGAAAATAGTTCACTCTATAACAGCCCATTTTTCAGTGAAATCGGAATAGTAGTTTTGGGACCACAAATTTGATCCAAAAATAAAATTTTTTTTATTTTATTGCATGGTCCGTATTATGATAGAGATGTCGTGTGAAAATTCCAATAAAAAAATTTTACTGATTATGTGTTTAATTACAGGAAGGACTAAATGTATGAAATGCAAAAGTTGAATTCTAGTAGCTATGAAGAGCTATGCAATTCAAAACTAGAGGTCCTTATATGGTAATTAGACCATTAAAGAAAAGTATGTAGATATTTTGGTGACTCATCCATGGGAATATAGAAAAAGGGTAAGGAATAAATTTGAAATTGAAAAATAATTAGTTAATTAAAAAGATGATAAAAGATATCATCTTATTTTTATGTCATCTTCAACCTAAAATACATGAAAACCCTAGGAAAGAGAGAGAAGAAACTTTCATGGCTTAATTGGGTAAGTTTCCTTGTCCCGTTTTTAGTAATTTTGATATTTTTGAAATCGGGATAGCTTAATCTATCTATTTGGGGGATCAATTTGAAAAGTTATCAAAGCATGGAAAATGGGTCATGGATGAATATGCTGAAAATTAGAAATTTATGGTAGAAAATGAAAGATTGTTGATAGATAAACAACTTTTACAAAATGATTTTTGATGAAAACATGATTTAGGGACCAAAATATAAAGTTGTGAAAATTAATGAAAAATTCTGACATTTATAGAAAATATATGCTGTAAATTCTATATTGAAATTTCAATTAGGCTTGGAATAGGGAGTAAATTGCATAAATTTCATTTTCCAAGCTTAGGGACAAAATTGGAATTTATGGAAAAGTTAGGCAAAAATGGTAATTTTGCCTAGGGCGTAATTGAGTCCAACTGAATATGAAATGTGTGAAATTGATGATTAAAGTTATTTATATAGATCCGGATAACACAAATTCGAGGTTAGACCGAGGAAAAGAAAAGGTTTCAGATTAGTAAATTTTTATACGCGAACAATTGTCGAGGTAAGTTCGTGCAACTTAATCGAGGATGTGAATATGGTTAATTGAATGTTGTGTTTGTATGTAATGTGACTTATATTGATGTGAATTAGATGATTGCTATAATGAAAAATTGAATGCATGTTTGAAATGGTGAAAAGGGGGTTAGGTCCTGTTTTAATATTGAATTTCGATAAATATATGTGCTTTCGTGAAATGAATGAGGTCCTGCATTTGTTGCAGATGGGATTTAGCTCGGACGAGTAATCCTATTAACCTCATTATAGAAAGGATTTAGCCTAGACGGGTAATCCTGATACGATACCTCTCGAGTATATGTTACAATTAGGATTTAGCCTAGACTGGTAATCCTAATTAAGGTCTCCTGAGTATACATTATATAAAGGATTTAACCTGGACTTGTTAATCCTGTTATATGATATGTGGCTTAAGAGTGTGTTCTTGATTAAGTACCCTAATGGGTACTTTTGAATAAGAATTGACGAGTTATTGAATTATACACTTCTAGTGTACTACTTGAGCATCAATCAGAATTTCAATGGTTCAACAGACTAAACTCTTGGCATAATGATAGAATTATGAAATGAAATAATAATGTCTTGAAAGAATATTGCATGATGAGCTCATCTATCCTTACTTGATGCATATGTGAACATTATGTGACTAACTTGTTTGATTGAGTGTATGTGTTTAGGTAAATTTGCCAAATTGATGAAAAGCATGTTATTGAATGCTTAATGTTAATAAATGTGATTTGGTAAGTTTAGTTTCTGTTATACGAACTTACTAAGCATGTAATGCTTACTTTGTTTTATTTTCCCCTATTTTATAGTGCTCAAAAGCTCGCGAAGATTGGAGATCATTGGAGCATCGTCACACTATCTATTAGCTTATTTTGGGTATATAAAGTAAAATCATTTTGGTATAATGGCATGTATAGGATAACTTGGCCATTGTTGGCTAGAAAATGATGCTTGTAATCTAGCCATTGGAATGGCTAGTAATGGTTGTTTTGATATACTTGCAATTTCATACCATGGTAGTTTCATATATGTTAAGTAGTTCATCAAATTATGTCTAATATATAAATTAAACCAAGGTAAGATTAATAACATGCATATATGTAATGAGGTGCCATATGAATGATGGAAATTTCTTAATTTGAATGCTTGAATTGGTTGGTTTATGGTTGTGAGTTTAGTGCATGACATTGGTGTAACTTTGGATGAGAAATGAAGCTAGAATGGCTTTATTTTGTCCACACAGGCGTGTGTCTAGGCCCTGTGTGACACACGGTCGAGTACATGGAGGTGTAGTTAGGCCGTGTGTCCCCTATACCTTAAAAATTGAGAAATAGAATGCTCAGAATTGAGCACACGGGCAGAGACATGGGCATGTGTCTCAGCCGTGTGTGGTACACGACCTAGAACACGAGTGTGTGCCTTGGCCGTGTAAAACTTGCACCTATTTCCAAAAGAATTTAATTAACCACATGGCCTCGATGGTCCATTTGAGGGATATTATGAATAATCTCGAAAAAATAAATAGTAACTTATATGAAATATTTGTAAATGATCCAAAAGTTTCGATAATGCTCTATAACCCTATTCTGATGATAGATACAAGTTAGGAGTGTTACACACTCGCCAAAGCCAATCATGAACTTGAAAGTAAAATTCATGATATGCAAGCTATTTTAGATTATTTACAGAAAAAGAACCAAGACTTGCATAATTTTCTTTCTAAAGTTCATAATGATCATCAAAATCAACTTGAGTTGCTTGAGAGTGAAAAAGCTCACTCTAACAAAGTTCTTAAAAAAGAGTTTGAAAAAGAAGAAAAATCAAATAAAAACTTTGTTAAATAACTTTAATTTTTATAAACATAGAGGTCCCTCAAGTTTTTACAAAAGAAAAATTGTTAGGAGTATATGGGTCCCTAAATGACTCACTACTACTAAAGATAAGGATATCCTTTCTAAATGGATACCTAAAGGGACTAAAATCTTGGAAACTAATGCTTATGGACCCAAAAGAAATCGAGTACCAAAATAAAAAGTTTAGTTTTATGTTTGTAGGAAAAGGTGCATTACTTCAAGGTAAACAACTTTTTTTTCCTCTTAAGCTTTATTTGATTATTTTTTATATAACAAAAAGGGGAGAAGAGAGGTAAATTATATGGTTGATTGATTATGATTAATTTATTATATGCCAAATTTAGTGACCAAGTTTTCAAAGTAAAATGAATGTCAAATTTGGCCTTATTTTTTTAAGCCTTAAATTGAAAATGAATTTTATATAGGCAACAAATTTGCCAAATGTTTTGTTAAATCAAAAAAGGGGGAGATTATTAAACCAAGCTTTATTTGATAATATGTTTTAATATAAAAAATTAAAGTGTTTTTGAATAAAAGTTAAATTTGAACAAATTTGAAAAAAATGATAAAATCAAGTTAAAATGGTTTCAATTTTGTTAAACATTTTTAATCATGTTAAAACCATTTTTAAGCAAGTTAGTATTGCTTCAAGCCAAAAAATATCGATACTTTTTGGCCAAGTATCGATAGTTTTCAAAATATCGATACCCATTCTAATATTGATACCAAATTCACATTTTGTTTTCAATGATTTACAAAAAGTATCAATACCTTCCCAAAAACGTATCAATACCTTTTTACCAGGTATCGATAATCTATTTTTGATATCATTGTAAACTAACTTTAATGGTCACTGAATCATGCATTAAATGATAATAGTATCAATACTCGTAGAAAAAGGGCTGTGGAGAGAGGGTATTTCCATCGTCAATGGCTCTATTAAGTTTCACAATAACCCTAATAGTTGGAAATGTATTAAAGGGTATAAATACCATGTTCCAAAGGTCCTACAACAAGGGAGAGAGATCATCAAGCTTAAAGATCAATCAAAAAAACCTTAATGCTTAATTCTTTCATATTCTTCTTTTAAACACTTGTGAGCTTTATTGTTTTCATTCAGCTTAAGTGTTATTTTTTGTATTTGTGCTTAATTGGCTAACACATCAATCTTGTAAGTATTACTTCTTAGTTTGATATTTGTTATTCTCTTTGAGAGAATTGAGTTTTAAGGTTCAGGTAGAAACATTAAGGGAGTTGCAATCTTAAGATTTTTAGTAGAAATCTTAAGGGAGATTGTAAGGTTAAACGTTATCCTTAAAGGTTGTACAATTAGTGAATTTGGGAAAATCCATAATTGTGGAAAGATAAGGTAGTGGAGTAGGCAATTGGTGCCAAACTATTATAAATTGTTGTGTTCATTGTTGCACATTCTTTCGTTGCTTTGACAAAGTTTTTTAAGGTCAATTCACCCCCCTCTTGGTGATTTCAAGTTGATCTTTCAAGCTAACAAACATCATCCATAAAGGTACTCCTCACAACATTCATTTTCCACGTTCTAGAATTATTATCAATTAATTCCGCAACCAATGTTATGGCAAAATTGCTAACATTATTTCCCACCATGTAATTGTCAGCCTCCGGTACCCATGTGTTTCCAAACGCTGAAATACTTTCTCTAGTTCCAACCCTACAACAAAGACCATCTTATAATTGACCTTGCACCGCCCACACACTCTTCCAAGTATACGAAGGCATATTCCCCAACGTAGCATTTAAAAAATCAAAATCTAGGTAATACTTAGCTTTTAAAACATAAGCTAACAACTAATTTGGGTAATTGATAAGACCCCAACCCTATTTAGCTAATAATGCTAGATTATATCGTGTTAAGCATTTAAAGCCCAACCCTCAATTTTCTTTTAATTTGCACAACCGCTTCCAATCACACCATTGAATTCCCCTTCTCTCATGGCCTTTTTGCCACTAAAATCTCACCATTATGCTCTCCATCTCCCCATAAAGAGATTTTGGTAACAAAAGACAAGCCATTGAGTATGTTGTAATAGCTTGAAAGATAGCTTTAATAAAGGCCTCTTTATCGCCCTGTGAGAATTGTCTTGTGCTCCAACTATCGGCTTTTTTAAGACAATCCTTTAAAATCTAGAACAAAAACTTCCTTCTCCCTTCAATACTTGGCAGACCTAAATAGCTTTCTAGATCTGTCGACCACCTTACCTGTAACACCCCTTAACCGTATTCAACGCTAAAATAGGGTTACGGAGCATTACCGAACTTACGAAACAATTAAACAACTATTTAACATACAATTATTCAATTTTCAATCATTCATCATTCAATATCAATCAATTTGCCCCTATTAAGAGCTTACGAGGCCCTAAACATACTTTGGAAGTGGTTCGGGACTAAACTGATAACTCAGGAAATTTTCAACACTTAGCAATTTTTTCTTCAAATCAGAGGACACACGCCCGTGTGGCCAGGCCGTGTGTCTCACACCGCCACCAAACACGCCCCTATCACAGGCCGTGTGAAAACATAGGGTACATATTGACTTGGGTCACACGACCACCCATACGCCCATGTGTCTAGCCTGTGTACCCTTCGAAGTGGCCACACCTGCCCGTGTGCTAGGCCGTGTGTTAGGCCACGCCAAACTTGTAGGGTATACTGAGTTATAATACACGGCCAAGTCACACGCCCATCTTTTAGGCCATGTTCCAATTAGGGGGTATACTAACGTGTACCACATGGCCGATCACACGAACTAGTGTGAGACTATGTGGAGCATATGACTTCATTTCAATTTCAACACTAGGAGACACATGGTCGTGTATCATGAAAATGTGTCACACACGGCAAATACACACACCCATGTCTCTGCCCGTGTAGACAAAAATAGGCTATTTACCAAGCCATTTTGCTACCCATTTTGCATATACCTAAACCAACCCAAAGGGTACCAAATCATAGCATCAATAACATTCAATTCAGCCATATTCAAGACTAATCCATACCATTTTCAATACCAACATTCAACATGCTTATAACTTAAGTTTAACTCAATCAAAACCTACTCAAATACATTTACCAATCATCTAGTTTAACCATTACCTAACATACCTCATTTTTGTACCAATTCACAAGCAAGGTACAAATTCCACAAACTTCATAATATGGCCTTTCACATATCCATCCAAGAACTCAAATATCAACATATATGCACATATAAGCACATAACCAAATTCTCCAAATTAAGCCAAATCTCATGGCTACAATTATGAACCAAAACATATACATTTACAATACCAATTCATTTGGCCAACATCATTACCTAAAACATAATCAACAAGACTCAAAAACCTATACATGCCATATACTTAATACATAGTTTCAAAAGTACCAAAGAGTCAGTGGATAATGCGATGAAGTCTCCGATGATCCCCGAATCTGAGCTAGTTTTGAAATCACTATAAACATGGAAAAACAACAAAGTAAGCTATACAGCTTAGTAAGCTCGTATGTTAACAATAAGAAACTATCATCATTCATTAATCATTCATATAATAGAAGACAATGTGCAACAAACCTACTAAATCTCAAGTCATTATATGATCATTCATATAACTTACCAAGGAACTCATCAATTTCTTAGTTTTCAATACCCAAGTCATTTTTGTACATACCTTACCATCTCGTACCAATCTCATACTCAACCACAACCTTTATTTACTCCTTGAACCATTCAAAATAGAAGTCGGATACTCAAGGTCTCACTTGATAAGTACCTATACCATGGCCCGTAGCGAAATCAAGGTAACTTATTCGAAATTCTGATATCATGGCCCGAAGCTAAATCTGTCGATATGCACGGCCCATAGCCAAATCAGTTTATGTCGCACACATAGTGCTAAATCATGGCTCGAAGCCAACTCAAGTATACCTCATGACATGTCACTAGCATCCTAAACAATTCATAAGGTTCAATTAGGATTTCAACTGTCGAATCTTCATCGAATCTTTTCCAAACTTGTCTGTAATCACATAATCACAATTCATGCTATATCAAAGCATATAAAATACATTTTAAATGAATTTATAACATATGAACTTACCTTGGATGTTAAAACGGTGAATTGAGTCGATTAGTCGATAACTTTATCTTTTCCCCGATCCAAGTCTGTATTTCACTTTTCTTGATCTAAATCTATTCAAAATTAACTTATTTAATCATCTATTCATTCAATTTAGTCCAAAACACACTTTAAGGCACATTTACACTTTTACCCCTAAACTTTCATATCTTTTACAATTTAGTCCTTACTACATAAAATCACAAATTCATGCAATTTAATCCAATTTCATCATAGCCAAATTTCACTAGTGTCCATATTAGCCCATATTTCTCATTTATTCACACTTTTAACCACCACATTTCACATTTTCTCAATTTCATCCTTTTTTGACATTTTCGTCAAAAATCACTTTACAAAACTTGTTTTGCTATTAACAAACATTCATAATCTACCAAGAAACTTCAAAAATCATACATACTCATCAATAGAAACATCTAAAATCTTTAACAGTTTTGTGAATTAGTCCCTAGGCTAGCTAGAATAAGCTGTAACGATCTCAAAAACATAAAAATCATTGAAAATGGGACAAAAACGGACTTACAATTGAGCTAGGAGATGACTGAATGCTTCAAGCCCTAAAAATGGCTATTCTTCATGTGAAAATCAGTTAAGGAAGATGAATAAATCAATTTGGTGTTTTTGTTTTCTTTTAATTAACCTTTAATAACTAAATGACAAAATTAACCTTATTACTAATTCAAAATTTTAATAATGCCATGCCATTATCACCCACTATCTAATTAATGGTCTAATTACCACTTAAGGACCTTAAATTTAAGTTTCTATAAATATTAAACACCCTTAGCTAATAGAATAGAACTTTTGCACTTTATGCGATTTAGTCCTTTTTCTCAAATTAACCAATTAAACGATAAAATTTCTTAACAAAATTTTCACACAAACATGCTATCATGATGTAAACATTAAAATAATAATAAAATAAATATTTGAACTTTAGATTTGTGGTCCCGAAACCATTGCTCTGGTTTGACTAAAAACGAACTATTTTCCCATAGCTTCCTCAGGTTCCCACATAGCTTCCACGATCCCGTGTTTATGCCAAAGAACCTTCACTAGGGCTGTGCATTTATTTCTCAATTCTTTGATTTCACGAACTAAAATTTTGATCGGTTTTTCGTTATACGTCAAATCAATCTGTATCTCAACATCTACCGGGGAAATCAGATGTGACAGATCGGATCTGTATCAATGTATCATAGATACGTGAAATACATTATGGATCTTTTTTAACTCTGATGGTAAGGCTAGTTGATATGCCACTGGCCCTATTCTTTCGATGATCTCGTACGGCCTGATGAAACTCGGACTCAACTTGCCTTTCCAACCAAATCTAAGGATTTTCTTCCACGAAGATACTTTCAAAAACACTTTATCACCAATCTCAAATTCAATGTCTTTTCATTTCAAATCCACGTACGATTTCTGACTATCTGGAGCTGCTTTTAAACTGTCGCGAATCGTTTTCACCTTTTATTCAGTTTCTCTAATCAACTCAACCTCGTGAATCTTTTTCTCTCTTAGTTCAGTCCAGTATAATGGAGTTTTACATTTGCAACCGTATAAAGCTTCATACAGTGCCATCTTTATACTCATCTGAAAACTGTTGTTATGTACGAACTCAATCAATGGTAAGTATTTTTCCTAACTACCCTCAAACCCTAAAATAAAACATCTCAACATGTCTTCGAGAATCTGAATAACTCTCTCGGTCTGACCGTCAGTCTGAGGATGAAAAGTAGTACTAAAATTCAACCTTGTTCCCAGAGCTTCTTGTAGTTTCTTCCAAAATCGCGACGTAAATCTCGGATCTTTATCAAAAATAATATATAATGGTACTATGTGCAATCGAACAATCTAAGAAATGTACAATTCAGCTAGCTTATCAAGTGAGTAATTTGTACGTACTAGTATGAAATGAGTAGATTTCATTATTCAATCAACGACAACCCAAATACATTGTAACTCTATCCCATTTCCACTCGGGAATCATCACAGGCTATTGTAAACCTTATGGTACTTGATGTTCAGCTTTGATTTGCTAACAAATCAAACAGTTAGAAACAAACTCTGAGATAGCTCGTTTCATGCCTTGCCATCAATATAACTGTTTCAAACCATTGTACATTTTGGTACTACCCAGATGAACAGACAAACAACTATTGTAAGCTTCGTGCAAAATCTTCTGAACGAGTTCTGAATTTCTGGGTATGTAAATTCTATTTCTAAATCTTAAACAATCATCGGCTCCAATCTGAAACTCTAAATTAAGGATAGTCTAACATTGAGTCTGTTTAAGTTGCAATTTATGGTCATCTTTCTAAGCTTCACAGATTTGTTGAAGAAATATTGGTTTAGCTTTTAATTAAGCTAACATAGACCCATCATCACAAATCATCAACTGGGTGTTCATTGCTTATAATGCAAACAAAGGTTTTGGGCTCAGCGCATCAGCAACAACATTAGTTTTTCCCGGGTTATAATCAATCACAAATTCATAATCTTTCAACAACTCGAGCCATCTTTGTTGTCGCAGATTCAAATCTTTTTCTGACATCAGATATTTTAAGCTTTTGTGATCTGTATAAATGTGGCATTTTTCACCGTATAAATAGTGTCCCCAAATTTTCAATGCAAACACAATTGCAGCCAACTCTAAGTCATGCGTTAGATGGTTTTTTCATGCAGTTTCAATTGTCGGGAAGCATAAGCTATAACTTTTCCCTCTTGCATCAAAACACAACCCACATCGTTCAATGGTGCGTCACTATAAATCACAAACTCTTTCCCCAATTTAGGTTGAACTAGAACTGGTGCTTCAGTTAATAGTACTTTCAACTGTTCGAAACTCTATTGACATTTTTCTGACCACTCAAATTTCACATATTTCTATAGCAGTCGTGTCATCAATGTCACAATCATCAAAAATCCTTTCACAAATCTTCAGTAATAGCTGCTAAGCCTAGAAAACTACGGACTTCAGACACATTTCTCAGAGGTTTCCAATCAACAATAGCAGAACTTTTACTCGGGTCAACTCTAATACCTTTAGTTGAAACAATATGCCCTAGAAATTCAACCTCTCAGAGCCAATACTCGCATTGACTGAACTTTGCAAACAATTTCTTATCATATAGAGTTTGTAACACAATTCTCAAGTTCTTGGTATGTTCAAATTCATCTTGCGAATAGATCAAAATATTGTCAATGAATACAACAACGAATCTATCTAAATACGGTTTGAATATCCCGTTCATCAAGTACTACAGGAGCATTAGTTACTCCAAAAGGCATAACAAGGAATTCATAATGTTCGTACCTTATTCTAAACGCTGTCTTCAATACATTTAAGTCTTTAACTTGCAAGTGATATTAACTAGATCTCAAGTCAATCTTTGAAAACACTGTTACACCTTATCAAATAAATCATCAATCCATGGTAGAGGATATTTTTTCTTTATAGTCACATTATTCAGTAGTTTGTAATCGATACACATTCTTATCGTGCCATCTTTCTTCTTTACAAACAATACCGGTGCACCCTAGGGCGAATAACTCGGTCATGCAAAACTGCTGTCTGTCAATTCTTGCAACTGAGCTTTCAACTCTTTTAATTCTATTGGAGCCATTCTGTACGGAGCTATCGATATTGGTGTTGTTCCGGTACTAATTCAATACCAAATTCAACCTTTCTAATAGGTGGCAACCCAATAATTCTTCAGGAAACACATTCGGATATTCACAGACAATTGGCACAGATTCAATCTTTGATTTAGACACTTCTGTATCCAAAACATAAGCAAGGTAAGCCTCGCAACCTTTTCACATACAACTCTGAGCTAACATAAATGGAATCAAAATAGGCAATTCATTCGATTCATTTTATTCAATTCGAAGAATTTCATCATTCTGACTCTTTAATTCTACAATCTTTCGTCTACAATTTACAACAGCATCATGTAAAGTTAACCAATCCGTTCCCAGAATCACATCGAACTCATAAAATGGCAAAAGCATCAAGTCAGCCAAAAAACAGTAACCCCAAGTCATCAAAAGACAATTCTTACAAATCTTATCAACTAAAACAGACTTACCTAAAGGGTTCGATACTTTAATTACAAACTCTATAGACTCAACACGTAAACTCTTTTTAAATACTAAATTCATACAGATATATGAATGGGTTGATCCAGGATCTATCAACGCAATTATATCAGTATCGAAAAGAGAAAAAATACTGGTAATAACATCTGGGGATGATGCTTCTTCGCGAGCGCAAATAGCGTAGGCTCTAGCAGGTGCTCTGGCTTGGTTTCACAACTGAGTCCCTAGTTATACCTCTACCACTGGATACATTTCTCGTATTTCTCGGTGGTCTCCCTCTTGCAGTCATATTACCCAATCTTACATTTTGAACTTTTTCTTTCTGGGATAACTCTGGGCAATCTCGGATAAAGTGATCTGGCGAACCACATTTGAAGCAAGCTTACTACTTTTATTCCAGCATTCTCCAAAATGTCGTCTCCCACATTGTTGACACTCGGGTTTGTTATTTCTCACACTGTAAACACTCGAGACAGAGGTAGCTTGAGCTTTAGGATTCACATGTAGATTTCCATGATCTCTATTATGATATCCCACTGATGCATTTGATCTACTATACAAATCTCGAGATTTATTTGATAAAGAATAATGAGGCTTATTCATCAGTCTTTTCTTCGAATCTCTAGCCTTAGAGTTAGCTTTCTTCTTTTCTTGGCTAAAATCTTCAGCTTCGTAAGCCCGTTCAACAAACACAATGAATTCTTTCAAAACTAGAATCTCGACCAGAAGTTTAATGTCTTCGTTCAGTCCATCAACAAACCACTTGCACATTATCTCTTCAGTAGAAACATGCTCTCGAGTATATTTACTTAACTGTATGAATTCTCTTTCATATTCTGTCACGGTCATTAAGCCCTATTTTAACTCTAAAAACTCTTTATGCTTTTAATCAAGGAACCATTGACTGATGTCTTTTGGAACTCCGTCTGAAAGAATTCCCAGCTCACTCGCTCTCTTGGCAGTACAGACACTAAGGTATTCCACCATTGATACACAGAGTCTCTCAGAAGAGAAATAGCACACTTTAAGCATTCAGCTGGCATACACCAAAGTTCATTGAACACTCGGATAATATTTTCAAGCCAAAACTTAGCTCTCTCTCAGGGTCATAATCAACATTAGCTCTAAACTCTTTTGCCCCGTGTTTACGAATCTTGTCAACTAGAGGCTTATTCAATCTTAAAAGCTTGGCTCCTTAAGGAGCTAAAGATATAGTTTGGGGATTAGGAGGGAGTGGAGGTTGTTGAGCAGCCAGATTAGTATGAATGTATTGAGTGAACCACTCATTCATCATTTTGAAGAAGGCTTCTTTAGCGTCTCCCCCTGTCTGCCCTTCACAGTTCTAGAATCAGATGACGCTATCCCTTGTGTGAAAGAAAGTGCATTACTTTCAACCTCATCAGCTATCGCTATTTGGGATCCATTTGCTGTATATAAAAAAAGCATATTTTCAAATTTCAAGAGTCATCACACTATCAAAGTTTATATATGGCATGTATAGCTAGACTCTCACACACGCTACGCTAGTCCTAGAATCAACTAAATCGTAGCTCTGATATCTATTAATGTAACACCCCTCACCCGTGTTCAACACTAGAATAGGGTTACGGAGTATTACCGAACTTACAAAACAATTAAATAACTATTTAACATACAATTATTCAATTCAATCATTCATCATTCAATCTCACTCAATTTGTCCCTATTAAGAGCTTACAAGGCCTTAAATATACTTTGGAAGTGGTTCGGGACTAAATCGATAACTCAGTAAATTGTCAACACTTAGCGAATTTTTCTTCAAATCAGGGGACACATGTGGCCAGGCCATGTGTCTTACATGGCCACCAAACACGCCAGTGTCACTGGCCGTGTGAAAACATGGAGTACATACTGACCTAGGTCACATGGCCACCCACACGCCCAAGTGTCTAGCACGTGTGCCCTTGGAACTGGCCACACATTCCTGTGTGCCAGGCTATGTGTTAGGCCGTGCCAAACCTATAGGATATACTGACTTATACAACATGGCCAAGTCACACACCCGTGTGCTAGGCCGTCTACCAATTAGGAGGTATATTGACTTGTACCACACGGCCGATCACACGCCCCTGTGTGAGACCTTGTGGAGCATACTAACTTCATTTCAATTTAAACACTAGGAGACACATTGTCGTGTATCCTGACCGTGTGTCACACAATACTGAGACACACGCTCATGCCTCTGCTCGTGTGGACAAAAATAGGCTATTTACCAAGCCATTTTGCCAGCCATTTTGCAGATACCTAAACCAACCCAAATGGTACCAAATCATAGCATCAATAACATTCAATTCAGCCACATTCAAGACTAATCCATACCATTTTCAATACCAATATTCAACATGCTTATAACTCAAGTTTAACTCAACCAAAACCTACTCAAATACATATAGCAATCAACTAGTTTAACCATTACCTAACATACCTTATTTTTGTGCCAAATCACAAGCAAGGTACCAATTCCACGAACTTCGTAATATGGTCTTTCACATATCCATCCACGAACTCAAATATCAACATATATGCACATATAAGAACATAACCGCATTCTCCAAATTAAGCCAAATCGCATGGCTATAATTACAAACCAAAACATATACATTTACAATACCAATTCATTTGGCCAACATCATTACCTAAAACATAATCAACAAGACTCAAAAACCTATACATGCCATATACTTAATACATAGTTTCAAAAGTACCAAAGAGTCAGTGGATAGTGCGATGAAGGCTCCAGCGATCCCCAAATCCTAGCTAGCTTTGAAATCACTATAAACATGGAAAAAAAAACAAAGTAAGCTATATAGCTTAGTAAGCTCATATGTTAACAATGAGCAACTATCATCATTCATTAATCATTCATATAATAGAAAACAATGTGCAACAAACCTACTAAATCTTAAGTCATTATATGATCATTCATATAACTTACCAAGGAACTCAACAATTTCATAGTTTTCAATACTCAATTCATTTCCGTACGTACTTGTACCATTTTGTACCAATCTCATACTAGACCACAACCTTCATTTACTCGTTGAACCATTCGAAATAGAAGTTAGATACTCAAGGTCTCACTCGATAAGTACCTATACTATGGCCCGTAGCCAAATCAATGTAACATATCCGAAATTCTAATATCATGGCCCAAAGCCAAATCAGCTGATATGCATGGCTCGAAGCCAAATCGGTTTATCTCACACACATAGTGCTAAATCATGGCTTGAAGCCAACTCAAGTATACCTAATGACATGTCACTAGCATCCTAAACTATTTCTAAGGTTCAATCGGGATTTCAACTGTCAAATCTTCATTGAATCTTTTCCAAAATTTTTCGTAATCATATAATCACAATTCATGTTACATCAAAGCATATAAAATACATTTGAAATGAATTTATAACATACGAACTTACCTCGTTTGTTAAAACGGTGAATCAAGTGGATTAGTCGATAACTTTATCTTTTCCCTGATTTAAGTCTGTATTTCGCTTTTCTTGATCTAAATATATTCAAAATTAACTTATTTAATCATCTATTCATTCAATTTAGTCCAAAACACTTTTTAAGGCACATTTACACTTTTACCCTTAAACTTTCAAATCCTTTACAATTTAGTCCTTATAACATAAAATCACAAATTCATGTAACTTAATCCAATTTCATCATAGAAAATTTTCACAAGTGTCCATATTAGCCCATATTTCTCATTTATTCACACTTTTAACCACCACATTTCACATTTTCTCAATTTAATCCCTTTTTTGACATTTTTGTCAAAAATCACTTTACAAAACTTTGTTTAACTATTAACAAACATTCATAATCTATCAAGAAACTTCAAAACTCATACATATTCATCAATACCAACATCTACTTTAACAATTTTGCAAATTAGTCCCTAGCCTAGCTAGAATAAGCTGCAACGATCTCAAAAACATAGAAATCATTGAAAATGGGACAAAAACGGACTTACAATTGAGCTAGGAGATGACTGAATGCTTCAAGCCCTAAAAATGGCTATTCTTCATATGAAAATTAGTTAAGGAAGATGAATAAATCAATTTGGTGTTTTTGTTTTCTTTTAATAAACCTTTAATTACTAAATGACAAAATTAACCTTATTACTAATTCAAAATTTCAATAATGCCATGCCATTATCACCCACTATCTAATTAATTGTCTAATTACCACTTAAGGACCTTAAATTTAAGGT
This sequence comes from Gossypium stocksii, assembly GCA_020496765.1. Classification (NCBI taxonomy): domain Eukaryota; kingdom Viridiplantae; phylum Streptophyta; class Magnoliopsida; order Malvales; family Malvaceae; genus Gossypium; species Gossypium stocksii. Next base: position 19,773,956 of record CM035631.1, on the reverse strand, counting down.
TTTATAGCTATTAAACACCTTTAGCTAATAGAACAACACTTTTTCAATTTACGCAATTTGGTCTTTTTTTCTCAAATTGACCAATTAAACGATAAAATTTCTTAACGAAATTTTCACACATACATGCTATCATGTGTAAAAATTAAAATAATAATAAAATAAATATTTTAAATTTGGATTTGTGGTCCCAAAACTACTATTCCGGTTTGACTAAAAACAGGTTGTTATATAACCCCTATGATTTGCAACATCACTTTCCTGTTCGCTTTTAGAGTATTCAAACTATAAAACATTGTTGACTTTTCATAGTTAATACTTTTTCCAGAGCAAGTCTCATAATCCCTTAGAAAGTCTTTCCAAATCTGAGCCATCATTGCAGTCAGTTCTCCAAATAAGATACAATCATCCACAAACATAAAATGAGATATTTGAGGACCACGTTTACTTACCTTGGTCCCTTTAATCAAACCCTCCACCATTGTCATTCTCATAAGGGTCGATAACCCATCACTACAAATATATATATATATATATATATATATAAAGAAAAGGACTCAACGAATCCCCTTGTCGTAGGCCTCTAGAAGGTATAAAAGTTCCATCAACCTTCTCATTAGCACCTCATTATAAGCTCTACCCATGAATTAGAAAAATTCATTTGCTCTATCATCTCCTTTAAAAATGGTCATTCAACCCAATCATATGTTTTACTCATAACCAATTTTAAGACCATAAACCCAATACGCTCGATTCTCTTTTGCCTAAAAGTATGAAAAATTTTGTACGCCAAAAGCACATTATCAGAAATCAACCTACCTGGCACAAAGTCGTTTTGCGCATCATCAACATAACAGTTTAGAACCTTCTGAAATATATTAGTAATGGCATTTGAAATAACCTTATAAAGCACCGTACATAAACTAATAGGCCTAAAGTTCCCTAAACTCATTAGATGGGAAATTTTTGGAATGAAGACAATATTAGTAATATTTAGGTGATCTAAAGCCATACCTTCATCCAGAACTCCCAAACATTATGAATTAACATCACTCTCAACGATATGCCAAAATCTTTGAAAGAACAAAGCCAAAAAGCCATAATCCTCAAACGCCTTTGTTGGCCCCATCCCTTTCAAAGTTGAATAGATCTTTTCTTCCATATACTTGGCCGTCAACATTTTATTAATATCATCTAAAATACATCTATTCACCCCCAATAAAACATGGCCTATATCCCCTATCTCTTTTGCTAAAAAGAGATTTTGAAAATAATTTCTTACAATCTTCTCCACTTTCTCCTCATCAGTAGCCGCCCTACTAGCCCCATATTGTAGGATACCAATATAATTTGTTTAACTACATTGAGAAACTTGTATTCTTATCCCCCAACTCAACCAGTTCACCCTTGCTCTCTACTCCCAATATACTTCATCCTTATCAATTTTTAAATTGAGATGAATTTTAGCATTAATAAGTTCAAGAATATTCTCATCATCCCTATCCTGAACCGCCAATACTTCCAACTTTCGTGTTAAGTTCCTCTTAAAGCCTTGTAATAGCCCGAATTTCAGTAATGTCAGAAACTGTGGTTCGAGGCCACTAAATCTGGAAAATGTGCTTTTAAATTTTATTATTTAATATTTATGAGTTAAATGTGATTTTTAAAAGATTTTTGAATTAGTAAACTTGTGTTTATAAAAATTTATTAGGTCAATTAATTGAGAAAAAGAGATATTGAGACCTTGGTGCTATAAACCAAGCCATAAATATTTTTATAAATATTTACGAAGTGTCATCATGGTAGTATTAAAGTTTCGTCAGAAAATTTTAATGTTTCTGTAGTCAATTAATTAAAAAGGACTAAATTGAAAAAGGTGAAAAACTTGCTATAGTGATTAAATAGCCTAATGGTAAATAAAGAAGGACTAAAAGGGAAAATAGACCATCTTAAATGGCTAAGGCGGCATAATGTGAAAAAAAAATCAAATATATTTATGTGATTAGGGACAAAATTGGAATTAAAATAAAGTTTATATGGCCAAATGTTATTTTAATAATTTCTAGACATTTTCTTCATCAATTTTCTGTCAAAAAATAGCCATTGAAGATGGTTTGAGCTGTTCTTTCATATTTTAACTTCAGGTTATTTCATTAGTTTTTTATTTTGTTGGAAGTTTTGGAAGATACCATTGATAAGGTTATATGATTTTAGTTATTTTATTATGAAATTGAGATGTAATGGATATATAAAGGTATTTTATTAAAGAATTTTGAGTGAAATAATGATTTAGGGATTAAATTGTAAAGTTATTGAATTTCTGGAAAATTCTAAAATTTCATGGAGTTCAAGGGCTTCTATTGATATATATATATATATATATATATATATATATGTGAAAATATTTAGGCTTGGAACAAGGAATAAATTGCATGAATTTCATTTTCCAAGCTTAGGGATGAAATCGTCATTTATTAAAAGCTTAGGGGCAAAATGGTAATTTTGCCTAAGATGTAAATTGGACTAAAATGAGTATGAATTACATTAAATTGATGTTAAATTTACTCGTATAGATCTGGGTAGATCGAATATGGAGTTAGAAAGAGGAAATGAGAAAATATCGGATTTAATAAATTTTATGTACACGAACAATTATCAAGGTAAGTTCATGTAACTTAACTACTTATGTTATTATGCTTGAATTCAATTGTATGAATGTGATGGTATATATATGTGTGTGTGTGTGTTATGATGAATAAATTATATATATTTTATGAAATTAAAAGATGTTTAATAAATCCCGATAAATGATAATATCCCATAAATGGTAAGTCCCAGTTGAATAATGAATATTGATGGATAAAGGTGATTCCTATATGAAATGAGGTCTTGCATGTGTTGCAAAAAGGATTTAGCTCGGACGAGTAATCCTAAATGAGCCTCACGAGTATATGTTTCAATTAGGATTTAGCCTGGACTGGTAATCCTAATTGACTGGATTTAGCTTGGACTGGTAATCCAACAAAGCCCTTAGAGTATATGTGTTACAGACAGAATTTCCCCTAGACTGGTAATTCTGCTGTAGAAAATATGGCTCAAGAGTGTACTTAAAAAGTATTACTGGACATGAATTGACGGATTATGAATTTTTACACCTTGAGTGTACTATATAAGGATCCATCAGTAATTCAAAAAAATTCAATGGGCAAAGTTCCGATATGAGCAAATATGAATTTGAGATAAATGGTTATATATTGAGACATGATATATGAAATGATGATACTTGAAATGAAACATGGAAATAAAAGATGTTAACATTTGAACATGAAGTGGTTTGATGAACATGTTCATCTATGGGAATAGAATTGTATACCTTGAATGTATTATCTGAGTGGTTATCAATACTGAAATTGATTATTGAGTAAAGTCTTGACATGAAATATACCGGAACTTGAGATGAATTAATATAAAATATATATGAAATACATGGAGATAATTTGTATATATGTTCTATGTTATATGAACACATGATGTGGAAAAATTATATGTGTATGAGAATCCAAATATTATGAGCTCATATATGTGTTTCTTGATGTTATATGAAATATGTGATTAACATGGGTATTGAGAATGTAAGCACCTACTTTTGCCCGGGCTACTAAAGGCCCAGAAAAACAAAAACAAAAACAATAATAATAATACAGTCCATATACAGTCCCATTTACAAACAGACTAGCCCAAATACCAACCAATTAACCCGTAGCCCAAACTGATCCTAACCCATATCAGACCCATTTATAATTTAACCCCCAAGACCCAATAAGCAGCAGCCCGAAGGCCCAAATGCTTAATCGTAGGTCAGAAGACCCTAGGGTTTTTACACCCTTACGCCGCACTCCCTTTTCAGCCTCCAATCAACAGCCCCATCACCGCTCGTGTCGTGCCACCTTCACCGTTGTAGTCAAGCCTCCATCGGCACGAATCGCGCCTGGATTTTTGCCATTCAGACCTGCAAGAAAGAAGGAAAATCGATAGAAACAAAAATGGCAAAAGATATTTGTATATTTGTTTCCATTCTTGCATTTAGACTATAAAAACAGCATCAAACAATGTAAATAGGGGGATTTTTTACCATGCATATACACAAAATATATACAAAAATAGATTCAAAAATATATACAAACATTTTTAATCAGATAAGGTGATTTCTCATTTTTATTTCATTTAATCTTGCTCTTTCATTTCTTTTTATTTCCATTTCATATTTTTTACCATACAAAAATACAACAAATTTTATAAAAACAGTTTTCTTTAAACAGAGAAGGATTCGATTGGAAACAGTTTGCTTCCCTTTTGTTTTTTTTTTATGAAAAATGTTATAAAAAGGAAAAAGAATGAGTTTACCTGTGAAAGGGGACGATTTTGGGCTCACCGGCTGTCGTGTACGGCAGCGCGTGTGGAGGCGCGTGAGGCGGTCGACCACCGGAGCTCTCGCTGGATTTTGGGCAGAGGAGAGGACCTGGAGAGAGTTTATGAAAGTTTTTTTTTAAATCATAAGTTAAAATGATTTTTTAACTAAAATTTGGCTTATATAACTTTACTAAAACGGCGTCGTTTAAGGGGAGGATCCGCGTGTTGACCCGACCCAGCCAAAGGATCCGCGTGTTTTCGGTTAATGGGATAATTTCCCAATTGGTCCTTCCATTTTTTTATTTTTTAAATTAAAGTTTATTTCTTCTTTTAATTTTGCCCGAATGTCCTTTATTTGTTTCAATTTGGTCCCTGAAGCCATTTTAAGGCTGACTTCGGAACGCTGCCGTTTTGGGAGATAGGGAAATTTACCCGATGAGTCCCCACCTTTTAAAGCGCGTTTTAAACGAGTCCCCAATTCGTTTTTTTACTCTTTTTAAATTATCCCTAGAATTCTTCAAAATTTAGATTTAATCTTTTTTTTTCATTTTTTCTAATTTATTTATTTAAAATATTTTTATATATTATTTATTTTACTATAAATACTATTATATATATATATATATAAAGGTTTTATTTTATATTATTTTATTATTGTCATGTATATATTTATATTATTTTTATATTATATTATATTATTTATTATATATCTTATTTACTATCTATTTATATTTTATTATATTATTTATATTTTATTATATTTTATTATGTATAATTTTAAAATTTGCAAATTCTTATCAAATATTATATTTTTTATATGTTATTAATAAATCTTTTTATATACTATACGATATTCTAAAATTTATCACAAAATTTTGGTTTTATTTATTGTATCATTTTTCTTATAAATATATGTATTAAGTTGTTGTATTATATATTGCATATTTTTATTATTTAAGTATATATTAACCTTTTTTTTAAAAAAATTTACTATTTATATATTGTTTTAAATATTTCTTTTAAATACTTCGTCTTTTTATTATTTATTTTTATCTGTTTGATTTATTTTATTTATATTCAAAATTTATTTTCGTATCTTTTGTATTTATTTAGTATTGCTTTAGTATGTAAATTTTATCAATTTTTTTGTTATTTTATGTTATTTATGTTTATATATGCATGAAGTATAGTATGTAATCCATCTCGTTATTTGTAATTTTCTGTTATATTTGTATGAAGTGTTAAAGTCTGTATTATGTAGTTCATGTTATATCTTGTAATGTGATAAACGCATCATCGTTTTTAAAATTTCTTATATCATTTAACCTAAAAATGTTTTAAAAAATAAAGGCAATGCTTGATGTTTGGGAGCTTCGAGAAAAATAGTGCCCTAACTTACTGGGTTGCGATTGTTCTCGTAGAATTTGAATATCCAAATACCCTTCTCAACGTTTTGAATTTTAAAATATAAACAACTATTCTTGAGATTTCAAAACATTGTGTCCTAACGTACTGGATATGGCGTTTTGTTGTTTCAAAATAGAAAATTTCAAAGGCAAGCTTCGCTTCGAAAGTTTTGAAAACATCGTGTCCTAAAGTGCTGGATGTAATGTTTGTATTCTTTCGGAACAAAGGAATCTTGAGTTTTTATTCAAATTGTTTGAATTTTTTAAAAGGATCATAGTTTTAAGTCTTTTCAAAGTTTCGACAATAAGACAGAAAGCTAATCAATTGGTACCAATTTTGGGCATTACGAGGGTGCTAATCCTTCCTCGTACGTAACCGACTCCCGAACCCGTTTTCTAAATTCGTAGACCAAAATGTTTTAAGGTGATCCAATCACACCTAAAAAGATTGGTGGCGACTCCCAATTTTCATTTTTTTTAAAAGTCGACCCTGTTTTCCAAATCCTATGAAAAAAATGGTTTCAACAGAGAATATATGTTAGGGTTTGTGACCAAATAGTTTGGTTGTGCTTTGTATGTTTAACTGGAATAGAAATGGTTGGTAAGTTAACTACCAAGTTATACGGACTTACTAAGCATTATATGCTTACTCTTTCTTTACTTTTCCATGTCTTATAGTTAATTGAAAGCTCATTGGATTGGAAGCTCGACGAAGATCACTCACACTATCCAACAGTTCATTTTAGAATAGAAAGTAAAATAATTATGGTTATAATGGCATGTATAGGTTAAATTGGTCAAGAAATGACATGTAAATATTTGATAATGACTAGCCATTCTAATGGCTAGTTATAGACATACTTTGGAGCTATGTACAAAAATTATTATGGTATATGTTTAAAATGGTTAATTGATAGAAATCACATTGATAAATGGGTGAATGAATTAAATTATTATATTTGATACAAACTGCACAAATGTGAACATTGTATATAGGTAAATATGAGTACAAGATTGATATAGAAATAAATTGTGGTATTTAAATGCATATTGGTTGAATGTTATATAGCCATGAGAATGTGTTTAAGTTTTAGTGCAGGTTTAAAGAAAAAATGGTGAGGAATAAGGCTTGGAAAATAGCCTTATTTTGTCCACATGGGTAGACAAACACGGCTGTGTGTCTTGACCCGCACATGGGCGTGCGGTCTGGCTGTGTGTCCCTTGTATCTTAAATTTAAGGAACAAAATGCTCAGAATTGAGCACACGGGCAAAGACACGAGCCTGTGTCCCAGCCATATGTTCTACACGGGGTTGTGTCTTGGCCGTGTGAAAACTACGTCTTCATGTTTTACAAATCAAGAGAGGTAGACCGGTTATGGACAAGGCCGTGTGATCTGTGTTCACACGGCCAACTCGCACGGGCGTGTGACCCTTGTGCATAAGAAAAATTTTAAAATTCTGCGAAAAATTCTTAGAGATTCTGATTTAGTCCTAACTTAATTCTAATGTTCGTTTTGAACCTCAAGGGTCCAAACAAGGGGCATTATAATTGTTCACAAAAAATGAATAGTAATATACTCGAATTATTTGAAAATGTTTTGTAATTACCAGTAATGCTTCGTAACCTTGTTCTGGTGACGGTACGGATTGGGGTGTTACAGGCCCTCCCATTGGGCTTTACGAGACACTGCCTATTTTTACAACCCAACTCATAAAGAAGCCAACTTTGCAATGACATCACCCAAAGATGACTCCCATAATTGTTTCATCTCCTCCTCAAAAGAGTCCTCCACAACCCACCATACCTCAAAGCGGAACCTTTTCCTCCCCAACCTCATACCTCATTGAGCCATATTAATCAAAAGCAGGCAGTGATCCGAAAATGAATGTGGTAAATGTTGTATCACAATATTCGAAAACATATTTATCCATTCAACATTCACCACCCCTTCATCAAATTTTTCTCTAACGTTTGTTTCCGGAAAATTCCCTCTCTCCCAAGTAAACCAAGTCCCTAAATACCCAACATCCATTAATTGACACCCACCTAACACTTCCCGAAATTTCTCCATACGCTTTTCCTCCCTTGGCACCTCCACCTTATCAAAGGAATACATGATGTCATTAAAATCCTCGCATAAGCCATGGCAAGTCTTGGCAATGACGTAGACACCTTAACAAATCCCATGTATCTTCTCTGTCACAAGCAAAATGAGCCCTATAAAACCTCGTAAATCTCTATTTTTACTTTCTATAATCTTTTGAACATCAACATCAATATGGTTTTTTGAGAAATTCTTCAAACTAATCTTGAAATCTCCTTTCCATGCCAAACACAGACCCTCTCATGTCCCCTCTACCGACACATCAATACCATTCATAAAACCACACCTTTTCTGCACCTTCTGCATACACATGCTACTCAGCTTTGTCTTCATAAAGAAGACCACTTGGGGCTTATAGACCTTCAGCATATACCAAAGTCTTCTTTGGGCCTATAGATTCCCCAAACGAAGGACGTTCCAACATTATTTTCATTGCGATCAGCCGACTCGCCCCTTGGCAGCCGCAAATAAAATTTAAGATTGAACCACATGATTCTCCTCCCTAGCCACTAAAGAATCTATAATATTAGAACTACTCTGGCCCACAATCCCCCTTCGAGGTCCTTTCTTCCCATCCCCACTTTCAATCTGACTCTCCTCCAAATCATGCTACATATTCGAATGACTCCATATTTTTGAGGAAACCCCAGCCATTTAGGAACCACACCTCAAAACACCTTCCAAATTAAACCCCAAGACAAGAACCAACCTCATCCTAGAACCCCTCCAAGACCCCTCCCTAAAAGAAGTCCCCATGTTCTCAAGCCGTTCAGTCCCATTACCCACCTCACTTTTTCCTTCCACCCTCAACTACACACTATTCATCGAAACAGGTCTTCCAAACTGCACCCTCAAAGAAAAATCCCATCCCAAAATTGTATCTTCCAATCCACTATTAAATCTAATCATGCAGAAAGAATCATTATGTCTCAAGTCGCCACAGAAAAAAGAAAAATAGTGTCAACCTTTCGTATATAAAACTTACATAGGTACACTTGTAACAGCCCAATTTTCAATGATGTTGGAAACAGTAGTTTGAGATCACTGAACCCGATGAGTGAGTTCAAAAATTTTATTATTTATTATTTATGAGTTAAGTGATATTTTAGAAATATTTTTGAATAGTAATTTGTGTTTTAAAAGAATTTATTAGGTTAAGTGGTTCTGAAAAATGAGGTATCGAGACCTCAATTCATAAAACGAGTCCTAAATATTTTTATAAATATTTATGGAGTGTCATTGAGTTAGTATTAAATTTTTTGTTAGAAAATTTTAACGTTTTGATAGTTAATTAATTAAAAAGGACTAAATTGAAAAAGGTACAAAATTTGCTAAAGTGATAAAATAGCCTAAATATTAAATGAGGGAGGACTTTAAAGGGAAATTAGCCTAAAGATGATGGCTTGGGCAGCATAGGCAAAGGAAAATCACAAAAATTAGAGTGAACTAAGGGCAATTAGTAATTTGGTTAAAATTGAAAATAAAACAAGTGACTAAATTGAATTCTAGACATTTCTTCTTCTAATTTTTAGTCAAAAAATGCCGTTGAAGGTCCTCTAAGCTGGTTTTTCATTTTTTTTTCATCATATGAGTTCAATTCTTGCTCTTTTCTTGAATTTTTTGTGTTTTTGAGACTTTTACAATTTATTCCAACTATCTATTACATTAGTTTCTGATTTTATGGGTAATTTTGAAAGTTATCATTAATGATTTCTGGATGCTTATGATGAATTAACTTGGAATTGAAGTTTTAATTTTGTTATATGATGATTTTATCAAGTGATTTCAATAGAAATTGATTTAGGACTAAATTGTGAAGAATTAAAGAATTAGGGTTTGCTATTAAATTTCTATGTATCAAAGGCTGTAAGATAGCCTAGAATAATTGAATAAATTTTCAATTGAGAAAAATTAGCTCAATTGATAGGATAATTGGTATGGGACAAAAATTGTAAAAGTTAGGTTAATTGTGTAATCTTGAAAATTAAGGGGTATTAATTGTGAAGTAAATTGAATTGAAATATATGCTAATGAATGAATAATTTTACATTTTAGATCAAGAGCCCGTAGATCAACGAGAAAAAGAGAAATTAACAGAATAGTCCCTAACTACTACAAATTCCATAATTAGCCTAGGTAAGTTCGTTTGGTTAAATTTTATTGTTTCTTTACTAATTGATGAATGTTATTATGTAATTAGTCATATTTTTGTTGTTGAAAATAAAAATTATTGTTAAATTGTGAAATTGAATTGAATGATTAAATTGAGTAGAACGCAGGATTGAGTACAATCGTTTTGTGGCAAAAGATAAATTGACAGATAAGACCATGGTAGGACCATGGAAGTGTTTATATGTAAGACCATAGTTGGGCTATGGCATTAATGTAAAGGAAGAATTGACGAATAAGACCATAACTAGGTATGGCACTATAAACGTAAGACCATGGTTAGACTATGGCAGTATTTTTATGTAAGACCATAGCTAGGCTATGGCATTCTAATGATAAGACAGTAACTGGGTTATGGCATTACGAATGTAAGACCATGGCAGGGCCATGGCAACATATATGTAAGATCATAGTTGAACTATGGCAAAAAGAAAACGATGTACTCATATCCGTAAGCCGTTCTTCGATTTAGTAAGAATTGGTAAAAGACTTATGTGATTGGAATTTGAAAGATTTTTTTATTATTATATTTATTAATTTGAAGGAGGTGTATTCATAGATTTATGTTGTGTTTGACAGGAAGAATGTATGATTTATTTGCAATTTAATTTATTATATTGAGTTCGGTAAGATTAATGTTTAACTTAATGAACTTACTAAGCTTCGATAAGCTTACTCGTGTTGTTTAATGTTCTTTTAAATTAACGTGAAATTGGTGGATCGAATCAACACATCGAGCCACACTATCCAGCTTGCTCTAGTAGATTTTGTTATACATACTATGGTTTATATGGCATGTATAGGGATTGGTATGATTTTAAGTAAAGTTGGTTTGTGTAATATTATGATGTATACTTTGTTTAAGTTTCCAACCAACTTATATAAGTATGAATTAAATATGCATGAGGAGTATTTAAAATGGTTAATTGATGGTTAATTAATAGGTATAATTTGACTTAGTAAATTTAGTAAAATATGCAGTTTATGGTTGATTTGGTAAGATTGGATATTTAAATATATGTAATGATATGTTAGTTATAAGACTTGGTATTGGTTTGAATTGAAGGTCTTATTGTGTTTTGTGAGTGTGGAAATGGTTGTACCTAGGTTGATACCAAGATTGGGTGAGAAAAATGGCCTTAAAATTGCCTATTTTCGTCCACAAGGGCAAAGACACAGACGTGTCTCACAAGGACACGGATTGGGACTTGGCTGTGTGTCCCATATTGAATGCCCACGCAGCCTAAGACATGGACGTGTCTCTTGTCCGTGTGAGCCACACGGCTGGCCACACGGGCGTGTATCCCTTGTTTCCAAAAAAAATTTTGAAGGTTTGGGAAAATTTTCTGAGTGTCTGGTTTAGTCCCGAATTACTTCTAAGGTGTATTGTGGGTCTCGAGGGCCCATCTAAAGGAAAATAAAAGTATTATATAATTAATTCTTAATATGAATAATAAAGGTGGAGAAATATCCATATTTAGTCCGTAAAGCCCAGTAATGCTCCATAACCCTATTCTGCTAACGGATAAGGGTTAGGGGTGTTACAACACTTCCTGAGAGAGACCATAATCTTTTTCTTTTGCTTCAGTGGTCGCCTAACATCCAATGACACTCAGATCCATAAAAAGTTTGTCAACTCTTTTCCTGATTACTTTGAATCATGTTCCAAAAACTTTTCAACAAAGTCCCCTAATTGTTTTGCTACACACTCCGAGAAAAATCCCACATGCACCTAAAAAGATGACAAGACCAATGACACCTACATCAGATCCTTTCCCTCTTCCAATCGATGCATCACTAGAAGATGATTATTAAAAGTCCATAGCTCCCAATTCATCACTCGATCAATGTCCATTTTATGAAAAAAAAAAAAACTTTAAAAAATACCTCTTTTCCCCCAGATCTAAAATCTGAAGTCCCCCTAAAGGATGTCAGAGATTCGCCATTGGAACGACGACAACATGCAAGTGTTCATAATTGCAACAAGTAATAAAGTGACAAGTAAAGAGTTATCATACCCATAGGGACTATGAAATAAAATATTTATGAAATCCAACTTTAAACAATTTGCTGAAGGAAATATATGTTGATTTGAAGAGGTGATTTAAAAACTAAAAATTAACTAAGTAATTCTAAAAATTAACTAAGTAATTTAACTAAGAAAAATAAAATGCATAAATTCCAATGCATAATTTCTAAAAGATGGGTTTAAATCGAGATGACATAAATGTGTTAGATCGATTACATTCTATAACTTAAAATTACTAAACTCATGTTTATGTTGTTACAAATAATTTCACGACAACTTGATATTTTGCTAACTAATACACATAGAAATTTACTAAACCAAATAATCTCTTAAACATATTACTATGTCAATTCAAACAATTATTCAATTTCATAAGCAAGTATAATAAAATGTCAGCACGGCCACATCATGTTATGATGTAATTCGATGACATCGGAATTGGCCTAAGCGCGAGGGGCCCAAGTGCAAAATGAAGTTTTTGTAACAGTCCGGTTTAGACCCTAGTCGGAACAGTGGTTTCAAGACCACAAATCCAAGTCAAAAAATATTTTAATATTATTTTTCGTGCTTAAAGTATGTGAATTTATATGTGTGAAATTTTCGTATGAAACTTTCATCGTTTGAGTGTCGATTTGTGAAAAATGACTTAATCGAGTAAAATGTAAAAGTAGCGTGAAGTACCTATTTGCTTTGATTAATTAATTATGAAGTCCTTAAAATGAAATTTGGCCATTGGATAATGGGGTGGACGGTAATGAACAACCATTATATGGTTTTCTAATTAATTTATAAAGGTTAAATTGGTAAATTATATGTTAATATGTTATTAAATAAAAGAAAATATAAATCACATGCATATATTCTTCTTTTTTGGTCGAATGTAAGAGATAAAAAGAAGCTATTTTCTTGTTTAAGTTTTGGCATTCTTCAAGCTAATTTGAGGTATGAATTTTGTTTGGTTTTTTATATTTTTTATGTTTTTGAGATCGTTGCTTCGTGTACTAGCTAGCCTGTACTTCAATTTTTAGAATTAATGAGGAATTTGCGATTTTCCATTGTTGATAATTTGATGATTTTGTGGTTTGATGATGAAAAATAAGTCTTTTTTGATAGATTATTATGTTTAATTACGTGATTTTTGATAAAAATGCTATTTAAGGACTAAATTGTGAAAATTGTGAATTGAGGGGCATAAATTGAAATAAATTGAATAAATGGGTTGATAGGGACCTAAGGTGAATTCGGCCTAACATGGGTCTGTGGAGATTTTGAGTAATTTGTGTTAATTTGAAATACGGACTAAATTGAGAAAATGTAAAATTTTAGGGGCCAATGTGTAAATTGCCCATTTCTATGTTCTTGGATGAAATTAAATGAAATGTTGAATAATTAAGTTAATTTTGATATTAATTAGATTGGCAAAAGCGAAATTCGGATCTAGATCGAGGGAAAGTCAAAGTATCAGATTAATCGACTTAATTTGTCGTTACTGGGAACGAGGTAAGTTCGTATTTTAATAGACGTTATGAAATCATGTTATAAATGCATATTTTTTGTGAGATTGAATTTAATTCCAAATGCTAATAAAAATATGTGTATTTTGAATAAGTTATATATGTTATTATGATATTGAGTTGTTCGAGAAGAAGATTATATGAATATGAGAAAGCATCGACAATGTAAAGACATCTGAAAGCCCCGTACGAACCATAAGAATAGTTAGGATACATATGTCATGACATAAGATTTCGATATGTGTTATCGCGTAAGACCACGTTTGGGACGTTGGCATCGATTTGAGATTTACGTGTAAGACCATGTCTGGGACATCGGCATCTTATATGATTTCGTGTAAAACCCTGTCTGGGACAGTGGCATCAATATTTGATTACATGTAAGACCACATTTGGGACGTTGGCATTGTATGAGCTTTACGAACTATCCGACTATCCTTATTGATTCTAAACGGTTCAACGGGAGTTCTGAGAAATAAATAATTAAGTGAATGACATTCCGATTCAAGTACGTTGAAATGTATACAATGTTTGAAAATGAAAGGTAAGTATATATACAAAGAATGTTATGTGATGTATATAGAAATGAAATGTGAATATGTGCAAATGAAACATGAACAACTGAATAAGATGTGATTTATAAAGTTGCATACGTGAAATCGTCAGATACTATATGAATGAAAGGTGGGTTTGAGTAAAAAAGATGATATGAGAAAGATATATGATTAAATATGTTAATCCCCAAAATGTGCTCATTTGGCTATATGAAAGTGTGAATTGAATGATATATGAGAATTGAATTGAATAAGCTTATGAAAGCTGAAGTTAGCTAAATAAGTAAGTAATATATTGAATGTTGATAATTCGATATGAGAGCATGTTATTTAGAAAAGTTGTGTGAGATAGCTTATCATGCTTATGGCTTTGTTATGAAATTATTTGTTATGTTAAGTTTATTAAGATACAAACTTACTAAGCTTTCAAAAGCTTACGCTGTGTTTTTTTCAAATGTTTATAGAGTTTTGGAGACTTGCTCGGGTTGGAAGTCGTTGGAGACCTCATCACACTATCCGGTTATCGCTTCGGTAAATTAAAGCTTTGAATTTTGGTTATGTGGCATGTATAGGCTAGTTTATATATGTTTGGTTCTGAAATTTGTACATATGTAGCCATGCGAAAATGGCTTAATAATGAAGTTAATATTCATGGTGATTCGGCTATGTTAATTAGCTTGTTTGAGAAGTTACTAAATGGCATTTTTGTATTTGTGTGATGGATGTTCCTATGATTTCGGATGTGGTATGTTTATAAAGCTATGTTATGATTATATTATGGTTGATGATGGTAAAATATGCATATATTTGAGGTTTGATTGGTTGCACATTTAGTTTCGATTTCTAAATGGAAAATGTCGAATATGTTCTAGGTATACTTTAGTTAATCACATGGATATATATATATAAAGTGACAATTTAATGCTAATTAGTTATGATATGATACCTAATTGAGTGTATGATGTGATAATGGTATAATTCTTTAAGACTCAATTTGATAGCTGAATAGAGGAGAAAAGAATTGGTTGTGTGTGTGCATTTTTGGTATGATAATGTAACACCCCAAATTTTGGGTCTAGATGAATTGGGTTTTGGGCTTTGGGTTTAATAAATTTTTAGTAAGCAAGAAAATGATAAATGACATGTTGGGCTTTTAAATAAAAATAGGGAAAAACGGCATCAAAGAGCCTTGTGGTGGAGTGGCTAAGTGACGCCACTTAGGGTATAGGAAGGTGGCGTTATGGGCTAGCAAAGAGATCCTAGGTTCGAATCCTAGCTTAGTATTTTTTTTAGGAGTTTAATTTTGGCCTTCTAGAAGGTTGGAAGTGGTGTGATGATGGACTCTAAGGAGAGCGATCAGAAGAGAAAATTTAGGAAAAGGATTGGGGAGTTATCAGGGAGAAAAACAAGGACATGGGATGTGGATGAAGTAGAGCCAATTAGGACTTTAGGGGTTCGGCTTTGGGTATTTATAGGGGGTGCTAAATTCTTTTTGAAGAGTTTCCCTTATTTTGCCAAACCGAATGCTTCATTCTTCTCCTTCTTTCTAGTTCTTTTTCCTCTTTTGCAATTGCCGAATCTTCTTCTCCCAAATTCCTTTGCTCATCATTCTTTCTATTCTCAAAAACTTTCTTTTTGGTCTACCTTTGGAATAACTGAATTCCCTCCACTCTTCTTCTTTCATTTGTGCCGAATAAACATTATTCACCATATTAGTTTAAAAGCCGAAAAGCCGAATCTTTCTTTGGCTGATTACTCCTTTGGGTGTAAGTATTTCTTTTTCTTTGTTTCAGTTAATATTTATAATACAAATTACTCTTTCCCCTCACTTCTCCTAATCGGTTTTGGGTAGGGAATTAGTATTGAATCTCTGTGTTTCAGATTTCTGTCGAGTTACTCTTCACATTTCAGGTTTAGGTAAGTATTTCCTTGATTTTAGGTAGTTGGCCGAACGGATATTTATTTTATGAGGGTGATTCATGATGGATATGAGTCCCCTACTATTTTGGTTTAATGATGAAAGATTAATGCAGATTTAGAAAGATTTCGCAATTAGTGGTCAAGGGAAAACTATTAAGGCTTGTCGCACACGGTAAGGTTTCAGTGAGGTTTCGATTTTTTATAAAGTATGTATTAAGCCCATGATTAATCATTAAGTGATGTCGATTGTAGGTTCGTGATTAAGGGGATTGCAGCATGCGTTTTTACCAGATGTGTACAAACACTACACACACACGATATCGGCAACGCCGAAAAGCCGAAAGTGGCTAAATGGGCCGATGGGCCCTAGGGCTAAGATATGTGAAATTGATGATTCGTCTGTATGAAATGAATTAGTCATCCAAGTTACATGACCTGAATTTGCTTTGAGCGTAATGGGCCGTAAATATGTGATTGGGCCAGATGGGCTATATGAGTGTATGAAAGCCTGTAGACTTGCTAGAGTTTTATAATGGACTTTTAGGCCTAGTTCTAATAAATCCTTAAGCAGCATAAAACTTAATTAATTTATCAAATTCGTCTGTGGACAAGTCATAAGGTTAGAGTGTGGCAATGGGCATATGCATGTCTAGGATTGGATCTAGGGAGAGCTTGGTACTTAAGCGGTCTTAATGACCCACCTCCTCTTCTCTGGAATCCTACCTGGTGCATAGTGTCTGTTTACTTTGGCCAACGAGGACTTGTTGACGGGCCAAAGTTCGTAATTTAAAACACATGCTTTTAAGAAATTACCAAAATACCCTTGTAGGGTAGAATTACTCAAATGCCCTTGTAGTGTAAAATTACCAAAATACTCTAGATTAGTAAAATTACCAGACTACCCCTAGTTTGAAAAATTATCGAAATACCATTGATTTGTGAAATGACTAAAATACCCCTATGTGTTAAATGTAGGATTTATGTTACATGTATGATTGCTGCATTCATATGATATTCTGTTTAGGTTGCATATGGTTTGGGAATTATCGTACGGAAGAAGAATTTGAGGATCGCATGGTTGGTTGACGACCGTGGATCCACCGTTGGCTTTTTAAGCCCAATATATGATTAGCAGTTTTACTGCAACGTTAGGTAGTATCGCAACCGGGCTACCATTGCTGTGTAGCAGATGGGTGGGTCGATTTAGGAATCCCCACAGACGTATAAGGTTGGAAGGTAAATGTTGTGTAGCGGATGGATTATTGGGGAGGGTTTTTACTGCATTGCATATGTGATATGTTTAAGATGATGATATTATGATAAGGGCTTTGGCCAATTGATTGCTTGTATGCTATTTGTTTGCTGAGGGATGTACACACTGAGTTTCGAAACTCAATCCCTCTTATATTTTTCTCAGGAAACCATCAGTAGCCGGTTCGACGAATGGGGGGACTCGGAGGTGGCTAGTTAGCAAGACATTTTCATTTTTCCTGATTTTCTTTATGGTTTTAAGTATTTTGATTATTTTAGGTTTGGATTGTAATAAGGCCTCCCTCTGCTTATCATTACATTGATTTCTTTACTTTCTATTCAATTTATATCAAGTTTTTTGGAAACAGTGGTTTTTAGTCAAAATTAAGCCTCCGCTGGTAAAAAAAATTTTACTTTTAATACTTGTTAAATTATAATAAAAAAGACAGATTTCCAAATACACAATAGTTTTGGAAGACAACTATAAACTGGGTTTTTAATCAAAATTCTTTAAGAAGGGTTTTCAATGAAAACAAGGTTTTCGCAAAAACACTTCAATGTGACACGCCAAACTCGAGCCTAACTTTTAGGCCAGGTTTGGGGTGTTACAGATAATTAACATGCGAATTGGGTGTACTTTAAGTTGATATTTGTGCTCAAAATGGTCAATTTTATTTTAATGAATTGGGTATAAATTTTATAGGTTAATTTGATAGTTGAATAGAAGAAGAAATGATTGGTTAGGTATATGTAATTGATTTGGTTATTGAGCATGCAAATTGGGCATAATATGATTTGTGTTTTGTGTTAAAAATGGTTCAATTTGATATGGTGAAATGCGCATAATGCTACAAGAGTTTAAAAAGGTGATACTTGAGCATTTGTGAAGTTGTTAATACCGTATATGCTAATGGAGAATAAACCATATGATATGAATTGTTTGGTTTAATATTCACATGTACAAAAGTATGAAGTGATATGTTCAATATTCAGCTTATGAAATAAATGTATTGATATATATATATATATATATATATATATTTGATATATGAAATGTACTGATGTATGCTTGGTTATAAGTTAAGCATTTGATTGCCATGATTCATTGGTTATAATGTTTGAATATTAATTTGGGAAAGTGTATGAATGGCTGCTTATTATTTGGTTTGAAATGGTACAAAATGATGGGAATTAGACATGCATGAGTAGGGGAAGAAATGTGAATTAGACCAAGCCAAATTTTGTGCCACACAGCCTGGACACACGGGCATGTGACTGGCTGTGTGACCAAGTCAGTATGTATGCCCTGTTTTGCCATGACCCAGACACACGGGAGTGTCTAATGTTATGTGAGGCACACGGTCTGACCACACGGGCATCTGACCTATGTAACTATGAAAAATGTTAAGTTTCAGAAAAAAAATTTGTATGTATTCGGTTTAGTCCCGACCTCTTTCTAATGCATGATTAAGGTCTTGTTGACCTAAAGAAGGGACTTTATGATGATTTTTTACTATGATTTGATGATGTATGACTTATGATTATGAAATAATCGCGAAATGTTCTAATATGTCTGGTAATGCCTCTTAACCCTAGTCTGGTGATAGATACATGTTAGGGGTGTTACAGTTTTAGTTTCAGTTTGTTAATTTGGTTGCTAGAAGATAAGGATATTTATCCATTTTAGTTATTTTAGTTATTATAGTTTGAGTCTTTAATTATGTCATAATTTGAACACCATTAATATGAGTTTTAATTATGTCATAATCTAAACATCATTAACATGGATCTTTAATTATGTCATAGTTTGAACATCTTTAATACTTGTTTTCAAGTGTGTCTTAATTCAGACATCATAATTGTGTGTCTAAGATTCCTACAAATTAAAGTGTGTTTAAACCTTGTCTTAATGTGCATTCAAACGTTGTCTTAATGTTGTCTAGGTTGTTCACATTGGCTGCTGCTAGGAAACTACTTCTCAAGCCAAATACATGCACTTGGAGTTTGTAACACCTCAAACCCAGCCTAAACGTTATGGCTAAATCTGGTGGCGTCACATGAGAGTGTTTTTGGAAAACCATTTCGATTATCAAAACTTGTTCAGATTATTATATTTTCTTAGCCAGAAATTATGTATTGGTTGATTTGCTTGAAAACATTTCTTTATCACGAAAATTTTGAAATCGTTCATTCATACGAAAATCTTTAATTTAGTTTTAAAATGCATTTGAGGTGTCGCAGCTTATAAACTAATAAGAATAATAACTTAAAATCCCAAAATAAAACCAAAACTATCCAAGTGCCAGATTACATAAATAATCCCAAAATAATTAAAACCGTAATGCACTAAAGAGCCAGAAAACCATGAAAATCAAAACGTAACAAACAGTGGCCACTGTCAAGCCCTCCGTTGCACCAATCCAACTACTGCTTGGGATTACCTGATAGATAAATAAAATAAAGGGGTGAGTTTTTGCAACTTAGTGTGTACATCACACAGTAAGCATGCATGTAAACAGATATCAATCAATCAGTCATAAATCGAGCCTAAGCCCTTAACAGATACAGTGTAGGCCTTAACCCACTCAGAACAGAATTAGTTATATTCGAGCCTTAGCCCATACAGATATACATACATAACAAAACAATACAGTACATGCCCACTAACCCTGCACACCATCTCTGTCCACCCTTCACACCATGTGGGGATAAAATCGACCCACCCAGCCTTACACACCAAGTATAGGGATAAAATCAACCCATCCAACCCTACACATCATGTGGTACTGTAAAACGGCACATGTTAAATAATGCAGCATAGCTACCCGAAAAATGGCTAGAAGCCTTTCAGTCTTCATTCTCTTCACAACAATCCCACCCTAATGCAATGCAACATAAATAATGTCATGGCATGCTTTTATACCGTAAACAGATCATATAGACACATATCAAATTAGAAGTAGTATAAATGCTAAGTATAGCATGCTATCATATCACAGAATAGGGGTCTCAATAACGCTTGTCGACCCTATAATACATCACAGTCGACTAGGGTGACCCGTGTAACCTTTCAGAACAATTCAGATTAATGGGCTCACGCGCCTATGTGGCCTACCCATATGGCCCACACGGCCCAACTTGGCCTTGCCTGTGTGGTTTACACGGCCGGGGCAAAAACCTCACACGACCATGTGGTTCACCCATGTGGTCTACATGGCCCAATTGGCCCAACTCGTGCCTCGCACACGACTTAGCCAGCCTCACATGCCCATGTCCGTCATGCCCGTATGGCATGCGCACAGCCTGGCTCGTCGATCACACTACTGTGTCCCGCCACACGTGCAGCCACACCCCCGTGTAGTGTCGACAGCCTCATTTTCAGCTTTCACCAAATCGCATTTTCAGTGAGTTCAGAGTACACACCAGGTTCATTTTCGATTCCTAAGCACTCCTAAGCCCTTCTAAACCTACAATCGTCAATTTTGAGGCCCATTTCAGTCACTTACACGTTATTCAATCGTAAAAATAACGATAAACGTAGACCTACCGGTAATGAATAAACTTCTTAACTTTCAAAATTTCGTAGCCTATCATCAAATTCCTGGTCTACACCTAATTCGAGGGTAAAATAGATCCCTTGTTAACACTCAATCCAAAAGTGTAAAGATGTAAGTAAAATGAAGCTTACCAATTTCACGCAACTATCAACCACGTACGTAAGATACAAAAAACTAAGTGAACGAAGAAGCAAGATGAAGGGAAAATAAAGAATTTTCTAGTGAAACTCGGCAAGAGAGGGAAAGAAAAGAGAGAAAAAGAAGAAAAGAGAAAAAATGTTACAGGGAAGAAATTAAACACAATCCCGTATACCCCCAAACACTTCTAAAATCTCTCTTCCTGCTTCCATTCCAACCTCTACCACCTAGAATCCCATTTGAATCAAACTCTTACGATATTAATGAACAAAAATAATACCCATGCTCTTCTTGGAACTCAAACACAAGACCTCTCGCATAACCCCTCTCCACTTAACCACCAGACCAGCAGGCCCATTCTATCGTATTTCTACCAACATTTATTTAAAAGCCTAATTAGCAAGCATAGGGCTTTACTTAATAAAAACCCAAAATTTTACCCAAGTTAAAGCTTGAACTAGGGACCTCCCCAACACACCCAGAGCCCATAACCACTAAAGTAGTCATATAATTGTATCAAATCATTATAGAAACGAAATTCAGAAAATTTCCATGCTACAATTTTCACAAAAGTCGAAAATCAAAAATTTTGAGGCATTACAGAATTGCTGATTTTAATGCACCAATTCATGTGCATAGACAGTAGGAGCAAAATAAGCTTAATGTGACCATTTGGTTCATGCTCATGTATGAGCTATATGTATGAATGTCCAAGGGGAAAGAATTTTGCAATTAATGCGACATAATGAATGGTAACATATATACACATCATGGAGGATGAATCTGTAAGATGCGTATAACTAGTTCATGAACCTACATGCTATTAAAGCACCTATTTATGAGAATGCATGTTCCATGCAAGTACATGAACGATCGAATGAGATGAATGAGACTTTTGGTGATCATACAAGGCACTTGAAGCTTTGTTCTATGCTAAGAATTCATGCACAACAAAGGGAGGAAGAATGTGACTCTTCAAGTTAAAGTTCATGCATGAATATCATTCAATGAGGTGCATGAATGTCCAAATACATGCCAATACAAGGGATAAATGTCCATAAATGATCAAAAGGTAGGGAACAATCATTTATATGCATTTAAGGGAGTTCATGAATCATTCAATTCATTGTATGATTTGTGTACTTGAGCTACATTAATGGTTGAATGTTGGCCGTATATCTTCTTTTATATTTTCCTATAAATAGTTGTTTTGTAAACATTTGAACGAGACTTTTGAACCTTTGATGAATTTTAATCTATTTGTGAGTTGTTCAACTCTCATTGTTCTTTTGTGACTCAAATTGACTTATCTAGCTAGTCTAGTGGCGTCAATTTGATTCCTTTGTGAACTTATCACTTTAACAAGTGTGGCATTCAATCTATACCGTTTGGTTCATATCTCATATAGATAGTGGGTCACGGTTCAATCTACCAACCTCATTTACACCTAAAAGCTATTATAAGAATTGGGTCAATATTCTCTTAATATTGGTTCGTTCTTTAGCTTTTAAACCTATCCTTAACTCGTCCATTTGCCATACCAACCAAACAACCCTTGTTAAACCTATCTTTGTCCAAATTCAGCCTTTTGACTAACTATGTAACAGCCCAAAATTGGGCTTATCAGAATAGTGATTTCAAAATCACTTATTTGAGGTTAGAGAAACTTATTTTAGCATGAATTTATGTGTTATAGTATTTTTATAAGGGTACATGAAAATTTTGGTAAATTAATTTACGCGATTGAAGGCTTAATCGCGAAAAAGGACTAAATTGCATAAGGGATAAAAGTTGTGAATTACTAGTAAATTGTGTTAAATGGATATATAATTAAAATTTGGGGGTTTGAAAGGGAAAATAGGCCCTTAAAATTCATGTTGGCCAGCCATGAGAAGCAAAGGGTACAAAAAGAAATAAAAAGGTCAAAGTTAGGTGTGTTTGGTGACTTAATTTGACTAAAATAAAATAAAATAGGGAGAAAAAGGCTACATTCTTTTCACTCTTCTTCTCCACCAATTTTTCCCCTAATAAAAATAGCCATAGAGGTTTAGAATTTGCAGCCACTTCAATCTTCAACCAAGTAAGTGATTTAAGTGATATTCTTGAAGATTTTTGTACTTTTGAGACCCCCAAAGCTTAATTTAGCTAATGAGGGGGAAATTTTGTAAGATAGTGAAGGGTTTAAGATCTTGCCATGAGAATGCTTGTGTGTTTGCTGGAATTTTATAGAAGAAAAGGATTGTGGGTTGTTTAATAAACAACTTTTGTAAAGAGGTGTTCATGAAAAACACCTAAAAAGGACTAATATGTAGAGATTACTAAATAGATGGTAATTGTATGAAATAAAGGGAATTTTGAGTTGTTTTAAGAAAAATAAATGTTCAATTAGGAATGGATAATGAGGAAATTCGATAAAAAATCCATTTTCGAGCCTAAGGGTAAAATGGTCATTTTGTAAAAGTTTAGGGAAAAATGGTCATTTTTCTAAATTATGAATTTTAAATTTTTGTAATTGATTAAGTGATTAAATTAGAGAAATTTTGTTATTATAGATCAAGAACAAAGAAATCCTAGCCTAGATCGGGGGAAGGCCAAGCTATTGGACTGAAACTGGTTGAGTTACAGCATTTTGTATACCGAGGTAAGTTAAGTGTAATTATTATGATTTTCTTCATACAAAATTATTGATTTATTTTTATTGCATGGAATGTTGATTTTTGCCTATGAGATGACAATGAAATGTTATGATGATCAACTTTTTCGATGGAACCATAGGAATAGATTTGGATAATTGGGTCGTGAGACTAAGGTGATACGAGAGCTAGTGTAAGACCATGTTTGGGACATGGCATCAGCCTCGTTATGTGCCAGTATAAGACCATGTCTGGGACATGCCATCGACACCAAGATAGAGGAGCTAGTGTAAGACCATGTCTGGGACATGGCTTCTACTCGATATGTGCTAGTGTAAGACCATGTCAGGGACATGGTATCAGCACAGACCGAGGAGTGTCAGTGTAAGACCATGTCTGGGATATGGCATCGGCCTCGATATGAGAGAGTCAATGTAAGACCATGTCGAGGACATGGCATCGGCTCGAGATGTATGCCAGTGTAAGACCATGTCTAGGACATGGCATCGGCGATGAGACGAGAGCTAGTGTAAGACCATGTCTAGGACATGGCATCAGGGTTTAACCTACGTTTGAGGCCATCAAGTATCCTCTCCTATTCCGTTGAGTTCCATGGGAAAAAAGTTATAGATTGAATATATATAAAAGAAGTGATGACCTTGTTGTGAGTGGCACAAGGACCTATATATCATGTATGTGGAACGAGCTCAATCATATGTTGTATGAGTAGTAAGGAAATGATAATGAGTAAGTTATATTCACAATCATGCTTGTTTACGTGTGAATGTTGATACTTACGAGAATGTTAATTCATGTTATCTAGTTAGTAATATTTGCATTCAACTTACTAAGCTTTATGCTTACCCCCTTTCCTTTCTATTTTCTTTTAGTGCCGCCTAAGTAGCTTGTGGATCCAAGGACATCCGAGGCATCATTCACACTATCGACTGAAGTATTTGGTAAAGTTAGTTTTTGTATTTTGAGAAATGGCATGCATAGGAACTAGACTTAGTTTATTGTCATTTATTTTGGGCCAAATGTGTTGCCTTGAATATTGAAGTACCTCATTTTGTATAAGGCCAAGTTGTTGGCTAATGTTTACCATTGGTTATCAAACACAAATGATAATGTGTTCAAGAATGAGAATTTAGCATGAGTAAATTGTATGTGCTAGGAGTAATAGATTGAAAGCATGGTTTGTGGGTTATATTAATTTGGGTGGAAGCCAATTTATGGCTATTGGTTGAGTATTGGAGTATTGGTATGTTTTTGGTCTTGTTTCAGGGTGGCAAAGAGGCTTGATAAATAGCCTATTTTTGTCCACATGGGTAGACACATGAGCATGTGTCTAGGCCGTGTGTGTGACGCATGGTCCGCCCCATGGGCATGTACTTGGCTGTATGTCCCCTGCACCTTGAATTTATTGCATTAAATGCCCATTAGTAAACACACGGGTTGAGACATGGCCGTGTGTCTCAACCATGTAGAGGGCACACCAAGCACACAAGCGTGTGCCATGGCCGTGTGATTGCTGACCTCAGAAATAAAATGTCAAGGTTTTTGCACACGGGCCACGACACAGGCGTGGCATGGCCGTGTGAGGGACACGGGCTGAGCACACGGGCGTGTGCCAGGCCGTGTGAAAACCCCTATAGGTTCGATGTTAGAAATTAAATCTACACGGACGAGGGGCACGAGCGTGTTCCTTAGGTGCTTAGGCCGTGTGAAGCACACGGGCCATTAGCTCGGCCATGTCTAGAGACCACACGGGCATGTTGCCCTTCCATACGGGCATGTGCCCTGTTTTTAGTAGTTTCTGAAGAATTTTTCTTAAGTTCCCGAAATGGTCCCGAATCGTTTCTAAACCACATTTTAAGCCTCGTAGGCCCATATGAAGGTCCATAGGACATTGTTTGAAAAAGTTTTAAATTGCGACGCATTTCGCCAGCTCAAATTTGAATGATTGCATGAGTATTAGTAAGGTAACGCCTCGTACCCTATCCTGGTATCGGATACGAGTAAGGGATGTTACAAACTAGTCCGAATACTACTTAATTTTACGATCCGGAACACAAGCAGCTCGATTCGTCCAACAAGCATGAGATCGCATCAAAGTATAAGGTTAAGTGAAGTAACAATATAGTCATTGTTGAAACCATTTTTTCAATTTTGAAAAACAGGGATCAATTTTAAAAGTCAAAAATGGAGTCTCCACTGACCCTTTTTTCGAGGTGCGATTGGATCACCTTGAGATTAATTATTTTAATAAAACATCTTGATTTATTAAAACAAATATTTTGGTCTTCGAAATTCAAAAGAACGGGTTCAGGAGTCGGTTACACACGAGGAAGGATTGGCACCCTCGTAACGCCCTAATACCTAATTGATTATGTAATGTCTTAATGCCAAAAATTTTAAAAAAATTTATAGTACAATCCTTTTATTTAAAAGAACACTT
Source organism: Gossypium stocksii (assembly GCA_020496765.1). NCBI lineage: Eukaryota > Viridiplantae > Streptophyta > Magnoliopsida > Malvales > Malvaceae > Gossypium > Gossypium stocksii. Next base: position 19,747,814 of record CM035631.1, on the reverse strand, counting down.
GAATAAATTGAATATCGAGACTTACTTATCTCAAAGAGATAAAATGACATACCCAGTAAGTTAGGATACAACATTTCAATTCCTCGAAACTTAGCTTGTCTTTTGAAAAATTTCTTTTTAGAAGTCATGCAATGAAAATTAAAAAGGATGTTCCCTTATTCGGGTCAAAGAAAAATTGAAACCTAGTAAGTTAGGGCACCATTTCTTAAAATTCCAAACATAGAACATTGCCTTTATTTTTTAGAAATCCTTACCTCGAGATAACAAAATGTTACATCCAGTAAGTTAGGACGCAACATCTTGAATTCCCAAAAATAAGTTTTATTTGAAATTTTTATGTTTTGATTTCGAAGGAGTTCTCGATCAATTAGATTCGACGAGGAAAATCGAAACCCAGTAAGTTAGGGCACAATTTCCTCGAAGCTTCCAAACACGAGTATTGTTTTGTTTAAAAACTTATGCATAAAATGATTTCAAAACTTAATCGATATTAAAAAAGTCCTTTTGAGCTAGTAAAATGCGATGGAACGATAAAGTACAACGCAAAGTGATAATTCATAAACAAAACATACACTAACGAATCACAAGTAATCAATAAATACAAAATCAGAACTACAATAAACATGATAACAACGATTACAAAATGTACATTTTCACAAACAACTATTGAAGAAAAAGGAAAAAAAATATTTTATCTAGAATAATAAAGACCTAAAATAGCAAAAAAACAAATGAAAGTTCGAAAGGCAACTATTGAAAATAAGAAGTAAATAAATAATATATAACAAAACAATTTTAAAATAAATACTATAAATAACAATCATGTAAAATAATTTAAAACAAATATTATGCAAAATTATTTTAAGAAAGGAAAAAATTTATATAAAATTATTTAAAACAATTAATTTAAAAACAACTTAATCAAACATATAAAAACTTAAATTTATTAATGTAAAAAAAAGTTTGAAATGAATAATATATATATATATAATGAAACAATTTAGTAAAAATAAAATACACAATCTTAAAATAAAATAATGTTTAAAATAATTAATACATAAAAAATAGAATAGATACTATATAAAAATAAATTAAGCTAATTAATAGATGTATACAAATACTTATATTGAATAACTTATAAATTTAATATAAGTAATATATATATATATATAAGAAACTTAAATAAAAAAATTGAAATAAATAATCTACAAAGAAATTTAAAATAAATAATAATAAACAGTCCCTTTCTAAAAAATTTAAATAAATTAATTAATTAAATAGATTAAGGACAAAAATTGAAAACAGATTAAAATTTGAGGTATAATTTATAAAATACAGAAACTGATGAATTAAGAATAAAGACCCAAATAAACACGCGCCAAAAAGATAAGGACTAACTGGGAAAATATCCCAAGTCCCCAAAATGACTCCGTTCTAGTATGGATCTAAATGAAATCGAAATGAAATTATGGGGGCAAAATTAAAAAAACCAAAAGACCGCAGGACCACATTGTATGACACCGCTAAAGCGGAAGGGCCTAGTGCGCAAATATACCTTCACTGTGAAAACACGCGGATCCTAAGGGTTCAAGTCGGGCCAACCCTATCTAGCTCAAAACGACGCCATTTTAGGGCTATTGAGATAAGTCCTAAATGACGTCGTATGAGACGTCTATAAAAGGTAAAATTTTATGAAAAAAAATCATTTGGCATTTGATTTCAAAAAAACTTATGGAAGGGGAGGGGTGCGCTCTCTGGTTCTCCGATTCCTGGCCATCGGGCCACCGTGGTGGCTGTCAGTCACTGTTAATGGCGCCGCCGTCCACGGTGGTTGGAGAAGACCAAAAGAAACTCGTTTCAACCGTTTCACTCCCCCAAACCCAGATCTAACCTCCAAACACTCAAACCCCACCAAAAATCAAAATAAGTAAAAAATACGCTTTGGTTTCGGCTCCGATCGTCACAAAAAGGTGTAAGTTTGTATTTTTATTATTTACTATGTATATGCAGTATATTAAAAATGAAAATAGGCTAAAATGGACTGGGAATATACTTCTCATTTTCTATTTCTATATTCAAAAACGTAAGCAGAAAACAGTGATTACATTTGCCCTTTTTATATCCAAATGAAAAAAATACAAATGTAACACCCCAGACCCAGCCCAGACATTATGGCCGAAGTTAGGCCCGAATCTAGCGATGTCACATTGAAGAGTTGCTTTTAAAACGGTTTAGTTAAAACTTAGTTCGAACAAAATATGCTTGAAAAGAATTTACTTAGTTAAAAATCGAAGAATTTAATTAAACAAATATTTAGGAAAAACCATATTTATTAAATATAACAGTAACTAAATAAATCCCTAAGTAAATAGTGAACTCGGAGTTACATAGGCTTATTACATCACAGTGGAAAAAAAATAATTATCATAAAATACTTAATAAATCTATATTGAAAATTCCTAAGTAACTTGTAGTGCTGTTATCTCCGAGTCCTCTCCCGCGTCGAGCCGTCTATTGTGTGTCACCTGAAATATTAATAATAAGGGTGTGAGTTTCGAAACTCAATGTGTACGACCCTTTTCAATCAAATCAATTCAATATACACATATCACATTGGGCCTAAGCCCTAACAATATTGGTGGTTTGGGCCTTAGCCCACAATGACCTCATATCATATCAGAATTTCATGAATGCAAATGTTCCCATCCCAAATCCAACCTTGCACTCCACCCGTACCAACCCTACACTCCTGTGGGGATGTCAACATCAACCCACCCATCCTCTACGCTCCAAAGGTAGCATCGGTTGCGGCACTACTCACGTTGCAGCAAGGCTGCTATAGATGTGCAGTGTAGCAAAGCTACTCGGTAGCTTAAATAGCCTATGGTGGATCCACGATCATCAGGCGACTATGCGATCCTCAAAACACTTCCTCTGTATCATCAAACCCACACAAGTGCAACATATTATTCATGAATGCAACATACACATTTTCACACATTTTCACATATTAAGCACTTAGGGATATTTTGGTCATTTCACTACCCAGGGGTATTTTTGTAAACCTACCCTATAGGGGTATTTCGGTATTCCCACCCTACGAAGGTGTTTTAGTAGCTCTACCTTATAGGGCATTTTCGTAATTCTACCTTAGAAGGGTATTTTTATAATTTTATCCTAGAAAGGTATTTTCGTAATTTCCTAATGATACAGATTTTAGTTATGGATTTTGGCCCATCAACAAGTCCTCGCAGCTAAGATGAACGGACACTATGCACCAGGTAGGATTCAAAAGAAGAGGAGGTAGGTCACTCGGACCGCTTAAGTACCAGGCTCTTCCTAGATCCAATCCTAGACATGCACACATTCATTGCCACACCTTAGTATAGCGACTTGTCTACGGGTTTGTTTAATTATTTAATTAAGTCTTATGTAAAATTTGAGATCAGAACTAGGCCTATAGTCCATTAAAACCCTAGCATGCATTTCTACAATCCCATAAGGCCAACTAGCTAGGCTCAATCATATTCAATAAATCCACTAAGTCTCAAACATGCTTATATAGCCCATTAGGCCCGATCACAATCCAATCATACAATCATGCATGTCAATTCATCATACAATTTCATATCACAATTTTGCCACTTTGGACCCACAAGTTCGTCAAGCCCATTTGGGATTTTGAGATTTTGACTTTTGCCGATTTTTGTGTATGTAGTGTATGTACACACCTGGTTGACGACTCGCACCTACACTATCCTCAGCCTTGACCTGCAATCAAAACCACTTCCAAATCAACTCCAAACCTTACTAAAACTTTATCAAATCCCGAAGCCTTATCGTAACCTTACCCTGAACCTTCGACTTTTCTAGCCTTTCCTTAGCGAATCGTCTCGAATATTCCTAGATCTGCATCAACACACATATTCTATCAACATTAGGTGACTCATCTTTCACACGAGTCACCCTTATAGGCTACACATATATTCGGCCACCCCCCAAGAAACCGAAAGTGAGAATGAAACACTTACCGAAACTTGCCTTCAAACTAATGGCCTAGATATCTGATGTTTAAGCAATCAGCTTTTCAACACTAACTTAAGGATGGTAATCAAAGATGAATAGTGATGAAGGAAAAGAAATTGGCAAGGGAGATATGAGTATTCGGCTTTCAAGAAATCAATGATGATATTCGGCTTTTTGAGAAACAAAGAAACTTAATGGAATTTTTTAAAAGAATGAAACGGGAGAAGAGAGGTTGGCAATAGAATGAATTCGACAAAATAAACCAAAACCCTCATGCATATTCGGCATTCCTTTAAATAGGCACAAGCTGATTCAAGCCTCCTTTGCAGTCCCATTCTGTACCAACTCCCTCTCTCTCTCAATATCCTATTTTCCCTCCATTATCTCCACGTTAAAAATCTCTCCTGAACACTCCCCTTAGAGTCCATCTTCACGCCACTTCCAACCTTCTAGAAGGCCAAAATTAAACTCTTAAAAATACTAAGCTAGGATCCAAAACTCAAGGCCCAATATTTCTAGGCCCAAAATTCGGGGTGTTACAACAAAAATTTCTCTATTTCTCTATTATTTGCTGTTATTGTTATCCTCTTTCACGGGTACGGAGGTGACGTGGCACTCGACGTGAGGCATACGAAGGCTTGCTGGAGGTCGTACGGTGCGCGTGAGGCTGAGGCGTACTGCGCGAAGGCTTTCAGAAACCTTTAGGGTTTCTATTTGCTGAGTGTTCATTAGGACTTGGGCCAAAATTTTGGGCTTAGGGTTATTACGAATTTGGGTTTAGTAATGTATTGGGTCTCAGTTTGGGTTTGTAAAAATGGACATTAATTTATTTATTTTTTGCTTTAATTTTGTATAGTTAATGGGCCCTGGGCGAAATGGGCCTATTACAGTCATATATTGAAACAATTTAATCACAATAATCCTGCAAGTTATGCAAGGCTAATGTACCGTTTAATATCGTCGCTAATTTAACCTTCAGCTACCTCAGAAGATTAAACATGCATCAATTAAATAGTGTCAATTAATTACAATTTCAATGTGATTAATAATTAATTCATCTATTACCTTACAATTATAATGCAAATATAACATAGCATGATTTTATTTAATTAAATAAATTACCAATGCCAATAACAACATGAACACGATTATAATAATTTAAGTGGTCATGGTCAGAATGCAATCAATCTAACACGAATTAAATAAAATCATTTTAATTAAATCAAGAATAACAGCGCAACAAATATCCATGTTCATGATCACAACATAAACAAGAAAATTAAATAGTAGGGAACTAGAAAGCAAATCTAGTATTTCTCCGAAGTCAGTCTAGTGCAGTCCTCTCCTTCTCTACTTGTTCTGTCGATCCAACGCCTTCATGAACACTTGAATGCTACTACTCTAAGGTGGATGAAAGCTCTTTTTCAAGAGGGAAATCGGCAAGGGAATGAAACAAAGGAAAATGAGAAGACAAGAAGGGAATGGAAGAGAGAAAGTGAGTGAAAGAGAGAGATGTGCGGGAATCAATGATGTGTGAAATGAGGAAGGAAAGAGGGATATTTATAGGTAGGAATGAGTGCTAAAAATATCAACTAAATTTTAGCCATTCACTCTCCATTAGTCGGTCATGCATTGAGCAAGCATGATACAAAAAGTGGAAGGCACAAAAAGTGGAGGGGTTTGAATAGCATTTAGGAGAAGCTCAAGGGCTATTTTTCAAGTATGAAAATCAGTTGATTGGATCAGCTATAGGGATAGTTTTGGGCTTCCTAACTGCTTAGTGGTTCAGTCTTCTATACTTAACACACTGGGTCACTTTCTTCTTTAGTCGTTATATTAATTTTTAACCTAATTAATGTTGGATAAAAATTAAATATAAAGTATGTATAATAATCATTATTGGACCGTCCTTAGTTGGAAAATAATTTATTCATGCTCTTGATTCACTTGATGCAAAAATTACCCCAACGGTTCAAGCCTTTCGAGGTGACTGCCAAGCCAATTTTCATATTTTGTGCAAAACTATCGAAAATAAACCAAATTTGTGAAATTTTATTATAAAAATAATTAAAATTTAATATGTTAATAATTTAAGCAAAAATTAATTATTTTATAATTAAAGTATGAATTTTGACAAAAATTACTACGAAACTGCATGAATTAGAGCTCAAAAGGTGCTGAAAAATTTTATATATTTCTTGTGTTTCTAACCATCGTACTCATTGCCAAAAAAATGAACAACACTTGCTGTGAGAAAACAACCAACCAAGCAAAAATCATAGGCTTTTTTTTAGGCTCAGATTCATTACGTAAAAACAAAACCTCATCCTCTCCATCATCCAGCGTGAACCCTGCTAGATTCGCTTCCATAACAAACCCCTAGTAAACCCAAGACCAATAATCAAAATGCCAAAATAGTTCACACACCCCCTACACCGCCAATCAAAAACCACAATTTGACAAAACACAAAAACCATAAATGTGCTAGAGAAGCATAATAGAGAAGTGCAAGAATAACAGACTAAAACATTATATCTTGATTAAAAAAATCCATATTTTAATCACTATTTTAACCACTAAATAATTCCTTTTCTTTCCTATTTTAAATAATTTTATGATTTTTAATAATTTTTATTACTTTTCACTCACATAGTGAGTTCACAAATTTCTTATTAATAATATTGTTGATTAAGTTAGTGTCCTAACTCAACTCGGTACCAACTCAAGTTTGATAAGAGTTTTTTTTTTTAATTAAGTTGCAACTCTACCTATGATTCAATTGTTAACTAAATCTTTTATAACTATATTTTTAATATTGAATTTTTACTTCATCAACATTATAACATTTTGACATTTTAATAATATGTTCAATAATGTTACTTAAGAATAACATTTAAGTGCTATAGAAAATCAACAACACGAGTTCAAAAGCAATTATAGTGCATTTAGTATTCTTAATCATATGTATTGACTTATTTTAATTTAATTCTACTCACAATTTAAACTAATTTATCTTATTCTAATTTCATACTTATTGAATATATGTTGCTATTATTATTAGTTTCAAATAATACATTTTTTATTAGATATTATTTTTAAACGCACACACATGTTCTAAATACTTGATTTCTACATTTACGCATGTGATAGAATTACTAGTATTGATAATGTTGTTGATTGAGTTGGTGACATAAATCAACTCAATACCAACTTAAGAAAAATGACAATATTGTGATAAACAATTGGGGTTTAATTAATAGTCATAATATGATGTATTACCTATTTAAATTTCCTTTTTTTGACACTTTAGACTATTTTTATTTTAATTTCATACATATTACATATTTTTTTATTATTATGAATTTCAAACCTTACATTTCATTGTTTATTGTATATTATTTTTAAACTCATACTTATATTCTAAATAAGTGGTTTCCACATGTGTACACATGTGATAGAATTTCTAATTTGAATGAAAAAAAAAATAGCAAATTGTTAAGAGAAAAGCATTCAAACCCTCTCTATAAATAAATTTTACTTTATGATTTAAAAAATACTCACCTATCCTCTAAGATTTGATGAAAAATCCACTAGCCTCCTCTTATTAAATGAATTTTAAATAAAAGGATAACTCTACCCTTTATTAGTTATTTATTATTCTATTTTTTTATTATTTTAAATCTTTATGTTTAATACTTTTAATTAAAAATAATAAATATTTAATTAATTATGAAATTATTTAAATTATTATTTGTACTATATTTTAATATAATCAAATGTTAAAATAATGCATTGTTCAATTAATATATATGTAAGTTGTTGTTTTTTTTTAAGTTATACTTATAGTCACAATAACAATTATAAAGAATACATTCAAATAACTATAATCAAAATTAATCAGTATAAAGCACAATTAAACTAATAATCAGAATATCAAGACTACCAACATAATCTATACAAAACCCACATATAGTGAAACATAAACCATAATAAATATAGGTTAAGAACCCACACATGATTTTACAAAGAGTGGGACTTGAACTTGGGATCTTAAAGTTCCCAAGACCTTAACCATCCCATTAAGCTAAGGCCTTGTTGAGGGAGGTTGATTCCGTTATCAGAAGTCTGCAAAGTTTTGTCCATCGGGAGCCAATGAACCCTTCAACTTGGTAATATCTTTGGTGGGTTTTTATTTTTTTTTTTCTTTTGCCTCTAATGAAAGCATAGGTGCTTAAAGAGGTAAAAGGTTCATAGTGTGAGGGCACTTTGTTGGGTGCTTAATAAAGCAAACCACTCGAACATACATGGTCACCCACTAAAGAAATCTCAACATTTACTCTTAGCGGGATATAAATATGTGCCCAATATGCTATAAGACACTTATAGGTAACTAGACTATCACTTGAGATAAAAGTTATAATTATATTATATTTTATTTTATTTTATTGTCGTCTCTTTTACTGTTTGCTTCTTATTTAATGATTTTTCTATACAAATATATGTTAATTATTTAATTATAATATTAATCTTGAGAAACTTCTTTACTTTTATACTTTAATAAAATTTCCATGAAAACTTTTTTAATAATGGTAACTAATTAATTTTACATAAAATAGTTTAATGAATGTATCTCAAGATTAATATATAATTAAATTAAATATAAATTTAAAATATATACTTATAATTGAAGTTGAATATAATTTTTTAATGAAAGAAGTGAAATATGTTTATTTTGTAGGACTTCATATGTGATTAAAATTTCATTCTTTTTTAATTAAAAGAGAAGTGAATAAATCAAATAGAAAATGAATTGATAAATAATAAAAAGGGATAATTGTCTTTTTTTTTTTTATTTAAGGTTTGCTTAGTAAATAGATTTTAAAGGGGTTTGTGGGATTTTTTTCAAACTTGAGAGAAATAAGTAGATATTCTTGAAAATATACGGATAATTTTACATTAAACTTAATAGGGGTAAGTGTCTTTTACTTAATTGCTTATTCACATATATATATATATATATAAAGGGGAGGATCCACTTTGTAACTTTTATTATAATTAATATTTTAACAATTTAATCATTGAATTTATCAATATAATTGTATTTGTCATACTTGTAAATATTTAAATCAATCTGATATATTTATCATATCAGTCTAAAATAATGTCTATATTAATATATATTCAAAGTTTCAAAGTTTTTACATAAAAAAATAATTAAATATTTAATTTACTCCAAACTTAACATATATTATCTGTAAGAACCCAATTTAGCCCGGGCCCATAACAGTATTAAAAAAACCAAAAATATAATAAAATTCCAATATTTTTTTACAACCATAGCCCAACACCACAATCCAAATACAAATAATACCCGTGGCCCAATACCCTAAACTAACCCAAACCACTAAAACCCAAAAACAAAAAACGGCCCGAATTGATTTAGGCCTAACCCAATAGCAACCCCCGGGCCCAAACGACACCAAATCAAAAACCTAGGGTTTCTGAAACCCTAGGCGCCGCAGCCCCAGCAAGTTCCTCTTTTTGCGTCGCAACCTTCAGCCCTAGAATGGAGTCACGCCGCAATCGGCGTGATGATCCTCGTGCTCACCTACAAAAGGAAAGAAAAGCAGCAAAGGAACGAAACAAACATGGCAAGAAATCAAAGGAAATTTTTATACTAAATTTGTATCATTAACAGTGGCTATAAAAAGCCCGAATACAAAACAGTGTAATACGACGATTATTCTACGCATATACAAACAATAAAATTACAGAAAGAGGTGATTCTCGATTTTTTTATTTTATTTTTTTATTTTTTTGTTTCGATACATACAAATAGTTTATTTTATATACAAAATACTAAAATGAATAAAAGAAGGTTACCTTTTGATTCGCGTGAAAAATTGGAGTTTTTTAGACTCCGGCTGCCGAATACGACGGAGTTGACGGAGGCATGTGAGGCGCATGAGGTGCGTGGCCGATGACCGATGTCGGAGCTCAGGTCGGGAAAGGGGAGAGAGTTTCTGGGCTCGTTTTTTTTTTTTTAAGGGAATGGTTAAAAAATGATTTTTGGGGCATATTTTTGGTTTTTATAGCAATCAAGAAACAACGCCGTTTTCACTTAATTCAATAAGCGTCAAAACGACGTTGTTTAGGGGCTAAGGATCTGCGCGTTGACCCGATACCCGGGGAGGATCCGTGCATTTTTTTATGAATGGGCTAATTGCTTTATAGGCCCTTGCGCATTTTTGCATTTTTGCAATTACGTCCCTAATCGCATTTTTCTTGTTGTTTTCAATTTAACTCGAAAGTATCGCATTTGTTTCAATTTGGTCCTTGAGCGCTTTAAACACGGATGTTCGAACGGTGTCGTTTTGGGAATAGGGTTTATTTACCCAGTGAGTCCCTCACCTATAGCACACGTTTTAATTAAGGCCCTAATTCGTTTTTTATTCCTTTTAATTTTACCCCTAGAATTCTTTTTATATTTAGATTGAATCCTTTATTTATTTTTATTTCTAACTGAGTTTTTAAAAAATATTATTTATATATACTATGTACATATTATTTATTTAAATTTTTTATAGAATTGTTTCAGTACATACCCTTTTTATATATATGATCTAGTATATATTATGTATTATTTTAAAAGTTTATATATTGTATAATATTTTTAAGTTGATTTATTATTGAAGGGTTTTTTTTGTTTAATTTAAAAATAGGTATATTATCTTTTTATATAAAAATATATATTAAATGATTCTATATTATATATTTACCCTTTTGTTTTTTAGAAATCCTAAGTTTTTATATTATTATTTTAAAATATATTAATTATTTTTTTGTCATTTTATCATTTTTTTTATAATTCATCTCTAAGTTTTTCTATTTTGTAGTTTGCTAAGGTTTATTTTAGATTTTTTTTTATTTGCTTATGTTATGCATTTATTTATTTTTGCTTTAGTATAGTCATCTTATTACATGTATAATCCATTATTTCATGTTTTTCCTTTTAATTGTCTATATTTGCATTATAGTTTCGTATTAATGTTGCATTTTGCTTAAAGCATCGTTTTAAAATGTATTCTAGTTAATTGTTGTTTTATTCAAAAATTGTTTTTTTTTTAAATTAAGGCAATATTCGACATTTGGAACTTTTGAACTGGGCTTCGATTTCATTCGTTAATTCTAAATGATTAAGTATCATTTTCCAATTAAAACGTACGACTTTCAAATAAAAAAACTATCTTAAACATTTTCCAATTAAAACGTATGACTTTCAAATAAAAAAACTATCTTTGAAAATTTAAGATGTTGCGTCCTAACTTACTGGATGTGATATTCTGATAGTTCGAGATAGGGATTTCTAAAAACGAAAGATATTTGATGTTTGGGAAATTTGAAAGGTCGTGCTCTAACTTACTGAGATTCGATCATTTTTCTTTTATCCAAATAATTGAATGTCTTTTAAAAAAGTTATAAGTTTTTTTAAAAAAATCAAAAGGATCATACTTTAAAACCTTTTCAAATCTTCGACACTAGGACATTTAATAATTAATTAGGTACCAATTTTTGGGCGTTGCGAGGGTGCTAACCCTTCCTAGTACGAACCGACTCCCGAACCTGATTTCTCAAATTTTTATAGGCTAGAATCTTTCTTAAAAAACACCAAAATGTTTCATAAGGTGATCCAATCGCACCTAAACAAAAAGGATTGGTGGCGACTCCATTTCCGTTTTCATTTTACAGTTGGCCCTGTTTTTCAAACCCTTAAAAATGGTTTCGACAACTTGGCGACTCCACTGGGGACAATAAGAGAGTCAAGCCGTAGAATTGATTATTTTCTGTCCTTTTGTCGAAGTTTGGAAATTTGATTTGAAAAATTACAAATCCTTTTACATGTATTTGCATTGATGCATATGTTTGTTATTTTCTCACAACACATTGCATTTGCATGACCGTTGTGCTCACACCCTTAAGTGGGAGTGAGAAACTACGCCTTCGTGAGGTTTTCACCTCCGTGCAGGATAGTGGATCACTTTCGGGATACATCCGTACCTATGTCTTCGTGAGATTTTCATCTTCATGTAGCCATAGGGAAATGTATTCCCCAGAACTGAACTCGGTCCGTATGAGCCTATAATGGGTGAGGATTGAGGAATCTGTTGGTTCAGGTACCTCTACTTTAGAGCTAAACCATATATAGAAAACGTAGGGGCTCACCCTAAGTAGAACTATGCCAAACCTTAGTAGTCACCCGGATGTGTGTTTGCTTATTCTATTTGCTTTATGTTCTATTTTGTGATACTAACTTGTTGTGCTTTATTTTGGTGCATGTCATATCATATTCTAAAAGGTATCGATTCACAGTCAATTACTAAATTAGAAAGCTGGTTATGGAGAACGAATTTCTTGATAAAGTGGGAAACAATACGGCTGTCCGTAAATGGTCAGAGTAAACGCAATTGGCAAAATGAGATAGTCTAGCTAAAGGATACACATCAGAATTATGGGACTACACTCGCATCAGTGTGACACAGAATAATCTCCAGGAGATAAAGGAAATATGGGATCAGTGGAGTAACGAGACTAAACAGTTGTTCTATTACAACTTTGGGGATTTGCTGCTCTTGCTGGATATGAAGGTAGATGAACATTTGTTTCGGGCTATTACTTAATATTGGAACCCTGCATATAGTTGCTTTACTTTTGAAAAGGTTGATATGGTGCCCACGGTGGAAGAATATTCAGCTTTGTTACGTTGTCCCAAGATTCAAGTTGATAAAGTTCACTCAAGGGCTAATTGTATTCCAACTTTTGTGAGGAAATTTATGAACATCACGAGGATGAGCGAACAGTGGGTCACAGCTAGAATCAAGCAAAAAGGTGAGTGCAAATGCATCCTATGGAAGGTTCTGAAGGATTTAATTCTAACTCATCCTGATGAGAAAAAGAAAGTTGATGTTCTTCCCTTAAGTATATATGGATTGCTAATTTTCCCTAGGGTATTGGGATATGTGGATGAAGTCGTTTCAAATCTTTTCAATCAACTTGACAAGCAGGTTACACCTGTTCCTGTGATCTTGGCTGACAAGTTTCGATCGTTGAATGCATGTAGGAGAGCTGGCGAGGGCAGGTTCATAGGATGTGCACAGTTGCTGTTGGTTTGGTTCGACAGTCATTTCCGGAAGGTGGATAAGGTTTTCTATCAGGTTTTTCTCAAGAATTATTCTCCTTTAAGAGAGGTTGTGGCAGCACCACAGAGAGATGATGTATTAGAAGAAAATTGGATAGCACTTCGCCAAAATCTCCAAGAAGATGATGTTGAGTGGCAAGCTCCTTAGTTGGTTTCCGATGAAATTTTGTACCGATGTGGGAGTTTCAATTGGGTCCCACTACTTGGAATTTGGGGAGCTGTCGGATATGCACATTTGCTTGTGTTAAGGCAGTATAGATCAAGGCAGTTCATACTGACGACACATGGGTTAGCTCAATATGAGTTTTCATATAGGGGAAATCGTTATAAGAAACTGGTTAAGGAAATTTCTAGTGCTTGGAATCAAACTTACCGTATGAAAATAGTGGATGTGTGCCCAGTGATGACTCCAGAATATACGGAATGGTGGAGTAGAAGAGTTAATAATAATATTCATGTGCCAAGTTTAGAAGGCGCTCGACCGATCAAGGAGTACTTACGAGTGGTCCCATCAAAGTTAGAAATTATAAGGCAAGATTTCGAAAAGAAGAGTTTAGAGTTCAGAAAACGGATAGAAAAGTTGGAAGAAGAAAAAATGCATCTCAGATCAGATGTGGATATTCAGAAACTGGAGGCCGAAAAATTAAGAAAAGAAAAGAGGAGGATTGAGGAAGATTGAGATGATTTAAAGACAGAATATAAAAAGATACAGCTGTCAATGAAAAGAGCTGGATTTGGGAAGACTTTGGAGTAGTGGCAACAAGAGATTTGACAGGAAAAGGCCAAAACTAATCATTGGGAGAGGAAATTTCAAGAAATCCAGGCGCAAAACCAGGCCCTAGAAAGGAGTTTCGACATCTTGAGGAAATGAAGGGTAAGATTGAAGGGTTAGAGTCAGCATTGCAAAATTATGAACTCCGGATTAGACATCCTGAAGCAAGAGAAGGGCATTGGAATGAGGAGCTTCATCATTTTCAGTATCAAGTTAGAAATAGGGATTACCTCATGGGTGAAGCCATAGCTCAGATTCGAGAGGTAGCTGATCATCTACAGACCTCGGCGGTACAGGCTGATACATTGAGCATGAAGTATGAGCTACAGTTTGATTGGGGTCAAGAGTTAGCCTTGTTTCTTAGTAAAGTTAAGACTTTGGGCATTAGGGCGAAAGCATATTTGCCCATTTTATGTAAAGAATTTTTTTTCTAATAAAGTTTTCTAAATGAAATTGAATCAGAATCGATGCCTCTTTTTACATTCATGCATTTGCATTACATTACATCATATGCATTTAAATCTATAGAAAAACCTTAATTAGTGGAAGTTATTACAGAAGAAAGAAAAATCTGGAAACTACACACCGTTATGGTACACGCGCCAAGACAAAGAACATGGATCAGAGATTTGAACAGCTCCAAAAGGATATACAAGACCCGTTGCAAGAGCAGTTGGCAAAAATGCAACAGGATATGAGAGAGCAAATGATGGAAGCTCAGAAGAATATGATGTCCCAGATGTCCTAACTGCTGACTGGGGCAATGGATAAGGGAAAGGGCCCCATGACTATCACTGGAGAGGATAATGAGGATTATCCTCCAGGTTTTACCCCACCATATGCGCAAGCACAACCTGAGGCGCATCCTCAAAGGCCGTCTATTATGATTAGACCTCAACATGGTCAAGTTGATGCTGAAGTGCCCATGAATTTCCAAGTTGGAACGGAGTCTAACCCAGGAGAAAACCCAGCTAATCCCATTCTCCCTGACCTAGACATGGCTGAGAAGGAAGGAATGAGAATTAAATACTCAAGATAGTTGGAGGACTATTGCAGATGGTTAGAAGAGAAGTTCAAAGCCTTAGAAAATGCTGACAATCACCATGGCATTGATGCTAAAGATTTGAGCTTGGTCCCAGATTTGGTGCTTCCTCATAAGTTCAAGATGCCAGAATTCGAGAAGTACAATGGGACCAGTTGCCCTGAGGCCCACATCACTATGTTCTATAGACGGATGACTGGCTATATTAACAATGATCAACTGCTAATCCATTGTTTCTAAGATAGTCTAGTTGGGGCAGCGTCTAGGTGGTACAACCAGCTAAGCCGTGCTAGAATCAACTCTTGGAGAGACCTAGCACAGGCTTTCATGAAGTAATACAATCATGTAACGGACATGACACCAGATAGAATCACTTTATAGAACATGGAAAAGAAGCCAAATGAAAGCTTTAGGCAATACGCGCAAAGGTGGAAGGAAGTTGCTATGCAAGTTCAGCCACCGCTCCTAGAAAAGGAGACTACAATGCTCTTTATTAATATTTTGAAGGCTCCATTCATTACCCATATGATAGGGAGTACTACTAAGAGCTTTGCTGATATAGTAATGGCGGGTGAAATGATCGAAAATGCCATAAGGGGTGGCAAGATTGAAGGGGAAACTACTAAGAGGCCAGCCTCGAGAAGGAAGGATAATGAGGTGAATAACTCGAGTACATACAACTCAAAGGCCATTACTGTCAGCCAACCAAGAACAACCGCTGCTGGGCAACAAGGTTCGCAAAGGCATGAATCTAGCACAAGGTAAAACTCTGAAAGGCTCCAATTCACGCCCATTCCAATGACATATAAGGAGCTATATCAAAGTTTGTTTGATGCACACGTGGTGTCCCGTTTTATTTAAAATCGTTGCAACCCCCATACCCCAAATGGTATGATTCGAACACTCAATGTGACTATCATGCGAGAATATAGGGGCATTCAATTAAAAATTGCACTGCCTTTAAGAAAACAGTGGAAAGACTCATTAAGATAGGGATGGTAAAATTTGATGATACCCCTGGTGCGGAAAACCCATTACCTAACCATGGGGATAAAGGGGTAAATGCAATTGGAGAAAATGTCGTGAGAAAGATCAAGGAAGATATCACTGAAGTAAGAACTCTGTTGAAAATAGTTTGGAAAAAAATGGTGGGTAGAAGAATGTTAATTGCTGAGGAAGGATGTGAAGGAGTAAGGGACTACTGTGAGTTCCACAAAGAAGAAGGGCACGAGATCTAGGAATGCGTCGAGTTTAGGGTCTTGGTGCAAAGCCTTATGGATAATAAGGAATTGGAATTTTTTGAAAAAAACTTAGATAAAGGAAATGTATGCACGACAGAGGGAGAGTTGACAAATCTAAAGGTCAATTACCCGAGATTAATCATCTCTCGACCAAGAATCACTGAGGGTGGAGCACAAATGGTGCCAAGGATTGTAATCCAAAAACCCGTTTCTTTTCCTTACAAAGATAACAAAATGGTACCTAGGAATTACGATTGTAATGTGACAATATCGGGAGGAAAAAACATGACTAGTACTTTCAAGAAGGTCCAAGGTAAGGGATCTTACACGCGTAGTGGAAGGAAGGTACGATTCGGTAAATGATGGAGCTGAGTCAGTGAAAAGACCTTAGTAGTCGAGCAGGAGAAAGGGGCTGAGGCACTCATCAATGAGGCTGTAAAAGAAGAAGAGGCTAAGGAATTTTTGAAATTCTTGAAGCATAGTGAATACAGCATGGTAGAGTAGTTGCGCAAACAACCAGCTCGTATATCGGTGTTAGCTTTGCTTTTGAGCTCAGAAGTACATCGCGAAGCATTGATGAAAGTGTTAAATGAAACCTACGTTACTAACGACATATCCATCAACAAGTTGGATCATCTAGTTAGTAACATAAGTGCCGACAACTTCATCTACTTTAATGATGATGAAATTCCACCCGGGGGTATAGGATCGACCAAGGCTTTGCACATCACTACTCGTTACAAAGGATAAACATTGCCAAGTGTGCTAATCGATAATAGATCAGCCCCGAATGTCCTACCATTGTCCATATTGAACAGGTTGCCAATAGATAGTTCTCACATGAAAACATGCCATAACATAGTGAGAGCATTTGATGGCACGGAGAGAAAAGTGATGGGAAGAATTGACATACCTTTGTTGATGGACCAAACACGTATGAGCTGGATTTTCTGGCGATGGACATCAAACCCTCCTATAATTGCTTGTTGGGGAGGCCTTGGATACATTCGGTGGGAGCGGTTCCTTCATCTTTGCACAAAAAATTGAAATTAGTAACAGAATGACGGCTGGTTACTATAAATACGGAGGAAGACATTATAACGACGGTTACCAATGACGAGCCCTAGGTAGAGGCAAATGAGGAGGCAGTAGAATGCTCTTTTCGGTCTTTGGAGTTCGTGAACATGACATTCGTTACGGAAGAAAGTGAAGTTCCGGTACCTAAGATATCCAGAACTACAAAAATGGTCTTACAAATGATGGTGGGGAAAGGAGCCTTACCAGGAAAGGGATTGGATAGATATCTCTAAGGAGGGATCCAAGTTCCAGAACTAAAGGAGAAAAGAGACCATTTTGGCATGGGTTTCAGGCCAGATCCTAGACAAATGAGGAAAGAGCTAGAGAAGCAGCAAGAGAGAAAAAGGGCACGGTTGAGTGGAAAAGAAGTCAAGTGGGAGTCAATGACATTTCCTCATATATCCCAGACTTTTGTATCAGGAGGAATAATTCACCCTAAGAGAGGGTTGCTGAGAAATGAAGTTCCTCATATCAATGCTATACATGAGGAAGGAACTGAGCGAAGAAACTTATTGGGCATTCGTCCTTATGAACCGGAAAGCTCCTTAAACAACTGGAATGTAGAAGAACTTCCTGTAGTCTTTAGAAATTATACAGAGTAATATTCAGAACACTCTTGTTGCTCTAAAGCCTAGGAATAATAAGATTTCATTTGTGAAATAGGCTCATGTTCAGACATTTTTGTTTCAATAAAATACACCTTTGTTATCAATTCGAGCAAATATTTTTTCATACCGTTAAATATTCTTTTGACCTTTTAATTTCTTTCTAAATTTTTCATTTCATTCATAAACATGTAAATAGTCATTCTTAAATTCATTCGCTCTTTGTACATTCTTTCGTGTCTATTACAGGTCCCTAGATATCAATGACATGAGAAATGATACTACAAATCCTGATTTCTCTTTTGAGCAAGACATGTGTTTAGAGGAACCTCAGGATTTTGAAGGTGACAGGGATTATGACGTGTCTCTAGATTTGTTAAGAATGGTAAAGCAAGAGAAGAAGCAAATTTTACCCTATAAAGAAACAGTGGAAAATGTAACCTTATAGGAGGGGAAAGAGGTGAAGATTGGAACGTGCATAACTCAAGAGACAAGGCGAGATCTTGTTGAGTTACTGCGGGAATTTAGAGATGTTTTTGCATGGTCATACCAAGATATGCCAGGGATAGATACTGATATTGTAGTGCATCACCTCCCTATAAGAGAAGAATGCAAGCCAGTTCAGCAGAAGCTACGAAGAATGAGGCTTGATGTGGTGCTGAAAATAAAAGAGGAAGTCAAAAAATAGTTTGATGCTGGTTTCCTGCAAGTGGTCAAATACTCAGAATGGGTTGCCAACATTGTTCTTATCCCAAAGAAAGATGGAAAGGTTCGGATGTGTGTGGACTATAGGGATTTAAATAAGGCCAGCCCTAAATACAACTTCCCCTTGCCTCATATTGACACATTGGTGGATAACACAGCGGGATACTCATTGTTCTCTTTCATGGATGGTTTTTCAAGATACAATCAGATAAAGATGCATCCTGAGGATATAGAGAAAACTACCTTCATAACATTGTAGGGCACCTTTTGTTATAAGGTAATGTCATTCAGGTTAAAGAATGCAGGGGCAACATACCAAAGGGCTATGGTAACCTTATTTCACGATATGATGCACAAAGAAATTGAAGTGTATGTGGATGACATGATCGCCAAATCTCGAACGAAAAAGGAACATATCCAAGTCCTGAAAAAGTTGTTGTTAAAATTGAGGAAATTTCAACTAAAGCTCAACCCAGCAAAGTGTACCTTCGGAGCTAGGTCGCGAAAGCTACTAGGTTTTGTAGTCAGTGAAAAGGGAATAGAGATTGATTCAGACAATGTCAGAGCCATACAAGAATTGCCTCCACCGCACACTCAGAAAGAAGTTCGAGGTTTTCTTGGAAGGTTAAATTACATTGCTCGGTTTATTTCACAATTAACTGAGAAATGTGACCCCATATTTCACCTTCTTAAGAAGCACAACCAAGGTACTTGGGATGATGAATGCCAGAATGCTTTTGATAAAGTCAAGCAATATTTGTCAAATACCCCAATATTATCTCCGCCTAGTCCAGATAGACCGTTAATACTGTACTTGTTAGTGTTCAGTAACTCTATAGGATGTGTGCTGGGTCAACATGATGAGTCAGGAAGAAGAGAGAAGGCAATATATTACCTCAGTAAGAAATTCACTGAGTGTGAATGAGATATTCACCGATTGAAAAATTATGTTGCGCCTTGATTTGGACAACTCAAAGATTGAGGCAATATATGCTATATCATACAACTTGGCTAATTTCGAAACTTAACCCATTAAAGTATATAATGGGGTTGACTGCTCTGAATGGAAGAATGGCAAGGTGGCAAATATTACTTTTTGAGTTTGATATAGTCTATGTAAATCAAAAGGCTATAAAAGGGAGCGCAATAGTGAAATTTCTAGCTAGTAGAGCTCTAGAAGATTATGAACCGTTGAGCTTTGATTTCCCAAATGAAGAGTTGATGTATGTGGCAACTACTGAAGAATATCCGTAGAAGTTGGACTTTGATGGAGTATCAAATGTTGTAGGGAATGGAATTGGGGTAGTCTTGGTATCCCCAAATAGAGATCATTATCTATTTATATGCACATTGGATTTTGACTGTACAAATAATATGGTCGAGTATGAAGTGTGCTTCATGGGACTTCGGGCAGCTATAAAGCGCAAAATTAGAACACTGGAAGTATATGGAGATTCTGCGTTAGTGATCTACCAGCTCAAGGGAGAATGGGAGACAAGAGACCCCAAATTGATTAATTATCGAAAGATAGTTTTGGGGCTAATTGAGGAATTTGATGACATCACTTTCAATTATCTCCCACGAGATGAAAATCAAATGGCAGATGTTTTGGCAACTCTGGCTTCCATGATAAAAGTAAACAAAGAATAGGATGTAAGGCCTATTCAAATGAGTATTTTTGAGGTTTCAGCTCATTGTTGTAACGTGGAAGAAGAGGAAAGGGATGACTATCCTTGGTATCAAGATATATTACGATACGTGAGAAATCGTGAATACCCTGAGCAGGCAACTAAGAATGACAAAAGAACATTAAGGAGATTAGCTTGCGACTATGTTTTGAATGGGGATATCCTGTACAAAAGAAGGAAAGATCTGGTGTTCTTGAGATGTGTTGACGCTGTGGAAGCTAGAAAAATCTTGAAAGAAGTCTATAAGGGCGTTTGTGGGACCCACGCTAATGGTTTCACTATGGCTAGACAGATCATGAGGTTTGGATACTATTGGTCTCCTATGGAGGGAAATTGTATCAACTATGCCAAGAGATGCCATAAATGCCAGATTTATGGGGATAATATTCATGTACCACCTTCACCTTTGCATGTTATGACTTTTCCATGGCCTTTTTCCATGTGGGGCATGGATGTCATTGGGCCAATCTCACCGAAGGCTTCGAATGGGCATCATTTCATTTTTGTGGTTATTGACTACTTCACGAAATGGGTGGAGGCTGCTTCATACGTTAGCGTTACTAAGTCAGCAGTTAGTCAGTTCTTGAAGAAGGAGATTATTTGTCGATATGGAATGCCTGAGAGGATCATATCAGACAATGCACTAAACTTGAACAACAGCACAATGGCGGAAGTTTGCAGTCAGTTCAAGATTAAACATCATAAGTCATCTCCGTATTATCCAAAAATGAATGGGGCAGTGGAGGCGGCCAATAAAAACATCAAGAAGATAGTGGGGAAAATGACTAAGACTTACAGAGATTGGCATGAGAAATTGCCATTTGTGCTATTTGCTTATCGAACGGCTGTCAGAACCTCTACTGGGGCAACTCATTTCTCATTAGTTTATGGGATGGTGGCAATTTTACCCATTGAAGTAGAAATACCTTCTCTTCGGATTTTGTCAGAAATAAAACTGGATGAAGCAGAATGGATTCAGTCGCGATATGATCAATTGAACTTGATTGAAGAAAAGAGGCTAAGGGCTATTCGTCATGGTCAAATGTATCAAAAGAGAATGATACGAGCTTACGATAAAAAAGTTCGTCCAAGAGAATTTAATGAGGGAAACCTTGTACTAAAAAAGATCCTTCCCATACAAAAGGATTTCAGAGGAAAATGGATGCCGAATTGGGAAGGACCATATGTGGTGAAGAAAGCTTTCTCTGGTGGTGCACTGATTTTGGCCGAAATGGATGGGAAAATTTTACCCAATCCTGTGAATTCGGACTCAGTTAAGAAATATTTTGCCTGAAAAGAAGGAGAAGCTAAGGTGAAAACCCGCAAAGGGCGCTTTGAGACTTCTAAATAAAAAAATAGAGAGGCCAAGGCAAAAACCCGTAAAGGGCACCTTGAGACCAAAGGGGTTTTGAGTTGAAAACCTGAAAGGGCGGCTCAAATTTTGAAAGGCAGGAAGTGAACTTGCTATACCTGAATTGACAAGAAGCAAAATATGTTACATATCGGGGTATCAACAAAGTACTTTGGATCTTTTAAACACATGTTAAGCTCAAAGTAGTCTTCATGGAGTTTGTATATAGAAGCCCAAGCTGCGATATCTAGGGCACCTGGTTTTTGTTCTATTTACTATCTTTGGATTCTTTTTCCTCTCAAAGATATGTTCCCAGATTAATTTCCTTTGTATCTTTGATAATTTATTCAAATCTAACTATCCTCAAAGATCAATTTATTTTTTGCCCATTATTCAAAAAGCATGTTGCATTAAAATAAGGATTGATTAACTAATAATATTTTCACAAAAGAAGTTTTGCATATTACTCTAGAAATTTCTAGATAATATAAGAAACTGAAACAGGACAATTGTTTAAAGAGTTCCCATGTGTAAGGGTCAGAAGTATTTGAGAAAATTGAGACTATCTCTTTTGTCCAAATGGTGATGAGTTGAGCAATATCAATCTTAAGAGAGGATCATTTCACAAACATCTCCAGTGGGTCACAACATTCAAATGGTATGACGGACCAAATTAATGGATTCAAAGAATGTTAGTGATACTATGGGAGGAATGAAGATGAAACCCCGATAAACGAATGAGTGATGACACCTGAAATAGGAATCATTCTCATAACATTTTTGCATCATAATATGTTTAATTAGGAGCATTTGACTCATTTCGATCATGGCATCATGATCATTAGGCATAAGCATATACCCATTATACAAGTTATGTCCTCTAAGGGACAATGTAGATTGAAGATAGCAGATTTGGCAATCCCTGAGTTTGCAGGGAGCAGATCAAAGATAGCAGATTTGGCAATCCCTGAGTTTGCAGGGAGCAGATCGAAGATAGCAGATTTGGCAATCCCTGAGTTTGCAGGGAGCAGATCGAAGATAGCAAATTTGGCAATCCCTAAGCTTGCAGGGAGCAGATCGAAGATAGCAGATTTGGCAATCCCTGAGTTTGCAGGGAGTAGATCGAAGATAGTAGATTTGGCAATCCCTGAGTTTGTAGGGAGCAGATCGAAGATAGCAGATTTGGCAATCCCTGAGTTTGCAGGGAACAGATCGAAGATGACAAATCTGGCAATCCCTGAGTTTGCAGGGAACAGGTCGAAGATAGTAGATCTGGCAATCCCTGAGTTTGCAGGGAGCAGATCGAAGATAGTAGATCTGGCGATCCCTGAGTTTGCAAGAAGCAGATCGAATATTGAAAATTTGGCATCCTTGAGTTTACAAGCAGCAAGTCGAAGATAGCAGATCTGGCAATCCCTGAATTTGCAGGAAGCAGATCGAAGATAGCAGATCTGGCTTTCCTGAAGTTGCAGAAGCAGATCGAAGATACCAGTCTTGTCTCCCTAAGTTTACAGTGGAGTAGATAGTAGATATTGCCTTCTTAAAGTTGCAGTGAAGCAAATTAAAGCTGTCATATTTATAGTTCAATACCTCTGAAGTTGTAGATGGGTTGGAGGTAATTTGAAGAAGATGAGGATCAAAATCTCAAGACTTGGCCAGACCAGACAAAATTGGTCATTATATAGTATTTGCTCTATTCTCGTTACACGATAATGAGCAAAGAGGGGCAGCTGTAAGAACCCAATTTAGCCCGGGCCCATAACAGTATTAAAAAAACCAAAAATATAATAAAAGTCCAATGTTTTTTTACAACCATAGCCCAACACCACAACCCAAATACAAATAATACTCGTGGCCCAATACCCTAAACTAACCCAAACCACTAAAACCCAAATGCAAAAAACGGCCCAAATTGATTCAGGCCTGACCCAATAGCAACCCCCGGGCCCAAACGACACCAAATCAGAAACCTAGGGTTTTTGAAACCCTAGGCGCCGCAGCTCCAGCAGGTTCCTCTTTTTGCGCCGTAACCTTCAGCCCAAGCATGGAGTCACGCCGCAATCGGCGCTTGGATTGTGCCCTCTACCGTGATGATCCTCGTGCTCACCTACAAAAGGAAAGAAAAGCAACAAAGGAACGAAACAAACATGGCAAGAAATCGAAGGAAATTTTTATACTAAATTTGTATCATTAACAGTGGCTATAAAAAGCCCGAATACAAAACAGTGTAATACGACGATTATTCTACGCATATACAAACAATAAAATCACAGAAAGAGGTGATTCTCAGTTTTTTTATTTTCTTTTTATTTTTATTTTTTTGTTTCGATACATACAAATAGTTTATTTTATATACAAAATACTAAAATGAATAAAAGAAGGTTACCTTTTGATTCACGTGAAAAAATAAAGTTTTTCAGACTCCGAACGCAGTATACGACGGAGTTGACAGAGGCACGTGAGGCGCGTGAGGTGCGTGGCCGATGACCGTTGCCGGAGCTCAGGTCGGGAAAGGGGAGAGAGTTTCTGGGCTCTTTTTTTTTTGTTTTTTTTAGGGAATGGTTAAAAAAATGATTTTTGGGGCATATTTTTTGTTTTTATAGCAATCAAGAAACGACGCCGTTTTCGCTTAATTCAATAAGCGTCAAAACGACGTCGTTTAGGGGCTAAGGATCCGCACGTTGACCCGATACATGGGGAGGATCCGCGCATTTTTTATGAATGGGCTAATTGCTTTATAGGCCCTTCCGCATTTTTGCATTTTTGCAATTACATCCCTAATCGCATTTTTCTTACTGTTTTCAATTTAACTCGAAAGTATGGCCTTTGTTTCAATTTGGTCCTTGAGCGCTTTAAACACGGATGTTGGAACAGTGTCGTTTTGGGAATAGGGTTTATTTACCAAGTGAGTCCCTCACCTATAGCACGCGTTTTAATTAAGGCCCTAATTCATTTTTTTATTCCTTTTTATTTTACCCCTAGAATTCTGTTTATATTTAGATTTAATCCTTTCTTTATTTATTTTTATTTATAACTTAGTTTTTAAAAAAATATTATTTATATATACTATGTACATATTATTTATTTAAATTTTTTATAGAATTGTTTCATTACATACCTTTTTTGATATATTATCTAGTATATATTATGTATTATTTTAAAAGTTTATATATTGTATAATATTTTTTAAGTTGATTTATTATTGAAGGGTTTTTTTTTTGTTTAATTTAAAAATAGGTATATTATCTTTTTATATAAAAAATATATTAAATGATTCTATATTATATAATCACCCTTTTGTTTTTTAGAAATCCTAAGTTTTTATATTATTATTTTAAAATATATTAATTATTTTTTTGTCATTTTATCATTTTTGTTTATGATTCATCTCTAAGTTTTTATATTTTGTAGTTTGCTACGGTTTATTTTAGATTTTTTTTTATTTGCTTATGTTATGCATTTATTTATTTTTGCTTTAGTATAGTCATCTTATTACATGTATAATCCATTATTTCATGTTTTTCCTTTTAATTGTCTATATTTACATTATAGTTTTGTATTAATGTTGCATTTTGCTCAAAGCATCGTTTTAAAACGTATTCTAGTTAATTGCTGTTTTATTCAAAAATTGTTTTTTTTTTAATTAAGGCAATATTCGACATTTGGAACTTTTGAATTGGGCTTCGATTTCATTCGTTAATTCTAAATGATTAAGTATCATTTTCCAATTAAAACGTACGATTTTCAAATAAAAAAACTATCTTTGAAAATTTAAGATGTTGCGTCCTAACTTACTAGATGTGATATTCTGATACTTCGAAATAGGGATTTCTAAAAACGAAAGATATTTGATGTTTGGGAAATTTGAAAGGTCGTGCTCTAACTTACTGAGATTCGATCATTTTTCTTTTATCCAAATAATTGAATATTTCTTAAAAAAGTTATAAGTTTTTTTAAAAAAATCAAAAGGATCATACTTTAAAACCTTTTCAAATCTTCGACACTAAGACATTTAATAATCAATTAGGTACCAATTTTTGGGCGTTGCAAAGGTGCTAACCCTTCCTCGTACGTAACCGACTCTCGAACCCGATTTCTCAAATTTTTATAGGTCAGAATCTTTCTTAAAAAACACCAAAATGTTTCATAAGGTGATCCAATCGCACCTAAACAAAAAGGATTGGTGGCGACTCCATTTCTGTTTTCATTTTACAGTCGACCCTATTTTTCAAACCCTTAAAAATGGTTTCGACATTATCTACATGAATGAAACATGAAATCTGATGATTGAATTGTATTCAATAATTTTTTAGCTATATTTTAACCAACTATTAATTCACTATTGACATCACACCATTTTGTTGTTAGATTTTCTTACTGTAAATTTGTGAGTTTTTTTCTTTTGGATATATAAATTTGGAGTTTATTTTTTCTTATTTTTAAATTATTTAAAATATGTTTATAAAAAAAAATAATTTTTCATGATATTAAAGCAATATGTTTAGCAATTTCTAAAGATTGGTTCAAGAGATTTGGAACTTTGCTTCACAAAAAGGTATACCTCAACAATTTTTTGTATATTTTAAAATTACTCTTCTTTCTTTTGTATGTGATTGTGAAAATCAGTGAGTGTGGCTGGTGATTCTCATAAGATTGTGTGGTGTTCAATTTATTCATAGGGATATTATTTAATTTTTACATATATTTGAGGGTTATGTTATAATCCTTTTTTATCAAAAATTATAAAATATTTAAAATTTAAAATATTAAAAATTAATTTAAAATATTAAAATTCTATATTAAATAATACGAATTGATATGCATCAATACAAACTGTATTAATCAAATCAAAATTTTAATCAGAATAAAACTTAAATTATTTAGAATTAAAATAGTACCTACTACTATGCTTGGCCACTCCTTGATTTAATTATGACCCCTTTCACTTGTACTCTCAAAAGTTAAATTATAATAATATGAGGAGATTGTTCAATGTGCATCATGGTACATATTAATTTGTATATTATAATCATGTTTAAAATGTTATATTTATATAAATTTTCAAAAAAAGATATTTGCTTTATATAAAATTTATGATGTTCATATAATTTCTTTCATATTTGTATTATCTTTCATATTTTCTTTTCTAAATTTATTTGTATTTATTGTGTTGGTGTTGCATTCCAAGTTAAAGGTGGGACTTGTGATTTGTGAGTCCAAAAAGCTACCAAGCTGGATGAGCTAAGGCTTGTCGTTGGGGAGCCCATTAAACCATATGTACCCTCCTAGGCTACCACTCAATGTTTCCAGAAACCATTTAGTAGTGGTTGAAGCCATTCTAAACCATGGATTGGTCCAGGCCTAACTAGCCACAAGAATGGTTGGTTGCTATTAGCTATCCCATGCTATCAACTGGGTTTTAACTACAACAAAAAGGCCGTTGTGGTGGAAAAGGAAATAGTCTGTAAAGTTATAAATTTAGTCTTTATAATTTAAAAGGTTTAAATTTTAACATGTTTTCTTTTATATAATATAAGGATGGAGATAATGGTAACACTGTTTGAATTCATGTCAAACGAGTGTTTAACAAAAGTTTTAATTATCACTCTATATTAATTAAGACTATTGCATTTGTAATTATTGTTAGGTCGGTACAATTATATATTTTTTGTGATAATATTTATAAAATTACAATTGTAAGTACTTGTGACAAATTTAAATGATTACAATTACTTTTGGGTAAACTATACAAATGGTTACCATGAGATAAAATAGAATTATATTAGGAGAATGAATTTATCCCAAAGAGATTAAGGATATCTTATGAGGGTAACACACTTATGACAAGGTCATTGGATGAGCACTTGTTGAGTAGCTTTTGTAATGGTATGTAATTGGGGAGAGCTCAATCACAATACTATAATGGAATGACTTTATTACTAAATAAGTTTATAATTAATAGGTGAAAAATTAAAATTTAATTATAAATTATTTGAGCCCAAATTATATATGTCCAATCGGTCCCTCTGCTAGCTCCTTGTGCAGCATTCTACCCAACGAAACCCTAGTGTTCAAACGATGTCTATGAAAGTAAGGCATAAATAGTAAGTTTTGAGTGTGAGTAAAGTATAAAAAGTTGAATAAGTATAAGAATTCTTTGAGCAAGCCTATAACTCCCCAGTTCTTGCAGGCACAAGGTCCAGCGTAGCCTTTGAAAAGTAAAATTGGTGAATTTGTAACCGCCCAAGTGCTCTTTTTAGAGTATAATGGGGGCGGACACAGTTGTACGTTCAAGATGTTAAGAGTTCCATGCTAGATAATTATGATTTGATAGAAGAATAATGCGGTCAGGTAAATAGATACTAAAGGTATAAGCCAACGTCAGAAGTAATATACCATTTTCCCCATGATATTGTACAAGTTAAGTTATAAGGTAAGTTGGTTAGGAACTAACCGAATGAGAACCATGATATTTAAAAGAGAAAGGGAAAATACTCAATTAGTTTCCTCGAAATTTGTAGACCCTTGATAAGATAAGTCAGTAGTGATGTGACATTTATCAAGCTCTAATAAAGACTTGGACTATTTTAATAGGTCTTCAAGTTGAAATAAATGGAGTTTTCTTCTTCTCTTTTAAAAAAATATTAAAATCTAAGGCTAGAGGAAAGGAGAAGCATTTTTCTTTAAGCTGGATCCTAACCTCTGGATTCTTCTAGAAATTTCTCCATGTCGAGGTGAATTTTATGACTCTGAAAAGTAGATCTACATGAATGCCTAAAAAAGTAAGGCTTTGTTTATAGGTTATTTGTATTTAATATGATGGAAAGGTTATCCAAATGGATTTTTATGGTGTTCTTTTGTTTTAAGAGGCAATTGTTATTGCAACTCCTAAAAAGATCTTGGATCTAAAGCTCAACCTACTATACATTCTTGTCAGGTGGTCCTTAAGTCAACTTTCATATGTAAGGTATTAATTGTGATGTTTTTATAGAAAATGACCAGATTGTGAACGCTAAATGGGTCGTGCATGTGTAGTTCATGAGGAAACTAATAGGTTAAGCATGAGACAGTTGTTCTAATGATGAAACAAGACTATATGAGTGCTTTTGGAATGTATGAGATGATATGAAATGAAATGTATGTTAATTTATGTATGGAATCAAAGCATGAAATAATTGTTAAGTGAGTCTGTGTCTGTCTCCACAGAGTCGTCTAAAGGAGTCTGTCAGGACTTTAAACAAGATTCTTTGAAAGGAAAAGTCCATGGCACAATATTGTATAAGACCATAATTGGTGGGCTATGGCATCATATGGAAAGACCATATTGTATAAGACCATAACCGGTAGGTTATGGCATCATATGGAAATAACTAAATAAAGGTTATTACCTAATGGAGTTCTCTGCGTGACCCAAGACAATAAGAGGCAAACCTCACGTAATGTGAGTCTAAGCAAATCTCTATCGTGAACATGCCATAAAATGGAAGCCTTTGTGGAAATCTATGAAATGGAAGCCTTTGTGGCGATCTATGGAAAAGAACACTTTCATGGCACCTTCTAAAAGAAGGCTCTTATGGCAATCATCTGAAGGAAATGCTTTTGTCACAGACCCTGAAAGAGAGCAATGGCAAGTATGAAAAACTCTGAAAGAATGATATGTAAGGCTAACTCTAAAGAATGGTAAGAATGAAAAACTCTGAACAAATAGAATGCATGGCAAAATCTGAAGAAATAATACGTATGGTAAACTTTAAATGAATAGTACATATAGCGAACTCTAAAGAAACTATTTCATAGGAAATTTTGTAGTGTATCCTGCATAGTCTTAAGATATGTCCAGAGAAGATGGAACATGTTAGGGAATATGGTGAATTCATAGTATGAACCAAGTAGACTAGAAGAACAACTCGATCAACAGTGTTTGTAGGTATGGGTTCTAGAATGGGAACAATTAAGGAAAACACGAAAAGGCTGGGTGAAGAACATAAGGTTCTGAAGATACTAAGGGTTAGGAGTGGTCATAAAGAAAGGTATAACTTCTATGGTATGAAGAAGAAAGATACTCACCAAAGTTAAGTTAAAGAATGAAAAACAATGAGATGATAATGAAATTACCAAATGCATTGTACTGGGACGATACAGGTAAATGGAGTTCATTTCACTAAGTTTTCATGAACTTACCTCAGTTTTTTATGTCACAAGTAAGTTGATTAGGGCCTGTGCCAGAAGGGACGACGCTAGGGCTACACCAAAAGAGTGGCGAAGTGGGCTATTATGCATACAAAGCAGGTTTAGGCAGGCATGGTTGAGTCTGTTGTAATAAATAAAAATAATGTAATCATATTAAGAGATTCGTCCATAAGTCTTAACAACTGCAACCCTTCATACAATGATTGTAGTTGTCTATTGTATACTTATTTGTAATTTTTATTTAAAAACCATATCCACTAAGCTATAAATGTTGAAGATATGTATGAATAGTTGAGTGTAAGCTTGTAATAGAGATGTAACACATATGATCCAGATCTGATTTAGCTAGTTCTCAAATCACGAAGATAAAGAAGCCCTGTATACATAATGTACCGGACCTAGTAGAGTTCCTCAGGTATGTTAAAAATTTTCTTATTTGTAAGATTGATGAGTTAATAATGGCTTAATAAAGAGTATTGAAGAAGAACGAAAAGATAAGAGAAAGGTAAAGGATCACTTAATTAATAAAAAGATATGTATACAAGATGAAAGACAATAAAAGAAAAGATCAGATAAAAATAAGGAAACTAGCCATCTCCCTTTGAGTGATGCCTAGTAGCCTTGGCAGGGACCTCTTCTGTTGGCTCCACTTCCTTTAGAATTTGCTCTGAGTCATCGAGCTTTTCAATATTCTCTTCACCCTCTATTTCGGGCAAGTTAGGAATGAAGAAACAAACAATTTGCTTCCATTTTCACAGGAAATCTTCTACTCATTGCTTTTGTGGTTGTAAACATCGAAGTCCAATGAATCTATAAAAATATCGAGTTATTGGAAAGATTTTTCGACTATCATCCTATACAACCAATAACAACCAATGCTAAAATCTCAAGTATATGAATGTGTCGTCAATTTGTACAAGTCTAGAGAAAACGATGGAAAACTCTTTTTCCATAGACTAAGTGATCGCGATAATACACAAGCTCCATTGGCATATTGGTTATGGAACCTAGTACGTAGAATTCCAATACCTACCACCATTGCCACAAATCATTTTATGATTTCTCTCACCTGCTATTATCTTCTCCAAAGCCTTCTTTTTTGCCAATCATGCTTTATGATACGAAACGGTGTAATCACACTAGCTACGAATATGTGCAATCGAAATTAGGACCAAAATCATAGGACTCACTCTCACCATAGGTAATATAAAGTAAGCTATCATGTCTGGATCTAATTTTGGATGATCATTCGACATGCTTGCAAAAATACAAGAATCTCATCATACATAATACAATGTCGAATAAAGGTCAAAATAGGAGTTGAGGCTATTAATCATGACACATACTTGTAACAATACGTGTGTGAGCGGTATATTTTCTTATCGCCACAGAACTCTGACTTCTTCCTCATAGATGCCATAATTTTCCATAGACATATTGTTCCATGCATTGCACGCTTCGCCTTATATTTCTCGACTTGGGATTTTGTAACGTGGAATTTTACCCCATGCTTTATGTTATACCGCTTCACTGAGTAACTAAAGTGTCTTTGAAGGAAAACTCCATTCCAACCTCTACGTCACTGAAAGTTGTTAACGAACTCACATGCCCTAGTCTTTTATGAGGGAGATCTGGGAATTCTAAGTTACCTTCAGTAGCAAAATCGACATTACACATTTAGGGTGGGGGTGCGTAAGTTATGAAACCCATATTGGTCCATCCAGCGTTGTTTGGACCTTTACTGCCAGAACCACCATCTTTTGGTTCAGTATGAATAGGCTCTAGTTCTGAAATTATTACCATGCACCTTCAAGCCCGAACTCCTTTTACTAGGTCATTGTTATTTTTAGACCCCTCTTCGTTCGCAAATCCCCGTTTGATATCAACTTTGATTACATGTCCAGGGTTGTGTAACACCACATACCCAGCCTAGACGACAAGGCCAAGCCTAGAGAGTTAAAAAGAATGATAATTAAAACACATTGAACAATTTATAATAACACACCTTTCAAGTTTGATAAAGTTTAATAAAGACAAACTAGCATCTTGACATTATCTTCTAACTATCTGAAACTACGAATATAACTAGCATGGTTCATAATACTAAATGGTATAAACATATAACTGAGCTTTCCATCCGTCGGCCCGATCAAGTCTATGATTTACTTGAAATTCATTTAACAATAACTGAGTTAATATACCAGAAAGGACCCAATTATTTACATATTCAAAATATTATCGGTAAACCAAGATATCCGAGTACAGATGTTAACTCAGAATTAAGAAATAGTTCATTCAGTTACAGATCAGAATCATACAGACGGATAATAGATCAAGTCATAATCAGATGCAGAACAAAACAGAACATACGCAGTTACTTAATACCAACCGCTACACACCACTTTTGACTAACCCAACACACCAAATAGGGTACTCTACCCATCCAACCCTACACACCACTTAGTGTCGGTTTGACACGTTTCAAAGATTGCAGGCTAGTTGTTAGATTAATATACAGATGCCAGGGATTTAACCACTAGTTCAAAATAAAATACTTCCTCCTAATTCAATCCCTATACAATGCATATACATACTTCACATAATAGCTAATACAGAGTTCTATACGAACATTCAAATATACTCATAATCGTGTACAGTAGATCAATTCTAGTAATTTTAGTCAAACACAGTGCACACATTGATAATCAGTAATCAAGTTCCAGATCACAGAATAGCAGTTTATGCAATTAAATTCAATTCAAACGACCTCGCAGAAGGCTTGTATACAGTTCGAGCGATGTTCAAAAAAGGCAAAGTTTTGCAAACTGGCCCACACACTCGTGTGGTATCACACGACCTAAGTAGTTGGCCCGTTCTGCCCAATACGCCCGTGTTCTTGTCGTGTGTCTTACACAGCCTAACACACAGCGTGTCCTCCGCCCATGTGATCCTTATTTTGTAATCAATGAGTTATACGACCTGGACACATGCTCATGTCCTTAGCCAGTGTGATTCGTATTTTGTAATTAGTGAGTTATATGGCCTGGACACACTCTTGGCCCATGTGATCTATATTTTGTAATCAGTGAGTTACACGGCCTGGACACATGCCCGTGTCCTTGGCCCGTGTGATTCGTATTTTGTAATTAGTGAGTTACACGGCCTGGACACACGCCCGTGTGAACCCTACACTAATATGGCCACACACGATCTGGACACACGCTCATGTCCCTTGCTTGTGTAGCTTTTAGTTGATAGATAGTGAGTTACACAGCCTACCACACGACCATGTGGCTCACACAGCCTACCATATGGCTGTGTGACATTGACAGTCATGTTTTTTGGCATTTAAAACTTGTAAAAACTCGGGTTTTTCGGTACGCACCTGAAGTAGTTTTGAAGCAGGAATAATGTAGAAGACTCTCGAAACCTAAAGTGATCATTCAATAACTCAATTCAACAACTTAACTCACAACAATACACAATTACACGCATAAAAACTATGTTAAAAATTTCGACACAAAACCTTCAACGAATCCAGACTTACAGACAAAATCAACAACAATTACTCAAGTTAGTGCGCTGAATATCATTGCTTTCGATATCCTTGCCTAAAAAAAAACCAAACGATCACTGAAAGAAGGTTTAAACAATTTGATTTAAAAACAACTCCGACAGAAACAAACGATCAACAAAATGTATGCAATTAATACCTTAATTAGCAGTAATTATACACGTTCTTACCCGATCACACAACCAAGGTTACAGTCACAATTCCAAAGTAGAGAAAAGGAAAAAGAAATAAGAAAAAGAAAAATGAAAGAGAAAAAAGGAAAGACGATGAGAAAAAAGAAAGGGGAAAACTTTAATGTGGTTAATTTAAAAAGATTTAACCAGACGCATTTAGCAAACAACAAAAATACACATCTCCACTTCGCTTCTGCAGAGACTCGAGCATAAGACTAAAAGTAGACAAATGCTTAACTAGTGAACCAGCAGGCTCATTGTTGACACAGATTTATACAGAATTAAATTTAAGTCAACGGCTTAAGAGTAGAGATTAATTAAAATTGAAGTAGCAACACTTCTAAAGAAGTGACTCGAACTTCCGACCTCAAACACATAAGTAGAGCACATAACCACAGATAAAAAGACTTAATTACTACAGAATCTCACAAGCAAACATTTAAATTTTTGGGGCGTTACAGGTTAGATTTCCCTTCGCCGGTCCAGGTTACGAGAAGTAGACCATCCATTCTTCTAAACCTAATGTCAAATTAAAAATCATTTTTTTAGCCTGCCGATGTAACTTGATGGCGTACTCGCATAAGTGTTACCAACATTGAAGATCAGTGTACTGAAGTTGAAACCAAATGCACTCACAGAATGTTGTGCGGGTGTGTCATAAGCCCAATTACTAAATAATCTCGATTGTCTACCAAAGTTATAATCAATGGGTGAAACCAATGAATGCCTCACCATTGAATATACTTCTAGGGTGTCTTGATAGGAGCTATGTAGCAATGATTTGGATCCACTGCACAACTGTGTGGTTGGACTTTCTACTTTTTAACCTGGGTGGGAATTTAGCGAAAATGTTCTCAAGCTCGGGCCATCTTCGTCATCATCGACAAAGTGGGCATATAACTCTAGCACAGGATTCCTACTAGAGAAATAGGAATCAATAATCTCTCGAGCTCGATGTCTCTTACAATCTCAAATATGTCATATTTAATGGGATTCAGTGACGTTTAGATATCTACATTTCAAGCTTGAAATTCTTCTTCGAATCCCCACATTCCGCCTAATTTTTTACCGAAGCTCTTTTAACATTATGCTCTGGTTGAAAGCGAAATCTTCATATTAGGCTGATATAAAAACGGGACTAGTTTTAGTCTCACAAATTTGACCATCATAATGGATAACATATTTGAATCGTTTGTTTATCTTGAACCAAATAACCTGTTCTACATGTTTAAAACTAAGAAAATAATAAAAACATTGGTACACATCACCTAAATTAAAAGACCTACATGTAATTTAATGAATTAACTTTGTTTGGACAACTAGGTCAAAATTTAGGTTTTTAACAACAACATTTTTCTCCTAATGCCAAGTCTCCTTATGGAAACAATTACTCAAAATTTTAATATGGAACCTTAACATAATGTATTGAGTTTATTTTATAAGGAACAATACCCTCTTACATCAAATGATTTCATGTTTAACACATGTTGCCCGGGATTCTCGGGTTACAATATCTAAAAATTATCCCAAAACTTTCGAGTTTTAAAAGTGGTGGGGGAGAAAATGCTCCCCGTGAGAGGTATTTTCAACTATGAAATGATTTCATTTTTAACACATGTTGCCCAAGATTCCCGGGTTCCATTTCTTGAAAATTATCTCGGGATTTTTGGGTTTTGAATTACACAATTAAGGTTAGGGTTAGGGTTGAAATAGTTAGGGAGAAAACGCTCCTCAGATTTTGACATGTCAATTGAAAACAGATCCTGCAGGGCACGTTTCCACTACCATGTCAACTAAAGACATGCACTACGAGGAGCATTTTTTCCCTAACCATTTCAACCCTAACATTAACCTTGTCAGAACCTGGGAATCCTTAAATAATTTTTAGACATTGGAACCCAAAAATCTTGGGATAATTTTCAAACACTGGAACTTGAGAATCCCGAGATAAAATTGCATGTCGAATATTTGTTCTCCCCGCTCCCTCCCCTACTTCATCATCTCTCTCGCCCATCATCTCCTTTAAATGTTTTTTTTTCTTTTTCTTACTTGTTGAAATTTTTGGGTTGAAAGATTTATTTCTCTTTTTCTTTGAGGGTGACATAGTTGTAGTTTTAAGTTCTATTTTGGTTCACGGTGATGTCGTGGAGCTCGTTGACCTACAAATTTCATCTGTCGTATGAGGATGGAACCATCACCTGAGAAGTTAGGATCGCATTGCAATTCAAGGTCCCAATTGACGGTGATTATACAATCACGGGTTGAACTGTAAATAGGGTTTCAAGTTTACAAAAGTTATGATGTCAAAGGGTGAAGCATAATTAAGGACTTAGTTGATAGTGGTTATGTGGGCACGACAACGAGTTTCACCTCATCAGGGGAGGATGTTTTATAAAACTCATACATAAGTCTAAAGCAAAAAACACAAAGGTCTTCCAATATAATCAAGAAATTTGTTTTATCCATCTCCACCAAAGGCAATGACCTTGTTACTATAACTTGTGACAAAGTTGAGGACAACAAAATCTCTAGCAGAGACGATTTATTGTGCGGTGTAGAAAAGATAAAATGTGAATCAAGGCAGCAACGGTTGTTTCCATTTTATCTTTTCTGCACCGCACAATAAATTGTCCCTGCTGAAAATCTTATTGCCCCCAACTTTGTCACAAGTTATAATAATGGGCTCACCGCCTTTGATGGAGATAGATAAAATGAATTACTTGATTATACTAGAACGTGTCTGTGTTTTTCGTCTTAAACTCATATATGGATTTTATAAAGCATCCTCTTCTGATGATGTGAAACTCGTTGTTGTGCCCTGATAACCACTGCCAACTAGGGGGTCCTAGTTATGCTTCATCCCTTGATAGCATAACCTTTGTAAACTTGAAGCCCTAGTTACATTTCAACCCGAGACCGTATAATCATCGTCAACTAGGACCTTGAGTTGCAATGCGATCCAGCTTCTCAAGTGATGACTCCATACTCGCATGGCTGATGAAATTTGTAGGTCACCGAGCTCTACAAAATCACCATAAATTCAAACATACCTTAAAACTATAACAAAGTCTATATCAAACACGGACAAAAACAAATCCATAAACTCTAATTTCCAACCACAAAACAAAAAGATTTTTTAACAAAGTGAAAAGGTGCTTGTAAAGCGCTTTTCATTTCTCTCTCAAAAAACGACCTATACTAGTAAATATAAAAAAGAAAGGCCTAATTTCTTAAATATTAAAAAAATGGCATATTTCATTAATATAACCCAAATTTCGGTATTTATAATTGTTTTTATTCTTAAATTATTAACTTTTAGAAATGAATAGATAAATAAAATTTTAAATTAAGGAATACGAATTGACTCAATTAATTGATTTTGAGATAAAATCTTAACAATAATTCTCTTTTAATGTTAAATTGGGATTTAAGATTTTTGTGAGACTTTTATACGAAATCAAAAAACTTAATAGATAATTGAATTCTTTTTTCCTTTTTAGAATCTCATTTGTTCAATACAATGCTTAAATTATTTATAATTTTAAATTCGAAAAATATTATATGTTTAAATTTACATCCTTTAAATTATTGTAACATCAATAATGCTATTGTCTAAGCTGTTAATAACTTTTGGCATCATAATTAACTATCTTATACGTACTGAGATATCTTTTTATTTTCATATAATTTATTTATGTCATATTTTAATTGGATCCAAAATTGAAAATTTTATATTATCCAATATTTTCCTTCAAATTAAATCTCAAAAAGTTGTTTATTAATTAACCTAGACGCTCATTGGCATTGCTTTAGCTTTACTTACTACCAATGGTTTGCAAAATGAATTAGTAAACAGAACCATTTTCATTAAAATATTCTTTTAAACTCATTAACTATAATTACTGTAATTATCATGAACAAGTATATAGGCATCTGAATCCGGAGTTGAGTTTATTTTTCTAATTTAATTGCATGAGATCATTTAAATAGAAAATATAAATCTCTTAAATAATTAAATAAATACGATATAATGATTTTAATTATTTGGAACAATCAATTTATCCAAATATATTACAATAAAATAATTAAATTTATACTTAAGCTAGCAAACCTTTATTTTCTTGCTGCCCAAGCGCCCTTACTTTCCGCTGAAGCAAAGCAAGGAAGCAACTTTTTTTTGTTTTTTTTTGCTTTTCTGTTTTATTTTTATGGATTTTGATCCTAGGTATGAAAATTTCTCTTTTATTAGAAAGATAATTAGACTCGATCTTAACATTTTTAGGACTCTAATTAAAATAATAAAATATGATTTTAAGTTCTTTGAAAGTTAGAAAAAAAAAATTTAGATCCCTTAGAAGTTGGTAAAAATAAATTTTGGGCCCTTAAAAAAAATTCGACCTCTTAACAACTGAAAAACAATATTTCGGACCCCTTTCAGTCTTGGACCCTGAACGACCATACCTCAAGACGACCTAGGGTCGAGCCTGAAGATAATATAAAATATTTTTAATAATATTACTATTGAAAATTAACATTAAAATGTTTAAAGAAAAACCTTATACCCAAACGAACATTTATCCTTAAAATGACATATTGATTTATGTTAAAAGGTTTACTTAAGAATAAATTAAATATTAGGATTATCGGGTATAAGTTTTAAAACTTTATCAACTTAAACTAAAGATTGAGAGTTTATTTTAATGTAATATGATCAAGTTTCAGAATTTTTTTCTTTTTTAGCTTAGAAGTGGCATAAATTAGGGATTTTCTTTAATTCGTTTGATGATTATGTATCCTATGCAAAAAGCATCAATGAATTTCTAATTTAAGTTTGTGGGTTTTGTTCCAAGGAATCATTTGGTGAAACTTCGTAGTGATAATTATAAGAAAATGTAATTATTAATATAGCAATTACGTCATTTTATTCCTTCAAACAAAATACATTATTTTATAATTACAAAAAAAAAAAATTATTTACTTAGATGGCTTAGTAGGTAGAATATAATTATATCTTAAAAAGGAATAAAAGTTTAAAATAAAAATCTTTGAAAATCATCATAATTAATTATTTTATATAATTCTTTCCATTCTCACTCTCTCTTAAAATTCAATTATTAAAATGTTCAATTTAAAAAGATTTATAGATTATAATGATTACTGAAATATAAATTATACACCTATAATTAAAAATAATTATATCTAAATTAAATTATATGATAACTTTTCAAACACAAATATAAAACTAGAAGAAGCACTTTCAATCAACTTAATAAATAACTAGATATATTAATCTCAAAAGTTGCATTTCTTTCATATGATTTTTTAAAGGTTAAGTTTTTATATGAAATTTTAATTAGAAATTGCAAGAACTAAACTGAATTGATTAAAAATTGAATCTTTTCCATGTATTATTTTTATTTAATGGCATTATGTTGGATTCTGTATCCATCATTATTAAGTATATATTGAAGCTTTGAAAGGGTTTGCTTTATTGTATGTTTTGCAGAATGAAATAGGCTGCTTTCAAAATCGTTAGAATTGCCACTATTGGCGTTTTCATGGACTCTTATTCAGGTTCGTAATATTACTTTGTGTTAGCTTAAAAGTTTAATTTTGAGTGTTTATGTTCTTTCAATCATCTTGCATGTTGGTTGTTTTGATGTGATTTTTCATTGACTTGAAGTAGTTGGTCTAGGTTCACCAACAACTATACCTCAAACAATTATTTTGATGTTTCTTGGAATTCAAGTTTTTTTCTTTTTTGTCCTCTTTATAGCATGCTTGGAATCTCATCAAAACAGTAAATTAATAATAGAGCAAAGTTTTAAGTCCACATGAATGGATAGAAAAATCATATAGATAAAAGTTGATTGTTTTTAACACCTATCCATTACTGATATCATATTGAAGACGGTAATTTTTTATTCTAACAATCACAAGACATTGATTTTTTTTTTATTTAAAGTGACACTTGGCTAGTTTTGGCAGCTTATCATATTTAGGGCAAAGTCCAAACAACAAATATAACTAGCATAACTTGAATTCAAGCCACACTTGGGACGATAAACACTGTTGACCATCAGGCCATCACATGGGATTCTCATGTTTTCATATTTAAATCTTTTATATTTTATTAATTTTTTTAGAAGAAGACAGATTCATTAATAGATAAAAACTAGTCAAAGCGATTAAAGATAAAATAAAAAGAGCACTTAAATCCAAGCCATCAGGCTTACTCAATACACTCAAACTTAGCTCCCTTCATTAACATACAAGTTAGACAATTTCTTAGCATTAACAATATGAGTAATAGAAAAAGGACAAATAGTGCAATCCATGTAGTTCACTCTCAATAAAGCTCCTCTTGCCAAAACATGAGTAACTTTACCAGCGTTCCTACGAATCCAACAGAAAGAAAATAATTGAAAAGAAGAGGCAATAGTAACATTGTCCTTAAATAATACTCCTAAGTCAAAGGCATCCTCATAACCATTATGAAAAGCTTGCCAAAAATGTTGACTATCAGTCTCCATTATAACATCATCCAAATGCAAAGAATTGAGCTAAGAAAGGGCCTCCCAGACAATGAGAATTTCTGGAAAAAAAAGATCAATAGTGCCCTTCATAAATCCCAAAGTGCATCATACAAAGTCACCTATGTCATTTCACACTACTGTCGCCCATCCCATACACCCATTGTACACGAAAATGGCTCTATCAACATTGCATTTTAGCTTCCCCATTTCCAACCTATGCTAACAAACATCCCCTCCCTCAACCATTGCATGTGAAACCAATTGAGTAGAATGAACAGTCCACGCCCCTAGCCAACAATGCATAAATTCGTCTACATAATGCACAAGTTGGTCCGTCGTCATAACATGTTGCTTCCACACTGCCTCATTCATGTTGAACCAAATACCCCATATCATCCCCAACACACACCTCATTTTGTCCTCTTATTGCTCGGCCAAGATTCGAGTGATAAAATCCTCTACTAAAGCAACAACCGGTGTGAAACCAAGCTTATGCGATAGAACAACCACGAAAGGGAAGTGGAAAAGAATGCTCTAAATCCTCATTGGCTTGACGGCATCTTGGACAAAGGGACCAATATTTTCTCCACGAGCTAAAAGCTTATTATTGCAAGGCATAAAACCACGTAACAGTCTTCGTAAATATATTTTTTCTAAGGCAGAACCTCATTCCTAAGAGATTTCCAAGGGCCGTTGACATGAAAATCTGTAAAGTTAGTAAGCAAACGAAGAAGCACTTGATAGCCAAATTTGTAATAGCCTAATTTTCAGTGGTACCAAAAAATACAGTTTCAGAATCCCATTTTCATAAACCAAGTTAATATTAAAATATGTTTAAGATTGATCGAGTAATTTTTTTTCAAATTTATAACTAACTAAGACTCAGGGGCTAAATTGTAAAAAATCAATCATTATAGAGTTTTAATTGACAGAAGGCTTAAGGACTTGAATAGCAATTAGCCAAAGGTCCAAAATAGTAATTAAACCATGTTTAAATGAAATTTAGTGGATGATGATGAAAATTTCCACTAAACTTGATTAATGGTGGATTAAGTAAATAAAACCATTATTTAATTAATTAAATTAGATTAATTGAACTTTAAATCATGTATAAAGGCCAAAGTTAGTGGACAATAAGGCATCATCTTCTTCTCTTTTCACCATCCACCATTAATGAAAACAAAAGAAAACCCTTCCAAGCTTTCAAGCTTTCACCCAATGAGAAACTAAGGTAATTAGGTCCTTTTTCATGAATTTTTTTATAGATTTGAGGTTATGGGAGCTTGATTTAGCTAGCTCGTGTACCAATTTCATAAATATTTAAAGTTTTAGGGAGTTGTCATTGTTGATAACTTGAAGAATTATGCTTGAAATTGAAAGATTTTAAGCTTAGATTATGAACAATACTAGATTGCAAAGTTAATTTAGCTTGTTTATAAACTTTGTTACATTAGGGACCAAATTGAAGACAAGTAAAACATGTTATAAAATCATGTTAGAAATAGAATGTATAAGGTCCCTGATGAGAATATATGAAATCATATTTTTCGAAACCATTTTTAAATTTTGGAAAAAATGGTGATCGACTTTAAAAATATGGAGTCGCCACCAACCTTTTTTGTTTAGGTGTGATTGGGTCACCTTGCAAAAAATTTTGGTTCACGTAAAAAAAAAGGTTCGGAAGTCGGTTACGTACGAGGAAGGATTAGCACCCTTGTACTCCCAAAACTGGTACCATTTTGATCAATAATTGTCCTAATGTTAATATCTTGAAAAAGTTTGAAATGTGATTCTTTTTAAAGAAAATTTGGTTCGAATTGAGCTTTAAGATTCACCCATTTTAAAGGAACAAGACACCACATCCAACACGTTAGGATATGTTATCTTAAACCTTCAATACCGAGGTCATCTTTTGATTTTCAAAATATGCAATTAAAAGGATACTTAGTGGTTTGGTTAAATGGAAAAATGAAACCCGGCACATTAGGGCACAATTTCCCGAATTTCCAAACACTAAATATTGCC
The DNA here is from genome assembly GCA_020496765.1 of Gossypium stocksii. Taxonomy (NCBI): domain Eukaryota; kingdom Viridiplantae; phylum Streptophyta; class Magnoliopsida; order Malvales; family Malvaceae; genus Gossypium; species Gossypium stocksii. Next base: position 19,705,613 of record CM035631.1, on the reverse strand, counting down.
TTGCTTTGAGAAATTTTCAAATAAGTGATTTTAAAGTCGACTCACAATGCATACCTATGGTTCGTTTGGATTACAAAATAATTTTGGATAAATAAATTGGAAATCTCAATTATAATGCAATAATACGAACAAAAGTATAGTTATAAGCACGAAATCACAGTTCATGGCAATAATGAGACACAAAAGAACAAATTGAGGTACATTCAATGGCAATACATACACTATGCAAATACTAACACTAACATTCGAAAGATAATGAATTTAAAAAAACAATTTTAAAAGAAATAATGCACCAATCCACAAATAAAATGCAACAAATTTTAAAACATGGAAGAGTTGAATATCATGAAGGCTAGACAATTTGAAATCATCAACGCGCAATCGATAAAAATATATATACATACAAAAAGTTTTGAGACCAATAATATACATAGAATTCTGAAATGGGTTGAAAACAAGGATAAAAAGTAAATGCTACATGAAGTAATATAAATGAATTTTACAATAAATGTTATAAAAACGAAAATCAAGGTATGTACCTTGTCAAAATAATATATATCAATTCACATAAAAATATGCATAAAATAAGAAAATTTAATACAAATAATTCATATATGAAAAAGAGGAAAAAAATATAAAAGTATTTGAAATAAACAAAATTATATAATAAACTAGGACTTTTAAAGAAAATTATATGTAAGCAGTCTTAAAATTGAATCTATATACAAAAATAGATTTACAAGAAAGTATATATATAAAATAATATGAAATTAACATTACACAGAATAAAAATATTTTGAATATGAATTATGTACACATATAAAAAAAGGTATATTTAAATAAATATTATGTAAATTTTGAAAACTTAGAAATATATATAAAATAATTTTTTTTAAATAACATAAAACAAAATGAAAGTATAAAAACAATAAACTAAAACAATGTGAGGTTAGCAAAATTGTTTAATATTAAACTAATTTAAACAAATGAATAATAAATAAGTTTAAAAACAAAAATTTTAAAAAATATAAAAACATAAATTGAAATAATAATAATAAGACTTAATTGGAATAAAAATAAAATCAAATGAACAAATTTGTAACCAAAAATGGCTAAAACAAAATTAAGGACCATAATGAGATGCGGCCAAATAAGCAAGGATTAAACTAGCAAATATTTCTAGTAGCCAAAACGCAGCGTACAGATAAGGACCAAGTTAAAATAAAGCACAAATTCTAGAGCAAAATTTAAAAACATAAAAGAAATAGGAATAAGGCTTGATCGAAGGGCGGCGCGAAATAAAGGGACCAATCGCGAAATTATTCCCTCGAATACCATGACATAGGGGTGAGCATTCGATCGAATCGAATGAAAAAATTTCGAGTTAATCGAGTTGACGAATCATACTTTATCATCCTAATTTGATTTGAAATTTTCTCGAGTCGAGTCGAGTGAGATGAAATTCGAATCGAGTCGAATCGAATATATTTGTTCGAGTTAAATTTTAAAAAATAATTTTGGGTCCTTATAACCACTGTCACCCATCGTAATAAAATTTGTCCACTTTAATCAAATTTTTTATTAACTTTCATCACCTTATAATTTATTTATTAATCTTTTACATACGAGTTAGCTTCTTTGTTTGCTTGGTTGTTTCAATTATATTCAGATTTTTGTCATTATATATTTTGAAATTAAAAAATATACTAAATGTAAAATGAGATTTTTTAATAAAATTTATTTTAAAGATAAAATGTGGAATTGATACCAATATAAAATTTTAACATGAATATTTTATAGCATAATTAATAATTGAATTTTAATATAAATATTCAATATGACTAAACAATTCAATAATATAAGGAATATAAATGTGAAATTTAATTTAATAATATAAATAGTAAATATAAATAAAATTATTACTATTTATGTTTAGTGATTTTTTTTGGTTAATTTTGATTTTTTATTTGGGAGTAAAGGGTGAGAAGTAAAAGTTTAGGGGGAAATAAAAAGTTTTGGGGTATAAAAGTTTGAGGGGAAGTAAATAGAGAGAGTAAAATTTTAGAGGGAAAATATTAAAAAAAATTGGGGGGTGGGCTTAAGGTAGATGGGATGTGGGATGGGAAGGGAGTAAAAGTTTTAGGAGAAAAATGGGAGGGAATAAAAATTTTGGGGGAAAATAAAAAGTTTTGAGGGTTTTGGGGAGTAAAAGTTTGAGAAAAAGTAAATGAGAGAGTAAAATTTTGGTGGGAAATGGATTTTGAGTAGATTGGGGGGTTTGGATGGGAGGGGAGTAAAAGTTTAGGGGGAAAAGTGGGAAGGAGTAAAAGTTTTGAGGGAAAAGTAAAAAGGTTTGGGAGTTTGGGGTAAAAATGTAAAATATTATAGTTTGATATTCGAATTATTCGAATTATTTGAGTTAATCGAATTCGAAAACTCAACTCGATTCGAACTCGAAATTCGAAAAAAAATTCGAGTTGACTCGAATAACTTGATTAACTTGAACAACTCGATTCGTTTAACTCGAAATTTGAATTTTTTTTATTTTTTCGAGTCGAATCGAGTTTTGCTCACCCCTACCATGACACGCGGATCTGGCAATGTTTGGACCGGATCATCGGGTTGGGACTATACGGCGGCGTTTTGAAGCTCTTTTAATCTCACTGAAACGGCGCCGCTCATTAAAAGGTTTAATTAAACCTTGTTTTGCCCTTTTAAAACAGATGATTAATTCATTTAAAAAAAAACCAAAAAAACAAAAGAATAAACTCCTCTTCTCCCTTTTTGCCGATTCCCTTTCTCAATCGAACCAAAGGCCTTCCTTCCGCCACCAAAATCGGTGATTAGCCGATGGGATATAGGTCGTCTGAAGTCGAACTTAAAGGCTTCAATCTTTTCAACCCTTCTAGCTTCAATTATGATGAAGAAGAGAGGGTCAATAGTGCGACGGTTTCCCTTTTCAACCCTGAAACCCACCCTTACTTCGATTTCAATGAAGAGGACGGAGTTCTGATGATGCGTCCACAGAGGTAAAATCCTCTTTTCCTTTTCTTTTTTTCGCATGCAAATAGAAAGAAAAACCAGAGATAAAGAGCGAAGAACAGAAACAATTCAAAAAAAAAAAGAAAAAACTGAAATCACCTTTAAAAGGTTTTAATCTTTCTTTTTGCTTTGATTTCGTCTGTGTGTGTTCGTAACCTTTTAATGTTTACATCAGGCCCTTTTTATAGCCAAAATAGAAAGATAAAAATCAGAATACACGTTTTCCTTTCTGCTATACTATATTCTGTTATTTGGTACTACTTTCGCATTTTTTCTTACAGGTTCTGGTGTCATACAGAAACCTGAAAGAATCGGCCTTAATGTGATGGCGCAGGTAGCTTCAACGCGAGACTGTTCATGTGGCTGCAGCACAAGGAAACCCTAAGTTTCCAGAAACAATACTTTGCCCGGGCCGCTTTGGGTCAATTTCCAATTGGGCTATCAGATCAATCTTGAAATTAGGCTTCAATATCCGAATATTTAGGGCTATCAGGCTAGTGGGTTTTTGGGTTTCTATTCGGGTTTCGGGTTAGGAATTAGATCTTTAGGTCTGGAGCTACAACATGTATTTGGGGCTAGAATTAGGGCGTGGTTTTATTTGTGAAGTGGGCTATGTATTTGGGTCCTGATAAGTTGTAACATTTTTTGGGTTTTGAATTATGTATTGGGCTAAAACTGTAAATGGACTTTATTATTTTTTTATTTATTTTATTTTGAATTTGGTTTAATTTAATTTGGGTTTTGTATTTGGGTCAATAGAATTGGGCTTTTAATTTTGGGCCCTTAAATAACTTAGTTTTATTATTGTTTCTAGTTTTTGGATATTAACAGGCCCAGGCAGATTGGGCCTACTACAATATTTTAATTCGAAGCTAGAAATTGAAAGTTAAGCCTATCTCGAGTTCAAGGACTAAATTGAATAAAAGGTAAAATATGAGGGAAATCGAAAAATAGATTTATATAGAATCATACATATCATGGCATAGTATGAAAATTTTTTTCATTGATTAGTTATATAAAATAACTATATAAATCACGATTTGAATCAAAGTGGAGCTAATAAGGGAAAAGCTAAGATTGTTGATTAGTCAATAAAAAATCCATTTGTTTCGGTGTTTAGAATAGTTAAGTTCACATGGAACTTACTAACTCATCTTGTGTGGTATGTGTAATTGTATTTAATTTAATATAAATATATAAATGTATATGTATGACTAAGTATAATTTAGTATACTAGTAGTTTGGCACATATGGCTAGAACGGATTAAATTGAAACATATGAACAATTACAATGATGATAATGAAATTTATGTAATTGATGTCCATGTGAACTTAGTAAAATATTAGAATATAATTGGTATGCTAATAGGAGTCATGGGCGCACTTGATCGGAGGTTATTACAAATTATAACGAGATCTAGCATTTGTTGCAAATTCTCGGGTAACATAACAAAATCTAGCCTTGTTGCAGGTTCTCGAGTAACCTAACGAGATCTAGCCTTGTTGCAAATTGTTAAGTAATATAATAAGATCCAACCTTTTTCATGGATTCTCAAGTAATATATGACATAGGTTTAGCTCAAATAGGTAACCTGATGTGATTTTAGCTCAAACAAGCAACTTAGTTGAACCGCGTATCTAAGTTCGTTTTACTAGAGTTCCATTGGAAGATATATATTATAATTTAATTGGGAAAGCTTGAAAAGGTATTGAGTATAAAATGGTATATTTTTATACTTGATATGTGGCATGTAATTGCTTTGGTATTAGGTGATGTTATTCATTATATGTAAGTGTGTCTAACATATTTGGATGTTAATGTTGGTATGTGACTAGCTATGACACTATATGTCAAGGTGTTAGATCTAGTTCCTAAGTGTAGTATTTTCGTCTATGTACATTTGTAATTGTTTCGAACAATTGGTTAATAAAGTTATTCATGAATTACATTAATACCCTTATATATTGTCCTCACGTGATTTTTACATGTAAAGCAAAATAGAAGCAAATATTAGCTCGCTTGTTGTCTAATGTTTATACTAATACTAAGCGGTATTACATGGTCAGATTATAATATGAAAAGGTAACTTATATTAGTAGACAAACCTAAACATGTCCTTAGTCTAATTGGAAATGAGCAAATCGATTAAAAGACTAATATGTAGTGTATCATGTCCAATTGAAGAGATGCCTTTTCTTAGGCATTGGAGCAGATGACTCCTAGAAGATAAAAATATAGATGTGACTGACTTGACTGATAGTACATTGGACTAGACCCAAGAAGAATAGATCTTGAATATGTTTATGGATTTATTCACTTATGATGTATGTGTGACTCATATAGTTTGATGTAAGTAAAAGCTTGAGTTCAAATAGAGAAGGAATCAAAAGCTGGTACGTTGGGTATATGACTTCTATTGTATGTAGCATCATTCACAATAGTGAAATTCATAGCCCAAGATACGGGTAAATGATATCCTCTCATTGGCATTGCATAATAGATGAAAAGTAAACATGGTCATGGGTCATTCATCTTTGTGATGAATGACTTGATTACTATTTTATATTAATTGACTTTTCATGAAGGAGAATGTAATGGTTATCATGAGATAAAATAAGATCATATTGGAAGAGTGGATCTATCCCAATGGCAAGGTCATTAGACGAGCACTGGTTGAGTAGCTTTCGTAATGGTATGTTATTAGAAAGAGCTTGGTCATGATACTATAGTAGAATGACTCCGTCATTAAATGAGTTTATAATTAATAGGTAAAAAGCTAGAACTTAATTATAAATCATTTTAGCCCTAATCACATATGTCCAATCAGTCCCTCTGCTAGCTCGTTGAAACTAGAAATGAATTGCATGTTGAATCAAATGAATAGAAATAGATACAAATGATAACGTTAGATAAATGGGAAACTTTCAGAAATGAATGTGGGTTTCTCATTAAGTATGAAAATTACCTAAGAATTAATTTATGGTTTTTTAAATTATTAATTAATTAATTAATTAATTGAAGTTTGAAAATATAATTAAATTAATTAGTCATCGTGAATCCGTTCAATACAGAAAATTTAAATATATTTTATCGTAGATTCTTTTACGATAAAGTTATCATGATTTTAACGGATTCAGAATTGGGTTGAAAAAATTATTTACTTGGAAAATTTATTTATTTATTTAAATTAATTTATGATTTTGTTTTTGGAAAATAGAAAAACATGTATTGGGTTAGATTGAATTCTAAAGTGTTGGATTAAAAGTTTAAGAAGCACTTATAATTGGATCCAATACAGGAGATGCCCGAATCCCCATCATAATACATATGAGGGGAAGCACACCCTATTATCCCCTCTCTCTGCTAAATCAACTAAGGAGTTGTTTTCCTATTAAAAAGACTTCTACTAATTCAACAAGGGTTTCATTTCTTCTCCCTATAAATAAATGGCACTGGTAGGGCTAAATACACAACAAGGTTTACACAACTTTGAGATATTGTTATTCTACATGAAAATAATGAGAATTCTAAGTATAAATTCTATCTTCTAGAATAACAATTTTATCGATTTCTATTAAAGAGAGAATTTTTCTTTCCATTGAAAGTAAAGTAAATAATTTATGGTTTTATGTTTGATTCGAATTCATCTGAATCCATACTCGAAGAAATTTGTGGTATGAGAATAGTAGGAAAGGTTGTTTGGTTGGAAGCCAAAAACGACAAGAATCGGTCTAGCTAAAAACACAGGTGCGATTTCAGGAAAAGTTTATTTCTATACATATCACAAACCAGCTCGATTTTCAAAAGTTTAGTTTTCCGTTGTGCAAGAAAAGCATTTTCAAACCAGATTTTTTTCAACAATTGGTATCAAATCCAGGTTGTGTTATGTTTATAATATAAACCGATACCAAAATTTTTCTCTCTTCTTCTTGTGTGATTAATTTTTTATAATATGTGGCATTCTTGTAACTACCAGCATGTTTATTGATATGTATGTGAACAAATGTATGTGATTATTTTATTATTTATATGATAAAGTAATTTTGCTAATGTTGTGATTCCTAGAAATTTAAATGTAATTATTATTAATTCTTGAGTATGTAAATTAAATCATTGACTATCATCTCTACGCAGGATTTATTTATTATTTTTAGAATAAATTATGTGAGCAAAAACGGACATAGGACTTATGTAACCAATAATTTTGGCAAAACTCGAAGAACTGAGACGCATCCAAGCTGATCGAGACAACACAAACCTGACCCAGCCAAACTAACAAAAGACTGACGGTGATGATCAACGATATAAACTTGACAATGGTCAGTGGCAATCTGATGGTTGCTAATGGCAGCGACAAAAATACGACAACAATGGGGAAAAACGACAACAATGATGATGTGAACCGATACCGTAGCGGAAGTCCATAGTGGCAAGATAGAATACCTAAAGTATGCTTTGGGGTGAATTTTGTATTTTTTTTATTTTTCTTGAATGGAATCATGAAAATTTTGACTAATCAAGATCATTTAAATTTTATGCTTTTGTTTATGATAGCACGATGATTTTTTTTTTACTACGAATGTATGTTCATGCATATGTATAATAAGCATGTCATAGAGTTTAGAGAAAAATGCCACATGTACTTTTCATGCATATATTGATCATTCATGATTGAAATTGGATATTAAAAACATTACATGTTTTTAAAAGATTGAGTGGGATTATCATGTGAACTTTATTGAGGAGATTTCCTAAAAGTAAGAAAAATTATCTTGTAACCGTAGTTGTAGGTATTATCATGTGATATAATAAGAAATTTTTCTTCGAAGAAGACAATTATTTACAGCATGTAACTCAGTAAAATTATCCCACGATGACTCATTTGTGGCATATGACCAAGGGGTTGATAAGTGTCCTATAGGGATATAGTAAAATGCTAAAAATAAATATTTAGAATAAAAGAGATACATGTCAATTTAATAAGACTATTTGTGGAATAAAAAAAAAGTACGCTGCCAGTGTACAAAATACTAACTTTTCTCTTAATATTAGCTTTTTATATTATCATTTACATTTTTTATTTATTTCCTTACAATTTTCTAGTATAAGTACAGGTGGTCCTCATCCATTTTATAGTTTGAGACTAATCTTATTCTTTCCTGAAATGATATTCAAGTAAAACATTCTCAATACATTATTTAAATGTTGATTATGTCTGCAGTGAATTGAGATATTTCTCTAGTTTGATTTAATGATAATAAATAAATAAAAATACATTTTCAATGGTTAATCACATAACTCATTAAAAAATTAATCTATAAAATGAGCATTAATATTCATGATATTAATAAAATGTCACATTATATTAACTAGGGTTGTTCAAATTTCGATTAAAACTGAATTAACCAACTAAACCGATCTAATTAGGTTAATCAGTCAGTTAACCGATTTAGTTCGGTTAGAGATCAGTTAAAAGTTTTTTGGAGATTTGATTAACAATTAATTCGGTTCGAAATTGGGTAATTAACCAAATTAACCGAACTTAATAAATAATATTATATATTATATGTATTAGACTATTACTAATTCAATTAATGTAACACCCCAAACCCAGTCTGGACGTTATGGCCGAATCTAGAGAGCTACATTAAACAACCTATGGATAGCCCAACGTCTAATAATGAAACTTCAAGTATAAATTCATATAAATCAATAAAGTAATCAAACGAACATGACTGAGCTCTTACTCTGCCAACCCGCCTAAGTCTGTGGGTTACCTGAAATTTAACCAAACAAACGAAATGAGTTTACATACTCAATATGCAACTTATGTATTCAAATAGCAGAAAATACCAGACAAGTACTCGAGTTCTCAATATTCAAATAATTCTCAAAGTCAAATACAGAAACATGATATGTCAAATACAGATCATATCAAATACAAATGCAGATTTCCTACCCCCATCCTCTACACACCATCTCCGTTCATCTTTACACACCACATAGTGACTATATGTCATATTTAAAATGTTGCAAACTAGCTGCCAGATCAGAGGGCGATAAATTGACAAAATCAAATATATATATATACATATATATATACATATATATATATGGCTTAGCCACCAAAATCATCAGGTAATTAAATTACTCACACTTCCTCATTTATCACAAATCCTGCCCCAATGCAAATGCATAATTAACAAATATCAAATATGCGAACATAGTGATACAGGCTCAGTCATTATAGATCATACTTGCTTATCAAATAACACATCATATGAATGTTCAAATAATAGATTTTCCAGTAACAAATCATCAAATAATGAGTTTTATAGCCTAATTCAGATCATACGAACCCTACAGAAGGCCTATGTTCAATTTAAACGACGTTTACGGCTCTAAGGAAATTTTTTTATTTTTGGCCCACATGTCTGTGTGGATTCACACGGCCTAGATGGTTGGCCCGTGTAGTACACATAACTTGGCACACGCCCATATGGCTCATCATAATGCCTCACATAGTCTGTCACACGGCCTGACACACGGCTGTGTGACCCAAGTCAAAGAGTTACATGGTCTGGCACATGGCCTGACACACACTCGTGTGACTCAAGTCAAAGAGTTACATGGTCTAGACACACGCTTGTGTCATTTACCCGTGTGACTCATAATCAAAACAGTCCCTCATATGGCATGGACACACGCCCGTGTCGCACACTCGTGTGACCCAAGTTAGAGAATTCCACAGCCTACCATACGGCCTAGCACATAGCCATGTGGCATTGACAGCCATGGATTCCAGCTTTTGTCGTTCGTAAAAAACTCTGTTTTTGTTACACACTTGCTATAGATTCGATGTAGAAGCAACAAAAGTGACTCCGGAACTTACAAACAATAATCCAATGACCAATTAAACAATTATTCCCAAATGAAACACTAGAATTAGCACACAAAAATTGAGTTACGTCAAAAAGCTTCGACACAAGAACCCCAAACTCGAAAATCAACAATTACCCTCACACGATATTGCAGCTCACAGACATAAAACGTTGGGGGGATTGTTATCCTATCGATCTTCGCCTAAAAGAAGACCAATCAAACACTTAAGCAGAGAATTTAAGCAAATTAAGCAAAAACCAAATTTGACAGCAACGAACAATAACCAACGTTAACAAAAATTCAACAACAAAACTTACGTAGTTAACCTTTTAGTCAAAAAATAACGAAATACGCAATTTTCTCAACAAACAGTAACAAAAATTTAACAGAGAGGAATCAATGAGCAACCAAAGGAGAGGAACGACAGGAAGAAAAACAAAAACAAAAAGAAACGTAAAAAGAAAAAGGGAAAGAAGGAAACCATTTAATTAATTTAAAATAACTAATTGCGGAGTAGAAAAATAAAAAATAAAAAAAATATATTCCCTTTTCACTTATGCAGAGACTCAAACACAAGACCAAAGGGTATACAAAAATTTAATCATTAAACCAACAGGCTCATTCTTGACACAAGTTAACGCAAAAATAAACTTAAGTCGAAAGCTCAAGGTTAAGGATTAAGTCAAAATAAATAGTAAAGATTTCAAAAAGAGAGATTTAAACCCTTACCCTCAAAAACACAGTTAAGGCTCTAAACCACTATAACAACACTTATCTTATTGATCAAATTTAACAAACGGACGTTCAAATTTTTGGGACATTACAGTTAAATCGGTTAATTTGGTCAAATGAATATCATTAATTTTTTTATAGGTTCTATATTTGTTTTAACAAAAAAAATATAAATTTCAGTTCGTTTGATTTTTTTAAAATTTCTATTTAATTAACAGTTGAAGAATTAAAAAATTCGATTAGTTCGATTAACCATTAAAATACCCATAATATTAACTCTAAATTATTTAGATTTGTTTTTTAATGTGCAGTTATCAATGAATTAGATATCAAATTCCGATCCTAACCCTTACCACCAATTATAGTCACATTGTGAGCAGAAACCTCCAATTTCATAAAATAATTAACAAAAAAAAAAGTCACTTCTTCTTTCGTTCAAAAGATTTATAGTTTTTTTTTAATTGTTTTAAAATTGATTCCAGATTTGCTCCTTCATTTTGCATTCTCCATTAACGCTTATGGTCCCCCGCCATTCTCCTGTTTTGATTATCATCCATTTTACCATCTTACACTAATTTTGTTGGAATCCAAAGTAACATTCCCGTAAAACTTCTTAATACATTATTCCTATATTTGATTACACATCTGCAGCAAAATCGAGTACCGTTCTAGTTTAATATAATGAAATGGTTAATCACATACCTCATTAAAATTATATATAAAATGAAAATTAATATTCATGTTATTAATAAAATTCACATTTTATTATCTTTAAATTCTTTAGTTTTGTTTTTATTAGATAATATCGTTATAGGTTCTGATTATATTTGTTCTTTTTAACACAATACTATAATCTCTTTTAATCTATAAATAGGAGGATAATATGCTTCAACATACTCGAAATTAAGTCTTTTTGCATTGACAACAATGCACGGGATTTTTACAAAAATGATAAAAAAATTAAAAAATATATAAAAATAATTCATAGGTGAAATTATGTACCAAAATGGTACATCCCAGAGTGGTGCTGCCTATGGCAGAGGCGTGACCACCCTGGCCCCCTACCATTTCTGTTAGAAAAAGAAAAAAAAGTTAAAAGCTACTGAAAAAAAAAAGATAATAATTTAAAAGATTTAGGGACCTATTATGTAATTTTTCTAGTTTTGAATAGCTGCTGAAAAGGAAGGGAAAGGGTGCCGCCTGTCATTGAGGCGGCACCAAACTTTAAATTTTGATAATTGCCTTCTAAGCCCTCCCTATTTATTATTTTCTTTTTATTCCCCTTCAACTCACTATATTGTGTTTAAACAAACCATTAATCTATATTTATAGTTAAATAAGCCCTTTACTTATGGTTTTTACTCATAAAAGCCTATTTTAATATTAAAGTAAATATATATTTTTTATTTAAATTTACATATTTAATAAATTATTCTCATCAAATTTACATCAACATAAGATGTAAATTAGTTTATATTTTTTTAAATAGCTTTACTTTAATATTAAAATAGGCTTTTATGAGTAAAAACCATAAGGGCTTATTTAACTACAAAAATAGATTAATGGTTTGTTTAAACACAATATAGTGAGTTGATGGGGAATAAAAAGAAAATAATAAATAAAGAGGGCTTAGAAGGCAATTCTCCAAATTTAAAGTTTGGTGCCACACATTTCTCTTCCTTTTCAACAACTATTCAAAACTAAAAAAATTGTATAACAAGTACCTAAATTTTTTAAATCATTATCATTTTTTTTTAGCAGCTTTTAACTTTTTTTATTTTTCTAACAAAAATGGCAAGGGGCTAAGATGGTCACGCCTCTGCCATAAGCGGCACCACCTTAGCACTTTGGAATGTACCATTTTGATACATAATTTCAACTATGTATTATTTTGATTTTTTTTTAATTTTTTTGTATCATTTTGGTAAAAATCTCACAATGTACGTATAAATCGAGATAAAATTTAATAATTTTTTTTTTTAATGTGCGGTTGTTAATGAATTGGATATCTTATTCCTATCCTATGTTATAGTGTACAGTGGCACGAATAGTTTGAAGATAAAATCAGCAACCAATAGAAAACATTTGTGGTTAGGATTAGAATCTAGAAAAAGGCTACTTCTCCACTTGGACTCTGAACCAAACCATGGCTTCTTCTTCCATCACTCTCCCAACACTTCAAGGTTCTCTATTTCAATCTCATTTCCTAGGAAAAAGCCCCATCACCCATCGTCCTCATAAACCATTTTTCTCGGTTGCCAAACAGCCTAAAAAGGCCTTCTATGCCAAGTTTGATCTATTTGAAATCTTGGGAGGCAGGGGGCTCTGCAATGGAGAAAAAGGCATTGAAGTTGAGCTAAAGAGAAACGTGGATGAAGATTCATCAGTTGGTAACACAGATGTTGAAAGTTCTGACAGCACAGCAATCTCAGTTCCAGATGATGCTTTCGAAAAGGAGATGATGGGGCTAACCGGGGGGTTTCCCGGTGGTGAAAAGGGATTGAAAAAGTTCATTGAGGAAAACCCACCACCGGCGAAGCAATCAGTTTCCGATTCGGTAAGTATTGCTAGGCTTGGGAAGCCAAAATCACCGGAGTTGCCACTGTTAATGCCGGGAATGATCGCGATTGTTAAGAACCCGAACAACCCCTTCTACATGTACTGCGGCATTGTGCAGCGGATCACTGATGGGAAAGCAGGGGTTCTTTTCGAAGGTGGAAACTGGGATAGATTGATCACGTTTCGACTGGACGAGCTTGAACGCAGAGAAAGAGGCCCTCCAATGAAGAATCCAAAGTCTGTCGTTCTTGAAGCTTTGTTAGAAAAGGATCCAAAATGATTTCTCTGTCTCAAATGTCTAAAATGGTACGTAGCAGTTTTTGACTATCAATGCTTAGTTAGGAATCACTGGCATATAAAAGATATGTTAAATGCTCTTTTATTGGTTCCTAAACTACATTTTCACATTCTTGATTTCCTTATATAAACCAAAATACAATATACCTACAACATCAACTACTAACCTAATACTATACTGCAAATTTCCCAACAAAACAAATACTATTAAGAGAATTCTCAACTAAAATTTCCAGGGTTCAATAGCTCCACTCCTGGGGAAGATTTAGGCCTCCTGCTGCTCTATAATTTCTCCTCGTTTGGTTCAACAGTATATTTCTTCTGGCAACCAAAGCATCTGCATAATTTAGAACAATCAGGATTCAATGACTTAAATTTGGTTCAGTTAAGCTTTCGGGAGAGCAAAAATGGTGTGATCCGTAGGCTCACCATAGTTTGGGGCAAAGCTAGCTTTGAGATGTGGCTGAACATGACTGCTGGAATCAGCAAAGTTCAGATTTAAAGCTTGAACAACCTTCGCTGGGACTAGCACTGTTGAGCAACCTGTTTCAAACAGAAATAAGAACCAAGCAAAAGAAAACTCAATAATTCATGGCTTTAAGAACAAAAACTGAGGAGCAAATATGTTGTTTCAAAGGGTTTAAAGGAGCCCTCAAAAAAATGGTGGGTAAAACAAGGATTTAGTACCTGATTTCTTCTGAGGCGCAGGGGTGTTGTTTGGATATGTACGAGGTAAGAAAACACCAGTTCCAACACTCTCTCTTTTAACACTTTGAGATCCACCAAGAAACATAGCTCTGGTGCAAGAACCAGAGGACCTTCCCCCAACAGCATTATTCCTTGCTCTACACTGGGTTTGCTGCAGTTGCTGTTGTTGTTGAAGCGATTCTTTCCAGTTGCTTGCTTTCATTTGCCTTCTATGAGTCTAAAAAAAGGAACCGTGTAAGCCCCATATCAAAATAAAATCAAAACCCTACTTTTTAGAAGAAAAAAAAAGGGCTTACCTGATTTGTTGGAGCAAGATTATAAGAAAGATTCTGACTTGGATACAACCCAGAGGGTGAGTTGTTCATGAAGGAAAGATTGTGTGTCTTGGGAAGGAGTCTTCCATGGTTAAAGTTGATGAATTTGGAGGCTTCATTGCTCATTTTACGCCTTGCAACTTGGCCAGCTGCTGCATATATGAGATCCCAAGTGTCATTTTGGGCACCGAAAGTAGTTGTTGGTGGAGAAGGGACTTGGGAAGGACCATTTGGGCTGCCATTGCTTGAAGCTGACCAGCTTACGAACCCACTCAGAGTTGACTGGGGTGAACTCGCCAAAGCTCCAGTTTTCTGAATATTAACAGAGTATTAAGATTAACAGGTTCAAGCTCGACATGAAAAACCCAAAAATTATTTACCTCATTTTTGTCCCAAGAAAAGCTAGGAACAGTGAGTTTATGAGTAATTGAGAGAGGGAGTCGACGAGTCAGCCCAGCAAGAAACTCATCCTCGTCACTGCTTTCAGTTTCGATAGACCCAACAACGGACTCAACAGGAGAGCCGAGAGCAGAGGAAGGGTCGAACTCGTAGGGGAACTCAGTTGGGAAACCATGAACCGAAACCAATGACTTAGGGTTGTTTTCGCCAATATTGCTTCTCTGAAGCTTCTCTTTCTCCAAAACATAGTAATCATCCATTAAAAACTTGGGTGGAAGCCAAAACTCAGCATCATCCATCTGCTTAGCCATGACCAAATGAACACAATGAAAAACAGAGGAAAAAGGGCAAGAGAAGGAAAGAAAGGGAAGTGAGGCGAGGCGAGATGAGATGAGATGAGGTGAAGGATTCACAATAATGGTGACACTTAATAAGTAAGGATTTTGAAAGAAAGGAAAGGAGGGAAGGGGAAGGGGTTAGGGGTAGAGAATGTTGAAGACAAACTGCATTTATTAAGGTTTCAGGGTCAGCCTTAAAAATGGAAATTCAAAATAATATTTAATGAAAATAAAGAAATGAAAATTTCTTGGAATGTAGGATGTGCAAACAACCGAAAAGGAATTGTCCAGTCGCCGGACACATTTGTCCTGCTTTTGTCCTCTTTTGTTTTGGTTATTTTTAAACTTAATTAACAATTATATTCAAATATTAAAGAAAAATACTTGCAACTATTTCTTTTTTTTCTTTTTGCATTTATGGAAATTATTTATAGAGTTTTTACACTCTACAAAATATTCATAAGTGTTTTATAAAAATTAAAATAAATAAATAAATAAATGTCAATTTTTTAAAATTAAAAAGAGATCGATCATATATTAGAAATACAAAAATAATCTTAACCAACTCAATGTAATTCAACTATGGTTAAACAAATATAACAATTAATTCATTTGTAGGATTGATTTATATTATTATATTAGTCGATTATTAATTATTGGATTTCATAATCGACAAAACATAAGGTGGAATTTAGATTTGAGAGTGTTTTGGCACAGGTCCATATCATTTTCATTCATATTAAGTTTAAAATTATACGTTATGTAAAAAAGAATAGATATGATCAAAATCTATAACGAGATACATGAAATTAAAAGAAAATATTATTTTTTTGATTTTGTATTTTTCAAAATCCTATGCTTCTCTCATTCATTATTAAGGTTTGTTGCAAATTAACTTATTTTGTTTATCAATAATTTGCTTCTGAAATTCAAAAATTAAAATTAGATGTATTTGAGCTCTCGCAAGTCATTTTACCCTTTTAAGGGAGTAGGAAGTCAAAGTCTATTGGTATAAATTTGGAAATTGGCCATTGCTTTTGACCGGATTGTGCTAATAACTTCGGTATTTGCTACGAAAGGTGGAAAGTGCGCAATAATGCACCTATATTATTTATCAATAACACACAGACTCAATCTTCAGAGTAAGTAGGATTTTAGAGGAGGACTTATTATGATTTTATCATCTAAATTTATTGCCCAATTGGATTAGGAATCTATATAATATAGCTGTAAGTTGGGTTCATTTTCATCCAACTTTTTTCATTTTTTAATTCTATATTTAATTTTGTGTTTGAATTTTTTTTATAAAATAAGATTTGTTTTTATGGTTTCTCGACATTATTGGATAAAATAATATTTATATACAACTTTTAAGTTATTTTTTAATATTTTAAATAAAATTTTTTTACATCATAAAAATAAATTTAATTATAAATTAATAAAAATTTAATTTACTTTAATTTTAATAATAATAACTTTTGAACTTGTATCCCAAAAATTATTCAAACATCATTTTTCGATTTCTTTTCTTTTGCCCTATCTCTGAAGGTTAGAAGTGAACCAAGATTCTTTTTGTAATGTCAATTTTTTTTTATCAAACTTAAGGTAAAGTGATTAATTCTCTCATTGCAGAACTTAACTTATTTTAAAATATTTTTCATTTTTATAAACAATAATCAAACCCATAAATATATAATTAAAGTATGGAATGTATTATCACCACACTACACCTATATAGATTAGCATCCCACTGTAGTTTTTTTTTTTCATAATTCAAAAAAGAAAACATAATCATTACGACATCCCCTCCATGCATTATTTGTTATGATTATAATTGTTTTCCCCTTTAAAACCATCTTAATCCAATTTGCTTGATTTTCTTTTATACATCGTCACAAATCCCCATCATACTCATATAGTACATAAGTAAATTCAACCTAACTCAACCCATTACATATTTAAAATATAAAAGTATATTTAAAAATAAAATATAATAAATAATAAAAAAATAGTGGGTATATTGTCAGTGAAGTTTTTAAATTTATAAGGTTGACAAGTGTTCTGTAGAGATATAGTAAAATATTAAAAATAAATATTTAAAAAAAAGACATGTAATATTTTAAGATTACTTGTGGAATAAAAAAGTACACTTTTAATGTACCTAATACTAACCCATAAATAATAAGCAAAATTATTTGGTATACTGCTTATCGAGTTTTTAAGTCCACAAGTAAGATCAGGGAGTTGACAAATGTTTTATAGAGGTATAGTAAAATATTAAAAAATAAATATTTTAAAAAAGAAACGCGTGACTATTTGTGGAATAAAAAAGGTCATTGCTAGTGTATTAGATACTCACCCAAATAATAAAATGTACGATTTGAAACTAATGAATAATAACACATTAAATATGTACGATATTAAAATACAAAAAATTGTAAAAAAAATAAAATTTAAACACGTAAATACGTTATATTAAAAATACTAAATGCATTACAATTATTTATTATGGTGTTATCATTGATCTTTAATTAATTTTAAGTTAACTTGTGACATCAACTCAATCATCAACATTACCAATATATACAATTGATGGAGATAATAATATATACATAATAAAAATAAATTAAATTAAAATACTTTAATTTGAACTCAAATATAAGTTTAAATCCTGCAAACTTTTTTTGGATTTTTTAAAATAATTATAAAGATTAAAAGACCTTGAAGTAATATAATTTATTTTGAATAAGGAAATAAATGTTTTGGGTAATTATCGCAAGTACTTGACACTTCCTAGTATAATTATTAAGTCCGCATCCTAATCAATATAAAATACTTCATTTAATTTAGGAATGAATATGAATATTTTCTCTATATTTGCAATCAATTATCTTAAATGAAATATAAATATGAATTCCATTTTAAGTTTTTTATTTTTAAAAAAAGTTATTTATGATTGAATTTTTTAAAATTTGTTATTAAAATAAAATTTTATTTCTTATAGTAATTTAATTTGACATATTACTTTTTGAATTATTATTTTTAGATATATTAATTTTCACATATTTTATATTTTTTACTTATATTATTTATAAATCCTTTTAATTTTTTAAAAAATTAATATCAAGTAATTTAATATATTGTAATCTAATATATATATATATATATATAGATACTATAGCAATTTAAAGTTACAATTAAGGAAAATATTATAATGTAACACAATCAAGAAACTGTCATTTGACACGCTAATTATTTGCCATGTGTCTTTATTGAGTAAAGATTAAAATGAATATTATTTCAATCTGATTTCCTTATTAAAAAATATATCAATTTTTTTAGAAGGTAAATTCATTAATTCATTCAATTAATGGAACTATACAATTCAGAGAAAAATAATAGCAAACACTCGTCGTAGATGGTGAAGGACAAACTCCATCAACACAACAAAGGTTTTAGCCTCAGCATCAATAAAACATTATGACACGCTGACAATTGGCTTTGTCACAACTCAAGCACGACATATCTAGAGTGATTGCAAGCACTTAATACAATAAGGAAATTAGCCTCCCATGTTTGAAAGCGGCAGCAAAAATTGACAAAAGAATCAATCATTCACTAAACTAGGGAGAGCGACAACAAAATCATCCCTAAAATCACTTATAAAACTAAGATTACATGCATAACCAAGACTAAAAAAAAGTGCTACAAGAACAAACAAAAATTTCTAAAACTGAAGACTAATTGAACAATGGAAAAACAAACAAAAAACCATATAAAACTTAAGATAACTCGGGTCCAAATAGACATGTGAAATCATTTATTATTCTGAAATATTGTCAAAATATAAACAAATTAAGAAGTTGACAAAGAGCCACCCACTTTCCAAGAAAAACTACTAGTGGTCGATGGAGTTTTAGCGAACGATGTGCACTATTATCTGTCCATCACAACTTATGAAAACAACAAAGATACCCACAAAATAGATCTGCAAATTGAAAAGAAAAAAGGCATGTGTAGTAAATGAGAAAAAGAAAGAAAGAAAGTGTTGATATGGGAAAGGAAAAATGCAGGCGATAGCCAGCCCAAAGGCTGACACCGCCGCTGAGCAAAACAAAAGATAAGAAGCAAATAGCTTGAAAAATATATCAGTATTAAATACTCCTTAATATAACAAGAATCATATATGTCAATAATCTTTACTATGATTTATTTAATCATAGATTATGAAAAAAAATATAAATATATACACACTTAGTCCAATTTTAATTTTTTTCTTAATTTTAAATCCTTATATACGATTTTTAATATCTAATATTGAAAATACAATATATACTTCAAGTCCCTTAAATTTAAATTTTACTCATTTATTTATGCATTTATTTTTTTAATTATTGAAAATTGAGTTTCATATATAATATATATAATATATTTCTTTCAAATAAATGAGAAAGATAGTAAAGGTGTAATTGAAATCATAAGATTAATTTATTAATTTAGTTTCCAATTGTATTTTTTTTGAATAAATGTATTTTTTATAGAACTGTTTTATGTTAATTTTTTTAATAAATTAATTTACAAAAAGAATTCTATTTTAATCTTTATATTATACTCCTAATTCTTTTTTAAGAGTAAAGCTAAAATGAATTGAGTAATAACAAATCATTCAAGTTTGTTTTCAATATTAATTTTTTTTTCTTAATTTATATTCATTATAATTTAAACTATCATTATTATAAAAAAATATTTAATTATTTTTTACTTTTCCAATAATATTATTCATGAAATTTTATAGATTTTGTATATCTTTTTAATAATTTAATATAATATATTTTAATTAATACACATGATAAACTTATGTATATATGAAAAAAAAACTAATTATTAAATATAATAAACTTGTGGATGGTATGGGAATGCAACTAATATCAAATAAGGTATATTAGCAAATTAAGAAACAATACAACGTGGAACCATAAAATTTTGACAAATGGACACATCATTCATTCATTATTAATAAAATATATCGATCCAATTATTAAAAAATATTATACTTAAAAATTGGTTTAAAACATGCTTAAAATATAATACTAATTTTGTTTAAAATACATTCAGATGATTGAAAAAAATATATACATGGCCATATTTAAAAAAAAAATACATATATATTAGAGGCAAATGAAATGAAATGATAAAGAAAATATTAAAATAAACACGATTTAATAAATAATTTAAAATATTTTTATAATCAATTAAAGTCATAATTTCAAAAATTACCAATTAAAATATTATTACATATTTAAGCAAATATTTATTAATGATAAAAAATATTGCAAATAATAAAATATCTAAAACTTATCTTTTGATTAATAATAAAATTCATTAATTATAATGTGTTTAGTAAACCAAATAAAATAGGCTCTAAAATAAATTTTAATTAAGTATAAATACAAATTCAATCTTCAATATTTATATTTTTTTAACTAAATTTGATAATTAGTATTTTAAAATAGTCAAATTGTTTTTAACATAAATTTGATTAAAAAAGTGGCAACCCTTAATGTAATTCATGTGTATTCCTTACTAATTATGTTATGTCATCAAATATTTAAAATTATAAAAAAATTTAAAAAATTAGCATAAAGTATACGCGGATTGTAAAATGAGTTGTCAATACCATGATAAACAAATGAAGTGTATTTAATATGATGTATTTACATATTTAAATCTCTTTGTATTTATATTTTAAATAAATTTTTATTATGATTTCGTATATATTATATATGTGTTATCTTTAGTCTTAAATTATATTTTTATTCTTCCCTATATATTATTTTTAAATGTATATCTAATTTAAATACGTAATTTTCATATAAATATGCATGTCATACAATTTTTAATTTAATTTATGGTAGCTAAACTTAGTGTGTCACGGAATCCCCATGAACTCGTTGGTGATAAAGATCATAATCTGTACCGTACAAATACCATGGAATCTGAATCTTCGATGACGTGGCACCTGTACAAATTCAGAATCGCACTTCTTTATACCTTATCGGCTTATACCCGCCTATTTAAACGGCTGCCGTTTTCCACCGTGATCGCCGTTTACTCCTAAACGGCAAATCGCATGAATGCATTTAGAAAACTTTCAGGTACGTTATAACGGCTCGTTAACATCCCGGACTTGACGCCAGGTATCAAATTGGGTTCAGTAAATTTCCCGCCAAACAAGGAATTAGAAAAAATAAAATCGGAAAACATAATAATTTATTTAATGATAAAAACAAAAAAAGTGTGCGGTGGGGCCACGTCTTAACCTACTGAAATTAACAGCAATGTCGGTCGAAAGGCGGGAGCATGGAGATGATTTTAGTTATTTCATTTATTTATATTATTCAAAACATTATAAATTAAAATGAAATTTACATAACATCTTAATGTACATTATTTTGGGACAAATTTTTAAACTCATAAAAATACCTTTCGCTATTTATTATTAATTGACATAAAAAATAATTTATCAGTATATTATAATTTTTATGTGATTATAATAAAAATAAAATAGATATAATAAAATTATTAATATAATATCTATATAGGAGTTAGAAAAATTCAAAAGGAACAAGCTTTAAATCAATTCAATTGGGTCAATTTTCTTTGAAGTGAAAATTGATATGATATTATGATGTAATTGATGCAACTTAATTCAAGGTTTAGAAAAAAACTCACATCATCTCGCCTTAAAATAATTATAAAAATGACCTTTTTGACTTTCTCGTCTATATCATTGCCACAATTAGTTTTTATCAACACACTTTGTCTCTCTTCATATATGTGTGTGTAACATCTTTATTTTTGGAAGTTCAATTTAAGTTAGATTTCTTAAGCCATGTCATTTTAAGAAGTTAAAAAAAAAGGTTTTCGAGAATGAGCACAATAGTGAATTAATAGTTCATTAAAGGGCAATTATTCATTAATTAGGTGTGTTGTAATGTTAGAATTGAGAATCTAGACTTTAAGGCTTATAGACTAGATTGTAAGAATAGCTAAATTATTGGAGTTAATGTGTGAAAGCTAGGAAATAAAGTTTAAGTTAGGAGAGATCCTTAAATGGTTATTTTCACAAACCCATCTTAGAAAATTTACCAATTTGAAATTTTAGTTGGAGGCAACTATTCGAGTCATTTTCCAAAAAGGTTAAAAAATCTCTCTCAAGTTTCCTTGCATTTTCATAATCAATCTTTGAGATCTATTGAACATTTTCTTTTTCCTTTTTTTTGGTGTTCATGTTAGATTGGAAGAGAAGAACAAAGAGTTTAAGTTTTGAAGTCTTTGATAATTTTTTTTAAAATTTTTCTAGCAAGGTAATGAATTTTCCAACTAAGATTTATGATTTCTAAGCTTGAGAAATTGATATTTTTTTTCTGGCATTTCCTTTCATTTTTAAGCATTTTTCAAGGTTAAGTGAGAACGCTTTGATCTACATTTTTGAGCTAGATTCTTGTCAAATTTGAGTTTAGAATTTGTGGGAAACTTGAATGTGTAATTTGTTTATATATTTGAAGGAGTTCTTGAAAATTGTCATTGTTGAGAGTGTAACACCTTAAACTCGTCTTAGAAGTTTAGACCGAATTAGGGATGCTACATTGATCACTGAACTGATTGTGGGAAAATTTTACAAAACCAGTTATCACCACAATCCGAATACTTAATTACTTAAATATCAATTAATAAAAATTACAGATAGTTTGATACATGGTCAAATCAAACAAATGAGTAAAATTTTAAAACAGAAACTGTACCATAATATTATAATTCTTTACAATTTCAAAACAATGTAATCAAAATATAAATCAGAAAATAAAATTGAAATAAACTTTCGCAACCATGACTGTCCAAGACCTCCACGTACTAGGTCTAGCAACAGAATTCTGAAAGGTACCTAAAAGGGAAACAGAAGAAGGAGTGAGCTACATGAGCTCAATGTGAGATCAAACCGACTATCTACAGAATCAGAAACAGAAAGCCAGCAAGTAGTTCAGAGTCAAAACATACTCACAGAACTATATAGAACTAGTTGGTACATTTTCAACGGATATACCAGCAGATAACAATATTAAGTGTATGTTAAAAACACACTCAGTCACACAGTCGCAGTATCATTTAGTCTTAGTAACAATAGTTCTCAATTAGTCATACAGTTACTATAACTATCAGTCGGCAGCAACAATCAGATACACAATGGCGTCATTCAGTCAAACAAAGGCAGACAACAGTGGTAATGCACGCAAATCACACAAACAAATTCGTATGTATGCAGTTGAATTATAGAATAACACCACCCAACCAGCCAACACACCTCTCCGTCCATCCTTACACTTACTATGGGGTTTAAAACACCCACCCATCCCTACACTTACAAGCTGTACCGAAAGCGGCACATATTAGTATAATGCAGCTGAGCTGCCAGTCAATAGTCTTAAAAGCCTTTCAGCAAGTCCACGACCTTTAGGGTATTGAGACTACTCACGACCCTCTAGGTATTGAAGTTATAAATAAGCAATTAAATTGGCAAATCATATATCACACAGCAAAGCTAACGTATAAACTGTATAATGCCATGCGGTAAATTGCGGACGAACATACAGAAGAATTGCCTAATCAGATAAAGGTATGTAGCATAGCTAACGTACATGCGATACAGTGCAATGCATTAAACCGTTATACCAGTAAATTGCAGCAGAGCTGCTAGATCAGTCAATGGTACGTAGCGTAGCTAAAGTACATGCTGTATGGTGCAGTGCGGTAATCTGCTATACAGTCCAGTTACAGTAAAATTGCCAATTCAGTTCAGTATCAGTCTTTCTTCTTTTCATAACCCATCCCAAAACACTTTATGCACATGTATGTATGTATGCAGTCTTATGTACAAAATCAGAAATACCAAATCCAGACAAACATTCAGAGGCTGACATTAGTATTCAATCAATCAGAATTAGAGATGAGCACACTCATTTACTTGGTTTCAATATCAGTCATGCCATGAAATCATTCACTAGCAACACACAATTCAAGCCCAGAATAGAGTCATAATTACCCTCACTAAAGCTTAGCTGAGGGTTGAAACGCATAGAGTCAAAATTACACTTAAATTTGACCTAAAACCAACATTTGGCGAGATAGGGCCACACGCCCGTATGCTCTGATCGTTTGGAGCAACCTAGGCCATATGGGGGTCCAAACGTCCGTGTAGAAGTTACATACGGCAGTATGGCAGAGGCACACACCTGTGTGAAGCAGGGACACGACCGTGTGATCAGGCCGTATAACTTACTGTCCAATTTCACTTAAATCAAATGCAGGGCAAACATGGCCGTGTGAAGGTCTCACAGGCCTGTGTGCCCACCACGATCGTGTGTCCCAAACACAGGCCCTTGTAGGATCCCTAAATCTCCAAATCAGTCACACGGCCGTGTGAAACCAAATTCCTAAATCCTTAATTGCCAATTACACATGCCCGTGTGACCAGAGGACACGACCGTGTGAATATCAACAAAAATCCCCAAATTGGCCACACGACCGTGTGGCACCCAATTTTGCCTGAAAACCCTAATGCCCAGTTTCATATGGCCGTGTGAGTTGACACACGCTTGTGTAGCTGCTAGGGAGGTCATGAAACCACCCCAAAATAGCCCTAAAACTTCCGTTTAAGCCACCATAATCGCCCCTAACCTTAACCACATCAAGAGTACATCAGAAACTAAAGTTTTCCCCTTTCTTACAACGTCTTAAGACCCAAAAATGAAGAGGTAGTGCATAGTCACGAAAAGCCGAAGAGAGAAATATTTACAAAACAAAACAACTATTAATAAGAAAGGCGTAGATAAGATTCGAATCCCACACCTGTTTTGTAGTCGAAAAGGACGACAGATGAATGAAATTCTAAAAATTGAGAATAAAACATTTTTTGAGAATTATTATTTCTTGAAATCCAAAAAGTAAAGAAACCGAAGGGGAGAGAAAAGAACATGAAAAGAAAATAAATATAAAAATAAAACCACAAATTAAAAATAAAAATAAAATAGAATAATATAATAAATAAATAGTTAAAAACAAAATACTAACTTAAAGCCAGACAAACTAAAATGTTTCTAAAATCCACACACACTAGACTTGAACTTAAAACCTTGAGGTTCACTGACAGTCCCTCAACCACCAGACCAGCAGGCCCATTTTGTCATTAGAATGTACAACTATCCATATATGTGCAACATCCCCACTAGCCCTATGCATAAAACTCAAAACTTCTAAGCCAAAATTTGAGGCGTTAAAATTCACCCATCCTTAAAGAAATTTCGTCCCCGAAATTTCCAACTATCAGAACTGTCGCATAACACAAACTATACTACTACGCTTCCTCTGGCACCCTGATCCTAAAACACTATCATATTTAGCTTGAACTTAAGACCTCGCACCCCGACTCAGAACACTCAACCATTGAAGCAGACAAATATCACACACACAATTTCTATATTCCACATAACACTTCCAAACATTTTTAGTCATTCTTGACTCAAAAACGTTAAATACAATCTCGAATCTAATGCTCCTTAGACCCGCATCTGAGGCACACTCTTGACTTCCTCCAGTATTCACCCGGATGGTGCTCTTACAGTACTCACAAGACGGTACGCTTGTATTACTACCAACACTACCTTTACCGTTACTCAGATGCGTTCTAACACGCTTTGCAAAATGAGGCTCCAACCTTGGAAAACTGTAATCTCTCTTTTCCACAATCTTTACACCTACCTTAAATCAATTCTCTATTTCTCTCTAAACTAGCCTTAAAGGCTTTTTTCCAAAACCTCCTTTATTACCTGAGTTAATACCTCAGTACCAAGCTCTGGGTTGTCGCTACCCGAAGTTGGCAGAATTGTATCAACCTCCAACTCCTAAACAGTTTCACGTTTCGGAGAAGCATACAGCTCCTTGAAATCTTGCTTAACTTTAGAATCTATAATGGTTTCTGCCTAATTTAGGTTACCTAAACTTTCAGAAAGCAAACATTCAGTAAGTACAAAATTTTACATTTCTAACATTATAGTTTCGAATTCTACCTAAACCAGCACCGGAGTCCCAGATAGTTCATTTTTGTAAACCATTTTCAAAATACAAACCATTTCAATTTTATGTGGTACAGTTCTTTAAATATTTTTCAAAAATAATCGCTTGCGCACACGTTCACGTAAAAATATAGGCCGATTTTTTGCAAACCTGGCTCTGATACCACTAAATGTAACACCTTAAACCCAACCTAGAAGTTTAGACTGAATTTAGGATGCTACATTGATCATCAAAGTGATCATGGAAAAATTTTACAAAACTAATTATCACCACAATCCGAATACTTAATTACTTAAATATCGATTAATAAAAATTACAAATAGTTTGATACATGGTCAAAATCAAACAAACGAGTAAAAGTTTAAAATGGAAACTGTACCACAATATTATAATTATTTACAATTTTAAAATAGTGTAATCAAAATATAAATTAGAAAATAAAACTGAAATAAACTTTCATAATCGTGACTGTCCGAGGCCTTCGTGAACTAAGTCCAGTAACAGAATTTTGAAAGGTACCTAAAAGGGAAACAGAAGAGGGAGTGAGCTACACGAGCTTAGTGAGATCAAACTGGCTATCTACAAAATCAGAAACGAAAAGCCAGCAAGCAGTTTAGAGGCGAAACATACTCATAGAGCTATACAGAACTAGTTGGTGCATTTTCAACAGATGTATCGGTAGATAACAATATTTAGCGCATGTTAAAAACACACTCAGTTACACAGTCGCAGTACTATTTAGTCTCAGTAACAATAGTCCTCAATTAGTCATACAGTTACTATAACTATCAGTCTGCAAAAATAGCCAGATACACAGTGGCGTCATTTAGTCAAACAGAAGCAGACAACAGTGGTGATGCATGCAAATCACATAAACAAATACGTATGCTTGCAATTGAATTATAGAATAACCCCACCCAACCAGCCAACACACCTCTCCATCCATCCCTACACTTACTGTGGGGTTTAAAACACCCACCCATCCCTACACTTACAAGCTGTATCGAAAGCGGCACATATCAGTATAATGTAGCTGAGCTGCCAGTCAATAGGCTTAAGAGCCTTTCAGTAAGCCCACGGCCCTCAGGGTATTGGAATTGCTCACGACCCTATAGGTATTGGAGTTATCAGTAAGCAGGTAAACTGCCAAATCATATATCACATAGCAAAGCTGACGTATAAACAGTACAGTGCCATGCGAAAAACTGCGGTACAGACGTGTAGAAGAACTGCCTAATTAGATAAAGGTATGTAGCATAGCTAACGTACATGTGATATAGTACAATGCAGTAAACTGCTATACCAGTAAATTACAGTAGAGCTGCCATATCAATCAATGGTACGTAGCGTATCTAACGTACATGTTGTATGGTGCAGTGCGGTAATCCATTGTACAATCTAGTTACAATAAACTACCAACTTAGTTTAGTATCAGTCTTCCTTCTCTTCATAACCCCATCCCAAAACACTTTTTGCACATGTATGTATGTATGTATGTATGTATGTATGTATGTATGTATGTATGCAGTCTTATGTACAAAATCAAAAATACCAAATCCAAACAAACATTCAGAGGCAGACACTCGCATTCAATCAATTAGAATTAGAGATAAGCACACTAATTTACTTGGTTTCAATATCAGTCATGCCATGAAATCATTCACTAGCAACACACAATTCAAGCCTAGAGCAGAGTTGTAATTATCCTCACTAGAGCTTAGTCGAGGGTTGAAACTCATAGAGTCACAATTACACTTAAATTGTACCTAAAACCAACATTTGGCGAGATAGGGCCACACGCTTGTGTGCTCCGGTCATTTGGAGCAACCCAGGCCATATGGGGGTCCAAATGTTCGTGTAGAGTGGCACACGACAGTGTGGTAGAGGCACACGCCTGCGTGAAGCAGGGACACGATCGTATGATCAGGCCATGTAACTCACTATCCAATTTCACTTAAGTCAAATGCATGGCAGATATGGCCGTATGAACGTCTCACACGCCCGTGTGCCCACCACGACCATGTGTCCCGAGCATAGGCCCTTGTAGAATCCCTAAATCCCCAAATCAGTCACACGGCCGTATGACCAAGCGGTGTGATACCAAATTCCTGAATCCTTAATTCCCAATTACACACGCCCGTGTGACCAGAAGACACGGCCGTGTGAATATTGAGAAAAATCCCCAAATCGGTTACACGGCCATGTAGCCAGGCCGTGTGGCATCCAATTTCTTCCAAAAACTCTAATGCCCGATTTCACACAGCGGTGTGAGTCGACACACACCCGTGTGTCTGCCAGGGAGGTCACAAAACCATCTAAAAATAGCCCCAAAACCTCCGTTTAAGCCACCAGAACCGCCCCAACCTTAACCACATCAAGAGTACATCAGAAACTAAAGTTTTCCCCTCTCTTACAACATCTTAAGACCCAAAAACGAAGGGGGTAGTGCATAGTCACAAAAAACTGAAGAGAAAGGGATTCGTAAAACAAAATAATAATTGATAAGAAAGGTGTAGACAAGAGTTGAATCCCACACCTACTTTCTAGTCGAAGAGGATAATAGAGGAGTAAAATTTTGGGAATCGAGAATAACACGTTCTTTGAGAATTATTATTTCTTGAAATTGAAAAAGTAAAGAAATCGGAGGGGAAATAAAAGAACGTGAAAAGAAAAGAAATATAAAAATAAAACCACAAATTAAAAATAAAAATAAAATAGAATAATATAATAATAAATAAATAATTAAAAATAAAATACTAACTTAAAGCCAGACAAACTAAAATGTTTCTAAAATCCACACACACCAAACTCGAACTCAAAACCTTGAGGTTCACTAATAGTCCCTCAACCACCAGACCAAGATGCCCATTCTGTCATTAGAATGCACAACTATCCACATATGTGCAACATCCCCACTGGCCCTATGCACAAAACTCAAAACTTCTAGGCCCAAAATTCGGGGCATTATAGAGAGCTTGGAAAGTTCTAGTAAGTGAGTGTAAGAGTTTGAATTGCTAATAGTTTTTTAGGTTTAGGAGTTGCCAAACTTCGTTGTGAAGTTAGTTTTTGTTTTTCGATGAGTTAGATTAGAGTTCTCTTGAATTGCCAAAAAAAATGAGAAAGAGTTACATTTTGTCGAATTGCATCTCATTGATGGTTTTAGGTGGATTTAATGTTTAATAATATTTCTCTAAATTTGTGACATATGATGATAATTGATGTTTTTGACACATTTTTTATGAAATAAATGCCCTATTAAATAGTGTTGGAAATGGTTTTGGTATAGTTGGCATGCCACAGGGTTTGTTTATAATGGATGAATATTTGGCACTTGTGTGCTTTTTATTGGAAATTTTTCATTTATATTTGGAACTTTTTTGCATTTTTGGAGGGTTAGGGGAAGTCATTTTTTTACATGCATTGGGACATTTTCGCTCATTTGGTGCTTATGCGCAACTATGTGAAGTGTTAGGGGATTAATCTATATTTCCATTCTTGATCCATAATTGGTTAATAGAGGCATAAACTTAATTATGATTCAATATGATAATGATAGAGATGATTTGAAATTTGTGATGATTATGATTATGGAAATATGTTATCCTAGGTTTGGAGGTAATGTTAAGTATGACTTGGATATGTTATGCGACTTAAATTATGTTATTAGAAATATGATAAAGAAACTAATTTAATTCTACATTTTTTATATGAAACATGTTTAATTGATTATCTTTTGATGTGTTAGCATGCTTTATTGCTTAATGGTTTTATATTATGGGATTGACTTTTTGTTAACACCGATGATCTTTAAAACCTCTGCGTGTGGATTGTTTGTTCTATGTGCAGGTATTGGAAGTGTGTACAAGTCTTGATTCGATCTTTCACAACATCTAAGACCTTAAGTCTCAGCTACACACTTGTTAATATTTGTAATTCATCGATTTTGAACTTAGTTTTGGGCATGTACCTAGGTCACTGGGCGAATTATTTTGTCTTAAGTATATTTTCATAAGGATTTGATATGTTGAGTATATTTGGCAAGTTTTAGCTTATTTTAGGACTTTGAAATACTTTTGATTTGGATTTGTGATGCAATTTCCTAAGTTGAATGTATGGTTTATGTTAGAAATTGTGTAACCCAAATTCTTGTTAAAATAAAATACAATAGGCAAGACAGAGGATCTATGAGGGCAAAGGTTCAGCCCATCGTAGATCTATAATAAGCAAAATATTGGACTAGGGTTGTAATTGGGGGTGCGGGTTCCTTTGGGCCTCACGGTACGGTATAGTCTGCATAAGTAAAATCCGTATAAAAGTTTACTTCATCTATCTATTTGATGTTAATTAGAATAAGGTGTTTTAATCTTACTGCATTACTTTTATTTGACTTTGATTAGAATAAGGTTTTTAAACCTATAAATAGAAGCAATTGTCTCTCCTCTTGTATCATTCGAATTCGACATAGTAAATTTTCTTCTCCTTTGCCTGTGGTTTTTTTCTCAAAAGGGTTTCCACGTAAAATTTTGTGTGTTCTATTTTTCCTTTCTTTCTTTACAATTCATTGTCATTATCGACGTTCAATTTTATAGTTTATGGTTTACATTTTACTTACCTAGTGAATTTTTAATCTATTATGTTAGTGCTAATGTTTTTTCATGTTTTAGACTTGTTTTAATATATCAAATGTGTTTGTATTGGGGTTGCATGTTGTACGTTTTTAGGTGCATATAAAGGCTCAATTGCATGACTAGTAATGATTGTTTTTCCTGCATTTATAGGCAGGTTTCTTAAGACATCAAGAACATGTCTTAAGATCTCAAAAGCATTTTCATGTGATTCATACATTTCTAGGTACATGTCTCAAGACATATGGCACAAAATCTCGAGATATGGTGTTATTGTCTTAGGACATAAAACATCAAAGCTAAAATACCAGAAATTAAGTCCAAGGTTTCAACACATGGTACATTGTTTCAAGACATATGGGTCAAGTCTTGAGACATGGTTGCATTGATTTGAGACATGAAACTTCGAAGCTAAAATTCAAAAATAAGGGAGGCATACCACAAGACATGGCTTCACCATCTTTAGACATAACATTGCAATTTTCTAGTTTGTCCTAAGGTTAATAACCTGGCTCCGTGTTTAGCGGTCTATAACCCCATATTGTTATATGTTGGCCCATTTGAGTTTATTTATGTGCATTTAACACTTGTAATATCTTTTAAATATATTTTCCGCACTTGACTTGTTTTTAACTTCAATGGTCATTTTATTATTTATTTGAGTTGTTTTGGCAACAGATGTGGCATCTTGCATCTGTTTGAATTCCAGGTCTTGTGTAAGATGTTACACACACATCTTTATCCTTCAAACTTATTTTCTAGAATACACTTTTCTCTTGCACACACACATACACATTTATTTCTAACATTTTATATTTATATTTGGTTTTTTTACTAGAATATAATGATTTTTAATATTATTTCTAGTTGTAAGTATCTTTTAAACTTATTTTCCAGAATACATTTTTTTAGAACTACCTCAATACCCATAGATATTGATTTTTTTTTGTAAAATTAGCGCCACAAAATTTTCATCACCTCAATTGAATCATAGTACTAATTATGCAACGATTAAATAATCTCAACTCCTACATATCCTTAGTTTAGTGTATTTAGTAAGGACCTCTAGATCTTTAATTGTAACTAGTATCCAATAATATTAGCACTCATGGGTGTTGAGCTATTCTTTTATATGTGATTTATATGCAATTAATTGTTATAATTGTGAGTTAAACCCTGATATATATACAAAAGGACCTTGACACCGATGGTTGTCAAGTTTCTTTGTATTAAATATTTTCCTTGTTTACTAAACCTAACCCTAATAAATGCACTATACTAAGCTTTACACCTATGGATGTCGAGTTTGTACTTATTTAATTTTTCACAATTTATCATAAACCTAAGTCTAATAATTGCTTATGTTTCAAGTTCTTATGTATTTAAATTTTCACCATTTATTGTAAACCTAACATTAATAAATATCTTAATAAGAGATTGACATCGGTGGCTGTCAACCTTAGTTATTATCGATTTTTAACCGTTTACCTAAGCCTAACCTTTATGAATTAATGTTGGAGTGTTGGACGATTGAGTTTGGAAAACCCAATGGAAAATAGGTTTAAGGGAAAGCTAGAGTTTTAAATTTATTTTCCAAAAAAAGAATTTGGTTGTGTTATCTGAAGTGATAACCATTTAATCAAAATTCAAACCTATTTTATTCATCTAGGATGAATGTTTCGACCAAGTGGTCTTTTCCGCTATCCTCAAGCTCATGTCTGCTGAGTGTGGGCTCACTTCGAATCAGAAAATATTTTCACAAAATTACTAGTGGGGTAATTTTGTAATTTCATAATTTCTCTAAACTTCTAGGGTCAAGTTGTAAATAATAAAAATATCTTTAGAAATTTTTTGGAATAATTTTTCAGAGATTTTTCTCTCTACAACTTTTCCTGAATTCAAGTGTGTAAGAATAATGACCTAAACTCTCTTTATATAAGGAGTGTTTAGAGAGTTCAATTAGGATTGAAATTATTCACATAATATTAAATTAATAAAATACTATCAAGATAAATATTAAATCATATTTAATATCTCACATTAATATTAAATTAATAAAATACTATCAAGATAAATGTTAAATTAAATTTAATGTTAAATTTGTTAAAATAATATTATTTTTAGAAAAGTTAATTTGAAATCAATTAACCCGGTAGAGTCCCACTAGGAGTATGATAAACCATAAATTATACATATTTTTACCTCATACTTAGCCTAAATTCTGGATGAATTATCATTGAATTTGTGGAAATTGGTGCTCCTAATCCTTTTATTTCATGTTTTATACTTAGGTGAACATAAGGAAGAGAAAAGAGCAAGGAACGGGCCAAAAACGGGCAAATTAGGCCCAATTCAGCAATCAACACGGCCCGGAGGTTCGCCACACGACCGTGCCACTTTAACAGGCTCGAGCACAGCCTGGTCGTCGATCCACACGGGTGTGGCACACGGGCGTGTCCATGTCTTGAGGAAGTTCAATTTCACTCGGAAAAGGCTACTTAGGGGCTAAGAAAGGCATTCCAAAACTCTATATAAAGACCCTAGGAGGCAACTACAAGGGTGTGCTTTTCTCCCGCCAAGGAGACATTATTTTCCCTCCAAGATGGGGAGTTAAAGATAGGGAATTACTCGAAGGGAAGCCGATTGATCTATCTCAAAAGCCAAGATCTACATCAAGATAGAGGATCTTCCTTCAACCCTTTCAAGAGTTTTGGGTTTTCTTATGTTTTGTTATTTTATTTCTTCTGAGATGTTTTCTTTTATAATTATGAACTAAAACCCCAAATATCTAAGGGGGATGAAACCTAAGATGGATCTTGTTATTGTTATCTGAGGTATGTGATAAATATTTGATTTGTTCTTAATTGTGTTTTTTAACTCTTAAATTGATATTTTCGGGATATTGATTTAAGTCGAATGTGCCTATGTGGAGGAGCAAAAGTCCCTGCATAGGAGTAGATCCAACAAAATTAAGCGGAGTTGATTGCAATCCTAGACATAGGACGACGAAAATCTGCTGGATTAGAGTCAAATCTAATATGGGGAGCCATAGATCGAGTTAATGCAAGACTAGGGGTTTTAACTAGAAAGAGATTTCAGTTAATTAACCTAGGATTAGTTGTTCTTATCCTCGACGGAGGTATAAACATAATTTAGGATATCTACGGATCAAATCAAATAAAGAAATCATCTGGTTCAGAGTTAGATAATAAGTGAAGTCTAGGTGGATTCCTCCTTAGGTATTGTCTTAATCAATCAATTTTCCCAAAAGCAATTTCTCTCTTTACTTCTTGCCGTTTCTTTTCAGTTTAGTTTAGATTTGTTAATTTAGAAACAAAACCCATTTTTATTCTTAGGCTAGATAATAGAAAGAAAGTCATTACTAGTAATCATAGTTCCTTGGATTTGATATTTTAGTCTTGCCACTAACTATACTAATATTCGATAGGTGCACTTGCCTTTTATCGTGATATTAGTTAGTTTCCAGGTGTGATCAGATTTTATTACTTTATCATCATCACTTGAGATCACGATCAGAGTATAATTTTTCTACTACTCTACCGCTGAATAACCATTACTGTTGACCATCTGTCGGTCATCGTCGCAGTTGCCATGCTCGATGGTACCATCTTCGATGCAACTTCCTCTTGGCACCTCGAATTGTCGCTTTTTTCCAAATGGTCTAGCCGGCTCAACGTGTGACATATTATATTCGACCTAGTTAGAGGATCTGAATATAAAATGCCATATTCAAAAGCTGAAATAATCTATTTTACTATTTCACTTTATTGAAATGGTAGTGTAGTGGTAAAATTATTTTTTTAAAATTTTCGACAGTATTTCTACTTATTTTACATAAAACACCCTACAAAATTTAGATTTCACAATATATTTATATTCAAATCATCTCCCAAATCAATTCCCAACACTTCAATATTCCGAAACATACCACAAACTAAGTATATCACATTAAAACCATTTAATTAACAAATAATATCGTAATAGCCCTAATTAGGGCTTAAACGGAATAGTGGTTTCGGAACCACGAATTTGAAGTAGAAAAATTTATTGCGATAAAGTTTTGAAGTTAATTATTCGATTTAATGCATGTGTGAAAATTTGGTTAAGAAATTTTAGTGATAAAGTGTCCAATTTGATTTTTAGGACTAAATTGCAAAAGTTGCAAAATGTGTGTTTTAATTGCTAAAGGGATTTGATTGTGATGAGTTCTTAAATTAGAAGTCCTTATGTGGTAATTAGACCAATATAGTTTAGTTTGGACAAAAATGGACATGGAAGGGACAAAACATCAAAGTTTTAAGTGAAGGGCATTTTGGTCTTTTGGTTAATAAAAGAATAAAAAGGGAAAAATAAGTTAAAATTGGTGTCCATCTTCTTGCACCTTGGCCGAAATTCTCGAGCTCACCATAGCTAGGGTTTTTTTCAATTTCAAGCTCAATAGTAAGTGCATCCTAGCCCTGTTTTTAATGATCTTTACATTTTTGAAGTCGTTATCAACCGATCTAACTATTTCTACCATTATTTTGAACTAGGGTTCATGTTTAAAAATTTAGCCATGTATGACATGCATGTATTTTGATGTCTAATGGTAGAAAATGAATGTTAGTTGTGTAATAAACAAGTTTTACTAAGTGATTTTCAATGAAAACATCCAAAAGGACCTAATTGTAAAAGTTGTAAAATAGGTGTTAAAAATATGATTTGAAAGAAAATGTGGGCTGGTATAAGCATGAGATAGGTCCGGCTAGGCTTGGGTTTTGAGAAAAATGAATACATTTTATTTTACGAGCCTAGGGACTTAAGTGTAAATAAGTGAAAAGTTAAAGGCAAAAATGTAAATTTTCCTTAATATGATTTTTGGGTCAAATTGAATAATGTGAGTAATAAACAAGACAAATGTGTCATTATAGATCAAGAAAGACGAGAAATTGACTTAGATCGAGGAAAGGGCAAAGTTGTGGACTAAATCGCAAAATTGCTATTTTTGTATCGATGTAAGTTTGTATATAAATAATGCACTGTTATACTTATGTTTTGAATGGTTTAATATTGTAGCTTTGTGAATAACTATCTAAATATGTATATCGACCAAGTAGCGATAAGTGAGAAAATCCCGATTTAACCTTAGGAATCGAATAGGATACGAGTGACATGTCACTAGGAAGCCAAGTGTTTAAGTGATTAAGTGATCTGGGTCCTGGTCTAATATGTCCTACCAGTAGCTAGGTAATCCAGCATGTGTTACGAATACTTGTTAGCTTGTGTGAGCAGCATTGTGTAGCTACGTCACGACCGTCAGCTTGTGTGAGTAGACCCGTGATTAACTCGAGAGTGAGCTCTTAAGTGCTAAGTGGTAGCTTCGGCAATAAATAAGTGTGGCACTTATGTGCAAAACTTCTGAGTATCCTTTAGTATTCTGATTGGTTCAACAGGTAGTTAAATGATATGGCATAGTATGAAAGCAAGCGAAAATGGTTGTGTTATGAGCCGATGCAGGTATGAGTGTGAAAGTCGTAAGCAATGTGATCGATGTGTATATTGGACCTTTGGTAAGATTGAAATGAGTAAGTTGTGAATACAAATCCTTAGTGTGATTTATGCAAATTCTTTCATAGTATTTGTATGTTCTATATGTTTAAAATGTTCATTATTTGCATATGGACTTACTAAGCTATGTAGCTTATTCACTTTCTTTTCTCTTTTCTCTATAGAGTTGTCAAGCTAGCCTGAGGTCTGGAGATCAACGGGGTCCCATACATACTATCAACAATTATTTTGGTATTTTGATTTCAACATTTGAAATTATGGCATGTATAGGTGACTTATTCATTTTATTATGTGTCATAATTGTTTTGGCCAAAAATGTTGGCCTACTAATGTTGATGGTTCATTTGTAAAAGGCCATTTGGAATTGACCAATATTAGTTATGTCTAAACTTCACTTGTTAATGTGGCTATGAAGGTGCAAGCTTGCATGATTATGTTGAGTAATGTGCGATGTGTATGTGTGATGAATGTGGTATGTATTTGATGTGTGGATGCCTTAATTCATGATTATTTGGTTGTATAATTATGCCTTGCTATGTGTTGTTGAAATTGGTATGAGTGTGTTTACGTTTCAGGGTGGGAAATGGCTTGGTAAATAGCCATATTTTTGTCCACACGGGCAGGCACAAGGGAGTGTGTTTAGGCCGTGTGTGACACACGGTCAGCCCCATGGGCATGTGAATAGATTGTGTGTCCCTTGCAACCAAATTTGGCAAAATAGAATGTTCAGTACTAAACACACGAGTAGAGACACGGCTGTATGTCTCAGCCGTATGAAGGACACGGCCTTAGGATATGGGTGTGTGCCTAGGCCGTATGAAGTCTGCTCCTTAAATGCGAAAATTAAATTTGCCATACGGTTTAGCACACGTGCGTGTGACTTGGCCGTGTGATCCTAAATGATTGATGACATCATAAACAGAGAGTTACACGGGGTTGGGACATGGGCGTGTGTGACCACACGGCTTGCCCACACGGGCGTATCCTAAGTCACACGGGCGTGTGACACTACTCCGATAAAAAATTTTCTAAGTGTTCCAAAGCTCTTGGTTAAGTCCCGAATTACTTCCAAAGTATGTTTTAGGGCCTCGTAGGCTGTAATAGGGACGTTATGAATATGCTCGAAAATTTTCAAATTGAACGCAAATTTTATGGCTCGAATTTGTACATATGTTTGTGTGTAAGTCCGGTAATGCCTCGTACCCTATCCCGGCGTGGATACGGGTAAGGGTTGTTACAAATATTATGAATATAGCAACTAAAAGTTAATTTTTTTATGTCACAAATACATATCGATAGCCAAATGACTTTCCTAAAAACCAAGTACATGCCAACTCGAAACAAAACAAAATATACAAACTTTGTTGAGTTTAGGATTTGTCGGTTGGATGTTGATGACTCTGAGTACAAAATCTCAAAATACACCTAGCCTGCATATGAAAATAAGACCATTCGGTGAAATTTCAAGTGGTATTACTATAACTTAATATAGCATGAAATTTAAATAATTGGACTCAGTTGATTTATTTCTTCCTTAGATCAATTCAAGTATGTTTCATATCAAATTTTATCCAATACATTAATATACACATGTATCCCAAACAAACCAAATGCGATATTATAACTAACCAATCTATTTTAACGAACTTATTAACACTTTTTGCTAACGACATACACAACCTTAATTGATTTTGTCTCAATTTGTCATATTGCATTACATTAATAATTTGAATCTAACCATTCTTCCTATTCAATATTGATTGTTCGCTAATACATAGCTCAGATCCAAACTAATTTACGGATCCTATTAATACTATAATTCGACAGTAATTGCCTCATCGACACGTCCCAAACTAAACAAATTGTGCTTAACGCTCATCGGTTAATCCAAAGCAATAATAGTGTGCCCAACACTTGTCGGTATGTCTGAAGGTTAGTGCGCCCGGTGCTCATCGACCTATAGTCGAAGTAATTTTATATCGATACATCTGACATAAACAATTCGTGCCCTGCACTCATCGGCTCAGCTGAAGTAGTAATTATGAAAGCCACAATTAGGACGCTCGAAGGAAAATACGCCTAGCGCTCATTGACTTATAGTCGAAGCAATTATTATTACTATTCTTTTATTTGATTCTATAACTCATTAATTATTCTCAACTTTGCCCAACAATTACTACAACAACCCATAGTCTAATTTCATTCTTACTTTAGTTTCCATTCTATTTATCTCAACAACTCTTCCGTTAAATGTCATTTCATATAAAACATGGCATGATTTATCTCATGTTCAAGCCAAATGCGCAACTTTAATAGATCATAATGTTTCAAATTTTTACACAATTTAACTCTTTATCACAATAATCAATATCACTATTGTATTTCTAGTCAGCCACTCATGTGTAACTTCCTTCGTTTTGTCAACATACTTAACAATAAAATTAAAAGGAAAAATAAATAATAAGTTGACTTATGCTCATACTTACCAATTTGCAGGTTAAAGTTTGAAAACCCTAAGCAAATCTATTATGTTTCGTTTCTTTTTTTTTTCTCATGTGGAAGAATAGAGAAGACATTTTCTCTCTCCTTCCACTTAAACTATTTTAACTTTATTATTATTTTATAATAAATAATAACAGTTATCAACCCTATTTTTTTAGCCACAAATTTGGCATTTGTATTGCCATCCAAAATTTTTGGGCTATTAGCAATTTTAGTCCCTTTAACTATTTTCAAATTAAAATTTATAGCGATCTAAATTTACAATTTAATCCTTGGACTAGATTAAGTACTCAAATCAACTAAATTACTTATCCTCGATTCAATTCATTTATAGCATAATTCCGTAAATATTTTTATTAATTGTTTATAGACTCAGTTTATTAAAATGAAACCTGAAATCGTACTTTTCAGCACCACTGTACCGGGTTGTTACACGACACCTCCTCTTGAAGTCGCTAGTGTTGTGGTTGGAGTGGGGTAGGCCCTACACCCAGCCTCCTTTTTATCTCAATCAGAAGGTGCTTGCCCAAGCAGCACGAGGTGCAACATCCCTTGGCTAGGCTTTCGTACGCTTGGCTGATACTATTGATGGGGTTGGCTGAGACCCCTAGCAGACTATTCGAACAGCTTACTATCATGGCCAATGCACCATCGGCTATGCATTTGCATGCCTGGCTGTGCGACAGCCGGTTCAGTTTCTGCTGGTTCAGTCTAAGCCAGTGACGATATGACCAGTTCGGTCTAGCTTCATACATCGGGCTCGATTCTACTACTTTTAGGTCTCAATCTCAATTTTTGGTTATCAGGTCCAAATTTCAAGTTCAATTACCTATTGAGCAAATTGTCTAAATTGAAAATTAATTTTTAAAAATATCATATTTATTTTAATTAATTCAATTAATTTAATTTTACTTGATATAAATTAATTTCCTCAAAAATCACTGAAATTTTCCAAATTAATTTTTTAAGAAAATTCGTTAATCAAATTCACTAGTTGAATATATTCTCACGACCGCCTAATTTAATTCTACATCGAATAAATCGACTCAATTAAATTATTTCTTAAGTCGTAAAATTTTCTTTTGATTTAAATGCAGCCTAACTGAGCGTTTGTTGAGCTAGCAGGGGGACCAATCGGACATATACAATTAGGCTCAAGTAGTTGCAATTATGTATAGAAGCATTGTTTCGATAATTCACAATTTACTTAATCATGGAGCCAGTCCACAAGAAGTACCATGGTTAAAAACTCTTTATTGTATACTCTTTACGAAAGCAATCTACTCAATTGCTTTGTCTAATGACCTCGTCATGTATGTGTTACTTTTATATGATATCATTGATTCCTTTGAGTTAAATCCATTTACTCAATACAATCCTATTGTATCTCATTGTCACCATTGTGTCTTCTTAATGATTAATATGATCACTGTCAACTAATGAATGTGATAAATTGATTGTTTGAGAACAAGCTATGAAATCTATTATTGTTAGTAAAGTCATACTATACACAAGTCATGTACCGAACATGCCGACTATCGACTTTTCATCTTTAGGGCATAAGCCTCTACTTATATTAAAGTATATGAGTTACATACACATGGTTAGTGACTAACTCAAGATTTAGGCAAGTCACACCATGAATGTCACAAGCGAATAAATTCACAAATGGATTTAGAATTAATTTAACTTGGGTCTAGTCCAATGTATCATTCTTCCAATAAGTACATCTATATCTTTACCCGTGGAGTCAACTGCTTTGATAGCCAAGACTAGCCATCTCCCTAATTGGAATTGTAGGTGACATAATAATTCTTCTAAGTATTTGAATCAAATGTTCACTTTGATTCTTTTACGGGATTATAGACTCATTTAGATTATCTACTAAAGTAAGTTGTTTTTCTCGCAATGTAAATGTTCTTACAGTGCCACTTATCATTACTTTGAACTTAGATAATCAATAAACTAATATTTTCTTGTCACAATTTCGTTATGTATGAAAAACATGAAAGACAAAAATACAAAAGATATACTAGTAAAATGTGAAATTAACTTTATCTATTTCTTCATTGTTCAAATACATAGAAAACAACTACATATTTACTACAATATGGGCAAATTTCCCAACATGGCGTCCATGGTCATTGACTTCTTTTAAAAAATGTTTTTAACTATGCTTATAAATACTCCCTCCCTTATTTGCTTTTTTTTTCTCACCAAAGCTAAAGTTGTCTCCTACAGTTGTCAATTCCTTAAGCAAAACAATAAAAAACTCTCCAAATCCTTCCTTTTCATGTAACATCCCAAAAATCGGGTTAGAAGAAATTGGGTTTTGAAACCAAGAGTGGTCATCCCTTGATTATGAGTTTAGATCTTAGAAATTTTTGATAAGTAAATTAGTTTGGTTCAGTGGTCAAGTGTTCTGGGCATATGTGTGAGGTTCTGCGTTCGAATCTTGTTTCTAGAAATTTTGTTATTTTGTTAAAAACCCTTACGTTTGAATGTTTTGTTTATAAGTTAAATTCAATCAATTGATGTCAAGAATGAGCCTATTGGTTCAATAGTTAAGCTTCTGTATAATCCTTGGTCTTGTGTTTGAATCCCGGTGAAAGTAATGGGGAATGTTTTATTTTTGAATTTCGTTGTATGGTAGTTAGTTTCGGTTGGTTATTTAAAACCTTCTAGAAACCTCAGGTGTGTTTTATTTTCATTTTTTCTTTCCTTTTCTGCAATGTTTTTCTGTCGTTCTTTTTCCATTCTTTAGTTTCTTCATTTTGGTTTCTTATTTTTAAATGACCTTTCTTTTTGTTATGTTATGTTACACTGATTCTGTACGACGTCTGACTTCTCCTTCTAGTCTAATTTGTTGGTCGGGACGGAAATTCATCCTTGTAGCTCCTACATCGAATCCGTATCAGATGGGTATCGAAAACCCCTTTTTCTTCAAATTTTAATCATCAAAAAATGAGACTGTCGACACCACACAGCCGTGTACCAGGCCGTGGTAGGCCATGTGAGCCACACGACCATGTGGTAGGTTATGTAACTTACTGTTCACAAAAATTAAAGACACAGGGCTTGGCATACGGGCGTGTGCCTAGTCTATGTTTGGTTATGAATTGTGCAGGGTTCACAAGGGCATATGCCATGGGTGTGTGCCCAGGCCATGTAACTCACTGTTCCCAAATTAGGACCACATGATCAAGTGACGAAGGTATGTGTCAGGTCGTGTGGGACACATGGTCGTGTGCTAGACCGTGTGGAGTCACACATGCCAATCTTTCAGGCCATGTGAAACCACATGAGCATGTGAAGCAATATTTGAACCTATTCCCTTGGGCCATAAGCGTCGTTTGAAACAAATGCAGACTTATTGTACGGTTCGTACGATCTAAATTGGGCTATGTATCCTGATATCTGATGATTTAACGATGAACAACTTGTGATCTGTATGTATGTTTATTATGTTTGAACCTAAGTGAGTAAGATTTGTCAGAACGTAATGTGCTACTG
Source organism: Gossypium stocksii (assembly GCA_020496765.1). NCBI lineage: Eukaryota > Viridiplantae > Streptophyta > Magnoliopsida > Malvales > Malvaceae > Gossypium > Gossypium stocksii. The sequence continues at coordinate 19,663,003 of CM035631.1, read as the reverse complement.
TTTAATGTGTGCTAATTATCCAGGTACGATCTATTTTTTGTTAAGTTTGTTGGTACGCTTCTACATTACTCTATTGATGAAGAACATGTGATATCTGAATATGTTAGATTGATTGTTACTTATTCTGATTTTTAACTGTGCATGTGACTTCATGGAAAATCTTATATGAAATGTTAAGTTTTGATAACTCTGTTTTACAAAACATGGACTCTCATGTTTACTGATTCTGTTATTGAAAGATAGCATGACTTACATGCTAATTACTCTGATTCTGCATATGTATGCCATGACACATTGCACGAGACTTGGGTTAATATGAAAAGAGAAAGTTTCTTGCAGTTTAAAGATCTGCATTATTTGGTGGTTTATCCACAATTCTGTTTCGGCAGCTTGGCTGTACTATAGTGGCTTGACCACATGTATCTAATCTGGCAGTTTTAACCGTAAAATTCTAGTGGCACCGTCCATAGTTGTCTGTTGGTGTGATTTGGCTGGACAAGTTCTGGGGGAACTCTATTTTGGTGTGTAGCGGAGTTTGGGTAGGATTTTTTTTGATAAAGCTGAATTCTGATCTATTTGAAAAATACAACATCTGCATAACATACATCTTTTACTCTGTTCTGCTTTGCTCTACTCTGTTCAGTTTTGTTTTGATTAATTTGTTATGTTCTACTTCATTCTATTTTGTTCAGTTTTGTTGTACTACCATTGTGGTAATCTTCGTGATACCCTAGATCTATTCCGTACTGGTTATAAAAATGTTATTAAATTATTTCCGTTACTTTGATTTATATAGTAAGATCTATTTATTTGTATCTGAGTTTGGTTATACGCTATGCTTGGTAGCTCACCTTTTGTCTTAATCTGTTTAGGTAGACATCAGACTTATGATCGGACGGTGTACAGGAGCTCGAATTGTTTTTTATTGATATAGTTAGGATTTGATCTTTTAGGGTTTGTAAATTGTTTTTAGATTTACCTTACTTTTCTTTTGATAATCTATCCGTATCTGTCAATTTCTAACACGAAATTACAAAACCACCTAAACCGACTAAAATGAATTTCTATTTTTCAAAGTTAAAACTCCGAAAAGAAATTAGTTTTCAATACATTTGTGTAACTCATCCAAATTCAGCTTAAACTTCCAGGCCGGGTTTGGGGTGTTACATTTCACCTTAGAATCGATATTTTAAACCCTACTAAGGCTCCGTTGAGGGATGTGAATCATATTGTTTTAGTAACCATTGATAGGGTATTTATTATTAATATTATATACATTAAAACACTGATTATTTTTTCATTTACTTATTAAGTTGAGGAATGAAACCCCTGAATTCAGAGTAATATATATCATCTTATTCTAGATGAAGAGCATGTTTAACTTAGAGACGATATAGATGAGTGGATATTTTCAAGGTCACAAAAGTACCTTGTTTTCCACTACAATTGCTATTGCTTACAACCTTGGTGGAAAACTACATAATGGGTATTTTAAAGGTGGTCAAAGCACCTCATTTTCCACTACAATTGCCATTGCTCATAGTTGTTGGAAAAAGATCTAGTTTAAATTTGATATTTATAGTAATAAACTTTACATAAAAAGTACCTGTGCTTTGTGCGAAACAGATCTTAGACGTTCCCGACTTTCAACCAAATGATATTCTCTGCTATTCTCGTACCATGAACTGCTTCAAGTGTGGGCTCAAACAATCACGAATCAAACACTGAACTAGGAACAATCTTATTACTTTTAGTAGGAAAGTAATCTCTCTCTATAAAAATTGGTAGAATTGCTATTCACGAAAAATAGAATTTATACTTAGAAATAAATTCTCGCTATATAACAAAATCTCAAAGTTGTGTTTTTAGCCCTACTAGTGCCATTTATTTATAGAGAGATTGAAGAATCCTAGTTGAATTAGTAGAATACAAATAATACTTATCTGATAGAAAAACAAGTCCCCTAGTTCTACAAGGATAAAGGGGCAACAACTCTAGTATAATTTAATCCTTGTAGAATACTAGGGTTGCCGCTCCCTTGTACACATTATAAGTGGTTTTGGGCCTCTCTTGTATTGGGTCCAATTATACGTGCTTCCTAGACTTTTAACCCAACACTTTATAATTTAATCTTACCTAATACATGTTTTTCTATTGCCAAAAATAAATATTATTTATTAAATTAATTAATTTTCTAATTAAATAATTTTTTCAATTCAATTTTAATTTTGTTAAAGTTATGTCAACTTTATTGTAAAAGAATATACGAGAAAATATTGAATTTCCATATTCAACGGATTCACAATGTTCAATTAATTTAATTCTATTTTAAACTTCAATTATTTAATTAAATAGTAATTTGAAAAACTTAAAATTATTCTTAGGCCAGTTCCATACTTAGTGGAAAACCACATTCATTTCCAAATTTAACTAATTTCTCTAAGTTTATCATTTCTATCCATTTCTTTTAATTTATTCTAAATGCAATTTAATTTTGGCTTCACTGAGCTAGTAGATGGACCGATCGGACATATGTAATTAAGGCTCAAATTATTTATAATTAAGTTCCAGCTTTTTTCCTATTAATTACAAGCTCATTTAGTTATGAAGTCATTCCAATATAGTAACATAATTAAGCTCTACCCAATTACATACCATTACGAAAGCTACTCGATTAGTGCTCGAACAATGACCTTGTCATAAGTGTGTTACCCTCATAAGATATCCTTAATCTTTTTGAGATAAATCCATTCTCCCAATATAATTCTATTTTACCTCATGGTAAACATTGCATCTTTCTTCATGAAAAGTTAATCACTATCAAATAGTAATTAAATCATTCATCACAAAGTCAAACGACCTATGGTCACATTTACTTTTCATTACTGATGAGATGATATCATTTACCTATTTCTTAGGCTATTAATTCCACTATTGTGAATGATGCTACATACTGCAGAAGTCATATACCCAATGCACTAGCTTTCGGTTCCTTATTTATTTGAAGTCACGCTTTTACTTACATCAAGGTATATGAGTCATACATATATAGTCCACCATCCACTCAGGATTAAGGTATGCCACACTATAAATATCACAAGTGAATAAATCTATAAACGGATTCAATATCTATTCTACTTGGGTCTTGTTCGATGTATTATCAATCTAGTCAGTCAAATTTATGTCTCTATCTTCTAAGAGTCATCTACTCTAATCCTTAAGACAAAGCATCTTCCCAATTGGACTTAATAGATGACATATTAGGTTTTTTAATTGGTTTGCTCATTTCTAATTAAATTATGGACATGTTTAGGTTCATCTACTACTGTCTTTCCATTTTATGATCTGACCATGTAATTTTGCTTAGTATTAGTTAAACGATTGATAACTAGTGAGCTAATATTTGCTTCCATTTTGCTTTGCATGAAAAAACCATTGATGACAATGTTCAAAGGGTATTAATGTAAGTTATGAATAATTTTATTAAACCAATCTATTCGAAAAGTACAAGCATACAAACGAATATACTTAGGGCATCGAATCCAATAACAGCTCCGTGGAAAGGTGGAGATGAGAGGCTTTTACCTTCCATTTCCCTTGTGGTGATGCGACTTTCACATTGAAAGTTGTAGTCCTAATCATGGGCTTTCCAATTGAAGGAGTCGCTATCATCGAAACTACAAGTTTAAGCTTGAGCCAAAAGTGAAAAGGTTAATTGGCCAATATTTAGTTGACAAGAATGACTTCAAGATAAGTCAAGTGAAGTTCACATGTTGTACACATTGGTTGAGTATCTAAAGGCAGATGATGTGAGCAATGAAGAACTTGACCGATATATTAATGAGTACGCAGTGTACGCCATTGGTGGATTGTATATGGTTAATAAGTCTGGGAGTCTCTACCACTTAATGTATAAATCATTGCTAGAGGAACTTGCTCGTGTCCGTTCATATAGTTGGAGGTCTATGGTATTGGAATTTCTATACCGATTGAAAAAAATATAATAGAATGGTTGTTGCGCCCTTCTCAAGTATAGAGCTAGATGTGGATACTGTTTATAGCATCAATCCCTTTCCATCCATTATCTTTTCCACTAGCAAGAAGGTAGAAACTGATTTATATGCAACATTTAGAATGTATTTTAGGTTGTAATTTTTTATAATAAGTCTGATAAACATTTAATATGTTTGTAGATTTAGGGTCAATTTAGATCACACCTTTTATTAGTGAGAGTTTACATAGATCCAAACTGAAATTGATAAATATGCAGTTCAAGATGTTAGCTATTAATATGTTTTAGCATTTATTGAATTGATTACTTATTTAATTATTGTTAGTCTAGCAGTTGAATTAATCAAACTAATTGAATCAATAACCAGTGGTTTGAACCCAACCATCAAAATATGATGCCATCAAACTTTTACATTTTTTAAGTTTAGGAACCAAAATAAACTTAATTACCAAATTTATGGGCCAAAATTTATATTATCATTCTGTTTTCTTCAATATTTAATTTAGTTTATTCAATAATTTATTAAGCTTAAACTAAATGAATTAACGCAAATTTAAGAAATTAAAAAAAATAATACAAAAGACCTCGAAACCTTAACAATCATGAGTATCAAGATAACCCTAAGAAATACTTTAAAAGTAAGTTGAAACTTACCTGTTTAAAAAATTAATCTTTATATTTACAATATTTTAATAAAATAATCTTCAAAACTAGAAGAAAAGAAAAACAAAAAGATATTTACATAAAATTGAAAAAAGAAAAAAGAACTGCACTTACTCTCCTTACTTCAATTTCCCGCAATTTTTATTTCGATTTTCCCGCGGAAAGATGAGTTTGAAGGATTCTTTCAACCGTCTCTTTCATTTTACATTAAAAATATTTTCTACATTTAATATAATTCATTTGTTGAAAAAAGTTTAATATAATTCTTTTATCACTGAATTTTCAATTTTCTTTTGTTCAAATATTTATAATTTTAATTTTTTTCAAATGCAGTTTAAATGTATTTGAAAAGCACATATATTTAGACGTAAAATTAATTCGTTTAACAAATAGATTTAGATTAAGAATATAATCACATTTTTCATATAAAATTTCGATTTAATATATATTATTTTAATAAAAATACCATATATATATTTTTTATATATTTAACACTTAAACTTTTTACATCAATAATAAATGTTTTTAGTTTATTGAAAATTATATATACATAGATAAATTCTAAAATACGTAGAAGTTAATTTTACCAAACATCCTTAAATTATGACCCTAATTTTAAACTAGTTTTTAAACTTTAAATAATTCTAATTACATTTCTAAATTATCAAAGTTATATCAATTAGGTCATTTTGTAACTAAAATGATTAGGTCATTTTGTAACTAAAATCGTTAATTTAAATATTAAATGATATGTCAAATCTTATGTGACATAATTTAAAATGGAAAATTTAAGAAAAAAAGATAGATATTGTAAAAATAAATGTTAGAAAAATTTTAATTTTGAGGTTTAATTTTTTTATAGAAACTTTATCATTTACTTTATTTTTTTTTTCAAACTTTCACTTTTTTTTTTTCAGTTTTACTTTGTTGCTACCTTAAGTTGTCTATTTGCTTAAAATGACAAATGTAATGGAAGTGCTACACTATAGTGGCCACTATGGCTTGGCATCGTTAAAAACTATGCCAACAAAACAGAAATAACATTAAGGTTTGTTTACGCAATTCAGTTTCCCTACGTCTGCGAAGCCTAGTTCAATGAGTAATTCTACTATTTTTTATCACAAATACAATAAGTGATTCACACTCTATCACTCAAGTATAGAGATCTCACCTTTGTACCTAAAAACTAGAATATTCACCTCCAAATCTTCCCCCTAAAAACTTCGGCATTAAACACTCAACAATGCTTACAATTTAGTTTGCATTCTCTCACAAAAATAATTCCTCAATGAACAAATTAGAATGCACTCAATAAACTTTCATTACATAATATAGACAAGCCTCAAGCATATATTAATTTTGCCTTACTAACATAGAATCTAAGTAAATACAAAATAACTCATTCAAAATAGCTATTACATCGATAACAATAAATCACTCGAAGATCTAGTCTCCAAAATCAGTAGCACTATCTTGCACATCTCCACATTCAAAGGACTTAATGATTCACATGATCCAATCCAATCTTCAAATGCCAAGAATTGGTTCGCATAGATGGACCAAAATATCTTCAATATAACAACAAATAACCAGGTTCAAAGATTTTCTTCTTTAAATTGCTAAGTTTAAAGACCAATCTAAAAATAGGGTCACAGTTTAAGGATGTTTAGTAAAATTAACTCCTATGTATATGATTTATCTATGTATATACAATTTTCACTAAACTAAAAACTTTTATTATTGATGTAAAAAGTTTAAATGTTAAATATATAAAAAAATGATATTTTTATTAAAACAATATATATTAAATCGAAATTTTATATGATAAATAACCAGGTTTAAAGATCTTCTTCGTTAAATCGCCAACTGCAGATCTTAATGGCAGTCTGCAGTTGGTATTATTGAATGCCACTTAGCAATTCTCAGCTCATTTTGCTTCAACATACTTTATTTTTAGTTTTTATTTTTAAAAGTTATGCAACAATATTCTATTCTTTAAAAATATTCATTTTAAATTTAGTAACATAAGCTTTGATGTATTATTTAATGATTAATTTAATTGTTTTAATAATATAAAACCTAATTAATATAATATAAATAGTTTGGAATGAAATTAGAAAATTTAGAATGAAGATGCCTAGCAAAATAAACTCAATACATGGTTAAAATACAAATACAATAATCTTTTCTTTGTCATTCGGCGAGTTCTTAATGATGAGTGTTTTTGAGGTTGGAATTTCGAAATTTGAACTCAAACAGTTGGATTTATTTTGCAGCTTATTGGAAGAAGGAAAGCAAAAGAAGCCTTAGCCTTTTGTTTCTTTTATAATCTATATTTTCGTATTCAAGCCTTTTAATAATGATATTCAATTTTAATTAGTTTGTGTTTATAATTGGGCTAAATAAATATTTCCCTAATTAAAATTAAAATCCGCCTAAATAAATAAATAACAAATAAAAGCGGCTTAAAGGCCTTATTTAGCCTTATAATTGAAGTACAAAAAAAGTAATTACACTCATCATATGCTAAGTATAATGTATCCTAGATGGATGGTTGGTTAAATTAAATACTATTTAGATTCTATTTTTCATCCATTTGAATTTTAAAATTGCTACTTGTTATTATTTTGGTTATACGACTTACCAAATGATCGAGACATCTAATCTTGAAGCTTGACTTGAATGATATGAAATTTCATGGATAAAATTTAAATTTATATAAGTTTTTTATTTAATGTGTAATGTGGCACATAGATATAGATTTTGATTTTGTGATTTTAATTTTAATTTCACAAATTATTAACACAATTATTAATTTGAAATTATTTTATATTTACTTATTAAAAAAGCCTCGGTTTGCATCTGTTCAAAATAATTTCGTTTTATCTTCTGTTGGAATAGAAGTTGGGACAAAACTAAAAAGTTTGCATCACAAATCCAAAATGTAAGCGAGTCAAAGAGATAAGTAAATAGAGAAGCAATACACAATATTTGTTAACGCAGTTCAGATTCACCAATCCTACATCTACGAAGTCTTGCTCAGAGAATGATTTCATTCAACAATTCATCTGGTATTGTAACACTCTGTACCTAAGTTAAACTGATAACCCAAGCAAAGGATGCCAAATATAGGCACTAAGTTCTCTAAATAACAATTATCTACATTTACCTTGAACATTTCCACTTGGCTTCAAGACATCAATACACCTATAACACTATTTTTCAATTTCAATCAATTGTTTACCTATGCACATGCCATTTTAAATCCATCATTTATCTTCATAATTCATACCTTGATGATGATGAGATGTGATCCATCGAGTTTAACTGGACCCTTTTCCTTCCAAACATTATCTGCATACTAGGAGTTAGAAACAACACACTAAGCTTCTTTGAAGCTTAGCAAGTACTCTCATTAATTCTAATTATAATTAGATTTTTAATATAAAATCTTTTTAATACATTAACTCTTTATGAACACAATTATTCATGATATGCCACTTTATAGATGAATTACTAAGAAATATTATTATTATTTAATACCATAAACATAATATATAATCTTAGAGATTTACTTACCATGAGTTATTACTTACTTTGTTCACAATTCGTTTTTTATTCACATCAAGACCTTTATTTTACTTCTTTCTTCTATGAATACCTCGAGTAAATGATGGAGAACCATGAAGGAAACACAAAACAAACACAAATATTATGAATAACATGAGTTGCATTTTAGTGCCACGAATGTCACAAGTAACACGAATAATACTACAGCACTTGGGTTCCTATGGCATGCCAACTATATCCCACGAGTCTTACCTAGTTTATCAAGGCTTTTACATGGTTGCACACTTTTATTTATTTAAGCATGATATTTTATTTGTTTTTTATATTTCATGTTTACACTTTATATTTCAATTGTACTTTATATTCTGAAATATATACATATATACATATTACATGATTTTACTCTATTCTTCACTTTTCTTTTTAAAACATATCACAATCTTATTTTGTAATTCAACTATATCTTAGCATAACACGAATACATTTCCTGACACTTACATGAATATTATTTCACGCTTAGTCCTTACATGAAATATATAATCTTTCACTACTCTACTTATCATTTAATGTTACACAATTCACTGATCTCTTCACTTCCTAATTATTACAATTACCATATATTAATTCATATTACTTGAACACTTATTTTCCATGACTTATTGCACTTTTATATTTGATTTAATTTAGTCCCTTGAGCTTGATTTTCAAATATTAATGAATTTATCTTTCATGTCCATTTTTCATGACACTTATTATTTTACTTTCTCAATTAATTTCTTATAACTTCTCATTATATTATTTCATGAAAAGCACAAATATTTTTATTTAATTTCACACGTACTAACCTTAATCTTTCACTATTTTCACATGTAGGAATAACAAGTGCTTTCATATATACACATAACAGGGTTGCCTACTTGAGTATCGGTCACCAAGTTATTTATATCTTGGCCTACAAAATTCAAAATTAAGATTCATTTGTTGTTTTTGAAGCCAGATTCAATAACCTTTTTACCATAAAAATTTAAGAATTTTGTAGGTCAGGATATAATATTGGAACTTGGAAGTCAGTAAGTGAAAAATACATCCCTTGACATAGAGGTATCACACATTTCTGTCTAGGTACCACACCCTTTTGTTTCACATGCATAGTATACCTTGTTTTGCTCTAAAAAGGTCTCAACGAACCTTGATTAATCGAACTTTAAAGAAATCTTAAAAATGGTTCAAAAGCCTTAAATGACTTTTAAAAGGTTAAAAGATGAGGAAAACTTGACTAATAAATTGACTCTTGAACTGTCACACTTTGAAAATCGGATTAGTAGAATCAGGTAATTAAGTTGTAGGCTCGAGATAGAGATATCAGAAATAGAGTTGTAGAAATTAAAATAAAACAAAACAATTAATTAATTAAAATAATAATTACTTTAATAAATTATATTAGTATGGATTAAATCGGAATGAATTTTAAATTAGAGGAAAATGTGAGAATAAAAAATTTTAATTGAAAAAGGGAGAGAATAGGAATGGGCCTTAGGGGAAATAAACTAAAATTTGAAAATTGGTTGGCTATATAAGAACACCTACCGTCCCTTCCCTCCATATTTCTATTCATTTAAAAAGTTTGTTAGATCCAAATTAGGAGTTTTCTCTCAAAATTCTCTTAACCATTCTGATTTTTCAAGCATCCAAATACATTTTTCTTCTCCAATTTAAGAAGAAACTCATCTTTTCTCTTTAAATTCTCTATTAAAGCATCCAAATACATTTTTCTTCTCCAATTTAAGAAGAAACTCATCTTTTCTCTTTAAATTCTCTATTATTTTTAACACGTTTTGTTCAAATTGATCCAAATCTCGTGGAGTTCTTCCAATCAAAGGTTACAATCTATTTTTTTGTGGTTTAAATAGATAATATGTGGTTTCAATTCGAGTTTTTATAAATATAATCAAGAATTCATGAGATATATTGATTTAAAGCTTGTTTTTGCTTGAAAATGGTAGATCTCGTAATAGTGAGCTAAGTGACTGCTTTAAAAAAATTTTCAACTCATTTTGATGTAATTAAAAGGTTTATAATCTTAATTTAACAAATATTTAACAAATTTGAATGGATTGAATGATTTTTCTTCTATATGATTGAAAACAAAATGTGATTTTCAGGAAAATAAAGATTTGTGGAATTACGTGAAATTAGAGGTATAGACCTGTAATTAAACATTAAATATGATGTTAGGAAGTAGGAAATAGGGATTAAATTGAGTGAGAGTGAAGAAATTAAAAGATCCGTGTTGTGCGAGGTGAGCTCGTTAGGAAGGTGTGACTGGTGAGCTGTTAGGATGTTAGGAAGGTTATTTTGCCTTAGAACAATTATAATCTGTTATGTTTGTGTGTTATTGTGTGAAGCCTTAGATCGCGAGGGAGCCTCATCAATCAAAGACAAAGGCAAGCAGAAGGCAACTTAGGTTCGACAGCAAGTAGCGAACTAGTAGGTGAGTAGTCATATATACTGCAAATGAGCACTAGTTCGCATGTTAAGGGGAGCTTAAGTATTCTAAAAACCCTGTTATACCATATGAGAACCATGTTATATTATATGCGAAACTTGTTATAATATATAAGAACCTTATTATACTATATGCGAACCATGCTATACCATGTGCAAAACCCATGCTATTATGTGAACACATGCTATTGTGCGAACCTATACCATGTGCGAACTATACTATTATGCGAACCTATGTTATATGCGAACTATAAATTATGAAATGTGATATTGCAAACTATGAATTACGAATTGTGCTATATTGTGCGAGTTCTGCTGTATTGCAAGTCCTATTATATTGTGAGCCCTATTCTATTGTGTACTGTGAATGTGTTAAAAATGATATGTTGGCATTGTGAACACTTGAAACTATTTGATATCATTGGCATGCTATAGGATTGTGAGTACTCACTTTTTATTATGTATTAGGGCATTGTGGCCCGAAGATAGCATTGGAGAGATAAGGGATTGTATAGCATAAATCCATTCACCATAGATAGCATGGAGTGTTTGGAGAGCGTGAGTATCCGTGCTACACTTATTGGAGATAGCGCAAGACTCTTTGACTCATTTGGAGTGTTTAGAGATCCTTTTATCCAATGTATATAAATTATGAATATGTTTCATAGTCACGAATTGCCAATATATCAATATTATGTGTTTTGAGTATTGTATTTTATGCAAACTGCTTTTATCATGAAAATTGTTATTTATGCTAACTATTATAGTATGTCTTCTTATCCCGATGAATGTGTTTACTTGTAGTATGTTTGAGCACTCATTGAGCTTCAATAAGCTCACACTCCTTGCATGTACCATGCAGAAATTTAACTTACAGGATAAGTGGCAAAATGAACTTTCCTAGTGATCCATTGCAAGGCAAAATTCCCTAAGTATGTGTTGTGTTTCCAACCCCAATAAGGAAGGCAATGTGGGACTGTTCCAAGGGACTAGATCTAGATTTAGATTTTTAAATAAATTTTGATGGGTTGTAAATGGACATTACAGAATGTTAATTTTGGGTTTTTGGATCTTTTATAACTGCTTGATTGAATGAATAAATGTTGGATTGTATGCATGATGATTTGTTTGAAAACTGATGAACTAACAAGTAAATGTAAACTAAGGAGTTCGCCAAACCATGAGGTACGACTTTATATCCTCAGTTTGTTTGAATCAAATTAATGACTTAGTATGCATGAGAAATGGGTTGTGATATGTTACATTGATGCTTGCGATCTGTCTAAATGATGTATGAATGGGAAGACAAAAACATGTTATAGGTCGCATGAGTAAGGACTTCACAAATTGCAAAATAGATGTCTTATAGAACAATAAATAAGTTGTTTAATAAAATGAATTATGCTAAGGGTAAAGCTTGCCAAAATATAGAGTTCGCCAATAGGGTGTTTGCCAAAATAGGGGGTTCACCAAGGTAAGTGGGTACGCCAAGGTAAGAGAGTTTGTAACACCCCAAACCTGGTCTGGATATTATGACCGAATCTGGCGATGTCACGTGAGAGTGTTTTCAAAGCGCATTGATTCATTTAAAATCATACTAGTTATTATCATTACTTATGTCAAGAAATCATGAACTAACTGATTTGCTTAAACCCATTTCTTTTATGCGGAAGCTCTTAGTTAATTTTAGAAAAATGGTGCTTTGTAGCGTTGCAGTTTATAAATCCATAAAAATAGTTCAAGATCCCCAAATTAAAAACCAAAACAGTCCAGGTCCAAAATTATGTCAAATACTCCTAAAATATAATATTAAAGGCAGTTAAAACGTAACAACCCATAAAGCTGAAGTAAATATAATAGTGGTTACTATTAAATCCTCCGCTATACCGATCCGTTTACTGCTGGGGATTACTTGACAGATAAAACAAATAAAGGGATGAGTTTTCGCAAACTTAGTGTGTACATCCCCATAGTTCAACATGCATGCAGTCAGATAACAGAATACAGTAATATTTTGGGCCTGAGCCCTTTACAGAATCGATGTGGGCTTTAGCCCGCTCAGAAACAGAATCAGATACAGTTGGGCCATAGCCCATACAGATAATATCGCATGCATATCAGATCAAAATATCAAATATGCTCACCAACCCTGCACATCATCTCCGTCCAACCCTACACACCATGTGGGGATAAAATCGACCCACCCAGTCCTACACACCAAATACAGGGATAAAATCAACCCATCTAACCGTACGCACCATAAGGTATCGAAATACGGCACATATAAAAAATATGTAGCATGGCTGCCAGATAACAGGCTTAGAAGCCTTTTAGATACTCCTTCACTTTATCAATAATCCTACCCTAATGTAATGTAACATACATAAATGGCATGGTATAATGCAGGTAAACAGATCATACATACGTATTCAGACCGAGCAGTTATACATGCTAAGTGCAGACACCACAATATCATATTAGAAAAACAAGGGTCTAAATTATCCTTACTAACCCTACATCAGGTCACAGTCGACTTGGGCGACTCGTGCAACCTTATAGTTCATATCAGAATAATGGACTCACACGCTCATGTGGCCTGCCTGTGTGGCCCACACGGCCCAAATTGGCCTTACCTGTGTGGATCACATGGCCTGGCTCAAAACCCCACACACCTGTGTGGTTCACCCGTATGGGCCCACACATCTGTGTGGCCCACATGGCCTAATTGGCCAAGCCTGTGTCTCACATACGGCCTCGCCAGTCTCACACGGTTGTGTCTGTTGTGGTCATGTCGCGCACACACGGCCTGCCTCATATCTACACACCCGTGTATCGCCACACGACCTACCACATGGGCAGTCCACATGCCCGTGTGGCGTCGACAGAATGCTTTTTGGCTTTCGTTGAATTTTGATTTTTGTATATTCGAAGTACACACCTGATATCATTTTGACGTTAAGACCACTCCAAGCACTTCAGAACCTATTATTGTCCATCAATTCACCAAATAAGTCACTTAAACGTTAATCGATTGAAAACTTAACGAGGTATTTCAGCCTAAAATTGATAAATCCCTTACCTTAAGCAACCCCAAAGCCCTCGTACTTCTACGGCATAGTCGAAATCCTACAGCAGCTTGATAGCCTCGTAAACGAATAAACCACTCCTCGATTAGACGCTTAATCAAAGAAATAACATTAGACTCAAGAAAAATCACTTACCGAAAGTGTGCCTCACGAAGAACACTAAAACGATTGAAAGGAAAAGAGTCAAAAAAATAATAAGGAAGCAGAAAATTTCAGCAGTAGATGGGAAATGAAGTGAAAATTGACAGCACCGAGTAGACAATAAGGGAAGAAAATGGTAAAAATCTTGGGAGTGTGGAAGAGTGAAGCCGAAATTGATTGTCGAAGGTATCTCCACAACTTCAAATTCCATATTTCTTTCCACGATTTACTCCTAGAATCACTCTCTCACATCCCATTTCACGTCTATCACTTAAAGTCCCAATACAACACATCACTTGCCGAAATTGTAGCAAAAATAATACCCATGCTCAGCCTGGGACTCGAACACAAGATCTCTCGCATGCTAACACTCTACTTAACCACTAGACCAGCAAGCCCATTCTGATAAGCTTTCACAATTAAATACCTATAAGCCTATTAACCAAAGTTAGGCTTTATTCAATTAAAATCCAAAATTTTGCTTAAGGTAAGGCTTGAACTTGGGACCTCCCCAACATAAACAGGACACTTAGCCACTAAAGCAGACAATTATTTACGTCAAATTATCGCAAAAACATATTCAAATGTTTTTATGCTACAAATTTACAAAAGCTGAAATTAAGGGAAATTTAGGGCGTTACAGAGTTCGTGGGTGTACCATTCACAGAATAGTCTGTTAATTATGATAGGACATTTATTTCAGAGTTCACTAGAAATAGGGGTTCGCCAACAATAGGAGATCATAGGGTAAATTGAGAACTAGCGATTCATAGGGCAAGTTGCGCACTAGGTATTCGCAGGGTAGGTCGCGAGCTAGGGGTTCATTAAGTCGTCTATGAGCTGCTAGGATTTCTAGTTGAGTTCGTCACGAGGTAGGGTCGCAAGATCTGTGTGTTTAATTTTCTTGATTTGTTTTTTTTTTTTTTATGTTGTTTTGGTTTAGAAAAGCATGTGTTAAGATTTTAAATACCAAATAATTCAATATATGTGAGTTGGATAGTGTGTTTTGTGGTGGTTTAATGGAGAGTCACTTCAGTGGCTAATATGACGTTCAAAATTCGGGTCGGACAGTCCCGACTGGGTTTGGGGCACTATATGAACCAAGTATTTTCCCCAAAATGTAGAATTCCTTATTAAGGTTTAGGTACGAGCTCGTATAAAGGGTGTTGTAGGTACAACTATTGGCTAAAATCTAGCCTACCCTCTCTCAAAAGATAATTGTAGACCCAAAGTTGAACCTAAATTGTTATAAATCACTCTCCCCAAATATTTCACTTACAGTCAATATCTATCTATAAAAATTCCTAACAATAAGTGTCTAAACACACCCCAAAACAGATGAGGAAGTCGACTAGCTAGCTATTTATAACTATTCTCCAACGCTAATTAGTAACCAAGAGAAAAATATAAGGATAAGCTTTAGCAAATAAAATAGTTTAAACTTTTCATACTTCTTCTTCAAGATATACAAGCAAATAATGATAATGGTGGTGGTGGTGGTGGTGGTGGTGATGACAATGACGACGATGATGATGGTGATGATGATGATTCTAGAATGTTGGGCCACAAATATCTCCACATTTTCTGCTTTAATAAGATTTAATCAAAAGTCAAACATGCCAACATGAAGACTTTGATTGTTCCAAACTAGCTTGTTTTAACTGTTATTTGAATATGAAATGAGCTAAGCTGTATAGGCAGTGTTTTATCACAAGAAATCTTTGAGCTAATTAAACATGAGCTTCAAGTAAAGTTCATGTCTCTACTGGTTTGGCTCTGAAAACATTATCCTTGAATGCCAACATAAAAGAACTTTGATAGGAACATACACTTGCTTTAACATAATTTCAAACAGTCCATGAGAAAAGCCATGTTTTATTTGATAATAAAATAATATTTCTATATTTAAATTTAATTATGCTTTAAAAGTAGTAAGGGTAAAAACTACATTAGTAGTCATCCAACTATTGGTAAGTTTCATTTTCGGTCACCAAATTATGAAAAGTTACAAAATGATCACCCAACTATTCGACTGTCTTTTTTGGTCACCGGTTGTTAAATGGCTAAAGAAAATATGATGTGACAACTTTTAAAATTGACATAATAGTAACTTTAACCCTCAACATTATACATTGTGTCAACTTAATCTTGATTCTAAAAATTTAACACTCAATATTTACTTATCGTGTAATTTGGTCTTTTTTTTTAGTTTTGTTTTTCTTTGTGGTCCTTTCACCTAAAAACCTAAAAGAATATATTTATCAACTAAACTTGATTGAAAATATATAAAAAAATTGGAAACACCCAAAAATTCAAAATAGTAATTTTCATCTTTTCTCATTCTTTTACAATTAATCATCATTTTCACAAAGAAATACAAAATTGCAAAAAAAGACTAAATTACACAATGTGTAAATATTGAAAGTTAAATTTTTTCAGAATCAAGACTAAATTGAAAAAAAATGTATAAATAATATGCCAATTTTAAAATATACAAAGTTATCATCTTGTTAATAATTTAAAGGTTGATGATAAAAAAAGTTGAATAATTAAATAACTATTTTATAATTTTTCGTAATTATATAATAAAAATATATAGTACCGAAATAGTAAAGATAGGGACCTTTTGATGGATTTGACTATTAATTAGAATCACACCTTACACAAATATATGTTTGTACTTTTGGTGTTTTTTAGTATGCCATTCAATTTAAACTTTGTAAAGGAAAAGATACAGAACAAAAATGCCCCATAATCAAATAGGGATTGGGGTTTGGTTGAGTGGGGACCATATTTTTTGAAAGAGAATGCGAGGGAAAAGAAAGAATGCCAGCAAGTTTTATTTGTTTAAAGTATAGTTGTTTATAATTCCATCAGGTGATTATGATTTTCTTAAAATTTTATGTTTATTATAATTAGATTAAATAAATAATGTATTTATTATTAAATAATAATTTGAATTTAACCAATTTAGTGACCTCTTGTTGGAGGTTTTATTTGATAATTTAACCCGTAAAAATATAAAAAAATGTAATATTTATTGGAATTTATTATCATAATTGCAAAAGAAAAAAAAAATATATGTAGTGCTAAGAGAAGTACTAGTTGCAATGTACATCAAAAGTGGTTCTCTGATAAGAATAAAAGGAGAAAAACACAAATAAGTTATTTACGAAATTCAATTTTTTTTATATATATGTGAACTTAGTTAAATGAGATAATTCATTTTTTTTAAAATTTAATGTAAGTGATTTAAGTCTTATTACACTCAAATATAGTAACCTCACTTTTGTACTAAAACATCTAGATCACCATTAAAATCTTAAGTTGTAATTTACAACTTGTAAACCTGCAATAAATTTATTGACACTTTCAATTATAAGTTCCATTATAAGTAGATAAGTGCTAAAAACTCCCGATACAAAACCTATACAAGTAGTCTCTTCAGTATATAAGCATTTGAGACTTGCTAACATATTAGATCAGTTATAATCATTTCCCTTAAAAAACTACAGCTAAAATAGTATACACAATATATTAATAAAGTCCAAGATAATGTATAAATGTTGGAGATAAGTCTTCAATGCAGTCCTGACCCAATCTCCTTATTTCAAGGGATTTAATTGATTTAATCCAATCTTCAAGATCTATTGTGTCAAATGGATCATTCTCCATAGATAAATAAATACAATATTGGACTTATATAATTAAAATTAAGCTTTAAAATCGAACCTAATACGATTTAAAGATGAATCAAGGTCCAAAATTGATAATTTCGATAATAATCTCGTTCAGAAATTTTGTTCGTGCAGTCTTCACTAAAACAACTATAATTTGAGCTCCTGAACTTAAAATTAGGTAATTCAAAATGCGCTTCGAAACTAAGAGATAACTATTTATAGACCTAAAAATGCTTAGTTCCCATCTAAAAACTCACCGCAAATTAATTAATTTTCTGAACTTAAAAATTGATAACTTCAATAAATTAAATTTAATAAATTTCATCCTTTCCATGTATCAACTTTTTTGTTTAATGTTTTTCATTATTTTTAAAATATTATTTTATTCTCTTCCTTGTTTTTAAAATTAATAAACTTTTATTATAAATTAAATCAATAATCATTGAATTAATGAACAAACGTAAGATCATGAAAGCTAGTATCATTAATACTAACTCATATCCACTATATTATTTAATTATTGTTATGCTTTTGCTATTTTACCAAAAAAAGTACCAACTCTCAAACCTCATTCATCAAATCCTCCGTAATTTTGGGTTGCTCCCACATGTTCTGGTACATGACTAATTTTTTTTTTTTTTTTTCTTTTGGAGGGTCTTAGTCTTACTGTTATGGTACATAGCTAAATTACCTTAATGGGGTAGCAGGAGGAGGGACAGTAGCTTTTACTGTCCTAGGGTTCCTTTTAGTTTAAAAGGGGACCATATATATATTTGGAGGGTGAAAAGAACGTTAGGAAGGACGCTTTGATTTTGAATTTAATAGTTTTTAAATATCAATTTTGATACAATAATTCTAATATTTTTAGAAAATAGAATGAACTTGATGAACTTGCAAAATAATTCTAATTTGAATTGACCATCTTTGCATAGATGCATAGGTAAGGTAGAGCAGTCCATCATATTTATTTCTGGTTAAATAATTATTTAAGGCTTTAATTTGATAGTGTTTTTTATATTAGGGTCTGAATTTTATTTTGATTCAAGTTAGGCTTTAAACTTAGTAATTGTTCTCACAATAGGGTTTGGATTAAGTAATTGTTCTTATATTGAGGCTTGAACATTTTTTTTTTGTCTAAGTTAGGCCCAAAATTTGGCAATTATTTTTATATTATGGTTTGAATTTGACAATTATTCTCATATTGAGGGTTTGAATTTTAAGGTTTTCAAGGAGTAACTTTGAAAAAAGTTCAAGTCCTTATGTGAGAATAATTGTCAAGTTAGGACAAAAAAAATTCAAGCCTCAATGTGGAAACAATTGTTAAATTCAAAGTGTAACTTAAAAAAAAGAAATTTTCATCCCAAAGTAAACAAAATTACTAAGTTCAAAACTTAAAAAATATTTAACCCTTAAATCAAATTTCATCATAATCTAACCTATGTATTTTGTGTGTATAAAAGAGATAATTGTTTGAGAATAAAAGAAATAATTAATGAAAGTTGAATCTTACACCTATTAAATGTCATCACTTAAAAAGTGATTATATGAATAAATTTTAAACTCTTAATAACAGTTTTGGTTTGCAGATTTTGTCATAAATAGATCAGAAATTGTAAGGAGTAAAATGAATGCTATATCTAGACAAATTAGAGCCACCGAAAATTTTATGAATTCAGCTCTCTTTATCGTTGATACCAACCGTTGTAGGCCAATTTTGACCCACTTAACCCAAACCCAAATGGCCCACTAGCTGTTACACCAAACCCAAACTAAGCCAAACCAACCCAAAACCCTTAGCCCAGCAGACCCTAGCCCAAAATCAAAATCCTAATTTTCCCCTAAACCTAGCTGCTGTCGCCTCTGCCCTCTGACACCCTACTTGCGCTTGAGCGGCCACCACCCTTGTCACCTCAGCACCGCCCATTTTCCTGCAAGAAAATAGGGAGAACATTAAAAGAGCAAGCAAGTTGTAAATTAGAAAGGCTACAAGAACATTTGTAAAAGATTTCGGCAGATTAATACAAAAAAACAAAAATTTCAACAATAAAGAGATCTTTAAACTTGTGCAAACAACGATTTAGCACTAAAAAGGCAGTGAGGATAACAAAAAAACGAAAACACCAAATCAAAGAGGTGACTTTATTTTTACTCCTATTTTATTTTTATTTCCGAATCTATTTTCCTGCTTCTACATACATAAACATATACATATTTATAAAAAGAAAAGAGGAAGAGAAAACCCTTTAAAAATTGCGAAAAATCGGTGCCTTTTTGACTTCCGACCGCCGCGTGCGGCAGCGCCGACGGCGGCGCGTGGCGGATGACAGGCCGGAGACTTTGCCGGAGCCCTAACCTGCAGAGAAAAAAATAAACAAAGAATTTTTTTTTAAAAACAGATAACAAATGGTTTTTTTTTAGTTTTTACTTATATAGGCATCGTGAAACGACCCGACCCGCTCCAACCTCAAGGTCTGCGTGTTTTTTGAAAAGGGGTATTTACGTGCGCAGTCCTTCCGCTTTTTCTATGTTTTGCAATCAAGTTTTATTTCTTTGTTAATTTGGCCCGTTAATTTATTTTAGTTTCCAATTTGGTCCCCCGTGCTACTGCACGTTTTGGCGGGAGGGGTTTATTGCGCTTTTAGTCCCTCCTGGTTCTTTTCGAATACAAATCGATCCTTTTCTCTTTATTTATTTTTAAATTTCCCCCAAACTTTCCGTTTTAATTTCAGTTTAATCCTTTTTTAGTTGTTTCACTACTCTTATATTATTATTTTCTAATTTTATTATCATTATTATTCTTATTATTATTATATTTTTATATTATTATTTCATCATTATTATTTTATGTTACCATTATGTTTATTTTTATCTTTATTTTTATTATTATTTCTTTTTACTAATATTATGATTACTACTATTATTACCATATTATTAGACTAGCTAATTTCATATTATTATTATTATTATATTTTTTCTTTTGTATATACTCACTCCATTATTATATTTATTATTTATTATTCTACTAACATATTCTATTATTCATATTAATATATTATTCTATTATATACATGTTTTATCTTGTCCATTTTGTTTTCAATCTCACATTATTATTTTATTAACGCATCTATCTTGTCACGCATGTAACATTGTATTTTCACATTCTGCTACTCATCACATTAACCTTTACCCAATACTTTTTTATCGATGTTTTGCATTTAGAGATTCGAGAAAATCGTGCCCTAACTTACTGGGCTTCGGTTTTTCCCATTTAATCTGAATAGCAGAATATCCTTTTAACTCGCAATACGGGTTTTTTGAATAAAATACTTATCCTCGGAGATTCGTGGTGTCGTGCCCTAACTTACTGGCCATGACATCTTGTTTCTTTGAGGTAAGACTTTTTTATTTTATAAATAAAGGCAATATTCGGTATTTGGAAGTTCAAGGAACCATGCCCTAACTTACTGAGTTTCGACTTTCCTTGCTCAACCTAAATAATCGAATACCCTTTTAAAATGCATGGATTTCAAATAAAAGGCAAGCTCGTTGTCGAAGATTCTAGATGTTGTGTCCTAACTTACTGGATATGGTATTTTATTACTTCGAGAAGAGAGGGTCTTTAACGTTCGTTTCAATTCATTCAAGCGTTTTTTAATAAAAGGAGGGATCATATTTTAAATTCTTTCAAGTTTTCGAATCTTCGACACTAATACACTAATTAATCAACTAGGTATCAATTTTGGGCGTATCGAGGGTGCTAATCCTTCCTCGTGCGTAACCGATTCCTGAACCCGTTTTCTTGATTTTCGTAGACCGAAATTGTTGTTTCGATAAATTAAACTGTTTATTAAAGACAACCACTTTCCGAGGTGACCCGATTACACCTTAACAAAAAGGATTGGTGGCGACTCCCGTTTTTTCGTTCCATTTTCAAAATCCAAGTCGACTGCTTTTTTTTTCAAAAAAATGGTTTCGACAGCTTGGCGACTCCACTGGGGAAAATTGAAAAGATAGTCAAGCCACGAGTTGATTAATTTTTGTCTTTTTTCGAAAATTGAAAATTTAGTTTTAATATATGATCCTTCCTTGGCATTTCATCTGTTTTGTATTACGGTCTTCGTTATTTTGTTCATATGTTCTTTTTTTCAAGCTTTTGTATATCCTGTTGCATTGCATTGCATGACCGTTGTGGTTATACCTTTTAAGTGGAAGTGAAAAGCTAAGCCTTCGTGAGGTCTTCACCTCTGTGCAGGATAGTGGATTGCTTTCGGGATACATTCGTACCTATGTCTTCATGAGATTTTCATCTCCGTGCAGCCATAGGGAAATGTGTCCCTCTGAACTGAACTCGGTCCATATGAGCCTATAATGGGTGAAGATTATGGAATCTGCTGGTTCGGGTACCTTTGCTTTAGAGCCAAACCGCATATAGAAAACCCTAAGAGCCCACCCTAGTCAGAGCTGTGCTAAACCCTAGCAGTCACTCGGATAGGTGCTAAATTGTTTTTCTTTTTCTTTTTCTTCATATACTTTGGATTTTGTTTTTATATATTGCACTGACTTCTTGTGTTTTCTCTTTGTTATATTTTGCATGCAATTTCATACTTAAGAGGTGTCGATTGCTAAATTAGAAAGTTTGGTCATGGAAAATGAATTTCTTGAAGTGGAATGTAACGCGGCTGTCTAAAATTGGTCAGAGGCAACACAATTAGAGAAGGGGGATAGTCTAGCTGCGGGGCATGTGTCAGAATTATGGGACTACACTCGTATTAGCGTTATGCAAAATAACCTTCAATAGTTAAAGGGAATATGGGATTAGTGGAATGATGAGACTAAGAATTCGTTCTACCATAGTTACGGGGATTTACCGTACTTACTACATCAAGGTAGACGAGCATTTATTGCGATCCCTCACTCAGTACTGGAACCCTGTATATAGTTGCTTCATCTTTGGGAGAGTAGATTTGGTACCCACTGTGGAAGAATACATAGCTTTATTGAACTGTTCGAGGGTTCAAGTTGATAGAATCTATTCGAGAGCTGCTTCTGTTCCAACCTTTTAGAAGAAGTTAATGAGTATTACGGGAATAAGTGAGCAGTGGATTACAACTAGGATTAAGGAAAAGGGCGAGTGTAAGTGCATTCCATGGATGAATTTAAGGGATTTGATTTTGGCTCATCCTAATACGAAGAAGAGAGTTGATGTCTTTACATTGAGCACCTATGGATTAATGCTATTCCCTAGGGCTTTGGGGTATGTAGATGAAGCAGTCACAAATCTCTTTGACTGACTCGACAAAGGGGTCACGCCAGTTCCTGCAATCTTGACGGAGACTTTTAGGTCATTGAATGCATGTAGAAGATCCGGAGAGGGTAGGTTTATAGGATGCGCATAGTTGTTGTTAGTTTGGTTTCATAGCCAATTCTGGAAGGTGAACAAGGTCTCTTACCGGGTCTACTTGGATGGTTATTCCCCATTAAAAGAGATAGTAGCATCACAAATAAGAGATGACGTGTCAGACGAGAATTGGATAGCACTTCTCTAGAATCTTCAAGAGGAGGACATTGAATGGAGAGCTTCTTGGTTAGTGCCCAATAAAATTTTATTCCGGTGTGAGAGTTTTGATTGGATCCTTTTGCTCAGGATTTGGGGAGCCTTTGGTTATGTTCCTTTAATGGTACTAAGGCAATATGGATCAAGGCAGTTTATACCGGTAACGCATGGCGTAGCACAATGTGAGTTCCCATATAAAGGAGATAATTACAAGAAGAGGGTCAAGGAGATTTCCACTGCTTGGAATCAGACTCGTCAGATGAAGAAGTTGACCGTAGAACCAATGACTACTTTCGAGTACAGTCGATGGTTCAGCAAAAGGGTTAATGATAATATCCCGAGGCCAAGTCTAGAAGGTGTTCGGTCGATGGAAGAATATCTACAGGTAGTCCCATTAGAATTGGAAATAACAAAGCAAGATTTTGAAAAGAAGAATCGGGAATTGGAAAAGAAAATAGAACAATTGGAGGAAGAAAAGATGCATTTAAGGTTAGATGCTGATGTTCAAAAGTTAGAGGCTAAGAAACTAAGGAAAGGAAAAAATAAGGTCGAGGAGGATTTGGATAATTTGAAGACAGTTTACAAGAGACTACGTCGCTCGACGAAAACTGCTGGATTGGGAAAAACGTCGGAGCAGTGGTAGCAGGAAATTCAAGAAGAAAGGATCAAAACTAATCGGTGGGAGAGAAAGTTCCAAGAGGCTCAAGCTCAGAGAAAGGCTTTAGAAAGGAGTTTATCAGAAGTCCAAAATGACAAAGGAGAATTAAAGACTAGAGTGGCTGAACTCAAAAAAGTACTTTATCAATATAGAAATCATAATTCTACGATCGAGTTGAGAGCCAATTTGAACAAGATTGAAGAAATGAAAGGAAGAATAGAAGAACTGGAGTCTGATTTACGAAATTGTGAGCTTCGAGTAGAGCTCCTTGAAGTAAATAAGGAACGTTGGAAGGAACAACTTAATCACTCTCAGAGTCAAGTTAAGAGCTGAGATTACATTATGGGCAAAGCTGTTGCTTAGATTCGAGAGGTAGCTGATCACCTACAAATTTTGGCAGTTCAAGCGGACATGCTAAGTGTGAGATACGAGCTGGAATCAGATCGAGGGCAGGAGTTAGCTTCGTTGCTTAGGAAAGTTAAAACTTTGAGCATTAGGGTAAAGTCGTATTTGTAATCCATTTTATGTAAAGATTTTTGTTTTCTAGTAAAGTTTTCTAAATGAAATTGAATCAGAATCGATGCCTTTTGCATTTATTTCATTCATATGCATTGCATTGCATCATATGCATTAAAAGACCCTGATTAAGTAAAAATTATGACAGTTACCCTGAAACTAACGAAAATCCACCAACTAAATATCGCTACAACACTCGTCACGAAACCAAAGCAATGGACCAAAGGCTAGAAAGATTGTAGCAAATGCAAAAGGAGATGCAAGATCAGATGCAAGCATAGATGCAAGAGCAACTGGCTAAGATTCGACAGGATATGAGAGAACAGATGATAGAATCCCAAAACACCATGATGAGTCAATTAGCACAACTATCATCTAGAAGGCTTGATAAAGGAAAAAGCCCTATGGTCGATCCTAAACTTGATCATGAAAACCTCGACTATCCTCTAGGATTTACCCCGACAAACACCCAAGCACAACCAGATATGTACCCTCAAAAGACACCTGTCACCATTAGACCTCAGATCAGGCTGGTACTGCGGTACCTATGACCTTTCTGACAGGCTCGGGTTCTAACCCAGGAGATAGTTTAGCTAATCCTCAGGTTCCCAATCTCGATGAAGCGACAAAAATGGACAGAGTAAGAGTAGAACTTTCAAAACAACTCGTGGACTGGTGCAAGTGGTTAGAAGAGAAGTTCAAAGCAATGGAGACTGTTGGCTACCGTTACAGAGTTGACGCCAAAGATTTAAGCCTAGTCCTGGATCTGGTACTCCCCCTAAAGTTTAAAACTCCAGAGTTTGAAAAGTAAAACAGGACGAGCTGCCCCGAAGCGCATATCACGATGTTCTGTCGAAGAATGGTAGGTTACATTAATAATGACCAGTTGTTGATTCACTGTTTTCAGGATAGTCTGGTCAGGTCTGTGGCCAAATGGTACAATCAGCTAAGTCGTGCCTAAATTAAGACATGGAAGGACCTGGCACAGGCCTTCATAAAACAATACGGCCACATGACAGACATAACGCCCGACAGAATCACACTGCAAAATATAGAGAAAAAGCCAAACGAGAGCTTCAGACAGTATGCCCAACGATGGAGAGAGATAGTAACACAAGTTCAGCCGCCACTCCTAGAGAGGGAAACAACCATACTCTTCATCAATACTTTGAAGGCTTCATTC
Source organism: Gossypium stocksii (assembly GCA_020496765.1). Lineage (NCBI taxonomy): Eukaryota > Viridiplantae > Streptophyta > Magnoliopsida > Malvales > Malvaceae > Gossypium > Gossypium stocksii. The sequence goes on along the minus strand of CM035631.1, from coordinate 19,637,435 downwards.
ATTAGCCACATGTTGGGAAGCGCTACTAAAAGTTTTTTAGATATCGTAATGTGTAGAGAGATGATAGAAAATGCAATAAGATGAGGCAAGATAGAAGCGGGGGAAGGTACTAGAAAGACGGCTCCAAAGAAAAGAGAGAATGAGGAAAATAATGTAAGTACCTGTAACAAAAGTTATTCAAAGTCAATCACTGTGATCCCAAGAGCAGTAACTACTGATCATCAAAGCCCATCTAGACAAGAATCCAATACAAAGCAGAACACAGAGAAACTCCAATTTACACCGATCCCAATGACATATAGGGAATTGTACCAGAACATATTCGATACACATGTTTTTCCCTTCATTACTTAAAGCTCTTGCAGCCCTCGTACCCTAATTGGTATGATACAAATGCACAATGCGAGTACCATGTGGGGATTGTGGGGCATTCAATAGAAAATTGCCTCGCTTTCAAGAAATTAGTAGAGAAGTTCATTCAAATGGGCATTGTGAAATTCGATGATACCCCTAGCGCAGAACACCCGCTACCTAACCATGCTAACAATGAGGTAGGTATGATAGACGAGAATGTGGGAAAAAGAGTTAAAATGGATGTTGCGGAAGTGAAAACCCCAATGAGATGGTTTTAGAAAGAAATGATAAAAATGGGGTTAGCTGTATCAGATCTGGAGGGAGGCTGTAAAGAAATAAGGAACTATTGTGAGTTCCATGCTGAAAAGGGCCATAAAATCCAAGAGTGCGTTGAATTCAACATCTTGGTGCAAAGTTTCATGGATGACAAGGAGCTAGAATTCTTTGAATATACCAAAAGCACAGAGGGAGTGGATGTATGCGCCTCAGAAGAAGGGTTAACCAACCGGGTTTACAAAAGTAATCTCCCAGTAGTCATCATCTCGCGACTAAGAGTCAATGAAACCGAAGAACAAATAACACCAAGAGTCACAATTCAGAAGCCTGTAGCTTTTCCTTACACGGATAGTAAATGGGTTTCTTGGAACTATGATTGCAGCGTGACGATCCTGGGTGAGGAGAACTCGATCAACTCTTCAGACAAGGAACAGGATGTGAGCTTCTACACACACAATGGGAGGCACTATGATACCCCGATTGTAAAAACTAGGCCTGTTAAAGGAAAATCCGTAATGGTCAAAGAAAAGAAGAAGGAGACGACTAGACCAGAATCGCCTATCAATGAACCAGTGACCGAGAAAGAAGCCAAAGAGTTTCTAAAATTTCTAAAACACAACGAGTACAGCATTGTGGAGCAATTGCACAAGCAACCAGCACGCATATCGATACTAACCCTACTCTTAAGCTCGGAGACACACCGCAATGCTTTTATTGAAAGTGTTGAATGAAACTTACGTTGCGGATGACATCTCTGTCAACAAGTTGGATGGTCTGGTCAGCAATATAAGCGCTGACAATTTCATCTTCTTCAGTGATGACGAAATACCGCCAGGGGGCATAGGATCTACAAGAGCTCTGCATATTACCACCCGTTGTAAGGGATATACGTTGCCAGGGGTGTTGATTGATAACGGATTAGCCCTAAATGTCTTACCCCTATCCACACTAAGTAGGCTGCCTGTGGATAGCTCTCATATGAAAACATGCTAAAGCATAGTGAGAGCATTCGATGGTACTGAAAGGAAGGTGATGGAAAGAATTGAGATACCCCTTTTGATTGGTCCCAACACATATGAGGTGGACTTCTTGGTAATGGATATTAAGCCTTCGTACAATTGCCTATTGGGGAGGCCTTGGATCCACTCGGCGGGAGCAGTGCCGTCATCATTGCTCCAAAAGCTAAAGTTGGTAACTGACGGAAGATTGATAACGATAAATGTGGAGGAAGATGTTATTGAATCTGTCACCAGCGACGCACCATACATAGGGACAGATGACGAAGCAATTGAATGTTCCTTTCGACTATTGAAATTCGTCAATGTAACATTCGTTGTTGAAGAAACAAAATCCCTATCCCAAAATATCTAAGACCATAAGGATGAGTCTGCGGTTGATGGTCGAAAAATGAGCCTTACCAGGAAGAGGACTTAGAAAATACCTCCAAGGAAGAATTGAGGCCCCGTTCCTAAAAGAAAAATGAGACAGCTTTGGCTTAGGGTTCAAGCCGGATGCAAAGCAGAAGAAGAAAGAGTTAGAGAAGAAACAAGAAAGAAGGAAATCACGATTGAGTGTGGAAGAAATGAAATGGGAACCAATGATATTCCCCCACATATCCAAGACGTTCATGTCAGGAGGGATCATTTACCCAGGACGAGGGATGCAAAGTATGGAAACCACAATTGGAAGCATGCATATCAATGCTATATCCGAAGGAAAAGCTGAAGAGTGAAACTTGTCAGGCATTCGCCCTTATGAGCCTGGCAGTGTTCTAAACAACTGGACTGTGGAGGAAATCCCTTGAGCTTTTAGAACTTATTCAGAGTAATATTCGGAACACACTTGTTGCTTTAAGTTTAGAAGCAAAAAGATTCCTTTTTGTTAAACAAGCTCATGTCCAAATATCATTATTTTCAATGAAATGCATCTTGGCTGTCTTTTGAGCAAATCTTCTTCTATTATTCCCACTTCATTCATCATCATAATTATCCTTTTAGATATTCTTTTAAATGTTCTCATTCTTCATTCATAATCATACAATGCCAATAATCATGCTTAGATTCTTTTGTTCTATGAACCTCTCTTCATCTCCATAATATGTCCCCAGATATCAATGATTTGAATGATGCTACCAATGACTCAGGAAGTCCTTTTGAGCAGGATATGGGTATGAAAGCTTCTTAGGATTTGGAAAATGACCAAAGTTATGACATGTCTCCTGAACTGTTAAGAATGGTAGAACAAGATGAGAAATAAGTCCTGCCATATCAAGAGCCAATAGAAGTTGTGAGTTTAGGAAAAGAAAAAGAACTCGTGGTCTTCGCCCGGTCATACCAAGACATGCCCGATTTAAATACTAACATCGTGGTCCATCAACTCCCTATAAAAGAAGAATGCAAGCCGGTTCAGCAGAAACTCCAAAGAATGAGGCCCAATGTCTTGCTAAAAATAAGGGAAGAAGTCAAGAAACAATATGATGATGGATTTTTGAAGGTAGTTAAATATTCAGAATGGGTGGCCAATATCGTCCCCGTCCTTAAGAAAGATGGGAAGGTATGAATGTGTGTAGACTATAGGGATTTAAACAAGGCCAACCTAAAGGATAATTTCCCGCTACCACATATCGACACCTTGGTGGACAACACATTGGGACACTCGTTGTTCTCCTTCATGGATGACTTCTCTGGATATAACCAGATTAAGATGCATTCTGAAGATATGGAAAAGACCACATTCGTGACGGCGTGGGGTACGTTTTGTTACAAGATGATGCCGTTTGGGTTGAAAAATACTGGGGCAACGTATCAAAGGGCCATGGTAACCTTGTTCCATGATATGATGCATCAAGAAATTGAGGTCTATGTTGATGACATGATTGCCAAATCTCGAACAGAAAAGGAGCATGTTCAGGTCTTGAGAAAATTGTTCGTAAGGTTGAGGAAATTCCAGTTAAAGCTCAATCTAGCAAAGTGCATTTTCGGAGCCAGGTCTGGAAAATTGTTGGGGTTTGTAGTCAGTGAAAGGGGAATTGAGATCGACCTAGATAAAGTTAAGGCCATACAAGAGCTACCTCCTTCACGTACTCAAAAAGAAGTTTGAGGCTTTCTGGAAAGATTGAATTACATTGCTTGTTTCATCTCACAGCTAACTGAGAAATGTGATCCTATATTCCGCCTCCTTAAGAAACGTAATCCGGGTGTATGGGATGAAGAATGCCAAAATACTTTCGACAAGGTCAAACATTACTTGTCCAATGCCCCAGTGCTAGTGCCACCTAGCCCAAATAGACCTTTGATACTGTACTTGGCAGTATTCGAGAATTCCATGGAGTGTGTGCTCGGCCAACACGATGAGTCGAGAAGGAAAGAAAAGGCAATATACTACCTTAGTAAAAAGTTCACTGAATGCGAAACAAGGTACTCACCAATTGAGAAATTGAGTTGTGCCTTGATCTGAACAACTTGAAGATTGAGGCAGTATATGTTGTCCCATACGACTTGGCTAATCTCGAGGCTAGACCCTCTAAAATACATAATGGAGTCGACTGCTTTGAATGGAAGGATTGCCAGATGGCAAATTTTGCTTTCTGAGTTTGACATAGTTTATGTGAACCAAAAGGCGGTGAAATGGAGCGCCAAAGCAGATTTTCTAGCCAGTAAAGCTATGGAGGATTACGAGCCGTTGAGTTTCGATTTCCCTAATGAAGATCTAATGTATGTGGCAACAATTGAAGAAGGTACCTCAAAAGATCGTCCTTGGAAACTGAACTTCGACGGGGCATCGAACACTGTTGATAATGGAATTGGGGTAGTTCTGGTATACCCAAATGGAGATCATTATCCATTTACTTGCAAATTGGATTTTGATTACACAAAGAATATGGCAGAATATAAAGCCTGTATCATGGGAATCCGCGCTACTATAGAACGTAAGATTAAGGTACCGGAAGTATATGGAGATTCTACACTGGTAATTTATCAACTCAAAGGGGAATAGGAGACAAGAGATCCCAAGCTGGTCGACTATAAAAGATTGGTCTAAGAATTGATCAAGGAGTTCGATGATATCACTTTCTGTTATCTGCCAAGAGACGAAAATCAGATGGCTGATGCTCTGGCCACTTTGGCTTCCATGGTCAGGATAAACAAATATGAGGATATGAAACCTATCCAAATAAGTATTTATGGGGCCCCGGCTCATTGCTACAACGTTGAAGAGGAAGAGAAGGGTGATCATCCGTTGTACCATAATATATTGCAATATGTGAAGGATCGTGAATACCCTGATCAAGCAATTGAGAATGACAAAAGGACGTTGAGAAGACTAGCCTATGACTATATCTTAGATGGAGAGATCTTATACAAAAGAAGAAAGGATCAAGTACTATTGAGGTGTGTGGATGCTGCAGAGGCTAAGAAAATCCTAGAAGAAGTTCATGAGGGTGTCTGTGGAACACATGCCAATGGTTTTACAATGGCCAGGCGAATCATGAGATTCGGGTATTATTGGTCTACCATGGAAGGAGATTGCATCAATTATGCCAGGAAATGTCATAAGTGCCAAATTTATGGGGACAAGATTCATGTACCTCCCTCACCTCTACATGTTATGACTTCCCTATGGTCTTTCTCTATGTGGGGCATGGACGTCATTGGACCAATCTCGCCAACAGCTTCTAATGGGCATCGGTTCATCTTTGTGGTAATTGACTACTTCACCAAGTAGGTAGAGGCCACTTCATATGCTAATGTGACAAAATCAGCAGTCAGCAAATTCTTAAAAAAGGAGATCATATGTCGGTATGGAATGCCAGAAAGGATCATATCTGACAATGCATTGAATTTGAACAATAGCACGATAGCAGAGGTCTGCAGCCAGTTCAAAATCAAGCACCACAACTCGTCACCATTTTGCCCAAAAATGAATGGTGCAGTTGAAGCAGCTAATAAGAACATCAAGAGGATAGTGGGGAAAATGACTGAGACCTACAAAGATTAGCACGAGAAGTTACCATTTGCCCTCTTCTCCTATCGAACATCGGTCAGAACCTCCACCAGGATAACTCCTTTCTCATTGGTTTATGGAATGGAGGCAGTTTTACCCATCGAAGTTGAAATTCCTTCTCTTCGAGTCCTGTTTGAACTGAAATTGGACGAATCAGAATGGATCTAGGCTCGATATGATCAGCTAAATTTGATTGAAGAGAAGAGGCTGAAAGTTATCCGTCATGGTCAAATGTACCAAAAACGAATGATGCGAGCGTACAAGAAGAAAGTTCGCCTAAGAGAATTTTATGAGGGAGACCTAGTGTTGAAAAAGATTCTTCCTATACAAAAGGATTTCAGAGGGAAATGGATGCCGAACTGGGAAGGACCTTATGTGGTAAAGAAAGCGTTCTCTGGAGGAGCATTGATTTTGGCCGAGATGGATGGTAAAAGCTTGCCCAATCCCATCAATTCAAATTTGGTCAAGAAATATTTTACCTAAAAGAGGGAGAAGCTAAAGAGAAAACCCACAAAGGGCGCTTTAAAACCTTCAAAAAAAGGGGAGAGGCCAAGGCGAAAACCCGCAAAGGGCGTTTTGAGACCAAAGGGGTTTCGGGTCGAAAACCCAAAAAAAAGGCTGCTCAAATTTTGACAAAGGAAAGGGTACATGACGATATTGTCTTATCAGAATTAACAACAAGGAGGAATGTTACACCTCGGGACATCTACAAAATACTGCAGATCTTTCAAACACTTGTTCAGCTCAAAAGGATCTTCAAAGATTGGATAGTGAAGCTCAGACTGCGATATCTGAGGCACCTACTTTCCTTTTGTTCATTTTGTATTCCAAGCAGTGTTTGCCTCCCTTGATTAATCCAATTCTATTTTTGATAAATTCCAATTTTGTTCATCATTTTGTTCTTTTTCAAGCATTTTGCATTGGAATAACGATTGATGGACCAATAATACTATCATAAAAGAAGTTTTGCATATTACTCTAGAAGTTTCTAAACAGCGCAGAAACCTGAAATAGGACTGTTGTTTAGAACTCACCAAGCCTAAAGTTTGGAAACTTTTTGAGAAAGGGGAGTCTAAAATTTTGACTATCTCTCCAGACTCACTGTTAACGATATCAGTTACACAAGAAGACAATGTATTGCATCAGTGAAGCAACCTTGATGAACAATGAGCGATGACACCTTAAACACTTAAGAATGAATCATTCTCATGACATTTTTGCATTCATATCATTCATAACACATTTGGGTAGGAGCATTTGATTCATTCTGTTCATAGCATCCTAATCATTTGGCATAAACATAAGCATATGAAACCAAGTCTACAGGATATGTCCCCTAGAGGGCAAGTTAGCAACATCAGTAAGTTCGTACCTATCTCCCTTACTAGCAGTGGAATAGGTTAAAGATTGTAGATCTTGTCACCCTAAACAGTAGTGGGGCAAGATCGAAGGCAAATCTTGTCTCCCTAACCACTAGTGGAATAGGATTTAAGCCACCATCCTATTGCCCCGACCAACGGTGGAATTAGTTGAAGATTGTGGATCTTGTCACCTTAAACAGTAGTGGGGCAAGATCGAAGGCAAATCTTGTCTCCCTAACCAGTAATGGAACAGGATTTAAGCCACCATCCTATTGCCCTGACCAGCAGTGGATTAGGTTGAAGATTGTAGATCTTGTCGCCCTAACCAGTAGTGAGGCAAAATTGAAAGCAAATCTTGTCTCCCTAACCAGTAGTGGAACAGGATTTAAGCCACCATCCTATTGCCCTGACTAGCAGTAGAATAGGTTGAAGATTGTAGATCTTGTTGCCCTAACCAGTGGTAGGGCAAGATCAAAGGCAAATCTTGTCTCCCTAACCAGTAGTGGAACATGATTTGAGCCACCATATTAGCTCCCTGACCAGCAGTGGAATAGGCTAAAGATTGCAAATCGAGTCTCCCTGAAGATACAGAGGAGCAGGTTGAAATCACATTGAAGTTTTTGTAGGGAAGATCGAAGCAACAAATCTCTTCTCCCTAAAATTACATTGAAGCCATTAGTTTTATCTCCCTGAAGTTACAGTGGAGAAGGTTAAAAATAAACAAATCTTATCCCCTTGAAGTTGCAGAAATGGAATAGATTAAAGCTGCATGTTGTTGTCTCTCTAAAGTCATAATGGAGTGGATCAAAGCAACAAGAGGAGGTGGATTGGAACGAAGCTACCTGAAGAAAAGGAGCACCAAAGAAGTCGAGACTCGGCAAGACCTGGCAAAATTAACCCTTCTTTATGTCTTTGCTCTATTCCCGTTACACAATAACGAGCAAAGAGCGGCAGCTGTTGTAGGCCAATTTTGGCCCACCTAACCCAAACCCAAATGGCCCACTAGCCGTTAAACCAAACCCAAACTGAGCCAAACCAACCCAAAACCCTTAGCCTAGCAGACCCTAGCCTAAAATCAAAATCCTAATTTTCCCCTAAGCCTAGCTGCTGCCGCCTCTGCCCTCTGACACTCCACTTGCGCCTGAGCAGCCACCGTCCTTGTCACCTCAGCACCACCCATTTACCTGTAAGAAAACAGAGATAACATTAAAAGAGCAAGCAAGTTGTAAATTAGAAAGGCTGTAAAAGCCAAGCAAAAACATTTGTAAAGGATTTCGACAGGTTAATACCAAAAAGCAAAAATTTCAACAACAAAGAGATCTTTAAACTCGTGCAAACAATGATTTAGCACTAAAAAGTCAATGAGGATAACAAAAAAATGAAAACCCCAAATCAAAGAAGTGACTTTATTTTTACTCCTATTTTATTTTTATTTCCGAATCTATTTTCCTGCTTCTACATACATAAACATATACATATTTATAAAAAGAAAAGAGGAAGAGAAAACCCTTTAAAACCTACAGAAAATCGGTGCCTTTTCAACTTCTGGCCGCTGCGTGAGGCGGCGTCGACGACGGCGTGTGGCGGATGACAGGCCGGAGACTTCGCCGGAGCCCTAACCTGCAGAGAAAAAAATAAACAAAGAATTTTTTTTTAAAAATAGATAACAAACAATTTTTTTTTTTTAGTTTTTTTACTTATATAAGCATTGTGAAACGACGCCATTTTGGTCGGCGTCCATAAGCCCCAAAACGACGTCGTTTTGAGCCGACCCGCGCGACCTGACCAGTTCCAACCTCAGGGTCCGCGTGTTTTTTGAAAAGGGGTATTTACGTGCGCAGTCCTTCCACTTTTTCTATATTTTGCAATGAAGTTTTATTTCTTTGTTAATTTGGCCTGTTAATTTATTTTAGTTTCCAATTTGGTCCCCCGTGCTGCTGCACGTTTTGGCTGGAGGGGTTTATTGCGCTTTTAGTCCCTCCTGATTCTTTTCGAATACAAATCGATCCTTTTCTCTTTATTTATTTTTAAATTTCCCCCAAACTTTCTGTTTTAATTTCGGTTTAATCCTTTTTTAGTTGTTTCACTACTCTTATATTATTATTTTCTAATTTTATTATTATTATTATTATTATTATTATTATTATTATATTTTTATATTATTATTTCATCATTATTATTATATGTTACCATTATTTTTATTTTTATCTTTATTTTTATTATTATTTCTTTTTACTAATATTATTATTACTACTATTATTACCATATTATTAGACTAGCTAATTTCATATTATTATTATTATTATATTTTTTCTTTTGTATATACTCGCTCCATTATTATATTTATTATTTATTATTCTACTAACATATTCTATTATTCATATTAATATATTATTCTATTATATACATGTTTTATCTTGTCCATTTTATTTTCAATCTCATATTATTATTTTATTAACGCATCTATCCTATTACGCATGTAACATCGCATTTTCACATTCTGCTACTCAAAACATTAACCTTTACCCAATGCTTTTTTATCGATGTTTAGCATTTAGAGATTCGAGAAAATCGTGCCCTAACTTACTGGGCTTCGATTTTTCTCATTTAATCTAAATAGCAGAATATCCTTTTTAACTCGTAATACGGGTTTTTTTTGAATAAAATGCTTATCCTCGGAGATCCGTGGTGTCGTGCCCTAACTTACTGGCCATGACATTTTGTTTCTTCAAGGTAAGACTTTTTTCTTTTATAAATAAAGGCAATATTCAGTATTTGGAAGTTTAAGGAACCATGCCCTAACTTACTGGGTTTCGACTTTTCTCTCTCAACTTAAATAATCAAATACCCTTTTAAAATGCATGGATTTCAAATAAAAGGCAAGCTCATTCTCGAAGATTCTAGATGTTGTGTCCTAACTTACTGGATATGGCATTTTATTACTTTGAGACGAGAGGGTCTTTAACGTTCGTTTCAATTTATTCAAGCGTTTTTTAATAAAAGGAGGGATCATATTTTAAATTCTATCAAGTTTTTGAATCTTCGACACTAAGACACTAATTAATCAAGTAGGTGCCAATTTTGGGCGTATCAAGGGTGCTAATCTTTCCTCGTGCGTAATCGACTTCTGAACCCATTTTCTTGATTTTCGTAGACTGAAATCGTTGTTTCGACAAAATAAACTGTTTATTAAAGACACCACTTTCTGAGGTGACCCGATCACACCTCAACAAAAAGGATTGGTGGCGACTCCCATTTTTTCGTTCCATTTTCAAAATCCAAGTCGATCGCTTTTTTTTTTCAAAAAAATGGTTTCAACACCAACCACAATAGCATGCATTGAATTTATAATCACCATAATTATGAAATGATTAAAACCTAGCATGTCATGTCGGTGTTTGACCTGCCTATAGAGATTCATAGATTTATTATCAATAAAAAAATTATTATGGCTTAATATCAGAGCATATAGTATAGTCACGAGTATTACTGCTTAACATGCAGGCAACCTGGGTTTGATTGTTGGCAACGATGTAAATTTCGAATTTTTTTCTATATTTGGGAAAAAAAGAGAAGTTAATGTTCTTAAAAAAAATAGGGACTTTGGCTTTGGGAAGGAAAAAAAAAGTTAAATGTGGTTGTTGTGACGCCCCAAAATTTTAATTTTTGATTTTGTATATATATGACATAAATGTGTATTTGCTTTGGTGGTTAAGTATTTTGGATATGTGTGTGGGGTTCTAAGTTCAAGTTATGACTTGGGAAAATAAGGACTCTGGTTTGTAAGCTTTTATTTGAATGTTGGTAAAAATATATTAGACTATGCCTGTTGGCCTGGTGGCTAAGTGGAGTGCTGATGTGAAGGAGGTTTTATGTTTGAATTGTGGTGTGAGCATTATTTTTGCTCATCTGTCCAGGAGAGTTTGAGATGAACTAAAAAACTGAATAGTGGAGTAATTTGGGGGTTATCAGTTTCTATTCATAGGGTTTCTTTTTGCCAAATTTTAGCTTCTCTTCTCATTTTAACCCTTTTTGCTGCCATTCCCTCTCCCGGTGTCCTTCCTTATTGCCAAAATCTTGTTTTCTTTCTCTTTTTGATTTTCATTTGTTACCTTTTTGCACGACATTCTTTAGCGATCATTCAGTAAGTACTTGTTTTATCACCACTTTATTACTCGAAAGTTAGCTTTTCTAAAAAAAAAGGGTTGTGTGGTTCTTTGATTAGATGAAGGTGCATAACTGATCGGGGTTGCTATAGAGAATCACGAGTCACAAATTCAGTTGTTGACGATAAGGGTTTCGTTAGATTATCAACTATTGATGGCGGTAGGTTTTTGAATGAATGAGGAAATAAATGATTAATTAAGTGATATCTTGAACGATTATAGGTTCCAGAAGCCTCGGCGTTGACTAATCATCGAATTGCTACCAAGTGTATGCCCGATTACGTAGAAGATGAGGTTTCGACGAAAGCTGAAAACCTTAATGTCAATGCCACACAGGAGTATGGTCACTCGTGTAGTAGGTTGTGTGCCCTAACACAGGTGTGTGATTGACGAGGCCGTGTCTAAAAGACACGATCGTGAGATGGCCAGTCAGGCCGTATGCGATAGACGGGCTGGACTGAATTGGGCCATGTGGTCCACATGAGCGTGTGGGTCCACACGGGTAGTCCACACGAGCGTGTAGGATTTTGGGCCAGGCTGTGTAGAGGCCAATTTGGACCGTGTGGGCCACACAGGCATGTAGGCCCACACGGGCAGGTCATACGGGCGTGTGAGGCCATTTTTACTGAATTGTATTCTAAGGTTGCACGAGTCACCCAAGTCGACTGTGATCCTACTATAGGGTCGATAAGCACTACTTAGACCTCTAAATACTGAAATTAATTAAGTGATTAATGTACTGAACATGTTATTATTATGTATGTATACTGATCTGAAAGTATGTACTGTTAGTCATGAGCATAGCATATTACATATTGTTTGTTGCATTGCATGGGGTTGGGATGATGATATTGGAGGAAGTGTACTGAAAGGCTTTAAGCCTATTGACTTACAGCTCAGGTGCAAAATATACTGAGAGGCTCTTAAGCCTATTGACTGGTAGCTCAGCTGCATTATACTAATATGTGCCGCATTCGGTATAACTTGTAAGTGTAGGGATAGGTGGGTGTTTTAAACCCCACAGTAAGTGTAAGGATGGACGGAGATGGCGTATTAGAGGATGGTGGGTAGGAATCTGCATTCTGTTTATTGCATACACAAATGCTACTATGATGGGCTAAGGCCCAATGTATATCTGGTACTGTACTGAAATGGGCTAAGGCCAAACTGCTACTAATACTGTAATAGGCTCAAGCCCCAAACTGTACTGACTGTTACTGTGTTTAATTGTAAGTTTGTTTTCTGTGGGGATTACACACTGAGTTTACGTAAACTCACCCCTTCTGTCTTATCTGTACAAGTAATCTCCAAACTTAGACGGATTGGTACAGCGGAGCACTCGATAGTGACCACGGTCTTAGACTATCATGATTTTCAAATTATGATTTATGGTTTTTATTTTATTTAGTTTTATTACTGGTTTATTTTGATTTAATTTCGAGAACTTTCTAGGGCTTTCGCTTAATTTGGGTTTTTATTTATTTTTTCGAATTTATAACTGCTAGTCTTAGGAAACCTCGATTTGCAAAAGAAAAAATATTTTTTTCAGAAACGCGTGAGTGCTTAAACTGTTCTTTTTAAAAGCTTTCGCAATGAGTAATGTTTTGAAACAATCGATTAAATGGGTATCATGATTTTGGAACTAATACAAGATAAAGAAAAGTGATTAAATGGAAATGGTTTTATTGCGATAACATGATTTTTAAATACCCTATCATGTGAAATCGCTAGATTCAGCCATAACGTCTAGGCCGAGTTTGGGATGTTACATTTAGTGGTATCAGAGCCAGGTTGCAAAACTCGGCTGTGGATATGGGTTTTAAAACTTGGTTTTTAAAGGGTTGTTTTTTTATGATTGAAGAGTTTTTACTGAGTATGTGGTACACCGAGTCTCCAACGCTGATCCAGTAAGTATTCTAAACTGTGATATGTTTTAAAATTGAAAATGTTATAGATAGTATATTCTGAAACTACTATAGGTAGTATACTATGAAAATACTCTAGTTACGGTATACTGAAACTATAGAAAGTTGAAATTATAGTAAACTACTTGAGACTACGACATGCAAGAACAAACTCTGAATTACTGATACTATTCCATAAAACATCTGTTAATAAATATTAAATTGTAACTGATTCATAAAATTCTTAATACAGATAAACTCAATTAGATATGAGCACACGAGGTATCCGTGCACGGGGTACTAGAAGCAGAGGTAGAGGTGTAGAGGGGCCCGAGTTGAGTCTTCTTCACTGAGTCTCCTTTCAATTTAGACTCGAAGTAGATATGGCTGGGGACGACGCATTGTCCCAGGCTATGCTGAGGATACTCGAGAGGGTGGCTAGGCCCAATACTATTTCTGGTGGCCGAGGGTTGGTTACAAAATGACTCCGATCTAACGGGGCTGAGCTATTTAGGGGTGTCACTGGAGTCACCCTAACGTGGCCGAGTACTGGATGGAGGCCACAGAAAGAATTATGGATGATTTGGATCTTACCCTAGAATAGAAATTGCAATGTGCTGCTTCTTTACTTCGAGATGAGGCGTATTAGTGGTGGCTTACTGTTAAAGAGGGTATCAGCCCAAAAGTTCGACGTGAGAGTTCTTTAAGACTGCCTTCCAAGGGAAATATGTAAGATCCATTTATGTGGATGCTCATAAGAGGGAGTTTCTGAATCTGACATAGGGAGATCGATCAGTGGCTGAGTATGAGGCCAAGTTTCTGATACTGAGCTGCTATACGCGAGGTATGGTGCATCTGAGTACGAGCAATGTGTCTGCTTTGAGGATGGTCTCAAGGATAGTCTCAGGGTTTTAATAGTTCTGTAGAGGGAGCGTGATTTTTCTGCACTAGTTTAGAAAGCAAAGATTGCTGAGGATGTTAAGCGTGTTGAGCGCCAAAACCGTGACAGAGAGAGAAGTAGGAACCAGAGGGATTCTGACCCCTCGAGTTCTGCATAGAGGCCTAAGAAAAAGCTAGGTTTGATGGGTTAGTTCGAGCTAGGTCCCTTATTACTGTTACTAGATCGTAGCTATGTGAAGACTGTGGTAGGTGCTATCAGGGCCAGTGTTGGAAGAGGATTGGGGCGTGCTTGAGGTGCGGGTTAATAGAGCATCGTATTAGGGAGTGTCCGCAGAGCCTCAATCAGATGCAAGCTCCGGGTACTGGTATTGCGTAGTCACAGAGGGTAGTTCAACAGCCACCGAGAGGCCATGGATAGGCAATGGGTGGCAATGGTATGGGACATGGACAGAGAACGTCGGGCCGACGTGCTAGTTAGGTTGAGGCGAGGCAGCCTGCTCTTGTATATACTGCAAGTCGCTGAGAGGATAGAGATACCCCATACATTATTACATGTACGTTCCTAATTTTTGAGTACTGTGTATAGAAATCTGGTGATTCTGAGTGAGAATACTTCTAGCGAGGTGACTGTACTGAGTCCATTGAGACAGTCTATACATATTAACAAGTTGTTTAGATACGTCTCTTTAGAGGTTCAAGTGGTAATCTTTTTGGCTGATCTAATGGAGCTTTCATTTCGGGTGTTCGATCTGATTCTGGGGATGTAAAGCATCGTGTTAGCTTGGACTATGCGACTAAGAGGGTCGTGTTGAAAACTAAAGCGGTTAATGAGGTAGCTATGATATGAGAACTCCATAATTATTTATCTAATGTGATCTTTGCACTGGTGGCTAAGAAGTTAGTGCGTGAGGGATGTGAGACATTCTTGTCTTATGTAAGTGTTTCTGATTATGGGGACTCTACTGTTAAGGACATCAAAATGGTAAAGGGTTTTTTAGACGTCTTTCTTGAGGAGTTACCAGGTTTACCTCTAAACCGTGAGGTGGAGTTTAGGATTAAACTTCTCCCTGATACAACTCCAGTGTCTATTGCTCTCTATCGAATGACACTGAAGGAGCTTGTGGAGCTTAAGGGGAGCTATTAGATCGTGATTTCATCCGCCCTAATGTGTCTATGTGAGGAGTACCGGTATTGTTTGTAAAGAAGAAGGATGGATCCATATAGATGTGTATCAACTATCGACAACTGAACAAGTTGACCATTAAGAACAAGTACCCACTACCGAGGATATATGACCTATTTGATCAGTTTCAAGAAGCTTTAGTTTTCTTTAAGTTGACCTCTAATCTGGGTATCATCAGTTAAGGGTTAAAGAGGCTGACGTATATAAGATGGCATTTGGGACTCATTATGACCATTACGAGTTCCTGATGATGCCATTTGGACTGACTAATGCACTGACAGCTTTCATGGATTTGATGAACCGAGTGTTCCAGTCCTATCTGGATCAGTTTGTGGTGGTGTTCATCGATGATATCTTGGTGTATTCTAAAACTGAAGATGAGCACGATGAGCATATTAGAGTGGTACTTCAGACTCCTCGTCAGAAATAGTTTTATCAAAGTTCAGCAAGTGTGAGTTTTGGCTTCGTGAAGTGACCTTTTTGAGACACGTAGTTTCTACTGAGGGGATTCGAGTAGATCCTCGAAAGATTGATGCTGTGTTAGAGTGGAAGCAGCCTAGGAACGTGTTTGAGATCTGCAGTTTTCTGGGACTGGCGGGTTATTATTAGAGATTTGTGGCGAGCTTCTCACTGATTGCAGCACCCTTGGCTAAGCTGTTACGTAAGGGTGTATGATTTGACTGGATTAATGCGCAGCAAGAGAATTTTGAGAAGCTCAAAACTGTACTGACTGAGGCTCCTGTTTTGATACAGTCGAAGGTTGGAAATGTGTTCAAAGTTTATAGTGATGCGTCACACATCGGTTTGAGATGTGTGTTGATGCAGGATGGTAAAGTGGTAGCATATGCGTCTCGTCAGCTTAAGACTCATGAGGTAAATTATTCGATGCATGACTTGGAGTTGGCCGCTGTGTTATTCGTGTTGAAAATCTGGAGGCATTATCTGTATGGTGAGAAGTGTATCATCTACACGGATCACAAAAGCCTCAAGTATCTCCTCACTTAGAAGGAGCTAAATCTTAGGCATCGTAGATGGATGAGCTACTTAAGAACTATGACTGCACCATTGAATACCACCCTGGTAAGGCCAATCTAGTGGCCGATGCACTGAGCCATAAAGCTATGACGGATATGAGGGCGATGTTTGTTCGCCTAAGTTTATTTGATGATGGTAGCTTATTAGCTGAGCTTCAGGTTAAAATGACATAGATTGAGTAGATTAAGGGTAAGCAGTTGAAAGAGGAGTCTTTGGGTCCATGGTTCTGATAGATTAAGAGTGGTGGCATTACAGATTTTTGGTTAAACTTTGAGGGGTGTTGTTTTTTCGTGGACGGATATGTGTGCTGAATAAAACGGGTTTAAGACAGTCTATACTGAGAGAAGCGCATAGTAGCCCTTATGCTATGCATCCTGGTGGAAATAAGATGTACCAAAACCACCGTGAGTTGTATTAGTGGTTAGGACTAAAAATGGAGGTTACTGATTTTGCGGGGAGATGTCTGACTTGCCTTCAGGTTAAGGATGTGCATCAGTTACCTTCGGGTTTACTATAGCCAGTTAAGATTCCTCTTTAGAAATAAAAACAAGTGATTATGGATTTCGTAAGTGGGTTGCCCTTAGCACCCACTAAAAAGGATTCAGTATGGGTTATCGTAGATCTATTGACCAAGTTTGCCCATTTCATACCAGTTCGTACTAATTATCCACTGCAGAAGCTAGTAAAGCTTTATGATTCAGATATAGTGAGATTGAATGGGGTATCAGTTTCGATCATTTCTGATTGGGATCTTCGCTACACATCTTGGTTTGGGAAGAAGTTACATGAGGCTCTGGGTTAAAGGTTAGAATTCAGTACTGCGTTCCATCCTCAGATTGATGGTCAATCTGATAAGGTGATTCAGATACTGGAGGATATGTTGAAGAGCTGCGTTATTGATTTTCGAGGCAGTTGGGAAGATTATCTACCGCTAGTGGAGTTTTCCTATAATAATAGCTTCTAGTCTAGCATTTAGATGGCATCTTACAAGGTTCTATATGGTCGTAAGTGCGCACTCTTTTATGTTGGACTGAGTTGAGTGAACGATGTGTTTTGGGTCCTGAGTTGGTTTCTGAGACAGAGGATAAAATTAGACTAATCAGGATTGTCTGAAAGAAGTTTCAAATAGGCAGAAGTCTTACGCAGATTTAAAGAGAAAGGATATTGAGTATTCTATGGAAGACTTTGTGCTCTTTAAGGTTTCGCCATGGAAGAAGATTCTGAGGTTTGGTCGGAAGGGCAAGCTGAGCCCCAGGGTTATTGGGCCGTACCGGATTTTAAAACAAGTGGGATCGGTTACTTTTCAGTTGGAGTTACCTCCAGAGTTGGATCGTATTCACAATGTGTTCTACGTTTTGATGTTGAGGCGCTCCTACTCTGATCCTACGCACATTGTGCCGGTTGAGGAGATTGAAGTTGGGTCAGACTTGACCTTTGAGGAGGAGCCGGTTCAAATTCTAGATCGCGACGTAAAGGTTCTGATGAGGAAGTCTATTTTACTGGTTAAGGTTCTATGGCGGAATCAAAGCACAGAGGAGGCCACGTGAGAGCCTGAGGATGCAATGCGTCAATAGTATCCTCATCTATTCTGATTAGGTAAATTTTGAGGACAAAATTTTCTTTTAAGGGGGTAAAATTATAACGCCCCAAAATTTTAACTTTTGATTTTGCATATGTATGACACAAATGTGTATTTGCTTTGGTGGTTAAGTGCTCTGAGTGTGTGTGTGAGGTCCCAAGTTCAAGCCATGCCTTGGGAAAATTTTGATATTTTTATGAATAAAGCCCTATCTTTGGTTTGTAGGCTTTTATTTTAATGTTGGTAAAAACATATCAGAATGGACCTGCTGGTTTGGTGCCTAAGTGGAGTGTTGATGTGAAGTAGGTTCGGTGTTTGAATTGTGGTGTGGGCATTATTTTTGCTTACCTGTCTAGGAGAGTTTGAGATGAACTCAAAAACTGAGTAGTGAAGTGATTTGGGGGTTATCAGTTTCTATTCATAGGGTTTCCTTTTGCTAAATTTTGGCTTCTCTTCTCATCTTAACCCTTTTTGTTGCCGTTCCCTCTCCTAGTATCCTTCCTTACTATCGAATCTTACTTTCTTTCTCTTTTTGATTTTCCTTTGTTACCTTTTTGCACAATGTTCCTTAACGATCATTTGATAAGTACTCGATTTATCACCACTCTATTGCTCAGAAGTAAGCTTTTCTAAAAGAGGGTTGTATGGTTCTTTGGTTAGGTGAAAGTGTATAACCAATCGGGGTTGCTGCAAAGAATCATGAGTCAAAAATTTGGTTGTTGACGATAAGGGTTTCGTTAGATTATCGAGTGTTGATGGCGATAGGTTTTTGAATGAATGATGAAATAAGTGATTAATTAAGTGATATCTTGATCGATTATAAGTTCTAGAAGGCTCGGGGTTGACTAATCATGGAATTGATACCAGGTGTGTACCCGATTATACGGAAAATGAGGTTTTGGCGAAAGCCAAAAACCTCACTGTTGATGCCACACGGGCGTGTGGTCACCCGTGTGGTTGGTCGTGTGCCCTAACACGAGCATGTGATCGACGAGGCCAGGCCATGTGCGAATGACACGATCGTGTGATGGCCAATTGACAGTTTGCGACAGACGGGCTAGACTGAATTGGGCCGTGTGGTCCACAAGATTAATCCACACGGGCGTGTGAGATTTTTGGCCAGGCCATGTGATCCACACGACTAAGGTTAATTTGGGCCGTGTGGCCCACGGGTAGGCCATACAGGCATGTGAGGCCATTTTTATTGAATTGTATTCTAAGGTTGCACGGGTCTCCCAAGTCGACTGTGAATCTACCATAAGGTCGGTAAGCACTTAGACCCTTAAATATTAAAACTGATTGAGTGATGAATGTACTAAGCATGTTATTATTATACATGTATACTGATCTGAAAGTATGTACTGTTAGTCATGAGCATAGCATAGCATGTACTGTATGTTGCATTGCATGGTGTTGGGATTATGATATTGGAGGAAGTTTACTGAAAGGTTTTAAGCCTATTGACTGGCAGCTCAGTTGCAAAATATACTGGGTAGGAACCTGCATTATGTTCATTGCATACCCGACTACTACTGTGATGGGCTAAGGCCCATTGTATATTTGTTGCTGTACTGACTGTTACTATGTTTAACTGTAAGTTTGTTTTCTGTGAGGATTACACATTGAGTTTACGTAAAATCACCCCTTCTGTCTTATCTATACAAGTAATCCCCAGGCTTAGATGGATTGGTGCGGCGGAAGACTCAATAGTGACCACGGTCTTGGACTATCATGATTTTTAAATTATGATTTATGGTTTTTATTTTATTTAGTTTTATTACTGGTTTATTTTGATGTAATTTTGAGGACTTTCTGGGACTTTTGCTTAATTTGGGTTTTTATTTGTTTTTCCGGATTTATAACTGCTAGTCATAGAAAACCTCAGTTTTTAAAAGAACAAATGTTTTTTTTGAAAACGCACGAGTACTGAAACTGTTCTTTTTAAAAGCTTCTGCAATGAGTAATGTTTTGAAACAATTGATTAAATGGGCATCGTGATTTTGGAACTAATACAAGATAAAGAAAAGTGATTAAACGGAAATGGTTTTATTGCGACAACACGGTTTTTAAACACCCTATCATGTGACATCTCTAGATTCGACTATAATGTCTGGGTCGGCTTTGGGTGTTACACTTGTATTTTCCCCTACTTGGGAAAATAGAATTGAAGTTAACATTCTTTAGGGCTTTTTTAATTTATTCAAAAATTTTTATTAATTAAAAATGATCCACTTCTAAAATCATGTACCTCAATAACCTATTTGCTACAGTGAATTTTGGTGTCGACGTTGCTATTAGTGGCACCACCATTAATAATTAATCAATTATTGGCTACTTTTTTAAAAAATAATTTCCTAGGTGTCGCCACCAATATATATACATGTACGTGTTATCCTAAAACCACCGTATTCTATGGGAAAAAGGAAATATATATATATATATTTTAATAGGTCCCGCCGTTTTCTTTGGTGACACTAGTGTTTTTTTTTAAAAAGCATGTCAAAATGTAATTTGGTGTTGTCGTTGGCATTGATAGCACCAGTAACTTTTTGGTCTTACTGTTGCCATTGACAGCATCGATAGTAGAAATTTAATTTTTCTTTTGTTGTTGGTCTTGATATTGGCAGCACATTGGTTTTTTCTATCATGAAATTTCTTTTGGGCTGCCATTTTCATTGGTGGCATAGGGCTTTTTTTGTTAGGAAAAAAATAAATTTTTTGGTGCCTCTAATCTCTGTAACATCACTAGCCACTACATATATTGTTTTTTTTGTTGAACATTATTGTAACTCTTAAACTAGAAAAGAAAAAGAAAAAAAAAGGAAAGAGAAAGTTTTGTGATCAGTAGAAGAGGAAACAAAAATTATTTTGAAGATAAAAACCCAATATTTTTGGTATACGTTATTTTTTACGGAGCAATTATAAAATGTGACATTGGTTGTATATTTCAAGGTCGACAGAGAGTAGAGATGAGATTCAATAAAACTGTGAAGCTGAAAGAAATGAGAAGAAAGATTAGTGCAAAAATAGCTCTCCATTGTGGAAGGGCGATGTCAAGATTATTCTACAAGTTTCTAATTTTCACAGATTTGTGGAAATGTATGGAGATGAAACTGGTAAATGATAATGACTTGGGCACTATGATCGTAATATGGTGCTCGATTGGGAACGAGAACCCCTAATCAATTGAGTTGTTATCTTAGTTAGTTGATGTAGAGCCTATTGAAAATGTCACTCCAATAAGTCAACATCGTGGGTTTGAATTTGATATTAATATCGGATGGATAGATCAATTAGGATATGTAGGGATATTGCAACAACTTGAAAATCCAAACTATGGTGGGAGTTCATATAACAACCCTATCTCGAGTCCCCATTTGGAGATACATTCGGAGGTAGTGTGCACCAATGCAGATGTTGATGAAGGATCCGATAATGATGAGGATTCTAATACGATGTTGAAAAATATAGTGACCCTGATGTAGATGTGGTCTCAAAAGATTTTGAAGAATAGAGTGACCTTGATATGGATGTAGTCCTAGAAGATATCAACGATGAAGGCGATGATGGTGAAGATGTACACCCCTCTTCGGTTAGGAACTCGAGTAGTGGAGTTGTTATATGGAATGACCTTAGGCCTCACATGTTAAGCATAGATACAGATACAATGCATGCAATTGATTTCCCCAAGTACGTCGATTGCTCAACGTTTGGCAGTAAATTCGAAGTTGAAAGAGTTGTTTGTAAGGAAACAGTTCGAGAACAAGACAAATTGCGTATTTTCCATCAAGTGGTACAACATGAAGATGTTGGTGGACTACAAAGTCATGAAGTCTGCACTGACATTATATGTTGGGAAATGTTAGAAGGTTGATGATGGGTGCAACTGGCGAGTTTAGGCTGCATTTATATAGAGGACTCAACAGTTGACAATTCAAAAATTGGAAGGGCTCAATACATGCACTTCTAGATGTATGATGCAAAACCATCCCAAAATGGATGTGAAAACAATATGCAATTGCATCTGTAGCTGTTGAAAGACATGTCTACAATTCATCGGTCTTGATTGCTGACATGCAAGCCTGGTTCTAGTATATAGTGTCGTATAGGAAGACATGGTGTGCCAAACAGATGGCTATGGAGTAGTTCTATGGTGATTGGGATGCGTCATACAATGAACTTTAAGGGTGGATATCCGCGATGTAGGAGTACATGCCAAGTACTATCATCGACTTGCAAACACTGTCGTGTTACAGGTCGGACTAGAAACTACAATCGGAGAGAAGAATTTTCCACCAGATTTGTTGGACATTTGATCTATGTGTTTGGGCCTTTCCCAACTGCAAGTCACTTGTGTAAAGTGATAGGGCATAGTTATAGGAGAACATAAGTAAATACTCCTGATTGCGGTTGCACAAGATGATAAACGAAATGTACTACCGATAGCCTTTGCCATTGTGGAGTTAGAGAACTTCGAATTGTGGGAATTTTTCCTAACAAAATTACAGAAGCATATTGTTGGCTAAGACAACATTTCTATTATATTTGATAGATCGAATGGGCTGGTTGCTGCGATTAGGCGTTTTGAGGTTCTGTGGAGGTCTATCTACTACATCCTTCACATTTCTGTCAACTTCCATCGAAAGTACAAGAATAAAGGCTGGCACAAACAACTCTTGAACATGGGTAAAAAATCTCGTTTTTATTTTATTTTTATTATTTTGAATCACTTTTTTAAAAGGAATGGTAAGATGTCATATAGGAATACATATACAATATACGAGTTGGAACCATACCAATTTAGGCATAAGCTGGTAAGGCTAGAGGCTGATATGGTGAGGGTGCCAAATCCTTTATAGCAGTGGTTGGGTAGTATGGAGCCGTGGAAATAGGCTCAAAGTTATGATGACGAGTATTGATATGGTCATATGGCGACCAACCTCATAGAGGTGGTTAACTTTGTCTTGAAGTATACACGTCATTTGCCAATTTTAGTTGTTTTCTTAGCTACGTTCTACAGGTTGGCAACATTGATGCCAAGAATAAGGCTGAGACAAGTGAATTAGATAGGGGTGGGACACTTGTACATGTAAGAGGTTAGGAAGGCTATCAAAGTCAACACTTAACAGGAGTGGTCGATGAATGCAGAATTATATTCCCGAAACACGAAAACTTTCTAGGTGCAAAAGTACATTAGTCGTTGCGCGGGGGTCCCGATTAGGACTTATGAATTTAATCTTCGAAACAGGCAGTGCAAGTGCGGGAGGTTCCAGACCCTTCGTTATCTGTGTGTGCATGTCCATACAGCTTGTGTCCGCTAATCTAAATGTTGAATAATATATCAACAAGGTGTAAACGCTAGAATGCACATTTCATTTTTTGGGGAACAAGTTTTCTGTATTGCAAAATGTCTGGACTTGGAAGTACTTTCACCTGCATCCGAGTTGCTGTTAGACCAATGACTAAGTAGGGTACCTAAAGGTTGACTACAAATCACTAGGATTCGTGATGACATGGACGTCAGGGAGACGATCGAACCAAAGCATTTCAAGCTGTGCAAAACAGTTGGCCACAGCCAAAACAATTGCCTACATCATAACTACCATGTTGGTCAATCTTCATAGTCAGGGGGAAGCTAAAATTATCTACCCAATGTTCCATTGTACTATCAACATGAAAGAAAAAATCATGTTACATTTAAAAAACCCAAAAATGTGTCAAACATTTGAATAAGTAAAAAAAACAATAAACAAGTTTAAAATATTATATTTGTTCGAATCTATTTTTTTAATTTTAATAAGCAAAAAGTTGTACGAGTGTGAAAGTCTAAATTTCTTCAACAAATATATACAATTTCATAATTACAATATGGTATAACTTATCAAATTTCCAAATATATATAATTTCAAAATTAAAAATATGATATAACTTATCAAATTTACAACTATCAAAATTGGCAAGAACTAGGAGTTGTACTGTCCCGGGGGTGAAATGTTGCGACGCCCTTCATTGGCGGTGGGGTTGTTCGTTGCAGTCCATTTTCTCCTCTTCCGGCCTGGAATTATCATCATCCATGTACGACCCTTGGGGTGTATTCAACACAACTGAATAATCATATGCTGGATCGAAGCTTTGCTTAGGCGTGGTGGATTATTGCAAATACGGGGGTGCTGATCCAAACAAATCAACCATTATTGATGATTGTGGTTGCTGATAATTAGAACTACAACCGAGCATCTTCACATGATATGTGTAGGTTGGGGCTCTTGCTCAGGATCGACCATGGGTTGTGAAGCACGAGATACCTAACCTCCGCAACATCATGGTTCAATCGATCTTTATTGTTGAGGCCCTTTTCGGTGCTTATGTTCTAGTACTACCATGAACAGCCCACCATATAAATAAGCACCCCATACTGCATGTACCAATGTTGGTACTCGATCGAGGGCATGAAGTCAAACAAGCAAGATTAAAATTGAGGTCGCCTCTAAAACTGGGCATTCCACAGTGCTATATATTGTTGGTGTTTTGCACCCAATTTGTCATAGAACTCGATCGACATTATACCACTTCACCATTGAGAAGTTCAATATTGATGCATTGATACATTACACATTTGTATGTTTCTAAACCTATGATGGAATGACAATCACAACATCTGGTGTGGAATATGGCATCCACACAAAATGCACAATATTTAACATGATGCTAGTTACACGAGTCAAATAACATGATCAAATTAATTAAATTAAATAAATATAACTTAACTAAAAATATATATTACTTTGTCGCTGGCGTACACCTTTATCATCTAGCGGTAGACATTAAGTGTCTTAGACTGTCTAATACTCGAAGACATTACCCATCTAAAAATGAAGCAAACTTTTTAGCACATATTCCAAATAAATAACAAATATTTGTGGTTTAAGTTTACAATTTTTTTTCCTATTTACAAGTGGCCACATATGTGGTTGGTAACCCACTGATGCTAGAAATGACATCCTGTACAGAGCCTGGGATTGTAGTAGTATCAAACAATTAGAAATATATTGTGTTTCATGCCTTGTCGGCTAGCAAAGCTCTTAATACAAAATCGCCAATGCTATTGAGCCCCAACTGTAAAAACAAGCCTTGTATAAATTGGCCAATAGAGGCAAGTACATAATGTGAATCTTATTATTATTTTCGTTTGACATAAGTACCCCCTATCAGCTGTAATATATATGCTCGAGCAATGCATATCATCTTGAACTTAGTGGCACTGCTTGATAATTGTTGGAAATTTTCATTTAACCAAGAAAATTTCAAATAGGTGAATTTGGCTTCTCCATCACCAGGGGAGTGTCCAAGCAATTGGTAGCATAGGGCTGAAAGTTCAACCATTTTGCTTTGACCCGTGACCACGTCGCTGTCAACTAGGAGCCCAAGTTGCATCGAAATATCTTCTAAGGTGATGGTGCTCTCCCTACACGATAAATGAAAAGTACGGGTCTTTGGGCGCCACAGTTCAACCAAGATGGATATTAAGTTCGCCTTCAAGTTGAAAATTTGGAATAATGCCCTTGATCCAAATCCCGCAGCCTCCAAGTACGACATAATCTATTCTTCGGAACGGTACCTTAAAAAATGGACTTGCGACCTCAACACTCGGTTCTCATCCTGTCCATATCATATAACTGATTTTGTTAAATTGGCTGAGTAAAATTATAGTGCAACTCTATTATTATACATATAATATTCAATAACAAATATGATAATATTTTACCGTCTCGTTTATCATCAAAATAGTGCGATCGATAACTCGGAGTAAATAACTCATACTGATATTTGCATAATTTTTTTAAAATTTAATCAACACTTAAATACAATAAAAAAATTTAACATACACAAATTACAGTTAAACATTATATTATAATAATTACTTTAATATAACATACGCAAATTACAATAACAAAATTAACACACCTTAAATCTATTAACTTCAGATAAAACCAAAAAACCAACACAATAGACTCTAATTTTCGGATAATTGCCAAAGAAAAAACCCTTCAATGTTTTTTCAGCTCTAATTATTGGATTACTTGTATTCTAGGTGTGGGACCAAGTAAAAAATGGGGGTAGGCAATTTATAGGGGAACCGATGCAAGGGGAAGAAAAGAAAGAAATAAGAAAGGAATAAAAAAGGTAGGAAGGAAGGAAAAAAAAGGTTGATGCGTGTGTCAGAACACATGACCGTCTGGTCACTTTATCGTCAAATGGTTGGTGCAGCCAACTTTTCGACCAGAAATGCCTACTAGTGATATGACCTGATGGTCACCCATTTTGACATACGCGCTAGCCTTTTATTTCTTTAGCTTTTTTTTTTTAAATTGACCCAAATGTTTTCTTAATTATGAAAATGACTTCCTTTTTCCCCTGATTTTATTTCTTTCATTCCTTTATTTTTTCTCAAAGTTTGTGTATGTTATTTTTTTGTTTAATTATCGTGGCTTTGTTATGTATATATATCTAACTTTTTATCACTTTTTTTTAATATTATATTGTTGTATTAAAAACATCATATATTTATACTTGTCAAATAAATAGATGTAAAACAAACAAGTGAAGTAAAAAATAATCTAGCTTGATAATAAATTCGTGGATTTCAAATGTTTCATTATTATATATGAAAAAACAATCATGTAAACAAATAATAAAAAATACTTTAGATTAAAAAAATATTCAAATAACTATTAATTTTCATAATTCAAATCAAATAAATAAAAAAATACTTGAAAAATTTTAAAATTTATTTGCCCAAACAAATCATACATCAATCCCAAAGTAATATAGATTTCATATCATACAAATCTAAAAATATCTTAAACAAAACAACAATTAAACCAAATCAAACTTATAATTTGAGCATCCTTCATTAAAGAAGTAGGACTAAAATGCCATATCTTTCATCTCCGTTTCAATTTTTTCCTTTCGAGTTCTGTTCTTTATTCCAAACAGTCAAAAATTCACTTGTTTCTTTTTTCCTTTTTCTTCCTCTGGTTCCATCATCTTTTGCTTGAATCGGTTTATCTACCCAAGTTCGTATTTTGATCGCACAATACCATGGGACTAGTTCTTTACCATTGTAGAGTCCACCTTCGAAGAACTCCTCACATTAGAGTTCTAATCTACTATCTTTTTACAATTAACTATATCATGGTGGGACTAGCCTCGCACTATTTCATTCTGACCAGGGTTATGACGCGTTACTTGAGCATCATGGATTTTGGAGCTGCACTCGGATTATATTCTAACAAGTTTATGAGTGTAACACCCCCAAACCCGGCCCAGACATTATAAATGAATCTGGCGATGTCACATGATAGTGCTTTTGAAACCGTAGCAACGCTTAAACCATTTCTCATTTTAAACAATTTCCCTTATTTTATGTTTATTCCCAATTGTGTAATTTGTTTCCAAAATGCTATCTGTTTTCCAAAACATTTATACTTTGCGGAAGCCTTTTCAAAATAGTTTGCGTAAACGTGGTATTTTGGTAAAACATTTAATTCTTTTCAAAACCCGCATTTTCCTACTATTAGCAGTAAAATTCACAAAACATTGTAAATCCCAAATTTAAACAAAAATCCGTAAAGGCCATAATTACATCAAACTTTCCCAAATATAAACTAAAACCATAGATACGTATAAAACTGTAAAAACAGGCAGTGGTCACCGTCGAGTCCTCCGCTGCACCAATTCGTCTAATGCGGGGGTTGCTTGAATAGATTAAGCAGAAAAGGGTGAGTTTCGCAACTCTGTGTGTAACTCCCACAGATAACATACATACAGAATACCCATCAAAAGTCCGAAATAAACAGTCTGGGACCGGAACCCATCACAAAAACCAATTTGGGCCTTAGTCCACTCAGATGCAAAATCAGAGATATATATTACGGCCGTAGCCTAATCAGATGCAAAATGAAATATATAACAAAGTCCTACCCACCAGCCTCTACACATCATCTCTGTCCAGCCCTACACACCATATGGGGATAAAATCAACCCACACATCCCTACACACCACACTGTACCGAAAGGCGGCATATAAACCGAAAGCCTTTCAGACACTCCCTTCAAAAATATCATCAACCCACCCCGATGCAATGCAACATAGCATATTGACATGCAAACATGCAAATATCATATCAACCATTTAGTACAGTACAAATATCATATAATCAGATTACATCAATAGGGGTCTAAGTAACACTTATTGACCCTACCTTAGGTCCACAATCGACTTGGGCGACCCGTGCGACCTTACAGATCATTTTAGAAAAATGGGCTTACACGCCCATGTGGCCTGCCCTTGTGGGTCCACATGACCTAAATTGGCCTTGGCTGTGTAGATTACACGGCCTGGCAAAGAATCTTACATACTCGTGTAGTTCACCCGTGTGAGCTCACACGCCCGTGTGGCCCATCGGCCCAATTGGTCGAGCTCGTGTCTTGCATACGGCCTTGTCAGCCATCATATGGTCGTGTCATGCGCGCACGACCTGGGCTCGTCAAACATACGGTCGTGTACTTCCACACAGCCTACCACATGGGCGACCACACGCCGCGTGGCATCGACAGTTTCATTTTTCAACTTTCACTGATTCTTGTTTTCTATGTTGTCGGGTACACACCTAGTTCGTTTTCACTGTTTATGCAAACTTGAGATTACCAAAACCTATAATCAGAATATCCAACCTTTTAGAAACCCCAAAAACTAGTCTTAACAATTAATCTCGAAAAGAAAAGTTAACTTGCCGCTACCAGAATGCTCACCACTTCAAATTTACTCGACAAAACATTGATTCCAGTCTCGCAATTGACTCCTAAACAACAATAAAACTCCTTTTAATTACAGAACCAGAAAATGTTAAAATTTATTACTATAAAAACTTACCAAGTGCATATAGAACACGAAATCGACAGAACTCATTTTGATTAACACACGAATAGAAAGCGAAGAGGGTAACAACAAGGGAAAATGGAAGAGAAGAAAAAAGGAGGAAAAAAAATGATGAAAATTTTTGGGAGGAAAGGAGAGAAAACCGAAGTTGTTTTTTAGGGAAGCAAATAGAATATTTTATGATCACTACAATCCCTCAACTTCCCCCACTAACTCCACTATCCCACTATCATCAGAATTCCAATCTTACTAAAATACCTACATGGCATCTGGCAAAAATAATTCCCTTGCTTGTGTAAAGATTCGAACACCAGAACTCCAGCATAACCAACACTCTACTTATCCACCAGACCAGCAGGCCCATTTTGATATATTCTCACAAATAATAAGATATAAGGCTACTGTCTAGAGATAGGGCTTTAATCATAAAAGTATCAAAATTTTCCTAAGTTGTGGCTTGAACTTAGGACCTTCCACACACACCCAGAACACTTAACCACTGAAGTAGACAGATATTTGTAACAAATTTACAAAACCCGGGATTAAAAAAATTAGGGTGTTACTACTCTACCCCCTAAAAGAAAATTTCGACCTCGAAATTTTACCTGATCAGAATAGGTGAGGATACTGTTGACGCATCAAATCCTCTAGCTCCCTAATGGCTTCCACAGTGTTATGATTTCGCCACAACACCTTCACTAAGGGGATACGCTTTTTTCGCAGATCATTAACATCACGATCTAGAATCTGAACTAGCTCATCCTCAAATGTTAGATCTGGCCTAACTTCAATCTCCTCCGCAGGAACAATGTGCGTGGAATCAGAGCGGCAACGTCTCAACAAATTGACATGGAAAACATCATGAATGCGATCTAACTCTAGAGGTAGCTCTAACTGATATGCGACTGGTCCCACTCATTTCAGAATACGGTAAGGTCCAATAAACCTAAGGCTCAGCTTGCCCTTGCGACTGAACCTCAGTACCTTCTTCCATGGTGAGACTTTAAGAAAAATGAAGTCTCTTACGGAATACTCTATCTCTCAACGCTTCAGATCTACATAAGACTTCTGCCTATAAGAAGCCACTTTTAGTCGATCCTGAATCAATCTAACTTTATCCTCAGTTTCAAAAACCAATTTCGGACCTAGAATACGTCGCTCACCCAACTCAGTCGAACACATAGGAGTGCGACACTTATGACCATACAATGTCTCGTAAGGATCCATCTGTATACTACAATGGTAAATGTTATTGTAGGTAAACTCCGCTAATGGCAAGTACTCCTCTCAACTGCCACGGAAATCGATAATGCAGCTCCTCAACATGTCCTCTAGTATCTAAGTCACCCTTTTTGACTGACCATCTGTTTGAGGATGGAAAGCAGTAATGAAGTCTAACCTTGAACCTAGAGCCTCATGAAGCTTCTTCCAAAATCGAGATGTGTAATGAGGATCCCAATCAAAGATGATCGAGACAGGTACCCCATGTAGCCTCACTATTTCAGAGATGTAGAGTTTAGCCAATTTCTGCAGAGAGAAGTCGATCCTAATCGAGATGAAGTGAGTAGATTTGGTCAACTGATCCACGATGACCCAGATAGAATCCTTGTTACTGGGTGTTAAAGGCAACCCACTAACGAAGTCCATCGTTACTCGCTCCCACTTCCACAACGGTATCTTAATCGGCAGCAGTAAACCCGAAGGTAACTGATGCTCAGCTTTAACCTACTGACAAGTCAAACAGCAAGCGATAAAGTCGATGACCTCACGCTTCAACCCTGGCCACCAGTATAACTTTTGCAGATCTCGATACATTTTATTCCTACCGGGATGCATAGCATAAGGGCTACTATATGCCTCTCTCAAAATCGAAAGTCTCAAATCCTCATCATTCGGTATGCAAATCCGACCGCAGAGACACAGTACCCAATCACTGTTAATCCCAAAATCAGTATTATCACCATTCTCAACTTGACAGAACCATAACTTAAGAGTCTTATCCCCCATCTATTTACCTTTAATCTGACCAATCTATGTCGGTTTAACCTGAAGTTCTGCCAACAGACTCCTATCGTCGAAAAGACTGAGTCAAGCAAACATCGCTCTCAAATCGGTTATGGCTTTACGGCTCAACACATCGGCCACCATATTGGCCTTGCCGGGATGGTACTCGATAGTCTAGTCATAATCCTTAAGCAGTTTGACCCATCTATGCTACCTAAGGTTCCACTCCTTCTGAGTGAGGAGATACTTAAGGCTCTTGTGATCAGTGTAGATAGTACACTTCTCACCATATAGATAATGCATCCAAATATTTAGAGCAAAGACTACCGCTGCCAATTCCAAATCGTGCGTCAGATAATTAGCCTTATGAGTCTTAAGTTGACGAGATGCATAAGTAACCACCTTACCATCTTGCATCAGAACGTAACCCAAACCCACATGTGACGTATCACTGTATACCCCGAAGTTCTTAGCGGGCTCAAGCTGTATCAGAACAGGAGCTTAAGTCAAAACAGTCTTAAGCTTATCAAAGCTCTCCTGTTATGCATCACTCCAAACGAAAGGAACTCCCTTACGCAGAAGCTTAGTCATCGGAGCTGCGATCGAGGAGAACCCTTCTACGAAGCGTCGATAATACCCTGCTAGCCATAGAAAGCTACGAATTTCAGCCATATTCTTCGGCTGTTTCCATTCCAACAAAGCCTCAATATTACGATGATCAATACGAATCTCCTTAGTAGAAACCACATGTCCCAAAAAGGTTATTTCCCAAAGCCAGAACTCATACTTGCTGAACTTCTCATATAGTTGTTTCACACGAAAAGTCTGAAGCACCACTCTGAGATGCTCATCATGCTCATCCTCAGTTTTAGAATACACCAAGATGTCATCAATGAATACCACCACAAACTGATCTAGATAGGGCTAGAACACTCGGTTTATCAAATCCATAAATGCGGCTAGTGCATTAGTCAATCCAAAGGGTATAACTAGGAACTCGTAGTGTTCATATCGAGTCCTAAATGCCGACTTACGCATATCAACCTCCTTAACTCTCAACTGATGATAACCTAAACGTAGATCAATCTTGGAAAACTTGGACACCCCTCTGAACTAATCAAAAAGATCATCTATCCTAGAAAGTGGACACTTGTTCTCGATCGTTAGCTTGTTCAGCTGTCAGTAGTTGATACACATCCTAATTGTCTCATTTTTCTTTTTCACAGATAGCACAGGTGCTCCCCACAGAGACACACTTGGACAAATAAACCCATGATCGAACAATTCCTGAATTTGAGCCTTAAGCTCTGTAAGCACCTTCGGTGCCATTCGATAAGGGGTGATAGACACCGGAGCAGTACTTGGAATAAGCTCGATCCTAAATTTTACTTCTCGATTTGGAGGCAAACACAGTAGTTCCTCAGGAAAAATATTTGGGAAGTCCTTTATAGTTTTGATGTCCTTAACCGCAGAGTCCCTAGAGTTAGAAATACTGATGTAGGCCAAGAATGTCTCACACCCTGTCCTCATTAACTTTTTCGCTACTAAAGTTGAGATCACATTAGTCAGATAGTCACGTCATTCCCCAATCACAATTACCTAGTTGTTCTCCTCGGTCCTCAAGATAATCCTTTTTGTCACACAATCCAAACTCACTCGATGCTTAACTAGCTAGTCTATTCCCAGAATCAAGTCGAACTCCCTAAACGGAAGCTCCATCAAATTAGCCAAGAATACAGTCCCTTGAACCTCTAGCGAAACGTTTTTATACAATTTACTTACTCGGATGGACTACCCCAACAGACTCAAAATAGTTACCTCATTAGAAGTACTCTTAACCAGAATCCCCACGGTTTTAGACACAATACTAGATACATAAGATTGTGTAGAGCCTATGTCTATCAATGCCAAATAAGGCATATTATAAATTAAAAATGTACTCGTGATGACGTCCGGAACATCCCTATCCTCATAGTGACGAGCAGCATAAACCAATATAGCCTGCTTTACCTCAGTCGGTCTAGCATCTTTGCTCGGTGCTTTCTATCCTCGACCGATGTCGTTACCACCCCTGGCCTGACCTCTGCCCCTAATTGGCTATTGAACTACCTTCAGCGGCTACGCAGAACCAATAACAGAAAATCTCTAACACGATGTTCAGTAGACCCACACCTCAAACATGGTCCAGTAGTCCTCCAACATTCGCCCAGATGGCATCTACCACAATGCCCACAAAGTGCCACCCCAACAGGTGCGATAAGAGGCCCAACTCTTACTGGCCCATCAGATCTGGCCTTTTTCTTAGGCCTCATCACAGAACTCAATGGCTCAAAATCCCTCTTATTCTTTCCTTTCTCTCGATTTTGGCACTCAGCGCCATTAACCTCCTCGTTGATATTTGATTTCTAAACTAAAGCAGGAAAATTACACTCCCTCTACGGAGCTATCAGAACTCACAAACTGTCTCTGAGTCCATCCTCAAAATGGACGCATCGCTCATACTCGGTCGCCACTATGCCTCGCGCATAACAGCTCAATCTTAGGAACTCGGCCTCATATTTAACCATTGAACGATCCTCCTGTGTGAGATTAAGAAGCTTACGCATCCTACCATCAATTTAGCTGGCTCCCACATACTTATTCTGGAATGCAGTCTTAAAATAGTCCTAGGTCAATTAGTCGGGCTGAGTGCCCTCCTTAACCGTCAACCACCACGGGTATGCTTTGTCACGAAGTAAAGAAACAACCCTCTTAAGCTTCTACTCAGCAGTGAAGTCTAGATCATCCATAATTCTTTTCATGGCCTCCATCCAATATTCAGACACGTTAGGGGCGACTCCAGTGACGCCCCTGAATAACTCAGCCCCATTGGACCGGAGTCATTTTGTAACTGACCCTCGGCCTTCAACTCTAGTATTGGGCCTAGCGACCCTCTCTAAGATCATCAACATGGCTTGGGACAGTGCATCATCCCCAGCCACACGATCATAAGACCCAGATCCAGACCCAATCTCCGTAACAAGCAACACCGACATCTCGCTAGTGTCTAAATTTGGTATGTTACCTAGTGAAAAAAACTCAGCTCGAGCCCTCTATGGCCTTTACCATGGCCTCTAGTACCCAGTCTACGAGTTCCTCTTGTATTCATTGTTTAATCGCGTTTATCTGTATTAACAGTTTTATGTATCAGTTTACAGTTTCAATATTTGATTAACAAAAGTTTTATGCAGAACAACATCAATAATTCAGAGTTCGTTTTTGTATAACGTAGTGTCTATTAGTTTCACTACAATCTCAGTATACACTACATTGAGTGCTTTCAATCCAGTCTATCTCTAGTAGTCTCAGTATATACTACATATAGTAGTTTTAGTCAAAAACACATATAAAAGTTTCAGAGAACTTACAGGATCGGCACCGGAGACTCGATGTACCACACATTCAGTAAAAATATTTTCAATTATCAAAGACCAGTTCTTTTAAAACCAAGTTTTAAAAACCCAAATCCACAGCCGAGTTTTCCAACTTGACTCTGATACCACTAAATGTAATATCCCCAAACTCAGCCCAAATGTTATGACCGAATCTGGCGATGTCACATAATAGTGCTTTTGAAACTGTAGCAACGCTTAAACTATTTCTCCTTTTGTTAATTCCCAATTGTGTCATTTATTTCCAAAACACTATCTATTATCCAAAACATTTATACTTTGCGGAAGCCTTTTTAAAACAGTTTGTGTAAATGTGGTATTTTGGTAAAATATTTGATTCTTTTCAAAACCCGCATTTTCCTACTACTAGCAGTAAAATTCACAAAACATTGCAAATCCCAAATTTAACAAAAAAAATCCGTAAAGGCCATAATATCATCAAACTTTCCCAAATATAAACTAACACTATAGATACGTATAAAACAGTAAAAGCAGTAGCAGTGGTCACCGTCGAGTCCTCTACTGCACCGGTCCATCTAATGCTGGAGATTACCTGAACAGATTAAACTGAAAAGGGTTAGTTTTGAAACTTAGTGTGTAACCCCCAGAGATAGCATACATATAGAATACTCATCAAAAGTCTGAAATAAATAGTTTGGGACCGGAACCCATTATAGAAACCGATTTGGGCCTTAGTCCATTCAGATGCAGAATTAGAGATATATATTAGGGTCGTAGCCCAATCAGATGTAGAATCAGATATATAATAAAGCCCTACCCACCAACCTCTACACATCATCTCCGTCTAGTCCTACACACCATGTGGGGATAAAATCAACCCACCCATCCCTACACAACATACTGTACCGAAAGGCGACACATAAACAGAATAATGCAGCTGAGCTGCCAGATAACAGACTTAAAGCCTTTCAGACACTTCCTCCAAAAATATCATCAACCCACCCCGATGCAATGCAATATAGCATATATAACATGCAAACATGCAAATATCAGATCATACATTCAGTACAATACAGGTATCATATAATCAGAATACATCAATAGGGGTCTAAGTAATGCTTATCGACCCTACCATAAGTCCACAGTCGACTTGGGCGACTCATGTGACCTTACATTTCATTTCAAAAAAATGGGCTTACACGCCTATGTGGCCTGCTCGTGTGGGCCCACATGGCCCAAATTGGCCATACGGTCTGGCTTAGAATCCCACACGCCCATGTGGTTCACCTGTGTGAGCCCACATGCTTGTGTGGATCATACAGCCCAATTGCTCAAGCCCGTATCTCGCACACGGCCTCGCCGGCCATCACACGGCTGTGTCATGCGCCCGTGTCATGTGCGCACGGCCTGGCATCGTCAATCATACGGCCGTGTATTGCCACATGGCATACCACATGGGCAACCACATGCCCGTGTGGCATTGATAGTTTCATTTTTTGGCTTTCGCCAATTCTCGTTTTCTGTGTTTTCGGGTACACACCTGGTTCGTTTTTGCTATTTATTTAAATTTGAGATCACCAGAACCTATAATCAGAATATCCAACCTTTTAAAAACTAAAAAACGAGTCTTAATAGTTAAACCCGAAACGAAAGGTCGACTTACTGCTACCAAAATGCTTACCACTTCAAATCAACTCGACGAAATGTTGATTCTAGTCTCACAATTGACTCCTAAACAACAATAAAACTCCTATTAATTATAGAACCAGAAAACATTAAAATTTATCACCACGGAAACTTACCAAGTGCGTACATAACACGAAATCAATGAAACTTGTCTTGATTAACACACGAATAGAGAGCAAAGTGGGTAACAACAAGAGAAAATGGCAGAGAAGCAAAAAAGAGGAAAAGGAAAAATGACAGAATTTTTTGGGAAGAATGGAGAGAAAATCAAAATGTTTTTGGGGAAGCAAATAGAATATTTTCTGATCACTACAATCCCTCAACTTCCCCCACTAACTCTACTATCCCACTATCATTAGAATTCTAATCTTACTAAAACACCGACACGACAACCAACAAAAATAATTCCTTTACTCGTGTAGGGATTCGAACACGAGATCTTCAACATAACCAACACTCCACTTATCCACCAGACCAGCAGACCCATTCTGATATATTCTCAAAAATAATAAGATATAAGCCTACTGTCTAGAGATAGGACTTTAATCATAAAAGTATCAAAATTTTCCTCATTGTGGCTTGAACTTAGGACCTCCCACACACGCCCAGAACACTTAACCACCGAAGTAGACAAATATTTGTAACAAATTTACAAAAGTCGGAATTAAGAAAATTAGGACATTAGAACGAGTACCCTTGAGTTTTCAACAAGTTTCAGCACATCTATCGACAGACTTCACTCTATTGGTCTGACATTGTTGAAATTGATTTACAATATAACCCGAGTCAATCAAAGGAAACATGCTTATCCCTTACCTTAAGATACATCCATGCCATATTGGCGCACACAGTGACGGGATAAAAAGAAAGCACGGATGTCGTGAGTACTTTGGGCTCCTACTTTTTATGGAGCATGGAGTAGCGCCATCTAATTGATGTGGTGTATTTTGTGGCTCACTATTGTCACTAATAGTTGGATTGGCACAGGAAGAGACCAATCTAAATGGGTCCCAACGTAACTCACATGGCAAGATATTTTGGACTTTTAGATAATCCAGAGCAGTCGTCCTTTTTGAGTATCGTCGGACAGATAGCCTTTAAATTGATTATTATGAACCATATGCAGATGATTCATTGTCAGCTCAGAGTTGGTCCAAACTGATTTACATAGCTTTGTCCAAATTCGTAGGATGAGTATGATGAGCTTCCGAGTGATGACCCACCTAGATATGCAGACCCATCTCGACCTACTCTTCCCACTGGTCATTCTACTACTGCCCATGTTGTCATGCTTGAGGACATATATTGCACACAACAGTAGCAGGAAGAGCAGATCGATCACTTACAATAGTAGTAGGATTGTATGCAAGTGTATTTATTGCAGTTTTGCCAGCACTTTCATCTCTCCTCACCAGTTCGCACGACTGACCTAGAGCCTCTCGATCTTAACATTCCTCATGATGTCAATCAGTGATTCTACCTAGTTTTTTTCTTTTATTTATTGTTCTTTATTTATTTTTAGTGTTATTTTTTTTGTTTTATTTTTCAGATTAATATGTTTTTTGTGCACTTTAATATTATTAATTTCTTGACTATTTTTCTATTTGTTCCGCCACCTCTTTATATTATTTTATTTTTGTAATATTTCTTATTAGTGTGCATGAACCAATGTACTTAATTTAGGATTTCCTATGTTTTCGGATTTCATTATTCTGACAAAATCATCCAAATTTAGGGCAGTTTCAATTCTCTTTCTCCCTTTGTTATGATACTTTGCTTATTATGACTATTTTTGTTTGTACATTTCAATGTACATCTTAAGTGTGGGGAGGATTTTATATGTTTTCGTGATATAGTCTCTGAATTGCTACTTGTGTTTAAGTAATTTCCTCAAACCTTACTTTAGAGTTAATTTTTCTAAATTTAGAGTTTATGTAATTAATTTGTGGATTTTGTGCATGGTGTTATTTATAGTTTAATACACAAGAAAGTCAAGCAAGATAAGCCATTTTTAGAAAACTATTATTTTAGTTGTCACATTGAATTGAAGCATTATCTTGAATTTTAAATTTGCAAGTTTGACATCAATACCATAATTTTTTGTGAGCTTTTGAGCCTATAGAACACTTATTATTTCATGCTCTTTTTATTTTGGTTGTGAGTATGTCAACCTGATTTGTTATTCTAGACCTTTTTTCGGTTATATATGTTGAGACCACATTATTGATTTGATACACTGAAATGCTAGAGGCAGTTAAGATTTAACAGCGTACCCATTATATTATCCCCTAGTAAACCCCGTTGATCCTAACCCATTTTTTTGTTCACTTATCACCCGTTCATATTAACCTGAAAACCAAATTAATTTTATAAATAACCCTTTTTATTGACTCCCTTTTGTCGAGATTCAACTTGGTTAGTTGCCTGACTATGTGTTATCCTTTGTATTGTTGAATTCCTCTTTGTTCTAAAATAATAATAAAAATTGAAAAAAAATTTGAGCTTGAATCATTAGTCTCATATTTTGTATAAAAACTCACGTCCGCTCTTTATTTCACATTGATGTAAATTCTTATTGTTCAACAATTGATTTTTTTGGTTTGATAATCTATCAACTCGACTCTTTATTGTAACCACCTTTTATGACCTTTTCCATACCTTTAACCTAAGCCTGGTTACAACTTTGTGAAGACCTCTTGATTGGTGTGTCATCTCGTTCTATAGTGGTGGAGAATTGAGTTTCAAGCAAGCCTATGATAATAGCATTTCTTGTTTGACTGTTGAGTGCACATTCTTTGAACCTTAAAGACCTTGAGTACTTTGAGTGAATCTTAGTGAGGGTGTTAATTCTTGTAGTGTTTGAATTTCAGGTAATTATTGAGATAGAAGAGACGCCTATGTTTTTATGCTTTAAAAATTTTTGCTTGGATTGCTTGTGTTCTTTAGTATCTTTTTAGTTTAAATTTCCAATGCATGATTACCTGTAGATTATCCTAAGACATTGTCAGTGAAGACAATAAAATAAGTGAAATTAACTTGAATATGGATTGAGAATTTTGCTTGAGGACAAGCAAACGCTTAAGTGTGGGGATATTTGATAAGTGCTAAAAGTAACAAGGTTTGACCTCAATCTTAATATGTTTTGGGTGATTTTCTGATGAAAATTATAAAATTTATACTCCTAATCCTTTAAATTAATGTTTTAATGCTTAATAGAGCACTTGGGAGAAAAAGGAACAAAGAACGAGTGAAAATCAGAGTGTCAGAGCAAGTTGAAGGAGCCACACAGGCTGCACCTTTTCACATGGGTGTGTGGCCTACACGAGCATGCTGTAGGCCATGGTGAATGAACGAGATTGTGCATTGAACAGTAAAAAATCACGATTTTTAAATTTTTCGGGCATTCTAAGACTTATTTATGACAAAAATAAGAAGATAGAAGGGAGCCGCCAGATAATACTCAAGAAAACAACTCGAAAAACACCATTGAAGCCGGCTTTGAAACAAATTTCCATCCAGATTAAAGATTCCTAATTGATTTCTTAGGAAGTTATCATGAATTTCTTGTATTCTTTCGATTATACTGTATCTTTGGTTTTTCTCTTTTCAAGTATAAACTAATTTTCTAAATACCTAGATGAGATGAACCCTATGATGGATTCTGTTATTTTATTTTTGTTTTACACAATAAATACTTAGTTTCTTGTTTTCAATTATGTGTGTTGAATTCTTAGTTTAACATTTTTAGAGTACTGATCCATGTTAGATGTGCTTAAATCGGTGGTTGGATATGCCCTGTTTAAGATTAGATCTTGCGTAATTGAGTGTAGTTGCATGCAATCCTAAAAATAGGACAACATAAATCTACCAGATTAGAGTCAAATCTAATAGGGGAATCTATAGCATAAGTTAATATGATAATACAGATTTTAATTAGAAAGAAATTTCAATTAATCAACCTAAAGTCAGTTGCTATTATGCTTAGAAGAGATATTAGCATAATTTAAGAATTTCTACGGATCAAGGTGTTAAGTAAAAAAGTTGCGTAAT
The DNA here is from genome assembly GCA_020496765.1 of Gossypium stocksii. Classification (NCBI taxonomy): domain Eukaryota; kingdom Viridiplantae; phylum Streptophyta; class Magnoliopsida; order Malvales; family Malvaceae; genus Gossypium; species Gossypium stocksii. The sequence goes on along the minus strand of CM035631.1, from coordinate 19,597,599 downwards.
TTAGATTAAGAGTGATAGATGAAATCTAGGTGGATCCTTTCCTCGATATTGTGCCGTTTCTTGGTTGTTATTCGATTATTTTTGTGATTTGTTCTTTGCCGTGTTCATTAGTTAATTAAATTAGTTAATTTTAGTTTTTAATCAATCATTCGAATTATGCGGTTAAATAATAGAAATACTAGTACTTGTAATCCTCATGGGAATGATATCTTTGCTCACTGTAACTATACTATTAATTGATAGGTGCATTTTGCTTAGTCAAATTTATTAATTAGTTTCATGGACATCAAACCCGATGCCACTAAAGTCAAGGCTGGAAATAAAAAAAATCTCTGACAAAATAACCCCGGTACTACCAATGGCAACGGAGGGACCAAAAGAAAATTCAATATTCTGACACTAGTGCTACTAATGACAATAGCACCAAAAACAGATCGGTGCCACCAATGCCAACAACAACAACAAATAAATGTTTTTTTTAAATATATAAGCTGGTGCCCTCAATGACAACGATGACACCTATTAAAATATAATTTATTTTTACTTTTTCTCTCTAAATACGAGTATTTTAACAGACATGTACCTCTATTTGAACCGATGCCGCCAATGGAAACGACGATACCTTAGGAATTTTTTTTTTATAAACTGGCCAATAATTGGGCACTTATTAGGGGTGGTGCCGCTAATGTCATTAATGGCACTAAGGTTTATTGTAGCAAACAGGTAATTTATTTACATAATTTTACAAGTGGGTCATTTTCGTAAGTAATAAAAATTTTAGGTCAACTAAAAAAAAAAAAAGGCCGTTCTTTAGATAAAAGTAGGGACTTTGGCTTGTGGGAAGGACATAGTTTTGCGCTGTTGTTCCTTATTTGGCTTCCACTGGCTCCTTTAACCTGCATTTATGCTTTTACTCCTTAAGGTATTGGTCTTCCTCTATTTCGGCACTTTTTTATTGTATGGTGTAGGTGGAATTACAGTAGGATGAAGGGAAAAGGTTGCAACTTTGAAAATGTTGTAATTTGGGTGTATTTTTTTTTAAAAAGTTAGTTGTTATGTTGTTGATGGATGATTTAAGTGGTATTATGATGAATCAGTAAGGCAAAAAAAAGTTAGAACTTCGAGAATCAAGAGTTTCTTACTTTTTATTCTTCTTAATTTATAGAGTTATTTTGGATTTTCGCTGTATGATGAAAAAACTTTAAATGTTTCTTTGAAAAATACCAAATAAATGCTCAGTTATGTCTGTTCAAATAAGCATTGTCTCCACAATTTATGCTGTCAATAGGCTCACTAATGACTAATAGAGAAGATCACTTGATTTCATTGACTGTTTATGTATGGTTTTGTTCAATTCATGAGGCCTTGAAGGATAATATCATGTTGAAACCCTCTAAAGAAATAGTAGATTAAATTGAACCTACACATGAATTATAATGGGATTTCAGTAATGTCAACAATGAGGAAATTCAGTTTCTGGAGAATAGATATGTAAGTAGATTTTGAACCTATTGCATATGCTATGCTGTCAGCTTCTCATGAAAAGATTTCTTTGTGCCCATTTAGGATAAACAAGTGGTGGAATTACAGTAATGGCTTTATCAAGCACTAACCGCCATTGGCTTAAAATAGGCAGGTTATTCCCAAATACATGTTTTTGGAGTAGTAGGTGCTGCAATAAACAAAACACTTTTTCTCTTTAGTGCTGCCCCCACTACAATTTGTGGGGTTTTAACATATATCATTACTCGCTGAAAGAACCCTTTTCTAGTTGCTTTGGTTTCACTATAAATTTCCAAGTCAGACAAGTGTTTTATGCATCGCAATATAAGAGAATATGAAGTTCATTGGCTGTTTTCTGGTGTTTCTTGCTGTTTTAGGCATTGCCTTGCTTAATGTTGCAGAAGGAGCTGGTGAATGTGGGAGATCATCCCCTGATAGGGAAGCCTGGAAGTTAGCTCCTTGTGCAATGGCTGCACAAGATTCTAACGCTCCAGTTTCCAGCAGTTGCTGCCAACAGGTGAAGAAAATAGGCCAGAATCCGCGATGCCTATGCGCCGTCATGCTTTCCAACACGGCTAAGAGTTCTGGGATCAAGCCGGAAATTGCTATCACTATTCCAAAACGCTGCAACATTGCTGATCGTCCTGTTGGTTACCAGTGTGGAGGTATATATATATTTCTTTGCAATAAGCATTATTTACAGATTTTCCAAGTTTTGAGTCTCGTTTCCCTTCATTTGCATCACTTAGAACTGGTTTTTTTTTTTGGCGTATTGCAGAATACACTTTGCCTTGAGCACGAAGGCTGAAGTCATGGTTCCCAGTTTCGTCGTTTGCTGGATTCTGTGCTTTCCGTTAGCTAGTTCATCTAGCTGATGAATTAACAGTGAAATCTAGCTATTTGAATGATAAATAAAAGTTTTTGTTTATAACTGCAATTAGTCTCTTATTGCTCAATTCTCAAAAGCTATAGGAAAGACACTCAGCTTACATGGCTCCCCTATACATATATATACCTGAACTATGGAAACTAATATTCAATCAGATGACTTTAAATGGAGTTTAATTCTACTAAATGACTTACAAAATCCCTTTTTAAGTAATTGGATAAGTGAAGATTTAGATAATAAGTGGAAATGTTGGATATGAACATGTTCAAAATTTTAATTTTTTTTATGTGGGTTTTAATAGATTATATTCTCGTTTGAATATGCATTGGATATAAGTATCAAACACAGACTCAAAGAAAAAAAAAAGAAGAGAAAGTTGAAGGAACAAATCATTCCAACATGGTTCAAGTTTGTGATTTGTTTTATCCTGTACAAGATGCTAAAACGCATCTAATCTTGAAAGTGAAGATCAAGTCGAGAGGGAGGTAGAGAATATATATCATCTTTCTAACTCGTATCATTGATATTGCAATTAATAATTCATTATTGATATAGTAATGATGAAATTGACAAAAAATCATAAATGTTGAGGCAAAAAAATTATTTTACTTCTAATAATCTTAAACTTTAACGAATATTTAGATAGAGGAGCTAAGATATTTAAATAAAAAAATATAGGAACTCAATATATTAAAATTAAAATATAGAAACTAAATTTAAAATTTTAAAAGAGTATTACCGCATTTGGCATATTTAAACCTTTACAATATTATAGCTACCCACACATATATATATATATATATATATATTTCTTTATTTAGGGATAAATTTCAAAATCTATATGAGCTTTAATTCAACGTGCAATTTAATACATGAACTTTAGTTCAATGCAATTATACACATGAAACTTTGATTGTGATTCAAATGTATACATAACATTTTAATTTTGCTATTCAATCATACACCTTTAAAGAAATAAATATATCAATTTATTTTTATATTAGATAAATGTAATTATTTACATATTTAATATATAAACATAAAATGATATAGTTTGTAAGAATTGAATCAAATCACAATTTCATATATAAAATTATAAATTAAGCTAAAATTCATTTGTTGTTATGAGATTTATCTTATATATTTAATTCTCTTTTTATTTAAATATAAATACTTACTTAAAAAGTATTGCTTTATAGGTAATTATTTGATACATATGTGGCCGTAAGTTTTTATTCCATAATTAGGTTGAGATTTTGTCACATGTTTTTAAAAATTTTTTAAACACAAATTAATGACACATGTCAAAATCTCAACTTCACTTGTGAAGTTCAAATTTTATACTATTAGTCTACTAAATATTTTAAAATATATAAAAATTATTTTAAACTTTTAAATTTAATATTACAGGTATTTATTTAATTTTTAAAATTAAATATTTTAGAAAGATATTTTGGTCCATAGTTAAAATGGAGTTCATAGAAAATAGATAGATTATATATATATTGAAAAGAAATAAAATACAAGATTTCACAAACTGACTGCTATAAATACATAAGCTTACAGGATACTTGTTCAAGTGGGAGAGTTGAGACAAAAAGAACCTAATATTCTTCCACTATGTCCTAAGCTATATATGTATATATATATATATATGGGGTTCTACTGCAATGCTAGGCTATATCTACCAGCTTATTGTCCATAGCAGTAATAAGATTTTGATCATACAACCAGCCCTACTTCCTGCAAAACAAATCCGTTTACATCATTCCAATCAGTTGGATCCAAAGGAAAATACAAAGCAGACTTATTCATGTACTACATGAAGTAATATTATACCAGCAGAGTATTATATATATATATATATATATATATATACACCTTACAGTTTTGGGATAGGAAACTTGGATTATTTAGGAATAAGATGTTAGTAATAAAGTGAGCCTGCACCAAACAAAGAAGAATTGTTTAAAGATTACCCAATTACTTGTATGGGAAGTGAAGAGTAATTATTCATTTATCACAATAAAGCTAATGCTTCTTCATACCCTGCCACCAATTTCCTCTTGAAGCACCATTAGAATTGTTTCCATTGGGATCATCATCTCCCCCATCTTTTTGAAACTGTCAAAACAGAAGATACAAGAAAATGAGAAATCCCTCCTAATTATCAATTTAACATGTACAGAAATCCCTCCTAATACACCTTAAGGAATATTGTAATGCGTATGTTATATACTTACATAGGGAGGAGACTCAGTGGTTTTCTTCCTTGGAGAATAGTTTTCTTGGCCTCCATAGTAAATAGATGAGCTGAGATAGCTAGGTTCCACTGTTTCATTGTGATAAACGGATGAACTCTTGTCTTTATTCCTTGTGCTGCTGCTTTGTCCCTTGCTATAATCAGTGTTATGATCTGAAACAAAACATGCATGAGCAACATTCTCATCTCTCATTTTTGTTTCTTGCTTGACAATAAACCAAACTTAACTATTCTCATTAAGACCCCACATAAAGTTTTATTGTAACAAACATAATTAATCTACATGTTTAATTTTTTTATATATCATATCCTCATATTCAGATACGTGTCAAGTACACGCACACATATATATATATATATATATCCAAATATGTCAAACAGAAGAAAACTAGGAGAAAAATGCAAGGAGAAATGCTAAAAATTAAGACAAGAAAGCAACAAAAAAACCTGTTCCATATCTGGCATGATGGGTCAAACCCTGAGTATTCCATGAACCTCTAATTCCGGAGTGAGTTGAGTCCCTCCCCAGCACCTGAAATCAGAAAAGAGAGAACAATATTTCGCCCACCACTAGCTAGCATTGGAATATACATATTAACTTTGCAAATTTAAGATGTTACAAAGAAAAATTGACTGGTAAGCCCCACTAGCTAGCATCTATCCACTAAGTGAATATATCCAAGCACATGATGTACAGAATTTTAGTGTATTATATAAAGCATCTCTTTGCATCTTTTTTAAAGAATCATTCACTTGAAATATATAAATCCATAATGTTAGAAAAAGAAATATACAAACGCTAAATACAATTAAGCCAGCTTTATCCTAAATATATCAACTTCTCAGTTACTTCCAATCAAAGTATATTATCTCCCAGTATCAAAATTTCACACATCTGCAAGTAAATAGCTAAGTAATGAGTAAAATGGTATTTCATTTTTCGTCAGAATCAACAAAGCTGTATCATTTTATGGATAGAAAATGAAAAGCAAAAGGGTTTACCACTGATGGCGGAGGAAAAATAGTCCCAAAAAGCCCAGTTGTGGTAGTTGATGAAGAAGAAGAATCCTTTGGACCAAAGAGATGATCCAAAGAAACAGACGATGAAGATGATGATGAGCCACTCACTTGCCTTTTGTTTTCCATACCAGAAAAATAAGTAAACTTTTTTTTTTCCCTTTTTGGGGTTTAAAAAAACTATCCTTCTTTGTCAACCAACGAACAAAACTACTCTTTGATATATATATTTATATATATATATATATATATTAAAACAAGAAACGACCCTCAAAGAACGAGACCGAACAAAAAACACAAAGACAAAAAGGTGGCTGGCAATGTCAGGCCAGTGGATAAGATTTTCTTTTTTCTCAGAAAACAAAAGAAACAAACCAAAGAGATAAAAGTAAAGAAGAGTGCAAGAGAGGTAGGAAGGAGGTAAGGGAAGGAAAGCAAAAGAGAGGGAGAGAGAAGGCTGAGAAACACGTGAAGAGTTTGCAGTGCAGATGTAGAGATATGTTTGTTGGTTGGCAAAGGATCCAAGCCTATTTATAAGCCCAAGAAAAGGGGTTTTTCACTGTTTGAGCTCCTTTCGTTCAACCCCATTTTGAAGATCGAAAGAGAATTAGACAAAGGGTATTTTTGCTAAAGCCTAGAAAAAGAAAACCCATGTGAATTCCTTCCTTTTTTATGTCTGGTTTTTGGACAAATGGCTATGCATGTATCATTCAAACACCAAACACAAGTTGGACAATCATTTGATTCAATTCCAACCCTTGTTTGCCACGTGTCTCGTTGGGTACTTCTTTTATTTTTTTTATTGTTAATAAAGAATATGAGTCAAATATCCATATTATCTCTACATAATTATTTCTTTTATAAAATTATTGATATAATATAAATTGTTTGCGCCTTTTTGTTATGGGTTGATTTTATGTCAAGTCTGCATACTGTGTTTTCTGTTGTTATTTCTCTTAAGCTATGTAATGTTTTAAAGATCTTTAGTATATTTTTTTTGTACTAATTTTATAATTAATTATATATTCTCCTTTGAAGAAATAAACTGTGATTATAAAAATAAATAAAAATATTGTATTATATTAATAGTTTATATTGTTGAGGAGAAGTCGAGCTTACTCTGAGGGAAATCTGTGAAGTGTCATTTGTTGGTAGTTAATAGACCTCTCAATAAGTTAGTTTGGACATGAGGTATCTATGCTTGGTTTTATTTAGATTTTGTCTCTCAACTCTACTAAGAGCCTCAGAGAGCTCATGGAGTGAAAGTGCCTTCATCTATTGAGGAAATGTTAACATTTGCTCTTGATGAGATTTGAGCCTATATTCTTATATAGCAATTGTAGGTAAGGAAGGTACAACTTTATCTACAACACTTTGTAAACTTCTTTTAAAGCGAGCTTGACTTCCCTGCAATAAACGATCATTAATAATATATGATTAATTTTTTAATATAATTCCTAAATTACCCTCAATCTTTATATGGAGGGTATTAATATATGTAATAAATATATTTATAAAAAATGATATATGAAACAATTGATTCTTTAGCTGAAATGATAAAATAAATATATTACTACAGTGTCTCAAGTCAAATCTTATTAGGTGTATAATATTTATATAAAAGATATAAAAAAATAAGAACATCATTAAATAATATAATTTATTTTATAAAGTAATTGTATTTTAGTCATTATTAATTAAGTTGATTCTCGATTAACACATAACAACAACTCAATGAAAGATTAATATATAATAGTACAAGTTGTATAAAACATCTTTATTAAATTCAAATGAATCCCACTTAAAATATTGTTTTGTTATACAATTTTATGGAAGAATAAAAGAGGACATATATAGCCGAAATTTAATTTGTGTTCCTAAAAGAACTTACATCTCAAAATTTATCTTGTAAATTATTTATCCTATATAAAATATATTTTTAATTATGATTTTTTATCAAATGTTATGAATAAAGTATACGAACATTAACAGTTCTAGTTGAACAGATTCAGATTTGAATACACTTGTATTCTAATGTTTAGTCATGACAACGATAATAAACTCATACAATTCATCACATAAACGAACAATAAGATTAAAGCTCATAATCGCACATATATACACGAACCAAACTAGATCGAGTCTCAAACCCACTTACCGAGGCTTGAACGAGGGTCAGATTACACAGAAACATAAAACGGTTGTGACTCAACAAAAATTCTGTGAAATAGGGGTACATGGTCGTGTGGCCAGGCCGTGTGGGGTCTACACGCCCATGTGGAGACTACACACGCCCGTGTGAAGGGGGCACACGCCCGTGTGAGCCGCCCGTGTAACTCACTGTCCATAAATACCAAAAATAAAGAGCAGAGGCAACATGGCGGTATGGAGACCTCACACACCCGTGTGGGTACACATGCCCGTGTGGCTAGGCCGTGTGGCACCAAAATTCCCCTCAAAACCCTAATTTCCAATTTCACACAGCCGCATGAGTCACCCGTGTGGGGCACAAGCCCTGTGGTCACCCGTGTGGTCACGAAACCACACCGAAACAGCCTGTAATTTGCGATTTTGATATCGAGATGCTTCCCAACACTTGGTAACCCGAAATCATGCCAAAACAGACAGAATTCCATGCAATACAGTAACAATATGATACTTAAAACAATCAATTTCATAAACACACAAGATATCATCAAATTTTACCAAATTTATAAACCAAAGTTAAACCGTTTCAGAACACACCTTAAAACACGTTATTAAGTAGCACTTCTGATAAAACGAAACATACAAGAGCAATTTCCTTTGCCGGTTGCGTAAAACAGAATAAGCAAATGAAATAATAAAAAAATGAAAAGAGCATGAAGGAATAATGGAAAGAAAAAAAAAAAAAAACGTTAACTTTCTTTCTATTTAAACAAGTAACTTCTCATAAAAAAACATAAAAACAATTAAACTTTAAAAACATTCATAGGGATTCGAACACGAGACCCAGAGATACACTAACACACAACTAACCACCAAACTAGCAAGCCTATTCTGACATTAAAACGCGAAATTGAATCCAAAAGGTTCAACCTACTCATTGACATTAACCACAAACCTCAAAACTTCTAACCTCAGATTCCGGGATGTTACAAAGACAACTTGTCAAGCTTGTTAGAAATTTTCCAAAACCCATCACTATTTGATATCTGGCATCATCACCCTTCAACACTATTGAGGGTTACCATTGAACCTGTCATTAGTTTCTGTATGCAACTAAATTAAACCGTTAGACACTGGCCTCACATCATTTCACAGATAAGTCTTACTTTCTCTTTTTATATGTAAGAATGAAATATTACAATTTTGTGAATTTACCGAATTAATCACATGAGCAGTCCTACAGAGGTTTTGTTTTATTAAATTTGTTATGTTGTCATCTAGTGTAGTTAAAAGAAACTGATTTTTTTTAGAAAAAGAAATTCCCTAGAAAACCAATTTGTGTGATTTGTGGTGTGAAAATCAAAGGGATGATGAAAACAAAGTCTGGGTATTTTTTGTTTGTTGGAGTAGGAGAAGAAATGTCATATTAAAGGGAAAAAATAAACTTTGAGAGAAATTGGTTGCCTATTAATTATCCTAGAGAAGGATAAAAATTGAGTCTTGTTTTGTATTGTTTTGTTTGCCCAAATTATTGCTGCAAGTTCTCTGTTACTGCTGTTCTTGTTTCATTTTGGTCTTTCCAACAAAACTCTGATATGTAGAATCTAGGATTTGCCACTTTGGTATCATTGATAATGCTTATATTTTTCTAATCTTTTGATGGCCACATGTTATCACCGTCACTATTGCTAATGTCATTTTGGTAATTGGTTCTAGGGTATGAAATGTAATTGAACTACTTTTGGTTATTTCTTACTAAAGTTGCATAAACTGTTTGTGAAGGAATTGGCTAATAGATTTACCATGATAAGAATTTCATAGCCAAAATCTATATGCTATTCATATAGGGTGGGTTTCAAAATTAAGGTTATTTTTTAGTGTTAAAAAATTATCGAGATTTTGATTTCTTCAATTTTTATTTGTTCTATGCCATTTTTACGTGTTTTACTCATGTTCTTACTATGTTGTATAATTACTTCATTTAACATGAACTTTAGCCTTGGTGATTGTTTTGGTTTTTGTTACATTTATGGGCCCTATATTTTGTCATTTCATCTTTATGATGTATTTGTAATATCTGGTGTTCCTAAGTCAATTAGATATGAATTTGGAACGCAAGAATTTTAACAACGCTCGTTGTCAGTGAAATTATGGCCACGTAGTCATGGTACAAGGCTGATACTTATAGAACATATGATGAATAACCTTAAAACCCCATCTATTTTCTCTAGAAAGTATGGCCTATTAAGTAGTGAAGAGGTTAAGGAGGATGCTAAGTTTGATTAATGCAACAATACATGAAGAACCTTCTTATTCCATATTATCTTAGATTCGACATGTTGTTGAATTTTACAGTTCTGTTTGTAGTATAATAGGTCAAAATTTCTAAGACTTACAAGCTAACTAGGTAGTAATATTACTTTTGCCACCATATCTTATTTTGGTTTACTGCTATTAGGGTCAAGCAACCATAACTTTTTGTTATCAAATTATCTAAAAAATTAAATTATCTAGAATCAAGAAAGGTACTGGTTTATTTATAAAAATTGTTGTTATCAAGCGGATTATGTATCCATTACACAAGAGGTAAAAATCAAAAACTTATATCTGTGCTAGAAAATACTAGTTAGTTTATAGTTATGTAAGTGAATGCATGAATCATGAATGAAAGAAATTTCCCTTGGTGCTGTTGGTAGATATTGTATATTTATCCCTTTGGAAACTTTATTGATTTAGTTCTCCTTTCATTTATGTTAGAAATTTTATTTAATTGGGGATTTCTGATTTGTTGTTTTATTTTTTAAAATATGCTTAAGTTCCTCTTAAAGGAAGTGAATTTCTATTTACTTGTTTTCTCTTGATTTGAAAGGGGAGTTTGTCATGCTAAAAATAGTTTATATTGTTTTTATTTGTTATTTTTTCCTTTGTTCCTTTTTCTTGACTTGAAGGATGATAGAATGGCAAATCTCTAGATATTTTCTTGCAATAAAATAAATATTTTACATGTATATGAATTCATAATAATAGAATACTAGCATCACATCAGTAGGTTGTGCTTCAAATTTTGCAATTATATGATTTATGTTCCTCCAATAATTAGTCTCCATAGTGCTAGTTATACCAAATAAATTAGAAACATCATGGAATGATATAATTGAAATTTAGTTCATAGTCCTATATTTCAAAGGAATGGAAATTTTCCTATCTGAATTGTTATTTGATTTTGCTTTTGCCATTGTTATGCTCTTGTCAAATTTTTGGATGTTGTGCATACTTCTATTCTTTGAAATTTGGTGCTGCTTTCAAGCCTGTTATTGATTTTAATGAGATTGCAAACCACTTCATTTAGTGTATGTATGTTCATTCGTACAACACCAATTTGAGGGTAATAGTTGAAGCTCTAGTTTGCAAAATGACACTTTCAGCTTGTTTGAATGTAAATATTTATATTTTTATTGTTAGGAACTATTTCTTTTATCCCAACTTTGTGTGTAGGGTGACATGACCATTCAGCCTTAGGTGGCAAATACAAATTTTGGTAACCTAACAAAGGGTTATAGTTATCAAGCTAACCTAACAAACCAGTTTTTTGGCTAGTATAACACTGTCGAAGAATAGATCAGTGGTGTTAGTTCAAGGGTCTTACAATACTCACGATGACCAGCATGCCTCATTTCATATTTTTGCACACTTAGAAGTTGTTGGAAAAATTGCATTTTATGAGAACTTTGAGGCATATTCTCAATAGGTAAAGGTGGAGAGTTGAATCAGGGTTTTCTTGTTTCATATTCTACTCCATGATACTTTTACAACGGTATATCATATGCTCAAAATGGTTGAGTGGTGAATGAGAAATTGACGCTCTAAGTAAGCTACTTGGAAATATTGTTGAGGAAAAGTAAAGGTTTAGATCACACATTGGTTAAATACCAAGTGTGAGATGTGTATGTAACACCCCCTAACCCTAAACCGTTGCCGAAATAGGGTTACGATGTATTACCAGACATATCAGACAACTTATGAATAATTCACAAATAAAATAACATTCATAGGATAATTTAATAATTAAGTCCCTAAAATTCAATGATAACTCATATCAGAATTTTTTTCAGAACTTGATACTAGACCTGAACTTAACTGAGTAGCTCTGATGTTCTCCTGTCATTTCTTAATCATTAGTGATATAACTATCGAGAAATTTCTAGTAATCGCCTGTCGAAACATAACCAAGAAACCTGGATTATCAAACTTTGACTGATGTTCCTAACATAGTCGCATCTGTAACTTTCAATTGATATTTGTTTCCCCTGATAGATATATTTTTGTATCAAGTCTTCTAGAATCTGAATAACCCTCTTTCAGATTACCCATCTGTCTACAGATGAAAAACTGTACCGAAATCGAAATAAATATTCAATAATTTCCTGTAACTGTTTTTAGAACCCCCAAGTGAACTACAATCTCGATCAGAAATTATCAATACTGGAATGTCATATAATCTACAATTTCCCAAATGTACACCTCAGTAAATTTTTGAAGCAACCAATCAGTTCTGGCCGTTATAAATTGAGCTAACTTGATAAGCTGATCTACTATTACTCATGTAGCATTCTTATGATCTATTCCAAAATTAGAAAGTGAACCATAAACTGTAGATCTCTATAAAAAATATCGAAAACTAATACTCCATACAGTTCGTTAATTTCATAACTTATATCTTATTTTCGTTCTAGTATCTTCACTAGCTGTAATAATTCTATAAGTATAAGTACTGGATATTCAACTTTAATCTGCTAACATAATTTCAGAAACATCACATTTCTTTCTGATTTCCCATACATCTTCTCAATATCATATTTTCCCAAATAACAGATATACTACCATTACGAGTTTCGTATAATTTTTTTTTTCTGTACAAGCTTTGAAATTCTTTCATACACAAGTTCTATCCTGAAATAACAGGCAATCATCATATTCAAATCCGATATCATGAATTAGTAACTATTTCACTTTGTACCTGTTTAACTCACAACCCATTGCCTCTTTTCTGACTTCACAGATCTTTTGTAAAAACGTCAGCTTAGCTTTAAGTTCAACTAAAATTAATCTTCCAGCAAACAATAACAATTGAATATTTATCGTTCATAAAGTAAACAAAGATCTCTCTATTCAAAACATTTACAACTATATTTACTTTTCCCTGTATGATAATCCATTATCAAATCAAGACACTTCAATAATTAAAGCCATCTATTATGCCTTTCTTCATCAAAATACAGTTTAATCCATTTAATAATATACCATTGTAATAATAAATTTCTTACCTGATTCAAACTGAACCAGAACTGATACTTCAATCATTAGGGCTTCAATCTGGTCAAAACTTTACCAACATTAATTAGTCCATTCAAATCTTGCATCTTCCTGTAATATTCATACCATTGATGTAGCTATCATAAAAAAATACTTTCACAAAAGTTAAAAAGAAATACCGAAACTTTAAATTATTCCGAGGCCATTGTCATTAGATAGGTTAAAACCATAGTGCTATAATAGAACTGATGTTTCAATTGTATAGATAGAACAGTACCTCAATATCAATAGTGCACTCCGAGATAGAAAAACTGAAAGTAGTTCCATTAACAACCAATGAAGTAACATAATTTCTATAATCTGAGATTCATATCACCAAGCTCCCATGATCAAACCAGGATTTATAATAGTAATATATATATTTACCTTCGATCAATGAATACCCCTTCACAGATTAATCATATTTCATAGATAAGGTCAGCCTATAAAATAATAAGAAAACCAAGATAATGAAATCCTAAATGTGAAGCTATATTGAATTCCTGGGAATAAAAACCACATTGAACGATAAAGAAATCCATAATATTCCAGAGAAAGATCAAACGAAGAATATCATTCATACCCACTAGAAACAACTGTGATAGAGATGATGTAAATTGCATAATGTGATTCAAAATACCCGCTAGTAAAAGTAGAAATTATCTTTATATGAATCTTATCATCAAGTCTTCTGTCGAACATAATGAATTTGAAAACCAAAGAAAAATAGAGGAATACCGATCATGAATAAACCCGATTAATAATACTTCTATCTAATGTTATGATTAACTAAACTCCTTATATGATAAGAATCAAATCTGAAAATGAACAGTTGCATATACCTCTGAAGATAAAAGAACATATAAAATACCCATATAGAATATCCAAAAGAGATCTTTGTAAAATATCTGACTATAATAGTTGCATCTAGGTATGTTTGTAATTTCATTACTAACCCACTAACATATATAGTCATCAACAGTCCCATATCATTCAGTTCACTCACGAAGCTGGTTAGGAAGAAATTTCCACTTAACTCATTCTGTAGATACCACATCTGAATAAATCAATTTCTCATAAATAACTTCTTCTTTAACAGTAGCATTGTATATCCCAAATAGTTTTCAAGCAAGAACTCTGATATCTCTCTTTAGAACCCATCTTTATTTACTAACTCATTCTCAGTTTTAATTGCTTTATTTATCATTCAGTCACTGAACTCTTCAATTCGTCACCTTTAAACTAAATCAATATAAATCTTACAAATTTCACTATATATAATTGTATCAATAAGGGGGTAGAGATTGTAAAGCCTCATAATTTAACTTCATATAAATACTTATATAACATAACATTTACCAATTCTTATGTATTGTAAAACATTTATCTATATCTTTTCGAATTCTTATATCATCATAAGTAATATTTTACTTAATTACTTGAACATCACTTTTAGAATTATCGAAATTAACTCTATTGAAAAGCATCTCTTTCTCTAACATTTCCCCTTTCTACACTAAGGGGTAACCAACTCTATTTCGTTAAATTCATGAAGTTCATTATTTCCAGTGTACATCACAAAATTAGTATCATTTATTTTTTCTTCAGACATCTTTAATCTATGAAATAGAAATAAACAAATAAGTCAGCATCCAAATCCCGACTCAATTTCGACTTGACTGTGGCATGTACCTTGTACCTCTAGACTCAATTTTTGAGCTCAATTTATCCGATACCAACAATAACAATTTCACTATATATCATCACTTTAAACTTTAATCAATTTATACACCATTGGTTCATGCCTTTCATCTCATAGCACAAATTTCATTTCATATTTTATCTCAATTTCCAATTTACAAATCAGATTCACAATTTCATTTTCTCATTTCTTTCCATAGCTCAATCAATCACATTTATTCAAATTTTCTCATTTCACTTATTTACCCCTATTAACTAGGCTCGGACTCTGACAGATACGCGGATTCCACACAAACACACCAAAATATCCAACCCAAACAGACGCAGAATAATATAAATCCTCCATAACACACCAGTATAATATAGCCTCCCAAACACACCAGTATATCATATCCTCCCAAACACACCAATAAGGCATTAAATGCCTCTTCGGATAAACCGAAGCATATAATAACAGAATCATCTTCTCGACCGAGCTACAAATCTCCTCATCAAATCATAAATCCTATGGCATGCCATTTGTATCCAATCTAGTCCGATGAGTTAATAGGGTATTATTTTACTTTTCCCATTTCGAATTCAATAATTCCATTTCAACACATATGCAATCAAATATTCATACACATTCATGTTTTATTTCAATTCCATCCAATTCCAATCATTTTTCACATCCAACTCCATTCATTTCAATATTATCAATTCAAAATCATTCCAATCATAATTTCTAATATATTCTATTTGTTTCACTTTTTTAATTAATTTGTATTTTAAGTGCTCGCATGTATTCATAATTTTAATACTATAATAATTCAATAATTTAAATCATATCACTAGTAATTTCCATTCAATTTACATACAATTCAATATCATTTAATATATTATCAATAGTCACCTTATTTTTATTTACTAAATATATTAATCAAAATTCACAATTAATAATAATAGATTGAATACCAATACGTATCTATCATTCAATTCAATCTCCATTCAATTCAATAATGATACTTACCCTAATTTACGTATCATGCATATTAATTTAAAATTTAACAATTAATAATTAAATTTAAATTATGGTAATACTAACCCGAATTTCTTTGACTACCCCTCGGTGACTTTTTTCCTTTCCTTTCCTTTCAATGCCGATGCTTCGGTTTCTTTGCTAGCAAAACAAATTTCAAGCTTCAATTCTCTAATTTCTCCATTTCTTCTTTCTTTATTCTTTTCTTCTTTTCTTTCCCGTTTGCTATTCTGTTCTTATTCTTTACTTTCTTTCCTTTTTACTTTGTTTTATTTATTTATACATACTTAATTCAATTATAAAATATCTATTTAATAACAAATATAAATAAAACAAGTGTACACATTTTTATCCTTACATTTGTCCAATATCATTATCATTCAATATTTTAATTTATTTATTATACAAAAATCTTATAATATAAATATTTAATTAATAAATATTTTTTACTTAAATTTTAAGTAAATATATAATTATTTTACAAGTGTCTATATACACATTTTACACATGTATTAATCTTATACCATACATTTGTCAATTAATTAATTAATTAATTATATAATAATATAGTTTAATATTTATCCAACATAAAAATCTAATATTTTTATGCACATTGCCGCCTCTTTCATTGAAATAGGCTTAATTTCCTATTTAGTCCTTTTTTATTTTCTTTTAATCTACAACTTAACTTTTATCCCTTATTCAATCTAGTGTTTTTCACTAATTTCTCTAAATTAAACTAAATTCACCTAATTAAAACCTAATTAAATACATAACTAATTTCATAAATATTTTTAATAAATATTTAAGGACTCAATTTACTAAGATTGAGGCCTTACAACTTACTTTTTGACACCTGTACTTTTGAGGTCGTTACAGTGTATATATTTGTGAACCCTCTTAAAAGGTAATTAAATGAATAAGCTTGTAACCTTGCCTCGCACGCAGAGAGGTTGTAAGTCCAAACCCGACCGGGTTGGGGTGCACCCGCACAATGTGTGCGACGCGAAATGTTCGAATCGATTGGGCCCAAATGGGCCTGCGAATATTTTATCCCAACACGATTCCTCAGCAGACATTATTTGCTTATATATGGAAAAAATCTGATTCCAATCAATTTGATTTAATTTTTTCAATCAAAATGATTTTTTGGCTCCTTAATGGTAGATTTTGTGGTTATTTCCAAATTTTCACCATCCTAAAATGCCTATAAAAGGCTGTGTATTCTGTAGAATTTTACTCTTCTGCTCTTAAAACTAGTCCTTTTCCTTTCCGTATTTTTCAAACATTCTGGTGATAGAAAAAGGCAATGTTCCTTCGTTGATCATTGTAAAGGTACTTCTACTTTGATCACTATTGTTGTTGTATCCTGGGAGACATTCAATCAACGTTTCTTCAAGTGTCCTAGGAGCGACTGAATCTATCTTAAGAAAACTGTGTCTCACAGGCCTCAACATATCGTAAAATCTCTAATATTCTTTATTTCAATTTTTTATTAAGGTTTTGTTTGATTTTCGTATTTGAAAAATTAATTATAAATCATTCTATTTGTATTTTATTTTATATATATATTTATAATTAATTATATGTTTGCTAACGTGTTATTGTCCAACAGAAGTTTGGTTGCATTTGACTATTTGCAGTTTGGGTGATTTGTTTTGATCGATATTCTAAGGGTTATAAATATAAGTTTCAGTTATGTTTTTAGTGCATTAGAGATTAGGGTACCATCTGATGTCATGGCTCGAGAACTAAATGTGTCATATGATAAAATTAGGAAATATTTAGAGTTTCTTATATTTGAGGGCCTTGTTTACATGACCATTGATGATCACTACAAATTTATAGATTCTTGAAGTATGTCCAGTTTGTTCAATTATTTGAATGTTATTTGAGATTGTAGAGCAGTATATGAGAAAGTAGTCTTGTTCAACTATTAAGTTTGCTCGACATTCATACCGTGACCTTCAATATAAAGGCTTGTTGATTTAAGATCGCAGCCTTTGAAACAACTCGTGAACCTACGTTCCCAACTGATGATTAAAAGTTAGTTGAGTTAAGCTCGCAACCTCCAGTTGTTTGAGTTAGCTGGGTTAAGCTCGCAACTTTGAAACAACTTGCAGACCTACGTTTCTAGTTGATGATTAAAAGTTAGCTAAGTTAAGCTCGCAACCTCAAATCATTTGAGTTAGTAGAGTTAAGCTTGTAACTTTGAAATAGCTCATGGACCTACGTTCCCAACTAATGATTAAAGGTTAGTTGAGTTAAGCTCATAACTTCCAATTATTTGAGTTAGCTGAGTTAAGCTCGCAACTCCAAAAAAACTCACAGACCTACATTCCCATCTGATGATTAAAGGTTAGCTGAGTTAAGCTCACAACTTAAGTTCTTTTGAGTTAACTGATTTAAGATCGCAACTCCCAAACAGCTTGCTAATTTAAATTTTCTCTGAGTCCGTTAATTTACGTACAAATTCTTTTTTACGGGAAATACAATTCGCAGTATTCTGCAATACAATTTTTTACTTTTGTATCACACTATCAAACAACAAAACTTGTTCGATAAAGCTTCAAGTTAAAACCTATATGGTAAGCCTCAAATTATACACACTTCATAAATGTCAGATTGTCTGTGAAGAGTCACTTTATAACTCTTCTTCGACCAGGTGGGGGACAAATTGTTATACAAGTATAATAAAATATGTAATAACCCGACCCAGATCCGACCCGAAAACCCATGGATAACCATGGTTTAAATAAACCCAAGATTCTCCATTTGAGGGGATTTTAGACACGATTGGATTATCTTTTTCCTCTCTACTTCTTCAGAAAACACCGACCACCTCCTCCTCCACTTCTATGTTGACACAATGTATCAACAAAACATATTTTAATTAATACTTAATTTTCATTAGTTGATTGAGTCTTAGCTCGATTGACATGGGTATTGTTGTCAATGCAGGAGAACGTGAATTCGAGTATGTTGAAATGCATTATTCTCTTATTTATGGGTTGGGAATGGGCTATAGGTAGTTCTAAACATTGTGTCAAAAAGAATAATTTATAAGAATTTAAATTGAAATTATTAAAAAAATTTCATTATCAATAATTTATTGTCTACATGACCTTTGTAACAATTTAACTGATAACTTTTTTTTTAAATTCAAACTATAAAAACTGCGAACATTTTTCAAATTCATTATAATAAATTATTTCTTATATTTATTATTTATATTAAAATATGTTTAGATAATGCTTTCCTTTTTAAAATTATGTTCAGATAATACTTAAATAAACATTAAATATTATAAAATTAAGAATAAGTTTTTAATATTTTATTTACAAATTTAAAGTAATATTTTAACTTTTCCTTCATTTTAATTCTATCTTTTAAATTGAAAATTTTAATAAATAAATTTAAATATCAAAACTATTAAAATTTATTGAGAATTTGATATCCATTTCATGCAAATAAATTTAATTACTTACTAAAAACTATATCAATCAATTGAGTTTGTAACACCTCCTTATCGGATCTAATGATCAATATGGATAAGTGATGTCTTATGATATTTTGTTTGCTTATACAATTTTTTTTACAAAATTCATCAATTTTTCACTTATTAAATCCTTTAGAACAATTTTAAATATTTAAACAACTTTAATAGATTTTTAAAATCATTTAATAAAAATATCATAAAAACAAATTCCAGCATTTTCTAAGGCTCAAAGATATTTTAAAAATCATATCAAATCACCCCTTAAGTGTTTGGATATGACAATTACATAAAATGGACTTCCGATAAATTAAAATGCAATCAACACAATTTTACATATGTTAAAGCAAACCTAATGTAATTTAGGTGGCTAATCCCCCCTCCCCCTCAAATGATGTTTTGGCAAAAGCACATCTTTTAAGATAATTTGCCTTCTATATGGATAGTTGAATTCTACCATCTAGATTACCTTACAACTACTAGTCCAAACAACACTAACCAAAGACACTTTATTTCTAAAACATTTTCAAAGCTCATTTAAACTCAAATTCATTCTCAAATCTCAAGAAATCATATCATTACATCCCAATTCATTCTATAATTGTATCAACAATAATTTGAGCATAAATTCATCTTAAAAACATGATTAAATCAAATCAAATCAAATCAACACAACTGAGCATTAATCTTTCAAATTTAATATATAATAGACTTAGTCTATACACATGTCATTTTAAACTCTTCTAACACAAGGAGTGAAAAATTAAATTCTCTAAGTCCTTCAAATCTCGTATGATGATGTGATCATTTGAAGTCGCTCCTAGTTTCATGCAAAAGCTCTCCCATCTAAGCGTTTAAACCACTAGTGTGTTAAGCTTGAAGTGTTTGGTACGTTCACTAAAATTTCCTATATTGCCTTTTATAAGTATAATACTTAAGTTCTATTATGCCACTTATCAATAAGGATTACGTTCTATTCTTTTTAATAATTTACTTTACTCATTTAGAGTATTTACCACATATTAGCTTCTTACTCAATGATGAGTTTTCACTTACATCATTCAATAATAATTTTTGTTATTTGAATATATACTTATTCTTTTAATTTGACTTCGTAGTTTCTTTATTTAGGGCCTACAATTTCATTAGGAAATTTCTCTTTCCTTACTAAACACGTGGTTGTTAGTTCTAAGCTTTATTTCATTAGGAAATTCCTCCGACCACTCATTCACCATGACTTCTCTAGTGTTTTAAGCATCTTACGACAATTCGACTTACTGTGCCAAATGATCCTACACAAATATTGAACCACAAGTATACATTCATGATTGAACAAAGCCTCCACAAAATTGTCCCCCTACTACTAAATGTTTTTTTCGCATCAACGGAGCACCAATATCCACTCGGGCTTTGATTCGCATAAAAGTACTCAGATAATTTTGCTTACTACACCTATTGTGGTCTAAAAATTCGATCAAGAAAACACATTCAGTTGTGAATATGACCTATTTCTCTAACTTCATTATTTTCATTAATTTCTATTAATTTGGTTCTACATGCAATTTACATTGGGTTTCAATGAGCTAGCGAAGGAATCGATTGTACATATATAATTAGGGCTTAAATAATTTATAATTAAGTTTCAGCTGTTCACCTATTAATTATAAACTTATTTAGTCACAAAGTTATTCCAATATAGTATCGTGATTGAGCTCTCCCTAATTACATACCATTATGAAAGCTACTTAATAAGTGCTCGTCCAATGGCTCTGTCATGAGTGTGCTACCCTCATAGGGTATCCTTAATATCTTTGGGATAAATTCATTCTCCTAATATGATCTTATTTTATCTCATGGTAACCATTACATCTTCCTTCATGAAAAGTTAATTACTATCATATAGTAATCAAATCATTTATCACAAATACATACGACTCGTGACCACTTTTACGTTTCATCTATCGTGTAATATCGATGAGAGGATATCATTTACCTATTAGTTGGGCTATGAATTCCGCTATTGTGAATGATGCTACATACTCTAAAGTCCTATACTCAATACACCAGCTTTCAATTCCTTATCTATTTGAACTCAAGCCTTTACCTACATCAAAGTATACGAGTCACACATACATAGCCCATCATCCACTCAAGATTAAGGTATGCCACACTATGAATGTCACAAATGAATAGATCCATAAATGAATTTACGATATATTCTACTACGGTCCTGTCAGTCCAGTCAGTCACATCTATGTCTCTATCTTTTTGGAGTTATCCGTTTTGATGTTGAAGACAAGACATCTCCCCAATTGGACATGATGGATGGTATAACAAGACATCTCCCCAATTAGACATGATGGGCGAAAAATTAGTCTTTCAATAAATTTTCTTGTTTTCGATTAGACTAAAGACATATTTAAATTATCTACTAATACAAGCTATTTTTTTGTATTATGATCCGACCCCGTAATATTGCTTAGTATTAGTCGATCGTTAGATAATCAATGAACCAATATTTGCTTTCATTTTACTTTTCGTGAAAAAAAACCGTTAAAGACTATATATAAGAAATATTAATGTAACCAATGGATATTTTATTAAACCAATTTATTTAAAAATTATAAGGGTACAAAGACGAATATACTACATTTAGGACACTAGATCCAATAGGATCATGATACTGTTGACTAAAGTTTTTGTTTCTTTAAGGGACTTGACTCTTCTGGTTGGCGTGGTTTGGAAGTTGTTAATGTTTGGAAAGCTTTGGTTGTTTGAGAAGTTTGAGTCATTGGGAAGTTGTCGTTGGGATAAGCCATTTTTTATTGATTTTGATGGTTAGGAGTGAGTCCACACTTATCACCACAATTGTTGATAAAAAGAGGAGATTATGATAGTTTATGAAGATTCGCCCAAAGGGCGGAGAGTTGGAGGAAGGTAAGGATGATTAGAATTTGGATGCCAAGAGAGGATTAGAGAGGAGAGAAGAGAGTTGAGAGTTTAGTTTAAGGAGATGTTTTTCCCCTTTTCTTGGTGCTAATAAACCTTTAAGGGGTTGCTTTTGATAATTCTTGAGGAGCCACTTGTCACCCTTATATTGGTTTCAAACTTGGTGGAAATTAGCTGACATATTGATGCCTTGTCACTGTAGGTATGGGTTGTCATGTTTGGGAAAAAATATGTGATGTGTGGATGGCAAACATATTGTCCATGTCAGGTATGTTGTCTTAATGATTCAAGCTCACAAGTTCTTCTGCTCGCAAGATCTTAGGGAATGTGATTCTCTTTGGTCAAAAGTGTTTTTACTAACAAGGTTGTGAACTTGTGAGGTATAAGTATAACATAACTCTATTTTAAGTATTTATTAATTTAAATTTAAATAAAATAATAAAATTACATATTTAAGTAATATAACTTTATTGACTTTAAAATTTTAGAACTTTCAACAATTTTAAAGTTGACACATATTTATATGATAGGGCTCTTAAAAAAGGAGTTATGAAGAAGACTCTTTGTTTGTCGTTGATGCTTGACAATGAGATAAAATGAATAAGGTTGGTTTGGTTAGGGTCAAGTTGATGTTGTGGATGCCTTAGTTGCATAACAAATAGTTGACTCCTCGGTGTTTTCAATGTATATATTAAGCTTGGAGCAGAATCATTGAAATTGAAGATACCCATATGCCATGCAATGAAGATATTATAGTAATCTTTCTATTTCACAAATCTTTGAAGAATCAAAGAGACCGAATATATGTTGTTTGAGAAAAGATTGAGAAGGTTTCAGATTTTGATTTCTTTTTAGTAAAAAAAAAAAAAAAACATAAACTGCTTTTAAATAAAAATTTAATAATTATTAATTGTGTCTAATCTATGGATAAAGTATTTTTTTAATTCCATAATAATTGATTAAAATCTTGACACATATTCTATATAGAATAAATTGTATGAATCTATTGTATATATCTTTTCTTTATTTAAGTCATGTCAATAAGTTAGTGTAAAAAATTAATTATTAATTAGTTAAACATAGCTGAATTGAAATAAAAATAATAATTGCTATTTCAAGAAATTAATTAATTATTCATTTAACAAATAATATTTGTTTTTAATAATATGACTTGACATTTTTTTTTTATAACTCTCACATCATTCTGATAAGGAGAAATCATTGTCAATATCAACACTCTAAATAATTTTTAAAGAAAAATGAACATTCAATTAATAGATTACAACTTAAAATTTATAACTTGACATAATTTGAAGGAGAATATATACTATTTTAAAAGGGTAGAAAAGGAAAAGATTTAAGAGAGTTGTACTTTACTAGAAAAACAACAAAAATAGAAAAGAATAAAGCGATCTTATATAATAAAGGAATTTGTGATTGGATAATAACATCAATTAATTAAGCAATCTTAGCATGACAAACAGTAGTTGCCTCAACTTTTCCTTTAGGATTTCCCCCTTAGCAGCAATGAGTTAAATTAGATTAACATTAACTAATTGTTGGATTTCTTAAATATAAGTTGGTGTTTTCTAAAATTGGATTTTTTTAAATTGAATTTTGTACTAAATTTAAATTAGAAAATTTATTTGATATACGACTTAAAATTAAGTATTAATATAATTGTCAACAATCTTTTAGTTTAGTGGCAAAAGCATTATGTTGTAACTATAAAAATTTGAGTTCGATCTCAAACAAATTTATTCTCCTCCAAAAATATATTAATATAATTAAATTGTTTAATAAATATAAATAGAAATATAAGAAAATTTTACCTATAATTGTTGATTTATTTTAAAAAAACATTTTGAATAGAAGAGGCTGAAGAAGTAAATGTAGAATAAACATAAAATCTTTAAAAAGATAATTTAATTTTAAAAGAAATAAAATAATCTGAATGTAATTTTTTAAGTGATAAGTAAATGTCTATTTATTTTTAATATTTTATTAAAAAGTTTATATTGTGTTTTATCCTTAGATAAACACCAAATTTTTAGATAAAGTGATTAAGAAATCAAGATATTAATTCCTGCTTTATAATAAAGACGAGATTAAGAAGCACCTTTATAATGGAATCATTATCATATCATAGTATAAAACAAGTGAATTAAGAAAAGGAAAAAAGATAAAACGATGAATTATTTTGAGATAGGAAATGATGGGGTTACACATAAAATACCCCATAACTTTAAATCTCTTTTACTTTATTATAAATTAATATATATTTTTTAAAGATATAATGATTTATTTGGTTTTTTAATTTAAAAATTGAAATTTTATATTTTTAATTTTTAAAAGTGAATGATAAAGTTCATGTATGGTATACCCGAGGAACATTTTGAGATCAGCTTTGACCTTGTTTTTCAAATCAACGTCCAATACAAGAGAATCGAACGATGTCGAATGGTTGAATGAAACCAATCTCCACCGTCCATTCTCACCTGATGCTGGGCTGTCAACGTGATCTCTTTCTTCCTTTGACATAGACCGTACGTGCTGCGGATAGGGACGTAGAATTCTACACTTATCATTCTTCCTGACCCACAATACTAACGCCCTTGGGCACCAATTTTACGTTTCTTCCTTTGACCATTTTCACATTTCCTGCTGCTGCTGCAAACTATGACCAAGTCGTTGATGGTGTCGGTAGCGGTAGGATCGCCAGTGCGCTCATAAAAAAGAGTGGGGTCATAATTATTGTTTGTCCATTGGATTTTTTATTTTTAAAAAACTTTTAAATGTTGATAATATCACTATTAAAATTTGTATGTTGTAAATAAATCAAAAAAAGAAGAAGAAGAAGATGAATGTTTTTAACTAATTTTAGAGAGGTCTTAACTTTAGTTAAAAGTAAATAAAAAATATCATGTTAGCAATTCATTAGTAGATTAACAATATTTTTAATTACAGTGACCAATTTGAACAATTATATTAATTAGAGTGATTAAGTTAACAAAAAAAATAAAATGATCAAAATAGAAACGATGCTATTTTAGAATGACAAATAATGAATTTACCCATATATTAAGTGTTTTCACGTATTGTATTATAATTGTGCTTAGATTCTCTCAGTATATAATTTTAGGAAACTCTCTCTATATATTTTGATACATTAATAATTATTTTTTTTATAAACTCTAACATGCTATGTATTTGTATCATATATATATATATATAGATATATATTTGTATCATGTGATATTATTGTTAGGTTTTTTCGTATCATATTAGAGTATTATATTTTACATATGTTTTAACATAAGAGTCAACATTAAACTAATTTAATTGGTAATATTTAATTACTCCTATGACTTATTTTTAATAAACGAAAAGTAAATTTTTCGATTATTTTAAAGAAGACTTATTCTTAGATGAGTTATTTCTCATATTTCTAATTTTAAGTTTAAATTTAAATTTTTATTATTTATTATTTATTTTTATGTCTAATTATTATAATATATATAATAACTTTTTTTCTCATATTGTTACACTAATAATCCAACGAAGTATGAATGTTTAGTTAATACTTTTAAATAGAAAGCAATAATATCGTTATATAATTTTCAAACAACAAATGTAATTAACTTTTTGCTTTATGGATTACAAATAAAATATTTACCAAACTCTTATGTTTTTCCAATTAAAAAGTAGAGATGTGAAAGGCATCAATGATTTTTTTTAGTAGTATTAAATTGTTTTTCATTTTTATTTTACGGTTTATGAAAATTAATATTTTAGGGTTGCTTTTAATATTTGAAATTAAGTTCTTTTTTTTTTGTGAAAATAAATTGGATTCTCTTTTGAAAGTAAAATGTACATTATCACTACACACAATATTTATTAGACTTAGTTTAGCGTGCTTCTCAAATTGGGTAAAAGTTAAAATTTTCAATTTCTAAAAAAAAGTGTTTTTGGACTAATTTTTAGTTTGGGAGAAATACATTTTCTCTCAAAAAGTAACTTGTTTAAAAATATTGTTCTTCTAAAAATATTTTTTTTGTCTAAAAAATACTTCTTAGAAGTAATACTAAACACAAATTTAATAGATTAAGTTTAAGAATTTATATTTTATTTATTAATTCCTCTAGGTTCCTTTTGGATAAGTTAGGATAAGTGGCCAGGAATGAAAAATGAATGTGTCAAATTCAAGTGCAAAAGATGTTTAAAAACTTTTATCACATGTTATACCATTGGAATTTTGTTTTGACAGCATATTCTTTCCCCCTCTCTCTCTCAACTCTCAAATATTTTTACTTTTACATGAGATGAATAAGATGCTTCCAAGTTCTTTTATTATAGATTTGATTCCAATTCTCATAGCTGGAAATTCTATATTTTAAGCCATAAGAAATTGTTAAAGAATTATTTGATATATGATATTATAGCTTTTAATCTTATAATCTAGATTAAAAATTGATTTGTGTTTTTAAGTTATAATTAAAAAAATAAAAGAAAAATTAGACATTTAATTATATGAGAAAGTATTTGGTATATTGTCATTGGAGTTTTCAGATTTCACAAGTAGGATCCGGAGGTTGACAAGTGTCCTATAAAGATATAATAAAACATTAAAAAAAATAAATATTTGAAAAAAGAGACACATAGTAATTTTTTAAATTGCTTGTGAAATTAAAAAAAATATATTGCTAATATATCAAATACAAACTCACAACTATATTTTAATTCTCTTGTGAAATTTAGAAAAATACTGATTATGGTGTCAAAAAAATTAGGCTTAATGGTGTAAAAAGCCCTCAATTTTTTTTTACAAAAAATGCAATTAAGCCCCTCTTTTTTTTTCAATCAATTTAGCACTTGTACTTTTAAAATATATAAAAAAGGCCCTCAAACTTCTTTAAAAAAAGCAATTAAGCCCCTACTTTTTTCACTTAATTGGGTACTTGAGCTTTCAAAATGCATAAAAAGGACCCTCAAATTTTTTTCAAAAAAGCAATTAAGCCCCCACTCTTATTAAAAATTAGAAAAACAACTATAATAAATAATAAATAATAAATTTTATAAAAAAATTAAATTTTAATAAAAATTTAAAAAATTTATTAAAATTTAGAAATTTTTATAAAAATCGTAAAATAAAATAAAATATTATAAAAATCATAAAAAAATTAATGACCCCCTAGTTTTTTCAATTAAAGTCATCATGTCTAGCAACACAGTGTAACGTGTTGCGAAAAATGATAAAAAAATAAATAGAAAATTATAAAATGCTTCTTTTGGTACTATAATTTTTATAAATTTTTTACAAAATTTATATTTCTTTACATTTTGTATAATTTTCTTATGAATTTATAAAATTTTATAATTTTATAATTTTTTATATATTTTATAATTTTTTTATGATTTTATAAAATTTTACAAAATTTTTATTTTTTTTCTAATTTTTAATAAATTTTTAATAAATTTTTAATATTTGAATTTTTTTATTAAAACTTAATAATATTTATAGCTTTTATTGATTTTTTTTTTCTAATTCTTAATAAAAGCAGCGGCTTAATTGCTTTTTCTTAAAAAAGTTTGAGGGTTTTTTTGATGCATTTTGAAAGTTCAAGTACCCAATTGAGTGAAAAAAAAGTAGGGGCTTAATTACTTTTTTTTTTTAAGTTTGAAAGCTTTTTGTACCATTAAACCAAAAAATTAATACCAATATATCAAATAATTGTTTTAAGATTAAGTGAAAAATATTTGATGCATTGCCAGTAGTGTTTTTAGACTTCACAAACAAAATCAATGGGATATAATAAAATATTTTAAAAATAAATATTTTTAAAAGAAGATACGTGACAATTTTTTAAGGTTACTTGTGGAATAAAAAATGCACATACCAGTGTACCAAATACTAACCCAAGATTAATATGGCTTATATTTTTTTAAGTCCAAACTCGACTCATTTTACTAGTTAAAAAATAATAGGATTAAACAACAAAATGATACCTAAACCATACTAGTTTTCCTAAATTGACACCTAGGCTTTTTTTTTTGTCAGAACTGATACCTAAACTATTAAATTGTTACCCATTTTATCCCATCTATTAGTCTCGTTAGAAAAAAAAATTTCAGCCAATCACAAATTGTCACGTAGATGTCTATTTATTTTTATTCTTTCTTACTTGGCTGGATGTACTAGATGTCAACTGCCAGCTCAAAACTCATAGTGGGTTGAGGGTTTTTACCAGATTTTCTTATATTTTATTCTCATTAAACAATCTTCACCAATTTTTCTTACATTTTCTCATCAACCAAACACCCAAAAAAATCGATTACTTCAATTTTCTTATATTTTCTCTATACAACCCGTTTTTAGTGAAATTGGAATAGTGGTTTCGGAACCACAAATCTGAGGTCAAAAAATTTATTTTAATATTATTTTATGATCTACAGCATGTTAGTAGTGTCGTTTAAAAATTTTTGTTAAGAAATTTTATAGTTTGCATATTCAATTTGATAGAAAGGACTAAATCGCATAAATTGCAAAAGTGGTGTTCTATTAACTAAATGTATCAAATGGCTATAAAACTTTAATATAAAAGTCCTTATGTGGTAATTAGACCATTGTTTTTATGAGTGGACATTGATGGGCATTAAATAAGTGATTTTAAGGTTAATATTAAAGGTTAAAAATGTAATTTAATAAATAAATGAAAGTAAAATAAAGATTAACAAAAGCCATTGTAACACCCCGATTTTGGAGTTAGAAGTTTTGAGTGTTTGTGATTAGGGACAGTCAGGAGGTTACACTTATGTTTTTATTTTGTTTTATTTATTTTGTGTACTTGTATTTTTTATTTTTTATTTTGGTTTTTACTGGAGGCTTTTGGGGAACGTTCTCTTTCTCTCTTTTTCGTTGGGGGTTCTTTTTATTCTTAAAAATGGTTATAACTGCTGGTGCTGGAACTTTGTGCCTCTGTTATCGTCACCGATTGTGAACCAGGTGGGATTTAAACCCTGACTCTTCTTCTTCTTTTTACTTTTTGCAAACTTTTGTTTCGGCTTTTCATGAGAGTGCGCTAACTCTTTGATTTTGAATTTTTGGTTGCTAAAAGTAAGTGTCATTTTCTGATATATTTTTGATATTGTTAAGGTTGGGGACGATTTTGGTGGCTTAAACAATAGTTTCGGGGTTGTTCTATGGTGGTTTTGTAACCACTCCGATGGCCACACGGGCATTTGTCAATTTATACGGCTGTGTGCTTTTGGGAATTTGGGTTTTTGGGCCAATTTGGGTGCCACACGGCTGTGTGGCCAATTTGAGAATTTTTGTTGAAATTCACACGGTTGTGTCTCCTAGACACACAGCCGTGTGTATTTGGGAATTACGGATTCAGAGATTTGGTTCCACACAGTCTGGCTACAAGGCCGTGTAGCTGGTTTGGGGATTTAGGGATCCCACACGGATGTGTGTTTTGGGACACACAGCTGTGGGGGGCACATGGGCGTGTGAGACCCTCACACGACCGTGTCTTCCCTCCACTTGTTTTAAGACAGTTGGATAGAGAGTTACACAGCCTGTTCACACGGCCGTGTCCTTACTTCACACGGGCGTGTGCCTCTGGCACACAGCCGTGTGTTTTCCCCCATACAGGTGTTTTGACCCTCACATAGCCTAAGTTGTACCACACAGCCGGAGCACACGAGTGTATGGGTTTATGACATTAAATTTCGGTTTGTACATGTCTTTGAGCAGGGAATGTGTATGTGTAATCTAACCCTTAGCTAAGCTTTAGTATGGGTGACTAGATCTCGACACTTGCGGATGTGTTCTGTTATGTATATCTTGTGATGGTTATAAGTGGGATGTTTGATTGCTGAACTTGTTTGACTAGGAGTGTGTGCGCAAATCCACTTTGTCTGACTGTTTGTTAATATGTCACTGTTCTGCGAGATTGTATGCATTCTGCATCTGATTAACTGGATGTGAGTTTCTGTGTTTGAGTAACTGTCTGAAACTGGTAGTCTGATTTTGTTTGTTTTTCTGCACATATACATATGCATAAAAGATTTTTAGGTGGGATTTTGAAAAGAAGGGAGGCTGAAACTGAACTAATTTGGCAGTTTTACTGCAACTGGTTTGTACAGCAGATTATTGCACTGCACCGTACAACATATACGTCGCTTCGCTGCGTATGATTATCTGATTTGGCAGCTCAGCTGTAATTTACCGGTATAGCAGTTTTACCGCATCGCACTGTACCAGATGTATGTCAACTATGCTACGTACCATTATCTGATCTGGCAGTTCAACTGCATGTCTGTACCGCGGTTTACCGTATTGCACAATGCAACTTATACGACAGCCTTACTGCATAATATATCTGAGTGGCTTAGTCCACGTATATGGTGTGTAGGCTTGGATAGGCCTTCGAGGTCCTATATGGTGCGTTTGGTTGGATGAGCTAACAACTCTTATGTAGTGTGATTGGGGGACGGAGAGGTGTGTTGGCTGGATGGGTTGGTTATTTTAATACCATATTACATACATACGCATCTTTTTGGACTATTCTGTACGAAAGATCATTGACTGTTTCTATCTGACTGTATAGTATTTGTGACTGTGTGATTGGTTGATATTTAATATGCTCAACTTGTTATGACCTATCGTGACGTCAGTTTCAGGTTTACCATCTGGTTTTGGTTTTGTGTGTTTTTGTAAGAACGATCTGCTTTGAACTGCTATTTGACATTCAGGTTCTGATCCTGAAGTCAATTGGATTTTGAACTCACACTGAGCTCGTATAGCTCACCTCTTTTTCTGTTTCCCTTTCAGGTACACTTCTGAATTCTGGCACTGGACTCGGTATGTGGAGGTCTCGAACTGTAACACCTTATACCCGGCCCAGACGTTACGGTCGAATCTAGTAATGTCATATTGAAGTGTTTTGAAAACGTGACCTTATTCAGTCTTGTTGTAAAACCTTTTTAGTTTAGTAAAAACCATTAACCCAATTGATTTATTTGACCCGATTATAAAGCTAGTTCCTTTCGAAAACTTGTTTATTGTGGAAGCTTTGCTTTAACCCTTATTTGCTATGAAACCGTGATTTTTGAAAAACATGTATCTTTTAAAAACCGCGCCCTAGAGCTAACAAATTTAAATGAAATAAAGAAACCCAGGTTTTAAGTTTAAAAGTTAAGTAATTGCCTTATTACAATCCAAAATTTAAAATAATAATCAAAGTAAATCAAAACCCAAAACTAGTTTGAAGTGTGACCATCTCCAAGTCCCATGCAGCGCTGAACCGTCTAAGCCTGGGGATTACTTGTACAGGAAAAATAGTTGGGTAAGTTTACGAAAATTCAGTGTGTGCTCCTAAAAAAACAGTATCATGGAATTAGCTTGGCTTGAGCCCATTTCAGTACGGATCAGAATTAGTAGGCCTAAGCCCAATACATTAACAATATAGCATGCATACAAAATCCTACCGAACCAGTCTCTACACTCCATTTCCGTCCAACCTATCACTCCATGTGGGGATATAATCAACCCACCTGACCTTACACTCCACAGTGTAGTACCGATGCGACACTATTAGTAACGTACAGTTGTGCTGCCAGAGTATTAGGCCAAAACCCAATAGTATAATGCAACGAAGCTGCCAGAATAGAACACTTCCTCCAGTCATAAATATACCCAACCCCCATCCAATGCAACATACTCATTGACATGTTATCATAATACAGAGCATATACACATACATATTATTCCATGGCATGCATAATCATTCAGACATCATATAGGGTCAAATTAGTCGTTTTACCAGTGAAGGGTATTTTAGTCAATTTGCCCCTTAGGGGCATCTTAGTCATTTGCCAGTGTGGGCTTAAGTATTTTAAGACCCATCATTAAGCCCACGGTCGACTAGCGACACATGCAACTGCATTAGTGCAGAAGTTTATTTATGGCCCAAGGCCCAATAAGTAGGCCGATGTGGGCCCACACAATCGTGTGTCCCACCAAACCCAAAATCGACGTAGGCCATGTGCGTGCCACAGCCAGAATAGAATTTTCCAATTTTTAAACATTTTCACTCGTGCGGGCCCACGGGCCCATCGGGCCCGTACAGCCCAATTTGGCCTAACTCATAAAATCGCTCATGGTGACCCCTTTTCGATGTAGGCCCACAATCTGTGGGTTCAATCGATCACATGTGCGTTCACATGCTCATGTGGCCATAAACCCAATCCTTCAGCTTTTCGGCACTCGATTTTTTGCTGTTGTAATCTATCAGTGTGAATAACACACACTTGTTGCGATGTCAAAACCGAACCATTTCTGAGATCGAGAACCCAACCAAACAATCGCAGGAACCCTCCTACTCTAACCCCACGTAGTCCTACCAATGCTTTACCTTCACAAAACAGTTAACCAAACTCATAACTCGTCTATAATCCCACAATCAAAACCGTTGATAACTTTAACCCTTACCAATAAAGGAAGTGATCACTTGAAAGAGATAGAAAAATGGCCCAACACATTCCTTAATGCAATCGAACCCCTAGCCATAATCGGTCAGAACACAGTGTTACAAGACTAACCTTTAGATGACAACAATTGAAAACAAAAGGGTACATGCAGCCCTCAAATAAAGAAATCGACATTTGCTTAAAAACTTACCAAAACTTACCACAACTCAAGACTAGAGTTGCCCAAATCGGAAAGAAATCAATCACCCCAATTGAAAACAAAAAGAAAGAAGAAATGTGTGAACAAGGTTTTGACTTGAAGAACCAAGGATCCGAAGTTAAACCTTCAACCTTACGAAATCAATAAGATTTGACTTATGAGTAACCCAAAAGAGGAGAGTAATCAAATTTTTTTTCCAAAAGAAAAGAGTGATCGACTAATACTAGGAAGGAAGAGAAATAGGGAGGAAAAATGAAGAAAAAAGGATTTCAAGAACCGAAACAATTGGAAAGGACGAGCTAAGGAAAAATCAGCCTCAAGTATTCAAACGCAAGGAGAAGGAAGAAAAACAATCGGTCCAGGGAAAAGCTGATTGAGGGAAGAAAAAAAAAGAAAAGAGGGTGGATTCGAGAGGAAAAGAGAGAGATAAGAGTCAGCTCAAGAAGGAGGGATATATATCGATGGCCTCAAAACAAAAATTTAGCTACTAGGGCAAAAGGTATTCGGTTTAGCCAAAAAAAGAGAAAAGAACAGAAAAAAATGCTCCAAAGGTCAATTCGACCACTACCAAAATGCAAAAGAGAACTCGAAAGCAACTTACGAAAACAAAAGAGCAATATCTTTCCCCAAATGCAATTTCAGCACCCCCTTTGCCTATGACTGAATTAGCACAATAGAGACTTCCACATTTGGCCAACTACTGCCTCTCCCCTACACCATGATCTACTCCTCCTATCTTTCCACGAATCTCTCCCCCTTTTCCTTACTTGACCGTTTCAAACTCTCTCAACTACTCCACTATCAGAGTTTCAGTCCACTACAGCCATCCAGCTTGCAAGAGCAGTAAAAATATTACCCATTAGCGTATGGGGCAGTTCAAACCTAAGACCCCTAGACGCATACCACATGCTACTTGCTATTAAAAGGTCTATGTTTAGTAAACAAGGGTTTACTCAAGCCAAAAATTAAAAATTCTGCATAAGCCAAGATTCGAACCCAGGCTTCCCAAACACTCCCAAACACACCCAAATCACTTAGCCAAAAAAAAAAAAAAACAACCATGCAATTTGTAGCACCACACACAAAAATTAAAACTTAACTTGCTGGGACATTACACAGATAGTCAGGTGGTGCAAATTAAATTATCAGTTCTTATTTACAGTTTCTTCAATTTGGAATTGTAAGGTTTTGTAAAAAACTGTGGTACAATCTATTTTTGTTTAATCATATAAAATTTTCATTTGCTCTTAACTTCGACTAAACTTTAATTTTTTGAACGAATTCTAAATGATTAAATGTTTTTGGTTCGTAAGGAAGTAAATATGTTTGTAGTGGAATTGGAGTTAACTTGTTTTAAATTTTCTTACGATCACTTCGGTGATGAATGTAATATCCTGAATTTGGTCTAAATTTCTAGGCTGGGTTTAGGGTGTTATAACCATCATTGTTGTTGTCATTCTTTCACCGAAATTAGACATAGAAAACTCCATTGAAGGTGGTTGAAGGTTCAGCCATTGTTTCCTTGTACATGTGAGTGAGTTTTCATTTTATTTTTAATCATTTTTATGTTTCCAGGATCGTTGTAACTTAACCTAGCTAGCCTAGGGACTAATTTGCAAAATGGTTGAATGTCTAGGTTTGTACCATAAGTACATTTTAGTTTTTTATGAAGTTTAATGGAAGAAAATGAATCTTTGTTTTGAGTTAAACAACTTTTGTTAAGTGATTTTAGATGAAATTGTCAAATAGGGGTTAAATTGAAAAAAATAAAAGTTTTGTGGTAAATGTTAAAATTGTGAAATGTTTGGGCTGCTATGAACAGATATGATATTTAGCTAGGCTTGGGTAGGGATGAAATTGCATGAATTTCATTTTACGAGCCTAGAGACTAAAATGTAAAGAAGTTAAAAGTATAAGGGCAAAATGGTAATTTTTCCAAAACTTGATTTCTGGATTAAATAGATTAGAATGATGTTTAAATGAGTTAATTTTGATTATATAGATCAAGAAAAGCAACGTACTGAATTAGATCGGGGAAAAGATAAAGTGTTGGAGTAATTGATCGATTTTCTCCATACGAGTTTGAAGTAAGTTTGTATGTTATTAAGCATTAAATTATACTTGATTTAAATGCTTTATTATTTTATTCTTGATGATATGATTCCACGGAAATATCTAATGAAATTTCGGCAACTTTCAAATCCCGTTTGAACCTTAGGAATATATAGGATACAAGTGACATGTCATTAGGGGTTACTGTGTTATAGGTGCTGGTCTCGTACATCCTACCGGTGGCTGAGTTTTTGACATGTGTTATGGTTACTTGACAACTTGTGTGAGCATCACTATGTAGCTATGTCTTGACTGACAGGTTGTATGAGCAGACCTAGTTATGGCTCGAGAGAGAGCATTGATTCGAGATATGAGGTAGTAGTGGTTTTGACCACATGTTGAAACATAGTGTGCGAGATACCCGCATATCCGATATTATTCTAGGTGGTTCAATGAGCACAGTTCAGTTACGAGGTTATATGAGTTCAGTATGAATTATTATAGGTATTTACGTGAATTATTTGGAAATGGTATTTATATGACAAATGAATTCATGCTAACTTGGTTGTTGGATATGTGTTAGGCTAATGAGGCCAAATTGAATTGTGTTATGATTTAATTTACTTACCTAAATTGTGGTTGAAGGGTAAGTTATATTTTTAGTTATACGAACTTACTAAGCTTAAATGCTTACTCTGTGTTATTTTTCATGTTTTATAGTGTTTCGAAAGCTCATTTGGATTGCAAGTTGTCAGAGATCTCATCACACTATCTATCAGCTATTTTGGTACTTTTGGCTTTATATTTGGTTAAATGGCATGTATAGTCAATTTGGCTAATGATAGCCTTTATGCTTGGATATGTATTTAGCCATTTGATATGGTTTGTTTTTGGTATATTTTGTGATATATATATATGCATAAATAGACTTATTATATGTGAGGTATGGTTGCCATGTGAATGTGCTAATGTGAGAATTGGTATTTTAGGTATCAATTAATTGATCTTTATAAATGGCATATATCTTAAGTTTTAGGTACAATAGTGCATATATGCATTTGACCATTTAGGTAGGTTTTGGAGGCATAACTGGCATGTTTATAAATGGTCAATTAAGATGCCTAAGAGTGGTTATTGGTGATGATATTGCATGTTTTAGGCTTGATTTTGGTTGGTTTGTATGTCTATTTATGATGTGGTCATATGCTATTTGATGTGTTTAGGTTGGTTCTATTTTAGGTGAGAAATGTGGCTTAAATAATGGCTTATTTTTGTTCACACGGGTAGAGACATAGGTGTGTGTCTCAGCTGTGTGTGACACACAGCTAGGTGACATGGTCGTGTGTCCCCTGTAACTTCTAGAGAAAGCAAGTTAGTAGCCTCACATAGCCTATCACACGGGCGTGTGGCTTGACCATGTGACACAAGTTAGTATATGTCCAATTTTTGCACGGCCTAGCACATGGCCATCTGGCTAAGCCGTGGGATCCAAGTCAGTGAGTTACACGGGTACGGACACGGGTTGAGACACAGCCGTGTGTCCTTATTTCGAATGCCCACACGGCTTAAGAAATGGGCATGCCTCTTGATCGCGTGAGACATACGGCTTGGCCACACGGGCGTATGTCCCCTACTCATTGAAAAACTTCAATGTTTTATCAAAAATTTCTTGAGTTCACGATTTAGTTTCGATTTGTTTTTAATGTTTATTTTGGGCCTCAAGGGCTCGTATTAGACACTATATGATTGAATTTGATTGGTTTCTTGAATGAATGTGTTATATAAATAAATGTGTGATTGTTTAATCTTCTAGTTTGGTAATGCTTTGTAACCCTATTCCGGCGTCGGATACGGGTTAGGGGTGTTACATTTGTTGGTATTAGAGCTACGGTTTAGTAAGTTCTCGAACTAACGTAGCGTATATGATTCTATCTATATATGCCATTATATAACTTGTGATAGTGTGATATCTCCTGATAGTTTTTAAAACGTGTTTTCATATAGTAATGGATTCCAATCGAGCTGACTCCGATGATGTCGAAAGGGATGCGCTAGCCTCCATTCACAGTGCAGCGTCATCTGGACCAAAGCCCATATCTGAGGGTCGATGAGGAGTGGCAAAAGAAGCCTTCTTTGAAATGATGAATGAGTGGTTCACCGAGTTTGTCTAAACTAATCTGGCTGTTCAGCAACCTCCACTTCCACCATTTCCCTTAATCTGTTGCCGTAGCTCCTCAGGTTTTACAACCTGTACACATGAGTAAGCCGCTTGTAGATAAAATTCGCAAATATGGGGCGAAGAGTTTAGGGCTACAATTGATAATGATCTAAAGAGAGCGAGTTTTGGTTAGAAAATACGATCAGAGTCTTTGATGAGCTATCCTGTTCACCAACCAAATGTGTTAAATGTGTTGTATCTCTTCTAAAAGATATTGCGTAACAGTGGTGGAGCATGTTGATTTCTGTTATGCCAAGAGAACGAATCACATGAGAATT
The DNA here is from genome assembly GCA_020496765.1 of Gossypium stocksii. Lineage (NCBI taxonomy): Eukaryota > Viridiplantae > Streptophyta > Magnoliopsida > Malvales > Malvaceae > Gossypium > Gossypium stocksii. The sequence goes on along the minus strand of CM035631.1, from coordinate 19,560,022 downwards.
CTTTCAGAGTTCAAAAATAAGTATATAAGTCTATGATTCCTTGATCAAAAGCACAAAGAATTTCTAGAGCTGAAACAAGGTCGTATGACTGTATCTGAGTATGAAAGAGAGTTTTTCAAATTGAGCAATTATGCCCAAGAGTGCATTCCAACCGAAGTGGTTATGTGTAAACAGTTCAAAGACGGGTTGAACAAAGACATTAAGCTTTTAGTAAGAATTCTTAGACTGAAAGAATTTGTTGTCTTAATCGATAAAGGACACAAAGCCGATGAGCTTATTAAAGAAAAGAAAAGAGTCAATTCTAAGGCTAGAGATTCGAGAAAGAGGTCAACGAGAAAATTGTATCATTCATCATAAAAGAAATCGAAAGATTATCATAATCGTTTGACCACTTTAGTGGGGTACTCTAACAGAGATTGTGGAAAGCAACACGCAAGTTTTAAAATTTAAGCTACATTAGTAGTGAGCATTGGTAGTGTTAAGGCCAACAGACTAGAGTGTCAACAGTCTAGAAGACGACATTTTGGTGAATGTCGAATGAATGACGGAGCCTGTTTTAGATGTGGCTCATAGGATTATTTTATTCAGGGCTGTCCAGAAGTACATAAGAAAGGCAAACTTCAGACTACTCGATCGAGTAATACAGCTGCTAGAGGGAGACCACCTCGAAATACCAAAAATATAAGTGGTAGTTGGGGTCAAACGAAACATTTTGCCATGAGATTCGAGGCATGGGCACTAGCCAGAGCTTATGCTATTCGAGCTCGTGAGGATGCATCAGTGCCAGATGTTATCATCGGTATTTTTTCTCTCTATAACACTGATTAACTACTTTGATTGATCCTGGATCAACCCATTCTCTTGTCGAATTTAGTGTCTAGTAAGAGTTTACCTATTGAGTCCACTAAATTCGTGGTTAAAGTATCGAACCCCTTAGGTCAGTATGTCTTAGTTGATAAATTTTGCAAGAATTGTCCTTTGATGACTTGGGGTTACAGTTTTTTGGCCAATTTGATGCTTTTATTGTTTGATGAATTCGATGTGATTTTGGGCATAGATTGGCTGACTCTACATGATGCTATTGTAAACTTTAGACAAAAGATTATTGTATTAAAATGTTAGAACGGTAAGACTCTTTGTATTGAATCAGATAATTCAAGTGGGTTACCTATTGTGATATTGACTATGCTAGCAAAGAAATATGTGAGAAAAGGATTGCAATTCTTACCTTGCATATGTTCTGGATACTAAAAGTATCTAAATCAAAGATTGAATCAGTGCCAGTAGTTTGTGAACATCTAGATGTGTTTCTAGAAGAGTTACCTAGGTTGCCACTGATCAAAGAGGTCGAGTTTGCTATTGAGTAAGTACTGGGAACATCACCGACATCGATAGCTCTATATAGAATGACTCTTATAGGGCTGAAAGAGTTGAAAGCTCAGTTACAAGAGTTAATAGATAGAGGTTTTGCACGACCTAGTTTCTCGCCTTAGGGTGCACCAATTCTGTTTGTTAATAAGAAAGATGGATTGATGAGTTTGTGTACCGAAGAATCCAAAGCTTATACGGAAAATTTTGCAAGAAGCTCATAGTGGTAGCTTGCTTTTTCATCCAAGGAGTAACAAAATGTATAGTGATTTGAGATAGTTGTATTGGTGGCCGGGTATAAAATGTGAGATTTCTGACTTTATGTCCAGATGTTTGATTTATCAGCAGGTTAAAGTTGAATATCAAGTCCCTTCAGGGCTATTACAACCTGTGATGATACTGGAGTGGAAATGGGATAGTGTTACGATGGATTTTGTATCGGGGTTATCCCTATCTTTGAAAAAGAAAGATGCTATCTGGGTTATTGTTGACCGTTTGACGAAGTCTGCACATTTCATTCTGGTAGGTACAGACTTCTCCCTTGACAGATTAGCTGAGTTATATGTTTCTAAGATTATTAGATTACACGGAGTGCCAGTCTCCATTATTTTGGATAGAGATCCGCAGTTTACATCACGATTTTGGTAGAAGTTGCAAGAGGCTTTGGGCACGCGGTTGCATTTTAACACTGCATTTCCTCTCAGACTGATGGTCAATCTGAGAGAGTGATTTCGATTACTGAAGATATGCTTCGTTGCTGTATTTTAGAATTCAAAGGCAACTGGGAAAAATATTTACTGTTGATCGAATTCGAGTATAATAACAGTTTTCAGTCGAGCATAAAGATGGCACCGTATGAAGCTTTACATGGTCTAAATGTAGAACTCTATTATACTGGATCGAGATTAGTGAGAAAAAGATATACGGGGTTGATTTGATCAAAGAAACTAAAGAAAAAGTGAAAGTGATTTGTGATAGTTTGAAAGCAGCTTCAGATCAACAAAAATCGTATGCAGATTTGAAACGTAAAGATATTGAATTTTAGATCGGTGATATTTCTAAAGGTATTACCTTGGAAAAGGATTCTTCAATTTGATCACAAAGGAAAGTTCAGTCCGCGATTTATCGGACCATATGAGATTATCGAGAGAATAAGACCAGTGGCATATTGACTAGCTTTACCGTCAGAATTAGAAAAGATTCGTAATGTGTTGCATGTATTTATGTTATGAAGGTATCGATCAGACCCTTTATATATAATTTCTCTGACAGAGGTTGAAATTCAGCCCAACATGTCGTATAAAGAGTTAAGAAACAAAAACGTAGCTTTAGTGAAGGTTCTTTGGCAACGCCACGGTATAGAAGAGGCTACTTAGGAACCCAAGGAGACTATGAGAAAGCAATTCCCTCACCTATTCTCTGGTAAGATTTTCGAGGACAAAAATTTCTTAAGTGAGAGAGTTGTAACAGCCCATTTTCAATGAAATTAGAACAGTGGTTTCAGAACCACAAATTTGAGGTCAAAAATTTTATTTTAATGTTTATTTTATGATCGACAGCATGTTAGTAGTGTCGAATAAAATTTTTTGTTAAGAAATTTTATAGTTTGCATATTCAATTTAATATAAGAGTCCTTATGTGGTAATTAGACCATTGTTTTTATTAATAGACATTGATGGGCATGAAATAAGTGATTTTAAGGTTAATATTAAAGGTTAAAAATGGAATTTAATAAATAAATTAAATTAAAATAAAGATTAACAAAAGCTATCATCTTTGTTGTCATTCTTTCACCAAAGTTAGACCTAGGAAACTCCATTGAAGGTGTTTAAAGGTTCAACCATTGCTTCCTTGTGCTTATGAGTGAATTTTCATTTTGTTTTTAATGATTTTTATGTTTTCGAGATCGTTATAGCTTAACCTAGCTAGCTTGAGGACTAAATTGCATGAATTTCATTTTACAAGCCTAGGTACTAAAATGTAAAGAAGTTAAAAGTATAGGGGCAAAATGGTAATTTTGGCAAAACTTGATTTTTGGATTAAATGGATTAGAATGAGGTATAAATTAGTTAATTTTAATTATATAGATCAAGAAAAGCAACGTACTAAATTAGATCTGGAAAAAGACAAAGTGTTGGAGTAATTGTTCGATTTTCTCCGTACGAGTTTGAGGTAAGTTTGTATGTTTATTAAGCATTAAATTATACTTGATTTAAATGCTTTATTATTATATTCTTGATGATACAACTTCATGAAAATATCCAATGAAGTTTCGGCGACTTTCAGATCCCATTTGAACCTTAGGAATATAGAGGATACAAATGACATGTCATTAGGGGTTACCATGTTATGGGTGTTGGTCTCATACGTTTTACCAATGGCTGAGTTTCTGGCATGTGTTGCGGTTACTTGACAGGTTGTGTGAGCATCATCGTGTAGCTATGTCTTAACTGACAGCTTGTGTGAGCAGTATCGTGTAGCTACGTCTTAACTGACAACTTGTGTGAGTAGACCCAGTTATGGCTCGAGAGAGAGCATTGATTCGAGATATGAGATAGTAGTGGTTTTGACCACATGTTGGCATATAGTGTGCGAGATACCCACGTATCCGATATTATTCTAAGTGGTTCAACGAGCATAGTTCAGTTACGAGGTTATATGAGTTTAGTACGAATTATTACAGGTATTTATGTGAATTACTTGGAAATGGTATTTATATGACAAATGAATTCATGCTAACTTGGTTGTTGGATATGTGTTAGGTTAATGAGGCCAAATTGATTTGTGTTATGATTTAATTTACTTGCCTAAATTGTAGTTGAAGGGTAAGTTATATTTTTAGTTATATGAACTTACTAAGCTTAAATGCTTACTCTATGTTATTTTTCGTGTTTTATAGTGTTTCAAAAGCTCGTTCGAATTGGAAGTTGTCAGAGATCTCATCACACTATCTATCATCTATTTGGTACTTTTGGCTTTATATTTGGTTAAATGGCATGTATAGTCAATTTGGGTAATGGTAGCCTTTATGCTTGGATATGTATTTAGCCATTTGATTTGGCTAGTTTTTGATACATTTTGTCATATATATATGTGTGTGTGTGTAAATAGACTTATTATATGTGAGGTATGGTTTCCATGTGAATGTGCTAATGTGAGAATGGTATTTTAGGTATCAATTAGTTAATCTTTATAAATGGCATATATGGTAAGTTTTAGGTACAATAGTGCATATATGCAATTGAACATTTAGGTAGGTTTTAGAGGCATAACTGGCATGTTTATAAATGGTCAATTGAGATGCCTAAGAATGGTTGTTGGTGATGATATTGCATGTTTAAGGCTTGATTTTGGTTGGTTTGAATGCCTATTTATGATGTGGTCATATGCTATTTGATGTGTATAGGTTTATTCTATTTTGGGTGAGAAATGTGGCTTAAAAAATTGCCTATTTTTGTCCACACGGGCAGAGACACGGCCGTGTGTCTTAGCCGTGTATGACACACGTCCAGGTGACATGGTCATGTGTCGCCTGTAACTTCTAAAGAAAGCAAGTTAGTAGCCTCACAAGGCCTAGCACACGGGTGTGTGGCTTGGCCGTGTGACCCAAGTCAGTGAGTTACATGGGTGCAGTCATGGGCTGGGAAACAGTTGTGTGTTTTTATTTCAAATACCCACACGTCTTGAGACATGGGCGTGTCTCTTGATCGTGTGAGACACACGGCTTGGCCACTCGAGCGTGTGTCCCCTACACATTGAAAAATTTCAATGTTTTCCCAAAAATTTCTTGAGTTCACGATTTAGTCCCGATTTGTTTTTAATGTCTATTTTGGGCCTCGAAGGCTCATATTAGGCACTATATGATTGAATTTGATTGGTTTCTTGAATGAATGTGTTATGCAAGTAAATGTGTGATTGTTTGATCTCCTAGTCCAGTAATGCTTTGTAACCCTATTCAAGCATTGGATACAGGTTAGGGGTGTTACATTCTCATCAACCAAACACCCTACAACACCCCTAACCCATATCCGTCACCAGAATAGGGTTATGGAGTAGTACCAAAGATTACAATTCAAAATAATAAAAATTTAAATTATTTAAATAACATAGTCAATCATAGCAAAACCAATCAAAGACATACACATTGTCCCTTATTCGAGCCCTCTAGGCCTTAAAAATACTTAGAAACAAGTCGGGACTAAATCAGGAACATATACAATTTTTTGGAAAAAGATGAAAATTTTCAGACTGTAAGGGTCGCACGGCCGTGTGGGCATTCGAAGTAGGGACACATTGTAACACCCCTAACCCAAATATGTTGCTAGAACAGGGTTAGGGGGCATTACCGAGGTTTACAGATCTATCAGATAGAAATTTCAAATGTTTCATTTTATATCAATATGCATAATAAAACCAATCAAAAATCATATATATTGTCCCTTAAACGAGCCCTTAAGACCCGAGATACATATTAGAAACATGTCGGGACTAAATCGAGTACTCATAATTTTTGAAAAAACATTAGAATTTTTCAAAGCTGCAGAGGTCACATGGCCGTGTGACTCACACAGTTAGGAGACACGTCCGTGTGACTCACACGGTCAGGAGACACGTCTGTGTCTCAGGCCGTGCGCGGCTGTGTCCAGCCTCTGTCCATACTCATTTAGCTCTCTGACTAGGGTCACACGGCCAAGTCACATGCTCGTGTGCTAGGTCGTATGAGCATACTGACTTGCATTTTTAAGAATATACAAGGGATGCACGTCCATGTCACTTGGCCGTGTGTCACACACGGCTGAGACACATGCTCCTGTCTCTACCCATGTGGAAGAAAATAAGTCATTTTCTAAGCCACATTTCTCACCCATATTGACACCAACCTAGCCACAACAAATTGCACATCAACTAGCCGTAACAAGGCATTCAACACAAGCTAAAAATCAAGTCTTAAACATGTATTATCACTACACACAACTATTAAACCTTTTGGCATCTCAAATATCAACTTAAAAACATGTCAACCAAGTATCCAACCTTACCTAATTAATTTATCTAACCAAGTTACCAAAGTTCACTTTAACTTAATTATATACATACATATATCACTTATACTAACATCACTGTCATACCTTAATTTCATACCAATATGTATGTTGGTTATAGAAACAAAATATTATTCATAATATTTACATAAGCTAACTTTGACTAAGTCCGTAAAAAAGCCTATACATGCCATATAAATTGTATTTAATGTTTCAAAAACTACCGAGATAAGCTGGATAATGTGACTTTAGCGCTGATCCGATCGTCCAACCCTATGAAAATCTACAAAAACATTAAACAATACTAATAAGCTTAATGAAGCTTAGTAAGTTCGATGGGTTAAACAAAATTTTACTAAACCTACTATAACAAGTCAAATAAGTAAAATCATTCATGTTAATTCCCTGTCATTCACTGTCAATTTCCTGTCATTCACAACTTCTATTGATAAGTACATCTGTATTCAAATCAATATAAAAATAAATAACATGTCTTTCAAATTCATTTAATAAATCACCTTATCGAAAATTTTCCATTCAAAGGATGACTTACAGATAAGAGTACATCGTCAACAGAAGCTCATAAGAGCTGGTCCATTTGAATATGCCAACAGAAGCTCGAAAGCTGAACAAAAGCTCGTAAGAGCTGAACAGAAGCTCATAAGAGCTAATTCACCCAATTACGCCAAACAGAAAGTAAAACACGAGAGGTCACAACAAATGTTGAACCTCAATTTACTTGTGTAAAATGCTGATATCTCCCTTCAATACCATCATACACCAAATTACGAATGTACTCAAATCCCGTGTTCTATTCAAATTGAATATCCAATTCAATATTATAATTCCAACAATAATTTTTTTAATAATAAATAAATGCATAATACGATTCATCAAATTAATACAATTATTAAATTTTAACCGTACGAACTTACCTAGACTGAATATAGAAGTTCAGGGACTATTTTGCTATTTTTCTTTTTTCACGAGTTTCTATGGGATCTTGATCTAGAATATAAAATTATTCAATTATTATCATATATTCCATTTCCAATTCATTTCACAATTAATTTCTTTTTTGAATTTACACAATTAGCCCAAACTTTTACAATTTTTCCAATTTAATCCCTTAATTAGTTAATCTATCAAATTAACTAATTTTCTCAATCAATAATCCATCCAAATATTCTAGGCCTTCATACAACCCTTAATAAACCAAAAAGACCCTAATATTTTAACCTTTTCACAATTTAATCCTAAAATCAATATTTAACAAAATCACTTTATAAAATCATCATATAACATAATCGAAGCTCTAAATCCATGTTATTCATCAAAAAAATCTAACATTTATCAATGGAAACTTCCAAAAATTTTAATAAAATAAAAAAATAAAGGTATGGTTTAGTTGGACCTAATTGTAACAATATAAAAAACATAAAAATTATAAGAAACGGGTAAGAATTGAACTCACATGAAGCAAAAACATGAAGAACCAGCTTAAACTCTCTCTTCTATGGCTGTTTAGGTCGAATTTAAAAAAGAAATGTCTAGAAAACGTTTAAATTCAATTTGTTTGTTTTTTTATTTCAGCTAAATTATAATTTTGTCATTGAATCATTCTATTTTATTATTTTTCCTTAATATGCCGCCTCATCTTTTTAATTTTGGAATAATTGTTTCTTAAGTCCTTCCTCATTTATTAATCAAGCCATTTAATCACTTAAATATTATAATTAAGAAGTTTTGCACCTTTTTTAATTTAGTCCTTTTTAATTAATGAATTATGGAAACATTAAAATTTTTCAACGAGACTTTAATACCACCTTAATGCCATTCCATAAATATTTATAAAAATATTTACAGCTTGATTTATAAAACGAGGTCCCGATACCTCACTTTCTAAAATCACTTGACCTAATAAATAATTATAAAACACAAATTACCAATACAAAAATGTTTTTAAAACCATATTTGACTCGTAAATATTAAATAATAATATTTATGAACTTACTTGCTGGATTTGGTGGCCTTAAAACCACTATTTCCGAAGCCATTGAAAATTGGGCTGTTACACACACAACCGTGTTCGTGCCCATGTAACTCTCTGACTTGGGTCACACGGCCAAGCCACACGCTTGTGTGCCAAGTCATGTACGCTTCAAAATGGCCTTACATGCTCGTGTGCCAGGTCGTGTAATTGCTTGATTTGTAACCCTTTGTAAGCTATAGGGGACATACGGCTGTGCCACTTGGCTGTGTGTTACACACGACTAAGGCACATACCCGTGTCTCTGGCCGTGTGGACAAAAATAGGCCATTTTTGTGACAATCCATTTTTTTAGCTAAATCAGAATAATGGTTTCGTAACCATAAATTTAAGGTCAAAAAATTATTCTAATATTATTTTCAGTGTTTACATCATGTGAATATATATATGTGTGAAAGTTTCGTAAAGTAATTTTATCGTTTGTGTGCTAAATTTGATAAAAGGACTAAATCGCATAAAATGCAAAAGTAGCATGCTATTAGTTAAAAGTTCTTAATAGCTATGATTTATTACATGGGAAATCCTTATGTTGTAAATTGACCATTGATAGTGGGAATGGACATGTAAGGACATTAATTATGCATTATTTGATGAATTAATAAAGGTTAAAATAGTAATTGTGAAAAAAAGTAATGATTAAATAAAATAAAACAAAATTTCCACCTATTATCATCTTCCTTAGCTGAATGTGGGTGAAAGAAAATGCAATTGAAGAGCTTGTGAGTTTGAAAACTATGTAAGCTCATCTAGGTATGGTTTTTGATCTATTTTTAATGATCTTCTATGTTTTTGTGATCGTTGCATCTAGTACTAGCTAGCTCGCACCTCTGATTTCAAAACTATTAAAGATTATGTGAGTTTCCATTGATGAATTTATGTGTTTTTGAATGTTTAATGATGAAATGTGAAAGTTTTGTGATAGATATTCTAGTTTTACAAAGTAATTTTTAGTGAAAATGCATAATAGGGATTAAATTGTGAAATGTGTAAAATGTAAGGTGAAATGTGTGAATAAATGGAAATTATAGGCTATTAGGGCATTATGGTAATTTGGCTAGCATGGGTATTAAAGGAATTTCATGAATTTGTGTTTTTTGTATAATAAGGACTAAATTGTTAAAATTGTGAAAGTTTAAGGGGCTAATGTGAAAATATGCCTAAATATGTGTTAAGGACTAAATTGAAGGAATATGTGATTGAATAATTTAATTTTGTATATATTTAGATCAAGAAAAGCGAAATTCAGATCTAGATCGGGGGAAAACCAAAGTACTCGACTAATAGACTAGTTTCATTGTTTTTAAGTTCAAGGTAAGTTCGTATGTGATAACTTCATTATAAATATATGTGTAATGCTTTGATATTTCTTAAGTTGCGATTATGAGTTTATCGATATTGTATGAACTGAAAAATCGACTCTACGGATATATTCAACGATTAAATCGATAAATGTGAAATCCCAGTTGAACCTTAGGAATAGATTTGGATACTAGAGACATGTCATTAGGTGATACGTTGAGTTGGCTTCGGGGCATGATATTAGCACTTTGGGTGTGTGTTATACCGATTTGGCTTCAGGCCATGCATATCGGATGATTTGGCTTCGAGCCATGATAACGTTTCTTCGGATAAGTTACATTTATTTGGCTACGGGCCATGGTATAGGTACTTGTTATAAGAGGCACCTGGTGCATCCGACTTCTATTCCGAGTGGTTTAACGGATAAACTAATAATGTGGTTGAGAAAGAGGTTGGAATGAGACGATACAAGTATGTGCAGAACCTAGTTAAGTATCAAATGGTGATAGTTTGATGAGTTTGTATTTGATCATGTTGTGAGACATGAGAAAGGTTTGCAGCTAATGTGTATATTGTTATGTTATGTGTAATTGGTTGATTTTCATTCATTCGATGAATTAAGTTATTCTCATACGAGCTTAGTAAGGTATGAAGCTTACGTCGTGTTATTTTTCTATGTTTTATAGTGAATTAAGGCTAGCTCGGATACGGGAGTCATTTGAAACCTCATCGCACTATCAAACATCTAAGTTGGTAATTTGGAAGTTGTAAATATATGGTATATGGCATGTATAGGCTATATGGTATTTAGTATGTTTTAGTTGTATTGTAACGCCCCAAAAATTTAAATTTTTGTTTTTGTGAATGTGAGACACAACTGTCTATCTGCTTCAGTGGTTAAGTGTTCTGGGTGTATGTGAGAGGTCCCAAGTTCAAGCCATGACTTGGGCAAATTTTGGTATTTTTCTGAATAAAGCTCTATCTCTAGTCATTAGGCTTCTAAGTAATTGTATGTAAGTTTATATTAGAATGGGCCTGCTGGTCTGGTGGTTAAGTGGAGTGTTGATGTGTTGGAGGTCCTGTGTTCAAATCTCAGTGTAGGCAGTAATTTTTGTGCGGCTCTGGGGGAGAAAGTTTAGGTTGTGTTGGACGTCTGATTAGTGGAAAGTTGAGGGAGGGAATTAAGGGGAGTGTTTTGGGGGGTATGGGGGTTATCATAGGGATTTTCGGCCAGTTTTGTATTTTCTCAAAAGTTTTTCTTTCTCTTTTCTTTTGCTCTGTCGATTTTCCGCTGTTTGCTGGTAATTTTTTTACATCCTATTTCCCCTCTCCCTTTTTTCGAAATCTACCTCTTCTTACCCTTTCTTCTTCCTAGTTCTCTGTTTAATCTATTTCTGTCGTGCTACGGTTGTTTTCCCATATTCGGTAAGTGGCATTTTCCTTGGTCCCATCGTTATTTTGATTAAGTGATTAACAGAAGGTTTGTGTTACTCACGTTTAGGTGCTGCTCGAAGGTTTTAAACGAGCTTTCAGTGTGTGCTGATTGCTAGTTATCGTATTCATCTTGGTAAGGTTTTGAAACCTCGTTTGACATAATTTTTTCAAGTTATATGTTTGGGGTTTTGGTAAGAATGCCTTCCATTATCAGAATTAATCGAGTTCTTGGTTGTTGGTATACCATGTGATAGGTTTTACAGGGCTCGTGGTTGCAGCTTCGAAACTTGTGTACCCAAAAATATAGAAAATAAGATTCAACGAAAGCCAAAAAAGAAACCTGTCGAAGCCACACGGGCATGTGGTCACCCATGTGGTTGACAGTGTGATCAACGAGGCTAGACCGTGTACGAAGGACACGACCGTGTGATGGCCAGGTAGGCCATGTGCGACACATGGGCTGGACTGAATTGGACTGTGTGGGCCACACGGGTAGTCCACGCGGGTGTGTTAGATTTGGGCTAGGCCATTTGATCCGCACGGCCAAGGCCAATTTGGGCCGTGTGGGCCACAGGGGCATGTTGGCCCACACAGGTAGGCCACATGGGCGTATGAGCCCATTTTTATTGAATTGTATTCTAAGGTTGCACGGGTAGCCCAAGTCGACTGTGAACCTACTATAAGGTCGGTAAGCACTACTCACACCCTTGAATAACTGAAACTGATTGTGTGATTAATATATTGAGCATGATATTATTATGCATATATACTGATCTAAATGTGTGTACTGTTAATCATGAACATAGCATATCATGTATTGTATGTTGCATTGCCTGGGGTTAGGATGATGATATTGGAGGAAGTGTACTGAAAGGCATTAAGCCTATTGACTAGCAGCTCAGCTGCATTATGCTAATATGTTCCGCATTCAGGACAGCTTGTAAGTGTAGGGATAGGTGGGTGCTTTAAACCTCATAGTAAGTGTAGGAATGGATGAAGATGGTGTATTAGAGGCTAGTGGGTAGGACTCTGCATTCTGATCGCTACATATATGGCTATTACTATGATGGGCTAAGGCCCTAATGCATATCTGTTATTGTACTGAAATGGGCTATAAGCTAAACTGCTACTGATACTAAAATGGGCTTAAAGCCCAGACTGTACTGATTGTTATTGTGTTTAACTGTATGTATGTTTTCTATGGTGATTACACATTAAGTTTACGTAAACTCACCCCTTCTGTCTATTCTGTACAGGTAATCCCAAAACTTAGATGGATCGGTGCGGTGGAGGACTCGATGGTGACCAACGTTTTGGACTATCATGGTTTTTATTTTATTTAGTTTTATTGTTGGTTTATCTTGATGTAATTTTGAGGACTTTCTATGACTTTTGCTTAATTTGGTTTTTATTATTTGTTTTACGGATTTATAACTGCTAGTCATAAGAAACCTCAGTTTTCCAAAGAACAAATAATTTTTTTAGAAACACACGAGTATTTAAATTGTTCTTTTTATAAGCTTCCGCAATAAGTAACATTTTGAAATAATCGATTAAATAGGTATCATGATTTTGGAACCAGTACAAGATAAAGGAAAATGATTAAACGGAAATGGTTATATTACGACGACACGATTTTCAAACACCCTATCACGTGACATCACTAGATTCGGCCATAACGTCTAGGCCAAGTTTGGGGAGCTACATTTAGTGGTATTAGAGCCAGGTTACAAAACTTGGCTGTGGATATAGATTTTAAAACTTTGTTTTTAAAGAATTAATTTTCAAATTATTTGAAATGTTTTTACCGAGTATGTGGTACATCAAGTCTCCGGTGCCGATCCTGTAAGTATTCTGAACCATAATATGTTTTAAACTGAAAATGTCATAAATCGTATGTTCTGAAACTACGATAGGTAGTATACTATGAAAATACTCTAGTTAGTATGTACTGAAAACTATAGTCAAATTGAAACTATAGTAAACTGATAGAGACTGCGATATACGAGAATAAACTCTAAATAATTGATACTATTCTAGAAAACATATGTTAATAAATATTGAATTGTAATTGATTCATAAAATTCTTAATTGAGATAAATTCAATTAGATATGAGCACACGAGGTATCCGCAGACGGGGTACTAGAGGCCAAGGTAGAGGCCATAGAGGGGCTCGAGCTGAGTCTTCTTCACTGGGTAGTGGACCGAATTTGCACACGAGTGAGACGCTAGTATCGTCGACTATTGAGACTAGGTCTTAGTATGGCATGGCTAGGGGCGACACATTGTCCCATGCTATGCTAAGGATACTTGAGAGGGTCACTAGCCCAATACTAGATCTGGAGGCTGAAGGTCGGTCACGGAATGACTTTGGTCCAATAGGGTTAAGCTATTTAGGGGTGTCACTACAGTCATCGCTAACATGGCCGAGTACTAGATGGAGGCCACAGAAAGAATTATGGATGATTTAGATTTTACCCCAGAACATAAATTGAAAGGTGCTGTGTCTCTACTTTGAGATAAGGCGTATCAGTGGTGGCTCACTGTTAAGGAGGGCACTCAGCTCGAATGTCTGACCTTGGAATTCTTTAAGACTGCCTTGTAGGAAAAATATGTGGGAGCCAGTTATGTGGGTGCCCGTAGGATAGAGTTTCTAAATCTGACATAGGGGGATCGATCAGTGGCCGAGTATTAGGCCGAGTTTCTGAGACTGAGCCGCTATGCATGAGGTATGGTGGCATCTGAGTATGAGCCGTGTGTTTGTTTTGAGGATAGCCTTAAGGATAATCTGAGGGTTCTGATAGCTCCACAGAGGGTGCGTGATTTTTCTGGGCCTAAGCCCTATCCAGTTTTAGTCAATAACTAGGCCGAAGCCCTATTCAAATCTAGTTAACTGGGCCATAGCCCTATTTAGTTACAGTTTTAATTGGGCCTTAGCCCTATTCAGTAATTAGTGCGGCCCATAGGCCCATTATAATAACAGAACAGAAATAATGCATGAATGCAAAGCCCAGCCCATGTCCAGCCCTACACACCACCCGTACCAGCCCTACACACCATATGGGGAATAACTCAACCCACGCAGCCCTACACACCACAGTCGCAACATAGCTGCTCAGATAACGAGGCCAAGCCACTAACAGTAAAACGAGGCATAGCCCCTTTCAGTAAAATGAGGCAAAGCCCCTTTCAATAAACGTGGCATTGCCATTTAGCACTTCCTCCATTAATAAACCCAATCCCATCAAACAGTTAAACATGACATGGCATACAGTGAACAGGTAAAGTATAGCATGCATTTCAGCCAAAATTAACCCTAGGGGTATAATGGTCATTTTGCACCTAGGGGTAAAATAGTAATTTTCCACCCTTAAGGGGTATTTCAGTAATTATACCAGTTTTTAGGGTTTTATGCACATTTCAGTTACAAGCAGTCCAGTTTTCACCCTAACAGTTTATCTAGCCCATTTACCAGTTTTAAAGCTATCGGGCCCAAAAACCCCTAATGGGCCCTACAGTGTCAACTATCTATTTTGGCCCACTTAGCACAACTTTCTCAGTGATTTTAACAGTTTTAACCTACAGAATGCCAGAACCCACTTACCGCTCGTTTTTACCCAAATGGGCTCGTAAGCCCATTGGGCCCAAATTTAGCCCCTCGAGGCCCAAATTTACCAAGGTGTAAGAAATCATGCACTCATCGAGTTTACCGATTACGATTACAGATCTTACCATTTACAACTGACCCACGAGTGCTCACACACTCGCAAGCCCACGAAATGCCAGAATTTTGGCATTTCGGCATTTCAGTTTTTGCTTATTTAGTCTACTAGAGGGTGTTCGTTTACACACCTGATTTGCGATAGAAGTTGACGAGATCTCCCACATGTTTATCCTACAACCGGTCACTTAAGATATTAGGCTATGAAGCCATGATAAACAATGTAGCCATTACTTACCATATTCGGCCAACAACACCTTAGGCCATTGAATACTCACCTTTGCTGAAACTAATGACTAGATCTAGATCTAGTCGCTCCAATGGTCCTAGCCTCCAAAATTTCTTGATCAACAGCCTCCAGTTCACACTCACACACAATAAACTGATTAAGTAACACTAATATACCCTTTTAGCCCAAATGACAGCCACCCTATGCATATAGGGGTTTTTGGTTTTTCTTGAGTCACTAATCAATGGAAGATAACATCCGAGTACTTACCACCAAAGATGTACTTGTCAGAAGTGTTTCCAACACCTTCCACTCTCAGATCTACTGTAGATCTAACTTAAAGTGCAAGTAGAGAATAGATCTAGAGATTAATTCCCGAATCACTAAGAATATGGAGATTTCTGCTTTTGGTATGATGAAGGAGAAGGAAAATAGAAGTTGTATGAAAAAGAGAAGATTTTGATAAGGGTTTTAGGAGTTGTGAGATTCGGCTAAGTGGATTGAAGAAAGAATGGGGTTTTGGCTGTTGGTGGTAATCGACTAAGGAGGAGATTCAAGCTTCGAGTTTCTAACTTTTAAGAGTAATCAGCTAACAAGGTTGAATAGGAGAGGTTTTACAATTGGTGATGTAAAGAAGATGGAGAAAAGGGTGAGAAGAGAAAATGAGAGGAAAAAGATGACAGGTTCGGCTTTGAAAAAAAGAGATGATGGTTTGTCTTGCACAATTCGGCACTAGGAAAATGTAGAGAACTTAGGTTTCATTTTTAGGTAAAAGAAGGAGGAAGAATTGAACCCTAAGACACTATACCTATTCGGCCAATGAAACAGCCCCTAAGTGCCAAATCCCGAAGGTTAGCTACTGGGGAAAATCGGCACTTAACACCCGAAACTACCGAAAGTAATGCCTCCCAAAAGTCCTAACCGATTGTGTACTGTCCACCCTCCAATCGGCCAACATACTCTCCTATTCAAACTCCTAAGATTTCTCCCTTATCCCTCCTTAACTCAATCCCCTAGACACTTCAAACTCTCTTCTTCAGAATTTACTTTGAATTCCAACACTTTCCTTACATGAGCAACAAAAATAAAATACATACTACTTACCTTGAGACTTGAACCCTGGCCCTTGCACACATCCACATGCCACTTTATTAGGCTCTAAGTGGCGCCACATTGCCACTTTACCAAAGGCTCACTTGTGTCTTAAATCACCCACTTTTTCTTAAAAGCCTACATAACGAAGACCCTTTCTCTTTAAGTTCAAAATTTGATATTTCTACCGGGTTTTAACTTAGGCTTGGGCCTTCTAAAGGCCCACTAACATACTTAAAGCATAAATTTCATAACCAAGCTACAAATTTTCATGATTTTACCAAAATTGCAAAAATTCTGAAAAATCCCAAAAATTAGGGCATTACATTAGGAATTTTTATTTTGCATAATAAAACTAAGAGATAGGAATCATGAATAAAATTTGAACAAGTCGCAAAGTATAAAGTATGGCAATAGATATATACATGTCCAGGATTGGATTTAGGGAGAGCTTGGTACTTAAGCAGTCCAATTGACTCACCTCTTCTTTTTTAAAATCCTACCTAGTGTATAGTATCTATTCACTTTAAACAATGAGGACCTTGTTCACTTTAAGTAGGGGGACCAAAAATTTGAATTATTTCTACTTAGAATAATTTTTTCTTTTAATTATGATTAAGATATATCTTGTTAAATAAATTTGAAATTTTGTTAAGTATGCTAAACTTCAGTATGAATAAAGTTCTATTATTTTAATAAATTATTATATATCTTAATAATGATATGAATGTATTCTTAATAGAGCATGCAAATTTGTACCATAAAATTTTTAGTTCCTTACAAAAATTAAGCATGCATGAATGTTTAAGTCTTTAGAATTGGGTTAGTAGTTTCTTGAGGAGAAATCCTAGGAAGCATGGACTATTAAAAATGATTTAGGCAATTATTGTTTGGACCGTTTGAGCCTTTCAAGCCAACCATGATAAATTTATCCTTTGAAACTCAACTTTGAGACTATATGGCCTAATTTTATTTGGACCTTTGCAATATTTAGCCGTCACTTTTCTCTTAATTATCTTTAAAATTGTCCCAAACACTAGACTTAGTACTATCCTGAATATCATTTGAAAATAAGTTTGGGGGAGTTGAAAAGAAGTATCAAATGCTCAAAAAAATTGTAGTACATGAAGCGAGTGCTCGAATCTTGAATTTAAAAAAAAAAAGAGCACATGTACTCGAAAGAAAATAGATGTACAAAAGAGCATATGAAAGTAAAGTAAGTTGGTGTATCGAAGGTAAAAATTCTAAAGGTTCGATTTACGCTAAGTCTAGGGTTTTAAGCCAAAAATTATCTATCTTTTACCTACCCTAAGCCTAGCCACGTTACAACTTTAATAAAGACCTATCAATTTAAGTTTCTATGCTACCTACATTAGTGGAGAGAAATCGCTAAGATCAACATATGAAGAAATAAGTTAAACTTAATGATTGCAGCTTAGTCTTGTATAAGAGAATAAAAATCAAATTGGTAAGGGTTAGCATATCTTTATTAAAGAAGCATTTAGTCTAATTTTTCTATTATAATAGTTGTTGAATTTAATTGGAATGATATATATATTTAAATAGCATAACTACCAAATTTCTTGTTTTTGAGCATGAGTATATCAATTTCATAATTTTAGGAAAAATGTTCTGAAGGAATTTTTAAAATGTGTTTTCGAGAAGTTCTTTTCAAAATTTGTGCATTACTCGAGACGAGCAATGAATTAAGTTTGGGGGTGTGGAAACAAAAAAAATTATAGACTTTTTTATACCCATTTTTACTTAAAATTGTGCAGTTTAGGTAAAATTCTTGTCGAAAAATAATTAATTTTATTAGAATAATTAAATTGTATTAATAATATGAACATATTAAAATTTAGTCAATTTTATAATTATTTTTAGTGAAATTTGATTATTTTCAAGAAGTTCGCACAAAGGACGAAAATTGGCTCGGCCGACACTACTAGAAGCACAAAATAGAGAAGCAATTTGAAGTATCGAGGTGAATTCATTTCCGGCCCAAGACGGTCCAAATATGTGTATTAATTCATAATATAATTAGTTTTAGTTTATTCCAAAATTTAATTTGGGTTAAATAAATTATTTCTAATTAATTATGGGAAAAGGGTCCAGTTGAACCGCACCAGTAGAACCGAATTAATTGAACCGAACCAGCCATAATTTGGGCAGCCCAGAACTGTCCATATGTGACCCAAATCAGAATTTAGCTGATCAATTGAGCTTGCAAAAAGACCCTTGAAAGACTTCCAAATTGCATTCAAACCCCTCCTTTAATTATGGCTTTTCGGATTTGCCCCAGACTATTTTTAGCAAAGTTGAAAGCCACCAACCGTGCCATGTGTGTGGCCGGCCAAGCAAGGTCTCTTTGGCTGCTGGAATTTTCTATTTTTAGCAGCCTTCCTCAGCTATAAAAAGCCCCATTTTCTGCCATTCAAATCATCCTTCAACATTCTCTCATTCTCTCATAATTCTCTTCTCCTCTCTCACTTTTCCTCTCTATTTTCCCACTCATTTCCCCCTTGTTCTTGTGCCGATTTCTTCTCTTGGAAAAGAAGTGTTTCTTCAGCCATTTTGAGTAGCAATTGAGTGTTTGTAGAAGCCTTGATTGGCAGAGACCACAAAGGAAGAAGAACGGAGCAACCTAGTCAAGCCACGGAAAAATACCGGATTTGTTTCTTGTTCCCTATCTCTTTAAATTTTTTTGTTTTATGATGAACATGTCTATGAATATTCATATTGTTGGAATGGTTAATTTATTCAGCTTAGCTTGAATTTAATTCGTGTTGGGTTGATTGCATTTTATCCTCTTAAATTATTAAAATTATGTTTATGCTGTTATAGGCCTCGGTAAATTGCTTAATTAAGTATAATCATGCCTAAGTTATTCTTGCATTACAATTGTTAGATAACTAATGAATTAATTATTTAAATGCATTAAAATTGTAATTAATGGATACAATACTTAATCAGTGCATGTTTATTCTTCTAAGGTAGCTAAAGATTAAATTAGCATTGTATTTGGCAATACATATGCCTTGCATAACTTAGATTATTGTGATTAAATTGTTTCAAGGTAAGGATACTTTGTTACCTCACATAGTCTTTATTTGTTTATTAAGATTTGTTTAATCATCTTGACATTGGGATATCTTAAGGAGATGAATGGGTTTTGGTAAGCAAATATGTTCATAAGTTAGCAAATTATCGAGTTGTCGTGAAATTATTCGTAACAGTATAAACATAAGCTTAATAATTCTAAGTTAAAGAAATGTAATTAATCCAACACAATTATGTCTTCTAAATTAAATCTTATTTGAAATTGTGCAGTTAGAACTCTTGTTTTACTTTAATTATTTTACTTAGTTTTTAACTCTTAGTTTTTAATCATCTTTTTTAAAACCAAATTATTTTTCATCACCAAAGTGTTTTACAATTAATTTCATAAATGGTGCTTTTTACAGTCCCTGTAGGTACGATAACTCGACATTTACTTGTCACTTTATTACTTGTTGCGATTGTGTACACTTGCACATTTTTGTCATTCCAGTAAGCCAGTATAAGACCATGTCCAGGACATGGCATCGACAGACGACCTCAAGTAAGACCATATCTGGGATGTGGCAGTGGTACCATACATACATGATTCCCGATGCACTTGATGGTGTTCCGAATGATTCAATGGGTAAGAAAGACATTGTGGAATTCATATATGGTTTTAAAAATGAGATGCGAAAGATTTATGAATTTATGAAATTTATTCATAATGACTTGAGATAATGTGTAGTTTATTAATGTGTAAGTGAATCAAAGGACAAAGTCAAGAAGACAGTGAAAATGTAATCAAATTAAGTGAGATAGGTACTTATGAAATTCATGTGAATATCAAGTGGTAGTAACCTAAAGGTGTATAATAAATCCATATTGTAAATACGAGAAAGGTCATGGGTTGACATGCAAGATAATACTTTCAGCTTATGAAATTATCAAAGAATCGAATTTGACATATTTCATATCATTATGCATAAGTAATGGTAAGTGATTTCATAAGTATGCAACTGTTTCATGCGATAATCGAAATGAATAAGCTTTCAAAGTCATGGTAAACCCTATAAGGGAGTAAATGATTGTACGATGAGACCATATAAACTCTTTATGCTTGTGTAATTATTCAAAATGTATTTGATAGCTAATATAAATCAAATGATCATATGAACTTACTGAGCTTTATAGCTTACCTCGTTTATTCTCTCATGTTGCAGGCTTTGGAAGTCTGCTCGGGTTGGAAGATGATGGAGATCTCAACACACTATATCATTATGGTTTGGTACTTAAAGCTTTGAAAATTTTAGTTATATGGCATGTATAGGCTAGTTGTCGTATTAAGGGTAAAGTGAATTTAATCATGGTTGCTTTAGTGTTCAATGCATGTTTAGCCATGAATTTGGCTTATTAATTATGTGAAGATATTGTATGGTTATAGGAGCATTTGAATGATGTATTGAGGTATTGATTATGAATGTTTAGGATGCATGCATATGTTGGGAAGGTAGCTTTATAATGTTGTGTAGGATGGTACAAGAAAGGGTGGCAAGTAGGCTTGGAAAATAGCCTTGTTTTGTCCACACAGGTAGACACATGGGCTTGTGTCTAGGCCGTGTGTGACACATGGTCTGCCCTATGGGCGTGTGGCTCGACCGTGTGTCCCCCGCACCTTAAGTTGGCCAAGTCAGTATTGCACACAGGCTAAGCACACTGGCATGTGCCTTGGCCGTGTGGCCCTTGAGGGGTGATGACGTCAAAAATAGAATGCCAAGGTTTTTGCACACGGGCCATACCACAGACGTGTCATGGCCGTATGAGAGACACGGGCCATACCACATAATTTAGGGATCTTTACTGATCAAATCAAATGAAGAAATCATCTGGTTCAGAGTTAGAAAACAAGTGAAGTCTAGGTGGATTCTTCCTTGGGTATTGCCTTAATCAATCAGTCTTTCCTAAAAGCAATCTCCCACTTTACTCTTTGTCGCTTCTTTAGTTAGTTTAGTTTACAAACCAAACCCTCTTTATTTTTAGGCTAGATAATAGAAAGAAAGTCATTACTAGTACTCATAGTTCCTTGGATTTAATATTCCGGTCTTGCCACTAACTATACTACTATTCGATAGGTGCACTTACCTTTTATCGTGATATTAGTTAGTTTCCAGCTACGATCATATTTTATTACTTCATCAAATCACGAGATCAAGTTTTTGGCGCCATTGCCGGGGAACTAAGATATTAGGAACACTCGATTTTTATTACTTTAGCCATTACTATTTTTATTTATTTTCAACCTTTATTTTTATTTTTTTATTTATTTATTTTAATTTTCTTTGCCTTTTCCCTTCTAGGTATCTCTAGTTTATGACTATAAGAAATCTGTGAGGACCACTGCTTTTTGACGATGATTTAGAAGCGACAGTTCGTAAAACTCACCGAGAGATAAGAAGAAGCTTGCAATACCCAGAACAAGGACAAGAAGAAGAGCCAAAATCTACTGAAGAGATGGAATCTAATCAGGATAATCAGCTACCTCCTGTAGTAGCCGCAAATCCTGTTGAGCAAAATCCTGCTCCGTGTATTATGTATGATTATGCTAGACCTAATTTAGCAGGCACTGAATCTAGCATTATTAGGCCTACTATTGCTGTAAATAATTTTAAACTGAAACCTAACACTATTCAAATGATACAACAATTTGTTCAGTTTGATGGTTTGCAGGATAAGGATCCTAACTCGCATCTAGCCAACTTTTTGGAATTATACGTACATTCAAAATAAATGACGTTTCTAATGATGCCATTCATCTTAGGATATTCCCATTCTCTTTAAGAAACAAGGCTAAACAGTGGTTAAATTCTCTACCATGAAGGTCTATCACTACCTGGGAACAAATGACAGAAAAGTTTTTGCTCAAATATTTTCCGCCAGCTAAAATGACTAAATTGAGGAATGATATTTCTTCTTTTGTGTAGATGGATTTAGAAACACTTTACGATGCTTGGGAGAGATACAAAGATCTCTTGAAAAGGTGCCCTCACCATGGGTTACCTCTATGGCTGTAAGCTCAAACCTTTCACAATAGTTTGAATCCTTCAACAAGGTAGATGATCAATGTAGTCGCCGGCGGAACAATCAACAACAAAACACCAGAAGCAGCTTACGAGTTTATAGAAGAGATGTCACTGAATAACTATCAGTGGCAAGTCATGAAAACAAAGCCACAAAAAGCTGCTGGAGTTTTTAATATTGATGCTGTAACCATGCTTTCTAATCAGGTAGAACTTTTAAATAAAAAGATTGATAATTTTGTTGGTTCTACGCAGGCACACCCAGTAAGGCAATGCGACGCAATTCAAGGGAACAGTTACAATCCGGACTACTCCAACTATAGACAGGGTTGGGGGAACCACCTAATTTTTCATGGGGAGGACAAGGAAATCAACGATAACCACCTTCTCCGGGATTTCAACAGCCACCATTTCAACAAGAGAAAAAGCCGAACCTTGAAGAGATGCTCATAAAATTTATTGGCGTATCAGAAACCTATTTTTAAAATTTCGAAACAACACTGAAGAACCAACAAGCATCCATTCAAGGACTCGAAACTCAAATAGGCTAACTCGCCAAGCTAATTTCTAAAAGACTGCCAGGTGGGTTACCAAGCAACACTGAAACTAACCCTAAGGAGCAACTCAACGCCGTGGATACAATAGATGAGGAAGGGTTAACCAAAACCAACTTAGAGCCATGCAAGGAGACTGTGGTAAGTAAAGGTAAATATGAGGTAAGTTCCAAAGATGCAATTGTCAAAGAGTATAAGCCTCGTATCCTATACCTAAATGCATTAAAGAAAGACTGCACAGATGAGCAATTCGGTAAGTTTCTTAAACTCTTAAAGAAATTACATATCAACTTACCGTTTATTGAAGCTCTCTTACAAATGCCAAATGCTGTTAAGTTTTTAAGAGAGCTCTTGACAAACAAGCGAAAGCTAGATGAGAAATCTCATGTGGAGCTGAATGTAGTATGCTCAGCCATTTTACAGAATAAGCTACCCAACAAACTAAAATATCCAGGGAGTTTTACTATTCCTTGTTTACTTGGTAGCTTAGATGCCAAAAATTCTTTAGCTGATTTAGGGGCTAGTATTAATGTCATGCCATTTAAATTGTTTAAACAACTAGGTCTTGGAAAACCTAAACAAACTAATATGAGCATCTAATTAGCTGATAAGACCATTAGATTTCCAAAGGGAATAATTGAAGATGTGCTTGTCAAAATTGATAAATTTATATTCCCAGTTGACTTTGCTGTTTTAGACATTGATGCGGATAGCAATGTACCCTTAATCCTAGGGTGACCCTTTTTAGCAACTACTAGAACAATAATTGATATAGGAACAGGCGAGCTTACACTACGTGTAGGTGATGACAAAGTCACTTTACAAGCCCGAAACCCAATTAAAATTACTGGTGATAAACATACTGTTTCAAATCCTTGTAAAAACACTGATCTCACCACCCAACCTTTTGTGTAGGATGCACTCCACATAAAGGCGACCCAACCACAGATAAGTCCATCCAAGGGAGACATACATGAAAGCGAATACTTCAGATTGAGGAACTAGACGAGTGGCTGAATTATCAAGAAAAACCCAAACTATGCTACACCAACCCAGAGCATCATCAAGACGACCCTCAGGTAAAAACAAATCAAATCAAGATAGGGGATAAGGTAATCTTAGGAAAAGACGATCCTCAAATCTTGAATTCAAAGCAACACAAAAGTGATACACCTTACTTCATGGTAATGAAAATCTTTCCCTATGGTACAATCGAGATAAATCATGAGTCACTCGGCACTTTCAAGGTAAATCAAACCCAACTCAAACCTTACTTTGATAATGAAATTGAAAACAGGTTAGAAGAGTTCCAATTCTTCAAACCACCGTGAGCATACAAGCTCGAGCAGAGTCGAGCTTAGACTATAAATAAGCACTTTTCGGGAGGCAACCCAAGCACTGACTTAGTAAATTCTTTTATTTAGGCTCTCTAACACATCACCTAACCCTTTGAATACAGGTTTTTCGAGCCACACGGCCATGCCCACAGGCGTGCCTAAGGCCGTGTGGACACCATGAGCAAAGACATGACCATGCGATATGGACGTGTATGAGCAGGGTAAGATTTCCCTAACACACGGGCTACGATAACTTGCCAGGGCCGTGCGAGGTGGCCGTAGCCATACCTGTTAATTTAACACAGGGCGTGTGGCACGCCAATGCCCCAAGACCGTGGTCGAACCTGCCAATTCAGACACGGGCGTGTGATCCCTTACACGGCCATGGGAGAAGTGAACATCGAAGGACACGACCGTGCGACACAGCCGTGTTCCCCAATACGCCCTAGAGACACAGGCACGTGACACAAATTCGGCGCGCCAAAATCCCTAATTTTTGAACCACATGGGCTAACCCTGAATCCAACGGGCGTGTGCCATGCCCGTGTGACCCAAAATCCTATATAAACCCCACTATTCATCTTCTTCTCCACTAAAACCCTAAAATTACCTCCACCAAAAACCCATACCAGCCCTCATAAGTACCGCCGACGGCCTCAAGAACACTTCCACGCCCGTGCAACCCTCGCCACGACCGTGCTCCGTCCCCATAACCACCCATTCAGTTTCTCTTTCTTACTTTTTCTCTTAATTTTTAATGCCTTTTATCTATTTATCTATTAATACTCCCATTTATTTAGTTATTTGCATGCTTATTTGCATGATTTTCATTCATTTAGCATGATTAATCTAGAAATCTCATTGTGCCACTTTGAATCATTCATTAGCTGCCACTTTTACCTATCACATGCAATAGGATTTAGCCATACATTAATTATAAAAACCATCAAACACAAGCCATTGTTTTCTTACTAGAAGTCCTATGCTTAGGATGAATTAAGTTTGGTATTTATGATAGTGAAATTACTATTCGCATGTATTACTTAGTAACCTTTGGTTAGTTTAATCTGCCACTGAGCTTACGAACTTATGATTGTTTTATACTCTTATTTTTTTTATTTAGGAATGATATTTACATTTTTCCTTTTTGTTTTTTGGGAATCATGTTATCATCACGTGGAAAGAAAGCTGCCATCCCTACTTCTCAAAAACGAAAGGGACCCAGAGGTTCCTCTTCTAAACCCTCCACTGAAATTTGACACCCCTTTCTCCAATTCCCGCAGAACTCCCAAGAAAAACTATTTCAGATATTACGGGCAAGACCCCTCAGAGTAGGGAGAAGCATTGATTAGGCCGTCCTAGAGCAGGTCCAACTAGCAGATGAGATTCGGGCCTTGTTGACGACGGACCCGTGGGAGTAGTTCTTTCAAATCATAGAACCCACCTATCTTGAACTCACCCTCGAGTTCTACTCCACGTTCCATCTCCAGACGGTGATGAGCCAACATGACGATCCAGGGACGATACAATTCCGTCTAGGAGGCCTCGTTCATCAACTTAGTGTACTGGAGTTTGGTATAGCACTCGGCCTGTACACTGAGTAGTTTGTGGAGGAAGAGGACCTTCCTGAGCTCCATCGACACATCCATGTCTCCTTAATGAATTGTTAGCGCACCTTAGTCCCTAACCAACCCACATACGACCCCAGTCGCTCCAAGGCAATAGCTCTTGCCCCATCTCTGAGGTACCTTCACGCCTTACTCCCGCACACATTGACGGGCAGACGCGAGAGCACTGGCGTCATCAACACCTACGACGCCTACTTTTTATGGAGCATGGCGCATGCACATGTGATCGATCTCGCCTACTTAATCGCCCATGCCATCCAACACCAAATGGAGTGACACCGTAAGGGCGTAATCTCAATGGGCCCATACATCACGCGATTGGCCCGCCACTTCGGCCTACTTAACACCGCGGCCCAGACATCCCCTAATCGGCCAGATGTCCCCACAAGGCATCCAAAATATGTTACATATGAGGATGATTCAGCGTCGACCTGGGACTGGTCCCCTACAATACCGTCTATTCTAGGATACTAAGCAGGAGGACCCCGAGGACATTACTGATGATGTCCCACCGCAGGAGGAGGGACCGACTTAACCACCACCCCTTCACCGCCCAGTTCATACGGCAGCTTCATATGCTAATATAACCGAGTGCCTCACACAATTTGAGCAGCAGTGTTTTCAACGCTTCGATCACATCGACGCTAGTCTTCAGTAGATATGCCAGCATCTACACATCTCATCACCGCCCCCACCTCGCAGACCATCTGAGGATTAGAACTTCCTATTCCTCTTATCTTTTTTTTATTTGTTTTCTTAATATTTATTTTTACCTTCTCTTGAACTTTATGTTTCTTTAGAATCTTTAGATTTTTCCTTATCTTTATTTCGATCTTTATGTTTATTGAATATTTTAGTTTAGTTTTCAATTTTATTTTTATATCGGCTATTCCCTAACGAGAAAATTATGCTTAACTTAAATCCCTAAACACTTATTTATGCTATCATAGTTTCAAAGGAGCTTTATAGCTCAAATCCATCTGTAATGGGAAAACCCTGCCACAACTGTCGACTCTTACAATTCCAATATCCGTCTCTACAAAATCATCCAAAATTCAGGGAGTTTCATTTCTCTCCCTATCTTATGATTTTATGATTATATTGCTACTAATGTATCTTTGTACATTGAGGGCAATGTACATCTTAAGTGTGGGGGGGAAACTTACTTTCAGTCATTGTATTCTCTTCGAATCCCTGAAAAATTTTTACAACTAACTTTTTGCATTGTTCTCAAAACTTCAAATTCTCACTTTCACTCTCTACATGAGTCTCAATCTCCTATTAGGAATTAATTCTGATTGACTTATGATTTTTATTGATATGTTGAGAATTAGGACACGGGTACTTATGCTTTGATTATTCAAACTTTAAGACATTAGGGAATCAAGCATAATAAGTTGAAATTTTTGAGAATTTAAATTTTTTCTAGGCTATTTCCCCTAATTTTAAGTGTTATCTTGAAAGTTGAAATTCGCAGGATTGACATCAAAAAGCCATAATTCTGGTGAGATTTTTGAGCCTTTTGAGCATACATCCTTCCGTGCTCACTTTTATTGTTGCTTTGATGAGTCAATATTAATTTGTTATTCTAGAACTTGCTTTGATTATACATGTCGAGACCACATCATTGATTTGATATACTGAGATGATAAAGGCACCTAGGTATAACCCACTTACTCGATAAAAAGCCTACCTCCATAAATTAATATAAATTAACCCTTAGTGAACCCCATTGAGCCTAACAACCCATTCTTTGAATTACCTTTAATATTAACCTATAACCCATTTTTTGTTGAATTACCTTCAATTATTTCGATCCCTATTTTTGTCGAGATTTGAATTGAATAATTGTCTAGCTTTATTCACTTTTTTAGTTTGTAAAGTTTATAAATATTTAATTTATTGTCATTTAATTAACTCTAAAAAAACAAAAGTATATACAGTCAATTCAGTTGTAATTCATATTTTAGTTGTAATTCAATATTTTTGCATATTTCTATTTTAAGATACCGAATCCAGAACGATGTCGTCATAAGGCTTAGCTTTAGAAATATGTTCTAGTGATAGAGATTTTTCTAGCTAGATGATTTTTCAAACTCAATCTCGATTCTAGCCCTCTTTTTCAGCTTGTGACAACACCCCTAACCAAAGCCCCATTACAACCATTGAAAGACCTTTTCATCGATGTGTCATATCAATCTATAATGGTGGAGATTTGATTTTCTTGTAAGCCTATGGTAATAACTTTTCAGGTTGACTAAAGAGTGCTTAATTTTTGAACCCTAAACACTTTGAGTGGATAAAGTGAATCTTTAGTGAGGATGTCAAATCTTGTTGATTTTGAATGAAAGGTAATTACTTGCGAGAAGGGAGAAAGCCTATAATTCTATGATAAAATTCTCAACTTAGAGTGTTTGAAACTTTAATGTCTTTCTGGTTAAATTTTCATTGTATGATTACTTGTGGATTAGTTTGAAACATTATTGATACGGAGTATAAGTTGAGAAGAATGATTTTTAACTACGAGTTGAGATTTTGCTTGAGGACAAGCAATGGCTTAAGTGTAGGGGTATTTGATAAGCGATAAATTATACATATTTTTACCACATGTTTAGCCAAATTTCTGGATGAATTACCCCTTGATTTGTGTAAATTGATGCTCTTAAACCTTTAATTTCATTTTTTATACTCAGGTGAGCTTAGGGAAGAGAAAAGAGAAAGGAACGGGCCAAAAATGGGAAAATTAGGCCCAGTTTAGTAATCAACACAGCCTGGAGGTTCGCCACACGACCATGCCACACGGTCGTGCCACATTAACCAGCTCAAGCACAGCTTGGGGTGTGGCACAAGAGCGTGTCCTTGTCATGAGGAAGTTCAATTTCACTCAAAAAAGGATACTTAGGGGCTAAGAAAGGTATTCCAAAACTCTATATAAAGACCCTAGGAGGCAACTACAAGGGTGTGCTTTTCTCCCACCAAGGAGACGCTTTATTCCCGCCAAGACAGGGAGTTAGAGAAGGGAATTACTCGAAAGGAAGCTGATTGATCCATCTCAGAAGCCAGAATCTACATCAAGATAGTGGATCTCCCTTCAATCCTTTCAGGAATTTTGGGTTTTCTTATGTTTTGTTATTTTATATCTTCTGAGATGTTTTCTTTTATAATTGTGAACTAAAACCCTAAATATCTAAGGGGATGAAACCTAAGACAGATCTTGTTATTGTTATCTGAGCTATGTGATAAATATTTGATTTGTTCTTAATTGTGTTTTTAACTCTTAAATTGATATTTCTGGGATATTGATTTAAGTTGAATGTGCCTATGTAGAGGAGTAAAAGTCCCTGCATAGGAGTAGATCCAACACAATTAAGCAGAGTTGGTCGCAATCCTAGACATAGAATGACAAAAATCTGCCGGATTAGAGTCAAATCTAATATGGGGAGCCATAGATCGAGTTAATGCAAGACTAAGGGTTTTAACTAGAAAGAGATTCAGTTAATCAACCTAGGATTAGTTGTTCTTATCCTCGACGGAGGTATTAACATAATTTAGGGATATCTACGGATCAAATCAAATGAAGAAATCATCTAGTTCAGAGTTAGATAACAAGTGAAGTCTAGGTGGATTCTTCCTTGGGTATTGCCTTAATCAATCAGTCTTTCCTAGAAGTAATTTCCCACTTTACTCTTTGTCACTTCTTTAGTTAGTTTAGTTTACAAACCAAACCCTTTTTATTTTTAGGCTAGATAATAGAAAGAAAGTCATTACTAGTACTCATAGCTCCTTGGATCCGATATTCCGGTCTTGCCACTAACTATACTACTATTTGATAAGTGTACTTGCCTTTTATCGTGATATTAGTTAGTTTCCAGGTATGATCAGATTTTATTAATTCATCAAATCATGAGATCAGGGACATGGACGTGTCCCAATATACCTAGGCCGTGTGAGTTACACGAGCCACCAACATGGCCATGTTAGCAAATCACACGAGTATGTACCTTATTTTCTAAAGACTTCTCTTAAAAAGTTTTCTAAGTGTTCAAATTAGTTTGGAACTAAGTTCTTACGTGTAATTTGAGCCTCATAGGTTCATATAAGGGACCTTTAGCTAACGTTTAAAAAGTTTTAAATTGGAACGAAGATCTGATAATTCAGAAAGGAAAGTGTGTATGTGTTTGAGTTAGGTAATGCCTCGTACCCTGTTCTAGCAACGAATATGGGTAATAGGTATTACATTTAGTGGTATCAAAACATGGATTAGTCAATTCTAGGACTAACCTAGCATGTGTATGAGTCTAGCTATACATGCCATAGATAGACTGTGATAGTGTAATAACTCCTAACTTTAATGGAATTGTTTTGTTGAGATAAAGGTACTTCTAACTGAGCTAATTCCAAAAACGCAGAAAGTTATGAATTAGAATTCCTAATATGTATGTGATAATGCACAAAATGAAATAACTATGAGATGAGAAATGAGGGTAAAATGCCATTATTTTAGTTGAACATTTCATTTCGATGAACTATGGCAACTTTATGAGATAGATGAAATGTTATAAAAGAGTTTTAACCTGGATTGGTAGTATTATTATATCGCATGTAGTTTAAATGTATATCTTACAAATAGGTGCCAAAAATGGTGTTTTTGAATGTGAATTGTTTAAATATTGTTCATGGATATGTTCAACAAAATTCGATGAGGTATAAGTTCTCGGTTGAACCTTAGGGAATAAATTGGATACCTATGCCATGACATTAGAGTTATGTGTATGTCCGTGTAAGACCATGTCAGGGACATGGCATGGCATGTAGTATCATGTAAGACCATAGCTGGGCTATTGTCATCGGTATATGATACGATTCCATGTAAGACCATATCTGGGATATGGTGTTGGCATCTTACTAAACCTATGAGATTTCTTGGGTATGCTTTAGTATTTCAAGTGGTTCAACGGGTAATGTGGAATTGTGACAAAGATGGGAAAGACTATGATCGTGTCGTAAGAGGTTCAAGTATTTACGCGAAACTCACGAGAGATGAGCTTGAATTATAATGCATGAATAGTAAGGGTGAAAATGAGTAAGATATGCCTATGATAGTCGATGATTATGTGCAAACTTATAATGAGTTTGGGTGCAAATAATGCAAACGTTACTATCATGCAATTAGTAATTGATGTTGTGTGAATAAGATGAACTGAAAGTAAGCGTAATACAAATATGCGTCTTAATTTGATGAGGCCTATTGTATGATTGTGATAATGTGGTGATAATGACTAATGTTGACTCAAATACATGGGTAAATTTGAGAGTCGAGTTAGCGGTTTTACAACCTTACCTGTTATTCAAAGTGTTTTTTTAATGATTTTCATGAGGTTTATGTTGATTGAACTCACGAGTGAGAGACTAAAGAGTACAGTAGCGGGATAACTATTGATGCATCTAGAGTGAAAATAGAATGGCAAATAAAAATAACTTTGGAAAGGGTACTGGGTTATTCTAAAAATCATTTGAGTTTTGATGATGTCACAGTTATAAAGAAAAATTAATCTCGGTAAATTGACCCACCCGGTATAATGTTTAAAATATGTAATTGCTCAAAGTTCTTTCGAATTAATTCCCGCTAGTGATGGGATATTGTGAAATCAGTGATGACAGAAGTAAACAGTGGGTAATGATTGGATTAAAATGATAACTGAGTATAGTAAGTATAATCGGACGGTTACTATGAATTCTTTTGTGTAGTCTACGAGTTCAATCATTCTTAGAGGAATAAGTGATTAGTTATTTCCAGATGAAACTCTTATCGTATGAAACGCTAGTTAAAACTTGTGTTAGACGAAAGCATTGTCGGGCTGGTTGGGTGAAAACTGGCATTATTCCACTATGATAGTATAGAAGCCAATAGTAAAATGTGTGTGATACTAATATCCTAATTGCATTGGTTGTTGTTCTGCTATAAACGGGAACATTATATATAGCCTTGGATATAGCTGAACACAATTCAGATAAATAATACTTTGTTTACGGATATTCTCCGAGACATTAAATATATATACAGTTGAGGTGTCGGCCTTATTATGACACTATGGTCTTAATCTTTGTAATGGACATGGCTTCAATGCGGTTCAAAATCTCGTTGATCATTAGTCAAAAGATTATCGTTTGATAGTCAAAGTTGATTCAGTTGTCTGAGTTGATTAGATCATTTGCTTGAAAGATTAATCGAG
The DNA here is from genome assembly GCA_020496765.1 of Gossypium stocksii. Classification (NCBI taxonomy): domain Eukaryota; kingdom Viridiplantae; phylum Streptophyta; class Magnoliopsida; order Malvales; family Malvaceae; genus Gossypium; species Gossypium stocksii. Next base: position 19,527,918 of record CM035631.1, on the reverse strand, counting down.
TTATTTGTGATTAAATTTATCCACAGAGTGGAAAATAAACTTGAAATGTTTACGAGTAATTAGATGAATAGTCAAAATGCAAAATTTGTATTCAAATAGGCATGATACCGAATTATATCTATCAGAATGGTTTCATTGAGCCATGTCTTTACAAATCAAATTGTTTTAATTTGGGAATCATCACACATATGTAGTCTACGTGATGAAATATTTATTAATAAAGTGATAGACTATTAAAAACATTGTTACCTGAAACGTTAGTTCTGGTTCAGCTTGAATTGAGTAAAGAGTTATAATTTTCAATTTTACACTAATGAGTGGCTTAAAGTGTATCTAATACAAGAATGCATAGCGTCAGCTTATGTTTTTCATACAGCTAAGACTGCATGAAGAGATTTGTTCGACACATGAATTATATATAGTTGACATTGTAATTGTATTGAATAGGTAGCAATAATCATTATTTGGTGGGTAATATAACCTTTTGATGACCCCAAGGGTTTAAAACATTGATGTTTTGAAGAGATCTGAATTTGAGACTGCAAAGGTGTCTGGAACTGTCGAAAGCTTTTGAGGCAATGATCAATCACTATCTGGAGTTAATGACTACCGTTACAAAGATTCTGAATAGAGAACCTATGTGTACGTTGCTAGTGATGATTATACAATTTTTTTGACCAGATGACGGATAGTCGTTAGCTGGATTAGAAATTAACTAATGTATGTTCATCAAGTTGCAAAGTTTAAAAATGTGTTAGTGAACTACAAGTTAAAAAGGGGGTCCAGGTAAATTGACTTCTGACTCAGAATTTCAAATCGGAACCAATGATTATTTGTTATGTCGGGACAGATGTTCGTGCACTAAGGAACCTTGAGATTATTAGACAATTGCTGGTTCATTTGAGGAGTAGTAAGAGGTACGAAAATCTAAGATGATTATACTAATGAATGAGTGTGAGACGTGGTGCTTTTGACTAAGTATCTATGGGTCTGAACAATAAACAGAATGAAATTTATTATCAAGTACTTTCAGGACTATTATAGTCTGTGATATCATTAGAGTGGCAATAAAATAAAATTCAAAGGATGATGTGAAAAAGGAAGATGGTGTCTGAATTATTGTTGATCGTGCGGAGCAGTGTGCACATTTTGTCTCAGTATGTGCAGATCACTCTCTTGATAGATCAACCAAATTACTCATGTCAGAGGCTTTTATATCGCTCAGTGATATAAACATTATTATTTTGGATTGTTAACCCGAAAGGGGAATTTTAGATCCTTGAAGTAACGTTTCGTTATGGTGCATTAAAATATGAAAGCTAGTGAGAAAAGTAATTACCATAAATTGAGTTATGTGTAATTATAATCTTTCAGTCGTGCAAAAAAAGATGGCATTGTATGAAGTATACATGGTTGCAATTACCAAAATCGGTTGTTACCTAATCAAACTTTGTGAGAAAGAATCTATGGGATCGACCTCATCAGAAAATTTGAGCAAAAAAGTGAAAGTAAATAATAACAACTAGAAGTAGTTTCAAAATGATAGAATAAGTATACAAACTGATAGAATAAGTATATAGGCTGGGCATGTAAATCATTAAGTTTTAGTTAGCGAAATGAGTAATAGTGAAAGTGTTGTAACGAAAATAAAATTTCTCGATTTAGTTATAAGAGATGCTGAAATTTAGTTAGATTGGATGAATAATGAAGAACAAATTAAAATCTTCACCTATGAGATTAAAGGATGGAGAATCTAGAATTATATGAGGAATTGATAAGGAAATGAGAAAACCAAATCCCAAACCCATATATTGGTAATGATTTTTGGGGACGAAAATCCCTAAGCGGGGAGAATTGTAATAGCTCGATTTTTGGCCTAGTTGGAATAGTGGTCTCGAAACCTCTAATCTGAGATTGAGAAATTATTTTTTTAATTTTATATGAGTTATAACGTGACTATAGGAGTGTATGGAAATTTTGGTGAAATAATTTTAGCGATTGCATGCTTAATTTTGAAACATGACTAAATCGCGTAAAGGTCAAAAGTTCTATTTTGCTAGCAAATTATGTTAAATAGTTAATTGACTAAAATGTGGGAGGTTTTAAAGAGCAAATAAGCCCTTTATGTGAGCATAGCCAGCAATAGGAGGCCACATGGGGACAAATAGGTTGAAAAGTAGAAATTGGTGGGTGAGATGATTTAATAAGTGAATAAAATAAAACAAGAAGAAAAGTTGTCATTTTTTTTTCATTCTTCTCTTTCATCCACTGAAAATGGCAGCAAACATGTGGGTTTGAGAGCTCCAAAATTTCAGCCACTTAGTTCCCTTACAAATTGGGGAAGACGAGATTTGGATTGAGAATGAGGGAGAACAAAGTATCAGATTAGCCAACTAGTTTGTTGTTTTTATGAACAAGGTAAGTTCATATGATTAATTTATAGCAAGCAATTATTAAATTTGAAATGAGGTATTGTATTATGTGATATGGATGATATCTAACCATGATGAAATGCAAGTATGAAATTAGATTGAAAGATCAATCAGGAGAAATGCAAGGTCAAGTAGAACCGTACTATGACTTATGATGAATTGATGAAAAAAGACCATGGTTGGACATGGCAATACGAGTGTTAGTGTAAGACCATGTCTAGGACATGGCATCAGCCTCAACGAGCAAGCTAATGTAAGACCATGTCTGGGACATGGCATCGACTTGGATATGTGTCAGTGTAAGACCATGCCTGGGACATGGCATCAGCACGGATAGAGGAGAGCCAGTGTAAGACCATGTCTAGGGCATGCAATCAACCTCGGTATGAGAGAGTCAGTGTAAGACTATGTCTGGGACATGGCATCAGCTCGATATGTGCGCTAGTGTAAGATCATGTCTAGGACATGGCATCAGTGTTGATACGAGAGCTAGTGTAAGACCATGTCTGAGACATGGCATCAGCCTTGTTATGTGTCAGTGTAAGACCATGTCTGGGACATGGCATCACCTTGTTACGTGTCAGTGTAAGACCATGTCTGGGACATGGCATCACAACAGATAGATGTGAGCCAGTGTAAGACCATGTCTTGGACATGGCAACGATAGATGACCTCACATAAGACCATATCTAGGATGTGGCAGTGGCACCATACATACGTGATTCCTAATGCATTCGATGGTGTTCCGACTGATTCAACTGGTAAGACAGACATTATGGAATTCATATCTAGTTTTATAAATGAGATGCGAAAGGTTTACGAATTTATGAAATTTATTCATAATGACCTAAGATAACGTGTGGTTTATTAATGTGTAAGTGAATCAAAGGACAAATTCAAGAATACAGTGAAAATGTAATCGAATTAAGTGAGATAGGTACGTATGAAATTCATGTGAATATCAAGTGGTAGTAAGCTAACTATAATAAATTCATATTGTAAATACGAGAAAGGTCATGGGTTGACATGCGAGATAATATTTTTAGCTTATGAAATGATCAAAGAATCAAATCTGATATATTTCATATCATTATGCATAAGTAATAAGTGATTTTATAAGTATCAATCGTTTCATATGATAATCGAAATGAATAAGCTTTCAAAAGTCATAATAAAAGCTATAAGGGAGTAAATGATTGTACGGTGAGACCATATAAATGCTTTATGGTTGTATAATTATTCAAAATGTATTTGATAGCTAATATGAATCAAATGATCATATGAACTTACTGAGCTTTATAGCTTACCTTGTTTATTCTCTCATGTTGTAGGATTTTGGAAGTTTACTCGGGTTGAAAAATGATAGAGATCTCAACACACTATATCGTTATGGTTTGGTACTTAAAGCTTTGAAAATTTTAGCTATATGGCATGTATAGGCTAGTTGTCATATTAAAGGTAAAGAGAATTTAATCATGGTTGCTTTAGTGTTCAATGCATGTTTAACCATGAATTTGGCTTATTAATTATGTGAAGATATTGTATGGTTACAGGAGCATTTGAATGATGTATTGAGGTATTGATTATGAATGTTTAGGATGCATGCATATGTTGGGAAGGTAGCTTTATAATGTTATGTAGGATGGTACAAGAAAGGGTGGCAAGTAGGCTTGGAAAATAGCCTTGTTTTGTTCACACGAGTAGGCACACGATCCATCCCATGGGCGTATGGCTCGATCGTGTGTCCCCTGCACCTTAAGTTGGCCAAGTCAGTGTTGCACATGGGCATGTGCATTGGTCGTGTGGCCCTGAGGGAATGATGACGTCAGAAATAGAATACCAAGGTTTTTGCACACGGGCCACACCACGGGCGTGTCATGGCCGTGAGAGAGACACGAGCCAGGGACACGGGCGTGTGCCAGGCTGTGTGAAAACCCCTATAAGTTGTTGATGGAAAATAAATCCACACGCATATAGGATTTAACACCCTTAATTTAGGCCTTGAGCAAGGGAACAGTTGGGAGACGACATACTGGTGTTTAGTTGTACAAAATAGTGACATCAATAATGGCATGTTTGAGTGGTTTTGGAGTGTTTGGGAGTGTTGGAAAAGTCCTGGGTTCAAACCTGGGCTTCAGCAAAAATTTCATTTTTAGTGCATAAAACCCTTGGTCCTTGAAAGTAGACCTTTTAAATATTTGTACTTAAAATAAGACACAAAAGAGCTTATGGTGCAGTGGTAGGTGGCTGTGGAGTTCTCTTAAGGTCTAAGGTTCAAGTCATGGCAAGGTAAGAAGAGTATTTATTTTGCTCTCTTACCCTATAAGAAGTAGAGCTTGATTGAAACTCTGTTGAGGGAGGTTTGAATTGGTGAAGAAGTGGATTATAGAGAAAATCATAGAGGAGATAAAGGAGGATTTTTAGGAGGAGATTGTGGAGAAAATCAAGGAATTTGGGTTGCAGAAAGAGTTGGTGCTGAATGGGGAATTAAGCGCACTCTTGCATTCGGCTATAGGGTTTTTTTGGGTCTTTGGCTTGGGTTTTTGTCTACTTGAGTGCCATTTGTGGTAAGGGTGTGTCCGATTTTACTTTTTGGGGGGACCTATTTGGTTATTCTTGGGTGCTGAAGCTACATTTTCCAACTTTGGTACTTTCTTTGTGAACCGAATACTAGAAGTACAGTGTGGCTGATTCTTTTCTTTTTTTTCTTATTATTCTATAAACACTTTCTGCCTGCATCTTGTCTCTCTTCTTTCTCAATCATTGGACAAATACTTTTTCTCTCCTCCCCTCTATTTTCTTTTCGGTTTACTCTCTTAGCCTATTCTTCCTTCTCTCTTTCCTTCTTTTTCTGTTGGCTTTTGGGTTCTTGTTTCTATTGATCGTTTACTGCCTTCTCTCAGTTTTAGTGGTGGAGGTTCTTAACAATCGGTGAGTTACCTATTCTCTATTCTCTCTATATTTTCAAATCTATTCGCCTCTCTTGTTTCTCTATTCCATACATATGTGTTCAATCGGTTATCTCTTATCTTTTTCTAAAAAACCGAGTGCCTTGTCTTCATGTTTTGGCTACTATATGGTGACCCCTTCTCCATGATGTAATGCTTGTTCAGGGCTAGGTATTTCAGAGGAGTGCAAAGATTGCTTAAGTTATCAAGATCCTTTCTTTATCGCTCGATAAGGTAATATGTTACCTTATCTTTAGGTATAGGCCAAATATGCCCTATATGTCTATAAGTTAGTATTTGCGATTTTTAGCCACACTTATGAACTACTTTTTCTACTAAGATCTACTTTAATACAGATTTTCAACATAAGGGTGTGATCAAACGTGATCAGTGTTCTTAAGAAGATTAAGGGATTTCTTTCAAATAAGGTGAGAAACGTGTGTATTTTTGGGCTAAGTATTGAGAAAGTGACTAAACCAATCTCGTTGGCTAACAGAAAACTTTGTTGGAGTGTAGGTTTTATACTCGTGGGTTAATCACACGTTCCGAAAATAGGTGTTACCAAAAAGCCGAAAGGTTGGGCTTTGAGGTCACATGGGCGTGCGAATGCTTATGTGGAAAAACTGAGCCCACGAACGTGGGGATAAGTCTGTAGAGGCCACTATGAGCATGCTCATGGGCATAGGTCGTTTTGGGCCGTGTGGGCCCAAGGGGCTCGTGGGCCCCACCCGAATAAAAACTTACGTTTTGTGATAAATAATTGATTGGGCTGTGTAGTTACATGAACGTGGTTAATTCTAGGCCAGATAGGCCACATGAGCATGTGGGCCCACTTGGGTCGCATATTGGGCCTTAGGCCCAATTACACTGTTATGACTGTTTTAGTTGCACGAGATGATCGTAGACCTTCTGTAGTTTGAACCCATTTTGTTGAAAATGACCAAATTACCCCCGTAGGGTAAATTGACTGAATTACCCCCGTAGGATAAAATGACCGAATTACCCCCGAAGGGTAAAATGACTGAATTACCCCTAGAGGGTAAAATGACCCAATTACCCCCCGAAGGGTAAAATGATCGTAATACCCCTATAGGGTAGAATGATTGTTATGCCTTTATATGATGTTTGATTGATTGAGCGTGTTGTATGATATTTATATGTTTTGCATACATGCACGACATACTGCATAGGGTTGGGGTAATGTTATAAAGGAAGTACTGTACTGATCTGTTAGGGTCACACGGGTCACAGGAGACGACTATGGACCTACTTAAGGCTTTGTGCCGTTATGAGGCTTTATGCTGTTCTGAGGCTTTGTGCCGTCACCGAAGGCTTTATGCCATTATTTAAGGCTTTGTGCCGTTTCTGAAGGCCTTGTGCCGTTTTTGATGGCTTTAAGCCACTTATTTATCTAGCAACTTAGTTGCGATATTGTTGTGTTGGCTAGGTGGGTTGATTTTATCCCCATATGGTGTGTTGGTGGTACGGAGTGAGGTGTGTTGGCCGGATCGGGGTGGGTTGCACTTTTGCATTATTACACCGTACTGTTACTATAATGGGCTCATGCCTAGTATGCCTCTATATTCTGTTTATCTGACTAACTATTTTTGTATTAGGGGATTACATACTGAGTTTTCGTAAACTCACCCCACTTTTAACTGTGTAGGTAATCCCCAGCATTAGGTAGACCGGTGCTGCGAGGGACTCGAGGGTGGCCACACTGTTGCTTCCATATTATTTTATTGGGCTCTTTCTTACATTTAAGCTTTGTTTTGGGTTTTTAATGTAATAAGGTCTTTCTCTAAATTTCTAGTTTTAATTTGGCTTTTTATTTATCACAATTTATATTTGCTAGAAGTAGGACGCGGTTTTCCAAAATATTAACGGTTTTCAAAACATTACGTTTCCTCAACACAATTCTTTCTTTTAAGCTTACGCAATAATGTTTTTAAAGTGCAACAACATTTGAATTTGATTAACAGATTTCTGATTAAGTCGTAATAAGGTTTTAACACGAAGCAGGTTTTCAAACAAAATCATGTTTTCGAAAAACACCTTAAACAAGTTGATTTTAACAAAGAGGCTTTAATCTTCAAACGAGTTTTTATCAACAAGAACGAGTTTTCAAAAAGACATTCCAGTGTGACACTACTAGATTTAGCCATAACGTCCAGGCTGGGTTTGGGGTGTTACAGGGGACACGGGCGTGTCCCAATATACCTAGACCGTGTGAGTTACATGGGCCACCAACACGGCCATGTTAGCGAATCACACGGGCGTGTGCCCTGTTTCCAAAGGCTTCTCTTAAAAAGTTTTCTAAGTGTTCAAATTAGTCTGGAACTGAGTTTTTATGTGTAATTTGAGCCTCATAGGTTCATATAAGGGACCTTTAGCTAACATTTAAAAAGTTTTAAATTGGAACGAAGATCTGATAATTCAGAAAGGAAAATGTATATGTGTTTGAGTTAGGTAATGCCTCGTACCCTTTTCCGGGACGGATATGGGTAAGGGGTATTACATAATATCTTATTCTGTTTTCATATCTAAAATCTCACAACATTAATCTTTTCATCAAATGACATCACACATCATTTATTAAATCTTTCTTACAATTTCAATTCATAATTTCACTTTCTCATACTTTCAATAGTTCAATCGATCAAATTCATCAGATATACTCATTTCATTTATTCATCCTATTATCAAGACTCGGACCTTGATAGATACACGGATTCCAACCAAACACACCAGTAATATCCAACCAAAACACACCAAAATAATCATATAATCCTCCCAAACACACCAGAAAACACACCAGTATAGCACACAGTGCCTCTTTGAATAATTCCGAAAGATATAACAACAGTATCTCCCAACTCCCTTCACAAATCCTATGGCATGCCAGTTATATCTGACACAGCCCGACTAGTTAATAAGGTACTCAATTTTCATATTTCAATTTAATCACTTTCTCATATTTTCCATTCAAATCAACATACTATCAAATATTCATACATGATCATACTTCATCTCAATTTTGTTCATTCAAATATCATTAATTAAAAGCTATTCCAATCATAATTTCTTATGTATTTTGTTTCATTTTTAATCAATTTGTATTTTAATAGTTTATATATATTCATAATTTATTACCATAATAATTCAATAATTCAATTCAAACCATTTTAAATTCCTAATCTATAACCACATCCAGTTTCTTACTTTATTTTGCATACCATTTATATTAATCAAATGCAATAATTAATAATAATAATTAAATCCAAATTATAGTAATACAAACTTGGATTTTGTAATTATTCCTCGATAACTTCTTCCTTTCCTTTTCGTGTCGATACCTCGAGTTCATTGCTAGCTACAAAAATAATAATAATTTACACTATTAATTACAACATTAAATTATAATAAATAATTAAATTTTATTCAATTCTGACTTATTCCCAATTTAATCCTAACTAAGTTTACTTACTTTTCTAATTCAATTCACACTCTATTTCTATTCAAATTTCATCCAAACTCAAATTTAACTATTAAAATTTCAGCATATTTTCCTAATTTCAAATTTTCCTCAATTTAGTCCCTACAACATAAAACTTATAGCCTAGTTTACAATTTAATCCTTTTGTCAATTCTAACTTGAAATCCATTCATTTAAGTCCCTAATTCATCGTTTTGTTCAACACAAACTATACTTGAAAACCTATGAACTTTTAAAATATCAACTTAATTTCATCAAAACTTTGTTCTAAAGCTTTTAAAATATCAAAGTTAAGCAAAAGGGCTAAATTGACTTATCTAATAAAACTTTAAACCTTCAAACCATAGTTTTTCCTTTTCCTTTTTCTTTTCTTTCTCCCTTTCTTTCTTTCTTTCCCGTTTGCTCTCTGTTTCTTTTTAGCTTTGTTTCATTTCTTTCTTTATGACTTATGTGTATATATATATATATATATATATATTAGTTTATAATAGTAATTATTATTATAAAAATCTATTTAATAATAAATACTTTAATTACATTTGTCACCATTTAATTTGTTAATGATAAAAAAAATCTTATAATTTAATTAATAAATATCTTTTAATTTAGTATTAATAAATAATTAATATCTATTTATAATTAATTATATATACACATTTGTACATACATGATTTATTACATTTGTACATCATCAATACCATACATTTGTCATCATTTATTTTATTTATCAAATAAAAATCTTATAATTTAATTAGTTACTTAATAAATATCTTTTATTTATTAATAAATAATAAATATCTACTTAATTACTAATATTTGTATTACAAATATATTTATTTTAATTAATACACATGAATTTAATCTCAGCCAAACATTTATTATAAATCTAATTTATTTATCAACTAAAAATCTCATATGACAATTATTTAATATAATATAATATATATAAATATCTTATACTTAATTAATAAGAAAATATATATAATTATTTTACAAGTGTATTTATTTGTATTATTACACATGTATAGTTTCTTTTCTATATATTTATTTTAATTTATTAAATAATAATATAAAATAATATATAATTTGTACTTAATTAAAGGAAAATCTTAGATTTTTCTTACAACTATGCCGCCTCATTTATGAGGATTGGCGTATTTCCTTTTTAGTCCTTCTAGTTTTTCTTTAATCTACAATTTAACTTCCACTTCTATTTCAAATTAGTCCTTTTTACTAATTACTCTTAAATTAGGCTAAATTCACCTAACCAAAGCCTAATTAAACACATAACTAATTTAATAAATATTTTTAATAAATATTTAAGGACTCAATTTACTAAGAAAAAGGTCCTACAACTTACTTTTTTGTTGCACTTGAGTTTTAGGTCATTACAGTTTTGGTAAAGCCTCGTACCCTGATCCGGCGTCGAACACGGGTAAGAGGTGTTATAGTAGAAGCATGTTCTTTGCTTACCAGAAGGCTTTTGAGGAGCACAAGAATGTCTAATATTTGAACATGATTGCAACAATCATATACTAGGAGATAAAAAAATTTCCTTTTTATGGACTCCATTTTTTCTCAAATATGAAATTGGTTAATGATGGGATATGTTGAAATTCAAGGTCAAGTTGAACAAAAAATAAGAAAACAAGATCATCCATAATACTCTTTATGTGCCTGCACTAGATGAAAATTAGTCGAGTATTGGATAGCTTTAGAAGTATGATGATTCTCTAAACTTTGTTATTCGAGAGCACAAAATTCTTGATTTGAAAGGAAAAATTGATGCTATAATAAAAATGATCAATAATAGAAGCTTTACATTGTCTTTTCAATACAAGAAAAGTTTCAGTTTGATGGCTAAAAAAGAAAATGACTATTGTTTGTGGCACAAGAGATTTGGAAATTTGAACTACAATATCTTCAAATTATTTTCTTAAAAGAATACAATGCATGAACTACCAACAATTGAAGAAAAACTTGATGTTTGTGAAGGTTGTATGCTTGGCAAATATCACTGTCAACCATATCCAAAGGAATCAGCATAAGGGATTAATAGGTGCTAGAGTTGGTTCATACCAATGTCTGTAACCTTATGAAAACATTGGCTCATGCTCAAAATAGGTATTTTATTTTATTCATTAATGATTTAACCCCTATGTATGGGTGTATTTCATGAGAGAAAAATGTCAAGTACTTTCAATATTTAAGAAGTATAAAGCACTTGTTGAGCAACTTGGTGGACTCCTAAAAGTTTTGAAAAAGTTATAAGGAAAATGAGCACATCTCCAATAAATTTCATAAATTTCATAAATATGAATGCATGAAGTGGCAACTAATAGTTTGGTATTCACCATAACAAAAATGGTGTGTTTGAAAGAAATTATCCAATAGTGACGGACATAACTAAATCCATGTTAAATAAATATAATATGTCAAAATCGTCTACTTGTAAGTTAGATTAGGTTTTCTTACTTATTGAGGAGCATCACAATGTATACACTACCTTAGATATGATATACATTACAAAGAAGAATGGAATTCAATATTATGAAAAACATATATAAGAAAAAAATTAGAATGGAATAAAATATAAACAAATATGCTTATTTTGTTTTTTATTCCATCTTTGATCTTTTAGACAATGATTCAATTTCCATTCGTACTTAGAATAAAAACAAAAACAAATTCTATTTCTCTAATTTATGAGTTGCATATATAAAGGAATGTTATCATTACATAAAATACAAAGATAAAAAATAGGATTTTGTATCCTAAAATGCTTTAAGAGGTAAATCATATGTCAAATTGATTTCTTTTCTCTTTTGTTTTAGAAGGAGCGAAATTTTGTCTGTGGTAGAGTTTGTTGTTGGGGCCAGTCCTGCATCTTCTAATTCTTGTATTTGTTGTGCTACCAAAAAGTTGAGACATTAGCCAGATTTACCACCAGATTTTGATGACCTAATAGTTGACGGAAATGGTAGGAAATTAGCGAAAACTATTGTGCCCAAAATTTCCTATAAGAACACTTTGATAGGCTCCCAATTTGCTACTAATTCGCCAAATAAGGGAGAGGATTTTGAATTGTATAAGGTGATGTGATGACGAAACTGGTTGATAGCATCTTGTTGATCATTTTTTCGGAAAGAGTCCACAAGTTCACAGAGAGAAAAAGGGCACGTACTATAGTTGTTAAAATTTTAGGGTGATGGATTGCTTTCAATGCCTTGTTAAACAAAATCAAAACTTTATAGAATTGTAATAATCATTTTCAACTTACAGATTTGGAGAATAATTTTTACCTTGTGCGATTCAATGATGAAGAGGATTTCAAATAAGTGCTAATTGTTGGTCCATGGGTGATTTTTAGACAGTATCTAACTGTTTGCCCTTGGTCATCGAACTTCTCGACGACTCAGACTGAAGTGGACACTCAAGTTGTTTGGGTCCGACTCCCTAACCTACCAGAGGGCTATTATTTTGATTTCTTTTGAAGGTAATTGGCCAAACAATTAGACCAATTTTAAATATTGATGAAAACACCAATAATGCTAGAATGGGCCGTTTTGCTTGATTAGTTGTTTGTGTAGATCTCCAGAAGCCACCAATATAAAAAATTAAGATTAATAGGAAAGTACAAAGTATTGAGTATGAATCATTACCCAATGTTTGTTTTGGGTGATGATTTTATGGGTATAACATAGAAAAGTACAAATTAAGATCAAGTCGAAAGATCAAATCAGGAGAAATACAGGGTTAAGTACGAAGGTAGAACGACTCGTAATGAATTGACAGAAAAGACCATGGTTGGACCATGGCAACGTGTGTCTCAGTGTAAGACCATGTTTGGGACATGGCATCGACACCGAGACGTATGAGTTAGTGTAAGACCATGTCTGAGACATGGCATCAACTCAAAATATGGTAGTGTAAGACCATGTTTGGACATGGCATCAGCACATACAGAGGAGAGCTAGTGTAAGACCATGTTTGAGACATGGCATCGGCCTCATTATGAGAGAGTCAGTGTAAAACCATGTTTGGGACACGGCATCAGCGATAAGATAAGTGCTAGTGTAAGACTATGTCTGGGACATGGCATCAGCCTTGATACGTGTCAGTGTAAGATAATGTCTGGGAAATAGCATCGGCACAGATAGATTAGAGCCAGTGTAAGACCATGTCTAGGACATGGCATCAGCCTCGATGTGTGTGTCAGTATAAGACCATGTCTGGGACATGGCATCAACACTGACAGACGCCCCCATGTAAGACTATATCTGACATATGGCATTAGTACTGTGCATACAAGATTTCTCGAGTATTCGATGGTGTTCCGAATGACTCAATGGGTAAGTCAGAGATTATAGGACCCATATTTAGTTTTATGAATATAAAGTGAAAGATTTATGAATGCGTGATATTGATGATAATGAACTTGGATAACGTGTTGTTTTCAATGTTTAAGTGAATCAACGGACAATGTCAAGATGATGATGAAAACATAATTGAGTTAAGTGATACAGGTACGTATGAAATCCCTGTGAACGTCAAGTAAAAGTGACTTAAGGGCATGTTGTCAACACCAGAAAGGTTATGGTTTCACATGCGAACTAATATGTTATGCTTATAAAATGATCAATGAATTGAACGTAATTTATTTTATATCTATTATGCATATGTAAGGGTAAGAGATTTGATAAGTAAGAAATCATTAAATACGATGACTGAAATGAATAATCTTTCAAAAATCAAGGTAAATCCCTATAAGGGAGTAAATGATTGTACGGTGAGGCTATATAAACTCTTTATGCTTGGGTAATACTCAAATGTATTTATTAGCTAACATAAAGTCAATAATCATATGAACTTACTAAACTTTATAGCTTACCTCATTTATTTTCTCATGTTGTAAGATTTTGAAAGTTTGCTCGGGTTGGAAGGTGATGGAGATCTCAACACACTATCTCGTCATGGTTTGGTACTCAAAGCTTTGAAAATTTTAGTTATATGGCATGTATAGGCTAGTTGTCGTATTAAGCGTAAAGTGAGTTTAACCATGGTTGCTTTAGTGTTCAATGCATGTTTAGCCATGAATTTAGCTTATTAATTATGTGAAGATATTGTATGGTTAAAGAAGCTTTTGAATGATGTATTGAGGTGTTAATTATGAATAATTAGGATGTATGCATATGTTTGGAAAGTGGCTTTGTAACATTGTGTAGGATGGTACAAGAAAGGGTGGCAAATAGGCTCGGTAAATAGCCTTGTGTTTGTCCACACAAGTAGACATACTGGCATGTGTCTAGGCCATGTGTGACACACGGTCCGGCCCATGGGTGTGTGGCTCGACCGTATGTCTCCTACACCTTAAGTTGGCCAAGTCAGTGTTGCACACGGCCTGAGCACAAGGGCGTATGCCTTGGCCGTGTGACCCTTAAGGGATGATGACATCAAAAATAGAATGCCAAGGTTTTTGCACACAGGTAATGCCACAGGTGTGTCATGGCCGTGTAAGGGACACAAGCGTGTGTCAGGCTGTGTGAAAACCCCTGTAGATTCTATGTTAGAAAATAAATCCACACGGGTGGGGAGCACGGGCGTGTCCCAATATGCGTAGGCCGTGTGAGCCACACGGGCCACCAACACGGCCATGCTAGCAAATCACACAGGTGTGTTGCCCATCCACACGGGTGTGTGCCCTGTTTTTCAAAGGTTTTTCCTAAAAGTTTTCTAAGCACTCAAATTAACCCTGATTCGTGTTTAAAGTGTAATTTGTGCCTCGTAGGTTCATATTAGAGACTTTAAGCTATTGTTTAAAAAGTTTTAAATTAGAACGAAATTTGTTATCTCTAAAATGAATGGATGTATGTGTTTGACTCAGGTAATGCCTCGTATCCTATTCCGATGTTGAATATGGGTAAGGAGTGTTACACCATGTAAGACCATGTATAGGACATGGCATTAGCATCGATATGAGATCCCATATAAGACCATATCTAGGATATGGCATCGGAATCGATATATGATCCCATGTAAGAGCATGTCTGGGAAATGGCGTTGGCATCCTACCTTGTATATGAGATTTTTCGAGTATCTTTTAGTATTCCAAGTGGTTTAACGGGTAATCCAAATAGTATGCCAAAGAAAAGACAAGGTATGTTCATGTTGAAAGGGTACAGGTATGTACACGAAGCTCATAACTATTTTGTTATTGAATCTATGAGATTTCAGTAAGAGGTGAATGAATAAATCATGACTATGAGTTTTATGGTATACTATGAAATTGACATGAGTAAAGATGTATCCATGATATTTAATGACATTTGTGATAAGTTATAAATATGTTATGTGTTTGATATTGCATGATTAGTGTTGTTATTTATTTACATGCAAACTTACTAAGCATTATGCTTACTCCCCTTTCTTTTCCATTTTCTTATAGTATCGCCAAGCTAGCTTGGGAATCAAAGGACATCGGAGGCTCGATCATACTATCACTATCAATTAGAATATTTGGGTATAGCCAGCCTTTTATTTTGAGTATGGCATGTATAGGAACTTGGTTATTTTTCTATATGTCATAATTTCTTTGGCCAAAATGTTGGCTTATTTTGATGCATGATCCTTTTGTATAAGGCCATGTGAAATTGGGCAATATTGGTTATTGGTATATGCATATGATGATGTTATTCATGGAAGTGATGGCTTGCATGTTTAAGTTATTAATTATGTGATGTATAGGCTTGATAGATGGGGTATGTGAATAATGTGTGGAAGACTTGATTTAAGAATGTTTGATAGCTCACCGATGTTACATTATGTGCTTTTGAAGTAGTGTAAGTATGCTTGTGTTTCAGGATGGCAAAAGGCTTGGTAAATAGCCTTATATTTGTCTACATGGGTAGACACACAGGCGTGTCTCTAGGTCATGTGTGACACACGGTCAGCCCTATGGGCGTGTGAATAGGCCGTGTGTCCTTGCACCTAAATTTAACAAAACAGAATGTCCAGTAGTAAACGCACGGGCAGAAATACGGCCGTGTATCTTGGCCATGTGAAAGACACGGTCCAAAGACATGGGCGTGTGCCCAGACCGTGTGATGTCTGGACTTAATTTTTGAAATTTAATTCGCCATATGGTCTAAGGACACGAGCATGTGCCTTGGCTGTGCGACCTTATTTGAGTGATGATATCATAAACAGAATGTTCCCTACTTTGGACACGGCCTAGAACACAGGAGTGTCCTAAGGTCACACGAGCATATGAGTCCACATGGCCTACCCACGCGAGCGTGTTACTCTCTAAAACTTGAAAATTTCCTAAGTTCCCCAAAAGTTCTGAAAGTTCTCAGTTCAGTCTCAGATCACTCCCAATGTATGTTTTGGACTTTATGGGCTATATAAGGGACGATATGAATATGAATGTGAAGTTTGGAATTTATGATCTGATTTTGCATGAATGTTTATGTTTAGGCCCCTCGTATCCTGTTCCGGCAATGAACACAGGTAACGGGTATTACATTTTCCATTGTTTGTTTCACTGACAATAATTTCCCATAGTAAAACCTTTTATAAAACACGGGAAAAGAAGTGTCGATTTTAGTAAAATATCTTACAGATTGTATTTTGGTAAGACATTTTCCAAAGATTTTCCCTTCCCCAGTAAACTTAACTTGAAACCTCTTCCCCTTCCCCATCCCCCTCCCTCATCCTTTGCACCCTGATCTACTACTTGTCGTCAAACAAATGAACCCCTAATGAACCTGTATGATGAGACCCAAACCTTCAACCCAAAACCCCATCAACAAAAGAAATTTTGCTCATTCAGGATCCTACCCTCCACCCAAACCTGACCTTGGGCTCGACTGGTCAGTTCTTCTGAAGCCCACATCAGCTTCCTCTCTTGGATGGCCAGACCCTAAGTCTAAACCAGACCCCAAGGTCAGACCTGTTTCATTTGAAGTCCAAGCCAGGTTTGCCAACATGCAAATGCAAAACAAGGTTCATGACAGTTGCAAAGAGTTTTTCAAGAATAGGGTTCGTGATGAAGAAAACGATGATGTTGATGATGATGATTTTGATGAAGAAAAAAAGAAAAGAATGAAGTAGACATGTTTTTAATGAGAATTTTTGTGAATAACAGTGAGTTGAGGGGCTACTATGAGGAAAGTGATGAGAAATGTGAGTTCTTTTGCTTGGTTTGTGGTGGCATTGGTGAAAATTGTATCAATCATAAAGTTGTATGTGTGTTAGATACATGGTATAAATTGTTTGAATTGAGTAATTTGTAGAATTTACATTAATGATTATTGGTTATATGAACTTCTATGAATGGTAAGGTTTGTAGTGTTAAGGATTTATGTTGAATTGATGGTCTATGAGGTGAGTGAGTTTTTTCCCTTACTATTTGCTTAATTAATGAGGAATTTTGTGTAATGAGTTTAGGAATTGGATGTATAGTGAAATAAGGAACTATATCCTAATGTGTTAAGTGCAGAACACTTTGCAATGAGAAGGTTCCAATAAAAATGTAGAAAATCTTAAACTGGAAATTCAAGTGGCAAAGTCCAGAAAGATGCCTTTGATTCTCTGGTGAGAGTTCATCTCTTTACTTTTTCTGTTAGTGTTTTTATGGACTATTTGTAATGTTGTGATGGTAGTGATCATTGCATGATGTGAAGTAATAATAGTTGTTATAGAATTGTAGGTGTGGGGTTGGCATTTCATGGAATGTTGGGCAGCATTATTATGTATGTCAGATATGCAAAATTTTGATATTTCGAAAATTAGTTAACAAATTACTTAAATACAAAAGGTACCACTTACCAATATTTCCTTGTCGGTATACTTAGTACCATTGTCTTTATTTCATTCCTAAGAGCACTATAATTTTGCTTATTAATGTTCTATAAGTATTCAATCTCATGATGTATTTAGACAAAGGACAATAGATTATTTGAGGATATGCTAAGAACTTGAGGTACAAGGGTTAGAATTCCCACCAGAAGAGGATTGTCCTCTAGAAGTAGAATTCCATACTTTATTCCTCTAGTTAGAGCCTTGATGATGTCTATCCTTCTCACTTTCATTTTGCAGCTAGTTATCATTTTTCCAGCTCATACCATCTTTTGCGTACTCCTCAACCTTTTGTGAAGTTAATGTCATGACTCCTTTCACGATCCCCCATGTTCTATGGCCAATTTCAGTTATCTTTGCAGTGACAATGCTGACAGTTTCATTAACCTTAGTATCATAGCAAAAGGGTCCCTTCATTTCTCAAATTGGCCATTGAATGTCCAATCTACTTTGCAAATTCAACTTATTTACAAGAAAGATAACTTCATTAATGCCTTCTTTTAGTATTTCTATTGCCAGGTCAATAAACTATCCGGTATTGTTTATCTGTCTAGTGGATTATAATACAACATTTTATTGACCAAATGTTTGGCTTGACTGATGGGATTTCTTTGTTAAGATGTTAAAATGGGTTCGAGAGGAGGAAGAACGGATTAATGAAAGCCATGAAAGCACTTTAAAATGTATAATTATTGACATGACTAGTAAGTTATATGAATTATGTAGAAAAATTATATATTCCCAAGAATTTCCTATTTGTATTTTGGCTAATAGTGATGCAAATTTCTCAGTTGTCTCGGCAATAGATATAAGTGGCATCGACATGTTATGTGAACTAAGAAAGATATTGGAGAAAAGATCACTTCAGGTAAATGATTGTCAGGTGTCACCCAATGAATTACATTACATTGTTGGTTAGCTTAAGGTTTAACGCTTTGCTGATATGGTTTTAGTTTCTTCCATTTCAGCTTGTATTGGTAAACCTAGTGGGAAGTTTAATGAAGAAAATGAACCAGTCCAAAATCTTAGAGTCCTTTGGAATGAGCTCCATGTATCTCATAGTAGGGGAAGCAGTAGGAGACATCGCAGCTTCATAGAAGCCTTAGCCATGAGTTTGTAGAGAAGAAACAAAGCACTTCACTAAAGCTTTTAAGACCCTTTGGTTGTCTTGAAAGAGGTTTAGAATAGCCATGACTTTTGTTTTGTTTTGTTTTGTTCCCTTTATTTTGTGAGAAAACCCCTTAATCGATTAAACATTATGCTTTTTGTTTAATAGAGAAATGAAAGTTAAACCTTGTTGTATTCCATAAATTTGGCTTCAAAAATTTTCTCAAGGTTGAAGATATTAATACTTTCATGTGGTGTAATATTAGTTATGCACTTGGACAATGTTGTTGTTATCATGTGGTGTACTACTAATTATGCATTTGGATAATATTATTAATTTCTAATATTAATTGTGGTTTGGAAGCTAATTTATAATTATTTAATCCTTGTTTTTTTTTTATAACACAATTAGAAATAATTTGTTTGACTTTGGTTGTTTTTAATTTATGACGGTTAATATTCTAGCTTAATAATTGAATATTATATATGTAATTTGATTTATTTATTTATAAATATATCATTGCAATATATATAAAAACAATTTAAAATATAAATTTATTAATATATATATATATATAAAATAAACTCAATTAAACAATTAAAAGATAATAAATTCTTAAATATAGTGTCCGTTTAATTTAAAACAGCTTTTATAAAATATTTTCAGGAAATCTGCCAAACAACAGAAAATTTTACACAGATTCATCCAAACACCAGAAAAGTAAATCATTTCCAGAAAGTGAATCATTTTCCAGAAATTATTTTTCGGAAAAGATTTTACTAGCAAACAAACGGAGTCTAAATTATTATATTTTCTCTCTTCCTATTTTAATAAAACTCTTGTGATTTTTCCTATATATAGGGGCTATGGATTAGCTGAAAATACACAATATTGAAATTAGGATACCTTGTCAAAATTTAGTGAAAATTTATTTAGGTTAAAATAAATTTTATTTTTTTGTGAATACTCGAGATAGAAATTTATGATATTATAATTGCAACTTCCTTGGCAATTATAACTCAAATTTGTGGCTACAAATTTTCAGTTTTGGTTACTATAGAGAAAGTTAACTTTCCCCACTTCAAAGGTACGATTTTCACTTTTCGTTTGGTTCTTGGCAAGAGCTCACTCCTTTAGCCTTTGAAAGTTCGAGAATAGTAAAGAATATCATTCAACCAAAAGCTAAAAGGGTTTAGCCACTAACTAGATCCCATATTTCGATAGGACTCTCTAACTTGAACATACATGTACCAATTTTGGTGAGATTTATTACTATCGATGTCACAACCAAAGATACGGTTTTATGAATAACTTTAAAGCTTTATGTGTCATAAAACATCTTTTCATAAATGATTTTTTTTTCAACAATTAGTATCAGAGTTAGGCCGTGCTGTGTGTATTAGTATAAATTGATCATCAAATTTTCTCTCTTTCTATTGTTTGATTAAATTGATAGAAAGTAACATTTTTAATCTTATGCATGTTTTGTGTGTGTGTGAATGAATGTTTATATATATATATGTATATAATTTGTTATTATGTAATTTTGGTGATTCCTAGAATTAGAACGGTTGTATTTAGATTTTTATTTTTAGATATGTAATTAGATTGTGGATTATCATCTCCACTTAGGTTTTTTATTTTTCTGCAAATAAAAAATCTTGTGAGCTAGAAACAAACTAGGATTCTTGTAACCAAGTAAGAAACAGAGACATCAAATCAAATCCGGCAAAAACTAGACGAGTAATCATAAAAGGAGCACAAGGCGTCGTGGCTTAGAGCCAACACAACGTAGCGCAAGCATCACATCCCAAGGCACCACGATGTGCAAGGTATGGTGCGAGGCATCACGCTCTGGTGTGTGAGCCATGCGCGGGATAGTGGCACAGCGTGTGGGGCATCATGCCCCAATGCGCAAGGTGTGCACAACTTGGTGCAACACCCTTCACTCCCTCAACATATGGTATGAATGGGAGATGCTATCGAAGCACTTTTGTGACAGAAATCATTTATTTATATAAGAAATGAAACTTTAAAACTTTTTTAAGAAATCATAGAAAGTAGATAAATTCAATTTTGAAACTTTAAAATAATGTTAACTTTCCCAGCTTAGTGGAAAGTTATAATTTTCATTTTGTGTTCGATTCTTGGCAAGAGTCCCCTCTTTTAACATTTGAGAGTTTGAGTATAGTAGAGAAAATCATTCAATCGAAAGACAGAAGGGGTTAGTTGCTAAATCTTGATTTTGATAGGACTCTCTAATGCGAAAACACAAGTACTTAAATTTTGTGAGATTTATTACTGTAAATATTATAACCAAATATTTGATTTATGAAAAACTTTAAAGTTTCACTGTGCTATAAAATTTATTTTCATAAACAATTTTTCCATTAGGAACAATTCTTGTGAAAAGTTTTGAAATTGAGATATGGCCAAGTCCATGAACAAGTTTAGTTTGGATATTCAAATTTTAAATACATGAAGACTTTGTTCTCTATTGCGTGTCATAAGCACTTTTGGATCCATAATTAAAACTAAATAGACAATTTTTTAAGTGAAAAGTGTTTGAGTCCAAACGCAAAAATTAACATTTGTAACTTTCGCATTTGAAAAAAAAATTATTTTTAGAGTCAAATGATATTTTTAACCCTTATTTATCATCCAATGTATTGTACATCATATTTATATTGTGTACACACTTATTTGTATTGAAATTTAATTCAAATATATAACACTATAGTTTTGAATTTATAATGGTTATTTTTTAATATCTAAAATATAATTTATATATTCAAACTAATTTTTACAAACAATTTATACTAATTGCTTAAAAACTTTAAACTTTATATTTCATATATCAAAATATTAATAATGAGATCAAATAAATTATTTTATTATATTTTTATTAAAATATTATAATATTAACATATTCAAATATTCTTTAAATATATATTTTTTACTTTACAACATCACTATGTCGATACTCACAATCAGATCTAACAAACATTGAAAAAAGAAGAAGAAAGAATTCATATTTGATATAAACCTTTATTTCCTTTTCCTTTTTCTTTTTTTTTTTTTTGGAAGTTTCCAACATATGCATTATACAAATCTTGTTCATTGGCAATTAGGCCATGTGTTTGCTGAGTAAGTAAACGAAAATTTTGGCATTCTTGGGCTCCCACCTCAGTCCCCCATTAAAATCATCAACAATGGCACCCCCCCCCCCCCCCCAAAACCTTTTTTTTGATGTTTCCATCCCCTATCAGATCAAATGTTGAAGAAAAAGTTTACAAGAAAAACAAATGACCGAGTTAATGGAGCCGCACCCCAAAAAGAAAAGGAAAAAAATAAATGAAAAATGTGATACTGTTATGTGTCACGAGTGAGCAATGATACGTGCATAAAGGAACTCATTCCATGTGTCGGGTAACCCTGGAAGGCACCAATGGATACAATCGGCAAACGTGGCTGGGTCAGCTTGTTGTTCCGGAGTTAACATTTTACCTTGACGGATAGTATACACCGAGGTATGTGCATCTTTTCTATACTCAGAAAGGCTTGTAATGTCAATAAAATGTACCGGAACTTTCATGTTTTGAGTAATGTTGCTGGCAATGACATATAGCCTACGATCAGTGCCCACATTTAAGTACATTGACTGGTTTAGAATTGGGGTTGTCTCTAAGGCACATTTGATCCCATCTGGATTTTCCCAATCTAAGCTCCTGCATTACATTCGCAGGGTTCAATGAAAAAAACTTGGATAATATGTATTCAAATAAAATTATAAGTATATTATCCTTCCTTAAAATATGGTCTAATTATTGTTGGTTGAGAGGTTATAGGTCCACTTGCCAACCACTTGGACTGTCATAAAGGTGATTCTTATATTCCAACAACTATGGGAGTAAATGGCAATCAAAACATTAGATTGCCTACTAAAAGGTCAGATTAGTTGTTCTGATATTTAAAAATGTACGAGGTCCTATGGGAATACCTCTGCTTAGTTCTTGAATATAAGGGAAATCTGTGAAATGCCCTCATAAGTGGGGTTTGCTGATAGCTGTGTGTAGTAATATATTAATAAAGTGTTCAACTTAGAAAATAAGCATGTGATTCATTACTTGATATGAAGAGGAGACATGCTGCTGAAGAAGACGGTGGTTCGATTTGGATTCACATTCTTATCAACCCATTTAGACCATGTAGTTAAGACTTTCTGATACGCTACTGGCCGGTCGATCTCGTCGTATTCCGTATCGCCTTGATCGAATGATCCTCGTCTGTTACATCCATTCCAAGATCAGTTTCCAAAAGATTATGATTTGATCAAAAACATTTTTCTGATTTGTTTTCAATTACTTACAAGACTTTCATGGTGAAAGTATTCATCCACCAAATATATGTGTTGAATACCAAATAGTCAACATCTTTCCAGTTCTTGCCATGGTTTTGGATGGATTTAGGCATTATTATACGATTCAAGATGCTATGCATGTCTGGGTCGTCTGAATTTGATTGCACCAGAAATGGTGCCCAATAAAATTCCACTGTGGCATTGTAATCCTTCAAACAAAATGCCAGGTTACGGGCATTATTTTTTAGTTTTTCTTTTCTTTTATTGTGACATTTCATCAAATATTTGGCAAAGTGAGAATAATTTACCTCAATTCTAAACACAGAGAGAGACCCTGATTTGTTCAAGCTCTTCCTTCCAGGAGGGACAACAGATTGAACCAGACAAACCATGGATTCCCATTGGTTCCTATTCAACGAATCTCCAACAAACATAAGCCTTTTGTTCCTCAGCTTCTCAAGCAACAATCTTGGTTTGTACCTTATGACAATTCAAATAAAAGCAAACAATGTCAGAATCATATAGAGAAATCAACAAAGATCCAAGTTTAATAACTCAAAAAAAATAAAAAATAAAAAATAAAACAAAGATGGTCTTACTTTGGCAAATTACAACCTCTAGGCTGCCATCTCCAGTTCTGATACAAAGAATCTTTCCTTCCATTTCTCATGCAGGTTACTTGTGCTGTAAGAAACTCACATTCATCTTCTTTGTATAAAGGATGTGTTTCATTGTCGAAAACCCATTTCCCAGTGAAGAGATCACAGCTTTCTGGAGGCAATTCAACATCTTCATCATCTTCTTCTTCAATCACTGGTAGGCGTAGCTCAACCTTTTCCACTTCTTCTTCTTCATCATCTTCTTCTTTATCTTTCACAACAATGGATTCTTTTGTAGTAACTGTTTCCTCGTCAGTTGTGTTGAATGAAACCACGTTTTCTTTCTCCATGTTGATTGATTCTTGAACTGGGTTTTCTCCGTTGGATGGTTCATCATGGATTTCACTAGCCTTGGGCTTTGAAAATGGGAACTCGGCTATGGATTTCACGTCCTCATTGTACATGAAAACCCCAAACAAAAACACAGAGAAAACTACAACGAATATGGGAAGGTTACTGTTTTTGCGTTGCTTCATGATTAAACCTGTTTCAGTGAAGATCTTACGACGAGTTGGCTGCATGAGAAAGAACAGTAGTTGGTTTGAGAAGAGAAAGAGGAAGGGATGGATGGAAATATAGAGAAGAAAGAAATGAAGAAATCATCTGTTTGGAGAGAAAGAAAATGTAAGAAATGGGTCTATTATGTTTGTTATACTTGAAGTTTGGTGAGAAGGGTTTTTCTTGTAGAAACTGGTTAGGATTTCTGGTGGAGGGGGAGTTGTCTTTCTCATTTTATATAATATTAATATATATAATGTTAAAAAGCACAATTATAAATACAATCCCCAAATATTACAAAATAATTCTAATCATTAAAGCTACAATTGAAGGATAATCCGAACACAGTTTTAAGTTTTATCTTTTGTTAAACAGATAATTATTGAATACTAAGGAATGAATTAAAAAAAAAAAAAAGAACGTTGTGTGGGAAGAGTGATTTCAAAGGCTAGGGAAGTTGGTCTTAATCTACCTAAGATTGGGACCTGAAATTGGAGGATGTACGGGTGATGTAAAATATTTGGTAGACCCTATTTTCATTAGATTCTGATATGGAAGCTTCATCTCATCAATGCAAAACTTATTGGTTATACCATATTTTCATCATAGTTTCCGCCCCCAACATTTTAACTCTAAAACAACTTGCATCGGATAACCATGCTAATCAGTTGCTCAAATTTAAAAAAAAAAAAAAAAGGATATTTCATGTCGTATCTAAATATGCATAAACACAAAGAAAGAAGACAACATGGTAAATTTTTTAACTTTTTCTTCATTCAATCAGCTTAGTTGCAAATGTCTCAGAATATTATTCAATCTTTTCTTTAGCAGTAAACTCAAAATCAGGTGCAAATTTCCTACTCATATAAATTAATCACCTTTGTTATTTTGTGGGGGTTACTGTAAATAATTTAAAATTTTCAGAATCACCCATTAAGCAGTGAAAAAGTAGACTTATTCAGAAAAAAAATGGTTTATTATAATTCGAATGATAAAAATTGATTGTAAAAATGGTAATGGGAAATGAACTCACCAAATCATCCTTTGAAATGTCAATGTTTTTAGTTGGTGAAACGTTAACAAAACTGTAATAAATAATTATTAACTTCCTCAACTTAACCCAAAAATATTAGTGTTTATATAATTACTTATTTTTCCAATAAAATGTCTTGTGGTCTTTCTTTTTCCACAACAACTATAAACATTAAGCAATTGGCTGTTGATACAATGCCAAGGCTCCTGACAATAATGATGATAGGTATTAAATTCCAAAATAAGAACCCTAATTCTCAAATTAGTAACTTTATGTTTGAGAAAAGTAAAGACTAAGGAACCTGTTTTTTTCATAAGTAATCAATTTGTTTACGCGTATTTTATCTCATCTTTTCTTTTTTCTACCAACTTCCATTTTTATACAAAATATGTTAAAATCCTATATATATCAGTACAACTATTTTTAACTATATATCTTACTATATCTTTATTAAACATGTTTTGTTGCTATTAAATTTTATATGGGGTATGAAATAATAAATTTTGCCGAGGGGCCTCATAAATTACAAAAATAAAATGTGCTTGGCATGTGAAGTTTCTCACATCACTTTAATTCCAAGCCAAGCCAAGCCAACTATACTGACTATTCACTATCACATACAATACCTTACAAATAAAGACAAATCGATAATTACAGTACGTTCAAGTTTTTACATACATACATGAGAATGTATCCCTTATTTTAGTGTAAGTTTAAATTAACTTTTTATATAATATTGGGATGAGGTGGGAGAGGGTGAGGTAATACAGTTTGAGTTCGTACTAAACGGATGTTTGACAAAATTTTTATCACCGATTTATATAAGTCAAGACAATTTTATATAATTTCATATTATTGATATTTTAACAAATCATTTATAGGATTTAATAAATATAATATATTTTTCATGCATGTGAACTTTTGAATTAATTTGATATTTTCATTATATTAATCAATAATATTTTTATATAAAATTATCTGTTGAGAGTTATTTACATTAAATAATAGTCAAATATTTTTAATTTATTTAATATATATATATTATATCAACAAAATATGAAATATGATGATAGAAAAACAAATAATACATCATCGAACAACTGAAAATATATACATAGGTAAGGTTTTATTTCTATGGAATATGATTTACTGAGCCAATTTTTAAGCACAAAATGTTTTAATGCTCAACATCCTTGCACACATGCTAGACGATACTTTAAAACAGTAATATAGTTTACAAACCGGCTTAGGTCTTGAATGTCAATTCCACTGATTTGGAAGTTCTCACCTAAGACTTAAACTGGTTTGATTTGATTTTTACTAGTGAAAGGATTTCCAATAAAAAAGTTTGATGTTTCCATATCAGCTTAGATTTTGGGTAAGAACTAATTTTTACTATCTAATAAACTTTCAAACTAAATATTTCAAATTGTTAACCTCGAAGTAGTTATTAATATACAAGCTAAGTGCTTGAAAAAAGTAATTGGAAAGTTGGTATTTCTTCAAGCACTTAGAATAGAAATAACGCACAAAAATAAGGGACACATATTATTTATGTAATTCGGTTCTCTATAATTGTGGAGCTTAGTTCAATTAGAAATATTCATTATATTCAGACCTTACAACAAGTGAACATAATCTATCACAACCCAATGACATTTTCTTCACTTTTGTATCTTAGAAGACTCATACTTTCACCCCTGTGGATTTAGCTTGTGAAATCACAACACAAGTTTTTCAATAAAATGCATTATTATAAATAATGTTCCTCACTTGAACAAATTAAGTGTGTAACAACTCAATTTTTAGTGACACCGAAAAATACAGTTTTAGAATTCTATTTCTGCAAATCTAATTCGTAAATATAAACTAAGAATATTTATGAAGTTAATATGAAAATATGATAAAGAATGATCAAGTAATTTAGCCGATAAGATAGTCAATTAAACTCAGGGTCTAAATTGTAAAAGTCTAATCACTATAGAGTTTTAATTAAGAAAAGGCTTGAGAACCTAGATGACAAATAACCAAAGAGTCAAAATAGTTATTAAACCATTTTTAATTAAGAGTTAGTGGATGATGGTGACATTTTCCTTTAAGTGTGATTAATAATAAGATTATGTTAATTAAGTCATGATTAAGTTAATTAAGTTAGATTAATTAAATCTTAATTAATGTATATATATTAAGAATACTGGAGATGAAAGAATCATCTCTTTCATTCCATTCATGCTGTCCAAAGAAGAAAGAAAAATAAAAGAGAAAAGCTTTAAACACCTTTAGCATTCTGTCATTAAATTAGATGAGAAAATCAAGCCCTTTTTTTGTATTTTTTATAACTTTATGATCATGGGAGCTGGATTTAGCTAGTCCGTGTATCAATTTGCTAAAATTTTAAGTTTTTAGAAAGTTTTCATTGTTGATAAATTGATGAATTAGGCTTGGAATTAATAGACATTGAGCTTAGATTATGAAAATGACTAAATTGTAAAATTAGTTAAGCTTATTTGCTAGCTTTACAGTAGGGACCAAACTGAATATATGTAAAATTTTTCATAAAATTATGTTATGAATAGAAAGTATAGGGTCCCTAATGAAAGAATGTGAAATCGGATTTTGTCCGAAGTATGGAATCGAAAAATATGTTTATCCCAAGTTTAGAGACTGAATTGAAGAAAATGCAAAATATGTGTACAATCAAAAGAGGATTAATTTGAATCATGCATCTCATGGCATTGTTGTTGTGAGTCATTGAATGGTTATTATGTGTTAATATATGATATTGATTGATATATATATATATATTTGTATAGAACACCCAACACTTACACTTGAAAACAATATTACAAGTTTTACGAGACAAGCAGATGTATGCTAAGTTTAGCAAATGTGAATTTTAGCTATAGAAAATGGGATTTTTGGGACATGTGATATCAGTTAAAGGTATTCGAGTTGATCTAAGCAAAATTTCAGCCATTCTAGATTGGAAACCCCCAAAGAATGTTATGAAAGTGAGAAACTTTCTTGGCTTAGTAGGATACTACCAGCGATTCATAAAAGGATTGCCGATTATAACTCTTCTGTTAACCAAGCTGCTATAGAAGAATGTTAATTTTGAATGGTCCGAGAAGTGTCAACAAAGTTTTGAGAAGTTAAAGACAATGTTAATTGAAGCACTGATTTTAAGACAGTCTGAATTGGGAAAGGATTTTGTGATGTCCAACAACATGACTGACAATGGTTTAGGATGTGTATTGATGCAAGAAGAGAAAGTAATTGCACATGCTTCTTGACAACTCAAATCTCACGAGAAGAATTATCCCACTCACGACTTGAAACTTGTAGTCGTGGTTTTTGCTTTAAAGATTTGAAGACATTAATTTTACAGGGAGAGATGTCACGTCTTCACTAATCATAAAAGTATGCAGTATTTGCTCACATAAAAAGAATTAAATTTGAGCCAGTGTAGGTGGCTGGAGCTACTTAAGGATTATGATTTAATTATTAATTATCATCTAGGAAAAGCCAATGTTGTGGTTGAAGCTTTGAGTTAGAAATCCTTATTTGCTTTGAAATGATGAACACGCGTTTGGCTGGGGAGCACGATGGCTCTTGTAACACCCTTAACCCGAAACCATCGCTGGAGTCGAATACGGGGAATTACCAGACTTAGATTAATAGTTACAGAATCACATGCAATTCAGTTCAGAATTACCCTTATCTAGGGTTCTCCATCACAATACAGACATTACAGACAGTTAGGATTCGAATCCTATCATTATCGAATGCTTAGAAAATTTTTCACTTTTAAAACACAGTCACACGCCCGTGTGACTCTTGGCACGGTCGTGTTATTAGACTGTGTGGTTTTCACACCCCCATTCTCGGCAACCGTGGACTAGTCTATCCAATTTGCCACGGCCACCCACACACCAAGTTGGAGGTCGTGTACACCACACGGTTGAGACACACGGTCGTGTCTCCTACCCGTGTGGTACTTAAAAATGAAATTAAGGTGCAGGGAAGGCACGGTTCAGAAACACACCCGTAGGGTCTGGCCGTGTGTCGCCCACGGCCTAGGCACTCCCGTGCCCTTTATCCGTGGAGCATTATGCCAAATCCTACACGGCCATGGCACACGCCCGTGTGCCCTACCATGCAGGCCGTGTTAGGCTATATACCAAGCCTTAGCCTCACTAAAACACATTCAAGCATAGCAACAACCAAACCAACCAATATCAAGAGCAATTACACAAAATAACTATATTAAAAACATCAACTTACAAAATATCACATGGATAACATAGCTTAGGCATACAAAATAGCCATTTACAACCATAAATGTTCTATACATGCCATAAATTTACACTTGAAAACATAAAGTATACCAAAAGAAGCTTGATAGTGTGTTGCGTAGCTCTGACTTTACGATCCCAATCTACAAGCTCGAAATCTAAAAAAAAAAAAGGGGGAAAAGAAAAGGGTAAGCTACAATAGCTTAGTAAGTCATATGAAATTCAAAGCAATGGTACACTTCATTATGTTATTACTTCAATATAGTAAACATCATCACATATCATTTCACATTCAACTTACTCTTTGTGCATTACCCACATGCCAATCATGTATATGCTTAACGGTATTCTTCTCAGTATACAGTACCATTTCATTTCATCTGTATAACCACTGTATTACAATACAGTTATTCTAATCCCATTGAGCAATTTCAGAATATGAACAGATATACAGAGGTTAGCACATAAGTGCCGAACAGACATGGCAGAGCCATGATGTAGCTGAAGCTACTAACAATAGGGTAGCTGAAGCTACAATTAGCGCGGTAGCAGAAGCTACAATAAGTCACAGTACAGAAGTTAACCACATGGGTGCTCACACAAGCTGTCAGGTGTCTGCAACACATGCAAGACTACCTAGCACCCGGGTAACTATAATAGTCAGAACAGTAGGGCTCTCAAGTGACATGTCACCTATATCTATATCTATTCCTACTTGCTCAACCGGGATTTACAGTCAATATATAATGCTATAATTTTAGTGACAATATCCATTGTTCAATCATCTCATAAAACAATTATTGACATAACAACATAGCATTGAGTAAATAAGCTATATTAAACAAATTTGCCAGAATTACATATAACTTACTTGAATTATCAGTAGATTTTCTTCTCGAATTTAATCGAGGACTTTCTCTTTCCCCCGTTCTTGGGCTCTATCAGACTTTTCTTGATCTAAATTAACATACATAGCACAATACCAATTTTCTATTTAATCACAGTCACAGTTCACATTTGGGGTAAATTTCGAATTTTACCCCTCAAGTTTGCAATAATTACTAATTAGTCCCTTGGACTCAAAAACTCGTTTTCTTTATTCCATGGGCTTATATAACCCATTTTCATAATTATGACACTCAAATACTCAAATTTTCACACACTTAGGAATAATTTAAAATCTCTACAAATTAGTCCCTTTTTAGGTACTTTCATTCAATTTCATCCTATAAAACATGTGTATGACACTTAAAACTTCCATTATCTACCATTAGTGAACCAAACACACTCATATCACAAATGGGTCAATTTTTAAACCTCAATTTTTCTTCAAATAAATGGTAGAAATGAGAAATTCAAGCTCCAATGAACTCAAAAATACAAAAATAATTGAAAATAGGACCAAATTACACTTACATGAAAGCTTGAAAAATAAAAAACCCTTGGCTATGGAGGTAGGAAATTTCGGCAGCACACATGGGGGTTTATGGAGAAGATGATGACTTTTTTTAATGAAATTTGTCATTATTCACTAATGACCACTTTGCCCCTTATGCCATATCTTAGATATTTTCTCATGTAAAGGCATTTTAGTCCAAAACACAAGTTAATGGGCTATTTGCAACATAAACACTTTCAATTTCATAAAACACTTCAAGCAAATCATTTAATCATTCACAATGCATATTTTTCTCCTATTGCAATTTAGTCCTTAACTCATAATTAATCACCAAAACAGTAAAATTTCCAAACAGTATTTTCACACCAGTATTCAATCAAATAGATATCATCAAAAATTCACATAATTAAAAATTTTCACTTCGGAGTTATGGTTACGAAACCACTATTGCGACTAGCCCCTAATTCGGGTTATTACAGCTTTATTCTAGCAAAATTAAGGGTTGAACTTGTGCTTTTTCAAAGAATCCAAGAATTGCAAAAATGTGATTATGAGCTTGAAGCAAAGTAGAGAATTGTTGAAAGTAGGGAAACCAGTGAATTTGTGTAAGTGAATATAGGATTTTATACTTCCGTAATAGATTATGTGTACCGAATGATACAAGTTCAAAGCGAGATATTCTTCATGAAGCTCACCATAGCACCTATACAATGTATCCTTGTAGGAATAAAGTGTATAATTGTCACATCCCAAAAACTGGGTTAGAAGAAATTGGGTTAGTGAAACCAAGAGTGGACACGTTTTGATTTTGAGTTAAGATCTTAAAAAATTATGTAACGTAATTTGATTTGGTTCAATGGTTAAGTGTTCTGGAGGTATGCCTAAGGTTCTGTGTTCAAATCATTTTCCTTATAACTTTGTTAATTTTTTATTCAATCCCTAACTTTGGGCATCTGACTTAAGTTTAATTTTCACTTATCTTGTGACAAGAATGAGTCTGCTTGTAATAGCCCTTTTCCAATAATATCGAAAATAGTGGTTTCAGGGCCACGAATCTGATGAGTAAGTTCATAAATATTATTATTTAATATTTACGAGTCAAATATTGTATTATACTTGATTTTGATATGGGAATTTATATTATTTGATTGAATAATTAGGTTCAAGTGGTTTTAAAAAATGAGGTATTGGGACCTCGTTTCTATAAATCGAGTCTTAAAAATTTTATTAAATATTTATGAAGTGTTATTAAGGTCGTAATAAAGTTTCGTTAAGAAGTTTTGACGTTTAAATGGTTAATTGAAGAAAAAGGATTAAACTGTAAAAGTTGTAAAAGTTGCTTGCTATTAATTTTCTTAGTTCAATGGTCTAATTACTTAAGATTGAGAGATTAGTGTTGTAAATAAACTATAATTAAATTATGGTGGACGGCACATGGGTGATTTTTAAGTAAACTATGTATTAAATTTTATTCATTTAATAAAATATGTTAATTTAATAAAGTTAATAATAATAAAAGAAACATAAAGCAATGTCATCTTCTTCTCCTTTTAAGTTCTTCATCGAAAACCATGGAAAAACAAGTTGGGAGCTTCAGCCATCCCTTTTTACTCTAGCATTGTATGTATTGTTACCCATTTCTTGTAATTTTTATATTTTTGAGATTATTGCAATTAGGTTTCATTAACTTATATTTCCGTTTTTGAAATTGTTAAAGATTTTGGATTTTACCATTTATGAATCTTAGTTATTTTTATGTTAAATGATGATTTTGTAGTCATAATTTTTGTACAGGACTATTTTGTAAAGGAATTTTATTTAATTTTTAGTTAAAGGATTAATTTCATAAAATATTAAAATTTACATGGAATTTTTGTGAATTGTGCGTAATTCTGGATTGCATCAAAATAGAAATAAGTTCGGCTAGAATTGGGTATTTCTAAGATTTTGATAAATTTAGAATTTTGAGTTTAAGGACTAAATTGCACAAAAGTTAAAATATTAGGGGTAATTTTATAATTTCACACTAAAGTGGGTTATAAGATAGAATTAATGGTGTTAAGTTAATTGGACTATTAATTGCATGAAAATTTTTGTTAGATCAACAAACGAATCAAATGGATCTAAATTGTGGAAAAGCTAAGGTGTCGGATTAGTTGTCGGCTCCATTTTTATGACTGTTTTTGTCGAGGTAAGTTCGTATATGGATAGAAATTATTATTTTTCATTTTGGATAAATGTAAATAGTTATTTATGTTATGGTTAAATTAATTGATAAAGATGTGATAAATTGTTATTATGGATCAATTAGAGGAATTAATCAAATGAAAGGATATGTGAACTATTGCTAATATATTTGGTGCTTATGAATTATAGATTATCTATTTAAATAATACTTGGATTAAGGTAAGTTGATAATGTTTGATGTGTAAATTTTAAGTTTCTTGAAAATAAGTTATTGTTGCTGGTAAGTTGTATAAATACATTTGAAATTTTATATGTTATTATATATTGTAAATATTGAAATAAAATTCATATGAAAGTGATTAATGGACGGTAACAATCCTTATGATGGCACATTGACAGTATGAAGATATCTTGATATCATATTATGTGTATGGAAACAATGAAGTGGCCTTAATTGATAAATATGTTTAAAGGTATTTGGATACATAAAATGCCCAGTTGAACTAGTAATCACTAGGATATGATTGGCATGTCAATAGGGTTAGTATGCGCGCTTGAACGGGAATTGCACTTCGGTGCCTCTGTTTGCACTTCAATGCCTCTATTTATACTTTGGTGCTTCTGTATACACTTAGGTGTCCCTATCCGCACTATAGTGCCCCTGTTTGCACATTTGTGCCCTGTCAGCACCTCGGTGCTCCTATTATGCATCTATGATGACTCTGGTGTGGTGTAGTTACCTAAGTATCTGAGTCAAGTTACTAGTTCTTCAGGCTAAATGTTAATGGAATTTACAAAAATTATTTATGTGCTTAAAGGCTAATGTATAGTCATGATATTAGTAAATGTTAAATGTTTAGTGAACTACTTGATCATATGTGAGTATAATTATATTAATGATTATACAGTTATAGATAGATATTTATACACATATATGAATGAGTTTGAATTGAATTATTATAGCACAAGAAATATGCGATGAACCATTTTCAGTACTAATCCTATAAA
The DNA here is from genome assembly GCA_020496765.1 of Gossypium stocksii. Taxonomy (NCBI): domain Eukaryota; kingdom Viridiplantae; phylum Streptophyta; class Magnoliopsida; order Malvales; family Malvaceae; genus Gossypium; species Gossypium stocksii. The sequence goes on along the minus strand of CM035631.1, from coordinate 19,493,636 downwards.
TGCTTCGTAAATGAATAATAGGTATAATTAATTTATTTATTTAGTTTTCATATTATTTAGTGAAAGTAAGTGATTCTGGGATGATATGTTTATATTAAACTTTGAAATGAAAGATGAATTACAAAATGATTATATGTTAAATGTGTAAGTGCTATAGTAAGAAGAAACATTTAAGTGAAATGGTTATATGAAATGCTTATAAGGAAAAATATATATATGTATATGCAAGGCTTTACCATTTATCCATGAGAGGTGTAGTGAATAGAAAATGAAAGCTAGCTTAAGATATAATGAAAATTATGCTTAGTTGTTTATTCTAATATGTTCAGTAGTTAAGCTGCCTTTATATGAACTTACTAAGCATTATTGCTTACGTTAGTTGTTTTCTTTTCCTATACATCATCAGAAAGCTCGATTTGGTTGGAAGTTTATCGGAGATCTATCACACTATCCAGCACTCAATTCGGTAGTTTTGAGTATTATTGCTTAACTTTATAATGGCATGCATAGGTCTTTTGTATTGATGGCTCATAAATGTGTTAAATGGTTGAACTATTATGCTTATGTCTTGAAGTTTATGTTTATATGATGGGCTTCTATGGCTTGATAAGTAAGGTCATCTTGACCACTTTTAGTAATTGAAAATCATGATCTTATGGTATGTTTTGAATGGTTGATTGGTGGTTAAATGTGGTATATTTTAGTACCTACATGGACTAGGTTGGTAAGCATGAAATGTAGCTTATGGACATGTTTAGGTAATTGCTTTGCATGTTCATATGTTATGATAATGCTGGTGATAGTACTAGAAAGAACATATGTTTTCTCTCTACTTATTGGTTAATTTGTCCCCATTTAGTTATCTTTAGCACATATTTTAGCCTTTTCAGTTCAGTAAATTGCATTTTATAACTCAATGGATCTTAGCCTATCTATCCTTAATTTTGTCATGTTTTGGTACTAATGTCCCAGCATGAGTATTTCCAGATAGCGCCCAGAATTGTCGCCGCACCTGAGAGCTGTCCGAATAAGAAAAAAAATGTGTGACCTATCCAGTCTAGTATAACCAACTTGTACGTACAAAGGCAGCATGATAATGATGAAAGTACACCTGTGCTACTTGGAAGAATATAAATATTCACCTGAGAAGAAAAAGTACAGGGGGAAGCTTTTTGGGGGGTATTATCTTCTTCAACCTATCTTTGGAAACATTTCAGCTATGGCAGCTTAAGTCTCCTACAGGTGAACCAACATGAAAAGGACACAAATCAGCTCCTAACAAGGAGCCCTGAGTGCGACACAAGAGGGAATGGAGAGATTCAAGTCGAGATCATCTAGGAATAGTATTCTCCACTTGTTTCTTTTATATTTCTTTTCTAAACGATGGTGATTACTTTCTATTTCATGTTTGTATAAAAGTACACATGATTTCTAGTTACATGTTATTTTATTCAATCTTGCTTTTATTTTTTAATATTTGGGTTTGAATGTTTTTAGCATGGAAGTGTTATTGCGGTCACTAACACAGGAAAGTGCAGCGACAGTTCAAGCTAACAAGCATGAGAACTAAAGTTGCTTGAGGATTAGAGGAATTTAATTCACCTGTTCTTAATAGTGTTACATTGCCATCATCGGAAGGTGTGGTTAATGTTCATGTTTAATTCTTAGATTAAATATAGAAGTTAAGCTTGGTAAGATATTCATTGCAATTTAATGCATCAACAATCACCTATTCTTTTATACCTTGTAAGCACTTAGTATTCTGTTGAATATTCACGTTGGACATCCCAGTTTATCATTATCATATTTTATCTTATTGTTTTCAATTATTACTTCAACAACTACTCTCACAATTTATCTCGTTTCTATCTATTTATTGCACTGACATTGATAGACAAAAGACAACCACCCTGTGGGATCAATCGAACTATGTATCTGTTGAATATTCACGTTGGAGATCTCAGTTTATCATTATCTATCTATCGAACGAACTCTGTGAACCACTCATTCATCATTTGGAAGAAGGCCTCCCGGGCCTCTCCTCCCTAACTTATAGTAGCTGGCCTATTTTCGGTTCCAGCTGGCACCATCCCTTCAACGGGAGCCAGCGCATTGCTTTCTACATCATCTGTCTCAGCTCTTTCGGGATCAATTTACTATAAGAAAACACATTTAAACTGTCAGGAGTCGTCACACTATCATATCAAGTATATACATAAGTATGGCATGTCTAGCTAGACTCATGCACATGCTAGGTTAGTCCTAGAATCGAATAAACACTAGCTCTGATACCACTAAATGTATCACCTCTTACCTGAGTCCGACGCCGGGACGGGGTACAAGGCATTACCGTGCATAAATATGCTTAAACATATAAACTCAAACTATAAAATTTCACTTCTATCTAAAAATTTTCATACATTCTCCTAATATCCTTATCATGGGCCTACGAGGCCCAAAACATACATCGGAAGTGGTTCAAAACCAATCCGGGAACTCTCGAGCATTTAGAAAATTTTTGCTCAAAACAGGGCCACACGCCAGTGTGAAGTGGGACACGCCCGTGTGGGCAGGCCGAATGGTCACACATGCTCATGTCCCTAGCCCATGCCGAATTTATTTTTCATTTCGAATCTACAGGGGTTTTCACACGGCCTGGCACACGCTCGTGTCCTTGGCCCGTGTCCTCCACACGGTCTCAACACGCCCGTGCCTTAGCCTGTGTGTGAAAACCTAGACATTCTGTTTATGACGTCAGCATACAAATTTTGGCACACGGTCAAGCCACATGTCTGTGTGTTAGGCCGTGCCCTCCACATGGTTGAGACACACGGTTGTGTCTCTACCCATGTGTTTACTATTGGCCATTCTGTTTTGCATAATTTAGGTGTAGAGGACACATAGCCTATCAACATGCCTATGGGGCTGACCGTGTGTCACACACGGCCTAGGCACATGCCCGTGTGCCCACCCGTGTGGACAATTATAGGCTATTTTCCAAGCCCTTGGCCACCCTGAAACTTAACCAACCACAAGACCAATTTCAATCTCACATATAATGGCATGAATATACTTCTAAACACCCACAATTAAGGCATTCACATGACACTAAGCATTTCATTCATAACAACCATTACTCTACTTAAACATGCAAACTTGCACTTTCATAAACTTCATCCACATTGCATAAATTTAACTTAAACAATATTAGCCCATTTCCAAAGGCATTACAACATGACTTTAGTAATATTAATAGCCAACACATTTGGCTATCCAAAATGACACATACCAAAATGACAAAGTTGGCTATACATGCCATACTTAAAATAACTAAACTATACTACACCAAAATGGATGACTTGATAGTGTGATTTCGAGCTTTGACTTTTAATGATCCCTAAGCTAGCTTGGTAAGACTATAAGAAAATGGAAGAGAAAGGGAGTAAGCATAATTGCTTAGTAAGTTGCACGAAATAAAATAGCAATATGAATTATAAGAGTAACATTCTAATAAAACATAATGAAATGTCATCTAATTTCTTAATACAATAACATGGCTTACTCATGCTATTTCTTACCAACACATTCATAACATTTCGTATTCTTACTCATACGTTTCTCATCATCATACTCATATCGTTATGTGATCATTTTCTCATAACTTAGTCATTTATACCTGTATCACTCACCACAAAACTTTAGTATTTCTCTTTAAATTTATTTGGTTGAATAATCTTCCCGTTAAATTACTTAGAATACCGAAGGATACCCGATTGTCATTCTCTTTAAATTCATGGGATCTCAAGTCGATGTCGAAGCCATATCCCAGATATGGTCTTACACGGGATCCTGTATCGATTTCGATGCCATGTCCCAAACATAGTCTTATACGAGATCTCTCTTAGATGCCAACGCCATGTCCCAGATATGGTCTTACAAGGGATCTAAGTCTCATTTCGGTGCCGATGCCATGTCCCAAACATGGTCTTATACAGGACCACATGTCGATGCCAATGTCATGTCCCGGACATGGTCTTACATGGGATCACAATTTGGTGCCAATGCCATGTCCCAGACATGGTCTTACACGGGACTTACAATTTCTCATATCATGACTACGGTACCCTTCGTATTCTTTAAAATGTAATCGGGATTGCTTATTTATTTCTTTCTTACTCTTTGTAAAAATTTATGTCAATAATTTCATGGAACATCATAAATTCATAGAATATCATCACAATAATTTTTCATAATGTTTAAAGCTAATTTATTGCATACAACTTACCCTAGATCCAAAATGCGAGTGATCGTTCAATTTGGTCCCCTACCTTACTTTTTCCGCGGTTTCGATCCAGGCTTTGAGTTTCTTGATCTAAAATGACAAATTAAGCTTATTTAATATTCACATTGGCTAACTAGCCCAAAATTTATACTTTAGCAAAATTTATAATTTTCCCCTAGACTTTTGCATATTTGCAAAATGGTCCCTAGACTCGTATAATCAAATGCACTTATTTTCTTGGTTAACGAAGCCTAGCCGAACATTATTAGTGCTCATAACAGCCCTTATTTCTCATCAATTCTCACTTTTACTACACATTTTCCCTACCTTTACAATTTAGTCCCTATTAGGGATTTTCATGAAAAATCACTTAAAAAAGATGTTTACTACACTTTAAACTTTCATATTCCACCACTAGGCATCAAAATACTTGTATGCCATGCATGGGTATATTTTTGAACATAAACCCTATCTCAAATTAGTGGTAGAAATAGATAGATTAAGCTACGAGGATTTCAAAAATACGAAAAAATTTAAAAACGGGGCTAAATTGCACTTACTTGTGAGCTTGAAAATGTCAAAACCCTAGCTATGGAGTCCCTAGAGTTTCGACACACTTGGAGAAGAAGATGAACACATTTTTTATTTTTTTTCCCTTTTTATTTCATTAATAAACCAAATGACCACTTATTTTCTTGGTTACCAAAGCCTAGCCGAACATTATTAGTGCTCATAACAACCCTTATTTCTCATCAATTCTCACTTTTACTACACATTTTCCTTACCTTTACAATTTATTCCCTATTAGGGATTTTCATGAAAAATCACTTAGAAAAAGATGTTTACTACAGTTTAAACTTTCATATTCCACCACTAGGCATCAAAATACTTGCATGCCATGCATGGGTATATTTTTGAACATAAACCCTATCTCAAATTAGTGGTAGAAATAGATAGATTAAGCTACGAGGATTTCAAAAATACGAAAAAATTTAAAAACGGGGCTAAATTGCACTTACTTGTGAGCTTGAAAATGTCAAAACCCTAGCTATGGAGTCCCTAGAGTTTCGACACACTTAGAGAAGAAGATGAACACATTTTTTATTCTTTTTCCCTTTTTATTTCATTAATAAACCAAATGATCACTTATTTTCTTGGTTACCAAAGCCTAGCCGAACATTATTAGTGCTTATAACAACCCTTATTTCTCATCAATTCTTACTTTTACTACACGTTTTCCCTACCTTTACAATTTAGTCCCTATTAGGGATTTTCATGAAAAATCACTTAGAAAAAGATGTTTACTACACTTTAAACTTTCATATTCCACCACTAGGCATCAAAATACTTGCATGCCATGCATGGGTATATTTTTGAACATAAACCCTATCTCAAATTAGTGGTAGAAATAGATAGATTAAGCTGCGAGGATTTCAAAAATACGAAAAATTTAAAAACGGGGCTAAATTGCACTTACTTGTGAGCTTGAAAATGTCAAAACCCTAGCTATGGAGTCCCTAGAGTTTCGATACACTTGGAGAAGAAGATGAACACATTTTTTATTCTTCTTCCCTTTTTATTTCATTAATAAACCAAATGATCACTTATTTTCTTGGTTACCAAAGCCTAGCCGAACATTATTAGTGCTCATAACAACCCTTATTTCTCATCAATTCTCACTTTTACTACACATTTTCCCTACCTTTACAATTTAGTCCCTATTAGAGATTTTCATGAAAAATCACTTAAAAAAGATGTTTACTACACTTTAAACTTTCATATTCCACCACTAGGCATCAAAATACTTGCATGCCATGCATGGGTATATTTTTGAACATAAACCCTATCTCAAATTAGTGGTAGAAATAGATAGATTAAGCTACGAGGATTTCAAAAATACGAAAAAATTTAAAAACGGGGCTAAATTGCACTTACTTGTGAGCTTGAAAATGTCAAAACCCTAGCTATGGAGTCCCTAGAGTTTCGACACACTTGGAGAAGAAGATGAACACATTTTTTATTTTTTTCCCTTTTTATTTCATTAATAAACCAAATGACCACTTATTTTCTTGGTTACCAAAGCCTAGCCGAACATTATTAGTGCCCATAACAACCCTTATTTCTCATCAATTCTCACTTTTACTACACATTTTCCCTACCTTTACAATTTAGTCCCTATTAGGGATTTTCATGAAAAATAACTTAGAAAAAGATGTTTACTACACTTTAAACTTTCATATTCCACCACTAGGCATCAAAATTCTTGCATGCCATGCATAGGTATATTTTTGAACATAAACCCTATCTCAAATTAGTGGTAGAAATAGATAGATTAAGCTACGAGGATTTCAAAAATACGAAAAAATTTAAAAACGGGGCTAAATTGCACTTACTTGTGAGCTTGAAAATGTCAAAACCCTAGCTATGGAGTCCCTAGAGTTTCGACACACTTGGAGAAGAAGATGAACATATTTTTTATTCTTCTTCCCTTTTTATTTCATTAATAAACCAAATGATCACTTATTTTCTTGGTTACCAAAGCCTAGCCGAACATTATGAGTGCTCATAACAACCCTTATTTCTCATCAATTCTCACTTTTACGACACATTTTCCATACCTTTACAATTTAGTCCCTATTAGGGATTTTCATGAAAAATCACTTAAAAAAGATGTTTACTACACTTTAAACTTTCATATTCCACCACTAGGCATCAAAATACTTGCATGCCATGCATGGGTATATTTTTGAACATAAACCCTATCACAAATTAGTGGTAGAAATAGCTAGATTAAGCTACGAGGATTTCAAAAATACCAAAAAATTTAAAAACGAGGCTAAATTGCACTTACTTGTGAGCTTGAAAATGTCAAAACCCTAGCTATGGAGTCCCTAGAGTTTTGACACACTTGGAGAAGAAGATAAACACATTTTTTTATTCTTTTTCCCTTCTTATTTCATTAATAAACCAAATGACCAAAATGCCCTTGTACCCTTTCTTTACAAAATTTTCCTTCTATAGGCATTTTTGTCCATAATGCTAAAATTAGTCTAATTGCTAAATAAGGACCTCTAATAATTTTTCTAATGCTATTTTATCCTTAAAACTTCTAAAAATTGGTAATGCCCTGAATTTGGGCCTAGAAGTATTGGGCCTCGAGCAAAGGAACAATTAGGAGGCTGCACATAAATATTTAGCCATGCGAGAAAGTAACACAACTGACTGTCTGGTTTAGTGGTTTTGTGCTCTAGGAGTGTCTGAGAAGTCTTGGGTTCAAGTTGTAGCTTGGGTAAAATTTTGTTTTTATTTGGGTAAACCCCTAGCTTTGGGCCAATAGGCTTATAATTAAATTTGGGTCAACCATGACACAAGTAGCTTAGTGGTCAATTGGTAAATGGTGTGTAGAGTGTGCTTGAGGATTGAGGTTCAAATCTTGGTTAGCGTAGTGGAGTGTTTTATTTTGTTGCTTGTGCCGTGTTGGTATTTTAATCCAGCCAAAATACTGAAGAGTTTGACTTAGTGTTGGTTTTGGTTGTTAAGGGGATAATAGGGTACATTTGGGAGGATTTTAAGGGGATTTTTGGTTGTGGGGGATTGGGATAAGTGGCTTATTGGTAGAGGATTTTGTGGAGGAAAAGAAGGAGTTTGAGTTTAGTGGAGAGTTGTGCCAAATTGGAAGGGTGGGTACGCAAAATTTCGGCTTTAGCTTCTTTTTGTTTTCTTTTTTGAATTTTTTCTAAAAACTTTTCCCTCTTAGCCGAATTTACTCTAGTGATTTCTTTTGTATTTCTTTGTTTCTCTTCGTCTTGTGCTATCTTTTGCAAATCGGGTTTATGTCTTTTTGGTTCTCTGCTTGGGAGTCTATCGTTCCTTTTGCCCTTCCTCTTTTTCTGAATTTTTGTAAAGTGGGTGTTCGGTTGAAGTTATTGTTCCTTTTGATTTTGGCCTCTTGCATAACAAAGCATCTTTTTCTCCTTCTGTGCCGATTACAAGTTTGGGTTCTTCTACCCTTGCTGTGTTGTAGACAAGCGTTTCTCACAATGTTTTCTTTTGGCTGAGTTCCTTTTGTTTTCACCCTTCTCTTTCTTCTACTTATTGCCGAATCTTGATTGGTTCCCTTCCTTATGTGGTCAGTTGTAATAGTGGGGCGGGTGGTTGTTCTTTTTTATAGTTCAAGCAAGGTTTGGAGTGCTCAAAGGACTGAGTGTGCATTTCGTAAATAGGTGTGTAATCACACTATCTTAATCGTAAAATAGCGAAAAGTCAAAAAATGTGACGTATGAGGCCATATGGGTGTGCGATCGCTCGTGTGGTAATTTGAGCCCACGAAACATATGAGTTTGACCGTAAAGCCCACCGTGAGTGATATCATGGGCTCAGGCTGATTTTGGGCCACTTGGGCTCATAATAGGCTTTAGGCCCATTTGCACTATTTTGACTTATAAGGTAAAATGAACGAAATACCCCCATAGGATAAAATGACTGATATACCTCCATTGGGTAAAATGACCGATAACCTCTGTAGGGTAAAATGACCAAAATACCCTCATAAGGTAAAATAACTGATATACCTCCATAGGGTAAAATGATCGAAATATCCTTCTAGGGTAAAATGACCGATATACCCCTATAGGGTACATGATCGAAATAACCCCATAGGGTAAAATGACTGATATACCCCCATAAGGTAAAATGACTGATATGCCTCTATTATGTAAAATGACTATTTTGCCCTTATTTAGTATATGATTGTATTTAAGCATTCCTCATTGTATGTATGTTGCATCCATGTATGATATTATGATTCGATGTATGACATGTTGCATGGGGATGGGATTATTATTTTGGAGGAAGTGTACTATACTGATAAATTCGCACAGGTCACACAAGACGACTGTGGACTGATAAGGTCGCACTGGTTGCACAAGATGATTATGGACCTACTGATGGCTTTAAGCCACTTATATTACTGACAGCTTGCTGCAATACTGGTTAGTGCCGCAACCGGTACTAATATTAGAGTGCAGGGATGGGTGGGTTGATTTATTCCCTACAGGAGTGTAGGGCTGGACAGGAGATGGTGTGCAGGGTTGGTTGGGATTATATGCATCATACATTTTGATTTCTGATACTGTTATAGGCTAAAGCCCAACTGATACTGTTACGGACTAAAGCCCAACTGATACCGTTATGGGCTAAGGCCCAACTAATAATATTATGGGCTAAGGCCCAACTGATATTGTTATGGGCTAAGGCCCAATTGATACTGTTACTGTGAAAGGGCTTAGGTCCAGTGTGTTCTATTACATTTTGTCTGTTTGTATATTTGGAGAATTACACACTAAGTTTTCGTAAACTCACCTATCTATTTTTACTATACTAGAAATCCCCAACCTTAGGCGGATTAGTGCATCAGAGGACTCGGCGGTGGCCACTCTACTCGATAAATTAGAATTTTTAGTACTTTATAATATTTATGATTTCGGTATTTAGGATTTTGCTTATAATAAGTCCTCTCTGGATTTTATTTTTAATTTTGGGACTTTAATTTACTTTGATATAAACTGCTAGATTAGGAAAAAGATGGGTTTTCAAAAGATAACTGTTTTCAAAGACACCGTGTTTACACAACTGTTTTAAAAAAAGAAGCTTCTGCTATAAACAAGATTTTAAAGTTTAATAATGTTTGAAAGAAAGTAACTTTTGATATAAACGCGAGGTTTCAAATCATCTTTCAAAGAGGCTAAATAAAGATTGGGTTTTGCAAATGATATCGCGTTTTAAAAGTAAATAACTCTTCAATGACGCGCGTTTTGGAAATGAACAACCCGTTTTGGAATCACTGTTTGACTAATTAATTTTGAGGTTTTCAACGACAATGAGTTTTACTTTTCACACTTCTATGTGACACCGCCAGATTCGACAATAACATCTAGGCCGGGTTTGGGGTGTTACATTTAGTGGTATCAGAGCCAGGTTGCAAAACTCAGCTATGGAATGGGTTTTTGAAAGTTACATTCAAATGATTTGAAGTGCTTTGAAGGATTTTTATTGTGTGACACACTGAGTCTCCAGCGCCAAACCCATAAGTTTTCTTAATATTGATGTCTGTTTAAAATTGAAATGTAGTAAGATAGGAAATATTGTGATTACGTTAGAAATTAGACTGTACTGAGATACTTTAGTTAGAATAAACTAAAAACCGTAGGAAAGCTGAAAACTGTAGTGAGCCTATGATCTGCGAAAACAAACTCTAAGCATACTATTTTTCATAAAACATCTTCTAATAATTACTAAAACTGTAAACTGGTCTGCATAAAACTATTAATAAGATAAAATAAAACTCGATAATCAACACCAGAGGTACTAGCAAAAGGGGTACAAGAGGCTACAGCGGAGGCCATGGAGGTGCTCAAGCTGGGTCTCATGATCATACAACTGAGTAGTAGATTGATGTAATGTCCTAGTCTATCTATAGACTATACTGGAAACACTCAAGTTAAGGGTGGTAGCATTTTGAAACTAGAGTGTGCAGTGGGAGCGTAGTGGTGTAGTCTATGTTATGCGACTGATCTGCAAGTTGGAAATTTCAGGGATGAAATTTCTTTACGGAGGGGTAAACAGTAACGCCCTGAATTTGGGCCTAGAAGTTTTCGGCCTTGAGTAAGGGAACAGTAAGGAGGCTACACATAAATTTTTAGTTGAACGAGAAAGTAACACAACTGACTGTCTGGTCCAGTGGTTTTGTGCTCTGGGAGTGTTTGAGAAGTCTTGGGTTCAATCTGTAGCTTAGGCGAATTTTTTTTTTATTTGGGTAAACCATAGCTTTGGGCCAATAGGCTTATAATAAAATTTGGGTAAACCATGACATAAGGAGCTTAGTGGTTAATTGGTAAGTGGCGCGTAGAGTGTGCTTGAGAATTGACGTTCAAATCTTGGTGAGCGCAGTGGAGTGTTTTATTTTGTTGCTAGTGCCGTGTTGGTATTTTAATCTAGCCAAAATATTGAAGAGTTTGATTGAATGTTGGTTTTGGTTGTTGAAGGGATAATGGTGAATATTTAGGAGGATTTTAAGGGGATTTTTGGTTGTGGGGGATTGGGATAAGTGGCTTATCGGTTGAGGATTTTGGGGAGGAAAAGAAGGAGTTCGAGTTTAGTGGAGAGTTGTGCAAAATTGGAAGGATGGCTACTCAAAATTTCAGCTTTAGCTTCTTTTTGTTTTCTTTTTGAATTTTTCTGAAAACTTTTCCCTCTTAGTTGAATTTACTCTAGTGATTTCTTTCGTATTTCTTTATTTCTCTTCGTCTTGTGTTGTCTTTTGCAATTTGGGTTTATGTCTTTTTTGTTCTCTGCTTGGGAGTCTATCGTTCCTTTTGCCCTTCCTCTTTTGCTGAATTTTTGTAGAGTGGGTGTTCGGTTGAGATCATTGTTCCTTTCGATTTTGGCCTCTTGCATAACAAAGCATCTCTTCCTCCTTCTGTGCCGATTATGGGTTTGGGTTCTTCTACCTTTGTTGTGTTGTAGACAAGCGTTTCTCACAATGTTTTCTCTTGGCTGAGTTCCTTCTATTTTCACCCTTCTCTTTCTTGTATTTATTGCCGAATCTCGATTGGTTCCCTTCCTTACGTGGTAGGTTGTAATAGTGGGGCAGGTGGTTGTTCTTTTTTACGGTTAAGGCGTGTAAGACCTCGGTGGTTCAAGCAAGGTTTGGAGTGCTCAAAGGACCATGTGTGCGTTTCGTAAACAAGTGTGTAATCACACTATCTTAACCGTAAAACAGTGAAAAGCTAAAAAAATGCGACGTATGAGGCCATATAAGCGTGCGATCACTCGTGTGGTAATCTGAGCGCACAAAACATGGGCGTTTGACCTTAAAGGCCGCCATGAGCGATCTCATGAACTCAGGCCGTTTTGGGCCACTTAGGCCGCATAATGGGCTTTGGGCCTATTTGTACTGTTTTGACTTATAAGGTAAAATACCCGAAATACCCCCATAGGGTAAAATGATCGATATACCACCATAGGGTAAAATGACCGATAACCCCCATAGGGTAAAATGACTGAAATACCCTCATAGAGTAAAATGACCAAAATACCCCCATTGGGTAAAATAACTGAAATAGCCCCATAGGGTAAAATGATCGATATACCCCCATAGGGTAAAATGACTGATATGACTTTATTATGTATAATGACTGTTATACCCCTTTGTGACAAATGACTATTTTGCCCTTATTTTGTATATGATTGTATTTGAGCATGCCACGTCGTATGTATGTTGCATCCATGTATGATATTATGATTTGACGCATGACATGTTGCATGGGGATGAGATTATTATTTTGGAGGAAGTGTACTATACTGATAAATTCGCACGGGTCGCACAATACGACTATGGATTAATAAGGTCGCACGGGTCACACAAGACGACTGTGGACCTACTGATGGCTTTAAGCCACTTCTATTACTGGGAACTTGCTGCAATATTGGTTAGTACCGTAGCCGGTGCTAACACTGGAGTGTAGGAATGGATGGGTCGATTTATTCCCCACAAGAATGCAGTGTTAGACAAGAGATGGTGTGCAGGGTTGGTTGGGATTATATGCATCATGCATTCTAATTTCTAATACTGTTATGGGCTAAAGCCCAACTGATACTGTTATGGACTAAAGCCCTACTGATACCGTTATAGGCTAAGGCCCAATTGATAATGTTACTGTGAAAGGGCTTAGGCCAAGTGTGTTTTATTACATTTTGTCTGTTTGTATATCTGGGGAATTACACACTGAGTTTTCGTGGGCTCACCCCTTTGTTTTTACTGTACAGGAAATCCTCAAGCTTAGGTGGATCGGTGCATCGGAGGACTCAGCAGTGGCCACTCTACTCGATAAATTAGAATTTTTAGTACTTTATAATATTTATGATTTCAGTATTTGGGTTTTTACTTGTAATAAGGCCTCTCTGGATTTTATTTTTAATTTTCGGATTTTAATTTGCTTCTATATAAACTGCTAGATGTAGGAAAAATACGGGTTTTCAACAGATAACTATTTTCAAATACACCACGTTTATGCAACTGTTTTCAAAAAAGAAGCTTCCTGTAATACCCCAAACCCGGCCCAAACGTTACGGCCAAATCTGGTGTATCACATAAACGTTTATTTGAAATCGGTTACTTTGACAGTCAGGTTTGTTTTCTATTTTAAAACCTTTTTTAGTAAATTGTAGGTCTTGTGCAAAATCAAATTTAAAACTATTTTTTTCATAAACTTGGAATGTTTAAAAAAATCCCATTTGTTTTCGTTTATTATCATGTCATCCAACCATTATGCAAGGTTTGTTTAAAAAAGTTTGATATAAATTTTGAAATCCTGAGTACCCTAGTCTATCGGTTTAAGTGAATTAACAGTGGAACCAAAATAAAACCCATAGTGGCCTTATTACAAAATAATACCAAAACTAAAATAATGATAAAAGTAAAAATGAAAAAGAAATCCAGAAGCAGGAGTCCTATGGCCACCCCGAGTCCCTCGTAGCTCCAAATCCTTTAAGGTTGGGGGTTACCTACGTATGTAAAAATAAAAGGGTGAGTTTTGAGAAACTCAGTGTGTAACTTTCCCAACCAATATCAGAGATCAGACATACAGAACAGACTGGGCCGAAGCCCTATTTAGATACAGATCAATCTGGGGCTTGACCCTATTCAAAAACAGAGTGGGCCATGGGCCCATTACAGATACAGAACAGAACATATGGAAAACCCAACCCAGTCCAGCCCAACACACCACCCGTACCAGTCCATCACACCATGTGGGGAATAACACAACCCACCCAGCCCACACACTAGTTCGCAGCCATACTGCTAAAATCATATACCGTGGCAGAGCTGCTGGAACAGAATTACGTGGCGAAGCCACTAAACAGAATACGTGGCAGTGCCACTTTACAGAACTTCCTCCGAACGCAAATCTAACCTCATGAAGACTAACAGTACTACTTATCACATGCATACAGATTAACAGATTCAGATAAAACATACATAAACCAGACAATCTACTATTAGAGGTATAATAGTCATTTGGTAGCTAGGGGTAAAATGGTAATTTTACCCTTTAGGGGCATTTTGGTCATTTTACTAAGTCTCGGTGTCTCAACACCTAATACGACCTTCTAGTAGGTCTAACATCGCTTCGAGCAACTCAGAATGTCCATATGTCCAACCAGTATATATGAGCCCAAAACCCCTAATGGGCCCGAGTGGGCCTACACGCTCGTGTGGCCCGCACAGTCCAATTTCACATATAGTATTACAGATCTTAACATCTAATGTACCAGATGTCACTTACCACATAACTTTACCCATATGGTCTCGTAGCCCATTGGGCCCGCTTCGGCCTATCGAGGCCTCAAATAGCCCAAGTGCACGAGAACGCGCACAATAGCTCTTACAGTCAAAGGCCTACAATTTGTGGGTTCAGAGTGGCCCACGAGCGTTCACACGTTCGCAAGACGTAGAAATGCCGGCATTTTGGCATTTCAGCTTTTGCCGATATATGCTATTAGAGGGTGTCGTTGCACACTTGTTTTTGCGATTCCCACTGTCGGCACGCTTTCAACCTATTTTCATAACAACGACCATTAACAACTTAACCAATACTTAATGAATCCATACTTAAGATTTTATTCAATGGTTACTTACCACCACTCCGCTTGTCTACTATCACTGTGATTAACGTGTACCCTCAGTACTTGATTACTTGACGACAGATCTAGGCACCTACGATTATGGATAAATCCAACCAATACATAAGGGTTAAAGAAGTATTAACCTTTCAAACCGTACCTTCATGAAAGAGAAAAGCCCTATTCAAAAGCCGAAACCTTCAACGAGAACACTTACCCAAGAATCCGTTTGACTGACTTGTTAGAATCTAGAAGCAGTCAAACGATAGCCACGACCCCAAATACCTATAGTTTCAATTGATAGAGTTGAGAAGAGGGAAACTCGGTTTACCAGAGAAAAGAAGGAAGGCAGACTTTGGCTTCTAGAGGGATTTACGATAGGTGACTTGGAAAACAAGATTCGGTAATCACACAAAGAAATAAAAGCGCCAACTAAGAAAAGGGAGACTTGCTATCGGTCACTAGAGAAAATTGAAAGAAAGATTAAGAAAACGATGGCAAGGTTCGGCTTTATGCAAGGAGAGAAAAGAAAAAGAAGGGAGAAGAAGTAAGAAGAGATCCAGATATTCGGCTATGGGAGAAATAGGTAGAGAGTGATTAGGTTCAGCCAAAACAAAGTTTGACAATAAAAGAGTCCAAAGGAAAAGAGGAAGAAAGGGTGTAGGTTTCAGCTATTAAGAAGAAAAGAGGAGAAGAAAAGAGACTTCTTTAGGCAATTCGGCATAAACGCATACACAAAAATGCCCAAATGGTCATAACCAAACACAAAAGAAAATCCCGAAAAGCCTAAAGAAGAAATCGGCACCTACTTACCCCAAATGCCGAAATGTGCTAATAACCAAGAACCCAAGCCGATTTTTCCCACTCACCTTACCTACATTCGGCCAACTCTTTCCTCAAACTCAATCCCTTGTTTTACTCCTAAATTTTCTTCCTGATTTACTTTAATTTCTCTCTGGATATTAGCACAAACTTACAAGATCAAGTTATCCTTATCTCTCCACCAACCTAAAGAGTTTACCTTTACTACCACCACTTACCGATGCCAACTAACAAAATAATAGCTCTCTGCTTACAAGGAGACTCAAACCTCAGCTCTCCCACCTACTAATTCACGCCACACCAAGCCCCACATGTGGCGCCCCTTGCCACTCCAACACAGGGTTTTTTGTGCTAAGAAACCACACCATTAGTTTTATAAGTCCTACCTACTAGTGTCCAGTTTCACTTAAGGCTAAAATTAAAATTTTGTCAGGGGTTGGGTCTAACCTAGGCCTTCCAAAGGCCCCCTAGACACACCCAAAACATCAATTTAACATACCCAAGCATGAAAATATCAACTTAAGCAAAAATCTCAAAACCCTAAAATTTGGGGCATCATAACTCTACCCCCTTAAAGAAATTTCAGCCTCAAAATTTTACCTGAACAAAACAGATGAGGGTATTGTTGATGCATCACCTCTTCAGGCTCCCACGTAGCTTCTTCTCTACCATGATTATGCCAAAGCACTTTTACCAAAGGAACTGATTTCTTTCTTAACACCTTGACATTACATTCCAAAATTTCTACTGGTTCTTCCTCAAAAGTTAGGTCAGGTTTAACTTCAATCTCCTTAACTGGCACAATATGTGAGGGATCAGAATGGTACCGCCTCAACATGGAGACATGGAACACGTCGTGAATTTGATCCAACTCAGGAGGCAGCTCTAGTTGATATGCTATCAGACCCACCCGTTTCAGAACTCGATAGGGCCCGATAAACTGAGGGCTCAACTTGCCTTTCTTACCAAATTTAAAATCTTCTTCCAGGGAGAGACCTTCAGGAGAACCAAATCTCCCACCGAGTACTCAATCTCCTTACGCTTTAAGTCGGCATAAGACTTCTACCCATCTGATACCTCCTTTAACAGATCCCTAATTAACTTAACTTTATTCTTAGTATCTGCCACCAACTCTGGCCCAAGAACCTGAAGTTTAACTTTATTCTTAGCATCTGCCACCAACTCTGGCCCAAGAACCTGAAGTTCCACTAATTCCGTCCAACAGTAGGCGTACGAGACCTGGGACCATACAACGCCTCATATAATGCCATCTAAATACTCGCCTGTTATACGTAAATTCTGCTACCGGCAAGTAATCTTCCCAGCTACCTCGAAATCAATAACACACCCTCTTAACATATCCTCCAGAACCTGAATCACCCTCTCCGACTACCCATCAGTCTGAGGGTGAAAAGTAGTGCTAAAATCTAACTGCGTACCCAACGCCTCATGCAACTTCTTCCAAAACTGAGATGTAAACCTAGGGTTTTTGTTAGAAATAATCAAAACTAGCACCCTATGAATTCGCACTATCTTAACTACATACAACTTCGCCAACTTCTGAAGTGAATAATCTGTTTGGATGGGTATAAAATGAGCAGATTTCGTCAGCCTATCCACAATCACCCAAACTAAGTCCTTCTTAGAAGGATTCAAGGGTAACCCACTCACAAAATCCATGGTTACCCTTTCCCACTTCCAAAGTGGAATCTTGACTAGCTGCAAAAGTCTAGAAGGCAGTTGATGCTCAGCTTTCACTTGCTAGCATGTCAGACACCTACCTACGAATTCTGTTACCTCTCGCTTAAGTCCAGGCCACTAGTACAACTCTCGTAGGTCCCTATACAACTTATTTCCACCCAGATGCATGGTACAAGGACCGCCATGTGCCTATTGCAGTATAGACTGCCCCAAATCTAAGTCCTTGGAAACACAAACTCTCCCACAGAAGCACAAAATCCCTTCATTGTTCAATCCAAAATCAGAAGTTTCACCATTTTCCACCTATCGGATCTGAGAAACTAATGAGTCATCCAATAATTGTTTCTCTTTAATTTGCTCAGTCTAGGTCGGTCTTACTTGTAGTTCCAGCAACAAACTACCATCATCATAAAGATAGAGATGAGCGAACATTGCCCTTAGATCAGATATAGCCTTTCGACTCAAAGCATCTGCTACTATATTGGCTTTACCTAAAAAATACCCAATCGAACAATCATAATCCTTAAGCAACTCTATCCATCTTCGTTGCCTAAGATTCAACTCCTTCTTGATAAGGAGGTACTTGAGGCTTTTATGAACCATGTAAATGATACACTTTTCTCCATACAAGTAGTGCTTCCAGATCTTTAGTGCAAAAACCACCGCTGTTAACTCTAGATCATGCGTAGGGTAATTCGCCTCGTGAGGCTTAAGTTGACGTGATGCATAGGCAACCACTTTACCCTCTTGCATCAACATACAACCTAATCGAACATGCGATGCATCACTATACACTATAAAATCCTTCCTAGACTTCAGCTGAATTAACAAAGGTGCTTTAGTCAAGACTTTCTTCAACTTCTCGAAACTCTCCTATTACTTATCAGTACATTAAATGGTACCCCTTTCCTCAGAAGCTTCGTTAACGATGCTGCAATTATAGAAAACCCTTCTACAAACCTTCTATAGTACCCCGTCAGACCCAAAAAATTTCAAATTTCTAACACAGTCCTCGGTGGCTTCCATTCTAAAACAGCCTCAATTTTTTGAGGATCTACCCTAATCCACTCAAAAGAAACAACGTGACCTAAAAATGTCACTTTTCGCAGCCAAAATTTGCACTTGCTAAATTTTGCATAAAGTTGCTTCTCCCTCAGAATTTGCAGAACAATCCGAAGATGCCCATCATGATCCTTATCTGTTTTCGAATACACCAGAATATCGTCTATAAATACAACCATAAACTGATCTAGGTAGGGTTGGAATACCCGATTCATAAGATCCATAAAGGCCCTGGTGCATTCGTAAGTCCAAACGGCATTACCAGGAACTCGTAATGACCACATCAAGTCCTGAATGCTGTCTTATAGATGTCTGCCTCCTTAACCCTTAGTTGATGATATCTAGATCAAAGATCGATCTTGGAAAATACAGAAGCTCCTCTAAGTTGATCAAACAGATCATCGATTTTGGTAGAGGGTACTTGTTCTTAATAGTTAGTTTGTTCAACTGACAGTAGTCAATGCATATGCGCATCATTCCATATTTCTTTTTAACAAATAGTACCAGCGGTCCCTACGAAGACACATTCGATCGTATAAAACCTCGATCCAAAAGTTCTTGGATTTGTGCCTTCAGCTCCACAAGCTCCTTTGGTGCCATCCTGTAAGGAGCGATGGACACCGGAGCTGTTCCAGGCAATAGATCAATTCCAAATTCGACTTCGCGGTTCAAAGGCAACTTAGGAAGCTCCTCCGAAAAAACATCCTGAAATTCTTTGACAGTTCTAACCTTGTCTACCGACAAACCCTCAGAATCAAATTTATTCACATAAGCCAGAAACGCCTCGCAACCCTTGCGAACCAGCTTTTCAGCGCTTAATGCCGAGATAATATTAGACAAGTAGTCTCTTTGTTCCCCAATTATAGTTACCTCATTATCCTCCGAAGTCTTTAATACCATTCACTTGGCAGCACAATCCAAGTTCGCCCGAGGCTTAACAGGCCAATCCATACCCAAGATAAGATCAAACTCTCCAAATGGTAACTCCATTAAATCTGCAAAGAAAGTTCTACCTTGTGTCTCTAAGGGTACATCTCTAAAAAGCTTGTCTACCCTAACCGAGTGACCTAGTGGACTAATTACAGATACCCCACTCACATTGCTCTTAGATCGCACACCCAATGTCCAAGACACATCACACGCAACATACGAATATGTAGACCTTCCCGCAGCACCCGAGGGCCCTGAATCCCTCCTGAATCTGTTTTTATCTTTTTCACGGTTTTGACACTCGGAACGCTTCACCTCCTCTACTATCTTAGCCTTCTCCACCGGAGCAGCAAAATTCCATTTCCTTTGTGGAGCAATCAGTACTCGCAGCTCATCTATGAGTCCATCCTCGAATCACACACTACGTTCATATTCTGTAGGAACTATCCCACTAGCATACCAGCTTAACCTTAAGAATTTCGCCTCGTACTCTGCTACAGACTTGCTACCCTGAGTCAGATTCAAGAATTCCTTCATTCGGGCATCCATATAACTTGCCTCAATGTACTTTCCTTTGAAGGCCATCTTGAATAAATCCCACGTCAACCGTTCAGCCGGATCTCTCACAGTGAGCCACCACTGGTAAGCCTCATCACACAGTAGAGATATTGCCCCTTTCTGCTTCTGCTCTACCGAGCAGTCCAGATCATTCATTATCCACTCCGTAGCCTCTAACCAGTACTCGACCACGTTCGGGGCTACACCAGATACACCCTTGAAGATCTCCACTCCATTAGCCCAGAGTCACTCAGAAATTGATCCCCGATTCACCGTTCCAGTACTTGCTCCAGTAACCCTTTCTAGAACACGGAGCATTGCCTAGGACAGAATATCGTTCCTTGCAGCCTGATCGTAAGACCTCACCTCAGTTGCTGGTGGCACTCGTGCCTCCCTAGCAGGCATATGTCCCAAGGATGATGATTCTGCCTGATCACTTCCTCGGCCTCTACCACGGCCTTGTCCACATACAGCTCTTGTACTCATATCATATTATCTGATTTATGAGTTTTATGCATTAGTTCATAATTTCAATATTTATTAGAGATGTTTTATGGAAAGACAATAATTTAAAGCTTTGTTTCCGCAGAATCACAATATAGCTATAGTTTCCAGTTTTTCCTACTGTCTCAGTCTCCTACAGTCTCAGTGTTACCCTAACTATAGAGTTTTAGTAGGGTCTTAGCACTATCTATAGTAGTGTCTCAATATCACAGTTTAATACAATACAATATAGTAGAGAATACTTACAGACTTGGTGCCGGAGACTCGGTTTGCCACGTTCTTCAGTAGTCATATTCAGAGTAATTTTAGTGTTTGAAACTAGAAATTTTAAACCAACTTTGTTGAAAACCTTTCAAAATCCTAGATTTTGGAGAAAACATTTTTGGAAAGAAACCCGTTTTAAAAGGATTTTTCTCAAAGAAATTCTCAAAAATCAAATTTCAAAAGCAATTTAAGTCTTCCAATAAAATTTTAAGCAAACTTTCAAACCCATTCCACAGCGGAGTTGTTGCAACTTGACTCTGATACCACTAAATATAACACCCCAAACCCGGCCCAAATGTTACGGCCAAATCTGGTGTGTCACATAGACATTTATTTGAAATCGGTTACTTTGACAGTCAGGTTTGTTTTCTGTTTTAAAACCTTGTTTAGTAAATTGTAGGTCTTGTGTAAAATCAAATTTAAAACTATTTTTTTCATAAACTTGGAATGTTTAAACAAAATCCCATTTGTTGTCGTTTATTATCATATCATCCAACCATTACGCAAGGTTTTTTTAAAAACATTCAATATAAATTTTGAAATCTCGAGTACCCTAGTCTACCGGTTTAAGCAAATTAACAGTGGAACCAAAATAAAACCCATAGTGGCCTTATTACAAAATAATACCGAAACTAAAATAATGATAAAAGTAAAAATGAAAATGAATTCCAGAAGCAGGAGTCCTGTGGCCACCCCGAGTCCCTCGCAGCTCCAAATCCTCTAAGGTTGGGGGTTACCTACGTATGTAAAAATAAAAGGGTGAGTTTTGAGAAACTCATTATGTAACTTTCCCAACCAATATCAGAGATCAGACATACAGAACAGACTGGGCCAAAGCCCTATTTAGATACAGATCAATTTGGGCCTTGACCCTATTCAGAAACAGAGTGGGCCTTGGGCCCATTATAGATACAGAACAGAACATATGCAAAACCCAACCCACCCATCCCACACACTAGTTTGTAGCCATGCTACTAAAATCAGATACCATGGTAAAGCCACCAGAACAAAATTAGGTGGCGGAGCCATTAAATAGAATACGTGGCAGTGCTACTTTACAGAACTTCCTCCGAACGCAAACCCAACCCATGCAGACGAACAGTACTACTTATCACATGCATACAGATTAACAAATTTAGATAAAGTATACATAAACCAGATAATCTACTATTAGGGATATAATAATCATTTGGTAGCTAGGGGTAAAATGGTAATTTTACCCTTCAGGGGCATTTTGGTCATTTTACTAAGTCTTGGTGTCTCAAAACCTAATACGACATTCTACCAAGTCTAACATCGCTTCAAGCAACTCAGAATATCCATATGTCCAACCAGTGTATACGGGCCCAAAACCCCTAATGGGCCTAAGTGGCCCCACATGCTCGTGTGGCCCGCACAGTCCAATTTCACATACAGTATTATAGATCTTAACATCTAATGTACCAGACATCACTTATCGCATAACTTTACCCATATGGGCCTGCTTTGGCCCATCGAGGCCCAGAATAGCCCAAGTGCACGAGAACACGCATAATAGCTCTTACAGTCAAACGCCCATAATTTGTGGGTTCAGATCGGCCCATGAGCATTTGCACACTCACAAGACCTCGAAATGACGGTATTTCGACATTTCAGCTTTTTGACTTTTGCCGATCTATGCTATTAGAGGGTGTCGTTGCACACCTGTTTTTGTGATTCCTACTGTCAGCACGCTCTCAACCAATTTTCATAACAACGACCATTAACAACTTAACCAATACTTAATGAATCCATACTTAAGATTTTATTCAACGGTTACTTACCACCACTTCGCTTGTCTACTATCACTTGTGATTAACATGTACCTTCAGTACTTGATTGTTCGACGACAGATCTAGGCTTGCTAGAAGAGCCAATTACTACTTCTTATACGGCTATTTTGGGTACAATCAAATTGCTATTGCACTAGAGGATCATGAGAAAACAACTTTCACCTATCCCTTTGGTACTCTTGCTTTTCATCGTATGCCTTTCGATATTTGCAATGCATCGGCCACATTTCAAATATTCTCTTAAGGTTTTTATGGATGATTTCTCAGCCTATGGGAATGATTTTGATCATTGCGCTGACAATTTGGATAAAGTATTGAAGCAATGCGAAGACACACATCTTGTTCTCAATTGGGAAAAATGCCATTTCATGGCAATTGAAGGCATTATGTTAGGCCATCACATCATTAGTCAAGGCATTGAAGTAGACAAAGCTAAAGTGGAAATTATTGAGAAATTACCTCCACTAACAAATGTGAAAGGTATTTGCAGTTTTCTTGGGCATGCGAGGTTTTACCGAAGATTTATTAAAGATTTCTTGAAAATTACAAAACCCTTATGCTCATTGCTCGAACAGTTGTTAAAGATTTCTCAAAAATTGCAAAACTCTTATGCTCATTGCTGGAACAAAATTGAAAATTCTTCTTTGACGATACATGTCTAGATGCATTTATTCAATTAAAGAAGCAGGTAGTAAATGCACCCATTGTCGTTGCACCAAATTGGTCTCAACCTTTTGAAGTTATGTGCAATGCATGTAACTTTGCTGTGGGTGTTGTTCTAGGACAACGTAAGGGAAAAAATTTCAAGCCATATATTATGCTAGCAAAACTCTTGCAGAGACTCAAATCAATTGTACCACTACAGCGAAAGAATTGTTGACTGTAATCTTTGCTTTCGACAAGTTTTGTTCTTATCTTGTTGGCACAAAGGTTAACGTATTAACTAATCACTTAGCGTTGAGATATCTTTTTGCGAAGAAGGATGCAAAACCAATATTGATACGCTGGATCTTACTATTGTAAGAATTCGACATTGAGATAAAAGGCCACAAAGGTTCAGAGAATCAAGTTGCAGACCATCTATCTTGATTGGAAGTTGGCAGTGAAGATGGAAACATACTTAAAATTTTCAACGCATTCGTAGATGAGAAGTTATCTGCTGTAGATGCAACCCTTGGTATGTGGATTTTTTTAAATTAATAAAATTATTCATGAATTAAATTAATATACTTTGTATTATTATCCTCAAATAGTTTTTGCACACAAAGCAAAATAGAAGCAACTGTTGCTCATTTGTTGTCTAAATATTTAACAAATAGTAAGCCGTATTACGTGGTTGGATCACAGTACAAAAAGACAACTTATATTAGTAGACAAACCTAAATATGTCATTAGTCTAATCGAAAGCAAGAAAATCGATTGAAAGACTAATATATCATTTATCAAGTCTAATTGGGGAGATGTATTGTCTCGGGCATCGGAGCATATGACTCCTAGAAGATAGAGACATGGATATGATTGACTGGACTAAAAGTGCATCACACAGGAACCAACTAGAATATATCCTAAATTCGTTTATGTATTTATTCACTTTTGACGTTTATAGTGTGACATACCTAAATCTTGAGCGGATAGTGGACTATGTATGCCTGACTCATACACTTTAATGTAAGTAAAAGCCTAAGTTCAAATAGATAAGGAACTGAAAGCTGGTGTGTTGGGTGTACGAATCTATAGTATGTGGTGTCATTCACAACAGTGGAGTTCATAGCCCAAAACATGGGTAAATGGTATCCTCTCATTGGCATTACATGGTTGATGAGAAGTAAACGCGGCCACGGGTCGTCTATCTTTGTGATGGATGACTTGATCACTATATGGTAGTGATTGACCTTTTAGGAAGGAGGATTTAATGGCTACCACGAGATAAAATAGGATCAAACTAGGAGAACGGATATTATCCCATAGAGATCAAGGTATCATATGAAGGTAACACACTTACGACAAGGTCATTAGACGAGCACTAGGTAGTTGCTTTCGTAATGGTATGTCATTGAGGAGAGCTTAGTCATGATACTATAATGGGATGACTTATTGACTAAATGAGTTTATAATTAATAGGCAAAAACTGAAACTTAATTATAAATCATTAGAGCCTCAACCACATACGTCTAATTGGTCCCTCTGCTAGCTCGTTGAAACTAGAAATGAATTGTATGTTTGAATAGAAATGAACAAAATGAATAGAAAAAGAGAAATAGGAAACATTCAAGAACGATTATGGTTTTCTCTAAAATGGTGAAATGGAATCATTTGGAAATGAATGCAAGTTTCCAAAATGGAAATAGAAATAAAGATGAAAAATGAAAACTTGCAATCCTATATAGGATTACTTAAAAAATGTTGGAAGAATGAATTTATGTTTTTGGACTATTTTGAAGCCCAGAAATGAAAAGAAATCATTTGGTCATAGTGAACATGTTGAGTTGTGACATATTGGATGGATTTTCTTAAAATTTTATCGGGGGTAAAATCATCAAAAATTTACCGGGGGTAAAATTCCCAATATTTTACTAGGATAAAATTAGGGTGAGAAATTTATTTAATATGTAGATATTAAAATTTATTTTTGAAAATAGAAAAACTAAATCGGGTTGGATCGTATTACAGAGTACTTGATCAAAAAAGCCCAAGAAGTACTAGTAATTGGACCTGATGTGAGAGAGGCCCAAAACCACTCATGTAGGGAGGTGGGATGGCAAAACCCTAGTATCATTAACTAGGATTTTTACCCCTATATCCTAGATAAAGCAGGATATTGTTTTTCTAGTGGAAATAAACTTCTACAACTCTACAAGGGTTGTACCTTCTCTTCATATAAATAGATGGCACCGATAGAGCTATTCACACAAATTTAAGATATTGTTATTCTGCCAAAAAATAGAGAGAATTTATTCTCAACTATTAAATATATTTTTCCAGAATAAAAATACTACTAGTTTCTATTAAAGAAGAGAGAATTTTTGTTTTCACCTCAAAAGTAGAAAAAACTTTTTTTACTTTTGTGTTTCAATTCAATTGGTTCGAGCCCACATTTGAAGTAGTTTGTGGTATGAGAATAGTGGAGAAGATTGTTTAGTTGAAAGCTAAAAATAATCAAAGATCCGCTTATTCAAAAACACGGGTACGATTTCGATCTAAGGTTTATTGGTAATAATATAACAAATTGGGTCTATTTTTAAAATTTTTATTTTCCATTGTGCACAAATACTATTTTCAAACTGGACTTTTTGCAATAGTTTCACGCTCAAACTGATGGTAAATTAGAGTGAATAATTCAAATACTCGAAGATATGTTGCAATTTTGTGTGATTGAATTTGAGAGAAGCTGGGAAAAATTTCTACCTCTAACTGACTTTGCATACAATAACAACTACCAATCGAGTATCAAATTGACACCCTATGAAGCTTTTTATGGCCATAAATGTCGAGCTCCTTTGTGTTGGATAGAGTTAAGTGAAAGAAAGTTGATGAGAACTGAACTTGATTCGAGACATTGAAGATAAAGTCAAAGTCATTTAGGATTACTTAAAAGTTGTTTCTGATAGACAAAAGTCTTATACTGATTTAAAAAGAAAAGAAATTGAGTTTAAGATAAGTGAAGTCTAAGATTTATTGGGCCTTATGAAATTCTTGAAAGGATTGGACTCGTGGCATATCGTTTAGCTCAATCATCAGATTTAGATAAAATCAATAATGTTTTTATTTATCGATGTTCAGAAGATATCGATCTAATCCCTCCCACGTCGTTACTCTCGATGAAATTGAGTTACATCCTAATTTGACCTATGGCAAGAACCAATTAATATTTTAACTCAAGAAGTAAAAGAACTAAGAACCAAGCGTGTGGCATTGGTGAAAGTATTGTGGCACCGTTATGGCGCAAAATAGGCTACTTGGAAGCTGAATGTGACAATGAGATCTCAATATCCTCATCTTTTCTCCGATAAATTTCGAGGACAAAATTTCTTAAGAAGTGGAACATTGTTCATGGTCTAATTTTTAATTGTATTGATAAATGTGGTTTCGAAACCCCATTTCCATAAGCTGATAGAGTTAATATGAAAATATGCTAAAGAATGGTCAAGTAATTTAGCTGATAAGATAGTCAATTAAACTAGGGACTAAATTTTAAAGGCCCAATCACTATAGAGTTTTAATTAAGAAAAGACTTGAGGACCTAGATGCAATTAACCAAAGGGTTAAAATGATTATTAAACCATTTTTAATTAATAGTTAGTAGATGATGATGACATTTTCCATTAAAGGAGGTTAATAATTAAATTATATTAATTAAGTCATGATTAAGTTAATTAAGTTAGATTAATTAAATCTTAATCAATATATATATATACTATAGATAGTGGAGATGAAAGTCTTATCTTTTCATTCCATTCATGTCATCCAAGGAAGAAAGAAAAATAAAGAAGAAAAGCTTTCAAACTCTTTTAACATTTGACCACAAAATTAGGTGAGAAAATCAATCGTTTTCTTGTAATTTTTATAGATTTATGATCATGGGAGCTTTATTTATCTATCACATGTATCAATTCGTTAAATTTATTGAGTTTTTAGCAAGTTTCCATTATTGATAAACTGATAAGTTAGGCTTGGAATTGATAAACATTGAGCTTAGATTATGAAAAGAACTAAATTGTAAAATTAGTTAGCTTTGTAATATTTGGGACCAAATTGATTAAATGTAAAAAAAATTATAAAATTATGCTAGGACAAGAAAGTATAGGGTCCCTAATGAAAGGATGTGAAATCAAATTTTGATCCGAAGCTAGGAATCAAAAAATATGTTTATCTCAAGTTTAGAGACTAAATTGAATAAAATACAAAATATGTGTATAATCAAAAGATGATTAATTTGAATCATGCATCTCAAGGCATTATTGTTGTGATACATAAAATGGTTATTGTGTGTTTGTATATGATATTGATTGGTATAAATATATATTTGTATAGAACTGGAATCAGATAAAAATAAAACTTGTAGAGGAAAAGTAAAAATTGCATAATAAGTCCTAAGAAACCTACTCTCTCTTTTTTTTTTTTTGAAAGGTAAGTTCATATAGAACTTACTACCCTTTCTTATTTAATAGGTATGCTTGTTTTTATTTTCATTTTATCTATGCTTGAACATAAGTTAAGATTTTGGTGGAAATTAACATATATGGCTAGAAAATGTGATTTAATTGAAATTAATTGAGATTAGCGATTGATGTTATTCTATTGACTATAACTAGAAAAAGGGCAAGGTCTCAAAACATATCATTTACTATATGTGTAATTCATGTTCAAATTCAATCCACAGAATTTGAAAAATGATATGTGACAGTTACGGGTTATGAATATGCTAATATGTATGATTGATGCCTTTGTGAACTTTGTAAAATGCTAGGATATAGTTGGCATGCTAATTGGGTCATATGTGCACTTGTGTACAAGATAGTTGACGATATAGAGATTATCATATGTTTGTAACACCTCAAAATAGGGCGTAGGAGTTTTAAGGGTGTTTTAGGAATATTAGCTTTAGAGTGTTCAAAATTTGGTGACATGGTTTATCAGAAATGTTTTTGTCTATGGTGTTTAGAAAATCAAGTCAATTTTTGAAAAAGGTGTTTAAAAGATCATTAATTTTGAAATAAGGACTGATTTGTAAAAAGGTCAAAATTGTGAGTTTTGAAAAGGCAATTAAACCAAAATTTAAAATTCAACCTATTTCTTTCCCTACCTACAGCAAAGTCACCTTCCCTCTTTATTTGTGTTTGCTGTCCAAAGCTTCTCCAAATCCTCTCATTCAATTTTCATTGTTAAACTTCCATCCTATTGATTTTTATCATCACCCAAGCCATAAGCCTCCATAGAAGTTAAGAAAAACAACCAAAAACACCATAGTTTTCTCCATTGTCAAGCTTTTGGGTTTTTTAGGTTGTCAATCAAATGCTTGGTTTTTCATCATCTAAGGTAATGATTCAAATTCTAATTATTTTTAAACATTACCTAGTCTCTAAAACTGAATTATTAGTCATTAAATTGCATGTTTTAAATAAAAACTAAAAATTAGGTCGTTAATGGTGAAATTCAAGATTTTGTATAAAAACAATATTTCAAAGTGCTTTTCAATTAGTTTTGATGTGATTAGAAGGTTTCTAAACTTACTTTAAAGTTTCGTTAAAGATTTCTAATGTTTTAACAAATTTTCGTTAAAATTGCCATAGACATGTCGAAGATGTCGATATTATGAATTGAGTATTTTAGTGTAGTTTAAAGGTCAAAAATTAGTTGTAGATAAATAATTAGATGAATGGAACTCATTTTAGATGAAATGATTAACTATAGATTGAGATATTTGGATTTCAAGTTGGTTATGTTAAAGCTTTTAGTTACATGAGAATTAGTTTAGGCTTATGTTTTGTATGCTTTTAATGAGTCCTTGGCTTATTTTTGGATGCATTTTTGTGTGAATTTGCTATGTTCAAGTTTAAAATTCGATAGAACCTTTTACGAGTAGAGATAAAGGTAAGGAAGAGTTAGTTTGAGCTTTCAGCTTTTCAGTGAAACTGTATTGCTGAGTTTGGAATAATTGTTGTGGATATGATTCAATACATTATTTGGGAATTTAGTTGTAGCCTAAACCCTATACTAAATTCCGAGTATAAGTTTTCTCATACCTATGTTATCTTGTGAACTATGTGCTTATGTGTTTGTGAATATGTGAATTGAAATGAGATTCTATAACATATGAGATATGGTTATGATAACCATTAAGAAAGTGTAAATGTAAGCATGTTATACATGCTAGATGACAGTGATAATGTTGTAATATGATATTTGCAGTGAATAAGTGCAGTGAACGGTAAGTAATATGTGCGTTAATAACGAATATTTTGGCATTATGATCTTTGAGACCATTGGATTAGTTAGCATGCCATAGGATTGTGAGTACTCACCTCTATGTATATTGATTTTGGGGGTTGATGCCTTAGGACATGTTGGAGGGATAAGAGAATGTGAGTGAAGCTCCATATAGTGGGACATGTGAGGGGAAATAAGGAGAGTGTTAGCTTTATGCTTCACTTTTGGGACATGTTTGACTCTATGAGTCTATGTGGTGTGTTAGAGATCCGTGTATCCGATGAGTGATGATAGAGCTCACTTTTATGTTTCATAGCTCAAGTGCCAAATTATCTTAAATTATGAATATGTATGTATTGTGATATGTGTTTATATGACATGTTACCATTATGCAATTTATCTAGAAAGATGTTTTTGAGTATTGGGATATATGCTTGAATGTTATGTGGTT
Organism: Gossypium stocksii; assembly: GCA_020496765.1. Lineage (NCBI taxonomy): Eukaryota > Viridiplantae > Streptophyta > Magnoliopsida > Malvales > Malvaceae > Gossypium > Gossypium stocksii. Next base: position 19,463,641 of record CM035631.1, on the reverse strand, counting down.
ATACAAGTATTATGATATATTCTTAAATGTTATGCGAGTATACAAGTATTGTGATAGATGCTTAAATGTTACGTGAATATTTGAGTATTGTGATATATGCCGGTATGTTAGGTGATTATAGGTGTAATACGATATATGTTTAAAAGTGAATATGTTTACCATGTAACTAGAAAATAATGCACAAGTAAGTATCTTATGGCACTAAAGTTGGAACTGTTGAGGTTGTGCTATATGGTTGTTTCGTTAATGCTTGATGAATTGTTTGCATCGTAGTTGTTTTAGGCGTTCAATAAGCTTGTTAAACTCACCCACTCCCCTTTTTACCCATTACAGATTAGTTGTTTGCTAGTGTGAACGGTATGATTTTCGAGAGGTGATCCAAGCAATACTTTGTTAATTCTCGTAGATGTTCGCTTCTTTAATTATATTGTGGGGAATAAGGCAATATGGTAGATTTATGGTTGATTATTTCCATGACGTTTTAGGTCTATTTGCTGATTTTTTTTGGCTTTAGTATTTAAGATTTACATGTTTATATAATGCTCGATTTTATGAACATTGAAGTTGGTATTATATTTCTTACTTGGACATGTTTTGACGTATTGAACTGTCAATTTAGCCATTTGGATGATTATTTGCTTAAGTAAATGATGCATGATGTTTAGAAACTAAATTGGAATGGATTATTTGCATAAGTATGTTGCACTTTTTAGGTTTGGGGTAGAGGTGTCGATAATCAGGTTTTAAAAATGATACCTCTGTGTTTTGAAACATGCAGGAAGTCACAATAGAAATTTGGTATCGATACTTTTGCTTGAGTATCATTACTAGGGGTTAAAATATTAATATTTCATGCTGATAATTTACTAGACTTTGGGATTTTAGTCGAGAATCATAATGCAAGTTTGGTATCAGTTTTCTAGGTGGTATCGATATCACTTAAAGAAAATATCGATACCCTAGTCTTAGTATCGATACCTACGGACAAGTTTTGGAAATTTTGTTAAATGGACCTTATGCACACTTAATTATTATTATAAGACTATTTGATGTATGGTTAGCATGTAACATTGATAACTAACAAGTATAATTGACTTAAAACCTATACGAATACTAAAATGGATGAACTTTTAGTTGTTGTATATGACATAAGATGGTGGTGTGGCATCCCAATATTCGAGCTTGGCAACTAGGCCGGGTATAGGTTGTTACAATGTTAATTCAGGATCCAACATTGTTGCAGATCATCGAGTATCCACTGTCTCTACGGAGACCTTGGTGTGATAAAGGGATGTATTTGAATACATATATATTTGATGCCTACAGGCTTTGCACTTTGGTGCCTTGGTGTGGTGTATTTAACCCTCCTATCTGAGTCTATTTTACTAAGGTTCCATTAGGTGAAACATAGAAATTGAATCTTGAAATCGAAAAATGAAACGAAACAAATTTGATAAGCTATTATGATATGTGATTCAAATTAAAATGGTATGAACTTGTAGATTGATGATAGTATATGAAATTGTGATAATCGTATATGGATTGGTATGATTCGGTGATGCTTTGGATATGTTATAAGGCTTAACACTTATGATACTTATATTTATTATACTTACTTTGTTGTAACATTATGTGTCATTTCTAGCCAAATGTATACCAAATGTTTTGGTAGTAACATGCTTGCCTATAAGTAAGGTTAGTGTTGAAATTTCCATTTGAACTTAGTAAGTTGTAAATGCTTACCTATTGTTATTTTCATTACATGTAGATCCCTAGATTGCGGAACTCTCAAAGTCAGATTAGAACAAATATCACACTATCATAAAGTCAAGAAAAGTATGTTCATTTTGGCACCTAGCTTTGTGGCATTTATATAAGGTCCCTTGTTATGTAAATGGTCATCTATAATGTAAATGTTAATGGTTGGATTTGTGTGCTAAGGTTGGTAAATAGACTAGTTATGCCTAGTTTTTGCTCATGAGTTGTGTGCCATTTGAGCATTTGGTTTTAAAGGTTTTATAAGCTTTAATTGCATAAGTTGACATGATACAATGATTTGAAGAAAATAAGATGAACTCTTACTTTTTATGTTGCTATTATAGGTCCTAAAATTGCCATATTATGTTGAATGATAGGTTGACACTAAAAGGGATATGAAGTTGTAGTATTTTGCCTACAAAGTCACAACACCATCACATGGATGTTGTAACACCACATTTTTAATGTTGCAACGTCCTCTATTTGAGGTCATGATGTCAACTTACCATTTTTGATGCCGTGATTACACCCCTAATGTCGTGACGCCAACTCGAAAAGTTTGGAAACTTTACATTTTAGTCCTCAAATGGTCTCGAGTTATGAAAAGAGCTTTTGTAAGCTTGTATAAACCCCAGATAAAAATATATTTTATAATATAATAATTTAATGATCATGTTAGTGGATATATAGTGTTGAATCAATAGAAATTATGTTGTAATTGATTGTAGTTACTCTGACGACAAATGTGGTATCTTGTAACTTAGACCCGGCGATTGGGTCAGTCAAGGGATATTACAAAGTACTTTCAATAACATATAAAATAACATATGCAAATCTCTCAATTATATAGTTTTTTTTAATATTTGCTAAAATAATAAAGATCTTTATCAATCCCTATTAATAACAACTAAACTAGTTAAATACAATATAATATTAAAAAACAAGGTAAACAAGGATTGCTGGCAGCTAATTCTTTAATGTTTCAATCCAATCCAACTTCTTCAATCTAAGGGATTAGATAGACTCAATCTGATTCGATCTCCAAATATGTTTCCCCAAGTGATATGATCTTCATTGGTGGGCTAGATACAATCCCCAATATTAGCATAATCCAAAAATCTGATTCAATAAATTGCCATTCAATCCCCGTTGTTTTGGACCGAGCTTAGTGAGAGTAAGATCTTTAGGGTTGATTTGATTAGAGATGCCGAGCAGAAGGTAAAGGTGATTCGAGATAGTCTTAAGGCAGCTTCAGATCATCAAAAGTCATACGCGGATTTAAAGCGGAAAGATATCGAGTATCAGGTCGGAGATAAAGTATTCCTTAAAGTATCACCTTGGAAAAAGGTGCTCAGATTCGGCCGTAAGGGCAAATTGAGTCCGAGGTTCATCGGACCATATGAAATATCTGAACGGATTGGACCGGTAGCATATCGATTGATTTTGCCTCTCGAACTTGAAAAGATCCACAACGTTTTTCATGTTTCGATGCTCCGACGATATAGATCTGACCCATCGCATGTGATTAATCCGTCTGACATTGAGATTTGATCTGACATGAGTTACGAGGAGGAACCAATTCGTATTTTGGCACACGAGGTTAAAGAGTTGCGGAATAAGAGGATTTCGTTAGTGAAAGTGTTGTGGGTCAAACACGGGGTTGAAGAAGCTACTTGGGAGCTTGAGGATTCGATAAGAGAACGTTACCCAAACTTGTTTTCCGGTAAGAATTTTCGGGGACGAAAATTTCTTAAGTGGGGGAGAGTTGTGACAGCCTTAAAACGACCCTAGTCTGAATGTGGTTTCGGGACCACAAAACCGAGGCATAAAGTATATTTAATATTCATTTTGATGCCTATAATATGTGTTAATTCATGTGTGACATGTTTGGTGTGTTGATTTAGAGTTATAAACTTGAATTTCACTAAAAAGGACCTAGTAGTGAACTTTGAAAATATGCTAGGCAAGTGTGTGATGACTAATAATTACATGCATGCAAAATAAGGGATTTGCATGTCAAATTACCCACTTTCATGATAGTGGATGGTAATGATGAGGTTTTGGCATTTTGTGATTTGTAGCTTAGTTAATTATTAATTTAATAAAAGAAATTAATATTTAGTTATCATAAAATAAAAGATTAAAATAATATTATGAAATGAAAAGATAAAATTTAATATTAGTAAATTGGGTGAAAAAAAAAAAGTGTTTCTTCTTTGTTCTCTCTTTGCCGTGAATTGAGAAAGAAAGAAAGCTTTTGAAGCTTAAGGCATTTGGCTAGTGAGGGCATCAAATTAAGGTAAGGTTTCATGCATTTCTTTGGATTTCTTTGTGAAATTTGGTTGATAGTGAGGTTCTCTTCATGACCCATGTTTAAATTCTTTGAGGCTTGGATGTTTGAAGTTTTCGGCCTTGGTAAAATTTGTGAAAGATGGAAGCTTTGAAGTCATGAAGTTAGGAGTGTTTATGAGATGAACTTTAAGGTGCTAAATCCATGTAGGTTTAAGTTAAAAGACATGTATTAGTATAAAAATGATTTTTCTTTTTGTGCTCATGTGTGTGTGAATGGTAATAAAGTGCCGAATGTTCTTGTAAATTAAGCTTGAATTTATGGAATTGAGTGGTAAGCATAAATTTGTTTAAGTGAAGATGAGGCATGTGTTCGGTCATGGTTCAAGTGTGCAAATTCATGTTAGATGATGTTTTTCTTTATGGAATGATAGGAATTGTTAAGTAAGTGCTTAATAGACATTGTAATGTTAAATGTATGAGCTTATAAGCTTGTAAGTTTGATTGTGAATTTATGCTTTGTGTGAGTAAATTGTTCAAAGGAACATTCGGCCATGGGGTACATTTATATTGTTGTAAATTGGAATTAGTGAGGTATGTCGATTTCGGTTAATTAATAATTGAATGAGTCCAAGACTTGTTGATTTTGGTAAATGGGTGTTTAAAGAAAAAAAAAATTTGAGTATTCGGCCATTATGGTATTGAGCTAAGCCTTGAGTACTTAATGTCATAAATTGAAAGTAGTGAATTATATGATTAAAAAGGGACTTAGTTGCATCTTAGTGATTTGATGTTATTCCGGTCTTAAACAAGATGGTACAAGAGGTAGAGGATAAATTGAACTCAAAATCTATATGGACATAAGACCAAATTGATAATTGGCATTCGGCCAAGTGAAATTTATGAAAATTTTTGTATGTGTTTTGGGTTATACATTAGGGCTACATGTATAATCGGTCTTTAGGAAAATTTTATGTATACAAATAGATTGTGGTCATTTGTTAAATATGTGAATAAGAACTCTAAAGAGTGAAATTGTATAAATCTGCTTGGTACAGCAGCAGTAACGTGTTTTGGAAAAATCACCATAAATTGTGGGAGATGAATTAGAAGCTGAATAAATTGTGTAATTAAAGCTTAATGAGTCTAGTTTCTTATAAAAGAAACCTTACAAGCAATGGAATTGTCGATAAAGAGATTTTTAAAGTTGTGTGAGACAGTGTCAGAATGACTCCGAAATCCCCTGTTCTGTTTTTATAAAATCACCATAAATTGTAAAAAAATTTTTATGAGACAAAATTTATATTATTAGACTCAAAAATGAGTCTAGTTTTAAATGAAATAGGTGAGGACATATTTTGAATTATGTACAAGGAGAAATTCGATTCGTAGTATGGGATGGTCAGTCTAGTCAAACAGTCAAATAGGGGAAACTTTAAGAAAATTCTGGTATTGATTGGCCAAACCAAAAATTATGAAAATTTTATGGATGGAAGATAAATGAGTCTATTTTCATGAAAAATTAATGGCACTTCATTTGGAGTTTCGTAGCTCTATTTATGAGTAAATTATTGAATGCTGCTCAGAAAATCAGCTTGTTGTGACTTATGATATGTATGTGAAATGATCGAATGTGCGTGTCTGTTTTCAATGAGAAGAATATGCATGTATTATTTGACTATAAGTGAAAATGATTCATTGAGAGGCTTGGATAAGGATTAATAGAATTAAATGTTTTATTTAGCTCAAGAGCATAGAGGGACGAGTTCGGATAAAGGGAAGGCTAAAGTGGTCGAATAGCCAACTCGTAATTTCTCGGGAAAGTTCAAGGTAAGTTTTGAGTAATCGAATTCGGTATTTAAGTTAAAATGCCATGACATACATGCTGATATTTGAACAATGTCCCATTAAGAAGGAAACCTTATTCATGTTTGCTATATAGCCGAATGGCTCATAGAGAAAAGGACCGAAATTGAGATTTGAAATGCATTGCTTATGTATGCTTGATCATTGGGCCGAAAGTCTAGAAAAGAAGAGTATACATGTATAAGATTTGAATTATATATATATTTATGATATAAAGTCGAAAAGCATGTTATATGTTTGCATGCAAATGAATTGATTGAATAACAAGTGCAATCTTGCTATGTGAAACTTGGCAACATGCGAATATATATATGTGTATGAGAATATGTGATGTGAATCCGGGATTAAGTCCCGCTGACTATATGTGGAGATTATGTCCGGGTTAAAACCCGAAGGCTATATGCAGAGATGATGTCCGGGTTAAGACCCAAAGGCTATATGCGGAGATTATATCCGGGGTAGAGACCCGATGGCCATGTATAGAGTTTACCCGAGCTAAAGATCTTGATGATGATGAGAGTAAAGCCTAAGACTAATGGTCTTCAAGGTAACGATCGCTAATGAATTGCGCTGAAAGTGTTAAGTTATACAGGTATGTACCCTTGGCTTATATGCAAGCTGGATTTTGGACCGAATACTAAGGTCATTATGTGATTTCTTATGTGTTCATGAAATGAGATTATTAATATGATCAAAGTACAATTGGCCTATGTGAAATGTTATGTGAATTTTTGTGACATGTATATGTTTACGTGAACTTACTATGAGTGAAAGCTATCCACTTTCGTATGTGATGTGAATGTATATGTTTGAAAAAAAAAAAGAGGGTGACTTACCCACAAGAAGAGGGAAACAAAGATACGAACAACTATGTTATAATTTAATACTTTATTTGTTGACATTGCTTAAAACTTACTAAGCATTGTAATGCTTACTCTGTTTCTCTTGTTTCCTCTGTTTTATAGATCTCATTTTGGAAGCTACGGACTCGGGGATTGAAGCCTTAATCACCTACACTATCGCTGTTATTTTGGTACATTTGATGGTTATTTTGGGTCAATGGCATGTATAGGCTATTTTCCTTCGGTTGAACCAAACTTCATTTTGAGTTGTAAATATTTCTAGCCATGCGAAAATGGCTTGCTTAGTCTTCGAGTTTGATTATATGTGTTGAAATGATTCTCATACGATTCGATGTTGTGGCATGATAATTAGTTAGTACCCAATATGCAATGACTTTTCAAATGTGATGTTTGGTTATTGAATTGTTCGATTTAGCCAAATTGTTAGTAGCCACAAGGTAGAGATTTGCTAGCATGCTTATAGAACGATTTTAATGAGATATGATGTTCTGACCGAACCGACCTACAAGTGTTATATTCAACTATAGAACTCAATGAATTCATGTCTAGCTTTGTAACTATGAACCTCGGTAGATTGTATTTAGATTTTGTAATACCTTAAACCCTAATCCGACGACGGATAGGGGCGTAGGGTGTTACATTTTTATTGGTATCAGAGCTACGGTTTAGTCGATTCTCAGACTAACGTAGCGTGTGTGAGTATAGCTATACATGCCATTTTGTGATAATGCGATAGTGTGGTGATTTCTGACATTTGAAATGTGTTTTTCGTATAGTAATGGATTCCGATCCCGATCGAGCCGGAGCAGAAGATATTGAGAGTGTAGCAGCTGCTCCCGCGCAAGGGACCGCGCCGACCGACTCTCAGCCGAATGCCAGTCGTCGAGATGATGACATGAGGCAGAACTTGTATGCAATGATGAGTGATTGGTTTACTCAATTCCTACGAACTAATCCGGCTGTTCCACAACCTCCTCCCCCGAATAACCCACTTCCGACCCCTGTGGCTCCTCTTGAGGCCGACCCTGTGAGGTCGAGTAAACCCCCAGTCGATAAAATTAGAAAATATGGGGCTGAAGAGTTCCGGGCTACAGTTGATGAGGATGCTGAGCGGGCCAAGTTTTGGCTCGATAATGTAATCCGTGTGTTTGATGAGTTGTCGTGTACGCCCGAAGAGTGCTTGAAGTGTGCCGTATCTCTGCTGCGTGATTCTGCCTACTATTGGTGGAACACATTGGTTTCGGTGGTATCGAGAGAGCGAGTTAGTTGGGAGTTTTTCCAAGTTGAGTTCCGAAAGAAGTATATCAGCCAAAGATTTATCGATCAGAAACGGAAGGAATTCCTCGAGCTTAAACAAGGTAGAATGTCGGTGACCGAATATGAGAGGGAATTCGTACGACTTAGCCGATATGCTCGCGAGTGTATATCATCCGAAGCTATTATGTGTAAACGCTTCGAGGACGGGTTAAATGAAGACATCAAACTGCTGGTTGGCATTCTGGAAATTCAAGAGTTCGTTGTTCTTGTCGAGCGAGCCTGCAAGGCCGAAGAGCTTCGAAATGAAAAGAAAAAAGCTGATAGCGGAGCCAGAGAGTTCCGTAAGAGATCATCTGGGAGGTCTACTCAAAAATCCTCAAAGAAGTTCCGAAGTGAATCGGACAGACCATCTGCTACTTCGGGTTTTTCTAGACGAGACCGTGATCGACCCCCTATGAGTACACGTGCCACTTCTGTTGGTAGTGTTGGAAACGACCGTCGAGACCGAGCCGAGTGCAAGTATTGTGGAAAATGGCATTCGGGGAGCTGCAGATTTCATGATCGCTCCTGTTATAAGTACGGGTCGACTGATCACTTTATAAGAGATTGCCCTAGATGGTCCGAGCAAAATGTGAACCCGAGTGGGAAACCGAGTACTACTTCAGCACGAGGTAGGCCACCTAGAAATCCAGGAAATGCTAGCGGCGGTCAGAGAAGGTTTAGAGATGCCACAACAAGATCCGAGGCTCATGCTCCTACTAGGGCTTACGCTATTCGCGCACGAGAGGATGCCTCTTCGCCCGATGTTATCACCGGTACTTTCACTCTTTTTGATACTGATGTAATTGCTTTAATTGACCCCGGTTCAACTCATTCATATGTATGTGAAAGTTTGGCATCCAGTAAGACTCTCCCTATTGAGTCTACTGAGTTTGTGATTCAAATGTCCAATCCCTTGGGTCGTTGTGTTTTAGTTGATAGAGTGTGTAAGAAATGTCCCCTTAAGATTCGGGATTCCTATTTTTCGGCCGATTTGATGCTTTTGCCATTCGACGAATTCGATGTTATACTCGGAATGGATTGGTTGACTGTGCACGATGCGGTAGTGAATTGCAAACGAAAGACTATTGATTTACGATGTTCGACTAATGAGATAATTCGGATTGAGTCTACGGATTTAAACGGGTTGCCGGCGGTAATATCTTCTATGTTGGCTCAAGAATTTATGAAAAAGGGTTGTGAGGCTTATCTTGCTTATGTTTTAGATAGCAAATTATTTGAACTAAAGCTTGAGACTGTACCTGTGGTTTGTGAGTATCCGGACGTATTTCCCGAAGAATTACCGGGATTACTGCCTGTTAGGGAGGTTGAGTTCAGCATTGAGCTAGTTCTGGGTACAACTCCGATTTCGATTGCTCCATATCGCATGGCTCCAACAGAGTTGAAAGAGTTGAAATCTCAGTTGTAAGAGTTGACCGATAGAGGTTTCGCAAGACCGAGCTTTTCTCCTTGGGGTGCACCAGTCTTGTTCGTGAAAAAGAAGGACGGATCTTTGAGAATGTGTATTGACTATCGGCAGTTGAACAAGGTGACTATAAAGAATAAGTATCCATTGCCTCGTATCGACGACTTATTCGATCAGCTAAAGGGAGCCTCAGTGTTTTCAAAAATTGACTTGTGATCCGGCTATTATCAGTTGTGAGTTCGAGACTCAGACGTGCCCAAGACTGCATTCAAAACGAGGTATGGACACTACGAATTTTTAGTGATGCCGTTTGGGCTAACAAATGCCCCCGCTGTTTTCATGGATCTGATGAATCGAGTGTTTAAGCAGTACCTAGATCGATTTGTGGTCATGTTTATCGATGACATTTTGGTTTATTCTCGCGATGAGATTGAGCATGCCGAGCATTTAAGACTTGTGCTACGGATTTTGCGTGATAACCAGTTGTATGCGAAATTCAGCAAGTGTGAGTTCTGGTTGCGCGAGGTTGGCTTTCTGGGACATATAGTGTCTGCTGCGGGGATCCAAGTTGATCCGAATAAAATATCTGCTATCCTTGATTGGAAGCCTCCTAAAAATGTCTCAGAAATCCGAAGCTTTTTGGGACTTACCGGGTATTACCGACGGTTTGTGAAAGACTTCTCAATGATCTCAACCCCGTTGACGAAGCTATTGCAGAAAGATGTTAAATTCGAATGGTTCGAGAAGTGCCAAAAGAGTTTCGACCAATTGAAAGCCCTATTGACAGAAGCTCCAGTATTAGTTCAGCCTGAATCCGGTAAAGAGTTTGTGGTTTATAGTGACGCGTCTTTGAATGGCTTGGGGTGTGTTTTGATGCAAGAGGGCAGAATTGTTGCGTACGCTTCAAGACAGTTAAAGCCTCATGAGAAAAACTATTCGACTCATGATCTCGAATTAGCTGCTATTGTGTTTGCTCTGAAGATTTGGTGTCACTACCTTTTCGGTGAGAAATGTCATATCTTCTCCGACCATAAAAGCCTCAAATACTTGATGTCGCAAAGAGACTTGAATTTGAGACAGAGACGTTGGCTTGAATTGCTGAAGGATTACGAACTTGTTATCGACTATCACCCGGGGAAAGCGAATGTAGTTGCTGATGCTCTTAGCCGAAAATCATTGCTTGCTCTACGAGCAATGAATGTGCATTTATCGGTAGCTAATGATGGCGTGATGATAGCGGAATTAAAAGCGAAACCGGTGTTTCTACGACAAGTTTGTGAGGCTCAGAAAGCAGACGAGGATTTAATTGCCAAGCGAGCTCAATGCGATGCAAATGCGGATCCTGAGTTTCAAGTTGACGACAATGATTGTTTGAGGTTTCAAGGCCGAGTATGTATACCGAGAAGTTCAGAGTTGGTTTCGGTGATTTTAGATGAAGCTCATAATGGCCGAATGTCAATTCATCCGGGAAGCGCTAAAATGTACAATGATTTGAAACGTCAGTATTGGTGGCATGGTATGAAACGAGACATCTCAAATTTTGTGTCGAAGTGTCTGATATGCCAACAAGTAAAAGCGGAACATCAGGTGCCATCGGGTTTGCTGCAACCGATTTTGATTCCCGAGTGGAAATGGGATAAAGTCACAATGGATTTCGTATCTGGGCTACCGTTGACACTGAGCAAGAAGGATGCGATTTGGGTTGTCGTAGACCGATTAACTAAGTCCGCTCATTTTCTACCCGTGCATACGGATTACTCCCTTGATAAGCTAGTGGAGTTGTATGTTTCTCAGATCGTCAGATTGCACGGGATCTCTATCTCTATTGTATCGGATAGAGACCCGAGATTTACATCGCGAATTTGGAAGAAACTACAAGATTCTCTGGGTACTAAGCTACATTTTAGTACCGCGTTCCATCCTCAGACGGACGGTCAATCGGAACGAGTAATTCAAATACTCGAAGATATGTTGAGATGTTGTGTCCTTGAGTTTAGTGGTTTGTGGGAACGGTATTTGCCTTTGACTGAATTCGCTTACAACAACAGTTTCCAATCGAGCATTAAAATGGCACCTTACGAGGCTTTGTACGGTCGCAAATGTCGTACACCGTTGTTTTGGACCGAGCTTAGTGAGAGTAAGATCTTTGGGGTTGATTTGATTAGAGATGCCGAGCAGAAGGTAAAGGTGATTCGAGATAGTCTTAAGGCAGCTTCAGATCGTCAAAAGTCATACGCGGATTTAAAGCGGAAAGATATCGAGTATCAGGTCGGAGATAAAGCATTCCTTAAAGTATCACCTTGGAAAAAGGTGCTCAGATTCGGCCGTAAGGGCAAATTGAGTCCGAGGTTCATCGGACCATATGAAATATCTGAACGGATTGGACCGGTAGCATATCGATTGATTTTGCCTCCCGAACTTGAAAAGATCCACAACGTTTTTCATGTTTCGATGCTCCGACGATATAGATCTGACCCATCGCATTTGATTAATCCGTCTGACATTGAGATTCGATCTGACATGAGTTACGAGGAGGAACCAATTCGTATTTTGGCACACGAGGTTAAAGAGTTGCGGAATAAGAGGATTTCGTTAGTGAAAGTGTTGTGGGTCAAACACGGGGTTGAAGAAGCTACTTGGGAGCTTGAGGATTCGATAAGAGAACGTTACCCAAACTTATTTTCCGGTAAGAATTTTCGGGGACGAAAATTTCTTAAGTGGGGGAGAGTTGTGACAGCCTTAAAATGACCCTAGTCTGAATGTGGTTTCGGGACCACAAAACCGAGGCATAAAATATATTTAATATTCATTTTGATGCCTATAATATGTGTTAATTCATGTGTGACATGTTTGGTGTGTTGATTTAGAGTTATAAACTTGAATTTCACTAAAAAGGACCTAGTAGTGAACTTTGAAAATATGCTAGGCAAGTGTGTGATGACTAATAATTACATGCATGCAAAATAAGGGATTTGCATGTCAAATTACCCACTTTCATGATAGTGGATGGTAATGATGAGGTTTTGGCATTTTGTGATTTGTAGCTTAGTTAATTATTAATTTAATAAAAGAAATTAATATTTAGTTATCATAAAATAAAATATTAAAATAATATTATGAAATGAAAAGATAAAATTTAATATTAGTAAATTGGGTGAAAAAAAAAAGTGTTTCTTCTTTGTTCTCTCGTTGCCGTGAATTGAGAAAGAAAGAAAGCTTTTGAAGCTTAAGGCATTTGGCTAGTGAGGGCATCAAATTAAGGTAAGGTTTCATGCATTTCTTTGGATTTCTTTGTGAAATTTGGTTGATAGTGAGGTTCTCTTCATGACCCATGTTTAAATTCTTTGAGGCTTGGATGTTTGAAGTTTTCGGCCTTGGTAAAATTTGTGAAAGATGGAAGCTTTGAAGTCATGAAGTTAGGAGTGTTTATGAGATGAACTTTAAGGTGCTAAATCCATGTAGGTTTAAGTTAAAAGACATGTATTAGTATAAAAATGATTTTTCTTTTTGTGCTCATGTGTGTGTGAATGGTAATAAAGTGCCGAATGTTCTTGTAAATTAAGCTTGAATTTATGGAATTGAGTGGTAAGCATAAATTTATTTAAGTGAAGATGAGGCATGTGTTCGGTCATGGTTCAAGTGTGCAAATTCATGTTAGATGATGTTTTTCTTTATGGAATGATAGGAATTGTTAAGTAAGTGCTTAATAGACATTGTAATGTTAAATGTATGAGCTTATAAGCTTGTAAGTTTGATTGTGAATTTATGCTTTGTGTGAGTAAATTGTTCAAAGGAACATTCGGCCATGGGGTACATTTATATTGTTGTAAATTGGAATTAGTGAGGTATGTCGATTTCGGTTAATTAATAATTGAATGAGTCCAAGACTTGTTGATTTTGGTAAATGGGTGTTTAAAGAAAAAAAAAAATTTGAGTATTCGGCCATTATGGTATTGAGCTAAGCCTTGAATACTTAATGTCATAAATTGAAAGTAGTGAATTATATGATTAAAAAGGGACTTAGTTGCATCTTAGTGATTTGATGTTATTCCGGTCTTAAACAAGATGGTACAAGAGGTAGAGGATAAATTGAACTCAAAATCTATATGGACATAAGACCAAATTGATAATTGGCATTCGGCCAAGTGAAATTTATGAAAATTTTTGTATGTGTTTTGGGTTATACATTAGGGCTACATGTATAATCGGTCTTTAGGAAAATTTTATGTATACAAATAGATTGTGGTCATTTGTTAAATATGTGAATAAGAACTCTAAAGAGTGAAATTGTAAAAATCTGCTTGGTACAGCAGCAGTAACGTGTTTTGAAAAAATTACCATAAATTGTGGGAGATGAATTAGAAGCTGAATAAATTGTGTAATTAAAGCTTAATGAGTCTAGTTTCTTATAAAAGAAACCTTACAAGCAATGGAATTGTCAATAAAGAGATTTTTAAAGTTGTGTGAGACAGTGTCAGAATGACTCCGAAATCCCCTGTTCTGTTTTTAGAAAATCACCATAAATTGTAAAAAAATTGTTATGAGACAAAATTTATATTATTAGACTCCAAAATGAGTCTAGTTTCAAATGAAATAGGTGAGGACATATTTTGAATTCTGTACAAGGAGAAATTCAATTCGTAGTATGGGATGGTCAGTCTAGTCAAACAGTCAAATAGGGGAAACTTTAAGAAAATTCTGGTATTGATTGGCCGAACCAAAAATTATGAAAATTTTATGGATGGAAGATAAATGAGTCTATTTCATTCAAAATTAATGGCACTTCATTTGGAGTTTCGTAGCTCCAGTTATGAGTAAATTATTGAATGCTGCTCAGAAAATCAGCTTGTTGTGACTTATGATATGTATGTGAAATGATCGAATGTGCGTGTGTGTTTGCAATGAGAAGAATATGCATGTATTATTTGACTATAAGTGAAAATGATTCATTGAGAGGCTTGGATAAGGATTAATAGAATTAAATGTTTTATTTAGCTCAAGAGCATAGAGGGACGAGTTCGGATAAAGGGAAGGCTAAAGTGGTCGAATAGCCAACTCGTAATTTCTCGGGAAAGTTCAAGGTAAGTTTTGAGTAATCGAATTCGGTATTTAAGTTAAAATGCCATGACATACATGCTGATATTTGAACAATGTCCCATTAAGAAGGAAACCTTATTCATGTTTGCTATATAGCCGAATGGCTCATAGAGAAAAGGACCGAAATTGAGATTTGAAATGCATTGCTTATGTATGCTTGATCATTGGGCCGAAAGTCTAGAAAAGAAGAGTATACATGTATAAGATTTGAATTATATATATATATTTATGATATAAAGTTGAGAAGCATGTTATATGTTTGTATGCAAATGAATTGATTGAATAACAAGTGCAATCTTGCTATGTGAAACTTGGCAACATGCGAATATATATATGTGTATGAGAATATGTGATGTGAATCCGGGATTAAGTCCCACTGACTATATGTGGAGATTATGTCTGGGTTAAGACCCGAAGGCTATATGCAGAGATGATGTCCGGGTTAAGACCCAAAGGCTATATACGGAGATTATATCCGGGGTAGAGACCCGATGGCCATGTATAGAGTTTACCCGAGCTAAAGATCTCGATGATGATGAGAGTAAAGCCTAAGACTAATGGTCTTCAAGGTAACGATCGCTAATGTTAAGTTATACAGGTATGTACCCTTGGCTTATATGCAAGCTGGATTTTGGACCGAATACTAAGGTCATTATGTGATTTCTTATGTGTTCATGAAATGAGATTATTAATATGATCAAAGTACAATTGGCCTATGTGAAATGTTATGTGAATTTTTGTGACATGTATATGTTTACGTGAACTTACTATGAGTGAAAGCTATCCACTTTCGTATGTGATGTGAATGTATATGTTTGAAAAAAAAAAAGAGGGTGACTTACCCACAAGAAGAGGGAAACAAAGATACGAACAACTATGTTATAATTTAATACTTTATTTGTTGACATTGCTTAAAACTTACTAAGCATTGTAATGCTTACTCCGTTTCTCTTGTTTCTTCTGTTTTATAGATCTCATTTTGGAAGCTACGGACTCGGGGATTGAAGCCTTAATCACCTACACTATCGCTGTTATTTTGGTACATTTGATGGTTATTTTGGGTCAATGGCATGTATAGGCTATTTTCTTTCGGTTGAATCAAACTTCATTTTGAGTTGTAAATATTTCTAGCCATGCGAAAATGGCTTGCTTAGTCTTCGAGTTTGATTATATGTGTTGAAATGATTCTCATACGATTCGATGTTGTGGCATGATAATTAGTTAGTACCCAATATGCAATGACTTTTCTAATGTGATGTTTGGTTATTGAATTGTTCGATTTAGCCAAATTGTTAGTAGCCACAAGGTAGAGATTTGCTAGCATGCTTATAGAACGATTTTAATGAGATATGATGTTCTGACCGAACCGACCTACAAGTGTTATATTCAACTATAGAACTCAATGAATTCACGTCTAGCTTTGTAACTATGAACCTCGGTAGATTGTATTTAGATTTTGTAATACCTTAAACCCTAATCCGGCGACGGATAGGGGCGTAGGGTGTTACATGATTTCGAGGGCTCATGGTCATTCAATAATTGTATCCTGTTTATCCATCAAAGTTGTTCATGGTTGGCCAGAAAGTATTCATGATGAAGTTCGGTATAGCTATAGAGGGCGATTGCATCAATGAAGGCTTGAATTCAGGGATAGTGGTAATTGAAATTTTGCGGCTAAATTTTCAGGATTTGGATCTTCAAATACGAATAGGAATAGATCAAGGATTGACAATCGTTGCTTGTCTTTTCCTAAATTTTTTGCCCGAGTAACCAGTTTTGAGTGGAGGTGAACTTGCTACACACATAGGCCAACCACATTTTGGGCCTTTACCGAATACAAACATTGCTTCTATTGGAGAGATGGGCCCACCGCATGGTCAATTGGGCATTTTTTCTACATCACCATCGAGGTATAGAGCTAAAGAGGATGATATTATGGAACTCGACGAAACTAAAAATAATACAAGCGACGAGTTTTCAAGCAAAATTTTTTCTAAAGATAGGATGTTTAATAATGGTGCCACATCCGTTTCTAGTGTTTCTGCTTCTTCCTTTATTCCTGTATCGATCAGTCTTCCTTTGGAGGCCTGCTACGATAAATGAATTGTTTAGCTTGGAACTTAAATCTCTTACATAAGCTCCAAATTAAATTCAAGTAAAGAATGTCACATTTTCGAGTCAATCATTTCATTAAATTTTAAACTATTTAGTCATGTTCTACTCATCACTAAGGTTATTTAAATGTTCTTATACCATTTGTAAACTTTCTTTATGACCTAATTTCAAATGGAGGTTGTTTGGTGTTTTTTTTAAAGCAAAACAAGAAAAATTTCAGTAATGGTTTATATGTCTCGAAATAAGAATCTACATATCTCAAAAAATTACTCTAGTACTGTAGCAACTTTGGTTCGAAATCTTCTTTTCTCGAGACAAAAGTACATGCCTTGAGACATGCCCCTGGAACTGTAGTATTTTAGATTCAAAATTTACCCATCTTGAGACTTTGGTTCTTATGTCTTGAGACTTGGAATAGGAGGTCCAAAAATTAAGTTGTAAGCATTTATGAAACAATATCTAAACATCCTTATTTCATTTTTCATACGTTCTTGGTCACTTTCTAAGCTTAAAATTTCACTAAAGGTCAATCTAATCTTTACAAGTTCATTTTAACTTCCTTTACATATTAGCAATTCCATCTCTTATATGAACTTCTTAGCATTACAACTCTTTTATTATTTTTCCTCTTCTTCCTCCTCTTCATTCCACATCCTATATGTACATGTGTATATATATATATATATATGAGAGAACCTTTAGCTTTTAGTATACCATGCCTATATGTAATATGAAATACTTTTTTCACTAATTGCACATATACTCTTAACAAGGTTGTCTACTTGAGTAGAAGTCACTAAATTATTTATATCTTGGCCTACAAAAATCCAAATTAAGATACGTTTTTTGTTTTTGAAACTAGACTCAATGAATGTTTTATCATAAAAGATTTAGAATTTAGTTCAAAGTATATTAATGCCATTTTTTCTTCAAATCTTTCATTATTTTGCTACTAAGAAGCTTTGACCCTTCTCCACTAAATATTATTTATCTTTATGTATAAAATTTGTATAACATTGCTGCTTATTTCTTTTGAAATTTTAACTCATTAAGATTTATATATATATATATATATATATATGAATTTCATCTCCTAACTATTTTTTTTATAATTTTTAATGATATTCAAAGTTAGAATAGAGGATCCTAAAATTTGTATAACCTTGTTTCACTAAAATGCATATATCTCATTCAATACAATCTCATTGCTTACATCATTTATTCTGTACAAAACTAGATTCATTAAACTTTAATTTCATACTTGGGTTATCATTTAACTCATCTTTTAAGATTTTTTTGTGAATTTTTAAATTTAAGCTACTACTGTTGTCCAAAAACTATTTTAGTGATAATATTTACTTTTCCATGGTTATTTACATTAACTTTCATTTAAACATACATACTATTCAATTTAGTCATTTAGATTCATATGTTGATATCATATTCATTTATTTACCTTAAAACTTCTGATAATACAAATCGTATTTCTCTCTTTCATCAATTACTTTCTACCTCTACTATTTCAATTAAAATTCACATATCTAGCATTTCACTCATAATATATTTAACTCAAATCATAGAGATATAAGTAAATTTAATATGAAAACTTACCACTTTTGACAAGAATTTGCTTATTTTCTATTTATTTGTCAACTTTATCACTATCCTTCTATTTTTTTCTAATTTTCTTCACTTACATCTACTAATTTCTTGCTTCTAAGTTGTAGAACATGCTCTCTAAGACATCTAATTCATCTTTACTCTTTGGTGCCTAGGGAAAATTACAAGAATTTTGGGTGAAATAATGGGATTTCATGACAAAGGACTAAATTAATTTAATTAATTAAAATATCTTCATACTTCCATACTTCCATACAAATATCTCCTTTAATTTAATTAATTAAAATATCAAAATATCTTATAATAAAATAATAAAATATTTCACTAATTATATTTCAACACCTAATATTCATCGCTTATTATCATGATAATTATCTTGATTGCGAAATGAATATTTTGCCTTTGAAATTTTTCAATATTAACTTTTGTACCATTTCTCACTTTTGGTAAAATTGTAATTATGTCCCTTTTATTTTTCCACTCTTTCAATTTGGTTCCCTTTTACCAATTTATTTTACCTTGTAGTCCTTTCCTCCTTTGAGGTATTTGCAATTTAGTCTTTCAACTTTTTCATATTTATATTTTAACCACATAAATTTTGAATTACACCAAAGCCATAACTTTCACATTTCTACAACTTAGTCCGTACCTTAAATCAACATGTCAATTTGATAATGCCCTATTGTTTAAGTGCACCGAGCTTAACAATTTGATAGCGCAAGAGGCTATTTATTGGAAACAAAGGTTGAAGGTTTTTTTATGCATTATGGAGAAGCTAATACCAATTTTTTCTATGCACAAGCTTTGAAACAAAAATGATTTAGTTATGTTTCTCTTTTTATGGATAAATATGATTAACCCTACACTATTTTGGATGGTATGTGTTGTGTTGTTAATGATTACTTCATTTTTTTTGAATTCTAATGATATAGGGTTTGAGTAATTTACGCATATGAGATGTATTGTGAGTGATGTGCTTGTAACACCCCTAACCCGTATCCATCGCCAGACTAGGGTTACGAGCTATTACTGATCTAAACATAACATTTAACAAACATTTAACATTCAATACTCATTCATTATCAATTAACATTCATCCACATGCACAATATCCCATATGAAGGTCTATAAGACCTTAAAACATGCTTAGAAGTGGTTCGGAACTAAACAGATAACAAACAAGAACTTTAGAAAAATTTAAAAAATTACAAACATAAAGTGGTCACAAGCCCGTCTGAATAGGCACGCCCGTGTCACAGGCCGTGTGGAAATAGGGCTTACATTCTGACTTGCATCACACGGCCGAGTACACGCTCGTGTGCCAGGCCGTGTGAAAATTGGGTAGTATACTAACTTGTGCCACACGGCCAGTTACACACCAGTGTGTGAGGCCGTGTGGAGCATCCTATCCAATTTGAATTGAACCATCAGGGGACACGGCTGAGACACACGCCCGTGTCTGTAACACCCCTTACCCATATCCAGGCCGGGACAGAGTTCAAGTCATTACCAGACTTAAACACACTTACACATACAATTTTGAGTCGTAAAATTTGCCACCAATTTAAAACTTTTCAAACATATTCATAACATCCCTTTTACAGGCCTACGAAGCCTTAAATATACATTGGAGGTGGTTAGGGACTAAACCAAGAACTTTCAAAACTTTTACAACACTTAGAATGATTTCATGTTTTGGAGAGTCACACGCCCGTGTGGGCTAGCCGTGTGATCACACGCGCCCGTGTGGTTCGGGACATGCCCGTGTCCTTAACCCGTGTAACTCTTTGTTTATGATCTCATCAACCATTTAGGGGCACATGGCCAAGTCAGATGCCCATGGGGCTGACCGTGTGTCACACATGGCCTAGACACACGCCCGTGTGTCTACCCGTGTGGACAACTTTAAGGCTATTTTCCAAGCCATTTACCACCCTCAACCTCATTCACATACTTATACATACCAATAGCATTTAACATGACATTAATTGTCAATCAACATCCATAAACATGGCTTGAACATGGCATTCACTCATCAACAAAGGCAATAACTTGTGCATGCACATATAAATAAGTTTACAGCCCAATTGGCCAATGTGAGCCAATTTGTGTGGCTATAAATCAAATCAAATCCTTAATCATTACAAGCCAATACATTTGTCCATATCAATAACACATACACAAAATGACTAAATCCCTATACAGGCCATGGACTCAAAGTTTTACATTCATTTACCCAACATGATAGCTTGATAGTGTGATAGCATCTCCGGCGATCTCCAATCCTAGCTAGCATACCATCCTATAAGATATGGGTAATGAAAGGGAGTAAGCTACAAAGCTTAGTAAGTTCATATGCAAATAATAAACAAGTTATTAACATGCTTTTACCAATCCTCATAATATGTTCTCAAGATAATATAATCATAATTGCACATAGTTCCACTATTTAATCATGTTCATCTCAAGCTGTCTACTTAAGTCATAGTCACTAAATTATTTATATATTGAGATACGAAACTCCAAATTAAGATCCACTAATTTTCCCTAAAACTAGGCTCATATATCTCCTTACCATAAAATTTTGAGAATTTTTGCTTTAACTAATAAGTACATTTTATTCATTAAAGTCACCTATATTTTGCTGTCTGACAGTTTCGACCCCTCTTCACTAAAAATTAATTATCTCCTCGTACATGATTTAGATGATGTTCCCGTTTATTTCTCTTGAAAATAAACTCATCAATTATTTTAAACATATAAATTATAACCCAAAATTATTTTTTTTACAATTTTTAATGATTTTTCAAAGTCAAAACAGGGGAATCTGAAATCATTTTGACCCTATCTCACTAAAATTCAAAAATCTTATAAGATGAAATGTTTTTGCTTACGCCGTTTATTTTATATGAAAATAGACTTAATAAACTTTTATTTCATATCTTATTCAACCTCTAATTCGGTTTCTACCTTTTTTGGTGATTTTTCAAAGTCACACAACTACTGTTGTCCATAACTATTTTATTTCTAAATTTCACTCTATCATGTTTTCTCTATCGTAACTTTCATTGTAACACTTACTCCATATCAACCTTACCAAAGTTTGATCATATATCGAGCACATTGCTCATAAGTTTACACATATATACCTGCACTTATTCATTACATAGTCATATTCATTTACACTTAATCATTTCCCGTTGAACACATCGGAATAATAACGGATGCCCGGTGGCCTGCACATAGTACCACCTTGTAGCCAAAGCTACCTTTTTCATAAAGTGGCCTTCACTTAGTACCACACTTGTGACCAAAGCTATCTTTCTTCACAAAGTGGCCTTCACATAGTACCACACTTGTGATCAAGCTATCTCTTCTCAAAGTGGCCTTCACATAGTAACACACTTGAGCCACTAGTGACATGTCATTTGTATCCTACTCTATTCCTAATGTTCAACCGAGAAATTTCTCACTTTTCGGTACTTGTCAATTTCATTCAATATTCAACCACATTTCATAAAATATAATAAAATATGATAACGTAAGTAAAAGCGATGCATTATTTACATACAAACCTACCTCAATACCAAAAATGGTGAAAAAGGACATAACCGTCAAATACTTGTTTTTCCCTCGTTCTAGGCCCGAATCTCATTTTTCTTGATCTATAATATCAAATTTAGCTCACTTATTAGTAACATTATTCAATGTGACCCAAAAATCATATTATGGCAAAATTATGTTTTTGCCCCTTTCACATATTTACATTTTTGGGCCTAAGCTCGTAAAATGAAATTTATTCAATTTCTTTGATTCCCAAGCCTAGCTGAACCTCTTTTATACTTATAGCAGCCCAAATTTTTTATTAAATCACACTTTTATGACATATTTTATAACTTTTACAAATTAGTCCTTTTATGCATTTTCACCGAAAATCACTTAGTAAAAGTTGCTTCTCTAACCATAAACATGCATTTTCTACCATTAAACATCAAAATACACACATATTCATCACAGGTCAAAACCCTAGACTTTAACCATATCTCAAATTAACGGTAGAAATAGGTAGATCTTGTTACTAGGATTTCAAAAACGTAAAAATTATTAAAAACGGGGCTAGAACGGACTTACAATCAAGCTTGAAAGCTTTAAAAACCCTAGCCATGGTTTCCCCTTGCTATAATTGGCCATGGGGTTGAATATGGACAAAAATTGGCTTTTAATATTGTTTTTAATTAATTTTAGTCACTAAATTACCAAAATGCCCCTAACTTAAAAATATTCTAATTCACCTATCTCATGTCTATTTTTGTCCAACAAATTAACCAATGGTCTAATTACCATTTAAAGACCTCCAATTTAAAATTTCATAGCAATTTGACACCTCTCGCTTCTACAACTCAAGTTTTGCACTTTTTATAATTTAGTCCTTTTGACTAAATTGAGTGCCCAAATGTCAAAATTTTTGAACAAGATATTTGCGAAATCATTTCGTGCAATTATAGACCATAAAAATATAATAAAAATAAAATTTTCCTTGTTAGATTTGTGGTCCATAAACCACTGTTCCGACTAGGCCCAAAATCAGGCTGTTATAGTGTCTCGCCCGTGTGGACAAAAATAGGCCACTTGCAAGGCCATTTTGTCACCCCAAATTCCATGTACCTACACAAGACAATTGGTACAATTTCCACACTCAAATGGCAACCAAAATAGCCTCAATTCATGCATCATTCATAAGATACTAATCCAACCATTATATATCATCATAACAACCACACAAACTTGGCCAAATTCATAAGTCATAACATTACCATTTACAAGCCAAATCATATGGCTAAAATTCACACCTCAAAATATACCAAATAACCTTTTGAACAACCAATTCAATCATCAAATGCATATCAAAATAAGCCATTTCTCAGGCCACAATACATCATTAGACAAATAACCAAAGGCACATCATATAGCCACTTAGATAACCATTTCAAACATGTCAAAACATAAGGCAATATATATACAATACAAATCATTATCTTTAGGCCATATTCAAGGCCACACACACATTAACATTATCATTACTTACAAGTCAAATATCATGGCTATGCATAACCAAAATACCACATATAGCCTATACATGCGATATACTCAAACATAAACTCAAAAGGGTTCCAAATAGATATCCGATAGTGCAATGATGTTCCTGATGATCCCAGAGTCCGAGCTAGCTCCAATTCAATGTAAAACATGGAAAGGAAAATATAGCAACTTCATAGCTTAATAAGCTCGTATGTAATAAACTGGACTCGACAAATAAAAATAATTCTATTAATAAGCATTATACAGTCATAGTAAAACACCTATAATTACTCAAACCTTTCCATGTATTACTCAACACTTTGCTTGGTATATCATATCACATTACTCAATTTTCCTTTTTACTCAAGATCATTACTCATTTCCTTACAATTCCATAAAATTTCATACAGATAGTACCAACAACCACGTAGGTTTAGCACATACCTATATTACGTCGTATTTATCTTTCAACTTATCATTTCTTTGCTCAATATGTTAAATCATTCGAAAATTTAAATATTCGATAAACTCGCAAACTTAGTGCCAAAGGAATAGTCGAAGCTAAAACGATATCACACACTTAGTGCCATCACATTTATTTGAAGATATTTCGTTCTCGCACACTTAGTGCTAATAACTTAGCTGAAGCTATTTGATCTCGTACACTTTGTGCCACATATCATCGTATCATCATCGAACACACTTATAACTTCATATTAACATTTCAATTCATTTCAAAGCATATAAACATTGTTAAAATGATATGTATTACATACGAACTTACCTCGAACCTTAAATAAATGAAACTAGTCGATTAGTTGAGTACTTTGTTCTTACCTCGATCTAAGTCCGGGTTCCTCTTTTCTTGATCTATATAATATCAAATTCAACTCATTCAATCACATTTTCATTCAATTAACCCATAACACATATTAGGGCTATTTTACACATTTTCCCCTAAACTTTCACATTTAATCAATTTAGTCCCTATTTCACAAATACACCAAATTCACACAATTCAACTAGACGCAATGCTTGGTCGAATTTCATGTAAGTCCCTAGAAGCCCATATTTTTCTTTTTTTCACACATTTAAGCACCAAGTTTCCACATTTCACAATTTAATCCTCAAATTGGATTTTTACACAAAATCACTTAACAAAACTTGTACATTTCACAAAAAATATTCATAATCTATCAAGAAACTTCAAAATACATGCTTATTCATCAATGGCAACTTTCAAAATCTTAAGCAGTTTTAAAAATAAAGGTATGGGCTAGCTAGATTAAGCTGCAACGAGCTCAAAAATGTAGAAACAATTAAAAACGGGACAAAAATTGTACCTTAATTGACAATGAAAGCTTGGCTGAATTTCTAGCCTTAAAAATGGCTATTCTTGCTTATGAAAATCGGGTAATGATAATGATAACACAAAAGAAAAATATGGTTTTGGTTTTATTTAATTAACCTTAATAACCAAATTACATTTTTAACCTTTAATTAAACATTAAAAACTCATATAAACTATGTCCATAGGTGTCCACTAATTCTATTAATGGTTTATTTACCATGCAAGTATTCATTCTTTTTATTTCCATAGTAATTTGGTTCATTTAACTCATAGAATTCATATTTTATGCTTTACACAATTTAGTCCTTTTTACCAAATTAAGCACTAAATCGGTAAAATTTCTTCACGAAACTTTCACACATATCTAATCACATGCTATGAACACAAAAAATAATATTAAAATAATTTTATGACCTCAAATTTGTGGTTCCAAAACCACTATTCTGATTTAGCTAAAACTGGGCTATTACAACTCTCCCCCATAGGGATTTTCGTCCCCGAAAATCTTACCAGTGAATAGATTCGGGTATTGCTCTCTCATAGTATCCTTGGGTTCCCACATAGCTTCTTCAACCCCGTGTCGATGCCATAAGACTTTCACTAATGCAATTCTTTTATTTCTTAGCTCTTTTATCTCACGACCTAAAATTCGTATCGGTTCTTCATTGTACGATAAATCTGAATGAATCTCTACTTCGGTCGGGGAAATGACATGCGAAGGATCAGATCGATACCGTCGAAGCATCGATACATGAAAAGCATTGTGAATTTTCTCTAACTCACTCGGTAAAGACAATCGATAAGCAACTGGCTCGATTCACTCAATAATTTCATACGGTTCGATGAATCTTGGATTCAATTTGCCTTTTCGACTGAATCTGAGTATTTTCTTCCACGATGAGACTTTCAGAAATACTCTATCCCTGATCTGAAACTTAATATCTTTCTGTTTCAAATCTACATATGATTTCTATCTATCTGAGGCTGCTTTCAAGCTATCACGAATTACTTATACTTTCTACTCAGTTTCTTTAATCAAATCGACCCCATGAATCTTATTCTCGCTAAGCTCTATCCAATACAAAGGTGTTCAGCATTTGCAACCGTATAAAGCTTCGTACAGTGCCATTTTGATACTAGATTGAAAGCTATTATTATAAGCAAATTCAATCAACGATAAATACTTTTCCCACGTACCTTCAAACTCAAGAATGCAAAATCGTAATATATCCTCACGTATCTGAATAACTCGTTCGGATTGACCATCCATCTGAGGGTGAAATGCGGTACTGAAATGTAGTTTTGTACCCAGTGCATCTTGTAATTTCTTTTAAAACCACATTGTGAATCTCGGATCTCTATCCAAAACAATAGAAATAGGCACTCCGTGCAATCTCACAACCTTGGAAATATACAACTCAGCCAACTTATCAAGTGAATAATCCGTACGTATAGGAATAAAGTGAGCTAATTTTGTCAATCTGTCAATAATAACCCAGATTGCATCTTTCTTTCTCGGAGATAAAGGCAAACCCGACACAAAGTCCATTGTTACTCTATCCCACTTCAATTTAAAAATCATAATAGTCTGTAACAAACCTGATGGTACTTGATGTTCAGCTTTCACTTGCTGACAAATCAAACATTTCACAACAAACTCAGGTATATCTCTTTTCATACCATGCCACCAATAATTTTGTTTCAAATCATTATACATTTTCGTGCTTCTCGGATGTACAGATAATGACCACTATGTGCTTTGTTTAAAATCATTTGAATTAACTCTGAATTTCTTAGAATGCATAATCAATCTTTGAATCTCAAACCATCATCAGAATCAACTTGAAACTCTGAATCAGGGTTTGAATCACATTGAGCTCGTTTTGCTAATATTTCATTGTCAACTTTCTGAGCTTTACAAAACTGTAGTAAAAACAACAGTCTCACTTTGAACTCACTACAACTGAACCATCGTCAGATAAAGTCAATTGAGTATTCCTTGTACGTGGAGCAAATAATGACTTTCGACTCAAACCATCAGCAACAACATTTGCCTTTCTCGGATATAGTCTATCACTAACTCATAGTCTTTTAGCAATTCAAGCCATCTCTATTGTTGCAAATTCAAATCTTTCTGAGTCATTAAGTATTTCAATCTCTTATGATCATAATAGATATGGCATTTTTCATCAAATAGATAATGACCCCAAATCTTCAACCCAAATACAATTGCTGCTAACTCTAAATCGTGCGTCGGGTAATTCTTTTCATGCGGCTTCAATTTCTCGAGATATAAGCTATGACTTTGCCTTCCTACATCAAAACGTAGCCCAAACCATTTAATGATGCATCATTGAAGATCATGAATTCTTTACCTGATTTTGGTTGAACTAACATTGGAGCTTCAGTCAATAGTGCTTTCAACTGATCAAAACTTTTCTGGCATTTATTGGACCACTCAAACTTAACATCATTCTAAAGAAGTCTTGTCATCGGAATTGCAATTATAAAGAAGCCTTTTACGAATCATCTGTAATAACCGACTAGTCCCAAAAAGCTACAGACTTCAAATACATTTTTGGGAGGCTTCCAATCTATTATTGCAAAAATCTTACTCGGATCAACTTGTATACCTGATGCTGACGCAATATGCCTCAGAAAACCAACTTCTCGCAACTAGAATTCACATTTACTAAACTTTGCAAACAACTGCTTATCTCGTAGAGTCTGTAGTACAATCTTCAGATGCTCAGCATGCTCAGATTCATCACGCAAGTAAATTAAGATATCATCGATAAACACCACCACAAATCAATCTAAGTACGGGCTGAAAATCTGATTCATCAAGTCCACAAATACTGCAGGGGCATTTGTTAGTCCAAAAGGCATAACCAAAAATTCGTAATATCTGTACCTCGTTCGAAAAGTAGTTTTCGGTACATCAAAGTCTTTAACCCTCAACTGGTAATAACTCGATCTCAGATCTATCTTTGAAAATAGAATTGCCCCTTTTAGCTGATCGAACAAATCATCAATACGTGGTAGAGGATATTTATTGTTGATAGTTACTTTATTAAGCTGTTGATAATCAATGCACATGCTCATCGTTCTGTCTTTCTTTTTCACGAATAATATCGGTACACCCTAGGGGGAAATACTCGGTCTGGCAAACCCTCTATCAGTCAACTCTTGCAACTAAGCTTTCAACTCTTTTAATTTGGTCGGAGCCATTTTGTAAGGAGCTATCGATATATGAGTTGTTCTCAGCACTAACTAAATACCAAACTCAACTTCTCGAATCGGTGGTAACCTTGGTAACTCTTCAGGAAATACATCTGGATACTCACACACAACTGGAATTGATTCAATCTTCTTTTCTATCACTTTTGTATCAAGCACATAAGCAAAATAGGCTTCAAACCCCTTTATCAAATATCTCTGAGCTGATATTGATGATATCACTACTGGTAAACCATTCAAATCATCAGATTCAATTCGGATCTCATTATTTTGACATTTTAGTTCAATTGTCTTTCGTTTACAATTCATAACAGCATCATGCTTTGTCAACCAATCCATACCCATGAACATATCGAACTCATCAAATGGCAACAACATGAGATCAGCTGAAAAATAATGATCCCGAATCATCAATGGACAATTCTTGTAAACTTTATCAACCAGTACATATCTGCCTAAGGGGTTCGAGACTTTTGTAACAAACTCAGTAGACTCAATTGGTAAAGCCTTATTGGACACTAAGTTCACACATACATATGAATGAGTCAATCCTGGATCTATCAATGCAATCATATCAGTATCATAAAGAGAGAAGGTACCAGTGATAACATCTAGAGATAAAGCTTCTTTGCCAGCGTGAATAGCATAGGCTCTGGCAGGTGTTCTGACCTTGAACCTCACAGCTAAGTCTTTAGTCACACTCTGGCTACTACTCACATTTCCTGTGTTTTTGGGTTGTAACACCCCTAACCCGTATCCATCGCCGGACTAGGGTTAAGAGGCATTATCGAACATATCGGAACATTTCACAAACATAATTATACAACCACAATTCATAGCAATTCACACACATATAGTCCTTTTAGAAGGTCCACGAGACCTTAAACATACTTCGGAGAAGGTTTGGGACTAAACCTATTTCGTATAAAATTTTCCCAAAACTTAACAATTTTTCAAAGCTATAGAGGTCACACGCCCTTATGAACAGGCCGCGTGACTCACACGACATTAGACACGCCCGTGTGCCAGGTTATGTGAAAATTATGGAGGCTACTGACTTGTACACACGACTAATCACACGCCCGTGTGTCCAGCCCGTGTGGCTATTCGAAATGGCTTCAGACGCTCATGTCTGGGCCTTGTGCTCGACTGTGTCAAACCTGGAGGGTATACTGACTTGGCCAGATGAGCTGCTACACGCCCATGTGTGAGACTGTGTGGTTTGCCCAAGCTCAATTCGAATTGGCCTTCAAGCAACACGGCAGAGACACAAGCCCGTGTCCCTGCCTATGTGGGCAAAAATAGGCCATTTACAAGGCCATGTTGCCACCCATTTTGGGTCCTCCCTACAAGCATTAAATAAGAAACATTTATGCAAAATTTTTAGCCAATTTCAACTCCAAAATATGCATCATTCAAACCATAATATCCTCAACCAAATTCATGCTCATTATCCATACCAAAACATATCAAAATTTCATACCATACTTATTCACTTATACATTATCAACTACTCCATTTACCACATCAATCTCATGCCAAAAACATACCAAATCTTCAACCAAGAACATACCAAATTGACCATTTCATTAGGCCATATTAAACAACATCAAACATATCAGTTATGCTTCACATATTATAAACCAAATTCAAACTATATTCACATCCATTATCAAGCCATATCACATGGCAATGATATACACATCTTAAAACATATCACATTAGTCCTAGCCTATACATGCCATACTTTAGTATATACATTTCCAAAAAGTACCAAAATATAGTTTGATAGTGTGGTGATGATCCTCGATGATCCTCAAGCTTCCAGTAGCTTTGATAATCTATAAAACAAATAAAAACACACACAAAGTAAGCTTTCAAAAGCTTAGTAAGCCATATACAAATAAACTTATCACATAACACAATTAGGAACTAATTCATTCATGTAATTCATGGCAAAACTCAATTACAAGTCCATATTTCTCATATAGCTCATTTGATCATAGTTCTTGCATATAACACATCCCATTCTCATGTAACACATTCATACATAAAATGTCCACAAATGCCCATATACTTTCCTTTCATTCTCAAATTTTGCATGCATTTCAAACGTACCTGAATTGGCTACACAGTCACATAATCATTCATATCTTGGAATGCCCATTGAATTGTTCGGAATTAATTAGGATACTCAGGTAGCTCGAAAAGCTCGTACAATGCCAACATCCTAGATGTGGTCTTACATGTAATCAAATATCGATGCCATTGTCTCAGACAGAGTCTTACACGAAATCATATACTATGCCAATGTCCCAGACATGGTCTTACACGTAAATCTCAAATTGATACCAACGTCCCAGACGTGGTCTTACACGATATCGTATATCAGAATCCTATGTCATGACATCGTCATAATATCAGAACCTTCTCAATTTCACATATTCAGCTTCTATAGCCATTCCTCACAATTCAATATCATTTAAGCATGAATAAATCAACGCAAACACATTTATTTGTATATAGACTTACCACATACAGATACAAACGAAAATGAACGACTATTCAACTACTTTCGATTTCCCCTGATCTACTTTCGTTTTCTTTGGTTCTTGATCTATAAACATTCAAATTTAACTCATTTATTCACCAAATCATTCAATTTAATCCATAAACATATATTTAAGGCATTTTGCACTTTAGCCCCTATAATTTCACATTTTGACATTTTAGTCCTTATTCACAAAAATCACAAATTATAACAATTTCATTAAAACCCATCTATGCCGAATTCTCATATGTTTCTAGTAGCCAATATATTTCATTTATTTCACATTTTAACCCTTTAGTTTCTCATTTTAATGAATTAGTCCATAATACTCAAATTCATCAAAAATCATATTATAAAACATATTTAACAAGTTACCAAGCTTTCATAATTCACCAAATATCAACATAAAACTCACATATTCATCAACATCATCTCATGAAAACATCATAAATTTCAAAAATCATGACATGGGCTTGATAGATTATTAAGCAACAATCTCAAAAACATAAAAATTACTAAAAACCGAGATCAAAATATACCTTGATTGAGCCAAATAAGTGTCGAACCCTAAGAACTCTTTTTCCTTTCTTTTTCTTTGTATTTTCAGCAAAGATGAACACAAATGACACTAATTTCATGCTTTTGTTTTATTAATTATAACCCTATTAATCAATTTCCATTTTTAACCTTATTATTATCATTAATAATCCACTAACTAATGTCTAACCATGTCATTTCATGAATTCAATGGTCCATTTACAACATAAGGACCTCACAATTAATAAGACACAATAATTCGGCACTTAATGAAATAGAAGGCCACTTTTGCATTTTCTGCAATTAAGACCTTTTTCACAATTTGACACACAAACGATAAAAGTAAATCATGAAATTTTCACACATATCAATTCACATACTATAAGTACAGAAAATAATATTAAAATAATTTTCTAACTAGAATTTGTGGTCCCAAAACCACTGTTCCAACTAGAGTCTAAAACGGGCTATTACAACTCTCCCCCTTAGGGATTTGCATCCCCGAAAATCTTACCATTGAACAGATTCGAATGTGTTATCTCATAGCATCCTCAGGCTCCCACGTAGCCTCTTTGATACCGTGTTGATGCCATAACACTTTTACTAATGGAATTTTCTTATTTCGCAATTTCTTAACGTCACGAGTTAGGATACGGATTGGTTTTTCTTCATAAGTCATATTAGACTATATTTCTATCTCAAACAGAGTAATTACATGCGAAGGATCAGATTGATATCTTCAAAGCATAGATACGTGAAGCACGATATGGATCTTTTCTGGCTTAGGTGGGAATAATAATCTATATGCAACCGGTTCGATACGCTCGATAATTTCATATGGCCCGATGAACCTCGAACTCAATTTGCATTTTTTGCCAAATTGGAGTATTTTTTTCCATAGAGATACTTTCAAAAATACTTTATCCTCGATCTCAAATTCAATATCTTTCCGTTTCAAATCTGTGTACGATCTTTGACAATCAGAAGCTGTTTTCAAACAATCACGATTCGTTTTCACTTTTATTTCAGTCTCTTTTATCAATTCTACCCCATGTATCTTATTTTCAGTAAGCTTGGACCAGTATAATGGTGTTCGACATTTTCTACCATATAAGGCTTCGAACGGTGCAATTTAATGCTTGATTGAAAACTATTATTATACGCAAATTCAATCAATGGCAAATACTATTCCCACATACCTTTAAACTCAAGAATGCAACATCTCAACATATCCTTGAGAATCTGAATGATCCGCTAGAATTGACCATCCGTCTATGGGTGAAAAGTAGTACTGAAATGTAATTTCGTACCTAAAGCCTCTTGTAGTTTCTTCCAAAATCGCGAAGTAAACCTCAGATCTCTATCTGAAACGATAGACAATGGCACCTCGTGCAATCTTACAATATCAGAAATGTATAACTCAACTAACTTATCAAGTGAGAAATTTGGTCGTACCGGAATAAAATGAGCTGATTTTGTCAATCTATCAACCACAACCCAGATCGCATATTTCTTTCTTGGAGTTAGGGGTAAACCCAAAACAAAATCCATCGCTACTCTATCCCATTTCCACTTGGGAATCATGATAGGCTGTAATAATCTGGATGGCACCTGATGTTCAGCTTTAACTTGCTGACAGATTAAACATTTTGAAACAAAGTCAGAGGTATCTCTTTTCATTCCAAGCCACCAGTAAAGATGTTTCAAATCATTATACATTTTCGTACTTCCCAGATGAATAGATAAAAAACTGTGACGAGCTTCTTTTAAAATCATCTGAATCAACTCTATATTTCTCAGAACACAAATTCGATCTCAGAATCTCAAACAATCATTATCAACAATTCAAAATTCAGAATCAGAATTCAAATCACACTAAGCTCATTTTGCCATTATCTTATTATCAACTTTCTGAGCATCACAAATTTGTTGTAAGAACAAAGGCTTCTCTTTCAATTCAGCTAAAACCGAACCATCGTCAGACAGATCTAAATGAGCATTCATCGCATGTAGAGCAAATAAAGATTTTCGACTCAAAGCCTCAGCAACAACATTTGCTTTTCCCGGATGATAATCAATCACAAGCTTATAGTCTTTTAGCAGTTCTAACCATCTTCCCTATCCCAGATTCAAATCCTTCTAAGTCATTAGGTATTTCAAACTTTTATGATTTGAAAATACATGACATTTCTCACTGAAAAGATAATGGCACCAAATTTTCAAAGCAAATACAATAGCTGCTAACTTAAGATCATGCATTGAATAATTCTTTTCATGTGACTTCAATTGTCTAGAGGCATAAGCTATAACTTTGCCTTCCTGCATCAAGATGCAACCCAGACCACTCAACAAGGCATCACTATAAATCACGAACGCTTTACCCGATTCTGGTTGTACCAAAACTAGAGCTTCAGTCAAAAGGGCTTTCAACTAACCAAACTTTTCTGACACTTTTCAGACCATTCAAATTTCACATCTTTCTGAGGCAATCTCGTCAATGGAGTAGCAATCATCGAAAAGCCTTTTATGAACCGTTAGTAATAACCAGCAAGTCCCAGAAAACTGCAGACTTTAGACACATTTTTTTGAGGCTTCCACTCTAAAATAGCTAAAATCTTGCTTAGATCAACTCGGATGCTAGAAGTTGACACAATATGCCCCAAAAAACCAACTTCGCGCAACCAGAATTCACATTTACTAAACTTCGCAAATAACTGCTTATCACGCAGAGTTTGTAACACAATTCTCAAATGTTCGGCATGTTCAATTTCATCACGCGAATAAATCAAAATGTCATCAATAAATACGATGACAAATCGATCTAAATACGGTCTAAAAATTTTGTTCATCAAATCCAGAAAAGACCACAGGAGCATTCGTTAATCTGAAAGGCATAACTAAAAATTCATAATGCATGTACCTTGTTCTAAAATTAGGTTTTGGAATGTCTGAATCTTTTACTCACAACTGATAATAGCCTGATCTCAAATCCATCTTTGAAAACACAGTACCCCCTTTCAACTGATCGAACAGATCATCAATTCTGGGCAGAGGATATTTATTCTTGATAGTCACTTTGTTTAACTGATGATAGTCAATACACATTCTCATCGTGCCATCTTTCTTTTTCACAAACAGTACAAGAGCACCCCAAGGTGAGAAAACCGATCGTGCAATTCCTTTATCAGTCAATTCTTGCAGCTGTGACTTTAATTCTTTCAAATCTGTCAGAGCCATTCTATACAGAGCTATCGAAATAGGTGTAGTTCCCGACACTAACTTAATGCCAAACTCAACTTCTCAGATTAGTGGCAATCCCTGAAGTTCTTCAGGAAACACATCAGGAAACTCACAAGCAACGGGTACTGATTCAATTTTCTTTTCAGTCACTTTCGAATCAATCACATAAGCAAAATAGGCTTCGCAACCCTTTTTCACATAACTCTGAGCTTTCATCATTGATAGTACAGTCGGTAACCCATTGAAATCACTGGACTCAATTCAGATTATCTCGTTATTCTTGCATCACAAGTCAATAGTTTTTCACTTGCAATTCACAATAGCATCATGCAATGTTAGCCAATCCATACCAAGAATTATATCGAATTCATCGAAGGGTAATAACATCAGATCAGCTGGAAAACAAATATCTCGAAACATCAAGGGACAATTCTTGTATACTTTGTCAACCAGAACACTTTTTTCCTAAGGGATTCGATACTCTAATTACAAATTCAGTAGACTCTATAGGCAAAGTCTTACTGGATACTAATTCATGCATATATATGAATGTGTAGACCCTGGATCTATCAATACAATCACAAAAGTATCGTAAAGAGTAAAAGCACCAGTAATAACATCTAGAGACGAAGCTTCTTCTCCAGCTCTAATGGCGTAGGCTTTAGCAGGTGCTCTAGCTTCGAATCGTACAGTTATATCTTTAGTCATTCTTTGACTTCCACTTACATTTCCTGTATTTCTAGGAGGTCTGCCTCTAGCTGAAGTGCCACTCGATCTTGGATTCTATACAATTTCTTATTCAATTGACTTAGGGCATCTCGGATAAAGTGATCTAGGGATCCACATTTAAAGCAAGCTCGATCATTCAATCTACAATTGCCCAGATGTCTTTTACCACAATGCTTGCACTTAGGTCGATCAGATCAAACATTTCCAACACTAGCAACTGAAGTAGCTAGAGCTCTGAAGCTCGAATGTGATCTTGCACGATCTCTACTCGAATGCCCCACATTAGCCTTTGAACATCTATAGTCATCTTGGAATTTCTTTGATGCAGACTGAAATGATTTACTCAGTTTTCGTTTTCATACATCTCTAGCTTCTAAATCAGCTTTTCTTTTCTCTTTCTTGAGTTCTTTATCTTTACACGCTTGGTCAACAAGTACAAAAAATTCTTTTATTTCTAGAATTTTGACTAACAGACGAATGTCTTCATTCAAGCCATCTTCAAATCTTTTACACATTATTTCTTTGGTCGAGACAAATTCTAGTACATATCGGCTCAATCGAACAAATTCATGCTCATATTCCGTAACGAACATACGACCTTGTTTCAGTTCAAGAAACTTTTTACGTTTCTAATTAATGAATCTCTAACTGATATATTTCTTTTGAAATTCAGTTTGAAAGAAATCCCAGGTTATTTTTTCTCTCAGAACAATAGAGGTCAGAGTTTTCCACTACTGATAACCTGCATCTCTTAATAAAGAAACGACACATTTAACACATTAATTAAGGTTACACGACATTTCATCAAACACTCTGATTATATTGTCGAACCAATATTCAGCTCTCTCAGCATCATCATCATTAGTGTCCCTAAACTCTTCAGCCCCATACTTTTGGATTTTATCGGCCGGAGGCTTACTCAACTGAATAGGATTCACAACTGGAGGCATAACAGGAATCTAAGGAGGATTAGGAAATGGTGGAGGTTGTTGAGCAGCCGGATTTGTTTGAATGAATTCTGTGAACCACTCGTTCATTATGTGGAAAAAGGCTTGTTTGGCCTCTCCCTCGTGGCTACTAGTTACAGGTCTAGAATTGGATAGCACTGCCCCTTGAGCAGCAGCAGGCGCATTGCTTTCAACATCATCAGCTACGGCTCGTTCGGGATCTATTACTATACGAAAAACACATTTTATTTATCAAGATCCATCACTATCACATTTCATATATATGGCATCTATAACTAGACTCTCACACGCTACGTTAGTCCTAGAATCGATAAATCATAGCTTTGATACCAACCAAATGTAACATCCATAACCTGTATATGTCACCGGACTAGGGATAAGAGGCATACCAGACATATCGAAACATTTCACAAACATAATTATACAACCTTAAGCCATAGCAATTCACACGTATATACTCCCTTTAGAAGGTCTACGAGACTTTAAACATACTCCGGACAAGGTTCGAGACTAAACATATCTCGTATAAATTTTTCTCAAAACTTAACAAATTTTCAAAGCTACAGAGGTCACACGCCCATGTGAATAGGCCGTGTGCCTCACACGGCATTAGACACGCTCGTATGTCTAGGTCATGGCAAAATAGGGCATACATATTGACTTGTCCACACGGCCACAAGACACACCCATGTGCCAAGCCGTGTGAAAATTATGGAGGCTATTGACTTGCATCACACGGCCAGTTACACGCCTGTGTGTCCAGTACGTGTGGCTATTTGAAATGACTTCATACACCCATGTTTGGGCCGTGTGTCAGCTGTGTCAAACCTGGAGGGTATGTTGACTTGGCCAGACAAATTGCCACACGCATGTGTGTGAGACCGTGTGGTTTGCCCAGGCTCAATTCAAATTGGCTTTTGAGCAACATGGTAGAGACACACACCCATGTCCCTGCCCGTGTAGGCAAAAATAGGCCATTTACAAGGCCATGTTGCCACCCATTTTGGGTCCTCCCTACAAGCATCAAATAAGCAACATTTATGCAAGATTTTCAGCCAATTTCAACTCCAAAATATGCATCATTCAAACCATAATATCCTCAACCAAATTCATTCTCATTATCCATACCAAAACATATCAAAATTTCATACCATACTCATTCACTTATACATTATTAACAATTCCACTTACCATATCAATCTCATGCCAAAAACATACTAAATATTCAACCAAGAACATACCAAATTGACCATTTCATTAGAACATATTAAAACACATCAAACATATCATTTATGCTTCACATATTATAAACCAAATTCAAACTATATTTGTAACATCCCAGATTAGGGGCTAAACAGAATAGTGGTTTTGAAACCATGAATCCGAAGTCTAAAATAATTTTTTCGATTGAGTTTTGATGTTTATTGGGTGCTTAAATAATTATGTGAAATTTTGGTGCATGAATTTTATTGTTTGCATGTCCAATTTGGTAGGTTGGACTAAATTGCAATAGGTGGAAAATATGGGTTTTAATCCATAGAGGCACTTGATTGAATTCAAATTTTAAATTAGACTTCCTTATATGGTAATTAGTCTATTTTAACTTAGTTTGGACAAAAATGCCCAAGGAAAGATGGAATATCAAAAGTTTTTAATGAAAGGCGTTTTGGTCATTAGTTAATAAAACAAATAAAAATGGAAAATAAGCCAAAAAATTTGTCCATCTTTCTCCCTCCTTGGCCGAAATTATCAAGAAGCCATAGCTAAGGTTTCTTTCATCTTTCAAGCTTGATTGTAAGTATCTCCTAGCCCCGTTTTTAATGTTCTTCCTATTTTTAAAATCCTCGTAACTTGCTCTAGCTATTTCTACCACTATTTCAAACTAGGGTTGATGTTTAAAATTTTACCCATGAATGACATGCATGTATTTTGATGAGTAAAGGTAGAATATGAAAGTTTAAAGTGTTATGAACAACTTCTACTAGGTGATTTTTGGTAAAAATTATAAAAAAGACCTAATTTTAAAAGGGGAAATATTATGTGCATAAATTATGAAATGATGGAAATTGGGGGCTGCTATAAGAAGAAAAATGATTTAGCTAGGCTTGAAATGTATGAAATTTTATTGAAAATCATAAACTGAGCCTAGGGAATAAAGTGTAAAATTGAGAAAGTTAGGGGTCAAATTGTAAAATTTACTATAGGAAGAATTTGGGTTGTTTTGAATAATGTAGTTATTAAAAGAGCTGAATGTCTCGTTATAGATTGAGAAGATTGAGGAATCGACCTTGACTGAGGTAAGGGTAAGGTTTCAGACTAAATTGCAAATTATCGCTTTTTGTTACCAGGTAAGTTTATATGTAAGTAATACATTGATTTTAATTTCATAATAAAAATTTATTTTATGCTATGGACAATGTTGGATAACTTCTATGATTTAGTGAATTATGGAAATTTGGTGTTCCCATTGAACTTTCGAAAAACAAAAGATACGGATAATGTGTAGCTAGGTCACATGTGTGGTTCCGAGGGTAAGACACCATGTGTACAAGGGAGCTACGAGATACTATGTGGTAGCTAGGTCACATGTGTAATATGGTGTGTATACCATGTGTACAAGAATGCTACGATATACTATGTGGTAGCTAGGTCACATGCATAATACTGGGTGTATACCATGTGTAGACGAGAGCTATGGGTTAAAAATAGCTAGGTCGCATGTATGGTACCGAGGGTACATCATGTAGACACGAGAGCTATGTTATAAGTAGCTAGGTCACATGTGTGATTCCGAGTGTTGGACACTATATAGACAAGAGAGCTACGGGATTTAATGCCTAGGTCACATGGGTGATATTTAGAGCTCACCATGTGTACACAAGAGCCAGATTATGTGTTGGTGGAGCTATGTGCTAAACCCACTGAGTATCGGATGTTATTCTGAAGGGTTCAATGGGAAAGCTTACTAAAAGAGATTTGTGTAGCTATATGGTGTGTAAGTATAGGTGTATTTATGAGTCGGTGAATATATGGGCAAGTGTATATATGTGTAAGGGTGCATGTGAACTTAAGTATATGTAAATAACGTGCTTGGTATGTATGTGATATTGGTAAGGCTAGGTGGGTAAGTTGATAAGTGGCAATATAATTTTTGGACATTAAGAGAGTTGGTATGATGTTAATTATTTACATATAGACTTACTAAGCTTCTTAAAGCTTACTTCTTTCTCTTTTTCCTTGTTTTATAGAGTAGTCAAGCCAGCTCAGAGATTGAGAAGCGTTGGAGGATTACCCACACTATCTACAACGTTCTTTTGGTATTATAATATGAATTCTTTTAAAATTATTGCATTTATAGGGACTTAGTAGTATTGTAAGTGTCATGTTGGTTTGGCTATATTGTGGCAAATGTCATTTGAGAAGTTATTTTTTAATTAAGGCCATATGATATGGCCAATGATGATATTAGTTTTTACATATATCCTTATGAGGTAATTCACAGAATGCTTGGTGTGCTTGTGTATCGATGAATTGAAATGGATGATTGATAGTTCAATATGGTCATTTAGATGCCTAAAAATGTGTATGGTGTGTGATGTTAAAAATGGTAAAGTTTGTATGTGTTTTGAGGCAAAAGATAGCTTGAAAAATAGCCTAACTTTGGGCCACATGGCTAGCCACCACGGCCATGTATGTAGGGCGTGTGAACCTTGCATGAAATTTTTAGAGAATAAGAACGTAACATGGCCTGGTCACACGAGCGTGTCCCGTGGCCATGTGACCAAATTAGCATGCTAACGTCATAAACAAAATACCCTAGTTTTTCACACGGGGTGAGAGCATGGGCATGTTGAGGCCATATAAAGGACATGGGCCAAGGACACTGGCGTGTGCTCGATCGTGTGAAAATCCTTCTAGGTTTGAAATGTTCCAATAATTCAACACGGGTAGGGGACACGGGCTGTGTGACCACATGGCCTGCCCACACGGGCGTGTGCCCTATTTTTGACTTAATCTTCCAAATTTTTTTTAAGTTCTCGATTTGGTTCGGGACCACTCCCAAACTATGTTTTGGGCCCCATAGACTGATTTTAAGGGTCGTATGATATATTATGCAAAGGTTTTAAATTGGATTGAAATTTTATGGCTCGATTTGGTATGATTGGTTGTGTTATTGTCTGATAATGCCTCGTACTCGGTTCCGACCACGCACCCAGGTCAGAGGTGTTATATTTAGTGGTATCAGAGCTATGGTTTAGTCAATTCTGGGACTACCATAGCATTGTGTATAAGTCTAGCTATACATGCTATAGATATATTGTGAGAGTGTGGTGACTCCTGACCTTTTTAAACTGTATTTTGGTTTTTATATAGTAATGGATCCTAAACGAGCTAAGGCTGATGATGCTGCTAGTAACGCGCCAGCTCTCGTGCAAAGGACCGCGCCTGTAGAAAGTAGACATAAGACTCTGAGTTAAGGGGACGAGGCTCGGAATGCCTTTCTCTGAATGATGAATGACTGGTATACTAATTTTGTTAGAGTAAATCCTAATGCTCAACCCCCTCATCCCCTGCCTATATCACAACCGGTCCCCGTAGTCCCACAGGTTATTGATATGGTAAGGATGACTAAACCTCCAGTGGATAAAATCCCTAAACAAGGGGCCGAAGAGTTTAGAGCTAAGGTCGATGATAATCCAGAGAGGGTAGAATTCTGGCTCGAGAATTCCATACGGGTGTTTGATGAATTATCTTACACACCTAAGGAGAGTTTAAAATGTGCCTTATCTTTGCTGAAGGACTCAGCCTATCATTGGTGGAAAACATTGATATCTATGGTCCTGAAGGAAAGAGTGACATGGGATTTCTTTTTGGAAGAGTTTCGAAAGAAATATATAAGTCAGAGATTTGTTTATCAAAAACAGAATGAGTTCCTTAAGTTAAAGCAAGGTAAGATGACTGTAGCTGAGTATGAACATGAGTTTATTAGGCTCAGCAAATATACACCAGAGTGTGTTTCTGCCAAGGCAATGATGTGTAGAAGATTTGAAGACGGACTTAATGAGGATATCAAGATGCTGGTGGGAATTCTAGAATTAAAAGAATTCATGGTGTTGGTTGATAAAGCGTGTAAAATGGAGGAGTTAAAAAAAGAAACATCATCTTACCATGTGCTGAAACCACCCAGTATCGGATGTTATTCCGAAAGATTCAACGGGAAAGCTTACTAAAAGAGATTTGTGTGGCTATGTGGTGTGTAAGTGCAGGTGTATTTATGAGCTAGTGAATATGTGGGCAAGTGTATATATGTGCAAGGGTGTATGTGAACTTAAGTATATGTAAATAATGTGCTTGGTATGTATTTGATATTGGTAAGGCTAGGTGGGTAAGTTGATAGGTGGTAATATGATTTCTGGACATTAAAAGAGTTTGTATGATGTTAATTATTTGCATATAGACTTACTAAGCTTCTTAAAGCTTACTCCTTTCTCTTTTTCCTTGTTTTATAGAGTAGTCAAGCCAGCTCAGAGATTGAGAAGCGTTGGAGGATTACCCACACTATTTACAACGTTCTTTTGGTATTGTAATATGAATTCTTTTGAAACTATGGCATGTACAGGGACTTAGTAGTGATGTAAGTGTCATGTTGGTTTGGCTATATTATGGAAAATGTCATTTGAGAAGTTATTTTGTAATTAAGGCCATGTGATATGGCCAATGATGATATTAGTTTTTACATATATCCTTATGAGGTAATTCACGGAATGCTTGGTGTGCTTGTGTATGGATGAATTGAAATGGATGATTAATGGTTGAATGTGGTCATTTAGATGCCTAAAAAAGTGTATGGTGTGTTGTGTTAAATATGGTAAAGTTTGTATGTGTTTTGAGGCGAAAAATGGCTTGAAAAATAGCCTAACTTTGGGCCACACGGCTAGCCACCACGGCCATGTGTGTAGGGCGTATAAACCTTGCATGAAATTTTTAGAGAATAAGGACGTCACACGACCTAGTCACACGGGTGTGTCCCGTGGCCGTGTGACCAAATTTTCATTTTGACGTCATAAACAGATCCCAATTTTTTCACATGGGGTGAGAGCACGAGCGTGTTGAGGTCATCTGAAGGACACGGTCCAAGGATAAGGGCATGTGCTCAGCCGTGTGAAAACCCCTATAGGTTCGAAATGAAAAAATAATTTTCCAATAATTCAACACGGGTAGGGGACATGGGTGAGTGTGACCACACGGCCTACCCACATGGGCGTGTGCCTGTCTAACACAGGCGTGTGCCCTGTTTTTTACTTAATCTTCCAAAATTTTTCTATGTTCTCAATTTGGTCCAGGACCATTCCCAAACTATGTTTTGGGCCTCGTAGGCCCATTTTAAGGGTCGTATGACATATTATGCAAAGGTTTTAAATTGGAATGAAATTTTATGGCTCAATTTGGTATGATTGGTTGTGTTATTGTCTGGTAATACCTCGTACTTGGTTCTAGCCTCACACCCGGGTAAGGGGTTTTACAATATTCACATCCATTATTAGCCATATCACATGCCAATGATACACACATCTTAAAAAATATCACATTATTTCTAGCCTATACATGCCATACTTTAGTATATACATATGACAACCCTATTTTAGCCTAATCGGAAGAGTGGTTTCGGAACCACGAAATGGAGTCAAAATTTTTTTTAATTAATGCTATAATTTGTTTGTTTGATATGTGAATTATTATATGTCAAAAGTTAGTATTGAAATTTGGTCATCTAGGAGGTTAAATGATTAAGTAGGACTTAATTGTTAAACTTTGAAAATGAGATAGATAGATTTTAAGGTGACCGAATATAGTGGTTGATAAAAGTGGAGGACTTGCATGGTTGTTAAACCACTCTAATTATGTACACGGTAATGGAGTTGGTATAAAACAATTATATGCTTTTTATAATAATAGATTATATATTTAACATATGTTATAATATAAAATATGTTTATAATGTATTAAGTGAGGTGATAAAAACAATGTTATGCAATGCTTCTTTCCCATTTTTATTGCTGAAAACACAAGTGAAAGGAGAAGGAAAATAACAAGGGCATTTGGCCATCTTAAGGGCTAATTAAGGTAGGATTTTATGTTATTTCTATTAAATTTTGTGAAAATTGAGTTAGTAGTCAAGCTCTTATTATAACCCATATGTTAATTTTTGAATTGGTGACAAAATGTGCATTCGGTCATGATGGATAAATGCTAAGAGGATGGTGTTTTGATGTTTTGGATAGAAATGTTAGAAAGGTGAAGATGAGCTGGCTAAATAGATATATGTGAACTTAAATGATGATATGAACAAATGCGGAGCTTTTGCTTGTCTTAGAAGTATTCGATCAACGTGGTTAAGTGGAGAAATTATGTGTTAAATGACAAGGTGATGTAAAATTGTTATTTTGGTAGTAGTAATGCCGAAAATGGAAAGATATTAAGGAATTTTGGTTTAAATGTTTAATAAAGATGATATTCGGCTTATTAGTATGTGTATAATTTATTTAAAGTATAAACTTTATATGTATACTAAAAGTTATATGCATTCGGCCTTGAGACATTGGATAAACATTGGTTGAGGTTTTGATGTCTTAAACAATGATGGTTGTAAGATGAAGTTGAAATTATTAAATTTATATATATGTGAGTATTTAATAAGGGGTGGTTGCCGTATATATATATATGTGTGTGTGTGTGTGTTTTATTGAAGAATTGATTGGATTGCTTATAGTACTTGGGACTAAGGTGGTCAAGAGCCGAATGGTTTAATTTAATGCAAGCATAAAGTGGATGAAAATGAAATTTGTCGTGTGATGCTTGTTATATGAACCTACTAACAATTTGGAGTATAAATGAACTAGTGGTAATTAAACTAGCTAATTTGTTTATTGTAGCTCAAGAACCCAAAGGAGGGGAATCAAGCAAGGGAAAAACGATGGGTATTGAGTAGCCGATTGGAGCCGTTCCATCCAACACAAGGTAAGTCTTAAAGCAATTATGACTATGGTTATTTCATGTACAAATACAAGTAAATAATTATATGATGCGCATTTTCTATGTAAGATGTATGCATACATATATGATATGCGTATGATAGGGAATATAGAAGAATTCTCTAGAGCTGGTTAAATTGTCTTAATGTACTATCATT
The DNA here is from genome assembly GCA_020496765.1 of Gossypium stocksii. NCBI lineage: Eukaryota > Viridiplantae > Streptophyta > Magnoliopsida > Malvales > Malvaceae > Gossypium > Gossypium stocksii. The sequence continues at coordinate 19,419,425 of CM035631.1, read as the reverse complement.
ATTGAGACTGCACTATGTGTGCGTACAATTGTAAGCTTGAAATGGCACTATGTGTGCATACATTTATAAGCTTGATATGGCACTATGTGTGCGTGAATGTAAGAAAGGAAATAGCCCTATGTGCGGGTAAATTGTAAGAAAGGTAACGTCTCTATGTGTACAAAGGAAGATAAGTCCTATGTATGTGGTTTGAGTAGTATAATTTGCGGTTAAACTAAAGTGTACAAGTGATATATGGCAAGGTAGAAAAGTATAATTAAATGTTAATAGAGAAATGTGCAATAAGTATGGTTGTGATGATTTGTTTAAAGATGATTAATGACATTGAGTATACGAGCTTTAAGTGAAACAAAATTTGTAAGAAGGGTACAATTATATATATTACTTTTGGAATGTTAGACTTAACATTAGCTATTATCAGTCCCCAATTCATTATACCAAGTTGATTGATTTTATACTATTGCTTATGACTTACTGAGTTAATAGCTCATTTCGTGTGTTTGTTTATTTTGATTAGATTAAAGATCCATTGAAAGCTTGGGACCGTTCCTTTTGAAGTCATCGCATCTATCAACAACATTTTGGTACCTTAATAAAGGTTTTAGATTAAACAATATGGCATGTAATAGCTATACTATGTTTTTGTGACTTGATAAGTTAAACCTTTTGTATATAATGCCATGCGAATATGGCTTATAAAATGGTTATGAAGTTTATAATATTTAAGTTAATATGAACTAGTAGTGAAATGTATCTATGTAATGGAATGTATTTGTTTTGTAACTTGCATAATGGTTTTGGTCTATATCTATGTTACTTGAATAAGGGTTGATGAATCAGATTTGATAGGCATAATTATATATGAAACTTTTGTTTGGTATAATAGGGTAGTGTTTAGTGGAAATAGGTCATTGTGGTTGGTAATAGGTACTTTGAAAGATTTACTATTTGGTGATCTTTAAAAGTAGGTTTATATCAATACTTGGCTCATTTGCTACGCACATAGACACCTATATATACTTATGAATAATGCACTTATTTTATGATTGATTTGCTTAAAATATATAACTTTCTTGTTAAATGAATTGGTAGTAGAAAATGATTTGGTTATATGCTCTTTTGGATTTCGGCTAATGGTGAAGTTTTGACCACATGAATAGTAATACCTAAGTTGTATGGTACTAAAATAGTGTGACAGCCTTAAAATGACCTTAGTCGGAATGTGGTTTCGGGACCACAAAACTGAGGCACAGAAATATTTTAATAATTATTTTGATGCCTATTGTATGTGTAAATTCATGTGTGATATTTTGGTAGCTTTATAATTGTGAATTGCACCTAAAAGGGCTTAATTGTGAACTTTGAAAATGAGCTAGGTAATTATGTGATGACTAGAAAGTGCATGCAAGAGAATTAATGTCCTTGCATGTCAAATTTCCCTCTTTTTATTATGATGGCCGGCCAACCTACTAACATGATGACATTTTTGTTTGTTTGTGTTTTGTAACTTTGTGATGAGTGTGTATTATGTGTATTAAATAAATGGAAATGAAAATGATATTAATAAAATGAAATAAAGGTTATTTTTAATAAGTAAATGGGGTGATAAAAACAAAGTCATCCATCTTTCTCTTCTTCCATTGCCAAAACTAAGGCAAAATAAAAGAAAGAATTCAAGCTAAAGTAATTGGTCATTTTAGGCTTTGATTAAGGTAAGTGTTTCATGTTAATTTCTTTTGAAATTGTGAAATTGAGTTGGTTTTAAAGCTCTTGTCATGACCCATGTACAATTTTGAGTTTTGGTGAAGCTTGCATTCAGGTGTTTTATGTTGGAAATGTGATAAATTTTGGGTGTTTTATGCTTTAAAATGAAAATGATAGAAAGATGAGTAGGAAGCTAGTTAAATTGATATGTATAAGTCCTTGTGATACATGGAAATTCTATTAGAGTAGTATGAGAGTAATTTCATACGGCTATTTTGGTTAAATGAAGAAATTGTGCTTGGTTTTGAAAATTTTGTAATTTAAATTGTATATATGTGATTAGATTGAATACAAGGGCTATGTTAGCTAATTGAGGGATTCGACTATAGCATTATAGTGATAAATAATTTGAACAATGGTTTTAATTGATAAAATTTGTTTTAAAAAGGTGTTATAAGTACATTTGGCTTAAACACTCTTATAATGGATATGTATTCGGCTTGTGGTTCATGAATATAAGACTTTAGAGTGATTTGATTTTGTAAACTCAAATGGCCGAATGTACCTTTGATGCTATTTTGATGTTTTTGTGTGTAATGAGGTGTGTTCGGGATTTGTTTCTTTGGTTAAGAAGGATGCCGAAAGTACTCTTGATGGATGGCTTGAAAACCTTGGGGTATTTTGGGATATAGAAATGTGAGCATGACTATTTTGATGTCTTTGATAGTTGTATTTAAGTATTCGGTTATGGGAAATTATACATGAACTTAGTACGTGCTATTTTGATTGATTTGGATAGTTGAGATTTAATATGAAGCTTAGAGAATGGTGCTAAAGGTGAACTCCGTAACAAATTGAGATTCGGCCTTCTTAAGTAATGTGATTTTATTTTTGAATGAGGTGTTGGTTATGCATGAGTGTGCTTAGGTTGTCTAAAATACCTTATATGCATGTACGATTGTTTCATGTGGTCTTAAGGACTTAGTACTCTTGATTGTAGTGCTAATAAGATTTGATATTAGTTGTATAGTAGGATAAGTTATATGAATGTGTTATGTATGAGATGGAATGCTATAAAATGTTAGTTAAAGTTTGGGAGATGGATTTGAATAAAAGTCCATGCTTGGACATATGGCCGAATGGCCTTAATATGTATGCATTTAGAAATGGTAGTTAGACTAATTGATCAATTTGTGCTTGTGCGAGCTTCTTGGTTAAAGGAATGACCTATTCGGCCATGTGCATAAATTCTTTGATTAAAATGAATATGAATTATGTATATATATGTTAAGATCAATGACTTCTCTAAATGATGCCTTGTAATGTTGTGTTTTAATTATGTGAATAAGAACTTTAAAGAGTGAATTTTGCATAAATCTGCTTGGTACAGCAGCAGTAACGTGTTTTGGAAAAATCACCATAAATTGTGGGAGTTGAATTAGAGGCTGAATAAATTATGTAATTAAAGCTCAATGAGTCTAGTTTCTTATAAAAGAAACCTTGTAAGCAAAGGAATTGCTGATAAAGAGATTTTTAAAGTTGTGTGAGATAGTGTCAGAATGACTCCGAAATCCCCTGTTCTGTCTTTAGAAAATCACTATAAATTGTATAAAAACTTTTATAAGATAAAATTTATATGCTTAGACTCCTTAATGAGTCTAGTTTCGAATAAAATAGGCGAGGACATATTTTGAATTCTATGCAATGAGAAATTTGATTCGTAGTGAAGAGTGGTCAGTATAGTCAAACAGTGAAATAGGGGAAACTTTAAGAAAATTCTGGTATTGATTGGACAAACCAAAAATTCTGAAAATTTTATGGGTAGAAGACATATGAGTCTATTTTCAGGGAAAATTTACGGAATGTGATTTGGAGTCTCGTTGCTCCAGTTATGAATAATTTAGTGAATGTTGCTCAGGAAGTCAGCTTGAAGTGACTTGTGATATTTATGTGATTGGCCGAATGTATGTGTTTGCTATGAGAAGTATATGCGTTTCTTATTTGACTATAAGTGAAATTGATCAATTGAGATGTTTGAACAAGGATTAATAAAATTAAATATTTTATTTAGCTCAAGAGCATAGAGGGACAAGTTCGGATAAAGGGAAGGCTAAAGTGGTCGAATAGCCAACTCACAGTTGCTCGGAAAGGTTCAAGGTAAGTTTTGAGTAATTGAATTTGGTATTTAATTTAAAATGCCATGAAATACATGCATGATAGTTGAACGATGTCCCATTGAGAAAGAAACCTTATACATGTTTGCTATATAGTCGAATGGCTCATAGAGAAAGAAACTGAAATTGGGATTTGAAATGGATTGCTTATGTATGTTTGCTCATTGGGCCGAAAGTCTAGAAAAAGAGTATACATGTATAAGTTTTGAATGATACTTACGATATGAAGTCAAGGAGCATGTTATATGTTTGTATGCGAATGAATTGATTGAATTACAAGTGTGATCTTGCTATGTGAAATGTGGCAACATGTGAATACATATGTATGAGACTCTGTGATGTGAATCCGGGATTAAAGACCCGATGACTATATGTGGAGACTATGTCCGGGTTAAGACCCGAAGGCTATATGCGGAGATGATGTCCGGGTTAAGACCCGAAGGCTAAATGTAGAGATTATATCTGGGATAAAGGCCCGATGGCTATGTATGGAGATTTTATCCGAGCTAAAGGTCTGGATGATGATGCGAGTAAAGTCTAAGACTAAAAGACTTCATAGTAACGATTGCTAATGAATGCGCTTAAAGTGTTAAGTTATACAGGTATGTACCCTAAGCTTATATGCAAGCTGGTTTTTGGACCAAATCCTAAGGTCATTATGCGATTACATATGTGTGCATGAACTGAGACTATTAATATGGTCAAAATACAATTGGTCAATGCGAAATGTTATGTGAAATTATGCGATATGTCTATGTTTACATGAGCTCACTATAAGTGAAAGTTATCTACTTTTGTATATGATGAGAATGTGTATGTTCGGTTAAGGGGTGACGTACCCAAAAGAAGAGGGAAACAAAAATACGAACAACTATGTTATAATTTGAGTTTTATCCGTTGTCATTGCTTAAAACTTACTAAGCATTGTAATGCTTACTCCGTTTACTTCGTTTCCTCTGTTTTATAGATCTCATTTTGGAAGCTACAGACTCGGGGATTGAAGCCTTAATCACCTACACTATCGTCGTTATTTTGGTACATTTGATAGTTATTTTGGATCAATGGCATGTATAGGCTAATCTCCTTTTTTTTGAACCAAATTACATTTTGAGTTGTAATTATTCTAGCCATGCGAAAATGGCTTGCCTAGTCTTCTAGTTTGAATATATGTTTTGATGATACTCATATGGTTCGATGTTTGTGGCATGATTTTTAGTTAGTACCCCATATGCAATGAGTTTCGAATATAGTGTTCTGTTATTTGAAAATATTGATTTGGCCAAATTGTTAGTAGCCACATGGTGGAAATTTGCTAGCATGCTTGTAAACGATTTTAATGAGATATGATGTACTGACCGAATCTTTTTACAAGTGATATACATTCGGTTATAGAACTCAATGAACCTAAGTCTAGCGTGTAACTATAAACCTCGGTAGGTTGTATTTAGATATGTAATACCTTAATACCCTATTCCGGTGACGGACAGGGGTATAGGTTGTTACAAATAGTTTATGGGATCTTACTTATATATATATATATATATATATATGCGCATATGCTAGTATGTTGATTAATGGGTTATTGGTTGATGATAGTTTTAGCATTAAATCATATTAGAGTTGAATAATTTATAAATGTCTTCGTATGATTGCTGAACAGAGAATTGAACTGAAGTAGATATGAACAAATTTTTACATGTGTATTATGTGGTAGTAATTATAAGAATTTTGACGATATGTGTTTTATAACTTAAATACTTATTCATGTGTATGGGAGATGTTCAAATGTTGAGTTTAATTTTGTAATGCCTCATGACCCATTTTGGTGATAGATACATGTTAAGGGGTGTTATATTTTAATTGGTATCAAAGCTATGGTTTAGTCGATTCTAGGACTAACGTAGCGTGTGTGTCTCTAGCTATACATGCCATAAAGTGATAATATGATAGTGTGATGACTTCTGACGGCTAAAATTTTTTTTTTGTATAGTAAATGGAACCAGACCCCGAGCGAGCTCTAGCGGACAATGTTGAGAGTATAGCGCCTACTCCCGCGTAAGGGACAGTACTGGTTGATTCTCGACCATCCGCCAGTAATCAAGAGGATGGGGCTAGGCAAGCTCTCTTTTCCATAATGAATGAGTGGTTTGCCCAGTATACTCGTACAAATCCGGCTACTCAACAACCCCCTAACTCAAACAATCCTCCCCCGATACCTATAATTCCTGCAACCACCGATCCGTTAAGATTGAGTAAACCCCCTATTGATAAGATCAAAAAATACGGGGCTAAAGAATTCAGAGCCACAGCTACCGATGATGCTGAGAGAGCCAATTTTTGGTTGGATAATACCATCCGTGTCTTTGATGAACTGTCTTGCACACCCGACGAGTGTCTAAAGTGTGCTGTATCCTTGCTACGAGATGCGGCTTATTACTGGTGGAGTACTTTGATTGCAATTGTTCCGAAGGAATGGGTTACGTGGGATTTCTTTCAGACAGAGTTTCACAAGAAATATATTAGTCAACGATTTATCGACCAAAAGCGCAAAGAATTTCTTGAACTTAAACAAGGTCGTCTGACTGTATCTGAATATGAACGCGAATTTGTGAGGCTCAGTTGTTACACTCGAGAATGTGTTGCTAATGAAGATGTAATGTGCAAAAGATTCGAAGAAGGATTAAATGAAGACATAAAACTACTTGTGGGTATTCTTGAAATAAGAGAATTTGTGGTACTCGTTGAACGGGCTTACAAGGCGAAAGAGCTTGGAAAGGAGAAAAGAAAAGCTGAATCCGAAGCTAATGATTTTTGCAAGAGATCCATGGGAAAAGCTTCATTTACGGCCTCAAAGAAATTCAGAGATGATAGTAACAAGTCGAAGACAAATGCCAGGATTTCAATTCGAGAATGACCTTCAACAGACTCTCGAGCTACTTCGGTTGCTAGTGTGGGTAATAATTGGTAGATGAAACCAAAATGTCAATAGTGTGGAAGACGACATGTGGGCGAGTGTTGGGGCAAGATTAATAACCGAGTTTGTTATAGATGCGGTTCGCGAGATCACTTTGTCTGAAATTGCACGAAACTTGTTGAGAAAGATAATGTACGAGATGTGAAGTCAAGTGGCGTTGCGGTTAGGGGTAGGACACCGAGAAATGCGGGAGGTAGGAGTGGTACTCAAAGAGGGGCTTCTGATACAACTGTTCGTTCAGAGGCTCGTGCGCCTGCAAGAGCTTACACTATTCGTGCTAGAGTGGAGGCTTCTTCTCCTGATGTTATTACTGGTACTTTCACTCTTTTCGATTCTGATGTTATTGCTTTGATTGATCCCGAGTCAACTATTCCTATGTGTGTGAAACTTTGGCATCTAGTATGACTCTTCCTGTTGAGTCTACTGAGTTCGTGATTCGAGTGTTAAACCCTTTGGGTCGGTGTGTGTTAGTAGACAAAGTGTGCAAGAATTGTCCTGTAATGATTCAAAACTCGTGTTTCCAGGCCGATTTGATGCTATTACCATTTGACGAGTTTGATATTATCCTCGTTATGGATTGGTTATCCGTATATGATGCGGTGGTGAATTGTAAAAGAAAATCAATTGATTTGCGATGTTCGAGTGGTGAAATAATTCGAGTTGAGTCCACCGATTTGAACGGGCTACCAGCAGTGATATCTTCGATGTTGGCTCAGAAATATGTGAGAAAGGGGTGTGAAGCTTATCTGGCATATGTTTTGGATAGTAAAGTATCTGAACGAAAGCTTGAAACCATACCTGTGGTTTGTGAATATCCGGATGTATTTCCCGAAGAGTTACCTGGGTTGCCACCAGTTCAGAAGTCGAGTTCGGCATAGAGCTAGTACCAGGTACGACTCCGATTTCGATAGCTCTGTATCATATGGCACCAACCAAATTAAACGAATTGAAATCTCAGTTGCAAGAATTGACAGATAGGGGTTTCGCTCGACCGAGTTTCTCTCCCTGGTTGCACCAATACTATTTGTGAAAAAGAAAGACGGAACTATGCGAATGTGCATCAATTATCGTCAGCTTAATAAAGTCACAATAAAGAATAAGTATCCGTTGCCACGAATTGACAATCTATTTGATCATCTAAAAGGAGCTTCAGTATTTTTGAAGATAGACTTGAGATTGGGTTATTATCAATTGGAAGTTAGAGACTCCGACATGCCTAAAACTACTTTCAGAATGAGATACGGACACTACGAGTTTTGGGTTATGCCGTTTGGGCTCACTAATGCCCCTGCGGTTTTTATGGATTTAAAGAATCAGATTTTTCGACGGTATCTAGATTGGTTGGTAGTGGTGTTCATAGATGATATTTTGATCTATTCGTGCGATGAAACTGAGCATGCCGAACACCTAAGATTGGTGTTACAGATAGTGCGAGATAAACAACTTTACGCGAAGTTTAGCAAATATGAATTCTGGTTGCGTGAGGTTAGCTTTTTGGGACATATTGTATCCGCATCGGGTATCTAGGTTGATCTAAATAAAATTGTAGCCATACTTGATTCGAAACCTCCGAGGAATGTTTCGGAAGTTCGAAGCTTTTTGGGACTTACCGGGTATTATAGACGATTCGTGAAAGGTTTTTCGATGATAGCAACACCGTTGACTAGGTTGCTTTAGAAAGATGTCAGATTTGAATGGTCAGAAAAGTGTTAGAAAAGTTTCGATCAGTTGAAAGCCCTTTTGACTGAAGCTCTAGTGTTAGTTCAGTCGGAATCTGGTAAGGAATTTGTGGTCTATAGTGATGCCTCTTTGAATAGTTTGGGCTGTGTTTTGATGCAAGAAGGCAGAGTCGTTGCTTATGCCTCAAGACAATTGAAGCCTTATGAGAAAAACTATCCGACACACTATCTCGAGTTAGCTGCCATCAATTTCGCTTTAAAAATTTGGCGTCACTATTTGTTCGGAGAGAAATGCCATGTTTATTCCGATCATAAAAGTCTCAAATACTTGATGACTAAGAAGGACTTGAATTTGAGACAACGTCAGTGGCTAGAATTATTGAAAGATTACGAACTTGTCATCGATTATCATCCAGGAAAGGCTAATATAGTCGCAGATGCTCTAAGTCGAAAATCTCTGTTTTCCCTCCGAGCAATGAATGTTCACTTGTCTATGACCGCCGATAATGTATTGATAGCAGAATTAAAGGCAAAACCAGTGTTAATACGACAAATTAGTGAAGCTCAGAAAACTGATGATGATATGGTTTCTAAAAGGGCTCAGTGTGATTCGAATGTGAATTCAGAATTTCAAATTGATGACAATGATTGCTTGAGGTTCAGAAACCGATTGTGTGTTCTGAAAAATTCAGAGATTGTTTCGATGACTTTGAATGAAGCTCATAATAGTCAAATGTCAGTTCATCTGAGTAGCATGAAAATGTACTATGATTTGAAGTGACAATATTGGTGGCATGGTATGAAACGAGACATTTCTGACTTTGTTTCGAAGTGTTTAATATGTCAACAAGTAAAAGCGGAACATCAAATGCCTTTGGGATTGCTTCAACCTATTATGATACCTGATTGGAAATAGGATCATGTTACAATAGATTTTGTATTGGGTTTACCGTTGACGCCGAGCAAGAAGGATGCAATTTGAGTTGTTGTTGATAGGTTGACAAAGTCGACTCATTTTATCCCTGTTTGTACTGATTATTCACTCGAGAAATTAGCTAAATTGTACATTTCTCAGATCGTGAGGTTGCACGGGGTGCCTACTTCTATAGTGTCAGATAGAGATCTGAGATTTACATCACGGTTTTGGAGGAAATTGCAAGAAGCTTTGGGTACCAAGTTGCATTTCAGCACCGCTTTTCATCCTCAAACTGATGGTCAATCCGAACGGATTATTCAGATACTCAAGCATATGTTGAGATGTTGCATCCTTGAGTTTAGTGGCTCGTGGGAACGATACTTACCTTTGATTGAATTCGCGTACAATAATAGCTTTCAATCAAGCATTAAGATGGCACCTTATGAGGCTTTATACGGTCTGAAATGTCGTACACCGTTGTTTTGGACCGAGCTCAGTGAGAATAAGATTTACGAAGTTGATTTGATAAAAGAGGCCAAGCAGAAAGTAAAAGTGATCCGTGATAGCCTAAAGGCAGCATCTGATCGTCAAAAATCGTACGGGGATTTAAAACAGAAAGATATACAGTATCAAGTTGGAGACAAAGTATTTCTTAAAGTTTCACCATGGAAAAAAGTACTCAGATTTGGCCGTAAAGGCAAATTAAGTCTGAGATTTATCGGACCATATGAAATTTCAGAACGTATCGGACCGGTAGCCTATAGATTAATATTGCCACCTTAACTTGAAAAGATTCACGATGTTTTTCATGTTTCAATGCTCCGTTGGTATAGATCTGATCCTTCACATGTGATTAGTCCGTTAGAGATTGAAATTCAGTCCGATTTGAGTTATGAGGAAGAACCGGTCCACATCTAGCTCACGAAGTAAAAGAATTGCGGAATAAGAAAATCTCGTTAGTGAAAGTGTTACGGCTCAAACACGGGATTGAGGAAGCGACTTGGGAGCTTGAGGATTCAATGAAAGAACGCTACCCTAATTTAATCACCGGTAAGATTTTCGGGGACAAAAATCCCTAAGGGGGAGAGTTGTGACAGCCCTATTTTAGCCTAATAGGAAGAGTGGTTTTGGAACCACGAAATCGAGTAAAAAAAATTTTAATTAATGCTATAATTTGTTTGTTTGATATGTGAATTATTATATGTCAAAAGTTAGTATTGAAATTTGGTCATCTAGGAGGTTAAATGATTAAGTAGGATTTAATTGTTAAACTTTGAAAATGAGATAGATGGATTTTAAGGTGACCAAATATAGTGGTTGATAAAAGTGGAGGACTTGCATGGTTATTAAACCACTCTAATTATGTACACGGTAATGGAGTTGGTATAAAACAATTATATGCTTTTTATAATAATAGATTATATATTTAAAATATGTTATAATATAAAATATGTTTATAATGTATTAAGTGAGGTGATAAAAACAATGTTATGCAATGTTTCTTTCCCATTTTTATCGCCGAAAACACAAGTGAAAGAAGAAGGAAAATAACAAGGGCATTCGACCATCTAAAGGGCTAATTAAGGTAGGATTTTATGTTATTTCTATTAAATTTTGTGAAAATTGAGTTAGTAGTCAAGCTCTTATTATAACCCATATGTAATTTTTGAATTGGTGACAAAATGTGCATTCGGTCATGATGGATAAATGCTAAGAGGATAGTGTTTTGATGTTTTGGATAGAAATGTTAGAAAGGTGAAGATGAGCTAGCTAAATAGATATATGTGAACTTAAATGATGATATGAACAAATGTGGAGCTTTTGCTAGTCTTAGAAGTATTCGGTCAATGTGGTTAAGTGGAGAAATTATGTGTTAAATGACAAGGTGATGTAAAATTGTTATTTTCGTAGTAGTAATGCCGAAAATGGAAAGATGTTAAGGAATTTTGGTTTAAATGTTTAATAAAGATGATATTCTGCTTATTAGTATGTGTATAATTTATTTAAAGTATAAACTTTATATGTATACTAAAAGTTATATGCATTCGGCCTTGAGACATTGGATAAACATTGGTTGAGGTTTTGATGTCTTCAACAATGATGGTTGTAAGATGAAGTTGAAATTATTAAATTTATATATATGTGAGTATTTAATAAGGGGTGGTTGCCATATATATATATGTGTGTGTGTGTGTGTGTTTTATTGAAGAATTGATTGGATTGCTTATAGTACTTAGGACTAGGGTGGTCAAGAGCCGAATGGTTTAATTTAATACAAGCATAATGTGGATGAAAATGAAATTTGCCGTGTGATGCTTGTTATATGAAAATACTAAAAATTTGGAGTATAAATGAACTAGTGGTAATTAAACTAGCTAATTTGTTTATTCTAGCTCAAGAACCCAAATGAGGGGAATCAAGCAAGGGAAAAATGAAGGGTATTGAGTAGCCGATTGGAGTCGTTTCATCCAACACAAGGTAAGTCTTAAAGCAATTATGACTATGGTTATTTCATGTACAAATACAAGTAAATAATTATATGATGCTCATTTTCTACGTAAGATGTATGCGTACATATATGATATGCGTATGATAGGGAATATAGAAGAATTCTCTAGAGCTGGTTAAATTGTCTTAATGTACTATCATTGTTGAGACGGTACTATGTGTGCGTACAATTATAAGCTTGAAATGGCACTATGTGTGCATACATTTATAAGCTTGATATGGCACTATGTGTGCGTGAATGTAAGAAAGGAAACAGTTCTATGTGTAGGTAAATTGTAAGAAAGGTAATGGCTCTATGTGTGCAAAGGAAGATAAGTCCTATGTATGCGGTTTGAGTAGTATAATTTGCGGTTAAACTAAAATGTACAAGTGATATATGGCAAGGTAGAAAATTATAATTACATGTTAATAGAGAAATGTGCAATAAGTACGGTTGTGATGATTTGTTTAAAGATGATTAATGATATTGAGTATACGAGCTTTAAGTGAAACAAAATTTGTAAGAAGGGTACAATTATATATATTACTTTTGGAATGTTAGACTTAACATTAGCTATTATTAGTCCCCAATTCATTATACCAAGTTGATTGATTTTATACTATTGCTTATGGCTTACTGAGTTAATAGCTCATTTCGTGTGTTTGTTTATGTTGATTAGATTAAAGATCCGTTGAAAGCTTGGGGCCGCTCCTTTTGAAGTCATCGCATCTATCAACAACATTTTGGTACCTTAATAAAGGTTTTAAATTAAACGATATGGCATGTAATAGCTATACTATGTTTTTATGCCTTGATAAGTTAAATCTTTTGTATATAATGCCATGCGAATATGGCTTATAAAATGGTTATGAAGTTTATAATATTTGAGTTAATATGAACTAGTAGTGACATGTATCTATATAATGGAATGTATTTGTTTTGTGACTTGCATAATGGTTTTGGTCTATATCCATGTTACTTGAATAAGGGTTGATGAATCGGCTTTGATAGGCATAATTATATATGAAACTTTTGTTCGGTATAATAGGGTAGTGTTTAGTAGAAATAGGTCATTGTGGTTGGTAATAAGTACTTTGAAAGATATACTATTTGGTGATCTTTAAAAGTAGGTTTATATCAATACTTGGCTCATTTGCTACGCACATAGATACCTATATATACCTATGAATAATGCACCTATTTTATGATTGATTTGCTTAAAATATATAACTTTCTTGTTAAATGAATTGGTAGTAGAAAATGATTTGGTTATATGCTCTTTTGGATTTAGGCTAATGGTGAAGTTTTGACCATATGAATAGTAATACCTATGTTGTATGGTACTAAAATAGTTTATGGGATCTTACTTATATATATATATATATATATAAGCGCATATGCTAGTATATTGATTAATGGATTATTGGTTGATGATAGTTTCAGCATTAAATCATATTAGAGTCGAATAATTTATAAATGTCTTCATATGATTGCTGAACAGAGAATTGAACTGAAGTAGATATGAACAAATTTTTACATGTGTATTATATGGTAGTAATTATAAGAATTTTGACGATATGTGTTTTATAACTTAAATACTTATTCATGTGTATGGGAGATGTTCAAATGTTGAGTTTAGTTTTGTAATGCCTCATGACCCATTCCGGCGATGGATACGGGTTAAGGGGTATTACAATACATTTGCAAAAGGTACAAAAATATAGTTCGATAGTGTGGTGATGATCCTCGATGATCCCCGAGCTTCCGATAGCTTCGATAATCTATAAAACAAATAAAAACACAGACAAAGTAAGCTTTCAAAAGCTTAGTAAGCCATATACAAATAAACTTATCACATAACACAATTAGGAACTAATTCATTCATGTAACTCATGGCAAAACTCAATTTCAAGTCCATATTTCTCATGTAGCTCATTTGATCATAGTTCATTGCATATAATACATCTCATTCTCATTTAACTCATTCAAACATGACATGTCCACAAATTGCACAAATGCACATATATTTTCCTTTCTTTCTCAAATTTTGTATACATTTCAAACGTACCTGAATTGGCTACACATTCACATGATCATTCATATCTCAAAATGCCCATTGAACCATTCAGAATCAATTAGGATACTCAGGTACCTCGAAAAGCTCGTACAATGCCAACATCCCAGACGTGGTCTTACATGTAATCAAATATCGATGACACTGTCCCAGACAGGGTCTTACACAAAATCATATACAATACTGATGTCCCAAACATGGTCTTACACGTAAATCTCAAATTGATGCCAACGTCCTCGACGTGGTCTTACACGATATCATATATCGGAATCTTATGTCATGACATATGTATCCTAACTATTCTTATGATTCGTGCAGGGCTTTTCGGACGTCGTCATAATATTGAAACCTTCTCAATTTCACATATTCAGCTTCTATAGCCATTCCTCACAATTCAATATCATTTAAGCATTAATAAATCAACTCAAACACATTTATTTGTATATAGACTTACCTCGTATGGATACGAATGGAAATGAACGACTATTCAACGACTTTCGATTTCCCCTGATCTAATTCTGTTTTCTTTGGTTCCTGATCTATACACATTCAAATTTAACTCATTTATTCACCAAATCATTCAATTTAATCCATAAACATAAATTTAGGGTCTTTTGCACTTTAGCCCCTATAATTTCACATTTTTGACATTTTAGTCCTTATTCACAAAAATCACAAATTACAACAATTTCATTGAAACCCATGTGTGCCGAATTCTCATATGTTCTCTAGTAGCCCATATATTTGCTTTATTTCACATTTTAACCCCTCAATTTCTTATTTGCACTAATTACTCCATAATACTTAAATTCATCAAAAATCATATAACAAAACATATTTATCAATTTACCAAGCTTTCATAATTCACCAAATATCAACATAAAACTCACATATTCATCAACATCATCTCATGAAAACATCATCAATTTTCAAAATTCTTACATGGGGCTTGATAGATTACTAAGCAACAATCTCAAAAACATAAAAATCACTAAAAACCGAGATCAAAACATACCTTGATTGAGCTAAATGAGTGTCGAACCCGAAGAACTCTTTTTCCTTTGTATTTTTGGTAAGGATGAACACAAATG
Organism: Gossypium stocksii; assembly: GCA_020496765.1. Taxonomy (NCBI): domain Eukaryota; kingdom Viridiplantae; phylum Streptophyta; class Magnoliopsida; order Malvales; family Malvaceae; genus Gossypium; species Gossypium stocksii. Next base: position 19,404,325 of record CM035631.1, on the reverse strand, counting down.
ACACTAATTTCATGCTTTTGTTTTATTAATTATAACCTTATTAATCAATTTCCTTTTTTAACCTTATTATTATCATTAATAATCCACTAACTAATATTTAACCATGTCATTTCATGAATTCGATGGTCTATTTACAACATAAGGACCTCATAATTAATAAGACACAACAATTCGACACTTAATCAAATAGAAGGCCACTTTTGCATTTTTTGTGATTAGGTCCTTTTTCACAATTCTGTACACAAACAATAAAATTAAATCACGAAATTTTTACACATATCAATTCACATACTATAAGCACGAAAAATAATATTAAAATAATTTTTTATTCGAATTTGTGGTCCCAAAACCGCTGTTCCAACTAGGGTCTAAATTGGGCTATTACATGGGTGGTCTACCTCTAGCTACAGTATTACTCGGCCTCGTATTTTGATCTTTATCTTTCTCAGCCATTTCAGGACAATCTCGAATAAAATTATCTTGTGAACCACATTCACCAAAATGTCATCTTCCACACTGTTGACACTCAGTTTTATTGTTTCTAACACTGCCAATGCTTGATTCTAATGCAACTTGAGCCTTAGGGTTAAAGTGTTGTTTCACACGATCTCTATTCGGATACCTGGCTGAAGCATTTGAACGACTGTATACGTCTCTAGATTTCTTTGATGAGGATTGATATGGCTTATTCAGTGATCTTTTCCTCAAGTCTTTTGCCTTTGAATCTACTTTCTTCTTTTCTTTTCTGAGCTCTTCGACTTTGCAGGCTCTTTCAAATAAGACTACAAACTCTGTCAAGTCTAAAATTGCAACTAGAAGTTTAATATCTTCGTTTAACCCTTCAAAAAATCATTTACACAAAATAGCTTATGTTGAAACACATTCTTATGTGTATTTACTCACCTTCACGAACTCACGTTCATACCCTGTTACAATCATACGACCTTGCTTCAACTCAAGAAAGTTTTTTCATTTTTGATCAATGAATCTCTGGCTAATTTACTTCTTTCAAAATTCAGTTTGGAAGAACTCCCAAGTAACTCGTTCTCTTGGAACCACAGATATTAATGTGTTCCACCACTGGTACATAGAATCTTTCAACAAATATACAACACATTTAATGCATTCTTTCGAAGTACATGACATCTCATCGAAAAAAAGGATAGTATTTTCAAGCTAGAATTCAACTCTCTCAGCAGCATCATTAGTTGTAGCTCGAAACTTTTCAGCCTCATATTTACGAATCTTATCAACAGGTGGCTTATTCAATCAGATCGAATCTATTACTTGTTGCACAACAGGGATTTGTTAAGGAATAGGCAGGGGTGGAGGTTGCTGAGTAGCTGGATTAGTTTTAATAAACTCTTTGAGCCACCCACTCATCATTTCGAAAAAGGCTTGCTTAGCCTCTCCCTCATGACTACTTGTTACTGATCTTGAGTCGTTCGACGCTACCCCTTGAGTGGGAGTGGGCGCGTTACTCTCAACATCATCAACTATGGCTCGTTCGGGATCCATTACTATATATATGGCATCACACTACCGCAACTCATATATATGGCATGTATAGCTAGACACTCATACGCTACGTTAGTCCTAGAATCGATTAAATCATAGCTCTAATACGAATAAAATGTAACAACCCTAACCCGTATTCGTCGCTGGACTAAGGTTACGAGGTATTACCAATCTAAACATAACATCTAACAAACATTTAACATTCAATACTCTTTCATTATCAATTAACATTCATTCTCATGCACAATGTCCCTTATGAAGGTCTACGAGACCTTAAAACATGCTTAGAAGTGGTTCGGGACTAAATGATAACAAACAAGAACTTTAGAAAAATTTAGAAAATTCCAAACATACAATGGTCACACGCCCATGTGAACAGGCCGTGTGAGGACACGCCCGTGTCACAAGCCTTGTGGAAATAGGGCATTCATTCTGACTTGCATCACACGGTCGAGGACACGCTTGTGTGCCAGGCCATATGAAAACTGGGTAGTATACTGACTTGTGTCACACGGCCAGTCAGACGCACGTGTGTGAGGTCGTATCGAGCATCATGTCCAATTCAAATTGAACCATCAGGGGACACGGCTGATACACATGCTCGTGTCTCTGTCCGTGTGGACAAAATAGGCCATTTGCAAGGCCATTTTGTCACCCCAAATTCCATGTACCTACACAAGACAATTGGTACAATTTCCACACTCAAATGGCAACGAAAATAGCCTCAATTCATGCATCATTCATAAGATACTAATCCAACCATTATATGCCATCATAACAACCACACAAACTTGGCCAAATTCATAAGTCATAACATTACCATTTAAAAGCCAAGTCACATGGCAAAAATTCACAACTCAAAATATACCAAATAACCTTTTGAACAACCAATTCAATCCTCAAATGCATATCAAAATAAGCCATTTCTCAAGCCACAATACATCATTAGAAAAAAACCAAAGGCACATCATATAGCCACCTAGATAACCATTTCAAACATGCCAAAACATAACGCAACATATATACATTACAAATCATTATCTTTAGGCCATATTCAAGGCCACACACACATTAACATTATCATCACTTACAAGCCAAATATCATGGCTATGCATAACCAAAATACCACATATAGCCTATACATGCCATATACTCAAACATAAACTCAAAAGGGTTCCAAATAGATATCCGATAGTGCAATGATGTTCCTGATAATCCCAAAGTCCGAGCTAGCTCCAATTCACTATAAAACATGGAACGGAAAATACAGTAACTTCATAGCTTAGTAAGCTCGTATGTAATAAACTGGACTCAACAAATAAAAATAATTCTATCAATAAGCATTATACATTCATAGTAAAACACCTATAATTACTTAAACCTTTCCATGTATTACTCAACACTTAGCTTGGTATATCATATCACATTACTCAATTTTCCTTTTTACTCAAGATCATTACTCGTTTCCATACAATTCTATAAAATTTCATACACATAGTACCAACAACCACGTAGGTTTAGCACGTACCTGTATTACGTCGTATTTATCTTTCAACTTATCATTTCTTTGCTCAATACGTTAAATCATTCGAAAAATTTAAATATTCAATAAACTCGCACACTTAGTGCCAAAGGAATAGTCGAAGCTAAAACGATATCGCACACTTAGTGCCATCACATTTATTTGAAGATATTTTGTTCTCGCACACTTAGTGCTAATAACTTAGCTGAAGCTATTTGATCTCGTACACTTAGTGCCACATATCATCGTATCATCATCGAACACACTTATAACTTCACATTCACATTTCAATTCATTTCAAAAAATATAAACATTGTTAAAATGATACGTATTACATGCAAACTTACCTTGGACGTAAAAACAATGAAACTAGTCGATTAGTCAAGTACTTTGTTCTTGCCTCGATCTAAGTCTGGGTTCCTCTTTTCTTGATCTATATAATATTAAATTTAACTCATTCAATCACATTTTCATTCAATTTAACCCATAAAACATATTAGGGCTATTTTACACATTTGCCCCTAAACTTTTACATTTAATCAATTTAGTCCCTATTTCACAAATACACCAAATTCACACAATTCAACTAGACCCAATGCTTGGCTAAATTTCATGTAAGTCCCTAGTAGCCCATAGTTTTCTCTTTTTCACACATTTAACCATAAAGTTTCCATATTTCACAATTTAATCCCCAAACTGGATTTTTACACAAAATCACTTAACAAAACTTGTATATTTCACAACAAATATTCATAATCTATCAAGAAACTTCAAAACACATGTTTATTCATCAATGGAAACCTTCAAAATCTTAAGTAGATTTAAAAATGAAGGTATGGGCTAGCTAGATTAAGGTACAACGAGCTCAAAAATGTAGGAATCATTAAAAAGGGGACAAAAACTGTACCTTAATTGACAATAAAAGCTTGGCTGAATTAAAAAAAGGCTATTCTTGCTTGTGAAAATTGGGTAAGGATGATGATAACATAAAATAATATGGTTTTGGTTTTATTTAATTAGCCTTAATAACCAAATTACATTTTTAACATTTAATTAAACATTAAAAACTCATATAAACTATGTCCAAAGTTGTCCATTAATTCTATTAATGGTTTATTTACCATGCAAGTATTCCTTCTTTTCATTTCCATAGTAATTTGGTTCATTTAACTCATAGAACTCATATTTTACATTTTACGCGATTTAGTCCTTTTTACCGAATTAAGCACTAAATCGGTAAAATTTCTTCACGAAACTTTCACACATATCTAATCACATGCTGTAAACAGCAAAAATAATATTAAAATAATTTTACAATCTTAGATTTGTGGTTCCAAAACCACTGTTCTGATTGAGCTAAAATCGGGCTGTTACAATGCTAATAATGTGTTGCTTGTTCCTTTTAGTATTGATGAGTTTAAACATCCAGTTTTTAGGATACACTTAAATAAAGCTCTGGGCCCAGATGATTTAAATCCAACTTTCTATCAACGTTGTTGGGATGTGATTGGTATGTTAAAACAATAAAATAAGATCTATTATAAAACTTAACAAACCATAAACCAGGACCTATCATTTTAAATTATCAAGAATAAATCAAGAACAAGACTAAATGTGAAACCATACCTGAATCCATTAATATCTTGAAATCTTTGAGTTTTTCAGTTTTGACCTTCCAAATTAACACACAAGTAATTTAGAGAATGTGACTGATATTGCGTAATATGTAGTAATAAAATTTATAAAAATTGATCACACCAAAAACTAACTAATATCACGATTTTAAGGCAAGTGCACCTATCAAACAGTAGTATAGTTTAGCGGCAAGACCGAGTTATCGTACCCAAGGGAACCAAAAGTACTAGTACTTACTTCCTTTCTATTATCTAACCTAAAAATAAAAGGGGTTTGTATGAAACTAATTCTAAAACTAAACTAAAGTGCACAAGAAACTAAATTGGGGAAAAAATCTCGGGAAAGCTAATTGATATAGGTAATACTCAAGGGAGAATCCACCTAGACTTCACTTGCTATTAACTTATTGAACTAGACGATTTCTTCACTTGACTTGATCCGTAGAGATCCCTAACTTATGTTAATACCTCCATCGAGGATAAGAATAACTAATCCTAGGTTGATTAACTGAAATCTCTTTCTAGTTAAAACCCCTAGTCTTGCATGAATTCGATCTATGGATCCTCCTATTAGGTTTGACCCTAATCTGGCAGATTTATGTCGCCCTATGTCTAGGGTTGCATGCAACTCCGCTTAATTATGCTAGATCTACTCTTAAAACAGGGCCTTTGCTCCTCTACCTAAGCACATCAGTTACTTGAATTAGTATCTAGGATTATTAAACCAAGAATAAAGAACACATAATTAAGAACAATTCAAGTATTTATCATATAATTCAAGAATGAATAATAACAAGGTCTGTCTTAGGTTTCATCCCTCTCAAGTATTTGAGGGGTTTAGTTCATAATTAATAAAAAAAACATCTCAGAAGAAATAAGATAACAAAACATAAAGAACCCAAAAACCCCTAAAGGAATTTAGGGAGATCCTTTATCTCGATGTAGAATTCTGGCTTCTAGGATGAATCAATTGGCTTCCCTTGGAGTAATCCCTTTCTTCCACTACTTGTGTTGGCAGAAAGAAGGCACCCTTTTTGGGAGAAAGGAGTACTCCCTTAGCGGGAAATGAGCACACCCTTGAAGTTGCCTCCTAGGGTCTTTATATAGAGTTTAGAATGGCTTTCTTAGCCCCTAAGTGTCCTTTTTCGAGTAGAATTGAACTTCCTCACGAAAGGGACACGCCCGTGTGCCACACCCGTGTGGATCGACAAGAGGCTGTGTGCGGGCCTGTTGATGATGGCACTACCGTGTGGTCTGGCCGTGCTTGTCGGGGTTGGGCTATGTTGGACTTTATGTGGCACGGCCGTGTGCCACGACCATGTGGTGAATCCCTGGGCCATGTCGTTTTCTTATTTTAGCCTATTTTTTCCATTTTTCGCCCATTTCTCATTCTTTTCTCTTCCCTATGCTCTCCTGAGTATAGACATGAAATAGAAGGATTACGAGCACCAATTCTCACAAATTTAGTGATAATACATCCAAAATATAGGCTAAGCATGAGGTAAATATATATATAATTTATCGTTTATCAAATACCCCCACACTTAAGCCTTTGCTTGTCCACAAGCAAAATCTCAATTCGTAATTAAGAATCATTCCTCTTAACTTACAATCTTTATCAATAATGTTTCAAACCAATCCACAAGTAATCATAAATGATAATCCAAACAAAAGAACATTAAAGATTCAATCACTCTAAGTTGAGAATTTTATCATAGAAACATAGGTTTTCTCCATTCTCTTAAGTAATTATCTTTCAATCAAAATCAATGAGAATTGACATCCTCACTAAGGGTTCACTTTATCCACTCAAAGTGTTTAGGGTTCAAGAATTAAGCACTCTCTAGTCAATCTGAAAAGTTATTACAATGGGATGGCAAGAAAATCAAATCTCCACCACTATAGATTGATACGACACATCGATCAAAAGGTCTTTCAATGGTTGTAATGGGGCTTTGGTTAGGGGTGTTGTCAAAAGCTAAAAAAGAGGGTTAGAATCGAGATTGAATTAAAAAAATATCTAGCTAGAGAAATCCCTATCATTAGAACATATTCCTAGAGTTAAGCCTTATGATGACATCATTCTGGATTTGGAAGCTTGTAGAAATATGTAAAAACTATTGAACTATTACAGATTATAACTGAATTACCTGTATATACACATTATTTTTTGTTTTTTTAAGAACAATTCAAATATAATACTTTGAATATTGACAAACTTTACAACTGAAAAAGAGAACAAAGCTAGATAATAATTTAACTCAAATCTCGACAAAAATAGGAATCAAAATAATTGAATGGAATTGAACAAAAATGGGTTACGGGTTAATATTAGAGGTAAGCCAAAGAATGGGTTGTTAGGCTCAATGGGGTTTACTAGGGGTTAATTTATGGAGGTAGGCTTTTTGTGGAGTAAGTGGGTTAAACCTAGGTGCCTTTATCATTTTGGTGTATCAAATCAATGATGTGGTCTTGACATGTATAATCGAAGCAAGTTCTAGAATAACAAATCAGTGTTGACTCACTCAAAGCAATAATAAAAGTGAGCATGAAAGAATGTATGCTCAAAAGGCTCAAAAATCTCACCAGAATTATGGCTTTTGATGTCAATCCTGTGAATTTCAAATTTCAAGATAACACTTAAAATTAGGGAAAATAACCTAAAAAAATTTAAATTCTCAAAAATTTCAACTTATCATGTTTGATTCCCCAGTGTTTTAAAGTTTTAATAATTAAAGCATAAGCACCTATGTCTTAATTCTCAACACATCAATAAAAATCATAAATCAATCAGAATTAATTCCTCACAAGGGATTTGAAGATAATGCAGAGAATTCGAAATTTGAGAGAAATTTTTAGGGATTTCAAAGATAATATAAAGAATGAAAGTGAGTTTCCCCCCCACACTTAAGATGTACATTGCCCTCAATGTACAAAGATAACATTAATAGCAATAGAAGCACAAGATCATAAGTTAGGGAGAGAAGTAAAACACCCTGAATATTGGATGGAACCTTTGAATTGTGAAAGTTGTCTTGGAGGAAGGAATACTTGAAGTTCATGGTTTTGAAACTGCAATAGCACTTAAGGGATTTTAGGTATTTCAGGATTAGAACAATTACTCGTTAGGAAATAACCGATATGAAATAACTGAAATAATATAAACTAGTTCTGAGAATACTAAAATTCAAATAAAGAAAAAGATAAAATAAAATAAAATGGAAAAATAAAAATCTCATGGATTTTGGCGCGCCTGGCTTGAGACACACGCCCGTGTTGCGAGGGCGTGTTAAGGCACACGGCCATGTCGCATGGCCGTGTGCCTCGATGTTTGCTTCTCCCACGGCCGTGTATGGGGTCACACGCCCATGTTGGAATTGACAGTGTTGGCCACGGCCATATCGTAGGGCCGTGGCTATTTATCGTAGCCCGTGCTTAGGGAAAATTTTACCCTGCTTGTACACGGCCAAGTTGCACGACCGTGTCTCTGCTCAAAGTGTACACACGGCCTGAGGCACGCTCGTGGGTATGGCCGTGTGGCTCGAAAAACCTGTATTCAAGGGTCAGTTGATGTATTAGAAAGCATAATTTTAAAAGAATTTACTAAGTTAGTGCTCGGGTTACCTCCCAAGAAGCACTTGTTTATAGTCTAAGCTTGACTTTTCTCAAGCTTGTTTGGTCACGGCGGTTTGAAGAGTTGATACTCTTCTATCCTGTTTAAAATTTTATTATCAACGTAAAATTTGAGTCAAGTGTGGTTTACCTTAAAAGTGCCAAATGACTCATGTTTTATTTCTACTGTCCCGTATGGAAAAATTTCATTACCGTGAAGTAGGGTATGTCACTTGTATGTTCTTTTGAATTCAAGATTCGAGGATCATCTTCCCCTAATATTACCTTATCTCCTACCTTGATTTGATTCGTTTTCACGTGAGGGTCATCTTGTTGATGCTCTGGGTTGGTTTGGCGTACTTTGGGCATTTCATGATAGTTCAGCCACTCATCTAGTTCCTCAATCTGAAGCATTCGCTTTTCAGGTGCATCTCCATTGGATGAACTTGTCTGTGATTAGGTTGCCTTTATGTGGAGTGTATCCTGCACAGAAGGTTGGATGGTGAGTTCAGTGTTTTTACAAGGACTCGTGATTATATCATTATCAACAGTCTTAATCGAGTTTCGAGCTTGTAAAGTAACTTTGTCATCACCTACACGTAATGTAAGTTCACATGTTCCTAAATCAATTATTGTTCTGGCAGTTACTAAAAAGGGTTGCCCTAAAATTAAAGGTACATTGCTATCCTCATTAATGTCTAAAACAACAAAGTCAACTGGGAATATAAATTTATCAATTTTGACGAGCACATCTTCAATTATTCCCTTAGGAGACCTAATAGTTTTATCAGCCAGTTGAATGATCATCTTAGTTTACTTAGGTTTTCCAAGACCTAGTTGTTTAAACAGTTTATAAGGCATGACATTTATACTAGCCCCTAAATCAGCTAAAGCATTTTTGGTGTCTAGGCTACCAAATAAAAAAGAAATAGTAAAACTCCCTGGATCTTTCAGTTTGGTTGGCAGTTTATTTTGGAGAATAATTGAGCATTCCTCGTTGAGTTCCACTGTGGACAGTTCTTCCAACTTCCTTTTATTTGTGAGAAGTTCCTCTAAAAATTTCGCGTACTTCGGCATCTGCAAAAGTGCTTCAACAAATGGTAAGTTGATATGTAATTTCTTTAAGAGTTTAAGAAACTTACCAAATTGCTCATCTGTGTGGTCCTTCTTTAGCGCATTTGGGTATGGGATATGAGGTTTATATTCTTTGACAGTTTCATCTTTGTAACTTACCTCATTCTTTTCTTTACTTACCACAGGCTCCTTCCATGGCTTTGGGTTGGTTTTGGTTAACCCCTCATCATCTATCATATCCACGGCATTGAGTTGCTCCTTAGGGTTAGTCTCAGTGTTACTTGGTAACCCACCTTGTGGTCTTTCAGAGATTAGCTTGGCGAGCTGGCCTATTTGAGTTTCAAGTCCTTGAATGGATGCCTGCTGGTTCCTCAGTGCCGTTTCAGTGTTTTGAGAACGGGTTTCAGATACGGCCATAAATTTTGTGAACATCTCTTCAAGGTTCGGCTTTTTCTCTTGTTGTGGAGGTAGCTGTTGAAATCCCGGAGGAGGTGGTTGTCTTTGATTTCCTTATCCTCCCCATGAAAAATTAGGGTGGTTCTACCAACCTGTATTGTAAGTATTATTATAAGGGTTATTTTGAGGTCTAGAATTGTTACCTATATAGTTGACTTGCTCAGGTCCCATGCCATGTCCATAAGAGGAGTAATCTGAATTGAACATATTTCCCTGGTTTGCGTCATATTGCATCACTGGGTGTGCCTGTGTAGAACCAATAAAATTATCAAACTTTTTATTTAAAAGTTCTACCTGATTAGTAAGCATGGTGACAGCATCAATATTAAAAACTCGTGCAGTTTTTGTCGGCTTTGTCCTCATGACTTGCCACTGATAGTTCCTCTAAAAATTTTGTGTACTTCGACATCTGCAAAAGTGATTCAACAAATGGTAAGTTGATATGTAATTTCTTTAAGAGTTTAAGAAACTTACCGAATTACTCATCTGTGCGGTCCTTCTTTAGCGCATTTGGGTATGGGATATGAGGTTTATATTCTTTGACATTTTCATCTTTGTAACTTACCTCATTCTTTTCTTTACTTACCACAGGATCCTTGCATGGCTTTGGGTTGGTTTTGGTTAACCTCTCATCATCTATCGTATCCACGACATTGAGTTGCTCCTTAGGGTTAGTCTTAGTGTTGCTTGGTAACCCACCTTGTGGTCTTTCAGAGATTAGCTTGGCGAGCTGGCCTATTTGAGTTTCAAGTCCTTGAATGGATGCCTGCTGGTTCCTCAGTGCCGTTTCGGTATTTTGAAAATAGGTCTCTGATACAGCCATAAATTTTGTGAACATCACTTCAAGGTTCAGCTTTTTCTCTTGTTCTGGAGGTAGCTGTTGAAATCCTAGAGGAGGTGGTTGTCTTTGATTTCCTTGTCCTCCCCATGAAAAATTGGGGTGGTTCTGCCAACCTGTATTGTAAGTATTACTATAAGGGTTATTTTGAGGTCTAGAATTGTTACCCATATAGTTGACTTGCTCAGGTCCCATGCCATGTCCATAAGAGGAGTAATCTGAATTGAACATATTTCCCTGGTTTGCGTCATACTGCATCACTGGGTGTGCCTGTGTAGAACCAATAAAATTATCAAAATTTTTATTTAAAAGTTCTACCTGATTACAAAGCATGGTGACAGCATCAATATTAAAAACTCATGCAGTTTTTGACGGCTTTGTCCTCATGACTTGCCACTAATAGTTCCTCTAAAAATTTTGCTTACTTTGGCATCTGCAAAAGTGCTTCAACAAATGGTAAGTTGATATTTAATTTCTTTAAGAGTTTAAGAAACTTACCGAATTGCTCATCTGTGCGGTCCTTCTTTAGCGCATTTGGGTATGAGATATGAGGTTTATATTCTTTGACATTTTCATCTTTGTAACTTACCTCATTCTTTCTTTACTTACCATAGGCTCCTTGCATGGCTTTGGGTTGGTTTTGGTTAACCTATCATCATCTATCGTATCCACGGCATTGAGTTGGTCCTTAGGGTTAGTCTCAATGTTGCTTGGTAACCCACCTTGTGGTCTTTCAGAGATTAGCTTGGCGAGCTGGCCTATTTGAGTTTCAAGTCCTTGAATGGATGCCTGCTGGTTCCTCAGTGCCGTTTTAGTGTTTTGAAAATGGGTCTCTGATACGGCCATAAATTTTGTGAACATCTCTTCAAGGTTTGGCTTTTTCTCTTGTTGTGGAGGTAGCTGTTGAAATCCCGGAGGAGGTGGTTGTCTTTGATTTCCTTGTCCTCCCCATGAAAAATTGGGGTGGTTCTGCCAACCTGTATTGTAAGTATTACTATAAAGGTTATTTTGAGGTCTAGAATTGTTACCCATATAGTTAACTTGCTTAGGTCTCATGCCATGTCCATAAGAGGAGTAATCTGAATTGAACATATTTCCCTGGTTTGCGTCATACTGCATCTCTGGGTGTGCCTGTGTAGAACCAATAAAATTATCAAACTTTTTATTTAAAAGTTCTACCTGATTAGTAAGCATGGTGACAGCATCAATATTAAAAACTCGTGCAGTTTTTGTCGGCTTTGTCCTCATGACTTGCCACTAATAGTTCCTTTAAAAATTTTGCGTACTTCGGCATCTGCAAAAGTGCTTCAACAAATGGTAAGTTGATATGTAATTTCTTTAAGAGTTTAAGAAACTTACCGAATTGCTCATCTGTGCAGTCCTTCTTTAGCGCATTTGGGTATGAGATATGAGGTTTATATTCTTTGACATTTTCATCTTTGTAACTTACCTCATTCTTTTCTTTACTTACCACAGGCTCTTTGCATGTCTCTGGGTTGGTTTTGGTTAACCCCTCATCATCTATCGTATCCACGACATTGAGTTGCTCTTTAGGGTCAGTCTTAGTGTTTCTTGGTAACCCACCTTGTGGTCTTTCAAAGATTAGCTTTGCGAGCTTGCCTATTTGAGTTTCAAGTCCTTGAATGGATGCCTACTGGTTCCTCAGTGCCGTTTCAGTGTTTTGAAAATGGGTCTCTGATACGGCCATAAATTTTTTGAACTTCAAGGTTCGGCTTTTTCTCTTGTTATCGAGGTAGCTGTTGAAATCCCGGAGGAGGTGGTTGTCTTAATTGGGGTGGTTCTGCCAACCTGTATTGTAAGTATTACTATAAGGGTTATTTTTAGGTCTAGAATTGTTACCCATATAGTTGACTTGCTCAGGTCCCATGCCATGTCCATAAGAGGAGTAATCTGAATTGAACATATTTCCCTGGTTTGCGTCATACTGCATCACTGGGTGTGGCTGTGTAGAACCAATAAACTTATCAAACTTTTTTTTAAAAGTTCTACCTGATTAGTAAGCATGGTGACAACATCAATATTAAAAACTCATGCAATTTTTGTCAGCTTTGTCCTCATGACTTGCCACTGATAGTTATTCAGTGACATCTCTTCTATAAACTCATAAGCTGCTTCGGGTGTTTTATTGTTGATTGTTCCTCCTGTGGCTCTGTCAATCATTTGCCTTACTGATGGATTCAAATCGTTGTGAAAGGTTTGAACTTGTAGCCACAAAGGTAACCCATGGTGTGGGCACCTTCTCAACAAATCTTTGTATCTCTCACAAGCATCATAAAGTGTTTCTAAATCCATCTGCACAAAAGAAGAGATATCGTTTTGTAATTTAACTGTTTTAGCTGGAGAAAAATATTTTAGTAAAAATTTCTCAGTCATCTGTTCCCATGTAGTGATTGATCCTCGTGGTAGAGAATTCAACCATTGTTTGGCTTTATTCCTTAGAGAAAAAGGAAATAATCAGAGACGAATGGCGTCATCAGAAACACCATTTATTTTAAACGTATCACACAATTCCAAAAAGTTGGCTAAATGTGAGTTGGGATCTTCATCCTGTAAACCATCAAACTACACAAATTGCTGAATCATCTGATTGGTGTTAGGTTTTAATTCAAAATTATTAGCAGCAATAGCAGGTCTAATAATGCTAGTTTGAGTACCAGCCAAACTAGGTTTAGCATAATCATACAAAGTACGAGGTGCTTCATCTAGTTCTACGGGTAATGCTAGAGGTGGTTGAATGTTTTGATTCGCGTCTATCTCTTCAATAGGTTTCGGTTCTTGTTCTAATTCCTGTTCTTAATAATGTAGGCTTCATCTGATCTCCCTACGGTTTCTACGAACTGTAGCTTCTAAATCTTCGTCAAAAAGTAATGGTCCTGCTGGGTTTCTTCTAGTCATAAACTAGAGATACCTAGAAGGAAAGAAAACAAAGAAAATTAATAATAAAAATAAATAAAAGAACAAAAAAATAAAAATTGAATAGAAAAATATAGTAATGGCTAAAGTAATAGAAATCGAGTTTTCGTAATATTTTAGTTCCACGGCAACAGCGCCAAAAACTTGATTCGCGTGATATGTAGTAGTAAAATTTATAAAAAACTGATCACACCAAAAACTAACTAATATCACGATTTTAAGGCAAGCGCACCTATCGAACAGTAGTATAGTTTAGCGGCAAGACTGAGTTATCGTACCCAAGGGAACCAAAAGTACTAGTACTTACTTCCTTTCTATTATCTAACCTAAAAATAAAAGGGGTTTGTATGAAACTAATTCTAAAACTAAAATAAAGTGCACAAGAAAGTAAATTGGGGAAAAACTCTCGAGAAAGCTAATTGATATAGGCAATACTCAAGGGAGAATCCACCTAGACTTCACTTGTTATTAACTTCTTGAACTAGACGATTTCTTCACTTGACTTGATCCATACAGATCCCTAACTTATGTTAATACCTCAGGCGAGGATAAGAACAACTAATCCTAGGTTGATTAACTAAAATCTCTTTCTAGTTAAAACCCCTAGTCTTGCATTAATTCGATCTATGGATCCCCCTATTAGGTTTGACCCTAATCCGGCAGATTTATGTCGCCCTATGTCTAGGGTTGCATGCAACTCCGCTTAATTATGCTAGATCTACTCTTAAAATAGGGACTTTTGCTCTTCTGCCTAAGCACATCAGTTTCTTGAATTAATACCTAGGATTATTAAACCAAGAATTAAGAACACATAATTAAAAACAATTCAAGTATTTATCATATAATTCAAGAATGAATAATAAAAAGGTCTATCATAGGTTTCATCCCTCTCAAGTATTTGAGGGGTTTAGTTCATAATTAATAAAGAAAACATCTCATAAGAAATAAGATAACAAAACATAAAGAACCCAAAAATCCCTAAAGGAATTTAGGGAGATCCTTTGTCTCGATGTAGAATTTCGGCTTCTGGGATGAATCAATCTGCTTCCCTTGGAGTAATCCCTTTCTTCCACTCCTTGTGTTGGCAGAAAGAAGGCACTCCTTTTTGGGAGAAAAGAGTACTCCCTTAGCGGGAAATAAGCACACCTTGAAGTTGCCTCCTAGGGTCTTTATATAGAGTTTAGAATGGCTTTCTTAGCCTCTAAGTATCCTTTTTTGAGTAGAATTGAACTTCTTCACGATAGGGACACGCCCGTGTGCCACGCCCGTGTGGATCGACAAGAGGTCATGTACAGGCCTGTTGATGGTGGCACGGCCGTGTGGTCTGGCCGTACTTGTCTGGGTTGGGCCGTGTTGGACTTTATGTGGCACGGTTGTGTGCCACGACCATGTGGTGAATCCATGGGCAGTGTCGTTTTCTCATTTTGGCCCATTTTCTCTATTTTTGGCCCGTTTCTCGTTCTTTTCTCTTCCCTATGCTCTCCTGAGTATAAGACATGAAATAGAAGGATTAAAAGCACCAATTCTCACAAATTTAGTGATAATTCATCCAAAATATAGGCTAAGCATGAGGTAAAAATATGTATAATTTATCGTCTATTAGTGACTCTCTCTTTTCTAAAGATGGGATGTAAGAAAAGTTATGTATATGTAATTTGGGGACCATAACCCTAATAAATAACTTTTGCACATTAACTTTAATTTCTAATGTAACAGCCCAAACCTGGCCTAGACGTTATAGCCGAATCTGGTGATGCCATATTGAAGTGCTTTTAGCAAAGTGTGATGTTGATGAAACCCTTGTTTCTATTTAATCACTTTTTGTTACTCAATGATGGGTCTAAAAACGTGTCTTTTATTTTCTAAAACATGATACATCTAAAAGCAAATCACTTAAAAAAGCGTTATTAATTCTCAAAACATCGTTTATTGCAAAAGCTTTTAAATTGATTGCGTATTTGAGGTAATTTTAATAAAACATTTATCTTTTGAAACCTTATGTCTTTTCCTATTGCTAACAGTTATAAACCAAAACAACAATTAAATCCCAAATTAAAAATATAAATCCAAAGGCCATTATTACAATAAAATACCCCAAAAATTATATTGAGACCATGAAATACTAAATTGGATTAGCTGGGTTGTGTGGCCACCTCTGAGTCCTCTGTTGCACCGATCTGTATATGTCTGGGAATTTCGTATACAGTTAAATCAGATGGGTGAGTTTACGAAACCTCAGTGTGTGTATTCCCATAATAGCAAACAAATAGAAACAACACAGTTTGAGTCTAAGCCTTTTTCAGTATCAATGACAGTCTCAGTTTGGGCTTTAGCCCACCTTAATACAGAACAGTCATGTGTTTGGGCTTTGGCCCATTACAGTAACATTAATCAATGTAGTAACATATGAAATAGTATACAGATCCTACCCATCTAGCCTTTACACTCCATCTCCGTCCAACCCTACACTCCATGTGGGAATATAATCAACCCACCCATCCCTACACTCTAAGTAGTACCAGTTGCGGCATTATATAGTAATATGCAACTGGGCTGCCAGTAATTTAGGCTCGAGGCCTTCTAATACACTTCCTCTGATCAATATAAAACCCACCCCCATGCAATGCATCATGCAATCATGTCATGTCATATCAAAATATCATGCACGTATTCAGCAAAGTTAAAATAGCATGCTAAAGTATAGTCACACATGCACATATGTATATATATACCACACAGGGGCAAAATGGTCATTCAGTCAATTAGGGGTCTAGGTAAGCTTACCGACCTAACAGTAGGTCCACAGTCATCTCAGGCGACCCGTGCAACCTTAGCAGTCACACAGTGATAATGGGCCCACGACCCATATTGCGGGCCCATTGGACCCACACGAAAATGCCTTGGCCGTGGGGATCACACGGCCTGGCCCAATATTTCCACATGTCCGTGTGGTTTATCCGTGTGGGGCCCACGTGCCCATGGGCCCACAGGACCCATTTTGGCCCAATACGGCCTAGCTCATGAAATCGCACATGGCCTGCCTCGTCGATCATACGCCCATGTTTAGTAACACGGACTACCACATGGTAGCTGCACGCCCGTGTGGTGTCGACTATTCTCACTTTTCGGCTTTCTACCGATTTTCAATTAAGAGCAGTGTTTACACACCTGATTACGAAAACAGCACACTCAATCCCTGAGCCTCCCAAACCCAAATTCAATCGTAAATAATCGATTAGACGTATGTCCAACGAATCTATACAACTCTACTCGAAGCACTTAATTATTACGTCATCAACCACTTACATTAATTGAACAACTAAGGCTTGCCCACTTAAACTCTCGAAATCGAAAGGTCACTAGTTCCTACAGTCCAACCAAACTCTTATTAACAGATATTTGTATGAACAGTTGAACCAAACGAAAATAGGTAAGCTTAGAAGCAACACAAAAGTATTTTACTTAAACTTACCAACCTCGACAGAAGAGAACTAAAGGGTTCAGCCAAGGGAGAACAAAGTGGAATCCTTTGTTCACTATCATGCAGGAGTGGAGAAAGCAACAGAATGATCAGCAATGAAGGAGAGAAATACATTATCCCGTGATATGGCCAAAACTGAAAAGAATTAGAGAGTAAAACCACAACACAAAACTCACCAAAAATAATTCGGCAAAAAGGGAAGTAGAAGAGTAAAAATAGTTGCTAAATAATCGAAAGAACCCAACACCCAAATAAAAACTTTTGGGTAGAACAAGAACAGAAAGTAGAAAACCAAGAGGAGGAATTTGGCACAATGGGAAACAAAAGCTGTTGACCGAATTTTTGAAAAGAAAGCTCAGAGATGAAACGAATAATAGAATAAAACAATTTGATAGAGGTGAAAATGATAGAAATTCGACAGCAGTAGGGAGATTTTGTGGAAGCAAACGGCAACAACAAGAAAAAGAAATAATAAGAAACAAAAGAGAGAAAACCCCAAAACTCTCTCAGCCACCGAAAAATTCGAAAAAAGAGAGAGAGAGCTGAATCTCAACCCCCCAAATCATGATAATCTCCCATATCCCCCAATTTTCTCCTAAAATTTAGCAACTACAATCCCCCACACCTCCAACACCTAGTAGTTCGGTCAAACTCAACTCTTCCACCGCCACGTGCAAAAATAAATCCCCTTGCTAGTACTGGGACTTGAACTCCAAACCCCTTGCACACTAACACTCCACCCAACCATTAAACCAGTAGGCCTATTCTGACATATTTTTCCAATATTTATTTATAAGACTACTGGCTAGAGATAGAGGTTTATTCAATAAAAACCAAAAAAATTGCCCAAGACAAAGCTTGAACCCAAGACTTCTCAGACACTCCCAGAACACATAACCACTGAAGCCAATAGATATTTGTGCCACAAACATACAAAAATAATTATAAGGATTTTTGAGGCATTACATCTAATCAGCCCATTATCAATTAGAAATTAGTTACGAGAATATATACACATATTTGACCC
This sequence comes from Gossypium stocksii, assembly GCA_020496765.1. NCBI lineage: Eukaryota > Viridiplantae > Streptophyta > Magnoliopsida > Malvales > Malvaceae > Gossypium > Gossypium stocksii. Next base: position 19,386,229 of record CM035631.1, on the reverse strand, counting down.
ATTATTTATTAATTGAAACCCAATAAAATTTAACCAAATTAGATCACTTTTAATTTGAACTAATATCTTTTTATAGTAAATAATAACATGTAATTATGCTAATGATATATGTGATTTCCATATTTTTCCAACAATCTCCCACTTGGACCACATATATATATTGATTATCTTATAATTACATGTCATTATATAACCTTATGAGCTCAAAACCTTACTATTATATCCAAAAGGTATTCTAAACAATCTCATCCGTTAATTATGTTAGCATAGAACCAAGGCACCTTTCGTTACATATATCATAACTAAATCCATCCTGATCATGTATATTAACACAACCAAATGACATAGATCAAATCTGGATGTGTATCATGGAAATTACATGCAATGTGATCTAAACATGTATATTTCCAACTGGTTTTTCTTAGCCTTAGTGAGATCAAATTTTACTAAAATTAGAGTGTGAACAAACTAAATAAACTTTATTTCTGCAAAAAATATGTAACACCCCCTAACCCCTATCCGTCGCCAGAACAGGGTTACAGAGCATTACTGGACTTTACAAATCAAGTACGAATAATGAATAATTTAATCAGCATACACACCATAAATTAATCATATCGTCCCTTTTATGTCAAGTTTACCATCCCTGCAAATCTTGAACAACAAGCAACTCAAAACTTAATTGTTTAATCAGTCCAAAACACAACTAAACACCCCTAAAACTTATCAAAATAGACATCTTAAAAGCCTAATTAATGAATTATCATAGGTACCTTATTTATATTACCAAATCTATCCAACATATCATTAACCAAACCAAATTCTAATTCATATCAAATTTAGCTTAAATCTTTTAACTATTGCATACTCACATTTTATTAACTTAATCATACCATTTGATACCTCAATATGTCATATATATATTGTATATAAAGTGACTAATAACATCATATAACATTATTTACAACCATTTTTCAAAATGACATATATATAACAACCTAGATACATGCCATTTACCAAAAAAAAAACATATGTCACCAGGTTTTGAGTTTGGGATCAGCTTTGGATTCTGAATCTGCAATTCGACTTTAACCTAACCTGTGCACGAAAACAAACCGTGTGTTGAGTATAAACTCAGTGGTATTTCTATAATCCAAATATTTATTAAATAAGAATTTATCATATTTATTTATTTAAACACTCATAACAAAAATCTTTCAAACAATTAATCAAATTCATAAAACATCATTCATAGCATTATCAATTCTCATCTCTTACTATTTCAATCTCATAATTGATATTCAAATAATTTTTCTCAATAGGATACACATATCATTTAACCATTTCAAAATCCATTTCATGAACTCGTTGGTTCATACATTTTAATTTCATAACTCAATTCAATATCCCAATCCAATTCTTTTTTTAAAAAAATCATCCAATATCATTCATGTTGCCAAATCATTTGTTTACCCCTATTAACAAGACTTAGACTCGAACGGATACATGAATCTAACCAAAACACACCAGTTTGGCACCCAGTGCCTTATCGGATAATTTGAAGAAATAAGTTGACACCCAGTGTCTCATCGGTCATGTCGAAGTAAGTTGGTACCCATTACCTCATCGAATTTTTTGAAGTAATAGTTTGACACCCAGTGTCTCATTGACTCGAAGTCGAAGTATCCCTGAACTCTTTCAATCCTATGGTATTCCATCTATATTCGACTCAGTCTGATACAGTTAATAGGGTTTTAATTTCACATTTCAAATATAATCAATATCCAATACTAATTTTTCATATCATCACATAATTACATATATTCATTTCAATTCAAAAAATCAATCCATTCATAATATATATATCAATTCAATCAATTCCCATCAATTTAAAATCAATTCAATATCAAAACGCCAAATACTCACCTCAACTACTTACCATAAACATTAAATCAAAATTTAATAATTAATAACTAGATTCAGATTATAGAAATACAAACTGTAATTTTCAAACTACTCCTCTTTAATCTTGTATTTTCCTTTCTTAATCGAGGTCCTGTGAAGTGTCCTGTGAAGTGTTGGAGAAGTCTTGGGTTCAAATCTAAGCTATAGGAAAAAAATTAGTTTTTCCTCTTAAGTAAACCTTGCCTTTAGCATGTTGGCCTTATAAATTATTATGGTTAAAATATGACACAAGATGAGCTTGTAATCTAGTGGCAAGGTGGCATGATATGTAACTGTAACGTCTAAGGTTCAAGTCTTGGCGTATGCAGGATTTTTGTTTTACTTATTTAAGTGAACTCTGACTTTGGCTTATAGGCTTTTAAATTGTTGCAAATAATATAGGACACAAAAGGAGCCTATGGCTAAGTGGTAAGTGGCGTGTTAGTGGTTCCAAGGGGGCTTGTGTTCGAGGCATACCTTGAGCAGTTCCAAGGGGGCTTGTGTTCGAGGCACACCTTGAGCAAAAGAACATTTATTTTGCTCCCTAGATTGTGTAGAAGGTGGAGTTGGACTGAGACTCTGAGGTTGAAGTGGTCATGAGTGTTTGAATTGAATTTGATTATGGAGTATTTTTAAGAGGTGGTTTGGGAGAAAATCAGGGGATTGGTTGTTGGGAGGTGTTGTAGCTGAATTCTAACTCTTAGGCATTCTTCGGTTCGATTTTGGGTGAAATTTGGAAGCATTTGAAGTGTGCTTTTGCCGTCTACTCTTGTTTCTGTTTCAACTTCTTTTTACTTTTCAAAAGTGGGTCTCTTGCGTTTTCTTGCTTTTGTTTTTTGACCAATTTTGCCTCTTTTCTTGCTTTAACCGAATAAGGCACTCTGTTTTTGCATTATTTTCCTTTCTTTTTGAGCAAGCCAATTCTTCTCATTTTCCATGTACTCTCTTTTCTGGGCCTAAGCTGAAATTCCTTTCTTTTTCCTCTCAATCTTTCTTCTTATTTTTCTAGCCCTGGTCAAATACCTTCTTTTCTCTTGAACTCATCTATTTCATCTTTTTCTTTTGGGAGCCTTGGTTGAATATACTCTATCTTTTTATCTTAATTCTTTATTACCGAATTCTCCATACTCCTTCGTGGTTGTTTTGATTAGGTAAGTGTTTGTTAAGCAAGAAGTACAGTTCTTTTTACTCTGTCTCTCTCTTTCTGTTGCTATCACCTTCTATTGACAACTCTTTTCTTTGCCGATAACTGTTAGGGGTACGATTGCCCACCTCGTGCTTCGGTTAGGAAATATTAGTGTAGGCCGATTGCTACTACCTACCACTCTTAGTTCTTCAATTCGGTAAGTTGTCCCTTTGGTTCAAAGTTATTTATATTTAGGATTTGGTTATTAAGAATGGATGGTAATGGAGATTCCTGTCAAGGATTGTGAAGTTGTCCTTGACCAGCGGTTTAGGTGGGCTAAATCATATGCGTTCTGTAAAGGCAAGTATCATATTAATATGGGTTAATTGTGATTAAGAGGGAAATTAACCCTATGGTCAAGCGATTAATGGAAACCTTGTGTGATTGTAGGTTTTGGCATTCATGGACCGTTAGCACTTTTTGCGAACAGGTGTGTAGCACTACCCTGTAACTGATAGTCAGCTGAAAAGCCAAAAGAGTGTGTACGAACACACTGAATAGACTGTAAATCGACAAAAGCCAAAAAGCTGAGAAACTAGCGATTGATACCACACGAGCGTGTGATCAAACGTGTGGTGAACCGAGCCCACAATCATGGGCAAATGTCTGTGAAAGCCCATGTGTGATCTCATGGGCTTAGGCCGTTTAGGGGCCATGTATGATTGAATTACCCCTGGAGGGTAAAATGGCCAAATTACCCCTAGAGGGTAAATTGACCGAATTACCCCTAGAGGGTAAAATGACCGAATTACCCCCAGATGGTAAAATGACCGAATTACCCCTAGAGGGTAAAATGATCGAATTACCCTTAGAGGGTAAAATGACCAAATTACCCCTGGAGGGTAAAATGACCGTAATACCCCTTTAGGGTAAAATGACCGTAATACCCATGTAGAGTAAAATGACCATAATACCCCTATAGGCTAGAATGACTGTTGTACCCTTATATGATGTTTGATTGATTTAGTGTGTTATATGATATTTATGTGTTTTGCATACATACACGACATACTGCATGGTTTGGGATATTGTTGTGAAGGAAGTATTAATCTGATAAGGTCACACGGGTCACACGAGACGACTGTGGACTGATAGGGTCGCACAGGGCACATAAGACGACTGTGGACCCGCCGAAGGCTTAAAGCCATATAATCGTACTGATCTGTTAATGTACCATGTGTCACACGAGATGACTGTGGACTGACCGATGGCTTTGTGCTGTTTATACTATCGATAGCTTAGTGCCGTTTATTTTATCGATGGCTTGGTGCCATGCATATTATCGATGGCTTAGTGCTATCCATTCTACCGAGGGCTTCCTGCCACGCATATTATCAATGGCTTAGTGCTTTCCATTTTACCGATGGCTTTGTGCCACGCATATTATCGATGGCTTAGTGCTGTCCATTTTACCGATGGCTTTGTGCCACGCATATTATCGATGGCTTAGTGCTGTTCATTTTACCAAAAGTAGGTTGTATTGATGGCTTAAAGCCACTTATCTTACTGGTAGTTAAGCTGTGATTCTGTTATCTAGTAGCTTTGCTGCGATATTGGTGTGCCGGCTGGGTAGGTCGAGTTTATCCCCACATGGTGTGTTGGTGGTACGGAGTGGTGTGTTGGCTGGATTAGGGTAGGTTGTGTTGTTGCATTATTTATTCTGAACTAATATTGTATTGGGCTTAGAACCACATATGTTCTGCTTCTGATTCTGCTACTGTAATGGGCTAAGGCCCGTCTGATACTGTCTGCTATAATGGGCTCAGGCCCAGACTGCTTCTGTATTTTGTGTATTTCACTGACTGTTTTTTTTCATATTAGGGGTTTACACACTGAGTTTTCGTAAACTCACCTCGTTTTTAATTGTGCAGGTAATCCCTAGCGTTAGGTGGATCGTAGCTGCGAGGGACTCGAGGGTGGCCACACAACTGCATCTGCGTTACATCGACTATTTAGTTTTCAATAACTTAAATTTGGGTTTTTGATGTAATAAGGCCTATCTAATTTTCTAGCTTTCAATTTGGGATTTTATATATTATGTTTTATATCTGTTAGAAGTAGAGCGCGGTTTTCCAAAATATTAACTGTTTTCAAAAACAACACGTTTCCGTAAGACAACTTTTAAACTTCCGCATCAAGTAATATTTTAAAATTAATGACAATTTAAACTAGCGAACAAATGACAAAGATGATTTAAGAATGAACAAAGAGGCTTTAACCTTCAAACAGGTTTTTATCAACGAGAAATATTGTTTACGAAAGGCACTTCAATGTGACAACGTCAGATTCAGCCATAACGTCTAGGCCAAGTTTGGAGTGTTAGAGCTACAGAATTAAAACAATTAAAAATCATCAATACAACATAGTTTAACATTAAATATTTTCAATTTATACACAACTTTTGCCCAAATTCCAATTTAATCCTTAATCAAATCTAACCTTATTTTCTTTACAATTTTATTCTTTATTTTCTTCAATTACCATTTAAAACTAAATTTTAACTCTCTAATTTCACCATAAACCCTAAATTTCAAAAATTTCTCAATTTAGTCCCTATTACTCAAAACTTATAATTTATTTTACAATTCAATCATTTATTCAATTCTAACTTGAAATTCTATCAATTTAACCCTTAATTCTTCAATTTATTCAACATGAACCACATCTAAAAATCTACTAACTTCTAAAATTTCAAAATAAATCAACTAATACTTTGTTCTAGGATTCTAAAAACTCAAAAGTTACAAGAAAAGGGGCTAAACTAACTTACCAATTTGAATTTGAACCTTGAAACCCTAAAATTTCCCTTTCTTTTTCTTCTTTCTTTCCCCTGTTTCGTTTGCCATTCTGTTTCTTTTCTATCTTTTGTTTCTTTTATTTATTTATTTTACTTTAGTTATAATATAATAATATAATAATATAATAATATTATATATTTTATTATTAAGTAATATATTAAAAAATATATTTTAACTATAAAAATCTTTGATTGTTTCTTAGTTATGCCGCCTCAATTTATGCTATTGGCATAATTGACTATTTGGTCCTTTTAACTTTCTTTAATCTATAATTAAACTTTCACCCCTATTGCAATTACCTAATTACTCTTAATTCAAGCTAATTTATCTAATCAAAACCTAATTAATCACAAAACTATCTTCGTAACTATTTACGAATCCATTTCACGAGAACGGAGACTCGAAAATGCACTTTTTCGATACTTGTAAGTTTTGGGTCATTACAAAATATCCTTAATATCCATAAACTGAAATAACTAAAACTTGTGTCTATAACAGAAAAACATTTAAAATTACAAACTCCCACTAAAACTGAAAATCCTAAAAGACATTAGACCCATATGAGTAGTGTGCTCATAAAAACCTTAGCTGGTAGTCCCTTAGCAAGTGATCCACAATTATGGAGCTTGTACCATTATACTCGACAAACACTTGACCACTTTGAACTCTTACTTTAACAACTAACAAATTAAAGCCTATGTGCTTTGACTTTGATGTGCTCATGCTATTATTGGAATAAATGACTACAATTTATTGTCACAATTTTCACTTTAGTGACAAAATTTTGCCTCCATATTCCATTAAAATCAGAGATTGTATACCTAATGATCTCTAGCTTGTCAAACTTCTAATATGTGAGCATGTAATGTTTTGTTGTTGTTTTTTTAAATTTAATCTATAATTTTTTTGGTTGCTTTCTGACTATCCACACCCGAATTGATCAAATATTTGTACAACATCCAAACAATGTACGTAATATCTGAACATGTACAAACTTGAACAAATATTAGACTTCTCACTACTGAAATGTGGAGAATGTTATGCATTTCTATAATCTCAAAATCATTCTTGGGGCATTGATTAAGACTATTCTTACTCCCACTAAACTTGAGATATATACAATCATTAACCAAAGTCATCTTGTAGCCGAATGAGATAATCACTCGGTGAATATTATAATACCATTGAAACAAGGCCTACTTAAGCCCATAGATGAATTTATTTAATTTGCAAACAATTAACTTTGCATCGCTGAATACAAAGTTTTCTAGTTACACCATATAAATCATCTCATCAATGTCACCATTAAGAAACACAATCTTAATTTTCATATAATGTAGCTCAAGGTTAAAATATATTGCTAAAATCATTATAATCATTTCTCTATTGGACCTTCTTAATGTCATTATTTCTTGAGATTATAGAGTTTGTTTCTTAACCTAGAGGTTCAACGATATTGTCTTGATCCAGAGTTGCTACATGAAAAATTTTAGGTATAATAAACTTTTCCTAACCATAATCAATAGTAATTAAATGAATGTGTTGAGAAATATCAATATATTCTTATCCAAAGACAATGTCTTTAATTCTCTCTCCCCTACAAACTTAACATCCTCAAAAAATAAGCTTTATGCATCTTAAAAATAACTTTAGTAGTGGGATCATAAAATTTGTAACCCTTAAATCTTTTAAAGTATCCGAAAAATCAAAGGGATTAAGAATACCATTGGACACAAGTTCTCAATTCTCTTTTTTTAGAGACATAGCATAATCTCTTGTGCCACAACAAAGTCACATTTTCAATAGTTAATTTTCGCTTCTTACCTATTACGGCAGTATGCAATGATTCATTAAATGAAACAATAGTATCAAATAAATATAGAATATCATAACCTGATAAAGAGCCAAAACCAACCAAATTTGAATTATGAAAGAGATTAAATTTTCCATTTCTAAATGAACAAAAATAACCAAATTTGTCCAATGCTGAAATGAAAATCAAGTTTCGCCAAAAAGATGGTACAAAAAAAGTCTCATTCAAATTCAAAGAAAATTTAGTTCTTAATAATAATCTAAAAGTCCTTATTGATTTAACTTATATCGAATTACCGTTAGCTTCATAGATGTATCTTTCACCATTATTAAGCTTTCAGTAATTCTGACAACCTTTCATAGACACACTAATGTGAGTTGTTGCCCCAGAATCTATCCACCAAGTGTGTCTAAATACCGAAGTCAAATTAGTCTTAAAGTAAACAAAAAAAAAAATGCACCTGTCACACCACAAGAGAAACAACCATCCTTAGTTAATTCATTTTTTTGTTTCTTTTGAAGTGTCGTATGCGTAGCTTTCTTATTTTTCTTTATATACCCCATTGAAGTTAGATTTGTTATGAACATACCAATTTTAACCTTTTTGTTATTAACAAACCTCTTTTCAATGTCAGCCATGAATTCTTTGTTGTGATAATCTTATTAGATATAATGCCTCTAAATGTTTCAATGTACACAATGATGTTGGTACGTATAATAGTAGCTAGAAAAAAAAACAAAACAAACCCACATAATACTTTAAATTTAAACCAAAATAATTTGAATAAAGGTAAACTCCATATCAAAATATAAGACACTCTATTAATATTTCATCTTTGGATTTGTAAGTGATATCTTGGTGTAGTAACCAAACACTGACAATAAGAACATGTCGAACAATAAATCTTCCTTTGGGCCGATTTATTACTCACATACAAAACCAAATAATGGTCACATGTTTATTACCACAGTGTACATTTGGTTAAATATTAACCTTCCTTTGGACTAATCAATATTAACTTAAGTTACATGCACACAACCTTTTATATTTTAAAATAAAATAATTTCTTCACAACAAAGGTCACTTTGGATTAAGTTATTTTAAAATAATATTTACATACCAATATTCAAATTTAAAATTTACTCAATGGTCAAAGATCAAAACTGAAGTTTCTGATTGCACTACACTTCTAAAATAACCTAAAATAAGGTTGTCAAATAGCACAATAAAAAAACCAAAAACCTTAATCTTGGACTATTTTTTTAATACTTAAACAAGCAACCATCAAAATTTTTATGATTAAAATTCAAAACCAAATTTTATAAAATCAAACTTAAAACCAAATTCTTTAAACACGTATTGTCAAAACACCAAAAATTGAATATATATTCATATAAAAAAAATAAGAACTTCAATTGAATAAGGGTTCAATGTACACTTAACTTAAACATATAACAAAATTACCGAAACATAAATTGACAATTACCTATAGAGCTAAATTATATATATATATATATATATATATATATATTCAAAATATATGTGCTTGAGATGTCTTAAAAAAATTAATAGCAGACTAAAACCAAACTAGAACCATGCAATCAATTTAAAAATCGTCACTTTACAAAACTAACAAAATATGAATTGGTAATTCTTTCCTGAGTTATGCGAAAATTCAAGAATCATTTATTTGCATAAATTCAATATCAATTCATGAAATTTGTCTAATGGACTAACAATTTGTGCAAATATTATCCCCCAAATTCACGCATAATAAAGAAACAAATCATGAATAGATTTTATCTTTTTTAACAAAGAATACATAAGACATACAAGACCTTATATATATATATATATATATATACACAAGACCATCAAAACAAAGTTCGTAATAAGCATGGCAATTTTCAACCAATGCATGAACATGGTTATGATTAAATGATGCAATGCAAAGTGTCAACAGAATATATCCTACCCCCATTCGCTATACACCATCTCCATCCATCCAACACACCAATTAGGGTCATCAGAAACCCTTCCAACCCAACACACCAAAATTACGAAAATACCGCCAGAAACAAATAATGCAGTTTAATTGCCAAATCAAAATTTGCGGGTAAATCGCCAGAATCGCATATTGTAGTCTGCCAAAAGTTCCTCCAAATCATACATAACCCAACCCCATACACATGCAAATGACATAACATAACTAAGCTTACTCAAACTAGACGTGCCCCTATGCAGATTAAACAAATCAGAACATACTAGTTGCACATATAGTTTAACATATCAAAAACATGCTATTGGCATATTTAGATAAAATAGATCAAAACATACTAATTGCACATATAGTTTAACAGATAAAAAACAAGCTATTGGCATATTCAGCCATCACAAAAATAGACAAGTATCATTTTCAGCAACACAATAAGGACAGATACGCATTCAGCTAACTCAAATTAAGGCATACTCACCTTCGGCCATGTCACCCAACTCACTTATCGGTATTCGGCTATAACTAAAACACACTCACAACCCATCGACTAACACCAACTTAATAGTTGGGGGAGTACTTACTTTCAGCCACCATTAGAAAAAAAAAACACATCAATCACAATCGAACAATTTCAAATAAGGCACAAATGCATATGATTATCATCAAATCGCATGATTCACTTATGAATAAGACACACACACATGAATTACAAAAGTTTAGGACCCACACCTGATCTATGCAAAGAATGACTAGGGGTAGAAAATAAAGGCTGTCGAACAATGAGGGAATCAGCTGTTGTTTCCAATAGGATACTAAAAAGGATTGTTGCTATTATCGGTTAGTGGCGCACAAGGAGCAGCACATTGCAATGGTTGTCAATTGCATGCGACAGGATGCGATGAATGCCAATGATTGTTGAATACTTGTGACAAAATGTGATGGCTTTTGATGACTACTGATTGTGTGCTACAAAATGCAATGACACCAACTAGGTGCGACAAAAATCGATGACTGTCGATTACATGCCGTAGAATGCGATGACTGTCGATACAGAAGATAATGCAGTAATGAAATGAACAACAAAGTGTGATATTGTGCAATTAAGAAAAGAACTAAAAACAAAGAAAGAAGAGAAGGAAAATGGAAGAAACAGAGAGAAGAGGATGGCAGAAAGGCGTTTTATCAACAAAAATGACAAAATAAAAATAAAAATGTGGAGTAAGTAGGGGAGAGGGGGACGATAAAAATTAGAAGAATTTTTAGGATATGGTTTTATTAAAAAAAATTTAAAATCACTATTTTAACTCAACTATTCAAATTTGTTATTATCCTAAAGATTTCTTAGAATTTGAGTTTAACACAGTTTCTAATAGCTTTGGGCTAACACCCCCGAGGTTGACTTGGTGTAATTCATCTTAGAAGCTCCCTAAACTAATCCTAATTTTCTAGCTATTTTGGATCTTGCCTCCTACTGAGTACTTTGAGCCCTATGCATAGATTGTTCTGAGGTGGTATCAACCTTCGAGGGGCAGTCTCTAATATGATGATCCAATTATCCACAAGAATAACAAGCTCCCTATTATTTCCAACATTTACCGCGGTGATTCCTCCTACAGTGTTGACATACAAGGTCCCTTATCATTTTGGAGCCACTTGTGATTGCTATTAAGGTGGTTTATCATGCACCTCCTTCTCATCAGAAGCTCAAGGGCTGAAAATGTCTCCTTGGTACAGAGAAGCTTTTATCTTTCGGTTTCTTAAAATTTGTCGAAGGTAGTGGACTAAAGACTCCACCTTCATTTTTTTCCCTATCTTGTCCCTTATTTCTTTCTTGGATAATCATTTCTATCTTTAGAGCCTTGGCTATCATGGCTGCTAAACTCAGAACTTTTGATGTTGCCACTAGGGCACGAATTTCATCACTTAAGCCCTACTCAAATTTATCGCACAAAACCTTTACAATTTGGAACATGTCTCACACATAATGACTAAGTTTAACCAATTCTCGTTCATATCCCATTACCTACATTCATCCCTATTTGAGATAGAAAAAATCTTTCTTCATTTGTTCAACATACATTAGGTTAACAAGTGGCTCACTTACAGACATAGCTCAAACATAGGCCCCTTTTATTAATCTTCTTCTACTACTCAAACGCCTGAGAAAGAAAAGTAAAGGAGTTAGTTCTTTTAACTTAATGTGTTCCAAATAGATGCAGAATGATTATCAGGTTGCAGATAATAAACTAAAAAAGAATGACAATTTTGAGGCTCAGTCTTATAGAAATATTACGCCAAGTTGCCAGTACAGTTCTATGGTGACAACACTTCACCAATATAAGACACACAGTATCCCTGGTGGATACATACAGCCAATTTATGCATACTTCTCTCAATCATGTATGTTACTTATGACCCAACCTTGTTCCAGCCTCAAACCTATATTTCAGAAATCAGAATCATATATTAGCCATAATCATATTTATTTTCAAATTCCTTGTTAAATTGAACATGTGTTCTTCTGTAAGGTCAGATCATGATCTACCAATCCGGTTTGCAATAAAGTTGCCTTACCGAAGGCATCACAAATAAAGCTTCTTTCCACATTTCACATGTCAAAAATAGTTGGGTACTGGGTTCGCACAAAATGTGGGTATTTTCACATCGACCATGGACATGCTTACACATACAACACTAGTTTATTACTTATACGTCAATTCACAACACATCGACCTATCTTCAGTAAAGATAACTTACCTTACACAACCCATAGATCATAAAATTTTCATAACTCAAAGGAAGTAAGAACTCACCAGAAACTTTAGGATAAAATCTACTCTATTGGTATTTTTTCTTGGTTACTCAAACCTTCACTAGTTTCTTGAGATAAATTAGAAAATAAGAAATTATCATAACTATCAAGACATTTATCTATTAAAATTTGATCATGTATGCACTAATACAAAAATGCAAATCTCCTCGTCATCAACCTAAGGGTTTCCTAGAAAATTACCAATCATTTGGTACTTATCTATGGCATTTTGACAAGCTTCTAAAACCTCCTCATCTCTTTTAGCAAAGATAACTTAAAAATTCTTAGAGACGTAGAGAGGAACACAAAGAGAAAACAAAGGTGAAACAAGTGACTATAAGCATCCTTTTATAGTATAAACATCAGAGAATAAGCTTAATGGGAAGGTTAGAAATCTCATTATCACCCTTGAAATTTGAGACTAGACTTGCCTAACAAAATTTGAAGTCTAATCTTTTACCAAAAGCAATTACTACCACTAGGTCATTCGACTACCTAAATATACCAAGTTGTCATCTATAGTATTTTAATTCAATTCCAACTAGGTCTCATGCTCTCCAATTTTCGGCACTAAGAGAGGAGGATGGACACTTTTTTTACCTTATTTTCCCTTTTTTATTTCTTTTCATATCCAAATGACCAAAATGCCCTTAATAGCCTTCTTTGCAAATTTTTCCTTCCATGGGTATTTTTGTCCATCTTACCATAAAATGGTCTAATTACTAAATAAGGACCTCTAGTTTATAATTTCATTTCAATTTCATACTCAATACTTCTAGAACACATATTTTGGATTTCTTGCAATTTAGTCCTACCGCTCAATCGGGCACTTTATCGGTAAAATTTATTTACTAAATTTTCACTCATGCATTCAATCACACATTAAACTTTAAAACTTAATCAGAATAAATTTTTCTATGTTGGATTCGTGGTCTCGAAACCACCATTCCATTTAGGCCCTAATTCGGGCTGTTACAAAATAAGCTTTGCAGCTTAGTAAGCTCGTATAATAATAAACTTAACATATCCATTAAACACAATTCAACCAAATTAACATTTCAAGCATTAATCCATTTTGATATACAAACCTTTCTCATATTCATTACTTGAGCCTGAATTCGCAATTTACTTCCATTCAATACCCGTTTAGGTTCTATACATACTTGTGCCATTTAAGTTGTTCTTTCTTCCATTTACATCTCGATAATGCCTATAGAACATTTCAGAATATTATTGGATACTCAAAAAAACTTGCACACTAAGTGCCAAATAATTAGCTAAAGCTGATCAATCTCGCACACTAAGTGCTAAATAAATATATATATCCGAAGTTATCTCGATCTCCCACACTAAGTACAAATATATATAGCTAAAGCTATCTTGATTTCGTACACTAAGTGCCCATAATTAACCAAATTATCGTCGAACACGACTATAGTCTCGTATGCACAATTTATGAAATATCAAAGCATTTAAAACATGATTATAACAATGCTTATTACATACGAACTTACCTCGGATGTAAAAACGGCTAAACTAATCGATTAGTCAAGAACTTTGTTTTTCCCTCAATCTAGATCCAAATTTCGCTTTTCTTGATCTTTATGTAATCAAAATTAGCTTATTTAATTATCTCCTATTCAAATTAGTCCAAAAATTCATTTTAAGACATTTTTACACATTTGCCCCTAAAATTTCACAACTTTTACAACTTAGTCCTTATTTCATAAAATCACAAATTCATACAATTTCACAGCACCCATGCTTAGCCGTATTACTATAATGCCCTTAGTAGCCCATATTTTCCCTCTATTCACACTTTTGACCACAAAATTCTAACATTTCTCAACTTAATCCATAAATTGCATTTTTACTCAAAAATCACTTTACAAAACATGTAAATCTAACATCAAAGTTTCATATTTCATCAACAAACATTCAAGAACACATATATTCAACTTTCAAAATCTTTAACAGTTTTATGAAATAGTCCCTGGGCTAGCTAGTACTAGTTACAACAATCACAAAAACATATAAATCATCAAAAACCGAATAAAAATCACATACCAATTGGTTCTTCAAAGTGCCAAAATGTTTAAAGCCTCCAACCCTAATTTTCTTTCTTCATTTTCGGTGGATGAACAAAAAGATGGACACATTTAAATTAACCTTAATTCATCATTTACTAAAATAACTTTTAATAAAAACATAATAGAACACTTAACAAAAGCCCATAATTTTCCACTTATAAAGTCAAAGGTATAATTTCATCATGAGGACCTTAATTTAAGCAATTAACCACTTTAAACTATGAGAACACTACTTTTGTATCTTATGCAATTTAGTCCTTTTATCAAATTAGACATCCAAATAATAAAATTAAATCACGAAACTTTCACACATATATGCTATCATGCTGTAAACACATAAAATAATATTAAAATAATTTTTTGACCTCAGATTTGTTATTTTGAAACTACTGTTCTGATTTAGCCAAAAATGGGCTGTTACAAGTGAACATATTAGTGTTGTTTTTACTATGATGGTGAGGTCAGTGATGTAACACCCTAAACCTGACCTAGAAGTTAGGCCTGAGTCTAGCGTGTCACATTGAAGTGCTTTTCAAAAATGGTGTTTCCAATGAAAACCCTTCTTTAAAAAAAAACCTTAAGTAAAATCCTAGTTACATCTTAAACCATTATTACTTTTATTCCCAAAGTCTCTTTAAATTGTGGAAGCTTAATTTTAAATTGTTGATTTACGTAAACGCAATGTTTGATTGCTGAGTCGTGAAGCCATTTTGAAAGTGTTGCGGAAACGTGCCAATTTTGAAAACAGTTATCATTTTGAAAAACCACGTCCTAAAGAAAACAGATATAAAACTTAAAACCATAAAATCCTGAATTAAAATCCAAAAGTTAAAGAGGCCTTATAGGCATGCGATCGCACGTGTGGTAAACCGAGCCCACAAATCGTGGACAATAGACTGTAGAGGCTAACTCGAGCACTCTCATGGTCTTAGGCAGTTCAGTACTGTAAGGAGCTCGGTGGTGGCCCACACTTCTGCACTGGTTTTATGCTAGTTGGATTTTAAGTATATGATTTGAATTGATGTTTTATAATAAGGCCTCTTTAACTTTTGGATTTTAATTTGGGATTTTATGGTTTTAAGTTTTATATCTGCTAGCTTTAGGACGTGGTTTTCCAAAACGATAACTGTTTTCAAAATTGGCATGTTTCTGCAACACTTTCAAAATGGTTTCACGACTCAATACGCAAACATCGCGTTTACGTAAATCAACAATTTAAAATTAAGCTTCCGCAATTCAAAGAGACTTTGGGAATAAAAGTAATAATGGTTTAAGACGTAACTAGGATTTTACTTAAGGTTTTTTTAAAGAAGGGTTTTTATTGGAAATACGGTTTTCAAAAAACACTTCAATGTGACACGCTAGACTCGGGCCTAACTTCTAGACCGGGTTTGGAGTGTTACAAGTGACACCGAGAATGACGTTGTTTTTTATCATAAAACACAACGCGACTAGTTTTTAATCACAACATAGATTTGATAGAACTTCGTAAAAGACTTAGGTGCAAAATCTTCGGAACGATGCCAATAAGAGTTTCGTCTGTTAAGTATCAATTTTGTGCTTTGGTTGATCCCATGACATATGACTCATTTGATATCAAAGGTGGTCATAGCTTGGAGGTGATGGTGTAGACTCATCTCGCTAGTGGATCACCCTATCTTGAGTTATATATACAATTTTTATCACCAAATAAAGTATTTGTGACTTTAACATCTACTATTGTTCGAGAGGAATACACGACCCCTACTCGATACTTAGTTAGCAGGAGGTGGAATATGAAAGTGCCTGTGTTTGATGGCAGTATGGAATACACAACTCCTGCATGATATTCGGTTAGTGGATGAAACATGCACCTTGATGGGTCGATGTTTGATGCTGGAAATATGTGCTAGGTGATGTAGTCAACTTCTAGTGGTTGGTAGTCCACATTTGATTGGGGAGGTTACGAAACGTCCACAAGAAGAGATGATGTACTCCCTACGATGTCTACTGGCGATAGGACCTCGTACGTTATAGATGATAGTGGGTTGGATGATGAGTCCAATGTGGATCCACCTCGAGAGCCCGGCCCTGATAGTGTAGAAGTTGCATTATTTTCTAAACTGGAGCCTGTTCCAACCGAACCTGAAGAGGTGAAGGGGGTTTAGATGAAGAAGAAGAAGATCCGCGATTCAAGGCGTACTCGCCTCCAGCCCACATACATAATGTCGATCTATCGGCAGATGATGCGTTGGAGTTTCTAGATCTACCACATAGAAGGTGTGACCGTACAAGTTTGTCACTGGATTCGAGTGAAGTAGAAGTTAGTAAGGAGTTTTCCAGTAAGGACAGTTTTATTGGTGCATTGAAACAACATAGCATAATAAACGAGGTTAATTACCACGTGGTTAAATCTAAATTTGAGAAGTTCGAGGCCAAGTGTATAGTGTAAAATGGTATATGTTCATGGAAAATCATGGCTTCGGTTAGGAAAAAAACAGGCTTATGGGAGATAAAAAGTATAAAGGTCCATATACGTGTGTTGATGGTATAGTATCACTGGGTGTTTAGGGTTTTTGAATAATACTATTATTACTTAATGTTGCATTAGTTAACGTACTTCATTGATAGGTGTTTCACAAGATCATCCCAAGATGGATTCAAATATGATAGCTAGCTTAATACTACCGATTGTGAAAGCGGATCCCAAGACTTTAGTGTCGGTATTAATTGGCAATATTCATAGCCAATTAAAGTGCACGCCCTCTTATCGCAATGCTTGGATAGCTAAAAAAAAGGCATTGGAAAAGATGCATAGTGGGTGGGACGCTTCATATAATGAGGTATGATAGTGGTGTTAGGTGCTGGAGAGGTACGTCCCAGGTTGCATAACAGACCTTGAAACTGGCCCTGCGTACTACAACGACCGCTTGCTCCATGGATGCCAAGTGTTCAAGCATCTGTTTTGGAGCTTTAAGCAATGCTGGGACGCATTTTTGCATTGCAAGCTAATGGTATAAATTGACGATACCTTTATGCATGGTAGATGTACCCATAGACTATTGCTATTTGTGGCACAAGATGGTGGTTGGAGAATCTTTCCAATTGTGTTTGCAATAACACCAAGGGAGTCAGATGATGACTAAGATTTCTTTCTTTTTAGGTTAAGGAGGCATGTCTGCCCCCAACCTAAAATCTGTATTATATCAGATTGGGGCATTGAATACTAGCCGTAATTGAGCGAAAGGGAAGCCTATGGGATTGCACACACCATCGATATTGTCTAAGGCACATTGCATCCAACTACTACGGGCAATATCAGTCTATCGCTGAACGATGGCAAGTGACCAACATGAGTATTTAACCTCTATTAATATAATTTCATTTTTAATATTCAATTTATTGTAAATGGAAGTGTAGTATGTAATTTTCGCAATCAACTTATATTGACAAGGTACAGGATCAATAAGGACCGTTATTATGAGATGTTGGTGATTTTGTGGTTAGTTAACAATCAAGGTGCAGACTACCTCTATAACATACCTTTCGATCAGTGGACACAAGCATACGATAGCGGCCTACGATATGGTTATATGACCTCAAACTTAGCTGAACGCATAATTTCTGTTTTAAAAGAACACGTCATTTATCGATAACCGCAGTTGTGTGAGAGACATATTTTTGTTTGGTGACACTATTTCCAAAAAAAGCAGTGAGTTATAAAGGCCAAATGCAGGGAGGCCATATATGGTGCCGGAAGGTATTGCAAGAAATTAACAAGGCGAAGGTGCAACCCAACACTATGCACACAGTGTCATGATCGCGACAATCTATGGTTTCATGTGACAAAGTTCGATAGACTAAACCAAGGTATTACCAGTGAACAATATCGTGTACGTCTGAGAAATAGGACTTGCGATTGTAAGACGTTTGATGCACTTCATTATCCATGTGCTTATGCAATTGCAGCTTGTCAAAATCTTTGTTTGGATCCTATGAGCTATGTCGATGAAGTTTACAAAATAAAATACATGTACAATGTGTGGAGACACGTATTCCTACCAATCCCAGATGAACATAAGTGGTCATCTATATCGCTTGCTCAGTTTAAGTTGTTATTGGATAGAGAATTGCGTCGTAAACCAAAAGGTTGACCTTGCTTGAGTAGAATACGTGATAATATCTATATTTAGGAAAGAACGAATCAACAAAAGTTGTGCAGATGGTGTAGGAACCCGGGTCATACAATTCGAGTATGTCCAAATCAATATAGTTGATAATAGCTTAAATGAAACTATGTTGCATTATTTCTATTGCCTCATTCAAAAGAACTTTTATTTTATTAAATAGGATAAAATATAAAAATAATTTACTATTAAAATATTCAAAATAACTTTTATTTTATTAAATGAAACAATATAAAAATAGTTTGTACAAATATATTAAAAAAATAATGTATGTGTCGGTCGAATCAGTACCACATGGGGGTGGTCAACAGTTAAGCGCTGGATTCCTTCTTGGTTCAGCTTCTCGTGGGAGTTGTGATTGCTCCGGTGGGGGTTGTGGTTGTTTTGGTTGTCGGTGTTGGTAGAATGACCCACTTTGGTAGAACAAAGAATGCGGATGTGTTGCATCACCCACAACGGAGGTGTTTTGAATCCCATAAGGCGATGGGGATTGGAAATTAGATGAGCTCCCTGACGGTGCCTCATGCGATCCCTCTTAAGATGATGGCCTATATACCGCCGGTTGAATCGGAGTCATCGAGAAAGGAGATGCATCGAGTCATGCATTCGCACCTGGCATAATCTGAAAGGGTTGTGGTGTGGGTGATCTCGTTTGAGGCATTGAGCCCTGTGATTGTGTAGGTGCTGCTGATGGGCCTGTGCCGTCATCCATTCTCTTTGAATTTAAAGGGCCCCGTCATTCCCTTTCGACATGGATTTGCAGATGCCTCTGCTCTTCTGAGAACAAATATGACTTGCCATGGATCCTAAACCATGGCATGTAATCCGACACATATGCTAACTCTGCAACAATGATCGGTTCACGAGTAGGTATATGATCATACAAATTTTCCTAAATTTTGAAATATTCCAAGAAGAATACTGGCCAATTCGTATTCGATTATCGTAAGTTAATTTTGTGCTCATTATCGAGCACCTCAAGTGTCACGGGAATCGGTTGTCGGAATCCAAATTGCCGTAACACTCTATCCGTCTGGCGCATCTTGACAGTAACATAGTTGACCATGAGACCTTAACATGCCAAATGTTCAGATTTTGAAAGAATTCATCCGAAATTACTGCCCTAATTGCTGGATCCTCGTATGGTGTCCATTGAAACTTTATGAACGTGATAAAAATATTATTTATATACATAATACTAAATATTAAATATGAAAAGACTATGTTATGGATATATATTATTTAATACTTACATGCGCTTCCGTCCGTTGGTCTAATCGAAGCCGTGTATCTTTAAAAGCAGTAGGTATTCCAACATAACTTGTTGAATGGTTCCACCTAATTAAATAAAATTTTTAGCATAAAATTATATTTTAAATCTATGTAATAATTATAAAATCTAATATAAATTTTACCTCGTTATGAGTGGGAATGTATATAGGTGGTTCACTCGAGGACGTAAAAATGGAAAGCGAAATCGAGCCTATAATTATAGAAGTGATAGTCAACCTTTGATTTTGGCTTTATTTGGTGGCATCGCCCAGCACATCTCCCGATACAATATTGCCAACACGGAGACCCCCAACTAAGTTTGCCAGCTGCTCTAAAATCAACTAGTTTCAGCAGCCACCTCAGATGTACGAGGTTTCGTGACAATTCCGACATCAGATAACCTCCAATGATCTCAAGGATGTATGCCCGAGCATATCGTATTCTTTCTACTTCAGTCGAATTATTTCCCGACTTTAGGAATGTGTCTCGTAACCAGCCCATCTTAATCTGACATTCATAAATATTATCTGAAATCACAACCAAAATATCGTAGTATATGGCTCCCCAATCAGCAGATTGAACGGACCCGATAAGTACAGACCTATCCACCGGTAATCCCAATTGTAACTGCACATCCTCTAAAATGATGGTACACTCTCTGCATGGAAGATGGAATGTGTGTGTCTCGGGTCTATACCTCTCGATGAACGCGCTGATGAGTCTCGGAATCCAACTTGCACCCCCGGCCTATATTGGCCACTTGCCAAAACCCGCTTCCCTCAAGTAATTTTCTATCAACAGTGATGGATGACCAGGCATATTACAAATATAATATTGTAACACCCGATCTACAGGCTGTTATAAAAAATTATAAAATAAAAAATAATTAAAATTACATAAATAAAAAATATTAAATAATATTAAAAAATTGAAATTAACCCTTATAATTTTCATTTGTTCAACGGAGATATGTTTATGATCAAGATGAATTAATTCCCCGGCCATTGCTAACGATAAAATATTTTTGAAATTATTAAAAAAAGTACTAATTTTGAAAAAAATTAAAAGAAATAATTAATTAAAGATAGCTTTGAGAAATTAAAGGAGAAATTTGGTAGCTTTTTTGAGAAATTTGGAAGAAATATTGTGTGAAAAAAATAGGAGGAGGTTTTTATATTTTTTTACCGTTGGACCCCCCAACGGTCAAAATTTTAAATGACCGTCGGTAAAAAATACGGGCTAAAATGCATCTCTGAGGGAGCGATTTTGCCACGTCAATAAAGCACGTCCACGTCAGCACATTTTGTGCTGATATAGCAAAATCACTCCCTCAGGGACGTATTTTGCTAAAATTTCCCCTTAAAACACTCCTACGTAAACGCGTTTTAGAGTTTTTCCCATTCCAATAAATAATTGAAAAATGACCCATCTCCATAAATAAAGTTAGAAATAGTCCTTTGTTGATAAAATAATCGGGATTTTAGCTATAACAAATCCAATAAGAATGCCTTAAAATAATAATAAATAAATTTAAAAAAATGGCATGAAATAATATTAAATAAATTAAAAAAAAAAAAAAGGATGGCGGGCCATTTTCTTAGTGGGTCCTTACTTTCTTCTCAAAACTAGCCGGAGAATCCGACGGTTCCTCCCCGCTTTGAATCCATATTTCCCGACAACTCCCCCCTCCTCTTCTCTTCTTCCTTGCCATTTCCTCTCATATTTACAAAACAAAAAAATAAAATTCACTCAACAAAAACAAATAATTATCCCTTAGAACAAAAAAAAAAAAAAAAAAGACGCATACTCGCTAATGTTCGCCAAAATCTTCCATAAACATGGCATCTCCTCACATTCTAAAAAACCTAAGGTGTAATTTAGAATATTTCTTTCATTTTTTGGTTGTTCTTAAATATCAAAATTTAGTTGCATACCTAAATTTAAAATATTGAATGAAGTACAATTCAGCTAGAACTTCAATGATATGCTGAAATGTTCAGTTTTTATTCTGAAATTTTTTAATGAAACTCTATGTGTAAAAACAAATTATCGTGGCAGAAGAATGATTCAGGAGGAAGCTTGATGTCAGCAAATTTGAATCCCCGTTTGACCGTACACTATGGAATACCGGCGACGGCCTCAATTCTGGCGTGTGATCTCATCCAACGTCTCGTAGCAGTTGGAACATTGTTAGTAATTACTTAGTATTTTGTTTTGGTTTAAGTATATCTCGAATTTTAAGCATTCATTGAAATCAAACATTGTTTATTTCGTTTTGAAGGTAGTTAAATTTGTTTCTAGTTTAGTTTAGAGATTTTTTGCTAGTCAAAAAGTGCAATAGTTTTGCGGAATTATTAATTGTGTTTGATTTAAATTAAAAACATTCATTGAAATCATTGTTTAATTCATTTTGGGGTATATTATTTTATTTCTGTTTCTAATATAGTTTAGAGATGTTTTGGTTAAACGAAAGTTTAATAATTTTGCAAAAATATTGATTTTGTTTAGTTTAATTATCCAAAAGTTAAGCAATCACCGACATCAAAATTGATTTTAAAGTTAGTTATTTCCGTTTCTGAGTCAGAGATGTTTGCTTAGCTGAAAGATGAAATACTTTTGTGACAGTATGATTTCTGTTTGATTCTGTTTTAGTAAAAAAAAAAAAAAAATCTTAATGAATTGAATGATTTTATTCGTGGTTTAGGGATGGGAGGATTAAAGTGATCGGTGGCGAATATGTAGAAGCGCTTCTAGTGTCACCTAAGCACATACCTTTCAAAAATTTGGAGGTTTGTAAGTTAGATCATTAGTCTGTTCTGTCAGGTTGCAGGTGTCCATGTTCGCTATATTTGATTGTGTATTTTGACAATCATAGTGAATTTGGCTTTTATTTCGAATGCATAGACATTCTAGCTTCAAGAAGGTGTTCATTCATCCATTTCTTTTTGTTGTCTTTCCTTTCTGTGATACATTTCTTTTTCCTTGACAGTTTCTACAAAATCAAGGTTTTCTTGTTAGCGTGTCAAACGAAAATGAGGTTCAGGTATTTGATTGTTCATTCACCTTATTATGTGTTTATTGAAAAGGTGCTTGAATTGGAAGCACCATTTCTAGCTGCATGACTTTGCTGTTCAGAACGAGTATATATATATATATATATTCTTTTTTGTCTTCTGTCTCACTGTTTCTCTGCTTTACTTGTATTCTGGCTTATATGATTGCCTTAATAATAGGTTATTGATGCCCACAGGTCTGGGATTTGGGACAAAGGCAGATAGCTTCCAGCATAAAGTGGGAGTCGAATATAACTGCTTTCAAAGCCATTCATGGCACCAGCTACATGTATAAAGCACTTTGTATCCCTGTTTACACTAACACAATTATTTAGCATTTATTTCCTGCAGATGTTAGTGAAGTAGTTGGGTACTGACATCATTACCCTGTCATTACCTTTAGGTATCTTGGAGATGAGCACGGAATGGTGTATGTTTTAAAGTATGATGCTGACCAACGCAAGCTTACCAACCTGCCCTATTATGTTCCCACAAATGTTATAGCTGGTACTGCATTCATTGTTTTACTGTAAACAGTCTTTTGGAGTGAAAGTTTCAGGCTGCAATTTTCTCATATTGGCCCTCACCTAGCTCCCATGTTTTGTACTTGAACCCTGTTAAGCCAAGTTGAAACTTTAGAATTTTGTAATTGGTATATGACTGTGCTCCTAAGCTTTTCTGGTCTGGTACTCTTGAAATTAAGAATGTAGAATACAGATTGACCTTTCGGTGTAGCCATCCACCTTGACTGCAATGTCTGAATATTTATTTAGCTCTATAATGTGGATTGCCTGCTTAATATATTACATTTCCTCAACCATGCAGAAGAGGCTGGAATTTCATTACCTAATCATCCTTCTGTTGTTGGAGTTCTCCCCCAACCTTGTTCTCAGGGAAATAGGTAAGAATACCTGCTGGAACTTTCTCTTGTTTATTTTGGTTTTGCAATACAGACTGTTAAGTTAGATATAGAATGACATTTTATTAGAAGCCAATTTGAGGGTTATTGTGAGGCCAAACATCCTTTGATCAAGCAAGAAATAGTAGCATTTTGTCTCATATAAATCTGTTATATCATCCAACTTGTATGCTAATCTCTGTGCATGCGTATGGGGTGTAGAGGGAATTAGGGTTGTGGCCTACATAGGTGCCTAACCTCTTAAAAGTCTAGGGTTGTAGTCTTGCATAAGAACAGGATAAAAGTTGGTGGTTAATGTGCATAATATACTTTTTGGTTCATTTTCTGTTGTCTGTTTGCATTCTTTTGTAGAGTACTGATTGCTTACGTGAATGGGTTGATTGTCATCTGGGATGTTTCTGATGATAAAGTTGTTCTAGTTAGAGGCAATAAGGATCTTCAATTGCAAGGTGAAACAGCATCTGGTTCCCCAGAAAATAGAAACCTTAAGGTTTCTGATTGTGTATCAGAAAGTGATAAAGTGGAGAAAGAGATAAGCTCTCTTTGTTGGGCATCTAATGACGGGTCAATTCTTGCAGTTGGTTATGTAGATGGGGATATCATGTTTTGGGCCCTACCAACTGCTACCTCTAAAAATAATCAGCAAGCTTCAAAATCTCACAAAAATGTTGTTAAACTACAATTATCATCAGGAGAGAAACGACTTCCAGTCATTGTTTTACATTGGTCTGAAAACCAATCCCATAGTGCTCGTGGTTGCAAGATTTTTTTTTATGGAGGTGATCAAATTGGATCTAAAGAAACTCTGACGGTGTGCTTCTAACTTTAGTTTTTCTTTTTTCTAGATATTCATTTTACTTGTTTGTTCTTGCTTGTTATAATGACAAAAGGTGCCTTGTTTCACCTTTTTTTCTATTTGGCTTAGCTACACAGTCATACATACAAATCCTTAATAAATCAGACTAAAAGGCCTTAGGGAGGTGCATTCACCAACCATAATATCTCAAGTTGTAAATATGATGATATGAGTGTGGTTGGCAAGCAGAAATCTTCCATGTTGATATTAAAAATTCCAATTTCGGGTCGTGCTATCATACTGATATTTCCGTCAATATGATCTTGACTTAAACTAGAACTCCTTAATGAAAAACATTAGTTAGCCAGCTATCTTAATTCTTTTTCGGATAATATTATCCTAGTTATTATAAGTTATAATCGAACTGTAACACAGATTTTTGTTTCTCACATAGAACTTGATTCTTTGTCTCAGTGGCAGAGTTTCAACTTTAGCATTGTATAGTTCTTATTTGTACCGCACTGCACTCCTCTAACTTTTACAAAGGCTTTAGTGTTATTCTGTTTTTTAGAAGAGGAGATGCATCAGGAGTCCTGCAAACCAAATCCAGAACCATCATTCTGTTTACTACAAGTATTATAGCTTTGATCCCAAAATAGACTTTCTTTGACTAATTTCTTTGTCTTTGACAGATCTTGGACCTTGAATGGCCTTCTGGAATAGAAAGTCTAAAATGTGTCAGCCACGTGGACATTACACTGAATGGCTTTTTTGCGGATATGGTTTTATTTCCAACTGTTGGAGAGATGGAGAATGGTGGCAGTATGTTATTTGTGTTGACAAATCCAGGGCAATTGCATGTTTATGATGATGCATGGTTGGCTGCCTTCAAGTCCCAGGATGAGAAAAAGCCTTGTGTTTCTTCAGGACAGTACGTTATGCCAATACCCATTGTTGCTCCATGCATGACTGTGAGTAAGCTTAGTTTAGTTGACAGAGATGGGGAATTTTCGAAGGCTCTTTCCAAGGTATTGTTAGCGAGTTATGAACATGTGTGAAGAATGTTATTGTTTTTGACTTTGTGAGACATCTTGTTTTACATATTTTGCACACACGTCCAATTTCTAATTCCTGTTTTCTTTGTTTCATTAGATAGTATCAACTGCAAAGCTTAAAGCACCACATACTCCAATTAGATCGAGTAAAAAGTGGCCTTTGACTGGTGGTATTCCTAGCCGTCTTCCTGGAGCTGCAGATTATGAAGTTGAAAGAGTATATATGGCAGGTTACCAGGATGGATCTGTTCGAATGTGGGATGCTACCTACCCTGCTCTTTCACTTATCTTTGTTTTAGGAGCTGAGGTCAGTATCTTTAAATGTTTTAGTTGATCTTTCATCTTTCAGATTAGCACTTCTGACTCATTAGCCGCAGTTTAGTTTAATTGACAAGGTCATCCTCGTACAGATATATGGAAAGGTTCCTGGCATTGACATTGCTCGTGCAAGTGCACCAGTTTCAGCATTGGAAATTTGCTCCTTCACTCAAAGTGTAGCCATTGGCAATGAATGTGGTATGGTAAGAGTTGATTGTTTCTATGGGTGTCTTTTTCCTCAAAGGCTATCAAGATTTAACTTTATGTTGATTACTTGCTTTTGGGGGAAATGCAGGTTTGTCTATTCAAGCTAACTGGACCTTCCAATGAAATGAGTTTGAACATTGTGACAGAAACGGAGAAAAAAGGTGCCTGCTTGTAGATACATGTTGCCTCATGTAAACGTCCTCATGTATCTCTGTTGACTATCATCAGACAAGTTTTTTCTGTAGAGATTTCTTGATAATTGGTTGCATTTAATGAAAGTAATTAGTAAATGAGCAGTATGCTTGTAACAGCGTTGAGAATTTAATAGTAATCAGATAACTGAATTGAAATTTTTAAGGTCTGGATTGATTTCGATTAATTTGGTTCTCTTCTTGACTTTTAGAAATTAATCTAGAGCTTTAGTAACAATGATGTGCTAGTGAAAAGCTGGTCATTTTCTGATTTGATCTATTTTTGGTGCTTTGACCATAATTATGCTATAGTTTAAAATTTTCTCCATTTGGGTTTTAATTAGTTCTTAAGTTGCTTGCAGTCCATACCTTGCATCAAGCAGATGGTCCTCAATGCATGGCCTTGTTCTCGCTCTTCAGTTCTCCTGTATGTTTGCTTCAATCTACAGAATTTGGTAATAGACTTGCAGTAGGATTTAAGTGTGATCGGGTGAGAATCATCTCTGCTATCCTGGTAACCAAAACCATGTTTTAATAGCTGCTTGGCAATGCCAACTAAATGACTTTCAAGCTCATATTTTCAATGCCCTTTTTCAGGTTGCAGTGCTTGATGTTGGTACATCTTCAGTGTTGTTCATTACAGATAGTTTGTCACTCTCAAACTGCTCTGTCAGTTCTTTGGCTATGATATCCTTTACAGATACCAATACCTTAGTAAACAACTCAAAGGATCCTACATCCACGAGTCTGAATGATGTCGAAAAGGGGTTGGCGTTCATAATGACCAGGGACGCTTACCTAGCTGTTTTAGATGGCAGAACTGGCCATGTGGTTAGCTCTCAGTCAATACCTCAGAAAAAAGAGTCGAGTGCCATCTCCATGTACATTTTAGGCAAGTCTTTTCTGTTGTGGATAAGAAAAGGTTTCCATTCTGGCTTTTCAGTATTTTTCTTTTTACTGAAAATTATATATATATATATATATATATATATGCAGAGGATGGCAATATAGTTTCGTCAACAGTGATCAGTGAATCTAAAAATGAACCTGCACATTCTAGTACTGACCCTGAAATTGCTCCAGTGGAACCTAAATCTGAGACTTCTGCTCAAGTGGCATATCTTGGGCAGAGATCAAAAAGTTTACACATCTTACTTTGTTTTGAGGATGCACTGCATTTACATTCTTTGAAGTCAGTTATTAAGGTGCCTTACCTTGTCTTTTTCCTTCAAATAAAGTTTGGTATATCGCATATTGTTTTACCTATTAGTGTTGATAGGGGACCTGTGACTCCATCCGGGAAGTGAATCTTAAACAATGTTGTTGGACTTCAGCCATCAAGATAGATGACAAAGAGTGTGGATTGGTTCTGCTTTGCAGGACTGGAATCATTGAAATAAGGTCACTTACTTGATGCTGCTGTTCTCTTATTGTATTATCCAATCATGTAAAGTTTTTGTGTTAATCTCTTAGAATGGTATATGTATCTGAAGTTGTCTATCATAGGTATAATTTTTGTCGAGTGGAACTGTGGAATTTGGTTTCTATGGGCAGGTCTTTGACAAAGCTTGAAGTGATGGGACAATGTTCTTTGATGACGATTCTTAGATGGAACTTCACAGCAAACATGGAAAAGATGGCATGTTCTTCAAATAGAGGGCAAATTGTACTGGTTCGTGTATTCCCCTTTTTTTTCAGCCTTTAGCCGAGTTTTGAGAAGTGATATCTCACCCAAGTAACACGTCTACAACCTCTAATATTCTTAAACTAATTGTAGATTTTTGGCTTGTCTGGTTCTGCAAGTACTGGTAAAAGATTCTCATAATCATCAAATTTAGGCTCCCTTTGTACAGTGGTGCTAATTGCATTGAATGGTCCATGATCTTTTAATACACTCTTCATTGTTTTCTGCAATGCAATGAAAAATGTCCCTTCAAACCTAGCTTAGAGATTTCCTTTTAGTTGTAGGGAGTTCTTTTTCATTTGGTTCATACTGAAACTACAGATATATTTAATGTTTATGAGTAATTACGTTTAAGAAATTCCATATGCTGTTTTATTTTCAGACAAGTACTGATAATTCTGGGGAATTTCACTGTATAATGTTTATGACTTAGATGCCCTTTCTTCTTTGGCCTTGTATGATTATTCTTCTATTACTATACTTGCATTTGACTTCGGAATCTCAGTAATTGCAAATGCTTCAGCCGAAATCTTATTGACACAGTTATTTAGTACTGTATCTGATTCAAGTTTAGTATATTTTGAATTTATAGATAAATGGGTGTGAATTTGCTGCTGTATCTATTCTGGCCCTTGAGAACGACTTCAGGTTTCTCTCTCTCTCTCTCTCCCTCCCTCTCTCCTATTTCTCAGTGTTTTTTTATGTATTTTTATGTTAATTGAATTCGGGTGAGTGTCAAATACGAGTGTCCAATACAGCTATCCCAATTTTTCTTTTTCAAATTTTTTCCTTGTATTTGAGGATCCTTTGAGGGTTATATACACGTACCCATATCCGAATTTGTGTTGGACATGAATGTTAGACACAAGTGCTTAAAGAAAAATGAAGAATTGGAGCAACATATATGCATTCCACTTGTAGTCTATAACTCTAAAGTTGAGCACTTATTACTTTCTAAAATGTCTTTATGTTGTAGGATTCCGGACTCTTTGCCTTGTTTTCATGATACAGTCCTAGCAGCTGCCTTCGATGCAACTGTTAAAAGTGAGGTTGGTCGGCATTATTCTGTGCTTTCTTTATAATTAGTTATTTTTCCCTACATGCCAACTTAAATACTGTGGCCACAGGATACATCCCCTGGGATTTTAGGTGGTATTTTTAAGGGCTTAATAAGTGGTAAGCAGGATAGAAACATGCAAATTAAAGAAGCTTGCAGGAACGATTTCCCACAATTGGAGAGCATATTTTCTAGTCCCCCATTCTTAAAGCCTTCCACGGCCAGCACGGATGACAAGGAAGTCATCAATCTTAACATAGGTTCTTCTATCTTTGTTCTGTCATCCAATTTCCTTTCTACGTTCTTTTTCCTCACTTGACCACTATTTCTCATGCAGATGACATCCTAATTGATGAGAAAATCACTGTCTTCCCTAAATCTGAGACAATCAATAATGATGAGAAAAGTATGCCAGTAGTTTCTTAACACTTCCTGCATTTGTTCTCATCTCTGACTTCTAAACATTCTTATTGTCATAATGTAGATAAAAAACCAGAGCGAGAAAGACTATTTGAGGGTTCAAGTACTGATGCAAAACCAACAGTCAGATCGGTTTACGAGATCAGGGCCAAGTATAGAGGACCGGAGGTAAATTTAATTGCATAAAATTTGTAGCATCAATCAATTGTATTTCTAACACAAAAAGAAAACAAAAATGGTTAACCAGGATGCTGCGGCTGCGGCTGCACGGGCAAGGGACCGGCTTATAGAGCGGCAGGAAAAGCTTGAGGTTGGCACTACTTCATGTTAAATAATTCTACACAATCATGTTTTTATTCTATTCTTATGAATTTTCTTACGAATAAGAACTCATCAATGCTTCGTATAATTGGTCATTGATACCAGAGGATAAATGACCGGTCACAAGAGCTACAAAACGAGGCAGAGAACTTTGCATCCATTGCAAATCAACTTGCCAGGAAAATGGAAAAGAAAAAATGGTGGAACATATGACCTTGAATGGCTATTCCACATTCTGCATTTTACTAAGGTGGCTTTGATTATAATAATCAATATTCTTTGGTGTGAAATTGAAGTAATTTTATTTTCTATACAAGTGTTTTTTTTTTTTTTTTGGTACAGACAGCTAACTAGTACATAAATAGAAAATATGTAAACAATTAATCGTATTTTCTTATATAGACCCTTACCAGGAGATGGGTAAGGGTTAGAAATGCTAAGATCCGGACTTCAAACCACTAAATTGTATGAACAAAATAAAACAAACTTGAGATTATTGTTTTAATATGCATTCGACTATTTTGATAAATAATATATTCTGGTTTTGGACCTATTCATAAATTGGGTACTGGTATAATTCCAATATATATTTTTTATAATTATAGAATTTAGTAAATAAAAGATTGAACTTGAACAATTCTTATATGATTTTGACAACATTTTATATATGATTAAAATGCATATATATAAATATAGTTAAAAAAGAGAAAGCACAAATGTGAACAATGAACGAACTTCAAACTTTTAAATTATATGAATGAACTAAAACAAACTTGAGATTATTGTTTAATATATATCTGTTCATAGGTTGGGTATGGATATAATTTCAATATATTCTTTTTATAATTATAGAATTTAGCAAATTAAATTTGCGAGCTTAAACAATTATTGATATAAATTTGATAACATTTTATACATAATTAAAATGCATATATATATAAATATATATATATTGTTAAAAAAGAGAAAACACCAATATGAAAAATGAAAGTTGCTGCATACTTTATTCAACAAGTAACAAGCTTTTGTACAGATTTTTCTACAACAGAAAAAAGAAGCTAAAAGTAGTTATAAAGTAACAATGCCAACAACTCTTTAAAAATAGAATTCACCAAGTAACAGAAAAGTCTGTAGAGTAGGTCTATACACATGAGTGGCAAATTTATCGAAAACGTGGAATAAATATTTTAACTTTTTCTAACGTTGCCTTTCCGTAAACTAATATTGCAAGTGGGCAATTTAAAGACTTAGGAACAAGTTTTTCTTTAATTTGTGGCATTCATCGAATAAACTCCAACAAGTTTCTTTAGCTTCTGAAATAGTAATTTTGAGGGATTTTGTAAACAAATCAACAACTTAATCTTCGCTTCTATACAAAACAAGATTACACCGTATCTTGTGAGATCCCTAAAAAGATGATACTTCCATTTTATATGATTGCTTCTTCCATGTAAATTGGATTCTTTGACAATTTATTGGTTAAATTGTTGCCACAAAAAATTATTGTTTCTCCCTGTTGTTTGAATTGAAGTTGTTAAAGGATCTTCCTCAACCAAATCACTTGATGTGGCAACCGCGAATTTGACTTCTGCTGTTGAAAGAGTGAGTATGAGTTGTTTCTTTGGCGACCACGAAACAGTTGCTAAACAAAATATAAATACATAGCCTGATGTGCTATTTTGGTCTTCAATATTGTTGAAAAATATGTAATTAACAATATGATGTTAGAGAGTGCTTACTCACCTGCCAACCAAATTTGTTGGAGAAAATTTTCACATTTAAGGTGTTGTCAATTTATTAACTATTTAATTGGGTTATGTTGATTGTATGGTTTGTATCTAGTCCATTATGGAAGATCATATTACTTAGAGAATATTATATTGGTTATTGGATTAATTCAAAGTTTCCAAGGCAAACCCTTGGATTGTAGACTTTGCATTGGATTGTGATTTTGATAGATAAGTTGCCTATAACATCCCACACCTGACTCGAACACCAAATCCGTGCGTTGTAACACCCTTTGCCTGACCCGATCATCGGGTCTGAGCTACAAATGCTACACTAGTTACCAAAGCAACAATGATCAAATAAATATCCAATTCATGTCGTTATACTTTTAAATACAAGCAAGACACGCATATGATATGATATGATATGATATGATATACTATCAATTTCGAGACTTACACAGGCTTATGAATACTTTTATACTAGTTCGCACTCGAACCAGGACCAAATTGTAAAGTTTTAAAATTTCTGGACCGATGTCACTCTTTGAGATGACAAAGTTGCGATGCCAAAAGTCTGTGGTTATGACGTGGCCCCTGTTTTTGGCTACTTAGCTCATTTTGGTACTTAAATTACATGTATTCAACCAAAACATATTGTTATCGATATTCATTTTACCATTTCACTTATGCGAACCAACCTAATAAAACATGCCAAAATGAACTCGTAACAATTTGAAATTAACCATTTAACTTATCATAAAGTTCATGTCATTCATTCAGGTTCAATTTCATTATTTACTTATTTCACCATGACAATTTTACTTACCTTAGATCAATATGTGCATAACTACTCATCTTGAGTATCTAGTATCCAAATGACAATGGAAAGAACAAAATCAACCATACACATAGCCTATATTTCAAGCATGACTATCATTTTTACCACTTTACATGCCATTAATCAACCTAACCATTCAAACTAACACACTTATAATCTTTATCATGCCAACACCTATCAATTGAGATCATTATGCTCACACAAAACCAAAACATGTATCAATTTGATCACATAGTATGCCAATTACATTGTTCCAACCATTATCAACTTATCACATAACATTAACATCAAATTGGCCATTTACACAACAAAGGTCCCTATGTACATCTACAAAGTCATAGATTCAAAATGAATTTATAATTGTCATCTTGGAATAGTGTGTGCTCCTTCGCTGATCCCGCTCGGCAGTTCCGCAAGGTGAGAATCTACAGGGATAGAAAAACAACCAGAGTAAGCATTAAAAATGCTTAGTAAGTTCAAATAAAGTTACTAAACTTACCTTGATCTATTAAAGAATAAAGAAAAATGTCATACATTTTGGCATTCAAAAGTGGCTATTTAAGGCATTAAGGCAATCTAATACTTATCACATATCAAATATCAAACATATACTGTAATATCCCGAATTAGGGCCTAATCAAAATAGTGGTTTCGTGACCATAAATCCGAGATATTTATAATTATTTTGAGGTTTATGATATGATTGCATGATTGTCTGAAAATTTTGTGAAGAAATTCTATGCGTATAGTGCTTAATTTGAAATTAGGGACTAAATCGAATAAGTTACAAAACATGCATTCTAGAAGCTTTTAGTATGAAATTGCTTTGGAATATTAATTAGGAGGTCTTAAATAGAAATTTGACCAATTTCTAAAATTTTGGATAAAAATGGGCTTGTACATGAAAATTTTCAAAGAAAGGCATTAAGGGTATTTTGGTCATTTGGTAATTAAAAAGAATTAAAAGGGAAATTAAGGCCAAATTGAGTTCATCTTCTTCAAGCCTTGGCCGAAACTTACCTCTCTCCATAGCTAGGGTTTCTTCAACTTCCAAGCTTTATAGTAAGTGCATCCGAGCCCGTTTTTAATGATTTTTATGTTTTTGGAATCCTGGTAGCTCGATTTAGCTTATGCTAGCAATAATTCAACCTAGGGTTCATATTTGGAAAAATACCCATAGGTTAAATTTGTTTATTTTGGTGTTTTATGATAGCATATGAGGTTTTGAATTATGCTAGACAACTTGTGCTACTCGGTTTTAAGTGAAAACGAGTAAAATGACTTAATCGATAAAAATACCTATTGTTCATAAGTACATGTTATAGTGGGAATTTGAGGTTGCTGTTAGTAAATAAATGATTAGCATGTCCTAAGACATAAGAAATTGGGATAAAGTTTAATTTCCGAGCTTTGGGGCAAAAGTGTAAATATGCAAAAGTTTAAGGGCAAATTCATAATTTTTACAAAGTTAGAGTTAAGGACCGTTTTGATAAATGTGAGTATTAAATAAGCTAAATATGTTATTTTAGATCAAGAGAAACAAGATTCGAGTCGTGATCGAGGGAAAAACAAAGTTTACTAGGAATAAACTCGATTTCTAACATTTTGTACTGAGGTAAGTTCATGTGTAAATAAGGTAACATAGTTGTTATTTCAAGTAATTTAGTGTTATTTATATGATTTGGCACTCATTATCATGAAATATTATGCTTTGTGATTTAGTATTTATTGACATGCGAAGTGTGTGATTAGCTTGATAAGCATGAAATGCTAGCGAGTATTGGTTCTGACATTTCGAGGAAGCCAACCAAAAATGTGAATTTTGAGGAAAATCCCGTTTGAACCTTGGGAATAGATTAGGATACAAGTGACATGTCACTAAGATGATTGGTTTCCGAGCTCTTTGAGTTGAATCCGAGTTCGCTTATGGGCGGGTTACATCGTAGCTTGGCTACTTAAATTCCGTAGGCTATTGAGTTTGTCTAGCTACGGACATGACACTTATGTGGATGCGATTTGTGTATCCGAGTTATATTCCGATGTGTTCAATGGGTAGATTTTTAAATGAATAATGAGAACTCCTAAATGAACAAGGTATGTTGGAAAGTATGGTGCAAGAGGAAATTGAATAGGTATGATCTTAAACCTCGAGTTGAGAACTTGGTAAGATAAGATTGTGGTAAGATAGTAAGTATACTTGTGCCATGAATGTTTTGATGATACTTATGAAATTGGTGTTTATGTTGATTTGCATAGTTATGTTACTTGTTATTTACATGTGAATTTACTAAGCATTTATGCTTACTCCCTCCTTTTCATTCATTGTAGTTTTGACAAGCCAGCTTGGAAGTCGGGAAGGGTCGAAGGAACGATCACACTATCCAGAACAATTTTGGTATAATGGCTTGTATTTTGAATATGGCATGTATAGCATTGTAATCATTTTGTGTAAATAATCATATGATTTGGTGATGGTTAGGATGGAAATACTTGGAAATGATTAGCCATTGGTATGGCCAATCTAGATCATATTTGGTGTCATGTATGTTTAATGTGCTACTTAGTTCATGAAAAATGAAAATCCACAAAAAGGTGAACTTTGTTATAAAACAGAATTTTGCAGCAGCAATGACGTGAGTTTGAAAATTTACCCAAAATAGTAGAGATAGGATTAGATGGTGAATAAAATATGAAATATTGTGTCTATTTTCATATGGAAGAAACGAAACAGGTAAAGAAATTGTATTTTATGAGATATTTGGGTTTTGGTGGAACAGGGTCAGAGCGATTTCTGAATCCCCTTTTTTGATTTTATAAATTCACCAAATATTGTACAAAAATAATTAGAAGTCATGCCTTATATTTACAGATTCCTTATTGAGTCTAGTTTTAAGAGAAACAAACGGCATAGTCTTTTGAACTCTGTACAAAGAGAAAGGTGGTTCGTAGTGAACAGGGGTCATAGCAGTCGAGCTCTGTAACAGGGTAAAATTTAACTAATAAACTGTACTAATTGGCCCAACCAGAAATTCTAGAAAAACATTAGTAGATACATATATGAGTCTAGTTTTAGAGAAAATTTACAGATTTTAATTTTGAGTTTCGAAACTCGAGATATGATTTTTTTAGCAACTGTAACATAGATTGACAGCTTATTACGAATGTTGGAATAAATGATTTAAAATTTCTTAAGTGATAAATTAAGTTTGGTAACACCTCAAGCTCGACTCCGGTGATGGTCTCGGGTAAGAGGGCGTTACATATACCATCACATATGCAATTTGCATTTAAATTTCTATTTTCATTTATTTGAACACCGCTCGACAGAGCTATAGTAAAATAGACTCGGATTCACAGGAATAAGTTGCTCACACAAGCTGACATTATAGCAGAATTGCTCATACAAGCTATCATTATATCAAAGTTACCCATCTGGGCTAAACCTATAATATGTATAACCCGAGAATTTGAAACAAATTTTAGATCTCACAATAACATGTAAAGTCATTGATCAAATGTGTGTATACCCCTAGTGACATGCCATATGTATCCTAACTTTTTACTAAGTTCACACAGGCATCATTTTTGTATACATATATAATTACCAATATTTGAACATAATTACATATTCCATTTACCAGTTCAATAATCAACCAACATTTACATTTTTACTATGTACTACCTCATAAATCAATACAAAATGTCTTTTTACTACGCTATGGTATGCAGGAGACTATATGAACTCGATTTCTCGATATCCCAAAAAATTTATGTTTTATTCAATTTAGTCCCCGAACTCAAGATAGTTATAACTTACAATTCCTAGCTTCGAATTCAAATTCGATCTCATATATTCTCATCAGGGACCTTATACTTTCTATTTCTAACATATATTCGTAACAAATTTTAAATTTATCTAATTTGGTCTCTAATGTAACAAAGTTAACAAACAAGCTAAATTAACTTTACAATCTAGTCCTTTTTATATTCTAAGCTTAAAATCTATCAATTTCAAGCCTAATTCTTCAAGAAATCAACAAAGACAACTGTAAAAACCTTTAACAGTTTTACAAATTGGTATATGAGCTAGCTAAATCAAGCTCACATGACCTTAAATCTATAAAAATTACAAGGATAAGGACTTGAATTTGCTTACCAATCAATGGCTAGATGTTTTAGAATTTCTTAGGTTTTTTCTCCCTTTTTTGACAACAATGGAGAGTAGATGAAAGAGATGACTTTTTCATCTACTAATTTGACTTATATAGTTTGATTAGTATGTGATTAATTTGATTTGATTAACTTAAACATACATTAATTAACTTAAGCTAATCACTAAGCTTAATTAGTAGCTCTCTCGATAACCAATGATTTCACAAACATTCTTCTAACACTATCACTCATACCAGCTTAAAGATATAACAAAACAACCACAGAAGAAAATAAAGAACTTACCAATACTTATTATATCCAACAAATAGTGTATACAAATGTGGCATTTTCTAGCAAGCTTGAAACATCTTTAAAATAGAGAATTTAAATGTTGAAGTTCCAACATTCAAACAGTCGCCAAGATTGGCATTTTACCTCTACAAATTTTCCTTCAATTCAACTGTACTAGTCCACAATTTCAATAAATTTAACAATTTAAATTCAACCATTTCATACTTGAAAATGAGCATTCACACAACTGTTAACAGTTGTTACTTAAAATTTCATCCTTTAATTTATTTTTTCATACCGAACAACCCTTAGTTGATCAGCATAAGAAATTGAACGTTTTTAAGCCATTAAGACTCAACCTTTTTCTTAACAATCGGATAACATATAAGACAAATGCCATTATCCATATTTGGACGACATATAAGTACACATTTGAGGGCATTTAGTCAACAACCCTACTCCATCTTTGGACAACACATAACACTTAATTTAGGACAACATCAACAATACCAAATGGACAGTACTTAAATGTTATTTTAGGACAACATAATTAACACAAAACGGACAACATTTTAATGGTATGTTGGAATAGCATAAATAACATAAAATGGACAACATTTTAATGTAATTTGAGACAACATAAATTATTGGGGATCGATTCGATTAAGCAACGAACAAGTAAAAAATATCGGAAGAAATTAAGAAATTGAACACACAAATTTAACGTGGGAAAACCCTTCCAAAGAGGATAAAAAACCACGAGTAAAGATAAATTTACTATAATGGCAAAAGAACGAAGAGTAAAAAAGATGGAGATAAAAACTAAGCCCCGTAAACAAAGAACCCTCAAAACGTAAATACAAAATTCTCTAAAAATGTTATGAGTTCTAATATTTTAATGGGTATTTTTTCTAAGGTTGTAAAAGAGCCTATTTATAGGCTAAATTCGTAGGTCAAATAATAATAAAATAATCTAGATTAATCAGAGCTTGACTGAAACAAATAAACAGAGTTTAAGTAGGAGATTATCTCTCAAATTTGACTGAAATATGAGTCATACTCAACAATCTCCACCTTGACTCGTATTCCACAACCCCATCTTTGCGAAAGCCTACCATGGGCCTATCTTGAACTATGCAAGGAATTAACTAAGTTGAATCTGTCCTTAGAAGCTGGAAGACTTCTAGCTTTCGACTTCTGCACTACCAAATCAAAACTAACCCGGGTTTGATTTTCACAAACACTATGCCCTAACTTTTCAAAACCTGTATCCAATAGCGAACCTCTCTTCAATGAAACGGTCATACCTTTTTCCTTCTTATTACCAAGTTGCATCTACTCCAAACAAGCTGACTTCAACTCCGTAACGGACGAGGGATGTCTGGTTTCATCGGTCACTATAGGACCTTTCAGAATATAAAAATTGTTGGTCCTTTTACCTTTTAACAAAACGAAAGCCCCAAGAGACAGCTTAATTCCGTTCGACTTGATGTTGATTTTACAACCTTTCAAGTCTAAAATACTCAAGGAGATGAGATTCTTTCGTAAATCATGTACATACTTGACATCTAAGAGTGTCCTAATTGTCCCATCGTGCATCCTAATTTTAACAGTACCAACACTGATTACCTTATTGGATGAATTGTTTCCCATACGCACAACTCCACCTTCAACTGAACTATATGTGGAGAACCATTCTCTATTGGGACATATATGGAAAGAACATCCTAAATCTAGGATCCACTCAGACGTAAACTCGAAACTATTGTTCGTTGACACTAACAAGAAATCATCACCATTTTCATCGGCCAAATTAGAACTAGTAGCATCTTCCTCGTTACTCTTAGTAGCCCTTTTATTTCACAGTTTATAACAATCTACTTTGATGTGACCTAACTTCTTACAATAACAACACCTTTTGCCTCGTTTCTTTGATGCTACCAAAATGGAAGATTGCTTATATGCTTTACTATTCAATCAAACTCATTATCGAGTTTGTCTTTACTCAACAAATAACCCTTCACATCCTTGAACAAGAGTTTGTCTCAACCATAAATCAAGGTCTCCTTGAAAGACTTGTATGATGAGGGTAAACAATACAATAATAGCATAATTTGATCTTCATTGTCAATCTTAACCACAACATTCTATAAATCATTCAAAAAAGTAATAAATTGACTAATGTGATATCTAAGAAGCTCACCTTCATTCATGGAAAATGTAAATAGATGTTGTTTCAACACTAAAAGGTTAGCCAAAGACTTAGTCACATAAAGAGTTTCTAACCTTTTCCACAAGGCGGATCTGATTTTCTCCATCAACATCTCATGTAATATCCTATTCGTAAGGCACAACTGGATTGCAAACATTGCCTTTTCATCTAGCTCTTCCCATTCTATCTGATTTAGATTCACAGGCTGATTCCCGGTAACGACCTTTTTCAAGCCTATCTGAACAAGAATTGTCATTATCCAAACTTTCCCCAGATTGAAGTTTGTGACACCATCAAACATTTTAATGTCAAACCTTGTTGTTGCAATCTCTGAGCAGGTTGATCTACGAAAATTGAATTAGCTCTAATAGCACTTGTTGGGGATTGACCCGATTAAACAATGAACAAGTAAAAAATAGCAGAAGAAATTAAAAATTGAACACACAAATTTAACGTAGAAAAACCCCTCCAAAGAGGATAAAAGCCCACGAGCAAAGATAATTTTACTATAATGGTAAAAGAAAGAAGAGTACAAAAGATGAAGATAAAAACTAAACCTCAAAACCCGAAAATAAATAACCCTCAAAACGTGAATACAAAATTCTCTAAAAGTGTTATGAGTTCTATTCTTTTAATAGATATTTTTCTAAGGTTATAAAAGAGCCTATTTATAGGCTAAATTTGAAGGTCAAATAATAATAAAATAATCTAGACTAATCAGAGTTTGACTGAAACAAATAAATAGAGTTTAACTAGGAGATTATCTCCCAAATTTGATTGAAATATAAGTCGTACTCAACATAAATAACACACCTTTAAACACATTTAAGCAACACATTTACACATTTTAATATCATACTTGGACAGTCCCAATTAACACCTTAAAACATTTAAGAAACATAATTAAATAGTCATGTTTGAACGCATTACAACATAATTTAGCAAGCATAATCAGACATCATTAGGTAGCAGCCTTATTCAAAACTAGCAAGCAATTTAAAATCAAAATGACCAATTAAATGTAAACTTGAACCAAGGTGCTCTATAGACGAGAGTTGCATGTTAATTAGACAGGAATTTAGTTATGAAATTAGAAGTTAAAACCTCAAAAACTTACCATTTGGATGGTTTAAATTCTACATTAAGCCCCATTTAAACAACAACAATTATACACTATTTGGACAACCTAATAAGGATATTAAGCAAAGATTATTCACCAGCTTTGAAGTAACATTAAATCTAATTTTTTTTATAACACTTCAAGTATTTAAAATGAACATCAATGAACACATTTTTAAGACAAACAACCAGCCCTTTACAACAATACATTTAAATCAACATTTACAAGCTAAAACAACAAGCATTTGGTAGCAATTTTCAGCAACCAAATTAAACATTTGATTACCAATTCTTCTTCTTCACTTCTAATAGCAACAATTAAATGAGAATAACATATGTTTAAACCAAAAAAACTTGGTTTAATAACCCGTATAACTAAATCTTACCATTATGCAAAAATCAAAATTATTTAAAACATGAGAACTACATAGTTACGACTTGAAAGACTTACTGAAATTTCTCCAAATTGAGAGCTATTTACCAACTTGTTCTTTTCTCTTTCCGCAATTGCTTCATCTTACCTCTTGAGCTACAATTGAATCATTTTCACAAGATAAAAACAATATAAATCATAGATTACTTGGCATACAAAAGAAAACTCCACATGTCTATTGCATGCATTAAAAGAATCAAGAGGATGAAATTTTCTTAGCACATTGTATTTGGTCAACCTTGGCTCAACCTCCACACCTCAAATTTTTATTAATCATCCATAGCCAATAAGTTTTGAATGCTTACCATGACTTGTCAAGGATATTTAAAAATTTTAAGCATGCTATAATTGCCTCCAATGCAAGGATTTTGCCTCTCCCATCCCTCACTTCTGAATGCTAATGAAGAAAAGAAAAGTCTCTCCTCATTCCTTTGTTTCCACTCCTACCGTGAAGTCTCCGCAAGTGACCAAAATATGAAACTTTCTCCCATTTCCCTTCACTCAATCGACCGCCAATATAATTTCATGCATTCATCCACCCTTTCCTTTTTCCTAAGCAACATTATTATAATGACATCATCCCATCATACAAATTTTGCAATCTAATTGATTTTTTTAAACTAGATTTGCCTAAGTCTTGGCCGTCCACACTAATATATTAAGGCCCAATTCCACTTTAAATTTTATAACACTAAGCATAGTTTAGAATGCCACACAATTTCATGAAATGGCCAACCATGATAATTTGTGATGCTTACCTGAAACAAATTAAATACAAGTATAATATAGGATCAATTTAGAGATTCGGGTAGAAATACACTTAACAATTTGAATTTCCAAAATATTTACGTGTGTCAGAAATTAAAATCAATCGAGGTGGCTTCGAGTCAGAAGTGACTAGATTCTATATTAAAAAATTTAGGTGTGACTTGGTTACGTTCCAAATTAAAAATTTAACTTCTAAACAAAATAAATTATGCATTTACTGTATTATAATTTTAACATCATTTAAATATACAAAGAAAAAACAATACTTAGCCGTCCACCATGTTTTGAAATGGTATAATTACCATTTCTAATCTTAATTTAATTATCTTATAAGTCCTTAAGCAATTTAAAATCACAATGGGTTAATTTTATAACTTTTTTCAATTTAGTTATTGTATCGTATTTAATAACTTTTTTTCCTGTAAAACTAGCTATCAAACATTCAATTCATGTATATAACAACTCCGTAATAATATTTACGGGCTCACTCGTCTTAAGTATGGTTTTAAAACCACCGTTTTTTGATACCACTAAAAACTGGATCGTTACATAAATACTCTTTCCTTATGTGTTTTAACTGTCAACTCACACTCTTGCTCACAAGCTCTGATACCATTGTTAAAACACAGAGCACGAATATGAAAATTAAATGCTACTACACAATTTAATCAATGAGTAGCAAGCCTTTATATAATTTGTTCTACAACATGAGAAAAAAAAAGCTAAAAAATAGTTGTAAAATATCAACAAATGTTACCAACAACTTTGTAACACCCCAAAACCCGACCTAGAAGTTTAGACCGAATCTTGGGTTAAATTGATCACCGAAGTGATCGTAAGAAAAATTTTAGTTTAACCAACCCGAAAACAAATAATATTTATTAAAATATTAGTCTAAAAGACGCTTATGTGTGTATAACACAACATTTCGTTCCACAATATTCAAAATAAAGCTTACAAATCAAAATGTTTATTTATAAATACAGAATTTATGAAAATACTTTTAAAGTAGATTTTAAAATGTGGCTATTCGAGACCTCGCATGCCAAGTCCAGCAATAGAAAACAAGGGTACTTGTAAAGGAATAAACTAAGGGAGATGAGCTATACGAGCTCAGTGTGAGTTTGAAACGATTAACAATAAATTTACAGAAGAGAATTCCAAATAGCAATTCAATAGCAAAACAAACTTACAGAAATATATAGAAATAGAAGGTAAATTCAAGGTCAACGTCCCAATAGAGCGTAACAAATAAGCATACCACATCATAAACAGAAACTCAACCAATAACCAGTCAGCGGGTCGGTGCCAAAACACTTATCATCACAAACACGGTGTTCTAAAATGTCATTACGCTAACACCTCATTACACGCAAAATCAATGTAACACCCCTTACCTATGCTCGACATCAAGACAGGGTACAAGGCGTTACCTAATTAATACACACACAAACATATGTTCTTGGATCACTAAACTTCGTTCTAAATTAAAACTTTTCAAACAATGTCTTACAATTCTTAATGTAGGCCTACGAGACCTAAAA
This sequence comes from Gossypium stocksii, assembly GCA_020496765.1. Classification (NCBI taxonomy): domain Eukaryota; kingdom Viridiplantae; phylum Streptophyta; class Magnoliopsida; order Malvales; family Malvaceae; genus Gossypium; species Gossypium stocksii. Next base: position 19,343,044 of record CM035631.1, on the reverse strand, counting down.
CATATTTTAGAAACAATCTGGGACTATTCTGAGTACTAAAAAAAATTCTAAGAAAAACCACTAAAAATAGGGCACACGCCCGTGTGGATGAACATGGTCGTGCTGAAGGCCCGTGTGGTTCACACAGCCTAAGCATATCGGGACACGCTCGTGCCCGTCGTCCGTATGGATTTTTTTAACATCTGACCTACAGGGGTTTTCACACAGCCTAACACACGGCCGTGTCCTTAATTCGTGTCCCTCACACTGCCATGACACGCCCGTGTCTTAGCCTGTGTGTGAAAACCTTGACATTCTATTTCTGATTTCAGCAACCATTTAAGGTCGCACGGCCATGGCACACGCCCTTGTGCTAGGCCGTGTCTTTCACACGGTCGAGACACACTGCCGTGTCTCAGCCCGTGTGGTTACTACTGGGCATTTAATTTTACCAACTTAAAGTGCAGAGGATACACGGCCTGACCACATGCCCATGGGACGGACCGTGTGTCTACCTGCGTGGACAAAAATAAGGCTATCTACCAAGCCTTTTGCCACCCTGAAACAAGATCAAACACATACCCATTTCCTAACATTGCACAAATTCTTAACCAATAACTATCATTTGCGTATATCACTAAAAAAATTAGCTACCATCCATGGCTTTATACAAAATGAGGTAATTTATACCAAGCCAACACTTTTGGCCAATTTTTCAATAACACAAAACATCAATTGACTATGTCCCTATACATGTCATTTCTCGAAATACCAAAAATTAACTATACCGAATGCTTTAGTTGATAGTGCGCATGAAGCCTCCGATGTCCTTTGATCCATGAGCTAATTAGGCGGCACTATAAGAAAATGGAAATAGAAATGGGTTAAGTATAAAGCTTAGCAAGTTGTAAGTGAATAAATGACAACAATTTACCATGCTTTAACATACTCATTTTCATCTCTTTCTAATCATACAACATAAGTTTGAGCTCACATCTCATACATTTCATGTTGGTACATGTACCACTCACAATATCATCAATATTCCTCATTCTTTACACAAACTTTAAATTTCCCTTTGAACCCTTTAGAATACGAAAGGATATTCAATAAAACCTCAAACATAGGGTATTATGCTGATGCCATGTCCCAAACATGGTCTTACACTGACTCTCATATATCGTGGCCGACACCATGTCCCAAACATGGTCTTATACTAGCTCTCCTCTATCCGTGCCGATGCCATGTCCCAGACATGGTCTTACACTAGCACATATCAAATTGATGCCATGTCCTAGACATGGTCTTACACTGGCTCGCACATATCGGTGTTGATGCCATGTCCCAAACATGGTCTTACACTGACACATACGAGGTCGATGCCATGTCTCAGACATGGTCTTATACTAGCTCTCGTATGATCCTAATGTCATAGCATGAATACCCAATCTATTCCTATAGTTCAATCAGGAGTTTATCGCATTAATTCTCATCATGCATTACTTATAATCATATTTAATCAAATTTATGCTAAATCAATAATCCCATACATAATATAAAAAATGTTGCGTTATTTACATACAACTTACCTTGGTATACAAAATATGAGGAACTAATTGGCTTAATCCACTTGCTTGGCCTTCCCCCGGTCTAGGTCTGAATTTCATATTTCTTGATCTGTAATAAAAAAAATTCACTAATTTAATCACCATTTTAATCTAGACATTCTAAAATTCACATTTTGGCAAAATAACCATTTTGCCCCTAGACTTTCATAAAATTCCAATTTTACCCCTAGGCTCGTAAAATGATTTTTATCAAATTTTCTCATTAACCAAACCTAGTCAGATTCTTTTCACTCTTATGGCAGTCCATAATTTCAATTATTTCATGCATTTACTACACAATTTACAACCTTTACATTTAGGTCTATTTTAGGTGTTTCCCATGAACACCACTTCACAAAAGTTGATTATTTAACAACCAAGATTCATTTTCTTCCATAACAATTCAACAAACAACATAAACACTCTCATGGTAAAATCTTAGACTTTCAACCATTATGCAAAATAGTCCCCTTATAGGTAGCCCATGCTATAAGGGTACTAAAAGTACAAAAACTATCAAAGAAAGTCATCAAAATCACTTACCTACAAGAGAGCTTAATGGTTGAAAGTTTCAAGCTTCAAAACCCCTTAGTTTGCTGATATTTTTGGTGGAGGAGAAGGTGAAAAGAGATGAAACCTTTTTGTTTTATCTTATTATAAAACTAGTCAAAATAAACCACCAAATTTTCATCTAATTTTGACATTTCTAATTCACTTATCTCCTTTGGCCAACCATGCTTTAAATATTGGCCTATTTGCACATTAAAGACCTCTACGTTATGATTCATAGCTATTTGACATCATTTGCTAGTAAAATAGAGCTTTTGCCCTTTATGCGATTTAGTCATTTTTGCAATTAAGCTCCCAATCGTGTAAATTAATTCACCAAAATTTTCATACACTCATATAATTATGATATAACACATAAAATAGTATTGAAAAATAATTTCCCCAACCTTAGATTTGTGGTCCCGAAACCACTGTTTTGATTAAGCCCAAAACCGTGCTGTTACAATCGATCACACATGTTAAGTCAATCAGACAGAATATCGACGAACTTACACTCAATCACTTAACCATATGCACATGAATGCAGTCAAGTAGAAAAGAATCCCACCCATCCAACCAAAACACCTTTCCGTCCCCCGATCACACCTTAAAAGAGCTGTTTAAGCTCATTTAACCAAACACAACAGATAGGACATCGAAAGGCCCATCCAACCCTACACACCATATATGTGGACTAAGCCACTTAGATAATAATACGCAACAAGGCTAGCGTATATGCAATACAGTGCATTACGATAAACTGCTGTACCAACATGCTACAGTCGAAACTGCCAAAACAGATCAGACTCCCTTCTCTTCGCAACCAAACCCAAAAATATTAATGCAAATGCAAAATGCACACCATTTGAAGACAGACTTACAGAAATAGAGTACGGAATAAAAAATGCACACATTCAAAAGCCTAGAATCAGAATCAGATATAACATAACATCAATTAACACTCAGCCAAATCACTTAATTAGAGCTATGATTGCAAATAACGCGCAAGTCTAGGCCGAAAGAAAGTCTCGACCACCCTTACAGAGACCTAGCCGAGGGTTGAAACACATAAAATGATAATCAGATCAATGATAGACACAGTAAAAAATTTGGCGACATAAAGCCACATGGCCGTGTAAAAGTGCCCAGGCTATGTGAAAGCCACACACGCCCTTGTGAAGGCCACACATAGCCGTGTACAGGGGACACATGCCTGTGTGAGTAGCCTATGTAACTCACTATCCAAAAGTGCTAAAAATTAATAGTAGAGAAGACACGGCCGTGTGGAGATCTCATACGCTTGTGTGGGGACACATGCCTGTGTGGCCAAGCCGTGTGGTACCAAAAATCATCAAAAATCCTAAATTCCCAATTACACACGGCCGTGTGGACTGCCCATGTGCCGCATACATCCGCATGGCCAGCCACCCGTGTGGTCACGAAACCACACTAAAACAGCCCAGAAAACACAAAATTTGATATCAAAAGATCTTGAACCTCTAATAGTGTAGAGACACACCCTAACTAGTCAAATTTTACGCCTTTTATCGGTGATACAACATTACGATTACGCAATCATTGGAACACCCAAAATTACCGAATTTTACAAAGTTGATTCGATAATTCACGATTAAATTAAAAAGCTACGAAACCTGCACTTGAATTCGTGATTCCAAGCACCAACGAAGATCAAAACGCCTCCTTAAGACAATTTCTCCCCACTCGATTCCTTGAATACTCGAACACCAAAAAGCGAAGTCCAACGGAACTCAACGATTTCAAACAAAATTAAAAAGAGAAACAAATAGAAGTGACGACTAAGAGAAATTGATGGCAAAGGAGCGCAAAAATATCTTTTCTGTGAAATCTCAAAAGAAGAGCAAAGAAGAAAAGAAAACTGACATGAAGAAAACAAAGAGGAATAAGGAAGTGCAATAGATTTTAGAAACTAGTTGTTTCTTTTTTCCAAAAATAATAACACCATAAAATAAATAACGTAAATATATATATATATATATATATATATATATATAACTTATAAAAATAAAACTGCAATAAAATTAATTCCTCAAACACACATGAGGATTCGAACCTAGAACTCAGAGACAAATTAACACACAACAAACCACCAAACCAGCAGACTCATTCTAACATTAAAACGTAGAAATCAACCCAATTGTCTAATGCACTAACCTTACCTACAAATCTCAAAACTTCTAACCTCAAAATTTGGGGTGTTACAAATTTTGACTAAGTAAGCAAAAAAATCTATAGGAACACTTAAGTGGCAAATTTATTGGAAACATGAAATAAATATTTGATTTTTTTGACATCTATGACTTTTCATTAAGCCAAAATTTAGTGATTTATTATTTTTTCATGAATTTTGCATTGAATATATTATATTATCTGTAATAATGGTATTCATTACCATATTAGTATTGATCGGTACGTATCATTCCAATTTTAAATTGTTACCAAGTAGTTTATGTTTCGTTTTGGTTAAAATTTTGGTGTGCTTTGACCCACTTCAATCTATATCAACATGTATTGGTTGGTACAAAATATTATATTTTAAAGTAACTTTTATTTTTATTTTTTGGTAAAATGATGATTCAAACTTAGGTTATTCTTGGGGTAAATGAACGCTCGATTAATAGACCACAACTTGGGGTTATTTAACTTTTTTATCTTAACCATTATAATTTTTATATAATTACATTTAAAATTAATAGTTATTAAATGAAATTATTGAAGCTAGTTAATAATTTTAAAACGTATATTTACATGAATGTAATTGAGATATATTTGCATGTATATATAATATATAACACAATTTTTTACCAAAATAATATATAATTAAGAAATTAAAAACTAAACTATAAATATATATGTGAAAATATTTAAATGTATATATAATTTATTAAGAAACTAAAATTAAACTATAAATATGTGTGTGTGTGAAAATTATTTAAAAACATTGATAAACCCAAAACAATACACCGAGACATGTTAGTACTGATACGTACTATTACCAAGACAAAAACGTTATACCCTCCAGTACGGTACTACCTACCCTACCTATAATATTTTTATTTTTCCCAATGAACTAACTGTAACAACCTGTTTTTCAGTGGTGTCGGAAGCAGTGGTTTCGGGACCACAATTCTAATGTGTGTGTTCATATATATTAATTATTTAATATTTATGAGGCCCTTAGGGTTGTATTAAATTTTGGTTAGGAAATTTTAACATTTAGATAATTAATTAAGTAAAAAGGACTAAATAGTAAAAGACTTTAAAAGTGATCATTATGGAATTTTATATCATTAGAAGGTCCAATTAAGTAATTGGACCAATATATTTATATAGTTAGTGGATGATGATGTTGTCATCTAGGTTAACTAGATTAATTAAGCTTAATCGTGGGTTAATTAGTGTTTAATCTAAAAGATGTTAATAATTACAAAAATACCAAGCTATATAAGGTAAAATAATTAAAGACATGAGGAAGAAATAGGTCTTTTTCTCCATGTCTCTCTCCATTGGCGTTTTCACCATTGTTAAAGCTTGGAGATTTTAGCTCATTTTTGCATATCAAGATCAAGTAGATAATCGAGGAAAATGAAAAGTTGCGGGATAGTCTCTAAACTTTTTCCATTACTGTAGTTTAGCCTTGGTAAGTTTATTTAGTTTAGTTTAATTTATTTAAAATGTATATTGAATGAGAAATTGGTTGCTAAATATTTAATTAAATGATTGATATTAAAATGAGTGAATTGAATAATTAAAGCGTTTGGAATATAGTTTAGCGATGACATCTTTTAAGCTAGATGAACATAGGATAGAGTGCGATTGGCATGTCAATAGGTTATAATGCACACTGTACTAGATTGATATGTGATGAGGTGATGATTCATGACTTGTGTTTATACACTAAATATATCAAGGTTAAGCATTTGTTGCAAACTATTGTGCTATAGTATAGTGATTCTGGCATGTTACTGGGGACAGATGTAAAGCCTTCAAGCTTGGCACTTGGTGCCCAGGCATGTTTTTGGAGGGATGTTAGCTTATGGGCTAGGCACTTGGTGCCAAGGCGTGTTTTTGGTTGGACTAGCTCGTTTGAGTGTTTGACATGTTTTCGAATGGATAATTATGTACTCATATTCATACATCGTTCATCGACAATGTTTCTAATGTTAAATGACTTGTTATTGACTTGTTGGAAGGTTGTTCTTAAATTTCTGATAGCATTGTGTTTTAAAATTGAATAATATCGTATGATTATATTCAAGTGTATCTCGTACTCATTTTTATATAAATTCACCTTTTATGGATTGTGGTTGATAGGAAACACTGACTATTAATTTTGTTATTAAAATTTCTATGTTATTTCGGTAAGCTGTATTATTTTAACCATTGAACTTACTAAGCTTTATTAAAGCTTACTCATGTCTTTTCGTTTCCTTCCTTGTAGATTACGCTTTGTGGAAATTGGGAGATCAGATCAACTTGAAGAAAATCACACTATCTAGTTATCTATTGGCTTTTGGTTCTATGGCATGTAATAGGTGGTTTGTAAGCATTTGGTTACTTGTCATTTGTGATGTTTGATATATATAAATGATGTTTGTTTTAGATGGATTTTAGTACAAATAAATAGGTTTTTGATGTTTGGCTTGTAATGACTTATATGTATAAATTTTGGTCATACTGTTATATACTATTAGTGAATGGTTGTTCTATGGTGAAATGGATTTGAATGTTGAGTATGGTTGGTAAACTTGTTATGTGTTTATGTGTGATCATGTAAACTTTGAAATGCAACTTGGTTGGATTATAAAATTGTACTGTCAATGAGGGCACATTGGTTAGGCACTTAGATAGATGTTTTGAGGTTGTTTAATTGTGTTTTGAGTAGGTTTAATTGATGGAAATTGGGTTGCTTGATGTCCAAGCATGCATGCTTTGGTAAACTTGAATTTGAAGGTACAAATAGGGGCACACATTCATGTGTTATTGTTGTTTTAGGTGAAAGTTTCACAAAGTCTGAGACACAGCATGTGACAAGGCCATGTGTCTCAAGTCAGTATGTAACATGGTTTGGCACACGGCCTACGACATGGTCATGTAACCCAACATTGAATACACACAAGGTTTGACACACGGCCTACGACATGGCCGTGTGTCCAAACTTTGAATGTCCACACGGTATGGGCTATGTAACACAGCCGTGTGACCCTTGTTTCTAAAATTTTTAAGTTTTTCCAAAATATTCTGTTTTGTGTCATCCTAAAACCCTAATCTAAAGTTAGTTAGAAATCCATCCTAAAACTCTAATTCGAAGTTAGTTACAAATCCTGAAGCAAGTAAATCTTCCTAATTGGTTTATTGATTTAGTTGGTTTGCTTATTTTGCTTATTTATTTATTTTTATCTCATCAACTTATTTTACGGTTTATCGTAATATAGGAATTAATTAGTACTATTTAACTTGTTATATAAAAGTGTTTTCAAAATTTATTCCATCCTCCATTGGGTATGATTCTCAGAATACTTCCTAGTATTTCACTGTACAAACTATATTACAATTTGACCCGTACACTTGCAAACACTGTTGTTATTAATTCTTATATTTTTGGTGTTATATTTTAACTATAAATGATAATGTCACATCACAAAAGCGGCAAATCCAAAAGGGTGTGAAACACCCCTAACCCGTATCCGTTGCCGGAACAGGTTTACAGAGCATTACTAGAATTTACAAATCAAATAAATAGATATTTACTAATTGAAATCACTCATATCGTCCCTTATATGAGCCTTCAAGGCCCAAAATACACGTTAGAGTTAAATCAGGACCAAATTGAAAAATCAAAAAAATTTTCAAAAAATTTCAAAATTTTCCAAGGTATAGGGGACATACACCCGTGAGATAGACTGTGTGTCACACATGGTTGAGACACGCCCATGTCTCTGCCCGTGTGGATGAAATTAAACCATTTCCAAGGCCACATTTTTCACCCAATTTGTCTTCCACCTATATTAACACCTTAACACATTCACAAGCCAATACAAAACATTCAAATCAAGCCAAAACTAGGTCATATGCATGATATATCAATACATATGTTTAACTATCCAGTTTACTAAAATAACCATACATACATATTGGCATATTTTACCATTTATACCATCACAAACCAATCACTAACATGTCTTTATGATTTTCAACAGTCATCTATTTCAAATACACATCAAACATATTAAGGCCATTTTTACATATCAAAACATACCATTTACAAGCCATACCAATGGCTAGTTTTCAACCAAAAACCAAACACATACATATATACATGCCATCATTGGCCAAATTTAGTCTACATGCTATTATAACCATAAGTAATATACCGGAATGAGTCGAAGGATAGTGTCATGATGCTTCGACCATCTTCTAACCAATTCGAACATTTGAATTACTATAAAACAGGAAAAATAAAACAGAGTAAGATTTTAAGCTTAGTAAGTTCGTATAACGGGAAATTAACTTACCATTCTTTTACATCTAATGTAAGCATACAAAATACATTCAAAGCAATTTGGCTAATAGCCTAAACACATACTTCATCAAACATGTTAGTCGTTTATTTCACATGAGTATCAAGAAACATGTATGAGCTTATCCAATATGAAATTTCCATTTATTTCGTGTATATACAAATAATGATTCATTTCAAATTCATATATTTTCTCATGTTAGGATTTTTCCCGTTGAATCATTTAAAATATTGATGGATACACAAATAGTACACACAAGGTGTACAAAACTATAATCCGTCAATTCATATACATGAATGCTTATGCAAATATGTAAACGAGAAGCTTTTTCGAGCCATATAACGGGAAGCTCATGTGACTTATGTAACAGGAAGCTTATCCGAGCCATAATCGGGAAGTTCAACCGAGCCAATATCAGGAAGCTTTGGAGAGCCAATTAATTGGGATGCTCTTGAAAGAGCCTTTAAATGGGAAGCTTCGAAGAGCCATATATCGGAACGCTCATAAGAGCTGCAGTGTGTCCACAACACATGTAGGATCACAAACAATCAGGATGGTCCGAAGAGCTATTAACGGAAAGCTCGCAAGAACCATTTAATGGAAAGCTCGTGAGAGCTAATAACGGGAGGCTCATAAGAGCTATGGTATGTCCGCAACACATGTAGGACCACAACCAATACGGGAACCCTGTATCCATCGAATTTGATTTATTCAAACGAGACTTAATGCTTGTCGGTCATCATCTGATTGTGATTATTTTTATATATAGAGAAATAATACAATCACATATATACAATTTTAACATTTAAACATACAATTTAATTGTACGAACTTACCTCGACAAGTGTTCGTATACGCAAAATCTACTAATTTGACACTTTTTCTTTTCCTTGATCTAACTCCGTATTTGGTATATCCGGATCTATATGAATGAATTTAACATCAATTTAGTATAATTCATACCCAATTCAATCTAATACACATCTTTGGAAAAATTACCATTTTGCCCCTATACTTTTAATTAATTATGATTTCGTCCTTAGGCTTGAAAAATAAAATTCATGCAATTTAATCCTTATTCTGTAACACCCCTCACCTGTATCTGAAGATGAGACAGGGTTTGAGGTGTTACCGGTCTTAAACACACATAAACATACAAAATCGAGTCATAAATTTACGTTCAAATTTAAAACTTTTCATACATACACTTAACATCCCTATTACGGGCTTACGAGGCCCAGAACATACATTGGGGTTGGTTCGGGACTAAACCGAGAACTTTTGAATCTTTTGAGAAACTTAGAAAATTTTTATGTTTTGGAGAGTCACACGCCTGTGTGGGTAGGCCGTGTGGTCACACATGTCCGTGTGGCTTAGGACACGCCTGTGTCCTCAACCTGTGTAACTTTCTGCTTATGACTTTATCAGTAAAATAAGGTCACATGGCCAAGGCACACGCCCGTGTCCTTAAGCCATGTGGCGAATTAATTTCCTAGAATTAAGTGCAGACTTCACATGGCCTGGGCACATGCCCATGTCCAGGGGTCATGTCCCTCACACGGCCGAGACACACGGCTGTGTCTCTGCTCGTGTGTTTACTACTGAACATTCTATTTTGCCTAATTAGGGCGTAGGGGACACACGGCCTATCAACACACCCATGGGACTGACCGTGTGTCACACATAGCCTAGACACATGCCCGTGTGTCTACCCGTGTGGACAAATATAAGGCTATCTACCAAGCCATTTGCCACCCTGAAACATCAACCCACTTACACAAATTCAAAGGCACATAACACAACATAATTAAGTTATCAAATATCTCAAACCCAGTCATCTACACATCATTCACATAGCACACCTAACAAGCATATACATAACATACTTAGCAACTTAAACATGCAAATTGCCACATCCATGGAATGCATCATCATGCAATTTTACTTAAAATCAATATTAGTCAATATCAAATGGCCTTATGCAAAATGAATCAAGTATCATCTTGAGCCAACACATTTGGCTAAACCAATATGACACATAACAAAAAGACCAAGTCCCTATACATGCCATACTCAAAATGCTAGAATTCACTCTACCCAAAAGATTAGTTTGATAGTGTGAATTGAGCTTCGACGTCCTTCGATTTTCGAGCTAGCTTGGTGATACTATAAGAAAATGAAAAGGGAAGGGAGTAAGTATAAAGCTTAGTAAGTTTGCATGTAAATAATTAAAAACATTAATCATACATCATCATGCATAATACATAATATAATTTAGCATAAAATCATTAAGTATCATAGATGTATTTCAAAATCATATCATTTGCATCATATACTATAAAGCTCTTGATCAAACTCATTCATTCACTTTTCGTCGTGGTCTTATCGATTCATAATCTCAAGATTCATAGGCTTTGTGTGCATACTTGTACCCTTTTAACATGATCATACCTTGTCACTTCTTTGTCCTAGTCTTTGAATTACCCATTGAACCACTTAGAATACTAAAGGAAACTCGGGATATATTATACACATGGTAGGATGCCAATGCCATATCCCAGATATAGTCTTACATAGAATCGCAAATCGATGCCGATGCCATATCCTAGATATGGTCTTATACCGGACCTCATATCGATGCCATGTCCTAGACATGGGCTTACACGAAATCTCATAATGAAGCCATATCCCAGATATGGTCTTACACGGGATCTCATAACCCTAATGTCATGACATTTGTATCCTATCTATTCCTAAGGTTCAATAGGGATTTCGAGACATCAAAACCTCGACACATCGTCATTGAGTCATTGTAAATTAAAATTCATAGAATAATTGTACATATCATGCAATAATAAAGAATTAAATACATAATGAAGAAATGTTGCATTATTTACCCACAAACTTACCCCTGTGTCAAAATGTGACTAACTATTCGATTTAGTCCAAAAGCTTGTTCTTTCCCCAGTTTAGGTCCGGACTCCATTTCTCTTGATCTATAATAGCAAATTTCACTTATTTAATTATAACATTGTTCAAATCAGCCCGTAAATCATACTTTGGAAAAATTATAGTTTTGCCCTTAAATTTTCACATATTTGCAACTTGGTCCCTAGGCTTGTAAAATAAAATGCACTAATTTTCTTTGTTACCCAAGCTTAGCCAAACCTATATCATACATATATCAGCCCACATTTTCTTTCAAATCAGATTTTTACCACCTAGTTTACAACTTTTACAAAAAGGTCCCTTTTTGGTGTTTTCATGAAAAATCATCTTGTAAAAGATGTTTATCACACATCAAACTTTCATATTCCTCCATTAAACATCAAAATACATGCATGCCACACATGGGTAAATTTTTGAACATGAACCCTAGCTCAAAATAATGGTAAAAATAGCTAAATCGGTTGATGACGACTCCAAAAATGCAAAGAGCAAAAAAAAAAAAAAAACAGGGCTAGGATGCACTTACTATTGAGCTTGAAAATGACAAAAACCCTAGCTATGGAGGGCTTGTGAAATTCAGCAATGGCTTGGAGAAGATGGACACAATTTTGACTTCTTTTTCGCTTTTTATTGATTTATTAACCAAATGACCAAAATGCTCTTTTAACCATTCTTTGAAAATTTACCCTTCCATGTTCATTTTTGGCCAAAAATATAAAAATTGGGAAAATTGCTATTTAAGGATCCCTAATTAATAATCCAAAGCTATTTCATCCTTAAAGCTTCTAGAATCTCATATTTTGCAACTTTTGCAATTTAGTCCTAAAAGTCAAATTGGACTCTTATTTACAAAATTTCTTCATGAAACTTTCACACAATCATGCCAACCTGTCATGGACCTCAAAACAATTATAAAAAAATATACTTCGGATTTGTGGTCTTGAAACCACTATTCTGACTAGGCCCTATATCGGGATGTACATATTCCAAGCCTAGAAAATTGATATATATCAATATCAGCCCATGAATTCTATAAAATTCAAAATTTTCCATGAATTCAACATCATTTCAATTTAAGCCCTAAATCATGATTTTATCAAATTTCTTTAACAAAATACTTTTAAATAACCAAGAACATCTCAAATTTATCATCTAATAACTAAAATTATATAAACTCGTCAATGGTAACTTCCAAAATTTTCATTAAAATCATAAAAGAAGGTAAAGGTTACTTGGACCTAATCGTAACAATTTAAAAAACATAAAAATTTCAAGAAACGGATAAGGATTTGACTCACATGATGTAAAAATTGAAGAAACAGCTTAAACCCTCTCTCCTATGGCTGTTCTTGGCTGAATTTGTTGGTGAAAATGTATAGAAACCTTTAATTTCCAATTTGTTTCATTTTAATTTGGCAAAATGTATAATTTTTCCATTAATTAGTTTTTATTTTCTTAACTTCTCAGGTTATGCCGCCTCATCTACTTACTTTAGGCATATTTATGCCTTAAGTCCTCCCCTATTTATTAATTAAGCTATTTATCAGTTAATCATCATAATTAGCAAGTTTTGCACCTTTTTCAATTTAATCTTTTTTAACAAATTAGACATGTAATCGGTAAAATCTCTTAACAAGATTTTCATACGACATTCCTATCATACCATAGACCATAAAATAATATTAAAATAAATTTTCTTCTGACCTCGAATTTGTGGTCCCGAAACCACTGTTCTGATTTCACTGAAAATGAGCTGTTACATGGTGAGTAAGATATGCATGTAAACTATTTTGGCACATTATAGTAGTATAATCTGCCACCCTAACTTGCCAATGAATTAGAATATTGGCGCATACTAGGCTTTAAGTACCCACCTATTAGTGGTATCTAAGGATTTAATTACAGGGTATCTTCAAGTGAAGAAAGAATGTGCCCTAAAGTTTTTTGCTAAACACGAAGAGTCTACCAAGTGAATGAGAAAGATGTAAGAGACTTAACTGTCTTTAAGATCACGTGTTACACCCTTAACTCGTATCCATCGCCGGAATAGGTTAAGAGGCATTACTAGATTTATAACACAATTCTTATCACTTATAATATACATTCATCAAATTACATTTAATAACAATCATTAACACTTATAACATGCTTAAAACAAGCATATAAGGCTTGAATCATACATTAGGGACTGAATCAGTAACATTCGAAAACTTTGGGAACTTAGAAAATTTTTACTTGAAACAGAGGTCACACGCCCGTGTGACCAGGCCATGTGCCTCACATGGCCACCAGACACGCTTGTGTCCAGGTCGTGTGGAAACAGGGGGTACATACTGACTTGGCCACACGGCCAACCACACGCCCGTGTGTCTGGCCCGTGTGCCTATTTGAAATGGCCACACACGCCCATGTGCCAAGCCTGTGTGCCATACACAGCCAGTAGACATGCCCGTGTGTTTAGACCTTGTAACTCACTGACTTGATTTTTAAACATCATCAGCGGACACATGACCGTGTACCAAGGCCATGTGTCACACACGGTCAAGCTACACGCCCGTGTACTCAGCCGTGTAGACGAAAATAGGCTAGTTACAAGCCACATTTCTCACCCAAATTTGTATATACCTACACAAGATAAAATGGTACCAAACCAAGTCATAATAGACAACCAAACAATGTCATTTCATGCACAAAACATGCCATACAATTTCAGCCATTTCACTTACTCAAACATGTACTAAAACAATATGATTATAACCAAAACAATCCTCAATTTCATATCTATTCTTTATTTAAAATATGTACCATTTAACCAACAATTTGACATATAAATTCATGCCATAATGAAACATATCATAAGCATTCATATACCATCATTCAATTAGCCATTTAATCATCCATAATAACTCAACCACAACTACACCAAAACATACCATATCCAACACATTATTAACAAAAACTCATATCCATTATCAAGCCATTTCAAATGGCCAAATACACATCAACGTTACCATTACTTACAAGCCAAATCTCATGGCTGTATTCATAATTAAACTACCATATATAGCCTATACATGCCATATAACCTAAATTACAAAGCTTTTAAAATATCGAAACGATAGCTAGATAGTGTGATGAGGTCTCCAACGACTTTCAACCCAAGCGAGCCTCTGAAATCCTATAAACATAAGAAGAATAACACAAAGTAAGCTATAAAGCTTAGTAAGTCATATGATTTCACTATTCTAACACGTACTCATTCACATTGTTAGCCATGAATTTCACTAGTCTATTAAATTCCATACTCATATGTTTTGAGTACATCTTACTAATTCATTCACCATTTCTTATACATAAGAAAGTAGAGATATACTACATTGAATTCAATAGCTATCACCTTTATATGATCAAATGAACCATAGGAAATCTCATAAATTTCCATCTACTCATCACATGAATTTCACAACCATCACTTACCTGTTGATTTTCGTACAAGTACTTGAATTGATTCACATCATCGCTTATATTTCTTTGTAATAGCATCTTTACCCATTGTCTCGTATCTCAATTCAATATTAATAAATATAATGGATTCATAATCCTTTCACATTTCATTCACAAACTTAAATATGAGTTTCACAAGTTTCTTTGATTCAATGTTTGTATAACTCAAGTACATACCTGCACCTTCTCGTATTTAACTCTTGCTCATTCACATCTTTGGCATGTCCGTTATCCATTTGGAATATTTTTGGATACTCGAAAAACTCACACACTTAGTGCCAAATAAATAGCTGAAACTATATCAATCACACACACTCAGTGCCAATATATATATATATAGCCGAAGCTATTTCAGTCTCGTACACTTAGTGCCACGGTATATTTACATAACCAAAGCTATTTCGTTCTCACACACTAAGTGCAAATATATTGCCGAAGCTATCTCAGTCTCACACACTTAATGCCAATGTGCATATATATTTGTATATAAACCGAAGTTATTTTAATTTCGCACACCTAGTGCCAATACATAACCAAATCATTGTCAAACATGTCTATAATATCATATTCATAATTTACACAATAAAAAATCATTTCAAACATCCTTATGACAATTTATCCATAATTTCGCACACTAAGTGCTCATAATTAGCCGAATCGTCCTCAAACACAAATGGAGTCTCGTACTCAATAACATTCATATTTCATTTCAATAATATAATATTTACCACGATTATAACAATTAAACATTTGGACGTATATAATTTAATGCTTATTAAACATAAGAACTTACCTCGTTTGATGTAACAACGAATTAAATTAATTAATCAAATACTTTGTTTTCCTCCATTCTAGATCCAAATCACATTTTTATCGATCTAGATAATAACAAAATTTACTTATTTGATCATTAATTTATTCAATTTAGCACAATTTGCACATTTGGAAAAATTACACTTTTACCCCTATTATTTCACATTTTTACAATTTAGCCCTTATCACATAAAATCATAATTTCATGCAATTAGGCCCTTACCCAAGCTAGTTGATTTCATAAAGATCCCTAGCAGCCCAAAATTATCATTTATTTCACATTTTAACCACTAAATTTCCACATTTCACAATTTAGTCCAAATTTGACGTTTTTACTAAAATTCACTTAATAAAACTTGTAAAACTATCAACAAAGTTTCATAATCCATCATCAAATATCGAATAGCACATGTATTCAATAATGGCAACTATCAAAATTATTAATAGTTTGAAAATGAAGGTACGAGCTAGCTAGATTAGACTGTAACGATTCCAAAAACATAAAAATCACTAAAAACTAAGTCAAAACGAACTCACATGCATGGATGATAACTAGCCAAACTTTGAAGCTATTTTAATGGCTTCCTTTACTCCCATTTTCGGCCAAGAAGATGACAATCAATTAAAATGGCCTTTTTTATTAATTTATTATTTAATTACGAAATTATAAAATTAACCTTATTATAAAACATTTATAATCACTTAATGCTTGCCCAGAATTGTCCACTCACATTATGGAGGGGTTAATTATAACATAAGAACCTTCAATTTTAAGTTCCTTAGTTAATTGACACCTTTGACTTATAAAACATAACTTTCGCACTTTACGCGATTTAGTCCTTTTAATCAAATTGAGCATTCAAACAGTAAAATTTCTTTATGAAAATTTCACACAACTCTAATACCATACTATAGGCATCAAAATAATATTAAAATAATTTTTTTGATGTCAGATTTGTGGTCCCAAAACCACTGTTCTGATCTGACCTAAAAACGGGCTGTTACATCACGCCTTACATGAGTCACCGCCAAATTATAGTACGCTCGGTTTGCATGAGTATTGTTCAAGTTGGTTCTAGTAACTGGATTAATTGGGAGTCAATTGGATTGACTTGACCTTCTCCATGACTGGTCAAACAGTAGCGTAGATCTTCGCCATTTTCCTCCATGACTGGTCAAACAGTAGCGTAGATCTTCGCCATTTTCTTTTACCTACCCTCATATTTGGTAGGGAAATCAGAGAGACTAGGAGTATATAAAGTGAAGGGAAGAGGACATTCCATGTGGTTTTTCTTTCTATTAGATGTTTTGGCCTTGTTTTCTAATCTAAATTTTGTCTTCTTTTTCATTAAGCTAAAGCTAAGATTTATTTTAATCAGTGGATAATTCAATCTTCTAGTAACTCTTATAGCTCTATATGTTACGATTGTTGAGGAGGAAGGATGTTAAAATATGTTAGAACAATAGGGTGCGAGGGGAAGTGTGACACCTCAAACCTGACTAGGACGGACCAGCCCCAATTTGAAGCATTACATTAGCCACCTAAATGACTCTCTGGCTAATGACCACCCAAGACACACCTCGACCTCATAACACCTCAATCTTATTTAATTAATAGTTATTTATTATTGTGAAAGAAAACTATGAGCCAATTTTAAACTTTTCCTAGGTAATTTAAACTAAAGGCATTTTCGTCATTTTACCACCTATGGTAAAACTAACTTGATTTTAGATCTAAGAGTTTACAGGCCTTCTTTTAGTCAAATTATGCAAGCCTAAAAAAACTTAGCTTAATTTGAGTTCGTGTACTATGTCTAATTCAAGTTTTATTATCAATGACTAAATTGTAACAAATACAAACTATTAGGACCTCTAACGAATTATAAATTAAGTGTGTTTCTATCAAATTTTACCCATTACGAGGCTAATTCTAAAATTTTACCAAGTTTCCTTATCATCTAAGGCTCTAATTAGTCTAATTAATTTTTAAGACTAAATCATAACTTAAACAAATTAGAATACCTATTTAAAAAGACAAAAATTCAAACCCCCAAAATCCACACGACCATTTCCCCCCAGACCGAGTGTCATTAAATGACCGTGTTCATGTCGTGAAAAACTTTTAGGCCAATCGCACACACCCGTGTGTGATAGCTCCAGTCTCCACACATCTGTGTCACTTACCCACACTCTCGTGTGCAACCCCTCACACGCCCGTGTGAAAACCACTGCACCTATTTTTTTTTTGCAAAAATCTCATTTTAAAACCCGATTTTTCATATTTTATTAGCCAATTAAACCCGATTTAAATACAATTAATTAAAATACATATACATACACCTTCAATTGAATTTCTTGACATTAATTAATTATATAGAATTAGACAATCAATTTCTTGCATAATAAACACTGAATAAATCAAACAAGTGGTGTACCTTAGTCACTAGTAACCCACTCCATGGAAGATTCATTTAAACAATCGTTAGTATAAATTCATGCCCCACACACCATGTTACCAATCATCGTGTTATCAAGCAACAATACACCGTAAATCATTCAATACTTAAACTCAAACATGCCTCAAAATTATTATAAAACCATTCAAAATAAATGTCCAAAATCCAAAGGCCAATTATAATAAAAATTAAAATAATTCCTGGAGGTTCCACAATGGCGGATTATAGTCTCTAAAACATGGAATAAAGTCTCTACCAAGCCTAAATCTCTTGGAACTCTCTTTTTCGACTCCTCAATTCCTCAAGCCCAATGATTATCTGAATGAATTGTGAGGGCTTTAAAAAGCTCATTGAATGTTAGCAAAAATAACTAGTAAATCAACATCCAAATCATGCTTAAATCACATTCAATCAGTCACCAATTATCAGCCATAGTAATGAATCATGTCAATTTAATTTCAATATGCTTTAATAATATCAAGAATCAATTATTCATGGCTTACAAACATTGAATGATATAGAAACAATCACACATAAATGTATTGGCATACATTTCTCATGGCTTAATCAGGTGATCATACATCTGATAAATAGATCTCTAAATGCCTATAAATATCAAATACAATCCACTGAGTTGAGCGTGCCGAAGCACATGCTCCCTTATAGCACCTCAAATAACCCAATAAGTGGAGACTCATGTTCAACACTCCCTTTTTCTACTTCAAACAAATCAGTCCACCTACAAACATATGCTCACAATGTCAAAAATAAAAGTGAGTACTCACAAATCCTATGGCATGCCAACTATATCCGATAGATTCACCATGCATGTTGCCAATATATTCTGTAACACCCTAAACTCGGCCTAGACGCTATACCCTAATCTGGCGATGTCACATGATAGGGTGTTTGAAAACTAAGTTGTCACGATAAAACTATTCCCGTTTAATTACTTTTCTTTAGCTTTTATTTATTCCGAAATCGTTTACTCATTTACTCATTTGCTTTAAAACTTAGTTTGTTGCAAAAGCTTTTAGATACTATTTTAAGTAAACTGTGATGTTTAAGAAAAAACCACTCACGTTTAGGAAAACATTGTCTTTGGTAAAACTGAGTTTTGTAGTCTAAAAATCTGTAAAACAATTAAAAAAACCAAAATAAAAGCAAACAGTCCAAAAGTTCCAATTTACATCAAAATACCCCATAAATAATAGAAAGATAATAACCAAATCAAAGACAGAAACAAAACAAATGATGGTGGTCACCGTCGAGTCCTTCGTTGCACTGATCCATCTATGTCTGGGGATTACTTGTACACACTAAATAGCAGGGGTGAGTTTATGTAAACTTAGTGTGTAATCCCTACAGAAAACAAACATATAGTCAATCACAGTAGAAAATAGTCAAATGCAGTCAGGGCCTAAGCCCATTATAGTTTCAGTAGCAGTTCGGGCCTTAGTCCATTTCAGTTACAGTATCAGATACGCATTAGGGCCTTAACCCATCAGAGTAACAGTTATGCATGCAGTGATCAGAAAACAGAATCCTACCCACCAGCCTCTAATACACCATCTCCATCCATCCCTACACTTCATGTAGGGTTTAAAACACCCACCCAGCCCTACATTCCAAGCTGTACCGAATGCGGCACATATCGGTATAATGCAGCTGAGCTGCCAATCAAATAGGCTTAAGAGCCTTTCAGTATATATTACAGCTAAACTACCAGTCAATGGGCTTGAAAGCCTTTCAGTACACTTCCTTCAATAATTATTATCCCAACCCAATGCAATGCAAACATACAGTAAATGACATGCTATCACATGGTTATCAGTTATACATACAGTTCAGTATACATGTATATAATCATCATGCTCAGTACATACATCACACATTCAGTTCACACATTTAATGGTCTAAGTAGTGCTTACCGACCCTACAGTTGGTTCAAAGTCGACTTGGGCGACCCGTGCAATCTTAGAAAGCATTTTAGTTAAACTAGCTCACATGCCCATGTGGCCCGCCCGTGTGGCCCACACACTCTGATTGGCCTAGGCCCATGTGGATCACATGGCTTAGCCCAAATTCCCACACACCCATGTGGACTACCAGTGTGGACCTACATGCCCGTGTGGGCCCATACGTCCATGTGGCCCATACGTCCCAAATCAGTATAGCCCGTGTGTCACACACGGCCTACCTGACCAACACACGGCCTACCTGACCAACACACGGCCATGTCTTGCATGCATAGCCTAGCCTCGTTGATCGCATGCCTGTGTTATAGCATACGGCCTACTACACGGGTGACCACATGCCTGTGTGGCGTCGACGGTACAGTTTTTTGGCTTTTTTCCAAACCCCGTTTTCTACATTTTCGGGTACGCACCTAATTTTGATTGAAGCTAAGACGAACCCTGAGCCCCCCAGAACCTATATTCCACCAAAATACCACTCAATTAATCACTTAATCGACGGATTGAAACCAACCCGAAATGGATTACTCACCCATTGAACGATTGAAACTTACCCCAACATTTCAAACCGATTTGTTTACGAAACATACAAAGAGAGCCTAATCCTCACGATTTGCTGTTGTCAAAACCCAGAAATTAGCCAACGAAAATGATAATAGCATCTAAGAATGATACCAAATGATATATCACTTACCACACATGCGTAGTCCAATTTGCACTAAAAAGATACGAACTAAAGTGGAAATCAAAGAAGAGGGGGAAGAAAGAGATGTAGAATTTCAGCTATGGAGGGAAACAAAACTGAAAAAAGAAAAAAAGAAGAAAAAGCAGAGGTGGGAGAGAGAGTGTGGCATCAGTTACATGGATTATTTTAGGGAAACTGATTCACCCAATCCCACTACCCACATTATCTCAACCACCCAGTACTCAACTTTTCACTACAACTCAAACTCTCAGCCACTAAACCGAGAAAAAATGATCTTCCACACTTATGCAGAGATTCGAGAACCAGACCTCCCCATCAGACTAGCATGCCCATTCTGATGTAAACTTACAGACAGATAAACTTAAGCCTACTGGACAAGGTTAAGGCTTTATTCAGAAAAAATGCCAAAACTTACCCAATGTAAGGCTTGAACTTGGGACCTCACACACACACCCAGAACACTTAACCACTGAAGCAGAAAAAAAGTTGTATCACATTTACACAAAAAAATAAAAATTTTAGGATGTTACATATTCAGTCAAACATAGCATATAAATCAGTCATTATTGTGCTCAATTTAATGTGACAAAATGCTTATGTGTAACATGTAACATAGCCATTTAACATCTAATTAAATCAAGCATTCCATTTGCCATTTTCTAATGTTCAATTACCAATTGTAACAACAACATAACTTGAACAAAAACTCTAGTAAACATGCTCTAATCATCAATATAATTAACCTAATTAAATTACACGAAACCACCTAAATGCTTACTTACCATTATTTAATAAAAATTCAACTTTTGTACATATAATATCGATCTTGCAAAAATCAACCATTCAACCATAATTAATCAATTGAAATCATCAATTAAACTACTAATTAAACATAAATAAGGGTCAACTTACCAAATCACCCTTAGAAACACTCTCCACACAATTTATTCTACCACAAACAAGTGATCAACCAAGTAAACTTCAATTCTAGTTAGCTCATTCCTCTTCAAGATTCGGAGCTTTAATAGAGATAAAGTAGACATTACCACCTTTCCAACGCAATAATAAACATGAATTTTAATTAACTATACTAATCGAAATCTTCTCACAAAGATACCTTATCAGATTTGTAACATCAAGTCAAAAACTCGATTCCTCACAAAATCGCTCTCTCTAGCTGTCCTAAACACTTTCAATCATCAATATTACACCAAATACACTTATACTAAGCATCAATTTCATCTTTAAATCAATTTCACAAAATTCTGAAAAATTGGTTCATGAAGATGATGAAATTCAAATTTCTTTAAATGTCCTCACAAATCATGTTTAATCTTGATAAATAAGACCAAAAACCTTTTAATAGATCAATTTTGAGTTGTAACATCCATTGATTTGTGGATTTCCTCTCAAAATTCAAGATCCACCATTAAAGAACCATGTGTTCTTAGAAGAAGATGACATTGATAAAAATCCTTTAATTGACTCCCAAATCATGTAAAAATGTTTCTAATCATCATAAAAAACAAGTTTAGGATTGAAGATTACCTTTGATTCGCTCTAAATTCGTTGATTGAAAATTTTGATTCAAGAAACTTGAAAATTTTTAGAATATTTTTTGCTACTTTTGAGAATAATTTTGGGTGAATTGGATAGTATTTTGAGAAGGAAATTGGTTGGATCTATTCTCTCATGATAGATCTTTAAAATCATACAAAGAAAACAAATTTTAAACCTCTCTAATCTGATGTGAAATGCATGTAGAGTGGGCTAGATACATTAGTTTTAAAATTGAAACCATCCAGCAGAAATTTAAAAATTGGGAAATTTGCCTCATTGCCACTTCCACATTTCCCTTACTTTACCATTTAATCCTATCCCTCCAAAATTTTTAATTTTAAGGTTTATTTGCTGTAACACCCCTAACCCATATTTGTTGTTAGAATAGGGTTACGGACCATTACCAGAGTTTTCAAATCAAACGGGTATAAATTTCAAGCTTTTCAAATCATATCAATAAACACTTTATAACCAATTCAAAACATGCATATTGTCCCTTATACAACCCCTTGAGGCCCTAAATATGCATTAGAAACTAGTCGGGACTAAATCGAAATCTTAGAGAATTTTTTCAGAAAATATTAAAAATTTTCAACACTGCAGGGGTCACACAGCCAAGAGACACGCTCGTGTCTCAAGCTGTGTGGCCATTCGAAGTAGGGACACACAACCCTGTCCCAATCCATGTCCATCCCCATGTTGTAACACCTTTAACCCGAAACCGTCACCGGAGTCGAATATGGGGCATTACCCGACTTAGATTAATAGTTATAGAATCAGATGCAATTCAGTTCAAAATTTCCCTTATTTAGGGTTCTCCATCACAATACAGACATTATAGACGGTTAGGATTCGAATCCTATCATTATCGGATGCTCAGAAAATTTTTCACTTTTAAAACACAGTCACACGCCCGTGTGACTCTTGGCACAGCTGTATTATTAGACTGTGTGGTCTTCACACGCCCATGCTCGGCAACTGTGGATAGTCTGTCCAATTTGCCACGGCCACCCCACACACCTATTTGGAGGCCTTGTACACCACGTGGCTGAGAGACACGGCCGTGTCTCCTACTCGTGTGGTACATAAAAATGAAATCAAGGTGCAGGGAAGGCACGGTCCAGAAACACGCCTGTAGGGTTTGGCCGTGTGTTGCCCACGGCCTAGGCACGCCCATGCCCTTTATCTGTGGAGCATTCTGCCAAATCCTACATGGCCATGGCACACGCTCGTGTGCCCTACCATGCAGGCCGTGTCAGGCTATATACCAAGCCTTGGCCTCCTTGAAACACACTCAAGCATAGCAACAACCAAACCAACCAATATCAAGAGTAATTACTCAAAATAACTATATTAAAAACATCAACTTACAAAATATCACATGGATAACATAGCTTAGGCATACAAAATAGCCATTTACAACCACAAATGTTCTATACATGCCATAAATTTACACTTGAAAACATAAAGTATATCAAAAGAAGCTTGATAGTGGGTTGCGTAGCTCTGACTTTACGATCCCAATCTAGAAGCTCGAAATCTAAAAAAAAAGAGGAAAAGAAAGGGGTAAGCTACAATAGCTTCGTAAGTCATATGAAATTCAAAGCAATGGTACACTTCATTTATGTTACTACTTCAACATAGTAAACATCATCACATATCATTTCACATTCAACTTACTCTTTGTGCATTACCCACATGCCAATCATGTATATGCTTAATAGAATTCTTCTCAATATACAGTACCATTTCATTTCACCTGTATAACCACTTCATTACAGTACAGTTATTCTAATCCCATTGAGCAATTTCAGAATATGAACAAATATACAGAGGTTAGCACATAAGTGCCAAATAGACATGGCAGAGCCATGATGTAGCTGAAGCTACTAACAGTAGGGTAGCAAAGCTACAATCAGTCATAGTATAGAAGTTAACCACGGGCCTGCTCACACAAGCTGTCAGGTGTCTGCAACACATGCAAGACTACCTAGCACCCGGGTAACTATAATAGTCAGAACAGTAGGGCCCTCAAGTGACATGTCACCTATATCTATATCTATTCCTACTTGCTCAACCGGGATTTACAGTCAATATATCATGCTATAATTTTAGTGACAATATCCATTGTTTAATCATTTCATAAAACAATTATTGGCATAACAACATAACACTGAGTAAATAAGCTATATTAAACAAATTTGCCAGAATTACATATAACTTACTTGAATTATCAGTAGATTTACTTCTCAAATTTAATCGAGGACTTTATCTTTCCCCCGTTCTTGGGCTCTATCAGACTTTTCTTGATCTAAATTAACACACATAGCACAATATCAATTTTCTATTTAATCACAGTCACAGTTCACATTTGGGGCAAACTTTCAATTTTACCCCTCAACTTTGCAATAATTACTAATTAGTCCCTTGGACTCAAAAACTCATTTTCTTTATTCCATGAGCTTATATAACCCATTTTCATAATTATGACACTCAAACACTCAATTTTTCACACACTTAGGAACAATTTGAAATCTCTACAAATTAGTCCCTTTTTAGGTACTTTCATTCAATTTCATCTCATAAAACATGTATATGACACTTAAAACTTCCATTATCTACCATTAGTGAACCAAACACACTCATATCACCAATGGTTCAATTTTTAGACCTCAATTTTTCTTCAAATAAATGGTAGAAATGAGAAATTCAAGCTCCAATGAACTTAAAAATATAAAAATAATCGAAAATAGGACCAAATTGCACTTACATGAAAGCTTGAAAAATCAAAAACCTTTGGCTATGGAGGTAGGAAATTTCGGCAGCACACATGGGGGTTTATGGAGAAGATGATGACTTTATTTTAATGAAATTTGTCAGTATTCACTAATGACCATTTTGCCCCTCGTGCCATATCTTAGATATTTTCTCATGTAAGGGCATTTTAGTCCAAAACACAAATTAATGGGCTAATTGCAACATAAACACTTTCAATTTCATAAAAAACTTCAATCAAATCATTTAATCATGCACAATGCATATTTTTCTCGTATTTCAATTTAGTCCCTAACTCACAATTAATCACCAAAACAGTAAAATTTCCAAACAGTATTTTCACACCAGTATTCAATCAAACAGATATCATCAAAAATTCACATAATTAAAAATTTTCACTTTGGAGTTGTGGTTACGAAGCCACTATTCCGACTAGCCCCTAATTCGGGTTATTCCACATGTAACTCACTGACTTGGGTCACACGACCAAGCCACACGCCCGTGTGCTAGGCCGTGTACCCTTCGAAGTAACCTCACACGCCCGCGTGCTAGGCTATGTACTAGGTCATGTAGCAACCTAACTTGCAACCTTTTGAAAGTTATAGGGGACACACGGCCGTGTCGCCTGGCCATGTGTCACACGACTGAGACACATGCTTGTGTGGACAACAATAGGGCATTTTTCTCACCCAAAATAGCATGTACCTATAAGCACTTTTGCACCAACTTTCAAACCATCAAAAGACACCAAATTCATGCATAATCAAACTAACCAAGCATGATATAAACACATCCAACCAATATGCCCATAGGCACCTCAATCAAAATATCATTTCACCATAAATTCATCATATCACAAGTGATTGCATCCATATCATTTTATCAAGCCAAAAGATACATATATACAACCTAGAAAACAAGTGTCCAAACACTTAACTTAGTAGTTCATTATTATACCAAAATTATCTAAACACATATACTTAAATACTTATAGCCACATATAAATGCCACAATCCAAAAAGAGTTCAAAAGCTACAAACAATGATGGATAGTGTGAGCAAAAGTTTCGATCCGTCCCAAGTTATCAAAAGTACATAGCAATTTATTTAACTTAACATTTAATGAATGAACTTTTATTTTACTTAATTAATGTTACCAAAACGTAACCACAACACGAAAGTGCTATCAGGAGTACCGAAATACAACAAGGGCACGAAAGTGCGATCAGGGGCACCGAAGTACAATAGTTTTCTACTAAATTATAGAATACAAATACATAAAGAAATTTAATTAAGCAATTTACTACTATGAACTTACATCGACACTATCGTGAAGGAGTATGACGGCTAATCCATGACTTTTGCCTTCCCTCGATTTAAATCCAGTTGAGATCTATCTTGATCTAAATAAATAAATTCAACCAATTTAATAACCATTCTACTCAATTCAATCCAAATTCACATTTTAACAAAATTACACTTTTGCCCATACACATTTGATTTCTTTCCAATTTAGTCCCTAGCCTATAAAAATGGAAATTCATGAAATTTAACCACAACCCATCCTAGCCTAATATCAATTAAGTCTCTAGCAAGCTCTATATTTCCTTTATTTCACAATTTCACCATTATAATTTTCTATTTTTTAAGTAAATCCCTATTTGACAATTTCATAAAAAATCACTTAACAAAAGTTATTTATCTATCACCAACTAACCATTTTATTCCATAAAACATCAAGGCTCTTACACATTCATCTATGGAAAAACTCTAATAGTTTAACAATTTCACAAATTAGTCCCCGGGCTAGTTAGATTAAGCTACAACGATGTTGAAAATATAAAAAATCATTAAAAACCAGACAAAAATACATACCCTATTAGCAAGGATTAGTTGTCGAATGCTTAAGCTCAATAATGGCTTCTCAAGCCCTAACTTCCAGTTCTTGAATGAAAAATCAAAGATGATACTTTATTTTTGTTTTAGTTAATTATCACTTATTTGCTAATTTACTTTTAAAACCTTTTAATGTATCACAAATTTCAACAATACCAAGCCGTCATATTCCACTATCAAAATTTATGGACCAGGGGTATGGACCAGGGGTGTGGGGCAGAGCCCCCCGGTACGAACCGCATACCCCAGTCAAATGAAACCTTACGATTTGATAACTTTTATCAACAGAATCGTGTTTTTAGGATTTTAATCCTTGAGGTTTCATATCGGAACAACTCTTGCTCCACTGCCTAGTAAACTCTTACTGGAAATTCTAAAAATCACCGCTACATCATAACAGACTTGTTAATGTTTACAATAATAACATAAAACCGAATAGGCCATAACACCATGATTAACATTTAATCACTTATCGAAAGGAACAGTTATCAGATTTCGCTTAAACGATTTAAACAGGAAAAGCATAATAAAATTAAAACATGCATCTCATACAATTGCATCACCCAAGTATTTAAACCCGAGTTCGTATCACACAAGTGGCTCTGATACCACTGAAGGAACGCCGGTGCCTCCAAGGCGCAACGGAAAATTAGAATAATAAAATTTTTCTGGCAATCCATACCATGGATCCATGTGTAAGGAACGAATCGGGGGGATAAAGGTTTCGAAATTACCGAAACTTCAATCCGAGTAGACAGCGACGCCAAGGTAACGAGAATCCTGAAGCACTATCGAACCAAGCCGCAACCTTTACCGATGTCGGCCTCTACGTAGTCCAACCAATTGACAACGAACGGTAATATCCCAGAAAACTATTTTCAGAGATTATATTGTTTTGACGGCTGCTAGACCCTTTAACATAGTTTCGGGATTACCTATATATTAGCTCTTTAGGGTTTTTACCCTTGCTATATATAACTCTGTATTAATTGGTATATATTCATAACGAATATTTATTGCCATATATAACCCGAATCATAATAGTCATCATTAAAATAAATATAATAACGTTGAACCGAAAATTATAATTACGTTAATTATAATAAAGATTTCGGTAAACTATATTTATTTAAATTTATATATATGAACCAAATTCATATATTAAAAAAATTATATTCTGATTATGTGTACAACATCCTTATACATATAGTATGTTCAATAGTTTGATTGCCCAATTAAATTAATTTTATAATTAATTTAATTCATGTGACAACCAGACACAATACCAACTATGTTTTACTCCGTTCATTTCAATCATAGGGTGTGACCCTATAGGTTCTTGTAACATTAGCGGTAATATTAGAACTATTCTAATGTTACAAATAATGAGTGGCATCTAGCAATGCATCATTGCTACCTAAGTTACAAGAAGTCATGATTCGACATAACCTTTTGTGATTAACTTTTCATGCATTAATCCTTAAGTCCTATATCTTTGGAATGGACACAAGTCATAGAATAGTCACACTTGCATAGTCCATCCCATGTTTCTTGATACCTTGAGTAGACTATGATATACAAATAAGTATGACATCTCATATCAACTTATTTGAGCATGGCCATGCATTTTTAGTCTCACTCAATCAAGTGGCCGGAGATATTACTCTTATTATGTAGGAGAGACTTATCCTATATTGATCAACCATATCCCTCTACATAGATTGTGGTATATCCAACATTAGTCTTAATAGAACAACCAATTACGGTGTTCGTTTGACTATATCAAAATATACAACTCACGATGTTGGAATGATAATGATCTCAAGTATGAGAATCATATACATATTAATCACTATGAGTAATATTGTGACAATTACATAATAATCCAAGAAACATACTCATAGCGGGTCAGTCCAATATGTTGTTCTCTAACACACATATTCATGCATTGATTCTAATACTCCATATCAATGACAACTCTTTATCATCAATCAACTACATGTTAGTCTTAATGCATTATTATTGTCCTAACCAACAATAATACTTGACTAAGGATCTTTTAAGAATAATCATATTATTCTTAGGACATTATTATAAAACAGTTTATTTATGCACACAGAAATGAAACTGAAATAATAATGGCAAAGCCTTATATTAATAAACATGATAAATCAAGTACGTTATCACAACTATCTCGTGATTGATATTTGGGCATACTCTTACAGTTACCACATAAGCACTCATATTTTAAGGTTTCATAACTATTTAATACCTTTAGCTGCTAGAATTCAACTTTTGCATTTTATGCGATTTAGTCCTTTTTATCAAATTGAGCATGTAAACGGTAAAATTTCCTAATGAAATTTTTATACGATACTACTATCATGCTGTAGGAAATAAAATAATAATAAAATAAATTTTTTGCCTTTGGATTTGTGGTCTCAAAACAACTGTTCTGATTTCATTAAAAATGGGCTGTTACAACTCTCCCTCTCAAAGAAATTTTTGTCTTCGAAAATCTTACCAGAAAATAGGTTCGGATATTGCTTTCTCATAGCTTCCTCGGGTTCCCAAGTAGCTTCTTTTATTTTGTGTCACTGCCAGAGAACTTTTACTAAAGCTATGTTCTTTTTTCTCAATTCTTTCACCTCTTGCTCCAAAATTCTGATCAGTTCTTCACTGTACGACATATCAGGCTGAATCTCAACATACGTTAGGGAGATAACATGTGACGGGTCAGATCAGTACCGTTGTAACATAGACATGTGAAAGACATTATGAATCTTTTTTAGTTATGAAGGTAAAGCTAATCGATACGCAACAAGCTCGATTCTTTCAATAATCTCATACAGCTCGATAAATCATGGACTTAGCTTTCCTTTGCGACCGAGTCGAAGCACTTTCTTCCAGGGCCATACTTTCAAGAATACTTTGTTGCCAACTTGAAATTCTATGTCTTTAAATTTAAGATCCGCATATGATTTCTGACGATCTGAAGCTTCTTTCAATTTATCTTGGATCACTTTTACTTTTTCTTTAGTTTCACAAATCAAATCAACCCCGTGTATCTTTTTCTCACTAAGCTTAGTCCAGTATAATGGAGTATGACATTTTTGACCATACAAAGCTTCATACAGTGTCATTTTTATCCTTGACTAATAATTGTTATTATACGCGAATTCAATAATGACAAATATTTCTCCCAGTTGCTTTCGAACTCTAATACACAACAACAAAGCGTGTCCTCGAGCATTTTAATTACTCGTTCAGACTGACCATCAGTCTGAGGATGAAATGCAGTGCTAAATCGTAACCGCGTACCAAGAGCTTCTTGTAACTTTCTCCAAAATCACGATGTAAACAATGGATCTCTATCAGAAATAATAGAGATTGGCACCTCTGTAATCTAATAATCTCAAAAACGTATAACTTAGCTAATCTCCCAAGGGAGCAATCTATTCGTACTAGAATAAACTGTGCAGACTTTGTCAGATGATCAACAACAACCCAAATTGCATCTTTCTTCCTTGGTGATAAGGGTAAACCCGATACAAAGACCATTGTAACTCGATCCCATTTCCACTCTGGTATCATCACTGGCTACAATAATCCAGAGGGTACCTGCTGTTTAGCTTTAACTTGTTAAGATACTAAACATCTCGATACAAATCCTGAAATCTTGCTTTTCATTCTAGGCCACCAGTACATCTATTTCAAATCATTGTACATCTTAATAATTCTAAGATGAATAGACAAGCTACCACTATGAGCTTTGTGTAAGATTCTTCAAATGAGTTCTGAATTCTTTGGTATACACACTTTGCATCTAAGAGGTAAGCAATCATCGGACCTATCTGAAAATCTAAATCAGGAGTCAACTCACATGATTTCTATTTAGCTACCAAAACATCATCATATTTTTTAGCCTTACAAATCTCTTGTAAGAATAATGGTTTAGCTTTTAACTCAGCTAAAATCGAACCCTCAATAGACAATGACAATTGTGTATTCAACGCTCACAAAGCAAACAGAGATTTTCTACTCAAAGCATTAGCCACTACATTTGTTTTTCCCAAATGATAATCAATAATCAAATCATAATCTTTCAAAAACTTGAGCTATCTGCGCTGTCTTAGGGTCAAATCATTCCGTGACATTAAATACTTCAAACTCTTATGATCAGTAAAAATGTGACATTTTTTGCCGAACAAATGGTGTTGCAAAATTTTTAACATAAACACAATAGCTGCCAATGCTAAGTCATGTGTCAAATAATTCTTTTCATATAGCTTTAATTGTCAGGAATCATATGTTATTACTTTACCTTCCTACATCAAAACATAGCCTAAACCATTTAAAGATGCATCACTAAAAATCACAAATTCTTTATCGAATTCAAGCTGAACTAGAACGGGTGCTTCTATTAATAGTGCTTTCAACGGGTCGAAACTTTGCTGACACTTTCAGACCATTTGTATTCCACATCTTTCTGCAATAGCAGCGTCATCGGTGTAGCTATCATCAAGAATCCTTTAACGAATCTTCTGTAATATCCAGTTAGTCCCAGAAAACTTCTAATGTCAGATATATTTCTCGGAGGCTTCTAATCAACAATAGCTGAAATTTTACTCGAATCTACTCTAATGCTATCTGTTGACACAACATGTCCCAGAAAACAAACTTCTTGAAGCCAAAAATCACATTTGCTAAACTTAGCAAATAATTGTTTTTCACATAAAGTTTGCAAAACAATTCACAGATGTTCAGCATGCTTGGATTCATCCTATGAATAAACCAAAATATAATTGATGAAAACCACAACAAATCGATCTAGATAGGTCTAAAAATTCTGTTCATGAAATCCATAAATACTGCAGGCACATTGGTTAAACCAAATGGCATCACTAAAAATTCATAATGACTATACTTGGTTTTGAATGCAGTTTTCGGCACATCTGAATCTTTCGCAACTGATAGAAGCCAGAATGAAGATCAATCTTTGAAAATACTATTGCACCTTTCAACTGGTCAAACAGATCATCAACATGCATCATTGGATATTTTTTCTTTATCGTCACTTTGTTAAGTTGTCGATAATCGATATATAACCACATAGATCCATCTTTCTTCCTGACAAATAAAATAGGAGCACCCCAAGGAGAAAAGCTAGGTCGAGCAAAGCTTCTATTTGTCAACTCTTGTAGTTTGCTTTCAACTCTTTTAATTCTGTAGCTACAGTTCTATATGGTGATATAGATATCGAGGATGTTCCCGGCATCAATTCAATTCCAAACCCAACCTCTTGAGTTGGAGGTAGCCCAAGAAACTCTTCTGGAAATACATTTGAGAATTCACATACCACTGGAACCGATGATAGTTTCGTTTTCAAAATTCTCGAGTCAACTATATAAGCGAGATATGCTTCACAACCCTTTTTAACATATTTTTGTGCCATCGTAATAGAGATTAAACTAGATAAACCATCCAATCTATCTAATTCAATTCAGACCCAACTACTATTCTAACATTTTAGCACAATACATTTTCTTCTACAATTCATAATAGCATTATGCTGTGTTAACCAATCTATTTCCCAGAATCGTATCGAATTCATTAAAAGGTAATAACATCAAACTAGCGGGAAAGCCATAACCCCTAATTTTAAGTGGGCAAGGCCTACGTAACTAATTAACTAGAACATACCGACCCAAAGGATTTGTAACTTTAACAGTATATTCAGTGAATTCAACAAGTATTTTCTTTCTGTCTACTAATGTAGTGCATATGTATGAATAATTTGATCAGGATCAATCAATGCATATACATTAATATCAAAGAGAGAAAAAGTATCCGCAATAACATCTGGAGCTGTAGCTTCTTCTCGAGCTCAGATTGCATAAGCTCTAGCCGGTGTTCTTGCTTCTGACTTTTCATTCATCTCGCTATCCTTTCCTCTACCGAGGGTAGTATTTCTAGAATTTTTAGATCTTCTACCCCTATGAGAGGTTGTTTTGAGCTTATTTGATTGATTCCTAAAATCACTCTTCTTCTTGGGACAATTATGAAGAAAATGGTCGGTAGCTCCACAACAGAAACAAGCTCCAAATTTTGACTAGTACTCACCAAAATGTCTTTTATTACAATCATCACATATCAAGGCAGTTCTCTCCATATTTCTTACACTTCCAACACTCGCCTCTAGAGCATTGACTGTTTAGAAATTTCTTTGTCTTAGGTTCTCTCGGTTAACAAATTCTGAAGAAGCAGCTGACTGACTTGTGTCATTTCAAAATTTTTTTGAGGGAGACGATTGAACAAGCTTGAACGACCCTCTTTTATTATAGTCTTTGAATCTTGAATCTGATTGTTGTTTGCTTTTACAAATCTTTTCAACCTTCTATGCTCCTCTGATAGCTTTACAAATTCTCGCAACTTTAGTGTTGTAACACCCAACTAGATCTCATTGTTCAACCCATCTTCAAATTTGATACAAATTTTCTCCCCGGTCGATACAATGTTACGAGTATACTTGCTTAATTGCACAAATTCTCATTCATATTCGGCTACATTCTAGTTTCCTTACTTTAATTCGATAAATTCTTTCTTTTTTCGATCGATAAACAATTGGCTTACATACTTTTTCTTGAATTCATTCTGGAAAAAATCCTAATTAATTCAATCATTTGAGACCATCGTACTCAAAGTATCCGACCACAAATATGCCTCGTCTTTTAGCAAAGACACTGCGCATCTCAAACAATCTTCAGGGGTGCACAGTAATTCTGTAAAAACTGTCTTTGTATTTAATAGTCAGTTCTCAGCTTTTGACGGATCATCATCTACCATACCTCTAAACTCATCCGCTCCATATTTCCAAACCTTATCTACGGATACCTAAGTAACTAACACCGGTACATGGGTGGTAGTATTCAAGGGTGCCAGAGGAGACCCAACAGGAGGTGGAGGAGGTGGAGTAGCCGTATTTGCTTGTTTAAACTTGTTGAACCATTGGTTCATCATTCTTATAAAAGATATGTTTTATTTAATCACCAACTGGTTGAGGAATAGGAGCACTATTACTTGCCTCTGGATTCGAAGCTTTAACATTACTTTCAGCTTCGTTAACTATAGCTCGATTAGATTCTGCTGACATCTTGAATCTATAAGAAACAAGCTGTTAGAACGGATTAAATGCATCACACTATCACATGGTATATGTTGCATGTATATACTAATTCCTATTTCGCTACGTTAGTCCTAGATCCATTACAAGTCAGCAAAAGTAATCTACAAAATGATACACAAACTCTTATAAGCTTATAAAACTTAGTAAGTACATAGCAATTTATTTAACTTAACATTTAATGAATGAACTCTTATTTTACTTAATTAATGTTACCAAAATGTAACCATGCCATGGAAGTGCTATCAGGAGTACTGAAGTACAATAGGGGCACATAAGTGCGATCTGGGGTACCAAAGTACAACAGGGGCACGTAAGTGCTATCAAGGGTACCAAAGTACAACAAGGGCACTTAAGTGCGATCAGGGGTACCGAAGTACAACAGTTTTCTACTAAATTATAGAGTACAAATACATAAAGAAATTTAATTAAGCAATTTACTACTATAAACTTACATTGACATTATCGTGAAGGGTATGATCGGCTAATCCATGACTTTTGCCTTCCCTCGATTTAAATCCAGTTGAGATCTATCTTGATATAAATAAATAAATTCAACCAATTTATTAATTATTCTATTCAATTCCATCCAAATCCACATGTTAGCAAAATTACACTTTTGCCCCAACACATTTGATTTCTTTTCAATTAGTCCCTAGCCCATAAAAATGGAACTTCATGCAATTTAAACACAACCCATCATAGCTAAATATCAATTAGGTCCCTAGCAAGCCCTATATTTCCTTTATTTCACAATTTCACCATGTATAATTTTCTATTTTTTTAATTAAACCCCTATTTGGCAATTTCATAAAAAATACTTAACAAAAGTTGTTTATCTATCAGCAACTAACCATTTTCTTCCATAAAACATCAAGACTCTTACACATTCATCAATGGAAAAACCTTAATAGTTTAACAGTTTCACAAATTAGTCCCCGGGCTAGCTAAATTAAGCTACAACGATCCTGAAAACATAAAAATCATTAAAAGCGGGACAAAAATACATACCAAATTAGCAAGGCCGAATGCTCAAGCTCAACAATGGCTTCTCAAGCCCTAAATTTTGGTTCTCAAACAAAGAATTAAAGATGATACTTGATTTTTGTTTTATTTAATTATCACTTATTTGCTAATTTACTTTTATAACCTTTTAATTTATCACAAATTTCAACAATACCAAGCCATCATATTCCACTAGCAACATTTATGGTCTAATTACCATATAAGGACTCATATTTTATGGTTCCATAACTATTTAATACCTTTAGCTACTAGAATTCAACTTTTACATTTTATGCGATTTAGTCATTTTTATCAAATTGAGCATGTAAACAGAAAAATTTCTTAACAAAATTTTTATACAGTACTACTATCATGCCGTAGGCAATAAAATAATAATAAAATAATTTTTTTTAACTTTGAATTTGTGGTCTCAAAACCACTTTTCTGATTTCACTAAAAATGGGCTGTTACATTTGCCATATAAATACTCTAAATTTTCCCTTGTTTTACAATTAAATCCTATTTAATTAATATTTAAATTCTACTCAAATTACCCCCAATAAAAATAATTTTAAAATTCTTTTTCAACCCAAATTGATTATTTTCACTAATAATTATTTAAATTTTTTAAATTAAAATTTTTAAAAATATTATTTTTAATTTTCTGGATTATTGTTTAATCGATTTTAGATGAAATTAAACACCTAAATTAAATTAAAAATTACTAAAAACCCTATAAAATTCTAGTTTCACACTCAGAACCCAAAAAATATACCCGAAACTACTAGACTCGATTTAAGGATATTACAGGAAGGCCCTGTATAGGGGTCGCATGTAGTTGAAACATTAGTAAATTATTTATAATGGGGATTTTAATGGAACTTCCTTGTTATTATAAGCAGTTGTTGCTGTTGGTTTGAGAAGGGCAATTGAAACAGAAGTTCTAGGCCAATGTATAGGTAGGTCTTTGGTGAGTCTTTAGACCCGTCTCTTGCACATTATCCTATAATGATTCTTTGTATGGTTGATGTCCATATAGATGAGAATATCTTCTTGAGGAGTTTCAATATGTATATATGTTTGTCTATTTTTTTGTGAAACATCTATATGTACATACTGAAGTGCACCATGTGTTGTATGAAAATGACAACATGTGATAAGCATGTCTGAGTGAAATATGTGTAAATGTGTCCATTATGTTAATTGAGTGATGCATGACAAAGTATGGTTGGTGATAAAGTGGATTGGGAAGAGTGTCGAGAAAAAAATGTGATATGATAATAGGCCCCTCAATAAAACTTTGGTAATGTCCACCAGTACAGTAAAAACAAAGGCCAATATGGTGAGACTGTAGTCTATCAGGACCGTAAACATGAGGTCCTTCGGGATAATAAACATGAGAAAATAGTAGTATGGAATATATGTGGAAAGACTATAGCCATGCCACATTCTAGAAATGACAAATGAACTGTATTTGTTTACTAAGGTTTTTGCATGTCCCAAGGTGATGATGGGAAAACCTCAGGCAACGCTGAGTTTAAGCAAATCAATATCCTTAAACATGATAGTTTTATGTGTTGCATTGGTGGAAAACCAAACTTAGCCTTTATGGTAAATTATGTGTAAGGCTTTTATGGAAAATTTTGTGTAAAGCCCTTGTGGCGAGTTATCTAGAAAGTCTGTATGGTGAATTTTGTAATGCCTAAGTATGAGATATTAGTTAGCCTTTGTAGCGAGATTTGGGTATGCTTTTGCTACATTTTTTGAAAGAGTTCTCGGCAATATACCTATGTAACGCCCTAAATAATTTATTTTAGTTTTTGTAAATATCTAGCATAAATATGTATCTGCTTCAGTGGTTAAGTGTTCTGGCGGTGTCTATGAAGTTTTTGGCTCAAGCCCCATATTTGTTAATTTTTTTTATCCAAGCCTTACCCTTTTTGAGTTCGCTTTTATAAAATTGTCTGTTAATCCATAACAGAATGAGCCTACTGGTTCAAGTGGTAAGGGGGTGTGTTGTGTGGAGATCCTATGTTCGAATCTTGGCATAAGCATGGGTATTAATTTTTGCTCAGTTGGCTGAGAGAGTTTGGATGGGATTAGGAGTCTGTGTGAGTGGGTAGTTGTGATTGAGAAGATAATGGGGAGTTGGGATATGGAGCGTTATCAAAATTGTTTTTTATTTTTGTTTTTGCAAAAATTCAGTTTGCTCTCTCAAAAAAAATCTGACGTTGGTGTTTTCTTTCCTCTGCATTTTTCTTTCATTTGGTAATTCTTCTCCTTTACTCTCTATTTTCTGTTAATCTAATTATTCAATCGTGATATTTTAGCTTTTCAGTGTTCTTGTGGGATTGGTAATCTTTGTAACTGATTTCGATTGGATTTCTTTGTCAGTTCAGTGTGCAGGTTCTTATTTAGGGGTTTTAATTTTTGTAATGTAACACTCCAAACTCGGCCCAGACGTTATGGCTGAATCGGGTGGTGTTACATAGCAGGGTAACTCGCACCAATCGAATACATTAAAATACTTAAGCTAGAAAAGTGTTTAATGATAAAATCCATTTGAACCTTTGCTTGTTTTAAGAAAAATTCAGGTGAGTTAGTTAAAAACTTTAATTTTGGGAGAAAAGCCCATGTTTAAGAAAAATAATAATTTAATGATGTTAATTTGGAAAACATGTTTATGTTTTAAGAAAACCCATAATTCAATAGTAGCCATGAAAAAAAAAAAAAAAAACAATCTCAATTTACATTCATACCGGAGATGAAAGGCCTTATTACATCCCAAATAAAATAAAAAGAAATAATCAAAGATAAAGTAATTTTGAAACTATTTAAAATTCTAATTAACTTACAGTGTGGCCACCTCTGAGTCCTCTCCTACGTCGAGCCGACTATTGAGGGTCTCCTGAAAAAAACATAAAAGAGGAGGGTGAGTTTCGAAACTCAGTATGTACAACCCTCGATAGTCAAATCAACATGAAATTAACACATTGGGCCTAAGCCCTATAAATTGGTGGTCTTGGGCCTTAGCCCACAATAACCTCAGTTGGGCCCGAGCCCATATCACATCAATATCACATGTATGCAATGCTCCCATCCCAATCCAACCCTGCACTCCATTTTCCCTTCCAACCCTACACTCTTGTGGGGATATAAATATCAACCCACCCATCCCTACACTCCAATGGTAGCACCAGTTGCGACGCTACATAATCGTTGCAGCAAGGCTGCTAATCGTATAATGGGCTTAAAGCCACCGGTAGATCCACGATCGTCAAGCGACTATGCGATCCTCACTTATCTTCCTCCGTACCATCAAACCCACCCAAGTGCAACATGCATCACATGAATGCAACATACACATTTCCACATTTTTAGCACCTAGGGGTATTTTAGTCCTTTATCCAATGATGGCATCTCAGTTATGTCGTTCGGTATTTCTACCCTACGGGGGTATTTTTATAATTTTACCCTACAGAGGTATTTTAGTAATTTCTTAACAGCACGGGTTTTAATTCCGAACTTTAGCCCGTCAACAAGTCCTTGTTGGCTAAAGTGAATAGACACTATGCACCAGGTAGGAATCCAGAGAAAAGGAGGTGGGTCATTAAGACCGTTTAAGTACCAAGCTCTCTCTAGATCCAATCCTAGACATGCATATGCCCATTGCTACACTCTAACCTTGTGACTTGTCCACAGCCATGCTTGATTAATTATTTAAGTTTTATGCTGCTTAAGGATTCATCAGAATTAGGCCTAAAATCCATTATAAAACCCTAGCAAGTCTACATGCTTTCCTAAAATCACATATGGCCCATCAGGCCCAATCACAAATATACGGCCCATTAGCCCAATCCATTCCAAACCATTTGACCAACTATACCAGCTCGTCACCTAATATCACTTAACAATTTCTGTGTATTTGGGCCCACGAGCCTATCGGGTGCATTTAGCCTATTTTGGCCCGGTTGGCCAAAAAGTGGCCCGTGACCATGAGATTGCTCTCTTGGCCCAAGTTGTCGTATCGGTATCTCCATATGGGTGCTCACACGCTCGTGTGATTGCCGACGCCAACCTTTCGACTTTTCAGCTTTTCGACATTCTGGCTTTTCGGGATTTTGGAATTTACCGATTCGTTGTGTGTGATGTGTATGTACACAACTAATAAATGAGATGTGCTACACTCTCCTTAGCCTCGAACCTGCAACCAACACCAACCTTCAATTAATCACATGCTTAACCATAATATTTACCAAGAACCGAAGCCTTACCATAACCTTACCGTGTGCGACAAGTCCTAATAGCCTTTCCTTAGCTACTAATCACGAATATCTCCTAGATCTACATCAATATTAATCATTAAAGATAGAATAATAGGTGACTTGTATCCAACTTAAGTCACCATTTTCCTCACCAAAGACCACTCGGCCAACTTAACCCAAAATAAAGAACACTTACCCAAAATTCGAAACATATGGATAGTTTTTCGGCAGAGATCTGGAGATCCAAGATTGATTCCACTTCTCTAAGATTCGATCAACCAAAATCAAAGGAGTAATGATAGCACGACAGAGATTCGATCACTGGAGTATTCGGCACAGGGTTTGGGATGATAAAGAGGGCTATTCGGCACAAAAGGAAAAGGGAAGAAAAGAAGAAATCGACTATGACCAAAGGTGAACCAAAAGAGAATTTCAAGAAAAGAATGAGAAATCGGCACCAAGAAACAAAGGTTTTCAGCTTTTGAACACAAGTGAGAAAAGAATGATGAACGAGAGAATTTGGGAGGAGAAGATTCGGTAGAAGCAACACATGAGAATAATGAAGAAAACGGTACCTATAACACCCTTTTGATAGAACCCGATTTGGCAAAATAAAGAAAACCCTTCCTAGGGAATTCGACACCCCTTATATAAACCCAAAGCCAAAACTAGCCTACTTCAACGTCCTAATCGGCTCCACCTCTTCTATTCACCAATCTCCTACTCTTTTTTTTCTATTATCCTCTCCTTAAATTTCTCTCCTGAACACTCCTTATAGAGCCTCTAGCGCCACTACCATCCCTCCAAGATGCAAAAATAAAGTCCCAAATAACACCACTCTAGGCCTCGAACCTTGGACCCCTTACATAATAGTGACGCCACCTATAGCTCCCTAAGTGGCGCTACTTTGCCACTGTACCACTTGCTTCCTTGTGTCCTATTTCTTCTCCTTTTATTTAAGAGCCATGCAACTCAATGCAAGGGTTCGTTTAGTACTTAAACTAAAATTTTCCCTACTTTTAAATTCAAGTTTAGAACTTCATGGAAACTACCCCACATTAAAGAAAAAAATTACCTAACCAGAAAATCATTCACACATTCCATATCTAAAATAACAAAATTGAAGGTTCGAGATTTTTGGGGCATTACATGTAAGGTTTCGTTGGAGAAAGTGGTGCTGCTGTGGATTTCACTTCAATTGATTGAATTGTGTGTGCGGTCATTTTAGCTAATGGTATCTGTGTGCACGCATTGTTCGATTTAGTGTTGTTGTATTGCAATTTGTTGTATTAACATGTTTGGTATTCTATTTTTAGGTGCTAGTGGTCTCGGGGCTAGTTTCGCATCAAAATTGTACCAGGTGTGTATACCCCTTACACTCAAAATCAAGTTTCAGTGAAAGCTAAAAATGCAAACTATCGATGCCACATGGGCATGTAGTTGCTCATGTGGATGGCCGTGTGTAAGACACAACCATGGGATTGACTAGGGCATGGCCGTTTGCAAGACACAGTCGTGTGGTGATGTGAATGTGGCCGTGTGGGCCACAAGGGCTAGGCCAAGTTGGGCATGTGGGCCACATGGGCATGCTTCACTGGCATGTGGGTTTTAGGCTGCTAGGCCAATCTGGGTGTACAGGCCACACGGGCATGTGGGCCCATAATTCTCTAATTTTCCTTAGGGTCACATGGGTCACTCCAATCGACTATGGGCCTGCTGTAGAGTCAATACGGGCTTACCAAACCTTAAAACTATACGATCTAATCGTCTGAAATTCTGCTTTGAGCATTACACTGAAATGCATGACAGATTATTCTGTTAGGTGTATATATATAGGACATTCATATATGAGCATGATATTACTAAATTGTTATTTTTGTATCTGTGATTGGGGTGGGTTTTGTATATGTGAAGGAAATAATCTTTACGGTAACACTTCGTCTTTATTCTGGCAGCTTGGCTGCACATTATCTATAACATGTCACATCGACACTATTTGGTGTGTAAGGATGGGTGGCTGTTTTTAACTGTAACATTCCTTACCCGTATCCAATGCCGGAACAGGGTATGAGGCGTTACCTTTCTAAAACTCATGCTATTAATCAATCTCGAACCTTTGAAAATAAGTCCCAATTTTAAACATTTTCAAACATCAATCTACGAACCTTCTTATAGGCTTACAAGGCCTAAATCGTGGACCGGAGATGATCCAGAACTATTTCGTGCACTAGGGAAAATTTCTTTAAAAACTAGCATAAACAGGGCACACGCCCATATGGAAGGGCAACACGCCCATGTGATCTCTAAACATGGCCATGCTGATGGCCCGTCTACCCCACACAGCCTAAGCACATTGGGGACACGCCCGTGCCCCTCGCTTATGTGGAATTAATTTCCAACATTCAACCTATAGGGGTTTTCACATGGCTGAGCACACGCCCGTGTGCCTAGCCCGTGTCCCCTCACACAGCCATGACACGCCTGTGTCACAGCCCATGTATTACAACATTGACATTCTGTTTCTGACCTCAGTAGACACATGGCCATGGCACAGCCTGTGGGCTCAGCCCGTGTCTGTCACACGGCTAGGACATGCCCGTGTCTTAGCCCGTGTGAAAGAACCTAGGTATTTTGTTTCTGACGTCAGCAACCACATGGCCATACACACGCTCGTGGGCTAGCTGTGTGTCGCACATGGCCTAGGCACACGCCTATGTGCCTACTCGTGTGGGCAAAAATGGGCTATTTACCACGCCTTTTTGCCACCTTGAAACAAAACCAATACAAGTCCAAATATACTAAGTCTATTATGCTTAGCCAATAGCCATAAATTGGCATCCGATACATTGATGAGTTTCATCAACCTTTGCATGAACTCATGCTCATTTCATTAATAATAATTAGAACCATTTTAGCCAATTCCAATGGCCATTTACAAAATGAACTTAATGTCATAAATGGCCAACACAATTGGCTCACTAATGTACCTTACAACAAAATAACCATTTAATCTATACATGCCATTACTCAAAACACAAAATACGACCATACCGAGTATTTTGGTTGATAGTGTGTATGCTACTTCAGATGCTCTTGGATCCTCTAATTAATTAAGCTGCTCTAAAAGAAAATGGAAAGGAGAGGAGTAAGCGTAAAGTTTAGTAAGTCGTAAGTAAATAAATAACAACAATTTACCATAACAAGTTGACTCTCATTTCATTTCAAATGATGCATACATCAAGAATAACTACAACATAACTTACTCAATTCCTTCCTTTACTGATCACATAACATGCTAGTGAGCTCACATTTCATGCATTACACTAAGTACCTGCATCACTTACAGAGATCATCACAATATTTCACAACTAAACATTTACTCTGAATTTTCCCGTTGAACTATTTAGAATGAGGAAGGATATTCATTATGCCTCCAACATAGGCTATTGAGCTGATGTCATGTCCTAGACATGGTCTTACACTAGCTTTCATCTATCGGTGTCGATGCCATGTCCCATACAGGTCTTACACTGGCACATAACAAGTTGTCGCCATGTCCCAGACAGGTCTTACACTAGCTTGCATATCTTGAGGTTAATGCATGTCCCAGACATGTCTTACACTAACTCTCGTATTAAAGCCGATGCACGTCCCAGATGTGTCTTACACTAGCTTGAAAATCTCGAGGCTGATGCATGTCCCAGACATATCTTACACTGGCTCTTGTAGTGTGGCTGATGCATGCCCCAGACATGCCTTACACTAGCTCACACATTACCCAAGTCTGAGGGGAATATCCAATCTATTTTAATTACTCAATCGGGCTCAATTACACATGTTCTCAATAGTTATTAGATACAAATCATCAATTCCACATTTCAAGTTTGATTATCTAGTGTATTCATATCTTACGTCACAGCTCAAAAATTTACAACAAATGAGTGATTTCAAGCATAAAAATTATAAATGTTGTATTAGTTACCTAAAACTTACCTCGGTATACAAAAACAAAAGTGGCTAATCGATTCAATCAATTTGGTTGGCTTTTCCCTAGTCTAGGATCCGATTCGGCAATTCTTGATATATGATAATAATGAATTTGCCAATTTAGCCACTAATTTAATACAAACAAACTAAAATTCACAAATTGGTAAAATGACCATTTTGCCCCTAGATTATGGCAAATTGACCATTTTACCCCTAGGCTTAGAAATTGATTTTTATCAACTTTCCTCAACTCTCATGCCTAGAAAATTCTTTTTATTCCCTTTACTACCCCAATTTCTCATTATTTCCAACACTTGCCTCCTTATTATGCAACTTCTACAACTAAGTCCCATTCTATGTATTCTCGTGTAAACTCTTTCACAAGTTGTTTATTTAACAACAATAGCTCATTTTCTTCCCAAAATTTTTAGCAAACATCATTTATACACTCGTGGCAAATTTTTAAACTTCAAACCAAAATGCTCATTACACCCTTCAATAGAAAGCTTATGCTATATGGATTTCAAAAGTTCAAAAATATTCAAGAAAAGCTATCAAAATGACTTACTTATGATGATGTAAGATGGCTAAAATTTTTCAAGCTTTTAAACCCCCTTTTCTTACTGCGAATTCAATGGAAGAGTGACGAAGATGAAAAGAAGAACGAGGCTTCAATATTTTAAACTAAACTAGTCAAATAGGCCACCTTACCCCACATAATTTTGACTTTTCAAACATTTCCTTGTCCCTATTACTACCCTATGGCCGACCACCTCAATAGAGAAGGGTTATTTTCCATTTAGAGCCTTCGAATTGTAATTCTC
Source organism: Gossypium stocksii (assembly GCA_020496765.1). Lineage (NCBI taxonomy): Eukaryota > Viridiplantae > Streptophyta > Magnoliopsida > Malvales > Malvaceae > Gossypium > Gossypium stocksii. The sequence goes on along the minus strand of CM035631.1, from coordinate 19,298,451 downwards.
TTGCTATTTAACACAATTTACTAGTAAATCTCAACTTTTGCCCCTTATACGATTTAGCCCTTTTTCGCGATTAGACCTTTAATCGCGTAAATTAACTCACCAAAATTTTCAAGCACACTTATAAAAACACCACAACATATAATTTAACACCAAAATAATTTTCCTAAACCTTGGGAAGTGATTTTGAAATCACTTTTCTGACTAGGCCTGATTTTGGGCCGTTACATTAGCCCCACATGGTGTGATGGGATGGTCGAAGATGGTGTGTAGAGGATGGAGGTAGGATTTTGCATATCTGTACTGCTTATCTAATTCTATTACCTGTATCTGAAATAGACATAAGTCCTAATCTATATCTGACTGTATATGAGTTTATTGTATGTATTGCATGTTTACTTTTGTTGGGTTACACACTGAGTTTGCGAAAACTCACATCTGTCTATCTATTTTGTTCAGGTAATCCATAGACTGAGGCGGGTCAGTGCTGCAACGCCCCAGATTTTGGGCCTAGAAGTACTGGGCCTTAGTGACGGCTTATAATATTTTGTTGTGTATGGAAATATCACAATTGTGTGTTCGGTGTGTTGGTTAAGTAATTAGGAGTATTTAGGAGTGTTGGAGAAGTCTTGGGTTCAAACCTGGGTTGTAGCAAAAATTTTGGTTTTAAGTGTATAAAATACTGGATGCTTGGAGTAGGCCTTTTAAATTATTGTGTTGAAGATATGACATAAAAAAGCTTGTAGTCTAATGGTTGTGGCATCATTAAGGATGCAAGGGAGCCTGGGTTCAAGTCCTGGCTCTTGCAATTTATTTTTGTTTTTCTTTTAAAGGAACTTGGACTTTGGCCTATATACCTTATATTTAATTGAGGATAAAGTGTGTCACAAAAGAGCTTGTGGCAAGGAGGCAAGTGGCGTGTTGAGCTATTGAGGGGGCTTGCGTTTGAATCCCCTCGCAAGCAAATGTAATTATTTTGCTACATGGGGGCGGCAAGAGGTGGAGTTGGAATCAAATTCTGGAAGGTTGTTGTGGACTTGGTAAAAGGAGGAATTTTGAATGGGTCTTGGAGGTTGTTATGGAGGATATCAAGGAGAAATGTGGGGAGAAAATTGGGGAGTTGTTAGTAGGGGAGGTTTGGCCGAATTTGGAGCTCCTTTGAGGTGCATATTCGGTCATTAGTACCGATTTTGAAGGAGGACTAGGGGGAATTTCAGGATTAGGAGTTTGAGTGCACTTTTGGGTGTTTTTCTATTGTTGAACTTCTCTTCTTCTCATTTTTGAAGCTTTTCTCTCCTCCTCTTCTTAATTTTACTTTTGGCCGAAACCTACTCCATTCTTTCCTCAGTGTCAAATTTTTCATCTAGCCGAATCTCTTTTCTTTTGCTTGGGCCAACCACACTTCTTTTCTCTTCCACTACATTTATCATTCTTTTCTTCTTTCGTTTTCCCCTTGGCCGAACCCCCTGTTCTTTTCCTTGAGTTCTGTTACTCACCTCTCTGTTCTCCTTCTAGATCAATAATAACATCACTTATCTTTGCAGTGCAAGTGCATTTAGGCATCTAGTTTGTGGCGGCCAATCGAGCCCTCCATCTTTTCCTTTTCTTTCTTTCTCTCAACTTAGGTGTAGGTAAGTGTATTTCAGTTATGTTGTTTCATTTCTTACTGTTGGGTTCTTTTTTGACTAAACCGAATGTTCGGTTTATGACTGATGACTCTTTGCTCTTTTTCTGTTGTGATCATGTTTGTGGGATTTTGAAGTTCTTGAAGGGTGAAGGGTTCTCAAGGGATTCAAGTTTTTCCCTTTCAGCAGTCAATCAATTTTGGGGGTAAGTAGTGTTGGCTGAATACCCTGTGATTTAGTATTAGGGCTTTAATCTATTTTCTCGTAATAGTTGGTCTAATAAGTTTTGTACTTGAGCAGATAGTCACCAAAGGCGTTAGATCAAGCCTTAATCAGTGTTAAGGGCAATAAAGTGTTAATCACTCATTCAAGGCTTAGGTGAGTAGGCGGTTCAAATGTTTCGCAATCAGGTGTGTAATCACACCCTCGTTTATCCGTGAATCGGCAAAAGCCAAAAAGTTGAAATGCCGAAACTTCGACATTTGAGCCTTGCGAGCGTGCGATCGCTCATGTAGTGAGGTTAGCCCTCGAATCATGGGCGATGAATCGTAAAGGCCACCATGAGTGAATTCATGGGCTTGGGCCGTGGTGGGCCTCTTGGGCTGAAATTAGCCGATAGGCCCAATGGGCCCGTAGGGCTCGCGATTGTAAATCTAACTGTCAAATAGAAAATAAGGAGGCTTGTCATGTGGGCCTCGATAGGCAGTGTGAGCCCAATGGGCTTGTGGGCCCCACACGGACAAATGTATGTTATAAAATTGCTGTTGGCTTGAATTGTGTAGTACGTGTAGTTGAGGCTACTTCCGGGTTAAATGGGCCACACAAGTGTGTGGGCCCACTTGGGTAGAGAATGGGCCTTAGGCCCATTTACACCGTTAAATCTGTTTAGGTTACTTAAGTCGCTCGGGGTGATGGTGGACCTTCTGTTGGGCCGTGAAGACCTTGATTTGTAAAATTACTGAAATACCCTCGATTTGTAAGATTACCGAAAAACCCTCGATCTATAAAATTATCGAAATACCCTTAATTTGTAAAATTACCAAAATGCCCTCGATTTGTAAAATTACTAAAATACCCTCGATTTGTAAAATTACTAAAATACCCTCGATTTGTAAAATTACTGTAATACCCTCGATTTGTAAAATTACCTGTAAAATTATCGAAATGCCCTCGATTTGTAAAATTATTGAAATACCCTCGATTTGTAAAATTATTAAAATACCCTCGATTTGTAAAATTAATGAAATACCCTCGATTTGTAAAATTACCGAAATACTCTCGATTTGTAAAATTACCAAAATGCCATTGATTTATAAAATTGTCGAAATACCCTTGTAGGGTAGAATTACCAAAATAGCCCTATAGGGTAGAATTGCCAAAGTACCTCTGTAGGGTAAAATGACCATTTTGCCCTTAGAGTATAAATGACTATTTTGCCCTTATAAGCAACTGACTGACCTGGACTGTGAATTTGATTGATTTGACTGCGATCGTATGACATTGTTTTAACTTGCATGACCGTGGTTGCATGATAGATATGTTTTTGATATATGTTTTAATGACTGTTACTTAGCATGGCCATTATGCATACATGTGTGATGAGTGAGCATGACATTCACGACATTCTGCATGGGGTTGGGTTTGATATGGAGGAAGTTCTGTGTTAGTGGCTTTGCTACATATTTTGATTCTAGTGGCTCTGCCACGTTATCTACTATTAACAGTAAGGCTATGTATTGGTGTGTAGGCTGGGTGGGTCGAGTTATTCCCCACAAGGTGTGCTAGTTGGTACGGGTTGTGTGCTGGTTGGATTGGGTTGGGATGCATACCCACGCTGTTGCATAACTGTTTCTGAGATGTGTTACTATATTGGACTTAGGCCCATTTGTTCTGTTATCGGTTGGGCTAGGCTCAATTGATTCTGTTATGGGTTGTAACCCAAATGATATTGTGTAGTGGGCTTTGGCCCACGTACGTTCTGAGCTGGACTGTACTGTTACCGTTAAAGGGCTCTGGCCCAGACTATTTCTGTTTCTATTTCTGTATACTAACTGTTACTTTAATAAGGGGATTACACACTGAGTTGTCATAAACTCACCCTGTTTTTAACTATGCAGGTAATCCCCAACATGAGATGGTTTGGAGCTGCAAGGGACTCAGAGGTGGCCACACGAATGCTAATACTCTGCTTTAAGACTTTGTTTATTTAAGTCTTATATTTGGGTTTTAAATTCTTGTAATAAGCCATTTGAGGATTTTTAACTTATAATTAGGTTTTATTTATTTCTTTTGAATTGCTAGATTAGGATAAAACGAGTTTTCAAACCAATTTGTGTTTTCAAAAATATACGTTTTAAGCTTATTTACTTCAAATTAGCTTCTGCAACTATAAAAGATTTTCAACGAGATTAATAACGTGTTTTAAAGGTGATTAACTTTTCAATGAACCACATTTTGAAATTCAACAAACACAAACCAAGTCTTTACACAAGTTCTTAAATATCAAGAAGGCTATTAATGAGAGCATAGTTTTCGAAAAACACTTCAATGTGACACTCCAGATTCGGGCCTAACCTCAAGGCCGAGTTTGGGGTGTTACAGCTACAATGGAGGCTTAGTGATGACCACTTGATCAAGATCTGTTTCACTTAGTAAATTATGTTTAATTTATAATTATAGTTTCATTCGAGAGTTTGTAATTTTTGGGACTCTTCGGGCTGGTGGTTTTTATTTTGGTTTTGGGTGCGTTTTGAATCTTTCAATACGATGCATAATGGAAAACATGGTTTTACAAAAACAAAGGTTTTTCTGAAAACACGAACTAGATTTCTAAAATATAACGATTTTAAGGTTTCCACTATAAATTATAATTTGGAAAATAAATGAATTAAATGACATTTTTCAAAAATAGATATAAACGAATATGAATTATGAAACTTGAATGATTTGACGAAACAACTCTGTTTTCAAAACCCTACCTTATGACATTTCTGAATTCAGCCATAACGTCTAAGCCAGGTTTAGGGTGTTAGAACCCGACTGGTGAATCCACTACAATAACCTTCTAGGACAGGGAACTTGGCATATTAGGAATTATGGGTACAAGTAAGTGTACCCCAAACTTGGAATTCTTATGTTAGATCGATGTTATCTGGGAATCTGATGGATGTTCTAAAATATCACCTTCATCGAACCAAGTTTATTGTCTAGATCGACTTGAAGATACGATGTAGCTGGCATTCTAATAGTTGCCAGAGCCAATATAAGAATCCATCGAGAGTTGAGTCCGTATGAATATCATTCTGAGAAATGTATCTAACCACTATCTCTAAGAAGTTGTGAAATAGGAGCATGCTATAATGTGGGAAGTCTGTGATTCACCAATCCTGTGGAATGCGTATAAGATGGTCATATTAGAGGTTGGCGAATAATTATCTGCCAGGAATCAATAAAATATCCTCCAAAGCCTGAAAGAAAGTCCAAAATTCTTAAGTCGAGGAATTCAACAACACCATTTAAAGTTTATAATGGTTGAGATTCACTAGGTTTTATTGAACTTACAGGTGTCTAATTGTTATGCAGGATCTTAGAATTGAACCTGTGTGCCAAGAGAGACCAAGCTAGGATATGCTAAGGTGACAGTTTGAAAAGCGATATTATGCATACAAAGGGATATTTGTGGATATATATGGCGACAGTACTCTACACAATGATTAAGTGGAAACCTTAAAATCGTTATATTTTAGAAATCCTTAAACTCGTGAATGACCTGAAACTCCAATACTCCAATTAAACCATACATAGATCTAGAGAAACTACATAGGCTCAACCTTCAAGAGATAAATAATGATCCAATTGTGATAATTAATTTTCCTTAGGAAAACCCATTATTCAAAGAGCCACGAGAGCAATAAGGAAATAATCGAGAAGAAGACCTAATAGTTCAACAGACGTTACGCGAGTGCGCCCTACCTGCACTAGAAGCAATGTAAAGAAGCATAGAATGGTTGATGATTAGTGCCAATAATTTCAAAATAAAGGCGACCACTATCCAAATGATCCAAAAAACATTTCAGTTCAAAAGGAATATGGTTGAAGACCTGAATCAGCACTTGAAGCAGTTTCTTCAAATATGCGATACCTTCAAATATAATGAGATATCTAATAACGTTGTGTCTATGGTAATTCCCATTCTCCTTATGTGACAAAGCAACTAATTGGTTTGATTCTCTAGAATCAATATCTATTAAAACATGGAATGACTTAGTGAAAATTTTACTCGATAAAATTTTCCAAATTAGTCGAACCATTTAATTGAGGCGAGAAATTGCCAATTTAAAAAATTTAAAGGTGAGTCTTATACGAGGCATGAGAGTGATTCAAGATGATGATAATGAAGTGCCCACATCATAGAATGCAAGCATGGCTCCAGATCCAAATATTCTACAATGGTGTTGACAGACACATTAGATCTAACCTAGACAAAGCATCCGACGGATCCCTCATGTTCCATACATATGAATGAGCCTCCAAAATCATTGAGGATATGGACATGAATTCGTACATCTGGCCTGAGGAGAGATTCATGTACCAATCCAAGCCACCAATGATGAAAGTTGTAAAGAAAAAAAACGACAATGATATATTCCAAAGAATTCTTGAAAAGCTTAACCGTTTGGAGACACCTGTCAAGTCGATGAGAGCAGAGCCACAATTGTAGAATCAATTGGAGGAAGCAAAATATGTAAATAATAAGGGTTAAATACCTATTCAAATACTTATAATCTTGGTTGGAGGGATCATCCAATTTTCAAGTGAAGAGGTAATCAAGGAGGTGCAAATCAAGCCCAAACTCAACAAAATCCTCCCTACCAATCTCCACCGTTGCAACAATGTACTATGGGGAATGACCATGTTGTGTGTGGTCAAAGATTAAATCAACTAGAAGGGGAGAATAAAATAATAAAAATGTACTTTTGACAAGTCTGAGCAACATGGGGACCACTCGAGTCCCAAATAGACAACCTCTGTGACCAAATGAGTAAATTAATGGCGATGTTCCAAAAATAAAATGCCTAGAGCACCCCAAGAAATACAGAGAATAACCCTCAAAGAGCTAGGAAAGAGCATGCATTGGTGATGTGTGATATTTATGATGGTCAAACTTGTAAAACTAACTACTATCACGATAAAGGCAAGCACACCTATCGAACAGTAGTATAGGTTATGGTAAGACCGGGATGTCGAACCCACAAGGACTAAAAGTACTAGTATTAACTTTCTTTTTATTATCTAGCCTAAAATAAAATGGGATTTGTTTTAACTAATTAATCTAGACTAATTAATTAACTAAGAACGTGACAGAGAGTAAATTGGGGAAAATGCTTTTGGAAAACCGATTGATTAATACAATACCCAAGGAAGAATCCACCTAGACTTCACTTGCTATCTGATTCTGAACTAGACGATTTATTCACTTGACTTAATCCATAAAAATTCCTAATTTATGTTAATATCTCTTTCAAGACTAAGAACAACTAACCTAGGTTGATTAATTGAAATTTCTTTCTAATTAAAACCCCTAGTGTTGCATTAACTCGATCTATGGATTCCGTTATTAGATTTGACTCTAATCCAGCAGATTTTCGTCGTCCTATGTCTAGGATTGCAATCAACTCCGCTTGATTGTGTGGATATACTCTTAGACAAGGACTTTTGCTCCACTGAATAAGCACATTCAACTTGTATTAATATCCTGAAATATTAACACAAGAATAAATAACACAATTAAGAACAAATCAAGTATTTATCATATGATTTAGAAAATAATAACAAGATTCGTCTTAGGTTTCATCCACCTCAGGTGTTTAGGGGATTTAGTTCATAATTGTAAAGGAAAACATCTCAAAATTGGGAAAAGAAAACAAAACATAAAGAACCCAAAAGCTTTGAGAGAAACTGAAGGGAGATCTTCAGTCTTGATGTAGATCCTTGCTTCCTAGATGAATCAATCGGTGTTCTTCGAGTAATTCCTTTCTTTCTACTCTGTGTTCCTCCCTTAGGGTGTTTTTATAGACTTTGGAATGCCCAAAATACCCAAAAATTAGATTTTTCCACGTGAAATTGAAGCAGTGCTCGACAGGGACACGCCCGTGTGAGGTTGCTCAGGCCGTGTTCAGCATTGAGAAATTAACACGAGCGTGTGGTTTACCCGTGTGAAAATGCCTTTAGCCATGTTAATGCTGATTTGGGCCCATTTTGCCCGTTTTTGGCTCGTTCCTGGCTCTTTTCTCTTCCTTATGCTCACCTAAGTATAAAACATGAAATTAAAGGATTAGGAGCATCATATTCCATAATTCTAATGATAACTCATCCATAAGTGTGCCAAGAATGGGGTAAAAATATGTATATATTATGGTTTATCAATTGGCGATCATGTTTCTATCAGATAAGCAATGTAAGTCTCCAAGCAAACCTATCTATGAAAAGAAGAAATTTCTACAGGATGTTGATGAACCCACGAAGGAGGAAGAAACCAAGCACCATAGGTCAATCAAGGATGTAACACTCCTTACCCGTATCCATCATCGGATTAAGGTACGAGGCATTACCGGACTTTAACACATGCAAACATACAAAACTGAGTCATAAGATTTACGTCCAATTTAAAAATTTCCATTCATATGCATAATGCCCTATTACAGGCCTTCAAGGCCAAAAACATACATTGGAAGAGGTTAGGAACTAAACCGAGAACTTTTGAAATTTTTACAACACTCAGGAAATTTTCATACTTTGGAGAGTTACACGCCCGTGTGGGCAGGCCGTGTGGTCACACACGCCCGTGTGGCTCAGGACACGCTCGTGTCCTCAACCCGTGTAAATATTTATTTATGATGTCATCAACATTTTAGGTTCACACGGCCAAGTCACACGCTCGTGTACTAGGCTGTGTGGCAAATTTAATTTTCACATTTAAGGTGCAGACTTCACACGGCCTGGGCACACGCCTTATGTCCTAAGGCTGTGTCCTTTACACGGCTGAGACACACAGCTATATCTCTGGCTGTGTGTTTACTACTAGGCATTGTTTTTGCATAATTAAGATGTAGGGGACACATGGCCTCTCAACACAACCATGGGGCTGACCATGTGTCACACACAGCCTAGACACACGCCCATGTGTCTACCCATGTGGACAACTTTAAGGCTATTTTCCAAGCCATTTTCCACCCTCAACTTCCTTCACACACTTATACATCTCAATAGCATTTAAAATGAAATTAATTATCCATCAACATCCATAAACATGGCTTGAAAATGGCCTTCACTCATCATCAAAGACAATAAATCATGCATGTACATATAAATAGGTTTACAACCCAATTAGCCAATGTAAGCCAGTTCGTATGGCTATATACCAAATCAAATCCTTAATAACACATACACAAAATGACTAAGACCCTATACATGCCATAGACTCAAAGGTTTACGTTCATTTACCCAACATGATAGCTTGATAGTGTGATGGCATCTCCGGCTATCTTTAACCCGAGCTACCGTACCATCCTGTAAGATATGGGAAAAGAATGGGAGTAAGTTATAGAGCTTAGTAAGTTTATATACAAATAATAAGCATCTTAGAACACCACTTATGTAACACCCCTTACCCGTGTTCAATGCCGGAACAGGATACAAGGGATTACCAGAATAAAACACATATAATCGTACTAAACCAAGACATAAAATGAACATCCAAATTAAAACCTTTCAATTATTCACCATTCACTCGATCAGCGCAAATCATGCATTTCATAAATTGCATCATCATAAACATGTAACTTAAATAATAATAAACAACTTCGGTAACTTTATACAGAGTGATATGTCAAATATTAAAGATCAATATTTCAGGCACTAATAATATAATATACAAAAAAATATTCAAGTCTTCTATACATGCCATAGTTCCAAAATATGGTTACAAAATACCAAAAGAAATAGTTGATCGTGTTGATGAATCTCTGACAATCCTCGAGTCACGAGCTAACTTGATTACACTATAAAATAAGACAAGGGAAAGAAAACAAAGTGAGCATATAGCTTAGTAAGTAAATATGTAGATAATAAACAAACTATTAATGACTTTTATAGATCTTCAAAATATGCTTTCACAAAACCACACATGGATCCACCATTTACTCAAGTTTAGAACAAGCCATCCATTCGAGTCCCAGTCACTAAATTATTTTTATATGGAGCTACAAAACTCCAAATTACGATCCACTGATTTTCTTAGAAACTAGACTCATATGTCATTTTATCATAAAATTTTCATAATTTTTGGTTTGGCCAATTAGTACAGTTTGTTCATTAAAGTCTCCCTATTTCGTTGTTCGACAGTTCTGACCACTCTTCACTAAAATTTAATTATCTCTCTGTATAGAATTTAAATGATGTTCTCGTTTGTTTTTTATGAAAATAAACTCATTAAGGAATCTAACCATATAAAATATATCTCATAATTATTTTTTTACAATTTTTAATGATTTTTCCAAGTTAGAATAGGGGATAATCCTAAACCTGTCTCACAAAAATTCAAATATCTCAGAATATAGAATTCATTTACTTACTCCGTTTCTTTTATATGAAAATATACTCAATAAAATTTAATTCCATATCTCACTCAACTTCTAATTCCATTTCCACCATTTTTGGTGAATTTTGAAAGCCACCCTACTGCTGTTGTCCAAACTGTTTTATTTCAAATTTCACCTTTTCATAAGTTTCCTTATATCAATTTTCAAAATAACACTTACCCACATCAAACTTATCGAAGTTCGATCATTTATCGAACACATGGATCATAACATATATATTCATATCCCCGTACTTATTACCACATTTTCACATCAATTTTCACTTAGTAAAATATGTTTCTCCCGATGAAAACTTCGGAATGGTAGCCAATAACAGGTGTTTTCAGCACTTAGCTCCACATTGTTAAATCGATGCCTTATAGTCGTGGTAACATCAATTAACTCCACGCTATTTAATCAACGCATCATTGTCGTGGTAACAGCACATAGCTCCACGACATTAAATCAAAGCAGTATAGTCGTGGTAACAGCATATAGCTCCACGACACTAAATCAAATCCATGTATTATAGACGTGGTTAAGCACATAGCTCCATGCTATCAGAACAATGCATTTTAATGGTGGTAACGGCACATAGCTCCACAATATCAAATCAATCTCATACCTGAGTGGTTTCAACACATAGCTCCACTCTTTTATTTTGAAGGTTTATTCGGGACTTTCTTGCTTAATCCCATTTCGTCAACCACAATTTACCAATTATATCAAGCAACCTTTCAATAATAAATTCACTCATACAATATAAAAATATTATAAAAATAATTAAAAACGGTGTATTATTTACATATAACTTACCTCAATACAAAATACGTCAAGTTTGCAAATTAGTCTAAAACCTTGTTTTTGCCTTGGTCAAGGTCGATTCCACGCTCTTCTGGATAATCGAGCTTGAAAGTTTGAAAAACCCTAGCTATGTCTTCTCTATGCAGGTTTTGGCCTTGGGGTAGAAGATGAGCAAAAATTGGCTTTTAATTTGATTTTTAATTCATTTAATCACTAAATGACCAAAATGCCCCTAACTTAAAAAAATCCTATTTCACCTATTTCATGTCCATTTTTGTCCACCAACTTAACCAACGGTCTAATTACCATTTAAGGACCTCCAATTTAAAATTTTATAACAATTGGACACCTCTAACATGTAGAACTCAACTTTTGCACTTTTAACAATTTAGTCATTTTGACTAAATTGAGTGCCCAAACATCAAAATTTTCAAACGAAATTTTCACAAAATCATTCCATAAAACCGTAGACCATAAAAATATAATAAAAATAATTTTTTTCTCGTCAAATTTGTGGTTCTGAAACCACTGTTCCGATTAAGCCCAAAATCGGGCTGTCACAACTTAACCATACGATTTATATAAAGAAGGATAACACAATGTTATCACAAATCTCTTAATCATCACTTGTTTAAACACAACCTTACCGGGAGTCCATCACTTATTAAGCTTATCACGTATGAGTTTTATTAATGATCATTTATCTAAAACCATCAATATGAGTACAAGATAAAATAAGATGCCATAAGGCTCACATTATCGGCTCTATTTTTCGATCATTTCCAACCTCCTAACAAACATGCACATTAATTAGAAATATTCACATTTCAAGCATTTATTCTAAATTCTTTCAAATGTTTTAAATTCGTATTTTCCCATAGTCATTTAATAGGCAATTATTCTAATCCTTCCTTTTCTCTCGGATCTAATGCATCACAATATGAGAGAACAAAATATGTTATAACATAACTCAATTTGGCCCGAAAGCCCATTTTACCATCGTTATTCGAACTTATCATGTATTTCATAAATCACAAACATAGATCAATAATCACAAGTCTTTCACTAATAACATTCTCATGGGAATCATAGACTCACAATATCGTGTAATCAATAATTATAAACATCATGTACATACTTGTATCTCTTAATTCGTAACATAGCCACATACACTTTCACACCTTTGACATTCTTGTTGAACACTCGGAATACTAACGGATACACAGAAGGTTTACACATAAGTGCCACATATACGTAGCCAAAGCTATCACTTATCACATTTCACATATATGCTCATTCATGAGCTAGTCACGGGTCCGCTCACACAAGCTGACGATCAAAACGTAGCTACCTAGTGCTGCTCACACAAGCTGATCGGTATCCGTAACATATGTAGGACTACCTAGGCACTGGCAGACGAACAAGACCAGCACCCGGACATCACATAATCACATAACCACACACATAGGTTCCTAGTGACATGTCACTTGTATCATTTTCTATTCCTAAGGTTCAACTAGGATTTCTCATTTTCACTTGTCGAAGCTTTAACAATTATACCCGAAGGGTCGATCATACAGCTCATACAATATAAAAGCATAAAAACATAATTTATGATGTATTATTTACATACAAACTTACCCCGTCACGAAAATGGAGAGAAGAGGCTTAACTGTTAATTACTTGTTTTTCTCTCATTCTCATTCCGAACCTCGTTTTCTCGATCTATAATAGTAAATTTAACTTATTCATTAATCAAATTATTCAATTTAGTCCAAAATTTGGTAAAAATTACACTTTTGCCCCTAAACTTATCATATTGACATTTTTACCCTTAGGCTCGTAGAATGAAATGTACTCAATTTCTTTGACATACAAGCTTAGCCGAACCATTTTCATAACTATAACAGCCCACAATTTCCATTAAATCATATTTTTAACACATATTTCACAAATTTTACAATTAGGTCCTTTTATGCATTTTGACCAAAAATCACTTAGTAAAAGTTGTTTCTCTAACCATAAACATGCATAATCTACCATTAATCATGAAAATACACATTTCTAACATGGGTCAAACCCTAGACCTTCATCATATCTCAAATAGTTGGTAAAAATAGGTAGATCATGATACAAGGATTTCAAAAACATAAAAATTATTAAAAATAGGGCTAAAACAGGCTTACCATCAAACTTAGAAGCTTGGCCAAACCCTATCCATGTCTTCCCTTGCTATATTCGGTATGGAGGAGAAAGATGAACAAAATTTGGCATTTATTTTGTTTATTAAGTCATTTAATTACTAAATGACCAAAATGCCCCTAACTTAAAAATATCCCATTTCACCTATTTCATGTCCATTTTTGTCCAACAATTTAATCAATGGTCTAATTGCAATCTAAGGACCTCTAATTTAAGAACTCCTCACAATTACCTCCCTTATCATAAAAAACACAAGTTTTTCACTTTTTACAATTTAGTCCTTTTGACTAAATTAAGTGCCCAAACGTCAAAATTTTTGAACGAGATTTTCACGAAATCATTACTTGAAATTTTAGACCATAAAAATATAATAAAAATATTTTTTTCCTTCTCAGATTCTTGATCCCAAAGCCACTATTCTAACTAGGCCCAAAATCGGGTTGTTATAAAAGAGGTACCCAAATCTGTGCCTAATATGGTAATCTCAACTCACAACACAACAAAGATACCCTCAAAATTAAAAAAATTAGGTAGCTTTACAATCTTAATTGGGATAGGGGATCAATATTATAGCAAAGCCCTTTGCGATTTAGGGGCTAGTATAAATTTGATACCCGTATCGATCTATTGGAAACTAAGACTCAGGGAGGTGAAAAACACATCAATAATAATACAATTATCTGATGGATCTTTGGTGCACCCAAAAGGTGTGCTTGAGGATACATTGGTCAAGGTATGAGGGTTCATAATCTCGTCAATTTTGTATTGACTGTGACGAAGATTAAAAAAATCCCTATTCTATTGGGTAGGCCATTTCTAGCCAATTATAAATCAATAATTGACCTTGAGTGAAACAAGCTTATTATAAAAATCATGATGAACTAGAAGTGTTTAAATGTGGCTACAACTCCCAAAGTTAGGAGTTACAAAAGGAAAAATGTTACGCGTTATTTAATTTAATCACTAATGGCTTTAATCAAAGGTAATTCACGAGTTTTGTATGTGTAGGCACTTATAAGAGAAGAGAACGGGAAAAAGGCGAGACTCCGGTGGAAGAAAGAACAATTGGAAGAGCAAAGACAAGCGAGACTGCTAGCTGAAGTCGATGGTGAATTTCAATAAATCACTAGACAAGTCCAGTAGCACAAGCAAACTTAATTAGTTTGTACATATTGTATATTATTATTTTTTATTGATTAGAACTAGGAAATAGACGAGTATTTGATGTCAAAATTAAAAGAAACCAAGTTTCCGATGACAACGGAGGAGCTTAACGTTATTAGGATGCAAGTATGAGCAACCGAGCACCATTTACAAGTCCCGGAGAGGCCAAATTGAAGTTGTTTGCTACCACATCCTACCTATGGTGCGACAATAGCTACAAATTCAATGCATATAGGAGAACAACTAACATCATGTCTCACCACGCCCTCTCTATGGCGTAGCACGTTAAGTCATTTTTGGAAACTTTCTGATCATGGTTTTATGTGACATTCCATGGTATTTACCAAGTTTGCACAGCAAATCCAACCCTATAACAACTCTATTTAATGTTTTTATCAACCAATACGCTCCAAGCCACACATCAATTATCCTCCCGAGTATAGCTATCTTCTCCTACCAAGCGTAAATCAATTGTTTGTGAAATAACACCGAATAGAAGCAAGACGAAGCACATATGAAAACTCCAACCCATTCAAACCAAACATGGACACAAAACAAGCAAGAAGTAGTGTATCATAGCCACAGAAGCATACATTGGAAGAAATGATCGTGCAAATACAACAACACTTGAGCAGCTGAGAAATATGGAATTAAAGACTTTCAAGTGGACGGTATTTCCTGCATCAAGCCAATTGGAAGACTATGCAAGAAGGTATGGCATAAAAACTCCTTCATTCACAGCACTATACCAGCAACCGTTCCACAACATAACTGTGAATGTGAATGAGACAAACTAAATAAGGGGCATAATTAATAGATCAACATCGAGCGGTAGGCATACTACAATGCAATGCGATGTTAATAAAGAGAATAACCTGAGGGAATCAGCAACAAGGAAAAAAAACCGCATATCGACTCCGAACAAAAACAATAAAAACAATCATGTTAAGCAGAAGAAGAGGAAAATTTGGAATCTAGTGGAAGAGTCGGATCCTAATTCCTATTGATTTTGAACATTTTTATTTTAATATTTGGATTTTGTACTCTATTTTTATTTCTAGGGATGATTTTTAATTTTTGTTTTAGTTTTTAATTAGTTAGGATTTATTATTTTCTATATATATGTGTATTTTTATTTTTATTTATAGGAACCTCATAATTTGTCACGACACTATGATTGAGAGCAAAAATCGAAAGGAGGAGTAGCCCCACCAATTGAGTTGCACGTATCATGCCAATCGAGTAACCTCTTTCCTTTACATTTTTATTGCACATTAGGGACAATGTGCTGAATAAAGTGTGGGGGTGACTTAGGAAAATTTTTAAAATTTTATGTTTAGTATTTTATTTTCTTTCTTTCGTTTTAAAGTTTTATTTTCATTCTTTCTTTGAGCTTGAGCTTGTAGAAATACAATTGACTGGTTAGGAGCATATACATAGGTTATTTGTTTAAATTGTAAATCTAGCCTAAAATTAAATAATTTAGGTTGTTTGTATTTGGACTAATTAGTTTAGTTTATTAGACTATAAATAGAAAAAGGATTAAATATACCAAATGATAAAGGTAAATATGAATAAGTAATTGTATTTGTAGAAATATAAGATGTTCAAATTAAAAAGAAAATACTCGGGACTTAGAAATGGTTTAGGACTAAACCAATAACTTAAAACAATTTCAGGAAACTTAGAAAATTTTCATGAAAACAGGGGACACACGCCTGTATGAATAGGTCGTGTGTCTCACACGGCCACCAGACATGCCCGTCTCACAGGCCGTGTAGATATTAGAAATGGGATCACATGGCCGTGTCCCAGACCGTGTCCTACCCCATGTAACTCTTTGACTTGGCCACACGACCGACCACATGCCCATGTGTCTAGGCCGTGTAACTCACTGACTTGATTTGTAATTAACCTTTAAGGGACACACGGCCATGTACCATGACTGTGTGTCGCACATAGCTGAGACACACGCCCGTGTCTCTGTCTGTGTGGATAAAAATAGGCTATTTGCAAAGCCATTTTGCCACCCTATTTTTATACATCTGCACAAGTACATTTTGCACCCATTTCATAACTAAATAGGCAGCCAATTTCATCATCCAAATGCACAAATCATGCCATAACTATTCCTTCCAATTCAATACCCAATTTGTCAACATTTACCTAACCAAATACATGCCAAAACAATATCAAAACAATATGCTTTACTAACCAAACTGGCATCCACATACCCAACCAAAAACAAGTATATCACAAGCAATTATACAATACATGCCAAATAACCATTTGAGTAACTTTAACTATCATCACTCATACTAAAATGATCCATAGCACATGGCAATATGTATACACCACATATCATATACCATTTGAACCACACATCATTATCATAACCACATTGCCAAATTCATATAACAAGCCAACCTATATTGCCACATACATAACAACCTTTACATCATTTACAAGCCAAATCTCATGGCTATAATTTCATACTTCAAAATCGTACCAAAAGATAACATAGCCTATACATGTCATATACCATATATACATAACTTTAAAAGTACCGAATTAGATGTTTGATAGTGCGATGACATCTCTGACAATCCCAGGATCCAAGCTAGCTCGATTTCACTATAAAACAAGGAGAAATAAAGCAAAGTAAGTTTTGCAGCTTAGTAAGCTCGTATGATAATAAACTTAACTTAACAAATGAATGCAAATCAACCATTTGAGCATAATATAGCATAATACATAACAATCCACAAACCTTTCTCATGATCATAACATAATTACACATGAAATTTCTCAACTTACTTCATTTCAATACTCATATACCTTCCATCCATACCTGTGACATTTAGATCAATCATACTTTCATCCTTGTCTGGTTTATGCCCGTTGAACCATTCGGAATACATTTAGATACTCGGGAAGCTGGTATACACAGTAACAATGCCATATCCTAGATATGGTTTTACATGTAATCTCGTATCGATGCCATAGCCCAGCTATGGTCTTACACGAAATCTATATCGATGCCATAGCCCAGATATGGTCTTACACGTAATCTCAGTAACCCTAATGTCATGACATTTGTATCCTAAACTATTCGTAAGGTTCGTACGTGACTTTTATTTGTTGAATCTCGGTTAATTATATTCGAAAGCTCATTTCCAACCAATTTCATAATTCATTTCAATAATAATACACTTATAAGACAAATTAAACTACATTTATTACCATACAAACTTACCTCGGATGTGAAAATGACGAGGAGGACAAACTATTCGATCACTTTGTTTTTCCCCCGATCTAAGCCTGAATTCTTTCTTTCTTGATTTAAACATAATCAAATTTAGCTTATTTAATCAACCATTCATTCAATTTAGTCCAAAACACACATTAGGGCTATTTTACACATTTTCACCTATACTTTCACATTTTTACAATTTAGTCCAATTTCACAAAAATTACAAATTCACACAATTTCTTTGAAATCCATGATGGCCGAATTCTCTATAGGTCCCGAGCAACCCATATTTCTCAATTATTGATACATTTCACCCCACATTTTACACATTTCACAAATTAATCCCTAATTCATATTTTCACTAAAAATTACTTTACAAAACTTGTATATCTATCATCAAACTCTCATATTTCATCAGCAAACATCAAATAACACAAGTATTCATCAATGGCATCTTTCAAAATCTTTAACACTTTTGCAAAATAGTTCCTGGGCTAGCTAGTACTAGTTACAAAGATCACAAAAACATAGAAATCATAAAAAACTGAGCAAAAATGTACGTACTACTAGAACATGTAAGAGCCAAACCTTCAAAGCTTGTTAATGGCTTTTCATGAATCGGTGATGAAAATGATAATTAGAAAGTAATTTGGTTTGTTTTATTTAATCTTTACTTTATTTGCATTTTACTATTTTAACCTTTATAAAACACATATTAATTCATCTAATATAAGTCCAAGTATGTCCATTTATGTTAAAAATTATCTAATACCAACATAAGGACTTCCACTTTTAAGATTCATAGCTATTTAGTGCATTTAACAAATAGAACACTAGTTTTGCACTTTACGCGATTTAGTCCTTTTTATCAAATTAAGCATCCAAACAATAAAATTTTCACACATACATGCTATCATGCTGTAAACACAAAAAATAATATTAAAAATAAATTTTCTAACCTCGTATTTGTGGTTTCAAAACTACTGTTCCGGTTTAGCAAAAAATGGGTTGTTACAATTATATTGTCTGGATTCTTTGGTAAGTGTCAATTTTTGGAAAATTGAGATTTGTTTTCTTTTAATATATAGTACAAAGTACCATAATATTTTAAGCCCGTCATTTCTTTTCTGTAACTCCAGTTACTAGATTGATTGAGTTTTTGAGTAACTTTCAGTTTTTGAATTTTGGAATTTTAAAATTTATAATACAAAGTGCTCTTCTTCTTCTTCTTCTTCTTCTTCTTCTTCTTCTTCTTCTTCTTCTTCTTCTTCTTCTTCTTCTGCAAGCCCACCATTTCTTGTCTCAAGTTTCAAGTCAAGATTTTACTTTCAACTATAAATAAAATGCACACACATACATACATATTATTTCTAATGATCTGAAAAGAACAGAGCCAATGCCGATCTCCATGAAAAAAAAGGAAAAAAGGGAAACAAAAGAAGAAAATCAAGAGAGCGTAAAATAACAAAACAAATGAAGAAAACGAGTAGGATCAAAGTGAATGGGTATTTAATTTTTTTATGAAAGTTCAAAGACTGGTTTTTTATGAGATTGAATGTGGAAAAATTAGCTGCAAAATTTTTGTTTTGATGAGATTGATTTTTATATGAACTTTCTATCTATACTTAGGATTTTTTATAATTTTTTTAAAAATTATTGTTAAGAAAATTTTAAAAATATTAAAATGATTTTTTAACTATGAATCAGGGACCAAATTAGTTATTAATCCTTTGAATTAAGGTGTAACTTTGCTTTTTTAACGGAAGTTAACAGTTGAGTGATAAAAATATAACAATTTTACAATATTAGTGACTATTATGTAACTTTTGAAAATTAAATAATCAAAATAACTTTTTTAAAAAAATAGAAATAATTTATTTAATTTACCCTATTTTTAAAATCACAATCAACCCTTTAAATTAACTTTGCTTTTATCTCCTTGAACAACGTATAATATCAATAAGTATTTATTTAAATTTTTGGATTGTAAGCTTAATCCACTTGATTTTTATCTAAAAGAAATCCACTTGATTTTATGTCTAAACAACATTCTCAATCAAGTCAAATTGATTAGATTGGAAAAATTCCAAGTTGGACCAGTATCTAACCTTATTTTATGACTATAAATAATTTAAAGATAAAAGTAAAATTCTTGAATTATGACATTTGGAAATCCTCACGTGCTAAATTATGTCAATTAAATGTTGTTCATGACAATGATATATAACTACTGATATCGAATTGATAGCCACGTTAATAAAGGTGGTTTGTCTACGATTTTGTTTTCAAATGATCTTTAAAACAACATTTTAGTTAGTGGAAATTTGGAATAGATCATGCTTAATATCAACTGAATTATTTAATTAAATGTGAACATGGCTGAGAACTCAATTTTTACCAGAAGACTCATTTGATAAGTAATTTTGTATGTCTTGAAATGATCTTTAAACATTAGCTCTAAATTCAAAAAATTACATTAATTATTGAAATGACTTAATAAATTTATAAAAATGTATAAAACAATCATATCAAACATTTGTTTATTATAATAGAAAATTTAGCCAATTTTTTAAAAAAATTTATGGATGATCAAAAATCGATTTAATTCAACTTTCATATGTAATGGTGCCTACTTTTAAGAAAACTTAGTTAACTTTCCATTTATTTATTACCTACAACATTAACTAAAATGTAGTAGTGGAAAAATTACATTCAACTTAGTTTTAAATTTAATAGAATATAAGTTTTATGCATAATCCATTAAAAACCAAATTTCTTCATCCTAGAATTAAATTAAGTGTCTTGCACGCTCCTTAGACCCAAATCTTAATTCTTAAGCCACAAATCAATATCTAAAGCAACTATAGTCTCTAAATAATAAAAATATCAAATAATAAGTATAAAATATTTTAATAAAAGAAAAGTCGAGCCGAGACCCTCTGGATGTCGTATCCACGTCCTAACCTAATAAGTTATGCAACATCCCAAAATCGGCTCAGAAGTTTTGGCCAAAATTCGGAGGCACATTGATCACCGAAGTGATCGCAGAAAAATTTTAGTTTAACAAACCAAAAAACATTGCAGTATTTAAGTTACATAAAATTCTCAGTTATAAAATCCTGATATTTCAAAAGAAAATACAGTCCCAATGACACTTATGTGCGTAAAACACAAAATTCCGTACCACAGTTTTCAAAACAGTACCTACAATTCATGGTGTTTAATTATAAACTCAGAAATTATTAAAATACTATTAAAGCCTGTTTTTAACCATGACTATCCGATACCTCTGCATATCGAGTCCAGCAACAAAATTCAAAAATGTACCTACAAGGGGAAACACTAAGGGGTAAGGTACACGAGCTCAGTGTGAGTTTAAAACGTATCTAACAATGGAATTATAGATTAGAAACCAAACAATAGTTAGATAACGAAAAGTACCTCCAGAGATACGCAGAAACATAAAAAAAACTCAAAACCAACGTCCCAAACAAACATAACAGTCAAAGTACACCAAAACACACACATAGTACTCAGCAGATAAACCCGTTAACGAGTCGACACAATAATACTTATCATCACAATCCAAAATGTCAATATGCTAACACCTCAATACGTGCAGACTCAATCATAAATGTTATGACAAACAGACAAATTACAAACAAGCAATTCACACCCAAATGCATATGAATGCAATCAAGTATTAAAACCCACCCATCCAGCCAAACACCTCTCTGTCACCCGGTCACACCCCAAAAGAGCTGTTTAAGCTCATCTACCAAACACACCACATAGGACCTCAAAATGCCTATCCAACATATACACCATGTAAGTGGACTAAGCCACTCAAGTAATAATATGCAGCGAGGCTGACGTATATGCAGTATAGTGCATTACGGTGAACCGCTGTACAAACATGTTGCAGTTTAAACTAACAGATCAGATAATAGTACGCAACAAAGCTAACATACATGTGGTATAGTCGGTAAATTGCTGTACCGATAAGTTGCAGTTAAACTGCTAGATCAGAATCAGTCTTCCTTCTCTTCACAACCAACACAAAAATTACTTTATGCAAGTGCATGTATGCTTACAACTTCATAGAAACAATGAACACATTAAGAGACAGTAAGACAAAAATAGGCATGCACACACTTAGCTAATCGAGTTCATAATCAAATATCTCGTACAACAATCACAAATAACATATACGCCAAAACCCAGATCAGAGTCTTCACTACCCTCACTAAAGCCTAGTTAAGGTTTAAAACACATAGACACATTTTTAAATCAAAACATACACAGAACTAAAATTGGTGGCTTAGGGCCACACGGCTGTGTAGAAAATGTCTAGGCCGTGTGTGGGGTCAACACGCCCATGTGAGGGGGAGACATGCCAATGTGAGAGAACACACACCCATGTGAGCCAGGGACATGGCTGTGTGAGCAAGCCGTGTAACTCTTTGTCCACCTGTGCTAAAATAGAGTACAAAGTAGACATGGTCGTGTGTCTAAAACACACGCCCATGTGGGATCCCTAAATCCTCAAATTAGCCATAAGGCCATATGGCTAGGTCGTGTGGCACCAAATTACTAAAACCTTAATTCCTAAACACACACACCCGTATGCCTAGGGGACACGGCCGGGTGAAAATAGACTAATTTCCCCAAATCAACCACACGACTGTATGGCACCCAAATTAGCTCAGAAACCCTAAATCCCAACTGCACACGGCTGTGTGAATCACCCGTGTGGGGGCACACACCCATGTAGCCACCTGTGTGGTCATAAAACCGTAACGAAATAGGCTACCGAATGTGCCTTTGTTATCGAAATGTTCTCCAATCCTTAATAACTCAGAATGTAACACCCCAAACCCAGCCCAGATGTTATGACCAAATTTGACAGTGTCACATTGAAGTGTGAAACGTAAACCTTATTGTCGTTTGAAACCTCAAAATCAACTAATCAATTTGTGATTAAACGGTGACTTTAGAATGGGTTATTCATTTTTAAAACGTGCATCGTTTGTTGAGTTATTTGCTTTTAAAACATAATTTCATTTGAAAACCCAAACTTGGTTTAACCTCTTTGTGTGCATTAAAGGTTGATTTAAAAACCTCGCGTTATTATCGAAATTTACTTTCTTTAAAATGCGAGGTTTTTAAATTAACCTTTAATGCACACAAAGAGGTTAAACCAAGTTTGGGTTTTCAAACGAAATTACGTTTTAAAAGCAAATAACTCAACAAATGACGCACATTTTGAAAATGAATAACTCATTTTGAAGTCACCGTTTAATCACAAAATGATTAGTTGATTTTGAAGTTTCCAATGACAACAAGTTTTACGTTTCACACTTCAATATGACACCGCCAGATTTGGACATAATGTCTGGGCCGGATTTGGGGTGTACATTTAGTAGTATCAGAACCACATTGCAAAACTTGACTGTAGAATGGTTTTTAGTTTATGGGTTTCTTAAAGTAGCTTTCAAATAATTTGAAGTGTTTTGAAGGATTTTACTAATTGTGTGGCACACCGAGTCTCCGACGCTGAATATGTAAGTTTTCTTAATACCGATGTCTGTTTTAAATTGAAATACTATAGGTAAGAAATACTGAGACTACTTTAGACGTTAGATTGTACTGAGATGCTCTAATTAGAGTAAACTGGAAACCATAGGAAACTGAATCTATAGTGAACCTACGATCTGCGAAAATAAACTCTAAACTATTACTTCTCACAAAATATCTGCTTAACTATGGGAACTGTAAATAATCTGCATAAAATTTCTAATTCAGATAATATGAAAAGTGATAATGAGCACTAGAGGTACTCGTGGAATGGGTACAAGCGGCCACGACAAAGGCCGTGGAAGTGGTAGGGCTGGGTTTTCCTCATCAGGCCACATGCCTAACGTTGAGGCTAGAGAGGTACTAGCATCACTGATAGCTAAGACGAGGTCATATGATCGAGCGACTGGGGATGACGCACTGTCCCAAGCTATACTACAAATTCTACAAAGGGTCGCTGGGCCCAATACTGGTACTGGGGGCCGTGGGTCTATTACGGAACGACTCTAGTCGAATGGAGCTGAGATCTTTAGGGGTACTGCTGGAGTAGCCCCTAATGTGGCTGAATATTGGTTGGAGGCCACAGAAAGAATAATGGATGACCTTAACTGCACCCACGAGTAGAAACTAAAAGGTGTAGTGTCATTGCTGCGGGAGGAAGCCTATCAATGGTGGCTTACCGTGAAAGAGGGCACTTAGCCTGACCAGTTAACTTGAGGATTCTTCAAGTCTGCATTTCAAGGGAAGTATGTGGGCGCTAGTTATATGGATGCTCAGAGAAGAGAATTCTTGAATTTGACTCAGACGGATAGATCTGTGGTTGAGTAAGAGGCGAAATTTCTACGACTTAGCTGCTATGCTCGAGGGATAGTGGTAACAGAATATGAGCGTTGTGTTCATTTTGAGGACGACCTCAGGGATAATCTACGGGTACTGATAGCTCCACAGAGGGAGCGAGATTTTACTGCGTTAGTGGAAAAGGCGAAGATCGTCGAGGATGTGAAGCGCGCTGAGCGCCAAAACCGAGAAAAGGAAATGGCAGAAATAAGAGGGATTCAGAGCCCTCCAATTCTATTCAGAGGCCTAAGAAAAAGGCCAGAGTGGATGGGCCAGTCAGAGTTGGGCACCTTGTTGCTGTTACTGGGTTACTGGGTTACAACCTTGTGCTGATTATGGGAAACACCATCTAGGCGAGTGTTGGAAAAGGATTGGAGATTGTCTGTGATGTAAATTGATGGAGCATTGTATTAGAGAATTTCCTCGGAGGCTAGATCAGGTGCAAGCTATTGGTATGGGTAATGTACAGCCGCCGAGGGGTGGTCAGCAGCCGCCAAGTGGCCGTGGTCAGGCCAGGGGTGGAAACGGTTTGGGTCATGGTCGTGAAGCACCGGGTAGAGGTGCTAGACATACTGAGGTGCGACAGCCATCTCTAGTTTATATTGCTCATCGTCGAGAGGATTGAGGCGCCCCATATGTGATTAATGGTACGTTATTTATCCATGATGTACCTTATATGGATTGACATTGGGTCTACACATTCGTACATTGCATGCACTGTGTCTAGAACTTTGGGTATTTTATGTGAGAATACTGCTAGTAAAATGGCCGTAATAAGTTCATTGGGGCAGTTAGTGAGGGTGAATAAACTATTTAGAGGTGTGCCTTTAGAGGTTCAAGGAATTACTTTTGTAGCAAATTTGATGGAACTGTCTTTTGGTGAATTTGATCTAATCTTGGGAATGGATTGGTTGGTAAAACACCGAGCAAGTTTGGATTATGCTGCGAAATGCATGGTACTGAAAACTGCAGAGGATGAGGAGGTAGTTGTGATTGGGGAGCATCGAGATTACTTGTCAAATTTGTTCATTAAGGGCTGAGAAATTGGTTCGTAAAGGTTGTGAGGTGTATTTAGCCTACATCAATAATTCAGATTCTGAAAGTCATTTTATTAAGGAATTAAGAACAGTTAAAGATTTTTCTGATGATTTTCCCGATGGGCTACCTGGATTACCTCTAAACCGTGAAGTTGAATCTGGGATCAAGCTTCTACCTGGTACAACTCCAGTGTCCATTGCCTCTTATAGAAGGGCACCGAAGGAGCTTGTGGAACCTAAAGATCAAATTCAAGAGTTACTGGATCGAGGATCCATTCAACCAAGTGTGTCTCCATGGGGAGCACCAGTGTTATTTGTGAAAAAGAAGGATAGATCCATGCGTATGTGCATCGATTACTGGCAATTGAATAAACTAACCATCAAGAATAAGTACCCTTTACCGAGGATTGATGATCTTTTTTATTAGCTTCAAGAAGCTTCGATTTTCTCAAAAATTGACCTTTTTTTTGGGTACCATCAACTGAGAGTCAAAGAGACTGATGTTTACAAGACAACATTTAGGTCTCGTTATGATCACTACGAGCTCCTAGTGATGTTGTTTGGGCTAACGAATGCACCAACAACCTTTATAGATCTGATGAACCGAGTGTTCTAGCCCTATCTGGATCGGTTCATGGCGGTTTTTATAGATGATATTCTGGTGTATTTGAAAACTGAAGCTGATCATGATGCACATCTCTAAGTGGTTCTTCAGATTTTAAGGGGATAGCAACTGTATGCCAAATTTAGCAAGTGCGAGTTCTGGTTGAGATAAGTTACTTTTTCGGGTCATTTGGTTTCAGCTAAGGGGATTAGGGTTGATCCTCGAAAAATTGAAGCTGTTCTGGATTGGAAACCACCTAAGACTGTATCTGAGATTCAAAGTTTTATGGGTCTAGCAGGGTATTATAGATGTTTTGTTGAGGGGTTCTCGTTGATTGCTGCATGATAAATGCTAAATTATACATATTTTTACCTCATGTTTAGCCTATACTTTGGATGAATTATGACCAATTTAGTGAGAATTGGTGCTCTTAATCTTTCTTTTTCACATCTTATACTCAGAAGAGCATAGGGAAGAGAAAAAAATGGAAAATGGACCAAAAACCAGAGAAGATGGGCCAAAATGTGAAAACGCATGGCCCAAGAAGTCACCACACGGCCGTGGCACACAACCGTGCGACACAAAGATCACACGGTCCAGCCCCCGACAAGCACGGCCTGGGCACATGGCCGTGCCACCCAAGCATTCCAGAACACGGCCTCTTGTCGAAATCACACGTGCGTGGCACATGGGCGTGTTCTAGTCGTGAGGAAGAGGAATTTCACTCGGATTTGGATGCTTAGAGGCTAAGAAAGGCTCCCCAAAGCTCTATATAAAGACCCTAGGAGGCAACTCTAAGGGTGTACTCTTTTTCTCCCAATAAGAGCGCCATCTTTCTGCCAACACGAGGAGTGAAAGCAAGGAATTACTCCAAGGGAAGTCGATTGATTCATCCCAGAAGCCAGAATCCTACATCAAGACAGAAGATCTCTCTAAATTCCTTCAAGGGTTTTTGGTTTCTTTATGTTTTGTTATTTATTTTCTTCTGAGATATCTCTTTTCTTAATTATGAACTAAACCCCTCAAATACTTGAGGGGGATGAAACCTAAGACGAATCTTGTTATTATTTATTCTTGAGCTATATGATAATTGCTTGAATTGTTCTTAATTATGTGTTCTTCATTCTTGATTTAATAATCCTAGGTATTATTTCAAGAAATTGATGTGCTTAGAGCAGAGAAGCAAAAGTCCCTGTGATAAGAGTAGATCTACCATAATTAAGCGGAGTTGCATGCAACCCTAGACATAGGGCGACATAAATCTGTCGGATTAGGGTTAAACCTAATATGGGGATCCAAAGATCGAATTAATGCAGCCTAGGGAGTTAATTAATAAAGGAACTTTAATTCATGACTTAGGCCTAGTTGCTCTATGCCTCGACGGAGGGTTTAGCATAAGTTAGGGATCTCTACGGATCAAGGCAAGTAATCAATTAAATAGTTCAAGAAATCAATAACAAGTGAAGTCTAAGTGGTTCTCCCTTGAGTATTGCTCATATCAATCAGTTTTCCCTAAAGTTTTTCCTCAATTTACTATTTGTGCACTTTTAGTTAGTTTTAGAATTAGAATAAATCAACTCTCTTTATTTTTAGGCTAGATAATAGAAAGGAAATAAGTACTAGTGCTTTTGGTTCCCTTGGGTACGATAACTCGGTCTTGCCACTAAACTATACTATTGTTCGATAGGTGCGCTTGCCTTTAAGGTCGTGATATTAGTTAGTTTTGGTGTGATCAGTTTTATAAATTTTATTACTTAATATCACGAAAGCCGTTATCAAGTTTTTGGCGCCGTTGCCGGAGAACTGAAATATTAAGAAAACTCGATTTCTATTACTTTAGCCATTACTATATTTATATATATTTTTATTTATTTTTATTTTATTTTTATTTTCAGGTTTTATTTATTTATTTTTATTTTCTTTTAAATTTTTGAATTTTCTTTGCTTTTTCTTTTTAGGTATTTTTAGTTTATGACTAGAAACAACCCAACAAGACCACTACTTTTTGACGAAGATCTAGAAGCGACAGTTCGCAGAAATCGTAGAGAAATTAGACGCAGTTTACATTATCTAGAACAAGAACCTAAGCAAGAGCCAGAACCTACAGAAGAGATGGACGCAAATCAAAATGTTCCACCACCTCCAGCACTACCAGCAGAACCAGTAAACCAGGATGCAGCTCCTCGTACTATGTATGATTATGCTAAACCTAGTTTGATTGGTACCCAAACTAACATTATTCGACCTGCTATTGCTGCTAATAACTTTGAATTAAAGCCTAACAATATTCAGATGATACAGCAATTTGTGCAGTTTGATGGTTTGCAGGACGAAGATCAAAATTCACATTTAGCAAATTTCTTGGAATTTTGTGATACTTTTAAAATAAATGGCATTTCTAACGATGCCATTTGCTTGAGGCTATTTCCATTCTCTTTGAGAAATAAAGCCAAACAGTGGTTAAATTCTTTACCACGAGGCTCAATCACCACATGGGAGCAGATGACCGAAAAATTTTTACTCAAATATTTTCCTCCAACTAAAACAGCCAAATTACGAAATGATATTTCTTTTGAGATACAAAGATCTTTTGAGAAGGTGTCCTCATCATGGTCTACCTTTGTGGCTACAAGTTCAAACCTTCCACAACCATTTAAATCCATCAACCAGACAAATGATCGATGCAGCCGCAGGGGGGACGATCAATAATAAAACACTTGAAGCAGCTTATGAATTTATTGAAGAGATGTCATTGAATAATTATCAGTGGCGAGTCATGAGGACAAAGCCGACGAAAGCTGCAGGAGCCTATAATATTGATGCTGTTACTATGCTTACTAACCAAGTAGAACTTCTAAATAAAAAGTTTGATAATTTTGTTAGTTCTACGTAGGCACAACCAGTGATGCAATACGATGCGACTCAAGGAAACACGTTTAATCCAGATTTCGCATCTTATGGACACAGCATGCAAACTGAACAAGCCAACTATATGGGTAACAATTCTAGATCTCAAAATAACCCTTATAGTAATACTTACAATGCAGGTTGGAGAAATCACCCAAATTTTTCATGGGGAGGACAAAGAAATCAAAGACAACAGCCTCCTTCAGGATTTCAGCAGCCACCACCACAACAAGAGAAGAAGCCGAATCTTGAAGAGATGTTTACCAAATTTATGGCCGCATCAGAAACCCAATTTCAAAGCACTGAAACGGCACTGAAAAATCAACAGGCATCAATTCAAGAGCTTGAAAACCAAATCGGTCAACTTGCAAAATTGATTTCAGAAAGACCACAAGGTCGATTACCAAGTAATACTGAGCCAAATCCCAGAGAACATGTTAAAGCAATTACTTTAAGAGATGGAAAGGTCCTAGCCGAGCCAGAAAAGAAGACTATTCCAGAACCTTCAGAAGAAAAGGCAGAGCAACCCAAGGACAACACTCCACCACCACTCAAGGAATACAGACCGCGCATCCTATATCCGGAAAAATTGAAGAAAGACCATACAGACGCTCAATTCGGTAAGTTCCTTGAACTTTTTAAACAATTACATATTAACTTACCTTTTGTTGAAGCGATTTCACAGATGCTGAAGTATGCGAAGTTCTTTAAAGAAATTTTGACAAATAAAAGGATTTTGGAAGAATTGGCCACATTAGAACTCAACGAGGAATGCTCAGCTATTCTCCAAAATAAACTGCCAGCAAAACTTAAAGATCCAGGGAGTTTTACTATTCCTTGTTTGATTGGTAGTTTACTTATTAATAAAGCATTAGCCGATTTAGGTGCTAGCATTAATCTCATGCCTTACAAAATGTTCAAGCAACTAGGTCTAGGGGAACCCAAGCCCACTAGAATGAGTATTCAATTAGCAGATAGATCTATTAAATATCCTAGGGGAATCATTGAAGATGTGCTAGTAAAGGTAGATAAATTTATATTCCCTATTGATTTTGTCGTGCTTGACATGGATAAGGATATTGAAGTACCTTTAATTTTGGGACGTCCATTTTTAGCCACTGCTAGAGCTGTTATTATGTAGGAGATGGCAAATTAGTACTTAGAGTTGGTGAGGAAGAAGTTGTCTTTAAAATCTATGATGCCATGAGATTCTCTAAAGAACAAGATGATTCTTGTTATTTTGTTGATTTTATTGACTATTTTGTTCAAGATAATTTCCAAGAACTTTCTCTCACAGACACGTTGGAACTGTGTCTTGTTCAAGGTGGGGGGAAAGATGAAACCACCACTAAAATTGATGAAGTAAGGAATGAGTTGGATTCTAATGAAATCATCACTAGGCACATAAGTTATGAAAATATAAAGATGAGTGATGAATTGAGACAAAAACCTTCCATTACTGAACCCCCTAAATTAGAACTAAAACAACTGCCAGATCATTTAGAGTATGCCTTTTTAGGGGAAGAATCAACTTTACCAGTCATTATCGCATCCGATTTAAGCATTGCAGAAAAAGAGGAACTACTCCATATGTTACGAGAACACAGGCGTGCTATAGCTTGGAAAATTTCAGATATCAAGGGAATTAATCCTTCTTTCTGTACCCACAAAATTTTAATGGAGGACGAATTCTAACCATCAGTGCAAGCCTAGAGACGATTGAATCCCAACATGAAGGAAGTTGTAAAAGCCGAGGTAATTAAACTTCTAGATGCAGGTATTATTTATCCTATTTCTGACAGTTCTTGGGTAAGCCTTGTGTAGGTTGTTCCTAAGAAAGGTGGATTGACCGTGATATCTAATGACAATGAAGAGTTAATACCTACAAGAACAGTCACAGGATGGAGAGTTTGTATTGATTACAAGAAGCTGAATAACGCCACTCGGAAAGATCATTTTCCTTTACCTTTTATTAATCAGATGTTGGAAAGATTGTTAGGTCACATGTATTATTGTTTCCTAGACGGCCTCTCTGGTTATTTCCAAATCCTGATAGCTCCAGAAGATCAGGAGAAGATGACATTCACATGTCCTTACGGTACATTTGCTTATCGCAGAATGCCTTTTGGTTTATGTAATGCTCCTGCTACTTTTCAGCGATGCATGCTAGCTATCTTCAATGAATTCGTGGAAGACATCATGGAGGTATTTATGGATGATTTCTCAGTTTTCGGTAATTCTTTCCAACTTTGTCTTAATAATCTAAAACGTGTTTTGATAAGATGTGAAGAGACAAATTTAGTGCTAAACTGGGAAAAATGCCACTTTATGGTTCAAGAGGGTATTGTTTTAAGACATAAAATTTTTAGTAAAGGGATAGAGGTAGATAAAGCAAAAATTGAAACCATTGAATAATTACCTCCCCCTAACTCAGTTAAGGCTATACGAAGCTTTTTAGGACATGCCGGTTTTTATCACAGATTTATTAAAGATTTTTCCAAAATAGCTAAGCCTTTAACAAAATTACTAGAAAAAGACGTGCCTTTCAATTTTGACCAAGAATGCTTAGAATCTTTCAATACTCTTAAGGAAAAATTAATCAATGCACTGATCATGATTTCACCCGATTGGAACTTACCTTTTGAGCTAATGTGCGATGCAAGTGATTTTGCAGTAGGTGCAGTTTTGGGACAGCAAAGAGACAAGCACTTTCAACCGATCTACTATGCTAGCAGAACTCTAACAACTGCCCAAGCAAATTATACTACCACAGAAAAAGAGTTTCTAGCTGTTTTTTTTGCATTTGATAAATTTAGATCTTATCTGATTTTGTCAAAAGTTATTGTTTATACTGACCATTTGCTCTTCGCTATCTTTTAGCTAAAACCAATGCAAAACCTCGACTAATAAGATGGATTCTATTGCTACAGGAATTCGATTTAGAGACAAAGGATAAGAAAGGAGCTAAAAATTTAGCAGCAGATCACCTTTCAAGATTGGAAAACATGCAACCCACGTATCTCGATAACATAAACGATTTGTTTCCTAAAGAATAACTCCTATCTTTAGCAGATACTACAGACCCTTGGTTTGCTGATTTTGTAAATTATTTAGCCGCTAACATAACCCCAAAAGGGTTGACACATCAGCAGAAGAAGCGATTCTTCGCTAATGTGAAAAACTACTTTTGGGAGGATCATTTTCTTTTCCAAATTTGTGCAGACCAGGTTATTCGGAGATGCGTTACTGAAACAGAAGCATACTAGATTCTAAATCACTACCATTCAGGACCCACAGGAGGACATCACAGTGGAGCTAGAACTGCTCATAAGGTACTCAAATCAGGCTTTTACTGGCCTACACTTTTCAGAGATGCCAACAGGTATGTGATCTCTTTTGATAAATGTCAACGAACGGGTAACATCTCTAGACATAATGAAATGCCTCAGAACTATATACTCTCATGTGAAATATTCGATGTATGGGGTATTGATTTCATGGGTCCATTCCCTACTTCATTTGGGAATAAGTACATACTAGTAGCAGTAGATTCCATGTCAAAATGGGTGGAAGCCCAAGCCTTGCCTACTAATGATGCTAGAATGGTAGTGCGATTCTTGAACAAACTTTTCTCTCGATTTGGAATACCTAGGATAATCACTAGTGATAGGGGTACTCATTTTTGCAATGCCCAGTTTGAAAAAGTTTTAAAAAGGTATAGAGTACATCATAGGACAGCTACCCCCTATCACCCACAAACCAGTGGTCAAGTCGAAATAACAAATAGGGAATTAAAACGTATCCTAGAGAAAACAATAGAAACAAATAGAAAAGATTGGTCAAGAAAAATAGACGATGCATTATAGGCCTATAGAACTGATTTTAAAACACCTATAGGTACATCTCCCTATAAACTCGTCTATGGAGAGAGTTGTCATCTACCATTTGAACTTGAACACAAAGCATTCTGGGCTATAAAATTTTTAAACCTTGATTTCAAGCTTGCAGGTGAGAAAAGATTAATAAATTTAAATGAACTAGATGAATGGCGTTGCAATGCCTACGAAAGCTTACGACTATACAAGGAAGCCATGAAGCAACGTCATGATAAACGACTGAAACAACCTAAGCAGTTTAAAACAGGTGATCTTGTCTTACTCTACAACTCGAGGCTGAGACTATTCCCTGGAAAACTCAAGTCAAGGTGGTTAGGTCCATTCACTGTTCAAAATGTCTTTTCATACGGCACCATTGAGGTAACTCACCCTAACCATGGTACATTCAAGGTAAATGGCCATAGGCTTAAACATTATAGAGGTGAGAAATTTACAGAAAACAGGGAGGGGCTTCGGTTCCGGGAAATTCCGTCATGACACATCCAGGCAGAGTTGAGCTTAGACTCTAAATAAGCGCTTCTCAGGAGGCAACCCAAGCACTAACTTAGTAATTTTTCATCTATTTTGTTTTTAGTATTTTTCATGCATTCCACTAACCCTTTTTAATGTAGAGATTTAGGACCCCACGGCTATGCCCACGGGCGTGTCCCAGGCCGTGTGAACCCTTTAAATAAAGACACAGTCGTGTACTGAGGCCGTGTACAAACAGAGCACAAATTTTCCCAAAACACGGGCCACCGATAAAACCCCACGGTCGTGTGATATGGCCGTGGCGACCTTTTGACTTCAACACGGGCTACCATCAACACCCCACGGCCGTGCGACATGGCCGTGGCAACCCTGCAGCATCCACACGGGCTCACATAATGCCACACGCCTGTGTCCCCAGGCCGTGGAAGACACTGTCAAATTCCACACGGCCGTGGAACATATCACACGACCGTGTGAAACATGAACATGATTGCACACGGCCATGTATCCAAGCACACGACCGTGTGATTGACGAAGACCTGATCTCCCACGGCCGTACGAAACATTCCCACGGCATGTACTTCGAACCAGGCCCGCCAAAACCCCCAGATTTCGAAAGACAAGGGCAAAACATGACTCACACGGGCGTGTGACATGCCCGTGTGACCCAAAAACTATAAATAGGGGCCACTATTCATTTTCTTCTTCACTCAAAACCCCAAATTTCTCTCATCCAAACTCTCCCTAACCACCATCAGTGCCGCCACAGCCCTCCAAACACTACCATACCCAAACTCAGCCAACCCACGCCCGTGTAAACTCAATCCACGACCGTGCACCTTCAATTTTGGTTCTATTCTCTCAATTTTTCTCATTTATTTGTTTATATCTTATTTTCATTATTTAGATTTTTAATTTTGCTTTATTCTTTATGATAATTCAAGAATGGAATTAGGAAAAATAGGATGAATAATCTAGAATAGTATAGAATATATTAGGACTGCATGCCACTTAATTTCATTTTTGCTTGCCATTTAGATTTCATTTTCTTTGCCATTTAAACTCATATTTGCATGCCATTTTGTCATATTTTTAGTATATATACATACCAATAGTCATTCATTTTGTTACAAGTTAATATGATTAGATTCTACTATTTAGGTTAATCCTCATTTTTATTTTTTAGAACATTGTCATTTTAATCTATAGTTTACTTATTATCTATCTAGTTTAATTTTAATATTTTGGACTAATGCTTTTGTTATTTTATTTTATTTTAGATACCATGTCATCATCGCGCGCTAAGAAGGCTGCTGTCCCCATCTCCAAGAAACGAAAAGGACCGAGAAGTTCATCATCGAGGCCCACCTCTGAGGCGCGCCACCCATTCCTCACATTTCTGCAGGACTCCCAGGAGGAACGCTATTAGTTACTCCAGGCTCGCATTATTTCTATGGGCCGATGCTTGATTGGGAGGCCCTCGGGCAAATAAATTTGGTAGACGACGTCCGAGCCCTGTTGACTGCCAACCCATTGGACCAGTTCTTTCGAATTGTGGAGCCCACTTACTTAGAACTCACCCTCGAGTTCTGCTTCACCTTCCACCTCTAGACCGTAATGAATAGATTCGACGATCGAGGCACGGTCCAATTTCGTTTAGGAGGTCTAGTGCGACAGATGAGTGTACCAGAGTTTGGCACGGCCCTCGGTCTTTATACTGAGGAATTCATGGCAGAGGATGACTTCCCCACCCTTTCCCATCGCATCCATATTCGACACGTCGATTGTTGGTACGAGATTGCTTTGGGGCGGCAAGTTTATAACCCCAGTGTCAGTAAGGCGACTGCCCTCGCTCCTTCTTTGAGGTACATTCATGCTCTCCTCGCTCACACTCTGACAGGTAGGCGGGAGAGTACAGGCGTCGTCAATACTCACGACGTCTACTTCCTCTGGTGCATGGCTAATGGCCACGCTATCGACCTCGCATACTTCATCGCGCTTACCATGCAGCACCAGACTGAGCGGCATCGGAAAGGCGTCATATCCATGGGCCCTTACATCACGAGACTAGGCTGCTACTTTGGCCTATTCAACACTACGGCCCAAACATCCTCCTATACTTTCCTCGGCCAGATGTCCTTGCAAGGCATTCAGAGCGTGCTACACATGAGGATGATAGAGCGACGACCAGGTGGCGGCCACTTCCACTTTCGCCTTGTCCAGGAGGGCAAGGACCCAGAGGACATTGCTGATGATGTCCCACCACCACCACCAGAGGAGGACGAGCCCACCGAGCCATCATGCCCTAGATGACCCACCCAGGCAGTAGCCCCACATGCTGACATACACGAGCGCCTAGACCGATTTGAGCGACAATACTTCCGGCGCCTCGCTTATATTGACGCTACTTTGGCACAGATATGTCAGCACTTGAGCATTACCCTGCCACCGCGTGATCCATCTGAGGACTAGATCCTCTTATGTTTATTTTCTTTTTCTTATTATTTTTATCTTCACTTATATTTGAACACTAATCTTTATTTTTATCTTTTCTACTAACCTTTTTCAGTTTATCTATATTTTCTTTCATTTCATCATTTTCATTTTTTTCATATTAGTATTTTTAATATTTTGTTTTGTTTTATTTATTTTTCATTACGGCCAACCCTTAACAAGTAATTTCTATTGATCCAAATTCCCCACGACTAATAAATCCGTTCGCAGTTTCAAAGGAGCTCTACAGCTCAAATCTCTACGAAAATGGGAACACCGTGCCACAACTACCGACTCTTCCAAGTCAAATCTCTGTCTCACAAATTCATCCAAAATTTGGGGAGTTTCATACCCTTCCCTACCTTATGATCTTGTGCCTCTATTGCTACTAATGTTATCTTTGTACATTGAGGGCAATGTACATCTTAAGTGTGGGGGGGACTTACTTTCATTACATTTGAAATCCCTGAAATTTTTCTAACTGATTGTATTATTCTCAATAGCATCTTCTTCAGTCTCCTATTAGGAATTAATTCTGATTGATATATGACTTTTATTGATATGTTGAAAACTAAGACATAGGTGCTTGTACTTTGAATATTCAAACTCTAAAACATTAGGGAATCAAGCATGATAAGTTGAAATTTTTGAGAGCTACAATTTTTGCATAAGTTCTTTTTCCTAATTCTAAGTGTTATCTTGAGATTTGAAATTCACAGGGTTGACATCAAAAGCCATAATTTTGGTGAGATTTTTGAGCCTTTTAAGCATACATTCTTTCGTGCTCACTTTTATTATTGCTTTGAGTGAGTCAATACTGAATTGTCATTCTAAAACTTACTTTGATTATACATGTCGAGACCATATCATTGATTTGATATATCGAAATGATAAAGGCACCTAGGATTTAACCCATTTACTCCACAAAAGCCTACCTCCATAAATTAACCCATAGTAAACCCCATTGAGCCTAACAACCTTTTCCTTGACTCACCCTCTAATTATTAACCAATAAACCATTTTTGTTGAATTTCATTCAATTATTTTGACCCCTATTTTTGTCGAGATTTGAGTTGAATTATTATTTAGCTTTATTCTCTTTTCCAAATTGTAAAATTATAAATTCCCAGATTATTGTACTTGAATTGTTCTTAAAAAATATATGTATTCAGTTGTAATCTATAATAGTTCAAATAGTTTTTTTCATATTTCTATTTTAAGGCTACCAAGGCAGAATTGATATTATCTTAAGGATTAGCTTGGGAAATATGTTCCAGTGATAGAGATTTTTTCTAGCTAGATAATTTTTCAATTCGATCTCGATTCTAACCCTCTTTTGCAACTTGTGACAACAACCTAACCAAGCCCCATTACAACCTTTAAAAGACCTTTTGATCGATGTATCATATCAATCTACAGTGGTAGAGACTTAATTTTCGACCAAGCCTATGGTAATAACTTTTCAGGTTGACTAGAGAGTATTTAATTTTTAAACCCTAAACACTTCGAGTGGATAGAGTGAATCCTTAGTGAGGATGTCAACTTCTGTTAATTAAGATGGAGAGATAACTACTTAGGAGAAAGAAGAAAACTTATGTTTCAATGATAAAATTCTCAACTTAAAGTAATTGAGTCTTTAATGTTCTTTTGATTGAATTTTCATTGTATGCTTACCTGTGGATTAATTTGAAACATTATTGATAAAGATTGTGAGTTGAGAAGAATGATTCTTATTTAGGGATTGAGATTTTGCTTTAGGACAAGCAAAGGCTTAAGTGTGGGGGTATTTGATAAACGTTAAATTATACATATTTTTACCTCACGTTTAGCCTATATTTTGGATGAATTATTATCAATTTAGTGAGAATTGGTGCTCTTAATCTTTCTTTTTCACATCTTATACTCAGAAGAGCATAGGGAAGAGAAAAGAACAGAAAATGGATCGAAAACTGGAGAAAATGGGCCAAAATGTGAAAACGCACGGCCCAAGAAGTCACCACACGGCCGTGGCACACGGTCGTGCCACACAAAGATCACACGGTCTAGCCCCCGACAAGCACGGCTTGGCCACACGGCCGTGCCACCCAAGTATTCCAGAACACGGCCTCTTGTCAAAATCACACGGGAGTGGCACACGGGCGTGTTCTAGTCATGAGGAAGAGGAATTTTACTCGGATTTAGATGCTTAGAGGCTAAGAAAGGCTCCCCAAAGCTCTATATAAAGACCTTAGGAGGCAAATATAAAGGTGTACTCTTTTGCTCCCAATAGGAGCGCCATCTTTCTGCCAACACGAGGAGTGAAAGTAAGGAATTACTCTAAGGGAAGCCGATTGATTCATCCCAGAAGCCAGAATTCTACATCATGACAGAGGATCTCCCTAAATTCCTTCAGGGTTTTTGGTTTCTTTATGTTTTGTTATTTATTATCTTTTAAGATGTCCCTTTTCTTAATTATGAACTAAACCCCTCAAATACTTGAGGGGGATGAAACCTAAGATGAAACTTGTTATTATTTATTCTTGAGTTATATGATAATTGCTTGAATTATTCTTAATTATGTGTTCTTCATTCTTGATTTAATAATCCTACGTATTATTTCAAGAAATTGATGTGCTTAGAGTAGAGGAGCAAAAGTCCCTGTGATAAGAGTAGATCTACCATAATTAAGCGGAGTTGCATGCAACCCTAGACATAGGGTGACATAAATCTGGCGGATTAGGGTCAAACCTAATATGGGGATCTATAGATCAAATTAATGCAACCTAGGGAGTTAATTAATAAAGGAACTTTGATTAATGACTTAGGCCTAGTTGCTCTATGCCTCGACGGAGGGTTTAGCATAAGTTAGGGATCTCTACGGATCAAGGCAAGTAATCAATTATATAATTCAAGAAATCAATAACAAGTAAAGTCTAAGTGGATTCTCCCTTGAGTATTACTCATATCAATCAGTTTTCCCTAAAGTTTTTCCTCAATTTACTATTTGTGCACTTTTAGTTAGTTTTAGAATTAGTATAAATCAACTCACTTTATTTTTAGGCTAGATAATAGAAAGGAAGTAAATACTAGTACTTTTGGTTCCCTTGGGTACGATAACTCGGTCTTGCCACTAAACTATGCTATTGTTCGACAGGTGCGCTTGCCTTTAAGGTCGTGATATTAGTTAGTTTTGGTGTAATCAGTTTTATAAATTTTATTACTTAATATCGCGAAAGCCGTTATCACTGCACCTTTAACTAAGTTGTTGTAAAAAGGGAAGCCTTTTAACTAGACTGATAAGCAGTAAGAAAGTTTTGAGAAACTTAAGAAAGTTCGGACTGAGGCCCTTGTCTTGATTTAGCCTGAGCCTGGGAAAGAATTTGTTGTCTACAGCGATGCATCACACGTGGTTTTGGGTTGTGTGTTGATGCAAGAGGGTAAGGTGGTAGCATATGCGTCTCGCCAACTTAAGACCCACGAGGCAAATTATCGAATACATGACTTAGAGTTGGCTATGGTGGTATTCGTACTAAAAATTTGGAGACATTACCTGTATGGTGAGAAGTGTATAGTTTACACAGATCACAAAAGTCTCAAATACCTCCTTACTCAGAAGGAGCTAAACCTTAGGCAGTGTAGATGGATTGAGCTGCTTAAGGACTATGTTTGCACAATTGAATACCACCCTAGTAAAGCGAATATGGTAGCCGACGCACTGAGCCATAGGGCTATGTCTGATCTAAGGGCAATGTTTGCTCACCTAAGTTTGTTTGATGATGGTAGTCTACTGGCTAAGCTTCAAGTTAAACCATCATGGATTGAACAAATTAATGGTAAACTGTTGGTAGAATAGTCACTAGGTCCTCAATTCCGACAGATTGAGAATAGCGAAACTTCAGATTTTGGACTGAATAGCGAAGGGGTGCTATATTTTCGTGGGAGAACTTGTGTACCGAGGGATACTGATTTGATGTAGTCTATACTGCGAGAGGTGCATAGTAGTCCTTATGCTTTGCATCCTGGTGGGAACAAGATGCATCGAGACCTTCGTAAGCTTTACTGGTGGCCAAGACTTAAGCACGAGGTGACTGAATTTGTAAGTAAGTACTTGACATGCCAGCAAGTTAAGGCTAAACATCAGTTACCTTCAAGGTTGCTTCAACCAGTTAAGGTTCCATAGTGGAAATGGGAGAGAGTGACTATAGACTTTGCTAGTGGGCTACCCCTAATGTCTACTAAGAAAGATTTGATATAGGTCATCATAGATCGATTAACCAAATCTACCCATTTTATACCGGTTCATACTGATTACTCATTGCAGAAGTTGGCTAAGTTATATGTGGCTAAGATAGTAAGACTGCAAGGGGTACCGGTTTCTATAATATCTGATAGAGATCCTCGATTCACGTCTCAATTCTAGAAGAAGTTACACAAGGCATTGGGTACAAGGTTAGACTTTAGTACTCGTTCCATCCTCAGATAGATGGTCAGTCAGAGAGGGTGATTCAGATATTGGAGGACATGTTAAGGGGTTATGTAATAGAGTTCCGAGGCTGTTGGGAAGACTACTTGCCATTAGCAGAATTTGCGTATAACAATAGCTACCAGTTTCGCATACGAATGGCACCGTACGAGGCATTATATACCCGTAGGTATCGTACTCCTTGGTCTTGGACTGATTTGGGAGAGTGGTTAGTTTCTGATACCGAGGACAATGTTAAATTAATCATGATCGGCTAAAGGCAACTTCAGACAGACAGAAGTTGTATGCGAACTTGAAGCACAAAGAGATTGAGTATTCTATGGGAGACTTCATATTTCTCAAGGTCTCCCAGTGGAAGAAGATATTGCGATTTGGAAGGAAGGGCAAGTTGAACCCTAGGTTCATTGGGCTTTACCACATACTGAAGTGTGTGGGACCAGTTGCATATCAACTTAAATTACCTCCAAAGTTGGACCGAATTCACGATGTGTTTCACGTATCAATGCTAAGACATTACCGCTCTGATCCCATGCATGTTGTCTCATCTGAGGAGATCGAGGTTAGGCCAGATCTAACCTTCGAGGAGGAACCAGTACAGATATTGGATCGTGATATTAAGGTATTGAGAAGATAATCTATTCCACTAGTTAAAGTACTTTGGCACAATCATGGTTCAAAGAAGGCAACGTGGGAACCTAAGGAGGCTATGCGTCAACAATACCCTCATCTGTTTTGATCACGTAAAATTCAAGGCTAAAATTTTTTTAGGGGGTAGAGTTGTAATGTCCTAAAAATCTAAGTTTTTAATTTCTGTTTGTGGTGACACAAATTGATTGTCTGCTTTGTTGCTTAAGTGATTTAGGAGTGCATGGTAATGTCTAAGAAGTATAGGGTTCAAGCTATAGCTTGGGTAAAAATTATGTTTTTATTGAGTAAACCCCTAGCTTTGGGCCAATAGGATTATAATTAAATGTGGGTAAGCCATGTCACAAACAGCCTGTTGGTAATGGTGGTAATTGATGTGCGGAGTGTTCATGGGGTTTGAGGTTCGAGTGGTGGCGCTTCAAAAAGGGAGTATTTATTTTGCAAGAAGCGGTGTGAGTGGTTGGCGGGCAGTAGGGCTCTAAGACTTAGATGGTTAGAGAGTTTGTGGGGTGAAGGGAATGTATAGCCAAATGCTAGGAGGAGAGAGGGGGATTTGGATAAGGGATCAGTTTGAAGTTATTGTGGAGAAATTGTAGGAGTAAATCAAGGGAAGGTGAGGTTGAGTGTTGGAGTAGAATTGGACTCTAGGCATTAGAGAATTCGGCTTTGGGGTAAATTCTAGGGGCTGTGCACTTTTCAGGATTTTGGTTTTCTCTCCATATCGGTTTTGTCAAGCACATTTTGTTACCCTTTTGCTTTTGTGCCGAATTCTTACTAGGGACTAGAGGTACTTCTTGGTTTTGTTTGCCTTTGGTATTATGTCTCTTCAAATCACCTGGCTACTAATTCTTTCCTCTACTCTCTGCCCAATTCCCAAGCCTTTCTGTGTTAACACCTTTTCGCTCTTCCGCTCAACATTTCTCCCTTTCACTTTGAACTGTGGCCAAATACCCTCCTCTTCCTTCTCACTTAGACTTTTTTAGTTTCAGCCTTGGTTTTGGCCGATTCTCTTCTGTTTCATCATTTACTCCTTCTTTATTGTTCTGGGCTCGATGACTTCTCTTTGGCAATCGGTAAGTATACTGGACACTTTCTGTTTTCTATTAAGTTTTGTTTCTATACCCCCTTTCTCGTACTGTTTGTAACCGAGTGCTCCCTTCTCTTATTCTTTCTTATTGCGATACTTGTTCCCTTCCCTTAGGTGGGATGTTTTTCAGTTTCTAAGGAAGTGAAGAAGTTTACTAGAGATATTGAAGCATTTGAAATCTATCTATTGTCTTTCGATAGAAGGTAATTCTTTTTACAATTATTTTGGTTTGACCGAGGGTAGGTTGGTTTGTGTTATGGTGTGGTCGAATACTACTTTTTCTAGTCTAGGGTGGTGTTTTCTATGGTTTCAGGCATGTTCAACCCTTGGGTTGGGTAGTCATTACTGATAGGTTACTCTTATATCGCAGATTTTTGACAAGGAACGTGTGATCAGTCCTAGCCAGCAGTCTAAGAAGTCTAAGCCATATTGTTCAATCAGGTAGGTAATTATGGTCAATTTAGGAACATGTGTTAATAAGAGGGTGTGAACCCTAGTGACTAGAAAACTAATTGAATGCCTTGAATGAATCTAGGATTGGTGCTTGATGACTTTTACCACACTTTCGTAAACAGGTGTGTACTCACACTGTTTTAACCGTAGGACGGCAAAAGCCGAAAAGTCGAAAAACATCATGTGTGGTGATCCGAGCTCACGAAACATTGGCGGATGACTGTAGAGGTCACCATAAGCGATCTCATAGGCTTAGGCCGTTTTGGGCCACATTGGGCCGTGTGGGCCCAACGAGCTTATGGGCCTCACACTGGTAAACGACAGGAATGTATGGAAGATATTAGACTCAGCTGTGCCGATTACATAGCCAAGGTCATTCCTGGAATTCGTGGGCCACACAGGCGTGTGGGCCCACTTGGGCCACATAATGGGCTTTGGGCCTATTTACATTGTTTGACTATTAAAGGTTGCACGGGTCGCATGAGACGACTTTGGACTTACTGATGGGTCGGTAAGTGTACCCAGACCCCAAACTGAGAAACGACTGTCATGCCCTTATAGGGTAAAATGTCTACTATGCCCTTATGTGACGTATGTTTGATTAAGCATGCCACTTGATATGTTTATGATTTGCATACATCCATGATATTATGCTGCATGGGGATGGGTTATTGTAATTAAAGGAAGTGTATTGATCTGTTAAGGTTGCATGGGTTGCACGAGACGACTGTGGACCTACCGACGGCTTAAAGCCGCTTATATTACTAGCAGTTTTGCTACGATTCTGGTTAGTGCCGCAACCGGTGCTAACTCTGTAAGTGTAGGGATGGGTGGGAGACTTATTCCCTACAAGAGTGTAGGGTTGGACAGGAGAAGGTGTGTAGGGTTTTTTGGGTTAACATACATCATGTTTACTGATTGTTATTACTGTTATGGGCTAAGGCCCAATTGATACTATTACTCTGTTGCATATTGTTTACTTATTTGGGGAATTACACACTGAGTTTTCGTAAACTCACCCCTTCTGTTTTAACTGTACATGTAATCCTCAGTGTTAGATGGTTTAATGCATTGGAGGACTTAGAGGTGGCCACACTATTGATAACTAAAATTTTTAGTACTTTATATTATTTCTGTTTTCAGTATTTGGGCTTTTGGTTGTAATAAGGCCTCTTTGGATTTTATTTTTAATTATGGGATTTTACTTCACTTTCATTATAACTGCTAGCATTAGGTCTCGAGTTTTTTAAAAAAACAACAACGCTTTACAAAACAGACGCAAATGCACAACTGTTTTAAAGGAAAAGTTTCCGCTATAAATGAGGTTTTAAAGTTTAATAACATTTTAAAGAAAGTAACTTTCGATAATACCGCAAGGTTTTTAAATCAATCTTTAATGCACACAAAAAGGGTAAACCAAGTTTGGTTTTCAAACGAAATTACATTTTGAAAGCAAATAACTCAACAAATGACGCACATTTTGAAAATGAATAACCCGTTTTGAAGTCACCATTTAATCACAAATTGATTAGTTGATTTTGAGGTTTCCAACGACAACGAGTTTTACGTTTCACACTTCAATGTGACACCACCAGATTCGGCCATAACATCTGGGCTGAGCTTGGGGTGTTACACAGAAATAAATCAAAATCACACCCAGTTCCTAGCCATCCCATGATATTTGACCTTTCAAATGGTCAATTTCACAAGCACACAAATAATGAAAAACTTCACCGAGACAAATTAAAAATTTGATAATGAAGGGGAAGGGTTTCTAACCACACACGCAAATACATATTGCCACCAAATTGAATCATTAATTCACAAATAAACTAGTAGAGTTTCGAAACCCACACATTAATTCCCGATAAAAAGCCCCAACAATTAATAAACCATAATGCCTTCTCTTGTTGCTCAACTATGTCTCCCTTTAGAACCTGAAAGCAAATCAAGACGACGAAACCACAACGACCAAAACGAAAGAAATTTCATGAGAAGAGAGGAAGAGGGGAAAAAAAGGAACATGCAGACAAAAATGTGAAAACTTTCTATTACTTTTCCCCACAACCAAAAAAAAATAAAAGTAAAATAAGTAATACAAATAAAAATAACTATTTAACCTTTTAAAACCAAAACAAAACTAAATAAAGAATAGTTCCATCAAAACACATGTAAGGACTTGAACCAGAGACCCTAGGCTAAACTAACAAACAACCAACCACCAGACCAGCAGGCCCATTTTGATACAAAAATGCTGAACTAAACACAATAGCTCAACCTACTCAATAACCCTAACCACAAAAGCTCAAACTTCTAACCCTAAAAATCGGGGTGTTACAAGTTATCTGTAAAGATAGAAATAAAA
Source organism: Gossypium stocksii (assembly GCA_020496765.1). Lineage (NCBI taxonomy): Eukaryota > Viridiplantae > Streptophyta > Magnoliopsida > Malvales > Malvaceae > Gossypium > Gossypium stocksii. Next base: position 19,253,933 of record CM035631.1, on the reverse strand, counting down.
GGAGGTGAGCTATAAAGCTCAGTGTGAGTTCCATTATGAGAAAATCAGTGCACCAATTAACATACAAAAACACATCACATAAAATAATTCACAATAGCAGTTTCAGAATATCAGTATATTAAATCAGCTAATATTGTATAAATACATATATCATCTTAGAAATCTTAGAATTGTATGCACATGCTCTATGAATGCAATACAATTTTAGTTTAACAGAAAGATCCTACCCCACTGCTACACACCATAGTAGGAGTTCCCTAAAACTCGTCCATCCTGAAACATCAAATTGTGGATAAACCACAAAGTTACATGTTAATACACTGCCAGATGATTGTGAATGCATAACATATTTGAATATGAAAGCTGCTAGAATATGGGTGGATGAACCACCAGTGTTGCAGATTATTAATCTGTTAGAACTTCTTCCTTTTAAGGCATTCCACCCTATGAAATACAATATAGGATGCTTTTAATAGATTAACCGATAGTGAATAATATGCTTATAACAGATCGATATGGCAACAATATGTATGAATTTAACTAATCAATATAGTAGCAAAATATATGCTTTTATGTAACGATTCGAATTTTGGGCCTGGAAGTTTTCGGATTTGGAGCATAAGGGCAATAAGGAGGCTGCACATATGAGGTTTGTTGTGCATTTTAGTGACCAGAATACATCTACTGGTCTGGTGGTTAAGTGGAGTGTTGATATGTTGGAGGTCCTGTGTTCGATTCTCTGCATGGGCAAGAAAGAGCCTTTTTATTTTTATTTGTTTTAGTTAATAATTATAATTGTTTATAATTATTAAATTAGTTGTTCTATGATTATTTTTATTTTTATCTTTTCTTTTATTTTTATTTTTATTTTTTGGGTTTTCAATATACGTTCTTTTCCCTCGCCCTTTTTTTAGTGTTCTCCTTTGTTTTGGAAACGCGTTATCTACAGTTTCAGGAATTGCACTCCTCTGTCGTCATCTCCGATCACAAAAATAGATGTAGGATTCAAACTGAACTACAGTATATTTGTTTAATTTCTTAATTGATTTTGCAACCTTTAAATTTGGTATTTCTGGATGGTATGTAAAATCAAGGGTTTTGGGTTTTTAGACGTTGGAAGTGAAGGAAAACCACCCCTTTCTAATATACTTTGGTAGGGCAAAGGTTAGGGACAGTTCTGGTGGCTTGATAAACGCTAAATTATACATATTTTTACCTCATGTTTAGCCTATATTTGGATGAATTATTATCAATTTAGTGAGAATTGGTGCTCTTAATCTTTCTTTTTCATATCTTAGACTCAGAAGAGCATAGGGAAGAGAAAAGAACTGAAAATGGATCGAAAATCGAAGAAAATGGGCCAAAATGTAAAAATGAACGGCCCAAGAAGTCACCATACGGCCGTGGCACATGGCTGTGCCACACAAAGATTACATGGTCCAGCCCCGACAAGCACAGCCAGGCCACACAGCCGTGCCCCAATTGATAGAATCTCACATGGCCTCTTGTCGAAGTACACAGGCGTGGCACACGGGTGTGTTCTAGTCATGAAGAAGAGGAATTTCACTCGGATTTGGATGCTTAGAGGCTAAGAAAGGCTCCCCAAAGCTCTATATAAAGATCCTAGGAGCAACTCTAAGGGTGTACTCTGTTCTCTCAAGAAAGAGCGCCATATTTCTGCCAACACAAAGAGTGAAAGCAAGGGATTACTCCAAGGGAAGCCTATTGATTCATCCCAGAAGCCAGAATTCTACATCAAGACAGAGGATCTCCCTAAATTCCTTTAGGGGTTTTTGGGTTCTTTATGTTTTGTTATTTTAATACTTCTGAGATGTTTTCTTTCTTTATTATGAACTAAACCCCTCAAATACTTGAAAGGGATGAAACCTAAGACGAATCTTGTTATTATTTATTCTTGAGTTATATGATAAATACTTGAGTTGTTCTTAATTATGTGTGCTTAATTCTTGTGTTAATAAGCCTAGGTATTAATTCAAGAAACGGATGTGCTTAAAGTAGAGGAGCAAACGTCCCTGTGATAAGAGTAGATCTACCATACTTAAGCGGAGTTGCATGCAACCCTAGACATAGGACGACATAAATCTGCCGGATTAGGATCAAACCTAATATGGGGAACCATAGATTGAATTAATGCAACCTAGGGTGTTAATTAATGAAGAAACTTTAGTTAACAACCTAGGCCTAGTTGCTCTTCGCCTCGACAGAGGGTTTAGCATAAATTAGGGATCTCTACGGATCAAGTCAAGTGAATAAATCGTCTAGCTCAAGAACCAATAACAAGTGAAGTCTAGGTGGATTCTCCCTTAAGTATTGCTCATATCAATCAGCTTTTCCCTAAAGTTTTCCCAATTTACTTTTTGTGCACTTTAGTTAGTTTTAGAATTAGTTCTAATCAATCCTCTTTTATTTTTAGGCTAGATAATAGAAAGGAAGTAAGTATTAGTACTTTTGGTTCCCTTGGGTATGATAACTCGGTCTTGCCACTAAACTATACTATTGTTCGACAGGTGCGCTTGCCTTTAAGGTCGTGATATTAGTTAGTTTTGGTGTGATCAGTTTTATAAATTTTATTACTTAATATCGCGATAGCCGTATCAAGTTTTTGGCGTCGTTACCAGGGAACTGAAATATTAAGAAAACTTGATTTCTATTACTTTAACTATTTTATTTATTTATTTATTTTTATTTTCTTTTAAATTTTTGAATTTTCTTTGCTTTTTCTTTTTAGGTATTTTTAGTTTATGACTAGAAACAACCCAACAGGACCACTACTTTTTAACGAAGATCTAGAAGCGACAGTTTGCAGAAATCGCAGAGAAATTAGATGTAGTTTACATTATCCAGAACAAGAACTTGAGCAAGACCCAGAACCTACAGAAGAGATGGACGCGAATCAAAATGTTCCACCACCTCCAGCACTACCAGCAGAACTAGTAAACCAGGATGAAGCTCCTCGTACTATGTATGATTATGCTAAACCTAGTTTGATTAGTACCCAAACTAGCATTATTCGACCTGCTATTGCTGCTAATAACTTTGAATTAAAGCCTAACACTATTCAGATGATATAGCAATTTGTGCAGTTTGATGGTTTGCAGGATGAAGATCCCAATTCGCATCTAGCAAATATTTTGGAATTTTGTGATACCTTTAAAATAAATGGCGTTTCTGACGATGCCATTCGTTTAAGGCTATTTCCATTCTCTCTGAGAAATAAAGCCAAACAGTGGTTAAATTCTTTACCACGAGGCTCAATCACCACATGGTAGCAGATGATCGAAAAATTTTTACTTAAATATTTTCCTCCAGCTAAAACAGCTAAATTACGAAACGATATCTCTTCTTTTGTGCAGATGGATTTAGAAACACTATATGATACCTAGGAGAGATACAAAGATCTTTTAAGAATGTGCCCTCATCATGGCCTACCTTTATGGTTACAAGTTCAAACCTTTCACAACGGTTTGAACCTATTGACGAGACAAATGATCGATGCAGCCGCAGGAGGAACAATCAATAATAAAACACCAGAAGCAGCTTATGAATTTATTGAAGAGATGTCACTGAATAATTATCAGTGGCAAGTCATGAGGACAAAGCCGACAAAAGCTACAGGAGTTTATAATATTGATGTTGTCGCTATGCTTTCTAACCAAGTAGAACTTTTAAATAAAAAGTTTGATCATTTTGTTGGTTCTACGCAGGCACAAGCAGTAATGCAGTGTGACACAACTCAGGCAAATATGTTCACTCCAGACTACTCATCTTCTGCTAATGGCACAGACACCGAGTAGGCCAATTATATGGGTAACAATTTTAGATCTCAAAATAATCTATATAGTAACACATATAATCCAGGTTGGCGAAACTATCCCAATTTTTCTTGGGGAGGTCAAGGGAATCAAAGACAACAACCCCCTCAGGGATTTCAGCGGCCACCATCGCAACAAGAGAAAAAGCCCAACCTTGAAGAGATGTTTACCAAATTCATGGCCATGTCAGAGACCCGCTTTTAGAACACTGAAACAGCATTAAAGGACCAGCAAGCATCAATCAAAGGCCTTGAGAATCAAATTGGTCAACTTGCAAAATTGATTTCAGAAAGACCACAAGGTGGATTACCAAGTAACACTGAGACCAATCCTAAAGAGCAACTTCACGCCATAAATGCAATAGATAAGGAGGCATTAACCAAAGACAACCCAAAGTTAAGCGAGGAACGTAAGGTGAGTAAAGGTAAGGTAGAGGCAAGCAACAACAAGCCAGACATCAACGAACACAAGCCTCGTATACCATACCCAAGAACGCTACAAAAAGACCGCACAGATGAACAATTCGGTAAGTTTCTTAAACTCTTAAAAAAATTACACATTAACTTACCATTTGTTGAAGCAATTTTGCTGATGCCAGATGCGGTTAAATTCTTAAAAGAACTCTTGACAAATAAGCGGAAGCTAGAGGAGAAATCTCATGTGGAATTAAATGCAGTCTGCTCAGCTATTCTACAAAATAAACTATCGACCAAACTAAAAGATCCAGGGAGTTTTACTATCCCTTGTTTACTTGGTAACTTAGAGGAAAAAATGCTTTAGCTAATTTAGGGGCAAGCATAAACGTCATGCCTTATAACCTGTTTAAACAACTAGGTCTTGGAACCCCTAAGAAAACCAAGATGAGCATTCAACTAGCTGATAAAACTATAGGGCACCTAAGAGAATAATTGAAGATGTACTTGTCAAGATCAATAAATTTATATTCCCAGTTGACTTTGTTGTTTTAGACATAGACGAGGCTAGCAATGTACCCTTAATTTTAGGGTGACCCTTTTTAGCAACTGCTAGAACAAAAATTGATTTAGAAACAGGTGAACTCAAATTATGAGTAGGTGATGATACAGTCACCATACGAGCTCACAATTCAAATAGAACTACAAACAGAAATAGAGATTTGAGTCCCTGTAAAAACACTGAACTCACCACACAAATTCTTGTGCAGGACGCACTTCGTATAAAGACAACACAAACAATGTCAAATCACCTACAAGAGATGAGCCAGAAAAGTAAATGCTCCAGATCGAGGAACTAGATGAGTGGCTGAACTTTAATGAAAAGCCCAAAATATGCCACACCAAAATGGAGCATCACCAAGACGACCCTCAAGGACAACCAGATCACCTCAAGGTGGGATATAATGTAATTTTAGGGGAAAACGATCCATGAAGCTCAATTTCAAAAGAACATACGAGTGATACACCCTACTTCACGGTAATAAAAGTCTTTCCATACGGCACAATTGTGGTAACTCACCCAACCCACGGTACTTTCAAGGTAAATGGTCATAGGCTTAAACATTACAAAGGTGAGAATTTTATAGACTACAGGGAGGAGCTTCAGCTCCACGAAATCCCTCCATGATACATCCAAGTAGAGTCGAGCTTAGACTCTAAATAAGCGCTTCTCGGGAGGCAACCCTAGCACTAACTTAGTAATGTTTCGACTCTTTAGATTTTAGTATTTTTCATGCATCAAACTAACCTTTTTATGCAGAGATTTAGGACCACACAGCCATGCCCATGGGCGTGTCCTAGGCCGTGTGATTTAAACAGAGACACGGTCGTGTACTAAGACCGTGTACAAACAGAGCACAATTTTTCCCAAAACACGGGCCACCGATATAACCCCACGGGCGTGCGACATGGCCGTGGCAACCTTTCGACTTCAACACGGGCTACCAACAATACCCCACGGTCTTGTGACATGGCCGTGGCAACCCTGTAGTATCAACACGGCCTTACACAACGCCACACACCTGTGTCCCCAGCCCGTGGAAGACACTGCCAAATTTCACATGCCCGTAGAACATATCACACGACCGTGGGAAACACGAACACGGTCTTACATAGCCGTGGAAACCATCACACGACTGTGTAAGTAACGAAGACCCGATCTCCCATGGCCGTGCGCATCAACCACACGGGCGTGCTCATCGACACCAGGAGCGTCATAACCACCGAATTTCAAAAGACACGGGCAAAACACGACTCACACGGGCATGTGACATGCCCGTGTGACCTAAAAACTATAAATAAGGGGCCACTATTCACCTTCCCTTTCATTCAAACCCTAAATTCTCTCATCCAAACTCCTCCTCAAACCACCACTAGCGCCACCACAGCCCTCAAAACACCACCATACCCGAACTCAGCCAACCCACACTCGTGTAAACTCAACCCACGACCGTGTACCCTGAATTTTGGTTCTATTCTCTCAATTTTTCTCATTTATTTGTTTATATCTCATTTTTATTATACATATTTTTAATTTTGCTTTATTCTTTATGATAATTCAAGCATGGAATTAGGAAAAATAGGATAAATAATCTAGAATAGTATAGAATATATTAGGATTGCATGCCACTTAATTTCAATTTTTGCTTGCCACTTAGAACTCAATTTCATTTGCCATTTAAACTCATATTTGCATACCATTTTGTCATAAAATTAGTATATATACACACCCATAGTTTTTAATTCTATTACAAGTCAATATGATTAGATTCTACTATTTAGGTTAATCCTCATTGTTATTTTTCAGAACATTGTCATTTTAATCTATATTTTACTTATTATCTATCTAGTTTAATTTCAATATTTAGGACTAATGTTTTTGTTATTTTATTTTAGATACCATGTCATCATCACGCACTAAGAAGGCTGTTATCCCAATCTCCAAGAAACGAAAGGGACCAGGAAGTTTATCATCGAGGCCCATATCCGAGGAGTGCCACCCGTTCATCACCTTCTCGCAAGCCTCCTAGGAGGAACGCTATTAACTACTCCAGACTCGCACTATCTCCACGGGTCGCTGCATAGACTGGGACGCCCTCGCGCAGATACAGTTAGTAGATGATGTCCAGGCCTTATTGATGACAGAGCCATGGGAGCAGTTCTTCCAGATCATAGAGCCGACATATTTAGAACTCACCCTCTAGTTCTGCTCCACATTTCACCTACAGACCATGATGAATAGATTCGAAAATCTAGGCACGGTCCAGTTCCGTTTAGGAGGACTCGTACAACACCTCAGCGTGCTAGAGTTCGGCATCGCACTCGGTCTTTATACCGGGCAATTCATGGTAGAGGATGACTTCCCCACCCTTTCCCATCGCATCCATATCCGGCCCGTCGACTGCTGGAATAAGATTACCCCAGGACGTCAAACCTATAACCCCCGCGTCAGCAAGGCGATTGCCCTCGTGCCTTCTCTGAGGTACATTCGTGCTCTTCTTGCTCATACTTTGACAGGTAGACAAGAAAGCACCAGCATTGTCAACACTCACGACGTCTACTTCTTGTGGTGTATGGCGAACGGACAAGTCATCGATCTCGCATACTTCATCGCACACACCATACAACACCAGACGGAGAGGCACCGGAGAGGCGTCATATCCATGGGCCCTTACATCACGAGACTAGGCTGCTACTTTGGCTTATTCAACACTGCAGCCCAAACATCCTCCTATACTTTACTCGGCCAGATGTCCTCGCAGGGCATCCAGAGCATGCTACACATGAGGATGGTAGAGCGACGGCCAGGTGGCAGCCAGTTCCACTTCTGCCTTGTACAGGAGTGCGAGGACCCAGAGGACATTGCTGATGATGTCCCATCACCACCACTGTAGGAGGATGAGCCCGCCGAGCCACCACGCCCCAGACGACCCACCCAGACGGTGGCCCCACATGCTGACATACACGAGTGCCTAGATCGATTTAAGCAGTAATACTTTCGGTGCCTCGATTATATCGACGCCACTTTGGCGTAGATATGCCAGCACTTGAGCATCACCCCACCACCGAGCGATCCATCAGAGGATTAGACTTATCTAGTCCTTTTTACTTTAATTTTTATCGTTTATTTTATTTTTATTTTATTTTAGTTTATTCTAACTCTTAAACACTAATCCTTATTTTCTCTCTTTTTTTTTTTTTTAACTTTCTTTCCCTTTTCCTCTTTGTTTTATTTTCTTTCATTTTATCTTTTTAATTATTTGAATATTTTTATTTTTAGTATTTTTCTTTCTTTATTTTATTTTTCTTTTCCTAACGGCCTCACCCTAGCAAGTAAATTCCATTGCCCCAAATTTCCCACGACTAATAAATTCCTTCACAGTTTCAAATGAGCTTTCTAGCTCAAATCTCTACGAAAAGGGGAACACCGTGCCACAACTGGCCGCTCTTCCAAGTCCAATCTCTGTCTTTCAAATTCATCAAAAATTCAGGGAGTTTCATACCCTTCCCTACCTTATGATCTAATGCTTATATTGCTACTAATGTTATCTTTGTACATTGAGGGAAATGTACATCTTAAGTGTGGGGGGTGAACTTACTTTAAATCTTTATATTATCTTTGAAATCCCTAAACTTTTCTAACATTTTGCATTGTTCTCAATAGCATCATCTTCATTCTCCTATTTAGGAATTGATTCTGATTGATTTATGACTTTTATTAATATGTTGAAAATGAAGACATAGGTGCTTGTACTTTGAATATTCAAACTCTAAAACATTATGGAATCAAGCATGATAAGTTGAAATTTTTGAGAACTAAAATTTTTGCATCAGTTCTTTTCCCTAATTCTAAGTGTTATCTTGAAATTTGAAATTCATAGGATTGACATCAAAAGCCATAATTCTGGTGAGATTTTTGAGCCTTTTGAGCATACATTCTCTCGTGCTCACTTTTATTATTGCTTTGAGTAAGTCAATACTGATTTGTTATTCTAGAACTTACTTTGATTATACATGTCGACACCACATCATTGATTTGATATACCGAGATGATAAAGGCACCTAGGAATTAACCTACTTACTCCACAAAAGCCTACCTCCATAAATTAACCCCTAGTGAACCCCATTGAGCCTAACAACCTTTTCTTTAACTTACCCCTAATTATTAACCAATAACCCATTTTTTGTTGAATTCCATTCAATTACTTTAACCCCTATTTTGTCAGGATTTGAGTTGAAATTTTTATCCAGCTTTATTCTCTTTTCAGATTGTAAAGTTTTGCTCAAGTATTTTATCATTGTTGAATTGTTCCTAAAAAAAGAACAAAAAACAAAAACAAAAACGTGTACATACAGTGAAATTCAATTGTAACTTGTAATGGTTGAATAAGTTTTTGCATATTTCTATTTTAAGGCTACCAAGGCAGAAATGATATTATCATAAGAATTAGCTCAAGAAATATGTTCCAGTGATAGAGATTTTTCTAGCTAGATAATTTTTCAAATTCAATCTCGATTCTAACCCTCTTTTGCAGCCTGTGACAACACCCCTAACCAAGCCCTATTACAACCATCAAAGGACCTTTTGATCAATGTATCATATCAAACTACAGTAGTGGAGATCTGATTTTCTAGCAAGCCTACGGTAATAACTTTTCAGGTTGACTAGAGAGTGCTTAATTTTTTAACCCTAAACAATTCGAGTGGATAGAGTGAATCCTTAGTGAGGATGTCAACTTCTGTTAATTAAGATGGAGAGATAATTACTTAGGAGAAAGAAGAAAACTTATGTTTCAATGATAAAATTCTCAACTTAAAGGAATTGAGTCTTTAATGTTCTTTTGATTGAATTTTCATTGTATGCTTACCTGTGGATTAATTTGAAACATTATTGATAAAGATTGTGAGTTGAGAAGAATGATTCTTATTTAGGGATTGAGATTTTGCTTCAGGAAAAGCAAAGGCTTAAGTGTGGGGGTATTTGATAAACGCTAAATTATACATATTTTTACCCCATGTTTAGCCTATATTTTGGATGAATTATTATCAATTTAATGAGAATTGGTGCTTTTAATCTTTCTTTTTCATATCTTATACTCAAAAGAGCATAGGGAAGAGAAAAAAAACGGAAAATGGACCGAAAACTGGAGAAAATGGTCCAAAATGTGAAAACGCACGGCCCAAGAAGTCACCACATGGCCGTGCCACACAAAGATCACACGGTCTAGCCCTGACAAGCACGGCCAGGCCACACGACTATGCCCCAATCGACAGAATCTCACACAGCCTCTTGTCGAAGTACATGGGCGTGGCACACGGGTGTATGACACGGGCGTGTTCTAGTCGTGAGGAAGAGGAATTTCACTCGGATTTGGATGCTTAGAGGCTAAGAAAAGCTCCCCAAAGCTCTATATAAAGACCCTAGGAGGCAACTGTAAGGGTGTACTCTCTTCTCTCAAGAAAGAGCGCCATATTTCTGCCAACACAAAGAGTCAAAGTAAGGGATTACTCCAAGGAAAGCCGACTGATTCATCCCAGAAGCCAGAATTCTACATCAAGACAGAGGATCTCCTTAAATTCCTTCAGGGGTTTTTGGGTTCTTTATGTTTTTTTATTTTAATACTTCTGAGATGTTTTCTTTCTTTATTATGAACTAAACCCCTCAAATACTTGAGGGGGATGAAACTTAAGACGAATCTTATTATTATTTATTCCTGAGTTATATGATAAATACTTGAGTTGTTCTTAATTATGTGTGCTTAATTCTTCTGTTAATAAGCCTAGGTATTAATTCAAGAAACTGATGTGCTTAAAGCAGAGGAGCAAAAGTCCCTGTGATAAGAGTAGATCTACCATAATTAAGCAGAGTTGCATCCAACCCTAGACATAGGGCGACATAAATCTGCCGGATTAGGGTCAAACCTAATATGGGGAACCATAGATCGAATTAATGCAACCTAGGGTGTTAATTAATAAAGAAACTTTAGTTAACAACCTAGGCCTAATTGCTCTTCGCCTCGACAGAGGCTTTAGTATAAATTAGGGATCTCTACGGATCAAGTCAAGTGAATAAATCGTCTAGCTCAAGAACCAATAATAAGTGAAGTCTAGGTGGATTCTCCTTTAAGTATTGCTCATATCAATTAGCTTTTCCCTAAAGTTTTCCCCAATTTACTTTTTGTGCACTTTAGTTAGTTTTAGAATTAGTTCCAATCAATCCTCTTTTATTTTTAGGCTAGATAATAGAAAAGGAAGTAAGTATTAGTACTTTTGGTTCCCTTGGGTACGATAACTCGGTCTTGCCACTAAACTATACTATTGTTCGACAGGTGCGCTTGCCCTTAAGGTCGTGATATTAGTTAGTTTTGGTGTGATCAGTTTTATAAATTTTATTACTTAATATTGCGATAGCCGTATCATGGCTAAAGCGATAGTTTTAGGGCCGTTTTAGAGTGGTTTCATGGTAATAGTTTTAGGGCCGTTTTAGAGTGGTTTCATGGTAACGCCAGCAGCTTGGCACACAGCTATGTGGATTTCAGAATTAGGGTTTCCCAGCTAATTTAGGTGCCACACGGTCTGGCTACATGGCTATGTGGCTGATTTGGGGATTTTATCAATTTTCACACGGCCGTGTCCTCTAGGTACCCAAGTGTGTGAATTTAGAAATTAGGGATTCGGAGATTTGGAGTCACACGGCTTGGCCACATGACCGTGTGGCTAATTTGGGGATTTAAGGATCCCACATGGGCGTGTGTTTGGGACACACGGCCATAGTGGGTACACGGGTGTGTGAGACCTTCACATGTCGTGGCTGCCCTGCATTTAATTTAAGTGAAATTAGACAGTGAGTTATACGACCTAATATATGGCCGTGGCCCTGCTTCACATGGGCATGTAGCTCTGTCACATGGCTGTGTGTTGCCCTTCACATGGGCATTTTGACCTCTACCCGACCTGGATTGTCCCACATGACCGAGACACACGGGCGTGTGGCCCTATCTCGCCAAAATATGGTTTTAGGTCAAATTTAAGTGCACCTGTGACTTGATGTGTTCCAACCCATAGCTAGGCTTTGGTGAGGGTGACTAGACCTCTATAACTATATCTATGTGATTTGTGTGTGCTTGAACTATGATTGATTTGTGGTTGATCGTGTGATGTGTGTAATTATGACTATCCGAGTAATTTTGTAACTGACTGACTGGATGTCAATGACTGTCTGAAATTAGTAAATTATTTCTTTTCGTTTGCTTGCACTCATACATATGCCTAAAGCATTCTTGAGTGTGATTTTAAAGAGAAGGAAGACTGTAATTGAACTAAACTGGCGGTTTTACTGCAACTGGACTGTGCAGCGAGTTATCGTACTGCACCGTGGAGCACATACGTTAGCTCCGCTACATACTATTAACTAATCTAGCAGCTCTACTGCAATTTACTGGTATACCAGTTTACCGCATTGCACTGTACCGTATGTATGCTAGCTATGCTACGTACCCTTATCTAATCTGGCAGTTCATACTGCACGTCTGTACCGCGGTTTACTACATAGCACTATACAGCTTATACGCCAGCATTGCTGCGTGATATATATATATGAATTGGCAGTTTATCTGCCTCCTGATAGCCCTAATTCCTAGAGGGTCATGGGCTGTCCCAATACCTTGAGGGTCGTGGACTTACTGAAAGGCTCTTAAGCCTATTGACTGGTAGCTCAGCTGCAAACTACTGTTTTATGCCGCATTCGGTACTACTTGTAAGTGTAGGGATGGGTGGGTGATTTAATCCCCACAGTAAGTGTAGGGTTAGGTGGAGATGTGTGTTGGGTAGATGGGTGGGCTATGCATTTCAACGACATTCATATGCATCTTATTGACTGCTCTAGGATTGTGATTATTTGATTGTACTGTTCGACTAAAAGGCACTTGTGCCTATGTGAAATTGTTAAACTTTGATTGTACCGATCTGACTGAATAGAACTTGTGACTGATTGTGAGTTGATATGTGTGGACTGTTACTATTTGTCAAGACTTCTATCTCAAGCTTACCGTCTAATTCTATAAGTACAATCTAGTTATCCGTTCGACAGTTCTTCGTGTTAGACTGTCTGATTGTAACTATCTGACTGAACCGTTATTGTGACTGTGTGACTGAATAAGAACCATCGTTTCTGTGACTGGATGGTATGTGCGACTGAATGTCTGAGTGTGTTTTTAACATGCTTTAATATTGTTATTTTCCAGTACCTCCGTTGTAATTGTACCAACTGTATCCGTATAGCGCTGTAAGTATGTTCCGTCTCCGAACTACTTTTTGCTTTCTACTTTTTGCTTTCTGCTTTCTGATTTTGTTTCTGACTCTGAAGATAGTCAGTTTAATCTCACACTGAGCTCGAATAGCTCACCCCCTCTTTTATTTCCCCTTTTAGGTACTTTCCTAGATTTTGATGCTAGACCTAGTACGTGGAGGCCTTAGGCAGTCTCGGTTGCAAAAGATTATTTCGGTTGTATTTTCTAATTTATATTTTGATTACACTGTTTTGAAATTGAAAAGTTTTATAGCATTATGGTATAGTTTCCGTTTTAAAATTTTTACTTGTTTATTGGATTCTAACTTTTTATTAAACTTATCTAAAATTTTTATTAAATGGTTTTCAAGTAATTGAATATCCGATATGGATTTGTAAAATTTTCCCACGATCACTTTTCTCACGATCACTTCGGTGATCAATGTAGCATCCCAAATTCGGTCTAAACTTCTACGCCGGGTTAGGGGTGTTACATTTTCATGTATTCATTTTATCGGTATCATAAGGCATGTTGAACGTACAATTAGAAATATATATATGCAACAGGCATATATATATTACTCACATATCATACATATATATAATATTAATGAATCAGTTATTCAGACCATAGATTTTAACATTATTGATATTAGTAGGGACAAAATTGGAAAAAATAAAAGACTAAAAATAGTTTCGAGAATATCCTAGGACTAAACTGCAGATAACACAAATTTTGGGGCAAAACCATAAATAGGGGACACATGGCCGTGTGAGATGTTATAGGTTGTGTGGAGGGGTTACACGGTCATATAGCCAAGATGTGTAATAGACTATAGCCATGTGGAAATGGAAAAATTAAGCTGCAAGGGAGATACTGCAATGTGGCAAGCCGTGTGAAAAGTTCTGGGTCATATGAGATTCGAACTATCCTAGGGTTTTGGAGGTACATCAAAATGTGAGGGTCTGTGTGGTCTACACACCCGTGTCACAGACAGTGCGGCCCTAATCCTAAACATGATTTGCATCGACTTGGTTGTAAAAGAACACGCACCTTTCACTGAAAGCCCGAACGATGTCCCTCATGTTCAAATATGATCCGATGTACCTAAAATGGGTCCTTCAAATGATATTTATGCATGAGTTAACATTAGGTATCAAGACTCGTCAAGATTAATGGAATATTTCCGTAAGAATCGATAAAGATTGAGTAATTGATTTGTGGATTGATACTATTTTTAAATTCACGAGTTCTACTAATTAAAATGATTAAACTTACCTAACTTTGATGAAAGAAACAAGCACTATCACTGGAAAATCAACAATCGATAGGAAATATGATTTGTACAGGATTGATTTTTATTCAGAAGTAAGAAAAATTCAGTAATGGAAAGAAAATATTATACAAAGAAAATTATGGAAAAGGAAAGGGGGAGAAATAGGAAAAAAGAAAACAAAAATTATGTTTGGTTAGGAAAATGAAGCAAGAATTCAAATGGGAATAAAGAGGAATGGAGTGGGATAAAATGGCTCAAACTTGGGTGTGAAACGGGGGAAATGGGTGTGTTAACCATTAAGCCTAAGCCTTTTTTTTTTTTTTAATTTTATTCCAAATAATATTTATTTTAGTAAGGTTTTTGTCATAGTTTGCTAAAAATTAAAGAAAAGAAATGAGTGAGGAATGGCTTGAACCTAAGACCTCTAGGGAGTGCACTAACTACTTAACCACCAAGCCTAAGTCATTTCTTGGTTAATTATTTCAATTAACCTCTTATATTTTGGGGCATGAGAACTCTACCTTCTTTAAAGAAATTTCCTCCTCGAAATTTACATAGTTCGAACAGATGAGGTTCGAACAGATGAGGATACTGTTGACAAAACGTATCTTCTAGTTCTCAAATGACCTCCTTCATGCCATAGTTTCGCCACAAAACTTTCACGAGAGGGATTTTTTTTCCTTCTCAAAACCTTTACCTCACAATCTAGAATTTGTACCGGTTCCTCCTCAAAGGACAAATTTGATCTCACCTCGATCTCTTCTAATGGCACAATATGGGAAAGGTCGGATCAATATCATCTCAAAATAAAGACGTGAAATAGATCATGGATACGATTTAGTTTTTGAGGTAATTCTAGTTGGTAAGTTATGGACTGACTTTCTTAAGGATTCTAAAGGTCCAATGAACCTAGGACTTATCTTGTCCTTTCTCCTAAATGTCAACACCTTCATTATGGAGGCATTTTCAAAATGACTTGATCTCTGACACTGTATTCAATGTATTTTCTCTTTAAGTCTACATACAACTTTTGCCTATCCAAAGTTGCTTTTAGTCTATCCTGAATTAATTTAATTTTCCCCTCAAACTCTTGTACCACTCTTGGACCCAAAATTTTTCTTTCTTCTAGTTCAGTCTAGCACAGTTATGTTCAGCACTTTCAACCATACAAGGCTTCATAGGATGCCATTTGTATACTCGATTGGACACTATTGTTATAGGCGAACTCTGCTAGAGGCAAATGTTCCTCCCAGCTACCTCGAAATTCAATGATGTAACCTCTTAGCATATCTTCTAATATTTGCATGACTCGTTTGGATTGTCTATCAATTTGCGGATGGAAGGCAATACTAAAATCCATACCAAGTGCCACGTGAAGCTTTTTCTAGAATCGAGATGTAAAATGGGGATCTCAAAATGAGATGATTAATACTGGCACTTTATGAAGTCTTACAATTTCTGAAATATACAACTTAGTCAGGTTTTCTAAAGAATAGTATGTGCGAACAAGTAAGGAATGAGGTGACTTGGTTAATTGGTCATCTATAACAGAAATTGAATATTTCTTAGTGGGTGCTAAGGGCAACTATAAACTAAAAAATATATAGGATTTTTCCTATGCAATTTATCACCTTTTTACTTAAATTCGTTGTTAAAACTAAGTAATTGTTTAATAAATTAATGAAATATGTGAAAATATGAAATTAGGACATAGAAATTATTAAAATGTGATTTTATGCTTTATTATATAGTTTTCATGCATAAAATGGCTTATTTTATATTAATTTGAGTATATTATATTTTTTAGACATAAAATGGCCCATGCATGATTAAATTAAATAATAAAATATAAAATTATATTTATTCATTCATTTTAAAATATTTCATTAATAATTTGGGTTTTAACTAATTATTTAAATTGGATAAATTATATTCTTTGGTCCTTTAATTTATTGATTTATTTTGGATAGGTCTAATAGCTTTGTTGGATTACAAAAACCATCCAAATTGGAGACCAAGTCAACCCAATTTTTGCTACACATGGCTATCCAC
The DNA here is from genome assembly GCA_020496765.1 of Gossypium stocksii. Classification (NCBI taxonomy): domain Eukaryota; kingdom Viridiplantae; phylum Streptophyta; class Magnoliopsida; order Malvales; family Malvaceae; genus Gossypium; species Gossypium stocksii. The sequence goes on along the minus strand of CM035631.1, from coordinate 19,237,510 downwards.
ACAAACCACTTTTTGGTTTAATTGCTCAAGGTCCTTGCGATGTTGAAGAAATTGGAGATTTGCCCGAAGATTTACACTTGACCGAGTCTTAGTCTTGAGTTGTTATGGCATTTGAATTGCTTAAAAATCAAGCCAAAATCTAGTCATCATTGCCAGCCACTCATTGAAGAAGCTTGAAGAGACTAAACCTAGCTATTTTTAGCAAATTACTCTCCTCTCTTCACCTATAAATAAGACCCCATTTCACCATTCATCCCTCATCCCTCATCATTCTCTCTTCTCTCAATTCTCTTTAGCATTTTCCATTTCCCACACTTAGCATCATCTCTTCATAGAGATTTTAGCAACTAAGCCTCTTAAAGAGCCCTTGGTCAGTAACCTTAGATAGCCATCAGCAAAGGAGCAAAGCGAAGGAATGAAGGAGCCCTCGTCGGTCAGAGTCTTGGGTGACAGCCACTTTGATTTGGGTTTAATCTTTCTTTTCTTTGATTTAATCTGAAAATGTTTGCAATGTGTTCTTTGTTCTTGTTCACAACAATGTTACCTTAATTTTATTTAAGCTAGTATGATTGTTTTGATTAAATAATATTTATTTAATCCATGCTTATGATGTTTGTGCCTCATCGATCATGTTTTCAATTAAAATCAAGTCTGTATTTCGTTCAAACGTGATTGCAATGCAACTAAATTAGCAAAGCGATCTTAACCAGATGATGGCTAGTGGACACATAATTGAAATGTGTATGCTCAATTTAGATCCTAACCCGATTAAATTGTAGGTTGCATAACAACTCTATCCTAGCTCTATTATCTGCATAGTTTTTAGATTTGTGTGATTAAACTGTTTCAAGCCTAACACGTCCCTATTACCTCACACGAATGATAAGAAACCCTTATTTACTAAGGATCAGTAAAATGCGTATTTACTAAGTAAAGGATTTCGAAAGGACCTAATATGGTTTCCAAACTCATGAAAGATCGAGTTGCAATGGAATGTTTTTCTGAATGTTATTAAGCATGTTGATAATAAATTGAGTTTAATTAAAGTAATTGTCCTAGTTTATTTATATTCTAATTGTTGCATATTGTGTTTAATTTTGCTAAAATCGATTTCATTCAAATAATTTGCATATTTAGGATAATTTGCATTAGGAATCATTGCATTTAGTTTAATATATTTAATTTTAATTATCACTACTTAATCATATTGTGTTTTTAAATTTACCAAGTTGTTAATATAATTTTACAATTAAGTGATTTAACACAAATACAATCCTTGTAGAGACAATAACTCGATACTTACTTATTACTTGATAACGATTGTGTACACTTGCATAAACCCACGTGTTATAGTAACCCACTAACAAAGTCCAGCTTTATTTGCTCCCATTTACAGTACGATATGTTGATTGATTATAACAACCTAGAAGGAAACTAGTGTTCAGCTTTCATTTGGTGACATGTCAGACACTTAGCAATAAATTTTGTCATGTCTCGTTTCAATCCAAACCACTAGTACAGTCCCTTTACATCCTAGTACATCTTATTTCCTCCGAGATTCATGACATAAGGGCTAGAATGCGCTTTTTGAAGTATGATCTATTTAAGATCATTGTCATTTGGCACACAATACCTTGCTTAGAAGCACAGAATACCCTTGTCATTAAACTCGAAGTCTTCAATTTTGTCATCCTCCACATGCTTAACCTACGAAAACAAAGACACATCTAAGGGTTGTTTCGATTTGATCTAATTGGCTAAGGTGGGTTTCACTTATAGTTCAGCTAGTAAGCCTCCATTATCCACGAGACTTAACCTAGCAAACATTGCTCTTAGATTGGTTATTTGTTTTCCACTTAGAGAATCTGCCATTACATTAGTTTTTCCAGTATGGTATTCAATTAAACAATTATAGTCCTTTAACAATTCTATCCATCTCAGTTGCCTTAGATTCAATTCTTTTTTGGTAAAAAGGTACTTAGACTCTTATGATATGTATAGATATAACACTTCTCTGTTGGATCTAGTGCCCTGAGTGTAGAATCATCATCTAAGTACACTTGTAATTTTTTCAAATAGATTGGTTAATAAAATTATTCATGAATTTCATTAATAGTTTATATTATTGTCCTCACATGGTTTTTGCATGCAAAGGAAAACAGAAGCAAATGTTGCACATTGGTTATCTATATGTTTAACTAATACTAAGCAAAATTACATTATTAGATCATAGTACAGAAAGACAACTTGAATTAATAGATGAACCTAAATATGTTCTTAGTCTAATAAAAAATGATTAAACTAATTGAAAGACTAATATGTCATCTGTCAAGTCCAATTCAGGAGATGCCTTGTCTTAGACATCAAGATGAATAACTCTCAGAAGATTGGTAAATGTGACCGCCTCCAGATGTAATAATGTCCAGAGTGTGAATAGTGCACAAAAATATAAAATTACGAGGTGGTATCTACAAGTATACGAGTCTAATTGTAATATAATTTTACAATAGAGTGTGTGAGTACTCCGAGGATCGTACCCAAGGGAGGCAATTGCTAGATCGATACTAACCTAAACACTAAAAGAACTAATTAATAATTTAAATTTAGTTATAGTACGAAAAATATAAAATAAAAGATTTTTAGGTTTTTTTAATAACAAAACTAAAACAACATAAAAAGATAAAATTCAGGAGATTAAAAAGGAAGAATAAATCAAATCTGATTATCGGTGATTAGCTTACTTCGGTAATTTCCATCAACTGTCGTTTCGAGTTTCTCGTCAATCAACTAGTCGTTACCCTTGTAGGATCTTCTGATCTTCCATTAACATAATGAGCTAGCAAGAACTGGTTATCTTCTGACCTCACAGTCCAAACTGGTTTGGGGTTCAAGTGTTCACGAAGGGGTAATAAAAATTTTGGGTTAATTCTCACCTTGATTACTTCCCAAGGTTGCCAAGCCTAGGGTTTGTTTTACGTTCTCCCTTTCCCAAACAATTGACCCTCTGAGTAATTCTACAAAATAGTTAACAGATCATACCTCCACTTGCTAATCCCCCAAAGAAAGATTAGTTCCTTATGGAGTTCATAAAAATATATAATTGATGTAAAAGGAAAGCATGCTAATTAAATCGACAAGATAGAGTAAATAAAAGACCCTGATTGTATTGCTATTAAGCGTAAATCCATAGAGTTGAATGATTCCATAATCTAGATCTCTTGAAAGAAAACAATGAACAAATAAACTAAACTTTAGAAACCTAAGAAAGAAAACGAAACTAAATCTAAAGAAAGAAACTATGTAACACCCCCTACCCGTATTCGTCGCCGAAATAGGGTACGAGGCATTACCGAAGTTTACCGAACAATAGTTTTTTTTTTAACTCAATATATCCCCTTTATAAACATGTAAACTTCCCTGCAAAACTCAAACCGAGACCAATCCAAATCAACCAATCCAATTCAGCAAATTTTTAAAATAGATTCATGCACATTTATAAGATAACCTCATCACATACCAAACCAAGTTTTGTTAGCCACACCAATGGCTAACTTTACAATCATTCCACATTAACATTTACTTTATTAACTTATACATGCCATTGATTTCTGAAATAAAGTTTCTAGATATACCAAAATATTGAGGTTGATAGTGTGATGTATCCCCGACCGAATCCGACCTTGGAGCTCTTAATACTACAAAACAGGGAAAAAGAAAACAGGGTAAGCACATTGTGCTTAGTAAGCTCATGTAACAAGAATTATACTTACCTAACATTTTCAATGCAATACAATGAACATACATACATCCATTCAATGCATTGTTGCCTTAACATGCACAAACTCAACATTCAAATTAGTACAATAATTTCAATGTATCAATAATATATACTGAGATTGATGAGCTCATCAATACCGTGATTTCCATTCCATTATTATTTTCCCATATTTATCCCGTTGAATTTCTTGGAATTTTGATGGATTTTTAGGGTTACACTTTAGTGTACAAATCCGGGTCCGTCAATTCATATTCATGTGCACACATTTTCATCTCAGAGAGCACACTCCCGCGAACCTCATCCTTACAGCGGGATTACCAGTCCAGGCTAAATCCCCTGTAATATAAACTCATAGAGTATTGTCAGGATTACCAGTCCAGGCTAAATCCCCTGCAACGACAATTACTCTAATGAGCTTGGATCTGAATTACCAGTCCAGGCTAAATTCAGACCCTAATTTGGATTACCCATCCGGGCTAAATCCATTTTCCACATATTCTTCGGGAGGGCTATATCAGGATAGGATCACCCGTCCGGGCTAGATCCATTTTTACCGTCAATTCCTTTTCAGAGATCCATCGAATTTTCCTTCCATTCAACCGGGATTTCTTCCACTTTTCACCAAATATATCAATTTTCCATAAATTTTCATACAATGACATTCAATTCATGTTCACATCCATAACATACATTTCAAGCATTTAAGAATATAATTCAAGTTACACGAACTTACCTCGATACTTGTTTGTATATAAAAATCTACTAATCCCAAAATTTTTCCTTTCCTCGATCTAGCTTCGTGTTTGAGTCTTCAGGATTTGGTGCAAAAATTATGAAAAACCAGCTTATAGAACCCCTCCTATGGCGTTTTTGCTGATGAGAATGAAGAGAAATCTCAAGGAATCTAGATATTTCCATATTAGTCCTAGTTTTTTTTAGTTAATAATGCAATATTCCAATTTTACCCTTAATTTATCCACTTTTCTGCTAATTTTATGCCCTTGTCGTCCAGCCCAAATAAATTTTGGGTCTATTTGCTTTTTAAATCCTTTCTAATTAAACACTTAAGCTATTTAATCATCCTAACAACTTTTACTCCTTTTCCAATTTAGTCCTTTTCATTTAATTGACTACCCAAACGTTAAAATTTTCTAACGAAATTTTAATACAATATTACTAACATTTCACAAATATTTATAAAAATATTTTTGACTCGGTTTTATGAGATCGAGGTCTCGATAACTTGTCTTTACCTCATTTCTTCAATAATTTCTTTTTCTTAACTAACCACTAAATCGATAAAATTTTTCTATCAATATTTTTATACGATTTTCCTATCATAACAATATTCATGTAAAAATATTAAAATAAATTTCTCTTTAAATCGAATTTGTGGTTACGAAACCACTGTTCCGATAACCTTGAATTTAGGCCATTACAAACTAAGTTGATCGAAAAATGTCTTTAACATGTGCCAAAAGATCCTATTTATAGCCTTCAAGTGGCAGTCATCTTTAACCCTAGGTCAACTGATGTTCCTAAGCTTTAAGTTTGATTTTGCATACCAAAATGCCACTTGTTCGTGTTTAATTTCTATCCCAGATTCCATGTTGAGACATACTAGGACTTGTGTCGCGACATAGCACCCAGTATGCTCGCTAGCCTGTGTTTCGACATCAAAGGTAGACTTGAGTTTTCTTCATTCTATTCCCTATGTTGCAACATCAAACCTCCCTTGTTGTGACATAGTGTCCAGTATCAACCTAAAATGTCTTCTAATGGTCTCCTGCACACTTACAAAGTATGTTAACTCTCCCTTAGGCCTCATTCGGCCCTTAAGGTCAATAAAATACTCAATTTGCACATTTTATTGAATGTAAGTAAAACAAAAGAAACTTAAACTAAAATGTAATGAAAATGTTTGTATTTAGGCTCCTTAAGTCTGAAAACTAGTTTAATCTACTACACCGAATTACGACAGATCAAAATAATATCCTCTCTTTGGTATTACATGGTTGTTGAAAAGTAAACGTGGCCACTAGTTGTCCGTCTTTATGATAGATGACTTGATCACTATTTAATAGTAATTGGCTTCTTATTAAGGAAGATACAATGGTTACCATGAAATAAAATAAGACCATATTAGGAGAGCGAATATTATCCTGAAGAGATCAAGATTATCATATAAAGGTAAAAAACTTATGACAAGGTCATTGGACGAGTACTAAGTAGTTGCTTTCGTGATGGTATATCATTGGGGAGAGCTCAGTCACAATATTATAGTGGAATGACTTCATGACTAAATGAGTTTATAATTAATAAGAGAAAAGCAAAAACTTAATTATAAATCATTTTATTCCTAACTACATATGTTCAATCAGTCCCTTTGCTAGCTTGTTAAAACCAGAAATGAATTGCATGTTTGAACAGAAATGAATGGAATGAATAAAAAAGAGATATGAGAAATATTCAGGAATGATTATGACTTTGTCCAAAATGGAGAAATAGAATCATTTGGAAATGAATGTAGGTTTCTAGAAATGGAAATGGAAATGAAAATGACAATTTGCAATCCTATATAGGATTACTTAAAAAATGATAGAAGAATGAGTTTATATTTTTGGATTGTTTTGAAGCCCAAAAATGAAAATAAGTCATTCGGTCATAGTGAACATGTTGTGTTGTGACATATTGAACAATTTTTCTCGAAGTTTTATTGGGGGTAAAATAGTAAAAAATTTTACTAGGATAAATTTGGAATGAGAAAATTATTTAATATGTAAATATTAAAGTTTATTTTTAGAAATAGAAAAATTGAATCTGGTTGGACCATATTACAAAGTATTGGGTCAAAAAGGCTTAGGAAATACTTGTAATTAAACCCGATGTGAGATAGACCCAAAACCTCTCATATAACATAAAAAGGGCGACAACCCTAGTAGAAATACAAGGGTGATTCGTTCACCCCTCTCCAAATCTAAGTATGATGTTATTTTTCTTTTTAAAATAAACCTCTACAACTCTACAAGGGTTCAACATTCTCTTCCTATAAATAGATGGCACCGATAAAACTATAAAAACAACTTTTGAGAGATTGTTATTCTGCCAAAAAAAAAAAGAGATTTTATTCTCAAATTTTAAATATAATTTTCCGGAATAAAAATTTTACCGGTTTCTATTAAAGAAGAGAGAATTTTCATTTTCACCCTAGAAGGAAGAACTTTTCCTAGTTTTTTGTTTCAATTTAATTGGTTCAAGCCCACGCTCAAAGCAATTCATGGTACAAGAATAGCGAAGAAGAACATTTGGTTGAAAGACAGAAAACATCAAGGATCCACTTATTTGAAAACATGAGTACGAATTCAATTAAGGTTTATTACTATAAATATCACAAATCGAGTCAATTTTTAAAATTTTAATTTTTCGCAGTTCAAGAAAATTGTTTTCAAATCGGGCTTTTTCCAACATTCTCTATGTACAAGTAGTGCCTCCAAATTATCAGTACGAATACCACTGTTGCCAACTCTAAGTCATGAGTTGGATAGTTGCACTCATGTTTTTTAAACTACCTCAATGCTTAGGCAACTATTTTTCTTGTTTGCATCAATACACATCAAAGGCCAGTGTACGACACATCGTTGTACACCACATACTATTTTCCTAATTAGGGTTGAATTAACATGAGAGATTGGGTTAACATAGTCTTTAGCTTTTCAAAGACAGATTGTTGCTCATTCGTCCACTTAAATGGAACATTCTTTCTCAACAACTTAGTGAGTGGTGCGGCTATCAAGAAGAACCCTTCAACAAATCTATGATAGTACCCAACTAAACCAAGGAAACTTCATATTTTAGAAATATTCTTGGGTTGTTTCCATTTGAGAATGACCTCTATTTTCTTCAGGTCCACTTGGATACCTTCTGCGGATATTGCATGACCTACAAACATAACTTCCTTAAGCATGAATTCATATTTACTTAGTTTGGAATTTAGTTTCTTTTCTCGGAGGATATACAGAACCTTTCTAAGGTGTTGATCCTGTTTGGTTTCAGTTCTTGAATAAACTACGTTGAAGTCAATGAATACAATGAGGAATTGGTCAAGGAAGGGTTGGAACACTCGATTCATTAAGTCTATGAAGGTGGTTGGAACATTGGTTAAACTGAAAGACATCACAAGGAATTCATAGTGGTCATATTGAGCCCTAAACATGATTTTGGGCATAATCACCTCCTTTACCTTTAGTTTATAGTACCCCAACCTTAAATCTATCTTAGAAAACACTATTACGCCTTGAAATTGATCAAATGGGTCATCTATCCTAAGTAAAGGATATTTATTTTTAATAGCCAGTTTCTTTAACTGACGATAGTCCATGCACAGCCTTAGGGAGCCATCTTCTTATTCATAAACAATACCAGAACCCCCCACGAAGAAACATTGGGTCTAATAAACCCACGATCCAAAAGCTCCTAAAGTTGAATTTTAAATTCTTGTAACTCTTTAGATGATATGCGATGAGGAGCAATGGAAACTAGATTGGTTATTGGTAATAGTTTGATTCCAAATTCTACCTCACGGTCTAGAGGTAACCTCAGTAACTGCTTTGAAAACACATGTGGGAATTATGTAAGCTAGATAATCCTCGTGCCCTTCCCGAACAAACTTCTCTACAATTATAGCAAGAATTATGTTGGATAAATAATCCTATCGCTCCCCAACAATAACAATTTGACTCCCCTCCGTTGTTTTCAAGGTTAGTCTCTTAGAGGCACAATCTAAGCTAACTTGGTGTTCCACTAACCATCCATTCATAGAATCAAATCAAATCCCTAAAAGGTAACTTCATAAGATCTGCTCGAAACATTGTCCCCGAACCTTCAATTGATGTATCCTATAGATGTTATTTACAATAACCGATTGTCTTATGGGGCTTACTACAATAACATTAGTAGTGGTTTCCTCTACCCCCAACACCCAATTTAATAGATATATTACATGCACCATATGAATGGGTTGATCCTATGTCGATTAGGGCAAAGTATGAAACTAAGTGGATGGTAAAAATACATATGATAACATTGAATGCATCCCTATCCTTACGTCCTTTACTGACATAAACAAGGGTAGGTTGTCTAGCCTCTGTTTGGTTTGCACCAGTTTCTATAGTATTTGTGGCCCTATTATGCTCACGGCCCTTTCGAGGTAACTGACTCGCTCTCTGGATTTAGGCCAGAGCTTACGTCTATTCAATTCGTTGAGGACAATATTTAATCTTATACTCAGTCAACCCATAACTGAAATAGGTACCCAATTTCCTCCAACAGTCGCCCAAATGGCACTTACCACAGTACATACAATTGGAAGTTCTGTAACACCTCTACCTCGTATCTGTGGCCAGAATAGGGTTAAGAGGTATTACTATGCTTAAAACACAATTATACATTTAATTATCATATATCATCATACATAAGTATATTCCAATCACATTCAATCATATTGTCCCTTAAAAGGGCCTATGAGGCCTTAAATATGCAATAGGAGAGGTTCGGAACCAAACCAATAACTCATGAAAAATTTAGGAAAAACATAGAAAACTTCTCAAAACAGGGGACACACGCCCATGTGAATAGGCCGTGTGACTCACACGGACACTTGACACGCCTGCTTCACAGGCCATATGGACATTCGAAATAAGAGCACAAGGCCGTGTCCCAGTCCGTGTCCTACCCCGTGTAACTCTCTGATTTAGGTCACACAGCCGACCACATGCTAGTGTGTCTAGCCCGTGTACTATGCTATGTGTTAGGCCATGCCAAATCTGTAGGTTATATTGACTTATGCCACATGGCCAGTCACATGCCCGTGTGTGAGACCGTGTGCTGCATATTGACTTGTATTTAATTACAACACCAGGGGACACACAGCCTGTAACACTCCAAACCCAGCCTAGACGTTAAAGCTGAATCTGGCGGTGTCACATTGAAGTGAGAAGCGTAAAAATCATTATTATTGGAAACCTCAAAATCAGTTAACCAATTTGTGATTAAACGGTGACTTCAAAATAGGTTGTGCATTTTCAAAACGTGTGTCATTGAAAAGTTATTTAGTCGTGATTTCGTTGAAAAGCCCAACCTTTACTAAATCTCTTTACAAGCATCTAAAGATTATTTAACACCCTACGGTATTATCAATAGTTACTTAAAAAGTTATTAAAACTTTAAAGTCTCGGTTATAGCGGAAACTTCACTTTTAAAACAGTTACGTATTTGCGCTTGTTTTGTGAAAACATTATTCTAAAAAGCACCTAGTTCTAATGCTAGCAGTTTATATCAAAGCAAGCAAAAATCCAAATTTAAAACTTAAAACCATAGAAAGGACTTATTACAAAAATAGATACCCAAATCAAAAATTAAGAATAAATAAAATCAAGTATAAGATAGATACAATCGTGTGGCCACTTCCATCGAGTCCCTCGCAGCACCGACCCGCCTACGACTGGGGATTACCTATTCAGTTAAATTGAAGGGCGAGTTTACAAAAACTCAGTGTGTAATCCCTTATTGAACAGTCAAACATACAATATACAATAATAGTCCGGGCCTAAGCCCATTACAGAACAGTATCAACGTGGGCCTTAGCCCACAACAGTATCAGTTGGGTCTTAGCCCATACCAATATCAGAATCAGTATGCGGTCTGTACAATTCATGTTTCCCAACCAACCCTGCACACCATCTCCTGTCCAACCCTGCACTCTTGTGGGGAATAAATCACCCACCCATCCCTGCACTCCAATGTTAGCACCAGTTGCGGCACTAACAGTATTGCAGCAAAGCTGCTAGTAATACGTACGACACAAAGCCATCAGTAGGTCCCCAGTCATCTCGTGCGACCCGTGCGACCTTATCAGTAATATGAACGGCACAAAGCCATCAGTGATATGTACGGTACAAAGCCATCTGTAGGTCCACAGTCATCTCGTGTGACCCGTGCGATCTTAACAGATTAGTACACTTCCTCCAATTACAATAATCCCATCCCCATGCAACAAGTGATGCGTAGTATCATAATATCATGCATGGATGCAACATACATACAACGTGGCATGCTCAAATACGGTCATACACAAAGTAAGGGCAAAACAGTCAATTGTCACATAGGGGTATAAAGTCATTTTACACTATAGGGGTATTTCGGTCATTTTACCCTATAGGGGTATAACAATCATTTTACACTATAGGGGCATTTCGGTCATTTTACCATATGGGGGTATATCGGTCATTTTACCCTATGAGGGTATATCGGTCAATATACCTTATAAGGGCATATTGATACTTTTACCCTATGGGGATATATTGATCATTTTACCCTATGAGAGTATATCGATGATTTTACCCTATGGGGGTATATCAGTCATTTTACCCTATGAGGGGTATATCGGTCATTTTACCCTGTGGGGTATATTAGTTATTTTACCCTACGGGGGTATACCGGTCATTTTACCCATAGGGGTATATCGGTCATTTTTCTCTACGGGGGTATATCAGTCATTTTACCTTACGGGGTATATCGGTCATTTTACCGTATAGGGGTATATCGGTCATTTTACCTTATAAGGGTCCAAGTACACTTATCGACCCATCAGTGGGTCCACAGTTGTCTCGTGCAACCCGTACAACCCTTAACAGTCAAACAAAATAATTGGGCCCGAAGCCCATTATGTGGCCCAAGTAGGCCCACACACCCGTGGAGCCCGCTAAGCCTAAAAATGACCTTAGCCATGTGAACGACACAACCAGGTCCAATATTTCCTACATAACCGTAAGATTTACCCGTGTGGGGCCCATGAGCCCATTGGGCCCACACAGCTCATTTCGGCCCAACGTGGCCTAAATCAGCATGAACCCATAAGAGCACTCATGGTGGCCTCTACAATTATACGCCCATGCTTCGTGGGCTCAAATTACCGCACATGCATTCACACACTCGTGTGCATTAGTTGCCATGTTTTTTGGCTTTTCGCCTTTTGTCGTCCTACGATTAAAACAGTGTGGGTACACACCTGTTTACGAACTTGCGCTACTCGCCTGTGAGTACTTCAAACCTATTACAATCAAAAACTTTGGTTAATCCTTTATCAAACGGATTGAAAAGAACCCTAGCCAACTTTTGTTCGAAAGATTACCTATCGTTCGCCTTAATCGATCACACTAAAACCATTGTAAGAGATTGCTTACAATCTTTTAAAGACTACCTAAATCCAATCACAACTTGTTAACTATCACACACTCAAAAGCCATTGAACCAAATATTATAGTATCTTACCTAAAATGCCAAGTCAGAAGAGGAGGAGAGGCAAATCAGTCTACACCCCCAGTAAAAGCCGAGAGCACACGATCGGCAGGAGCAAGGGCTAAGACAACCACACTCCTAGCAAAGATCAGCACATAGAAGGGTGTTAGGATAAAGACTAATATGGCCGACAGAGGAAATAAAATAACAATAGTGCACTCAAACCTGAGGTGGAATAATCGGCTAACACATAAAAAGTGTAAAGAGAAGAAAGCCAGAAAAAAGAAATGAGGGGGAAAGATATACGGTAAAAGTATCTCCGTGCAAGGAAAGGGAGATGTCAATACCAGAAAGAGTTGAAAAGAGGGAAGGAAGAGCATAGAATCGGCCAAAGTAAAATGATTGAGAGGGAGAGAAGAAAAGAAATCGAATGCATTTATGTGAGAGAAAACTGAGTGATTGGTTTTTACTTGCCAAGATAAGGCGAAAAGAAAAGAAAAGTCACAAAAACGATTGAAGGGCAGAGGGCAAGATCCGAATGGTAAAGAAGAATTCGTCTTACAAACTAATCAATCTAAAAAAAAAAGAAAGTAATGCCCGAAAGTGTCAAAAAACAAAAAGTGCCGAAATGGAGAAAAACTATTACTCCCCTAGCCGAATTCCCTTAAGTACCTAATGTCCCTATACGGCACCAACACTCCTTCCAATTCAAATTCTCTATTTTCCCTCCTATCATCTCTCCATCACAACCCCTAAATCCCAATAATCTCTCCTACAATTTGGCTACACAAACTCCACATTCCCTCAAACACTCCAACCACCCACTCCTTTATCCATATCCCCTATTTTCTCCTACAAATCCTCTATGACATCCATTCCCTCACAACCACTCAGCCAACCATTTCAAACTTCCCAATTTCAGTCAAACTAGGACACTCCAATGGACTTACCATAAAAATAAAATATTTCTCTTTGCAATGCCAAGTCTCGAACCTCAGACCCCACGGAACATCCACACGCCACTGACCATTGAACAACCAAGTTTTCTTCTGACATATCTTACCCAAATTTAATTATAAGCCTACTGCCCCAAAGTTAGGGGTTTACTCAATAAAACGAAAATTTTTACTAAAGCCTAGGTTTGAACCCAGGACTTCTCAGACACTCCCAAACACTCCTAAATCACTTAACCATTAAAGCAGACAAACTATTGTGTCACTTTCATTCACAACTAAATATTTATGGGCAGCCTTCTAACTGTTCCCTTGCCCAAGGCCCAATACTTCTAGACCTAATTCGGGGCGTTACACCGCCGTTCACTATGACCGTGTGTCACAGACGGCTGAGCACACGCCCTTGTGGACAAAAATAGGCCATTTACAAAGCCATTTTTCCACCCAATTTAGGCACACCTACACAAGCACAAATGATACAATTTCAAGACACAAATGGCAGCCAAACAACCTCATCCAATGCACAAATCTTGCCATATCCATTCCAACCATTTCAACACTCAATTCATAACCATTTACCTATTCAAACTACATACCAAATCAACATGCTTTACTAGCCATAATTCACATATATGACTTATCCTATAATCAACCAATTCATCATCTATAACCAAACCACAACAAGGCATTTCTCAAGAAATTTATACCCCACATACCAAATAGCCATTTGAGCAACCATACCAAAATATGCATTATCACAAGGCAATATATACATCAAACTTTATATCATTGTCAAGCCATTTCTTAAGGCCAACACATTATCACAAATATACCAAAATAACCAAGCCTATACATGCCATATACCATATATACAATTTTAAAAGTACCAAAATAGATGTCCAATAGTGTGATGAAGTCTTTGATGATCCTCGAATCCGAGCTAGCTCGATTTTACTATAAAACATAAGAAAATAAAACAATGTAAGCTTTGCAGCTTAGTAAGCTCATATCATAATAAACTTAACATAACAAATAAGTGTAATTCAATCAAATAAGCATAATAAGCTATAACACATATCAATTCACAAACATTTCTCATGTTTAAAACATGATCACATATGAATTCATCAGCTTACCCCGAATCGATACTCATATAAATTCTGTACGTACCTTTATCACTTAAATTGATCTTACTTTCATCCTCGCCTTGTTTATGACCGTTGAATCATTCGGAATCACTAAAGGATACTCGAGAATCACACATATACAGTACCAATGCCATATCCTAGATATGGTCTTACATGTAATCTCGTATCGATGTCATAGCCCAACAATGGTCTTACAGGAAATCTCATATTGATACCATATCCCAGATATGGTCTTACACGTAATCTTAGAAACCCTAATGTCATGACATTTGTATCCTAAACTATTTCTAAGGTTCATACGGGATTTTCATCTGTCAATCCTATGCTGATCATGTGTTATAAACTCATATCAACCATTTTTAATTCAATTCAAAAATAAAATGCATTTATAACACAATTTAACAATATTTATTAGCATATGAACTTACCTCGTATATGAAAATGACGAAATGGACCGACTATTCGATCACTTTATTTTTCCCCCAATCTAAGTCCAAATTTCTCTTTTCTTGATCTAAATGTAATCAAAATCAGCTTATTTAATATTCTAGTTATTCAATTTAATCCAAATTATGCATTTGAGCTATTTTACACATTAGCCCCTAACTTACACATTTTTACAATTTAGTCCTTATTGTCATAGGCCAATTTTGACCGGTTACACCATAACAGACCCAAAGGCCCAATAAATCAGACCCAAACCACTAAACTTTAAACCAAATAAACCAAAACCAAAAAAACAAAAAAATATATAAAAGTCCAATTTACAATTCCAAAGTTTAAAATTACAAAACAACCAAAGCCCAAACCCAGATCAGACCCGTATGGTCCAACACAAAGACCTAACAACTGAACCCAAAGTCATGGCCCGAAGTTGGTAGCCGGGAGGTCAAATCGGATGGGCAAATCTCAAACCCTAGGCGCGGCGCCCCAGGGCCTTCTGACACTGCTACTGAAGACCCGACGCCACCCCATCCCACCGCATTTAATGAAGCCGTCACCTGCAAAATCAAAGAAGAAAGGACAGCAAATCGAAGCAGAGATAGAAATAGTGAAATCGCAATAAAATATTGGGAGTTTTTTTCGTTTTTTTCTCGGTGGGAATGATTTTTTTCTTTCGGGTATAAAAAGTAGGAAGAAAAAAGAAAAGAAAAAAAAAACTCTCTCTTTGAAAATAGAAGCGAATACGGAGAACGGAATTAAAAAAAAACGGAAATTGCAAAAGGTTATCTTTCCGATCTTTTACCTCGAAGCATTAATTTTTAGTAGTGAAATCTTACCGTTTTAGGGCAGATCCGTGGTCGAAGGCCTCCGGTGACCCCAAATGTCACTAAGTCCCATCCGGGTTCTGACGGGGTAGGAGATGCCGAGATCGGACTCATCCCTTTATCGTCCTCTTGTTTTTTTTAACTTGTGCATGCATAAACAATGGAGTCAGTTTTAAGAGATAATCAAAATAAATAAAAGAGGAGAAGAAATTTACCCTTAGTCACGCCACCGGATCTTTATTACTTCGTCAAAATCGGAGCATCGGATGAGGTTTCAAGGCAAGAATGATGGAGCCCTTGAGTGGGCTTGTGAACCGGGTCCTTAGTGACCCATGAGCGTCGTCAATCGCCGATGTTGATGGCGTTTCGGCAACTGCAGTCAAGGACCTTCATCGTTCGGCTAAGGGAAAGGAGTTGGAGGGAGCGCCGTTCGCTCATTCGGTTTGAATGAAGGCTGTGTTTTAGGTTTAGGGTTAACTTTGTTTTATTTCTGTTTTAAGTATCGCTAAACGGCGTCACATTGTGTAGCCCGTGAATGACCCGACCCAAAGGACCTGGGATCCGCGCGTCTCTGGCCTAATAGGGCTATTTGCAGCCTAGGTCCTCCCGAGTTGGTAGCGTTCGCAGCCTAACCCTGTGTCCCCTTTACAATTTGGCCCGATTACTTTGTCGCAGTTTCAATCTAGTCCACAAACACTAGGTAACCCACGCACGAACGGCAGCGTTTTGAGTATCTGGAGATATTTCCCTTTCAGTCCCTAACCCTTGCTCGCATGTCCGAATCGGCCCTGGGTTTTGCATTCTGTTTTTTTTTTAATCGGCCCTAAAGTTTGCTCATGTTTTTGAAATTAATCCCTTTTTGTATTTAACTCGATTTTCATATTTTCTTGATTATTTCTCGTATTAAAATACTAGTTATTGGTATCATCGATTTTCTTTATATTTTTTAAACATATCATCATTGATAATATTAGCTTGCATTCTGTTATTCTTAGCACATTTTATTATCCGTATACATATATAAGTTTAAACAATTTGAATTTCTATATACTCCCATGTATCATTATACATATGTTTAAATATTATGCTTATTTTTGCAACTTCTTTTATGTGCGCATGCATTTTAAAGGTCATGCTTGCAAACTCACATATGCTTGAGTATTAACATTAGTATCGTTTTTTTTATTTAATGTTTATGTATATATATATTCATGTAATTTCATTAATGGTTTGTTTATAACATTTTGTGTATATTATGTACATTTCTAATACTACATTAGGTATATCTTTTCATATGTAAAAATATATGCATATTTTTATATATTACCTTTGTACATATACTTTATTTATATATAGATCTATTTACCTCATATTTAAAAAAAAAATACTTATTATGTGTATATTTTAAGTATTCTTATTATACTGTTTGATATTTTTCATATTTGTTAATGTTGCGTATTACCATGTTTATATTCTTGTATATTCGCGTTTTTATTGTTGGCATGCTTCTTAATTGAACACGTATGTGAATTGCTTTTGATTACAACCTTGCCACGCATTTTTTATCGTTTTAAAACGTTTTTTTTCATATTCTCGATTAATTTTGAAAATGAGGCAATGTACCGATTTAACATTAAGTCATCAATTTCATCGCTATGCTGGATGAAATTCGTCGGCTCGTGTTAAAAACGGAATATCCTTCTCAAGAACTAAAAATTTTCAAAATTCTTGTGTTTGAACGGATCACGATTAAATCTCAAATTAAACTCGTGTTTTTGAAAATCATGACAACACATGTTTATTAAGATACCAATTTTGGGCGTCGCGGGGGTGCTAATACCTTCCTCGCGCGTAACCGACTCCCGAACCCTACTATTTTTCTCTGGATTTCAAATGTGGACCTAAGCCTGATTTTCTTTCTTCAAAATGAATTTTATAGGTGTCCGATCACACCTAGGAAAAAGGATCGGTGGCGACTCCCTTTTCATAATAAAATCAAAATTCGATATTTTTTCAAAGTTTTCAACAAATCGCCACAATTAGCGATCGAAGCAAAATTTACGTCGCTACACTTATTACATAAAATCACAAATTAGTGAAATTCCTTTAATACCCATGTTAGTCGAATTACCCTTATGCCCCTAGCAGCCCATATTTATCACTTTTTCAGACATTTAACCACACATTTTCACTTTTTCACAAATAAATCCCTATTTTATATTTTTACTCAAAATCACTTAATAAAACTTGTATAACTAACATCAATTATTCATAATCCATCATAAAACATCAAAGAACACATATATTCATCAATGGAAACTCTCAAAACATTTAACAATTTTGCAAAATAGTCCCTGGGCTAGCTAAAACTAGTTACAACAATCACAAAAATATATAAATCATCAAAAACCGAGTTAAAAATCATACCATGCATAGAAAAATTAGTGTAGAAAGTTTGGAACTCTTTAATGGCTTCCTCTCTTTCTAATTTCGGTGGAATGAACAAGAAGATGGACTAATTTTAATGTTTATTTTACTTTATCATTACTTATTTTACATTTTACCATAAAAACCTTAAATAAAACATTATAAATCATCTAATTTACGCCTATAATTGTCCACTACCATTATTAATGGTATAATTTCATCATAAGGACTTCCAATTTAATAATTCATAGCTATTAAGCACTTTAAACTATAGAATGTCATTTTTACTGAATTAAGAATTCAAATGATAAAATTACTTCACAAAAATTTCACACCATCATACTAACATGTTGTAAACACTTAAAATAATATTACGATAATTTTCTAACCTCGGATTTGTAGTTCCAAACCACTATTTTGATTTAGCTAAAAACGGGCTATTACAAGTTCTATCCCTAGATTTAGCCACAACAAACTCTTGATGCGGTCTAACTTCTCTAGCTTATTTTATGGGATGAAAATTCAAGCTAATGGAAGTAGAATATCTCTTAACCAGGACCTTACTCTTTTCCCTTTTTTGCGTTCCACCTATTTAATCTCCTCTACAATTTTGGTTTTCTCTATTAGGGTCTCAAACACCAGTTTTTAGTGTAGAGTAACCTATATATTGAAGTCAAATCGCATCCTAGTTTCAAACCTCACGCATTTTTCCTATTTCGTGGCGGTGATACCTTTAGCATAGCAGTTAAGCCTCAGAAATTTAGCCTCATATTCTACCACGGTCTTAACCCCTTACTTTAACTCGATAAACTTGCGTTTGTGTGATTCCACATACCTAGTGTCCATATACTTCTTTTGGAAAGCTTTCTGAAAATATTATCAGGTTAAACGCTTAACTTGCATACCCGCTACCACAAACTGCCATCAATGGTAAGCCTTTTCTCTAAGGAAGGGCATAGTGCCCTTTAACTTTTGCTTCAAAATATAGTCTAGATCCTTTAAAATCTTTTCCGTTGACTTCATCCAATATTTTTCCATGGTAGGAGTCGTTCTAGCAACCCCTTTGTATGTTTCTACCCCATTCAAGCGGAGCCCCTTTACAACAGATCCACAGCTCTCTGATCCAGTTTGGGCTCTAGAAATCCTTTGTAGAACCCTTAGGATCACCTATGTCACTATGTTATCCTTACTTTCAGAGCCTCCTCCACCATTGGCAATGGAATTCTCAATATACCCCTCATTAGGGATTAGGTTTTCTCCCTAAATAGTGGGTGGATTTATAGGTGCAGCCCTCGCAACCTACCCCTACCATGTCTTCCTTGGGTGTTCATTATTATCTTACGAGAATTTTAAGTTTAAAATATATCTACAAGTTTCAAATAAAAGTTCAAATCCTAGTTATTTCTTAAATGTTTACCATTTAAATATTACAGTTCATCTAATGTCTCAAAAGTAACAATAACTAAAGTAGGACTGGCATCAGAGCCTCTAATTCAATTCTCGCAAAGAATAAAAAAAAACTCTCAAAAATTTGCAGCATGTTTTCCCAAAATACCCCTTTAACGCATGCATGTAGACTCATTCAATTTTCCCTACTCCGAGTTCAGAAAACCTACACTCTGATACCACCAAATGTAACTTCCCCAACTCAGCCTAGACGTTAGGCTGATTCGGAAGACTACCTTAGCCACCAAAATGGCCTCGCAAAGTTGTTGGAGTTTACAAAATAGACATATTAAACATTTGTTTATTATAGTAGAAAACTTAGTCAATTTTTCAGAAAAGTTCACGGGTTATCAAAAATCGATTTAGTTTAACTTTCTTATGGAATGGTGAGTACCTTTAAGAAAACTTAGTTAACTTTCCATTTATTTATTACCTAAAGCTTCATCTAAAATTTAATAGCAAAAAATGACATTCAACTTAGTTTTTAATTTAATAGAATACATGTTTTATGCATAATTAATTGAAAACCAAATTTCTACATCTTAGAATTAATTAAGTGTCTTGCGTTCTTTTTAAACCCAAATCCTAAGTCCTAAGCCACAAATTGATATTTAAAGAATTACAGTCTCTAAATAATAAAAATATCAAATAATAAATATAATAAATTTTAATAAAAATAAAGCCAAGTCGATACCCTCCGGATGTCGTCTCTGCGTCCTAACTTGATAGGTTATCTATAAAACTGGAAATAAAAGGAAGTGAACTATGAAGCTTAGTGTGAGTTCCATCATGAGAAAATCAGTGCAACCGATTAGCATACAAAAGCATATCATATAAAATAATCACAATAGTTTTTTTAGAATATTGATATATCAGATCAGCTCAACAATGTATAAATATATATATATCATCTTAGAAATCTCAAAATTGTAGGCATATGCTTTATGAATGCAATACAGTTTCGATTTAACAAAAAGATCCTACCCTACCACTGCACACCATAGTAAGAGTTCCCTAGAACTCTTCCAACCCATCACACCAGGTTGTGGATAAACCACAAAAGTTGTATGTTAATACGTTGTCTAATAATTGTGAATGCACAACATATTTACATTTGACAGCTGCTAGAATGTGAGTGCATGAACCACCAGTGTTGTAGGTTAATATGCTACCAAATAGTTGTGAATACACAACATATTTGCAAATTATTAATGTGCCAAAACTTCCTCCTTTTAAGGAGTCTCACCCCATGCAATGCAATATGTCATACTTGTTATAGGCCAATTTTGGCCTGGTTACAAAAAGACCTTAAACCCAATACAAAATTAATACCCAAAACCCATCTGACCCAATTACTAAACCTACCAAACAAACCCAATACCCGGATAGCCCAATACCCACTAAAACTACCCCAACATTTACCAAACAGACCCAACACGACCCAATAATCTATCCTAGCCCAAATTGAAGAAACCCTGAACCCAGTAGCTGCCGACTCTGCCTCTGCCCACTTGCCTTTGACAGCAGCCACCTGCTCCACAGCCTTGTCAAGTCCACCGCCCTCTGCACCTGCATACATTTAATAAGAGTGGACAGAAAGTAAGCAAAAAGAAGAAAAGAAAACAACTTGTAAAAGAAACAGTGGCTATATAAGCCGATTGAATTTCTTGTAAAAGGGATTCGGATTTTTTATCAAAAGAAACTACTAAATAATATTCAGCAATCAAAATACATTCTATTCTCAAAAAACACTAAATCAGCGATTGTATATTACCAAAATCAGAAGATCGAACCTAGACAGCAAATAGCAATTTAAGTATCATTACAACGAAGGGATACCCCCGAATCACTAAATCTCAGAACCGAAAACCCTAAAATATCGAAGGTAAAAAAAATCATTTTTCGATTCTGTTCTCTTTTATTTTTTTACCTATATATATATACCCAAATGCATATTTATTTTTTAAAATAAATAAAAATATAAAAAATATAAATTTTTTTTGAAATTTCTTACCTTTTCCGGCCACCGTGTACGGTGGCCGGCACCGGCACCGATGACCGGACGGTGGTCAGACCGACCACCGGGAATCGCTCCGAACCCTCCCCTTCTCCCTTCTCTCCCTTTCTCTCTTCCTTTTTTTTTTCTTTCCCCTCACAAAATGATTTTTTTCGCTGAAACGGGCCTTTTATAGCCCTCCAAAACGACACCGTTTTGGGGGCTATACTTAAGCCTCAAAACGGTGTCGTTTTGAAGATCCGACCCTTGATCCGACCCGAACCCACCTAGGATCCGCGTGTTTTTTAACGGAAGGGCTATTTGCGCGTTTAGCCCTTCCGCTTTTTCAAGGCTATACAATTAAGTTTTTCGTGTCTTCTAAATTGGCCTGATAATTTTCCCGGTTTTGCGATTTAGTCCCTCCTGCCACGACACCGTTTTTAACACATGGTAAAATTGCTCTTTTGGCCCCTTTATGTCTCCCCGCGTTCGTATAGGTCCTCCTGTTTCGTTTTTAATTTCAAATCTGCCCGAAACTTTCGTTTTTAATCCGATTTGGTCCCTTTTCATTATTTTTCTTTAGTTTTAATATTAATCATAATATCATTATTATTAATTTATTATTATTATTATTAAATATTATACTATACTTAGTATTATTATTTTAAATATTATGGTTTTACTATATACTACTATTATTATTACCTATTTTTTTAATATACTTACTAGGATAATAATTATCGTTATTTCATTATATTTATTATTGATATTATTGACATCAGTTCTAGTTGTAGTTAATATTTTTAATACCTATACATACGTATATATTTATCATCATTATTAGTTATATTTTAATACTAGTATTTCTAATATATACATTGTATATTTTTTTTTATCTATGTATTATATATATATTCTTTTAATATGTCTTGTGTATATATATATATATATTTAATCCTGTATTATGTATATGTATTTTTAATATTATGTTATGTTTATATATATATATATATTTTTTTAATATTATTAATTATGTACTTTACACTATCTTAGATATACCTAGTATTATATTATGTACATATTATATGTATATATATATTTTTTAATATTATATTTTATATATGTATTATATATGTATATATTTTTTATCCACATATTTTACTATCTCATGTATATATTTTTAACTATATTATATATATATTTTTTAATACCCTATTATTCATATGCTTTTTATATTATCATTTCATATATATATATATATATATATATATTGTATATTTTTATGTATTATGTATATATTTTTGTATATGTCCTTTTAATATTATATCTTTTCATATATTACGTATATATATCTTCAATATATTTTTACGTATATTACAATTATATATATATATTCTTTAAATGTCATAAGTTTTATAATATTTACTATCTTATATATGCTCTTTCCATGTTACGTGTTTTGTTATTATACTATTCATATTATCTCACGTGTACATTATGTTATAACTACGTCATACTCTTTTAAAATACACTATTTTTATTGTCTTTTAATGTAAACATCTTTGCTATTATCCTTTTCTAAATATCACGTTTTAATATTAATTGCATCATTATTCCAAAAGGTGTACATTTCATTCAAACTGAAAATGTTTTAGAAACGAGGCAATATTTTCGTGTTTAGAGATCTGGGAAATAGTGCCCTAACGTGCTGGGTTGCGATTTCTCGTTCGTCTAAATACCTAAAATACCCTCCTAAAATTTGCAACTCGCGAATAACTTTAGTTTCGAGGAATTTAAGAACTTCGTGTCCAATCGTGCTGGATGTGATGTTCGTATTCTTCCGAAGCGAAGGAATCTCGATTTTTCAACCCAAATCATCCCATTTTTATTCAAAATGCTCCAAAAACGAGGCAATATTTTGGTGTTTAGAGATACGGGAAATAGTGCCCTAACGTGCTGGGTTGCGATTTCTCGCTCATCTAAATACCTAAAATACCCTCTTAAGCAACATTTTGTAACTAACGAAACGACTTTAGTTTCGAAGGATTTAAAAGAACCTCGTGTCCAATCTGCTGGATGTGACGTTCGAATTCTTCCGAGGCAAAGGAATCTCGATTTTCTACTCAAATTATCCCTGTTTCAAAAAAGAATCCTATTTCTAAATCTTTCTAAATTTCGACTTAAGACATAAAATTGCTCAATTTGGTACTGATTTTGGGCGTTGCGGGGTGCTAATCCTTCCCCGCGCGTAACCGACTCCCGAACCTTTTTCTCGATTTTTCGTGGACCAAAACATTTTATAAGGTGACCCAATCGCACCTAAAAAGGTTGGTGGCGACTCCCCATTTTCATTTTTTAAGTCGACTTCCGTTTTTAAAAGAAATGGTTTCGACAGCTTGGCGACTCCACTGGGGACGTTAAGTGAGTCAAGCCGAAAATTAATCATTTTCTGTCTTAATGTTAGAAATTTCAAAGTATTTTAAATAGGATCTCTTACATGAATTTGTTGTATATGTTTGTTATTTTTCCTCGCACACATTGCATCTGCATGACCGTTGTGGTTACACCTTTAAGTGGGAGTGAGAAGCTACGCTTTCGTGAGGTTTTCACCTCCGTATGGGCTAGTGGATCGCTTCCGGGATACATCCGTACCTATGTCTTCGTGAGATTTTCATCTCCGAATGGCCATAGGGAAATGTGTCCCCCTGAACCGAACTTGGTCCATATGAGCCTATAATGGGTGAGGATCGAGGAATCTGCTGGTTCAGGTACCCTTTTCTCTAGAACCAAAACGCATATAGTGAGCCTTAAGTGCCTGCCCTAGGTAGTACGGAAGTGACCTTTAGTGACTACCCATATAGGTGCTTGTTTATTTTCTTTGAATTATATCTGTTATATGTGACACTAACCCCTTCTGTTTTGTCATCATTGCATGTCATCCAGCATTTAAAGGTATCGATTCACGGTTCTATTTCTAAGTTAGAAAGTTTTGTAATAGGGAATGAATATCTTGATAAAGTGGAAGACAACGCTAACATACGTGCATGGTCAAAGAAAGCCCAGTTAGAAAAAGGAGATAGTGTCGCTGAGGGGTATACGTCGGAGCTGTGGGACTTTACTCATATCAGTTCGGCACAGAACGAGCTTTAGGAATTGAGGGACATTTGGACCCAATGGGATGATGAAGCTAAACAGTTGTTCTATCAGAATTACGGAGATCTTCCCTATTTGCTAGACATTAAGGTGGATAAGCATCTGTTTCAGGCTATGGTACAGTTTTGGAACCCCTCTTATAGCTGTTTTACATTCGGTGAGGTAGACTTAGCACCCACTGTGGAAGAATATACCATCTTGCTCCACTGTTCAAGAATTCAAGATAACAAAGCTTATGTTAGGGCTGTCAATCTTCCAACTTTCGTGAAAAAATTAATGATTATCACGGGAATGAGTGAACAGTGGGCCGCAGCTCGAATCCAACAAAAAGGTGATAGCAAATGTATATCGTGGGCAAGTCTAAGGGATCTGATATTGACGCACCCTGACACGAAGAGGAAGGTGGATGTCTTGGCCTTAAGTATCTATGGGTTGGTGATTTTTCTGAAGGCTATGGGGCACATAGATGAGGCAGTCACAGATTTGTTCGATCGACTCGACAAACAAGTCACACCCGTGCTTGCAATCCTAGCTGAAACATTTCAGTCCTTGAGTGCATGTCGGAGAGCTGGTGAAGGTAGATCCATCAGTTGCGCATAGTTGTTGTTAGTTTGGTTCCACAGTCACTTCTGGAGGGTCGATAGGGGTCCTTACCGAGTATTCTTTCGGGACTATTCTCCCTTAAAAGAAGCAGCAACCACGCCAAGAAGGGACGACATTACAGAGGAAAGATGGATAGAGATACTTCGGAATCTCTGGGAATAAGATGTTGTATGGAAAGCTCCTTGGATGGCTTTTAAAGAAATCCTTTATCGTTGCGAGACTTTTGATTGGGTACCTCTTTCTGGAATTTGGGGAGTTATCGGTTATGTGCCATTACTCGTTCTGAGGCAGTATAAAGCAGAACAGTTTATACCGGCAACACGAGGTTTGGCCCAAAGTGATTTCTCATACAAAGGCGATCATTATAAAAAGAAGATACGAGAGATTTCCGACGCCTAGAAAAAGATTTACTGTGTGAAGGTTTTGACTGATGGCCCGACGACAACCCCTGAATATAAAGAATGGTTAAGCAAGAGGACCAATGACAACGTCCCAAGGCCGAGTTTGAAGACTACTCGATCAATGGAGGAAAGCTTACGGGTGGTTCCGTCAGAATTAGAACTCGTAAAGTTGGAGTTTGAGAGGAAGAGTCTAGAGCTCGTGAAAAGGATAGAGAAGTTAGAAGAAGAGAAGATGTACCTGAGCTTAGATGTTAACGTTCAGAAAACTGAGGTCGAAAAGGTAAAGAAAGAAAAAAAGAAAATAGAGGAGGATCGAGACGACTTGAAGGAACGATATAAGAAAATGCAACTGTCAAGGAAAAGAGCTGGATTGGGAAAGATTTCCCAACAGTGGCAACTAGAGGTTCGGGAAGAAAAAGCCAAAGTCGACCATTGGGAGAAGAAGTTTCAAGAAATGCGGGCACAGAATCAGGCCCTGGAAAGGAACTTGATAGAGAATTAGAAAGAGAATCAAGGACTAAAGGCTAAGGTGACTGAACTTGGACGGTCCCTTCATCTTCACCAAAGTCGTAACTCTGCGGCCGAGTTAAAGGCAAGTCAAGACAAGATTGAGGAAATGAAACATCAAATGAATGGGCTAGAAGCAGCATTACAGGACTGCAGACACCGAATTAAGCAGCTCGAGGCGCGAGAAGAACACTGGAAGGGAGAGCTTCACCATTTCCAAAATCAAGTCAGAGATAGGGATTACCTTATGGGGGAAGCCATCGTCCAGATTCGAGAAGTCACCGATCATCTACAGGACTTGGCAGTACAGGCCGATGTGTTAAGTATTAAGTACGAGCTAGAATCAGACCGAGGTCGAGAATTGGCTGCATTGCTTAGAAAAATTAAGACTCTAGGCCTAAAGGCAAAGGCGTATCTGTAATTAGCTTGTTGTAAAGACTTTTGTTCCTGTTATTTAGGAAGGTTAAAACTCTAGACCTAGCGGTGAAAGTGTCTGTAATCCATTTTGTGTAAGGATTTTGGTTCCTTAAATAACGTTTTCTAAATTGAAACTGAATCGGAATCGATATCTTTTGCATTCATGCATTCGCATTGCATCGCATCACATGCATTTAAACCCGAAAAAAGACCCTAATTGGTGGAAGTTATTACAGAAGAAAAGAATCTGGAAACTCCACATCCCTATGGTACACGCGCTAAAACCAAGAATATGGATCAGAGATTCGAACAACTCCAAAAGGAGATGCAGGAGCAATTGCAAGAACAATTGGTAAAAATGCAACAGGATATGCGTGAGCAAATGATGGAAGCTCAGAGAAGTAAGGTGGCTGAAATGGCCCAGCTGCTGAAAAGGGCAATGGATAAAAGAAAGGCCCCTATGGCTACCACCAGAGAAGACAATGATGATTATCCTCCGGGTTTCACCCCACCCCGTACACAAACACAGACCGAAGCACCCCTGCGAAGGCCGTCTGTTACCATTAGGCCTCAACAGGGGCAAATTGATATTGGAATGCCTGTGAACTTAAAAGATGGCTCGGGGTCCAACCCATTAGATAATCTTATCAATTCACTCACCCCTGATTTGGACTTGGCCGAAAAGGAGAGGGAAAGAACCGAATCCTTAAGACAATTAGAGGAGCACTGCAGGTGGTTGGAGGAAAAGTTCAGAGCTTTAGAAGGTGCTGATGGTCGACAGGGAATGGACGCCAAAGAATTTAGCTTGGTCCCAGACTTGGTCCTCCCCCATAAATTTAAAATGCCAGAATTTGAAAAATACAATGGGACTAGCTGTCCTAAAGCCCACCTCACTATGTTCTGTAGGCGAATGACAGGGTATGTAAACAATGACCAACTTTTGATTCATTGTTTCCAGGATAGTTTGATTGGGGCCGCGGCTAAGTGGTACAATCAATTAAGCCGCAAAAGGATCGGTTCCTGGAGGGACTTAGCACATGCCTTCATGCAGCAGTATAGCCATGTGGCTGACTTGACGCCCGATCGAATCACTCTGCAGAACATGGAAAAGAAGCATAATGAAAGCTTCCGACAATACACACAAAGGTGGAGAGAGGTCGCCATGCAAGTTCAACTACCACTATTAGAGAAGGAAACTACCATGCTATTCATTAATACCTTGAAAGCCCCATTCCTTACTCACATGATAGGAAGTTCCACTAAAAGCTTTGCTGACATAGTTATGGCAGGGGAAATGATTGAAAACGCCATAAGAGGTGGTAAGATAGAAGGAGAAACCGCTAAAAGGCCAGCCCCAAGAAGGAAGGATAATGAAGTAAACAATGCGAGTGGTTACAGCCCAAAGGCGATTACGGTTAGCCAGCCGAGAACGGCTACGGGTAGGCAACAGGGTTCCCAAAGGCAAGAATCTAGTACAAGATAGAACACTGAAAAGATCCAGTTCACACCCATCCCGGTGACGTATAAAGAACTTTATCAGAGTTTATTTAATGTACGCGCAATAGCTCCCTATCACTTGAAACCCTTACAACCCCCATACCCCAAGTGGTATGATGCTAACGCCAAATGTGAATACCATGCCGAAAATACAGGGGCATTCAATTGAAAATTGCGTCAGCTTTAAAAAGGCCGCAGAAAGACTTATCAAAATGGGGATCGTAAAATTTGACGATGCCCCTAGTACAGAAAACTCGCTGCCAAACCATGGCGATCAAGGGGTGAATGCAATCAGGGAGACTGACATGAGAAGGGTCAAACGAGACGTTGCTGAAGTAAGGACACCATTAAAGGTAATTTGGAAAGAAATGATGAAGAGGGGAATGTTGATTTCCGAAGAAAGAGATGAAAAAGCAAGGGACTACTACGAGTTCCATCAAGAAGAGGGGTACGAGATTCAGGAATGTGTTAAGTTTAAGGCTTTGGTGCAGAGCCTCATGGATAATAAAGAGCTGGAATTTTATGAATGTGGCTCAGATGAGGGACATGTATGCGTGTTGGAAGGAACTTCGACAAGTCAAGGGACCAACCGGCCAAGAATTATCATTTCTCTACCAGAGAATAATGAGGTTGAGACACCAATAACACCGAAAGTCATTATCCGCAAACTTGTTTCTTTTCCTTATACGGATAGCAAAAGGGTACCCTAGAATTATCACTGCAATGCAACGGTGCCAAAAGAGGAGGAAATAGCTAACGCTTCCAAGGAGACCCAAGCTGAAGGTTCTTACACACGCAGTGGGAAGCGTTATGGCTCGGGAGGCATCAGGATTGCGCCCATGAAAGCAAAAGCCTTAGACTCCGAGAAAGAGAAAGAGGCCGAAGCACTTATTAATGAACCAGTGAAGGAGGAAGAGGCTAAAGAGTTTTTGAAATTCCTGAAACACAGTGAGTATAGCGTGATTGAACAGTTACGTAAGCAACCAGCCCGCATATCAGTGTTAGCATTGCTCCTAAGTTCAGGGGTACATCGTGAGGCATTGATGAAAGTGCTTAATGAGACCTATGTTACTAAGGACATATCCGTCAATAAGTTGGATCGTCTTGTTAGTAACATAAGTGCTGACAATTTCATCTATTTCAATGATGATGAAATCCCACCTGGTGGCATGGGATCGACGAAGGCTCTACACATCAGCACCCGTTGCAAAGGATATACACTGCCAAGCGTGCTTATCGACAATGGGCCAGCCTTGAAAGTGCTGCCATTGTCCATATTAAACAGGTTGCCAATAGATAGTTCTCACATGAAAGCATGCCATAACATAGTGAGAGCATTTGATGGTACGGAGAGAAAGGTAATGGGAAGAATTGATGTTCCTTTGATAATTGGACCAAACACATATGAGGTGGACTTTTTAGTGATGGATATCAAGCCCTCTTATAATTGCTTGTTGGGGAGGCCCTGGATACATTTGGCAGGAGCCGTGCCCTCATCTTTACACCAAAAATTAAAATTGGTGACAGACGGACGACTGGTGACCATAAATACGGAAGAAGACATCGTTGCAATAGTTACTAGCAACGCACCCTATGTGGAGGCAGATGAAGAATATATTGAATGCTCTTTTTGCTCCTTGGAATTTGTCAATGAAACTTTTATTTCGAAAGGAAATAAGGTGCCATTACCCAAGATGTCCAAAACTACCAGAATGAGCCTGCGGATGACAGTGGGAAAAGGAGCTTTGCCTGGAAAAGGGTTAGGCAGATACCTCCAAGGTGGGATTCGAGTACCTGAATTAAGTGAGAAAAGAGATCGTTTTGGCCTAGGTTTCAAGCCAAACCACAAACAAAGAAAGAAGGAAATAGAAAAGCAACAGGAAAGAAGAAAGGCGCGTTCGAGCGGAAGAGAATTTGAGTGGGAACGGATGACATTCCCTCACATATCCCAGACTTTTGTATCAGGAGGGATAATTTACCCTGAGGTGGGGTTGCTCGAGAAGGGAAGCTATCACATCAATGCCATACATGATGGAGAAACTGAACAGAGGGGTTTGGAGGGCATCCGTCCTTACGAGCCGGGAAGCTCTTTAAACAATTAGACTGTTGAAGTACTTCCTGTAACCTTTAGGGACTTTACAGAGTAATTTCCCAGAACACTCTTATTGCTCTAAAGCCTAGGAGTAATGAGATTTCGTTTGTGAAATAGGCTTATGTTCAGATATTTTGTTTCAATAAAGAACACTTTTTGTCAAATCAAGCAAATGCTCTCTCTATTGATAAATATTCTTTGCACCTTTTAATCTCATTCCAATTTTTCAATTCACTCATAACATGAAAACAATCATTATTACATTCATTCATTCTTTGCACATTCTTTCATACTCCGCAGGTCCTTAGATATCAATGATATGAGCAATGATACTGCAAGTCCTGAATTCTCCTTTGAGTAAGACATGTGTTCAGAGGAACCTCAGGATTTTGAAGATGATAGGGATTGTGATGTATTTCCCGATCTATTGAGAATGGTGAAACAAGAAGAAAATCAAATTCTGCCCCACGAGAAAGATACAACGGAGAACGTAACGTTGGAAGAAGGGAAGGAGGTGAAAATAGGGACGCACATTACCAAAGAAACAAGGCAAGATCTTGTCGAGCTACTAGGTGAATTCAAAGACGTTTTTGCATGGTCATATCAAGACATGCCGGGGCTGAATACTGATATCGTAGTGCATCGTCTTTCTATAAAACAAGATTGCAAGCCGGTCCAATAGAAATTCGAAGGATGAGGCCAGACATTGTGCTGAAGATAAAAGAGGAAGTCAAAAAGCAGTTTGATGCCGGATTCCTGCAAGAGGTCAAGTACTCGGAATGGGTAGCTAACATTGTGCCTGTCCCTAAGAAAGATGGAAAGGTACAGATGTGCGTCGATTATAGAGATTTGAACAAAGCTAGCCCAAAAGACAACTTTCCCTTACCACACATTGACACCCTAGTAGATAATACAGCGGGTTATTCATTGTTTTCCTTCATGGACGGCTTCTCGGGGTACAATCAAATAAATATGCATCCTGAGGACATGGATAAGACCACTTTCATAACATTGTGAGGTACCTTTTGTTACAAGGTAATGCCATTCGGATTAAAGAATACAGGTGCAACATACCAAAGGGCCATGGTGACTTTATTCCAGGATATGATGCATAAGGAAATTGAGGTGTACGTGGACGACATGATTGCCAAATCCTAAACTGATGAAGAACATATTGAAGCTTTGAGGAAGTTATTCTTGAGATTAAGGAAGTTTCAGTTGAAGCTCAATCCGGCGAAGTGCACCTTTGGAGTCAGGTCGGGGAAATTATTAGGCTTTGTAGTTAGTGAAAAAGGAATAGAAGTTGACTCCGACAAAATCAGAGCCATACAAGAGCTGCCGCCACCACATACTCAGAAAGAAGTTCGAGGTTTTCTTGAGAGGTTAAATTACATTGCTCGGTTCATTTCACAATTGACGGAGAAATGTGATCCCATATTTCGCCTTCTTAGGAAACACAACCAGGGTACCTGGGATGAGGAATGTCAAAATGCCTTTGATAAGGTCAAGCAATATTTGTCAAACGCTCCAGTACTATCTCCGCCTAGTCCAGATAGACCGCTGATACCGTACTTGTTGGTGTTCAGCAACTCTATGGGATGTGTGCTAGGTCAACACGATGAGTCAGGAAGGAAAAAGAAGGTGATATATTACCTCAGTAAGAAATTTACTGATTGTGAAATGAAATACCCACCGATTGAAAAGTTGTGTTGTGCCTTGATTTGGACGACCCGAAGGTTGAGGCAATATATGTTGTATCATACAACGTGGTTAATTTCGAAAATGGATCCATTAAAGTACATGATGGAGTCAGCAGCCCTAAATGGAAGAATGGCAAGGTGGCAGATACTGCTTTCTGAGTTTGATATAGTATATGTGAGTTAGAAGGCCATAAAAGGAAGTGCAATAGCAGAATTTCTGGCTAGCAGGGCTCTGGAAGAGTATGAACCATTGAGCTTTGATTTTCCTAACGAGGAGTTGATGTACGTGGCAACTGCCGAAAGGTGTCCATGGAAATTGAACTTTGACGGAGCATCCAATGCAGTAGGAAATGGAATCGGGGCAGTCTTAATATCACCATATAGAGATCATTATCCATTCACATGCAAATTGGATTTTGACTGTACCAACAATATGGCAGAGTATGAGGCATGCATCATGGGGATTCGAGCGGCCATAGAGCGAAAGGTTAGAACACTGGAAGTGTATGGAGACTCTGCGTTGGTGATTTACCAGCTTAAGGGAGAATGGGAGACAAGGGACCCCAAATTGATCAATTACCGGAGGGTAGTTTTAGGACTACTTGAGGAGTTCGACGACATTACTTTAAATTATCTCCCACGAGATGAAAACCAGATGGCAGACGCTTTGGCAACCCTGGAATCCATGATTAAAGTAAACAAAGAGGAGGATATGAAGCCGATTCAAATGAGTATTTCTGAAGCTCCAGCTTATTGTTGTAACATCGAAGGCGAAGAAAAGGATGACCACCGTTGGCATCAGGATATATTATTATATGTGAAGAATCGTGAATACCCGAAACAGGCAACAGAGAATGACAAAAGAACTTTGAGAAGGTTAGCTTGCGACTACGTACTGGATGGGGATATCCTGTATAAAAGAAGAAAAGATCAAGTGCTTTTGAGATGTGTCGATGCTGTGGAAGCTAAGAAAATCTTGGAAGAAGTACATGAGGGTGTCTGTGGGACGTACGCTAATGGCTTCACGATGGCAAGACAAATCATGAGATTCGGATACTATTGGTCTACTATGGAGGGAGATTGTATCAGTTATGCCAAGAAGTGTCATAAATGCCAGATCTATGGGGATAAGATTCATGTACCGCCTTCACATCAGCATGTTATGACTTCTCCATGGCCCTTTTCCATGTGGGGCATGGACGTGATTGGTCCAATTTCACCAAAAGCTTCAAATGGGCATCGTTTCATCTTCATGGTTATTGATTACTTCACTAAATGGGTAGAGGCTGCTTCGTATGCTAACGTCACCAAGTCGGCAGTGAGTCAATTTTTAAAGAAAGAAATCATCTGTCGATATAGAATACCTGATAGGATCATATCAGACAATGCACTGAACTTGAATAAGAGCATGATAGCAGAAGTCTGCAGTCAGTTCAGGATTAAACATCATAATTCATCTCCTTACCGCTCGAAGATAAATGGGGCAGTGGAAGCGGCCAACAAAAACATTAAAAAGATAGTTGGGAAGATGACTGAAACTTACAGAGATTGGCACGAGAAGATGCCATTTGCACTATTTGACTATCGAACGTCTGTTAGAACCTCTACCGGGGCAACTCCATTCTCGCTGGTTTATGGGATAGAGGCAGTGTTACCCATTGAAGTGGAAATACCTTCCCTTCAAATCTTGTCAGAAATAAAGTTAGATGAGGCAGAATGGATTCAATCGCGATACGATCAACTGAACCTGATTGAAGAGAAAAGGCTAAAGGCCATTCGTCATGGTCAGATGTATCAGAAGCGAAGGATCCGGGCTTACGATAAAAAGGTTCGATCAAGAGAATTTTACGATGGGGACCTTGTATTAAAGAAGATCCTTCTCATACAAAAGGACTTCAGAGGAAAGTGGATGCCAAATTGGGAAGGGCCGTATGTTGTAAAAAAGGCTTTCTCTGGTGGTGCGTTGATTTTGACAGAAATGGATGGGAAAAGTTTACCCAATCCAGTGAATTTGGACTAAGTAAGAAGTACTTTGTCTAAAAGAAGGGAAGCTGAGGTGAAAACCCGCAAAGGGCGCTTTGAGACTTCTATAAAAAAAAATGGAGAAGCCAAGGTGAAAACCCGCAAAGGGCGCCTTGAGACTAAAGGGTTTTTGAGTCGAAAACTCGAAAGGGCGGCTCAAATTTCGAATGACACGCATCTCACTATACTTGACCTGACGAGAAGTGGAGTACATTACATACCGAGGCATCAACAAAGTACTTTGGATCTTCTGAACACATGTCAAACCCAAAGTAGTCTTCATGGAGTTTGTCTATAGAAGCTCAAGCTGTAATATTTAGGGTATCTGACTTTTTGTCCTGTTCATTATCTTTTGATCTTTTCAAAGATATGTTGTCAGATTAATTTCCTTTGTATCTTTGATGACTTTGTTCCAATCTGACTATCCTTAAGGTTTTACCTTCCACTATTCGTAAAATGTGTTAAATTGAAATAACGATTGATGAACTAAAATATCTTTACAAACGAAGTTCTGCATATTACTCTGTAAAATCTCTTGATAATGTAGGAAACTAAAACAGAACGACTATTTAAAGAACCCACATGTGTAAAGGTTGGGAA
This sequence comes from Gossypium stocksii, assembly GCA_020496765.1. Taxonomy (NCBI): domain Eukaryota; kingdom Viridiplantae; phylum Streptophyta; class Magnoliopsida; order Malvales; family Malvaceae; genus Gossypium; species Gossypium stocksii. The sequence continues at coordinate 19,203,207 of CM035631.1, read as the reverse complement.
TGCTCAAAGAAAACTCCCTTTTTAGTTCAAGTGATGATTAGAAAATTCAAACAATTCAATCCTAGGAAAGGATCATTTTCGGCAGGTCATAATAGAACCAACTTGATCCGGGGCATGCAAGCAGAGTATGAATGACACCTCGAGTGAAACCTGGATGAATGAGTAATGGTAGCCGAAGTAGGGACCATTCTCATAACATTTTTGCATTATAATATGTGCAATTAGGAAGCGTTTGACTCATGTTGATCATGGCATCCTAATTACTTGCATAAGCATAAACCTCAGGAAATCAATTCTACAGCTAGATTCCCCAGTGGACACTGTAGCAAGATTGATGAAAACAGCAAATTCCAACAGATCTTAACTCCCTAAGCAGCAGGGTAATAGATCAAATTTTGGCGAATCTTATCTCCATACGTCAGCAATGGGGCAGATTTTAACCACTCACCTTAACTCCCTAAGCAGTAGGGTAACAGGTAAAACAAAGCAGATCTTATCTTCGCTGAGCCGGAGTGGAGCAGATCACATTCCAGCAGATCTTAACTCCCTAAGCAGTAGGGTAACAGATCAAATTTTGGTGGATCTTATCTCCATATAGCAGTGTTGGAGCAGATTTTAGCCACTCGCCTTAACCCCCTAAGCAGTAGGGTAACAGGCAAAATAAAGCAGATCTTATCTTCGCTGAGCAGGAGCGGAGTAGATCAAATTCCAACAGATTTTAACTCCCTAAGCAGTAGGGTAACAGATCGAATTTTGGCGAATCTTATCTCCATACAGCAGTGTTGGAGCAGGTTTCAGCCACTCGCCTTAACTCCCTAAGCAGTAGGGTAACAGGCAAAACAAAGCAGATCTTATCTTCGCTGAGCAGGAGCGGAGCAGATCACATTCCAACAGATCTTAACTCCCTAAGCAGTAGGGTAACAGATCGAATTTTGGCGAATCTTATCTCTATACGTCAGCAATGGGGTGGATTTTAACCACTCACCTTAACTCCCTAAGCAGTAGGGTAACAGGCAAAACAAAGCAGATCTTATCTTCGCTGAGCAGGAGCGGAGCAGATCACATTCCAGCAGATCTTAACTCCCTAAGCAGTAGGGTAACAGATCAAATTTTGGCGGATCTTATCTCCATACAGCAGTGTTAGAGCAGATTTTAGCCACTCGCCTTAACCCCCTAAGTAGTAGGGTAACAGGCAGAATAGAGCATATCTTACCTCTCTGTACTGGCAGATAGCAGATCAGAAAAGCAGATTTAATAATCTTTGTATTGTTTAGTAGAAAAGATGGAAGTTACAGATCTCTTCTCTCTAAACTATTATATCTCTGAAAATGCAAGCAGATTGAAGCCACAAGACATACCCACGAAGTTGCAGTGGATTGAACCAAAGCTACAAGAGGCGGTGGGCTGGAAAGAGACTACCTGAACAAAAAGAGCACCGAAGAGAAGTCAAGATTTGGCGAGACCAGGCAAAATTGGCCTTTCTTTGTGTCTTTGCTCTATCCCCGTTTCACGATAATGAGCAAGGAGAGGCAGCTGTTATAGGCCAATTTTGGCCTGGTTACAAAAAGACCTTAAACCCAATACAAAATTAATACCCAAAACCCATCTGACCCAATTACTAAACCTACCAAACAAACCCAATACCCGGATAGCCCAATACCCACTAAAACTACCCCAACATTTACCAAACAGACCCAACACGACCCAATAATCTATCCTAGCCCAAATTGAAGAAACCCTAAACCCAGCAGTTGTCGACTCAGCCTCTGCCCACTTGCCTCTGACAGCAGCCACCTGCTCCACCGCCTTGTCAAGTCCACTGCCCTCTGCACCTGCATACATTTAATAAGAGTGGACAGAAAGCAAGCAAAAAGAAGAAAAGAAAACAACTTGTAAAAGAAACAGTGGCTATATAAGCCGATTGAATTTCTTGTAAAAGGGATTCAGATTTTTTATCAAAAGAAACTACTAAACAATATTCAGCAATCAAAATACATTCTATTCTCAAAAAACACTAAATCAGCGATAGTATATTACCAAAATCAGAAGATCGAACCCAGACAGCAAACAACAATTTAAGTATCATTACAACGAAGGGATACCCCCGAATCACTAAATCTCAGAACCGAAAACCCTAAAATATCGAAGGTAAAAAAAATCATTTTTCGATTCTATTCTCTTTTATTTTTTTTACCAATATATATACCCAAATGCATATTTATTTTTTAAAATAAATAAAAATATAAAAAATAAAAAAATAAAATTTTTTTTGAAATTTCTTACCTTTTCCGGCCACGGTGTAAGGTGGCCGGCACCGGCGCCGATGACTGGACGATGGTCGGACTGACCACCGGGAATCGCTCCGAACCCTCCCCTTCTCCCTTCTCTCCCTTTCTCTCTTCCTTTTTTTTCTTTCCACTCACAAAATGATTTTTTTCGCTGAAACGGGCCTTTTATAGCCCTCCAAAACGACACCATTTTGGGGGCTGTACTTAAGCCTCAAAACGATGTCGTTTTGAAGATCTGACCCTTGATCCGACCCAAACCCGCCTAGGATCCGCGTGTTTTTTAACGGAAGGGCTATTTGTGCGTTTAGCCCTTCCGCTTTTTCAAGGCTATACAATTAAGTTTTTCATGTCTTCTAAATTGGCCCGATAATTTTCCCAGTTTTGCGATTTGGTCTCTCCTGCCACGACACCGTTTTTAACACATGGTAAAATTGCTCTTTTGGCCCCTTTATGTCTCCCCGCGTTCGTATAGGTCCTCCTATTTCGTTTTTAATTTCAAATCTGCCCGAAACTTTCGTTTTTAATCTGATTTGGTCCCTTTTCATTATTTTTCTTTAGTTTTAATATTAATCATATTATCATTATTATTAATTTATTATTATTATTAAATATTATACTATACTTAGTATTATTATTTTAAATATTACGGTTTTACTATATACTACTATTATTATTACCTATTTTTTTTAATATACTTACTAGTATAATAATTATCATTATTTCATTATATTTATTATTGATATTATTGACATCAGTTCTAGTTGTAGTTAATATTTTTAATACCCATACATACGTATATATTTATCATCATTATTAGTTATATTTTAATACTAGTATTTCTAATATATACATTGTATATATTTTTTTTATCTATGTATTATATATATATTCTTTTAATATGTCTTGTGTATATATATATATATATTTAATCCTGTATTATGTATATGTATTTTTAATATTATGTTATGTTTATATATATATATATATTTAATATTATTAATTATGTACTTTATACTATCTTAGATATACCTAGTATTATATTATGTACATATTATATGTTTTAAATACGATCTCTTACATGAATTTTTTGTTTATGTTTGTTATCTTTCCTCGCACACATTGCATCTGCATGACCGTTGTGGTTACACCTTTAAGTGGGAGTGAGAAGCTACGCTTTTGTGAGGTTTTCACCTCCGTATGGGCTAGTGGATCGCTTCCGGGATACATCCGTACCTATGTCTTCGTGAGATTTTCATCTCTGTATGGCTATAGGGAAATGTGTCCCCCTGAACCGAACTTGGTCCATATGAGCCTATAATGGGTGAGGATCGAGGAATCTGCTGGTTCAGGTACCCTTTTCTCTAGAACCAAAACACATATAGTGAGCCTTAAGTGCCTGCCCTATGTAGTACGGAAGTGACCTTTAGTGACTACACATATAGGTGCTTGTTTATTTTCTTTGAATTATATCTGTTATATGTGACACTAACCCCTTCTGTTTTGTCATCATTGCATGTCATCCAGCATTTAAAGGTATCGATTCACGGTTCTATTTCTAAGTTAGAAAGTTTTGTAATGGGGAATGAATATCTTGATAAAGTGGAAGACAATGCTAACATACGTGTATGGTCAGAGAAAGCCCAATTAGAAAAAGAAGATAGTGTCGCTGAGGGGTATACGTCGGAGCTGTGGGACTTTACTCGTATCAGTTCGGCACAGAACGAGCTTTAGGAATTGAAGGACATTTGGACCCAATGGGATGATGAAGCTAAACAGTTGTTCTATCAGAATTACGGAGATCTTCCCTATTTCCTAGACATTAAGGTGGATAATCATCTGTTTCAGGCTATGGTACAGTTTTGGAACCCCTCTTATAGCTGTTTTACATTCGGTGAGGTAGACTTAGCACCCACTGTGGAAGAATATACCATCTTGCTCCGCTGTTCAAGAATTCAAGATAACAAAGCTTATGTTAGGGCTGTCAATCTTCCAACTTTCGTGAAAAAATTAATGATTATCACGGGAATGAGTGAACAGTGGGCCGCAGCTCGAATCCAACAAAAAGGTGATAGCAAATGTATTTCGTGGGCAAGTCTAAGGGATCTGATATTGACGCACCTCGACAAGAGGAGGAAGGTGGATGTCTTGGCCTTAAGTATCTATGGGTTGGTGATTTTTCCGAAGGCTATGGGCACATAGATGAGGCAGTCACAGATTTGTTCGATCGACTCGACAAACAAGTCACACCCGTGGCTGCAATCCTAGCTGAAACATTTCAGTCCTTGAGTGCATGTCGGAGAGCTGGTGAAGGTAGATTCATCGGTTGCGCATAGTTGTTGTTAGTTTGGTTCCACAGTCACTTCTGGAGGGTCGATAGGGGTCCTTGCCGAGTATTCTTTCGGGACTATTCTCCCTTAAAAGAAGCAGCAACCACACCAAGAAGGGACGACATTACAGAGGAAAGATGGATAGAGATACTTCGGAATCTCCGGGAAGAATATGTTGTATGGAAAGCTCCTTGGATGGCTTCTAAAGAAATCCTTTATCGTTGCGGGACTTTTGATTGGGTACCTCTTCCTGGAATTTGGGGAGTTATCGGTTATGTGCCATTACTCGTTCTGAGGCAGTACAAAGCAGAACAGTTTATACCGGCAACACGAGGTTTGGCCCAAAGTGATTTCTCATACAAAGGCGATCATTATAAAAAGAAGATACGAGAGATTTCCGACGCCTGAAAAAAGATTTACTGTGTGAAGGTTTTGACTGATGGCCCGACGATGACCCCTGAGTATAAAGAATGGTTTAGCAAGAGGACCAATGACAATGTCCCAAGGCCGAGTTTGGAGACTACTCGATCAATGGAGGAAAGCTTACGGGTGGTTCCGTCAGAATTAGAACTCGTAAAGTTGGAGTTTGAGAGGAAGAGTCTAGAGCTCGCGAAAAGGATAGAGAAGTTAGAAGAAGAGAAGATGTACCTGAGCTTAGATGTTGGCGTTCAGAAAACTGAGGTCGAAAAGGTAAAGAAAGAAAAAAGGAAAATAGAGGAGGATCGAGACGACTTGAAGGAACAATATAAGAAAATGCAACTGTCAAGGAAAAGAGCTGGATTGGGAAAGATTTCCCAACAGTGGCAACTAGAGGTTCGGGAAGAAAAAGCCAAAGTTGACCATTGGGAGAAGAAGTTTCAAGAAATGCGGGCACAGAATCAGGCCCTGGAAAGGAACTTGGTAGAGAATTAGAAAGAGAATCAAGGACTAAAGGCTAAGGTGACTGAACTTGGACGGTCCCTTCATCTTCACCAAAGTCGTAACTCTGCGGCCGAGTTAAAGGCAAGTCAAGACAAGATTGAGGAAATGAAACATCAAATGAATGGGCTAGAAGCAGCATTACAGGACTGCAGACACCGAATTGAGCAGCTCGAGGCGCGAGAAGAACACTGGAAGGGAGAGCTTCACCATTTCCAAAATCAAGTCAGAGATAGGGATTACCTGATGGGGGAAGCCATCGTCCAGATTCGAGAAGTCGCCGATCATCTACAGGACTTGGCAGTACAGGCCGATATGTTAAGTATTAAGTACGAGCTAGAATCAGACCGAGGTCGAGAATTGGCTGCATTGCTTAGAAAAATTAAGACTCTAGGCCTAAAGGCAAAGGCATATCTGTAATCAGCTTGTTGTAAAGACTTTTGTTCCTGTTATTTAGGAAGGTTAAAACTCTAGACCTAGCGGTGAAAGTGTCTGTAATCCATTTTGTGTAAGGATTTTGGTTCCTTAAACAACGTTTTCTAAATTGAAACTGAATCGTAATAGATATCTTTTGCATTCATGCATTCGCATTGTATCGCATCACATGCATTTAAACCCGAAAGAAGACCCTAATTGATGAAAGTTATTACAGAAGAAAAGAATCTGGAAACTCCACATCCCTATGGTACACGCGCTACAACCAAGAATATGGATCAGAGATTCGAACAACTCCAAAAAGAGATGCAGGAGCAATTGCAAGAACAATTGGTAAAAATGCAACAGGATATGCGTGAGCAAATGATGGAAGCTCAGAGAAGTAAGGTGGCTGAAATGGCCCAGCTGCTGAAAGGGGCAATGGATAAAAGAAAGGCCCCTATGGCTACCACCGGAGAAGACAATGATGATTATCCTCCGGGTTTCACCCCACCCCGTACACAAACACAGACCGAAGCACCCCTGCGAAGGCCGTCTGTTACCGTTAGGCCTCAACAGGGGCAAATTGATATTAGAATGCCTGTGAACTTAAAAGACGGCTCGGGGTCCAACCCATTAGATAATCCTATCAATTCACTCACCCCTGATTTGGACTTGGCCGAAAAGGAGAGGGAAAGAACCGAATCTTCAAGACAATTAGAGGAGCACTGCAGGTGGTTGGAGGAAAAGTTCAGAGCTTTAGAAGGTGCTGATGGTCGACAGGGAATGGACGCCAAAGAATTTAGCTTGGTCCCAGACTTGGTCCTCCCCCATAAATTTAAAATGCCAGAATTTGAAAAATACAATGGGACTAGCTGTCCTAAAGCCCACCTCACTATGTTCTGTAGGCGAATGACAGGGTATGTAAACAATGACCAACTTTTGATTCATTGTTTCCAGGATAGTTTGATTGGGGCCGCGGCTAAGTGGTACAATCAATTAAGCCTCGAAAGGATCTGTTCTTGGAGGGACTTAGCACATGCCTTCATGCAGCAGTATAGCCATGTGGCTAACTTGACGCCCGATCGAATCACTCTGCAGAACATGGAAAAGAAGCATAATGAAAGCGTCCGACAATACGCACAAAGGTGGAGAGAGGTCGCCATGCAAGTTCAACCACCACTATTAGAGAAGGAAACTACCATGCTATTCATTAATACCTTGAAAGCCCCATTCCTTACTCACATGATTGGAAGTGCCAATAAAAGCTTTGCTGACATAGTTATGGCGGGGGAAATGATTGAAAACGCCATAAGAGGTGGTAAGATAGAAGGAGAAACCGCTAAAAGGCCAGCCCCAAGAAGGAAGGATAATGAAGTAAACAATGCGAGTGGTTACAGCCCGAAGGCGATTACGGTTAGCCAGCTGAGAACGGCTACGGGTAGGCAACAGGGTTCCCAAAGGCAGGAATCTAGTACAAGATAGAATACTGAAAAGATCCAGTTCACACCCATCCTGGTGACGTATAAAGAACTTTATCAGAGTTTATTTAATGCACGCGCAATAGCTCCCAATCACCTGAAACCCTTACAACCCCCAAACCCCAAGTGGTATGATGCTAACGCCAAATGTGCATACCATGCTGAAATACAGGGGCATTCAATTGAAAATTGCGTCAGCTTTAAAAAGGCCGCAGAAAGACTTATCAAAATAGGGATCGTAAAATTTGACGATGCCCCTAGTACAGAAAACTCGCTGCCAAACCATGGCGATCAAGGGGTGAATGCAATCGGGGAGACCGACATGAGAAGGGTCAAACGAGACGTTGCTGAAGTAAGGACACCATTAAAGGTAATTTGGAAAGAAATGATGAAGAGGGGAATGTTGATTTCCGAAGAAAGAGATGAAAAAGCAAGGGACTACTGCGAGTTCCATCAAGAAGAGGGGCACGAGATTCAGGAATGTGTTAAGTTTAAGGCTTTGGTGCAGAGCCTCATGGATAATAAAGAGCTGGAATTTTAAGAATGTGGCTCAGATGAGGGACATGTATGCATGTTGGAAGGAACTTCGACGAGTCAAGGGACCAACCAGCCAAGAATTATCATTTCTCTACCAGAGAATAATGAGGTTGAGACACCAATAACACCGAATGTCATTATCCGCAAACTTGTTTCTTTTCCTTATACGGATAGCAAAAGGGTACCCTAGAATTATCACTGCAATGCAACGGTGCCAAAAGAGGAGGAAATAGCTAACGCTTCCAAGGAGACCCAAGCTGAAGGTTCTTACACACGCAGTGGGAAGCGTTATGGCTCGGGAGGCATCAGGATTGCGCCCATGAAAGCAAAAGCCTTAGACTCCGAGAAAGAGAAAGAGGCCGAAGCACTTATTAATGAACCAGTGAAGGAGGAAGAGGCTAAAGAGTTTTTGAAATTCCTGAAACACAGTGAGTATAGCGTGGTTGAATAGTTACGTAAGCAACCAGCCCGCATATCAGTGTTAGCATTGCTCCTAAGTTCAGGGGTACATCGTGAGGCATTGATGAAAGTGCTTAATGAGGCCTATGTTACTAAGGACATATCCATCAATAAGTTGGATCGTCTTGTTAGTAACATAAGTGCTGACAATTTCATCTATTTCAATGATGATGAAATCCCACCTGGTGGCATGGGATCGACGAAGGCTCTACACATCACCACCCGTTGCAAAGGATATACACTGCCAAGCGTGCTTATCAACAATGGGTCAGCCTTGAACGTCCTGCCATTGTCCATATTAAACAGGTTGCCAATAGATAGTTCTCACATGAAAGCATGCCATAACATAGTGAGAGCATTTGATGGTACGGAGAGAAAGGTAATGGGAAGAATTGATGTTCCTTTGATAATTGGACCAAACACATATGAGGTGGACTTTTTAGTGATGGATATCAAGCCCTCTTATAATTGCTTTTTGGGGAGGCCCTGGATACATTCGGCAGGAGCCGTGCCCTCATCTTTACACCAAAAATTAAAATTGGTGACAAACGGACGACTGGTGACCATAAATACGGAAGAAGACATCATTGCAACAGTTACTAGCAACGCACCCTATGTGGAGGCAGATGAAGAATATATTGAATACTATTTTCGCTCCTTGGAATTTGTCAATGAAACTTTTATTTCGGAAGGAAATAAGGTGCCATTACCCAAGATGTCCAAAACTACCAGAATGAGCCTGCGGATGACAGTGGGAAAAGGAGCTTTGCCTGGAAAAAGGTTAGGCAGATACCTCTAAGGCGGGATTCGAGTACCTGAATTAAGTGAGAAAAGAGACCGTTTTGGCCTAGGTTTCAGGCCAGACCACAAACAAAGAATGAAGGAAATAGAAAAGCAACAGGAAAGAAGAAAGGCGCGTTCGAGCGGAAGAGAATTTGAGTGGGAATGGATGACATTCCCTCACATATCCCAGACTTTTGTATCAGGAGGGATAATTTACCCTGAGGTGGGGTTACTCGAGAAGGGAAGCTATCACATCAACGCCATACATGATGGAGAAACTGAACAGAGGGGTTTGGAGGGCATCCGTCCTTACGAGCCGGGAAGCTCTTTAAACAATTAGACTGTTGAAGAACTTCCTGTAACCTTTAGGGACTTTACAGAGTAATTTCCCAGAACACTCTTATTGCTCTAAAGCCTAGGAGTAATGAGATTTCGTTTGTGAAATAGGCTTATGTTCAGATATTTTGTTTCAATAAAGAACACTTTTTGTCAAATCAAGCAAATGCTCTCTCTATTGATAAATATTCTTTGCACCTTTTAATCTCATTCCAATTTTTCAATTCACTCATAACATGAAAACAATCATTATTACATTCATTCATTCTTTGCACATTCTTTCATACTCCGCAGGTCCTTAGATATCAATGATATGAGCAATGATACTACAAGTCCTGAATTCTCCTTTGAGTAAGACATGTATTTAGAGGAACCTCAGGATTTTGAAGATGATAGGGATTGTGATGTATCTCCCGATTTATTGAGAATGGTGAAACAAGAAGAAAAGCAAATTCTGCCCCACGAGAAAGAGACAACGGAGAACGTAACGTTGGAAGAAGGGAAGGAGGTGAAAATAGGGACGCACATTACCAAAGAAACAATGCAAGATCTTGTCGAGCTACTAGGCGAATTCAAAGACGTTTTTGCATGGTCATATCAAGACATGCCGGGGCTGAATACTGATATCGTAGTGCATCGTCTTCCTATAAAACAAGATTGCAAGCCGGTCCAATAGAAATTGCGAAGGATGAGGACAGACATTGTGCTGAAGATAAAAAAGGATGTCAAAAAGTAGTTTGATGCCGGATTCCTGCAAGAGGTCAAGTACTCGGAATGGGTAGCTAACATTGTGCCTGTCCCTAAGAAAGATGGAAAGGTACGGATGTGCGTCGATTACAGATATTTGAACAAAGCTAGCCCAAAAGACAACTTTCCCTTACCACACATTGACACCCTAGTAGATAATACAGCGGGTTATTCATTGTTTTCCTTCATGGACGGCTTCTCGGGGTCCAATCAAATAAAGATGCATCCTGAGGACATGGATAAGACCACTTTCATAACATTGTGGGGTACCTTTTGTTACAAGGTAATGCCATTCGGATTAAAGAATGCAGGTGCAACATACCAAAGGGCCATGGTGACTTTATTCCACGATATGATGCACAAGAAAATTGAGGTGTACGAGGACGACATGATTGCCAAATCCTAAACTGATGAAGAACATATTGAAGCTTTGAGGAAGTTATTCTTGAGATTAAGGAAGTTTCAGTTGAAGCTCAATCCGGCGAAGTGCACCTTTGGAGTCAGGTCAGGGAAATTATTACGCTTTGTAGTCAGTGAAAAAGGAATAGAAGTTGACTCAGACAAAGTCAGAGCCATACAAGAGCTGCCGCCACCACATACTCAGAAAGAAGTTCGAGGTTTTCTTGGGAGGTTAAATTACATTGCTCTGTTCATTTCACAATTGACGGAGAAATGTGATCCCATATTTCGCCTTCTTAGGAAACACAACCAGGGTACCTGGGATGAGGAATGTCAAAATGCCTTTGATAAGGTCAAGCAATATTTGTCAAATGCTCCAGTACTATCTCCGCCTAGTCCAGATAGACCGCTGATACTGTACTTGTTGGTGTTCAGCAACTCTATGGGATGTGTGCTAGGTCAACACGATGAGTCAGGAAAGAAAGAGAAGGCGATATATTACCTCAATAAGAAATTTACTGATTGTGAAATGAAATACCCATCGATTGAGAAGTTGTGTTGTGCCTTGATTTGGACGACCCGAAGGTTGAGGCAATATATGTTGTATCATACAACGTGGTTAATTTCGAAAATGGATCCATTAAAGTACATGATGGAGTCAGCAGCCCTAAATGGAAGAATGGCGAGGTGGCAGATACTGCTTTCTGAGTTTGATATAGTATATGTGAGTTAGAAGGCCATAAAAGGAAGTGCAATAGCAGAATTTCTGGCTAGCAGGGCTCTGGAAGAGTATGAACCATTGAGCTTTGATTTTCCTAACGAGGAGTTGATGTACGTGGCAACTGCTGAAAGGTGTCCATGGAAATTGAACTTTGACGGAGCATCCAATGCAGTAGGAAATGGAATCGGGGCAGTCTTAATATCACCATATAGAGATCATTATCCATTCACATGCAAATTGGATTTTGACTGTACCAACAATATGGCGGAGTATGAGGCATGCATCATGGGGATTCGAGCGGCCATAGAGCGAAAGGTTAGAACACTGGAAGTGTATGGAGACTCTGCGTTGGTGATTTACCAGCTTAAGGGAGAATGGGAGATAAGGGACCCCAAATTGATCAATTACCGGAGGGTAGTTTTAGGACTACTTGAGGAGTTCGACGACATTACTTTCAATTATCTCCCACGAGATGAAAACCAGATGGTAGACGCTTTGGCAACCCTGGCATCCATGATTAAAGTAAACAAAGAGGAGGATATGAAGCCGATTCAAATGAGTATTTCTGAAGCTCCAGCTTATTGTTGTAACATCGAAGGCGAAGAAAAGGATGACCACTCTTGGCATCAGGATATATTATGATATGTGAAGAATCGTGAATACCCGAAATAGGCAATAGAGAATGACAAAAGAACTTTGAGAAGGTTAGCTTGCGACTACGTACTGGATGGTGATATCTTGTATAAAAGAAGAAAAGATCAAGTGCTTTTGAGATGTGTCGATACTGTGGAAGCTAAGAAAATCTTGGAAGAAGTACATGAGGGTGTCTGTGGGACGTACGCTAATGGCTTCACGATGGCAAGACAAATCATGAGATTCGGATACTATTGGTCTACTATGGAGGGAGATTGTATCAGCTATGCCAAGAAGTGTCATAAATGTCAGATCTATAGGGATAAGATTCATGTACCGCCTTCACATCAGCATGTTATGACTTCTCCATGGCCCTTTTTCATGTGGGGCATGGACGTGATTGGTCTAATTTCACCAAAAGCTTCAAACGGGCATCGTTTCATCTTCGTGGTTATTGATTACTTCACAAAATGGGTAGAGGCTGCTTTGTATGCTAACGTCACCAAGTCGGCAGTGAGTCAATTTTTAAAGAAAGAAATCATCTGTCGATATGGAATACCTGATAGGATCATATCAGACAATGCACTAAACTTGAATAAGAGCACGATAGCAGAAGTCTGCAGTCAATTCAGGATTAAACATCATAATTCATCTCCTTACTGCCCGAAGATAAATGGGGCAGTGGAAGCGGCCAACAAAAACATTAAAAAGATAGTTGGGAAGATGACTGAAACTTACAGAGATTGGCACGAGAAGATGCCATTTGCACTATTTGCCTATCGAACGTCTGTTAGAACCTCTACCGGGGCAACTCCATTCTCGCAGGTTTATGGGATAGAGACAGTGTTACCCATTGAAGTGGAAATACCTTCCCTTCAAATCTTGTCAGAAATAAAGTTAGATGAGGCAGAATGGATTCAATCGCGATACGATCAACTGAACCTGATTGAAGAGAAAAGGCTAAAGGCCATTCGTCATGGTCAGATGTATCAGAAGCGAATGATCCGGGCTTACGATAAAAAGGTCCGATCAAGAGAATTTTACGATGGGGACCTTGTATTGAAGAAGATCCTTCCCATACAAAAGGACTTCAGAGGAAAGTGGATGCCAAATTGGGAAGGGCCGTATGTTGTAAAAAAGGCTTTCTCTGGTGGTGCGTTGATTTTGACAGAAATGGATGGGAAAAGTTTACCCAATCCAGTAAATTTGGACTAAGTAAGAAGTACTTTGTCTAAAAGAAGGGAAGCTGAGGTGAAAACCCGCAAAGGGCGCTTTGAGACTTCTATAAAAAAAAATGGAGAAGCCAAGGTGAAAACTCGCAAAGGGCGCCTTGAGACTAAAGGGTTTTTGAGTCGAAAACTCGAAAGGGCGGCTCAAATTTCGAATGACACGCATCTCACTATACTTGACCTGACGAGAAGTGGAGTACATTACATACCGGGGCATCAACAAAGTACTTTGGATCTTCTGAACACATGTCAAACCCGAAGTAGTCTTCATGGAGTTTGTCTATAGAAGCTCAAGCTGCAATATTTAGGGTATCTGACTTTTTGTCCTGTTCATTATCTTTTGATCTTTTCAAAGATATGTTGTCAGATTAATTTCCTTTGTATCTTTGGTGACTTTGTTCCAATCTGACTATCCTTAAGGTTTTACCTTCCACTATTCGTAAAATGTGTTACATTGAAATAATGATTGATGAACTAAAATATCTTTACAAATGAAGTTCTGCATATTACTCTGTAAAATCTCCTGATAATGCAGGAAACTAAAACAGAACGACTATTTAAAGAACCCCCATGTGTAAAGGTTGGGAATACTCAAAGAAAACTCCCTTTTCAGTTCAAGTGATGATTAGAAAATTCAAACAATTCAATCCTAGGAAAGGATCATTTTCGGCAGGTCATAATAGAACCAACTTGATCCGGGGCATGCAAGCAGAGTGTGAATGACACCTCGAGTGAAACCTAGATGAATGAGTGATGGTAGCCGAAGTAGGGACCATTCTCATAACATTTTTGCATTATAATATGTGCAATTAGGAAGCATTTGACTCATGTTGATCATGGCATCCTAATTATTTGCATAAGCATAAACCTCAGGAAATCAATTCTACAGCTAGATTCCCCAGTGGACACTGTAGCAAGATTGATGCAAACAACAAATTCCAACAGATCTTAACTCCCTAAGCAGTAGGGTAATAGATTAAATTTTGGCGAATCTTATCTCCATACGTCAGCAATGGGGCAGATTTTAACCACTCACCTTAACTCCCTAAGCAGTAGGGTAACAGGCAAAACAAAGCAGATCTTATCTTTGCTGAGCCAGAGTGGAGCAGATCACATTCCAGCAGATCTTAACTCCCTAAGCAGTAGGGTAACAGATCAAATTTTGGCGGATCTTATCTCCATACAGCAGTGTTGGAGCAGATTTTAGCCACTCGCCTTAACCCCCTAAGCAGTAGGGTAACAGGCAAAATAAAGCAGATCTTATCTTCGCTGAGCAGGAGCGGAGCAGATCAAATTCCAACAGATTTTAACTCCCTAAGCAGTAGGGTAACAGATCAAATTTTTGCGAATCTTATCTCTATACAGCAGTGTTGGAGCAGGTTTCAGCCACTCGCCTTAACTCCCTAAGCAGTAGGGTAACAAGCAAAACAAAGTAGATCTTATCTTCGCTGAGCAAAAGCGGAGCAGATCACATTCCAGCAGATCTTAACTCCCTAAGCAGTAGGGTAACAGATCGAATTTTGGTCAATCTTATCTCCATACGTCAGCAATGGGGCAGATTTTAACCACTCGCCTTAACTCCCTAAGCAGTAGGGTAACAGGCAAAACAAAGCAGATCTTATCTTCGCTGAGCAGGAGCGGAGCAGATCACATTCCAGCAGATCTTAACTCCCTAAGCAGTAGGATAACAGATCAAATTTTGGCGGATCTTATCTCCATACAGCAGTGTTGGAGCAGATTTCAGCCACTCGCCTTAACCCCCTAAGCAGTAGGGTAACAGGCAAAATAAAGTAGATCTTATCTTCGCTTAGCAGGAGCGGAGCATATCAAATTCCAACAGATCTTAACTCCCTAAGCAGTAGGGTAATAGATCAAATTTTGGCGAATCTTATCTCCATACAGCCGTGTTGGAGCAGGTTTCAGCCACTCACCTTAACTCCCTAAGCAGTAGGGTAACAGGCAAAACAAAACAGATCTTATCTTTGCTGAGCAGGAGTGGAGCAAATCACATTCTAGCAGATCTTAACTCCCTAAATAGTAAGGTAACAGATCGAATTTTGGTGAATCTTATCTCCATAGAGCAGTGTTTGAGCAGGTTTCAGCCACTCGCCTTAACTCCCTAAGCAGAAGGGTAACAGGCAAAATGAAGTAGATCTTATCTTCGCTGAGCAGGAGCAGAGCAGATCACATTCTAGCAGATCTTAACTCCCTAAGCAGTAGGGTAACAGATCAAATTTTGGCAGATCTTATCTCCATACAGCAGTGTTAGAGCAGATTTCAGCCACTCGCCTTAACCCCCTAAGCAGTAGGGTAACAGGCAAAACAAAGCAGATCTTATCTTCGCTGAGCAGGAGCGGAGCAGATCACATTCCAGCAGATCTTAACTCCCTAAGCAGTAGGGTAACAGATCAAATTTTGGCGGATCTTATCTCCATACAGCGGTGTTAGAGCAGATTTTAGCCACTCGCCTTAACCCCTTAAGTAGTAGGGTAACAGGCAGAATAGAGCATATCTTACCTCTCTGTATTGGCAGATAGCAGATCAGAAAAGCAGATTTGATAATCTTTGTATTGTTTAATAGAAAAGATGGAAGTTACAGATCTCTTCTCTCTAAACTATTATATCTCTGAAAATGCAAGCAGATTGAAGCCACAAGACATACCCACGAAGTTGCAGTGGATTGAACCAAAGCTACAAGAGGCGGTGGGCTAGAAAGAGACTACCTGAACAAAAAGAGCACCGAAGAGAAGTCAAGATTTGGCGAGACCAGGCAAAATTGGCCTTTCTTTGTGTCTTTGCTCTATCCCCATTTCACGATAATGAGCAAAGAGGGGCAGCTGTTATAGGCCAATTTTGGCCTGGTTACAAAAAGACCTTAAACCCAATACAAAATTAATACCCAAAACCCATCTGACCCAATTACTAAACCTACCAAACAAACCCAATACCCGGATAGCCCAATACCCACTAAAACTATCCCAACATTTACCAAACAGACCCAACACGACCCAATAATCTATCCTATCCCAAATTGAAGAAACCCTAAACCCAGCAGCTGTCGACTCAGCCTCTGCCCACTTGCCTCTGACAGCAGCCACCTGCTCCACCGCCTTGTCAAGTCCACTGCCCTCTGCACCTGCATACATTTATAAGAGTGGACATAAAGCAAGCAAAAAGAAGAAAAGAAAACAACTTGTAAAAGAAACAGTGGCTATATAAGCCGATTGAATTTCTTGTAAAAGGGATTCGGATTTTTTATCAAAAGAAACTACTAAACAATATTCAGCAATCAAAATACATTCTATTCTCAAAAAACACTAAATCAGCGATAGTATATTACCAAAATCAGAAGATCGAACCCAGACAGCAAACAACAATTTAAGTATCATTACAACGAAGGGATACCCCCGAATCACTAAATCTCAGAACCGAAAACCCTAAAATATCGAAGGTAAAAAAAAATCATTTTTCGATTCTGTTCTCTTTTATTTTTTTTACCTATATATATACCCAAATGCATATTTATTTTTTAAAATAAATAAAAATATAAAAAATAAAAAAATAAAAAAATTTTGAAATTTCTTACCTTTTCCGGCCACCGTGTAAGGTGGCCGGCACCGGCGCCGATGACTGGACGATGGTCGGACTGACCACCGGGAATCGCTCCGAACCCTCCCCTTCTCCCTTCTCTCCCTTTCTCTCTTCCTTTTTTTTCTTTCCCCTCACAACATGATTTTTTTCGCTGAAACGGGCCTTTTATAACCCTCCAAAACGACACCGTTTTGGGGACTATACTTAAGCCTCAAAACGGTGTCGTTTTGAAGATCTGACCCTTGATCTGACCCGAACCCGCCTAGGATCCGCGTGTTTTTTAACGGAAGGGCTATTTGCACGTTTAGCCCTTCCGCTTTTTCAAGGCTATACAATTAAGTTTTTCGTGTCTTCTAAATTGGCCCGATAATTTTCCCAGTTTTGCGATTTAGTCCCTCCTGCCACGACACCGTTTTTAACACATGGTAAAATTGCTCTTTTGGCCCCTTTATGTCTCCCCGTGTTCGTATAGGTCCTCCTCTTTCGTTTTTAATTTCAAATCTGCCCGAAACTTTCGTTTTTAATCCGATTTGGTCCCTTTTCATTATTTTTCTTTAGTTTTAATATTAATCATATTATCATTATTATTAATTTATTATTATTATTATTATTATTAAATATTATACTATACTTAGTATTATTATTTTAAATATTATGGTTTTACTATATACTACTATTAATATTACCTAATTTTTTTTAATATACTTACTAGTATAATAATTATCGTTATTTCATTATATTTATTATTGATATTATTAACATCAGTTCTAGTTGTAGTTAATATTTTTAATACCCATACATACGTATATATTTATCATCATTATTAGTTATATTTTAATACTAGTATTTCTAATATATACATTGTATATATATTTTTTTATCTATGTATTATATATATATATATTCTTTTAATATGTCTTGTGTATATATATATATATATATTTAATCCTGTATTATGTATATGTATTTTTAATATTATGTTATGTTTATATATATATATATATATTTTTTTTTAATATTATTAATTATGTACTTTATACTATCTTAGATATACCTAGTATTATATTATGTACATATTATATGTATATATATATTTTTTAATATTATATTTTATATATGTATTATATATGTATATATTTTTTATCCACATATTTTACTATCTCATGTATATATTTTTAACTATATTATATATATATATTTTTTAATATCCTATTATTCATATGCTTTTTATATTATCATTTCATATATATATATTGTATATTTTTATGTATTATGTATATATTTTTGTATATGTCCTTTTAATATTATATCTTTTCATATATTACGTATATATATCTTCAATACATTTTTACATATATTACAATTATATATATATATATATATATATATATTCTTTAAATGTCATAAGTTTTATAATATTTACTATCTTATATATGCTCTTTCCATGTTACGTGTTTTGTTATTATACTATTCATATTATCTCACGTGTACATTATGTTATAACTACGTCATACTCTTTCAAAATACACTATTTTTATTGTCTTTTAATGTAAACATCTTTGCTATTATCCTTTTCTAAATATCACGTTTTAATATTAATTGCATCATTATTCCAAAAGGTGTACATTTCATTCAAACTGAAAATGTTTTAGAAACGAGGCAATATTTTAGTGTTTAGAGATTCGGGAAATAGTGCCCTAACGTGCTGGGTTGCGATTTCTCGTTCGTCTAAATACCTAAAATACCCTCTTAAAATTTGCAACTCGCGAGATAACTTTAGTTTCGAGGAATTTAAGAACTTCGTGTCCAATCATGCTGGATGTGATGTTCGTATTCTTCCAAAGCGAAGGAATCTTGATTTTTCAACCCAAATCATCCCATTTTTATTCAAAACGCTCCAAAAACGAGGCAATATTTTTGTGTTTAGAGATACGGGAAATAGTGCCCTAACGTGCTGGGTTGCGATTTCTCGCTCATCTAAATACCTAAAATACCCTCTTAGCAACATTTTGTAACTCACGAAACGACTTTAGTTTCGAAGGATTTAAAAGAACCTCGTGTCCAATCTGCTGGATGTGACGTTCGAATTCTTCCGAGGCAAAGGAATCTCGATTTTCTACTCAAATTATCCCTGTTTCAAAAAAGAATCCTATTTCTAAATCTTTCCAAATTTTGACTTAAGACAGAAAATTGCTCAATTTGGTACCGATTTTGGGCGTTGCAGGGGTGCTAATCCTTCCCCGCGCGTAACCGACTCCCGAACCTTTTTCTCGATTTTTCGTGGACCAAAACATTTTATAAGGTGACCCAATCGCACCTAAAAAGGTTGGTGGCGACTCCCTATTTTCATTTTTTAAGTCGACTTTCGTTTTTAAAAGAAATGGTTTCGACAATACTTTTAACAGATAAAACGATAGTGAACAATATGATTATAACATATCAATATGGCAGTAATTGGTGTGCTTTCTGGCGTGTCACATTGAAGTGTTTTTCATAAACCATGTTTTCATTGAAACCCTTCTTATTTAAAACTTGTTGCTAACTAAAATTTGTGTTTTTATATTTTCAAAAAGTGGTTTATTAAAAAGTCAATCCCTTTTAAAAAAATAGTTATTACCTTTAAAACCTTAATTGTTGCGGAAGTTTAATTTAAACAGTTGCAGAAACGTTGTGATGTTTTAAAAAAACAGTTAAAACTTTTGAAAAATCGTGATTTACTTCTAATAGATATAAATCAAAGTAAATAAAAACCCAAATAAAAGCAAATTAAAATCCCAACAGCCTTATTACAAAATTTTAAAACCAAAATGGAATCGAAACAATAAATAAAGTCTAAAACGTAATAAGAAAGTAGTCGTGTGGCTATCTCCGAGTCCCTTACAGCACCGATCCTTCTAAAGCCAGGGTCACCTACACGGTTAACAAACAGGGTAAGTTTATGAATCCCCTTTCTAAAGCACAGTCAATAAAGAGAAACAGATATAGACACAGTCTAGGGTAGAGCCCTTTAACAGTAACAGTACAGTCCAATCCAAAGCATACGTGGGCTAAAGCCCCCTACACAATATCATTTGGGTCACAGCCCATAACAGAATCAATTAGGCCTAGCCCAAAACAAATAATAAACAAGTGGACCTAAGCCCAAAATAGAACAGAACAGTATGTGAATGTGACCCCAGCCTAGTCTAACCATCACACCACCCGTACCAGCCAACAACTGTGTGGGGAATAACTCGACCCACCCCACACACCAATACGCAGCCATGCTACTAAAAATAGATAACGTGGCAGTGCCACCAGAATCAGAATACGTGGCAAAGCCACTAATAACAGAACTTCCTCCATAATAGAATCCCAACCCTCATGCAGTATGTCGTATATGCAAAATGTCATGCTCAATCATCACACGCGTATGCAAAATGGCCATGCTTGGTAACAGTCATTTCAACATATATTAAAAGCATATCAGTCATACAACCACTATCAATTTAGTTAAAACACAGTCATACAATCACAATCAAATTAGTTAAATTCATAGTCCAAGTCAGTCACTTGCCCACAAAGGCAAAACAGTCGTTTTACACTCTAGGGCAAAACGGTTATTTTGTCAGTCAAGGGTAAAATAGTAATTTTACCCTACAGGGGTATTTCGATAATCCTACCCTATAGGGGTATTTCGGTAATTCTACCCTACAAAGGTATTTTGGTAATTTTACAAATCGAAGGCATTTCGATAATTTTACAAATCAAGGGCATTTTGGTAATTTCATAAACCAGGGGTTTTCGGTAATTTTACAAATCGAGGGCATTTCAGTAATTTTACAAACTAGGGTATTTTAGTAATTTTACAAATCGGGGGTATTTCGGTAATTTTACAAATCGAGGGTATTTCATTAATTTTACAAATTAGGGGTATTTCGGTAATTTCACAAACTGGGGGTATTTCTGTAATTTTGTAAATCGAGGGTATTTTTGTAATTTTGTAAACTGAGGGTATTTTTGTAATTTTGTAAACCAAGGGTATTTTTGTAATTTTATAAACTAAGGGTATTTTTGTAATTTTGTAAATCGAGGGTATTTCTATAATTTTGTAAACTGAGGTCTTAACGACCCAACCGAAGGTCCCTCGTCGCCTCGAGCGACTTTTGAAGCCTAAACTGACCAAACGGGGTAATTGGGCCTAAGGCCCATTACTCAACCCAAGTGGGCCCACACTCTCGTGTGGCCCATTTAGCCTAGAAACAATCACGGCTATGCAAATAACACAGCCCAAATCAGTTACTTGTCACATCACATACATTTTACCCGTGTGGGCCACAAGCCCATTGGGTTCACACGGGCCATTTAGCCCAAAACAACCCTAGCCTCATGGACTACATGACTCAGTCTAAAATTTACCACAACCTACAAATGTATCTTGTAACAACCCGGTTTAGACCCTACTCAGAATAGTAGTTTCGGAACCTCATATTCGAGCCCGAAAAATACTCTGATATTATTTTCTATGTCTGTGATAAATGAATTAGTATCTGTGAAGTTTCTGTGATTTAATTTGTCTGTCTCTGTAGTTAATTATTAAAAATGATTAAATTGTATAATAAGTAAAAATAACATACCATATGTTCAATGTGTATTTGAGATGGCTTTTAAATATAATGGCTTTATGTGGCAATTTCACCTTTGGATGTTTATATGGTCATAAATGACCTTAAAATAAGTGTTTTACATGTTTATAAATAAAGGTTAAATTTGTGAATGATTAAAATATATGTTATAATAAAATATCATGAAAATATGGCCATTATATGTTTCTCTCCACCGATTCATAAAGGAAAAAGAAAGGGTTTTATTTTTTGTTCATTCGGCACATTTTAAGCTCAATTGAGGTATGTTTTGGTTTTGATTTTTGATAATTTTTATGTTTCAGTTATCGTTGCTTGTATTCTTCTATGCCCATGTCTCAATTTCTGTTTTTGATAAAGTTTATAAATAGTGCCATTGTTGATATTTGAAGCTTTGTAGTGAAATTAAATGAATTATGATGAATATGTGTTGAATAAACATGTTTTGCCCTGAGATTTTGATGAAATTGAGCCATATGGGCTAATTTGTGAAAATGACATTTTGGGAGGATTAAATTGTGAAATAAATGTGTATGTGGGCATATATGAGATCCAAAAAGATTCGGCTAGGCCATTTTGTAATGAAATTGTGCATACTTGATGTTTTTGTGAATTAGGGGCCAAAGTGTCAAAATGTGAAAATGTGACGGCTAAAATTTAAAATGCCCTAAATGAGTGTTTATGGATTGAATTGAATGAAATGGAATATTGAATTGCTGAATTTTCATTTATTTAGATCCAGAACCAAGGAAATCAGACTTAGATCGAGGAAAGTCCAAAATTGTTGAATAGTCGGCTCAAATCTGTCTAAACTAGTACGAGGTAAGTCAATATACAAATATGTGTTATATTAATGTTCGAAACAAATGCTTGAATTATAAATCGTATTGGACGGCCATGAGAGCCTGATATAGAAATTTCGAATCACCTTTGACTGAGCAATGGTAAAATGATATTATGTAAGACCTCGTTTGGGACGTCGGTATTGATTAGAGAACTATGTGTGAGACCGTGTCTGGGACACTGGCATCATATATGTTTCGTGTAAGACCCTGTCCGGGATAGTGAAATCGATATTGAATAACATGTAAGACCACGTCAGGGACGTCGGCATTGTATAAAGCCTACCTGAATTCTATAATGTTTCTGAATGATTTAAGGAGAAATTCTGATAAATGAATGAATGCATACCTCATATGTCTATCTCAGGTACGTCTTTATTGCACTGAATTTCTGAGTATGAAATGTATGCAAATTGTGTGAATTAGTAGTCTAAGTAAAAATGGATGAATCTGAATTGTGATATATCTGTGTAAAATGGTTATCGTATTATGATTATGGATTGCTTAATTTGTATTCGACTTACTAAGCTCTTCGTAGCTTATTCTGTTTATTCTTTCAACTGTTTTATAGATATCGTAGCTACTGTGGGCTCGAGATAGTCAAGGATCGTCACCACACTATCAACATAGATTTTGGTACTTTTTGAATGTACAAAGTTTAAATATGACATGTATAGGCTAGAAGGAGTAAGTTAAATTTTGAGTTGTTTGTGTAATGCCAAGAGAGTGGGCTAGCAAGTGGTATGTTTGTGCTTGGTTTGGAATATTGTATGTTATGCCAAATTGTGTGAATATAATAGTTATATAATCTAATTGTTTTGGCCATCTTAAAACATACCAATATGAAGAAATGGTAAGTTTTGGATGTGGTATGAATGAGATATATATTATGTGTTTAGACATGAACTTTGTTTGTGATATAGACATGCTTTGTATAAGATTGAGTATGAATGTGCATATGAATGGTTGATCATGTTAAGGTATGTTTTAAGTAATGAATTTAGACGAAATTATGGTATCATTGTGGCATGAATCTTGGCTTGTAGGATGACCCTTTAATGGGTGGAAAGTATGACTTATACCAAGTCTACTTAGTGCCACACGGCTATGGCACACGGGCGTGCCTTATGGCCATGTCAATTTTCCAGTATTGGGCATAAGACCCACACGGCCAAGACACACGGGCGTGTCTTCTGGCCGTGGCAAAAAGTCAGTATCGTTACCCTGCTTTGGCACGGCTTGGGCACATGGGCGTGCCTGAGTTCCATGTGAGGCACACGGCTTGGTCACACGAGCGTGTGACCTTCTTAAGTTGGAAAATTTCATATGTGTTCTGAAGTTCGTGAATGTATTCGATTTAGTTCCGACCCTATTTCAATGTATATTTGAGGTCTAGTAGACTTCCAAAATGGACTTGATGTTTGAATTTTGATATAATATCTGAATATTCTGTTCTCTTTTGTTCTGAATATCTAGTAACGCCCTTTCCTATTCCGGCGACGGTTACGAGTTAGGGGTGTTACATATCTCGTATGGGGGCCACAGGCCTATTGGGCCCATACGACCCAATGAGGCCCAGAACAGCCCATGCCATATACACGACATGACAGGCCTCACTAATTTCCACCTGACAGTTAGATTTGTATTTGCGGGCCTTACGGCCCCATTGGGCCCATCGAGCCCATTCCGGCCCAAGTGGCCCACTACGGCCTAAGCCCATGAATTCGCTCATGGTGGCTGATATCGCGTGATATGTAGTAATAAAATCTATAAAAACTGATCAGACCAAAAACTAACTAATATCACGATTTTAAGGCAAGCGCACCTATCAAACAGTAGTATAGTTTAGCAGCAAGACCGAGTTATCGTACCTAATGGAACCAAAAGTACTAATACTTACTTCCTTTCTATTATCTAACTTAAAAGTAAAAGGGGCTTGTATGAAACTAATTCTAAAACTAAACTAAAGTGCACAAGAAAGTAGATTTCGAGAAAAAACTCTCGGGAAAAGCTAATTGATATGGGTAATACTCAAGGAAGAATCCACCTAGACTTCACTTGTTATCAGATGATTTATTCACTTGACTTGATCCGTAGAGATCCCTAACTTATGTTAATACCTCCGTCGAGGATAAGAACAACTAATCCTAGATTGATTAATTGAAATCTCTTTCTAGTTAAAACCCCTATTCTTGCATTAACTCGATCTATTGATCCCCTTATTAGGTTTGACCCTAATCCGGCAGATTTATGTCGCCCTATGTCTAGGGTTGTATGCAACTCCGCTTAATTATGCTATATCTAATCTTAAACAAGGACTTTTGCTCCTCTACATAAGCACATCAGTTTCTTGAATTAATACCTAGGATTATTAAAACAAGAATTAAGAACACATAATTAAGAACAATTCAAGTATTTATCATATAATTCAAGATAAAATAATAACAAGATCTGTCTTAGGTTTCATCCCCCTCAAGTATTTGGGGGATTTAGTTCATAATTAATAAAGAAAACATCTCAGAAGAAATAAGATAACAAAACATTAAGAACCCAAAAACCCCTGAAGGAATTTAGGGAGATCCTATGTCTTGATGTAGAATTCCGGCTTCTGGGATGAATCAATCGGCTTCCCTTGGAGTAATTCCTTGCTTTCACTCTCTGTGTTGGCAGAAATATGGCACTCCTTTGTAGGAGAAAAGAGTACACCCTTAAAGTTGCCTCCTAGGGTCTTTATATAGAGCTTTGGGATGCCTTTCTTAGCCTCTAAGTATCCAAATCTGAGTGAAATTGCACTTCCTCATGACAGGGACACGCCCGTGTTCCACGCCCGTGTGGATCGACAAGAGGCCGTGTGTGGGCCTGTTGAGGGTGGCACAGCCGTGTGGCCTGGCCGTGCTTGTCGGGGTTGGGCCGTGTTGGACCATATGTGGCACAGCCTTGTGCCACGGCCGTGAAGTGACTCCTTGGTCGT
This sequence comes from Gossypium stocksii, assembly GCA_020496765.1. Taxonomy (NCBI): domain Eukaryota; kingdom Viridiplantae; phylum Streptophyta; class Magnoliopsida; order Malvales; family Malvaceae; genus Gossypium; species Gossypium stocksii. The sequence continues at coordinate 19,177,909 of CM035631.1, read as the reverse complement.
GTCATTTTCACACTTTGGCCTGTTTTCTTCGTTTTCGGTCTGTTTTTCGTTCTTTTCTCTTCCCTATGCTCTCCTAAGTATACAACATGAAATAGAAGGGTTAAGAGCACCAATTCTCACAAAATTGATAATAATTCATCCAAAATATAGGCTAAACATGAGGTAAAAATATGTATAATTTATCGTTTATCAAATACCCCCACACTTAAGCCTTTGCTTGTCCTCAAGCAAAATCTCAATCCCTGATTAAGAATCATTCCTCTCAACTTACAATCTTTATCAATAATGTTTCAAACTAATTCACAGGTAGTCATACAATGAAAATTCAATCAGAAGAGCCTTAAAGATTCAATTACTTTAAGTTGAGAATTTTATCATTGAAACATAAGTTCTCTCCCTTCTTCTAAGTAATTATCTCTCAATCAAAATTAACAAGATTTGACATCCTCACTAAAGATTCACTCTATCCACTCAAGGTGTTTAGGGTTCATGAATTAAGGACTCTCTAGTCAACCTGAAAAGTTATTACCATAGGCTTGCTAGAAAATCAAATCTCCACCACTGTAGATTGATATGATACATCGATCAAAAGGTCTTTCAATGGTTGTAATGGGACTTGGTTAGGGGTGTTGTCACAGGCTACAAAAGAAGGTTAGAATCGAGATTGAACTGAAAAATTATCTAACTAGAAAATTCTCTATCACTAGAACATATTCCTCGAGCTAGTTCTTATGATAACATCTTTTCTGCCTTGGTAGCCTTAAAATAGAAATATGCAAAAAGAAATTTAAACTATTACAACTGGATTAATTGTAAATTTACACTTTTTTTTAAGAACAATTCAAATACAATACAATACAATAAATTGAATATTTACAACTTTACAATCTGGAAAAGAGAATAAAGCTAGATAATAATTCAACTCGAATCTTGACAAAAATAGGGATCAAAGTAATTGAATAAAATTCAACAAAAATAGGTTATTGGTTAATATTAGGGGTAAGTCAAAGAATAGGTTGTTAGGCTTAATGGGGTTCACTAAGGGTTAATTTATGGAGTTAGGCTTTTGTAGAGTAAGTGGGTTAAATCCTAAGTGCCTTTATCATCTCAGTGTATCAAATCAATGATGTGGTCTTGACATGCATAATCGAAGCAAGTTCTAGAATAACAAATTAGTATTGACTCACTCAAAGCAATAATAAAAGTGAGCACGAAAGAATGTACGCTCAAAAGGCTCAAAAATCTCACCAGAATTATGGCTTTTTTATGTCAATCCTATGAATTTCAAATCTCAAGATAACATTTAAAATTCAGGAAAATAACTTATGAAGAAAATAGGGTTCTCAAAAATCTCAACTTATCATGCTTGATTTCCTAATGTTTTAAAGTTTGAATAGTCAAAGTACAAGCACCTATGTCTTAATTCTCAACTTATCAATAAAAATCATAAATCAATTAGAATTAATTCCTATTAGGAGACTGAAGATAATGCAAATTTGAGAACAATGCATCAGATTTCAGGGTTTTCACATATAATGTATTGATTGAAAGTAAATTCCCCCCCCCACACTTAAGATGTACATTGCCCTCAATGTACAAAGATAACATTAGTAGCAATAGAAGCACAAGATCATAAGATAAGGAAAGTAATGAAACTCCCTGAATTTTGGATGAATTTGTGAGACGGATACTGGAATTGGAAGAGCCGGCAGTTGTGGTAGGGTGTTCCCATTTCCATATGGATTTGAGCTGTAAAGCTCCTTTGAAGCTGCAAATGTATTTATTAGTCGTGTGGAATTTGGATTGATAGAATATGTTTGTTAGGGGATGGCCGATAAGAAATAATTAAAAATAAAGAAAAACAATAAATTAGGTCCTAAGAATACGAAAATTCAAATAAATAATGAAAAAGATAAGGTGAACTAAAATACAAAAAAGGAAAATAAAGGAGAAGATGTTAGAAGGTGAAAATAGAGATCAGTGTAAATATAAAAATTAAGATAAAAATAAAGTTAAGAGGAATAGAAATCTCTAATCCTCGGATCACGTGGTGGCGGTGGTGAATTAATGTGAAGGTGCTGGCATATCTGCTGTAGTGCGGCGTCGATGTGGTCGAAGCGCTGGAAGCATTGCTGCTCGAATTAGGATAGGCACTCAGATATGTCAGCATAGGTGGCTGCTACATGAGATGGGTGGCCAGGGGGTGGTAGCTCGACTGGTGCATCATCCTCCGGTGGTGGTGGTGGAACATCATCAGGAATGTCTTCTGGATCCTTGGCCTCCTAGATGAGGCGATACTGGAAAGGGTCACCTTCTGGCCTCCGCTGGATCATCCTCATATGGTGCATAATCTGGATGCCCTGAGGGGACATTTGGCCTATCAGTGTGTATGAGGATACCTGGGCTGCTATGTTGAGAAGCCCGAAGTGGCGGGCCAAGTGTGTAATGTACAGGCCCATAGATATGACGCCCTTGTGATAACGCTCGGTCTGGTGCTACATGGCGTGCGCGATAAAGTAGGCGAGGTCGATAGGGTGTACTTTCGCCATGCTCCAAAAGAAATAGGCGTCATGGGTGTTGACGACACCTATGCTCTCCCATCTACCTGTCAAAGTATGTGCAAGAAGAGCGTGAAGGTACCTCAATGACGGGGGGAGGGCAGTCGCCTTTGTCTGACTGGGGTCGTAGGAGGGATAGCCTAGGGCGATGTTGCGCCAACAATCTACGGGTTTGATGTGGCTGCGACGGGGAAGTGTAGGAAAGTCTTCCTCCTCCATGAATTGCTCTGTGTAGAGGCCGAGAGATGAGCCAAACTCTGGTATGCTAAGGTGGCGTACACGACCTCCTAGACGAAATTGGACAGTGCCGGGATCATCGAACTGGCTCATGACGGTTTGAAGATGGAAGGTGGAGCAGAACTCTAGAGTGAGTTCAAGGTATGTAGGCTCGATGATTCGGAAGAATTGCTCCTAAGGATCCGTCATCAGTAGGGCCCGAACTGAATCTACGAGGTTGACTTGCTCTAACGCATCCCAATCAATACATCGGCCGGCGCTTAACGTACTGTCCCGTAGTATCTGAAACAACTCCTCTTGGGAGTTCTGGGTAAAAGTAATGAACGGGTGGCGAGCCTCGGAGGTGGCCTCGACGATAAACCTCTTGGCCCCTTTCGTTTCTTTGAAGGCGGGGCAGCAGCTCGTTTTTCTCGTGATGTCGACATAATGCCTAAAAAATAATAAAATAATAAAAAATAATAAACATTAGTCCTAAAAAGAATTGGAATTTAAATCAAAATAATATGACAATATTCCTAATAACATGGGGACTAACCTAAATATTATAAATTATCCATCCTAAAATGATATAAAAAATAAGCAATATAGGTGTGTATTTATACTAAATGCATGACAGTTTAACTATGAAAAAATGGCAATCAATTGTAACTCTAAGTGTCATGTAATCCTAAAACTTTCTATAACATTCATCTTAATATAGTTAATTCCATGCTTGAATCTAAATATATTCGGAGTATTTAAAATAAAATGAAATTAAAAACTAAAAATAAAAATAAAAAAGTAAAAATTAGCAAGAAAAATGAGAAAATAGAATGAAATGGGAGAGGTGCACGGTCATGGGAAAGGATTTGAACGGTCATGAGGTACTTTTCACGGGCGTGGGATGGTCTTGTGCGAGCGTGGTGATGTTTAGAGGATCAGCGGTGGCGTTTGTGGTGGTTGGGGAAGAAAATTTTTAGGGTTTGAGTGAGGGAGAAAATGAATAGTGGCCCCTATTTATAGTTTTTGGGTCACACGGGCATGGCACACGCCCGTGTGACTCGGGTTCTGCCCGTATGATTTAAAATTTGGTGGTTTTGGCATGCCTGGTTCGAAGTACACGCCCGTGTTTGCCATCTCGTATGGCCATTTGCGATCTTGTTCGCTTTTTCACACGGTCATGTGATCGGTCACACGGCCGTTTGCAATCTTGTTTGCTTTTCACACAGTCGTGTGATTGGTTACACGGCCGTTTGCGATGAGGTTTCGTTATTCACACGGTCGTGTAGGTACTCACACGGCCGTGTCTAAATCGACAGTGTTGGCCACAGTCTGGGGACACGAGCGTGTGGCTTTGTGCAAGCTCGTGTCTAAGTTGAAAGGTTGCCACGGCCATGTCCCACAGCCATGGCAATTTGTCGGTAGCCCATGCTTTTGGGAAAATTATGCTCTATTTGCACACGGCCTGGATGCACGACTGTGTATCTACTTTAAATATTCACACGGGCTTAGGCACGCCCATGGGTGTGGCCGTGTGGTCCTAAATTTCTGCATTAAAAATGGTTAATTGATGCATAAAAATACTAAAATCAAAAATAAAAGAAAAGTTATTAAGTTAGTGCTCGGGTTGCCTCCCGAGAAGCGCTTATTTAGAGTCTAAGCTTGACTCTACCTGGATGTATCACGGAGGGAATTTATGGAGCTAAAGCTCCTCCTTGTTATCTTTCAAATTCTCACCTCTATAGTGTTTAAGCCTATGGCCGTTTACCTTGAAAGTACCGTGGTTAGGGTGAGTTACCTCAATTGTGCCATAGAGAAAGACTTTCATTACCGTGAAGTATGGTGTATCATTTGTATGCTCTTCTGAGTTTAAGGCTCGAGGATCGTCAACCCTTAAAATTACCTTATCCCCTATCTTGAATTGATTTATTTGTTTCTGAGGGTCATCTTGGTATAGCTCTAGGTTGGTGTGGAATATTTTGAATTTTTCCTTATAGTTCAGCCACTCATCTAGTTCCTCGATCTGAAGTATTCGCTTTTCGGATGCATATCCCTCCAATGGACTTGTTTGTTGGTTGGTTGCCTCTATGTAGAGTGTATCCTGCACAGAAGATTGGGTGGTGAGTTTAGTGTTTTTACAAGGACTCATAGCTATATTATTATCTGTTGTCTTAATCGAGTTCTGAGCTTGTAAAGTGACTGTGTCATCACCTACCCGTAATGTGAGTTTTCCTATTTCTAAATCAATTTTTGCCCTAGCGGTTGCTAAAAAGGGTCGCCCTAGAATTAGGGGTACATTGCTGTCCTGATCAATGTCTAAAACAACAAAGTCGTCTGGGAATATAAATTTCTCAATTTTGACAAGTACATCTTCAATTATTCCCTTAGGTGCCCTAATAGTTTTCTCAGCTAGTTGAATGCTCATCTTGGTTTTCTTAGGGTTTCCAAGACCTAGTTGTTTAAACAATTTATACGGCATAACATTTATACTAGCCCTTAAATCAGCTAAAGCATTTTTGGCATCTAGGTTACCAAGTAAACAAGGAATAGTAAAAATCCCTGGATCTTTTAGTTTGGTTGGCAATTTGTTTTGTAGAATGGCTGAGCATACTGCATTTAGTTCCACATGAGGTTTCTCATCTAGCTTCTGTTTGTTTGTCAAGAGCTCTCTTAAGAATTTGACAGTGTTTGGCATCTGCAAAATTGCTTCTACAAATGGTAAGTTAATATGTAGTTTTTTTAATAGTTTAAGAAACTTATAAAATTGCTCGTCTATACGGTTTTTCTTTAGCACTTTTGGGTATGGGATATGAGGCTTCTGTTCTTTGATGTCTGGCTTGTTATTGCTTACCTCTACCTTACCTTTACTCACCTCAGGCTCCTCGCATAACTTTGGTTCATTTTTGGTTAACGCCTCTTTATCTATTGTGTCCATGGCATGAAGTTATTCTTTAGGGTTGGTCTCAGTGTTACTTGGTAGTCCACCTTGTGGTCTTTCTGATATTAACTTTACGAGTTGACCAATTTGATTCTCAAGTCCTTTAATTGATGCTTGCTGGTTCTTTAATGCCGTCTCAGTGTTTTGAAAATGGGTTTTTGACATGGCCATGAATTTGGTGAACATCTCTTCGAGATTTGGCTTTTTCCCCTGCTGTGGTGGTGGCTGCTGAAATCCCGAAGGGGGTTGTTTTCTTTGATTCCCTTGTCCTTCCCAACAAAAATTGGAGTGGTTCCGCCAACCTGCATTATATGTGTTACTATAAGGATTATTTTGAGATCTAAAATTGTTACCCATATAATTGGCTTGCTCTATTTCTGTGCCGTAAGATGAACAGTCTGGAGTAAACATATTTCCTGGAGTTGTATCGCACTGCATCACTTGTTGTGCCTGCGTAGAACCAACAAAATTATCAAACTTTTTATTTAGAAGTTCTACTTGGTTAGTAAGCATAGTGACAGCATCAATATTATAAACTACTCGGCTTTTGTCGGTTTTGTCCTCATGACTTGCCATTGATAGTTATTCAGTGACATCTCTTCTATAAACTCATAAGCTGCTTCAGGTGTTTTATTGTTGATTGTTCCTCCTGCGGCTGCGTCGATCATTTGTCTTGTTGATGGATTCAAACCGTTGTGAAAGGTTTGAACTTGTAGCCACAAAGGTAACCCATGGTGCGAGCACCTTCTTAACAAATTTTTGTATCTCTCCCATGCATCAGAAAGTGTCTCTAAATCCATCTGCACAAAAGAAGAGATATCGTTTCGTAATTTAGCTATTTTAGCTGGAGGAAAATATTTAAGTAAAAATTTTTTTGTCATCTGTTCCCATGTAGTGATTGAGCCTCGTGGTAAAGAATTTAACCACTATTTGGCTTTATTTCTCAAAGAGAATGGGAATAGTCTTAGACGAATGACATCATCAGAAATGCCATTAATTCTAAAAGTATTACAAAGTTCCAAAAAGTTGGCTATGTGTGAATTTGGATCTTCATCCTATAAACCATCAAACTGCACAAATTGCTGTATCATCTGAATAGTGTTAGGTTTTAATTCAAAATTATTTGCAGCAATAGTAGGTCTAATAATACTAGATTGAGCACCAGCCAAACTAGGTTTAGCATAATTATATATAGTACGAGGATCTTCATCTTGTTCTGCGGGTAATGTTGGAGGTGGTTGAATGTTTTGATTTGCTTCCATCTCTTCTGTAGGTTCTGTCTCTTGTTCTTGTCCTTGTTCTGGATAATGTAGGCTTCGTCTGATCTCTCTGCGAGTTCTACGAACTGTCGCTTCTAAATCTTCGTCAAAAAGTAATGGCCCTGCTGGGTTGTTTCTAGTCATAAACTAGAAATACCTAGAAGCAAAAAGCAAAGAAAATTAAAATAAAATAAAAATAAATAAAAACCGAAAATAAATAAATATAGTAATGGCTAAAGTAATAGAAATTGAGTTTTCTTAATATTTTAGTTCCCCGGCAACAACGCCAAAAACTTGATATCGCGTCATATGTAGTAATAAAATTTATAAAAACTGATCACACCAAAAACTAACTAATATCACGATTTTAAGGCAAGCGCACCTATTGAACAGTAGTATAGTTTAGCGGCAAGACCGAGTTATCGTACCCAAAGGAACCAAAAGTACTAATACTTACTTCTTTTCTATTACCTAACCTAAAAGTAAAAGGGGTTTGTATGAAACTAATTCTAAAACTAAACTAAAGTGCACAAGAAAGTAGATTTCGGGAAAAAACTCTCGGGAAAAGCTAATTGATATGGGCAATATTCAAGGGAGAATCCACCTAGACTTCACTTGTTATCAATTCTTGAGCTAGACGATTTATTCACTTGACTTGATCCGTAGAGATCCCTAACTTATGTTAATACCTCCGTCGAGGATAAGAACAACTAATCCTAGATTGATTAATTGAAATCTCTTTCTAGTTAAAACCCCTATTCTTACATTAACTCGATCTATTGATCCTCTTATTAGGTTTGACCTAATCCGGCAGATTTATGTCGCCCTATGTCTAGGGTTGCATGCAACTCCGCTTAATTATGCTAGATCTAATCTTAAACAAGGACTTTTGTTCCTCTACATAAGCACATCAGTTTCTTGAATTAATACCTAAGATTATTAAAACAAGAATTAAGAACACATAATTAAGAACAATTCAAGTATTTATCATATAATTCAAGATAAAATAATAACAAGATCTGTCTTAGGTTTCATCCCCCTCAAGTATTTGGGGGATTTAGTTCATAATTAATAAAGAAAACATCTCAGAAGAAATAAGATAACAAAACATAAAGAACCTAAAAACCCCTAAAGGAATTTGGGGAGATCCTCTGTCTTGATGTAGAATTTTGACTTCTGGGATGAATCAATTGGCTTCCCTTGGAGTAATTCCTTGCTTTCACTCTCTGTGTTGGCAGAAATATGGCACTCCTTTATGGGAGAAAAGAGTACACCCTTAGAGTTGCCTCCTAGGGTCTTTATATAGAGCTTTGGGATGCCTTTCTTAGCCTCTAAGTATCCAAATCTGAGTGAAATTGCACTTCCTCATGACAGGGACACGCTCGTGTTCCACGCCCGTGTAGATTGATAAGAGGCCGTGTATGGGCCTGTTGACGGTGGCACAGCCGTGTGGCCTAGCCGTGCTTGTTGAGGCTAGGCCGTGTTGGACCTTATGTGGCACGGCCGTGTGCCACGGCCCTGTGGTGACTCCTTGGGCCGTGTCATTTTCGCACTTTGGCCCATTTTCTTCTTTTTCGATCTATTTTTCGTTCTTTTCTCTTCCCTATGCTCTCCTGAGTATACAACATGAATTAGAAGGGTTAAGAGCACCAATTCTCACAAAATTGATAATAATTCATCCAAAATATAGGCTAAACATGAGGTAAAAATATGTATACTTTATCGTTTATCAGTGGCCTTTCTCATCGCACGCTCACGCTCCGTGAGCTCGGTTCACCCCACGCGCGATCACACGCTCGTGTGGCATTATTCGCTGTTACTTCGGCTTTTCGGCATTTTACTAATTTACAATCAAAACAGTATGAAATACGTACTTTTGGCTTTTCTACCAATCAATAATCAGAATAGTGTATACGGATACACACCTATTTTGCTAACCTATGAAAACGTTCCTTGAGCACAACCCACACTTATGTGATCAGTAACTATCCTCTCCAAAATTGTTGGCCAAAATCAAACCCTTGATTAATGATTCGTCAGATCACTTGATGGTCGAATCGTTTGGTCGATCACGATGGAAAAAAAGTGACTAAATGAAAAGAAAGAAAGGATAGATTTTCGACTATAGAGGAATCAAAAGAAATCGACAAGTTAATAGTGGATAGGGGCTGAAATTTGGTCAAGAGAAAATAGTGTAGAGAAATGTTAAGTTCGACCAAGGTATATGGTAATTGGTTTTGGGTATAAGAAAAATAATGAAGAACTTTGAATGAGTACGAGAGAGTGTGCGGTTTAAAGGTGAAAGAATTAGGAAAGAAGAGAGAGATTTAGAAGAGAAGAAGTGAAAGAGAATCGGCCAACAGCAACAAAATAGATTCGGCACAAAAGAAGAGAATGGTCTAAATGGGGTGTAATCGAGAGCTAGAGGAAAGAATTGGCTTGGAATGCAGCAGTAGAAATAAACCGAAAAAGAAAATAGCAATAAGAGTCACTTGGCAGAAACCCCGCTCTTAGATATACCAAAATTCAAAATTCCAAAGAGAGAATCGGCACCTAAAACACTCACATAAAGTCAAAAAATGCACACTCAAACTCCCAATCCCGAAATTCCCTATAGTCCCCACTCAAAATCGATACTAATGATCGAATATGCACTCCTAAGGACTTCCAAATTTGGCCAAACCTCCCCCCTTAACAACTCCACAATTTTCTCCATCTAAATATCTCCTTGATTCACTCTAACTCCCCCCAATTCAAATTAAAATAACAACCATGACCAGTTCAAATTTTCTCCTTTTACAAAGTTCACAACAACCCTCTAGTATTTGAATCCAATTGAACCTCTTGCCGCCCCTATGTAGCAAAATAATTACCTTATGCATGCAAAGGATTTCGAACTCAAGCTCCCTTGTAACTTAATCCACACCGTTAGCCACCTTACCAACTAGCTCCTTGTGTCATAAAACAAGCACAACTAAATATAAGCCTATGGGCCAAAGTCTAAGTTCATTTAAAAGAAAACCAAAATGAATTGCAAGCGCCAAGACTTGAACTCATGCTCTCTTGCAACCTTAATGACGCCACAACCACTAGACCACATGCTTCCTTGTGTCATTTTTCCAACACAATAATTTATAAGGCCTTCAAACTAATGCCAAGATCCATCAAATGGAAAAACTAAAAATTTTGCTTGAGCCCTGGTTCGAACCCAGGACTTCTCCAACACTCCCAACTCTTCCTAAATCACTTAGCCACTAAACTAAACATGCAATTTATAAAATTTTTCTCGTACAACTAAAATCTAATGTTCTCCGACACACGAAGCCCATTTCTCCTAGGCCCAAAATCTGGGGTGTTACAAATCAATACAATAGCAAAACATATGCTTTTCATGGATTCGCTTTAACAATATCATAAGGCATGTTGAACATACAATTAGAAATACAGATGCAATAGTCATATATATATATATATATATATTACTCACATATCTTGCATATATAATATTAATAAATCAGTCAATCAGATAATTGATTTTAACATTATTCATATTATTAAGGACAGAGTTGAATAAAATAAAACACTAAAAATAGTTCTGGGAATATCTAATGACTAAATTGCACGTAACACAAATTTCTGGGCAAAACTTTAAATAGGGGACACACAGTCGTGTGGCCAAGATGTGTAAGGTGCTATAGGAAGTGTGGAGGGGTTACACGACCATGTGGTCAAGTCGTGTAATAGACTGTGGTTGAGTGGAAATTACGAAATTAAACTACAGGGGAGACACAGTTGTGTGGTAGGTTGTGTGAGATTCAAACTATCCTAGAGTTTAGAGGTACTTGGTCGTATGAGGGGCCATGTGGTCCACATGGTCATGTGGCCCTAATCCTAGGCACAGTTTGCCCCAATTTGCTCGTAAAAGAACACACACCTGTCACCAAAAGCCTGAACGATGTCCCTCACGTTCTAATCTGATCTGACGTACCTAAAATGGGTCCTTCAAACGATATCTATGCACAAGTTAACATTGGTATCAAGATTCATCAAGATTAATGGAAGATTTTGGCAATAATCAATAAAGATTGAGTAATTGATTTATTGAGCGATGCTATTTCAAAAATTACAACTTACAAAACTTGGATGAAATAAACGAGTGCTATCAATGGTGAAATTGACAATCGGTAGGAAATACAATTTGTATGTGATTGATTTTGATTCAGGAAGTAAACATAATTTCAGTAATGGAGAGAAAATATTATGTGAAGAATAGGATGGAAAAGAAAATGGGAAGAAATAGGGAAAAGAAAACAAAAATTTTGTTTGGCTTGGAAAAAGAAGCAAGAATTTAAATGTAATTAGGAAAAGAGCTAAATACCTAGGGTTTCCAAGCTTTAGGAGGTTGAATGGTAATTTACCCTTTCTACCAAAAAATAAAAGGGAATAAAGAGAAAGGAAATGGCTCAAACTCAAGTATACAATAGGGGACATAAGTGTGCTAACCATTAGGCTTAAGTCTATTTCTTATTTAATTTTTAAACCAAATATTATTTATTTAGTATGAATTTTGTCATAGTTTGCTGAAAATTAAAGAAAAAATGATGAGAAATGACTTGAACTTAAGACTTTTAGAAAGTATATTGACTACTTAACCATCAAACTTAAGTCATTTTTTATTTAATTATTTTAATTAACCTCCTATATTTTGGGGCGTGACATTATAAGTATTACTTTAATCTTCCCACTAACACTAATATCATGCTTTGACTTTATACTTGAGTAACCTCTCATCACTTAAATTTTTTTAATAATATATATTACGTCATCAAAAAAACATTTATGGCAAGGAGAACTTAATGAAAGCTATTGAACCATATGTCACTAATGGCATTATTTTTCTTCTCAGATGTTTGCTACTTTTTAGTTGTTAGGGGTGAGGAAAACTTGATTCGACTCAAAAAATCAATTTTTTTTCAAATTTTAAGTTAATCGAATTAAGTTATTTGGTTTTTTTTAGTCAACTCTAATAAATAATTCTATTTTTTTGAGTTCAAATCGAGTACAGTTTTACAATTCGTATAATTCGAATAGCATATTAGTGTAAAAACCCTTTTGATATCTGTCAATTTAAAAAAATATATATGTAAATTAGTCTCTCTCAATAAAAATTACCAAAAAAAATTCAAAATAATTTATTTTAAAATTTTAAAAAAATAATATTTTTGAGAACCTTGTAACAGGCCGAATTAAAACCTAGTTAGAATAATGGTTGCGAGACCACAAATCCAAAGTAGAAATACATGTTGCATGGTTATTCTAAGGTCTATAAGGTGATTTCATGATTGTGTGAAAATTTCATGAAGGAATTTCATAAGTGATTAATTTGTCCTTTAGGACTAAATTGCAAAAATTTTAACATATGAGTTTCTAGAAGTTCTAATGATGAAATAGCTTTAGAAAATTTATTAGAGGCCCTTATTTAGTAATTAGACCATTTTATGGCATGAAGGACAAAAATGCCCAAGGAAGGGTAAAATTTTAAAGAAAAGCCATAAGGGTATTTTGGTCATTTGGTTAATTAATGAAATAAAAAAGGAAAAATCAGTCAAAAATGTGCTCATCTTCTCCATGCTGGTTCCGAAAATCCCTAGGTCTCCATAGCTAGGGTTTTTGACATTTTCAAGCTCCAAGTAAGTGACTTCTAGCCTCGTTTTTAATGTTCTTTGTATTTTTGAAATCTTCGTAATTTGATTTAACTATTTCTACCACTATTTTAAGCTAGGGTTCATGTCAAAAATTTACCCATGCATGTATTTTGATGTCTAGTGGTAGAATATGAAAGTCTAAAGTGTAGTGAACATCTTTTTCTAGATGACTTTTCATGAAAACCCTTCATAGGGACCCAATTGTAAAAGTGATAAAATGTGTGGTAAAAATCTGATTTGAAGAGAAATGTGGGTTGTTATGAGTTCATATAAGGTTCAGCTAGGCTTGGGAAACCAAGAAATTTAATACATTTCATTATACGAGCCTAGGGCCCATTTTGTAAATATGTGAAAGTTTAGGGGTAAAATCATAATTTTGCAAAAGTATGAATTATGGACTGATTTAGTCAATGTGGTATCTAAATAAGTGAAATTTGTCATTTTAGATCAAGAAACACGAAGCCCGGACTGAAACCGGGGAAAGAACAATGTGGTAGATTAAATTGAATATTCACTCGTATTTTGGATCTGAGGTAAGTTGTGTGTAATAAATTGAAATTTTGACATCATGTATTTAAATGTTTTGATGTTGTATGAAATGTACATTATTTCCAAGAAATTTATCTATGAAAATTTGATAAAGTAATGATGAAATTATTATATAGAAACCCCGGTTAAATTTTAAGGAAACGAAGGATACCATTATCATGACATGAGACTAAGGAGGTCCCATATAAGACCATGTCTGGGACATGGCATCGGCACCGAGTTGACATCCCATGTAAGACCATGTCTAGGACATGGCGTTGGTATCAAAATGTGATCCTACATAAGACCATGTTTGGGACATGGCATCAGCATCAATATACGATCTCGTGTAAGACAATATCTGGGATATGGCATCGACATCGAGATGAGATCCTGTATAAGACCATATCTGGGATATGTCTTCGGTATCGATATGTGATCCCATGTAAAACCATATCTTGGATATGGCTTTGGCATCTTATTAGGAGAATGACATTTTAAGTATCCTTCGATATTTCAGGCGATTTAACGGGAAAAGAATTTAAGTTGATGTTTAAGACGAGGAAGACTAAAGTTATGTGAAGAGTGATATAGGTGTTTATGAGAAACTCACGAGAAATGAAATCAGCGTAATATGAGTATGTCGGTAAGGAAGAGCATGAGTAAGCCATGTTAATGAGCAAAGAATATTATGTGATGTTTCATAAGCCTTATCTGGATGCTATTTTATGATGTATATTTCTATTTATTACATGCAACTTACTAAGCATTTATGCTTACTCTCTCTCTTTTTCCTTTCCTTGTAGTATTGCCAAGCTAACTCGGGAAAAGACGTCAGAGCTCGGTTCACACAATCAAGCATTTCCTTTTGGTATAGTAAAGTTTAATCATTCTGAGTATGGCATGTATAAGAACTTGGTCTTTTTGTTCTATGTCATATTGGTTAACCAAATGTGTTGGCTATTAATGGTACTTGATTTATGTAACGCCTTAAAAATCTCGAACTTCTTTTTGTGTAGTTTTTATGTGAATATGTGCTTAGTAGTCTTAAGCAAATATTATTTGGGTGTTAGAAGGCCCATAATAGAGTTTGGGTCCAAGCTTAAAAGGGAAAATATTAAATTTATTTTGGAGTTTAATTTTAGGCTTCTAGAAGATTGGTAGTGGCGTGAAGCTGGACTCTCAGAGAGGTAATCAGAAGAGAAAATTTAGGAAATAGATTGGGGAGTTATCAGGGAGAAAAACGAGGAGATAAGAAGGAGGAAGTGATGGAGCTGAATTAGGAATTGAGGCCATGGGCTATAAATATGTGCCAAATTTGGGATCCTAGGCTAATGCCAAATTCCTCATCTTTTCCTCAAGTGTCGATTTGTATATTTTTTTCTTCTCTTCTTTCTTCTTTTTCTTGCTAAAATCCTCTACATTCGGCCTTGTCCTTTTTCCTTATTCATTTGATTTTTATTACCTACTTTCGCTGGATCTTGAATCTCCAAAGTCAACTAGGGGCTTGTCAGTAAGAGCCGAATTCCTCATTTAGGCTATCGTGTTCGAGAAATTAAGGTAACGTTAGGGGTTGGTAAGGATGGTCGAAAGTCCTTTTTTTAACAGGTTTTTGAGTATCGTTTTAGTTGCTATAGTATTGGTCTTGACTCATGATTGGATGCCAGTCACCTAATACTCGGGTTTTATGATTAAGTTGGTACAGATCTAGGGTATAATTACGGTTCGTGATAAAGAAAAGGGGCCATTAAGGTTTGGCACACGGTAAGGTTACAGTGAGGCTTCGTGATTTTTATAAATAAAGTTTGTATTTAGCCTATGATTAATTATTAAGTAATATCGAATGTAGGTTCGTGACTAAGAGGAAATCGCAGCATGCTCTACCGCCAGGTGTGTACAAACACTACGCACACGATATCGGCAATGCCGAAAAGCTGAAATACCGAAAGTGGCTAAATGGGCCCGGTGGGCCCTGAGGCTAAGTTTTGTGAAATTTATTGATTTGGTTATACGAATTGAGTTAGTCATGCATATTACATGATTTGAATTAGATTTGGGCTTAATAGGCCACTTAACAGAGATTTGGGCCTAATGGGCGATATCATTGTGATTCGGGCCTAATGGGCCATATGATTGAGAATGGGCTTTGTATATAGGTTTGGGCTTAGTATCTGTTAACTGCCAAACATTCATAAAACTTAAAAATACAAATGCAACCATAGACAAGTCATAAGGTTGAAGTGTGGTAATGGGTATATGCATGTCTAGGATTGGATCTAGGGAGAGCTTGGTACTTAAGCGGTCTCAATGACCCACCTTCTCTTCTCTGGAATCCTACCTGGTGCATAGTGCCTATTCACTTTGGCCAACAGGGACTTGTTAACGGGCCAGGTAGGTACTGAATCCATAAAACTTAAAAATGACTGAAATGCCCCTAAGGCTGAAAATGACTAAAATATCCCTAGGAGTTAAACTTGGGATTTATGGATGTGACATGCTGCATTCATGTGATATACTACTTAGGCTGCATGTGGGTGGGAAATTATGGTACGGAGGAGGAATTTGAGGATCGTATGGTTGCTTGACGACCGTGGATCCACCGTTGGCTTTTTAAAGCCCAATATGTGATTAGTAGCTTTGCTGCAACGTTAGGTAGTACCGCAACCGGGCTACCATTGCTGTGTAGCAGACGGGTGGGTCGATTTAGAAATCCCCACAGGTGTATAAGGTTGGTCAGGAAATGTTGTATAGCGGATGGATTACTGGGAGGGTTTTTGCTGTATTGCATATGTGATATATTACGATGATAATGTGATTAGGGCTTAGGCCCAATTGATTGCTTGCATGTTAATGATTGCTGAGGGTTGTACACACTGAGTTTTAAAACTCACTCCCTCTTTAATTTTCTCAAGAGACCCTTAGTAGGCAGTTCGACGAACGGAGGGACTCGGAGGTGGCCAGCTAGGAAGACGCTTTATTTTATTTGTTTTTCTTTATAGTTTCTAAGTATTTTGATTTCGGATTGTAATAAGGCTTTACCTCTGCTATTTGTTACATTGAACGCTTTACTTTGTTCCCTCTAAGTTATCCCACGTTTTATTTTGAAACAATGGATTTATTCAAAATTAAGTTTTCGCGCATAAAAATATTTTCCCTAAAAAGTTAAAAAAATTTTAACCTATAGAAAGACTGATTGATTTTTAAACACAAGCCGTTTGAAAAACAACTTTAAACTGGAATTTTACTCAAATTTCTTTAAGAAGGGTTTTCAATGAAAAATAAGGTTTTTCGTAAAAACACTTCAATGTGACACGCCGGATTCGGGTCTAACTTCTAGGTCGGGTTTAGGGTGTTACAATTTATTTTGTAAATGGCTGTTGGAATTGGCTAATATTGATTAGGTTAAAATTATGAAATGTTGATGTAGTTCATGAAAGAGCAAGCTTGCATGTCTAAAGTGAGAAATGAATGATGAGAATGCATGATGAATGTAGTGTGTTTTGGGAAGTGAATGCCTTAATTATGGGTACTTAGATGTTTATTAATGCCATGGTATTTGATGTTGAAATTGGTATAAGTTTGGTTATGTTTCAGGGTGGCAAAGAGGCTTAGAAATTAGCCTATATTTGTCCACATGGGTAGGCACACGGGTGCGTGTCTAGGCCGTGTGTGACACATGGTCAGCCTCATGGGCGTGTTAACAGGCCGTGTGTCCCCAGCAACTAAAATTATGCAAAACAGAATGCCCAGTAATAAACACACGGGCAAAGACACGACCGTGTGACACGACCGTGTGAAGGACACGAGCGTGTGACTTGGCCATGTGCCTCTAAATATTTGCTGACGTCATAAACATAATGTCAAGGTTTTCACACACGGGCTAAGACATGGGCATGTCATGGCCGTGTAAGGGATATGGGCCATAGATACGGGCGTGTGCCGGGCCGTGTGAAAACCCCTGTAGGTTCGAAATGAAAAATAAATTTGACACGGAATAGAGACATGGGCGTGTGTGACCACACAGCCTACCCACACGGACGTGTCCCATCTCACACAGGCGTATGGCCCTGTTTTGAGCAAAAATTTTCTAAGTGTTCAAAAGTTTTCGGTTTAGTCCCAAACCATTCTTATAGCATATTTTGGGCCCCGTAGGCCTATAATATTGCCAAAATGAGTTTAAAGGAAAAGTTTTAAATTTTGGGTTGAAATTCATGGTTTGGTTTTGTATGAAATTTATCGTTTAAGTCTAGTAACGCCTCGGACCTTGTCCCAGCGTCAGATACAGGTAAGGAGTGTTACAAATCTAAACAAGTAAATTACCAATTCAAGCTTATTACCCTAAAGTATTTTATTATTTTCTTTTATTTGGTTTTGAAAGAGTTTTCAAATATATATGGGTTCAAATTTATATGCTCTAACATGGAATTACTTATATTAATAAAAATTTAATTTAACATGTTTATTTTTTTTAATTTAACTCGAATAATTTAATTGATTCAATTAGATTAGATTTGAATTTTATTTAAATTAATTTGATTTGAAAAAAATACAAATCGAATTAAGATTATAAAATAGTAATGAATTGAAGGAGATTATAAACATGTTAGAATGTTGGTTGAATTTTTCACTCTACTTTGGTATGTCTAAAAATAATAATATCCATTTTATTTCTCTATATAATAGCGAGAATCAAGAAATTTTAGAGTTGAAATGTCTCTTTGTGCTTGGAAACAACACATGGGAGATAACCATTTTTGTTTCTATTATTTCATAAATATAATCAGGATTAGATTTTTAAGAAATATCAAAATCCAAAAATTGAGTTTGATCACCCAAGATAAGCCCTTATATGTAATTATTTTTTTTGTTGAAAATTTTGATTTTCACCTTAATCTCTTAAATGCAACAAAGAATTTTACACGTTTAATCCTTAAACGTGTATCTTCAATACCAATTTCAACATTTTAATTGGATGAATTTGTGCAGATTTGATTAACCATTTCATATGTCAAAATTTATCGGATCCAAAAATTCATAAAAAATAAAAAATAAAAAAAAAACTGTTGATATCTTATCTAAACTGAACAAATCATGAATAAATATACTAAATGCGTTAATGCAGATGAGTGGTGGTTGGTGGGTTGAATTAAATGGTTAGGCTTTCAAATATAATGTGGTGTGATTTGATTTGATCTGATCTTTGACAAGCTTAAAGTCTTAAACAAATACCAAGTAAGGATAGGTTCATGGAATCCATTAGTTTTTCCTATGCATAAAAAGCTTGAGCATGTGACAAGTTCTTTTCATAATTGGCCAGAAGCGGCAAACCCAAAAAGCTCTCTTCAATTTTTAGAACTATACAATTTTGAAACATTAAAATATAAATTTTATTATTTTATTAATTACAATTTTGTAAATTTTAATAAAAAAATCTTTGGATCGAGGTAATATGGTGAAAAATTAATCCAATCAAATCGAGTGAAAAAATTAAGTTAATTAAATTGATAAGTTTAATTTTATTATCTTAATTTGATTTAATTTTTTTTCAAATCGAGTTGAGTGAAATTATTTGAGTTAAATTAAAAAATTAAATATGTCAATAAAAAAATTTGTTACAATATAACAAAGTGTCTAAATCCATATTAGAGTACATAAATTTAAAAACACTTTCAAAATAAACTTAAAAAAAAGATATTTTAGTATGATAAACTTGAATTTGTAATCTACTCTTTTAGGTTTTTTAAAGTTATTATTTTGGAAAAATTTTGAATTTTTTAATTCTTTGGATTGCTTTTTGGACTTTTTAATTTTTTATAAATTTTAAAAGTTATGAAATTTGAAACTTTTATAAATATTTTAAAAATTATTTTGATTTTTTTGTCGAGATAGACTAATTTGCTCATTTTCAAAAGTGATAGGGACCAAAGGAGTATTTACACCAATCTATTATTTGAGTTACTTGAATTGTAAAATTCAACTCGACTCGAACTCAAAAAATTGAATTACTTACTCGAGTTTACTTGAAAATTTGAATAACCTGAATAACTTGATTCTGTTAATTCTAAATTTAAATAAAATTTTGATATTTTCGAGTCAAATTGAATTTTATTCACGACGAGACATCACCCATGGTTAGGAGACAAATTAATAAGCACTTCATGTTGGACATGCTTTATAGTTCGTGGGAATAACCCCCCACATTTGCTTCCATTCTCACAGTTTGCTTCACTTTTACTTGCACTTTGCATGAGAAATAGTGTTTAGGAGTGGCTTTGTTTTAATTTTAAAAAAAGACTTTTCATATTCACAGTTTTTCTAGAAATTTAGTTTCTATTTCAAGACTTGCACCATTTGGGTATTGTTTTAGTTTTTCAAACACTAGTTTTAGTTTATCCTATAAATTTGAACTTGTTGGAAACGTTGTTTTATCTTATAGCATTTATTCTTTTAATTTGCAAAATAATGCCACTCATTATATTATGCATGTTCAAATTGGTACTAAACATTGTGTTATAAATGAAGATTCCTCCATTTTATGGCACTAAAGATTAGGATATATCTCTATTGAAAGGATTAAGAGATTGGTAAATAATGAGGTACTCAGTACTTTAAATTTTACGAATTCCAATGCTTGTATAGATTGCATTAAGGGCAAGTAGACTAACAAGTCACAGAAAGGTGCCAAGATGAGTTCGAACATATTGGAAATCATCCATTTTGATATATGTTTCCCAGATATAGATGTGCAAGTTTAGAAATACTTTATCACTTTTATAAAAAATTACTCATGGTACATGTATCTCTACGTGCTTTATCACACCCCAAATTTGGCAGATCTGGGAAGAAGTTCAATAAATGTAAAGGTTACCATTTTTGCACACTACGGTAGCATAGTCTTCCATTTTACAAGCTTCTGGAAAAGCTAAAGTTTGGCACATAAAGTATCTGCTGTAGAAGTATCTAAGGATTTCATCTCGAGGTATTTTTGTAACACCCGTTACCCGTATTCAATGCCAGAATAAGGTACGAGGCATTATCGAACTTACCACATGAACAAACATATAATTATGGGACATGAATTTGCATCCAAATTAAAACTATTCATATGCCATTATAAAGTCCCTAAAACAAGCCTACGAGGCCCAAATCATACATCAAGAGCGATTCAGGACTAAACCGAGAATGTTAGAAAATTTTTCAAAACCTAAAAAATTTCCACTACACAAGGGTCATACGCCATGTGGTTATGAGACACACCCGTGTGGGCAGGCCATGTGGTCACACACGCCCATGTCCCTAACCCATGTAACTCTATATTTATGACGTAATCAACATTTGAAGGTTACATGGCCAAGTCACACGCTCGTGTGCTTAGGTCGTGTGGTAAATTTAATTTTCATAATTTTTCATAAAATAGGTGCAGACTTCACAGGCGCTGGGCACACACTCGTATTCAAGGTCGTGTCGTCCACACGGTTGAGACACACGCCCGTGTCTCTACCCGTGTGCTCAATTCTGAGCATTCTGTTTCTTAAAATTTAAGTACAAAGGACACACGACCTACCCATACGCCTATGGGGCTGACCATGTTTCACACACGGCCTAGACATAAGCCCATGTAGTCAAAATAAAGGCTATTTACCAAGTCCTTTGCCACCCTTGCTCACACATACACTTACACCATTTTAAAGTCACCAAATACAATATACTCAAGTAGCCAAAACATCCACATGTTATCAAATTATAGGCCATTTCAATATGACCACCACTATACTCAGCATTTACCATATTTCACTTATGAAACATATTCAAATCACAAGGCATAATATATACTTCACATGCATAAACCACGATCCTGAAATGAGCCAACTTAAATGGCCAAATACACACCAACATTTACAAGCCAACTTAAGGTCAAACACCTTACTAAATGAACCAAATGACTTATACACTTTATACTCAACTAGCCTATACATGCCATATAACCAAATTCACAAGCTTTTCAGTACCAATATGGTAGCTAGATAGTGTGATGAGATCTCCGACAGCTTCCAACCTAAGCGAGTCTTCGAAATCCTATAAGCATAGGAGAAATAACACAAGTAAGCTATAAAGCTTAGTAAGCTCATATGAAAATAAACACAACATATCGAATAAACATTTATTAAGAAATTTCATTACTATGGTGTAAACTCATTTGATTTCAATTTTATAGCATAATTCCAGTCACGGAATTAACCAAAGGTTTCACAAACTTATTCATTTCTATGTTCGTATCAATCAAATACCTTTGTATCAATTTGTCCATATTTATACATACATAATTGAATATCAATATAATTTCATTCAATCCAATATCCATCACAATTATTTTAAATCTCATCATATAACAGTACTTTGCACAGTATGCGCCATACTTGTATAATTAAAAACAATTATAACTCATATCTCATATATCCTTCATTTCATATTCCAATATAACCAAATATACACATTATGGCATGAAACATACTCATACACAAATCTTTTTCTCATTTTATGTACATGATATGCTATAAGCTCACCACTTTACTTTCATTCGATTTTCACATAGATTTGATACATACCTGGTTTACTTAATTCAGTCTCACTTACATTCTCATCTTGACTTTGTTCGTTGAACTCCTGGAATATTAACAAATATTCAGAAATCTTGCATATAAGTGCCACATATGTAGCCAAAGCTACCTCGTATCTCATAACACATATAGGCTCGCTCTTGAGCTATCTACAGGTATGCTCGCACAAGCTGACGGTCAGGACGTAGCTACCCAGTGCTGCTCACACAAGCTGTCGGGCATCCGCAACACATGCTGGACTACCCAGCCATTGGTAGGACGTACAAGACCAGCACCCGGATCACATATGCATAGTACAATGCCATATCCCAAATTTGGTCTTACATGTAACCACACACCGATGCCATAGCCCAGCTATGGTTTTAGACAGAAATCACATATCTCACAAATGACATATCCCAGATTTGGTCGTACAAGGAAATCACATATCTCATATTGTCATGGTCCAACCATGGTCTTTTACTGTCAATTCATATTTCACTATGAAACGATCGTAATCGATCTTTCGTTTTTACTCATTTCGAACATTTAATTTAAATTTCTCAATTTAATAAAATATATGATCATAATGCATAATTAACACAATTCAATAATGTTTATTAACATATGAACTTACCTTAACATAAAAATGGCAAAAAGGAGCTAACCGTCTAATACTCGTTTTTCCCCTATTCTAATTCTAAACCTCGTTTTTCTCGATCTATAACATCACATTTAACTTATTTAATCATTAGACTATCCAAAACAGCCCAAAATCACATTATGACAAAAATTACATTTTTACCCCTAGAGTTTCACATTTTTACAATTTAGTCCTTAGGCTTGTAAAATGAAATGTACTCAATTTCTTTGATACCCAAGCTTAGCCAAACCTTATACATGCTTATAGCAGCTCACATTTTTCATTTATTCACATTTTCTACTGATATTCTATAACTTTTACAAATAGGTCCTTTTTTACGTTTTTACCGCAAATCACTTAGCAAAAGTCTTTTGTCTTACGACTAACATGCATTTTCTACCTTTGGACATCAAAATACATGCATGTCTAACATGGGTAAAATTTTAAACTTTGATAACACTTCAAATAAATCCTTGGAAAAGTTAAATTAGGTGACAAGGATTTTAAAAACATAAAAATCATTAAAAACGAGGCTAAAACGGACTTACAATCGAGCTTGGAAGCTTCAAAACCCTAGCCATGGCTTCCCCCTCGTGATTTTTGGCATGAAGAAGAAGATGGACAAAAATTGGCTTTTAATTTAACTTTTTAATTCATTTAATTACCAAATGACCAAAATGCCCTTGATGAGAAACTTTGGAAACATGCCTAACCATGTCCATTTTTGTCCACCAACTTAACCAATGGGCTAATTACCTTTTAAGGACCTCCAATTTAAAATTTCATAACAATTGGACACCTCTAACCTATAAAACTTACATTTTGCACTTTTTATAATGTAGTCCTTTTGACTAAATTGAGTGCCCAAACATCAACATTTTCAAACGAAATTTTCATGAAATCATCCTAAAAAACTGCAGACCACAGAAATCTATTAAAAATAAATTTCTTTCCGTCAGATTTGTGGTCTCAAAACCACTATTCTGACTAGACCCAAAATCGGGCTGTTACAATTTTTCAGTTGCGGGAAGAGTACACATTAGAGTATTAGCTGAGTATGAAGTGCCTACTAAGTGTGTGAGAAAATGTTTGAAGAGTAAATCGTCTTCAAGAGCACGCCTTATGAGAGTTATCGCTAAAGGTATGGTACGCTGGATTTGCTCAAATGTTGTGCAAGGTAGGTTCCATAACATCATGGGTTAAGAGTCAATTGAATGGATTGACTGGTTAAACAACATCTACATCAAATTCTCTTTTATATTTTTCTACTATTTTGAAAATGCATTTAAAATACAACCTCTGTACACAACTGAAACTTGTCAAGATCTATTAAAAGGAACTGAGTATATATATATGGTAAGAAAGGAACATATGAATGGTTTTTCTTCCTTCTATTCCATACGCTGTTCTTCTTCATAAATCTAAATATTATTTTCTATTTCGTTAAATTGGAAGCTAAGATTTTTAGGGTAATCTGTGGATGTTTCACCCTCTTAGTAAGTCTGGTAGCTCTGCATGTTATGATTTCAGAAGAGAAAGGATGTTAAAAGACATAAGTACAATAGGAAGTGAATAGGAGGCCTTGCATGAGGGTTGTATGTAATTGATATATTTTCAAATAGTCTGTAAATGGGGTTTTAATGGTAATCATATGTTCTTTTAAGCAGTTCCTACTGGTGGTTCGAGAAAGACGATCGAATTTGGAACTCCAAGCTATAGTAAAGGTAAATTTCAAATGAGTTTTTATTCTGAATCATGCATGTTAATATACAATGGAAATCTATGTGTTGATGTATTTTAAGATAACTAGTGAGTGAGTGTGTGTATGTGTGTGTGTGCACGCGCCCGTGCTTGTGAAGTATCATATAATTCTTGCATGTTTACAAATGAGATATATGAGTTGTTGCATGAATAAGATGATGTGTGATATGTACGCATGTGAAATCAGGTATGGAAGAGTATGAATTTGTCAAGAGTGTGTGTAACTGCCCGGTTTTAGCTAAATCAAAATATTGGTTTTGGAACCACAAACCCAAGATCAAAAAATTATTTTAATATTATTTTATGTGTTTACAACATGTTAGCAAGAATGTGTGAAAATTTCGTGAGCTAATTTTATCGATTGGTTAGTTAATTTGATAAAATGACTTATTATTTTATGTGTTTACAATTGCATACTATTTGTTTAAGTGCTTAATTGCTATGATTTATTAAATGTGAAGTCCTTATGATTATATTAGTCCATTTTTTTAGTAAATGGACAATAGTGGACATATATTAGTGGAATTATAATGTTATAATACAGGATAAATTAGTAATTAGTAAAATAAGTTAATGTAAAATAAGTAAAACATGAAAATGTCATCATTTTACTTGTTCATCACTGAATATCAAAGGAAGAAAAGCCATTTGAAGTATTCTAGGGTTCGGATATCTCCTAGCTCAATTGTAAGCTAGTTTTTATTCCCTTTTTAATGATTTTTATATTTTTGTGACCATTATATCTTGTACTAGCTAGCTCGTACCTTTAATTTCAAAATTGTTAAAGATTTTGAGAGTTTCTATTGTTGAATCTATGTGCTTTATTGTTGAATCTATGTGCTTTTTGATGGTTAATGATGAAATATGGAAGATAGATGTTAGATTATTATGTTTTGTTAAGTGATTTTTGATGAAAATGCAATTTAGGGATTAAATTGAGAAAAGTATGAAATGTATGGTTGAAATGTCAAATAAATGTGAAATATGAGCTGATAGAGGTACTATGGTAATTCGGCTAGCATGGGTTTAATTGAAATTTTGTGAATTTGTGTTTTTATGAAATAAAGACTAAAGTGTAAAAATGTGAAACTTTAGGGGCTAATATGTAAAAATGCACAATTGTGTGTTTTAGATGAAATTGAATGAATAAGTGATTAAATGAGTTAATTTTGAATTCATATAGGTCAAGAAAGAAAGAATTCAGATTTCGATCGGGGGAAAACCAAAGTTATTGAGTAGTTGATCCGATCCGTCAATCCCGAATAAGAGGTAAGTTCATATGCAAATAAATGTTCTTAAATTGAGTTATAAATGTTTATTTAGCTATAAATTGTATTGAATGTTGAATGGTTAAATACGAGTAAGAATTGACAAAGTTAGAACATTCGAAAGTCACGTACGAACCTTAGGAATAGTATAGGATACAAATGTCATGACATTGGGGTTACCGAGATGATATTACGTGTAAGACCATATCTGGGATATGGCATCGGTTTGATCTTACGTGTAAGACCATGTCTAGGACATGGCATCGATACGAGATTTGATGTAAAACCATAGCTGGGCTATTGGCATCGATATGAGATTACATGTAAGACCATATCCAGGATATGGCATTGTACGACCTATGTGTGATTCCTGAGTATCCTTAGTGATTCTAAATGGTTCAATGGGTAAAGTCAAGATGAAAAAGAATGTGTAAATGAATTAAGTGATACAGGTACATATGAAATTCATACGAGTTTTGAAAAGGGAAGCATTTGATGAATTTATATGTGATCATGAATATATATTATGAGGAAGGTTTGTGAATTTATATGTGTTTAGCCATAAATTGCTTATTTGATTGAAGTGTTATTGTTTCATGTGATAAATTTATTTGTATATGAGCTTACTAAGCTTTTAAAGCTTTCTTTGATTATCTTTCCTTGTTTTATAGAGAATCGAAGGTAGCTCGAACTCAAGGATCATCAGGAAACGTCATCACTGTAACAGCCTAAATTAGGGCCTAAACAGAATGGTGATTTTGGGACCACAAATCCAATATAGAAAAATTTATTTTGATAAAGTTTTAAGATTTAGTATGTGATTGATTACAAAAGTAAAAATTTGGTAAATAAATTTTACCAATAAGGTACTCAACTGAGTGTTAGGACTAAATTGCAAAATTGTCAAATTATGTGTTCTAGAAGCAATTGGTGTGAAAGTAAAATGAATTGATAAACTAGAGGTCCTTATTTAGAAATAGACCATTTTATGGCATGATGGACAAAAATGCCCATTGAAGGAAAATTTTGCAAAAAAGGCCATTAAGGGCATTTTGGTCAATTGGTTATTAAATAAAATAAAAAGGGAAAATAAGTCAAATTTTGTGTCCATCTTCCTCAAGTATGGCTGAATATCCCTTCCTCCATAGCTAGGGTTTTGTTTCATCTTTTCAAGCTCCAAGTGACTCCTAGTCCCGTTTTTCATATTCTTCATATTTTTGAGATCCTCCTAACTTGACCTAGCTTTCTATACCACTATTTTAAGCTAGGTTTCATGTTTAAAAATTTACCCATGTGTGTCATGAAAGCATTTTGATGTTTTTTTTTTTGTTGAAGACGAAGGTTTGAGGTGTAATAAACAACAATTACTAAGTGATTTTGCATGGAAATGCATTTAGGGACTAAAATGAAAAAGTTATAAAACATGTGCATAAATTACGAAATGTTGAGAATTATGGGCCGTTATGAGGGGGAAATATGTTTGGCTAGGCTTGGGAATGTAGAGAAATAAATACATTTCATTTTACAAGCCTAGGGATTAAATTGTAAAAATTGGAAAAGTTTGGGGTAAAATGGTAAAAATTTCCATAAGACGATTTTGTGTCCAAATAAGTAATGTAGATATTGAATGAGCTAAATTTGATGTTATAGATCGAGAACGACACGAAATCGACCTTGACTGTGAAAAAAACAAGGTATCAGATTAAATCGAAAAGAATTGCATTTTGTCCCAAGGTAAGTCTTATACGTAAATAATGAGTTATTCTAGTCATTTTTTAAATTATTTAATTAAATTAAATTTTGAAATCTATATCAAAATATTGAACATGCATTGTAATGGAATTGATAAGTGAAGAAAAGTCCCGATTGAACCTTAGGAATCATTAGGATACGAGTGACATGTCACTAGGAAACCATCGACCGTTATCGATTGTTTATGTGATTCCTAGTGCTGGTCTAGTTTGACTACCAGTGGCTAGGTAATCTTGCATTTGTTGCGAATACGTGTCAACTTGTGTCAGCAGCACTGAGTAATATCGACTACACCATTACCTTGTGCGAGCAGACCCAAGAATAGCTCATTATTGAGCCCTTATGTGATAAGTGGTAGCTTCGGCCATGTATTAGTGGTAGCTTCGGCTACATTATGTGTGGAACTTGTGCCTTAATTCGTGTATCCTTTAGTATTCCACGTGGTTCAACAGATTATTTGAATCAATGTGATAAAGTGTGATGACATGCGAAAAGATTTGACCGTGTGTTTAAGATTGTGTATGCACAGGTCATATGAAAATATTATATGTGCTAAGTGCAAATTATATGTATTGTGCCTTATGGCAAGGCCATTGAGTAAGTGATAATCAAACCTAGTGTGATCATAATGAAACTTACTTCTATCCTATGAATTATTGTGTAAATGCGCATTAGCTTACATATAGGTTTACTATGTAACAACCCATTTTAGACCCTAATCAGAACGAGTGGTTTCAGGACCACTTAACCAAGTTGAAATATTATTTTTATTATTTTAATATGTTTTACAGCATGATAGATATACGGTGTGAAAGTTTCGTATAGAAATTTTATCGTTTAAATAGTTAATTCGATAAAAAGGACTAAATCGCATAAAGTGATAAATATGAGTTCTATTGCGTAAATGGTTTAATTGACTATGGTTTTATTGGTTGGAGTACTTGCATGGTAATTATACCATGATTTATATGCATGGACAGTAGTGGATTGTTTTAAATAGCTTTATTTGTTAAATTATTACGGTTAAACTAGTCTTTTAATTAATAATGTATATGTTTATTAAAACAAAGGAAAATATGGCTTCATTGTTATCATATTCCACTGATTTCTTAAAGAAAGAAAAGCCATTTTCTAGCTTTTTCATTCGGCTATTTTGAATCTTGATTAAGGTACGATTTTATTTTAGTTTTTGATAATTTCTACGTTTTTGTAATCGTTGCTTTGTATACTAGCTGACTCGTACCTCAATTTCTGAAATTGGTTGTGTTTTTGAAAAATGTCATTGATGAATACATGTTTATTTTGATGAATAATGGTGAATTATTAAAGTTTATTTGGAAATACACAAGTTTTACAAAGTAGTTTTTAATGAAAATAAGTTTTAAGGATTTAATTGAAAAGAAATAGAAATTATTGGTTAGAAATGTGATTTTATGAAAGATATATTGTGTTTAAGAGACTATATTGTAAAGTGTTGAAAGTATAGGGGCTAATTTGTAAATAGGCCAAAATACATGTTTTTGGATTAAATTGAATGTGTTGGTGATTAAATAGCTGAATTTGTATTAATACAGATAAAGACAATCAAATTCCAGAACTTGATCGGGGAAAACGAAAGGTAGACAAGTAGATAACAGGAAATCGAGGTAAGTTCGTATAATCAGAATCAAACTTGTTTAAGGTTTATAATTGTTGTTTTAATACTATATGAATGCATAATGAACCATAGACTCAAGTTTGCCTATTTGATATATGTTGAATTTCATATGGTGTATATGTGAAATAATGACTAGAAATACAAATTGGTTATATGTCCAAATGATTACCGAGTCCCGTTCGAACCGTAGAAAGTCGTAGGATACAAGTTACATGTCACTAGGGCTACAGGGTGGTTTGAGCTCCTGCATTAGTTGCGAACTCACCACAGCTCATGAGCTATATGTTCATCCTTCGAGATTACATGTTCAGTCTTCGGACTTACCATTCAGCCTATGGGCTTATCGTTCATCCTTCGGGATAATATGTTCAGCCTTTGGGCTTACCGTTACAAGCTCGAAAGAGCATACATGATGCATTGACGGATTACAGGTTATACGTATATACACTGTGTGTGTATCACCCGAGTATCCCTCGATGTTCTTAAACATTCAACGGGCAATTACCGATACATGTTACATGAAGTTCCAAAGATACATGTATTACATGTTATTTTGATATTTACATGGGCTTTATGATATGGATTTATGCTTATGATGTATGAATGTTTCATCTTGTATATGAATGGTTTATGAGGTTATATGTACTAACAACTGAATGCTTGTGAAATAGGCAACATGAGCATATGAATTGAATTGGCATTAGTTTTGTGTTGTTCTTATTGATTTGGTAAGTTTAAATTCTATGTTATACAGGCTTACTAAGCTTTTAAAGCTTACTCTGGTTACTTTCCCTTATTTTATAGATTCAAAAGCTAGCTCGATTCTCGGACAAGTTAGAGATTTGCTATCACACTATCCATCAAGCTTTTGGTACTTTTGAACCTTTGTAAATGAGATGGTCATGGCATGTATAGGCTAGTTGTTAGTGAATGTTTATGGTTAGCTTTGCTAATGAATGTGGTATGTTTTGGTACCTATTCAAGCTATGAGATGTGGCTTGTTTTGTATATGCTAATCTATTTTGAATGACTATCATGATGTATTTCTATGTGATAAATTGCAAAGTGTTATAATGCTATTTAGGTAGCATTATTAGCTATTGAATTGATGAGTGAAATCGTAAGAAATGATGCATATTTGGTACATGTTTAGATGATGAATAATGCTTGTAAATTGTGTTTGAAATGGCTCATTTTATGCTTAAAATGCTTGTTTTGATTGCCAAATGGTGTATGAAAGGTTGTGGTTACTTTGATGCTTGTAGGAATGACCCATTTGGGTGGCAAAATGGCTTAAACCAAGCCTACATTGTGCCATACGGTTAGAGCAACAAGCGTGTGACTCAGCCGTGTAACCCCTGCACCTAATAGATTTTAGGCAGTCTTGCACACGGCCTAGACACACGGGCGAGTCTAGTAGTCGTGTGGTAATTACAGTGCTGGCCACGGACTGGACACACGGGTGTGTTTAGTGACCATGTGGGGTTTGGCAGTGTTGTCCACGGTTTGAGTGTTTGGGTGTGTCTAGTAGGCACGACCGTGTTGTTATGCACGGGCTAGGGACACGGTCGTGTGTCCTTAACTTGAAAATTTTCTCAATGTTTTCCCTATCTTTCATATGTTTTCAATTTGATCCTAAATGAATGTATGTACCTTTATATAAGCTTTAAAGCCCAATTGGATGAATGATTTTAGAACTATGTTGTTGATTGTAAATTTCAAAATTTCTTTTCTAATCTGATCTGAGTTACAAATCTGGTAATGCCCCTTACCTATTCTGGCAACGGTTACGGGAAAGGGGTGTTACATTTTATTGGTATCAGAGCTACAGTTTAGTCGATTCTAGGACTACCGTAGTAAGTACGAGTCTAGCTATACATGCCATGCACGTGAAATGTGATAGTGTGATATCTCCTGACATTCTTTGAAATCTGTTTTATATAGTAATGGATCCGAATCGAGCAATAGCCCACGATGTTGAAAGTATTGGGCCAACACCTACTCAAGGGGCTGTGCCTTCTGAATCAAACCCTGCTACGGGCAATCAGGAAGAAGCTAAGCAAGCTTTCTTCCAAATGATGTCTAAATGGTTTAGTGAGTTTGTGCGAGCAAACCCGGCTACTCCACAACCTCTACCCCCTCAGGTCCCCCAACTTAACCCTGAAAATGTACGAGTTATGGATCCTCTGAGACTGAATAGACCTCCGGTTGACAAGATATGGAAATATGGGGCCGAAGAATTCAGAGCTTCAGCGAGTGATGATGCTGAGAGGGCCGAGTTCTGGCTTGAGAATACAATCAGGGTTTTTAATGAATTGGCTTGTACACCTGATGAATGTTTGAGATGTGCTATTTCTTTACTATGGGATTCGGCATACCAGTGGTGGAATACCTTGATATCTGTTGTTCCGCGAGAACGAGTTAACTAGGATTTCTTTCAGACAGAATTCAGAAAGAAGTACATTAGCAAACGATTCATCGATCAGAAAAGAAAGAGTTTCTAGAGCTAAAATAGGGTCGAATGTCTATGACTGAGTATGAGAGAGAGTTTGTACGACTCAGTAAATATGCTCGTAAATGTGTCTCTACTGAAGTAATTATGTGTAAACGGTTCGAAGATGGGTTAAATGAAGAAATTCGACTGTTAGTTGGGATACTGGAGCTGGAAGAGTTTGTAGTTCTAGTTGATCGGGCTTGTAAAGTCGAAGAACTTGCTAAAGAAAAATAAAAATCTGATTTTGAGTCCAGAGAATTCAGAAAGAGAATTGCGAGTAAGTTGCACCAGTCTGGATCCAAGAGATCAAAAGACTTTCATCCTCGTTCTACTGCTTCTACGGGTATATCCATCAGAGAAAGAAATGTTAGATCTTCTCATTCGAGACCTCAAACAACTTCCGTAGCTAGTGCGGATAGTGTGAGAACTCTTAGGCCTAATTGCAAGCATTGTAACCGGAAGCATTTCTGTGAGTGCCAATTGAAGAGCAGAGCTTGTTTCAGATGTGGATCGTTGGATTACTACTTGCGAGATTGTCCTGAAAGATTTATAGCTGATAAAGAACAATCAACTAAGGCGACTAATGCTATGACCAGAAGTAGACCGCCTCAAAATACTGAGAATCAGAGCAGAAATCGAAATGCTTCGTGAGATGTTAATGTGAGATCCGAGACACGTACTCTAGCTAGAGCTTATGCAATACGTGCATGCGAGGAAGCCTCGTCGCCTGACGTTATTACTGGTACTTTTTCTCTTCATAACACTGATATAGTTGCGTTGATAGATCCTGGATCAACTCATTCATATATCTGTATGGAATTAGTGTTTAAAAAGAGTCTACATGCTGAGTCTACAGAATTTGTAGTTAAAGTATCGAATCCGTGCAAGTCAGTGTTAGTTGATAAAATATGTAAGAAATGTCCATTAATGACTCGGGGATATTGTTTTCTGGCTGACTTGATGCTCTTAATATTTAACGAGTTTGATGTGATACTAGGTATGGATTGGTTAAATGTACATGAGGCAGTTGTAAATTGCAGACGAAAGAGTATAAAGTTGAAATGCTAGAATGGTGAAATTCTTCAGATTGAATCAAATGATTTGAATGAATTGCCTATAGTTATATCTGCTATACGAGCCCAAAAGTATGTAAGAAAGGGTTGTGATCCTTATTAGCATACGTGTTGGATACTAAAGTGTCAGAATCAAAGATTGAGTCTGTACTAGTTGTTTGTGAGTTTTCAGATGTTTTTCCAGAAGAGTTACCAGGTTTACCGCCGATCAGAGAAGTTGAATTTGGTATCAAGCTGTTACCAGGTACTACACCGATATCGATAGCTCCGTACAGAATGGCACCGACTGAATTGAAAGAGTTGAAAGCATAGTTACAAGAATTAACCGATAGAGGCTTCGCGAGACCGAGCTTTTCGCCTTGGGGTGCTACAGTATTATTTGTGAAAAAGAAAGATGGGTCAATGAGAATATGTATTGATTATCGGCAGCTGAATAAAGTATAGTAAAGAATAAATATCCTCTTCCACGAATCAATGATTTGTTTGATCAATTAAAAAGGGCTACTATATTTTTAAAGATTAATCTGAGATCGGGTTATTACCAATTACGAGTTAAAGAGTCAGACATACCAAAGACTGCTTTCAGAACACGGTACGGTCATTATGAATTTTTAGTTATGCCTTTTGTGTTAACTAACACACCTGCAGTGTTTATGGACTTAATAAACCGTATTTTCAGACCGTATCTAGACAAGTATGTTGTTATATTTATTGACGATATTCTGATCTATTCACGTGATGAAACGGGACATACTGAACATCTGAGAATTGTGTTACAGACTTTGAGAGATAAACAGTTATTTGCCAAATTCAGCAAATGTGAATTTTGGGTTTGAGAAGTCAGATTTCTGGGTCATATTGTTTCTACGGAAGGCATCAGAGTTGATCTGAGCAAAATATCTGCTACTATAGACTGGAAACCACCGAGAAATGTCTCTGAGATTAGAAGTTTTCTGGGATTAGCAGGTTATTACCGAAGATTTGTGAAAGGATTTTCGATGATTGTAGTACCGTTATCTCAAATGCTCCAAAAAGATGTGAAATTTGAGTGGATGGATAAATGTCAGCAGAGTTTTGAACAGTTGAAAGCTTTATTAATAGAAGCACC
Source organism: Gossypium stocksii (assembly GCA_020496765.1). NCBI lineage: Eukaryota > Viridiplantae > Streptophyta > Magnoliopsida > Malvales > Malvaceae > Gossypium > Gossypium stocksii. The sequence goes on along the minus strand of CM035631.1, from coordinate 19,144,352 downwards.
GATTTTAGTCCAACCTGAATTGGGTAAAGAGTTCGTGATTTCTAGTGACGCATCGATAATTGGACTGGGTTGTGTATTGATGCAAGACGGGAAAATTATAGCTTATGCCTCCCGACAGTTGAAACCACACGAGAAGAATTATCCGACACATGATCTTGAATTAGCTGCTATAGTTTTTGCTTTATAGATTTGGCGACATTATCTATATGGTGAGAAATGTCGAATCTTTACAGATCATAAAAGTCTGAAATATCTGATGTCCCAAAAAGACTTGAATTTGTGACAACGTAGATTGCTCGAATTATTGAAAGATTACAAGTTTGTAATCGATTATCAGCCAGGAAAAGCTAATGTTGTAGCTGATGCATTAAGTCGGAAGTCTTTATTTTCTTTGTGGGCTTTGAATACCCATATGAAGCTATGTGATGACGGATATATTATAGCCGAGTTAAAGGCTAAACCGATGATTCTGCAATAAATCTGCGAGGCTCAGAAGAATGATCATGAGCTGCAAGCTAAGCGACTTCACTGTGAGTTAAATTCTAATCCTGAATTTTCTATTGGGGCCGATGATTGTTTAATGTTCTGAAATAAAATTTGCATACTGAAAAATAGTGAACTCATTCGGAAAGTTTTGCACGAAGCACATGATAGTCATTTTTCAGTTCATCCGGGCAGCACGAAAATGTATAATGATTTGAAGCAATTATACTGGTGGTCGGGTATGAAACAGGATATATCAAAATTTGTATCTAAATATCTGATCTGTCAACAAGTTAAGGCCGAACATCAAGTACCGTCAGGTTTATTACAGCCTATTCTAATTCCATAATGGAAATGGGACAGAGTTATAATGGATTTTGTTTCAAGACTACCCCTGACTCCGAAGAAGAAAAATGCAATTTGGGTCATTGTTGATAGATTGACCAAATCTGCTCAATTTATACCGGTACGTACAGACTTTTCTCTGGATAGATTATTGTACAATTGCATGGTATACCGTTGTCTATTATTTTTGATCGAGACCCGAGATTTACTTCGAGATTCTGGAAGAAATTGCAAGAAGCTTTGGGAACGAAATTGAATTTCAGTACAGCATTTCATCCCCAGACCGATGGTCAGTCTGAAAGAGTTATTCAAATTTTAGAAGATATGTTACGATGTTGTATTCTTGAATTTGAAAGTAGCTGGGAGAAATATTTACCCCTGATTGAATTTACGTATAGCAACAGTTTCCAGACGAGTTTAAAAATGGCTCCATACGAAGCACTTTACGGTCGTAAATGTCGAACACCATTGTACTGGACTGAGTTGAGTGAGAAAAAGCTACACAGGGTTGATTTGATCCGAGAAACAGAAGAGAAAGTAAAAGTGATTCGTGACAATTTGAAAGCAGCATCTGACAGACAGAAATCTTATGCAGATTTGAAACGAAAAGAAATAGAGTTTCAGGTCGGAGATAGAGTATTTCTGAAAGTGTCACTGTGGAAGAAAATTCTTCATTTTGGTCGAAAAGGAAAGTTAAGTCCTCAGTTCATCGGACCATATGAAGTTGTGGAAAGAATAGGACCTGTAGCTTATCGACTATCATTACCGTCTAAACTTGAAAAGATTCATAATGTGTTTCACATTTCAATGCTTTGTCGATATTGATTCGATCCGTCTTATGTCATCTCTCCCATTGATGTGGAAATACAGTCTGATTTTTTGTATACTAAAAAACCGATCAGAATTCTAACTCAAGAGATCAAAGAACTGAGAAATAAGCGAATAGCACTTGTAACGGTTCTCTAGTGTAAACACGGGATAGAGGAAGTTACGTGGGAAACTGAGGAAGCTATGCGAAAATAATACCCTAACTTGTTTACTGGTAAGATTTTCGGGGATGAAAATCTCTAAAGGGGGGAGAGTTGTAACAGCCCATTTTAGACCCAAATCAGAACGAGTGGTTTCGGGACCACTTAACCAAGTTGAAATATTATTTTTATTATTTTAATATGTTTTACAGCATGATAGATATACGGTGTGAAAGTTTCGTATAGAAATTTTATCGTTTAAATAGTTAATTCAATAAAAAGGACTAAATCGCATAAAGTGATAAATATGAGTTCTATTCCGTAAATGGTTTAATTAACTATGGTTTTATTAGTTGGAGTACTTGCATGGTAATTATACCATGATTTATATGCATGGACGGTAGTGGGTTGTTTTAAATAGCTTTATTTCTTAAATTATTAAGGTTAAAATAGTCTTTTAATTAATAATGTATATGTTTATTAAAACAAAGGAAAATATGGCTTCATTGTTATCATATTCCACCGATTTCTTAAAGAAAGAAAAGCCATTTTCTAGCTTTTTCATTCGGCTATTTTGAATCTTGATTAAGGTACGGTTTTATTTCAGTTTTTGATAATTTCTACATTTTTGTAATCGTTGCTTTGTATACTAGCTAACCCGTACCTCAATTTCTGAAATTGGTTATGTTTTTGAAAAATGTCATTGATGAATACATGTTTATTTTGATGAATAATGGTGAATTATTGATGTTTATTTGGAAATCTACAAGTTTTACAAAGTAGTTTTTGATAAAAATGAGTTTTAAGGATTTAATTGAAAAGAAATAGAAATTATGTGGTTAGAAATGTGATTTTATGAAAGATATGTGCTTATATGAGATATATGAATATTTGGCTTTGATAAATTGAGGGTCTCATTATGCAATTTGCTATTTTGTGTTTAAGAGACTATATTGTAAAATGTTGAAAGTATAGGGCTAATTTGTAAATAGGCCAAAATACATGTTTTTGGAGTAAATTGAATGTGTTGGTGATTAAATAGTTGAATTTGTATTAATATAGATAAAGACAATCAAATTCCAGAACTTGATCGGGGAAAACAAAAGGTAGACGAGTAGATAACGGGAAATCGAGGTAAGTTCGTATAATTAGAATCGAACTAGGTTAAGGTTTATAATTGTTGTTTTAATACTATATGAATGCATAATGAACCATAGACTCAAGTTTGCCTATTTGATATATGTTGAATTTCATATGGTGTATATGTGAAATAATGAATAGAAATGCAAATTGGTTATATGTCCAAATGATTACCGAGTCCTGTTCGAACCGTAGAAAGTCGTAGGATGCAAGTGACATGTCATTAAGGCTACAGGGTGACTTGAGCTCCTACATTAGTTGCGGACTCACCGCAGCTCATGAGCTATATGTTCATCCTTCAGGATTACATGTTCAGTCTTCAAACTTACTGTTCAGCCTACGGGCTTACCGTTCATCCTTCGGGATCACATGTTCAGCCTTCGGGCTTACCATTACAGGCTCGAAAGAGCATACATGCTGCATTGACGGATTACAGGTTATACATATATACACTGTGTGTGATCACCCGAGTATCCCTCGATGTTCTTAAACGTTCAACGGACAATTACCGATACATGTTAAATGAAGTTCCAAATATATATGTATTACATGTTATTTTGAGATTTACATAGGCTTTATGATATGGATTTATGCTTATGATATATGAATGTTTCATCTTGTATATGAATGGTTTATGAGGTTATATGTACTAACAAGTGAATGCTTGTGAAATAGGCAACATGAGCATATGAATTGAATTGGCATTAGTTTTGTGTTGTTCTTATTGATTCGGTAGGTTTAAATTCTATGTTATATGGGCTTACTAAGCTTTTAAAGCTTACTCTGGTTACTTTCCCTTATTTTATAGATTTGAAAGCTAGCTCGATTCTCGAACAAGTCAGAGATTTGCTATCACACTATCCATCAAGCTTTTGGTACTTTTGAACCTTTGTAAATGAGATGGTCATGGCATGTATAGGCTAGTTGTTAGTGAATGTTTATGGTTAGCTTTGCTAATGAATGTGGTATGTTTTGGTACCTATTCAAGCTATGAGATGTGGCTTGTTTTGTATATGCTAATCTATTTTGAATGACTATCATGATGTATTTCTATGTGATAAATTACAAAGTGTTATGATGCTATTTAGGTAGCATTATTAGCTATTGAATTGATGAGTGAATTAGTAAGAAATGATGCATGTTTGGTACATGTTTAGATGATGAATAATGCTTGTAAATTGTGTTTGAAATGGCTTATTTTATGCTTGAAATGTTTGTTTTGATTGCCAAATGGTGTATGAAAGGTTGTGGTTACTTTGATGCTTGTAGGAATGACCCATTTGGGAGGCAAAATGGCTTAAACCAAGCCTACATTGTGCCATACAGTTAGAGCAACGGGCATGTGACCCAGCCGTGTAACCCCTGCACCTAATAGATTTTAGGCAGTCTTGCACACGGCCTAGACACACGGGCATGTTTGGTAGTCGTGTGGTAATTGACAGTGCTGGCCACGGACTGGACACACGGGTGTGTCTAGTGACCGTGTGGGGTTTGGCAGTGTTGTCCACGGTTTGAGTGTTTGGGTGTGTCTACTAGGGCACGACCGTGTTGTTGTGCACGAGCTAGGGATACGGGCATGTGTCCCTAACTTGAAAATTTTCTCAACGTTTTCCCTATCTTTCATATGTTTTCAATTTGATCCTAAATGAATATATGTACCTTTATATGAGCTTTAAAGCCTGATTGGATGAATGATTTTAGAACTATGTTGTTGATTGTATATTTCAAAAAAATTTTCTGATCTGATCTGAGTTACAAGTCCGGTAATGCCCCTTACCTATTCCGATGACGGTTACAGGATAGGGGTGTTACATACTAAGCTTTAAAGCTTACCCCTTTTCTTTTCCCTTCCCCTCATAGGTTCATCAATCTAATTCGAAGTTCAGTGATCAACGGGATTCCATCAGCACTATCAATAACATTTTGGTGTTTGATTATGAACTTTGAAGGTTATGGCATGTATAGGTGGTTTAATGTTTGAGTTTTATGTCATAGTATTTTGGGTCTAATGTTGTTGGCAATGTTTTGGGCAATTGGCCATTTGAAATGAGCCAAAATTGGTTATGATATATTTTGTTAAAGTATTGTAATATGTTGGTGCAAATTTGCTAAGTATGTGTGGAATGTGGAATGGATGAGTTTGCATGCTTGTGGTAGGTAGAAATGGTTGAATAATGGCCATATTATGTATGTTTGAATGTATTAATGTGCCATGTTGATCAATGGAAAAATTGGTTGGAATTGGTTTGTGTTTCAGGGTGGTAATTGGCTTGGAAAATAGCCTATAATTGTCTACACGGGTAGACACACAGGCGTTTGTCTAGGCCTTATGGGACACACGACCAGCTCCCTGGGCATGTTGATAAGCCGTGTGACCTCTGCACCTAAAATCATGAAAATTAAATGTTTTGTAGTAAACACACGGGTGTAGAAATGACCGTGTGATAGACACGGCCTAGCACACGGGCGTGTGGCTTGGCCATGTGACGAATTTTTCTCGATGACATCATAAACAGAATACCCCAAGATTTTCACACGGGCTAAGACACGGGTGTGTGTCTGGCTGTGTAAAGGACACGGGCGTGTCCCTGTCCCACACGGGCGTGTGCCCTGTATATGCCAAAATTTTCACAAGTGTTTGAATAGTTCTGGTTTAGTTCTGGATCGTTCCCAATGTGTCGTTTGGGCCTCGTAGGCCATAATGAGGATGTCACGTATACAATTGAAAATTTTTTAAATATTATACGAAATTTATGAGTCAAAATAAATTGATCGTGCAAGTGTTTGTTCAGTAATGCCTCATACCAGATTCTGGCGATGGTTACGGGTGAGGGGCGTTACATTTAGTGGTATCAGAGCTATGGTTTAGTCGATTCTCGGACTAACATAGTGAGTATGAGAGTCTATCTATACATGCCATAATTGTAAATATTGATAGTGTGATGGTTTCTAATAACTAATTTGTGTTTTCATATAGTAAATAGATTCCGACCCAGCAATGGCTGATGACGCAGAAAGTAACACACCAACTCTCGCGCACTAGACCGCGCCACTCGAAAATGGAGATGTAGAACCAAGTAGGGGAAGAAAGGCTCGGGAAGCTTTTCTCCCCAGAATGAGTGATTGGTATAAAGAATTTATCCAGGTAAATCCGAATGCCCAACCTCCCCCACCTCCTCCTATTTCTCAACCGATTCTGGTAATTCCACAAGGTGTGGAAGTGGCAAGAATGAGTAAGCTTCCAGTAGATAAGATCCGTAAGCTTCCAGTAGATAAGATCTGTAAGTATGGGGCTGAGGAATTCAGAGCTAGAGTTAATGATGACCCGGAGAGTGTAAGATTCTGGCTTGAAAACACTACCCGCGTATTCAATGAACTCTCTTGCTCACCTGAGGAGTTTTTAAAATATGTTGTTTCGCTTCTGAGAGACTCAGCGTATCAGTGGCGGAAAATGCTAGTCTTGGTAGTACCTGCCGAAAGAGTTACTTGGGACTTCTTCCAAGTGGAGTTCCAGAAGAAGTATATAAGTCAGCCATATTTATCAAAAGCGAAAGGAGTTTTTAGAGCTGAAATAAGGCCGCATGACAGTGTCCGAGTATAAGCGAGAATTTTTCTGACTTAGCAAGTATGCTCGGGAATGTGTCTCTATTGAGGAAATCATGTGTAAAAGATTTGAGAACGGCCTAAATAAAGACATCAAAGTGTATGTGAGGATTTTAGAATTAAAAAAATTTGTGGTGCTCGTTGATCGGGCGTGTAAAGCTGAGGAATTGTGTAAGGAAAAGAAGAGAGTTGATTCAGAGGCTAAAGATATCAAGAAAAGATCCATGAGCAAGTCCTTCCAACCATCATCAAAGAAAGTGAGAAATGTGCAAAATCGTTCAACTGTTTCTGCCGAGAATCCAAGTAGAACTCGTGGGAGGCAAAACACGGGATCGAAAGCCCAAACCACCGCAGTAGCTAGTGTTGGCAATGTCAAGCCAAGTAACCCCGAATGTTGACACTTTGGTAGGAGACATCCTGGTGAGTGTTGGATGGTCACCGGGGCTTGTTTCAAATGTGGCTCCCAAGACCCCTTCATCAAAGACTATCCTGAAATGGTAGAGAAAGAAACTATTCAGAGCACTAGACCGAGTAATGTACCCGCTAAAGGGAAGCCTACTAGAAATGTGAAAGAGGGAGCTAGTAGCAGAGGCGTAGCTAAAGATTCAACTGCAAGATCGGAGGCCAGAGCGCCTGTAAGAATTGTAACGGCCTAAAATTGGGCCTAGTTGGATTAATGATTTTGAAATCACTTCCCGAGGTTTAAGAAAATTATTCTAGTGTTAAATTATGTGTTATAGTATTTTTATAAGTATGCATGAAATTTTGGTGAGTAAATTTACGCGATTGAAGGCTTAATCACGAAAAATGACTAAATCTCATAGGGGGTAAAAGTTGAGAATTTCTAGTAATTTGAGTTATTTAGCTAGAGGATAAAAATTTGAGGGTTTAAAAGGGAAAATAAGCCCACTAGTGCTAGCATGGCCGGCCAAGGTGGAGAAAAGGAAAGAAAAGTCAAAGGTTAGGTATTTTAAGTAGCCAAAAATTGATAAAATAATGCCTATTAGACTAGCCTTCATTTCTTCTTCCTCAATCCTTCTTCCTTACCGATTTTATCAGCTCAAAAGGGGGTTTTAGAGCTTCAAATTCACATCTACTTTAATCACTCATTTGTAAGTGATTTTCTTGCCCTTTCTTGCATATTTTTACATTTTTGAGATCTTCATAGCATAAGCTTTCTATTGAGAGGCATACCTTGCAATTTGGTTGAAAGTTTAAAAATTTTCCATGAGTGTATAAATGATGTTTTCTGGAATTTTTTGGAAGAAAATGAGCTATTGTTTTTAAATAAACAACTAGGTGAAGGAAATTGTAAAAAAACACCTAGGAAGGACTTAGTTGTAGAAGTTGCAAAATAAAGAGGCAAGTGTTGGAAATAATGAGAAATTTGCGTAGTAATGGGAATAAAAAGAGTTGTTTAGGCATGAGAGTGGAGGAAATTCGATAACAATCAATTTTCAAGCTTAGGGGTAAAATGGTCAATTTGCCATTGTCTAGGGGCAAAATGGTCATTTTGAAAATTTGTGAATTTTAGTTTGTTTGTATTAAATTAGTGGCTAAATTGGCAAATTCGTTATTTTTATAGATCAAGAGTTGCCAAATCCAATCCTAGACCGGGGGAAAGCTAAGCAAGTTGAGTAAACCGAATCGTCACCTTTATTTTGTATATCGAGGTAAGTTGTAGGTAAATAATACAATATTTCTAATCCTTATGCTTGAAATCAATATATTGTAATGAAATCTAGAGTTGTGATCTAAGCCAAGGGTACAATAGATAATCGAGCATAAATTGTGAAATTGATGACTTGTATTTATAAAGTATTAAGAACTTGTGTAATAGAGCCCATTTGAACACTTAGGATAACATTAGGTGACGGGGTACTAGTGAAAGACATGTTTGGGAAATGCATCAGCCACACTACGAGAGCCAGTGTAAGACATGTTTGGGACATGCATCGGCCTCGAGATTTATAAGCTAGTGTAAGACCTGTTTGGGACGTGCATCGGCTTGAGATGAGTACTAGTGTAAGACATGTCTAGGACATGCATCAGCCTCGAGTTATACAAGCTAGTGTAAGACCTGTCTAGGACATGGTGTCAGCTTGTTGCGAGTCAGTGTAAAACCTGTCTGGGACATGGCAACGGCTCGATACCCTACGTAAAGGCCCATTGGATATCTTTTTGTATTCTAAATAGTTCAACGGGAAAATTTCAGTTATTATTCAGTTGATAGATGATATGATGGTTTTACTAGTGGTGCAAGTGCCCAAATGATTTGTATGTATTATGAGCTCATTAACATGTTGTATAATTAGTAAAAGATGGAATCGAGTAAGTTATGTTGTAACTTTCCTTGATATATGTATAATTGTGACACAAATGCCAGCTTATCATGGCTTGGTACATTGTTTTTATTTATTTACTTATGACTTACTAAGCTTCATGCTTACCCCTTTCCTTTCCATTTTCTTTTAGAGTCACCTAATTAATTCGAGGATCCAAGGACGTCGGAGGCAGTATACACACTATCAACTGAAATACTCGGTATGGTCGTATTTTGTGTTTTGAGTAATGGCATGTATAGGTGAAAGGGTCATTTTGTTGTAAGGTACATTAGTGAGCCAATTGTGTTGGCCATTTATGGCATTAAGATCATTTTGTAAAAGGCCATTAGAATTGGCTAAAATGGTTTTAGTTATTATTAATGAAATGAGTATGAGTTCAAGGATAGGTTGACGATACTCATCAATGTTTTGGATGCCATTTTATGGCTATTAGCTGAGCATAGTAGTCCTAGTATAATTGGACTTGTGTTGGTTTTGTTTTAGGGTGGCAAAAAGGCTTGGTATATAACTTATTTTTGCACACACGGGTAGGCACACAGGCATGTGCCTAGGCTGTGTGCGACACACGGCTAGCCTACGGGCGTGTGCATAGTCGTGTGGTTGCTGACGTCAGAAATAGAATACCCAGGTTCTCTCATATTGGCTGAGACACGAGCGTGTCCTAACCGTGTGACAGACACGAGCTGAGCCCACGGGCATGTGCCACGGCTGTGTGACTGTTGACGTCAAGAACAGAATGTCAAGGTTGTTACACACGGGTGTGTGCTCAGCCATGTGAAAACCCTTGTAGGTTGAATGTTGGAAATTAATTTGCACGGATGAGGGGCACGACCGTGTGAAGGGCACAGGCCATTAACACGGCTGTGTCTATAGGCCATACAAGTGTGTGCCCTATTTATGCTAGCCTTTGAAAAAATTTTTCCAAGTGCACGAAATGGTTCTAGAACATCTCCGATCCATGATTTAGGCCTTGTAGGCCGTAAGAAGGTTCGTAGATTAATGTCTAAAAAAGTTTAAAATTGGGATGTATTTTCGAAGGTTCGAGATTGATTATTTGCATGTGTATTAGAAGGGCAATGCCTCATACCCTGTTCCAGCGTTGGATATGGGTAAGGGGTGTTACAAGAACCTATGCCATTCGTGCTCAGGAGGAGGCATCATCCCCCTGACATGATCACTGGTGCATTCTCCCTTTATGATGTTAAAATAGTCACACTGATTGATCCCGAGTCCACACACTCCTATATTTGCATGAAATTAGTGAATGATATGAAATTTCTTATAGAGTCAACCGAGTTTGTGGTTAAGGTGTCAAACCCTCTAGGCAAATGTATGCTAATTGATAAGATTTGCAAGAATTGTCCCTTAGTGATTCGAGGTCATTATTTTTTAGTCGATTTAATGCTATTGTCATTTGATAAGTTTGATGCCATTTTGGGCATGGATTGGCTATCGATGCATAATGCTAAAGTGAATTGTAGACAGAAGGTTATTGAGTTAAAGTGTAGGAATAGTGAAACCCTTCGGGTTGAAACAGATGAACCGAATGAAATACCTACGTTAATCTCATCAATGACTGCTCAGAAGTGTTTGAGAAAAGGGTATGAAGCATATTTGGCTTATGTATTGAATACAAAGGAGTCCAAATTGAAAGTGGAATCGATGCTAGTGGTTTGTAAGTTCCCAGACGTATTTCTTGAGAAACTGCCGAGAATACCTCCTGTCAGAGAGATAGAGTTTGCTATTGATTTGTTACCGGGGACTGCCCCGATATCGATAGCCCCCTATAGAATGGATTTGACTGAGCTCAAAGAATTGAAGGCGCAACTACAAGAGTTGACAGACAAAGGATTCGCGAGGCCTAGTTTTTCTCTCTGGGGTGCTCCCGTGTTGTTTGTAAAGAAAAAGGATAGATCAATGAGACTTTGTATCGATTATAGGCAACTCAATAAAGTGACAGCAAAGAACAAATACCTTTTACCGAGAATTGATGATCTATTTGACCAATTGAAAGGGGCGACTATATTTTTAAAGATTGATTTGAGGTTCGAATACTACCAACTAAGGTGAAAGAATCCGATGTGCCGAAAATCGGAACAAGGTATGGTCACTACAAATTCCTTGTGATGCCTTTTAGCTTAACTAATCCTCCGACCATATTTATGGATTTAATGAACCGAATCTTTCGACCATATTTGGACGAATTTGTAGTAGTGTTTCTTGATGACATCTTGATTTATTCTTGTGATGAGATTGAACATGCCGAGCATCTGAGAACGATTTTACAAATTTTACGTGATAAGCAGTTGTATGAAAAATTTAGTATAAGCAAGTTTTGGCTCAATGAAGTTGGGTTTTTGGGTCACATTATTTCTAAAGATGGCATTCAAATGGATCCTAGTAAAATCTCGGCAATAGTGGATTAGAGGCCGCCGAAAAATCTATCAGAAGTTAGATGTTTTCTGGGATTGGAGGGATACTATCGACGCTTCGTAAAAGGCTTTTCAATGATCGCTTCTCCGATGACCAAGTTCCTGCAAAAAGATGTTAAGTTTGAATGGATAGAAAAGTGTCAATAAAGTTTTGAAAGGCAGAAGAAAATGTTGACCGAGGCAATAGTGTTAGTGCAGCTTGAGTCCGGAGAGGAATTTGTGATCTACAGTGATGCGTCTTTAAATGGTCTCAGATGTGTGTTAATGCAAGAAAGTAAAGTGGTGGCATATGCTTCGAGACAATTGAAGCCACATGAGAGGAACTACCCCCACACACGACCTGGAATTAGCCATTATTGTCTTCGCCTTGAAGATTTGGCGACATTATCTATATGGTGAAAAGTGTCATATCTTCACTGATCACAAGAATCTAAAGTACTTGATGGCACAAAAAGAATTGAACCTGTGGCTATGAAGGTGGCTTGAATTGATAAAAGACTATGAGTTAGTGATTGACTACCACCCGAGAAAGGCGAATGTGGTTGCCGATGCCTTAAGCCAGAAATCGTTATTTGCATTAAGAGCTATGAATACGAGATTGGACCTATCCGATAATGGTTCGATTTTAGCCAAGTTGAGAGCTAGGCCATTGTTCATTCAACAAATTTGTGGGGCTCAGAAAGATGATAGTAAGTTGCAAGCAAAAAGGGCTCAGTGTCAAAAGGATGGCGAGACAGATTTTCGCATTGGTTCGAACAATTGTTTGATGTTCCGAGACAAGATTTATGTACCGAAAAATGCTGAGTTGATTAAGAGTATTCTACACGAAGCCCATAATGGTTGTTTATCTGTCCATCCTAGTAGTGCAAAGATGTATAACGATTTGAAGAGATTGTATTGCTGCCCAAAATGAAAAGAGATGTTTCTAAGTTTGTGTCAAAGAGCTTAGTTTGTCAACAAGTGAAAGCTGAACATCAAGTACCTTCCGATTTGCTACAGCCAATCATGGTTCCTGAATGGAAATGGGATCAGATCACCATGGATTTTGTAACAGGGTTGCTGATGTCACCAAGTAAAAAAGATGTCGTTTGGGTTATGGTTGACCAGCTTACAAAGTCAGTCTATTTTTGTAACACCCCAAACCCGGCCCAGACGTTATGGCTAGATTCGACGTGTCACATTGGAACATTTCCAAAAAAAACACATGTTTTGATCTCAAAAACCCTTTCTAAAGAAATTAACGATAATTTTAAAAGAATTCTTTTGCTACTAAAGTGAATGGAAGCTGTGCACCAGGTAGGTATCCGAAACAGAGGAGGTGAGCCAGGAAAACTGCTTAAGTACCAAGCTCTTGATTGGATCCAATCCTCGACATGCCCACAACCATTCCCACACTTTAGGTTGTTGCTAGTTTTGAAAATGTCACGAGATGGAGTTGTTCAAAGTGATGTTTTAGTTAAAATGCTTTATTTTATCTTTGTATGATTTGGAAACCAAAAGTTATTTAAAAACGTAACCTAGGTCTAGCCCATTTTAAAATATTAATAACAGCACAGAATATAAAGTTTAAAACCAACCAAACCCAGAAAGAAAATAGTTAAAATGGCCTTATTACAACCCAAAATCAGATAATAATATTTAAATAAAACTCATTTAAAAGAAAATCCAACTGAACATCATGGCCACTCTGAATTCCCACCAGCTCCAAGTCTCCATATCAAGACTCACCTGCAAGGTTTTAGGAAAAAGGGAAGGGGTGAGTTTGGAAACTCAGTGTATAACAAGCCCTTTCAGAGCCCAAGTCCATACATGCACAAACTCAGTTTCAACATATACTGGGCCGAAGCCTTTTCATTTAATAGTTACTGAGCCGAAGCCTTTCATTAATCATATCACTGGGCCGAAGCCTTTTCTGTAAACGGTATGGCCCTTAGGCCCATTTCAATATCACATAGGTCAATTCATTCATGTATGCAGAAAACCCGTTTGGGGAGACTACTCAACCCACCAGCCGCTACTCTCCACCCGTACCAGCCAACACACCATGTGGGGATGCTACTCAACCCACCCCGCCGCTACTCTCCACTGGCAGCATAGCTGCTTAATCATATAACTGGAGGCCAATCCTCTTTTAATAACTGGGGCAAAAGCCCTTTACGGTAAACTAGGGCCAAAGCCTTTTAACACTACCTCCATCATATAATAACCCAACCCATGCATTTAATGAGCAATCCATGGCATATCGTATACATGTCATAGCATATCATGTGTAAATCATGTGCATATCATTACATAACATGTAAAATGTCAATATCACAATCATCATATTCAGATAGAAACTCTAGGGGTACAATAGTCATTTTCACCTAAGGGCAAAATAGTAATTTTCCATGTTTAGGGGTAATTTCATAATTTTATCAATTATTAGGGTTTCCCATGTTTATTCATCAATTCCAAGTGTTTAAACAGCAATTTTTAGCCTATTATAGCGCAACCAAGTTATTGGGCCCAAAACCCCTAATGGGCCCTACGTAACCGATTCAGTCATTTAGGCTCTTTTAACCTATGTTACGCAACGGTTCTAATAGTTTTAACATGCAATCTAACCAGATTCCATTTTTCTTACCAATTTTACCCAAATGGGCCCGAAAGTCCATTGGGCCCTATTTTAGCCCAACGAGGCCCAACTTACCAAATTTGCTCTAAATCGTGCTCTTACCTATTCCATCAACTTTGTTTGCTGCGTCCATCGTGAACGTACTCATCCACATACCATCTCGTGTTTCCAAGTTACAACAACAATAGAATTTGATATTTCGGCTTTTAAACAATATGGATCTAAGCTATTACGGGGTATGTTACACACCTGCTTAACAACGATTGACTTCCCAAAATCCTCCACGCACTCGTCCTATATTCATATACTTAATGTATCAGATCTTAAAAATCCAAAAGAATAACACAATCTTATTAATACTATTCAGCCACTATCCCTAATGCCGTAGATTGCTTACCTTTGCAGGATTCGACAATTCGAACTAAACTTATTCACACCGATTCTCCAATCCTTGCTGCTCCTCCAAAGTAGTCCTCTTTGCTACCAAAAGATCATAAAACGAATGAATAAGGCCTAATAATGCCCAGACCACAAATCGACAACCTCCCTAAGCTTTAGGGGGTTTCGGCTTTACTTAACATCTAAAATATCGAATAAAATAGAGACACGAGTACTTACCACGCTACTCTTTTAAACTACTCTTGACTCTAAGCGAACCCGACTCTCCCAATGCCAGCAACAATCACCCCTTACAAAGGTCTTAGAATTCAGCCACCAAGCCCCCTAGGGAAGATGTGTTTCAGCTTTTTACTTTAAAAGAGAAGATAGTGATTTAATTTGGTATTTTTGCAGTGGTATACTCGACAGGGAATTGGGGTTTAGAGGTTACTAAAATCGGCTTCAAAAGATGAAGAAAGCTTGAGGGTTGTGGCTTAGAAAAAAAACAGCATAAAAAGGACTTTCGGGATTCAGTTTCCTTGGCTATTCGGCTAAGTAAAGAAAAAGAAGAGATGAAGAGTAAGAAAAGAGTATAGGGGAGTATGTGAAGAAAATGAAAGAAGAGAAAGAGGTTATGGCTTATGGGTAATCGGCAATAATGAAAAAAGAAGAGAAAATATGCCAAATAAAATTCAAAAGCTGAATTAGCACTAAAGAACACTCCCTTGGCCGGCCAACACTTCCCTACTTTCAAATTCTCCTAAAATCCCTCCTAGATATGCTCCCCCTTACCTCTCCACTATCTATGCACTTGACCTATTCAAACTCTTCTCACATAGAGTTATAATTGACTTCAAACTCTCACATGCACAGGACATAAAAATAAACACACATTTGTTCCCTCAGTGAATCGATCCTTGGCCCTCTCTCCTCATTAACACGCCACCTTTTTAGGAGACTTGTGGCATCACTTAGCCACTCTACCAAGGCTCCTCTTGAGATATATTTTACCCACATATTTTGATAAGGCCTCCTAACCAGAGCCCCTAATTCTTTAAGTCCAAATTTCAAAAATTCTACCGAGTTTTGGCCAACTCATGGGCCTTCCATAAGCCCATTTACATACTCTAAACATGAATTTCACAACCATATCTCAACATTTAAAATTTTACCAACATCACATAAAATCATTAAGCCCCAAAAATTAGGATGTTACAAGTTTATATCAGTGCATACAGATTATTCTCTTGATAAGTTAGCTAGTTTATATGTTTCCGAGATAGTACGATTGCATGGAGTGCCATTGTCGATCATTTCGGACAGAGACCCGAGATTTACCTCAAGGTTTTGGAAAAAGTTGCAAGAAACCTTGGGTACTAAATTGAACTTTAGTAGTACATTTCACCTTCAAACAGACAGTCAATCTAAACGAGTAATTTAGACCCTCGAGGATATGCTTCGATGTTGTGTCTTGGAATTCCAAGGTAGTTGGGAGAAATATCTAACCTTGGTTGAATTTACTTACAACAATACCTTTCAATCAAGTATCAAGATGGCACCGTACGAGGCATTGTATGGTCGCAAATGTCGGACTCCATTGTATTGGATTGAACTTACTGAAAAGCATATTCATGGGGTTGATTTGATTAAAGAGACTGAAGAGAAAGTAAAGATAATCCGTGATTGTTTAAAAGCTGCACCGAATCGACAGAAGTCTTATGTGGATTTAAAAAGAAAGGAAATTGAGTTCCAAGTTGGTGATAAAGTGTTCTTGAAAGTGTCTCCATGGAAAAAGATTTTGACATTTGGTCTGAAAGGCAAACTTAGCCCACGTTTTATCGGACCATATAAGGTAATCGAAAGAGTTGGACCAATAGCTTATCGATTGGCTTTACCAACGGAGTTAGAAAAGATCCACGATGTGTTTCATGTATCAATGCTATGATGTTACCGTTCGGATCCATCGCATGTGATTTCACCGACCGAAGTGGAAATTTAGCCAGATATGACTTATAGTGAGGAGCCAATCAAAATCTTAGCCCGAGAAGTGAAACAGTTAAGAAAAAAGAATGTAACATTAGTGAAAGTGTTGTGGCAAAAGCATGGTATGGAAGAGGCTACATGGGAATCGGAAGAGACCAAGAGGAAACAATATCCACATCTTTTCACTGGTAATATTTTCGGGGACAAAAATCCCTTAAGGGGGAGAGTTGTAACAGCCCGAATTAGGGTCTAAATAAAATGGTGGTTTCAGACCTTGAATCTGTCATAGAAAAATTTATTCCAATAAAGTTTTAAGATTTAGTATGTGATTGATTACAGGAGTAAAAATTTAGTAAATAAATTTTACCGATAAGGTACTCGATTGAGTGTTAGGACTAAATTGCAAAATTGTCAAATTACATGTTCTAGAAGCAATTGGTGTGAAATTGAAGTGAATTGATAAACTAGAGATCATTATTTAGCAAATAGACCATTTTATGGTATGATGGACAAAAATGCCCACTAAAGGAAAAACTTGCAAAAAAAGGCCATTAAGGGCATTTTGGTTAATTGGTTATTAAATGAAATAAAAAGGGAAAATAAGTCAAATTTTGTGTCCATCTTCCTCATGTATGGCCAAATATCCCTTCCTCCATAGCTAGGGTTTTGTTTCATCTTTTCAAGCTCCAAGTAAGTGACTCCTAGTCCTGTTTTTCATGTTTTTCGTATTTATGAGATCCTCCTAACTTGACCTAGCTTTCTATACCACTATTTTAAGCTAGGGTTCATGGTTAAAAATTTACCCATGTGTGTCATGAAAGCATTTTGATGTTTTTTTTTTTTTTGTAGAAAATGAAGGTTTGAGGTGTAGTAAACAACAATTACTAAGTGATTTTGCATGGAAATGCATTTAGGGACTAAAATGAAAAAGTTGTAAAACATGTGCATAAATTATGAAATGTTGAGAATTGTGGGTCGTTATGCAGGGGAAATATGTTCGACTAGGCTTAGGAATATAGAGAAATAAATACATTTCATTTTACAAGCCTAGGGACTAAATTGTAAAAATTGGCAAAATTTGGGGTAAAATGGTAAAAATTACCATAAGATGATTTTGTGTCCAAATAAGTAATGTAGATATTGAATGAGCTAAATTTGATGTTATAGATCAAGAATGACGTGAAATCGACTTGACCGTGAAAAAGGTAAGGTATCGGATTAAATAAAAAAGAATTACATTTTGGCCCGAGGTAAGTCTTATATGTAAATAATGAGTTATTTTAGTCATTTTGTTTAATTATTTAATTAAATTGAATTTTGAAATCTATATCGAAATATTGAACGTGCATTGTAATGGAATTGACAAGTAAAGAAAAGTCGCGCTTGAACCATAGGAATCATTAGGATACGAGTAACATGTCACTAGGAAACCATCGACCGTTATCAATTGTTTATGTGATTCCTGGTAGTGGTCTAGTTCTACTACCAGTGACTAGGTAATCCTGCATTTGTTGTGGATACCTGTCAACTTATGTGAGCAGCATTGAGTAATATTGACTACACCGTCAGCTTGTGTGAGCAGACCCGAGAATAGCTAATTATTGAGCCCTTATGTGATAAGTGGTAGCTTCGGTTACGTATTAGTGGTAGCTTCAGCTACATTATGTGTGGCACTTGTGCCTTAATCCGTGTATCCTTTAGTATTCTACGTGGTTCACCAGGTTATTTAAATCGATTTGATAAAGTGTGATGACATGTGAAAAGATTTGACCGTGTGTTTAAGATTGTGTCTGCACAGGTCATATGAAAATATTGTATGTGCTAAGTGCAAATTATATGTATTATGCCTTATGGTAAGGCTATTGAGTAAGTGATAATCAAACCTAGTGTGATCATAATGAAACTTACTTCTATCATATGAATTATTGTTTAAATGCTCATTAGCTTACATATAGGCTTTCTAAGCTTTAAAGCTTACCCCTTTTCTTTTCCCTTCCCCTTATAGGTTCGTCAAGCTAATCCGAGGTTCGGTGATCGACGGGATTCCATCAGCACTATCAACAACCATTTTGGTATTTGATTATGAACTTTGAAGGTTATAGCATGTATAGGTGCTTTAATGTTTGAGTTTTATGTCATAGTCTTTTGGGTCTAATGTTGGTGGTAATGTTTTGGGCAATTGGCCATTTGAAATGAGCCAAAATTAGTTATGATATATTTTGTTAAAGTATTGTAATATGTTGGTGCAAATTTGCTAAGTATATGTGGAATGTGGAATGGATGAGTGTGCATGCTTGTGGTAGGTAGAAATGGTTGAATGATGGCCATATTATGTATGTTTGAATGTATTAATGTGCCTTGTTGATCAATGGAAAAATTGGTTGGAATTGGTTTGTGTTTTAGGGTGGCAATTGTCTTAGAAAATAGCCTATAATTGTCCACACGGGTAGACACAAAGGCGTGTGTCTAGGCCGTGTGCGACACACGGCTAGCTCTATGGGTGTGTTGATAAGTCGTGTGACCCCTGCACCTAAAATCATGAAAATTAAATGTTTTGTAGTAAACACACCAGTGGAGACACGGCCATGTGTCTCGACCGTGTGATAGACACGGCCTAGCCCACGGGCGTGCGGCTTAGCCATGTGACAAAGTTTTCGCGATGACATCATAAATAGAATACCCCAAGATTTTCACACGAGCTAAGACACGGGCATGTGTCTAGCTGTGTAAAGGACACGGGCATGGAACACGGGCGTGTCCCTGTCCCACACGGGCGTGTGCCCTATATATGTCAAAATTTTCACAAGTGTTCGAATAGTTCTAGTTTAGTTTCGGATCATTTCCAATGTGTCGTTTGGGCCTCGTAGGCCCATAATGAGGATGTCACGCGTACGATTGAAATAGTTTAAATTTTATACGAAATTTATGAGTTGAAATAAATTGCTCGTGCGAATGTTTATTCGGTAATGCCTCACACCTGAGTGCGACGATGGTTACAGGTGAGGGGCGTTACAATCACACTATTGATCATCTATTTGGTACTTTTTATTCTTGTAAATATGGTATATGGCATGTATAGGCTAGTGTCATTCTGGTTTTGAGTTGTGAATTTAGCCATGTGAGTTGGCTTGTAAATGGTGTTGTTGGTGGATGTGATTTTGGCTTATGATAGATGTATTGCTATGGCTATATGATGGGCATTTGGTTGGTTGCTAATGGTATATTGTCATTTGAGAAATGGCAAGTTTTGGTATGTTGTTAAGGTTTAGTTTGGTTGTTGAAATGGTGCATTATAGGTGGACTTATAAGGTATATTGATTTGATATGTTTAGGCTAGTCAAATGGTATTGAAATGTGTTGAAATGGTTGATTTTGTTATGATATGAAATGTGCATGTTTTGGTAATAAATTGGCAGCCAATATTGTTTGAATTTGGTGCATTGTTGGGTACTTGTAGGGTATGCAAAATGGGTGGCAAATTAGCCTTGCAAATGGCTTATTTTTGTCCACACGGGTAAAGACACGGGCGTGTTTTGTGTGCGACACACGATCATGGTACACGGTCGTGTGTCCCCTGGTGTGGCAATTTGAATTAAGTCAGGATGCTCCATACAGCCTCACACACGAGCGTGTGATTGGCCATGTGGCACAAGTCAATATACCCTACAGGTTTGGCATAGCCGAGCACACGGCCTGGACACAGGAGTGTAAGGCCATTTCGTATAGGCATACGGGGGTGTGTGACTGGCCGTGTAACCTAAGTCAGTATACTCTCTAGTTTTCACATGGCCAGGCACACAGGCATGTCTATAGCCGTGTGAGGCACACGACCTATTCACACGAGCGTGTGACCCCTGTATGTTTGAAAATTTTCTAAGTTTTTGAAATTTTTATATGTGATTGGTTTAGTCCTGAACCTTCTTTAAAGCATTTTAAGATCTCGTAGACCATCTTAAGGGACAAGGTGAATATGATTGAATGAGATTTGATTGTGTTTTATTATTGTACATGAAATATTAGTTTTATGTTCTGATTCGATCGGTAATACCTCGTAACCCTATTTTGGCAACGGATACGGGTTAGGGGTGTTACAGTGTGAATGAAACTAGGTAAGTAAGTTCCGTGTTAAAAGCGCAACACGACCATTTGTTATGCCTTTGGTAAGGCAAGTACATTGCTAACCGGACTAGTAGATCACGAAATAAGAATAAATGTAAGACCATATGGTAGAAACCTCTGGCATCATAGAATAATGAGATTATTCATGATGTTGCCTTTGGTTAGATGTAAACTGGACTAGTAGATCACAACATGAAGATATGTATAAAACCATGAAGGAGAAACCTATGATACCTTTCGAGATAATCCGTCAAGATAGTAAAGACGTAATTCTCTGTGAAGCCTTTGTAGCATATTTTGTAAAGCCTGTGTGACATATTTGTAAAGCCTGTGTGGCGTATTCTATAAAGCCTATGTTGTGTATCTTATGAAGAATTTGTGGCATATTATGTAATGCCTTTGTGACATATTCTGTGATACCTCTGTAGCATATTCTATAACTCCCTTGTGGTGAAATTTGGTCAACCGTTTATGTGGAGTGATCTGGGTAAACTTTGAGACTTCTTCACTAGCAGATACTATGATGAATGTCTAATAAGTTTGATGATATCTTTGTTTGGTTAGTCTTATGGAAAATTTTGAATATGACCTAAGGCATTCTTGGAAGTTCCCATTGGTGTTTTTAAAGGGTGAATCTGCCATAGTAGTTTATCAATATAGGAAAATTGGCGTATTCGTAATTATGAGTGGTCAAACTGTTCGTCGGACCTGAGTTTATCTACGCTATGTAAGAAAGTTATCTGAATTATCTGGTATCTGCCAAATCTGAGTAGTTTTCATGACAAGTATAGAGGTTATCTAAAGTCTAAGTTGTTCGCCAAGTTGGGCATTCTCAAGATATGTAACAGGGTTGTCTAGAATTCCACTAGATGACTTATAATATTCATCCATCAGAATAAGTTGTAACGGGTTGGTTTAAGTCATGACTTGACTGGTAACTTAAGAGTTGCAAGTTTAGTATGATAACTCATCAAAGGTAGGATCTGTATGAAGTTCATCATAAAAGATCAATTCGTATAAGTATATGCTAAGAATAGTATCTGTGAGTACCCCATCCTAGGGAAAATATTCAACATCTGTCTAAGTGAGAATCTATCGAAGGTGGGTTCTGTATGGATATTCTTCTGATAAGTGCTTTTTTTTCCAAAAGGGAAATGAGATCTACATTGAGTGGTGTAATCTAGAATATACCCAATGAGTGAATTGTGTGTAGGTCGGTCAAGTATGGAAGTTAAATATATGTTTACACCCGATATTAAGATAGTATTCGCTAAAGACAAAAAAAATTAGAATCTTCAAGATGAGGAATTCAACAACAAATGCTTTAGGGTGATCTAGGTTAAAACTTACTAAGTTTGTTTGAACTTACAAATGTTTGTTTATGTTTCAGGTTCCACTTTAAAAGTGCGTACGCTAGGAGGGACCAAGTCAGGATTGTGCCAATATAGTAGTTCGAGTGGCGGTATTATGCATGTAGAGCGCATCATAGGAGTATAGCATTTAGTACTCTACATTATAAAGAGTTTGGTTTTAACAAAGTTTTAAGTTGTAACTGCATACACTTTTTTTGAAACTTTGATGTAATCCTTAAACACCCATTTTCATTTTAAGAACAATAAGAAAATAGATAAGAATGATATATTAAAATAATTTTATGATGATTGTAAAATCTTTGTTAAGTGTTTATGTGTTGTAACATCCGATATTTGGATCTAGTGATTCGGTTTGAGTAAAGAGTGTTACATGCTTCATCATAAGAGCGAAGTATTAGAAGCCCTTAAAGTTTTCAAGACCGAAGTAGAGAAACAATACGATAAGCAAATCAAGATTGTGAGAACCAATAGAGTTGGTGAGTATTATGGTAGATACACTTATGATGGACAAGTACCTGGTCCGTTTATAAAATTTCTTTAAGATAATAGTATAGTTGGCCAATACACCATTCCATGCTCACCTGGTTAGAATGGAGTTACAGAAAGAAGAAACCAAATTTTAATGGACATGGTGCTAAGTATGCTTAGTAGCTCTAAACTGCCTAAGTCATTATGGGTTGAAGCTCTCAAAATGGTTTTGTATATATTAAATCGAGTTCCAACCAAGTTGCAAAGACACCTTTTGAGTTGATTAAAGGTTGGAAATCGAATTTGTAACATATACACATATGGGGATGCCTGTTTAAAGTAAGAGTTTATAACCCACATGAAAAGTAAATAGACCTAATAACCATTAGTGGGTATTTCATTAGATATGTCGAAAGGTCCAAAGGATATAAATTCTATTGTCCATCTCATAGCTCTAGAATTGTGGAATCAAGAAATAAAAAATTTCTTGAGAATAACTCAATCAATGGGAGCAATCTATCTCGAGACACAATTCTCATAGGTGAACCTTCCACTTTAGGTGAGAGATTGGTTATCATAGATAACACCCCTCAAGCTCAACAAGGTGTTGAACAACCAATCAATGAAAATCCACAAGCTGGTAAAATTCTATAGATCAAGTTGTTCAAAAAAATCTAAAAATTATTGAACAACCAGTTGAACAAAATGATCCACAAGAAATTGTCAGTTCAACATTGAGGAGATCTACTAGAGAAAAGAAATCAACAATTTCTAGTGACTATATTATGTATCTGTAAGAGTCTGACTATAATATTGGAGCTGAGAATAATCCTGAGTCATTTTCACAAGCCATGAGTTGTAAAGTGTCAAAATTAAGGTACAATGCTATGAAATAATAGATGAATTCCATGAAAAGTAACAATGTTTGGGATCTTGTGTCATTGCTTGAAGGCGTAAAAGCCATTGGATGTAAATGGGTCTTTAAAACAAAAAAAGGACTTAATGGGTAACATAGAAAGATATAAAGCTAGACTCATTGCAAAAGGATTCACTCAGCGAGAGAGAATCAATTATATTGACACTTTTAGTCTTGTATCTAAGAAAGATTCATTGTGCATTGTGTTAGCATTATTAGCTCATTTTGACCTTCAATTGCAACAAATGAATGTGAAAACTTTCTTTCTCAATGATGAGCTAGAGGAAGTGGTATATATGAAACAACTTGAAGGATTCTCTGCTAGTGATGGTAAACACTTGGTATGCAAGCTAAAATGTCCATATATTAATTGAAACAAGCACGTGGACTACATTTTAATATATATAAAATTCCATGAAGTTATCTCTTCGTTTGGTTTTGTTGAGAATATCATGGATCAATGCATATACTAAAAGGTTAGTAGGAGTAAAATCTATTTCCTTATTCTATATGTAGACTACATTTTAGTTGCAACAAATGACGAGGATATGCTACATGAGGTGAAATAATTTCTATCTAAAAATTTTTATATGAATGATATGGGTGATGCGTTTTATGTCTTGGCATCAAGATTCATCATGATAGACATCGCGATATCTTAGGTCTATCTCAAGAAACCTATATCAACAAAGTTTTACAAAGATTTCAGATAAAAGATTGTTCGCCGAATGTTTATCCTATAATAAAGGGTGACAAGTTCAATTTGAACCAGTGTCCAAAGAACGAATTTGAGAGGGAGCAAATGAAAAACATTCTATATGCTTTTATTGTTGGAAGCTTGATGTATGCTCAAGTCTGCACAAGACCTGACATTGCATTTTTGGTTGGAATGTTGGGAAGATATTAAAGTAATACAAGTATTGATCACTAGAGAACTGCAAAGAAAGTTTTGAAATATCTTAAAGGGACAAGGAACACATGCTTACGTACAAATGATCTGACAATTTGGAGGTGATTAGCTACTCCGATTCAGTCTTTGTTAGTTGTGTTGATTCATGTAAATGAACATCAAGTTAAATTTTTATATTTGCTGATAGAGCTATATTTTGGAAGAGTGTCAAGCAGACCTTAACTGCTACTTCCACTATGGAAGCTGAGTTCATTTCATTTTTTGAGGCTACCTCACATGGATTATGGTTGAAGAGTTTCATTTCTGGGCTTAGACTTATGGATTCAATTTATAGGCCGTTGATGATGTATTGTGACAATTTAGCTGTTATCTTTATGGCTAAGAACAACAAAAGTAGAAGTCGAAATAAACATATCGACATTAAATATCTAACCATAAGGGAACGTGTTAAAAAGGAAAGAAAGTGTTAACACTGTGCAAATGTTAGATGATCATTTGACTAAAGGCATTCATGGAAATAACCACCACGTTTGCTTCCATTCCCACATTTTGCTCCATTTTCACTTTACATGTGTAGTAGAGGGACATGTTTTGGTGGTTTTTTATGGGGAACCAACACTAAAAATACCCCAAGCATAAGGTCCCTAAGCACTAAAAACAAATTTCTAAAAATGTTCCATCGAGTGAGGTTTTCAAGTGCTTAGAAGACTTTTGTGGTTTTCAGATTTTCATACGGCTAAATTCGACAACCTCGTCGATGATCTAACAACATTTCAATTTAGATATTTGATTCAAATAATAATTGAAGATATTTATATTGGATTTTTTTAAGTGCACTACAACATTTAAACTGTTATTTATGATTACACTTCACTTTATTATTTAATCAACCGAAAGGTGGCAATTTATTGGGAAATTGCACAAATATATATTTTTCATATAAAATTATATCATGCTTTAGCAACAATTAAGGTGTAAATAGGATAATTTTAATCATAATTTAAGTTGATTTTTTTAATAAAAAAAAAACTCAGAATTCAACTATTGTAGTCAACATAAACTCATATTTTAGCAAATCAAGTTATCAAATTATATAAATTAAAGTATGGAAAAGCCGCAAACATATTTGAACTTTTCTACTATGTTTTGTTTTTGTTTGTATTAGGGGTGAGCGTTTAATCAAATCGAATCGAATCAAATCGAATGAAAAAATTTTGAGTTAATCGAGTAGACGAATCATATTTTATCATCTTAATTTGATTTGAAATTTTCTCGAATCAAGTCGAGTGAAATAGAATTCGAATCTAATCGAATCGAATATATTTGTTCGAGTTAAATTTTAAAAATTAATTTTGGGTCCTTGTAACCCCTGTCACCCACCGTAATAAAATTTTGTCCACCGTAATCAAATTTTTTATTAACTTTCATTACCTCATAATTTATTTATTAATCTTTTATATATGGGTTAGCTTTTTTTGCTTGCTTAGTTGTTTCAATTATCTTTAGATTCTTATTACTATGTATTTTGGAATTAAAAAATATATTAAATGTAAAAATGTGATTTTTTTAATAAAAGTTATTTTAAAGATAAAATGTGAAATTAATACCAATATAAAATTGTAAAACGAATATTTTATGGCATCATTAATAATTTAATTTTAATATAAATATTCAATATGACTAAACAATTCAATAATATAAATAATATAAAATGTGGAATTTAATTTAATAATATAAATAGTAGATATAAATAAAATTATTACTATTTATGTTTAATTTTGATTTTTTATTTGGGAGTAAATGGTGAGAAGTAAAAGTTTAGAGGAAAAATAAAAAGTTTTGGGGAGTAAAAGTTTGAGAGAAAGTAAATAGGGAGAGTAAAATTTTGGAGGGAAAATATTAAAAAAAATTGGGGGAGGGATGGGTTTGGGGTAGATGGGGGGTGGGAAGGGAAGGGAGTAAAAGTTTTAAGGGAATAGTGGGAGAGAGTAAAAATTTTGGGGGAAAATAAAAAGTTTTTAGGGTTTTTGGGAGTAAAATTTTGAGGAAAAGTAAATAGGAGAGTAAAATTTTGGTGAGAAATGGATTTTGGGTAGATAGGGGGTTAGGATGGGAGAAGACTAAAAGTTTTGGGAGGAAAGTGAGAAGGAGCAAAAGTTTTGAGAGAAAAGTAAAAAGGTTTGGGAGTTTGAAGTAAAAATGTAAAATATTATAGTTTGATATTTGATTTATTCGAATTATTCGAGTTATTCGAATTCAAAAACTCAACTCGATTCTAACTCGAAATTTGAAAAAGATTTTAGTTGACTTGAATAAATTGATTCGTTTAACTCAAAGTTTAAATTTTTTTCGATTTTTTCTAATCAAATCAAGTTTTGTTCATCCCTAATTAGTATTGTGTGGTTATTCTGATTTTGGGTTATTTTCTAGTCTATGTCTCTTTTTACGTCAACTGTGTTAAGGTATTGGTTCATGCTTGACTTTTTGCTTCCACTAATTTGAGTGGTTTCAACTATTTAATAAAATTTAATTTTGCTTTAAAAAAAAGAATTAATTTATCTTCCTTTTATATATATATATATATATATATATATATAATTTATCTTCCTTATAAACCATTGAATGATTAAAACTTTCATGTCTGTATCTCTTGCATACTTCAGCAATGATTTCAAAACATATTATATAAATGGGTTAGTAGGAGAAAGGATTATATGAAACTGTGATTTCACGTTATTCATATCATTTTTTTAATAAGACGATAATAAATCAAATTTTTCTTCTTGATTTTCAATTTTTTTCCTCTTAATTTTCAATTTTTTTCACTTGAACATTCCAAATACAACTGAAAAAGCTAAAAATCAGGAGAAAAATCTAATTTGTCATCCTTCTATTAGAAAGGAATATGGATAACATGAAATTACAGTTTTATAAAATATTTTCTCTTGATATATTGATAGTGTATTTTTTTATTTAATAAAGAGTTTTAAAAATTGTTATGTATTTTTTAAATTACTTATTATTTTTTAAATATTTTACTATATTATTATTGAATATTTGTCAACCCTTGACCTTACTTATGGAGTCTAAAACTTTTATTGATAATGTATTAAAACATTATTTAATTAAAACATACCTTATTTTTATATTTCCTTTTCCTTTTCCATTTGACGATCTTCATCTTCAACAATTAATTAAGAGATTAAAATTTTCATTAAAAAAATCCATAGATGAGCATCCAAAACTACTGATAAAAAAATTTCTTCCACCTTCCAAAATAATGGAGACAAGTTCATTTTTAATCTATATTTATCTTCTTTTTTCATCATTACCATTCAATAGGTTAATTCTCGCCTCATAGATATTTTGCAAATCAATTATAAAAAAAAAAAAATCAGTTTTAAGATATAGAAATGAATGCATCCATTTTATGGAAGAAGGAATTATATGATAGGTGAAATTTAAAATTTAAATACACAATGGTTTTCAACTTATGATTATTTTTGGGCTACATTTCATTTTCAATGTTTAAATACGTTCAGAAGAGCATTCGTGAAAAAATAATATGGATTAAGAGGAAGTTAAGTGGTGAGCAGCAGGGGGCTAGCTCTTAAAATGAAAAGTTTTTCATTTTTATTT
This sequence comes from Gossypium stocksii, assembly GCA_020496765.1. Lineage (NCBI taxonomy): Eukaryota > Viridiplantae > Streptophyta > Magnoliopsida > Malvales > Malvaceae > Gossypium > Gossypium stocksii. Next base: position 19,116,633 of record CM035631.1, on the reverse strand, counting down.
TTTAAAATTTTTATAATTTTAAATTAATAAAGAGAAAATTACACTTTACTCCTTTAAAAATGATAAAATTTTGATTTAATTCTTTAAAAATTATAAAAATATAGACTATTTAAATGATAAAATTACATTTTTATTATAATAAAAATTATAAATTAATTTTTTTCTTCAAAAAAAAATTCGACTACGTTCATGATAATGAGAATTAAATAATTTAATTAGAACTTTCATACTGGGTGAAAAAAAATTAGTTTAAATAGTAGAAGAAGATAAATAGAGATTAAGTGATGAATTTCTCCATTCTTCCGGTGGAAACTGGTGAGAATTTTTTTTTCTTTTTTTTTTTCTTTTTTGCACTTACAATTTTTTTGTTAGTCTCTTAATTTATGGTTGAGGAAGAAGATAAAAAGGAAAAGGAAAAGGAAATATAACAACAAAGGCATGTTTTAAATTAGAATAATGTTTTAATCTTGACCATAGATTTGATTGTGATCAAATATTAGAAAATAACGTAACAAACTCTGAATTCTAGATTAATTTTTTGAATTCTAAAATAGTTGATTCAGTATTAACCTATAATTATGAATCTCGTTATTAACTTAATTTAATTATATTATATAATAATTAATTTAATTTAAGGATTAAATATGCATATAACATTTACTTTTATCGAATTTATCATACAACAAATGAGAAAAAAAAAAGTAATGAACATGAACATTTTTCAAAAATTTGAGTTTTAAATTACTTATTTAAGTTCCAAAACTAATTCTTTAAATATTAGCTTACAATTATAGGTCTCACTATTAACTTAATTTTATAAAATTTTAGTTTAATTTAATCACATTATATAATATTTAATGTAAATTAATTTAAAAATCAAATATAAAATATAACATTTATTTTTATCGAATTCATCGAATAAAAAACAAGAAAAAAGAAGTAATTTAATTTGATTTTTGTTTATTATATATATATATATATATCATATATCATATGTATACTAAAAAAATATAATGTTTTTTTCTACTATTATGAAATTAATAATTATTTAATATTTTACTTATTAAAATACAATAATTCCAAGCATTAGGTTTACATATATGTAAGGAAACAGAGTATTTAAATTAAAAAAGATAATTCTTATTTAATATTTTTCTCACCATTATGAAGTAAATAATTATTTAATATATTTAATCAAAAATATAATAAATTCAAATGAATTTGTGATTACTATACCAAAAATACGATAATGTTTTCTTTTTGGGTTTGATTGCTGTGTTACTGAAGAAAATGTAAATGTGAAAACATTTGCATAATTAGTATTTTATGTGCAAAAATCTATTTAATTATCTCACTGTTCTCACACGTAAAAATTTTAATAAACTATGACACATTTTGTACGATAAAAAATATTTTAATACATATGTGTTAAAAGATTTAGAAATAAAATAAAAAAATAATTCATATAAATTAAATTTAAAATTAGAAAAATCAGTAAAAATCTTGTAAAAAATAAAATATATTTAGAAAAACAAAAACAAACAAAAAAATAATTCTTTTTAAAATAAATAAATTATATGAATGACTAAAAATTACCATTTGAAATTAATTTCTTATTAATTCATAAACTAAACATATGAAACGAGTGATACTCGTACCCACCATAGCATTAAGATTTTTAATAATGACCATGAAAGATTTAGTTACAAATATTAAATTATTTGTGACAACTTCTGTCTCTCACACTAGTAAAATAAGTCATTGAGATTTATTTATATTTATTGCTATTATGACAATAATTATGACAGTTAAAATTATTTCACAAATAAATCTCCATTATGTGTAATTATGATTAACTTAATTCATCACTGCTGAAAACCAACACCAAGTTGTTTTTCCCAAAAATGATGTAATAGTGATAATATATCTAGTAGTCTATATTATTAATCATTATTGTGAGGAAAAAAATATTTGTCATAATAAAATTTACTTTTTGTTACAAAAAATTTGTCACCATTGCACATTATAATTTAATGTGTAATGATAGTGAGTGTACTATTTTTACGAAAATTGTTAAGGAGTAAAAATTAGTTTGTTTTCAGTTATACTGAAAAATCAATAATGTCAGTTTTGATATCTCAAGTTTTTCATATAATAACATTTAAGATAAATTTTGTATATTATATTTCTTAAGTCATTTAGAAAAAATATGGTTGAAAATTTTATCAAACATTTTCAAACACTTACAAAGTACTCAAAAAACATGTTTCAAATATGTTTTAATTTTTCTAAATATTTTGAATCAATACTAAAGTGTTCTAATGTACTTAAATTGATTTATACAAGCCTATAACCTAGTTTCGATACATATTCAAATGTATCAGAACATAAAGAATCCGTAAGCTATTGACTTGAAAGATATCAAAACATATATATGTTCCTATACATTATGTATCAAAATACGAGCTATGTTCTTGTATGAGAATTGTCTAATGACTATTTTTTATGAGATGTACCGATACATACTTTTTAGTATTGAAACATAAGCAACAAGAACACTTTTTGAACCTGAAATTAATGCTCCAAATGGCTTCAAAAAAATCTAACGACTATAAACAATCTGTATAAATACTCATCAAGAACATTTCAATACTCAAGTGAGAGATATTCAAGCATTAAACAAAAGATTGGTTCTAATTCGTGTTTTGTGTGCTTTATGTTTATATCTAGTTAACTGTTGTCTAGATTGAAGTCGTAAAAGTTGCGGGTTTACATTAGTGCATTGGATTTGCAAAAATTAGGTGTAGATTGGTTCTAATTCGTGTTTTGTGTGCTTTATGTTTATATCTAGTTAACTGTTGTCTAGATTGAAGTTGTAAAAGTTGCGGGTTTACATTAGTGCATTGGATTTGCAAAAATTAGGTGTAGGTCGTTAACTAATTGTGTGATAACTGCTAAAAGCATATTTTTGTGATAATTTGGTAGTTAGTTGAATAGGCATGTACTCTTGTGTATGGTCAAATAGCAAGGAGCCATTCGAGATGTGGTTGTAAATGGTAAGGTGGTAAAACGTGATGGTCGATTGTAATTCGAGGACTAATTGGTAATGGTCAAAGGTTCTAAGGCCTTAATGACTATTGGAATTTGGTGCTTTGTACTATTTTTACTTGACTAGTAGCATGCTAATTAACCTTGCAAAACTGATAGTATGTTTAGTATGTTATTAATCGTTATACTGTATGCTACTTGCATGATAAAGTATGTCACCAATACTATTTTATTGAATGTATGCAAAGCATACCACTGATATGGTTCTAATGAATACATATTAAGCATACCACTGATAGTATTGTTAAAGCATGATATGTTGCATTGTTTTACATGTCATATTGCATTGCATGGGTTTCGGATCGATTGGTGACAGAGGGGTTCTATGGAGTACTAGCGGTTTATCCATAATATTCTTGTATTAGCAGTATATCTACAACACGGAGTATTGTTGGAGTACTAGTGGTTTATCCGCAATTTACTGGCAGCTTGTCTGCAAACCATTAGCAGGTTAATTGTATATTGTTACTAGTGGTTTATCCACATCAAGCTTCGGCTCTTGCTGTTTTTGGTGTTCAAGTGACGAGTTCTGGAGAATTCATTGTGTGTAGCGGATAGATGAGTAGGACTTTTGTACTGTTTTACATTTGAACATGCCTATGCATGTACACTGTTTACTGAGCTATCGTGATCTATTATGGACATTGTTATTGTTGGCTATGTGCCCTACTGTGATTGTTTGATTATATGCAAAACTATTTCTTATTTTGTTAAAACTTTTACTAAGCTTTTCAAGTTCACCCCTTTAATTTACTTCTTATAGATAACCCTCAAGGATAGGATCGGACTCGACATACAGAGGTCTCATCTCAGATTTATTAATAAAGTTTTTTTTTTAATTTTACTTTATTTATTATGGTTTTTATTTTGGGATTGTAATTTTTTTAAAAAATATGGACTGTGGCATGGGTTTTTTTATTTGGTTTTTGCATGCATGAAATTTTGATTAAAAATAAAACAATTCTAATAATCGGCTTAATATGGTTTAAAACATGGTTTTTTGTACAAAAACTAAAGGCGTCAATTTTTCTGTTGTGTAATACTGAAATGGAGTTTTTAAAGGCAAAATGATGAAAACAATTATGTTTTTTCTTTAAAATGACATAATTTTTAATAATTGAACTCTAAGTTATTTGGTCTAATAATCTGATGTTTTGGAGATCCTAAGACAACTACTCATACTTTTTTTCTAAAAATCGAACAAATAAACATTTTTAAAACAAAACATATTTACTTGGTCATTTCAGTGGCTAATGTAGCCTTAAAAATTTAGCCATAACGTTTGGGTCGGGTTTGGGAGGTTACATTTGGTGGTATCAGAACCCTGTTCCTTAACTTGGCATGAAAAATTTTAATAGGACTACATGCATGTTTTCTAAAATGAGTATTCTGGGAAAAGCATGTCACAGTGTTTTCATTTGAAAATTTTTCAAAATTAAAAACTCTGAGACTTCGATGCCATCTTCATTAGTATTGCTACTATTAAACTATAGACAAACACTAGGACTATACTACATAAAACTCTAGACTTTAGAAACTAAAAATACTGAAAATAACTAGAGTTTATGTTTTGTGAAAACTGTAAGTAAGACTTAAAAATGTAAAATTGAGATAGCATAATGAGTATCCGTGGAACACGAGCTCGTAGCATGCGAACCCGTGAAGGGTGACGTCAAGTGGCTCAAGTTAAGTCATTTTTTTGGGACATATGCCTGACCTAGAGACAAACAATACCGTTAATGTGCCTACCACTAAAAGCAAAAATCAAAAGACTGGGGATAAGGCTATGTCTCAAGCCATGTTAAAAGTTTTACAGAGGGTTGTTGGGGACGAAACCAGAACTAGAAACCATGGGCTCGTTAATGAGAGACTCCAGTTTATGGGGTTGAGTTATTTAGGGGTGTTGCTGGAACAACCCCTATAGTGGCAGAATATTGGATGGAAACCACTGAGGGGATTCCACTCCATAACAGAAATTTAAGGGTGCTATGTCTTTATTGAGGGACGAAGCTTATCAGTGGTGGCAGTTTGTTGTTAGAGGAACACAAGCTGAACGTATAACTTGGACTTATTTTCAGGAGACATTCCAAAAGAAGTATGTGAACACTAGGTATGTGGAGGCTCGATGATTGGAATTTATAGAACTGAAACAATGGGATATGTCTGTGGCTGAGTATGAGGCCGAGTTTCTGAGATTAAGCCGTTATGCTTTGGATATAGTGGCAACTAAACAAGATAAGAGCCTATGGTTCGAAGAGGGCTTAACATATGATTTGAAAATAAAAGTGGCCCCACATCAGGAAAAGGTATTTGAAAACTTCATTGAGAAGACAAAGTTCATTGAGGAGATTAAATGCTTAAAGCGAAAAAAGTGGTTCGAAGAGGGCTTAACATATGATTTGAAAATAAAAGTGGCCCCATATCAGGAAAAGGTATTTGAAAACTTCATTGAGAAGACAAAGTTCATTGAGGAGATTAAATGCTTAAAGCGAAAAAAGTGGGAAAAAGCTAAGGTTCAAAATGAGAGAGAGTTTGGTCCTACTAGCCCAAATCCGCTAAATGCTTAGAGCGAAAAAAAGTGGGAAAAAGCTAAGGTTCAAAATGAGAGAGAGTCTGGTCCTACTGGCCCAAATCTGTGACCTGTGAAGCGAGCTAGAGAGGTCAGACCATAACAAAATACAACAGCAGCGGGTACTGAGGGTCCTCATGGAATGGTTAGAATTCTGGTACGTAGGTTTTATAATAAACGTCATCCAGGCGACTGTTGGAAAAGGTCCAGTGCTTGTTTGGGCTATGGATTGACTGAGCACCATGTTAAGGAACAAAGATTATCATGAACAAACGTTAACCAAAATGACATTTTTTATTCAACATTCGCTACCAATTATATGCCACCTAATATTAGGGTTTAAAAGAAGCACAAATGTTGTTGAATTAAGCTGGTGAGATTTAGATGCCATCGAATTATCATGAGCTCAATGAAATTTGCCCGTCACCTTTTTATAGGAATAAATGATTTTATACACTGAGCAAAAAAGCTAAGCAATTTTAACATGATATAAAATCAAACATTTAAACCTTTAACATAGAATTATGGAAACAACATTAACTACTCAACATCAAAATTAAGTTAACATCATGTTTACTATTGATTTCATTATGTCATGCCACTTAAGACATCTAAATATTATATCATTAACCTTTTATCAACTTATTTTCCATAGATCAACTTTTCTTTTCATAATTTCTATCTTACACACACGTATACATAAAGACTTTATATGTATAGAATGCATGAAAAAATAAATAAAGCAAATTTCATTATCAAATATTCTTAGTATACTTTTCAATCCAAGTACCACCATAATGACATTATATTTCATATCAAAACACTTATTTCAATTTCATAAATGTATATTTATTCCCAAATACATATACATATGGAACGACGGAAATCTGCAAGTGTACACAATCGCAACAAGTAATACATTGACAAGTAAATGTCTAGTTATCGTACCCACAGGGACTGTAAAAGAATTATTTATGAATGTAATTACAACACTTTGGCAAGGTAAAAATAATTTGGTTTTAGAAGATGAATTAAAACTAATTAAAAACTAAGTATAATAATAAAAGAAAATAAAATTCTAATGCACGATTTCAATTAAGATTTAATCAAGACGGTAAAATTGTGTTGGATTAATTACATCTTTTTAACTTAGAATTATTAAATTCATGCTTATGCTGTTACGAATAAATTCATGACAACTCGGAAAAATTGCTAACTATTGCTCATATATACTTATTAAATTCAACTAATTTCTTGCATGTTCCCATGTCAATTCAAACAATTAACTCAATTTAATAAACATATAAAAAATTATATGAAGTAACAAGGTAGCCATACCTTGAAGCAAATCACAGCAATGTTACAAGTTATGCAAGCATATGTATTACCAAATACAATGCTAATTCAAGCTTCAGCTACCTTAGAAGAATGAACATGCACTGATTAAGTACTGAGTCCATTAATTATAATTTCAATGTGTTTAATAATTAATTCTTTAGTTATATAACAATTATAATGTAAGAATAACTTAGGCATGATTTTACTAAATCAAGCATTTTTACCGAGGCCTATAACAGCATAAACAAAACTTTAATAAGTCAGGCAGGAAAAATATAATCAACCCAACACGAATTAAATTGATTAAAATAACCATTTCAACAACAATAATATTCATAGATATGTTCATCATAAAAACAACAGAAATTAAAAAGATAGGGAACAAGAAGGCAAATCCGGTGTTTCTCCGTGGCTTGACTGAGTGCTCCGTTCTTCGTCTCCGTTGTCTTTACCGAGAAAGGCTTCTATGAATCCTTGATTGCTGCCCAAGAAGGCTGAAGAACACCTCTTTTTCAAGAGAGGAAATTGGTACACGAACTATAGGAAAATAGAGTGGAAAATGGAGAGAAAAAAGAGTGGAGAGGAGAGGAATGAATGAGAGAATGATGGATGTTGAGGGATGATGAGAATGGGCAGCATAGGGTGCCTTTTATAGCTGAGGAGGGCTGCTAAAAATAGCAAACTTCAGTAGCCAAGAGACCCCCCACATGGCCGGCCATCCACATGGCAAAGTTGAAGCTTTCAACTTTGCTAAAATTAGCCTGGGGCAAATCCGTAAAGCCTTAAATTAAGGTGGGGTTTGAACAAAATTTGAAGGTCTTTCAAGGACTTTTTTGCAAGCTTATTTAATCAGCTAAAATGCTGATTTTGGTCAGCCTTTGGACGGTTCTGGGCTACCCAATTGGTGGCTGGTTCGGTTCGATAAATTGGGTTCAACTGGTGCGGTTCAACTGGGCCCTTTTTCCATAATTAATTAAAATTAATTTATTTAGCCCAAATTAAATTTGGAATAAATTAAAATTAATTATATTATGAATTAATACACATATTTGGACTGTCTTAAGCTGGAAAATCATTTCACCTTGTTACTTCAAATTGCTTCTCGGTTTTGTTCTTCTAACAGTGTCTGCCAAGTCAATTTTTGTCTTTTGTGCGAATCTGTCAAAAATAATCAAAATTCATTAAAAATACTTATCAAATTGACTAAAAATAAACATGTTCAAACTTTTAGCACGTTTAATTTATTTTATGAAAATTAATTATTTTATGACAAGAATTTTACCAAAACTGCCTGATTTTAAGTAAAAATAAGTATGAAAAATTATATAATTTTTTTGTGTTTCCAACATATTACCTCTACATTTATCAATATTTAATTTCAACTACATCATAACATTATACAAGTTCATTTAACTAATACAACAAAATATCAATCAGTTTATTATTCAACATGGAATATTTCATGTTCAATCACCTTGGTCATTTAATATGCTTTACAATTGACACTTACCATAACTCATTGGACTTGACACCAAATAAGTCATATAATGAAGCATATCAAGTTAGCACAAATCGAATTAGCTACTCGATTATCACCTTCTCTTTCTCTTTTTTTACTCAATAGGGAACTCAAACTATTAATATTCATAACTAAACATCAAAGATTTACATTTTACACATAGGTCCCTAATCATATGTAATTAGCCAAATAGCTTAAACTTAAATTAAACTTGATTTAACACATTCAACTACATTTTTATAACATGTTTTTCACATAACTAAGCTTAACACTTAACCATTTCAAACTTCAATACTTCATGAAATCAACAATGGTTACTTAGGTAAAACTTCACAATAGTGAAATCTAATATTTGGGTTGAATAAACTAAGCTTTCTTAACTAGGAATCCATGAAAATTATCAAAGAAAACTTCCTTGCCTTAGTGAATTGATGGATGGCAAATAAGAGGGAAAAGACCCTAAAATTTCTATTTCTTTCTTGTATTTATTGTGGACGAAGCAGTGAGGAGTTCATCTAGCATGCTACTTTTGGTATTGAACTTCTCAAGCATACTCTTGGTTGCTGCCAGCTTTTTTTATGTTTTCACCATGTTGTTAAAGTTCTTTAGCAAGTAGTGATTCTTTAGCTTCAATATACTTGATTAGCCTTGAATTTTCCTATTTGAAATTATCATTTTCTTATAGTAATTTTGAATTCACATCGCACACCTATTCCTATTTGCCTAATATTATCTTATAGGTCTTCAGAAATTCCTTATCAAAACTACCATCAGAATCTTTATCATAATCATCTTCAAGTCTTGTGATTGTACTTTTTATAAAAGCCACATAGTTACTAAGATGGTCTTCATCTGGTTCAGAGTTGTTAGATGAATCTTCATCACTTCAAGTCAAGCACAATGACTTTTTCTTTAGTGCGTTAGCGTACTCAGTCTACATTAGACCATTTCCTTAACACTCATAGCATTGAACACATTTCTTCTTATCCTTTTCTAGTTCTTTTTTAGTGACCACTCATTTAGATCTATTTTTGGGAAAATTCTTGCTAGGTTTAGACTTTTTAGCCTCTATGAATGCTTCTTAAATGATGTTGGAAGTTGGCACTTCTTTCATTTCAAGTGCAATATTTCTCTCACATTTAGTCGTACTTTAATTGGCTTTATCAAGCTTCATTTCAAAAGTCTACAGGAACCCTATAAGACAATCAATTTCCATACTCTCAAGGTCTTTAGCTTCCTCTATAGTTGTAACTTTGATAGAGAATCTCTCTAGAAGAGATCTCAATACCTTCCTGATCAGCTTCATATTAGAGTATTCTTCTCTTAGAGCAAATGTTTGATTCAACATATCATAAATGTAACGCCCCAAATTTTATATTTCTGTTTTTAGAAAAATGTGACACAAATATTTGTCTACTTCAGTGGTTAAGTGTAACACCCCTTACCCAGGTCCAATGCCGGGATAGGGTATGAGACGTTACCTTTCTAAATACGTGCAACCATTCAATCTAAAATCATAGAAATGCGTCTTAATTTAAAACTTTTTCAAATATTGTCTTACAAACCCTCACATGGGCCTACGAGGCTAAAAACGTGGTTTAGTAACAACCCAGGACCATTTCGAGCACTTAAGAAAATTTCTTCAAAAACTAGTAAAAATAGGGCACACGCTTGTGTGGCCTCCAAACATGGCTGTGTTGATGGCCCGTGTGCCTCACACGGCCTAAGCACCTAGGGACATGCCCGTGCCCCTCGTCCGTGCGAATTTATTTATAACATCGAACATACAGGGGTTTTCACACGACCTGGTCACACACCTGTTTGCCAAGCCCGCGCTGCGGCCCGTGTGAGAAAACCTTGACATTCTCTTTCTGACGTCATCACACACATGGCTACGGCACACGCCCCTGTGCTGGCCGTGTCCTCCATATGGTTGAGACACACGACCGTGTCTCATGCCCATGTGGTACACTGATGGGCATTTAATTTTTCCACTTAAGGTGCAAGGGACACACGGCCTATTCACACGCCCGTGGGTAGATCATGTGCCACACACGGCCTAGACACACACCCGTGTGTCTACCCGTGTGGACAAAAATAGGCTATCTACCAAGCCTCTTTGCCACCCTAAAACAATTACAAATGCATACTCAAATATACCAAGACTAAGGTATTCAACCAATAGCCATAATTTGACATCCACACAACTTAATAAGATCAATCTAAACAACTATCATACAACTACTCTAACAATTGCATTCATCAAACCATTTTGCATAATCATGAAACATCAACATTTCATTCATGAACCCAAGATAAATATCAGCCAATACTTTTGGCCTTATACAAAATATTGTATTTTAAATTCAAGCCAACACATTTGGCTCTCAAAATAATATGACACAACCCAAGCCTAGTTTCTATACATGCCATTTCTCAAAACACTTAAATCTAACTATACCGAGTGATCAAGCCGATAGTGTGAGCAAGGCCACCGACGTCTGATGATCCCCGAGCTAACTAGGCGGCACTAAAGGAAAATGAAAAAGAGAGGGGTAAGCATAAAGCCTATTAAGTCTATATGCAAACATTTAATACCTTAACCATGCATTGAACAATTAAAATGCAATTCAACTATACCTGATAAACCATAATATAGACATAATTTTACCCCATGCTTAGCACATTTTTGGATAAATTATCATTAAAATTGTGGAATTCGATGCTCCTAATCCTTTGATTTCATGTTTTATACTTAGGTGAGCATAGGAAAGTGAAAAGAACGAGAAACGGGCCAAAAACAGAGAAAATGGGCCAGAGTGAGAAATTAACACTATAACACCCCAAACCCAGCCTAGAAGTTGGGCTCGAATCTGGCGATGTCACATTGAAGGGTTGCTTTCAAAAAATGGTTTAGTTAAAAACTTAGTTCGAAACGAAATATGCTTAATAGGAATTTACTTAGTTAAAAATTCAAAGAATTAAATTAAATGAATAATTAGAAAAAAAACATGTTTATTAAATATAACGGTAACTAAATAAATCCCAACTAAATAGTGAAATTGGAGATACATAGCCTTATTACATCACAGTGAAGATTTGAAAATAATTATCATAAAACAATTATTAAAACTTCATTTAAAATTCCTAAGTAATTTGTAGTGTGGCTATTTCCGAGTCCTCTCCCGCATCGAGCCGTCTATTGTGGATCACCTGAAATATTAATAATAAGGGTATGAGTTTTGAAACTCAATGTGTACGACCCTTGGCAATCAAATCAATTCATTATACACATATCACATTGGGCCTAAGCCCTAACAATATCGGTGGTCTGGGCCTTAGCCCACATTGACCTCATATCATACCAGAATTACATGTATGCAAATGTTCACATCCCAAATCCAACCGCTACACACCACCTATACCAGCCCAACACACCTGTGGGGATGTCTACATCAACCCACCCATCCTCTACACTCCAAAGGTAGCACCAGTTGCGGCACTACTCACGTTGCAGCAAGATTGTTCTATATGTGTGGTGTAGCAAAGCTACTCGGTGGCTTAAAAGCCTACGATGGATCCACGGTCGTCAAGCAACTATGCGATCCTCAAAACACTTCCTCCGTATCATCAAAACCCATCCAAGTGCAACATACAATTCATGAATGCAACATACACATTTTCACACATTTTCACATATTAAGCACTTAGGGGTATTTTGGTCATTTCACTACCCAGGGGTATTTTCGTAAACCTACCCTACAGGGGTATTTCGATATTCCTACTCTACGAAGGTGTCATAGTAGCTCTACCTTACACGGCATTTTCGTAATTCTACCTTAGGAGGGTATTTCTGTAATTCTACCTTAGGAGGGTATTTTCGTAATTTCCTAATGATATGAATTTTAATTATGGATTTTGGCCCATCAACAAGTCCTCGTGGCTAAAGTGAACGGACACTATCCACCAGGTGGGATTCAAGAGAAGAGGAGGTGGGTCACTCGGACCGCTTAAGTACCAGGCTCTTCCATGATCCAATCCTAGACATGCATATGTCGGTTGCCACACCTTAGTCTATTGACTTGTCCACAGACATGTTTATTACCTAGTTAATTCTTATGAAAATTTGAGAGTCCATTTAACTAGGCCTAAAGTCCATTAAACCCTAACATGCATTCCTAAAACCCCACAAAGCCCAAACATGCTTATAAAGCCCATTAAGCCCAATCATGCTTATAAAGCCCATTAAGCCCAATCACAATCCAATCATACAATTCATGCATATCATATGAAAAAAATATCTCATATCACAAATTTTCCAATTTGGGCCCACAAATTCTGTAGGCCCATTCGAGATTTTGGGATTTTCAGCTTTTGTAGTTTTGCCGTGTGTGTGTAGTGCATGTACACACCTAATTGACGACTCGCACCCACACTATCCTCAGCCTTAACCTACAATCAACACAGTTTTCGAATCAATTCCATACTTTACTATAACTTAATTAATCCCGAAGCCTTACCGTAACCTTACTGTGAACCTTCGGCTTTTCTAGCCTTTCCTTAGCGAATAGTCTCGAATATTCTTAGATCTGCATCAACACACATATTTTATCAACATCAGGTGACTCATCTTCCATATGAGTCACCCTTATGGCTACACATATATTCGGCCACCCCCCTAAGAAATCGAAATTGAGAATGAGACACTTACCGAAACTCGCCTTCAAACTAACGGCTTAGATATCTGCTGTTTAAGCAATCAGCTTTTCAAGACTAACTTAAGGATGGTAATCAAAGACGAATATTGATGAAGGAAAAGAAATCGGCAAGGAACCACAGGTATTCAGCTTTTAAGAAAAAGAAGGGAACTACTAAGGGTTTCGGCAAACAATAGATGGCTATTTGGCAAAGGAAAAATTCGGCAAAGATGGAACAAAGGGGAGAAGAAGAATTCGGTAAGAGGAGGAGAGAAAAGAAACTATATGAAAGTAAGGAAAACCCTACTATGAAATTCGGCACTCCTTAAACAGCCAATAGCTGAACCTAGCCTTCCCTAAAGTCCAATTCGGCACCATCACTTCCCCTCTCCCAATCTCCTACTTTTTCTCCTTTATCCATAGCTTAAAGTTCTCTCCTAATCACTTCCTATCAGAGTCCATACCAACGCCACTACCAACCTTCTAGAAGGCCAAAATTAAACTCCTAAAAATACTAAGCTAGGATCCAAAACTTAATCAAGGCCCAATACTTCTAGGCCCAAAATTCGGGATGTTACAATTCATCCCTCCTAAAAACAATTTCGTCCTCGAAATTTCTAAATAACACGGTGGTCGTGTATCCACTACGCTACCGCTGCACACTCTGATCTAAATAATTTTAATACACACCCATGACATCCACCTATCGCAAACATCCTCAAACACACACAGAATAAGTACCAAATTCCGATTCAAATGTTTACAAAGCCCTAACACTTCCATGGCCTCTGCCGCGGCCTGTTGCACCTCTTGTAGCGCTCTTTGTTACGTACGTGTTTCTGGATTAAAAATTTTATGAGATTTTAGTTCATAATTCCACTGTTTAACGGTTATGTCTTATGTAATTTAATAATTTAAAAGTTATTTCGCTGATGCGATTCCACTGCAGGCTCAAGTTTCCTATGGGCTTTAGTCTCCAAAACCTATTGTTTAAAGTAGCCCAATATCAAAGTATAATTTAGAAATTTAAACAATATACTAACAGAAAAACAACTTACTTGGCTCGACGTCGAAGGCTCGGTGAACCACACTTCCAAAAACCTGCAAAAACTTTTTAATCTAGCTGTTTTAAAAACAAAATCTAAGGCCCATTTTACAGCCCGAGCTTTGCAGCCGGGCTCTAATACCACTAAATGTAACACCCCAAACACAGCCTAGAAGTTAGGCTCGAATCTGGCGATGTCACATTGAAGGGTTGCTTTCAAAAAATGGTTTAGTTAAAAACTTAGTTCAAAACGAAATATGCTTGATAGGAATTTACTTAGTTAAAAATTCGAAGAATTAAATTAATTGAATAATTAGAAAAAAAACATGTTTATTGAATATAACAGTAACTAAATAAATCCCAAGTAAATAGTGAAATTGGAGATACATAGCCTTATTACATCACAGTGAAGATTTGAAAATAATTATCATAAAATAATTATTAAAACTTTATTTAAAATTCCTAAGTAACTTGTAGTGTGGCTATCTCCGAGTCCACTCCCGCGTCAAGTTGTCTATTGTGGATCACCTGAAATATTAATAATAAGGGTATAAGTTTTGAAACTCAGTGTGTATGACCCTTGGCAATCAAATCAATTCATTATACACATATCACATTGGGCCTAAGCCCTAACAATATCGGTGGTCTGGGCCTTAGCCCACATTGACCTCATATCATACCAGAATTACATGTATGCAAATGTTCCCATCCCAAATCCAACCGCTACACACCACCCGTACCAGCCCAACACACCTGTGGGGATGTCTACATCAACCCACCCATCCTCTACACTCCAAAAGTAGCACCAGTTGCGGCACTACTCACGTTACAGCAAGGTTGTTCTATATATGTGGTGTAGCAAAGCTACTCGGTGGCTTAAAAGCCTACGATGGATCCACAGTCGTCAAGCAACTATGCGATCCTCAAAACACTTCCTCCATATCATCAAAACCCACCCAAGTGCAACATACAATTCATGAATGCAACATACACATTTTCACACATTTTCACATATTAAACACTTAGGGGTATTTTGGTCATTTCACTACCCAGGGGTATTTTCATAAACCTACCCTACAGGGGTATTTCAGTATTCCTACTCTACGAAGGTGTCATAGTAGCTCTACCTTACAGGGCATTTTCGTAATTCTACCTTAGAAGGGTATTTTCATAATTTCCTAATGATACGGATTTTAATTATGGATTTTGGCCCATCAACAATTCCTCGCGGCTAAAGTGAACGGACACAATGCACCAGGTAGGATTCAAGAGAAGAGGAGGTGGGCCACTCGGACTGCTTAAATACTAGGCTCTTCCATGATCAAATCCTAGATATGCATATGTCGATTGCCACATCTTAGTCTATTGACTTGTCCATAGACATGTTTATTACTTAGTTAAGTCTTATGAAAATTTGAGAGTCCATTTAACTAGGCCTAAAGGCCTTTAAACCCTAACATGCATTCCTAAAATCCCACAAAGTCCAAACATGCTTATAAAGCCCATTAAGCCCAATCATGCTTATAAAGCCCATTAAGCCCAATCACAATCCAATCATACAATTCATGCATATCATTTGAAAAAAATATCTCATATCACAATTTTGCCAATTTGGGCCCACAAATTCGGTAGGCCCATTCGGGATTTCAGGATTTTTGACTTTTACTGTTTTGCCATGTGTGTGTAGTGTATATACACACCTGATTGACGACTCGCACTCACACTATCCTCAGCCTTGACCTACAATCAACACCGTTTTCAAATCAATTCCATACTTTACTATAACTTAATTAATCCTGAAGCCTTACCGTAACCTACCGTGAACCTTCGGCTTTTCTAGCCTTTCCTTAGCGAATAGTCTCGAATATTCTTAGATCTGCATCAAATATCCGGCCACCCCCTAAGAAACCGAAATTGAGAATGAGACACTTACTGAAACTCGCATTTAAACTAACAGCCTAGATATCTGTTGTTTATGCAATTGGCTTTTCAAGACTAACTTAAGGATGGTAATCAAAGACGAATAGTAATGAAGGAAAAGAAATCGGTAATGAACCATAGGTACTCGACTTTTAAGATAAAGAATGGAACTACTAAGGGTTTCGGCAAACAATATATAGCTATTTGGCAAAGCGAAAATTCGGCAAAGATGGAACAAAGGGGAGAAGAAGAATTTGGCAAGAGGAGGAGAGAAAAGAAACTATATGAAAGTAAGGAAAACCCTACTATGAAATTCGACACTCCTTAAATAGCCAATAGCCGAACTTAGCCTTCCCTAAAGTCCAATTTGACACCATCACTTCCCCTCTCCCAATCTCCTACTTTTTTCTCCTTTATCCATACCTTAAAATTCTCTCCTGATCACTTCCTATCAGAGTCCATACCAACACCACTACCAACTTTCTAGAAGGCCAAAATTAAACTCCTAAAAATACTAAGTTAGGATCCAAAACTTAACCAAGTCCTAATACTTCTAGGCCCAAAATTCATCATGTTACAAACCCAGCCTGGAGTTCGTCACACGGGCACACCACACGCCCGTGCCTATTTAGCAGACCTCAACACGGCTTGAACCCAAATCACACGGGCATGCCACACGAGCGTGTCCCTGTCGTGACTTGCTTTAATTCCACGCAGAAAATGCTACTTAGGGGCTAAGAAAGGTATTTCAGAGTCTATATAAACACCTTAGGAAAGGGCTAAAAAGACACAAGAGTAGAAAGCAAGGAATTACTTGAAGAAAGCCGATTATCCATCTCAGAAGCCAGAATCTCTTTCAAGACTGAAGATTTCCCTTCAATTTCTTTCAAGGGTTTTAGGGTTTCTTTATGTTTTGTTTTTTTTCCTTATTTTGAGATGTTTTCCCTTATTATTATGAGTTAAATCTCCTAAATATCTGAGGGGGATGAAACCTAAGATGGATCTTGTTATTGATATCTGAATTATATGATAAATATTCGAAATTGTGTTTTTAATTCTTGAGTTAATATTTCAGGATATTGATTCAAGTCGAATGTGCTTATTCCATGGAGCAAATGTCCCCATTTAAGAGTAGATCCAACGTAATTAAGCAGAATTAATCGCAATCCTAAACATAGGACGATAAAAATCTACCGGATTAGAGTCAAATCTAATAGGGGGATCCATAGATCGAGTTAATGCAACACTAGGGGTTTTAATTAGAAAGAAATTTCAATTAATCAACCTAGGGTTAGTTGTTCTTAGCCTCAAGAGAGATATTTACATAATTTAGGGATCTCTACAGATCAAGTCGAATGAATAAATCGTCTAGTTTAGAGTTAAATAATAAGTGAAGTCTAGGTGGATTTTTCCTTGGGTATTGCCTTAATCGATTAGTTTTTCCAAAGTATTTCCCCAATTTATTCTTTGTCGCATCTTTAATTTAGTTAAATTTTAGTTTAAACTAACTCCCTTTTATTTTTTTAGGCTAGATAATAGAAAGAAAGTTATTACTAGTACTTTTAGTTCCTTTGAGTTTGATATTTCGGTCTTGCCATAAGCTATACTACTGTCTGATAGGTGCGCTTGCCTTATTCGTGATAATAGTTAGTGTCTAGGTATGATCATAAAAATTTAAAACTTATCACAATGCACATCAAGTTTTTGGCACCGTTGCCGGGGAACTAAAATATTAGGAAGACTCGATTTCTATTACTTTAGCTATTTTTACTTTTATTGCAATTTATTTTCTATTTTTATTTTAGGTTTTATTTACTAAATTTTTATTTCTTTTTATTTTTACCTAACAGGTGTCTCTAGTTTATGACTAGGAGGAATCCGCTAGGACCTTTGCATTTTGATAGTGAGATAGAAGCTACAGCTCACAGAAATCGTATAGAAATAAGATGAAGCTTATAGTACGTAGAAGAAAGGCAAGAGGATAAAACCGAGTCTACCAAAGAGATGGAGGCAAATCAAAATAATCAGCTACCTCCTGTGGTAGCCGCAAACCCAGTGAATTAAAATCCTACTCCTCGTACTATGTATGACTATGCTAAGCCTAATTTAGCTGGTACTGAATCTAGTAATGTTAGACCTACTATTGCTGCAAATAATTTTGAACTGAAACCTAACACTATACAGATGATTCAACAGTTTGCTCAGTTTGATGGTTTGTAGGATGAGGATCCTAACACACATTTAGCTAACTTTTTGGAATTCTGTGACACTTTCAAAATTAATGGCGTTTCTGATGATGCCATTCGCCTTCGGTTATTTCTCCTTTCTTTGAGGAATAAAGCTAAACAGTGGTTAAACTCTCTACCACGAGGGTCTATCACTACTTGGGAACAAATGAACGAAAAATTTTTACTTAAATATTTTCCACCGGCTAAAACGACAAAGTTGAGGAATGACATATCTTCTTTTGTGCAGATGGATTTAAAGACACTTTATGATGCATGCGAGAGATACAAGGATTTATTGAGAAGGTGCCTTCACCATGGGTTACCTCTATGGCTACAGGTTCAAAATTTTCACAATGGTTTGAACCCCTCAACAAGCCAAATGATTGATGCAGCTGCCGGTGGAACCATAAATAACAAAACACCTGAGGAGGCTTATGAGTTTATAGAGGAGATGTCACTGAACAACTATTAGTGGCAAGTCATGAGGACAAAGCTGACAAAAGCCACCGGTGTTTTTAATATTGACGCAGTCACTATGCTTTCTAATCAGGTAGAACTCTTGAATAAAAAAATTGATGGTTTAGTTACATCCAGTTATGCAGTATGACGCGAATGCAGAGTACACCTCCAATGGACATGGCAGGGAAAACGAGCAGATGAATTATATGGATAATAATCCTTGACCTCAAAACAATCCTTATAGTAACACTTACAGTGTAGGTTGGAGAAATCATCCAAATTTTTCATGGGGAGGATAAGGGAATCAAGGAAATCAAAGGCCACCACCCCCTCTGGGATTTCAGCAACTTCCTTGTCGGCAGGAAAAGAAACCAAACCTTGAGGAAATGTTGGAAAAATTCATCTCGGTGTCGGGAACCCGTTTTCAGAATACCGAAACAACACTTAAGAACCAACAAGCCTCAATTCAGGGACTCGAAACTCAAATAGGACAACTCACTAAGCTGATCTCTGAAAGACCACAAGGTGGTTTGACAAGTAAAACAAAAACTAACCCAAGGGAGCAACTTCATGCCATTACTACGCTCGATGAAGGAGGGTTAGTCAAGAACGAATCAGAACCAAGGCAAGAAGCTGTGGTAAGTAAAGGTAAGGTTGAGGTAAGTTACAAAGAGCCAATCGATAAAGAATATAAGCCTCGTGTCCCATACCCGAATGCGACAAGGAAAGACCACACAGATGAACAATTCGGTAAATTCCTTAAACTCTTAAAGAAATTACATATTAATTTACCATTTATCGAAGCTCTTTCGCAGATGCCAAACGCAGTTAAATTTTTCAAGGAGCTTTTAGCAAATAAACGGAAGTTGGATGAGTCGTCGCATGTGGAATTAAATGCAGTCTGCTCAGCTATTTTGCAAAACAAGCTACCTAACAAATTGAAAGATCTAGGGAGTTTTACAATTCCTTGCTTGATTGGTAGTTTAACTATTGATAGTGCATTAGCTAATTTAGGGGCTAGTATTAATGTAATGCCTTACAAAATGTTTAAACAACTTGGTCTTGGGAAACCTAAACAAACTAAGATGAGCATTCAATTGGCTGATAAAACCATTAGATTTCCTAGGGGTATAATTGAAGATGTTCTTGTTAAAATTGATAAATTTATATTCCTAGTAGATTTTGTTATTCTAGATGAGGATAGCGATGTGCTTTTAATTTTAGGGCGACTCTTTTTAGCAACTGCTAGGACTACTATTGATGTAGGCACAGTTAAACTCACACTTCGTGTAGGTGCTGACACAGTTACGCTTCAAGCTTGTGATTTTGTTAAGATATCTAATGATTAACATGATAATACAAGTTCTTTTAATAAGAGTAACCTTACTGTTCAACTTTCTTTACAGGACATTCATCGTAAAAGCACGAAAGAGTCACGTTTAAGTTCATGCAACAACAAGGGAGCAATCCATGAAGAGCGAATACTACAGATTGATGAACTAGACGAATGGCGAAGCAATAGCAAAGAGGAATCTAAGATATGCCATGCAAAACCAAAACAAAACCATGACAAGCCTAGGGATAAACCGAGTTAATTTAAGGTTGGAGACAAAGTACTCTTGGATGAAGGAGATCCTCGAATTGTTACGAAAAAATCCAATAAGCAAAGTTTGACGCCCTTCACGGTAATAAAAATCTTTCCATACGGTACAGTCGAGGTAACACACAAAGAATTTGGTACTTTTAAGGTAAACAATACTTAACTTAAACCTTATTTTCAATCTGAAACTGATAGCGGGAGAGAGGAGTTTCAACTCCTCAAACCACAATGATCATGTGAACAAGAGGTAAGTCGAGCTTAGACTATAAATAAGCGCTTCTCGGGAGGCAACCCGAGCACTAACACCATTAACTCGTTTATTCTATCTATTTTTCATGTTTTTAGTGTAGGTTTTTAACCCACACAGGCATGTCCTTGGCCGTGTGGAAATAGGGTCAAAATTCCCCAATTAAGACGTGCGACACGGCTTGCGATAAATCCACACGGCCGTGCAATATGGTCGTGCAAAGGACACGGCTTGGATACACGAGCGTGTCAAAATGCCATGTGCGACACTGACAATTGAACACGAGCGTGGTGAACATTACACGGGCATGGGCGAAATGAACGAACCAAAACCCGACCGTGTGACGCGGCCGTATGAACCACACGGCCTAGACACACGGGCGTGTCCTAGGCCGTACGATGAGAGGACCTTTGAGTCCATTTATATTTATTTTTAATTTTATCTTTATTTTTTATCTATTTTATTATTTTTGTTATATTTTTCCTTTTCCTTTTACAAACTTATTATTTATATTTTTCGAACTTTGTTTACCTTTATAATTCTTATCGAGTAATGCTTTAATTCTCTCCTCAGTTGTGTTTATTTTCTTAAGTAGCCCAGAATCATGCACCTCAAGTAGCTCTTTACCCAATTCCACTTTCACTATTCCAAAAATTTCATCCAAAATTCAGGAAGTTTCACTTCTCTACCTATCTTACAATATTATGCCTATATTCTTGTTTATCTTTGTACATTGAAGACAATGTACATCTTAAGTGTGAGGGGTCATTAATATTACTATAAAAAAACCCCTAAATTTTGCCTTGTCTCTCAAGTCACTTTCTCATATCACTATTAGAATGAATTCTGATTTATTTATGCTTTTCATTGATATGTTTAGATTAAGACATAAGTATTTGTGCTTTGACTATTCAAACTTTAAGACATTAGAGAATCAAGCATGATAAGTTAATTTTTTTAGAATTAAAATTTTTCTAGGTTGTTTCCCAAAATTTAAGTATTATCTTGAAGTTTGAAATTCACAGGATTGACATAAAAAAGCCATAATTTTTGTGAGATTTTGAGCTTTTAGAGCATATATTCTTTCTTGCTCACTTTTATGGTTGCTATGAGTGTGTCAGTATTGATTTGTTATTCTAGAACTTGCTTCGATTATGCATGTTGAGACCACACCATTGATTTGATATACCAAGATGATAAAGGCACCAAGGTTTTAACTCACTCACTCCATAAAAGCCTACCCTCATAATTAACCATTAGTGAACCCCCTTGAGCCTAATAACCCATTCATTGATTTATCCTCAATATTAATCAATAGCCATTATTGTTGAAATCCCCTTAATTCATTTGATCACCATTTTTTGTCGAGACTTGATTTGAATAAATTGCTTAGCTATGTTTTCCGTTCTTTAGTAAAGTTTCATATTTGATTTGTTCTTAAAAAAAATGAAGCTGCTCTATTGGTTGAATTGTCATTACAAAGCTATGCTTGAGCATGAACGATGTTATTTGTGAGGAAAAGTTCAATTCTAGGATCATTTATTCAGAAATGTAATTTCTCAGTATAAGTATTTTTCTAGTTAGGTAATTTTTCAATTCAATCTCGATTCTAACCTCCTTTTTCAACTTGTGACCACACCCCCTAACCAAAGCCATGTTACAACCCTCTAAAGACCTTTTGATTGATATATCATGTCAATTTATAATGGTGGAGATTTGATTTTCATGCAAGCTTATGGTAATAACTCTTCATGTTGACTAATGAGTGCTTAATTTCTGAACCCTAAACACTTTGAGTGAATAGAGTGAACCTATAGTAAGGATGTCAACTCTGTGTGATTTTGAATTAAGGATAATTACTTAGATAAGGGGAGATACGTATGTTTTCATGATAAAAGGTTCAACTTGGATTGTTTGAAACTTTGATGTTCTTTTAGTTGAACTCTCAAGGTATAATTACTTATTGATTATTTCGAAACATTATTGATAGGAATTATAAGTTGAGAAAAATGAATTCTTAATTGTGAGTTGAGGATTTTGCTTGAGGACAAGCAAATGCTTAAGTGTAGGGGTATTTGATAAACCATAATATAGACATAATTTTACCCCATGCTCCTAATCCTTTAATTTCATGTTTTATACTTAGGTGAGCATAGGAAAGTGAAAAGAACGAGAAACGGGCAAAAACGGAGAAAATGGGCCAGAGTGAGAAACCAACACGGCCTGAACCCAAATCACACAAGCGTGCCGCAGGGGCGTGTCCTTATCGTGACTTACTTTAATTCCACACAGGAAAGGCTACTTAGGAGCTAAGAAAGGTATTCCAGAGTCTATATAAACACCCTAGGAGAGGGCTAAAGAGACACACAGAGTAGAAAGCAAGGAATTTCTTGAAGAAAGTCGATTGATCCATCTCAGAAATCGAAATCGCCTTCAAGACTGAAGTTTTCCCTTCAACTTCTTTCAGGGGTTTTAGGGTTTCTTTATGTTTTTTTATTTTCCTTATTTTGAGATGTTCTTCTTTATAAACATGAACTAAATCCCCCAAATACCTGAGGGGGATGAAACCTAAGACGGATCTTGTTATTATTTTCTAAATTATATGATAAATACTTGGTTTGTTCTTAATTGTGTGTTTAATCATTGTGTTAATATTCTAGGATATTAATTCAATTCAAATGTACTTATTTAGTGGAACAAAAGTCTTTGCTTAAGAGTAGATCCAATATAATTAAGCAGAGTTGATCACACTCCTAGATATAAGACGATGTAAATCTACCGGATTAGAGTCAAATCTAATAAGGGAATCCATAGATCGAATTAATACAACACTGGGGGTTTTAATTAGGAAGAAATTTCAATTAATCAACCTAAGGTTAGATATTTTTAGTCTCGATGGAGATAATAACATAATTTAGGGATTTCTACGGATCAAGTCAAATGAATAAATCGTCTAAATCAGAGTTAAATAACAAGTGAAGTCTAGGTGGATTCTTCCTTGGGTATTGTCTAAATCAATCAGTTTTCCCAAAAGTAATTTCCCCAATTTACTCTCTGTCGTGCTTCTAGTTAATTAGTTTAATTTAATTAGTTAAAACAAATTCTCTTTACTTTTAGGCTAGATAATAGAAAGAAAATTATTACTAGTACTTTTAGTTCCTGTAGGTTCGACATTCCAGTATTGCCATAAGCTATACAACTGTCCGATAGGTGCGCTTGCCTTATTTGTGATAATAGTTAGTGTCTAGGTATGATCATAAAATTTAAAACTTATCACGCACATCAATATCTATACTTCCAAAACATGAATTCACTTACTCGTCCCACACCTTACCAAATATCCTCAACACAATTTTACGCACAAAGCTTATCTTACTAACACATACATTCCCTGCACTTATTTATCGCCACAACACTCATAAATTCCATTTAGGTGATTTCACAATATACACGTCTATGCAATAAACCATACAAGATAAATTCACACATAGCCAGACATCAATAATGAGGTGGTTCCGCACTTAGCCCACCATCATCAATAATTGCGATGGTTTCGCACATAGCCCACCTTCGTCAATAATTTACGGTGGTTTCGCACTTAGCCCACCTTTATCAATAATTTACGGTGGTTTCGCACTTAGCCCACCTTTATCAAAGATTTTGGATGATAACACACTTAGCTCACTAATTTCAACTATCACCCGGTGGTTTCGCACATAGCCTACCTTTATCTATGTTTTATGAAATTTTACCTGTACTTTCATTTCTCACATTTTCATCCAATGACAATAACATTCAACCACATACCATATAAAGCAATTATGAATAAAACCATTAATAAAAGAGGTATCATTTATATACAAACTTACCTCGATATACAAAATGTGATAACTCGATCAATCTCAATCTACGAGCTTGGCTTTCCCCTAGTCTAAATTCGGGTCTCGTACCTCTTAATCTATATAAAAATAAATTTACTAATTTTAATCATCAATTTAATCTAAACAATTCTAAAATCACAATTTGGAAAAATGACCATTTTGCCCTTAGACATTGACAAAATGACCATTTTACCTCTAGGCTTAGAAATTGATTTTTATCGAATTTCCTTATTAAATAAGCCAAACCAAAATCTTTTCACTCTTATAGCAGCCCAAAACTCCTATTATTTCACACACTTATTCTTTATTTTACAACTTCTACAACTAAGTCCTCTCTAAGTGTTTTCATGCAAATTCATTCACAAAAGTTGTTTATCAAACAACTATGATTCATTTTCCTTCATAAAAATTGATAAACCGTAAATTATACATATTTTTACCTCATGCTTAGCCTAAATTCTAGATGAATTATCATTGAATTTGTGGAAATTGGTGCTCCTAATCCTTTTATTTCATGTTTTATAATTAAGTGAGCATAAGGGAGAGAAAAGAGCAAGGAACGAGCCGAAAATGGGCAGATTAGGCCCAATTCAATAATCAACACGGCCTGGAGGTTCACCACACGGGCATGTCACACGGCTGTGCCACATTAACAGGCTCGAACACGGCTTAGAACTCGACTCACACGGGCGTGGCACACGGGTATCTCCCTGTCGTGATGAAGTTCAATTTCACTCGGAAAAGGCTACTTAGGGGCTAAGAAAGACATCCTAAACTCTATATAAAGACTCTAAGAGGTCACCACAAAAAAGGACATTATTTCAACTCTTCCCACCAAAATGGAGAGTTATCGGCAGGGAATTACTTGAAGGGAAGTCGATTGATCCATCTCAAGAAGCCAAGATCTACATCAAGACAGAGGATCTCCCTTCAATCCTTTCAGAAGTTTTGGGTTTTCTCATGTTTTGTTATTTTATCTCTTCTGAGATGTTTTCTTTTATAATTATGAACTAAAACCCTAAATATCTAAGGGGGATGGAACCTAAGACAGATCTTGTTATTGTTATCTGAACTGTGTGATAAATATTTGATTTGTTCTTAATTGTGTTTTTAACTCTTAAATTGATATTTTCGGGATATTGATTTAAATCGAATGTGCTTATGCAGAGGAGCAAAAGTCCCTACATAGGAGTAGATCCAACACAATTAAGCGGAGTTGATCGCAATCCTAGACATAAGATGAAAAAAATCTGTCAGATTAGAGTCAAATCTAATATGGGGAGCCATAGATCGAGTTAATGCAAGACTAAGGGTTTTAATTAGAAAGATATTTCAATTAATCAACCTAGGATTAGTTGTTCTTATCCTTGACGGCGGTATTAACATAATTTAGGGATCTCTACGGATCAAATCAAATGAAGAAATCATCTGGTTCAAAGTTAGATAACAAGTGAAGTCTAGGTGGATTTTTCCTTAGGTATTGCCTTAATCATCCAGTTTTCCCTAAAACAATTTCCCAAATTTACTCTCTGTCATTTCTTTAGTTTAGTTAGAATAGTTTACAATCAAACCATTTCTATTTTTAGGCTAGATAATAGGAAGAAAGTCATTACTAGTACTCATAGTTCCTTGGATTCGATATTCTGGTCTTGCCACTAGTTATACTACTACTCGATAGGTGCACTTGCCTTTTTATCGTGATAATAGTTAGTTTCAGGTACGATCAGTTTTATTACTTCATCACAATCACGAGATCAAAAATCCAGCAAACCACACTTATGTATTCATGGTGACTCTCTAAATTTTCAGCCACATTGTAAAATACACCCCTCAAAAGGTAGCTCATGCTACAAGGGTTCCAAAAATGCAAAAATCATCAAGAAAAGACCTTAAAATCACTTACTTATGAGTGCTTGAAGTTGCTGAAAACTTAAGCTTCTAAAACTCCTCTAATGGTTAAAATTTTCGGTAGTAAGAGAGGAAGGAAGAAAAAGATGAAGCTAGTCTTAGGCTTTATTATTAAATTGCTAAATATATCACATAATACCCAACTTTGACTTTTTTCCTCTAATTGCTTCTCTTGGCAGACCATGCCTAAGATAGTGGGGCTATTTGCCCAAAAAAACCCTCTAATTTTGGTTCTCTAGCTATTTGACATCAATTTCCAATAAAACACAACTTTTTCCTTTTATGCGATTTAGTCCTTTTTCATAATTAAGCCTTCAATCGCGTAAATTAATTTACCAAAATTTTCATGCACCCTTATAAACATGCTATAACACATATAATAGTGATAAAATAAATTTTTCAAACCTCGAGAAGTGATTTCAAAATCACTATTCCAACTAGGCCCAATTTCAGGCCGTTACATTAAGTGTTCTGGATGTGTGTGTAAGGTCCCAAGTTCAAGCCTTGTCTTTTGCAATTTTTTTTTATTTTTGGGATTATGCCTTACTCTTGTCAGAGGGATTATAATAATTTGTTTATAAACCCATACCAGAATGAGCCTGTTGGTTCAAGTGGTAAGGGAGTCTGTGTGTTGTGTGGAGGTCTTGTGTTCGAATGCCAGCACGAGCAAAGTTTTAGTGGAGCCAAACTCTCGGGTGATTGTGATTGTGTAGGTTAGTGGCAGAGAAAAATAAGGGATGTGCTATAGTTAGGGGGTAGTATCTGGTTGAATTTTCCTTTCTCTCTCTCAAAAAAATTCCTGACACCAATTTCCTCTGTTCTTCTTCTCTGACTTCACTTTTCATTCTTTTCTTTTTTGGTAGTCATCGTGCTCTTCTTTTCCTATGTTTTTCGTAGTGGTTTAGTCTCGCAATTGCGCCACTAGTGTTAGGTTTGTAGTCACTTGGTAAGTAAAACGTTGTTTCCTTGTAACTTCTATTTTGGGTTGTTGAATCATTGCTTATTGGGATTTGTTTGGTGCTTAAGAGATAATCAAAGGAGTTAAAGATCTTCAAACTTCGTTGAGTGTACGAAACCCCCTGTTGTTCAATCAAAGGTAACGTTTTTTATAGTTTAGGGATTGGCTATCTTATTATGATTTCGATTGAGTATCATTTTAAGTGACTAAATTGGGAAAAATTATTGGTCAATATCAGGTGATGGATATCTCGGGAGTGTTTCTGTATCGAAATCGTACTGTAACACCCTAAATTTGGGCCTAGAAGTTTTGGGCCTTGAGCATGGGATCGGTTAAAGGTGGCTTATAATATTTTGTTGTGCATGAAATTTCATAAATGAAGGCTTATTTCAATGGTTGAGGGTCCTAAGAAGTGTTGGAGAAGTCCTAGGTTCAAACCTGAACTCTAGCAAAAATTTTGGTTTTAGGTAAATTAAACCCTAGGTGTAAGTAGGTAGCCTTAAGAATATTTTTGGTTGAAATTTGACACAAGGAGCCTAGTGGTGGAGTGGCTGTGGCGTCATTAGCAAGAAGGAGCAAGGAGTGTGGCGTCATGAGCAAGGGGGACTTGGGTTCAAATCCCCTTGCAAGCAAATCTTTATATTTTGCTATGTTGGGACGACAAGAGTTGGTGTTGAATTTAAACTCTGATGATGGGGGGATCCACATCGGGAAGCTAACATAAGAGTGGATGCGAAGCTGGGTTTAAATAGGGAGAACCATGAGGAGAGTAAAGGTACCTTTTCTTGGCTGATCCCTTTCGCTTTATGGCGGGCTCGTTTGGCTTGGGCGTCGGCTAAAAGTGCTCGAAGCGCGGATGAACTCCAGTCTCCTATCAGGTGTGTATTTCTCACTACTCTAGCTGTAGGACGGCTACTTCGGGCCGCGATGGGCCGAAAGGGGCCATGTGGGCCCAATGGGCCTATGGGCCCAATTGGATAAGTTGTTTGATTGTGTAGTAAATATTGGACTAGATTAGGTGAATCTCATATCTGTGGCTAGATTTGGGCTAAAAGGGCCACACGAGCGTGTGGGCCCATTTGGGCCGAGAATGGGCCCTAGGCCTATTCGCATTATTATCTCTGTTTAGAATACTTTAGTTTACCAAATTACTGAAATACCCTCGACTTGTAAAATTACCAAAGTACCCCCGATTTACAGAATTACTATTTTACCCTCGATTTACAAAATTATTGAAATACCCTTTATTTACAAAATTACTGAAATACCCTTGGTTTGGAAAATTACCAAAATACCCCTTGTTTATAAAATTACAAAAATACCCCTGGGTTAAAAAATTACCAAAATACCCCTAGTTTGTAAAAATTACCGAAATACCCCTAATTAGTAAAATTACTGAAATACCCCTGGTTTACAAAATTACAGAAATACCTCCGGTTCATGAAATTATAGAAATACCCCTAATTTACGAAATTACTGAAATACCCCCAACTTGTGAAAATTATCGAAATACCCTCGATTTATAAAATTACCAAAATACCCTCAATTTGTAAAATTACCGAAATGCCCTAATTTATGAAATTACCAAAATACCCCTGTAGGGTAGAATTACCAAAATACCCCTGTAGGGTAGAATTACTGAAATACCCCTGTAGGGTAGAATTACCGAAATACCCCTGTAGGGTAGAATTATCGAAATACCCCTGTAAGGTAGAATTACCGAAATACCCCTGTATGGTAGAATTACCAAGATACCCCTGTGGGGTAAAATTACCATTTTGCCCCTAGGGTGTTAAATGATTATTTTGCCATTGTGGGCAAGTGACTGACTTGGACTGTGTATTTGACGGATTTGATTGTGAATATATGTTGGTGATATGAATGACTTGACTGTGATTGTTTGATTCAAATATGGGCATGACATTCTGCATACATGACATGTTGCATGGGTTGGGATTTTGTATGGAGGAAAATCTGATCTGTTAGGATCGCATGGTTGCTTGATGACTGTGGATCCACTGAAGGCTTAAGAGCCGTATATTCGTACTGATTTGATAAGGTCACACGGGTCACCCGAGATGACTGTGGACCGATCGATGGCTGAGTGCCGGTCATGTTACTGAAGGCTGTGTACCGTTATTGTGGGCTTTGTATCGATATTATGGGCTTCGTGCCGTTATTATGGGCTTGTACCATTACCGAAGGTTGTGTGTCGTTATTGTGGGCTTCGTATCGATATTGTGGGCTTCGTGCCGTTATTATGGGCTTTGTGCCAATATTACAGGCTTTGTGCCGATTATAGACACGTTACCGATGGCTTTGTGCTACGTATTCTGTTTAGTGGCTTTGCCACGTTATCTGATTCTGGTGGCTATGCCATAAACATCTGTTCTGGTGGCTCTGCCATAATATCTGTATCTAGTTACTCTGTCACATTATTTGTTTTGGCAGCTCTGCTGCAAATTCTGTGGTGTGTAGCGGATGGGTGGGTTGAGTTATTCCCCACATGATGTGTTGGTTGGTACGGGTGGTGTGATGGCTAGACTGGGTTGGGATTGCATTCACATTCTGATTCTGATTTTGATTCTGTTAATTGATATTGATTCTAATTCTGATTCTGATACTGATTCTGATTCTGATTCTGATTCTGATACTGACATTGACTCTGATTCTAATTTTGATTCTGATTTTGATTCTGATTCTGATTCTCATTTTGATTCTAGTTCTGATAATGTTTTTGATTCTGTAATGGGCTAAGGCCCATCTGGTGCAGTCTATTATAGTGGGCTAAGGCCCAATTGATACTGGAACTGTGGCAGGGCAAACTTTTTAATTCTTTTACATGACTGACTATTTGTATTTGTAATAGGGGATTACACACTGAGTTTTCGTAAATTCACCCCATTTATTAACCTTTCAGGTAATCCCCAGCCTTAGACGGATCGGAGCTGCGAGGGACTCAGAGAAGGCCACACACTGCTTATGCTTTCTATTTTGATTATTCACTCTCAAGTACTTTATTTTGGGTTTGGTTTGTAATAAGGCCTTTTATAATTTTCTGGATTCTTATTTTAAGGTTTTTATTTACTTTGACTTATATCTGCTAGAGGTGAATCGCGGTTTCTAAAATGTTAACTGTTTTTGAACACTACGTCTTCCGCAACTAACTAAATTAAGCTAAAGGTAATAATGTTTTTAAAAGGGATTAACTTTTAGTTGACCACATTTTGAAAATAAACAAACACAAGTTTTAGTTTGCAACAAGTTTCTTTAAGAAGGGTTTCTTTGAAAACATGGTTTTCAAAAAACACTTCAATGTGGCACACCAGACTTGGGCCTAACTTCTAGGCTGGGTATGGGGTGTTACACGTACCAAGTGTGTACTCGAGACTCAGAAAAAGGGGATTCGGTGAAAGCTAAAAATATAATCTGTCAACGCCACACGGGTGTGGGGTCGCCCGTGTGGTAGCCCGTGTGCAATGACACGACCGTGTGATTGACGAAGGCTAGGCTGTACACTAGACATGGCCGTGTGATGGCCATGTATTGCCATGTGCGACACACGGGCTAGACCTACTTGGGTCGTATAGGCCATACGGGGGTGTGGGTTTCTGGGCTAGGCGTGTGATCCACACAGGCAAGGCCAATTTAGGCGTGTGGGCCCACACGGGCAAGCCACATGGACGTGTGGGCCCATTTAACTGAAATGTTTCTTAGGGTTACACAGGTCATCCCAAACTACTGTAAGCCTACTGTAGGATCTATAAGAGGTAATTAGACCCTAATTTGTATGATCTGTATGACTGTTACTGTATTACTGAGCATGTATTACCATGCATATCTGACTGATCTGATTTGTATAATTGTATCTGATATTTATATATGACATACGTAAGCATAAGAGCATGATATTTTGATTATCTGCATTTGCATATACTGTTTCTAATTTTGGGGTTAGGATGATGATTATTGTAGGATGTGTTCTAAAAGGCATACGTCTATTATTTGGCAGCTCAGCTACAATATATCTGATATGTGTCGCATTCGGTATAGCTTGGTGTGTAGGGATGGGTGGGTGTTTTAAACCCCACATGGTGTGTAGGGATGGTCGAAGATGGTGTGTAGAGGCTGGGGGTAGGATTCTATTTTTTGCTTTATTTGCATATCTGTATCAAAAATGGGCTAAGGCCCTAATTTATATCTGTATATCAGTTACTGTATTTGAGATGGGTGAAGGCCCAATTCTGCATCCATACTGTAATGGGTTTAGGCCTGAATCTGAGACTATATGATTTTGATATTCTGAATCTGTAGTTGGCTTAGGCCTAAGACTGTGTTCGACTAATATCTGTTAATGTAATTGTGTGCATGATTTCTATGGGGATTACACACTAAGTTTACGTAAACTCACCCCTTTTCTGTTTAATCTGTACAGGTAATCCCCAGACTTAGATGGTTCGGTGCAGTGGAGGACTCGAAGGTGACCACACATATATTAAACTGTTTTCTTTTTATTTATGGTTATATTTTAATTTGTTTGGGTAATTTTGTATTTTGGGATTTATGGACTATTTTGACTTAATTTGGGGTTTTTACGCGATTCATGAATTGATAACTACATAAACTCAAATTTTACTAAAACCAAAGGTTTTCCTAAAACGAACGGTTTCATCTAATTACAACGGCTTCTAAAACTTTCGCAATAAATTATACTTTTAAAACAAACCGAATAATCGAATAAGTGTTTTTGAAACTGATAAGAGGCAATTAAAGGTAAATAAATTGAATGCTTTTTTTCGCGACAACTAGGTTTTCAACCACCATTCCATGTGACATCACCATATTCAGCCATAACGTCTAGGTCGGGGTTGGGGTGTTACAATAAAGTTTTGCATTCTGTTATAATCTTTGAGCCTTGCTCTCTCAAAGTCTCGAATCTAGTGGTCAACATTTGCATTTTGGACTACTTGCTAGTATTGTTTACTTCATGTGCAATTTGTAGAATATCCTAGGTTGCTTTGACAATAATGCATTAACAAGACGTTCTTCATCAGTTGCCCATTCTAGTTCAAATTTCTGGACTCTTCCAACTTCAGTTCAACTAATAGAGATTCCCATCCTATAAGAACTGAGTGTCAAGCTTTCTCTTCAATAGACTTGATGTTTGCCTTTATTCGTGTCTTTTAGTAGGCATAATTGACATAATTCAACATCTAGGGATAGGTGGTTGATGATCTTTCCATATATTGCAATTAACAACACCAAGAATCTCCACTAGCTATGTTAAGTGGGAAGCTCTAATACCAATTTTTTATCTAAACCAGTTGCTAAACTATAAGAAACAAAGTATGAGTAAAAGTTACAACAAAAGTGGGCAACTCTATTATAACTACAAAAACAACAATAAAACATGATACTAAAAATTGTTTACATAGTTTGGTTTTCCTATACTTGTGGAGCCTCGCTTAATGAGATGTATCCACTATCTTTCAAAACAATACAACTAATGATCTTAGTTCTAACACCCCTGTAAACAATCCTCACTTTTTTTTAATTCAAATACTAAACCTTTCATCACTAAATTTTCCCCTGAGAACTTAACTTGTAAAGTCAATCACAAAAATGTTTTATTTTCAAAATGCATTCTCACAAATAATGTTCCTATTGGGAAATGTGCCCATATTATAGTAAACATGTGACTATTTTCTATTTATTTGAAATATGAATAAAAATAAATAAAGTTAATTTCACATTTTACTATTATGTCTTTTCTATTTATGTCTTTTATTTTTGCATGCATGGCGAAATTGTGACAAAAAATATTAGCTCATTGATTGTTTAAAATTCAAACTGAAGATAAATGATATTGTAAAGAAGGTTTACATTGCGAGAAAGACAACTTACTTTAGTAGATAATCTAAATGAGTTTGTAATCCCGTAAAAGAATCAAAGTAAGCATTTGATTCAAATACTGAGAAGGATTATTATGTCGTCTACAATTCCAATTGGAGAGATGGCTAGTCTTGGCCATTGGAGCAATTGGCTCCACGAGTAAAGACATAGATGTATTTATTGGTAGAATGATACATTAGACTAGACCCAAGATGAATTAATTTTGAATCTATTTGTGAATTAATTCACTTGTGGCATTCATGGTGCGATTTACCTAAATCCTGAGTTAGTCACTAACCATGCGTATGCAACTCATGTGCTTTGATATAAGTGGAGGCTTATGCTCTAAAGATGATTGAGCACATAGCGGATATGTTGGGTACATGACTTGTGTATGGCATGGCTTCTGTAACGCCCCAAAAATCCCAAACTTCTTTTTGTGTGGTTTTTATGTGAATATGTGCTTAGTAGTCTTAGGCAAATATTATTTGAGTGTTAGAAGGCCCATAGTAGAGTTTGGGTCCAAGCTTAAAAGGGAAAATATTAAATTTATTTTGGAGTTTAATTTTAGGCTTCTAGAAAATTAGTAGTGGCGTGAAATTAGACTCTCAGAGAGGTAATCAGAAGAGAAAATTTAGGAAATAGATTGGGGAGTTATCAGGGAGAAAAATGAGGAGATGAGAAGGGGGAAGTGATGGAGCTGAATTGGGAATTGAGGCTATGGGCTATACTTTTGTGCCGAATTTGAGATCCTAGGCTAATGCCAAATTTCTCATCTTTTCCTCAAGTGTCGATTTGTATTTTTTTTTCTTCTCTTCTTTCTTCTTTTCTTGCCAAAATCCTCTACATTCGGCTTTGTCCTTTTTCCTTATTCCTTTGATTTTTATTACCTACTTTCACTAGATCTTGAATCTCCAAAGTCGACTAGGGGCTTGTCAGGAAGAGCTGAATTCCTCATTTAGGCTACCGTGTTTGTGAAATTAAGGTAACTTTAGGGGTTAGTAAGGATGGCCGAAAGTCCTTTTTTTAATAGGTTTTTTAGTATCGTTTTAGTTGCTATAGTATCGGTCTTGACTCGTGATTAGATGCCAGTCACCTAATATTTGGGTTTTATGATTAAGTTGGTATAGATCTAGGGTCTAATCGCAGTTGGTGATAAAGAAAAGGGGCTATTAAGGCTTGGCATACGGTAAGGTTATGGTGAGGCTTCGGGATTTTTATAGATAAAGTTTGTATTTAGCCTATGATTAATTGTTAAGTAATATCGAATGTAAGTTCGTGACTAAGAGGAAATCGCAGCACGCTCTATCGCTAGGTGTGTACAAATACTACACACACGATATCGGCAATGCTGAAAAGCCGAAAATGGCTAAATGGGCCCGGTGGGCCCTGAGGCTAAGTTTTGTGAAATTTATTGATTTGGTTATATGAATTGAGTTAGTCATGCATATTACATTATTTGAATTGGATTTGGGCCTAATGGGCCATATGATTGAGAATAGGCTTTATATATGGGTTTGGGCTTAGTATTTGTTAACTGCCAAACATTCATAAAACTTAAAAACACAACTGCAACCGTGGACAAGTCATAAGGTTGAAGTGTGGTAATGAGAATATGCATGTCTAGGATTGGATCTAGGGAGAGTGTGGTACTTAAGCGGTCTCAATGACCCACCTCCTCCTCTCTGGAATCCTACTTGGTGCATAGTGCCTATTCACTTTGGCCAACGAGGAATTGTTAACGGGCCAGGTAGGTACTGAATCCATAATACTTAAAGATGACCAAAATGCCCCTAAGGGAGAAAATGACTAAAATACCCCTAGGAGTTAAACTTAGGATTTATGGGTGTGACATGTTGCATTCATGTGATATACTGCTTAGGCTGCATGTGGGTGGGAAATTATGGTACGGAGGAAGAATTTGAGGATCGCATGGTTGCTTGACGACCGTGGATCCACCGTTGGCTTTTTAAAGCCCAATATGTGATTAGCAGCTTTGCTGCAACGTTAGGTAGTACCGCAACCGGGCTATCATTGCCGTGTAGCGG
The DNA here is from genome assembly GCA_020496765.1 of Gossypium stocksii. NCBI lineage: Eukaryota > Viridiplantae > Streptophyta > Magnoliopsida > Malvales > Malvaceae > Gossypium > Gossypium stocksii. Next base: position 19,081,216 of record CM035631.1, on the reverse strand, counting down.
ATGGGTGGGTCAATTTAGAAATCCTCACAGGTGTATAAGGTTGGTCGGGAAATGTTGTGTAGTGGATGGATTACTGGGGAGGGTTTTTACTGCATTGTATATGTGATATATTACGATGATACTGTGATTAGGGCTTAGGCCCAATTGATTGCTTGCATGTTAATGATTGCTGAGGGTTGTACACACTGAGTTTCGAAACTCACTCCCTCTTTAATTTTCTCAGGAGACCCTTAGTAGGCGGTTCAACGAATGGAGGGACTCGGATGTGGCCAGCTAGCAAGACGCTTTATTTTATTTATTTTTCTTTATAGTTTCTAAGTATTTTGATTTCGGATTGTAATAAGGCTTTACCTCTATTATTTGTTACATCAAACGCTTTACTTTATTTCCTCTAAGTTATCCCACGTTTTATTTTGAAACAATTGATTTATTCAAAATTAAGTTTTCGCACATAAAAATATTTTCCCTAAAAAGTTAAAAAAATAATTTTTAACCTATAGAAAGACTGATTGATTTTTAAACACAAGCCATTTGAAAAACAACTTTAAACTGGAATTTTACTCAAATTTCTTTAAGAAAGATTTTCAATGAAAAACAAGTTTTTTCACAAAAACACTTCAATGTGACAAGCCAGATTCGGGCCTAACTTCTAGGCCGGGTTTGGGGGTTACAGCTTCACTAGCAACAATGAAATTCATAGCTTAATTAAAGAGTTAATAATATCCTCTAATTGGCATTGTGTGGATTGATAAATATGGAATGTGGCCATGGGTTGCTTATTCTCAAACGAGTAATTTTTCACAATCATTTATTGCTAGTGATCATATTAATCATTAAAAAGGCACAATGGTGGCAATGAGATAAAATATGATTGTATTGAGTGAACGGATTTAACTCAAAGGAATCAAGGATATCATATAAGGGTAACACACACATGACAAGATTATTGGACAAAACAGTTTGATGAATTGTTTTCTTAAAGAGTATACAATAAGGAATTTTCAATCATGGTACTTCGTGTGGACTGACTCCATGATTAAGTAATTGTGAATTATCGAAATAATGCTTCTGGACATAATTGCAATCACTAGAGCCTAATTGTTTATGTCTGATTAGCCCCTCGATTAGTCCCTTCGCTAGCTCAACAAAAACTCGATCGGAATGCATTTGAATCAGAATAAAATTCTACGACTATGAGAATAATTTAACTGAGTTGATTTATTCGATATGGAATTAAATTAGGTGGTCGTAAGAATTGTTTAACTAGAGAATTTGATTAAAGAATTTTCTTAAAGAATTAATTTGGAAAAAATTAATTTTGATCAAGTAAAATTAAATTAATTAAATCAATTAAAATTAATATGATATTTTTGAAAGTTAATTTGCAAGTCAGACAATTGGCCCAGTAGGTAATTAAACTTGAAAATTAGACTTGAGATCATAAGTTGGGCTCGAGAACCCAAAACTAAGACCAAGCTCAAAAACTGGTCGAACCGGGCCTGGTATGTGAACTAGGCTGACAGTACAATCGGTGGCTAGATCAGACCAGTCGAGTCATCATTGACCCGGACTGAGCCGAAAGTAGCTGGATCGGTTCAAAGTGCCATAAGGGTATCGCGATGGCTGCGACGGCGCCGTCCCGGTGGCTACGGCAGTTGAGCAATGGAAGAGTTATACTCCTACTTGGACTCTACCAGAGAATTTGATTTTAGAATAATTATTCCAAAAATAATATTATTTTAATATATTAATATTAAATTAAATTTAATACTTATCTTAATAGTATTTTTTAATTTAATATTAAAGTGATTATTTTAATATTAAATTTAATTTAATGTTTATCTTGTACATAAACATTTTATTATTTTAATAAGATTTAATATTAATTTTATATAATATTTATCAAGATAAATATTATATTAAATTAATATTAAAGTGATTAAGTTTAATCATAGTTGAACTCTCTAAACTCTCCCTATATAAAGAGAGTATTGGGTCATTATTTACAAAAACTTGAATTCAAGAGAGAGTTGTAGAGAGAAAATTCTCTGAAGAGATTATTTCAGAAATTTCTAGAGATATTTTTCTGATTTACAACTTGAGCCAGAAGTTTAGAGAAATTGTAAAATTATGTTACTAGTAATTTTTGTAAAAAATTTTCTGATTCGAAGTGAGCCCAAACTCGACAAACGTGAGTTTGAGGATAGCAGAGAAGATTACTCGATCAAAGGGCTCATCATAGACAAATCGAAAATGTACAATTTTGATTAAGTATTTATTACTTTAGATATCACAATCAAAATCTTGTTTTGGAAAAAAATTAAAACTTTGATTTTTCCCTAAATTTATTTTCCGTTGCATTTTCCATACTCGTTTTTCCAACAGTTCCTTACTAAACGAATAGGTACTCTTAATAATCAATACATCAACCTATATAAGTCTTTCAAATATATCAAGATTTTGGAGACTTGCTAATATATTAATGATCAAACAAAATCTCTTCTAAACAATAATTAGAATAGCAAAAATACAAGATAATATTAACAACTAATGTAAAATGGACTGTTGGTAGATAAGACTTCAAGTTTTGGTCTAATCCAACTTCCTTGATCCAAAGGATTTGATATAATCAATTCGATTCGATCCTCATGATATGTTTCTCTAAATGAAATGATATTTATAAATGGGCTTGAATCATTCCATGATATAAGCAAAACCTAAAGATTTGTTTTAATAAATTGTCAATCTTCCAAATATGACAAGTTGTTTTGTTGCATTTGTAACGACATAAAAGTACGGGCATCGGAAAATGAGTTATCGGGTCTCTATTTTAGTAAAATAAACTCGTAAATGTTTATTAAAAATATTTACGAAATTAGTTATGTGGCCAATTAGATTTTAATTAAGTGAATTTAGTTGAATTAAGGTTAATTAAGTATTAGGATTAAATTAAATTAAGTGTGAAAGTTTAATTATATAATAGAGAAAAGAGAAAGGACTAAATTAGAAATTAAACCATAAAATTTACATGTGTGTGATAAAAATAAAATACATGTATAATAAATTATATACATACATTTGTAATACAAATGTATATTCTTATTAATTAAGCAAAAGATATTTATAATTATTATATTATATTATATTATATTATATTATATTATAATAATATATTAATTAAATAAAATAAAATAAAAAGAAATAAAGATTGAAAAAGAAAGAAACAATAACAGAATCGCAAAACGAGAAAGAGAGAAAGAAAGGAAAAAGAAAGAAGAAAAGGGAAATTGGGGTTGTGAAGGTTCTAAGCTTAATTGGTAAGCAATTTAGTCTCTATTCTTGTAATTTTTGAGTTTTTGGAATCCTAGAACAAAGTATTGTTGAATTTATGTTGAAATTTTATTAGTTGGTATAATTTTAGATATGGTTTATGATGGGTAAATTGATGAATTAGGAATTTAAATTGATTAAATTTCAAGTTAGAAATTAGTAAAGGATTGAATTGTAAAATAAAGTGTAAGTTTTGAATAGTAGGAACAAAATTGAAAGAATTTCGAAATTAGGGATTTATGGTGAAATTGAAGAGTTAAAATGATTTTATAGAAAAAATTTAATGAGAATATGGAATAGTTTTAGTAAAATAAAAATTAGTATTGATTTAAGGATTAAATTGGAACTTAGATAAAATTCATGTATAAAAGGAAATATTAGATGGAATTGGGTGATTGATGATTTTTAATTGTTTAATTACGTAGCTAATATCGTACCAGAGTCATCGACCAAGAAAGGAAAGGAAAAGGTGGAAGAGGAATAGATCGAAGAATTACGGTTTGTATTACTATAATTCGAATTTATTTATCAAATATTTAATTTTAATTAATATGCATGGTAAATAAAGCTATGGTGAGTAATAATATTAAATTAAATGATATTGAATTGAATGTGGAATGGAATTAAATTTTGGATTTATCTGAGCATTTGAACTGCAAATTGATTTGAGTTTGATTGAAATTGAATTGAGAAAATGTATTGAATACCCTATTAACTAGTCGAGCTAAGTCAGATATAGTTGGCATGTAACGCCCCGAATTTTGGGCCTAGAAGTATTGGGCCTTGGTTAAGTTTTGGATCCTAGCTTAGTATTTTTAGGAGTTTAATTTTGGCCTTCTAGAATGTTGGAAGTGGCATGAATATGGACTCTAAAGAGAGTGATCAGAAGAGAAAATATAGGAAGAGGTTAGGAGAGCTTATCGTGGAGAAAAATTAGGAGATGGGATGTGGATGAAGTGGAGCCAATTGGGACTTTAGGGGTTCAGCTTTGGGTATTTATAGGGGGTGCCAAATTCTTTTTGAAGAGTTTCCCATGCTTTGCCAAACTGAATGCTTCATTTTTCTCCTTCTTTCTAGTTCTTTTTCCTCTTTTGCAAAAGCCGAATACCAATATCCCCTTTGCCAATTTCTTTCTTTAATCTCTTAAAAGCCGAATACTCATATCCCCTTACCGATTTCTTTTGCTTTCCTCCATCATAAATTTGTTTTTATTATTTACAACCTTTAATTAATATTTTTAAAAGCCGATCACACTCAATATATATCTAGGCCGCAAGATCAAAGACTAGTTTCGGGTTCAAAGATTTAAAGCGTGGAAAGGATCTCTAGCAAGTAGTAAGTGAACTCGTTTTCAATTTCAGTTTTTTAAGGTGGCCGAATCTAGTGTGGTTGGTAGGGGTGACTCGTGTGGAGTACGAGTCACCTGATGTTGATAAAATATGTGTGTTGATGCAGATCTAGGAATATTCGAGACTATTAGCTAAGAAAAGGCTAGAAAAGCCGAAGGTTCACGGTAAGGCTACGGTAAGGCTTTGGGATTTGATGAAGTTTTAGTAAGGTTTTGAGTTGATTCGAAAGTGGTTTTGATTGTAGGTTAAGGCTGAGGATAATGTAGTACGGGTCATCAATCAGGTGTGTACATACACTACACACACGAAAATCGGCAAAAGTCAAAATCCCGAAGTCCCTAATGGGCCTGCCGAATTTGTGGCCCAAAGTGGTAAAGTTGTGATATGAAATTTTATGATGGATTAGTATGTGTGATTGTATGATTGAATTATGATCGGGCCTAATGGGCTACATAAGCATGTTGGGCTTAATGGGTTTTATGTATATGGTTGGGCCTAGTGGGTCTTATGGGATTGTAGAAATGCATGCTAGGGTTTTAATGGACTATAGGCCTAGTTCTGATCTCTCAAATTTTACATAAGACTTAATTAAATAATTAAGCAAACCCGTGGACAAGTCGCTAGACTAAGGTGTGGCAATGGACGTGTGCATGTCTAGGATTGGATCTAGGAAGAGCTTAGTACTTAAACGGTCCGAGTGACCCACCTCCTCTTCTCTTGAATCCTACCTGGTGCATAGTATCCGCTCATCTTAGCCGCGAGGACTTATTGATGGGCCAAAATTCATAACTAAAATCTGTATCATTAGGAAATTACGAAAATACCCTTCTAGGATAAAATTTTGAAAATACCCTTCTAAGGTAGAATTACGAAAATGCCCTATAAGGTAGAACTACTAAAACACCCTCATAGGGTAGGAGTACTAGAATACCCTTGTAAGGTAAAAATTACCGAAATACCCTTGGGTAGTGAAATGACCAAGATATCCCTAAGTTCTTAATATATGAAAATGTGTGAAAATGTGTATGTTGCATTCATGAATTGTATGTTGCACTTGGGTGGGTTTTGATGATACGGAGGAAGTGTATATGAGGGTCGCATGGTCGCTTGACGACTGTGGATCCAACGAAGGCTTCTGAGCCACGAGCAGCTCTATTGCAATGATAAGTAGTGCCACAACCGGTGCTACAACGAAGGCTTTTGTGCCACGAGCAGCTCTACTGCAACGATGAGTGGTGCTGCAATCGGTGTCACAATGGGTCTATAAGGATGGGTGGGTCGAGTATCTCCCCACAGGAGTGTAGGGTTGGAAGGGGGTGTACAGGGTTGGTTATGGTAATTGCATATGGCATAAACATCTTGATATTTGAATGTGGGCTCGGGCCCAACCGATGCTATCAGGGGCTAAGGCCCAGAGGCCACCGATATTGTTAAGGCTTAGGCCCAATGTGATTTTTGCATATTGATTTGATTGCCAAGGGTTGTACACACTGAGTTTCGAAACTCACACCCTTTAATTTAATGTTTCATGTGATCCTCAATAGAAGGCTCGACGTGGGAGAGGACTCAGAGATGGCCACACTGCAAGCTACTTAGGAATTTTGAATAATTTTCAAATTACTTCACTTTACTTGTTGTTTTTATTTAAATGGGTTGTAATAAGGCATTATTTCTCCGATAAGACTGTAATTAGGGTTTATTTTCTTTTTTGACTGCCTAGTTTTATCTTTACTTAGATAACTTTCTCAAATTTAAAGTGGATTTTAAATGACATTGCTTTTTGGGCATTTTTCTTTAAACATGGGCTTCCATTTTGGGCTTAACTAGAACTTGAATTTCTAAATCCTGACTTAAATTTTAACCAATTAAAGTTTCTATCAAATGTTCTTAATTTCATAAAATCGTTTTGGAAACAGTCATTCTCTTCAATGTGACATCGCCAGATTCGGCCATAACGTCTGGGCTGGGTTTGGGGTGTTACATTTAGTGGTATCAAAGCCCAGTTGCAAAACTCGGACTGTGAAATGGGTTTTAGATTTTTGGTTTTAAAAAAAAGTAGATTAAAAAGTTTTTGCAGGTTTCTTAAAGTGTGGTTCACCGAGCCCGCTACGTCGAGCCAAGTAAGGTCTTCTGTCATTACATTGATTAAATTTTTGAATTGTACTTTGATAGCGGGCTACTTTAAATAATAGGTTCTTAGAGACTTAAGCCTATAGAGAACTCGAACCTGTAGTGGAATCGCAACGGCGGAACGACTTTTAAATTATTAATTGCATAAGACATAAGCCTTAAAAAAAGTGGAATTATGAACTAAAGCTTTATAAAATTTTTAATTTAGAAACACGTACGCAATGATGAGTGCTAGAAGAGGTACAAAAGGCCGTGGTAGAGGCCGTAGAAGAGTTAGGGCTTTGTAAACATTTGAATCAGAATTTGGTATTTATTCTGTGTGTTTGAGAATGTTTGTGATAGGTGGATGTCTTGGGTGTGTATTAAAATTATTTAGATCAGAGTGCGCACCGGTAGCGTAGTGGATACATGACCACTATGTTATTTAGAAATTTCGAGGACGAAATTTTTTTTTGGAGGGGTGAATTGTAACACCCCGAATTTTGGGCCTAGAAGTATTGGGCCTTGGTTAAGTTTTGGATCCTAGCTTAGTATTTTTAGGAGTTTAATTTTGGCCTTGTAGAATGTTAGAAGTGGCATGAATATGGACTCTAAGGAGAGTGATCAGAAGAGAAAATATAGGAAGAGGTTAGGAGAGCTTATCGTGGAGAAAAATTAAGAGATGGGATGTGGATGAAGTGGAGCCAATTGTGACTTTAGGGGTTCAGCTTTGGGTATTTATAAGGGGTGCCAAATTCTTTTTGAAGAGTTTCCCTTGCTTTGCCAAACCAAATGCTTCATCTTTCTCTTTCTTTCTAGTTCTTTTTCCTCTTTTGCAAAAGCCAAATACCAATATCCCCTTTGCCAATTTCTTTCTTTAATCTCTTAAAAGCCGAATACTCACATCCCCTTACCGATTTCTTTTGCTTTCCTCCATCATAAATTTTTTTTTATTATTTACAACTTTTAATCAATATTTTAAAAGCCGATCACACTCAGTAGATATCTAAGCCGCAAGATCAGATACTAGTTTCGGGTTCAAAGATTTAAAGCGTGGAAAGGATCTCTAGCAAGTGGTAAGTAAACTCGTTTTCAATTTTGATTTTTTAAGGTGGCCGAATCTAGTGTGGTTGGTAGGGGTGACTCGTGTAGAGTACGAGTCACCTGATGTTGATAAAATATGTGTGTTGATGCAGATCTAGGAATATTCGAGACTATTCGCTAAGAAAAGGCTAGAAAAGTTGAAGGTTCACGGTAAGGCTACGGTAAGGCTTCGAGATTTGATGAAGTTTTAATAAGGTTTGGAGTTGATTCGAAAGTGGTTTTGATTGTAGGTTAAGGCTGAGGATAGTGTAGTGCGGGTCGTCAATCAGGTGTGTACATACACTACACACACGAAAATCGACAAAAGTCGAAATCTTGAAGTCCCTAATGGGCCTGCCGAATTTGTGGACCCAAAGTGGCAAAGTTGTGATATGAAATTTTATGATGGATTAGTATGTGTGATTGTATGATTGAATTATGATCGAGCCTAATGGGCTACATAAGCATGTTGGGCTTAATGGGTTTTATGTATATGGCTGGGCCTAGTGGGCCTTATGGGATTGTAGAAATGCATGCTAGGGTTTTAATGGACTATAGGCTTAGTTCTGATCTCTCAAATTTTACATAAGAATTAATTAAATAATTAAACAAACACGTGGACAAGTCGCTAGACTAAGGTGTGGCAATGGATGTGTGCATGTCTAGGATTAGATCTAGAAAGAGCTTGGTACTTAAGCGGTCCGAGTGACCCACCTCCTCTTCTCTTGAATCCTACCTAGTGCATAGTATCCGTTTATCTTAGCCGCGAGGACTTATTGATGGGCCAAAATTCATAACTAAAATCTGTATCATTAGGAAATTACGAAAATACCCTTCTAGGATAAAATTTTGAAAATACCCTTCTAAGGTAGAATTACGAAAATGCCCTATAAGTTAGAACTACTGAAACACCCTCGTAGGGTAAGAGTATTGGAATACCCTTGTAAGGTAGAAATTACTGAAATACCCCTGGGTAGTGAAATGACCAAGATATCCCTAAGTTCTTAATATGTGAAAATGTGTGAAAATGTGTATGTTGCATTCATGAATTGTATGTTGCACTTGGGTGGGTTTTGATGATACGGAGGAAGTGTATATGAGGGTCGCACGGTCGCTTGACGACTATGGATCCAACGAAGGCTTCTGAGCCACGAACAGCTCTGCTGCAATGATAAGTAGTGCTGCAACTGGTGCTACAACGAAGGCTTTTGTGCCACGAACAGCTCTACTGCAACGATGAGTGGTACCGTAATCGTTGTCACAACGGGTGTATAAGGATAGGTGGGTCGAGTATCTCCCCACAGGAGTGTAGGGTTAGAAGGGGGTGTACAGGGTTGGTTATGGGTAACTGCATATGGCATGAACATCTTAATATTTGAATGTGGGCTCGGGCCCAACCGAGGCTATCAGGGGCCAAGGCCCAGAGGCCACCGATATTGTTAAGGCTTAGGCCCAATGTGATTTTTGCATATTGATTTGATTGCCAAGGGTTGTACACACTGAGTTTCAAAACTCACACCCTTTAATTTAATGTTTCAGGTGATCCTCAATAGAAGGCTCGACGTGGGAGAGGACTCGGAGATGGCCACACTGCAAGCTGCTTAGGAATTTTGAATAATTTTCGAATTACTTCACTTTACTTGTTGTTTTTTTGTTTAAATGGGTTGTAATAAGGCATTGTTTCTCCGATAAGACTGTAATTAGGGTTTATTTTCTATTTTGATTGCCTAGTTTTATATTTACTTAGACAACTTTCTCAAATTTAATGTGGATTTTAAATGATATTGCTTTTTGGGCCTTTTCCTTTAAACATGGGCTTCCATTTTGGGCTTAACTAGAACTTGAATTTCTAAATCCCGACTTAAATTTTAACCAAGTAAAGTTTCTATCAAACATGTTCTCAATTTCATAAAATTGTTTTGGAAACAATCATTCTCTTCAATGTGACATTGCCAGATTCAGCCATAACGTCTGGGCCGGGTTTGGGGTGTTACATGGCATGCCATAGGATTGGAAGTGTTCAGGGATATTTCGATCTCGAGTCGATTAGGCATTAAATGTGTCATATTAGGCACCATGTGTGTCGTATCATTGCTTTCTGATAAATTGATTAGGTATTAAGTACCGTTTGCTTCGGCAATATCGATTAGGCAAAATGTGTCGTACTGGTGTGTTTGGTTGGATATGTGTATCCGCCAAGGTCCGAGTTATATTAATAGGGGTAAAATAACAAATTTGCAAAAAAAGTGGTATGAAATGAAATAGTAAATTGTATGATTTGTATATGAAATGGAATAAACTATTGAAATGAAATGTGGAAATCAAATGGAATTGAGATAGTGAAATAATGATTATTGTTATTATTGATCAAGTTAATTTAAGTATGAAATAGTTATTGAAACAGTATAGGCATAAATTGAAAATATATAATTCATTGCATAATGTTACAAATTTGAATTATGGAAATATCACTGAGTAAACATACTCAGCGTACGATTTGTTTCCGTGCGCAGGTTAGGTAAAGATAGAAGTTCCGATCCATCATCCAAGATAATCTCGAACTCAAACAAAGTGGTGATATATAGTTCTTTTTGGCAAACGGCATGTACCTAGGATATATATATGGTGATTTTGGGAGTTGATTGTAAATAGTGTATATTATGAATATGAATGGTTATATAATTGGGAAGTTAAGTTTATGGAATGAATGTTTTGGTAAAAAACTTAAAATGATTTGAATGTGGTGAATTTAATTGAATTAGATGTTATATCTGAAATGGGTATGAATAAACATTGAATAGGCCATTAGGTTAATGTTTATGTTATGGTTTAGGGTTAGGGGTGTTACAGTATTAGTGTCAGAAGTGAGCACTTCAATTGACACATTACAGCAACTTCACAAAGATGGAAACAATATGGTACATATTTTGTGTAATTATTAATTAGTTTCAAGCTAAACGTACTACTATTTATTGTATGTTATTTTTAAACACACATCTATATTTTAAATACATAGCTTTCACACACACACACACATATATATATACACATGTATGCTAAAATTTTTAGTAATTTAATACAAATAATATGTCTATATATTTTGTGTTGTGTTTATCCAACTAATACAACAAAACACAAAATTTACATATTTTTCTTGACTTTTCATGTGCCCTGAAAATAGATAATATCTTATTTTTAGAAGATAAAAGTATGGTTATATATAATTAATTACAGAACGAGAAAATCCATTTGTTGTTTAATTTTAATCTTACATATGAAGTAAAAGTAATTAAGAACCAATCACATTCTTTATTAAAATAATTATTTTTTGTGAATTATAATAATATTAAGAGTAAAGTTCGACTAGTAACTACGACTAACATGATTCGAGTATTTTTGACCATCAAACCATTATATGAGATTTTATTAAAAAAATTAATATGTTATTATAAAATATTAAGTATGAATAAGAAAACATATACTATTTGTACGTAGTTTAGACTTTTCAATAATATCACACCTATAAGACAAGGAATAATTGGTTAAAATGTACACATATTGTTTGTCTTTAAATTTAATATGATATACATTATTAACATGTTTGAACAATAAAAAGTCTCCTTCAAAGAAATTAAATGAAAATAGTTCACACTCAATTAATTAATCAGACGTGCATAATATTCCACGTGCTTGAAATCCTCTTTATATCATTTTTAAACTAAAATTTCAAGATCCTTTGGAGATTATATATCAAAATTATTATTAGTATTGTTTAAATATGATATATTAATTAATCTATTGGTGAAACAATATAAATAACTTAAAATATATACTTGAGTTTTTGAAATATATAATTTTATGAATATAATTTATGTTTTAATTATGAGAATAATTAATGATTCAGAAATAATGTAAAAGCGGCTTATGAAAATTAATAAAAATAATTCACTCATTTTTTGTTTCTAATATGGATAGAAGTGAAATCTTTAAAATTTATTACATTAGATATATTAAATTACACAACGGTTTCTCTAAAAATTTTAAAAATTAATTTGACTATTATTAAAATTATTTTATATTAAACAAAATTTAATGTAATATAGTAAATAACATATACCAACTAACATTTTAAATATAGAGGAAGTAATCGTTTAATAACTATAATTATGAAATAAATATTAAGATAAATAACTTGTATTTTTATGATAATATTAGTTATCTATATGATAAATATTAAATTTAAATTTAAAGATAAAGATAAATTTTATTTTAATTAAATTATATTATATTTTACTTTTGAATTTTGAATTTTAAGTATACTTTTAAGGATAAATACAAAAAATATTAGTTACATTAAATTTCTATGAAAATTTTAACTTTAAACCAAATATTCAAATTAATGATAAATTTTAACTTTAAACTAAATATCCAAATTAATAAATTAAGTTAAAATTAGAATTAGAATTAGAATAAACTTAACCCTATGTTTGGATAAAGAATTATAAAGGAGAAGGAAAAAAAAAAGGTTAAAGAGATGATTTTATTTTGTTTGAATAGATAAAATTAGGAAAGGAAAGTAAATGAAAGGAATATTTAAGCTTATGTTTGGATTGGAGGTGGAGAGGGGAAATGAAAGTAAGGGAACACATCATACTTTCTCTTCTTTGGATACATTTTATCAGATAAACTACGGAAAATAAGAAATATTCAGCATCCTTTACTTTCTCTTCAAACTTCAATTTTTTATTTACCCAGAAATGTTTTGAAAAGGAAAGCCAAACAAATTTTAAGATGTAAAATGTTTTTTTTATTAAATTATTTTATGAAAATATTTTAATTATAAAATTTTATTATTGTTACTCATTTCCTTTCTTTTCCTTTTCACTCTTTATCTTAATACACATATGACATATAAGTGTTTTCAACTTTATTTTTTTTTAAATTAAAATAATGTAAATTTAGGGTGAGTTTAGATAACCGATTGGCTGTGGTGCAGTGCGTTTAACTTACTTTTTGTTTCACGCTACAGTATCTAATCTCATCGCCACTATTATTTTTACACTAACTACAGGTAAACGCATCGTCCATCCAAACCCACTCTTAATCATCTGCCCCCCACACCACATTTTAATTTATTGCCTTTACCATTTTTATTTATAATTCTACCAAAATATTTAAAAATTTGTAAGGCTAGCATTTGGTACATTAACAGTGTATTTTTTATTTATTACACAAATAATTTTAAAATATTGACATATATATTTTTTAATATTATACTATACTCCCTGTAGAATATTTATCAATCCCTAACCCTATTGATAGAGTTTAAAAATTCCATTGTCAATGTACCAAATAATTTTTCTAAATTTATATTAGTTGATTAATATTTTCATAAATTTGAAAGAAGATATTTTTATATTTATGTTAAAATATATGTTAAATGCAAAATATTTTGTAAAAAATTGAAGGATTCGGATAATAATATAACAGAGTTGTATCACAATTCAATCTTCAATTAATTAATATGTTTAGGAGCAGATAAAATGTGCAATCCCGACTATGAATTTTGAACATTATATTTTGCTTAAACTTAAATTATAATCATCACAACTTGAATAAAAGATTTAAAAAAGAAAAAAAGAATGGGATTATCAGATTCATTGGAGCCGACCTGTAAACAGACAGCGCTTTACTCCTGAAATGATCTAAAACTTGTATATTTTAAAGCAGGGAAAGGCCATATTCTCAATCATCACAATCCACAAAAATAACCTTTTGTTTGTTTATTTATTTATTAAAATAAAAAAATAAAAAACCCCATTTCTTTCGCGTTCTCATTTCAACACCTTCCGCTTTCCATAAAATTCAAACTCATCCCCTATGCCTATGCCCATGCCCATGCCCATGCCCATGCCCCCTCTCCTTTATACCTCTTTAACCACCTTTCCCCCTCTCAAAAAAAATACCCACTTCTCTTTGTCTCTCAATTTCGTCGTTTCTGAAAATATTAAGGATTTCTTTTGCCTTTTCTTTCATCGTATTACTTTCTCTTTTTTTTCTTTTTTTTTGCTACAAGATCAACCTGGGAAACTTCGAACAGGTTTTTTTTTTTTGTGTGTCATCATGAACAAGTTACACGACTGGCCTGAACCAGTAATCCGAGTCCAATCCTTGTCCGAAAGTGGCCTAAAAAGCATTCCAGAAAGATATATAAAACCAGCTACGGACAGACCTTCGTTAAACGTGGAAGAAGACCCTACGAACATGGATGTAAATATTCCAATAATCGATCTTACAGGCTTGTCGGAAGACGGAAACAATCTGCCTCAATCAACGATGGATCAAATTTCATTGGCTTGTCGGGAGTGGGGTTTTTTTCAGGTTGTGAACCATGGAGTTTGCCCTGGATTCATGGATCAAGTACGAGAAACTTGGCGTAGTTTTTTCCATTTACCTATGGAGATGAAACAAGCTTATGCTAACTCACCCAAGACTTATGAAGGTTATGGTAGCAGATTAGGGATTGAAAAAGGTGCCATTCTTGATTGGAGTGATTATTATTATCTTCACTATCTTCCTTTAACTCTCAAAGACTATAACAAATGGCCTGCAGCTCCTGATTCTTGCAGGTACGACTCACACTAAACTTTCTTCTTCCTTTATTATTATTTTTTTAAACAATTTAATGGTTTGGTGCTTGTGACTTAACATCGATAGAGTTGGAGAGCCGGTAAGCAAAAACAATTAACTGAGATGGTACCCATTTCATCTCGAAAATTACTTTTAAACTATCCGGATGCGATATGAAAGAAAAGAATTGGTGGGTTAACTATATTCTGGGATGAATACAAGCTTTTTGATTTGGCTTATTCAACGGCTGTACTGTGCAAATTTGTCAATGCATGTTATGGTTTGTCGTTTTCTTAGTCTACTGTGTAATATGTCTCAAACTTAGCCGGTTTCCCATCAATATATTTAAACAATTCATTATTTCATCAACCATCATCTTGGATTTTCTTTTTTAATTGTATTTATAATAAACAAAGGTTGGTTATTGTAATGAATGTAGGGAAGTAATTGATGAATATGGGATGGAATTGGTGAAGTTGGGTGGGAGAATAATGAAGGTTTTATCGATAAACCTTGGATTAAAAGAGGACCGTCTCCAAAATGCATTCGGTGGAGACAACTTTGGGGCATGTCTAAGGGTTAACTTTTATCCCAAATGTCCACAGCCTGAGTTGGCTCTTGGCTTGTCATCCCACTCCGATCCCGGTGGTTTAACCCTTCTCTTAACCGACCATCAAGTCCCCGGTCTTCAAGTCCGAAAAGACGACAAATGGATCACCGTTAAACCTGCCCCACATGCATTTATCGTCAACATCGGTGATCAAATACAGGTGAAATTCCTCTTTTTTTTTTTTTTTTTTTCTCAAAGGTTTATCCCGAAAAAGCAACTCACTTTTTTTTTAACACATGCTGAATCACATATCATACCAACTATTGTTATATTATGACATTCACTATATTTAAGTCTTCGCCTTCCAAACTTTTTCTCATCTTTTCCTTTATTTTTTGAATAGAAGATTAAGCATGCACCACTAAAGTCATGAGCTAGTGTTAGGTTACTTTTTTTTTTTAATTGCCATATAAGTAAGCTTCTCAAAATATTATAAAACAATTTCTCCTCTAGATTTCTCTGTGATTAATTTTTAATGTAGTGACTGTTTATAATTTTTAAGACAAAAAAAAAATTGGATAAAATGATTATTTTAAGGTTTACGAGATAGGGGTGTTCAATCGGTTAACTGACCGGTTAACTGACCTGAAACACCATTAACCGAATTAACCGACCCTTCAAAAATTTTAACCGTTAACTGAACCGAAATTTTTTCAAAAAAATTAATCGAACAGAAATTTTTTCGGTTAATTTGGTCGATAACCGAATTAACCGAAAATTATATATTTTTTTATTTTTGGTTAAAATAAGTATAAAATTAATCGAATTACCCGATTTACCCAAATTAACCGAATTACCCGAATTAATCAAATTACCCGATTTACCCGAATTAACCGAATTAACCGAATTAATCAAATTAACTGAATTATTTTTATTTTTATTTTTATTTTTATTTTTATTTTTATTTATTAAATTATTTGTAATTTTTATGATTGGGTTGGGTAATTGGGTTGGATAATTGAGTTGAGTAATTAGTTTTAGTTTGATTGGGTTTATGTTGGATTGGGTTTGAATGAATAGTGGGCTATTTATATATTATAATTTTATTTATTAATTTTTTCGGTTAACCGAAAAAATTCGGTTAACCGACCGGTTTCAAACCGAATTAACCGTTAACCAAAAACTTAAAAAATTATTGACCGACCCCCAACCGAAAAAATTTGGTTAACCGACCGATTAACCGAATTCGGTCAATTAACCGAATTTTTTCAGTTTTACCCGAATTTTGCACACCCCTATTACGAGATAAGATGTTTGGAATGTTCGCAGGTATTGAATCGTTAGTCTCCTTTATCCACGTGTTACAAAAAATTATATCTATTATTTTTTGTTTGATTCACCATTTTCTTCGTTGTAACTTTCTAAACCACCCAATAGTTTAACTATGATTACTTTAAAAAGAAAAAAAGAAAAGGATATAGTTTAAATATTATTGATTACAATAATTCAACAGTGGAAATCTAAGCCTAATAATTAATCACATTGACAAACATGGCCTTGGACCAAACTAGAATTTCCACTAGAAATAGTTTCCCTATTTGTTTAATCAAGGCTCTTTTAATAGTAAGTATTCCATTTATCATTATAGCCATACATACTTTACCAATACACAGAGATAAACAGTGTTATTATCAAGATGTCAAATATCAACTCATGAAGCAGATATTTACATAAATTTAATAAAAATTTATTGATCATGGTTCCAATCATATAATTTGAGAAATACAATATGAGTAATATTCAACCCCCCTTTACTTCTCGTGTTTTTGGTAGAAAGAATTATAAATACTAAAATTAGAGATTCTAATATGATATCTTTAACGTGATAGCATTGGATTTCAATATTTGTGAAAATTTTATAATCCTCTACTTGATTATATAATTTTTTTTTTTTTTTATAATTGAGTTAGGTCCTAAGCAACGCCAATTACAAGAGTGTAGAACACAGAGTGATAGTAAATTCGGACATGGAAAGACTGTCATTGGGGTTCTTTTACAATCCAAAGAGTGATATACCCATGCAACCAATGGAAGAGCTGGTTTCGACAGATAAACCGGCATTGTATTCACCAATGACATTCGATGAATATCGACTTTTCATCAGATTAAAAGGTCCCAAAGGCAAGTCTCAAATTGAATCACTACATTCTCCTAGATGATTTTGGTTGATAGGCAAATTTCATCAACTCTTCCAATTATTATAACTGTGTTTTTATTTTGCTATCCAGTTATAATTTTAATAATGTTAGTAGATATTTTGTAAATTGTTATAGCTAAATGTAAAATAAAAGCACGCTAATAATTGAATCGCCTCTAATGTAGTTTATTTTAAATCTTATCTATTAAAAAAATCAATTGTACTATAAAAATAATTACTTTCTTTGCTTTTCTCAAGTTTATAAAAACTAAAAGTAGGAGCAAAACAATTATAATTTTAGCGTATTGTGTTCAAGGGCCCTGAAATTGACTGCTAATTTTGGGATTATATGAAGATAACTATACTTTGTCCCACCATTTAGCCACCGTTGATTAAGGAAATACTATGGTTTAACATTAAATAATTGTCGCATATTCCTTGTTATAATTGCACCTCTTTTTGTAAAAGAATTTTGCATTTGGGTGTGTTTGTATATTACATAATAACTGTAGTATGTATAAGAAATTCTAATTACGTAATCACATTTTAATTTTTCTTCTAAAATTTAACGGTATAAATTATAATTAAATTATTTAGTAAAGAATTTGGAAAATTCTTAACTCTTATCTTACGAATTAGAGTATCTAATTCGATGTTTTCCACTAATCAATATAGTCACCTGAATATGTTACACGTATATAATTATTAAATTTAAAAAATATCGATATCTTTTTCTCTCATCTCTATTGATGTTCAAAGTATTTCTTTTTTTCTTTTTAAAAATTAGCAAAGAACCTATATTAAGTGACCGAGTTGGATCCGAACAATCTTATTATTATTTTTTAAAAATATATCATGCTACATTTTCAAATAATTTAAATTCAAATCTCAATTTGAGATTTCTAAGAAAGAAATGATTATAAATAAATTAAGGTATTGTATGAAGTAATTTGAATAATTGAAATGTGAATGTGTGTGTGTTTTTTATTTAAAAATAGGGAAGCATGTTTATAAAAGTACATGGATGGAACCATTTAACTACCATCTTTCTTTAAAATTTGTAGCTGACTCTAGTAACTCACGTGTTATAAATGCCCGAAACGAAAACAACCAAAATCATTATTCTACTTAAGCATACAATGGGCTGATAATAATTTTTTCTTTTTTTAAGTAAATAATAAATTAGGGGCTTAGGAATGCAAATAAAATTAATTAGATACCCTTGATATCATCCAATTCTATATTAATGGATTCAAGAGATTATTTTATAATAATAATAATTGAGATTATATGAAATTTATATTCTATTGAGTAATTCAGAACTTTTCATTTTTTTTTACTAACATATCAGATTGGGCTTCATTAAAACTTGAAAAAAGTCCACACAATTTAAAACAGAAACAATAGAAAATAAATGGCCCAAAAACGTGCGACTCGAACTCAAAACAAAAATAACCGTTTAAAAATTAATGCTAGAGATCTTTCTAGACTAGTAATTAATACTACCGTCCTAAGTGCCCAACCAGAGACTCTATCGCCTTTCATTTCCATCATATCTATCCTTACTAGCTTTAATGGCAACTTCGGTTACCAAGGGAGCCTTATACACCATCTCTTAATGTTTATCTATTTGAAACTCCCCTCCATCTTTCCATCTCCCATTTCTTCAGTTCGGTTCTCTCTCGCTTTCACTCCTAGCCTAGTTTTCAGCATAGCAGGGGACGCTTTCGATTAGGTATATTTCTTCACTTCTCTTAAGCACTTCCGTAGCTAGAATATGGGCTAGAATATTTGCAGGTCTTGGGGTATGTTCAAATCTAAGCCTCCGATTCATTGATTTCATCTTTTGAATATCATGAATGAAAGCCCCAATCTGTGATTTCTCAAATGCTGTAGTCTTACACTTCTTTATAACTGATCGCGAATCACCTTCTATGATTATTTCTGATCTGTTTATGTTGGCTGCTATCTGAGTTGCTCGTCGACAAGCAATGGCCTCAGCCGCAAAAGCGGATGCCACCCCTCTATGGATCTCTGTACATGAGAGAAGGATGCGACCCTTCCGATCTCTTGCTACTATCCCCGCCGCTGATTGGTGGGTGTTCGCGTCATAAACACCATCGAAGTTTATTTTAACTGTCCGTCCAGGAGGGTTAGTCCACTTGCTCTCTTCCTTAGACTTCTTAAGAATAGCCTTGCCTACCCATCTATTTCTTTTAAATAACTCCAGATAAATCTTGCAGTCTCCTGACCAGATCTATTTATTTTTTCATGAATGCAAGCGTTCCTATCTCTCCAGATAGCCCACAACGTGTAGCAAATAAGCATACACTAATCTTGAGGAAGAATAGCAAAGACGTTGGTAAGCCACTGATCAATCTCTAACTCTGAAAACTGTGGGAAAGTTGGAACTAATAATGTCTCCCATGTTGCTACTGAAATAGGACACTGTCGAAAAAGGTGGTTTATTGACTCTGCTTCCAAGCCACATCGAGGGTAGACTCTACTATTAGCAAGCTTCCTATTTTCCATATTTACCCGAGTAGGCAGATAGTTCCAAGTGATTTTCCAAGTTGTATTTTTTATCTTTGTAGGAAGGTCTAGGCCCCATAGTTTCCTGTAGAAGTCCCTGTAAATATTTTGTAAAGCATAAGCTCTAGGGTCTAATTTTTGTAATAGTTTGTAAGCGCTCCGGACAGTATACTCTCCCGACAGTTCACCATTCCAAGCCAGAAAATCCGCGTAAGGTACATACGCTAAGGGAATCCGGAGGATCAGTTCAGCTTCTGCTTCTCGGAAGGTATTAGAAATCATTTCCTTATTCCATGCTCTTTCGGGATTTTTAATTAGTTCAGCCACTTTATCATAATGCTCACTAACAACATCAGACGATAACTTTAAATTTTCATAATCTGGAATCCAGACATCGTTAATAACTGAAATACTTGAACCCGTTCCAACCTTCCAGATCAGACCCTTCTCGAGTAGTCCCTTAGCCGCCCAAAAACTTCGCCATGTATACCAACTTTTATTTCCCAGTCGCGAATTAAGAAAATCACTTTCTGGAAAATATTTAGCTTTGAACACTTGTACAATTAATGAATTTGGATCTGTAATAAGTCGTCATCCTTGTTTTGCCAAAAGAGCTACATTGAATTGAACCATATTCCTAAACCCTATCCCACCTTCTTCTTTTGGTCGGCACAAATACCTCCATTGACACCAATGTATACCCCTTTTCCCAAACCCTTTTTGCCATCAATACTTAGCAAAAATACTTTCAATTTTCTCACAAAGTGAATTTGGTAAAAGAAAACATGTCGTGGCATAAGTTGGTATCGCTTGTAAAATTGCTTTAATAAAGACCTCCTTTCCCCCTTGAGAGAATAGCCTGGAACTCCAACCATCAATACGTGCCACTATTCTGTCTAGAAGGTTTTGAAAAGCCTCTTTTTTCCTTCAACCCACCACATTAGGAAGACCCAAGTACTTTTCTGGATTTGATGAGCCCCTAACTCCCAATAATGATGACACGTTTTCCTTTTCCTCTTCATCTGTGTTGGAACTATAAAAAATCGTCGATTTGCTATAATTCACACTTTGGCCCAAACAACTCTCATACTCCTGTAGTATTTCTTTCAGAACCATTGTTTCTTTTACTGTTGCTTCCCCGAATAGCACACAGTCATCTACAAATAATAAGTGTGTTATCTTCGGCCCTCTTTTACTTGCCTTGGCACCTTTTAACGACCCCTTTTTTTTTTTTTTTTTTGCTATTCTCATCAAAGATGAAAGATCCTCACTACATATTAGGAAAAGAAAAGGGCTTAATGGGTCTCCTTGTCTAAGTCCCCTAGTTGGTTGAAAGAGGCGACCTCTCCTTCCATTAACATTTACGGCATAGGAAACTGTGCTAATGCACTTCATTATTAACCCAACCCATTCCTTTGCAAAGCCCATCTCTAGCATCACTTCTTTTATAAAATCCCATTCAACTCTGTCATAGGCCTTGCTCATGTTAAGTTTTACTGCCATATAGCCTTTTTTCCCTGTGCGCTTTTGTCGAAAAGTGTGTAAAATTTCATAGGCTAGAAGTATATTATCTGAAATAAGATGCCCCGGGACAAATGCGCTTTAGACCTTGTCAATACATATGCCAATCACCTCTTGCATTCTGTTTGCTATTGCTTTTGCTACAATTTTATACGTAACATTGCACAAACTAATTGGTCGAAAACTTACCAGTTTGGTAGGTTTAGGAACTTTTGGCATGAGCACAATATCTGTCATATTTACGGAATCGATCTCTTTTTACCATTCAGAATTCCTAAACAATGATCAACCACATCCTTTCCTACTATATCCCAATACCTCTGAAAAAACAATGCATGAAAACCATCTGGTTCTGGTGCTTTGGTTGGGCCCATCCCTTTTATTGCAGCTCAAACCTCTTCTTCCCTAAAAGGGGATAACAATCTTTCATTTATCACATCAGTAATTCTTCCTTCAATTCCTGTTAACAAATTCGTGACATCCCCAACACCATTTGCTGTAAAAAGCTCCTAAAAATACAAGGTGGCTGTCTCATTAATCTTTGAGACTTTATTTATTTCCTCCCCATCTTCCAGAACCAGCTTGGATATAGTATTTGCCCTTCGCGAGCTTGTAACACTCCAAACCGGGCCTAGAAGTTAGGCCCGAATCTGGCGTGTCACATTGAAATGTTTTTGCGAAAAACCTTGTTTTTCATTGAAAACCTTTCTTAAAGAAATTTGAGTAAAATTCTAATTTAAAATTGTTTTTCAAACGGCTTGTATTTAAAAATCAATCAGTCTTTCTATAAGTTAAAAATTATTTTTTTAACTTTTTAGGAAAAATATTTTTAAGTGCGGAAGCTTAATTTTGAATAAATCTATTGTTTCAAAATAAGACGTGAGATAACTTAGAGGAAATAAAGTAAAGCGTTCAATGTAACAAATAGTAGAGGTAAAGCCTAATTACAATCCGAAATCAAAATACTTAGGAACTATAAAGAAAACAAATAAAATAAAGCATCTCGCTAGCTGGCCACCTCCAAGTCCCTCTGTTCATCGAACTGCCTACTAAGGGTTTCCTGAGAAAATAAAAGAGGGAGTGAGTTTCGAAACTCAGTATGTACAACCCTCAGCAATCATTAACATGCAAGCAATCAATTGGGCTTAAGCCCTAATCACAGTATCATCGTAATATATCACATATGCAATGCAATAAAAACCCTCCCCAATAATCCATCCGCTACACAACATTTCCCGACCAACCTTATACACCTGTGGGGATTTCTAAATCAACCCACCCATCTGCACACAGCAATGGTAGCCCAGTTGCGGTACTACCTAATGTTGCAGCAAAGCTGCTATTCACATATTGGGCTTTAAAAGCCAACGGTGGATCCACGGTCGTCAAGCAACCATGCGATCCTCAAATTCTTCCTCCGTATCATAATTCCCACCCATATGCAACCTAAACAGAATATCATATGAATGCTGCAATCATACATATAATATAAATCCTACATTTAACACATAGGGATATTTTAGTCATTTTTGCTCTTAGGGCATTTTGGTCATTTTTAGGTTTTATGGATTCAGTACCTACCTGGCCCGTTAACAAGTCCCCGTTGGCCAAAGTGAACAAGCACTATGCATCAGGTAGGATTCCAGAAAAGAGGAGGTGGGTCATTAAGACCGCTTAAGTACCAAGCTTTTCCTAGATCCAATCCTAGACATACATATACCCATTACCACACCTCAACCTTATAACTTGTCCACGGTTGCATTTGTGTTTTTATGTTTTATGAATGTTTGGCAGTTAGCAGATACTAAGCCTAAACTCATATACAAAGCCCATTCTCAACCATATGGCCCATTAAGCCCAAATCACAATTGTATGACCCATTAAGCCCAAATCTCAGTTAAGTGGCCCATTAAGCTCGAATCCAATTCAAATCATGTAATATGCATGACTAACCCAACCAAATCAATAAATTTCACAAAACTTAGCCTTAGGGTCCACCGGGCCTATTTAGCCACTTTTGGCTTTTCGGCATTACCGATATCGTGTGTGTAGCATTTGTACACACCTGATTGACGACCTGCACTACACTATCCTCAGCCTTGACCTAAAATCAAAACCACTTTCAAATCAATTCCAAACTCTACTATAACTTTATCAAATCCCGAAGCCTTACCGTAGCCTTACCGTGTACCTTCGACTTTTCTAACCTTTCCCTTAGCAATTAATCCTGAATATTCTTAGATCTACATCAACACACATATTCTATCAACATCAGATGACTCGTCTTCCACACGAGTCACCCTTATAGGCTACATATATATTCGGCCACCCCTTTAAGAAACCGAAATTGAAAATGAGACACTTATTAAAACTCACCTTGAATTTTGCGGCCTAAATATCCACTAAATATGCAATCGACTCCTAACCCCCTTGATCGAGGGTAGCAAAATAGATTGTAATGGAGAACAAGAGAAATCGGTAAAGGGTATGGTTCTTCGGCTTTTAAGAGAGAAAAGAATAATGGGACCACTAGGGGTTTCGGCAAAACAATGGATAGCTTAATTGGCAAGGGAAAGATTCGACTATGGATGAAACAAAAGGAAGAGGAAGAATTCGGCAAGAAAAAGAAGAAAGAAGAGAAGAAAAAAATACAAATTGGCACTTGAGAAAAATATGAGAAATTTGGCATTAGCTTAGGATCCAAATTCGGCACATATTTATAGCCTATAGCCTCAATTCCCAATTCAGCTCCATCACTTCCCCCTTCTCATCTCCTCATTTTTCTCCCTGATAACTCCCCAATCTTTTTCCTAAATTTTCTCCTCTGATTACCTCTCTGAGAGTCCAGCTTCACGCCACTACCAATCTTTTAGAAGCCTAAAATTTAACTCTAAAATAAATTTAATATTTTTCCCTTTTAAGCATGGACCCAAACTTAACTATGGGCCTTCTAACACACAAATAATATTTGCCTAAGCACACTAGGCATATATTCACATGAAAACCACACAAAAAGAAGTTTGAGATTTTTGGGGCGTTACAAGGCTAATGCACACTTATAAAAATATGTTGAATTCTTATCCCCCAGCTGTAGCTAATTTATTCTTGCTCTTTGCTCCCAATACATCTCATCCTTCTCAATTTCCATATTCAAATGTATTTTGGTACCAATTAGCTTTGCCAATGTTTCATCATCCCTGTCTTGCTTCAAAAGCTGTTCAAGCTCCTTACTCAACCTTCTTTTTAAACCCTCCTTATTCCTTCTATTTAAACCTGCCCATTCTGTCAATGAAGCTTGCAGCCTTCTGAGTTTCTCAACCAGCGTTCCTGGAAAAATTCCTAGGTTTCCCTAATCACTTGCTCAACTGACTCCTCCATAGTCCACCAAGCCTCAAAATTGAATCTTTGACTTTTAATAGAATCACTAGCACTGTTTGTGTTGATAAGAATAGGGCAGTGATCTGATGTTGAATATGGAAGATGTTGAACATATCTCATTGGGAAAAGGGTTACCCAATTTTCATTTGCCACCCATCTATCTAATCGCTCCCTGATATTAGTTTCTGGCAAATTCCTTCTTTCCCATGTAAACCAGGTCCCAGAATACCCAATATCCACAAGTTGGTACTCTTCCAAAACCTCCCTAAATGCTTCCATCCTCCTTTGATCCCTTTGCACTCCCCATTTTTTCTCAAAAGAGTACATGATCTCGTTAAAATCACCACCTACCAACCATGGGTAATTTTGTTCTTCTCCTAACTTCCTGAGCAGATTCCACACTAGATTTTTGTCCTTTGCATAAGGTGAGCCATAGAGCCCCGTAAATCTCCACTCTTCTTGAATATCATCCTCCTATATCACTACATCAATATGCCATTTAGAGTAACTTCTTACAGATACCTTTAATTCATCTTTCCAAATTAGACACAGCCCTCCACGAGATCCATCTGCATCCACTTCAATTCCATTCATAAAACCGCACTTCCTCCTAACCTTTTCCATACTATTTTTATCTAATTTCGTCTCCATCAAGAAGACCATATGGGGATTCTGCTGCTTAATTAAATATCGCAACCTTCGTATTGCCCGTGGATTCCCCAATCCATGGACATTCCAGCATAAGTTTTTCATTGTGACCGGTCGGCTTGCCCTCTGGTAGCCGCCGATTCTGAATTAGTAAAATCATCGTTCTAATTCGAAATCCCAAAAATTACCCTCTCTGTGTCTCCTCCCCCTCCTTTCCTATCTTCGTATCTACATCTTTTCACTCCATTTTCACCTGATGCTCTTGTATCATTACTTCCATTCACATCATCTGGAAATTTTCATTTGCCAGCAAGATTCTCACTTATCCATGTATCTGTCATGTGCACTGGGCCTAGACGCTTCTAGCTTGACTTCTTAGGAGCTACTTGTACCTTCCCCTCCCCATTATCATCTTTCTTTAACGCACCAATTTCTTAATATTGGATTGTACCTCCTTTTCGTTTAATCCTTCCTCCCAGCCTGTCACTTGCCTTCCATCTTACCTCTCCCTCTACTTGAAAATAGTATCATCAAATTTTTCCATTCCACTAAACTCCTGCTCCACAAGACATATGTAGGATCGTTGAGCATTCAACTACTTTACATAAGCATTTAGTTTTAAACTTTCTTTCCCAACAAAGTTAGATTCGGCTTTTAATACTGTAGTAAATGGAGGATCATCTCTAACTTTATTTTTACCTGCAGGGCTTAACACTAAACAATCATTAAAACTATGTCCCATTCTACTACATCCGAAGCAGAAAGTCGGCAATCTCTCATATTTGAAAGAAATCCATGCTTTATCAAAGTTATCGCTTGATACAAAAATACCTCTCCTAAGTGGTTTCTGCACATCCAAATTAATTCTAAGTCTACATATGTCACCAATAACTTCAGACCTAATTATTCCTCCGAAAGTACCACCAATAGCGTGCATGAGATCCTTCTTGTCAAATTCTGGCGGACAGTAGCCAACTCTGATCCAGA
This sequence comes from Gossypium stocksii, assembly GCA_020496765.1. Lineage (NCBI taxonomy): Eukaryota > Viridiplantae > Streptophyta > Magnoliopsida > Malvales > Malvaceae > Gossypium > Gossypium stocksii. Next base: position 19,054,902 of record CM035631.1, on the reverse strand, counting down.
AAGGCGACGAGGTAAGTCGGATCTGGTCTCTCTCTGTTGGGCTCCTCAATCGATCAAATAAAATAACAAATTTGCGGAATAACCAAGGACGACCTTCTATGACTGTCTCCAAATCTTCCTCTTAATCAAAAATAATTAGAAACAAATTCTGCCCCGCCAACTGAATTTCAAACTTTTTCTTGGTTTTCCACATGCTCTTCAATTATGCTATAAACCTCTCTGGATTGAAAGACTTTTTTGTCCAGACTGATGCTATCGAAGTTGGTTTATCAGCCGGTACCACCCTTGATCTCCTGACTGATAATTGAATAAGTTCTTCTGCCAACAGTGTAATCTCCTCGTCACCAAACTCCTCCTGACCACCGCTCTTCTCCATCCCAAGCCACAGCAGTAACTGATCTCTCTAGGACTTTGTGAAAAGCACTCTTGGCGTTTTAGGGTTCATATGAAATCTTTTATTTAGGACTTGTATGTCAAAATTTAAACCTTTCAATAAGCATAAAATTTTTATTTATTAATAGGTTAGGTCAAAAACTTTCCATTATTATTACCTCACTTCTATTACATATTATTTTACTTTATCCCTTCATTACTTAATCCATATATACACATATTTTTATAAATATAATGTTCAATCCATTAATTAAAATAAAAGAACGAAGGTATAATATCTAAAATGAAACTTGCAAGAAAATGATACAAAATCGAGGAAAACTTAAAGTTATCAAAACAACACCAAATTCAACCATTAAAAATTTGATAGCAGAAAAAAGGGCTGAGTTATTGAAAGAAACAATTAAACCAATAGAAAAAGTGGGTCAAAATAGATTTTTTTAAAAAAAGTTAAAATTGAGTTGTAATTTATGGGAATAATTTATATTAAGTTGATCTTAAAAATTAAGGTTTTTAGGCATTAATAAGATTTTATCATATCATCAAAGTTTAAAGACATGAAATTATTATTATACATTCATACATAGAGAAATTATTTTATAGATCATTCCCACCACATTATTCATGATCCCTTCTCAATTATTTAATGATATTTCAAAAAGAATTTCATGTCATTGAAAAATAATTTTAGTAATTTTTTTACTTGAACCCAAAACCTAGAACTCCAAACACATAAATCCAAACCCTTAAAACCTTGAATCTCGAAATCATAATCCGTAACCTCAAACTCTTAACCCCGAACTCATAATCCCAAACCTTTGAACCTTAAATCTTAAATCTCGAATCTAAACCCTAAACCTTGAGATTTGAGATTTAATATTTAAGGTTCAAGGTTCAAGGTAAAAAATTACCAAAATTATGTGTCAATGACATGGAAAAAATTGTACAAAAATTACTATATTTTTTTCTAAAATTGGTTGCACAAAAATTTAAAAAATATTAACTTATCAAAAAAATGAATAAAATTTGTAAAAGCAGAAAAGATGTTTGTTTATAATTTAAAAAAAATAATTATTTGAAATAATTTAATTAAAGTTAAATTAAGTTGGAGAAGATATTAAATATAGATGAGTGTATAATAATATTTTGTTATCTTCAAAATTTTATGACGTGGCATTATTTTATTAATGCCTAAAAACTATACATTTTAGGATGATCCTCGTATAATTTATTCTCGTAATTTATATACTTAATTTTGTTGTTATAATTCATAAAATAAATCTTTATATTTTTATTTTTTAACCTACAGTTCAATTAATTAAATAATTAATTGAATAAAAAGTGGATAATCAAATAAATTCATCTACTAATTCAATTTTTACTACATTCAAAAAAATCTCAACCCAAAAATTATCATTTACTTGAGCTGACAACATACACTTTTTTTCTAAAACCCCTTAACGTGCCATTATTTAGCATCATAGTGCAAATTTATCCACTTTTGGTCATTCTTTACAAATCTTCCGAGTGAAAGTTTTTGGTTTTTTTTTTTTTTTAAATCTCAAAATTATATATAAATTTTACTTTAATGAATTTAGTTCTAAAAAATTATTAACACAATTATTGAAATTCTATCCTTTTAAATTTATATATTACATATAAAAATAATTATATTTATCTAATATAAAAATAAATTGATGTATTTATTTTTTCAAAAGTGTATGTTTGAATCAAAATTAAAGTTTCATGTACACATTTGATCAAAGTTTCATGTGTAAAATTAAATTAAATTAAAATTTATGTATCAAATTACACATTAAATCAAAATTCATATATAAATTTAAAATTTATCTTTCTTTTTTTCAAATGTAGCTAAAAGTTTAGAGTCACTTTCTTGGGCTTTCACTTATCCTATAATTCATGTCATTTAGACCTTTATCTCCCACTAAAATTAGAAAATATTTATTAAATAAAATTAATCAATCTAACAATTTTTGTTTATTTCCAAGTCATGATCAATTAGATGTTAATTTTTTATTGATCAAATTTAACAACCAGTGATTAAAGTCAATATTCTCACCTATAGATTAAGGTTCTTCTCTAAGTAATATTAATTTAATTGTTTAGAGTACGATGACATGCTTAAATATGATTATGTTTTCTAGTGATGCTTTTAAATATTAAATTAATAAATATATAGGTTATTTTAATTGCCTTAATAATGGAAAGGAGTTAGTGCAAGTTTAAGGGATAAATATTAAAATTATATATAATTTTCTATTTTTTGTTATACATGGAATTTGATTTTATGTAATTTTAGATATGAAATTTTGATTTGATTAAATTTTCACAAATCACTAACAACATTATCAAATGATCACCATTTTATGTCGATATATTGCATATACAAACAATTATATTAATCCAATATGAAAATAAATGAAAGTATTCATTTCTTCAAATGTGTACAATTGAATCAAAATCAAAGTTTTATGAATATGAACCACAATTCAAGTTTCATGTATATAATTGCACTAAATTAAAGTTCATGTATCAAATTGCACATTAGACCAAAGTTCATGTATATATTTATTATTTATCCCTTTTTTTAAAATAACTTGAAAAATAATTTAGGGTTTACATAATATTTTTGATTAGTTCAAAGATGGTGGATTCATCTCACTGAGTTAAGCTCCGCAAGTATAGGGAAACTATATTGCGTAAATAATTCGTTGTCCATTGTTTTTATGGTGTCATAAGTGCCCACTTTCGCTATCACTTCCGTTCATACTCTGTTTTCTTAAGCATATTAACAACTGGTTCAAGTGAACAAAAAAAATTTTCATATGAATAAGGATATAATATTTTGTATGTAATAGCATTTGTACACATTATGCCAATAAATTAAAATAATATTCCCCATTACAATTGGCTTTTGACCAAAGCCAAATATTTCCCATTTTAAAAATTTTGAATATGTAGTATATAATCAAGGTGCTCCACCATAATACACAAAATGAGTATTTAAAGAAAATTTGGAGTATACATTAATTATGAGTCTCCTTTTATTAGTAGACATTTTGAGCAAATTAGAGTTTCAATTGTGACATGATTTGTGATTATTATTTTGATTTGACAGTTTTCCCAACACTAAGGGGAGTAAAAACACAACTAGATGAATAAATTATTTAGAAAGTGAATTATGATTATTTAGATCCTTATGAGAAAGTAATCTGAACTAAGAGTTCAAAATATAATTCACTTTATCATAAGGTAACTACTAAATGCATTCTCTAACCTAATAACCAAAGGTCATGTACCAGCTAATGTTTTAAAGTCCTAGTTGCAAAACTTGTTGGAATAAATGAAAGTAATGCATGCATGAAGCATGCTAGATTGGTTAGTTCTAAAGATGAAAATTATCATAAAAATAATAAATCTAAATTGTCATGTAATGGAGGTGAGTACTCCTAAAGAGATTTAAGACATAACTAATTGTTAAAACTCTAGAACAGATTCAGGTATATGAAGATGAAAATAAAGAAAATAAAGAGATATCAATAAGTTATACCACTACGAGAAAAATAAGGTAACAAAATGAAAAGTTGTCAGACAATAGTTTTGTATGTAATGCTGTTGACATAATGAAAGAGAATGAGGGTCTTAAATAAATCTGAATAGTGAAGTTTATATGAAAATCCTTGAAGGATTTAGAGTGCTAGAAGAATATAGAAATTCTTGATAAATTGTTCGATATGTTTGAGTAAATATTTACATTAACTGAAATGATTTGAACTTATGTATTTTTATAGAATGATCATAGTCAACGTTTGCTATGCTTATTGTTTGAACTCCTAAAGAGATGAAAATCTATTTCCTCAAAATTCTTCATCACTCATGACTTTCAAATGAATGATTACATAAACACTTTGAAAATTTGTTCAAGTTATCATTTGAAAAGCAGTATTTAAGATTAAAATATGTCGATTATTAGATATCGTGCAATGTTGTTAAGAGGGGGGAGTAAATATGTGTTGTTAAGAGGGGGGAGACTTAGCAAGGATTTTTAATGAGGTAACATGATATGTGTATTACAGATGTGCATACTCTTTTTCCTTCACTAATATTTTGTTTTCCCCAAGTTTTTTATCTTAATAAAGTTTTAACGAAACATATTATTTACCAATAAGCATCCAAGGGGGAGTACTATAAATATTTATTATTATAAAGTGGATGTCTATTAAGATAAGAAGTTTGATATACCTTAAGACTGTAACATCCATTAGGAGTAGAATTTTTTTTATCATTTATATTTCTTATATTTATAAATAAAAACTTTGGAAAGCATTGTAAATCCTACAAATGAATAAAATGCATAGTTCTCCCTTAGTTCTTTTATCTCTTGTTCTTTTTATTTTCTTTGTTCTTTATTGACTTAAAAGAGGTTAGATAAGCCCTTAAACTCTGGTAAAAAAATCAATTAAACTTTTACACGAAAAACACATTCAATTAAATCCTTTGACCAACAATTTTCATCTTACACCATTAAAATGTTGACATGGCCATTAATGAAGATTGAGTTAGCTATTATGTTGTTGACTTGGTAGTACATGTCAACAAAAATTAATATATATATATATATATATATTGAATTATTTAAAAATTTAAGTATAGAATGAACTTAGACAAATGTTTGTTTAGAGCCATTCAAACTATGACATTCATTTGTCCAGACTCATTCTAGATATAATTTTTAAATTATAAAAAATAAAATTTTAAAACATTATTAAAAATTATAAAAATGTTAAATGAAATTCAAAAAATAAAAATTATTTAAAAATTTAAGTTCGAAATAAATCTAGACAAATATTTGTCCAGATTCATTTGCATATGAACCACCATTTGTCTAGATTCATTCCGGATGATTTTTTTAAAATTATTAAAATTTTAAAATATTAAAAATTATTTGTATTTGTTAAAGAATATAAAAATTATATTGGTAAAACTGATTAAAATTTTAATAATTCTTCTTTTTCTTTTTTTATTTACTATTTAAATGAAACCCAACAAAACTAGATTTGTAGAAATTATTTAAAATTGAATAATTCTTCTTTTTCTTTTACAATGCCAAATATAGAATTTGACTACTACACCTACAATTCAACATTTTCACAAAAGTAGAGATGAGCAAAAGTTACATTAAACCGACTGATCAACTAAGTGAATTCAGTTAAATTATATTTGTAAAAAAAAAAAAAAAATTTATATTCATCTAGTTTTTCTTTAACAAATATTTGTCTATTTTTTTTTTTATATTCTAATAACAAATATAAAAAAAAATCAAATAACCTAGACGAATTGACAATTTAAATATTATTAGATTTTCAATTTTTAATAATTTTTAAATATATATATAGTTTTAAAAAATTATTCAAATTGAAGATTGTCCAATTGAAATTAATCTTGAAAACCATTTGCTCATATTCCGTTTGGAATTAAATTTGTAAATAACTTGTATTTGTATGTTTTAAATTTTATTTAAAATTTTTATATAAAGTAGACAACTATTTTTGATAATTCAAATTGAAACTAGATAAAGAATTAATTTAATTATTTTTTTAAAATTTTTATTTATGTTGATGCAATACCATCACATTAACAACGATTACTAACATGAATTGTCATGTCAGCAAATGTTAACGATCACATTAACATTTTAACAGTAAAAAAATAGAAATCATTGGTAAAAAGACTTAATTAATTAATTTTTAACGTTTGAAGGCTTAATTAAATGCACTTTTTGCGGAGAGACTTCATTGAATTTTTGAAGGCTTATCTACGTCTTAAGTCTTCTTTATTTTATCATAATAATGTTGTTAAATATCTTTCTTTATTACTTGAAAAAAAAATGTTGGTGCAGGGGCTACGGTGTACCATTTTATGTAGAAACTGATTTTGAAACATCACCTACAAGAAGGCTGTGCTCATATATATGTTGTAGTTTTTACTTTCCATTTTTACCAAACATGTAACACCCCTATCCCGTAACCGTCGCCGGAATAGGTAAAGGGGCATTACCGGACTTGAAACTCATATCAGAACAGTAAAAATTTGAACTTTTTCTTGAAATAAAGAACATTCATTTAGATAAGTACTAAACACAGCCAGGGATAAAATTTAAACTTCTATAAGTAAACATTCAAAAGATGTCATTTTTGCATGGCTTATATACAATAGTCAAAATATCATTTTACTATAGTCTATCCTATACATGCCATAAGCTAAATCCAAATTTCTGAGTTACCACAATAGTAGATAGTGTGACGAAGAGCTGAAAGTCCCCGAGCTGGTAGTCAGAATCCACAATCTATAAAACAAAGACATAAAACAACGAAGTAAGCTTTCATAAGCTTAGTAAGTCTTTAAGTAATACAATTAACTTTACTGAATTTAAAAACATAATTTCCTATTCAAATTGGTAAATGAAAAATCGTTTGCTGAATGAATCTAATCACAACTACACATACTTTACTCATCGTCTCATTTACATAGAAATTGATATCACATAACCACTTCAATAAATAATTACCACAGTGGCCAATTGTAAAGGTACTTAACCACAAGTCAAATTTCCAGGGGCTATATCCACTTCCGTGATATTTTCATAAATGACTAAAAATATACATAAGCACACAATGCACAATATATATATATAAGTCACTTAACTTTAAACTCAACAACAAGGTAAATCAGTAACTTTGTATGACTTTTCACATCAATCGAGCATGGCTCAGCACATAGTAGTCTTAGTACTCATTTCCATTGATTTATATATTTTATTTCATACTTGTGACTCAATCCAGAGCAGATTTAATTATGAGAGTAGAATACATACCTGGCCAACTTAAGGTATTCCATCATCATTAAGTTTCGATGACTGAAGACACATATGCATAAATCTTATACCTTCAAATACATAGTTTCACAATTGAACATAATCAAATCCAATCCGAGTCATTCTTACATCAAAAAAATAAGTATCACATACCTGAGTCATTTAATGTATACTACGAGCTTCATTTGACATCTTATTGTGGGATCTTGTAACCGAATGCACTTGGCCAGCTAGGTATAAAACCCGACTAGAATCACCAGTTTTGAAGCTTACTAAGTCAATGTCCCGAATGATTTCGTACCATGGCCCATTCAGAAGGTTTATCACACTTTATGATATACGCTAGTAGTATTTACATATCACAACATATTAACAAAATAATGCTTCCATTCAGACTATCTCATAATTCACCTGATTTACTTTCATCTTTATAATAGTCCTTCGGCCGTGCCCCATATCTCATAAGTTTTTCGTTCACACTTTTTATGCATATAACGATACACATCTTACACATATCTCAAATTGGCCATTCGGCCTTATCACATATACACACTTACGCTTATCTCACATTGACCCTTCGGCCTTATCACACATACTCATGCGCATTCATCACATTTGCCATACGGCCTTATCACATATACATACACTTACACATTCGGTCTTAATACATATTTTAGTCTCATCCTTATCAAACAATTTAGTCATTCGGCCACAATATATACACATCTCATACATATTTCACATTAGCCATTTGGCTTTACCACATATGCAAGCACATATATAAAATGATATTTTTATCATCACTTGCTAATACATCACATATTTTGCTTTTATTTAAATAACCACTCAGACATATTATACTTCTAAATAACCATTCGGCCTCACTATACAATAAAGATAGCACACATTTCATAAAGGCCATTCAGATAACTTACACACATTTGATATTAGCCATTTCGGCCTCACCACACATACATATCTTGTACATCAATTTCATCATAACAAAATTGACTAGGTATACTAGTCATTTACGGCTTATAGCGTCACTTTAATACAGATTCGGTACTTTGATTACAATATTTAATCAATAGTTTATAAGCAACTCAAACAGTTTTATCAATGTTTACTACTTAATCACAAACTCACTACAAGCTGTTTTCCTGAGCAATAGTCATTAAATTATTCGTAACTGGAGCTACGAAACTCCAAATGAAGCGCCGTTAATTTTCCCTGAAAATAGATTCATATATATTTTATTCATTAAATTTTCAGAATTTTTAGTTTATCCAATGAATACCAGATTTTTCTTAAAGTTTCCCCTATTTCACTGTTTGACTATATTGACCACTCTTCACTATGAATCAAATTCCCCATTGTACAGAATTCAAAATATGTTCTTGTTTATTTAATTTGAAACTAGACTCATTAAGGAGTCTAAGCATATAAATTTTGTCTTATAACAATTTTTGTACAATTTATAATGATTTTCTAAAAATAGAACAGGGGATTTCGGAGTCATTCTGACACTGTCTCACACTACTTTAAATATCTCTTTATCGGCAATTCCTTTACTTAAAAGGTTTCTTTTATAAGAAACTAGACTCATTAAGCTTTAATTACATAATTTATTTAGCCTCTAATTCAACTCCAACAATTTATGGTGATTTTTCCAAAACACGTTATTGCTGCTGTACCAAGCAGATTTATACAAATTTACTCTTTAAAGTTCTTATTCACATATTATAACATAACATCATATATGCCATCATTTAGAAAAGTCATTGACCTTAACATATATACATAATTCATATTCATTCCATTTAAATACTTAAAACTTACAAAGGAATCAAACTCAAATACTTAAGAACTTACCTCGGAAGTTGTCGAACGATTACAGATCAGCTATTCGGTTAGGTAGCTTTTTATCTTATCCGAATTAGACTCATTAGGCTCTTGAGCTTGATTAAACAAATTTAATCTATTACAAACCAATTATACAAACTCATGGCCGAATATATCAAGAAGACTAACTAGATTCTACTAGCCACTCATTGCTCTATTATTAACCTTACTTAATTATAAGCATATTCGGCAACTACCTCAACCTTATTTAATACATTTAACATAAAGTTTCATTATTTAGTCACATTGACCGAATACCAAAAACCCTAGAGATCACCATAACGAGATCAACTTTCATCAATAATCATACTAAGTCATGCATTGTCTTTAAGCTCATTCAGTCATATAATATGCATATATCAATACTCAATTCACACACATTAAAAGCCTCATTCGGCCATGGAAATAAACATCCAATAGACTCATTCTTTAATTAAAACACATTCGGCACCCATACTATCATTTTGGCTAAGATTATTTCTAACATAAAAACTCCATTTTATGACCTTCTAGGCTATAGCCGTATACCCTTTTAGGGACTTCTAAAGGCAACACATTAATCGGAACACAAATGCTCATATCAAATTCCTTATTACAAATTCAAAACACATGCATTACTGAAGTAGTTGTTCATGTCCACATTCGGCAATTATGTTAATACATATTAATATTTTAGCATTTCTTGTCTAGCATTAAGCAAAAGCTACCCAATTTATCACACTAGCCGATTGCCCTTTCTCAACTAAACCACAATTCAATAACCAAGGGACCAAGGCCGAATGCTCCCTTGAAGACTTAAGCCACACCAAGCACCATTTCCACAACTAAACTTACAAACTCTAATTCACATACATTTTGACATCACAAAGTCCATTAACCATTTTTAAATTCATTTCTATCATCAACTCAAAGTGTATAATTTCCTACTCACAACTGAATCCTTCCATAATACAAAAGAAATCAAAATTATATCTTGGCTAGGTAAAGGACCTAAAAGAAGTCTCAAATCCATAAAATACCAAGAGAATTACAAGAATTTTTACCAAAACAACCATGGCCGAAACAACTTAACAAATATAAACAAGAGTTGAACCATAGATTAGCTAGATCACTTAATAACAACCTCAATAATCAAGTTTCATCAAAAATTATCAAGAGAACTTACCTAATAGAAGAAAACAAGTGCCGAATGCCTTAGGAATTTCTCCCCCTTTTTTCTCACAAGTTCGGCTAGGTGAGAAGATGAACCAAAAAAAAAAATGAAAAACATTGTTTTTATCACCTTTCTTATAATATTTATATTGATTGCATATTATAAAACCAATTATTATTACTTCACTAATATAAAATGCACAAAGATACAAATTTCCCCTCATCATTGCCGTCCACTAAAAAAAAAAAAGGGTCTAATTGACATGCAAGCCCCCCATTTTATCCATGTTATCAATTGGCCACTTTAAGAAAAAGACTTCTAAAATTTTCCTTTATACAATCAAATCCCAACTAAATAATTTAGCATCCAATTAACTAAATTAGACCACCCAACTTTCACAATAGGTAATTCACATAACAAAAACACTGAAATTAATATTTTACAAAATTTTTGACTGGGTTTTGTGGTCCCGAAACCAATTCCCGACTAGGGTCAGAATAGGGCTGTTACAAAACATTTCGACAGCAAAATTTCAGGTATGTTTTTTAACAAAGGATGAACTTTTTATCTAAGCCGATACTACAAAAATGCTGTGATAAGGTAATTGTATAATGTGAAGTATTATTCAACAGGGGAGATTAGTAGAAGAAAAATGAAGATTTAGAAAAGAGTTACAATGAAATTTCATTGACTTTTTTAAACACAATAATCCGATTCATTTGAGAGCAATTCTTTATCGGGATAATGAACTTTTTGGTTTTAAAAAATGTATATTATCTCATCTCATCATTTAATTTTTTTATCTTTTTTAGCAATTGAATTTAAATTGTTTGTCAAATCGTCTTAAATTATGTCGCCACCTTTTTTATGAAAACGGATGTCGACTTGGGATTTTAAAAATAAATACAAGAACGGGAGTCGCCACCAATCTTTTTGTCGGGGTGTGATTGGTCACCTCAAAGGGGTTGTTTTAAATAAACGATTTGATTTATTAAAACAACGATTTTGGTCTACGAATATCAGAAAAATGGGTTCGGGAGTCGATTACGCACGGGGAAGGATTAGCACCCCCGATACGCCCAAAGTTGGTACCTAGCTGATTAATCAGTGTCTTAATGTCGAAAATTCGAGAACTTGAAAGAATTTAAAATACGATCCTCATTTGCTTTAAAGACATTTGTATAGGTTGAAAATGTGTATCAAAGGTTGGCTCACCTTAAGGTAAAACATCACATCCAATACGTTAGGACACGACATTTCGACCTTTGAGGCTAAAACTTGCCTTTTATTTGAAATTCACGTATTTAATTTTGAAAGGATATTCGAATACTTGGAGTAGACGAGGGAAATCGAAACCCAATACGTTAGGGCACAATTTCTTAAATTCCTAAGTACAGAACATTGCCTTGGTTTAGAAAATCTCATCTCGAGATAACAAAATATCACATCCAATGCGTTAGGACGCGACATCTCAAATTCTCGAGAATAAGTTTTTATATTGAAAGATTATGCATTCGTTTTGAAAGGATATTCGGTTATTTAAATTTAGACGAAAAATCACAACCCAATACGTTAGGGCATGATTTCCCGAATGTCTAAATACAGAATATTGCCTTTATAAAGAATCGTTTTTGTATCGGGTAAAGGTAATTTGTTATAAAACACGTAATTAATGACAATAGGAGCATGCATAACAGGATAAAACGTGATAATGAAAGACAATATAAATACGGGCGAGAACATAGTATGCAAAATAATAATAATAATATATAAGCTTTTTATTTAAACTTATGTTTTAAGAAGGATATTCAGTTATTTAGATTTAGACGAGAAAACCAAAACCCAATACGTTAGGGCACGATTTCTCAAATTTCTAAATACAGAACATTACTTTTATAAAAAGATCATTTTGGCGTAGGGTAAAAACATAGCATAATCCGTGACAAAAGTATTAAAACAATAATAGTAAAAATAATAATAATAATAATAATAATAATAATAATAATAGTAATAATATTAACAAAATAATAATGAAAATGATGTGTTAGTAATATAATAGGAATAATAATGTATATTAATAACAAAATCATAATATGTACAAAAATACGTTAGTAATAAAATATAATAATATAATAACGGAATAATATTAATAAGATAGTAATATTATGATAGTTAAGATAATATTAAAATAACAATAAATACAACATGATAATAACAATAACAATATATAAATAATATTAAGAATAATAATAATTAATAATAATAGTAATAAAAGAGCATAATTTATAGTAATGATGAAAATAATCGTAGTAATAATAATAGAAAATACAATAATAAAATATATATATATATATATATATATATATATAAAACAAATACAATGTGATAATAATGTTAGTGAATATAATAGAATAATGAAAATAAAGTAAATGTGATAAGAAAAATGAAATAGCAAAATATAATATAAGGAATAATATTAAAAACAATTATGAAGTGTAATATAATAACATTAAGATAATAATAGTACGAATCAAGGCTTACTAAATAAAAAACATAATACTAAATATAATATTAAAATAATATAATATGAAAAAAAAATATATATATATATATATAATAATACTAATAATAATAAAGTAAAAAAAAAGAATACACTAATTATATTAAAAAAGTAGTAAATAAAGAAAAAGTTAATATAATATTAAAAAACAATAATAATGAATAATAGTAACAATAATAATAATAATAATAATAATAATAATGGCATAAAATATCTAAATAATAAAAACAGGATTAAACTGAAAACGGAACAAAAATTTTGGGCCGAATTTAAAATACAGAAAGACGAAAAGGGGGTCGATTTGAACACGCATGAACCACGGAAGGACTAAAACAGGCAATAAACCCTCTTCCCGAAACGCACAAGAGCGCAGGACCAAATTGAAAAGCGAAACAAATTATTGGGCGCAAAATTGAAATACAGGTAAAATTTAATTGAAAAAAATCACTGAAAAGCGGAAGGGCCTGGAGCGCAATTAGCCCTTCCGCTGTAGAAAACACGCGGATCCTAGCAGGTCGGGTCGGATCGATCCGACCCGGGGCCAAAACGACGTCGTTTTCATTAAGCGGGGGGGACCAAAACGCACTGTTTTGGTCCCTATATAAGACAAAAATTTTTTTTAAAAAAATCATTTGTAACCGTGGGGAAGAAAAAAAGAGAGAGGAAGAGTGGGAGCGATTCCCAGTCACCGGGCCGGTCACCATCTGCCGCGCTGTCGCCGTCGCCGGCCACAGCACACGGTGGCCGGAATTCCAAAAGGTATGATTTTTTCCCTTTTTTTTATAATCTATATAGATATGTATATGGAAGAAAAGGAAACAAATCTAAACGAAACAAAAATGAAACGATGAAACTACCTACTGTTTCTCCGATTTCGTTTCCTGTTTCTTTGTTTTTCTGCTCTGAGTATTATTCTCGTGATTCGGGGGTATTCCCTTCGCTGTTTGTGCTATTATCAAACTATTTTTACTTGATTTTAAAACCAAAATCTGTTATTTCATGATAAAAAATTCGAACCCCTTTTACAAAAATTCAATCGGCTTATATAGCCATTTTTTACAAGTTGTTTTTTATCTTTTTTATTTTCTGTCCCTTCCTTTTAATGCTTTGCAAGTGCAGTGTCACTTGAGGTCGGTGGGCCGGTGTCGACGTGACCGTAGCGGTGGTGTCAGTGGCCAGAAGAGTTAGAGGCAAGTGGGCAGATTCAGCAGTGGCTGATTAGGGTTTCTAGGGTTTAGTTTATTATTGGGCTATTAGTGTTTGGGCTAGGTTTAGTGGGCTGCTGGTATTGGGTTAAGTCTTGGGGTTGGATTGGGTCTGATAGGGTAATTGGGTTGGTTTAATATAAATGGGTTGTTGGGTTTTTTTGGTGTTGGGTTTAAATTGTAAAAGGGCCAAAATTGGCCTATAACAAATTAAATAGAAAATTTGTTGTTTGTTAACTTTATTAATGTAGATTAATTTTTAAAATTAAAAAATATATAATTTTTAAATAACTTTTTAAAATTTTAAAAGATTAATTAATTACATACATGGACTTCACGTATATGTCATGTCAGCAAAATTAACAAAAATTAATTTTTGCATTCATTTTAAAATGATTTAATAAATAATACCAATTTAAAAGTCAATCACAACAAAAAATTAAATAGCTATTTTAAAAAGATGAAAGATTGTAACAGCCCAATTTTCAATAGTATCGGAAATAGTGATTTAAGATCATTAAATCCGACAATTAAGTTTGAAAAACTTATTAATTAGAATTTATGAGCTAAGTATGAATTTAGAAATATTTTTGAACTAGTGAATTTTGTGTTTTAGAAGAATTATTAGAATAATTAGTTTTGAAAATAGAGAATTGATACCTTGAAATTATAAACCGAGTCATAAATATTTTTATAAATATTTATGGAGTGTTAATAAGTTAGTATTAAAGTTTCGTTAAGAAATTTTAAGGTTTCGGTAGTCAATTGGGTAAAAAGGACTAAATTGAATTAAGTGCAAAATTGTGAAATGTGATTAAATTGCTTAAGTAATAATTAAAGGAGGACCAAATGGGCAAATTGGCATATGGGCAAAAGGCTGGACGGTAGAGTTATAAAAATTAGTAAAGAGATAGTGTGAACTAAGGGCAAAATTGGAAATTTTGTAAAGTTAATGAATAAATATCTTTCCTAATTAAGTTTTCTAGTGGATTCTTCATTCTTTCCAGCCAAAAACGCCAGAGAAGAATGTTATAAGCTGGTTTTTCACATTTTGCACCATGTGAGTTCAGTCTTTGCTTTTTCTTTGTAATTTTTATGTTTTTGTGTCTTTTACAACTAGGTCCACCTATTGAATTCATTAGTTTTTGATTTTATGGGTAATATTGAAAGTTGCCATGGATGAGTGCTGTATGTTTATGGTAAATTATTATAGGTTTGAAGCTTCAAATTCATTATATGATGGAGTTATTAAGAGATTTTTAATAGAAATTGATTTTAGGACCTAATTGTGAAAAAGGTTTAGAATTAAAGGTTGTTGCTGAAATTATGAATACTAAAGAGTACATATTAGTTTATAATGATAGAATAATGTGTTAATTGAGAGAAATAAGTTCAATTGATGGGCTAATTGATCAGGGACTAAATTGTAAAAACTGTAAAGTTTAGGGTAAAAGTGTAATTTCAAAAAATTGAAAGGCATAAATTATAATTAAATTAAAAACTAATGAATGGAATTCTATATTATAGATTAAGAGCTCAAGGAAGCCGTGGAAAAGAGAAAATAGCTAATAAATTCTCAAATTTCCTACAACTCCTGTAAATTGACCAGGTAAGTTTATATGTAAATAATGCACTTATGCTTAAGTAAATTTATGTATTGTTAAATTATTATACGTGATATTTATTGATCTGAAAATGAGAAAGTATATTTGGTTTGAACCGAAAGTGTGATAGAAAAGATTTACCTATTTGGAAATGAAATTTAGAAAATAATGGTATATGAATTGAATTGAATATGATCGAGATTTAATTGTTGAATATGTTTATTTATATATATGTGGAAATGTATGACTATGTGAATTGGAAGCAATTTATGTTTGAAATGAGAAAGATGTGATAAATGTGACCAAAGTGTTAATTGACAAGTGAATTTTAAAGTAGAAGTGAAATTATTAAGTGATTTTAATACCCTATTAACTAGTCGGGCTTAGTGGATATAGTTGGCATGCCATAGGATTGGAAGTGTTCAGGGATTCTTCGACCTCGAGTCGATGAGGCACTAGGTGTGCCATAGATTTACTTCGGATAGTTTCGATGAGGCTTTGGTAGCCACATTGCTTCGGCTTGGCCGATGAGGTACTTGGTGTGCCATAGATCTGATTTACTTCGAACTATCCGATGAGGCGTTGGTCGCCACTCTGGTGTGTTTGGTTGGATCCGTGTATCCACCTTGGTCCGAGTCATGTTAATAGGGGTAAATAGAAGAAATGAGGAAATTGAATGAATTTTGGTTAAATAAGTAAACAAATGAAATGAGAAAGTGATATTGAATATATAAGTAAAATCCCGTTGAACCTTAGGAATACTTTAGTGATCATGATCAGTGGTAGCTTCGACTACATTTCAGTGGTAGCTTCGGCTACATATCAGTGGTAGCTTCGGCTACATATCAGTGGTGGCTTCGGCTACAATTCAGTGTGGCACTTATGTGCAAATTTCTGTGTATCCTTTAGTATTCTAAATGGTTCAACGGGTAAATAGGTGAATAAATAAGATGAGAAAGCATGTGATTAAGTGTACAATTAAGCACAAGCATATATGTGAAACTTTATTGGATGAGTTTTCTTACGTGATAAATGAGTGCAGGTATATATGTGTGTATGTTTGCGAATAATATGCTCTTGATCAATGTATGATCGAATTTGTGGTAAGGATGATATGGAGTAAGTGCTATTATTAATATTTGTAAATATTTGATATTAAGTATACATTGAAATGGTTGGCTATGGACATGTTGGGTATTATATGAGTATAAATGAAAATATTGCATAGCAAACATGAAAGAGTAAAAATTAGCTATAAAACAGTTTTGAGCAACAGCAGACATGTGACTTTGAAAAATCATTAAAAATGGTGTAAATTGAATTAGAAGCTGAATGATATGTGTAATTAAAGCGTATTGAGTCTATTTTCACATGAAAGAAATGGTGTAGGTGAAATAATTACAGAGTAGAATATATTTAAAGTTTTCTGTGACAGGGTCAGAATGAACTTCGAGATCCCCTGTTCTGAATTTGGAAAATCACTAAAAATTGTATAAAAATTATTATGGAGTGTAGTTTATATGGATGAATTCCTTAGTGAATCTAGTTTCAAAAGAGATAAACAAAAACCTTATCCGAGTTCTGCACACTGAGATAATTGATTTTTAGTAGTGAAAGGTCAGAACTGTCAAGTTGAGTAATAGGGGAATCTTTAACGAATAAACTGTACTAATTGGATGGGCCAAAAATTCTGGAAATTTTATGGTAATAAGATATATGAGTCTAGTTTCAGTGAAAATTTACGGAACTTAATTCGGAGCTCTGTAGCTCAAGAAATAAATAATCTAGTGACAGTGACTCAAAAAGACAGCTCAATAGGAACATAGATAAAAAGTGTATTTAAGCAAAATGGTGATTATATCACTTTGAAAACAAAATTTTAAGAATTAATTCAAATGAGTTATTACTTGCTTATTATTATTTGCATATAAATTTACTAAGCTTTGAAGCTTACTCTCCTTTCTTTCCATCTCCTTAGGGTTGAATGTTAGCTCGGGTTGGAAATCGTTGGAGATGTCATCACACTATCATACTTTTATGAAAGGTAAAGATAAAGGTAAAGATAATAATAAATTTTGTAAGTCTATGGCATGTATAGGGATTTGGTGTTTTGTGTATTTAGCAATTGTTTTGGCTATAAGATATAGCTCACTTGATTAATGGCTTGTAGATTTAATTGGTTGAATATTAGTACTAGATGCAAATTTGTATTTTAGTATTTCAGGGAGGCCAAGGCTTGGTATATAGCCTCACACGGCCTGGCTGGCTGGTTACACGGGCGTGTGAAATAACTTGTGGCCGTGTCAAGTAAGTCAGAATGTTCCACGGTTGCTTAACACCGGCGTGTGAAAGCCACACGGTTTAACAACACGGCCGTGCTAAAAGTTACACGGGCGTGTGTGATAATGCTTTTTCATGAAATATTTTCTAAGTCACGACTTGTTGGGATTCGAATCCTAATCATCCGAGATGTATGTTTTTAATCCGAAAACATCTCATAAGAACGTTTATGTGATAATTGACATGAAATTTCTTAATTGTTGCCGAATAAATTCTGTAAAAGGTCCGTTAAGTCCGGTAACGCTCTGTACTTGATTCCGGCGATGGTCTCGGGTATAGGGTGTTACAAAGATCAAATAAATTATTGTGCGTTATTTATACCATACATATTGGTGTACACTTTGTATGCATTATTTTGCACTTTGTGTGAGATTTCCTTATAATACTTTCGGTAGAAAGCTAGAGTGATAATTAGTGAGTTCATTAGTAAAAGGGATAAATCCCAAAACTATACATGAGCTATGGTTTAATGTGAAATTGTATACATGAACTTTGATTTTGTGTAATTTTATAAATGAAATTTTGATTTGATCAAATTCTTATAAATTATTAACACAATTATTGATATAACATCATTTTATGTTTATATATTGCAATTATATTTATCCAATATAAAAAATAAATTCATGTATTTATTTCTTTAAATGTGTATGATTAAACCGAAATTAAAGTTTCAATTATACATTTGAACCACAATTAGAATTTTACGTATATAATTGCACCAAATTAAAGTCCATATATACAATTGCACCGAAATTTTGTGATGTATATTTAAATTATATTTAAAATATAAATAAATAGAATATATTCTATATTATGGAACTTCAATGTGTTAAATAATTATCCTTTTATTTTATTCATTAAATATATTGTTTGTGTTTTACATAATGTAATAATATTTATAGATACATCTCTATCTAGCATTCTCATTTGTTGGCCTCTCTTTTTATTAAAAGAGAAAATGGCCACTGATTAAATCTTAATTCGTTTGGTATAAGTGTTGTTGTTAATACAGGAAGACATGAAATCAGGTATACTGATGAGTATTATCCTCTTATACATAAGTTAGGAAGGAATTATGAGTAGTTTTAAACATTATCTAAAAAAACATATATAAACCAAATCTATAATAAGATTATTAAAAAAAAATAGCCGGGCAAGGCAAGCAAAGGAAGTGTTGTATTTTTATTTGTTTATGAAAAAATGGTAGTGTTTTAAACACCTTAGAAATGTGAGCTGAAGTTTCTCATGGAAAGATATTGATATATTTTAATGGTTGGTTTTGTGGGATCTTGCTCGGCCTCAGTTATAATTTGCTCCAGATGACCCCACTATGGACGCCCACCATGCCTTTGCCTCTAGCTTTGGTTTTTTTTTTTTTTAATATTTGTATTTGAATTTATTCCATCATGTGGTTATGCCACCAACTTAATCCCCCTTTCATACGCTGCATTGTCATAATTTACACATTTCTTTATGGAACGTTACATAGGATAGCAATAGTAAAGTTATTAAAATTTTATAACCTGAAATTTGATGTATGAACAATAAATTATTATATCACTGTTAGTGAGAAGTGATTCCAAAGAGAAATGGCCAAACATGATGACCATCAAATCATTCGTCACAATTTTGGAGTTCTACCTGTATAATTCATAGTGATTTAAAGCCTTCCTCACATTATTTCATCATGAATATTACGGTCTAATTGCATTAATAATGAAGAGTGATGCCTTTGAAGCTTTAAAGAGCTGTGGGCTGGATGGATATATTTGCAATCCATGTATCCCAAGCTTTGGACAAAGTCGATTGCTCACGATGTCTTTGAAGCATCCTAACATAATAGTTTAATAGATATTCTAGATGGTGACTTTGGCTTCTTCTTTCTGGGAGAACCATTGTAAAAACATTATCTATAATAGCAGCCAAGTAAGCCGCCGCACAAACTAGGGCAACTGACTGATCATCATCAAAACCTCGCAGCCTTTTTGATCTTAATGAGTATTTTTTTTCTTTAAACCCTTGCCCTGCTCTCAGTTGTTGCAAACTTGATGGATGACATTTGAATGGACCGTATGTCGCACTACTTCCTAGGCAGGGAGAGAATATGCATTGCACGTGACAAAGCTCTTCAGCTTGAAATAAAGCGGTGGCCAATTCCTGGTGACCAGTCTGCCACTCAAGCCTACAAAGGTAGAGAAATATATCTACCAGATCAAGCTCTAGAGGACCATAGCACTATCCGTGGGTTTACTAGTTTGATGAATCTGTCTAAACTGCTAATTCCAGGTAGCAGACAGAGCTTGCATCGCATGTGCATACATTTTTTTTCATATCTAATACTTTTAAATCTGGAGAACTCCCCTTGAGCAACATGCAAGAATTCTCTCCACAACACAACTCCCTGATATCTCCCAATCAACACATCAGTGTTATCCTTTTTCTGATATGCCCTCATTAGAGAAAGCAAGATTTGTTCACTATCGGGATTAAGCTCAGTTGCCTTTTTAACTGTGTTGGAAAATATGGACATCACATATATAATAAGAATAATTACATGTTATTATTTATTATTATGATAGGTAAGCCCAAATTAAAAGTGATCTGATTTAGTTAGAATTTTATTGGGTTTTAATTATTAAATAAAGTATGGGTCAAATATGTGTAATACTCTAGTAATTGAATTCTACTCAAATTCTAATTAATGATGGACTAATTAAAATTTGATTAGAACTAATATGCCAATGTTATAAATATTAGGGTTATGGTCACCAAATTATACACAAGATATCTTTTCTAATATCCCGTCATTAGGAAAGAGAGAATAGATATTATCTGAATTTCTTATGTGCAAATTTGGAAGATCAAATCCCCAAGATTCGGTAAAACTTCAAGGAATTCATGGATTCAGGTACGCTTCCGTATTTAGTTTTTATTCTTAATTTATTCTTGATGATTTGACATGATATATCATGGTTTATTAAGTTTTATTTCAGATTTATTTTACAAATCTAACAAGTGGTACCCGAGCTTTGTCATGTTGAATCATTGAGAATGAATTGATTCTTTATTAATTTTGAATTGATTTGTTTTTTCTTTTTTAATTTTATGGATTTGATATTTTAATTATATATTATGTTGAATCTTTGAGATTCTTGATAAATTTTTGGGTTTTGATTCTTTAAATAAAATTTTAAGGTTTTACATAAAGTTTTAAGGTTTTTATTATCGCATAACTGGAAAGATTTACAGTTTTAATTGAGGATTAAAAAACTGAGGACTTTATGTTGTTTATACAATTTTAATAAATATTTAAAATATATATTATAGAAATTGATTTATATATATATATATATATATATATCTCTGTGTGTGTGTTTCGTTTATATATACAAATATATAATATATGCATGCTTTGTTTGGTTTAATGGAAGTTGTTTTAAATTATATAAATATATATGATTATCTTTTAATTTGATTGAAAAATGAAATAAAGGTAAATATTTTGAAACAAATAAACTCAGATTTTGGCTTTTAATTAAGTATGTCAATATTTTAAATAAATTAGTTGAAACAAATGCCGCCAAAGTTACCTCTTTTGTGTAGATTAGTTTATTTGAAATATTAAGATGATTATATGTTTTTGTGATTCATGAATTTATTAATTGACCTAAAGGTAAGTTAATATTTGACAGAATTTCAACATCTGTGGTGATAAATGTGTGACAATTATAAGGTATTTTATGTGAACAATAAGTTAGTTTAAAGATTAGTTCATTGTTTGACATAATTTATTGTCAATGTTTGATTGCTACAACAAGAGTACCGCTTACTGTTAATATTACTGTCCAAAGACTTGATATTAATGTTGTGTTTGGTATCTTGAGATGGGATTAGTCATTATCTTAAATTTATTGTTTACTTATGAATATTGATATAAGCTTGTTTTTTGTTCTATATTCAGCTAATTTATCTTCTGCTGCCACAATATCTGCTAATATAAATTATATACCCATGCTTAATGGGACTAATTTTAAGGAATGGAAAAAGCACTTACTTATAGTGCTTGGCTGTATAGACATAGACCTTCCACTAATGAAAGAACAACCTACACCTCTCACTGCGAAAAGCACCGCTGATGTTAAAAGGGATTTTGAGAGGTGGGATCGTTAAAATCGCATGAGTCTAATAATCATGAAACACAACATTCCAAAAGCCTTTAGGGGCATAGAATCTGAAGAGATTACTCAGGCCAAGGATTTCCTTAATGAAATTGAGAAACGTTTTGCTAAAAACGATAAGGTTGAGATGACATCACTTTTGACTTCTTTGATGGCTATGAAGTATAAGGGTCAAGGAAACATAAAGGAGTACATTATGGAGATGTTCCATAATGCTTCAAGACTTAAGGCACTTAAGATCGAGCTTTTTGAGGAATTGCTTGTTCTTATGGTTTTGGTAGGAATTGCTTGTTCTTATGGTTTTGGTATCACTTTCTACGCAATTTAATCAATTTAAAATTAGTTATAACTGTCAAAAGGAGAAATGGACCCTAAATGAGCTCATTTCTCATTGTGTGCAAGAGGAAGAAAGGCTGAAGCATGATAAGTCTGAAAGTGCTCATTTGGCCAATGCCCCTAAAGATAAGGGCAAGAAAAGAAAATATCAGAATGAAGCTGCTAAGGATCCAGCCAAAAGAGACAACAACAAGCTTCAAAGAGTAGTTTCTTTTATAATAAGTCTGGACACATAAAGAAAGATTGTATCAAATATCATGCTTGGCATGCAAAGAAAGGTATAATTATTAATTTAGTCTGTTCAGAGATTAATTTAGCTTCAATACCTAGAAACACTTGGTGGATAGATTTTGGTGCTACTACTCACATAAGTGTTTCTATACAAGGTTGCCTGAGTTACCGAAAGCCAAGTGATGGTGAAAGACACATCTTTGTGGGTGATGAAAAATCGGTAGAAGTGGAAGCGATTGGACATTTTTTGTTGTTATTAGGAACCGATTTTTATTTGGATTTAAAAGACACTTTTATTGTACCGTCATTTAGACGGAATTTAGTTTCTATTTCTTCGTTGGACAAATTTAGATATTATTGTTCATTTAGAAACAATCAATTTAATTTGTCTTTAAATTCAAATGTTATTGGAACTGGTTATTTAAATACTTATGACAACCTTTATTTGCTAGAACAGTTACATCCTATAATGAAACATTGCATGTGGAATCACGTGGTATTAAACGTAAATTAAATAAGAAAAATTCAGCATCATTATGGCGTAGGCGCTTAGGTCATATCTCAAAAGTCAGAGTTGAACGCCTTGTGTCTGATGGTATTTTAGAGTCCCTTGACTTCACAGACATTGATGTCTGTGTCAATTGCATTAAGGGAAAACAGACTAAAACCAACAGATTGGGTGCCAACAGATCTTCAGACGTCTTAGAATTAATTCATACAGATATTTTTGGGTCATTCCCTACGGCATCCTAGAATGGTCAACAATATTTCACAACATTCATAGAAAGATTACTCACGTTATGGGTACCTATATCTCATTCATGAGAAATCTCAATCTTTAGACGTGTTCAAAGTTTATAAAGTTGAAGTTGAGAATCAACTCAACAAAAGGATTAAAAACATCAGATTTGATCATGGTGGTGAGTACTATGGTAGATATGATGGCTCAGGTGAACAATGTCCAGGACCATTTGTGAAATTCCTAGAGGAATGCGGTATTGTCCCATAGTACACCATGCCAGGATCACCTAGTATGAATGGTGTAGTTGAAAGACGAAACAGAACTCTTAAATATATAGTATGGAGCATGATTACTCATTCTACCTTAATAAGGAGCATGATTGTTCATTCTACCTTGCCTGAGTCCTTCTGGGGAGAAGCATTAAAGACAGTAGCTTATATTCTGAATAGAGTACCCAATAAAGCAGTTTCAACAAACACCTTATGAGCTTTGGACAGGTCAAAAGCCTAGTCTAAAGCACTTTCACATTTGGGGATATCCAGCTGAGGTAAGGCCTTATAGGCCATACGAAAAGAAATTGGACTCCAAAACAATAAGCAGCTACTTTATTGGCTATTTTGAGCGATCTAAGGGCTATAAATTTTATGATTCCATAATAAGGAATATTTTTGAGATGGAAACTGTAACATTTTTTTAGGATGTTGAGTTTGGGGGGAGAAATATGGTTAGAGACATTGCTTTTGAGGAGGAATTGGATTGTAACTCAGTTCCTACAATCACTTTTGATGATGTTCAGGTTCTTATACCTATCATTGATCAAGAAGTGAATCCAGAACCTCTACAAGACAATGTTGAACAACTCCCCATTCAAAATGAGGTAATTGTTCCAGAAGAACAAACTCAACAACCTTAAGAACAAGTGCCATTAAGGAGATCCATAAGAGAAAGGAGAAATGCTATTCTAGATGATTATATTGTATTTCTCCAAGAACATGAGGATGATAATGAAAGATGATCCAATCAACTTTCATCAGGCCATGAAAAGTTCTAATTCTCAAAAGTAGATTGATGCCATGAAAGATGAGTATAAATCTATACAAGACAATAAAGTTTGGGAACTTGTCTCATTACCTGAAAGTACAAAACCAATTAGTTGTAAATGGATATTTAAAACCAACAGGGATGTAAATGGTAATGTAGAGATGTATAAAGCGCGTCTTATAGCTAAAGGATATACTCAGAAAGAAGGTATTAATTTTACAGAGACTTTCTCTCCAATTTCATCGAAAGATTCCTTTAGGATAATCATGGCGCTTGTTACTCATTTTGATCTTGAGTTACATCAAATGGATGTTTAGACTACATTTCTTAATAGTGACATTGAAGAAACAATTTATATGGTGCAACCAGAAAATTTTGAGTCGGAAGACTTAAAGAATATGGTTTGCAAATTGACAAAATTCATCTATGAACTCAAACAAGCTTTCCGTCAATGGTATCATAAGTTTCATCAAATAATTGTTTTGTTTGGTTTTGAGATGAATATTGTTAATGATTGTGTGTATTACAAATTCAATGGTAGTAAGTACATATTTTTGGTTCTATATGTTGATGACATTTTGCTTACCGCTAATGATATAAGCTTATTGCACGAAACCAAAAGGTTTTTATCTAAGCATTTTGAGATGAAAGATCTTAGGGACGCCTCTTTTGTTTTAGGAATTCATATACATCGAGATTGACCTTGAGGTATTCTTGGATTATCATAAAAGAGCTATATCGATAAAGTACTCAAAAGGTTTGGCATGCAGAGTTGTAGACCAAGTGACACCCCTGTCGCAAAAGGAGACAAATTTAGTCTTACTCAATACTCGAAAAGTAGCCTTAAAATTCAAGAAATGCAAAAGATTCCCTATGCATAAGTTGTTGGGAGTTTAATGTATGCTCAAGTTTGTACGCGTCCGGACATTACGTACATTGTTGGGATGTTAGGCAGATATTTAAGCAAACCTGGTATAGACCATTGGATAGTAGCCAAAAAGGTTTTAAGATATCTTTAGAGAACAAATGATTACATGCTTACTTATAAGAGATCAGATCTTTTGGAGGTCATTGGGTATTCTGATTCTAATTTCGCTGGATGCCAAGATAGTAGGAAATCTACATTAGGCTATATTTACCTATTAGCTGGAGGAGCTATGTCTTGGAAAAGTGTCAAATAGACATTTGTAGCTTCGTCCACTATGGCAACAGAGTTTGTAGCATACTATGAGACATCAAACCATAGAATATGGTTGCGAAACTTTGTCAGAGGGTTGCACATTTTGGAGAATATAGAAAGACCACTCAAATTATTTTGTGACAATAAGTCAATAGTGTTGTATTCCAATAACAACAAGAGTTCATCTAAGTCAAAGCATATTGACATAAAGTTCCTAGTTGTAAAAGAAATAGTGCAAAATGGTCAAATATCCATAAAGCACATTGTGACAAACTCCATGATAGCGGATCCGCTCACAAAAGGTTTACCACCCAAGGTCTTTTATAAGCACACTGCTCACATGGGGGTTACATTGTTTGAGGATATCATGATTTAGTGGGAGTTTATATTTTTTTTTGGACATTTATGTATTTGGTTATTTTTTTATTAGAAATGAAGTATTCAGATTATTCACTCTGTTTATTGTTTTGAAACTGACCTCACTTTAGTTTAAAGAGGACCAGTTGGAAATAGACATGTTTAGATCATATTGCATGTAATTTCCATGCTACACATCCATACTTGATCTATGTTATTTGGTTGTGTTAATATACGTTATCACGAATGGATTTAGTTACGATATACATAACGATATATGTAACAAAAGTCGCATTGGTTCTATGTTAACATAATGAACAAGATTGTTTGGAATACCTTTTGGATATGATAGTAAAATTTTGGGCTCATAAGGTTATATAATGACATGTAATTATAGAGTAATTAGTATATATATGTGGTCCAAGAGGGAGATTATTGGAAAATATGAACATCACATATATAATAAGGGTAATTACATATTATTTACTATCATGATAGGTTAGCCCAAATTAAAAGTGATCTGATTTAGTTAGAATTTTATTAGGTTATAATTGCTAAATAAAATATGGGTCAAATATGTGTAGATACTCTAGTAATTGAATTCTACTCAAATTCTAATTAATAATGAGCTAATTAGAATTTGATTAGAACTAATATGCCAAGGTTATAAAGATTAGGGTTATGGTCCTCAAAGTATACACAAAATATCTTTTCTAATATCTCATCATTAGGAAAGAGAGTAGATATTCTTTGAATTTCTTGTGTGCTAATTTGGAAGATCAAATTCCTAATATCCGATAAAACTTCAAGGAATTTATGGATTCAGTTCTGCTTTCGCATTTAGTTTTTATTCTTGATTTATTTTTGATGATTTGACATGATAGATCCTAGTTTATTAAGTTTTATTTCAGATTTATTTTCAAATCTAACAAAGTATGTTAATCTTTTTTTCAGGAGTCTGTCAGTGAACACCTTTGTGTCATTGCTTACTTGCAACCTTGTCCTAGAACTCTGCAAAGGCAAGCCATGCTTTTTCATCATGGGGATGCTCCCTGGCCAGTTTGTTGAACTCCCTTCATCCTACCTAGATTCTTCAATGACAGAATTGTTTGAGATTGAACTTTCATCACCACGATGAGGTGATGATTCAATATCAGATAAAGGAATGAAATCTGCAGGAACTGCATGTGAAGAATTTTTCAGGGCATTTAAGTTCTTATGATGTTCGAGTGCGGCATTATTGGGAGACCAGTATGGACCACAAGACTTTAGCTTAGTATCCAAATTATTAATATCAGCATCCTCATCATATGTTGAAAACCTGTGAGTCCGACCATAAAAACCTTCGGACATATATCCAAGTAATTGTTCAGGATTTTTAAGTTTATAGCGTGGAACATCCATCCAATTTCTTCCGAAATCTTGGGAGTTAAAGATTAAAGTAAGCATCCTATATCAGTATGTTTAATATTCTTTTTTATGCATATGGATGTACGTATCTTTTGTAATGTTAGTATTGTACATTTAAGAACAAGCAAACTGCAGAAAATAAAATGTACTTTTCATGAACCGAGGCTTAGTTCATGCAACCTTTTAAACATGACATTAAAAAATTTGCAATTCTTTACTGATTCCTCACCCTATCATTATTATTATGCACCAAGTGGAGATAATAAAACTATACAAATTCAGCAGTTTAAAAAATAACAGATAAATGTTATAGTTCAGACTTATTGCTTACTACATAAACAGTGTAAGGTTCTTTGTCTGTCACATAATTATATATTACAAATTACTGACATGGCTGATATATATACTATTGCAAGAGCTAACATGTAATAGATAATTGCTGTGCAGTCTGCACGCAAGCTCGCAAGTATTATCAAACAATTTGAAGTTGGCTTTAGAAATACTGAAACTCCAACTCTCCTTCAAGGGGACTAGATGAATTCAAAGCGCATAAGGAGCTTAACGGAATTGTATTTTTCACCCTTCCGGCTGTAAAGGGGCACTGCTCGGATCCCACTTCTTAGCTCGGAAATCGGAAGACATGTTTGGCCTCCAAAGTCATCCTTTTCAGACATGTCGTATTCATGAACTTCAATCCGAAGTAGAGCCAGTTCAGGGACAGTTAAAGGGAACTCAAACACCTCATTCCATGAAGGCAACCAGTTATCTTCTAAAATCTTTGTTTTTTTCATTACTGAGTCTGCTGGAACTCCTGCAATCCCCACCTGGAGACAAAGCCTGATCAAATTTTCCGAGTGAAGATCTCCATTGTTACATTAAACCGAGTTCTGTAGGGTGAACTGAGAAATATAAAGCTTGCTAGAATTATAGTATATCGACTTACCCTCGCGTAAAAGTCGGGTGGCGAATACGCATCAAAATGGGTGTGATGGAAATCATAATACCATCCTTCTCCCATATACACAGTCACCTTTTGAAACCAAGAACAAGAAATCATAATCATTGACTGAGTATGTTCAAAATCATCAATCCAACAGCGATCGCACACTCACCTTCAAAGTTGTTTTCACTGGTAACTTGATTTTCAGATCAAAGACTTCCTTAGAGGTCAATAGAAAATCTGGCTTTTTCACATAACCACATCCCCCATTGGCTTTGAACATTCCATGCATCAACCATAAGGATCTTCCGTGACCCTATCATTCACCAACAGATAAGAATCTCAATATTTTTCAAAGGAAATTAGTAACAACATCAACTAAATAAAGCATTCATACAATTTCCTTCTAATATCCATCTGGCTATCATGTCTTACATGACAGAACAAAGAACAAAATAGGCCCTGAAGCAGCTTTTCATGTTCTAATTGCCGGATCAAACATGAAATGGAACTTTACTTGAACAATTGCTCATTAACCAAACAAGAACACTCTATGCTAGTACCATACATCTTTGTCACTCATAATTTTTTGGCATTGGTACAATAAACTGCAAAGCAGGAACAAAAAGGAAGTGTGGTGTGTAAACCTGCATATTAAATGCAACCATTTGAACTCCATGCATCCAGCCAATTAGTGGGTTGTAATTCGACGAGTCAAAACGAGTACTCTTCGGATACACCCGAAGAACATTCCGCCGCGTAAACCTGTAGCAGTATAATCAGAATATGAAATCAAAAGTTATAATGCACATTTCAGGCAATTAGAGTATAACACCATATCAATACTAGCTTACTAACACATGAAACAAAGTTTAAAACAAAAAAGAAAAACAATTCGAATACAATAGATCAAACCATTCAATGATTTGTCAAGTAGTGAGGAAGTAAAAGCTCATGAATCCAGACAGATACGAATTCATTGTGCAAATAACCTTGGGATGATCTCTCATAAATCAAAATTGCTGAATCCTTTGCCAAATACCTTACAATTTGTTTTCCATGAGTTACTACAGCCTTTTCAAATTTTTGCTCACTCATGCTAAGACGTGTCACTTTATCAGGATCCACCCCTAGCCATGCATCTAATCCACCCTTGGGCTTCCCAGCAAGAATGCCGATTAAATGTTTATATTCTGGGGCTAGAGAATGCTGCGACCTATCTCCATCATCTGTATCTTCCTCATCTTCTTCATCCAAATCATTCTGTCATAAGAGAAATCATGAAGAAAATGTAAATTCTATTGAAACAGCTAGTAAACTGCAATTTGTATCACCAGACACCTTGTAATTGGCTACATGACTGCCTTTAAGGTCCGGAACTTCATTTCCCCAAGCTTCTTCATCACTGGCCTTACCCCTTTGTGAATCATCCTCTTTATCCTTAACTTCTTTCGCCTCCAGGTATTCCTTTGGTGGTTTTGTAGATATGATTATGCGTCTCTTCAATGATTCCGGACAAGGGAACTCTTTGAAGCATTCTGGGCCAGGAGAAAACAAGATCTCTCCAAATGTTTGAGTGACCATCTAGAAGTTAGTCATAGAAGCGTAAATTATCGGAATATCAGACAATTAAATCCACATCAAAAGGACTGAGACCTACCTCAGCAACTTTAGCCTGAAGATTTGGCGTAAGGTGATCTTCCAGAGTTATGACTACCGGATAGTCTGAGGCTACAAAAGCATACTCTTTAATAGACCTCAAACACTTGATGAGTTCCACCGGAGTAGTCAATGTCCTACATGAAGGAAACATTCGTTATTCTCTCTCGGAAGCAGGGGACAGACATGGACTGCTCTTTCGAAACATACCAAAATATTGCAATGTAAGTATGACAAGTTGCTTAAAATTATCAAGGATAGATCCATTCAAGTAACTATTTGCACTTGAAGAACATACCCTCCATGAAGAACATCGACATCATCTTTTGTCGAATTCGGCCATATATCCAATTCTATCACCCGCACACCTCTCTTAAGTGCATTTATGATGGGGACATCACTGCACTCACTACTGAGTTGGTTCCCAGTAAGGTAAGAATTGTGACCAGTATATATGAAATAATGAGACAAAGGAGCACTCATATCATGGTGAACCTGAAATCAAACAAATGAACATGATAGCACAAAAAGAAGAAAACTAAAACAATTTGCTTTAGCAATCAAACAAGAAAGTGAGTTGGTCCCAACTTTTCGCACGGATCGGTATCATCACAGGACCATCTTCAAAGCTACTAATCCAGCCACTAGACATTAAAGCTTGCTGAGCTGAAAATAGGTATTAGTTTCATTTAAATCCCATAGAACCCAACACCAAATTTTCCAACTAGAAACAATAAGGGTAAGAAAATTATCCATTTTTAGTAAAGGTGAAAACTCAAAGAGGGAACAAACTTCAAAATAACGTATAAAAATGTTCCACTTTGCTCCCAAAATTTTCACAGCATCCAAACAAAAACATAAATCAACTAATTTGGACGGAAGCATTCAAAGCCCAATTAATAAAAAGGACAAAGGGCAATCCAAAGAGAGAGAGAGAAATATGATTACCCCAAGAGAAGCAAGAGGAGGATTAATATCACCAAAGAGGTACTTAAAAAAAGCTTCGAGGTTTACCCCCTTTCTATGGAAATGTTTAACACTATCAATAATCTTCTGAGCATCTTCTCTGGTAGCCTTATCTTCTTTCTGAACCTCGACCAAGAACCTCTGCAGTCCATCAATGGTCATTATCCCATTCTCGGAGTATTGTTCGAACAGTTTCTTGATATCCTCTGGTGCCTCTGAAACTGCCAGCCTAAACCTCCTCTGGAAGCAGAAACAAACCCTGTAAGTTTGTTTGGACATTTGGTTTTTCTTACAATTCCCAAATATACGACTGGGAACCAGCAAATCTAGACTGTCTGATTTTGTTGAGTTTTTTAAGTGCAGGTTTCTTGCTGTTTCAACTTCTTGAAGACGATGATGAGTTTCATTTCCAGTAAAGATGGTTTACGACACTTAAAGGGGATGTGATGGGATGGGACCAATATGTGAAAGCGGGTCCACTCACATAGTTAAACATGTGGACCCCGACCTGCTTGTATTTTATTGCATGAGCATAGTTTTTTACGTCTGACAGGATCATTTTATCTTTAGCGGAAATTGCACTTAAGGTAATTACATTTTTAATAAATTTATGTTTTAGTTATTTAATTTTAAAAATTATAAGATATTTAATAATTTATTTGAAAGTTTTTATTTAAACTAATAAATTATTTAAAAATTTTTATTTAAGTCATTGAATTGTTATATATATTTTTAAATCTGATTAATGAGCTCCAAACGATAATTCAATAATTGATATAATAGATCAATATTTGATGACGAGTAAAAAACATTTCTAAGATCAAAGTCGATCTGACAGTTACTGTTGGAGATCAAAGAAAAAAGTTGTTTAGATCTTGATTCGTAAATTTATGAGGTTCAAATATGTTTCATAAAAAAATTTGAATTGTAAAAAAAGGAAAGAATAAGAGCTTTCAAATAGTATAGGTAGTATGAACGAAAAAAGTCATATAACAATAATTTTAATAACAGAATGACTTAAATAAAAAATTTTAAATAGTTTAATGATCATTTTATAAATTTTTTTAAATTAAATAAATAAAATATAAATTTACCTCACTATCGTGGGATTGCGAAAAGTCAAATGTGAAAAGTATAGGGTTTATTCTACTCCAATCATTATGCAGAGAAAAACGGTGATGTTTACAGCTAAAATAGGGTCATTTTCACTCTTCTTTGTCTCTATCTTAGGCAAGTAAATAATAGATTTATATTAAAATCAAATTGAATCCTTGAATATTTTTCTTTTTCAGATTTATAGAATATAATTTGTCATGCCTTTGGTCTTCTTTTTGGGAAGGAAGGATATAAACGCGCAAAACGATTAATTACAAAAGTAAAATTTTATATAAAGAAGAAAGTAAAAAGAAATATTTATATTCTAGATTTCGATGCCTTGTTTAAGCTTAAATAATTCATATTTATAATATAATTATTGAATTCTATTTTATTTTTTTAAATCTCATACAGTGTTTTTGATAAGAATAGAAATAATATTGAATCTCAAACAGTTTGTTGATAAGGATTCTTTCATGTCATTCATGTGGATACTTCCACTTAGCCTTCTTTTTGTCTTGTCATATTGGTGGTTGTTTCCACGTTTTGATCTGGATATCCGTATTTTTAGGCTGCCTCCAATTTTAAGTATTTACTTTCCTAAGTTGCTTACTTGGTTATCATCTTTCCACGTGACTTTTGTTTTTATCCTTCTTGAATGTTGACTGGATTCATTTTTTCAATTTCATTTAGATTTAATGAATTTAGCAATGGTGTTGGTGAATTCCAACTTCCCACGTGTCATTGATTTCCTTTATCATAGGAAAATCTTTAATTTCCATGTCAGCTATCTTTTTTAATAACTGCACTTATTCTTCGTCTTTATCACGCTGGGGGTATCCAGTGTCGTATGCCAATATTCTTCTTTCATCAGTCTAGAAAACATAATTATTTTGTTGGAGTAGATACTGGTCTTTGATCATCAAATCAATTCCGGTTTGAATTTGATAATAAGTGAAATTAGGGGTGAGCATTTGATCGAATCGAATGAAAAAATTTCGAGTTAATCGAGTTGACGAATCATACTTTATCATCCTAATTTGTTTTGAAATTTTCTCGAATCGAGTCGAGTGAGATGGAATTCGAATAGAGTCGAATCAGATATATTTGTTCGAGTTAAATTTTAAAAAATAATTTTGAGTCCTTATAACCACTGTCACTTATCGTAATAAAATTTGTCCACATTAATCAATTTTTTATTAACTTTCATCACCTTATAATTTATTTATTAATATTTTATATACGAGTTAGCTTCTTTGCTTGATTGGTTGTTTCAATTATATTCAGATTTTTGTCACTATATATTTTGAAATTAAAAAATATACTAAATGTAAAAATGAGATTTTTTAATAAAATTTATTTTAAAGATAAAATGTGAAATTAATACCAATATAAAATTTTAACACAAATATTTTATGGCATAATTAATAATTAAATTTTAATATAAATATTTAATATGACTAAACAATTCAATAATATAAATAATATAAATGTGAAATTTAATTTAATAATATAAATAGTAGATATAAATAAAATTATTACTATTTATGTTTAGTGATTTTTTTTGGATAATTTTGATTTTTTATTTGGGAGTAAAGGGTGAGAAGTAAAAGTTTAGGTGGAAAATAAAAAGTTTTGGGGAATAAAAGTTTGAGCGAAAGTAAATAGGGAGAGTAAAAATTTGGAGGGAAAATATTAAAAAAAAATTGGAGGGGAGTGGGCTTGGGGTAGATGAGAGGTAGGATGAGAAAGGAGTAAAAGTTTTAGGAGAAAAATAGGAGGGAATAAAAATTTTGAGGGGAAAACAAAAAATTTTGAGGGTTTTGGGGAGTAAAATTTTGAGAAAAAGTAAATGAAAGTAAAATTTGGGTGGGAAATGGATTTTGAGTAGATTGGGAGGTTTGGATGGGAGGAGAGTAAAAGTTTTGTGGGAAAAATGGGAATGAGTAAAAGTTTTGAGGAAAAAGTAAAAAGGTTTGGGAGTTTGGGAGTTTGGGGTAAAAATGTAAAATACTATAGTTTGATATTCGAATTATTCAAATTATTCGAGTTATTCGAATTCGAAAACTCAACTCGATTCGAACTCGAAATTCGGAAAAAAATTCGAGTTGACTCGAATAACTCGATTAACTCGAACAACTCGATTCGTTTAACTTGAAATTCAAATTTTTTTCGATTTTTTTGAGTCGAATCGAGTTTTGCTCACTCCTAAGTGAAATTATCATTAACACTTGTCAATGATTTTTGTCAAGTGTTTTTTTTTTTTTCTTCATTGATTGCTGAGAGGTTTCTTCCTCCAATCATTCTATTAAGAATTCAAATTTGATATGGCTGATAAAATTTTTCTTTTTCAACTATACCAATAAGACTATTAATTTCAATATAGAAATAATAAAGAAAATCATCTATATTTATAATATTTATTAATCTAGATTTAACTATAGCAAGAAAATCTTTTAATAAATGAAAAGAAAGATTTTGGACTGTTATTTCTTTGACAAACTCCCATTTAGTACTGCTTATATCAAATGGTTCATGGTCAAGCCTAAATTTAGTAGTAGAAAATTTTTCATTTATATCATTAGTAAATACATAGGCTTGTAAAAAGTATTTTGAAAAAAACTTTTTAAAATTGAGTTTGCTGGTTGCAAATAGCTCCATTTATTTTTGTAAAAATTTTTATAGGTAATATTTTTCTAGCTTTATTAAATAAACATATTCTAAACATTTTATTAAGAATAGAACTATTTGTTCCTTTATTAATAAAATATTAGAATATATCAAAAAGATTGTTTATCTCCTTAATATCCATATATTCTATTTCTAATTCTTCCCAATCTCTATATAAAATAGATTTTAAAAATAAATCATGGGTTTTACTATCTTTAGTTATTTTTTAACTAAAAATTGTGAGAATTTAGTAAGAGCTCTTCTGAAATTTGCTCTTTGTTCAGAAATATGGGTTTTCCATATTTCATTGATAAAATTATATAATTCCAGTGGTAGTCTTGGATTGTAAAAATGTTTTATTTCTGAAATTTGTTGTTTTTTCAACAAATTTTCTGCTCCTTTTTATAATTTCAGCATAACTGGTTTGAAATACCGAATTTGAATCTTGAGACCAATTAAATTGACTCACCGATTTTGGTGTAAATGATAACTGAGTTCTAATTGATTGTTTTACCATTGGATATGGCACATAATATCCTTGATTAGGATAAAAAGTTGCTTGTGTAGGTATTGTTACAAATCCTGGGTTAGAATTTGTTGATTTTCCTTTGTTGGGCTTTTTATGGACAGTAATTCATTCTCCAACTATTTCTAAAGGTTTTTTTACCTCTATCCATTAGGCCTGCTAAGATAATCAGCAAGAATATTGTTAATACCTTTAACATATAAGACTTCAAAATTAAAAGTACATAATTCATTATACCACCTAATTCTTCTAGGTACTGTTTCTAAACTTTTATTAGTAAGAAATTGTTGAATTGCCTGATTATCAGTTTTTATAATAAATTTTTTGGGTGCTAAATATATCAGGAATTTTTTTTCCTTTTTTTATTGCCAACATTTCTTTTTCATATATTACATAATTAATTTCATTCGGTTTAAATTTTTCCGAACTATATTCACAAATTAATTCTTCATTTTTTATTGTTTTAGCTTTTAAAATACATCCCCAATATTTTTCTGAAGCATCTTTTTTTAGAATTAGTTTATCACCTTGTTTAGGTAAATAAACTTTAGGAATATAATTTATTTCAAAATTTAAAGTTTTTATAATTTCTGAGTCTGTTTTAAACCATTTAAAATGTTTATTATTTTTTAGTTTTTTCATATAACTTATCTAATTTTTTAGATAAGTTAGGAAAGAAATTTCTACCATAATTAATAATTCTTAAAAATTGTTGAAGTTGTTTTTTATCCTCAATATTTTCAGGAAATTCTTTTATTTTTATTATAATATGATATTGAAGTTTAAGACCATCTACAGATAATTTTAATCCTAAGAATTTTATTTCAGTTTTTTCTAATTCTATTTTCTTAGGACTTAATATTATTCCATATTTTATAAATTCTCTAGAAATGATATTTAAATATTTTCTATGATTTTCTAAAGTATCTGAAAATGTTAAAATATCATCTATATAAACTACACAGAATTTTTTATATTTTTTAAATATAGAGTCCATCCATCTTTGGAAGACTTGTGGTGCATTACATAATCCAAAAGGCATTACTTTCCACTGATAATATCCATTAGGTGCACTAAAGGCTGTTAAAGGCTTAGATTCTACTGTGAGTATGATTTGCCAGAATCTTGACTTATAGTCAAATTTACTAAAGTATTTTGCTTGTTTAGCTTGATTTATTAAGACATCATTTCTTGGAATAAAGTATCCAGATAATATTTTGATTTAATATTTTATAATTAATAATTATTTTAGCTTTTCTCCTTTTTATTTCAGCATGGTTTCTTACCATAAAGTTAGACTAGAATGTGGATTATTAGTTTCTTCTATTAATTCTTTTTCTAATAATTCTTTTATTTGTATATCAAATTCATCTATATCTTGTTTAATATAGATCATTAGTTTTACTCTATTAATTTTATTGAGATTTTCCAATTTAATATCACAATATCTAGGAGTATTTTGCCATAATTTTAATGGTTCTTCACTAAAATTATTTTCTAATATTTTAAATAACTAGTGACTTGTTTCAAGCTGTTTAATTTGTTCTTTTCTTGGAGGTGTGAAGTTTTTATCACAAATAAATTTATAATTTTCTACTAGTGGTATTTCTCCAGAGATATTTTCTACAAATAATATAATTAGATTTTTATCAATAGAAAAAGGTAAATGTTGATATATAAAATTATTTCATAATAATATATCTCAATGCATATCAAGAAAACATATTTTATGAATTACAAATCTTACATTATTTAAGTAGATTGCTATATTCCTAGCTTTATATTGAATTATGGTTTCATTACCATCTATTCCAATTGCTCTTATTGGATTTTTCATAGGTTCCCATTTTTCTAAGGGAATAGCAATCTTTCTACAATTACTAGTTGTAGCTCTTGTATCTAACAAGGCATGTAAAGAATATGATTTATAATCTCTAAATTGAAATGAAATTTCAATATAAGTATAATATTTCCATGATTGGAAATTTGAAAATGTAATTATATCATTTTTTCCAAATTTATTTTGTTGAATAATTATTGAAGTTTCTTTTATTCTAGTGTTTCTAAAATTTCTACTTGGTTTATTGAGAATATTAACTGTTTTTAATTCTATTGGTGATTTAAAATATTAGTTTTTTTCAAAATTCTATACTTTCATCTTTTAGTTTTTGATATTCATGAAATTTTTTTTTAAATTCTTCTAAATACCTAATATCACATAATTTAATTTTTGACAATATATAATTAGACTGACTATCCTGATTTTTTTTATCAGTATAACTACAAAATTCTGCTTTTAGAATTAAAGTTAATCCTTTTAAAAGATCTTTAGGGGTTCCAATTTGATTAATTAGTTGCCCCTTTTGTTGTATACATTTCTCAGGTTCTTCCCATCTTCTGAGAAATTGTAGAACATCTCCTTGAAATATTCCAACAAAATAGTTAAAAAAATTTCTTTTGACCATATATTACTGTTGTTATTAACAACTATAGTCATTGATTGTGCCCATTCATCTATGGTTTTTTCATAGTATGATAAAGGAATATTAGTTAAATCTAAATATATTCCTTCTTGAGCTACATTTCTTTTATTTAAATCATCTATCCTATGTGGTATAAGTTGATTAGGCGATTCTCTTAAATTTTCAGTCTTTATTTCATTTGTAGCTATATTTTCGATCTGATTATTGAAAATTCTAGTTGTATTTTCAACTGTTTCATAATCTTTATTAAAAGATCTCATATAATCATCTTTTTAAAGATCTTATTCTAATTTCATTTTACCATAAGGATCTGTTTTGTCAGTATACATAGGTTCTGAAATTTCTATATTTTCTTCATCATCTGTTGAAGTTTTTTCTTCATGAGAATTATGACTAGTAGCATTTATACCTTCTAATATTATAGAATTATTATAGCTGCTACTACTGTCTGTAGTATCATTATTTAACATATAGTGATAATTAAATATTTTAAACAATTTTTTATGTTCTTCATAAAGTTGTTCTATAAGTTTTAAATACTCTATTCTTTCATATTTATTTGCTGTTTCAGCAAATTGGTTTTTCCAATGTTCTATAAGTTGTTTATAAGACTGGAAATCATATTTTTGTTGTTTTGAATATTTTCTTTTTTATTTTTCTTTTTTTTTATGATTAGTAAAAGAAGATTCTTCTGAACAGTCAGCATCTTCTTCAGATAAATTTAATATTATATTACTATTACCATAATATAAAGGACCTAAATCTAAGTCTTGTTCTATACTTTAATTAGTAAGAACTTGATCTAATTTATTATTAACATCTGATAAGAGTTCTTTAGATTTGTTTTTCAAATCCAACTCTATTACTTCTCCTAAATTACTAACTTGTTTTTCTATTTTACTAGCTTTATTATATAATTTATTAAAATATACAGAAGTCATATCTATTAGACTATTAAAACCTTTACTAAGGGCTGAAATGTTATTTTTATTCTTAGAGTCAATATGCATAGTATGATTACAAGTTTTATCTTTATATAAACAATCCATTTCTTTCATGTTATTTATCTCTGGTACCTAAGACCTTCTGTTATCTTAAACGTCTTCACTCAAACGCCTAAAGTTCCATGCGAACATCAACAGGCAACAAGAAGAATTAGAAATAGAATATATGAATATTAAGGAGATAAACAATCTTCTTGATAAATTTTAATATTTTATTAATAAAGGAACAAATAGTTCTATTATTAATAAATGTTTAGAATATGTTTATTTAATAAAGCTAGAAAAATATTACCTATAGAAATTTTTACAAAAATAAATGGAGCTATTTGTATCCAGCAAGCTCAATTTCAAAAAACTTTTTCAAAATACTTTTTACAAGTCTATGTATTTACTAATGATATAAATGAAAAATTTTCTACTATTAAATTTAGGTTTGACCATGAACCATTTGATATAAGCAGTATTGAATGAGGATTTGTTAAAGAAATAACAGTCTAAAATCTTTCTTTTCATTTATTAAAAGATTTTCCTACTATAGTTAAATCTAGATTAATAAATGTTATAAATATGAATGATTTTCTTTATTATTTCTATATTGAAATTAGCAGTCTTATTGGTATAACTGATAAAGAAAAATTTTATCAACCATATCAAATTTGGATTCTTAATAGAATGATTGGAGGAAGAAACCTTTCAGCTGTCAATGAAGAAAAAGAACACTTGACAAAAATCATTGACAAGTGTTATAATAATTTCACTTATTATCAAATCCAAACCGGAATTGATTTGATGACCAAAGCCTAGTATCTACTCCAACAAAATAATTATATTTTCTGGACTGATGGAAGAAGAATACTGGCATACGACATTGGATACCCCAGCTTGACAAAGACGAAGAATCAGTGTAGTTATTAAAAAAGATAGTTGACATGGAAATTGAAGATTTTCCTATAACAAAGGAAATTAAGGACACGTGGGAAAGTTGGAATTCACCAACACCATCGCCAGATTCATTAAATCTAGATGAAATTGAAGAAATAAATCTAGTCAACATTCAAGAAGGATAAAGACAAAAACCACGTGGAAAGATGACAACTAAGTAAGCAACTTGAGAAAGTAAATACTCAAAATTGGAGGCAGCCTAAAAATACGGATGTCCAGATCAAAACGTGAAAACAACCACCAATATGACAAAACAAAAAGAAGGCTACATAGAAGCATCCACATGAATGACATGAAAGGATCCTTATCAACAAACTGTTTGGAATTTAACATTATTTCCATTCTTATCAGAAACACTGTGCAGGATTAAAAGAAAATAAAATAGAGTTCAATAATTGTATTATAAATAAAAATAAGATATCAAAATCTTCCGCATATATATTCTTCCTTCCTCCCTCCCCTGTAATTG
The DNA here is from genome assembly GCA_020496765.1 of Gossypium stocksii. Lineage (NCBI taxonomy): Eukaryota > Viridiplantae > Streptophyta > Magnoliopsida > Malvales > Malvaceae > Gossypium > Gossypium stocksii. The sequence goes on along the minus strand of CM035631.1, from coordinate 19,014,618 downwards.
GGAATTATTATCCTTTCGCCTTTTTATATTTCCTTTTTCATGCATTGGTAAGCTTTGTGTAACACATCTTTTTTTATTATTGTACATTCAAAGTTGTTAGTCAATAAATTCATATCTTATCTCTATTTAAATTTTTAACATATTTACAGGACTCAAAAAATCTTACACCTACACACAAAACACGACAGATCGAAAGAAACAGCTAACAGTTGTCACATTAACTTCTTATTGTCGGTATTTTCTTTTTCAAAATCATTTAAGATCCTTTAGTCAACTTTTTCAATTTCATTACAACCAAACCATTTAGTAGAAACCCGCAATTTTGAAAGCACTGACTCTAAACTCTTAAAGTGTATTTGAAAATTTGGAAATATAATAATAATAATAATAATAATAAAACAGTTCAACAATTATTTATTCTTATCAGGTACTTGTTGTATGCAATATGAAAGTAATATATGATTAGATATATATGTGTATATGAAATTATGATGTTCTAAATATTCAAGTTATTAAGCAATTACACTTGGTCATGTCAATAGAAGGGTCATACAGATACAAGTAGAGAAATGTATGAATCTCAGTTATGAACATATTTTTCACACAGTTTCGGTCAGAAGCAGACAATGTTGAATATGTTACCATCATGCAATGCAAGCGACAATGAGAGTGATGTTGAGGTCAGAATAGCAGTGATTCCATTGGCTTCCTCTTCCTTCCAAGCTCTTTGAAGCCTGGGACCACCCATCCTCCACTTCTCAAGATCGAGCTGCTTCCTACACTACACTCAAGATGCATAAACATCTAAAGGAATAAGCTTTAAACAAATAAGAGGACCCTCACAATTAGCGCTCTTCTGCTGATACAAAAAAGAAAATGACTGTCAATAACACGCAAACACAATTTTTTGCGAGCAAATATATAAATCAGCAAGACATTAAAATCACATGTTCAATAACAATCACTCTCCGACTGCAAGTAACCATTTTTTGCTTTGAATAAAGTGGAACAGACTTTCATTAAGAAATAAAATCAAACATGTAACCACCAAACTTTTGAGAGCTATATAGAGGGAAAATTTATACTTTTGATTGAAACTGTCAGGAGGGACGCTTATGGATACGGCTTGCCTTCTTGAGCAAAGCCACAATGGAAATTCTACTTTTACTCCTGAGGAGAACAAGTAATTTAACAAAAAACTTATGGAGTTTGTTCCGGAACTGCTCCATTGGCTGCTTCATGAAAAACAACTGGAACAAACTGCAATGAGTTCAAAGAGGAAAAAAATGAAAATTTCAAGACGCGGGATTTGAGAATTTTTAAATCAACCTCTTCCACTGTTAGAAACTCATCGACATTGTAGTAATTTGCCATTTCGTTTTTCCCATTTTCACATTGATTCTGGGAACAAGGAGATTGAATTGGAGGAAAGGAAATTTGTGTGATAATTGAAGGGGAAGTGGACGGGAAACGTCTGTAAGCTCTTCTTAATGGGCTAATGCTGAACTAGATTCAAGGTCAAAGAGGGCTTTGACAACTTGGGCCAGTGCCATAGACCTCCTCTTAAGGCCTATTTTACCGACCTTTGCTTTCTTGGTCTATATTACTCACACGTCACATAAAATGAGTTTACTTTTTCACAACCGAGTGTAGCGAAGATGGTTGGATGGAATCGGATTAAGCGAAAATTTTTCATCAAGGGAAATAAAATTCGAGTAAAATTAAATCGAGTGAAATTTTTATGTTAAATTAAATTTAAAATTTAAAATTAAAATATTGTTATAGTATAATTCATTTTATGTTGTAGCACATAAATTTTAAGTCATATATATTTGAAAACTTTTTTAAAGTAAAATAGTTAAAAATTAGATACTTTAGTGTGATAAACTTGAATAATTAACTAACTCATTTAGATTCCAAAATTATTATTTTAGAAAACTTTGAAAATTTTAACTTTCTTTATATATTCTTTAATTTTTTTAAATTATTATAAATTTTTAAAAAATATAAATTTTTTAATTTTTATAAATATTTTGGATTTTAAAATTATTTTGAATTTTTGAAAATAATTTTATTTTATTTTTAAAATTTTTTGTTGGGAGGGACCAATTTACTCATTGGACCAATGAAGTATTTACACCAATCCGTTATTCGAATTATTCGAGTTATTCGAATTGTAAAATTCAACTCGCAACTCGAATTACTTATTCTAGTTTACTCGAATAACTCGATTAATTTTTTTTCCAAATAGATTAGAGTTTTGCTCACCTCTACTCGACAGTTTTTGTTCTTTGCAAAACATTATTTTTATTTTTTTTAATTCCAACTAAAAGAAATCTAACATCTAGAAGCTAAATCCGCCCACTTATGGCTTTTTTATAAAACTAAACTAAAAAGATTAATTAATTACATAAATAACTTATTTTTTGATAAAATATATAAATAACCTAAAATTTACAATAAAAGTTGGTGGAATCAAAGTGTTTGGTGCCATTAACGTCAGCATTGGGATAAAAAAATTAATTTTTTGGTGGAGCTATGTACAAAATACAATAGTGCCACCTGTATAAATATTAAAAAAATACTGCGATCTTTGCAAAAATGGGGCTTTAAATAAATTTTCTTTTTTTCTGGTGGAGCTGTGCCACCGAATTTGTACATTTTGTCTTTTTCCTAATTATTTATTTATTTATTTTTTGTTTTATAATATTTTAAATTTATATTTCAAATATTTTATAATATGTGTTTATTCAAACGTTTTTTCTGAAAATTTATTTTTTAAAATTATTTATTATTTATTTTATAATAATTTAAGTTTATATTTTAAATGTTTTATAATATTTGTTTATTCAAAAAATTTTTAAAATTGTTTATTATTTATTATTTTTATAATATTTTAAATGTTTTATTATATTTGTTTATTCAAAATTTTTTAATTATATTCATAATTTTAAAGTACGTAAATATTTTATTTAAATGGCTCGATCAAATAAAATATTATTTTTTAAATTATAAATATAATTAAAAAATGTTTGAATAAACAAATATTATAAAACATTTAAAATATTATAAAACAAATAATAAACAAATTTAAAAAATGGTTGAATAAATAATTATTATAAAACATTTAAAATATAAATATAAATTATTATAAAACAAATAATAAATAATTAAAAAAATAAATTTTCAAAAAAAAACGTTTCAATAAACAAATATTATAAAACATTTAAAATATAAATCTAAAATATTATAAAACAAATAATAAACAAATAAAAAATAGGAAACAGACAAAATGTACTTTGGAATCTGGTAGTGCTAAATTATTTGACTTTACCAGAAAAAGGAAAATTTATTTAGAACCTCCTAATTTTTTTCAAAAATCGCAATATTTTCCTAATATTTATACAGGTAACGCTATTCTATATGGCTCTACCAAAAAATTAATTTTTTTATTCCTCAATGCTGACATGGCATGTTGGTGGCGCCAAAAACTTTGGCTCCACCAACTTTTACAATAAATTTTAGATTATTTACGTATTTTATAAAAAAAATAGGTTATTTATGTAATTAATTAATTTTTTTGAGTTAATTTTATAAAAAAAGCTGCCCACTTATTTATGCTGCAAAACTCAGACCAGAACAAAGCTTCTAAACTTATTTTTGAGTTAATTTTCTAATGGGATGCCATTATTCATAAACTTAATAATGGTTGGTTAGAATAGTCTGCACAGAAACTTCAATTTATGAGAGTAAATACCTACTATCAAGCCCCTCCTTTTAGCCTCAATCATAGCTTCCCTAACTATATATAAAGAAGCATGTTTAAGTACTGCAAAATGTTGATGTTTTTCTTCCATTCTTGTTCAAAAGAGAAAGAAGGTCCGAGTCCTACTGGCCCTTTAATCCAAGTAATTAACGCATCACCATTGTATTCATCACTAGATGTATGCTTAATGGATAGTCTGCAATCTCCTCTCTTTTGAATGCACAGGCTCTATTTAACGTTTGCTCAGGTATCGCTTCTTTCCCATTAAAGTAATAATCATTTCGCTGAAGCTAAATGCTCCATAAGATGGCAATTATTTTCAATTTATATTGATTATTCCCTAGCTCACCCCACTTATTTCTTACTACAACATTAAGAATGAAGCTTTTTATGTCTTGTTCTTCCATTAGCACCCGGTACTGCATGACTCCACATAAGAATTGCAAAGCCTACATAAAGAATCATAGCCCTCGATTCTTTTCCTAATTTCCTCTTTGCAAGGTAAATCTTTCACACAAATCTTCCATAGGAAAAGAATGATTTTGTATGGGGCCTTAAAACTCCACAGTGTTTTCCAGTCTAAAGCTTTCCAATCACTAATCAATGTTCATTGTTTGCTAAATCACATTTATGTAACACTTCATAGCCAGATTTGATTGAATATTCATCATTATTAGTATAAGTCCACACCCTTTTATCCACTCTTTCAAATACTGATAACGATTTTTGACGAAGAGCGTTCAACAACTCATTGTTTGAGCATGGAAGAAGACGATAAATATCCAACTCCCCTCCTCTGTTGCTCATCAAATCCTTTATATTGGCACATGTCTCTAATTCAATATCATTAACCTTTTACATTTCCTTCAATTCCCTATTACTTATGACCAATTGATCACCACTCATAATTTGCCAATTAAATCCTTTCTAACAAAGTTCTCTTACTTTTACAAATCCAAGAATCGGTACTTTTAACCCAAACACTATTGAAACAGTTCTTCTTGCAGTATTTCTTAATTCAAGTGTTTTGAATAATCCAATTATCTCTTTTATAAACTCTCTAAGCTTGTTTAGCCAATAAGGTTTAATTCATCAAACTAGTTTTCCTAATGCCAAGTCCCCCCTCCGATTTAGGTTTGCATAACCAGTCTTAACTTTTCATATGCATTTTCCTCTTATTATTTATCTTGTTCCAGTAAAAGTCCCTTAATAATTTCATCAACATAATTACACACTTTCATCGATGCCTTAAAGCGGCATGGATAATATGCAGGTAAATTACTTTTGATTGATCTCCATTAACCTGAAGTCGATAGCTTACTGAGCTTATACATATATAAATCATATTGACCCATCTTTCACTAAACTAGATGCACGAACATCTTCTCTTATGAAATCCCAACTTAATCTATCATATGCTTTGATCACGCCGAACTTCAGTCCTTCCAAAATGCCTCCACCTTTCCCCTTTTTCCAGATGGTATTGAGAATTTCAAAACCAGCAATAACATTATCTTGTAATTGCATGTTTCCCAAGAATGCGTTTCTGAAAGGTGATATCAACTCTTTCATGATTGGTTTCAATCTATTAACTAAAACTTTAGCCAAAAGCTTATAAATTGCCTTCTATTCATCTTACCTTTTTCAAGAAAATCTTTAACTACTTTATCAATAGTTGACCTGAATAGTTCCCAATTTGACTAGAAGAAAATAACTGGATTACCATCCGGCCCTGGAACCTTAATTGGTTTCATTTGAAACAAAGCTTTTTTGATTTCAGTGCTAAAAAATGGGCACATCAAGTTCTAACTTCTGTAGCTCAATAAGTTTCCTAAAACTAAGAGATCTCAAATATTCATGAATGTCTCTATTTGTCTCAAATTACAATCCAGTTCTGTCTCGACTTTTGATGCGAAAATACATGCTCTTGATCATATAGCTTCTCTAGTTCCAATCTTAACTCTTTTTCCTTCTGAATTTTACCTTACTGACCAATCTTGCTTTGCAAATAACCTAATTAAGACATAAGCAACTTCTTCCTTACCTTTAAATTGCCAAAGGATGATCTATTCCAGGTTTTAAGGGCTTCAGAAGTACTTTTCAATTTCGACAAAAGATGGAGTAACTTTGATCTCAATTTCCCATGCCTTCCTTACAACCTCTTTAAAATTCCGATGAGAAATCCACATGTATTCAAACCAATAAGGCCTCTTCATGAAAGGTAATATTTTTTTTTCTAATTCAATAATCATGATACCATGATCGGAATTAATAATGTGAAGGTTAATAACCTGCTAATCAGGAAATAGAGACAACCAAGCTGAATTGCAAAAACATCTGTCTAGCCTTTCCCATATTTCTTCAAGTCCCTTTCTTTTATTATGCCATGCAAACTTTTGACCTGTAACGCCCTGACTAATTTATTTCTGTATCTGTAAACTCTAATACAAATGTGTATTTGCTTCAGTGGTTAAGTGTTCTAGGAGTGTTTAAGAGGTCTTGGGTTCAAGTTTCATTTTTGCTAAATTTTGTTATTTTTCTAATTCTAGCCTTACCCTTGTTGAGTGGGCTTTTATAGAATTGTTTGCTAATCCATATCAGAAGGGGCCTATTGCTTCGAATGGTAAGGGGGTTAGTATGTTAGAGGTTTTATGTTCGAATCCCTGTATGAGCGAGGATGTTATATTTTTACTCGGTTATCTTGTAGAGTTCTGGTGGAGCCAAACTTCTGAGGTGGTTGTGAGTAGTGGGTTAGTGGGAGAGGTTTGAGGGATTTGCGAGTTAATCCTTTATTATTTTGTTTTTTTTCTTTTTATTTTTTTTAAATATTGTATTTTCCTCTTTCCAGAAAAGAAATTGACGTTCATTCTTGGTTCTTTCCTTTTTGCTCTTCGTTCTTCAAATGCTGTTTCCCTCTATTTTGTTTCATTCAGTTGTTACATATCCGTAATTCATTTCTCCATTTCTTTCGACTGTTGGTAAGTGGCTTGAATGCTCTGTAGTTTTGATTTCCAAATTTTTGGTAGGAAGTCTTATTTTCTGTTTTGGTAGCAGAGAATTGTGTGGAGCGGGGCTCTCATCGTGCTGATTTTTAGTTGAAATCATGCGGGGTGTTGAGGTAAGTGATGAGTGGTGGTATCGAAATTTTGTCGGTTTTGTGATTTCAGTTTTATCATGAATTAAGTTTGATTTTGGAGTTTGCCTTGTCAATTTTAGGTTCTGGTGATCTCGAGATAGTTTTTGCATCAAATAATACCAGGTGTGTTCCCAAATAGCGAAAAATGTGGTTTCAACGAAAGCCAAAATTGCCTATTGTCGATGCCACACGGGTGTGTGCCTGGCCGTATGGTTGGCCGTGTGTGATGACATGGTTGTGTAGTCGACGAAGGCATGTCCGTGCCCAAGACACGGGCGTGTGATGGTGTGGGTGTGGCTTGTGGGTCACACGGGCTAGGCCGAGTACGGTGTGTGGGCCACACGGGCACGTCACACAGGCGTGTGAACTTTGGGTTAGGCCGTGTGGGCTTGTACGGGCATGTGCGCCATAATTCTAAAATATTTCCTAGGGTCACACTAGTCGTACCGATCGACTACAGGCCTACCATAGGGTCGGTAAGGGCTAACCAAACCCTAAAACTGTAGATATGATAGACTAATATTTTGTTCTGAGTATGATAATGCTACGCATGTCTGATTAATCCGTTATTTTTAGATAAGCATGTTGAGCATGTTTAGTCTATTATTATTTAAAATCATTTAAAATCATTTAAAATCATTTAAAATTATTATTTAAAGGATCGGCGCCAGAGACTCGGTGTATCACATATACAGTCAACTCATTGAAAATCATTTGTAAATCAGTTCTTCGAAACCAAACTTTAAAAACCTAAAATCCACAGCTGAGTTTTACAACCTGGCTCTAACACCACTAAATGTAACACCCCAAACCCGGCCTAGACGTTACGGCCGAATCTGGCGATGTCACATGGAATGGGATTTGAAGTCGAAGTAATCAAGTTAAAAAAAAAGGTCCAGATCAATAACTTGAATTTAACTCGAAAAAAACACTTATTATTTGATTTATCCCAAAACGTGTCTTTTTAGCGGAAGCTTTACTAACCGTTCATTTTAAAAAAATCGTTCCTATTTAGTGAAACCTTATTTTCATTTTGAAAACTGTATTTTGTTGTGTTGAAGTTGTGATCCATGAAAACAATTAACATCCCAGAATTTAAAACAAATAGTCTATAAGTCAAAATTACATAAAAATACCCAATTAAACAATAAACCTAAAAACTAATAGGAAACAATCTAAAAATTTACGTGAGGCCACCGTCGAGTCCTCCACTGCACCAATCGGTAAAGTATGGGGATTACCTGTACAGATTAAACAGAAGAGGTGAGCTTTCGTAGACTTAGTATGTAATCCCCACAGAAATCATGCACACAGTTTAATAACAGAAATTAATCATATGCAGTCTGGGGCTTGAACCCATTACAGATTCAGTTTGGGTCTTAGCCCATTCAGATACAATCTTAAATATAAATTATGACCTTGGCCTATCTCAGATACAATATGCAGTAACAGAATCAAAATCCTACCCACCAACCTCCACACCATCTTTGATCATCCCTATACACCATGTGGGGTTTAAAAAACATACCTATTCTTACACACCATGTGGGGTTTAGAACACCCATCCATCCCTACACACCATGCTGTACCAAAATATGACACATAATCAGAAATATGCAGCTGAGCTGCCATATAATAGACTTTTGCCCATGTAGGGATTCGAACACAGAACCTTCAGCAAACTGACACTTTACTTAACCACTATACCAGCAGGCCCATTCTGATAAGTACTTACAAACAATTACTTAAAAGCCTATTGATTAGTGCTATGGTTTAATTTATAAAAATACCAAAATTTACCCAAGTCAAGGCCTGAACTTGAGACCTCTTACACACACCCAAAACACTTAACCACTGAAGCAGACAGCAATTTGTGTCATATTATAGCAGAATATAAATAAAACTTTGAGGCGTTACACATACTTAAATTTAATTGAAAACATGATCGACTAAGGCACAAACACTTTAAACATGAATCAAACAAATCTCATTAAATTAATGCAATTAACCTAGCTATACAAATTTAAGCTACCATTGTTGACGTCAAGATAAAAAAAAACATGCAAACATAATTAATTTAAAACAAGTAAGGGAAGAATAAACTTTATTTTAAGTCGGCAGTCTTGCGAGCTCTGATTGAAGGTGTTTTCCTCCGTTCCTCCCATTGCACTTTTGCTAATGGCTCCTCAAGGTGGCCAACCAAGAGATGATCTCTTCAAGGCTTTTACTGGCTAAAAACTAAGGGAAAATGGAATGATAGGTGTGGTGGATGAAGAGAGCAAGAGAATGGATGAAGAATGTTGTGAAAATGAGGAATGAATGGATAATTTAGGGATGATTGAAAAGGTGAGATAGGTGTGGTATTTATACTGGAAGTAGGTGGGAGGCTTTACTAAAAATAGTAACAACAATCCCTTGGATTTCTCCCTTCTATGGCCAGCCATGATATGTGGAAGAGAATGTGGTTTGGTTTCTTGATTCAAGCATGAAATCATGCTTGAATCATGCAAATGGTGGACGGTTTCTCAAGTAAATATTGTGTGTTGGTTTCCAATGTTCTTATGAGTGTGAGGACCTTCAAATAATTGTCCCAAATTAATTTCTTGTCTGCCCAATTGTGGTTGTCTAATTGGGTCTCTCTTTTCTTGAACTGGATGGTTAATGACCCAACTAGCTTGTAGACTTGACCAACATGTATAATTTTTTTATTGGGTTAAAGTGGCATCTTGATGCCCTATTAAGCTTGGTCTTGCCGTCCAACACATGAGAATAATAGCTCATATCCATGCAACATTATAATAAACTCAACTCTCTAATCCCACTGCATAAGTAAATTTAACATATTAATAAGTAACATGAAATACTTTAATTTTATGCACAAAATCATATAAAAAAGCACAAAGTCACATACTTTATAAATTCATGTCCATTATTAACATTTAAGTAAAATTTACTTAATTAATTAACAAATACTCAAGATTAATATTATTTTTAAGTAAAAAGGTGGTAAACATTACTAGAAAAATCCTATATAATTTCGAGTTTACAAGCATCCAATGGAATGGTTTACTCATTCATACATGAACAGATGGGGTGAAATTTATAAAATTTCATTCATCGAAGCTGCCCATTTTCAAGTTGGAAAATTCAGTTGACTTCAGACAACTTTTTAGATGGGATCCAAACATTTCTGGGTTGATATGTCTGCGTAGCATTTGAAGATATATATCTTAGCTTCAAAACTCACTTTGAATTACTTGATTTTGAGTTTGTGAGCTCAAGTTATGACTGTTTTAGTGAAGACTATGCAAGCAGAAATTTTGAACGGGATTATTGTGGAAAATTATGAGTTTCAGGCTTTAATTCAAGTTTAAATCATATTGAGTTCGATTTTTAGGGTTAATATTTATTATATATGAGCTCAATATTGTATATATTAGGTTTTATTATTTTGAATTTTAGTATACTTTTATGTATTTAAAATTGTTTAGCAGTTTTATGTTTTTTAGTGAACAAGAAAATTTAGTTTTACTAAAATTACTTCTTGTAATAACTAAACTTTCTTATTCAGATTAACAGATTCTCATTATTCTTGAGATTTTTATTTGAATTTAATTAAAGGTCTCTTCATTGTTGATTCGATATCTAATTGTTTTTCATTTATAAAATTTTAAACTCTAGGACCTAGTTTTTTTTGTGCAAGATTACTTTATTGTGATTTTTAAAAGCAAGTTTCTTATTAATTTTCTTCAAGAAGTCATGGGAATTTGTTCTTGATAAACTATGAATTATACATAACATTTAGCACATTTATGGATGAATTATCATAGAATTGTGGAATTTGATGCTCCTAATCCTTTAATTTCATGTTTTATACTTAGGTAAGCATAAGGAAAAGAAAAGAGCAAGGAACGGGCCAAAAACGGGCAAAATATGACCAAATCAATAATCAACACGGCATGGAGTTCAGCACACGGGCAACCCCCATGGCCGTGCCACATTAACAGGCTCGAGCACAGCCTAGGCTCGATTCACATGGCCGTGTCACACGGGCGTGTTCCTGTCGTGACAAGTTTCTATTTCACGCGGAAAAGGCTACTTAGGGGCTAAGAAAGATATTCCAAACTCTATATAAAGACCCTAGGAGGCAACTACAAGGGTGTACAGTATCCTCGCCAAGACTCAGAGTAGAAGACAGGGAATTACTCGAAGGAAAACCAATGGATCCATCTTAGAAGCAAGGATCAACATCAAGACTGAAGATCTCCCTTCAATTCTTTTAGGGGTTTTGGGTTTTCTTTATGTTTTGTTGTTCTTTTTCTTCTAAGATGTTCTCTTTAATAATTATGAACTAAACCCCTAAATACCTAAGGGGGATGAAACCTAAGATGAATCTTGTTATTGTTATCTAAACTATATGATAAATATTCGATTTGTTCTTAATTGTGTTTTTAATTCTTGAATTGATATTTCCGGGATATTAATTTAAGTCGAATGTGCTAGGTAGAGGAGCAAAAGTCCCTGTTTAAGAGTAGATCCAACACAATTAAGCAGAGTTGATCGCAATCCTAGACATAGGACGACGAAAATCTACTGAATTAGAGTCAAATCTAATATGAGGATCCATAGATCGAGTTAATGCAAGACTAGGGGTTTTAATTAGCAAGAGATTTCAATTAATCAACCTTGGATTAGTTGTTCTTATTCTCGACGGAGATATTAACATAATTTAGGGATCTCTACGGATCAAGTCAAATGAAGAAATCGTCTAGTTCAGAGTTAGATAACAAGTGAAGTCTAGGTGGATTCTTCCTTAGGTATTGTCTTTATCATTCAGTTTTCCCAAAATAATTCCCCAATTTACTCTTTGTCTCATCCTTAGTTTAGTTTAGAGTTAATTAGTTTACACAAGCCCTATCTTTATTTTTAGGCTAGATAATAGGAAAAAAGTCACACTAGTACTTTTAGTTCCTTGGATTCGATATTTCGGTCTTGCCACTAACTATATTACTATTCGATAAGTGCGCTTGTCTTTTATCGTGATAATAGTTAGTTTCTAGGTACGGCCAATTTTATTACTTCATCAGATCACGATCAAGTTTTTGGCACCGTTGCCAGGAAACTAAGATATTAAGAACACTCGATTCCTATTACTTTAGCCATCTTTACTTTTATTGCAATTTGTTTTCTATTTTTATTTTAGGTTTTTATTCACTAAAATTTTCTTTTTGTTTTTCCTAACAGGTATCTCTAGTTTATGACTAGAAGAAATCCGCCAGGCCTTTTATTGTTTGATAGTGATCTAGAAGCCACAGTTCGTAGAAACCGAAAAGAAATAGGAAGAAGCCTACAGTACCCAGAACAGGGACAAGAAGAAGAACCCGAATCTACTGAAGAGATGGAAGCAAATCAAGATAACCAGCTACCTCCTGTAGTAGCCGCAGATCCTGTTAATAAAATCCTATTCCTTATACTATGTATGATTATGCTAAACCTAAATTAGCAGGTACTGAATCTAGTATTGTTAGGCTACTATTGCTGCAAATAATTTTGAACTAAAACATAACATTATTTAAATGATACAACAGTTCGTTCAGTTTGATGGTTTACAGGATGAGGATCCTAACTCACATTTAGCTAATTTTTTGGAATTCTGTGACATTTTCAAAATAAATGACATTTCTGATGATGCCATTCATCTTCAATTATTCATATTTTCCTTGAGGAATAAAGCTAAACAATGGTTAAACTCTCTATCACGAGGATCCATCACTACTTGGGAACAAATGACTGAAAAGTTTTTACTCAAATATTTTCCGTCGGCTAAAACAGCAAAGTTGAGGAATGATATCTCTTCCTTTGCACAGATGGATTTAGAGACACTCTATGATGATTGAGAGAAATACAATGACTTATTGAAAAGGTGCTCTTACCATGAGTTACCTTTATGGTTACAAGTTTAAACTTTTCACAATGGTTTGAACCCCTCAACGAAGTAGATGATCGATGTAACTGCCGGTGGAACAATCAATAACAAAACACCAAAAGCAGCTTACGAGTTTATAGAAGAGATGTCACTGAATAACTATCAGTGGAAAGTCATGAGAACAAAGCCGTAAAAAGCTGCTAGAGTTTTTAATGTTGATGCGGTCACCATGCTTTTTAATCAGGTAGAACTTCTTAATAAAAAGATTGATAATTTCGTTGGTTCTACGCAGGTACATCCAGTGATGTAGTGTGACTCAATTCAAGGAAACATGAGCAATTCTGAGCACCCCACCTATGGATATGGCACAGAAAACGAACAAGCCAACTATATGTGTAATAATTCTCGATCTCAAAATAACCCTTATAGTAATACTTACAATGCAGGTTGGATGAACCGCCCTAATTTTTCATGGGGAGGACAAGGTAACCAAGGAAATCAGAGACCACCACCTCCTCCAGGATTTCAACAACCACCGTTCTAGCAAGAGAAAAAGCCGAACCTTGAGGAGATGCTTACGAAATTTATCTCCGTGTTAGAAACCCGTTTCCAAAACACTGAGACGGCACTTAAAAACCAGCAAGCATCCATTCAAGGACTCGAAACTCAAATAGGCTAGCTCGCTAAGCTAATCTCTAAAAGACCACAAGGTGGTTTACCAAGTAACACGGAGACTAACCTTAAGGAGAAACTCCACGCCATTGACACGATTAATAAAGGAGGGTTAGCTAAAACCAAATCAGAGCCAAGTAAGGAGACTGTGGTAAGTAGAGGAAAGGGTAAGGTAAGTAGCACAGAACCAGTTGTCAAAGAATATAAGCCTCGTTACTCATATCCTAATGCGATAAGGAAAGACTGCACAGATGAACAATTCGGTAAATTCCTTAAAGTCTTAAAGAAATTACATATTAACTTACCATTTATTGAAGCTCTTTTACAGATGCCAAACGCCATTAAGTTCTTAAGAGAGCTTCTGACAAACATACGAAAGCTGGATGAGTCATCTCATGTGGTGCTGAATGTAGTCTACTCAGCCATTCTGCAAAATAAGCTACCTAACAAACTAAAAGATCTAGGGAGTTTTACAATTCCTTGTTTACTTGGTAGCTTAGATGTTAAAAATGCTTTAGCTGATCCAGGGGCAAGTATTAATGTAATACCCTAGAAACTATTTAAACAATTAGGTCTTGGGAAACCCAAACAAACTACGATGAGCATTCAATTAGCTGATAAAACAATTAGATTTCCTAGGGGTATAATCGAAGATGTGCTAGTTAAAATTGACAAATTCATATTCCTAGTGGATTTTGTTATTTTATACATAGATGATGATAGTAATGTACCACTAATTCTAGGGCGACCCTTCTTATCAACTGCAAGGACTATAATTGATGTAGGCATAGGAGAACTCACACTTCGTGTAGGTGATGAGACAATTACTTTGTAAGCTTGTAATTCTAACAAGATTGTTAATGATAAAGATATTATTACGAGTTCTTGTAATCTCACAGTCCAACCTTCTTTGCAGGATACTCTTCACGTAAGTGCGACCAAACCACGTACGAGTCCATACAAGGGAACAATACATGAAGAATGAAAGCTACAAATCGAAGAACTAGACAAGTGGTTGAATTACCGCCAGGAGAAACTTAAGATATACCATACCAAAACAGAACACCATCATGATGGACGTACAGGTAAACAAGATCAATTTAAGGTAAGGGATAAGGTATTAATAGAGGAGGAGGATCCTCGAATCTCAAATGCAAAACTTCATACAGGTGACACACCTCTCTTCACGGTAATGAAAATCTTTCCCTATGGTGCAGTCGAGATAACACATAAGACATTTGGCACTTTCAAGGTAAACTATACTCGACTTAAACCTTATTTTGATATTAAAACTGATAGTAGAAGAGAGGAGTTTGAACCCCTCAAACCACTATGACTGAACAAGCTTGAGAAAAGTTAAGCTTAGGCTATAAACAAGCACTTTTCAGGAGGCAACCCTGAGCACTAACATAGTAAAGCTTTTTAACTTAGGCTCTTAAACCTTTAGTTTATATGCTAATCTTCTTAAAATGCAGTCTGTTTTAGGACCATAAGGCCAGGACCACGGGTGTGCCTAAGACCGTGGGTATACTATGGGTAAGATACGGCCTTGGACAAATAGCCACGGCCATGCGATGTGGCTGTGGCCAATCCTGAAGAATCGACATGGGCGTGCGACACGCCCGTGTCCCAAAAGCGTGGGCGAACTTGTTAAATTAACACGGACAAAAGACACGCTCGTGCTTTAACCTTGTGGTTGAACCTGTTAATTTATACACGAGCGTGAGACCTCATACACGAGTATGGGAAAAGCGAACATCGAAAGACACGACCGTATCACATGGCCGTGTGCCCTAACACGCCCAAAGAACACGAGCGTGTGACACTAATTAGGGGCGCCAAAACCCTTAAAATTTGAACCACATGGGCTAAAAATGATTCACAATTTTTATATAAACCCTTCACTATTAATCATCTTCCTCACTTAAAACCATAACCCCTCTCCCACCACTACTCATTCCAGCCACTCCTTGCGCCGCCGCCGATCTAGCTAAGCCACCACGCCCGTGCAGCACCTCTACGATCGTACTCTGCCTAACATCTACCTTATCGGTTCCCCTTTCTCCCTTTTCTCTTAACTATTGTCATTATTTTTATTCTATTTTTATTCTCATTTTCTCTTTTTATTTTCATTGTTATATTCATTCATTTATTTACATTACTTATTTGATTCCCATGCATTTTTCATGATGTATTTATTTAGATTCATTATCATGCCATTTTACATCCCTCTTTGATTGCCATTTTTAGCTATCTCATTAAAAGTTTAATCATGACATTTTTGTGTAAATTGCTTGTCTTCTTTAGTATTAATTCTAAGATATTTAGAACACGTAATTTATTTCTGGAAACTAAACCTTGCTTTAAGAATCCATTAGTTCCTGTTGAACACACTACTAAAATAGGAAACTTAGTTTTGATTAGCTTTATTCGTCATTTAGTTTACTAACTTATGAATACTGATAATTTATGTCCATTCTTTCTATTCTAATAAACAAATGCTACTCTTGTTTCCTTTCAGGAACAATGTCATCCTTACGATGAAAGAAAGCCACTATCCTCGCTTCTAAAAAGCGAAAAGAGCCCGGTGGTACCTCCTCTAGAGCCACCACAGAAATTAGACACCCCTTCCTCTAGTTCCCGTAAAGTTCCCAAGAGGAACTATTTAAGATTCTCAGAGCGAGGCCCCTTGGAGTGGGGAGGTGTATTGATTAGGCCGCGTTAGAGCGGGTCCAATTGGCAGACACAGTTCGGGCTTTGTTAACAATAGACCCGTGGGACCAATTCTTCCAGATCATTGAGCCTACATACCTCGAGCTTACTTTAGAGCTCTGCTCCACATTCCACTTCCAGACAGTCATATTCAGATATGACGATCCAGGGACGGTCCAGTTCTGCCTCAGGGGCCTAGTTCGATAGCTTAGTGTACCTGAGTTCGGTATAGCGCTGGGCCTATATTCTGAGCAATTCATCGAAGAGGAAGACCTCTCCGAGCTTCATCGCCATAGCCACTTCTCTCCCTCTAAGTGCTGGCAAGCCCTAGTCCCTGTTCCGACCACCTACAGCCTTAGTCGCTCTAAGGCGACAGCTCTTGCCCTATGCTGAGGTATCTTCATGCCCAACTCGCGCATACATTAACGGGTAGACGAGAAAGCACCAGCATCGTTAACACCCACAACGCATATTTCTTGTGGAGCATGGCGTACGGGTACGTGCTCGACCTCGCCTACTTCATCGCCTATGACATTCAACACTAGACGAAGTGACATCGTAGGGGTGTGATCTCGATGGGCCCATATGTGACTTGCTTGGCCCGCCACTTCGGCCTCCTCAACACACCGGCCCAAACATCCTCCTATACTCTCATCGGCCAAATGTCCCCTCAAGGCATCCAAAGCATGCTTCATATAAGAATGATCGAGTGCCGACTCAGGACTGATCCTCCTCAATATCGTCTAACCCACTCTACCGAGAAGGAGGACCCAGAGGACATTCTTAATGATGTCCCTCCATCCCACGAGGAGCCACCGCCCATTCGTCATCCAGTTCATGTGGTAGCTTCAGATTCTGACATCTCTGAGCGCTTTACACGATTCAAGCAACAGTGTTTTCAACGCCTTGATCACATTGATGCTACCCTCTATCAGATTTGTCAGCATCTTCACATCTCACCGCCACCCCTACCTCACGAACCATCTGAGGATTAGGACTTTCGAGTCCTCTTATCTTTTTCTTTATTTTCCTTTTTATTTTTATTCTTCCTTTTATTTTATTTAAACTTTATCTTTTTCATTATTTGAATTTCAGCACTCTAAATCCTTAGCTTATTTTATTTTAAACATTTCATATCGGCTATTTCCTAACGAGTACATTGTGCTAATCTAAATTCCCTAAAATTTTATCAATGTATCACAGTTTCAAAGAGCCTCAAAGCTCAAATCCAACTCTAATGGGAAAACCCTGCCACGACTATTGGGTCCTACCCAACCACGATCATAGCCACTATGATAATACACTTTTGGCACAGAGATTGTGGATCGACACCCTTTCCTACAAATTTCCACACTTCCAACTCAAGGATACCATTCAATTTTCGGAGAGTTTCACTTCTCCCCCTATACTATGATTTTATGCTTCTATTGTCACTAACTTTATCTTTGTACATTGTGGGCAATGTACATCTTAAGTGTGGGGGGGATTCACTTTCACTTTTTGCATTATCCTTGAACCCCTAAAAATTTTTGCCAATAACTTTTTGCATTGTTCTCAAATCCCTGAATCTTGGCCTTAACAATTAGAATGAATTCTGATTGATTTATGATTTATGATTTAAATTTTTGAGATTTGAAATTCGCATGATTGACATCAAAAGCCATAATTCTAGTGAGATTTTTGAGCCTTTTGAGCATCCATCCTTTCGTGCTCACTTTTATTGTTGCTTTGAGTGAGTCAATATTGATCTGTTATTCTAGAACTTGCTTCGATTATACATGTCGAGACTATATCATTGATTTGATATATCGAAATGATAAAGGCACCTAGGTTTTAACCCACTTACTCTATAAAAGCCTACCCTCATAATTAACCCTTAGTGAACCCCATTGAGCCTAACAAACCATTCATTGACTTACCTTCAATGTTAACCTATAACCTATTTTTTCGAGATTTAAATTGAATAATTATCTATCTATGTTCTCCCTTTCAGTTAGTTAAGTTTGTAAAGTATTCGATTTGTTCTTAAAAAAACCGTATGTATATTTCAGTTGTAATTCAATGTTTCGCATATTTCCATGTAATTTTAAACTTCTGTTCTTAAATGATGTTATCCAAAAGAAAAAGGTCTTATTTTAGAAATACGTTTTAGTGATAGAGATTTTGCTAGTTAGATGATTTTTCAGTTCAAACTCGATTCTAACCCTCTTTTTTAGCTTGTGACCACACCCCTAACCAAAGCCACGTTACAACCCTTTAAAGACCTTTTAATCGATGTATCATGTTAATACATAGTGGTGGAGATTTGATTTTCCTACAAACTTATGGTAATAACTTTTCATGTTGACTAATGAGTGCTTAATTTCAATTTTTGAAACCTAAACACTTCGAGTGGATAGAGTGAATCTTTAGTGAGGATGTCAACTTTTGTTGATT
This sequence comes from Gossypium stocksii, assembly GCA_020496765.1. NCBI lineage: Eukaryota > Viridiplantae > Streptophyta > Magnoliopsida > Malvales > Malvaceae > Gossypium > Gossypium stocksii. The sequence goes on along the minus strand of CM035631.1, from coordinate 18,995,970 downwards.
TTGAATCCAAGGTAATTACTTAGAAAAGGGGAGAAAACCTATGTTTCTGTGATAAAATTCTCAACTTAGATTGTTTGAAACATTGATATTCTTTTAGTTGAATTCTCAATGTGTGATTACTTGTGGATTAATTTGAAACATTATTGATAAGGGTTATAAGTTGAGAAGAATGATTTTTACTTGTGAGTTGAGATTTTACTTGAGGACAAGCAAAGGCTTAAGTGTGGGGGTATTTGATAAACTATGAATTATACATATTTCTATCTCACATTTAGCACATTTATAGATGAATTATCATTGGAATTGTGGAATTTGATGCTCCTAATCCTTTAATTTCATGTTTTATACTTAGGTGAGCATAAAGAAGAGAAAAGAGCAAGGAACGGGCCAAAAACGGGCAAAATAGGACCAAATCGATAATCAACACGGCCTAGAGTTTAGCACACGGGCAACCCACACGGCCATGCCACAATAACAGGCTCGAGCACAGCCTAGGCTCGATTTACACGGGCATGTCACACGGGCGTGTTCCTGTCGTGACAAGTTTCAATTTCACGCGAAAAAGGCTATTTAGGGGCTAAGAAAGGCATTCCAAACTCTATATAAAGACCCTAGGAGGCAACTACAAGGGTTTACAGTATCCTCACCAAGACTCAGAGTAGAGGACATGGAATTACTCGAAGGAAAGCCAATTGGTCCATCTCAGAAGCAAGGATCAACATCAAGACTGAATATCTCCCTTCAATTCTTTCAAGGGTTTTAGGTTTTCTTTATGTTTTGTTGTTCTCTTTCTTCTAAGATGTTCTCTTTAATAATTATGAACTAAACCCTTAAATACCTGAGGGGGATGAAACCTAAGATGAATCTTGTTATTGTTATCTAAACTATATTACAAATATTTGATTTGTTCTTAATTGTGTTTTTAATTCTTGAATTGATATTTTCGGGATATTAATTTAAGTCGAATGTGCTTAGGCAGAGGAGCAAAAGTTCCTGTTTAAGAGTAGATCCAACACAATTAAGCGGAGTTGATCGCAATCCTAGACATAGGACGACGAAAATTTACCCGATTAGAGTCAAATCTAATATAGGGATCCATAGATCGAGTTAATGCAAGACTAGGGGTTTTAATTAGAAAGAGATTTCAATTAATCAACCTAGGATTAGTTCTTATTCTCGATGGAGATATTAACATAATTTAGGGATCTCTATGGATCAAGTCGAATGAAGAAATCGTCTAGTTCAGAGTTAGATAACAAGTAAAGTCTAGGTGGATTCTTCCTTAGGTATTGTCTTTATCATTCAGTTTTCCCAAAGCAATTCCTCAATTTACTCTTTGTCACATCCTTAGTTTAGTTTAGAGTTAATTAGTTTACACAAACCCCCTTTTTTATTTTTAGGCTAGATAATAGGAAGAAAGTCATTACTAGTACTTTTAGTTCATTGGATTCGATATTCCGGTCTTGCCACTAACTATACTACTATTCGATAGGCGCGCTTGTCTTTTATCGTGATAATAGTTAGTTTCTAGGTACGATCAATTTTATTACTTCATCAGATCACGATCAGTTCTTCATCCTTCAATTTGCCAATGATTATTTCTTGAAGGGTTTATTAGATTCATTAATTGAATTTGTTGGGGTTTATATCTCCAAGATTCAATTGGATACTAATCCATCTATTCATCATATCCATCGATTTATTCGACCCGTTTTCCACTTTTTTCTATCGTTTATTTTTTTATTTATTGTTCTAAATATTTATTCTTTGTTCTTAAATGTCTTGTTTTAGCCGTCTTCTTTTTGTTTCTTTTTTTTTTCTAATTTTGTTCGTTTTTTTCTTTTCAAAACAGATCCGAAGCTTTATTTCTTAAATCGAACAACTTGAATGCGTTCTGTTGCCTTCTACCACTCATACATATAATGGATTAACTAGAGACACCACATTCACAACATGGTAACCATCTCCTTCTTCATTCTGTTGCATTCTAGCTCTTTACCTTTGACCATAACATCTCATATAAAAAATTCATCATCCGTTTGAAACGAAAAAAAAAACAAATGAACAAAAGGACAATGAAAGAAACATGTAACAAAGAATGTTCTACCCAAAGTAAAAGGCACTTTATTTAGAAGATTGGGCGAGAAAATGAATCGAAATAGGAAGAAGAAAAGATGATTAAAAAAAATGATACCTTCCCAAATGCAATTACTAGGAGCTACAACTTGTTCAAAATAACACAGTAGCTGCAACAATCGATGAGCCAATGTTAACACTTCCAAACTAATATCATTTCAACAAACGAACACATCCCTACAGTCAAAACACACAATGCCTCAGGCGATGTCATTTTACAACTTGCTTTTCACCTATAGTGGGAATTGTTATACATTCATATGTATCCCTAGGTAAGGTATGAAAGGGCCACTAGTATAAAGGACAAACTCATAAGATCTAGTTTCGACAAGTTAGATTGGATCATGATGATATAACCTAGGATGCATCGACCTCACAAAACGTGCAACTTTCCATTTTTCTTTAAAATCTCTTTTACACCTGATGGTCACTAAACTAACTATAAATACGACAAAGGCAAGTGTAACTATCGAACAATAGTATAGTTGTGGTGAGTAGAGAATACCATATCCACGAGGACGTAAAGTACTAGTAATTATTGTCTTCTTATTATTAGTCGACAAATTAGAGCGATTGTGTTTTAATCTAAAATTACTAAACTAATTTATCTAAGAATACAACAGAGAATGAATCGAGGAAATAATCTAGTATTAACCAATGAGATAGACAATACCTAGTAAAGAATCCACCTAGACTTCACCTTTTTATTAAGAATCTAAATTAGACGATTTATTCACTTGTGTCTTAATCCGTGGGAATCCTTAAATTATGTTAATATTTCTTTGGAGAGTAAGAACAACTGACTGTAGGTTGATTAATGGAAATCTCTTTCTAATTAAAACCCCTATCGTCACATTAACTCGATTTATGGATTCCCCTATTAGATTTGACTCTAATTCGGTAGATTTATGTCGTCCTATTTCTAGGATTGCATGCAACTCCACTCAATTATGCTAGATCTACTCTTAAATAGTGCCTTTTACTCAACTGAACTAACACATTAAACATGAGTTAATATCCCGAAAATATTAAAACAAAAATAAGCATACATAATTGAGAACAAGAATCAAGTATTCATCATAGGTTTCATCTCCCCTAGGTATCTGGGGGATTAGTTCCTAATCCTGGATGAAAACATCTGCTTCCAAGTTGATTCCGATGGTGTCTTCAAGTGTTTTCTTCAATTTTCTCTGATTGCTCCCTTATGTCTTCTTCTAATGGGTATTTATAGACTTTAGAATGCTTAAGAACCCTAAAAATTGGGTTTTTCTTTGTATTTAGGAAGAAGGGTGCGAAATCGACATGGCCTGGCACAGGGGCATGTGGCCAGCTCATATGGATCCTAAAAACAACTCCTTTTGTTCGCTTTTGTCTCGTTTTTTGCTCTTTTCACTCACAAATGCTCTGGTAAGTATAGAAACATGAATTTAAAATATTAGGAGCATAAAATTTGCTAATTTGCATAAATAATTATCCAAAAATGTATTAAGAATGAGATTAAAATATGTTACTTTTATAGCTTATTAAATATCCCCACACTTAAGCGTTTGTTTGTCCTCAAACAAAATCCTCAACTCTTATTAAAATTAATCTTTCTCAACTTATAATTCTCATTTTCTCAACTTATAATTCTCATTAATAATGTTTCGAAATAATTCGTAAATAATCATACATTGAAAATTCAACTAAAAAAGCATTAAAGATTCAAACAATCCAAGTCGAAAATTTTTAAAGCATGAAAGCATAAGTATTTCCCCTTCTGAGTAATTATCTTTAATTCAAAATTGACAAGAATCAACATCCTCACTAAAGATTCACTTAAATCACTCAAAGTGTTTAAAGTTCAAGAATAATCACTCAGTAGTCAAAAAAGAAAAGTCATTACCATAGGCTTGCATGAAAATCAAATCTCCACCACTATAAAATGATATGATACACAAATCAAAAGGTCTTTAAGAGGTTGTAATCGGACTTAGGTTAAGGCTGTGGAGAAAGGCCAAAAAAGTTGGTTACAATTGAGATCAAATTGATAAATTACCAAACTAGAAAAAAAAAACAAGTGCTAAATTAAAAACAATTACATCAATCGAGAACTATTCAATAATAAAAATGAGATTCTTCTCAAAATATGAATTTAACTGTTCAAGCTCAATCAACTCAGAACTAAATATTTATTTTATTTTATTTTATTGATTTCTTTTTCTTTTTTTATCTAAAACAATTAGAAATAGTTCAGCAAATCAAATAGAAGAATATAGTTAAGCAACTAACCAAATCAAATCTTGACAAAAAAGGTACTCAATAAAATAGGAAAAAGCTTCAACGAACAAAAAATGAGTTATGAGTTAACATAAATTGGTAAATTAAGAAACGGTGTGTTAAGCTCAACGGGGTCAACTAAGAGTTAATTATGAAGATAGGCTTTTTATGGGATAAGTGGGTTAAAACCTAAGTGCCTTTATCATCTCAATAAATCAAATCAAAGGTGTGGTCTCGACATGTGTAATTGAAGCAAGTTCTAAAATAACAAATCAGGTTGATACACTCATAACCAATAATAAAATGAGCAAGAAAAATGTATGCTCTAAAGGCTCAAAATCTCACAAAAAATCATGATTTTTTATGTTAAACTTGCAAATTTAAAACTTCAAGATAATACCTTAATTCAAGGAACAACCTGAAATTTTTAATTCTAAAAATAAAATTCACATGCTTGATTCTCTCATGTCTTAAAGTTTAAATCAACCAATGTACAAATATCTACAAATTAATCCAAAACACATCAACAAAAAATCCCAAATTGACAAAAATTCATTCTAATAGAAGTATGTGAAAATTACTTAAGCATAAGAATAATTTAAGGATTTTCTAGTAGTCATATAAATAACCTTCCCATACTTAAGATGTACATTATCCTTAATGTACAAACAGATATAATTACAGAGTATGCATAATATCATAAGAGAGGGAGAAAATTGAAACTGCCTTGAATATTGGATTAAATCACCAGAATGGTGAAAAGCAGAATTGTAAGAAATTGAAAGTGAGTGTATGATTCTTTGCAAACTAAGAAGAAAATAAACACAAATAATGAAGAAGATTAAGAGGTTACAACTCAATTAGAAACAACCATAAAAATAAAAATAAAAACATATTTCAAAAGATAATAAATGAAATAAGTCTAAAAAAATAAAAATAAAACAACTAAAAAGAAAAAGAAAAAGAAAAGAAATAAACTCAATGATACAAATAAATTTAAAAGTAATTGTAAGAATAACAGTAAAAAAAAACAATACTAAAAATAATAGAAATAGCAAAAATATTAAAATAAATTTAAAATCTAAGTATAAGAATAATAAAATAATAATAATAATAAAAGAAAATAGATTAGTAAAATAAAAATAAATAATATAAAAAATAATAATAATAAATAAATAAGTAAATAAAATAAAATAAAGAAAAGGATAAAAGGGGAAGATCGACGGAAGACGGTGGCTGGAGTTACGACGGGGGATTGCACGTGGGGGGGCGAGGTTGGTTGACTATGGGGAGAAAGGAGGTGTCGGGAGGGAAAAGGGGTGGCTTGTTTGGGGAATAAGAAAAAGTCAATTTGAAGAAGAAATTTTAGGGTTTGGGCCACACAGCCATGTGGGGTGTTTTCAGCCCGTGTGCAATTAAAAATTAAGCCCAGTCTTCACACAGCCTCGGACACATCGTGTGTCCAGACCGTGTGTGATTTCCTTTGCTTCTCCTACGCTCGTGTAGGATCCCACACGCCTGTGTGGCCCAACTGTGTCTCACACACGGCCATGTCTCTTCCCCGTGTAACTCTCTGATTTGAATTAAACTTGAAAAAATTAGCTCCAGGATGCCGGTGTGTGCCACACGACTGTGTCTCCAGGCTATGTGGACCATTTTAGGCCATGTAACCTTCAAATTTTTGAAAAATTAAGTCCTAGGATCCATACAGCCAAGGACACAATGGCCAAGGACATGCCCATGTGGTTCACATGGCCATGTTGCTAGGCCGTGTAACTCACTGTTGAATGCCTTTTTATGCACACGACTTGGGACACGCCGATGTGTCCAGGCTGAGTGCTCCACACGTCCATGTTTCCAGGTCGTGTGGGTCAAAAATATTTTTTTTAAAGATTTTAAATTAGCATGCAATGGAATTAAAAGAATTAGAAAAATTTAAACATTTGGGTTACCTCTCGAGAAGTACTTATTTAAAGTCTAAGCTCGACTTACCTTCTATTTGCACGGTCACGGTGGTTCACAGAGCCGAGGCTCCTCTTTCTCGTTATCAATTCTATCATCAAAATAAGGTTTAAGTTGAGCACTACTTACCTTAAATGTACCAAATTCAAAATAAGTTACCTCGACTGTACCGTAGGGAAAGATATTCAGTACCGTAAATAGGGTTGATCTGTTTGACTCGAGCTCCAAATGGGAGATTCGTGGATCCATTTTCTCAGTCGTACTTTGTCACCAACCATAAATTGGTTTGTTCTCATCACGTGCTCATCATGGCGTCGCTTTGGCTCTTCATCATGCTATCTCGGTTTCTCCTTAACATGTGTTCGTCATTCATCTAGTTCATCGATTTGTTGCATTTGTTCTTCATAAGTCGTCTTGTTTATGTCCCATTGACTGAAACATGGCTCCTTTATGATCTCTCATTGGATTTCCTACAAAGAAGGTTGAGGCACATGGTTACTCACATTAACAGAACATTTAAATTCATCTTGATCATAAGATGTTCTAACAGAATCATGAGCTTGAAGAGTAATCGATTCGTCACCTACATGAAGTACTAACTCACCTATACCAACATCAATTATGGTTCTAGCAGTTGCTAAGAAAGTTCGTCCTAAAATTAAAGGTACCTCAATGTCCTTATCCATGTCTAAAACAACAAAATCAAAAGGGAATATGAATTTATCTATTTTAACAAGCACATCCTCAATAACACCCCTAGGATATCTAATGGTTCTATCTGCTAATTGAATACTAATCCTAGTTTGTTTGGGTTTCCTAAGACCTAGTTGTTTAAACATTTTATAGGGCATGACATTAATACTAGCCCCTAAATCAGCCAAAGCATTATCAATATTCAAACTACCAATTAAATAAGGAATAGTAAAAATCCCTGGATCTTTCCGTTGGGTAGTTTATTTTGCAATATGGCCGAGTAAACTGCATTTAGCTCCATAGTCAATGAATCATTTAACGTCCTTTTGTTTACCAAAAGCCCCTTTAAAATTTTGACACAATTGAGCATTTGTGAAAGAGCTTCAACAAATGGTAAGTTAATATGTAATTTCTTTAAGAGTTTGAGAAATTTACCAAATTGTTTGTTCATGTGGTCTCTCCTCGTCGTATTAGGATATGGCACTTGAGGTTTAAATTCCTTAACAACTGATTTTTGCTCTTTCTGGCTTACCTCAACCTTATCGTCATTTACCATAATTTTTTCCTTCAATTCTTGTTCAGATTCAACTAACCCTTCTTCATCTCGCATAGTTATTGCATGACGCTGCTCCCTTGAGTTAGTTTCGGTATTGCTAGGCAAACTATCTTGTGGTATTTCTAAGATTAACTTAGCAAGTTGACCGATTTGATTCTGGAGTCTTTGAATCGACACTTGCTAATTTTTTAGTGCTGCCTCAGTGTTTTGAAAACATGTTTCTGACACCAAGATAAACTTCGTCAACATCTCCTCAAGGTTTGGCTTCTTCTCTTGTTGGTAAGGTTGTTGTTGGAAGCCTGAAGGGGGTTGTGCTCTTTGATTTCCTTGACCACCCTAAGAGAAATTGGGATGGTTCCTCCAACCTGCACTATAGTTGTTACTATAAGGGTTATTTTGAGGCCTAGAATTATTACCCGATAATTGATTTGTTCGTTCTCTGTGCTAGGAGCGAAGGGTAAACATTTTGGATTATTCATTCCTCCATTTATATCACAATACATCACTGGATGTACCTGTGTAGAAACATATAAACCATCAATTTTCTCATTTAGAAGTTCTACCTGGTTTGATAACATGGTGGTTGCATCTAAGTTGAAAATATAGACTGCTTTTATTGGCTTCGTCCTCATGACTTGCCACTGATAATTATTTAGTGGCATCTCTTCTATAAATTCATAAGTCACTTTGGGTGTTTTATTATTTAGAGTTCCACTAGCCACTGCATCAATTAATTGCCTTGTTGAGGGGTTTAAACCATTGTAGAATGTTTGAACTTGTAACCATGAGGGTAACCCATGGTGAGGGCATCATTTCAATAAGTCTTTATAGCTCTCCCGTGCATCATATAGAGTTTCTAAATCGATCTGCACGAAGGAGGAGATATCATTTCTCAACTTGGCTGTCTTAGCCAATGGTAAGTACTTTAGTAGGAACTTCTCGGTCATTTGAACCCATATGGTAATTGAACCTTGAGGTAAAGAGTTTAACAACTGTTTAGCTTTGTTCCTCAACAAGAAAGGGAATAACCGTAAGCGAATGGCGTCATCAGTGATGCCATTAATCTTGAAAGTATCGTAGATTTCCAGGAAATTGCCCAAATAAGTATTTGGATCTTCGTCTTGTAAACCATCGAACTGAACAAACTGTTGAATAATCTGAATAGCGTTCAGCTTTAGTTTAGCTTTGTGAAACCCACCATTGCTGCAAATAATTTCAAACTGAACTAATGGTCACTAAAGTAACTATAAGTACTACAAAGGCAAGCGCACCTATCAACCAATATTATAGCTGTGGTGAGTAGAGAATATCATATCCACGAGGACTAAAAGTACTATTAATTACTATCTTCTTATTATTTAGTCAACAAATTGGAGCGATTGTGTTTTAATCTAAAATTACTAAACTAATTTATCTAAGAATGCAATAGAGAATGAATTGAGGAAAAACTGAATATTAACCAATGATATAGACAATACCCAGGAAAGAATCCACCTAGATTTCACCTTTTATTAAGAATCTGAATTAAATGATTTATTCACTTGTGTCTTAATCCATAGAAATCCTTAAATTATGTTAATATCTCTTTCGAGAGTAAGAACAATTGACTCTAGGTTGATTAATTGAAATCTCTTTCTAATTAAAACCCTTATCATCGCATTAACTTGATCTATGGATTCCCCTTTTAGAATTGACTCTAATCCGATAGTTTTATGTCGTCCTATTTCTAGAATTGCATGTAACTTCACTCAGTTATGCTAGATCTACTCTTAAACAGGGCATCTTGCTCCACTGAATTAAGCACATTAAACATGAATTAATATTTTAGAAATATTAAAACAAGAAATAAGCATACATAATTGAGAACAGAAATCAAGTATTTATCATGCAAAACATAAATTAAATAATATGTTTCATCATAGGTTTTATCTTCCCTAGGTATCTAGAGGATTAGTTCATAATCCTAAATGAAAACATCTCAAATTCAAAAAATCCACAAGACATAAAGAAATTCAATAAAACTTCAAAAGAAGTTTAAAGGAGATCTTCAATCTTAATGGAGATTCACTTCCGAGTTGATTCTGATGGTGTCTGCGAGTGTTTTCTTCAATCTTCTTTGATTGCTCCATTATGTCTTCTTCTAATGGGTATTTATAGACTTTAGAATGCTCAGAAACCCTAAAAATTGGGTTTTTCCGTGTATTTGGAAAGTAGGATGCAAAATCGACACGGTCAGGCACATAAGCGTGTGGCCAGCCCGTGTGGATCCTGAAAACAACTCTTTTTGTTCTATTTTGGCTCGTTTTTTGCTCCTTTCACTCCTAAATGCTTTCCTAAGTATAGAAGCATGAATTTAAAGGATTAGGAGCATCAAATTCACTAATTTTCGTAATTAATCATCCAAAATCGCATTAAGAATGAGATTAAAATATGTTACTTTTATAGGTTATCAACACCCTCGACTAAGCACCATCTTCTTGGGACCTACACGATCCAATGAAGATATTGGGCACTCATCAATTCATCACATATAGCATCATATCTAGTAGCTCCCCAAACTAGTCCTTTTAAGTCAAGTCTAATTACACCCTGGATTGACACTCGCCACCTTAGTTTGCCCAAAGTCTACCAGATTACCCATCATTTCTCTTTAAACAACAACTTTCTGCACCACTCTTAATGTGAATTGCCTTCTTAACAATTGTTGTTTGCACCCCATTAACTGCCTTAATCAACCATCCCCAATATTTGGGTTGTGAAAACTTCGTAATAATAAGACAAGTATTTTAAAGTTGTAATAAGCACAAGTGAATGATAACTTACCAAAAATGGGGAGAATAAGCACATTCAATATACCGAGATGGTAGCTTCAAAGAAAAAATTTCTAAGAGTCCTAATAACTTCAACCAGAGTGGAAGACCTCATCACCAACTTTCCACTCATCTTTCAATTTTGTTCCCAAATTTCTTTGTTACTTATCTATTGTTTATGAATCTGACTTTTCATTATTTATCGTTTATCGTACGTTTGTGTGTATATATATATATATATATATATATATATATATATTATATTATATCTTGTAATTCAAACATTTCAGCTGAAGCTTAAACTCTATTCGGCGATCCCCTCTTTTCATCTTGGCTAAATCCTCCATCAAGCCCAATCCATCTTCTTTCGCCCTCTTTTGTTTTTAATTCAAGGCTAACTTGTGCTGATAAACAGATTTGGAGTGGGCTAATCAAGCAATAAAAAACTCAATTAATCATAAGATCCATCCTTCTCTTCCTTGGTTTTGTTATTCAATTCTGACTTGGCTTAATACAGATCTGAACTTAATCAGTTCAAAGCCGAAGTTTTCATAAATAGATTTTGGATTCTGCATCAACTTGTTTCCCCTTTTTGTGCTTTATGACTGTATACAACTTTCGATATTTGAGCAACAAAGAATATTTTTTAACACGTATAAAGTAAAAAGTTTGTAGTTTGGCATAACTTTTACAATTTTTATCATATATGAACATAATGACAAATTAATTAAATGTAGACATTCTAAAAAAAAGTGAGATTTTCAAATATATATTACAAATAAATTTGCATCTCAATAATTAGTATTTAATATTTAAAATACACGTTTTGTAGAGAATATGGTGTTAGGTATTATCTCAAAGGTTTTACTGGTAAATTAACCCATAAACTATACTTCAATTCCTAAATTGGTGCTAAAAACTTTTTTGTCAGAAATAATATTTAAACTTTATTTTGTCTCATTTTATCTCATAAAGTATACAACGTTTAATAAAAATATGTCACATATTATATTTTTATTGGATGGTTTTGTTTTCTAATTAACTAGGGCTAAATTAATAATTTATTTATCACTTTAAATAATAAAAAAAAACTTTAAGTATCAATATGAAAATCGGGGAAGTTTAAGGACCACTTTGCTAAGAAGATTATCTAATCATACAAATCTACTTCTATAAAAAAAAAAATGAAAGATATGTTAAATTTATTCATGTCAAATATAAATTCGTTTATTGAAATGAGTATCCCATGGATATTGTGGGTTTAAAAATAATTATTATTTACCTAGAAAACTAAATTCAAAATTTATTTTCTTAAATTTAGAATATATGTAATTATGATTAGGGATTGGGTTAGGTTGGGTTGCAACCCAATTTTTCCTTTAAAACTTACTAACTCCCACTCTTGTTTACATTAGGCCCATGTCAGGTACAAAATATAAAACCCAAATGAGAATTAATTAACTTTTAATCCAATTCTTTTTAAATTTTTTAAAATTTTAAAAAATTAATTGTTAATATGGCACGCATGTGGCAGCAAAGTTAATAAACATTTGTTAAATTTTTTATCTATTTTTAAATAATTTGATAAATAATATAAATTTAAAGATTAAAAATAATGAAAATAAATAAAAATAAAATATTTTTTACAAGTCATTAAGGAAAAAAGAAGTCAAACTTTGTTGTTAAAATTGGAAGGTCACATCTTACATGACTCATAAGCTGACGTAGGTGATTGTCAATTTGTCTCCAAGTTTTATAACCAAAAAGAAGTTAGTGTTGCCACCCCAAATCTAAAAGGTGCAACATGTCATAAAATCCCCCGCTAACTTTCTACTTTCGACATAAAGTTATAATATCAAAACCTAAACATCACATTCCAATGACCCTAATCTTTATCCCAAACATTTATTCTTTTATTAAGGAAATTTGTAAAAAGCCAAGAGCCCCACATTTTTCATTTTGTAAAGCAATCTCGTCATTTATATATTTTCATCTTTATGTTTTTTATATTACAATTGCATTTACATTTTACACATTCATTTCGTTTTATTATGTTGCACTTATTGTCTTGTTTTGATTTTTTTTTTAAGGGAAATTATGTAGGTTAGGTGGTTGGTTCTCGGACCAAGAAACCATCAATTCACCAACAAATCTGAGATATGAAAAAGAAAAGTGAGATTATCAGCTATGTATTTATCAAATGGATTAGGAAAGGAAAGATAAGAGTGAGATAAATAATTAAAACTATAATTTCTAATTTATAAAGAGTTTATGATAATCTTAGAACTTTTTGTCCTTGTCTAAATTCTATTTCACTAGACCATACCTACCACAAATAAAAAATATCAATTTTATATTAATATTAATATATTTTATAATTAAAATTAAATAAAAATATTTTTAATAATTAAAATCAATTTAAATTATAACAAAACAAATTCTATTGTAACAATTATAATATGTTGGGCCATACAAGTTGTTGAGTGTTTTTCTATCGTGTCTCATTGAATGGGACAATCAAATATTTATATACATAGTTACTGTTCATGGAATTAACGTTCTTGGTAGGCTCTATGCATGTTGGACACCTGTACTGCTCCAGTTTGCTCACTATGCTTCTCAGCCTTGTACGCGAACTGCCCTTGCGAGCCCTTTTAGCAAACCCTAACAACGAGGACTGAATGTATCCAACTCGTAGGGCCCCATCAGATCGTGGGTAGGTGATCCGGACTATACCTAGGTTTCGGATTGGTGATCATAAATACGTAACAATCTAGTCCCCCTATTGGGTCTAAGAAGGGTTATAAAGTGGCGCTTCTTAGAGCCATCACTTTGCATTTATACAACTTGCTGAATATGCTGCAACCATTGAAGCATGACGTTAATTTTGCCACGTGTACAAGTGGATCACGTTTGTCTGCATCTAACCATTGGTGTTCCTCGGTTATTTGAACCGTCAAAATACGAGAGAGAGAAACTATTTAAAAAGGCTATTTTTAGAAGCCCTAAAACTCACAAACTTAACACTTTCTGCAACCAAACTCGATTGAGGCTTTCCTTCAAGATAAATCTTATTTACTTCTTCGTCTCAACTTTTAGCTTTCTTCTCTTTTTTTATTATTATTAAAACTATGTAAAGAATGAGAGGAATTGATGGTTGGATAATTCCTAGCTATCCACCGATAGAGAGTGCATCCAGAGTTTCCTTAAAAGCCAATTTCTATGTCTGCACCACAAAAGAAGAGATGACTCAAACTTTGGCCAACTTCGCTTATAACTTCTCCATTCCTAAGGGGTCAGATAGGCTGAGTGACACTAGGGATGGTAGTTTTCTGCTCCCCCTCTACGTTCTGGAAACTGGATTCCATTTTCCCCTGAACTCGTTCTTTTATCATCTTCTCATAGAGTACATGATCACTTTCTGTAAACTTGGACCACGATGGCTTATTTCATCGATTGTTGTCGACACACGAAGTGCAACTGATCACGATTTTTCAACGTTTCTATCTATTGAAGGCCTAGAATCGAGGGAATTCATGGGCTTCTACTATTTCACTCATCACGAAAAGGTCGAGACCATTATTGCCAATTAGTGTTCAAATCTTCGATTGAATCGAGGGAAATACATTAGAGTGAAATGTAGGTTTACCGACGGAGTTGGTTTTCCAATTGAGTGGTCTATATTAAGTAGGGACATGTGCTTGTTTAAGCGAAGCATTAGGACATAGAATGGTTCCGCCCAACTTGAAAGGCTCTACACTGGTAGTCCCTAGTTCTAGAGGGTGTTATAACTATGAGGAATGTGTTTTGGTATTGTTTAAATAACTTTAGCCCAATGGGTAGAGGTGGGGTAATAATAGGGAAGTGGCTGAGGCAATTGGTGTGCGACCTAAAAGATAAACATGGCCCTATGGGGCTAAAGATGACATGGGTCTGATATTGATAGGATATAAAGATGAACCTAAGAACTTCTTTTACAATTTCTGCAAGATGAGACTTCGTCCTTGGATCTCAACGGTCTTATCGCATGAAGAAAGTGGTACACATATTAATTTGATAACTTTTCTCACTAACTTTGGAATTTTTTGTGGTGCAGCCATAGCTCGCGTTCTAGAAGCGACACGGAGGAAACTACTAGTCTGTCTCGTGAAATTTATGAAGTTATGGACCTGTGAGCTTCTCTGAAGGATATGCGCAAGAAGCGCAGAACTGATATGGGGCCATGAATATGGTTATCAGTAGTGAAGAGGAGGCGGATAGTAGAAGACTAGAGCATCATTGTAAAAGAAGAGAATATCATGCTGGGCTTTCTATTATGATAGCTATGATAGCTGCTACTCCTACTTCTCCCTCAGCTTGCTCACCATCAATACCTTATTCAAGTTCTCTGATTGTTGCTCATGGTAACTTTCCTCCTTCTGCTCCTTCTTGTATTCCTTCTTTTTTCCCCTATTGAGGAAACCTTATCTGAAAAGGATGGTGAACTATTCCTGTGGCTTGAATATTTGAGCACGTAAGAGTACCCGTATGATCCCAGCGAAGTGGTGGAGAAGTGGAAATCTTATTTACTAGAGATTTCAAAAAAGGTATATATGTATTGCTAAGTCATCAAGTGGTGCGAAGAAGCCTCTACTATTAAAGCTTACCTAATCCTTGCAAGTTTTGCTAGCTGAAGCTACTATGTTTAGCTTAGGCTTTAGTGAAAACGTTGATAGAGCTAAGGCCAGTTAGAGCGAGCTCGAGGAAACTAAGCGGGAGTTAGAGAGAACTTGTGATCAATACCTTAAGATAAGGAAGGAAAATTAGGAGTTTTATAGGCAAAATGCAGAGCTCGTTAGTCACCGGGCTGGTGAGGTTAAAATTGATGAATATTTTGAAGAGGTTGCAGTTGAAAAGAAAAGAAAGATGTCTTGGATGTTAATATGAAGAAAACAGCTGATGAGCACAAGCCTACTGTGAATATAATTATTGAAAAACACGAAGATGCTATGGTGAGGTCAAAACAGAAACAAATAGATGCCTTAAAAAAATTCAAAAGGGAGACTCTAGAAAACTTGAGTAACCTTGCTTAGATGCTCAAGTCGAACATGCTTCTGCATACCTAAGTTGTGGGTGACCCTTTTGATGCTTACAGGGTTGACCTCGATGCTCTCTGCAATATAGATATGAACCAGCTAGGTTTCATTGTCTACTTCCCTTCAGGAGTTGGCTAGATGAGTTTGCATCCCAATGAAAGAACTCAAAAGACTTTTACTTGGATGAAGACCCAGATGAGACCAACACTGCTCCTTCTAACAATAATGAAGTCGATGAGGACCCACTGAGGCCAGTTTTGCTCCTGCTGATGGTAATGATACCAGCGAAGTTGTTGGAAGAGAATTACGAGATGAGATCCCAGTGACCATGAAGGGGCTAATAATACGCTTTAATTATTTGTAACTTTATATTATTTTTCTCATTTTGAAATGAAAAATTAAACTTTGAAAATTTTCAAATTTGCTTGTTATTGTTATGACATCATATCCTTTTGTGAACTTATCTCATCATTTTGCATAACAAAATTGCATGAACAAAAAATTTGAACTTAAATAAATTTTCAAAGATATTTTAAAAAACCTTTAATTGACTTAGTGTGATTCAATGTCTCTATTTTAGGTGACTTATTATCAATTTTGACTCGAATATTCTTAAACATTTTGAGTTGTAAATTTTAATTAGCAAATTCAAAGGAAATTAAGCTACGATCTCAAATCAACTAAGCCTTAAATATCACTGAGGAGCGTAGTCTCACTAGCTGTGTTGAAGCTGCGAGCTTAACTCTAAGAGCTCATATAATATCAACTAGGAGTGTAGGTCTGCTAGTTGCTTTGAAGGTTACGATCTTAAATTGGTAAACCTTCATGCCATCAGCTGGGAGTGTAGGTCCGCTAGCTGTGTTGGAGCTGCGAGCTTAACTCTGTGAGCTTTTATAATATAGCTGGGAGCATAGGTCCGCTAACTATAGTGGAGCTACGAGTTAATTCTACGAGCTCTTATAATACCAGTTGAGAGTGTAGGTCTGCTACCTGCTTTGGAGATTGCGATCTTAAACCAGAAAACCTTTATGACATCAGCTGGGAGCGTAGGTCTACTAGCTATGTTGGAGCTGTGAGCTCAACACTGTGAGCTCTTATAATGTCAACTAAGAGCTTAGGTCCGATAGTTGTGTTCTATCATTGCCAGTAAATCCAACAATGAATCAACGAAAGGCTCACAAAGAGAAGAAGACAAGGAAATCCAAAGCTAAAACATGTCTTTTCTCTACTGTTCCAAGTAAAATATTTACAAGGGTCATGAATTTTAGGTTAGAAAAATTAAATTTGGGACTTCCTCAAGAAAGAATACTAGGGAAATAGAAAAACAAAATTTTGATCATAGAGTTTGAAATGCTAAAAATGAAGGAGACAGAAACCATTAAAAACTATTTTGACAAGTTAGAGAGAATAGTAAACGAGGTAAGATTGTTGGGTAAGGATTTTTTTAATGATCGAATAATGCAAAAAACTAGTCATTTTGCCTGAAAAATATGAGTCTAAAATTTTTTTCATTAGAAGAATCGAAGGATTTGTCAAGTATATCATTAGTAGAATTAGTGAATGTATTGCAGGCTCCAGAACAAAGGAGAAAGATGAGACAAAAAGATTAGTAGACGGTGCTTTTCGGGCAAACTTTGAAAATCTGGGAGGCAAAAACAAGAAAATTAAATATAAGACCAACAACAATAACAACAATGAGACATATCCTCCATGTCCACACTGTAAGAGGACAAATCACTTGCCAAAGAGTGTTAGCGGAGGCTTGATATCAAATGTAGAAAATGTTGCAATCTTGGGCACATAAAGCAAGCCTGTAAGTCTCAACAACATGAAGAGAGAAAAACATCTATTGAGCAACAAAAAGATGGTTCCTTTTTGTAGTGACATATTTCTCTAGTGATTCCTGGTTGATCGATAGCGATTGCACAAATCACATGACCAATGACGCAAGAATTTTTAAAGAACTTGATAAAACCATCATTTCCAAAATAAAAGTTGGAAATAGTGAGTTTATTCTAGTTAAGGGAAAAGGAACAATGGTTTTTGAAAGTTTAACAAGTTTGAAACACATAATTGATGTTCTATATGTGTCTAACATTGACCAAAATCTTTTTAGTGTTGAGCAATTGAGTGAAAAAGGTTTCAAGGTCATATTTGAAGATAAATGGTGCTTGATCAAAGACTCAAAAGATAGAGATGTATTCAAAGTAAAAATGAAAGCAAAAAGCTTTGCTCTAAATCGAATGAAGGAGAAACCAACAACGAAGTAATTGCTAGAGACTCCTCAGTACTTTGATAACAACATAGTTGATGTTCCAATTCGCGACACAAGATCTTTATCTAAAATTTATGAAAGGTGCAATGTTGATGTATTTAAGTCTACTAAGTTTAAAGAAGCTGAGTAGGATAACAATCAGATTGAAGCAATGAGAGAAAAGTAGCTTGGGGCATTCTATGTTAAGGGACAAGAGGAGAAAGTTTTCATGTTAAACAAGGCCTCATATAGTCTTAAACAAACTTCTAGGGCTCAGTGCAATAGTATTGATGAATGTCATTTAGAAGAACAGAAGATTGGTGAAATCAAGTATGTTGTTTGCAAGATCGAAGATCAAATAGCAGATATGTTAACCAAGGCTCTTCCAAAAGTTAGATTTAAAGTTTTAAAAAATAAATCAAGCTTTTTAAATTACTAAGGCAATGAGAAGTGTTGAGAATGTGCCTTAAACTTGCTTAATAATAGGTTTGTAGACCAAGTATTTAGGGATTTTTTTCACATGGTTTTAGGAGTAAGTTAAGTGTTTGTGACATGATTTTAGGAGTAAGTTAAGTGTTTGTGGCATGATTTCAGGAGTAAGTTTAACATGTTTTTATTTTTCTTTTTTTGCCTATATAATCTGAACAATACAATAGATTATATAATGTGCTTCTAATATATCTTTCTTCCATATTTTTTGTGTTTCATATTTTTGTTAAAATACCAACAAGGTTATAATGCATTGCATCTTATTAGAGTCCAAACAAAATTTGTGATATAGATCTTTGACCGAAGAATTCAAGTCAACATGAGGTATTAGACAATAAAACCAATTATGTACTTACATATTTTTTCTTGGAATGAAAAGACTAGGAGAGAGTGTCAATGAAGCGGTTAAGTGTAATAGATGGGAACTAGTATTTTTTGTTCGAAATAAACCTCTAATATCTCACTTATTCTTTGTTATTAACCTTGTCCTTTTCTCTAAAGATATCTTAAGCAAGTAGAAGTAGTACATAGTATTTTGAAACAATTTAGGGTTTTCATAGACCATAATGTCAATGCTCAGAATGCACAAATTTATTTATCCTTGAACACGACAGATGATGTAGCCAATTCTATCAGCAACATATTGGGGGTCTTAAAGGGTGGTGAGTCTTGTGACTTATTTAGGAGTCCCTCTTTTTTGTCGAAAGGTGATTAATGCGACATATCAATTTATTATTAGTAAGGTGCAAATAGCTCACACGTAACTGTTGCTGGACACAGGTACGAGGCATTACCGAGCATACACTTACACGATCATTTAATTTCGACACATAAATTTCTCGTAAAATTTAAAACTTTTTCATTCATACGTATAACATCCATAATATGGGCCTACGAGGCCCAAACGATAAATTGGGTATGATCTGGGACCAAACCGAAACTTCTCAAACACTTATGAAAATTTGACTCAAAATAGGGCACATGCCCGTGTGGGACAGGGACACGCCCGTGTGGGCAGGCCGTGTGATCGCACATGCCCATGCCCCTAGCCCATGTAAAATTATTTTTCATTTCGAACCTACTGGGGTTTTCACACGGTCGAGCACACGCCCATGTCTCTAGCCCGTGTCCTTCACACGGCCTCAACATGCCCCTGTTCTCACCCCATGTGAAAAACTGGGGTATTCTGTTTATGACGTCATCGCGAAGTTTTCGTCACACGACCAAGCCACACGCCCGTGGACTAGGCCGTGTCTATCACCTGGTCGAGACACACGGCCGTGTCTCCATCGGTGTGTTTACTACAAAACATTTAATTTTCATAATTTCAGGTGCAGGGGACGCACAGCCTATCAACATGCCCGTGGGCTGGCCGTGTGTCACACATGGCCTAGACACACGCCCGTATGTCTACCCGTGTGGATAATTATAGGCTATTTTCAAGCCAATTGCCACCCTAAAACACAAACCAATATCAACCAATTTTTCCAATTCACATTATAACATCAAAACTCATCAAAACATACATGTTAAGCCATCCACACCCTAACTTTATCTAGCATCATCAAGCTTGTGCATCCACACACATTTTACTCATACTAGGCAAGCTTTCACATTAGCAGATTACAATATTTTTAACAAAATATGACTTAATCATTCACGGCTCATTTCTCATGGCTAAAGTACCAAAACACCACTATCAACAAATGGACCTAAAAGAACTATGACACATAACTAAAACAATAGACCACATATACATGCCATAATATTTAAAGTTCATAATCAAATACCCAAAATGATTGATGATAGTGCTGATGGAATCCCGATGATCACCGAACCTCGGACTAACTTGACGAACCTATAAGGGAAGGGAAAAGAGAAGGGTAAGCTATAAAGCTTAGTAAGTCCATATGTAAAATTAATAAGCATTTAAAACTAAATGGACATAGCAAATGGAAAATAAGTTTTCCTATCATATAATTAAGTTTGGGAATTATCACTTACTCATGTGATCTTACCATATGGTTCAATACATACATTAAGCACTTAGCACACATAATAGTTTTCATATAACCTGCAGATACACATTCTTAAACATACGGTCAGATCTTTTTACATACAATCACATTTTATCAAATCGATTCGAAGAACCCGATAAACCACATGGAATACTAAAGGATACACGAAATAAGGCACAAGTGCCACACATGATGTAGCCGAAGCTACCACTAATACATAGCCGGAGCTACCACTTATCACATAAGGGCTCAATAATAAGTTATTCTTGGGCCTGCTCACACAAGCTGACAGTGTAGTAGATACTACTCAGTGCTGCTCACACAAGCTGACAGGTATCTGCAACAAATGCAGGATTACCTAGCCACTAGTAGCCGAACTAAACCAGCACCAAAAATCATATAAACAATCGATAACATTCAATGGTTTCCTAGTGACATGTCACTCGTATCCTAATGATTCCTAAGGTTCAACCGGGACTTTTCTTTACTTATCTTTTTTATTTTATCACATTTTCGATAGTTTAATATGAATTTTAAGGATTTCAAAATAATTAATATAATTAAACTTAATGATTAAAAATAACTCATTATTTACATATAGGATTTACCTCGGTGTAAAAATGCAAATCTTTTTTATTTAGTTCGATACCTTGCCTTTTCTACGGTCAAGGTCGATTTCACATCGTTCTTGATCTATAACATCAAATTTAACTCATTTAATACATACATTACTCAATTGGAAACAAAATCATCCTATGGTAATTTTTACCATTTTACCCCTAACTTTGTCAATTTTTACACTTTAGTCTCTAGACTTGTAAAAATGAAATGTATCTATTTTTCAACATTCCAAAGCCTAGCCGACCCTATTTCTCTCTTATAGCAGCACACAATTCTCAACATTTTACAACTTATACACATATTTTACAACTTTTGCATTTTAGTCCCTAAATGCATTTCCATGAAAAATCACTTAGCAAAAGTTGTTTACTACACATTAAACTTCCATTTTCTACCAAAAAACATCAAAATGCATTCATGACACACATGGGTAAATTTTTGAACATGAACCCTAGCTTAAAATAGTGGTATACAAAGCTAGGTGAAGGTACGAGGATCTAAAAAATACGAAGAACATGAAAAATGGGGTTAGGAGTCACTTACTTGGAGTTTGAAAAGTTGAAAAATCCTAGCTATGGTGTCCTCCAAAGTTTCGGCTATGCAAGGTAGAAGATGGACACATTTTTGGCTTATTTTTCCCTTTTTATTTCATTTAATATCCAAATGACCAAAATGCCCTTAATGGCATTCTGTGCAAATTTTTCCTTCCATGGGCATTTTTGTCCATGTTGCCATAAAATGGTCTAATTACTAAATAAGGACTTCTAGTTTATGGTTTCACTTCAATTTCATAGTAAAAGCTTCTAGAACACATATTTTGAATTTTTTGCAATTTAGTCCTATCACTCAATCAGGCACTTTATTAGTAAAATTTATTTACTAAAGTTTCACTCATGCATTCAATCACACAATAGACCTTAAAACTTTATCGGAATAAATTTTTCTATGTTGGATTCGTTGTCCCGAAACCGCCATTCCATTTAGGCCCTAATTCAGGCTGTTACACATAGAGTTCAACAATGGGTTGCTAAACTACTTCAATGGTAAGTAAATCACTATGGCAAGATAGGTGCTTATGAGAATACCTAATTATTTTATGTAGTTGTTAGGACCAAGGCTATCCAAGCAATGTATAATGGATTCTAAAGTCATTGTAATAATCCCACGTACAAAAAAGAGATGCTTATAGGGATATAGTGGAAAATGGTAGTAATTAGTGCTAGTTTAAATTTGCAAGCAAGACGAATAACACTACTCATATTCAAATTGTAGTTATTCATCCACCAAACTCTAATGTAGGGCTAAGATGGTTATGCATAAAAGTGGTCGAAGAAAGATATTATTTTCAACTTTTGAAGCTTATACTTATTTGTCAAAAAATAGTTGGATATGAAAGAAAAGAAATGGGACATGGTTTAGAGATATAAGGTTCCTAAAAGAACATGTCAATTATTGTGGATTGCTTTGAAAGGTAAATTATTGAGTAGTTATGAAAGATTTCGTAGAGGGATGATGAGTGATATAAATTGTGAATTATGTGAATACCAAAACGAAACCATTTTAAATGTTCTCTGAGTTTAAATAGTCCGTGCAACTTGGACAAGACTAATCCCAATGATGAATGTTGTCAAATATTTTTCTCTCCCTTAATACTTGGTTGTTAAAAAATATGTATAATAAGCTATGTTTTTTCTTTGATGAAGTGGAATGAGAAACTATTTTCGCTATCATTTGTCAGGGAAACTTTGGGAGAAAAGAAAATTTGTTATGTTTAGAAATGAGAATTATTAGGTTGAGGATGTGGAACGGTGGAAATGTGCAAGTGTACACAATCGTAACAAGTAATAAAGTGACAAGTAAATGTCAAGTTATCGTACCCACAGGGATTGTAAAAAGCAACATTTATGAAATTAACTAAAACAATTTGGTGAGATAAAAATAATTTTAGTTGGAAAAGAGTGATTTATAAACTAAGATTAAAACTAAGAAAACAATTTAAATAAAATAAAAGAGTTCCTAGTGCACGATTTCAAAATAAGATTTAATCAAGATGATAAAATTGTGTTGGATTAATTATACTTTTTTAACTTAGAATTATTAAATTCATGCTTATGCTGTTACGAATAAAAATTCACGGCAACCCAGTAATTTGCTAACTTATGAACATATTTACTAATTAAAATCCATTTATCCCTTGAACATATTCCTATGCCAATTCAACCGACTAAATAGAATTAATAAGGTAAACACGCTATATCACATACATATTTATTAAATTAAATTATCTCTCGCATATTCCTATTTCGATTCAACCGATTAATTCAACTTAATAAACATGTAAAAGATTATGTGAAGTAACAAAGTAGTCATGCCTTTAAACAATTTAATCACAACAATCTTGCAAGTTATGCAAGGCATATGAATCGTCAGATACAATGCTCATTTAATTTTTAGCTACCTTAGAACAATTAAACATGCATAGATTAAGTATTGAGTCCATTAATTGCAATTTCAATCCGCTTAAACAATTAATTCTTTAATTACCTAAACAAATATAATGCCAGATAATCTAAACATGATTTTACTTAATCAAACATTTCACTAAGGCCTATAACATCATAAACACTATTTTAATAATTCAAGTAGGCAAAATATAATCAACCCAACACGAATTAAATTCAAGCTAAATTGATTAAAATAACCATTTCAACAACAATAATATTCATAGATATGTTCATCATAAAAACAACAGAAATTAAAAAGATAAGGAACAAGAAGGCAAATCCGGTGTTCTCCGTGGCTTTGTCTGACTGCTCCGTTATTCGTCTCCGTTGTCCTCGCCGGTCAAGGCTCCTATGAACTCTTGCTTGCTGCCCAAATTGGCTGAGAAAACACCTCTTTTCCAAGAAGAGAAATCGGCACAAGGGAAAGGAAAATGGGAAGGGAAAATGGAGAGAAAAGAGAGTGGAGAGGTGAAGAGAGAATGAGAGAATGTTGAGAAGTGAGGGATGATGAGGGATGATTTGAAATGAGCAGCAAGGGGTGGCTTTTATAGCTGAAGAGGGCTGCTAAAAATAGCAAACTCAGCAGCCAAAAGGCCCCCCTCATGGCCGGCCACACACATGGCAAGGTTGAAGCTTTCAACCTTGCTAAAAATAGGTTGGGGCAAATCTAGAAAGCCTAAAATAATGGTGGGGTTTGAACGCGATTTAGAGGTTTTTCAAGGGGCTTTTCGCAAGCATATTAAATCAGATAAATTTCTGATTTGGGTCACCCAATGGACGGTTCTGGTCAGCCCAATTAGTGGCTGGTTCGGATCACTCCATTCGGTTCAACCAGTGCGGTTCATTAGGCCCTTTCTCTATAATTAATTAAAATTAATTTATTCAACCTAAATTAAATAGGAAATAAATCAAAATTAATTTAATTATGAATTAATATACATTTCTGGACCGTCTCGGGCTGGAAATTAATTCGCCTCGATACTTCAAATCGCTTCTCGATTTTGTTCTTCTCGCAGTGTCTGTCGGGCCATTTTTCGCCGATTGTGAAATTCTGTCAAAAATAACCAAATTTTATCAAAATTAACTATAAAATTAATTAAAATTCATAATGTTCATATTTTTAACACAATTTAATTATTTTATAATATTTAATTAATTTTTGACAAGAATTTATTCGAATTTGCATGAAATTAAGTTAAAAAGGGCATGAAAAAAGTATATAAATTTTTGTGTTTTCACACCCCCAAACTTAATTCATTGCTCGTCCCGAGTAATGCACAAATTTTGAAAAGAATTTCTCAGAAACACTTTGAAAACTTTCTTCAGAACAACATTTTTCTCAAGATTATGAATTTGATATACTTATGCTCAAAAATAGGAAACTTGATCCTTATGCTACTCAAGTGTTCATATTATTCAAATTAATCTCAACAATTATTAAAATGGCAAAATTAGACTAAATGTTTCCTAATAAAGACATGTTAATTCCTACCAATTCAATTTTTAATCCTTTATTCAAAATTAAGCTGCAATCATTAAGCTTAACTTATGTCTTCATATGTTGAACAAAGCAATTTCTCTCCACTAATGTAGGTAACATTGGAACTTCAAATCAATAGGTCTTTAATAAGGTTGTAACGTGGCTGGGCTTAGGGGTAGATAAAAAGATAGATAAATTTAGGCTAAAAACCCTAAACTCAGTGTAAATCGAACCTTCTGAAATTTGAACCTTCGGAAATTTTTACCTTCAATCTCCAACTTTCACATGCTCTTTTTCAAATACTTGTGCTCTTTCTTTTCCTTTTTTTTTCTTTTTTTTTCTTTTCTTTTTTTGAGCACTTGCTTTTTGCGTACAATTTTTGAGCATTTGATATTTCTTTTCAACTCCCCCAAACTTATTTTCAAACGATATTCTTGAATAGTACTGAGTCTAGTGTTTGGGACAATTTAAAGATAATTTAAGAGAAACGTGATGGGCTAAATTTGTATAGGTTCCAAAAATCAGGCCATATAGTCTCAAAGTTGGGTCTCAAAGGATAGAATTTATCATGGTGGGCTTGAAAGGCTCAAACAATCCAAACAATAGTTGCCTAAATCATTTTCAATGTTCCATGCTTCCTAGGATTTCGCCTCAAGAAACTCATAAGTCAATTCTAAAGACTTAAACTTTCATGCATACCTAACTTTTCTAAAGAGATAAAAATTTTATGGTATGAAGTTGCATGCTTTATTAAAGTACATTCACGTCATCATTAAGCTACATAATAATTTATTGAAAAAAATAGAATTTTATTCATACTCAAGTTTAGCATACTTAACAAAATTCAAATTTATTGAACAAAAATATATCCTAATCATACTTAAAAGAAAATTTTTATTCTGAATGGAAATTTCAAATTTCGGTCCCCCCAACTTAAAATGAACAATGTCCTCATTGTTTAAAGTGAATAGATACTATGCACCAGGTAAGTATTTAGAAAAGAGGAGGTGAGTCAATGTGACTGCTTAAGTACCAAGCTCTTTCTAAATCCAATCCTAGACATGTATATATCTGTTGCCACACTTTATGTTTTATGACTTGTCCATATTTATTCAGGATTTCCTTCTTTTGTTTTATTATGCAGAAATAAAAGTTCCTAATTAACCTAATCCTAAGTAACCTAAAAACAAAAATTTAAATAAAGTCAAGATCCCTCCCTTTTATTTATTTGCAGATCCTTCCAACTTGGACCCATCTTTTGCTCCATCATTATCGCCTTTGCATGAGTCGCCTTGCTCCTTTTTCGAGAGTGGAGTCCATGGTTCAAAAATGAAATCTGGAAATTCAGGCACAAAAATAAATGGGTCATTGTATATTCTCTAGAAAGCACTTCGAAATGAGTTATCCCTTATTTTTGAGTATCTCCAGTATGCTTGTTGTTGCCATTGCATGTGTTGCATTAAGTCCATCAAATTTGACAGCTCATCTCGAAAGTCTGGCTAGGTGACTGAGCTTTAAACATTGGAGTTCTAGCATCCAATTCATCTTTTGGCTCTATTGGGTTCATCTTATTAGGGACTTCAAATGATTGCATCGTGGGATCTTCTTCTTCTTCAGGGTCCTCAGGTTCTTCGCTTTCTTCAACTCGTTGTTGTAGAACTGAGTCTCCGGCTACTCGATAGAGGTCCCAATCTGTAATTGTGCCTTGAGTGTACCCTGTCTTCTTTACATTAGCAAGAATTTTTGCTTTCAAGCACAGAATGGTTATTGTAAAGGGAAAGTAAGCAGGGCCAGAACGTCTAGCGGTACAGTTTTGAATTTCTTTCAAGATAACTTTTCCCACATCAATGGTTTTACACGTCAAGATTGAGTATAGTAAGACCATTCACTCCAATGAAATTGTAGTCCCATGTGAGCTAGGCAAAAGGCTGAAACGGATGAAATAGAACCATACCTTTGCAATAGGTGTTAAGTATTCTCTTCGACAAGTGTGAGTTCCTTGTTTTGACACAGTCCAACTGGAACCTTCAACTGTAAGCTCCTCGAGAATTTCTTGCAGAAATTCTGGCTTGATATTGCTTATCAAAAACGAATACTCGTCGTTCTCGAAATCAGGTAACTCAAAGAACTCATTAATAGCATTCAAATTTATAGGTACCCTGATTCCATGAACAGGGACTTCTGTCATCTCGCTTGAAGTTAAATTTGCGTAGAACTCACGAACTAGCTCCTCATCCGCACTAGGTCTCTTCTCACAAAATAGTTCCCAATTGAGAGCTTCAGCAATTTGATGAATTCGTGCCATGAAATCTCTGTAGTTGCTCTCCTTTAGTGTGTAGCCTTTCTCAGGATGCATCTATTGATTTTTGTAGATACTTTCGTATCTCATTTTAGCTTCAACACAATGGAACTTTACTTTGTGTTTCGTCAATTTGAGCGGAGGCGCGAGTTCTCTTGCGAGGCATAATTGACCTAAACACGAGATGAAGAAATTTATTCTCCCAAAAATTTAAATCATAAAAATTATAAATAATTCAAATAATTGAAAAAATTAAATAATTTAAATAAATTAAAAATTTAAAAGAGAAATTAAATCTTACCACCTGTTTGTAAAAATATAAGAACGCTAAATAAAAATAATTATGGAGAAAAAATTGCAAATTAAAAGGAGGAGGGTTGAAGAATTTTGGTTTAAGGCTTGGGTGAAGGTGAAATGCAAAGAAGGTGGAAGGATGTGTCGCACAAGCTCTCGGCAGCAGCAGCAAGGCTTGGCGTGGGCGTGTGTTGTGGCCTGGACTAGGGAGCAGTAGCAGGTAACGTGCGGGTGCCTCGTCGAACAGCCTGGAGAGCGCGCGCGAGAGTTGGGACGTGCGTGCGGGAGCCTCGTCGAGTAGGGCTGGATGCTGGTGCGGGACGTGGCCTGGGTAGCAGCAGCATGGGCGCGCAGGTAGGGCGCGGAAGTAGCAGATGCGTGCGCTGGAACGTGCCTAGGCAGCTGCTGGGCGCTTGTCGACTGGGCTGCTGGAGCTTGTTGGCCGACTGCTGTGGCTAAGGGACTTACGGCACTTGGTGGGTCGGTGTTTTGGGTGATGAAAGAATGGGAGGTATAAGGTGGTATATATAGCATAATGAATAGGAATTAGAGTGGAACTCTTAATATAATTAAAAATTAAAAATAAGAGTTTAATTCTAATCCTACTTAAATTTAACAACAATTAATAATTAAATAAAAGCATATAAAATTATCAATTGCTATTAATTATTTAAGATAAACATAAAATTAAATTAAAATTAAATTAATCCTAATTCTTCTCTAAGTTGATAAAAATTAATATATAAATTATAATGAATATAATTATATATTAAAGTTTATCATTTTATTTAATAATATACAAAAAAATGAAAATATTTCTTCTAGATGCCTTAAAAATTTATTTACAAAGAAAGGCACCTAATTTTTATTATTTACAAAAAGAGTAATCAAATTTTTAAAATAATTCAATTAAGTCCTTAGACTTAATAAAATTTTAAAAATTGAGTCGCAAATTAAAAATTGGATCAAATTGACCCTTTTATTTGAAAAACAAAAATTTATTTTGTTAATTAGGGAATAATTTCTTGGAAAATTATGTTAAAATAAATTCCCAGGAGAGATTGGAGGGGTCACAAACGGTCCCGCTTAAGTTCCAACCTCCTAGACAGAATTTATTTAAACATACTAAACCCGAAAAATAAACCCTAAATTATTTATTAAGCAAAACACAAAAAAATTTTAAATATCTGCTAAAATTAACTAAATGTTATCCCGTTCAGTTTTATTCCCCGAATAGTGTTTCAACCGTTGAGCATTAACTTGAAAGTTACCTCTCTTACCTTGGAGTTCAACAACTCCGTATGGATAAACTCTGTGAATTGTAAATGGACCAGACCAACGTGATTTACGCTTACTTGGGAAGAACCTCAGTCTAGAGTTGAACAATAAAACTTACTGACCTGCTTCAAATTCTCGAACTCGGATGTGTTTGTCATGCCATTTCTTGAGTCTTTCTTTAAATAGTTTGGCATTTTCGTATGAGAACATTCGGAATTCTTCCAACTCATTGAGTTGGAACATCCGTTTTTCTTTCGCGAGCTTAGGATCTAAGTTGAGTTGTCGAAGAGCCTAGTAAGCTTTGTGCTCTAACTCCAGAGGTAGATGACATGCTTTTCTAAAGACTAGCCTATAGGGTGACATCCCTAAAGGTGTCTTGTATGCTATTCTGTAGGCCCATAAAGCGTCATCCAATCTTTTGGACCAATCTCGTCGGTTTAGGCAAACTACCTTCTCGAGTATGCCTTTGATCTCCTTATTTGCCAGTTCAGCTTGCCCATTCGTCTGCGAATGGTAAGCTGTTGCAACCTTGTGTTTCACTCCATACTTGTCTAGCAACCATTTCAACCACTTGTTCACAAAATGGGATCCTTCATCGCTGATAATGGCTCGTGGGGTTCCAAACCTTGTGAACACGTGCTTCTGTAAGAACTTAATCACTACTCTAGCATCGTTCGTCGGATAAGCTTCAGCCTCGACCCATTTGGATACATAGTCTACTGCTACCAATATATACTTGTGACCAAAAGACGGAGGAAAAGGCCCAAGAAAATCAATGCCCCATACATCAAATAATTCGACCTCAATGATGTTTGTTCGAGGCATCTCATTTCTATTGGTGACATCCCAACTCTTTGACATCGGTCACAACTCTTTACGTACGCATATGCATCCTTGAAGAGTGTTGGCCAAACGAATCTGGCTTGTAATACTTTGGCCGCGGTACGGGTACCTCCGAAATGTCCCCCACTTGGAGCTGAGTGACAGTGGTATAGGATCTTTAGTATTTCTTCTTCTGCCACACATCTCCTGATCATCTGATCTGCATACTTTTTAAATAGATATCGCTCTTTCCAGAAATAGTACTTCACATCGTGAAGAAACTTTTTCCTTTGTTGATATGTCTTATCAATTGGCATCAAACCACAAGCTAAAAAGTTAGCAATATCAGCAAACCAAGGGGTATTATAGACATGATTTACCTTAAGTATTTGCTCATTTGGAAAGGTCTCATGGATCGGTATAAGTGGAATATTTCCTTCTTGCGGCTCCAATCTAGACAAGTGATCTGCTACTTAGTTTTCTACTCCCTTTTGATCTTGAAGCCAAACTCTTGCAGTAAAAGTACCCATCGAATCAACCTCGGCTTAGCGTCTTTCTTGGCAAGTAAGTACTTGATTGCCGAGTGGTCTGCATAGACAGTCACTTTGGTACCTACAAGGTAAGATCGAAACTTGTCGAAAGCAAACACAATAGCAAGTAACTCTTTTTCTATTACCGTATAGTTTAATTGAGCTCCTGTAAGAGTCTGACTTGCATAGTAGATGGGGTGAAAAACTTTGTTCCTTCACTGGCCCATGACAGCTCCAATTGTGAAGTCACTTGAGTCACACATCAGTTCAAATGGTAAGTCCCAGTCTGGTGTGACAATTATGGGTGCCGTATCTAATCGATTCTTTAAGTCTTTGAAAGCTCTTAAGCATTCATCATCAAACTTGAATATTGTGTCCTTCTCCAATAATTTGCACAACGGTTTTGCAATTTTGGAGAAGTATTTGATAAATCGTCGATAAAATCTGGCGTGGCCCAAAAAGCTCCTAACACCTTTTACAGTTGTCGGAGGTGGGAGTTTCTCGATAACATCTACCTTTGCTCTGCTTACCTCGATCCCATGTCTCGTTACTCGATGCCCTAGAACAATTCCTTCTCGTACCATGAAATGGCACTTTTCCTAGTTAAGTACTAGGTTTGTTTCTTCGCATCGCCTTAGTACCTTTGCTAAATTGGCTAAGCAATCATCGTACGTATCTCCAAATACTGAAAAGTCGTCCATGAAAACTTCCAAAAATTTCTCAACCATGTCAGTGAAAATAGACATCATATATCTTTGAAATGTAGCAGGTGCATTACATAAACCAAATGGCATACGTCTAAATGCAAATGTACCGTACGGGCAGGTGAATGTGGTTTTGTGTTGATCTTTCAGTGCTACCGTAATCTGGTTGTACTCCGAGTATCCATCGAGAAAACAGTAGTAATCTCGGCCCGCGAGTCTATCCAGCATCTGGTCCAAAAATGGCAAAGGAAAGTGATCCTTTCTAGTTGCCTTGTTCAGCTTCTGGTAATTGATGCAGATTCTCCATCCCGTAACTGTTCTGGTCGGTATCAACTCGTTGTTCTCGTTCTCTATGACTGTGATACCTCCTTTCTTTGGTACGCACTGGACCGGGCTTACCCATGAACTGTCTGAGATGGGGTAAATAATACCCGCATCTAGCCACTTAATAATCTTCTTTTTCATCATGTCCTTCATGATCGGGTTCAGCCTTCATTGTCCATCGATCACCCCTTTTTCACCATCTTCCAGGATGATCTTGTGCATGCATACAGATGGACTAATACCGCGAATATCGGCTATGGTCCATCCGATAGCCTTCTTGAATTGTTTCAAAACTAAGATAAGTTTCTCTTCTTGCTCCATCGTTAATTCTGCTGAAACAATCACAGGCAGAGTAGAAGCGTCACCTAAATAAACATATTTTAAATGTGAGGGCAATAGCTTAAGTTCAAATTTAGGTGGCTCCTCGATCGACGCTTTCAGTTGTGTGTAATCTCTCTCCTCTAAATCCAAAGATTCAAAACAGGATTGCGGAGTATATCCCTTCTGATTAGCTTCTAGCAAAGCTAGCAAAGCTAAGTCTTCTTCCTCCTCTTCATCACTTGGAGGGTCTAATGTCAAAATTCGTTCCAGAGGGTCCTCAACAGAGTTGAGTTCCTTCTCCACTATTATCTCTTCTAAGTCGGATACTACAGAACAATCATCTATTGCGTCAGGAAATCGCATTGACTTGAAAACGTTAAATGTTACCTGATCATTCTATACGAGCATAGTGAGTTCGCCCTTCTGCACATCAATGAGGGTCCTTCCAGTTGCTAAGAACGGTTTCCCCAGGATAATTGGCACTTCTTTGTCTGCTTCGAAATCTAAGATTACAAAGTCAGCAGGAAAGGTAAACTTATCTACACGTACCAATACATCCTCGATTTTTCCTTCTGGATGTGCTAGGGATCGATCTGCTAGTTGAAGTGTCACCGTAGTAGGTCTAACTTCACCTATCCCTAACTTCTTAAATATCGACATAGGCATCAAGTTGATAATTGCACCCAAGTAACATAGTGCCTTATCACAGTATGTTGCTCCAATATTGCATGATATGGTAAAACACCCAGGATCCTTCAGCTTAGGGGGTAATTTGTCTTGAAGATATGCACTGCATTCCTTCGTTAGAGCTACCGTCTCAAATTCTCCAAGTATTCGCTTCTTGGACAGAATATCCTTCATGAATCTGACGTAATTCGGTATTTGTTCAAGTGCTTCCACCAATGGGATGTTGATATGAAGTTGCTTGAGTACATCAAGGAACTTCTTGAATTGGACCTCCTATTTCTGCTTCTGAAGTCTTTGAGGGTAAGGTGGTGGAGGTTTATATACTGGAACTGGTACTGGTTGAGTTTTCTTTGGCAGCAATTTTGCACTTAATAGAGTAGTTGGCTGCTCAAAATTGGCTGGTTCTAAGGTTACCTTTTCAAGTCTTGCAGGTTCTGGTTCAGGTGGAACTAGAACTTCAACACTCGGTTGAATTTCTTCTAAATCTTGAGCTTCAGCATACTCCTCTTCAGCTTCAACGATGTTAGGCTTTACTATCTTTTCGCTCCTCAATGTTAGTGCGTTGCAATGTTCCTTCCCTGGATTTCTCGGATTCTCCGTATCACTAGGTAGAGCGCCTTGTGGACGGTTCTTGAGTTTAGTTGCAAGTTGGCCCATCTGGTTTTCTAAACTCTTCAATGGAGCTACTTGGCTTTGAATTAAGGTGTCATTCTTCGCCATGTAAGCCTTCAGTAGGTTCTCTAGGCTATTGGACGCTTCAGCTTGCACTGGTTTCTGAACTTGTCGTGAAAAACTAGGTGGCTAGGTCGGTCTAGGTTGGGTATAGTTGTTACTGCCCCCAGCCCCTTGGTTACTCTAGGAAAGATTAGGGTGATTACGCCATGATGGGTTGTAAAAGTTGGATTGCAGCCCTTGCCTCCCTTGGTTCTAATTCTAATTACCTATGTAATACATGGATTCTGGGTTTGATAGACATTCTTCAAACACATGCCCTTCCCCACAATAGACATAGGCTAGATTCTCATATTGGTTAGGTGGCTGAGCTACAAAACTGTTAGACCCATTAGTGGTAAGATTCTTTAACATTGAAGATATCGAAGATACTTGGGATGCGAGTGAAGTGAGGGCGTCAACTTCATGTATTCCAGCGACTCGTCTTCCTGACGCTGCTCGATTGGTTGGCCATTGATAATTGTTACTGGTAATCCTCTCGATAATCTCATAAGCCTCATTGTAAGACTTAGATAGGATAACACCATTAGCAGAAGCGTCTACTACCATCCTTGTGTGAGCATTGAGACCATTATAGAATGTCTCAAGTTGGATGCAATGCGGGATTCCGTGATGAGGGCATTTTCGTAATAATTCTTTGAATCTTTCCCATGCCTCATACAAGGACTCATCATCCAATTGTTGGAAAGCAGTAATCTCATTTCTCAGCTTAGCAATCTTGCTAGGTGGAAAATACTTCACAAGAAATCTCTCGGCTAACTCTTGCCATGTAGAAATCGAGTTCGGTGGCAATGAGTTTAACCAGGCTCGAGCTCTGTCCCTTAGCGAGTACGGGAACAACTTTAATCGTAGTGCATCTTCGGTTACTCCGGCTAGCTTGAAAGAGTCGCTCACCTCCATAAACAATCTTAAGTGAAGATGAGGATCTTCAGTAGGCATTCCACTGAATTGCCCTACTGTCTGAAGCATCTGGAACATGACTGGCTTCAGCTCAAATTGTTGTGCCTCGATTTCGGGCATTCTAATTCCCGGATTAAGATCATTAAATACGGGCACGGCATATTGTCGCAAGGCTCTATCCCTATCATTAGCAATAAGGATAGGATTTTGAGCAAGGTTTGCTCCATTTCCTTGATTGATATCTCTAAAATTCATCTCTTCGGTCATTCTCTAGTTCGCTTGTCTTCTTTGTTGTCGAAAAGTTCGTTCTATTTCAGGGTCCACAGGGAGTAAGTCGATAATTCGGTCAATACTCATAAACACCTGAAATAATCAAAGAAAAATTAATTAAGAAAAATTGAACAGAAAAATAAATGAACCAAAATGTAAAAATAATTCACAAATAATGTTTTTCAAAACAGTCCCCGGCAACGGCGCCAAAAACTTGGAACGGTGGAAATGTGTAAGTATACACAATCGTAACAAGTAATAAAGTGACAAGTAAATGTCGAGTTATCGTACCCACAGGGACTGTAAAAAGCAATATTTATGAAATTAACTAAAACAATTTGGTGAGATAAAAATAATTTTGGTTTGAAAAGAGTGATTTATAAACTAAGATTAAAACTAAGAAAACAATTTAAATAAAATAAAAGAGTTCCTAGTGCACGATTTCAAAATAAGATTTAATCAAGATGATAAAATTGTGTTGGATTAATTATACCTTTTTAACTTAGAATTATTAAATTCATGCTTATGTTGTTACGAATAAAAATTCACGGCAACCCAGTAATTTGCTAACTTATGAACATATTTACTAATTAAAATCCATTTATCTCTTAAACATATTCCTATGCCAATTCAACCGACTAAATAGAATTAATAAGGTAAACACGCTATATCACATACATATTTATTAAATTAAATTATCTCTCGCATATTCCTATTTCGATTCAACCGATTAATTCAACTTAATAAACATGTAAAAGATTATGTGAAGTAACAAAGTAGTCATGCCTTTAAACAATTTAATCACAACAATCTTGCAAGTTATGCAAGGCATATGAATCGTCAGATACAATGCTCATTTAATTTTCAGCTACCTTAGAACAATTAAACATGCATAGATTAAGTATTGAGTCCATTAATTGCAATTTCAATCCGCTTAAACAATTAATTCTTTAATTACCTAAACAAATATAATGCCAGATAATCTAAACATGATTTTACTTAATCAAACATTTCACTAAGGCCTATAACATCATAAACACTATTTTAATAATTCAAGTAGGCAAAATATAATCAACCCAACACGAATTAAATTCAAGCTAAATTGATTAAAATAACCATTTCAACAACAATAATATTCATAGATATGTTCATCATAAAAACAACAGAAATTAAAAAGATAAGGAACAAGAAGGCAAATCCGGTGTTCTCCGTGGCTTTGTCTGACTGCTCCGTTATTCGTCTCCGTTGTCCTCGCCGGTCAAGGCTCCTATGAACTCTTGCTTGCTGCCCAAATTGGCTGAGAAAACACCTCTTTTCCAAGAAGAGAAATCGGCACAAGGGAAAGGAAAATGGGAAGGGAAAATGGAGAGAAAAGAGAGTGGAGAGGTGAAGAGAGAATGAGAGAATGTTGAGAAGTGAGGGATGATGAGGGATGATTTGAAATGAGCAGCAAGGGGTGGCTTTTATAGCTGAAGAGGGCTGCTAAAAATAGCAAACTCAGCAGCCAAAAAACTCCCCTCATGGCCGGCCACACACATGGCAAGGTTGAAGCTTTCAACCTTGCTAAAAATAGGTTGGGGCAAATCTAGAAAGCCTAAAATAATGGTGGGGTTTGAACGCGATTTAGAGGTTTTTCAAGGGGCTTTTCGCAAGCATATTAAATCAGCTAAATTGCGGATTTGGGTCACCCAATGGACGGTTCTGGTCAGCCCAATTAGTGGCTGGTTCGGCTCACTCCGTTCGGTTCAACCAGTGCGGTTCACTAGGCCCTTTCTCCATAATTAATTAAAATTAATTTATTCAACCTAAATTAAATAGGAAATAAATTAAAATTAATTTAATTATGAATTAATACACATTTCTGGACCGTCTCGAGCTGGAAATTAATTCGCCTCGATACTTCAAATCGCTTCTCGATTTTGTTCTTCTCGCAGTGTCTGCCGGGCCATTTTTCGCCGATTGTGTAATTCTGTCAAAAATAACCAAATTTTATCAAAATTGACTATAAAATTAATTAAAATTCATAATGTTCATATTTTTAACACAATTTAATTATTTTATAATATTTAATTATTTTTCGACAAGAATTTATTCGAATTTGCATGAAATTAAGTTAAAAAGGGCTTGAAAAAGTATATAAAATTTTGTGTTTCCAGGATGTTACTATACAAAGTCGGGGGTAGGCATGAAATATGAAGTTATCTTGTCTGAATACTAATTTGAAGCTAATGGGAATCATGAACTAGGTTGGATGGCAGTGATAGGAGTTCAAATAAGACTCTAGATATTTGTCTTAGTTTAGGATTTTTATTATTTAAATGTTTTTTATATTTAATTATTATAAATACATAGTAAATGAAACTTTTTAATTGTGGTTGGTTATGATAGTTTAGTCAAAATTTTATCTTACTTAGAAGCTTATTTAGGAGATTAAATATGTATACAGAGATTCGGTTATATAGCACTTGTAAAATCAATTTTTTTTAATTAGTTTTTAGGAGTTTATATTTATTTTGGACTTTAGCATATGGAAGACCTATAAATACTTGACTTGGCCAGGCATTGTAAAGAATGAATATTTGAGTTTAATAATTTTGGCCATGGGTATGTCTTTTCAAGGTTGAGAAATTTGTCTTGTTTATTTTCTTGTTATTCATATTTTTAGGTAAAAGTTATTTAGGGGTGTGAAAAGCAGTTGTCTGATTATCATTGTTGTTAGTCATGAGTTGATTAGAGGTGGTGTAAGATAAATTAATTTCTTTTTTTTACATCAAAAACATTATCTCTTGTCATTTACTAAACTTGGAAATTTGGGGTTTTCTTAGGCCCTGGGCTTTACATCAGGTAGGTACTTTTTGAGGTTTGGATTAAAATCAACACTAACAATATTGTCAAATTGTACTCGAGGAGAGTATATTTTGAAGGTCAAACTTGAGACTTTGTTGGCAATGGCCAATATGGATATAGCATGAGCATAAGTGTTTGCTTTATGAGCTAAGCTAAAGTATGAGCGTTATGGGATGGCTTAAGACCAACATGAGAGAAAGGGTTCAAATGCATAGTGGTGGAAGGTGACAATATAGGTGTTGTTCAAATGCTAAATAATAGAATAAATGAAGGATGCAACTCAACTTTTATGAGAAGCATTAAGGACATCTAAAAGAGACAATGGGAGGTTTGAATTAGGCATGTCTATCATGAACAAATTTGACCACTAACTTCATGACAAAGTTGCTTATGGATGTGGGACCAAGCTTGCATATCTTTAAAGCTCCACATGCTAATATCTAGAGTAAAATGCTGAAAGATGCCAGAGTTCAACTCATGGGAGAATTTGTGGTTTATAGGTTTCTTATGTGGTTTTCGTACCTTTTATGTTGAATTTTGAAAGACTTATTTTTATGGTGAATCTTTTAGCTAGAAAGGTGGACTTGTAAATCAATCCCCAAGCAATTTTAGATTAAATTTATCTTTTGTAGAAACTTATTATGTTCAAGAGTGTGATTCAAATGGTTTTGGAAATCAAATTTAGGAATCTCTTGTCCAAATCAAGCACCAAGATTAGAAATTTATTAAATAGAATTTCGAGTGTGATAACGGTTTTTAAAAGTTGCTAGATAAACTTTTAAAAATATAGAGTCGTCACCATTTTTTTTATCAAATGTGATTGATCACATAAAAACATATCCCTTTAATAAAATTTTAATTTATTTAAAAAGATAAATTTTGGTTTGCAAGATAGAAATTGAGTTCGAGAGTACAACTAAGTGTGAGGAAGGTATTAACACTCTCAAACACCCATTTAAAAAAATAATATAATTTAATCGAATATTATCCTTAATTTTAAAATAATAAATTTAAATTTCACATCTAAATAAAAACAGTTCTTGTCATAAAAAAATCAATTTATTATCAAATGAAATTGTTTTCAAAAGATTAATTCCAACCACATCTCGATCAGTAAATGGGTTCAAAAAAATCCTCTGCATTTGTCATGCGAAGCCAACAGTAAATTTTAAAAGATAGAGGAAATTTACCCAATTTTGTTATGCTGCCGCTCCACTTATTCTTCTTCACCTTAGTCCTTTCTCCATTCTCTCCCAAATCCCTTTTAAAGCCCGTTCCTCTCCCCCTTTCTTTTTAATTAAAAAACTTCTCGATTTTAATAAATAAATTAAAAATATTTTAACTCCTATTTTTAAACCTCCCCTTACCCATTTTAGTACAAAATAAATTATTTTAATAACAATTAACAAAACATTAACATTAAGATACGTTATTAAATAATAACTAGGAATATTTATGTATAATTATTTTTATATTTTTATAAGAGATAACATTCATTTTTAAGGTTCTAACAAACGATATTTAAATATTTTTAAAAATATTAACTATAAAATATATTACAATCAAAATTTACAATTTTCTAAAATTTAAACATAAATTAATTTGCAAATGTAATATTTATGTAACATTTAAATTAAAAGATAACTATACATGTTATTAATTAAAAATTTATTCTAGATTATTTTCACATTTAAATACTATATTTAATTATAATAATTGATATTTAATATTAATTTAAATTTAAATTAATAAACATGTAATTTGTCTCATTAGAATTGCAATAATATTTTTTTATTTTTTATTATCTTAAATGTTATTTAGTATTGATTTTTATTTTGTTTGTTACCATCTTTGATTATTTACAATAATTATTTTTATTTAATATATATTGTCGAAACCATTTTTAAATTTTGAAAACGGGAATCGACTTTTGAAACCGAAAGTTGAGATTCGCCACCAATCTTTTTTGAGGTGTAATTGGGCCACCTTATAAAACGTTTTGGTCCACGAATTTTAAGAAAACGAGCTCGGGAGTCAGTTACGTACGAGGAAGGATTAGCACCCTCGACACGCCCAAAATCGGTACTTAATTGATTAACGGGTATCTTAAATGTCGAAAATTAAAGATTTGGAGAAAGTTCAAAATACGATCCTCCTTTTGTTGACTTTTAAAACGTGTGATTTAGTTTTAAGAGGATATTCGAATATTCAAACGAACAAAGAAAGCGAAACCCAGTACGTTAGGGCACGATCCTTTGAGTTCCATGAATACCGGACATTGCCTTTATTTTAAAAATCTTGAGAGCGAACGATAAAAGGATATTCAGATATTCAAAATACACAAAGAAAGCGACACCCAGTACGTTAGGGCGCGATCCTTTGAATCCTTTAGATACCGAACATTGCCTTTATTTTAGAAAACAATTGAGAATGAACCGTTCAATAAATGAATTTGGGAAGTTTAAAAATTTGAGAAAAATGATAGTATGCGATATAAAAATCACAATATAATAAACTTGACAGTGTATATATATTAACACCTAAAATGTAGTAAACGTATGGAAAATTAACAAGAAGTATAACAATAATAATAAATATAATAACGTATAAACATAGCAAGAATGTTATTAACGATAAAAAAAAATAAATGGTGATGAAAATAATATGTCAATGATGATATTAAACACAGTGATAAAAGTAAAATTAAAAAAAAATAAAAATAACCATACTAAATTAAGACAAATAACAATAATAATATAGTAAAAAAATGGTAATGATAACGGTGGTATTTTTTAAAAATAATAGAAATAATATAATAACGTGATAAGACTATTAAGAATTATATTAAAAGGGGAAAACAAAAAATATATATATATATATATATATATATATAAAAGTATAAGTAATAATAAAAGAAAAGGTAATAGTAAACAGTAGGAATAATACAAAAAAAATAATAGGTATAATAGACTATATTTAAAATAGTTAACTTTTAATAAAATATATAAAAAGATTAATAATAATATCACGATTTAAGATAAATAGTATATATAAAAATAATTAATAAAACAAACGTAATATACACATAATATAATAAAAAAATAAATAATAGTATAATAAAAAATAGTGTAACGAATAATAGGGTAAAAGGGAAAAAAATAATACTAAAATTAATAGTAGAATATAATAAAATAGTAAAAATATACTAAAAATAATTAATCTTACGATAAAAGCGGCTAAAATAATCGAAATAGGGCTTAATTGAGTTAAAAAACGAAATTCTGGGGCGAAATCATAATTAAAAAGAGATAGGGGGACCATATTGGGCGCTTTTTTTTTAGGCGCCCTTTACGGGTTTTCACCTCGACTGTTTCAAGCAAAATACCTCTTGACTGAATCTGAATTTACTGGGTTAGGTAGGCTCTTGCCATCTATCTCTGCTAGTATCAATGCCCCTCAAGGGAAAGCCTTTTTTACCACGTAGGGTCCTTCCCAATTTGGCATCCATTTCCGGGGGAAATCTTTTTGCATAGGGAGAATCTTTTTCAATACTAAGTCCCCCTCATGGAATACCCTGGGGTGAACTTTTTTGTTGTAAGCTCGCATCATTCTCTTCTGGTACATTTGACCATGACTAATAGCCTTTAGCCTCTTCTTTTCAATCAAGTTTAGCTGATCATACCGGGATTGGATCCGTTCTGCTTCATCTAACTTTAGTTCTGATAAAACCCGGAGAGAAGGGATTTCAACTTCAATGGGTAGAACTGCCTCCATCCCATAAACCAGCGAGAAAGGTGTTGCCCCGGTAGAAGTTCTGACAGACGTCCGATAAGCATAAAGGGCAAATGGGAGCTTCTCATGCCAATCTTTATAGGTCTCAGCCATCTTCCCCACAATCTTCTTAATATTCTTATTAGCTGCCTCTACTGCCCCATTCATTTTCGGGCGGTATGGTGACGAATTGTGATGGTTAATGTTGAACTGACTGCAGACTTCCGCTATCACGCTATTGTTCAGATTCAACGCATTGTCAGATACGATCCTTTCTGGCATACCATAACGACATATGATCTCCTTCTTTAGGAATTTGCTGACTGCCGACTTTGTGACATTTGCGTACGAAGCAGCCTCTACCCATTTGGTAAAGTAGTCAATGACCACGAAAATGAATTGATGTCCGTTGGAAGCTTGTGGTGAGATTGGCCCAATAACGTCCATGCCCCACATTGAGAAAGGTCATGGGGAAGTCATGACATGGAGGGGTGAATGAGGCACATGGATTTTGTCTCCATAAATTTGGCACTTATGGCACTTCTTAGCGTAATTGATACAATCTCCTTCCATCGTGGACCAGTAATATCCAAATCTCATGATTTGTCGAGCCATTGTGAAACCATTGGCATGTGTCCCACAGACACCATCATGGACCTCTTCTAGGATTTTCTTAGCCTCAATAGCATCAACACATTTTAGCAACACTTGATCCTTCCTCTTTTTATACAGGACCTCTCCATCTAAAACATAATCACTGGCTAACCTCCTCAATGTTCTTTTATCATTTTCAGTTGCTTGATCTGGGTACGCCCGGCACTTCACATATTGTAGGATATCATGATACCAAGGATGATCATCTCTCTCTTCCTCTTCATCGATATTACAGCAGTGAGCTGGAGCCTCACAAGTACTCATTTGGATTGGCTTCATACCCTCTTGTTCATTTACTGTGATCATAGCAGCTAGTGTAGCTAAGGCGTCAGCCATCTGATTTCCGTCTCGGGGGAGGTAATGGAAAGTGATATCATCAAACTCCTCAATTAACCCTAGAATTAACTTTCGATAACTGATCAATTTGGGATCTCTCGTTTCCCACTCGCCTTTTAGCTGATAGATTACCAATGCAGAGTCCCCGTATACTTTTAGTACCCTGATTTCGCGGTCTATTGCTACCCGAATTCCCATGATACATGCCTCGTATTCTGCCATGTTGTTTGTACAGTCAAAGTCCAGCTTGCAAGTGAATGGATAATGATCTCCATTTGGGGATATCAGTACTGCCCCAACTCCATTTCCAATGGCGTTTGACGCTCCGTCAAAATGTAACTTCCAAGAACAATCTTCAAGCATGTCACCTTCAGCGATTGCTACATACATTAGATATTCATCGGGGAAATTGAAATTCAAGGGCTCATAGTCCTCCAAGGCTCTACTGGCGAGAAAGTTTGCTACTGCACTCTCCTTCACAGCCTTTTGGTTGACATAGATTATGTCAAATTCAGAGAGTAGAATTTGCCATCGGGCCATTCTTCCATTCAGAGCGGTTGACTCCATCATGTATTTGAGAGGTTCTAACTTTGAGATTAGCCAGGTCGTATGATACAACATGTACTGTCTCAACC
Source organism: Gossypium stocksii (assembly GCA_020496765.1). Taxonomy (NCBI): domain Eukaryota; kingdom Viridiplantae; phylum Streptophyta; class Magnoliopsida; order Malvales; family Malvaceae; genus Gossypium; species Gossypium stocksii. The sequence goes on along the minus strand of CM035631.1, from coordinate 18,953,709 downwards.
TTCGCGTAGTCCAAACTAAAGCACAGCATAGCTTCTCAATAGGCGGGTATCTCAATTCACACTCAGTGAATTTCTTGCTGAGGTAATATATCGCTCTTTCTTTTCTCCCAGTCTCATCATGTTGGCCGAGCACACATCCCATCGAATTATCAAATACTGTTAAGTACAGTATCAATGGTCTACCAGGGCTAGGTGGTGTTAGCACCAGAGGACTGGACAAATATTGCTTAACCTTTTCAAAAGTTTCCTGGCATTCATCATCCCATACCCCAGGATTGTGTTTTTTGAGAAGGCGAAATATGGGGTCACACTTCTCAGTCAGCTGCGAGATGAGCCGAGCGATGTAGTTTAGTCTCCCCAAGAAACCTCAGACTTCCTTCTGAGTGCGCGGCGGAGGCAATTGCTGTATAGCCTTGACTTTATCAGGGTCAACTTCTATTTCTTTCTCACTGACTACGAAGCCGAGTAACTTTCCGGACCTAGCTCCAAAAGTGCACTTTAACAGATTGAGCTTTAATTGGAATTTTCTCAACCTTAAGAACAATTTTCTCAAAACTTGCACATGCTCCTCTTCAGTTCGGGACTTTGCGATCATGTCATCAACGTAGACCTCAATTTCCTTGTGCATCATGTCATGAAACAAGGTTACCATGGCTCTTTGGTACGTCGCTCCAGCATTCTTCAACCCGAATGGCATCACCTTGTAGGAAAATGTCCCCCATAAAGTTATGAACGTGGTTTTTTCCATATCTTCAGGATGCATTTTGATCTGATTGTACCCGGAGAACCCATCCATAAAGGAGAACAGTGAGAAACCTACCGTATTATCCACTAGGGTATCAATGTGAGGCAATGGAAAGTTATCTTTTGGGCTGGCTTTGTTTAAATCTCTATAATCTACACACATCCGCACTTTCCCATCTTTCTTAGGGACAGGGACGACGTTGGCAACCCATTCTGAATAATTGACAACCTGTAAGAAACCAGCATCAAACTGCTTCTGGACCTCTTCTTTTATTTTCATTGCTACATCAGGTCTCATTCTTCGGAGCTTCTGCTGAACTGGCTTACACTCCTCTTTTGTAGGGACACGGTGCACCACGATATCTGTACTTAGACCAGGCATATCCTGGTATGACCATGCAAAGACGTCTTTGAATTCTTGCAACAGCTCAACGAGGTCCTGTCTTGTTTTCTCGTCAATGCAAGTGCCAATTTTCACTTCCTTCCCCTCTTCTAGGGTCACAATCTCAACGGTCTCCTTGTGTGGCAAAATCTGTTTCTCTTCTTGCTCTACCATCCTTAACAAGTCTGAAGATAAACCACAATCCTCGTCATCTTCAAAATCTTGAGATCCCTCAAAGCACATATCTCGCTCAAAAGGATATTCTGGGCTCGTATCAGCATTGCTCATAACGTCGACATCTGGGGGCCTATTATGAGTATAGGAGAATACCCAAAGAAAAACAACAATGAATAATTCCTTTATATAGTATGATTGTGTATGAAATGAAAAGGAAGAATGAATAATTGCTCGAGCTGATTTATGAAAATGCATTTTATTAAAAATAACAATGTTCGAACATGAGCCTATTTCACCAAAGATTCTTATTGTCCCTAGGTTAGAAGACAACAAGTGGGTTTTGAATATTACTCTGTGTTAGCTCTAAAGATTACAGGAATTTCTTCCACAGTCCAGTTATCCAAAACACTCCCAGCTTCATATGAGTGAATGCTCGATAAATTTCCTTCCTTCGATTCATCTTCCAACGTGGCGTTGATGCTCCAGCTTTCTACCATATCTTCAGTCATTCCTCCTCTTGTCTCCTCTTGTGTCGAATGAATAAACCCTCTCGATACGAACGTTTGGAAAATACGGGGGAAGCTCATCGGTTCCCACTTGACTTCTACCCCACTCAATCTTGCTCTCCGCTGTTCTTGTTTCCTTTCAAACTCCTTCCTTATTTGGCTTGCATCTGGCCTGAATCCCAAACCGAAGCGATCCCACTTGCCAACCAAGACTGGCACTTTAACTTGTCCCTGAAGGTACTTTCCAAATCCTCTCCCGGGTGACGCCCCTTTTCCAACTGTCAGCTGCAAGCTCATCTTCGTAGCCCCTGATAGCTTAGGCATCGGAATCCTGCTTCCCTCAGTTACAAATGTTGCATTCACAAACTCTAGGGATCGAAATGAACATTCAACTGCTTCAGTATTATTCTCCACGTAAGGCGCATCACTAGTAACCGACGCAATAATATCCTCCTCAGCATATACCGTTACTAACCGCCCTCCGTAACCAACTTCACCTTTTGATGCAGCGAGGATGGTACTCCCCCAGCTGAGTGTATCCAAGGTCTTTCTAATAGACAGTTATAGGAAGGTTTAATATCCATCATGAGAAAGTCTACCTCGTACGTGTTTGGGCCAATCTGGAGAGGTATCTCTATCCTTCCCATCACTTTTCTTTCCGTGTCATCAAAGGCTCTCACTATGTTCTGACATGTCTTCATGTGAGAGCTGTCTATAGGCAGAGGGTTTAGGGTGGACCAAGGTAAGACATTCAATGCGGATCCATTATCAATCAGTACCCCAGACAATGTATACCCCTTGCAACGGGTAGTGATATGGAGAGCCTTAGTAGACCCCATGCCCCCTGGCGGTATTTCATCATCGCTGAAGGAGATGAAGTTGTCGGCGCTTATGTTACTGACGAGGCGATCTAATTTGTTAACAGAAATGTCATTCGCGACATAGGTTTCATTCAACACCTTCATCAGCGCGTCGCGGTGGACCTCCGAATTTAACAATAGAGCCAATACAGATATGCGATCTGGTTGTTGGTGTAGTTGTTCCACAACACTATACTCGCTGTGTCTTAGGAACTTTAAGAACTCCTTGGCTTCATTTTCCTTTACTGGCTCATTAACCAGTGGTTCTGATTTCCTTCCTTCTTGCTTGAGCACGATGGGCTTCCTTTTTGCTGGTTCGACTTTTATGTTTGGCGCGTTAACTGAACCTTCTTTCTCTGGCACTGTTATACTGCAGTTATAATTCTAAGGCACCCTTCGGCTATCCTTATAAGGGAAAGCTACTGGCTTCTGGATTATAATTTTTAGCGTAGCCCTTGCTTCTACTTCACTAACTCTGGGCTTCGAGATAATTACCACCGGGCGGCTGACTCTACAACCTTCTTCGCTTGACTCTCCTCTTAGAGAGCACACATCAGCTTCTTCGACATGCTCGAAGAACTCCAACTCCTTATTATCCATTAGACCCTGTACTAGGGCCTTGAATTCAATACAATTCTAGATCTCGTGATCCTTCTCATGATGGAACTCACAGTAGTTCCATGTATCTTGGACTTTATCCCCCAACCATTGAGGGACTAAACTCCTTTTTTGCATTTCCCTCCAGACTAGCTTCAATGAGGTTCTCACCTCCGTGATATCCAGCTTGACTTTCCTCCCCAAGTTTTCAATTATCGTGTTTACCCCTTTATCAGCATGTCTGGGCAACGAATTTCCTGTACCAGGTGTATCATCGAATTTCACAACACCTGCCTTGATAAGCCTTTCAACGCATCTTTTGAACGAGGTACAGTTTTCTATCGAGTGCCCCGTAATCCCTGCATGGTATTCGCACCGAGCATTTGTGTCGTACCATTTAGGGTACGGGGATTGCAATGGTTCCAAGTGAAAAGGGGCCACTACGTGTGCATCAAATAACTTTTTGAAAAGCTCCCCATATGTCACTGGTATAGGAGTGAACTGAAACCTCTCTATATTCTGCCTTGTGTTAGGCTCTCGCCTTGGTGCGGCCTGCTGGCCTGCGACTATTGTTCTCGACTGACTAACCGTGACAGGCTTTGAGTAGCCTGAGCTCACATTACCAACTTCATTCTCTCTTTTCTTCGGGGCCGACCTTTTCGTACTTTCCCCTACTTCTATCTTACCAGACCTTATGGCATTTTCTATCATTTCGCCAGACATTACTATGTCCGCAAAACTCTTGGTTGCGTTACCTAACATGTGAGTAATGAAAGGCGCCTTCAATGTATTGATGAAGAGCATGGTTGTCTCTTTTTCTAACAGCGGTGGTTGGACCTGTGTAGCGACCTCTCTCCACCTCTGAGCATACTGCCGGAAGCTTTCGCTTGGCTTCTTCTCCATGTTCTGTAATGTGATCTGGTCAGGTATTATATCTGTTATATGGCCGTACTGCTTCATGAAGGCCTGAGCTAGGTCCTTCCATGACTTGACCTGAGTCCTACTCAATTGATTATACCATTTCGCTGCAGCCCCACTCAAACTATCCTGAAAACATTGGATTAGCAGTTGATCGTTGTTGACATACCCCGTCATCCTTCGACAAAACATCGTAATGTGAGCCTCAGGGCACTAGTTCCGTTATATCTTTCAAATTCTGGCATCTTGAACTTCGGGGAAAGTACTAAGTCCGGAACCAAGCTTAGTTCCTTTGCATCGACTCCACAATAATGATTAGCATTCTCTAACTCCTTAAACTTCTCCTCCAACCATTTGCATCGATCTTCGAACTATTTTGGGGGTTCAGCCTTTGCCTTTTCCACCTCCACTGCATCATTAAAATCAGGAACCCAGGGATTTGCCAGATTATCTCCAGGGTTAGTGCTCGATCCTGTTGGAAAATTCGCTAGTGCCGAGGTACCAGTTTGATAGAGTGGTTGGACATTAACGGACACCCTTGGTGGTTGGACACTTGTTGGGGCAAAGCCAGGAGGATATGCAGAGTCCTCATTATGGTCACCAGTATCACCCATAGGGCCCTTCCCTTTATCAGGCCCTCCAATTAACAGTTGGGTTAACTGGCTCATCATGCTTCTTTGGGACTCCAGCATTTGGTCCCTCATGTCTTGTTGGATCTTGGCCAACTGTTCTTGCATCTGAGCTTGCAGCTGATCCTGCATGTCCTTTTGCATCTGCTCTAGTTTTTCCAACCTTTGATCCATTGTCTTCGTTTTTCTTCGAGTATAGTAGTGATGTTCTAGGGTAACTAGATAGAACTTTCGCTAATTAATAGGGTTCTTTTGTGAAATTTAATGTATGTGATGCTATGCAATGCAAATGCATGACATGAATGCAAAAGGAGACATCGATTTAAATTCAATTCCATTTAGAAAATTTCACTGAAAAATAAAATCTTTTACATAAAATGAATTACATATACGGTCTTGCCCTAACACCTAAAGCTTTCACTCTCCTAAGAAGGGAGGCCAATTCTTGCCCTCGAGCTGACCCTGACTCATATTTGACACTTAGTACATCAGCTTGCACCGCCAAAGTCTGTAAATGTTCTGCCACCTCTCGTATCTGAGTTATAGCTTCACCCATGAGGTAATCTCTATCTCGAACCTGATCCTGTGATCGGTGAAGTTGCTCCCCTAGCCGCTCATTATTTGCTTCTAGTGTTTCGGTTTGGTGCTCACAGTTCTGAAGCGCAGTTTCAAGTTCCTCTACTTTCCCCTTCAGATCCTTGATCTTACTTAGGCTTGCTCTTAATTCCATCACTGAGTTACGACTCCGATGCTGCTGTAGTGCTATCTCTAACTCCGCCACTCGAGCTCTTAACATCTCATTTTCATTTTGGCTATCATTCAAACTCTCCTTAAAAGTAACTTCTCGAGCTTGAGTGGCATGGAACTTTCTCTCCCACAAATCAGCCCTAGCCTTTTCCTCTTGGACTTCTTGCTTCCACTGTTTAGACGTTTTACCCAGGCCAGCATTCCTCATTGACTTATGTAGCTGCGTGTACTCAGTCTTCAAATTGTCCAGGTCCTCTTCAACCTTTCTCTTTCTCTTTCTCAAATTCTCGGCCTCAGACTTTTGAAGATCCACGTCTAGCTTCAAGTACACTTTTTCCTCCTCCAACTGTTCTATTTTCTTTTCTAACTCCGAGGTTTTCTTTTTGAAGTCTTACTTTATAATTTCCAGCTCGGAGGGAACCACTTGCAGATATTCCTCTATTGGTCAAGCCTCTTCTAAATTCAGCCTTGGGATATTGTCATTAACCCTTCTACACCACCATTCATTATACTCAGGAGTCACCATCGGATTTACAGCAACTCCTTTTATCCGACAGGTTTGGTTCCAAGTATTATAAATCTTACGACTCTTCTTCTTGGAGTCCTTCTCCCCATACGAGAACCCACTCTGAGCTAGCCCATGCGTCAGCGGTATAAATTGTCTCGATCTATATTGCCTCAATACAAGAAGAGGGGCATACCCAACAGCTCCCTAGATCCCCAACAAAGGGACCCAATCATAACTCCCACATCGGTAGAGAATCTCATCGGAAACTAACCAAGGGGCTTTCCATTCGATAACTTTCTCTTGGAGATTTTGAAGTATCGCCATCCATTTTTCCTCTGTTATGTCATCTCTTCTCGATATAGCCGCTATCTCCTTCAAAGGTGAGTAATCTCCGAAAAAAGGTCGGTAAGAGGGCTTTTCCATTTTCCAGAAGTGGCTATGAAACCATACCAACAAAATTTGTGCACATCTAATAAACCTACCTTCGCCCGTCCTCCGGCATGCACTCAAAGATCTGAAGGTCTCAGCCAAGATGGCGGGAACAGGAGTGACTCCTTTGCCAAGTCAGTCAAATAGATCAGCGACTGCTTCATCTACATGCCTTAAAGCCTTAGGAAAAATTACTAAACCATAAACGCTTAAGGCGAAGACATCGACTCTTTTCTTCATATCAGGGTGTGTCAGGATCAGATCTCTCAGATTTTCCCAAAGAACGCACTTTCCATTACCCTTTTGCTGGACTCGAGCTGCAACCCATGGCTCACTCATCCCAGTGATGTTCATTATCCTCTTAACAAAGGTTGGGATATTGACAGCTCTAGAATAAATCTTATCAGTTTGAAACCTCGAACAACGAAGTAAAGCCGTATATTCCTCGACAGTAGGCGTTAGATCTACCTTTCCAAAAGTAAAACAACTGTAGGCAGAATTCCAAAATTGAGCCATGGCTCGGAACAAATACCTATCTATCTTAACATCAAGGAGATAAGCTATATCACCATAATTATAGTAGAGTAGCTGCTTTATCTCATCATCTCAGCGATTCCACAACTCCTTCAGCTCCTGAAGATCATTCTGAACTACACTAATACGGGTAAAGTCCCATAATTCTGACGTGTACCCCTCTGCCAAACTGTCACCTTTCTCTAGCTGTGCATCCTCTGACCATCTCTGGATAACCGCAACGTCCTTCACTTTATCAAGGAATTCGTTTTTCATGGTAAAACTTTCTCCTAGTAATCGAACTGTATATCGACACCTCCTTTTATGATGCAAATGTTATGCAATGACTATCACAAAAAAGAAAAAACAAGTCAGAATCATGCATAAGAATAGAAATCAAAGAAATCAGGAAATTATCAAACACCTATTTAGGCAACCACTAGGGCTAGGTGTGATTCTACCTAAGGTGGGTTCCTACAGCTCACTATATGTGGTTTAGTTCTAGAGTAAAGGTACCTGAACCAGCAGATTCCTCGATCCTCGCCCATTATAGGTTTATATGGATCAAGTTCGGTTCAGGAGGATACATTTCCTTATGCCCATGCGGAGGTGAAAACCTCACGAAAACATAAGTACGGATGTACCCCGGAAGCGATCCCCTAGCCCATGCGGAGGTGAAAACCTCACGAAAGCATAGTTTCTCACTCCCACTTAAGAGGTGTGACCCCGACAGTCATGCAATATGATACGAGAGAATATCAAAAGATTCATCCAATAGCAAATTTAACAAGGCCACGAAAAATGCAATGCGAGGATTGTGTATTTAGAAAAAACCGAATTTCTAAATTTCGACAAGAAGATAGAAAATAATCAATTTACAGCTCGACTCTCTTATTGTCCCCAGTGGAGTCGCCAAGCTGTCGAAACCATTTTTAAATTTTGAAAACGGGAATTGACTTTTGAAAACGAAAGTTGGGATTCGCCACCAATCTTTTTTGAGGTGTAATTGGGCTACCTTATAAAACGTTTTGGTCCACGAATTTTAAGAAAACGGGCTCGGGAGTCAGTTACGTACGAGGAAGGATTAACACCCTCGACACGCCCAAAATCGGTACTTAATTGATTAACGGGTATCTTAAATGTCGAAAATTAAAGATTTGGAGAAAGTTCAAAATACGATCCTCCTTTTGTTGACTTTTAAAACGTGTGATTTAGTTTTAAGAGGATATTCGAATATTCAAACGAACAAAGAAAGCGAAACCCAGTACGTTAGGGCACGATCCTTTGAGTTCCATGAATACCGGACATTGCCTTTATTTTAAAAATCTTGAGAGCGAACCGATAAAAGGATATTCAGATATTCAAAATAAACAAAGAAAGCGACACCCAGTACGTTAGGGCGCGATCCTTTGAATCCTTTAGATACCAAACATTGCCTTTATTTTAGAAAACAATTGAGAATGAAACGTTCAATAAACGAATTTGGGAAGTTTAAAAATTTGAGAAAAATGATAGTATGCGATATAAAAATCACAATATAATAAACTTGACAGTGTATATATATTAACACCTAAAATATAGTAAACGTATGGAAAATTAACAAGAAGTATAACAATAGTAATAAATATAATAACGTATAAACATAGCAAGAATGGTATTAATGATAAAAAAAAAAAAATAGAGATGAAAATAATATGTCAATGATGATATTAAACACAGTGATAAAAGTAAAATTAAAAAAAAATAAAAATAACCATACTAAATTAAGGCAAATAACAATAATAATATAGTAAAAAAATGGTAATGATAACGGTGGTAATTTTTAAAAATAATAGAAATAATATAATAACGTGATAAGACTATTAAGAATTATATTAAAAGGGGAAAACAAATATATATATATATATATATATATATAAAAGTATAAGTAATAATAAAAGAAAAGGTAATAGTAAACAGTAGGAATAATACAAAAAAAAATAATAGGTATAATAGACTATATTTAAAATAGTTAACTTTTAATAAAATATATAAAAAGATTAATAATAATATAACAATTTAAGATAAATAGTATATATAAAAATAATTAATAAAACAAACGTAATATACACATAATATAATAAAAAATAAATAGTAGTATAATAAAAAATAGTGTAACGAATAATAGGGTAAAAGGGAAAAAAATAATACTAAAATTAATAGTAGAATATAATAAAATAGTAAAAATATACTAAAAATAATTAATTTTATGATAAAAGCGGCTAAAATAATCGAAATAGGGCTTAATTGAGTTAAAACAATGAAATTCTGGGGCGAAAGCATAATTAAAAAGAGATAGGGGGACCATATTGGGCGCGCATGCGAACGAGGGGGACCAGAATAGCAAAAATCCCCCTTGCCCAGTGTACAACGTTTAAAACGAGACTAAAATGAAAAGGCGTGTGAATGTCTAGGGCAGATTTAAAAAAAATAAAATAAAAAAAGGGCTCAATCAAACGATCACGCAATGGGGGAGGACCTAATGCGCAATAAAACCAAAAAATTGAAGTGGCGCTATTCTCCTTTCAATTAAAACTGAAAAACATAATGGCTGTCTGCCATTTTCTAACCAAAATTAAAGACCCCCCATTCCTATTTGCCGAATTTGAGAAGAAAATAAAGGGGCTTTCACCCTTTTTCCATCTGCTAGGGCTTGTGACCACGCCCATCATCGCAACCTCTCCACATGGGCGCCGCGACGGCGGTTGGAGAGCCGGGTAAGGTTCCTTCAATCCTTTTCTAAAATCTGTTTTTTTTTTTTTGAAAAAAACTCTGTTGTATTTCAAAAAAGAAAAAGTAAATCTGCAATACAACAAAAAAACTTGAAATAGGAGGACTTTAACCACCTTATTCGAACGTATGGAAGCTCCGTTTCAAAAACTTGCTATCTTTCTTTCTTTTATGTATTTCTCTCTTGATTTCGTAAAAAACCATCCCCTTTTACATCTATTTTCGAAGGCTTTTATAGCCTTGTTTTACAACTGTTTTCGCTGCAGGCAAGGGCTGATGTGAAAGCCGTGAATGCGAGGGAGCCGGAGGCACGAGGCGTGTTGGATATGAGTGCCGACGTGGTGCGCAAAATCCGACCTTGGGGCTGCTTGCGGCTGCTGTTCTTTTGTTTTATTAGTTTTGGGTTGTTAGGGTCAGGTCTGGGTTGGGCTTGTTTATTTGGGTATGGGTTTAGCTTTAAATTTGGTCCTACATTTATTTTTAAAACATTTAAATTATAATGTACTTTATATTTCTTTTATTTTACAAATAAAATATTTTATTTAATCTGGATTTTTTATTTTGAAATTGATTATTAATGAAGCACTTTTGTTTAGCAATTTATGTATTTTTTTAAAGTAAGCTTTTTAAGTTGATATATTTTTAATCAACAGAAAATAAGAAAATTAATTAATTAACTTAGAACATAATAATAGATGTAAAAATTATTATTTTATCTATATCTAATCTTATAAACTAAAATTTTTTAAAATAAATATATTTAGAAAAACATTTTAACTCTATTCAATCTAAAAGTCACTCAAAATTATAGTTGTGCTGTAATAAATATTATATACTATTTTAGGTTCGACATATTTAAATTTATAAATTAGATTAAAAAACATTAACAATAAAATTTACAGTAAGAATTTAAAGGGTTAAATATAAAATTAGTACTTGAATTGGTACACTTCTTCCAGATTGGTATCTATGATTTTTTTGTCCCAAATTGATACTTGAACTTTTTTTTCCATTCACTGGTTTGGTACCTGAGCCTAATGGTGTTAAAATTTTATTGATGTGGTAGCGCTGGCCACTCGCGCGCTGCCATGTGTCATAATCCCAGGACCCCCTTTGACCCGTGTTTTCTTTTTCTTAACCCGACTCTTTGGAAAAACAACAAAGATATCATTTATTAAAATAAGAAAAAATAAAAAAAAACAATTAAATGTTTTCCATCAGTTACTGAATCAATTGGAAAAAAATCTTTTCGATTTTTTAAGAAAACTCTTGAATTTTTTTGTTGAAGATCAAAAGTCAGAGAAAATATTTTATTTTATTAACATTGATTCTAGAAATCTTCTCAATTTCTTAAGAAAATGCTTAGGTTTTTTTTAAAGATCAAAAGCTAGAGAAAATATTTTATTTTATTGAAATTGGTGCCAGTCCTATTTGAAACCTTTCACCAGTCTCGTTTCCATCGATTCCATTCTTAAGCAAAACCCTTTCGATTACTCACCCATCTGAGAAATTCTTCACCATCTCACTGAAAAAACACTTTGTTTCATCATCGATTAGTCTTCCCTTCAATTACCAACTATTTGTTGTATTCGAATCAAGGTTGTCATATTTTCATCATTGATTACAGGTATTTGACTCTATTTTTGTAAGGTTTATTTTATCATCGAATCAATATTGCCATATTTTCATCATAGAAAGCTTTTTTCATCTTCGGTGACCTTTTTGTTATCTGCTTTTTAAAAATAAAATCTTTTTGTTTTGACTCATTCTCACAAACTGATAATTTTTTTAAGAACATTCTGTTTCCTGGTTTAGGGTTTAGGGAAACATTTTTTTTTTCTATTTTTTTAAAACATTCGATTTTTTGGCTTAGGGTTTGGAGAAACAACTTTTTCTTATTTTATTGACAAATTTTTGTTTTTTTTATATTATATCTAACTTCTAATTTTTATTTGTATTATATCTGACTTCTAATTTTTTTGTTGGCATACGTGACTGAAAGGGATTTTTTTCGAGGGTTAAAGAGATTGAGGGTGAAAGGTATATATGTTATGTATGTCTCTTTAGCAAAGTATGTTATATATACTATTGTTATGTATGTCTAATATGTGCGCTATGAATATGTCAGTTAGTATGTAATGTAGCATATCACTATTATGTATGTATATTATGCATGTTATGTATATTATTGTAATGTATGTATGTATGTATGTATGTTATGTGGTATATTATTCTTATGTATGTATATTATGTATGTTATGTTTATTACTATTGATGAATTTCTATTATGTTTAATGTATGTATATTATGTATGTTATGTATATTACTGTTATATATGTCTGTTATGTTGTATATTACTGTTATGTATGTATGTATGTTATGTGGTCTATTACTTTTATGTATATTATTGTTTATTACTGTTTATATATGTATCTTATATTTAGCACTGTTTAACACTTGTGCATCTAATGTTGGAGGGGAAGTGCTGCAATGGGATTTCGACCCAAATTTTGTGTTATTACACTTTCTATGAGATGGTAGTAGAAGCTGGGTATAGAGCTAGAACTTTGTATACTGTGAGGGTGGGATAGATTTTAGTAAGGGACTACATGTTTGTTATGATAATTCATCATTCATAGCAATGATTAACCATATTAGAAAAAGAGGGTCCATACATGTATATGTTGAACATGAGGTAGACACACCTGATGTTTGTTGATGATACCATGTTGTTGTCTGTCATTAGGGAAAATGATGTAAATATTGGTGTTGATGAACCAAATTGTAATTAAGAATTAAATTATAATGAGAGAGTTAATGGTGGGGTTGGGGAAACATTTATTGAGTTAGGTGGGAAATCTAATGTGGGACCAGACTTCAGTAGGAATAGTGATGCATGTGCTGACAGTAGGAAAAGTTCTGGAAATAGTGGTGCCAGTGATATAGACAGCTCATTGAGCAATGAATGGGCATTTGCTTCCCTTTTTCTTTTGTTTTAAACTGGATAGCCATTTCTGTAGGAGAAGCAAGTTTCGGCCATAGAAAATCCTATTGCATGGTATGAAATTTTGGTTTGTTTTTAATGATTTTTATGTTTTTAAGTTCGTATTAGCTTAATCTAGCTAGCTCAGAGGTCAATCTGTAACACTTTTAAATGTTTAAGGACTTGCCATGAATGAATTGGAGGTGTTTGTGAATTTAATTGATAGATTATTAAGGTTGGTAGTTAAAAATAAGTATTTTATTAAGTGATTTTTTATGATTTTGATGTTTAAGGACCTACTTGAGAATTAGTAAAATTCAATGAAAGCTAGGGTGAATTTTTGAATATATGAGCTGTAATGAACCTCTAGTAAAATCGTATAGTAGAGTTTTTCTTTAAAAAATGGTGAATTTGCAAGTTTCAAGTTTAAGGACTAAATTATACAAAAGTTAAAATGTTGGGGTAATTATGTAAAATGATGTTGTAAGGGATTAAATGGATAAACTGTTTATTTAAGTGCTGAAATACTATTATTTGATTGAAATTATTATTTAGACTAAGAAACGCCACAATCGGATGTAAACCGAGGAAAAGTCATACTCCGTTTTAGTAACCGTTTCAGTCGAGGTAAGTTTGTAATTCTATTAAAATAATTCATTTGATTTTAGTATAAAAACTGATACCTCTTAATACTTATCTTTCAATTGGTGATTGAATTTTCTTGAATTGAGAAAAGAAAAAAAAACCATGATTGAAAGATATCATGGCAGTATACTTGAAAAGGAAAAGATCATGGTTGAAAGACACTATGACAACGTTTTGGGATTGTATAAGACATTGGTTGAAAGATACCATGGCATCCTCAAAACAAAGGAAAGGTTAAAAAGATATCAATTGAAGGACCATTATGTAAAGGTTTTAAGGTTTGTTATGTGAATAAGCATTTTTGAATATGTAAGAGTATTTTAGGATTATGTATTGTGTTTACATGAATTTGAACTTACTAAGCAGATTATGCTTACGTGCTATATTTTTCTTGTAGATTTCATGAAGCCTAGTAGATCAGAAGTTCAAGTCGGAGCATATACACTATCCATCTCTTCTTTGGTAGATGTTTTAAGTTGTTTTAGAATTTGATTATGAATGGCATTTTACATGTTGTCTGGGTTTGGTTCTTAAATTTGGTAGTATTTTGTGGTTATGTATATATGTTTGGTACCTTGATCTAGTGAATTAGTTGTTTATGTGTATGGATTGAAATGAAAGTGTAAGTAGTTCTAAGTATATATATTTAAGGTGAAAGTTGATTGAAATTATGGTTTCTTGAAAGTAGACATAAATGGTATGATTGATTAGCCATTTGGCTACGTGATTAGTTTACTTTTTGATGAGTTTAAATAAAAATGAGTTTGATGCTTGTTAGGTGTTTGATTTGGTTTATTTTGGCTTATAGATTGTGGTGTCAATGAGGGCACATTGGTTAGGCACCTAGGATTATTGATTTTTAGCATGTTTCGATGCCCTTGAATGTGTTTTAGTCCTGTGAAAATGCCTTGAATTGGTTTAGTTTGGTGCCCAAGAAATTGGGTTTAATTTGGCTTGCATTTGGGGTAATTTGTGAAGCATACGAGCTATCACACGACCATGTCATTTTAATTTTTTAGGTACAAGATGAACTACACGGTCTCAGAGAGTTACACGACCTGGCGACATGGTTGTGTGACCAAACTTTGAATGTCTACACAATTTGGCACACAACCTATGACATGAACGTGTGACCCTATTTCAAATACCCACACGGATGCACACATAGGCTAGGACACGGCTGTGTGTCCCATACTTCGAATTTAACACTGTTGGCTACACGACCTGAGCTATGTCACACGATCATGTGACCCTTGTTTGAAAATTTTAAGTTTTCTCTAAAATTATTTGTTTTGTTTCAAATTAGTCCTTGAATGTTCTTAAACTATTTTTAGGGCACCATAAGCTCAATTTAAGACCCACAAAAGTACTTTTACTTAATATAAAATGAGTTTTTGAATGTTATTATTATATTTTAGTAACTGTTTCTATTTTAGGTTAAATGTTTCTAATTGTACTTTGACACTTTGTAGTGCTAATCCGACGACAGAGACAGGTTAGGGGTGTTAGTGAGGATCCAAAGGTAGGTGAAAGTAGTGAAAGGGGAGAGAAAAAATGTTGGGGTTTTAGATCCATCAGGTGGGGGAATTGATTACATTGATTTGTCAGATTTTGGATCTTTTGGAAGTGATTCAAATGGTGATGTAGTCTATAGGAGAAGCCGAAATATATGTTTTGATCCTAATAACCCAATCCCACATTTGGAGCTTGGTATGGTGTTTAAGGGACTAGACTAATTTATGACTGCATTCAAAAAGTATGAGGTAAAAAAAAATTTGATATTGTCTATCTTAGGAATGAAAAATGGAGGACTAGGGCTAGGTGTTGGGAAGATAGGTGTCCATTTAGAATATATGTTGTTATAGATAATAGTGATGAGTTTTACAAGATAAAAACCTTCATAGAAACCCACACTGTTCTATAACTTTTAAGAACAAATGGTATCTTACAAGTTTGTTGGGGAGTATTTCTTAAGTAAAATCACAATGATTCCAAAGCTAAAGTTAATTGGGATGCAGAAACTAGCTAAGGAAGAGTTGAAAGTTGATCTCAGCAGGGGTACATGCAGCTAGGCTAGGAAATGGGCACTAGAGGAAATAAATGGAAAGGAGAGCTATGAATTTAATATACTATGGGACTATGCAAATGCACTTAGAAAAGTAGACTCGGTTGGCAATATAAAGGTGATGGTAGAAAGACCAACCCCTACTGAGGTTCCTAAGTTTAGGAGATTTTATGTAGGATTTAGTGCTTTGAGAAAAAGGGTTTCTATAGTGTTGTAGACCTTTATTTGTCTGGTTGAATGCTTTCTAAATGGAAGATTCAATGGGGAACTTTTGTGTGCTGTGGAGACATATGGTAATGACGAAATGTACCATATTTTATGGGCAATTATGGAGAATGAAAGCAAAGAAACACAGATATGGTTTCATAATAATCTTATTTTAGATTTAGAATTGGTGATGGTTATGGATTCACTTTTATGATTGATAAATAGAAGGTATGTAACACCCCTAACCCCTATCCATCGCCAGAACAAGGCTTAGGAGCATTACCGAAATTTACGGATCAATCTCAGGTATTTTATATTGCTTAACATTCATGTTAGGGATTAATCATAAATTAATCATATCATCCCTTGTATGAGCCCTCGAGGCTGACAACATACATTAGAATCGAGTTGGGACTAAATCGAAAACTAAAAGAATTTTTTACAAAATTTCAAAATTTTTCTTATATACAAGGGTCACAAGCCCGTGTAGTCAAGCCGTGTGGTTCACACAGCTAGGTGACATGCCTATGTCTCAAGCCGTGTGGCATTTAAAGTAAGGCACACACTCATGTCCCTAACTCGTGTAACTCTCTAACTTGCAAATTAATTAAGTGCATGGGTCACACGACCAAGTCACACGCCCGTGTGCTAGCATGTGGTCAATTTAATTTTTGAAATTTAGGTGCAGCTTTCATACGGCCAAGACACACGCTCGTGTTCTAAGCCATGTGTTTCACACGGCTAAGACACATGCCCGTGTCTCTACCCGTGTACCCAATTTTGAGCATTCTATTTCTAAATTTTAAGATGCAGGGACACATGGCCAAACCACATGCCCATGTGCTAGGCCATGTGTCACACACGATCAAGACACACACCCGTGTGGACAAAATAAGTCCATTTCCTAGCCCTATTTCTCACTCAAATTTACCAACAATCTACACCAACACATACATACATATACAAACCAATTCAAGTCATATAAATCAAGCTTAATAAGAGTACTATGTAAGTTATATTAACATGTATATTCAAATAATTAAGTTTACCAAGTTTTTATTTATGTACTTAGGTAAATTTGTATCACTTATACTAACTCAACCTTTATTTACCATTTGATTCATATTTCATGTACTACGTAACCATTTTCAATATATCAAACATGATATGGTTTTATAGTTATATACCAAAACACACCATTCTAGCCATTCCAATGGCTAGTTAACAAACATCTATTTTCATATCAATATTAGATTAATTAGCCTATATATGTCATTATACCAAAGAAAGATTTCTATTTATACCAAAACAAGCTGGAGGATAGTGTGATAATGCTCCAACCGACTCCAACCTTTACGAGCTCCCGAACACTATAAACAGATAAAAGAAAACTGAGTAAACATTTCAAATGCTTAGTAAGTTCGCATAATGGAAATTTAACTTACCCAAGATTTATACAATAAGCAAACATACACATGATACCCAAGCAATTTGGCCATAGCCTAAGCACACAATCTCATTAAACATGTTAGTTATTCATTTCATATAAATATCAATAACAAAGATGAGCTCATCAAATTTCAAGTTCCATGCAATCATATATTTTTCAGATATTGATTCCATTTAATTTTCACTTGTCTACTTGTCAGAATTTGTAATGACCCAAAATTCACGGGCATCAAAAAAGTGTATTGCCGAGCCTTTCTTTTAGTAAAACGGATTCATAAATATTTATTAAAAATATTAAGAAGTTAGTTATGTGCTTAATTAAGTGTTAGTTAGGAGAATTAGCTTTAAATAGGAGTAATGAGGTTTTGATTAGGTGAATTTGACTTAATTAGAAAAAATTAGGAAAACGGACTACATTGAATAAAGTGTGAAAGTTTAATTATAGATTAAAGAAAAACTAAAGGGATTAAAAAGGCAATTATGCCATTTATTATGGATGAGGCGATGTAAACATAAAAATCAAAGATATTTTAGTTAAAATATATATAATTAAATATTTACTTAATAAATAAGTATAATATATATTAATTATATTATATTATATTATTATAAATAAATCAAAGATATTTTAGTTAAAATATATAGAATTAAATATTTACTTAATAAATAAGTAAAATATATATTAATTAATTATCTTATATTATTATAAATAAATCAATCAAGTAGTGAGTGGTGTTGACAGTAAAGTTTTCGGCTTTTGCTGAAACCTCGTTTTCTATGCAATCGAGTGCACACCTGGTTCGATTTTGCTTTTAACTCCACCACGAGTACTTCAAAACCTAAAATCAACAATCCCGAGTCCAAAATCAGTAATACTAATGATAGCCAATCAAAATTATGGCAAGCCCAAAGACTTACAACGAACACATCCTTACCGTTGACAAAAATATGGCAATTCTTCACTACCTAAGTGTCGATTAACAGTCCACTGATCCTTGATTGGCCCCTAATCATAAAGCAAACCCTTAGTAACCCCTTGATTAAGTAATGAAACAAAAAAAAAAAACCTTAACTTACCGAAAGCGCGAAAACAGTTGTTGGTACTAAAAAAAATGAATAGAGTGAAATCGAAGGGGGAAACAAAGAGAGAAACGAAGGAAAACGACAGCAAGAAAAGTGGGGAAGAAAATGGAGCAAAAAAAATCAAAAGGGGAAAATGAGCAGAATTTTGGTAGAGATAGGGGATAGGAAATGTCAGAGGAATGGAGAGAAAATTGACTCTTTTTTTTCAAAAAAGGAAGTAGTGATCAGATTCTGATAACTCCCCTATCCCACTTTCCTTAATTTTCTCCCTCAACCAGTTCACTATCAGTATTTCACTTCCCCTCAAACTCCTACACGCCACTGGCAGCAAAATTTCATTCCCTTTCATGCACAGAGATTCGAACTCAAGACCATTAGCCAACTAGCACTCTACTTAACCATCAGACCAGTAGGCCCATTCTGATATAATTCTACCAACATTTAATTAAAAGCCTACTGGATAGAGTTAGGGCTTTATTCACAAAAATATCAAAATTTTACCCAAGCTAAGGCTTGAACTGTGGACCTCTCACACACACCCAAAATACTTAATCACTGAAGCAGATAAATATTTGTGTCATATTTAAGTAGAACATAAGTAAAACTTTGGGGCATTACAATTCTACCCCCTAAAAGAAAATTTCGTCCTCGAAATTTACCTCATCAGAACAGATAAGGATACTATTGTTGCATCGCATCCTCAGGCTCCTACGTAGCCTCCTCAGTGCTATGGTTCTGCCATAATACCTTCATTAATGGGATAGATTTCTTTCGTAGACCCTAACGTCGTAATCCAAAATTTGAACCGACTCATCCTCGAAGGTCAAATTCGGCCTAACCTCAATCTCTTTGATCAGAACAAGATGTGTGGGATCAAAGGGGTAGTGCCTCAACATCGAGACGTGGAATACATCGTGAATACGATCCAATTCTGGGGGTAGCTCTAACTGATATGTGACTAGTCTAACTCATTTCAGAATCTGGTATGGCCCGATAACCCTAGGGCTCATCTTACCCTTGCGATCGAACCTCAGAACCTTTTTCCATGGCAAGACCTTGAGAAATACGAAGTCTCCCATAGAATACTCGATATCCTTTCTCTTCAGATCTGCGTAGGACTTCTGCCTGTCAGAAGCCACTTTTAGACGATCCCGAATTAGCCTAACCTTATCCTCTATCTCAGAAACCAGTTCAGGACCCAGTGCACACCGCTCGTCCAACTCAGTCCAACATAAAGGAGTGCAACATTTACGACTGTACAAGGCCTCGTAAGGCACCATCTGGATGCTAGACTGGTAGATGTTATTGTACGCAAACTCCACTAACGGCAAGTACTCCTCCCAACTACCTCAGAAATGAATAACACAGCTCCTCAACATGTCCGCTAGTATTTGGATCACCTTCTCTGACTGGCCATCTATTTGAGGATGGAAAGCAGTACTGAAGTCTAACCTTGAACCCAGAGCCTCGTGTAGCTTTTTCCAGAACCGAGACGTGAAGCGAGGATCCTTGTCAGAAATGATCGAGACAGGTACCCCATGTAGTCTCACTATTTTTGATATGTAGAACTTAGCCAATTTCTTAAGAGAAAAGTCCAACCTAACTGGGATGAAGTGAGCAGACTTGGTCAATCGATCCATGATGACTCAGACTTGGTTAGCCTGTGTGGTTACTACTGGGCATTTACTTTTTTCCAACTTAAGGTATAGAGGACACACGGCCTAATCACACGCCTGTGTGTCTACCCGTGTGGACAAATATAAGGCTATCTACCAAGCCTTTTGCCTCCCTGAAACATGATCAAACACATACCAATCTTACCAATACATAACATGGCATAAATACACAATCAAACAACCACAATTAGACATCAACACATTAACACATGACCCATCCAACCATACATTAATGCCACTGAATCATCCATACCAATTAGTACATTCGTGAAAAACATCATCACTTATATAGATTAATAATGAATATTAGCCATTAACGATGGCCTTATACAAAATGAGTTAATTTCTATGACAAGCCAACACATTTGGCTCCAAAACAATATGACATTTAACAAAAGATTAAGCCCCTATACATGCCATTACTCAAAATATTAGAACTAACTATACCAAGTGCTTTAGGTAATAGTGTGATCGAAGCCTCTGACGTTCTTTGATCCACGAGCTAATTAGGCGGCACTATAAGGAAATGGAAAGGAAAAAGAGTAAACACAAAGCTTAGTAAGTTGTAGGTAAATAAATAACAACAATTTACCATGCATCCATATAATCACAACATATCATAAATTGCACATGAACCACAAATGGTTATAAACACGACTTACTCATTTTCATCCCTTACTAATCATACAATATAAGTTGATCTCACATCTCATACATTTTATGTAGGTACCTGTACCACTCACAGTACCATCATAATATTTCTCATTCTTAATACAGACTTTAAATTTCCCGTTGAACCATTTAGAATACGAAAGGATATTTGATAAGCCTCAAATATAGGGTAAGATGCCAATGACATGTCCCAGACATGGTCTTACACTAACTCTCATATATCGAGGTTGATGCCATGTCCCAGACATGGTCTTACACTAGCTCTCCTCTATTCGTGTCGATGCCATGTCCCAGTTATGGTCTTACACTGACACATATTAAAGCCGATGCCATGTGTCAAACATGGTCTTACACTGGCTCACATATCGAGGCCGATGCCATGTCCCAGATATGGTCTTACACTAGCTCGCACATATCGGTGTTGATGCCATGTCCCAGATATGGTCTTGCACTAACACATAACGAGGCCGATGCCATGTCCCAGACATGATCTTACACTAGCTCTCTTATGACCCAAGTCTCATGGCATGAACATCCACTCTATTCCTACAGTTTAACTGAAGTTTACCACATTAAATTTCACCATACATAGCTTATAAGCATATTCAGACATATTATGCAAAATCAATCATTCAATACATAATAACGGTAAAGTTGTATTATTTACGTACAACTTATCTCGGTATACAAAATGTAGGCGACTAATTGATTTAGTCCACTAGCTTGGCTTTCTTCCAGTCTAGGTCTGGATTTTGTATTTCTTGATCTAGAATAATAAAAATTCACTAGTTTAATTATCACGTTAATATAGTCATTCCACAATTCATGTTTTGGAAAAATGACCATTTTGCTCCTAGACTTTCATAAAATGACGATTTTACTCCTAGGCTCAGAAATCAATTTTCATCAAATTTCCTCATTAATCAAGCTTAGCCAAACCTTTGTTACTATTATGACAGCTCCAAATTTCAAGTATTTCACACAATTACTATATAATTTACAACTTTTACAAAATAGCCCATTTAGTGATTTTTCATGAAAATCCTATCACAAAAGTTGTTTATTTAACAACCAAGATTCATTTTCTTCCATAAAGTTTCAGCAAACAATATGAATACTCTCATGGCAAAACCCTAGACTTTCAGCCATTTTGCAAAATAGTCCCCTCAATAGTTAGCTCATGCTACAAGGGTCCTAAAAGTACAAAAATAATCAAGAAAGGCCATCAAGATCACTTACTTGCAAGCGTGAAGAGTGGCTGAAATTTTTAAGCTTCAAAAACCCTTAGTTTGCTGATATTTTCGGTGGAGGAAGAGAGAAATGAAAAGGATGACACTATGCACTCTTTCTTTATTTTATTTTAGTATTTTGTCATCAAATCACCTAATTTTTGACTTTCTCTATTTCTTGTCTCTCCATGGCCTGCCACCCTCATTAAAATAGGCTTATTTGCCTACTAAAGACCTCAACATTATGTTCTATAGCTATTTAACACCATTTTCTATTAAAATAAAACATTTTTCCCTTATGCGATTTAGTCCTTTTTCGCAATTAAGTCTACAATTGCTTAAATTAATTCACCAAAATTTTCATGCACTCATATAATCATGCTATGACACCTAAAATAATATTAGAAATAATTTCTCCAACCTCAAATTTTTGGTTTTGAAACCACTATTCTGACTAGGCCCAAATTCGGATTGTTAGAGCCATTTTGTAGAAAAAAGCTTATTTTTTTTATTTTGTATATAAGGGGTTTAAAAAAGATGTACTTCAAAATTTTTATGGCTTTGTAATGCCTGATGTCTTAAGTGAGAAATTTTGGTTGAAAACTAATATGAGGCAAATTGAGCCCCCTCCCATTCCAAGAAAAATGCTTGGGAAACTAAAAAAAGAACAGAGTCAAAGAAAAGGGAAAGAGGAATGAGAGTAAACTGTCTAAAAGAGGGAGGAAGATAAAGTTCCACGAGTGTTCCATGGTTAGACACAACTCTAGAAGCTATCAAACTTCGTCTATTGTAAGTGAATTTTTTCCTAAGATTTTTAATGCAAAACATGTTTAATTTGTAGAGTACACTTCCACTAGCTGGAGTAGGTCCACCAGCTCCAGGAGCTCCTACTCCACCAACTCCTTCTGATCCTACTCCACCAACTCATTCTCAAACTGTTACATCCAAAGCATCTGCATCATCACCACCAGCTCCTTCAACACAACCAACTCCTCCCACCATGCCAACCTCTTCAACACAACAAATACTTACAAGACTTTGTAGCAAGGAAAAACAAGTTGTGCAAGGGATTAGGTTATACCCCGATGAAAGGATAGGGATGCAAATTTTGAATGTAAGTAGCTAATTCTTAAATTGTTTATTGTATTTTGGTGACATGGTTTTTAATTATGGATTTTATGCATTGCAGCCTGGTATGAGAGGGGAAACCATGGTGACTGCCCCAACCAAGTGCACCAGTAAAAAGAAGGGAAGCATTAACAAGAAAACTACTGATGGGATTCAGGAAAGTAGCAACATAAAAAAGGCTAAGTCCCAAGCACAATCATAAGCATAGAGATAGTTGATATCAATCCATGTTTAATTTGATAGTTTTATTTTGTTAACATATGATGGATGGTTTTATTTTGTTGGATCATTTAGATGGATGTATTTTGATGGACAATTTTATTTTGTTGAATCATTCTAATGGTTTTATTTTGATGGACAATTTATATTAATCCTTTATATATGATGGTTGTAATGGATGGTTCTATTTTGTTGATGTCGATTTTGGTATCTGCATATACTTTTATAACAACATTACAAAACAAAAAAAAATATTTTTCATTCAATTTAATTCATTTAATCTTAACAACTAATGCAAATACATGGATATCATTTCACCATCCACAAGCAAGATAACCAAAAAAACATCATCCATGATAAAATTAACAACTTATAAGCAACTATTAATTTTTTTTTCATTGACATTTTATCCTTGTACAATTTTATCTTCTCTTATAACCAAGTTACCCTCAATCGCATTCTTTGCATTTCATCAATATTTAGCTCATCATTCTCAAGTCTTAATCTCCTGTTCTTTGTCAATAACATCTTATTTTCTAGCATTATTTCATTGATTGTGCATCTTTCTTCTTTTGCAATTGAGTTTGTCCCCTCACTGGAACCTTCAACCCACCAAAAAACTCAAATCCCCCAGTCTTAATTTATCACATTCAACACAATTAAATAGAATATTAAAAATATAAGAATACATCTTAAACCCAAATTGCAACAAAATAGCATATAAAAAACATTAGCCCTAATTTACCTCTTTAAAGTTCGAATACCCAAAGAATTTTCTCCCTTTTTTCTTTGGAGTATTCACATTGCAAACAGAAGCTCTTAACCCACAATGGCAATATACAACACTTCTCTAATTATCTGATTTTCTATTTGTAGAAGAAGACATGGTGGAGACGTGAATGAGATGGAAAATGTAGGAGATAGGAAATGAAGAAGCGAAAGAAAAAATAATGGTTGAATAAAAGAAGGGAAAATGAAAGAAATTGCAGAGAAAACGAAAGAGAAAAGAGACAGCAGAGAAGACAAAAGAGAAGATGTTGAAAAATGTTGAAGATGATGGTAAAAAAATTACTTTAAAGGAAAATAAAATTTAAAGGAAATATATTTTAAGGGGTTGGGTAAAAAAATGAAAACACGAGTCAAAGAGGGTGTTGGGATTGCGACACGTGACGGTGTGTGAGTGGCCAACGTTGCCATGTCAACAAAAGTTTAACATCGTTAGGCTCAAGTACCTGTGAATGGAAAAAAAGTTTGGGTACCAATCTGGGACAAAAAAACCATAGGTATCAATCCGGGAGAAGTGGACAAGTTCATGTACTAATTTTATATTTAACCCTAATTTAAAATTTTGAAAAATAATAATGATTTTTGTTTTTAATGAATAATTATTTTTTGTTCGTTGTAATTGTACTTGTAAGAATTCTCATATTTGAATATATATATGTATATAATATGTATCTTTTTGTGTGATCACTAAAAAAAAAATTGTAGCTTTGGTTGATGTGTTTCAAATTATTAGTAAAGACATGTGTCTTTTTTTTCTTTTTGAAATGTAAGATAGTGAAGAGCTTCATCAGTTTATCATGTTGCTGATTAATGCTCTGATTCGTCTACAACGCATTGTCATCTTTATTTTCTTTGGAGTCTTGGTTGCATCGAAACTAGTTTGGAAAGTTGATGCACATTCTGCTATGCATGTTATTTAGGTTGCTGATAATTCTTTGCAGCAATAGGAGGTGGCTCTATTAGTTTTTGTGAGGACATATATTAGAATATCAGAATTAACAAAGCTTTTAGTTGAAGAAGTTGTTAAAGTCAGTTAGTAGTTTAGGGAGTTACTAATAGAATACCAGTTGTAGAGGTTAAAACTGTTTAGCAAGTATACTGTTATACTCCAGTCGTTAACAGTAAAAGCCATGTATATATAGGGCACGTCTACAGGAATGAAAACAAGTTTAGTTTTCCAGATTTCATGAATTGAAAGAATAGAAAATTGAGTTTACCTTCTTTGTTTTTCATATTCCAGTTTCTATTATTGTTCTATTTTCTTTTGATTTCTTTAAGAATAGTTCAGTCTTTTCATGGTATCTTTCACCTGATCTTAGGCACCTTCTGCTACGATTAACACAATGTCTATTGAGTTAACTTTTGCTCCCAATAGTGTGCCTCTGGTCTCGTTCGCTCCTACTTTGAGTTTTATAGTTTCATGCCATTTGAGTCCATGAGATCTCGTATTATTCAAAATTTTCCTCGTCATGAAACGATAAGGTTAGATGATGATAATTTTGCACAATGGCAGCAATATTTGAAATTAACACTTGAGGGTTATGGTTTTAACAACTATGATTGGATCTATTTTGGTACCTCCACATTTTATCCTGGATCAAGAAGGGAAAATGTGTTTAAACCCTGATTTTATAGTGTTTCAATAGTAAGACAAATTACTTGCTTCGTGGCTCTTGTCCACGATTAACAACTCCCTTTTATCATGTTTTACAGGGATTCACTCGGTAGCGATGTGTGGGAGATTGAAAACCGTACGTTTGCGGTCACATCGAGAGCAAAAGTGTCTAAACTTAAACACAAATTAAGTTCAATGAAGAAAGGATTTCACACAATCAAAGAATATGTTTCAAGAATCCATAATATCTATGCATTGTTAGAAGCTTCTAGGCACTCAGTGTTTGAACTGGAAAAACTAGAGATCATTCTTGTGGGGCTCTTGCCGAAGTTTGATGCGGTGGTCACCCTAGCCTTTTTCTTACTAAAGCCTCTCTCGTTGCTACGATTGGTGTACATCCTCTTGGAGCATGAAAGTCGACAGTAGAGGATGGTGACAAAAACCCCTCTTCAAGCAAACATGCTGAGCCATGGTGTTAGCTTATCGTTCCCGTCCATGGATTCCATGATGAGAGGTGAATGAGTGTTCTTCGATAACCGTGAAAGGAATGTGCACGGACGAGTATAATGTCAAATCTATGGAAGGAGTGGCCATTTAGTGCAATGATGCTACTAAAGGTTCGACCGGCATCATGATGGACCTTCAGTGTTGGTGTCTTCTCTAACGACCCACTAATAGAACCCTGTTGATCAAACAATGAGGTTCGTTGCAAATCCAAAGGGTGATGGACCATTTGGGAGTTCTCCGGCGACGATGGACTAGTAGCTTCATCATGAAAGCGTCTGGTTGCTAGTTCGACCACTGGTACAGATTTTGGCTCGCCTTTGGCTACTGCCACATATGAAGGGTATTACCCTAATGGAAAATATGGTATGCTTTCAAGACCCTAGTCAATTTGTTAACCATATGAGTTTTGGGTCTTCAAGGTTTGGATCATATGGTCACAATGGAAGTGGGCCATCGGTAATTGGGCTACAAAGTGGTAATGGACATGGATAGCCACAAGGTTTTAGTGGAAATTGGTAGCCAAGAAGTTAAATGGAAATGGGCCGCATGTAGGAAATGGAGTGTGTTGCAATTGATCTACAAAGTGTAGAGCGAGAGTTTTCCAAGGTCTGGATCATGATGCTGGTGTGGGACCATTCGTTCAAGGCCCACTTATAGGGTCCTCGTCATGATTCAGTCTTTCACAAATTCCTAATATTTTTGGGGGCTGAGTTTTCAAATGTAACTGGGACCAGTGCAAATTCATCCAGTTATGGTGTTGGATCAAAATTTGGCCCTAAAGCATTTGGGTCTGAGAAGTCGTATATTCCTTCACCCGTGGAAAATAATAATATAGCTTCTTGGTATCCTGACTCTGGAGCAACTCATCGTGTGTCTAAAGACGCATCGGTATTAGATAAATCTACTCTGTATTTAGGTAATATTGCACTTTTAATGGGTGATGATATGAATGCTAAAATCGAGTATGTGGATCGTTCTACGTTAGCTATTCAAAATAAATTACTTCATTTATCTAATGTCTTATATCTGCCGACTAGTTGAAAAAATTTGCTATCTGGCTCACAATTTGCTCGAGAGAACAATGTTTTTTTGTAGTTTCACCTGTTTCACTGTGTGATTAAGGATATTCAGACTCAGGACGTTTTGTTATCAGGCCACACTCATGATGGGCTTTTTAGGTTCTCACTGATAATCAAAGATGTTGCTTGTATGACTCCGTCTACAATGTCGTCTTAGTGTCGGATTCCTCGAGTGATGAAATACTTGAAGTTTGGCATCATCGTTTGGGACATCCTTCAGCTTGTGTTGTTAGCTTAGTTTTAAATACGTGTAATATTGTTGCGAATAAAAATAAATTTGATTATGTATTTTCTGCTTGTCAAAAGGGAAAGTCTCACAAGTTGCCATTTTTTAGTTCAACTACAGTATATACTGTTCCATTTGAATTGGTTATGTTAGATTTATGGGGACCAGCAGTAGTTAGCTGTGGTAATAGTTGGTATTATATCTCATTTGTTGATGTTTTCAGTAGGTTTACATGGATATTTCTTATTCAACGCAAATCTCAAGCTGTTGAGTGTTTTAGTCAATTTTAGGAAATGGTAAAAACTCAATTTGGAAAAGACATTAAGCAATTTCAGAGCGATTTTTCAAAGTTTAAACATGGAGAGCTTGATCTTTTTTTTGTTCGTGAGAAGGTTGGCGACGGATCTCTTATCGTTGGCAAAGTACCCTCTTGTGACCAAGTGGCGAACATCCTTACTAAAACGTTATCAGTTTCGCATTTTTGTAAACTTCGACAACTTTTGCGAGTCTTGAAAGTGGAATAGATAGGTGAATATTAGAATATCATAATTAACAAAGTTTATAGTTGAAGAATTTGTTAAAATTAGTTAGTTGTTTAGGGAGTTACAAACAAAATAGTAGTTGTAGAGGTTAAAACTGTTTAGTAGGCAGGGGCGAAGCTAGGGGGGCTGGCATGGGCCCCGGCCCCCCTAAAAGGTAAAATTTTTATTTGGGCCCTTAAATTTTTTTAAAAATTTTAAATTAGTAAAGGTAAAATTGTACTTTGGCCCCCCCTAAAATTATAAAAAATTGATTTAATCCTTTACAAATTATAAAGATATAAATTATAAAAATTTAAAATTCATCCGCCCCCCCTAAAATATTATTCTGGCTTCGCCCCTATTAGTAGGTATATTGTTATATTTCAGTGGTTAACAGTAGAAGCCATTTGTATATAGGGTACGTTTATCGGAATGAAAACAAGTTTTCTTTTCCAAATTTCATGAATTAAAAGAATAGCAAATTGAGTTTACCTTCTCCATTTTTCGTATTCCAGTTTCTACTGTTGTTCTGTTTTCCTTTGATTTCTTTAAGAATAGTTCAGTCTTTTCAACATATGTCTCTGAGGATTCGATAGTTCACTCACTCGACTGTGCAGTGGAGGAGGTTGGTGTTTAGTTTGTTAGTTCAAGATTTCCTTCATTTGTAAACGTTTTTTAAGGGATGGGAATAAGGTGGTTCATCATTTAATGCAGTGGCTTTATCTTTTACGTTGTGTTATAAATTTGATTCTCCTATTGATGTTTTAATTCCCTTCTTTTTGAAGATGCTTTTGTTTTATCTTCCAAAGAAGAGTCGCATAGGGCGAGTGTATGAGATAAACCTACTAGTTGGAGTTTAGTTTATCTCTTCTCTTTTGTGTATTTTGATTGTCCTTAAAAAAAGTGAAAAAAGAAATAGACTGTAGGATAATTATGGAAATTAAAATCAAATCTAGAATATCCTGAGGATATGATTGATAAAGAAATTGCAAATACAAAGAACATAGATTGCCAAACAATCATGCAACGATCCCCACTTGAATCTAGAAAAAGAGTATTTATATGAAGCCAAATACTATCATATTCAAAAATTGACCCAATTGTGTACGTATGTAAGACGTGTGCATCTTCCTCATCAATTATCCAATGCTGACACTTCATTCCCAAGGAAACACAAAGCAACCACAATTTCTTTTTGTAGTATTTTCTAGACCAACCTTCAACAATAACGCTTCAATAATTTATATACAACTCGTTTTGGGTGATCCAAATTTACTTACCAAAATAAGTGTTTTTGTGTGATCGAATACAACCTTAGGGTAAATTAATTTTTTTAAAAATAAACTAAGTCACTGAATTAAAATTTTTTTTTATTTGAAATCAAAATAAAACTCGTAAGAGTCGCATGATTTTGATTTTATAGGCAAATTATTTGACTACTTGTATATTAAGGAACATACTCTCTCTCCAATAAAAACAAATATATCAATTCATCTTGTATATTGATTGTATGAATCGGGTCTTTGCCCCTTCGGATTATTCGTTCCACCAAACCGATTTGATTTACGTCGCTACATCCTTAAAATAATTGAATGAAGTGACTTACATCACGGGTAATTAAAAGATTATTATTACAAAATATTTATTTATATAAATTATTTTACATCTTTTTATATCTCTTTATACAAATAATATTTTAGTAATTTAATTATGAAATTTATCAATATAATCATATTATTATGCATGTAAAGTTTTGAACTAATTTGATATCTCTTTTATATATTATACAAATAGTTACAAATTCTTAATTTATATAAAATTTGATATGTATGATATATATGACTGAAATATAAAATATGACGATTGAATTGTTACAATATTAATCATATAAAAATATATGATAGGGTGTAAAATAAAACTATTTTATTTTATACCCGTATAATTGAATCTTTCTTTTTATAGATAATAATTAATGAAATTAAAATAAAATACTTATTATATATAAATATTGAAATGTCCAGCAAACCTATCTCCGACTTCTTTTTTTAAAGGGCTGATTTTTGAAAAATTGTGTGTGTGTGTGTTTTTTTTTTTTTTTTTTTGCTATTTTGTCTTTATACAGAGATAATTAACTTTTATAAAAAAAATTTAGGTCACTTCAAAAAATTGAAGTGTGTAATTAATGGAAACATTGCACATTCCATATCCCATAAATGGCGAACAGTAGCCCATCAACGGCAAAATTGGAAAACACGTTTGAAACTGTGCATCGTCTTATCCAATTTCCCCAAGGAAGGATGAAAGAAAAAGCCTATGGACTTTCGTTTCTTAAAAGCTGTTTTTCCACAAATTTAGATTTATTCAAGTAAATTTTAAAAAATATAGATATTAAGATAAAAAATATAGTTTTTAATAGGAGATTTGCCTCACTTGGGTTTGAATTGAGGTTGGATAAGTGAAATTTAAAAATTGGTGTCATAGATCATGGTTTAATACCATTTGATGGAGTAAAAATTTATAACGCAAGTGCACGTGTTGATTAAATAATAAAGTAATAAAAATATATAATTCTTACAATGATTAAATTTTAAGTTGTTTTAAACTAAAACAATGGAAATTTTAAAATTTTTAATTAATTTTTAAAATTTGGAACTCTAACTTCATTTAATCTAGTTGATCAATTATCTCTAATTCAATTGTTCAATCCATGTTAATCAATTATCTCTCATTTAATTGTTCAATCTATATAATTACTAATCTGGAATTAAATGGCATTAATCAGACCTTTCAATATCTAGCTAATTTAATCCTCCTTCTCCATTAGTTATATCCTATGCTAGGCAAATTGGGTGAGGTCACTAAGAACAAACCTTTTGGGTTGTGTTAGGATATTATTCTGGGATATTATCTTTTAGAAATATCTAAATATATTGTATATTATGATATATCTTTTAGGCATATATTTAGGAATATATTATATATCTTTCCTATTACTACTACTGTATAAATATTATGTATACTATTGAGGTCTATTAATAAGATTAAAAGGGATTACCCTATTCTTGTCATAGTATCTGAGCTTGGTGCTTAACACAAAAAGAATTCATCATTTTCAATGGTTGGCAGCAATTCTACTTCTCCACCACCACTATCACCACTACCAACACTTCTTGGTTTTACCACTGAGCAATGGCAGTCTCTTTTGGCAACTGTTCAGTAATACATAATCCACTACCAATCAGTTGAATGGTAAATCCAAGAATAACTGGATTATTGATATAGTGAGTTCAAATCATGTTACAAATAATCTTATATGTTTGACGAATGTTAGAGAAGGTGTAGCATGTTCCACGCATTTTGGACCCGAGTGGGAACCATCTCACCTGTTAAATTTTCGATTACGACCATGCCGATTTTTTCGACACTACATGAATTAGGCTGACCCAATTACTGTCAGAAATGGGATAGATCTTTCTAACATCAAGTAACTTTTGAACTTCTTTCCTTACTACTTACATCATGGGCAGATTGAGACATTTTTGAGTCTCTCTTTTGGGAGTTACATTCTCTACAACTAGAATTTTGTGCATACAAATCGAGGGACTCAAACCCTTTATGTCAGCAATCGTCCATCCGATCACCCATTTATAATCTCTAAGAATTTGTACCAAATTTTCCTCTTCCAATTTCGAGAGTTTACTTGAGATTATTATTGGCAAGGTATTTCCTTCACCCAAAAAAGTGTACCTCAAATGATCCAGAAGTGGTTTGAATTCCAATTCAAAGTCCTGCAAAATAGATGGTAAAAGCTTAGTTTTTGAAGGAGACAATTCAAAAGTTTTACCTGAATTTTTTCGTAATTACGATGCCTCCATATGAGCCATTATTTCACAAACAAACTCTTTGATAACTATCTACTCCTCTAGTTCTTCCATGGCATCAAAGTCTAGACTTCTACAAAGAACAGTTTATAATTCATCTTCATCATGTTATTCCAAATGCAATTCAGTTAAAGGCTCAAATATATCAACATTAGAAACGTTAGTAATTGTGTTATGATGGTTCATGGCCTCATAAATGTTAAATTTCACCACTTCTCTATCGAACTCCATAATGAGTATCCCACTTCGTACATCAATCTTCGTTTGTGCGATACTTAAAAATAGTCTCCCGTATAGTATATTGGAAGAACTGGCCGAGTTATTATCCTCAATGTTGATGATGTAGAAATCTACAAGAAAAATTAGTTCGTTTACCTTGACAAGAACATCCTCTAGCACTCCCTCCGGATGCACTACTGACCAATCTGTAAGCTAAATGATTACATCTATTTCCTTTAAATGACCTGCATTTAGTAGTTTATAAATGGACAAAGGCATAACGTTAATTGATGCACCTAGGTCGTACATGGCTTTTTTAATACCGATATTACCTATTATGGAAAACATACATTAGTCCTTACATTTAGGCGGTATTTTCTTTTGTACAATGACGGAGACACTTTCTCTAACACTCATTTTTTTCATTGCCCAGAAGCTTTCTCTTACTCATGCATAATTCTTTTAAAAATTTCACACATCATGGAACCTATTAATCACATTAAGAAAAGGAATGTTGATTTCTACCTTTCAAAAGGTATCGAGGATCTCATTCTATTCTTGCTCCTTGTATTGGACAAGTCTTCCAAGAAATGGAGGTAGTACTGTAAATGGTTTTTGTAGTATCGACTCCATTGGAACTTCTGATTCAAGTTTCTTCTCGTCTCAACCAACGTCGTAGGTACGACTCGTGCTAGCTATGGGTTCCAAAACCTTCCCACTCCTTAATGTCATATCACTTGCATTGTGTTGATGATTAGGTTCAATTTGAGATAGAAACTTACCCTGGGACTCCAAACGGCTAACTATAAACACAAGCTTGCTCACTTGCTTATCTAACTCCTGCAAATACATGAAAGTTTTTTTGTTAAAACTTTTCAGTACTATTTTCTAGTCTTTCCACTATGGTTTCCAAAGACAACTTTAGAGGGTGGTAATTATTGATTCGAAGGTAGCCTTTGTTGGTAAGGTTGATTGAATCGAGAATTCGAGCCATAACTTAGATTTGAGTGATTTTTCCACCCCACATATTTGTCGGAGTAGGGATCATATCACCTTTGGGGTGGCCTTGGAAAGTTTTCAACAGTATTTACTTATTCTGTCAAGTCTTAACATAAAATTAGACATGAGCCTGTCAGGTGGTCTGGCATAGCGTAAATTCTGGACAACCGTGATAGGCTTATTTTATCTGTAAGTAAATTTTGAACAACGTTAGTTAGCTTATCAAATTTATCTTCTAGAGATAAAGAACTTAATCCATGAATGGTCTTGTAGGCTTTGTAGTCGGTCAGAATTGTTGAGAATTCGCAGCCATTGTCAAAATCAACTCTCGTGCTCTCTAAGGAGTCATATTAACAAGTGCCCCTCCACTTGTAGCATCTATCATTTTCTTTTCTATCGAGAGCAACCCTTCATAGAAATACTGCAAGAGTGACTATTCAGTCAATCCATGTTGTGGGCAACTTGCACACAACTTTTTGTATCGCTCCCAATAATCATAGAGTGATTCAATCTCCTTTTGATGGATTCCTACAATGTCCCTCCTTAGTTCGGCTGCTCGAGCTGCTAGAAAAAACCTACCAAGAAATAAACGAGACATGTCAGATCATGTATTGACAGATCCCAGAGGTAAATAAAATATTTATTCTCTAGTAGAATCGACTAACAAGAAAGGAAAAACACGAAGTTTAATTTGATCCTCAGTTCCTCCCTAAGGCTTCATACTTGTGCAGACCATATGAAATTCTTTAAGATGGGTGTGCGGATTTTTATTTTGTAATTCGTGGAAGGTGGGCAATAGGTGAATCAGGCCTAATTTCAACTCGAACAACATTCCTCCTGCCGGATAAGTTATACATAGAGGCTGTTGTTCATCTGGGTCTACTGCGAGTCGGCATATAGTTTGTTCTACCATCTCATCTAGTTCGTCGAATCAAAAAATGTCATCGGTGTAAGATATGGTTTCGAACTCAGGATTTAGTCATTTACAGCGTCAAATGGCTTGTCTTTGCAATTTTCGAGCGAACTTCTCTATTTCTGTATCAAATTCTAAAGACCTCGGTTTTGATCTATTGATAAGGAAAACAAACAAAAGTTAGAAAAATATTTCCAATCCCTAGCAACGGCACCAAAATTTGATGGGCTGCGAAACCACAAAAAATAATTCCTACAATTAAAATAACTCTAAACAGTATTAAAAAGTAATAGGGTCGAGTCCACAAGGATTGAATATTATGACCAACTTCAGTGTTTTTCTTATGAACAGAATTTCAGTCGAGCTAATAATCATGGCAATAGTCGTGTTCATGACTCCAAATGGACCTGCTCAAAAAAATTAAATATATTAGGAGAGTTGGAAATATCTAGAAATTAAATAATTAAGATTGCAGAAATAAGCAATTAAGGAAATCAAAAGTAAAATTAAATTAGAAAATGAATTTGGATTTTGTAAACAAAATTATAAAGCCTTAGCTCTAGACTCGGTGAGTCTGGTCTCTAAATCGATTCTCAAAAATTTGTTTTCTCCTCCAAATAATAAGTTGGTTATAGTGGCTAAGAACGTCCTCTTGTAGTTAATTTCGATATGCCTCACTGACAAACGTCGTTTTGCTTATCAAAATAAAATAAACCTCTTCAAAAATAAAATAAAAAGGTAGAATAGTGGAAGAGGGTACATCCACAGGGAGTTTAATGGAATTCTTGATTAAATTTCTTGTTCCCGACCTAGGACCTGAAATAGAGAGTAAAAAAAATAGGCGTGATTTGAGAAGTAACAAGGAAATAAAATAAACAAGTAAGATTGCAAAGAAAGATGTATTAAAATAGAAGCAGTAAAAATAAAGAAGGTGAAAGACTAAATTGAATAATCACGAGTATAAGAATCGCCTCGAGCTAGTTTCGCCAATTCCCACGATCATCGAAAATGGATTTTTGCTCCGGGATTCATATCGATTACAGTCTACGAGGCCCAACCCATCGTAACTTGCTTTTCTCTCATGTAACTGATCTTCTCAAGTCTATCTTCAAAAGTCGATTCTTAAGTAAATCAGCCACGTCTATCGCCGTTAAAATACTTAGTTTTTAAAATAGGAAAAGCCTGACTCGGAAGTTGTCTCACCGAGAATCGTTTTCGATCTCGTCTTTCCTTAGCGGACTGCCGCTAAGAGTGTCCATAGAAAGTCGAAATGCCACAGGCCGATCCTTCCTCCCAACTATATAATTAAACGATTCTAGATCAATAGATCCCTTTTGATTTGAAAAATGTTTAAAAGTTTTAGTAAGGCCGATTGCCAAACTATCTGAGGAGAAAGACGAAAATGTATCCCGAAGGGATTTAAGCAATATTCAATTCTCACGCATGGAATTGATTCGTACTAGCTCTTAGCTTGAGAAAAATTAGCCAAGCATGATATTGATTATCACGTTTAACATGTTTTGATAATGTAAAAGCATAAATAAAATAAAAGAAAGCAAAAATAAAACAAAAGAAGAAAACTTTATTGAAAATGAAAACAAAGTAGCAACAAGAACTAAAGACAAGAGATGATCCTTAGCCTTACCCAAAGGTGGGTATTTATAGGCTTCAAATTCCCAAAACAACAAGGAAACTAATCAAGATAATATCCTAAAATTATGAAAATGAAATCCAAAATCCCCTAAATCACGTCAACAGATCAAGCTGCGTTGTTTCCAGAATATTTCCTGTATTGACTTTTGATCTGCCGCGTCAGATCTGCATAGTGCCTAGCGTCGTGCCTAGCGTCGTGCCCACGTCTCCAACCACGGTAAAATAAAAAGAAAAAAATTACAGATTACGTCCTTTTGTTGCCATTTCTAATATTGGGTTCACTACACAAGAAATAAATCAAATGCAACCAATTAAGTAGTGAAAAGTTCACAAGACAAAGGAATTAGCAAGCAAAAAGTGTTAAATATAAGAGTACATCATTTACAAACCAACCCTTACTGATTATCTAAATGCGATACATATGTTTGCGATTCAAGACTTCAATAGACTTGTATTCAGAAAAACCAACTTGGATTAATGACCTCAACCGCACCAGACATTTAAATCCAATCACTATCTCCCTTAACTTGTTTGCGAGAATTCGAATACAGCACATCTGACTCGTCTTCCTAACTGTATGCCAAAACGACTCCAACCCAACGCAACTTTTGAATTAAAATTGAGTTAACTTTAAAGAATGAATTTGTCAATCCCGATATTTCGGATAGATGGTGAATATTGATTTGAACGATTTTTAGTGCGAATACATTTTTCACAATTCCTGATCGGAAAGAATACCGACCTAAAGCTAATTTGAATTTAACGAAGCATGAATTGAATCATGCTTTGGTTGGTTATGGAAATCCTTGGGAAACAATTAAGCCAAAAATTGAAATGGAAATAAAAGTTGGCAAAATGCCTGCACCCTTTCACACAAAAGAAGAAAGAAAATAAATTGATTTCTATTCAATTGCCAAGCAAAGGTGTGATCTTTCAAGTGTACCACACCACCTATTTATACATAAACTATATGTTAATTTTAAGCTTGTTTCGTCTAGCACTAATTACATAAATTAATATCAAATTTCTTTTCTAATTTTGGCTTTTACAAGGTCAAAATCAAACCAACCTTCAAATGTCCTAAATTTACGATTCGGTCCATGTTCTATATCATATGCTTTAATTTAATCCCTTATTTGCTTGTCTTTGATTGAAAGCACCCGATTTCATCCCTAACAATATTTGAACACAAAATTCACCAATTAGCAGGAACTAATTCAAGAAAAAATCGAGTTAAGCATGAAAAATATGCAAAAATTAACAAATTATCACACTTACTACCCAAAACTTTCTCTCTTGGAGGAAATGTCTCCATAGACCAAGTGTCATTATCCTCCAAG
The DNA here is from genome assembly GCA_020496765.1 of Gossypium stocksii. Taxonomy (NCBI): domain Eukaryota; kingdom Viridiplantae; phylum Streptophyta; class Magnoliopsida; order Malvales; family Malvaceae; genus Gossypium; species Gossypium stocksii. The sequence goes on along the minus strand of CM035631.1, from coordinate 18,916,835 downwards.
GCACGAATCTCCTTTTGCATAGCATCACACCATCCTGTATCCTTCATAACTTCTTTAAAAGACTATGGTTTGACCCTTACAGTAATAGCTGCAAGAAAATTTCAGTGTTCAAAGTAAATTTATCATAATCAACATAATGCACTATAGGAAATTGAGTACCTAAGGAAGGCTTTGAAGCAGGTGAGACTGGAGATGGACTTTTCATTATGGTGGTATGAATGAAAACATCCCAAAGCTTCACTAAAGGAAATTTATCCTTATACCATCATCCCAATTTAGGAGCATCATTTTCCAAAGGCCTATATACCATTGTGTCATCAGAGGAAGAAGAAGACAATGTAAGTGTCGAAGAATCCTAGGTGGCACACTCACAGATCGCGGAGTGAGAAGCGGAAGAACTTCTGCAAGCTGCGACACCTTTAACTCACCAAAATATGTATAAAAAATTACGTATGCACTCCCATATGGAAAAGCAATGTGGTCGGGCTTAATGGTTGCAGTATTCCCTTCCAAAAAGGGAAAAATATCCTCAAAAAATTTCACATCACGAGACAAAAAAAATTTCTGAAAATCTATATCACATAAATACCAACCCTTTTTGCCAAAAGGAGACAAAAAAACACTTTTGACTCTAACTAGAAAGTTGTGAAAGATGCAAGACATCATGATGTTATGCAGAAAGAGATTCGTACTCTAGAGGATAATGACACTTGGTCTATGGAGACGCTTCCTCTCGGAAAGAAAGCTTTGGGTAGTAAGTGCATTTACAAGATTAGATATAACTCTAATTGAAGAATTAAGAGACTTAAAGCTCGTCTTGTTGTTTTTGGTAATCACTGGGTAGAAGGTATTGACTATAATGAAACTTTTGCTCTTGTGACAAAAATGGTGATTGGTTGTGCTTTCTTAGCTATTACAAGTTCAAAAAATTAGGAGTTACATTAAATAGATGTATTTAATGCCTTTCTACATGGTAATCCTAATGAAGAGATTTACATGAAGCTTCCTCTAGGTTTTGCCCTAAATAAGCTTGGAATGGTTTGTCGTTTGTGCAAGTCTTTGTATGGGTTAAAACAAGCTCCTCAATATTGGTTACCTAAACTGGTTATTGCACTGAAAGGGTATGGATTTCTTCAATCATATTCTAGTTATTCTCTCTTTACATATGCTAAGGAATTTATACACATTAATGTGCTAGTTTATATTGATGACTTGCTTATTTTTTGGAACAATTCTGCTTCTTTGAAAACTTTTAAGGGGTATTTTAGTTCTTGCCTCCATATGAAGGATTTTATTATTTTGAAATATTTTCTAAGGATAGAGGTAGCTTATAGTTCTTTGGGTTTTTTTCTTTGTCAAAGAAAATACGCACTTGATATTATTTTGGAGATAGGTTTTTTAGGAGCAAATCCCGCGGGATCGCCAATAGAGCATTCTACATGGGCGATTTTGATTGATCCTAAGTCGTACAAACGGTTAATGGGTCGTTTGTTTTATTTGGCAGTGACCGGACCTAATTTAACATACTTGATTCATGTCTTATCTCAATTTATGCATGAGTCGAACCAGGAGCATTGGGACACGGCTTTGCATGTTGTCTAGTACTTGAAAGGCTCTCTTACCCAAGGGATTCTATTGAGCTCTGATAGTGATTTGTCCTTAAAGGGGTGATGTGATTTGATGGGGTTAACTGTCTGTTAAGTTGACATTCGCTTAGTGGTTGGCTTATCTTTCTAGGACAATCTCTTATTTCCTGGAAAATTAAGAAACAACATACTGTGTCTTAGTCTTCCGCTGAGGCTGAGTATATGTCTATGGCTACCGCCACTTGTGAGCTCAAGTGGTTGAAGGACTTGTTGTTGAGCATAAGTGTTCATCATCCTAAAGCTATTCATTTACTTTCTATTAGTCAATTTGCATTGTATATTGCACAAAATCTTGTATTTCATGAGTGTATTAAACTTATTGAAGTGGATTGTCACTTTGTTAGGGATGCAATCCAGAATAGGTTGATTGCACTTCTTATGTTCCGACCTCCGTTTAGTTGGCTAACATTTTTACAAAGGTGCTTGGTAGACCATAATTTGAATACCTTCTCAACAAGTTGGGCATTTATGATCTGTATGCTCTAACTTGAAGGGGTGTTAGGATATTGTTATGGAATATTATCTTTTAGGAATATCTAAATATATTGTATATTATTATATATCTTTTAGGCATATATTATATATCTTTCCTATTCCTACGTGGATATTGTTGTATAAATATTATGTATACTCTTGAGGTCTATCAATAAGATTAAAATGGATTACCATATTCTTGTCAGGTTGATTAGGACATCAGGTATATTCCTATCTAGCCACAAATTAACTCATTCATCAGTGATACTAAAGTTAATCCTAATGTATTTAGTCTAGATCTAAACCTTAATTCTCTCTTTCAAAACAAATCAATATTATCAAATTAATACAACTTGGTGATTAGGCTAACAGATTAAATAAGCACAAAACTAAATAAATAATTATCAAAGATTGAAACAATTAAAGAAAAAAATAATTAATTAACTAAGAAATAGAATTCATCATTGCTCAAAGAAAATAGAGTTTAATTCATATTTAGTTGAGAAAATTACACACACACAAAAAAAAAAAAAGATTCAAAACAAACTTGCATCAATAAAAAGTAAAAAAAAAATCTAAAGAGAAAAAGAGTTATAGAATTTCTACTGAGCACTCCAGATGTCTTTTTCTTCATGTCTTTGCAAGCTTGAAGTTCAATTTTATGTGAGAGAGTTGTTCTTTAACCTCAAAGTTATATATATATATATATATATATATAGAGAGAGAGAGAGAGAGAGAGATTCCTCTTTTTTTCTTCTTAAATCTTGTAACCTTGTTTTTAGGGTTCTTTATCGCGCCACTCAACCAAATTTAGAAATTGCAGTGGAATAGACTGCTTGCTACCAATTTCTAATTAAAGAGTATTCACCACTGCAATGAATTAAATTTGGTAGAGTAGAAGACTTTTCTTCACCACTTTTTGTTCTATGCTCTAAGTTTATCATTCTTCATCTGAACTTACAATAGAAAAAGAAAAATAGCAAGTGAATCTGTATTAACTCTAAAAATGATAAAAGAAAAGTAAAATTCAAATAAAATATAATTAATCCAAAAAAAACTATAAAATGTAACAAAACCAAATTTAAAAGCTAAAATTACTTTATAAAATACTACGAAAACTATACTAAAGTAACTCTAAATATAAAATTTATCATTATTCAAATTATAAATAAATCTATGAAAAATTAAAAAATCTTTGTGAATTGAATTCAAATCATAATATCGATATTAAATCTCTTCTGTAAAAATAAATAACTTTGTGCAATAAATAAAAATGATTTTGTGCACGGAATGATCTTTGAATTCCACATACCTTTATTTAAGGGTAAACTATTAAAATAGTCACTTTTATTTATCTCAGGTAATATTTAGTCACTTATGTTTGGAATGTTACGTTTTAGTTACTTACGTTAAAGTGTTGTAATATTTTAGTTATTGAGCCGTTAATTGTCGTTAACGATGTAACAATAAGCTGACGTGGCACGTTAAATCGTCATTTTAAACAAAAATTTTAGGTTAAATTATACAATTGGTCTCTATTTTTTGTTGTTTTGAGCAATTTAATTTTTTTCTTTTATGTTCTTTTAACTTTCTTTTTTTTCTTTTTTTTTTTCATTCTCTTCTGCTTCTCCCTCTATTTTCATCCCTTCACTATCTCTTTTAACGTAGTTTTTCTATATTTTTCATTTGTTAAAATTTTTTTATGTTTATGAAAAAAAGAAAAGGAAAAAGCTGAAACCAAAATAAAACTTGCTTCGCATATTCTCACCCCACAATTACAAACCCTCATCGTCCATCATTACTTTAACGAACCAATTTGGATTTCTTAATGACCTAGTCCACAAGCTCGCCTCACTCAAAGACCTCACCAGTCGTGACTTATGGCAATCCACCCTTAACAAAGTTTCCCGAGCCTATTCAATTAACCTCCTAACCAACCCCCACAACCACCTTATCTATCCTACCTACTACATTCTTACCCTCTCGAAACTACATTGTTTCTCAAATTCTTCAAACGAGCTCTATATTCTCAATGACTAAAATGACTACCATATGAAACTTACCCTCAACTTTACCCAAGCCAATTTGGTTTCATGCTCCCTTTCTCTCATTGATTCATCCATGCTCAGCTTCCAATCAAGCTTGCTTTGGAATATCCAAGAAGGTTTAGATCAATTTTATCGTTTGCTTAATTTTATTCGTTAGAAAATAAAGGAAAAGAAAATGAATAATGTAAATGATTTTGTAAAAGTTTGGAAATGAAAAAAACTTGTTTTGAATATAAAGAATTCAATTTATGTTTAGATTTGATTAAGGATATGGTTTTTTATATTGATTAGTTAGATTCAATTTTAGTTTCAAAATTAGATTATATTCAAATTGAGATTTTATTAAGAATGATTGATATTCGGTTTTAAGTGAAATTCAACTTAGGAATCATGTGAAAGAAACAAAGACTTGATTTATTTGGTGGGCAAAGATTATATTTTTACAGTGAAGAATATGAGAAGAGAGAAAAATAAAGGGGAAGAAGAAAAGGAAAATAAAGAAATAAAAAAATAAAATTAATCAAAAAATGTTACAATTTTTCAAATATAAGTGACTAAAACGTAACCTTGGACAAACAATAGTTATTATTTTAACAGTTTACCCTTTATTTAATAATTATTAACTTATAATTCAAAACCAAATTCTTTGAATTATTGTTTTTTTTCCTTAAAAAAGAAAGACTAAAACAAAAGACAATATTTTGCATGTGATCACATGATCCTAAACGGTCGGTTCCACCATATCCGCTTGATTGGTATATGGTCTTAAACCTATAATTATTAGATATACTATTGGAGCTTTACAAATAAATGTGATAATGTTTTATTGATTTATATATCTTAACCCAATCTTTTTATATGAAATAATACTCTTTTTTATCCATCTATTTTTTAGGATATTTATTCTTAAATTAGAAATCATACCATTCATTGGAAATGAAAACTTTTGAAAATAAAAATGAGTAATATATTTTTTTTAATTTCATTTCTAAAACTAGACACTCCCTTTTCTTTTTGGTAATAAAAAAGGTAGAATCAACTATAAATTAATAAAAGTAACATTTGAAGTTGAAGATAAATATGTTATATTTAAATGAATCTGATCGACAATTTTAACTTGGGACTTGAAATTATCGACAATCTCTCCTATTAATACATCAAAATCCAATTAAAACAACAATGTTAAATCATAAATAATTATTTAGTGCAGCAAAGTTTCCATTTTTTAAGTTAAAAAGCTCGTCATTTGTTTAAGAATATAAAAAAATTTGTAAAGTTAAAAAACTTAATATTCCTTAAATAATTAAATAATAAAGTCAAACAGCTAACAAGATGTTCGTGAAAGAACCACCATTTCCCTTTTTTATTCTTCAATTTGTATATTCGGGTGAATGGATTCTAAAGCAAGCATATATATATATATATATATATATATATACACATATATCTAAACATATGATTTTTGAAGCAACATGCTTTTTCCATAATAAAATGCACGACTTTCCAAGTTGTTATAACAAATTAATTTTTTTATGGAATTTCACTCTCATTCATGATTTATCAAAAAAAAATATAAAATTAAATTTTGAAAACAAAAAAGATGAAAATTATTATACGGTTGCCATAAAACCTTCATCAAACCACTCAACAATTATAACGAAGCTCGTCCTTGTAACCTAGCTAAGAGATTAGACTTACCAAAACACCACATCAGATGAGGTAGGCTTACACTATCACCAGAAGGTATTTAGGGCATAGTTTCTATCAACACTCGTTAATTCGTCACCTCCCTGACCTAATGAACGCATCGTCTAATCCTCTCAAGTCGACTCAAACAGTGCTTCTAAGCTAACATCTGTTGCTCTACACACTATAACTGTAAGAGAGTGTTTCATGGTTGAGACCCATGCCAAGCCAGCCTTACTTTATAAATACCCTTTTTCAGAATAACGCAAGGAGAGAGAACGAATAAGAGACCCAAGATCATCTATAGTTTCACCACTTTGCTCAAACACATCCTCAACATCTCTAAAAGTGTGAACCACCTTCTACAATGGCTCATTACACCTTCTACAATGTAAACAACCTTCATCTTAGTTACTTTCTTCACTCCCTCCAATGTAAACCACCATCCTTGTATTGTTCAAACAATTTGTATAACTTTATTGATTTAACAAAAATTATTATTTTCATTTGTAATTCAACACCAAACAAAAGATTTTATTTGTAAAATCATAAATGCCTTAAAAATATTAACTCTATTAAACAATAATGACATTCTTTAAATAGTAAATATTAATTGAAAATTTACAAATAGTTATAGGAGCAATGCCATGAATAGTGCCAACTACAAGTGGAACTACAAAGGAACAAATATGGACATAATGCAATTGTTTACGCAGTTCAATTTCCATATGTCTATGAGGTCTTGTCTGGAGAGATGATCCACTACCTTCAACCTCATACAAATAGTTATTTAAGTTCTCTTACACATCGATATAGCAACCTCACTTTTGCACCTAAGATCTAGTTCTCTCTCCACTAGATTTCCTCCTTGAAAACTTAGTTTATAAAACCAAGTGACTCACTTGTTTTACTTACAAAAGCACACACTCTAAAAAATTTCTTACTAAACAAAATATGTGTCAACTCTCCTAATATTCAAACTAAGCAAGCTTATAATATATAAGAGTTTTAAGGCTTGCTAAGGTACCTATGAATTACAATTAAAATCCCACAAAAATAGCCTCATAGAAGGGTTTTGCAAATATCCTCATAAAATTTAGAATAAATTAAAGATATCTAAAATATGTCTTCAAGTTAGTCAAGTCAATCTCACAAATTAGATGATCTAATTTGCTTGATCCAGATCAACCCAAACTTCAAAGATTTGATGCTTCACAAGATAAATATTCAAATATGGGTCAACACATGTCTATAATTTCATCTAAGTCATGATCCAACTATTTCAATTCAAAATATTCCCAACTTCGAATAAGGCAAGTTATAATTTATGAATAGCACCAAGTCAATTGTAACTATACGTGTCACTGCTCTCATAATAGTTTCAATACAACTACCTCTTTCAATGTTAAATAAGGCTTTCATATAGAAAGCATGAATCTAACTTCACAAAGAAAACTTTAATCCATTATGATTTGCCCAAATCTCCTCCGATTAATGACCTTTAATAAAAGGATATAAAGAATTGGGACAAATCTTCATAAATTCAACTCATATCTTAAATTGCATGTCTCAATATATAAGACAAGTAGATTAAATTAGGATCCTTCAAAAGTAATTTTACTTTATCCAATTTCTTCTCCAATTATAGTTACGAGATTAGCTGTACAATGTCCTCAAAAGATTCAAGAAAATAACCAAGATATTGTTGTAATTGATCTCAAAACTTTCTCAACATTAACTATGTTTAAATTTAGCCTTATTTTATTCTTTTAGGCTTAAATTGTAAAATAATACCTAAACTATACTCATTTTCTCAAGTTGGTACCTAAACTTTTTCTTTGTCATAAGTGTACCTAAACTATACTCTGTTACCCAAATTAACCTAATCGTTAAAAAAAATCTCTTAGCTAATCATTTTGTGACTCTTGGCAATTTTTAACTAAAAAATCCTCAAAAAGTTAAGGATGAGTATTTGGCACACTCACAGTGCACTTTTTTAACTCCACAAGTAGAGTTATAAAATTACCACGTGTCTCATTCCTTTTATATATATATATATATATATATATATATATATATTTAAATTTTTTACTATTTTCTATATAAACTTATCAACTCAACCCTACTTGTGGAACTTTTAATTTTCATTGAAAATGTACTAAATGTTTCCTCAAAAGTAAAATATTATTTCATTCAACTTTTTTTTTAAAAAACACTTATAAACATATCTATCAAAGAAATTCGATGATAGAAAATTCAAGAACTTGTCGAAAAACTCTTTTGAACCCAATTTTCAGCGACAAAATCTAGATTCCAACTTGCTTTTTTTTCCTTTTAATTTTTAAAATACCTTACAAGACATATGGAACACCTTGAACTCGCTTATGAAATAACTCCACAGTGATGTATGAGATAATTTTTCTTTAATTGACTTAAAACTTTTAATTTTTTTTCCACTCTCTCCCTCCCTATGCTTCTTTGTCTTTTAATGCACCTTTTTTAAATTAACAAAGGATTTTTTTTTTCGCAATCCACTTACCTTTTTTCTAATCAACTTCTTCTTTGTATTTGGATTTCATGCTTTATCTGGTGTCTTTTTCCATTATAGAAGTTCACTCAACATCTATGATTTTATGCAAAGTATAAATAAGAAATGAAAAGAAAAATAATACATAGATTTTGAATTGGGATGAGAATGGAATCAAAATCAGGGTTTTAAAAGGAAAAAAAAAGCTCATAGAAATCAAGTTTTGTCGCTGAAAATGGGTTTGGATGAGTTTTTCGACGAGTTCTTAAATTTTTCGTCACTAGAGTTCTTGGGTGAAGAACAAAAGAGATGAATATGTTTATAACTTTTTTTCAAAAAAAAAAAAGCTTAAGGAAATAATATTTAACTTTTTTTTGGATTTTTTAACTAAAAATTATGATTGGCTAAGAGAATTTTTTTAATAGTTGAGGAAATTTGGGTAACAGTGTATAATTAGGTACCATTTTGGGTAATGGAATATAGTGTACGCATCAATTATAACGAAAAAAGTTAAGGTACGAACTTGAGAAAATGGGTATAGTTTAAGTTACATTTTGTTGTTTTAAGCCTTCTTTTTAATAGTAAATGAATTAAAGTAATCAATTTAATAATAGAATAATTAATTCCTACTGGTTCTTATAATAGAGAGACCTGTCATGTACTTTCACCCTATATTCGATATGGCTTATGTCATATTTTGGCCCCAAATTTATAATCGTTCTCACTTTGTCATCTACATTTTTTTGTCACATTTTGGTATTTTAAACTATCACTTTGTAATAATTTTTAGGACTAGGTTAGCATTACTTTTGAAAAGTGCTTTTAAAAAGTGTCGTGGAAAAGTGTTTTTAAGAAGTATTTTTGAAAAGTTTTGTTTAAAATTTAAGTGTCTAGTATTGTTATCAAAAAGTACTTTTGAGAAATAAAATGTTCATTTTAGACATAGTAGTATAAATTAACAAATATGCATTTAAATAATGTTCAAATTAGCTAAAATTATGATATTTTAGCAAGAATATAAAAAATAATTTATTATAACTTATTAATGTTTTAATATATGAAATATAAATTTTAAATATTTTTAAGTAAGTAATATTAATTATTTATAAAATTTAATTAGAATATATAAACTATATTTTAAATATTTATATATAACCATTAAATATTTGTAATTATATATTAACACATTTGTGGGGTTAATTTAAAATAATAATGATTTTTTGAGTTAGTCTACTGTGCTAGCACGTGTTTGTCTGCTATTCTAGCAATTTTTTTAAGGTTTTTTAAGTGCATTTTATTTTTGAACGGTAGTATGGAGAGCAGCGGTAGAAGCATAGAGAATGACCTGGCAAATCTTACGTTAGAAGACAATGAGGATGAGATATTAGCAGTTAGTAGTGACACAGATGTGACGAATGAGGTTTATGATTTGTGTTTGGTTGGGTGTTTTCTCACTGCAAGAGTAATACACTTCCTGACAATGAAGAGTATAATGACAAATTTGTGGCATCCTATAAAAGGAGTACAAATCTTAGATCTGGGAGAAAAACGATTCTTGTTCATATTTTTATAAAATGGATTTGGAAATATTGCAAAGTGGATCGCCATGGACTTTCAATAGCCATCTTTTGGTGTTGTATCGTATGGTAGAGGGGAGGATCCACTAAAAGTTTAATTATTATTGGTTTGTTTCTGGGTTCAGGTCCATGAGTTGTCACTGGGTCTTTTCTCTAAACGAATAGCAAGACAATTAGGAGATTTTGTGGCCATTTTTATAGGGTATGATACAAAAAGTTTGGAGCAGGGTTTTATCAACTATATACAAATTCGAGTATTAATTGATGTGCGACGATTGCTGAAAAGAAAGAAGAGGTTGATGTTCTCCTCATGTATCAGTTCATATGTCAACTTCAAGTATGAACGACTAACATTGTTTTGCTTTTATTGTGCTTGTCTGGGTCACAGTGATTTGTCCTACCAAATTAGGATGGAGTCCGAAATGGATGTAGTGGGAATAGGATGGGATTGGTTTATACAGGCTCAATCAAGAAGGCCTCTAGCAATGAACATTATTTGGCTAAAAGGAAAAGGGGGAAAATGATGTGGAGGAGCAATGTCAGAAAAGGTTAATCCTGTGTTGGGGGTTAATTTGGAAGGAGAATCAAACGGTGGGTCAGGTCAAATAGAAATGTAACATGATTCTGAGAAATGTCCTTTGGAGGGGGTGAAGGGAAAAAACGACCACAATGGGAAGGAGGTTGCTGGCAAGGGTCGTGAATAGTTCACTCTAGGAAAGGAAGGAAAGGATGGTAATTAAACCTCATTATTTATCAGCGGCTACTAAGGGAGCCGACCGATCACAATGAAACTCTTAAATTGGAACGTCCGTGGGTTGAGGAGCTCACGGGCTGTCAGAAGACTTCGGCATGTGCTGAAGACGTCTAATCCCCAACTAGTCTTTTTTATAGAGACTAAACTAGATGGTAGAAGAATGGAAACAATAAGGAAGTGATGTGGTTTTGTTAATGGGATTGAGGTGGGGGTTGATGGTTCTCGTGGAGGCTTATATTTGGCATGGAAAGAGGATAATTGTCACTTTACGTTGTTTCTCTATGAACCATGTAGATGTAGAGATAAAAGGGGATGAGGATGAAGGGGATTGGAGATTTTTAGGTTTTTATAGAGCCCCGTTTGCTCGAAATAGGAGCGAGTCATTAAATGTCCTTAGGAATTTGAGGAATTTCTAAGATCTTCCATGGTTAGTATGCGGGGACTTTAACAAAATCATGTATTCTTTTGAGAAAGAAGGAGGTATTCCAAGGGATGAACAGAGAATGGAGACATTTTAGGAAGTTTTGAAGAATTGTCGCTTACTGAATATGGGATATTCTGGGATATGGTTTACATGAGAGAGAGGAAATCTACCCTAAAAAAATATTCAGGAACGATTGATAGAGGAGTAACAAATGTTGGGTGGTTGGGTAGATTTCCAAATGCCAGTATTCAACACTTACCCCATTCTTTTTCTAATCATTTACTACTTTTAGTTCATACGAATATAGGTGGAAATATGAAGGGTAATAAAAAATTCTGCTTCAAAGCATGGTGGACGATGAAAGAGTCTTTCAACGGAGAAATAAAATGAGTTTGGGAATCGAGCAGAGAAGATTTATTTACTAAACTTGAAAGTATTCGAGTAAAACTGAGAAGTTGGGCAAGACGGATAAAGGAAAAACAACATGGTTTGAAAAAGTCATTGACTAGGAAATTGGAGTAACTGTTAGCCTCAGATAACGATGATGAGAATTTGGCTGACCTTATTGACACGAGTTCATTTAAACTAGAAGATTGATATGGATGAAACTTTTTAGAAACAAATAGCAAGAGTTAATTGGTTAAAGTTAAGGGATAGAAACATGACTTTTTTCCACAATTATGCCTTACATCGCATGAAAAAGAATATGGTTAAACATTTGGAGTATGAAAATGGAAGGGTTACTAGGGAGGAGGCGGAGATGGTAAAAATCACAATGGGTTTTCTTTAGGATTTATTTGCAGAAAAGGGAGTGGGTGAATTAACTCATATTCTGTCCGGGGTAGGGAGGTGTATTTCTGATAACTCGAATTTGATGTTAATAAGGACATACACGGAGGAAGAAGTCTATGTGGCCTTGAGGGATATAGGTCCAACTAAGGCACCAAGTTTGAATGGCTTTCTAGCTTTATTTTATCAACGATATTGGCACATTGTGGGACGAGATGTAAGTCCCTATTGTTTGGGTGTTTTAAATAATGTTAAGGATCTTGACCCTGTGAATGTTACAAACATTGTTCTCATACCAAAAATCCATTATCCTACTAATATAATGAATTTTAGACCCATCAGCTTATGTAATGTTTTATATAAGATAATTGCAGAAATGGTGGCCAATCGGTTTCAAAATACTCTTGATGTTTGCATTAATAGTGCTTAAAGTATGTTTGTGTCAAGACGTCTAATTTCAGATAATGTATTGCTTGCATATGAGATACTACATACTTTTAGGAATAAGTGAATTGGACGAAAGGGCTTTATGGCTTTGAAATTGAACATGAGCAAGGCATATGACTGAGTAGAGTGGGGTTTTCTAATAGCAATAATGGAACAAATAGGTTTTGTACAAGCCTGAGTGGATATGGTAATGAAGTGTGTCTCGACAATCTCTTATTCTATTAGTATTAATGGGATCATGGGAGATTCTTTCGACCTTCTAAAGGTTTAAAATAAAGGGACCCTTTAAGTCCCTTTCTATTTCTTATCTGTAGTGAGGGACTATCTTCTCTCATGAAACTTGCGGTTAGGGAGGGCTTGACAAAAGGAGCAAAGGCGAGTAGGAATGGGCCTCAAATTTCACATCTACTCTTTACAGACGATTGTGTTCTTTTTGGAAGGCTTTAGAGAGGGGTGTACTTGTCTTTAAATGGGTTTTGGAAGAGTATGAAGTCTGTTTGGGTTAGTGTGTGAATTTTGAAAAATTTAAGGTTTTTTTATAATGCAAATACTTCTAAAATGGTTAGGATGCAACTAGTGACGGAATTAGGAGTTCGATGCTCAAACAACCCAGAAAGATACCTAGGCCTTCCTAATATGGTGGGAAAAAATAAAAAAGTTTCATTTCAGATCTTGAAGGATCGGATAAAAAGGAAAGTTGACAGGTGGAGTACGAGATTTCTCTCCTAAGGGGCAAGGAAATATTTATAAATTTAGTATTACAAGCCATACCGACATACTCTGTGACACCTAAATACATGTATCCGTCACCGGAATAGGCTATAATGTATTAATTATTAACTCTCGGCTTGGTCATCATGAAATGATATTCAAAAATTTATTAGTTCAAACCTTGTTAGACAATATAACTATCATTAATCAAAATTCATAAACCATCTACAAGCATATGCGCATATAAGAACATAACTAGGATATTACACACTATTACTATTACCCAACCAATTTCTATACATATAAATTTAACTAGACCTATCATTCAAATAAAAATCATCAACCTTTGTAATTAATAAATACCATTCATAAAGAATTCAAGTAACACTATCATATAGAAATTCGTAGCAAATTTATAAGCCATATTCGCATGGCATTATATACAAAAGGGTTCAACTTATCAAGTCACAAACACATAGTATAGCTATTACATGCCAATATGTTTAATTTAGAAACTTTTACTAAAGTACCAAAATGTAATTGATAGGTGCGATGACTTCAAAAAGAACGACCCCAAGCTTTCCATGGATCTTTAATCTATTCATAAAGAGTAAACACACGAAATGAGCCATTAACTCAGTAAGTCATAAGAAATTGAATAAGTAATTCAATTAGCACCAAAGTAAGAAAATAATGTCACTTTATATAATATCAACATTTCAATTTATAGCTTATGTAATGTTTTTTTTCTTCCCCCATTATGCTGCATATATTTAGATACCTTAGTACAAAATCATTCATCATAATCTAGTCTATAATCAATTCTCTACCACCTTTTTATTAGCTAACCCGTTATCAATAAAAATGTATGTAAATACTTTTATACTCATTCGACTATCACGAAGAAGTTTTCAACTCATCATAAGTTATACCATTCTGCAATCAACAATTACAATGTCCATTGTGAGTTGTATTGATAAACTTTACTTAATCTTACTCTTATTTTGTGATTAGCTCAAAATCTACTTTTCATGTCCGTTCGGAAATAATACAATCAAATAGGTAAATACATATACCTTTTATATTCATATATCATATATGCCATTTTGATGTTTAAAATTCTTTTAACCAATCTTGCACACATAATGCCCCACGACTGATCTCGCACACAAAGTGCCCTCCATTTTCGCACACAAAGTGCACTTCATTTCCGCACACAAAGTGCACTTCATTTCCGCACACGAAGTGCCCTTCATTTCCGCACACAAAGTGCCATAGTTTCAATATTTTTAAAGTGTTCAATCTCCTTTAATATTAATGTAACAAACAACTTAAATGACTCCATCAATCTCACATATTTGATCATTCAATAGCACATATACATACATGAATTTTCTTTCAATTCATACATGACATATACATACCAAATTAGCTTTAATTCAATTGCTTAAAAAAACTTACCATACGTCGGATGAACAGTTTCAATCGACTACTCGTCAACTTTGGTTTTTCCCTTACTCGATCCCGTTCCTTTAGGCTCATGAGCTTGAATTTAAGCCCCCATAGTGCCGAATGCTCAAAGCTCCACCCTTAGTTATTTTTTTTTAGTTTCGGCCAAAGAAGAACAAAAGATGAATTTTCCTTGTTCTTTTCACCATCCATTATTTTATTTGTCTTTATTTCTTAACTTAAAATTTTAGGTCATAATTTTAAATATAAAATGTATGTTTTACTCACTTAATGCTCTCATGGCCGGCACTATGATTAAAAATGGGGAATTTGGCATGCAAATCCTCATGTTTTAATCCATGAATTATTTGGCCACTACAATTGGCCTCACACATCTTCAAAATCTCTCATACAAGTCCCTTTGATTAATTTAACATTCAAATGACAAACTCAACACATGAAATTTTCACACATGCATTTTCACATATAATAAGCATGGAATTTAACATTTAATTATTTTTGCGACTTGGTTTAATGGTCCCGAAACCACTTCCCGACTAGGGTCAAATTAGGGCTGTCACATACTCTATGGCATGTTTCTTATTGCCAAAATATGTGTGGGGAAATGGAAAGTATTGTGGCAAGATTTTGGTGGCAGAAGGGTCATGGACATAAGGGTATTCATTGGTGCGAATGGAGAAAAATGTGCTATTTGAAAGAGGAAGGGGTTGGGATTTAAAAGTTTTGAGAAATTTAATATAGCTCTCTTAGCCAAACAAGGGTGGAGACTTACTAAACATCTTGATTCTTTAGTAGCACAAGTTTTGAAAGCTAAGTATTACCCTTGATTTGATTTTTACAATGCTAGTTTAAGACATGGGGCACCGTATACTTGGAAAAGTATTTGGTCAGCAAAAAAGGTGTTATGCAATGGGATCAGATGGAGAGTGGGTACGGGAGATAAGATTTCAATTGTTAATCATGCATGGATCCTCGGTTCAGCTTATTATAAATTAAGCAATGAGGTTAGAAATGATAATTATATACTTGTTGATTTAATTGATAGTGAAACTAGAGAATGAAGAAGGGATCGTAATTTAGGTACCTTTTCGAATGTTGACGTAGGTAGAATACTGAGAATCCTTTTGGCATGTACTCCTCACTCGGATGTGATGGTGTGGAGAGGTGAACCTTCGAGGGACTTTTCTGTACAGAGCGCCTATACATTATTACAAACTAATATTTCTACCCTATTTAAATGAGATACAGACCAATGCAAGGGATTTCTATAGGAAGCTATGGAGCCTAAAGCTTCCAACTAAAATTAAAATTACAATATGGCGAATCTCGAAAGATTATATTCCTACTTTTTTCATATTTGCACTATAAACGAATCGTGTCAAATCTGATATGCCCAAAATGTGTGTTGAAAATTTAGACTACGTTTTTCGTGGCTGCCCTATTACAATTGAAGTCTAGATGATACTAGGGTTTCATGTAATAGTGTCAAATTTTTTCCAGGAAATTTTTTATTGGCTTACCTAGGTTTTTAGAGAATGTTCGGTTACCAAAATGTCCAAGAATTTTGTGCTGCACTATAGAGCCTGTGGACAGAGAGAAACAAGAAAGTGCACAAAAGAGCTAGTAAAACAAGTAGGGAGATTGCCATTCTATTTCTAGCTATATAAGAGAATTAGAGATCGAAGAGGAAAGGGTAGTTACCAGATGATGTGAGGAAAGAAAATAGGAATTGCCTGTAAGAGCGAGAATCATAGCTCGGGATCGGGAATTATAGCTAGGAATGCTCTAGTCAAAGTTTTAGTATCTCAATCGATCCTGCATGCTGAGGTTAGAACGGTTTTTGCAGTCGAGGTGCTTACGTATTCATGGGCAATACAAACGAGTTTAGAAATAGGGTTAACAGAAGCAGTTACAGAGGGAGGCTCCCTTTCAATCATCAAGAAATGCAACAACAATATACATGATAGATCTGAAATAAACGCCTACATCTGAAACATCAAACAAAAGCTGAACAGTTTTACCTTTATTAGGCTTAAACATGCAAATCGTTTTGAAAATTAGTTAGCCCATCTTTTAGCAAATGAGAGTTTAAGATTTAGTGAGAGCTTTTACCTAGAAGATGCTATCCCAAGTTATGAAAGGAGAACGACGGAAGTTGAAGAGGTGCGAGAGCCAAACTGGGGAGGATCAGAAGCAAGTTTTTCCAGCCTTGGAGAAAGGAGAAAGGATGAAAACTTCTTTTGTGTCTTCTAGATATCTGCAAAATGGAAATTGGGAAAAGGAAATGTCCTGGAAATGAAATCGTCGATTTTTGAAACGATATTTGAGGGAATTGTAATGGTCTTTTCCTGTTTGGCTAGGCTAGTTTGTTTCTTTTTGTTTGTTTTTATATCTTTGTTGCTTCTTTGGTTTTGGGCTCAATAAGATTGGGTCAGTTCTTTTCCATTTTTTTATTTATTTTATCAATAAAGCCTGGTCTATTAATAAAAAGAAAAAGATATTAACACATTTGTATTATTTCAAGAAATGTTTTTTTTTAATTAATGACTTTATTTTAAAATGTAATTTGAATATATAACTCATATTAGATATTAACATAACATAGAAAACATAAACCTAACAAATTAAAATATTATATATATTTGGATTAAAGTTTCAAAAAAGGATAATATTTATATACCAAATATAAATATTAAAACATTTACATTAGGATTTGCAATTTAAAGTGAATGAAAAATGGGAAAAGAAAAATAGATAGATGACAAAGTAATAATGTTTCAAGAAGTGCTTTTGGCACAAGAAAAGCTAAAAAATTTTGCTGTTGAGTAAAAATGTTTCTAAAAAGTCACTCATTTCGGCCAAAAGTTACTTGTTTAGCATAATTTTTCTTCCAAAAGTGCTTTTTAAGCCAAAAGTGTTTTTTTTAAGCATTGTTAAACACAGTCTTAGTCCAAAAAGGTTAACGGCATTAAAAACAATAAGTGGCACACCTAATGTAACACCCCAAACTCGGCCTAGACCTTATGGCCGAATCTAGAGGTGTCACAAAGAAGGGTTTTCAAAACAGAGTTATTTCAATAAGCTTTAAAATCTTTATTCATCAAAAACATTTATTGAAATACGTCATTTAAGCAATTCATTCTCAAAACATAATTTATGGTGGAAGTATTAGAAATCAATATACTTAAAAATCCTCTTCAAAATTTTTAGAAAATCGTTATTTTAGTAAAAACCATGTTTTAGCAACTGTCGCAAATAAAAAGTCAAGTAAAAAATCAAAATCCTAAGATAAAATCAAACAGACCGGAAAGTCCATAAATTACAAAACTCCCAGAAAATAATCCTTAATTAAATAAATCAATAGCATGGTCTTAAGCAGTACGAACTTGTGGTTACCGCGAGGCTCTGTCACACTGATCCGCCTAAGTTTGTAGATTACCTAAACAGAATAGACAAACAAATGTGAGTTTACGTAAACTCAGTGTGTAACTCAACAGAAATAGACATACAATTCATATAGATATCACATACACAGTCAGATACAGTTACAGATAACAGAATCAGATATGTAGAACAGATTTACAGAATCCTACCCCCATCCTCTACACACCAACTCCGACCATTCCATCACACCATGTGGGGTTAAAAACACCCACCCATCCCTACACACCATATTGTGGCATTACGATACATATCAGATAATATGCAGCTAAGCTGTCAAAAAATAAGCGAAGGTTGCCATACAGAACACTTCTTCCACATATACAAATCTCACCCCAGTCACAGATACAAATATAATAGATAAAATAATCACATGCATAACATGCTCATATACGGATGTCATATATATATATATATATATATATATATATTAAACAGAATAATCAGACAAGCATAATAGTGTCCTACTCAAAGTAGAATATCAGATCACATAATTCCAAGGTTTGGTTAGCCCTTATCGACCCTACGGTAGGCCTACAATCAATCAAAACAACCCATGTGACCCTAGGAAAAAATTTCAGAATTATGAGCCCACATCCTCGTGGGGGCCCACACACCCGTGTGCCCCACACGCCCAGATTGGCCTTTCTCGTGTGTCCCAGACACCCAAGTTGCATGCCCGTGTTTGCCCATACGCTCGTGTAGCCCACATGCCGAAGTTGGCCAAGTCCGTGTGGCCTACACGGCCACACTCACACAACCACACATTCGTGTCTTGCGTACGGCCATGCCCTCGTCAAATACATAATCGTGTCTCGTACATGGCCAACCACACGGCCAGGCACACGCTTGTGTGGTGTTGACAGTGTGGTTTTTTAGCTTTTTTCGAAACTAAATTTGCTGCGTTTTGGGTATACACATGTTTTCATTTTGATGCAAAAACACTATCGAGCCACATAGCACCTAAAATCGACAAACCAAACCCACAAAATTAGTCTTGATTCAAGATTACACTAAAACCACGCAACCAAAAACAGTTCAATTCAAGTGTTCGTCGCTTACCCCAACATCCCGAATGATTTCGACTACAATTTCGTAAGAGGATAGCCCCATTCTTCACGATTCACCACTGCCAAAATAGAGAATAAAATTCCAATCGGTAATTTGGAAATTGAAAACTACAGAACATTAGAATCCCACTTACCAACAACCGAAGGAAAACAGAAAAGCAGAATATCGAGATCTGACGACAAAGCAAAACATAATAAAGGGAAACAACAAAGGAAATTAAAAATAAAAGAGCAGAGAAAAGCAAAACAAAATTGACATTAGTTTTCTTTTATTGGAAAAAGAGAGAAATTGTTTTAAAAAATAAAATAAAATAAAAGATATCTCATAAATCCCTCCCCACTAACCCACTAACAAACAACTTTCTCAGAATTCCAACTCCACCGAAACTCTAACACATAAACGAGCAAAAATTAACTTCCACGCTCGCACAGGGTCTCAAACACAAGACCTTCAACACACCAACCCCCTTACCACTCGAACCAACAGGCTCATCCTGATATGAATTAATAGACAATTTATTATAAGCCCACTCAACAAGGGTAAGGCTAGGATCAGAAAAATATAAAAATTTGGCAAATGTGAGACTTGAACCTAAGACCTCACACATACACCCAGAACACTTAGCCACTAAAGCAGACACTCATTTGTGTCAGATATTTACAGAAACAAAAATAAATTATTCAGGGCGTTACAACTCTACCTGTCTAAAAGAAATTTCGACCTCGTAATTTACCTGATCCGAACAGATAAGGATAATGCTGACACATCAAATCCTCAGGTTCTCACGTGGCTTTTTAGTGTCATGATTCCGCCACAGAACCTTTACTAACGGAATGGACTTCCTCCTCAGAACCTTAACATCTCGATTTAAAATCTGAACTGACTCCTCCTCAAAAGTCAAATCCAGTTTAACCTTGATCTCCTCAACAGAGACAACGTGAGATGGATCAGACCGATACCGCCTCAACATCAAAACGTGAAACACATCGTAGATACGGTCCAACTCTGGAGGTAACTCCAACTGATAAGCAACTGATCGCACACGCTTTAGAATCTGATACGGCCCAATAAACCTAGGGCTCAACTTGCCCTTGCGACCGAATCTCAGAACTTTCTTCCACAGAGAAACCTTAAGAAAAATGAAGTCACCCATAAAGTACTCAATAGCTTTCCTCTTCAGATCTGCATAAGACTTCTGTCTATTAAAAGCCACTTTTAGATGATCCTGAATCAGTCTAACATTATTTTCGGTCTAAGAAACCAACTCAAGACCTAAAACCCAATGCTCACGCAACTCAGTCCAACATAGCGGCGTACAACACTTACGACTATACAAAGCCTCGTAAGGTGCCATCTGGATGCTAGACTGGAAACTGTTATTATAGGTGAACTCAGCTAGCAACAGATAATCCTCCCAACTAGCTCAAAAATCGATTACACAACTCCGAAGCATATCCTCTAGCATCTAAATCACCCTCTCAGATTAACCATCAATCTAAGGATGGAACGCAGTTCTAAAGTCCAATCTCGAGCCCAGAGCCTCGTGCAATTTCTTCCAGAATCGAAAAGTGAAGTGAGGATCTGTATAAAAAATTACCGAAACTGGAACCCCATGCAGTCTTACAATCTCGGAGATATAGAGCTTCGCTAACTTTTGCAGAGAGTAGTCCATCCAAACCAGAATAAAATGAGCGGACTTGGTCAATCGATCCACGATAACCCAAACAAAATCCTTCTTGGTAGGTGTCAAAGGCAACCCACTAATGAAGTCCATCGTTACTCGGTCCTCGTTCTCACTTCCATAAAGGAATCTTAATGGGTTAGAGCAAACCCGAAGACAACTAGTGCTCAGCCTTAACTTGCTGGTACGTCAAAAAATGAGTAACAAAAGCCATTACCTCTTGTTTCAAGCCTGGCCACTAATATTGTAACACCCCATAACCCTAAACCATTGTCGAAACAGGGTTACAGAACATTACCAATCATTAGCGATCAAATACGAATATTATAATACAATTATCAAATAAATTGTAAATCAATCATAATGTCCCTTTTATGGACCCTCGAGGCCCAAATCACATGATTAGAACAATCGGGACATAATCAGAAGCTCATAAAAATTTTCGTGAAATTCCCAAAATTTCACTTTAGTGGAGGGCACACATGCCCATATGGTATGGGAAACGTCCGTGTCCCTAACCCGTGTAACTCTCCGACTTATAACCTAAAAAGAAATTGAATTCACATGGCCACGCCACAATCCCGTGTGTTAGGCTGTGTGCTTCACACGGCTGAGACACATGCCCTTGTCTCTGCCCGTGTGCCTAAACCTGTGCATTTTGTTTCAAGTTTTTAAGGTGCAGGGGACATATGGCTAGTTCACACGCCCATGTGTTAGCTGTGTGTCTTACACGATCTGGTCACACACTCATGTGCCAGCCCGTGTGGACTCAAAATGAGCCTTAAACCTCAAGTTTACCACCCTGCAATTCTTAAACCACAAGCAATTCAAATTTCAATCTTTCAACCAATCCAAAATACATCTAAATATACCTAAACCATAACATAAACATTAACCTAATGGCCTATTCAATATTTATTCATACCCATTTCAAATATAACATCTAATTCAATTAAATTCATCATATTTACATCATTTTAGATTTTATACCAAAACATACATTTTATAAGCTTAACTTTTCCATATATATATATAACCATTCATATTCATAATATACACCATTTACAATCAACTCCCAAAATGACCATATATATATATATATATATATATCCTAGGTACATGCCATTTGCCAAAAAGAACTATACATCACCACTTTGTTTGAGTTCGGGATTGTCTTGGATACTGGATTGGAACTTCTATCTTTACCTAACTTGCGCATGGAAACAAACCATACGCTGAGTATGTTTACTCAATGGTATTACCATAATTCAAATTTGTAACATTATGCAATGAATTATATGTTTCCAATTTATGCATATACTGTTTCAATAACTATTTCATACTTAAATTAACTTGATCAATAATAACAATAATCATTATTTCACTATCTCAATTTTATTTGAGTTTCACATTTCATTTCAATAGTTTATTCCCTTTCATATACAAATCATACAATTTACTATTTCATTTCATATCACTTCTTTTGCAAATTTGTTCTTTTACCACTATTAACATAACTCAGACCTTGGCGGATACACGAATCCAACCAAACACACCAATACGGCACATTGTGCATAGTCAGTATTGCCGAAACAAACAGTACTCAGTAGCTAATCAAATTTATCAGAAACAAAAATACGACACCCATGGTGCCTAATACGACACCCATGGTGCCTAATACGACACATATAGTGCCTAATCGCCTCAAGGTCGAATATCCCTGAACACTTCCAATCCTATGGCATGCTAACTATATCCGACTTAGCTCGAGTAGTTAATAAGGTATTTAATATACTTTCTCAATTCAATATCAATAAAATCCATATCAATCACCAATTTTCATATTCCAATTCAATACTACAATAATTCAATAATTCAATACAAACCACTTCAATTTCCAATCAATAATCACATTTCAATTTCACTTTAACAATTCAATATGCATTCCAATTACTCACATATAATTACAATTCAATCTAATTCTTTCCATTTAATACTAATACTTACCTCAATTTACTTGCCATGCATATTAATTTAAAAATTCAACAATTAATAATTAAAATTCGAATTAGGGTAATACAAACTGGAATTCTTTGATCTATTCTTCATCCATTTTTTCTTTTCCCTTCTTGGCCGATGTTTCCGGCACGACGTTAGCTACGTAATTAAAACAATTAAAATTTATTAATAAATATAATTTCATATACAACTTTTACCTAATTTCTCAATTTACTCCCTAATCTATGCTAGTTTTATTTTTCCAAAACTAACTTCATATTCTTATTTAATGTCTATTATAAACTCATTTTAACCCTTTAATTTCACCATAAATCCCTAATTTTGAAATTCTTTCAGTTTAGTCCCTACTATTCAAAAATTACACTTAATTTTACAATTCAATCTTTTACTAATTTCTAACTTGAAATACAATCAATTTAAATTCCTAATTCATCAATTTACCCATCATAAACCATGTCTAAAATTATACCAACTAACAAAATTTCAACATAAATTCAATAATAATTTGTTCTAAGATTCCAAAAATGCAAAAATTATAAGAAAATGGATTAAATTGACTTACTAATCAAGCTTAGAACCTTCAAAACCCTAATTTCCCTTTTCTCTTTCATTTTCCTTTCTTTCTCTCTTTCTAGTTTTGCTATCATGTTATTGTTTCTTTCTTTTTCAATCTTTGTTTCTTTTTCTTTTATTTAATTAATGTATTATTATAATATAATATAATATAATATAATATAATATAATATAATATAATATAATAATTATAAATATCTTTTGCTTAATTAATAAGAATATACATGTGTATTACAAATGTATGTATATAATTTATTACACATGTATTTTATTTATACCACACACATGTAAATTTTATGGTTTAATTGCTTATTTAGTCTATTCACTTTTCTCTATTTTATAATTAAACTTTCATACTTAATTCAATTTAGTCCTACTACTTAATTAACCTTAATTCAACTAAATTCACTTAACTAAAACCTAATTGACCACAAAACTAACTTTGTAAATATTTATAATAAATATTTACGAATCTATTTTACTAAAACAGAGACCTGATAACTCATTTTCCGATGCCATACTTTTAGGTCGTTACATATACAGTTCACAAAAATCCCGATACATCTTATTACCACTGGGATCCATAGCATAAGAGCTACTATGCACCTCCTTCAAAATCGACAGCCTCAGATCAGAATCATTCGGTACACATATCCGTCCTCGAAAACACAAAACTCTATCCTTATTCAGCCCAAAATCTGAAGTACTGCCACTCTCAATCTGACAAAACCGCAAACCCAGAGACTTATCCCTTAGCTGCTTATCTCGAATCTGATCAATCCAAGTCGGCTTAACTTGCAGCTTGACTAACAGATCCCCATTATTAAACAGACTAAGACGAGCGAATATCACCCTCAAATCAGTCATCACTCTATGACTGATAGCATCGGCCACCACATTGGCCTTACCAAGATGATACTCTATCGTGCAGTCATGATCTTTGAACAGCTCAATCCATTGATGATGTCTAAGATTCAACTCCTTCTAAGTAAGGAGGTACTTGAGGCTCTTGTGATCAATATAGATATACACCTTTCACCATATAGTGCCTCCAGATCTTTAGCGCAAAAATCACAGCAGCTATGTAACGGCCTAGTTTTCAGTAATGTCAGAAACAATGGTTTGAGACCACTAAAATCTGACAAATGAGCTCATAAATTTATTATTTAGTATTTATGATCCAATCGTGAATTTAAGGAGGGTTATGAATTAGTGATTTATGTTTTAGAAACATTTATCAAAATAATTAGTTTTCAAACCGAGGTATCGAGACATCGATTTCATAAACCTAGCCATAAATATTTTTATAATATTTACGGAGTGTCATTAAGTTAGTATTAAAGTTTTGTTAGAAAATTTTAATGTTTGGATAGTTAATTAAGTAAAAAGGACTAAATTGTAAAAGGTGCAAAACTTGTTAAAGTGATTAAGTAGCTTAAATGTCTAATAAGGAAGGATTTAAAAGGCAACTAGACCTAAACTAAATAGGCTGGACAGTTTGGGGCATGAAATAAGTAAGAAAACAATGTGAACAAGGGGCAAAATTGGAAATAACCTAAATTTATTAGTTAAAAAGGATTTAAATGAAAAATCTAGAGATGTCATCATTTTTCTTCAGCTAAAAATGCCATAGCAGACCTCCTAAGCTGGTTTTCATATTTTTTGCACCATGTGAGTTCAATTCTTGCTTTTTCTTTGTCATTTGTATGTTTTTTGTGACTTTTACAATTAGGTCCACCTATTGAATTCATTAGTTTTTTATTTTATGGGTGACATTGAAAGTTTCCATGGATGAGTGTTGTATGTTATGATGAATTATCATGGATTTGAAGCTTTAAATTCATTATATGATGAATTTATTAAGTGATTTTAATAGAAATTGATTTTTAGAATCTAATTGTGAAAAAGTTTAGAATTAGGGTTAGATGCTAAAGTTCTGAATACCAAAGAGTATATAGTAGTTTAAAATGATAGAATAAAGTGTTAATTGAGAAAAACAAGCTCAATTGATGGGTTAATTGATCAGGGACTAAATTGTAAAAATTATAAAATTTAGGGTAAAAGTGTAATTTTGAAAATTGAAGGGCATAAATTGTGAAGTGAATTAAAATTAAATTAGATGCTAATGAATGGAAAATTTTATATTATAGACCAAGAGCTCAAAGAAAGTCGTGGAAAAAGAGAAAATAGTTGATTAGTCCTTAAATTTTCTACAAATTTTGCAAATTGGCCTAGGTAAGTTCGTATGGTTAAACCTTAATGTTTATGTGTTAAATTTATGAATGGTAATATATATATTTAATTATAATTATTGTTAAAAAATAATAATAAATTATTGTTGAAACTATGAAATTGAATTAAAATGATCGAAAAGAATGGACCCCGGATTGAGTACTATTGTTTAATGTAAAGGATGAATTGACGGATAAGACCATGGTTGGATCATGGAAATTTTTGAATGTAAGACCATAGCTGGGCTATGGCATTTTAAAGAAAAGACTATAACTGGGTTATGACACAAAGAAAACGATGTACTCATATCCGTAAATCATTCTCTGATTTGGAATGACTTGGTTAGTGACATAGAAAATTTATGTATATTTATGATTATGAATTGTTACTGAAATAGATATACATGAAATACATAAAAATGATGGTACATGAATATTAATTATTATAATTATTATTTAATGTGTACGATAAGTGGAATGAGGTGAGTATTTGATATTATGATATTGAGTTGAATTCTTGAGGATTTGTGATTATTGAATTGAGATGAATATTGGTTGAAATTGAAAAGTTATTAAAACCCTATTAACTATGTCGGGCTAGGGTGGATATAGTTGGCATGTCATAGGATTGGAAGTGTTTAGGGATACTTCGACCTCCAGTCGATGAGACATTGGGTATCATATTATTTTTTCAGATAATTCGATCAGGTACTGGGTACCAACTTACTTCGGCTTGGCCGATGAGACACTAGGTGTCAACTATTTGCTTCAAATTATCCGATGAGGCACTTGGTGCCATACTGGTGTGCTTGGTTGGATCCGTTTATCCGCCAAAGTCGAGTCCTGTTAATAGGGGTAAATAAATGAATTGGCAAATTGAATGATATGGAATGATTTGTATATGAAATGGAATGAGATAGTAAATTGATGAGAATTTTATGTGCTATGAATGATCTATATATATATATATATATATGTAATTAATATTGCAAGACTTATGGTTATTACTGATATATATATATACCTGAAATACCTAGTAATAATAATATTTACTTGATATATTGAAAAGTGACATGTAAAAATGTGATTTTCTTTAATATGTTGATACAAGGAAATTATGTGTATAGTGATGTCTAATAAACCCAAGTGTGATATGTTGAGAAATTAAGTTTATCAATATTGAATTTATATGTAAGATATGCAAGTATGCTAATCATTGTTGTTGCTTGATGATTAGGAAAGTGCCAAGTTATTTGCTGAATAGTAATTTGTTTATTTATTTGATGCATTAAAATGGTAAGTATTTAAATGAAAACAAGTTAGTGTTCATAAAGGAAAGGTAAGGTTTAAATTATGCAATTTCTTAAGGAACGATTTATTTTATTTCCAATTAGAATAAAGTTTAGTTAAATGCATTAATTTGTAACCGTGGTTGAAAGATATGTATATGACTTGTATGATATACATATGAAATAAGTGTGGAAGAATTAAAATTATAAAAAATTTTACTAAGCTTGAGAATACAAGTCTATGTGTGATACTATGGATTAGTTCATATTGTGAATTAGTGAAAATAGTTTATGAGTATTACGGTAATAATATGGGAATATTTGGATATGTAAAATTTATATTTGAAAATAATTAATATAATTAAAGATTATACGAACTTACTAGGCATTCATTGCTTAAGTGTTTGTTTTATTTATTTATCTTACAAATTATTGGAATCTCGAATAGGTTGGAAGCTTTTCGGAGCTATATCGCACTATCCATTGGTTCTATTGGTAATTATGGATGATTTAATTCTAGTTATAACGGCATGTATAGGTTATTTTGACTAAATGTTAATTTATAGGTGTTTTGTTGAAATTAGTCATGTAATTGGCTTGTGTTTTGGTATTGTGGTATTTGTATGATTGCTTTATAATGTTGATGGTGTTTAAATGATAAGAGGTAAAATAATAGTTGAATATGATATATTTAGATTGATGCATGAATGAATAAAATAGGTCATTTTGGAGTTATGTTTGTATAAGATGTTACAAAATGTTTTTGAATGGTTATATAAAATGATAAGGCAATAAAATGGCACAATTGGTATGAAATTGGTAATTAGGGATGAAAGAAGTTAACTAAATTAATTTGAATGATACTTGCGAATGTTCATTTAATAAATTATCAAGTTAATGTTTTGGGTATGATTTAGGTGTATTTGAATATAAATTGTATTGGTTGTGATATTGATTCTGAATTGATTGTGATTTAAGTTTCCAGGGTTGGTTAATTGTTTCAAAAGACTCATATAGAGTCCACACGGCCTGACGTACAGGTGTGTGACCAGACCGTGTGAGACACACGGCTAGCACATGGGCATGTGGATTGGTTGTGTGTCCCATGCAGCTTAAAAATTTGAAACAGAATGTCCAGGTTTAGGCACACGGGCAGAGACATGGGTGTGTGTCTCAGCCTTGTAAGGCACACGGCCTAGCACACGGGCGTGTGACTTGGCCGTGTGACTTCAATTTCTTCTTAGTTTGCAAGTCAGAGAGTTACACGAGTTAGGGACACGGGCGTGTGCTATCACACGACTAGACCACACGGGCGTGTCCCTAAGCCACGCGGGCGTGTGAGCCCTGCACCTAAGAGAAATTTTAGAATTTCACGAAAAATTTCTCGAGCACTCGAATTGGTCCTGATTCACTTCTAACATGTATTTTGGGCCTTAGCCCATCTCAATACAGTATTAAATAAGCAGTAGGGCTTAAGCCCATCACAGTACAGTATCAAATATGCAGTAATAAAGTCCTACCTAACCAGTCTCTACACACCATCTTCGTCCAACCGTACACTCCATGTGGGGATTAAATCACCTACCCATCCCTACTCTCTAGATGGTACCGAATATGGCACATAAGCAGTAATTTGTAACTGAGCTGCCAGATATTAGGCTTAAGAGCCTTTCAGTAAACTTCCTCCAAATCATATCAACCCAACCTAATACAATGCAACATACCATACATGTCATGCTATCTCATGATTACTAGTACATATAAACAGTTCAGTGTACATGCATAATATTAACATGCTCGGTACATATCAATCAATCAATTAGTTCACATAATTAGGGGTCTAAGTAATGCTTACCAACCCTACAGTAGGTTCACAGTCGACTTGGGCGACCCATGCAACCTTAACAAACATTTTAGTAAAAATGGGCTCATATGCCCATGTGGCCTGCTCGTGTGGGCTCACACTTCCGTGTGGCCCATACGGCCCAAATTGGCCTTGGCCGTGTGGATCACATGAATTGTCCCAAAATCTCACACGCCCATGTGGCTCACATGACCCAAAACAATCTAGCTCGTGTCTCGCACAAGGCCTCTTTGGCCCGTGTGGCGTCAACAATGGGGTTTTCGGCTTTCATTGAACCCTTATTTTTTACGTTTTTTGGTACACACCTGGTTCGTTTTTACCGGTATTGCAATCCTAAGCCTCCACAACCTAAAAATCAGAATACTTCATCCTTTAGAAACCCAAAAACGAGTCTTAAACAATTAATCCCGAAACATAAAGTCGACTTACCACTACCAAACCAGTCAAATTTTCGATTTAAATCGTCAAAGTGTTAACTCCAACCTCTCAACTCCTCTTGAACACGAAATAACTCCATTATTCATCAACTCACTAACTCAAACGGAAAACGATACCTACCATGCTTACTGATAGCACACAAAAGGCACGATAACAACGCGACTCGAAAAAGGTAGTAGGCAAAAAGGCAAAAATTGAAATCAATAATAAGGAAATAGTGTGAAAAATGGCAGTAAGGGGAGAATGGTAAAGGAAATGAAAAAGAATAAAAAAGAGAAATTTTTTTTGAAAAATAGAGAAAAGCAAAAATAGGACTCTATCAGATTTCTCCCCAACTTCCCACTACTACCCAATCTCAACTACTCAGAATCCCGATTAATTCAAACTCCTACTCACTACTAGAAGCAAAAATAATTCCCTTGCCCCCGCAGTGATTCGAACTCAAGACCTTCAACCAATTAACACTCCACTTAATCACTAGACCAGCAAGCCCATTCTGACTTATTTTCCAACTTTTACTTAAAAGCCTACTAACCAAAATAGGGTTTTATTCATAAAAAAACTAAAATTTGCCCAAGTCATGGCTTGAACTTGGGACCTCTTAGACTCTTTCAGAACACTTAACCATTAATGCAGACAGATATTTGTGTCACTCGTACACTAAACAAAAATTTAAATTTTGAGGCGTTACATCAGGGGTCTATTAAAGGGACATTATGATTAATTTATAATATGTATACTGATTATTTGTATAATGTTTGTAAATTGTCTAAAATGTCTAGTAATATTTCGTAACCCTGTTCCGGTGACAGTTTGGGGTTAGGGGCCAACTCGAGATCTTGCGTCGGATAATTCCCCTCATGTGACTTGAGCTGACGAGACACATAAGCTACAATCTTTCCATCTTACATCAGTACACATCCCAAACCGATATGCGATGCATCACTATAGATTATAAACTCTTTACCGAATTTAGGTTGTATCAAAATAGGAACCTGAGTCAGAATAGACTTGATCTTCTCAAAGCTCAATTGTTATCCATCAGTCTAGGCAAAAGGAACTCCCTTGCGCAAAAACTTAGTCAAATGAGCTACAATCAGAAAGAACCCATCAACAAACTGCAAATAATATCCCGCAAGACCCAAAAAATTGAGGATTTCAAATACGTTCTTAGGTTATTTCCAATCTAGCACAATCACTATCTTCCTAGGATCAACTCGAATCCCTTTAGTAGAAACCACGTGACTTAGAAATGTTACCTCTCGTAACCAAAACTCACATTTGCTTAACTTAGCATAGAGCTGATCTAGATATGGCTGAAACACTCGGTTCATAAGATCCATGAATGCAACCGAGGCATTCGTCAGACCAAAAGGCATAACTAGAAACTTGTAATGTCCATAACGAGTCCTAAATGCAGTCTTATAAACGTCAGTTGCCTTAACTCTAAGCTAATGATACCTAGGTCGGAGATCAATTTTTGAAAAAACAAAAGCCTCTCGAAACTGATCAAACAATTCGTCGATCCTCAGAAGTGGATACTTATACACATCCTCATGGTCTCATTCTTCTTTTCTATAAATAAAACTGGTACCCCTTACGGAGACACACTAGGACAGATGAAACCACGATTCAAAAGCTCTTGAAATTAAGCCTTAAGCTCTTGAAATTGAGCATTAAACTCTATAAGCTCATTCAGTGCCATTTGGTAGGGAGTGATGGACACCAGAGCTCTACTCGGTAAAAGTTCAATGTCAAACTTAACTTCCCAATTCGGAGGTAAACCCAGTTGCTCCTCAAGAAAGACATCCAAAAAATCTCATTGTTCTAATACCCCCAATAAAAGAGTCCCCAAAAACAGAAACACTGACGTAAGCCAAATACGCCTCACACCATTTCCAAACTAATTTCTCAACCACAAGAGCACAAATCACATTGGATAGATAATCTCAACGCTCACCGATCACGACCACCTCCTTATCATCCTCAGTCCTTAAAATGACCCTCTTAATCGCGCAATCCAAAAATGCTCAACCAACCAGTCCATACTTAGAACTAAGTCGAACTCTCCAAACAAAAGCTCCATCAGATTTTTCAGAAATACGACCTATTGCACTTTTAACGGAACATTCTTATAAAGTTTATTAACTCGAATAGACTGCCCCAAAAGACTCATTATAATAATCTTATTAGAAGTGCTCTCAACAGAAATCCCCAGGTTTTCAGAAACAGTACTAGCTACATAGGAATGTGTAGAACCTATGCCTTTCAAAGCAGTATAAGGTACATCAAAAATAAAGAACGTACCAGTGATAACATCAGGAGCATATCTATCCTCTCGGCGTCGAATAGCATAAACCAGCACAGGCTACCTCACCTTAGTCTGACTAGCACCCCTACTCGGTGCTCTCTGCCTTCAGCCCATACTATTACCACCCCTAGCCGGTCTGTTGCCCATAGGTGGTTACTGAGCTGCCCTCTGAGGCTGGTCAAAACCTAGTCCTGAAGCTTGCATCTGATCATACCACTGTGGATATTCTCTAATATGATGCTCCAAGGATCCACGCCTCAAACAAGCCCCTAATCTCCCCCAACATTCACCCGGATGATGTCTACCATAATTCCCACAACACTGAATCCCAGTAGGAGCAACAGGAACCCCCACTCTAATAGGCCCATCAGGTCTGGCCCATTTTTTAGGCCTCTGAATAGAACTAGAGGGCTTCGAATCCCTCTTACTCTTTCCTCTCTATTAGTTCCTATTCTGTCACTCCACGCACTTAACTTCTTCAACGATCTTTGCCTTATCCACAAGAACAGAAAACTCATACTCTCTCTGCGGAGCAATCAGAACCCTTAAACTCTCTCTCAAACCATCCTTAAAACAAACGTATTTCTCATACTCCGACACCACCATGCCTCGAGTATAGCGGCTCAACCTCAGAAACTCGACCTCATACTCGGCCACAGATCTATCACCTTGCGTGAGATTTATAAACTCACGCCTACAAACATCTACATAGCTTGCGCCCACATATTTCTCCTGAAAAGTAGTCTTAAAGAAATCTCAATTCAGACGATCCGGTTGAGTACCCTCCCATGCCTCGTTGCGAAGCAAAGAAATTGCACCCTTAAGTTTCTGCTCGAGAGTACAATTTATATCATTCATAATCCTCCCGGTGGCCTCTAACCAATACTCGGTCATAGTAGGGGTGACTCCAGTGACACCCCTAAATAGCTCAACACCATTGGACCGAAGTCGTTCAGTTACTGACCCACGGCCCCCAAATCTAGAATGGGGTCCAGCAACCCTCTCCAACACTTTCAACATAGCTTGGGATAATGCGTCGTCCCCAACAGAGTGGCTTTGAGATCTAGTCTCAGTAACAACGAAACTGGTGTCTCACTCGCGTCTAAGTTTGGCATACTGCCCAAAGAGAAAGATTCAGCTCGAGCCCCCTGCGACCTTTACCGCGCCCACAAATGCCACGACTGCGAGTTCCACGAGCGTTCATCGTAAATTCAAATTTTTTTTACATTATAAAATTTTATGTATTAGTTTCAGTATTTATTAACAGATATTTTATGCGCAAATTATTAGAAGTTCAGGAATGTTTTCAGAAGTTTCAGTCTCTAACTAACTCAGTACAGTTTCAGAAAGTACTAACTACAGTGCTTTCAGAATATTCTATCTAATGTTTAGAAATACTTACAGGATTAGCCCTAGAGACTCGGCGTACCACATACTTTCTCAAATTATCCAAATTATTTGAAAACCAGTTCTTTTTGAATTACAATTTTGGAACCCAAAATTCACAGCACGAGTTTTAAAACCTGATTTTGATACCACTAAATGTAACACCCCAAATCGGCCTAGACATTATGACCGAATTTAGAGGTGTCACAAAGAAGGGTTTTGAAAACATAGTTATTTCGATAAGCTTTGAAATATTTATTTGTCAAAAACATTTACTGAAATACGTCATTTAAGCAATTCATTGTCAAAACATAATTTATGGCAAAAGTATTAGAAATCATTATACATAAAAATCCCGTTTGAAATTTTCAGAAAATCATTATTTTAGTAAAAACCATATTTTAGCAACTGTCACAAATAAAATGTCAAGTCAAAAATCCAAATTCCAAGATAAAATCAAACAGACCAGAAAGTCCATAAATTACAAAAGTCCTAGAAAACAATCTTTAATTAAATAAATAACATGGTCTTAAGCCAGACGAACTTGTGATCACCGTGAGGCTCCGTCACACCGATCTGCTTAAGTTTGTAGATTACCTGAACAGAATAGACAAACATATGTGAGTTTACATAAACTTAGTGTGTAACCAAACAAAAATAGATATGTAATTCATACGAATATCACATACACAGTTAGATATAGATTTAGATTTGGACTTAAGTCCTTTATAGATATAGTTACAGATAACATAATCAGATATGCAGAATAGATATACAGAATCCTACCCCTATTCTCTACACACCAACTTCGATCATCCCATCATACCATGTGGGGTTAAAAACACTAACTCATCCCTACACACCATATTGTGTCATTGCGACACATCAGATAATATGCAGCCAAGCTGCCAAAATATAGGCGAAGGTCGTCATACTGAACACTTTCTCCACATATACAAAACCCACCCTAGTCATATATACAAATATAACAGATGCAGTAATCCCATGCATAACATGCTCATATACGAATGTCATATATATATTAAACAGAATAATCAAACATGCATAACAGTGTCCTACTGAGAGCAAAATATCAGATCATATAATTTTAAGGTTTGATTAACCCTTACCGACCCTATGATAAGCCTACAATCAATCGGAACGACTCGTGCGACCCTAGGGAAAAATTTCAGAATTATGAGCCCACATACCTGTATGGCTTGCCGTGTGGCCTACACGGCCTGACCCAAAACCCACATGCCCAAGTGGCATGCTCGTATGGGCCTACATGCTCGTGTGGTCCACACGCCCAACTTGGTTTAGTCCATGTGGCCCACACGGCCACACTCACACCACCGCACAAATGTGTCTTGCATACGGTCATGCCCTCATTAAACACACGGCCATGTCTAGCACACAGTCAACCACACGGCCAGGCACACACTCGTGTGGCATCGATAGTGTGGTTTTTTGGCTTTCGCTGAAGCTCGATTTTCTGCGTTTTGGGTACACACCTATTTCGATTTTGATGCAAAAACACTCCCAAGCCATACAACACCTAAAATTAACAAACCAAACTCACAAAGTTAATCTTAACAGGATTACACTAAAACCACGCAACCGGAAACAGTAAAATTTAAGTGTTCATTGCTTATCCCAACACCCCAAATGATTTCGACTACAATTTTGCAAAAGGAGAGCCTCGTTCTACACGATTCACCGCTGCCAAAAAAGAGAATAAAACTCCAATCGTCAATTTGGAAATCAAAAACTACAGAACACTAGAATCTCACTTACCAACAACCAAAGAAAAATAGAGAAGCAAAATACCAAGATTTGAAGACAAATAAAAACAAAATAAAGGGAAATAGCAAAGGAAAAGAAAAACGAAAGAGCAGAAGAAAGCAAAACAAAATTGACGTCAGTTTTCATTTTTGGAAAAAGAGAGAAATTTTTTTTTAAAAAAATAAAATAATATCTCACAAATCCCTCCCCACTAACCCACTAACAAACAACCTTATTAGAATCCCAATCCACTGAAACTCTAACAAATAACTGAGCAAAAATTAACTTCCACGCTCACATAGGGTCTCAAACACGAGACCTCCAACACACCAACCCTCTTACCACTCAAACCAACAAGCTCATTCTAATATAAATTAACAGATAATTTAATATAAGCCCACTCAACAAGGGTAACGCTAAGATCAGAAAAATAAAAAATGTTGGCAAAAGTGATATTTGAACCCAAAACTTCGCACACAACTAAAACACTTAGCCATTGAAGAAAACACTCATTTATGTTAAATATTTATAGAAATAGAAATAAATTATTTAAGGCGTTACACTCAACCAATGAGAATGCATCATGTGGTGTTCCTTTATACATGACGGTTAATATGGCATCCATTTAAAAAATATAAATTCAATAAATCAAAAAATTATAAAAATTATTAAATTTAAAATTTTCAAAAAATATAATATATTAGTTATATAAATTTTAAAAAAATAAAAACATTATATGAAATATAAAAAGTTAAAAACTATAAAACATTATCAAATTCAAAAAAATTAAAATTCTTTTAAAGTATATGAATCGTATAAAATAAAAAAAATATGGTTGGAAGATAAAATGGAGGCATAAAGCATTCGATAATTACCGGAGTTGGTGTAAGTAATATGAGCAGCGTTAGTTGTCCTCTCTCTATATATTTACTGGTATTTCCATTAACAAGACTCTTCCCTCCAACCCAAACCTATTTCCTGCTTGCTTCCGCGTGTAAAGTTCCCAATTCTTCCTTTTCACTTTCATTTTCAAAACACTCTCTGAACCTTCATACCAATTTCTTCTCCTTCTATTTCTTAATTAAGCTCCAATTTCCTCTTCTTTGTACATAGAACTCTGGTTTTAAGGGGAAAAAAACTTGAAAAGAGAGAGAGAGAGAGAGAGAGATGGGTTTTTCGAAGGAAGAGAAATCAAGAAGAATTCTGAGAGGTTTCAAAACAGTGTTCTTCTTGGTAACAATGGTGATTTCATTTCTTGTATTTTCTGCACCTGTTTTTCTTGTTATTGCTGATACAATTTTGCCTTCTGCTTTGCTTTCTGCTTCCCTGTCTCCTCCTTCACTCCAAACCCTATATTCCCATTTCACTAACTATGATTTCAGAAATTCTCTCATAGATGTCCCTCTCATCTCCATAATCAGATCAGCTATTATAATCTGTAAGTGAACACCCCCAGCCCAAAAACTATCTTCTTCTTCTTCTTCTTCTTCTTTTTTCTCACGCGAACTTAACTTTTGTGTGATTGGTTTTAAATTTGGTGGTGTAGGTGTTTATAGTTTTTGTGATGGGCCTAAACTTTCCAGAGGACCATACCTTGGAATCACAATGATATGTTGTGTTTCATCTTTGGTGTTTGTTTCGGTAAAAGCTTCGTTTGCGTTGGGTTGGAGTAGTGGTAGAGAAGGGTCAGGCATGGAAACTGCTCTTTTCATTTGTTCACTGGCTCTGGCAATTGCGCATATAATTGTGGCTTATAGAACAAGTTGCAGAGAAAGAAGAAAACTCCTTGTCTACAAAATTGACATTGAAGCAGTAAGTTCCCTTCCCCCTCTCTCTGTAATTCCAGAACCTTAATCCATCTTTTTGTTTTGTTCTAGAAATTTGATAGTGAAGGAGAAGGAAAACTTCACCTATTTACACTAAAAATGGTTGAACTTCTAGAAAGTCAACTGTTTAATTAGTTTTATTCATAGAGGAGAGAGTGATTAATTTTAGGATATCTTGTAGGAGAATAATAAAATTGAATACTGTTTGTGTTCAGATTTCAGCTTGCAAGAATGGGTTTCCAAGGTATCCAAAGATCGTGAAGTAAATAATAGAAAAGTGGTAACAAATCTACCCCCTCTTTTGCCTCTCCCATGTTAGGTTTCAGGTAATTTATTTTACTTGCTACCCCTTTTTTCAATGATCATCAACCCACCTTCATACTTCATTTCTTTAGTACATTTCATCACATCAGATAACTGATTTTATTTTTCTTGTTGCAGATTCCTGTAAAGCAGTTGGTTGTATAGAAATAGGTGATGATGATTGTGCAAATGGAAGAGTATGATTTTGGGGATAAATCATAGCTTATACATCTAACATTCTTTTTATTCTTCATTTTCACTGTACAGTTTATATATATAATGTTTTAAAGAGATCAAACAAATCTAATGCAGCTCGATGGAAATTGATTTATTGAATAAATTAAGGTGTTGTTTGATAAATTAAAATTTTAAAATTATAAACATTTTTGAGTATATTAGTTTAGAATATAATTAGATTATTTGATAAATGTAAATTTTAATTTTTTAAAAGCAAAATATTTAATGCATAATACAATTTTAAAGGAAATAAAATAAAAATAATTGAAAAACTTTTACTCATATGTAACTCATTATCTACTTTTACTTTTTCTATTAAAAATTTTTATAGAAATGGTATATCTTTTGATTATCTTTTACTATGGATTATCAAAAATATAAATTAAATCACTCAAAATATCAATAGCTTACTAAACCAATCCTAAATTTTAATTTTGTATTAATTTATAATGGGATAATGACATATTTGATACCTAATTTTTTGAAAAAGTCGATTTTGGTACATTACCTTTAACATTGTTTATCAATGGGGTACTGTGTTAATTTTTTACTTGTCGGGACACGTGGCCCAATTGTATAGTAGCACGTTTCAGTTAGGCTATATTTTAAAAAAAAATTGAACCAAGGGCCTGAGATTAAATATCCCTTTAAGTTTTTAATTTAAATAAAATATCCTTTTAAATAGATTTTTAATTAACTTATCCTTTTATTCTGTTTTCTTCCTCTCGTCATCTCCGTTTTTCTTCTAATCCTTCTTCCATAAAGAGACCTAGCTGTCGTCCGGCCTCCGTTCAACCCAAGATTAGGACCGAAAGATTCGCCTCTTTCTCTTCTTTCTAGTTCTCCGATTAGCTTTCTCGAAAAGCTTACTGAAATTTTGAAAAAATTTCACAATCTTTAGAATCTTCCAAGCCTCGATCTAAAAACCCGGCTGTTGAATCATCATGGAAGTTAGGTCGTGACTTCTCGTCAACGCTTTCAATGTCTTAACTACTGTTCGGATTTTTAGAATGATGCTTGAACCTGGAGAACCTAGAAACGCGAAACGGCTTTTCGTGTTGATTTTATTCTTTTTGTTTGGTTTTGTGTTGTAATGGATTGATGAGTTTTGTGATTTTTGTTGCTTTCATTTCAGCAAATAGGTTTAGTTGTGAATGGCTAAAGAAATTGGTTTAGTTAATAGCAGTGGGCGATGTTATTAGAATTGGAGATAATAATGTTGTTAAATTTCTTTTCACAAGAACTCATGAACCCAGAAATATTCTTCCCAAAGGGAATTCAAAAATGAAATTTAAATCAATTCATTGCAAAATGGTTGTTTATTACCAAGAAATGCCCAAAAATGTTGGTTTAGTGGAAAAGATGAATTTGGAAAATTCCAAAAGAAATTAATATGTTTTTTATTTGGAAGAAGGAAACACATTCTCAGTTAAAAGTAATTAGTTTTGAAGATTTAACAAAATGGTTAATTTAAAATAAAAAGAAAATCAGAAACAGTGACATGTGGCACACTACGCTTAGGCCACGCGTCTTGATGAGTTTAAAATTAAAATTGGGTTTTAATTTATAATTAGAGTTTCATCCACGACCTTTGCAAATTCCCCTTTTAGTTTTTCTTTAAAATTTTGGGTTTTTTTATATGTTAGAAAAAAATAAACAGATTTATTGTTTATATCTACTTCCTTTTGGGATTCCGCTAAAATCACTTACATATCTTTCCCTTTAAATTTTGGTATATAAACATAATTATGACATTTACAAAGTTTCATAATTCTGGCATTCATAATTGATTATCGGTTGAAGTTTATTGCCACTAATTGCATCAAACCTAAAAAAAAAAAAAATTCAAAGATGACATCTCAGTCTCTACACTAACTCTGTTATTGATGGGATGATAACATTAAATTAAATTATAAAACTTACTCATCTTAAAAATAAAATAAAATAACATTGATATAGACACACAATAATTATATAAAAATAAAAAATAAAATCGAAAATAATTTGAGGTTAAAGCAAAATTAATTTCTTACCTCTACTCATTCTTCTAAATTATTTTTTAGCCTTTTAAGTTAGTTTAAAATTTATTCATCTTTAAAAAAAATGAAATAATATGACTTAATGATCATTGATGTAGACGAAACTACAAATAATTTAAACACAACAATTATGTAAAAAAACCAAATAAAGCAGAAAACAATTTGAGGTAAAAGCAAAATCAATTTCTTACCTCTACTCATTGTTCAAGATTATTTTTCAGCCTTTTAAGTTCGTTTAATATTTGATTTAATGACATGTCATTACATTAACAATAAACTTAACGTATCAAGATTAAAACGTCAACTTTTTAAACGTATAGGGATTAAAATATTTTTTTAATAATAGGTCTAAA
Source organism: Gossypium stocksii (assembly GCA_020496765.1). Classification (NCBI taxonomy): domain Eukaryota; kingdom Viridiplantae; phylum Streptophyta; class Magnoliopsida; order Malvales; family Malvaceae; genus Gossypium; species Gossypium stocksii. Next base: position 18,877,435 of record CM035631.1, on the reverse strand, counting down.
ATGAGATTTATGATATGGTACAAGAACTCGTGGTAAACTTTAACCATTAATTATTTTATTGTTTAAAATAAAAAATTCTATTAATAAAACTTATATTCTTTTTTCCATCACTAAAACTCAAGTTATCTTAAAATAAAAAACATCTTCTTTTTTGAAACAATAACAAAATATTTTTATATTTTTAATAAAAATGGAAATCTAAGATTTAAAAATAAAATCAATAAAGTCTTGATAATATTAATAAAGGTCAAAGGTCATAATATCTTAAGCATTAAAGTTCAAGTCTTACTATAGGTAAAATGCCGTGTATGAATTCTCCTTAATATATTTTGATTTTAAATTTCACCATGTATATCCCCTAACTAGTTTTACTGTATTGAATTTATTTTAATTTTAATTGATCGAACATGTATTGTTTATGATTATATTTTTACTTGTGATATGTATTATTTATGGTTTATATTTGTACTTATAATTATATTTGTATTTGTAGACACTTTTAAAAAAATAAAAATAAAAAAATTATTGTGCTTGGTATTGATTTTATTTTAATTCTAGTTATAATATATTCTATTTTTAATTAGTAATACTTTGTAGAATAATTTTAGTTAATTAGATATACAATATTTATAATTTATATTTGTACTTGTAATTATCTAAAAAGTGATTAACTAAATTAGTGTCATGAGTCAAACTCCACACCAATTTGATTGTGAAATTACTAAAATGTCCTTACTTTAAAGGGTAATTGATATTATTATAAGTATATTTTCATACTTTTATATAATCTTAAAATAAAATAACGGAAAAAAAATTATTTGGGACTAAAACACATGACTAACAAATCTATAGAAAAAACCGTACCACTCCACTAGTAATCATTTGTTGATATATTTTTTTTTACTATAAAATATTTTTGTTCTCCCACATCATAGATGTGATAAAATCTAATACAAATAATTGTACTTGTAAACTTATTAAAAAGCATAATTATGTTTTGTATTGAGTTTATTATAATTTTAATTCATTGAATATATAATATTATAATTCATACTTGCACTTGCCATTATATTAGTATCTATACTAATATTTAAACTATTGACCGAGTTGGTATTACAGCTTAACCGGTCACCGACTCATTTAAGAAAATTACAAAAATATATTTTTATGTATAAATAAATTATATTATTATGAGCTTATTTTTGTCTTGTTATATTTTTAATAAAATTTTGCATATTGTGAGATTTAGGCTCATGTCACCAACATTTATAAATTTGTTCTTTACCACTTCAACCAATTTTTTATTGACTTGTTTATTATTATTATTTTTTGTATATTTCAATATTATTACACAGATTATTTTCAACCACAATGTTTGTATATATTGATAATGTTATAGATTGAGTTAATATCACAAGCCAACTTATACCAACTCAGGAAAAATGATAATATTATTATAAATAATTGGAGTATATTTAATATTCTTAATTTGATGTATTTACTTATTTAAATTTCAATTTACTCATATTTAAATTAATTTTTATTTTAATTTTCTACATATTGTAAATATGCTATTATTATTAGTTTCATTTCATTATTTATTATCTTTTAAATATTTTTATGTCCGTTTTATATTTAGAGTTTCATAATAATATTATTAATTTTTATTTCATTATTTATTATATATTATATTTTAAATATGTGATTTCTAGTACATATGAAATTTCAAATATTTTTAAAGTGTTTGGAAAGAAATTTGAAGGGTTAAAAGTGATAAGCTTCTTTGGTCCACATTTATGGCTAAATGAACTAATTGAACACATGAAAGCTTTCTCAAAACCGTAGACAAAGTGAGAGAAGCCAAGTGAGGTAAGGCAATAAAAAAGAAAAGAAAATTCAACATTCCCAAAGTCCAAAGTTTTATCTTTTCTGTGCAATTATAATTTCCTTTTTCTTTTATTTCACATGCAATCCATTTATTTCCTTCAATTCTTACTACTCTTTTCATCAATAATCAATCTTTTGTTTCTTTTTTTGTGATTAAAATCAGGTCTTGGTATTCAAAGTTTTCATTTTTCCCTTTTTGATATCCAAAAATACATTCTTTCTTTTTTATTTCTTTTCTTAGTTTTGGAAAGATCTGGTAGGTGGTGGATAGATGGGGAGGTTATTTGTGGTGAACCTTGAAGGGAAAGTTTATAGCTGCAAGCACTGCAAAATCCATCTTGCTCTTGTTGATGATATTCTTTCCAAGGTTGTTCTTTTTTATATATTTTTTTCTTAAAATTTGATTCCTTTTGACTCTTTGTCTGTTATGCTTGTGAAATTTTCATCTGGGTGTTTTTAATTTGCTTGATTTTACCAAGTTTATGTAATGATGATTTTGATTATGATTTGGGTATATCTAATTTCATAGCATTTATTACTAGGAGTAGTGTTTAATACAAAAAATTCTTTTTTGATGAACTTTATAATTGATGGGACTCCATGATTGATTAGATTGAAAAACTAGGAATTTGGATAATCCATGTTGGTCTTGCAGGAATCATTTACTTTCTTTGTGTAAGTTCAATGGTTCTTTTTAAGCATAGATGTTAACATATCAAGGATAAAGTGGATGCTGGGAGGATCTGGATTTATGTGTTATTGTTGTCTCTTTTTAAGCATGGATGTTTGTTTGGGGTCTTTGGAAGGGCTTGGCACTTTATGGTGATGGCAAATTGTTGGCCTTTGGGACAAATATGATGTTAAACATATATATATATATATATATATAGTATAATATATATGTATGTGAGTTCTTTCCCCTTATTCGAGGATTATATCCTCCAAAAGATGCAAAGTTTCCAAGTGTTTCTTTTAACTACAAAAACATGAACTCTGATCTTTGTCTCTCACTTAATTTACATCTATAATATGATCTAAAATGATGAGCTTCCTTCTGTTACAATCGACACTTTATACTAACAATCGAGTTTGAGATATGCCACTTCAAAGACATGGTGAAGCCTCTTATGCACTAAAGTCCATGACTTGAATGTTAAAATGCATATACTTAAGAGACTCGAGAGCGGCTTAGTGGAAGAAAATATGGAGATCTGCTTAACTGCTAAAGTTCTAATTAATTTACCTTTAGTTTTGAGATGACAATTGGACAGTTGTATATTTAATATGCATATCTGCGTAGTTCATTGTTATTGAGCTTTTCTTTTTCATTCCGTTCACATTGGTGTTAACAATTTTCATGGTGTCCCAAAAAAATTAGTTCGGGGTTCTCTTAGAGGCTTAGTTTCTAACAATGTGTTTTGCCTGTGTTCTTCTATTCAGTCCTTCCAGTCCAGGCATGGAAAAGCTTATCTCTTCAGTAAGGTGTAAGTTTTCTTGATTTTAGGCACCTTATCATTATGTATGAATACTAAATCTGTCTAGAATTACACTGAACAGGACCAACACCTCTTAAGGCCTAACTATACCATAAGGTGCTGGTTACTTCTATTTGGATATGCAATTAATCCAGTGTTTGTCAAGCCATGTTGTGCTTGTACTGTCTTGCATAACGCCTGAGATAAACTTTGCTTCTTGAATTCATTTTCCAATTCTAACCGTTTGTTTAGTTTGCTTGGAGCAATGCAATAGCCTTCAATTGCTCAAAGCTCTCATATGATTGCGATTTTAGCCTTTTGAATACAAGGCAGGGTTTGCAGGTAGCTGCTTAAAAAAGTGGACTATGGTAGTCAAGGATGGACTCCATTGAAATCTTGCTTACATGATCTTTTGAGAAAATGGGATTTGAAGTTATCCACAATTTTTGTTTTCTATGGATCAATAGGATCAATTCTTTCTTTATTTCGTAGGGTGAATGTTTCTGTTGGGGAGAAAGAAGATAGACTGATGATTACAGGGTTGCACACTGTAGCAGATATCTTCTGCATTGGGTGTGGATCAATTGTGGGATGGAAATATGTAAGCTTTACTGTTCCATATATGAAATTCAATGGTTTAATGTGACTTTATTCGTAGCTGTCAGTTACACGGATAGTTTCTTTCAGGAATTTGCCCATGAGAAGAGCCAGAAGTACAAAGAAGGAAAATCCGTACTTGAACGGTGAGCAAAATAATCAGAAACATAGAGAGCACCATAGATTCTGGTTGGGGTGGGGGATGTTCTTAATACATGTGTCGGATATAGGATATATGAACCTCCAAATACATGGAAAACATTAGGGGAAAAAAAATAGAACATACTTGTATTTGACACTCACACCCAATCCTAGTAACATGGCGCTTGACTAAGATATTCTGGATCATTCTATTGAGCAGGTTTAAGGTGTCTGGTCCTGATGGAAGCCATTATTGGGTTAGCCATGAAACACATGTTGGTGGAAGTGATGCAGATGATGTTTGATTAAATAATCAAAAATGCTGGTCAAATTCCAATTGTACATTCTTTAATCCCTTGAATCTCTCATTCAACTCATCTGAATTCTTAAAAAACTGGGCTATTTCTTATTCAAGCAGCTTGTTCGACTTGCTGTTATAAGACATGATTGGACAGATTGAATTCCTGATTCTGATTTAGTTAATGTCAAAACTAGACTGAAGATATCATGTTTCAATTGGCAAAATTGAAGTTTCAGGTGTTGATATTGATGACTTATAGTAGGATTTCTATCGTTACACAGAATGCTATATAACTTGCATTGCTTTTAATGTTATTCTAATTGAGACAAGTCATTGAAGCTAGACTGGTCTATTGGAGGGATCATATTAGTTTTGGATCAAGTATTTCAGATTAAGTCTTTTCAAAATTTAAAAATTTCCAGTTATTCTCGGGTCATTTCATGTTTAGGTCCTTTCAAGTCCGATTGTTCAAGTTTGGATCATTTTAGACTCGATTCATTTCATGTTAGGTCATTTTAGATTCAGGTCATTACGGTGTTGGGTAACTTCTAGTTTGGGTCATTTCAGGTCAATTGCTTGGGCCAGTTTGAGTTTGGGGTATCTTGGGTTCAAGCCATTTTTAGTTTGGATCGTTCTGATTTCTGGATATTTTGGGGTTTGGTTGTTTGACTCCTTGTGATTGTAAATGAAAATAGAAAAATTGCTTGATTATTTCACTATAGAACTAAGGTATTTATGCAACTCTTACATGCTAGGAAGTGGAAAGAAACAATCAAAATCCCCTAATTCATCCCACTAATCAGCCCTTATTCCCAATAATTAAGTTATACATGTTAGCTATACAGATTATAATTCTCTACAGCTGTAACATTTTTCATGAGGTTGGAGCAAAGATGCTTTCCTGCCCAGCTTGTTATAGGAGTATTTCACTTGAGCCTCGGTCGATATCACGTAGTTGGTTAATGATAGGATCAACTTATTCAATTCTCCAATAATATTGATCCTACTGACAACTGGATTGTTTTAGGGGATTTCAATCAAGTAATATGGCATAAAGATAAGTACTCCCCTCTTTCTAAAGATATCAAAGGGGCTGCTGATTTAATTCATTGCATCGATGAGTGTAATCTTTCTAAGATCTCATTAAAAGGCTCCTACTTGGACCAACAATCGACAACCAAATGAGGTAGTATGAGAAAGACTTGATAGAGCTATATGTCCTCAATCTGCCCATCAAACACTCGAACCATGGCCTAGTGATTGTTTCTGCAAGCAAAAAAGTCATTTTCAAAGGAGGTTCTATCGTTTCGAAGCTATGTGGACCTTCATCCGCAATGCAAGGAACGAATCCTGGAATTCTTGCATTGAGGGATCACCTTCTTACAACTTGGTTTGCAAAATCAAGATCGCTAGTTCCTTTTTCCGCAAATGGAGCAAACACGTATTTGGTGATCTACAAAAGAGGAAGTTGGAACTTGAAAATGCTCTCATGATTGCTCAATTTGAACTCTCTTCACAACCTTTTGACAAGGAAAAAGCCACCAAAGCCAATCTTGAAATGCTCGTGAAACAAAAACATATTCATTGACTACAAAAAGCAAGAGTACAATGGTATAGGTCGGGAGACAAAAACACCAAGTTCTCCCACCTCACTACCAAGAACAGAAGGGCAATCAATAGAATTGAAGGTATCAAAGACTGTAGCAATAGCTAAGTGGATGAACCCTGTTTGATCAAATAAGTCTTTGTCAACTACTTTGAAAAGCTTTACAGCTACACTGTTAATGTCAACTGTGAAACCATTAGGGATCAAATAAGGCACCTGACTATCCCCTGACTCTCTCAACATGACATCCTTTATCTTAATCAACCCTTCATAGCTAATGAAGTCAAAGAAGTTGTCTATTAGGTGCTCTAAAAGCCCAGGTATTGATGGTAAACCTAGCCTCTTACTATCAGAAGTTATGGGACACCGTGGGGGGAATGATGTTATCTCCTCTTCGTTATAGTTCCTCCGTTTGGGCATCGTATTTATGGAGCTTAACAAAACTATTATCGCCCTTATTCCTAAAGGCAGCTCCCAAGCCCACCTATCTGATTTCGAACCAATCAGCCTTTGCAATGTTGCTTATAGGGTTGTATCAAAGGTCTTTGTCAATTCTCCCAAGAACGTTCTTCCCAACATTATCTCCTGCCATCAAAATGCTTCCATTTCGGGACGCTTTATCTCAGATAATATTATCCTGGCTAGTGAAATCCTTCACACTAAAAAAAAAGCAAAGGATCTCTTGCAGCTTTCAAAATTGATATGAGCAAAGCTTTTTACAAGATCAACTGGATTTTCTTGAAGGATGTTATGCAATCTATGGAATTTAATTAGCATTGGATTAATTTAATACAATAATGCATCTCCATTGTCTCGTATCAAATCCTTATTAATGGCTCTCTCATTGAATATTCCAATCCTGGTAGAGGTCTTCGTTAGGGGATCCTTTATCGCGATACCTTTTTTCCATGTTCGTGAACATCCTTTCCCTCATGCTTCAAAAAAAGAATACGGAAGGATCAATCTAAGGTGTGAAAATCTTAAAAGACGCCTCTCCCATTAACCTTCTATTTGCTGACGACTGTTTTATTTTCTTCAGTGCCATTGTCTTGTCTTGCAGATCACTAAAAAATTACTCAATAATTTCTGTCTTTTTGGGCTACAAATTAACTTCTTCAAATCTAAGCTCTTCCTCAGTCCTTCAACAAAGCCACGTAATAGGAGATGGTTCTGTGGTATTCTCAATGCTAAAAGAGTTTATCTACATGTCATCTAAGGCTAGAGCTTGGAAAACTAAACAAGAAAAAAGAGTTCTTTCACAACATCATTGACAAGATGAATTCAAAGTTGGCCCCGCAGAAATCCAAATGTCTTTCACTGGGCAAAAGGCTTACCCTCATCAAATCGACATCGACTTCTCTTCCCTTCTACTCACTCTTTGTCTTCAAAGCTCCTATTAATGTTTGTGACGGAATAGGTAGTCATTCATGCTTTTTGGTGGGTCATACAGTGGATGAAAAAAAAACTTCACCTTTATGATTGGGACAAAATTTGCTCGCCTTTAAGTGAGGGGGACTGGGAATTAGAAAGACTAAATTCTTTAATAAAGCCCCGCTCTCAAAGATTACTTGGAGGATTATGATAGATAACAACAGACTCCTCTCGAAAGTCCTTAACCAAAATACTGCAAACAACATGCTTTTGAAATAGTCAAAATAAAGTACTCATCTGATTCTTGGGTTTGGAAAGGTATCTTAATTGGAAGAGACATCTGTATTCAAGGGAAATATATTCAACTTTGAAGTGGCAACAATTGTTGGATTCACAGGGACACTAATCTCCTCCTCATCGATATTGTCAGACATATTAATTTTGGCATTCAAGTTCACTCATGCCTCAACAATAATACTTGCTATTCGAACCAAAGCAATACACTCAACATTCTTGACCTACATCGTGCCTAAGACCTCCACAGTAGGGCCCTCCAAATCCATGGTGGTAGCAACAAAATTGTGTGGAAATTTGACTACAATGACCTTTTTTCAGTTAACAAAGTCTATCATCAACTCTATCGGATGCACCAACCTACTTCAAATGAGAATATTCAAAAATCCTAGACGAACCTCTGGCGGGTAAAACTTTTGTTTAAGATCATTGTCTTCCTGTGGAAGTTGTGTAATAATTGTTCTACCACAAAAGATTCTTTCCAGACGATTGTCTTTTGACTATGACACTAGTCCCATTTGTGCCAACCACAGGGAAACATCTTAGCACCTTTTTTATTGTCATTTCGCTAGTGCCATTTGATTTGTCTCACCACTCTCTTTGCTCTTAACATTTCATCCATTTCCAGTTGGATCCTTCAATGGCTCAAATCCAATGACACTACCTTTCAAGATGTTAAAATGTATTACACTCTTGTGGTCTGCGCACTCTACAGCATTTGGAAATTTAGAAATGAACTTATTTTCAAGAAAATTGAACCTAACCCAATCGGAGTCATTGCTAGAATCAGTGATTTCTTCCATATTGTCCATCTTTCAATTTTGACCCCCTTCAAACTACGATTCCACGACTTTTAAGATCCTTCGCTACTAGATTTCAGGACTCACTTTGGACTCCCTACCTTAATGTGATAAAAAAATGTCACTTTTTCTTGTACTTCATCACAAACAAAGTGGAAGTCAATTTCAATATGTTTTGTTCAATCATGGAACACTAGATTTGCAACAATATAAAGAGTTGCTTGTAGCAAATGTTTTAAACTAATTTTGGAAATAAGATGATGTATGCAAATAATCTCACATGCCAATTATGCAATACTCTATATTATAACTTTGCATTGGAGCTGGACACAGCACTCTACTTGTTTTTGCATGATATCAAGTTGCCTCCTAATTAACACGCAATAATTTGTAGTAAACCTCTTATCATCTTTCAATCCTCCCTAGTCAACATCTGTAAAATCACTCAATTTGAGTGTGTCCATGATAATTTTCTTAATCCTCTTTTGAAGAAACACATGATTTGTTCTAGATATGTTCAATGATTGATTGTCAGTAAAGAAATACCAACCACATAAGCAATAATCTGAATGAGCAATTGTAAGACAATTCAATTTTTTCCATCAATGTGTTATATTTTTCAAGATTTCCAAATAACTCACCATTATCTTTTGTAAGGTGTAAGTTAGGAGTCAAAAGGGTGTAGTGTAGCTTGCATCATGCTTTTCCTATTTTGTATTGGTTACGTACTTTCTTTTAGAGATGATAGTCCCTTCTTGTTTCTCATCACCTCTATTCCCAAAAAGTATTTCAACCATCCCAAGTCCTTTATGTGGAACTTAGTATGTAGAAATAGTTTAAGAGATGTGATTCCTATATTGCCATTATTAGCGGTGATGATATCATTAATGTAACACCCATAACCTATACCTATCGCCAAATTAGGGTTATAGAGTATTACTGTACAATTCAGAACAAATAATAACAAATAGTATCAAGTTTAACAAATTTAATTAACAAATTCATAAATAATCAGATTGGAGTAAATCATACAATTATGGACCTTAAATCAAGCTTACGAGACCTTAAAAATAGTTTAAGAACATTCAGGGACCAATTCGAAGTAAATCAGAACATTTAGAGAAAATTAAAAATTTTCAAAACAGGGGTCACACAATCATGTGGCCAACCCGTGTGACAGAACCCAGACTGTGTGGCTCTAGACATGGTTGTGTGGCTATCCCATACGCCTGTGTGACTACCTCACACGCCCATGTGCATGGCTATGTAACTTTCTGACTTGGGTCACACGGCTGTGCTGCGGGTCGTGTGCCAGCCCGTGTGAACCTTGCACTTAACACGCTCAGGGCACATGCCCGTGTGGGTTCCCTGTGTGTGACAATTTGTGTCCCAGGCCTTGTGTGCCAAAAAATGACCCAAAATGTGCTCATTTCATGTCCAAATGCTTGAGTACCTAAACCAATTCTCAACATATGATTATAAGACTTCAAAATGCATTTTAATGACACCTAAAGCATGCCAAACAATCAATTTAAGGCCTAACTAATGTGTCATCAACGACACCATATTCCAAACACTTAACATTTCATCTACCTAGAATTACATTACACATGCCTTAACTCATTCAAAATAACTTGCATTCAATTCTAACATGCCTTATTTAATTCATATCAAACTTACCTTCCATACTTGACCACGCATGCTTAAACTTGGAAATTAACATGCATACCACATTAGTTACTTATTCCAAAATATCAAAAGCACAATACATACACATTACAAAATATTTATGAACCAATACAATCATGATCAAATGGTCTTATTACATGCCATATAAGCCAAGTTAAATTCAAAATCTACCAAAGAGGTTCTCGAATAATGTGATTCTTTGAGTTGATACGATCTCCTAATTTTCACAAAGCGTATCTACATGAAATAAAACAAATAACACGAGTAAGCTTTCATAAACCTTATTAAGTTCGTCGTTTAAACAATAAAGCTTACCAAATTAAACATAATAATTCAAATAATAAGATTAATTAATAGAGTTCCTATCAACCACAATTCACAACATGTGAGTAATGCTTAAACAATAGTACAATCAATTTTTCCATATTTCAATAACATTCAGTGATCAATAATCAACGCCCAATAAATGATATATGGATACAAGTACACATTTAACCATCTGGAACATATTAAGCGCTCATATGAGCCAGACCCACTGATAACACACCTCGATACTAAGTGCCTAGCCCGTAGGGTAACATCCGCCTCGTAACACACTATAAAATAATGTAATATAACACGATAATTCGCAACAAATGCATGACTTCGGTATATTCAATGAACAGAAGATATACAAAAATCATCATCACATCTCATACCACCCCTGTATCGCGCACAAAATAACCTATTGGCATACCAATTGTACTCTATCATACGTTCATCTGACTCAGGGTTTATAAACAGAAAACAGTGCTATCGTTTCATTCTATCAGTTCTCATTTACAAGACAACATTTTTATTAATCAACACTAACAATTAAATTTCATCTAATAAGCATTTAAAAATTATTAGAATTAAACCAGTCGAACTTACCTCACTAAATTACAGCACGACAAGGTACAGGGGCTATTCTGTAATTTTTCTTTTTTGCGATTTTCGGCTCGTTCTTGATCAAAGTAATAATTTCATGCAATTAACTAATTCCAACAGCCAAATAAACTCATTTTATGCAATTAAGTCATGTTTGATATTTTTACAAAATTACCCTCAACATTTTACTTTTATGCAATTGAGTCCTTAAGCCCAAAACATGCAATTTAACCATTTTTATTCAAATCCAAGCTTAGCTGAATATTCAAGGGCCTCACTATAGTCCATAATTACAATTATTTCATATCAAGCCCTTGTAATTTTATCACTTTAACAATTTAGTCCTTAAATATTAAAATCATCAAAAACTACTTTACATAATAGTCTTATCTAACAACCAAGCTTAATAATCTACAATAAAATTTCAAGAATATACTAAACTCATCAATGGCACAATCCATAAATTTTAGCAGTTTTACAATTTAGTCCTCGGGTTAGCTAGATTTAGCTAATACGAACTAAAAAACATAAAAATTACTAAAAACAAGTGAAATTTCACTTACCTATTGAGGGATCTACTTTGGCCGAATGGTCTTATAGTTTATCTAGGTTTTCGGTTTGTACAATAGCAAAAAGAAAGAAAATGACCATGTTTTTCTAACTTATTTTAATATAAATCTCTTATTTACTATTTTACTAATTTACCCTTTTATTATTTACTCTCAAATTTTATCATTTACAAGCCCAAAACCGTCCACTACAATTAATAATGGTTTAGTTACCATATTAATCCACCACTCATTTCCTCTGTAGCTGTTTAACTCCTTTAAATAATAGAAGCTAACATTTACAATTTTTACGATTCAATCATTTTTACTTAATTAACTCTTTAAATGATAAAATTTCTTGAATAGAATTTAATATGACACTAATGACCTCATAATTATTAAATAATTAATATTTACGAGTTGACATGTCGAAATTATGGTCTCGAAACCAATCTTTCCAACACCACTAAAAACGGGATGTTATAATTAATATATACCATAAGAAGAATGATATTTATACAAATACTGATCGATTACACTCACGTCTTTAAATGACAGACTTTGGTGTACTCTCATTGAGCAACAAACCCTAGTGGTTGCTTTATGTAAACTTATTTTTAGAGATCACCAAGGACAAAAAACATTCTTGATATCTAATTGATGTAAGGTATCTACTACGGAAATAAACAAACGAATGGAGGCCACTTTAGTAGTCATTGGATAGAATATATATCAGAGTAATCGACTCTATAAGTTTCCGTACACCTTTTGCCAACAAGACTTGCTTTAAGGCGTGAAACATAACAATCTTGATTAATTTTGACTAAAACATCCACTTGTAACTAGAAACTTTCTTTATTTTGGGTAAATGTATCAAATTCAAGTGTTATGTTCATTAGGGGCATGTATTTCCTCTATCATTATAGTGTGCCAACTAGTGATTTAAAGCCTTTTAAAAAAAACTTAAGAATAGAAATAAAGTCTAGGCATGCAATTAAAGAGTAGGATGAAGGGGAAATGATCATATGAAACATAATTAGTAAGAAGAGACATTCACCTTTTCAAAGCAATGGGAAGGCTGAAAGAACTTGGAGTTGGATTTGATGAGGGCACTGATAAATGACATAGGCTATTGATCTCCTTCCTTCTGGAATATACATGAGTAATAGTGGCCTTATCTATGTATGGAGAACGAATTTACGTTATTATTAAAAGCTCAATGATATTTAACAAATCTACATGACTCACTGTTTAGTAAAGAAAAATTTTGAAATTGCGAATATAAGGTATTTAATATGGCTAGAGAAAGATGCCCAAAATCCACAACACGTTTCAACTATAATGATTGCACCAGAACAAATAATAGATTAAAGTACACATGTCAAAACATAAATATCATCAGATTCATTTACGAATAGTTTGTTTTTTCTTAAGATCTTAAAATACACATTGATAAGGAAAAATAAGATGCAATAGTTTAGGTCATGATTTTACTCACGAAATGAGGTTAAAGGAAAGTTTTGTTGGGATTTTATGCCCTTAGTGTAGTTATTTCATTATTTATGTTTGTAATTTTTCAAACAAATTGGTTAATAAAATCTTATAGTTAAATTATTATCTTTTGTACAAATTGGTTAATAAAATCTCACAGTTCTCAATGGTTTTTACACAAAAAAGAAAAATGCATAAAGCAAATAATAACTCAATGACTACTTAAGGTTTAACTAATACTAAGTTGCATCATAAGGATGAATTATAATATAAGAAGACAACTTATATTAGTGGTAATCTAAATGGTTCGTACTTCTAGAAATTAAAATTGAGTTATTAATTCAAGGAACTATTATATTGTTTGTCAAGTCTATAACACCCTGTAATTGGCTCGATCAACGGGTCCGATTATGAGATGTCAAATCAGACTTATGAATAACTTGAATAGTTTACAACGAAATTGTACGACTAACATGACTAAAACAATCAAATATGCCATCCTTAATCATATTTAACTTAGCTCGCATATTGTCAGTAACACCTTAACATGTTCAATTAGCTGGCCTGTTATACGAAAGTACAACTATAAATTTCTAGTTTAAAAATCTTAATAGGTTGACTTATGAAAAATTAACAAATAATAACTTTAATATTTTGAATTGATTTCTCTTTATTATAAATATAATACTATGGTTTATACTTAGTTACAATAAAAATTTTTGACCTTGAGGCTTAACCTCTAGGACGCCCCATTATATGCATGTTTTAGTTAAGAATACAAGTTCGCCTAAGCTTGAACGAATTCTGGTCCAATCCCTCTTTAGCTCTTTATATAAACCATTATACTTAGAAAATACAATGAAAACTAAGTAAGTTTGAATGAACTTAGTGAGATACTAATATAACATACCGTTTATGAATTTATAAGTTAGAACTTCATGGGTCTGATCTTCCGTTTGACACCACTTGCATAAGCATAGTCCGCACATCTTCCCAGCGTACTCTTGTCCTCTCTTGCATTGGCTCAACTTGAAAATTTACACACTTTCTACATTGTCACAATCCTCTATTTCTATTGCTCGTGCTATAAGCTTAGCAATTTTTACCATTTTGGATCAGCGAACAACGGATTGACTCTAGAAAACTCATGCATGAAGATTCACACTTGGAGAATCCTTACATGCAGATTTACACATAAAGTCTTATATATGTAGACTTGAGCTTAGCGAATACATACTTGCAGACCATACTTGTGAACCTTTACATGCGAAATCATAATCACAGATTCATATACGCGGGTTCTTATTTGCAAAGTCATTTTTAAATGATAGTTACCGCCAGACTCATGTATGGTGGATAGTCATTGTAGACTCTTGATTTAAAGATAGTCCTTAGCGAACTCTTACATAAGAGAAGATACCTACGATTTTTTTCTTGAGAAAATAATTTATACGAACTCTCGTAGCTTGAACATAAAGACAATCCCATGTAATCTCTTGTTTGGTTAAAAGTTCATACTGATTCTTACGAAAGATAATCTCTTTGAACTCTTAAATTTGAAACATGAATATAAGATCAGCAGATTGTCATAGCTTGAATCATAAAGATAAATCTAGCGAACTATCATACATACGAATTCATATAAAAAATTCATGGATGTGAACTCATTTATGGCACTCATACATGCGAATCCATAAATGAATATTTATGTATAAACGTGGATTCATATACACGAACTGTTTGCATACTTTCACATAGAGAAATTCCACATATAACTTTGCCATGAAGCTCAAAGAACAAATCCAGCAAACTGTAGTAAGTTGAATCATGAGATCGATCCAGAGGACTATCATAAATTGAATTAGGAGATAAGTCCAACGAACTATCTTATCTTGCGTGTGCTTATCGCCATGAGGCTTACTTACATACATGAGGCTTTAAGCCTTAGACTCCATAGAGTCTTATACTTAAAAGAGCCCACATAGGGTTATCACAAACATATACACAATATCATGCATATACATTCTCCGTACAATCCATCCGAATCTCTGTAAAACCAATAACATGTGGCACATGGTGCATAATATGACATTTCTTCAACTTTCATCCGCCATTACATCCCTCCATACTCTTCATACCATTCATTTTCACGACTAAGATATAACAAGCAATCAACTAAACATATTGTTAATAATACAACACAGATCATACCAAACATATCACCTATCAAACCATATTAATGATAACCTCTTCAACAATTACCTTACCAATAATAGTCTATCAAAACCACAAACTTATTATTGCTATGGTTTACATGCTTCGATATATCACCTATCAAACCATATCAATGATAACCTCTTCAGTAATTACCTTACCAATAATAGTCTATTAAAACCACAGACTTACTAGTATAAGACTCAACACTTTACATGCTTCAACAGTACAACAATATCCCAAAACAACACCATACTGATATATAATACAAACATTGAGGATTTGAGTTTAGAAACTCACTAATAAAATACCTGAAAGCTAATATTAACTACATCTGCTTATTTTTTCCTTTATCGCTTAAGTCACCTCTTTCTCGGTTAGCTAAGCACAACAACCATATCAGAATCAAAACGAAGGCATACATGTGTAAGAAAAACATGATTCATTTGCATGCACAGAAACTTTAAAGGTTAACTATGACATTAATCATCACAATACAATTTCAATGAATTAAACTGAAATCATCAATTTTCCTTCTTTTTTTTTTTCAATCAAATTTAATGTTCCTTATCATAATATTTCCTAATAAAGAAAACTCAGTTCTAATGTAACAAGACTAACAGTTGAAATCTAACTATTTTCCAAACAGTCAATTAGAATTCTCTAATTTACACTAGAACCCGTTTAAATAAAAAGTTTTTCTAATTTAATACTCATAATTGCTGTGGCACACCTTTAACATTTTTAGGTGTGACAAAGTCCAATGGGGGAGAAACTTTGTCTTGGGTATTGAAGTGAATGACTCTAAAAAGATAGAGATATGTGTGATTGTTCGGATCAACAATATATTGAACAAGACCCAAGTCAAATTTATTTTAGATCTATTTATGGATTCATTCACTTGTGATATTCATATTGTGGCTTACCTTAATCCTAAGTATATGACTGACTATGTGTATGTAACTCGTATGTTTTGATATATTAAAAGTCTGTGCTCAATTGGTATCAAAATCGAAAGTTAGTATGTTCAATATATAACTTATATATAACACGACTTCACTTAAAATAGTAGAATCTATAACTCAATTAAAAAGTAAATGGTATCCTCTTACTGGCATTGTATGGATATAAATGTGGTCACGATTATTTGTCTAGGAAGAAAGATTGTTATTACTATTTGTTAGTAATAGTTTTTTTTTCACTGTGAACGATACAATGATAGTTAGGAGATAAAATAGGGTTATGTTGGGTGGAAAGATTTAACCCAAAGAGATAAATGATATCTTATTAGGACAACACACTATGACAAGGTTATTAGACAAATCATAAATTTAAGTTGCTTTCGTAATGATATATAATGGAGAGCTCAATAATGATACTTTTAGTGATTTTACTCCATGATTAAATAATTTGTAATTAAGAACTTAATTACAAATTATTTAAACTCTATTAATTACAAATTATTTAAACTCTAATTATATATGTCTGATCGATCCCTTCGTTAGCTCAACATAATCATGTATGGGTCACAATTAGAATTGATATGTTAAAATGAATGAAAACAACAAAAGAGAAATAAACTGCATGTATTACTATCAGTAGTAAACACATTTTCTCGAAAGGAACAAGAGATGAATTATAAGTTATTTTATTTATTAAAATTTATTTATTTAATTAATTGTAATCAAATAATTGATTTCAAAGTAAAAGTTAAATCAGTTAATCACCATATTCTTATCAAATAAGACGATTCAATTAATTTACTCATAGATTCTAATGTGGTAATGTCATCATGATTTTAACGAAATTAGAACTTGGTTGAGAAAATAGTTTTAATGACAAAAATAATATTTTAGAAGAAAATTGGTTATTGGTTTGAATAAATATATAAACTTGTTTTACTTAAAAATTAATATATACATATAATTGTACCAAATACATGAAAATGCTTATTGAGCCTATTAGTAAGGAGGTGAGAGTTACACTAGGATACCTTGGTGTGCATGTGCCACCCACCATATCTGAATTGAAGGGGAATTTTTAAGTTTTTATTAAAATATTATTCCTCTCTTCTTGTTCAAATAGAACTTTTTTGAATTTTTCCTATAAATAAGATAGTCAAATACAAGCACTTGTAGTACATGGATATGTTGTTGAAATTTGGGAAAACTTATTGAGATAGAAATAAATTATATATTTCGTGAGTACTCAAGTTTGTAAACTTTCTACACTAAAAAGTATAAGTTTTCATTTTGTGTTCTGTTTAAAATAAAAGCTCACTCTTTTAGCAATAGAGAGTTTGAGGATAATAAAAAAGATTGTTTAGTTAAAGGTTAAGAATGGCCAAGTTTTACTAGTAAAATAACACAAGTAGTAAATTTGATAAAATTTATTATTATAAATAACATAATATAAGTTTGAATTTATGAAGATTTTAGAATTTCATTCTGTAAATTATTTTTCTAACAAGTTTAACTAAACTTAAAAGAAAAGACAATGTAATAGAAAAGGTTGGATTCACCCTTCCAAAAGTGATGGCACTACAGGTAGATCTATCAACTATAGTTGCAAGAAAGTGATTCATTTGTCTCAAATGTAGAGATGAGTTTGAGATTACTTATGGCACCAAAATGTATGATCCATGCTTTGGTTTTTAGTGAACTTTTCTCTCCTTTGGTTAATTGTTATTCCTAACTCCTTTGAAAATAAAAGCATTTACCATTAAGAATATTTTAGTGAAAAACATTATGAAGGAGAGAGAATTTGAGATTTGGTTGCAAACACAAAAGAAAAACATACCAAGAAGCTCATCACGGCGATTTGCTCCCTTGGAGCTCGTTGCGGGTTAATTCTCCATTATTATTGCAGATAAAAAGTATTTTTTTTTTTAAAATATTTTTATAAAGTGTGATAGAAAAATACTAGGAAAAAGTATGATTTGTTAATTTTTAAAATTCTCCATTATTGTCAAAAATTATGGTTGAAGGTTAAAATGTCATTTTTTTAGCATGATAGTAGAAAGTTAAAAATTAATTAAAATATAAAATATTTAAACAGTTTAATATAAAGGTAGATGAAGTATACATTTTAAATACTTTTTAAGTAATTAACATAAATTATTTGTAAAATTACTGATAAAATATTTTAAAAACTTAAATATAATAATAAACTATATTTAAATAATTTAATATAAAATAATCTAATATATATATATATATATATATATATATATTTAAATAACTAATATAAATAAGAATGTTCCAAACGTAGAAGTCAAAATTACATAAATTTCAATTTTTAGGTTTAGATGGAAAAACACTTTTTCACTGTTATTTTGACCCTTGAAAGCCAAATATTCTTTATTACTTTTACGTTACAGCAAAACTTAATGGAAACAACAGATTTAATTCCTAGTAAGTTATCTTAAAAGTCAATGTAATAGGCGGTGGTGTTCTCCACACATTACAACATTTTGCAAACCTCATATATGCCTCACATTTTCTCCTTTGTCGGAGTCTATAATGCATTGAGTTTGAAATTTGATTTGCGTCTTCTTTCATTTTAACTGGTCTAATATATCGTAAGGTGGGATTTTAGTTAAGTGATAGTCCTTGTTAATGCTTCTCAAGTAAGTAATTGGAGCGGTTTAATTTGTGTACTATAATTTTTTTATACAATATTAAAAATAGGATATGAAATTATATGGTCTGAACTAGCGTTAACAGATGTGTAATTAAAATTTTAATTACAACTTTATTTAAGTCAAGATTTTGTGTCCATAGTTTTGGACGGTATTAGAACTATCTCATAATTGTTACTTTTTTTTTCACTGGCATTCATAGTCACATTTGATTTATTTAATTTTTTATTGAATCAAAAGAAAACTTTATGTAATTAATAAAGAGTTAGTATTTGATATATTAACAATATATCTTTTTATTCTATAAATAACTTTGAAAAATTAATACGTCTCTTTTTTTTAAAATAATTATTCTTTTAATATAGTGTTACACTCTTATAATATATACGTTATTTGTAAACTCTAAAAATTCTATCAAATAATTTCTAATTAGTAAGTGACCCAATCAATTAAAGGAAGCCCAGTATCCCAAATAATTAGCCCAAAATAGCAGCCCAAGAAAGACAACAAACTATCAACCCAAAATAACATCCCTCTACTTCCCAAAAATAGCAAATGGTAAACAGCCCACAATAGCAATTCAAATAATTAAATGGCAACCCAGAAAAAGGGAGTTCAATAAAAAATGAAATCATTTAAACGACAACCTTATGAAATATATTTCAAATCCCTCAATAATTTAGATAGTTAAAAAATTAAGTATCGAAAAATTGTCATTGATAAATTAAAGAAATTAAGGGCTGAATTTAAGTGATAAAATTTGTTTGGTATATTACTTAAAATTAATTATGAAATGTAATTAGATTGTTTTACTAAACATAAATTTTAAATTATAAAAAAATATATTTTATATTTTATTTTTTATTAAGTGATAATTACCAATTTCTTTGCACCTTTTTATAAAAGAAAACTGGATTGGATTGTTTTTATTTTGGATTATCAAATATGTGTAAAAAATTAAATCACTGAAATATTAATTTTTAATTCATTTAATTTTTTCAATAGTTTACCCGACAATGTCTAATTATTGAAAAAATAAGTATTGAATTTAAGTTATAAAATATGTTTAGTATATTTCCTAAAATTAAGTATGAAAAATGATTAAAATGTTTGATAAATGCAATTTTTCAAAATTAAAGGTAAAATATTTAAAGGATAATGTTCAAAGAAATAAAATAAAAAGAATTGAAAAAAATCTACATTAAGTGATAAAAAAACTCTTATCAATTTCTACATTTTTTCATTGAAAAAAAAATCTATCATTTACTTTTTATTATGGATTATAAAGTACTTAAAAAAATTAAACCAATTTATTTGTTTTCAATGAAATTGCTCCATGCATATTAAAAACAGGGTAACCTTGTAAAAGAAGGAATTAGCTACTGTAGTATATGATTAAAACCATCTATTGAGTATGTTTTGGATTAAAACATAATCAAAATGAAAAATATATTAAATATATTAGATTAAAAATTATATATAACAAAATGTTTAAATTATTTTATTTTTATAAATTTTTAAATAATATATTAAAATTTATTTTTTAAAAATAAAATAATGTGTATAAAAATATTTTTGATTTTCTATTACTGAAGTAATTATTTATTATTTATTTAAATACTTATTTATATAAATGCTAGTGTATTGATCGTTATTTTATATGCATTTTTAATGATATTTAACATATAAATCTTTAACATGAAAAGAAAACAAAGCTATGTAAGAAATTACTTTAACATTTAAAGATATAAAAAAAAAAAACATAATTAAAAGTAAGGATAATTTTGAAGAATATTTTTCAAGTTGAAAATTGACTTGAAATTTTGGAGTCAAATTTTATTATGAACTTTAAAAAAAATTACAATCTCTGGATTTCTTGATTACAAAGAAATTTTTTTTTATTCTTCTTTTTTATAAAGCTTTAATCTAAGGTTTGTCAAGATTTGACCTTGGGATAATGTAGTTTACTTCAAGGGTCATTGAGACTTGATCTTGAATCAATGATATTCGCTTCAATAGTCGTCGAGGCTTGATCTTGAAAACAGGTTTGGACCTCTTTTCTTCAATTTAATTGGATCAAAATAGCGCTTTCTTTATAAACGCTT
This sequence comes from Gossypium stocksii, assembly GCA_020496765.1. Classification (NCBI taxonomy): domain Eukaryota; kingdom Viridiplantae; phylum Streptophyta; class Magnoliopsida; order Malvales; family Malvaceae; genus Gossypium; species Gossypium stocksii. Next base: position 18,856,367 of record CM035631.1, on the reverse strand, counting down.
TTGGCTTTCTCTCATCTATTAAACTAGATTGGAAGGTGACTTTTCTTTAGAAAAAGTATGACACTTATCGAAAGTTTTTTAATTTCTTCAGAGATTTTTGCAAAGAAGTTTTAAACTTTTTAAACTTTCGAATATGTGTTATCCATTTTTATAATGCCAGTCAATTAAGTAAAGAAAGTTTTGTAGGATTTAACTTATTCATTTTAAGTGTCCTACAAGAATTAAACTCCTTTATTTGTTATGTTTATCATATGAATTTAGTTTATTAAAGATAAAATAACAAAATAATTTTTAAAGACAATTTTTTTTATAAAAGTGTTCTAAAGGATTTAATTTCTTTCTTTCTTTATTAATTTAATTTAAGATAAACAATAATGACAAATGATGAATTCTGGTTAGTTCAGAATTTCTCCCTCTACAAATGCCCCCTTAAGACTCGGTTATGTAAATGACTTTTGTTGAGTTTAAAAAGTAGGCAAGTCTTGAAACTTTATTTTCTTTCAATTTGGAAGATTCTTTTTCCAAGGATGGCATCGATTTTTTTTTCATTTAGACTGAACTTGGCAATGAAATCAGACTACCTATGCACCCTTATTTTTTCAAGGATCAAGTTATAATGTAGTTCACTTTTTTTATGGTTGTGCAGTTTAAGCTCACGCTTAGGAGCATCTATTTTTGGATGAACAGTTTAAACTCGTGCTTAAGAGTATGATCATTATTTTGTGCTAACAGTTTAAGCTCGTGCTTAAGAGCATCATCATTTATTTTGGATGAACAATTTAAGCTTGTACTTAGGAGCATTATTGTTTGGGAGCATCAACATTTTGAATGAATAATTTAGGCTCATACTTGAAGCAATGTGACAGTTTAAGCTTATGCCTAAGAGCGTTGCTTTTTATTGGCTTATTTGACATGTGATTGGAGTTTAATCCTGACCATTTCTATATTTTAGAAATAGAAGAGTGCCCTTAATCCTTTGGAAATCCAACGTCCTACTTTTGCTTGGAGCTAGTGTAATAGGGTTGAATGAACCAAATTTTATGGTTCTATCCATCATGTTGAATTGAGAAACCATAGTGGGTGATGTCAAGTTTGATGATGCTACCTCTACTTCAAACTCATTTTTTTCTTCTTTATGGAGTTGCATGATTTTATCTTTCAACACGAAACATTTCTCAAGAGGATGACTAATCAATATGTGGTATTTGCAATAGTTTGGATCATCTAAGGTCACTTCATTTTCGGTAACCAAATCAAGTTAGCTTTTAAAATTTCTTCATGCATGTTGGGAACATTAACATTATGGAAAGGATACTTATTTTCTTGCTTCTCGTTTAGTGTGACTCTATTTGTGCCTTTGACTTGAGCAAAAATGCGTTTCACATTTATGACCATGGACTAATCGACATCTTCATTATCAACTAAAATTTTGCTCCCGTTGTGAATTGTTTGTTCAAGAGGTTTTTGATTTGAAATAGTTGTTATATTGAACTTCATGTCGTAAGCTCGAGTAGCTAAGTTTTCATAGGACTTCGACTTCATGCCTTTGAGAATGTAACGTAAGCTTCAGTTCATACATTATATGCACATGCCGATGGGAAGGGATTTTAACAATTTCTATTTGTAATTAAGACTTAAATTCCTTCAGTGGTAGATGTAATCGATGACTGGATTGTCTTTCCACCATTTTGAGATGCAAGGAGTACTATAGAATCAATTAAGAAATTGTTGTTCGAATTCTTCATAGCTATCAATCATTCGAGACTCAAGACTAGTGTATCAATTAAAAGCATTTCCTTTCAATGATCAAATAAATTGTTTCACCATGAGATCCCTATCATTATTGACGCCTTTACAAGTTTCCACGAAGTGGGCACATGTTGATGTAGATTTCTTTTGCTATTGAATTGTTGGAATTTTGGAGGTTGGTGATTTATTAGCATTTTCCAATGATTGATCCTCTAGGTTTATGGCTTTGAACATTATATGAAGGCAGAGAAATATTTTTAACTTAGTCTTTAGTGACTTCTTTGATTTGCTACTTAAGTTGACATGAAAAAAATACTTTGAAGTCCTTCTTCGATAGCTTTGATTTCACTAACTTCTTGAAGAATTTGATGTTCAGTTTTTTTAATAAAAAAAAAAACTAGTTACAAGAACTTAAAATCCATCCCCAAATGGGGAATTCTCTAGAAGTTGCAGCCCAAGCCTTCTCTTGTGATTCATCTTTGCCAAGCTATTCGCGTCTTGATTGTCTTATCTAGAAACATGTCAAATACTCCAATAGTCAAATCGTGACAGTAACTGATGAATTCTCTTAACCAGTGCAGAGTTGGAGTCCTCCAAACATCTTTCCTTAATTACCTTAATCGCTTTAGGACTATCATACTGAATTAACACTTTGTCCTACCCTCCGGTCAATTAAAAGTGTTAACCCATCCAAGATGCCCTATAATTATGTATCGAACACTGAACTGTTCCCCAAATATCTTTTGAACCCAAATAACCATATTCCATTACGATCTTGTACAATTTCTCCTTTTGCGGTGAATCTAGCGTCATGATTTACTGAACCATCAGTGTTCAAACAAACCCAATTTCCAGTCAAATTTAAGCAAGGTATCTCAAAACCTGTCTCTATCTCATGCCTTCTGGCTATCGATAAATACTATTTTGCCCAACTATAGGAAGTCTTAATTATATCACTGTTACTTCAGAAATTACCTTGGAAAATGAAGATGTTTCGATTTTTCTAAATACGCCAAATGATAATCGTAAAGAACATTACCAGTCCACGTCGCTCGTATAATTATCCCTACTATTCTAAAGGTTTTCATTGAGCCATTCTTGCAAATTCCCATAGTAAAAGTTGTTATGTCTTTCAATGGGAATTAAATAGTTACAAACATTTTGCGCTGCTAGATAGTCTTTAATAGTATGTAACACATCCTTAGAACTATGCCCATAAACTACACAGGTCGTACTATGTCCAAAACCCCTTCTAACTCTCTCCATATTAGTTAACAGCCGTTGCTTGAAAACAAGCCAAAGAAAGAAACGAACTTGTTAAAGTCCTTAAAATTTCAAAGGTAATCACCATACTGCCTCCTTCGAATTCCGAGAAGTTCCTCGAAGATTTTGATATGCACTTTTAACAGAAAAAGACCTCATAGAGGTGCCCCCCAAATAATTATATCATTCCCTACTGCTGAATAGGGGGGAGGAATTCCTACTATATTGTTGATCACCTCATCTGGTAGCCAAAGCTGAAAAAGATTAAGGTTCTAATCCCCATCATTAGTAACCATATCATTTAACAAGCAGTCCAAATCTAGACAAGAATGACCAAGAATCCAGTTAACAAGATGAGCTATATTCAGCACCCTAAAGGTCGTGCCAATATTTGATAGATCTCCTATCCCCTATTGACCAAAGCAAGTTCTCTCGTATAAGCAACCAAGCTTTTTCCAGGGCTTTCCACAAGAAAGAACATCTACCACAAGATATTGTCTCAAGTAACCTCCTAGAAACCCCATACTTGGCTTGAAGAACCTAAACCCAAAGAGCCTTAGAATCTAACCCAAGATTAAATCTTAATATCATTATAAATTACATATTATGATCCTGCAATTTTTAGAATCCAAGACCATCATGTCCCCTTGGTTAGCAAATATTATCCCAACGGATCAGAGCCACCTTTTTCCCACTATTTGAAGACCCTCAAACAAACTATCTAACCATCCGCTTAATTTTCTCACAAAGGCCCTTTGGAATCATCACTGACTGCATGAAATAACTTGGGATTACCAACAAAATGGACTAAGCTAGAGTTGCTTTACCAGCTAAAGATAAAGACTTAACATCTCAACTCTACAGTTTACTTCAAACCTTCTCCATAACAAACTGCAAGGTATTGTTTGTAATTCTATCATGAAAAAGAGGGACTTCCAAATGGCTCTCCAGATTTTGTGCTCTGCGAAAACTAAGAATAGAACACAAGCTCTCCTTTAAGTTGTCATTGACTCCTTCAGAAAAATAAATATTGTTCTTATAGGTATTGATCTTATGCCTTGAGTAATCACATAAGTTATCCAGCACCCTTTTAAACATCATAACTTGGCTTTCCTCTACATGCCCAAAAATGATCAAATCATCTACAAAGAAAATGTGAGATAGGGAAGGATCGAAGCGAGATAGACGAACCGAATTCCAAAAACTAGAGCTAATAGCTAAATGAATAATATGCCCCTACCATTTTATACACAAGACGAAAAGATAGGGGGACAGTGGACACCTCTGCCAGGCACCTCGTGCAGGTCTAAATTTCTGTGTTGGAGTTTCATTTCATAATATCTGTATGGTAGAGTTAGTGATAACAAACATGATAACATTATGAAGAAAGTTAGGAATACCTGTGACTTGAAGGGATGCATCAATGAAGTCCCATTGCACTCAATCATAAGCCTTTTCAAGATCTATTTTAATAGCCAACCAATTTCTTTTCTTTTGTTTTATTTTCATGGAGTGAATCATTTCCTTCGCAATTATGATTTTATTTTTAGTACTCCTTCCCACAATAAACCCAGCCTGTTCTTGTCCAATAATTTTTTAGAAAATCACTTTGAAACGATTAGCGATGATCTTCATAACTAGCTTATAGAGAACCGGACATAAACTATTAGCGCAAAACCGAGAGAAATTTTTAAGATTTTACACTTTAAGGATAAGTAAAATTAAAGAATTATTTAAATCTGGATCAATTTCGTCTCATGTAAATACCTTTTTAACCCAATCACAAACCGAAATCCCAACACAATCCCACTGGCTCTGAAAGAAAAGAGCATAAAACCCATCACTACTGGGAGCTTTTAAAAGACTTATATCAAACATGGCAGTCTTTATTTCTTCATCAAAAATCGGATTACTCAAAAACTAAAACTTGTCATCCTTTAGCTGTGGAAACAAATTTTGAGGAAGACTTCTCATTGGGCCCGGATATTTACCATACGATTTTTGAAAAAAACTAGTCACCTTATGACATAGATCTTCCTCATCAAAAGTCCATTCCCCTGGCTCATTTTTTTAAAGTTGTGATCCGATTCTACTTCCTTTTCTAGAGTATGTGTTAATGAAAAAACTTAGTATTCCTATCTCCCCCCCCAAAAAAGCTAGTCACACCAAGTCTTCTATTTACAAAGCATTTCTTCGTGATATAAGACATTTTCCAACTCCTCCCGTACCTTTAATCCCGCCTGAAAAAGAAAATTTAAATGGGCATAATCAAGGCCTTTATGAATATTTGTCAGTCTCTGAATCAACCATTTTTTACTTGTCCCAATATGTCTATAAACCTTCTCATTCCAATCTTTAAGTTGACTTGTAAAAGTTGAAAGCGTAGAGGACATAACATCATTTGTAACACCCCTAACCCGTATCCGTCGCCTGAACAATGTTATGAGGCATTACCATACAAAGCTAACAATTTATATCCAATTTCACACATTCAGATGATAATCAAATTGCATGGATCAAAAAATAACCATTAGCTATACATACGACATTCGAAAACCTTTACTTCTCAACTTATAGAAACAACTACGAAATTCTCATCCTTTTTATTTGTACATATAACTAATATCAAATAGTGACCTAATTACTATTACTAATAGCCGATTGTACTAACTTAGTAATATAAATCATTCAACGTAAACATAAGTCATTATTTAAACATATGAGCACTTATTAAGTTTCAAAAGTGATTACTTATCAATGGGTATAGCCGAATCTCTTGATAACAAAGCAAACTACTATTAAGTCATATTATGCGTTTAACACCATTGAAAACTTATACTACTTCATTTAACCATACATGAATAATAAGATTTTTATCTTACTTAACCACTTAAACATATCTATCAAAATATGTAGCCATTTTCGCATGGCTTAAATATATACATGTTCAAAACATAACTTGTTTTCAAAAGAGAGTTAAGCCTATACATGCCATTTTTCAAAATATAGACTATTTTAAAATACCAAAACAGTGACGATAGTGTGGATGCCTTCAGAGTAGATACCCGAGCTCGTAGCTTCCAACCAAGGTCTATAAAATAGAGAAGAACACAAATATTCACAGTAAGCAATTAAGCTTAGTAAGTCTTAAGTAATTTAATACCACTAAATTCAATTATACACATTATTCAAGTATAACACTACTTAGCCGAACATGTAGGACAGTATATATGTACTTATAACATGTCACTCCATTTAACTTTAAATTTATATAATCAGGGGCATTTTAATATTTCCATGCCAACTATAATTCAATCAAAATGAACAAAATATAATATCATATCCACATGTAATTTTCCATGATCATAATCACATATAAACATCATATCCTTCCACAAATCATTCCACAAGGACCAAGTGTTCATATATGAACATAAACATAGAATCACTTCACATATACTTCGCATCCATCATCTAATTCACTTAGTTCTTATGTGCATAAATAGGTTATACATACCTGGATAACTTAATTAATTGAACGAATCCACATGTCGTATTAGCACAAAGTCTCATAACATTACACTTTTATTAGTTCACCAGCATTTAGCCTGCTAGGTAACAACCTGAATTTATCACCGGCATAAAGCCTGCTAGAATTTCACAGTCTGAAACACATTCACCAGCGTTTTATTTGCCTGTTTGGCTCTAAGCCTGATATATCACCAGCTTATAGCTTGCTAGGTCAAAGACCCGAATCACAATTCAAGGAAAATCTAACAAAGTCGTAGCCGTACCATGGTCAAGTGCATATGCATGTCACATTTTACAACCACATTAATCAAATTCACGTCCTACGAATAGGAACACATACTAATCCTATCCTTATAACACAATCACATTCATTAAGTATAAGTATCAATGGGGTATATATATATTATAAATCTCAATTCACCTTTCTTTCACATTTGTTTAACACCTATTACTCAATCCGAACACTTTCCACAAAGCTTAACTTAAATCATACTTGCCATTTGGCCATATAAGCATAATTCACTCATCATAATACATCTTTTAGCACACCTTATTATCATATACATTTCAACTTGCATCAACTAGCCACATTTAGCTTATACCATCAAATCAATTCATATTCGACACATTCACTATATAAAATCAAATATCCTCCTCACTATATTCGTAACATTTAAGCATATAGAAAGAACCAAGTCTAAACACTTAAGAACTTACCTCAGTTGATAGTATTTGACAAGCTCACTACTCAACAAGCTTTGTTTTTCCCCGATCCGAATCTGTTCCCTTATGTTCTCAAGCTTAATAAAAAAAATAAAGAATTTCAACTCATCATAATCGATTTCTCATGTATCATATTCGACTATAGTCTATTTCATTCAAGATAAGGAAAATTAATCACTTACTTAATAATGTGTATATATATATATATATACAACAAAAACTCATTTCCAACATCTCAATATACTTTAACCTAGGCAAGGATTTATGCAAAACAATTACTTTTGCCGAATTTGTTTCATGCTCTACTACGTTCATCTACTGTTTTAAATTATCAATTCAGCTTCCCACAATACAAATATTCAAGCCTCACATTCGGAAATGACATTTTTCCATTCAAGAAGTAAATAATCTCATATATGATGATACATATGGTGAATCTCATTTTCGGCCCCTTTCTATATGCATCAATTTAAATCACTTATTATTAAAAAATCATATTCGGCAATTGCAACAACTAAATTAACAATTAAACATCATCTTATCAGCTAACGCAAGGTTTCACCACTTAACCACATTGGCCAAATACCTTCTAAGGTTACCAAAAGCACAATATTTGCTCAAATCATCATTTAAGTTCACATTCGGCAACACACATAAAATTTCTAGAAAAATTAAGCATTCGTTTCTAGCATTTAGCATAAATTCCACTCAGTACTACTCTAGCTAGTTACCGTTAACCATCTAAGCCACATATATATTGATTTAGCTAGCTCAAACTTCACCTTTCTACCATTTCTATCTAAAACATCAAAACACTATCCCTTTAGCAATTATCATTCATGGCCGAATGTATATTTTGTCACCAACTCAAAAATTAACATATGGGTTATGATAAGAACTTAACCACCAACTCAATTTCACCAAATTTAAAAGAAATAACATGAAATCCTACCTTAATTAGTCTTTAAGATGGCCAAATGCCCTTGTTCTTTTCCCTTCTTCTTTCACTTTGTATTTTTGGCAAAATGAGGAAATGAACATGACAAAACTTTGTTTTTATCGCCCCATTTTATTATATTATAAACATGTTTCATATTATAACATAATTTAAGTTTATAAATTATTATTATATAAAGCATATAATGCCTTAAACCAACTCCCACTACCGTATACATAAATAAAATGGTTTAATAACCATGCAAATCCTCTACATTGGTAATCTACAATATTCGGTCACTTTGAAATCTACCTACCACATTTTCAAAGTTTAACAACCAAGCCCTCTTTAATTATTTAACCTATTAGATGATCAAATTTCCATACTAACTTTTGGCATATACTAATTCACATATGAAACACACAAGTTATAGCATTAAATAAATTTTCTAACTCGGTTTCATGGTTCCGAAACCACAATTCTGATTAGGGTCAGAAGAGGGCTGTCACAACTCTCCCCCTTAGGGATTTTCGTCCCCGAAAATCTTACCAGCGAATAGGTTAAGGTAACGTTCTTTCATTGAGTCTTCAAGCTCCCAAGTCATTTCCTCAACCCCGTGTTTGAGCCACAATACTTTTACTAACGAAATTTTCTTATTCCGTAGTTCTTTCACCTCGCAAGCCAGGATAAGCACCGGTTCTTCTTCATAACTCAAATCAGACTGAATTTCAACCTCTGACAGATTTATGACATGCGAGGGATTGGATCTATATAGACGGAGCATCGAAACATGAAAAACATCGTGAATCTTTTCAAGCTCGAGTGGTAATATTAATCTGTACGCAACCGGCCCAATTCGTTTTGAAATCTCATACGGTCCGATAAATCTCGGGCTCAATTTACCTTTACGGCCGAATCTGAGTACCTTTTTCCAAGGTGAAACTTTAAGAAACACTTTGTCTCCGACTTGATACTCTATATCTTTCCGTTTCAAGTCTGCATACGACTTCTGACGATCTGATGCTACTTTCAGACTTTCACGGATCACTTTTACTTTCTGTTCGGCCTCTTTAATCAAATCAACTCCGTAGATCTTATTCTCACTAAGCTCGATCCAAAACAACGGTGTACGACATTTACGACCATACAAAGCCTCGTAGGGTGCCATCTTAATACTCGATTGAAAACTATTATTGTATGCGAATTCAACCAAAGGCAAGTATTGTTCCCACGAGCTACTAAACTCAAGAATGCAACATCTCAACATATCCTCGAGTATTGAATAACTCACTCAGATTGACCATCTGTCTGGGGATGGAAAGCAGTGCTAAAATGTAACTTGGTACCCAACACATCTTGCAATTTCATCCAAAATCGCGAGGTGAACCTCGGATCTCTATTTGACACAATAGAAGTGGGCACCCCGTGTAATCTTACAATCTGAGAAACATACAATTCGGCTAACTTATCAAATGAATAATCCGTACGAACGAGAACGAAATGAGCCGACTTCGTCAATCTATCAACAACAACCCAGATCGTATCTTTCTTGCTCGGTGACAATGGCAACCCAGATACAAAATCCATCGTGACACGATCCCATTTCCACTCAAGTATCATAATTGGTTGAAGCAATCCCGAAGGCACTTGATGTTCCGCTTTCACTTGTTGACATATCAAACATTTCGAAACAAAGTCAGAAATGTCTCGTTTCATACTATGCCACCAATATTGACGTTTCAGATCGTTGTACATTTTCGTGCTACCAGGATGCATTGACATTCGTCTGCTATGAGCTTCGTTCAAAATTATCGGAATAAGCTCTTAATTTCTCGGAACACAAAATCAATTTTTGAATCTCAAACAATCATTGCCATCAATTCGAAGCTCTGAATCCTCTTTCGAATCACATTGAGCCCGTTTAATAATTAAATCATCATCAACTTTTTGAGCTTCACGGATTTGTTTACATTAACATTGGTTTTGCTTTTAATTCCGCTACTAACACATCATCAGCGGATATAGCCAAATGTACATTCATTGCTCGTAGAGCAAACAATGATTTTAGACTTAGAGCATCAGCAACCACATTAGCCTTTCCCGGATGATAATCAATGACAAGCTCATAATCTTTCAATAGTTCTAGCCATCGTCATTATCTCAAATTCAAGTCTTTCTGAGTCATCAAATATTTGAGGCTTTTATGATCGGAATAAATATGGCATTTCTCTCTGAACAAGTAATGACACCAAATTTTCAGAGCGAAAACAATAGCAGCTAATTCAAGATCATGAGTCGGATAGTTTCACTCGTGAGGTTTTAATTGTCTCGAAGCATATGCAACAACTCTGCCCTCTTGTATCAAAACACAGCCTAAACCGTTCAAAGAGGCATTACTAAAGATCACAAATTCCTTACCGGATTCCGGCTGAACTAACACTGGAGCTTCGGTCAAAAGAGCTTTTAACTGATCAAAACTTTTTTGACACTTTTCTGACCACTCAAATTTAACATCTTTCTGAAGCAACTTTGTTAACGGTGTTGCTATCATCGAGAAGCCTTTCACGAACTGTCTATAATATCCGGCAAGTCCCAAAAAGCTTCAAACTTCCGAAACATTCCTCGGAGGTTTCCAATCAAGTATAGTTGAAATTTTACTGAGATCAACCCGGATACCTGATGCAGATACAACATGTCCCAAGAAGCTAACCTTACGTAACCAAAACTCACATTTACTAAACTTTGCGTACAGTTGCTTGTCCCGTAGAATCTGCAATACCAATCTCAAATGTTCAGCATGCTCAATTTCATCGCATGAATAGATCAGAATGTCATCTATAAACACAACTACAAACCGATCTAAATATTATCTGAAAATCTGGTTCATTAAATCCATGAAAATTGCAGGGGCATTAGTGAGCCCAAAAGGCATCACCAAAAACTCGTAGTGTCCATACGTCGTTCTAAAAGCAGTTTTAGGCACATCGGAGTCTCTAACTCGCAACTGATAACAGCCCGATCTCAAGTCTATCTTCAAAAATACTGAAGCTCCTTTTAACTGGTCAAATAAATCATCAATTCGCGGCAACGGATATTTATTCTTTATCGTAACTTTATTAAGTTGACGATAATCAATGCACATTCTCATGGTTCCGTCTTTCTTTTTCACAAACAGCACTGGTGCACCCTAGGGAGAGAAACTCGGTCGAGCAAAACCTCTATCTGTCAATTCTTGCAACTGAGATTTCAATTCTTTTAATTCGGTCGGTGCCATACGATACGGAGCTATCGAAATCGAAGTTGTTCCAGGTACTAACTCTATACTAAACTCTACTTCTCGAACAGGTGGCAACCCAGGCAATTCTTCGGGGAATACATCCGGATATTCACAAACCATAGTTACGGTTTCAAGTTTCCTTTTTGATACTTTACTATCTAGAATATACGCTAAATACACTTCACATCCTTTTTTCACATACTTCTGAGCCAACATCGAAGATATCACTGCCGGTAACCTGTTCAAATCAGTAGACTCAACTTGAATTATTTTACCATTCGAACATCGCAAGTCAATTGCTTTTCTTTTGCAATTTACTACAGCATCATGCACAATTAACTAATCCATACCGAGAATAATATTGAACTCATCAAACGGCAATAACATCAAATCGGTCCGGAAACAAAAATCTCGAATCATTAGGGGACAATTCTTACATACCTTGTCAATTAACCCACACCGACCCAAAGGGTTTGACACTCGAATCACAAATTCAGTAGACTCAACAGGTAGAGTCTTACTGGATGCTAAAGTTTCACACACATAGGAATGAGTTAAATCGAGGTCAATCAAAGAAATAACATCAGTACCGAAAAGAGTGAAAATACCGGTAATAATATCTGGGGAATAAGCCACCTCGCGAGCGCGTATGGCATAAGCTCTAGCAGGTGCACGAGCCTCGAATCGAACAACCGTATCTCTAGTCCCTCTCTGACTACTACTAACGTTACCCGTATGTCTAGGTGGTCTACCTCGTGCTGCAGTATTACTAGGTCTCCCACTCAGATCAGTATTCTGTTCAGCTAATTTCAGACAGTCCCGGATAAAATGATTAGCTGACCTACACTTGAAACAAGAGCGATCGTGCAATCTGCAGTTCCCCGAATGCCATTTACCACAATACTTGCACTCGGATCTATTCTGACGGTCATTGCCAACACTAGCAACGGAGGTAGCTCGTGTACTCATAGGAGGTTGATCGTAATCTCGTCTGGAGAAGCTCGAAGATTCTTGGATCGGCCCGAGTCATCTCGAAATTTCCTTGATGACTGTTAAGATGTTTTTCCCGAAGCTCTTTTAAGAAACTCTCAAGCTCTAGCTTTAACTTTTCTTTTCTCAATTTCGAGCTCTTCAACTCTACAAGCTCGCTCAACAAGTACTACGAACTCTTTAATTTCCAGAATACCTACTAGCAATTTGATATCTTTATTCAATCTATCCTTAAAACGTTTACACATGATGGCTTCGGACGAGATACATTCACGGGCATATCTACTAAGTCTTACAAATTCTCGTTCATATTTTGTCACTGTCATTCGGCCCTGCTTAAGCTCAAGAAACTCTTTGCGCTTTTGGTCAATAAATCTCTGGCTGATATACTTTTTACGGAACTCCGTAAAAAAGAATTCCCAAGTAACCCGCTCTCTCGGAACAACTGAAACTAAGGTATTCCACCAATGATAGGCAGCATCTCGTAGCAAAGATACAGCACATTTCAAACATTCATCGGGTGTACATGGTAATTCATCAAAGACGCGTATAGTATTATCAAGCCAAAATTCCGCTCTCTCAGCATCATCAGTAACTATGGCTCAAAACTCTTCAGCCCCGTATTTTCTAATTTTATCAACCGGAGGCTTACTCGATCTCAACAGATCAGTCACAGGAGGCACCATAGGTATCGGAAACGGATTATTCGGGGGTGGGGGTTGTGGAACAGCTGGATTAGTTCGAATATATTGAGTGAACCAATCACTCATCATAGCAGAGAAGGCTTATTTTGCCTCCTCATCTTGATTACTTGCATTCGGTTGAGAGTCATTTGGCCCTGTCCCTTGCACGGGAGTAGGCGCTACGTTCTCAACATCATTCGCTACAGCTCAATCAGGATCGGGATTCATTTACTATACGAAAAACACAATTCAACTGTCAGAAGTCATCACACTATCGTATCGACACATTATGGCATGTATAGCTAGACTCATACACGCTACGTTAGTCCTAGAATCGACTAAACCGTAGCCCTGATACCAATAAAATGTAACACCCCTAACCCGTATCCGTCGCCGAAACAGGGTTACGAGGCATTACCACTCAAAGCTAACAATTTATATCTAATTTTACACATTCAGATGATAATCAAATTGCATGGATCAAAAATAACCATTAGCTATACATACGACATTCGAAAACCTTTACTTCTCAACTTATAGAAACAACTACGAAATTCTCATCCTTTTTATTTGTACATATAACTAATATCAAATAGTGACCTAATTACTATTACTAATAACCGATTGTACTAACTTAGTAATATAAATCATTCAATGTAAACATAACTCATTATTTAAACATATGAGCACTTATTAAGTTTCAAAAGTGATTACTTATCAATGGGCATAGCCGAATCTCTTGATAACAAAGCAAACTACCATTAAGTCATATTACGCATTTAACACCATTGAAAACTTATACTACTTCATTTAACCATACATGAATAATAAGATTTTTATCTTACTTAACCACTTAAACATATCTATCAAAATATGTAGCCATTTTCGCATGGCTTAAATATATACATGTTCAAAACATAACTTGTTTTCAAAAGAGAGTTAAGCCTATACATGCCATTTTTCAAAATATAGACTATTTTAAAATACCAAAACAGTGACGATAGTGTGGATGACTTCAGAGTAGATCCCTGAGCTCGTAGCTTCCAACCAAGATCTATAAAATAGAAAAGAACAGAAATATTCACAGTAAGCAATTAAGCTTAGTAAGTCTTAAGTAATTTAATACCACTAAATTCAATTATACACATTATTCAAGTATAACACTACTTAGCCGAACATGTAGGACAGTATATATGTACTTATAACATGTCAGTCTATTTAACTTTAAATTTATATAATCAGGGGCATTTTAATATTTCCATGCCAACTATAATTCAATCAAAACGAACAAAATATAATATCATATCCACATTTAATTTTCCATGATCATAATCACATATAAACATCATATCCTTCCACAAATCATTCCACAAGGACCAAGTGTTCATATATGAACATAAACATAGAATCACTTCACATATACTTCGCATCCATCATTTAATTCACTTAGTTCTCATGTGCATAAATAGGTTATACATACCTGGATAACTTAATTAATTGAACGAATCCACATGTCGTATTAGCACAAAGTCTCATAGCATTACACTTTTATTAGTTCACCGGCATTTAGCCTACTAGGTAACAACCTGAATTCATCACCGGCATAAAGCCTGCTAGACTTTCACAGTTTGAAACACATTCACCGACGTTTTATTTGCCTTCTAGGCTCTAAGCCCAATATAGCACCAGCTTATAGCTTGCTAGGTCAAAGACCCGAATCACAATTCAAGGAAAATCTAACAAAGTCGTAGCCGTACCATGGTCAAGTGCATATGCATGTCACATTTTACAACCACATTAATCAAATTCACGTCCTACGAATAGGAACACATTCTAATCTTGTCCTTATAACACAATCACATTCATTAAGTATAAGTATCAATCGAGTATATATATATATATATTATAAATCTCAATTCACCTTTCTTTCACATTTGTTTAACACCTATTACTCAATCCGAACACTTTCCACAAAGCTTAACTTAAATCATACTTGCCATTTGGCCATAAAAGCATAATTCACTCATCATAATACATCTTTTAGCACACCTTATTATCATATACGTTTCAACTTGCATCAACTAGCCACATTCGGCTTATACCATCAAATCAATTCATATTCGACACATTCACTATATAAAATCAAATATCCTCCTCACTATATTCGTTTAACATTTAAGCATATAGAAAGAATCAAGTCTAAATACTTAAGAACTTACCTCAGTTGATAGTATTTGACAAGGTCACTACTCAACAAGCTTTGTTTTTCCCCGGTCCGAATTTGTTCCCTTATGTTTTTGAGCTTAATAAAAAAAATAAACAATTTCAACTCATCATAATAGATTTCTCATGTATTATATTCGGCTATAGTCTATTTCATTCAAGACAAGGAAAAACAATCACTTACTTAATAATGAATGTATATATATATATATATATATATACAACAAAAACTCATTTCCAACATCTCAATATACTTTAACCTAAGCAAGGATTTATGCAAAATAATTACTTTTGCCGAATTTGTTTCATGCTCTACTACGTTCATCTACTGTTTTAAATTATCAATTCAGTTTTCCACACACAAATATTCAAGCCTCACATTCGGAAATGACATTTTTCCATTCAAGAAGTAAATAATCTCATATATGATGATACATATGGTGAATCTCATTTCCGGCCCCTTTCTATATGCATCAATTTAAATCACTCATTATTAAAAAATCATATTCGGCAATTGCAACAACCAAATTAACAATTAAACATCATCTTATCATCTAACGTAAGGTTTCACCACTTAACCACATTGGCCGAATACCTTCTAAGGTTACCAAAAGCACAATATTTGCTCAAATCATCATTTAAGTTCACATTCGGCAACACACATACAATTTCTAAAAAAATTAAGCATTCGTTTCTAGCATTTAGCACAAACTCCACTTGGTACTACTCTAGCTAATTACCGTTAACCATCTAAGCCACATATATATCGATTTAGCTAGCTCAAACTTCACCTTTCTACCATTTCTATCTAAAACATCAAAACACCATCCCTTTAGCAATTATCATTCATGGCCGAATGTATATTTTGTCACCAACTCAAAAATTAACATATGGGTTATGATAAGAATTTAACCACCAACTCAATTTCACAAAATTTAAAAGAAATAACATGAAATCCTAACTTAATTAGTCTTTAAGATGGCCGAATGCTTTTGTTCTTTTCCCTTCTTCTTTCATTTTTTATTTTCGGCAAAATGAGGAAATGAACATGACAAAACTTTGTTTTTATCACCCCATTTTATTATATTATAAACATGTTTCATATTATAACATAATTTAAGTTTATAAATTATTATTATATAAAGCATATAATGCCTTAAACAACTCTCACTACCGTCTACATAAATAAAATGGTTTAATAACCATGCAAATCCTCCACATTGGCAATCCATAATATGCGGTCACTTTGAAATCTACCTACCACATTTTCAAAGTTTAACAACCAAGCCCTCTTTAATTATTTAACCTCTTAGATGATCAAATTTCCATACTAACTTTTGGCATATACTAATTCACATATGAAACACACAAGTTATAGCATTAAATAAATTTTCTGACTCGGTTTCATGGTTTCGAAACCACAATTCTGATTAGGGTCAGAATAGGGCTTTCACATCATTAAAATTCCACTTTTCCTAAACAAACTCACCAAAACTCGAGTGTTTCACCCATCCCTCCAAAAATGAAACGGTCTACCCTTAGAACAATGAATTAATAGCCTAAAAGATAACAACAGTGGCTGTGGTCAATTTTAAGCCTTAGAGGATAAGTTACAGAACAAGTTAGAAAAGAGGCCATCAACTCATTGTTACCAATTACTTTATCCAGATGCTCATAAACTCCACCCTTATGCCATGTAAAAGGAGAACACCGAAAGCCTAAATTGTGAAGATACGCTAAATCCATAAAGTCACCAAAAAGAAACATCTTTTTCCCTTATCACAGCCACCTTTCTTTTCATTAATAGAGAGAATAACATTAAAGTCCCCTATAGCTAACCAAGGGCAATCATTCCTCGGAATAATTGATTTTAAATCATCCTAGAGACATCTCCATTTGCGACTATTCGAGCTACCATAGACCAAAGCCACAAAAATAGGACTTGATAGAGAATTCTCAAAAATACGAATAAAAACAAATTGAGGGTGACTCCGAATTATATCAACACAGAGTGACTCCTTCCATCCAAGCTAGATGCCCCTAGAAAAACCAACTCCTCCATTCGATGGGAGCACTGGAATCCAAGACTAGCAATAATAGAATCAGCTTTATCACCACTAACTATTGTCTCTAAAAGGCCCACAATATCAGGCTTGTATTCCCGATTGTACTCATGAAAAATTCGTGAAAGCAATTACATGAAAATATTGACAGATTCATAAAAATAATAAAAGAGAAACGATAATTAACCTTAACAAACAACCCTCGTCACGGCTCATTTTCTCATTTTCAGCCTCATTCATAATTTGTGACCTGATAAGTTTGGCTATAAAATTCATGCTATTTAATAAATGAACCCTTAAATTTCCTGATTTTTAAACTGACCACCACAATCTTGGATAATCTTACTGATGACTATACCATTTCGAACAATTCCACCTTTAGCCTCTGTACCTCGCCCTTTAAGAGACGGAAGCCCTTTATCAATCCCGACCGAAGTAACTTTTCCCCGAGATTTAGCATTTTTGGGCCCTTTTTATCCTTAAAAGAAACGACTGAGTGTTTCTTAGGATTAAGAAAATATTTAACAAGATGCACCATAAGCTCCATCCCTCTTTTGAACAAAGGGTTATAATGGGAATTAATGCCTAGAGACTGCCCATATTCCTTATGAATAAGCAAATTAATAGAATTAAAATTACTACTAGAACCGTTATTATCCTTTTGGACAGTCCTAGGAATTATTTCTCCTTGGATCGAATCCATTTTTCCAATCAATTGCGTAGACCGAAGAGTCAATTATAATCGGGTTTTGAGAGCCCCCAATCAATTGATGTTTAGTTTTTTTGGAAGAAGTTTGGATACTTCCACTTTGATGTTTAATGTGAGCCATTATGGAAGTGATTAGATAATTTGTTCCTTTAATTAAAATTAAATGTGCAGTTTTTAAAATTGACACCATAAGATTAAATATACTTTTTTTAAAATTTATATTTGTTATTTATAATATAATTTTGTGCTTATAAATTTAAAAAATTAAAATTACATTGTTATTTATCCCTATTTATAGATTGTATTCTTCTATTTCCATCTCTTAACTTTTCATAAGTTTATATGAGTTATAATATATATTTAGTCTTTTTATTGCTCCAAAAAATCAATAGCACATCAATTGGATTTAAGGTGTGTAGTCATAGTTGTTTGAATTGGATTGGTGATCAGATTGATTAAATCAAGAATCAATTGAGATACCGGTCCAAAGAGGTATCAAATTGGTTGACCTATGAATTGTTTTGGACTGATTGAACCAGGCTAAAAGGTTAATCGAACTGATTGAATTGATTTTTTAAAATAGTTTTTCAATGAATTATTAATAATTTATTAAATCGAACTATACAAACCGTTGACTTAATTAATTCAACTATTGAGTCGATGCTAAAAACCTTGAGTATAATTGAAACAATGGATTGATGTTAAGAATGAGAATTGACATCACCCCAAAAAATTAAAAATATGTTAGATAAAATTAAATGGACATTCTAAAATTAAAATATTAAATATACACTTTAAAATTAAAATTCTACTTTTTTATAAATTAAAAATTACATTGTTACTTTTCTCTTTGGCTTATAGCCTGCATTCTTCTATTTTTCGTCATTTAAGTTGACACTTTTAAGGTATGCTTGATTGGGAAGGGGGAAATGAAGGATTGAGGGACGAAAATAAATTTACCTTTTCCATCCTAATGCATAATGTAATAGGTCAATTTTGACCTAGAATAAATAAAACACAAAATAAATAAATTAAAGTCCAAATCAATAGTCCATTTACACATTGGATAGCCCAAATTTCAAAACTCAAACCCAAAAGCCAATTTACAAACACAAACACTAAGACCCATTACACATCAGGCCAAAAAATTAAGAAACGCTAGCCCAATTCACATTAAACCTCAGCAGCAAAAGGAAAATCAGAAACCTATGCTGTCGCCGCTAGCCTAGCCACACCTAGCCACCACGTGCGCCATCATCAGCCACCGCCCATGCCTCTGACACCTGCAGAAGAAGTAAATGCAAATCAAAGAACATGCAAGTGGCAAAAAAAAAAAAACAAATAGAAATGACAAAAACAGAAGAAAATGGCATTGTATTCAGCTATATCCCTAAATCTACTCGTATTTTTTTTTACGATTTTTACGAACACTTGCAAACAAAAATCGAGTAAAAATTATTAATCTAAAAGAACAATTTTTAGGTAATTTTTGATTTTTTATTTTCTTTTATTTCATCTACTTCTTTATTTTTTTTTACTTTCTGTTTTTCTATATTCGAAAATAAATAAAAGGGAAAGAAAAAGGTTGCCTCACTGGATCACTTGCATTCACGTCGACTGAGATCTCCCCTCCATCGTCGGGATTGAGTCTAATAGGAAGGGGAAGGGGCCTTTTCTTTCGTTCTTTTCGGACTTGAAGGACCTCGCCTTCGGACCCACTCGAAACAGGTTGAAAAGCCTGCCTTTGGGCATCGCCGGCCACAGGATGCGATGGTGGTGCAGCAAACGGCAGCTGATCCTTGGGCCGGATAAGAGAGGGAGAGGGAGAGAGGGATTAAAAGGATTTTAATTTTTTTTTTAGTTTAGGGTTAAAGTGAGGTTTTAAAAAAAAATGGGCATTTTTTGCAACAATCAAGACGGCACCGTTTGAAGGGGGATCCGTGCACCGACTCGACCCACCTGCGGGGGGATTCGTGCGTTTTCGAAAAATGGGCAAATTTCCATTTCCGTCCCTCCTCATTTTCTCCCCTTTCAATTTTGTTCCATTTTATTTTTTTTTTAGATTTTTCCCCTTTATTTTATTTTATTTCCGATTTGATCCATGGCCTTGTGAATCGAAACCCAGCACATTAGGACTAGGGATATTGTCCCATTTTGTCCTCGCGAATTTAAGCACGTTTTATTCTAGTCCCTGACATCCTTTCTCTTTTTTTACAATTGTTACCCTGAATTTCAGTCCAATTTAAATTTCATCCTTGGTCTGTTTTATTTGTTTATTTTTTTTTTAAAACTGTTTTGTTGTATATTTATTCTAAATTATTCTATAATGTTCAATTTTAAAGTATTGTGTACTATTTGTTTTAAACTCCTTTTTATATATTACCTTTGAATAGTTTTATTATTATAAAATTTCTATACGTACTGTCTATTTTAAAAGTTGCTATATACATTATTTCTTAAATTTTCTTATATCTTGTTTATTTTAAGACTTTTTGTATATAAATTATTTTAAACTTATTTCGCATATATTATTTATTTTGAAATTGTTTGGTGTCAGTCTTTTATATATTATTCTTTTAAACTTTTATACATATATTTTATTATCTATTTTAAATTTTTCATAGCATTCATTTTTTTAAAAACCCTCTTTATGTATATACGCGGTTTTATTTCAGATTTCATTTACATATTATATATTTTAAATTGCTTTATACATCTTACTTTAAACTTTATTTATCTATTTTAAAATATTTTATTATTATTTACTTCAAGATTCTTTATATTATTTATTTCACACTCTTTTATATACATAAATCATTTATTTTAAAATTTCTTTTTATATATATAATCTCTTGTAAATTGTTTTGTATATTGTTGATTATTTTTAAAATTTCTTTTTCATATTATTTATTTAAAACTCGCTCATTATCGTTTTAAAATTGTTACATTTTATTTATTTTGTTTTATGCTATTCGTCTTTAAATGGTATATATGTTTTTTTAATTCGTTCGTCTTTGATTATTAATGTTAGTGTTTTAAATGGTGCATGTTGTGATATTATTGCCATTGCGTGTACTTTAATTCGTTTACTTGTACTTTCATATCATTATCATTCACTTGTATAATATTGTACTCATGTATTATTGCTCCATGCTCATTACCATATTGTTGTTTCATGTCATTGCGTCGCGAATTAAACCCCAACATATTTATCCAACTTAGATAGTTTTATTTTACTCCAAACAAAATAAATGCACGCCTTTAAGAGTCGTACTCGCTATTATTCAAAAAGGAAAATTTTTCTAAATAAGGCAGTATTTCACGTTTTAGGAAATTCGTGAAATCGTACCCTAACTTACGCGGTTTTGATTTTCTCGTTAAATGGCCAAATATCCTTTTAAGTTTCAAAATACAAGAAATTTCAATAAAAATTAAAGACAAACTTGTGCTCGGGAGTTCAAGGCATCGTGTCCTAACTTACAGGATGTGATACTCCAATATCTCGAGACGAGGGAATCTTTAGCAATCGTTTCGATTTAATTCAGGCGTTTTTTTTTAAATTAACACTAATGAAAAGAATCGTATTTTAAAATCTTTTTCAAATTTTCAACCTTTGACATTAAGATATTAATTAATCGATTAGGTACCAATTTTGGGCGTGACGAGGGTGCTAATCCTTCCTCGCACGTAACCGACTCCCGAACCCGTTTTCTCAAGTTTCGTAGACCAAAATCGTCATTTTAGTAAATCAAAAAAAATTATTAAAACTATCAAATTTTACGAGGTGATCCGATCACACCTCCTATAAAAAAGATTGGTGGCGACTCCCGTTTTAATTTTCATTTGTCAAAAAAAATGGTTTCGACACATAAAAATCAATAATTTCAATTAGGAATAATTAAAAGAAAGAAAATGGGAGATAATTTTACTTTTTCAAATGTTTTATTTTCTCTATCTAGAAATGGATGAAAAGAAATTTACTTTTTCTTTTCATTTTTTCATCTCTCCTACCAAGCACATCTATGGAAAGAATATTTCATCTTTTTATTTTTTTATTTCTTTAATTTTATATCTTTGTAATTTTTTTTTTCACTCTACCATGTAAAGCCTTAAGCAATGGCATAACCAAGAAGCTAAGTAGAGGCCTCGGCCTCCCAACCAAATGGTATAATTGTTATTTAGGCTCTTCAAAAAGTAAAATATTAAGTAACTTAATTTAAATATTTTTAACGCAATATTAAACAAAATTATCGACTTTAGTGTAGAACACGTAGAAAATAGTAAAAGAAAACAATAAAAACAAGGGAAACTGAATTAACTGATCGATAATTTTTGAAACCAACTGAATGCCTTATATAGGCTTACATCTCATGACAAACCATTATTCATAAAATTAGGGGCACATTCCATGACAAGTTGCTACCCTTAAAACTCGGGATAAATCTCATAACAAATCACTATGCTAGAAAACAGGAACAACTGATTAAATTAAACATTGACTAAAGACTCAATTAATAAACAAGAAGAAAACAATTAATTAGACCAACAAACCAAACATAAACAACATAAACATTGTTGGTGTTACTGTTTTAACACTCCCTCTCAACACCAGCTTACTTCCTTTCTAACATATCGAGTTGATAACAAAAACTTTCAATCTTGTTGCCACTCAAGCCTTTCGTGAATAAGTCAGCAATACTATTCTGTCTTAACATGTTGCAACTTAATCTCTTCTTACAGCACCAAGAAATCGTCCCTGACCCAAGCAAAAACAAATACCTAGTCGTTAAGTGTTGGGTATCATAATCACCCGTATAATCAACATCACAAAAACTAACTAGCTTGTAACCACCTTCTTTCTTGTACAGAAAACCATAACCAATAGTACTCTTTACATACATTAAATTCCGTTGAACAACTTCCAAATGAGGCTTATTTGGACTTTGCATGTACTGACTCATCACCCTAACTGCATAAGAGACATCGGGTCCTGTTAAAGTTAAGTAGATTAAACTACCAACCAGTTGCCGATACACTGTTGCATCTTCCAAATCATTCCCTTCATAAGCACACATCTTGATATTTGGTTCCATGGGTGACGAAATCGACTTGTAGTTCAACATTCCAAACTTCTTCAACAAGTCTTTAGAATACTTTTGCTGATGAAGGAAAATCCCATTTCAACTACGATCAACCTCTAGACCAAGAAAGGGCTTGAGCTTTCCAAGTTCTTTCATGTGAAAACGCATAAATAAATTCCCCTTTGTTCAAAGAATTTTTTCATCCCAATCTCCTGTCACAATTAAATCATCTACATACACTAGAACCATAGCTAGCCTTCCTCTATTGACTTTAACGAACAAGCTATAATATGAAGATGTCATTAAATAACTGCTATGACTCAAGAATTCAACAATCTTGCCATACCAAGCCCTCGGCGCTTGTTTTCATCCATAGAGCGCCTTTTGAAGCTTGCACACATACTCTGAATAATCTTGACTCTCAAAACCCATCAGTTGATTCATGTAAATCTCCTGGTCTAACTCTCCGTGAAGAAACACATTCTTCACATCCATTTGCCATAAGTTTCAGCCTTTACTAGTTGTAAGTACAAGTAAAACTTGCACTGTTAGCTTCACCACTGGGTTAAACGTTTCATCATATTTTACTCTATACTGTTAAGAAAATCTTTGAGCCACCAAACGATCCTTATGCCTCTTAATTGATCCATTTGTGTGACACTTTATCTTATGAATCCACTTGCAAGAAAAAAGCTTCACATCTCTTGGCTTTGACACAAGCTCCTAGGTCTCATTTTTTTTCTAGTGCAACAATCTCTTCTTCCATGGCTTTAAGTCACTCTGAACTTTTAAGTGCTTCCTTAAATGTCTCCGGTTCTCCCTTATCTTCTTCGACTACAATAGCGTTAGCCTTATCATTCTTGGGATTTGACTTTCTGACTTTTCTCGATTTCTTAAGTGGACCTGGTGCTTCTAATTCATTTGGCTCATCTTCTCCATTCAGTGGTTGATGCACATCAAATTTGGTTGGATGCTAAAGTACATTAGTTTCAACTAGACATTACTGTACGTTAATTTGCCAAGGATTTTGAGTTTCAGCTTCATCATTAGTAACTTTGGCTTCTCCCAAACTCAAATAGATTTGAGAATTCTACAACTCATGCCTACAAGCATTTGATTGTGGTGATACGTCCTTCTCTGATGGCCACCATAAAGACGATTCATTAAACATCAGATTTCGAGACGTATAACACTTCTCAATTATAGGATCACAACATCTTCACCATTTTCTTTGGCTGTCATATCCTATAAAAATACACCTAACAACTTTCTTATCCATATTGCTACGTAAATTATTAGGAACAAATACATAGCATACACATCCAAACATTCGAAAATAACTAACTGTAGATGTCATGCTCTACAATTTCTCAGAAGGAGAAAGAAAAGATAAACTTTGTTGAGGAAGCCTATTGATTACAAAAGTGGTTGTCTTCATCATTTTCACCCAAAACCATCTCGGGATATTTTTTGCGTGAAGCATACTATGACATATCTCCACCAAGTGCCTATTTGTCCTCTTAGCCACACCGTTCTACTGTGGCGTCCTCGGACATGTGAATTGGTAACGTATTCAACACTCTTGAAAAAAATCTAAAAACTCACTTGAGGAATACTCTCCTTTGTTATCGGTGCGTGAACAACGAATCCCTTTACCAACCTCTACTTCAGCCACCTCCCTAAAATCTTTTAACTTTGTGAGAGTTTTTAATTTTTCCTTCATAAAATAAACCCACATAAATTTAGAAAAATCATCGATAAACATGACAATATACTTCATCCAACCAATAGAAGCTTGTTTGACCAGTTCGAATACATCAAAGTGGATTAAATCTAATGGTTCATTTGCTTTAAATTTGGATACTTTGTAAGGAAGACTCTTTAGCATCGACTTCTTCATCATCATGCCTAGTCGGGAATAGCTAACATGACTCAGCCTCATGTGCCATAAATTAACTATCCTATTTTTCCTCGTATTGTCCATGTATGAAACTTAACCAGACATCACGTAGACCTATTTTAGTGATAAACATGTCAAATTGCATATTTTTTGTGCTTAATTTGGTTTATTGATGAATTGAACCCTGCTAATTAATTGTTTTTATAATATAATAATTGTCAGGGATATAATTGGACGAAAACAAGCAAAAAGGGGCCGAATTGAAAGACAAATTATTGAATTGGGGCCAAAGCAAAAAGATGGAGCAAGCCAAGGACTAATCATAATTTTGACTTTGTAAAAATACTAAAAATAGGAAGATATTTTTTAGTTTTAATTTTAATTTTAATTTTTTATTTTATTTTATTAATTTAATTAGGCTATTTTTAGTAAACCCTATCTATATAAATAGGGCCTTTTAGTTCTTAGGAAATCATCCCTTAATTATTCATTCCTATTTCTACTTGGAATTGAATCTCTCTCCCTTTTGTAATTCCTTCTTCAATTTGGAATTGAAATATCAATTATTTTCTTTCAAATTAGCGTGAAGCATACTGCACTTCTATTTCCATTTTACTTGCTTTTGCAAAATTGGGTTATTTGCCTTCCAAGCCCCCTTCCTTTCCAAAATTCCATCATCCTTTACACCAAGCCAAAACACAATCCACAACCTTCAAGCATGATTAAATTCATGCCACACTAAACCCCTTTCAGTTTTAAGTTGGTGTTAACCCCTGTCAAAAACCCATGAGTTACGAATCCGAGCTGTTTAAACTCCCAATTTTTGATATTTATTATTTCTCCGGATTAAGAGTATGACTTCGTCAACTCACAAAGTCAAGTTAATACTAAGTTAAAAAAGGCGTCGTTTGAGTTAGCGTGGCTAGACGTACAGTTGAAATTCTGAAAGGATCGATTGTCTAATTGGTTTTCTGTGAACACATTGGCGTGCCAAGTGGGGATTGCTGTTTGGTTTCATCAAGGGAAGTAGTAACCGGATTTAAATGTCCCGAACATTTGAGGGCATTGGTTCGAGCTAGGCTCTTCTAGAACGCAAAGCTACCGGAGTTCTAAATCACGAACGTTTCGTAGGTTGTTCTATCGGTAAGGGTTAGTTATAGGACGTTCCATAACTAATTTACACAAGGAAGAGTTGGTGTCCGAGGCGTCCTTGGTAGCTATAACTAGCTTATTGGAAAGGAGGAGTTCACCTAATTTTGAGGATCGGGTCAAAGACAGAAAAGCCCGTGCCTAAGGCTGAGCTAAGTTTAATTGATTTTTCTTCAGATTACTTCATTGTTTTTTTTATTTCATATTTACTTTTTACGTTTTTCTTGTGTTTATTTCAGGTTTCCTATTTTATTCTCCCCCGAAACATCGCGGGCACGACAACTGCCCAGACATAAATCTGGTCTAGAGATAAACAATTTTCAGTAAACCCAGTCTCTGTGGGATCGACCCTATACTGCTTTAATTTGCAAATTAGGCGTAGGTTTATATTGGTGGAATCGACAGCCATCATTTAGTCTTTACCCTTGCATCACTGGCTCATCAGAAGTCTTTAGGTTGCGATAAACCTTTACATCTTTAGGACCAAACAAAACATAATGTCTCGAAGATGTTAACTGTGCTATTGAAAGAATGTTTTTCTTCATCTCGAAACATGGTAAAAGTTTTGTAACGAAACCTTAGTAGCATTATGCTGATGAGGGACTACAATATTACCAATATAACCTATCGATAACTTCGAGTTGTTTGCAGTCACTATCACACAACTTCTTTTGTATTTTGACAAATTCTACAACTTCTTCTTATCACCTGCAAATTTTGACAAAGTTATAGGACGTTCCATAACTAATTTACACAAGAAAGAGTTGGTGTCCGAGACGTCCTTGGTAGCTATAACTAGCTTATTGGAAAGGAGGAGTTCACCTAATTTCGAGGATCGGGTCAAAGACGGAAAAGCCCGTGCTTAAGGCTGAGCTAAGTTTAATTGATTTTTCTTCAGATTATTTCGTTGTTTTTTTTATTTCATCTTTACTTTTTACGTTTTTTTTTGTGTTTATTTCAGGTTTCCTATTTTATTTTCCCGCCAAACATCGCGGGCATGACAACTGCCCAGACATAAATCTGGTCGAGAGATAAACAATTTTCAGTAAACCCAGTCTCTGTGGGATCGACCCTACTCTCTATACTGCTTTAATTTGCAAATTAGGCATAGGTTTATATTGGTGGAATTGACAGCCATCAGTTTTGGCGCCGTTGCCGGGGATTGGCAACATTTACAATTGTTTAAATCGTCTTCATGACCAGATCTTCATCAGGAGATCTCGAATAAGGCTCAGAGATCGAGAAATCGACGCGAGCACAACGAAAAGAGACAGAAGCTTTTAAACGTGCAAGTAAAGCGAGAGTTGAGCTAGGACAAAGGATCCTAGAATCCGATGTTGAAAAGTTGAGCAAAGTAATTCGTGCAGAGACAATTCGACATGGGAAACAAGTCGAAGAGGTTGAACCTGACACCAAACCACTCTTTGAAATAAAAGGCAACCTCGGTGAACTAGAAAAGATGTTAAACCGAACCATTCGTCAACTAGCCGCTGCTCCTAACGAGCAAACAGCGTATGCATCAATTATCCAACCGGAGGAACTCCTTTCGAATTGAAGTCGGGCTTGATTCACCTTTTGCCTACTTTTCGAGGCTTGAAGAATGAAAATCCATACACTCATTTGAGAGAATTCCACATGGTCTGCTCAAGCATGAAACCCTAGGGAGTACCCGAAGATGAAATCAAACTTCGGGCCTTTTCTTTTTCTTTAGTTGATACAGTAAAAGAATAGTTATTTTACTTACCCCCGGTTCTATCACAATGTGGGATGACTTATCTCGTGTATTTCTTGACAGATTCTTTCCAGCGTCACGAGTAGCTGAGCTTAGGAGGGTCATAGTGAGAATTCACCAAATAGAGAGTGAATCGCTCTACGACTATTGGGAGCGGTACAAAAAACTGTGTGCAAGTTGTCCTCAACATGGGTTGACCGAACAATCACTTCTTCAATATTTCTACGAGGGTTTGCTCCCTAGGGAAATGAAGATGATTGACGCTGTTAGTGGAAGGGCCTTTGTTAAACCCTTCAAAGGGCAAGAGAACTACTATCCACCATGGCAGCAAATTCTCAACAGTATCAACCGAATTTGGAACCGACAAGATGGGTTAATGGGGTAAACATTTTATCTTTAGAAGATAAATTGGATAAGCTTACGAATGTTGTTCAATCTTTATTTACTGAAAAGAAGAGTCTAACCCAACTATGTGGAATTTGTACTACGTCTGAACACCCATCGAATTTGTGCCCAATCCTTAATGACAATTCAACGGCACATGTTGATGCTATCGGAGGTTTTCCGGGACCTCCGCAAAGACGCTATGATCCTTTCTCCAACACTTACAATCCCGAATGGAAGGATCATCCCAACCTGAATTACGGAGCTAATCCCCGATATAATCTATCATATCAATCGAGACCTCTGCAACCACCACAACAACAACATAAGCCGGGCACATCTCTAGAAGCTGTTGTAGAAAGACTTGCCGTCGATGCTGCAAAATATCAACAGAGGACAGACGCATCAATACAAGAGTTAACTAATCAAGTTAGTAAACTCTTGATGGCAGTTAACCGCTTGGAGTCTCAAGGAAAATTACCTTCCCAGACAGAGCCGAACCCTGAGCAGAATTCCAGTGCAATAACTCTTTGTAACAGAAAGGTTCTGGAAACAGTTCCAGCCAAAAGTCATGGGCAATACAAAGAATGGGAAAAATAGATCACTGATCCAACATCCAGGCCAGAATTAGAAATTCAGAGACCAGTTGTGATGCCACCTTCTTTTCTAGGGAGGCTTGCAAGGGATAAGAAAGAGAAGGAGGAAAAAGAAATCCTCGAGACATTCAGGAAGGTGGAGGTAAATATCCATTTACTCGACGCTATCAAACAAATCCCTCGTTATTCAAAATTCCTCAAGGAGTTGTGTACTAGCAAGAGGAGGTTAATAGGTAACGAAAGAGTAAATGTAGGAGAAAATGTCTCCGCAGTACTGCAAAAGAAAGTTCCGCCCAAATACAAGAACCAAGGTATGTTTGCTATTTCCTGTGAGATAGGTAATGTAGGCATTAAGAAAGCCATGTGTGATTTAGGAGCTTCCATTAATGTTATACCTTATTCTATTTATAAGTTGATTAACGCAAGTTCTTTAAAAAAGACAGGAGTAATAATCTAGTTGGCGGATAGGTCAGTCGTCTATCCCGAAGGGCTGCTTCAAGACGTCCTTGTTAAAGTTAACGAATTAGTTTTCCCTACAGATTTCTCCACTATTAATATGGAAGATGATAATTCAACTAACTCGTCTGACATTTTGCTTGGAAGGTCGCTCCTAAGTACCGCAAGCGCAAAAATAGATGTTCCAAGCGGGACGCTGACCATAGAGTTTGATGGCAAAATCGTGAAATTCAATGTCTACGAGGCCATGGGTCATCCTAACTCACTATTAAATATTTCTAACATCGATATTTTAGATTGTTTAACTCAATCTTATTCCGAATATCATGACTTTGATGAGTTGGAAACTGTCCTTTACAGAAGCATTGACATGGATGTTTTACATCATCTCGAGGAATTCACAGTCATTGAAGATCCATTGCAAAAAAATTGTCAATCACTTGGAAACACAACCTTCGTTGACAAACCGAGGTAACCAATTTGAACTATTACCTTCCCAAACTAAAATGTTGCCTTCGGTTTTGTAGCCACCGACCTTGGAGCTTAAAGCATTACCGGACGACCTTAAGTACGTCTTTTTGGGGGAGAAAGACACCTTACCGGTGATAATGTCAAACAAGTTAACCAAAGATGAGGAGGAAAGTCTAGTTCAAGTTCTGAGAGATTATAAGGAAGCTATTGGTTGGACGATAGCCGACATAAAAGGACTGAGTCCATCCACTTGTATGCACAAAATTTCCATCGAAGACAACACGAAACCAAAGAGAGATGCTCAAAGTCGCCTTAATCCACCCATGATGGAGGTAGTAAAGAAGGAGATCCAGAAACTGTTAGATGTTGGAATGATACACCCGATTTCCGATAGCGATTGGGTTAGCCCGATTCATGTCGTGCCCAAGAAAATTGGCATGACAGTGGTGAAAAACCCGTTAAGAGAGCTGGTCCCTACACGAGTCCAGAATGGATAGAGGGTTTGCATCGATTATAGAAAGTTGAATGCAGCTACCCGGAAAGACCATTTTCCACTCCTATTCATTGATCAAATGCTCGAGCGATTAGTCGGTAAGACCCATTATTGTTGTCTCGATGGGTACTCAGGATTTTTCCAGATTCCAGTGGCTCCGGAGGATCAAGACAAAACGACTTTCACGTGTCCCTTCGGAACATTTGCGTATTGACGAATGCCGTTTGGACTCTGCAATGCTCCGGCTACCTTCCAAAGATACATGGTGAGCATATTCTCCGATTACGTCGAGAAAATCATCGAAGTCTTTATGGATGACTTCACGGTATACGGTAACTCTTTTAACGAATGTCTCAATAATCTTACTAAGATATTACAGAGATGCCTAGAATTTAATCTTGTTTTAAATTATGAGAAATGTCACTTCATGGTTGACAAATGATTAATTTTGGGTCATATAGTTTCCTCGAAAGGAATCGAGGTCGATAAGGTAAAAACGGATATTATTAACTCGTTACCTTACCCCTCATCAATGAGGGAAGTTCGTTCGTTTCTTGGCCATGCAGGATTTTACAGACGATTCATGAAAGATTTCTGGAAAATCACGCGACCACTTTGCAGTTTGTTACAAAAGGATAAAGAATTTGAATTTGACCTGACTTGTAAAGACGCATTTGATGTGCTGAAGCAGAAATTGGTCTCCGCTCCCATAGTGTAGTCACCAAATTGGAACTTTCCGTTCGAAATCATGTGTGATGCGAGTGACCAAAGTGTGGGAGCTGTTCTTGGCCAAAGAATAGGGAAAGAGCCTCATGTTATCTACTATGCTTCGAAGACTTTAGATGCTGCCCAAAGCAATTACACAACCACCGAGAAGGAATTATTAGCTGTTGTGTTTGCTTTAGATAAATTTAGATCTTACCTATTAGGAACTAAGGTAATTATCTTTTCTGATCATGCAGCTTTGAAATATTTAATAGGGAAGAATGAGGCAAAACCCCGACTGATCAGGTGGATTCTACTCCTACAAGAGTTCGATTTTGAAATCCGGGATAAAAAGGGATGCAAAAACCTAGTAGCTGACTATCTGAGTCGATTACCGATTCCAGTAGACGACACACCATTGAAGGACAACTTCCCAGATGAAAACCTATTTTCAGCAAATACAGTTCATCCCTGGTATACAGACATAATAAATTACCTCGTCACAGGTACTGTTCCTTTAGAATTACCAAGGTCTAAAAAAGATGTGCGATATTACATTTGGGACGATCCTTACCTTTGAAGCATTGCTCGAATCAGGTAATACGACAGTGTGTAGCAGAAACAGAGGTACAGTCTATCTTAACTTTTTGTCATTCTTATGCATGCGGAGGGCACTTTGGACCTAAACGTACCGCACATAAAATTCTCGAATGTGGATTATTTTGGCCAAACATATTTCGTGATGTCGTTTTATTCTGCAACACTTGTGAAAAATGCCAAAGAGTTGGCAACCTTAGTCGTCGAAATGAGATGCCTCTTACTCCTATTCATATTTGTGAAATTTTTGATGTGTGGGGCATCAACTTTATGGGTCCCGTCATTTCTTCTTTCGGTAATTCTTATATACTCTTAGCTGTTGATTATGTCTCTAAGTGGATAGAGGCGAAGGCCACTCGCAATGATAATGCTAAGACCGTAGTTAACTTTCTTAAAAGTTCTATTTTTTCCAGGTATGGCACTCCACGAGCATTAATCAGTAACATGGGAACTCATTTTTGCAATAAGCTCGTAAGTGCACTTATGGAGAAATATGGAGTGACTCAACGAATTGCCACTGCTTACCATCCACAAACAAATGGGCAAGCCGAAGTGTCAAATCGAGAGATCAAGTCTATTCTGGAAAAGACGGTTAAACTTAACAGGAAGGATTAGAGTTTGAGACTGAATGACGCACTTTGGGCTTATAGGACAGCTTATAAGGGACCAATAGGCATGTCACCTTACCAACTCGTTTTCGGTAAACCGTGCCATCTTCCGGTCAAGTTAGAGCAGAAGGCTTTTTGGGCTGTTAAACAGTGTAATATGAAAATGGAGTCTGCAGGAAAATCTCGAAAATTAGACATCCAGGAACTCAAAGAAATCAGAAACGATGCATATGAAAATGCTCGAGTTTATAAAGAAAAGACGAAGGCATTTCATGACAAGTTCATCACTAGGAAGCAGTTTTCAATAAGACAAAAAGTTCTCCTATACGACTCCACCTTAAAAATCTTCGCTGGTAAGCTTCGATCCAAATGGATAGGACCGTTTATTATTATTAATTTATTTTCGAATGGTGCAGTGGAAATTCAAAGTGAAGAAACACGAAAGTGCTTTAAGGTGAATGGTCAACAACTGAAACCCTTTTTCGAGAATTTTCAAACACACACAGTTGAGTAGATTGTTCTCAATGAGCCCAAAGTTTGAATAACAGGTCGTCAAGCTAACGACGTTAAACAAAAGCGCTTTTGGAAGGCATCCCAAATTTATTTCCGTCTATTTTTATCTGTTTAAATTTTTAGTAAAGTTTAGGTTGTAAATAAATAAATTAATTCCTATTTTAACTCAGTTAATTTTATGTTTTCAGGGACAATATAAGGTCATGAATTTTCAAGAGGACGGGTAATGATGGTGGCGTGGGCACGACATGCTTCAAATAAAAATTCCAAAAATTTCTACCTTCGTAGAATTTCTATACCCAAATCCAACACCCATATCCCATAATATCCCTTAAACCCAAATCTATTAAAACCCATTTAACCATAAAAAACCCAATACCTAAAAGAAAAGAAAAGAAAAGAATCCAATTTATCCTCAAAACCCAAATAACACCCCTTTACCCATTTAGCCCAATACCAAAATAACCAAAATTACCCAAATACCAACCTAACAAAAATCACCCAATAATTTAACCCATTTTACCATCCATTTAACCCACACAACAACCCAAATACCCACCATAAACCTACAAACCAAAATCCAATAACCCAACCAAAAAATAATCCAATACCCAACAACCCATTTAACCCATCCAACAAACACAAACCCATTCCCCTAAAACCCAAAACCAACCCAAAAAGAAAAAATTAAAAAAAAATTCCAAATTTCCCAATTTCTTCTCCATCTTCTCCATCTTCTCCAACTTCTTCAAGAAAATAAAACCCTATCACCATACCCAAATCCCATGCCGCCAACCTCCACCATTGGACCTCATTGTGTCGATGCTAAACCTAATCTGCCACCATTACCGTCGCCGTCCCTCCACTACCGTCGCTACCTTACCATTCTTTTCTTCTTCTCTATTTTTTTCTTTTATTTCCTTTCCTTTCCTCCACCCAAAGCCACCGTTCGCCGGTCCTCACTACCACCGCACCACTTCCAAACGACAGCGCTGTCGTCGCACCCACCATCGCCACCCCTTTCCCAAAACAACAACCAACTCTTCCTTCTTCATTTTTCTTGTTTGTCCAAATCACCAAACACTTAAAAACCACCCTCCTATCACCTAAATCGACACCCACCTTCGCCATTTAAAAAAATCAGCCCAAATACGTACCACCGTTGCCACCACCGCCATGCACTGCCGTTGAAATTGCCACCGTCGAACACGTCTAGAATCGCTCCATTGTGACGCCAAAACGGAGATATGGTTCGCACTCGAAACCAAACGGCCGATAACATTTCAGTCTCGCTCAACCTAAATCGGCATCGTTTCTCCGCGCCTCTCGTTGTCGATATAACCGACGATGAGCCTGCTCCATTTCTCCCGAGACAAACGGCCAGCACAACCAGACAGTAGCCCCAACGTTTCTAAAAGGTCGATTCCCAATCCTCGATCTACTTTACCTTTACTAACATATCATGCAGGTAATTTAGACGAGGCCCACACCTCTGACGACCATGTCGAAGCTCCTTCGATAGCAAACGAACGTATGTCTCAGCGCCAAACTCGATCGTCCACTAGTTGGAGTCAACAACAGACAACTGAGCCGGCAATGCCAACGACCAGCAGTACTGATGTTGCTGAAAATTTGAGTCCACCTAAATCGCCCACCAAATTCAATCGCCCATCACGAAACAGTCAACGTGGTAGGCGAAGTCGTGCCAAAACCATTCCCACTGAAGGGCGATTACGCGGGTTTCTAGCTTTTTTGACATCGGAGCATCGCACACGATACAATGAAATTCGCCAACGTCCACTTCCGGTCTGTAAGCAAATCGATTTCATTACTCTTGATACATTAGATATTCATGATGCTGTACTTAATTATTTTGATACTATTGGTTGGAGCTCATTTGCACATATTTCTCGTACTGCATATTATGAATTGATCTATGAGTTCTACACTACATTTAGCTTTGATATTAATGCATTACAGACTGTTGAAACAAAAAATATTATATGTTTTCGTTTGCTTGGTAGGGACTTTCAGATGTCAATCTCGGACTTTAACGTTGCCATGGGTTTTGTTGACCCTGACAATATTCAGTCGGACTCATATCATACTGTTTTGCTAGACATCCCGAGTGACTTTAATGCTCAAGATGCTTATCGTGTTTTAACCCATTCTATACAACTTTATAATCCGAAGACCATAAAAGACTTACTTATGCATGAACCTGCTTTATGATATATTCACCGATTTTTGGCATTTAGTTTATCAGGACGAAACAATTCGTCCTCTGTCTTGACTAGAACTGAGTTATTTTTCTTGTGGTGTATGCATTCCGAATTTAAAGTTAATTTAGGATATTGGTTTGCACGAAATTTTCATGCTATTTTGCGATGTAATCGTCCATTAATACTTGGGTCATATATCACGCATTTAGCCTCTACACTCTTTCCCTCTGAACTTGATTTTTCGTCCTTGACATGTGCATATAATATGGATAGCCTAGATAAATACTGTTTGAATTCTATGGGTTTGCTTGCCGGCACCCCTACTGCTTTTTATTTTGTTCCTTTAGGTACACGGACCACTCGTGGTAATATGGTTTTTCGCCAACGCGCATACTTTGCTATTAGGGAACAAGAGGAACAACTTTTAATTGTGGAGCCACGTTTAAGCCGGATCGAAGCTCGACTTGGAACAATAGAAACCCAAGTCTCTACAATACTCAACATTTTACAGAATCGTCACTCCCAACACTAACAACGTCATTAGAATACACAGGGAGTGTTCTGAACTTTTTCATTTTTAATTTATTTGGGTTGCTGACTTTATTTCACATGCTTGAGGACAAGCATAGTTTAAGTGGGGGGTTGGATTGATATGTTAATTTTTCCTGCATGTCTTTCTCTTTTGCATGTGTTCAATCTTACATTGAATTCATTCGACCGTTTATTTGACATTGAGCCTTTAATCTCATACTTAATCAATTTGGATAATTAGGCAAATTTTGAATTAAAATGTTCAAGTATATAGATTAGTCGACATTTATGTTTTAAAGTTGATATAGGTAGCTAGATTTTTGTTCGTATGAATTGGTTGTTTGAAAAAGGTACATTTGCTTGTGCATAAATAAATTAAATAAATAAAGGTTCAAGTTATGAGTGAAGTTACGAAAACGTGACCGAATTGAGTAATAGGGATAAGGTGCTTGGGTTGTCATCTTATCTCGCGTAAAAAGGTTAGAGTGACAAGTCGATAACTTACAAACATTCCGCTAACTGAGCCTCCAAAAATTCACAAAAAAAAACAAATATACAAATAAATAAATAAATAAATGAATAAATAAAGACTGATTAAACTAAGTAACCGGGATAGGGTGCTTGGGTTGTCATCCTAGTTCCCATAAAAAGGTTTGATCATGACTATTAATTTTCTGATGCGTAGTTAATTAATAATCCCATGCAAATTATGGGATTCAAACTCAATTTAGCGAAATTATTTAGTTGACATATTTCAATTTTATGACACTTGTTGATTAAAATATATATTTTGAACATTTATTTCTTTTTGCCTATGTTGTTTGCATTGATTGAGGATGTGGAAAAGAGGCTCGTTTTTTAATAAATTGTAGAATTAATTCTAATGTTTGAAAGAACAACATGCTTGAGGGCAAGCATGAGCTAAGTAGGGGGATTTGATAAACATGTCAAATTGTATTTTTTTGTGCTTAATTTGGTTTATTGATGAACTGAACCTGCTAATTAATTGTTTTTATGATATAATAATTGTCAGGGATATAATTGGACGAAAACAAGCAAAAAGGGGCCGAATTGAAAGACAAATTATTGAATTGGGGCCAAAGCAAAAAGATGGAGCAAGCCAAGGACTAATCATAATTTTGACTTTGTAAAAATACTAAAAATAGGAAGATATTTTTTAGTTTTAATTTTAATTTTAATTTTTTTATTTTATTTTATTAATTTAATTAGGCTATTTTTAGTAAACCCTATCTATATAAATAGGGCCTTTTAGTTCTTAGGAAATCATCCCTTAATTATTCATTCCTATTTCTACTTGGAATTGAATCTCTCTCCCTTTTGTAATTCCTTCTTCAATTTGGAATTGAAATATCAATTATTCTCTTTCAAATTAGCGTGAAGCATACTGCACTTCTATTTCCATTTTACTTGCTTTTGCAAAATTGGGTTATTTGCCTTCCAAGCCCCCTTCCTTTCCAAAATTCCATCATCCTTTACACCAAGCCAAAACACAATCCACAACCTTCAAGCATGATTAAATTCATGCCACACTAAACCCCTTTCAGCTTTAAGTTGGTGTTAACCCCTGTCAAAAACTCGTGAGTTACGAATCCGAGCTGTTTAAACTCCCAATTTTTGATATTTATTATTTCTCCGGATTAAGAGTATGACTTCGTCAACTCACAAAGTCAAGTTAATACTAAGTCAAAAAAGGCGTCGTTTGAGTTAGCGTGGCTAGACGTACAGTTGAAATTCTGAAAGGATCGATTGTCTAATTGGTTTTCTGTGAACATATTGGCGTGCAAAGTGGGGATTGCTGTTTGGTTTCATCAAGGGAAGTAGTAACCGGATTTAAATGTCCCGAACATTTGAGGGCATTGGTTCGAGCTAGGCTCTTCTAGAACGCAAAGCTACCGGAGTTCTAAATCACGAACGTTTCGTAGGTTGTTCTATCGGTAAGGGTTAGTTATAAGACGTTCCATAACTAATTTACACAAGGAAGAGTTGGTGTCCGAGGCATCCTTGGTAGCTATAACTAGCTTATTGGAAAGGAGGAGTTCACCTAATTTCGAGGATCGGGTCAAAGACAGAAAAGCCCGTGCCTAAGGCTGAGCTAAGTTTAATTGATTTTTCTTCAGATTACTTCGTTGTTTTTTTTTATTTCATCTTTACTTTTTACGTTTTTCTTGTGTTTATTTCAGGTTTCCTATTTTATTCTCCCCCGAAACATCGCGGGCACGACAACTGCCCAGACATAAATCTGGTCGAGAGATAAACAATTTTCAGTAAACCCAGTCTCTGTGGGATCGACCCTATACTGCTTTAATTTGCAAATTAGGCATATATTTATATTGGTGGAATCGACAGCCATCATTTAGTCTTTGCCCTTGCATCACTGGCTCATCAGAAGTCTTTAGGTTGCGATAAACCTTTACATCTTTAGGACCAAACAAAACATAATGTCTCGAAGATGTTAACTGTGCTATTGAAAGAATGTTTTTCTTCATCTCGAAACATGGTAAAAGTTTTGTAACGAAACCTTAGTAGCATTATACTGATGAGGGACTACAATATTACCAATATAAGCTATCGATAACTTCGAGTTGTTTGCAGTCACTATCACACAACTTCTTTTGTATTTTGACAAATTCTGCAACTTCTTTTTATCACCTGTCATGTGATTTGAGCAACCCGAATCAACAATCCAATCATTCTCATAATTAACTCGATTGTAAAAGTCATCTCCTCTTCCCCAACAAACAATGCCTCGACAACCCATTCTTCTTCACTATTGGCAGTAACAACATTACTTTCCATGGGGTTTTTCTTTAACCAGCAAGCATGCATCTTGTGATCCTTTTTACTGCAATTATAGTAGCTCCCTCTGAACTTTCTGCCACTGTCATAGGGCTTCGCAACTCTCCCTACACGAGAACTCCCTTCATCCCCAAAACTCTTCACCTTGTCCTCGCTCCTTTTTTATCCACCTACTTTTGTTGGCATAAAATACTTACTCCTTCCCTTTCAATGGAACTTTACCCATATTTTTTGCTAACGCTTCTTGACCAGCAAGTAAATTCTCGAACTCAACAAGTGATGGATGGGTTTGCCATCATTGTACTACAATAATAAATCTTCTAAATTTTGGTCTCAGACCATGGATGATTATCCTCTTCACCTCGCTGTCCTTGATCGGAGCTTATAAATCCAAATCACCAATCTCTCGTGATACGTTTAAATTATATAGGTTTTATTAGCACATTTTTACTCATAATTTATGCAAAATTTGAGCATGTGGGTAGCCAATTGAGACATTTTAATTTATATTAAGACATTAGACATAATTTGAGTGAGTAATTTTACATAATTTTGCTAATTTATGCTACATGTTAATTTTTACTCAATTTGCTGTAGTTGGACCACTAAATTAATTCATGTAGGAGTCAATAATATCACACATGAACATAAGTTAAATGCTACTTCATGTGGATGGCAAGCTCACCAATTGGACTTAAAAATTCAATTAAACCCAACCTGGAAGATGGTTGCTAAAAAAAATGAATTCTGCTCTTAATTGGGTTGTCAAATCTGTCCAGTAAGGGGGAGAATAATCCAAATTCGGGAAAGGCATGAAAGCGACACATATCAGCTTTAGGGGAACTAATTTGAAGTTCCTACATGTGCAAAAAAAAAAAAAATCACAAATCAACCCTTAACTTCCACTTTGATTACCGCCCAACCCATGCCAAAAATCAAGCAAGAATCAAGGAAGAAAATTAAAAAAAAATCAACCCACTCTCCACAATTAATGGTCAGCCAAGCAAAGGAGCAATTCAAGGATTTTGAAGCTATTTTTAGCTAACTCCCATGCTATTCCTCTACTATAAATACTACATTCATTTCACTTCTCAATCATCACTCATTTTTCATTCATCACATTTCTCTTCTCCTTTCCACGCATAAGCCTTCCTATTTCCCCATTTCCTTTAGCTAGCATTTTCCCTTGAGGAAAATCACTATTGGTCGGCCACCTTGAGGAGCATTTTGCAAAGGAGCAATCACGAGAACTGGAGGAAGCCACTACGATTAGTCTTCGGAGAACTGCCGAAATCATCAAGAGTTTTTCCTTTCCCATTCTCTAATTTTGTTCTTAGTTATTCAACATGTTCACAAATTGTTTTGATGTTTTTTCATTGACAATGATGGCTTAATTTTGTTTTGGCTAGAATGATTGCATTAATTTGATAAAGTTCATTTGATTCATGTTTATAATGTTATGTGCCTCAGTTACTCATGCTTCCAATTAAAATTATTTATGTATTTCATGCATAGAATTAGTTGATCAATCCTGACCAGATGGCAATTAATGGACACGATAATTGGAAGGTGCTTGCTTAATTTAGATCCTAATCCAATTAAATTAAAGGTTCGTGATAACTTGGAAGAGCTCTATTACCTTGCATAACTTTAGGTTTATCTGATTAAATTATTTCAAACCTAATCCGTCCCTGTTACTTCACATAAGTCCTAAGGAATCCTTAATAAAATATGGACATAAAAATATACATGTTTTACTAAGTATAAGATTTTGAAAGAACTTATATCAGATTCCAAGTTAATGAATGATCGAGTTGCCATGGAATTTTTTCGGAACATTATTAAGCATGATAAAAAATGAATTAAGTCAAAGGTTGTAATTATTCTAGCCTATTCATGTTATTATTGTTAACTCGTGAAAATTGCTACTAAACCATCACATTGCATTTCATTTCATTTGCATTTAGGTTAACTTACATTTAGTTAATTAACTTAATTTGACACCTATCACTCAAAATTCTTGTGTTTTCCTTAACCAATTTGTGAATAGTAATTTTACAATTATTGATTTAAACGTAGTCCTTGTGGAGACAATAAATCTAATACTTATTTATTACTCGATAATGATTATGTACACTTGCACATTTCGTCGCGAACCATCTTGGCATAACGACTTCACCTTGTGAAAATACTGCAAGATTGTCATGTTACGTTACGCCATCGACAAAAATTAGCTCTCAAGAAGTTGAAGTTTCATGTTGTTTCTATTGGAGAACAAACTTGCCAATGTATCCCACGCTTCTTTAGGAGTTTTGGCATCTCGGATGTGCTCCAACACGTCTTTTTCAACTGTCATCTGCAAAGCGCACATTGCTTTACCCACTTTAATCTTCCACTTCCGCATCATATCACTTGTAGGCTCTGCCACTAATTACGTGATTTCGCTTCTGTTCACCACCTCCATTAGGTTTTGGCCTTGCAAGTATAATGTCATACATGTTGACCAAGATTTGTAGTTTTGATTATTGAATTTCTTAACTCCACCTATGACATAAAGGTCACTCATTTTGCCAAGAGGAAACACATCAAACGACACAAAAGCCTAGCTCGAATACCAGGATGCAGAACACGCAACAAATAACATAAGAAAACAATAAAAATAAGGGAAGCTGAACTAAACTGACCGATAATTTCTGAAACTAACTGAATGCCTTATATAGGCTTACATCCTATGAAAAACCATTATCCTTAAAACTAGAGACGTATCTTATGACAAGCCACTATCCTTAAAACTACAGATATCCCACGGCAAACCACTATGCCTTATAGGCTTCCTCATTATTTCTCTCAACTATTTATACAAGTCTTAAGGGCTAGCAAACTGAAACAAACAAATAGCTTTCATTTTATTATTATTATTATTATTATTTTTGTTTTTTCAATTGTGACTTTTTAACTTAAAAATAAAAAATGGCAACAAAATCCGAATCAAAATTATGTTAATCCTATATTGGTAGGTAAAATGGATCGCCTGAGGCCCAAGGAATCTATCAATATGGGCATAAGATAAGAACGAAGATGGTGAATAAAACAATACGGACATAAATACAAAAAATAAATAAAAGGAAAATATAATTAAAAACAGAGGGCATTATTGTGATTATTCCATCCACCTAAAAGCAAAAATCTCAAAAAACGTAGGCTTTAAGTGAGAGAAAGAGGAGGAGAGCTGAAGATTACAGTTGTTCCGTCATTTAAGATTTCTTTTGCTCTTCCTATTTCACCCTTCCCTCCTTCCTCTTATTTACACTCCTCACCACTCTCCGCCATTGTCGTTTCGCCATTCCCAGCTCCCAAGCTTCACCTAACACTTTTTGGGCACGCTGCGTTTAGAGCTGAGAAAGAAGAAGAACAAGATAAGGCTTATTTTGATCCGCGAGGAGTAAAATTTGAGGAGGTGAAAGATGAATCGGAGCTTTAGGGCTCAGCAAGAAACGGCAATGCAAGCGGCGGTGTTGAAACAACGGCAACAATTAAGAGCTTCGATGATGAAAGAGAAAGAAGAAGAGCTGGCATTGTTTCTCGAGATGCGAAAACGTGAGAAAGAACAGAGTGATCTTCTTCTTAATCACTCCTATGAGGACTTCGACGCTCCATTAGGTGAAGTTTCTAAAATTTCTTCAACTTTTCGAGGGCTCTTTTTCTTTTTAATTTTAATTTTTGGTAATTTGGTAATTTCTTGAAACTGTAGGATCTAAACCTGGAACTTCACCGATATTTAATCTTTCAGCATCAACAGCGACTCCGCCGAGAAAAGCGGCTGCCGCTGCCGATGATTTTCTTAATTCTGATGGTGATAAAAATGATTATGACTGGTAATTTGTTTGTTTATTCCTTTAATTTAATTTAATTTAATTTAATTTAAGGTATTGTTTGGCTGAAACCAAACTGCAAAAAGGCGCCTTTCGATCTAGAAGTGAATAAAAATTCTGAAGGATTAAAATTGTAATATCTTTACTATGTTTTAGATGCGGAGCAATTATATTGGAATTAGCTTTCAGTTTAGATATTTCTTTATCTTTAATTTTAATATTGATATTGATTTATTTTAGCTTTTAGGAAATAAGAAGTATAAAGAATAATTACCAAAAGGCAGAAGCATTGGCAACAACCAAACAGAGCCTTGATTTTATAAATCATATTCATGCTTAGCTTAGTTTTGTTATCAGTTATTGGTAGGTTTTCGTATAATTTACTTAATCTTGTCCAATGTATTTTTAAGGCAATAGGAAGAAAAAGGCAAAAAACAAGTAAGAAGGGTTATAATTATTGGTGGCATGTTTTTGATTAAGTTAATAATTTGATGGTTGTGATGGGCACTTTTAAAATGTGCCCTGGGGTCGCTAGTGGCAACTAGAGCATTTATTTTTTCTAAACTTCAGTTGGCCATTTTGGAATATAATATTAGTGATGATTTGTTATGGTTCCTTTTGATGAATCGATTGCAGTCTTGTTTTGGGGATTCAAACTTCAGTTTCCTACTTTTTGGTTGAGTTGAATTGTTTTTCATTTTTAGAAACTTGATTCCATTTGTTTCTCATGGTTCTATGTTCTTTTCTGGTCCAGTCTGATCAGATTCAGATGTCATGTTTTGCGAATCCTATTAAGTTCCTTTTAAATGTTGCCTTCTCTGAAAGAAGTTAGAACTTTGAAATTTTGTAGATTTTAGCTGCTACTTTGTGGACAAATCTAGGTTAGTTGCCTTATAATATTTAAGTTCCAGATTTTCAAACAAGCCAAATGTTCAAACTCAAGAGAAAATGTTTAGATGACAAATTTGTAGATTATGCTTGTAATTAGGTTCCAATGCTTTGATATAAATAGAGAAAGGGTCGCAAGACAAGGACTGAATTCGGAACTTCTTCTCTAATTGGGGCTGAAAGATGTGTTAAGGTCTTTCACTTGCTTCAGCTTTGCACTAATCCTTTCTTTTTCCTACATGAATGTAACTAAGTTAAATTATTTTCTTTTAATATGACGGTATTAACAGGAAATCTCTTCCATGTCAGGCTTTTAACACCTCCTGGTACTCCTCTTTTTCCTTCCTTGGAGATGGAGTCACAGAAGACTGTAATGAGTCAGATTGGTACTCCTAAGGCTC
Organism: Gossypium stocksii; assembly: GCA_020496765.1. Taxonomy (NCBI): domain Eukaryota; kingdom Viridiplantae; phylum Streptophyta; class Magnoliopsida; order Malvales; family Malvaceae; genus Gossypium; species Gossypium stocksii. Next base: position 18,812,803 of record CM035631.1, on the reverse strand, counting down.
GTCCAACTGCCTTGAAATCTCGAGTATGAAAATTTTTCTTAATGCTATGATATGGATTGCATGCCTTTTGAGAAATTTGGATTTTTCAATTACATGATATTGCTGTTTCTGGAAGTAGAAAGGTATCCTGTCACACATTTATTAAATGAATCTGATCTCCTTTTTGACCCTGTTTTGATCAAATCTTAGCTCTGTTGTAACCATTCCACCTTGAAATTTGATTATTTCCTGCCATGATTTTAGATTAGTCTATGGTAAAAAATCAGCAAAGCTGTAAAGGCTCACTTTTGTATCTACGTTAAAAACCTTCTTTTAAACTTTGAACCAACAAAGATGACTGCCTGATATCTTGGAGCTGAATATATTTTGCTTTGCTTATTACTGACTCGCCATTACATGAATTACTACTTTTTTGCACCTTAGTTGGAGTAACTATCATTATCGCCCAAATTCAAAAAGTATTTTGAAGTTTTAAAATCTGTGTACCTGTTAAGATATTATGGATGACCCAAGTTTCCAGAAAGATTTTGTATTAAATCCATAAAAGGCTATTTCCATAGTTTTGTTATGTTTTTCTGACCTTTAGGCGTTCTGATGATTGGGTTCATGAACTTATTTGGGTATCGATTTTTGTTCATTGTGTTTATAGCTAGCAAATCCCCAGCCTGAGTCTGCTGCTAGAGGAAACTTAGCACCGAATCAACCGGCTTTATCACCTGGATTGAATTCTACAGGGATTCGGAGGCCATCATCATCCGGGGGTCCAGGTTCAAGACCTGCAACACCCACTGGACGACCTACATTGACTGGATCTAAACCTACGAGATCATCAACACCAACATCTCGGGCCACGTTGCAGTCGACTAAACCCTCTATTTCTGCATCCAAGCCTGCAACAAAACCTTTAACTTCGTCAACGAAGCCCACAGTTTCTGCAGCCAAGGCTCCATTTCCTGCAACTAAGCCCACAGTTTCTACAAGATCCTCCACCCCAACGAGGTCCACAGCTAGGTCTTCTACACCAACTGCAAGACCTTCTATACCTTCATCCAAACCTGCATCAAGAGCAGCTACACCAACTCGTCGACCATCAACTCCATCAAGTACTCCTAATATATCTGCCCCTCCAATTAAATCATCTTGTTTAGTTACAAAGCCAACTACTGCAGCATCCAGAAATTCTGTACCATCACGTGGTGCCTCACCGACTGTAGCATCTAGACCATGGAAGCCTTCTGAGATGCCTGGTTTCTCACTTGATGCTCCACCAAATTTAAGAACAACACTACCTGATAGACCACTTTCGGCCACCAGAGGTAGGCCTGGAGCGCCAAGTGCTCGATCTTCTTCTGTTGAACCAGGTGCCATTGGTAGACCGAGACGACAGTCATGCTCTCCTTCAAGAGGACGTCTCCCTAATGGTGCTATGCTGCATTTAAGTGGTGGCTCTGTTCCTGCAGTAAGTCGTGGCTATTCCAAAGCTAGTGACAATGTGAGTCCTGTTGTTATTGGAACAAAAATGGTTGAGAGAGTGATAAACATGCGGAAATTGGCACCACCCAAGCAAGATGATAAAAATTCTCCTCAGGGTAACTCCTCTGGGAAGTCTGCTTCACCAGACAGTTCAGGCTTTGGAAGAACACTTTCAAAGAAATCACTGGATATGGCTATAAGGCATATGGTAACTATCTCCTAAAATTTTGTGGCATTATCTTTTATCCTTATCAAAATAGGATCCAATAAATGAGAGTAAAACAATCTAAAGATGTTATTGTCAAGGTATCCCAAAAAGTCATATTTATAGGAGGATGCCGTGGGTATCCTCGTATGGTCACGCTTGTCAGAAGTTTTGGGTTTTCATGGGTCAATACACTAGGAATTTGAAGGTTGGGGGGGGGGGGAGGAGGGAATAAGTTAATTCTCTCTGATTTGAATATTGTCTTGAGCAGGATATAAGGCGAAGCATTCCTGGAAATTTACGGCCGTTGATGACAAATATTCCAGCATCATCTATGTACAGTGTGAGATCAGGTCATACACGAAGCAGAACAATTAGTGTCTTGGATTCCCCTCTTGCTACAAGCAGTAATGGTAGTTCAGAGCTTAGTGTGAATAATAATGGCCATTGTTTTGATGGGAGCGAAGTAGAAGATGATATCGGCAGCGAGAGAGTTGGTCGATCCCCTAGCCGTGTCCATGCCAGGTGATGGTCAGTGTGTGCAACCATGAGAAATACCCATACATATTGTTTAAAATTCTACAAGATTTAACATTTGGAGGACGAAGGACGTATCGAGATCACTATTCTAATATCCATGTAAAGCTAATTAGATTTGTTTACTGCTGTGTAATTCACCATCTTTTGTATTATTAGGTAAAGCCAGGTGGATGGTAAAACATGTTTCTTCCCCAAATTCTACACGGTGAGTTGTTGTGAAACTAGCTGCTTTGAAATGGTGAAAAAGCTTTGTCAATTGAAAACTAGAGTTCAGCGTATCTACCTTAATTCTTTTTTCCTAATTGGAATGAATTTGTTTTTGACATAAAATCTGCTCAATTTTTGTGTCTTTTCTTTCAATAATCTGGATTTGGAATTTTCTTTCCCAAAGTCATGGGGTATGACAGGTCGAAGCGGCAAAGTAATCTGTCCAATCAGGTGAGTATATAATGGCTAAAAAAATTTGAATAGGTTAAAAATTGGTTTTTCGAGAAAGGACAGTTTTTTATTTTATTTTATTTTATGTATATATTTGTAATTAATGAACTATCTCATAGAGCAAGCAATACCATTATGCCAAATGCATTTATTTTAATACTAACTTTGTACGTTAAAAGATAAAAGAAAAAAAGGAAAAAAAACAAAGTTTTGATCCAGATTATATAACGTTGTCCCGTATAATCTTAAGGGTGTGAGTGTATATATTAAATATTTGATTCAGAATATTACTTCGAAAGTGTTGTTAATTGTTTTCGTGGAGTGGAATTCAGAAGGAACTAATTTAGAACACTGTCCTCCATTAATGTATCACAACAGTAACTTGGATTTTGATTTGGATTCAAGTAATAGAATCACAATCACATAACCAAATCCTAAATGAGAAAGTTGTTTGAGAAGCTGTTGTTGTGTCAACAAAAGGTTGAAAGCTGATTGATAACTTGTAGCATGTGAGGAGGCTCTTTCAGATTCCCCAATTTGCAAAGATATTTCATAGGCTTTTTCAGCTGTATTATTGAATTGCAAAGACTATTCAGAATTCAGAAAGAAGCATCCCAACTTGGTCTGGAAAGTGACTTTCACACAAAACTATCATGTAAGAGAATATTTCTGAGTATGCTATACTCTTAACAGCTGGACCACATCTAACCACCCATCTTTTGTTTTTGCAGTTTTTATCCCCACCCCACTTTTATGTTAATATATTTCAACTTTTCCCTGTCCCCCAATATTATTTTATGCTACTTTGATCTCATCTTGCCAGCATTTTAGTAAATATAGAGGGATCAAAGGATTTTATTTAAACTTGTCTACCCAACTTCGAAAATTCTAATAACAAGCCTAATTTATCTCACTCAAAACTTGATTTTCTTTTCAAAAATCCGAATTTATAAAATCAGAGTGGATAAGATTCCAATGGGTTTGGAGGTCTTTTACCTCCTCAGAGAGTGTTGCGGAAAAGAATAATGTTAACACTTTGAACCGGGGCGTCCATCATAACTTGCATAATTATCCATATGATGAAGATGTCTTCAGCTGAAATCTACAACAGAAATGTTTGGTGGATTCCTTCCTATGTAAACAAACGAATTCTTTGATGATGCATAGTGGATACCCTTAGATTAGACCAATATGTGCCTAGTTTCAAAACCTTATATTACGTGTATTAATTAATTATGTTTTTATTTTGGGTAAATTACAGGTGACTTTAAAATAGTGTTTTTCCTATTTCGACCATTCTATTTTTTTTTTGGTAAATTTAATCAGATAATTGTTCAAATTGGTCACTGTTGTAAAAATTTCATTAATCCACTAACAGATTGTTGATGTGGCATGTTAGCCCATTGAGTGATTGATATGTCACGTTTTTTTTTTAACTAAAGTTAGGTACCTCTATATAATTAATCCAAAACATTTTTTTTGTTTGTTTATTTGTTTATTTATAAATTAAGAGCGTCCTCATGATCATCATCAATCCTAGACTCTTGCTCCAGAGAGAAACTGTTGCTGGAACCGGTTGCCGCCCCCCGGAAAGTGTGGACGGGCACGTAACAAACGTTGTACTCATTCATTTGGGATCATTTCTAGTGCATCAGCTATCCCACTTGTGGTGGGATACTTGGGAACCCATGATAGATGTCGAAACCACCAAAAATAATTGCTACTAAATAACTCTAAACAGTAGTAAGAGTGGTAGTAGGGTCGAGTCCGCAAGGATTGGATGTTGTAATCAACTTCCGTGTTTTCTTATGAGCAGATTGTTCGTTGAGTCAAAGGTTGTGGCAAGAATCGTGCCCACGACTCCAAACGTACCTGCAACAAAAATAAACAAATAATCGGAGGGTTTCGAGAATGTTTAGAAGTAATAATCTATCAACGCAAATTAACAATTAAATAATATTAGAAATAAATTTAGTTCGAGAAATAAATTCAGAATTTTGTAAACAAAATTGATAAGCCTTAGCCTTAAACTCGGTAGATTCTAGTTTAAGAATCGATCCTTGAACTCGGTAGATTCCAGTTTAAGAATCAATTCTTGAAAATTGATCTTCTCCTCCTAATGATAAGCTGGTTATAGCGGTTAAGAATGTCCTAACCACCAATTCTTCCTCTCATAGCTGGTCCCGGTACGACTTGCAAACCAACCCTTACCGATTATCTAACCGAGATACACGTGTTCCCGATTCAAGATTTCGGCAGCCTTGCGCTCTGAAGAACCCAACTTGAATTAACGGCCTCAACCGCGTGGGTCATTTAAATCCGATCACCTCTTCCTCGATTTGTTCTCAAAGATCTGAATATAGCATGGCCGATTCGTTTCCCCAACTGTCAGCAAACACAACTCCAACCCAACCTGTAATTTTTAACTTGAAATCGAATTAACTTTGAGGGATGAGTTGTCAATCCCGATACTTAGGAAAAAGGTAAATACCGATTGAAAGGATTTCTTTAACACGGATTCGTATCTCACGATTTTCGACCAGAAAGAACACTGACTTAAGGCTAAGATAAAATTTAATGAAGCATGGATTTAATCATGCTTGTAGGTTGTGGAAGGTGATTGGATTTGTATGAAAGATGATAGAAATTGGGAAGGAAAAGTACTTGGAAAGGAATTAGACCAACTTTGTAAAAGCAAGAAAAATGATTTGAAAGACAAAGAGAATAATTCAATTCCAAATTGAAGTAAGAAAAGACAAAGAGGATAGTACAATTCCAAATTGAGGTAGGAATGTAAAATTAATTGATGACTTTCTAAGAACAAAAAGTCCCTATTTATATACATGGGGTTTACTAAATTTAGCCTAAACCAATTTAATATAAAATCAAAAATAAAATAAAATAAAAATAAAAATAAATAAAATAAAATAAGATTTTCCTATTTTTGGCTTTTACAAAGTCAAAATATTTGATGTGTCCTTGGCTTCCTCCACCTTTTTTATTTACTCCATTTTAATGATTGTCTTTCAATTTGGCCCTTTTTAGCTTGTTTTTGACCAATTGCATCCCTGGTAAGGTTAAATCATAAAAACACTAACTTAGCAGGGATCAACTCAAAAATAAACTGAATTAAACACAAGAAATTATGCAATATAACATGTTTATCAAATCCCCCTACTTAGCTCATGCTTGCCCTCAAGCATATTGTTCTTCCAAATATTAGAAATTATTTTACAATTTATTAAAAATTAAGCCTCTTTTTCGCATCCACAATCAATACAAACAGCATAAGTAAAAATAAATAAAAGCTCAGAATATATAGTTTGATCGACAAGTGTAAAAAAAACTGAAATATGTGAACTAAATAATTTCATTAAATTGAGTTTGAATCCAATAATATGCAATGTATTATTAGTTAACTACATGTTAATAAAATTTTTTAGACGTGGTCAAACCTTTTTACACGAACTAGGATGACAACCCATGCACCCTATCTCGGTTACTTAGTTCAAACAGTCTTTTTATTTATTTATTTATTATTTTTTCTTATTTTTTTTGAAGGCTCGGTTAGCGGAATGTTTGTAAGTTCTCGATTTGTCACTTGAATCTTTTTATGCTAGATAAGATGACAACCCAAGCACCTTACGCCGGTCACTAAATTCGGTCACGTTTTCGAAACTTTCACTAATAACTTGAGCATTTATTTATTTATTTATGTACAAGCAAATATATATTTTTTCAAACAATCAATTTATACAAAAAATCTAGCTACATATATCATCCTTAAATCACAAATGTCGACTAATTTATATACTTGAACATTTTAATTTAAAAATTGCCTAATTGTCCAAATTGACTAAGTATGAGATTAGAGGCTCAATGTCAAATAAACTATCGAATAAATCTAGCATAAGATTGAATATATGCAAAAGAGAGACATGCAACAAAAATCATGCATATTTACCAATTCGACCCCCTTTCTTTAATCCATGCTTGTCCTCAAGCATGTGTTATATGAAATAAAAGACAGCAGCCCAAGTAAAAAAGAAAAATTTATAATACTCCCCCTATGTCTTTTAACGATGTTGTCGGTGTTGGGAGTAATGATTTTGCAAGATGTCGAGGATTATGGAAACTTGGGTTTCCATTGTTCTAAGTTGAGCTTCGATCCGGCTAAAATGTGCCTCTACAGTTAGAGGTTGCTCTTCTTGCTCCATAGTGACGAAAAACTGTATTTCCACGAGTAGTCCGTGTACCTGGAGGAACAAAATAACACGCAATAAGGGTGCCAGCAAGCAAACCCATAAAATCTAAACAATGTTTATCGAGTCTGTCCATACTATATGCACATCTTAAGGATGATAAATCGATTTCAGAAGGAAAAAATGTAGAGGTTAAATTTGCAATATATGACCCAAGTATTAGTGGACGATTACATAGCAAAACAACATGAAAGTTTCATGCAAACCAATATCCTAAATTACTTTAAATCCAGAATGCATACACGACAAGAAAAACAATTCAGTTCTAGTTAGGACAGAGGATGAATCATTTCATCCTAAAAAACTAAAGGCCAAAAATCGGTGAATGCATCTTAAAGTAAGTTCATGCACCAATAAGTGTTTTGTGGTTTTCGGCTTATAAAGTTGATTAGAATTAGTTAAAACACAATAAGCATCTTGAGCATCAAAATTACTTGGGATATCTAACAGAGTAGTATGATAGGATTCGGATTGAATATTGTCAGGGTTGAAGAAACCTATGGCAATGTTAAATTCAGAGATTGACATCTGAACGTCCTTACCCAGCAAACAAAAACAGATAATGCTTTGTGTTTCAACAATTCGTAATGCATTGATATTGAAACTAAATGTGGTGTAGAATTTATAAATCAACTCATAATATGCATCACAGGAAATATTTGCAAATGAATTCCAACCAATAGCATCAAAATAGTCAATCACAACATACGAATATTTAATATATCAAGAGTAGAGAGATCGATTTTCTTACAAATCGGGAGCAGACGTTGTCGGATGTCGTCGTATCGTGCGTGAAGCTCCAGGGTTAAAAAGTCTAAAAACCCTTGTAATCGTCCATCGGTAGGAATACTATTTACACGACCTCGTTTATTACGTTAACCGTTTCATGTTGGTCGAACGTGTTTGTTGGGCGAGTCGGGTGGACTTGAATTTTTAGCAATGTCAATACTACTGTTCAATGGTGTCGCTGGCTCACGTGTCGGTTGTCAATGGCTTTGAGTAGTGAACGATCGTGTTTGGCGTTGAAAGGCATGTTTGTTTACGGTCGAAGGAGCATCGACATGGTCGTTAAAAGTTCAGGCCTCGTCTGAACTACCTGCATAACATGTTAGTAAAGGCAAAATAGGTTGAGGATTAATAATCAACCTTTCAGGAGTAGCGGGGTTACTGTTCGAACATTCTGTTCCGACTGAAGTTGGACTTTGTTGGCGATGAGTTCTCATTGGTGGGGTCGTTCATCTTGGAGGAGGTAAAGAAGGGTCTGAGTTATCGTTGACTATATTGACGATGGGAGACGTTGAAAATCGGTGTTGAATTTAATTAAGCGAAGGTTTTTGTCCTTGTGTTACAAACAAATGTTTTTACTTGCTATGGCGGCAACAGATGGTGGCGGCGCATGGCGGTTTGGGTGATGGTAGGGATTTTGGTTTTGGCATCAGTTAAGGTGGTGGGAGAGTGGTTTGGGTGTTTGGTGATGGAGAAAAAAAAGAAGAAATATGGGAGATGGTGTTTGGGAAAAGGAAGGGTGACGGCGTACGAGTGAGGGCTCCAATGGGCAACAGCGAGGCGACGTGGTGGTCATGAAGGCCAGTGTGTGGTGATTTTGGTGTCAGTTTCAGAGTTGGACGGTGAATGTAGAAAGAGGAAAAAGAAAAAGAAAAGGGGGTCACGAGACCTTGAGCTTAACGATGTCGAAAGAAGAGGTCATGGCGACAGTGCGGTGACGAGGCAACGAAAAGTTGGTGATGAGGGCGGCAAACGGCAGCGTGGGTTGGTTGTGGGGTAAGGGTTTCTTTTTGTTTGAAGAAGATAAAGAAGAAAAAGGGTTTGAAAATTTAGGGATTTGGGTGTTTTATTTTTTTATTTTTTCTCTCTTTTTTCTTTCTATTTTCTTAATGTGGCTGGTTGGGCCTTCTTTCTCATTCTTTTTTTTTGGGTCTACTGGGCCATTCGGCCCGATTCTCTTCTTTTACCCCTTTTTTTTCTCCTTGAGTTTTTGTCTAGGCTTGAAGGGTTTGGGGCTTGGTATTTGGGTATAGGTTAGGTGGGTTAAATGGGTTGGTGGGTGTTTATTGACTTGGGTTTTGTGGTTGGGTTGACATTAGGGTTTTTTTATATGTAGGTAAATAATTATCTCTAATTAGCATGTCGTGCCCGCGCCACCACCATTATCCGATTTTTGAAAAAAATTCATAACCTCCATTACGTTCCTGAAAATATCAAATTAACTGAATTAAATAAATTTTTTTTATTTACATCCTAAATCTTACTAAAACTTAAAAATAAATAAATGAAAATAAATTTGGGTTGCCTCCCAAAAAGTGCTATTGTTTAATGTCGTTAGCTCAATGACCTGAAAATTTATTTAACCAGCTCTTCGAGGACTAATTCCTCAACTACGTGGACTTGAAAATTTTCGTAAAAAGGCTTTAATCGCTGTCCGTTGACTTGGAAAACTTTTCCAGATTCTTCGCTTTTAACCTTGACTACTCCATGTGAACACGTAAGTAACAACAAAAGGCCCTAACCACTTAGTCCGATGCTTACCTACAAAAATTCTTAATGTAGCGTCATAAAGTAATACTTTCTGTCCTACCATAAATTGTTTACGGGTTATCTTTTGGTCATGGTATGCTTTGACCTTATCCTTATAAATTTGGGCACTTTCATACACTTCTCGTCGAATTTCTTCAAGTTCTTGAATATGTAACTTACGATGCTTACCTACAGCTTCTAACTCTATGTTGCATTGCTTGACTACCCAAACGCTCTATGTTCTAGCTCAACAAGAAGATGGCATGGTTTACCGAAAATTAGTCGATAAAGAGACATACCTATGGGTCCTTTATAAGTTTACGGTATGCCCACAATGTATCGTTAAGTCGCAAACTCCAATCCTTTCTATCTGACTTAATGGTCCTCTCCAAAATCAACTTGATTTCCCAATTTGACACTTCTACTTGACCGTTTGATTGAGGGTGGTAAGTTGTAGCTATTCATTACACTATGCCGTATTTTTTTAGAAGTGTATCAATTACCTTATTACAAAAATGCGTACCTCGATCACAGATTAATGCTCACGGTGTGCAAACCTGAAAAAAGATATAACTCTTTAAAAAATCAACTACTGTTTTGGCGTCAGCATAACGAGTGGCTTTTGCTTCCACCCATTTTGAAAAAAGGTCCCATAAAATCAATGCCCCATATATCGAATATTTCACAGACATGTACAGGAGTTAGAGGCATTTAATTTTTTCAGCTCAAGTTCCCTACCCTTTAACATTTTTCGCATGTTTTACAGAACAAATATGCATTTTGAAAAATATGTGGCCAATATAGTCCACATTCAAGTCTTTATGAGCAGTTCGTTTAGGGCCAAAATGTCCACCACCTGCATAAGAATGACGAAAAGATAGAATCGATTGTACCTCAATTTCTGTAACGCATCGTTGAATTACCTAATTAGAACAATATTTCTAAAGTAGGGTTGTCCCAAATATAATATCGCGATTCACGTTTGATCTTGTCTTTTTCGGATCGCAATAAATTAAAAGAGATTATACCTGTAGCAAGATAATTCACCATGTCTGCGTACCAAGGTAAAATCGTTTGAGCAGCAAGCAAGCTTTCATCCAGAAAATCATCTTTAAGTGGTGTTACATCCTTTGACAGAGGAATTCGGCTCAAATGGTCAGCTACCGAATTTTCACGACCTTTTTTATCCTTTATTTCGAGATCGAACTCTTGCAAAAGTAGTATCCACCTTATAAGTCTTGGTTTTGCTTCCTTCTTCCCAATCAGATATTTAAGAGCTGCATGATTAGAGAAAACCACAATATTAGTTCCTAATACATACGAACGAAATTTTTCTAAAGCAATGACTATAGCTAGAAACTCTTTTTCAGTGGTCGAATAATTGCTTTGGCAACATCCAAAGTTTTAGAAGCATAGGAAATGACGTGTGGTTTTTTTCGATTCTTTCTCCAAGGACTGCTCCTACGTTATGGTCACTAGCGTCACACATTATTTCGAAAGGATAATTCCAATTTGGTGGTTGAACGATATGTGCCAAAATGAGCTTATGTTTGAGCATGTCAAACGCATCTTGCATGATTAGTCAAACTCAAACTTATTGTCCTTCTGTAAGAGATTACAAAGCGGTTGCGCAATTTTCGAAAAGTCCTTAATAAACTGCCTGTAGAAACCTGCATGACCAAGGAAAGAACGAATCTCCCTCATACTCGTGGGGTATGGTAGTGAGTTAATGATGTCAATTTTTGCTTTATCGACAAAAATCCCCTTAGCAAAAATGGTATGACCTAGAACTAATCCTTTGTCCACCATTAAATAGCATTTCTCATAATTTAGAACAAGATTAAATTCTAAGCATCTTTCCAAAATTTTTGCAAGATTTGACAAACATACCTCGAAGGACTCACCATATACAATAAAGTTGTCCATGAACACCTCAATTATTTTCTCGACATAGTCGAAAAATATACTTACCATGCACCTCTAAAATGTGGCTGGTGTGTTACAAAGTCCGAATGGCATCCGTCTGTAAGTGAATATGCCAAATGGGCACGTAAGCGTCGTCTTCTCTTGATCCTTTGGTGCCACTAGAATTTGGAAAAACCCTGTGTAACCATCAAGACAACAATAATGAGATTTTCCAACTAAACGTTCTAACATCTGGTCAATAAAAGGAAGTGGAAAGTGATCTTTCCGAGTTAGAGAATTCAACTTCTTGTAATCGATACAGAATTTCCACCCATTTTGGACCCGAGTAGGAACCATCTCACTTATTGAATTCTCAATTACGGTTATACCGGTCTTTTTTGGTACTACATAGACTGGGCTAACCCAGTTATTGTCAGGAACGAGATAGATCATCTCGGCATCAAGTAGCTTTTGGACTTCTTTTCTTACCACTTCCATCATGGGCGGATTGAGATGCCTTTGAACCTCCCTTTTAGGAACAACATTATCGACAACTTGAATTTTATGTATGCAAGTCGAGAGGCTTAACCCCTTAATGTCAGCTATCGTCTATCCAATTACCTCTTTATATTCTCTAAGAACTTGTACCAAGTTTTCCTCCTCTACCTTCGAGAGTTTACTTGAAATTATTACCAGTAAGGTATTTCCTTCGCCGAGAAAAGCATACTTTAAGTGGTCCAGAAGGGGTTTGAGTTCCAACTCCAAAGCCTACAAAACAGATGGTATAAGCTTGGTTTGTGAATGAAATAATTCAAAAATTTTACCTGAATTTTTCCGTAATTACAACGCCTCCATATAAGCTACTATTTCGTGAACAGACTCTTCAAAGGTTATCCACTCATCTAGTTCCTTCATGGCATCAAAGTTTAGACTTCTACAGAGAACAGTTCGTAATTCATCATGGTCATGATATTCTAAATGTAATTCAGTTAAAGAATCGATTATATCAATGTTAGAAACATTAGAAATCATGCCAAGACGGTTTATGGCCTCATAGACATTAAATTTCACCACTTCCCCATCGAATTCCATAGTGAGCACCCCACTTCGCACGTCGATATTTATTTGAATGGTACTCAAGAATGGTCCCCCGAGAAGTATGTCAGATGAATTAGCCAAATTGTCATCTAAATTAGCCAAATTGTCATCCTCCACGTCGATAATGTAGAAATCTGTAGGAAATATTAACTCGTTTACCTTGACAAGAACGTCCTCCAATACTCCTTCCGGATGCACCATAGACCTATTTGCAAGCTGAATAATTACACCTATTTCCTTCAAAGGACCCGTGTTAAGTAGTTTATAAATTGACAAAGGCATAACATTAATTGACTCGCCTAAGTCACAGATTGCTTTTTTAATGCTAACACTACCTATCTTACAAGATATGAAAAACATACCTTGGTCCTTACACTTGGGTGGTATTTTTCTTTGCGGAGCAGCGGAGACGTTTTCTTTGACACTTACTTTTTCATTGCCCAAGAGCTTTCTCTTACTCATGCATAATTCTTTTAGGAACTTTGCGTATCGTGGAATCTACTTAATCACATCAAGAAGGGGTATGTTGATTTCTACCTTTCGAAAGGTGTCGAGGATCTCCGTCTCTTCTCACTTCTTCTTGTATTGGACAAGTTTTCTAGGGAACGGAGGTAGTACTGCAAATGATTTTTGTGGTGCTGACTCTACTAGGGCCTCTGTGTCAAGTTTTTTGTTATCTTGAGTAGTGTCGTGGGCCCGATTCGTGTCAGGTTCGGGCTCCAAAACTTTCCCACTCCTCAATGTCATAGCACTTGCATTGTGTCGAGGGTTGGGCTCAGTTTGGGATGGCAGCTTACCTTGAGACTCTAAATGGCTAACTGTGAGCGCGAGCTTGCTTATTTGCTTATCCAACTTCTGCAAATGCATGCCAACTTTTTGTTGAAATTTCTTTTTAATGTTGGCTAGCCTTTCCACTATGGCTTCCAAAGATGACTTTGAGGGTGGTAATTGTTGATTCAGAGGCGGCCTTTGCTGGTACAGTTGATTGAATCGATGATTCGACTTATAACTTAAGTTTGGGTGATTTTCTACCCCACATTATATGAGTTCGAGTAGGGGTCATTTCGCCTTTACGGCGGTCTTGGAAAGTTCCCGACAGCATTTGCTTGTTCTATCGAACCCTCATATAAAATTGGACATGAGTCCGTCAGATGGCCTGGCTTAGCGCAGATTCCGCACAACCGTGCTGGGCTCTTTTTATCTGTAAGTAAAGTTTGAACAACATTAGTTAGCTTATCAATTTTATCTTTTAGGGATAAAGAACTTAACCCATGAACCCGTTTCATGGGTTCTGTGGTCGGTTGAAATTGTTGAGTGTTGACAGCCATGGTTGAAATCAACTCTCTTACTCTTTGAGACATCATATTGACTAGTGCCTCTTACTTGTAGCATCTATCATTTTCATTTCCATCGGGAGTAATCCTTCATTGAAATACTGCAAGAGTGACTGTTCAGTCAGTCCTTGTTGTGGACAACTTGCACACAACTTTTTGTATCACTCCCAGTAATCGTAGAGCGATTTAATCTCTTTCTAACGGATTCTTACGATGTCTCTCCTTAGTTCGGTCGCTCGAGCTGCAGGGAAGAACCTGCCAAGAAATAAATGAGACATGTCAGACCATGTGTTGACAGATCTCGGAGGTAAATAAAATAGCCACTCTCTAGCAGAGTCGGCTAGTAAGAAAGGAAAAGCACGAAGTTTAATTTGGTCTTTGGTTACTCCCTGAGGCTTCATGCTTGTGCACACCATATGAAACTCTTTAAGATGGGTGTGCGAATTTTCGTTTTGTAGTCTATGAAAGGTAGTTAGTAGATGAATCAAACCCAATTTTAACTCAAATAGCATTCCTTCTGCCGGATAGGTTATTGTAACACCCCTAACCCGTATCCGTTACTGGAATAGGGTTACGAGGTATTACCAGACCAAACATCACTTCCAAACAATTTTCGTACAAGAGACAACTTCCGAACAAATTTATATACACACATGTATAATCGTATAATTAAAATATATGACTAATCAATCAATAAACATACACTGTAAATGATATTACAATTAAATTTCCTACCTTAAAGTCTCAAATAATATACTTTTAATTACAAACGAAAAGTATGCACTCAATGAAGTAATGAAATTCGAATATTTATAAAATACCAACATTTTATTCCATTATGGATTTCATATACCTATTAAACTGAACATATCATATATCAAAAATATTTAACTAATGTCATATGCGGCAATGACTAATGAAATCATAGTCAAATATATATTTTTTCAAAACACATATAAATAATTAAGCATATTGATATCAAATTAAATTACATTTCATAAATTGTACTTGCATAATTTTGACTCAAACAAATCATAAAACAAAGCCTTTTTAGTCATATTATAATCAACACACATCAACTTTATAAAATTACTCCAATCATATACTTCTCATTTAACTAATAAATATTATTTTACAACCACATATAGGCCATCACAAGAATTCATATAAATTAAATCATCAATCATAATTCACCTTGCATAATTATATTATAAATATACATATGTGCATGATACATTGCAACTATTTTAATTATTATATTAACATACCAATTCAAACCTAATCATGTTTTCATTACCTAACCTGCAAAGCAATAAAAGACACAACCAATACTAATTTCATATCCATCTATTCGGCTAGGTACATAAGAACACATATAATTAGATTTTAAAATAAAACAAGTCATAGCTTAAACATTCAACTTCAAATAATTATAACATCCACAACAAGTGATCATAACATAAAACCGCACTTAACGAAATAGACAAGCCATATTCACATGGCTTTTACATACACATGAACAAAATGTATCATACAAAATATTATTCAGCCTATACATGCCATAAGTTAAGCTTAAAACATAAAATACCAAAATAGTCGATAGTGTGACGAGATGCTGACAATTCCCGAGCTTTTACCTTGAATTCCAAAATCTATAAAATAGAATGAGCAAATACACAGTAACCTAACTAAGCTTAGTAAGTTTTAAGCAAAAGGATCAACTTCAATTATTACCAACTTATTTTTAAAATTTAAAACATAATACATAACCAACATATCATGAAATTTCAACATGTGATTTGCATATATTTTATGTGCTTATTCTTTAATTAAACAACCATGACCGAATGACACATATGACTACTTGAAGTGGACAGTTTGCAACTATTCAAGTCAAATTACATTAACACATGTCCTTCCACACTTTAACTCATAGATATAGGTGTCATGAAATAAGCTCATATGCATGCATTAAAGTATAACCACATTTCTCATTGATCTATATTCACTTTCTCATCTCAAGGCAATTCCATATACAATTATATAAGCATACATATGTATGTATTTCGCATTATCTTAATTTCATACGCATAATTTTACTTATCAAATTTATACTTGCGTCTCACACTCTTATACTTCACATATCAATAGGTATGATACAAAGTCTATTTTCAGCAAGCAATACTCACTTTATTATCTAGAAAATAATCTATTGACACATACCTGATCTATTTGTTTCATATAACACATTTATTAAGATATACCAAATCATCCCAAGTTCACATTTCATTCAATATACCAAAACAACATAGTCAATCATAAAAATTAAGTCTCAAATCCTTAGTTTATAATCATATTTGCATAACTATAATCACATGACCGAATACCTTAATTCACATATGCTTCAATCTTGCCCATTGTTCAGTGATAGACAATTTCATTTACATAAATGCACTCTTTTGGCAATAGAATTAGAAACTATATAACATACCTAAATTCGATACTAGTTAATCTGAATCACTCACCTTTTTAATTCTAATTTAACAATTTGATTCACATAGGCACTAGGCCTCTTAAGCTTAAAGCTTGATACTGTTCACCGGCTCAAAGCCTACTAGGCGTTTTGCCCGATTTTAATCACCGGCACAAGGCCTGCTAGACGTAAAGTCTGTTTTAACTAAAACACTTGGATAAATCACTTCCCAATCAACTCACATTCGGCACATTCCATCTATATATCAATTTAATAAATTTTCCACCTCATAATTCAATCGGTACTTTCAATAATACCATAGATACCACATTTCAACTATACAAAATTAAACACGGCACATTTAAATACCATAGCTAGAACACAACAGTTAATTTCATTATCATTCATCCTTCACTAGGTAAACATAGCACATATCTTATTCACATTATAATTTACCTTCAACTACCTCAATATACAACAAATAAACCATTCAACATTTTAATTTACATTCGGCAATGACATGTTCATTTCCAATAATTCAATTCGGCTAATACCATCAGCCATGGATATCATAACTCAAATATCAAATCCTCAATCAGTAATCATGTATAAACCATAACTAGTGTACATTAACATCATCTCATAATTCGGTACTAACACATATACATCTCAAACATTTCAATTCAATTCGTAATTTTATCTCTACTTGAAATCAAGCTCATTTAGTGACTTAAGAACTTACCTTAGATATCAACGTACTGTAAAATTGACTACTCGGCTATCTTGTCCTTTCCCCAATCCAAACCTGATTGCTTTAATTCTTGAGCTTCAATATTTCAAAATAAGATCTATTCAAACTCAATTTCATTAAAATTAATCCACAAATACTTAATTGGGCAATTACCCCTTTTTTTTCCCACTATTTCATACTTTTTGCACTATAGTCCCAATTTCAAAACACCCAAAATAAACAAATTTTTCTTAAATTACCCTTTTGCCGAATATTCCCTATGCACATAAAAGTCCCCATTTTTCATTTTTTTTCATTTAGCAATTAAGTCTCTCTATTTACTAATTTAACAAATTAGTCCTCATAAATCCAAATTCATCAAATTTCTAATATAAAATTTATAAATTTAACACAACTTTCATTTAGCTACTTAAATCAGAAATTTCTTTAAGCTCTCAACCATGGCAAGATTCGACATACACAATAATAGCAAAAATTCGAACATGGGTCTAACAGTATACAAAGCAACGATCTCAAAAACGTAAAAATTATCAAAAACCGAAAACAAAACATACCTCAATTGAGCTTAACAAAGGCCGAACATTCAACTTCTTTTTCTTTTCTCTTTATTTAAGTATTCGGTTCTCCATGAACAAGGAATTGCATGTCTTTTAATTTTATTTTATGTTTTATTATAACTTACTTAATAATGGTTTTACCAAAATAACCTTAAATTAAAAATATACAAACATTATAATTTAAGGTTTCAATCGTCCACACATCCTATTATGGTATAATATCCACATAAATACCTCATACTAAAAGAGCATAATCAATTCGACCTTTATTAATTAAACCATCAAATTTTCATCTTTTTGCAATCAAGTCCTTATAGCAATTCAAGTATCCAAACAACAAAATTCAAACACGACATTTTCAGACATGTAAATTCACCAAATTTAAACACATAAAATAATATTTAAATATTTTTCCGACTCAGATTCGTGTATGCACATATATATAATTTAATTATATTTTTACTTTTATAACCTTAATTAATAAATTATGAAATCACTTATAACATGTCCACTACCGTCCAACACAGTAATATTGGGCTATTTATTCCATAAAGGCTTCTACTTTAAAAGCCAAGTGCAAATTAGCCCCTTTTAGAAATAACCACTTAATTTTCACTTTACATGGTTAAGTCCTTTTATTTAGTCGGGCACTCAAACGACAAAAATTAAATAAAAAAATTTTCACCGATATAAATTCACACAAAATAAACATAGAAAATAATTTTTAAATATTTTTCTGACTCAGATTCGTGGTCCCGAAACCACCGTTCTGATTTGGCTCAAAATCGGGTTGTTATAGTTATACATAAAGGTTGTTGTTCATCTGGTGCCGCAGGGAGTTGGCATATCGTCTGTTCAGCCATCTCATTTAGTTCATCGAATAAGAAAATTTCCTCGATGTATGATATGGTTTCGAATCCAGGATTTCGCCGTTTACCGCATCAAATGGCTTCTTTATGCAATTGTCAAACCAATTTCTCAATTTTTGGTTCAAACTTTAGAGTTCCCGATTCTGATCTGGTCATAAGGTAAACAAACAAAAATTAGAAAAATATCTCTAATCCCTAACAACGGCGTCAAAATTTGATGGGCGTCAAGACCACAAAAAAATAATTCATACTAAATAACTCCAAATAGTAGTAAGAGTGGTATTAGGGTCGAGTCCACCGGGCTTGGATATTGTAATCAACTTCCGTGTTTTCTTATGAGCAGATTATTCGTTGAGTGAAAAGTCGTGGAAAGAGTCGTGCCCACGACTCCAAACATACCTGCAACAAAAATAAACAAATAACCGGGGGGTTTCGAGAATGTTTAAAAAGTAATAATCTATCAGCGTAAACTAACAATTAAATGATATTAGAAATAAATTTAGTTCGAGATATAAATTTAGAATTTTGTAAACAAAATTGATAAGCCTTAGCCTTAGACTCGGTAGATTCCAGTTTAAGAATCGATCCTTGAAAATTGATCTTCTCCTAATAATAAGCTGGTTATAGTGGTTAAGAACGTCCTAACCACCAATTCTTCCTCTCATAGCTAGTCCTAATATGACCTGCAAACCA
This sequence comes from Gossypium stocksii, assembly GCA_020496765.1. NCBI lineage: Eukaryota > Viridiplantae > Streptophyta > Magnoliopsida > Malvales > Malvaceae > Gossypium > Gossypium stocksii. The sequence continues at coordinate 18,793,670 of CM035631.1, read as the reverse complement.
ACCTTATCGATTATCTAACCGAGATACATGTGTTCCCGATTTAAGATTCCGGCAGCCTTGCACTCTGAAGAACTTAGCTCGAATTAACGGCCTCAATTGCCTGGGTCATTTAAATTCGATGACCTCTTCCTCAATTTTTTCTTAGAGAACTGAATACAACATGGACAATTCATTTCCCCAACTGTCAGCAAACACGACTCCAACCCAAAGTGCACATTTTGTGTGACAGCCCGATTTAGGGCCTAAACAGAATAGTAGTTTCGAAACCACAAATCCGAAGTAGAAAAAATTATTCTATATAATTTTTTATAATTTGTCGAGTAATTAGATGCATGTGTTAGAGTATCGATAGAAAATTTTATGAATTACATGTTTAATTTGCCTATTAGGGCTTAATTGCAAAAGTTGATAAATATGAGTTCTAGATGTTAAAGGATTTATTTGAAGAGCATAATTGGAGTAGAGGCCCTTAAATGGTAATTATATCATTAGGTTTCCATGGACAAAAATGGACATACATAGGTAGAAATAACCAAAGTTTTAATGAAGGGCATTTTAGTCATTTGGTAATTAAAAGGAATTCAAAGGGAAAAAGATGGCAAAATATGCTCATCTTTGCCATAAGGGCTGAATACATCAAGGAGACACCATAGCTAGGGTTTCTTCAACTTCTCAAGCTCATAGTAAGTGTGTTCTTTACGTTTTTGGAGTCCCGGTAACTTGATTTGGCTTATTCTAGCAATAATTTAACCTAGGGTACATATTTGAAAAAATACCCATAAGTGAAATGTGTTTATTTTGATGTTTTATGATAGAATAAGAAGTTAGAAATTATGTTAAATAACTTGTGCAACTTGGTTTTAAGTGAAAACGAGTAAAACGACATAATCGGTAAAAATACCTAATGCTCATAAGTATATGTTAGAGTGAGAATTTGATGTTGCCATTGGTAAATAAATGATCAGCATGTTCTAAAACATAAGAATTAGGGATAAATTTTAATTTCCGAGCTTTGGGGCAAAAGTGTAAATATGCAAAAATTTAGGGGCAAAATCATAATTTGGCCAAAGTTAGAGTCAAGGACTGTTTTGATAAATGTAAGTATTAAATATGCTAAATGTGTTATTTTAGATCAAGAATGACGTGGAATCAACCTTGATCGGGGAAAGGAAAAGATTATGGACTAAATTGCAAAATTTCTATATTTTGCATCGAGGTAAGTTTGTATGTAAATAATATATTATTTTTAAATATGTTATAATATTTTGTTATTATATGAGATGCGATTGCATACTGAATGTTCACTTGAGGTAAAATATGAATTGAAATTGAGTATGGATGAATTGGTAAAATGTTAAAAAGTGAGGGATTTCTCGATTAAACCTTCAGAATAGAAAAGATACGAATAATTCGGGTTAGAGCACATGTGTAGTACTATGTGCAGGTTACTATGTGTTCGTGATGGCTTACGTCACGTGTGTAGTCCTAAGTACGGGCTACTACGTGTACCATATGGTTGGGGTCGCATGTGTAGTACTATGCGCAGGCTACTATGCGTACCCGATAACTTCGATCATATCTGTGGTACTAGGTGCAAGCTACTAAGTGTAAGGAATGATTTTGGTCACAAGTGTATTACTAAGTGAAGGCTACTATGTGCACCAATTAATCTTAGCTTCAAAGTTAGTACTATATGCAAGCCACCGAGTATTTATTATCGTTCTATTCCGAAGTGTTCAATGAGAAAGTGGCCAAGTGAAAAATGAGTGTGATTATGTAAAGAATAAGCTTAGATATATGTGTATATAAGCATATGAGTAATGTATTCGGTAAATGATCAAACTTCGGTAAGTTTGATGTGGACAAGCGTTATTGGAAAATGGATATGAGAAAATTTATGAAAAAGGTGAAATAAAAAATAAAACAGTTTATGGCAGCAGTAGTGGGGTGACTTTGAAAAATCACCAAAAATAGTAAATATTGAATTGGAGGTTGAATGCGATATGTAATTAAATCTTATTGAGTTTATTTTCATATAAAAGAAACAGGGCAAGTAAAAGAATTCTATATTTTGAGTTATTTAAATTTTTGTAAGAGTAGTTTAGATTGATTTTGTGATCCCCTATTCTGATTTGGAAAAATCATTAAAATTTGTACAAAAATAGTTATGGAATATAATTTATATGTTAGATTCCTTATTGAGTCTATTTTTAGAAGAAACAAACGAGAACGTCTTTTGAATTTTGTATAAAGAGAAATCATAATGTTAGTTAAGAGTGGTCAGGCCTGTCGAGTAGCAAAATAAGAGAATCTTTAATGAATAAACTGTATTAATTGGGTCAACCAAAAATTCTGAAAATTTTTGGGTAAGAAGACATATGAGTCTAGTTTCTGGGAAAATTTACGGATCTTAATTCGGAGTTCCGTAGCTCCGGATAAAAATAACTTAGTGACCATGACTCAAATGGACAGCTTGTACTAAATTTTAGTAAATGGTAATTTCAGGTGAGATTAAGGGTGTATAATTGTGGAAACATATTTTGGGATTTATAAATGCCATTAATAGTTTATTATTTTTATTATTTACATTTTACTTACTAAGCTATAAGCTTACTTTGTTTTCTTTTCTTTCTTGTCTTATTTTATAGTGTAATCGAGTTTGTTCGTGACTCGGAAAAGTTGTCCGAAGCTCACCAACACTATCCATCCTTCCTTTTGGTATTTTGTAAACATATTTTGGAACTATGGCATGTATAGAAGGCTTTAGTATGTTGTTGTATATTGTAGTAATATTCATAAGTATTAGGGATGTATAGAAGGCTTTAGTAACATCCCGAATTATGTTAAAAAACTTGTGCTACTCGGTTTTAAGTGAACACGAGTAAAATGATATAATCGGTAAAAATAACTAATGTTCATAAGTATATGTTTGAGTGAGAATTTGATGTTTCCATTGGTAAATAAATGATCAGCATGTTCTAAAACATAAGAATTAGGGATAAAGTTTAATGTCTAAGCTTTGGGGCAAAAGTGTAAATATGTAAAACTTAAAGGGAAAAATTGTAATTTGGCCAAAGTTAGAGTCAAGGACTGTTTTGATAAATGTAAGTATTAAATATGCTAAATGTGTTATTTTAGATCAAGAATGACGTGGAATCAACCTTGATCGGGGAAAGGAAAAGATTATGGACTAAATTGCAAAATTTCTATTTTTTGCACCGAGGTAAGTTTGTATGTAAATAATATATTATTTTTAAGTATGTTATAATATTTTGTTATTATATGAGATGTGATTGCATACTGAATGTTCACTTGAGGTAAAATATGAATTGAAATTGAGTATGGATGAATTGGTAAAATGTTAAAAAGTGAGGGATTTCTCGATTAAACCTTCAGAATAGAAAAGATACGAATGATTCGGGTTAGGGCATATGTGTAGTACTATGTGCAGGTTACTATGTGTTCGTGATGGCTTAGGTCACATGTGTAGTCCTAAGTACGGGCTACTACGTGTACCATATGGTTGGGGTCGCATGTGTAGTACTATGCGCAGGCTACTACGCGTACCCGATAACTTCGATTATATCTGTGGTACTAGGTGCAAGCCACTAAGTGTAAGGAATGATTTTGGTCACAAGTGTAGTACTAAGTGAAGGCTATTATGTGCACCAATTAAGCTTAGCTTCAAAGGTAATACTATGTGCAAGCCACCGAGTATTTATTATCGTTCTATTCCGAAGTGTTCAATGAGAAAGTAGCCAAGTGAAAAATGAGTGTGATTATGTGAAGATTAAGTGTAGATATATGTGTATATAAGCATATGAGTAATGTGTTCGATAAATGATCAAACTTTGGTAAGTTTGATGTGGACAAGCGTTATTGGAAAATAGATATGAGAAAATTTATGAAAAAGGTGAAATAAAAAATAAAACAGTTTATGGCAGCAGTAGTGGGGTGACTTTGAAAAATCACCAAAAATAGTAAATGTTGAATTGGAGGTTGAATGAGATATGTAATTAAATTTTATTGTGTCTATTTTCATATAAAAGGAGCAGGGCAAGTAAAAGAATTATATATTTTGAGTTATTTAAATTTTTGTAAGAGTGGTTTAGATTGATTTTGTGATCCCCTGTTCTAATTTGGAAAAATCATTAAAATTCGTAAAAAAACAGTTATGGAATATAATTTGTATGATTAGATTCCTTATTGAGTCTATTTTTAGAAGAAAAAACGAGAACATCTTTTGAATTTTGTATAAAGAGAAATCGTAATGTTTGTGAAGAGTGGTCAGGACTATCGAGTGGCGAAACAGGGGAAGCTTTATTGAATAAACTATATTATTTGGCTCAACCAAAAATTTTGAAATTTTAAGAATAAGAAGAAATATGAGTCTAGTGTCTAGGAAAATTTACATATCTTAATTTAGAGTTCCGTAGCTCTGGATAGAAATAATTTAGTGACCAGGACTCAAATGGATAGATTGTACTGAATTTTAGTAAATGGTAATTTTAGGTGAGATTAAGGTTGTATAATTGTGGAAACATATTTTGGGATTTATAAATGCCATTAATAGTTTATTATTTTTATCATTTACATTTTACTTACTAAGCTATATGCTTACTTTGTTTCCTTTTCTTTCTTGTCTTATTTTATAGTGTAATCGAGTTTGTTCGTGACTCGAAAAAGTTATCGGAAGCTCACCAACACTATCCATCATTCCTTTTGGTATTTTGTAAACATATTTTGGAACTATGGCATCTATAGAAGGCTTTAGTATGTTGTTGTATATTTTAGTAATATTACTGGAAATGTTGATTTCTAATATTTGATATATCACTCATATTATGTTATCGATGTGATTTAATATTAGATAACTTATAAGTTTATGATATATGTGAATTTAATGTTTAGAAGATGAATGAATAATTGAAGGGTTTTAATTTAGATAATCATTTTATGTCTCGATTTATTATGATTACATGTATGCTATTCTGGTAATGCTCGTATCTTGTTCTGGTATTGAACACGGTTAAAGAGTGTTACATTTTAAGTGGTATCAGAGCTGTGATTTAGTCAGTTCTCGGACTAGTATAGTGAGTATGAAAGTCTATCTATACATGCCATAAATATATTGTGATAGTGTGGTGACTCCTGACATTGCTAAATTGTGTTTTGTTTTATATAGTAATGGATCCTAATCGAGCAGTGGCTGATGATGCTGCAAGTAACGCGCCGGCTCCCTCGCAAGGGACCGCGCCTGTAGAAAGTAGACATGATACATCGGGTTTGGAACATGAAGCTAGGAATGCTTTTCTACAAATGATGAATGATTGGTATACAAATTTTATTAGAGGAAACCCTAATGCTCAACCTCCTCATCCCTCATCTATACCACAACCGATCCCCGTAGCTCCACAGAGTATTGGTATGGTACGATCAACAAAACCTCCGGTAGATAAGATCCGTAAACAAGGGGCTGAGGAATTTAGAGCAAACATTGATGATGATCCAGAAAAAGCAGAGTTCTGGCTCGAGAATTCTATGCGGATATTTGATGAATTATCTTGCACACCTGAGGAGTGTTTAAAATGTGCAGTATCATTACTAAAAGATTCAGCCTATCGTTGGTGGAAGACTTTGATATCTATAGTTCCAAAGGAAAAAGTAACCTGGGATTTCTTCTTGGAAGAATTTCGAAAGAAATATATTAGTCAGTGATTTATCGATCAGAAACGGAAGGAATTTCTGGAATTGAAACAAGGTAAGATGACTGTGGCTGAATATGAACACAAGTTTCAGTAAATATGCACAAGAATGTGTTTCTACAGAAGCAATGATGTGTAGAAGGTTTGAAGATGGACTTAATGAAGACATTAAGGTGTTAGTGGGAATTCTAGAATTAAAAGAAATGGTGGTACTAGTTGACAGAGCTTGTAAAGCTGAGGAGTTGAATAAAGAAAAGAAAAGCTGCTATTAAAGCCCGAGATCAAAGAAAGAGACCGATGAACAAGTCATTTCAATCCCAGTCAAAGAGGTCCAGGGAGATAAATCCTCGAAAAACAACTTCAGTTGAGTATTCACGCCAAGATTGTGGGAAACCCTATTCAAGTTCTAGAACTCCAGCTACGTCAATGGCGAGTATGGGTAATGTGAGATCTAATAGACCCGAATGCCAGCATTGTGGTAGATGACACTTCGGTGAGTGTTATATGATTAGTCGTGCCTGTTATAGATGTAGCTCCAGAGAGCATTTTATTAAGGACTGTCCCGAGAAAGTAGAAGAAGAGAAAGCTCATAGTGTTAGGCAGAGTAATACTACTGGTAGAGGTAAACCCTCGCGGAATGTCGGAGGTGGGACTAGTAGTAGAGGTATGGTAAAAGACTCAGCTGCAAGGTCAGAAACAAGAACACCTGCTAGAGCTTATGCTATACGAGCTCGTGAAGAGGCATCCTCTCTCGATGTGATCACTGGTACTTTCTCACTTTATAATACTGATGTTATTGTATTGATTGACCCTGGGTCAACTCATTCTTTTATTTGTGAAAATTTAGTACATAGTAAGAAATTGCCTGTGGAATTAACTGAATTTGTAGTTAAAGTATCAAATCCTTTAGGTAAACATGTATTCGTAGATAATGTTTGCAGGAATTGTCCTTTGATGATTCAAGGCTACTATTTTCTGGCTGATCTGATGTTGTTGCCATTTGATGAGTTTGATGTATTTTGGGTATGGATTGGCTAACTCAACATGATGCAGTAGTAAACTATAGACAGAAATATATTTTGTTAAAATATCAGAACGGTGAGTTGCTCTAGGTTAAATCTGATCAGACAGAGAGGTTATCTTATGTGATTTCAGTGATGGCAGTACAGAGATATGTTAAAAAAGGGTATAATGCTTACTTGGCTTATATACTCGACACTAAAGTATCAGAGTCGAAGATTCATGTAATACCGGTGGTATGTGAATTTTCTGATGTGTTTCCAGAGGAATTACCAGGGTTACCACCAGAAAGAGAAGTGGAATTTTCTATAGATTTGATTCCAGGAACTACTTCGATTTCCATAACTCTGTACCGGATGGCTCCTACAGAATTAAAGGAGTTAAAGACACAGTTACAAGAACTTGTGGATTGGGGTTTTGTTCGACCAAGTCATTCACCTTGGGGTGTTCCGGTTTTGTTCGTGAAAAAGAAAGACGGGTCATTGAGATTGTGTATCGACTATCGACAGCTCAATAAGGTAACTATAAAGAATAAGTACCTGTTGCCCCGGATTGATGACTTATTTGATCAGTTGAAAGGTGCCATAGTATTCTCGAAAATTGATCTCTGATCAGGTTACTATCAGTTACGGGTAAAGGAGTCAGATATGCCAAGGATAGCCTTCAGAACCAGGTATGGACATTATGAGTTTCTGGTTATGCCTTTTTGGCTAACTAATGTACCTGCGGTATTTATGGATTTGATGAATCGGATATTCAAACCGTATTTAGATAGATTTGTGGTAGTATTCATTGATGATATTCTGGTTTATTCTCGTGATGAAAAGGAACATGCAAAACATTTGAGAATTGTGCTACAAGTTCTGCGAGAGAAACAGTTATATGTTAAATTCAGTAAATGTGAATTTTGGCTTCGAGAAGTGGGGTTTCTTGGACATATTGTATCCGCTGAAGGCATCAGGGTGGATTCGAGTAAAATCTCAGCTATTACGAATTGGAGTCCACCGAAGAATGTATTTGACGTTAGAAGTTTCTTGGGTTTAGCTGGTTATTATCAAAGATTTGTACAGAGGTTCTCTATGATAGTTTCTTCGATGACCCGTTTATTGCAGAAAGATGTTAAATTCGAACGGACTAAAGAATGTCAGCAGAGTTTTGATAGATTAAAAGAATTGTTGACAAAAGCACTTGTGTTGGTACAGCCTGAACCAGGTAAAGAATTTATTATTTATAGTGATGCATCATTAAATGGTTTAGGTTGTGTCTTGATGCAAGAAGGTAAAGTAATAGCCTATGCTTCAAGACAACTTAAGCCACATGAAAGAAATTACCCAGTACATGATCTCAAATTAACTGCTATTGTATTTGCATTGAAGATATGGCGGCATTACTTGTACGGTGAGAAATGTCATATTTATACTAATCATAAAAGCCTGAAATATTTGATGACACATAAAGATTTGAATTTGAGACAGCGAAGGTGCTTGAACTGATAAAGGATTATAATTTGATTATTGATTACCATCCCAGTAAGGCTAATGTTGTAGTTGATGCTTTGAGCTGGAAATATTTATTTTCTTTACTATCTATGGATACTTGGTTATCCTTGTCTAACGATGGTTCAGTTATAGCTGAAATGAGAGCTAGACCAGTGTTTATAAAGAAGATTTGTGAGGCTCAGAAAAATGATGAAAAGTTATAAACTAGACGTACTCAATATGAGTCGAGTACTGATTTTGAATTTCAAGTAGGGATCAGTGGTTGTTTATTATTCAGAGGCAGGGTATGTGTACCTCAGAATTCAGAGCTCATACAGAAGATTCTACACGAGGCTCACAGTGGTACCATGTCTGTACATCCCGGGAGTAATAAAATGTATAATGATTTGAAAAAGATGTATTGGTGGCTAGGTATGAAACGTGATATCTCTGAATTTGTATCAAAGTGTTTGATATGCCAGCAAGTTAAAGCTGAGCATCAGGTACCTTCGGGGTTACTTTAGCCAATCACTATACTGAAATGGAAATGGGAAATAATTACTACAGATTTTGTATCTGGGTTACCGTTGTCTCCAAGGAAGAAAGATGTCATTTGGGTAATTGTTGACCGATTAACAAAATCAACGCACTTTATTCCAGTACGCATGGATGATTCTTTAGATAAACTGGTTGAATTGTACATATCTGAGATTGTCAGGCTACATGGAGTGCCTGTTTCCATCATATTAGATAGAGATCCCCGATTTATATATCGTTTCTGGAACAAATTGCAAGAAGCCTTGGGTACTCAGTTGTATTTTAGCTCCACATTTCATCCTCAAACTGATGGCCAAACTGAGCGTGTAATTCAGGTATTGAAAGATATGCTCTGATGTTGTATACTAGAGTTTGAAGTTAATTGGGAGAGGTATCTACCTCTGATCGAATTTGCTTATAATAATAACTATCAGTCTAGTATTAAAATGGCTCCGTATGAAGCTTTATATGGTAGAAAATGTAGAACACTGTTATATTGGACAAAACTCAGTAAAAAGAAGATACATGGGGTTGATTTGATCCGGAAAACAAAAGAAAAAATAAAAGTGATTCGGGAAAGTTTGAAAGCTACTTTTGACCGTAAAAAATCATACACCAATCCTAAATGGAAAGAAATTAAATTTCAAGTCGGGGATAAAGTATTTTTAAAAGTATCACCTTGGAAGAAAGTTCTCCAATTTGGTCGTAAAGGTAAATTGAGTCCAAGATTCATCGGACCATATGAAATCATAGAAAGAATTGGACCGGTTGCTTATTGATTTGCATTACCGCCGAAACTCGATAGAATTCATAATGTTTTTCATGTATCTATGCTACGACGGTATCGATCAGATCCTTCACATGTTATTTCTCCTACAGAAGTGGAAATTCTGCCAAATATGAGTTACAGTAAAGAACTAGTTAAGATTTTGGCACAAGAGATCAAGGAACTCAGAAATAAAAAAATAAAGTTAGTAAAAGTATTGTGGCAAAAACATGGAGTAGAAGAGGCAACATGGGAACCGAAGGAAGCTATGAGAAAACAGTACCCAAACATTTTTAACGGTAAGATTTTCGGGGACGAAAATCTCAAAAAGGGGAGAGAGTTGTGACAGCCCGATTTAGGGCCTAAACAGAATAGTGGTTTTGAAACCACAAATCTAAATTAGAAAAATTTATTCTGATTAATTTTTATAATTTATTGAGTGATTAGATGCATGTGTTAGAGTATCGATAGAAAATTTTATGAATTACATGTTTAATTTGCCTATTAGGGCTTAATTGCAAAAGTTGATAAATATGAGTTCTAGATGTTAACGAATTTATTTAAAGAGCATAATTGAAGTAGAGGTCCTTAAATGATAATTATATCATTAGGTTTCCATGGACAAAAATGGACATACATAGGTAGAAATAACCAAAGTTTTAATGAAGGGAATTTTAGTCATTTGGTAATTAAAAGGAATTCAAGGGGAAAAAGATGGCAAAATATGCTTATCTTCTCCATAAGGACCGAATACATCAAGGAGACACCATAGCTAGGGTTTCTTCAACTTCTCAAGCTCATAGTAAGTGTGTTCTTTACGTTTTTGGAGTCCCGGTAACTTGATTTGGCTTATTCTAGCAATAATTTAACCTAGGGTACATATTTGAAAAAATACCCATAAGTGAAATGTGTTTATTTTGATGTTTTATGATAGAATAAGAAGTTAGAAATTATGTTAAACAACTTGTGCAACTCGGTTTTAAGTGAAAACGAGTAAAACGACATAATCGGTAAAAATACCTAATGCTCATAAGTATATGTTAGAGTGAGAATTTGATGTTGCCATTGGTAAATAAATGATCAGCATGTTCTAAAACATAAGAATTAGGGATAAAGTTTAATTTCCGAGCTTTGGGGCAAAAGTGTAAATATGTAAAAATTTAGGGGCAAAATCATAATTTGGCCAAAGTTAGAGTCAAGGACTGTTTTGATAAATGTAAGTATTAAATATGCTAAATGTGTTATTTTAGATCAAGAATGACGTGGAATCAACCTTGATCGGGGAAAGGAAAAGATTATGGACTAAATTGCAAAATTTCTATTTTTTGCACCGAGGTAAGTTTGTATGTAAATAATATATTATTTTTAAATATGTTATAATATTTTGTTATTATATGAGATGCGATTGCATACTGAATGTTCACTTGAGGTAAAATATGAATTGAAATTGAGTATGGATGAATTGGTAAAATGTTAAAAAGTGAGGGATTTCTCGATTAAACCTTCAGAATAGAAAAGATACGAATGATTCGGGTTAGAGCACATGTGTAGTACTATGTGCAGGTTACTATGTGTTCATGATGGCTTACGTCACGTGTGTAGTCCTAAGTACGGGCTACTACGTGTACCATATGGTTGGGGTCGCATGTGTAGTACTATGCGCAGGCTACTATGCGTACCCGATAACTTCGATCATATCTGTGGTACTAGGTGCAAGCTACTAAGTGTAAGGAATGATTTTGGTCACAAGTGTATTACTAAGTGAAGGCTACTATGTGCACCAATTAATCTTAGCTTCAAAGTTAGTACTATATGCAAGCCACCGAGTATTTATTATCGTTCTATTCCGAAGTGTTCAATGAGAAAGTGGCCAAGTGAAAAATGAGTGTGATTATGTAAAGAATAAGCTTAGATATATGTGTATATAAGCATATGAGTAATGTATTCGGTAAATGATCAAACTTCGGTAAGTTTGATGTGGACAAGCGTTATTGGAAAATGGATATGAGAAAATTTATGAAAAAGGTGAAATAAAAAATAAAACAGTTTATGGCAGCAGTAGTGGGGTGACTTTGAAAAATCACCAAAAATAGTAAATATTGAATTGGAGGTTGAATGCGATATGTAATTAAATCTTATTGAGTTTATTTTCATATAAAAGAAACAAGGCAAGTAAAAGAATTCTATATTTTGAGTTATTTAAATTTTTGTAAGAGTGGTTTAGATTGATTTTGTGATCCCCTATTCTGATTTGGAAAAATCACTAAAATTTGTACAAAAATAGTTATGGAATATAATTTATATGTTAGATTCCTTATTGAGTCTATTTTTAGAAGAAACAAACGAGAACGTCTTTTGAATTTTGTATAAAGAGAAATCATAATGTTAGTTAAGAGTGGTCAGGCCTGTCGAGTAGCAAAATAAGAGAATCTTTAATGAATAAACTGTATTAATTGGGTCAACCAAAAATTCTGAAAATTTTTGGGTAAGAAGACATATGAGTCTAGTTTCTGGGAAAATTTACGGATCTTAATTCGGAGTTCCATAGCTCCGGATAAAAATAACTTAGTGACCATGACTCAAATGGACAGCTTGTACTGAATTTTAGTAAATGGTAATTTCAGGTGAGATTAAGGGTGTATAATTGTGGAAACATATTTTGGGATTTATAAATGCCATTAATAGTTTATTATTTTTATTATTTACATTTTACTTACTAAGCTATAAGCTTACTTTGTTTCCTTTTCTTTCTTGTCTTATTTTATAGTGTAATCGAGTTTGTTCGTGACTCGGAAAAGTTGTCCGAAGCTCACCAACACTATCCATCCTTCCTTTTGGTATTTTGTAAACATATTTTGGAACTATGGCATGTATAGAAGGCTTTAGTATGTTGTATATTGTAGTACTATTACTTAATCTGACACAGAATCACACTCATTTTTGTAAAAGCCAAGGCTTTAGTATGTTGTTCTATTCCGAGTATTTATTATCGTTCTATTCCTATTTTTGGCTTTTACAAAGTCAAAATATTTGATGTGTCATTGGCTTCCTCCACCTTTTTGATTTGCCCCATTTCAATGGTTGTCTTTCAAATTGGCCCTTTTTAGCTTGTTTTTATCAATTGCATCCCTGGTAAGATTAAATTATAAGAACACTAATTTAGTAGGGATCAACTCAGAAATAAACCGAATTAAACACAAAAAATTATGCAAATTAACATGTTTATCAACCCATCATTAGCATCCTTCCCTTTTATCTCCAAAAGAATCTGCTTTGAACTCCACATCGTAAAACTTGCAATATTGGTTTCTAGGAATAAAAGTCAATCTAGATTAGAATTGCAGTATACCAATTGTCATATGACAATACGCACTTAGGTTCAACAATTAGCTTAACTTTCTCTTCCCTTTTCGTTGTTACAATTGATTATCACTGAGGATCGGTGGTTCTTAATTTACAAATAAACCAAAAACATATTTTAGACTAATTATATAAAGGTCCTTAACTTTAGTAAAATGTAAAAGAAATATTATTTGTCAATCACTTAATGAGTTAATGTGTCACATCAATAATATATTAATAAATTAATGAATATTTTTATATAATGATCAATTCGAACAATGATCTTAATTAGAATTGACTAAATTAACAAAAAAAAAATTTAAAATCACCAAAATAAGAATAACACTATTTTAGAATAATATGCAATGTAGTTCACCCTTTTATTTTTAGTCAATTGTATTTCTAATTACTAAATTTTCTTCTTTACCAAAAGAAAAATATTTATATAATTTTTGACGTATTTTTAACATGTTCATTTTGTGTTGTATTTTTATTTTTATTCTCTCACTGAAATTGTCAGGCCCCGAAAAAATCTGGCACAACAAACAAATTCTATGGTTCAAAATTGGGACCTTATTTCAGGCAGAGACAGTTTATTGTTGCAGTTTCCTTGCAATGCAAGGAACTGGTCCAAGATTCCAACTCAGATCATTCTGTAAAAAGTACAAAAGAAGAGTTAACTGACCAGACACATGGACTGAATCTGACAAATTTTCATATATATATATATATAAAGAGAATATGATCTTCCAAATATACACTAAAAAAGAAAAACTAAGAAAACAATTAAGCACGTTCATTCCAAACATATACTCGCATCAGATGTATCCGAATTTGAATAAAATAGTGGCGTACATTATTACTACATCCATCTAAATGACAGTTTCGTCCATAGACAAACTCTTAATTTATAACCTCATAAAACCAACTATGTACCCTACTACTGCTGAGGATGACGACCAGCTAAACATCAGTCTACTCACAAGATATAGTCTTATAGATACTTTTTTTTTTATTACAGAAGCTGATAAGTTAAAATGAAAACTATCTAAGCGGCTACTACAGCTTCAGGGGTGCTTGTGACTGGAAGAGCAGCTGGGACAGAAGAAGTATTACCAGCTTTTGCATCTTGATCTTTTGCAGCAGCAGCTGCTGGTGGTGGTGGCGGAGAGTGCTTCAGGTGAGAAGGTGTGTTGTGCTTTAGTTTCACGAGTATCTGTCTCATCCTCGAACGGTCAGTAGGTTTCCCGGGCTTAGGACCTTGGACAACAACAATGGAAGGCTTCTTCTCCTTCTCCTTTTTTCCTCTTTTCTCTATGGTTGGCACTTCATTAGGAATGAGCTCCGCGATTGCTTTCCAGTAATGCTTATCAGCTTCGGCATGGAATTTCTCATGATTGGCTACAAATATCTGACACAGAATACAAGTTATAGTGCATTGTATATGGCATTGGCACATTGCTCCGTATCTAAGATGTTAGTATACGAAACATAAGCAAATTTTATGAGAATGTTATTCTATAACCCAACAAACCAAGTTAATTCAGTAAAATGAACTTCCAGATTAAAGATGTGACATAATGGGCCAAAAATGTCGTAGTTTCAATCACTTTACATCTACAAATGACATCCCGATTCCTGCTTTATAAGGCTATAAGTAAAGTGACACCAATCCTCTGTCCGGTAGGAGTATTGAGTTTTCAGTCACTGAAGAGATAAGAAAATGTTTCCATCCCAGAGCATATTACCAGCTCAATGTTCAATCATAGACAATGAACATCATGATAATATCAACATCAGCAGTTAAATACCGACTAAAGAATGCATGCCGCATTTAGCACCTAACAGTTCATGCACAATTAGAAGTTGGAATAAGAAAAAAAAAAAAATCTTTTTTCAGTTCTGTTTTGTTGGGCAAGTTACAAACTTCTCTAAAAATGTAAAAGTATTAGCATACAGCTTCAACAACAACAAAAAAAAGGGTACCTTCTCTTTGTCTCTGTTATTGGCCTTGTTGGTTTCACAGGTCACCTCCCTTTTCTTATAAAACTCAACTTTGTATTGATCAGCTTCCTCAATTATTTGGTTCAATAACTCCTTCTCCCTCTTCTCCTTCTCCTCCAACCGAATTGCATTCTCCCTATGCAATAACAACAGTCATATTTCCCACGTTTAGTACCATTGAAACCTATAAAATTAGCAACAGCTTTTACATTTTCATTATTTACTTATTTATCTTTTTGGTATAAATGAGACTGTAGCCTGTGATAAGGGACAGGCTTGCTCTATGTTGCTATCCGTGTTTGACACCCATGCCTGAGGTATATCCAGAGGTATAGAGGTAGAACCTCCAAGGGTCTCATAACACATGGAAAAAAAATTAAGATATATATGTTGGATACATATCTGTACCCAACACTTACATGGCATTCGGACTCCGAAGCCTGAGGTATATCCAGAGGTATAGAGGTAGAACCTCCAAGGGTCTCATAACACATGGAAAAAAAATTAAGATATATATGTTGGATACATATCTGTACCCAACACTTACATGGCATTCGGACTCCGAAATGGCTTGGTGCACCGCTTAGGGTGGGAACATCAACCAACTAAGCTAAGCCACTACAAAATTTACTCAAAAGAAATGTATAAATTATTAAAGGAAATACAAAAAAAGAAAAAAAATCCAGATATTCTCTTGATTCAATCTTTTTTCTTTTATAAGATGACCAAAGTTCACAAGTGATAAAAAAGTAAACGCATAACCACTCCTGTCCTAAAATATTTTAGCTCTCCGTTTTTTCCAAACTAGCCAGAGTATACCCTAGATTTATGCTCTTAGGATGCACATACCATCCAATAATGGCTTGAGTGTCCAATTGACCGAAAAATGCCCTTTTCCAATGATACCACCAATTACCTTATCTTTAGTTTTAAAAATGCCAGCTTGGAGGGAAATTACTAGCGCTAATTGTAACATTAAAAATTTCCTCACAACTCCGTTTTCATGTCGAAATCTACCTTCATATGTTGACCCAATTCTTCTATCCAAATTTCTTATATGGTGCAGCCATGCTAGTACCTCATTCCTTCTCTTTGATTCAATCTCTAAAAAGAATAAATTCAAAGAGAAGTAAAATCCTACAACTCTACTTCTAATCCCAGAAATTAGCACTAAATTCTTAGATTTCCCTACTTAAACCCTAATATGGCTTAACCAAACTTATTTAAAACTTTTCACAAAATTCAGTTCTTTAACACCCTAATATGACTTAACCAAACATATTCAAAATCTTCATAAAGATAAAAAAATTCACTAAATCTAGCTCCTTTGCACATTTCCAAAATACCTAAGTGCCATATTCATAACTTCAATTCCTAACTTTTTAACTTCCCCAAACTCTATACTTTTAATATAAGACAAAATTATTCAAAAAAAATGAAATTTTTTAATGGATCTTAACCTTCTCCATTCCCTGAGAGCAACACCTTCCTCAGGCTCCATCTCCGCCGGCGGAGGCAAAACCGGACCGTCCGATCCGCCGAAATCTTGGCCAAAACCCACCCCATTTGTGTATGAATCTGATGCAAACACATCATCGGTGGAGCCCTTGGCATGATCCGAATGGTCGGCGAAAGAGTCGAATTGCTGAGAAGGGTCGTATCCGGCGTAGCCGGCACCGTCTTCTTCCTGGTGTGGAACAGAGTCAAAAGAGTCTAAGGAGTCGTCGGCGAGTTGAGTGAAAGAGTCAGGGAAGGTTGACATTTTTCTTCTAAGCAAGGTATTGTACGGAGACGACAAAGGGTTGATGAAAACAAGCTATGGAAATTGAATCAAAGTCAATCACTGTCGCAATGGAAGGCACAAATGAAAAGACGATAACTCTCAAGGGATGTTAATGGGTTTGGTTAAATGAACCAATTGTTTGGGCCATTGTTTGGGTTTGATGGAGGTGAGTTTTTGGGCCATTAAAACTAAAGCTTTTGCAGAATTTCGTTCGGTATGGATCACTTTTTGTAGTTACTTGTCCCTTCAAAAGAACATTGGAATGATGCAATCTTTAATGTCATAGTTCCAAATAGACATTTAGACATTGAGATCATGCCCTTCCGACTTACATTTCAACCCTTCCCACCACTTCAATCAGATTATTTTATTTATTCAATTTTTTTTGTTTTATTATGCTATTAGTCCCTATAACTTATGAATTTAGTTTTTATATTTTAATTTAGTTATCGTATTTATCGAATTTTAAAATTTATATCCTCAATATGATTATTAAATTTAAGGATAAATACCAAAACTATACATGAACTATGATTTAACGTGCAATTATATACATGAACTTTGATTTTATTTAATTTTATGCATGAAATTTTGATTTGATCCAATTCTTGTAAATTTTTGACACAATTATTGATATAACATCATTTTATGTTTATATATTGCAATTATATCTATTCAATATTAAAAATAAATTGATGTATTTATTTCTTTAAATGTGTATGATTAAATCAAAATTAAAGTTTCAAGTATACATTTGAACTACAATTAGAGTTTTATGTATATAATTGCACCAAATAAAGTTCATGTATACAATTGCACATTAAATCAAAGTGCATGTATACATTTTGAGATTTATCCCTTAATTTTATTAAGTATTTTTATTTTCAAAATCTTATGTAATAAAAATTTAGCACATGTCTAATGCCATGTCAACTTGCTATTTTCATATATTACTCACAAAAAAGCAAGTTAATAAATTTAATGGTTGTCTTTTGCATCAAGATTAAAATTGAAAAAGCACAAAGACTAAGAATGACTAAATTAAAGAACGTAGATTAAATCTACAATTTTATGCACGATATAAGACTAATAACAAAAATTGACAAAAAAAAATTTTAATTGCTACCTATTAAGACTTAAATTTTAAAATTAAAAAAAAGTGTAAGGGCTTAAAATTTATCCAATAAAAAATACAAAACTAAAATTGATCAAATTAAAGCACACTGACTAAATATACAACTTAAGTATAATACAAAAATTATAATAATTGTTTTGAAAATAAACAAGTTTTTTTTTAAGTTTGTTTTTCGTTTTTTTTTTCTTTTTTAAATCTCTAACAAGCACACCACTTGAAAATTAGTATGCAACTGTTTTTTTTTTTTTTTTTTGAATAAATTAGTGTGCAATTTTTTGTTTTTGTTTTTATTTGTGCAACTTGTGTTTTTTTTTTTTTTTATAGAAATTGTTGGATTTTTATTATTAAAAACAAAGCTCATAACAGAGAGCCCAAAATACAGAATGGTCAAAATCAACAGACCAGCCCTAACCCAGCAAAAGGAATGAGATTGTTCTAGAAAAATAGAATGCATCAGCAGCATTAAAGATTAGCACAACTCCTGAGGTAACAAAATCTCCTGATTTCGCACAACTTTCACATCCTTCGACCCCTCCACTTTCTTAAGTCAATAATAAATAAAAAGAGGAGGATTTACCTTCCTTCCTTTAATTTTCTTTGCCCTCTCTTGAATTCTGCCGGTAAGATAACTTGTACAATGGTTTACTAAGTTTCTATGTTCTTCAATTTTAATAATTATTTCACATACAAATTTTGTGTTGAGTAATAATTTAAAAATTGAGATAACTAAACAATTTTATTTAAAAATGAGTTATAATTTTTAATAAATTCTTTGATTCTTTTTTTTAAAAGTTATTTAGATTTGATACTAGATTAAAAAGATGTGCTTCAGCTGTCGTGGAGACTTATTCTTAAATATAAGATTTGTCTCTTTTTTACTGGTTAAACAATATCAAATAATGACATTTGAAAGCTCTTCTAGATTGATGCTTCAAGTTTTCTTCGAGTTCTTTGATTTTTTTTTTTATACTTTTGAGATTTTTAGAGAGAGTTATTTTAGTATTCAACATCTTATCTTTGATCTTCGATTCCTTCAAAATATGTTGTTGCTTATATCTATCACTAGCGAAGAGTCTATATCATGGTAGCCAGTATTGCATCGGTAGTTGTATTGTTTTTGTATTAGAATTGGTACGCAACATTATTGGTCTGTTTTGGTGTACCATTTCAAATTTATTGATTTTTTAAAGAAATCTATTTAATATATGTATATAAAAATATTTACAGATATCAAATAAATGATATTGAATAAATTTCAGATATAAAATATCCATCAATCATCTAAAATACTCATCAATAAAAACCACAAATAAAAATATATCATTCAACTAAAGGGTTAGTGGGGATTTTTTCTTTAATATCGGGTGAATGAGTTTTTTTATATTATATATCTTAACTTTTATATTTTAAATGTAAAAGTATGTCCTCAAAAAAAAATTAAAGTTTAAAAGTCTTCTTTTATTAGTTAGTACATTCTAATTAAGTATTTATCATAAAAGTAAATAGTTAAAAATTTATTTTTTTAATATTATTCATCCATTGCGCGATGCACCATGTTCTACCTGCTGTGACTAGAATTGCTCGAAACGAGTACTGGTACGGGCCAAAGTTTTCATTGGTGCAGAAAAAAGTGTTGCTTGTTTCACTTTAGCATTGGAATAGTGCACACCGACTGGGTCAACTGGAACCAACTCGAAATCGACCACATTAGTTTATATGCATTTGGACCGAAACCATCTTCTCGATGAGAGGGAATACTTTTATGTTCACAAGGAGCTCCAATTGTCCTAACATATACTTTTAAAAGTGGTTTAAGAACTTTCAATTCTTCCAAGTTAGTGAAAAGAAGAGTTAGAGTCTTCAAACCTTGTGCTATCTCACCATCTTCAATCGGAAAGGGAACTATACTTTTTTTGCCATTTTTTCTTTGAGTCTTTGACCATTTTGTCCATCATCTCTTCTGCAATAGTACTTTTGAGATAAAACTTAGCATTAGCAAAATGAGCTTTGTTGTAGTAAATGGTTTGGCATCTGTAAAAATAGTTTTCACTTGGTTGCTTTTACAATATGTGAAGTACTAATGAAGAGTAGAAGAACTTACACCATTTTGATGTATCTATCGTAGTTTTAGCATCATATTGTATGTCATCCGAGTATTGTATGAAAAAATGGGTTTGAGTCTATATCTCCGATGAAAAGTTGATATCTCAATTTACCTAGAGCCCATTGTTCCCTTGGATCATCAAACACCTTTGCATTAATTCATCTAGAAGGATTCCCAATTCCTTTATTATCTTCAAAAGAAGTATGTTGATCATTGAAACATTGTCAACCAAGATCCAATTATTTTTTTGTTCTTAAGCATATCCTAAAACAAGTAATGACTTATTTGTAAAGAGTGGATCTTAATAACAAATCTTGATAAAAAAAGGTTAATTTTTGCAGTGCTAATTAATGGATTTAAGTGCATTTCTTTCCACCTTGTCTTCATTATCAAATTCATCATTATCATTAACATGGTAACCAGTTCTAGGAACTAAATCTTTATCTCTAAATTGAACTACCATGTATTCATTTAGTGTTATAGACTATCTTGGGTTTACACATTTAGTTGACCTTGTGCTCTTTCAAGGAAATTTGAGATTTGCAATATTAGCTATATGCATGACTACCTTGCTTATTATTGGGACTTTGATAGATCTTGAAAGATAATTCTTTTGGTTCCTTCGTTGTGTGACTAATGTCTAACCATTGTCCTCTTGATCATCTTTTTGAAGTAAATGATTGTCCTAGTTCTCTTAAAGTATTATTGTCATACTTGTGTTTGGGGCAAAAATGATAGGATAAAAAAACCCCAAAGTTCAACATGTTGGATTAAGGATACTGATTGATGCTAGAGATAGCAATGGGGTAGTTTTCTTTTCCACCCCGACCCAATATAGTTAAAACTTACTCCGAACCTAGCCCAACCATTAATATAACATGATTCACCCCAAACCTAACCTTAAAATAAATGATATATCTAATCCTAACTAGACCCAACGCGATATCAAATATCAAACTTTTTTTTTATTTTGAACAAGTTAAATATCAAACTTAAGTTGTGCAACACACGACTATTACTACTGACTCAAAATTTAAGGAAGTTAAGGTTAAATTGGAAGGGTTACAAAAATTCTAAACTCCATTGGGAACTTCAGAACATTTGAGGGCTGCATTTCAAATATTTGGATCTCAATTTTGGATCAGTTAGAATGGAACTGGATGGTTCCATAGTGGGAGACCAAATGATTAAGGATGAATGGATGTGGCAAATGGTGAAAATTGTGCCAAGTGAGTAAATATATAAATGTGTGTGAGTGTGGAGATAGAACTTCTCAATTTTGCTCACACATTTTTCTTCCCGTAACACCACCTTTTTCAGTTGCTTTGAAGAATGGGAGGATTTAGCTAAAGGCAACTCTGTATGCCACAACAGTCGTGTGAATTGAAGTTTGGTATTAGAGAAATTGAGAAACTAGTAAGTTTTCTTAGCTCTCTATACTTATGGATTAAAGAAAGAAATAGCGTAAGAACTCTTAAACCCTTCTTAGAATGACGAATTTTGGGTTTTTAAGGTTTGAATGCCTTCAAGATAATCGATAAGTGGTTATTATGTTTAGTTGCCATGACAAAGGAGGCTCTGGCGTTTGGAAAAAAAACTAAGCTGTTAAGAATAATGAAGCAATGTGAGTTTTTGTACTCCATTTCTGAAATGCTTAATAGCTGGTTTAACTCTATGATAAGTGCTGTGATGATAAATGATAAGCCTGTAGAAAATCTGCTTGATGAATGGGTATCTGCACAAGTAGTTAATGTATGTATCATGTTTTAAGTGAAATGCATGTATTGTAAGATTATATAGCTGGGGAATATCAATGGGTTAGACGAAGTTAGAAATGGGAAAAAAAGGTGATTCTGTTAGATACCGCCATACGGTGTTGCTAAGTGCATCTTGATGTGCGAAGCTCCAAGCCTTGCAGATGGGACATTGTGGTATCCGAGCATCAAGGTTAGGATGATGAATGGAGGAATCAATAGAGGAGTAGGGAAAAAGGAAAGTGAAATTCTGTTAAGATTTCAGCGTCTAGGATTGTTGTGAGCAAATTGCGATAAGCAAAGCATCGAACCTTACCGGAGGGCACTTTGGTGTTCGAGCATCAAGGTGAAATGTGAAACATGTCTTTTGGGACAACACTGTGATGATGTTTATTAGGTTACATAGAGTAACACCATGATGGCAGTCAGTAGGCTCTATGGGGCGACACCATGACGATGATAAGGTCCTTCAAGGTGACACTTCTTAAAGGTTTAAAGTGTAATATCATAGCTCGACTATGGAAACCAATGAAGTCTAGCGGTACAATAAGCACAGGATAGTTCGCTAGGAAAATAAACACGAAGTAGTCCACTGGGACAATAAACACAGGATTATACTGGAAAAAGCCATAGATCAGTATATTAGTGAAGAATTTACAAAAGGTGATGATAAAAGTGGATCAAAGAATGTCTTAAACTAACATGGCTAAAAAGAGGAAATGATTCCTCAAATAGGAAGCATATTATGTTCAGTTTGAGACTGCCGAGGAAGGTGTAGATCCCATATTTTTGTGGGGGATGCGAAATTGGGCTAGATAGTAGGTCAGCCATCAAGTAGATGTTAGTTTGGGAAAACTTACAAGAGTTTTAAGGAAAGAAAGTGTCAGCATAAGGCTGAATGTCTAGTGGAGTTTGTTAAGGCTAATGATGGGAGGGAGTTTATCAGGACCATGAAAAGTGATAATGATCTTGATGGCTACCCTAGGCAGGGGTCACAAGCCCAATGAAACCCACTTGAGAAAGAGGTTGAAAGGGTGACTACCTTAGAGGTTACACTATAAGCATCATTGTCTCGGGGAGAAGGGGATGTTATATAAAGATAGGGTTTTGACAAAGACCTGCACTTTAGTAGTAATCGAAAAAGAATATTAAGCTTTGCTAATCTGGAATATCAAGTATGAGTATCAAAGATCATGTCTGCCAATGAATGGCTTAGGGTGGTGAAGGCACTGGTCTTGCCAACTAAGTTGACAAATTTCTTCTACAAAAACTAGAGGGTTTGCTTTTAAGCTAGATGCTTTATTTCACCAAATCTATGTCAATATAAATATATAACCCTAGTGCAGATCTCACTAAGTTCATTTGAACTTATGAAATGATTACTTGAACATAAGATTAGGTAAAGATATAGGCATCACGAAGGACTAAGCCGGTGTCAACTAGAATAGTTGGCGCTATAGCTGTTCTCATATATAGAGGGGAACCCATAAAGGCCTTGGCTCAGGGTTTAAGTCGATTATGTTCATTTTCTAGTATAAATCCAAAGATTATAATTAAATGTGTAAGGATTACACACCAGTTGTGAACGAGATTTGTATTAGTTAGACAATTAAAAGTTTTAAGTTATTAAAGTATATAATTTAAATCCAAAAAGTGAGTACTGTTTAAGTTATCTGGTTTGGTGTAGCATTTAGTACCTGATTTTAGCAATTAGGTCGGGTATAGAGTGTTACAAATTGATTGGTATTAAAGCTCCGGTTTAGTCAATCCTCTGGAAAGGGAAAGTTAAGGAATAACCCCTATGTAACAGCCCGTTTTTGGTCAAATCAGAACAGTGGTTTTGGGACCACAAATTCGAAGTCAAAATAATTATTTTATTATTATTTTAAGGTTTATAGTATGATAGGATATTTGTGTGAAAATTTTCGTTAAGAAATTTTATTATTTGAATGCTTAATTCAGTAAAAAGGACTAAATCGCGTAAAGTGTTAAAGCTGAGTTCTATTAGCTAAAGGTGTCTAATAGCTATAGAACATTAAAGTAAGGGTTCTTATGTTGTAAATAGACCATTGACATGTTGAGTATTTAGCTAAAGGTAGATCTGCATGCCACAACAGTTGTGTGAATTGAAGTCTAGTAGTAGAGAAATTAGGGAACTAGTAAGTTTTCTTACCTCTCTATACTTATGGATTAAACAAAGAGATAGGGTGAGAAATTTTAAATGCTTCCTACAACAACAAAAAAATTAGGTTTTTAAGGTTTCAATGCCTTCAAGATAACTAATAAGTGGTTATTATGTTTAGCTGCTACGACAAAAAGAGGCTCTAGCGTTTGGACAAAACTAAACCGTTAAGAATAATGAAGCAATGTGAATTTCTACACTCTATTTCTAAAATGCTCTATAGCTAGTTTAACTCTATGATAAGTGTTGTGGTGATAAATGATAAGAATGTATGAAATTTGCTTAATGAATGGGTATCCACCCAAGTAGTTTATATATGTATCATGTTTTAAGTGAAATGTGTGTATTGTATGATTATAACAGTGAGGAATATCGAAGGGTTAGAGAAAGTTAGGAATGGGAAAAAAGGGTGATTCCGTTAGATACTACCATACAGTGTTGCTAAGTCCACCCCTGATATGCAAAGTTTCAGGCTTTCTAAAGGGGACATTGTGCTGTTTGAGTATCAATGTTAGGATGACGAATTGAGGAATAGTCAAAGGAATAGGAAAAGGAAAGTGGAATTCCATTTATATTCCACCATTGGAGACTGGTGGGAGCAAACCTTGATGCACAAAGTGTCAGGCTTTGCTAGAGAGACATTTTAGGGTTCAAACATCAAGGTGAAATGTGAAATATATCCTTCAAGATGAAATCATAATGATGATTATTAGATTCCATAGAGCAACACCACAATGAAGACCAATAGACTCTACGGGGTGACACCACAATAGTGGTAAAGTCATTCGAAGCGACAACTTTTAGAGATTTAAGGTGTAAGACCATAGCTCGGTTATGGAAACCAATAAATTTCATTGTGACAGTAAACACTAGGTAGTCTAACAGGATAGTAAACACGAGGTTTTATTAAGAGAGACCGTAGATCGGTATACTAGTGAAGAATCTACCAAATCTGATGATAAGAGTGGATCAGAGAATGTCTCAAACTAACAAGAGTAAAAAGAGGAAGTGAGTCCTCAGATAGGAAGGTATACATATAGTGTTCAGTTTGAGAGTACAGAGGGAGGTGTGGATCCCAAATTTTTTAGAGGGATGCATAAGTAGGTTAGCCATCAAGTTGATGTGAGTTTGGGAAAACCTACTGGAGTCTTCACGGAAGAAAGTGTTAGCCCAAGGCTAAATGTCTAATGGAGTTCACCAAGGTTAGTGATGGGTGGGAGTCCGTCAAGACCATGAAAAGTGATAATAATCTTGATGATCTACCTTAAGCAAGGGTCGTAAGCCTAATGAAACCTCTTTGAGAGAGTGGCTAAAAAGGCGAGTACCATAGAGGTTACACTGTAAGCATCAGTGTCTTGGGGAGAAGGGGATATTATATAGAGATAGTGTTTTGGCAAAGACCTGCACTTTAGTAGTAATAAAAAATGAACACTAAGCTTCGTTAATATGGAATATTAAGTATGAGTATCAAGGATCCTGTTCGCTAATGAATGACTCAATATGGTGAAGGCACTTGTCTTACCAATTGAGTTGGCAAATTTCTTCTACAAAAACTAGGGAGTTTGATTTGAAGCTAGATGCTTTATTTTCATCAAATCTATGCCAATATAAATATATAAGCCTTGTACATATCTCACTAGGTTCATTTAAACTTATAAATGCAGGATTTTAAGCCATATGCTTTATGTTACTTGAATGTAGGATTAGGTAAAGATATGGGCATCATGAGGGAGAAATTGGTGTCAATCGGAATAAGTGGTGCGCTATAACTATTCACGTATATAGAGGGGCACCCATAAAGGGCTTGCCTCACGGTTTAAGTCAATTATTTCCATATTCGAGTATAACTCCAAATATTGTAATTAGGGTCGTATGGATTACACACTAGTTGTGAACGAGATTTGTATTAGTTAGACTCCCAAAATTTTGAGTTATTAAAGTATGCAATTTAAATTCGAA
The DNA here is from genome assembly GCA_020496765.1 of Gossypium stocksii. Lineage (NCBI taxonomy): Eukaryota > Viridiplantae > Streptophyta > Magnoliopsida > Malvales > Malvaceae > Gossypium > Gossypium stocksii. Next base: position 18,767,901 of record CM035631.1, on the reverse strand, counting down.
ACAGGAGTATTGTTTAAGTTATCTAGTTTGTTGTAGCATCTAGTACCCGGATCTGGCGATTAGGTCAGTTATAGGGCGTTACAATTTGCTTATCAATTAAAAAGCTAAGTAAATATTAACTTAAATAATATCTACAAAAATTCTATTAAATTACTATATATAGAATTTGAGTTATCAAAATAACAATTAGTGTTCAACATACATGTATGAATATTTTTTTTTCATTTTTCCATGTTTTTTTCAACATATTTAAATTAAAAATAAGTTAATTATGCTATATATATGTAACAAAAACTACGCAATTATAAACATAAAATGTTAGGAAAAAAAGAAAGAAAGAAAAACTTACAAGGACAAAAGGGGCAATAAGATAGAAGAGAATGTTAAAACAGTTAAAATCTTCATATATTTTACATATAGAAGGGTATTTGTCATAACATTTACCTTGAACCCTATTTCAAAAAAAAATCGATCCTATTGGATCAAGTCAGGTCGAAACTCTCCAGTTTAGGATATTTTTACCATCCTTAATTGATGCCAAGTTTGCTCACATTGTTTCTTCAAATTCAATCTTTCCATCCTCATATAGTTGTAAGATTTTATCCTTTGACACAAAACATTTCTTGGGAAGGTGATTAATCAAATGATGATACTTGAATTATTAGAGTCGTTCACTTTATTAGCTTTTTTAGGCCTTTCATTTTTGGAAACAAAATTAGCTTATTGTTTCAAAGCTATTTAGGTCCTTTTGTCTTTGGTAGTTGAAGGTTTTGCTTCTTGAGGTTACTTAGACTTCGAAGACACCTTCAAAGGCTTGGAACTTGAACTCATAGATTGTTTGCTTTATCCCTGGTTGGAAATTGTCTTACCTCATTTGCAGGTTTCTTGCTTCTTCTTACCTCTCTTTGATCAGAAAACCTTGATTTTTAAAAGATGCCATACTTAACTCCATATCATGCACACAAGTAGTTAGCTTCTTAAAGGTTTTAAGCTTGATGCCTTGAAGAATATAATGCAGACTCAAGTTCATTCCTTGAATACAAATGTCAAGGGTAAAATTGAAAGTTTTCAAGAGAGCTTTTAATAAAACAGTTCTATATTTTATTAACTAAAAAATTGAAATTAAATAGAGAAAAGAGTCCTAATCCTAGTTTGGAAAATAATTCCCTTATTCTAATCAACTACTAAAACATAAGGGAAAATAATTTCCTTATTCTAACAAACTATTAAAAGATAAAATAAAATATTCCTAGAATATGAATAAAACTTATCAACCTAAATAAGATTTATCTACCTAAATAAATTTAAAATATATACATATTTCAGCACCTTCTCACAAGTTGGTGCATATATATCAATCATGCCCAACTTGCTTACAAGAAAATCAAAGCTTGTTTTAGAGAGCCCTTTGGTGAGTATGTCAGCAATCTGTTGTTTTGACGGAACAAACGGCATGCATACTTGGCCTTCCTCAATCTTCTCATTGATAAAGCATCTATCAATCTTAACGTGTTTAGTTCTGTCATGCTGGACTGGGTTGTGAGCAATACTAATGGCAGTTTTGCTATCACAGTACAACTTCATTGGTAAAGTTATTAGTTTCCTCAGCTCTTCCATAATTCTTTTTAACCACATCATTTCACAAATTCCTTAAGCCATTGATCTCAACTCAGCCTCTGTACTACTTCTTGCTACAACACTTTGTTTTTTGCTTCGCCAAGTCACAAGGTTTCCCCAAACAAATGTGCAATATCCTAATGTAGATCTTATATCTGTTATTAAGCCTGCCCTATCTATATTTGTATAAGCTGCAATTCCTCTTTTTTCAGATTTCTTGAAGAATAAGCCCATTCCAAGTGAACTCTTCAAGTATCTTAGGATCTGAAACACTGCTTCTTCATGTTCCTCCATTGGGGAGTGTATAAATTGACTCACTAAGCTCACTGCAAAAGCTATGTTTGGCCTTGTATGTGATAAGTAAATTAACTTACCAACTAATCTTTCGTACTGCCCTTTATTAACTAATCAACCTTCTTTATTTCCAAATTTTACATTTGGATCAATGGGAGTGTCAACTGGGCGACAACCACTCATCCCAGCCTCTTTTAAAAGATCAATTACATATTTTTTCTGAGAGTCCACAAGACCCTTCTTTAATCGAGCAACTTCCATTCCAAGAAAGTATTTCAAAGGACCCAAGTTTTTGATCTCAAACTCCAACGCTAGATGCTCCTTGAGACGTCTTATTTCATCCACATCATCTCCTATAAGAATGATATCATCGACATAAACTATAATAACTGCTACTCTACCTTTTTGTGAATGTCAATAGAACATTGTGTGATCAGCTTGCCCTTGTGAGTAACTTTGTTTTTTAACAACTTGAGTGAATCGTTAAAACCAAACTCAAGGAGACTGCTTTAGACTATACAAAGATTTTTTGAGTTTATATACTCGAGTTCCAAATTTTTCTTCAAAACTTGGAGGAGGATCCATGTAAACTTCTTCTTCAAGTTTCCCATTTAGGAAAGTATTCTTCACATCTAGCTGCTATAAAGACCAATCAAGATTGACAACAACTGATAAAAGAACTCTAACAGAGTTTAATTTGGCTACTGGAGCAAATGTTTCAAGATAATCTATCCCATATGTTTGAGTGTACCCTTTAGCCATAAACTGGGCCTTGTATCTATCTAAAGATCCATCTGGTTTGAATTTGGTTGTGAACACCCATTTACAGCCTACTGTTTTTTTCCCTACAGGTAATTCCATTGTTTCCCATGTACCTATTTTTTCAAGAGCGCGCATCTCCTCTAAAATAGCCTCCTTCCGCTTAAGAACTTATAAAGCATCTTTCACATTTTTGGGTATTTTTATAGTATTGAGACATGAAACAAAGGTTGAGAATGTCAAAGACAAGGCTTTATAGGATACAAAGTTAGACATGGGATATTTGACAATATTTCTAACACCTTTTCTTTTAGCAATTGGAATATCTAAATCAGAAAATTCATTGGCTAGATTATGAGCATTACCTGGACTTTTGACATGATCTTGCGGGTCGAATTCTTGGTGATGAATTTGGTGGCTACCACTTTCTTGATTTTGATTTCTTCTTGAGTAAATAATAAATGTAACACATCTAACCCATAACGGTCGCCAGAATAGGTAAAGAGGCATTACCGAACATATAACTTATTTCAGAATATTCAATTATCAAACATTTATCAAATTATAATTAATACATTCATTTACACTTGTAACATGCTTAAAACAATTATACGGACCTTAAAACATACATTCAGGACTAAACTGATAACATTCGAATGTTTCAGGAAAATAGAGAAAAAAATTTTTCAATTCAAAGGACAGACGCCCGTGTGAATAGGGCATGTGCCTCACACGGCCACCAGACACGCCCGTGTCATAGGTCGTGTGGAAACATGGCATACATACTGGCTTGCATTACATGGTCGAGGACACGCCCGTGTGCCAGGTTGAGTGAAAACTAGAGGGTTTACTGACTTGGCCACATGGCTGACCACAGGCCCGTGTGTCTGGCCGTGTAACTTACTGACTTGCTTAACTAAGTTACAGCAGACACACAGTCGAGTCACACGCCCGTGTGCTCAACCATGTGGAGTGAAAATAGGCTTGATTTAAGCCACTTTCCTTAACCAAAGCACATGTACCTATACTCAATCAAAAGATACCAAAATCTCATTCAAATAAACAACCAAATGACCATTTTCAATACACTACATATGCCTGTTCAAAATTACACAATTATATACCCAAATCAATACCATTTACTCAACCAATTCCATGCCAAACTATCAAGTTCCAATATTCAATAACATAAGCATAACATGTCCTAAAATCACCTATAATACCTGTAACAGCCCGGTTTAGACCCTAGTCAGAATAATGGTTTCGGGACCACATATTAGAGTTTGAAAAATATTTTAATATTTTTTTCTGTGTCTGTGTTATCTGAATTTAACTTCTCTGAAATTTTTGTGCTTTAATTTGTGTGATTGAATGATTAATTTGAAAAAGGATTAAAGTGCATACAAGGTAAAATTAGTATGCTATATTTTTAATGTGTTTAATTAGAATGGCTTTTGTTATTAATGGCCATATATAGCAATTAAACCATTGAAATTTTGAGTGGTCATAAATGACCATAATATAAGAGTTTTATGTATTATAAAATAAAGGTTATTTTACTAAATGATTTATTAATGTTGGCTTAATAAAACAAAAGTAAAAATATGGTCATTTTTATGTTCCAATTGCTGAAAATCATAGAAAAAGAAAAGAAAGAAGACTTCCTAGGTTTTGGCTAGCAAATTACTTGGTTAAGGTATGTATTTATGTCGGTTTTTGATAATTTCTACGTTTTTGTGATCACTGCTTCATGTTCTCCAAAGCCCGTACCTTAATTTTTGATTTTGAGGAAGATTTTGGTATGTGTCATTGTTGATAATTTGAGCTTTGTGATGATATTTGATGAAAAATAAAAGATATGTGATAGATTGACATGTATTATCTTTGAATTTTTGATGAATTTGAGCTTTTGAGCTAAATTGTGAAATAGGAAATTTTGGAGGACTAATTTATGAAATAAATGAAATGTGAGAGTTTGTATTAGCATGGTAAGAATTCGGCTAAGTATATGTGTAATGGGATTTTGTGAATTTGATGATTTTATGAATTAGGGATTAAATTGTTGAAATGTGCAAATGTGAGGGCTAATTTGTAAAATGCCCTAATTATATTTTTTGGATTAAATTGAATGAGTTAGTGAATAAAAGAGCTTAATTTGAATTGATATAGATCAAGAACTAAAGAAAACGGAATTGGATTGAGGAAAGTAAAAAATCGTTGAATAGTCATTTTTGTGCGTTCACATCCGTACGAGGTAAGTTAATATACAAATAAATGCGTTAAATTGAATTTTAATTGTTATTATGTTGATTGAATTATATTATGTGGCTATGAGAGCTAAATATGTGAAATCTGAATTAAATTATGAGCATGTGATCAAGTCCGAAAAGCCCCTTCCGAACCTTAAGAATAGTTGGGATACACATGTCATGACATAGGATCCGAAATGTGTTTTCGTGTAAGACCACGTCTGGGGCGTTGACATCGATATGAGAATAACGTGTAAGACCATGTCTGGGACATTGGCATCTTGTTGATTCGAGTAAGACCCTGTCTGGGACATGTAAGACCACGTTTGGGACGTTGGCATTGTATGAGTTTTCTGAGCTATCCACGTATTCTATTTAATTCTGATTGGTTCAACGAGCACTCTGAGAAAATGAATGAGTATACATACGCGCATCTAAACTTTGATATGTATGAATGTATAAGAAATTTGGAGAATAAGAGGTATGTATGGATATGATCATTTGATATGTGAGCTTCATGGATATGATATGTGAATTGGAGTAAGTGAACTTGATTAGTTGAGATCTATGAATTGGAGTAAGTGAACTTTGTGTTTGTTTACTCTATTTTTTTTAGATATCGAAGCTACCAATAGCTTGGGGATCGTCTAGGATCATTACCACACTATCAATCTTTGTTTTGTCTATTTTGTAAGTGAATATGTTGAATTATGGCATGTCTAGGCTAGATGTCTTTAGGTTATATTTTGAAATGTTTATAAGTTATGCCGTGAGATGTGGCAAACAAATAGTTATAAATATGATTATTTTGGTAAGTTATATGTGATGCAAGTATGGCCTTGAGTAATGGTCATTTTGGTATGAAAAATGTTTGATTTTGACAAGTTTAATAAATGATTTAATATGATGCTAATAGGTGAAGGTAAGTATACATTGGTATGCTATTGTGTTTGAGATTTGGGTACGATTTGGTTGGATGATGAGTATGATTGGATGATGAAGAATTGATCTATGTTTTGGGTTGGTAATTGGCTAAAATGGTTGATCATTGTTACATACAGAATAGCATATTTGGATGTTTTGTAGGTACTTGGCATTGGATGGGAATTGTTGCTTAAACCAAGCCCATTTTGTGCCACACGGTCAAAGCACACAGATGTGTGTCTCAACTGTGTAATCCCTATACCTTAGCCGAATTGGTCAGGATGCCACACGGGTTAGACATACGGGCGTGCCTTGTGGCCATTTGTACAAGTCAATAGCCTCCTGAATTTTCACACGGTCGAGCACAAGGGCGTGTCTCATGGCCGTGTGAAGAAGTCAGTATATATGCCCTGTTTTGCCATGACCTAGACACATGGGTGTGTCTGGTAGCTGTGTGAGGCACATGGCTTGGTCACACAGGCGTGTGACCTCTTCAATATAGTAAAGTGTTAAAATTTTCAAAAATTTTTTCTAATTGTTCAGTTTAGTCCCGATCTTCTTCTAATGCATGTTTAAGGTCTCAAAGATCTTCATAAGGGATTATATGATTATGTTTGATTATGTTTTGTGATGAATGATTGTATAATGTCTTGGTCCGGTATTGCCTTTAACCTTAGTTCGGCAACGAATACGGGTTAGGGGTGTTACATCTGGTTGGTATTAGAGTTATGGTTTAGTCGATTTTAGGACTACCATAGCTAATGTGAGTCTAGCTATACATGCCATATATCTGAAATTATGATAGTGTGATGAATCCTGATATTTGAAATGTATTTTTCATATAGTAATGGATCCCAAGCGAGCGGTAGTCGATGATGTTGAAATTAATGCCCCAGCTCGTGCACAAAGGGCAGTGCCTTCTGATTTGCGAAACCTATCTAGTAGCCATGGCAGAGAGGCAAAACAAGCCTTTTTCCAATTGATGAGTGAGTGGTTTACAGAATATGTTCGTACTAATCTGGCTGCTCAACAACCTCCATCCCCACCTATTCCCCCTCAGACATCTGCTGTACCTCCGGTAATGAATCCGATTCTATTGAATAAGCCTCATGTGGGTAAAATTAGAAAATACGGAGCCGAAGAATTCAGGCTACAAGTGATGATGATGCTGAGAGAGTCGAGTTTTGGCTCGGGAATACCATTCGGGTTTTCGATGAAATGTCGTGTTCTCTTGAAGAGTGTGTGAAATGTGCGGTTTTTTTGCTTAGAAACTCAGCTTATCAGTGGTGGAAAACCCTGACTTCCAGTATTCTGAAAGAACGAATAACGTGGGATTTCTTTCAATCTGAATTTTGTAAGAAATACATCAGCCAGAGATTCATCGATCAGAAAAAGAATGAGTTTTTGGAAGTTAAACAAGGCCGTATGTCTGTTACAGAATATGAGAGAGAATTTGTGCGATTGAGCCGATATGCTCAAGAATGTGTCTCAACTGAAGCAACATTATGCAAGAGATTTGCAGATGGTTTAAATGAAGATATTAGACTGTTAGTTGGTATTCTTGAGATTAAAGAGTTTGTTATACTTGTTGATCAAGTATGCAAAGCTAAAGAACTCAGTAAGAATAAAAGAAAAGCTGATTCTGAAGCCAAAGAAGTGAGAAAAAGATCTGTAAGAAAATTATTTCAATTTGCATCAAAGAAATTTCGAGATGATTATAGCCGTTCAAAGTCTAATGTGGGACATTCGAGTAGGGATAGAGCCAGATCACACCCGAGTTTTAAAATTTCTGCTACTTCTGTTGCTAGTGTTCGAAATGTTCGATCCGAACGGCTTGAATGCAAGTATTATGGTAAAAGACATCTAGGAAGTTGTAGATTGAATGATCGAGCTTGTTTCAGATGTGAATTTATGGAACATTTTATTCGAGATTGTTCTGAGTCTATGGAACTAGAGATTACGTAGAATCCAAAATCGAGTAATCTTTCAGCAAGAGGAAGACCCCCTAGGAATATGGGAAATATGAGTGGTAGTTAGAGAGCTACGAGAGACACTGCTATTCAATCTGAGGCCAGAGCATCAGCCAGGGCCTATGCTATCCAAGCTTGGGAGGAAACCTCATCTCCAGATATGATAACAAGTACTTTTACTCTATACGATACTTCTGTGATTGCATTAATAGATCTAGGATCTACTCATTCATATATATATGTATGAATTTAGTGCACAGTAAGACTTTGCCTGTAGAGTCTACTGAATTCGTAATTAAAGTATCGAGCCCCTTAAGCAAAAGCGTGCTAGTTGACAAAGTTTGTAAGAACTGCCCCTTGATATTTCGAGATGTGTGTTTTCCAGCTGATCTAATGCTTTTACCCTTTGAGGAATTTGATATAATTCTGGATATGGACTGGTTAACCTTGCATGATGCTATTATGAATTACAAACAAAAAACTATTGATTTGAGATGCAAGAATAGTGAGATGGTTCGGATTGAGTCGAGTGATCTAAATGGGTTGTCTACTGTGAAATCTACAATGAAAGCTCTGAAAGATGTGAATAAGGTTTGTGAAGCTTACTTTGCCTATGTGTTTGATTCGAAAATGTCTGAAAAGAAAGTTGAATCAGTGCCTATTATTTGTGAGTTTCCTGATGTGTTTCTTGAGGAACTTCTGGGATTACCTCCAATTCGAGAAGTTGAATTTGGCATTGAATTGATACCGGGAACTATTCCTATTTCGATAGCTCCGTATAGAATGGCTCCAATTGAATTGAAAGAATTAAAGTCTTAGTTACAAGAATTGACTGATAGAGGATTTGCGAGACCGAGTTTCTCACCTTAGGGTGCTCCAGTTCTGTTTGTGAAAAAGAAAGACGTCATATTAAGAATGTGTATTGATTACATTCAGTTAAATAAGGTGACCATAAAGGATAAATATCTTCTGCCCAAAATCGATGATTTGTTCGATCAACTGAAAGGTGCCTCAGTGTTTTCCAAAATAGATCTGAGATTGGGTTATTATCAGTTGAGAGTGAAAGATGCAGATATTTCAAAAATAGCTTTCCGAAAGAGGTATGGACACTATGAATTCTTAGTTATGCCTTTTGGATTAACGAATGCTCCTGCTGTGTTTATGGATCTGATGAACAGAATTTTTAGACCGTATTTAGATCAATTTGTTGTTGTATTCATTGACGACACTTTGATTTATTCACAGAATGAAAGTGAGCATGCCGAGCATTTAAGGATTGTGCTTTAGACTTTACATGATAAGCAATTATATGCGAAATTCAGTAAATGTGAATTCTGGGTACTCGAAGTTAGCTTCCTGGGTCATATTGTGTCAGCATCTGGTATTCAGGTGGATTCGAGTAAAGTTTCAGCTATTCTAGATTGGAAAACTTTGAGGAATGTTCCTGAGGTTCGCAGTTTCCAGGGACTCACCGGGTATTATCGTTAATTTGTGAAAGGTTTCTCTATGATCGCAACTCTATTGACGAGATTGCTACAAAAAAATGTGAAATTTGAATGGCCAGATAAATGTCAGCACAGTTTTGATCAGTTGAAAGCTATGTTAACGGAAGCTCCAGTACTTGTACAGCCTGAATTGGGTAAAGAATATATGATATACAGTGATGCTTCATTAAACGGCCTTGGTTGTGTTTTAATGCAAGAAGGCAAGGTTATAGCATATGCCTCTAGAAAGTTAAAGCCTCATGAGAAAAATTATACGATGCACGACCTCGAGTTAGCTACTATTGTTTTTGCTCTAAAAATCTGGCGTCACTCTGTTTGGTGAGAAATGCCACGTGTTTTCTGATCATAAAAGCCTGAAGTACTTGATGACTCAAAAGGATTTGAATCTGTGACAGAAAAGATGGTTAGAACTATTGAAAGATTATGAACTTGTCATTGATTATCATTCGGGGAAAGAGAATGTTGTAGCTGATGCTTTAAGTCGAAAATCACTATTTCCATTGCATGGTATGAATGTTGGTTTAGATCTGTCTATCAATGGTTCAGTATTAGCTGAATTAATGGCGAAACCTTAGTTTTTGCAACAGATTATTGATTCTCAGAAAGTGGATAATGAATTGTTAGCCAAGCGAACTCAGTGTAATTCTGATTCAGATTCTGAATTTTGTGTGATGTTAATGATTGTTTAAGATTTCGAGATCGAATTTGCATTCCAAGAAATTCTGAGTTGATTCAGATGATTTTAGGTGAAGCGCATAGTAGTAAATTCTATGTACATCCGGGTAGTACAAAAATGTATAATGACTTGAAACAACTATACTGGTGGCCGGGAATGAAAAGAGACATCTCTGATTTTGTTTTGAAATGCTTAGTATGTCAACAAGTCAAAGCTGAACATCAGGTGCCTTCCGGTTTATTACAACCGATCATGTTACTAGAGTGGAAATGGGATCGGGTGATGATAGATTTTGTTTCTGGTTTACCCCTGACTCCGAGAAAGAAAGATGCAATCTGGGTAGTAGTTAATCGTTTGACGAAATCTACTCACTTTATTCCGATACGATCTGATATTGTGAGATTGCACGGGGTGTCATTTTCTATTGTGTCAGATTGAGATTCGAGATTCACTTCGTGATTCTGGAAGAAATTACAAGAGGCTTTAGGTACGAAATTACATTTCAGCACTACTTTTCACCCGCAAACGGATGGTCAATTTGAGCGAATCATTCAGATACTTGAGGATATGTTGAGATGTTGCATTCTTGAGTTTGAAGGTACGTGGGAACATTATTTGCCATTGATTGAATTCACTTATAATAATAGTTTTCAGTCAAGTATTAAAATGGCACCATACGAAGCCTTGTATGGCAGAAAATGCCGTACTCCATTATACTGGTCTGATCTTAGTAAAAATAAGATTTACGAAATTGATTTGATTCAGGAGGCTAAGCAGAAAGTGAAGGTAATTCGAGATAGTCTAAAAACAACCTCTGACCGTCAGAAACATTGATTTGAAACGTAAGGATATCGAATTTGAGATTGGTGACAAAGTCTTTTTAAAAGTTTCTCCGTGGAAGAAGGTGCTTCGTTTCGGTAAAAAGGGCAAATTGAGTCCAAAGTTCCTTGGACCGTATAAAATCATCGAGAGAGTTGGGCAAGTTGCTTATAGATTACTTTTACCATCCGAGCTTGAAAAGATTCACAATGTATTTCACATATTGATGCTTAAACAGTATAGATCTAATCCATCCTATGTGATTAGTCCATTTGAGATAGGAATACAACTCGATATAACTTATGAAGAAGAACCGATCAGCATTTTAGCTCGTGAAATGAAAGAACTACGGAATAAAAAGATTCCATTAGTCAAGGTATTATGGCATCGTTATGGTCTAGCAGAGGCTACGTGGGAGCCTGAAGATGTGATGAAACAATAACATCCGAATCTGTTTAACAGTAAGATTTTTGGGAACGAAAATCCCTAAGGGGGAGAGTTGTAACAACCTGGCTTGGACCCTAGTTGGAACAGTGGTTTTGGGACCACTTATCTGAGTTTGAAAAAATATTTTAATATTATTTTCTGTGTCTGTGTTATCTGAATTTAACTTCTGTGAAATTTCTGTGCTTTAATTTGTCTAATTGAGTGATTAATTTGAAAAAGGATTAACATGCATAAAAGGTAAAATTAGTATGCTATATTTTTAATGTGTTTAATTGGACTGGCTTTTATTGTTAATGGCCTTATATAGCAATTAAACCATTGAAATTTTGAGTGGTCATAAATGACCATAATATAAGAGTTTTATGTATTATAAAATAAAGGTTATTTTAGTAAATGATTTATTAATGTTGGCTTAATAAAACAAAAGTAAAAATATGGTCATTTTTATGTTCCAATTGCTGAAAATCATAGAAAAAGAAAAGAAAGAAGACTTCCTAGGTTTCAGCTAGCAAATTACTTGATTAAGGTATGTATTTATGTTGGTTTTTGATAATTTCTACATTTTTGTGATCGTTGCTTCGTGTTCTCCAAAGCCCGTACCTCAATTTCTGATTTTGAGGAAGATTTTGGAATGTGTCATTATTGATAATTTGAGCTTTGTGATGATATTTGATGAAAAATAAAAGATATGTGATAGATTGACATGTATTATCTTTGAATTTTTGATGAATTTGAGCTGTTCAGCTAAATTGTGAAATAGGAAATTTTGGAGGACTAATTTATGAAATAAATGAAATATGAGAGTTTGTATGAGCATGGTAAGAATTTGGCTAAGTATATGTGTAATGGGATTTTGTGAATTTGATGATTTTATGAATTTGGGATTAAATTTGTTGAACTGTGCAAATGTGAGGGCTAATTTGTAAAATGCCCTAATTATATGTTTTTGATTTAAATTGAATGAGTTAGTGAATAAAAGAGCTTAATTTAGTTAATAAAAGAGCTTAATTTGAATTGATATAGATCAAGAACTAAAGAAAACGAAATTGGATCGGGGAAAGTAAAAAATCGTTGAATAGTCATTTTTGTTCGTTCACATCCGTATGAGGTAAGTCAATATACATATAAATGCGTTAAATTGAATTTTAATTGTTATTGTGTTGATTGAATTATATTATGTGGCTATGAGAGCTAAATATGTGAAATCTGAATTAAATTATGAGCATGTGATCAAGTCCAAAAAGCCCCTTTCGAACCTTAAGAATAGTTAGGATACACATGTCATGACATAGGATCCGAAATGTGTTTTCGTGTAAGACCACGTCTGGGATGTTGACATCAATATGAGAATAACGTGTAAGACCATGTCTAGGACATTGGCATCTTGTTGATTCGAGTAAGACCCTGTCTGGGACAGTGGTATCGATATTCGATTACATGTAAGACCACGTCTGGGACGTTGGCATTGTATGAGTTTCCTGAGCTATCCACGTATCCTATTTAATTCTGATTGGTTCAACGAGCACTCTGATAAAATGAATGAGTATACATACGTGCATCTGAACTTTGATATGTATGAATGTATAAGAAATTTGGAGAATAAGAGGTATGTATGGATATGATCATTTGATATGTGAGCTTCGTGGATATGATATGTGAATTGGAGTAAGTGAACTTGATTAGTTGAGATTTATGAGAAATATGACTTGTGATTATGTCATGCCCTAATTCATGGTTTTAAAATGGTTTTTAATTGTTTTTTGTTATGGATTTAATTGTATATGGCTTATTAAGCTACTCATAGCTCACTTTGTGTTTGTTTACTCTATTTTTTTTAGATATCGAAGCTACTGATAGCTTGGGGATCGTCTAGGATCATCACTACACTATCAATCTTTGTTTTGTATATTTTGTAAGTGAATATGTTGAATTATGGCATGTCTAGGCTAGATGTCTTTAGGTTATGTTTTGAAATGTTTATAAGTTATGCCATGAGATGTGGCAAACAAATAGTTATAAATATGCTTGTTTTGGTAAGTTATATGTGATGCAAGTATGGCCTTGAGTAATGGTCATTTTGGTATGAAAAATGTTTTGATTTTGACAAGTTTAATAAGTGATTTAATATGATGCTAATAGGTGAAGGTAAGTATACATTGGTATGCTATTGTGTTTGAGATTTTGGTACGATTTGGTTGAATGATAAGTATGAATTGGATGATGATGAATTGATCTATGTTTTGGGTTGGTAATTAGCTGAAATGGTTGATCATTTTTACATATTGAATAGCATATTTGGATGTTTTGTAGGTACTTGGCATTAGATGGGAATTGTGGCTTAAACCAAGCCCATTTTGTGCCACACGGTCAAAGCACACAGGCGTGTGTCTCAACTGTGTAATCCCTGTACCTTAGCCGAATTGGTCAGGATGCCACACGGGTTAGACATACGGGCGTGCCTTGTAGCCGTTTGTGCAAGTCAATATCCTCTTGAATTTTCACATGGTCTAGCACACAGGCGTGTCTCATGGCCGTGTGAACAAGTCAGTATGTATGCCCTATTTTGCCACGACCTAGACACATGGGTGTGTCTGGTAGCCGTGTGAGGCATACGGCTTGGTCACACAGGTGTGTGACCTCTTCAATATAGTAAAGTGTTAAAGTTTTCAAAAAAAATTTCTAAGTGTTCGGTTTAGTCCTGACCTTCTTCTAATGCATGTTTAAGGTCTCAAAGATCTTCATAAGGGGCTATATGATTATGTTTGATTATGTTTTGTGATGAATGATTATATAATGTCTGTAAAGTTCAGTTTGGTCTTGTAATGTCTTTAACCTGAGTTCGGCAATGGATACGTGTTAGGGGTGTTATAATACCAACCATAATTCAACATTTTTGTATATATATTTTCACATCTCAGAACAACCATTTGCATATTTACTTTCATCATTCAAAATAACAAAACATACCATATCATTTAACTAATACCAAATCAACCATTAGACCAACATAAGGCAAATCTCAGGGCTTAATTATATAACAAAATATGTACCGAAATCAACGTTCTTATAACTAGCCTATACATGCCATATTTTCATAACCTATAAGTTCAAAGGTACCAACTATAAGATTGGATAGTGTGTCTTTATCTCCGACTTCGTTTGAATCGAGCTTGCCAACGAACCATTATAAAACACGAAAAATAAACAGAGTAAGCTTTACAGCTTAGTAAGCCCGTATAATATAGAATAATTAAACTCAATTTAATCCAACTCAAATAGTTCAAATGCCTATCACATAGACACATTTATAGGTTAGTAACTCGAATTTGCCCATAGCCAGTAAATCTACCATAAGAAATTCGTTTAGCAATCAATCACATATACATGTAAATTTCATATAAATCATATCTCGTTTCAATACTTTATCATATAATTGGTAACAATATAATGCCCATTGAACCTAATGGAATGTCGAGGGATACTCAGGTGATACATACTAAGTGTATTAATCGGTAATCCATCAACTCATTGTCATTTTCACTCCTTCGAGCCATGATCAGTAAGCTCTTCCTGAGCTTGTAAACGGTAAGCTCTATCGAGCTAAAATGGTAAGCTCTAACGAGCTAAAATAGTAAGCTCATAAGAGCTTATATATATCGGTAAGCTCATACGAGCTATGGTGAGTCCGCAACAAATGCAGGATCTCAACTAGAACAGTAACCATAGTGATATCTCACTCGTATCATATGATTTTCTAAAGTTCAAACGGGACTCGATATTATTCAACTTCATCATTTAAGCATTCAGTGATCAATAATTCAATTTCTCAATTCACATACATCCAAATTCAATTAATTACATACATTTAAATACTCAATTCTAATTATACGAACTTACCTCGTATAGCTCGGATAAGCTATCTTCTACTCATCTACTTTTCGTTTCCCCCGATCTAGTTCTGGTATTTGTTTATCTTGATCTATATAATATCAAATTCAGTATATTAACATTTCAAACTATTAAATTTGACACATTATACACATTTTGGCAAAATTATGCTTTTGCCTCTAATGTTTCACATTTTTCAATTTAGTCTTTAGGCTCGTAAAATTAAATTCATTCAATTTTAAAGAGACCAAAGCCTAGCTGAATTTATTACACACTACTAGCAGCCCAATATTTCTCTTTATTCACACTTTTAACCTCAACTTTGTAACATTTCTCAATTTAATCCCTGATTGACATTTTTGTCAAAAATCACTTAACAAAACTTGTATATCTATCATTAAATCTTCAAAATCTATCCTTAAACATTTAAAAACTCAAGCATTCAACAATGGCATCTTTCAAAATCTATAACAGTTTCAAAAATGAAGGTAAGGGCTAGCTAGATTAAGTACAACGAGCTCAAAAACGTAAAAATTATTAAAAATCGAGTCAAAGCCATGCCTTAATTATGGATTGAAGTTGCTGAATTTAAAAGCACAAAAATGGCTTCTTTTTCACCCTATTTCGGTTGGAGAAGATGATAATGGGATGAAATTTTGTGTTATTTTATTTTAATTAACCTTTATTACACTTTAAAACCAATTTCAATAACACATAGCAAGGAATAATTATACAACCAAATATTCATAAATTAAGACATCCACAGATCAAGTACATACCACATTCATCACACATACACATCGCACATTACTCAACTTAATTATCCAAGCTTGCACCTTCATAGCCACATTAACAAGTGAAGTTTAGACATAACTAATATTGGCGAATTCCAAATGGCCTTTTACACAATGAATCATCAACATTATTAAGCCAACATTTTTGGCCAAAACAATTATGACACATAACAAAATGGATAAGTCACCTATACATGCCATAATCTAAAATGTTGGAATCAAAATACCAAAATAGTTGTTGATAGTGTGTATGGAACCCCATTGATCTCCGGACCTCGTGTAACACCCTAACCCATATCCATCGCCAGATTAGGATTACGAGGCATTACTAATCAACGGTTCAATTGCAAACATTTATACATATGCATATGTTCACTCAAGTCAAATCCATTTGTAATAGAAAATAAAGCCAATTCATGTTTCAAACAAGTAATGACATATATCTTGCATAAACAATGTCACAAATAAACTCAACGTATTACTTTCAGCATCGAAGTATTTACATGCACAATATTAAATAATACCAACATGGTCAAATATACCTTTAATATCAGTTATGTGGTTATTCACATGGTAACCAATTCACATACACATTTAAAATTTAATAATCCATAAAACATATTTTAAACCACCACATTTGCGACTTAAGAAATAGGAAAAATAAACTTGCATGCTTTATTCTTTAATACACAGTGAATCAATATTTTGGCTTCTTAACTATTAATCTCCTAATGTCATTCGCAAATTAACATTAAGAGCAAACCTTTAGAACCCACATCTAATCATGAAACCATATTATTAAATTTAATAAGTAATCACGTATAGATGTTTAATATATTACACTATGGCCGAATAGACTAACAAATACATATACGTAATATGCAATCAACGTTAAGGTAGCGGTCACATTTTAGTATTAAACACATGATAGAACAATTGGCCAAATATTCACAAGACACACGCAAGTATTATCACTTAGCAACCTGCACATTTATAAAATCAACCACATGCATATTTACATATATACATAACATCTATAATATAATCATCTTATACACAAGTAAATATAAATAAAATTTCAACTAAATCAATGTGGCCGAATATTACATATACATATGTCCTAGTATAAATTATGATGGTCATTAATTTATTACAAGCATATAACATATTTGTTACTTAACAAAAACATGTCAAACCCTAGCATAAATAACATCATTTATAAACATATGGCTGAATCACAAGTACTTTTGCAAGCTATATATATATACACTTCAATACATATTCAAAATAACATAAGGATTTTAATAGACCATAACATATAATATATTTATCAAAAAACTTAAACAATAATTATACAAAGTACTTACCCCAAACCAAACCATAATCAAGCATACTCGCATATATCAACCAAGATCATGGACACCAAAACCAAGCACATATAAAATTTAATCTAAACATAAGTAACAAGCCATTTTCGCATGGCTTTAGTTACACAACCAAAATCAACACTTCAAAAATATGTTCCAGCCTATACATGCCATAATTTAAGTTTAGCTATCAAGGTACCAAAACAGTAGATACTGTGATGAACTTGGCTGACGGTCTCCCGAACTTGTAGCTTGACTTCAGAATCTATAAAACAAAGAATCAAATACACGGGTAAGCTAATATAGCTTAGTAAATTTAAAACAAATAGACAAATTTCTGGATTTAATCAATTCTTTCAAGCTAAGCCGAATGTTATAAACAAAGCCAATTTTAACTTTGAATTCACAAATGAAATCAATAGTAACATTTCCATTTATATTTTTACATAGCTGAATTCTATCACAACTACTTTAACCGAATGTGAAACCAGCTTCCTAGGTTATAACATCACTATACAATTAAATACATATACATACTTATTCGCATAAGCACAAGAATTCAACTAACAATATTATGTGCATTTGTATACAATGGTAATTTATTTAAACCGAATGCTTATATAATCAAGTTAACAAGGCATTATTTAACCTTCAAGGCTGAATGATCAATAGGTACCTAGTTCACACATTCATAATATAATACCATGTACATATGTTGCTCATTTGACCGAATTCACATAAATGCACATACACGAAATTAACACTCATTCAATAATGTACAATAGACTAAATACACTTACCTTATTTTTGTTAATAATCAAACTAACTCATACCTGGCCATTTAACTCGTGTTACTCAATCCGTACACAATTACCTTTGCCCGATGAACCATTCGGAATTGGATAGGACACTCGGGTAATCACATAAATTGTACAATGCCAACGTCTCAGACGTGGTCTTACTTGTAGCCACATACCAATGCCACTGTCCCAGACAGGATCTTACTCGTAAACACATATCAGAATCATAAATCGATGCCCTGGACTTACTCACACACATATATCGGAATCCTATGTCATGACATATGTATCTTATCTATTCCTAAGGTTCATACGGGGCTTTCGGACGTTGTATCTCGGTCGAATCGAACTCGGAAATGTCTTAGCCAAATTTAACATATTCAGCCTTAGCATAATTTGATTATAACATTTCATAACAGCATATAATTATAACATTATACTATCAATAAACACGTCTATTTGCTTATAAACTTTCCTCGGACGTCGCAAAACGGGACGGGGCTGCTAGTTGACAACTTTCGTTTTTCCCCGGTCCAAATCTGATTTCTTTGGTTCTTGATCTAATCATATTCAAATTAAGCTCATTCAAACATATTTTCATTCATTTAGTCCAAAAACACATAAATAGGAAAATTACCATTTTACCCTGGACATTTACAATTTTTACAATTTAGTCCCTAATGCATAAAATACAAAATATGCAGAATTAATCACACCCAAGGTAGGCCGAATACTCCTAATGTTCAAATAAACCCATATTTTTCATCAATTTCACATTTTAGTCTCCCCGCATTTTTATTTTTGCAATTAAATCCTAATTACTCAAAATCATCCCCTTTACAAAATATGCTAACCCAACACATATCTTTCATAATTCATCATCAAACAATAAAAATCACAAACTCTCATCAATGGCTTAACTCAAAATATTCAACAAAACCAAAAATTAAAGCTTGGGTTTTGTAGTACTCGAAGCAACGATCTCAAAAACGTAAAAATTATCAAAAATCAACTAAGAACGAACCTTGAATCAAGAAGATGGCCGAACCTAGCCCTTGTTCTTTCTTTTTTTCTTTTGTTTATAATTGGTGTAAGAAGATCATAATGAACATGGCTTATTTTATGTTTTATTATAACATATATTAACATGTTTTTTTTATTTTACTTATTTAACCTTTAACATTAAATAATAAACCATTGTAAGCTAAGGTCATGACCGTCCACCATAATTACTTTTGGTCTAATTGCATCATAAATGCCTCCACTTAAAAATACATCAGTAAATAAGTACTTTCACATTTAACCACCAAATTTTTACTTTACGCGATTAAGCCCTTTTATTTAATTGAACACTCAAACGATAAAGTTAAAATACGAAAATTTCACAGATATAAATTCACACAAGATAATCATAGAAAATAATTTTAAAATATTTTTCTGACTAGGATTCGTGGTCCCAAAACTACCATTCCGATTAGGGTCTAAATCGGGGTGTCACAACTCGAGCTAACTTAACAACTCTATAGGGAAAAGTGAAAAGAAAGGGAGTAAGCTACATAGCTTAGTAAGTTTATATGCAAATAATGGACATTTTAAACATATAAAGCTTACAAATACTACGAAAGAATTTGCATAAATCACACTAAGGATTTGTATTCACAACTTACTCATTTCAACCTTACCAAAGGTCCAACATACACATCGATCACATTGCTTACTAATTTCACACTCATATGAGCATCAGCTCACAACACAACCTTTTTCACTTGCTTTCACACTTTGCCATATCATTTAATTACCTGTTGAACCACTTGGAATACCAAAGGATACTTGGAAGTTTTGCACATAAGTGCCACACTTATTTGTAGCCAGCGCTACCACTTATCACTTATCACTTAAGAGCTCACTCTCGAGCTAATCACGGGTCTACTCATACAAGCTGATGGTCGTGAAGTAGCTACATAGTGCTGCTCACACAAGTTGACAGGTATCCGCAAACACATGCCAGATTACCTAGCCACTGGTAGGACGTACTAGACCATCACCCGGATCACTTAAACACTTGGTTTCCTAGTGACATGTCACTCGTATCCTATTCTATTCCTAAGGTTCAATCGGGATTTTCTCACTTGCCGATACTTGGTCGATATACATATTTTGATAGTTGCTCACAATGCATACAATATTAAAGCATTCAAAACATAAACATAACAACACATTATTTACATACAAACTTACCTTAACAGAAAATGATTATTTTTTCGATTTAGTCCACGACCTTTTCTTTCCCTCGATCAAGGTCGATTCCACGTCTTTCTTGCTCTATAATAACACATTTAGCTCTTTTATTATTCACATTAATCAATTTGACCCAAAAATCATTTTAAGGAAAATTTACATTTTTGCCCTTACTTTTTCACTTATTTACACTTTAGTCCCTAGGCTCGTAAAATGAATGTATTCATTTTTCTCAAAATCCAAGCCTAGTCGAACCTATTTCATGCTTATAGCAACCCATATTTTCTTTCAAATTAGATTTTTACCACCTATTTTACAACTTTTACAAATAGGTTCTTTTGGACGTTTTCACCGAAATCACTTAGTAAAATTTGTTTATTACGCAACTAACATTCATTTTTCCACCATTAGACATCAAAATACATGCATATCATACATGGGTAAATTTTTAAACATGAACCCTAGCTCAAATTAGTGGTAGAAATAGGTAAATCGGGCGATAACGACTTCAAAAGTGTAAAGAACATTAAAAACGGGGCTAGGATGAGCTTACTATTAAGCTTAAAAGTTGGCCAAACCCAAGCTATGGCTTCCCTTGAGCATTTCAGCCAAGGAGAGAAGATGGACACTAATTTTGACTTGATTTTTCCTTTTTTATTCTTTTATTAACCAAATGACCAAAATGCCCTTAAGGCATTTCTTTAAAATTTTACCCTTCCATGTCCATTTTTGTCCATCATGACATATAATGGTCTAATTACTAAATAAGGACTTCCAATTTAAAAATGCATTTCAATTAAGCACTAAAAGCTTCTAGAACACTTATTTTGCAACCTCTGCAGTTTAGTCTTAATATTCAAATTGGACACTCTATTGCTAAAATTTCTTAACGAAATTTTCAAACAGGCATTCAACCACACCATAAACTTGAAAACAACCAATAAATCAATTTTTATCTTTGGATTTACGGTTCCAAAACCATTGTTCCATTTTGACCCTAATTCGAGCTATTACAGAGAATCTGAATAGGTTCTTCATTATACGACAAATCAGTCTGAATTTTAACATCTATCGGAGAAATCACATGTGTCAGATCAAATCTGTATTGACGTAACATAGAGACGTGAAAGAAATTATGTATCTTTTTCGGTTTATATGGTAACGATAGTCAATATGCTACAGGCCCTATTCTTTTAACAATCTCATACGGCTCGATGAACCGTGGACTCAATTTTCCTGAAATTCAATTTCGTTTTTAGATCTTCTTGTAGTTTCTTCTAAAATCTCGATGTAAATCTCGGATCTCTATCAGAAATAATAGATACAAGCACCCCGTGCAAACAGACAATCTCATAAATGTACAGTTTAGCTAGTCTAACAAGTGAGTAATCTGTACGTACCGGTATGAAGTGAGCAGATTTTGTTAATTGATCAATGACAACCCATATAGCATCTTTCTTCCTCTGAGTTAGGGGCAATCCCGATACAAAATCCATTGTAACTCTATCCTATTTCCATTCTGGGATCATCACAGGTTGCAACAATCCCGAAGGTACTTGATGTTCAGCTTTGACTTGCGGACAAATCAAACATTTAGAAACAAATTCTGAGATATCTTGTTTCATGCCATGCCACTAGTATAATTGTTTCATATCGTTATACATTTTGGTACTTCCAGGATGAATAGATAAACAACTACTATGTGTTTTGCGTAGAATCTTCTGAATGAGTTTTGAGTTTCTCGGTACACAAATTCTATTTCAGAACATTAAACAATCATAAGCTCCAATTTGAAATTCAGAATCTAAAATAGACTTACATTGCATTCGTTTAGCTTGTAACTCACTATCACTTTTCTGAGCTTTGCAAATTTGTTGAAGAAATACCGGTTTAGCTTTTAACTCAGCTATAATAGATCCATCATCACATATCATCATCTGAGTATTCAATGCTCGTAAAGCAAATAGGGATTTTCGGCTTAAAGCATCAACAACAACGTTAGCTTTTCCCAGATGATAATCAATTACAAATTCGTAATCTTTAAGCAATTCAAGCCATCTTCGTTGCTAAAAATTCAAATCTTTCTGTGACATCAAATACTTCAGACTTTTGTGATCTGTATAAATATGACATTTCTCATCGTACAAATAATGTCGCCAAATTTTCAATGCAAATACAATTGCAACTAACTCAAGGTCGTGTGTCAGATAGTTCTTTTCGTGCGGTCTCAGCTGTCGAAAATCATAAGCTATAACTTTTCCTTCTTGCATCAGAACGCAACCCAAACCGTTTAGTGACGCATCGCTATAAATCACAAACTCTTTACTTGATTCAGGTTGAACTAATACCGGTGCCTCTATTAACAGTGCTTTCAACTGATAGAAACTCTGTTGACACTTTTCTGACCAATCGAATTTCACATCTTTCTAAAGCAGTTGCATCATCGGTGTTGCGATCATTGAGAGTCCTTTCACAAATATCCGGTAATAGCCCGTTAAACCCAAAAAACTACGGACTTCTGGCACATTTCTCGGAGGTTTCTAGTCCATAATATAAAAAATTTTACTCGGATCGACTTGGATACCTTCAGATGAAACAATTTGCCCCAGAAATCCGATCTCTTGAAACTAGAATTCAAATTTGTTGAATTTTACATATAGTTGCTTATCTCTCAGGGTCTGTAATACAATTCTCAAATGTTCGGTATGCTTTGTCTCGTCACAAGAATAGATAAAAATGTCGTCAATGAACACAACAACAAATCTGTCTAAATACAGTCTGAATATTCGGTTCATCAAATCCATAAACATAGCAGGAGCATTAGTCAAACCAAATGGCATAACTAAAAATTCGTAGTGACTGTACTGTGTTTTGAATGCAGTCTTCGATATGTCTGAGTTTTTAACTCGCAACTAATAATAACCGGATCTCAAGTCAATCTTTAAAAATACCGTAGCCCCTTTCAATTGATCATATAAGTCATCAATCCGCGATAAAGGGTATTTGTTCTTGATCGTTACTTTGTTAAGCTGTTGATAATCAATGCACATTCTCATCGTTCTGTCTTTCTTCTTTACAAACAATACCATTGCACCTCAGGGCAAGAAACTAGGTCTGGCAAATCTTCTATCAATTAACTCTTACAACTGAGCTTTTAATTCTTTTAATTCAGTCGGTGCCATTCTGTATGGAACTATTGATATCGATGTCGTTCCTGGCACTAATTCAATACCAAATTCAACCTCTCTGATTGGTGGCAACCCGGGTAATTCTTCTGGGAATACATCCGCAAACTCACAAACAACATGTACAGATTCAATCTTTGATTTAGACACCTTCGTATCTAGTATCAAAGTATGCATCACAACCCTTTTTCACACATTTCTAAGCCGCATAGACGATATCATAACAGGTAATTCACTCGAATCATCAGACTCAATCTGAAGAATTTCACCGTTCTGACATTTCAATTCTATGATCTTTCGTCTACAATTCACAACCACATCATGTAAAGTCAACAAGTCCATACCCAAAATCACATCAAACTTATCAAATGGTAGAAGTATCAGGTCGGCCGAAAAACAATAACCCCGAGTCATAAAAGGACATTTTTTTTAAAATTTTATCAACTAGAACAGACTTGCCTAGGGGGTTCGATACCTTAACTACAAACTCCGTAGACTCAACATATAAACTATTTTTAAACACTAATTTCATATAGATATATGAATAGGTTGATCCAGGATCTATCAATGCAACAATATATGTGTTGTAAAGAGAAAAAATATCGGTAATAACGTTTAGCGAAGATGCCTCCTCACGAGCACGGATAGCATATGTTCAAGTTAGAACTCATGCCTTAGATCTCATGGTTGAATCTCTCGTTGTGTAACACCCCACCCGACCTAGAAGTTAGGTCCAATTCTACCAAAAACCATGTAATTAGCCTAATCGGCTCGTCAAAACTTACTAAACCATACATTTTACTCGTGAAGGGCCTACGGCCCATCAGGCCTATTTGGCCCATTCCGGCCTAGTTGGCCAAACAGTGGCCCGAGTCCATGGAATCGCCTACGGAGCCTCTATCGTCATATCGATATCTCTACATGAGTGTTTGTACACTCGTGTGGTTGCCGGTGCCAACCTTTTGGCTTTTCGACTTTTCAGGATTCTAGCTTTTGCCGACTCGTCATGTGTGCGGTGTATGTACACATTTTCGGCTTTATAACAAACAATCAAACATAGGTTAGAAGTACACACCTTATCACCTGGAGTACTAAATACTCATAATCGCCAAAACCTATATTGAAATATTATTATTCACTAGTCACTACCCATTAATATAAAATAATTCCACTACACTCACTTACTGATGGACAAACTATACTTGCCTTGCTCGACTACGATTTGCCTATGTAATTCGAGGTCTATTGTAGCCCCTCTTCCGCATCCAGGCGGAA
Organism: Gossypium stocksii; assembly: GCA_020496765.1. Classification (NCBI taxonomy): domain Eukaryota; kingdom Viridiplantae; phylum Streptophyta; class Magnoliopsida; order Malvales; family Malvaceae; genus Gossypium; species Gossypium stocksii. Next base: position 18,743,094 of record CM035631.1, on the reverse strand, counting down.
AGTCCCGAACCACCGACACCTTACGTTGCTTAAACTTGGGAATAGTGTTACGTGCTCAACTCCTATTGTCACCTTCACCATCTCTTTACCATTAGCGCTTACTTTTTCCATCTAAAAATATGGTTGTCTTCTAAATCATGAAAAGAGGGAATGGAGGGTTGGTTCAACAATTGCCGAAACAAATAAAAGAAAAAATAGAGAGGGAGAGTTCGGCTTTAGAGGGTTTGATGAAAGAAACAAAAAAAAATAAATAGAAAAGAAAAATATACCAAGTACAAATGAAGGCTAGAAGGCTAAATCTCGAATGGTCAAAATTTGGTTCTCAATATAAAAAAAAAATAAAAAGCTTGGCAAAATAAAAAATTTTAGGAAGAAGTTTACCAAAGACCAAAATACCACCTTATACTTCCCACACTAATTTTGGCACTTAAGAAAATTAAAAAAAATGGCCGAATATGTATTTCTTTAACCCCACTCGATTCAACCTTATCACCAATTTAACTTCCTTCTTTATCTCCAATTTATCTCAAGTAATTTCCCTTTAATTTCTCCAATCTTATCTCCTTCAAATCCTCATCCGTATCCTCTCCACCAATCAGCAATGGTGTTTTATTCGAACACCAATTCTTCCCTCGCACAGTAGCAAAAATATAACCCCTTTTGCGCCAAGGACCGCTCGAACTCCAGCCCTCCAGGTCCCTTAACATGCTACTGGCCACTGCACTGAAGCTCTTCTAGTGTTATATTTCGGTCACAATCAATTATAAGGCTTATACGCCTAAGCCTCAGTTAACTTAAAGAGTAAAAATTTAAAACTCTTCCAGACCTGGGATTCAAACCTGTAACCTCTCAGATCCATATCACGCTTCTCGCCACTGCACCCCAAGTGCTCTTTGTGTCATGTTCCATCCCCAACTATTTTTAAATCCTATTTACCTACAAGCAGGGTTTTTGGTAAAAACTAAAAATGCATGCCACCACCCAGTTTCGAACCTTCGACCCCTTGACTAAGCTACATGTCATTTGCCACTACGTCACTTGGCTTGTATGCATTAAGTTTCCTCCCCATTTAACTATAAACTCTTTAGGCCACACCCTAGGTTCACTTAAAAGAAAAAACAAAAGAACTTGCGCGAGTAATGTCTCAAACCCAAGCTCCCTTTCGTGCTCCTAGTGCCTTTTTCCACTGGGCCAGACGCATCCTTGTGTCATGAATCAGCCCCAACTAATTATAAGCCTTCCTGCGACAACCCAGGTTGCTTTTAAAAAAAAAAAACCAACATTTATGCACATGCTGTAACTTGAACCCCAGCTTCCCTTCTTGCTTCCTAACGCCTTTTGCCACTAGGCCAGGAGCGTTCCTTTTGTCTAATTTAAACCTAATTTATTTATAACGTCTAATGCCAGAGTGTCCCTAAGGAAGCAAAAATTAAAATTTTTGCTAGAGCCCTGGATCGAGCCCAGGACTTTTCCCACACTACCAACCCTTCCTAATTCACTTAAATATGAAACTAAACATGCAATTATAAAATTTTTAAACACACTTAATTTATTTACAGCGCCTTCTAACCGAACCCAGACTCAAGGCCCAATAATTCTAGGCCCAAAAATTAGGGTGTTACACGTTGTACCTCAGTTTCCACTCGTGTTTCTAGTGTTTCGAGGTGGTCTCCCTCTTGTAGCTGTAACCCCCCTAATCCATATCCGTCGCTGAATTAGGGTTAAGAGGCATTACCGGACATATCAGAACATTTTACAAACATTTCACAAACATAATTATACAACACCAATTCATAGCAATTCACACACATATAGTCCCTTTAGAAGGTCTACGAGACCTTAAACATGCTTTAGGAAGTGGTTGGGACTAAACCGAACACTTACAAAATTTTTTCAAAAACTTCAAATTTTTCAAAGCTACAGAGATCACACGCCCGTGTGATCAGGCCATGTGCCTCACATGGCATTAGACATGCCCGTGTGTCTAAGCTAGGGCAAAACAGGGCATACGTACTGACTTGTCCACACAGCCACAAGACACCTCTGTGTGCCAGGCTGTGCAAAAATTATGGAGGTTATTGACTCGCTCACAAGGCCAGCCACACGCCCGTGTGTCCAGCCCATGTGGTTATTTGAAATAGCCTCAGACACCCATGTTTGGGTCGTGTGCTCAGCCGTGTCAAACCTGTAGGGTATACTGACTTGGCCACACAGCCTGCCACACACCCGTGTGTGAGACCGTATGGTCTGCCCAGACTTAATTTGAATTGGCCCTTGAGCAATACGGCAGAGACACACACCCGTGTCCCTGCCCGTGTGGGAAAAAATAGGCCATTTACAAGGCCATGTTGCCACCCAATTTGGGTTCTCCCTACAAGCATCAAACAAGCAACATTTATGCAACATTTTCACCCAATTTCAACTCCAAATCATGCATCATTCAAACCATAATATCCTCAACCAATTTCATGCTCATTATCCATACCAAAACATATCAAAATCTCATAACAAACTCATTCACTTATACATGATCAACAACTCCATTTACCACATCAATCTCATACCAAAATCATAGCAAAGTCCCAACTAAGAACATACCAAATTGACCATTTCAATAGGCCATATTTAAACACATCAAACACACCAATTTTTGCATCACATATATATATGTACCAAATTCAAACCATAGTTGCAACCATAATCTAGCCATATCACATGACATGATATACATATATAAAAACATATCACATTAGTCCTAGCCTATACATGCCATCTTTAGTATATACATTTCCAAAAGGTACTAAAATGTAGTTTGATAGTGTGGTAATGATCCTCGACGATCCCCGAGCTTCCGGTAGCTTCGATAATCTATAAAACAATTGAAAACACACAAAGTAAGCTTTCAAAAGCTTAGTAAGCCATATACATATAGACTTATCATCAAAGTAAATATACATTATATTATACATGTAAACCATAGCCAAATACATTCTCAAACCTCATAGTTCACATACATTTCACATATTCCCAATTCACTTGCACGTATGACATATTTTCTTATACTTATATCACATAACTTCAATTGCACATATACTTACTTTTCATTCTCATACATTGTAAATATTTCATATGTACCTGAGTCGGATACACATTCACATAACCATTCGTTTCTCAGAATGCCCGTTGAATAATTTGGAATCAATAAGGATACTCGGTTAGCTTAGAAAGCTCGTACAACGCCAATGTCCCAGATGTGGTCTTACATGTAATCAAATATCAATGCCATTGTCCTAAACAAGGTCTTACACAAAATCATATACGATGCTGATGTCCCAGACATGGTCTTACACATAAATCTCAAATCGATGCCAACGTCCTAGACGTGGTCTTACACGATATCACGTATCGGAATCCTATATCATGACATACATATCCTAACTATTCCTATGGTTCGTACGGGGCTTTTTAGATGTCGTCATAATATCGAAACCTTCTCAATTTCACATATTCATCATCCATAGTCATTCATCACATTACAATATAATAAACATAATTAAATCAATTCAACACATTTATTTGCATATGGACTTACCTCGTACAGAAACGAACGGAAATAAACGACTAATCAACAACTTTCGATTTCCCCCGATCTAATTTTGTTTTCTTTGGTTCTTGATCTATACACATTCAAATTTGACTTATTCAATCTCACGTTCATCCAATTCAATTCATAGACATATAAATTTGCCTTTTTATAAATTAGCCCTCATATTTTCATACTTTGACATTTTAGTCCCTAATTTACAAATACACAAAATACACATAATTTTCTTATATAAAGGCTTAGCCGAATCTTCATATAGCTCAAATAAGCCCATATCTTTCATTTATTTCACATTTTAGTCCTTCAATTACTCATTTTCATAATTTAGCCCATAATATTCAAATTCATAAAAAATCCTAATGCAAAACATATTTATCTAACACATATCTTTCATATTTCATCAATTAACATCACAAAGCTCACATTATCAACAATGGCATAACTCAAAATTATCATCAAATTCTAAAATTGAGACATGGGCTTAATAGAACACAAAGCAACTTACAAAAAAATGTAAAAATCATAAAAAAATGGATTAAAACGAACATTAATCAAGCTTGTGTCCTAGCCGAATGCGTGAGAGCTCAAACCTTGGTTTTTCTTTCTAAAATTTGGTGAAAGAGCACTTGTAAAAGATGAAATTTTTGGCTTATTAACTTAATTCATATTGATTTAATGAATTACTATTTTAACCTTCATGAAACATTAATGCAAAACACATAAATTATGGACATAAATGTCCACTTGCCTTATAATGGCATAATAACCTTGTAAGGACTCCCAAAAAATCAAATCATACCAAATCAACATATTAAACATTGAGAATGCCACCTTTACTTTTTATGCGATTCAGTCATTTTTCTTTAATTGAGCACACAAACAATCAAATTTTCATACGAAACTTTCACACATGCTTAATTTCATACTGAAAACACAAAAAGTAATATTAAAATATTTTTGACTCAGATTTGTGGTCCCGAAACCATTGTTCTGACTAGAGTCTAAACCGACTATTACAATAGCCATATTACTAACTTTCACAGGCTGATCTCTTTCAGCTATAGACTTCTCGAGACAATCTCTAAGATAATGATCGAGTGCTCCACATCTAAAACAAGCTCCGCTTTTCACTCGTCACTCACCATAATGTCTCTTATTACAGTATTTACATTCACGTCCCACATTTTTAATGTTACCCACACTGGCAACAGATGTCGCCTGAGGTCTCGAACTGAACTGTCTAGCATCTTTATCTCTGATCGATATTCCCATAAAAGAAATAGAACGAGGATGATAATCTTCAGATTTCTTCGATACAGACTGATGCGATTTACCCGTAAATCTCTTTTTAAAGTCTATCGCTTTAGAGTCAGCTTTTCTTTTCTCTTTGCCAAGCTCTTCGGCTTTGCAAGCTTGATCAACCAGAATAACGAACTCTTTCAGTTCGAGAATACCAACCAACAATCTGATATCTTCATTTAAACCATCTTCAATCCTCTTGCACATTATGACCTCGGTAGAAACACATTCACGAGCATATTTTCTAAATCGTACAAATTCTCCCTCATACCCTGTCACAGTCATTTGGCCCTATTTAAGCTCTAAAATCTCTTTACGTTTTTTATCGATGAACCGTTAACTGATGTATTTCTTCCAAAATTTAACTTGAAAGAAATCCCATGTAAACCTTTCTCATGGAACCACAGATATTAAAGTATTCCACCACTGATAGGCTATACCTCTCAACAATGATATAACACACTTTAAACATTCATCAGGTGTGCAGGAAAGTTCATCGAATACTCTGATCGTGTTTTCAAGCTAGAATTCGTCTCTCTCAGCATCATCACTAACTATGGCTCTAAATTCTTTAGCCTCATACTTTCGTATCTTATCAATAGGGGGTCTAGGTAATCTCAAAAGATCTATATCTTATGGATTTACAGGAATCGATTAGGGAACAGGGGGTGGAGGTTGTTGAGCAGCCGGGTTTGCTCGAACAAATTCAGTGAACCATTCACTTATCATTTAGAAGAAAGCTTGTTTAGTTTCTCCCTGACTTCCTTTAATAGAACTAGATTCAGATGGCGTAATCCCTTAAGTGAGAGCTGGCGTATTACTTTCTACGTCATTAGTTACAGCTCGATTTGGATCAATTTACTATATAAAACATAATTCAGAGATTGTTAGGAGATATCACACTATCGCAGTTTATATATGACATGTATAGCTAAACTCACATATGCTACGGTAGTCCTAGAATAGTCTAAACCATAGCTCTGATACCAATAAATGTAACACCTCTAACCCATAACCGTCGCCGGAATAGGTTAATAGGCATTACCATACCTATAACTCAGTTCAGAACATTCAATTATCAAACATATATCAAATTATAATTAATACATTCATTTACACTTGTAACATGCTTAAAACAATTATACGGACCTTAAAACATACATTCGAGACTAAACCAATAATATTTGAATGTTACGGGAAAACATAGAAAAAAATTTCCATTCAAAGGACACACACCCATGTGAATAGGTCGTGTACCTCACACGACCACCAGACACGCCCGTGTCACAGGCCATGTGGAAACATGGCATACATACTGACTTGCATCACACAGCTAAGGACACACCCATGTGGAAACTGGAGGGTATACTAACTTGGCCACACGATCAACCACACGACCATGTTTCTAGCCATGTAACTCACTGACTTGCTTAACTAAGTTACAGCAGACACACGTTTGAAAATAGGACACACCCATGTTTCTAGCCCGTGTGCTCAACCGTGTGGGGCGAAAATAGGCTTGATTTAAGCCACTTTCCTTACCCAAAGCACATGTACCTATACTCAATCAAAAGATACCAAAATCTCATTCAAATAAATAGCCAAGTGACCATTTTCAATACACTACATATGCCATTTCAAAATTACACAATTATATACCTAAATCAATACCATTTACTCAACCAATTCCATGCCAAACCATCAAGTTCCAATATTCAATAACACAAGCATAACATGTCCTAAAATCACCTATAATACCAACCATAATTCAACATTTTTGTATATATATTATCACATCTCAAAACAACCATTTGCATATTTACTTTCATCATTCAAAATAACAAAACATACCATATCATTTAACTAATACCAAATCAACCATTAGACCAACATAAGCCAAATTTCATGGCTTAATTATATAACAAAACATGTACCAAAATCAACATTCTTATAACTAGCCTATACATGCCAAATTTTCATAACCTATAAGTTCAAGGGTACCAACTATAAGATTGGATAGTGTGTCTTTATCTCCGACTTCGTCCGAATTGAGCTTGCCAACAAACCTCTATAAAACATGGAATATAAATAGAGTAAGCTTTACAACTTAGTAAGCCCATATAATATAGAACTAAACTTACCGTAAATCATAATACAATCAATTAAACTCAATTTAATCCAACTCAAATAGTTCAAATGCCCATCACATTGACACATTCATAGGTTAGTAACTCGAATTTGCACATAGCAAGTAAATCAACCATAAGAAATTCGTTTAGCAATCAATCTCATACACATGTACATTTCATATAAATCATATCTCGTTTCCATACTTTATCACATAATCGGTAACAATATAATGCCCGTTGAACCTAATAAAATATCGACGGATACTCGGGTGATACACACTAAGTGTATTAATTAGTCATCTGTCAATTCATTATCATTTTCGCTCTTTCGAACCATGATCGGTAAGCTCCTCTTGAGCTGGTAAATAGTAAGCTCTATCGAGCTGAAATGGTAAGCTCTAATGAGCTGAAACGGTAAGCTCATAAGAGCTAATATATATCGGTAAGCTTATACGAGCTGTGGTGAGTCCACAACAAATGCAGGATCTCAACCAGAACGGTAACACTAGTGACATGTCACTCTTATCCTACGATTTTCTAAAGTTCAAACAAGGCTCAGTATTATTGAACTTCATCATTTAAGCATTCAATGATCAATAATTCAATTTCACAATTCACATACATCCAAATTCAATTAATTACATACATTTAAATTTTCAATTCTAATTATACGAACTTACCTTGTATAGCTCGGATAAACTGTCGTCTACTCGTCTACTTTTTGTTTCCCCCGATCTGGTCCTGGTATTTGTTTATCTTGATCTATATAATATCAAATTTAGTAAATTAACATTTCAAACTATTCAATTTGACACATTATAAACATTTTGGCAAAATTATGCTTTTGCCCCTAATGTTTCATATTTTTTCAATTTAGTCCCTAGGCTCGTAAAAAGAAATTCATTCAATTTTAAAGAGACCCAAGCCTAGTTGAATTTATTACACATTACTAGCAGCCCAATATTAATCTTTATTCACACTTTTAACCACAACTTTGTAACATTTCTCAATTTAATCCCTAATTGACATTTTTGTCAAAAATCACTTAACAAAACTTGTATATCTATCATTAAACCTTCAAAATCAATCCTTAAAACATTTAAAAACTCAAGCATTCAACAATGACATCATTCAAATTCTATAACAGTTTCAAAAACGAAGGTATGAGCTAGCTAGATTAAGCTACAATGAGCTCAAAAACGCAGAAATTATTAAAAACTGAGTCAAAACCGTACCTTAATTAAGGATTGAAGTTCCCAGAAATTATTAAAAACTGAGTCAAAACCGTACCTTAATTAAGGATTGAAGTTGCCAAATTTAAAAGCACAAAAATGGATTCTTTTTCACCCTAGTTCAGTTGGAGAAGATGATAATGGGATAAAATTTTGTGTTATTTTATTTTAATTAACCTTTATTAAACAATTTACTATTTTAACCTTAATAAACTTTAAATATTACACTTATAGCAAGCCATTATCATCCACTACTAACATTTATGGTCTAATTATCATTTAAGGAACCTTCATGTAAGGTTCTAAGCTAATAAACCCTTTTTACTATTAGAAACCAACTTTTACACTTTATGCAATTTAGTCCTTTTTACCAAATTAACCAATTGGAAACACAAAAATTTATATATTTTTTCATACCTATTTTTACTTAAAATCATGCATTTTCGATAGAATTTTTGTCATAAAATAATTAATTGTTATAAAATAATTAAATTCTATTAAAAATTTGAACATGTTAATTTTTAGTCAATTTTACAAAAATTTTTAGTGACTTTTCATTATTTTTGATAGATACGCACAAAGGGCGAAAATTGACCCGGCAGACACTATTAGAAGAACAAAACCGAAAAGCAATTTGAAGTATCAAGGCGAAATAATTTCCAGCCTAAGACGGTCCAAACATGTGTACTAATTCATAATATAATTAATTTTAATTTATTCCCAATTTAATTTGGGCTAAATAAATTAATTTTAATTAATTATAGAAAAAGAGCCCATTCGAACCGCACCAGTTGAACCAAATTGAGTGAACCAAACCAGTCACCAAGTAGGCAGCCTAGAACCATCCAAATGCTGACTCAAATCAGCATTCTAGATGATTAAATGAACTTGTAAAAAGGCCCTTGAAAGACTTCCAAATTGCATTCAAACCCCTCCTTTAATTATGGCTTTTCGAATTTGCCCCAGGCTAATTTTAGCAAAGTTGAAAGCTACCAACTTTGCCATGTGTGTGGCTGGCCAAGAGAGTGCTCTTTGGCTACTGAAATTTGCTATTTTTAGCAGCCATCCTCAGCTATATACACATCCTTTGCTGCCCATTCAAATCATCCCTCAACACTCTCTCATTCTCTCACAATTCTCTTCTCCTCTCTCACTTTCTCTCTCCATTTTCCCACTTATTTCCCCCTTGTTCTCGTGCTGATTTCTTCTCTTGGAAAAGAGGTGTTTCTTCAGCCATTTTGAGCAGCAATTGAGTGTTCGTAGAGGCCTTGATCGGCGGAGTCAACAAAGGAAGAAGAACGGAGCAACCTAGTCAAGCCACGGAAAAACACCGGATTTGCTTCTTGTTTCCTATCTCTTTAAATTTTGTTGTTTTTATGATGAACATATTTATGAATATTCATATTGCTGGAATGGTTAATTTAATCAGCTTAGCTTGAATTTAATTCATGTTAGGTTGATTGCATTTCGTCCTCTTGAATTATTAAAATTGTGTTTATGCTGTTATAAGCCTTGGTAAATTGCTTAATTAAGTAAAATCATGCCTAAGTTATTCTTGCATTACAATTGTTAGATAACTAACGAATTAATTATTAAAGGCATTGAAATTGCAATTAATGGACACAGTACTTAATCAGTGCATGTTTATTCTTCTAAGGTAGCTGAAGATTAAATTAGCATTGTATTTAGCGATACATATGCCTTGCATAACTTAGATTATTGTGATTAAATTGTTTCAAGGTAGAGATACTTTGTTACATCAAATAGCCTTTATTTGTTTATTAAGATTTGTTTAATCATCTTGACATAGGGATATGTTAAGGAGATGAACGGGTTTTGGTAAGCAAATATGTTCATAAGTTAGCAAATTACCGAGTTGCCGTGAAATTATTCGTAACAGTGTAAACATGAGTTTAATAATTCTAAGTTAAAGAAATGTAATAAATCCAACACATTTATGTCATCTTGATTAAATCTTATTTAAAATCGTGCATTAGAATTTCTTGCTTTACTTTAATTATTTTACTTAGTTTTTAACCCTTAGTTTTTAATCATCTTTTTAAAACCAAAATATTTTTCATCACCAAAGTATTTTACAATTAATTTCATAAATAGTCCTTTTTACAGTCCCTGTGGGTACGATAACTCTATATTTACTTGTCACTTTATTACTTGTTGCGATTGTGTATACTTGCACATTTCCATCGTTCCACCAATCAAACAGTAAAATTTCTTAACGAAATTTTTATGCCATAATTCTATCATGCTGTAAACAGTAATAGAATAATAAAATAAATATTTTGAATTCAGATTTGTGGTTCCGAAACTACTGTTCCGATTTGACCGAAAATGGGCTGTTACAATTAACTCTTTTGTTTGTTCTTAATTTTCATGATCGGACTCTACACCTTCATACTCCTTTTTATTAATAACATTAACATCATTAATTTCTGTATTAATCAGAAATTTGCCTTCCCCATTATTAGAATCCCTATGTTGTATATTGTAACACCCCTTACCCGAGACCGTCGTCAGAGTCGAGCACGAGGCATTATTAAACTTATCTTACTAGTTAGGGGCATAAAAATTTACTTTTAAAATTAATTCGCTCACATTCATCCAATAAATTCCTAAAAAGGGCACGATTTGGGACCAAACCAGGAACATTAAAAATTTTCCGATTACTTACACAAATCAAAACAATTTATTTCACTAAAACTAGACTCATATATCTTCTTACCATAAAGATTTTAGAATTTTTGGTTTGGCCAATTAGTACTGTTTATTCATTAAAGCCTCCCCTATTTCGCTGCTTAACAGTCCTGACCATTCTTCACTAATATTTAGATTTCTCTTTGTACAGTATTCAAATAATGTTCTTGTTTGTTTTTTATAAAAATAGACTCATTAGATAATCTAACCTTATAAATTATGTTCCATAATTATTTTTTTACAATTTTTAATGATTTTTACAAGTCAAAACAGGGGATCACAAAATCATTCTAAACCAGTCTCACAAGAATTTAAATATCTTAGAATATAGACTTCCTTTGCTTGCTATGTTTCTTTACTATAAAAATAGACTCAAAAAGCTTTAATTTTATATCTCATTCACCATTTAATTCCATTTCTACAATTTTTAGTGATTTTTCAAATTCGCATCACTGCAACTGTCCCAAAACTGTTTCATAACCAACTTTTACTCTTTCATTATTTCTTTGCATTAAACCTCATTTAGGCATACATAAAATCAACACATGTTCTTTTTTAGCCATATCATAAGGACCTACATACAAAATGGCCAAGTTCCTATACATGCCATAACTGAAAATGTTTCAATGAAAATACCCAACTGGTAACTTGATAATTGAAAGTGTGAAGCGATCTCTGACGACCTCCAACCCGAGCTTGTTTGATAAAACTCTGGAATAGGGGAAAGGAAAGAGGTAAGCTTAAAAAGCTTAGTAAGTTCACATGTAAAATAATAGGCATTAGTAATAAATTTATCTTATTATTAAGCTTTCATAATTTGCATAAAAAATGTTAAGTTCTTACTTTCCCATCTTACTTATTGGTAACCTTACCAAAGGCTCGGAATAATAAAAAAAATACCTTACTTAATAGCTTGCTTATGTACCTGCAACATCTCACTTAACACATTAATACTCTTTCATAATATAGAGGCATATTGCCAACCATGTCACAAAGCATCGTAAGTATAATTGAAAACTTATCACTTACTTAATACTTGAATATACTCATTAAAATGCTTTTAATACCATCAACTTATAACCTCAATATTAATAAGCCTTATGTACATACCTGTGCTCTTTCCTCATGATCTTACCTTGTCATCTCTTTGACTTACTCTTAGGATTACTCAAGTACCTTTCCTTTTGAAATTTACCATTGCCATGTCTTGTCATGGTCTTACATGGTATCCTTGCCTTGTGAATTCACCAATGCCATGCCTTAGCATGGTCTTACATGGGATCTTTGCCTTATAGTAACTTGTCAATACCATGTCTTGACATGGTCTTACATGGAATCATTACCTTATAGTAACTTATCAATGCCATGTCTTGACATGGTCTTACATGACTTCCTTGCCTTGTAAAACTTACCAATGCCATGCCTTGGCATGGTTTTACTTGGTATCCTTATCTTATGTTGCCATGGGTCAACCATGGTCTTTTTTCGTCAATTCTTCCTTAATTGCCATGTTATAAGCATGGACTTTGAAATATTAATGCCTTGGAAATTCATAGCTAAAACATACTTACTCAAAATTCTCAAGGTCAGTCACATAACTCAATAATAACAGCAGCAATTTCGTAATAATAAAATGCTACTCAACTTACATACTTACATTCTCAATCTCATCATATCCTCAATTTATCTTACTTTCCTCAAATTATACTATTCAATACTTTCTTGATCTTATACAAAGCCACATTACCACTATGGTCTTATATGTAAACTTATTTGAATTCTCACTTTTAATGTCGAATCATTTCTTAATTATTGTCATTATATTCAAAAATCAAGACTAAAACATTTATAACTAATATATCAATTTAGCATTCAAACATGCTAAATTAAATGCTAACTAAACACATGAACTTACCTCGATACCAATACTGCCATTTTGACCAACTTTCCCGATTTTTGGATTTTCTCCCATTCTAGGTCCAAATCTCATTTTTTGGGATCTAAAACATCGTATTTTACTTATTTAATCAATACAATAATCGTTTTGGATCTAAAACATATTTTTACAAAATTTACATTTTGCCCTAAAATTTTGCATATTTATACTTTTGCCCCAAAGCTTAGAAATTAAACTTTATCCTTAATTCTTATGTTTTAGGACATGCCGATCATTTTTTTCCTTTTATGGCCATCAAATTCTCGCCCTAACATGCACTTGTGAACAATAATAATTTTTATCGATTATGTCGTTTTACTCGTTTTCACTGAAAATCGCTTAGCAAAAGTCGTTTAACATAATTCTAAGCTTCATATTCTGTCATAAAACATCAAAGTACACACTTTTCACGTATGGGTAATTTTCCAAATATAAACCCTAGCTCGAATTAATGGTAGAATTAGCTTAATCAAGTTACTGGGATTCTAAAAATGTAAAAAACAAGAAAAATGGGGCTAGAACGGACTTACTATGAAGCTTGGAAGATGAACAAACCCTAGACATGGTGTTCCTTTGCTACATTTGGCCATAGAGAAAAGAAATGAAGAAGATGATAGCTTCTTTCATGTTATTTTGTCTTTATTCATTAATTAAGGCATTTTACCAAAATGCCCTTAAATACCTTACTTACTAACCATGTCTATTTTTGTCCATCAAACTTTAATGATCTAATTACTATTTAAGGACCTCTACTTTAAACCCCCATTTCAATCAAGTACTTTATAAACTAGAATACATATTTTGCAACTTTTGCAAATAAGCCCTAATAGACAAATTAAACATGCAATCTATAAAATTTCTTGTCGGTAGTCTAACACATGCATCCAATCAATTGGTAAATCATGATAATTCATCGTAATAAAATTTTCTATCTTGTATTATTGGTTTCGCAACCACTGTTCCATTTAGGCCCTTTTTCGAGATGTTACATATATTCCTAGTATTTTCTTGATAAATTATAGAATCTTCCTTACTATAATTCCCTCCCTGAAGATTAAAATCAAAATAAGATTGCGTTTCAACAAATGTGACATCCATGGTAACAATAAACTTCCTATTAATTGGATCATAACATTTGTAACCCTTTTTATTAGAAGCATAGCCAAGAAAGACACATTTTTTTTTTCTCTAGGATCTAGTTTACCTTGGTTGTGAAGATGAAAAAAACACTACACCCAAAAACTCAGATGGATAAATATGTGATCAATTTAGAGTTAGGAAAGTTATCTTTAAAGAGTCAAAAAGGAGTTCTATAGTTTGTAGTTTTACTAGGCATTCTATTAATAAGATATATAGCTGTTAACAAGGCTTTGCCCCAAAGATAATGTGGTACCTGACTAGTGAACATCAAGGCTTTAGTTACTTCCAAAAGATGTCAGTTTTTTCTTTCTACAATCCCATTTTGTTGTGGTTGGTGGACTATTCCATGTTTGGTTAAGAAACCACCTAATTTGTCACTAAAAAATTCCTACTATTGTCACCCAGAAATACTTTTATTTTCACACCAAAGTGTGTTTTCACCATAGCATAAAAAGACTGAAACATATTTTTAACTTTAGACTTATCTTTTAATAAAAACACCCAACAAATACGAGTATGATCATCAATAAATGTGACAAAACAATGTTTTCCTAAAAAATTTGAGACTCTTATAGGTCCCTAAATATCACTATGAATTAACGAAAAAGGCTTGGAGGCTTTATATTTTTGAGGTGGAAAGAATGACCGATAATGTTTAGTCAATTCACAAAATTCATAGTGATATGAAAAAGGAATTTTATTTTTAAATAGATTAGGTAACAAATATCTTAAATAGTAAAAATTAGGATGTCCAAGCCTATAATGCCAAATCATAACCTTATCAAAATCAGAAACAGAATTTAAACATAAAGTAGTTGTTGGTTGACTTAGATGGTCATCGTAAAGAAAGTAAATTCCACCAAATTCTTTAGCATTGCCAATCATCCTCCCCGAGACCATGTCTTGAAATTTACACATAGAGGAGTCAAATATAACATGATAATTCGAGGACTGGGATAACTTACTGACTGATATGAGATTACAAGCTAGATTTGGCATATGTAAAACATCATGTAAAACCAAGAAAGATGAAATTTTAATAGTGCCTTTCCTGGCTATTACCGAGAACAACCCATTTGCTACTTTGATCTTTTTGTTTCCTGCACAAGGTGTGTAAGTTGAAAAAAAAAGGCTACTAGTCATGTGATCACTAGCTTCAGAATCAACGATCCACATGTTTGTTTTACAAGGTTTGACACTAAAAAAATAGAAAAATTAGTACTTGATTAGGCAAAAGAGAAAGAAGGATTATTGGATAAGTTAAGAATAGAAGAATTCATCTGAAACTATGGTGATTGAAAAAGCTTGTGTAGATGCTCTAATTGTTCCTTAGTGAATGGAAACCATTCTAGAGAAATTTGGCCCTCATAATTTTCATTAGTTGTTTGGAACGCTTTGCTATCCCCTGATTGTGAACCACGACCATTGCCACTCTTTTTTCTTCCATTTGTTGGTTTCCCATGGAGCTTCCAACATGTTTCTCTAGTGTGCCAATATTTTTGAAGTGATCGTACCAAGGTTTTTTCCTTTTTTCACTAACATCATTATTTTTAATAGTTACAAGAGAAGAATTATCATCATTAGCTTTAAACCCTGCCCTTAACATTACTTTTCTCCTTGTCTCCTCTCTTCTAACCTCAGAAAAAATCTCACAAAGTTTTGGAAGCGGTTTTTCCTTAAGATCCGAGATCTCACTTCATCAAATTCTTTATTAAACCAGTCAAAAACAAATAAGCTCATTCATTCTCTTCTTTTTTCATAGCTTTTACACCATCTCTAGGACACTCCTATTATTATTATAACACTGATCTAGTTCTTGCCAAAGAGACATTATCTCATTATAATAAAAAGTAACTTCCTTTTTCCTTTGCCTAGCTTTCTGAAGTTTTATTTTTAACTCAAAGATCTGTGAAACATTTCTAAAATTTGAATAGGTGTCTTTTATAATGTCCCAAACATCTTTAGCAGTCGAGAGAAAAACAAAAGGTTTACCTATGGATGCTTCCATGGAATTAATAAGCCATGCAATTATCATAGAATTTTCTAACCCCCACTTGCTCATCTTTAGATTGCCCACCTGTGGTTGCTTGACTTCTCCAGTTAAATGACCTAGCTTGCCGCACTCATCAATTGCTAATTTTACGGACTGCTGCCATTCCAGATAATTCTTGCCATTCAGCTTGTGAGATTTTAGCTGAAAAGAAAGGTGAGACGCCTCTGTCCCCTAAGTCATTGTACTCTTGGTAGTTGTTTCAACGGTAGAAATTTCTTCCTCTATTTGATTGCTGGATCTCTTATCTCTAGTGAAGGTTATTTTAACCATGATGTTACTAGAGATTTAACCTTGCTTAGATGCCATGAAAGATTTCAAGAGAGCTTTTAACAAAACTGTTCTATATTTTATTAACTAAATAATTGAACTTAAATAGAGAAAAGAGTCCTAATCCTAATTGGGAAAATAATTCCCTTATTCTAATCAACTATTAAAATATAAGGGAAAATAATTCCCTTATTCTAATAAACTACTAAAAGATAAAATAACATATTCCTAGAATATGAATAAAACTTATCTACCTAAATAAGATTTATCTACCTAAATAAATTTAAAATATATACATATTTCAACAAAAAATACTCTAACAATCTTTCCTTGAATTTCAAACTTATACTCATCTGATGGTGGATGTAATCGATGGTTGGTTGGTCATTTTATATCTGTGAGCTTTTGAGCTTGATCATGCTAACAATATGATAAGTGCTATAGAATTTGTTGCGAAATTGCATTACAGATGTGTCTAGCTATCAATTTTTCCAAACTTAAGGTTCAGGTTCTAGTCAAAGGCATTTCCTTTTAGTTTCCAAACAAATTTCTTCACCATAAGATTTTCATTAGTTTCAGAATTATTTATATATCTAGTAGATAAGAAACATACTAGTGTAGATTTCCTTTACCATCTAACTATTGGAATTTTGGAAGTCAATAACTTGAAAGCATTATAAGACTATTGGTCTTGTGAGAATATGGCTTGGCCTGTGCATATAAAGGTTAGGTTACACAATCAACTTGATCCTTAATAGCTTATTTAATAATCTCTTTAATCTAATCAATAATGACAACTATATTGATTTTGATTGACAATCCTTAACAGAAGGAGCGCAGTTAGGGGCCTTGGCCCCCTTGGTTATACAGTATAATTGCAACTTTAATCTCTCCCAAATGTTAATAATTCGATTTAGTTCCCTTTTATCCTATTTTTCAAATGGAAAGTTTTTATTTTTTTGGTCTCTTTCAAAAGTAAAAAAATCCATTTAAATCATTTTAATACAAAATTTTTAACTTTAGCCCTCCAAAATTTGTTAATTTAATTTATCCTTACCACAACTTATGGCCTCACCCCTGTTTTATAGCTTATACATTGGAATGCTTAGCTTTTTCTTGAAGGTTCTTATGGTGGAGTTCTTTC
Organism: Gossypium stocksii; assembly: GCA_020496765.1. Taxonomy (NCBI): domain Eukaryota; kingdom Viridiplantae; phylum Streptophyta; class Magnoliopsida; order Malvales; family Malvaceae; genus Gossypium; species Gossypium stocksii. The sequence goes on along the minus strand of CM035631.1, from coordinate 18,725,578 downwards.
GCATTTGTAAATCTATTGCTAGTGAGATCAACAATCTTTCCCATTGTGAAAGCAATCAATCATATTTCTTTTTTAGGCTTGTTGCAAGACTCTCCATAGTCTTTGTATGATCTCTATTTGTTTCTCCAAGAATGTAATGCTAGTTCTTATGACATTCATCACTTTAGAATTTAATTTTAGAAAAGATGCCAAAATGGAATTGTCACTTGAGTATCTATCTTATGCTTTAAATGATAACCAATGGGCTACACTTGATCTATGAGAATTAATTTAGAAGCAAAGTTTCTTTTAAGTCTTAAGTTGGTAAAGCCACATTGTAACGCCCTAATTTTCGAGATTTTCAAGATTTTTGCAATTTTGGTGTGAACTTAAAATTTTGTACCCTTGTTATATAATTTATGCTTTAGGTAGGTTAGTGGGCCTTTAAAAGGCCCAAGCCTAAGTTAAAACCCGGTAGAGTTTTAAAAATTTTAGACTTAAGATAAGGGTCTTGAGTATGTGGGCTTTTAAGAAAAAGTGGGTAATTTAAGAAACAAAGGAGCCCGTGGCAAGGTGGCAATGTAACGCCACTTAGAGGACAAAGGTGGCGTGTGGAAGCTGTGCAAGGGCTTGGGTTCAAGTCTCATGATACGCAAAGAACTATTTTATTTTTAATGCATGTGCAAGGCATATGATGGACTCCAAGTGAAACTCTGTTAGGAAGAGTTTGAGATGTTCAGGAGATTGAATCTAAGAGGATAAGGAGGAGAAAGTTTACGAATTTCAAATTGAAGCAAAAGGTGGCCGGCCAAGGGACTTTGGTTTAGCACTTTCGGCTAGGAGAGTTTAGTATAGCAATTTCGACTTTTGTTGTGAGTGTGTATGCGGATTGCCTTGAGTGTTCTTTCGGGATTTGTTGACCTTTTCTTGGCTGCCGAATAGGTATAGGAATTAGGCTCTTACATTCTTTCTCTTCTCCTCCCTTGTTCTAGAAGCCGAAACCATACACACAAATCATCTGTGCCGGTTTGTCCTTAACCAAACCCTCTTCTCTCTTCTTTCATCTCCTTTCTCTTCTATTTTCACCTAAAGCAAATCTACTATTTTCTTTTCTTCTTTCTTCTCTAACTCGAATTCTCTTCATCACCTCTCTTCTTTAGTTGAGCCAAGCACCTATCTTTTTATTCTTCTTCTCTTATTTCTTCATCTCTTTCCCATCGATTGAAGTAACCCTTACCCAAATCTTTTTACCGATTTCACTTTGACCAAACTTCTCTCCATTGCTATTTCTTTTCAAGAAGTCAAACCTCAAACCTCTCATCTCTTTCTCTGTCGATTATTTCTTTTACTTTGTGAACTCCTCTCTATCTATTTTTCATTTTAAACCGAAATAGACATACTCTAGGATAGCTCCAAGAGTCGAAATCACTTATATCTATTCTCTACTCGTATTTTGGGGTTAGATCTACATCAGATCTGGGATAGAAAAAGATTGGAAGCGTTCTTTGTCAAATAGATCTTCGGTAAGTACTCGGGTTCCCTTTCCATTCTGTAACTTGTGGTTCAGGAAAAGCCGAAAACCCCTAACATTAGGGGTGGCTTTGACTAAGGCTAAAGGGTTTATTGGTTTTACCTTTCGATTTATTATGTGTTAGTATGGATTGGAGGCTATTGATCAGGAAGTATTGTAAGCTAGGACCATTGGAGCAACTAGATCTAGATCTAGTCATTGTTTTGGCAAAGGTAAGGGACTAAGGGCCTTAGATGGTGTTGGCCGAATAGGTATGTTAAACTGGTGTCGATTATTCAAGTAGATTCTTAGTGACATGTGGGTTGAAAAATTTGTAGGTTAATCGCGTGGGAGATCTCGTCAACGTATATCGCAAATCATGTGTGTAAACGACACCCACTACTAGACTAGATCGGCAAAAGCTGAAAAGTCGAAATGCCAAATTTCAGCATTTCATGGGCCTGCAGCAAGCGAGTGCTCGTGGATCAGTTAAAAATGGTAAAATCAGCTATCGCAAATGGTAAGAATGATGTGTGCGCGATTTCATGCACATCGGTGAATTCGGGCCTCGAGGGGCTGAATTTGGGCCTAATAAGCTTACGGGCCCATATGGGTGGAAACGAGCGGTAAGTGCATTTTGATAGATGGAGTAACAAATCTACTAAAACGGACATAAAATTTGGGCTTAGTGGGCCGTAATAGTTAGTGGACACCGTAAGGCCCATTAAGGGTTTTAGGGCCCAATAACTCTAAGTTTACTAAATGGGCTAAATAAGTTGCCTAGATGATTCTTGGGACTGTTAAAAAGTAAAATATGCATAAAACCCTAAAAACTGGTGAATTTACTAAAATAACCCTTAAGGGTGGAAAATTACTATTTTACCCCTAGGTGTAAAATGACCGTTATACCCCTAGGGCTAAATTTGACTGAAATGCATGCTAAATTGAATCTATTCACTGTATGCCATGACATTTTATACTGTTGCATGGGATTGGGTTTTTGATGGAGGAAGTGCTAAGTGGCAATGCCATTTAATGTTAGGGGCTTTGCCTCGTTTTACTGTTGTGGCTTGGCCGCATTATCTGATTAAGCAGCTATGTTGCGACTATGGTGTGTAGGGCTGGGTGGGTTGAGTTATTCCCCACATGGTGTGTAGGGCTGGTACGGGTGGTTTGTAAGGCTGGATTTGGGCTGGGTTTGCATACATGTATAATTTCTATTCTGTTACTGTAATGGGCCTAAGGGCCGTACTGAATTCTGAATAGGGCTAAGGCCTAATTAATTCTATTTACTGAATGGGGCTAAGGACCAGTTAATACTGTATCTGGATAAAGCTTAGGCTCACTAAAGCTTGAACTGATTTGGGCTCTGGTTGGGTTTACTTTACACACTGAGTTTTCCAAACTTACCCCCTTCCCTTTCATCTATGCTGGTGAGCCCTAAGCTAGTGGACTTGGAGCTGGAAGGATTCGGAGTGGCCGTGTGGACTGCATTTGGTTAACTTTTCTTAAGTTATTTTATTTTCAATACTTTATTTAAATTATTTCCTTTTTGGTTCCGTTTGTAATAAGGCCGCTCTTAAGTATTTTTAATTGGTTTTCAATTCTTTTATTATAACTTGCTTAAAAGGGTTAGACTCAGGCTGCGCGGGGTTTGATAAAATTAAGCAACGATTTCAAAGTATACCACACGTATCAAATGGATAACATAAAGACAAACATGACTTTTGAAATAAGATAAACTATAAACCGGTAGTGGATAGGACTTTTCGCTTTTGCCAATTTAAAAACTTGGTTTTCTTTCCAAACTTCCAACAATGGTTTTGCAAACTCACTCTAATCATAACAACTAAAGAATGTGTTTTAACTCATCGCTAATGTGACACACCAGATTTAGCCATAACGTCTGGGTCGAGTTTGGGGGTGTTACATTTAGTGGTATCAGAAATAGGTTACAATAACTCGGCTGTGGATCGGGTTTAAAGTTTCCATAAAATTTTAAAACTAAGGCCCAAGAAGGGTATTTTGAAAATGATTTTGGGGAAATCTTTAAGGAAAACCCTTTTTCAAACCTATTTTAGCCCAACATACTTCTTTAAGGTTTGCTTTGCAAACAAAGTTTAAGTTTTACTAAAATTTTATCTAAATTTGGGCTTTCTAAAATAGGGTTTCTGAAGAGTGGCACACCAAATCCCCGACACCAAGTCTGTAAGTACTTCTTTTTCTATACTATACTGTACTAAAATACTACTGTAGATAGTACTGAGACCCTACTAAGATACTGTAGTTAGGGCAATACTAAAACTGTAGAGACTAAGACAGTAGGGAAACTAAACCCTAGAGGACTGAGATTGTAGCTAGGCTACGATTCTACGAAAATAAACTCTGAAACACTATCTGTGCATAAGAAATTAGTAATAAACACTGAAATACTAAACTAATTTCATAAAAGTGTAATTAGATTAGACGATATGAGCATGAGGGCAGCTCATAGACGAGGCCATGGACGTGGCCGAGGTAGTGTACAAGCCAGGTCTTCATCTTTAGGATATATGCCAGCTGAGGAGGCAAGAGCACCGCCAGTGACCGAGACTGGATCATATGATTGGGCTGCGGGGGACGACGCCTTATCCTAGGCTATGTTTAAGGTTCTGGAAAGGGTTGCTGGAGCAAGTACCGGGACTGTCAATAGGGGATCCATTTCTGAGTGACTCCGAGCTAACAGAGCGGAGGTCTTCAGGGGCATATCTGGAGTAGCCCCAAATGTGGCTGAGTACTGGCTAAAGGCCACGGAGCGGATCATGGACGATCTGGATTGCTTAATGGAGCAGAAACTGAAGGGAACGATGTCTCTACTATGAGGTGAGGCATATCAGTGGTACACACTGTGAGGGATAGTACCTCAGCTGAGTGGGTAACTTGGGAGCTGTTTAAGATGGCCTTCAAAGGGAAGTACAGCGAGGCAAGCTATACGGACTCCCTGACTTAGGGTAACAAGTATGTTGCTGAATATGAGGCTGAATTTTTAAGGTTAAGCCGGTATGCCAATGGAATAGTTGCTACTGAGTACGAACGTAGCGTTCGATTCGAGGATGGCCTCAGGGATGAGCTTAGGGTGCTGATAGCTCCGCAGAGGGAGCGTGACTTTGCTGCATTGGTGGAAAAAGCTAAGATAGCCGAGGAGGTGAAACGAACTGAACGATAAAACTGTGAGAAGGACCGAAATCGATTCAGGAGGGATTCTGGACCTTCAGGTGTTGTAAGCAGGAATGTCAAAAGACCTAGAGTGGATGAACCGGTCAGAGCAGTTCTGGTAAATACAGTTAGACCGCAGGCTTGTGGGGACTGTGGTAGAGTTTATCTGGAAGAGTGCTGGAAGCCTACTAGGGCTTGTTTTCGATGTGGATCTAAGGAGCATAGAGTTAAGGATTTTCCTAAGAGGCCAGCTCAGACGTAAGTTGCTGAACAGAGGGTTGCTCAAACAGTACGAGGTGGACAACAACCGCTAAGAGGTCGTGGTCAAGGTAGGGGCGGCAACAAAAATGGTCATGGACGTGGAGCACCTGGCAGGGGTGCTAGAAATGCTGAAGCTCGTCAGCCAGCATTGGTGTATGCTGCTCGTCACCGAGAAGAGGGTGATGCACCTGACGTCATAACTGGTACATTTTTTATCTCTAGCATGCCATACATTACCTTGATAGATGTTGGTTCTACCCATTCGTATGTTGCATGTGAAATATCTGGGTTGTCAGGTGTGCACTCTGAGGAAACTGTGAGTCGGGTAACTGTGATAAGTCTATTGGGTTACTCAGTTAGGGTAGACAAACTCTATAGAAATGTGCCTTTAGAGACTCAATGTAGGATCTTCTCTGGGGATTTAATGGAGTTACCATTTGGGGAATTCGATCTTATCTTGGGAATGGACTGGCTTGCTAAGCATAAGGCGACTCTGGATTGTGCGGCTAAGTGGCTGGTGTTAAAGACCGAGGAAGATGAGGAGGTGATGGTTATAGGGGAGCTAAGGGACTATTTGTCCAATGTTGTTTCTGCCTTAAGGGCTGAGAAGCTAATTCGCAAGGGTTGCAAGGCGTTTTGGCATTTGTGAGCCAGACGGAGGTTGAAGGCTTGACTATGGAGAAGGTTAGAACCATCGTGGAGTTTCAAAATGTCTTTTCTAAGGAGCTTCCTAGATTACCTCCTAATCGTGAAGTCAAATATGGAATCGACTTGCTGTCTAGAACAGCTCCAGTGTCCATCGCACCTTACAGGATGGCACTGAAGGAGTTAGTGGAGTTGAAAGCATAAATCCAGGAGTTGTTGGACAAAGGTTTTATTAGGCCAAGTGTGTCTCTATGGGGAGCACTAGTACTGTTAATGAAGAAGAAGGATGGGACGATGCGTATGTGCATCGATTATCGCTAGTTGAACAAACTAACGATTAAGAATAAGCACCTTCTGCCAAGGATCGATGACCTATTTGACCAGCTTAGAGGAGCATCGGCATTTTCCAAGATCGATCTTGGATTTGGATATCATCAGTTAAGGGTCAAAGTGGTGGATATTCATAAGACAGCATTCAGAACTCGATATGGTCATTACAAATTTCTGATGATGCCGTTTGGACTGACAAATGCACCTGCGGCTTTCATGGATCTGATGAATCGGGTATTCCAACCTTACTTGGATTGATTCGTAGTCGTCTTTATCGATGATATTCTAGTGTATTCGAAAACTGAGGAGAAGTATGATGAGAATCTCCGTATTGTTCTGCAAGTATTGAGGGAGAAGCAACTCTATGCAAAGTTCAGCAAGTGCGAATTCTAGGAAGTGACATTTCTGGGTCACGTTGTTTCTGCTGAGGGGATTAGGGTGGATTCTCGAAAAATTGAGGCGGTTCTGGAATGGAAGCCGCCGAGGCCAGTATTGGAAATTGGGAGTTTTTTGGGGTTAGCAGGGTACTATAGAAGGTTTGTAGAAGGATTCTCTTTGATCGCTGCACCGTTAACGAAACTTCTGAGGAAAGGAGAACCATTTGTATGGACTGAAAAACAGCAAGAGGCTTTCGATAAGTTGAAGAAGGTATTGATTGAGGTGCCAGTGTTGATTTAGCTGGAGTCTGGGAAGGATTTCACTGTGTACAGTGATGCATCGCATGTGGGTTTAGGCTGTGTGCTGATGCAAGAGAGTAAGGTGGTTGCTTATGCTTCGCGGCACCTTAAGCCTCACAAAGCGAACTACCCTACGCATGATCTGGAGTTGGCGGCGGTCATTTTTGCGTTAAAAATCTGGAGACACTATCTGTATGGGGAAAACTGTATTATATACATGAACCATAAGAGTCTCAAGTATTTGTTAACTCAGAAGGAGTTGTATCTTAAGCAACAAAGATGGATAGAGTTACTTAAGGATTACGATTGTTCGATAGAATATCACCAGGGTAAGGTAAATGTGGTGGCTGATGCACTGAGTCGAAGGGCTGTAACTGAGTTAAGAGCAATGTTTGCTCGTCTAAGTCTATACGACGATGGTAGCTTATTAGCAGAGTTACAAGTGAGACCAACTTGGATTAAACAGATTAAGGAAAAACAGTTAGAGGATGAGTCACTAATTCCTCGATTTTAGCAAGCTGTGAATGATGGGACTTCTAATTTTAGACTGAATGGTGAAGGAGTTCTGTGCTTTCGAGGATGAGTTTGTATTCCGAAGGACTCTAACTTAAGGCAAACAATTCTGAAAAAGGCTCATAGCGGACCTTGTGCCATGCACCCGGGAGGGAATAAGTTGTATCGAGACTTGTGAGAGTTGTACTGGTGGCCTAGACTTAAGCGGGAAGTAACGAAATTCGTGGGGAAGTGTCTAACATGCCAGTAAGTGAAGGCTGAGCATCAACTGCCTTCTGGACTTCTGCAGCCAGTGAAGATTCCACTTTGGAAGTGGGAGAGGGTAACCATGGATTTTGTAAGTGGGTTACCTTTGACACCCTCCAAGAAGGACTCAGTGTGGGTAATTGTGGATAGGTTAAACAAGTCTGCTCATTTTATAAATGTTCGAACCGACTACTCGCTTTAGAAATTGGCTAAGTTATATGTGGCAGAGATAGTGCGATTGCATGGGGTGCCAGTTTTGATTATTTCTGATCGGGATCCTAGGTTTACATCTCGATTCTGGCAGAAGTTGCATGAGGCGTTGGGTACACGATTAGATTTCAACATTGTTTTTCACCCCCAAACAGATGGACAGTCAGAAAGGGTTATTCAGGTTCTGGATGACATGTTGAGGTGTTGTGTTATCAACTTCCGAGGTAGTTGGGAGGATTATTTGTCATTGGCGGAATTTGCTTATAACAACAGCTATCAGGCAAGTATTCAAATGGATCCATATGAGGCGCTATATGGGCGAAGGTGTCGTACGCCTACTTGTTGGACGGAGTTGGGAGAACGTTAGGTACTTGGGCCAGAGTTGGTGGCAGATACTGAAGACAAGGTTAAGTTGATCAGAGATCGATTAAAGGAAGCATTTGATAGGCAAAAATCTTATGCTAACTTAAAGCGGAAGGAAATTGAGTACTCAGTAGGGGATATGGTTTTCCTGAAGGTCTCGCCTTGGAAGAAGATATTAAGGTTTGGTAGGAAGGGCAAGTTGAGTCTGCGGTTTATCAGGCATTACCGAGTTTTTAAGCGGGTAGGTCCGGTAGCGTATTAGCTGGAATTACCGCCGGAGTTAGACCAAATTCATGATGTTTTTCATGCTTCCATGCTGAGATGCTATCGATCAGATCCTTCTCATGTCGTCGAAGTGGAAGAGTTTGAGGTGAAAACTAACTTGACTTTTGACGAAGAACCTGTGCAAATACTGGATCGAGAGGTTAAAGTGTTAATGAAGAAGTCAGTTCCTTTGGTAAAGGTACTCTAGCGCAATCATGGCAGAGAAGAAGCTACGTGGGAGCCAGAAGAGGCAATGCGTCAACAATACCCTCACCTATTTGGATCAGTTAAATTTCGAGGCTGAAATTTCTTTAAGAGGGTAGAGTTGTAACGCCCTAATTTTCAGGATTTTCAGGATTTTTGTGATTTTGGTGTGAACTTAAAATTTTGTAGTCTAGTTATATAATTTATGCTTTGAGTAGGTTAGTAGGCCTTTAGAAGGCCCAAGCCTAAGTTAAAACCCAGTAGAGTTTTAAAAATTTTAGACTTAAGAGAAGGGTCTTGAGTATGTGGGCTTTTAAGAAAAAGTAGGTAATTTAAGACACAAAGGAGCCAGTGGCAAGGTGGCAATGTAATGCCACTTAGAGGACAAGGGTGGCGTGTAGAAGCTGTGCAAGGGCTTGGGTTCAAGTCTCATGATACGCAAGGAACTTTTTTATTTTTAATGCATGTGCAAGGCATGTGATGGACTCCAAGTGAAACTCTGTTAGGAAGAGTTTGAGATGTTCATGAGATTGAATCAAAGAGGATAAGGAGGAGAAAGTTTAGGAATTTCAAATTGAAGCAAGAGGTGGCTGGCCAAGGGACTTTGGTTTAGCACTGTCGGCTAGGAGAGTTTAGTATAGCAATTTCAACTTTTGTTGTGAGTGTGTGTGCGGATTGCCTTGAGTGTTCTTTCGGGATTTGTTAACCTTTTCTTGGCTGTCGAATAGGTATAGGAATTAGGCTCTTACATTCTTTCTCTTCTCCTCTCTTGTTCTAGAAGTCGAAATCATACACATAAATCACTTGTGCCGGTTTGTCCTTAACCAAACCCTCTCCTTTCTTCTTTCATCTCATTTCTCTTCTATTTTCACCTAAATTCGAATCTACTCTTTTCTTTTCTTCTTTCTTTTCTAAGTCAAATTCTCTTCATCACCTCTCTTCTTTAGTCGAGCTAAGCACCTATCTTTTATTTCTTCTTCTCTTATTTCTTCATCGCTTTCCCATCAATTGAAGTAACCCTTGCCCAAATCTTGTTACCGATTTCACTTTGACCAAACTTCTCTCCATTGCTATTTCTTTTCAAGAAGCCGAACCTTAAACCTCTCATCTCTTTCTCTGTGGATTATTTCTTTTACTTCGTGAACTCCTTTCCATCTATTTTTCCTTTTAAACTAAAATAGACATACTCTAGGATAGATCCAAAAGCCGAAATCACTTAGATCTATTCTCTACTCGTATTTTAGGGTTAGATCTACATCAGATCTGGGATAAAAAAGGATTGAAAGCGTTCTTTTTCAAGTAGATCTTCGGTAAGTACTCGGGTTCCCTTTCCATTCTGTAACTTGTGGTTCAAGAAAAGCCGAAAACCCCTAACATCAGGGGGTGGCTGTCGACTAAGGCTAAAGGGTTTATTGGTTTTACCTTTCGGTTTACTATGTGTTAGTGTGGACTGGAGGCTATCGATCAGGAAGTATTGGAAGCTAGGACCATTGGAGCAACTAGATCTAGATCTAGTCATTGTTTCGGCAAAGGTAAGAGACTAAGGGCCTTAGATGGTGGTGGCCGAATAGGTATGTTAAACTGGTGTCGATTATTCAATTAGATTCTTCATGACATGTGGGTTGAAATGTTTGTAGGTTAATCGCGTAGGAGATCTCGTCAACGTATATCGCAAATTAGGTGTGCAAACGACACCCACTACTAGACTAGATCGGCAAAAGCTGAAAAGCCGAAATGCCGTAATTCTGGCATTTTGTGGGCTTGCGAGCGTACGAGCGCTCGTGGATTAGTTAAAAACAGTAAAATCAGGTATCGCAAACGATAAGAATGATATGTGTGATTTCGTGCACATCGGTGAATTTAGGCATCGAGGGGCTGAATTTGGGCCGAGTGGGCTTACGGGCCCATATGGGTGGGAACGAGTGGTAAGTGAATTCTGATAGATAGAGTAAAAAATCTGCTAAAACAGATATAAAATTTGGGCTTAGTGGGCCGTAATAGTTAGTGGACACCGTAGGGCCCATTAGAGGTTTTAGGGCCCGATAACTCTAAGTTGACTAAATGGGCTAAATAAGTTGCCTAGATGATTTTTGGGATTGTTAACAAGTAAAATATGCATAAAACCCTAAAAACTGGTGAATTTACTAAAATGCCCCTTAAGGGTGGAAAATTACTATTTTACCCCTAGGTGCAAAATGACTGTTATACCCCTAGGGCTAATTTTGACTGAAATGCATGCTAAATTGAATCTGTTCACTATATGCCATGACATTTTATACTGTTGCATGGGATTGGCTTTTTGATGGAGGAAATGCTAAGTGGCAATGCCACGTTTATTATTAGGGTCTTTGCCTCGTTTTACTGTTAGTGGCTTGGCCACGTTATCTGATTAAGCAGCTATGCTGTGACGATGGTGTGTAGGGCTGGGTGGGTTGAGTTATTCCCCACATGGTGTGTACGGCTGGTACGGGTGGTGTGTAGGGTTGAATTTGGGCTGGGTTTGCATACATGTATAATTTCTATTCTGTTACTGTAATGGGCCTAAGGGCCGTACTGAATTCTGAATAGGGCTAAGGCCTAATTAATTCTATTTACTGAATTGGGCTAAGGACCAGTTAATACTGTATCTGGATAAGGCTTAGGCCCACTAAAGCTTGAACTGATTTGGGCTCTGGTCGGGTTTACTTTACACACTAAGTTTTCCAAACTCACCCCCTTCCCTTTCATCTATACAGGTGAGCCCTAAGCTAGTGGACTTGGAGCTGGAGGGATTCGGAGTGGCCATGTGGACTGCATTTGCTTAACTTTTCTTAAGTTATTTTATTTTCAATATTTTGTTTAAATTATTTCCTTTTCGATTCCATTTGTAATAAGGCCGCTCTTAAGTATTTTTAATTGGTTTTCAATTCTTTTATTATAACTTGCTTAAAAGGGTTAGACTCAGGCTACGCGGGGTTTGATAAAATTAAGCAACGATTTCAAAGTATACCACACGTATCAAATGGATAACGTAAAGACAAACAAGACTTTTGAAATAAGGTAAACTATAAACCGGTAGTGGATAGGACTATTCACTTTCGCCAATTTAAAAACCTGGTTTTCTTTCCAAACTTCCAACAACAATTTTACAAACTCACTCTAATTGTAACAACTAAGGAATGTGTTTCAACTCATCACTGATGTGACAAACCGATTTGGCCATAATGTCTGGGCTGGGTTTGGGGTGTTACACACATCATAAAGTTTATTATAAATAAGCACTAGAAAAGTATGATTATATAATGCTAAAAGAGCTTTTGTCATTTGTCTAGTTCATATGGATCAATAGGCATACCAATACTTGATGATGAGGTCAAATAGACTTCATTGACGATGCATGTTTAGGGGTAAATGCAACTTTTGATCTTGGTCTTGAAAGAAAAGAGATGAAAACATTGTCTAATCGAGTGTGCCAAAAATTTATATGCACAAATTTCGAGTTGAATAATGACTTAAAATTTGAAACGAATAATTTTATTTGAAATTTTTGAGTTATGATCTTTGAATAAATCATTTAATTATTCTCTTTAATAAAGCTTTGACCCAAAGTTCATCTAGAATTGATCTTGGATAACCCACTTTAAGTTTAATGGAGTCTTAATCTTAAAAATGAGATTTACCTAGATAAGTTAAAAAAGTAACATAACTTAATCTCATTCTTAACGTGTTTTTGGATGATTAATTGTGTAAATTAGTGAATTTGATTCTCCTAATATTTTAAATTCATGTTTTTATACTTAAGAGAGCACTTGGGAGTGAAATGAGCAAAAAAAGAGCCAAAACCAAATAAATAGAGCTATTTTTAGGTTCCACACAACCTGGGCATTCCCGCACAAGTTGGCCATACGCCTGTGTGAGCCACACAAGCTAGCCACACACCATGTGCCAGCCCGTGTCGATAACGCACCATGCCTGACTTTCGCACAGAAAAACCCAATTTTTAGGCTTTTTGAGCATTTTAAAGCCTATAAATATCAATTAGAAGAAAAGCTAAGGGGACACATAGAGAAGATTGAAGAAAAGACACGAAGAACGCCATTGGAATCATCACGAAAGCGGATCTCCTTCAAGATTGAAGATCTCCACTTAATTTCTTTAGAAGTTTTATTGAGTTTCTTACCCTCTCCTATTCCACTAAGTTCCATGGGAAAAATTTGTAGTGTGAGTAATTGTAACGACCCAAAATTTCACGGGCACCGGAAAAGTGATTTTAGGGCCTCCGTCTTAGGAAAAACGAGGTGTATGGCCTCTGTCTTAGTAAATCGAGTTAGTAAATAATTATTAGAAATATTTGAGTGTTTAGTTGTGTGTTTAATTAAGCTTTGAATAGGAAAATTTAGTCTAATTAGAAATAATTAGTAGAAAGGACTAAATTGAATAGAGCATAAAAGTTTAATTATAGAATAGAAAAATATTAAAGGATTAAATTAGTAATTAAGCCAAATTAGTAACATGTGTATGTTAGGAAATAAATACATGTGTATTTATATTATTAGTACAAATGTATGTTATATATATATATATATATATTTACTTATTAATTAAGTAAAAGATATTTGTTTATTTATTTATTATTTATTATTTGTTTATTATTTGTTTATTATTTATAATTATAAAAATATTTTTATGTGATAAGTTGAATTTTGGCAATTGTATGGTGATGATGAATTACATGTGTCATAATATTGTGTATACAAATGTATGTTTATAATTAGTTATAAAATAGATATTTTACTTTTATTAATTAAGTTAATAGTTAAAAGAAATAAAGTAAATAAAATAAAGAAAACAAAAGAAAAAGAACAAAGAAAGTTACAGAGAAGTAACGAAAATTTGGGAAAGAAAAGAAGAAAGAAAGGAAAAAGGAGAAATTGGGGGATTGAAGCTTAGAGGTTTGAAAGGTAAGTCAATTAAGCCCTTATTCTTTAATTTCAATGTTTTAGAAGCTTTAGAATTGAATTTTGTTGAAACTAAGTGGAAGTTATAGAGGTTTTTAAGTTTTTGAGTAAAGTCTATGTTGGATAAATGGGTGAACTAAGGGCTTAATTGATAGAATTAGTAATTTGAATTGATTAAGGGATTAAATTGTAAAAGAGGTTATAAGTTTTGTGTTTAAGGGACTAAGTTGAAAGAAAACTTGCATTAGGGTTCTAATATGAACATTTGATAGTTAATAGGAATATGGAAGGAAATTGAGTATAAATAAAGTAGTAATTAAGTTAGAAAAGTAAATGGGTTCAATTGAGTTAAATTAGAAATTTAGGTAAAAATTTTATATTTAATGTGAAATGTATGTGTAACTAATTAATTGTAATTATGCTAATTTTCGTAGCAAACAAGGAAACCGAGACGCCCAATACGAAAGGAAGGGAAAAAGTGATCAAGGGATAGCTCGAGAAAAAAAATCGGTTTGTATTATCATAATTCAAGTTATTTCTTATTAAATGTTTAATTTTAATATATGTGTATGGAATTTGAATGTGGGGTAAATATTGATGTTAAATTGAATGTGTATTAGATTTATTTGATGAACAAATATATGTATATGAGATTGAATTATATGATTGAACTGAGTAATGTTGGTATGCATACGAATTTGAGATTTGAAATTGAACTATTAATGTGATTGAATTGATTTTGAATGATTTTGATTAATTGAGAATGGAAATGAAGTGAAAATATGTGATAATGTGAATTTGAACAAGTTGTGCTTGAATTGAGAAATATGTGAGAAAATGTGGCTAAAGTGAAATTGATGTGAATTTGATCGAAAAGAGAAAGGAATTTGATACCCTATTAACTAGTCGGGCTTAGTGGATATAGTTGGCATGCCATAGGATTGGAAGAGTTTAGGGTTACTCCGACCTCGAGTCGATGAGACACTTGGAGTGTCATATTGCTTCGGATAGATTCGATGAGGTACTGGGTACCACTTTACTTCGGCTAGGCCAATGAGACACTGGGTGTCACTATATTGCTTTGAACTATCCGATGAGGCACTGGGTGCCAATATGGTGTGTTTGGTTGGATCCGTGTATCTGCCAAAGTCCAATTCATGTTAATAGGGGTAATTATGTGAAATGAGAAAATCTATTGAATTTGATTATTTGAACCATTGAATGAACAATGAAAGCTATATTGTAAATTGAAATGAGAAATGATATTATGCTATGAGATTAAAGGTTCATGAATGATTCCTATTGAAATGTGAATTAGATATGTATATGTGATTGAGAGATGAACCTAAGGTTCATGAATGATTGGAACTCTATTGTTGAGATATTGATTCGAATGTTGAAAATGACACATTGATAATATGATAATTTAGCATGAAATTATATGTTTGATGTACTATTTATCTAAGTATGTTATGATATTTGATTGTAGTTATATATTTGAATTATAATAATACCACTGAGTATTTTCAATACTCAGCGTACGGTTGTTTTCCGTGCGCAGGTTAGGTCAAGTTTAAGTCCGTCTCAGCATCTGAATCAATCCCAGCTTCAGCTCAATTTTTGATGATATATCCATCTTTTGGTAATGTGGCATGTACTAGGTTTAGTATTTGTCACTTGTAAATGTTTTATGTTTTGAATGTAAATGTGTTTTATAAACCTTAGGAAGTTTTTGGAATGAATGAATGAGTTTTTACTAAGTTTGAAAATGAAATGAATGGTATTTGATTAAGATTTATAAGTCAATGATTTGGGCATGAAATAGGTATGTTTAGTAGGTGGAAATAGCTTAAAAGTGATGAAAAATGGTGTTTTCACACGACCAAGACATATGGGTGTGTGCCTAGGTCGTGTGGGGGAAGTCAGACTTGCCTACGGGCTAGTTGCACGGCCATGTGTAGCAAGTTAGATCTGCCCACAGCCTGGGCCCACGGCCATGGAGAGCCACACGGGCTGGCCACAGGGGCATGTCCCAGGCCACGCGTGTACCCCTGTCTTCAAAGAAAAACTTCAAAGTTCCCGGTTTAATCCCAAATCATTTTCTAAACTTATTTTGGGCCCCGTAGGCCCATATTAATGACTAATTGATGGAAATTAGGAGGTTTTAGATTGGAACTAAAGTTTATGCCTCGATTTATTTGTTTACTAATGTATAAGTCCAGTAATACCTCGTAACCCTATTCCGGCGACGGTTTGGGGTTAGGGGGTGTTACAGTAATTAAAAGAAATGATGACCTTATTGTGAGTGGTACAGGTACTTGTATATCATGTATGCAAAATGAGCTCGATTTTATGTTGTATGATTAGTAAAAGAATGATGATGAGTAAGTTATGCCTATAATCATTCATGTTTATGAATGAAAGTTGGTATGTATGAGCATGTTAATTCATGTTAAATTGTTGATAATGTTTTCATTCAACTTACTAAGATTTATGCTTACCCCGCTCCTTTCTATTTTCTTATAGTGCCGCCTAGTTAGCTCGTGGATCAAACTCGTTAGAGGCTCCGCTCACACTATCATCCCAAACACTCAGTATAGTTAGCTTTATCATTTTGAGAATATGCCATGTATAGAACTTTATTCTTTTGTTAAGTGTCATATTATTTTTAAGCCAAATGTGTTGGCTTGTCGTTGAAATACTTCATTTTGTATAAGGCCAAAGTTATTGGCTAATATTTACCATTGGTTATCAAATGCAATGATAGTGTTTCAAGAATGAGAATTTAGCATGAGCAGTTGTATGTGCTAAGAGTAATAGATTGAATGCATGGTTTGTGGATTATATTAAGTTATGTGGATGCCAAATTGTGGCTATTGGTTGAGTATTGGAGTCTTGGTATGATTGGATGTGTTTGATCTTGTTTCAGGGTGGCAAGAAGGCTTGGTAGATAGCCTATTTTTGTGCACACGGGTAGACACACGGGCATGTGTCTCGGCTGTGTGTGACACACGGTCCACCCCATGGGCATGTACTCAGGTCGTGTGTCCCCTGCACCTTGAATTTGTTGCATTAAATGCCCAGTAGTAAACACACGGGTCTCAACCGTGTGGAGGTCACGGCCAAGCACACGGGCATGTACCACGGCCGTGTGATTACTGACGTCAGAAATAGAATGTCAAGGTTTTTGCACATGGGCTGTGACACGGGAGTGTCATGGCCGTGTTAATGACACGGGCTGAGCACACGGGCGTGTGCCAAGTCGTGTGAAAACCCCTGTAGGTTCGAAGTTAGAAAAAAAATTTCCACGAATGAAGGGCACGGGCATGTCCTTAGGTGCTTAGGCCATGTGAGGCACATGGGCCATTAACACGGCCATGTCTAGAGGCCACACGGGCGTGTTGCCCTTCTAGACGGGCGTGTGCCCTTTTCTAGTGGATTTTCTTGAAAGTTTCCTAAGTGCCCAAAATGGTCCCGGATCATTTATAAATCTTGTTTTACGCCCCGTAGGCTCATATGAAGGTCCATAGGACATTGTTTGGAAAATTTTTAAATTGGGACACATTTCAATGAGTGTAAGTTGAGGGGTTGCATGTGATTTAGTAAGATAAAACCTCGTATCCTATCAGGTCGTCAGATACGAGTAAGGGGTGTTACATTTAGTGGTATTGGAGCATGGTTTAGTCGATTATAGGACTAGCCGGGAGTGTGTACGAGTCTAGCTATACATACCATAATTGGTTAATGATAGTGTGACGACTCTTGACGATTGTACATTATGTTTTTCTTATAGTAATGGATCTCGAACAACCTATGGCGGATAATGTAGAAAGTAATGGGGTCGGCTCCTGCTAAAGGGACCGCTCCAGTAGAAAATAGGATCGTGAAGTGGAGTCAGGGTGGAAAGGCTAGAGAGGCCTACCTTCAAATAATGGACGTTTGGGATACGAAGTACGTTCGTGATAACCCGAACACTCCACCTCCCTCACCTCCTCTAATTTATCACCATGCCCCAGTAGCTCTTCAAGGAGCAGAATTGAGTAGGAGAGAAAAACCTCCAGTAGACCGAATTAAAAAATATGGAGCTGAAGAATTCCAGGCAAATAAAGATGACAACTCGGAGAGAGTCGAGTTCTGGTTAGAGAACACCATCAGAGTGTTCGATGAGTTATCATACACACCTGAGGAGTGCAAAAAGTGCATAGTGTCACTTCTACGGGATTCAGCCTACGAGTGGTAGAACAATCTCATGTCAGTGGTACCAAGAGAAAGAGTAACTTGGGAGTTCTTTCAAAAAGAGTTCTGGAAAAAGAACATTAGCCAGAGGTTTATCGACTAGAGGAGGAAAGAATTTCTTGAACTGAAGCAAGGTCGAATGACAGTCACCGAGTACGAGCGTGAGTTCGTGAGGCTCAGCAAATATGCTCGGCATTGTGTGTTTTCTGAAGCGATCATGTGTAAGTAGTTTGAAGACAGTTTGAATGAGGACATCAGATTGTTGGTGGGTATTTTGGAGATCCGAGAATTCGTAGTGCTTGTTGAGAAGGCATGCAGGGCTAAAGAGTTGGCTAAAGAGAAAAGAAAAGCTGACATGGAGTCTCGTGACTCGAAGAAGAGACAAATGGGGAGATCACATCAGTCTTCATCTAAGAGATCGAAAGAGTTCACTACCCGTTCAACTGCTTCGGTGGGATTTTCAAATAGAAACAAGAGTAAGCAGCATATGGCGATTAAAGCTCAAACCACTTCTGTTGCAAGTGTCGGTAGTGCTAGACCGAATAGGCCGGAGTGTACGCAGTGCAGTAGATGACACTTTGGAGAATGTCGAGGAAATGGTCGAGGATGTTATAAGTGTGGTTCATTAGATCACTTCAGTCGAAGTTGTCCTGAGTGGGATGAAAAAAATAAAAAGCAAGAGATGCGGATGAGTAGTGCACCTGTAACAGCCCGGTTTGGACCCTAGTCGAATAATGGTTTTGGAACCACATATCTGAGTTTAAAAAATATTTTAATATTATTTTCTGTGTCTGTGATATATGAATTAGCATTTGAGAAATATCTGTAATTTTCTGTGGCCTTATGTGGCAATTATGCCATTTAATGTTTAAGTGGTCATAAATGACCTTAATGTATATGTTTTGTATGTTTTTAAATGAAGGGTAAAATGGGAATTGAATTATTAATAATGTATTAATAAAGCAAAATAGAGAAATGGCCATGCAATTATCCCTTCATAGCCAATATTGAAGAAAGAAAGCTAGGGTATGGTGTTTTAGCATTGGCCATTTCAATTAGTGATTAAGGTATGAGTTTTCGTCTATTTTTTATAATTTCTACGTTTTTGTGATCGTTGCTTCAAAATCTTCCATGCCCATGTCTCAATTTCTATTTTTGATGAAGTTTATGAAAAATGCCATTGATGCTATTTGGAGCTTTGTAATGAAATTGAATGAATAATGATAGATAGGTATTGAATAACCATGTTTTGCCATGAAATTTTGATAAATTAGAACTATATGGGCTAATTTGTGAAAATGTGTTTTTGAGAGGATTAAATTGTAAAATAAAAGTGTTAATTGGGCTTATATGGAAGCCATGAACAATCGGTCAAGCCATAGTCTTAGTGATTTTGGTATATTTGTGATTTTGGGAAAAATGGACTAAATTGTGATAATGTGTAAATGTGATGCCTAAAATGCAAAATGTTCTAAATTTGTATTGATGGATGGAATTGAAAGAAATGAATGATTGAATGGTTGTTATTGAATTGATTTAGATCAAGAACAAAGAAAAATAGACTTAGATCGAGGGAAGTCCAAAGTCATTGAATAGAAGACTCAACTCTGTTAAATTCGTACGAGGTAAATCAAAATACAAATATGCGTTATATTGATGTCTGTTATAAATTCTTGATTTATAAACTGTAATTGGATGGCCATGAGAGCCTGATGTGTTTTTATGAGTTGTTCAGAATGAGAAATGGCAAATGATATCATATAAGACCTCGTCCAGGATGTAGGCATTGATTTGAGAATTTTTGTATAAGACCATGTCTGGGATGTTGGCATCGATATCTATTTTCGTATAAGATCGTGTCTGGGACACTAGCATCAAATGAGGATGGTGTAAGACCCTGTCCGGGATAGAGGCATCAGTATCGAACGACATGTAAAACTACGTTAGGGACGTCGGCACTGTTCGAGATTTCCATGTTCTGTAATACCTTCGAATAAATTGAAGTGAAATTCTGAAATAAAAATGAATACATATTATTGATGTCTGATACAGGTACGTCTGTTCTGTACTGAATTTGTTAGAATGGAAAACACTGTTGAGAAATGAGAATGTCTGACACCTAACTATATATATATGTATGAAGTGATTATCAATTGGAACTTATGAATTGCATATCCTTGTATTTGGCTTACTAAGCTCATCGTAGCTTACTCTGTATTTTCTTTCAACTGTTTTACAGATATCGTAGCTATGAGGGCTCAGGGATAGTTAAGGATCATCACCACACTATCGAGCTTGATTTTGGTACCTTTTGAATGTACAAAGTATAAGTATGGCATGTATAGGCTAGAAGGTCTATGTATTAAGTTTGGATATGTTTTCTTGTAAAGGCCATGAGAGTTAGCTAGCAAATGGTATGTTTGTGTTTGGTTTTGGTTAATGGTTGTGATGCCAAATTATGTAAGTACATGATGGCCTTATGATCTATTTAGCTTTGGTCATCTTGAAACATGTCAATGTGAAGAATGGTAAGATTTGGAAGTAATATGAATGAGATATGTACCTTGTGTTTAATCACGACTTTGCTTGTAATATAGACATGCTTTGTTTGAGATTTGAGTATGAATGTGCAAATGAAAGAATTGATCATGTTGAGGTATGTTTTAGGAATTGAATTTAGTTGGAATTGTGGTAATACTATGGCATGAATTGTGGCTTGTAAGATTGACCCTTTGATGGGTGGAAGGTATGACTTAAACCAAGTTTGTTTAGTGCCACACAATTATAGCACACGGGCATGTGACTCAACCGTGTGACCCTTGTATCTGAAATACTTTGGTCAGTGTTGCACACGGGCTGGACACACGGGCGTGTCTGGTGACCGTGTTGTGTTTGGCAGTGTCACCCACGGGCTGGACACATGGGCGTGTCTGGCGACCGTGCTGTGATTGGTAGTGTTGTCCACGACCAGGGTTAAGGTTAGGGCACGACCGTGTGAAGCATACTGCCGTGTGGCCATAATTTGAAAATTTCCTGATGATTCTTCATATCTTTTGACTGTTTTCAATTTAGTCCCTGATAAATGTCTGAAGCTTAATATGATCTTTTATATCATGCTACTATGTTAAAGCTACTGATTTCGATTTATTATATTGTTTGAATTTGGAGAATCCGTGAATATTTTGTCCTGATTTGTTCTGAATATCCGGTAACACCTCTTCCTATTTCGGCGATGGGTACGGGATAGGGGTGTTACAGCATCGCCGAGGGGTAGACCACAGAAGAACCTGGGAAGTGGGGCTGGTAATAAGGGTGTGCCTAGAGATCCTGTCGTGAGGTCCGAAGACTGAGCACCGACAAGGACTTATGCCTTTTGCACTCGCGAGGAAGCCTCATCCCCAGATGTGATTACGGGTACCTTTCCTATCTACGATATATCTGTTCTTGCTCTAGTTGATCCGGGGTCTACCTATTCTTCATTTGCATGAAGTTGGTACCTAGTATAATGTGCTAGTTGAGCCTATAGAATTCGTGGTAAGAGTGACTAATCCGCTAGGCAAACACGTGTTAGTTGACCAAGTATGTAGAAACTGTCCCTTGACAGTTAGAGGTCACTATTTTCTATCCAATCTTATGCTATTCCCGTTTGATGAATTCGATGTAATCCTGGGTATAGATTAGTTGTTTACTCATAATGTGATAGTGGATTGTGGGAAGAAATTTATTAATTTGAGATGTGAAAATGGAGATAATCTTCTGGTAGAATCAGGTGAACAAAATAACTTGCTGGGATTAGTTTCGTCTTTGACTATAGAAAGATATTTGAGAAAAGGGTGTGAAGCTTATCTCGCTTTTGTGTTGAACATCCAAGTGTCTGAAAAGAAAATTGATTCAGTGCCATTGTTATGCGAGTACCCAGATGTGTTTTCAAAAGAGTTGTCTGGATTACCTCCAGAGAGGGAAGTAGAGTTTGGTATCGAGTTGATCTCTAGCACGACACCTATCTCGATTGCTCCATATAGAATGGCTAACGACGCCAACACCTAACGACACGTCTGATGATGAGGACCATTGAGTCCATTTATTTTATCTTATTTTAATCTTATTTTTATTTTTATTTTTATGTTTATTGTTATTTTCTTCTACTTATGTCGTTTTTATCTTTTGAACTTTATTTTTATTTTTATGGTTGTTTCTCATTGAGTTATAATCCCTTAATCTTTTTCACTATTTGTGTTTATTTTCTTATTAGTTTGCTTGGAATTTTGCACTACATCTAGATTTATCTACACTTTCACTTTTCACCATTCTGGCAATTTCATCCAATATTTAGGGCAGTTTCAATTTCTTCTCTTCTGATATTTTGCCTATATTGTGTTTATTTCTTTTTGTTTATTGAGGACAATGTACATCTTAAGTGTGGGGAGGTTATTTATAGAATTATCAGAAAATCTCTAAATTATGTCTTATGTTTAAGTAATTTTCTCATACTTCTATTAGAATGAATTTTTATTGATTTGAGATTTTTATTGATGTGTTTTGGATTAATTTGTACATAATTTTGTATTGGTTGATTTAAAATTGAAGACATGAGAGAATCAAGCATGATAGGCTATGTTTTAGAAATTAAAGTTTTTAGGTTGTTTCTCTAAATTTAAGTATTATCTTGAAGTTTGAGATTTGCAAGATTGACATCAAAAACCATAAATTTTTGTGAGATTTTGAGCCTTTAGAGCATACATTTTTCTTTCTCACTTTTATTATTACTTATGAGTGTGTCAATATGATTTGTTATACTAGAACTTGCATCGATTATACATGTCGAGACCACACTTTTTTATTTGATATACTAAGATGATAAAGGCACTTAGGTTTAACCCAATTATCCCAAAAAAAGCCTACCTACATAATTAACCTTAGTGAACCCCATTGAGCCTAACACACTATTTCTTAAATCACTCATTAATGTTAACCCATAACTCATTCTTTTTAATTCATTGGAAAATTTTCCCACTTTATTGAGTCCCTTTTTATCGAGATTTGATTTGGTTAGTTGCCCAACTATGTTCTTTTGTTTAATTTGTTGAGTTATTAATTCATATTAAAAAAAAAGACGAAAAAAGAAAGAAAGAAAGAAAATATAAATGTAACTTCATATTTTGAGAAGAAACTCATTTTTTTTTATTGAATAGTTCATAATTTTGGCACTTGCTTTTAATTCAGCATTTGTTATTTTTCTAGTTTGGTAATTTATTAAGTCGATCTCGATTTTAACCATCTTTTCGGCCTTTCTCCACACCCTTAACCTAAGCCCCATTACAACCTTTTAAAGACATTTTGGTTTATGTATCATATCATTTTATAGTGGTGGAGATTTGATTTTCATCCAAGCCTATGGTAATGACTTTTTATGATTGACTATGGAGTGCTTATTCGTGAACCTTAAACACTTTGAATGATTTGAGTGAATCTTTAGTGAGGATATTGATTCTTGTCAATTTTGAATTAAAGGTAATTATTTAGATAAGGAGAAACACCTATGTTTTCGTGCTTAAAAATTTTTAAGCTAGATTGTTTGAGACTTTAGTGTTCTTTTAGTTGAATTGCTAATGCATGATTATTTATGGATTATTTTGAGACATTATTGATGAGAATTACAAATTGAGAAAGATTAATCTTAATTGTGAGTTGAGGATTTTGCTTGAGGACAAGCAAACGCTTAAGTGTGGGGATATTTGATAAGCTATAATAGTAACATAACTTAATCTCTTTCTTAATACATTTTTGGATGATTAATTGTGTAAATTAGTGAGTTTGATGCTACTAATATTTTAAATTCATGTTTCTATACTTAGGGGAGCACTTGAGAGTGAAAGGAGCAAAAAAGGAGCCAAAACCAAATAAATAGAGTTATTTTCAAGTTCCACACGGCTTGGGCATTCCTACACGAGCTGGCCACATGCTTGTGTGAGCCACACGGGCTGGCACATGCCCATGTGCTAGCCCGTGTCGATAATACACCCTGTCTCCTTTCTGCACGAAAAAACCCAATTTTTAGGCTTTCTAAGCATTCTAAAGTCTATAAATATCGATTAGAAGAAGATCTAAGGGGACACAT
This sequence comes from Gossypium stocksii, assembly GCA_020496765.1. Taxonomy (NCBI): domain Eukaryota; kingdom Viridiplantae; phylum Streptophyta; class Magnoliopsida; order Malvales; family Malvaceae; genus Gossypium; species Gossypium stocksii. The sequence goes on along the minus strand of CM035631.1, from coordinate 18,701,890 downwards.
AGAGAAGATTCAAGAAAGGACTTGAAGAACGCCATCAAAATCATCTCGAAAGCAGATCTCCTTCAAGATTGAAGATCTCTATTTAATTTCTTTAGAAGTTTTATTGTGTTTCTTTATGTCTTGTTGTTATCTTAACTTTGAGATGTTTCTATTTAGGATTATGAATTAAATTGTCTAGATACCAAGGGAATATGACACCTAGAATGAATCTTATTATTTGATTTCTGATTTACATGATAAATACTTGATTCTTATTCTCAATTATATATGCTTATTTCGTGTTTTAGTATTTTCAAGAATATTAATTCATGTTTAATGTGCTTAATCAGTGGAGCAAAAGTCCCTGTTTAAGAGTAGATCTAGCATAATTGAGTGGAGTTGCATGCAATCTTAGAAATAGGACGACATAAATATACCGGATTAGAGTCAAATCTAATAGAGGAATCCTTAGATCGAGTTAATACGACAATACAGATTTTAAGTAGAAAGAGATTTCAATTAATCAACCTAGAGTCAGTTGTTCTTACTCTCAAAATGGATATTAACATAATTTATGGATTTCTACGGATCAAGACACAAGTGAATAAATCATTTGATTCAGATTCAAAATAATAAGTGAAGTCTAGGTGGATTCTTTCTTGGGTATTGTCTCTCTCATTGGAATCTTCGATTATTTTCCTATTTCATTCTCTCTTGCATTCGTAATTAAAATAGAATAGTTAATTTAGATTAAAAACAATCATTTCAATTTGTCAGCTAAATAATAGAAAAATGGTAATTACTAGTACTTTTAGTCCTTATGGATATGATATTCCCTACTGACCATAAATATACTATTGTTCAATAGATGTGCTTGCCTTAGTCGTATTTTAGTTAATTTAGTGACACATCATACCTCTTTTTTGTTGGTTGAATAAGATGAGCAGAAAGTTATTGAAAGTTCTTAAATATTGATACAAGATTCTTTAAAATTTATTTGAGTTTTTAAATACTTTTTGATATTTTTAATATTTTGGTTAGAAAGCTTTAAACCCTTAAAATCTTCCATTTAAACTTCAATCTTTGAACTTTTGAAATTATGTACTTGTGAGCTTTTGGAATTATGAACTTGCATTGAATGAAATGAAGGTGCCTTTTTTATAGTGTAATAAGAATGGTCTTGTACAAGATAATTTCTTTAGATGAGTGATCTATAAGGATTATGTAACGATCTGATTCTCGTTAATGTAAAAGAAACTCAACTTAAAATTGCATTCCTTAAATTGAGCCATTGGGAAAGACGTTATTGAAGAGTTTATAAGTCAAACATGAGAGTCAAATGTTGGAAAATTGGTTTAGAAAATGGTTATTATAGGTACAATGGAAGTTTAAAAAATTTTCTAAACTTGAGCCATTTTGTGATATTTTTAGTAATAAACCCTAGCCAAAATTATATTTGTGTTTTATGCAAGGCGGACTTAAGTCGATCCTGGCTTTCAACTGAACTACCTTTTCGCTATCCTTGAACCATGAATTGCTTTGAGTGTGGGCTTGAGCAACACGAACCAAATCACAGAAAAGAAACAATTTACTTACTTTTAGTAGGAATGTAAGTTTTCTTTATAAACATGTAAAACTAGTAATTTTCATAAAATAAAATTTATTCGTAGTAAATAAATTTCCACTACATTTGGACAGAATAACTATGCATTGTGTAGTATGCTTTATGGTCAATCCGATGCTCTTCATTTATAAGGAGATGTACAAAAGTTCTGGTTGAATAAGTCCTTAATAACTTATATTAATTAAATAGAAAATACAACTCTTACTAGAAGTAGAGGAGTGAGGGGTGACATACCCCCTTTAATTTTACTAAGGTCGATGCCTCGTTTGTTCACACAATGGCTAAGTTGGATCTCTCATGTATTGGGTCTAATTATATGTACTTCTTAGACTTTTAACTCAATACTTTATAATTTAACCCAGCCCAATATTTATTTTCTATTTACCAAATAAATATCATTGAATCAACTAATCTAATTAATTAAATTAATTTCTTAATTAAATATTTTTCTCAACCCAATTCTACTTCTGTTAAAATCATAATAACTTTACCATAATAGAATCTATGAGAAAATATATTTAATTTTCTTATTCAACAAATCCCATAATGACTAATTAATTTAATTCTATTTTCAAACTTTAATTATTTAATTAAATAATAATATGAAGAACCTTAAATTAATTCTCAAGTCATTTTTGTACTTACCAAGAAAGCACATTCACTATAGATAGTGACTCATGCATCTATTTTTCTTTCTTTATTCTTTCTATTCATTTCCATTTATTGGTTCTACATGCAATTTATTTTGTAACACCCCAAACCTGGCCTAGACATTATGGCCGAGTCTGGTGATGCCACATTGAAGTGCTTTTCACAAAGTGTGATGTCGATGAAAACCCTCGTTTCTATTTAATCACTTTGTGTTACTCAACGATGGGTTTAAAAACGTGACATTTATTTCTAAAACATGAATCATCGAAAAGTTAATCACTTTAAAAAAAAAGGTCATTAATTCCCAAAACGTCATTTATTGCGGAGGCTTTTAAACCAATTGCGTATTTGAGGTAATTTTGATAAAATATTTATCTTTTGAAAACTTACATCTTTTCCTACTACTAACAGTTTTAAACCAAAAAAAATTAAATCCCAAATTAAAAATATAAATCCAAAGGCCATTATTACAATAAAATACCCTAAAATTTTAGTTGAAATCATAAATTACGAAATCGGATTAGTTGGGTCGTGTGGCCACCACTGAGTCCTCCGTTGCACCAATCCGCCTATGTTTGGGGATTACATGTACAATTAAAATAGATAGGTGAGTTTACAAAAACCCAGTGTGTAATCCCATACTAGCAAACAGACAGAAACAAACACAGTCTTGGCCTAAGCCCTTCACAGTATCAGTGACCGTCTCAATTTGGGCTTTAGCCCATCTCAGTATAGAACAATCATGTGCTTGGGCTTTGGCCCATTATAGTAACATTAATCAGTGCAGTAACAGATTAAACAGTATATAGATCCTACCCATCCAGCCTCTACACTCCATCTCCGTCCAACCCTACACTCCATGTGGGGATATAATCAACCCACCCATCCCTACACTCCTAGAGTACCGAATGCGGCACTATACAGTAATATGCAGCTAGGCTGCCAGTAATTTAGGCTCGAAGCCTTTCAGTACACTTCCTCCGATGAATATAAAACCCACCCCCATGCAATGCATCATGCAATCATGCCATGTCATATCAGGATACCATACATGTATTCAGTATAGTTAAAATAGCATGCTAAAATATAATCATACATGCACATACGTATATATATGTCACACAGGGGCATAATAGTCATTCAGTCAATTAAGGGTCTAGGTAAGCTTATCGACCCAACAGTCGGTCCACAGTCGTCTCGGGCGACCCGTACAACCTTAGCAGTCAATCAGTGAAAGTGGACCCACAGCCCATATTGCGGGCCCATGTACGCCAACACGCCCGTGTGGCCCACTTGGCTCAAAATGGCCTTGGTTGTGTGGATCACACGGCTTGGCCCAATAATTTCCACAAGCCCGTGTGTTTGCTCGTGTGGGCTCACATACCCGTGGGGCCCATACGGCCTAATTTGGCCCAGCCCATGAAATCGCACATGGCCGGCCTCATTGATTACTCGCTTATTTTTAGGCATACAGCCTACCACATGGGCGCCCACATACCCGTGTGGCGCTAGAAATTCCAAATTTTCAGCTTTTCGCCGCTAACGTTTGTATGGGTTGTGTTTACACACCTGGCCTGTTTTTGTCACCTAACCCTATGCGAGCACTCTAGATACCTAATATTTGATCAAAAAGTCAATCCATTAGTCACCACACAGGCAAGTTAATTTTAGCCTAAAACAAGTTATTCAACTCCCAGTGGGACTATTCAAACCGTTAATCCAATAACAGAGAAGCAAATCCTCTCCTCTAACGCATTAACAATAGTCATCAGTCCCTTGGTAGACTCCTGATCAAATAATACACCATCCTATTAAAAACTAATCTTCAAATAACCTAGCAGTGAAGAAACGAATACTTAGCAAAAATCAATGAGAGGATAAAAACAACAGTAGTTCTGTAGGAATGTGATAATTCGATGCTAGAAGAAAGAGCATAGGGAGTTCAAAATTCAGCAAATAGGAAGTCCAGAATCCGGGTAATAAGGAGTGAAAAATTCAGCTAAATAAAAAGTAAAGAAGAAAGAGGAGAAGTAAACGGTAGCAACAGTTTGGGAAGAACAAAATCAGAGAAGTGTGAAAAGCTAGCACAAAACCACATCAATATTTGGCCCTTCAGAAAGAGAAGATAACAATCGTTCTAAAGAAACAAAACAGTAGAGAAAAGAGTAGAAAAGAAGAAATAGGCAGCAAAAACAAAAACAATTGGAGAGAAGAACCACTCAATACCGAACTCTTGAGAAACCAGAGTTCAAATTCGGCACTAACACACCCATATCCTCAAATTCCCTTATTTTTCTCCCCAAAACACTCCCCAGATCCCCAACAACTGAAATTCCCCCAACAACCCCTTAAAAATCGGCCACAACTCCCTACACTCCTCAAACACTCAAGTTCTGGTCAAACTACAATACCTCCATGGCCAAGCAATAAAAATAAGTCCCATGTTGGTGCAGGCACTCGAACTCTAGACCTCCTGCTCCATTGCATTCCCCTTAACCACCAGACCAGCAAGCACATTCTGACATGTTTTACAAATATTTATTCTTAAGCCTACTGGCTAAGGATAGGGGTTTATTTCAATTAAAAACAAAAATTTGCTCAGGCTAAAGCTTGAACCCAAGACTTCTCAGACACTCTCAGAACACTTAACCACTAAAGCAGATAGTCAATTGTCACAACATACGAAAATAAAAATTAAGAATTATTGGGGCGTTACATGTTTATGGTTATTTTAAGCTAGCAGAGGGACTGATTGAACATATATAATTTGAACTCAAATAATTTATAATTAAGTTTCAACTTTTCGCTTATTAATTATACACTTATTTAGTCACAAAGTCATTCTACTAAAGTATCGTGACTGAGCTCTCCCTTATTATATACAATTATAACAGCTACTTAATAAGTGCTTGTCTAATGACCTTGTTGTTGGAAAAAAAATATGGTTTGAAAACAGTTTCTTGCACAATGGGAAAATAAAATTTGAAAACTGAGCCGATTTGTGATATTTATAATAATAAACTTTTTTCGAAAAGTACATGTGCTTTGTCCAGATGGATCCTTAATGTTCCCGACTTTTAACTGAACGACATTCTCTGTTATTCTTGTACCACGAACTACTTCGAGTGTGGGCTCGAACAATTTTAAATCAAACACAGAATCAAAAATATTTTTCCTTTAAACCTCTCCCTCTCTCTCTTGTAAAAACCGATAGAATTGTTATTTCTGGAAAATAGTATTTATACTTAGAAATAAATTCTCATTATTTCTGACAAAATAACATATCTCAAAGTTGTATGTTTAGCCTTACCGATACCATCTGTTTATAGGAAGAAGAAGTGAAACATTAGTATAATCCCCTAATTGTACGAGGAGAAAGAGAGGTTTTGGGCCTCACCTGTGTCGGGTCTAATTATCTATTGCTTCTTGGACTTTTAACTCAGCACTTTATAATTTAATCAAACCCAATACATTTTTTTCTATTTCCCAAAATAGATATTATTTATTAAATTAAATTAATTAAATTAATTTTTCCATTAAATAATTTTATAAATCTAACTCTAATTCTGTTAAATTCATGACGACATTGTAGTAAAATAATCCACGAAAAAATATATTTCATTTCTACATTAAATTGATTCACAACGACCCATTAATTTAATTTTATTTTTGAACTTCAATTAAGAATAAAATAAAGATAAAATTTGACTTTGTTAAAATTTATTATCTAAAAAATATCATTTACTATTTAATAGAATTAATATTTTGAAAACGAGTGAGTGTTAAAACTAATAAAAATAAAATTTTACTAAAACATATAAACTTTGTATATAGTAGGGAGCATGTCAAATCCACGTACACTTGTGATAATATTATTTCTTTATAAAAAAAGTAAAATATAAATAATGGGATTTTAAATTAAAAATAAAACTAAAATATCAAAAGAAATATCACAAATAAATATTTAAGAAATCAATAGAATGACAATCTAGACAAATACAAAATCTAAGTTTTGGTTTATGGATTTAATCATCAATTCAAATATAGATTCAATATTCTTCAATAAATTAATTATAGTTGTTGAGGTTGTGCATAACAACAAATATTTTCTTACCTTCTTGACAACTAAGAGGAATCTAATTGAAATTATTTCTGCTATTAACTAATGACTATAAATTATAATAAAATGCCTAAAATTCAATTTATCAATAGCATTAAAAATTAAAAAGATTTAATTCTAACAACTAAACATACAAGTGAGATTTATTCATATAAGATCATATATCTACACAACATTATAAAATTATAAGTTTAAAATTTTTAAAATTTCAAAAATTATACAATTATTAAAAAATTATAGAATTCAAAAAATTATTTTTCAAAAATAGAAAAAAACCATGAAGACTATGAAAACAAAAAAAAATCCAAAAATTCTTTTTGAAAAAATCAAAATAAGTTTAACAGTTTATAAATTTCAAAAATTATTAAAATATTCAATCGATAAGTCACTCTTAACAATCGAGATCGAGCTGAAGGGTAAATCTAGCCTTGTATACTTTTAGGGCTCATGTCTCTGCTAGTTAGTAGAGACATGAAACCTTTGAAAATCGGGGCTATTAAAGCCATTTGTCAGTTGATTTATTTTTTGGATTTTCTATAATTTTATTGAATTGTATATATTTTTAGATTTTAATTTGTCAATTTATATATATTTTTTCAAATTTTATAAATATTTTTTATTTTTTAAAATTAATTTTTATAAGTTTTAAATATAATTATTCTAAATTTTTCATAATTTTATATTATATATTTTAAATTTTTTAAAAATGATTTTTATTTTATTTTTTAATTTTAAAATTTTTTAAGAAAATTTTAGGTTTTATTTTTTTTTATAAAATTTTAATATATTTTAAATTTTTTATAACTCTTAAATTATTTTTTAACAGGCCAATAGTAGAATGATCTACGTGAACTACCACGTGTATAATATTTGCTACTTCGTCCACCATTAATTATCATGTCGATAGATTAAATGGTTATCGTTGGTTAATATATTTATTTCACTATGATTCTTGAGTGCAAAAATTAGAGGGAGGTAGTTTTTTTTAGGGTAAACCACACTTATAGGGGAAAATGATTGTATGAAACAAGGACATCACGTCTAGAGGTGTGCATGGGTCGGGCAGCCCGGCCCAGCTCAAAGACCCTCCTGAAATGTGGGAGCGTTTGGGCAAAAATATAGACCCGAAAAATGGGCTTGGGCAAAAAAATAATGCCCGTATAAAAAATGGGTCGGGCCTCCGGTAAGGCATTTTTGGCCCGGGCCTGACCCGGCCTGGCCTGAATTCACTAAAGACAAAAAAATTCTGTTTTTTATATTATTTTCTTATTGTTTTCTCCCTATTTTGCTACCATTTTACTATTATGTTGCTACTGTTTTGTTGTTATTGTTTAGATATTGTATAAATCTTATTTTATTGTTAATTTTATTATTATTTTAAAGACATTTGTAAATTTTATTATTATTTTAGAGTCATTTACTTATTAAGTTGCATCTATTTTATTGTTATTTAAGTATACATATTTTTTAAAATTTATTTTTAATTTGTTGAGAAATATTTATTTTGATGTTTTTAGTATTTTTGATGGTTTATATATATATTTTAAAATTATATAAAAATAATATAAAAATTAATATGGGCGGGCCGGGTCGGGCTCAAGTTTTAACATTTTTATTCAGGTCGGGCTTGGGCAAAATTTTAGGCCTATTTTTCGGGCCGGGCCTGGCTCGGGCCTAGCAAACGGGCCTAAATTTTTAGTTGGGCCTGGCTCGAACCTGGCCCGACCCATGCACACCTCTAATCACGTCATCTGTATTCTTTTCTAATAGTTTAATGCCACATTAACATTTTGATCCTAAATTTTAGCATTTTCATCTTAAAAAAATCAAATTCAAATGAATATCTTGAAATTCAGGATAAAATTATTGATGTGGCATTATACTATGGGAAAGGGATAATATCCCTATTTCATACAATCCTATCTCCACTAGTAGATAGCCAACTATTAATATTTTTTTGTTAGTCAACTATGAAAAGTTACAAAATGATCACTTGATTATTAGTAAAATTTTTTTGGTTATCTAATTATGAAAAGTTACAAAACGATCACTTAACTATTCAATTTTGTCTTTTTAATCACTAATTAGCTAATGGTGAAAACTTTTAAAATTGACATAATAGCAACTTTAACCTTCATCATTTATAAATTATGTCAATTTAGTCTCGATTCTAAAAAAAATTAACCCTAAACTTTTACACATTCTGTATTTTGATTTTTTTTTTTTGCAGTTTTATTTTTCTTTGTGACATTGAGTGTTAATTTTAAAAGAATGAGAAAAGATGAAAATTATTATCTTGGATTTTGGGTGTTTCCATTTTTGTATACATTCAAACCAATTTATCTTTAGCTAATAAATTTGTTTTTTAAGTTTTTTAGGTGAAAGAGTCACAAAGAAAAAACAAAATTACAAAAAAAGATCAAATTACACAATGCGTAAAATGTTGAGGGTTAGATATTTTAAAATCAAGACTAAATTGACACAATGTATAAATGTTGAGGTTAAAGTTGCTATTAGAGGTGTGCATGGGCCTGAAGGCCCGCCCGAAAAATGGGAGGGTTTGGGTAAAATTATAGGCCCGAAATATGGGTTTGGGCAAAAAAACGAGAACTGTTTAGAAAATGGGCCGGGCTTGGGTAAACCTTTCTTGGCCTGGGCCCGGCCCGGCACGAATTATATACTAAATATATATTTATTTTTAATTATATTTACATTTTATTTTTAATTTTAATATAACTACTTTTTATTATATTTTTAATTTGTGTATTATTTTAAGAATTATTTGTCTCATTTTTTATTTATTTCTTATTTTAATATTTATTTTTATGTTTTTAAATATATTTGATTTATTATATTTTAAAATTCTTTATTTAATGAAATAAGCTAAAAAAATTTAATATGGGTCGGGCCGGGCTAGAGCTTAACAATTTTATTTTGGACCGGGTTTGAACAAAATTTTAGGCCCATATTTTGGGCTGAGCCGGGCCTGGGCCTAAAAAAAGGGCCTAAAATTTTGAATGGGCCCGGCCTGAACCCGACCCGGGCCATGCACACCTCTAGTTGCTATTATGCCAATTTTAAAAGCTGCCACTGTTAGCCTTTTGATATAGTGATGGCAGTTGAGCAAGGTGCAAGGCAAATGTTGCTAAATCCACCACTGATTCCCAGTTGGCATGTTTTGTTTTATCACTCACCCCACTCCATTACTAAATCCATCTAATGTGACCAGTGGTTGGGGAGTTAGATTGGTCAAGCGACACTAATTTTTTTACTGTAGCTTCTATCTAAATTTATAAATATTATTACCTTTTATCTCATTTTAATATTTATTTAATTATTTTATATTATTTAAGTAAAAAATCCTAAAAAAAATATTTAGAGTGACTAAGGTTTTGTTTTCAAGCATTACCAAGCTGGTAAGCTACTATTCAGATATTCATCAAATATCTAAGTAGCCTCTCAAAATTGAGATTCCTCAACAAAGTCACCACTCAAAATAGTACACGCAATTTCACTATACACGTGTCTCAATACAACTGGTGCAATTGGTTTCGCCTTTCAATAATCGGATCTCCCAGAAATATCGTTCTCTCGCAGTAGCTACTTCGATGCAACGAGCAACAGCAAAACGGATAAGACTCCAAAATTACATAAAAAAAAAAACACTCCAATCTCTCTTTTAAAAATCTGCGAAGCAAAATTTTCATAAAGCATTGAATTTTTTTTCTAATGGAATTTGATCTTTAATTGAATTAAATTTACGTCTTTTGAGGAATTTGGATTTCTTTTCTTTTAGAAAAAATAAAAAAATGAATTTAGCAGCAAGTTTCCGCGGGAACTTTGGTGTCTTATCTCAATGTAGCTCTTGCTGCGATCTTCGGTTTCAGCCATTGTTGTCGTCTTCGAGCTTTGCTAAGTCGCAACGGTGTCGTGTAAGGAACTTGAAGTTTTCTCGCGTCCCTAGGTAGTTTTTTTTTCTCATTATTTTTTAAAAAGTATTCTGCTGAAGAAGAAAGCTTATGAACTAGTTCTTTATTCTTCTTATAGATTTTGCAGGAAAAGAGAGATGTTTTGTAGAGTGACTGAAACAGAAACTGGGCCAGATAGTAATAATGATGAGGTAATTATTTTATTACTCAATTAGTTCGGACTTTTAAAAAAAATTCCTTTATTTGTTTTCTTTTCTATTGTGATACAAATTTGGAATTATTGCATTTTTCATTAATGAATCTATCAAGAAGTTATGAACTACTTTGTGAATACAGTCAACATGTGGTATTTTTGCAATTTTGGATCCAGCAGTTAGCTCAAGATGGTTTATTTTTGGATGAAAAGGGAAATGTTCTTTGATGTTCGATGTTGAATGTCTGTAGGAGGAAGATAAGCATGAAAGTGGAGAAAAGCCGGCAACAACTGATTCTGTAGAGGAAAAAGATTCCCAGATTGATTTGCAGCCCATAAATGTTCAACAAATAAACAATAATGATGCAGAAACCACAGCTCAAGGTGCTGTGCAGGTACTAAATTTCTATTCTGTAGTAGTATCCCTATAGTGACAGAATAGGGCAATAGGCAAGCCCCTACACTACTTGGTTCTCAATTAGAGATGGTTTTTTTTTTTTTTGAGCAATAATTAGAGATGGTATTTGTCTCGTGTTTTAAGGTAGTATATATTTATATAAATTTTAATATGCTAATATTTCATATTATATAAAATCTGAATGTTCTTGCATTCGTGTATTTTTTTTTCGTGTTCTGTCTTGCTCATGTCTGTATAATCCATCATGTCCAAAGTTGCCAGGTTTGTTCTCAATGCAAGATCGTGCTACTGTGCTTTTTGCAGGCCACTTTGTTAGATTTCATGTTCATCTCCTTAAATTCATAACTTCTGGTGATTTTTAATCCCGTTTCTCTATTTTGATAGAAATGTTTTTGTCCAATTGAAAGCTAGATAGTAGTTTAGCTATAGCTATAACTTGCATTATGTTCGAATATTGGTATGGGAGTATGAACCTCCTTAAATATATGGAAAATTTAAAAATTTGGGCATACCCATACGACACTGACCCTTGAGTCCAAGCAAGCTCCTGCCATACCTACAATTTGAAGTATTTTAGTACATGAATTCACATTCAGCTGCCATTTTGTAATCTACAAAACATTAATCATAGCTTGCTGAACCTTTATCACATCAGGATTGTGTTTGATACAGGAGGATGACGCTATTGAAGTTACTAGTGGATCGCCTCTGCCAGGTGTGAAGGTGATCATGATGCTGTATCACTTCCTAGGCTGGAATTTACAAGAGAGATCTTCTTTTCCTGCTTCTTTTACATCTTCCCTTGTTTCCTGAACAGCCACAACAACTGGATGAATCAATGAGGATTCCAAAGGAAACCATTGACATTCTTAAGGATCAAGTATTTGCATTTGATACGTTCTTCGTAACAAGCCAGGAACCGTATGAGGTGTGTTAGTTATTTTGATAGTTCTAGGCTTCCTTGATCCTTTTTTTTCCTTTTCTTTCAAACTTGTATCTGAAGATTCTTAAGGGGCTGAAATCAACTAAAATTGCCTCTGCAACTTGAATTCATAACATATCCATGGAGATAATAATATTTACGTGGTTATAGATTGAACTTCTCCTTCAATAGATGTTATATTGTCATTGAGAATAAGATAGCAGAAAACTGTTAGCAATTTTATTTTTGTTTCTTATTTATGTTCTTTTTTTGCGTGATATTTGATAGGGTGGAGTATTGTTCAAAGGAAATCTTCGGGGACAAGCTGCTAGAAGCTATGAAAAGATATCTACTAGGATGGAGGTATGTTTACTCTGCTTGTTCCATTGTACTACTGTGGAGGTTAATGGCTGATTCTTTATTTCATTTCTTCTAAATGAATATACAGAACAAATTTGGCGATGAATATAAGCTTTTCCTTCTTATCAATCCAGAAGATGACAAACCAGTGGCAGTTGTTGTCCCGAAAACGACTTTGCAACCAGAGACAACTGGTACTTGGCTATGCTATTACGTTATTCAAAAGTTTAATGTCATCCATGTCATACACCAAAGCCTTTGTCATTAAGACTAAAGTATCATTTTTGCAGCTGTCCCTGAGTGGTTGGCAGCTGGGGCTTTTGGTCTGGTTACAGTGTTTACCTTACTTCTTCGGAATGTGCCTGCATTGCAGTCCAACTTATTGTATGATTTTCTATCACTTTCATTCTGACATCTTAATCAAAATATTAACTGTGGCTTATTCCTGTCATCATAACCAAATCATAAGCAAGACAAAAATGCTACTATTTAGGCTGTTTTCCCTTACCAAGCTCATATATACTTATTTGATTGATCACTCAGTTTGAGTATTTTAAGATGGTAAATAATACATTAGCCTTGTCACTTTAGTTTATTCCTTTCGGAAAATATCTGTCCTAGGTTTCTTGACAAAGATTCCTCTCTCTCTCTCTCTTGCAAGGACTCGTTTCTATCATCATTATTTTTCTCTTGGTTCTTGGAAGTTTAAGTTGATTGTTTCTGATTTTAGCTTTGTTTCCCCTTTCTTAGAATTAGGAGAATTTTCCATCAGATCATTCAGTTTGTCGTATTGCATTACTGCGAATGATTTTGTTAATGGTCCAGATCAACATTTGACAACCTCAACTTGTTATCGAATGGTCTACCTGGAGCCTTTGTTACTGCACTTCTTCTGGGGGTACATGAATTGGGCCACATCTTAGTAGCAAAGAGCACAGGAGTTAAGCTTGGTGTTCCTTTCTTTGTTCCAAGTTGGCAGGTGATATATATAGTTCTTTTCATTAATCCTTTGTTTCGGAACAAACTACTTCGCTTTTCCTTTCCCTTTTGTGTTCCTGTTAGTTGGTACCTTATATCTTTACTGCAATCTAGTATGGAAATCATAGATAAGAACATTACCATATATCTTGGAGGGTCTTTGGAGCAGTGGCTGATGGGATTAAGTTTTGACTTTTGGGGGGCGTAGTAACATTTTCAAAAATTTTAAGAGTTTAATAAGATTTGTTTTTAAAAAAAAAATGGGGTTCTAATTAAAATTTTTAAAAATTTTGAGATTAATGGGATTTTTCTAAAATTTTAAGAGCTTAATTAAAATTTTTAAAAAATTTTAAGGGAAAAATCAAAATTTTCCAAAATTTTGAGGGGCCAAAAGGACCCCTAGGCCCTTCTAATGGCCCACCCTTATTTTGGAGAGTCACATTCTCATGTCCATGTACTGGATACGAATGCTTAAAGAAAAATGTAGAATAGGAGACTTGACATTTCCAATTTTTCATTAACATTTGGATCCCAAAGCAGTTAAGTTCTTTAATTTATTTAGTGAAGCACATAAGTAGTCAATCTTGTAGGAATTTGTATGACAAACATTCTTTTTATCTGACACCAGTATCACTTTGCTTCTTATGACTACGGTGTCTGTTTATGAATTCATAAATTGCAACCATTTTCCCTACATTTTCTGAACTATTGGATGAATATTTTATAAATATGGATGCGGCAAGTCTAATGGACTGTGTTTGATGGCAGATAGGCTCTTTTGGTGCCATAACAAGGATAAAAAATATCGTACCCAATCGTGAAGACCTTCTCAAGGTTGCAGCAGCTGGACCTTTAGCTGGTTTTTCTTTGGGTTTTGTTCTATTCCTTCTAGGTTTCATCTTGCCACCTAGCGATGGTATTGGAGTTGTTGTTGATGCTTCTGTGTTTCATGAATCATTTCTTGCTGGTGGTGTAGGTAAAGAACTTCTGTTGTTCAGACCATTCATTTATCTTAAAGCAGCCATGTCGGATATGCGTGACACATATTCAACTCCAAATACATGAAAAAAACTTATAAAAATTTGAACATACCTGTTTTTGACACTCATATTCAAATCCAAATAACATAGGAATATACATGTTAAAACAGTGTTCAGTCTTCTGATGTTCTACTACAGTGGCAGTCATAACTTGTGGTGCATTTGCTGTCATGCTCTTCCCTAGCTAGAATTATACACTTTTCAGCAATCAGGTTATTATTTGATGTATTCTGATTGTGAGCTTTCTCTCCTTTTACAGCAAAGCTGCTTCTAGGTGATGTACTGAAGGAAGGCACACCTATATCAGTCAACCCACTTGTAATTTGGGCATGGGCTGGGCTTCTCATTAATGCCATCAACAGCATTCCTGCAGGGGAGCTAGATGGGGGCCGGATCTCCTTTGCAATATGGGGAAGAAAGGTACTTCATTTCTAGTTAAAAGAAACGAAATAGTCTATGCTACTCAGGTTTGGGTAGAATGTTAGTTACAGGTATATGTCCGATATGATTATATTCAAAATTTTAAATTCTTTTCCTTTTTTGGAGAGATCTCTAAGGATCATATCTTTCAAGACCCATGTCTGAACTGTTGTTAAACATGGGAGTCAAATATATGTAATTCAAGAAAAATAAAGAGTCGAAGCAACAACATAACTATTCAAACATAGATATAAGGATATGATCCTCTAAAAACCCTTCAAATATGTGAAAATAATTAGATATACCCGTATTTATATCAAACATATATTTGTTTCAATATCCACATCTGAATCCAAGAGAAACCTTTCTTGGTTATGGTAGAACAAAAGACCTAAAAAGTTCTTTCTTTTTTACGAAATTAATATGTTGTGGAATAACCAAGAGTTAAAATTAACCAAGTTTTTAATTGAACAGGCTTCAGCTCGCTTCACTTCACTCTCCATTGGACTGCTAGGACTGTCTTCATTGTTCAATGACGTGGCATTTTACTGGGTAGTTCTCATATTCATCTTGCAAAGAGGGCCCATTGCACCACTGTCGGAGGAAATCACTGATCCTGATAACAAGTATGTTGCACTTGGAGTTTTAGTTTTGATATTGGGATTGCTTGTTTGCTTACCATATCCGTTCCCTTTCAATTATGACTCCATTAATACAGACTTTTAGCGATATGATAGTTTATAGAATTAAACTTGGATTATACTTTTTTTTGGAAGATATGTCAGAGGAAATGTCCTTGAATGATCATACAAATTGTTTTGTAAAGTTGATATCATTACATACATGCCATGATTTAGAATGAATACTTTTAGAGAGTGATGGCCAATTATTTTTCGAAGTGCAACATATGGAAGCTGGTGGAACTGTTGTCAGCTGAAATTAATAGCTGAACCATTGGTTAGTAAACAGCTCTTAGGTTAAGTTGCTATATATTTATATAAATTTTGATATTTCATGTTATTCTACTCAATCGATCATGGATGGATGGTGTACAAAACTGTGCTTATAGAAGATTGGTTGGTGATTCCCAATTTTATATTTAATACAATATTACATACAATATTTGGATTTGAGGAAAATATATTTTATTTCTCAAAGTAGCGTCATTCACAATAGTAAAATTAGTAACTCGAGATATGGGTAAATGATACACTCACATTGAAATTACATAGTTGATGAAAAGTAAGCATGATGAAAAGTAAACGTGGTTACGAGTTGTTCATTTTTATGATAAATGACTTGATTACTATTTGATAGTAATTGATTTTTCATGAAAAAAGTTGAAATGGTTATCATGAGATAAAATAGAATCATATTGGAAGAACGAATTTATCCCAGAGTGATTAAGGATATCTTATGAGGGTAAAACACTTATGGAAATGTCATTGGACGAGCACTGATCGAGTTGTTTTCATAATGGTATGTCGTTGGGGAGAGCTCAGTCATGATACTATAGTGGAATGACTTCATGATTAAATAAATTTTATAATAATAGACAAAAAGTTGGAACTTAATTATAAATAATTTGAGTCCTAATTGCATAGTCCAACTGGTTCATTCGCTAGCTCGTTGAAACTAGAAATAAATTTTATGTTGAATCAAATGAACAAAAATGGATAGAAATGAAAAAGTTAGAGAAATGAGAAACATTTGAAAATGAATATGACATTCTCTAAATTAAAATAAAAATGACTTGAAAATGAATTTATGTTTTTTGAATAAATGAAGTTTGAAATTGAAAATAAATTTACTGGTCATGGTGAATCCATTGAATGTAGAAATATTCAATATATTTTCTCATAGATTCTTTTACGGTAAAGTTGTCATGATTTTAATGAAATTAGAATTAGGTTAAGAAAATTATTTAATGGAGAAATTAATTATTTAAATTAATTTAAGATGTTTATTTTGGGAAATAAAATATAAATATCGTGTGGTATTGAATTATAAAGTATTGAATTGAAAGTTCATGAAGTATTTGTAATTGAACCCGATATGAGAAAGAGCCAAAAACCCCTCATGTTTAAAGAGAGATACGACAAACTCTAGTTTGTTTAACTAAGGTTGTTGCCCCACCTGCTCTTAGATAGACTAGAAGTTCATTTTTCTATTGAAATAGATATCTACAATTCAATTAGGGTTTTATCTCTTATCCTTATAAATAAATGATACAGATAGGGCTAAATATAGACTTTTGAGATATTGTTATTCTACCCGAAAATAGTAAGAGTTTATTCTCTAAGTATTAATTCTATTTTTTGGAACAACAATTCTGTTGGTTTCTATTGAGATAGATTGTTTTCACACTAAAAGTAGAGAAAACTATTTCTGATTTTGTATTTGATTTGAATCGTTCGAGCTCACACTCGAAGTAGTTCATGATACGAGCATAGCAGAGAAGGATGTTTGGTTGAAAGCCAGGACCGACAAGGATTTGTCTAGCCGAAAATAAATGTGTGATTTCGGTAAAAAGTTATTTTCTGTAAATATCACAAAATGGCTTGTTTTTCAAAATTTTTATTTTTCGTTGCGCAAGAAAACCATTTTTGAACTAAATTTTTTTCCAACAAAGAAGCCAATACAATGCTTCTTATGTAGTGGGCCACATAGAGTGTTAGACTAGCTACAACGATCCATGCCATCCACGATCGTTAAAGAAGATGATCCGGAGCCTGATTAGGAATAGGTGTTGAGGCTTAGATAAATGATACTTAACTCTGCTAAAGCGAAGAGGAATCACAAATAGAAATGGTTAATGTTTGTGGATATCAACATCATAGGCCGGAGGAGGAGTGCTCTTGTCGTTACGGGAGCATCTAACTTGTTTATATTGGAGAGAGCCATGGGTAAACTTGGTCTCTTGATTAGCAAATCGACTAAGAGAATCTAGACAATTAATTCCAAAGAGGTCCCAATTATGAGAGTAGCACAAGGAGTGGAGCTATAAAATCGGTGAGTGGAAAGGTAATGAAGATTTTGATGCAATTTATTTAGATGATTATGAATTCTTTCTTGGGTTGAATTTTCTTGATTGGATTAATGCTTTGTTGATTCCTTTTTCCGATTGTATGTATATCTTAGATACTCGACAACAAGCATGTGTTGTGCCGGTAAGTCGAGACATGAAAGGAGGAACCAAGGTATTGTTGGAAATCCAACTAGCTAAGGATGTTCATGGTGAACATTTACTTAGTATATAGAAGGAGTGCTACGAAGACCCCATTGGAAATGCTAGAAGGGTGAGACTACCTAACAGAGAGGCTAGTCAGGAATCAGCCGAGGTATTGAGAAAGTTCTAACACGAATCAAACCAGTCTCATTTTGAGGACATAATAAGGGCGTTGCGAGAATGTGTGGGGGAGAATGCCATAGGCTGAAGATCAAAACCTTAACGAATGCACAAAGAGCATCCTATGGAGGTCAATTGATGAAATGGGGCTCATTCAACCTACTTGAACTGGCCCAATTCGTGGAACATGTGGAGAAACCCATCTACTTGAAGCCTTGGTGACCAAGTGAAACAGTTAATGAAATTTAGGGCTACCATGGTAAATAGAAAAACTCATATTAGAAGATATTTAATATGATAAGATTTTATTTTTTAATCTTAATGGATTGAGTTAATCCCTTAAGAGTATCAATTTTAGATAGGCTCGAATCTTGACCATCGATGTAACTCAATCTGTACCGTTAGTTTTGGGGCAGCTCAATTGTAAATAGAGTTTCTCTCCCTCATTTTTAATCACTCAATTGTAATATTTCAAAGTAATAGAGATACTTTGAGAGCATTTACTCAAAGACCTGTGTGTGTTGCTTTCTTATGTCATTTTCTATTCTTTTGTTCCTTTTTAGTTTTGAGTTGCTTCCGCTTTTTTTTGGTGTCTTAGAGAATTTCTATCGACAATTCTCACTTTTGAGAGAGTTAGGCAGAATTAGGTGGATTTGAAATCAAGAAATCGCATAAGGCCATACAGGTTATGAGATGGAAGTTCTAGCCACGTGACATACACACATGCCAGCAAAATTTTAAAGTCAGGAATGGCAACAGCTTTTACTTCTCTTCAGTAAAAAATATTTTTCTCTGATTTTTTAATTTGTATGAATTTTTTGTTTGTTTCATTAGAAATTAGACTCAATAGTATTTTCTAACATATAAAGATCATCATTTAATTCATTTTATACAAATTTCAACAAATTTTCAAAGTCAAAACATGGGGTGCTACTAACAGTTTTAACCTTCCCTCACTTAAAAACAGATTTATCTCCTATTGTCTAATTTGGATGCAAGTTCTATAAGTTCCAATAAAAACTAGACTCAATAAGATTTCAAACCATATGTGTCTTAACTTCTAATTCAATTTTAACAATTTTTGGTGATTTTTTAAATCACACTACTTCTGTTGTCCAAACTATTTTAATGCAAATGTTGTTAACTATGTTATTCAGGTGATATATTAAACACATTCACCTAATAATAACACATTTCATGTTTATTCATATAATAAATCTCATGTTTATTACACTATTTTCATATTAATAACTTAAATTCTTTACTTTCCTAACATTTTAGCATAAGAAAAGTAAGACTATCCAAGGGTACTTACTTTGTTGGATGCTCTACAACACCTAATCTTAATTTTGCCATCATTTAAGCTTGGAAACTTCATTCTCATAATTCAACATTTTTCATACACAAAAAATATATCAAAATATTAATAAAAATTCTTTCCAAGCGAATAAACTCAAATATCTTGTGGGGAAAGTTAACATAAAACTATTCTTACCTTGTTGAAGTTTGTTCTCCCAAGCTTCATTTTCTCACACAAAAATCCATCAAACCTAGGTTGATAATGGTGAGATTGATGGTAAAAATGAGTTCAATTGTTGTTTCTTAAGAAATTTTAACTCAACATGTATATGAAGTATAATTTAATATTTTATCAAATTTAATTTTAATATAATAAAAAAATTTCTTATGTTTATGTAAGAATTTTTTTTGGGTAAAAAGAAGAAAATAAGAACAATTTAACTAGAGGTCAATGTCACTGGCCACTGTTTAAAGTCTGTTACCAAAGCACAAAAAGCATCCCATGGAGGTCTACATATTAAACGCAGCTCATTTGATCCAGTTGAACTGGTCTGACTCAAAAAACAAGTGATTAAGCCTATTTACTTGAAGCCTTGGTGGCTCAACGAAACACTTATGGGAAATTAGGGCTACTTTGGTTGGGAAAGTAATCTTAGAAAATTTTTAATCTGATAAGATTTGATTTTGTAATCTTGGAGATTGTGTAAATCCCTTAATTGTAAATAGACTTTGATCTCATCCGTCGATGTAATTTAGTCTATACCGTTAGTTTTGGGGGAGCTCAACTATAAACAGAGAGCCTCACCTTCTTTTGTAATCATCCATTGAATCCATTGTATTCTATTCTTTAGTAATGAATACTAAATTGAGAGCATTTACTCAAACACCTTGTGTGCTTTACTTTTCTATGGCCATTTTGCTCTTTCGAGCTTCTTTTATCTTTAAGATTGCTTTCACTATATTTGGGTGCCCTAGAGAAATTTTACGAGAATTTTTACTTTGTAAAAGTTAGGCTAACTTGGGCACATTTGAAGTGAAGAATTGTCTAAGGCCACACAGATTGTGAGATGAAAGGTCTAGCCTCGTAACAGTTGGTATCATAGCTAAGGTTGTGAAGGCACCATTTAAGATGACGAAAGAAGTTATTGATCAAAATGAGCCAATAAAGACTTGTGGGAAGGCCAGGAAAGCAAGCCGATCGAGGGGCATACTATTGACTTTGAAAGGAAGAGTGGTCAATTTCGAAGAGCCTGTGGGGGACATGAGGTAGACACTCGAGGTGGTTGAGGGACACATTTATGAGTTGGACTCAATAAGGGATCAACTTAGGGACTTTATGTTGGAGTCTCTTGATTCCATTATGGAAAAGATGCATGTAACCTCTCAAATTTGACCTAGACGTTATGGCTAGATTGAGAAGGCTACATTAACCACCAAAATGGCTAAGCTAACTTATGTTACTTTTTAAGACTTTAAATAAAATCATATTAGAGAAAACCATAGTTTTACTTTCAATTAGCTTAAAAGCATTCATTCATTAGGTCGTGTATGCTTAGGATTCATTTTATTGTTGACAATGTTGTTTTAGAAAAACCGTTTGCTTGTCGCTCTTCTTTAAGAAGAAACTCAAAGTTAAACTAATGCAACAGAAAAACCATTGTTCAAGTCATTTTAGAAAATTAGTTGCCTTATCGATTTGTTTTTCAAAAACAGTTCATTTGCAATGTAGTGGAAACTAGGGAACAATATCAAATTTTACTTAAGCTCGATATCATGCGTAACAGCCTGTTTTTGGTCAAATCAGAACAGTGGTTTTAGGATCACAAATCTGAAGTCAAAATAATTATTTTATTATTATTTTAAGGTTTACAGTATCATAGAATTTTTTTGTGAAAAATTCGTTAAGAAATTTTATTGTTTGAATGCTTAATTCGGTAAAAAAAAGACTAAATAGCGTAAAGCGTAAAAGTTGAGTTCTATTAGCTAAAACTGTCTAATAGCTATATAACATTAAAGTAAGGGTCCTTATGTTGTAAATGGGCCATTGACATGTTGAGTGGACAATTATGGACATCACTTATATGTTTTTAAATGATTAAGTAAAGGTTATTTTTGTAAATTGATTAATAAGGTTATAATAATTAAAATAAAACAAAACCATAATTTTAGTCTATCTTCTCTATCTAGCCGAAATTGAGAAGAAGAAAACCCTATTTTTATGTTTGAAGCATTTAGTCATGTTCATCTAATGCATGTAAGTTCAATTTTGATCCGTTTTAAATGATTTCTACGTTTTTGAGATCGTTGCAGCTTAATCTAGCTAGCCTGTATATTTGATTTCAAAATTTTTAAAGTATTTGAATGTTGTCATTGTTGAATGCATGAGTATTTTGATGTTTAATGATAGAAAATGCATCTTTGTTGTTAGATTAACAACATTTGTTAAGTGATTTTGAGTAAAAATGTCAATTAGGGATTAAATTGTGAAATATGAAAATTTGTTGGTTGAAAAGTGAAATAAATGAAATATATGGGCTGCTAGGGACTCTACTGAAATTCGTCTAAGTAGGGGTAGGATGAAATTGCAAGAATTTGTAATTTTATGTGATAAGGACTAAAGTGTAAAGAAGATGAAAGTTTAGAGGTAAAAGTGTAAAATTGATAAAATATAAATTGTGGGTTAAATTGAATAGAATGGATATTGAATGAGTTAAAATTGATATTATATAGATCAAGAAAAGTAAAGATCAGAATTGGATCGGGGAAAAGGCAAGGTTACCGAATAGTTGATAGTTTTCATCCAGGCAATACGATGTAAGTTCGTATAACTAGCATCAAACTTTTTAATACTTTTATTTAATTGATATGAATGTATGTAAATTGGGTAAATGAATTACTTAAATATCGATTGCCTAATTTATAATGTTAGATAAATACCGAGCCCCGTTAGAATCGTAGGAATTCGTAGGATAAAAGTGACATGTCACTAGGGTTACCATTCGGTTAAGATCCTGCATTTGTTACGAACTCACCGCAGCTCGTTTGAGCTTACCAATATTTCAGCTCATAAGAGCTTACTGTTTTCAGCTCGTTAGAGCTTACAGTTTCCTCAGCTCAGATAGAGCTTACTGATATAGCTCGAAAGAGCATATAATTACAGGAATTAACGTATTGCCTATTAATACACCTTGTGTGTATCACCCACGTATCTATCGATATTCTAAGAGGTTCTACGGGCACAAATCTGTACGACATAAATGAGTTGCTATGAACTAGCATATAAGTTATATGATTTGAATGAAATTTATATTATATGATATATTGAAATACGAATGGAAAGATATGAGCACATGAAATTGAAAGTTACATGATATATTGAAGTATGAAATTGATGGTATTTGTATATGAGATTTGAATGATGGTTATGCTTATTCATATGAAATGTTGATTATATGTACTTTACATGACTAACATAATGGTCGATATTTGTGTTTAGGAATTTGACATTTTGGTTGGATTATATTATGCTTAATTGCCTAAGTTGTGTATAAATGGTAAGTTTAATTTTTATGTTATACGGGCTTACTAAGCTATATAGCTTACTCTGTTTTTTTTTTTCGTGTTTTATAGTGTTTCAGAAGCTCGCTCGATTCGGAAGTCATTAGAGATTTGCATCACATTATCCAATTGACGATTTGGTACTTCTGAACTTTTAGAAATGTGGTGATATGTCATATATAGGCTAGTTGGGTATATGATGTGTATAAGTCATTTGGCTAATAGAGCCTATATGTTTATTGTGTAGTTAGCCATGAGATTTGGCTTATTTTGGTACATGTTTTGGGATTGTATATATATGTGCAAATGGCTTTGATATATGTGGCGTATAATGGTTGCTTTGATGTGCTTGGTGATAGAACATATTGATCAAGTATCCCTTTTGTTATGTGGTATAGATGTTAGCTTGGAAATGGTCATTAGCGAATTGGTAACATAGTACCTATTACATGAGTAGATAAAATGATATTACATGATGTTTAGTGCACATTTGAAGTTTACCATTTAGGTAACATTGGATATTAGTATGGAAATTGCATATTTATGTTTTATTTTGAGATGGCTAGAAGGCCTAAATTGGTTGTGTAATATGCTATTTGGAATGCTTGAATTGTTGTAGGTTTGGGTAAGAAAAATGGCTTGTAATTTAGTTTATTTTCTTCCATAAGGGTAGAGACACGGGTGTGTGTCTCAGCCTTGTGTGACACATGGTCAAGTGACACGACCGTGTGTCCCCTGTAGCATTTAATGGATGCAAGTCAGTGAGTTACACGGCTTGGACACACAGGCATGTGGTTTGCTGTGTTACCCAAGGCAGAGAGTTACATGGGGTAGGACAAGGGCTGGGACATGGTTATGTGATCTCATTTCGAATGTCCAAACGGCCTGAGACACGGGCGTGTGTCTTGTCTGTGTGAGACACATGGCCTGTCCACACGGTCTGTGTCCCTTATTTTGTGAAATTTTGCTATGTTTTCATAAAGTTTCTATAAGCTATCGGTTTAGTCCCGAACCTCTTTTAATGCATGGTTGAGCCTTGAGAGCTTGTATTAGAGACTTTATGGATGCATGTGAATGATAATTGTTGGAAAATGATGAACATATGAGAAATGAATGTTTTAAATTGTAGTATAAGTCTAATAATGCCTCGTAAACCATTCCGACGGTTGATATGGGTTAGGGGTGTTACATCATCAATTATCCAATTATTATGCTTAAGTAATCCATGCATGCAAAAATCTCCAAAAGAAAAGTTACCAAGCCATAGATCAGAGATAATTAAAAATTACAAGTCAAAACCAATAACAACTTAATAATACTTATTAAGAATAGTACGAAGTCCAATGTGATTCTCCGAATGTCGAGCCTGGTCCTAATTTTAAGGTTACCTGAAAAGTTAAACACTATTGGGGGTGAGCTTATGAAAAGCTCAATGCGAGTCAAATAATTATTTAAATGATCAAAAATATCAAATATAGTGAAACATATTAGCATTAACTGAAGAAAACAAAACCATCTTAGGAATTTCATTTCATTACATAGCCATTATCAAATTGATGTCAAACAGTGTATTAGTATAGGTCATCATTTGTTCGAGTAACAATCATTAATTTCAATACCATTCAATACAACAAAATACAATGCGTAGCATAAATCAATAACACTCGAATATGTCCTGCACATGATGCAATGCAAAAAGGTTCCTACCCATACCATCCGCTACACCCCATGAGTTCCCCAGAACCCGTCTGCCAAACTCTAAAACATTATGAGCATAGCTCGAGGTGGTAAAACCATAGAACAATCAATAATGCAGAAAATCTGCCAGATATCAAATAGTGTGATACAATTGCCAATAACATATAATATGCGATAAAATAGCCAATCTTCTCGATACTCCAGGTGTAGTGCACTGACTATGAATAATGCAGGTTTAATATGCCGCCGGTACTCCACGAAACTCCTCCGTGAATGAAAAACCCCAACCCAATGCATATGCAATATGTCAGACAATCTCATACATAATCATATCTCAATACTTTTCACATTTATTTGACATGCTCAACATGTCCTTAATAATCATGTAACACCCTAAACCCGACTTAAACGTTATGGTCGAATCTGGCAATGTCACATGATAGGGTGTTTGAAAACTACATTGTTGCGATAAAAACCATACCTGTTTAATTACTTTTCTTTTCCTCCTATTAGTTCAAAAATCCGCTTTACTCATTCAATCAATAGTTTAAAATGTATCTCGTTGCGGAAGCTTTAAAACAATTTATTCAATCGTGTGTTCTAGAGATATCTTTAACTTTTAAAAATCAAGTTTTCCTACCACTAGTAGTTATAAATCCATAAAACCAAATAAAATCCCAAATTTAAGCAAAGTCCAAAAGTCCCAAAAATACTTCAAAAATTACCCATGAAAATATAACCATAAATCATAAATCATAAATGATGAGGTTTAATAACCGTGGCCACCGTCGAGTCCTCTGCCGCACCGATCCATCTATGTCTGGGGATTACCTGTATAGAAAAGACAGAAGGGGTGGGTTTACGTAAACTCAGTATGTAATCCCCACAGAAAACAAACGTATAGTTAAACACAGTAACAGTCAGTACAGTCTGGGGCTTAAGCCCATTACAGTATCAGTAGCAGTTTGGGCCTTAGCCCATTTTAGTACAGTAACAAATATGCATTGGGGCCTTAGCCCATCATAGTAACAGTCATGTATGCAGTGAAAAGAATGTAGAATCCTACCCACCAGCCTCTAATACGCCATCTCCATCCATCCCTACACTTACTATAGGGTTTAAAACACCCACCCATCCCTACACTTACAAGCTGTACCGAATGCGACACATATCAATATAATGAAGCTGAGCTGCCAGTCAATAGGCTTAAGAGCCTATCAGTATATTTTGCAGCTGAGCTGCCAGTCAATAGACTTAAAGCCTTTCAGTACACTTCCTCCAATATCATCATCCTAACCCCATGCAATGCAACATACAATAAATGATATGCTATATTCATGGTTATCAGTACATACATTCAGTTCAGTATACATGCATAGTAATAACATGCTCAGTACATAAATTACACAGTTAGTTTCAATTAATTAGGGGTTTAAGTAGTGCTTACCGACCTTACAGTAGGTTTACAGTCGACTTGGGTGACTCGTGCAACCTTAGAATTCGATTCAGTAAAAATGTGCTCACACGCCCGTGTAGGCCCACATGGCCCAAATTGGCCTTGGCCATGTGGATCACACGGCCTGGCCCAACATTCCACATGCCCGTGTGGACTATCCGTGTGGACCCACATGCCTGTATGGCCCACACGGCCCAATTCAGTCTAGCCCGTGTGTCGTACACGGCCTATTTGGCCTTCACATGGTCGTGTCCTTTACGCACAGCCTGGCCTCGTCATTCATATGCCCGTGTGGTGGCGCACAGCTTACCACATGGCCTACCACATGGGCGACCACACATCCATGTAACGTCGGCAGTGGGGTTTTTTTCCTTTTACTGAGCTTTATTTTCTATGTTTCGGGTACACACTTGGTATCGGTTTGCTGCAAAAAGTAACCTGAGCCTTCCAAAACCTATATTCAACCAATACAACTCTTAATTAATCACTTATCTTGTCATTTAATCAAAACTTATCGAAGTCCACAATCGACAATCCATCAAAAATATTACCTTCAACAGAGCAATGGTGGCTTCACACTGCTAATGTATCGATTAACAGCCTTCAAAACCTTGATTTTCCCCTAGTCATAAACCAAACCCTATTAATCCACCGATCCATTTAATTAAAGCAAAAAACGCACTTAACAAGCTTACCGATAAAGTACGGAGGTATTGCAGTAAAAAAGACGCAGAAAAATGATGGTAGGTGAAGAGCAAGAATCGAGATTGGCAGCAAAAGGGAAGGAAAATTCGACAAAAGGGCAAAAAGAAAAGAAAGAACTGATGTGAGATGAAAATTTGTCAGTTTTTTTCTGAAGAGGAAATTTGGGAACTGATTTACCCAAATTTCACTACCCATTCTATCTCAACCACCCACTACTCAGATTTCCAGTACAACTCAAACTCTCAGCCATTAAACTGAGCAAAAATAAACATTCATGCTCATGAAGGGATTCAAACACAAAACCTTAAGTAATCTAACACACCACTTAACCACTAGATCAGCAGGCCCTTTCTGATAGCAACTTACCCACAATTACTTAAAAGCCTACTAATTAGAGATAGACCTTGATTCAAAAAATGACAAAATTTGCCCAAGTCAAGGCTTGAACTTGGGACCTCGCACACATACCTAGAACACTTAACCACTGAAGCAGACTTCCTCCTCAGAACCTTTACGTCATGATCCAAAATCTGAATCGACTCCTCCTCAAAGGACAAGTCTGGTCTAACCTCAATCTCCTCAACAGGGATAATATGAGTAGGATCAGAGCGATAACGTCTCAACATAGAGACGTGGAACACGTCATGAATCCAATCCAACTCTGGAGGCAGCTCCAACTCATAAGCAATTGGTCCCACTCACTTCAGAATATGATAAGGTCCAATAAACCTAAGGCTTAGCTTGCCATTCCGACCAGACTTCAGAATCTTCTTCCATGGCGAAACCTTAAGGTATACAAAGTCTCCCACAGAATACTCAATATTCTTCCTCTTCAAATCTGTATAGGACTTCCACCTATCCAAAGCTTCTTTCAGACAATCCCGAATCAATTTAACCTTATCCTCTGTCTGAGAAACCAACTGAGGACCCAGAACACGTTGCTCACCCAACTCAGTCTAACATAAAAGGGTGCGACACTTACGACCATATAGAGCCTCGTAAGGTGCCATCTGAATGCTAGACTGGAAGTTATTATTATAGGCAAACTCTGCTAGCGGCAGATAATCCTCCTATCTGCCTCAGAAATCAATAACATAGCTCCTCAACATATCCTCTAGTGTTTGAATCACCCTACCAGATTGACCATCGGTCTGAGGATGGAACGCAGTACTGAAATCCAACCTTGAACCTAGAGCCTAATGCAACTTTTTCTAAAACTGAGACATGAAGAGAGGATTCCTATCTAAGATGAGTGAAACTGGTACCCTATGCATTCTCACTATCTTTAAAATATAAAGCTTCGCTAGCTTCTATAGTGAATAATCAGTACGAGTCAGTATGAAGTGGGCGGACTTGGTCAATCGATTTATGATGATCCATACAGAATCCTTCTTAGTGGGTGTTAGGGGTAACCCACTAATGAAGTCCATAGTCAGTCGCTCCCATTTCCATAGAGGGATCTTAATTGGCTGTAGCAAACCCAAAGGCAACTGATGCTCAGCCTTAACTTGCTGGCATGTCAAACATCTAACCACAAAATCAATAATCTCACTTTTCAGTCCTGGCCACCAATATAACTCATGGAGGTCTTGGTACATCTTATTTCTGCTAGGATGCATAGCATAAGGGCGACTATACGCCTCTCTCAGTATGGATTGTCTCAAATTGGGGTTATTCGACACATATATCCTTCCACGAAAACACAACACACCCTCAGAGTTCAACCCAAAATCTGCAGTGTCACCACTCTCAATATGTCAGAATCGAGGACCCAAAGACTTGTCCCCCAATTGCTTACTCTTAATTTGCTCAATCCATGTCGGCTTAACCTAAAGCGCGGCTAATAAGCTACCATCATCAAATAAGCTTAAGTGAGCAAACATCGCCCTCAAATCAGTCATAGCTCTACGGCTCAGTGCATTGGCCACCACAGTGGCCTTACCAGGATGGTATTCAATGGTGCAGTCATAATTCTTAAGCAGTTCAATCCATCTATGTTGCCTAAGATTTAGCTTCTTCTGAGTGAGGAGATACGTGAGGCTCTTGCGATCAATGTAGATGATACACTTCTCACCATACAGATAATGCCTCCAGATTTTCAATGCAAATACCACGACGGCGAACTCTAAATCATGTGTCAGATAGTTTGCCTCATGCGTCTTAAGCTGACGAGATACATATGCTACTACCATCCTGTATCAACACACATCCCAAACCGACATATGACACATTACTATAAACGGTGAACTCTTTTCCAGCTTCCGGTTGTATCAGAACAGGAGCTTCAGTCAGTACAATCTTGAGCTTCTCGAAGCTCTCTTGCTGTGCATCAGTCCAATTAAACGGTACACCTTTACGTAGCAGGTTAGTCAAGGGTGCTGCGATCAGTGAGAAACCTTCCACAAACTGTCGGTAATACCTTGCCAGTCCTAGAAAACTGCAGATCTCAGACACATTCCTAGGCTGTTTCCACTCCAACACAACCCCAACCTTTCGAGGGTCAACTCAAATCCCCTCATTAGAAACTAGAGCTGTACTTTGGCCGGGTGGCCCGACTTGGCCCGAAGGCCCGCTTGAAATGTGGGAAGGTTTGGGCAAAAATATAGGCCTGAAAAATGGGCTTGGACAAAAAAATAAGGCCCGTTTAAAAAATAGGCCAGGCTCGGGTAAGCCATTTTTAGCCTGGCCCCTGCCCGAATTCACTAAAGGACAAAAAAAATCTATTTTTTATATTATTTTCTTATTATTTTTCTCCTTATTTTGCTACCATTTTACTATTATGTTGCTATTATTTTGTTGTTATTGTTTAGATATTGTATAAAACTTATTTTATTTTTAATTTTGTTATTATTTTAGAGGCATTTTCTTGTTAAGTTACATCTATTTTAGTGTTATTTAAGTCTACATATTTTTTAAAATTTATTTTTAATTTGTTGAAAAATATTTATTTTGATTTTTTAGTATTTTTGATGTATTATATATATTTAAAAATTATATAAAAAATTAATACAAGCAGGCCGGGCCGAGTCCGGGTTTTAGTATTTTTATATGGGTCGAGCTTGTGCAAAATTTTAGGCCCATTTTTTGGGCCTAGCCCAGCCCGAGCCCAATGAACGGGCCTAAATTTTTAGTTGGACCCGGCCCAGCCCGGCCCATGTACACCTCTAGCAGAAACTACATGACCTAGAAATGTTACTTCACATAACCAGAACTCGCATTTGCTAAACTTAGCATAAAGCTGCTTTTCCCTCAAAGTCTGAAGAACAACTCTAAGGTGCTCATCATGCTCTTCCTCAGTCCTTGAGTAAACCAGTATGTCATCGATGAACACCACCACAAACTAGTCCAAATAAGATTGGAATACTCGGTTTATGAAATCCATGAAAATTGTTGGGGCATTAGTCAGTCAGAAGGCATCACTAGGAACTCGTAGTGACCATAACGAGTCTTAAATACCGTCTTATTTACGTCAGCCTCTTTAACCCTCAATTGATGATACCCAGATCGAGGGTCAATCTTAGAAAATACCAAAGCCCCTCGAAACTAGTCAAACAAGTCATCTATCCTCGATAGTGCGT
This sequence comes from Gossypium stocksii, assembly GCA_020496765.1. NCBI lineage: Eukaryota > Viridiplantae > Streptophyta > Magnoliopsida > Malvales > Malvaceae > Gossypium > Gossypium stocksii. The sequence goes on along the minus strand of CM035631.1, from coordinate 18,671,613 downwards.
ATTTGTTCTTAATGGTCAACTTGTTCAATTACCAATAGTCGATACACATCTACATGGATCCATCATTCTTCTTTACAAATAGTACTGGTGCTCCCTACGAAGACACACTAGGGTGGATGAACCATCGATCCAATAGCTCTTAAATCTGAGCCTTTAGCTCTACAAGCTCCTTCGGTGCCATTCGATAGGGAGCGATAGACACCGGAGTTGTACCAGGAGGAAGCTCAACCCAAACTCCACTTTATGATTCAGAGGTAAACTTGGGAACTCCATAGGAAACACGTTTAAAAAATCCTTTACAGTTCTGATGTCCTTAACGGTAGAGTCCCCAGAATCAGAAACATTTACGTAGGCCAAGAATGCCTCACATCTCTTACGAACCAACTTCACCACCACCAACGCAGAGATCACATTAGATAAATAATTCCAGCATTCTCCTATCACGACTACCTCGTTATCCTCCTCAGTTCTCAATACGGCCCTCTTAGTCACATAGTCCAAGTTGACACTGTGCTTGACCAACCAATCTATCCCCAGAATCAGATTGAACTCCCCAAATGGAAGCTCCATTAGATCATCCAGAAAGATTGCCCCTTGAACCTCTAAAGGAACGTCTCTAAACAACTTGTTAACCCATATAGACTGTCCCAACAGACTTAGTACAATCACCTCGCTAGAAGTATTCTCACTCAGAATCCCCAAATTTCTAGAAACATTACTAGCTACATAGGAATGTGTGGAACCTATGTCTATCTGTAATGCCCTGATTTTCGAGATTTTTTCGGGTTTTGTGAATTTTAGTGAAATTTTAAAATTTTTGTGTTCTGAAGGTTGAAAATGTATGTACATGTGTTAGTGGGCCTTTAGAAGGCCCAAGCTTATGTTAAAACCCGGTAAAATATTAAGTTGGATTTTCAAGTGAGATGGGACTTGGTTAAGTGGGCCTTTAAGAAAAAAACGTGGGAAATATGTCACAAAGGGAGCCTTGGTAGAGTGGCAAGGTGGCGCCACTAAGCTCCTAAAAAAGTGGCGCCTAAGTGGGTATTCAAGGACAAGGGTTCGAGTTACAGGGTAAACGTAGTGTTCTTTTTAATTTTTAAGCATGTGCCGGGCATGTGCCTAACTTAAGTGAATTTCGGCAAGGGCTTTTAGGGACTTGGGCCGATTGCTTTAGAGAGATTATTAGGGTTATATCTTTTTCTATTTTCTGTCATAAGAATTAGGGTTAGCCACCTTAGGAATTAATCTTCTCTTTTACTGCCAGAAAAGCCGAAACTTGCCTCCCTAGAAAGCTTCTAGCCGATTTCTTCTTCTTCACCTCTACCATTATTTTTTTCACTTTTCTTTTTCCTCTTTGATCTCTTCCCTAACTGAATACCCTCCTTACTCAGATCCACTCTTTCTTTTGCTTTCATCCCTCTCAAAATCAACCATAGCCGATTGCTCAAAGTGCCAGAAATCCCGAAAATTGCTTTCTTTTGCCGAATCTTTCTAAGCCAAATTACCCCTGTTCCTTTCACCTGTTGTGGCCGATTACTACATCCCCTTGAGCCACATCATTGTCGACACCATCACTCAAACTCATAACCCAAATCGCCATCTTCTTCTCTAGTTGAAAAGCCGAAATCACCATTATTTTAGGGAGATAGCCGAATTTGCAAATCTCAGAGATAAGGGTTCTACTAACGTTTAAGGGTCAGATTTACATCAGATCTACATAGGAATTGAAGAGAAATTGTTGGTATGTGCTTAATACCTCAGATCTGTATATTATTTCATGTTTTGGAAAAGCCAAAAGTCCCTAAAGTTAGGGGGATTGTCGATTTGGACTTTTAGTAATTCAAAGTGGTATTTTTATTCTTTTTGAGTGATAGTTAGCGAGGAAGGTGATCAAGCAAGGAGTTGAAGGCATCGGTATCACCAGATCTAGATCTAGTGCACCTAAATCGTTAGAGGTAAGTTTTCATGGCCATTAAAGGTGTGGCCGAATGTGGTAAGGGATTGTGGTTTTGGTTTTTCGTAGATCTATTGATTAATCAAGTAGATATTGGGTTGTAGGAACTGTCGCATAGGAGATCTCGTCAGTGGAACTGCAAAACAGGTGTTTGTTTCGAACACCCTTCAATGCTCAAATCGGCAAAAGTCGAAAAGCCAAAATGCTGAAATTTCGGCATTTCGAGAGCTTGTGAGCATACGAATGCTCTCAAGTTGGTAGGAGAAGGTTGGTTTTGGAATCGGCACTGTCAGGCGGGCTGACCGCGGAATTTTGGGCGCTACGGTAAGTTGGGCATCGGTGGGCCGAATATGGGCCCAATGGGTAATTTGGGCCCAGTTGGGTAAAAATAGGTTTAAAGGCAATAATATGGATTGTAGGTGTAAAAACTTTTAAAACAAGATAATGGATTGGAAATTAAGGCTTAAATGGGCCTAATGGGCTAAAATGGCATGGTAGAGCCCATTAGGGGTTTTAGGGCCTAAGTGCTAAAACTGATAAACTGAATTAAATGAGTTTCTGTAACCACCACTGTAATAATAGAGGCTGTAATAATAATAAAAACTGTAATAAGAGAACAACATTACTGAAATACCCTTAGGGTGAGAAATTACTGATTTACCCCTAAGTATAAAATTACCATTATACCCCTAGGGCTAAAATCGACTGTACTGCTTGATATGACTGTTACTGTTACTGCATACCATGATATGTATCTGTTGCATGGGTTGGGTTTTATAATGGAGGAAGTGTGAGTGGCACTGCCACGTTACTGAAAGGGGTTATGCCTCGTACTGTTACTGAAAGGGGCTTTGCCTCGAATACTGTTTATCTGAGCAGCCATGCTGCGACTGTGGTGTGCGGGCTGGGTGGGTCGAGTTATTCCCCACATGGTGTGTTGGCTGGTACGGGTGGTGTGTAGCGGTTGGTGGGTTGAGTAGTCTCCCCAATTGGGTTGCATTCATACTGTTATACTGTACTGTACTATTATGGGCCTATGGGCCAAACTGTTATCTGAATAGGGCTTTGGCCTAGTATCTGTTATAGGGCTTTGGCCCAGTATCTGTAATCTGAATAGGGCTTCAGCCCAGTATCTGACTAAGACTAGTTAGGGCTCAGGCCCAGTGGGCTCGAGCCGATGTGGGTTTTGGATGGGTTCTGCACACACTGAGTTTTCCCAAACTCACCCTTCTCTTTCCATCCTTGCAGGTGAGCCCTAGATCGTGACTTGGTTGCTGGGAGGGATTTAGAGTGGCCACGAAGACTGAACTCGTATTTTAATTGGTTTATTAATTTAATTACTTTTACTATTGGTTTTATTTTGTTATGGGTTGTAATAAGGCCACTATATCTATTTTTATTTGGGACTTTCAACTATTTTATTTCATCCACAATTACACATTGTTTTCGAAAATTAAACAAATGTTTTCTTAACCAACCTGTTATTACAAGAGATGAAGTAAGATAATAGGGTTAAAATGAATTGCTTAACAAATGAATTAGAGATTAAGTTGAATAGTTATTAAAACGGGAATTTCTAAAAAAGTCAAGCATTGCTTTTCAAAACTCACCATCGGACTTAGTAAATAGGGCGACGTAGGATAGTCTAGGTGATGTAGCACACCGGACATGGCCATAACGTCTGGGCCGGGTTCGGGGTGTTACACTATCAGTGCAAAGTAAGGTACATCATAAATTAGGAACGTACCCTTAATGATGTTTGGGGCATCTCCATCCTCTCGATGACATGTAGCAAATACAAGAGTAGGCTACCTTGCCTCAGCCTGACCAGCACCTTAGCCCGGTGCTCTCTGTCCACAGTCCATACCATTACCACCCCTAGCTTGCCCTAGGGGTGAGCATTCGATTGAATTGAATCGAATCGAATGAAAAAATTTCGAGTTAACTGAGATGACGAATCGTATTTTATCATCCTAATTTGATTTGAAATTTTCTCGAATCAAGTCGAGTGAAATGGAATTCGATTCGAATCGAATATATTTATTCGAGTTAAATTTTAAAAAATAATTTTGGGTCCTTATAACCACTGTCATCCATCGTAATAAAACTTTCCCACCATAATCAAAATTTTTATTAACTTTCATCACCTCATAATTTATTTATTAATCTTTTATATACAGTTTAGCTTTTTTGTTTGCTTAGTTATTTCAATTATGTTCAGATTCTTGTCAGTATGTATTTTGGAATTAAAAAATATATTAAATGTAAAAAAGTGACTTTTTAATAAAAGTTATTTTAAAGATAAAATGTGCAATTTGATACCAATATAAAATTTTAACACGAATTTTTATGGTATCATTAATAATTCAATTTTAATATAAATATTCAATATGAATAAACAATTCAGTAATATAAATAATATACAATGTGAAATTTAATTTAATAATATAAATAGTAGATATAAATAAAATTATTACTATTTATGTTTATGGGTTTTTTTTTGGATAAATTTGATTTTTTATTTGGGAGTAAATAGTGAGAAGTAAAAGTTTAGAGGAAAAATAAAAAGTTTTGAGAGTAAAAGTTTGAGGGAAAGCAAATAAGGGGAGTAAAATTTTGGAGGGAAAATATTAAAGAAAATTGGGGGGGGGGAGGGACGAGTTTGGGGTAGATGGGTGAAATGGGAAGGGAGTAAAAGTTTTAAGGGGAAAGTGGGAGGGAGTAAAAATTTTGGGGGAAAATAAAAAAGTTTTGAGGGTTTTTGGGAGTAAAATTTAGAGGAAAAGTAAATAAGAGAGTAAAATTTTGGTGGGAAATGGATTTTGGGTAGATGGAGGGTTAGGATGGGAGGGGAGTAAAAGTTTTGGGGGAAAAGTGGGAAGGTGTAATACCCCTTACCCGAGACCATCGCCGGAGTCGAGCACGAGCATTACAGACTTACCTTACTAGTTCGGGGCATAAAAAATTGCTTTTAAAATTAATTCACTCACATTCATCCAATATATCCCTAAAATGGGCTCCCAATGCCTTAAACATGCAATTGGAACAGTTCGGGACCAAACCGGGACCATTTAAAAATTTTCCAATTACTTGCACAAATTAAGGCAATTTATTTCACTGTTTATAATAAAACTATCCACCTGCATAATAGTCACTAAATTAATTATAACTTGAGTTACAAAACTTGAAATTTAAATCTATAAATTTTCCCTAAAACTAGACTCATATATCTTCTTACCATAATTTTTATAGAAGTTTTGGTTTGACCAATTAGTACAGTTTATTAGTTAAAGTTTCCCCTATTCTGCAGTCTAATGGTTCTAACCTCTCCTCGCTAAAAATCAATTATCTCTTAATACAATTTTCATATAGTGGTTCCGCTTGCTTCTAATGAAAATAAACTCACTAAGTAATCTATCAATATAAATTATGACTCATAATTCTTTTTGTACAATTTTTAGTGAATTTCTAAAATCAGAATAGGGGATCACAAAATCCCTTTGAACCACTCTCACAAGAATTTAAATATCTCAAAATATAGACTTTCTTTGCTTGCTCTGTTTTTTCCTTTGAAAATGGACACAATAAGCTTTAATTCTATATCTCATTCACCATTTAATTCCATTCCTACAATTTTTAGTAATTTTTCAAATTCACATCACTGCTATTGTTCCAAAACTATTTCATGGCCAACATTTACTCTTTCATAATTTCTTTGCATAAACTATCATTCAGGCATACATAACATCAAATCATGCTCTTAACTAGCCATTCAATAGCTAATCACTGTAAAAAATTCACATTCTATTCTTTAATCGTATCATAAGGACATACACACAAAATGACCAAGTCCCTATACATGCCATAACTCAAAACATTTCAAATTACAAAATACCAAGATAGCCTTTGATAGTGTGAGATGAACTCTGACGTCCTTACGATCCCCAAATTGGCTTGGCTACACTATAAAAGAGAGAAAGGAAAAGGAGTAAGCTACAATGCTTAGTAAGTTTACAAGTAAATAAATGACAACATTCACCAAGTATAAATATACTTATATTATACCATCAACTAACAAAATCTTTATTTTACTTCTCCACTTACTCTTTAACTTTCTTATTTATCATTCCTTTACCTGAACTTTCTTGTAACATAGCCTGTATATTAGCCCAATGAACCATTTGGAATACTCAGGATACTTGGGTTTTCCTGCCTGAGAATAGCCTATCAATGCCATGTTCTAGGCATGGTCATACATGTGGTGTTCCCTGTCCTGCCGAAGCCATATATCTGATATGGACTTACATGGGATGTTCCCTATCCTGCCAAAGCCATATATCTGATATGGACTTACATGGGATGTTCCTAAATTGTCTTAACCTGCCAATGCCATATGTCTGATATGGACTTACATGGGATGTTCCTCAACAATCTCAACCCAAAATGCCATGACATTCCGTATCCCAGACATTCCTAAGGTTCAAACAGGCTTTCTCATAATTTCTCTCTGTTATCTCATCTTTGAATCAACTTGGAATATTCTCATAAAATAAATGTATATATGCTGGAAATTAACAACATTAATATAAAATATTGAAATATTGCATTTATTTACCGTAAACTTACCTCGGAGCAAAATACGATCAACTTGACAACTTAATCTTCTACCTTTTTCTTTCCTTGGTCTATCCCCAAATTTCATTCTTCCTGATCTATAATTAGCAAATTTAGCTTATTTAATACTCACATTTATCAAAATAGTCCTTAACTCTAACTTTGGTAAAATTACAATTTTACCCTTAAAATTTTGCATATTTACATTTTTTCCCTAAAGCTCGGAAATTAAAATTTTTCCCCAATTCTTATGTTTTAGGACATGTTGATCATTTTCTCTTAATGGCAACATCAAATTCTCACTCTAACATGTACTTATGAACATTAGGTATTTTTACCGATTATGTCGTTTTACTCGTTTTTACTTAAAACCGAGTAGCACAAGTTGTTCAACAAAATTTAAAATGTCATATTCTATCATAAAACATCAAAATAAACACATTTCACCTATGGGTATTTTTCCAAATATGAACCCTAGGTTAAATTATTGATAGAATAAGCTAAATCGAGTTACCGAGACTTAAAAAACGTAAACAACATTAAAAACGAGGCTTGGAATCACTTACTATGGAGCTTGGAAGCTTGAAACAAACCCTAGCTATGGAGAACCCTTGACATTCGGCCTCTTGAAGAAGATGATAGCAATTTTGCCATCTTTTTCCCTTTTTAATCTTTTTAATTACCAAATGACTAAATTGCCCTTCATTAAAACTTAGGTTATTTTCTACCTATGTATGTCCATTTTTGTCCATGAAAACCTAATGGTATAATTACCATTTAAGGACCTCTACTTCAATTATGCTCTTCAATTTAATCCTTTCCTATCTAGAACTCATGTTTATCAAATTTGTAACTAAGCCCTAATAGGCAAATTAAACATGCAATTCATGAAATTTTCTATCAATATTCTAACACATGCATCTAATCACTTAGTAAATCATAAAAATTTATCAGAATAAACCTTTCTATCTTAGATTCATGGTTTCACAACCACTGTTCTATTTAGGCCCTATTTTGAGATGTTACATTTCTCCCCCTTTAGGGATTTTCGTCCCCGAAAATCTTACTTATGAATAGATTTGGATATTGTTTTTGCATAGCCTCCTCGGGCACCCATGTGGCCTCGTCTGCCCCATGTCTATTCCATAATACTTTCACAAGTGCAATACTTTTGTTCCTTAGTTGCTTGACCTCTCTAGCTAAAATCTTTTCTGGTTCTTCACCATAAGTCATATCATACTGAATCTCAACCTCTGTCTATGAAATCACATGTGACAGATCAGAACGATAACGATGTAACATGGACACATGGAATACATCATGAATCTTCTCTAATTTTATCGGCAAAGCCAACCGATATGCTAATGGCCCAACTCTTTTAGTCACCTCAAACGGTCTAATAAAACGTGGACTTAGTTTGCCTTTCTTTCCAAATCTAAAGACTTTCTTCCATGGGAATACTTTTAAGAACACTTTGTCACCAACTTGATACTCAATCTCTTTCCTTTTCAAATCTACATAAGAGTTCTGTCTACCTAAAGTTGCTTTCAAGCAATCTCTGATAACTTTCACTTTCTCTTCAGTTTCTTTAACTAAGTCAACCACGTGAATCTAATTTTCTTTAAGCTCTATCCAATACAAAGGCATGCAACATTTACGTCCATACAAAGCTTCATAAGTTGCTATGTTCAAACTCGACTGATAACTATTATTATAGGCAAACTCTACCAACGGCAAATATTTTTCCCAACTACCTTGAAATTCTAAGACACAACATCTGAGCATATCCTCAAGTACCTGAATAACTCTCTCTGACTTACCATCGGTCTGAGGATGGAAAGCTATACTAAAACTCAACTTTGTGCCCAAAGCTTCCTAAAACTTCTTCCAAAATCGTGAAGTGAATCTCGGGTCTCTATTTGAGATAATCGATAATGGTACTCCATGTAGTCTGACTATCTCTGAAATATACAACTCGATCAACTTGTCAAGTGAATAATCCATATGAACTGGAATAAAATGAGCCGACTTCGTTAGCTGATGTGTGTCATGATAAGTTTTAAATTTTTATGATCGTACCTAAAAACTAACTATTACCACGAATAAGGCAACTGCACCTATCAAATAGTAGTATAGTTTAGTGGCAAGACCGGAATGTCGAACCCAAAGGAACTAAAAATACTAGTAATACCTTTCTTCTTATTATCTAGCATAAAATAAGGGGGAGTTGTTTGTAATCTAAAATGTAACTAAACTAAAGACTAGAAAAAGAATAGGTTGGGGAAATACTTTGGGAAAACTAATTGATTAAGGCAATACCCAAGGAAGAATCCACCTAGACTTCACTTGTTATTTAACTCTAAACTAGACGATTTATTCATTCGACTTGATCCGTAGATATCCCTAAATTATGTTAATATCTCCGTCGAGACTAAGAACAACTAACCCTAGGTTGATTAATTGAAACCTCTTTCTAATTAAAACCCCTAGTGTTGCATTAACTCGATCTATGGATCCCCTTATTAGATTTGACTCTAATCCGGTAGATTTTTGTCGTCTTATGTCTAGGATTACGAGCAACTTTACTTAATTGCGTTGGATCTACTCTTAAACAGGGACTTTTGCTCCACTGAATAAGCACATTCGACTTGAATCAATATCCTGAAATATTAACTCAAGAATTAAAAACACAATTAAGAACAAATCGAATATTTATCATATAGTTCAGATAATAATAACAAGATCTGTCTTAGGTTTCATCCCCCTCAGGTATTTAGGGCATTTAGTTCATAATAAAAGGGGAAAACATCTCAAAATAAGGGAAACAACAAAACAAAAAGAAAACCCAAGACCCCTGAAAGAATTGAAGGGAAATCTTCAGTCTTGATGTGGATCCTTACTTCCGAGATGTATCAATTGGCTTTCCTTGAGTAATTCCTTGCCTTCTACTCTGTGTGTCCTTTTAGTCCTCTTCAAGGGTGTTTATATAGACTTTGGAAAACCATTCTTAGCCTCTAAGTAGCTTATTCCGTGTGAAATTAAAACTCGTCATAACAAGGACACGCCCGTGTGAATCGAGCCTAGGCCGTGTTCAGGTCTGCTAATTTGGCACAGGCGTGTGGTATTGATAAACTGTAAATTATATATATTTCTATCCCACATTTAGCACATTTATTGATGAATTATCATTGAATTTGTGGAATTTGATGCTCCTAATCCTTTAATTTCATGTTTTATACTTAGGAGAGCATAGGAGAGTGAAAAGAACAAGAAACGGGCCGAAAACAGAGAAAATGAGCAAAAGCAAGGAAACAACATGGCTTGGAGTTTAGCACACGGGCAACCCACACGGCCATGCCATATTAACAGGCTTGAACACGGCCTAAACTCGACTCACACGGGCGTGCCACACGGGCGTGTCCCTATCATGATGAAGTTCCATTTCACGCGACAAAGGCTACTTAGGGGCTAAGAAAGACATTCCAAACTCTATATAAAGACCCTAGCAGGCAACTACAAGGGAGTACAGTCTTCCCGCCAAGATAGAGAGTAAAAGGTAGGGAATTACTCGAAGGAAAGCCGATTGATCCATCTCAGAAGCCAAGATGTAAATCAAGATAGAGGATCTCCCTTCAACCCTTTCAGGAGTTTTGGGTTTTCTTATGTTTTGTTATTTTCTTTATTCTAAGATGTTTCTTTGTATAAACATGAACTAAACCCCCAAATACCTGAGGGGGATGAAACCTAAGATGAATCTTGTTATTGTTATCTGAACTATATGATAAATATTCGATTTGTTCTTAATTGTGTTTTTAATTCTTGAATTGATATTTTCGGGATATTAATTTAAGTCGAATGTGCTTAAGCAGAGGAGCAAAAGTCCCTGCTTAAGAGTAGATCCAACACAATTAAGCGTAGTTATCGCAATGCTAGACATAGGACGACGAAAATCTGCTGGATTAGAGTCAAATTTAATATGGGGATCCATAGATCGAGTTAATGCAAGACTAGGGGTTTTAATTAGAAAGAGATTTCAATTAATCAACCTAGGATTAGTTATTCTTATTCTTGACGGAGATATTAACTTAATTTAGGGATCTCTACGGATCAAGTCGAATGAAGAAATTGTCTAGTTCAGAGTTAGATAACAAGGGAAGTCTAGGTGGATTCTTCCTTAGGTATTGTCTTTATCATTCAGTTTTCCCAAAGCAATTTCCTAATTTACTCTATGTCGCATCCTTAGTTTAGTCTAGAGTTAATTAGTTTACACAAACCTCCTCTTTAATTTTAGGCTAGATAATAGGAAGAAAGTTATTACTAGTATTTTGGGTTCCTTGGATTCGATATTCCGGTCTTGCCACCAACTATACTACTATTCGATAGGTGCTCTTGCCTTTTATCGTGATAATAGTTAGTTTCTAGGTATGATCAATTTTATTACTTCATCACAATCACGAGATCAGGTATACCCGTATGATGAACTTTCAGGCCGTTTTGATTTCTCACTTTGGCCTATTTTCTCCGTTTTTGGCCCGTTCCTTGCTCTTTTCTCTTCCTTATGCTCACCTAAGTATAAAACATGAAATTAAAGGATTAAGGGCATCAAATTCCAAAAATTCAATGATAACTCATCCATAAATGTGCCAAATGTGGGATAAAAATATGTATATATTTAGAGTTTAATAATGTTAGCCCTCGGGTTGCCTCCCGAGAAGCGCTTATTTAGAGTCTAAGCTCGACTTACTTCCTTTTTGCATGGTCATGGTAGTTTAAAGAGTTGAAACTCCTCTCTCCAGCTATCAATCTTATCAAAATGAGGTTTTAGTTGAGTACTATTTACCTTGAAGGTGCCAAATTTGGGATGTGTTATCTCGACTGTACCGAAGGGGAAGGTTTTCATTACCGTAAAGGGAGGTGTATTATCTGCTTTGAGCTTTGAGGTAGTAATCTGAGGGTCCTTTTCATCTAATAATACCTTGTCCCCGATCTTAAATTGCTTCAGTTTATCTGTAGGCTTATTATGGAGATGATTTTGTTATTCTTTTCCTCTCGGTTTAACTTGTGTTAGCCATTCGTCTAGTTCCTTGATCTGTAGCATTCGTTCTTCATGGATTGCTTCCTTGTTGTCGTATGAACTCGAACGTGGCTCAATTGTACTTATGTGAAGAGTATCCTGTAAAGAAGGTTGGACAGTGAGATTACTTGTAATATCATCTTTATCATTAAAAGTCTAGTAGAATTGCAAGCTTGAAGAGTAATCGTGTCATTACCTACACGAAGTGTGAGTTCACCTGTGCCCACATCAATGATAGTCCTAGCGGTTGCTAAAAAAGGGCGTCTTAAAATTAAAGGCACATTACTATCCTTGTCCATGTCTAGAACAACAAAATCCATTGGGAATATGAATTTATCAATTTTAACAAGTACATCTTCAATTATGTCCCTAGGAAATCTAATGGTTTTATCCGCCAATTGAATGCTCATCCTAGTTTGTTTGGGTTTCCTAAGACCTAGTTGTTTAAACATATTATAAGGCATTATGTTTATGCTAGCCCCTAAATTAGCCAAGACATTTTTAACGTCTAAGCTACCAATTAAACAAGGAATCGTAAAACTCCCTGGATCTTTTAGTTTGTTGGGTAGCTTGTTTTGCAGAATGGCTGAGCAAACTACATTTAGCTCTACATGCAACGATTCATCCAATTTCCGTTTGTTTGCTAGAAGTTCCTTTAAAAATTTAACTGCATTTGGCATCTGTGAAAGAGCTTCAATAAATGGTAAGTTAATATGTAATTTCTTTAAGAGTTTAAGGAATTTACCGAATTGTTCATTTGTACGATCTTTTCTTGTCGTATTTGGGTATGGGACACGAGGTTTATACTCCTTACTTACTAGTTTTTGTGTACCATGACTTACCTCAATCTTACCATTACTTACCACATTTTCTTGCCTATTTTCAGATTTACATTCAGCTAGCCCTTCTTTGTCGTGCATAGTGATGGCATGGAGTTGCTTCCTTGGGTTAGTTTCTATGTTACTTGGCAAACCACCTTATGGTCATTTAGAGATCAGCTTAGCAAGCTGACCTATTTGGGTTTTGAGGCCTTGAATTGTTGCTTGCTGATTTTTTAGTGCCATATCGGTATTCTGAAAACTGGTTTTTGATACTGAGATAAATTTCATGAGCATCTCCTCAAGGTTTGGCCTTTTCTCTTTCTGGTAAGGTGGTTGTTGGAAGCCTGGAGGGGGTGGTAGTCTCTGATTTCTTTGACCACCCCATGGGAAGTTGGGGTGGTTCCTCCAACCTACATTATAAGTGTTACTATAAGGGTTATTTTGAGATCTAGAATTATTACCCATATAGTTGGCTTGTTCATTTTCTGTGCTAGGTTCGTGAGATGAATAATCTGTGTTGTACATTCCTCCTCCATTTGAATCACACCTCATTACTAGATGTACCTACGTAGAACCAACTAACCCGTCAATCTTTTTATTTAAGAGTTCTACCTAATTTGACAGCATTGTGACTGCGTCAACATTAAAAACTCTAGCAGCTTTTTACGGCTTTGTTCTCATGACTTTCCACTGATAATTATTTAGTGATATCTCCTCTATAAACTCATAAGCCTCCTCAGGTGTTTTGTTATTTATGGTTCCACCGGTAGCTGCATCAATCATCTGTCTTGCTGAGGGATTCAAACCATTGTGGAAAGTTTGAACCTGTAGCCACAAAGGTAACCCATGGTGAGGACACCTTCTCAATAAATCCTTGTATCTCTCCCAAGCATCGTAGAGTGACTCTAAATCCATCTGCACAAAAGAAGAGATATCATTCCTCAACTTTGCCATCTTAGCCGGCGAAAAATATTTAAGTAAAAACTTTTCGGTCATTTGTTCCCAAGTAGTGATTGACCCTCTGGGTAGAGAATTTAACCACTGTTTTGCCTTATTTCTCAAAGAAAATAGAAATAACTGAAGGCAAATGGCATCATCAGAAATGCCATTAATTTTAAATGTGTTGCAGAATTCTAAAAAATTAGCTAAATGTGCGTTAGGATCCTCATCCTGCAAACCATCAAACTGAACAAACTGTTGCATCATTTGAATAGTGTTAAGTTTCAGTTCAAAATTATTTGCAGCAATAGCAAGCCTAATAATACTAGATTCAGTACCAGCTAAATTAGGCTTAGCATAATCATACATAGTACGAGGGGCAGGATTTTGATTCATAGGATCTGCGGCCACCACAGGAGGTAGTTGGTTATTTTGATTTGGTTACATCTCTTCAGTAGATTCGGTTCCATCTTCTTGTCCTTGTTCTGTGTACTGTAGGCTTCACCTTATTTCTCTTTGATTTTTGTGAACTGTGGCTTCTAAATCGTTATCAAATAATAGTGGTCCTGACGGGTTTCTTCTAGTCATAAACCAGAGATACCTATCAAAGAAGAATAAAAGAAAAATTTTAGTAAATAAAACCTAAAATAATAAAAAAATAAATTTTAATAAAAGTAGAGATAGCTAAAGTAATAGAAATCGAGTGTTCCTAATATTTTAGTTCCCCGGCAACGGCGCCAAAAACTTGATGTGTGTCATGATAAGTTTTAAATTTTTATGATCGTACCTAGAAACTAACTATTACCATGAATATGGTAAGCGCACCTATCGAACAGTAGGACAGTTTAGTGGCAAGACCGGAATGTCGAACCCAAAGGAACTAAAAGTAGTAGTAATAACTTTCTTCCTATTATCTAGCCTAAAATAAAGGGGAGTTGTTTTTAATCTAAAATCTAACTAAACTAAAGATGCGAAAAAGAATAGATTGGGGAAATACTTTGGGAAAACTAATTGATTAAGGCAATACCCAAGGAAGAATCCACCTAGACTTCACTTGTTATTTAACTCAGAACTAGACGATTTATTCATTTGACTTGATCCGTAGAAATCCCTAAATTATGTTAATATCTTCGTTGAGACTAAGAACAACTAACCCTAGGTTGATTAATTGAAACTTCTTTCTAATTAAAACCCCTAGTGTTGCATTAACTCGATCTATAGATCCCCTTATTAGATTTGACTCTAATTCGGCAGATTTTCATCATCCTGTGTCTAGGATTATGAGTAACTCCGCTTAATTGTGTTGGATCTACTCTTAAACAGGGACTTTTGTTCCACTGAATAAGCATATTCGACTTGAATCAATATCCTGAAATATTAACTCAAGAATTAAAAACACAATTCAAAACAAATTGAATATTTATCATATAGTTCAAATAACAATAACAAGATTCGTCTTAGGTTTCATCCCCTTCAGGTATTTAGGGGATTTAGTTCATAATAAAAAGGGAAAACATCTCAAAATAAGGGAAACAACAAAAATAAAGAAAAACCAAAACCCCTGAAAAAATTGAAGGGAAATCTTCAATCTTGATGTAGATCCTTGCTTCCGAGATCGATCAATTGGCTTTCCTTGAGTAATTCTTTGCCTTCTACTCCGTGTGTCCTTTTAGTGTAACATCCCAAACCTGGCCTAGAAGTTAGGCCCGAATCTGGCGATGTCACATTGAAAGGACTATTTTTTTCAAAACGACTTTATTCATTTAAGAACATGTTCGGTAGAAAATTTACTTGGTCAAAAACTTAAGTTTGAGATTTAGAAATTCAAGTTCATGTTAAGTCCAAAATGAAAGCCCATATTTAAACAAAAACGCCCACATAATAATGTTATTTCAAAACCACATTTAATTTGAGAAATTTATCCAAGTAAAAATAAAACTAGGCAGTCAAAACATTAATAAACCCTAAATACAGTCGTATCAGAGATACAAGGCCTTATTACATCAATTGAAAATAAAGTAATAAAACTAAGTAATTAAAAGGAAACAATTCATTTAAATCTATATTGAAAATTCCTAACTTGTAGTGTGGCTATCTCCGAGTCCTCTCCCGCGTCGAGCCGTCTATTGTGGATCACCTAAAATATTAATAATAAGGGTGTGAGTTTCGAAACTCAGTGTGTACGACCCTTTTCAATCAAATCAATTCAATATACACATACCACATTGGGCCTAAGCCCTAACAATATCAGTGGTCTGGGCCTTAGCCCACAATGACCTCATATCATATCAGAATTTCATGAATGCAAATGTTCCCATCCCAAATCCAACCCTGCACTCCACTCGTACCAACCCTACACTCCTGTGGGGATGTCTACATCAACCTACCCATCCTCTACACTCCAAAGGTAGCACCGGTTGCGGCACTACTCAAATGTTGCAGCGAGCTGCTCGTGGCTCAAAAGCCTTCGTTGGGTCCACAGTCGTCAAGCGACCATATGACCCTCATATACACTTCCTCCAATCAAAACCCAGCCCACATGCAACATAATATCTCATGAATGCATCATCGTCAGATACAACATACACCAGTCACCCACATAACACAGGGGTATTTTAGTCATTTCACTACCCAGGGGTATTTTGGTAATTTCTACCCTACAAGGGTGTCTCGGTAACTCTACCCATCGAGGCGTTATAATAATTCTACTCTATAGGGGCATTTTAGTAATTCTACCCTAGAGGGGTATTTTCGTAATTTCCTAAAGGTACATATTTTAATTATGGATTTTGGTCCATCAACAAGTCCTCGCGACTAAAGTGAACGGATACTATGCACCAGGTAGGATTCAAGAGAAGAGGAGGTGGTCACTCAGACCGCTTGAGTACCAAGCTCTTCCTAGATCCAATCCTAGACATGCATACATCCATTGCCACACCTTAGTCTAACGACTTGTCCATGGACATGTTTAATTATCTAATTAAGTCTTATGTAAAATTTGAGAGATCAGAACTAGGCCTATAGTCTACTAAAAACCCTAGCATGCATTTCTACGATCCCATAAGGCCCACTAAGCCCAATCATACTCATTAAATCCATTAAGTCCCAAACATGCTTATGTAGCCCATTAGGCCCGATCAGAATCCAATCATACATTCATGCATGTCAATTCATCATACAATTTCATATCACAACTTTGCCACTTTGGGCCCAAAAGTTCGTCAGGCCCATTTGGGATTTCAGGATTTTGGCCTTTATCGATTTTCGTGTGTAGTGTATGTACACACCTGATTGACGACCCGCACTACACTATTCTCAGCCTCGACCTACAATCAAAACCACTTTTGAATCAATTCTATACCTTAAACTACAACTTAATCAAATCTTGAAGCCTTACCGTAACCTTACTGTGTACCTTCGGCTTTTCTAGCCTTTCTTTAGCAAATATTCCCGAATATTCTTAGATCTGCACCAATACACACATATTATCAACATCAAGTGACTCGTATTCCACACGAGTCACCCCTATCAACCATATTTATATTCGGCCACCTATGAAACTGAAATTGAGAATGAGACACTTACCGAAACTCACCTTCAAACTAATGGCCTAGATATCTGCTGTTTAAGCAATCGGCTTTTCAACACTAACTTAAGGATGGTAATCAAAGACGAATAGTGATGAAGGAAAAGAAATTGACAAGGGAGATATAAGTATTCAGCTTTCAAGAAATCAATGATGATATTCGACTTTTTGAGAAACAAAGAAACTTAATGGAATTTGGTAAAAGAATTAAAAGGAAGAAGAAATGTTGGCAATAGAATGAATTCAGCAAAATAAACCAAAACCCTCATACACATTCCACATTCCTTTAAATAGGCACAAGCTGATTCAAGCCTCCCTTGCAGTCCCATTCGGCACCAACTCCCTCTCTCTCTCAATCTCCTATTTTCTCTCCATTATCTCCACCTTAAAAATCTCTCCTGAACACTCCACTTAGAGTCCATTTTCACGCCACTTCCAACCTTCTAGAAGGCAAAAATTAAACTCCTAAAAATACTAAGCTAGGATCCAAAACTCAAAGCCCAATATTTCTAGGCCCAAAATTCGGGGCGTTACATTTAGTCCTCTTCTAGGGTGTTTATATAGACTTTGGAACACCCTTCTTAGCCCTAAGTATCTTATTCTGCATGAAATTGAAACTCGTCACGACAGGGACACGCCCGTGAGAATCTAGCCTAGGCCATGTTCAGGTTTGCTAATTTGGCACGGGCATATGGTATTGTAATGAACTTCCAGGCCGAGTTGATTTATCACTTTGGCCCATTTTCTCCGTTTTTGGCCCGTTCCTTGCTCTTTTTTCTTCCTTATGCTCACTTAAGTATAAAACATGAAATTGAAGGATTAAAGGCATCAAATTCCACAAATTCAATGGTAATTCCTCCATAAATATGCCAAATGTGGGATAAAAATATGTATATATTATAGTTTATTATTAGCTTATCAATCACAACCCATACTGCATCTTTCTTTCTCAATGTCAACGGTAATCCTATTACAAAATCCATGGCAACTCGGTCCCATTTCCACTCAGGAACTAACACAGGCTGCAATAAACCTGAAGGTACCTGATGTTCAGCTTTTACCTGCTGACAGATCAAGCATCTAGAAACAAACTTTGAGATATCTCTCTTCATTCTTATCCCCCAATACATTTTCTTCAAATCATTATACATTTTTGTACCACTTGGATGAATAGACAAGGAACTGCTATATGCTTCCTCTAAGATCTTTTGAATAATCTCATCATTCTTTGGTACACATATCCAATTTCTAAACTTCAAACAACTATCAGAACTGATCTGAAAATCTAACTCTATACCTGACTCACATTGAGCTCTTTTGGCTTGCAACTCACTGTCATATTTTTGAACTTCACAAATTTCTTCAGGAAACATTGGCTTAGCTCTTAATTTGGCTAAGATAGAACCATCATCTGATAAGGTTAGACTAGTGTTCAAAGCTCTTAATGCAAACAAAGATTTTCTGCTCAAAGCATCAGCAACTACGTTTGCCTTGCCTGGGTGATAATCGATCACTAGTTCATAATCTTTAATCAACTCCAGCTATCTTCTTTGCCTCAAGTTCAAATCTTTCTGAGTCATCAAGTATTTCAAACTTTTATGATCAGTAAATATTCGGCATTTCTCACCATACAAGTGATGTCTCCAGATTTTCAACGCAAATACAATGGCAGCCAGTTCTAAATCATGTGTTGGATAATTTTTCTCATGTGGCTTTAGCTGTCTAGAGGCATAAGCAATTACCTTTCCTTCCTACATAAGTACACAGCCTAGTCCATTGAAGGACGCATCAATGTAAATCACAAACTCTTTACTCAGTTCTGGTTGTAATAAGACAGGAGGTTCAGTCAACAATGCCTTTAACTTGTCAAAACTCTGCTAACACTTTTCAATCCATTCAAATTTGACATCTTTCTGTAGCAATCTTGTCAATGGGGTAGCTATCATGGAAAATTCCTTTACAAATTGTCTATAATAACTGGCGAGACCAAGAAAACTTCTAACCTCTGATACATTCCTGGGAGGCTTCCAATCAACAATGACTGAAATCTTGCTTGGATCAACTCTAATACCTTCACTTGAGACTATATGTCCAAGAAAACCGACTTCCCATAACCAAAACTCACTTTTGCTAAGCTTGGCATAAAGCTGATTATCTCTCAAAGTCTGTAAAACTGTTCTCAAATGTTCTGAATGCTCAATCTCATCATAAGAATAAATGAAGATACCATTAATGAACACAACTACAAATTTATCCAAGTAAGGTCTGAAAATTCAGTTCATTAAGTCCATGAAAATGGCAGGAGCATTAGTGAAGCCAAATGGCATCACAAGGAACTCATAATGGCCATACCTAGTTTGAAAAGTAGTATTCGGAACATCTAACTCTTTAACTCGCAACTGATAATATCTGGATCTCAAATCTATCTTGGAGAACACAGTAGCTCCCTTCAATTGATCAAAGAAATTATCAATTCTAGGCAGTGGATACCTATTTTTAATAGTTACCTTGTTAAGCTGTAGATAATCTATGCACAATCTTATCAAACTATCTTTCTTTTTCACAAAGAGTACTGGTGCACCCCATGGTGAACAACTAGGTCTTGCAAAGCCTTTATCTGTTAATTCCTGCAACTGAACTTTTAATTCTTTTAATTCCATTGGAGCCATTCTATAAAGAGCAATAGAAATGGGTGTTGTACCTTGAACCAACTCAATACCAAACTCAACTTCTCTGATAGGAGGCAAACCTGGTAGTTCTTCCGGAAACACATTCAGAAACTCACATACCACAGGCACTGTTTCAATTTTCAACTTTGGATCTTTAGTATTCAACACAAAAGCAAGATAAGCTTCATATCCTTTCCTCAAGCATTTCTGAGCAGACATAACAGAAATCATGGCAATTGAACTATCTGACTCATCTGAATTAACACAAAGAATTTCACCATTTTCACATTTCAACTCAATGAATTTCTTTCCACAATTCACTACCACATCATGCATAGTCAACCAATCCATACCAAAAATCACATCAAACTCATCAAATGGCAATACCATGAGATCGACTGGAAAACAGTAACCTCTAATCATCAAAGGGCAATTTTTACATACTTTGTCTACTAATACATACTGACCCAATGGATTCGATACTTTAATCATAAATCCTGTAGGCTCTATGGACATGTTCATACTAGGCATCAATTTTATGTAAACATAGGAATAGGTCGAACCCGGATCAATCAAAGCAATAACATTAACATAATGAAGAGAAAATGTACCCATAATTACGTCGGGGGAGGATGCCTCTTCACGAGCATGGATGGCATAGGTCCTTGTAGGTGTTCTAACATCTGGTCTCACTGCTGAATCTCTAGACACAACTCTATTACCTATCCCTGTTCTCGGGTTTCTTTATGGTCTACCTTGGACTAGAACATTCCTGGACCTAGCACTCTGTAATTCTTCATTTGTAACCATTTCTAGACACTCTCGCATAAAATGATCTTGAGCACCACACTTGTAACAACCACTCTCATTCGCTTAACACTAGCCAAAATAACATCTACCGCACCGTGGACACTATGGTCTGCCCGGTGAACACTGCCTACACTCGCAATCGAGGTAGCCTGATCTTTCGAACCCATATTTCTGTTATCTTTATTTCTGCTCGAATACCAAGCTGAAAAATTTGATTTAGTAGAGAACTCTCTAGGCCTCTTGGATGTAAACTTAAATGGCTTGCTCATCTGTCTTTTCTTCGTATCTTGCATCTTAATTTTAGCTTTGCCTTTTTCTTTTTCTTTCAGTAACTTCTCTGCTTTACAGGCTCTGTCAACTAAAACAACAAACTCTTTTATCTCTAGAACACCAACTGATAGTCGAATATCGTCATTGAGCCTATCTTCAAACCTCTTGCACATAATAGCATCTGTTGACACACTCTCTTGACCATAATTGCTAAGTCTAACAAATTCGCATTCATATTCAGTCACTGTCATCTTACCCTATTTTAGTTCAAGGAATTCCTTTCTTTTCTAGTCGATGACCCTCCGACTGATGTACTTCTTACGGAACTCTTCCTAAAAGAAATCCCAAGTAACTCTTTCTTTTGGTACTACTGACACAAGTGTCTTCCACCAATGGTAGGCCGAATTTCGTAAAAGTGATACAACACACTTCATGCACTCTTCTGGTGTGCAAGATAACTCATAAAAAACTCTAATAGTATTCTCAAGGCAAAATTCAACTTTCTCTGCATCATCATCTTTAATAGCCCAAAACTCTTCGGCCTCTTGTTTTCTAATTTTATCAACTAGTGGCTTCTCTTTTCTGACTGTATCTATTTTTGGGGGAGTTACATGGGTAGTCTGAGGATCACAAGGGGGTGGAAGTCTAATAGCTGGATTCGTACAAACGAACTAGGCAAACCATTCATTCATAGCTTGGAAGAAGGCTTCTCGAGCCCCTCTTCCCTGACTAACTGTAACAGGCTTTCACTACTATCTGGTGGCACCATCCCTTCTGCAGGAGTGTGTGCATTACTTTCTACATCATCTACACGAACTTGTTCGAGAGCCATAACTATAAAAGAAAAGCATTTTAAAATCGTCAAGAGTCGTCACACTATCAAAATATAAGTATGGCATGTATAGCTAGACTCTTACTCATACTGAATATTTCGAGAACCGACTAAACTCTTACTTTGATACCAATAAATGTAACACCCTTACCCGAGACCATCGCCGGAGTTGAGCACGAGGCGTTACTAGACTTACCTTACTAGTTCGGGGCATAAAAAATTGCTTTTAAAATTAATTCACTTACATTCATCCAATATATCCCTAAAATGGGCCCTCGAGGCCTTAAACATGCAATTGGAACGGTTCGGGACCAAACCAGGAACATTTAAAAATTTTCCAATTACTTACACAAATTAAGACAATTTATTTCACTGTTCATAATAAAACTGTCCCCTTGTGTAATAGTCACTAAATTAATTATAACTCGAGTTACGAAGCTCAAAATTTAAATCTAAAAATTTTCGCTGAAACTAGACTCATATATCTTCTTACTATAATTTTTCTAGAATTTTTGGTTTGGCCAATTAGTATAGTTTATTAGTTAAATGTTCCCCTATTTCGCAGTCCAATAGTTCTAACCTCTCCTTGCTAAAAATCAATTATCTCTTAGTACAGTTTTCATATAGTGATTTTGCTTGTTTTTAATGAAAATAGAATCTATACATATAAATTATGACTCATAATTATTTTTTTACAATTTTTAGTGAATTTCTAAATTTAGAATAGGGGATCACAAATCCCTCTGAACCAGTCTCATAAGAATTTAAATATCTTAGAATATAAACTTCCTTTGCTTGCTTTGTTTCTTTCCTATGAAAATAGACTCAATAAGATTTAATTCTATATCTCATTCACCATTTAATTCCATTTTTACAAGTTTTAGTGATTTTTGAAATTTACATCACTGTTGCTGTTCAAAAACTGTTTCATGGTCAACTTTTACTCTTTCATAATTTCTTTACATAAACTATCATTTAAGCATACATAACATCAAATCATGTTCTTAACTAGCCATTCAATAGCTAATCACTATCAAGAATTCACATGCCATTCTTTCATCGTTTCATAAGGACATACACATAAAATGACCAAGTTCCTATACATGCCATAACTCAAAACATTTCAAATTACAAAATATCGAGATAGCCTTTGATAGTGTGAGACAAACTCCGACTTCCTTACGATCCCCGAATTGGCTTGGCTACACTATAAAAGAGAGAAAGGAAAATGAGTAAGCTACAATGCTTAGTAAGTTTACAAGTAAATAAATGACAACATTCACCATGTATAAATATACTCATATTATACCATTAACTAACAAAATCTTTATTTTACTTCTCCACTTACTCTTTAACTTTCTTGTTTATCTACTTGAACTTTCTTACAACATAGCCTGTCTATTAGCCCAATGAACCGTTTGAAATACTCAGGATACTTGGGTTTTCCTGCCTAAGAATAGCCTGCCAATGCCATGCTCTAGGCATGGTCTTACATGGGATGTTCCCTGTCCTGCCAAAGCCATATATCTGATATGGACTTACATGGGATGTTCCTGAACTGTTTCAAGCTGCCAATGCCATATGTCTGATATGGCCTTACATGAGATGTTCCTCAACTGTCTCAACCCAAAATGTCATGACATTTCATATCCCATACATTCCTAAGGTTTAAACAGGCTTTCTCATAATTTCTCTCTGTTATCTCATCTTTGAATCAACTTGGAATATTCTCATAAAATAAATGTATATATGCTGGAAATTAACAACATTAATATAAAATATTGAAATATTGCATTTATTTACCGTAAACTTACCTCGGAGCAAAATATGATCAACTTGACAACTTAATCTTCTACCTTTTTCATTCCTCGGTCTATCCCCAAATTTCATTCTTCTTGATCTATAGTTAGCAAATTTAGCTTATTTAATACTTACATTTATCAAAATAGTCCTTAACTCTAACTTTGGCAAAATTATGATTTTATCCCTAAACTTTTACATATTTACACTTTTGCCCCAAAGCTCATAAATTAATTTTTTTCCCTAATTCTTATGTTTTAGGACATGTTGATCATTTTCCCTAAATGGCAACATCAAATTCTCACTCTAACATGTACTTATGAATATTAGGTATTTTTACCGATTATGTCGTTTTACTCGTTTTTACTTAAAACCGAGTAGCACAAGTTGCTCAACATAATTTAAAATCTTATATTCTATCATAAAACATTAATATAAACACATTTCACCTATGGGTATTTTTCCAAATATGAACCCTAGGTTAAATTATTGTCAGAATAAGCTAAATTGAGTTACCGAGACTCTAAAAACATAAAGAACATTAAAAACGGGGCTTGAAATCACTTAGTATGGAGCTTGGAAGCTTGAAACAAACCCTAGCTATGGAGAACCCTTGACATTCAGCCACTTGAAGAAGATGATAGCAATTTTGCCATCTTTTTTCCTTTTAATCTTTTTAATTACCAAATTACTAAAATGACCTTTATTAAAACTTTGGTTATTTCTACCTATGTATGTCCATTTTTGTCCATGAAAACCCAATGGTGTAATTACCATTTAAGGACCTCTACTTCAATTATGCTCTTCAATTTAATCCTTTCCTATCTGGAACTCGTATTTATCAAATTTTGCAATTAAGCCGTAATAGACAAATTAAACACGCAATTCATAAAATTTTCTATCAATATTCTAACACATGCATCTAATCACTTAGTAAATCATAAAAAATTATTGGAATAAACTTTTCTATCTCGGATTCATGGTTTCACAACCATTGTTTCGTTTAGGCCCTATGTCGGGATGTTACAGAAGGAGTAAAAGTTTTGAGGGAAAAGTAAAAAGGTTTGGGAGTTTGGGGTAAAAATGTAAAATTTTATAGTTTGATATTCGAATTATTCGAGTTATTCGAATTTGAAAACTCAACTCGATTCAAACTCAAAATTTGAAAAAAAAATCGAGTTTACTCGAATAACTCGAATAACTCGATTCATTTAACTTGAAATTCAATTTTTTTTTTTCAATTTTTTCAAGTCGATTCGAGTTTTTCTCATCCCTAGCTTGCTCACGACCTCTCGGTGGCTACTGAACTACCCTCTGCGGTTGTGCAGCACTAGTACCCAGAGCTTACATCTGATTGAACCTCTGCAGACACTCCCTAATTCGATGCTCCATGGACCCACACCTCAAGCATGCCTCGATCCTCTTCCAACACTCGCCCGATGGCGTCTACCACAGTCTCCATATGGCTGCAGTCCAGTAGCAGTAACAAGGGTCCCAGCTCGAATTGGCCTATCAGATCTGGCCTTTTTCTTAGGCCTTTGTGTAGAACTCGAGTATAACACCCCTTACCCACATTCGATGCCAGGACAGGGTACGAGGCATTACCGAACTTAAACATAACCAATCGTAAAAAATCGGGCCATAAAATTTTATTCAATTCAAAACCATTCATACACATGCATATCGTCCCTTATTTGGACCTACGAGGCCCTAAGCATACATGGAGGTGTTTCGGGACTAAACCAGAAACTTTGGAACACTTAGAAAATTTCCATGTTTTGGAGAGTCATACGCTCGTGTGGGTAGGCCGTGTGGTGACACACGCCCGTGTGGCTTAGGACACGATCGTGTCCTCAACCCGTATAACTCTCTGTTTATGACGTCATTAGCAAAATAGGGTCACACTGCTAAGTCACATGCTCGTGTGCTAGGCTATGTGACAAATTTAATTTTAATATTTAAGGTGCAAACTTCACACGGCCTGGGCACAACCCATGTCCTATGGTCGTGTCCTTCGCATGGTTAAGACACACGGCTGTGTCTTCACTCGTGTGCTCCTTACTGAGCATTCTGTTTCTCGAAATTAAGTTGCAGGGGACACACAGCCAATTCACACACCCGTGGGGCTGGCCGTATGTGTGTCTACCCACGTAGACCATTTTGAGGCTATTTTCCAAGCCATTGGCCACCCTCAATTGCTCACTCACATGTACACTTTCAATGGCACTTAACAAGGCATGATTGAACACTTAACATACACAAACAAGACATGATCATGATCATTTTATCTCTACTTATACATGCATAAGACTTCATACTTTATTAAGACTAATTACACCACCTCACATACAATTAAACTTCATTCACTAGCTTGCATGCATTTTCATACCAACATATACACACACAAAACTATCATCCTTCATCCAACTCAAGTTTAGTAAGTTACAAGCAATATATCATCATTCAACCATCAATAACCATAGGCAATATCACAATGGCATGGGCACATGCATGCGTATATGAATAGGTTTACAACCCAATAATCAATATGAGCCACATGTCATGGCTTTATCCAAAATGAATCAATTCTCATCATAAGCCCACACATTTGACTAGACTAATATGACATATAGCAAAAAGACCAAGTCCTTATACATGCCATACTCAAAATGTTAAGACTAGCTATACCCAAATGTTCCAATTGATAGTGTGATTAAATCTCTGACATCCTTCGATGCCCAAGCTAGCTTGGCGATACTATAAGAAAATGGAAAAAAGAGGGGGGTAAGCATAAAGCTTAGTAAGTTTGCATGTAAATAA
The DNA here is from genome assembly GCA_020496765.1 of Gossypium stocksii. Classification (NCBI taxonomy): domain Eukaryota; kingdom Viridiplantae; phylum Streptophyta; class Magnoliopsida; order Malvales; family Malvaceae; genus Gossypium; species Gossypium stocksii. The sequence goes on along the minus strand of CM035631.1, from coordinate 18,645,424 downwards.
ATAACAACATTAACCATGCATTATTATACACATATCATAGTGTAATTTATCACAATGTCATCAAGTATCATAGATACATTTAAAATCATCTCATTTACATAATGTACGATAAAATTCATGATCATATTTCATTCATTCATTCACTTCTTACCGAGGTCTCATCGATTCATAATCTTAATATTTATGAGCTTTGTGTACATACTTGTACCCTTCCAACATGATCATACCTTATCATTTCTTTGACATTATCTTTAGATTACCCGTTGAACCGCTTGGAATACTAAAGGATACTCGGGAATCTTGTACACATAGTACCTTACCAATGCCATATCCCAGACATGGTCTTACATGGAATCTCAAATCGATGCCAATATCTCAGCTATGGTCTTACACGAAGTCTCACATCAATGCCATATCCTAGATATGGTCTTATACGAAGTCTCATTTCAAAGCCATGTCCCAGACGTGGTCTTACATGAAATCACATGCCAACGCCATATCCCATATATTGTATTATACAATATCTCAATAGCCCTAATGTCATGACATTTGTATCCTATCTATTCCTAAGGTTCAACCAGGACTTTGAGTATCAAATCTTCGTCGAATCGTCATCGAGTCATCATTAATTAAATCCACAAAAAAATTATACAATTCATGCAATATTAAAGCATTAAATACATAATAATGAAATGTTGCATTAGTTACACACAAACTTACCTCGGTACCAAAATATGGCTAATTATTCGATTTAGGCCACAACCTTGTTATTTCCTCGATTTAGGTCTGCACTCCATTTTTCTTGATCTATAATAGCAAATTTCACTTATTTAATTATCACATTGTTCAAATCAGTCCAAAAATATAATTTGGCAAAATTACAATTTTTCCCTTAAACTTTCACATATTTATCAATTGGTCCCTAGGCTCGTAGAATGAAATGAACTCATTTTCTTGGTTACCCAAGCCTAGCCAAACTTATATCTTGCTTATAATAGCCTACATTTTCTTTCAAATTAGATTTTTACCACTTATTTTACAACTTTTACAAAAAGGCCCTTTTTAGGAGTTTTCATAAAAAATCACTTAATAAAACATGTTTATCACACATCAAACTTTCAAAATCTATCATGAAACATCAAAAAACATGCATGTCACACATGGGTAAATTTTTGAACATGAACCCTAGCTCAAATAAATGGTAGAAATAGGTAAATCGAGTTACGAGGTCTTCAAAAATGTAAAGAGCAGTAAAAATGAGCTAGGATGCACTTACTATCAAGCTTGAAAAGTGAAGAAACTCTAGCTATGGCTTCCTTAGAGATTTCAGCACCCACATGAGAAAGATGATCAAATTTTGTTTGATTTTTCCCTTTTTAATCTTTTATTAACCAAATTACCAAAATGCCTTTTTTACTAAACTTTCGAATTTTATCCATGCATGCCCATTTTTGTCCAAAAATATAGAAATAGGGAAAATTGCTATTTAAGGACCTCTAATTAAGATTCCAATGCAATTTCATACTTAAAGCTTCTAGAATTTCATATTTTGTAACTTTTGCAATTTAGTCCTAAAAGTCAAATTGGACACTTATTCACAAAATTTCTTCATGAAACTTTCACACAATCATGCAAAAATGTCATAGACCTTAAAAAAATCATAAAAGAGATATTTCTATTTTGAATTTGTGGTCTTGAAACCATTATGCTGATTAGGCCCAAAATCAGGATGTTACATCGAGGGCTCCGAATCCCTCTTGTTCCTACCTCTCTCTCTGTCACAGTTTTGGTGCTCAGAAACATCCTCGGTGATCTTTGCCTTCTGAACAAATGCACAAAAATCACGCTTCCTCTGCGGAGCTATCAGAACCCTCAGACTATCCTTGAGGCCATCCTGAAAGCGAACACACCTCTTGTACTTCAATGTCGCCATACCTCGTGCATAGCCGCTCAATCTCAGAAACTCGGCCACTGAATGATCTCCCTGTGTCAGATTTAAAAACTCTCTCCTACGGGCGTCCATATAACTGGCTCCCACATATTTCCCTTGGAAAGCAGTCTTAAAGAACTCCTAGGTCAGACATTCGGGATGAATGCCCTCCATAATAGTAAGCCACCATTGATATTCCTCATCTCGAAGAGGAGAAACAACACCTTTCAATTTCTGTTCAGGGGTAAGATCCAAATCATCCATAATTCTTTCTGTGGACCCCATCCAATACTCAACCACGTTAGGAGCGACTCTAGTGACACCCCTAAATAGCTCAGCCCCATTGGACATGAGTCATTCTGTAACCGATCCTTGACCCCTAGATCCAATATTGGGCCCAGTGACCCTCTCCAAAATCCTTAGCATAGCTTGGGACAATGCATCATCCCTAGCCATGTGATCATGAGACCTAGTCTCAGTAGTCAGCAATACTAGCGTCTCGCTCGTGTCTAAATATGGTATATTACCCATTGAAGAAGACTTAACTCGATCTCCTCTACGGCCTCTACCTCAGCCTCTAGTACCTCGTTCGCAGATACCTTGTGTGCTCATATCTAATCGAGTTTATCTATATTAAGAATTTTATGAATCTATTACAGTTCAGTATTTATTAATATATGTTTTATGGAACAATATCAGTAATTCAAAGTTTGTTCTCGTATGTTGCAGTCTTTAGCAGTTTGCTATATTTCAATATACATTGACTAAAGTGTTTTCACAGTGTACTACCTATAGTAGTTTCAGAATTTTTTCAGTTTAAAGCATATATCATAGTTTCAGAATACTTACAGGATCAGTGCTGGAGACTCGGTGTACCAAAGATTTAGTATAAACATTTCAAATCATAAAAAATCAGTTTTTTAAAAACCAAAATTTAAAACCTATAATCCACAGCTGAGTTTTGCAACCTTGCTCTGATAGCACTAAATGTAACACCCCAAACTCAGCCTAGACGTTATGGCCGAATTTGGCGATGTCACATGATAGGGTGTTTGAAAACTACGTTGTCGCGATAAAAACCATACCTGTTTAATTACTTTTTTCCCTTATATTAGTTCAAAAATGCGCTTTACTCATTCAATCGATAGTTTAAAACTTATCTCGCTGCAGAAGCTTTAAAACAATTTATTCAATTGTGTGTTCTATAAAAATCTTTAACTTTTGAAAATCGAGTTTTCCTACCACTAGCATTTATAAATCCATAAAACCAAAGAAAACCCCAAATTTAAGCAAATTCCAAAAGCCCCAAAAATACATCAAAAATTACCTATGAAAATATAACCATAAATCATAAATCATAAATCATAAATCATGAGGTTTAATAATCATGGCCACCGTCGAGTCCTCTGTCGCACCGATCCATCTATGTCTGGGGATTACTTGTACAGATAAGATAAAAGGGGTGAGTTTACACAAACTCAGTGTGTAATTCCCACAGAAAACAAACATATAGTTAAACACAAAAACAGTCAGTATAGTCTGGGGCCTAAGCCCATTACAGTATCAATAGCAGTTTGGGCCTTAGCCCATTTTAGTACAGTAACAGATATGCATTGGGGCCTTAGCCCATCACAGTAACAGTCATGTATGTAGTGAACAGAATACAGAATCCTACCTACCAGCCTCTAATATGCCATCTCCGTCCATCCCTACACTTACTGTGCGGTTTAAGACACCCACCTATCCCTACACTTACAAGCTGTATCGAATGCGGCACATATTAGTATAATGTAGCCAAGTTGCCAGTCAATAGGCTTAAAAGCCTCTCAGTATATTTTGCATATGAGCTACTAGTCAATAGGCTTAAAGCCTTTCAGTACACTTCCTCCAATATCATCATCCCAACCCCATACAATGCAACATACAATAAATGATATGCTATATTCATGGTTATCAGTACATACATTTAGTTCAGTATACATGCATAGTAATAACATGCTCAGTACATAAATCATACAATTAGTTTCAGTCAATTAGGGTTTTAAGTAGTGCCTACCGACCCTACAGTAGGTTCACAGTCAACTTGGGCGACCTGTGCAACCTTAGAATTCGATTTAGTAAAAATGGGCTCACACGTGGCCTTGGCCGTGTGGATCACATGGCCTGGCCCAACATCCCACACGCCCGTATAGACTATTCGTGTGGACCCACACACCCGTGTGGCACACACGACCCAATTTAGTCTAGCATGTGTGTCACCGAGCCCCATTTTCTGTGTTTCAGGTACACACATGGTATCAATTCGCTACAAAAAGTAACTTGAGCCTTCCAAAACCTATATTTAGCCAATACAACTCTTGATTAATCACTTAACTCATCATTTAATCAAAACCTATCGAAGTCCACAATCGATAATCTATCGAAAATATTACCTTCAACAGAGCAATGATGGCTTCACAACGCTAACGTATCGATTAACAGCCCCCAAAACCTCTATTTTCCCCTAGTCATAAATTGAACCCTATTAATCAATTAATCCATTTAATTAAAGTGAAAACCGCACTTAACAAGCTTACCGACAATGTATTAGAGGCACTGCAGTAAAAAGATGCAGAAAAACAATGGTGGGTGAAAAGCAAGAATCAAGATTGGCAGCAAAAAGGAAAGAAATTTTGGCAAAAGGGAAAAAAGAAAAGGGAGAACCGAGGGGAGATGAAAATCTATTAGTTTTTTTTCTGAAGAGGAAATTTGGGAATTGATTTACCCAAATTCCACTACCCATTCTATCTCAAACACTAGCAACTCAGATTTTTAGTACAACTCAAACTGTTAGTCACCAAACCGAGCAAAAATAAACACTCATACTCATGAAGGGATTTGAACACAAGACCTTCAGTAATTTAACACACCACTTAACCACCAGACTAACAGGCCCATACTGATAACAACTTACCCATAATTACTTAAAAGCCTACTAACTAGAGATAGGCCTTGATTCCAAAAATGACAAAATTTTCCCAAATAAAAGCTTGAACTTGGGACCTCTCACACACACCCAAAACACTTAACCACTGAAGCAGACAGATATTTGTGTCACACATTCATAAAAACCAAAATTGAAATTTTGGGGCATTACAGATCACACACTTTTAGTAAATGGAAACTATGTTTCAATATTTCAAATTGCCATTGTGTTAGTATCAATCAATATCGTTTAATTTCACATACTGTAGGGATTTTCATAGTGCATGAATAGCACCCTTTCCAGTACATAATATAACAAATATTTCACACGTTTAAATCATACATAAGCTTAATATCTCAACATATTGTATCATTCAGTGAAACATTCTCATATCTCATAACTCAAAATGCAATTACAAACTCAATCAAACATTCATGCTATCAAACTAGCAATTTTGCCGGCGTGTCAATCTTTTAAGGCTCGAAACATACTTGGTTTGGCCACTCACAAAATCAATAATTTGGCTATTAAGCCAATCTAATAAACAAGCTAATTTATCAAATATAACATGATATTTAACATTTTCAAACAATTTTTGAGTTTAGGACCCACACCTTATTTTTCACTTTTTCGCAACACACTAGCGAATCTTCCAATTTTCCTTAATAATTCCTTAAACGAACCTAAGCCAAAATTCAGTATAAATATAATAAATTTAACATTAAACCAGCCACCAAATACCCACTTATGAGTTCAAACCGGTCATTGGAATTATAACTATTTTATGAATCCAAACTAGTTAGATTCCTTACACTTTATCGATGCAAACAATACGTACAATCGTTCTTCGCCTTTACGGATGATTTGGGGTGTTTGGGTCAGCACCTAATTCAATAATATACTGGAAAATAAGTAGCTAATTATTGAGTAAATTCCTTCATTTAATCAATTCATAACCTTTTCCCAACAACTTTGTTGAAACAACAAACTAGTTATCCTTAATTACACTTATGTTTCACGATTTGTGGGATCCGATTGGCTAATTGAACAAGAATGTCTCTCCCTAATTAACATGGGTTTAAAATCTAATTAGGAGGGTTCAAGAACTCAATTTGAGGCTGGAATTAATTGGGCAAGATTCAAGAAACAAAACAAACCCCTTTCTTGCACATAGGCACACGCACCAGCACCCATGGTGGCCAAAATTGGGGTTGAATTTTAAAACGGTTTGAGATCTCATTAAAGTATCAAAAAAATACCTTTGAAATCATTTAAAATCCTCCAAATTTCAGATCTATAAATTTTTGTTTTTAATTAACAAGATTAATCAAGAAATTGAAGAGAAAAGAGATCTTACCTAAGCTAGTTGAGAGAAATGACAATGGCATTTTCTAGGCGATGTTTGGGATCGATTTTGGAGTTCAAGATTTCAGATTTGGGGCTAATTTAGATGAGGATAAATGGAATCAGTATAATAGAAAAGATGATGCACAATCTTGACGCAAAAAGTGTAACAACTTGTTTTTGGTAAAAATACGAACAGTGGTTTCGGGACCACAAACTCGATTCCAGAAAGAAAAATTATTTTAAAATTATTTTATGGTCTACAGTACAATAGTAATGTTGTATAAAAATTTCGTAACGAAATTTTACTGATTACATGTTTAATTTGATAAAGGACCAAATTGCACAAAGTGCAAAAATTGAGTTCTAATAGCTAAAGGGATTAAATAGCTATGGAATTCAAAATTTAAGGTCCTTAATGGTAAATAGACCATTAAAAATGCTTAGTTGTTAAAGATGATGATTCATCCATGGAAAATAAAATAAAGAAAATGATGAAATTGGAAAGTGAAAAGAATAAAGATAAAAAATGATAAAAAATGAAAATATCATCAATTTATCATCTTCTTCCCTAAAAATACATGGAAACCCTAGTAAATAGAAAGTAAGCTTTATTGGCTCGATTAGGTATGTTTTCTTGTCCTGTTTTTAATGATTTTTATATTTTCGGGATCATAGTAGCTTAATCTAGCTATCTCGGCGACTAATTTGTAAAGTTATTAAAGTACTAGGGTTTTTCCATGGATGATTATGTTGAAATTTTGGTAGAAAATGAAAGGCTGTTGATAGATAAACAACTTTTGTAAAGTGAAATTTTATGAAATTATGATTTTAGGACTAAATTGTAAAGTTGTAAAATTCATGGAAAATTTTAAATTTTTATGAAATACATGGGCTGTAAATATTATATGAGAAATTTAGCTAGGCTTGGAATAAGGATTAAATTGCATGAATTTTATTTTCCGAGCCTAGGGACAAAATCGTCATTAATTAAAAGTATAGAGGCAAAACGATAATTTTGCCTAAAATATAAATTGGACTAAATTGAGTATGAGTTGATGTTAAATTTCCTTATATAGATTCAGATAGACCAAATTTGGAGTTAGAACGAGGAAAAGAGAAATGTCGAATTAGTAGATTGTACATACAAGAACAATTGTCAAGGTAAGTTCGTGTAACTAAATTGTGTATATTTATATGCTTTAATTGATTATTGAATATGTAAATTGTATAAATTTCATAAATATATGAAGTCTGATCACATATTCAGAAAATACTCGAAAAATGTCAAATCCCGTTTGAATGAATGAAAGTCGATGGATACAAAATTTCCTGATTGGTATTGATCTTGCATATGTTGTAGACATACCGTAGCTCAAAAGAGCATCCTGATATAAGCCCTCTCAAGCTTCGTGTTATAATGTTCTTGCGAGCTTCCCGTTTATAGCTCTTTTGAGCATCTTGATCGGTTGTGATCCTGCATATGTTGCGAACACAAATGCAGCTTTTTGTGAGCGTCCTATTATGCGATCGGTTGTGATGCTGCATGTGTTGCTGACACAAACTTAGCTCTATATGAGTATCCTATTAGTGCTCGCTTGAACTTCCCGTTATAAGCTATTTGGTTCTTCCTGATAAGTGTTCTTCGGAGCTACCTGTTATAAGCTCTTTGTGAGCTTTCTATTGTATTGCCCGGATATGCTTCCTGTTACATGGCTCAATGAGCTTCCCGATATAGTGCTTGAGAGAGAGCTTTCTATTTAAGTGCTCTAATGAGTACTCCTGGACACGATTTGATGGATTCTAAATTGTGCACTTCGAGTGTACTACTAGTGTGTCCATGGATGTTTTTAATGATTCAACGAGTGAAATTCTGATAGAAGAAGATATGAACACGAAATGAATTATTACTAGTACCTACCAAAAGTACATGAAATTAATGATATATGAAATATGGAATATGAGATGATGATACATGAATAAGAAATTGATTGGTGAATATGTTCATTCGTGATTATAGAATTGTACACCCTGAGTGTACTGCTCGTATGATATTGATGTCACGAATGATTAAATGAGCAAAGTTTCAACATGAAATAATCTAAACTTGAGATGAATTATTGTGAAAATGTATCTGAAATATATTAATATGATTTGTATATGAGATATATGAAAATATAATGTGTGATGAGTATGTACATGGAAATTCTGGTTATTGTTAAGTCAATACATGTTTCTTGATGTTTGTATGAATTATATGATGTTTCTTGATGTTTGTATGAATTATATGAGTAACAAGGGTGATGAGGATATGTGTTAGGCTCGTGATCAAATTGATTAAAAGTGCCTTGTATATTTATCTTGAATAAAAATAAATGGTAAGTTAATTACCATGTTATACAAACTTACTAAGCTTTATTGCTTACTCTGTTTTATTTTTCCCTTGTTCTATAGTAATTCAGAAACTCGTTGGATTGGAAGTTGGGAGGAGATCACTCATACTATCCATCAGCCCATTTCGGTATATACGGTAAGTCAATTATGGTTATAATGGCATGTATAGGTTGATAAGCCAATGTTGGCAAGTAAGTGTTGGTTACAATAAGCTATTGGAATGGCTTGTTATGAAAATGTTTTGATATGTATTAATGAGGCTATAACATGTTTGTTGTGTGCTTAAATAGTTGACTAATAGAGGTCATGTTGGCATATTGATAATTTTAGCATATTTGGTGAGGCATGCACATAAGTGAATTTGATAAGTTAAATAAGTTTGTATATTTGTTTACAAGATGATGAAATGTCATTTGAGGTGCTTAAGAGCACATTAGTTGTATGTGATGATATGTCACGCATGAGGCTTGGTTTTTACATGGAAATAATTTTTTTAAATTTTCTTGTGAACATGTTAAAGTATTGGTGTAAGAAGAAGACAAGAATAGGTGAGAAATAAGGCTATGAAATGGCCTTATTTTGTCCACACAGGCAAAGACACGGGTGTGTGTCTCAGCCGTGTGTGACACACTGAGACATATAGCCTAGCCTATGAGCATGTGTCCTGGTCGTGTGCCCCCTGCATTTTAAAATTAAGAAACAGAATACTCAAAATTAACCACACGGCCTGGCACACGGGCATGTGACTTGGCCGTGTGACCCCTGCACTTAATTAAGCTGCAAGTCAGAGAGTTACACGGGTTAGGGACATGGGCGTGAGCCCTACCTCATATGCCACATGGCCTGAGACATGGGCATGTCACTTGGCCGTGACATGAGTGTGTGGCCCTTGCATCTTGGAAAAATTTTGAAATTTTGCAAAACATTCTCTGAGTGCCCGATTTAGTCGCTACTCGTTTCTAATGCATGTTTTGTACCTCAAAGGTTCATATAAGAGACTTTATGTTTGATTTTTGGTATGATGACTGTATAAAATAAAATATCTATTTACTTGACCTGTATATTCTGGTAATACTCCATAACCCTGTTTCGGCAACGGATAGGGGTTACGAGTGTTACAGAAAGAAAAAGAAAGAGATTGTAAAATGGGAGGTGTAGGCGACGACATTAATGGAGGAAAGGAAAAAAAAATAGAATCAAAGGAAGGAAGAGGAGGATATGAACAACTAAGGCAATGAGCAGGATAATTAAAGGCTGATTATTTGTGAAAAATTAACATTTATACATAGGGTTACAAGGCTTGAGTGGCACACACATTAAAAACAAGGGATTTTTGCCAAAAATTAAATTATTTCGCAAGGGAAAGAATTCGAACTTGGGAACTCATGTAATTTCCATGCTTTCTCTTGAAATGATTTTGTAATATTTATTTTAAAAACAAGGCATGTCTCATACTAGGGTTTAAGGCAAAATTTGTAAAATAATAAATATGACGTGAGAGAAAAGATTTGAACTTGGGTTTCAAGAAATGTTAGACTAATACTTAACTAACAAACCAATACCTTATTTATTTCCTAAAAATGCATAGACAATTTTTAAAAAATAAGGCATGATCACTCTCTCTCGATTCACAAACCCGATTCTACTAACTCCCGATTTTTGGGATGTTACAATGCAGGTGGTGCTCAATTGCACATTGGTAAGTACATGAAAGGAATGATGCTCTTGAGGCTATAGTGTGAGTCTTGATGGAAGAGATCGCGAAGCTTAAGGGGGAGCTCACGATTTACAAGGTTGCTTTGAGCAATGAGATGTTGGCTTCAAGGCTAAAATAGTGAGTAATAAATGTTCCCAAACTAGAGAAGTTCAAGGGTGCCAGGTCCGTAAGAGAAGTGGACAACTTCTTGTGGGAAATGAAGCAATACTTTTGAACGATGGGTATTAAGGATGATGTCACTAAGGTAAATGATACTTTGATTTATTTTACTGATGTTGCTCTTTTGTGGTGGCTTCGTAGGTCCACGGATGATAAATATGGTGGGACGACTATTGGAACTTACGAGGAGTTCCAAAGAGAGTTAAAGAAGTAATTTTGCACATAGTATGCCAAGGAGGAGGCTCGGGCAAAGTTGTGATAGCTTACAAAATAAGACACTGTTCGGGAGTAGTCTGGGTATTCAACAAGTTGATGCTTTAGATCTCTTACTTGATTGAGAAAAAAATATTTTATTGGTTCAAAAATAGGTTGAAGCTTTGGGTGAAGTAAGAGTTGAGTAGAAAATATATCACTGAGCTTACTGTTGCCATGGCCGAGATAGAGTCCTTTGTTGAGCTTAGTTCGAAGAAAGAAAAATTCGAGATGTCTAAGTCTAAAGAGTTGGACAATGGTGGGGGAGACTAAAAGGAAGATGAAGAATGAAATAGTGAGTTGGCAATAGGAAATCATGAAATGGGAAATGAAAAGCCAACAACTCAAAGGATACGTGGAGCGAGATAAATTGCTTCCTTTGCGACGACTTGAATATGGTAAGGAATTGTTCAAAAAGATACATGTTTTCGATTATCAAAGGGGATGATGAGCCAGAAGAAGAGGCCATGAGGCTTGGTTGTATTGTGAGGGTTGTTAAAGGCAAGAAGGCTAATGAGAGTGAGAAAAAGCTAGTATAGTGCTTATTGTATTGTGGGCCGCATTGGATTCTACCTGATTTTAGAGCCAAGAAGTCAAGAAGTACTTCTTGGAACTCTAAGGTAAAACGTGTATTCAAGAATGCGAGTTTGACCTATCAGTCGATTTGAACAAGAAGATTTAGGAATTAATTTGTACGAACCAATGGACCAATTTCTACCTCACACCGAAAGAGTTGAAGATCGACTCAGTGGTGTATGAGTTTTATGCCTCGCTAAAAGAGTGAGAAAATAATAAATCACAACATGACGTGCACAATCATGTGACCGTCCAAGGCAAAGAGGTCTTATGTACTCCCTGAGAAATTTGCAATTTTTATAATGCTCTATACTGTAATAACTCGAAATTCGGCTTAGATGGAATAGTGATTTCAAAATCACTTCCTGAGATTTAAGAAAATTATTTTAGTGTTAATTTATGTGTTGTAGTATTTTTTTACGAGGGTGTATGAAAATTCGGGTGAAATAATTTACGCGATTGAGGGCTTAATTGTGAAAAATGACTAAATCGCATAAAAGTTAAAAGTTGCAAATTTCTAGTAAATGAAGTTGAATGGCTAGAGAACTAAATTGGGGGTTTAATGGGCAATTAGGCCCATAAATGAGAGGTTGGCCGGCCATGAGACAAAGAATTTGACAAAAATCAAATTTTGTCATTTTTAGTCAAAGTTAGGTGACTTAAAAATTGAGTAAAATATTAGCCTAGCATACTAGCCTTCTTCTTCTCTTCATCTCTTCTGCCGATTTTCTCCATTGAAAGAGGGTCAAGAGAGCTTGAAATTTGCAGCCATCTATTTCTTCCTCAAGTAATGATTTTAAGGTCCTTTCTTGAATATTTTTACATATTTGAAACCCTTGTAGCATGAGCTACCTTTTGAAGGGTATATCTTGCTTTTTATTTGGAAGTTTTGAGATTTACCATAAATGTATAAGTATTGATTGCTGGAAATTTATGAAAGAAAATGAATGTGGGTTGTCTAATAAACAACTTTTGTAAAAGGGTGTTCATGGAAAACACCTATTTTGTACTTAGTTGTAAAGTTGTAAAATAAGGAGTAAGTATGTGAAATAATAAGTATTTGGGGCTATCACAAGAGTGAAAAAGTTTCGGTTGGGCTTGGTTAGTAAGGAAATTCGATAAAAATTGATTTTTGAGCTTAGGGGTAAAATGGTCATTTTGCCAAAGCCTAGGGGCAAAATTGTCATTTTGCCAAGTTGTGAATTTTGGATTGTTTAAGTTTAATTGGTGATTAAATTAGTAAATTTCTATTGTTATAGATCAAGATTTACCAAATCTAAACTTAGATCTGGGGAAAGGCAAGCAAATCGAATAAAGCAAACCGTTATCTCTATTTTGTATACCGAGGTAAGTCGTAGGTAAATAATACAACATTTCTAACTTTTATGCATGAAATCATTCTGTTAGCATAAATTGATAAATTGTATCTATGAGATGCTTAGGAGAGTATTGTTTTAGCATGAACTATTGAAAAATGATGCTTAGTTAAGAAACGATAAGAACATGTGTAATAGAACCCGGTTGAACACTTATAATAGAATTGGATATTCATGCCATGACCTTGGGTGATGTGTGTTATGGTGTAAGACACGTTTGGGATGTGCATCGGCTTTGAGACGAGAGTCAGTGTAAGACATGTCTTGGACATGCATCGGCCTCGACATTTATGAGTTAGTGTAAGACACGTCTGGGACGTGCATCAGCTTTGAGACGAGAGCTAGTGTAAGACATGTCTGGGACATGCATCAGTCTCGAGATATACAAGCTAGAGTAAGACCTATCTGGGACATGGCTTCAACCTGCTGTATATTAGTGTAAGACCATATCTGGGACATGACATCAGCTCGGTACCCTACGTTGAAGGCTCATAGAATATCCTTTCGTATTCTAATTAGTTCAATGGGAAAATCTTAAGTTGTATTTAGACTAAGAGATAGCATGATGAAGTTGTAAGTGTGCAAGTACCATTATGAAAAGTATGAAATACCAGCTCGAACTCATATTGTATATCAAGAAATGGATGAGAACAAGTAAGCTATGTTATGGTTCTTATACTATTAGCATGTATAAATTATGATGTATCCAGAGTATGACTATGCATGGAAATCGTTGTTATTTATTTACTTATAACTTACTAAGCTTTATGCTTACTCCTTTTCCTTTCCATTCCCATTACAGAGCCGCCTAGATAATACGAGGATCCAAGGACGTCAGAGGCATCGTTCACACTATCAATCGAAGCCTTCAGTATTGTTATATTTTATGTCTTTAGTAATGGCATGTATAGGCTAGGTGGTCATTGTGGTGTAAAATACACTAGTAAGCCAATTGAATTTGTCATTTATGTTATTTGAATTCATTTTGTAAATGACCATTGAAATTGGCTAAAATTGTTCTAGTTACTATTGATGAAATGAGAATGAGTCCAAGGAAATGTTGAAGTTATTCTTGAATATGTGTACTGGTAGTAGAATTATGATGGTTGGTTGAATTGGTATTATGAATGTGTGAGAATGTCAAATTATGATTATAGGTTGAACATAAAAACCTTGATATGATAGGCTATGTGTTTGGTCTTGTTCAAGGTGGCAAAGAGGCTTGGTAAATAACCTATTTCTATCCATACGGGTGTGTGTCTAGGCCGTGTATGATACACGGCCAGCCCACGGGCGTGTGGTTAGGCTGTGCATCCCCTGCACTTTGCTTGCATGAAATTAAATGCTCGCCAGTGTCCCACACAGGCATGAGACACAGCCGTGTGTCTCAACCGTGTGGAGGACACAGCCTGCACACGGGCGTGTGCCACGACCGTGTGAGTGTTGACGTTAGAAACAGAATGTCAAGGTTTTTGCACACAGGCTGCGACACAGACATGTCTTGGTCATGTGGAGGATGCGGGCTGGGCACATGGGCGTGTGCTAGGCCTTGTGAAAACCCCTGTAGGTTCGAAGTAGAAAATAAATCTGCACGGGTTGTTAGCACGACCGTGTTTAAAGACCACACAAGTATGTGGTAATGTCACACAGGTGTGTGACGTGGATTGGATTGGAAATAAAAGAAATTTTCTTAAGTGCCCAAAATGATCCCAAATTGTTTCTAAACTATGTTTTAGGCCTTGTAGGCCCATAAGGAGGTTTCTAGGACAATGTTTGAAAAAAATTTTAATTGAGACTCATTCCTTTTAGAGAAAGTCAAGAGTTTGCATGAGTTTTATTACTGTAATGCCTCGTGCCCTACTCCAGCATCGGTTACAGGTAAGGGGTGTTACACATGCTATGCCTTCGACACTTTAAATGCATTAGACATCGATTATTTCCAAGACATAGATATGATGAGGTTGTTACTTATTTAACTGAGGGGAGAGGCGTTACCGAGCACCAATATCCCATTATCGTTCAATCAGGCAATCATGTTCTCGATTGCTAAAATGTGGTTGTAATTTATCTGCATACGAATCTCACCGGCCCTTAATGTTTCTAATGTTAACACTTTTCGAGTTGTGTTTTGTTATTGTATTTTGTAGTGTTGATAGGTTTGTATAGGCAGGTGGATTTATAAGTTGATGCTTAATTGTAGTAGTGGCAAGAAGGTTTGGATATTTTTCCCACACCTCATAACTAGCTTGTGTAAGAAAGAAGGTGCCAATGTCAACAATAGAATAGTTCGTTAAGCTGACGAGGAGCATTCTCGAGAACTCCATCTATACCCAGTACGTCGAGCTCAACTACAAACACATCTATGATTGGAATGTATGAGGAAAGCAAAAGATGGATGTTCTACAACCGCTAAAGTAGAAGATCAAGAAAAAGGGTAAGCAAACCAAAGGCCAAGTGAGATGACTGACTTGGAATGGGTCATCTAGTGGATGCAATCGATGACACCTTTGGGGATTGACTATGCTCAAAGGATAAGTATTCTAGTGCCTAAGCCTCCACTGAATCGATAACCGACCATGTAATTTTCTAGGCAAGCTGACAAAGAATGGAAGGAATAGGAAGAAGGCGACGATAAGGATGAAGTAGAAGAGTTGGTCCATGACAAGGAATTCGACAAGATGTTTCGACCAAAACAACCATTTGTCGGAGGAGTCAAAATTTACACTCCAAGTTGTACTAGCCTTACTAGTTTTACTGGTGCGAGGGTCGCCTCACCAGACACTGGTTGAGGGAAAGACTAGATAATTGAAGAAATTGGCCAGATCCCAATTATGATAAAACAAGCTTTTAAACTGTTAATTTTTATTTTATTTTTAGGACTTTTATTTTTATTTTAGATGATCTTATTTTTGTTTGGACTTTTTGTATTTTTGGTATTAGTTTTTTTGTTAGCTAATTTTTGTGTAGGAACCCCGTATGATATGAGGCACTACATTTGGGAGCAAAATCAACACAAGGAGGACCACCCAATTACATTAGAGGAATGTCAACACTCAAATCAAGTAGTCTCTTCTGCTATCTAATGGGACACACATTACGGACAATATGCCAAATAAAGTATATGTGTGTGTAAGGGGTAACATAGAAATTTTTCAAAATTTTATGTTTTTATAAGTTGTTTTTGTTAATTTTTGTTTTTGTGTGTCTGTTTGTGCGTGAGCTTGTAGCAGTACAATTTGATTGGTCAGGAGCATGTAAATAGGATTTTGTGTTTGAATTGTAAGTTTGATTTGATAGTAATTGATTTTAGTTTGTTCAATTTCACACTATTTAGTTCATTTTGTTATACTGTGAATAGGTAATAGCGTGTTAGGTATACCACATGACTAATAGGTACATGAAAAGCATATGTGTTTGTTTAAATAATAAGTGTTAGAGTGTTGATATTTAGTTAATTGTAATCCATGAACTGCGACACTTAGGAATGACCTAAGACATTGTTTGGTAGACATTTTCGAGCCAAAAAGCCAACCTTAATTTGAAATCACTAGTACCTTACATTTGAGCCTAAATCCCTATTTCTTGATTAACTACCTTGGAAGCCACAAGCCTTAAAGATATAATCTCTTCATCTAATTGTTTTGGTCCCTACACGAACTTAGACATCAGCCATTGATATTGAGTGTAACACCCCATACCCAGCCTAGAAGTTAGGCTCGAGTCTGGCGTGCCACATTGAAGTGTTTTTCAAAAACCATGTTTTCAAAGAAACCCTTCTTAAAGAAACTTGTTGCAAACTAAAACTTGTATTTGTTTATTTTCAAAACGTGGTCAACTAAAAGTTAATCCCTTTTAAAAACATTATTACCTTTAAAACCTTCTTTGTTGCGAAAGCTTAATTTAGTTAGTTGCAGAAGACGTAGTGTTTGAAAACAGTTAACATTTTGGAAAACCGCGATTCACCTCTAGCAGATATAATTCAAAGTAAATAAAAACCTTAAAAAAAAATCTAGAAATTATAAAAGGCTTTATTACAAACCAAACCCAAAATAAAGTACTTGAGAGTAAATAATCAAAACAGAAAGCATAAGCAGTGTTTGGCCTTCTCCGAGTCCCTCGCAGCTCTAATCCTTCAAGGCTGGGGATTACCTGAAAGGTTAATAAACGGGGTGAGTTTACGAAAACTCAGTGTGTAATCCCCTACTACAAATATGAACAGTCAGTCATGTAAAAGAATTGAAAAGTTTGCCCTACCACAGTTCCAGTATCAATTGGGCCTTAGCCCACTATAACAGACTGCACCAAATGGGCCTTAGCCCATTACAGAATCAGAAAATATTATCAGGACTAGAATCAAAATGAGAATCAGAATCAGAATCAAAATCAGAATCAGAGTCAGTATCAATATCAGAATCAGAATCGGAATCGGAATTAGAATCAGAATCAGAATCAGAATCAGAATCAGAATTAGAATCAGAATCAATTAAGAGAATCAGAATCAGAATCAGATCGAAATCAGAATCAGAATCAGTATGAATTAACAGAATCAGAATCAGAATAAGAATATGAATGCAATCCCAACCCAGTCCAGCCATCACACCACCCGTACCAACCAACACACCATGTGGGGAATAACTCAACCCACCCAGCCCACACACCAATGGGCAGCAAAGCTGCCAATAACAAAATATCGTGGCAGAGCCACCAGAATCAAATAATGTGGTAAAGCCACTTAACAGAATACATGGCACAAAGCCATCGGTAACGTGTCTATAATCGGCACAAAGCCTGTGATATTGGCACAAAGCCTTCGGTAATAGCACAAAGCCCATAATAACGGCACGAAGCCCACAATAACGGCACATAGCCTTCGATAATGGCACAAGCCCATAATAACGGGACGAAGCCCACAATATCGATACGAAGCCCACAATAACGGCACTCAGCCATCGATCGGTCCACAGTCGTCTCGGGTGACTCGTACGACCTTATCAAATTAGTACGAATATACGGCTCTTAAGCCTTCGGTGGATCCACAGTCGTCAAGCAACCATATGATCCTAACAAATAAGATCTTCCTGCATACAAAATCCCAACCCATGTAATATGTTATGTATACAGAATGTCATGCCCATATTTGAATTAAACAATCACAGTCAAGTCATTCATATCACCAACATATATTCATAATCAAATCCGTCAAACACATAGTCCAAGTCAGTCACTTGCCCACAAGGGCAAAATAGTCATTTAACACCCTAGGGGCAAAATGGTAATTTTATCCCACAGGGGTATCTCGGTAATTCTACCCTACAGGGGTATTTCGATAATTCTACCCTACAGGGGTATTTCGATAATTCGGTAATTCTACCCTATAGGGGTATTTCGGTAATTCTACCCTACAGGGTATTTCGGTAATTCTACCCTACAGGGGTATTTTAATAATTCTACTCTACATGCTATTTTAGTAATTTCACTAATCAAATGTAAAATGATAATTTTACAAATTAGGGGTAAAACAGTAATTTTACAAATCAGGGGTATTATAGTAGTTCTACGCTATAAGGGTATTTTAGTAATTTTGTAAACTAAGGGTATTTCAGTAATTTTGTAAATCAAGGGTATTTCTGTAATTTTGTAAATCAAGGCTATTTTAGTAATTTTGTAAATTAAGGGTATTTTAGTAATTTTATAAATCAAGGGTATTTCAGTAATTTTGTAAACTAAAGTATTCTAAACAGAGATAACAATGCGAATGGACCTAAGGCCCATTCTCAGCCCAAATGGGCCCACATGCTCGTGTGGCCATTTTAGCCCAAATCTAGCCACAGATATGTGATTCACCTAATCTAGTCCAATATTTACTACACAATCAAGCAACTTATCCAATTGGGCCTGTGGGCTCATTGGGCCCACATGGCCCCTTTCGGCCCATCGCAGCCCGAAGTAGCCATCCTATAGCTAGAGTAGTGAGAAATACACACCTGATAGGAGATTGGAGTTCATCCGCGCTTCGAGCACTTTTAGCTGACGCCCAACCCAAACGAGCCCGCCATAAAGCGAAAGGGTTCAGCCAAGAAAGGTACATTTACTCTCCTCATGGTTGTCCCTATTTAAAGCTAGCTTCGCATCTACTCTTATGTTAGCTTCCCGATGTGGGTTCCCCCATCATCAGAGTTTAAATTCAACACCAACTTTTACCGCCCCCTGTTAGAAAAATAAAAGCTCTTTGATTGCCATGAGTTTCGAACCCTGGACCTCCTTGCCAACTCTATGACGCCACCTTCCTGCCTCTTATGTGGCGCTACTTTGCCACTAGACTACAAGGCTTTTTGTGGCACAAATTCTCCAACAGTATTCTTAAGGCCTACCTACTACACCCAGGGTTTAATTCACCTTAAACCGAATTTTTTGCTAGAGTCCACTTCTCCAACACTTCTCAGCACACTTAACCACTGAAACAAGCCTTCATTAATGGAATTTACATGCACAACAAAATATTATAAGCTGCTTCCAACCACTCCCATGCTCAAGGCCCAAAACTTCTAGGCCCAAATTCAGGGTGTTACATTGAGGGTTAGGTAGATACAACATGGTGGTTTCCAAAATAAAAGAAAAATAAGAGTGAACCTAAGGGACAGATAGTATGGTGAGTATAAGAGTCTTACAAACTTGTATGTAAATAGGGAAAAATAAAAATAAAATTATCAAAAGAAAAAGTTTGAAAAGGCTAAAATAGCCAAATGAAAGGTTCTCGAGAAAATAGAAAAGCAAAATAAGTGAAAAATAAAAGAAAAAGAAAGAAAATAAGATTTCCTCATTCTTGCACAATTATCTTGCTAAGAAGATTGTATTCACTAACATTGTACTATACGTTAGGAATCAAATAGAAAAGGTAGGTGAAAGAAGGGGATATAATGTGGTGAGCTAAAGGGTGTAACCGGGAAAATATTGGTGTCAATATAATGTGCCAAACTATTTTTGTGCTTAAACCATTTTGTTATGCCTATTCTTTCATTTTGAACCAACTTAAGTCGCAGAACATTACAAGTCGAAAAGACCTATGTGACTTAAGTGACTATTTATGTAACACCACAACCTCCGCTAGTAGACTAAGGTGTTACACAAAACACATGTTTAAACTTTTCTTCGCACTTTTAGTAAGGTTTTGGCATACACTTATTAAATTGGGGCGTTAACTTAAGATTTTAAACAATAAAAACAATCAAATCAAGGATACTTCATATAATATAAAACATAATTGAAAACGAACTTTCAATCAAAGATTTACAAAAATTTACATGTTTATATAAAACGCAAAGTGAGCTGTTACCCACACAAAAGTTTAAAGTGCATCACTAACAGTTAAATATAGTTTAAATTAGCTTGACGTATACAATTAAAAGATGATCTCATAAACCATAATTTACAAAGGTTTAACCTATACTTTTGAAAACTTAGAAAATTTGAAAATTTTTTGAAAACTTAGAAAATTTCCACTATACAGGGTCACACGCCCATGTGGTTATGGGACAAGCCCGTGTGGGTAGGCCGTGTGGTCACACACGCCCGTGTCCCTACCCCGTGTAACTCTTTGTGTAACAGCCCGATTTAGGGCTTAAATGGAACAGTGGTTTCAAAACAACAAATTCGAAGTAGAAAAATTTGTTGCGATAAAGTTTTGAGGTTTATTAAATGATTGAATACATGTGTGAAAATTTGGTTAAGAAATTTTAGTGATAAAGTGTCCAATTTGATTTTTAGGGTTAAATTGCAAAAGTTGCAAAATGAGTGTTTTAATTGCTAAAGGGATTTGATTGTGACGAGTTCTTAAATTAGAAGTCCTTATGTGGTAATTAGACTAATATAGTTTAGTTTGGACAAAAATGGACATGGAAGGGATAAAACATCAAAGTTTTAAGTAAATGGCATTTTGGTTTTTTAGTTAATAAAGGAATAAAAAGGGAAAATAATTAAAAAATGTTGTCCATCTTCCTCCTCCATAGCCGAAAATCCCTAAGGACACCATAGCTAAGGTTTTTCAACTTCCAAGATTCATAGTAAGTGCATCTTAGCCCCGTTTTTAATGTTCTTTTCATTTTTGAAGTCCTCGTAGCCCGATTTACCTATTTCTACCATTAATTTGAGCTAGGGTTCATGTTCAAAAATTTACCCATGTGTGACATGCATATGTTTTGATGTTTAATGGAAGAATATAAAAGTTTGATTTGTGTTTAACAACTTTTACTAAGTGATTTTTTGATGAAATTGCATAAAAGGACCTTTTTGTAAAAGTTGTAAAAATGTATGTAGGAAGTGTGATTAAATGAAAGATATGCGTTAGTATGAGCATGTATGTGTGTCGGCTAGGCTTGGGTAACAAAGAAAATGAGTACATTTCATCGTACGAGCCTAGGGACTAAAGTGTAAATATGTTAAACTTTAGGGGTAAAAATGTAATTTTGCCATAGTGTGATTTATGGACTGAATCGAGTAATGTGATAATTAAATAAGTTAAATTTGGCATTATAGATCAAGAAAGATGAGAAATCGACCTTGACCGGGGGAAAGGCAAGATTACAGGCTAAATCGCAAAAATTTGTCATTTTGGACCGAGGTAAGTTTCTATGTAAATGATGCATTGCTATGCTATGCTTTTGAATACTTTAACTGTAACACCCTAATTTTTTGGGTGTTTGAATTTCTGCTTGGATTTAATTGTTGCTTGGCTTGATGCGTTATATTGATGTCTTGGGTGTGTTTAGTGGACCTTTAGGAGGCCTTGGGTTAAGCCTAAGGTCTGGCAAAATTTTTATATTTGGCCTTAGGGAAGAATGGACCTAAGCTAGTTGGGCTTTTAAATTAATATTGAGGTTTTAAGACACAAGAAGACCTATGGTAAAGTGGCAAGGTAGCACCACCTAGAGCTTAAAGAGGTGGCGTGTGGAGGCTTGTAAGGGAGCCGAGGTTCAAATACCTTGGTTAGTAAAGTGCGTTCTTTATTTTATTGCATGTGCATGGTAAGTGGTGGACTCCAAGTGAAATTCTAAAGGAAAAAGTTTAAAGTGCTCATGGAATTAGGTGAGGAGTGATAACGGGAGGTTATCTAGGAGAAAATTTAGGAATTTTGAAAGGGGAGTAAGAGTTGGCCGACTAGGGGACTTTGGAATTGCAAGTTTGGCTAGGGACCTTAGGTATTTGTGTTTTCGACATTCGTTGTTTGTGTGTACTGATTTCCTTTGGTTGTTGTTCTTTCGGGATTGGTTTTGGTCCTTTTCTTGGTTCTCAAATAGGTATAGTGGTTAGGTTCTTTCATTCCTTCTTTCTCCTTTCTTCTCTAGTCAGAAAAGCCGAACACTTTAGGCACTATCCAATTCTTGCCGATTTCTTCCTCTTGGCCGAACCTACTCTTCTTTTGTTTCTCCTCTTTCTTTTCAAAACCCAAAAAACCCAAAATCCCTAAAGTTTCTTTTGGCCGACTACCATAAGACCTAATCTGGGTTTTCTTCTTTCTCTTCTTCCCTTCATTAGTAGAAATCTATTATTAAGAACCACTTTGGCCAAATATCTCAAAACTTGAAACAAATAAGTCTCTTGCCGATTACCTTCTTGGTCGATTGCTCCTTAAGCCGAACCCTTTTCATCTCTATTTTGAAAAGCTGAACCTTGCAAACCCTCATCTCTCTGACTCCATAACTTCTTCTTCATCCATCTTTTCTTTCAAACCGAAACCTTCACACTCTTTAGTGTGTTTTTCTGAAATTTGAATCCCAGAGATCTCTTATATTCTCTTTTTACATTCTGGCTAGATTTATAATAGATCTAAGTTAGATTGGTGATCGGTGGTTCTTTCGTGCGACAAGGCTATCAAGCAGACTTTTGGGTAAGTAGCACCCTTCCTATTCTTTTCTTTCTTGAGATGCAAGAAAAGCCGAAACTCCTAACCATGGTGTTCCTAGCCAGTTCTAAGGGTAGATCTTGTGAAGGGCGTTGGTGGATAGGAGATAGCAAAGTGATCTAGAACGGTGGACTAGATCTCGACGAAGGTATGTGATGGTGTTATGTTAGTGATTGCCGAATGGGTAAGTCAACATGGTGTGGATTTTCTAATGGATTGGGATCTGACATAGTGATTAATCTGATGTAGGTTGAGTGTTTAAAAGATCTCGACGTAGTACGCAAATAGGTGTGTAATCGACACCCTCTAGTAGATTAGATTGGTAAAAGCTGAAAAGCAGAAATGCTTGTATTTCGAGGGCTTGCAAGTGTGCGAGCACTCGTGGATCAGTTTGAAATGGTAAAGTTGGTATTAACGAATGGTAAGACTGTTGTGCGTGTTTTCGTGCATTTAGGTGGTTTTGGGCCTCGATGGGCCGAATTTGGGCCCGTAAGCATGCGGGTGAAATACAGCGGTAAGTATATTCTGGTAATCTGAATATTAGATCTACTAAAATATGTGTAAAATTTGGACTTAGTGGGCCACAGTAGCTTGTGGGCTCCGGTGGGGCCATTAGGGGTTTTAGGGCCCGATGACTCTATATAAATGAAATGGGCTATTTGAATCGCTCGGACGACAATAGATCTGTTAGTAGACTGTAATAAGCATGAAACCCTAAAACCTAGAAAAATTACAGGAATACCCCTAAAGGGTGAAAATTACTGTTTTGCCCCTAGGCGCTAAAAGACCATTTTACCCCTAGAGTAAAGTTGGCTGGTTTGCATGCTACTATATCTGATATTCTGTATGCCATGACATGTATATTCTGATTTGCATGAGTTGGGATATTATTATGGAGGAAGTGCTAAAAGTGGCAATGCCACTTATTCTGCTTAGAGGCTCTACCTTGTATTACTGATCTAGTGGCTTGGCCACGATATCTGTTTAAGCAGCTTTGCTGCGACTGTGGTGTGTAGGGTTGGGTGGGTTCAGTTATTCCCCACATGGTGTGTAGGGTTGGTACGGGTGGTGTGTAGGGCTGGATTGGGCTTGGGCTTTGCATACATGCATATATCATGGTAATCTGATCTGTTATTGTAATGGGCCCAAAGCCACACTAATTTCTGAATAGGGCCGAGGCCTATATTAAACTATATCTGAATAGGGCTTTGGCCCAGTCTATGCTTGAACTGCTCTCTAATACTGGTTGGGTTAGCTTACATACTGAGTTTTTACAAACTCACCCCCTTTCTTTTCCATCTGTGCAGGTGACCCCCAACCATAGAGGACTTGGAGCTGCGAGGGATTTAGAGCGACCACGTGAATTATTTTCCAGTTTAATATTTCCTAAATTTACTTTATTTCAGTATTCTTTTAATTTGGGTTTTCAAGTTGTAATAAGGCCGCTCGTATTTTTATTTTGGTATTTCTTTTGTTTTTATTTATTACTTGTTTTAAACAATAGACTAGTCTGCACGGATTCTTATTTCAAACTTAACCAACGTTTTCAAAACATACATTACGTGACAAATAGGTAACCTAATAACGATGACTAGACAATAAGATCTTTTAAAAATAAACTTCATTGGTAGTGTATAGGGTTTTTTTTTATAAACTAAACAAGTTCCTTAATTACAAAAGGGTAATACAGTTTTGCTAAAGGCAGCATAACAATTATTAAAAGAAGATCGAAGCGTAATCAATTGTCCACGTGACACACCAGATCTGGCCATAATGTCTAGGCTGAGTTTGGGGCGTTACATTTAGTGGTATCAGAGCCC
This sequence comes from Gossypium stocksii, assembly GCA_020496765.1. NCBI lineage: Eukaryota > Viridiplantae > Streptophyta > Magnoliopsida > Malvales > Malvaceae > Gossypium > Gossypium stocksii. Next base: position 18,620,993 of record CM035631.1, on the reverse strand, counting down.
GGTTACAACAACTCAGTTATGGATCAGGTCCAAATGTTTTCTTAAAATTTAAAGTAAGGTCTAAAATTGTGTTTTGAAAAAAAAACAGTTCTTAAAACTTCCTTAAGGAAATTTCTTTTATATTGATTTTCTTCAAGATGTGTGCATTTTTCTAAAAGTCTAAGGTTTTTGGAAACAAAGATTATTCGAAGAATTTAGCATCAACAAAACTTGTTTTTTTGATTCTGGTTTTCGAAGAGTGGCATACCGAATTTCTGACACCAAGTCTGTAAGTACCCTCTGCTTTACTGTGTATTATTAAGATACTGTGATAACTGAGAAATTACTGTAGATAGTACTAAGACCCTATTGAGGTTCTGTAGTTAGGGTAATACTGAGACTGTAGAGGACTGAGACAGTAGGAAAAACTAAAACTCTAGAAGACTGAGACTGTAGCTAGGCTACGATTCTGTGAAAACAAAAACTTTGAAATACTATCTCAGCATAAAACATCCGTAATAAATACTGGAATATTAAACTAATTCATAAAATTCGTAATCAGATAATACGATATGAGTACGAGGGCAACACGTGAAAAAGGCCGTGGACGTGGCCGAGGAAGTGCGCAAGCTGGGTCTTCATCTTCGGGACATATGCCAACTGAAGAGGTGCGAGCGCCACCAGTAACTGAGACCGAGTCCTATGATCGGGCTGCAGGGGATGACGCTTTGTCCCGGGCAATGTTGCGGGTTCTGGAAAGGGTTGCTGGAGCGAGTACTAGAACTGTAACTCGAGGATCTATTTCTGAGCGACTCCGAGCTAACGGAGTGGAGATTTTTAGGGGCATGTCTGGTGTAGCCCCGAATGTGGCTGAATATTGGTTGGAGGCCACGGAGCGGATCATGGACGACTTGGATTGTTCAGTGGAGTAGAAGTTAAAAGGCGCGGTATCATTGTTGTGTGACGAGGCCTACCAGTGGTGGATCACCGTGAGGGATGGTACCCTAGCTAAGTAGGTGAATTGTGAGTTGTTTAAGACTGCTTTCAAAGGGAAGTATGTCGGGGCAAGCTATGTGGACGCTCGAAGGAAGGAATTCCTGAATCTGACTCAGAGAAATAAGACTGTCGCGGAGTACGAGGCTGAGTTCCTAAGGTTAAGTCGGTATACTAGGGGTATAGTTGCTACTGAGTATGAGCACAGTGTGTGGTTCGAGGATGGCCTCAAAGATGAGTTAAGGGTGCTGATTGCTCTGCAGAGGGAGCGTGACTTTGCTACTCTAGTGGAAAAAAGCCAAGATTGCTGAGGAAGTGAAACGCACGGAGCGGTAGAACCGTGAAAAAGATTGAAACTGATTCAAGAAGGATTCTAGACCCTCGGGTGCTGCGGGTAGGACTATCAAAAGGCTAGAGTAGACGAGCCAATTCGAGCAGTTTCGGTGAATGTGGTTAGACTGCAGGCTTGTGGGGATTGTGGAAGAGTACATCTGGGTGAATGTTGGAAGTGTATTGAAGCATGTTTCCGGTGTGGGTCCAAGGATCATAGAGTCAAGGATTGTCCTCAGAGGCTGGCTCAGATGCAAGCTACTGAACCAAGGGTTGCTTAACCAGTGAGAGGAGGGCCACAACCACCGAGAGGTCGTGGTCAAGCTAGGTTCAGCAATGGAAATGGATGTGGATATGGAGCATCAGGTAGGGGTGCTGGAAATGCTGAGGCACGTCAGCCAGTGTTGGTTTATGCTGCTCGTCACCGAGAGGAAGGAGACGCACCTGACGTCATAACCGGTACGTTTTTAATTTATAGCACGCCATACACTACTCTGATTGATATTGGATCTACCCATTTGTATGTTGTTTGTGATGTGTTTGGGACATTTGGTGTGCAATCTGAGAAAACTGTGAGTGGGGTATCTGTGATAAGTCCACTGGGTCACTCGGTTAGGGTAGACAAACTCTTTAAAGATGTACCTTTAGAGACTCAAGATAGGATTTTCTCGATAGATTTGATGAAGCTACCCTTTAGAGAGTTCGATCTTATTCTAGGTATGGATTGGCTGGCTAAGCATGGAGCAACTTTAGATTGTGCGGACAAGCGGATGGTGTTAAAAACCACGGAGGATGAGGAGGTAATGGTAATTGAGGAGCGAAGAGATTACTTGTCCAACATTATCTCGACTTTGAGAGCTAAAAAGCTAATTCGCAAGGGTTGTGAGGCGTTTTTGGCATATGTGAGTCAGTTTGATTCTGAGGGTTTGACAGTAAGAGAAGTTAAAACTGTCAATGAATTTCAAGATGTTTTTTCGGATGAGCTCCCAGGGTTGCCTCCGAATCGTGAAGTCAGATTTGGTATCGACTTGTTGCTTGGAACGGCTCTAGTGTCCATCTCTCCTTATAGGATGGCATCGAAGAAGTTAATAGAGTTGAAAGCTCAAATTCAAGAACTACTGGATCGAGGTTTTATTAGCCCAAGTATGTCTCCGTGGGGAGCACTGGTATTGTTCGTGAAAAAGAAGGATGGGACAATGCGTATGTGCATCGATTATCGTCAGTTGAACAAACTGACTATTAAGAACAAGTACCCTCTGCCAAGGATCGACAACCTGTTTGACTGGCTAAGAGGAGCTTCAGTATTTTCCAAGATTAATCTTCTGTCTGGATATCATCAATTAAGGGTCAAAGAGGTAGATATTCATAGGACAACATTCAGGACTCGGTATGGTCATTACGAGTTTCTGGTAATGCCGTTTGGATTGACAAATGCACCAGCGGCCTTCATCAATTTGATGAATCGGGTATTCCAATCCTACTTAGACCAATTTGTGGTCTTCTTTATAGACGATATTCTGGTGTATTCGGAAACTAAGGAGAAACATGATGAGCATCTCCGTATTGTTCTGCAAGTATTGAGGGAGAAGTAACTGTATGCAAAATTCAGCAAGTGTGAATTTTAGTTGTGAGAAGTGGCATTCTTAGGTCACATTGTTTCTTCTGAGGGGATTAGGGTGGATCCTCGGAAAATTGAGGCAGTTCGGGAATGGAAGCCACTGAGATCTGTGTCGAAAATTCAGAGTTTTCTAGGTTTGGCAGGGTACTATAGGAGGTTTGTGGAAGGGTTTTCTTTGATTCTGACACCGTTAAGAAAACTTTTGAGAAAAGGAGTATCGTTTGTCTGGACTGAGAAACAGGAAGAGGCTTTCGAGAAGTTGAAGAAAGTTTTGACTGAGGCGCCTGTATTGATTCAGCTGGAGTCTGGGAAAGATTTCACTGTGTACAGTGATGCGTCGCATGTTGGTTTGGGCTGTGTGCTGATGCAAGAAGGTAAAGAGGTTGCTTATGCATCGTGACAGCTTCAGCCTCATGAAATGAACTACCTTACATATGATCTGGAGTTGGCGACAGTGATTTTTTACGTTAAAGATCTAGAGGCACTACTTATATGGAGAAAAGTGTATTATATACACGGACCATAAAAGTCTCAAGTATCTATTGAATCAGAAGGAGTTGAACCTTAGGCAATGAAGGTGGATAGAGTTGCTTAAGGACTACGACTGTTCGATCGAGTATCACCCAGGCAAAGCTAATGTTGTAGCTAATGCATTTAGTCGAAGAGCTGTAACTGAGTTGAGAGCGATGTTTGCTCGTCTGAGTCTGTATGACGATGGTAGCTTGTTTGCGAAATTACAAGTAAGACCAACCTGGATAGAGCAGATTAAGGAAAAGCAATTAGAGGATGAATCATTGGTTCCTCGTTTTCAACAAGTTAAGAGTGGGGAGACTTCTAATTTTGGGTTGAATAGTGAAGGAGTTCTGTGTTTCTGAGGGAGAGTGTATTCCGAGGGTCTCTGACTTGAAGCAGTCAATTCTGAGAGAGGCTCATGGCGGCCTTTGTGCCATGCATCCTGGAGGGAATAAGTTGTATCGGGATCTACGAGAGTTGAAACGGTGGCCTAGACTTAAGCGTGAAGTAACAGAGTTTGTGGGTAAGTGTCTGACATGCCAGCAAGTGAAAGCTGAGCATCAACTGCCATTTGGACTTCTGTAACCGGTGAAGATTCCACTTTGGAAGTGGAAAAGGGTAACCATGGACTTTGTGAGTGGGCTACCCTTGACGCCTACCAAGAAGGACTCTGTTTGAGTAGTTGTGGATAGGCTAAACAAATCTGCTCATTTTATACCTGTCCGAACCGACTACTCACTTTAAAAATTGGCCAAGTTGTATGTGGCGGAGATAGTGCGACTTTATGGAGTGCCAATTTCGATTATTTCTAATCAGGATCCTTGGTTTACATCTCGATTCTGGAAGAAGTTACATGAGGCGTTGGGTACACAGTTAGACTTCAGCACTACTTTTCACCTTCAAACGGATGGACAGTCAAAAATGGTGATTCAAGTTCTGGAAGACATGCTGAGAGGATGCGTTATTGATTTTTGTGGTAGTTGGGAAGAATACTTGCCGTTAGCAGAGTTTGCATACAACAATAGTTACCAGGCGAGTATTCGAATGGCACCATATGAGGCACTGTATGGTCGAAGGTGTCGTACGCTTACTTGTTGGATAGAATTAGGAGAACGTCAGGTTCTTGGGCCAGAGTTGGTAGCAGATACAGAAGATAAGGTCAAGCTAATTAAAGATCGGTTAAAAGAAGCATCTGATAGGCAAAAGTCTTATGTTGATCTGAAGCGTAAGGAAATTGAGTACTCGGTAGGAGATCTGGTTTTCCTAAAGGTCTCGCCTTGGAAGAAGATCTTAAGGTTTGAGAAGAAGGACAAATTGAGTCCCTAATTTATCGGGCCCTATCGAGTTCTTAAATGAGTGGGTCCAGTAGCATATCAGCTAGAACTACCAACAGAGTTAGACCGGATTCATGACATCTTTCATGTCTCCATGTTAAGGTGGTATCGATCTAATCCTTCCCAATGTACTAGTGGAAGAAATTGAAGTTAAAGCTAATTTGACTTTTGAAGAGGAAACTGTGCAAATTCTGGACCGTGATGTAAATGTGTTAAGGAAGAAGTCAGTTCCTTTGGTGAAAGTGCTTTGGCGAAATCATGGCAGAGAAGAAGCTACGTGGGAGCCAGAAGAGGCGATTCGTCAACAATACCCTCACCTGTTTGGACCAGGTAAATTTCAAGGCCGAAATTTCTTTAAGGGGGTAGAGTTGTAATGCCCCAATTTTTCGAGTATTTGAATTTCTACTTGGATTTAATTGTTGCTTGGCTTGATGTGTTATATTGATGTATTGAGTGTGTTTGGTGGACCTTTAGGAGGCCTTGGGTTAAGCCTAAGGTCTGGCAAAATTTTTATTTTTAGCCTTAGGGGAGAATGGACCTAAGCTAGTTGGGCTTTTAAATTAATATTGGGGTTTTAAGACACAAGAAGACCTGTGGTAAAGTGGCAAGGTAGCACCACTTAGAGCTTAAGGAGGTGGCGTGTGGAGGCTTGTGAGGGAGCTGAGGTTCAAATCCCTTGGTTAGCAAAGTGCATTCTTTTATTTTATTACATGTGCATGGTAAGTGGTGGACTCCAAGTGAAATTCTGAAGGAAAGAGTTCGAAGTGCTCATGGAATTAGGTGAGGAGTGACAAGGGGAGGTTATCTAGGAGAAAATTTAGGAATTTTGAAAGGGGAATAAGAGTTGGCCGACTAGGGGACTTTAGAATTGCAAGTTCGGTTAGGGACCTTAGGTATTTGCGTTTTCGGCATTTATTGTTTGTGTGTGCTGATTTCCTTTGGTTGTTGTTCTTTCGGGATTGGTTTTGGTCCTTTTCTTGGTTGCCGAATAGGTATAGTGGTTAGGTTCTTTCATTCCTTCTTTCTCCTTTCTTCTCTAGTCAGAAAAGCTGAACACTTTGGGCACTGTCCCCCTCTTGCCGATTTCTTCCTCTTGGCCGAACCTACTCTTCTTTTGTTTCTCTTCTTCCTTTTCAAAAGCCGAAAAACCCAAAATCCTTAAAGTTTCTTTTGGCCGACTGCCATAAGACCTAATCTAGTTCTTCTTCTTTCTCTTCTTCCCTTCGTTAGTAGAAATCTATTATCAAGAACCACATTGGCCGAATATCTCAAAACTCGAAACAAATAAGTCTCTTGTCAATTACCTTCTTTGCCGATTGCTCCTTAAGCCGAACCCTCTTCATCTCTATTTTGAAAAGTCAAACCTTGCAGACCCTCATCTCTCTAACGCCATAACTTCTTCTTCATCCATCTTTTCTTTCAAACCGAAACCTCCAAACTCTCTAGTGTGTTTTTCTGAAATCTGAATCCCATAGATCTCTTCTCTTCTCTTTTTGCATTCTGGCTAGATTTATAATAGATCTAAGTTAGATTAGTGATCGGTGGTTCTTTCGTGCGGCAAGGCTGTTAAGCAGACTTTTGGGTAAGTAGCTTCCTTCCTATTCTTTTCTTTCTTGGGATTCGAGAAAAGCCAAAGCTCCTAACCATGGTGCATTAATCAGCTTTGATCCTTCTTTGGGAACCGGTTCAAGATTTCTCCTCTTGTTTGTTTGTGTTCCTAGCCAGTCTTAAGGGTAGATCTTGTGAAGGGCGTTGGTGGATAGGAGATAGCAAAGTAATCTAGATCGGTGGACTAGATCTCGACAAAGGTAAGTGATGGTGTTATGTTAGTGATTGCCGAATGGGTAAGTCAACATGATGTGGATTTTCTAATGGATTGGGATCTGACATAGTGATTAATCTGATGTAGGTTGAGTGTTCGAAAGATCTCGACATAGTACAAAAATAGGTGTGTAATCGACACCCTCTAGTAGATTAGATCGGCAAAAGCCGAAAAGTCGAAATGCTGGCATTTCGAGGGCTTGGGAGCGTGTGAGCGCTCGTGGGTCGGTTTGAATTGGTAAAGTTGGTATTCATGAATGGTAAGACTGTTGTGCGCGTTTTCGTGCATTTGGGTGGTTTTGGGCCTCGATGGGCCAAATTTAGGCCCAATGGGCTTATGGGCCCATATGGGTGAAATCATGCGGTAAGTATATTCTAGTAATCTGGATATTAGATCTGCTAAAATATGTGTAAAATTTGGACTTAGTGGGGCACATGAGCTTGTGGGCTCTGTCGGGGCCATTATGGGTTTTAGGGCACGATGACTTTGTATAAATGAAATGGGCTGTTTGAGTCGCTCGGATGATGATAGATCTGTTTGTAGACTGTAATAAGCATGAAACTATAAAACCTAGTAAAATTACTGAAATACCCCTATAGGGTGAAAATTACTATTTTACCCCTAGGAGCTAAAAGACCATTTTACCCCTAGAGTAAAGTTGGCTGATTTGCATGCTACTATATCTGATATTTTGTATGCCATGACATGTATATTCTGATTTGCATGGGTTGGGATATTATTACGGAGGAAGTGCTAAAAGTGGCAATGCCACATATTCTGCTTAGAGGTTCTACCTTGTATTGCTGATCTAGTGGCTTGGCCACGATATCTGTTTAAGCAGCTTTGCTGTGACTGTGGTGTGTAGGGCTGGGTGGGTTGAGTTGTTCCCGACATGGTGTGTAGGGTTGGTACGGGTGGTGTGTAGGGCTGGATTGGGCTTGGGCTTTGCATACATGCATATATTATGATAATCTGATTTGTTACTGTAATGGGCCCAAGGCCACACTGATTTTTGAATAGGGCCAAGGCCCGGATTAAACTATATCTGAATAGGGCTTTGGCCCAGTCTATGCTTGAACTGATCTCTGATACTGGTTGGGTTAGCTTACACATTGAGTTTTCACAAACTCACCCCCTTTCTTTTCTATCCATACAGGTGACCCCCAACCATAGAGGACTTGGAGCTACGAGGGATTCGGAGTGGCCATGTGAATTATTTTTTGGTTTGATATTTCCTAAATTTACTTTTTTTCAGTATTCTTTTAATTTGGGTTTTCAAGTTGTAATAAGGCCGCTCTTATTTTTAGTTTGGTATTTCTTTTGTTTTTATTTATTACTTATTTTAAACAATAGACTAGTCTGCGCGGATTCTTATTTCAAACTTAACGAACATTTTCAAAACATACATTATGTGACAAATAGGTAACCTAATAACGATGACTCAATAATAAGATCTTTTAAAAGTAAACTTTATTGGTAATGGATAGGGTTTTTTTTTATAAACTAAACAAGTTCCTTAATTACAAAAGTGTAATACAGTTTTGTTAAAGGCAACATAACAATTATTAAAAGAAGATCGAAGCGTAATCAATTGTCTATGTGACACACCAGATCTGGCCATAACGTCTGGGCCGGGTTTGGGGTGTATACCGACCAAGCTTCGACAAGTGAGAAAGATCTCGATTGAACCTTAGGAATCAAATAGGATACAAGTGGCATGTCACTAGGAAACCAAGTGTTTAAGTGATAAGTGGTAGCTTCGGCTACAGGTGAAAGTGGTAGCTTCGGCTACAAGTGATAAGTGGTAGCTTTGGCTACAAGTGATAAGTGGTAGCTTCGGATACAAATAAGTGTGGCACTTATGTGCAAGACTTTCGGGTATCCTTTAGAATTACAAGTGGTTCAATGGGTGATTCAACGAAATAATGAAGTGTGAGTGTATGTGATTACATTATGGATTGGCACAGGTACGTATGCGAAACTCCTAAAAGATGAGTTCGATATGTGATGAACCATTGGTAAGGTTGTGAATTAGTAAGTTGTGATAGTAAGGTTTTAATAGTATTCATGGAATTGATGTAATTTCAATTGTATGTTAAATGTGTGTTTATAATGCTTATTATTTGCATATAAACTTACTAAGCTTTATAGCTTACACTATCAAACTATCTTTGGTATATGTGGTCATTAATATTTTGAGTTATGGCATGTATAGAGGATTTGGTTATTTTGTTATATGTGTCATATTTGATTGGGCCAAGAATGTTGGCTTATTTTGAGGAATGATCATTTTTGTATAAGGCCATTTGAAATTGGCCAATATTGGTTATCGGTATATGCATATGATGACGTTATTCATGGATGCGGTAGCTTGTATGATTTAGTTGATTAATGTGTGATGTATAGGCATGATGTATGTGGCATGTGGTCGAAGTGTGGATGTTTTAATTATGGATATTTGGTTGTGTAATTATAACATGCTTTGTGTTGGTGAAATTGGTATAGATATGTAACACCCCTTAACCCTTTCCGTTCACCGGAGGGTTACGAGGTACTACGAAAACACCCCTTTTATGCATATTATCAAAAATGTGTTTCAAACTCACTAAGTTGGTCAAAATTTCATAAACAGATCATAACTCAAAGAAATCAATTTAAGGATGCTAACTACTAAATAACCAAATTCTCATGCTAGTAATTTATTAAATAGAAATTCTACTTCAGCATATCTCATGATCCCATCATCTAATTAGTAGTGATTCATTTAAAAGAAAAAAAAAAAAAAAAACAAAAGTTGATTCATAAAATCAAAACATAGCCACATTTAAAAACTTCAACACTTAGGCCATATTCGCATGGCCATTTATGAACAAAAGAGTATTTATAACATCAACATTTTCAAAATAAAGTCTATACATGCCAAAATAACAAGTTCAAGACTACTAGGACGAGATACCAAAACGTTGCTGGCAGGTGTGATGACTTGATGGCGGTCCCAAGTTTATGACGGATTAACAGAACCTAATGAAAAACAATTAAACACACCACATGAGTATTGCAACTCAGTAAGTTATAAACATTACGGTATAACAACTTGTTTAATAAGATGCAATAGCTACTAAAAGCAACCACTCTAGTTACACTTCGAGAAACATTTAGCTTTCTTACTCTTGATAGACAACCACTTTCCTATGGCATTTGTCCACAACCCTCGGATACTTAATCGGAAAACTTTTGCTCATCATTTGTTCCAAACCGCACATATAGTGCTCTTCAAAGCCGTACCCATGAAGCCATTCATTATCTCTCTCATAATGTCGTTTACATCCGTACCCCTAGTACTATGCCATCCGCACATATTGTGCCATTCATTCCGCACACACGGTGCCATTTAACTGCACTTATAGTGCCAATTTACCGCACGTACAGTGCCATTTAGCTGCACTTAGAGTGCCATTTATCCGCACTTATAGTGCCATTTAACCGCACGTATAGTGCCATTTAGCTGCACTTATAGTGCCATTTAACCGCACGTATAGTGCCATTTAGCCGCACCTTTAGTGCCATTTATTTCCTCTTCTACACTAATCAAATTTGAATATATATATATATATATATATATATAATCACAATTCTATCAAGCAAGCAAATATGTATATCTATGTAAATTTCATGAGTAAACCTTTCATGATTAATATGCACCATTTAGGTATAATAACTAAATTCATAATTGCTTATACACTTACTTGGTGATCCGAAGGATTTGCTTCTATGGCTACTCGATGATCTTGGTCTTTCCTTTGTCCGACTCTCCCCTTTGATGCTCTTGTGCTTAATTTGATCAAAACATTTCATTTAATTAGATTTCCAATCCATTTCCTTACTCAACAAAACATATGCAAATAGTACGCTTAAATTTCATTCCCTAATAGCCATTCAGCATGTCACATATATATATATATATAGATATATATATATATAGATATATATATACCACTTCATCTTCATTTCAAATTAACCTATTTAGCACATTATGTTTACATAATTTACCTACTTTTCATAGTAGCCATTCGGTCATATAGATTCACATGTACACATAAGCATACAAGCCAATTAACCTTTAATATTTATTTTGTACATTTAACTAGCTCAATCTTCCTATTCGGCCATTTCTATTAATACATTTCAAAGTCCACTACATTATAATCAAAGCCGAATACCAAAAGCAAATAAAATTACCTTAAACTAACTTATCAAGCTTCAATTCAATTTCATTGTTTAAGTTCATGTTCGGCAACCTTTCTAACCATTTTAACAATTCACAAATGATCCTTTCATACTACTCCTTTCGAATTACTAACAATTTAGACCTAGTATAAATTTTAAGCTCATTTGATTACTATAAGTAAACTTTTAACATCTAAACACTCTGAATGTCACCTAACTCAAATATAGCCGAATACATGCTAGCCATAACTCAACAATTCATACATTTGCAATTTATGCTCTTTATTTAACACCCAACTACATCCATTCAAGGCTCGATTCAACAACTTACACAACTAGTAACTAAAAATCACATTTGGCATCTATATCTATCTATATATATATATTTAAGCACACAAGCCAATTCCAATTTATCATCAAATCTATGCAATTACTCAATTAACTAGCTCACACTTCAATTTGCACTCTATAACGTCAACCCCCAAGTTCTCATGTAAAACAACCATGACCGAATGTTTTATACACTTAAATTTCACAAATTAACACATGGGTTGTAAGCAAAGCTTAATGATCAACCAAACTTCATAAAATCTAAAGCAAATAACACCATTTCTTACCTTAATTTGATCTTCCATTAGCTAGCTGAATGTTTCTTCTTTTCCTATTTTCTTTCCTTTTTGTTTCGGCCAAGAACATAAACAAATGAACAACCATTTGTTTTACTATTACATGCACTTACTATTATAATTGAATTACTTCTTTAGCCTTATCATAATTAATTCTTATTCCACTAAGCAAGGGCCGAATGTGTCCATGCCAATCTTTCATGGTTCAATTGCATCATGAGCCCTCTCACATCACTAGTCCACTACAATTTGGTATTTATAAAATGGTCTTCAAATTTTATTTTATTTTATTCAAGTAATCAAGCCATAATTTGACAATTTGATATCAAATTGGAGAAATTAAAACACCAAATTTTTCACACGAAATAAGTTACTCATCAAGGACATAGAAAATAATATTTTATTATTTTTATTTATTATTATTATTATTATATTTTTTTAACTCGGTTTAATGGTTACGTAACCACTTCCCCGATTAGGGTCAACTTACAACTGTCACAACTCTCCCCCTTTAGAAGTTTTTGTCCCCAAAAAACTTACCGGTGAATAAATTAGGGTAGCGCTCTTTCATCGAGCCTTCAAGCTCCCAAGTTGCTTCTTCAATTCCATGTTCAAGCCATAATACTTTCACCAATGGAATCTTTTTATTTCGCAATTCTTTCACCTCACTTGCTAAAATATGAACCAGTTCTTCTTCATAACTCAAATCAGACTGAATCTCAACCTCCGTAGGGCAAATCACATGAGAGGGATCGGATCTATATCGACGGAGCATTGAAACATGAAAAACGTTGTGAATTCTTTCAAGTTCAGGGGGCAAAATCAACTTATAAGCAACCGGTCCAATTCTCTTTGAAATCTCATACGGTCCGATAAATCTCGGACTTAATTTGCCTTTACGGCCAAAATGGAGTATCTTTTTCCATGGTGAAACTTTCAGAAAGACTTTCTCTCCCACCCGAAATTCTATATCTTTACGCTTTAAATCTGTATACGATTTCTGGCGATCCGTAGCTGCTTTCAGGCTATCACGGATTATCTTCACTTGTTGTTCGGCCTCTTTAATTAAATCAACTCCATATAACTTATTCTCACTAAGTTCGGTCCAAAACAATGGCATACGGCATTTACGACCGTATAAAGCCTCATAAGGCGCCATCTTGATACTCATTTGAAAACTATTATTGTAGGCGAATTCAATCAATGGTATGTATTTCTCCCACGAACCGTTAAACTCGAGAATACAACATCTCAACATATCTTCAAGTATTTGAATGGTTCTTTTAGACTGACCATCGGTCTGGGGATGAAAGGCGGTGCTAAACTGAAGCTTAGTGCCCAATGCCTCATGTAATTTCCTCTAGAATCGCGAAGTAAACTGTGATCTCTATCCGAAACAATAGAAGTTGGCACCCCATGCAACTGTATAATCTGGGATACGTACAATTCCGCTAGCTTATCAAGTGAATAGTCCTTACGAACGGGAATGAAATGAGCTAACTTCGTTAATCTATCAACAATAACCCAAATGGAATCTTTCTTGCTTGGTGTCAACGGTAAACCGGATACAAAGTCAATCGTAACCCGATCCTACTTCCACTCGGGTATCATAATCAGTTGAAGCAATCCCAAAGGCACTTGATGTTCCGCCTTCACTTGTTGGCATATTAAGCATTTCGAAACAAAGTCAGAGATGTCTCGTTTCATACCGTGCCACCAATATTGGAGCTTCAGATCATTGTACATCTTCGTGCTACCCAGATGAATAGACATCTGACTATTATGGGCTTCATTCAAGATCATTGAAATAATCTCTAAATTTCTTGGAACGCACAATCGATTTTTGAACTTCAAACAATCATTATCGTCGATTTGAAACTCTGAATCTATATTAGGATCACACTGAGCTCGTTTAGCAACCAAATCCTTATCAACTTTCTGGGCGTCACAAATTTGTTGTATCAGCATCGGTTTTGCTTTCAATTCCGCTATCAACATATTATCAGCGGACAAAGACAATTGTACATTCATCACTCGAAGGGCAAACAGTGACTTTCGACTTAGAGCGTCTGCAACCACATTAGCTTTTCCCGGGTGATAATCAATGACGAGCTCGTAATCTTTCAATAATTCCAACCACCGTCGTTGTTTCAAATTCAGATCTTTCTGTGTCATTAAGTACTTGAGGCTTTTATGATTGGAATAAACATGGCATTTCTCCCTAAACAAATAATGACGCCAAATTTTTAAAGCAAAAATGATGGTAGCTAATTCGAGATCGTGCGCCGGATAGTTTCTCTCGTGAGGTTTTAACTGTCTTGAGGCATACGCAACAACTCGACCCTCTTGCATCAAAACACAACCTAGACCATTTAAAGATGCATCGCTATAAACTACGAACTCCTTACCGGATTCTGGCTGAACTAACACTGGAGCCTCCGTCAAAAGGGTTTTTAGCTGGTCAAAACTTTTCTGACAGTTTTCAGACCACTCAAACTTGACATCTTTTTGTAGCAATTTAGTCAACGGTATCGCAATCATCGAAAATCCCTTTACAAATCGTCAATAGTACCCGGCAAGTCCCAAAAAGCTCCGAATTTCTGTTACATTCCTTAGAGGTTTCCAATCGAGAATGGCTGAAATTTTGTTCGGATCAACTCGAATACCCGTAACTGATACTACGTGTCCCAGAAAGCTAACCTCGCGCAACCAAAATTCACATTTGCTGAATTTTGCGTACAGTTGATTATCTCGTAGGGTTTGCAGCACCAATCTCAAATGCTCAGCATGCTCGATCTCGTCGCGAGAATAAATCAAAATGTCATCGATAAATACCACCACAAATCAATCAAGATACGGTCTAAACACTCGATTCATAAGGTCCATGAAAACCGCAGGGGCGTTAATGAGTCTGAATGGCATTACTAAAAATTCATAGTGTCTGTACCTCATTCTGAAAGCAGTCTTTGGCACGTCAGAATCTCTCACTCTCAGCTGATAATAACCGGATCGCAGATCAATCTTTGAAAACACTAAGGCTCCTTTCAGTTGATCAAACAGGTCGTCGATTCGAGGTAATGGATATTTATTCTTTACAGTCACCTTGTTTAATTGTCTATAATCAATGCACATTCTCATAGTTCCATCTTTCTTTTTCACAAATAAAACTGGTGCGCCCCATGGTGAGAAACTCGGTCGTGCGAAACCCCTATCTGTCAATTCTTGTAGCTGAGTTTTTAATTCTTTTAACTCTGTAGGCGCCATTTGGTACGGGGCGATCGAAATCAGAGTCGTACTCGGAACCAACTCTATACCGAACTCGAATTCTCTAACAGGTGGCAATTCCGGCAATTCCTCGGGAAACACATCCGGATACTCACTGACTACAGGTACAACCTCGAGCTTTTGTTCAGATACTTTATTATCTAAGATATACGCCAGATAAGCTTCACACCCCTTTTTCACATATCTTTGGGTCGACATTGAAGATATCACTGCCGGTGGCTCGTTCAAATTGGTGGACTCCACCCGAATTATTTCTCCGTTTAAACATCGCAATTCAATTGATTTTCTTTTACAATTCACCACCGCATCATGTGCGGATAACCAGTCCATACCGAGAATAATATCAAATTCATCGAATGGCAATAGCATTAAATCGGCTCGGAAACAAGAGTTTCGAAACATTAGAGGGCAGTTCTTGCACACTTTATCTACTAAGACATATCGACCCAAAGGGTTTGACACTCGAATTACGAATTCAGTAGACTTAACAGGAAGAGTCTTAGTGGATGCCAATGTCTCACACGCATATGAATGGGTTGACCCGGGATCAATCAAGGCAACAACATTAGAGTTGAAAAGAGTGAAAGTACCAGAAATAACATCAGGGGAAGAAACATCCTCTCTAGCTCGGATAGCATAAGCTCTCGCAGGAACGCAAGCCTCTGACCGAACGGCTGTATCAGAAGTCCCTCTTTGGGTACCACTCCTACCTCCCACACTTCTCGGTGTCCTACCCCTAACAGCAGCACCACTCGACCTTATATCTCTCGTACTATCTTTCTCAACAGGTTTCGTACAATTTCGAACATAATGATCTAGCGAACCGCATCTATAACAAGCTCGGTTATTAATCTTGCCCCAACACTCGCCCACATGTCATCTTCCACACTGTTGACATTCCGATTTCATTTGTCGATTGTTGCCCACACTAGCAACCAAAGTAGCTCGAGATTCCGTCGAAGGTCGCTCTCGGATTGAAATCCCGGTATTTGTCTTGAACTTGTTATTTTCATCTCTGAATTTTTTTGAGGCCGACAATGGAGCTTTTCCCATTGGTCTCTTGCGAAAATCTTTAGCTTCTGATTCTGCTTTTCTTTTCTCCTTCCCGAGCTCCTCTACCTTGCAAGCCCGTTCAACGAGTACCACGAATTCTCTTATTTCAAGAATACCCACCAGCAGTTTTAAGTGTTCATTTAATCCCTCTTCAAATCTTTTACACATTGCATCTTCATTGGCAACACATTCTCGGGCATAGCGACTGAGCCTCACAAATTCACGTTCATATTCCGATACAGCCAGACAGCCTTGTTTAAGTTCCAGAAATCCCTTGCGCTTCTGGTCGATAAATCGCTGACTTATATATTTCTTTCGAAATTCTGTCTGAAAGAAGTCCCACGTAACCCATTCCTTTGGAACAATTGCAATCAAAGTACTCCACCAATAATAAACCGCATCTCGTGTAACGCCCTGATTTTTGAGATTTTTCGGGTTTTGTGAATTTTAGTGAAATTTTTAAAATTTTGGTGTTTTAAAGGTTGATAATGTATGTACATGTGTTAGTGGGCCTATAGAAGGCCCAAGTTTAAGTTAAAACCCGGTAAAATATTAAGTTGGATTTTCAAGTGAAAGGGGACTTGGTTAAGTGGGCTTTTAAGAAAAACCGTGTAAAATATGTCACAAGTGAGCTCTTGGTAAAGTGGCAAGGTGGAGCCACTAAGCTCCTAGAAAAGTGGCGCCTAAGTGGATATTCAAGGACAAGGGTTCGAGTTACAAGGTAAGCGTAGAGTTCTTTTTAATTTTTAAGCATGTGCCGGGCATGTGCCTAACTTAAGTGAATTTCGGGAAGTGGGCTTTAGGGACTTGGGCCGATTGCTTTAGAGGGACTACTAGGGTTATATCATTTTCTTTTTTCTGTCATGACAATTAGGGTTAGCCACCTTAGGAATTTTTCTCTGTTCTACTGTCAGAAAAGCCAAAAGTTGCCTCCATGGAAAGCTCATAGCTGAATTCTTCCTCTCCACCTCTACCATTGTTTTTTTCATTTTTCTTCTTCCCCTTTGATCTCTTCCCTAGCCGAATACCCACCTTGCACAGATCCACTCTTTCTTTTGCTTTCATTCCTCTTAAAATCAACCATAACCGATTGCTCAAAGTGCCAGAAATCCCGAAAACTGCTTCCTTTCTTGCCGATTTCTTGTAAGCCGAATCACCCCTATTCCTTTCACCTGTTGTGGCCGATTACTACACTCCCTTGAATCACACCATTGTCGACACCATCACCCAAAATCTACACCCAAAACGCCATCCTCTTCTCTTGTTGAAAAGCCGAAATCACCATAGTTGTAGGGAGATAGCCGAGATTGCAAATCTCAGAGATAAGGTTTCTACTGACGTTTAAGGGTCAGATTTACATCAGATCTGCATAAGAATTGAAGGGAAATCGTTGGTAAGTGTTTAATACTTCAGATCTGTTCAATATTTCATATTTAGAAAAGCCGAAAGTCCCTAAAGTTAAGGATTTTGTCGTTTTGGACTTTTGGTAAATCAAGT
Source organism: Gossypium stocksii (assembly GCA_020496765.1). NCBI lineage: Eukaryota > Viridiplantae > Streptophyta > Magnoliopsida > Malvales > Malvaceae > Gossypium > Gossypium stocksii. The sequence continues at coordinate 18,603,716 of CM035631.1, read as the reverse complement.
GGTGTTTTCTTTGTTCTTTTTGTGTGTTAGTTAGACAAGAAGGTGATCAAACAAGGAGTTGAAGACATTGGAACATCAGATCTAGATCTAAAGGGATCTAAATCGACAAGGTAAGAACATTAAGGCCATTGGAGGTGTTGGCCGAATGTGTAAGTAAGGCTTTGGGTAAGTTTTCAATTCAGATTAAGTGTTGGTATGGTCTAATCAATTAAGTATTGGATTGTAGGGATTGACGCATAGGAGATCTCGTAGGAGAAACTGCAAAACAGGTGTGTGTTTTGAACTCCTTTCAATGTGCAAATCGGCAAAAGCTGAAAAGCCGAAATGCCGAAGTTTCAGTATTTCGAGAGCTTGTGAGCGTGCGAACGTTCTCAAGTTAGTAGGAGAAGGTTAGTTTTGGAATCGGCACTGTTAGGCGTGTTGACCGCTAAATTTTGGACATTATGGTAAGTTGGGCCTCAGTGGGCCAAATATGGGCCCGATGGGCGATTTGGGCCCATGTGAGTAAAAATGGGTTTAAAGGTAATATTGTGAACTGTAGGCGTGAAAACAGTTAAAACAAGGTAACTGATTATGAAATTGGGACTAAATGGGCCTAATGGGCCAATCGACGTAATAGGGCTCATTAGGGGTTTTAGGGCTTGAATGCTAAGACTAAAAAACTGAGTTAACCGGACTTCTGTGACAACTATGTGATTAATAAATACTGTAATAAGCATAAAATCTGTAACAGGAGAGCAAAATTACTGAAATACCCTTAGGGTAAGAAATTACTGTTTTGCCCCTAGGTAGAAAATTACCGTTATACCCCTAGGGCTAAAATTGACTATGCTGTTTGACATGACTGTTACTGTTATTGTATGCCATGATATATATCTATTGCATGGGTTGGGTTTTGATAATGGAGGAAGTGTGAGTGGCACAGCCACGTTACTGAAAAGGGGCTTTTAGTGATTTAGAGTCACATGGCCAAGCCACACGACCGTGTGACTAATTTTAGGATTTAGAGATCCCATACGGGCGTGTTTTTCGATACACACGACAGTGTCTGGTGGGAACACAGGCGTGTGAGACCATCACACGATCATGCTTGCCCTGCACCTTATTTTATCGAATTTGGATAGGGAGTTACATGGCCTGTTCCCATGGTCGTGACTCTGCTTCACACGAGCATGTGTCTTTGACACACGATTTTGTACAACCCTTCACATGGACGTTTGGACCCTTACATGGCCTGGATTGCTTCACATGGCCGAAGCACACAGGCTTATTGCCCTATCTCGCCAAACTCTAGTTTTAGGTCAAATGTAAGTGTAATCGCAACTCTGTGTGTTCCAACCCTCGACTAAGCTTATTAAGGGTAATTATGACTCTGTTTTGGGCTTGAAATGTATGTTATTTGTGATTGGCTGTGTGATGAGCTTGATACTGAGTCTGAGTTATGAGTGTGCAAATGTCTGATTACATAACTGACTAATCAGACGTGAGTGTCTACTTCTGATTGACTGTCTGAAACTAGTATTCTGATTGTGTACATCTGATGGCATACATACATATGCATATACTGTTTTTGGGTGGGATTTTGGAGAGAAGGGAGATTGATATTGACTAAACTGGTAGTTGATCTGCTGGTTGTGAGCCCCTAATACCTAGAGGGTTGTGGGCGGTCCCAATACCCTGAGGGTCGTGGACAATGCGGATGGTCATCGTTGCCAGGCAACCCAGGATGACATCATATCTGTATAGCGGATTATCGCATTGCACTGTACCGCATGTACGTTAGCTACTCTACATACCATTGACTAAACTGATAGTTTTACTGCAACCTATTAGTATAGTAGATTACCGTATTGCACTATACTGCATGTGCGTTAGCTACACTACGTACTACTATCTGATCCGGCAGTTCATACTGCATGTCTGTACTACAGTTTACCACATTGCATAATACAGCTTATACGCTAGCTTTGCTGTGTCATATACGAGATTGTTAGTTTATCTACACACTATTAGCCCCAATACCTAGAGGGTTGAGGGTAGTCCCAATACCCAGAGGGTCGTGGAAAATCCTGATAGACATCATTGCCGAGCAACCCGGGATGACATCAGTTGGAGTGCAGGGTTGGATGGACCTTACAAGGTCCTGAGTGGAGTGATTGATGGGATGAGCTTAAAGCTCTTATGAGGAATGATAGGGGACGGAGATGTGTGTTGGCTGGATGGGTGGGAATTTTACAACTCATTTGCATTCATAAACATCTGATTGATCTGTTAGACTGAATTGAAACTTGTGAATGATTGAGAATTACTGATACCGTGACTGAATGTGTTACTGTTTGACTAAAAGGCACTTGTACCTATGTGAATTCTGTAGACTTTATCTGCAACTGTCTGACTGAACTATTATTGTGACTGTGTGACTGACTTGTGAATTATTGCTACTGTATCTAAATGGCACATGAGACTGTGTGTGTCTGATTATCCTATGTGACTGAAAAGTGCTTATGGTATATTGATTTTGGGCGAATGTGCTCAACTGTCATCTCTCGGTAAGTTTGCTTTGCATATGTCAACCAGTTCTAAATAGTTTTGTAAGTTAGTTCTGCTTCACAATGAATCTGAACTGCTTCCAGGCTTTTTGTTTCTGTCCCTGTTTCTGTTTCTGTTTCTGTAGTTTAACTAGTTTGATCTCACATTAAGCTCGAGTAGCTCACCCCCTATTTTGTTTCCCCTTTCAAGTACCATTCTGATTTCTGATGCTGGACTCAGTATGCGAAGGTCTCAGACAGTTTCAACAGTATGGAGTATCAATATTTTATTTCTGTTACGACTTTATTATTTGGTTAATTTTAAATTGTAAGGTTTTATAATAATGTGGTATAAGTTAATTTTAAATTGTAAGGTTTTATAATAATGTGGTATAAGTTAATTTTAAATTGTAAGGTTTTATAATAATGTGGTATAACTTTCATTAAAACTTTTATTTGTACATTTTATACTATTTAAACTTATGGATGGAATTTTAAAGGATTAAATGTTTTTGGTTCATTAGGAAATAATTTTTTTGGAAATGGAATTTAGGATGACAAGTTTTATAAAGTTTCTTATGATCACCTCGGTGATCAATGTAGGATCCTGAATTCGGTCTAAACTTCTAGGCCGGGTTGAGGGTGTTACATTCTTTGTAATATTCAATTCTTTTTGATGTATTATTTGTGCTTCTACTTGAATTTTTTTACACACCGAGCATCATAACTCACCCCTTTCATTTCACTATTTTAGGTAATCAATAGAGTTATGATTGGCCAGCGTTTAGGAGCTTGAATTATTTTTTCTCACATAAGATGGTTTGAATATTTATTAATTTAATTTTTTGGACTTTTGATAGTTGGACCAATTTTCAAATTTAATTTTAGTTTTGGGTTTTGTGGAGATTTTTGGTAATTAGTTAAAAATTTCTCCATGATTTCTGATAATTAAAATGAATGCACAACTTTTTAAAGTTAAAGCAATTTTCACTACAAAATAATATGAGGAAATGAGGTTTTTGAAAAAAAATAAAAAAGCTAATGATATGTTCATTGTTCATATTACTGCATTAATACAGAACAAATGTTTTGAAGAAACCCCTTTTGTAAGTGGTATGTTTTTACAAATAATATAATGAAACAAGTTTTCAAAAAGTGGTGAACGAATTTTCAAGTAGTTAATGTAACCTTCAAGATCCGGTCGTAATGTCTAGGCCGGGTTTAAGGTGTTACAGAGAAACAAAAAATGCGTTTTGTTGGAAGCAATTTTTTATTAAGGTGGTAGCTAGGGGTTTAGATAGCATCCTCTTCTAATGGCATGAAACTTGAACCTATGACTATATAACCACCACCAAATGGGGGACTGAGTTACACTTGAACCCGGAATCGTATAACCATCGTCAATTAGGATCCCTATATATACTTGAACCCGTGATCGTATAACCATCATGAACTGAGAGTCTGAGTTGCAATGCGACATCTTTTAAGGTGATGATGCACTCCACACACAACAAATGAAATGTGTTGGTCTCTAAGCACCATCGCATTACCATGAACTCAACCATACCTTAAAACTATCACAATTTTTTCTTAAAATACAAATAAATCTTTTTCCCCAAATTTTCAACATCCAATAAAAATATATTCTCAAAAGGAAGAAAATCCTAATTTGGGGAAAAATGACCTAATTATCCTATTAACTTTAAAAATCGTCCTTTTTTTAATAATTAACCCACAAAACCTTAATTCTAAAAGAAAAGAAATTCTTATAAAAAAAACTCTTGGGTTACCTGTCTACAAAGACCAATATGTCAAAAGCTTGGCATTGTTTTGTTCTACAATTGCAGGAGTCTTACACTTGGCAAGAAGCCTCTTCCTAATCTTCTTCGGTACATAAACAATGATCTCACTTGCCAAAAATTCCTAAACCTTCACTCTACCATTCTTAAGCTCAAGCAAAAGAGAGAAAGGATTAGAGAAGAAATTAGTCTTAAGCAAAACCAAAACCCAGAATTATAAGACAAAACCCAAATCTCTAAAATCACAAAAAGTATTTAGAAAAAGAAAAACAAAAATTAGAAAACCCCAAAATTTATAAGGATGAGAGAAATGAATTTTAAGCTTACATAACCCAACCTAGTTGGTTCTTTAGTTGATTTGGTTGGCTTGAAAATTCAAAGGGTTTACTTTTAATATGAACTGGAATTTTTTTTGGTTCAATTCTTTATCTTTGACACGAGATTCAACAAAATAATAAAACTCTTAAATTTCTATTGCAACATCATGTTTTAGAAATTTTTATTTATTTTTTCTTTAATTCTTTAGCTAAATTTCTACATAATTGTAATAGAATATATCATAACCCAACACGAAAAAAGGCTAACCAAAGACTCTACACTCTTCTTTTCATCTCTTTCACCAGAGACCCATTTTCTTCAAACCCAAACCACCCAGATGAGGAAGAGGATAAACTGGCCAACTCAGCTACAAGCTAAATGTTGTTCCAACAATGGTGCGATGAGCGTGGACCGAACCCAGGAATGTTGTTTACCAAGATCATCTAATATGAACTTTAGAAGGATTAGGGCAAAGCAAGTTAAGGAAGTACTGTTGGACAGAGTGATTGGAAGAGCATATGCATGGCACTATCTGCCAAAAGGATGGCAGTAACTGGGATTAATGATCAGAGATATTGGAATTGGGTTTCTACAAAAGAATCTAGGTTAGACATTTATATTATTATGCTTCAATACTAAATTCATTGGTACAATTTATTGATTTTGATATTGTGTTACTGTGGGATTGAGATGCTTGTATCTTGAAATGTTTCTAGTATTATTTTCAACTAGCTTGTTAGAATTTTGTATTGATTACTTAAAGAAGTACAAAATGGAATTAATTATGTCAATTCTGCTTCTATATGGAGCACATAAATGGTTAAGCTATATATTTGTTGGAATGGGGTATTTGGTGAACTACATTGCCAACTACATTTCTCATTTATTCTTTAGTGGGAGGAAATGCATTCGAGTGCTACTTAACTGCAATTTTCTAGGGTTTTGCCTTTTTTTTGATGTTTTCTTTATACAAATGGTTTTATGTAGAAAGATTGAAATATTTAAGAGTTTGCATCTTTGTTGCTGGTTCATCATTAATCTTCAGATGATGATGGAATCTTTTACTAAGTCTTGTTCAGAAATTAATTTTTTCTTCATTGCCAAATTGTTATTCTCAAGGGAATTTTATTGGTTGGATTTTGGAAAAGGTTTTCAAAGAAAGATAATTAAGTTTATATGCTTGGATATTGTAATAAGAAATTCGTGAGCTTTAATGAATTGAGATAATGTTGTGTAGTGTAAGTTCACTTTTGTTGACGTCCTTGTTATCAAAGATTAAGGAGTATTGTGTATCTAGATAGCCTTGAGAATATATTTATGTTCCATTATGATTGGTTCATGTCGATAGCTTTATCTTTTTTAGATGTATGTATTTTGGGTTAGGAGTGTTATTTTGATGGTGAAACTTGTTGAATGTATGAAGAAGTGTACAAATGTTGATATGTTAAGCTTTTGATTTTTATCTCCCTTTATATCCTTCTCCTAAGGGTGTTTACTTGTTAGAACTATTTTTCCCATTAGTGCAGGATAATAATTAATAAGCATCAACCAATTGCCTATTTATTGAAACAATGCGCTAACCGTTTCCATATCTTTGTGAGAAAAAGGTTGTCTTCTTCTATTGCTTAGTGCCTTCTAAAAATTAATCTCTTCACAGAAGTTTATACTTTCCTTTAGATGATTATAGTGCCAAAACAATGTGTATACTTGAATTTTATTTTTGTTGGATAACCATACTGACTATTTCTATCTTTTATTAGGCATGATATGATCTCATCATATTGAGACAATTATCGAACTACTCTAAGTGTAACTTGTAGTTTTTATGAGTGAGGGCTTGATAGAAACAAAATTGTATTACTGAAGCAGGCTTCTAGCTTCTAGTACTCTCATTTTATCATTTCATTGGTTACTTAGCTTGAACATTTTTATTTTCTTTAGCTAGAAATAGTTCATTTATTGATTTGAATGATTAAGGCGTAGTAAATTTGGTGGAGACTGATAATGATTTTGAATACTGGTATTTATCTCACAAGTATGTGCATGGCGTTCAATTCTAAGTGATTGTTGTTTAGATGTTTCTTTTTATGCTCTTTTTGCAGTGGTAGAGATGTTTTATATACCATTGAAAACTAATGAAGCTATTTAGATTTAGTGTTTTGTGGAGCTATTTATTTATTTCTTCCAAAACAAAATAAGATGAGTAGTAGCTTGACCATTTTTAATGCAAATTTTAGTGTTATATGTAAATAGCTAATCATTTGCAATTTAGGGGGTTTAGCCCTCACCAAATGTTTTAAGTTCTTTATAACCTCTCCAGCTTAAAGCTAGACAAGCCTTTAACTTGATTTGGCAAGCCATGTTTTATTGCACTCGCCCTTCAGCATTAATTGTTGAGATATAGATGATTTTTCTTTTAAGATGGCAAAGGTGTGTTTATGCTAGAGTAATTTTGTCAAGTGTTGTAATTAGAGCATAACTCACTAAGGCTAGAGTATAATTTTATATTAGAAAAATTACTGATATTTTTCTCTTGTGTTGCAAATATAAGTATAAGAGACAAAGCCCCTTAGCATTTTCACACACACATCAATGGAAGTATAATTAGATGATATAAATAATTAATGATGTCTTTCTTAAGTTTAGCAGTTCACCAAATTTATCTCCACTATGACATATCAAAGGGATAAGTTACAAGTGGACAAAGTCACCAATTTTTTTCAAGCCTACCTTAATAAAGGGTTCGCAAAAGGGATAAGTGTCTTGCAACATACCTTGTTGGGGTAAAAATTACATGAAGAATTTCTCGCCAAACTCAACAGCACCATGTTAAATTACAACTACTAATCGATACAGGTTTTGATAACAAAGGTATAAATTCTCACCTCCATTTACATATATTCCTTTATATAGATATATGCTAAACCAAAGTTACTAATACATCACAAGACTTAGTTTTCTTATTATTTTCTCAATTAATTAGTAATGTATGTCATTTGTTAGTTCTATGACCATCAAAATTATTTATATATCTCTTGTGATCCATGATTCAAAATTTATGCTTTGCTTTTAAAGCAAGCTTCACTCTACCTTAAAGAGGTGCAAGGTCCAAAATCCACATTCTGCTTGCAAGGTTTTAAGAATCTCATGAATTAGATTTAAAGATCACTAATTTATGATCATGAACACTTTATTAAGAGTTTGTCGATTTATGATCAGAACTCCATTTAAATAGTTCACTGATTTACAATCACAAATGGCATTTTTATAGTTTGCTAATTTACGACCACAACCGCAGTTCATTGATTTACGAATGTGAACATTTCACTAAGAGTTCGTCGATATACGATCGCAACTTCATTTAAACAGTTATATAATTTATGATCAAAACTATCACTTTTAAAACTCATTGATTTACGATCACAACTTCTATTTATTGACTTATGATCATGAACACTTCATTAAGATTTTTTTGATTTACAATCGCAACTCCATTTAAACAGTTTTCTAATTTATGATCGCAACTGTCATTTTTAAAGCTTGTTGATATACGATAACAACTTTAGTTCATTGATATGAGATCATGAACATTTTATTAAGAGTTTGTCGATTTACGATCACAAATCCTTTTAAATAGTTTGCTGATTTACGATCATGAACACTTCATTAAGAGTTTGTCGTTTTACGATCTCAACTCCATTTAAACAGTTCGTTGATTTACGATCACAACTGTCATTTTTTAAAGTTCGCTGATTTACGGTCACAATTCCTATTTATTGATTTATGATCATGAATAGTTCATTAAGAGTTCGTCAATTTATGCTCGCAACTCCCTTGAAATAGTTCACTAATTTACGATCACAACTGTTATTTTTTAAAGCTCACTAATTTTACTATCACAACTTCAGTTCATTGATTTATGATCATGAACACTTTAATAGCTCATTCATTTATGATCACATCTGTCATCTTTTGAAGCTAGCTGATTTACAATCACAACTTTGATTCATTGATTTACTATCATGAACAATTCATTAAGAGTTCACTGATTTACGATTGCAACTATGTTCTCAAGGTTTGTTGAGTTAGGATCACAACCTTCTACTAACAAAATTTTAAGAATCTCACGGTCTTTAAAATCATTTCCCCAATAGCCTTTTACCTTTTGTACCACATTGTTAGACAACAAAACCTACTCAGTAAAGTTTCGAGTGAAAGCCCACGTAGTAAGCTCCCAATTACTTGCTGCAAGCATGTAAGTCTATTTCAGAAGAATCATTTTATAACTTTTCTTTAGCAAGGTGGGGACAAATTGTTCTAGAATATATCATAACATGACCCAAAATTTGACCTGGAATTCGACCAAAAAAAAGCCCTTTTATATACACTTCTAAAGACTCTTTGAGAAGGGGGCTACTCTAACCAAATACTCTACGCTTTTCTTTTCATCTCCTTCTTCACCAAAGAACCCTTATTTTCTCCAAACCCAAACCATCCAGATGAGGAAGAAGATAAACTGACCAACTCAGCTACTAGTTAAATCTTGTTCCAACAATAATGTTTTCTATTTTTTATTTTTATATAATTTTTAAGAAAAGAAAAAATAATTCATTAAAAATAAATTTGAATGAAATAAAAAAATAAAAGTATTCTTCTTCACAAATTAATATTTTAATTATATATATTTTTTTAGTTTTTTGGAATTATTTAACATAAATAATTGTGCCATTCCTTTCATGGTTTTTTTTTCATGTGTCGCTTGGTGATTGGCTCAAAAATTTTAAATGGCAAGGGAAGGGAAGGGCAAAAATTAGTAACAAAAAAGAATTTTAGGTACCTAAAATTAAACACATAAGTAGGAAAAACACTATAATTGGGGGGTTTATAATTGGGGGGGGTTGTTTAAGCCTTAATTATTTAAACTTAATTTGGAATGACTTATTCTAGGTTACATTCTTTTCTTTTATAATTGTTAAATCAAGTAAAATATATATAAAATTTATGATATAGCCTTTTAAAAAAAAGTTTTATAAATTGTCAAAACCTAATCATAACACTTCTTATAAATAACATTTTTTTATTATAACTATAGAAAGCTATTTTTTATAATTAAGTAATGATAAAAAAATTATAACATTCTTTTATGACTATAATATACAGTATGGATATATAAATAAGTTATGTCCATACATCTTAGCCATATTTTTTTATAAATAAATATATTATAACAATTTTATAACATGTAAATAATTTTCTATTATAATTTTTTTCCATAATTTAGAATTTTTTTAGGATTTAAATAATATACTTTTTGTTATAACTTTATAAAATACAAAAAATATTTTTATAATAAGGTTTCAGGATTTATGATATAATAAATTTTTTTACCATAAACATCCCAAATATTCATATGTATTTGTGCTTATAATATAATTTTTTTAACTTGTATTAAAAAATTAAAATTGAGTTTGGGTGTAATTAATTGCGTAATTACTCCAATTCTCACCATCTCTCTAAGAATTAGAAAATGTAATCGTGATGCTTCAATTACACCAAATTTAACGAGACCCACTAAGTATAATATATACCTAACATGTCACATTGGTGTAATTATAAAGAATTACACTCAAGTCCAATTATTAGGGTTTTTTTTCTCAGCAAAGAGAATATTTTTATTAAGGCGAATGGCCAAAACATAGACATAATAGTTTGCACCCCCTCAGAGGGAATAGACGCCTAAAATCCGAAAACACACTATATATTCACATAAAAAATAACAATGCAAAATTTCACCTCTCATTCAAATGCCAAATAAGTACAGTAAAATCTTCAAATTTATCCTAATTCTGCTATTTGACAGCTTCTACCTTTCCTTACTAAAAATTATTTATCTCTTAGTACAGAATTTTGATGATGTTTTCGTTTGTTTCTCTTGAAAATAGACTCATTAAGGATTTAAACATATAAATTTAAACCCCTAATTAATTTTTTAAAATTTTTGATGATTTTCCAAAGTCAGAACAGGGGAACCCGAAATCATTCTGACCTTGTTTGATAAATTTTATTATATCTCATAATTTACAATTCCATTGCTGACATGTTTCTTCCATGAAAAACTAGACTCAATAAAATTTAATTTCATCTTTTATTCAACCTCTAAATAAATTTCTACTATTTTTGATGATTTTTCAAATTTGGACTATTGCTGCTATCCAAAACTATTTTAGTGCAAAATGTTGATTTCCAAGTTTATAACACCCTTATTTCCTTTCTCTACAATTTTTCGCAACATTTTCTCTTACTTCTCTTATTTCTCGACAGCACGCAATTTTGGCTTTTCGACGAATCCCATTTTCTGCATTTCGGGTACACACCTGTATTGTTTTCGCTGCTTACGCAATCCTAAGATCACCAAAAAACTATAATCGACAATCCCAACTTTAGAATCGGTCTTAAACTAAGATTAAACCATATTCACGTACCAAAAGGTCTAAGCTTGTCCATTTATCACTTAACTTCTAACTTCGCACAATTCCACCACTACTAAACATAAGGGAGATAGCAACCGAAATGATTCGCTATTGTAAAAATAACCATTCCTCATTAACAAAGAGTTCAACAAAGTTAAGAACGAATTCAAAGCCAAAACTACTTGCCCAAACAACACAAGAAAATGCATACCTTATACGCTTACCAAACGATCACCACTTCAAGTCAAATCAACGAACGTTAATTCTAACCTCACGATCAACTCCTAAACAGTCAACAAAACGCCCCTTAATCCCTTATCCAGAGTAACATTCGAGTTTAATAAAACGAAAGCTTACCATACAACACAATTGCACGCTTGCACAAAGGGGAAAAGATGAAGAAAGACAACGAAAACGGATGGGGAATTCCATGAAAATGGATGGGGAAAAGATGAAGAAAGCCTACTGACCAGGGATAAGGCTTGAACTTGAGACCTCACACACATACTCAAAATACTTAACTACTGAAGCAAAAAGATATTTGTGTAATATTTTTAAAAAAATAAAAAAAATACATTTTTGGGGCATTACATCAAGAATCCCACCTAATAGCTTTATGTCTTCATTTAGACCCTCTTTAAACCATTTACACATTGCAACTTCAGCCGGAACACACTCTCCGGCATATTTACTTAGTCGAACAAATTCCCACTCGTACTAAGATACAATCATATTCCCTTGTTTGAGCTCTAAAAATTCTTTCTTTTTCTGGTCCAGAAATCTCTAACTAATGTACTTCTTTCTAAATTCTATCTAAAAAAAGTCCCATGTAACATTTTCTCTTAGTACAACAGAAATCAAGGTATTCCACCACTGATAGGCTAAATCTTTTAGTAGAGAAACAACACATTTTAGACATTCAGCTGGTGTACATGAAAATTCATCTAAAATCCTGATTGTATTCTCTAACCAAAATTCTGCCCTGTCTAGATCATCATCAGTAGTAGCTCGAAATTCTTCTGCCCCATATTTTCAAATTTTATCAACCGGACATTTACCAATTCTAACTAGTTTAGTACCTTATGACACATCCGGAGCCGGTTAAGGAACAAGAGGGGGAGGTTGTTGTACAGCGGGATTTGTTCTCAAATATTCAGTGAACAATTCATTCATTATTTGAAAGAAGGCTTCTTTTGTCTCCTCACCTCGGCCCTCAGATACAGACCTTCTACTATTAGAAGCAGTTCTTTGTATTGAAGCCTGAGCATTGCTCTCAGCTTCCTCGGATTAAGCTCGATTGGATGATATTACTATATGAAAACATGTTTAAAGTGGTCAGGAGATATCACACCATCACAAATTATATAATGGCATGTATAGCTATACCCGTATATACTATTTTAGTCCAAGAACTGGCTAAACCGTAGCTCTGATACCAATAAAGTAACACCCCTAACCTGTATCCGTCACCGAAACAGGTTTATGAAGTATTACCAGAGTTTACGGAGTAAATACAGATAATTATGTCATTCATATCTGAGACTAATCATATTGTCCCTTGATTGGACCCTCGAGGCCCAATTAAGGATTAGAAACAAGTCGCGACTAAATTGAAATCTCAGGGAATTTTTCACAAAATTTCAAAATTTTTCTTATATACAGAGGCCACACACCCATGTGGTCAGGCCATGTGGCTCACACGGCCAAGTGACATGCCTATGTCTCAAGCCGTATGGCATATGAGGTAGGGCACACGCCTGTGTCCCTAGCCTGTGTCACTCTTTGACTTGTAATTTAATTAATTGCATGGGTCACATAGCCAAGCCACACGCCCGTGTGCTAAGCCGTGTGGTCATTTTTTTAAAAAAATTAGGTGTAAGTTTCACGCGGCCAAGACACACGCCCATGTTCTAGGCCATGTGCTAGACACGACTGAGACACACGTCCGTGTCACTGCCAATGTGTCCATATTTTTAAACATTCTATTTTTAAATTTTAAGATGCAGGGGACATACGGCCAAACCACATGCCCATGTGCAAGGCCGTGTGCCACACACGGTAAAGACACACGTCCGTATGTCTACTGTGTGGACAAAATAAGGCAATTTCCTAGCCCTATTTCTCACCTAAATTTGCCAACAACCTACAACAACACTTACATACATATACCAACCAATTCAAATCTTATAAATCAAGCTTAATAAGAGTACTAAGTAAGTTATTTTAACATGTATATTCAAATGGTTAAGCTTACCAAATTTTCATTTGTGTACTTAGGTAAATTTGTATCATTTATAATAATTCAATTTCATTTACCATTTAATTCATATTTCACATACTTCTTAACCATTTCAAACATATCAAACATGATATGGTCTTATAGTTATATATCAAAACATACCATTCTAGCCATTCTAATGGCTAGATTACAAACATCCATTTTCATATCAACATTAGCCTAATTAACCTATACATGCCATTATGCCAAAGTAAGATTTCTATTTATACCAAAACGAGCTGGAGGATAGTGTGATGATGCTCCGACCAACTCTAACCTTTATGAGCTCCCGAGCATTATAAACAAAGAAAAGAAAATCGAGTAAGCATTTCAAATGCTTAGTAAGTTCGCATAACGGGAATTTATTTTACACTGCATATATACAATAAGCAAACATACACATGCAATCCAAACAATTTTGGCCATAGCCTAAGCACACAATCTCATCAAACATGTTAGTTATTCATTTCATATAAAAGTCAATAATAAAGATGAGCTCATCTAATTTCAAATTCCATGCATATCATGTATTTTTTAGATATTGATTCCATTTGATTTTCATTTGTCTACTTGTCAGAATTTCACATGTTAAAACATTTGAAATCTCGATGGATACGAGGGTAGTACACATAAAGAGTACAAATCAAAAATCTGTCATTTCATGTTCGGGAGTACTCATCAAAGCACTTAAATAGAAAGCTCTTTCTTTAGCACAATAATGGGGAGTTCATTAAGCCATGTAACAGAAAGCATATCCGGGCATGGTAACAGGAAGCTCACAAAGAGCTTATATCAGGTAGCTCTGAAGAGCACTTAACAGGAAGCTCCAGAGAGCACTTATCAGAATGCACCTGATAGCTTATAACTGGAAGTTCAAGCAAGCACTATCAGGAAGCTCTAAAGAGCCTTGAACGGGAGGTTCACAAAGAACCTATAAACAAAACGCTCATTAGAGTATGGGTGTGTCTACAACATATGCAGATCACGACTATTCTAGATGCTCAGAAAAACATTTAATGGGAAGCTCACTAGAAAACTATAACGGGAACCTTGAGAGGGCTTATATCGGGATGCTCTTTTAAGCTATGGTTTGTTCACAAAATATGCAAGAACATTACCATTTTGGAAAACAGAACCCTGTATCCAATCGAATTTCATTCATTCAAATGGGGTTTAACATTTATCGGGTATTTTCTAGATATGTAACCAAATTTCATATACATGGCCAATACACAATTTACATACCAATTACTCAAATTGATTCAAACATATAATTACACAATTAATTACAGAACTTACCACAATACTTGTTCGTATACGAAATCTACTAATCCAGCACTTTTTCTTTTCCTCGATCTAACTTCGTATTTGAGTTTTCTTGATCTATATAAATGAATTTAATCATTAATTTAATACAATTCACATTCAATTGGACTCAATTTACACCTTGGGCAAATTTACCATTTTGCCCCTATACTGTTCATAAATTCCAATTTCGTCCCTAGGCTCAGAAAATTAAATTCATAAAATTTATCCCTTATTCTAAGCCTAGGAAGTTTTCATATATAACAATATCAGTCCATAATTTCACAAAAATAAGAATTTTTCCATGAATTTTACAACTTTAGAATTTAGTCCCCAAATCACAATTTCATCAAAATTCACCTTGTAAAAGTTGTTTATCTATCAACAACCTTTCATTTTCTACCATAAATTTCAAAATTTCAGCATTTACATCCATAGAAAAATTTTTATACTTTGATAACTTTGCAATTTAATCCCGAAAATAGATAGATTAGACTACTACGATCTCGAAAATATAAAAATTACTAAAAATGGGACAAAATTACTTACCCAATTAAGCCAAGAAAGCTTACTTTCTCTTTCTTAGGGTTTCCATAGAAAATATTTGGGGAAGAAGATGAAATAAGATGATATTTCCTTTAATTAATCATTTATCATCTTTTATTAATTCAATTTCCAATTTAGTCCTTTTCTTTTCTTAAACTTTCATGGATGATTCACTATAAATATTTACAAACTTTTTTCTAATGGTCTAATTACCATATAAGGACTTCTAGTTTTGAATTCCATAGCTATTTGGTACTTATAGCTACTAGAATCCAACTCTTGCATTTCATGCAATTTGGTCCTTTCCATAATTAAACACATAATCGGTAAAATTTTCTTATTAGAATTTTCATATATCTTTCCTATCATAATGTAAACCATGCAATAATATTAAAATAAATTTTCTTTTTGGCTCAAATTTGTGGTCCCAAAACCATTGTTCCAATTTCACTGAAAATGGTAAAATAAATTTTCTTTCCAGCTCTGATTTGTGGTCCCAAAACCACTGTTCCAATTTAACTGAAAATGGGCTGTTACAAAAAATGTTAATTTGTATGTTCTCTTTTTCTTTGGTCTTGAACTGCATGACTATAGACATCTAGCCATACATATTAAGGGTTAAGTAGATACATTAAGGTGGAATTTCGTAAAAGTAGAGCGAAATAAAAAGGATAAACGTGATAAAGTGATTATAGGTTAGCCAATTTGTGCAGCAAAAGAAAATTTCAAAAAGAAAATAGAAATTGAGTAGAAGAAGTTCTTGAAAGTAAAAGCATTTGTTAATGTGAAATGTAGTGAAAAAAAGAAGAAAGAAAAGTGACAAAATCACCAAAAATAGGAAGACTCGTTCATTAGTGCACACAAACTCTTGAGCTAGCCATAGTTGTTATGTTATGTTGTGATTTCCTTTTGTGGAGAAATAAAGAAAGTGAGAGAAGGAAAACTAAGGTGGTGAGTGGGTAAAGTTTGCTAAGGGGGAGAAAAGGGAACAATATGATGTGCCAAACTATTTTCGTACTTGAAACTATTTGATGCTTACTGTTCTTAAATTTCATACCTGTCTTAAGCCTCAAAACGTTAAAAGCTAAAAAATTCTATGTGATCTAGGTAGACTTATTTACAAATTAGCATCATACTAAATAATTGTATTTATGACTATTTATATTCTACTAGGATAACAAAATTACCTGTATAACATATTGATGGATCCCTACATTTGAAACCTCTAATGTTTGTATGCTTTGTAATATACTAAACTTAGGTGTTTGATATCAAAAGTGGTAAGTCAGCTATATATCATGCCAAGATTATGTGTAAATATGAAATGCCTAGCCATGTGTTCCAAAACTAATATTTGCACCATATTTATTAAAGGGTTGTCTTCTAATTACTATTTTTGTTTTATTTGCTTGAGGACAAATAATGAATTAAGTGTGGATGAGTTTGATTTGTCATATTTTGGTGTAGCGGATTAAACTAGTTTTTGCATTTGAGGAGCTTGAATATAAACATTTTATTATGTTTTAGTTGAGTTTTTAGTATTTCATTTACATTCAATAAAAAGTGTAATTTGAGTCATTTATTAACCTTAGGGGCCAAATGAGGCCTAAGGGTGAGCTAATATACTTTGTGAGTGTGCAAGAGACCATTAGAGGGTGTACCAATTCCATATTAGTCACTATGTTGCAACACGAGGAGTTCGATGTCGTAACATAGGGAGTCAAAAGCAAGAATTCCGATACTGTCTTCATTGTCGTGCACAACTAAGGGATTTCGTGACACACCCTTAAAGCTAAGGTGTCATGACATCGGTCTTGTATGAGAAATACTTATGAGCCAGGGGCATTTTGGTCTGCACAATCAAACATTTACTATAAGAGCGCCAGTTAGCCTAGGGTTGAGGACCACGAAAACCCTAAATCTATAAATAGGCTGATTTAACACTTGCTAGGGACAACTTTTTCATACTTTAGAATTTTATTTGTAATTTCAGTTTTTAGTTTTCCTTTTTCTTAAGCCTTAGATTATTCTCAGTTTTGCTTTTGTCGAGAGATCTGATTTGTGGAACCCAATCAACTCTTTGTGGATATTATGCTTTAATTAAATAGAATTCAATATTTTCTTAAACCTTCGTCTTTTTATTTGCTATCAATGTTTATCTTTTACACCAAGTTTATTATGTTTTTGAGATTTATGAGGAACTTATCCTTTTATGGGGGATTATCGAGAGGAGGTATGATTAATTGATTATTGTACAAGGTTCTCTTACCAGATCAGCTATTTGGGAGAGGAAGAAATTAAATGTAACACCCCTAACCCGTCTCTATTGTCAAATAGGGTTACGAAGCATTATCGTACCATTAGAAACATTTAACATCATAATATTTTAAAAAATTAAACATATTACAACCCATTCAATCACATGCATTTTGTCCATAAATCAAGCCTTCGAGGCCCTAAAAATATCATAGAAGTAATTCGGGACTAATTTGAAACAAAAAAAAAGTTTAAGAAAAAGATGCAAAAAATGGAAAACAAGGGTTACACGGTCGTATGACATTACCCCAAGCCGTGTAACTTTTAAACAAGGAACACAAGGTTGTGTCCCAGCCTGCATCCTCACACGTGTAACTCTTCTAGTTGTCACACAGGCCCGTGTGCCAAACTGTGTGCTAGGCTGTGCAACTCACTAACTTGGAACACTATGAAATCTCAAATGACACACAGCTGTATCGCCAGGCCGTGTGTGTCACATAGCCATCTGACAACCTGTGTCCCAGGTCGTATGAACCCAAAATTTACCTAAAATCAAGTCATTTCGAAACCAATTCCTACCTAACCATTCTTACCATTTGGGCACACATTCAAAGGGTTTAAATATCATCCAAGCCTACATAAACATGCGATTTCGACCAACCTAACTCACCTAACCAATGTGTCATTAAAAGGCATCACAATTATACCAAAACAACAACTAACAAAACATGCCAATGTTGCCTCATTTCATGCATGATAACCTAGTTCAAATTCTTACCAAAACATACCACAAATAACCATTTTCAAACCATTCTAAACATACCGAGAAGAACTATATTTACAAGCATTAGCAAGTGACTAAAATGACAGAACTTGGTAAAACATTAAAGTGCACCAACCAATCATAATCTTCAAAGCATAAACATATCAAATCACCATTACAAAACATCTTATACATGCCATTATTAACCTTGGCCAAAATATACAAAAACTACCAAAAAGTGTAATAACCCATTTTCAGTGAAATCGGAACAGTGGTTTCGAGACCACAAATTTGAGTCAGAGAGAAAAATTATTTTAATATTATTGCATGATTTACATTATGGTAGGAAAAATATATGAAATTTCTGATAAGAAAGTTTTACCGATTATGTGTTTAATTAAGGAAATGACCAAATTGCGTAAATGCAAAAGTTGAGTTCCAGTAGCTAAAAGGGTCAAATAGCTATGGAATTCAAAATAAGATGTCATTATATGGTAATTAGACCATTAAGAAAAAGTTTGTAGATATTTATGATGAATCATCCATGGAAATTTAAGAAAAGAAAAGGACTAAATTGGAAATTAAATTAATAAAAGATGATAAATGATTAATTAGAGAATATATCATCTTATTTCATCTTCTTCCCCAAATATTTTCTATGAAAACCCTAGGAAAGAGAAAGCAAGCTTTCTTGGCTTAATTGGGTAAGTAATCTTGTCCCGTTTTTAGTAATTTTTATATTTTCTAGATCAGGATAGCTAAATCTATCTAATTTAGGGATTAATTTGAAAAGTTATCAAAGTATAGAAGTTTTTCCATGGATGAATATACTGAAAATTTGAAATTTATGGTAGAAATAAAAGGTTGTTAATAGACAAACAACTTTTTACAAAGTGAATTTCAATAAAATTGTGATTTAGAGACTAAATTGTAAAGTTGCAAAATTTATGGGAAATTTTTTATTTTTGTGAAATTTATGGATTGTTATTGATATATATGAAAATCTACTAGGCTTGGAATGAGAATAAATTGCATGAATTTCATTTTCCGAGCCTAGGGACGAAATTGGAATTTATGAAAAATATAGGGGCAGAATGGTAATTTTGCCTAGGATGTAAATTGAATCTAATTGAATGTGAATTGTATTACATTAATGATTAAATTCATTTATATAGATCCTGGAAAACCTAATATCGAGTTGGATCGAGGGAAACAAAAAGTGACAGATTAGAAAATTTTGTATATGGCACAAGTATTAAGGTAAGTTCGTGTAACTTAATTGTGTAATTATATGCTTGAATTGAATGATTTATATGTTTGAATTGTTTGAATTGAATATTGTATATGTGAATTGTGTAAATGCTATATATATAATAAATTGATCACATATCCGACAATACCAATAAATGTTAAGTACCGTTTGAATAAATGAAAATCGATGTATACAAGTTTCGTCACTATAGCAAAACAGGTTTTTAGCGGCGTTTTTAGTGGCGTTTGGACAAAAAACGCCGGTATAGATCGAGCATTAACGACACTTTTTGAAAAACACCGCTATGGATCAAGCTTTAGCGGCGCTTTTTGAAAAAATGTTGCTATAGATCGAGCATTAGCAGTGCTTTTTGAAAAACGCCACTATAGATCAAGCGTTAGTGGCGCTTTTAAAAAATGCACTATAGATTGAGCTTTAGCAGCGCTTTTTGAAAATTGCCGCTATAGATCGAGCATTATAGATCGAACTTTAGCGGCGCCTTATAAAAAATGTCGCAAAAAAACATTTTATCTATCTATTTATTATTTAACTGGTTTAGTTATATTAATTAAAATATAATTTATTTTTAATTGAATATTTAAATTCTTCAGAAAAAAATAATGACACGTAAAAAAAATTTGAAAGTAAAAACATAGAAAAATATATGTTAAAAATGAATATTTTAAAATAATTATTTAAAATAATTTTAAAGTTTTTTGGGTATATGACTTATTGTTTTTTAATTTATATATTAAATAATTTCTTATATAATCGTACAAGAGATAGTTTTAATTTTAAAATATTAAATTAATTATTATTATAGTTTAGGTTTACGGTTTAGGCTATATGGTTTAAGGTTTAAGAGTTACTATTTTGAGGTTTATGGATTATAGGTTTAGGGATTATGGTTGATGGTTTATGGTTTAAGGGTTGGGGTTTAAAGTTTAGGGGTTAGTGGTTAGGGGTTTAGGGATTAAGGGTTAGGGGTTTAGGGTTTATGGTTTATGTTTTATGGTTTAGGGTTTAACGGATAAGAGTTAGGGGTTTAGGGTTTAGATTAATTAGTGTGAGCATTGTTATCAATACAATAGAACATGAGTTTGAGTGTGTTGAAATGCATTATTCTCCTATTTATTAATATTTATTCATTTTATAAGTTTCTTCTTAATTTTGAATCATTTCCCCCATATCAGCTTCTTTCTTCCCCTAAATACCTAAAACATAGAACAAATATTTTAGAAATCCTTAAACCTAAATCTTCCCCTAAATCCCCAAACCCGAAATCCCTTTCTTTCTTTCCTCATTATATTTTCAGCAAATCCCCGTCCCCGAAATCCCTAACATTTTCCCCAAATCCCTGTATTTTAATATATTAAAATTAATATTATAGTTTAAATTATTTAAGAGATAATAGATAAACTTTATATATATTAAAATTAAAAAAATTGCTAAATTTAATTACTAAATTGAAAAAAATTAATTACTAAATTGAAGATTTTAATCTAATTTCCTAAAATATTGAAAGAATATATAATTACAAAAGAGAATTTTTTTTAATCCTTTTCGTTTTTTTCCATATTTTGAAATTTTTTGTTTTTGTTTTTGTTTTCTTAAATAAAAAATTATATAAAAATTTATAATTTTATCTAATTATTTTAAATATTATTTAAATTTTTTTAAAAAATATTTATTTAAAATTTATATGAAAGATACAATAATTCAATTAAAAATTATAAAAAGTCAAATAGTAACAGCATTCAAGATAAAAATACCACAGAAGTTAAGCGGTAAGGGCGTTTTTACATCAAAACGCCGTAAAAACTAAGCAAAAATCTTTTTATTTTAAACAACGCGCGGTTTTTGTAATTCCTACAGTCTGTTTTCCTCTCTAAGCCGCCTTCACCTCACCACTTCCCCGACACATTCTCAAGCGACTTCCTTTTTCTTCTCCGACTGCTGTTTCCCTTCACATCGATTTCGATTCTCACGGGGCGCACTGACTTAATTCCTACACAGTGCTGCGACATCTTCAACTCTGCTTTCGAAATCCAATGATATTCTTCAGTAGCCATTGATCTCTAGGTTTTATCTCTCATATATTACATTGATTCTTTTATAATACAACTGAGAAAAGTGTTCTTTTTTAAAAACAATTAGAAATAGGCTTGCTATATAGGTGCTCGGTTTTTTGCCCAAAAACCCAAAACAGTACAAAATGAAAGAATCATCTTACAAGAAATCTGAAGGATATATGCACCATTAAAGAATGCCAAGACAAGATTCAAAGAAGTCTACGGAGTAATATTTCAATTCTTTTTTTAATCTCTTTTTTTTTTTTTTTTGCTAAAATGTATTATTTTTCTTTTATTGGGGTTTTAGGCTAATAATAATTTCTAAATTATTGGTGGTTATTCGTTGGGAAGACTATGGGACAAGTTAACCTTAAAAAAATTGTTGTAGATTTGGATTTTCTCAAGCTTGAGTAAGATTTTTGGAACTTAAATTTCTGGAGTTCAGTTTCGAGCTTAGATTATAGGTTTGAATTTTCTTGCACTCAGAATTTTTAAAGCTTGAATTTTTGGAGTTTGGATCCTTTCTGTTTTGCCTGATTCAAACCTTTATGCAAATACCATTAGTCGAATTGTAACTACGACCGGGTTTCGTGTTTCCACCCTGATAGGCTCAGGTGATCAGTTTGGAGAATCTGAACCAATTAGGCCATAGTAAAGGAGGAGCCTCTTTTGAGAGTGAAGGAAGAGCCTGATTTGGGGTTTGACAGTGACGCTTCCAGTTCAGGTTTTTTCTTGACATTCAAATCACAAAGTGGTAATCGTTCTTTCCAACTAACATTTTCGGCGGCTTGCTTGTCAATACCTATGTTGCTTCAAATTTTCATTTTTCTTGAAGGATTGTGTCTGTATCCAAGACCTGTCCAATACATACCTGAACATGGGTATGAGGAGATGATCCTTCAAGAATCTTTCAAACACTTAAAAATCTTGGAAAGGATTGAGCATGCCTATGTAGGACACATACCTGTGTTTGACACAACTAAGTTCTAGTAACATAGGTCAATACATGTGGTGGCTTTCAACAACCATGAGCACCAAATTTTAGCTGCCTTTACCACTACATATACTCACTATTTGGATGTCTTCAACAGTTTAACATGGTGCGATACTTGTAGTTTCTGAGAATAAATTTGTGAAGAAAATCTATTAATGGAAACTTTTTTCGCTATATTGTGTTTACGGACTGCGTTACTTGGACTTGAGTGTGAGTGACGAATACGAATGTGTCTGACATGGGCATGCTTAATCTTTTTCCTAGTTTTTTTTCTTGTATTTGGAGGATTCTTGGAAGGGTTACTTAAACAAAAATGAAGAGTTTAAATAACATAGGTTGCAGATCCTTTCAAACATTTTCAAAATCTAAAATGAAATAGCCTCTTCAAGCTGTAGGGAAAGTTTGCATTCAGTTTAACAATAA
Source organism: Gossypium stocksii (assembly GCA_020496765.1). Lineage (NCBI taxonomy): Eukaryota > Viridiplantae > Streptophyta > Magnoliopsida > Malvales > Malvaceae > Gossypium > Gossypium stocksii. Next base: position 18,580,712 of record CM035631.1, on the reverse strand, counting down.
GTTTTATGCTGTAACTATACTATTCTCTTATTTTTTTTCTTCTTATTTTTCATTATGACACTGTATATTTATGATCTCTTTTGGTTTTTTCATTTATAGTGACATCTCATGGCAGGCACAAGAAGCAAAGGTGCTCGGAAATGGCAACCCCAACATCTGGGTAAAGGTTCTGGTTCCAATATTTCCTCTTTCTTTTCCAGCATTATATAGAGCAAGGGGCAGTCAATTAAGATCATTCTTAGTTTTCTTATTTCCTGGCAATAGCTAATGTGCAGAAGCTGTTTTAAAAGATGGTATCGGCATGGAGTTTTGGTATCTAAAATCAATGTTCTTCGAATTTGAGTGTGAATATCAAACAGGACTATATATCCGACACGGATGTGTTCTTTTTTTTTTTTAAGAACAAAAAAGGTTTTTTTCACACATATTTTGAGGGTCATATCTCATATTCTTGTGTTGGACACAAATACTTGAAGGGAAAAAAGAAAAGTCAGCAGCATAGTGCAGAAACATACATGTGAGAGGTGGTTTCATATAGGTTCTAGACTTGTACAAGGTTATTCAAAAAGGTTTTTGGAACTTGATGAGATTGGTTAGATCGGTTTATTTGGTATAATTGAATAAATTATTAAAAATTATAAAAATGTATTTAAAAAATCTAACTAGACAAGTATATTTGCAGATTCTAGCTTATGCAATGGGTCACGGAAAGACTGTGATGACAATAGCTCTAATCCTTTCAAGACTTGGTAGAGGAAATCCTGATAATGAAAAGCCTGATTTGAGAAAAGCATGAATTTTATTTGTTTATATCTTCTTTTTTATGCGTATGCACGTGCGGGCATTTATCTAATGTGTGATTGTACTTATATATGTTGCAGCCCCCCTCCTTCAAATTTTATTGCCAAGGAATTAAATTTGCTTAGCCTTGAAGCTTATTATCATTATATAAGCTTTTTTTCCCTTGTTTTCTCACACTGATAAATATAAAGTGTTCTCTTTCAAACGTGGAATGTCTGCTAACTTTTTTCTCCCTTTATGGATTTTGTTTTGCAGGTTCTATGAAGGTTTTATTTATTCATTTGATTCCGCTAAAAAGAAGCACAAGGTGACACGTCAAATGAGTAGAAATTCATTTTAATGTTTTCTTTTCCTTAGTATGTTACTAGAAGTTTTTCCTCTGACCATTCATGCTAGAACGTATTAAATTATTTTCTTCAATTTTCATTTGTTTATGGGTGCACTATAATGACGGCGGTGAAGAAATTTTAAATCTTAAGAGAGAAAAGTGGGCTGTGATTGAAGAAGATTCAGGGTCAGATGAGGTGCACAGTTCATAAGCAATTGATTTTTTATTTGTTCATGTACTATGTTGCTAATGTTTCATTGAAACAGGAAGGTGCAGCTAATCGTCCAAGTCCTGATGGTTCATCGACATGTAGGTGATTCCTATTTGTGATTCTTGGATGTTAAATTTGATTGCACGACCATTTTGGTCCCAAATGGTTCTGTGTATTTTGGTCTTGTGTGATGAACTTTTTGCGTAGTTGGCTTCTATAGTTTAAGTTGATTCTTTTCCATTCTTTAACATTGTTAATTTTTTCTGAAAGGTGGAGTTTATTTAAGGACACTGAAGTTCCCATAGGGTTCTACTAAGTGCCAGGTTCAGATCCATTAAGAGTAATAAATTAATTTATCAAATGGAAATACTATCAAACTTAAAGAGGAAAAATAAATCACGGATGAGATGATTCTACTTCCACCTCTATTACCATCTTTTCATAACATATGATTCTACCTTTACTTTCATCGTCCGCGTCTATGTTTACCTATTAGTTTCTTCAATGGTAAAAGATTGATTTTTTTTCTATTCAACGTTTAGAATTTGGCTCTAATATGCAATTGACTTTTTTCAGCTATGTTTACCTATTAGTTTCTTCAGTGGTAAAAGCTTGATTTTTTTCTGTTCAACATTCAGAATTAGGCTCTAATATGCAATTGATTTTTTTCAGCAACAAAGTTGTAGAGCTTTTGTAAGGAGTTTTAAGGTAGGTAAGTCATCTCATGCATACCGAAATTAGTAAGGGATAGTTATTATTATTTTTTATTATTATGATTATTATTATAAATTATGTTGAGAAATATAAATTATGTTGCATGTGTAATTATTATTTATTATTATGATTTCAGGAAGTATTGAAATTGAGAAGGACTCAACTGGAAAGAGAACTTCTAATGGATGATGTGTTGCGGATTGAAGACATGCCTTCTTATACCCTTCTCTGTTAGTCAACTTAACCAACTTTATTATTATTAGTGAAAGAGGAGCCCCCAAATCACTAGTTCAGTAAAGTTGTCTGTAGAGTTTGATTTTCCTTTTAAAGTTGTCCTTAGCATAGGAAAAAGAAAATCTTTATCATTAGATTCTCTGAACTTAGTTAATGTTGTGATTCAATTTAATATTAATAGCTAAATGTTAGATTTTCTTTACTCCAATGGCAAAACTGGCAATGGAATTTGTATTTGTGGTTTTGTGCAATATTAGCATATTCAATTTATGAAAAAGATTTTTTTATATATTTAAAAACAAATATTATTTAGTTAAAATATTATTTAAATGTCATGTTCTTTAGCAGCATTTGTGGGAGAAGCGTCGCTAAAGGTCATGTTTTTTAGTGGTGTTTGTGGGAAAAGCGTCACTAAAGGTCATTTTTAGCGACGTTTGTGGAAAAAGTGTCGCTAAAGGTCATGTTCTTTAGCAGCGTTTGTGGAAAAGCACCGCTAAAGGTCATGTTCTTTAGCGGTGCTTGTGGGTAAAGTGCCACTAAAAGTCATGTTTTATAGCGGCGTTTGTGGGAAAAGTGTTGCTATAGGTTACGTTCTTTAGCGGCGCCTTTTCAAAAATGCTGTTAAAAGTCATGTTCTTTAGCGGTGTTTTTTATATAAACGCCTCCGAATTTTAGCGACATTTTTTGCGGCTTTTATAAAAACACCGCAAATAGTTTTAGCGGCGCTTATAAGCGCCACTAAAGGCCCAAAAAAACTCTGCTAAAAACCTATTTTGCTGTAGTGCCTGTGTTGGTTGTAGTCTTGCATATGTTGCAGACGCACTATAACTCAAAGACAGCATCTCGTATTAGCCCTCTCGAGTTTCCAGTTATAGCTCTTCGAAGCATCCCGATAGGTTGTGATCCTACATTTGTTGTGGACACACCTTAGCTCTTATGAGCATCCCGATTATAGGCTCTTCATGAGCTTCCCATTAAATTGGCTCTTTGTGAGCTTATCGATAGTGCTCGCTTGAACTTCCCAATATATGGCTATTCGAAGCTTCCCGATATGGTTCTTTGTGAACTTCTTGATTATGGCTTCTATGAGCTTTCCGTATATAGCTTGGATAAGCTTCCCGATAGGCTCTTTAAGAGCTTCTAAAATGGATCTGTGTGAACTTCCCGTTACAAGGCTCGAGAGTGTGCTTCCCAGTTATGTACCTTAATTGGGTACCCTCGAATATAAATTGATGAACTTCTATTTTGTACACTTTAAGTATACTAAATGAATGTATCCATCAATATTTCAAATAAAATTCAACGAGAATTTTCTAAGGTGGTTAAATTGGATTTGAAATGAAATGTCATGGAAATGTACATGCAATATGAAATAATGGTATGAAAAGCATATGTATATGAAAGATATTAAATAATGAGCTCATCCATGTTCTTCGTATTATGAGAATTTATTTGACTAACATGATTGTTGAAATTGTGTTTTAGGCTATAAACCAAATTGCTTGAATGCCTTATTACATACTTATTTTAAATGTAAATACATTGTAAGTTAAATTCTTGTTATACAAACTTACTAAGCAATAAATGCTTACTAGGTTTATTTTCTTTTGTTTTATAGTGCTCAAAAGCTCGTAAGGTTGGAGATCGGTCGGATCACACTATCCTCCAGCTCATTTTGGTATAAATAAAAATCTTATTTTGGTGTAATAGCATGTATGGGTTATTAGGCCAATGTTGATATGAAAATGGATCTTTGTAAACTAACCATTGGAATGGCTAGAATGGTGTGTTTTAGTTTATAATTATAAGATCATATCATGTTGATATGTTTTCAAATGGTTAACTAGTATATGAAATAGGAATCAAATGGTGAATGAACTTGAAATAGTATAAATGATATAAATTTACCTAAGTACCAATGAAAATGTGATGAGTTTAATCATTTGAATATAAATGCTAATATAACTTACATAGTACTTGTATTAAGCTATATTTATATGAATTGAATTGGTTGGTATGTGTTTGTAAATGTTGGTGTAGGTTGTTGGCAAATTTGGGTGAGAAATAAGGCTAGGAAATAGCCTTATTTTGTCTACACGGGTAGACACATGGGCGTGTGTCTTGACCGTGTGTGACATACAGCCTAGCACATGGGCATGTGGTTTGGTTGTGTGTCCCCTGCATTTTAAAATTGAGAAACAGAATGCTTAGAATTGGACACACAGGTAGAGACACGGGCGTGTGTCTTGGCCGTGTGAAACCTACACCTAATTTCCAAAAATTAAATTGTCCACACGGCTTAGCACACAGGTGGTTTGACTTGGCCGTATGACCCATGCACTTAATTAAATTACAAGTCAAAGAGTTACATGGGTTAGGGACACGGACGTGTGCCCTACCTTATATGCCACACGACCTGAGACATGGGCATGTCATCTGGCCATGTGAGCCACACGGCTTGACCACACGAGCGTGTGACCCCTGTATATAAGAAAATTTTTAAAATTTTGCAAAAATTTTTTTGAGATCCCGATTTAGTCTCGATTTATTTCTAGTGCTTAAATTGGGCCTCCAGGGTCCAATCAAGGGATGATACAATTAGTTTCGAAAATGAATAATAAATGACATGAAATATTTGTATTTGTTCTATAAACTACGGTAATACTTCGTACCCCTGTTCCGGCGATGGATACGGGTTAGGAGTGTTACAAAAAAACTGTTGGATAGTGTGATAGATCTTCAACGAGCTTCTAACCGATCAACCTTCCGATAATCTATAAAACAAATGAAAGGAATTACATAAGTAACAAGTGCTTAGTAAGCTTGTATAAATTAAAACATAACTTACCATGCCATTTATAAATTTCAAAGATTAAACATAATTCATCACCAATGCCATAAGCTTAGTAAAAGCCTAACAGCATCACCAACTCACACAAGCTAGTATTGTAACGCCCCAAAACTCAGCCTAGAATTTAAACTGAATCCTGGAGGTTACATTGGCCACCAAAAGTGGCGGAAACAAAAAATTTAATTCAAACCAAGAAAATCTTTTTGTTCATTATGTTTGAAACAATATTAAACTAGCGTCAAACATTCGGAAAGAAAATCCGTAATTTCTAAAGTTCAGTCTAAATAACACCTTACGAGAGTCCATTATAAAACTTGTATCACAGTTTGTATAATCATTTTACAAACCGACTTAAAATTACTCATATAAAATTTATGAGATTCTTCTTAAACCGAATCAAATCGTATCTTTCTGAGACCTTCGGTATGTCGAGTCTAGCTCCAAAACACAGAAAGTACCTGAAAGGAAAGACACGGCAAAGATGAGCTACGCGAGCTCAGTGTGAGTTTGTAACATGAACAGATGGAAAAAGACGGAGTGATGCAATAAATACTTCAGACAAGCATATGTATAATAATATCACTTACGAAAGTCTCAATCGATAAGTCAAATGTAGTATCAAACTACAAAAAAGATATTCCAATCATACACAATAATTAGAACATATTATATGACATTAACTATATTGTCAATAACTAAAAGTTTACACAAACAGACAAAATGTTCTGACAAATAGACGTATTCAGATGCGAATGGATGCACAAGTCAAAATCTCACCTTACCAACCAAACACCACTTCGTCTATCTAGCACACCACATAAGGGCTATGGTAAGCCTGTCCACCATGCACACCTCATAGAACCAGAATAGGTTCATCCACCCAATACACCACAACGTGGAACTATGCCACTTGAGTAACTGTATACAGCTCAGCTAATATACGTATAGGATAGTACGGTAAACCGCTATATAAAAGTATCGCAGTTAAAACTACGAAGTCCGTCTTCTTTCTCTTCATAACCGGATCCCAAAATTTTCATGCTATGCAACAATGCACACATTACGCAGACAACATACAGAAATGGACATTAACATTTCCAGTTGAACAGATTCAGATTTGATTACACTTGTATTCTAATATTCAGTTACGACAACAATAATAAACTCATACTTATTCATCACATAAACGAGCAATAAAATTAAAGCCCATAAATGCATATATATATACAACCAACCTAAATCGAGTCCTAAACATACTTACCGAGGCTTGAACGAGGGTCGAATTACACAGAAACATAAAATAGACAGTTTATGACTCAAAATAAAAATTCTGCAAAATAGGGCCACATGGGTATGTGCCCGGCTGTGTGGAAGTGCCCAGGCCGTGTGGGGGTCTACACGCCCATGTGAAGGCCACGCATACCTGTGTGAAGACCACACACTCCCATGTGGAGGGGACACATGCCCGTATGAGCAGCCTGTGTAACTCACTGTCTAAAAATGCCAAAAATAAAGAGTAAAGGAGACACGGTCGTGTGGAGATCTCAAACTGTGATAGTCCGATTTAAGGCCTAATTTCGAAGTAGAAAAATTTATTTCGATTAATTTTTATAATTTATCGAGTGATTAGATGCATGTGTTAGAATATCAATAGAAAATTTCATGAATTGCATGTCTAATTTTCCTATTAGGACTTAATTGCAAAAGTTGATAAATATGAGTTCTAGATGTTAAAGGATTAAATTGAAGAGCATAATTGAAGTAGAGGTCCTTAAATGGTAATTATACATTAGGATTTCATGGAAAAAAATGGACATCCTTAAATGGTAATTATGCATTAGGTTTTCATGGACAAAAATGGACATACATAGATAGAAATAACCAAAGTTTTTAATAAAGGGTATTTTAGTCATTTGGTAATTAAAAGATTAAAAAGGGAAAAAAAGATGGCACAATATGTCCATCTTCTTCATAGCTAGGGTTTGTTTCAAGCTTCCAAGCTCCATAGTAAGTGATTCCAACCCAGTTTCTAGGACGTGGAATCGACCTTGATCGGAGAAAGGAAAAGATTGTGGACTAAATTGCAAAATTTCTATATTTTGCACCGAGGTAAGTTTGTATGTAAATAATATATCATTTTTACTTATGTTATAATATTTTGTTATTAAATGAGTCATGGTTGCATTTTGAATTCTCAGTTGAGGCAAATTATGAATTGAACTTGAGTATGGATGAATTGGTAAAATGTTGAAAACTGAAGAATTTCCCGGTTGAACCTTCGGAATAGAAAAGATATGAATGATCCGTTGTGAGAACACATGTGTAGTAATATGTGCAAGCTACTATGTGTTCAAGATGGTTTAGATCACGTGTGTAGTACTAAGTGCAGGCTACTACGTGTACCAAATGGTTGGATTGCATGTGTAGTACTATGTGCAAGCTACTATGTGTACTCAATTATTTCGATCACATGTGTGGTACTAAGTGTAGGCCACTATGTGTAAGAAATGGTTTTGGTCACATGTGTAGTACTAAGTGCAGGCTACTATTTGCACCAATTAGCTTCGGCTACAACGGTGGTACTATATGCAGGCCATCGAATATCTGTTACTATTCCGATGTGTTCAATGGGAAAACCTATTAATTGCAGATTCATATGAAAATATGGTGTTAAGTATAAGCATATGAATATATGTGTTGTGATCAATGTGCTCGATAAGTAATCGAACTTTGGTAAGTTTGAGATAGTTAAGTGTTACTACGAAAATTGATACAAGGAAATTTATGAAAAAGTGAAACTTGAAATATAATAGTTTTTGGCAGCAGCATTTAGGTAAATTTGAAAAATCACCAAAAATGGTATAAATTGAATTAGAGGTTTAATAAGATATGGAATTAAAGCTTATTTAGTCTATTTTCATATAAAAGAAACAGAGAAAGCAAAGGAATTCTGTATTTTGAGATATTCATGTTTTTGTAAGACAGGTTCAGATTGATTTCGTGATCCCCTATTCTGATTTGTAAAAATCATTAAAAATTGTAAAAAAATAGTTATGGAACAAAATTTATATGAGATTGAGTCTATTGTTATTAGAAATAAACATGAACATCTTTTGAATTTTGTATAAAGAGAAATTGAAATTTTAGTGGAGAGTGGTCAGGATTGTCGAGTAGGGAAATAGGGGAAGCTTTAATGAATAAAATGTATTAATTGGCCAAATTAAAAATTCTGAAATTTTTATGGTAAGAAGATATATGAGTCTAGTTTCTGGGAAAATTGACAGATCTTAATTTGGAGTTCCGTAGCTCTAGATAAAAATAATTTAGTGACTGTTACTCGAGTGGACAGCTTGTACTGAACTTAAGTAAATGATAAATGCAAGTGAGAATAAGGTTGTGTAATTGTGGATACATATTTTGGGATCTATAAATGCCATTATATATTTGTTATTTTTATTATTATTTATATATTACTTACTAAGCTACAAGCTTACTTTGCTTCCTCTTTCTTCTTGTCTTATTTTATAGTGTAATCGAGTTTGTTCGTGATTCGGGAAAAAATTGTCGGAGGCTCACTAACATTATCTATCCTTCCTTTTGGTATTTTGTAAACATATTTTGGATATATGGCATATATAGAAGACTTGAGTATTTTTTTGTAAATTTTTGTAATATTACTTGAAAAGTTGATTTCTAATATTGCGTATATCACTTGTATTATGTTATCGATATAATTTAATATTAGTTAAATTACAAATTTAAGATATATGTGAATTTAATGTTTAAAAGATGAGTGAATAATTGACGGGTTTTAATTTAGATAATCATTTTATGTCTCAATTTGATATGATTGCATGTATGTTATTCTAGTAATACTCGTATCCTGTTTCGGTATTACACGGGTATAGGGTGTTACATTTTAGTGGTATCAAAGATGTGGTTTAGTCGGTTCTCGAACCAGTATAGTGAGTGTGAAAGTCTATCTATACATGCTATAAATATATTGTGATAGTGTGGTGACTTCTGACATTACTAAACAGTGTTTTGTTTTTATATAGTAATGGATCCTGATCGAGTAACGGCTGATGATGATGCAAGTAATGCACCGACTCCCTCGCAAGGGACCGCGCCTGTAGAAAGTAGACATGAGACATCAGGACAGGAAGACGAAGCTAGAAATGCTTTTCTTCAAATAATGAATGACTGGTATACTAATTTTATTAGAGCAAATCCTAATGCTCAACCTCCTCCTCCCTCACCTATACCACAACCGATCCCCGCAGCTCCGCAAAGTATTGAAATGGTACGATCGACAAAACTTTCGGTAGATAAGCTCCGTAAACAAGAGGCTAAAGAATTTAGAGCAAACATTGATGATGATCCAGAAAAACTAGAGTTCTGGCTTAAGAATTCTATAAGGATATCTGTTGAATTATCTTGCACTCCTGAGGAGTGTTTAAAATGTGCAGTATCATTACTGAAAGATTCGGCCTATTGTTGGTGGAAGACTTTGATATCTGTAGTTCCAAAAGAAAGGGTAACCTAGGATTTCTTCTTGGAAGAGTTTCGAAAGAATTATATTAGTCAGCGATATATCGATCAGAAATGGAAGGAATTTCTTGAATTGAAACAAGGTAAGAAGACAGTGGTTGAATATGAACGCGAGTTTGTAAGGCTTAGTAAATATGAATAAGAATATGTTTCTACCAAAGCAATGATGTGCAGAAGGTTTGGAGATGGACTTAATGAAGACATCAAGGTGTTAGTGGGAATTCTAGAATTAAAAGAAATGGTGGTACTAGTTGACAGAGCTTGTAAAGCTAAGGAATTAAATAAAGAAAAAAGAAAAAATGATATCGAGGCCCGGGATCAAAGAAAAAAATTGATGAACAAGTCATTTTAATCCCAATCAAAAAGACTCAAAGAAGCGAATCCTCGAAAGACAACTTCAACTGGGTATTCTTATTGAGACAAGGAAAAATCAAATCCTAGTTCTAGAGCTCGAACTACTTCGATGTCAAATGTGGGAAATGTAAGATCAAATAGACCCGAATGCCAGCATTGTGGTAGATGACACTTCAGTGAGTGTTATATGAATAGTTGTGCTTGTTACAGATGTGGCTCCAAAAAGCATTTTATTAAAGATTGTCCTGAGAAGGTAGAAGAAGAAAAAGCTCAAAGTGCTTGGCAGAGTAATGCTATTGGCAGAGGTAGACCCTCGTGGAATGTCGGAGGTGGAAATGGTGGTAAAGGCATGGTAAAAGACTCAGCTGCAAGGTCAGAAACAAGAACACCTGCTAGGACTTATGCTATATGAGCTCGTGAGGAGGCATCATCTCCCAATGTGATCACTAGTACTTTCTTACTTTATGATACTGATGTTATTATATTGATTGACCCCGGGTCCACTCATTCTTATATTTGTGAAAATTTAGTGCATAGTAAGAAATTATCTGTGGAATTAATTGAATTTGTAATTAAAGTATCAAATCCTCTAGGCAAACATGCGTTCGTAGATAAGGTTTGCAAGAATTATCCTTTAATAATTCATGGCTACTGTTTTTTAGCTGATCTGATGTTGTTGCCATTTGATGAATTTGATGTTATTTTGGGTATGGATTGGCTAACTCAGCATGATGCAGCAGTAAATTGTAGACAGAAACATATTCTGTTAAAATATCAGAACGACGACTTGCTCTGGGTTAAATCTGATCAGACAGAAGGGTTATTTGATGTGATTTCAATGATGGCAACACAAAGATATGTTAAAAAAGGGTATGATGCTTATTTGGCTTATATACTCGACACGAAAGTATCAGAGTCAAAGATTCATGCAGTGCTGGCAGTATGTGAATTTTTTTATGTGTTTTCGGAGGAATTACCAGGGTTACCACCAGAACGAGAAGTGGAATTTTCTATAGATTTGATTCTAGGAACTACTCTAATTTCCATTGCTTTGTATCGGATGGCTCCTACGCAATTAAAGGAGTTAAAGACACAGTTATAGGAACTTGTGGATAAGGTTTTGTTCGACTAAGTCATTCACCTTGGGGTGCTCCGGTTCTATTCGTGAAAAAGAAAGACGGGTCCTTGAGATTGTGTATCGACTATCAGTAGCTCGATAAGGTAACAATTAAGAATAAGTACCTGTTGCCCAAAATTGATGACTTATTTGATCAGCTGAAAGGTGCCACAATATTCTCGAAGATTGATCTCCGATCAGGTTACTATCAATTACGGGTAAAGGAGTTAGATGTGCCAAAGACAACCTTCAGAACCAGATACGGGCATTATGAGTTTCTCGTTATGCCGTTTGGGTTAACTACTGCATCTGAAGTATTTATGGATTTGATGAACCAGATATTCAAACCATACTTATATAGATTTGTGGTAGTATTCATTGATGATATTCTAATTTATTCTCGGGATGAAAAGGAACATGAAGAACATTTGAGAGTTGTGTTGCAAATTCTACGAGAGAAACAATTATATGTTAAATTCAGTAAATGTGAATTTTGGCTTCGAGAAGTGGGTTTTCTTGGACATATTGTATCCACCGATGGCATTAGAGTAGATCTGAGTAAAATCTCAACTATTATAAATTGGAGTCCACCAAAGAATGTATCTGAAGTTAGAAGTTTCTTGGGTTTAGCTGGTTATTATCGAAGATTTGTTCAGGGGTTCTCTATGATAGCTTCTCCGATGACCCGTTTACTACAGAAAGATGTTAAATTCGAGTGGACTGAGGAATGCCAGAAGAGTTTTGATCAATTGAAAGAATTGTTGACAAAAGCACCTATACTGGTACAGCCTGAACCGGGTAAGGAATTTATTATTTATAGTGATGCATCATTAAATGGTTTAGGTTGTGTCTTGATGCAAGAATGTAAGGTAATGGCTTATGCTTCAAGACAACTTAAGCCACTTAAAAGAAATTACCCGGTACTTGATCTCGAATTAGCTGCTATTGTATTTGCATTGAAGATATGGCAACATTACTTGTATGGTGAAAAATGTCATATTTATACTGATCATAAAAGCCTGGAATGTTTGATGACACAGAAAGATTTGAATTTAAGACAGCACAGGTGGCTTGAACTAATAAAGGATTATAATTTGATTATTGATTACCATCCGGGTAAGGCTAATGTTGAAACTGATGCTTTGAGCTGGAAATCTTTATTTACTTTGCGAGCTATGAATACCCGGTTATCCTTGTCTGATGATGGTTCAGTTATAGCTGAAATGAGAGCTAGACCAATGTTTATACAACAGATTTGTGAGGCTCAGAAAAATGACAAAAGGTTACAAACTAAATGGGCACAATGTAAGTTGGATACTGATTCTGAATTTCTAGTAGGGACTGATTGCTATTTGTTATTCAGACGCAGGATATGTGTACCTCAGAATTCAGAGCTCATACGAAAGATTCTACACAAGGCCCACAGCGTTACTATGTCTCTACATCTGGGGAGTAAAAAAATGTATAATGATCTGAAAAGGATGTACTAGTGGCCAGGTATGAAACGTGATATTTCTGAATTTGTATCAAAGTGTTTGATATGTCAGCAGGATAAAGCTGAACATCAAGTACCTTCGGGTTACTTCAGCCAATCACTATAAAAGAATGGAAATGGGAAAGAATTACTATGGATTTTGTATCTAGGTTACCGTTGTCTCCAAGGAAGAAAGATGACATTTAGGTGATTGTTGACCGATTAACAAAGTCAGCGCACTTTATTCTAGTACGTATGGATTATTCTTTAGATAAATTGGCTGAGTTGTATATATCTGAGATTGTCAAGCTACATGGAGTGCCTGTTTCCATCATATCAGATAGAGATCCTCGATTTACATCCCGTTTGTGGAACAAATTGCAAAAAGCCTTGGATACCCAGTTGTATTTTAGCACTACATTTCATCCACAAACTGATGGCCAAACTGAGTGGGTAATTCAGGTATTGGAAGATATGCTCCGATGTTGTATATTAGAGTTTGAAGTTTATTGGGAGAGGTATCTAACTTTGATCGAATTTGCTTATAATAATAGCTATCGGTCTAGTATTAAAATGGCTCCGTATGAAGCTTTATAGGGTAGAAAATGTAGAACACCGTTAAATTAGACAGAGTTCAGTGAAAAGAAAATACATGGGGTTGATTTGATTCGGGAAACAGAAGAAAAAGTAAAGCTAATTTGGGACAGTTTGAAAGCTGCTTCTGATCGTCAAATATCATACACCGATCTTAAACGGAAAGAGATTGAATTTCAGGTAGGGGATAAAGTATTTTTAAAAGTGTCACCTTGGAAGAAAGTTCTCCAATTTAGTCGTAAAGGAAAATTGAGTCTAAGATTCATCAGACCATATGAAATCATAGAAAGAATTGGACCGATTGCTTATCGATTGGAATTACTGCCAAAACTCAATAGAATTCATAATGTTTTTCATGTATCTATGCTACGACGATATCGATTAGATCCTTCACATATTATTTCTCCTACAGAAGTGGAAATTCAACCAAATATGAGTTACAATGAAGAACCAGTTAAGATTTTGGCACAAGAGACCAAGGAACTCAGAAATAAAAAGATAAAGTTAGTAAAAGTATTATGGCAAAAACATGGAGTAAAAGAGGCAACATGGGAGTTGTAACGCCTCAAATTTTAGGCCTAGAAGAATTGGGCCTCGAGCGTGGGTGTGTTACATTGAGAGAGTAAGATAGCGACTCAGATTACATGTTTGGCACTGTTAGAATATTAATTTTAAGATATTACAAGGATTATTTGAAGTTTTAGGGATAGGGAAGACCATAGGTAAAATTTAATTTTTGCCTTAGTGGAACCCTAGTCTCAGTAATAGGCCTCTTAAACAAATTAAGGGGAAAATAGGACATAGTTGGGCCTGTGGCTCAATGGCAAGGTGGCGCCACATGGGGAGCTATAAGGTGGCGTTTCTAGCAGGGAAGGAGGTCCAAGGTTTGAGGCTTAAGAGTGGTGAATTTAGGACTTTATTTTTGCTCATAGAAGGAAGGTAGTGGCACTAGAGTGGACTCTGGAAAGGAGTGTTCAGAAGAGAAATTTAAGGTAAGGATAAAAGAGAGAAAATAAGAGATTGAGAGAGGGGAGGTGATAGTGCCGAATGAGACTTTAGGGGAGGCTAGAATCGGCTTGTGGTCTATTTAGAGTGTGCCGAATTTACTTGAGGGTTCTTTGGTTTTGCCGAATTCATTCCATTGGCAACCCCTCTTCTCCCTTTTATTCTTTATAGAAATTCCATTGAGTTTCTTTTTCTCTCAAAAGCTGAATATCATCCTTGATTCCTTGAAAGCCGAATACCATCATTGAAAGCCAAATACCATCCTTGAAAGCCGAATACCATCCTTAAAAGCCGAATACTCATATCCCCTTTGTCGATTTCTTTTACTTGCCTCCATCACAAATTTGTTTTGTTATTTGCTACCCTTAATCAAGTTTTTAAAAGCCGATTGCACGCTCAGTAGATATCTAGGCCGCAAGATCAGAGACTAGTTTCGGTAAGTATTTAGTTAACTATCTTTTAATGTGTTTTGGTAAAAGCCGGAGGGCTATCTAATCTTTTTCTTGTCGTTAACCCTGTATGAACAAGGGGTAGGGTTCAAAGATTGCAAGCGTGGTAAGGATCTCTAGCAAGTGGTAAGTGTACTCGTTCTCAATTTCGGATTCGTAAGTGGCAGAATATAAGTGTGGTTTATAGGGGTGACTCGTGTGGAATATGAGTCACTTGATTTTGATAGTATATATGTTGATGCAGATCTAGAGGATATTCGGGAATAGTAGCTAATGAGGGGCTATTAGAACTGGTGGTACACGGTAAGGTTACTGTAAGGCTTTGGTTTTTGGTAAAGGTTGTGATTAAGTATGGAATTGATTCGAGGTTGGTATTGATTGTAGGTTGAGGCTGAGGATAGTGTAGCGTGGGTCATTAACCAAGTGTGTACATACATTGCAGACACAACCAATCAGCAAAAGTCGAAATCCCGAAATGCCAGAATGTCGAAAAGCCAAAAAACTGAAAGGATGGCACCGGCAATCACACGAGTGTACGAACACTCGTGTAAAGATACCAATACGATTACCGAGGCCTAAAGAGTGATCTCATGGTCTCGGACCACTGTTTGGCCAACCGGGCCAGAAGAGGCTAAATGGGCCTGCCGAGCTTATCGGCCCAAGTTGGCAAAAGTTGTTATGTGAAAATTGAATGATGTATTGATATAGATGTATGATTTGATTATGATCGGGCCTAATGGGCTACATAAGTATATTTGGGCTTAATGGACTTTATGCACATGATTAGGCTTAGTGGGCCTTATGGGATTGTAGAAATGTATGCTAGGGTTTTAATGGACTCTAGGCCTAGTTCTGACGAATTCTTAAATTGCATAAGAATTAATTAAATAAACAAACATGTCTGTGGAAAAGTCGCTAGGCTAAGGTGTGACAATAGATGTGTGCATGTCTAGGATTGAATCTAGGAAGAGCTTAGTACTTAAGCGGTCCGAGTGACCCACCTCCTCTTCTCTTGAATCCTACCTGGTGCATAGTGTCCGTTCACTTTAGCCACGAAGACTTGTTGATGGGCCAAAATCCATAATTAAAACCCGTACCATTAGGAGAATTACTAAAATGCCCATGTAGGGTAAAACTACTAAAATGCCCATGTAGGGTAGAATTACCGAAACACCCTTGTAGGGTAGAGATTACCAAGATACCCTTGGGTAGTGAAATGACTAAAATACCCCTAAATGCTTAGTGTGCGGGAAATTTTTATGTTGTATTCATGAAATGTATGTTGCATTTGGGTGGGAATTAATGGAACGGAGGAAGATATGTGAGGATCGCATAGTCGCTTGACGACCGTAGATCCATCGGTGGCTTTAAGCCCATTATATGAATAGCAGCCTTGCTACAACGTTTGAGTAATGCCGCTGTTGGTGCTACCTTTAGAGTGTAGGGATGGGTGGGTTGATATTTATATCCCCACAGGAGTGTAGGGTTAGAAGGGAAATGGAGTGCCGGGTTGGATTTGGGATGGGTGCATTGCATTCATGTGATTCTGATATGATATAAGGTCAATGTGGGCTAAGGCCCAAGAACACCAATATTGTTAGGGCTTACGCCCAATGTGATATTTGTATATTAATTTGATTTGATTGCCAAGGGTCGTACACACTAAGTTTCAAAACTCACATCCTTTAATTTAATGTTTCAAGTGACCCTCATTAGACGGCTTGACGTGGGAGAGGACTCGGGGATGGCCACACTGCAAGCTACTTAGAAGTTTTAAATAGCTTTGAATTACGTTATTTTAATTACTTGTTTTTCAATGGGTTGCAATAAGGCCTTGTATCTCCGATTTGACTGTACATTGGGTTTATTATTGTTACAACTAACGAATCATCACACTTAAATAAATTTCTCAAATTAAACGTGGTTTTTTTTAAATAAATTTATCATATGAACGTTTTTACTTAAACTTGGGCTTTCATCATAACTTAACAGGTTACAAGGATTTTAGGTTTCTAAATCTTAAACTTAAGTTTTTAACCAAGAAAATTTTCTACTTCTCATAATTCTTACCAAACAAAGTCGTATTTTGAAATAACCCCTTTGATGTGACATCACCGGATTCAGCCATAACGTCTGGGCTGGGTCTGGGGTGTTACAGGAATCGGAAGAAGCTAGAGAAAACAGTACCCAAACTTTTGTAATGGTAAGATTTTCAGGGACGAAAATCTTTAAGGGGGAGAGTTGTGACAGCCCGATTTAGGGCCTAAACGGAATAGTGGTTTCAAAACCATAATTTTGAAGTAGAAAAATTTATTCCGATTAATTTTTATAATTTATCGAGTGATTAGATGCATGTGTTAGAATATCAATAGAAAATTTCATGAATTGCATGTCTAATTTGCCTATTAGGATTTAATTGCAAAAGTTGATAAATATGAGTTCTAGATGTTAAAGGATTAAATTGAAGAGCATAATTGAAGTAGAGGTCCTTAAATGGTAATTATACCATTAGGTTTTCATGGACAAAAATGGACATACCTAGATAGAAATAACCAAAGTTTTTAATAAAGGATATTTTAGTCATTTGGTAATTAAAAGATTAAAAAGGGGAAAAAAAGATGGCAAAATTTGTCCATCTTCTTCATTAGGACGAAATTTCAAGGGTTCTCCATAGCTAGGGTTTGTTTCAAGCTTCCAAGCTCCATAGTAGGTGATTTCAAGCCCCGTTTTTAATGTTCTTTACGTTTTCGGAGTCTCGGTAACTTGATTTAGCTTGGTCTAGCAATAGTTTAATCTAGGGTTCATATTTGGAAAAATACCCATAGGTGAAAAGTGTTTATTTTGATATTTTATGATAGAATGTGAGGTTTTAAATTATGCTAAACAACTTGTGCTACTCGGTTTTAAGTAAAAACGAGTAAAACAACATAATCGGTAAAAAATACCTAATGTTCATAAGTATATGTTAGAGTGAGAATTTGATGTTGCCGTTGGTAAATAAATGATCAGCATGTCCTAAAACATAAGAATTAGGGAAAAAGTTTAATTTCCGAGCTTTAGGGTAATAGTGTAAATATGCAAAAGTTTAGGGGAAAAATCATAATTTTGCCAAAGTTAGAGTTAAGGACTGTTTTGATGTGAGTATTAAATAAGCTAAGTGTGTTATTTTAGATCAAGAAAGACGTGGAATCGACCTTGATCGGGGGAAGGAAAAGAATATGGACTAAATTGTAAAATTTCTATATTTTGCATCGAGGTAAGTTTGTCTGTAAATAATATATCATTTTTACTTATGTTATAAAATTTTGTTATTAAATGAGTCATGGTTTCATTTTGAATACTCACTTGAGGTAAATTATGAATTGAAATTGAGTATGGATGAATTGGTAAAATATTGAAAACTGAAGAATTTCCCGGTTGAACCTTCGAAATAGAAAAGATATGAATGATCTGTTGTGAGAACATATGTGTAGTACTATGTGCAGGGTACTATGTGTTCAAGATGGTTTAGGTCACGTGTGTAGTACTAAGTGCAAACTACTACGTGTACCAAATGGTTGGGTCGCATGTGTAGTACTATGTGCAAGCTACTATGCGTACTCAATTATTTCAATCACATGTGTGGTACTAAGTGCATGCCACTATGTGTAAGAAATGGTTTTGGTAACATGTGTAGTACTAAGTGCAGGCTACTACGTGCACCAATTAGCTTCGGCTACAAGGGTGGTACTATGTGCAGGCCACCGAATATCTGTTACTATTCCGATGTGTTCAACGGGAAAACCTATTAATTGCAGATTCATATGAAAATATGGTGTTAAGTATAGGGACATGAATATATGTGTTGTGAGCAATGTGCTCGATAAGTAATCGAATTTTGGTAAGTTTGAGATAGTTAAGTGTTACTATGAAAATTGATACAAGGAAATTTATGAAAAAGTGAAACTTGAAATATAACAGTTTTTGGCAGCATCAGTTAGGTAAATTTGAAAAATCACCAAAAATGGTATAAATTAAATTAGAGGTTGAATAAGATATTTAAGTAAAGCTTATTTAGTCTATTTGCATATAATAGAAATAGAGAAAGCAAAGGAATTCTGTATTTTGAGATATTCATGTTTTTGTAAGACTGGTTCAGATTGATTTCGTGATCCCATGTTTTGATTTGTAAAAATCATTAAAAATTGTAAAAAAAATTTTATGGAACATAATTTATATGGTTGGATTCCTTATTGAGTCTGTTTTTAGTAGAAAGAAACATGAACATCTTTTGAATTCTGTATAAAGAGAAATTGAAATTTTAGTGGAGAGTGGTTAGGATTATTGAGTAGCAAAATAAGGGAATATTTAATGAATAAATTCTATTAATTGGCCCAATAAAAAATTATGAAATTTTTATGGTAAGAAGATATATGAGTCTAATTTTTGGGAAAATTGACAGATCTTAATTTGGAGTTTTGTAGCTCTAGATAAAAATAATTTAGTGACTGTTACTCGAGTGGACAGTTTGTACTAAACTTAAGTAAATGATAAATGCATGTGAGAATAATGTTGTGTAATTGTGGATACATATTTTGGGATCTATAAATGCCATTATCATTTTGTTATTTTCATTATTATTTAAACATTACTTACTAAGCTACAAGCTTACTTTGCTTCCTCTTTCTTTCTTGTCTTATTTTATAGTGTAATCGAGTTTGTTCGTGATTCGGAGAAAAATTGTCGGAGGCTCACTAACATTATCCATCCTTCCTTTTGGTATTTTGTAAACATATTTTGGATATATGGCATGCATAGAAGACTTGAGTATTTTATTGTAAATTTTAATAATATTACTTGAAAAGTTGATTTCTAATATTGCGTATATCACTTGTATTATGTTATCGATATAATTTAATATTAGTTAAATTACAAATTTAAGATATATGTGAATTTAATGTTTAAAAGATGAGTAAATAATTGACGGGTTTTAATTTAGATAATCATTTTATGTCTCGATTTGATATGATTGCATGTATGTTATTCTAGTATTACTCATATCCTGTTCCGGTATTGAACACGGGTATAGGGTGTTACACACACACCTGTGTGGGTACACATGCCCATGTGGCTAGGCCGTATGGTACCAAAATTTGCCCAAGAACCCTAATTTCCAATTTCACACGGTCGTGTGAGCCACCTATGTGGGGCACATGCCTGTGTGGTCACGGAACTACACTGAAACAACCTAAAATTCATGTTTTTGACACCAAAGCGGTCCCCATCCTTTGGAAATCCAGAAATGTACTGAAATATGCAGAATATCATGCAATTCATCAATAACTCAACACTTAAAATCAATCGTTTCGAAAACACACCTTAAATCGAAATTGCAAACAAGAAAGATTAACCGCTTCGCCTCCACAAGACTATTCTGACTCACATTCGATAACACGAAACATACAAGAGCAATCTCCTTTGACAGAACGATAAATAAAAATTGCGTAAAATAGAAGAAGCAAGAACAAAAAAAATTAAAATTGAAAAGAACAGAATAAGAGGAACGATGGGGAAGAAAAAGAAAAATAAAAATGAAGAAGGTGAAACTTATTTTTTATTTTAAAATTAACTTCCCCTTTTAAAAATAAAATAAAATAACATAAAAACAAATAAATATAAAAAACACTCACAGGGATTCGAACATGAGACCCAAAGATACACAACACACAACTAATCACCAGACTAGCAGGCCCATTCTGACATTAACATGTGAAAATGAACCCAAATATTCAACCCACTCACTAACCCTAACCATAAACCTCAAAACTTTTAACCCCAGATTCCAGGATGTTACAAGTATACTTGTCCATTATAGAAATGAAATCAACCATAAGATATGTAAATTTCCATATGTACCAACATCATTTAGTTCATAACTCCTTTCATAAAATCATGATTCAATCCATTTCCATTCTTACCATTTCATTCCCTTTTCTTACTCATTGAGCCATCTAGAATTACATTGGATACTCGGGAAAGGTCAGACATAGTGTGCCTTTACATATAACCATAACCTTTCATTTACATCAATGCTCACGTGACCTATGAAATGGGCCTACTCACACGAGCTATGGGTTGGAATGTAAGGTACACAATGCTACTCACACGAGCTGTGGAGAATTTGTAAAAAATGTAGGACCTCATCCATCGATAGGGCATTCAAGATAGCACTCGAAACATGAAATCCCTAATGGCATGTCACTTGTATTCTAAGAATTCTTAAGGTTCAACCGAGACTCGATATCCATCAATTCATCATTTCATTGATACATTTATATTCAAATTCATTATATTATACTAACATAGTAAATAGTCGATTTAGCTAACATTATAACATTCATAGTTCATAAGAACTTACCTCGATATTAAAGTCATAGAAGTAAAGTTGAACTAATCTGAAGCTTTAGCTTTTCCTCGATTTAGGTCCGATTGAGGTTTATCTTGATCTAAATAAATAATTCCATTCAATTAAGTACATCTTGAATTCAATTTAATCCATAGTTCATATTTATACAAAAATACCAAATTGCCCCTAATACTTTGACTTTTCACAGTTTAGTCATTAAACTCATAATTTAAAATCTAACCATTTTAACTTAATTCCAACTTAACCCATATTGCAAGGGGCCTTAAAGCAACCCATATTTATCAACAATTCACAAAAGAACCCGTAGATTTATACTTTTAAAAACTTAATCCCTATTTCTAAAATTCAACAAAATCACTTAACAAAACTTGTTTATTTTGAAATAAAGATTCATAATCTATCAACTAACATCAAAACTCATTCAAAAAAAATCATGGCAAGTCCCTCAACCTCTAACAGTTTTACAAATTAACCCCCGAGCTAACTTGATAAAGCGAAAATGGATTCAAAAACATAAAAATCATTAAAAATGGAAACGAAATCACTTACCATGCAAGCATCTAAGTTGGCTGAACCTTAGAACCCTAAAATGGTTACTCTTTCTTTCAATTTTCGGTTTAAACAAAGAAGAGATGAGGTAGATGACACCTTTTCCTAGTTTATTTTTAACTTTAATTACTATTTTACTATTTTTCCCTTAATAATAAAACTTAAAACTAACATAATCATGTCCAAATTTTTCCACTAACATCTAGGATGGTATATTTGACCCCTTATATTATTATTTTAAGGTTTCTTAGTCATTTGACCCCTTTAACTAATACAACTCAACTTTTTCACCTTTTGCGATTTAGTTCTTTTCACTTAATTAACTACTTAAACATTAAAATTTCTTAATGAAATTTTAATATGGCCTTAATATAATCATGTACACCTTAAATAAATAATAGAATAATAATTCACTCGTTAGAATTATGGTCCTAAAACCACTACTTTCGATATCACTGAAAATGGGCTGTTACATTAAACCCGAGGCTTGACGACCCTAAGAAGCCATCTAGGTGGGAATTAACCTAGAACTGGCATGGCCTATCCGTGAACACCTTAGCATCGAACCGATCTTGACTGTGAGGTCTAGAGATAAGTAGTTATTGTCGATTGTTATTCTAGTTGAAGATCGGGAGTTTTAACAACTAGTTGATTGAACAAGAAACTTGAAGTAATAGTTATTTATGACTACCAAAGCGAGCTAATCACCCATGCTTAGATTTGATTCTATTTCCATATCAAATTTCTCAAAGTCTTCCCTTTATTTTATTTTATTCTTTATTTATAAAAATACCAAAAATATTTCTTTATGTTTATTCGTAATATAATTTATTTGAAGTACTAATTAGTTCTATTTGTGTTTAGGTTAGGATTAATTTAGTGCTCGCCTCCCTTGGGTATGATCCTCGGAGTACTCACCTATTTCATTATAACTATATTACAACCTGACCCGTATACTTGCTGTAACATCCCAAAATAGGGCCTAATCGGAATAGTGGTTTTGTAACCACAAATCCGAGATAGAAATAATTATTTTATAATTATTTTGAGTTCTATATTATGATTGCATGATGGTGTGAAAATTTCTTGAAGAAATTTTATGCGGAAAGTGCTTAATTTAAAATTAGGAACTAAATCGAATAAGTTGCAAAACTTGCATTCTAGAAGTTTCTAGTATGAAACTGTTTTGAAATATTAATTAGGAGGTCTTAAGTAGTAATTTGGCCAATTTTAAGTTCATGGACAAAATTTGGACATGGATGGAATTTTTGAAAGTTTAGTAAGGAGGGGCATTTTGGTCATTTGGATATTAACATGAAATAAAAAGGGAAAAATAACACAAAATTGATCATCTTCTTCATTACCAATAAATTTCAAGGGTTCTCCATAGCTAGGGTTTGTTTCAAGCTTCCAAACTCCATAATCAATAAGAACGAAATTCGGGAGTAGATCGGAGAAAAGAAAAAGTAAAGGACTAAATTGTAAAGTTTAGTCACATTTGGTATCGAGGTAAGTTTACGGTAAATAAATGAAATATTCTATTATTTTTCATTACTATTGTCATTTTCCAGCATTTATATATTCATTTTATGAAAATAATCAAGTTGAATATAAGGTGATATGACAGAGAAAAGCAGTAGAAAGTCCCGATTGAGCCTTAGGAATGTTAGGATACGAAATGTCATGACATTAGGGGTCGACAGGACAGGACAGGACAGGACAGGACAGAAATGAGCCATGTAAGTCCGTACTAGATATACGGCTTTGGAGACAGGATTGAGCCATGTAAGTCCATATTAGATATATGGCATTGGAGACAGGAATAATTCATGTAAGTCCATGTCAAAGACATGGCATTGGCAGGATATTGTTAGACAGGAACGACCCTAGTATCCTTAGTATTCCGAGTGGTTCAACGAGCCATTATTCTAGTAAATGTATAGTGAATTATCAGCAAAGGAAAGGTAGATTGTAATCATGAATAATAAAAGGTCAGGTAAGAAAGAAGGTAAGTGAAGCAGAAGAAGGCAGAAAATGAGATGTAAAGAAAGCTTATAATGCTAATTGATAGTTTGCATACTTATCCCATATGATGAATGTTGTAATTTATTTGCTTGTAAACTTACTAAGCCTAGTGCTTACCCTCTTTATTTCTTTCTTCTTATAGTTCTTTCCAAGCCACTCGGGGATCAAAGGAAACGTCGGAGGTCCGATCACACAATCGAGGAATCCTATCGGTATAGTTAGACGTTTCTTTTCGTGTATGGCATGTATAGGGACTTGGCTTCTTTTGATATGGATGTCTTATGACATGTTCAATGAATGGGATGTAAATACTTGATAGTGAATAGCTAATGAAATGGCTAATGATATACAAGTATGATAGTATGTATGCTTGAGTGATAACTGTCACATGGAAATTAAGGAAAAATGTGAAAGTAGCTTAAAAACAGAACATTGTAACAGTAGTGATGTGAGTTTGAAAAATCACTAAAAATAATAGAAACTTGGTTTGATGGTGAATAATATATGAAATTAAAGCTTATTGTATCTATTTTCATATGGAACAAACAAAACAGGTAAAGGTATTGTATTTTATAAGATATCTGAGTTTTAGTAAAATAGGGCCAGAGCAATTTCTGGATCCCCTGTTCCAAATTTTGAAATTCACCATAAATTGTAAAAAAATAATTAGGAGGATTAATTTATATGTTCAGAATTATTATTGAGTTTAGTTTTAAGAGAAACAAACAGCATAGTCATATGAATTTTGTACAGGGAGAAAAGTGGTTCGAAATAGGTAGAGGTCAGTGCAGTTGAGTTCTAAAATAGGGGTAACTTTAACTAATAAACTGTACTAATCGGCCTAGCCAAAACTTTTATAAAAAAATTAGCAGATAGATACATGAGTCTAGATTCAGCAAAAATTTACAGATCTTGATTTCGAGTTTTGTAACTCGAGATATGATTTTTCAAGTGACCATGACGCAGATAAACTGCTTATTCCGAAAATCAAAATAGATAATGTAAAGTTGTTTAAAATGGTAAATTATGTGTAGTAACACTTCAAGCTCGACTCCGGCGACGGTCTCGGGCGTAGGGGTGTTACACTTGCAGACACTGCCTATTTGACATATTTTATGCAGGATTTTTACTCTAAACATTGGTACATCTGGAGGTGGTCAGCAGTCACTTGGGCGTGAAGAATCAAATTTGATTTCCACTCAGGTACCTCGATAAGATTCTTTCGAGTGTCTTCTTAATACTTATTGAAGGATTCATCATGAGAACGCAACTGGCTCTCTAATCTGCTTGGTGGCTCTCTTTCATAGCTATGAATCTCTCCTCAAAGGCAAGCTTTTCCCCCTTTAATGAATTGACCACCTCTTTTAGCTGCCCATTTTCTATCAGAGCATCTCTCTATTTGTCTGATATAGCTGAAAGTCATGCATCTAGTTTTCCAATCAAATTGGTATCTTCTTTTTGTTGTCGGTGTAGTTTGGCGAAAGGGTCTCGTTAGATTTTGTAGCTTTCTCCAAATCAAATATTTTACTTTTGTAACACTGACTGGAATTTCTAAAGGCCCCACTCCAGAAACATTTCTCAACAGACGTAATATCTAAGACTTGGGTCATAACAGTCAGAGGATCTTCATTGGAAGCGGATGCGTGATAAGAAATGAAATCCTCCCTTAACTAAGTAAGCACTAAGCTTTGTTGTTGTTGAAAGATATCCCTAAGAGATGTGGAAAGTGGCATAGACTCTAAAAAAGCTTGCTAAGAAATGTCACTCCCTATTTCAGAAGGAGTAGTATGTGGTGTTTGAGGAGGGAGAATTGATGATTATGTAATAGCCCGATTTCAGTGAGATCGGAATAGTGGTTTCAAGACCACAAATCCGATCCAAATATAAAATTTATTTTTATTTTATTATATGATTCGTATTATATTAGAAATGTCATGTGAAAATTCTGATAAAAAATTTTACTGATTTGTACTTAATTACGAGAATGACTAAATTGCATAAAAGGAAAAAGTTGAACTCTAGTTGTTATAAGGAGTAAAAAGTTATGGAGTTCAAAATTTGAGGTCCTTATTTGGTAATTAGAACTTTAAGAAAAGTATGTAGATATTTTGGTGACTCATCCATGAAATTTTAGAAAAATGGCAAGGACTAAATTGGAAATAAAAATAATTAAATTAATTAAAAGATGATAAAGGAAAATATAATTTATTTTCTCATCATCTTCCTCAAAATATACATGGAAACCCTAGGAGAGAGAGAAGAAACTTTCGTGGCTTAATTGGGTAAGTTTTCTCGTTCCGTTTTTAGTAATTTTGATATTTTTGAAACTAGGATAGTCTAATCTATTTATTTAGGGGATTAATTTGAAAAGTTATCAAAGTATGGAAAATGGGTCATGGATGTATATGTTGAAAATTAGAAATTTATGGTAGAAAATGAAAGGTTGTTAATAGATAAACAACTTTTACAAAGTGATTTTTGATGAAAACATGATTTAGGGGCTAAAATGCAAAATTGTGAAATTGAAGAAAAATGCTGAATTTTTATGAATATTTGTGCTGTAAAATTTGTAATGGGATTTTGGTTAGGCTTGAAATAGGGAGTAAATTGCACAAGTTTCATTTTTCGAGCCTAGGGATGAAATTGGAATTTATGGAAAGTTAGAGGCAAAATGGTAATTTTGCCTAGAACGTAAATTGAGTCCAAATGAGTATGAAATATGAGAAATTGATTATTAGAATTATTTATATAGATCCGGACAACATAAATTTAAGATTAGATCGAGGAAAGGAAAAGGTTGTGAATTAGTAGATTATTTACGCGAACAAGTGTCGAGGTAAGTTCGTGTAACTTAATCGAGCATGTAAATATGTTTAATTGAATGTTGTGTTTGTATGGAATGTGACTTATATTGATGACCATTATTTGAATGCTATAATGGAAAATTAAATATATATATGCTTGAAATGGTGAAAAACGGGTTAAGTCCCTATTAAATATTGAATTTCGATGAATACGTGCTTTCTCGAAATAGATGAGGTCCTGCATTTGTTGCTGACATATTTAGCTCGAATGAGTAATCCTATTGACCTCATTATGGAAAGGATTTAGCCCAAATGGGTAATGCTAATATAATACCTCTCGAGTATACGTTACGATTAGGGTTTAGCCTGGACAGGTAATCCTAATTGAGCTCTTCTAAGCATACGTTATATAAAGGATTCCTGTTATACGATATGTGGCTTGAGAGTATTTTTCCTTAATTAAGTGCCCTAATGGGTACTCTTGAAAATGAATTGACGGGTTATTGAATCTACACCTTGAGTGTATTACTTGAGCATCCATCGAGATTTCAATGATTCAACAGACACAAATCTTGACATGGTATGAGAAATATGAGACTAAATGATAATGGC
This sequence comes from Gossypium stocksii, assembly GCA_020496765.1. Lineage (NCBI taxonomy): Eukaryota > Viridiplantae > Streptophyta > Magnoliopsida > Malvales > Malvaceae > Gossypium > Gossypium stocksii. The sequence goes on along the minus strand of CM035631.1, from coordinate 18,553,633 downwards.
ATGAAAGAATATTGCGTGATGAGCTCATCTATCCATATGATAAGCGATAAATTATACATATTTTTACCCCATGCTTAGCCCAATTTCTGGATGAATTACCCCTTGATTTGTGTAAATTGATGCTCTTAAACCTTTAATTTCATGTTTTATACTCAGATGAGCTTAGGGAAGAGAAAAGAGCAACGAACGGGCCAAAAATAGGTAAATTAGGCCCAGTTTAGTAATCAACACGGCCTGAAGGTTCGCCACACGGCCGTGCCACTTTAACAGACTCAAGCACGACCTGGGCCTCGATCTACACGGGCGTGGCACACAGGCATGTCCCTGTCGTGAGGAAGTTCAATTTCACTTAGAAAAGTCTACTTAGGGGCTAAGAAAGGCATTCCAAAACTCTATATAAAGACCCTAGGAGGCAACTACAAGGGGGTGCTTTATTCCCCACTAAGGGTGCTTGATTCCCCACTAAGGGTGCTATTTTCCCACCAACAGAGAGAGTAGAAGCAAGGAATTACTCCAAAGGAAGCCGACTGATCAATCTCAGAAGCCGAATTCTCCCTCAAGACTGAAGATCTCCCTTCAATTACCTCTAGGGGTTTTAGGGTTCTTTATGTTTTGTTATCATTATTCTTCTGAGATGTTTTCTTTTATTATGAACTAAATCCCTCAAATACTTGAGGGGGATGAAGCCTAAGACAGATCTTGTTATTATTTTCTCTTGAATTATATAATAAATATTTGATTTGTTCTTAATTGTTTTTTTAACTCTTAAATTGATATTTTCGGGATATTGATTTAAGTCGAATGTGCTTATGTAGAGGAGAAAAGGTCCCTGCATAGGAGTAGATCCAACACAATTAAGTGGAGTTGAACATAATCCTAGAGATAGGACGACGAAAATCTACCGGATTAGGGTCAAACCTAATAAGGGAGTCCATAGAACGAGTTAAGGCAACACTAAGGGTTTTAATTAGAAAGAGATTTCAATTAATCAACCTACGGTTAGTTGTTTTTAGTCTCAAGAGAGATATTAACATAAGTTAAGGATTTCTATGGATCAAGTCAAGTGAATAAATCATCTAGTTCAAGAGTTGATAACAAGTGAAGTCTAGGTGGATTCTCCCTTGAGTATTGTCCAAATCAATCAGTTTTTCCTAAGAGATTTTCCCTAATTCACTTTTTGTGCATTCTTAGCTTACTCTAATAATTAGTTTAGTTTAATAAAAATCCCCTTTTATTTCTAGGTTAAATAATAGAAAGAAAGTTAGTACTAGTACTTTTGGTTCCTTTGGGTACGATATCTCAGTCTTGCCACTAAGCTATACTACTGTTCGATAGGTGCGCTTGGCTTAAATCGTGATAATAGTTAGTTTTGGGCACGATCATAGTTTATAAATTTTATTACTTCATATCACGCATATCACCATACTTGATGTATATGTAAAGTTTGTGACTAACATGTTTGATTGGATGCATGTGTTTAGGCAATTTTGTCAAATTGAAAAAAACATGATATTGTATGCTTAGATTTAATAAATGGGATTGGTAAGTTTAGATTCCGTTATACGAACATACTAGCATGTAATGCTTACTCTGTTTTATAGTGCTCGGAAGCTCGCGAAGGTTGGAGATCATTGGAGCATCATCATACTATCTATTAGCTACTTTGGGTACATATAGTAAAAATCATTTTGGTATAATGGCATGTATAGGACAAATTGGCCTTTAGTGGCTTGATGCTTGATAATGATGTTTGTAATCTAGCCATTGGAATGGCTAGTGGTGGTTGTCTTGATATACATGAAATGTCATGCAATGGTAGCTATATATATGTGTTAAGTAGTTAATCAAATCATGTTTAACACATGGATTAAATTAAGGTAAGATTGTAAACATATATGCATGTAATGATATGCCATGTTGAATGATGGAAATTGTCTAATTGAAATGCTTGAAATGGTTGGAATGGGTTTGGTATGTTTTAGTGCAAGAAAATGGTAAATTTGGGTGACAAATTAGGCTAGGAAATGGCTTTATTTTGTCCACATGGACAGACACATGAGCATATGTTGAGATCGTGTGTGACACACAGCCGGGTACATGAGCATGTAGTTAGGCTGTGTGTCCCCTGCACCTTAATTTTGAGAAACAGAATGTTTAGAATTGAGCACATGGGCAAAGACACGGGTGTGTGTCTCAACCATGTGAAGCACACGGCCTAAAACACAGACGTATCTCTTGGCCGTGTGAATCATGCACCTACTTTTCGAAAATTTGAATTAACCACACGGCTTAGCACACGAGCGTGTGAGCTAGCCGTGTGACATCAATTTGTTTACGAGTTGCAAGTCAGAGAGTTACACAGGTTAGGGACATGGGCATGTGAACCCACACAGCCTGACCACACGGGCGTGTGACTCTTAATAGTGAGAAAAATTTTGGGATTTTGCAAAAAATTTCCCAAGATCCTGATTTGGTCCTGAATCGATTCTAATGCATGTTTTGGGCCTCAAGGGCCTACTAAGGGACGTTATAACTAATCTCAAAAAATGAATAGTATTTTACTCGATTTCTTTGAAAGTGTTCTGTAAACTCCAGTAATGCCTCGAAACTATATTTCGACGATGGATATGGGTTAGGGGTGCTACAGGTTAAGCCATCAAAATTACTTCTAGAGGACTTTATCGTAAAGGAGGATTTGAAGAAGGTAGTGATGAACCAGGATGATAGGCAGACTCTTCTAGAAGTGATGGAATCTCTAGAAGGGTAAGAATTGTAAGTGTAGGGGAAACTGTAGCCACTGGCTCCCTACGTGGCCTATGCCCTATCAGAGGAGGGCAATCGCTACTACTAGACTCCTGAGTGCTTTCTTCTATTCTAACCCTCTTCTTTGTTTTCTTTTCTACTATTTTCTTTGATGAGGTAACAGTAGTCTTTCCCAAGCTATGAGTTCCCTTGAGAATAGATGAAATGTCCATATCTTGAGTATTTGAATGAGATGGAAGCCTTGCATCATCAACAGGAGATTTTGCTTGATTGGAAGTAGAAAAGGAAGCTGCATCAAGATTAGTAATGATATTCCAATTTCAAGGAGGAAATCCACAAATGCTGTAAAAATAGAAGGGTAGCTCTCTTTCGCACACTAGTAAGATTTTAGCCAAGTCATCATCTGAGTTATATGGCCAAGCTTCGAAAGGCATTTCCTAACCATCCAACCCCATGTTGGACTCATTTACTTGATTAGCATTAGGGCTAAGCTCTTGTAGACAATACTGAAATACATTCCTAAATGAAACGAGTTCCACCAGGTTAAGTACACGTCTCTTTTTCAACCGTTTAATCTTAACATCAGCAAACTCAGAATCCACTAGCTGACATTGTTTATAAGTACCCTTCTTGGGGAGGGGCCATCTTGTTGGAAAGCCAAAACAAGGCTCAAAGTTTCTAATGACCCATATGTATTTGTCCTTATTTTGATAAAGGTTCGAGATGTTGTTCTAAATGATAGACTCACACCCTAAACAAGTACTGAAATGGGCATTACCAATAAAACACCCTATCTAATCACTTTCAGTTGATTTGGGTGGTTCATTGTGCATAAAAAAATCAATGTAGTAGGCCACCAGAGTCTGCCAAGATAAAGCCAACAATTGCCCCGACACAATGTCTTATTCATTTAAAATGACACAAAAGAATGGATTCAATGGTAAATGGAAACCATCTTCTAGTATAATCAGAGGCAAAATGAAACCTATGGTGTTATTGCTCGAGCGACATCGCTCGAGAGAAGTTTGGGATTTGGATACCTCGGATTACTAGATATTGAGTCATCTCATCCTTGGTAGTGTTTGATAACTCTAAATTATATAACTTTTTAAGCATATTTGTAACTAAGAATTTATGCAAATTTTGAGCATTTTGATAGAATATTGTGTATTTTTAGTACATATTGAGAAATTGGGCATAATTAAAGTAATATCTTTATTTTAAGTAATTAAATGCTAATTTTACATAATTTTATTTTATGTTGCTACATTTTGGGAAATATATAATTGTTTTCTAAATTTGTTGCAACTTGTTACATTGATGTGTTAGATATTTGAAGTAATTATGGATGACGCATGGACATGAGCTGAATATTAATCAGTATGGGACGAAAAAACTTGAGTTTTGGACTCAAGGAATTAATTCTAACCTATTTTGGAAGTGGGTTGATGAAAGGAACAAGCATGCTCTTCACATTGAAGCCCAAACAGTCCATTAAGGGGAAAGAGTCCAAATTCGACAATGAGTAGCCCAACCAGCTTTGGAACAATTAATTAAGGGTCCCTATATATGTAAAAAAAAATTACAAAATAGCCTTAAAAAAATCTCATGGTTGTCGTCCAACCCTTTTTCCTTCAATCAAGCAAAAATTAACCTCTCTTTCCACTAATTATGGTCAGCCGTGCATGAGAGAATTTCAAGGGATGTTCATGCTATTTTTAGCAAACTTTCAAGCCTTCCCTCATGTATGAATACCACCCCTCATTGATCAATAGTTGAACACATTCAATTCATTCTCCTTTCTCTCCCACACTTAAGCCTTGCATTTCCTTTCATTTTTTCCGTCCTTTCTTTGAGGGCTCCCTTAGTAAGCAGTTCTTGAGAGAAAAGCTTTCTTGGCCGGCCACTTTGAGGAGTAATTTGCATCAGAACAATGATGGAAATCGGAGGAAGCCACCATGGATAGTTTTTAGGAAATCATCAAATTCATATCAGAGTTTCTTCTTCCTTTTTCTTTAAATTGTTCTTAGTTTATAAATGTGTTTGGAAATTATTTGATTATTTTTTTTCTTAAATAATAATGACTTAATTTGATTCATGTTTATATTGTTTCATGCCTCAGTTATTTATATTTCCAATTAAAATCATTCATACTATTCATGCATTAAGATATGTTTGACTACATTAGAATTAATCATTTAATTTGAACCAAATGGTGATTAATAGACGTAATAATTGGAAGATGCATGCTTAATTTATATCCGGTCAAGAATAAATTAAAGGTTCGTAATAATTCTAAAAGAACACTATTACCTGGCATAACTTTAGATTTATGTAATTTAAACCTGACCCGTCCCTATTACTTTGCATAAATTCTAAAGAATCCTTAGTTAAATGTTGACATAGAAATATGCATATTTTTCTAAGTGATAAATCTAAGATCTTTCAAACATTCATTACATTTTATTTTATCTCATTTGCATATTAGTTATTAATTTAATTAGGACATCCATTACCTTCAAATATTTTATTTTCTTAACCAACTTGTAAAATATTAATTTTACAATTGTTGATTAATAGATACAGTCTATGTGGAGACAAACACTTTTTACTCACTTATTACTTAATAACGACTGTGTATACTAGCACATTTTGTCATGAACCAAGTTTTTGGCTCCGTTTTCTGGAATTGTTATTCTAGTCAACTATTTGTGAAATTAATTATCTTGCAATTTGGTTCAATTTTATTTTATTTCTACTTTAATAATTTTTAATTATTATTTTGGTGATAATGGATCTTCTACAACATATTTAAGGAGGAGCATTTACTTATAATGCTTACAATTCGGTTATTCTTGCCAATAACAGAAACTATGCAATTCGACAATATGTCATTCCTCTCTTCAAAGAGCTCAATTCGAGTATTGTGAGACCTGAAATTGAGGCACCGTAATTCAAACTAAAGCCCGTGATGTTCCAAATGCTTCAAACAATGGGCCAATTTAGTGGGATACCTACTTAGGATCTGCATCTTCATCTTCGGCTATTCATGGAAGTGAGTGACTTATTCAAATAGTCGGGGTGACCAAGGACGCTTTGAAACTAAGATTATTTCCATACTTTTTAAGAGATAAAGCACGAGTGTGGCTGAACTCCCTACCATCTAACTCTGTAACTACATGGCAAGAGTTGGTTGAACATTTCTTAATGAAATACTTCATTCCATCTTTGACTGCCAAGTTTTGAAATGAAATCACTTCATTTCAGCTACTTGACAAAGAATCTTTATATAAGGCATGTGAGCGATTCAAGGAGTTATTACAAAAGTAACCTCACCATGGTATTCTTATTATATTCAAATAAAGACTTTCTATATTGTTCTTAACGATCATACTAGAACGATTGTGGATGCTTTGGAAAACAGAGCCCTTATTTCTAAGTCTTACAACGAGGCTTATGAGATTATTGAAAGAATTGTCAGCAATAACTATCAGTGGCCAACCAACTGATCAACCTCAAAAAGATGAGTAGCTAGAGTACATGAAGTTGATGCACTTAATTCTTTGCCAACCCATGTATCCTTTATGTCTTTTATGCTTAAGAACATAACCATTAATGGTTACAATAGTAATCTAACTAGTCAGTAGCAGAAATATTTTGAGAAAATTTTTTGTGAATATTGTGCAGATAGTCATTTCTTTGAAAATTGTCCATCAAATCTAAAGTCAAAATATTACATGGGAAATCAAAATTGGAATGGTCTACAATCGAACTCTTACAACTCTTTGTCAAAGTACCATTCAAATTTTCCATGGAGTAATTAATGGACGGGCCTTAGCAACTCTTTTATGCCATATTGACTAAATCATCCACTGAAATATTCTCAACAAGTGCAACAAACCCCACAAACTGAATCTTCAAGTAATCTTAAGGATTTGCTAAAGGCATACATAGCAAAGAATGATGCATTGATCCAAAGGCAAGCAGTAATGTTACAGAACTTAGGGAACCAAGAGGGTAAACTAACCAATGAACTTTGAAATAGACCCCAGGGAGCTTTACCCAGCGATATTGAAAATCCAAGAATTTCGAGCAAAGAACATTGCAAAGGGGTTACTTTGCCAAGTGGAAAGACGTTGGAGCCCAAGGTGGATGAGGTTAAAGATGAGCCTATTATAACTCAAGACAAAGAGGAAGTTCAATCAAGTGTTGGAACTCATATTTCATAGAAGTCAGATTTGGTGATCTTTTGCGAGGTAAACTCTAAACCAATCAATTCTGATAATCTAACACCTTTGTGAGATTCAGAAAAATTTCCACAGAAGAGTTGTCCGGTTAAAGCTAAGATTCCACCATCGCTATTAAGGAAATTTTGGATGACAAGGTGACTTGTAATGTATTCAATGCTAGTAAATCCCTAGATTTAGTTGAAGGCCGCTCTATTATTTCTGAGATAGAATCGTTGTCTTATATAGAATTGGAATTCAATTCTCTAGACGATCCTCTAGATCGCATTCTACTAGTGGATTCGTCAAGTGACAATCAAGATGAGAAATGTTTGGCTTTTTTACAAGCTAAATCGAAGGGATTCATTCAAGAAGTTCCACTAGAATCATTAGAGTTATTACTTTAGAAGCACACACAACCAAAAGCATTGATTGAAGAGCCAGTTGAATTGGAACTGAAGGTTTTACCTCATTTGAAATATGATTATTTGGGTCTATCTTTGACTTTACTTGTCATTATTTCAGCTGAGTTCACTAAGAATCACGAAGAGGAGTCACTTGTGGTTTTGGAAAGGCACAAGAAGGGTATCAAATGTATTATCTCAGATATTCGAGTCACATGTTGGAGGATTCGCATAAATGACAGAAAGTTAAATGAGGCCACCAGGAAAAATCAATTCTGGTTTTCTTTCCCTAGTCAGATGTTGGACAAATTTGCTAGGAAAGAGTATGATTACTTCCTATGATTACTTCCTAGATGAGTATGGTTGCCACGACAAATGCCCCTTTTGACACCATTCTGGTCAATGAAGATTCTGAATAAAATAGAGGGAGTTCTCTTAAATTTTCTCTATCGTTATTTTAAATTTTTAATTATCATTTATTTTAGTTTTTCTCTACTGTTATTTTACATTTTTTTCAATAAGACATAATATTGAAATCATTAATTAAATTAAACAATTTTGAAAAATTAGAAGTGTGTCAATAGATATGTACACGTCTAGAATTGGATCTATCTAGGAAAGGCTTGGTATTTAAGTAGTCAAACTTGACTCACCTTATAACACCCCAAACCTAGCCTAGACGTTACGGTCGGATTGTGGAAGTTACATCATTTGAGAAAACGTTAGTGCTTAAGTTTTGGTGAAAACCCACTTCCAACTTTAAGAAAATCCAATTTTATATAACTTATAGAAAACATATCAATTCCCAAAAACCCGTGAGTATTTTGAGGTAAAAACCACGTTTAATACCTTTTACTAAAACATATCCAACTAAATTAATTCATTTACGTGACAAAACATTCTAACGGATTTCAACAAAATTTGATAGTGAAACCCTTTTGGCAACTTGGTCTTATTTTAAATATTGATTAAAAACCATAACTTTTGCATAGCGAAACACCAAAATAAAGTTTGAAATCCCAAAAAAAAAAAAAATGTCCCAAAAGTCCATAAAAATATCAGTTCGTAATGTACTAAACCGAAAGTGTGGAAACTGAGCTCCTGTATCGCCGTCCAACCCTAGGTCTGAGAAGCACCTAAAATGGAACAAACAAACGTGTGAGCTTTACGCCCAGTATGTGATATGGCCCACACGAACAAAACAATATAAATATATATACCAGAATGTATCATAGCATATCAGAATCCATTTCGGAACATTTCTTATACATATCATATCAGATCAGATTTCATATCAGAACATATCTTATAACATATCATATCCTACCCTCATCCGCTACAACCCATCTCTGTTCAACTAATCATACCAATTAGGACTACAAGTAGGGGTGAGCAAAACTCGATTCGATTCAAAAAAATAAAAAAAATCTAAATTTCGAGTTAAATGAATCAAGTTATTTGAGTTATTCGAGTCAACTCGATTTTTTTTGAATTTTGAGTTAGAATCAAGTTGAGTTTTCGAATTCAAATAACTCAAATAATTCGAATAAATTGGATATCAAACTATAATATTTTACATTTTTACCCCACACTCTCAAACATTTTTACATTTCCCTCAAAACTTTTACTCCTTCCCACTTTCCCCCAAAAACTTTTACTCCCCTTTCATCTCAACCCATTATCTACCCAAAATCCATTTCCCACCAAAATTTTACTCCTCAAAACCCTCAAAATTTTTTATTTTTCCCCAAAATTTTTACTCATTTCCACTTTCCCCTTAAAACTTTTACTCCCTTCCTATTCCACCCCCCATTTACCCCAAACACATCCCCCACCCCAATTTTTTTTAATATTTTCCCTCCAAAATTCTACTCCCCCCTAATTACTTTCCCTCAAACTTTTACTCTACAAAACTTTTTATTTTCCCCTTAAATTATTACTTCTCAATATTTACTCCCAAGTAAAAAATCAAAATTATCCAAAAAAAAAACTCTAAACATAAATAGTAATAATTTTATTTATATCTACTATTTATATTATTAAATTAAATTTCACGCTTTATATTATTTATATTATTGAATTGTTTTGTCATATTGAATATTTATATTAAAATTGAATTATTAATAATGCCATAAAATATTCATGTTAAAATTTTATATTGGTATCAATTTCACATTTTATCTTTAAAATAATTTTTATTAAAAATCACATTTTTACATTTAGTATATTTTTTAATTCCAAAATACATAGTGACAAAAATATGAAGATAATTGAAACAACTAAGCAAGCAAAAAAGCTAACCCGTATATAAAAGATTAATAAATAAATTATGATGTGATGAAAGTTAATAAAAAATTTGATTACGGTGGACAAATTTTATTACAATGGGTGACAGTGGTTACAAAGACCCAAAATTATTTTTTTAAAATTTAACTCGAACAAGTATATTCGATTTGATTTGATTTGAATTCCATTTCACTCGACTTGATTCGAGAAAATTTCAAATCAAATCAAGATGATAAAATATGATTATTCAACTCGATTAACTCGAAATTTTTTCATTCGATTCGATCGAGCGCTTACCTCTAACTACAAGAGTCCATTCATCCAATCACACTAGTATGTGGTGGTATGCCACTCATAAACACGCAATTAAGTTGCCAAATAGAAATTTGTGGTCTAGCCTCCATAATTGTAGTAGATACTATCATATAACACTTCTTTCATCATATTAATCCCACCCCAAAACATAGACATAATATCTTACATACTTATAACATAAATTGTATGGCATGCATACACATATAGTTTTATACATAACATAGCATAAGGTACTCACAAATCATATAACTTGCATGGTTAATGCACATACTTATAGAGCATATCATATCATATTAATATACTTATCGAAACCTACTTAACATGCTTCCTATACATGCCTATGTTTGCATACTGAAACTTACACTTTTTTCAGGCCTACATAATGCACATGGGCCCAATTTCTAAGTCCCTTAATCGACACTATTCGGGCCTCAAAATTGGGCCAAAAGGCCTACACGGTTGTGTGGCCCACACAGTCTACCAACATGGGCTGCAAAATTACACACGGTTGTGTGCTCCACACGACCATGTGGTGCACATGGTCTATCACACAATCGTGTGAGGCTGGGTAGTTTCGAAAACAACCCCTATTTTTTTATTTTATGAGATCCCGATGAGTTTTTCGAGTTAGTTCACACACCTAATGACGTAATTGATTAACCACACTATCAGGAACTCACGAATCCTACAATCATTCAACAAATCGCACCAAATATCATCAAAGACCCATCCAAATTGGCATTCTTTTGTCAAAAACTCAAACCCTAAAATGAGATTCGTATACTTACTACTAAAAAACGAGAACTACTCCGCTGCTGGAATTTGATTCTCACCCCCTTCGCCTAATAAAAAACACAAGTATGTTCATCATAACTAAGAACAAATATCATACATAAGCACAACTCCTAACTTGTTCAATAAACAATTTCAAAGCAAAAGAATAAAAATAATCTGACGAAACTTACTCCACATTCAGAAATACAATCAAATAACATCACCACGCACGAATACAAGGGAAAAAATGGAATGGCAGCAAACAAGTACCAGCAGAAAAGAAAGAAGAAGAAAAAAAGGAAAAAGAAAGCTTCAAAAGAAAAAGAAGTAAACAAGAAAAAGAGAGATGGACATGAAATGAGAGATTGTGGGGCGTGTAAAAGTAGAGTGATTTTAGGGAACTTTTTATTTGAATAACTTAAGAAAATAAAATAAAATATCCTATAATAACCAACCATTAGACTATTGTAATTCAAAAAAAAACTCAACTACTAACAAATGCAAGCAACAAAAACATGTCATTTGCTTACGCCAAGATTCAAACTCAAGACCAAGAAGTATACAAAGGCTTAAACATTGAATCAGTAGGCTCATCCTTCTCATAACCCAACGAAGAATATAAAATAAGCCTGAAAAATCAAGCTTGACATAATGCCAAAATAAATAGGAAAATTCAAAACAAGGGAACCGAACATAGGACCTACAGTAGACTTTCAAGGCACTTAACCCACACACCAAATCAAATTAATTAACATGCTTGCACAATTAAAAATCTAACATTTTTTAGGCGTTACACACCTCCCTTTCCTGGGATCCTATCTGGTGTACAGTATCTATTCATTTCTATATTTTCGTCCCTTCAATCTAACGTTTGTAACAATGGGGGTATTGTTCATCTTAAGTGGGGAACCAAAATTGAAAATTTTTTTTAAGAATTCATTTTTCCTATCAAATTATGATTAAGTTATATTTTGCTCAAAATTTTGAAATTTTGTTGATGATGTTAAACTTTAGTATAAATAAAGTTTTATTATCTCAATAATTGTTATGTTAGCTGAATTATGACATAATGTTAGTCTTAATAAAATATGTAAATCAAACCATGAAACTTTTAATTCCTTGGAAATGTTAAGCATGCATGAAAGTTTAAGTCTCTAGAATTAACTTAGTAATTTCTTGAGGTGAACTCCTAGGAGGCATAGAATTTTGAAAATAATTTAGGCAAATTTTTGTTTAAGCCCATTTGAGTCTCTCGAGCCAACCTTAATGAAAAATTATCCCTTGAAACCCAACTTTGAGACTATATGGCCTTTCAAGCGAGTGGCTAGAAACAGGCAATCTCCTAATTGTTTTAAGTGAAATGTGCTGATGGCTAGTTCGTAAAATCCAATAGAGGGTCACAATGAAGGATACTCAACAAGGGCCATCTATGAGCTTCTATTTAAGCTCTCACCAAGTCATTTCTTGTTTTGCCATGTTTCATTGGTGGGAAGAGGTATAACACATATTAATTGCTCAAATACCACATTGAACATTTCAAAATACAAGTACCAAATATAATATTATCCCTAATTATTATAACCAATCATAATTAGTAACATATACAATTATTTTGTAAAATTTTAAAATTTCTATATTGTATTAAATATTAACATTTTATAAATGCATGTCATCATTCTCAATGAGATTTCATCATAACCCAAATAGTCGTATGCCATGACATGCCATTTATTTGCTTTCACCCACTAAAATTTCACCTTCTCTTTCGAACCAGGTTGGTATTGCGAACCTAATATTTAAAAAACTAAGACTGTGTCTTTTTAGAAAGTGGGTCGAGCAAATGGGTCAAGCTTTTTCTTATGGTATGATATATATTACAAGATTTTAGGCTTTCAATTGATATTGAGGCTTAATATTTTAACACGTGTCGTATTTATTTTGTTAACATGTGATAACTTTTTATATATAATATTTTATCATTTTAAATTAATAAAATATAGTAATTTAAAATTATAATATATTTTTAAATTGAAGATAATTTTAGAATTATAATGGTAAATTATATTAATCCCCATTTGTTATTATTCTTTATATATAACTATTTTTTTTAAAATAGAAAAAAAAAATAGATCTTTTTATCATTATATGTATTATTTAAAAAATAAAATATAATACAAGATAAAGTTGAAAATATATAAAATTATTAAAATATATTTTAAATGATCAAATCAGGATTTATATATTTTGATAATATAACGTAACTTGTTTTTATAGCGTGCACTCGTGTGTTTTATAAAAAAGATTTGATAGTCATAAAGAATTACTTTAAATTTATGTAATCTATTTAAATTTGGATAAATGTATTTTTATTTAGTTTTTTTAAAATTATAAAAAAATTATAAACAATATTTTTCAACTTTAAAAAATGTTTTAAAAATAGTATTTCAAATTTATGAAACTTTTAAAATGTATAAATCTTTTACTCTAAAATATGCATAAAACTTTGGATAAATTATTTTATATTGTATTTAAAAATGCTTTTGTTTATTTATTAGTGCTAAATATAAAATAGTTTAAAAAATTTAAAATAAGTTTTTAAAAAGTTTTAAAAATTGTATATAAAAACAAATTATTTTCTTTCTGGATTATGAGATGTTGCATGCATGAGTTTGCTGCTAACAGCTTAGAAAAATAAGAGGAAACTCGCCTGGTTTTGTCGGCACTAGACAACGATTATATGCATCAATGTGAGTTCCTTTTTTTTTCACTGCTTGAATCACTATCTGTGCTTAGAATTCCCAGTTTCAGCATTGATTTCTTTTTTTCTTTTTTGGGTACTGAATTTGTTCTGGAAAACCCTTTCCGTTACAATGGTAGATGATATGATTTGAGGGAACTGATTAAGCAAAGAGCCTTGAGTTTGATACAATACCAACAATTAATCCTATTTAGCTTCTCCTCATATTTTCCTTCTGATCTACAAATCTTTTCTTCTTATTATTAAAACTGTTTGATCAACAAATATCTAAATCAGTTTTTGTTAAGATTCTGCAATGTGAAGTTAGATCTTTGCTTAAGTTGAAAGTCAGGTTTTAAATACAAATTTGTCCTGTGTTTACCTGCTAATTTTTTTTAATACATGCGGTTGTTGAAGACCTTTCAGAGACATGTATAATTCATTTTATTCTTCTCAACTAGAATGCTTTTTAAGGCACTAGAACGCCTGGAGTTTAAGAAGGACTAAAACTAAAATTTTACCATTTTGGAGGCACCTGACCCCTGGCACGGCCTCTAGTGGTCGCTTTGGCTATCACGTGGCTTAACGATAAAAACGGGGCTCGTAATCATTTTACTCTTTTTAATTACAATAATTGCAGTGAGGCGATATACAAAAGGCGGTTAAATAGGAATAAAGTGAAAGGTACAGGGAAGCCTTTCCACATCTCAATCCAAGATAACACCTTGAAATTTAGGCGTTTAGAGTAATTAGATATTATTGTATCAATCCAAAACAAAACATCATTAGGAGGTTTAATTGGAAAAAAAATGTTTTACTTGAGTTAAGAACTAATTAAAAAAAGGGTAAAAATGATCTAAAATAATGAGACCTGACAATGAATATTAATTATTGAATATTAAAGTAGAATGTGTTAGGAATTATATTTTGAATAAGCTAAAGAAGAAGAAAAAAAAGATAAATGTGTATGGTATTAAGGAATATGTAAGATAAGATCTAAATAAATATATAGATTTAAGTGACAAAATTAAGTAAGAAATAAGACTAGGTTAGATAGTTAAGTAGTTTATATGTTTCTTTGAGAGACTAAGTTGGGAGGAAAAATTGAAAATCGAATAGATTTAGGCTTAATGGTTCGCAATTTGGGACTATTTTGATAGGTACAGGCTTAAAACCCTTCTTCCCTTTTTATTCATAATTTTACCCACACCGTCCCAGAAAGATATCAATAGCTGTAAGCGTTGTAAAACGGATAAGAGTTCTGCAGTTGCCAAATTGTTAACACTCTTTCCTATTTCCCTGCATACGCCAAATTGTTCCCCTACGGCCCTACCCCTTTAGTTTCTTTAGTTATCACACCTAAAATGAAAATCTATATTATAGCAACAGAAACGACAAAGAAATGGACGATAGCCCAGTGGTTGAGGCACCAGTCTCTTATGGGGCCCAAGTTCGAAACAAGCCCACCCTTTTGCTTTCATTTTAATTCGGCAAACTTCGAAAACATTCAGCCACGCCCCCAAACTTTGGAAAAATTGCAGTAATTCCCCGAACGTTTGTAAACCTTAGAAATTCACCCCAATCCAATCCTAACTAGATTTCATATCTTATCTTTCCTCAAAATTCAATTTAGGATACAAATTTCATGACCTTTTTAACTTCTTATCCTAATTCAAATTTCAAATTAATCCTCATTCTCTTTCCCTTTTCTTTGAAAATATTTTCTCATTATTGTTGATAATTATCTTTTTACCCAAATCAAAATCAATTCTCAATTTAAAAAAAAAATAATTTATTCAAAAAAATTATTTTATCAAAATAATTTGTATATTTCAATTTATTATTTTAAATTATTAAAAAATAATTTTATTTTGATCATCACTTATCAAGATAAGGAATTCAAGTAAATTTTTTAAAAATTATCGATATATATAGCTTTTTAAATTTATTTACGAATTTTAAATATTTAAAATTATGAATACTTATCTTGTATATTTAATTTTATTTAATTTAAATTATTTAAAAAATAATTTATTTTGATAATTTATAAGATAAGTTTATTTTGAAAATTTTATTATTAAGTGAATTAAGTTTAATGTAATGTTAGAATTCTATGTAATTTATACTTCTCTCATGTCTATAAATAAACACTTTGAACTTTGAACAATTATTTTTAACCCCCTTATTGTAGATTTTATGTCTATAAATAAGTCGGCAGCCATGGAAGAAGATGGTAATCAAGAATTGATGGTACGCATGAAGGAGGCCGAAAACGAAGCATATCTGAAGTCAATGCCGTCTGGTTTTCGTTTCAAGCCTAGAGATGATGAACTTATATTTTACTTGATGTGCAAAGCTCGTAATAAACCATTACCACCCACCAGAATCAAGGAGGTTCCACTTTACAAATATGATCCCGATACTCTTACAGGTATTTATTTCATAACCTGCATATTTTCTTGGGGGCGGTGGGGCGTTCTTTTTCTTTTGAATCGGTAAAATGTAGGGTTTTTCATTTCAATCTTTATATTGTGAATGAATGAAGGGTTTGTGGTTTTGTTTTGTTTTGTTTTAATGATTGATATTAAACGCAGCCATAAGCGGGAACATGTCGTCAAATGGAACGATAAATGAATGGTATTTCTTCACCTCGAGAGACCGGAAGCATCCTCAGGGCAAAAAACCAAATCGAGCCGCCGGCGACGGGTTCTGGAAGGCTGTCAACTCTGATAAACATGTCAATTCCAATGGAAACTTAATTGGTTTGAAGAAAACCCTAGTTTATTGCAGAGGGAAACCTTCAAAAGCTCAGAAAACCAATTGGATCATGCATGAATATGTATTAAGCCATCCTCCTCAAACAACACATAAAAATTATCACCAGGTAACTTTTTCTTTTCTTTTCTATTCTATTTAATTTCTATATTTATACTGTTCTAGATTGTGTTCGTATCATGAGTGGCTGAATGTAACTGAAGTGAAAGGAGCTTTGGCCCCAAAATTTTGATAAATTTCATTAAATGTACAAAGTTTTTGAAAATTTAAAGTAGATTCCAAAATTCAATACCACTTTAACCCCTAATATTTTTATGTGATTTTAACTTTCTTCATCCTGTATATTTATCATAAATGGAGATATGCGTTTTTTTCGTTTTATGTTGCACTGCTATACATGTTTTATTAATCATAATTCGAGTATGAATAGTTAATGTTATTGTTTTTTATTAATTAATTATGTTTTTCATAATCCAGCTTGATGGATGGGCATTATGTAGAGTATATAACAGAAAGCCTCAAGCCCCAAAGATTCCAGAGAAGAGTTCTCCCCAAAATTTTGGGAGTAACAATTTCAACATCCAAAATCAGATTAAAGAGCAGAGTGCTCTTCAGAATTTTGGGATAGAAGATTTGAACTT
Organism: Gossypium stocksii; assembly: GCA_020496765.1. Taxonomy (NCBI): domain Eukaryota; kingdom Viridiplantae; phylum Streptophyta; class Magnoliopsida; order Malvales; family Malvaceae; genus Gossypium; species Gossypium stocksii. Next base: position 18,536,712 of record CM035631.1, on the reverse strand, counting down.
CACAGAATCTGATAAATTTCTTTTGTATGCTAATTTTGGCATAGGAATTTATTCTTTGTAGTAGCACTGCCGACGCAATGAGATTTTTACTTTGTAATAATATTGTAACTTCATTGATTATTTTTTTTATGTAAATTTCGTGTCAACAATTTTTTCTAATATCAATTTAGTTGAATTTTTTTTAATTATTTAGAATATGGTTTTATTATTAATAGAAATAGATAAATAATGTAACACTCGACTCGATCTAAGAAGTTTGTCATCACAATATTATTACAATATTATTAATGTGAAGATTTGAAAAACAGATTAAGACTTTTAAAAATAGATTGATTAAAATTTGGGTATTTTGTAAAGCAAGGAAAAACATTTATTAAAAATAATAACTAAGTAGCTTGTATTTTCCCTTGAGATTCTTGTTTCAAACTCCATTCCTAGGATAAAATTCATATAAAATAAATATTGCTAGAGGAAAATCCTGATCAAAGAATAGGCTTACGTCTATTGGTTAGCATGTTAGAACTATTTTTAGATTTCCTAGTTTTGAAACCTTCTTCCCTATTTATTCATTATTTTATCCACACCGTCCCAGAAACATATGAATTCTCTTAAGCGTTGAAAAATAGCAAGAATTGTGCAGTAGGTAAACGGTGAACACGCTTCCCTATTCCCTTGCATTGCATACCCGATTTCGAGTTCCTCTTTCCCTTTTTGCTTCTATTACATTTCCGTTAACACGTGCAAAAATATAATTTAAATTACAGCAACAAAACTAAAGAACAGGTCCATAGCCCAGTGATTGAGGCGCTAGTCTCTCATACGACCAGAGTTCGGATCACGCCTTCCCTCTATGTTTTTCTTTTGATTAGGCCAACTTCGGAAAATTTTAATCACGCCCTCAAACTTTTTAACTTAAATTTCCTCAAAATTCAAAGTAGGATTAGAATTCCATCACCTTTTTAACTTTTTATCCTAATTCAAATTTCAAATCAATTCTTTTCAAATCATAATAGAATTTATTTCTTTCTATTTATTCTTTTTCCCTTTCCTTTTCCATTTTTTTTCTTTGAAAATATTTTTTGTTGATAATTATCTTTGTTCCCAAATCAAAATCTATTCCCAATTTCAACTCATTTTTCTACCAGTTGTTGGGTTCCCGTAAATTTGTCAAAAATTTGGTAAGAATTCTCATTTCGATTTATTAAAACTCTAATTTTGAATTTCATTGTCTTTCATTAAATCGTCCAATTCGCTTACAAATCTTTTACGTTTTTGTTGACAAACTCCGTAAATCTTGAAAGCAACCTCTAATTCTCGTGTGTTTGTCTATTGAATAATCTGATTTAAGTGCCTCAGATTAGATTTGAACAAAAAATCGCCATACTTGACTTTTCTAAAGTACAAACCTGAATTCAAACTCAAACCTAGATTCAAGAGAAGAATGCTCCCAATGCTCCCAAAATATTGGGAGTAATGATTTGGACTTCTCAAATTTGATAGGTTTCTTTGAATGTTGATTTTGGCTTGGAGATTTGTTATGCTTTGTAGTAGCAATGCTGACTTATGGCAGTAAGATTTCTGCTTTGTAATAGTACTGTATCTCAACAATTCGCAAAGAGTCATATACAAATATATTTTTATAACAATTTAATTATTACCTTTGATGTTGTACATTATTTTGTTGCTGGTATAGTGTTTTTTTTTTTTTTTTTTTATATTTACTAAAATGTTTATTGATTTATTTTTGTATGTAAATTTCGTCTGCCACTAATTTTTCTATTGAATTAATATCCAATTCAGTGTAATATCATTTTAGTGTTGGTTTTTTTTTTAATTATTCAGCGTATTGTTATATTATTAATATAAATAGATAAATAATGTAATACTCTCGACCCGATCTAGGAGTTTCCCCTAAGTTAAAGGCGTTACATTTGATTACTAAAGTGATCCTATAAAGTCCTCCTTTTGCTTAAGTTGATTTGTATGAAAATCGCTACTTTGTTTTTAGGAAAATATTCATTCATTAAACTGACTTTTCCTAGTAATTTAATTACAATATTATTAACTTGAGGATTTGAAAAATGGATTAAGGCTTTTAAGAAAAAGATTTATCAAAACTTGAGTATTTTGTAAAGTAGCGGAAAATATTTATTAAAAATAATAGTTTTTTAAACCAAATAACATGCAAATTTTAGAGTATTATCTAAGTATCATGCTTAAAATAAATAAGCTAAACAATCTCAACTTAAGATATAAAAGCAAGAATTAATAATTACAACCCCAAAAAACAATACAATTAAGGAAGCTTTAATGGAAACTTTTAAGTAATAATAAAAGAAAATGAGTTGCTAGTCCGAAGTTCCTCCAATACCATTCCGAGCCCTAGTACTTCTTTGTGTTACCTGAGAGGTAAAGAAATGGGGGAGGGAGCTTATGGGAGCTACAGTTCGCCTATCCAATTACAACATGGTTTGCATGTATATCAATGAATGTAAGGGTTCACATAAATATATTAAGGGATCGCCTAGCATTTACTAAGGGTTCGCATCTAGGGGTCCACACATATACAGATTACTTAATTTCTAATATTTCAATTAATTATACACAATTATTTAAGTTTAGATTCCACAACCTTAATTTGGATGAGGAGATTGACAATCTACTTGAGAGGAGAAGGATGAGATTTGAAAATCTTTAGTTGAAAATTGGTTCGGCAATGGAGGTGAAAAGAAAGAACTTTGAGAGTTTTTCTTGAAAAATTCTCTAGATATAAATTCTAGGGTTTGAAAAGATTGACTATTTATAAAACTCTTTCTCCCTAATTGAAATAGGTTTTAGGAATTCATGTAGAATTAAGATTATTTTGAATTAATGACCAAATTAAAAAAAAATAGATTTTGGTCTATGCCAGTTTGAAAATTATGTACTTTATGTGGTAAAAATAAGAAAGTAAAATATTTTAAATGAAAGGTGCACAAGGGGTTTCAGAACTTGAGACTTGAGAGAAAATTAAGACTTTATTACTAAACCAGCAAACTCATTCCTGTTAATTATCTATTAAGAATAATTTTTAAAGCATTCTAAACTATCTTACTCTATGCTTAAAAAATAAAAATATTAATTTTATTCATATTTCTTTTACCCCTATTTTTGGGATTTGACAAATAATGTTATCTTTATAGGGTGATTGGTTCATAAAAGGTAAGATTATCATTGATTATTTTGGGATTTGACAAACAATGTCTTCTTTATAGGGTAATTGGTTCATAAAAGGTAAGAATATCATTGATTATTTTGGGATTTGACAAACAATGTTATCTTTATATGGTGATTGGTTCATAAAAGGTAAGATTATCATTGATTATAAGGTCATAGAATCATCAGAACATATGATTACTTAATACCCTTATTACCAAAATATTAGATTAGTTCAAACATAATTACTCGATATGTGTTAAAGTTCCAACTAAATATTTTAGGCATAATGATAAAAACAGCTCTTAATGTTTATATCTTTTGTCAATTTGATTATTATTTTTAGTTAAATTTAACCATTAATTTTTTAAAAAGAGTCAAATCGCTTTCTTTTAATAAAAATAATGATTAAAACATTAATTTTCATAATGATATTTGTAATAGGCCTATTTTGCCTGGGCCCAGCCAAAAACAAACCAAGACTAAAAATAAAAAATAAATAAACAATCCAAGTTCATTACAAAAAAATTAGATCCAAATTACAAACCCAAATCTAAAACCCATTACCTAAATTACAAAACCCAACAATCAGAAAACCCTAATGGCCTAAATGGCCCAAAAACTAAATTATTTTCAATAAAAAAAAGAAAAGAAAAGAAAAGAAGAAACCCTAGCCGCACTCGAGCCCTGGCGCCGCACGTCCCCTAGCCTACCGCGGCTTCTCCACGTGCCGTATGACATCTCTGCTATCATCACCTGCAAAGAAGAACAGACATACAAGGCAGAAAGAAACTGTAACGCCTTAAAATATTGATTTTTGGCTTTTATGAATTTGTGGCTTGACATTTTCTGAATGTGTTTCTGCGTTAATTTGGCATAGTCATGTGTCTGCCTAAGTGGTTATGTGCCTTGGGGAGTGTTGAGGAGGTTCCAAGTTCAAGTCTTAAGTTGGGTACAATTTTGGGTTTTTATAGAATAAAGCCTAATTCTTGGTGATTAGGCTTTTAAGGAAAAGTTAGGTAAAATATATCAAAATGGGTTTGCTAGTCTGGCGGTTAAATGACAAGAGATTATGATTGGGGTCCTGAGTTTTATTCTTTACGTTTACAAGGGGGCTTTATTTTTGTTGCTAGGGTTTTTCAAAAGTTTGAGTTGTCATGTTACCCTAGGTTACCTAAAATTCAGTTTTACACTTTTATTCTTTTAATTTTTGCAGTCTCCTCTTTTCCCGTGCTATCGAATTTCCATCTTTTTCCCTCATCTCTACAGCCAAAATTTCTCTATTGTGCTTTCTATACCAATTCTTTTTCTTGTGATCTTTTCTAGCGTTCTTTGTTAAGTTGAGTTTTCGGTAAGTGATACTTTTATTTTGGTACGATTGTTGAATGGGTAGGATATTAATGAGGATTCGTTTTACTGTGATTAAGGGTTAATCAAGAGGCGAGTTAGCAAATTCAAGCAACGGATTAGATGTGTAAGTTTGTGTTTCAATCTAAGGTAAGGATTCCTTAGTTTTAGGGATGGATGCTTCATTGCGATTTTGTGTAAATTTTGAATAAATAACTGATTTTGGGGCTTAAGTCTGTGAATATTAGGTTCAGGAGTGCACGAGGTTGGTTTAGGCTTCAATTGGGATGAGGTGTGTACCTGTAATGCACTGAAAATGCAATTCGGCGAAAGCCAAAAACGAGACTGTCGATGCCACACGGTCATATGGACTGCTCGTGCAGAGGCCGTGTGCGAGATATAGTCATGTGGTCGACGAGTAAGGTCATGTACACGTTACACGGGCGCGACAGACACGGGCATGTCAAGGTGGCTAGGCCGTGTGCGAGGCACGAGCTAGGCCAATTGGGTTGTGTGGGCCACACGGGCGTGTGAGCCCATACAGGTGAAACCACATAGGCGTGTGGAGTTTGGGCCAGGCCATGTAATCTACATGGGCAAGGCCAAGTTAGGCCGTGTGGGCCCACACGGGCAAGCTAGATGGGCATGTGAGCCCATAAATATGAATTATTGTGAAAGGTTACAAGGGTGGCCCTAGTCGATTGTGATCGGTTTTAGGGGCCGATAAGCGTTACTTAGACTCTGTTTTTGTGATATGACTCTAAAATGTATGATTAGCGTGTATAATAATACTGTTCTGATCTGATCTGAGCATGATATGTATGACCTGTTTACTGTATGAAAGCATGCCATGACATTTTGTATGATGCATGACATTGGGTTAGGTTGGTTATTGAAGAGAAGGAAGACTGTAAGGCTTTTAGCCGATTAACTGGCAGCTGTACTGCCTCTATTTATTTTGTACTGTTTACGATACCTTATTGTGTGTAGGGCTAGATGGGCTGATTTTATCCCCATACATGGTGTGTAGGGCTGGGTGGGTCGATTTTATCCTCACATAGTGTGTAGAGTGGACAGAGATGGTGTACAAGGTTGGTAGGTATGGTCTGTTCTGATATGATATGCGTGCATTATCTGTATGGGCTAAGGCCTGATTATAACTGATCTGATTCTGTTAAGAGCTCAGGCTCGATTAATGGCTGATTGACTGATTTCTGATGTATGCATGCTTTACTATGGGGATATACACACTGGGTTTGCGAAAATTCACCCATTTCATTTTATTTGTGTGTCAGGTAATCCCTAACAGTAGATAGATTGGTGCTGTGGAGGGCTCGAGGGTGACCACTAATGGACACGTTACTGGGCTCATTACTTTATTTACTGGTTAATCATTTTTTACTATTTTGGGAGTTTTTTTTTATGTATTGTGGACCTTTGAACTATTTTAACTTTTACTTGGGTTTTCAAATTGTTTTGTTTTTATTGGTATTGACTTTTAAACTGCGATACTTCAAATGCATTTTAAAATTCAACTTAAGATCTTTATAAGAATGAATGATTTCAAAGCTTCTGCGATAGAGAAAAGATAATAACCTAGACAAAGTTATGTTAACCGAAATAGTTTTCTAAAAACACTCTCATATGACGCCACCAGGTTCGGGCATAACGTCTAGGCTGGGTTTGGGGTGTTACATTTAGTGGTATCAAAACACGGTTACAAAAACTCGACTGTGGTTTTTGGGTTTTAAAGTATGGTCTTTGAAAAATGGTTCAAAAATGATTTTTGAAATTTTTTGACATCGAATAAGTGGTACACCGAGCCTCCAGCATCGATCCAAGTAAGTTCTCTAAAATTCTGATATGTACTATTTAAAGCATGATTAGTTTATGCTTAAAGACTATTTTATTTGACTGAAACTATATTCTGAGACTACTTAGGTAGTACCTTACTAAAACACTCTAGATAGGGTAGACTAAAACTGTAGGGAGACGACTTTCTCGCGAAAACTGATACTGAATATTCTGATAATTATACTACATGAAATATCTACTAACAATATACTGAAACTGTAAACTGATTTGCATAAAACTTCTAAATATAGATTAATTTGATAGATATGATGAGCACACGTGGTATTCACGGACGGGGTACTAGAGGCCGTGGTAGAGGCCGTAGAGGGGTTCGAGCTGAGTCATTTACTTCTGATACGATACCAGTGGTGGATGCTAGTGAGACACTAACATTGCCTATGACTAATAGTGGGACTAGACCGTATGATTGTACGGTTGGGGATGACACACTGTCCCAAGCCATGTTTCGTATTTTGAAGAGGGTCACTGGACCCAATACTGGATTTGGGGGCCATGGGTTAGTTACGGAACGGTTCCAGTCCAATGGGGCTGAGGTGTTTAGAGGCATCGCTGGGGTTGTTTCGAGTGTGGCTGAATACTGGATAGAGGCTACAGAGCACATCATGGATGATCTAGACTTTACTGATGAGTAGAAGCTTAAGGGGACTGTATCTCTACTTCGGGACGAGGCGTATCAGTAGTGGTTGACTATCAAGGAGGGCACTCAGCCCGATCGGTTGACTTGGGGTTTGTTTAAGACCACCTATCAGAGTAAGTATGTAGGAGCCAACTACACTAATGCTAGGCGACGTGAGTTTCTGAATCTCATATGGGGGACCGTTCTGTGGCCGAGTATGAGGCCGAATTCCTGAGATTGAGCTATTATACGAGGGGCATGGTGGCGACCGAGTACGAGCGCTATGTACAGTTTGAGGATGGTCTCTGCGACAGTCTACAGGTTCTGATAGCTCTACAGAGGGAACGAGATTTCTCAGTCTTGGTCGAGAAGGCCAAGATAGCCGAGGAGGTGAAGCGCGCTGAGTGCCAGAATCGTGATAGAGGGAAGGCTAAGAGGGATCTAGTGCCTTCTAATTCTGCTATGAAGCCTAAAAAAAGGCCAGGACTGATGGGCCCATAAGAGTTGGGCCTACTATGGTGGTTTCTACTAGGATGGCTATCTGTCAGCACTGTAACAAGAGTCATCTAGACGAGTGTTGGAGAGTTACTAGAGCATGTTTGAGATACGGGTCTACTGAGCACTGAGTTAAGGATTGCCCACTGAGGGGTAATTAGATGCAAGCACCGATTGTTGAGACTGCACAGCAGTCGAGGGTCGTACATCAACCACTTAGGGGTCGAGGACATGCTAGGGGTAGTAATGGTATGGGTCGAGGTTAGAGAGCACCGGATAGAGGTGTTGGGCCTGTTGAGGCGAGGCAGCCTGCACTGGTCTATGCTGCACGACGTCGCGAGGATGGTGATGCTCCAGATGTCGTCACGGGTATATTTTTCATCTTTAATGTACCTTATATGATACTAATAGACATAGGTTCTACACATTCCTATGTTGCATGTTTGGTGTCTGAGACCTTGGGGATACCGTATGAGAGTACTACTGGCGGGGTATCAGTGATGATTCTGTTGGAGCAGTTTTTTAGAATTAGTAAACTATTCAGGGCTGTACCGTTAGAGGTCCAATGGACTGTGTTTTAGGCTAATTTGATGGAACTTCTGTTTGGAGAGTTCGATTTGATATTGGGCATAGATTGGTTGGTGAAACATCGTGTGAGTTTGGATTGTGCTGAGAAGAGGATCGTTCTAAGGACTGAGGAGGATGAGATAGTCGTGATTAGGGAATGACGAAATCATCTGAGTAATATGATCTCTACGTTGGTAGTAGAGAAGTTGGTGAGAAAGGGATATGATGCATTCTTAGTCTACATCAGTATTTTGGATTCTATGGACTCTTCGGTTAAGGATATCCGTACAGTAAGGGACTTTCTAGATGTGTTTCCAAATAAACTATCGGGTTTGCCTTCAAGCTGAGAGTTAGAGTTTGGGATCGACTTGATTCCTGGTACGGTTTCGGTGTCTATTGCTCCTTATCGGATGGCATTGAAAGAGCTTACTGAACTTAAGGCCCAGATAAAGGAGTTGTTGGATCATGGGTTTATTCGTCCCAGTATGTCTCAATGGGAAGCACCTGTATTGTTCGTAAAGAAGAAAGATGGTACTATGAGTATGTGTATCGACTATCATCAATTGAATAAGTTGACGATAAAGAATAAGTACCCACTTTCGAGGATTGACGACCTGTTTGACCAGTTTAGAGGGGCATCAGTGTTCTAAAAGATTAACTTACATTTAAGATATCATCAATTGAGGGTAAATGAGGCCGATGTGCATAAGATGACATTCAGGACTTGGTATGGACATTACGAGTACCAGTTATGCCTTTTGGTTTGACCAATGCCTCAATGGCATTTATGGATCTGATAAATCGAATGTTCCAACCCTATTTGGACCCTTTCGTAATAGTTTTCATCGACGATATTTTGGTTTATTCTAAGACAGAAGATAAGCACGATGAGTATCTTAGGGTTGTTCTGCAGACTCTTCGAGAGAAACGGTTGTATGCGAAGTTCTCCAAGTGTGAGTTCTGGCTTCGAGAGGTTACTTTCTTGGGGCATATGGTATCTGCTAAGGGGATTCGTGTAGATCCTCGTAAGATTGAGGCTGTGTTGGATTGGAGAAACCAAAGACGGTATCAGAGATTCGTAGCTTTTTGGGATTGGTAGGATACTACCATTGGTTCGTTGAGAGGTTCTCTTTGATCGCAGCGCCGTTGACTAAGTTGCTGCATAAGGGAGTTCCTTTCGTTTGGACTAATGCACAGCAAGAGAGCTTCGAGAAGCTTAAGACAGTTTTGACTCAGGCACCAGTTTTGATACAGCCTGATATTGAAAAAGACTTCGTCGTTTATAGTGATGCGTCACATATGGGTTTGGGCTGTGTTCTGATGCAAGATGAAAAGGTTATGGCTTATGCGTCTCGACAGCTCAAGACTCACGAGGTTAATTATCTGACGCATAACTTGGAGTTAGCTGCAGTAGTTTTGCCCTTAAGACGAAAAAGTTATTGCTTATGCTCTATGTCGATCATCTCTGATAGAGATCCTTGGTTTACTTCTTGATTCTGGCAGAAGCTTCACGAGGCTTTGGGTTTACAACTTAACTTTAGTACTGCTTTCCATCCTCAGATAGACGGTCAGTCGGAGAGGGTGATTTAGATATTGAAGGATATGTTGAGGAGCTGTGTGATAGATTTCCGAGGCAGTTGGGAGGGGTACTTGCCGTTAGCTGAGTTTACTTACAATAACAACTATCAATCTAGTATACAGATGGCACCTTACGAGGCACTATATGGTCGTAAGTGTCGCACTTTATTGTGCTGGACTAAGTTGGGTGAGCGACGAGTACTGGGTCTAGAGTTGGTATTAGAGACTGAGGATAAAGTTCGATTGATCCGTAAGCATTTGAAAGTAGCTTCTGATAGGTAGAAGTCTTACGCTAATCTGAAGAGAAAAGATATTGAATATTCTATGGGGGGCATGGTTTTTCTTAAGGTCTCGCCATGGAAGAAGGTTTTGAGGTTCGGTCGTAAGGGTAACCTGAGTCCTCGGTTTATTGGGTCGTACTGGATACTGAGACGAGTAGGGCCAGTCGCGTATCAGTTAGAGCTACCTCTAGAGTTAGATCGCATTCACGATGTGTTTATGTCTCTATACTGAGACGTTACTGCTCTGATCTCACGCACATTGTGCCTGTGGAGGATATTGAGGTTAGATCAGATCTAACGTTCGAGGAGGAGCTGGTTCAGATTTTAGGTCGCGACGTGAAGGTTCTACGGAGGAAGTCTATTCCATTAGTGAAGGTGTTGTGGCGGAATCATAGCACTGAGGAGGCTACTTAGGAGCCAGAGGATGTGATGAGACAGCAGTATCCTCATATCTTCTGATCAGGTAAAATTTTGAGGACGAAATTTTTTTAAAGGGGGTAGAGTTGTAACGCCCCAAAATTTTGATTTTTGGCTTTTATGAATTTATGGCTTGACATTTTCTGAATGTGTTTCTACGTTAATTTGGCATAGTCATGTGTCTGCTTAAATGGTTATGCACCTTGGGGAGTGTTGGGGAGGTCCCAAGTTTAAGGCTTGAGTTGGGTAAAATTTTGGGTTTTTATAGAATAAAGCCTAACTCTTGGTGATCAGGCTTTTAATTGGTGATCAGCCTTTTAAGAGAAAGTTGGGTAAAATATATCAGAATGAGCCTGCTGGTCTGGTGTTTAAGTGGTAAGGGATTATGATTGGGGTCCTGAGTTCGATTTTTTACGTTTACAAGGGGGCTTTATTTTTGCTGCTAGGGTTTTTCAAGAGTTTGAGTTGTCAAGTTACCTTAGGTTACCTAAAATTTAGTTTTTCACCGTCTCCTCTTTTCCCGTGCTACCGAATTTCCATCCTTTTCCCTCATCTCTACTGCCGAAATTTCTCTATTGTTCTCCCTATACCAATTCTTTTTCTTGTGATCTTTTCTTGCGTTTTTTGTTATGTTGAGTTTTCGGTAAATAATACTTTTATTTTGGTACGATCGTTGAATGGGTAGGATCTTAATGAGGATTCATTTTCCTGTGATTAGGGGTTAATCAAGAGGTGAGTTAGTGAATTCAAGTAGTGGATTAGACGTGTAAGTCTGCATTTCAATCGAAGGTAAGGATTCCTTAGTTTTGGGGATGAATGCTTCATTGCGATTTTGTGCAAATTTTGAAGGAATAACTGATTTTGGGGCTTAAGTTTGTGAATATTAGGTTCAGGAGTGCTTGAGGTTGGTTTAGGCTTTAATCGGAATGAGGTGCGTGCCGCTAACGCACAGAAAACGTGATTCGGCGAAAGCCCAAAACAAGACTGTCGATGCCACACAGGCTTGTGGACTGTCCGTGTGGAGGCCATGTGCTAGACACGGTCGTGTGCTCAACAAGTGAAGCTGTGCGCGCGCCACACGGGCGGTACGGACATGGGCGTATCAGGGTGGCTAGGCCGTGTGCGAGGCATGAGCTAGGCCAATTGGGCTGTGTGGGCCCATAGGGGTGAAACCACACAAGCATGTGGGGTTTGGGCTAGGCCGTGTGATCCACACGAGCAAGGCCAAGTTGGGCCGTATGGGCTAACACGCCTAAGCCACATAGGCATATGAGCCCATAAGTCTAAATTGTTCTAAAAGGTTGCATGGGTCGCCCTAGTCAACTGTGACTGGTTTTAGGGGTCGATAAGTGTTACTTAGACCCTGTTTTTGTGATATGACTCTGAAATGTATGCTTAGCGTGTATAATAATACTGTTCTGATCTGATCTGAACATGATATGTATGATATGTTTACTGTATGAAAGCATGCCATGACATTTTGTATGATGCATTCCATTGGGTTGGGTTGGTTATTGAAGAGAAGGAAGACTGTAAGGCTTTTAGCCGATAAACTGGCAGTTGTACTGCCTCTATTTATTTTGTACCATTTACGGTACCTTATGGTGTGTAGGGCTGGATGGGTTGATTTTATCCGCATACATGGTGTGTAGGGCTGGGTGGGTCAATTTTATCCCCACATGGTGTGTAGGGTGGATGGAGATGGTGTCTAGGATTGGTGGACATGGTCTGATATGATATGCATGCATTATTTGTATGAGCTAATGCCTGATTATAATTGATCTAATTCTGTTAAGAGCTCATGCTCGATTAATGATTGATTGACTGATTTCTGATGTATGCATGCTTTATTGTGGTTATGTACACACTGAGTTTGCGAAAACTCACCAATTTCATTTTATTTGTCTGTCAAGTAATCCCCAACAGTAAATGGATTGGTGTTGCGGAGGGCTCGAGGGTGACCATTGATGGACACTTTACTGAACTCCTTGCTTTATTTACTAGTTAATTATTATTTTACTATTTTGGGATTTTTTTTATGTATTGTGAACCTTTAAACTGTTTTAACTTTTACTTGGGTTTTCAAATTGTTTTATTTTTATTGGTATTGACTTTTAAACTGCAACACTTCAAATGCATTTTATAATTCAGCTTAAGATCTTCATAAGAATGAATGATTTCAAAGCTTCTGTGATAAAGAAAAGATAATAATTTGGACAAAGTTTTGGTAACCAAAATAGTTTCCAAAAATACTCTCATGTGATGCCACCAGATTCGGCCATAACGTCTAAGCTGGGTTTGGAGTGTTACAAAAACAACAAAGAAAAAAACAAATAATGGTAACAGACAGTTTTGTAAATCAGCTATAAAAGCCACGAAAATATCAATGTATTTTTTTGGACGAAGAGAAATCAAAGACGAAAAAAAGAGAATTGAATTCAAAAATAAAGGAAAATAATCGAAAATAAAAAAGGTGGTCTTTTTATTCTTTCATTATTTTGCTTTATTTTTTTACTTGTATTTTTTTAAAAATAAACATAAAATAAGGAAATATGGGGTCGAAAACTCACCTGATTCCTCGTATTACGCCGCCGTGAGTGGCCAAGGTCTGTTATCTCCGATGAAAGATGACGCCTTTAAACTTGAGAAGCTGAAAAAACCTAAAAAAAGGAAAATTTTTATTTTCCGGCCATCGTGGGCGGCGGCGCCATCGTCTGTAACCGGTGGCCGTCACGGTGGCCCGACGACCGGAGCCTTCGTCGGAGTTAAGCCGGCTTGGGGGGCTTTGAGAGAGAGGGGAGAGCTTTTTTGAGTTTTTTTTTTTTAAAAAACAAGGGTGAAATGATTTTTTTGGAGAAATATGACTTAAATAGGGCCTAGAGACGATGCCGTTTTGGCCTGTCTCCTTAAGCATCAAAACGACGTTGTTTGATGCAACCCAACCCGATCCAACCTGGGATCCGCGCGTTTTTCCTTGAAAGGGATATTTATGCATGCAATCCTTCTTCTTTTGCGGCTAGTTTTGATTTGGTCCTATGCCCTTTTTTTATTTTTTAATATTTCCATGAATTTTTATTTTTGTTTCAACTTGGTCTTTAGACCATTTTAAAAGACAAATACATGAGCGGTGTCGTTTTGAGGATAGGGGATAATTTCCCAATTGGTCCCTTTTTTTTTGCGCGCGTTCCATTTAGGTTCTTATTCGATTTTATTATTTAATTTATCATGATTTATGCCTTTAATTCTGTTTTGATTTCAATTTAATCCTTTGTTTGATTAATTTCATTAATTTCATTATATATATTTTAAAAATACTTAAACTTAATAATATTCATATCTATTATATTTATTTTTTTGCTCATTACTCGTTTATCTTTTGAATATTTAAATTTAATATTATTCATATTTGATTTATCAATTCATTTATTTATTTATTATTCTTTTACTTTTAAAATATTTAAATTTAATATTATGTATATTATTTTATCTATTTATTTATTTATTATTCTATTACCTTTTAAATACTTAAATTGAATATTATTTGTTTTACCTATTTATTTATTTATTTATTCATTTTACTTTTCAAACATTTAAATTCAGGTTTTTTTGTTTATTTATTTATTATTCTTTCACTTTTTTTTAAATATTTTAATGGGATTACTATATATATTTCCTTTTCATTAAGCATCTTTCATTTTCACCCTTTTTATTTACCTTGAGTTATTTTATTTTTTTTGTTGTTGATGCCTTGAATTAATACTCTTATTATTACAATATTCATATTGTTACTATCATGATATTTATCTATTTGTTATTTATCTTCCCAATATTTCGTCTATATAGTCATTTTACATCATCACTACATCATGTATTAAGTTTAGATATAATTGGTTTTTACATTATACCCTAAATAAGATAAACACCCATCGTTTTAAATATTATACTCGCTATTTTTTTAAAAAAAAAGGAAAATTTAAAAATGGGCAATGTTACGTATTTGGAGATTCGAGAAGTCGTACCCTAACTTACGGGGTTTTGATTTTCTCATTGAACCTAAATGACCGAATATCCTTTTAAAATTAAAATACATGAGATTTAAATAAAAATAAAAGGCAAGCTTATTCTTCAGGGTTCGAGGTGTCATGTCCTAACTTACAGGATGTGACATTTTGTTATCTCGAGACGAGAGGGTCTTTAACATATTTTTCGATTTACTCAAGCAATTTTTAAGTAAAAATAACATTAATACAATCGAGTTTTCAACTTTTGACGTTAAGACTTTAATTAATCAACGAGGTACCAATTTAGGGCGTTACGAGGGTACTAATCCTTCCTCATGCGTAACTGACTCCCAAACTCATTTCTCGAGGTTTATGGACCAAAAATCGTTGTTTTAGTAAAACAAATTGTTTATTAAAATGATCAATTTTACGAGATGATCCGATCATACCTCACTAAAAAAGGATTGATGGCGACTCCCTTTTTCATTTTAAATAAAAAGTCGATTTCAAAAAAATAGTTTCGATAATATTGACATGACAATCCACGTAGCAGTATAAATGTACTTCATGCTAACATGAAATTACTTGTCTTATATGTCACAATAACAAATAATTTAAAAATATTAAAAAAAGAGTTAAAAAGTTAAAAAAAAGTTATATGAAGTACACGTAGATTGCCATGCAAGCTACTATATTTAAAATTTTAATGTTTTAGTCAATATTTTCATTAAAAAAATAAATAGACTTTTTTAAAATAGTGATGATAAAATTCGATTTTTTAAAGGTTGAGGGCCAAATTTAGCTCAATAAAATAGCCAAATTGACAAAAGATATAAACATTAATAGCCAAATTTGTAATCATATCAATATTTTATCTTTTGGTTGATCAAAGATTACCACAATATTAAAATGCATAATAATTTATTTGACCTTCCAACTTTTTTGGTATTTATAAGAAACTCGATGCCTTTGGAAGGCTTCCTGTTAAATAATGAGCCACCTTTCTGCATGTAACCCAGTAAAGTTGGTCAGTAAAACTAAGCTTGAAAAGAAAAGGAGAGCTACACATAAAATTAAGCTACATAAAAATACGACTGAAGAGAAGTCAATAGTAATATGGAAAATTATCATGATATATTTGGGCAGCCCTCTGACAGTTTCAGTACTAGATAAGTAACTGCTACTTGAAGAACCACTCATACTTATCCCAACATAAAGAAATTACTGACTTGGAGTTCAATCTTGTAAGCCCGGCGTTTCTCAAGCGTAGCAGTATCTGACAATTCAAAATTCATTTTTGGATGCAACTCACAATCAGGGATAACTCCATCTTCTACAATCGAGGATGAAGGTCTCTCTGATGAAGTGTCACTCTCGAAGCTCCTAGGCAAGTCAGAATCACCTATCTTCAGCTGTTGATCTATCCAAGCTCCCATTGACTTAATGATACTAACCAAGCTCTGCACATTCATGCCGGAGAAAAATATCCTGGATTGCAGATCAAGTTGTGGTTGAACCAGATGATGGCCCTAGAGAAGTCTTCAGGAGGCCATTGACAACCCTGCAAATATCTGATGGAATTATAAGAGTTTTAATACATTGTATAAAGTACGAAACATTAAGAAATAAAACAAAATGAGAAATTAAAATATATGTTTACATTAGAAAGAAGCTAAAGCAAGCACTGGGAAAATCTCCAAAGACAGATGTTCGGATTAATTTTTATATTGACCTTCATGATTTTTACAAAATTTGGGAGAAATGTTCCATTTTCATATGAGATTTCACATACGGTTTAATTTTATGATTTCTAATTCATTTTACTATAGTGCAACAACTAGAAATAAATTAATTATCATTTTTAAACAGGTATGATCACATGCACATATTAGAAAAGAAGCTAAAGCATGCTCTGATAGCTCAATTGATAACTGGTACTTGAGTTAATTCCTATACTGGCCAACATTCCTTTTTCAAATTTTGAATCAAACACATAGAGGATTTTACATCTAATTCAGGATACTTCAATGGGAAATTTAACATGATAAACACACTGAATGACACAGAAGTAACAATCATGTCAAACATTAGCAATTATTAGGTAAAAGGAATACCTTTCAAATATGTTTGGTGAATCCACATCACAATCATAGTTCACAAATATACCAATGATTATCTGTGAATCCCCACCAATCTTGTCTAACAAATTAAGGACTGTCATTTTCTGTAGAAAACTTGGCTGGAGAACATTCTCTAGAACTCGAAGGATAAGCATAGGAAAGAGTATTCCAATTTCAGCTTTCAACCCTGGCCTAAATTTTGTTAATAAGCTCATAAAAATAGAACACTGAAGTTGGAAAACTGACATTACTGACTTGTAGAGCCAACTATAATAGGAAATCGGAGGCATCTTGTACTTGGAAGAGGATGCAGATACATCTATATCTATTTCCAACTCCATTTATACCTGAAGGAACCGTCTATACTGCCCGCTAGCAGAATTTCTGGTTCCATTTGACCCTCTAGTGTCTGGACATCAATTTGTGTCTACTCCAAAGCACTATAATGTATATTTCTTAATAAATTTTCGTCTATTGCACCATATCCCCAAATCTAAAATACTGTAAAATACAATAATGAAAACTAAGTTATTATCAGTAAGAAATTTGGGAATAAAACTCTGATTTAAAGAATGGCAAATTTGGCAAAAGGGATATGTGTGAGTATTACAGACAATATAAATTAATCAAAATTTGAGTAAATTCATCAAAATTTGAGTTATCTCCTCCATTAATTAGTTCATTTTTGTCGTCTCCAGCAGCAAAATCGAAATAATAAAACAAGGATTAAGAGGAAGAGATCGATATGATGATTACGATTGACTCTTTGTAATTCAATTCTAGTCCATAGGTTTCCTATAAGAGACAACAAAACATCATCTCCCCAAAAGACAGAGATTTGGGAGTTGGGTTGTAGCTTATTTTTTTTAGAAATTTTAAAGAAAACCCATCACCAAAACCCTTCTAAAACAAAATTTGATTATTGCAAGAAAAGAAACCAAATGAAATTAAACTTGAAAAGAAACATCTACTAACCTGAAAGTGTATTGTTGTGATAAAAGAAGCAACTTTGAATGCATTTGCAGAGAAAGTCTGAAGGAGATTTTGGGAAGAATTTTCTTCATTTTTATTCGGCGATTGATAAACCATGATATATACATATTTTTTATCCCATGCTTGGCATATTTATGGATGATTTATCATTAGATTTATGGAATTTGATGCTCCTAAACTGTTAATTTCATGTTTTATACTTAGGTGAGCATAAGGAAGAGAAAAGAGCAAGGAATTGGCCAAAAATAGACAAAATGGGCCGAAACCAATATTCAAAACGGCCTAAGTAGTTTCACACGGGTAAACCAGATGCCCGTGTGTAACACATAGAATTCAACACGGCCTAAGCATTCTCACACGGGCGTGTCCCTGTCGAGCCCTGTTTCAATTCCATTCGAAAAAGGCTAATTTTTAGGTAATTTGGGCATTCTAAAGTCTATAAAAACACCTAAGGGGAGGAACAAAGGGAACACACTGAGTAGAAAACAAGAAATTACTCGAAGAACACTGATTGATTCATCTCGGAAGCAATGATCTACATCAAGACTGAAGATCTCCCTTCAATTTCTCTCGAAGTTTTTGGGTTCTTTATGTTTTGTTGTTTTCCCTATTTTTAGATGTTTTCTTTTATAAACATGAACTAAACCCCCTAAATACCTGAAGGGGATGAAATCTAAGATGACTCTTGTTATTGATATCTGAATTATACGATAAATATTTGATTCGTTCTTAATTGTGTGATTAATTCTTGTGTTAATATTTTAGGATATTAATTCAAGTCAAATGTGCTTATTTAGTGGAGCAAAAGTCCCTGTTTAAGAGTAGATTCAACATAATTAAGCGGAGTTGATCGCAATCCTAGACATAGGATGACGAAAATCTATCGGATTAGAGTCAAATCTAATAAGGAAGTTCATAGATCGAGTTAATGCAACACTAGGGGTTTTAATTAGAAAGAAATTTCAATTAATCAACCTAGGATTAGTTGTTTTTAGCTTGAAAGAGATATTAACATAAATGAGGGATTTCTACGGATCAAGTCAAGTGAATAAATCGTCTAGTTCAGAATCGAATAACAAGTGAAGTCTAGGTGGATTCTTCCTTAGGTATTGTCTTAATCAATCAGTTTTCCAAAAGTATTTTCCCCAACTTACTCTCTGTCGTGTCTTAGTTTAGTTAATTTTTAATTTAAACGAATCCCTAATTATTTCTAGGCTAGATAATAAAAAGAAAGTTAATACTAGTACTTTTAGCCCTGTGGGTTCGACATCCCGGTCTTGCCATCAGCTATACTACTGTTTATAGGTGCGCTTGCCTTTATCGTGATAATAGTTTAGTTTTATAGGTTTGACCGTCATAAATATCACTATCAGCGATGGTCGGAATGGCCATTCAAAGCTTTCAGCACTAAATCCCTATTACGCGTTTGAGGGAATAAAAATGCTTCAAGTAATCTGGTCGAATGAAGAAACGGTGAACCAAACAAAAGCATTACTATTCATCGAAGAATAAGGAGGGAATGGAATAGCCATTCCCTCTAACCGAACATAGTGTAAAATGTTTATTGATTAATTTTTTTATGTAAATTTCGTCTAGTCAGCAAATTTTCTACTATCAATTTAGCATTGTTGTTTTTTTTTTAATTATTCAGTTTATGATTTTATTATTAATATAAACAGATAAATAATGTAACACACTCAATTCAGCCTAGGAGCTTTGGCTAAGTCAAAGGTGTTGCATTTGATCACCAAATTGGTCTTATAAAATCCTTTTACTTGGGTTGATTTGTAAGAAAACATTCACTCATTAAACCGACTTTACCAAATAATTTAATTACAATATTATTAACGTAAAGATTTGAAAAATGGCTTAGGGCTTTTAAGAAAAAAGATTTATCAAAACTTGCGTATTTTTGTAAAACAATGGAAAACATTTATTAAAAATAATAACTAAGTAGCTTGTATGTTCCCTTAAGATGCTAGGTTCAAACTCCATTCTTCATTTTCTCTCCTTTTAATAAACTAGGATAAAAGCCATAATAAAGCAAATATCACTAGAGGAAAATCTTAATGAAAGAATAGGCTTAGGTTTATAGGTTAGCAGGTTAGAACTATTTTTAGAGTTCCTAGGATCAAAACCCTTCTTCCCTATTTATTCATTATTTTATTCACACAGTCCCAGAAACATATGCAGTAGGCAAATGGTTAACACGCTTTCCTATTCCCTTGCACTGCATACCTGATTTCGAGTCCCCTTTTCCCTTTTTGCTTCTATTACATTTTGTTAAGACAGGTAAAAAGATAATTTAAGTTACAGCAACAAAACTAAGTAAGAAAAGGTCCATAGCTCAATGATTAAGGTGCTAGTCTCTCATGCGACCAGATTTCGAATCATGCCTCCCCCTATGCTTTTCTTTTGATTAGGCCAACTTTGGAAAATTTTAGTCAAGCCCCCAAACTTTTTAACTTATCTTTCCTCAAAATTCAAATTAGGATAAGGATTTCATCACCTTTTTAACTTTTTATCCTAATTTGAATTTTAAATTAATTCTTTTCAAATCATAATAGAATTATCATATTTCTTTCTATTTATTCTCTTTCCCTTTTCTTTTCCATTTTTATTTGAAAATATTTTCTCACCATTATTGCTAATTATCTTTGTTCCCAAATCAAAATCTATTCCCAATTTGAACTCATTTTCTACCGGTTGTTAAGTTCCGTCAATCACATCATGTAAATTTGTCAAAAGTTTGGTAAGAATTCTCGTTTCGATTTATTAAAACTCTTCAATTTTGAATTTCATTTTGTTGAACTAAATCTTCCAATTTGTTTATGAATCTCTTACATTTTTGTTGACAAACTCCTTAAATCTTGAAAGCAACCTATAATTCTCGCGTGTGTATCGATTGAATAACTCGATTTAGGTGCCTCAGATCAGATTTGATTGAAGGAACATCATATGAGACCTTAAAAAGTCAGGTGGGTGACTTTTTATGAAAAATCAAGTCAAAATTTAAAATTTCCCAGGTATACACAATGACTCGCCTATGTAGATCACACGGTCCCTTACACGGCCATGTTTCCCTATTTTCATTTATATTTGCATTTTTCACATGGCTTGAAGACACGGCAGTGTGGCTCCTGCACCTTCAGCTCTATGCATCATACATGGCCTAGGGCTTTACCCACAGGCTGGTCACACGGTCGTCTGGCCCTTGAAAATTAAAAATTAAAATTTTGTCTTATCTTTAAATATTCTATGCAAATCAGTCCCTGATTAGGTTTTGAATGGCATTTAGAGAACTATGTTTTTCAATTAGGTCTTGCATTAGAATTAGATTGAGTGAATGCAAAATTGAACGAATTTATGATTTAATCACTTATGAATGATGGTTTAAATCCGTAAATAATCGTATGATTACTAATGCGAGTTGATTGCTTGTGAATTTAAGAAGGACATAGTTTGAATTTTAATGACACTTGTTAAGTTCAAATAAGGGATATTGATTTTATATATATATATAGATATATATATATATATATATGGGTGAGAAAGGTTTGGGAGGAAGTTTTTTTTTTCTTCCTTTAATATTACTATATGCTTCTTTTTCTTAAATCTAAAATGTTGACTCTTCCTTAATAAGTTGGAAGATGAGGTTATTGATTTAACCGGTGGTTGTTCTACCTCCTAGTAAGTATATAGTCTTACATGTTAAGTTTATGAAAGGTTAATGTTATTAAGAGTTATATGAATTGTAAGTTACGAGTACAAAGTTTTGAATGGGGATTATTAGTGTTTGAGATGATAGTAATTTGTATATAAATGAGTTTTAATGGTGGTCCTATGTTATGTAAGCCGTTGTTGATACTGGTTCAAGAAAGGTGTCTGAGTCTGGAGTTTAAAGTTATAGTAAGTGAGTTATCAAGTGAGTCTCTGTTTTGGCTCTTGCATGTGTAATGTACAAATAGAAGTGTATTTAAATAAAGATGATTTCTCTACTAATTGGTAGATTGTAACAACCCGATTTAAGGGCTAGTCAGAACAGTGGTTTTAGGACCACTAATCCGAGGTCAAAAAATTTATTTGAATGCTATTATATGAGTTATAGCAAGATTATATGAGTACATGAAAAGTTTGGTAAATTAATTTTAACGATTGCTCGCTCAATTTTGAAAAAGGGACTAAATCGCATAAAAGCTAAAAGTTTCAATTTACTAGCTATATAAGTTAAATAGCTAGAGAATCTACATGTGGAGTTTTAAAAAAGCAATTAGACCATTAAAAAGGATATGGCCGGCCATAGGAGACAATGAAATGAAATAGTCAAAGGGGTAGGTTGAGGTTCGGTGGCTTAATAGATTAAATAATAATAAAACAAAAACTAGTCATCATCTTTTCAATTGTTTCTCTCTTCCACTTATTTTTCCTCTAAAAAAACAGCCATGGAAGCTTAGAAATTTCAGCAACTTTAGTCCTCAACCAAGTAAGTGATTATGATGATTATTTTTGATGATTTTTACATTTTTGGAACCCTTGTAGCTTAAGCTAACAAATGGGGGACTATTTTGCAAAATGGTTGAGAGTCTAGGGTTTTACCATGAAAGTGTTCATGTTGTTTTCTAGATTTTTATGGAACAAAATGAATCTTGA
The DNA here is from genome assembly GCA_020496765.1 of Gossypium stocksii. NCBI lineage: Eukaryota > Viridiplantae > Streptophyta > Magnoliopsida > Malvales > Malvaceae > Gossypium > Gossypium stocksii. The sequence continues at coordinate 18,514,577 of CM035631.1, read as the reverse complement.
TTGCTTAATAAACAACTTTTGTAGAAAGATTTTCATAAAAACCCCTTAAAAGGACCATTTTGCATAGGTTGTAAAATAGATGATAAATGTGTGAAATCATTGAAATTGTGTGCTGCTATAAGAACAATAAAGGTTCGGCTAGGCTTGTGGAAGGATGAAATTTGATTAAAATTGTATTACGAGCTTAGGGGCCAGATCGTAATTTTGTGAAAGTTTAAGGGCAAAGCTATAAATTTTCCAAAGTGTGTTTTATGTACTGCTAGTAGTAATTATAAAATTCGACTAAGCATGAATTGTGTTTAATTCCATGAATTCGCACTTTTTATGATAGGGACTAAATTACAAGAATGTGAAACATTAGGGGCAAAAGTGTAAAGTTGCCCTAATGTGAATTTTGGAGTAAATGGTATAAATTAATGACTAAATAAATAAAAATGGTTATTTTATAGATTGAGGGAAATGAAATTTGGTCAGAGAATGAGGGAGAGCAAAGTATCGGATATGGGCTTAGTTTGTTGTTTCTGCGAACAAGGTAAGTTCATATGATTAATTTACAGTAATCAATTATAAATTTGAAAATAAGATACTGTAATATTTCCTATGTTGTCATCTAACCATGATAAAATGCAAGTATGAGATCGGATTGAAAGACTAATAAGGAGGAATACAGGGTCAAGTATGATCGTACTACGATTCGCTATGAATTGACGGAAAATGACCATGGTTGGACCATGGCAATACGAGAGCTAGTGTAAGACCATGTCTGGGACATGGCATCAGCCTCAATATGTGTCAGTGTAAGACCATGTCTAGGACATGGCATTAGCATAGATAGATAAGAGCTAGTGTAAGACCATGTTTGGGACATGGCATCGACACAGACAGATGAGAGCTAGTGTAAGACCATGTCTGGGACATGGCATCGGCCTCGATATGTGTCAGTATAAGACCATGTCTGGGACATGGCATCGACACAAATAGATGAGAGCTAGTGTAAGACCATGTTTGGACATGGCATCGACCTTGATGTGTGTCAGTGCAAGACCATGTTTGGGACATGGCATCGGTAGATGATTTCATGTAAGACCATATCTGGAGTATGGCAGTGGTACCGTACATATGTAATTCCCGATGCGTTTGATGGTGTTATGATTGACTCAACGGGTAAGACAAACATTGTGTAATTCATATCTAGTTTTATAAATGAGATGTGAAATATTTATGAATTTATGAAATTTATTAATAATGACCTAAGATAATGTGTTGTTATCGATGTGTAAGTGAATCAATGGACAAGGTCAAGAAGAAAGTGAAAATGAAATCGAGTTAAGTGATACAGGTACGTATGAAACTCATGTGAATATCGAGTGGTAGAAACTTAAAGACTTGTCATAAGTCTATGTTGTAATCATGAGAAAAGATATAGGTTTGACACATGAGATAGTATCTCATGCTTATGGAATTATTATTGAATTAAATGTGAAATACTTTATATCGTTTATACATAAGTAAAGGTAAATGAGTGATAGGTATGCGTTTGAATCATACTAATCTTGAAATGAATAAGATTCCAAAAGTCGAGGTTAACTCTATAGGGGGAATAAATGATTGTATGGTGAGACCATATAAACCCTTTATATTTGTGTAATTATTCAAAATGTACTTGATAGCTCACATCAATCTAATAGTCATATGAGCTTACTAAGCTTTATAGCTTACCTTGTTTACTTTTCTATGTTTATAGGGTTTCGGAAGTCTGCTGGGGTTGGAAGATGACAAGATCACAACACACTATCCTACTATGGTGTGGTGTTTAAAGCCCGTAATTACGGTTAAGTGGCATGTATAAGCTAGATAGTCTATTAAGTGTAAATTGAGTTTTAACCAAGACTGCCTTGGCATTTCTTAAGTGATGGGCCATGAAATTTGGTTTGCTAATTTCATAAAGTTATTATATGGCAAATGTAGCATTTGAATGATATGTGTTTGCCACTTTTGTAGATATGTTGTTGTCCATTAATGTCATGATTTACATTGATGATTTTGGTATGAGTGTGTGCATGAAAAGTGTGATGGAAAGGCTTGGAAAATAGCCTTACAGCCGTCCACACGAGTAGACACACGGCCCTGTGTCTAGGCCGTGTGTGACACATGATCCACCCCATGAATGTGTGGCTCGACCATGTGTCCTCTGCACCTTAAATTGGCTAAGTCAGTGTTGCACACGGGCGTGTGCCTTGGCCGTGTGAACCTAGTTTGTTCACAAAGGGCAAGTCAGAGAGTTACATGGGTGAATGACATTGGCGTGTCAACGCCGTGTGAGGACACGGGCAATGGACACGGGCATGTGTCAGGCCGTGTGAACACCCTTGTAGGTTGACGTTAGAAAATAAATCCACACGGGTAGGGGACATGGGCGTGTCCCAATATGAGTAGGTTGTGTGAACCACACGGGCCATCAACATGGCCATGTTCAGAGGCCACACGGGCGTATGCCCTATTTTCAATTGTTTTTCCTAAAAGTTTTCTAAGTGCCAAAAATAGTCTCGAATTATGTTTAAAGTGCATTTTAAACCTCATAGGTCCTTCTTAAGGACTTTAAGTCAATGTTTCAAAAAGTTTTAATTTAGAGCAAAATTTGTTGGTTCGAAGATGGTTGTGTGCATGCGTTTAAGTTAGGTAATGCCTCGTACCCTGTTTCGGCATCGGATACGGGTAAGGGGTGTTACATAAACGCAAGAAGTAAAGTAAAAATGATATATTTGTTATACTGGTATTTTTTTTGGTTTTGTTGGAATAGAATGTTGATGGGTAAGTATACAAGTATAGTTTGGCATAGAAAAGGGTACTGATATGCGTGCTATGAAATAATAAAATTTATAATAATGATCATACCAAAAACTAATTATTATCACGACTTTAAGGCAAGCGCACTTATCAAACAGTAGTATAGTTTAGCGGCAAGACCGAGATATCGTACCCAAGGGAACCAAAAGTACTAGTACTTACTTCCTTTCTATTATTTAACCTAAAAATAAAAGGGGTTTTTATGAAACTAATTCTAAAACTTACTATAAATGCACAAAAAGTAAATTGGGGAAAAACTCTTTAGGAAAAACTGATTGATTTGGGCAATACTCAAGGGAGGATCCACCTAGACTTCACTTGTTATCAATTCTTGAGCTAGACGATTTATTCACTTGATTTGATCCGTAGAAATCCCTAATTTATGTTAATACCTCCGTCGAGGATAAGAACAACTAATCCTAGGTTGATTAACTGAAATCTCTTTCTAGTTAAAACCCCTAGTCTTACATTAACTTTATCTATGGATCCCCTTATTAGGTTTGACCCTAATCCGGCAGATTTATGTCGCCCTATGTCTAGGGTTGCATGCAACTCCGCTTAATTATGCTAGATCTACTCTTAAACAGGGACTTTTGCTCCTCTGAATAAGCACATCAATACTTGAATTAATATCTAGGATTATTAAAACAAGAATTAAGAACATATAATTAAGAACAATTCAAGTATTTATCATATAACTCAAGATAAAATAATAACAAGATCCGTCTTAGGTTTCATCCCCCTCAAGTATTTGGGGGATTTAGTTCATAATTAATAAAGAAAACATCTCTGAAGAATAAAAATAACAAAACATAAAGAACCTAAAAACCCCCTGAAGGATTGAAGGGAGATCTTTTGTCTTGATGTAGAATTCGGCTTCTGGGATGAATCAATCGGCTTCCCTTGAAGTAATTCCTTGCTTTCACTCTCTATGTTGGTAGAAATACAACACTCTCTTGTAGGAGAAAAGGCACACCCTTAGAGTTATCCCCTAGGGTCTTTATATAGAGTTTTAGAATGCCTTTCTTAGCCTCTAAGCATCCTTTTCCGAGTGAAATTGCACTTCCTCACGATAGGGACACGCCTGTGTGCCATGCCTATGTGGATCGATAAGAGGCCGTGGTCAGGCCTGTTGATGGTGGCACGGCCATGTAGTCTAGCCGTGCTTGTCGGGGCTGGGCCGTGTTGGACTTTATGTGGCACGGCCGTGGGACACGGCCGTGTTGTTTTTACACTTTGGCCCTTTTCTCCGTTTCTAGCCTGTTTTTCATTCTTTTCTCTTCCCTGTGCTCTCCTGAGTATAAAACATGAAATAGAAGGGTTAAGAGCACCAATTTCTATAAATTCAATGATAATTCATCCAGAAATTAAGCTAAGCATGAGGTAAAAATATGTATAATTTATCGTTTATCAAATACCCCCACACTTAAGCCTTTTCATGTCCTCAAGCAAAATCTGAACCCACAATCAAGAATCATTCTTCTCAACTCACAATCTTTATCAATAATGTTTCAAACTAATTCACAAGTATTCATACAATGAAGATTCAATCAGAAGAACATTAAAGATTCAATTACTCTAAGTTGAGAATTTTATCATCGAAACATAGTTTTTCTCCCTTTTCCTAAGTAATAATCTCTCAATCAAAATAAAAAAAAAATTGACATCCTCACTAAGGATTCACTCTATCCACTCAAAGTGTTTAGGGTTCAAGAATTAAGTACTCTCTAGTCAACCTGAAGAGTTATTACCATAGGCTTGCAAGAAAATCAAATCTCCACCACTATAGATTGATATGATACATCGACCAAAAGGTCTTTCAATGGTTGTAATGGGGCTTTGGTTAGGGGTGTTGTCACAAGCTGAAAAAGAAGGTTAGAATCGAGATTGAACTGAAAAATTATCTAGCTAGAAAAATCTCTATCACTAAAACATATTTCTAGAGCTAAGTCTTATGATCACATCATTCTAGCCTTGGTAGCCTTAAAATAGAAATATGCAAAAATGTTAAACTATGAATTACAACTGTATTAACTTCTTTTTTTTAAGAACAATTCAAATCGAATACAGTAAATTGAATATTTATAACTTTACAACCTGGAAAAGAGAATAATGCTAGATAATAATTCAACTCGAATCTCGACAAAAATAGGGATCAAAGTAATTGAATGGAATTCAACAAAAACGAGTTAAGGGTTAGAGGTAAGTCAAAGAATAGGTTGTTAGGCTCAATGGGGTTCACTAGGGGTTAATTTATGGAGGTAGGCTTTTATGGAATAAGTAGGTTGTATCCTAGGTGCCTTTATCATTTCGGTATATCAAATCAAATGATGTGGTCTTGACATGCATAATCAAAGTAAGTTCTAGCATAACAAATCAGTATTGACTCACTCAAAGCAACAATAAAGGTGAGCACGAAAGAATGTATGCTCAAGAGGCTCAAAATCTCACCAGAATTATGGCTTTTGATGTCAATCCTACGAATTTCAAATCTTAAGATAACACTTAAAATTAGGGAAAATAACTTATGGAAAAAATTAGATTCTCAAAAATGTCAACTTATCATGCTTGATTCCCTAGTGTTTTAAAGTTTGAATAATCAAAGCATAAGTACCTATGTCTTAATTCTCAACATATCAATAAAAATCATAAATCAATCAGAATTCATCTTAATAGGAGATTGAAGATAATGCCAAGAGTGAAAGTGAGAATTCGAAATGTTGAGAACAATGCAACAAGTTAAAAATTTTCAGGGATTTTAAGGAGAATATACTGACTGAAAGTAAGTTTCCCCCTACACTTAAGATGTACATTGCCCTCAATGTACAAAGGTACATTACTAGCATTAGAAGCATAATATCATAAGATAAGGGAAGGCATGAAACTCCCTGATTTGGATGAATTTCTAAGGTGGTGGTGCCTATAGAGTGGTTGGGACAAAGGAAGGTGCAGAGGTGGATACTCTGATGGTTGTAGCGTTCGTTTGTCCACAGCTTTCATGTTGTAAGGGTAGGCTTTGGTGGTGTCAACTCGGTAAGGTTGAAGCAAGGTTCCTATTAGATTTTTGATTTGAGCTGTAGAGCTCCTTTGAAACTGCGAAAGCATTTATTAGTTTTTGGGAATTTGGATTAACAGAGTATGTTTGTTAGGGGATGGCCGTTATGAAAAAATAAAAATAAAAATAAAAATAAAGGAATAAAATAAAGTAAGTTTTAAAAATACTAAAATTCAAATAATGAAAAGAAAAGATAAGATGAAATAAAAGAAAAAAAGAGGAAAATAAAAGATAAGGAAAGAGGATTAGGAAGTCCTAATCCTCAGATGGGTCACGCGGTGGTGGCAGTGCGGTGATGTGAAGGTGCTGGCATATCTGTTGTAGTGTAGCATCGATATGTTCGAAACATTGGAAGCACTGTTGCTCGAATTGTGAGAAGCGCTCAGATATGTCAGCGTATGAAGCTGTCGCATGAACTGAGTGGCGAGGGGGTAGTGGCTCGGTGGTGGGACATCATCAGGAATGACCTCGAGATCCTCCTGCTCGGCATCTCTAAGTAGTTGGTACTGTGGAGGATCTATTCCATGTCGGCGGTAGATTATCCTCTTGTGGAGCATAGTCTGGATGCCCGGATGGGACTCTGGCCAATCAGTGTGCATGAGGATGTTTGGGCTGCGGTATTGAGTAGCCTGAAGTGGCGGGAAAAGCGTGTGATGTATGGGCCCATGGATATCACACCCCGACGATGTCGCTCTGTCTGATACTGGATGGCACGAGTAATGAAGTATGCAAGATCAATACATGTGCGTGTGCCATGCTCCATAAGAAGTAAACGTCGTGGGTAGTAACGACACTGGTGCTTTCTCGTTGACCCGTTAATGTGTGTGCAAGTAAAGCGTGGAGATACCGTAGAGAAGGGGCAAGAGCTGTTGTCTTGGAGCGGCTGGGGTCGTATGTGGTTGCTGCAGGGACTAGTGCCTCCCAGCACTTAGATGGTGATAGATGGATGTGACGGTGGAGCTTGGAAAGATCTTCCTCTACCATGAACCGTTCGGTGTAGAGGCCTAGTGCTCTACCGAACTCAGGTACACTCAATTGGTGAACGAGGCCACCTAGACGGAATTTAATAGTTCCCGGATGATCGTGTTGACTCATGACTGTCTGAAGGTGAAATGTGGAGCAGAATTCGAAGGTGAATTCAAGGTAGGTGGGCTCCATAATTTTGAAGAATTCGTCCCATGGGTCTATGGTCAATAGGGCTCGGACCTCGTCTTCTAGGGGAACTCGTTCTAAGGTGGCCCAATCTATGCATCTTCCCGCTCCTATTGGTCTTGCTCGTAATATTTGGAATAATTTTTTTGGGAGTCTCGTGGGAATTGGAGGAATGGGTGACGACTTTTGGCTGTGGGTCTAGAAGATGAACCACCAGGCCCCTTGCGCTTCTTTGAAGGAGGGACGGCAACTTTCTTACCGCGTGATGATGACATGGTTCCTAAAAACAAAACGATATGCATTAGTCCTAAGAATTGGAATGAAATTAAAAAGGCAATATTACTAGTAATTCGTTCTTATGCCTAAATAAAACAAAACACATTAAGAATACTGATTTACTGACCTAAGTAATACATTTTATTTATCCTAAATATGTGAATAAAATGGGTGTATTAATTTATACTAAGTGAATATTACTCTATATAATTAAAAGTGTCAAGCAAATAGGATTCTAAGTGGCATGGCATAATGGAATTCTCTATAACATTCTAGATTGTTCATGGCAAAATTTATGAATTTCATTCCCTAAAACTAGTGCAACAATGAAATGAGACATATTATGAACATAAAAATAGATAAAAGCATTAAAAACTAAAGAGAAAATTAAGAAAATAGAACCAAATGGGTGATTAATGAGGTGTTGCACGGTCGGCGTTGCATGGTCGTGGAGATGCCTTGAGAGGCCGGCGGCAGCACTGGGGAGGTTTGGGGTAGGTTTTGGGTGGGAGGATTTAGGGTTTTAGTGGAGGAAGATGATGAATAGTGGCCCCTTTATATAGATTTTGGGTTACACGGGCACAACACACGCTCGTGTGGCTCGGGTTTTGCCCGTGTAGTTCAAAAATCGGTGATTTTGGGGCGCCTAGTTCGAGGCACATGCCCGTCTACCTAGGGCGTGTTCAGGCACACGACCGTGTCGCATGGTCGTGTCCTTCGATGTTCGCTTCTTCCACAGCCGTATAATATGTCACACACCCGTGTCTAAATTGACAGTGTCGACCACGGTCTTGGGGCACAGGCGTGTCGAACGCCCGTGTTTGAGTCACACAGTCGTATCGCATGGCCGTGTCATATGGTTTAAGCCCATGTTTCAATTAACAGTGTTGGCCACGGCCACATCGCATGGCCGTGGCACTTTGGCGTAGCCCGTGTCTTAGGGAAAATTTTACCCTATTTGTACACGGTCGAGTTGCACGGCTGTGTCTCAGCTCAAAATGTCCACACAGCCTTAGGCACGCCCGTGGGCATGGCCGTGTGGTACGAAAATTCTTCATTTAAAAGGGTTAGTTGATGTATTAGAAGACTGAAATAAAAAATTACTAAGTTAGTGCTCGGGTTGCCTCCCGAGAAGTGTTTATTTAGAGTCTAAGCTCGACTCTACCTTGATGTATCATGAAGGGAGTTCGTGGGGCTGAAGCTCCTCCCTATTATCCTTGAAATTCTCACCTCTGTAATGTTTAAGCCGATGGTCGTTTACCTTGAAAGTGCCGTGGTTTGGGTGAGTTACCTCAACTGCACCGTATGGAAAGATAGTTTGAACAGTGAATGGACCTGACCACCTTGATTTAAGTTTTCCAGGAAATAGTTTAATCCTTGAGTTGTAAAGTAAGACAAGATTACCGGTTTTGAACTACTTAGGTTGTTTCAGCCGACTGTCATGGTGTTGCTTTGTGGCTTCCTTGTATAATCATGAGTTTTCGTAAGCATTGCAGCGCCATTCATCCAGCTTGTTTAGTTGCATTAGTTGTTTCTCACCTGCAAGCTTAAAATCAAGATTTAAAATTTAATAGCCCAAAATGCTTTATGTTCGAGTTCAAATGGCAGATGGCAACTTTTTTCGTAGACAAGTTTATAAGGAGATGTCCCTATTGGCGTTTTGAATGCAGTTCTATAGGCCCATAAAGCATCATCTACTTTTCTTGACCAATCTTTCCTATTTGTTTCTACTATTTTCTCTAGGATGCGTTTTAGCTCTCTATTTGTTACTTCGACTTGGCCACTGGTTTGTGGATGATAAGGGGTAGCTGTTCTGTGGTGTACTCCGTATCTCTTTAAAACTTTTTCAAATTGAGTATTGCAAAAATGAGTACCCCTATCACTAATAATTATCCTAGGTGTTCCAAATCAAGAGAAAAGTTTTTTTAGAAAGCGTACTACCATTCTAGCATCATTAGTAGGTAAGGCTTGGACTTCCACCCATTTTAACATGTAATCTACTGCTACTAGGATGTACTTATTTCCAAATGAAGTAGGGAACAGACCCATGAAATCAATACCCCATACATCAAATATCTCACATACAAGTATATAGTTTTGAGGTATTTCATTATGTTGAGAGAAATTACCTGTTCTCTGGCATTTATCATAAGAGGTCACATACCTGTTGGCATCTCTGAAAAGGGTAGGCCAGTAAAAACTTGATTCGAGTACCTTGTGGGTAGTTCTAGCTCCATTGTGGTGTCCTCCTGTTGGTCCCGAATGGTAGTGATCTAAAATTTGGTATGCTTCTGTTTCAGTAATGCATCTTCGGATAACCTGATCTGCACAAATACGAAAAAGAAAAAGATCTTCCCAAAAGTAGTTTTTTACATCAGCGAAGAATCACTTCTTTTGCTGATGGGTCAACCCTTTTGGGATTATGTTAGCTGCTAAATAATTTACAAAATCGGCAAACCAAGGAACTGCTGCGTCTGCTATGGCGAGGAGTTGTTCTTCAAGAAACAAGTCGTTTATTTTATCGAGGTACTTGGGATGTGGATTTTCTAATCTTGAAAGGTGATCTGCTGCCAAATTTTCGGCTCCTTTCTTGTCTTTTATTTCTAAGTCTAATTCCTATAACAATAAAATCCATCTTATCAATTGCGATTTTGCATCAGTTTTAGTTAGAAGATAACGGAGAGCAGAATGATCAGTATAAATGATGACTTTTGACAATATTAAATAAGATCTAAATTTGTCAAATGCAAAAATAACAGCTAGCAATTCTTTTTCCGTGGTTGTATAATTTGCTTGTGCGGCTGTCAGAGTTCTGCTAGCATAATAGATCAGATGAAAGTGCTTGTCTCTTTGCTGTCCCAAAACTGCACCTACTGTAAAATCACTCGCATCGCACATTAGTTCAAAAGGCAGATTCCAATCAGGTGAAATCATAACCGGGGCATTGACTAACTTTTCCTTGAGAGTGTTAAAAGATTCTAAACATTCTTGGTCAAAGTTGAAAAGCACATCTTTTTCCAGTAATTTCGTCAAAGGTTTAGCTATTTTAGAAAAGTCTTTAATAAATCTGTGATAAAAACCAGCATGTCCTAAAAAGCTTCTTATAGCCTTAACCGAATTAGGGGGAGGTAATTTTTCAATAGTTTCAATTTTTGCTTTGTCTACCTTTATCCCTTTATTAGAAATTTTATGCCCTAGTATAATACCTTCTTGAACCATAAAGTGGCATTTCTCCCAATTAAGCACTAGATTTGTCTCTTCACATCTTATCAGAACACATTTTAAATTATTAAGACAAAGTTGGAAGGAATTACCGAAAACTGAAAAATCATCCATAAATACCTCCATGATGTCTTCCACGAATTCGTCAAAGATAGCTAACATGTATCGCTGAAAAGTAGCAGGAGCATTACATAATCCAAAAGGCATTCTACGATAAGCAAACGTACCGTATGGACATGTGAATGTCGTTTTCTCCTGATCTTCTGGAGCTATCAGGATTTGGAAGTAACCCGAAAGGCCATCTAGGAAACAATAATACTTATGACCTGATAATCTTTCCAACATCTGATCGATAAAAGGTAAGGGAAAATGATCTTTTCGAGTTGTGTCATTCAGCTTTCTATAATCAATGCAAACTCTCCATCCAGTGACTGTTCTTGTAGGTATTGACTCCTTTTCATCATTGGATACCACGGTCATGCCTCCCTTTTTAGGAACAACCTGCACAGGACTTATCCAAGAGCTGTCAGAAATAGGATAAATAATGCCTGCATCTAGAAGTTTAATTACCTCGGCTTGTACGACTTCCTTCATATTGGGATTCAATCGTCTCTGAGCTTGCACCGATGGTTTATATTCATCTCCCATTAGAATTTTGTGAGTGCAAAAAGAAGGACTAATTCCTTTAATGTCAAAAATCTTCCAAGATATAGCCTTCTTGTGTTCTTTCAATACTTGAAGCAATTCCTTTTTCTTTTCAGTACTTAAGTCTGATGCGATAATTACTAGTAATGTCAAATCATCTCCTAAAAATGCATATTCTAAGTGGTCAGGCAACTGTTTTAATCCCAATTTAGGAGGTTCATCAATTGAAGGTTTTTGTCTCAGTTCATCATTCATCTTAATACTTTCATAACTTATGTGCCTTGTGACAAGTTCATTAGAGTTTAACTCCTTCATTACTTCTCTAACTTCAGTGGTGGCTTCATCTTCCCCCCACCTTGAACAAGACACAGTTCCAATGTGTTCGCAAGAGAAATTTCCTGAAATTTATCTTGAACAAAATAATCAATAACATCAATAAAATAACATGAATCATCTTGTTCTCTAGAAAATCTCATAGCATCATAGATTTTAAAAATGACTCCTTCTTTACCAACTCGAAGCACTAATTTACCATCCCCTACATCGATAACGGCTCTAGCAGTAGCTAAAACTGGGCATCCCAAAATTAAAGGCACCTCAATATCCTCATCCATATCAAGCATAAAAAAATCAACCGGGAATATAAATTTATCTACTTTTACTAGCACATATTCAATGATTCCCCTAGGGTATTTAACAGATCTATCAGCTAATTGAATACTCATCCTAGTGGGTTTTGGTTCCCCTAGACCTAGTTGCTTGAACATTTTGTAGGGCATTGGATTAATACTAGCACCTAAATCAGCTAAAGCTTTATCAATGATTAAACTACCAATTAAGCAATGAATAGTAAAACTCCTTGGATTTTTTAGTTTGGCCGGTAGTTTATTTTGGAGAATAGCTGAGCATTCTTCGTTGAGTTCCACTGTGGCTAATACTTCCAACTTCCTTTTATTTGTGAGGAGTTCTTTAAGAAACTTTGCATACTTCGGCATCTGCGAAATCGTTTTAACAAAAGGTAAGTTAATATTTAACTATTTAAAAAGTTCAAGAAATTTACTGAATTGAGCATGTGTGCGGTCTTTCTTTAACTTTGCCAGATATTGTATGGGTGGTTTATATTCCTTAAGTGTTGGTGGAGTGTTTTCCTTGAGTTCTTCTTCATCTACCTTGTCTTTTGTGGATTCCTGAACAGGCTTCTTTTCTGATTCAACCAATACTTTCCTGTCTCTTAGAGTAATTGCTTTGACATGTTCTCTAGGATTTGACTCAGTGTTACTTGGTAGTCCACCTTGTGGTTTTTTTTATATTAATTTGGCAAGTTGACCAATCTGATTTTCAAGCCCTTGAATGGATGCTTGCTGGTTCTTTAGTACTGTTTCGGTATTTTGGAAATGGGTTTCTGATACGGCCATAAATTTTGTGAACATCTCTTCAAGGTTCGACTTTTTCTCTTGTTGTGGTGGTGGCTGCTGAAATCCCGGAGGAGGCTGTTGTCTTTGATTTCCTTGTCCTCCCCATGAAAAATTGGTGTGGTTTCGCCAACCTGCATTGTAAGTGTTGCTATAAGGATTATTTTGGGGTCTAGAATTGTTACACATATAGTTGGCTTGCTCGATTTCCATGCCATGTCTATAAGAGGAGTAGTCTGGATTGAACATATTTCCTTGAGTTGTGTCACACTGCATCACTGGTTGTGCCTACGTAGAACCAACAGAATTATCAAACTTTTTATTTAAAAGTTCTACCTGATTAGTAAGCATGGTGGCAGCATCACTATTAAAAACTCCTGCAGCTTTAGTCGGCTTTGTCCTCATGACTTGCCACTGATAATTATTCAGTGACATCTATTCTATAAACTCATAAGCTGCTTCTGGTGTTTTGTTGTTGATTGTTCCTCCTGTGGCTGCATCGATTATTTGTCTCGTTGATGGATTCAAACCGTTGTGAAAGGTTTGAACTTCCGTGGTGAGGGCACCTTCTCAAAAGATCTTTGTATCTCTCCTAGGCATCATAAAGCGTCTCTAAATCCATCTGCACAAAAGAAGATATATCATTTCGCAATTTAGCTGTTTTAGCTGGAGGAAAATATTTAAGTAAAAACTTCTCGGTCATCTGCTCCTATGTAGTGATTGAGCATCGTGGTAGAGAATTTAACCATTGCTTAGCTTTATTCCTTAGAGAAAAAGGAAATAGTCGGAGGCGAATGGCATCATTAGAAACACCATTGATTTTAAAGGTATCATAGAACTCTAAAAAAGTGGTTAAGTGTGAGTTGGGATCTTCATCCTGTAAACCATCAAACTGCACAAATTGTTGAATCATCTGAATAGTATTAGGCTTTAATTCAAAATTATTTGTAGCAATAGCAGGTCTAATAATACTAGATTGAGTACCAGCCAAATTAGGTTTAGTATAATCATACATAGTACGAGGAGCATCATTTTGGTTCACCGGTTCTGCGGCTAGTGCAGGAGGTGGTAGATTGTCTTGATTTTCTTCTATCTCTTCCGTAGGTTCTGGCTCTTGTTCTTGGTCTTGTTTTGGATAATGTAGGCTTCGTCTGATCTCTCTACGAGTTTTGCGAACTGTCGCTTTCAAGTCTTCATCAAAAACCAATGGTCCTACTAGGTTTCTTCTAGTCATAAACTAGAGATACCTAGAAAGGAAAAAGCAAAGAGAATTAAAATAAATAAAAATAAAAATAAAAGCTAAAAATAAATAAAAAATAGTAATGGCTAAAGTAATAGAAATCGAGCGTTCTTAATATTTTAGTTCCCCAGAAACGGCGCCAAAAACTTGATATGCGTGATATGAAGTAATAAAATTTATAATAATGATCGTACCAAAAACTAACTATTATCACGACTTTAAGGCAAGCGCACCTATCGAACAGGAGTATAGTTTAGCGGCAAGACCGAGATATCGTACCCAATGGAACCAAAAGTACTAGTACTTACTTCCTTTCTATTATTTAACCTAAAAATAAAAGCGGTTTTTATGAAACTAATTCTAAAACTTACTATAAATGCACAGAAAGTAAATTGGGGAAAAACTCTTTAGGAAAAACTGATTGATTTGGGCAATACTCAAGGGAGAATCCACCTAGACTTCACTTGTTATCAATTCTTGAGCTAGACGATTTATTCACTTGACTTGATCCGTAGAAATCCCTAATTTATGTTAATACCTCCGTCAAGGATAAGAACAACTAATCCTAGGTTGATTAACTAAAATCTCTTTCTAGTTAAAACCCCTAGTCTTGCATTAACTCGATCTATGGATCCCCTTATTAAGTTTGACCCTAATCCGGCAGATTTATGTCGCCCTATGTCTAGGGTTGAATGCAACTCTGCTTAATTATGCTAGATCTGCTCTTAAACAAGGACTTTTGCTCCTCTGAATAAGCACATCAATACTTGAATTAATACCTAGGATTATTAAAATAAGAATTAAGAACACATAATTAAGAACAATTCAAGTATTTATCATATAACTCAAGATAAAATAATAACAAGATCCGTCTTAGGTTTCATCCCCCTCAAGTATTTGGGGGATTTAGTTCATAATTAATAAAGAAAACATCTCCAAAGAATAAAAATAACAAAATAAAAAGAACCCAAAAACCCCTGAAGTATTGAAGGGATATCCTTTGTCTTGATGTAGAATTCGGCTTCTGGGATGAATCAATCGGCTTCCCTTGGAGTAATTCCTTGCTTTCACTCTCTGTGTTGGCAGAAATACGGCACTCTTTTGTAGGAGAAAAGGCACACCCTTAGAGTTACCCCCTAGGGTCTTTATATAGAGTTTTAGAATGCCTTTCTTAGCCTCTAAGCATCATTTTCTGAGTGAAATTGCACTTCCTCATGACAAGGACACGCCCGTGTGCCACGCCCGTGTGGATCGATAAGAGGCCGTGGTCAGGACTGTTGATGGTGGCACAGCCGTGTAGTGTGGTCGTGCTTGTCGGGGCTGGGCCGTGTTGGACTTTATGTGGCACAGTCGTGGGACACGACCGTGTGGTGAATCCTTGGGTCATGTTGTTTTTACACTTTGGCCCATTTTCTATGTTTTCGGCCTGTTTTTCGTTATTTTCTCTTCCTTGTGCTCTCCTGAGTATGAAACATGAAATAGAAGGGTTAAGAGCACCAATTTCCAAAAATTCAATGATAATTCATCCAGAAATTAAGCTAATATGAATAATTTATCGTTTATCAGGTACGAACCAATTAAATGTGTGAATGGAGTTAGGTAAGTGAAAGATATGTAAATGTTCCTCTGTATGCCTTTGGTAGGAAAGTTATATTGCTAATTAGACTAGCAGGTTAAGTTATGGAAATTGGTGTAAAACCATGAGGTTGAGACCTATTGCATTATATGATATAAAAAAAATTATGGTGTAACCTCTAGTAAGATGAATACTAGATTGACAGATCACATTACATGAATGTGTGTAAATCTATATGGTTGAGACCCATGGTAATATATGATTGTATAGATGTTCATGGTAAAGCCTTAGATAATTTGCAATCAAACTAACAGATCACAATACATGAATTTATGTCAAGTCCATGGGGGAGAATCCCATGGCACCTTCTGTGAAAGTTCGTCAAGATAGTAATCAACATATGATTCCTTATGTTGCCCCTGTGGTGTATTCAGCTTGGTCCTTGTGACATACTCTGCTAAGTCTATATGGTAAAATATGGCTATTCGACCATGCGATAAATTTTGGATAAGTTCTGATAATTATATGATAAGTTAAAATACATCTGAATCTAGTTTGATTGTGTTAGGTTTGCGATGTAAGAATAAGTCTTGAGAAAAGTTCTTGAAAATGGGTGTGTACTTGTATGATCAGAGACGGTATTAGCCATGACAACCAGTTAGTTGGGATTAGGGCATGTTCACAGTTATGAATGGGATAAGTATTCATTAGTTCAAGTTTCGTGTATTATGTATGGTTGAATCCGATATATCTGGAATCTGCCTTATATTAGTTATATTTGGCCTTCTTCTAACATCATATGGAATCTGGTTTATTATTTTTCTAAGTATCTAGTTCTAAAATAAAGTTACGTAGAATTTACCTGTGTAATAGTAAAGTTATTTATTTGTGTGAGCTTGTGGGGCAGCGAACATGAATATATTTTGATAAGTAAATTGTTGGTATTAAAGTCTGCATAGGTATTCATCAAATGTGTATGTACTTGTCAGTAATTAGTATCTACGAACAACCGTTAGAGAATAAGTGCATTATGAAAATATGGTTTGTATGACATGGGCTTTGATGGAATACTCTTTTAAAACTAAGAGAAAGAAGAAATTAGCATAATGTCAAGAAATGGTTGTAAGTTGACTAGGAAATTAAGAGAGAATTGGGATGCTAAGAGTGTGGTAGTTGGCATATCGGTGTAAGTCTGAAAATGTGATAGTATCCATTGAAATAGAAGTAAGTGGTTAAGAAGGAGTAGATGGCACAGAGTTTCTCCAAATGTTATAAAAGTATTTACTCTCACTAAGTTCTCCTGAACTTACAGGTATTGTGTTTATGTTTTAGGTATTCATGATAAGAGATTGCGCCAGGGGGGATGTCATCAGGATTACACCAAGAAAGCAACATATCAGGTTATTATGCATAAAGTGGAACTGTGGCGTATTGTAGGATTTCACCCTAAAGAGTCTATCTTTAACAAATATTCATATTGTAAAAGATATAGTGAAAAGCTCGATGTAAAATTTTAAACCTAATTATTTTCCTTTATTTTTCCTGTGATTTATTTTTTGAATGAAACAAAAAGAAATATGCTTTAATTAAGAAGAAATTTGTCAACTGATTTGGAAAATTTTTTAAGTGGTTGTTTATTAGCACCTGAGATCCAGATCCGGTGAATCGAGTTGAGTTTAGGGCATTACGTTGATGGACCAAAGAAGAAGATGAAGGACGTCAAAGATGAAGGACGTCGAAGATGAAGCATATCTAAAGTCAATGCCATTTGGTTTTCGTTTCAATCTTAAAGATGATGAGCTTATATTTTACTTGATCTGCGAAGTACTTAAACCTTACACCTTGTACTAGTTTAGAAAGCAGATCAACCAAATTACCAAATTAAAGTATAGTGACTAAATTCACAGCCTAAGCATAACATAGAGACTAATACCAAAATTAACCTAAAATATTGATGATTAAGGTGAAAACAAAATGTAACACCCTTCACCAGGACCCGACCTACAGAATGCAACAAAAATTACCAAAACTTTTACAGTTACATACATAATAACAAATAAAAGCAATGACTACCAGAATCAACCATTAAAGATGAAATTAGGACTAATTAGAACGAGAAATAGAATTACTCGAGAAACAAGTGAGTCTGTTAAACATTTGATGTGTTAAGTCTTAAATGGGGTTAATGCATGAATGTTTATTAAGTGAGTCTGCCTTCCTAAAGTTGTCTAAAAAGGTCTATTGGGACTTTAAAAATGATTATATGAAAGGAAAAGCCCATGGCACCATATCATGTAAGTGAATAACTCGTGGGTTATGACATCATAAGGAAAGAGCTAAAGGAAGGTTATTACCTAATGGGGTTCTTTGTGTGACCCAAAACGATGAGGGGCAAACCTCACATAATATGAATCTAGGCGAATCATTTTCATGAACACGGCAGAAAAAAGAAGCCTTTGTGGCAATATATGAAATAGAAGCCTTTGTGGTGATCTATAGAAAGAAACGCCTTATTGGCGTATTCTAAAAGAAGACCCCTATGGGTATTATCTGAAAAAAATGCCTTTGTGGCAGACCCTGAAAGAATGATATATATGGCTAACTCTGAAGAATGGTAAGTATGACAAACCCTGAAAGAATAATATGTTTGGTTAACATTGAAGAATGGTAAGTATGGAAAAACCTGAAAGAATGATATGTTTGGCTAACTCTGAAGAATTATAAGTATGGAAACCATGAAAGGATGATACACATGGTTCAGTTTGAAGGAATAGTACGTGTGATGAACTCTGAAGGAATAGTACGTATGACGAACTCTAAAGAAAGGACTTCATATAAAACATTATAATGTATCATCCATAGTCTTAAGAGATAAACAAAAAAGCTAGAACATGCCAGGGTATGTGGTAAGTTCAAAGTATGAGCTAAGTGGACTAGAAAAACAACTCAATCAATAATGTTTTGTATGTATGGGTCCTATAATAAGAATAGTTAAGGAATCACGGAAGGGCCGGGTAAAGAACATAAGTAATGTATTGAAGATGCGAAGGGTTAAGCTTGGTTAGAAAGCAGGGTATATGTCAATGGTATGAAGAAGAAAGGTACTCGGCAAAGTCAAGTTGAAAAATGAAGAATAATGAGACGATAATAAAATTACCAGGTGAATTATACTGACATGATACAAGTAAATGAAGTTTAACTCACTAAGTTCTCTTGAACTTACCTCTATGTATTGTGTCACAAGTAAGCTGATTTGGGTTTACGCTAGGAGAGCCAATACTTGATGTAGCGAGACAAGCTATTATGCATACAAAACATGTTGGAAACACAATTGTAGTCAGTGTTATCACTAAGAGATAAAATAAATAGAACAATTTAATTAAGTTATGATATTCACTTATAAGTCCTCGCTATTTGAAAATTTTTGAAAAATGATTGTAATTATCTACTGTACCTCCAATTGTAAGTTAGCGAGAACAATATTCTTAAATAAGATGTAAATGTTGAAAATTTTAATGTATAGGTTAAGTGTAAATCTGTAATAGAGATTTAATACTCAGGATCCGAATCCGACGAATTAGATTAGGTTGAGGGCATTGCAAGCTTGGTATCAGAGCCCAATTTAGCTAATTTTTGGACCATGAAAGCAAAAAAACCTTGTATGCATAATACGTCGAGCTTGGCGGAGTCTCTAAGATATTATGGGCAGTTTTGTTTAAGTGTAAGGTAAATGATGGAATAAAATAACAAGTAAGATAGTAGCAAAAGTAAATGAATGATTGCATTAATAATAAGGAAAAATATTACATGGTTCAAGGTTTAGTGAGATAAAAAGATGAAAATAAATGAAGTACAAGATAAAAGAAGTAGATTTCAATCTTCCCATTCACCAAGTTGATTAGTTGGCTCATTAGGGACCCCTTCAATAGGAAAAGTGCCTTATTGAATTTGATCCTCTAATGTTGAGCTATCCTCATTATCTTCATCAATAGGCTTAGATAGGATGATGAAACCTTCAGATTACTTCCGCTCTCTCTAGAAAGTCTCCTACACTTCACCTTCTAGGTGGTAAACATTGAAGCTCAATGAATCAATAAAAAACCTCTCGAGGCAATCAAAGTTCACCTCCCTAAGATTAAGAGGACCTACAGCCACCTGGGCGTGTAAAATCAGATTTGATTTCCATTTGGGTAAGGCCTCGATGAGATTCTTTTGAGTGTGCTTTTGATACTTCCTAAAGGATTCATAATGGGAACGTCGTTGGCTCTATAATTCTGTTTGGTGGCTCTCCCCTAACTTTGAATATTTTCCTCAAAGGCAAGCTTTTCCCCTTCAATGAATTGACCAACTCTTTTAGCTGCCCATTTTCTGTCAAAGCATCTCTACATTTGTCTGAAAAAACTGAAAGTTATGCATCTATTTTTCCAATCAAACTGGTATCATCTCTATGTTGTTGGTGTAGTTTGGCTAATGAGTCCTTGCCAGATTTCTCAACCTTCTCCAAATCAGATATTTTGCTTCTCCATGAAATAAATTATTATTTACATCTTTTTTACACATAACTTTAGCTTGTTTAATAGTTAAATCAAAGCATCTTAGTATGCATTTAGGTTTTCATACTTAAAGTAGTAATTTATGCTTTCTAGTAGTTTTTATTTCATTTTATATATCTAAATAAGGTTATATGAGCTTGTAGGTCAAGTTAAGAGATAAAGATGATTATTTGGGCCAAAACTGATGCTTATGTCGCGACACTAAGATACTGATGTCTCAATGTCAAAGATAGAAGCTAATAACAAGTTCTGGAGCAAAACTGCCCTCGATGTCACGACACAACCCTCTTGTGTTGCGACATACCCCCAGTGGTTGGTTGCAACATTGCAAGCCTGTACTGCAATCAAGCCCCTGCATAGCCCAAAAGTTCTTACATGTTTTAATTACGTTTTTCAGGTAAATTAAGAGTATCTGTCCTAGTCGAACTCTAAAGATTTCAAGAATATTTTAGGAACTTTAGTATTCTAACTTAGCCTATATAAAGACCATTGTAATCAGTTTCAAGACACAATTTTAGGGAGGCAAAAAATATACTTATGGTTTTATTTCATTATTAGTTTTTACTTAGGGTATTTTGTGTTCTTGTAATCGAAAGATTCTATTTCGAAGTGAGACTCTGGCCAGTAGAGATTGTTTTGGAGCCACGCTTTTATCGATAAATCCATGAGCATTTCTCTTCCTTTATTCTATTCTTTATATCTCTTTCTTTAACATTGTTTAATTGAATGTTTGTGTAAAGATTAGAATCAATTTATGCTTCATACATACCTCGCATGGTTTCAACTGTTCTAATATTATTAATTGATTGAAGGATAAAGTTTCTGAGCAGATCAACTATTTAGGAGATGAAGAACTTAAATCCTAGGCTTAACAACCATAGGAAGTCATTTAGGTGGGAATTAATCGAAAATTGGACTGTAAGGTTGAAAAATAAGTAGTCCTTGCCAACTTATTATTTTAGTGGAAGATCGAAAGATCCTGCTAGGGTATCGACTAGTTGATTTATTAGAACCCTACATCAATAATTAATTAGGTAAAACAATTGGATTTAGGCTAAAAGAATTCGTGTAGTCGAAACAGAGGATAGAAGAAGCCGTTACATGAACTTAGGAGTAGATTTAGATTTAATTCAATTTATTTAGTTTATTATTATTGTCATCTTGCTTCTTGATTAACATTACTAATTCGTGGCTCAAGTATATTAGTAATTATTTTTTGTAATTGGCTTAATAGTAGTTTTCACACTCTAGATGTATACTTGTGGACACAACCTCAAATCTATATCTTTAGTTGCAGTATTCACACCTTGGACAATGGTACATTCGGAGGCAGTCACTTTTGTAATGATGACTAGCATTTCTATGCGCCCCACTTCAGAGACCTTGCTTAACAGGCCTAATCTCTAAGACCTGGGCCATAATAGTCAGAGGATCTTCATTGGAAGCGGATATGAGATAAGAAATGAAAGCCTCCTTTAACTGAGTAGGCACTAAGCTTTATTGTTGTTGTGAGATTTCACTAAAAGATGTGGAAAGTGGAACAAACTCTTAAAGAGCTCACCAAGGAAGGTCACCCCCTATTTCAGCAAAGGTTTTATTTGATGTTTGAGGAGGGAGAGTTGATGGTTCAACCATAGGAATTTCTTTTGAAGGACTATGATGAAGGAGGATTTAAAGAAGGTTGGGGTGAACCAGGATGATGGGTGGACTTTTTTGGAAGTGATGGAATCTTTGGAAGGGTAGGAATGGTAGGTGTGAGGGAAATAGTAGCCACGGGCTCCCTACGTAGCCTATGCCTTATCAGAGGAGGGAAATCGCTGCTACCGAACTCCTGAGTGCTTTCTTCCATTCTAACCCTCTTCTTTTTTTTCTTTCTTGTTGTTTGCTTTAGCGAGGCAACATTAGTCTTTCTCAAGCTACGAGTTCCCTTGAGAATAGATTAAATGTCCATACCTTGAGGATTTAAAGAAGATGGAATCCCTGCATCATCAACAATGAGTTAGCTCAATTGGAAGTAGAAGAGGAACCTGCATCATAATTAATAATGAGATTCTAATGTCGATGAGGAAAGCCAAAAATGTTGTAAAAATTGAAAGGTAGCTTTTTGTGCCCTAGTAAGAATTTTTCTAAGTTATCATTTGAGTTATATGGCTAAGCTTCAGAAGTAGATGGCACTTCTTGACCATCGAACCCTATGTTGGACTCATCTACTTGATAACCATTGGGTGAAGCTCCTAAAGACAATAATGAAATACATTCCTAACTGAAACGAGTTCCACCAAGTTAATTACATACCACCTTTTCAACTGTTTAATCTGAACACCAGTAAGCTTAGAATCCACTGGCTGACATTGTTTACAAGTACCCTTCTTGGGGAGTAACCATCTTGTTGAAATGCCTAAACTAGACTCAAAGTTGCTAATGACTCTATGTATTTGTCCTTCTTTTGAACAAGCTTCAATATGCTATTCTGAATAATGGGTTCACACCTCGAACGTGCATTGAAAAGGGTGTTACCTACAGAAATGCCATGTCTAATCACTTTCAATTAATAAAACTTCAGAAAAACCCCCAAACTTGGGTGGTTTGTTGTGAATACAACAGTCAATGTAGTAGGCCCCCAAAGTCCACCAAGATAAAGCTGACAACTGCCTCAGTGCAATGCCGTATTCACTTAAGATGATACAAAAGAAGGAATTCAATGGTAAATGGAAACCAACTTCTAGAAGAACCAGAGGCAAAATAAAACCTACGATGTTATTGCTCAAGCGACATCGCTTGTGTATTTGGAAGGTTGACTGTCTCCGGATGTACTAATGTCGAGAGTGTGAATAATGCAACTAAAGATGTGGAAAAGAGGCAGTGTTTGTAAGTATATGGGTCAGGTTGTAAAATAGTTATAATGAAGTAGGTGAATACTCCAAGGATTGTACCCAAAGGAGGTGAGTATAGATTAAAGTTATCCTAAATGCAAATAAAATTAATTAGTAATCTAGATAAATCATATTACGATAAAACGTAAAGAATATATTTTTGGGTTTTTATGAATGAAATAATAAGAATTGCATAAATAAAGTGAACTTAAAATAATTAAAATCTAAACCGAATCAAATCTAAGCATGGGTGATTAGCTCGCTTTAATAGTCATATTCAACTATTATCTTGGGCTTTCTTATTTATCAACTAGTCAATACCCCAACAAGATCTTCTGATTCATCCATTGAAATACTGAGTCGGCAAGAACTACTTATCTTTTGACCTCACAGTCCAAACCGATTCAAGGTTAAAGTGTTCATGAATAGGCCATACCAAATTTGGGTTAATTCCCACCTTGATGACTTCTTAGGGTTGTCAGGCCTAGGGTTTAGACTCGTCCTTTCTTGAATAGCTGGTCCATTAAGAAATCCCTACAAAACACTTAATTATTCATACCCCACTCGCTAATCCCCAGAAGAGGATTAGTTTCTCATGGAATCCATAAACATAATAAACTTGATAAATAAGATATGCATAACGAACAAATCAAGAATAAGGTTTAAGAGAATCCTAATTGTATTTGATTAGTGAAAGTGCAAAAATACACAATAGTTTGATTGCTTCTACAAATCAAGTTCTCAAAAGAACACGAATGAAAAGAGCTGAAAAGAAATCTAAACCTTAAGAAAAAAAACTAAAAACTATATTATGAAGAAAAACTTATAATATCAAAAGTTGTACTTTAACAAGTGTTTAAGAGCCTATTTATAGATTTAGGGTTGTCGTCATCCTCAACCCTAGGTCAGCTAATGCTATTGTATTGAACTTTTAATTGTGTAGACCAAAATTCCCTTCGTTTATAAGTGTTTCCCCATATAGGACCGATGTTGCGACACCCTAGTGCTTCGTGTCACAACATAGATGGTAGTATGCTTAGGTTCAGGGTAGCTTTAGGAGTGTGTCATGTCATCCAATGGTTGTATTGTGACACCGAAGGCAGTCTTGATATTCTTGCATTTTGCTTCCTATGTTCGATACAACGATCAATATTGAGTTTGTATGACCTCTGATGGTCTCTTGCACACTCACTAAGTACATTAGCTCAACTTTAAGCCTCATTCAGCCTCTAAGGTCAACAAAAGACTCAAAATACACTTTTTATTAGATTTAAACTAAACTATAAAAAATTAACTAAAACATAATGAAAATGCTTATATTCAAGCTCCTCAGGTGCAAAAACTTGTTTAATAAGCTATATCGAATTACGACAGATCAAACTCCCTACACTTAAGTCATTGATTGTCCTCAAGCAAAGGAAACACAAAAAGAAAATTAAAAGATGACCCTTGAACAAGCATTATACAAACATTGGTTTCGGAGTTCATAACTAGGAATTTCATATTTACACATAATCTTGACATGATAACATTAAGGTTTTCAAATGTATAAATCCATCAATACATTATACAGGTAATCTGATTATCCTGGCGGAATACAAACGGTTGTAAATGCAATTATTTAATATGATGTCAATTCATGAATAATGTCTACTTAGATCACATAGGGCTTTTCGGCTTGTAATGTTCTAAGGCGTAGGACAAGTATGAAATTCAAGAACAGTAAGCATTAAAATAGTTTCAAGCATGAAAATACTTTGGTACATCGTATTGTTCCCAATTCTCCCCCTTAGTAACCCTTACCCACACACTGCCTTATTTCTCCTCCTCTCACCTTCCTTATTTCTCCATATAAGAAGTCGTGACATAATATAACAACTGTGGCTAGCTCACGAGTTTTTGTGCACTAAGGAATGAGTTTTTCTACTTTTGTGATTTTTTTCACA
The DNA here is from genome assembly GCA_020496765.1 of Gossypium stocksii. Lineage (NCBI taxonomy): Eukaryota > Viridiplantae > Streptophyta > Magnoliopsida > Malvales > Malvaceae > Gossypium > Gossypium stocksii. The sequence continues at coordinate 18,489,780 of CM035631.1, read as the reverse complement.
TTTTTTCCTATTTTAGTACGTCTCATTCACAACTGCTTTTATTTTTCTTTTTTAAATACTCTTCCTACTTATTTTGCCTTTTTTGTATTTTTCTTTTATTTGGTACATAATGGCTAACCTATAATCAATATGTCATACTATTTCTTCCTATTTCACTCTTATTTTTATAAAATCACCTTGATGTATCTACCTAACCCTTAATACGTATGGCTAGATGTCTATACTCGTGCAGTTTAGGACCAAGGAAAAAGGGTAAATGCAAATTAAGGGTGTGTTTGTTTGCCTGTATTTGATTTTCTGAAAAATATTTTCCTCATTTTACGCTGTTTGGTTGCCTGAAAATATTTTACATGGTAAAACATTTTCAGAAACACGGGTAAAATTGGATGCTTTTGGGGGAAAATGTCTTACAGATTTTTTTCCGTAAGACATTTTCCAAAGGTTCCCTCTTGGTCGTTCTTCATACTTCCTGCATATTCCTTCTTCTTCATCTATTCATCTATCCAGGTACTTTCTCCTCCTACTTCTTATGTTCTTTTTCTTTAATAAAAATTCCATTTTTCCTTAGCTTTTCCATATCTTCTCTTCTTAGGGCTCTTTTTTTCATTCCCCCTTTGAGCCGTTCTTCATCTTCCTGCTTCTTCTTCGTCAAGGTATTTAACATCCTTCTATTTCTAATTTATTATATGCTTACTGTTTGCTTCAACTATTTCTTAACAAAAAGATCTGTGGAAAATCAATTGATTTTCAACCCATTCCTAGAAATTTTCTAGATCCTAGTAGATTTAGGAACAGAGAGGAATTATTAGCATGTTTTAATAGAAAATTTACACCTGATTTTAATCCACTCAAGAGGTAACAACATTAGTACTAAATTGTTGCTCAGTGTAAGGGATTGCATTATTCTTTCATGCTCTCAAGGATAAATCCCTCTTTTCCCGTTTCTTCTCTTTTCTCGATTAACACCTCTAAATCCCTTCTCCAGCCCAACACCCATCGACCACCACCATCATCGTTAACAACTCCAGTCACCACCAATGCATCATCGTTCACCAATCACCATTGTTACTTCTTGACTGACAACCCGAAGGCATCAACACCAATGGTGGATTTTCTTTCTTTCAACTATTTAGTTCATTCACTTAGCATTGAAAGCTATTTCCCTATTAGTTTCTTAGAAGGTTTGGTGCTTCCTTACATGATCTCAAGGTTCCTTTAAGATGACCTTGGATTGTATAAGGTTTTTTAAACTGTAGGGATAAGGCAATATGGATTGGGACGTTTGATAGATTACTTACTTAGCATCTGTTTATGTATTGTTAGGCATTTGACATTTTCATTTTCAACTTTTTTGGTGGTCAGGTGTTTGATGGACATGGCAGGAAGCATGCTGCTGACTTTGCTTGCTATCATTTGCCAAGGTTCATTGTTGAAGATCAAAACTTTCTTGAAGAGATTGAGAGGGTTGTTGCTTCTGCATTTCTGCAAACTGATGCAGCTTTTACAGAAGCTTGTGCACTGGATTCAGCCCTTTCTTCTGGTGCCACTGCTTTGGCAGCTCTTGTTCTTGGGAGGTTAGAATTGTTTACTAACAGATAATATTTTTGTTTGAAGTATTCTTTTCTTTAGCTTATGTGTAATGCAATAGCATTCTCCATGCCTTCAGTCTGGTGGCATTGTCTATTAATTACATGGTGTTTGCTAATGTGTCTTAAACTGATAAAATCTTAGATGGCTGTAACCCTCATCCGTGTTGTTTCTATGATGATATATAGCGAGCATTAGAACTTGTTGGCAAAGATTATTGTGTCCGTATGGATCTGCTTTAATTTGTTGTACTATCCAGGTTAACTAATTAGAGTTTGTGCTTTTGAATAATGATATGATCTCAATTCCTGTTGCTGCCTTCTTTTCTGATCGCAGAATGTTGGTTGTGGCAAATGTTAAAGATTGTCGAGCTGTTTTATGTCATCGTGGCAAAGCAATTGAAATGTCAAGAGATCACAAACCCAATTGCAATAGAGAGAGAAAGCGCATTGAGGCATTAGGAGGTTCCGTCTACGATGGTTACCTCAACGGACAACTTAATATGGCTCGTGCATTAGGGGATTGGCACATTGAAGGAATGAAAGATGCAAGTGGGGGACCACTAAGTGCAGAGCCCGAGCTTATGACTGCAGATTTGACAAAGGAAGATGAATTTCTTATCATAGGATGTGATGGGCTTTGGGATGTTTTTCGTAGCCAAAATGCAGTTGATTTTGCTAGGCAGAGACTTCAAGAGCATAATGATCCTACCATGTGCAGTAAGGATCTGGTGGATGAAGCTTTGAAAAGGAAAAGCGAGGATAACTTGACTGTTGTGGTGGTTTGCTTTCAATCGAATCCGCCCCTAAACTTGGTTGCCCCCCGTGCGAGAGTGCGGAGGACCTTTTCTGTAGAGGGATTGAGAGAGTTGTAAAGCTTGTTGGATGGTTTGGGAAACTAAGATGGTGACAAAATGCTTACTCTATATTTGTTCTATTCTTTAAATTAAATTATAGTTTTTAGGTATTGAGAAGAGAGAAGTGAGTTTACACTGTAACATACACAGCAGCAAGTCGTTCTGCATAATCAATTGTTTCTAAAGTAGGATCTTTAGGTTGATTTATGTTCTCATTTCAAAGGCACTTTGAATTTATTCATTCTAAAATGCAGGTCTTTAGGTAGAAAGCACTGTTTTGAATGGTTTTGCATGTGACAGATTCGACCCATTTTTGTTTTAGTTATAATAATGCTTTTGATTTCATACTGATTGATGTTTTTTATCTTTAGTTTGTTATTTTATTCTCTAATTATTAATAATTGAGTATTATTATATATTTAATTTAGTTAATTTATTTATAACTAAAATCATTACAATATATGTAAAAATAATTTAAAATATAAATTTATTAATATATATAAATTTATTAATATATGTAAAAACAGTTTTTCTGGAAAATATTTTCAAGAAATTTGCCAAACAACAGAAAATATATTACACAGATTCATCCAAACACCAGAAAAGTAAATCATTTTCCAGAAATCATTTTCCAGGAAATCGTTTTTCAGAAATCATTTTCCGGAAAATATTTTACCTGCAAACAAACGGAGCTTAACATTATTGGCTCGGGTTTAGTATGAAGGTTCACTAAGAAGTGTATTATGGCTCAAATATAGGTATTAAAGATTAATAAAAATGGATACCTTTTTGGCTCTTGGTGTATACCAAACAAGGCCTTAGGTCATCCCTAAGTATCTCAATATTAAAAAATTTAACCAATCAAACAATCACAAATTCAACAATCTATCATACATACAAGCTTGCTCGTTTTCCTTTATTCTCTATATCCTTTGGTACATTCAATTGCTCAATGCCTATTTACAGTGTAATAAATAGAACTTAGTAGTCTAATAATAAAAAATTTAAAATCATCTACTATCATGCCAAGTTTGTAGTAAACACAATCAACCTATATACATCCTCCAAACCAATCACTTGTATTTCTATAAGCTCAAGCACACATTAGACAATAAAAATTAAAAGAAAAGCATAAAACATATTTCCTATGTTGCCCTGACACTTTAAATAGCACATTGTCATTAATGTGCACCACTATAGATAATGAAAGAAGTTGCCCGATTGATCGTGATATTGTAGTAGTCTAATGGTGGGTGCTTTCTTTCTTTGTTCGTTACAAGCTCGTAAATGCCATGCTTCTTTCATGTAAGGTTCCTACAATGAAAACTTTAAACAAAAAAGAAAAAAAAATATAAAATCTACTGTTAACCTACTCCTAAGAAATAAAAATTGTGCAAAATTAATTACGATACAAAAACAAAAACAAAATGTTTGGCCAATCACCCTCCTCAAAATCCATCTCATTCCTTCTTCTTCACCTTCGTTATGTTTGTTATCTTCCCTTTCCTCACTTCTTTGCTCTTTTGCTCCATGATAGGAATGCCTTGGACCAAATATGTTTGGCTAATAGTTTGATAATCTTATATTGTTCTGTCGTGCAAATTCTTAAAGAACTAGGCCCATTTCTTGCATCCATCTTATTATTCATTCTATTTGTGGAATGGTGCTCTCGCTAATTTCTTCTTCTTTTTTTTAAAGAGCTTGGTTTTTCTTTTCATTTGAATGAGGCCGGGACATTCATTTTTCTTTTCAACGTTTGTTCCAATCCCTTATTTTTTTTCATTGAAGATTCGTATATTGCGTATAGTGTATCCCTTATGATACTTTTGGTTGGCTTCATGAATTGTTTAATAGTTGTCATTGGAACTTTGGTTCTTTTACGTAAGATTGTCACTAATTAGGGGAAGCAAACCCCAACTGACGTATCATTTCATATAGTGATAGATCTATGTCCCTATACATACATGTTTCTTTTGCAAACCACTCCAAAAGTTTTGACATTAGAGACATTTAAAGCATGAGCAACTCGAGTGTATAAGAATTATACCTACATTTGTGAGATTGGAAACATAACGGCTTGATTAAAGGACATGGGAGTATCAGTACTAAGGCGACATTTCCACTCACCCCTACGCTCTGGTAAATAATTTATAACATTATCTATATTAATAACTCTAAAATACTCTAAATTACTTTCCTCCATGAAATCATTTTCATAATGTGGAGCATTATAAAGTTCATAAATACCTGAGAGATGACTCGTAACTTTTTCCCTCGTATTGGTACCATTTCCCATGTGGCACCCTTTGGTCTCCTAGACTCTTGGTCCTTAAAAGATGCATAAAATTCTTGTACCACGGGGACCACAAAAATGTCTGTAGAGGTTACCTAGAAATGTTCCTACTTATGATATTGGACTAGAGGCCATAAGTCCTTAAAGAATTATTGACAACTCAAATCCCCATTCTTGGATAAATGTGTTTTCTTTGAAGTTTTAAAATTTTTTGACATTTTGATTTAGAAAATTTTAGGGGTTTGTGGCTGTTGATGTTTTGGGTTCATTAGTTCTTCTAGTTTTTCTCGGAGGCATTTTCGGTAAAAAATTTAACTAGAGAGACTAACTTAATATGAAATAATATATTTCTAATACAATAGTAAAAGTTTTAATTGGAACATTTAACCTTGATTTGAAAGTTTGTCTATCCTTTTGAGGGTTGTTTTGATTTCCTTTGTGGATAAAGATCTTTTTTACCTACACTTGGTATATCGAAAGATAGAAAGAAGGTCACAACAAAAAATAATGAAAAGAGAGTAGAAAATAGATTTTAGGGTTTATGTATAATGAGAAGTTCTTAGGGGATGTTTATAATCTAATTAGATAAGATATGTTTTTAGGCTATTTTTTTAAGTAAAAAAAAAAGTTCAAAACTAGACTTAGGCTGCAAGGTTATGCAATGGGTCGGGTCAACCCTGTAGAAAATTGCCGCGATGTTGCGACACCTTTGGAAGACTATCAATGTCGCGATATCGAGCTAAATTGATCGATTCATTCAATCTGTGATTACTGTTGTGACACAAAGATTCTATGTAGCGACACTGACTCTGTTGTAACCTGTTTTTTTTTTTTTTTATAGTTTCAAGGTGTTTGGTACATATAAATCTTACTATAAAATGATTAAGGCATAAACTTGAAACTTGCTTGAAAAATTTGAATCCTTATTATTATATTGACATCAGGATTCGTTTGCTCCAAACGGACAAAAAGTGCCTACAATAAAATAATATGGCAAAAGATATAAAAGAAAAAAAATTAATAACTAAAATAAAATAAACAACTAAAAAAATGGAACAAAATTTAAAACAACAAATAGAAGTTCTTTTAAAAATTAGGACGATCCCTGTCGCCACCATAGAAGAACTTTCAGCTGGTTCTTGACACTTTAATTCAACTTTTGTTCCGCTATCAATATATATTAACTTGCCCATGCAATCGATTCCAATGATGTTTCCTTATTTTTGATCGATACGACATATACATTATAAGCCATTTTGTACCGAACTTGAGCCAACCTCAAATTGTTTTTCGAGGTATTATTACCTCAAGCTTTTTTCTCTCCTTGTTGGGTGAGGTTTTGGTTGCTCGAACCTTATTGCCATTATCGAATGAGCATGAATCAAACTTCTCGACCTCTTCTGTTGGCACCTCCTCTTCTATGGCTAGAAAGTGTATTGGATCTTTTACACTTTTATTCATGACTGATTGAAGTTTCATGTTAATGGTTAGTTCATCATTCACTTCTACCTTTACAGTTAGATCTACTATTACGTTAATTTGATCAGAGAGCATTTCAACTATGTTAAACTCATCCCCATGATCATCAGTTACAAGATCATGTTGAATCTCACCATGAATCTCATCATGGTTGTCGATGATCCTAGGGTTCTCATGATCTGAGTTGTGCACATAAGACATGTCTTCTTTCCTTGGAGGCAACGCTTCAAATATTTCTTGCATCATTTTTATCATTTGCGCCATCATGGTTGACATGTTTGCTAAGAGCTGGCTCTATACAGAGTAAGGAAGGAACAATATTGGGTATCATCCTTGAAGCTTGTAGACATACAAAGCCTTAGGAATGGTAGCTTGAAGTCTGCCTTTCGAAAGAAGTAGATTGTTAAAGCTAGAATCTAAATAGTAGACTGGTTAAAACTTTGCCATGGCATTATTATGTTATAAGGATGTAATCTAAGTAATTCCAACCTTCCTATTCAACAACGTAGTTTCTCTTAACTTCATCTCGTTAAATTGCCACAACATTTTAAATTAGTTATTTGATTTTAAAATTGCATACGTGATTATCCTTTACAAATTTGTTATTCTGTTTTCGCCATAGCCTGATTCATATAGTTCATAGTGATAACTTAACCAAATTAATCCTAACCAATCCCTATGGAGATGATCTTACTTACTACTTTATTTCTTGATTCAAGATGTACACTTGCACATTTGCATATCATTTCACACGTGACAACTACATTAAAAACTATTGCAAAAACAAAACCTTACCTTGATTGAAGAAAATGAAAAATGGTTGATTGAAATTCGAGAAAACCCACTTGGAGAAAAATTAATGAAATCAAAGGTAATTTTAGTGTTATTCTTATAATAAAAAGGAAGTTTAGTGTTAGGTGTCGAAACCATTTTTATATTAAAAAACGGGGTCGACTTTTGAAAATAGAGTCGCCACCAATCATCTTTGCTTAGGTGTGATCAGATCACCTTGTAAATCATTTTATTTTATTAAAACAACAATTTTGGCCAACGAGATTTGAGAAAACTGGTTCGGGAGTTGGTTACGTACGAGGAAGGATTAGCACCCTCGTAATGCCCAAAAAAAAATGGTACCTAGTTGATTGATTAATGCCCTTATGTCGAATACTTTGAAAAGATTTAGAAAAAAACATACAATCCTTTTTTACCACATAAAATCTTTTAACGGACATTTGATTCTTGGAATTTTAAAAGAAACATCGAAACTCAGTAAGTTAGAGCACGATCTTTCAAATTTCCAAATATCAAATTTCCTTTTTGTTTTAGAAATCTTTTCTCGAGACGACAAAAAGTCGTATCCAATAAGTTAGGACACAACCTCTTAACTTCCCGAGAATAGGTTTTATAAAATTGCAATTTTTGGTTTCAAAAAAGGATACTTAGCTATGTAAATTCAACAAAGAAAATTGAAACCCAGTGAGTTAGGGCACCGTTTCCTTCGAGACTTCCAAATGCCAAGTATTATTTTATTTAAGAAAGTGCTTTCTTTGACAAATGGTTACAATTAAAATGGAAGACATTTTCTAAAACAATGATTTGAATGAAATATGGCATTAGTACATTACCGAACATAAATTTCAAAGAACAATTCATAATTACAGTGCATATTAACAATGAATATAAACAATTAAGTAAAAGAATGACATAATATAGCAAATATTGTAAGCAATATAACAACTATACTAAGGCAAATAAAGAATATGAATAATCAATAGAATAGATAATAACAATGAAAAAAAACTATGAAAGATTAAGAAATAAACATAAAAATTTACACACTAGACCAAATATAAAAAAATATAATGTAAGTAATATATAAAAAACTATTAATACATACTATAACAATTTTTAGAAAAAATATAAAAATATAAAAATGATATGGTCAAATATACGCACATGATAAAATAAGTAATATATATATTTTATAAAAAAGGATTTATAAAAACTTTAACTATAAAGGAATATATATATAAGCGAAAACATATATAATAATATAATATATAGATTTTTTTAAAATAAATAAACATAATATGTAAAATTTAGCTATAAAGAAATACATATAAGGGAAAACATATATAATAATATAATCTAATATGTATATATATATATATATATATATATAAAGATAATATATATTTTAAAAATAGATAATATATGGAAGAAAATTTGTATTAATAACAAAACAATTTAAATGCTATATAATATACTAATTTTAAAATAATATATAATACATAATAATATACAAATATAAACAATAATATGTGATAAAATAATTTTATATATATAAAAAGAGTTTTAAAATAAATAATATATATATATATATATAAGGTATTAAGATAAATAAATAATAATAATTTTAAAGAACTAAGTTAGAATAAAAAACAAAATAAAAGAGAAAAGGTTAAATATAAATTTAGTAAAATTTTGGGGTTAAAATTTAAAAAAAGAATAGAATCGAATTAGGGCCCTAATTGAAACGCGCGTTATAGGTGAGGGACTCACTAGGCAAATATACCCTATTCCCAAAACGACACCGTTCCAACATCCATGTTTAAAGGGCCTAGGGACCAAATCGAGACAAAAGCAAATCTTTAGGGCTGAATTAAAAACAAAAAAATTTTAATTGGACTAAATCACAAAGAATAAAAATGGAGGAATGACCAAAGAGGCAAATTGCCCCTTTTATAAAAACGCGCGGATCCTCCCTGGGTCGAGTCAACGCGCGGATCTTTAGCCTTAAATCGACGTCATTTTGGTCATTAATTTGCCACATCAAAACGACGCCGTATCACTGGCCTATATAAGCAAAAAATGGTCCCAAAAAAATCATTTTTAACCCCTTTTAAAAAAAAAACAAAAACAGAGCCCAAAGATGCTCTCACTCCCCCTAGCTTGAGTTTCGGTAACGGGCCGATGGCCGCCGCCTCACGCGCTTACGTGCCTCACGTGCCTCCGTCAGAGACGCCATAACGACGGTTAAGGGGGCCAAAGTACTCCGTTTTTCAACACTAATCAGGAGGTTCTCTTCTTTTATTTATTTCTAGTAGTATTTTATAAAAGAGAAATAATGATTTGTATGTATCAGAATGAATAAAACAAATAAAAATGCGAAGAAAATCAATAGGCAATCACCTTTGTTCTTCTGATTTTTTTTATATTGTTTTTGTATATATGTGTAACCCCCTTTACACTGTTTTTGTTCTGATTTTATAGCCAGAGTAAATAAAAAATAAAAAAATATTACAATCTTTGATTTATATTTCTTGCTATATCTGCTATGTCCCTGTTGATTTTCTTTCCTTTTTGCAGGTAAATGTGCAAGAATCACGGTGGCGACAAGGCCAGATTTGCGCGCTGATGAAGACTGAAGGAAGGCTACGGCGCAAGGTATTTTTAGAAACCCTTAGGGTTTTTAAAAAGTTTGAGGTGTTAGGCCTTTCGGGTTAGGATTGGGCTACGGGTGTAATGGGCCATGGTTAGTGTTTGGGTTTGATTTAAAGTTTGGGTGTAGTGGGCTAAGTTTAAAATCTGTATTTGGGTCTGTTTATTGTAAAAAGGACATTGGACCTTAAAGGGACTTTGTTTTGGTTTAAAATTTGGTTTATTCTATTTTTGCTATTTTTTGGACTGTGTATGAGCCCGGGCAAATTGGGCCTATTACAGATGCCCCTCTTTGCTCATTGTCATGTAACGAGAATATAGCAAAGACTATAAAATGACCAATTTTGACTAGTCTTGCCAAGTCTTGAGTTCTTGATCCTCATCTTCTTCAAATGGCTTCCAACCCAACTGCAACTTCAAGGGTATTGGAATTTCAACTTTACTTCTCTGTGATTGGAATATAATTCTGACAGCTTCAATCTGCTTCACTACAACTTCAGGAAGGCAATATCTGCTATCTTCAGTTTGCTCCACTACAACTTTAGGGAGATAAGACTTGTAACTTCAACCTGCTCCACTACAACTTCAGGGAGATAAGATTAATATCTTTGATCTGCTTCCTGCAACTTCAGGAAGATAAGATCTACTGTCTTCAGTCTACTCTACTGCAACTTCAGGGAGGCAAGACTTGTAACTTCAACTTGCTCCACTGCAACTTTAGGGAGATAAGGTTCGTAATCTTCAGTCTACTCCACCGCAACTTCAGGGAAGCAAGACTTGCAACTTCAACCTACTCCATTGCAACTTCAGGGAGATAAGACTTGTAACTTCAACCTGCTCCATTGCAACTTCAGGGAGATAAGACTTGTAATTTTAACCTGCTCCACTGTAACTTCAGGGAGATAAGGTTAATATCTTTGATCTGCTTCCTGTAACTTCAAGAAGATAAGATTTACTATCTTCAGTCTGCTCCACTGCAACTTCAGGGAGGCAAGACTTGCAACTTCAACCTGCTCCACTGCAACTTCAGAGAGATAAGGTTCGTAATCTTCAGTCTACTCCACTAAAACTCTAGAGAGGCAAGACTTGCAACTTCAACCTGCTCCACTACAACTTCAGGGAGATAAGGCTCGTAATCTTTAGTCTACTCCACTGCAACTTCAGGGAGATAAGACTTGTAACTTTAACCTGCTCCACCGCAACTTCAGGGAGATAAGTTTTGTAATCTTCAGTCTACTCCACTGCACTTCAGGGAGATAAGACTTGTAACTTTAACCTACTCCACTGCAACTTCAGGGAGATAAGGTTAATATCTTTGATCTGCTTCCTGTAACTTTAAGAAGATAAGATCTGCTATCTTCAGTCTGCTCCACTGCAACTTCAGGGAGGCAGGCTAAAAGCTTCAATCTACCCTACTACATTGTCCTATAGAGAACATAACCTGTAGAATAAGTATGTGCTTATGTCTAATGATTAAGATGCCTTGATCGAAATGAGTCAAATGCTCCTAATTAGACATGCTATGATATATGGATGTAGAAATGTTATGAGAATGATTCCTATTTAAGGTGTCATCACCCATTTATTCATCAAGGTTTCATTTTCGTTCTACTCAAAGTATCAATCATATTCTGCTCGAATAATCTACCCCATGGTAGTCTCAGGGCTCACTGCACTTGAACCTTAGGGATATAAGGCTTGTACTACCTTCAAACCATCCCACCATGATTTAGGATTTGAACTTTATAACCCTCCCCTACTGTAATTTTAGGATCTGTTCCAACTTCAATCCATTCTACCGTAATTCAACGGTTTTGAATCTTTTCACATCGACTTGGTTTGTCATACTGTTCCCCGAAGGCTATGACCCAATGAGAATGCTTGTAAAAATAATATTCTCTTAGGAATAATATTGTCCAATCATCATTTGGACAAAAGAAATAGTCTTAATTTAGACTTTTCTCAAGTACCTCCAACCCTTACACATGGGAATTCTTAAACAATTGTCCTATTTCAGTTTCTTGTATTATTTAGAAATTTCCAAAGTAATATGTAGAACTTCTCTTGTGAAAATATTATTAGTTCATCAATTATTATTTCAATGCAACATGCTTATGAATAATGGACAACAAAATAAATTGATCCTGAGAACAATTAGAGTTGAATAGAAAATACAAAGGAAATTAACCGGGAACATATCTTTGAGAAGAAAAAGAATCCAAAGATAGTAGATTTTAACATGAATAGGACAAAGATCAGGTGCCCTAGATATCGTAGCTTGGGCTTTTATATACAAACTTCATGAAGACTACTCTGAGCTTAACATGTGTTTAGAAGATCCAAAGTACTTTGTTGATGCCCTGATATGTAACATGCTTCGTTTCTTGTTGATTCAGGCGTAGCAAGATCACTGCTTGCCCCTCTAAATTTGAGCCGCCCTTTTCGGGTTTTCAACTCAAAATCCCTTTGGTCTCAAGGCGCCATTTGCAGGTTTTTACCTTGGCTTTTTTCCTTTTTAAGTAAAATACTTTTTGACTGAGTCTGAATTCACAGGATTGGGCAAGCTTTTCCCATCCATTTCGTTCAAAATTAGTGCACCTCCAAAGAAAGCTTTCTTCACCACATATGTCTGAAATCCTTTTGTATGGGAAGGATCTTTTTCAATACAAGGTCTCTCTCATGAAATTCTCTCGGGCGAACCTTTTTATCATAAGCTCGCATCATTTATTTTTGGTAATCTGACCATGACGAATAGCCCTTAGCATCTTTTCCTCAATCAAATTCAACTGATCATACCGAGACTAGATCCATTCTGCTTCATCTAGCTTTATCTCTGACAAAACTCAAAGGGAAGGTATTTCTACTTTGATGGGTAGAACTGCCTCCATCTCGTAAACCAATGAGAGAGGAGTTGCCCCAGTAGAGGTTCTAACAGATGTTCGATAAGCATAGAGTGCAAATGGTAATTTCTCATGCCAATCTCTATAAGTCTCAGTCATTTTCCCTACTATCTTCTTAATGTTTTTACTAACCACTTCCACTGCCCCATTCACTTTTGGATGATACGGAGACGAGTTGTGGTGTTTGATCTTGAATTGACTACAGACTTCTGTTATCGTGTTATTGTTCAAGTTCAGTACATTATCTGATATGATCCTTTCGGCATTCCATATCGGCATATAATTTCCTTCTTTAGGAACCTGCTAATTGCTTACTTAGTAATGCTAGCATATGAAGTAGGCTCTACCCATCTCGTGAATTAGTCAATAACCACAAAGATAAATCGATGCCCATTTAAAGCTTTCGGTGCGACCGGCCCAATGACATCTATGCCCTGCATAGAAAAAGGCCATAGGGATGTTATAACATGCAAAAGTGAAGGGGGCACGTGAATTTTGTCGCCATAAATCTGGCATTTATGACATCTCTTGGCATAGTCGATACAGTCTCCTTCCATGGTAGACCAATAGTATCCAAACCTCATTATTTGTCGAACCATTGTGAATCCATTAGCATGTGTTCCACAAACGCCTTTATGAACTTCTTCCAAAATTTTCCTAGCTTCAATGGCGTCAACACATCTCAATAGCACCTGATTTTTCCTTCTTTGTACAAGATATCCCCGTCTAAACCATAGTCGCAAGCTAATCTCCTTAATGTCCTTTTGTCATTCTCAGTTGCATGATCAAGGTACTCACAATTTCTTACGTATCCCAATATATCCTGATACCAAGGGTAGTCATCCTTTTCCTCTTCCTCCATGTTGCAATAATAAGCTGGAACCTTAAAAATACTCATCTGAATAAGTCTCACATCTTCTTGTTTGCTTACTTTGATCATGGGAGCCAGAGTTGCCAAAGCATCTGCCATCTGGTTTTCATCTCGTGGGAGATAATTGAAAGTGATGTCGTCAAACTCTTCAATCAACCCCAAAACTATTTTTCGGTAATCAATTAGTTTGGGCTCTCTTGTCTCCCATTCACCTTTAAGCTGGTAAATTACTAATGCAGAATCTTCATATACTTCTAACACTCTGATTTTACGTTCTACAGCTGCCCAAATTCCCATGATGCATGCTTCATACTCTGCCATATTGTTTGTGCAGTCAAAATCCAATTTGCATGTGAATGGATAATGATCTCCACTTGGAGATACCAAGACTGCCCTAATTCTATTTCCTACAGCATTTGATGTTCCATCAAAGTTTAGCTTCCACGGATACTCTTCAGTAGTTGCCACATACATTAACTCTTCATTGGGGAAATCAAAGCTCAAAGGTTCATAATCTTCTAAAGTCTGCTAGCCAAAAATTCCATTATTGCACTCCTTTTTACAGCCTTTTGGTTTACATAGACTATATCAAACTCAGAAAGCAATATCTGCTACCTTGCCATCCTTCCATTCAGAGCAGTTGACCGATCATATACTTTAATGGGTCGAGTTTCGAAATTAGCCAGGTTGTATAATATAGCATATATTGCCTCAATCTCCAAGTTGTCCAAATCAAGGCACAACACAACTTCTCAATCAACGAATATCTCATCTCACACTTAGTGAATTTCTTACTAAGGTCATATATCACCCTCTCTCTTTTTCCCGACTCATCGTGCTGACCAAGCACACATCCCATAGAGTTATTGAACACTTTCAAATATAGTATTAATGGCCTATCTGGATTCGGCGGAGCTAGTACTGGAACGTTTGACAAATATTGTTTGACTTTGTCAAAAGCACTCTGGCATTCATCATTCCATGAGCCTTGGTTATGCTTCTTAAGAAGGCGAAATATGGGATCGCATTTTTCAATTAATTACGAAATAAACTGAGCAATGTAATTTAACCTTCCAAGAAAACTTCAAACTTCTTTCTTAGTGCGTGGGGGAGGCAATTCTTGTATAGCTCTGACCTTGTCTGAGTCAACCTCAATTCCTCTTTCACTGACTACAAAACCCAGTAATTTTCCTAACCTAGCTCCAAAGGTACACTTTGCTAAATTAAGCTATAGCTAAAATTTCCTCAATCTCAGGAACAACTTCTTCAAGACTTGGATATGTTCCTTTTCTATTTGTGATTTGGCAATCATGTCATCAACATATACTTTGATTTTTTTGTGCATCATGTCATGGAATAGGGTTACCATAGCCCTTTAGAATGTTGCCCCTACATTCTTTAGCCCGAATGGCATCACCTTATAACAAAAGGTACCCCATAGTGTTATAAAGGTAGTTTTCTCTATATCCTCAAGATGCATCTTTATCTAATTGTATCCGGAGAAACCATCCATGAAAGAAAACAATGAGTATCCCGCTGTATTATCCACTAGCGTGTCAATATGGGGCAAAGGAAAGTTGTCCTTTGGGCTGGCCTTGTTTAGGTCTCTATAATCTACACACATTCAAACCTTTCCATCTTTCTTAGGAACAGGGACAATATTAGCAACCCATTCTGAGTATTTAACCACCTGTAGAAAACCAGCATCAAACTGTTTCTTGACTTCCTCTTTTATTTTTAACACCACATCAAGCCTCATCCTTCGTAGCTTTTGTTAAACTGGTTTGCATTCTTCTCTTATGGGAAGGTGATGCACTACAATATCAGTACTTAGCCTAGGCATATCTTGGTATGACCATGCAAAGATGTCTTTGAACTCTCGCAGTAACTCAACGAGGTCTTGCCTTGTCTCTTCAGCTATGCGCGTTCCAATTTTGACTACATTCCCTTCCTTCAAGGTTACATTCTCTATCACCTCCTCATGGGGTAAATTTTGTTTCTCTTCTTGCTTTACCATTCTTAACAAATCCGGTGACAAGTCATAATCTCTGTCACCTTCAAAATCCTGAGACTCTTCTAAACACATGTCTCGCTCAAAAGGGAACTCTGAATCTGTAATATCGTTGCTCATGTCATTAATATCTAGGGACTTGTGGTGGGCATAAAGGAATGTACAAAGAACAAATGAATTCAAGAACAACTATTTACATGGTATGAATGAGAATAAAAAAATTTGGAAGGAAATTAGAGGGTCGAAAGAATATTTAAAAGAAATAAAAGAATATTTGCTCGAATTGATCATCAAAAGATGTATTTTATTGAAACAAAGATGTTTGAACATGAGCCTATTCCACAAATGAAATCTTATTATTTCTAGGCTTTAAAAAAACAAGTATGTTCTGAACATTACTCTGTGTAATCTCTAAAAACTACAGGAAGTTCCTCTGCAGTCCAATTGTTCAAAATGCTTCCAGGTTCTAAAGGATGAATGCCCAACAAGTTTCTTTGTTCAGTTCCTTCCTCGTGTATGGCATTGATGTGATAACTTTCATGTTCAAGCAATCCTCTCTTAGGGTGAATTATCCCTCCTGATACAAAAGTTTGGGATATGTGAGGGAATGTCATCAACTCCTACTTGACTTCTTCTTCACTCAAATGTACCCTTATTCTCTCTTGCTTGTTCTCCATCTCCTTCTTCCTTGGTCTAGGATTTGGCCTGAAACCTAAGCCAAAACGATCTCTTTTCTGCTTTAGCATTAGAACTTGAATCTCTCATTGGAGATGTCTACCTAATCCTTTTCCTGGTAAGGCTCCTTTCTCCATAGTCATTTGCAAACCCATTCTCGTGGTTCTAGATATCTTAGGCACTGGAACCTCATTCCCTTCCAAAATGAATGTTGCGTTGACGAATTCTAAGGATCAAAAAGAGCATTCAGTTACCTCATCATTTGCCTCTAAATAGGGCGTGTCATTGGTAACAGTTGCTATGATGTCCTCTTCTGCATTTATAGTAACCAGTCGACCTTCCGTTACTAATTTCAATTTTTAGTGCAAAGATGAGGGCACTGCTCTCGCCGAATGTATCCAGGGCCTCCCTAACAAGCAATTATAGGAGGGCTTGATGTCCATTACCAGAAAATCTACTTTGTATGTGTTCGGTCCAATCAACAATGGTATGTCAATCCTTCCCATCACTCTTCTCTCAGTGCCGTCAAATGCTCTCACTATGTTCTAGCACATTTTCATGTGAGAACTGTCTATAGGAAATCTATTCAATGTAGATAATTGTAAGACGTTTAGAGCCGATCCATTATTAATAATTAGCACACTTGGCAGAGTATATCCTTTGTAGTGAGTAGTGATGTGTAGAGCCTTGGTTGATCACATGCCCCCAGGTGGAATTTCATCATCATTAAAGTAAATGAAGTTGTCGGCACTTATGTTACTAACCAGACGATCCAGCTTATTTACAGATATATCGTTAGTAACGTAAGTTTCATTCAGCACTTTTATCAATGCTTCGCAATGTACTTCTGAGCTCAAAAGCAATGCTAACTCCAATATGAGAGCTGGTTGTTTGCGCAACTGTTCTACCATGCTATATTCACTGTGCTTCAAGAATTTCAGAAATTCTTTAGCCTCTCACCTTTAGAGGTTCATTGATAAGTGCCTCAACTCCTTTCTCTTGCTCAACTACCAAGGTCTTTGCTTTTACAGGCTCAGTTCTGACGTTTACCGAGTCGTAACGCCTTCACTACGTGTATAAGATCCCTCACTTTGGATCTCCTTAGAAGAACTAGCTATGTTTTCCCCTCTCGATATTGTCACATTACACTCATAATTCTAGGGTAACATTTTGTTATCCTTATAAGGAAAGGAAATAGTTTCTGGATTACGACCTTTGGCGCCATTTGTGTTCCGCCCTCCGTGTTTCTTGGTATGGAAATGATGACCCTTGGGTAATTGACTTTTTGCTTAGTCAATTCTCCTTCTGTCACACATATACTTCCGTCCCCCGAGCCCTCTTCATAAAATTCTATTTCCTTATTGTCCATAAGGTTTTGCACCAAGACCCTGAACTTGACACATTACTAGATCTCATGCCCTTTTGCTTTGTGGAACTCACAGTAGTCCCTTACTCCTTTACATCTTTCCTCAAAATCTGATATTATCAATCTTCTTTCAGCCATTTCTTTCCAAACCATCTTCAACAGGGTTTTTACTTCTGCAATATCTTCCTTGATCTTTCTTATGATATTTTCACCAATCGCAGTTACCCCTTTATCACTATGGTTAGGTAATGGATTTTCCACACTTGTTGTATCATCAAATTTTACGATCCCCATCTTA
Organism: Gossypium stocksii; assembly: GCA_020496765.1. Lineage (NCBI taxonomy): Eukaryota > Viridiplantae > Streptophyta > Magnoliopsida > Malvales > Malvaceae > Gossypium > Gossypium stocksii. The sequence continues at coordinate 18,472,003 of CM035631.1, read as the reverse complement.
ATAAGTCTTTCCACTGTCTTCTTAAAAGCGGTGCAATTTTCTATTGAATGTCCCGGAATTCTCGCATGGTAGTCACATTGAGCGTTTGAATCATACTATTTAGGGTATGGGGGCTGCAATAGTTTTAGATAAAACGGGGAAACCACGTGTGCATCAAACAAACTCTGATAAAATTCCTTATATGTCATTAGAATGGGCGTAAATTGAAGTTTTTTAGAGTTTTATTTTATGCTAGATTCCTGCCTTTACAAACCTTGTTGCCCAACAGTAGTTATTTTTGGTTGATTGACAGTAATTAACTTCGAGTTATATGTACTCGCATTATTCACCTCGTTCTCCTTCCTCCTTGGAGTTGACTTTCTAGTGTTCTCCCCTGCTTCAATCTTGCCACCCCTTACGGCATTTTCAATCATTTCTCCCGCTATCATTATATCCGCAAAGCTCTTGGTGGTACTTCCTATCATATGAGTAATGAATGGAGCCTTTAAGGTATTGATAAAAATTATTGTAGTCTCTGTTTCTAGGAGAGGTGGCTGAACTTGCATGGCAGCTTCCCTCCACCTTTGCGCATACTGCCAGAAGCTTTCATTTTACTTCTTCTCCATATTTTGCAAGGTGATTCTGCCAGGCGTCATGTCTATCACGTGATTGTATTGCTTCATAAAAGCATGCGCTAGGTCTCTCTAGGTGCTAATCCTCGCACGACTCAATTGATTGTACCACCTAGCTGCTGCCTCCACCAAACTATCTTGGAAGCAATGGATCTGTAACAGCCCATTTTAGGCCTTAGTCAGAACGAGTGGTTTCGGGACCACTTAACCGAATTGAAATATTATTTTTATTATTTTAATATGTTTTACAACATGATAGGTTTATGGTGTGAAAGTTTCGTTCAGAAATTTTATCGTTTAGACATTTAATTCGGTAAAAAGGATTAAATCGCAGAAAGTGATAAATAGGAGTTATATTTCATAAATGATCTATTTGATCATGGCTTTATAGATAAGAGTCCTTGCATGGTAAATTTACCAGTTCTAATTGAGTGGACACTTATGTCCATATCATTTTAGTTTTAAAATGATTTTGATAAAAGGGTAAAATGGTCATTTGGGTTATTATATATTTTATAATAAAACAAAATATGGAAATGGCTTTAATTTTTCTTCTCTTCACCGATTATACAAACAAAAGCAAGAGTTTTAAAGCTTTCTTATGTTCGGCTATATCCAAGCTCAATTGAGGTATGGTTTTATCTCCGTTTATGATAATTTCTACGTTTTTGTAATCTTTGCTTCGTATACTAGCCGACCCGTACCTAAATTTTTTAATTCAGTTGTGTTTATGAAAAATGCCATTGTTGAATCTATGTTATTTTAATGGTTTTTGATGAATTATTGATTTTTATATGGAAATATACAAGTTTTATAAAGTTATTTTTTGATGAAAATGAGTTTTAAGGATTTATTTGAAATAAATAGAATTTATGTGGCTAGAAATGTGATTTTTCGAAAGATATGTGCTTGTATAAGGTAAAGGGATATTCGGCTATAGTGAATTGGGGGATTAATTGTGTAATTTGCTATTTTGTGATAAAAGGACTAGATTGCAAAGTGTCGAAAGTATAGGGGCTAATTGGTAAATATGCCAAAATACATGTCTTTAGATTAAATTGAATGAATTGGTGATTAAATAGCTAAATTTGTATTAATATAGATAAAGACGATCAAATCCCAGAACGTGATCGAGGAAAACGAAAAGTAGACGAGTAGATATCGGGAAATCGAGGTAAGTTCGTATAATTAGAATTAATGTGTAAATGTTTATAATTGTGGTTTAATTGTCATGTGAATGAAAAATGCTTCATAGAAATGTAATTTGCCTATTGATTATATGTACATGAGTTGATATGGAAATGTTAAAGATTACAAGTCCAAAATGGTTACCGAGCCTCGTTAGAACCGTAGAAGTCGTAGGATACAAGTGATATGTCACTAGGGCTATAGGGTGGTTCGAGGTCTTACATTCGCTGCAGACTCACCATATCCCATGAGCTATATGTTCATCCTTCAGGATTACATGTTCAGTCTTTGAACTTACCGTTCAGCCTACAGCTTACCGTTCATCCTTCGGGATTACATGTTCAGCCTCCAGGCTTACCGTTACAGGCTCGAAAAAGCATACATGATGCATTGACAGATTACAAGTTATATATATATACACTGTGTGTGTATCACCCGAGTATCCCTCGATGTTCTTAAAGGTTCAACGGGCAATTACCGATACATGTTACATGAAGATCAAATGATATACGTATTACAGGTTACATGAGATATGAGATTTACATGGAGTATATGGTATAAATTACATGAAATAAATGTTATAAGAATTGGAATTATGTTTATGATACATGAATGTTGTGTTTAGTACATGAATAATTTATGAGATTACATGGACTAACAAGTGTATGCTTGTAGATTAGGCAACTTGATGCATATGAATTGATTTGACATTGTTAGTGTAATTATCTCATTGATTCAGTAAGGTTTAAATTCTACATTATACGGGCTTACTAAGCTTTTAAAGCTTACTCCGTTTACTTTCCCCTTGTTTTATAGGTTCGGAAGCTAGCTCGATTCTCGGACAAGTCGAAGATCGCCATCACACTATCCTTAAAGCTTTTGGTACTTTTGAATCCATGTATTTTGAAATGGTCATGGCATGTGTGGGCTAGTTGCTAAGTAAATGTATAGGCTAGTTGTTAAGTGAAGGTATATGGATATTTTGATGATGAAGGTGTTATGTTTTGGTACCTATTCAAGCTATGAGATGTGGCTTGTTTTGTATGTGTTAAAAATCATTTTGAATGTCTTATATGATGTGTTCTATATGGCAATGTGGTTGATGAATGATTTGGTAAGAAATGATGCATATTGGGTACATGACTAGGTGGTGAATAATGTTTGCAAATTGTATTTGAAATGCTTGTTTTGGTTGCAAAATTATGCATGAAATGTTATGGTCAAATGACTATGTCTTGCTTGTAGGGATTGACCCTTTTTGGGTGGCAAATATGGCTTAAACGAAGCCTACATTGTGTCACACGATCTGAGCACACGGGCGTGTGACTCAGCCATGTAACCCCTGCACCTAAGAGGTTTTAGGCAGCTTTTCACACGGCCTAGACACACGGGCGTGTCTGGTAGCCGTGTGGCATTTGATAGTGTTGGCCACGGGCTAGACACACGGGTGTGTCTGGTGACCATGTGCGTTTTGGCAGTTTCAACCACGGGCCATGTATTTGGGGTGTGTCTAGTGGGCACGACCGTGTGGGAGTACACGGGTTAGTGGCACGGCCGTGTGTCCCTAGCTTGAAAGATTTCTCAACTGTTCCCCATTATCTTTCACATGTTTTCAATCTGATTCTTAAGGAATGTGTGTATCATTACATGGACTTTAAAGTATTGATTGGATGAATGATTGATGTACTGTAATGTGTTTTATAAAGTTTCAAATTTTACTGATCTATTCTGAGTTACAAGTCCGGTAATACCCTTAACCTGTTTCGGTGATGGTTATAGGATAGGGGTGTTACATTTGGTTAGTATCAGAGCTACGGTTTAGTCGATTCTAGGACTACCATAGTAAGTATGAGTCTAGCTATACATGCCATGTATATGAAATGTAATAGTGTGATATCTCCTGAGATCCTCTGAAATCTGTTTTATATAGTAGTGGATTCGAATCGAGCAATAGCCGATGATGTTGAAAGTATTGCGCCAGCACCTACCCAAGGGGCTGTGCCTTCTGAATCGAACCCTGTTACGGGTAATCAGGAAGAAGCTAAGCAAGCTTTCTTCCAAATGATGTTTGAATGGTTTAGCGAGTTGTGCGAGCAAACTTGGCTGCTCCACAACCTCCACCCCCTCTAGTCCCACAACCTAATCCTGAAAATGTACGAGTTATAGATCCTCTGAGATGGAGTAGACCTCCCGTTGACAAGATAAGAAAATATGGGGCCGAAGAATTTAGAGCCTCAGCGAATGATGATGCTGAGAGGGCTGAATTATGGCTTGAGAATACGATCAAGGTTTTAATGAATTAGCTTGCACGCTTGATGAATCCTTGAGATGTGCTATTTCTTTGCTACGAGATTCTGCATACCAGTGGTGGAATACTTTGACATCGGTTGTACCATGAGAGTGAGTTAACTGGGACTTTTTCCAGACAGAATTCAGAAAGAAGTATATTAGTCAACGATTCATCGACCAGAAAAGGAAGGAGTTTCTGGAACTGAAACAGGGCCGAATGTCAATAACTGAGTACGAGAGAGAGTTTGTACGACTTAGTAAATATGCTCGTGAATGTGTCTCTACTGAAGCAATAATGTGTAAACGGTTCGAAGATGGGCTAAATGAAGAAATTCGATTGTTAGTCGGGATACTGGAACTGAAAGAGTTTGTAGTTCTAGTTGATCGAACTTGTAAAGCTGAAGAACTTGCTAAAGAAAAATAAAAAGCTGATTTTGAGTCCCGAGAATTCAGAAAGAGAATTGCGAGTAAATCGCACCAGTCTGGATCTAAGAGATCAATAGACTTTCATCCTCGTTCTACTGCATCTACGGGCATAACTATTAGAGAAAGAAATGTTAAATCTTCTCATTCGAGACCTCAGGCAACCTCTATGGCTAGTGCTTATAGTGTGAGAACTCCCGGGCCTGATTGCAAGTGTTGTAATTGAAAGCATTTTGGTGAATGCCAATTGAAGAGCGGAGCTTATTTTAGATGTGGATCACTAAATCATTATTTGCGAGATTGTCCTGAAAGATCAATAGCTAGCAAAGAGCAGTCGACAAAGACAAATAATACTATGACTCGAGGTAGACCGCCCCAGAATATAAAGAATAAGAGTAGATCCCGCAATACTTCTCGAGATGTTAACGTAAGATCTGAGTCACGCATTCCCGCTAGAGCATATGCAATACGTGCACGAGAGGAAGCCTGATCGCCTGATCTTATTACTGGTACTTTTTCTCTTTATAACATTGATATAATTGCGTTGATAGATCCTGGATCAACTCATTCATATATCTTTATGAAATTAGTGTTTAAAAAGAGTCTACATGTTGAGTCTACAGAATTTGTAGTTAAAGTATCGAATCCATTAGGCAAGTCTGTGTTAATTGATAAAATATGTAAAAATTGTCCATTGATGACTCGGGGATATTGTTTTTCGGCTGACTTGATGCTTCTCCCATTCAATGAGTTTGATGTGATACTGGGTATGGATTGGTTAAATGTACATGAGGTAGTTGTGAATTGCAGACGAAAGAATATAGAGTTGAAATGTCAGAATGGTGAAATTCTTCAGATCGAGCCAAATGATTTGAATGAGTTGCTGATAGTTGTATCTGCTATGTGAGCTCAAAAATATGTGAAAAAGGGCTGTGATGCTTATTTAGCATATATGTTGGATACTAAAGTGTCAGAATCGAAAGTTGAATCTGTACCAGTTGTTTGTGAGTTCTCAGATGTTTTTTCCAGAAGAGTTACCGGGTTTACCATCGATTAGAGAGGTTGAATTTGGTATTGAGTTGTTACTAGGTACTACACCGATATCGATAGCTCCGTACAGAATGGCACCAACTAAATTAAAAGAGTTGAAAGCACAGTTACATGAATTAACTGATAGAGGTTTTGCAAGACCGAGCTTTTCACCTTGGGGTGCTCTCGTATTGTTTGTGAAAAAGAAAGACGGGTCAATGAGAATGTGTATTGATTATCGGCAGTTGAATAAAGTAACCGTGAAGAATAAATACCCTCTTCCGCGAATTGATGATTTATTTGACTAGTTGAAAGGAGCTACTGTATTTTCAAAGATTGATTTGAGATCGGGTTATTATCAATTACGAGTCAAAGAGTCAGACATACCCAAGACTACTTTTAGAACATGGTACGACCATTTTGAATTTTTAGTTATGCCTTTTGGGTTAACTAACGCTCCTGTAGTGTTTATGGATTTGATGAATCGTATTTTCAGACCGTATCTAGACAAATTTATCATTGTATTTATTGATAACATTCTGATCTATTCACGTGACGAGACAAAGCATACGGAACATCTGAGAATCATGTTACAGACTTTGAGAGATAAACAGTTATTCGCTAAATTTAGCAAATGTGAATTCTGGCTTCGGGAAGTTGGATTTCTAGGTCACATTGTTTCTGCGAAAGGTATCAGAGTTGATCCGAGCAAAATATATGCTATTATAGACTGGAAACCACCGAGAAATGTCTCTGAGATTAGAAGTTTTCTGGGATTAGCGGGATATTGCCAAAGATTTTTAAAAGGATTTTCGATAATTGCAGTACCTTTGACTCGAATGCTACAGAAAGATGTGAAGTTTGAGTGGACAGATAAATGTCAATAGAGTTTTGAATAGTTGAAAGCCTTATTAACCGAAGCACTAATTTTAGTTCAACCTGAGTCGGGAAAAGAGTTTGTGATTTACAGCGATGCATCGATAATCGGACTGGGTTGTGTATTAATGCAAGACGGAAAATTTATAGCGTATGCCTCTCGACAGTTGAAACCGCACGAGAAGAATTACCCGACACATGATCTTGAATTGGCTATTATAGTTTTTGCTTTAAATATTTGGCGACACTATTTATATGGTGAAAAATGTCAAATCTTTACGGATCATAAAAGTTTGAAATACTTGATGTCACAAAAAGATTTGAATATGCGATAACGTAGATGGCTTGAACTACTGAAGGCCTACGAGTTTGTGATTGATTATCATCCAGGAAAAGCTAATGTTGTAGCTGATGCATTAAGTCGGAAGTCTCTATTTGCTTTACGGGCTTTGAATACTCATATGAAGCTATGTGATAACGGATCTATTCTAGCCGGGCTACAGGCTAAACCGATGATTCTATAACAAATCTGTGAAACTCAGAAGAATGATCCTAAACTACAAGCTAAGCGACTTCACTATGAGTTAAATTCTTATTCTGAATTTTCTATTGGGACTGATGATTGTTTAATGTTCCGAAATAGAATTTGCATACTGAAAAATAGTAAAATTATTCAGAAAGTTCTACAAGACGCGCATGACAGTCGTTTTTTAGTTTATTCGGGTAGCACTAAAATGTATAATGATTTGAAACAATTATACTGGTGGTCGAGAATGAAACAAGATATATCAGAATTTGTATCTAAATGTCTGATTTGTCAACAAGTCAAGGGCGAACATCAAGTACCGACAGGGTTATTCCAACCTATTCTGATTTCGAAATGGAAATGGGACAGAGTTACAATGGATTTCGTATCTGGATTACCCCTGACTCTGAAGAAGAAAAATGCAATCTGGGTTATTGTTGATAGATTGACCAAATCTGCTCATTTTATACTGGTACGTATAGACTATTCTCTAGATTGATTAGCTAAATTGTATATATCAGAAATTGTACGGTTACACGGTGTACCGCTGTCTATTATTTTCGATTGAGATCTGAGATTTACTTTGAGATTCTGGAAGAAATTTCAAGAAGCTTTGGGAACGAAATTGAATTTCAGTACAGCATTTCATCCTCAGACCGACGGTCAGTCTGAAAGAGTTATACAGATTTTAGAAGATATGTTGCGATGTTGCACTCTTGAATTTAAAAGTGGCTGGGAAAAATATTTACCGCTAATTGAATTTGCGTACAACAATAGTTTCCAGACGAGTTTGAAAATGGCTTCGTATGAAGCACTATATGGTCGTAAATGTCGAACACTGTTATACTAGACTGAATTGAGTGAGAAAAAGATACACGGGGCTGATTTGATCCGAGAAACAGAAGAAAAAGTAAAAGTGATACGTGACAACTTGAAAGCAGCATCTAACAGACAGAAATCTTATGCAGATTTGAAACGAAAGGAAATAGAGTTTCAAGTCGGAGATCGTGTATTTCTGAAAGTATCACTGTGGAAGAAAATTCTTCATTTTGGTTGGAAAGGAAAATTGAGTCCTCGTTTTATTGGACCGTATGAAATTGTGGAAAGATTCATAATGTGTTTCACGTTTCGATGCTTCGTCGATATCGATCTGATCCCTCTCATGTCATCTCTCCCATTGATGTGGAAATACATTCTGATTTGTCGTATACTGAAGAACAGATCAGAATTCTGACTCGAGAAATTAAAGAATTGAGAAATAAACGTATAGCACTTGTAAAAGTTCTTTGGTGTAAACACAAAATAGATGAAGCTACGTGGGAAACCGAGGAAGCTATGCAAAAACAATAACCTAACCTATTTATCGATAAGATTTTCGGGGACAATAATCCCTAAAGGGGGAGAGTTGTAACAGCCCATTTTAGGCCTTAGTCAGAACGAGTGGTTTCAAGACCACTTAACCGAATCGAAATATTATTTTTATTGTTTTAATATGTTTTACAGCATGATAGGTTTATGGTGTGAAAGTTTCGTTCAGAAATTTTATCGTTTATATAGTTAATTTGGTAAAAAGGATTAAATCGCAGAAAGCGATAAATAGGAGTTCTATTTCATAAATGATCTATTTGATCATGGCTTTATAGATAAGAGTCCTTGCATGGTAAATTTACCATTTCTAATTGAGTGGACACTTATGTCCATATCATTTTAGTTTTAAAATGATTTTGATAAAAGGGTAAAATGGTCATTTGGGTTATTATATATTTTATAATAAAACAAAATATGGAAATGGCTTTAATTTTTCTTCTCTTCACCGATTATACAAACAAAAGTAAAGGTTTTAAAGCTTTCTTATGTTCGGCTATATCCAAGCTCAATTGAGGTATGGTTTTGTCTCCGTTTATGATAATTTTTACGTTTTTATAATCGTTGCTTAGTATACTAGCCGACCCGTACCTAAATTTTTGAATTCAGTTGTGTTTATGAAAAATGCCATTGTTGAATCTATGTTATTTTAATGGTTTTTGATGAATTATTAATTTTTATATGGAAATATACAAGTTTTATAAAGTTATTTTTTGATGAAAATGAGTTTTAAGGATTTATTTGAAATAAATAGAATTTATGTGGCTCGAAATGTGATTTTTCGAAAGATACGTGCTTGTATAAGGTATAGGGATATTCGGCTATAGTGAATTGGGGGATTAATTGTGCAATTTGCTATTTTGTGATAAAAGGACTAGATTGCAAAGTGTCGAAAGTATAGGGGCTAATTGGTAAATATGCCAAAATACATGTCTTTGGATTAAATTGAATGAATTGGTGATTAAATAGCTAAATTTGTGTTAATATAGATAAAGACGATCAAATCCCGGAACTTGATCGGGCAAAACGAAAAGTAGACGAGTTGATATCGGGAAATCAAGGTAAGTTCGTATAATTAGAATTAATGTGTAAATGTTTATAATTGTGGTTTAATTCTCATGTGAATGAAAAATGCTTCATAGAAATGTAATTTGCCTATTGATTATATGTACATGAGTTGATATGGAAATGTTAAAAATTACAAGTCCAAAAATGGTTACCGAGCCCCGTTAGAACCGTAGAAGTCGTAGGATACAAGTGACATGTCACTAGGGCTACAGGGTGGTTCGAGCTCCTGCATTCGTTGCGGACTCACCACAGCTCATGAGCTATATGTTCATCCTTCGGTATTACATGTTCAGTCTTCGGACTTACCGTTCAGCCTACGGGCTTACCGTTCATCCTTCGGGATTACATGTTCAGCCTCTGGGCTTACCGTTACAGGCTCGAAAAAGCATACATGATGCATTGATGGATTACAGGTTATATATATATACACTATGTGTGTATCACCCGAGTATCCCTCGATGTTCTTAAAGGTTCAACGGGCAATTACCGATACATGTTACATGAAGATCAAATGATATACGTATTACATGTTACATGAGATATGAGATTTACATGGAGTATATGGTATAATTTACATGAAATACATGTTATAAGAATTGGAGTTATGTTTATGATACATGAATGTTGTATTTAGTACATGAATAATTTATGGGATTACATGGACTAACAAGTGTATGCTTGTGGATTAGGCAACTTGATGCATATGAATTGATTTGACATTGTTAGTGTAATTATCTCATTGATTCGGTAAGGTTTAAATTCTACATTATACGGGCTTACTAAGCTTTTAAAGCTTACTCCGTTTAATTTCCCCTTGTTTTATAGGTTCGAAAGCTAGCTCGATTCTCGGACAAGTCGGAGATCGCCATCACACTATCCTTAAAGCTTTTGGTACTTTTGAATCCATGTATTTTGAAATGGTCATGGCATGTGTAGGCTAGTTGCTAAGTAAATGCATAGGCTAGTTGTTAAGTGAAGGTATATGGATATTTTGATGATGAAGGTGTTATGTTTTGGTACCTATTCAAGCTATGAGATGTGGCTTGTTTTGTATGTGTTAAAAATCATTTTGAATGTCTTATATGATGTGTTCTATATGGCAATGTGGTTGATGAATGATTTGGTAAGAAATGATGCATATTGGGTACATGACTAGGTGGTGAATAATGTTTGCAAATTGTATTTGAAATGCTTGTTTTGGTTGCAAAATTATGCATGAAATGTTGTGGTCAAATGACTATGTCTTGCTTGTAGGGATTGACCCTTTTTGGGTGGCAAATATGGCTTAAACCAAGCCTACATTGTGTCACACAATCTAAGCACACGGGCGTGTGACTTAGCCGTGTAACCCCTGCACCTAAGATAGGCAATTTTTCACACGGCCTAGACACACGGGCGTGTCTGGTAGCTGTGTGGCATTTGATAGTGTTGGCCACGGGCTAGACACACGGGCGTGTCTGGTGACCGTGTGTGTTTTGGTAGTTTCAACCACGGGCCATGTATTTGGGGTGTGTCTAGTGGGCACGACCGTGTGGGAGTACATGGGCTAGGGGCACGGGCATGTGTCCCTAACTTGAAAGATTTCTCAAGTGTTCCCTGTTATCTTTCACATGTTTTCAATTTGATTCTTAAGGAATGTATGTATTATTACATGGACTTTAAAGTATTGATTAGATGAATGATTGATGTACTGTAATGTGTTTTATAAAGTTTCAAATTTTATTGATCTATTCTAAGTTACAAGTCCGGTAATGCCCTTAACCTGTTTCAGTGATGGTTACGGGATAGGGGTGTTACATGATCAACAATTGATCGTTATTAACATAGCCAGTCATCCGTCTACAAAACATGGTAATGTGGGCTCCAGGGCAGCTAGTCCCATTATACTTCTCGAATTCTGGCATTTTGAACTCTTGAGGAAGCACCAAATCTAGGACCAAGCTCAAGTCTTGAGCATCAATACCATGATGATTATCAGCATTTTCAAAGGCCTTGAACTTTTCTTCCAGCCATCTACAATAGTCCTCTAACTGCCTTAAGAATTCAATTCTCGTCCCTTCCCTCTCTGCCATATCTAAATCAGGCATAACAGGATTAGCAGGGTTATCTCCTAGGTTAGATCCTGTACCAACTTGGAAATTCATAAGCACTCAAGTATCAGCTTGTTCTTGTTGAGGCCTAATCATGACAGATGGCCTTCGGGGATACACCTCGGGTTGTGTTTGTGCCTGTGGTGGGGTAAAACCCGGAGGATAATCCTTATTATCTTCTCCAGTATTAGTCATGGGGCCTTTTCCTTTGTCCATTGCCCCGTTCAGTAGCTGAGCCATTTGAGCCATCATATTTCTTTGGGCTTTCAACTTTGGTCTCTCATCTCTTGTTGGAGCTTTGCCAATTGCTCTTGCATCTAGTCTTGCATGTCTTTGGAACTGTTCAAGTCTTTGATCCATGTTTTTTTGTCTTAGCGCGAGTACCGTAATGGTGTTTAGTTTCTAGATTAACTTTTCCTTCTTTCTCTCTCTGTGCAATAACTTCAACTAATTAGGGTCTTTCTATGGATTTAAATGCATATGATGTGATGTAATGCAAATGCATGAATGCAAAAAGGCATCGATTCCGACTCAATTTTATTTAGAAAACTTTATTAGATAACAAAATCCTTTACATAAAATGGACTACAAATATGCTTTCGCCCTAGTGCCCAAAGTCTTAACTTTCCTAAACAACAAATCTAACTCTTGGCCACGATCTGACTATAGCTCATATTTAGTGCTCAACATATCAGCCTGTACCGCCAGGGTCTGTAAATGGTCAGCTACCTCTCAAATCTAAGCTATGGCTTCACCCATGAGGTAATCCCTACTTCTTACTTGATCTTGAAAATGGTGAAGCTCTTCCTTCCAATGCCCTTCCCTTGCTTCAAGCAGCTTGATCTGGAGTTCACAGTTTTGAAATGCTATTCTAATTTTTCGATCTTACCCTTCATTTCCTCAATATTATTTAAACTTGACTTTAGCTCGATTGCAGAATTATAACTTCGATGATGATGAAAAGACCATTCAAATTCAGCCACTTTAGCCTTTAATCCACATTTCTCCTTCTGGCTTTCTGCCAAACTCCTTTCTAAGGCCTCGTTTCACGCTTGAATTTCTTGGAACTTTCTCTCCCATCGATCAGCTTTGGCTTTTTCCTCTCAAATCTCTTATTGCCATTATTCTAAAGTTTTCCCCAATCCGGCATTTTTCATTGACAGATATATCTTCTTATATTCTGTCTTCAAACTATCTCGATCTTCCTCAACCTTCCTCTTTTCTTTTCTTAATTTTTCGGCCTTCAGTTTCTAAACATCCACGTCTAATCTCAGGTGCATTTTTTCTTCTTCCAACTTCTCTATTCTTTTTCCAAGCTCTGAACTTCTCATTTCGAAATCTTGCTTTATGATCTCTAACTCCGATGGGACCACTCGTAAGTACACTTCCATTGATCGAGCACCTTCTAAACTTGGCACAGGGATATTGTTATTGACCTTTCTACTCCACCATCCACTATATTCTGGGGTCGTCATTGGACATACGTCCACTCTGTTCATATGGTGAGTTTGATTCCAAGCATTAGAAATCTCCTTAACCCTTTTCTTATAACTATCCCCCTTATACGAAAACTCACACTGAGCCAACCCATGTGTTGCTGGTATGAACTGCCTTGATCTATATTGCCTCAACACGAGCAAAGGTGCATATCCAATGGCTCCCCAAATTCCAAGCAACGGGACCCAGTTGAAACTCCCATGTCGGTATAGAATTTCATCGGGAACCATCCAGGGAGCTCTCCACTCAATGCCATCTTCTTGGAGATTTCAGAGAAGTACGATTCATTTTTCTTCTGATATGTCATCTCTCCTCAGTGTAGCTACAATCTCCTTTAACGGGGAGTAATTCTTGAGAAAAACTTTATAAGAAACTTTATCCACCTTCCAGAAATGACTGTGGAACCAAACCAATAGCAACTGTGCACATCCTATAAATCTGCCCTCGCCAGCTCTCCAACATGCATTCAAGGATCGAAATGTCTCAGCCAAGATTGCAGGACTTGGTGTGACCTGCTTGTCAAGTCAATTAAAAAGATCTGAAACTACTTCATCCATATATTCCAATGCCCTAGGGAAGATCATCAATCCATATCTACTCAAAGCAAAAATATCGACTTTTTTTTCACAATCAAATCTTTCAGAACCTTCCATGGGATGCACTTACACCTTAAAAAGGTTGGAATACAAGCGGCCCTTGAGTAAACCTTATCAACTTGAATCTTGGGACAATGCAACAGAACTGAATATTCCTCCACCGTGAGTACCAAATCGACCTTTCCAAAAGTGAAGCAACTATACGCAGAGTTCCAATATTGAGTGATGGCCCGAAACAAATGTTCGTCTACCTTCATGTCAAGCAAGTATGGCAGATCCCCATAGTTGTAGTAAAACAGCTGCTTGATCTCGTCACTCTATTGATCCCATATTTCTTTCAATTCTTGGAGATTATTTTGCGTCACACTGATGCGAGTGTAGTCCCATAATTCTGACGTGTACCCTTCGACTAGGCTATCCCCTTTCTCTAATTGTGTTTTCTCTAACCACATGCGGACAACTGCATTGCCTTCCACTTAGTAACTTAGTAACTGACCGTGAATCGACACTTTTTAAAATGTGTAATGACATGCACCAAAATAAAGCACGACAAGTTAGTACCATGAAATAAAACATAAAGTAGATAAAATAAACGAACACCTATCTGGGTGACCACTAAGGTTTGGCATGGTTCTACTTAGAGTGAGCCCTTATGTTTTCTACGTGTGGTTTAGCTCTAAAGTTGAGGTACCCGAACCAGCAGATTCCTCGATCTTCACCCATTATAAGCTCATACGAACTGAGTTCGATTCAGGGGAATACATTTCCCTATGGCTGCACGGAGATGAAAGCCTCACAAAGACATAGGTACGGATGTATCCCGAAAGTGATCCACTATCCTGCACGGAGGTGAAAACCTCATGAAGGAGTAGCTTCTCACTCCCACTTAAAAGGGTGTGACCACAACGGTCATGCAATGTAATGCCAAAAATATTTTACAAGACAAACCAAATGCAATAAAAGAAATATGATTTTTCAAGTCAAATTTTCAAAATTTCGACATTAGGACAGAAAATAATCAACTTTACGACTTGACTATTTTATTGGTCCCCAGTGGAGTTGCCAAACTGTCGAAACCATTTTTATATTAAAAAACGGGGTCGACTTTTGAAAATGGGGTCGCCACCAATCATCTTTTCTTAGGTGTGATTGGATCACCTGATAAAACATTTTATTTTATTAAAACAACAATTTTGGCCAATGAGATTTGAGAAAACGGGTTCGGGAGTCGGTTACGTATGAGGAAGGATTAGCACCCTCGTAACGCCAAAAAAAATTGGTACCTAGTTGATTGATTAATGCCCTCATGTCGAATACTTTGAAAAGATTTAGAAAAAAAGTATAAAATCCTTTTTTACCACATAAAATCTTTTAACGGACATTTGATTCTTGGAATTTTAAAAGAAATATCGAAACTCAGTAAGTTAGACTACGATCTTTCAAATTTCCAAATATCAAATTTCCTTTTCGTTTTAGAAATCTTTTCTCGAGACGACAAAAAGTCGTATCCAATGAGTTAGGACACAACCTCTTAACTTCCTGAGAATAGGTTTTTTAAATTTGCAATTTTTGGTTTCAAAAAAGGATACTTAGCTATGTAAATTCAACGAAGAAAATTGAAACCCAGTGAGTTAGGGCACCGTTTCCTTCGAGACTTCCAAATGCCAAGTATTATTTTATTTAAGAAAGTGCTTTCTTGGGCAAATGGTTACAATTAAAATGGTAGCCATTTTCTAAAACAATGATTTGAATGAAATGTGGCATTAGTACATTACCGAACATAAATTTCAAAGAACAATTCATAATTACAGTGCATATTAACAATGAATATAAACAGTTAAGTAAAAAAATGATATAATATAGCAAATATTATAAGCAATATAACAACTATACTAAGGCAAATAAAGAATATGAATAATCAATAGAATAAATAATAACAATTAAAAGAACTATGAAAGATTAAGAAATAAACATAAAAATGTACACACTAGACCAAATATAAAAAAAAATATAATGTAAGTAATATATACAAAACTATTCATACATACTATAACAATTTTTAGAAAAAAAATATAAAAATATAAAAATGATATGGCCAAATATACGTACATGATAAAATAAGTAATATATATATTTATAAAAAAGAATTTATAAAAAACTTTAACTATAAAGGAATATATATATATATATAAAGGAAAACATATATAATAATATAATATTAGATTTTTTTTAAAAAATAAATAAACATAATATGTAAAATTTAGCTATAAAGAAATACATATGAGGGAAAACATATATAATAATATAATCTAATATGTCTATATATATATATATATATATATAAAGATAATATATATTTTAAAAATAGATAATATATGGAAGAAAATTTGTATTAATAACAAAACAATTTAAATGCTATATAATATACTAATTTTAAAATAATATATAATACATAATAATATACAAATATAAACAATAATATGTGATAAAATAATTTTATATATATAAAAAAGAGTTTTAAAATAAATAATATATATATAAGGTATTAAGATAAATAAATAATAGTAATTTTAAAGAACTAAGTTAGAATAAAAAACAAAATAAAAGAGAAAAGGTTAAATCTAAATTTAGTAAAATTTTGGGGGTAAAATTTAAAAAAAGAATAGAACCGAATTAGGGCCCTAATTGAAACGCGCGTTATAGGTGAGGGACTCACTGGGCAAATATACCCTATTCCCAAAACGACAGCTTTCCAACATCCATGTTTCAAGGGCCCAGGGACCAAATCGAGACAAAAGCAAATCTTCAAGGCTGAATTAAAAAAAATTAAATTGGACTAAATCATAAAGAATAAAATGGAGGAAGGACCAAATAGGCAAATTGCCCCTTTTATAAAAACGTGTGGATCCTCCCTGGGTCGGGTTAACGAGCAGATCTTTGGCCTTAAAATGATGTCGTTTTGGTCATTAATTTGCCACACCAAAACGACGCCGTATCACTGGCCTATATAAGCAAAAAATGGTCCCAAAAAAATCATTTTTAACACCTTTTTTTTTTTTTTAAAAATAGAGCCCAAAGATGCTCTCACTCCCCCTAGCCTGAGTTTCGATAACGGGCTGATGGCTGCCGCCTCACGCGCTTACGCACCTCACGCGCCTCCGTCAGAGACGCCGCATACGGCGTTAAGGGGGCCAAAGTTCTCCATTTTTCAACACTAATCAGAAGGTACTCTTCTTTTATTTATTTCTAGTAGTATTTTATAAAAGAAAAATAACGATTTGTATGTATCAGAATGAATAAAACAAATAAAAATGTGAAGTAAATCAATAGACAATCACCTTTGTTCTTCTGTTTTTTTTATACTGTTTTTGTATATATGCATAACCCCCTTTACACTATTTTTGTTCTGATTTTATAGCCAGAGTAAATAAAAAATAAATAAATATTACAATCTTTGATTTATATTTCTTGCTATATCTGTTATGTCCCTGTTGATTTTCTTTCCTTTTTGCAGGTAAATGTGCGGGAATCACGGTGGCGACAAGGCCAGATTTGCGCGCTGATGAAGACTGAAAGAAGGCTGCGGTGCAAGGTATTTTCAGAAACCCTTAGGGTTTCTGAAAAGTTTGGGGTGTTAGGCCTTTCGAGTTAGGATTGGGCTACGGGTGTAATGGGCCATGGATAGTGTTTGTGTTTGATTTAAAGTTTGGGTGTAGTGGGCTAAGTTTAAAATCTGTATTTGGGTCTGTTTATTGTAAAAAAGACATTGGACTGTAAAGGTACTTTGTTTTGGTTTAAAATGTGGTTTATTCTATTTTTGCTATTTTTTGGACTGTGTATGAGCCCGGGCAAATTCGGTCTATTACATTAGGAAGATGCTAAAAATCAAAAGGATTAAAGCAATGTGAATCAAAATTGGTGAATGGTATTTGGAGATTGCAATGGATGGGAAAAATAAGTGAGGGGAATGGTAATCGTGTGTTTACTGTAGGTGAAAGGGAAAAATAGAGTGCTTTTAAAACTTTGGTATATTTGCCCTTCAGCTACTCCCAACATTTTACAAAATAGTCAACTTTTTAAAATTGAAAATCTTTTCCACATTATTTTCAGAAATCAGTTTAAATTTCCAAAGCCATAGACACAGGTATTTTTGGATTGAATATTTCGAATTCTTGAACCAAATTTTCAAGCCATATTTCCAAAACTACCTTCAAAACTTCTAGACTAAATTTTGAGATGTGACAACCCAATGCTCGTAGATATTCAAGTGGCAATCCTCAACTAGCAAGAGTAGGGTTGGTACCAACAATCCTTTGAAATACCCCAATCACGGCTTGCATTAGAGGGCCAAAACTCTCATCCGGTATACTTACTCTATGCGGTGGCATATGAGGTGTAGAGGATGTACCATCCTCTTGAAAGTTCACATTCAAATTAACACCTCCACAAGGCATATTACAACTACTCTAAACACACAAACAAACCAAGAGTGTAAGTAGCAGGACATGATCCAAGGCATATTCATGTAAAAACATTTTAATAAAGGCAATGTGTTCCTAATGCTACCCCAAAACAAGCAATTTCAAAATAATTCAAATAAAGATATTCAAGTCAAACATCTAAATATTTTGAAAATCTAGGTACAGGGGTTACGTTACCCTAATCCAGAATACTAACAAACGTAGGTTCGAGTGTTAGAAAACCTAGACTCTGATACCACCAAATGTAACACCCTTCACCTAGTCTGGTTGCTAAACCCAAGCTACAAAATGCTACAAAAATTACCAAAACTTTTACATACACATACATAATAACAAATAAGAGCAATGGCCACCACAATTAACCATTAAAGATAAAATCAGGACTAATTAAACATTTAATTAGTACTAGAAATACAATTATTCGAGAAATAAAGACCATTTTGAAAAATTTCAAAGTCCAATGTAAGTATCGATACTAAACAAACATGTATCGATATTTAGGTGATAGGTATCGGTACTAAAGTACCAATACCATTTTAGCCCTCTGTCAATTTTAGTTCAAAAAATTTTATTGATACCTTTGCAAAGGTATCGATATTTTTATCCCAAATATCGATACTTGTGTTTGGGTATTGATACCAAATTTGATTACTATCGATTTTTGAAAACTTCACACTCGTAAGGTATCAATATTTTGGTTGCGAATATCGATACTTTTACCCAGATTACTTGAAATCCACAAGTTAAAACATTCTTCATGTTCAAAACAACATTCCTACTCATTATACAAATAGTGTCTAACTCAACCAAGCCTACTAACATATTTTGACCATTTTACATACCATATTATCACTTATCAAGAAACTATAGAATGCACAACCAATATCAATCTCAAGCATCAAAATGTCCACAATCAAAGTCTAATACAATATCAACAGTCCACCAGTCAAATCCCAAAATAATGATATTAATAATAAGTAAAACCATAACCCATATTGCCTTTGTTCAGTATGTTTAAAAGAATCACAAAACCACCCACTCAAAAATTTATACCTTGCTTAGATCAATTCTTTTACTGCTCCATTCCCACAAAAAGTGCTTGTAACACCCCAAACTTGACCCAGACGTTATGGCCAAATTTGGTGTGTCACATCACCTAAAACTAACCATGTTACCTAGTTACTATGATTAAGGTGAGGTTTGCAAAATTGGTTTTAAAGTCTTAGGAGAAATTTACGGATTATTGGTGAACATTCTATTCTATATTAGTTATTAAGAGGTTTATTGAAAAATTCAACTTTGTTACTTGTTCGAAACGAGTGACTGATTTTGAAAACATTGAATCAAATTTGAGAAAACTTGCGTAACCATATTCCGAAATGATTTAGGTAATGTAAGAATAAGTAATTAAAACCCAAAATAAAAATAAATAAAGCGGCCTTATTACAAACCCAAATTAAAAATAAAAACGATTAAATAAACTAATGAAATAATTAACTTTAACACTAGAAATGCAGTCTTCGTGGCCACTCTGAATCCTTCCCAGCTCCAAGTCCACAGTAGGGTACACCTACAAGGATGGAAGGGAAAAGGAGTGAGTTTGGAAACTTAGTGTGTATAGAAGCCCATACAGAGCCCAAACCAGCTAAAGCCCACTGGGCCTAACCCTAACCAGTCTCAGTAATTACTGGGCCGAAGCGTTATTCGGATACAGTAAACTGGGCCTTAGCCTTTTTCAGATAACAGTATGGCCCATAGGCCCATTTTAGTAACAGTGCATATATCAAACATGAATGCAAACCCAACCCAACCTATGTCCATCCGCTACACTCCACCCGTACTAGCCCTACACTCCATGTGGAGAATAACTCAACCCACCCAGACCTACACTCCACAGTTGCAGCAAAGCTGCTCAGATATCAGTAAAATGAGGCAAAGCCTCCAGTACGTGGTCAAGCCACTATCAGTACATCCTCCATCAACATCCTAATCCCATGCAACAGATATTAATGACATGGCATGCAGTAAATAGTAACAGTAAAACATGCTTTTTAGTCAAACTTAGCCCTAGGGGTATAGTGGTCATTTGCACCTAAGGGTAATTTAGTAATTTCCACCGATAAGGGGTATTTCAGTAATTAGGCCAATTTCTAGGGTTTCATGCCCATTTTAATCAGTAATAATCTAACTTTGATCTCAATAGCTTTTTTAGCCCATTTCAACATATTACAATCATCGGGCCTTAAAACCCCTAATGGGCCCTACAGCGACATTTAACTAATTTAGCCTATTTAGTCCAAGTTTTACGATCGATTTACCAGTTTTAACAGTTTTAGACCTACAGTCTATCTGTACACATTTATCGAAGTGTACGAAATTACACACTCACCAACCTTATCAATTCTGATTACGGATCTACCGCTTCCAACCGACCCACAAGCTTTCGCACGCTTGCTAGCCCACAGAATGCCAAAATTTTGGCATTTCAACTTTTTGGCTTTTGCCGACTTAGACTACAAAAGGGTGTTCGATACACACCTGATTTGCGACAACTGCTAGTGAGATCTCCCACGATATCCTACAATCGGTCACTAAACCCATCAGATCCAAAATACAATAACAACCATCACGAACTTACTCACCATAATCGGCCATCACGCCTAAGGCCTTTGAGATCTTACCTTTGTCGAAACTAGTGACTAGATCTAGATCTAGTCGTTCCACTTGTCCAAGCCTTCGATCAGTAGCCTCTAGATCACACTAACACCAAAATAAATCATTTTTAAACCCCTTAGAGCCTTAAGCCCCAATCAACAGCCTCCCTAAGCCTCTAGGGATTTCAGCTTTTCTAAATCTCGAAATAAGAATAGATTTGAGATGTCGAGTACTTACCACAGGTTTTCCTTAATCAAAGCGATTCCACTTTCTTTTCTACTCAGATCTGGTGTAGATCTAGCCCCTAAACACTAACAAAAATCGAATCTTAGAGATCTAAAGATTCGGCTACAAGTCCCTAAAAACTATGGTGTTTTTGGCTTTTGGAACTGTGGAGAGAAAGATGATTTGGTGTGGTGGTTTTGAGGTGATGTTGCCGAAAGGGGTTAGGGGTTTAGAGGATGTGAAAATCGGCCAAAAGAGAAGAAGAAGGTAGGAGGGTTTGGCTATAGACAAATCGGCACAGCAGCAATCTTTTGGGATTTCGGCTTTTAGTAGTTGATGGGTTTTAAAAGAAAGAATGGCAGATTCAGTTTTTGAAGAGAAGAAAAGGGAAGATAAGTGAGGAGGAGAGGTGGTTTCGGCTAAAGAAGAAAAGAAGAAGAAAATAATGGAAGAGAGGAGAAGAGAAGAATAGGCAAATGGCACAAGAGGAGAACTTACTTGCGTTTTCAGCTTTTTGGTACACTAGGAGGAGAATAGAACAAAAGTGAAAAACCCCAGTTGGCTAACCCTAATTCACCAAGATAGAAAATGAAATAAAACTAACCCTAATGACTACTTAAGCAAACGGCACAACCCCCTCCTAAAGCCTTAGCCGAATTCTTCTTGAGTTCTATCACATACCCGGCACATGCCTAAAAATAAAAGTACCATCTGCTTACCTTGCGACTTGAACTCTGGCCCTTAAACTTAGTCCACACACCACTTTTTTAGGAGCTTAGTGGTGCCCCCTTGCCACTTTACCACGAGCCTCTTTGTGTCTTAATTTGCTAACTTTTTCTTAAAGGCCCACTTAACCAAGTCCCTTTTCAATTAAAATCCAAAATTGATATTTCTGCCGGGTTTTAACTCAGGCTTGGGCCTCCTAAAGGCCCAGTAACACACTTAAACATAATTTCAGTAACCAAAACACCAAAATTTCAAAGTTTCACCAAAAAACGCAAAAACCCGAAAAATCCCGAAAATCAGGGCATTACAGTACTACTTATCTACAAGGTTTTAATGTGGAGTGTGTAATCTTAAATAAGCTCAATGAATGTTTAGAATTATCACAAAGCATACACAACAACATAAGTTAGGAAAAAGCATACTAAGCCACATTAACAACCATATTTTCATCAAGTCAAAATAACATATTCATGCTTCCTTATTTCACAAGTCTAGCATATTCTTTACATATGTTAACTCACAACATAACAAATTTATAATTCAAGTAATGATAATTAGGAAGCTTCCAATTATGAAAAATAAAAGTGGACTAAATCACCACACATTGGATGAATAAATCTCTATCACACCAATGACTCAAAGAGTCTAACATATCACAAAAGTGTAGCCTTAAGCTAAACACTCTCCAACACACCAGCATGTCCCAATGTCATGACATCGGTAGTCTCTCAGGGGTGTCGCGACATGGAACCCCTATGTTGCAACATCGTTGCAATTTTTTGCAGGGTAGACCCGATGTGTAACCCATCGATTTTAACACTTGCTTAACCTGATCCAAAAAACAATAATATTTATAAAATTTAATCACTTTTAACCTATTTTTAAATCCTCTCTAACTCTAAAACCTCTCAAACTCTTCAAACCCAAAAAACCCCCATTTCTTTTTCTTTCTCTTTTGTTGCAAATTTTCCATTCTTGTTCTTGTGTTATACCTAGTGCAAGACTAACTCTCCATATCAGTGAGGACTTTACGACACATTTTTACAAGGAATCACGAGCTTTCAAACAAGGTTAAGGGCTCCAACTAGATTTTTACTATTCCATTCCATTGTGTCTTTGTTACTTTGAAATATATTGCTTGATATTGATTAGGCTATTCTACTTGAAAATTCTTGAAAAAGCCCCTTAGAAAATCTAAAAGAATTAGCGAACAAGAGGCACTAGTGGTCTCAAATCCCTTGAAATTTCAAAACATGAATGCTGAAAAATATTTCTAGAACTACAAGGGAAAACATTCATTATAGAAATGGGTTTTGAGCTATCGATGATCCTCTATATTGAAAATTGGACATTAGTTCGGTATCATCGATGGGAGCGCTTTTGCATGACCTCAAAAGAAAATGTTTTTATTTCAATTGTCCAAGAGTTTTATGCTTCCTTTAGGGACCAAAAGACTCAGAGACTGTATGGTTGTATGGAAAATCATAACAGTAAGAGGTAAGAAGGTTTATGTCGCTCCTCAAGGAATTGTGAGTTTTACAATGTTCCATATTATGAAACTGATTTAACCAATTTTAAGGATATATATATATATATATATATTGATATCATTATGAACTACTTTATTAAAAATCAAGGTGCATGGAATTACTGTCCGGATACTAGACTACCCACTAATTTTAATCAAGCAATCATGTTTCTTGTAGCTAAAATGTGGCTATAATTTCTTTGTACTAAAATTACACCTACTATAACATTTCTAACATAAACACCTTTTGAGCTATTTTGGTGTAAAAAATTCTACAAAAAAATAAATATTTGTTGGGAGAAGGATCTTTCATAGCATGAGGAGATGTATAAGCAGCAAGAAGATTGGGGTTTTCTTTCCCCATTTAGTGATAGTGCTTTGTAGAAAGGTTAAGGTTCCAATGGAAATGAATGAACAATTTATGAGGCTAACGAAGAGTATGATTGAAGATTCAATATACACGTTATATATTGAGCTTTAATGAAAGCAACCAAAGATTGGAACCAACGAAGAAAGCAAAAGATGGATATCTTGACATCATTAAAAAAGAAAATGACACAAAAAGCTTGGAAAGGAATTACAGGGAGTGAATCTCGAATGCATAATGGATGATAAGATGGATACAAGAAATAGGCCCAATGATGCAGGAGTTTGCATTGAAAAATGATATAAGAATACCAAATTTACCGCCAAACAAATATGACACCATGCGATCCCAAAAAAGATCTGGGAATAGGGGAGTGAAGAAGAGGAAAGAAGCAAGAGAAAAAGAATGATGTATCATTGAGAGCACGAAAAATATCCTATCCTTATAAAATAATGAAAAGAATAGTATAAGGGAAGTAGGGTCAAATCCTGAAGGACTAGATTTGCACAAATTTCTATTCCTCGAGATCCCGAGCATAGTTGTGCCCAAGAAAAAGGCGTACCTAGAGAAAAAAATAAAAAAAGAATTAAAAATTTGGATGAATTAAGATTGCGTAAAATAAAATTGCAATTGTAAAAATAAACAGAGTTGAGAGAAGGGAGTCTTTGATGGCGAGATTCCAACCTCCGGCTATCTCGATTCTCCTTGGGTTCAATCCTAGGCGTTTAGCTGATCCTTCTCGAATAGAATAAGCCAGTTATAGTGGAAGAGGATGCCTACAACCACCATCTCCACTTAGATTTTAGACTTATGATTTAGAGGATCCTGACTCTAACCAACCGTTGCTTTTGCGGGACCGTCTTACACTAGATCATCACTTCTCAATGGTGAATACCCCACCATTTTGTCTCTTGGGCTCGACAACTACTAACGCAGTAAGCTGACAAACTGACTGTGCAACCTTCCCAAAACATACAAATAGGGGTCGTCTTTGCACAAGATGAAAAGATCACTTTCGAAGGGACATGGACGGAAGTGTCAATCCCGTAATGCAGAGAAACAACGAATATTTGTTAAGAAGGCTAAGTGCAAATTCTAAGCCTCATGAACCCTTTTTGGAGAATCTGCGACAACCTTTGGCTAGATGAATTTAGTGGCTCATGATTTTGGGGGAAAAAAGAAATAAACTTAATAAAAATAGAATTTTATTGAATGAATTAAAGGAACAAAAGCTAGAGCTTTTTGGGAGAGGGAGCTTTTATAAAAAAGATGAGTGAAATTTGTGTCACCCCATCCCCTATTTATATTACTCAAAAGACCTAGTTTATTCCTATCTAAATTCTAAAAGATAAATAAAGATAAATAAAGATAAAAGATAAAATTAAATCTAAATAATAATCTTAAAAATAATCCTAATATAATTAAAATTAAAATAGAGTCTTGTGTTTATAAAATCTCTTCTTTGCACTTTTGCCCCCAAGTCTTCCACGCTTTGCATTTTCAACACCACTTCTTTCCTATTTCGCATGTTGGCCCATTTTATCTTTAAATTCATGCTTTTTGCCTCCAAATTTCCTTTTGCCTTCAATTTGGTCCCTACAAGATAAAAAACCATAAATAGCTCAAATTAGTAGCGTCATACTCAAAATAAATATGTAATTAATACATAAAAATATGTCATTCTAGAGTATTATCAAAGAAGAAAAGGAGGAGGATGCTACAAAACGAGATTCTCAATAGGAGGATGACAATGACTATGAGGTGACATTTTAGCCGTAGAAATCTACGTAGAGTGAGCTCGTCATCCGTAGCCCAACCTAAGATGCACATTCATTGTGTGGAGGCTCTTGTCGAGGTCATGTTGGGTTGAGGGAAAGCACTGATGGAGGGGGCAATCACTCTATTTTTATGATAGAAAAACTTTTCAATATATGGGATTGTAAAACAATTAAGTAGGATAATTTTTATTTTATTGTTTTAGGAGTAGGAGTAACAATAGCTTTATTTAAACATATTTTTCCTATATTTGTTTTTTATTTTTTTTAATGTAAGAACCCCATATAAAGAACAACTACATTTATGAGATTCAAAAAGAACAATGAATGAAGCACTCACCATAAGACCACGATAATGTCACGATCAATCGGGTAACTTCCTTTCTTATGTATTTCAAGGTTTCACATTAGGAATAATGTGTTATCTAAAGTGTATGGGGGGTAACATAGGAAATTTCATTTTATTTTAGGAAAATTTAGTTTTATTTCTACACTTTTTCTTTTATTTTTCTCAATGAAAGTGTGCTTGAGCTTGTAGAAATACAAGTGATTAGTTAGGAGCATGTATATAGGTTGATTGTATTTACTGTAAATTTGGCATGATAGTGAATGATTTTATATTTTCAGTTATTAGACTACTAAGTTTTATATGTTACATTGTAAATAGGCATTAAGTAATTGGATATACCAAATATAGAGAAACAAGAATGCTAGTAGGTATGATGAATGGTTAAAATTGTGATTGGTTGATTAATTAAATTTGTAAATTGTGAGATACCTGGGATGGCCTAAGGCATTGTTTGGTATAAACCATAGCGAAAAAGCCAACACTATTCAATCAATCCTTAGTACCTATTTCTGAGCTAGAAAACTCTTCTTGATGAACCTTTATGCAAAACTCGAGCCAAAATATGACCCTGTACTTACCTTTTTTGTTCAGCCCCAAAATTGCACAAATTGATATGTCTAGCCATATTTATTGAGGTATAGGTGGAGACATCATGGTGGTTTTGTAAAAATCAAAGTGAAATAGGAAGGAGCTATGTGATATAGTAGTTATAGGTATAGCCCAAATGTGCAAAATAAAAGAAAAATTTAGAAAAAGTCAAAATGAGTAGAAGGAGTACTTGAAAAATGAAAAAAAAAAGCATTGCGAGTGAGATTAGTTGAAAAAAAAGTAAAAAATGACTCAAAAATAAAATTCAAAATTAGACATCTCAATCATTAGTTTACAAAAACTCATGAGCTGATTGTAGTTTCTTTATCATGCTATGACTTCCTACATGGAGAAGTAAGAAAGGTGAGAGAATGAGAAATAAGGCAGTGAGCAGGAAAGGGTTATTAAGGGAGAGAATAGGGGAAAATATGATGTGTCAAAACTTTTGTGCTTTAAATTGTTTTGATGTTCATTGTTTTAATGCTCATTCTCTTCAATTTCATACCAACCTTAAGCCTCATAACGTTACAAGCTAAAAAGTCCTATGTGACCTAGGTAAATCTATTCTTAAATGAACATTGCATTGAGTAATTGCAATAATGATTGTTTATATTTTGCTAGGACAATCAAATTACATGTATGATTTATCGATGGATTTATATATTTGAGGACCTTATTGCTTGTATACTTTGTAATATACTGAACTTAGGTGTTTAAAATCGAGAATGATAAGTCATTTATATATCATGTCGGAATTATGTGTATGTATGATTTTGCCTAGTTATGTGTTCCAATACCTATCTTTGTATCACACTTTCTTAGAAGTCTTCTTTTACTTTTCGTATTTACATTTTCTTGCTTGAAGACAAGCAATGATTTAAAATATATGACATTCTCAATAGAGAAACTTCCAATGCATGGAAAGCCTGTAAAAGAAATAATAGAAGGGCATAAGAAATCTAAGAAGGAAGACCAATTTAACACAGATACATTTTGTAAAGTGATAATCCTTAATCAGGCACCCCTAAAAATTTAAAGACTCGTGGAGTTTCATGATGTTAGTAGAAATAGGGAACACATACCCTGATAAAGATTTAGGTGACTTAGGAGCTAGTATTAATCAAATGTCCCTGCCAATATACAAAAAACTTGGGTTGAGGGAATTTAAAAACACCTATTTCATACTAGAACCAGCCAACTTTGTTGATTAATTAAAAGGGATATCCAAAAATGTGTTGGTTAAGATGCGTAAATCTATGATTCTGGTTGATTCTACAACCTTATTTATTGGGGTAAATTATGAAAAGCCTATTTTGTTGGGAAACCCTTTCTTAGACTCCTCTAAATTAACCAATGATTGGGAGAAAAGTGAATTAAAAATAAAAATAAATGGTGAAATTGAAATATCTAAAGGTGGTGGCTTACAAAATCAAGGGTATAAGGAAACATTAGGGAAAATATGTTATAAAATGCTTATAGATGTCTCTAAAAACCTTAATATACGAAAGGTATTTTTTTGTGATGAATGTAGGATCGAAGAGTAAAATACAAGAGTGAGACTAACGGAGAATGGTAGAATGGCACGATAGATGTTGGACTAACTCTGGTAGACAATTAATAAATGAAGCGTTCATGTACAGAATAACAAAGCTGACGAACAAATCTAGCAACAACTGCTGACTTTCTTTAAATTATTTTAAGTTATTTTAAATTTTTGCAAATTATTGTATTTTAATAAACTTACACAATAATATAGGTAGATGAGAACTTGATTTGAATTGAGTTGTTTATAAATTGTTCATATTCATTCCAAACACTTTGAAATTCAAGAAGAATGGGCCAAAACTAGGTCAGTATTGCGACACGGGTACACCTATGTCGCAACAACGAAGAAAGTAGCCTGAAACCAAAAAATTTCAAGGTGTGTTGTGACATCATTAGTTTGCTAGGGGTGTCATGACACAGGACTCCTATGTCGCGACATCACTACAATTTTCTACAGGTTCAACCCAACCCATTACACTACCTATTGATTTTAACTCTTATTTTACCTGATTTTTTAACAGAAAACATCAATCCATTAAAAACTGAAACACTCTTAACCTATTTCTAACCCTTTTATAACTTTTAAACTCTCTCACACCTTTCAACTTCAAAAACCACCGAATAATTATAAATGTAGAAAATTTGTTGAATAACATATAATGTATAAAATCACGAATCTCCTTAATACTTCAGGTACAGTGAACTGACTACAAATAAATGCAGACTTAATATGCCATCGTTACTCTATGGAACTCCTCCGTTAACCACAATAATAACTCACCCCAATGCACATGCAGTATGTCATACAATCTTCTGAATAGTCATAATTCAATACTTTCACAATTTATTGGCACGTTCAACATGCCCTCGAATTATCAAATACTTTTAGTGAATAGGATCGTTGATCCAATTTTCAAATTACCATCAAGGTGGTATCATTTAACAAATCACAATTTCATGTGTGCTTACAAACTTTTCTGTGTGCATGTATGATAGTCTTTCAAACATTACATAATAATTACTCATACCAATCTATCATGCATAAGCCTTACTTTCATTCAAAATCATGCTATACAAACAACCAATCCTACATCACATTAACTGACCGTTCACAACAATATCAAACATGCAATCATTTAGTCAATTTAGCAACTTTTCTAACATGTCAAATAATTAGGGCTCGGAACGTACCTAGTACGACCACTTACAAATTTAATTACTTAGCTATTTAGCCAAGCCTAATCAACAAACTAAAACATGAATTTTTTCAATAAAATAACTAATATCAATAAAATCATTAATATCAATCAAGTTCTTGAGTTATGACCCACACTTTATTTTACGGTCTTTCATAGCACACTTGTAAATTTTGTGCTTTCTTTAATAAGCTTTGAAATTAACACGTAATTGATGCGAATTGTACATGCAAACATCTTTTAGCTTCACTATTGGTTTGGGGTGTTTAAGTCGACGCACTTCTTTTTTTTTTTTTTTTGCAACATTCAAACTGAATTGTTGTCAAAGACTCCTGAATTGTCAGATCTGAATTGTCGATTGATTAAGATTGATTTTCCACAAACTAGGTTATAGGGTCGACAATGTCACTTCTTGGCAACAATAGAGGATCGAAATTGAAGATCCAAAAGTTTAGATTTGGGGTTGGAAAATTAAGGGAAAAAATAGAAGCAAGATGGAGGGGAAGATAGTGCAAGATCTTGTGGAAAAAAAAAAGAAAAAGATAGTAGATCAAAAACTGTGGGCAATGGCGACAATGAAGAAAGGAAAAAAATTGAAAGAGAAGAGGAGATGAGAAGGAAAGGGGCGACTAGGGTGGGAAGAATGAGACTAAATGCTAATTTTTTTGTCTAAAAATAATATTTATACCTAGGTCTAAGAGGGTATAGACGACACATACATAAATGAAAACAAGGGATTTTGCAAAATTTAATTATGTTGCAAGGGAAAAGATTCAAACTTGGGGCTTTAATCTACTTTCCATGCTTTTCCATTTATCAATTAGCCACTAGGTTTTTTCCTTATCTTTTTGAAATAATTATTTTAAAAATAAGGCATGTCACATACCTAGGTTTGATGAAAATTTTGCAAAATAAAAAAAATGGTGTAAGAGAAAGGATTAGAACTTGGGTTTCAAGGAATGTTTCACTAACATTTAACCAACAAACTAATACCTCATTTATCCCCTAAAAACGCACAGATAATGTAACAACCAATTTTCATTGGTGTCAGAAATAATGGTTTCATGACCATAATTTTGACAAACGAGTTAGTACTTTAGTATTTATTTAACATATCTGAGTACTTATTAGCATCGTATTAAATTTTTGTTAAGAAATTTTAAGGTTTGGATAGTGAATTAGGTAAAAATGACTAAATTGAAAAGGGTGCATAAGTTGATTTCTATCAGTTAAATGGGTCAAATGGCCATGGAATCTTAAATTAATGGACTTACTGAGTAATAATACCGTATATTAAGTTAGTGGATGTTGGCGGATTGGTTTTTGTGTAAAATTTAATGATTTTAAAGGTTAAAATGGTAAATTAAACTATAAGATGATAAAATAATATTACCATCTTCCTTTCTTTCTTTCTTTTTATTGAAAACCAAATAGCCATTGTTACGGGAGAAGCACGTTTCGACCAAGCTTGATTTCATTGCATGATATGTTATTTTGTTATGTTTTTAGTGATTTTTATATTTTTGAGCTCATTTTAACTTAATCTAGCTATCTCAGGGGTCAATTTGTAATTTTTTTAATTTTTAGGGGCTTTACCTGATTGAGTTTGAATGTGTTTTGAATTTAATTGATAGATTATTAAATTTGGTTGTTAAATAGACATGTTTTGTTAAGTGATTTTTAGTGATTTTAAGGTTTAGGGATGAATTTGTTAAAAGAGTAAAATTCATTGGTATTAATGTGAAATTGTGATAAATATAGGCTTTTAGGGAGCCCTATGAAAATCAGCTAGCATGAAATTTTATTAATTGTGGCTAATTTGTAAGTTTTGGGTTTAAGGACTAAATTGCATAAAAGTTAAAATATTAAGGGTAATTTTGT
This sequence comes from Gossypium stocksii, assembly GCA_020496765.1. Taxonomy (NCBI): domain Eukaryota; kingdom Viridiplantae; phylum Streptophyta; class Magnoliopsida; order Malvales; family Malvaceae; genus Gossypium; species Gossypium stocksii. The sequence continues at coordinate 18,441,129 of CM035631.1, read as the reverse complement.
AATTTTACATTAATATGGGTTATAAGCTAGAATTAATGATATTAAGCTATTTGAATGATTTAAGTGAATGAAATTATTATTTAGATAAATAAAATAATCAACCGGACTTGAATCGATGGAAAGCAAAAGTCTCGAATTAGTTCTCAACTTTGTTGCTACAACCGTAGTAATCAAGGTAAGTTCGCATGAGTATTAAACTTATTAATTGTTGTTTCAAATGTATTTTATTTAATTTTATGCTATGTATAACTTAAATTGATAATAATACGATGTTTTGGCTGTTGGACGATTTCATAGTCCCGTTTGAACCTTGAGAATACTTAGGATAAAAATAACATGGCATTAGTGATTATACGGTTTTGGGTGCTGGTCCTGGATGTCCTATCAATGACTAAGGTCCTGCATTTGTTGTGAATTCTCCATAGCTCGTGTGAGCAGGTCCATTTCATAGCTCGTGTGAGCATTATTAAAAAGGTTACAATTACTTGAAAAGGCACACTTTGTGTGAGCATTTCCCGAGTATCCGGAGTTATTCAATATGGTTCAATGGGAAATTTAAGTTAAATGGAATGGTACATATATGAAACGAACTACGTTACTGAGCATATGAAATGGATAGTAAGATATGTGTAATTAGATTATGAAGGAAATCAAATGAATATGTGATAGATGGTTTGTATATTGAGATTTATTTCATGAAATGTTCCATGAATTGGGTGAATTTCTATGCTCATTATACACCTACTATCCTTGTGGAGTTGTGTGTATAGGATTGAAATGTATGTACTTGATTTAATGATTGAATCCATGCTTGAATGGTTAAAATATAACATATTCGGTAAGTTTAAGTTCATTATATGAGCTTACTAAGCTAACTACTTATGTTAGTTGTTTATTGTTCTATATGTCATAAAAAAGATCGAACGGTTAGAATCTCGTCAGAGCAGGATCACACTATCCCTCCATCATTTTGGTAGATTTTGGTACCTTGGTACAAGGTTATAAATGACATGTAATAGGTTCTTTAAACTAGCTTGTTAATATGGTGTGTTTTGGTCTTGCTTGTATCTACTTGTATATATACGGTTTGGTTTGGCTTTTAAATATTTAAACTTGTATGCTTATGCTCCTTTTGGTTATGCTTTTAAAGAAATAAGCTATGGTGATGTGGTATGAAATAGTCTTTTTGGTATAAATTTCATGTGTTTAAGGTGTGGAATTGTAACTTTTTTCTTAAACTGAATTGGTGTGTGAATTGAGCTGCCTTTTGATGGCATATTGATTAGACATAGGATGGATGAATATTTTGCATGTATTTTGTGTTTTGAATGTGTTTTTAACCATGTGAAATAGGCTAGTTATGGTATGAATTTTTGGGCAAGAAATGGTACTTGAATTGGCTTGATTTAGGGGTTAAAAGTGGAGCACACGACCACCTTACATGGCCGTATGTCATTATTGTTTTAGGTGTAGATTTCTCATGGTCTCAGACATGACTTGCGATACTGCAGTGTGTCTCAAGTTAGTATGTAACACAGTCTGGCACACAATCATGTGACCCAATATCGAATACACACATGGTTTGGCACACAACTGAACACACGGGCTAGGACATGGTCATGTGTCCAAACTTTGAATGTTCACATAGTCTAGGCTATGTGACATGGTCTGGCCACATGATCATGTGACCCCTATTTCAAAAATTTTTAAGTTTTTTTAGAATTTTTTAATTTGTTTCAATTTGATCCTAAATTGTTCCCAAACTATTTTTAGGCCCCGTAGGCTCAATTTAAGGCCCATAAGTGTATTTTTCATGATTAGATTCAATTATTATATGTTAGCATTTAATTTGTATAATTGTTTCTATTATGAAGTTAAATGTTCTATTTTCCTCGGTAATACTCTGTAACCCTAATTCGATAATAGAGACCGGGTAGAGGTGTTACAGATAATCTCAAAAATTAAGGCATGATCATTCTCTCTTGGTTCACAAACTTGAATCTACTAACACTAGAATTTTGAGATGTTACACCTCTCCCCTCCTTAAAGAAATTCGTCCTCGAAATTTTCTTAGCCATAGAACCTTCAAACTGGCCCACTACGCTTTCATTGTGCAACTCTGATTTATTATACAATTCCGAACATTGCTTCTTCTTAATTCCAAACAGACTTGTCTTGAGGATTTAATTATAGAAATTTTACTATCGAATTCCTCTATCCCAACTCCAAATTTAATAGAAACTCTACTAACACTGAAAAAATAAGTGAAGCCAGAATTAGTCAAAGCAAAGTACAATTTAGGAAATGTTCCTGCATTGACATCAAATATGTCTTCGTCCTTGTGACGCCTAGCTACGTAAACCAATGCTAGTTGTCTAATCTCAATTCTAATCGGACCTTTTGGAGGAAATTGACTAACCCTCTCATTCTCTGTCGTAGTTGTATCTAACTTACCTGGCTAGGAATATTTTTTCCCAACATTCACCCAAATGGCACTTATCTCAGTATCTACTAATCGAAACCCTAGTTGATCTAATAGTTCCTCTAGTAATAACCACTACAATATTTTGTTGAGGTCTGGCTTCTCTGGCCCGCTTTAAAGGTCACAAATTTGGATCAATGTAACTAGACTCTCTCTAATTTAGAATTTTTTCCTTACACTCCAAACATTTACTCTCTTCCTCCATCTTAGTCCTCTCAACCATAATATTGAAAACCTTTTCAAAGACTCCCAGCATCGCCTACGACACTACATCATCCCCAACCTCCCAGTTTCTGCCTTTAGAAGTAGGCGCAATCACAGTGTTATCTTGTTATGTGAAATGATATGCGAATAGTGCAAGTATACACGTCAAATTAAGTAATAAAGTGATAAGTGAGATCGTCTCCACAAGGACCGATTAGGTATAAAATGGTTAAGTTATTATGATGAGTATGATTAATGTTATGACAAAAATAATGATAAGAATGCAGTGGTAATTTGAAGGAATAATGATGTGTGCAATATGTGTAACTAATAAATAATAGAAAATGCTATGACAAGACAAGAGTAAGTGTGACACCCCAATAACCCGTATCCGTTGCCGGAGTGGGTTACGAAGAGTTACCAATCCAAAACACTACATTTGTACATTCACATAGATATAAGTTCATTAACATTCATAAGCATATCCAAGCACAACCAAGATAGAAATTTAAAATTTAAACAGACATTCCAAAGGTGCCATATTCGCATGGCTTATATACAACATCCCAAAATATTATTCACTAATAGTCTATTCTATACATTCCATACTAGATCCAAAATATAGAAGTACCAAAACAGTAGATAGTGTGACGAACTGCTGACGATCCCCAAGCCAGTAACTGGAGTCAACAATCTATAAAACAAAGAAACATAACAAACGGAGTAAGCTTTTATAAGCTTAGTAAGTCTTAAGCAATTTAAACAATTGAACTCAAATATAACCAATTATTTGAATTCATATATAATGTTTTATTTCATTCACGATACAATACCATTTGGCCGAACATGTACATTCACTTATAAGCACATATAGCATGTTATTTCCTTTAATTTCGAAATCATATAAACATAGGCATTTATATACTTCAGTGTCAACTTTAATTCAATTAAATTCAATCAGTGTACCATTTCACATCTATAGTTACCTTCATCGTTCATATCTAAATGGTATATCTCATAATATCATATAACTTTTCTCCATAACTGAAAACACACATATACATATGACATCTTCATATATGCTTCTCATTTCACATTCGTGATTTAATTCCGATAGATCTAACATGTATAAGTATATAACACATACTTGACCAACTCAATTATAAATCGATCTTTCGAATACTCATGTAACCTCTTTCTAGGTATATTTCCTTTTTGGCCGAATATACACAACCACATAATGCACATATAACAGATTAAATTTCACTTGAATCTAAACTCATATAAACATAGGTGGATCAAATATCTTCACATAACACTACACATTGACCGAATGTACCATAATTATATATATATATATAGTCTTATAACTTACTCACATATGCATCACATTATACACTTTTAATTTAGTCCAAATCAAACTCACATGTAAGTTCATGATACATACCTGGCCAACTTAATGTATTGAACGTATTCAATTGTTGTTTTAACACGAGATCTCATAGTCTTAAACTTTTATCAATTCACCGGCAATTAGCCTGCTAGGTTCTAAACCCGAATTCATCGCCGGCACAAAGCCTGCTAGACTTTAAGTCTGAACTCATTCACCGGCATTTCGCCTGCTAAGCTCGAAGCCTGATATCATCTCACAGGCATTATAGCCTGCTAGGCTCGAAGCCCGATATCATCTCACCGGCATTATAGCCTGCTAGGTTTGTAACCTGAATCACATCATATAAGGTAAGTATTTACCCGTTTAACGGACTTTCTCTCCGAGTCGTTCAGAAATGTACAGATTTCAAATATGCCTTATATAATGCCAACGTCCCAAACGCGGTCTTATATGTTATTCAATATTGACGCCACTGTCCCGGACAGGGTTTTATACGAATCATAAGTGATGCCAGTGTCCCAGACACGGCCTTATACACTACCTCAAATCAATGCCTTCGTCCCAAACGAGGTCTTACATGATCTCATTTCACACACTTAGTGCCCCAATAACCGATCTCGCACACACAGTGCCTCCATTCATTCGCACACATAGTGCCCATGTTCATTCGCACACATAGTGCCCATTTTCACTTGTTATCACACATTAAAATGACTTAACCAAGTCTATAAAACATCATATATATACACTTTGAACACATCAATTCATTTAACTTTGAATTCATATAGTCATGAACACTTAAACATTTTAAAGCCAACTTTAAATCAATCAATCAATATAAAATTACTGATCATATCCACATTTAAATTTACATGTCCACAATCACATAAATAAGTCATATACTTCCATGAATGATTATACATACCTGAATAAATTAGTTTATTGAACTAATCCACATGTCGTATTAACACATAGCCTCCTGGCATTATACTTTTATTAATTCACTAGGTTTCAAATATCTCATTTCAATTACTTATAATAATTACACATATCATATTTACCTAATAGAGCTTAACCTTATTCGAATATAACACCATCATCCAAGTGTTTATTTATTTCAACTTTTGACATTTGGCTTTAGCTTATACCGAACCTATACTTCAAATATTATAAGTTGATATTCGGTCATAAGGTAATATAAACACTTGCCTTTATTTCCCAAATTACAAATTAACCAAAGCATATTGACTAATTCCTTCAAACCATTCTTGAATTCAGCATCATGCACATACAATAAGTAAATCACATTTTCATAATACCATATGTTATAACAAGTATAACTTATGTTTAATTACTTAAACTTACAAAAGAATCAAACTCAAGTACTTAAGAACTTACCATTCGGCCCTAGAACATATCATGGCCACATTTTATTTCACAAATTAGCCATTCGGCTTTAGCACATATAATAAACTCTTATTTTAAATCTCATTCTTACGAATAGACCAGAAAACATTTCTAATTATAATTCTTTCATCTTAACTTTCACATTCGGATATAAATATTTCTATGAATAGTATCAATTAATCAAGATACAAAGTAGGTTTAATTACTTAAAGACTTACCTTAATTGTCGTTGAACGACTACGGATCAACTAATCGGCTAATTTCGCTTTCCCCTATCCGAAATTGGCTCCCTTTGCTCTTGAGCTTAAATTAAACGAAGTTTAACTTATCGTTAATCAACTAGACAAGCCTTATCTCATAATTGTATATTCGGCACTCACATACATATAATTAAGAGTCAAAATTTTAGCATTCAAGTCTTGAATCAATATAAGAGCCGAACTTCCAAATTTCTTATCTAATTCCTTTCATCTTGAATCACACTAAACAATACATTGTCTTTAAGCTCATTTAGTTATTTAATATATGTAAATCAACACTCAATTCACACACATTATAAGCCTCATTCGGCCATAGCAAAATACATCAAATAGATTCATTCATTACTTAAAACGTATTCGGTAACCATATGCATAGATATATATATATATGTATATATATATTATCATCAACTCATTGCTCAATTTCAACAAATATTAGCCAAATGTCCTTTAAGATTAACGAAGCACACATACAGCATATAAATTCAATTTTTAATACTTTATTAATCAAACATTTATTACATCCTTATTCTTGTTCAAATTCGGCTAATATACATGTAAATACTAACAATTTAACATGTGTCTCTAATATTAAGCATAATTTCATACTTCACCATGACCGATTGCTCTCATCTTGTATTTAATCATTATAGCCGATCACCATCTATCTATCTAATTCACACCTTCAATCATCTACCACCATGGCCGAATGCTCATTTTAGAAATTGAGCCACACAAAGCTCAAATTTCACAATTTAAACTTATAAACTCAAATTTCAAGAATTTCAACATCAAAGGATCCATCTAACACTCATGTATCAATTTCTAACATCACATTTCTAAATTCATAGTTTTTATCCATTACCGAACATGAAATCACTACTAATTCAAGAGATAATTTCATGGGTTCAAGGTGGAATTGGGTAAACAACTCAAATTCATTAAAATGTAATCAAATTAACAAGAATTTACCTTGAAATTTTTTAGTCCAAAAATGCCGAATGCTCCAATGTTTCTCCCTTAATTTTCTTCTTTTAATTTTGGAAAAACAAGAATGAATAAGCTTCCATGATATGTTTTTTTTTTTTACTATTACATGCATAGCATTGTTTTTATCACCCAATTTCTTTTATTATAACCATTAAATTTTTATTTAACTAATACAAAATACATGTAATGCCAATTATTCACCATCATTGCCGTCCACTTTAGTAAAAGTGGTCTATTTGACATGCAAATCCTCTATGATCCTATCCATAACAATTTGGCCACTTCAACTTTTACCTATCACATTTTCAAAGTTTCTCACTTAAGTCCTATTTATTAAAATTCACATTCAAATGACAAAATTATGAATGATATTTTCACACATGATACTTCACACATAAAAGGCATAGAATATAACATTTAATTATCTTCGTGACTCGATTTTGTGGTCTCGAAACCACTTTCCGACTACGGTCAAATTATAGCTATCACAGTAAGAATGCAATGGCAAATTCGAGAATAATTACATGAATAACATGCAAATGAACAAGTAAACAAATAAAAATGCTATGGCAAAGATACTATGGCAAAGGATAGAGGGTTTATGATGTTGATTTGAAATGTCGGGATTCTGCCCTTACTAATAGTAATGCCTCGACAAAACCATACTCAATCTACTGCTCAGAAAAGTTCTAAAATGGTCTACTTCTTTTGAGAACAAGACCTCAAGTTACCTTGCCTTAAGCAATAAATGTATGTAGGCCTTTAGCACGGTACCTTGCACTATTCTTTTTCCTTTCGTATGAACATTGCTCTATGTCTAAAGGCTGTTACAAGTATTCGGTCGAACACTTACTCATATCATTCGATTTCAATCTCATTAACCTAACCTTATCAGAATTAGATTAATTTAATGAACATGTTGTATATCCATCTATGTTTAGAGTTTGCAAGCATGAAACTTTGTAAAAAACCATTGAATGAAACATTGTATTAAAGTAGATTTACGCTTTAGTCATTAAAGGAAATAAGAGTTTTATCAAGTAAGCCCAACCCTATGAGATTTAGCTCATGGGTTGGCAATTGAAATTAAAATTCAATTCCAAATTATCATTCAATATTGTTTTCATCAAATCAATTCATGAAAAGTAGTCAAGAAATAACGGAAGAACTTTAGGAAGATAGCTTTCGCTTATCTAGCCCACACTCTAGTGATGCAGTGTCATGTGGTGGCTGAGTGGGACTACCTTCGTCGTCCTCTTCTCACCTTTACTCAGCCGCAACCCTCGATTTTTTTCCTAAGGGTCTTTTTTTTTTTATTTTTTTGCCCCCTTTAGGGTTTCCTCTTCTGGCTTTTATAATTGTTTTCCATAGGGTAAATCCAACAGCCCATGATTTTCTTCCCCCTGTTTAGGTAGATATAACTGGTACAAGTTCAATTGGGCCTAAGACTGGTATGCTTTAAGTGTTGACTGGACATCTTCTCGACATTGCCACAACATTCGTGTTGATAAACTATCCAACCCTTTGCCCTAGCAAACCTTCACTTATTTACTTCTTGTTCCTCATCTTGCACCTGTCAATCCACCACCACACACAACCCTTCCAGAAACAATTAAAAATAGCTAACATTTAAGTACAGTCCAAGCTCCTAATGTAATGTTAAAACAAGAAAAATACTAATAGAATATCCTAAAATGTAACTAAATGTACCTTAGTACATGAAATTAGCTAGATCTAAAGGCATGAAATATAAATCTTTTTAAGAGTTATCACACCCCCAAAACCTGAGTTATTTCTTTTTCTCAAGCAAAATATACATCAATGCAACAATTTTTGCCTATGTACATAACTACCTTGTACTGCCAGTCCATTCAAAGAAGAATATATATTTCAGTTCTCAGCTGTAACACCCTAAACCCAGCCCAGACGTTATGGCAGAATCTAGCGTGTCACATTGAAATGTTTTTCAAAAACCGTGTTTTCATTGAAAACCCTTCTTGTTTAAAAATTTGTGTAAAACTTCAGTTTGCATTTGATCAATTCCAAACGTGGTTTATTTAAAAGATTATTCCCTTTTTTAAGATGTTATTACCTATAAAATCTTAATCATTGCGGAAGATTAATTTAAATTAGTTGTTGTTTTGGAAAAACCTGTTTCCACCTCAGTAATTATAAAGCCACAAGTAAAATCCCAAATTTGTAATCCAGAAATTATAAAAGGCTTTTTTACAAACCAAACCCAAAATAAAGTACTTAAGAGTAAATAATCAAAAACAGAAATCATAAGTAGTGTTTAGCCTTCTCCGAGTCCCTCACAGCTCTGATTCGTCTAAGGCTAGGAATTACTTGAAAGGTTAATAAACAGGGTGAGTTTGTGAAAACTCAGTGTGTAATCCCCTTATTAGAGTAACAGTCAGTAAACAGAAATACAAACAGAATCAATCTGGGCTAGAGCCTTTTAACAGAATCAGGTGGGCTTAAGCCCTATTCAATATCGGTGGCCTTTGGGCCTTAGCCCATAGTAGCCTCAGTTGGACCTGAGCCCATATCACAAGACCAATATGATTATGCAATGTGCAATTACCCATAACCAACCCTGTACAACCCCTTCCAACCCTACACTCCTGTAGGGAGATACTCGACCCACCCATCCTTATACACCCATTGTGACACCGGTTGCGGCACCACTCATCGTTGCAGCAGAGCTGCTCGTGGCTTAAAAGCCTTCGTTGTAGCACCAGTTGTGGCACTACTCATCGTTGCAGCAGAGCTGCTCGTGGCTTAAAAGTCTTCGTTGGATCCACAGTCGTCAAGCGACCGTGCGACCCTCAGATACACTTCCTCCTATCATAACCGAACCCATATGCAACATATAATCTCATGAATGCATCTTAATATACATATGACATACAAATCGTACATATATCACACAGGGGCATTTTAGTCATTTTGCCCATAGGCATATCAGTCATCATCTCATCGTTGGCCCAGGTACACATTCTAGCCCATTAGCAATTTCATTTTTATCCGGATCATTTAAGTTACTATTATGAAAGTTACAAATTTACTGGGCCTAAAAGCCCGTTACATAGCCCAAGGTGGGCCCATACATTAATATGTATATCACATAACAAGCTTACAAAAGACAGTCACATTCATAGCTTAAAACAGTTTCAAAAAAGTTACCTACCCTCGAGGGCATAATCGTAATTCTAACCTATAAGGGTATTTCAATAATTCTACCCTATAGGGGTATTTTGGTAATCTTACACTACAAAGGTATTTCAATAATTTCACAATCCGGGGGTATTTCGGTAATTTTACAATCCAGGGGTATTTCGGTAATTTTCCACAAATCGGGGGTATTTTGGTAATTTTACAAGTCGAGGGTATTTCGGTAATTTCACAAATCAAGGGTATCTCGATAATTTCAAAAGTCGGGGGTATATCGATAATTTTATAAATCGGGGGTATTTTGGTAATTTCACAAATTAGGGGTGTTTTGGTAATTTTCCAAATCAAGGGTATTTCAGTAATTTTACAAATAGGAGGTATTTCGGTAATATTGAAAGTCGAGGATATTTCGGTAATTTTGCAAATCGAGGGTATCTCAGTAATTTCAAAAGTTAGGGGTATTTTGGTAATTTTGTAAACCAGGGATATTTTGATAATTTTGTAAACTGAGGGTATTTCGGTAATTTTACAAATCGAGGGTATTTTGGTAATTTTGCAAATCAAGGGTATTTTTGTAATTTCTTAACACTATGGCTCTAATTACGCACCTTGGCCCGTCAATAAGTCCTTGTTGGCTAAAGTGAACAAATACTATGCACCAGGTAGGATTCCAAAGAAAAGGAGGTGAGTCATTAAGATCGCTTAAGTACCAAGCTCTCCCTAGATCCAATCCTAGACATGCATATACCCATTGCCACACTTCAACCCTATGACTTGTCCGCAATCACACTTAATTGATTAATTAAGTTTTATGTTTGCTTAAACAATTATTAGATACTAGCCCAAAAGTCCATTATAAAACCCTAACGAGTCCACATACATTCATATAGCCCATCAGGCCCAATCACATTTATATGGCCCATCAGGCCCATTCACATTTATATGGCCCCTCAGGCCCAAATCTATTCCAAGCCATACAACCCACTTAATCAACTCGTCATTTATTACCAATCTACCAATTTTTTCTTATCTGGGCCTACGGGCCTGTAAGGCCCATTTGGCCCATCTGACCTATCAAACAAGGGTTAGAAGTACACACCTGATAGAAATCTAAAGTTTATCCGCGCTCCGAACACTACTATGCCTAGAAGCCTACAGTAATCGCACCCTTGACTCCCAAGAAGTGTTGATCAACTTCGGTCACCACCACCATGATCCAACGGCATACAGATCAACGAATGATCCAACACCTAACCCAATGAACACACCACAAAGTGAAAGGGATAAGCCAAGAAAGGTATGCCTACTCTCCTCATGGTTTGCTCTATTTAAAGCCAGCTCCTCACCTATTCTCATGTTAGCTTCCCGATGTGGGATTGTCCATCAATCCGCCAAAACTAAAGCATTAGCAAAATAATCAACCTTTGCGTGCAAGGGGATTCGAACCATAGTACTCTCAATAACCATGTCACGCCACCACCACTAGGACACAAACTCCTTTGTGTCATAAGTCCAACACATTTAACTTTAAAACCCGCCTACTCACTTCTAGATTTATTTAAAAGAAAAACCAAAATAAATTGCAAGAGCCAAGACTTGAACCTTGGACCCCCTTGCTTCTTTTATGGCGTCACTTCCTTGTCCCCTAAGTGGCACCACTTTGCCACTACACCACACTCCTTTTTGTGCCGTATTTTACCCTGATTCATTTAAGAGTCATACCACTTGAGATCAAGGTTCCACTAAAGCTAAAAATCAAAATTTTTCCTATGGCTTAACTTGAACCCGGGACTTCATAGTACCCTCCAAACACTCCAAAATCATACATTTGAATTATTTAAGCCGCCTTTTAACCGATCCAAAACTCAAAGCCTAATACTTCTAGGCCCAAAATTCGGGGCGTTGCATCAGCAATGTTCTATCTCTAAAAACTTGTTCTTTCAAAGGTTTGCTCAACAAAGGTAGTGCAGAAAATTGCTCCTTAAAACCAAAATTTCCTAAGTACTCATGTGTGCTTTCTGGCCATAGCAAACATCTTCTCATTTACTCAGTTAATTTGTTACCTTAATCTACTTTCCATGCTTTTCCATTTATCAATTAACCACTATGCTATTTCCTTATTTTTAAAAATAATTTTGCAATATTTATTTTAAAAACAAGGTGTATCACATTCTAAGGTTTGACGAAAATTTACAAAATAATAAAAATGGTGCGAGAGAAGGGATTTGAACCCAGGTTTCAATGAACGTTTCACTAACACTAACTAAAAAACTAATACCTCATTTATTCCCTAAAAACACAAATAATCTAAAATTTTAAGGCATGATCACTTTCTCTCGGTTCACAAACCCGATTCAACTAACCCCCAATTTTTGGGATGTTACACTACTAGGAAGTCTAGAAGAACTAATGAACAAGAGGCACCAGTGGTCTCAAACCCCTTGAAATTTGAAAACTAGAATGATGAAAAATATTTTCTTTTGTTTTTACTTGATGCAAAGTTCAAACTCTACATTGACGAGGAACTTGCAACACACTCTCACAAGGAATCCTAAGAATTCAACTAAGGTTAAAGGTTTCTATTTAGTTTTTATTGTTTCATTGCATGTTCCTTTCATTTTCTTTGAAATATATTGCTTTATTTTTTTAGTTTATCTAGTTAAATACATTTGAAAATGTCTCCTAGGAAGTCTAGAAGAACTAACAAACAAGAGGCACCGGTGATTTCAAACCCCTTGAAATTTCAAAACTCAAATGCTGAAAATTATTTTCTAGAACTACAAGAAAAACATTCATTCAAGAAAAGGGTTTACAGCCATCGATGATCCTCTGTAATGAAAATTGGATGCTAGTTCAATGTCATAGATGAGAGCACTTTAGAGACCAAGAGTTTTATGCTTCCTTTAGGGACCAACAGACTTAGAGATCGTATGGTGTCGTGTGGGAAACCATAATGGTGAGAGGTAATGAGGTGTATGCCACTCCTCAATGAATTTTTGAGTTTTACAATGTTCCATACCATGAGACTAATTTTCTTGATAATATGGATTTAACTAATTTTAAGGACATATATATGGATAACATTGGGACCACAACCAATTTTAATCAAGCAATTATGTTTCATGAACCTAAGATATGGGCGCAATTTCTTTGCACTAGAATTATACCTTCTATGAACGTCTCTAATGTAACTACTGTTCAAGCTATTTCATTGTATGGCATTTTGTAGAAAAAATATATATGCATTGATCGGTGGATCTATCAAAGTAAGAAGTGATGTATAAGTGACTAGAAGGTCGGGGTTTTCTTCCCCCACCTCATGATGGCCCTATGCAAAAAGGTTGGGGGTTTTAATTGAAGCAAATAAGCAATTCCTAAGGCCAACAAAAAGCTTAATAGGCAAATATATGTATACCTAATACGTCGAGCTAAATCAAAAACAAATTAAGGATTGGAACCAACAAAGAAAGCAAAATATGGATATCCCGGCATCATTAAAAACTAAAACAACACAAAAAGCTCCGAAAGGAACTACGAGAAGCAAAATCTTGGATGCTGAATGGAAGATAATAAGATGGATGTAGGAAACAAATCCAGTGATGCAAGACTTTGTACAAAAAAAGTGGTACGAGAATACCGAATTTACTACCAAACAAATATGGCCTTATGTGATCCCAAAATAAATCCGAGGAGTAGGGTAATGAAGAAGAGGAAGGAAGCGAGAGAGAAAATGAGGAGGAAGAGGACGCTATAGAAAGAGATTCTCAATAGGAGAAGGATAATGACTATGAGGCGATGTTTAAGCTGTAGCAATCTACACAGAAAGGGCCTGTCATCCGTAGCCCAACCCGACCTGCATATTCGTCAGGTGAAAGCTCCTCTTGAGGTCATGTCTCAGGTTGAGGGAAAGCACCGATGGAGGGGGGAAATCACCCCATTTTGATGATAGAAAATCTTTTTAATTTTTTGGATTGTAAAAAAATTAAGTATGATAATTTTTATTTTATCATTTTAAGAGTAGGAGTAATAGTAACTTTATTTATAAATTTTTTTCTTATCTTTTTTTTCTAAGTTTTTCTATGTAGGAACCCTATATGAAGGAAACAATACATTTATGAACTTCAAACGAACAAGGAAAGAAGCACCTACCATAAGACCACAGCAATGTCACGAACAATCGAGTAACTTTATTCATTATCTACTTAGGGGTTGCACATTAGAGACAATGTTCAATCTAAAGTGTGTGGGGGTAACCTAGGAAATTTCATTTTTATTTTAGGAATTTTAATTTTTATTCTTTTTTGCTTATTTTTCTCGTCGAAAGTGTGCTTGAGCTTGTAGAAATGGAAGTGATTGGTTAGGAGCATGTATATAGGTTGATTATATTTACTGTAAATTTGGCATGATAGTGAATGATTTTAAATCTTCAATTATTAAACTATTAAGTTTTATATGTTACACTATAAATAAGCATTAAGTAATTGAATATATCAAATGACAGAGAGAATATAGGGAAACGAGCATGCTAGTATGTATGATAAATGGATAAAATTGTGATTGTTTAATTTATTAAATTTGTGAATTTTGAGATACCTAAGGGTGACCTATGGCATTCTTTGGTATAACCCAAAGCCAAAAAGTCAACCTTATTCATCAAACCTTAGTACCTACTTTTGAGATGGAAAACTCTTCTTAATGAACATTCATGCAAAACCCAAGCCAAAATATGAACTTGTACTTACCCTTTTTTTCTTTGGTCTTTAAAATGCAAAAATTTAAACGTCTATCAATACATATTGAGAGATAGGTAGAAACATCATGGTGGCTTTGTAAAAAAAAATAAGAGCGAAATAGGAAGAACTAATGTGATATAGTGATTATGGGTCTAATTAAGATGTGCAAAACAAAAAAAAAGTCAAAACAAGTAGAAAAGTACTTGAACAATGAAAAAGAAAGTACACTGAGTGAGATTTGTTGAAAATGACAAAATTGATTCAAAAATAAAAGGTCACAAAATTAGAAACCTCAATCAGTAGTGCACAAAAACTCATGAGCTAATTGTAGTTACTTTATCATGCTGTGACTTCCTACATGGAGAAATAAGAAATATGATAGGAGAAATAAGGTGGTGAGTGGGAAAGGGTTATTAAAGGGAAGAATAAGGGACAATACAATGTGCCAAAATATATGCTTGAAACGATTTTGATGCCCCTTTTCTTCAATTGCATACCAACCATAAGCCTCAGAACATTACAATCTGAAAGTCCTATGTAACCTGGGTAAATCTATTCGTGAATGGACATTGTATTGAGTAATTGCAATAATGATTGTTTGTATTATACTAGGATAATCAAATTACCTATTGATGTGATCTTAGATCCCTTAATTGAGCCCGGACCGAAGCTGCCAATTAGGTCTAAAAATGTGATTAAACTTAAGAAGCCCAAAAAGGAATTTGTGGGCTCTTAAGTCTCAAAATTGGACATCTTAAATAATTTATTTTATTCCACATCTCTTTATTTATGTTTTATTTTTACAGTAATTTAATATGTCTTTATGTCTTGTGTTATTACATATTTAATATGTGTGTTAATTATGTCCTAGTTTATTGCATGTTTTAAATGTGTCTTAAGTATGTTTAATGTGTTTTAAAAGTACGTTGAATTTTGTCTAAATCTACTATAGCTTTATTGTTGCATTTAGTGTGTCCTAATGCATGTGTTAATTTGTCATAGGGTAATCTAATGGCCAACCATCTATTTAAAGCTTCAAGGGCTGTTTGAAATTGCCAAGCATCAAGTCCGTTCGCACTCAAAATGATTGTTCAGTTTAGCATAAAAGTGACCATTCGGTCAAGAGTTGTGACTTAATTGCACCAATTAAGTTGGGAGCTAAATGAGGCCATGGAGAAGTCTTCTAAAAGCTGACTTTTAAGCCTTCTCATGCACCATGAAAGGCCACCGTCCATCATGGGGGCTGATTGTGTCTTTTGGAGTTTGCTTAACCCTTAAGCATGCATGAAACATATTAATGGAGGTCTTTTGCTATTCGGTTGAAGTGAAGTTTTTAATGCATTTTAGAACATTCTAGTGTTTACATTTACGATCGAATTTTGGCTATTAACTACCTAGTTGAGTCCCATAAACAATTTGGTTTGAAGCCATGTAAAGGTTAGACCATTTTGCTATAAAACCTATATTTTAGTAAATTCTCTTTGTTCTTCAAGAACTACCAAACTTACCAAGACTCTCATTCTTGTGGCATTCACTAAATTGATCTTATCACTTTCACAAGTGTGACAATCAAAACCTTATACCTCTAGTTCAATTTGGTGCTCCACCACCTTCATTTCTATCAAGACTTTGAGACATGTTTCCTTCAAAATGGAAAAAATTAATAAAAGGATTGATTTAAAGTTAGAAAAGTACCTTACCAAATACAAAAACCTCACGAGTCATTCGGAAAGAAAAGTCATTCCATTCATATTTACACATAGTTAGACTTTTTTCCACTCGAATAATCTCACTCATGCCTTTTACCTCTCAAAAGTTATTCTCTCGATTTTAAATAAAACTATTGGAACACAATCAAGAATTTCAAAGATGTTGTGGCAAAAGGGTATAAACATGCTTAAAAAGGTGTTTAGGGGTATTTTGAGTTTTTTTTTTCAAAAAGAATTTTGTTGTCACAAAAGATGTAAAATGGTTAAAAAGGTGATTCAGAGTTGTTTCGAGTATAAGGGTAAAATGAGAACTTTTAGGTTTGAAAAAATGTGTCACTGCCAAATTTCACAAACAGGCATAAAATAGGCTCCAGAGTATGATATAAATAAATTTTCTATAGAAGGGTTCCTAGACTTTTTTTTTAGTTTCTACTCGTTCTTTTCCTTTTCCTTTCTTTTTTCTTCACAAATTTTTTCTCAATTTTTTTTGAGAAACCCGGGATAACGTACGTGCCTAATTTAGAATTTCGAAGCTCAAATACCAACTGACGTTAACTTAGTTATGAGGTTGAAACTCGATTCACAATTTTATGTTCCCAATCATCTAAATAGGTAATTGCACGAATAATGGTAGAAATATGACAGAAAAATAAAAAAGGGTAGAATTGGATATAACTCACGAATATAAATGAATCGGAAAAGAATAGATGCTATATGACAACATGACCCATTTTCTATATTGTTGTTTAACACTCGAAAGTTTGGAAAAATGATAAAGACCTTGACCCATTATCTATAATGAGATAGGAACTAGAGGTATAAGGTTTTGATCACCACACTTGTGAAAGTGATAAGATCGATTTAGTGAATGCCACAAAAATGATATTCTTGATAAGTTTAGTAATTCTTGAAGAACAAAGAGAATTAACTCAAATATAGGTTTTATAACTGAATGGTCTAACCTTTACATGGCTTAAAACTAAACAATTTATAGGACTCAACTAGGTAGTTTAGTAGCCAAAATTCGGCCATAAATGTAAACACTAGAATGTTCTAAAATGCATTAAAAAATTTACTTCAACCGAACAACCAAAATGAAACACCCCAAACCCGGCCTAGACGTTATGGCCGAATCTGGCGATGTTACATGAGAGTGTTTTTGAAAATGCATTGAAACATTAAAAATCATTCAAGTTATTATCTTTACTTAAGTCAAAGAAACACGAACTAAATAATTTGCTTAAACCCAGATCTTTTACGCAGAAGGTTTTAGAACCATAAAATTCTGAAAACGTTTATATTTACGGAAACTCTTAGTTTATTTTAGGAAAATTGTAGTTTGTTGCGTTGCATTCTTATAAATCCATAAATAACCATTTATAGTCCCAATTTAAACCAAAAGTCAAAGTCCATAAATTTACATAAAAATTCCCCAAAATAACAGTTAAAGTAATAAAAGCAATCAACCCATAAAGTTCAAAGCTTATGTAGTAGTGGTCACCGTCGAGCCCTCTATGCACCAATCCCCCTACTGCTGGGGGTTACCTGAACAGATTAAACAAGTAAGGGGTGAGTTTTTGCAAACTCAGTGTGTAAATCCCCACAGACAGCATGCATACTGACATATAACAAATAACAGATAATTCGAGCCTGAGCCCTTTATAGTATCGGTGTGGGCCTCAACCAACTCAGAAACAGTATCAGATACAGACTTAGGGCCTTAGTCCATCATAGATATAGGGTACATAATAGATCAGAATAACAGCAATATGCCCACCAACCCTGCACACCAACTCCGTCCAACCCAACACCATATGGGGATAAAATCGACTCACTCAGCCCAACACACCAAATAGGGGATAAAATCGACCCATCCATCTCTACACACTGTATAGTACCGTAATGCGGCACATGTCATAAATATGCAGCTTAACTGCCAGATAACAGGCTTTAAAAGCCTTTCAGATACTTCCTTCAACTTCATCAATCCCTCCCTGATACAATGTATCTTACAAACGTGGCATGCTATAATGCAAATTAACAGACATACATTTATAATCAAAATAGTACAGATATACATGCCACGGGTAACATGCTAATACATACATCAATATCAGATTATGGAATCAAAGGTCTAAGTAATGCTTACTGACCCTATGATAGGTCACAATAGACTTGGGCGACCTGTGCAACCCTACAGATCATTTCAAAAAAATAGGCTTACACGCCCATGTGGCCTACACGTGTGGGCCCACATGCCCGTGTGTTCCACACAACTCGAATTGGCCTTGGCCGTGTGATCACACGGCCTGGCCCAAAATCCTACACGCCCGTGTGGTTCACCCGTGTGGCCCACACGGCCTATTTGGCCAAGCCTGTGTCTCGCATACGGCCTCACCAGCCATCACACGGCCGTGTCATACGCTCATGTCACGTGCGCATGCCCTGGTTCGTCGATCACATGGCTATGTACTACCACATGGCCTACCACACGGGTAGTCCGCATGTCCGTGTAGCATCGACAGAATGCTTTTCGACTTTTGTCAAGTCTCATTTTCTATACAATCGGAGTACACACTTGGTTCATTTCAAACGTATTCGTACTCCTAATACTTCCAGAACCTATAATCGACCATCCCAAGTCCATAGTCAGTCACTTAAACTGAGTTACTAAGAACAGGAAAATCCCAAAAGTTAACAACAACCTTACCTCTAACGAACAACGATGATTCATTGCCGACTAGAGCGTCAGTTAGCAGTCCACAGAATCTTAATTTTCTCCTAAACAGAAAACAATCTCTCAATACTTGACACTCATTAAAAAGAAACAAAACGTACCTTTACGCTTACCGAATTCACACTAGCTGCAGAGATAAGCAATGATAATGGAAAAGGGGCAAAAATTATTGATAGTATGAAGGAAAATACAGAAAAGAAGAATGGTAGCAAAGGAGATTTGGCTAAACGAAAAGGAAAGAGAAGGTGGAGAGGGGACTTTTTCCAGAAAATTTAGGCAGAAGAGAATAGAATGATTTGGGTAACTCCCCATTCCCTTGATTCACTCCACTAAACCACATTCACTCCAACCACTCCAGTATCATACTAAAACTCAAACCCCTACACGACATTAGAAGCAAAAATTAATGCCCAAGAACAAACTCGAACCCAATACCTCCCTTACTCCAACACTCCACTTAACCACCAGACTAGTTGGCCCATTCTGACATATTTTAACCAACTTTTATTTATAAGCCTAATTACCAAAGAGTGGGCTTTATTCATAAAAAGCCAAAATTTACCAAAGTTGAGGCTTGAACTTGGGACCTCTCACACACCCAGAGTACTTAACCACTGAAGTAGACATATAGTTATCCTATTAATGCAGAAGCATATACAGATATTTTTGTGCTACAAATTCACAAAAGCTGAAACTAAAGAAAATTTTGGGGTATTACACAAAAAACCTTCATTAATTTTTTTCATGCATGCTTAAGGTTTAAGCAAACTCCAAAGGACACAATCAGCTCCCATGATGCATGGTGGCCTTTAATAGTGCATTAAGGGCTCAAAAGTCAGCTTCTAGAAGACTTCTCCATGGACTCTATAACATCCCTCACCCGTAACCGTCGCCGGACACGGTACAAGGCGTTACCAAACTCACGCTCACACGAACATTCGATTACAACAATTAATTTCCATATAAAATTTAAAACTTTTCCAAACTTATTCAAATTAATCTTATTATGGACTTACGAGGCCCAAAAGATATGTTGGGCATGATCCAGGACTAAACTAGAGCTTTTTCAACACTTAGAAAAATTTACCTCAAAACAGGGCACACGCTCGTGTGGGACAAGGACACGCCTGTGTAGGCAGGCCGTGTGGTCACACGCGCCCATGTCCGTAGCCCGAGTGAAATTATTTTTCAATTCGAACCTACAGGGGTTTTCACACGACCAAGCACATGCCTGTGTCCTAGGCCGTGTCCTTCACACGACTGGGCACACGCCCATGTCTTAGCCCGTGTGAAAAATCCTGGGTATTATGTTTATGACGTCATCATGAAGTTTTCATCACACGACCAAGCCACACGTCCGTGGGCTAGGCCATGTTAAGCACACGGTCGAGACACACGGCCGTATCTCCACCCGTGTGTTTACTACTGGGCATTTAATTTTCAAAAATTCAGGTGCAGGGGACACACAGCCTATCACCACGCCCGTAAGGCTAGCCGTGTGTCGGACACGGCCTAGACACGCACCCATGTGTCTACCCGTGTGGACAATTATAGGCTATTTTCCAAGCCAATTGCCACCTTGAAACACAAACCAATTCAAACCAATTTTGCCATTATTCAATATGGCACAATAACTCGTTCAACCATACATATTATGATCTTCATACAACCAAATTTTATCCACCATCATCAAGCACACACATCACACTACATTCCACATAAACATTTCAAGCTTTCACCTTAATAGATTACAACACTTTGACAAAATATAACTTAACCAAATACGGCTCATTTCAAATGGCCAAGGTACCAAAATATCACTACCAATAGATGGACCCAAAATAACTATCACATACAACCAAAACACTACACCCCCTATACATGTCATAATTTCAAAGTTCATGATCAAAATACCAAAATAGTTGTTGATAGTGTTGATGGAATCACGTTGATCACCGAACCTCGGGTTAGCTTGACGAACCTATAAAGGAAAGGAAAAACGAAGTGGTAAGTTATTCAGCTTAGTAAGCCTATATGCAAAATTAATGAGCATTTAAAACCAAACATTCATATAAGGTGGAAATGAGCTTTCTAGTGATCACATTAAGTTTGAGATTATCACTTACTCATATGATCTTACCACATATTTCAATACAAATATTAAGAACTTAGTACACATGACATTTTCATACAATCTGTACACATATTTTTTAACAAACAGTCAAATCTTTTTACATATAATAACATTTTATCATATTTATTTGAATAACCCATTGAACCACGTGGAATGCTAAAGGATACACGGAATAAGGCACAAATGCCACACATAATGTAGCCGAAGCTACCGATGATTTGTAGCTAAAGCTACCACTTAACACATATCACAAAAAGGCTCAATGATGAGCTAATCATGGGTCTGCTCACACAAGCTGACGGTGTAGTCAAAACTACTCAGTGCTGCTCACACAAGCTGACAGGTATCTGCAACAAATGCAGGATTAACTAGCCACTAGTAGTCAAACTAGACCAGAACCCAGAATCACATATGCAATCGATAACAGTCAATGGAATCCTAGTGACATGTCACTCGTATCCTAAATGATTCTTAAGGTTCAACCGGGACTTTTCTTCAGTTATCAGTTTATCATAACATATATTCGATAATTTGTTATATAATTTTAGATTTCTAATAATTAAAGTAATTAAACATAACAATTATAATAACTCATTATTAGCATATAAGACTTACCTCGGTGCAAAATGCTAAACTTTATGATTTATTCCGTAACCTTGCCTTTCCCTAGTTCAAGGTCGATTTCTCATCTTTCTTGATCTATAACACCAAATTTAAATTATTCAATACACACATTACCCAATTGAACACAAATTTACCCTATGGTAAATTTTACCATTTTACCCCTAACTTTGTTAATTTTTACAAGTTAGTCCCTAGGCTCGTAAAATGAAATGTATCTATTTTTCTACATTCCCAAGCCTAGCCGACCCTATTTCTCTCTTATAGTATCCTACATTTCTCAACATTTCACAATTTATGCACATGTTTTACAAATTTTGCATTTTAGTCCCTAAATACATTTTCATGAAAAATCACTTAGCAAAAGTTGTTTACTACACATCAAGCTTTCATTTTCTACCATTAAACATCAAAATGCTCTCATGTGACACATGGGTAAATTTTTAAACATGAACCCTAGCTTAAAATAGTGGTAGAAATAACTAGATCAAGTTACGAGGATCTAAAAAATAAAAAACGGAGCTAGGAGTCACTTATAATCAAGCTTGAAAAGATGAAAACCCTAGCTATGGAGTCTTCTTTAATATTCAGCAAAGGTAGGAGAACGATGGACACTTTTTGGCCTTATTTTCCCTTTTTTATTTCTTTTAATACCCAAATGACCAAAATGTCCTTAATGGCCTTCTTTGGAAATTTTTCCTTCCATGGGTATTTTTGTCCATCAGGACATAAAATGGTCTAATTTCTAAATAAGGACCCCTAGTTTATGAATTCATTTAAATTTCACTCTTAGTGCTTCTAGAACACATATTTTGAATTTTTTACAATTTAGTCCTATCACTTAATCGGGCCTTCTATTGATAAAATTTATTTACTAAATTTTCACTTATGCAATCAATCACACAATAGACCTTAAAACCTTATTGGAATAAATTTTTCTATGTCAGATTCGTGGTCCCAAAACCACCATTTCATTTAGGCCCTAATTCGGCCTGTTACAACTCTCTCCCTTTAAGGGATTTTCGTCCTCGAAAATCTTACCAGAAAAGACATTTGGGTACTATTTCTTCATGGTTTCCTCTTATTCCCACGTAGGCTCTTCTACTCTGTGCTTTTGCCATAACACTTTTACTAAGGCCACACTTTTGTTTCTTAGTTGTTTCACTTCTCGAGCTAAGATCTTGATTGGCTCTTCAGTATATGACATATCCCACTGGATTTCCACTTCTGTCGGTGAGATCACATGTGACGGATCGGAACGATAGCGTCGTAGCATCCATACATGAAATACGTCATAGATCTTTTCTAAATCTGTCGATAAGGCCAATCGATATGCCACTGGTCTGATTCTTTATACAATTTCATACGGTCTGATGAATCGCGGACTCAATGTGCCTTTCCAGCCAAATCTCAAAATCTTTTTCCATGGAGACACTTTTAAAAACACTTTATCACCCACTTGAAACTCGATCTCCTTTCTCTTCAAATCCGCATAAGACTTTTGCATATCGAAAGTAGCTTTTAAACAATCATGGATTATCTTCACTTTCTCTTCTGTCTTTTTAATCAAGTCAACCCCATGAATTTGCTTTTCACTAAGCTCAGCCTAATACAATGGAGTCCAACATTTGCGGCCATACAATGCCTCATATGGTGCCTGTAATACCACAATTTTGCCCGGGCCATATACCAATTAAAAAGTAGAATAAAAATAAAAATAAACAGTCCATTATTTTTTACAGTCTTTTTTTTTTTTTTTACATTACAGCAGCCCAAAATCCCTACTCAAATCCTTAACCCACTACAATACTTAAACAGACTAGCCCAAACCTCACTAGTCCAAAACCTAAAACCTTCAAATCCAAATCCCATTACATCAGACCCATTACACCCTAGCTCACTAACACCAGACCCAAGTCACACGGGGCCCAAAAGGGCCCAAACGTTAATAGGAATACAGAAGGCTTAGGGTCTCTGAAACCCTAGGCGCCGCAATGGCCTCTAGAACCTTTGGGGAGCACACCATCTGCCACGTGTCAATTCAGCTCCCAAATCAAGGCACTATTCCAGAAACCTTTTGGCACCCCCATCAGTGCCAGGCCCTTTTGTCTCTCCTTCATCTCAGCCACTGATCGCGCCACCGTTGATGCTGAGATTTTCACCCTTTCTTCGCAGCAGACACCGTCCTTTGGTCGCGCAGTAACTAGTGCACGAATGGGCATCTACCATAGGTAGATTCGCATCATCAGCACGATCGTCGTTGTGATTTTTGGGTACCCGCAAGAAAAAGGCAAGAAACAATAGCAGAAAACGGAAACAAGCATGGAAAGAAATCTTTGATCTCTTTCCTAAACTGTAACAGTCTAAAGGCTATAAAGCCTTTTCTTTCAATCTGTAAAAGGACACACACGAAGAGACTTACAGGCACACATAGGCAGATATATAGACACGAATACAGAGAGATACAGAGAGAAACAAAAAACAAACAGAAAGAAAAACCAAACAGTTGTAAAGCTTTTTTTTTTACCGAGGCATATATATAAAAAAGAAGAGCAGTTTCTTTTCTTCAGAGAAAGGTATTTTATTAAGTTTGTGTTTTTGAATATATATATATATATATATGTTAATCTTTTTTTTCAAGTGTAAGTAGTAGTAAAACAGAGAGAAAACGTTTACCTTTCTTTTGTGCTGAAAATCGGAGGTTTTAGACCTCTACCCGCCCTCTAGGACGGTCTCAGCAGCGGCGCGTGGGCGCGTGAGGGCCGTGCACGACAAAACCCTAGGACAAGCAGGGACGGCCCCGGAGGCCAGAGCTCTGAGGGTTAAGAGAATTTCAGAGAATTCTCTTCTGTTTTTTAAAAAATCAGGCTTCAAAATGAATCCAAAGGCAAATTTGGCTTTTATAGCCTAATAGATACGACGTCATTTTGGCTTAGTCTGATAAGCTCAAAAACGACGTCATTTTAAACCCTCAGGATCCGCGTGTTGACCCGACTACCTGGGGAGGATCCGCGTGTTTTTAAAAATGGGCTAATTGCCCAATTGGCCCTTCCGCATTTTCAAAATTTATAATTTCATTCTATTTTTTATTATAATTCAGCCCTAATCATTTGTTGAGTTTTCTATTTAGTCCAAAACAGCTATCCTCAGGAATATCCCAAGAACGACGTCGTTTTGAGGAGGAGGGTTTAATTACCCTGTGAGTCCCTCGCATTTTACGTGTGTTTCCTCTGGGTCTCTGATTCAATTTATTTCTTCGAATTTGGCCCCTGTAAATTTTAAAAAAAAATTTAAAATTAGCCCTATATTTTTATTTTTTTGTATTTTTATGTATTTGTTTTTTTATATATTAATAATTATTTTGTTTATTATATATTATCTATATTTCATATATTATATTTTATATTATAAATATTATATTATAATAATTTTATATTTTATATATTATTATGTATAACTTTAAAATTTTAAATCATTATTATATTTTTATATATTATTATTAAATATTTAAAATTTATTTATTACTATATTATTTTATTATATATATTATTTACTTTATTATATACTATATATTGTATTATTTTACATTTTATCATATGTATATATTTATATCTTATTATTATGTACAATTTGAAAAATTGAAAATTATTAATTAAATATTATATTAAATATTTAGTATGTATGTTATATTCTAAAAATTATTATAAAGTTTTATTCTTATTCAATATGATATTATTTTATACATACATGTATTAAATTATTATTTTATTGCCTTTTTAGTATATATTAATTATTTTAAAATTTTCCTTTATTATTTATTGTGTCAAAATTGTAACTTTTCCTAAGTTTTTTTTTTGTTTTTTTTGTTTTTTGGTTTTTATCTTTTGGCTTACTTTATATGTGTTCATATTTTATTAATGTATTTGTATTAATTTATTATAATTTCATTGAATGAATTATTTGTTATTATTGATTTTATATGTCTGCATGAAAATTGTTTATTTATGTGGTTATTTTTTAACATATATATGCATGAAGTATAATTATCTACATTGTTTACTACATAGTATTTTTGCATGAAATGTTAATGTTTGAAGATTTATGTTACTTATGTTTATTTATATGAAATATAAATGTATGATATATTGTTATCTTCTATGTTACTTAAATTAAAGTATGTAGTATAATAGTTTATTTTTTTACATCTTATAATGTTGTATCTTGATTGCATCATGATTTTAAAAAAAATATACTTTGAAAAATGTTTTAAAAAATGAGGCAATGTTTTTTGCATTTAGAAATTCGGGAAATAGTGCCCTAACATACTGGGTTGCGATTTCCCGTTTGTCTAAATGGCTAAAGTATCCTTTTAAATAGATTCTGTAAATCACGAGATGATTTCAGCTACAAGAATTTAAGAATATCGTCTCCTATCACGCTGGATGTGATATTTGTATTCTTTCGGAGCTAAGGAATTTCGATTTTCAACTTAAATTATTTCGGTTGTAAAAAGGGATCCTATTTTTGAATACATTCAAAATTTTGACATTAAGACAGAAAACTATTCAATTTGGTACCAATTTTGGGCATTACGAGGGTGCTAATCCTTCCTCGTACGTAACCGACTCTCGAACCCATTTTCTGAAATTTTCATAGACCAAAATGTTTTATAAGGTGATCCAATCACACCTAAAAAGGTTGGTGGCAACTCCTGTTTTCATTTTTTTTAAAAGTCGACCCCGTTTTTGAAAACCTTTTTAAAAATGGTTTCAACAGCTTGGCGACTCCACTGGGGACCAATAAGAGAGTCAAGCCAAAAATTGATTATTTTCTGTCTTAATGTCGAAAATTTGGAAAAATTTTAAAATGCGGTCCCTTTACACGTGTTTGCTGCATATGTTTGTTATTTTTCTCGTACACATTGCATTTGCATGACCGTTGTAGTCGCACCTTTAAGTGGGAGTGAGAAACTAAGATTTCGTGAGGTTTTGACCTCCGCATGAGTTAGTGGATTGCTTCCAGGATACATCCGTACCTATGTCTTCGTGAGATTTTCATCTCCGCATGGTCATAGGGAAATGTATCCTCCTAAATCGAACTTGGTCCATATGAGCCTATAATGGGTGAGGATCGAGGAATCTGCTGGTTTAGGTACCCTTGCTTTAGAACCGAACTACATATAGTAAACTTTAGACGCTTGCCCTAGGTAATACGGTAATGACCTTTAGTACCTACCTTTATAAGTGCTTGTTTATTACATCTTTTTATATAATACTGACTTGTTTTTTTTTTTTTTTGCCATCATTACATGTCATTCATCATTAAAAGGTGTCGATTCAAGTTTCGATTTCTGAGTTAGGAAGTTTTGTAATGAGGAACGAATATCTTAATAAAGTAGAGGACAACTCTTTCATCTGTACGTGGTCAGAGAAAACCCAGTTAGATAAAGGAGATAGTGTCACTGAGGGGCATACATCGAAGTTGTGGGACTTTGCTCGTATCAGTTTGACACAGAATGATTTTCGGGAGATGAAGGACATTTGGGCCTAGTGGGATGACAAGGCTAGACAGCTTTTCTTTCAGACCTATGGAGATCTTCCCTATTTGCTGGACATCAAGGTGGATAAGCGTTTGTTTCGAGCTATGGTATAGTTCTGGAACCCTGCTTACAGTTGTTTTACATTTGGAGATGTAGATCTAGTATCTACTTTGGAGGAGTATACGACCTTGCTTCGCTGCCCAAAGATTCAGGGTAACAAGGCTTATGTTAGGCCTGCTAGTCTCCCAACTTTTGTGAAGAAATCAGTAATAATCACAGGGATGAGTGAACAGTGGGCTGTAGCTCGAGTGCAGCAAAAGGGCGATAGTAAGTGCATTCCGTGGGCCATTTTGAGAGATTTGATATTGACACACCCAGATGTGAAGAAGAAGGTTGACGTCTTGGCCTTGAGTATTTATGGTTTGGTGATCTTCCCAAGGGCTATAGGGCACATTGACGAGGCAATTGCGGATTTGTTTGTTCGTATTGGTAAGCAGAACACACCGGTGCCAGCAATCTTAGCTGCGACATTCTGATCTTTGGGTACATGTTAGAGAGCCGGTGAGGGTAGATTCATTGGATATGCACAGTTGTTGCTAGTTTGGTTCCACAGTCATTTTTGGAAGCTTGATAAGGCTCATTGCCGAGTATTCTTTGAGGGTTATTCTCCCTTAAAGGACGCAGCGACCATGCCTAGGAGGGACAACATTTCAGAAGAATGGTGGATAGACATTCTTCAGAATCTTCGAGAGGAGGATGTTATGTGGAAGGCTCCTTGGATGGTTCCTAATGAAGTCATTTATCATTGCGGTAGCTTTGATTGGGTACCTCTTCTTGGGATTTGAGGAGTCGTTGGCTACGCACTGTTACTCGTCCTTAGGCAGTACCAAGCGAGGCAGTTCATACCGGCAACACAAAGTTTAGCTCAGAGTGACTTCTCTTATAAAGGAGATCACTATAAGAAGAGGATGCGCGAGATCTCTGAGGCTTGAAAGAAGCCTTGCTATGTGAAGATTTTGACTGAAGGTTCAACGTTGACCCTTGATTATAAAGGGTGGTTTAGCAAGAGGGTTAATAATAACGTCCCTAAGCCTATTTTGGGGATTGCTCGATCATTAGAGGAGAGCTTACGAGTGATTCCATCAGAGTTGGAAGTTATGAAGCAAGAATTCGAGAGAAAGAATTTGGAGCTTGAGAAGAAGATCGAGAAGCTCGAGAAGGAGAAGATGTACTTGAACCTAGACGTTGATGTTCAAAAGATTGAGACTGAGAAAGTGAGAAAGGAAAAGAGGAAGATTGAGGAAGACCGAGATGACTTAAAGACGCAATACAAGAAGGCACAGTTATCATTAAAAAGGGCTGGATTAGGGAAGTCTTCAGAATAGTGGCAGCAAGAGATCCAATACGAAAAGGCTAAAGCTGAGTATTAGGAGAAGAAGTTCCGAGAGATGCAAGCGCAGAATCAAGCCCTAGAGGAAGAGAACCAAGGGCTAAAAACTAAGGTAACTGAACTTGGACAGTCTCTTCATCTTCAATGAAATCATAGTTCTACAGTCAAGTTAAAGGAACTGAAGAACAAGGTTGAGAGATTAAAATTAGCTTTGCACAGTAGTGAGCTCCGAATCGAGTAGCTTGAGGCACGAGAAGGACATTGGAAAGGAGAACTCCACCAATCTCAAGGACAAGTTAGGGATAGAGACCACATCATGAAAGAAGCCATAGTCCAGATCCGAGAGGTTGCTGAACACTTACAGGACTTGGCAGTACAAGCTAATATATTGAGTGTAATTCATTTTATGAAAAGACATTTGTTCCTTAAATAATGTTTTCTAAAATGAAACTGAATCAAAATCGATATCTCTTTTGCATTCATGCATTCGCATCTCATCGCATCATATACATTCAAAGTTATAGAAAGACCCTAATTTGTTAAAGTTACTACAGAAAAAAGAAAATCTGGAAACCACACATCAATACAGAATACGTGCAAAAATTAAGAATATGGATTAGAGGTTTAAGCAACTTCAAAAGGATATGCAAGACCAATTGCAAGAGCAATTGGCAAAGATGCAGAATGACATGAGGGAACAGATGCTAGAGGCCCAAAGAAATATGATGGCCGAAATGGCTCAGCTACTAAGGGCCACTGATAAGGGAAAAGCCCCTATGGCTATTACTGGTGAAGATAGTGAGGATCATCCTCCAGGTTTCACCCTACCTCATGTGACAACACAAACTGATGCACTTCCTAAGAGGCCATCTGTCACTATAAGACCTCAACATGGGTCGGTTGATGCTGGAGTCCCATGAATTTCCCAACTGGCTCCGGATTTAATTTGGGTGACAACCCTGCCAATATTCCTAACTTAGATATGGCTGAAAAGGAAAATTTGAGAACTGAATCTGCAAGACAGTTGGAGGAACATTGTAGATGGCTGGAGGAAAAATTCAGAGCCTTTGAAAATACTGATGGGCATCATGGAGTTGATGCCAAAGATTTGAGCTTGGTCCCAGACTTGGTGCTCCCTCACAAATTCAAGATGCCGGAGTTTGAGAAATATAACGGGACTACTTGCCCAGAAGCCCATATCATTATGTTCTATAAAAGGATGACTGGCTACGTAAACAATGATTAACTGTTGATCCATTGTTTTCAAGATAGTTTGGTTGGAGCAGCGGCTAGGTGGTACAATCAATTAAGCCGTGCCAAAATTAATTCATGGAGAGATCTTGCGCAAGCTTTCATGGAGCAGTATAATCATGTGACTGACATGACCCCTGATAGGATCACGCTGCAGAACATGGAAAAAAAGCCTAATGAGAATTTTAGGCAATATGCACAGAGATGGAGGGAGGTTGCCATGCAAGTTCAACCACCGCTTTTGGAGAAGGAAACTACTATGTTGTTCATCAACACCTTAAAAGCCCCATTCATTACTCACATGATTGGAAGCACCACCAAAAGCTTTGCTGACATAGTTATGGCGGGAGAGATGATTGAGAACGCCATAAGAGGTGGCAAGATAGAAGGGGAAGCTGCCAAGAGATCGGCCTCAAGGAGAAAGGATAACGAGGTGAACAATACAAGTAATTACAACTCAAAGACGATTACATCTGGTCAACCCAAAACGGTTACGATTGGGCAACAGAGTTCTCAAAGACAGGAATCCGGCACGAGACAGAACTCTGAGAGGATGCAGTTTACACCTATCCCTGTGACATACCGTGAGCTTTATCAAAGCTTATATGATGCACATGCAATAGCTCCTTTTCATCTAAAACCACTGCAACCCCTATATCCCAAATGGTATGATGCAAACGCCAAATGCGAATATCATGCGGGAATATCAAGACATTCGATTGAAAACTGCACGGGTTTTAAGAAAGCGGTGGAAAGGCTTATCAAGATGGGGGTTGTAAGATTTGATAGTACCCCTAATACTGAAAACCCGTTGCCAAATCATGGTGATCAAGGGATGAATATGATTGGTGAAACTGGTGTAAGAAGAATAAAAGAGGACATCGCTGAGGTGAGGATGTCAATGAAAGAAATTTGGAAGGAAATGGCGAAAAGAGAAATACTAATTTTCGAAGAAGGAAGAGAAGGAGTGAGGAACTACTGTGAGTTCCATATGGAAGAGGGACACAAAATCCAGATGTGTGACGAGTTTAAGGCTTTAGTGCAAAGCCATATAAATAACAAAGAGATAGAGATCTATGAAGATGGTTCTGATATAGGACACATATACGCATTAGGAGGTGAGCCGAAGAATCAGGGGACTAATCGGCCAAGGATCATTATCTTCCTGCCAAGGAGTAATGAAGTTGAGACACAAGCAGCACTGAAGGTTATTATTCATAAACCCACTGCCTTTCCTTATAAAGACAATAAGAGAGTACCCTGGAATTATGACTACAATGTAACAATACCGGAGAAAGAAGATGTAGCCAATACTTCTAGGGAAGTTCAAAATGAAGGTTCTCACACACAAAGCGGGAAGCGTTATGACGCAGGAGGCATCAGAGTGGAGCCCACGAAAGCAAAGGCCGTTAATATTGAGAAGGAGAAAGAGGTTGAAGTGCCCGTTAACGAGCCAGTGAAAGAAGAAGAAGCTAGGGAGTTTCTAAAATTCCTGAAGCATAGTGAGTACAGCTTGGTCGAGCAATTGCGCAAACAACTGGCTCGCATATCAGTGCTAGCTTTGCTTTTGAGCTCTGAGGTACATCGAGATGCATTGATGAAGGTGCTCAATAAGATGTATGTTACTAATGACATATCCGTCAACAAGTTGAACTGTTTTGTGAGTAACATAAGTGCTGATAACTTCATCTACTTTAACGATGATGAAATCCCACCTGGGGGCATGGGGTCAACTAAGGCTTTGTACATCACCACTCGCTGCAAGGGATACACATTCCTAATTGTACTTATTGATAATGGATTGGCCTTAAATGTTCTACCCATAGACGACTCTCACATGAAAGCGTGTCATAATATGGTAAGAGCCTTTGACGGCACGGAAAGAAAGGTAATAGGAAGGATTGACATTCCTTTGACGATTGGGCCAAACGTGTATGAGGTGGAATTTTTGGTAATGGACATTAAGCCCTCCTATAAATGCTTGTTGGGGAGACCATGGATACATTCAGCAGGGGCAATACCATCATCATTGCACAAAAAGCTGAAGTTAATGGCAGATGGATAGCTAGTAACTATCAACGCAGAAGAAGACATCATAGCGGCAGTCACTAGTAATGCACCCTATGTGGAGATGAATGAAGAGTCCATTGAGTGTTCTTTTCGCTCTTTGGAATTTGTCAACGCGACTTTCATTACAGAAGGAAATGAAGTGCCAGTACCCAAAATATCCAGAGTTACAAGGATGGGCTTGCAGATGATGGTGGGGAAATGAGCCTTACCAGGAAAAGGATTGGAAAGATACCTCTAAGGAGGAGTTCAAGTCCCAGAGTTGAAAGGAAAAAGAGATCGCTTTGGCTTGGGTTTTTATGCCAGATCATAAACAAAAGAGCAAGGAAATCGAGAAGCGCCGAGAAAGAAGAAGGGCGCTTCTAAACAGAGGGGAAGTGGAGTGGGAATCGATGACGTTCCCTCATATATCCCAAACTTTCATATCAAGAGGGATAATTCACCCTGAGAGAACGTTGCTTGGAAAAGAAAGTCATCACATCAATGCTGTACATAACGAAGGGTCTGAACAAGGAAACCTTGAGGGCATTCGCCCTTATGAACAGGGAAGCTCTTTGAACAATTGGACTGCAGAGGAACTTCCTGTAGTTTTTAGAGATTTTCCAAAGTTATTTTTAAAAACACTCTTGTTACTTTAGAGCCTAAGAGTAATAAGATTTCATTTGCGAAATAGGCTTATGTTCAGATATTCTTCTTTCAATAAAACACAACTTTTGTTATCAATTCGAGCGAATATTGTTTCAATCTTTTATGCCGATCAAAATTCTATTGACCTTTTAAAATTCTTTTAATTTTTTTTCATTTCATTCATAGCACATAAACAATCATTCTTAAATCCATTCATTCTTTGTATATTCTTTCATACCTCACAGGTCCTTAGATATCAATGACATGAGCACTGATATTGCAAATCCTGATTTCTCTTTTAAGCAAGACATGTGTTTAGAGGAACCTCAGGATTTTGAAGATGATCATGATTGTGATGTATCTCCCGATCTGTTGAGGATGATGAAACAAGAGGAGAAACAAATCCTCCTCCATGAAAAGGAGGCAATAGAGAATATAGCCCTAGAAGAAGGGAAAGAGGTGAAAATTGGGACACACGTTGCCAAGAGCACAAGGCAGGGTCTGATTGAGTTACTGCACGAATTTAAGGATATCTTTGCATAGTCATATTAGGATATGCCAGGATTGAGTACTGATATGGTAGTACATCGTCTTCCCATAAGACAGGATTACAAACCAGTCCAACAGAAGTTGAGAAGAATGAGGCCGAATATTGTGCTGAAAATAAAAGATGAAGTGAAGAAATAGTTCGATGCGGGATTCTTGTAAGAATTCAAGTACTCCGAATGGGTGGCTAATATAGTGTCTGTTCCTAAAAAGGATGGGAAGGTACGAATGTGTGTTGATTATAGAGATTTGAACAAAGCTAGTCCAAAGGATAATTTTCCTTTGCCACATGTTGACACCTTGGTAGAGAATACAGCGGGATATTCATTGTTCTCCTTCATGGATGGCTTCTCGGGGTACAATCAGATAAAAATGCATCCTGAGGACATGGATAAAACTACATTCATAACATTGTGGGACACCTTTTGTTACAAGGTAATGCCATTTGGGTTGAAAAATACAGGGGCAACATACCAAAGGGCCGTAATGGCTTTATTCCATGACATGATGCACAAGAAGATTGAGGTGTACGTTAATGATATGATTGCTAAGTCTCGAACAGAGAATGAGCACATTGAAGTTTTGAGGAAACTGTTCCTGAGATTAAGAAAGTTTTAGCTGAAGCTTAATCCGACAAAATGCACCTTTGGAGCTAGATCAAGAAAGTTATTGGGCTTTGTGGTCAGTGAAAGGGGAATAGAAGTTGACTCAGACAAGGTCAGAGCCATACAAGAATTGCCTCCACCACAAACTCAGAAGGAAGTTCGAGGTTTCCTAGGAAGATTGAATTACATCGCTCGGTTTATTTCACAGCTAACTGAGAAATGTGATCCCATATTTCGCCTTCTTAGAAAGCACAATCAGGGTACTTGGGATGAGGAATGCCAGAATGCTTTTGAAAAAGTCAAGCAATACTTGTTAAACACTCCAGTATTATCTCCGCCTAGTCCAGATAGACCATTAATATTGAATTTATCAGTGTTCAACAATTCTATGGGATGTGTGCTGGGACAACATGATGAGTCAGGAAGAAATGAGAAGGCAATATACTACCTCAGTAAGAAATTCACTGAGTGTGAGATGAGATATTCACCGATTGAAAAGTTGTGTTGTGCTTTGATCTGCACGACTCGGGGATTAAGGCAATACATGCTATATCATACCACTTGGCTTATTTCGAAACTTAATCCACTAAAGTACATGATGGAGTCAACGGCATTAAACGGGAGAACGGCAAGGTGGCAAATACTGCTTTCAGAATTCGATATAGTCTATGTGAGTCAGAAGGCCATAAAGGGAAGTGTGATAGCAGAATTTTTGGCTAGCAGAGCTCTAGAAGACTATGAGCTATTGAACTTTGATTTCCCCTAATGAGGAGGTGATGTGTGTAGCAACTACTGAAGAGTATCCTTGGAAGTTAAACTTTGATGGGGCATCTAATGCTATAGGAAATGGAATTGGAGCAGTCTTGATATCCCCAAATGGAGATCATTACCCATTCACATGCAAGTTGGACTTTGACTGCATGAACAATATGGCCGAGTATGAAGCATGCATCATGGGGCTTCGAGCAGCCATAGAACGAAAGATTAGAACCCTAGAAGTGTACGGAGATTCGACATTGGTAATTTACCAGCTTAGGGATGAATGGGAGACAAGGGACCCCAAATTGATTAATTATTGAAAGGTAGTTTTGGGGCTTCTTGATGAGTTTGATGACATTACCTTCAACTATCTCTCTCGAGATGAAAACCAAATGGCAGACGCTCTAGCAACTTTAGCTTCTATGATTAAAGCGAACAAAGAGGATGAGATGAGACCAATTCAAATGAGTATCCTTGAAGCTCTAACTCATTGTTGTAACATTGAAGAAGAAGAAAAGGATGATAACGCTTGGTATCGGGATATATTACGATATGTGAGAGATCGTACATACCTTGAGCAGGCAACTGAAAATGACAAAAGAACTTTGAGAAGGTTAGCCTGCGACTATGTTCTGGATGAGGACATCCTGTACAAAAAAGGAAAAGACCAAGTACTTTTGAGATGTGTTGACGTTGTGGAAGCTAAGTTGATCTTGGAAGAAGTACATGAAGGTATTTGTGGGACACATGCTAATGGTTTCACAATGGCAAGACAAATCATGAGGTTTGGATACTATTAGTCCACTATGGAAGGAGATTGTATCAGCTATGCCAAGAAATGCCATAAATGTCAGATTTATGGGGACAAGATTCATGTACCACCTTTACCTTTGCATGTTATGGCTTCTCCGTGGCCCTTTTCCATGTGGGGCATGGATGTTATTGGGCCAATTTCACTAAAAGCTTCGAATGGACATCGGTTTATTTTTGTGGTCATCGATTACTTCACGAAATAGGTAGAGGCTACTTCTTATGCGAATGTTACTAAGTCGGCTGTGAGTCAATTCTTGAAGAAAGAAATCATCTATCGGTATGGAATGCCTGAAAGGATCATATCGGACAATGCGTTGAACTTGAACAACAGAACAATAGCAGAAGTTTGCAGTCAGTTTAAGATCAAGCATCACAACTCTTCTCCGTATCGCCCAAAAATGAATGGGGCAGTAGAAGCAGCCAACAAAAACATTAAAAAGATAGTGGGGAAAATGACTGAGACTTACAGAGATTGGCATGAGAAACTACCGTTTGCACTCTTT
The DNA here is from genome assembly GCA_020496765.1 of Gossypium stocksii. Lineage (NCBI taxonomy): Eukaryota > Viridiplantae > Streptophyta > Magnoliopsida > Malvales > Malvaceae > Gossypium > Gossypium stocksii. The sequence continues at coordinate 18,405,185 of CM035631.1, read as the reverse complement.
GCCTATCGAACGTCATTCAAAACTTCTACTGGGGCAACCCCTTTTTCATTGGTTTATGGGATGGAGGCAGTGCTACCCATTGAGGTAGAAATACCTTCTCTTCGAATTTTGTCAGAAATAAAGTTGGATGAAGCTGAGTGGATTCAATCACGATATGATCAGTTGAATTTGATTGAAGAAAAGAGGATAAGGGCTATTCATCATGGTCAGATGTATCAGAAGCGTACGATGCGAGCTTATGATAAAAAGGTTCGTCCAAGAGAATTTAGCGAGGGAGACCTTGTATTGAAAAAGATCCTTCCCATACAGAAAGACTTTAGGGGAAAATGGATGCCGAATTGGGAAGGGTCGTATGTTGTGAAGAAGGCTTTCTCTGGTGGTGCATTGATTTTGACAGAAATGGATGGGAAAAGTTTGCCTAATCCAGTGAATTCAGACTTAGTTAAAAAGTACTTTGTCTAAAGAGAAGGGAAGCCAAGGTGAAAACCTGCAAAGGGTGCTTTGAGACTTTTATTTCAAAAAAAAATGATGGAGAGGCTAAAGTAAAAACCCGCAAATGGCACCTTGAGACCAAAGGGTGTTTTGAGTTGAAAATCTGAAAGGACGGCTCAGAATTTTGAAAGACACACAATGACATTGCTACATCTGATTCAGTAGAAAGTGGAATATGTCATATACCGGGGCATCAACAAAGTACTTCGGATCTTCTAAACACATGTTGAACTCAAGGAAGTCTTCATGAAGTTTGTATATAAGTGCTCAAGTGGCGATATCTAGGGCATCTGACTTTTGTCCTGCTTGCTATCTTTGGATTCTTTTTCTTGTCAAAGATATGCTATCAGATTGATTTCCTTTGTATTTTGGATTATTTATTTAAATTTAACTATTCTCAAGATTAATTTGTTCATCTTCCTAAAGTGTGTTGTGTTGAAATAATGATAGATGAACTAAAAATTTTCACAAATAAAGTTTTGCATATTACTCTAGAAATCTCTAGATAATACAGGAAAACTAAAACAAAACAATTGTTTGAAGAATTCAAGTAAATAAGGGTTGAAAGAACTCGAGAATTTCTTCTTCAGTACAAAATGATGATCCTAAAAGAGGGTCATTTGGCAAGCATCTCCAGTGGTCGCAACATTCAAGAATGGTACAATGGACCAAATTGATGGAGAAGATTTAAGGCATACAAGTTGAGTATGAATGATACTTCGAGAGAAGTAAAAACGAAACTTTGATAAGGGAATGAGAGATGACATCTGAAATAGGAATCATTCTCATAACATTTTTGCATTATAATATGTTAGGAGCATTTGACTCATTTTAATCATGGCATCCTAATCATTAGGCATAAGCATATACTCATTCTACAGGTTATGTCTTCTAGGGGGCAATGTAGATCGAAGATATCAGCATGGCATCCCTGTGCTTACAGGGAACAGGTTGAAGATAGTAGATCTGACTTTCATGTGTTTACATCGAAGTAGATCCAAGATGACAGATCTTATCTCTCTGTATTCAACAGGGAGTAGATCAAAGACATAGTAGATCTGACTTTCATGTGTTTACATCGAAGCAGATCTAATATGACAGATCTTATCTCTCTGTATTTGACGGGGAGTAGATCGAAGACATAGCAGATCTAACTTTCATGTGTTTACATTGATGCAGATCCAAGATGACAGATCTTATCTCTCTGTATTCGACAAGGAGCAGATCAAAGACATAGCAGATCTGACTTTCATGTGTTTACATCGAAGCAGATACAAGATGACAGATCTTATCTCTCTGTATTCGACAGGGAGCAGATTGAAGACATAGCAGATTTGACTTTCATGTGTTTACATTGAAGCAGATCCAAGATGACAGATCTTATCTCTCTGTATTCGACGGGGAGCAGATCGAAGACATAGCAGATCAGACTTTTATGTGTTTACATTGAAGCAGATCCAAGATAAGAGATCTTATCTCTCTGTATTCGACGGGGAGCAGATCAAAGACATATCAGATCTGACTTTCATGTGTTTACATTGAAGCAGATCCAAGATAACAGATCTTATCTCTCTGTATTCGACGAGGAGCAGATCGAAGACATAGCAGATCGGACTTTCATGTGTTTACATTGAAGCAGATCCAAGATAACAGATCTTATCTCTCTGTATTCGACGGGGAGTAGATCGAAGACATAGCAGATCGGACCTTCATGTGTTTGCATCAAAGCAGATCCAAGATAGCAAATTTGGCATCTCTGTATTCGACAAGGAGCAAATTGAAGAACTCAAGACTCAGCGAGCCCGGGCAAAATTGGTTCTTTTATAGTCTTTGCTCATTGCTGTGTATTCCTGTTACACAGCAATGAGCAAAGAGGGGCAGCTGTAATACCACAATTTTGCCCGGGCCATATACCAATTAAAAAGTAGAATAAAAATAAAAATAAATAGTCCATTATTTTTTACAGTCTTTTTTTTTTTTACATTACAGCAGCCCAAAATCCCTACCCAAATCCTTAACCCACTACAATACTTAAACAAACTAGCCCAAACCTCACTAGCCCAAAACTTAAAACCTTCAAACCCAAATCCCATTACATCAGACCCATTACACCCTAGCTCACTAACACCAGACCCAAGTCACACGGGGCCCAAAAGGGCCCAAACATTAACAGGAAGACAGAAGGCCTAGGGTCTCTGAAACCCTAGGCGCCGCAATGGCCTCTAGAACCTTCGGGGAGCACACCGTCTGCCACGTGTCAATTCAGCTCCCAAATTAAGGCACTGTTCCAGAAACCTTTCAGCACCCCCATCAATGCCAGGCCCTTTCGTCTCCCCTCCTTCCCAGCCACTAATCGTGCCACTGTCGATGCTGAGATTTTCACTCTTTCTTCGTAGCAGACACCGTCCTTTGGTCGCGCCGTAACTAGTGCACGAACGGGCATCTACCATAGGCAGATTCGCATCATCAGCACGATCGTCACCGTCATTTTCAGGTACCTACAAGAAAAAGGCAAGAAACAACAGCAGAAAACGGAAAGAAACATGGAAAGAAATCTTTGATCTCTTTCCTAAACTGTAACAGTCTAAAGGCTATAAAGCCTTTTCTTTTAAACCCTCAGGATCTGCGTGTTGACCCGACTACCCGGGGAGGATCCGCTTGTTTTTAAAAATGGGCTAATTGCCCAATTGGCCCTTCTGCATTTTCAAAATTTATAATTTCATTTTATTTTTTATTATAATTCGGCCCTAATCATTTGTTGAGTTTTCTATTTAGTCCAAAACAGCTATCCTTAGGAATATCCCAAGAACAACGTCATTTTGAGGAGGAGGGTTTAATTACCCTGTGAGTCCCTCGCATTTTACGTGTGTTTCCTCTGGGTCTCTGATTCAATTTATTTCTTCTAATTTGGCCCCTGTAAATTTTAAAAAAATTTAAAATTAGCCCTATATTTTTATTTTTTTGTATTTTTATATATTTGTTTTTTTATATATTAATAATTATTTTGTTTATTATATATTATCTATATTTCATATATTATATTTTACATTATAAATATTATATTATAATAATTTTATATTTTATATATTATTATGTATAACTTTAAAATTTTAAATCATTATTATATTTTTATATATTATTATTAAATATTTAAAATTTATTTATTATTATTTTATTTTATTATATATATTATTTACTTTATTATATACTATATATTGTATTATTTTACATTTTATCATATGTATATATTTATATCTTATTATTATGTACAATTTGAAAATTTGAAAACTATTAATTAAATATTATATTAAATATTTAGTATGTATGTTATATTCTAAAAATTATTATAAAGTTTTATTCTTATTCAATATGATATTATTTTATACATACATGTATTAAATTATTATTTTATTACCTTTTTAGTATATATTAATTATTTTAAAATTTTCCTTTATTATTTATTGTGTCAAAATTGTAACTTTTCCTAAGGTTTTTTTTTTTTTTTGGTTTTTATCTTTTGGCTTACTTTACATGTGTTCATATTTTATTAATGTATTTGTATTAATTTATTATAATTTCATTGAATGAATTATTTGTTATTATTGATTTTATATGTCTGCATGAAAATTATTTGTTTATGTGGTTATTTTTGAAGATATATCTACATGAAGTATAATTATCTACATTGTTTACTATGTAGTATTTTTGCATGAAATGTTAATGTTTGAAGACTTATGTTACTTATGTTTATTTATATGAAATATAAATGTATGATATATTGTTATCTTCTATGTTACTTAAATTAAAGTATGTAGTATAATAGTTTATTTTTTTACATCTTATAATGTTGTATCTTGATTGCATCATGATTTTAAAAAAAATATACTTTGAAAATGTTTTAAAAAATGAGGCAATGTTTTTCGCATTTAGAAATTCGGGAAATAGAGCCCTAACATGCTGGGTTGCGATTTCTCGTTTGTCTAAATGCCTAAAGTATCCTTCTAAATAGATTTTGTAAATCACGAGATTTTTTCAGCTACAAGAATTTAAGAATATCGTGTCCTATCACTATGGATGTGATATTTGTATTCTTTCGGAGCTAAGGAATTTCAATTTTCAACTTAAATTATTCCGGTTTTAAAAAGGGATCTTATTTTTGAATACATTCAAAATTTTGACATTAAGACAGAAAACTATTCAATTTGGTACCAATTTTGGGCGTTGCAAGGGTGCTAATCCTTCCTCGTACGTAACCGACTCCCGAACCTGTTTTTTTAAATTTTCATAGACCAAAATGTTTTATAAGGTGATCCAATCACACCTAAAAAGGTTGGTGGCGACTCCCGTTTTTCATTTTTTTAAAAAGTTGATTCCGTTTTCCAAAACCTCTCTAAAAATGGTTTCGACAGTGCCATTTTGATAATCGATTAAAAACTATTATTGTAAGCAAATTCAACTAAAGGTAGATATTTTTCCAAACTACCTTCGAACTCAAGAACACAGCATTGGAGCATATCTTCTAAGATCTGAATTACTTTATCATATAGACCGTCTGTTTGTGGATGAAAGGCGGTACTAAAGTTTATTTTGGTACCCAAGGCTTGTTGCAACTTTTTCCAAAACCTCAAAGTAAATCTCGGATCTCTGTTTGAAATGATAAAAATCGATACTCTATGCAATCTCACAATCTTAGCAATATACAATTCGGCCAACCTATCAAGTGAGAAATCCGTACTTATTGGAATGAAATGAGCTAATTTCGTCAACCGGTCAACAATGACTCAAACAACATCTTTCTTTTTCAGGGTTAAAGGTAAACCCGTAACAAAATCCATAGTAATTCAATCCCATTTCCATTCGGGAACCATTATTAGCTAAAGCAAACCAGAAGATACCCGATGTTCGGCCTTCATCTGTTGGCAAACTAAACATTTTGATATGAACTTGAAGACATCTCTTTTAATACCGGGCCACCAATACAATTTCTTCAAGTCGTTATACATTTTTGCACTACCCGCGTGAACAGGTAAACAACCATTATGAGCTTCGTGTAGGATCTTTCGAATAAACTCGGCATCTTTCGACATGCATACTCTGTCCCTAAACATCAAACTGCCGCTCGAACCAATCTAAAAATCTGTCTCATTATCCTTTTGACACTGAGCCCTTTTTGCTTGTAACTCACTATCATCCTTTTGAGCTTCATAAATTTGTTGAATGAATGATGACCTAGCTTTCAACTCGTCCAAAATCGAACCATCGCCGGATAGAGTCAATCTCATATTCATAGCTCTCAAAGCAAATAGAGATTTTCTACTCAAAGCATTGGCAACCACATTTGCTTTCATTGGATGGTAATCGATCATTAAATCATAGTCTTTCAACAACTCAAGCCATCTCTGTTGCCATAAGTTGAAATCTTTTTGTGTCATTAAGTACTTCAAACTTTTATGGTCGGTAAAGATATGACACTTTTCACCAAATAAATAATGTCGCCAAATCTTCAAGGCAAAGAAAATGGCGGCTAGCTCTAAATCATGTGTTGGGTAGTTCCTCTCGTGTGGCTTCAATTGTCTTGAGGCACACACTACTACCTTATCTTTATGCATCAATACACATCAAAGGCTATTCAGAGACGCATCACTGTAAATCACAAATTCCTTCCCGGACTCAGGTTGAACTAACACTGGTGCCTCGATCAATACTATCTTCAATTTCTCAAAACTTTGCTGACACTTCTCTGTCCACTCAAACTTAACATCTTTTTGCAGCAACTTGGTCATCAGAGAAGCGATCATCGAAAATCCTTTTACAAAGCATCTGTAATATCCTGCCAAACCCAAAAAGCTTCTAACTTCTAATACATTTCTCATCGGCTTCCAATCAACTATTGCGAAATCTTACTTGGACCAACTTGAATGCCATCTGTCGAAATAATGTGGCCCAAAAATTCAACTTCACTAAGCCAAAACTCACATTTACTTACAACTGTTTATCTCGCAAAATTTTTAAAACTGTTCTCAAATGTTCAGCATGCTCGTTTCTATTACAAGAATAAATCAAAATGTCATCTATGAATACCACCACAAACTTATCCAAGTACGGCCTAAAAATTCGATTCATTAAGTCCATGAATACCGTCGGGGTGTTAGTCAAATTGAAAGGCATTACGAGAAACTCATATTGTCTGTACCTTATACTGAAAGCAATTTTTGGCACATCAAACTCCTTCAACATTAACTGGTAATACTCAGATCTGAAGTCTATTTCGAAGAACACTGTAGCTCCTCTCAACTGGTCAAATAAATCTCGATCCTTGGCAAGGGATACTTGTTCTTTATCGTCACCTTGTTGAGTTGCCTATAATCGATACAAAGTCTCATCGATCCATCCTTTTAATTCACAAACAATATAGGAGCACCCCATAGACAAAAACTAGGCCTCGCAAATCCTTTGTCTGTCAATTCTTGTAGCTGGACCTTCAATTCCTTTAGCTAATTTGGAGTCATTCTATATGGAGCTAGCGGTACCGAGGTAATCCCTGACAACAAGTCAATGGCAAACTTTATCTCTCTAACAGGAGGTATCGTCAGTAACTCCTCTAGAAACACATCTGGAAACTCGCAAACCACTGACACTGACTCCACTTTCAATTCAGACTCTTTCGTATTCAATACATAAGCCAAATATGCTTCACAACCCTTTCTCAAACAGTTCTAAGTACTTATTAACGAAATCAACAGGCAACTCACTAGACTCATTTGTTTCAACCCGAAGGATTTCACCATTTTCACACTTTAGGTCAATAATCTTCTGTCTACAATTCACTTTAGCATCATGCATCGACAACCAATCCATGCCCAAAATGGCATCAAACTCATCGAATGGTAATAGCATTAGATCTGTTAGGAAATAGTGACCCTGAATCGCTAAGGGACAACTCTTACAAATCTTGTCAATTAACACACATATTCTTAGAGGGTTTGACACATTAACCATAAATTCAGTTGACTCTATAGGCAATTTCATATCATTTACCAATTCCATGCAAATGTAAGAATGTGTGGACCTGGGATCAATCAGTGCAACAATATTAACATTATAAAGAGAAAATATACCTGTAATCACGTCAGGGGATGACGCTTCTTCCTGGGCGTGGATGGCATAGGTTCTTACGGGTGCTCTGTCCTCCGATCTTATAGTTGAATCTCTAGCTATGCCTCTGCTACTAGCCCCCTCTTTCAAATTTCTAGTAGGCCTCCCTCTAGCGAGTATATTGCTCAATTTAGTGGTCTGAGTAGTTTCTTTCACTACCATTTCGGGGCAGTCTTTGATTAAGTGATCTAGGGAGCCACATTTGAAGCAAGCCTCGGTGACCATCCAACACTCATCGGGATGTCTCCTACCACAATGTTGATATTCGGGGTTACTTGGCTTAACATTGTCAATACTAGCTACAAAAGTGGTTTGAGCTTTAGCATCCGTATTTTGTCTCTCTCGAGTTCTACCCGGATTTCCAGCAGAAACGGTCGAACAGTTTGTCACATTTCTCACTTTCTTTGACGATGGTTGGACGGACTTGCTCATCGATCTCTTCTTCACATATCTAGCATCTGATTCAAACTTCCTTATTTCCTTACACAATTCTTCAGCCTTGCATGCCCGATCAACTAACACAACAAATTCTTTTAGTTCTAGAATCCCCACATACAACTTGATGTTTTCGTTAAGACCGTCCTCAAACCTTTTACATATTATTTCTTCTGTAGAAACACATTCGACCTTCTTTTAGCTCTAAGAATTCCTTTCGCTTTTGATCAATGAAGCGTTGACTTATATACTTCTTCCTAAACTCCACTTAGAAGAAATCCCAAGTAACTCTTTCGGTATGCACTACCAAGACTAGCGTTTTCCACCACTGATACGCTGAGTCTCTTAGAAGTGATATGGCATATTTTAAACACTCCTCGGGTGTGCAAAAGAGCTCATCAAATACTCAGATAGTGTTCTTTAGCCAAAATTCTGCCCTCTCAGGATCATCATCAACATTGGCTCTCAACTCCTCGGCTTCATACTTACGAATCTTGCCAACAAGAGGCTTACTCATTCTCACTATTTTTGCGCCTTGTTAAGCTACCAGAGTCGGTTGTGGGATGGGAGGAGGTGGGAGAGGTTGAGCATTCGGGTTCACCTGAATGAACTCCGTGTACCATTCACTCATTCTGTAGAGAAAGGCTTCCCGAGCCTCTTCTCCCCAACAAGCTTCAATATTCCTACTCTCGTGTCGCGCAGTCCCTTGAACAGAAACTGACACGTTACTTTCTACGTTGTCAGCTACTGTCGGGTCGGGATCTATTTACTATATGAAAACACAATTTAAAAGATCAGGAACAATCACACTATTAATATTCATAATTATGGCATGTATAGCTAGACTCTCACACTTGCTATGTTAGCCCGAAGGCCGACTAAACTATAACTCTGATACCACTAAATGTAACGCCCTTCACCTATAATCATCGCCGGACACGGGTATGAGGCGTTATCGAACTCACGCTTACGTAAACGTTCAATTACGATAATTAATTTCTATATAAAATTTAAAAATTTTCCAAACTTATTTAAAACATTCTTATTATGGACCTACGAGGCGCAAAAGATACGTTGGGTACGATCCGGGACTAAACCGGAGCTTTTCGAACACTTAAAAAAATTTGCCTCAAACAGGGCACACGCACGTATGGGACAAGGACACACCCGTGTAGGCAAGCCGTGTGGTCACACACACCAATGTCCCTAGCCCGTGTTGAATTATTTTTCAATTCAAACCTACAGTGGTTTTCACACGACTGAGCACACGCCCTTGTCCTAGGCTGTGTCCTTCACACGGCTGGGCACACGCCCATTTCTTAGCCCGTGTGAAAGATCTTGGGTATTCTGTTTATGACATCATCGCGAAGTTTTCATCACACGGCCAACACACGCCAGTGGATTAGGCCATGTTAAGCACATGGTTGAGACACACGACCGTGTCTCCACCTGGGTGTTTATTACTGGGCATTTAATTTTCATAAATTCAGGTGCAGGGGACACATGGCCTATCACCACACCCATGGGGTTGGACGTGTGTCGTACACGACCTAGACACACGCCCATGTGTCTACCCGTGTGGACAATTATAGGCTATTTTCCAAGCCAATTGCCACCCTGAAACACAAACCAATTTTGCCATTATTCAATATGGCACGATAAGTCATTCAACCATACAAAATATGACCTTTATACAACCAAATTTCATCCACCATCATCAAGCACACACATCACACCACATTCCACATAAACATTTCAAGCTTTCACCTTAATAGATTACAACACTTTAACAAAATATAACTTAACCAAATATGGCTCATTTCAAATGGCCAAGGTACCAAAATATCATTACCAACAGATGGACCCAAAATAACTATGACATACAACCAAAACACTAGACCACCTATACATGCCATAATTTCAAAGTTCATGACCAAAATACCAAAATAGTTGTTGACAGTGTTGATGGAATCCCTTTGATTACCGAACCTCGAGTTAGCTTGATAAACCTATAAGGGTAAGGAAAAATGAAGTGGTGAGCTATTAAGCTTAGTAAGCCTATATGCAAAATTAATGAGCATTTAAAACCAAAAATTCATATAAGGTGGAAAAGAGCTTTCTAGTGATCACATTAAGTTCGAGATTATCACTTACTCATATGATCTTATCACATATTTCAATACAAACATTAAGCACTTAGTACACATGACATTTTCATATAACCTGCACACACATAATTAACAAATGGTCAAATCTTTTTACATATAATCACATTTTATCGTATTGATTCGAATAACCCGTTGCACCACGTGAAATGCTAAAGGATACACAGAATAAGGTACAAGTGCCACACATAATGTAGCCGAAGCTACTGATGATTTGTAGCTGAAGCTACCACTTAACACATATCACATAAAGGCTCAATGATGAGCTAATCACGGGTCTGCTCACACAAGCTGACAATGTAGTCGAAACTACTTAGTGTTGCTCACACAAGCTAATAAGTATCCGCAACAAATGCAGGATTACCTAGCCACTGGTAGTCGAACTAGACTAGCACCCAGAATCACATATACAATCGATAACAGTCAATGGAATCCTAGTGACATGTCACTCGTATCCTAAATGATTCCTAAGGTTCAACCGGGACTTTTCTTCACTTATCTGTTTATCATAACACATATTCAATGATTTGTTATAAAATTTCAGATTTCTAATAATTAAAGTAATTAAACATAACAATTATAATAACTCATTATTACCATATAAGACTTACCTCGGTGCAAAATGCTAAACTTTACGATTTAGTCCGTAACCTTGCCTTTCCTTCAGTGAAGGTTGATTTCCTGTCTTTCTTGATCTATAACACCAAATTTAACTTATTCAATACACACATTACTCAATTTGACGTAAATTTATCCTATGGTAAATTTTACCATTTTACCCTTAACTTTGTTAATTTTTATAATTTAGTCTCTAGGCTCATAAAATGAAATGTATCTATTTTTCTACATTCCCAAGCCTAGCTGACCCTATTTCTCTCTTATAGTAGCCCATATTTCTCAACATTTCACAATTTATGCACATGTTTTACAACTTTTGCATTTTAGTCCCTAAATGTATTTTCATGAAAAATCACTTAGCAAAAGTTATTTACTACACATCAAGCTTTCATTCTCTACCATTAAACATCAAAATGCTCTCATGTGACACATGGGTAAATTTTTGAACATGAACCCTAGCTTAAAATAGTGGTAGAAATAACTAGGTCAAGTTACGAGGATCTAAAAAATACGAAGAACATAAAAAACGGAGCTAGGAGTCACTTACAATCAAGCTTGAAAAGATGAAAAGCCTAGCTATGGAGTCTCCTTTGATATTCAGCCAAGGTAGGAGAAAGATGGACACTTTTTGGCCTTATTTTTCCTTTTTATTTCTTTAATACCCAAATGACCAAAATGCCCTTAATAGCCTTCTTTGGAAATTTTTCCTTCCATGGGTATTTTTGTCCATCATGCCATAAAATGGTCTAAGTTCTAAATAAGGACCCCTAGTTTATGAATTCATTGAAATTTCACTCTAAGTGCTTCTAGAACACATATTTTGATTTTTTTTGCAACTTAGTCCTATCACTTAATCGGGCCTTCTATCGATAAAATTTATTTACTAAATTTTCACTTATGCAATCAATCACACAATAGACCTTAAAACTTTATCAGAATAAATTTTTCTATGTTAGATTCGTGGTCTCAAAACCACCGTTCCATTTAAGCCCTAATTCGGGTTGTTTCAGACTCATTCATCTCTTAACTTAAATGGTGCAATTAAGTCACAACTATTGACCGAATGGTCACCTTTTCATGCTAAATTGAACAACTATTTTGAGTGTGAATAGACTTGATGCTTTGGCAATTTCGAATAGCCCTTGAAGCTTTAAGTAGATGGCTGGCTCTTGGATTACCCTAGGACAAATTAACACATGCATTTGGACACACTAAATGCAAAAATAAAGCTATAGTAGATTTAGACAAAATTCAACTTACTTTTAGGACACATTAAACACACTTAAGACACATTTAAAAGATGTAATAAACTAGAACATAATTAACACACATATTAAATATGTAATAGCACAAGACATAAAAACATATTAAATTACTGTAAAAATAAAACATAAATAAATAAAAAGATATGGAATAAAATAAATTAGTTAAGATGTCCAGTTTTGGGCCTTAAGAGCCCACAATGCCTTTTTGGGCTTATTTGATTTAATCACGTTTTTAGACCCAATTGACAGTTTTGGTCCGGGCACAATTAAGGGATCCGAGATCACATCATTAGAATATTAAATTGTGAATCTAGTTTCAACCTCGTAACTGAGTTCAAGTCACCTGTAAGATTTATCGATGGATTAATATATTTGAGGACCTTATTGCTTGTATACTTTGTAATATACTGAACTCAGGTGTTTGAAATTGATAATGGTGAGTCATTTATATATCATGCCAGAATTACATATATGTATTATTATTCCTAGTCTTATGTTTCAAAACTCGTCCTGTTATTATATTTGCTCAAGAGTCGTCTTTTAGTTTTAGTACTTTCTGTGTTCTTTCTTGAGGACAAGCAATGACTTAAATATGGGGGAGTTTGATCTACCGCAATTTTTTATAGTATATTAAACCATTTTTTGTACTGAAGGAGCTTGTATAAAAGTAATTTGTTAGTTTTTACTTAGTTTTTCACTTTTAGTTCCCAAATTATAAGAAGTGTAATTTTAGCTAATTATATAACCTTAGGGGCCAAAATAGCCCTAACGAAAGGCTAACATATTTGGTGAGTGTGCATGGCATCATTTGAAGGCATATGAATATGAAAATGGCCGTAATGTTTCAACACGGAGTGGCGATGTCGCAACATAGTGAGTAGAGCATCCAAAGGAGTAATTTGCCTTCATTGTCGCCACACAGCAAGAGGGTGTCATGATATAGCTCTGAAGCCAAACTCGAGCCTATAAACTATTATTGATGTTGTAACATAAACTAGAAGATGTCGCGACACCGACCTGATGTGGAGAATTAATGAACTGAGGGTGTTTTGGTTTGTCCAAAAAACTTTAACAAGGAAACTTTAACTAATTTAGGTCAATGGACGACGGCCAATCGTTAATTTTATAAATAGGCTTCATTAAACACTTCATAAACATCTTTTTTGTAGCTTTAAAATTTTATTCTAGTTTAGGTTGCAACTTTCATTTAGTTTTTAGTTTTTAGTCTTTTGTACTTAGGATTCTTATTTGTAATTTAGTTTTATTTTCATTTGTGTTCTTTAGAGAATCTAACTTGTGGATTCGTCAAACTATTGTGGACTTCTGCACTTTCAATATTCAGTACAAATTAAGATTTCTCTTAAACTCTTATTCTTTATTTATTTTTCATATTTACTTCTTTTGTCAAGTTTATGTTGTTTATGGGATCTATGAGAAACTAATCCTTTTATGGGGAATTACCGAGTGGGTGTGGGAGTAATTAATTTTTATGTAGGATTTCTTAGCGAATCAACTATTTGGGATAGGAAGAACTTAAACCTTAGGCCTGACAACATTAGGAAGTCATTTAGGTGGGAATGAACCCAAAATTGGTATTGTTTATCCATGAACCCCTTACCCCATCTGATTTGGACTGTGAGGTTGAAAGATAAGTAGTTCTTACCGACTCGTTAGTTTAGTGGAAGATCAAGAGATCTTGTTAGGTTAGCGACTAGTTGATTAATTAGAACCTAAAATATAAATTAGTTATGACCACCGAAGCGAGTTTGTCTTCTATCTTTAGAATTGATCGAATCAACAAATTAGTTTTTCGTTTTCCTTTTTATGCGATTTATTCATTTTCTTACAAAATAAATTTTCTTCACTTTATGTCTTATCATAATATAATTTAATTAAAATACTAATTAGGTCTATTAACATCGAAGTGTTATTAATTTAGTACTCATCTCCCTTGGGTACAATCCACGGAGTACTTTCATACTTTGTTGTACAAACTATATTACAACCTAACCCGTATACTTGCGAAAGCCACCTAACTCTTCTATTTGGTTGTAGGAATTACACTCGCAGTCAAGCTTCTGGGAGTCATTCGCTTAGATGTTCAAGACAAAATATCTCCTGAATTGGACTTGATAGACGACATATTAGGCTTTAATCAATTTGCTCATTTTCAACTAGACTAAGGACATGTTTAGGTTCAACTACTAATACAAGTTGTCTTTCCGTATTACAATCTGACCATGTAATATCGCTTAGTATTAGTTAAACGTTAGATAACCAGTAAGCCAATATTTTCTTCCATTTTTCTTTGTGTGCAAAAACATTAAAGACAACATACAAAGGGTATTAATGTAATTAATGAATATTTTTATTAAACCAGTTTGTTTGAAAAATACAAATGTATATAGATAAAAAAATACTACACTTAGGGCACTAGATCCAACACTATTAGGTTCGCGTCGTCGCGTTCAATTTCAATCACATTGCCAACCACCTTGTTTCTCCTGTTCACCGAATTTTTAAGTTACAAAAGTTCCTAGTACGATCCCTATTCACATGAATTTTCTAATTTTATAGCACATAAATAATTATAATAAAATTTGTGTGGAGATAATAGTGCACAATCTAATTACAAACCCAAAATTTATGAAAAACCTAAAATACAATCGGTCTAATTTCTAATAATCAAAACCTTTGACAAAATTACTTTATAAAATATCATATAAATAAATCATACATCCATACACATACATCATTTTTTGAACATGAATATAACTTAAAGGAATGACACATCTTATCTCAATTTAGTCAAACAATGAGAGAAAGAGAGAAAATTCAGTATTCGCTTATATTATAAACATAACACAAACTGACTTTGATACTAATTGTTGAAAAAAGTAGTTTAGAAAATAGTCTCAATAGGCACAATGAAATTTTAAATTTTTTCCTTGAAATTTGAAATTGAGCCATTATGATATTTATAGGAATAAACTTAACTGAAATATACATATGCTTTGTGCAATGCGATCTAAAGTCAATCTCGACTTTTTACCAAATGACCTTCTTTGCTATTCTTGAACCATGAATTGCCTCGAGTGTGGGTTCGAACAACATGAACCAAATTATAGATTGAAAAATTTTATTTAACTTTCAGTAGAAAAGTCAATTCTCTCTCTAACCAGAAACTATGCGTTTTTCTCAAAAAATGAAATTTATTCTTCAAAATAAATTACCACTATTTTTTGAAAAAATAACGATGTATGTGAAGTGTGGTAAATTACGTAACACATAGTTCCTATTTATAGAGAAATAATACCAGAGTTCTGTTCGAACAAGGCTTGATTAAATAATAATATTTAAATAAAAAATATAACTTCTACTCTAAGTACAAGTGAGAGGTGGTGGCACCTTTAGAGATACACTAGGGTTGCTACCTCTTGCCTGTTATTTGGCCCTATTAGGCCTTTCATGTATTGGACCAATTATACGTGTTTCTTGGACTTTTATCCAACACTTATAATTTATTTAATTCAATATTAAATTTCTATTTCCCAAATATTATCTATTTAATCAATTAATTAAATTAACTAAATTAATTTCTCTATTAAATTAAATTGTTAATTTCTCAATTCATTTCTAATTCTATTAAGGTTATAACAATTTTACCGTAATAGAATCTATGAGAAAAATACATTTAATGTCTTATTCAATAAATCCATAATGATTGATTAATTTAATTCATTCTTCCAACTTCAATTATCTAATTACAGTTAATTAAATAATAATTCAAAGAATTTAAATTAATTTCTAAGTTATCTTCTATACTTAGGGAGAAAACACATTCACTATGTATAGTGATACATAAGATCTAGTTTTCTTACTTTATTGTTTTCATTCAATTCTTTTTATTGGTTCTACATTCAATTTGTTTCTAGTTATCTCAAGCTAGTAAAGGGATTGGTTGAATATATATAATTAAGGCTCAAATAATTTGTAATTAAGTTTCAACTTTCTGCCTATTCATTACAATATTATTTAGTCATGAAGTCATTTCACTAAAGTATCATGATTGAGCTCTCCATTATTATATCCTATCACAAAACTACTTATCAACTTCTCATCCAATGACTTTGTAACTGTATTACCCTAATAGGATATTCATTACAATATTATTTAGTCATGAAGTCATTCCACTAAAGTATCATGATTGAACTCTCCATGATTATATACTATCACGAAACTACTAATCAACTTCTCACCCAATGACTTTGTAAGTGATCCTTAATTTTTTGGGATCTGTTTGGTCTCTCATATGATCATATTTTATCTAATGGTAGTCATTACATCTTCCTTCATGAAAAATTAATTACTATCAAATTAGCCCTTAAACTTGCGTTGTTTGTCAACTCACCTCAAAATGAATGGAAAAGTTAATATTATTGCCTTTGCTGACGTAACGTACATTGGATTGTCGCATGGATGTTACGCAAGCAATTTATTAACTTTTTAAAAAATTTTAAAAAATAAAAAAATACTTTAAAATTATAAAATTATAAAAAAATATTTTTATATTTAAAAAAGTAATTAATTGTTAATATGGTATACACATAACAATTCACATGTATATCACATCATTAAAGTTAATCAATATTAAATTTTCCATCTATTTTGAAAATATTTGACAAACAATACAAATTGAATGACTTAAAGAGACAAAAAATTAAAGAAAATGTTGAAATAATTTTTTTTGTAAAGTTGAAAAGTCAAATAAAAAATTATAACAAAAAAAATAACGGTTAAGATAGGCAGCTGCAGCATAAAGACAATAATGATCTTTGACCGTAAAATGTCACCAATCCAAATCCACGATCATCTTTAATTGTAGAAACCTGGGCAATTAAAGACCTTATCGAGAAAGAGTCTACATAAGGAAAACAGTTACTCTTACTCCTTAGCTTCTTACTCTTGTATTTTAGAAAATTCAATTATAAAATTAACGAGTCGAATACTAATTAATGACCGAATTGAATTGGATAGATCCTACTTAAACACCGTTTTAAGTGCCTTTTTGTACGTTACTTCTGTTTTCTCTCTTTGGTTATGGAAAAGGAATGCTTTCCTTTCTCCTCTCCTCTTCAGGAAATTCTCTCAAAACAAAAGTTTCGGTAATCTCCATTTTCTATCAGTAATCAGATATTAACCCATCATCAATTAATGGTTAGTTTCTTCTCTTCTTTCACAACCTTGTTTGTTTCTCAAGAAAAAAAAAACCATAACGCATTTGGTTTACTCTACATTTCCATTGGAAATAAATATATTCTTACAATTGGGTTTTCTGATTTCTTGGATATGAAGAAATTCCGGGAAACAATTTGGTAAGCCAATTTATTATTTGATTAACAGGTTTTGGACAGGGTAAAAGAAATTTATTAATGGCATATAAAGTGGATCATGAATACGATTATTTATTTAAGATTGTGTTGATCGGAGATTCGGGTGTAGGAAAATCAAATATTCTTTCAAGGTTTACAAGAAATGAGTTTTTTTTGGAATCAAAATCAACCATTGGTGTCGAATTTGCAACTAGGACTCTTCAGGTTAGATTTCTGTGTACTATATACATATGATATATACATAATATATCTTTTCTAAGTAAAAGTATCACAACAATTCTATATTTTAGATTGCATTTTTGCCTAAAAATTGACAAACAATAGGCAAATTAATTCTTCTACATCTAACAAATTAGTCTATCTTTCCATTACAATTGTGCCATTAAATGCTTATTTTGATGTTTCTTTTATATAAAACATAAAAACAAATTTAATCCTTTCACTTTTCATATATTTTATACATTTTTATTTTAATATGTACAATATATTACAATCATCAATTGTATATTTATACATTCTATTTATAAATCTATTTACTAAGTGTCACCCATCAATCGTGTCCCAATTCAGTTAGGGAAAATATTTTAATATACCTTCACAGTTCACATTAAAAATAAATTATATTATAAAAATATGTATATGATGAGATTTGAACTCATGTCTATTGGATTAGCAAAATTTTATATTTACCAATCAACCAAAATTTTGTTTTGAGAAATTTATACATTTTAATTTTATTATGTATATTTTACCTCCATCAAATGTATATATTAATTCATGGTAAGCTATTTTTAAACAAAAATACATGTTCTAAATATGTTGTTTCGATACGCATACTCATGTGATAGAGTTTTTTTATTAATGATGTTGATTGAGGTAGTCTCACAAATTAACTCGACACCAACATAGAATTGATGATAGAATAATGATAAACAATTGTATTAATTTAGCAATCTTAGTTTTATATGTTTTTGTATTTAAATTTCTTTTTGCTTACAATTTAATCTATTCTTTTTCATTTTAATATCGTACATATTGTATATGTTATTATAAATTAGTTTCAAATCATACTTTTTATTATTTATTATATGTTATTATTAAATACATCTCTAAATTTATGATAAGATTTCTAGTAAGTAATGTTGTCTATATAAAAAATTTATACTAAATAAACTTTTAGTATTAAATCATGGTGCATATATAAAGTAAAGAATATAGAATGGAAAATAATAATATATTTATTTTCAAAATTAATAATATATTTATTTAATTGATTGGAAAGGTGTTAAGATATTAAAATATTAAAATTAATGAGATTTAGACAAAAAAGAAAGTAAGTTACGAAATTTATCCTATAAAATTATAAATTCTATAAAATAATATATTTGATGTTAGGCATATTACATTTTTAAGGAAAGAAAGTTTGAACTTTGAATGTGACATTATTAGGAAGAATGATCACGAATTAATAACATAAATAATAATAGTATATATATATATATATATAAACTTTAGTGAGTAAATCACAAAAGAAAGTCAAATTAGAAAACTTCGTGTCCAAACATAATTTGTCGTATTTTATATAATTATTTTAGGGGTTAAAATCAAATTTTGAAGAATTTGGAGGTAGCGAGGCCTTCCCAGCCTTTTTACATTCTTCGGATATTGATGTTGGATATGAATAATTCAAGTAAAATGAAGCTTAAGACATGTTGGTTGCATTTCAGGTAGAAGGGAAGACAATTAGAGCCCAAATATGGGATACGGCTGGTCAAGAGAGGTATCGAGCCATAACAAGTGCTTACTATAGAGGTGCAGTTGGGGCATTGTTGGTTTACGATATAACTAAAAGGCAAACCTTCGACAATGTCCTAAGATGGTTACGTGAACTAAGAGACCATGCTGATTCAAACATCGTCATTATGATGGCCGGAAATAAGTTCGATCTCAACCATCTTCGAGCGGTCTCAACGGAAGATGCTGAAGGCTTGGCCGAGAAAGAAGGTCTTTCATTCCTCGAAACATCCGCACTAGAAGCTTTCAATGTCGAGAAGGCATTTCAGACAATCTTGTTGGATATTTATCAGATAATAAGAAAAAAGGCGTTGGCAGCACAAGAAGCGGGCTCCACCACTGGTGTTCCTCATGGAACCACCATTAAAGTCTCCAATCTGCAAGATAATGGAACCAAGAATGCTTGTTGTTCCACCTAAAATGTGGGTTTTAAGGGGACACTACAGGTGATGCAAATGTTGTATTGGCAGCCGGAACGTTCTGTTTCATTTGGGACAGACAGGGAAAAACACTTTGTTATATAACCATCTTAAGACAATGCAGGAAACAGGTTTCTGATTCAGAAGAACCACAGATTATGATGAACAGAACGAGGACGTTAGCAGTCTTATATGATATGGTTTTGAACTCATAAAGGGTTTTGACAGGGAATTATTTGAGGATTTTTTTTTTCTTTTAGGCAAAGAAAGGCAAAACCTTGCTTATGCTTGATTTTTTTTTTTTTTTTAAACTTGAAATAAATGTTGTTAATTATATTCATGTTGTATACTAACCTTCGTTTTGTGAACATTATAGTTACCCAATTAATTAACGCAATTATCTTCAAAAATATAATTTTAAAAAAATTCTCATTACAATTTTACAATTTTTTTTTCTAATTTTTATTTCTAGCATCATAATTTTTAAAAATATATAAACAACTTTAAAAACGTACCTAACTTTTAAAAGATAATATATTTGTAATATTATGAATGCGATTTATATTTTAATTATGAGAAAGAAAATATATAATTAATTATTCAAAAATTTAATATATATATATATATATATATTAAGTAGTTGGATTTGAATTCATATCAAGTCTGGCGGATCTAAGAATAGGATGTGTAGTAGTGAAATTATTTGTTTGGAGAAATGTAATCCACCCATTTGCTTCTTTTGGCGAATATGAGCGGGCATATAATAATCGTCATGTAAGAAAGTGAAGATTCTATTTCAGGCCATTATGCTATTTATGGGAAACGAATATGTAAGCGAAAAGGTAATTATGGTATGAGTTACCACCAAATGTATAGTACGCCTAGTTCGTCTGACAATTATGCTAGTTGGGTTGTAAAGTGATCTAGTTAGGAACCAACTAGATTGACTGGTTTAATATCCATTATGCAGGATTCTCATTTATGTTTCTTCTGAAATTTGTAGGCTATTAAGAAGGACAAATTCTAAATTTCATGACACAGGTTAAGTTCCACTACGTAGAAGTGGGTTATATATGTGTGAGAAGGGTTCTGAGAAATGTTCTTCTTTCTTCAAAACTACTCTTTGATTCTTTTCCTGAATCTAATTGTATCTCTTCTCCATTAAATTGGAAGTTAAGGGTTTGATTTAATCAGTGGTTGTCCCACTTCTTGGTAAGTACTATAGCTCTACATGTAAGTTTTTGAAAGAGTAGATTGCTAAAAGTTATATGAACAGTAAGTTATGAATACAAGATCTTGCATAGGGTTTATCTATGATTGAGATATTAGCAATATGTATGTAAATGGGTTTTAATGGTGAATATGTATTCTTTAAGCAGTTGTTGCTGTTGGGTTGAGAAAGGTGTCTAAGTTTGGAGCTTCAAACTTCAATAGGTGAATATAAGGTGAGTCCTTAATATCGACTCCTACAATTCCTTCTAGATAGTTCTTTTGTGATCGATGTTCTAGTAACAATGCATGAGTACTTGAATGATTACTGAATATATATATATATATGTGTGTGTGTGTGTGGAATCTTGGTATAATGTCCTTGTGAGTCAAGTATGTAATGAATTGTATGTATGGGTGTATGTGATTTTGTGAAGCAACTATGTGTCTATGTCTAGGACGTATATTGTGATGCATGATCGTGTTTGTAACAGCCCGTTTTTAGTGAAATCGGAATAGTAGTTTCGAAACCATAAATCTGACGTCGAAAAATTTATTTTAATATTATTTTGAGGTCTACAACATGATAATATGATTGCATGAAAGTTTCGTTAAGAAATTTTACCATTTGAGTGCTTAATTTGTGAAAAAGAACTAAATCACGTAAAATGTAAAACTTGCATTCTATAGGATAATGGTACCAATTTGCTATGAAATTAAATAGCTGGAGGGTTTATGTGGTAAATAAACCACTTTTATCATGATTGGACATTTATGGGCATCATTTAAATGTTATAAAGTTTATATATTAAGGTTAAATTAGTAAATAATCAAATAACTTTAATTTAAAATAGTTAAAACATAAAAATACCATTATTTTTACTTCATCTTCATCGAAATTAACCTAAGAGAAAGCCATTCATGGAGTTTAAAGGTTCGGCCATGAAGTTTGTGAATGCATGGTATGTTTTTTTTTACTTGGTTTTTAATGATTTCTATGTTTTTGGAGTCGTTGTAACTTAATCTAGCTAGCCTAGGGACTAATTTGCAAAACTGTTAAAGTGTTTGAGTTTTGCCATTGATGAATGTGTGAGTATTTTGATGTTTGATGATAGAAAATGCATCCTTATTGTTAGATTAATAAGTTTTGTAAAGTGATTTTTAGTGAAAATGTCAATTATGGATTAAATTGAGAAATGTGTAAAATCCATGGTGAAAAGTGTGAATAACTGAAAAATATAGGCTGCTAGGGGTCTAATTAATATTCGGCCATAATGGGTTAGTACTTAATTGCGTGAAATTGCATTTTTATGTGATAAGGACTAGATTGTAAAGAAGTTAAAAGTTTAGGGGTAAAAGTGTAAATTTGCAAAATATGTATTTTGGGCTAAATTGAATAGAATGATATTTAAATAAGTTAAATTTGATTATATATAGAGCAAGAAAAGAAAATATCAGAATTAGATCAGGGAAAAACAAAGTAGTGGATTGATAGCTCGATTTTCATCATATACATTCGAGGTAAGTTCGTATGATTAAAAAGCTTTATATTACATGTGTTTAAATACTTAAATTATGTGATTGTGATAAAATGACATCTGCGAAAGTTATCATCAAGGCTTCGATAGAGAATAGATCTCGCTCGAACCTTAGGAATAGATAGGATACAAATGACATGTCATTAGGGTTTACCGTGATTATGTGATTGGGTGCTGGTCCTGTATGTCATACCAGTTGTTGAGTTTACCGGCATGTGTTACGGTTACTCGACAGCTTGTGTGAGTAGCATCGTGTAGCTATGTCTTGACCAACAGCTTATGTGAACAGACCTAGTGATGGCTTGAGAGTAAGCATTCATATGTGATTTGTGATAGAAGTGGTTTAACCACGTATATGGCACTTAGTTTGCGAGATACCTGAGTATCTGATATTATTCTGAATGCTTCAACGAGCAAAGATGATAGTATGAGGATAAAATGGATGATATGGAACGGTTCAGGTACTCGTGATAAGTTCGACAAGTAGTGATAGTTGATAAATTCAATGAAAAGTAAGTAAAAGTTGATGAATTTATACATGATTCACTTGGTTATAGCAATGTGGGAATTGTTGGATTGAATGAAGCTTATTTATATTTACTTATGCTTTTTTAAATTGTGAATGAATTGTTAAATTCTATTTATTAGCCATACGAGCTTACTAAGCTTAATAGCTTACTTTGTTTTCTTTTCTATGTTTATAGTGTTTCGGAAGCTCACTCGGATTGGAAGTCGTCGGAGATCTCATCACACTATCTAGCTGTTGTTTTGGTACTTTTGGACTCAATGTATTTTGGTTATATGGTATGCATAGGTCTAATGGCTAATAAAGCCTATATGTTTTGGTTATGTGTTTAGCCATATGATTTGGCTTATTTTGGTAAACCTAGTTATGTAAATATCTGCAAATGGCCTTTGATATTTCGTTTATAATTGATATGTGAATGCTTTGTTGTGAATTGATATTTTGAGTATAAAATGATAGGATTTGAGAATGTGGGATCCATGTTGATTTAAGGACAAAGTCTAATAGGTGAGTTTGACTATTTAGGTAGTTTTTGGATGTGAAATTGGTATGAATTTGAATATCCAATTGTGATATTATGATTAATGTTATTGTTGGTATTGGAATTGTATGAATTGGACTTGTTTGTGGTTTTTTGAAAGCCTATTGAGGATATGGATATATGATATTTGATATGCTTAGGTTGATGCAAGTTTGAGCGAGAAATGTGGCTTGGAATATAGCCTATTTTTGTCCACACAGGCAGAGACACAGGCGTGTGTCTCAGTAGTGTGTGACACACAGTTAGGTGACACGGTTGTGTGTCCCCTGTAGTTTTTAATGAAAGCAAGTTAGTGAGTTACATGGGCTAGTCACAAGGGCGTGTGGTTGGCCGTGTGACACAACTCAGAGAGTTACACGAGGTCGGACAATGTCTGGGACACGACCATATGATCCCATTTTGAATGTCCACACAGCCTGTGACACAGGCGTGTCTTTTGGCTATGTGAGACACAAGACCTGGCCATATGGGCGTGTGTCCCTTTTATGTGAAAATTTTCAATGTTTTCCCAAAATTTTCCTAAGTTCTCGGTTTAGTCTCGGATTGCATTTAATGACTGTTTTAGCCTTTGAAGGCTCGTGTTAGGGACTATATGAATGTGTATGAATGTTTTATGTTTAGAATGAGAATGTATATGAAATGTATAATGAATTATGTTATAAGTCCAGTAATGCTCCGTAATCCTATTCCGGCGACAGATACGGGTTAGGCGTGTTACAGTGTTGATGTGTGTGAAACATGTATTGAAGTTTGATTTGGTTAAGAAAATGAGTATAGCCTAACTAAATGTGTATTTGTGTTAGATATATGATGCGTGATTGAAAATATGGGATAAATGGGGTGTAACGGAGTGTTGGAAGATTATATGATGTAAGTCTTGACACCATAGTGGTATTAGATGAAGCCTATCGGGACAGTAAACACAAATTTTGGTATGACTATAACACCCTTCGCCCAAGTCCGATGTCGGGACCAGGTACGAGCCATTACCGGACTTACAAACATACAATCACTCAATCTCGACTTACAATTTCCACGAAAATTTAAAACTTTTTAGATCTTATTCAAAACACTCTTATTATGGGCCTACAAGGCCCAAACGTTACAATGGATGCGATCTAGAACCAAACCGGAAACTTTTCATTCACTTAGAAAAATTCTACTTAAAATAGGGCACACGCCCGTGTGGGCAAGCCATGTTGTTGCACACGCCCATGTCCCTAGCCCGTGTGGAATTGATTTTCATTTCGAACCTACAGGGGTTTTCACATGGCCGAGCACAAGCCCGTGTCTTTGGCCCGTGTCCTTCACACGGCCCTAACACGCTCGTGTCCTCACCCCGTATGAAAATTTGGGGCATTCTGTTTATGACGTCATCGCGAAATCTTCGTCACACGGCCAAGCCACATGCCCGTGGCTATGCCGTGTCTATCACACGATCGGGACACATGACCGTGTCACCAACCCGTGTGTTTACTACAAATCATTTAATTCCCATAATTTTAGGTGCAGGGGACATACGGCCTATTAACACACCTGTGGGCTGGCCGTGTGGCACACATGGCCTAGACACACGCCCGTGTGTCTACCCGTGTGGACAATTATAGGCTATTTTCCAAGCCAATTGTGTAAGAGCTCAATTTTTACCCTAATCAGAACGATGGTTTCAGGACCACGAATCCGAGTCATAAAATATTTAAATATTAATTTCTGTGTTATGAATGTGTGAATTAGCTTGAGTAAAAAATTTCGTTTTAAAATTATGTCGTTTGGATACCCGATTTGATAAAAAGGGCTAAATCGCATAAAGTGAAAACTCTGTGGTTGATTGTGTAATGGCCAAATTGTAGATGTTTTTATATCTGGAAGTGGTTAAGATGCAATTATGCCATTTAGTTAGGTAATGGACGGCATTAACCTTGATATATAATGGTTTCTTGTTTTATTAATAAGGTTAAAAATATAAAATGATAAATATGTTATAAAATAAAACATAAAAGAAAAGATGCATGCATTCATCTTTTTGGGATGACCAAAACTAGATAAGGAAATATAAAGAAGAAGAAAACAACATTCGGCCATTCATAAGCTTGATTCAAGATTAAGAACCGAAAAGATCGGACGTGGATCGGGGAAAAACAAAAATTGTTGAACAGTCGAAAATTTCTGTCCGTCGATATCCGAGGTAAGTTATTAAGCAAATAGTTGTTGTTGAATTGAATAACTATAATTTGTATGTGTTTATGTCGATTTGAATGATATATATATATATATATATATATATATAGTAATGCAATTGCCAAATGAATAATAGAAAATGAGATGCGTTGAGTTGTTGAACCATGGCACTAAGTGTGCGAGTATAAATCATTCGATTATGAGATTTGCACTAAGTGTGCAAGATAGATTATAAAGCACTAAGTGTGTGAGCTTAATTATCGACCACTAAGTGTGCGGTTTTATATACATATCATTAAATGACTATAAGCACTGAGTGTGCGATTTTATCGAGTAATCAAGGATAGCCGAATAAGTAAATGCTAGGAGTTTCGTAGGAAGTAACTATTATTTATGTGCTCGAACTTGTGAATGGTAAGCCTCGAACCTATGTGGTGGATATAATTGAGTTTAAATGTATGTGGCTGATCGTTGTAAAGACGAAATGCTAGATAGATATACATTTAAAATTGAACGAAAAAATATGTGAATATACATATACTATCCTGATATGTTATAAGAAATGCTCAAAGAGATTTGGCCAATTGAGGGAATGTAAGAGTAAATATGTTTAATAGCTTGGTGCTTGAATATATTGATGTTGTATGATGATTCCATGCCATAATGTATTCGGTCTTATGATTGATGGTAAAGAGGTACTTTGGGAGTAAGTAATAAATATTAATCTAGTTGAATTATTGGTTTTTGATGAATAAAATGTCATATGAATTAGTAAATCGAAATTATGTGATTTAGTAGTACGAATTAGTTAAATTGAATTTAGTTCCTTAATTTGAGTTAGCAAGTCAATTAAATGTCCAAATTGCTTATAACTTACTAAGCTAAGATGGCTTACTTTGGGTGTGTGGTTGCTTGTCTTTATTTTAGATTTTGGAGATCACTACTTGCTCGGGGATCGTCTGTGGAGTTCATCACACTATCGCTTATATTTTGGTACTTTTGAAAGTTTAAGTTTGAACTTATGGCATGTATAGACTAGTTTGTAATAAGTTGAATTTGAATAATGTGTTTAATGAGCCATGCGAAAATGGCCAAATTTGATTATTTAGTCGATGTTATTTTGAGTAATGTTTATAGGTGTGCCCTGACTAAATGATGGTTGATGATATTGCTTGTGGTTTGAGTATGTTTTGAAAGTTAAAGACTTATCATCGATCCATGGAACAGTTATGTTATATGTGATGTTATAAAAAATTAGATGTGGATGACTAACTTAGTGATTATGCTCAAATTATTGTGGTTGGATGAGTAACTTAGTGATTATTCAAACATATTATACACCTCAGACTAGCTTGACGAACCTACAAGGGAAGGGAAAGACAATGGGGTAAGCTATAAAGCTTAGTAAGTCTATATGTAAAAGAAATGAGTATTTAAACTAAAAAGACATAGATAATGGAGGATAAATTTTCCAATCATACAATTAAGTTTGGGAAATTTCACTTATTCATATGATCTGACCACATGATCCATTACATACATTAAGTACATAGCACACACAATAATTTTCATATAACCTGCACATACACAATCGTGAACACATGGTTAAACCTTTTCGCATGCATTCACATTGTATCATATTAATTCGGATAGCCCGATAAACCATGTGGAACACTAAAGGATACACAAAAATAAGGCACAAGTGCCATGCACATAATGTAGCCGAAGCTACCACTAATATGTAGCCGAAGCTTCCACTTATCACATAAGGCTCAATAATGAGCTATTGCTGACGGTGTAGTCGATTCTACTCAATGCTACTCACACAAGCTAATAGGTATTCGCAACAAATGCAGGATTACCTAGCCACTGGTAGTTGAACCAGACCAGCACCCGAAATCACATAAACAATTGATAGCAGTTGATGGTTTCCTATTGACATGTCACTTGTATCCTAACGATTCCTAAGGTTCAACCGGACTTTTCTTTACTTATCAGTTTATCACATTCCATAAATAATAAGTCGATATAGAATTTTAGAATTTCAAATTAATTAAACTAGTTAAACATAATGATTAAAAATAACTCATTATTTACATATAGGACTTACCCGTTACAAATATGCTAATCTTTTTCGATTTCATCCGACAACTTGCCTTTTCCTCAGTCAAGGTCATTTTCGCGTCATTCCTGATCTATAACACCAAATTTAACTCATTCAATACATACATTACTCAATTGGACACAAAATTATACTATGGTAAATTTTTACCATTTTACCTCTAACTTTGTCAATTTTTACAATGTAGTATCTAGGCTCGTAAAATGGAATGTATCAATTTTTTCTACATTCCCAAGCCTAGCCGAACATATTTATCTCCTATATCAGCCCAAAATTTTCAATTTTTCACAATTTATGCACATATTTTACAACTTTGCATTTTAGTCCGTAAATATATTTTCATGAAAAATCACCTAGCAAAAGTTGTTTACTACACTTCAAGCTTCCATTTTCTACCAATAAACATCAAAATGCTTTCATGTCACACATGGGTAAATTTTTAAACATGAGCCCTAGCTTAAAATAGTGGTATAGAAAGCTAGGTCAAGGTACGAGGATCTCAAAAATAAGAAGAACATGAAAAATGGGGTTAGGAATCTCTTACTTGGAGCCTGAAAAGATGAAACAAAACCCTATCTATGGAGAAAGAGACATTCGGTCATACATGAGGAAGATGGACACCAATTTTGACTTATTTTCCCTTTTTATTTCATTTAATAACCAAATGACCAAAATGCCCTTAATGGCCTTCTTTGCAAATTTTTCCTTCCATGGGCATTTTTGTCCATCATGCTATAAAATGGTCCATTTGCAAAATAAGGACCTCAAATTTATGAATGAATATCAATTACACACTAAATTTTTCTAGAACTCATATTTTGAAATTTTTGCAATTTAGTCCTATTACTTAATCGGGCACTTTATTGGTAAAATTCATTTACTAAAATTTTCACTCATGCATTCAATCACAAAATAAACGTTAAAACTTAATCGGAATAAATTTTTCTATGTCAGATTCATGGTCTCAAAACCACCGTTCCGTTTAAACCCTAATTCGGGCTGTTACAATGACACTTCTGAAGAAAGTTCATGGCAATGGCACATCCTAGAAAAAGCCGATGAGTTGTAACACCCTAAAAATTGGGCTAGTAGAATCGAGTTAGTAAATCAAGGGTTAGTGAACCAAAAACCGTAATTAGGTTAGATAATTGAATAATTAGGAATTAATAAAATAAAATATTAAAATAATTAGAATTAAAAGAATAGGTTAAGAAATTAAAATTAAATGTCCGAGAATTAATTTTAGTTAAAACGGATATTAAAAACGAGGTTTGATTTATAAATAATTTAGAAAATAAGCTTTAATTGACAATAAGCACCTATTTGAAAAAAGGAAGAAACTAGAGGTGGTTAAATGGGTAATGACCCAATTTTAAAAAATTGGTTGCCTCTTTAACAACCCCCACCATCTTTTCCCTCTCATTTTCACATCTCTTTCAAAAATTTCCAAACACCAAATCAAGGCTTTTCCCCAAAAATTAGTTAATCATTTATGATTTCAAACTCTCCAAACACAAAATCCTCATTCAATTTTAAAGATTAATCACGCTTTCATCCTCAACTTATCAAAAGGTCTTCACAATTTGAGCTCGAATTAGCTTCATTGCTTGTAGATTTTGCAAAATTGAGGTGATATTGTAACTTTTTATGATTAAATTAAGTGATTTGTTATTTCAATTCAAGATTTAATTGACTTAATGAAGATTTCAATGGATTAATTGATTTTAAGTTTATTTTTGGCTTGAAAATGGTAAATCTTGTATTTCTTAGCAAAGTTTCAGTTTCAAAGTTATTTCTAACTCATTTTGATCTAATTAAAAGGTTTTTAATCTTGATTTAACAAATCCTTTAGTAAATTGAACCAGTTGAATGTTTTCCCTTTTTTGATGTTCACACAAACTTAATTTTTTCAGAAAAATTAAATTTTTGTATTTAGATAAAATTTATGGTTTTGATCTATAATTAGGTGATATTAGGATGTATAAAGTTGAAATCTAATATTAGAAACTAGATTTGAGTGGTTAAACATCTATTTCGACAAAACTAGCTAAGTTTTTTATATAAAAATTTGGAGATTGTGATCTGTAATTTTAGAGGGATTGAATTATGTTTTTTTGTTCTTCATAATGTCCTTATATTATGTTTGATATGTATGTGAAGTGTCAACTCATTTGGAATGTAACACTTCGAATTTTGGGGTTAGAAGTTTTGAGATTTGTAGGTAGGGTTAGTGGTTAGATCGGACAATTGAGTTTGCTTTCGTGTTCTAGTATTAGAATGGGCCTGTTGGTCTGGTGGTTGGTTGTGTGGTTGTGTACCTTTGGGTTTTGAGTTTGAATCCTCATATGTGTATTTTGAGGGATTATTTATTTCTTTTAGTCTTAAATTTGTTTTAAGTTTGAGATATTTATTTATCACTTTTATTTATTTTATTTTTTAGAATAAAAAAAAAGAAACTCAACTAATCCACATTCCCATTGTTTGAGTTCGATGTAAACCTTCTTATATTTTTCCCTAAAATAAGTCAATTTCTTTTAATTCTTTGCTTCTCACGTTAATTGCTATCTGTCGAAGGAGTTTTTGTATGTGTATTCGATTCTTCAGAATTGGAAGAGGTAAGTTTCATTTTTGGGTTTAGATAGAATTCCTTTCATTTTCTTTTACTATTAAATTGAAGATTTTATAAATTGGTATTTTCATTGAGGTTTTTGAATCGATTGGAGGAGCGAATTGAACAATTCTGGTGTTTGCTATTGTGTCTAAGGTGTGTGTTAGGAAACTTTCTTTTTTCGTTATCGAATTTCTGATTTGTTTTCGTGAAATTCAATATGTTTCATGTGTTTTTTAATTTGACCAGTCGAAGTGTTGATTGTTGTGGAAATTGCTTGTAATTCTGAGTGTTTTTGGTGTGTTTTCGTGTAATTGAGGGCTGGGGATTGTTTTGACATCAAAGGCACGTTTTGTAGCCTATTACGATGTGGTTTCATGACCACACGGTTGGCCACAAGGGTGTACACCCCACTTGGTGGCTCACACGGCCATGTGGAATTTGGAATTAGGGTTTTTGGGCAAATTTTAGTGCCACACGGCCTAGCCACATGGGCATGTGTTCCAGATGGGCATGTGAGATCTCCACACGGTTGTGTCTCCTCTGTTATTAATTTTTAGCACTTTTTGATTGTGAGTTACACAGGCTGATCACACGAGCGTATGTCCCCCCACACGAGTGTGTGTGGCCTCCACATGGGCGTGTAGACCCCCACAAGACCTGGGTACTTTCCATATGGCCGGGGCACACTGCCATGTGGCCTTATGTCACCAATTTTTGTACTGTATCTGTTTTTGTTCTGATTATGATTTTATGTGTTTCGACCCTTGGTTAGGTCTTTTTAAGGGTGATTGGGACTTTGTTTTGGCTTGGACTTGTGCGTTATTCGCAATCATAGCTCTAATTAAGTGATCCAATTTAGTGTTAATTGATGTTATGTTATATTTGATTCCGATTTTGGGCATTTGAATGTGTGCATTTCTGATTCTATACTCTGCTTCTGTAAGTTTGTCTTGAAATGGTGTGCATTTGCATTTGCATTAATCTTTTTGGGTATGGTTGGGAAGAGAAGGGAGTCTTGTAACACCCCTAACCCGTATCCGTCACCAGAATAGGGTTATGGAGCATTACGAAACTTATCACATATTAATCATACATTTTACATTCATTTGTCATATCCAAATATAATTCATTCACATATAATCCTATAGTCCCTAATATGAGCCTTTGAGGGCCAAAACAAGCATTTAAAGTAATTCAGTACTTAATCATAAACTTATGAAAAATTTAAGAAAACTATGAAAATTTCCAAGTACAAGGGACCGGGCCATGTGTCTCTCACGGCCAAAAGACACGTCTGTGTCACAGGCCGTGTGGACATTTAAAATGGGATCACATGGCCGTGTCCCAGACCGTATCCTACCCCGTATAACTCTCTGACTTGTGTCACACGGGCAACCACATGCCTGTGTAACTAGCCCGTGTAACTTACTATCTTGCTTTCATTAAAAACTACAGGGGAGACACGACTATGTCACCTGACCGTGTGTCACACACTTTTGAGACACATGCCTATGTCTCTGTCTGTATGGACGAAAATAGGCTATTTTCTAGCCAGATTTCTCACCCAATTTTGGTTCCAACCTACACACTTCAAAAGGATATAACCACAATCTAAATAGGCCTTTAAACCAACCAAAACCAAGCTTAAAACATGCCTTTTAATTACCATTAACCCAAATGCTAACAAGCATCACAATTGACCATTCAAAAGTATACCAATCACTTTCAAAAGTTACCTAATTGATCATAGACATATATGCACCTTAATGCCCAAAACATAACATGAAAACTACTTCACCAATTCAACCAATAGATACCAAATTACCAATTCACAAACAAGACAATTTCCATGACAATCATTAGACATACTCAAGGCTATTAAACTTCATACAAAATAAGGCCAACCAACTATATATATATACATACCAACTTATGCCAAATCTAGCCAAATCACATGGCTAACACATAATCAAAACATATAGGCTTCATTAGCCAATAAACCTATACATTCTATATAACGAAAATATATTGAGTCCAAAAATACAAAAACAATTGTTGGATAGTGTGATGAGATCTCCAATGACTTCCAATCTAAGCGAGCTTTTGATTCACTATGAAACACGGAAAAGAAAACAAAGTAAGCTATGCAGCTTAGTAAGCTCGTATGGTTAATAAGTTCAATTTACCAATTCATTCATAATCTAAAGAAACATAAGTAAACATAGGTAAATTTCATTCAAATCCAAGATTTGCACACAAGCTCAATCATATTAATCATGTATGAATTCATCAACTGTCACTTACTTGTCATATGAATTTGTCAACTATCACTTACTTGTCAAACTTATCACGAGTACCTGAACTAATCCATATCATCTCTTATATCCTTGTACCATCATCTTTGCCCGTTGAACCATTCAGAATGATATCGGATAGTTGGGTATTCTCGCACGGTAAGTGCCATATACATGGTTAAATCAAGTCTATCATATATCTTATATCGATACTCACTCTAGAGCCATCACTGAGTCTGCTCACACAAGTTGTCGGTAAGACATAGCTACACGCTGTTGCTCATACAACCTGTCGAGTAACCACAACACATGCTGGAAAACTCAGCCATTGGTAGGACGTACAGGACCAGCACCCAAATCACAAAATCACGGTAACCCTCAATGACATGTCATTTGTATCCTATCTATTTCTAAGGTTCAATCGAGATCTATTCTTTGGCGATGCCTCGTTGATAATTTCCACAATGTCATTTTATGATAATTACATAATTTAAGCATTTAAACACATGTAATATAAAGCTTATTAAGCATACGAACTTACCTCGAATTCAAATTACGCTAAACGACCATTTAGTCTAAAACTTTATCTTTTCCCCAATCTAGATCCGTACGTTGCTTTTCTTGATCTACATAATCAAATTTAACTATTTTAATTCTCATTCAATTCAATTCAATTCAATTTCATATTTTGGTAAAATTACTATTTTACCCCTAAACTTTTAACTTCTTTACAATTTAGTCCTTATCTCATAAAAATATACACTCATGCAATTTAACCCACGCCCATGCTAGCTGAATTTCACCTAGATCCATAGTAGCCCATATACTTCATTTATTCACACATTTTACCACATAATTTTCACTTCTATCAATTTAATCCCTATTTGACAAATTTATCAAAAAATCACTTAACAAATGTTGTTTATCTAACAATAAGGATTCATTTTCTATCATCAAACATCAAAACACATATATATTCAATAATGTAAAACCCCTAACTCTTTAATAGTTTTGCAAATTAGTCCTTGGGCTAGCTAGATTAAGTTACAATGGTCCCAAAAACATAAAAATCCTTAAGAACGAAGTTGTAAAACATACCATGCAAGCACCAAAACTTAACCAAACCCTAGCTAGAATCCATGGAGTTTTCTTCTTGCATATTCTGTGGAGGAAGATGATACAAAATGACACTTTTTGTTTATTTCTTAATTTACATTAACATAATTACTAATTTACTAAACTAACTTTTATTTTTAACCTTTATTTTTTTTCCAATGTCCATATTTGTACACTAACCATTATAATGGTATAATTACAACATAAGGACCTCCACTTTAAGGTTCTATAGCATTTGACACCTTTAGCTTATAGAACTCAAGTTTTATATTTTACGCGATTTAGTCCTTTTTCACAAATTAAGCACTCAAACAATAAAATTTCTCAACGAAATTATCATGCAACCATACTATCAGCTGTAGATCTCAAAATAATATTAAAATAAATATTTTAACCTCAGATTTGTGGTTTCAAAACCACTATTCTAATTTTACTAAAAACGAGTTGTTACAAGTTTGATCTGTTTTGGTAGTTTAACTGTAATTTATCGGTACAATAGTTTACCACAATGCATTGTACTGCATATACGCCAGCCTTGTTACGTATTATTATTACCTGGGTCGCTTAGTCCACATGCATGGTGTGTAGGGTTGCATGGGCATTTCAAGGTCCTATATGGTGTGTTTGGTTGGATGAGCTTAAATAGCTCTTTTGGGGTGTGATCGGGGGATGGAGTGATGTTTTGCCTGGATAGGTGGGTTTTAATATTTGACTGCATTCATACGCATCTAGATGTGAGTTCCTTGTCTGTTCGTTATAACAATTATGACTGATATTGCGTGCATTTTGGTGTGCTTAACTGTTACGTTTGTTCGGGACATTAGTTCTGAGTTTACCCTCAGTTTCTATGTATCTCTGTAAATACACTACACCATTGAACTGCTATTTGGATTTTTGCTCTATAAGTCTGTTGTTTTTCACCTTATGAACTCACACTAAGCTCGTGTAGCTCATCCTCTTAGTGTTTCCCCTTGCAGGTACATTTTCGTTTCTTGATGCTGGACTCAGCATGCTGGAAGTCTCGAAAGCATCAAGTTTTTAAAACTGGTTAATAAAGTATTTTTTGTAAATCTGAGCTTTATGTAAACAATTTTGGACTGTAAGTTCTATTTTAAAAGCTATGGAATGAAATATTGGTATTAAATGCGGGTAGACATTATTTGGAGTGAACAATTGTATTTTTTTAAAATATCAGGATCTGATAACTAAGAATTTTTACATAACCTAAATACTGTTTGTTTTCTCACTTGTTGAACCAAAATTTTACTACGATCACTTCGGTGATCAATGTAACCTTCGGGATTCGATCTAAACTTTTAGGCCAGTTTTTAGGGTGTTACATTTAATAATATCAGAGCCAGGTTTGTAAAAACCTGGGTTATGCTTTTACGTATCCATGTACATGTGTGTTCATTTAAAAAAAAAGTTTTGATAAACCATACCATTGTATTTTGAAATGATATGTATTTTACTAATTTTGAGGAGATAAAATGTCTGAGACTTCGATGTTGGTCCAGGGTCAAAATTTGAAACTGTAAGATTAGAAATGTAGATTTTCGTGTTTATTTTGTGTTTATTTTCTGAAAATATAGATACTCTAAGTTAGTCACAAGACCGATATGGATTCTGATGGTAAGCATGATCATGAGGGTCAATCTAGTGAGACTCTCGAAGAGTCATTTGTTTCTCTAGGATGTGAGTTTGTTTAGGAGTTAGAAGTCAATACAGTTCTGTCAGCTTTGGTTTGTTCAAGAGTCAGAAGTCAATACAGTTCTGCCAGCTTCAAGTAGTGATAACTTAGAGGTTGGTATTGAGGCGTTGACTCGGGTGGTGAGAGAGGTGTTAGAGAAAGTCTTTGAGGTTAGTTTAGAGAGGAATAGAGTGTTAATTTAAGATAGGTGTGTGGATTGTAGAAAGAAAAGGGATCATAGTCCTTTGAGGTTGGAGCCTCAGTCTGCGAAGCGTATAAGAATACAATTGGGTGTTAGTAAAGGTTGTGCGAATGGTTCTAGTAATAAGGCGAATGTATCGATTTGTGGGCACTATAAGAAATGCCATTCGGGTGACTATTGGAAGAAGTTGGGAGTGTGTCTTAGATGCGGGTCCATGGAGCATCGAATTAGGGAGTGTCCGCGACAACATTGAGATAAGTATAGTTGTAAGTTGTTGTGATTTTGTCTATTATTTATTTGAATAACATTGATGGTTATTCATTGGATAACATTTGTGTGTGTGATAGGACAAATATGTATCTGCTTCAGTGGCTAAGTGTTCTGGGTGTGTGTTTGAGGTCATAAGTTGGTATGGTACTGCTCAGGTTAGAGTGTGCAGCGAGAGCATGATGGTCTAACTTGTGTATACCACTGTTCTATTAGTGGGAAATTTCGGGGACAATTGAGATGGTAGGTAGGGTCAGTGGTAGACCGGACAATTGAGTTTGTTTTCGCGTTCTAGTGTCAGAATAGGCCTGCTGGTCTAGTGGTTGGTTAAGTGATTGTGTACCTTTGGGTTTTGGGTTCGAATCCTCATGTGTGTATTTTGAGGAATTATTTATTTCTTTTAGTCTTAAATTTGTTTTAAGTTTGAGATATTTATTTATCACTTTAATTTATTTTATTTTTTGGGATAGAAAAAAAGGAACTCAACTAATCCACGTTCTCCATTGTTTGAGTTCTCTATAAACCTTCTTATTTTTTCCCCTAAAATAAGTCAATTTCTTTTAATTCTTTGCTTCTTCCGTTAATTGTTGAAGAGGTAAGTTTAGTTTTTGGGTTTAGATAGAATTTATTACCTTTTCTTTAGCTGTTAAACTAAATTTTATAGATTGGTATGTTCACGGCCTGGGCACTTTCCACACGGGCGAGGCACACAACCATGTGACCTTATGTCACCAAGTTTTGTATTGTGTCTATTTTTGTTCTAATTATAATTTTATATGTTTCGACCCATGGCTAGGTCTTTGTATGGGTGGTCGAGACTTTGTTTCGGCCTGGACTTATGCGTTATTCGCAATCATTGCTCTAATTAAGCGATTCAGTTGAGTGTGAATTGATGTTATGTTATATCTGATTTTAATTCTGGGTATTTGAATGTGTGCATTTCTGATTCCATACTCTGCTTTTGTAAGTCTGTCTTCAAATGGTGTGCATTTTCATTTGCATTAATCTTTTTGGTTTTGGTTACAAACAGAAGGGAGTCTGATCTATTCTGGCAGTTTAACTGTAATTTATCAGTACAGTGATTTACCACAATGCACTGTGCTGCATATACGCCAACCTTGCTGTGTAATATTATTATCTGGGTGGCTTAGTCCACATGCAAGGTGTGTAGGGTTGGATGGGCCTATCAAGGTCCTATGTGGTGTGTTTGGTTGGATGAGCTCAAACAAATTTTTTAGGGTGTGATTGTGGGACGGAGTGGTGTTTTGGCTGGATGGGTGGGTTTTATTTTTACTGCATTCATACGTATTTGGATGTGAGTTCCTTGTCTATTTGTTATAACAATTATGACTGATATTTCGTGCATTTTGGTGTGCTTAACTATTATGTTATTTCGAGACATTAGTTCTGAGCTTACCCTTTGTTTCTATGTATCTCTGTAAGTACATTGTGCCATTAAACTGCTATTTGGATTTTTGTTCTATAAGTCCGTTGTTTGTCACCTTATGAACTCACACTGAGCTCGTGTAGCTCATCCCTATAGTGTTTCCCCTTGTAGGTACATTTTCGTTTCTTGATGCTGGACTCGCATGCCGGAGGTCTCAGAAGCGTCACATTTTTAAAACTGGTTAATAAAGTATTTTCTGTAAATCTGAGCTTTATGTAAACTGTTTTAGATTGTAAGTTCTATTTTAAGAATTGTGGTATGAAATTTTTGTGTTAAATGCGGGTAAATGTTTGAATTGAACAACTGTATTTCTTTTAAAATATCAGGATTTGATAACTGAGAATTTTTACGTAATCTAAATAATGTTTGTTTTCTCACTTGTTGAACAAAAATTTTACTACGATCACTTTGGTGATCAATATAACCTCCGAGGTGTTACATGGAAGCCTCCTTAAGTAAGGACAAATGCAAACAAAAGCTTACCTGAGCTTTGTTGTGGAAGCAAGTTGCTAAGATGAGTGGTCTTGTGTGCTATAATTAATGCACAAATCAGTGAGTTAAAGGGGGCTTAGGTGGTCTAATCATCTAATCTAAGTCCTAAGAGTAAGTGTTCTTACTTGAACTTTTTTATTTTTATAAGTGAGTTTACTTGTGTTGTGATATGTGCAAGTGTGTGAAGTGAATATATGTGTTGATTATATGATTGAATATGCCTTGTAAACAAGTAATTTTACACACACACATTTGATATGAAAGTGTATTTGTCTCATTAAGCAAAGTTTTTGCATTTGAGATGCATTATGTGAAAGTGACAAGTGATATAAATATGATGTGTGAGTGTGCATAAACCAAAAAATTAATGTGTAAAATGGATATATTGGCCTTGTGAACCTTTGAAAACATTGGATATAGTTGGCATGCCATAGGATTTGAGTACTCATATATGCGTTTGTTATTGTGACATAAGGAGTGGTAAGGGAATGTAGAGCATTGCTCCATTCATGTAACATGTTGGTGTATTAAAGAGTGCTAGCTTCATGCTACACTT
Source organism: Gossypium stocksii (assembly GCA_020496765.1). Classification (NCBI taxonomy): domain Eukaryota; kingdom Viridiplantae; phylum Streptophyta; class Magnoliopsida; order Malvales; family Malvaceae; genus Gossypium; species Gossypium stocksii. Next base: position 18,366,660 of record CM035631.1, on the reverse strand, counting down.
TATGTGTCCGATATAGACTCTGAGTCAAGTGTGGAGAGATGGAGATCTGTGTATCCAATGAGTACTTAAACATGGTATACTATGCACATATGACATGACTTTCAAGAAATTTAGCAAACGAACCTGGATATTGTCTTGATTTAGCAAAATTTTTATAAAATTCACCACCTCTATCATATCTTACTATTTTCTCATTTCTATCTAATTGTCTTTCAACCTTATTAATTTATATCTCAAGAGCATTTACTTATTAAGATTTTTTATCAAGCAAATAGATATAGCAATACAGTGAAAAATCATCAATAAATGTTGTAAAATATTTTTCTCCATTTAAATATGGAACATCAAAAGGATCATATATATATATATCAGTGAGTATTATCTCAAGAAGTTGTATACTTCTTGTGGCACTTTTCTTAATATGTTTGGTTTGCTTTCCCTTAATGCAATCCACACACACACACCAAGATCAATAAAATCTAGATTCATTAGAATCTCATTTTGTACTAATGTTTCTAGCCTTTGGATACATGGCCTAAATGTTTATGTCACAAGTAAGAAGAATTTTAATTTTGCATACCGCACTTAATTCCAACATTGATATTATCAAAAAGTAAGGATTATGTAAAGACATTATCAAATTTCAATTTATATTAACCATCAATAAGGTTTCATGAACCTAAAATAACATTATTCTTAAATAATCTAAAACAACCATTTCCAAACTTAACATTAAACCTAGAAACATTTAGTTTTGAAATAGATATAAGGTTCCTAGAAATTAAAGGTACATAAAAAGTTTGAAATAGGTCTAAGTAATAACCAGTATCCAAGACCAAATGATAAGTCCATATGCCTTCAATCAAAGCCTTCGTATGGTTCCCCATATATAGGAAATCTTTACTTGGGTTTGTGGTTTGGATTGAAAGGAAACCCTACATCATGTTGGATACATGAGTGGTAGCACTCAAATCAAACGACCAAGTATTATTAAGAACTTCAATTAAGTTTGATTTAAAACATACAAAACATAAAAAAATTTACCTTTCTTTCCGAACCAAGCTTTGCATTTGTGGTAATATTTCCGATAGTATCCTACTTTCTTATATAAGTGGCACTTATCTATCATTTGTTCATTTTTCTCACCATTAAAGACAAGGAAAAGTGAGTTTTTCTTCTTCTTAAACTTGTCTGTCTTTTCTCTAAGTTCTTTTTTAGTTGCTTGACCCACAAGGTTGATAGAATTACTTCATTGACTCTTTAAACTTGGTTCTTCCTAAACAGGTTTACTAGTCAATGCATTAACATCTCACTTATATTTAATAGTGTCATAGTTAATCTGAAATGACCCATAAGTCGGAGGTAGTGAGCTCAATAAGAATTGCACTAAAAAAGAGTCATCCACCGTCATCCCTAGGGTCTTTAGCCTTTCTACAATATTTTTCATCTTGGTGATATGTTCTTGCATTCTCCTAGACCCATCAAACTTCATGATCGTGAGTTATGCCTGATCTACCCAATTTGTTGTCGCAAATTAAGGTCTTTCTGGAACTTAACAAGTTTATTTTCTATTATTTTTATATGTTTGAATGTTGTTTTTTTTTTTATTGCTTTATGTTTAAATTATGCAAAATAAACATTTTTTTACATAATTTTGAGTTATGTTATAACGTAATGGGCCTAGAAATGATTTGATGATTCTATCTAGTATGTAGGACACTATTTTTAGGCTTAGAATACAAAGGATGATTGCAACGTCATGAAACCAAGAAGTAGTGTTGCAACACCAAACTTCGAAACCAAAGTACCCAAAATTTGAAGGCAGTGATGCGACACCAAGTAACGAACAGGGAAATTTAATTAGGGTTATTTTATTCCTGACAATGTACCTTGATCAAATTTTTGGGTTCTTTAGTAACCGCAATTAGGTCTGAGCATAAACTCTATAGATAGGCATGTTAAGTCTCATTTTGAGGAGGCTTGGCCAAGTAAGTTGTTTTAGCATAATAGTTTTTTTTATTTTTTTTAATTTAGTCCTTTTTATACTTTGTTCTTGTTTTAACTTGGATTTGATTTCGATTCAAGGCTTTAATATAATAGTTTTTAGTTATTTTCTTGTTGATTCCAGCTGTAATCAAAGTGGTCTTCACAATTGTTAAAGGAGATTTTGCTTCCAAGCATAACTTGACATCAAAGTAGATGTGTTTCTAAACTCTTCAAGTTTATTTAATTTGCTATTTTTGCATGTTAAATATGAGTTTAGGGATTTTTGCTTCTAGATTCATGAGTAGCTAATTTCCTTAGGGAGATTAACAAATGGATGTGTGAATAATTAATTGATGAATTAAGGTTGAGATCCGGGTTAGTTGGTTTAAATTATGTGCGATGAAACCTAGAGAGTGACGCCCTTAGGAAGTATTAGGCTAAACAATGTCGAAAGATAAATTTATCGAGTATCTCATAATTTATCTTGGTCAAGAAAGTGAGGTTGAAAGATAAACGAGTATTGGAAGACTAGTTAATTAATTAGAGGTTTTATTACCTAATTAATAATTAACTCTATAAAACCTAAATTCTAAAGTTAATTAGGATCAATAATTTAATTTGATCTCTTGCTTGGTTTATTATATTTATTTTGATTGTTATTTGGTTGATTTTTAGTTTTTATAATTTTTAGGGTAATTTGATTAATTGATGTTAAATTTATTTTTCGTAATATATTTTGAACTGGCACTATTTATATTTATTAGTGCAGAAAATTAATTTAGGTTTAATTCAACCTCGCTTGGGTACGATTCTTGGAATACTTCTAGGAGTGTTTCGTTTTAAACTCTATTCTATATTAAAACTCGACTCGTATACTTGTGGAAACCACTATTTAATTCCATATTATTTCCAGTAGTGTTTTCTATCCAGACGCTCGAGCATCTGGCGGCGATCAAGTTGTTGGCACTGTTGCCGGGGAGGTTTCAACATTAGACTTGAATTTAATTTTTTGCACTTGATAAGATAAATAGGAAAAATTAGGGTTATAGATACAAATTTTTATTTTAATTTATTTTATTTGATTTTATTCTATTCTCTCTTTTAAGTGTATGACTCGAAGCGGAACCATTCCAATCGAGTCAAATTCTGATACAGAGAGAATTTTGAGGCAAGCACGTCAGAAAATGAAAAATAATCCACTTGTAGTAGTTGATTTGGCATGAAAAAACCCACTGTTTAAGGAGAACATTTAATCACCTGCACCAGTACGAAGGGAGCCACTAATGGCTCAACCGAAGAGGACATTACGCAAGTACACGCTTTGCACTTTAGATGTTGTCCGAGGTAGTATAGAGAGGCCTGAGATTAATGCAAACAATTTTGAAATTAAGACAGCCACCATCCAAATGATGCAAAACAATTTGCAATTTCGGAGAAATATGATGGAAGACTCGAACCAACATTTGAAGAGGTTTCTACAACTTTGTGACATGTTCAAACACAATGGAGTTACCAATGACACAATCTATCTTCAATTATTTTCGTTTTCACTATGTGACAACATTGTTGAATGGCTTGATGTGCAAGAGCTTAGTTCCATTACTACATGGGATGATTTGTAATGCCCTAAAAAATTTATTACCGATTCTGTAAATATCTAACACAAATATCTGTCTGCTTTAGTGGTTAAGTATTTTGGGTGTGTGTGAGAGGTCTTGGGTTCAAGTCTCACATTTGCCAAATATTGTTATGTTTTTTTCTAATCTAAGCCTTACCCTTGTAGAGTGGGCTTAAATAAACTTGTTTGTTAATCCATATCAGAATAAGCCTGCTGGTTCGAGTGGTAAGGGAGTTAGTGCATTAGATGTTCTGTGTTTGAATCCCTGTGTGAGTGTAGGTAATATTTTTGCTCAGTTTTATGATAGTCTCGGTGGAGTTAAAATTCTATTGTGGTTAAGAATGAGGGGTTGGTTGGAGAGATTTGAGGGATTTGGGTGTTAATCTTATATTATTTTATTTTTTGTTCTTTTTCAAAATTTTCTTCTGTTTCCAAAAAAAATAATTGACATCAGTTTTTCTCCCATTATTCTATATTTCGTTCTTTTTCCCAATTCTATAAATTTGTTGTTAAATCCTTGCGTTTTGAGAATTTTGTCACTCTTCGTTCGATTGGCAAGTGAAGTTTTGGGTATTGTGTAACTTTTACTTTTTAACGGGGGTCTGGGTTATATCTGTTGCTAGGCGGAATCGTGAGTAGTTAAGGATTGACTTCTGCTAATTCTTGTGTAGGAGAAGGCGGTGCTGAAGAAGATTCGCTCTGACGGTTTGATTCGTGTCAATTTTAGCTTTTGTCGACGGTAAGTCTGTTGTGTTAGTTCGAGATTATGAGTTGATTCGTTAAATGATTGCTAAATGGTCAATGGATTATTGTTTCATAGGTTTTTAGAGGGCTCGGACATGCTGTAGCATTTTTAACGAACCAGGTGTGTGCCTAAAATGCAGAAAATAAGGTTTCGACAAAAGTCGAAAAACTATTTTTGTTGACACTACATGGGCGTGTGGTCGCCCGCGTAGTCGGCTGTGTGCGAGACACGATTGTGTGGTCGAAAGGGCATGGCCGTACGTTGCAGACGGTCATGTGGTGGTTTGAGTGTGGCCATGTGAACCATACGAGCAAGGTAGAGTTAGGTGTGTGGGCCCACACGGGCATGTCACACGAGCATGTAGATTTTGGGCCAAGTTGTATGGGCCACACGGGCAAGGCCAATCTGAGCGTGTGAGCTACATGGAAGTATGGGCCCACCGGGCATGTGGGCCCATATTTTAGAAATTTTCCCTAGGGTTGCACGGGTTATTCTGATCGACTTTTGGCCTATCGTAGGGCCGGTAAGGGTTAACCAAACCTTAGTTTAAGTGAACTGGTAATCTAATAAGAGGCTCTGAGTAGAACTTTATTAAGCATGTTTGTCTGATCTGTTAAATGTGTATCTGATATCTGTATATAAGCATGTTAAGCATGTTTAATCTTTAAATTCTGTATCTGATTTTTGTAACTATTTTGGGGTGGGATTGGTTTATATGGAGGAAGTGTTCTGTATGGCGTTATCTCCTATATTCTGGCAGCTTAACTGCAAATTATCTGATATCTGTCGTATTGGCACGATGTGGTGTATAGGGATATGGGTGTTTTAAACCCCACATGGTGTGATGGGATGGTCAGAGTCAGTGTGTAGAGGATGGGGGTAGGATTTGGCATATCTATTTTGCTATTTGAATCTGAATTTGAGATTGTATCTGACTGTGCGTATGATTATGTATGCTTTGTATGTCTAATTCTTTTGGGTTACACACTGAGTTTACGTAAACTCACTTCTATTTGTTTGATCTGTTTAAGTAATCCACAAACTTAGGCAGATCGATGCGGCGGAGTCTCACGGTGACCACATGTTATAAACTGACTTCAAATACGGTTTTTACTTAAATTTTAGATTTATTTCTAGTATTTTGTAAAAATTGGACTTTCTGAACTTTTTGTTTTAATTTGGGTATTGGTTGTGTTATATGATTTGTCACTGTGATTCTCGACAAAACCACAATTTCATAAAAAACTAATGATTTTCTGGAAATACGGATTGGGGATTTTGAAATATAATAATTTTAAAGCTTCTGCTATAAATTGTGATTTGGCAAATGAGTCAATTAATTAATGGTTTTGATTATAATTTTAGAACATGTTTTGTTTAAACAATTATACAACGCTTTATCAAAACGACGCAGTTTTCAAAATCCATTCACTGTGGCACCACCGGATTCAGCCATAACATCTAGGCTGAGTTTGGGTATTACATTTAGTGGTATCAGAGCTAGGTTGCAAAACTCAAGCTGTGAATTTTGTGTTCCAAAATTGTGATTTAAAAAGAATAGGTTTTCAAATATTTTGGATAATTTGAAAAAGTTTGTTGTACACCAAGTCTCCGACGTCGATCCTATAAGTATCTCTGTACTTATATAGAACTGTTCTGAAAATACTTTAGTTAGTACTTTCTGAAACTGTACCAAAATAGTTAGAGACTGAAACTTCTAAAAACATCTCTAAACTTCTGATACTCTATGCATAAAATATCTACTAATAAATACTAGAACTGATGAATAAAACTTTATAATATAGATACAACTCAGATTTTACAATGAGTGCTCGTAGAACATGCGGGCGTGGTATTCGTGACCGTGGAAGATGGGGTTTGAGCTGAGTCTTCTTCTTTGGGTAGTATGCCAAATCTGGATAGAAGTGAGACACTAGTTTCACATGCTACTGAGAGCGCATCTCAAAGTCGTTCAGCTAGGAATGATGCACTGTCCCAGGCTATGCTGAGGATATTGGAAGGGTCGTTAGACCCTATTTTAGAGCTGGAGGCCAAAGGTTGGTAACTGAGTGACTCCGGTCCAATGGTGCTGAGCTGTTTAGGGTTGTAACTGGAGTCACCCCTAATGTGGTTGAGTATTGCTTGGAGGCCACCGAGAGGATTGTTAATGATCTAGACTATACTCCCGAGTGGAAACTTAATGGTGCAGTCTCTTTACTTCGCGACGAGGCATATTGGTAGTGGTTAACAGTTGAGGAATGTACTCATCCTAATCATGTGGACTAGGACTTCTTTAAGACCAATTTCCAGAGTAAGTACATGGGGGTGAGCTATGTGGATGCTCGTAGGCGTGAGTTCATGAATCTCACGTAATGTGATAGGTCTGTGGCTGAGTATGAGGCTAAGTTTTTAAGGCTAAGCCACTACGCTCGAGGCATCACGACGTTTGAGTTTGAGAGGTGTGTCCGGTTTGAGGATGGCTTGAGGGATAATTTGAGGGTACTGATTGCTCCACAAAGGGAGGGGGAGTTTGCGGTCCTGGTGGAGAAGGCGAAGATCACCGAGGTTCTTAAGTGCGTGTAGCGCCAGAATAGGGACCAAGAGATGGGTAAGAATAAGAGGGATTCGGAGCCCTCTAATTCTATTCTAAGGCTTAAGAAAAAAGCCAAACCTGATGGGTCAGTTAGAGTGGGAGCCCCTATTGCTCTTAGTGGGATTCAGCCATATAGAGATTGTGGTAGGCGCCATCTGGGCGAGTGTTGGAGGCGGTTAGGGGCTTTTATGTGGGTGGGTCTTTGGAGCATCAGATTTGAGAGTGTCTGCAGTGAGAAAATTAGATGCAAGCCTTGAGGCCGGGTTCTATACAGCCTCAGAGGGCAATTCAGCAGCCACATAAGGGCCGTAGACAGGCTAGGGGGTGGTAATGGTATAGGTCAAGGGCAGAGAGCACCGGGGGCAGAGGTGCTGGTTACTGAGGTGAGGCAGCCTGCGTTGGTTTATGCTGCTTGATGCCGAGAGGATAGGGATGCTCCAGATGTTATCACTGGTACGTTCTTAATTTATGATTTACCTTATACTGCTTTGATAAAATAAGTTCTACACACTCATATGTAGCTAGTTCTGTATCTAAAAACTTGGGAAGTTTTGTCGAGATCACTTCTAGTGAGATCACTGTATTGAGTCCATTGGGGCAGTTTGTTCGGGTTAATAAGCTTTATAGGGATGTACTGTTGGTAGTACAAGGAACTGTGTTTCTGGCGAATCTGATGGAGCTACCGTTTGGGGAGCTCGATTTAATTCTAAGTATGGATTGGTTCGTCAAGCATCAAGTTAGTCTGGATTGTGAACTAAGAGGGTCATTCTGAGGACTGAGGACGATAAAGAGGTGGTTATGATCGGTAAGCATCGAGATATTTATCCAATGTGATCTCCGCTCTTTGGCTGAGAAATTGGTTCGGAAAGGGTATGAGGTGATTTTGGCTTATGTTAGTGTTTCTGCTTGGGGACTCTGCTGTTGGGGATATCAGAACTACAAGTGAATTTTTAGATGTCTTTCCTGAGGAGTTACCGGGTTTACTTTCGATTCGAGAGGTTGAGTTTGGAATTAAGCTTTTACCGGGTGCACCAGTTCTGTTTGTGAAGAAAAAGGATGGCACCATGAGGATGTGTATCGATTATCGGCAACTAAATAAACTAACTATGAAGAACAAGTATCTGCTTCCGAGGATTGATAATTTTTTTGATCAGTTTAGAGGGGCTTCTGTGTTTTCAAAAATTAATATCTACTCTGGGTATCATCAGCTTAGAGTTAAGGAAGCTGATGTTCACAAACTGCATTTAGGACTCGTAGTTCCTAGTTATGCCTTTTGGTCTGACGAATGCTCTGGCTACATTCATAGACTTGATGAACTGAGTGTTTCAGCCATATTTGGATCAGTTCCTCATGGTTTTTATTGACGATATTTTGGTTTACTCTAAGACCGAGGATAACCATGATGAGTATTTTAGGATAGTACTTCAGATACTCCGAGAGAAGTAGCTCTACGCTAAGTTAAGCAAGTGTGAGTTTTGGTTGAGTGAAGTGACTTTTCTGGGTCATGTGGTTTCTACAGAGGGGATTCGAGTGGATCCTAGGAAGATCGAGACTGTGCTTGATTGGAAATAGCCTGAGAATGTATCTGAGATCCGCAGTCTTCTAAGTTTGGCGAGTTATTATCGGTGGTTCGTCGAGGGGTTCTCTCTGATTGTAGCTTTGTTGACTAAACTTCTACGTAAGGGTGTTCCTTTTGTCTGGATTGATGCATAACTATCGAGCTTTGAGAAGCTAAAGTCTGTTCTAACTCAGGCTCCTATTCTGATATAGCCTGATTCTGGGAAAGAATTTACGGTATACAGTGATGCGTTGTATATCAGTTTGGGATGTGTACTAATGCAAAATGGTAAATTTGTGGCCTATGCGTCCCATCAGCTGAAGACACATGAAGGGAATTATTCGATGCATGATCTTGAATTGGTTGCGGTGGTTTTTGAGTTAAAAATCTGGAGGCATTATCTCTATGGTGAGAGGTGTATCATTTACATCGATCACAAGAGTCTCAAGTACCTCCTTACTCAGAAGGAGTTGAATCTTAGACAGGGCTGTTGGATTGAGCTGCTCAAAGATTATGATTACACGATAGAGTATCATCTTGGTAAGGCCAACGTGGTGGCCGATGCTCTCAGTCGTAGAGCAATGACTCATTTGAGAACGATGTTCACTCAACTTAGTCTGTTTGATAATGGTAGTCTATTAGCCAAGTTGCAAGTTAAGCTGACTTGGACTGATCAGAGTCGAGATAAGCAGTTAAGGGATCAGTCTCTGGGTTTGCGGTTTCGTTAGATGGAGAGTGGTAGTACTTCAGATTTTGGACTGAATAATGATGGTGTTCTATGTTTTTGAGGTTGGATCTGTGTACCGAATGATTCTGATTTGAGGTAGTCAATTTTGAGGGAGGCGCATAGTAGCCCTTATGCTATGCATCCCAGTGGTAATAAGATGTATCACGATCTTTGTGAGTTGAACTGGTGGCCGGGTTTGAAGCGTGAGGTTATAAATTTTGTTACTCGATGTCTGACATGTCAATAAGTTAAGGCTGAGCATCAGTTGTCGTCAGGTTTGCTACAACCCGTTAAGATTCCCTTATGGAAATGGAAATGAGTGATGATGGACTTCGTTAATGGGTTTCCCTTAACACCCACTAAGAAGGATTTTGTTTGGGTCATCATGGATCGATTGACCAAGTCTGCTCATTTTATTTTGGTTAGGACGGACTACTCGCTGCAGAAGTTAGCGAAGCTCTATGTCTCTAAGATTGTGAGACTGCATGGGGTTCCTACTTCGATTCGTTCGAATATAGGTCCTGGCATTACTTCTCGGTTCTGGAAGAAATTACACGAGGCTCTAGGTTTGAGATGGGACTTCAGTACTGCATTCCATCTTCAGCCGATGGTCAATCTGAGAGGGGGATTCAGATACTAGAGGATATGCTTTAGAGTTGTGTGATAGATTTCTGAGTTAGTTGGGAGGATTATCTATCGCTAGCTAAGTTTGCCTACAATAACAGTTTCTAGTCTAGCATCCAAATGGCACCTTACGAGGCTTTGTATGGTCATAAGTGTCGGACTCCACTATGTTGGACTGAGTTGGGTGAGCGGCGGGTTTTGGGGCCTGAGTTGGTTTCTGAGAATAGAGAAAAGGCTAGACTAATTCAGGATCATCTGAAGGCTGCTTCTGATAGACAAGAATCCTATGCTAATCTAAAAAGGAGAGATATTGAGTGCTCTGTTGGGGATTTCGTCTTTCTTATGGTTTCTCCGTGGAAGAAAGTTCTGAGGTTCGATTGTAAGGGCAAGTTAAGTCCTAGGTTTATTGGGCCATATCGGATTTAGAAGCGTGTGGGACCGATCGCTTATTAGTTGGCGCTACTGCCAGAGTTAGACCTTATCCATGATGTGTTTCACGCCTCGATGTTAAGGCTATACCTGTCTGACCTGTCTCACGTTGTCTCGGTTGAAGAGATTAAGGCTAGACCAGATTTAACTTTTGAGGAGGAGTCATTTAATATTCTAGATCCAGATGTTAAGATTCTAGATCCAGATGTTAAGATTCTGAGGAGGAAGTCCATTCCGTTAGTAAAGGTTCTGTGGCGGAATCATAGCACTGAGAAAGCCACGTGGGAAACCTGAGGACTCGATGCGTCAACAGTATCCTCGTCTATTCTAATCAAGTAAATTTCAAGGTTGAAATTTCTTTTAAGGGTAGAGTTGTAGCGCCCTAAATAATTTATTACTGATTCTATAAATATTTGACACAAATATCTGTCTACTTTAGTGGTTAAGTGTTCTAGGTGTGTGTGTGAGGTCTTGGGTTCAAGTCTCACCTTTGTCAAATGTTGTTATTTTTTTCTGATCTAAGCCTTACCCTTGTGGAGTGGGATTAAATAAAATTTTCTATTGATTCATATCAGAATAAGCCTGTTGGTCCGAGCGGTAAGGGAGTTAGTGTGTTAGAGGTTCTCTGTTCGAATCTCTGCGAGACCGTGGGTACTATTTTGCTCGGTTCTATGGTAGAGTCTCGGTGGAGTTAAAATTCTGTAATGGTTGAGATTGAGGGGTTAGTTGGAAAGATTTGATGGATTTCGGTGTTAATCTTATATTATTTTATTTTTTATTCTTTTTCAAAATTTACCTCTTTTTCCAAAAAAATTAGTTGACGTCAGTTTTTCTCTCACTATTCTATATTTCATTTTTTCCCAATTCTGCAAATCTACTGTTGAATCCTTGCGTCTTGAGAATTACGTCGTTCTTCGTTCGATTGGCAAATGAAGTTTTGGGTATTCTATGACTTCTACTTTTTAACGGGGATCTTGGGTTATATCTGTTGCATGGCAGAATCGTGAGTAGTTAAGGATTGTCTTCTGCCAATTCTTGTGGAAGAAAAGGCAGTGGTGAAGGAGATTCAATCTGACGGTTTGAATCGTGTCAATTTTACCTTTTTTCGAAAGTAAGTTTCTTGTGTTAGTTCGGGATTATGAGTTGATTCGTTAAATTATTGCTAAGTGGTCAATGGATTATTGTTTCTTAGGTTTTTGAAGGGCTCAGAGTTGTTGTAGCATTTTTAACAAACCAGGTGTGTACTCGAAACGTAAAAAATAAGGTTTCGGCAAAAGTCAAAAAACTATTTTGTCGACACCACATTGGCATGTAGTTGGCCATGTGTGAGACACTACCGTGTGGTCGAGACAGCATGGTCGTGTGTGGTGGCTTGAGTGTGGCCATGTGGGCCATACGGGCTAGGTCAAGTTGGGCGTATGGGCGACACGGGCATGTCACATGGGCATGTGGATTTTGGGCCAGGCTGTATGGGCCACACGGGCAAGGCCAATCTGGGCATGTGGACTACACGGGCGTATGAGCCACACGAGTATGTGGGCCCATATTTCAGAAATTTACCCTAGGGTTGCACAGGTCGTTCTGATCTACTATGGGCCTACCGTATGGCCGGTAAGGGTTAACCAAACCCTAGTTTAAGTGAACTGGTAACTGATAATAGGCTCTAAGTAGAACTCTATTAAGCATGTTTGTCTGATATGTTAAATGTGTATCTGATATCTGTATATAAGCATGTTGAGCATGTTTAATCTGTAAATTCTGTATCTAATTTCTGTAACTATTTTGGGGTAGGATTGGTATATGTGGAGGAAGTGTTCTGTATGGCGTAATCTCCTATATTCTAGCATCTTGGCTACAAATTATTTGATATGTGTCTTATTGGCACGATATGGTGTGTAGGGATGGGTGGGTGTTTTAAATCCCACATGGTGTGATGGGATGGTTAGAGTTGGTGTGTAGAGGATGGGGGTAGGATTTGGCATATCTGTTCTGCTATCTGAATTTGAATCTGAATCTTAGATTGTATCTGACTGTGTATATGATTCTATATGTTTTGCATGTCTAATTCTATTGGGTTACACATTGAGTTTACGTAAACTCTCTTGTTTGTTTGATCTATTCAGGTAATCCATAGACTTAGGCAGATCGGTATAGTGGAGTCTCACGGTGACCACATCCTATAAACTGACTTCAAATATGGTTTTTATTTAAATTTTAGATTTATTTCTGGGTATTTTGTAAAAATTGGACTTTCTGGACTATTTGTTTCTTGGCTGTGTTATATGATTTATCACTGCGATTCTCGACAAAGCCACGATTTCACAAAAACTAATGATTTTCTGGAAATATAGATTGGGGTTTTTGAAATACAATGGTTTTAAAGCTTCCACTATAAATTGTGATTTAGAAAATAAGTTAATCAATTAACGCTTCCAGTTATAATTATAAAACATGAATGTTTTGTTTAAACAACTATACAACGCTTTATCAAAACAACGCAGTTTTCAAAATCCATTCATTGTGACACCACTGGATTTGGCCATAACGTCTAGGCCGGGTTTGAGGTGTTATATGATTTAGCGGAGAAATTTTTACACAAAATTTTCCCCTTTAGTCAAACCATAAAATTGAGGCCCAACATAGCCAACTTCAAGCAATGCGAAGGCAAAACTCTATATAAAGCATGAGAACGCTTCAAGTCGTTGCTAAAGAAGTGTCCACATCATGGATTACAAGATTGGCTTCAATTGCAAATATTTTATAATGGATTGGATTGGAGTTTAAGAGCTGCCTTAGATGGCACATTGGTCGAAGCTTTCATGAATAACACATAGGAACGTGCATGTAAATTGATCAAGGACATGGCTCATCAAGGTTTCGAGATGCCCCATGAAGTAATTTATCTAAAATAATCGTGATCGATACCCTATGAAGTCTCACGACCTTAGAAATATATAGCTTGGCCAATTTCCACATGTTCCCATTTCTACATAGAAATTTTAACGGGTTGAAGCACACTAAAAGGCAACTGGTGCTCAGCCTTAACTTGTTGGCACAGAAAACGAGAAACAAAGCCTATCACCTCCCATTTCAAAATAGGCCACCACTACAGTTCACAAAGATCCCGATACATCTTATGTCCACTGGGATGCATAGTATATGAGCTACTATACGCTTCCTTCAGAATAGACTGTCTCAAGTCAGAGTCATTTGGTACACAAACCCATTCTTGGAAACATAAAACCCCATCACTATTCAGCCCAAAATCAGACGTACTACTATCCTCTACCTGACGGAATCACAGAACCAGTTCATCCCCTAACTGTTTATCTTGGATCTGATCAGTCCAAGTCGGCTTAACTTGCAACTCGGCTAACAGACTCCCATCATCAAACAAACTTAGGCGAGCAAACATTACCCTCAAATCAAACATTTCCCTACAACTAAGAGCATCAGCCACCATCTTGATCATGCAGTTGTAATCCTTAAGTAGTTCAATCCATCTACACTACCTAAGGTTCAACTCCTTTCAGGTAAGAAGATACTTAAGGCTCTTGTGATTGGTGTAGGTGATACACCTCTCACCATAAAGATAATGCCTCCAAATCTTTAAGGCAAAGACAACAGTAGCTAACTCGAAATTGTTCGTCGGATAATTTCCCTTGTGTGACTTAAGCTGTCGAGACGCATAAGTCACAACCTTACCGTCTTCCATCAGTACACAATCCAAACCGACGTGAGATGCATCACTATATACCATGAACTCCTTACCAGATTCAGGCTATATCAGAATAGGAGCCTAAGTCAAAACAAATTTGAGCTTCTTAAAACTCTCTTACTGCTTATCAGTTCAGACAAAATGGGCGTTATTACGTAGCAGCTTAATCAGAGGAGATGCAATTAAAAAGAACCCCTTGACAAATCTTCGATAATAGCCCGCAAGACCCAAAAATGCAAATATCGGAAACATTCTTAGGTTGTTTCCAATTAAGCATAGCATCAATCTTTCTGGGATCAACTTTGATCCATTTCGTAGAAACCACATGCCCTAGAAAAGTTACTTCCCTTAACTAGAATTCACGCTTGCTCAACTTAGTGTAGAGCTGTTTCTCTCGCAAAATCTGAAGAACTACTCCAAGATGCTCATCATGATCATCTTCAGTCTTAGAGTATACCAAAATTTCATCGATAAAGACTATAATAAATTGATCCAAGTACGATTGGAAAACTCGATTCATAAAATCCATGAATGTAGCCGGGGCATTCGTCAAACCAAAAGGCATGACAAGGAACTCGTAGTGCCCATAAAGAGTCCTAAAACCAGCCTTATGAACATCAACTTCCTTAACCCTAAGCTGATGATACCCAAAACGGAGATCTATTTTAGAAAATCCTAAAGCTCCACGAAACTAATCAAACAGGTCAGCAATCCTCGGAAGTAGGTACTTGTTCTTCACTGTCAACTTGTTTAACTAACAGTAATCGACGCACATTCTCATGGTACCATCCTTTTTCTTTAAAAACAAAACCGGTGCCCCTCATGGAGACACACTAGGACAGATGAACCCACGATCCAAGAGCTCCTAAAGCTAAGCCTTTAGCTCTATAAGCTCCTTTTGTGCCATACGGTAAGGAGCGATGACACCGAAGTTGTACTCGATAGAACCTCAATACCAAATTTAACTTCCCAATTTAAAAATAAACTCAATAATTACGCGAGAAAAACATTTTGGAATTCCTTAACTGTTCCTAACAGAAGAGTCCACAAAAGCAAAACCGCTTACAAAAGCCAAATATGCTTTACAACCTTTCCGAACCAGTTTCTTAGCCACAAGAGCGGAGATCATATTGGATAAATAATCCTGACACTCACCGATCATAATCACCTTTGCATCATTTTTAGATCGTAGAACTACCCTCTTAGTTGTACAATCCAAACTGACTGCTCCACAAGCCAGTCCATACCCAAAATTAAATCAAATTCCCTAAATAGTAGCTCCATTATATTAGTCGAAAACACAACCCCTTGTACCTCCAAGAGTACATTCTTACATAGTTTATTCACCCGAACGGATTGGCCTAATGGACTCAGTATAGAAATCTCACCAGAAGTGCTCTCCACAGGAATCTCAAATTTACAGAAATAGAGCTAGCTACATAAGAATGTGTTGACCCTATGTCTATCAGTGCAAAGTAAGGAACATCACAAATAGGGAACATACCCATAATCATATCGACGGTGTCCTATCCTCACGACGTCGAGCAGCTTAAACCAACGTAGGTTGCCTCACCTCAGTTTGATTAACACCTCTGCCCGGTGCTCTTTACCCTCTACTTATACTATTACCACCTTTAGCTCGACCACGGCCCCTAGGCGACTGCTGACTGCCCACTGTGGTTCAACAAAACCCGAAGTTAGAGCTTACATATGATCAAAATGCTATAGGCAATCTCTAATACAGTGATCCATCGACCTATATCACAGACACGCTCCCAACCTCATCCAACACTCACCCGGATGGTGTCTACCACAATCACTACATGGCTAAGCCACAATAGGAGCAACTGGAACCCTAAATCTAAAAGGCCCATCAAATCTAGCCCATTTCATAGGCCTCTGAACAAAACTAGAGGGCTCTAAATCTCTCTTATTCTTACCTCTCTCTCGGTCTCTATTCTGGCACTCAACATGCTTAACCTCTTCAGCGATTTTTGCCTTGTCCACCAAAATGGCTAACTCTCGTTCCCTCTATAGAGCTATTAGGACTCTCAGATTATCTCTTAGACCATCCACAAAATGGACACATTTCTCATACTCAGAGGCCACCATCCTACGAGTGTAACGGTTAAATCTCAGAAATTTAGCCTCATACTCAGCCATAGTCCTATCCCCTGAGTGAGATTCATGAACTCACGTCTACAAGCATCCACATAACTTGCCCCACATACCCCACATATTTACTTTACAAGGCGGTCTTAAAATATTCCCAGTTGGTCTGATCTGGCTAAGTACCCTCCTCAACTGTTAGCCACCACTGATACGCCTCATCGCAAAGCAAAGATACTATACCCTTCAATTTCTACTTAGGGGTGCAGTCAATATCATTCATTATCCTCTCAGTGGCCTCCAACCAATATTCAGCCACAGTTGGGGTGACTCTAGAGATGCCCTTAAATAGTTCAGCACCATTAGACCGGAGTCGTTCAATTACTAACCCACGGCTCCCAAAACCAGAATGGTGTCCCACTACCTTCTCTAATACCCTAAGCATAGCTTGGGACAATACGTCGTCCCCAGTCGAGCAGCTATGAGACCCAGTCTCAGTAATAGGTGTAGCCATTGTCTCACTCATATCTAGATTAAGCATACTGCCCATCGAGGACAACTCAACTCGAGTCCCTTTATGGTGTCTATTGCGTCCACGAGTACCACGACCATGCGTTCCATGAGCACTCATCGTATTCAAAGTTTTATCTACATTACAAAGTTTTATGCATCAGTTTCAGTGTTTATTAGCAAGTATTTTATGCTTCAAGTAATTATCAGTAGTTTCAGAAATTTTAGAAATTTTCAGTCTGTAATTAACTCAGTGCAGTTTTAATAATTTTAGAGTTTTCTAACTAAAGTAATCCTAAGTTAGAAGCATTTATAGGATCGGCGCCAGAGACTCGGTATACTACAAACTTACTTTTTAGAAAAATGAACTTTACTAAAAAATAATTTTCACAAATACAATTTTGAACCCAAATTTTTACACCTCGGGTTTTGCAACTTGACTCTGATACCACTAAATGTAACACCCCAAACCCAGCCTCAATGTTATGGCCAAATCTAGGAATGTTATAAAGAAGAGTTATAAATCTGACGTATTTAAAAACATGTTGATGTGCTTACTAGTTAAATTGTCAATTGTTTACATTTTCAAACAAAACAAATAATTTGCAACAAAAGTTCTTAACTCGCTATATTTTGAAAACCCGAGTTTGTTTCCTCGAAAATAGTTGATTTCGCAAATCATTTTATCATATGTCATACAAGATATTCCAAATTAAAATCCAAATAAAAAATTAAACCTAAATGTCCAGAGAGTCTTAAAATTACAAAAATCTCAAAACCAAAATTTTAATTAAACAAATTTTATGTAAATAGAGTTTTACGGAAAATTAGTTATATAGGAGCTTTCATCGCACCGACCCGCCTAAGTCTGAGAGTTACCTGAATGAAATAGACAAATAGAGAGTGAGTTTTGATAACTCAGTGTGTAACGCATACATAAACATAAATTCAGATTCAATCTCATGGCAGAAAAGATATAAAAATAAATCTTTTGTAGAATTAGAATTGTAACAAAATTGTATAGATAGAGATATGCAAAATCCTACCCCCATCCTCTACAAACCAACTCTGACCATCCCAACACACCATGTGGGGTATAAACACCCACCCAGCCGTACACACCGCATAGTGTTCATACGACACTTTTCAAAGTAATCGTAGCATTGTTGGCAGTATATTGGTGAGATATCGCCTCACACAGAATACTTCGTGCTCATAATACATAACCTACCTCATAGCCAGATACAGAAAGAATATCAGATATAACAAAATGATAGATACAATAACATATATCACATGCATGCTTGTATAAAAAATACTAAACATTTTCATATATAATAAAACAGATCATACATATAATATTAAATGTTATTATGTCAATTTCAATCTAACAAAGTAGTAGATTTCATGCTTTACGGCTTAGACCACACATACCGACCCTACGAAAGGCCCACAGTCGATCAGGATGACATGTACAACCCTAGGGAAAATTCTAAAATTTGGGCCCATACGTCCGTGTACCCACACGACCCAAAATGGCTTGCCCGTGTGAGCCCACATGCGCATGTGGCTTACACACCCAAAATGACCTAGCCCGTATGGCCCACACAGCCTTGCCCATGACCCATACAGCCTCGCACATATCCTCACACATAGCCTACCACATGGCCTACCACACACCCTTGTGGCATCAATAGGCCCCAATTTTGGCTTTCGCCAGTCGTCATTTTTCAAGTTTTTCATTACACACCTGGCTCGATTTTGATGCGAAAGCAATCCCGGCACCTCCGTAACCTAAAAATAATATCCCAACGATTATTTTAGCACTCGATTTATGAATTCAAACCAAAAATTAACCATGAACTTAGCCTCTTAAATTTGAACAATGCACAAATATACTTATCGCCAACAAATAGTAATCACCCAACACTCAAATTACTAAAGGAGCACCAATCGCTTCCTAGCCTTCCCCTAAACGAGAATTAAACAAAACATCATCAATAAATTTCCATTAAAAACATAACTAGTACCTCCCAATACACATGATTAAAAAACTACCCAAGAACTTACCTATTCAGAACGGATCGAAGCACTCGAATGCATAACGCCTACAACCACAACACGATGGACAAGAATCAAAGAAGAAAAGCCAAAAAGGGGGCAAAACCAAAAGAAAGAGAAAAATGTCAGAAACAAAATTGTAAGGAGAAGGAAAAGGGACGTGAAGAACAAAGAGAATTTTTGGGAACTAACAAAATTAAAATTAAAAATTGCCTACTACCCCCAATTAACAACTGAATCCCATAAAATCTGACCCACTAAACCTCATCCAACTACCACAGAATATCAATCCCATCCAACTTCTACTACACAAATGGCACACACACCGAAGCAAAACTTATTGCCAAATGCACACTCGGGGATTCGAACACAGGACCATAGAATAAGCTAACACCTTAGCACTAAACCAACAAGATCATTCTGATACAAGTTGACCGAAAATATAAAATAAGTCCCGCAATTAAGAATAAAGCTAGGAACAAAAATATTAGAATTTCCAAAAGTTAGACTTAAACCTAAGACAAAATACTCATTTATGACAAAATTCATAAAACAAGATTTAATAAATCAGGGCATTACAAATATGGGTTTTTAATTATTTATGCATGAAATACGATTTTTATTAAAACTATGATTAGGTATCAGTTTTTGGTTGCTTTGAAAACGATACACATATATTTATATGTCTAGTATCCAACTTTTACAAACCAATCATTAAGGTCAACCAATTTTTTAAACTAAATCATAATCTTTTAGGGAAACACGTTAAGTTTAATTTAGAAATTAAAGCAAATGATTTAATTAACTATTTTTAAACTCTGATAGTTCTACAAGGTCATTTCAGAGGCCAATGTATTCTTCCGAATTCAGGCTTAACGTCTAAGTCGAGTTGGGGAGGTTACAATTATTTTTCATGGTACAATAGATGATTTAAGTTCAACTTTACTCATGCTCATTATAGCCCTATTCCCATACAAATATAATGGAGAAACTTTCTACTAAAGTATTTCCCAATGAAAACTCAACACAAACTGTTGATAATCAGATATGTTCCTCTTATGAACAAAATTGAGTTATACTAATTCTACACTTAAAACCATAAGTTTTGTCTACAATATATAAATATATGTAGTTCTTGTAAACTAAGGTAGTGGGATTAGGATAGGCTTTTTTCACCTCAATTAAATCATATAATATGAAATAGAATAATGTAGAGATATTTATTCATCAAACCACACAATCATAAATAAGGTAAGATAATCACATTAAGCTCTTTCGAGTTTTCTTACTTAACAAAAAGTCTTTTTCAATTATGCCACAAATTTTGTTATACAAAATTCTTTAAAAAAGTTGTATAAAATAGTAAAACAAAAAGCCAACAAAAAATAAACAAGACTCAATACCTCAGTTGTTAAGTGAGTTACAACTAATTATTACAATTTGTTGCACCATCAAATAGCTTTTCTTTTCTTTTTTTTAATTTGAGAAGTGAATAAGAGTGGTTTTTTTTCTTTAGACTATTAAGAGAGATAGTTTTAAAGGAGTGAATAAATTTAAAAAATATTTTTATAAAAATTTTAAATAAGATAATTATTATTATATTCTTTTTATTTTAGTTTAATGTCTTAGTTTTTTTCATATTTTTATCAATTGAGTTGCACTGTAAGAAAAACGGGTATTAGCAATGCTAAAAGGTGTTATTAAATGTTGTATTGTTGTTGTTAAAATTTTATTGTGGTGACAAAAAGTCATAGTGAGGTCATTGCATATACTTTCATTGTCTAAAATATACATAAAGACTTTTCAAATTAAAAAAAAAAAATCATTTTTAATTATATATATTGCAACAACTTTTGTCATTTTCAAATATAATTCTTTTTAGCAATGACTTAATTTATTTGTCTAAATATGTTTTAGTTACAACAAAATTAGTTATGAAATCTATAACTCAGCAACAATATTTTAGTTACAAAAATTATTATGTAACAATAATATATTGGTTGCAAAATAGAATTCATAACAATGTAACTTTAGATGCTAAATCTTTTACATGACAATAATATAATAGTTGTCAAATATTATTTTGTGACGCCATTTTAGTTGGTTGTGTATTATGTTACGCAACAATTAAATGTCATTTCTAAAAAAGAAATTTTTTAACAACTATAAAATATGGTTTCCAAATTGTTTATATAACAATAATACTATTGGTTGTGAATATTATTTTGCAACGATATTTTTATTAGTCGTGTATCACATTACACGACAGCAGTATGTTATTTCCAAAATTTTATTTTAACAACCATAAAATGCAGTTATCAAATACTTTATTCAATAATAATATGTTTGTTAATATTTTTACATAACGAGACTTATATAGCTGCGTAATATTAATTTTCAACGACATAATAATTGGATACCTTTTATGTTACACAACTATAGCCGTTGTGTAAAGTTAATTTTAACAACAATAATATTTGGTTTCAAAAGTTTATATGTAATGATATTATTATGGTTGTTTAATTTTATTTTGTAGTAAAACATAATCTAGTTGGTAATAAAAATAAGCATTGATAATCTTAAAGATATTAGTTATCTATTTAGAAACAATATTATTTAGTTGCAATTAAATTAAAACAAAAATCTATTAAAATTAAAGAAATTTATAAGAAATATTGTAATAAAAAATAGTTTTATAACTAAGATTGATATCACCCATAAAAAAGTATGAAAATTGTACACTCATATATATTGTATCATAATAATAACATAACAAAATTCTTTATAAATTGTTACTAAAATTAATATCAAGTAACGTATGAATACAAATAGACGGCAAGAAAATTAAAGGTTTACATCACCAAAACAATAACAAAGTTTGAAATTTGAACCAATGAACGTGCAAATACCTTTATCCATAGTTGAACTTTATCTTGCAATTGACAAATTATACAATAAAGAATAGAATTTCCATAAATAGTATATTATTTTTTATAATAAATATTAGGTTTTTTAATTTTTAATATGAAGTTATAAATATAACTAAAAATAATCTTATCAAAGGAATATTTACCACGCACTTTTTTTTACCTTGACACAAATTAATATAAGCATTAGATCATTGTCATAAGAAACAACCAAAACATCATTGACTTTATACATTTAATTAATAACAAAGTACTATGTTAAATATCATGACTTTTAACTAAGTTGCAACCTTTTTCTTAAGGGACAAGCTGAGGCATATCTACTTGAAGGCTATTGAGAGTACATATGGAGCATTGCAAAATTTTACAAATCAAATATGAAATGCATAAAGAGACTAACCATTGGACAAAACAAAGTACTTTACTTACCTATTGAGGCATGTAGAAATAATGCTAATATTGCATCCTTAAACTGAATTTTTCACTTAAAATAATGAATATATTGCCTAATTTTCACAACCTAACATGAAGTTTATATCAATATATACTTTGATAACATCTTCTGTAATAGTGATTCCCCAATTTATATATAAGCAATAGAGAAAAAAAGAAGAAAAGACCATTGATTAAAATAAAATAAACTTATATCCAGAGCATTGATTTTAAACAAGTCGTTTGATAAGTTGTTTTCATCTTCTTCAATTTCCCAAGAATCATCTAGTGGTTGAGTTTCATCTTCACCAACAAGAGTTCTTTCTATAAAATTCATTCTAGATATGTGATTTCTTCTAGAAAAATCATCACGAACCCCTTGAAATTTACCTTTTCCTCTATCTGGACTGGCCATCCTATACAATAACATATATATTAAAAACCAATACAAAAGTAATAGTGTATATAAATTCGTTATAATCTTAACAGATAACTATATTTTAATATAACTTTCTCCTTTGTAAAGAAAAAAAATGACAATTAGGAGAATAAACTTGCAAAACAATTTACAATACTTCTTTACAAATGGGTTTTAACTTAGTGGTGAATTTTTTTATGCCACAGTAGTATGCAATTGTCTCTAATTTCCCACATCAATTTTTCAAATAGTTTGTAAATTTTGGGTTAACCTATAAAAGGAAGGAACAATGCAAGGTAATTATTAAAACCTTATCTATTTTATTTTAAAGTTTATGGAATTTACTAGGGTTAATAAAATCAAATATAATGTTTATGTTTTCACAAACTACTAATTCTTGTCAATTATAAAATCCTAATAATTAAATCTACCCTAAGAAGATAGAAAATGTTAAGTTAAATATGGCATTGTTAAACCCATTATAACACCAAAAGTAATCCTTAATGGTCTATATGACTTTCAAAATCATACAGGTAAAAAAAAAAAAAAAACTTTCAATTTTGCAAACTTTGTCATTGTGATTAGTATTTTAAAAGCTAAATTTAGTAATGGCATCTATAAACCATTGCAAATATTCTAATTTTACACAACAACATTTAATGTCATTGTATTACACAATAACATAAAATGTCATTGCAAAATTTGGTTGCTAATGCCCATTTTTCCAACCTGGCCTAAACGTTAGACTCGAATTTGAGAAATTACATCGGCTATTGAGATGGCCTAATACGATTGAAGATTTTAAAATGGTCAAATTAAAATATTTGTTTAATTTAGAAGAAAACTTAGTGAGATTTTCAAAAAAAACTCACGAGTTAATAAAAATCAGTTTAGATAAATTTACCTATGTAACAGTGACTCCTTTTTGAAGACTTAATTAATAACCAATTTATTATTACTCAAAAATTCTAATTATAGCTTAGCAAGAGAAAAGTGATATCTATTTATGTTTTTGATGAAAACTGAGGGTTCATGCATAACTAATTAATATTTATAATTTGATATCCTAAAGTCAAATTAATATCATGCAAGCTACATAAATAAAAACCCAAATCCTATGTCCCACGCCACAGTTCAAAATAAAATAATACAGTATCTAAATAATAAAAATATCAAATAATGGACCTAAAATATTATAGTAATTAAAATTGAGTCGAGACCTTTCGGATGTCGCGTTCACATCCTAACCTAGTGGGTTATCTGTAGAGATGGAAATAAAGGAGAGTGAACTATAAAGATCAGTGTGAATTCAATCACAAAAAAAAAAAAAAAGAAAAACTAGTGCAAACAATAGGCAAGTCATTTGGAATCTCAACTCATAGAATAAATCACAATTAAATAGCAATATAGAATATCAATAATTCAGATTAATTTATCAATATAATATCTCAGTGTTCATAACCATTATATGCTCATGAATGCAATTCAACTTCAATTTATTAGCAAATGTCCTACCCCACCGCTACACTTCACAGTATGAGTTCCCTAAAACTCCTCTACCTTTACACCACGTTATGGATAAACCACTCATCATTGTGGATGAACCACTTGTTGTGGATAAACCACTAGTAATAAAAAAGGGCAAATAAACCACCGAGGTTTTTTTTAATAAAAAGATTTTACGGGCAAGCTGTCAGTAGATTGTGGTCGCACAACATATTTGTAGTTAAAAGCAACTAGTATAGTATGAATAAACCACTCAACAGTGCAAATAAGCTGCTCACACTTCCTCCATTCATATCGTGTCATCCCATGTAATGCAACATAATATGCTTACAACATATCAATACGGTAGCAATAATATGCTTATAGCAAATTGATATAGTAACAATTACCATGCTTATAACGGATCATCACAGTAGCAATAAACTTGCTTAACATGAGTTTGATTTAATAGTAATAGTAGGCATGTATGTCATGTAATAGTAACACAGTGGTATGGAAAACAATATCAATTCTTCAAATTACAGTGACAGTAAACATGTAATATTTTCATATCATATGTATACAATAATAATTCAGTCAATCAGAAAATGGGTTCAAGCATTATTCATATTATCAAAGACTTAATTGAATGAAATAAAGCACTAAAAATAGTTTGGGGACTATTCTAGGACTATACTAAACAATTCACAAAATTCTGGGTAAAATTGTAAATCAAGGGTCACACGGCCATGTGCCAAATTCTGTAACAAGTTGTGACCATGTGGAAAATTGCAAAAATTAACCTACAAGAAGGACACACAGCCATGTGGCAGGCCATGTGGTTCACATACTACCCTAGGGTTTTTAGGGCACATGGTCGTGTGAGGGGCCGTGTGGTCCACATGCACGTGTAGAAGACTGTGTGGTCCTAAACCTAGGCTGGTTTGCCCTGATTCGTTTGTAAAAGAATACACACATTTCATTAGAAGCTCGATTAATGTCCCCTATGAACAAATCTTATCCGATACACCTAAAACGATTCCTTCAAATGAAATTTACACAAGAATTAATGGTTGGTTTTAAGATAAGTTAAGATTTTCAAAAGATCAGTAACACCCTTAAACCCAGCCTAAACATTTTGATTAGATTTTGAAGGTCACATTGACCACCGAAGTGGCCAAAAACCAAAACACTATTCAAACATTTTAGAAAACATTTTCAAAAAACACTTTTGCTCATATTTCACTGACTAGTAGTAGGCTGCACCTAAGTTTTGTAAGCATTAGTTTATTGTTGCCAAAACTAGTTTAAGGCCCAAAATTTATTACTTCCTTAATAATTTTTCAAACATTTCATGTTAGCAATTTGTTAACCAAAATTTCAAAACCTGTGTTGTAGTGGAAAAAACTGACATTTTATTTTGATTACAAACCCATAAGTTGAAAATTAACACTTGGTTGATTATTATATAAAGCAATCTAGTTTATTAATGTTCACGCATGAAATCACTAAACTATCCCAGAATAGAAAACCCATACCATAGTTCTCATAAAATACTTACAAATCTTAAGAAAACTTTGTTCAAATCAAACCGAAACGAAAAACTCTTATACCTCCAATTGCTGAGTTTGAGACCTAACCCTGCGGATTACCTGAAAACGGTAAACTAAGGATGTGAGCTACAAAACTTAGTGTAAGTCAAAAATAAATGTAAGCAGTAAAGTAATAATTAGACAACCAAACATGAAATAACCATAATCAAAACATAACCAATAGATACATCAGATTAAAGTATCATATTACTTTATCACTACAACATATATGTATGACATGCTCAAACGTATGACAGAACAAAAATCCTATACATCTAACCACTACACACCAACTTCGTTCATCTAACACGCACCAAATATAGGGTTATGGTAGACCCAAATTAGGGTTATGATAGACCAATCCATCCAAAACACACCAAATAAATGGTCATATGCCACTTAAATGTTATACAGTTGAATTACCAAAAATATTGCGGAGTTACCACCAAATATAGTCAATGCAATTTAACTACCAAATCAAACTTCCTTCACTTCATGTCCATATCCCAACCCCAACATTAATGCAAATAATTTAACAAATTTGAACTTACCGAATCAGACATGCTCATTTTCAATTTTCAGTAAATCATAAACATACTTGCAACCAACACCAACAACAAAATCAAAAGCGCATATATATATTCAGTCAGTATTCTATCAATCACTATTACTCAGTATTCAGTAATAATATCTTAATCATGCCTATAAAAGCTCTAACAAGTAAAGGATCACTCAGGGCCTAAAATGAATCAAGCTATGAAAAAGTGGTAAAATAGTAAAATAGGAACACACGACCGCGTGGGATTGTTTAAAGCATGCTATAGGGATACACATTTGTGTGGCTAAAGTACACTACCGTGTGGCTGAAGTACATGGTCGTGTGGACAGATCGTGTAACTCTCTGTGCCTATTTGGCAATTTCAACATAAACTTGCAGGAGAGACATGGTCGTGTCTCAAGCCATGCGAAGGGCTCTCGTCAGTTTCCCCAATAGTGGTCACACAGTCATGTGTAATGCCTTGTGACTCACCCTAGGCCGTGTATACAAGAAGTAACCCTAACACCTGTAGTGGCACGTGATTGTTTGAAGTGCCTATGTGTGGCACACGTTTGTATTAGATGACTATGTGGTCCAAAAACCATACTCAATTTTGCTACAAATCACAAGGTCAAAGCACAGAAACATCCATCGATTACAAATGTTTAAGACATTCACCTAGAAACGCAATTCTACAGCACTAACAATCGATCGGTTCACCTTTACTATATGAATCTGAAACTTAATTACACAAATACACTAGAATTAAGAGGGTTTCAACAAACGGGATAAAAGAATTGAAGAAAACTGATTAAAACTCAGAAACAATAGCACTTACACTTCACTTGTTTCGGATCTGTACTGAACAAAGATGTGAAAGAAGTAAATAAGACTTTTAAAGGAATAGCAACATCAATAGCGTAGGCACAAGAAGAGACAACACAAGATTGCTAGAATTTTAAGGTATAATACATAGCAGAACAGATAAAAAAAATTAAAGAAGAAAAAAAAAGAAAGAACAAAGAAAAGGGTGACAAGAAAAAGGGTTACAATAACAAAATGAAACAAAACTAAAATTGAAAGAGTGGTTGCATGCATAAGGGTTCAAGCATAGGACCTCTAGGTAAGTTAATACCTTACCACTTAACCAATAGGCTCATCCTATGACAGCCCTATTTTTGGCCCTAATCAGAAAAGTGGTTTTGAGACCACGAAATCGATTCAAAAATTTTTAAAATATTATTTTATGTATTTATATTATGGGAATTGCCATATGCGAATGTTTTGTGTTTTAATTTTTGTTGTTTGGATGTTTGATTTAGAAACAGGGCTTAATTGAATAAGTTGGAAAATTTATGGATAATAGCATAAAGGGTTAAATTGATAATGGTTTTGTTAGTGGAGTCTTTTAAATGGGAAATTACCCATTATTATTATAATGGACGGTAGTGGAGCACTATGATGGCTTTATATTGTTTTTATAATAATTAAAATATATGCATGTAATAGTAAACATAAAAACCTTGCTCTATTTTCTTGTTTTTACCGAAAGTAACAAGGAAAGGAAATTGAAAAAGAGTCAAAGGCATTCGGCATTTGTCTGGCTAAATTAAGGTAAGATTTTTATGTTCATTCTCTTAATTTTTGTGAATTTGAGTTGAGTGTTAAGTTTTTAACATAGCCCATATGTTAAATTTTGAGTTTGGGACAAGGTAAGCATTCGACCATGGATGCTTTGTGTTACATTATTGGTGTTTTGATGTTTATAATGAGGAACGATTGTAGGTTGAGTATGAGCTTGATAAATTTTGGTAAATAGGATTTTATGGACTAAATAGCATTCGGCTATGGTTGTTATGCACTAATAGGATAATCGGCTATGGCTTAAAAGATTATTGACAATCGGCCATTTTAGTGAAATATGAGATTAATGCTTGATATTAGAAATGAATGCTTAACTGTTTATATGTATGGTTGCCGAATGTGAAACTAAATAATGATTTGAATAAGTGTTTGAGTAATTGCTAAATTTTAAGGGGTTTAAAAAATTGTGAAATGTCATATCTATGTTGTTATTAGGAAAAGAAGATTTGAAGTATGTATGAGTGAATTTGATAAATGTTATGCCTTAAAAAAAAATTTTCACTTAACATTCGGCTTTAATGAGAAATAAAAAGAAATGAAACCATTAAAATTGCTATGTTAGCTATGAATATGTTTGAGTGAATTTGAGTATGGTTTGTTGTTGGTTAAGCATGGTAATGTTTCGATTATATAATTGATGTACCTAAATTTGTAGTCGAGTATTAAAATTTTTAAAAGAAATTGAATGCTAAATTAGTTGTTTTGCTTATAATGGCCGAATGAGCTTAAATCAATGCAAGGGTTTGTTTGTCTGTAATTTGAATGAATAGAATGAAGTTGCCATTTGTAAGTTGTTAATATGAGATTATCTTTGTTTGGAGTGAAAATGTCTTTGTGCTATAATGTTTAAATGGTTAGAAGTGTTTGCCGAATATGAACCTAAGTAATGAATTGGGTAATGTTTGTGTATTAAGATTATATTAAGTACAAATTTGCCGTATGTATATATGACTTGAAAGGAATTTCCTTATTTTTTTTATTAAGGCACATTGAAGTAATTGAGTTAAAATTTTAATGTGAATAAATTGTGCTATGTTTTCTTAGTAGAGGCCGATTTGTAATGATATTATGGGAAATGAGTTCTTACTGTGTATATGTATATATGTGCTTAGTGGTGAGTAAGGTTATTTTGATTGAGTTCAAAATTTGTCTAATTTAGCTCAAGAGCAAAGAGAGCCAAATTCGGATAGGGGAAAAGCGAAACTAATTGAATAGCTGACCTGTAGTCGTTCGACGACATTCGAGGTAAGTTCTTAAGTGTTAAAGCTTGATTCTTTTTGTATGCTTAAGAGTTAAATGAATATAGCAAAGAGGATGTTTGATTTTATATAATCAATGTGACGAATGAGTATTGATTTATGGTTATAAGCCGAACGTGGCTAGTAGATATAATTTGAAGTGTAGATTATGAAAGTATGAGAAAATATGTGTTTTGGTTAACGTAATGTGATATTCGGGCCTTGGCCTAGCAAGCTTTAAGCTGGTGAATATTATCAGGCTCCGAGCCTAGCAGGCGTAATGCCGGTGAAGTGGTATCAGACTTAAAAGTCTAGCAGGCTTTATGCAGTGAGGAATTCAGGTTATTACCTAGTAGGCTAATTGCCGGTGAACTAATAAAAGTGTAAAGCTATGGGGTTATGTGCTAATACGATATGTGGATTCGTTCCATAAATTAAATTATCCAGGTATGTGTAATCCTATTTATGCACATGAGAATTAAATGAATTAGATGATCGGTGTGAAGTGAACATATGTGAAATGATTTTATGTTTATGTTCATATATGAACATTTGGTCCTTGTGAAATTATTCGTGGAAGTATATGATATATATATATATATGTGATTACGAATATGGAAAATAATAAAGGTGGATATGGTTTTGTATTCTAGTTCGATTTGGTTGAATTAAAGTTGGCATTGAAATATTAAAATGTTCATGACTATATGAATTAGAAGCTAAATTAAATGACATGTTATATGTACATATATGTAATTATACATATTCGGGCATATAGTGTTATATTTAGATAATGGCATATCTATGATTTTGGATATACGGTTTATAAGTGGAAAATTATTTATGAAGTGAATGCATAAGTGAATAAGGTGCATAAGAGAATGTAATTGTTTAAATTACTTAAGACTTACTAAGCTTAATTGCTTATTGTGAATATTTGTGTTTTGTTCCATTTTATAGATTTTGGTTGAAGCTACGGGCTCGGGGATTCAAGTTCAAAGTCATCCACACTATCGTCACTGTTTTGGTACTTTAAATAGTCTATATTTTGAAAGATGGCATGTATAGGCTTAACTCTATTTTGAAAACAAATTATATTTTGAACATGTAAATATTTAAGCCATGTGAAAATGGCTTGCTCTTTCACTAAGTATGAA
Organism: Gossypium stocksii; assembly: GCA_020496765.1. Classification (NCBI taxonomy): domain Eukaryota; kingdom Viridiplantae; phylum Streptophyta; class Magnoliopsida; order Malvales; family Malvaceae; genus Gossypium; species Gossypium stocksii. The sequence continues at coordinate 18,336,551 of CM035631.1, read as the reverse complement.
TGTATGGTTTGATGAAATTATGTGGCTGATAATTTTGTAAATGTTTGTTGATGTTAATTTCAGCTTAATTATATGAGTTAGCAAATGTGTCATAAGTTTAGGATGGTCTTATATTTGGTTATAACTTTAGGAAATTACCAATGAATAGTAAAAATTTTGCATGATGTATAATCGGCCTATAGCTTAATTGTTCAATCATGTGTATGTGCATAGTTTATCGTTTAGGCTTTACTTTGTTTAGTATAAATTTGAAATTTGGTTAGACGAAATGCCCTTTTGATATATATATACATACATGTTTTCGGGTATGATCATGAAATGGTGTCAATTGTAAAGAGACTTTGTTTTATAATTTAATTAAGGTCATGAACAAGTTTTATATTCGTGAATCACAGGCATATGATTCTTGATGATGTTTTAGTTTGTTCTTTTTGGATTAGATATTTGTAAAATAATTTGGAATGGCACAATTAAAAAGTTTAGTAAAGGTTATTTCATTATTTATGCATGTTAGATAATGAATGACTAGTCTGATCTGTCTTCTGATCTGTAATGCCTCGTAACCCTAATCTAGAGACGGATACGGGTTAAGGGTGTTACATTTTATTGGCATCAGAGCTACAGTTTAGTCGATTCTAGGACTAACGTAGCGTGTACGAGTCTAGCTATACATGCCATACTGTGATAATACGATAGTGTGATGACTTCTGATTGTTGAAATGTGTTTTTCGTATAGTAAATGAATCTCGATCCTGATCGAGCCGTAACAGACGATGTCGAGAGTGTAGCGCCTGCTCCCGTGCAAGGGACAGCACCGAATGACTCTCAGCCGAATACGAGTAACTAAGATGAGGAGGCTAAACAAGCATTCTATGCTATGATGCGATTGGTTCACTCAATATATTCGAACTAATCCAGCTATTCCACAACTCCACCCTCGAATAATCCGCTTCCAATACTTGTAGTGCCTCCTGTGACCGATCCGTTGAGATTAAGTAAGCCCTTAGTTGATAAAATTAGAAAATATGGGGCTGAAGAGTTTAGAGCCACAGTTACTGATGATGCTGAGAGAGCTGAATTTTGGCTTGATAATACTATACGCGTCTTCGATGAATTATCATGTACACCCGATGAATGCTTGAAATGTGCCGTGTCTCTGTTACGTGATGCTGCCTATCATTGGTGGAATACTCTGATTTCAATTGTGCCGAGAGAATAGGTTACTTGGGAATTCTTTCTAACAGAATTCAGTAAAAAGTATATCAGCCAGAGATTTATCGACCAAAAAAGCAAAGAGTTTTTTGAGCTTAAACAGGGCCGAATGACAGTGACAGAATATGAACGAGAATTTGTAAGACTCAGCAGATATGCTCGTGAGTGTATCTCGTCTGAAGTATCATGTGTAAACGCTTCAAGGATGGGTTGAATGAAGATATCAAACTGTTAGTAGGCATTTTGGAAATTAAAGAGTTCGTAGTACTTGTTGAGCGAGCTTGTAAAGCCTAATAGCTCGGAACTGAGAAAAGAAAGGTTAAAGCTGGGGCTAGAGAATTTCATAAAAGATATTCGGGAAAAACATTCCAACAGCCATCAAAGAAATTTCGAGATGAATCGGATCGATCCAAGAATACTTCAGGCTTTTCCAAACGAGATCGCGATCAACCTCTTGTGAGGACACCAGCTACCTCCGTTGCTAGTGTTGATAATGATCGTCAAAATAGATCTGAGTGCAAGCATTGTGGTAAATAGTATTCGGGGAGCTGTAGATTGCATGATCGCTCCTGTTTCAAATGTGGATCAGCCGATCATTTTATCCAGGATTGTCTAAAATTAGCTAAGCAGAATACTGATCCGAGTGGGAGACCTAGTAACACTGTAGCATGAGGTAGACCACCTAAACATGCGGGTAATGCTAGTGGCAGCCAGAGAGGGACCAAAGATACTGCTGTTCGATCTGAGGCTCGTGCACCTGCCAGAGCTTACGCCATACGTGCTCGTGAGGAGGCTTCTTCCCTAAATGTTATCACTGGTACTTTCACCCTTTTCGATACTAATGTTATTGCTTTGATTGACCCTAGTTCAACTCATTCCTATGTCTGTGAAACTTTTGCATCCAGTAAGACTCTACCTGTTGAGTCTACTGAATTTGTGATTCGAGTGTCAAACCCTTTGGGTCGGTGTGTGTTAGTTGACGAGGTATGCAAGAACTGTCCCCTAATGATTCGAGATTTTTGTTTCCAAGCTGATTTGATGCTATTTCGATTTGATGAGTTCGATATCATTCTAGGTATAGATTGGTTAACTGTTCACGATGCTATAGTGAATTGCAAAAGAAAAATAATTGACTTGCGATGTTCGAATGGTGAAATAATTTGAGTTGAGTCTACTAATTTGAACGGGTTACCGGCAGTGATATCTTCGATGTTGGCTTAGAAATATATGAAAAATGGATGTGAAGCTTATCTTGCATATATACTGGATAGTAAAGTATCAGAAAAGAAGCTCGAGGCTGTGCCAATTGTATGTGAGTATCCGGATGTATTTCCCAAAGAATTGCTTAGATTGCCACTTGTTCGAGAAGTAGAGTTTGGTATAGAGTTAGTACCTGGAACGACTCCGATTTCGATAGCTCTGTATCGTATGGCACCGACTAAATTAAAAGAATTGAAATATCAGATGCAAGAATTGACAGATAGAGGTTTTGCTCGACCGAGTTTCTCTCTTTGGGGTGTACCAGTGTTGTTTGTGAAAAAAAAAGACGGAACCATGAGAATGTGCATCGATTATCGTCAACTTAATAAAGTCACGATAAAGAATAAATACCCGTTGCCACGAATTGATAATTTATTTGACCAGCTAAAGGGAGCTTCAGTATTTTCGAAGATAGATTTGAGATCGGGCTATTATCAGTTGCGAGTTAGAGACTCCAATGTGCCTAAAATTGCTTTCAGAATGAGGTACGAACACTACGAGTTCTTAGTGATGCCGTTTGGGCTCACTAATGCCCCTGCGATTTTCATGGATTTAATGAATTGGGTTTTCAAACAGTATTTGGATCGGTTTGTAGTAGTGTTTATAGATGACATTCTAATTTATTCACGCGATGAAACTGAGCATGCTGAACACTTGAGATTAGTGTTGCAGATTTTACGAGACAAGCATCTGTATGCCAAGTTCAGTAAATGCGAGTTCTGGTTACGTGAGGTTAGCTTTTTGGGACATGTTGTATCCACACCAGGTATCCAGGTTGATCCGAGTAAAATTTCAGCTATACTTGATTGGAAGCCTCCAAGGAATGTTTCGGAAGTTCGAAGCTTTTTGGGACTTGCTAGGTATTATAGACGGTTTGTGAAAGGTTTCTCAATGATAGCAACACCATTAACAAAGTTGCTCCAAAAAGATGTCAAATTTGAGTGGTCGGAAAGATGTCAGAAAAGTTTTGATCAGTTGAAAGCTCTTTTGATCGAAGCTCCAGTGTTAGTTCAGCCAGAATCGGGTAAAGAATTTGTGATCTATAGCGATGCATCTCTAAATGGTTTGGGCTGTGTTTTGATGCAAGAAGGCAGAGTTGTTGCATATGCTTCGAGACAATTAAAACCTCACGATCAAAACTATCCGACTCATGATCTCGAATTAGCTGCTATTATTTTCGCTCTGAAAATTTGGCGTCACTATTTGTTCGGAGAGAAATGACACGTTTATTCCGATCATAAAAGTCTCAAATATTTGATGATCCAGAAGGATTTGAATTTGAGACAGCGACGGTGGCTTGAGTTACTTAAAGATTACGAGCTTGTCATAGATTATCATTCGGGAAAGGCTAATATGGTTGCTGATGCTCTAAGAAAATCTCGTTAGTAAAAGTATTATGGCTCAAACATGGGGTTGAGGAAGCGACTTGGGAGCTTGAGGACCCAATGAAAGAACGTTACCTTAACCTATTTGCCGGTAAGATTTTCGGGGACGAAAATCCCTAAGGGGGAGAGTTGTAACAGCCGTATTTTTTGCCCTAATCGAAAAAGTGGTTTCGGGACCACGAAACCAAGTCAGAAATTTTTAAAATATTATTTTATGTGTTTATATTATGTGAATTTCCATATGCGAATGTTTTGTGTTTTAATTTTTGTTGTTTGGATGTTTGATTTAGAAACAGGGCTTAATTGAATAAGTTAGAAAATTTATAGATAATAGCATAAAGGGTTAAATTGATAATGGTTTTGTTAGTGGAGTCTTTTAAATGGAAAATTACCCATTATTATTATAATGGACGGTAGTGGAGCACTATGATGGCTTTATATTGTTTTTATAATAATTAAAATATATGCATGTAATAGTAAACATAAAAACCTTGCTCCATTTTCTTGTTTTTACCGAAAGTAACAAGGAAAGGAAATTCAAAAAGAGTCAAAGGCATTTGGCATTTGTGTGGCTAAATTAAGGTAAGATTTTTATGTTAATTCTCTTAATTTTTGTGAATTTGAGTTGAGTGTTAAGTTTTTAACATAGCCCATATGTTAAATTTTGAGTTTGGGACAAGGTAAGCATTCGACCATGGATGCTTTGTTTTACATTATTGGTGTTTTTATGTTTGTAATGAGGAACGATTGTAGGTTGAGTATGAGCTTGATAAATTTTGGTAAATAGGATTTTATGAACTGAATAGCATTCGGCTATGGTTGTTATGCACAAATGGGATAATCGGCTATGGCTTAAAAGATTATTGACAATCAGCCATTTTGGTGAAATGTGAGATTAATGCTTAATTGTTTATATGTATGGTTGCCGAATGTGAAACTAAATAATGATTTGAATAAGTGTTTGAGTAATTGCTAAATTTTAAGGGGTTTAAAAAAATGTGAAATGTCGTATGTATGTATGTTATTAGGAAAAGAAGATTTGAAGTATGTATGAGTGAATTTGATAAATGTTATGCCTTAAAAAAAATTCACTTAACATTCGACTTTAATGAGAAATAAAAAGAAATGAAATCATTAAAAATGCTATGTTAGCTATGAATATGTTTGAGTGAATTTGAGTATGGTTTGTTGTTAGTTAAGCATGGTAATGTTTCGGTTATATAATTGATGTACCTAAATTTGTAGTCGAGTATTAAAATTTTTAAAAGAAATTAAATGCTAAATCAGTTGTTTTGCTTATAATGGCCAAATGAGCTTAAATCAATGCAAGGGTTGGTTTGTTAGTAATTTGAGATGAATAGAATGAAGTTGCCATTTGTAAGTTGTTAATATGAGATTATCTTTGTTTGGAGTGAAAATGTCTTTGTGCTATAATGTTTAAATGGTTAGAAGTGTTTGCCGAATATGAACCTAAGTAATGAATTAGGTAATGTTTGTGTATTGAGATGATATTAAGTACAAATTTGTTGTATGTATATATGATTTGAAAGAAATTTCCTCATTTTTTTGATTAAGGCACATTGAAGTAATTGAGTTAAAATTTTAATGTGAATAAATTGTACTATGTTTTCTTAGTAAAGGCTGATTTGTAATGAAATTATAGGAAATGAGTTCTTGCCGTGTATATGTATATATGTGCTTAGTGGTGAGTAAGGTTATTTTGATTGAGTTAAAAATTTGTCTAATTTAGCTCAAGAGCAAAGAGAGCCAAATTCGAATAGGGGAAAAGCGAAACTAATTGAATAGCTGATCTATTATCGTTCGACGACATTCGAGGTAAGTTCTTAAGTGTTAAAGCTTGATTCTTTTTGTATGCTTAAGAGTTAAATGAATATAGCAAAGAGGATGTTTGATTTTATGTAATCAATGAGACGAATGAGTATTGAATTATAGTTATAAGCCGAACGTGGCTAGTAGATATAATTTGAAGTGTAGATTATGAAAGTATGAGAAAATATGTGATTTGGTTACTGTAATGTGATATTCGGGCCTTAGCCTAGCAAGCTTTAAGTTGGTGAATATTATCGGGCTCCGAGCCTAGCAGGCGTAATGCCGGTGAAGTGGTATCGGACTTAAAAGTCTAGCAGGCTTTATGCCGGTGAGGAATTCAGGTTATTACCTAGCAAGCTAATTGCCGGTGAACTAATAAAAGTGTAAAGCTATGGGGCTATGTGCTAATACGATATGTGGATTCGTTCCATAAATTAAATTATCCAGGTATGTGTAATCCTATTTATGCAATGAGAATTAAATGAATTAGATGATCGATGTGAAGTGAACATATGTGAAATGGTTTTATGTTTATGTTCATATATGAACATTTGGTCCTTGTGAAATTATTCGTGGAAGTATATGATATATATATATATGTGATTACGAATATGGAAAATAATAAAGGTGGATATGGTTTTGTATTCTAGTTCGATTTGGTTGAATTAAAGTTGGCATTGAAATATTAAAATGTTCATGACTTTATGAATTAGAAGCTAAATTGAATGACATGTTATATGTACATATATGTAATTATACATATTCGGGCATATAGTGTTATATTTAGATAATGGCATATCTATGATTTTGGATATACGGTTTATAAGTGGAACATTATTTATGAAGTGAATGCATAAGTGAATAAGGTGCATAAGAGAGTGTAATTGTTTAAATTACTTAAGACTTACTAAGCTTAATTGCTTATTGTGAATATTTGTGTTTTGTTCCATTTTATAGATTTTGGTTGAAGCTACGGGCTCGGGGAGTCAAGTTCAAAGTCATCCACACTATCGTCACTGTTTTGGTACTTTAAATAGTCTATATTTTGAAAGATGGCATGTATAGGCTTAACTCTATTTTGAAAACAAATTATATTTTGAATATGTAAATATTTAAGCCATGCGAAAATGGCTTGCTCTTTCACTAAGTATGAATGTATGGTTTGATGAAATTATGTGGCTGATAATTTTGTAAATTTTCGTTGATGTTAATTTGGGCTTAATTATATGAGTTAGCAAATGTGTCATAAGTTTAGGATAGTCTTATATTTGGTTATAACTTTAGGAAATTACCAAATGAATAGTAAAAATTTTGCATGATGTATAATCAGCCTATAGCTTAATTGTTCAATCATGTGTATGTGCATAGTTTATCGTTTAGGCTTTACTTTGTTTAGTATAGAAATTTGAAATTTGGTTAGATGAAATGCCCTTTTGATATATATATACACATACATGTTTTCGGGTATGATCATGAAATGGTGTCAATTGTAAAGAGACTTTGTTTTATAATTTAATAAAGGTATAAGTAAGTCACATGAACAGGTTTTATATTCATGAATCACAGGCATATGATTCTTGATGATGTTTCAGTTGGTTTCTTTTTGGATTAGATATTTGTAAAATAATTTGGAATGTCATAATTAAAAAGTTTAGTAAAGGTTATTTCATTATTTATGTATGTTCGATAATGAATGACTAGTCTAATCTGTCTTCTGATCTGTAATGGCTCGTAATCCTAATCTGGCGACAGATACGGGTTAGGGGTGTTACACATTCTTGTCTCTAAAACGCAAGGAAAAAACTTCAAAGTCTAATAGTGACCACTGACTTTGTAACACCCCTAACCCGTATCCACCGCCGGACTAGGGTTACGAGACATTACCAAACAAAACACATCAATAAGCAATCACATTACATATACATATCTTTCACCATCACATAATTTTCATACATAAGCATAAAGTCCCTTTAGAAGGCCTTCGAGACCTTAAACATCCTTAAGAAATGAGTCGGGACTAAATCAAATACATTTGAAACTTCAATGAGGATTTGAACATTTTTCCTTTTTAAGTAGGGCACACGCCCATGTGGCTGGGCCATGTGTCCCACACGACCGTGCCTCACAACTTACCTTAGCCCGTGTGCAACACTGACTAGGGTCACACGGTTACTAGACACGCCCGTGTGTCCAGCCTGTGTGTCATTCTGAGTTAACCACACTGTCACCAGACATACCCGTGCGTCTATCCCGTGTGCTATACTAACCTCAATAACTACAAAATAGGGATCTCACGGTCACTAGACACGGCCATGTGTCTAGCTGGTGTGCCATACTAACCAAAAATACCCAAAAAATAAGGGTAACATGGTCGAGACACACGCCCATGTGCTCACGCCATGGGGCACAAAATAGGCTTGGTTTAAGCCATATTTCAAACCCCAATATGCCATGTACCTACAAGGATTAAATATACGACATCTACATCTCAAAATCAGCTAATTTCATGCCCAAAACATACATCATTTTGCTCAATTCATTATCAACCAATTCATTTACAAGACTCATTCTAAAGCATATCATATCACAATCCATGCCCATAGCAAAATACTTACATTATAACTCATTTATAAAACATCTCAAATCATGTCTAAAACTTACCAAATCACCATTTGATTTATACTCAAAATGACTATTTCATAATAGGCCAAATATGCATCATAAGGCTTACAAAATTTGCATCATAAACACATACCAATTCCAAACATAACCATAAACTATTAGTTAGCCAAATCACTTGGCTTAACTTATATACAATTCAAATATATTCAAATATTTACAATCACAAAAGGTACCAAAACAAGTTTGGATAGTGCGATGAAGATCCTCGATGATTCCCGAGCCTTCAATAGCTTCGATAATCTATAAAATAGGAATAAATAGACCAAGTAAGCTTTAAAGCTTAGTAAGTCATAAACAAGTAATTTAATACACAATCTCATTAATGAAATAACCATTTACCCAATTCAAACTATGAACATAACATCACAAACCTTCATCCATGCCTTATCGCATAATTTACTCAATTACATGAACCTTCCACCTTGAATCCCATGAGTTCATCACATAATTCATCATATATAAATATAAACAACATACGTACCTGTTTAACCCATACAACCTTTCTCATAATTCATAACCGTAGCTCATTCATTGAACCATCCAGATTAAGGATCAATTATATGAACATTTCACCCAATAAGTACCTATACCATTGCCCGTAGCCAAATCAAGGTAACTTATCCCCGAGCAACTATACCATGGCCCAAAGCCAAATCAGGGTCGCTCCCTTGTAATACCTATACCATGGCTCATAGCCAAATCAATGTATTACTCGCACCCGTAGTGCCAATATCATGGCCCGAAGCCAAAATTAAATCCTAGTGACATGTCACTACATTCTGAAACTAATCCTATGGTTCAATTAAGCTTTCTTACAATATATTTTCATACCATTCCCTCCCGTAACAACACATTCACTACTCCCATCTCATCCAGGATTTCATTCATCACTTTTCATTCGATATTAATGCAATTCATAGCATTTGTAACTAAATTACTACGTATGAACTTACCTCGAGTGTCATTTGTCGAAAAGAGTCGATTACTCGTTGACTATCAATTTTCCGCTATCCAAGTCTGAATTTCGCTTTTCTTGACTATACATATTAAAATTAACTCATTCAATCACACACTCAATCAATTTAATCCAAAGACGCATAATTAAGGCATTTTGCAAATTAGCCATCACATTATCACATTTTGACAATTTAATCCCTAATTCACAAAATCATCAAATTCATCAAATCTCATAATACATAGGCCTATCCGAATTTTCATTATATCATACAAGCCCACATACCACATTTTATTTCACAATTTAGTCCTCCAAAATATCATTTTCTCAATTTAGCCCTATTTAGCTAAATTTATCAAAAATCCAAGAACAAAACATATCAATCCAACATATATCTTCCATTTACCAACTATCATCATAAAACTCACCATTTCATCAATGGAACAACTCAAAAACATTATCAATTCCTTAAATTACAACATGGGCTTGATAGTAGACTAAGCAACAATCTCAAAAACATAAAAATATCAAAAACCAAAGTAAAAACATACCTCAATCAAGCTAAAAACTAGCCAAACCCTAGCTTGAGTTTTTATTTTCTTTTCCTTTGAATATTTGGCTAAGATAAGTGATAATGGCCTTAATTTCGTGCATTTGTTTTATTAATCTAACATTAATTTGCCATTTACCATTTTGTACTTAATAATTAAACAAAAATATCGTTTAATGATTGTCCATAAAAGTCCATTAACCATATTAATGGTCCATTTCTTTAATAAGGACCTCTTATTTAATAAGCTATAACAATTACAAACTTTAATAAATAAAAGGCTACTTTTACATTTTCTGCAATTTAGTCCTTTCTTGCAAATTAAGCACTCAATTGATCAAATTTTCATACGAGACTTTCACACATGCTAATTCACATATAATAAGCACAGAAAATAATATTTAAAAATTTTTCTGACTCAGATATGTGGTCCCAAAACCACTGTTTCGACTAGGGTCTAAACCGGACTGTTACAGACTTGGTTCGCAAACCCTGATTCTACTAACCTCATTTTTAAGATGTGAGAAGATCTTTGGCAAGAATTGTAAAAGATCATTTAATCGATCGTACGATTAGTATTAGATAGAAAATTTATAAAGATTTGAGACCAGACATTGGAATTGATACGTACTTGCCATGTAACGCCCTGAATTATTTATCTTTGTTTTTTTAAAATTTGTTACAATTAAGTATCTACTTCAGTGGTTAAGTGATGTGGGTGTGTGCTTGAGGTCTTAGGTTCAAGTCTCACTTTTAGTAATTTTGTTATTTTTTATCCTAACCTTATCCCATTGGGGCGGGCTTATGTTATATTTTCTGTGAACTCGTATCAGAATGAGCTTGCTGGTTCAAGTGGTAAGGTGTTAGCTTACCTGAAGGTCTCATGTTCGAACCCTTACGTGAGTGTGAATGATAATTTTTTGCTTCAATTAGATAGAGGTTGAGTGGAAATGAAATTCTAGGGTAGTTGGATGTGGTTAGTGTGTAGGATTCTGGGGATAAGGTGATTAGTGAATGGAGTAGCGAGTTGTTTAATTTTAATTTTTAATTTTTTTATTTTATTTTATTTTTCTCTTTTTACCAAAATTCCCTTTGTCTGACATTTTGATTTTTCTCTTCTCCTCTATTTTTTTTCTCTTCTGAGTAAAATTCCTTTCTCTCCATCCTTAAATCCTTAATTTTGATAAAACCGTGTACTTTTGTTGGTTATCGGTATTGTGGTGCATCTATCATTTTTCTGTCCCAATTTTCGATTGTGATTTGATTCGGTAAGTTGGGTGGGTGTAGTTATTGCTTTTGGTTTGTGATTCTTTATTGATGGTTCTTGTTAATGCCATTTAGGAGAAGATCAAAGGGCTTGAAATTATCCATCAGTAACTTAGTTGCGTGAAACTACTGTTGTTTGATTGAAGGTAAGGGTTTGGTTCTATAATGGATTAAACGGATCGACTTGGTTTCAGTTTTAGTATCGATTTAAGTGACTAATTCAGTGACTTATTGGTCAATTTTAGGTTCTGGTTAACTCATGGGAGCGTTTGCGATAAATCTGAACCAGGTGTGTAACGAGAACATGAAAAATTAAAGTTCAGCGAAAGCCGAAAAATGGCATGTCAATGCCACACGGACGTGTGCTCAGCCATGTGGCTAGCTGTGTGCAACGCACGGCCGTGTGACGGGCAAGTGCGTGGCTGTGTAGGTCACACAGGCTAGGCTGATTTGGGCGTGTGGGCTGTGGGCCAGATCGTGTAGGCCATACTAGTAAAGCCAATTTAGGTGTGTGGGCTATATAGGCATGTAGGACCACAGGCCCAAAATTTTAAATTTTTTTCTAAGGTCACACGTGACGTTTCGATTGATTGTGGGCCTTCCATAGGGTCGGTAAGGGCAAAACAAACCCTAATGCATAAGATCTGTTATTTTGAAAGATTAATCTGAGTTTAGGAAAACTAATATGTATGTCTAATTGTGTTGTATAAGCATGTATAATATCTGTATACGAGCATGTAGGTATGTTAAATCTGTTAATTCTATATATCTGGATTTTTTATCTGTCTATGGGGTGGGTTCTGTTTGTTAGAGGAAATGTTCGGTAAGGTGATAATTCGTCGTTATTTTGGAAGCACAACTGTAGATTATTCTGATAAGTGTCCTTCAAACACTATTTGGTGTGTAGGGCTAGATGGGTGTTTCATACCCAACATAGTGTGTTGGGATGGTCGGAGATGGTGTGTAGAGGATGGGGTAGGACTTTGCATATCTAAATGTATCTGATAATCTGATTCTGGTAAGGACTTATGTCTACTTCTGTTATGATATACTAAAATTCTGAATTTGATGCATGTATGTTTCCGTTGAGTTACACATTGAGTTTATGAAAACTCACATCTATTGTCTGTTTTGTTCAGGTACTCCTTAGTCATAAGTGGGTCGGTGCGACGGAGTCTCAACGGTAACCACTACCTCGCAAACTGTTTTGATTAATGGTTTTTATTTAAAAACCTAGATTATTTTGAGAGTTTTGTAATTTTGGGACTCTCTAGACTATTTGTTTTGATTTTGCTTTTGGATGTGTTTTTTACTTTTGTACTACGATGTTTGGCAATACCATGATTTTACGCAAACAAATGTTTTTTCTAAAAACATTAACTCGATTTTCAACTTGAACAATATCAAACTTCTGCTGCAAAATAAGATCTCTGGAATAGCAAATTAATAATGCTTTCCTTAATAGAAATGATAAAATGTTTGATAAAATGTGGATTCCTTTTAGTAACAATTAAATGCGAGAAATTTAACATAGTAAGATTGATTTCAAAACTCATTTTCATAACGTTTCCAGATTCAGCCATAACGTCTAAGCTGGGTTCGGGGTGTTACATTTAGTAGCATCAAAGCCAGGTTACAAAACTCTGGCTGTGAATTTTGGGTTCAAAATTGAATTTGAAAAGAAATAATTTTTAAACAAGTTTGTTTCGTATGTGTAAAGTATGTGGTACACCGAGTCTCTGGTGCCGATCCTATACGTACTTCTGGACTTAGAAATACTGTAGTTAGAACTATCTGAAACAATACTAAGTTAGTTAGAAACTATGATTTCCAAAAGATTTCTAATCTTCTGATAAATATTTGAAGCATAAAACATTTGCTAATAAACACTGAAATTGATGCATAAAATTTCATAATGTGGATAAAATTTTAAAATAATGAGCACTCGTGGAACTCGCGGTCGTGGTATTCGTAGGCACCGTAAGGGGGACTCAAGCTGAGTCTTCCTCTTTGGGCAGTATGCAGATCTGGATATGAGCAAGACATCGGTTTCACCTACTACTGAGACTGGGTCTCAAAGCTACTCAGTTGAGAACAATGCATTGTCGCAAGCTATGTTAAGAGTTTTGGAGAGGGTCACTAGACCCTATTCTGGATCTGGGGTCGTGGATTGGTAATTGAATGACTTCGGTCCAATAGAGTTGAATTATTTAGGGGCGTCACTGGAGTCGCCCCTACTATGGTCGAATACTGGTTAGAGGCTACCAAAAGATTAATGAACGATATCGACTGCACTCTTGAGTAAAAACTGAAGGGTGCATATCTTTGTTTCGTGATGAGGTGTCTCAGTGGTGGTTATCAGTTGATGAGGGTACTCAGCTGAATCAGATAAATTAAAAGTATTTTAAGACTGCCTTCTAGAGGAAATATGTGGGGGTGAGCTATGTGGATGCTTGCAGACATGAGTTCATGAACCTCACACAAGGTGATAAGACTATAGTCGAGAATGAGGCCGAATTTCTAAGACTGGGCCACTATGCTCGAGGGATGGTGGCACCTGAATACGAGAAATGTGTCCACTTTTAGGATGGTCTAAAAGATAGTTTAAGAGTCTTAATAGCTCTGTAAAGAGAACGGAAGTTCACCGTTCTAGTAGATAAGGCAAAGATCGTTGAGGAGGTTAAGCACGTTGAGCACCAGAACAGGGATCATGAAAGAGGCAAGAATAAGAGGGATTCAGAGCCCTCTAGTTCTATTCAAAGGCCTAAGAAATTGGCCAGACCTGATGGGCCTTCTAGAGTGGGAGTTTCAATTGCTCCTATTGGGGTTCAGCCATGCAGTGACTGTGGTAGGCTCCATTTGGGTGAGTGTTGGAGGAGATTAGGGGTATGTTTGTGTTGTGGGTCAATGGATCATCAGATTAGAGAGTGTCCACAGCATTCTGATCAGATGCAAGTTCTAAGTTTAAGTTTTGTTCATCCTCAGAGGGCAGTACAGCAGCCACCTAAGGGCCGTGGTCTGGCCAAGGGTGGTAATGGTTTAGGCAGAAGTCAGAGAGCACCGGGTAGAGGTGCTAATCAAACTGAGGTGAGGCAGCCTACACTGGTTTATGCTACTCAACGCCGAAAGGACAGATACACCTCTGATGTGATTACGAGTACGTTTTTTTTTATGTCCCTTATACTACTTTGATAGACATAGGGTCAACACACTCGTATGTAGTTAGTACTATCTTTGGAAACTTGGGAATTACTGTTGAGAGTACTTTTGGTGAGATTTCTGTACTGAGTCTGTTGGGTCAATTTGTTCAGGTTAATAGACTGTATAGGAATATATTGTTAGAAGTTCAACGGGGTTGTGTTTCTAAAGAATCTGATGGAGCTACCATTTGAAGAGTTTGATCTGATTGTGAGAATGGACTTACTGGTAGAGCACCGAGTTAGTTTGGATTGCACGACTAAGAAGGTAGTTTTGAGAACCGAGGATGATGTGGAAGTTGTTGTGATTGGCGAGCGTCAAGATTATTTGTCTAATGTGATCTCCGCTCTAGTGGCTAAAAAACTAGTTTAGAAAAGGTGTGAAGTATATCTAGCCTTCATAAGTGTTTCAGTTTCTAGGGACTTTTCTATCAGGAATATCAGAATAATGAGGGAATTTCCAAATGTATTTCCTAATAAGCTATTGGGTTTACCTCCAAATCGGGAAGTTGAGTTTGGCTTTGAGCTTCTACTGGGTACAGGTCTAGTGTCTATTGCTCCATACTAAATGGCATCGAAGGAGCTTATGGAGCTTAAGGTTCAGCTTCAAGAGCTTCTAGATCGTGGATTCATCTATCCTAGTATGTCTCCATAGGGGGTACCAGTTTTGTTTGTGAAGGAAAAGGACGATACCATGAGTATGTATATCAATTATTGATAGTTGAATAAGCTGACTGTGAAGAATAAGTACCCACTTCCGAGGATCAACAATTTGTTTGATCAGTTTCGTGGGGCTTCAGTATTCTCTAACATATCTTTAACACAGCTTTTAAGACTCGTTATGGGCACTACGAGTTCCTGGTCATGCCCTTTGGTTTGACGAATGCTCCGGCTACATTCATGGATTTAGTGAACTGGGTTTTCCAACTGTATTTGGATCAATTCGTCATAGTCTTTATTGATGATATTTTGGTGTACTCTAAGACCGAAGAGGACCATAATGAGTATCTTAGAGTAGTGTTTCAGATACTCTGTGAGAAACAACTCAACGTTAAGTTGAACAAGTGTGAATTCTGGTTAAGAGAAGTAATATTTTTGGGGCGCGTAGTTTCTGCTGATGGGATCCAAGTTGATCCAAAGAAGATTGAGGTTGTACCTGTTTGGAAATAGCTTAAGAATGTTTCTGAAATCCGCAATGTTCTGGGTCTTACTGGTTATTATCGGTAATTTGTTGAGGGGTTCTCATTGATTGCAGCTCTTTTGACTAAGCTTTTGCGTAAGAATGTTTCTTTTGTCCAGACTAATGCACAACAATCGAGTTTTGAAAAACTTAAGTCTATTCTGACTTAGGCTCCTATTCTGATACAGCCTAAATTTGGTAAAGAGTTTTTGGTTTACAGTGATGCATGGCACGTTGGTTTGCGATGTGTATTGATGCAAGATGGTAAGGTCGTGGCTTATGCGTCCTGACAACTTAAGTTACAGGAGGGAAATTATCTGATGCATGATCTTGAGTTGACTGCCGTGGTTTTTGCC
The DNA here is from genome assembly GCA_020496765.1 of Gossypium stocksii. Classification (NCBI taxonomy): domain Eukaryota; kingdom Viridiplantae; phylum Streptophyta; class Magnoliopsida; order Malvales; family Malvaceae; genus Gossypium; species Gossypium stocksii. The sequence continues at coordinate 18,320,678 of CM035631.1, read as the reverse complement.
TTAAAAATTTGGAGGCATTATCTGTATGGTGAGAGGTGTATCATCTACACCGATCACAAGAGCCTTAAGTACCTCTTTACTCGAGAGGAGTTGAACCTTAGGCAGCAGAGATAGATTGAGCTGCTCAAGGATTATGACTGCACGATAGAGTATCATTCGGGTAATGCCAATATGGTGGTCGATACTCTCAGTCGTAGAGCAATGTCTGATTTGAGGGTGATGTTTGCACGCCTAAATTTATTTGACAATGAGAGTCTGTTAGCCGAGTTGCAAACTAAGCTGACTTGGATTGATCAGATTCAGGAAAAATAGTTGAGGGATGATTCTCTAGTTCTGCTGTTCTGTTAGATTGAGAGTAGCAGTACGTCTGATTTTGGGCTGATTAATGATGGGGTTATGTGTTTCCAAGGACAGGTTTGTGTACTAAACAATTATGATCTAAGACAGTTGATTCTGAGGAAAGCGCATAATAGCCTTTATGCTATGCATCCCCATAGAAATAAGATGTATCGAGACCTCCATGAACTGTATTGGTGGTCGAGTTTGAAACAAGAGGTAACAGATTTCGTTGCTCGTTGTCTGACGTGCCAGCAAGGCGGAGCACCAGTTGCCTTCGGGGTTACTCCAACTCGTTAAGATTCCCTTACAGAAATGGGAACATGTGATGATGGATTTCGTCAGTGGGTTACCTTTCACACCTACTAAGAAGGATTTTGTATGGATCATCGTACATCGTTTGACCAAGTCTACCCATTTCATTCTAGTTCGAAGAGATTATTATCTGCAGAAGCTGGCCAAGCTCTACATTTCTAAGATTGTGAGATTTCACGGGATTCTAGTTTCGATAATTTCTTATAGGAATCCTCACTTCACTTTTTCATTTTGGAAGAAAGTTCATGAAGCTCTGGGTTTGAGGTTGGACTTCAGTACTGTGTTTCATCCTCAGACCGATGATCAATCTGAAAGGGTGATTCAGATGCTGGAGGATATGCTTCGGAGTTGTGTGCTTGATTTTCGAGGGAGTTGGGAGGATTTTCTAGTTTTAGCTAAGTTCCCCTACAACAACAGTTTTTAGTCTAGCATCCAAGATGGCACCTTATAAGGCTCTGTATGGTTGTAAGTTTCATACTCCACTATGTTGGTCTGAGTTGGGTGAACGACAGGTTTTGGGTCTAGAGTTGGTTTCTGAAACTAAAGACAAAGGCAAATTAATTCATGATCATCTTAAGGCAACTTTTGATAAACAGAATTCCTATGCAGATATCAAAAGGAGGGATATCGAATACTCTATGGGTGACTTTGTCTTTTTTATGGTATCTCCATGGAAGAAGGCTCTGCGATTTAGACATAAGGGCAAGTTGAGCCCTAGGTTCATTGGGTCGTATCAGATTTTGAAATATGTGGGACCGATTGCTTATCAGTTAGAGCTACCTCCGGGGTTAGATCATATCTATGATGTGTTTCATGTCTCTCTGTTAAGGTAGTTGATAACGGCTCGCGATATTAAGTAATAAAATTTATAAAACTGATTACACCAAAACTAACTAATATCACGACCTTAAAGGCAAGCACACCTGTCAAACAGTAGTATAGTTTAGTGGCAAGACCGAGTTATCGTACCCAAGGGAACTAAAAGTACTAATACTTACTTCCTTTCTATTATCTAGCCTAAAAATAAAGGGATTTGATTTAAACTAATTCTAAAACTAACTAAAAGTGCACAAAAAGTAAATTGGGGAAAACTTTAGGGAAAAGCTGATTGATATAAGCAATACTTAAGAGAGAATCCACCTAGACTTCACTTGCTATTGGTTCTTGAGCTAGACGATTTATTCACTTGACTTGATCCGTAGGGATCCTTAACCTATGCTAAACCCTCCGTCGAGGCATAAAGCAACTAGGCCTAGGTTGTTAACTAAAGTTCCTTTATTAATTAACACCCTAGGTTGCATTGATTCCATCTATGGTTCCCCATATTAGGTTTGACCCTAATCTGGCAGATTTATGTCGCCCTATGTCTAGGGTTGCATGCAACTCCGCTTAATTATGGTAGATCTACTCTTATTACAGGGACTTTTGCTCCTCTGCTCTAAGCACATCTAATTCTTGAAGTAATACCTAGGATTATTAAATCAAGAATTAAGCACATATAATTAAGAACAACTCAAGTATTTATCATATAACTCAAGAATAAATAATAACAAGATCTGTCTTAGACTTCATCCCCCTCAAGTATTTGAGGGATTTAGTTCATAATTAAAGAAGAAAACATCTCAGAAGAAATAAAATAACAAAACATAAGAAACTAAAAACCCCTGAAGGAATTTAGGGAGATCTTCTGTCTTGATACAGAATTCTGGCTTCTGGGATGAATCAATCGGCTTCCCTTGGAGTAATTCCTGGCTTTCACTCTTCGTGCCGGCAGAGAGACGACTCCCCACTTTAGGGAAAAGGTTACCCTTGGCAGGGGGAAATCAAGTACACCCTTAGAGTTGCCTCCTAGGGTCTTTCTATAGAGTTTTGAGGAGCCTTTCTTATCCTTTAAGTATTCAAATCTGAGTAAAATTCCTCTTCCTCACGACTAGAACACGCCCGTGTGCCACGCCCGTGTGACTTCGACAGAGGCCGTGTGATTTTATCGGTGGAGGCACGACCGTGTGGCCTGGCCGTGCTTGTCAGGGCTGGACCGTGTGATCTTTATATGGCACGGTCGTGTGCCATGGCCGTGTAGTTACTTCTTGGGCCGTGCGTTTTCACATTTTGGCCCATTTTCTTCAGTTTTTGGTCCATTTTCCATTCTCTTCTCTTCCCTATGCTCTTCTGAGTATAAGATATGAAATAAAAGGATTAAGAGCACCAATTCTCACAAAATTAATAATAATTCGTCCAAAATATATGCTAAACATGAGGCAAAAATATGTATAATTTATCGTTCATCAAATACCCCCACACTTAAGCCTTTGCTTGTCCTCAAGCAAAATCTCAATCCCTAATAAAGAATCATTCTTCTCAACCTACAATCTTTATCAATAATGTTTCAAATTAATCTACAGGAAATCATACAATGAAAATTCAATCAAAATAACATTGAAGACTCAATCAATCTAAGTTGAGAATTTTATCATTGAAACATAGGCTTTCTCCCTTCTCCTAAGTAATTATCTCTCCATCTTAGTTAAAAGAAGTTGACATCCTCACTAAAGATTCACTCTATCCATTCGAAGTGTTTAGGGTTCAAAATTTAAGCACTCTCTAGTCAACCTGAAAAGCTATTACCATAGGCTTGCAAGGAAATCACATCTCCACCACTATAGATTGACATGACATATTGATCAAAAGGTCTTGTAAGGGTTGTAACGGGGCTTGGTTAGAGGTGTTGTCATAGGCTGCAAAAGAAGGGTTAGAATCGAGATTGAACTGAAAAGTTATCTAGCTAGAAAAATCTCTATCACTTGTAACATATTTCTGGGGCTAATTCTTATGATGACCCTGTTCTGGATTTGGGAGCTTGTAGAAATATGCAAAAACTATTGAACTATTATAGATTACAACTGAATTAACTGTATATACATTTTGATGTTGTTGTTGTTGTTTTTTTTTTTAAGAACAATTCAATACAATAACTTGAATATTTACATTCTAAAAAAGAGAATAAAGCTAGATGATAGTTTCAACTCAAATATCGACAAAAATAGCGGTCAAAGTAATTGAATAAGATTCATTAAAAAATAGGTTATTGGTTAATAATTAGGGGGTGAGTCAAAGAATGGGGTGTTAGGCTCAACGGGGTTTACTAGGGGTTAATTTATGGAGGTAGGCTTTTTGTGGAGTAAGTAGGTTAAATCCTAAGTGCCTTTATCATTTCGGTATATCAAATCAATGATGTGGTCTTGATGTGTATAATCAAAGCAAGTTCTAGAATAACAAATCAGTGTTGACTCACTCAAAGTAATAATAAAAGTGAGCACGAAAGGATGTATGCTCAAAAGGCTAAAAATCTCACCAGAATTATGGCTTTTTGATGTAAATCCGGTGAATTTCAAATTTCAAGCTAATACTTAGAATTAAAGAAATAACTTATGCAAAAATTGGGGTTATCAAAAATTTCAACTTATCATGCTTGATTCCCTAACGTTTTAAAGTTTGAATAATCAGAGTATAGGCACCTATATCTTAATTCTCAACATATCAATAAAATAATAAATCAATCAAAATCAATTCCTAATAGGAGACTGAGAATTATTTGAGAACAAAGCATGAAAAATTTCAGGGATTTCATAGATAATTATAGATTTAAAGTAACTTCCCCCCCCCCCACACTTAAGATGTATATTGCCCTCAATGTACAAAGATATAGATAGCAAGAGAAGTATAATATCATAAGATAGGGAGAGGATTGAAACTCCCTGAATTTAGGATGAACTTGTGAGGAAGAGTCGGCAATTGTAGCAGGTGTTCCCATTTTTATTTGAATATGAGCTGTAGAGCTCCTTTTTGAAACTGCGAAAATATTAATTAGTCGTGGGACTTTTGGATTAATAGAGATTGGTCGTTAGGGATTGGCTGATATGAAAGATAGAAAAATAAATAACAGAAAAATAATAAACTAAGTTCTAAAAATACTAATAATGTAATGATTAAAAGGAGTTAACATAATAAAAATAAGATTTGAAATAAAAATGAGACTAATAAAGGAAAAATAAAAATGAAAAATGAGAAAGATAGAACTAAAAGGGGGAATAGAGGCACACGCCCGTGTGTCTCGGGTTTAGCCCATGTTGGCCAGATTGCACGGCCTTTTGCGAACTTGTTCGCTCTTCACACGGTCGTGTAAGTGGTCACACGGCCGTGTGCGATGAGGCTTCGCTACTCCCACGGTCGTGTGGGGGGGCACACGGCTGTGTTAAATTTGACAGTGTTGGCCACGGTCTGGGACACGGGCGTGGGGATTTGTGCAAGCCCGTGTTGAAATCGAAAGGTTGCCACGGCCATGTCGCACGACAGTGGCTATTTATTGGTAGCCCGTGCTTTGGGAAAAATTTTTGCTCTGTTTATACACGGCCTCGCTACACGATCGTGTCTCTGCTTGAAGTGTTCACACGGTCTCGGACACGCCCGTGGGCATGGCCATGTGGTCCTAAATTTCTGCATTAAGAAGGGTTAGTTGATGCATAAAAATACTAAAATAAAAAATAAATGAAAAGTTACTAAGTTAGTGCTCGGGTTGCCTCCCGAGAAGCGCTTATTTATAGTCTAAGCTCGACTTTGCTCTAGCTTGTACGTTCACGGTGGTTTGAAGAGTTGATACTCTTCTATCCTGCTTACTATTTTATTATCAACGTAGGATTTGAGTCGAGTGTGATTTACCTTGAAAGTGCCGAGTGACTCATGTTTTATCTCGACTGTACCATAGGGAAAGATTTTCTTTACCGTGAAGTAAGGTGTATCACTTGTATGCTCTTTTGAATTCAAGATTCAAGGATCGTCTTCCCTTAAGATTACCTTATCTCCTACCTTGAGTTGATTCATTTGTACCTGAGGGTCGGCTTGGTGATGCTCTGGTTTGGTTTGGCATACTTTGGGCTTTTCATGATAGTTCAGCCACTCATCTAGTTCCTCGATCTGAAGCATTCGCTTTTCAGGTGCATCTCCCTTGGATGGACTTGTCTGGGATTGGGTTGCCTTTATGTGGAGCGTATCCTGCACAGAAGGTTGGGTGGTGAGTTTAGTGTTTTTACAAGGACTCGTAACTATATTATTATCAGCAATCTTAATTGAGTTCCAAGCTTGTAAAGTAACTTTGTCATCACCTATGGGTAGTGTAAGCTCACCTGTTCCTACATCAATTATAGTTCTGGCATTTGCTAAAAAGGGACGCCCTAAAATTAAAGGAACCTCAATATCTTCATCCATGTCAAGCACAACAAAATCAACAGGGAATATAAATTTATCTACCTTTACTAGCACATCTTCTATGATTCCCCTAGGATATTTAACAGATCTATCAGCTAATTGAATACTCATCCTAGTGGGCTGTGGTTCTCCTAGACCTAGTTGCTTAAACATTTTGTAAGGCATGAGATTAATGCTAGCACCTAAATCAGCTAAGGCTTTATCAACAAGTAAACTACCAATTAAACAAGGAATAGTAAAACTCCCTGGGTCTTTCAGTTTTGTTGGCAGTTTATTTTGAAGAATAGTTGAACATTCTTCATTGAGTTCCACTGTGGCTAATTCTTCCAACTTTCTTTTATTTGTCAGAAGTTCTTTAAGGAACTTCGCGTATTTCGGCATCTGCGAAATTGCTTCAACAAAAGGTAAGTTAATATGTAATTTCTTTAAGAGTTTAAGAAACTTACGAATTGTTCGTCTGACTGGTCTTTCTTTAATACGTTTGGGTATGGGATACGAGGCTTGTATTCTTTGATGTCTGGCTTATTGCTGCTTACCTCTACCTTACCTTTATTCAACTCAGGTTCCTCGCTTGATTCTGGATTGTCTTTGGTTAATGTCTCCTTTTCTATTGTACTGACGGCATGAATTTGCTTTCTTGGATTGGTCTCAGTGTTACTTGGGAGTCCACCTTGTGGTCTTTCTGAAATTAGCTTGGCGAGTTGACCAATTTGATTCTCAAGGCCTTTAATTGATGCTTGCTGGTTCTTTAGTGCTGTTTCGGTATTTTCAAAACGGGTTTCTGATACGGCCATAAATTTTGTGAACATCTCTTTAAGGTTCGGCTTTTTTCTTGTTGTGGAGGTGGCTATTGAAATCCCGGAGGAGGTGGTTGTCTTTGATTTCCTTGTCCTCCCCATGAAAAATTGGGGTGGTTCTGCCAACCTGTATTGTAAGTATTACTATAAGGGTTATTTTGAGGTCCAGAATTGTTACCCATATAGTTGGTTTGCTCAGTTTCCATGCCATGTCCATAAGAGGAGTAATCTGGATTGAACATATTTCCCTGGATTGCGTCACACTGCATCACTGGATGTGCCTGCGTAGAACCAACAAAATTATCAAACTTTTTATTTAAAAGTTCTACCTGGTTAGTAAGCATGGTGACAGCATCAATATTATAAACCCTTGCAGCTTTTGTCGGCTTTGTCCTCATGACTTGCCACTGATAGTTATTCAGTGACATCTATTCTATAAACTTATAAGCTACTTCTGGTGTTTTATTGTTGATTGTTCCTCCCGCGGCCGTATCGATCATCTGCCTTGTTGCTGGATTCAAACCGCTGTCAAAGGTTTGGACTTGTAACCACAAAGGCAACTCGTGGTGAGGGCACCTTCTCAAAAGATCTTTGTATCTCTCCCAGGCATCGTAAAGTGTCTCTAAATCCATCTGCACAAAAGAAGAGATATAGTTTCTCAATTTAGTTGTTTTAGCTGGAGGAAAATATTTAAGTAAAAATTTTTCAGTCATCTATTCCCATGTGGTAATTGAGCCTCGTGGTAAAGAATTTAACCACTGTTTGGCTTTATTTCTCAAAGAGAATGGAAATAGCCTCAATCGAATGACATCATCAGAAACGCCATTTATTTTGAAGGTATCACAAAGTTCCAAAAAATTGGCTATGTGTGAGTTTGGATCTTCGTCCTGTAAACCATCAAACTGCACCAATTGCTGTATCATCTGAATAGTGTTAGGCTTTAACTCGAAATTATTAGTAGCAATAGTAGGTCTAAGAATGCTAGTTTGGGTACCAGCCAAACTAGGTTTAGCATAATCATACATAGTGCGAGGAGTTTTTTCTTGATTTGCTTGTGGCGCGACTATTGCGGGAGGTGGTGGAACGCTTTGATTTGCTTCCATCTCTTCTGTAGGTTCTGGCTCTTGCTCAGGTTCTTGTTCTGGATAATGTAAACTGCGTCTAATTTCTCTGTGATTTATGTGAACTGTTGCTTCTAGATCGTCGTCAAAAAGTAGTTGTCCTGTTGGGTTGTTTCTAGTCATAAACTAAAAAAACCTAAAAAGAAAAAGCAAAGAAAACTCAAAAATTTAAAAATAAATAAATAAATAAATAAATAAAAATTGAAAATAAAAATAAAGGAAATATATATATATAGTAATGGCTAAAGTAATAGAAATCGAGTTTTCTTAATATTTTAGATCCTCAGCAACGGTGCCAAAAACTTGATAACGGCTCGCGATATTAAGTAATAAAATTTATAAAACTGATCACACCAAAACTAACTAATATCACGACCTTAAAGGTAAGCGCACCTGTCGAACAGTAGTATAGTTTAGTGGCAAGACCGAGTTATCGTACCCAAGGGAACTAGAAGTACTAATACTTACTTCCTTTCTATTATCTAGACTAAAAATAAAGGGAGTTGATTTAAACTAATTCTAAAACTAACTAAAAGTGCACAAAAAGTAAATTAGGGAAAACTTTAGGGAAAAGCTGATTGATATAAGCAATACTTAAGGGAGAATCCACCAAGACTTCACTTGTTATTAGTTCTTGAGCTAGACGATTTATTCACTTGACTTGATCCGTAGGGATCCCTAACCTATGCTAAACCCTCCGTCGAGGTGTAGAACAACTAGGCCTAGGTTGTTAACTAAAGTTCCTTTATTAATTAACACCTTAGGTTGCATTAATTCGATCTATGGTTTCCCATATTAGGTTTGACCCTAATTCGGCAGATTTATGTTGCCCTATTTCTAGGGTTGCATGCAACTCCGCTTAATTATGGTAGATCTACTCTTATCACAGGGACTTTTGCTCCTCTGCTCTAAGCACATCTAATTCTTGAAGTAATACCTAGGATTATTAAATCAAGAATTAAGCACACATAATTAAGAACAATTCAAGTATTTATCATATAACTCAAGAATAAATAATAATAAGATCTGTCTTAGACTTCATCCTCCTCAAGTATTTGAGGGATTTAGTTCATAATTAAAGAAGAAAACATCTCAGAAGAAATAAAATAACAAAACATAAGAAACCAAAAACCCTGAAGGAATTTAGGGAGATCTTCTGTCTTGATGCAGAATTCCGGCTTCTGAGATGAATCAATCGGCTTCCCTTGGAGTAATTCCTGGCTTTCACTCTTTGTGTCAGCAGAGAGACGACTCCCCACTTTAGGGAAAAGATTACCCTTGGCAGGTGGAAATCAAGTACACCCTTAGAGTTGCCTCCTAGGGTCTTTATATAGAGTTTTAGGAAGCCTTTCTTAGCCTTTAAGTATTCAAATCCGAGTGAAATTCCTCTTCCTCACGACTAGAACACGCCCGTGTGCCACGCCCGTGTGACTTCGACAGAGGCTATGTGATTTTATCGGTGGAGGCACGGCCGTGTGGCCTGGCCGTGCTTGTCGGGGGTTGGACCGTGTGATCTTTATGTGGCACAGCCGTGTGCCACAGCCGTGTGGTTACTTCTTGGGCTGTGCGTTTTCACATTTTGGCCTATTTTCTTCAATTTTTGGTCCATTTTCCGTTCTCTTCTCTTCCCTATGCTCTCTTGAGTATAAGATATGAAATAAAAGGATTAAGAGCACCAATTCTCACAAAATTAATAATAATTCATCCAAAATATAGGCTAAACATGAGGTAAAAATATGTATAATTTATCGTTCATCTGTAGTACCAGTCTGATCCATCTCACTTTATTTCTGTTGAGGAGATCGAGGTTAGATTGGATTTTACATTTGAGGAGGAACCGGTTCAAATTTTGGATTGATATTTTAAGGAGGATGTCTATTTCATTAGTTAAGGTTCTGTGGCAGAATCATGGCACTAGGGAAGCTACATGAGAACCTGAGGATTCGATGCGTTAGCAGTATCCTCATCTGTTCGGATTAGGTAAATTTTGAGGCCAAAATTCTTTTTAGGGGGTAGAGTTGTAATGCCCTAAATTATTTATCTTTCTTTCTGTGAAATTTGTTACAATTAAATATCTACTTTAGTGGTTAAGTGATGTGGGTGTGTGTTTGAAGACTTGGGTTCAAGTCTCATTTTTAGTAATTTTGTAATTTTTTATCTTAGCCTTATCCCTCTGGGTGGGCCTATGTAATATTTTCTGTGAACTCATATTAGAATGAGCCTACTGGTTCAAGTGATAAGGTGTTAGCTTACTTGAAGGTCTTGTGTTCGAACCCTTGTTTGAGTGTAGATGATAATTTTTTGCTTCGGTTATGTGATAGAGGTTGGGTGGAGGTGAAATTCTAGGGTAGTTGGATATGGTTAATAGGTAGGATTCTGGGGGAGAAGGTGGTTAGTAGATGGAGTAAGAATTTATTTAATTTTAATTTTAATTTGTTTTTATATTATTTTTTCTCTTTTCCAAAAATTCCCTCTGTCTAACATTTTGGTTTTTCTCTTCTCTTCTATTTTTTTCTCTTCTGAGTAAAATTCCTTTCTTTCTATCCTTCAATCCTTGATTTTGATTAAATTGTGTGTTTTTGTTGGTTGATCGGCATCATGGTGCATCTGTCATTTTCTTCTACCCCAATTTTCGATTGTGATTTGATTTGGTAAGTTGGGTGGGTGTAGTTATTGCTTTTGGTCAGTGATTCTTTATTAATGGTTCTTGTTAATGCCGTTTAGGGAAAGATCAAGGGGTTTGGAATTATCCGTCGATGAGTTATTTGCTTGGAACTACCATTGTTCGATTAAAGATAAGGCTTTAGTTATATAATGGATTGAACGGATTGACTTGGTTTTAGTTTTAGTATCGATTTAAGCGACTAATTTGGTGATTTATTAGTCAATTTTAGGTTCTGGTTCACTCATGGTGTAACACCCCTTACCCGTGTTCGACACCGGAATAGGGTATTAGGCATTACCGACATAAACACCTGCAATCGTATAAAATCGACTCATACATTTTGTGTTAAAATTTAAAACTTTTCACATTTAATCCTAAAGTCCCTAATATGGGCCTACGAAGCCCAAATCATGCTTTGGAAACAGTTCGGGACCAAACCGAGAAATTTAGAAAACTTTGAAAAATTTTGTGAAAAACAGGGGCACACTCCCGTGGGTATTAGGACACGGCCGTGTGGCTTGCATGGCCATGTCCCTAGGCCGTGCACTAATCTGACTTGCCATTGTGAACAAATTTACGTCACACATAGCTATCACCACTCATTCATCCACATATGTAAACATACACATCCTTGAAATGGATCATCATGGACATATAATATAGCCAATATACCAACATCAAATGGCCTTACACAACAATAAACTTTCAAATAGCATAGGCCAACATTTTAGGCCCAAACAAGTATGACATATACAAAAATAACCAAGTCCCCTATACATGTGATATTCACGATATGAAGTAATAAAATTTATAATAATGATTGTACCAAAAACTAACTAATATCACGATTTTAAGGCAAGCGCACCTATCGAACAGTAGTATAGTTTAGTGGCAAGACCGAGATATCATACCCAAGGGAACCAAAAGTACTAGTACTAACTTTCTTTCTATTATTTAACCTAGAAATAAAAGGAGTTTTTCTGAAACTAAACTAATTCTAAAACTAAACTATGAATGCACAAAAATTAAATTGGGGAAAGACTCTTAGGAAAACTTGATTGATTTGGACAATACTCAAGGGATAATCCACCTAAACCTCACTTGTTATCAATTCTTGAGCTAGACGATTTATTCACTTAACTTGATCCGTAGAAATTCCTAATTTATGTTAATACCTCCGTCGAGGATAAGAACAACTAATCCTAGGTTGATTAACTGAAATCTCTTTCTAGTTAAAACCCCTATTCTCGTATTAACTCGATCTATGGATTCCCTTATTAGGTTTGACCCTAATCCGGCAGATTTATGTAACCCTATGTCTAGGGTTGCATGCAACTCCGCTTAATTATGCTAGATCTACTCTTAAACAGGGACTTTTGCTCCTCTGAATAAGCACATCAATACTTGAATTAATACCTAGGAATATTAAAACAAGAATTAAGAACACATAATTAAGAACAAATCAGGTATTTATCATATAACTCAAGATAAAATAATAACAAAATCTGTCTTAGGTTTCATCCCCCTCAAGTATTTGGGGCATTTAGTTCATATTTAATAAAGAAAACATCTCAGAAAAATTAAAATAACAAAACATAAAGAACCCAAAAACCCCTGAAGGATTGAAACGAGATCCTCTGTCTTGATGTAGAATTCGGCTTCTGGGATGGATCAATCGGCTTTCCTTGGAGTAATTCTTTGCTTTCACTCTCTGTGTTGGCAGAAATAAAGCACCCCTTTGGGGAGAGAAAAGTATATATTTAGAGTTACCTCCTAGGGTCTTTATATAGAGTTTTAGAATGTCTTTCTTAGCCGCTAAGCATCTTTTTCCGAGTGAAATTGCATTTCCTCACGACAGGGACACGCCCGTGTGCGACGCCCTGTGCCACGCCCGTGTGGATCGACAAGAGGCCGTGTGCGGGCCTGTTGATGGTGGCATGGCCGTGTGGTCTGGCCGTACTTGTCGGGGCTGGGCCGTGTTGGACTTTATGTGGCACGACCGTCTGGTGAATCTTCGGGCCATGTTGTTTTCACACTTTGGCCCATTTTCTCCGCTTTTGGCCCGTTTCTCATTCTTTTCTCTTCCCTATGCTCTCCTGAGTATAAAACATGAAATAGAAGGATTAAGAGCACCAATTTCCACACATTTAATGATAATTCATCCCGAAATTAGGCTAAGCATGAGGTAAAAATCTGTATAAATTATCGTTTATCAACATGCCATGACCTTAAGTGTAAGAATCATCAATACCCAATTTGTTAGTTTGATAGTGTGACAGGTTCTCCGGCGACTTCCAATACGAGCTAACCTGAGGACATTATAAACATAGAAAATAAACAGAGTAAGCTATATAGCTTAGTAAGTTGGTATGTAATTAATAAGCAATTTATTAACATGCTTTTACCAATTCTCACAATATGTTCTCAAGATAATACAATCATAATTGCACATAGTTCCACTATTTACTCAAGCTCATATCTAGTTGTCTACTCGAGTTATAGTCACTAAATTATTTATATCTTAAGTTACGGAACTCCAAATTAAGATCCACAAATTTTCCCTGAAACTAGACTCACATATCTTCTTACCATAAAATTTTCAGAATTTTTGTTTTAGCCAATAATTACAGTTTCTTCATTTAAGTCACCCCTGTTCCGCTGTCTGATAGTTCCCACCCCCTTCACTAAAAAATAATTAACTCCTCCTACAGGATTCGGATAATGTTCCCTTTTGTTTCTTTTGAAAATAGACTCATTAAGGATTTTAATCTTATAAATTATAACTGATGATTTTCTCAAGTCAGAACAGGGGATTTCGAAATCATTCTAACTCTGTCTCACAAAAATTCAAATATCTCATAATATGAAATTCTTTTTCTTACACTGTTTCTTTTATATGAAAATAGACTCAATAAGCTTCAATTTCATATCTTATTCAATCTCTAATTTGATTTCTAACATTTTTGGGGATTTTTTCAAAGTCATACAACTGCTGCTAGCCAAAACTATTTTATTGTTAAGTTTACTCTTCCATATTTTCTTTGTATTAACTTTCATTCAACATTCACATAGATTTCGTACGTACCTGTATAGCTTAATTCAGTTATACTTTCATTTTTCATCTTGGCTATGTCAGTTGAGACACTCAAACCTCAATGAAAACACATTATTTCAATTCAACATTAAATACTATTATTGGTTCATAATTCTTTCACATTTATTTATCATCTAGGCATGATTTTCACAAGTTTCTTTGATTTGATGCTCGTATAATACATATACTTACTTATATCATTTCACTTACCATTTGGTACTCATTCTCATTTCAAACTTACCCGTTGAATACATCGAAATAATAACTTATACACGGTGGCCTTCACATGGTACGACACTTGTAGCCAAAGCTATTTTATTCACAAAGTTTCACACAGGCTTGCTCTCGAGCTATTCACATTTACGGGTCTGCTCAGACAAGCTGTCAGTCAAATATGGCTACTCAGTGCTACTCATACAAGCTGTCAGGCATCTGTAACACATGCTGGACTACCCAGCCACTGGTAGAACGTACAAACCAGCACCCGGATCACTTATCTCACTTAGCACAATGCCATGGACTTATTTCAATTAGATGCCATGGACTTATTTCACTTAGCACATTTCCATGGACTTACTTCACTTAGCACATTGCCATGGTCTAACCATGGTCTTTTACCGTCAATTCATATTTCACTATGTCACGATCGTGATCGATCCTGCGTTTTTACTCAATTCGAACATTTACTTTAATTTTCACAATTTAACCAAATATATAATAATGTTGCATAATTAACACAAATCAATAACATTTATTAACAAACGAACTTACCTCAACTTAAAATGGCAAAAAGGACCAAATCGTCCAATACTCATTTTTCCCCCGTTCTAAGTCCGAACTTCATTTTTCTTGATAATCAAGCTTGGAAGCTTGAAAAAACCCTAACCATGGTTTCCCTTTGTGAAGTTCAGCCATGGGGTTGAAGATGGACAAAAATTGCCTTTTAATTTTGTTTTTAATTCATTTTAATCACCAAATGACCAAATTGCCCTTAACTTAAAAATATTCTATTTCACCTATCTCATGTCCATTTTTGTCCAACAAATTATCCAATGGTTTAATTACCATTTAAGGACCTTCAATTTGAAATTTCATAGCAATTAGACACCTCTAGCTTCTAGACTCAAGTTTTGCACTTTTTACAATTTAGTTCTTTTAACTAATTTGAGTGCCCAAACGTCAAAATTTTTTAACAGATTTTCGCGAAATCATTCCATGAAATTGTAGACCCTAAAAATATAAATAAAATAAAATTTTCCTCATCAGATTTATGGTCCCGAAACCACTGTTCCGACTAGGCCCAAAATCGGGTTGTTCCAACTTTCCCCCTTCAGGATTTTTGTCCCCGAAAATCTTACCAGAAGAAATTTCTTTCAACTCTCATGAATAACTTTCACAAATTTCCCAAAATCATGAATCATATCAACCTGGTATATTTCTTTCTAATCACCTTGAACTTTAACACATAGTGTCGGAGCATATCGTCAAAGTTTTGAATTACTCTCTCAGACTTACCACCGATCTACAGGTGTATCACCGTGCCAAGATGCAACTGCATATTCATAGATTCCTATAGCTTTTTCCATAATTGGGATATAGCCCTCGGATCTCAATCCAAAATAATGGGGACTGGCACTCTATGAGAGCTAACAACCTCAGAAACATATAACTCAGTCGATCTGTTAAATGAGAAACCCGATCACCAAAACATCTATTTCAATAACTGCACATCTTGATTACTTCTAGAATGAACTAACGAGCTACTACTGAGCCTCGTACAAAAATTTCCTGCATAAGCTCTGAATTCATCTACACGCAATTTCTATCTCAGAATAATAACATTAGTCATCATGTCAGACCTAAAATTCAGAATCAGAAATCGACTAATACTGAACTCGTTTAACTTACCATTCATTAGCACATTCCTGAGATTCTCAATCTTGCAATGAAAACATCACTTTAGCTTTTAATCTAGCTAAAATTAGATCATCATCAATTAAAATCAATCATGTAACCCACTCACAAAATAAACAAAGATTTTTCCATTCAGCATCTATAACTATATTTGCTTCTCAGAGATTAATCAATAACTACTCGCAATCTCTCAATAGCTCAAGTCTTTAACAAAATCTTAACTTCAAATCTTTCTATGACATTCGATACTTTAATTCTTGAAATCAGGGAACATGTGACACTTTTCGTCGAATAAACGACATCACCAAATTCTCAATAAGAACATAAAAGTGACTGTCTCTAAATCACTGGTCGAATTGTTCTTTTTAATGTGACATTAACCATATGAAAACATGAACCATCACTTATTTTAGTAATAAAACACATTCTAATCCGTTTAATAGTGTATAATTGAAAAATCATAAATTCATTACTCAATTCAAACTTAACTCAAAACTAGAGCTTCGGTTAATAATATTTTTAACTATTTTCAACTTTCCTAACATATATAGACCATCCAAATTTTCATAAATGTGATAACCATATCATTTAGAACAGTTTTAACTCATAATAACATCATCAGATTAGAACAAATCTAATAGGTATATCTCGGTATCATACTCTCTAGAATATCAATCCTTCATTTAGACTGTCCATCGATATACTCGTGAATGCACAAAATTTATTACCATAATTGAGGATAATTTAACTACATGTAACTGAAATCACATTTCAGCTGACCAGCTCACTCTGATAAAAACAACCGACTTGATTTCAACTATCAAATAATACATATCAAGATACTTCTTGTTTATGCTATTAAAACAACTCAAACATACAATCTTTCCTAATTCCCTTAACATGCTAATCAAAGGCCTTTACAATCGCATTAGCTCAAAGTAACAAGGATATCCTGATTGAATGAATTGACTTTAATTAACCTACATGCAAATTGGAGTTTGTGATTTCCACAACTTATACCGTTGCCAATGTTAATTCCTTACACGAAAATTAAAGAAATCTAGATACCAGAATCACCGCATTTCTATGATCGATTAAACATAGTTATCACAAGCTAAAGAACACACTTTAAAGATAAGCCATGGTTGATAATTCACAAAATAAGAATGATAGAAAAATCGAGATAAAGAAATCTAAGATACGATACCATACCGGAAGTCCAATAACATAACTCATAAGAAGATAATAAAGATCTTGATAATTCCTCAGAGAAAGCTAGAAGAAAAACATTGCCTACCGACTCTAGACTTCCATCATAACAAAGATAATATATTTCCCGTATATATAAAACAAAACCATAATCAGTAGAAACATAAGATTAGTCTCACATAAATTTTTACCATCGACTTCATTCCATCATATTAGAATAGAATTCCGAAGAGATAGAGAAATGTTGATCATGAACCAATTAGACCAACAGAACTTTCTCTAACATTATAGTCAGCTAACATTCTCACATGATAAGAATTTCACCAAAAAATGAACAACCATATATATCTCTGAGGATAAAAGAATATATAGAATACCCAGAAGAGATCATCATAATCTACTTAATCATTATTGTCATTCTTAGACATCTTTACAAGTCGTAAGTTGTTTCTCTGACCATTTCTGTCATTACCAATCCCGTATTATTCAATTCACTAACGTAAATCAATCCAGAAGAAATTCTAGCAAATACATACTTTAGTCATCATACCTATTTAAGCCGATTAGCCGAGATTAACTTTTTCTCTAACTGTGACTTTGCGAAGTCCAAATAGTCTTTAGAATAACTTGGCATCCTTTCCAAAACTATATTTACTTACTCAACTATTTTTAACCCTATCCACATTATTAGCAAATCCACTACTGAACTCTTTAATCTTTCACTGGTGAACTCATGCAACATAAATCTTATGAAATTTCATTATAAGATATCACATTAGTAAGGGGGTAAGGTCGTAAAGCCTCTAACTTGACTCTCATACATACACATCTGGCTTAACATTCATTATCATCATCACAATAATTCACTTCAGGCAATTTAACATACATATTTATGTTACACTAACTTTTTAATTATCTTATTCAAACAAGTGCACTTATACATGCATTCCACAAATATTGAGTAAGTTAACTTACTGCGTGCACTTAATCATACAAGTCAAACACATAACATCATATGAAAGTCAAACAAACATGATTGCTTATCATAATACAAATTTGCATTTTATGTTACTTTCCCATATTTCAAGAACCCTTTACACTATTTAAATTTCAAGGAATATTCAGATAGTGTGCTCAAGGTATGTATATTAGCAATCTATCATTTCATTTTCAAAAATGCCCCTTTTTGGCACATATTCATAATACACACTCTAGAGTCACATACGATATAACAATACTACCAGTCTAGGTTAAAGCCTTTTTATAATATTTATAACATTTTACCCGTTTCATAAAATCATCAAAATCAATCGAAACACTACATTCAACCAAAATAATAACATCTTACTCATAATTCTCAACGTATGGATGTTTCATTTTTGTACCTCATCAAATACACATTACGAACTATTATTCCTACCCTTTCAAGTTTCAATTTATCACAAACACATTCTCAAATATCCCAATGTCATTTGCAACATTTTCAAAATAGCTCGGTTGGAAAGCACCTCTGTCTCAACAAAACAATTTCATCAAAGTCGGGAGATGTCACACTATCACGGTTCATATATGGCATGTATAGCTAGACTCTTACACATGCTAGGTTAGTCCGAGAACTGACTAAACCATAACTCTAATACCACTAAATGTAACATCCCTTACCTATGTTCGACACCAAAATAAGGTATTAGGCATTACCAGACATAAACACATGCAATCCTATAAAACTGGGTCATGAATGATAATACTCTAGAATGACATATTTTTATGTATTAATTATGTGTTTATTCTGAGTATGATCATACTAATTTGAGCTATTTATGGTTTTTTATCTAAAGTAAAATCAAGGGCAAAAAGCGTGAATTTGGAGATAAAATGGGCCAAGATGCAGTATAGGGAAAAATGTGGTGCCAAAAGTGCAAGCATGGAAGACACAAGGGCTAAAAATGCAAAAAGAAGAGATTTTGAATCATAAGACTCTATTTTAATTTTAATTAAATTAGGATAATTATTCAGGATTATTTAGGATTATTAAATTTTAGGATTTATTTTATTTATCTTTATTTATCTTTAATTATTTGTAATTATCTTTAAGAATTTAAGTATGACTAGACTATCTTCCTTAGCACTATAAATAGGGGATGAAGTGACTCAATTTTCATCCATCTTTTTCTGTAAGCACTCTCTTCCCCATAAATTCAGTCTTCTTGTTCTTTCCATATTTCTATAAAAATTTCCTTTTCCATTATTTTTATTTGTTTTTCCCCAAAAATCATGAGCCACTAAATCTAATCTAGCCGAAGGTTGTCGAATTCCCCAAAAAGGTTCTTGAGGTTAAAATCTGTACTTAGCCCTCTCAACGAATATTCATCTTTTCTTCGTATTACAGGGCTGACGCTTCTGTCCATGTCCCTTAAAAAGTGATCTTTTCAACGTGTGTAAGGAACGGCCGCTTTGTATATTTTGAGAAGGTTGCATAGTCGATTCGTTAGCTTATTGTGTCAGAGGTTGGCGAGCCTAAGAGACAAAATGGCGTGGGATTCGCCATTGAGGAACATTGATCTAGCATAAGATGATCCCACAGGAGTGATTGTTGGCTAGAGTCAGGTTCCACTAAATCATAAGTCTACATCCTTGGAGCTGGTGGTCGTAGGCATCTTCTTCCACTATAACTAGCTTATTCGGTTTGAGAATGATCATCTAAAAGCTGAGGATTGAACCCAAGGCGGATCAAGACAACTGGAGGCTAGAATCTCCCCATAAAAATTTCTTTATCTCAAACTCTATTTCCTATTTTTAATTTTCGCAATTTCCATTTGACTTCTTAATTCTGTTTTTATTTTATTTTCGTTTCCAGATCAAAACTTTTAATTCTGCTATTTTTATTTTTTTAGGAACGCAGGTTTTCTTGGACATGATTTTGCCCAGGATTTCGAGAAACAAGCATTCGTATAATTTGGTCCCTGAGGATTCGACCCTACTTCCCCTTTACTATTTTTTTTCATTATTTTGTAGGGAATAGGATATTTTTGGTGCTCTTAACCACCGCATCAATGAATTTGCATTCAAATTTAAAACTTTTCACATTTCATCCGAAAGTCCGTAATATGGGCCTACGAAGCCCAAATCATGATTTGGAAACTGTTCAGGACAAAACTAAGAACTTTAGAAAACTTTGAAAAATTTCATGAAAAACATGGGCACACTCCCGTGTGGTATTAGGACACAGCCATGTGGCTCGCATGGCCATGTCCCTAACTCGTGCACTAATCTGACTTGTCGTTGCGAACAAATTTACGTCACACATAACTATCACCACTCATTCATCCACATATGTCAACATACACATCCTTGAAATGCATCATCATGGACTTATAATATAGCCAATATACCAACATCAAATGGCCTTACACAACAATGAACTTTCAAATAGCATAGGCCAACATTTTAGGCCCAAATAAGTATGACATATACAAAAATAACCAAGTCCCCTATACATGCCATGACCTTAAGTGTAAGAATCATCAATACCCAATTTGTTGTTTGATAGTGTGATAGGTTCTCTGGCGACTTCCAACCCGAGCTAACCTGAGGATATTATAAACACAGAAAATAAATGGAGTAAGCTATATAGCGTAGTAAGTTGGTATGTAAATAATAAGCAATTTATTAACATGCGTTTACCAATTCTCACAATATTTTCGCAAGATAATACAATCATAATTGCACATAGTTCCACTATTTACTCAAGTTCATATCTAGCTGTCTACTCGAGTTATAGTCACTAAATTCTTTATATCTTAAGTTACGGAACTCCAAATGAAGATCCGTAAATTTTCCCTGAAACTAGACTCACATATCTTCTTACCATAAAATTTTAGAATTTTTGGTTTAGCCAATAAGTATAGTGTAACACCCGAAAACCTGCCCAAACATTATGGCCGAATCTGACGTGTCACATTGTAGCGTTACTTGAAAAAGTCATGATTTATTTAAAGTTTTTCTTAAAAAGAATAGCTTTGTTAAAGATTAAAGTGAATGGAAGTTGTGCACCAGGTAGGATACCAGAAAAAGAGGAGGTGAGCCAAGTAGGCTACTTAAGTACCAAGCTCTTTAATGGATCTAATCCTAGACATGCACACAACCGTTGCCACACTTTAATTTAGAGATTGTTTTGGAAAACAAGTCAATTTAGAATTCATTTGAGGATTTTATAAATTTTATAAAACGGATTTGTTGTAGACGTTTCGTTACTTTGAAAACAAGTGTTATTTTTAAACCACGACCTAAGTCTATTCCAATATAATATCTTATCAAGGAAAAATAAAATAATTTAAGAAAAAATAATTAATAGCGGCCTTATTACAACCCAAAAACCGAATAAAAATAATTTAAGCAAAAGTTATTGGAAAAAATAAATACTTAAGAAAAACGTCGAATGCAATCTTTATGGCCACTCTGAATCCCCCCGGCTCCAAGTCTCCAAATCACGGCTCACCTACAAGGTTAAAGAAAGGGGTGAGTTTGTAAAACTCAGTGTGCAACAAAGCCCTTTCAGAGCCCAAATCACACAAGCATACTGGGCCTAAGCCCTGATTCAATCTCATCTATTACTGGGCCGAAGCCTTTTCATACATCGGTTACTGGGCCTTAGACCTTTTTCATATAAAATCTCACTAGGCCAAAGCCTTATTCTGTATACGGTATGGCCCACTGTCCCATTTTAGCAACACATGTAAATCTCAATGCATGTATGCAAACCCATATCAATATGTGGGGAAACTATCGACCCACCCAACCGCTACTCTCCACCTGTACCAACCAAGCTCTCCATGTGGGGAATAACTCAACCCACCCAACCGATACTCTCCACTGGCAGCATAGCTGCTTTATCATATAACATGAGGCCTAGCCTCTTTTAGTAACTAGGGTAAAGCCCATTTTCGGCATCTGTGGCATTGCCGCTTACACTTCCTCCATCAATATAACCCAACCCCATGCATATATAAACATATCATAGCATATCATATACAATAATAATAACACATGCATCTCAATCATAAATAAAACCCTACGGGTATAAAAGTCATTTTTACAAATAGTAATTTTTGTATTTTAAGGGTATTTTAGTAATTTTATCAACTATTAGGGTTTACATGCTCATGATCAATTATCCACAATTTCCAAGTGTTTAAACAGCGATTCTAGCCCATTTTAGCAAATCCGAGTTATTGGGCCCAAAACCCTTAATGGGCCCTAAGTAGCCGATTTAGTCATCTAGGCCCATTTAGCCTATATTCCATAATAGTTTTAACAGTCTTAACGTGCAATTTATCCAGGTTCCATTTTCTACCAAATTTTCCCCTAATGGGCCCGAAAGCCCATGGGGCCAATTTTCGGCCCTCGAGGCCCAACTTACTACCATGTACAAAATCGTGCCCTTACCTGTCCCATCGATCCCGATCATCAAACTTAGCATACCTAACTAACCTATGAGCATTTACATACTCACGAGTCCTCGAAATGCCGAAATTTTGGCATTTCGGCTTTTCGGCATATATCGTGTTAAGCTACTAAAGAGGGTTCGTTACACACCTGATTTGCGACCTCCACCACGAGATCTCCCATGCGATGAACCGAAAGTTAATTACTAGGTTATTAACTACAAACCGATGAAGCCTACTTACCAGACTATTGCCATATTCGGCTACCATACAAGCAATCCATATCTCCCTTACTTTAGTGGAATCTAATTGTTTAGATCCAAGACTAGCCACACCAATATTCTAAGCCTTCAATGCTCCTCCAAAGATCGTCTATTTCTTTACATAAGACCATAAAACCGAATGAAAGAGTCCAAATAAGACCATAAAACCGAATGAAAGAGTCCAAATAGGCCTTAAGCCTAAAATGACAACCTCCCTAGGAATCTAGAGGTTTTCGGCTTTTCCATAACTCATAGAATATGAATGGAAAACTATGAATACTTACAAATGATCTACTATTGTAAACGTTCTCAAGACCCTCCCCACTTCAGATCAACCCCTAACACGAACCACGAATGAATCCCAGAAGTCTAATGGTACACGGCTTCCAACCTACTCAACAATGGTGATTTTGGTTTTTCAAAACAAGATAGAAAGGAAATAGAACTTTGTGTGAAGAGGATGTTGATGTCGACAAGAGTAATGGGAAGCTTTGTCTTTGAAAAGAAGAGTAAATAGGACCCAAGAAGAATCAGCACAAGGGAGCAAGGCTGCGGTTTCAGCTTTTGGTGGATAATCGGCCAAAGGAGAAAAATAAAGAGACAAAAGGGAAAGGGAATGGTTTCGGTTCAACTAAGAAGAGAGAAGAAGAAAAAAGAACAAGACCCTAAGGAACTCAAGAAATCGGCACCACACTACCCAAATACCGAAAATCCTACTACTAAGGACCCATAGCCGAATGCCTAAACTAGCACCCCAAATTCGGCCAACACTACCCCCTTTTCAAAATCCCTAAAATCTCTCCTAGATAAACTCCCCCTTATCCCTCCTTATTCCATGCCCTGGCTGAATTCAAACTCTTCCCAACAGAGTCCACTTGGGTTCCAACACTCACCATTCCTGCACATAAAAAATAAATACCCTTATTTGCTTTTGTTGCAACTTGAACCTTGGCCCTTGTACACTCCTCCACACGCCACTTTTATAGGAGCTTAGTGGCTCTACCTTGCCACTTTACCAAGAGCTCACTTCTGACACATTTTACCTACATTTTCTTATAAGACCTCCAACTCACGCCCCCTATTCTTTAAGTCTAAAAATTAAAAATTCCATCGAGTTTTAACCAACACATGGGCCTTCCAGAGGCCCATTTACACACTCCAAACATGAATTGCACAGCCAAATACCAAAATTTAAATTTTACCAAATTCACAAAAATCACACAAAAACCCAAAAATCAGGGTGTTACATGTAGTTTATTCATTAAAGTCACCCTGTTCCGCTGTCCAACAGTTCCCACCCCTCTTTGCTAAAAATTAATTATCTCCTCGTACGAGATTTAGATGATATTCCCGTTTGTTTTTTTTTTTTAAATAGACTCATTAAGGATTTTAAGCATATAAATTATAACCATAATTATTTTTTTACAATTTTTAATGATTTTCTTAGGTCAGAACAGGGGATTCCGAAATCATTCTAACTCTATCTCAGAAAAATTCAAATATCACATAATATGAAATTCTTTTGCTTACATCATTTCTTTTATATTTTACTCTTTCAGATTTTCTTTGTATTAACTTTCATTCAACATTCACATAGATTTTGTACATACCTGTATCGCTTAATTCAGTTATACTTTCATTTTTCATCTTGGCTATGTCAGTTTATACACTAAACCTCAATGAAAACACATTATTTCAATTCAACATCACATACTATTATTAGTTCATAATTCTTTCACATTATTCATAATCTAGGCATGATTTTCACAAGTTTCTTTGATTTGATGCTCGTATAATACATATACTTACTTATATCATTTCACTTACCATTTGTGTAACACCCCAAACTCGGCCCAGACGTTATAGCCAAGTCCGTTGTGTCACATTAAAGTGTTTTTTGAAAACCATGTTTTCATTCAAAACCCTTCTTAGTGTTTAGACACTTTTACCGTTAAAGTTGTATAAAACCTTAGTTTGTGTTTGTTTATTTTTCAAAAACGTGGTTCATTGTAATAACCATTCCCTTTTCAAACATTGTTAACAACATTTTAAAATTTTATGGAAAATTGTGAAAGCTTGTAAAACCTTTGTAGCTTGCAGAAACATGTTATTTTTAAAACAGTTTAAGTATCGAAAAATCGGATCTCCTTTGTTATGGCTTAAAGTGAATGGGTACTATGCACCAGGTAAGATTCAAGAGAAGAGGAGGTGAGTCAATTAGACTGCTTAAGTACCAAGCTCTTCCATGATCCAATCCTAGACATGCACACACCCATTGCCACACTTTAACCTTATGACTTGTCCACGAACAACAAATTAGGTTTAAGTCTATTTAAAATATTTATTTATGAAAACGTTTACGTTGCGAAAGCTTTGCTCTGTTATCGTGACATTTTGAAAACAAGTAACTTTTATCAAAGCGCGCCCTAGAGCTAACCGATTTAAAAATGATTTAAACAATATCATACTTAAACTAGAAACAAATTAAAAATAATTAGAGCGGCCATATTACAAACCCAAAATTAGAATAAAAATAATTAATACTAAATTGAAATAAATAACTTGATAAAAACCAATAGTCCAGTCCATGTGGCCACTCTAAATCCCTCCCAACTCCATGTCCACCAGTCTAGGGCTCACCTACGAGGATGGAAGAATAAGAGGGTGAGTTTGGAAAACTCAGTGTGTAAAGAAAGTCCATCCAGAGCCCAAATCAGCTTAAGCTCACTGGGCCTAAGCCCTTATCCAATTTCAGTATCAAATGGACCGTAGCCCTATTCAGATACAGTAAACTGGGCCTTAGCCCTTTTCAGATAACAGTATGGCCCATAGGCTCAATTCAGTAGCAGAGCAGTAATATCGATGCATGAATACAAAACCCATATCAGTATGTGGGGAAGCTACTCAACCCACCCAACCGCTACTCTCCACCCGTACCATCCAAACTCTCCATGTGGGGAAAACTACTCAACCCACCCAACAGCTACTCTCCACGGTGGCAGCATAGCTACATAATCAGATGGTGGCCAAGCCACTAGAACGGTAAACTAGGGCAAAGCCCCTTTTCAGTAAACTAGGGCAAAGCCCCTTTTTCAGATTACGTGGCATTGCCACTTGCACTTCCTCCATCAATAGCCCCAATCCCCATACATCAGATAATCATGTCATGGCATACAATGTACAGAAACAGTAAATCATGCATTTTAGACAAATTTAGCCCTAGGGGTATAACGGTCATTTTGCACCTAGGGGTAAAATACAAATTTCACACCCTAAGGGATATTTCAATAATTATATCAATTTTGGAGTTTCATACTCATCACAATTAATAACGCTTTACCAAAAAATACATATCGCATATTTTTACCAAAATGGGCCCGTAAGCCCATTGGCCTAAATTCGGCCCATCGAGGCCCAAAGTCGCCAACATACACGAAAACGCGCACTGAAGAGCCTTACCGTTCGCATTTATCAAAATTACCAATATAACTGGCCCACGAGCATTCGCACACTCGCAAGCCCTCGAAATGCCAGAATTCTGGCTTTTGGCTTTTCGGATTTTGCCGATTTAGTCTACTAAAGGGTGTTCGTTTACACACCTGATTTGTGACGAACACTAATGAGATCCGCTCCAAAACAATCCTACATTCGATTAGATCATGTTAATATCTAAAAATCAAATCGAATACTCACCACTATCCTAACATACATATTCGGCCATCATCCATAATGGCCCTAAAACACTTAACTTTGTCAAAATAGGGACTAGATCTAAGTCCACCAGTCATTCCAATGATTCAAGCCCTCAATCAGCAGTCTTTAATCCCCACTAGCACAAACAACCAATTAATAAGAATACCTAACCTTCAAGTTGACAGCCACCCTATGTATATAGGGCTTTTCGGTTTTTCTTAAATCTCAAGATAACGAATGGATAAAGTGTTTTGATTACTTACCCAGAGATCTACTTATTGAAGAGCATTTCCACACTTTTCCAATCTCAGATCCACTGTGAATTCAACTTAAAACGCGAGTACGAAATAGATCTAGAGTTTAATTCCTTAATCACTAAGAATATGGAGATTTCGGCTTTTAAAATAATAAAGAAGAAGAAGATGGAAGTTGTACAAAAAGAGAGGGTTTCGATAAGGGTTTTAGGAGTTGTAAGATTCGGCTAAATAGATCGAAGAAAGAATGGGGTTTCGATTTAAGAGAAGAGAGTTTCAATTTAAAACGAAAAGTAGATAAATGAAGAAGAAAAGGGATTATACCTTGATTTCGGTTTTAGAAAAGACAACAAAAGATGAAGCAAAGGAGAAATACACTAGTGGGTAGAAAGAATATAAGTTTTAGCTATCATGGAAAGAAAAACAAAAGGGAAACAAATAAAAGAAAAATATGGGCGAAGAGATGATAAACAAAAAGAACAAAACCGATTCAATGAAATCAAAAAAGAAGATAGCTCATAAAGGCCAAAATAATGGAAGTAATCGGCACTTAATGCTTATTAAAGCCTCTTCTAATTTCAAATTCCTTGCTTTGCTCCTTGAATTTAGCATTTGAGTTCCATCCAGCCACCTAGCAGCCTTATCCACCACTTGCACCGTACGATTCCCGCACAGCACGCTGCTACGAGTCCTCTAGTCCCGCACGGCTCCTTCCATGCACGCACAGTAAAAGGGCCATCCTCCTGCGGGCTCCTTAACTCAAACACGGGACCTCCAGGTAACCTAGCATGCTGCTGGCCACTGCGCCGCAACTTCTTCTTTACTATAATACAGTCGCACTTAAATATAAGTTTTATCGACTCAAGCATCTACCGTTTTAAAAATAAAACTAAAATTTTACCTGCGCCTAGACTTGAACTCGCGTCCCCTTGGAGTTCCTAACGCGCTGCTGCCACTGTGCCATAGGCGCTCTTGTGGCATAATCCGGTTGCAGCCTCTCTTAAACCTTATTTCAACACAACCCGCTTATTTAAAAAAAAACACAAAGCCTCTTGCGCGCACTGTGCCTTGAACTCAGTACCTCCCCCATCAACCTAGCGCGTCAAGCCACTGGACCAAATGCTCTTTTGTGGCATATTCCATTCGCAACACTATTTAGCCCCTATTTTAGCGCGACCAGACCACTACTAAAAAAAACAAACACTTTGCGTATGCTGGGATCGAACCCCAGCCCTCTTCCTGCTACCCAGCGTGCTTAGCCACTGGGCCAGGCACTTCCTTGTACCTAATCCTAGCCCAACTTAAATATAAGCCCTATTTCCCAGATTCCCCTAAGAAGCAAAAATTAATTTTTTTGCTAGAGTCTTGGATTGAACCCAAGACTTTTCCCACACTATAAATCCCTCTTAATTTATTTAAACGCTAAATTTAAACACCACATTAATAACAATAATATTATAAATATATTTTTATCTAATAATAATAATTATAATTTTTATAAAAATTTAAAACATCAATAATAATAATAGTAATATTTTATTAATAATAATAATTTTTTTATAACAATAATATTTAAAACTTCTCAATTATTCAGGTTTTCTCTTATCTGAACCCAGACTCAAGGCCAAATTCAAGGTGTTACAATTTGGTACTCATTCTCATTTCTAACTTACCCATTGAACGCATCGGAATAATAACAGATACACGGTGGCCTTCACATTGTACCACACTTGTAGCCAAAGCTATTTTATTCACAAAGTTTCACATAGATTTGCTCTCGAGCTTTTCACATTTACGGGTCTGCTCACACAAGCTTTTGGTCAGAGATGGCTACTCAGTACTGCTCATACAAGCTGTCAGGTATCTGCAACACATGCTGGACTACCCAGCTACTGGTAGAACGTACAGACCAGCACCCGGATCACTTATCTCACTTAGCATAATGCCATGGACTTATTTCACTTAGATGCCAATGACTTATTTCAATTAGCACATTTCTATGGACTTATTTCACTTAGATGTCATGGACTTATTTCACTTAGCACATTGCCGTGGTCTAACCATGGTCTTTTACCGTTAATTCATATTTCACTACGCAATGATCATGATCGATCCTGCATTTTTACTCAATTCGAACGTTTACTTTAATTTTCAAAATTTAATCAAATATATAATAATGTTGCATAATTAACACAAATCAATAACGTTTATTAAAATACGAACTTACCTCAACCTAAAATGGCGAAAAGGACCAAATCGTCCAATACTCGTTTTTCTCCCGTTCTAAGTCTAAACTTCATTTTTCTTGATAATCGAGCTTGAAAGCTTGAAAAACCCTAACCATGGTTTCTCCTTGTGAAATTTGGCCATAGGGTTGAAGGTGGACAAAAATTGAATTTTAATTTTGTTTTTAATTCATTTTAATTACCAAATGAGCCTTAACTTAAAAATATTTTATTTCACCTATCTCATGTCTATTTTTGTCTAACAAATTATCCAATGGTTTAATTACCATTTAAGGACCTCCAATTTAAAATTTCACAGCAATTAGACACATCTAGCTTCTAGAACTCAAGTTTTGCACTTTTTACAATTTAGTCCTTTTGACTAAATTAAGTGCCCAAACGTCAAAATTTTTGAACGAGATTTTTGTGAAATCATTCCGTGAAATTGTAGACCATAAAAATATAGTAAAAATAAAATTTTCTTCGTCAAATTTGTGGTCCCGAAACCACTCTTTCGACTAAGCCCAAAATTGGGCTGTTACACGTGGGAGCGTTCGCGACAAATCTGAACCAGGT
This sequence comes from Gossypium stocksii, assembly GCA_020496765.1. Classification (NCBI taxonomy): domain Eukaryota; kingdom Viridiplantae; phylum Streptophyta; class Magnoliopsida; order Malvales; family Malvaceae; genus Gossypium; species Gossypium stocksii. The sequence goes on along the minus strand of CM035631.1, from coordinate 18,291,510 downwards.
GTGTAATGAAAACACAAAAAATTAAAGTTCAGTGAAAGCCAAAAAAAGGCCTGTCGATACCACAAGGACGTGTGCCCGACAATGTGACAGGCGAGTACGTGACCGTGTAGGTCACACGGGCTAAGTTGATTTGAGCGTGTAGGCCACATAGACATGTGGACTGTGGGCGAAGCCTTTTGGGCCACATGGGCAAGGCCAATTTGAGCATGTAGCCCCAAAATTCTAAATTTTTCCCTAAGGACGCACATGTCGTTTCGATCAACTATGGGCCTTCTATAGGGTTGATAATGGAAAAACAAACCCTAATGCATGAGATCTGTTATTTTAATAGACTGATCTGAGTTTAGGAAAACTTATATGTATGTCTGATTGTGTTGTATAAGCATGAATGATATCTGTATACGAGCATACGGGTCATGTTAAATCTGTTAATTTTGTATATCTGTATTTTGTATCTATGTATGGGGTAGGTTTTATTGTTGGAGGAAGTGTTCTTGTGACAGCCTGAATTTGACCCTAGTTAGAACAGTGGTTTCGGGACCACGAATCCGAGTCAAAAAATATTCAAATATTATTTTTCTGTGTTTTGAATATGTGAATTTTGATGTGTTAAAATTTCGTGTTTAAATTTTGAGGTTTGGGTGCTTAATTACTAAGAAGGGATTTAATTGCATCAAATGAATTATATGTATACTATTATGAAAATGCTTAAATGTCATGTTTCTCTAGTATTGGGGTTTAAATGGCAAATAATCCATTTGTTGAATTAGTGGACGGTAATGGGGGTAGGTAAATGATTTTATATGCATTTTATAAAGGTGTTATAAATTTTAATTTATTTTATAATAAGGAATGTATAATAAAAACAAAAGATAGAAAAACAAGTGCCTTTGCATGTTCTTCTTCAAGTTGCCGTAGCAAAGGAAAAAGAAAAGGGAAAAACTCCCTCACATTCGGTCACTTGGAGACTAAAATTCTAAGGTTAGTTTTTATATATATTGATAAAATGTGTATTTTTTAGTTTGTTGTTAAGATATACACATAGCCCATGTGTTAATTTTTGGATTTCTATGCATTAGTGTGTTCGGCAATGGAAGAGTTTCTTTAAATTAACTATTGATGATGCTAGAAAATGAAGGTTATATGTTAGACTACCTAAAATTTGCATTTAGTTTAGGTGATTTTGTAAATTATGGGTGAATTTGTAAAATTCATGAAATTTAATTAAAGGAGGGACTAACCTATGAAATGTGCTAAACGTGAGGGCTTGTATTTAGAGTAGGAATATTCGGCTTTTACTTGATGTATTTTTAATTGTGATAATTTGATGTTTTGTGCAATTGGACTAAATTGCCGAATGTGACAATTAATAGGGATAAATTCAAAAAATTGTTTAATGTTTTTATTGGACTGGATTGGATAAAAATTTAGTTTAATTGAGCCAAATATTGAATTAAACCATTCAGCCAAATGTTTAATTCAATAATTAAAGAAGCTTTTGAGTGGAAATTTTAGCTAAGTAACCTACCTTACATTCAGCCAAATAGGTATGTATATGTGCACGGCTGTTAAATATTGAATGGTTTATGCTATGAAGGTATGTATGAAGGTGATTTGGTGTTCAAAGTTAAGTAGATTATTTGGTAAATGTAAAATGCACTTATAATGGGTAAATAATGTTAAAAGGGGTGCCGGAATTGGAATATGTATAAGTGTATGTATATTGAGTTAAAGAAATCGGTTTATGATGTTTATGATCTCAAGTTGAGATAATGCTATGTGAATATAGGAAATTCTGTAAGCAACTTGTGTAATAATACTTGTTTATGATATTTTTATTTTGGAAACGAAAGGCAAAGTGTTAAAATATGGATGACTTAAATATTCGGCCTAGTATGATTTGATTATAAATCTAGTTGTTAAAATTTTTGAGAAATTAGTTAATGGCTTACTAAGTTGGAAACTTACATTGGATTTTATTTTTTTATTGTTTTATAGACGTTCGAAGTCAGCTTCAAGCTCGGGGATCAGCAGAAATTCTATCACACTATCTTTTGTTTCGATAGAAACTTTTTAAACTTAACCTATGGCATGTATAGGTTAGACTAGGTTAATTTTTTTTGTATTTTTGAATGATATGTATATATTCAAAATTTGCCATGTGAAAATGGCTGGTTTTATAGTTATGTGAAAATTTCGATATTATGATATGCTAGGTTGGTTTGGTTTTGAATTATATGAAATGGAAAAGTATATATATGTGTTTCTATTATTGGAATGATTCGGCCATTGGTGAATTTATACAATGGTGGTAGACTATATGTATTCTGTAGGTGATATTTTAATATGATAAATTGATGAAATAAACTAAAAGTGCATTTAGTAATAGGAATGTGTCTATTCGGCTAGTGAAATGGTATTTGACCAAATGAATAGTGACACTATTTGAATAAAGTTTGATGGTTTATGAATTATTAGTGATTCTTGCGCATATGCTATTATATTTATATGATGAGTTTTGAGTTGATACTAGTATTAGTTTAAAATCTTATTAGGGTTGAATACTTCTAAGTGCATTTACAAAATTAGTTTAAAGGATGGCAATAAAACGAATAAGCATGTTTACATTCAATTAAATAAGTAAAACTTTAACAAATAAATAGTTATCTTCTTATAAGATGCACATTTGAAATAAGACTAGTTACTTATGCTTGAATAAAATTTTATTATAGTGATGTGTTTGATATATGATATGAAATGTTTTGAAATGGAATTAGGTTAATTATTCTTAGAATCTATTTGATTTAAGAGATTCATATATATATATATATATATATATGTGTGTGTGTGTGTGTGTGTGTGTGTGTATTGATTAAATGTTGTCGTTGGTTCCGTAATGCCTCGTAACCTATTCCGGCGACGGATACGGGTTAGGGGTGTTACAGTTCTGTAAGGCGATAATTCACCGTTATTTTGGAAGCACAGCTGCAGATTATTCTGATAAGTTTCATTCAGACACTATGTGGTGTGTAAGGCTAGGTGGCTGTTTTATACCCCACGTGGTGTGTTGGGATGGTCGAAGATGGTGTGTAGAGGATGGGGGTAAGACTTTGCATATCTGTATGTCTCTGATAATCTGATTTTGATAAGGACTTATGTCCGTTTCTGTTATGATATACTGAAATTTTGAATTTGATGCATGTATGTTTCCGTTAAGTTATACATTGAGTTTATGAAAACTCACATCTGTTGTTTGTTCTGTTCAGGTAATCCTCAAACATAGGTGGGTCAGTGCGACAGAGTCTCAGTGGTAACTACTAGCTCGCAAACTGTTTTGGTTAACAGTTTTTATTTAAAAACCTAAATTGTTTTTTAGAGTTTTGTAATTTTGGGACTCTCTAGACTATTTGTTTTAATTTTGGTTTTGGATGTGTTTTTGACTTTTATACTGCGATGTTTGACAAAACCACAGTTTTACGCAAACAAATATTTTTGTCTAAAAACATAAACTCGGTTTTCAACTTTCACAATATCAAACTTCCACTGCAAAATAAGTTCTCTGGAAGAGCAAATGAACAATGTTTTCCTTAACGGAAATAATAAAATGTTTGATAAAATGTGGATTCTTTTTAGTAACAATTAAACGTGAGAAATTTAACATAATAAGATTAATTTCAAAACTCTTAATTTGTAACACTTCCAGATTCGGCCATAACGTCTATGCTGGGTTCAGGGTGTTATATACCAGTTCTTGGTAAAGATGAGGAATGTTTCTAATGACAATTACGAAGTCAATTTGAAAAACGGCTTGAATTGGGAATAGATTTTAATTCGGGAAACAAAAATAATTTTAGCAATGGTAAGAAATCTTTTTTTATGCAAAAATAGAATAGGAAAAAAAAGATGAGAAGAAATGGGGAGAGAAAATAGAATTTTGATCAGGGTTTAAAAAGAAAGAAAAATCCTTGTCTAATTGGGAAAATTGGACTAAATAGCTAAGGTTTTCAAATCTTAAGGGGTTGCATGGTAATTTCCCCTAGTCTGTCGAAAATAAAATGACAGGGACTTGGGTGGCTCAAACATGGTTATGTAAGGGGCAAAAACAAGTGTGTTACTATTAGGACAAGGTCTATTTCTTGTTTAATTTCTACTCCAAATAATATTTGTTTTGGTGTGGTTTTGTCCTAGTTTGCTAAAATTAAAAAGAAAAGAAATGAAAGAAGTGTGACTTGGACTTAGGATCTCTAAGGAATGCACTAACTACTTAATCATTAGGCCTATTTAATTTCTTAGTTATTTATTTCAATTAACCCCCTATATTTTGAGGCATGACACTTGTAGTGTTGGTGTCACTTGGCTCGCAACCCATGCAATTAGAAACTTTATATATAGTATAGATAGACATAGATTTAAAATTTTGTGTTCTATTTATTTCTTTAATTAAGTTTATCACACTTGACTTGTAACCCAATCAAAAGCTTTAATTAACTAAAAATTAGGACATTTGTTTTTATATTTCAATATTGTAAAAATGTTAATGAAGTACTAAAATAGGAATTCGTAAAAGTTATTTCTCATAATATTTTTTTAAGTATAAGAGTAATCAACTTTTATAAATTTTGAGAGTTCGAGATTTTTAGAGTGGTTTTTGAATTTTTTTTTTTTTCTTTTGCAAACTTGAACGTATATATAATAGGCCAAATTTTAGCGAAGTATGAAATAGTAGTTCAAGATTATCAAATCCGACAAATGAATTTGTAGATTATATTATTTAATGTTTACGAGCCAAATGTAGCTTTTAAAAGATTTTTGAAATAGTAAATTGTGATTTATTTGGTCAAGAAATTGAGAAAAAGAGGTATCGAGATCTCGGTGTCATAAATTGAGCCGTAAATATTTTTATAAATATTTACGGAGTGTCATTAGGGTGTTATTAAAGTTTCGTTAAGAAATTTTAACGTTTTGATGGTTAATTGATTAAAAAGAACCAAATTGAAAAAAAATGCATTCTCGGGACGCTGTTCCGGTAAATTGGACTCGTAATATTTAAAAATATTTACGAAGTTAGTTGTGTGTGCTTAATTAAGTTTTAATTGGGTAAATTTAGCTTAATTTAGAGAAATTAGTGAAAAAGACTAGATTAAATAAATGTTGAAAGTTTAATTATAGATTAAAAGAAATTATAAATGACCAAATGGGCGATTAAGCCACATTTGGAATATGGGGCCGCAAATGGGAAAATATCTAAGATTTTTCCTTAGATTAATTTCATTTATTTTATTTAATTGGTTTATATAATATATTAATTTATTACAATTATGTTATATTATATGATGAATAAATAAGATAAAGACAAATGGATGGTGTAGATAATGTATAAATGTAGAAAAATGCATGTATATAATTGTAATACAAATATTTAGTTAGTAAATAGATATTTAGTATTTATTATTATTAAGTAAAATATATTTAATTAAATTATGAGGTTTTTATATGATAAGCAAATTAAATGATGACATTTTTAAAATAAATATTTGTTACTAAATAAATATTCATTATTATTATTATTATTATTATTATTATTATTATTATTATTATTATATATATAAGATATAAAAGAGAGAACAGAAGCTACAGAAGCAAAAACGGAAACGGAAAAAGGAAGGAGAAAAGGGAAAGAAAAAGAAAAATGGGAAACTAGAATTTTGAAGCTTTAAGTTTTAATAGGTAAGTCAATCAAATCCTTTTCTTTTAATTTTGATATCTTAGAAGCTTTAGAATAAGGTTTTGATGAAACTAAGTTGACATATTGGAAGTTTATGGTTTTCAAGTATAGTTTATGTTAAACTAAAAGATAAATTAGGGACTTAATTGAATGAATTTCAAGTTAGAATTGATGAAAGGACTAAATTGAGAAATAAGTTATAAAAAACAGTTTTGGATAGTAGCAGTAGCCTAACTTTGAAAAATCACCAAAAATGGTAGAAATTGAATTAGAAGTTGAGTGAGATATGGAATTGAAGCTTATTGAGTCTATTTTCATATAAAAGAAACAGAACAAGTAAAGGAGTTATGTATTCTGAGATGTTTATATTTTTGTGAGACTAGTTCAGAATGATTTTGAGATCCCCTGTTCTGACTTGGAAAAATCATTAAAAATTGTAAAAAAATAATTTTGGGACATAATTTATATAGTTAAATTTATTAATGAGTCTATTTTTAGAAGAAATAAACGAGAATATCATTTTAATTCTGTACAAAGAGATAATTAAATCTTAGCGAAGAGTGGTCAGAATTGTCAAATAGTGAAACATGGGAGAATTTAATGAATAAACTGTACTAATTGGCTAAACTAAAAATTCTGAAAATTTTATGGTAAGAAGATATGTGAGTCTAGTTTCAAAGAAAATTAACGGATCTTAGTTTGGAGATCTGTAGCTCAAGATAAAAATAATTTAGTGATTATGACGTGGATGGACAGCTTAAATATTCATATAAGTAAATAGTGAAAATTATAGACAATGTTACTTACAAGTGTGTTATTTATACTAAGGGTGTGAATGGAGAGGAGGAGGAGGAAAAATATATGAATGACTTGTGTATAAATTGATCACATGCCTGCTTATAATCGATAAATGTTGAATTAGAAATGAGATAATGTTTTATTTGGAATATTTATTATGAAATTATGATTATCGTTATAATACAAAAATCGAACTTGTGAGTTATATAGCTAAATTTTAGTGAATATTGAAATTAGATTCAATAAGTGATTTGTCAATTTAGATTGTGATTGGCAGGAAGAGTTAGTGAATTGCATGCTTATAAATTGTTATATATATTTGTCTGAAATACGAGGAAATGATGGTAATTGATACATGGAAATATGATAATATGATATATAAATATGGAATATGTTTGATGAATAAGTTCATTTGTGATTATATATATTTGTACACCTTGAATGTACTATCCGTATGAATTGGTATTTCAAATGAATTAATGAGAAAAGTTCTAATATGAAATAGTCTGAGTTCAAAATGAAATATTATGAAACGTACTTGAAATACATTAATATGTCTTGTATATGTTATTTGAGTTCATGATGTGGAAAATAAATTTGTATGTAAGTAGTGTATTGTTTTTAATTACATTTTCATATTTTGATATAATTTATGAACTAATGCTGAATATTTGATATAATTGATAAAGTATCGGAAAGTGAGATAATTTCCCGGTTGAACATTAGGAATAGAAAATGGATACGAGTGACCTGTGTAGAAATCTAAGTGAAATACACCCATGGTACCTAAGCGAAATAAGTCCATGGTATTGTGCCAAGTGATATAAGCCCATGGCATCTAAGTGAAATAAGTCCATGGCATTGTGTTAAATGTGATTAGCTCAAGAGCGAGCCTATGTGGCACTATGTGAAATGTCCCGATGTATCTATTATTATTCTGATGTGTTCAATGGGAATCAAATTAAAATGACTAAGTGAAAATGAATGTGATTATGATGATGATGATATTTCGAATGGTTTAATGTATAAAGTTCCGACATGGAATAATCTGAGTATGAGATAATAAATTATAAAATTAAATTTGAAATACATGGAAATCATATTTATTTGATATATTAAAATATGACAGGGAAAATACATGTATGTGAAACTTACCAGATAATTATGCTTATTCAGGATTATGAATTGTTACACGAAATTCATGAAAATGATGGTACATAAAATATCGGTACAATGAATTGAATGATTTATGTTTATGAAGAAACGTTAAGAGAATGATATACACCATTATATGTAAATATGTAACTATCTCTAATATGTGCTATATGAAAATTATGCAAGTTGTGATGAGTAATAAACTCAAGTGTGATATGTTGATAAAATAAGATTATCAATATTGAATTTATATGAAATATGTTCAAGTATGTTAGCAGGTGTTGTTGTTGTTGACGCTTAGACAAGTGCCAAATTACTGGTTCAATGGTAAAATGTTTATAATATGATGCGTTAAAAGGGTAAGTGCTCAAATAAAAATATATTTATGCTCGTGAAAAAGTGGTAAGTTTTAAGTTGTGAATTTTTTTCTTATAAAATGAATTATCTGTATTTGCTCAAAAAAATTTTGGTAATGTCTCATAACCCTATTTCGGTAACAGATTTGGGTTAGGGACGTTACAATATATACAAACGTCATAGTTAGTGCTTATCCCTTCCTAACCATAGGAGTTCCCTTTTAAATGAAGGGCCTCCTCTAACCAAGGGCTTCTTAGTGTGTGAGCGAGGGATCCCCTAGTGTGTTAACGTAGGGCTCGCTTGTGAGTAGGGAAGTAACCCTTTTGGTGTGCTAGCAAATGGCTCCCCTAGTGTGCTGGTGAAAGGCCTCTTAGTATGCAAACGAGTAACCCTTGGGTGTTGGAAAAAGGCTTCCTATTAGCCCCATGTTAACCCTCTCTTGGGAGTATAAGAAGTACTTTTTTTTTATGAATTTGAAGGAAATATATGCATTGTCCCATAAGTTAAAAGCTTCAAGAAACCCAAATTAGACAACAACTTCAAGAGACCCTACACTACTAAAAGCTTCAAGAGATGCATAAGTGGAGAAAGATAAAAGAGCTTGAGGGAATTAAGCCATGGATTCTTACTCATGGAAGAGACATGATCTCTTGCTTAGTTCCCACATATGACGCCAACTATTATTACACAAAATTTGAGAGTATTCGTAATGGCGGTTCATACCGCGTTTGGTGTGAAAAGCCACTTAAGTTAGTGATTTTGAGGGGTTTCATAAGCTTGGAGAGATTAGAATGCTTTGGCATATATCTTGGAACCTCTTTTTTTTTTTTTTTTTTTTGTGATAGAGAGAATTTTTATAAAGGAAGAGTTTTTATGTGAGTCCCACTGAAATGATATGCTAATATATAAAGTGGTTATATGGGCATCAGAGCTTCATTAGAATGTGAGTCACCCCATCACATTCTAATGAAGTACTCATACTCGTAGTCACCAGATATTATTTCGTTGGGATCTATATCAAAATTCCTCCCCTATAAAATCTCTCTCCATCACAAGAGAAAAAGGATACGTGACAATACTTTACCCAATTTCTCTCAAAAATCTCTTTGAATAAGACCCGCAAAAGCCACCAACTTAAATGGCTCTCCACACTACACATGATGTGAACCATAATAACAAATCATCCCCAATTCTTGTGTTATTATATAATACCTTTTTTATAAAATTTTTAAAGTACCTATAATCTCTAAACCCTTAGAATAAAAAGTTATTATGAAGTTGAAGTTGATAATACTTAAATAACACAACTATATTTTTAAACACGCGATATTTACATACACAAATTGAGGGGATGCAGTTAACAATGAATTCCTATAAAAACCTATCAATCTTTCAAGTTGTTGCAATCCTAGATTCAAAACGAAACTCTTTATTAATATTTTATATCATGAGAAATTCCAAGTTCGTGGCTGCTCATTTTGCTCTTGTTTTATTTGATTTGGCTTTCGTTGTATTGGTTGCAGAAGGTAAGTCAACCAAATTAATCATTTAAAATTTCAGCGCATTTAATAATGTATTGGAGAAAAGTTGTAATTTAATTTTTTGAAAGTGTTTAAGTATTAAATAATTTTTTATTTAATATAAAATTCGAAAATCATGGTTTGTTGAATGGAGTTAATAAGTACATAGGATAAAATATATTTAGATGGTTTTATTTAAATTTATATGTTTGAACTAAGAAAGAAAATTATTTTGAATATATTTTTATGATATAAAAGTAAATTTATAAACTAAATATTTCTTTTAAGGAATAAACTAAATGTTTTTAATATTTAATATTTAATACTTAATTTTTAAAATTTTTTAAAGATAGTGACTTTTGATATACTGTCAGTATAGTTTTTAATTTCAAAAACAGAATTAAGTAATTGATAAATCTCCTATAAAAATATAGTAAAATATTTAAATATAAGACTTGTGATAATTTTTAAAATTTTTTAATAGAATAAAAAAAAATATGCTTTGAATATATCAAATATTGAATACCATCTTTATTTTATTTTATTTTATTTTATTTTGTGTAAAAACAGGTAAGAGATTGCTTAATGCGAACATTAACCTTGGACCATGTCTGTTGCACTTTGAATGTAGCCCTCAAGTTAATTGTTGGTGCTGCATGGGCGACCCCAGAAAGCGATGTTGGTTGTATAAATCCGATTGCCTGGCCTATTGCTAATGAATCTGGAAGAAAAGAAAAGTCCAAATTTATACGTCATTTCAAGTAATTCATGTTCTTCTAAAGATATCAGTACTTCATAAGAAATCAATTCAACTCCATGATTCTGAGTTTGAATATTTTTGGCATTGTTGAAAATGTAAATTCCAATTAAGGAGATTAAGAATTATACAAATGCATTTGATTTTTTATGTAAATTTTAGCTGCATGCATCGAGTCATTTAACATAAACAAAGATAAGTTGATTGAGTTATAATTTAATTAGCATCAGTATAATTGTAATAATCAAGAGAACATAAATTTAATGGCAATTAAGCGCATATTTTTTCAATTTAAGATTTTTAAAAGAATTTTAGGAGTAAAGTAGTGAACAGAATACAAGTATTTTTATTTGAAATATAGCAATTGGAAATACTATTTTAATAATAAAATTTTATTTAATATTGTTAGAATAATAAAAATAAGGTATTCATTCATACGGGTTGAACCCAAACCATCCCATGAACACATGAGCCGTCAATTAAAGTATAAAAACTGGAGCCAAGCAGACCCATCAATAATCCAAAAGTGAAAGACTAATCATGTGAACGTAGCTGGAAAAATTAAAAAGGCCAGGAAACGCGTGAAACGCAGCGCTTATAAATGGCGCGTCCCAGGAAAGTTAGAGCTATAAGTAGTTGACGGTTTAGTCAAAGTATTTCTTTCCCTCGTCGTCTCCGTTGCTTTTAAACTACGGCAAGGAAAACTCATCGGAACTTTTCTCCTTTTAACTAATTTCCACCTTCCAAAAGAAAAACCAAGTCTCTTTTTTGTTAAACTCCTTACTTTCAATGGATGAATCTTCGTATTGGAATCTTCCTACTAGCCATTTACTCGGCTCAGTCCCCGTAAGCTTCTTGATTTTCTTTTTCTCTCTTTTTTCTTTCTTTTGAATTAATTTATCAAGATCGGCATTCTTATGTAAACTAGTTTTGAATATTATTTGAAAATTGTTATTCGAATCCTAGGCTGTTGTTAATGAAGAAAGTGAAGCCTCGTATGGCAGAAGAGGAGGTGGTGGCCGAGGTTATCAAACTCTTGGACCTCCGACCGGTATATATTCTTTTTTATTTCTTTTAATTAATTTTCTTGCCCTATGAGAAAAAGAAAATTAGTTAAATGTATCAATCTTTCATTTTTCGTACTCTGAAACGTGATTTTTCCTTCTTTTAAAAAAAAAAAAAAATCTTTAAATATCTTTTATTTGATTTCCTTGCCCTATAAGAAAAAACTTAAATTTATCTCTGATTTTTTTCTATACTTGAAATAACTAATGTCTTAAGAGAGTTGTTTAGTTTTATTATTTCCCAAATGGAAAATAACTGGGGAGAGGAACTTTCAATAATCATGATATCTAGAGTTGAGACATGGAAGATTTGGCGTTGAATTGAGTGGTTTTCTTATTTAAAGTTAGGGTAATTTAGTGAGGAAGAATGAAACTTCCGATGCCTTTTATGTTTGAAAGAATAGACTATAGCGCTAACTGTTATGTTTGTATTTGCAATCTGGAGTAGTTATCTGTTATTTTCGTAATCGCAAATTTCTTTACATAGAAGGGAGGTACCCAATTAAAATCCTTTATTTGATGCATATATCCTTTTCGTGGTTCTGTTAATATTTTTGAACTTTCCTGGAGTATTTCTTCTTATTTTATTTTATTTTTTTGTGTATGACTCTTCAAACTAAGGGATTTAGAGTGTAGACTACTGATTTTGCTTCCATGTTCTAAAATTCAAAGGCTATAACAGCTAAAGTACTGCCTTACTGGTGTTCCAGTTAGATGTCACTCACTGATGGTAATATGTAACGCTTTTATTTAGTGCTACTGAGGCACCTTAGAGTTTAACGATCCCTTTGTCTATCATATGCAGAAGGATTTGAACAACAATCACAAAACAGCTGGAAGGGAGTGTTTAGTATCTCATCATACACACAGTATTTTGATGTAGATACAGATGTTGTCGTAAACAGATTGATAAGTTCCTTTTATCCTGCTGGTGGAGACTTTTTCAACAAGATTGGCGCTAACCCTGATCTGTGAGTCTGCCGCTCTTTTTTCCCTTACTCTTTTATGTGGATGTAAAAAATGCTTTTGAAGCCTCATCTTGGGATGAAAAGTGATCCTCTGGAAGAGAAGATTAAGTGTGAAGGAGTAATAGAAGTATAGGAAATCATATGAGTATTATCTGTAGTCAATATAAATTGGGATGAAAAGTAGGATTGAAAGCAATAAAAGCATCCATTGGCCTAGGCATTCTTTCATTTTCAAGAAACATGCTTTTTGGAATTCAGGACCAGAACTCACAAATCTTGTTCATAAATTTAGTAAATTAGAAAGTTTAGTTATTTGGCTCTTCATTTCGACATGAATTGTACCTAGTAGGGAAAACTGTGAGAAGCACTAAAAGAAAGATATCAATGACAAGTGCACGCCATGTGGCTGTTATCAAAATGTAATAATGACAGCAGCAATATAGAAGTTATCAGCACACATCAATGTATGTTTATTGCATCATTACCTATAATGCTCTTATTTGCATATATGGTCATCTTTGCAAGTAGATCGATGGAAAGAAGTCATGTATTAAGAAAAGAAAAAACAGGAGACAACTAGAAAAGAGATAGAATCCTTCCATCTGATTGGTTTTATGGAAGTTGAAGTACACTAGGATCTTATAATTAGTTTGTATTTGTAGCTTTTTATTTGTCTTAATCCAGAGACTCTTCTGTTTGAATAAGAGATCATGGATGGCCTGCCTTAAATCAAAGGATCTTTTCTGGTCAACTGATCAGTGTAATTTTTATGTATAATGCCAGGATAAAAGTCATAAATCCTTATTTCATGGCTTCTGTATAATACATATTTTTTTCTCCTTGAGAAAATCGAATTCCTTGCGACTATGATGTGACCATAGCTGTAACAATCTGCAGTAGTAATGTTCATGATTATCTGTTAAATTAGTTTATTGGTCTTGAATTCTGCCATTTGTTAGGTATGGGCTTATCTGGATCACAACTACATTGGTCTTTATGCTTGCGGCCTTTGGAAACTGTGCCACATACCTTATTCAAAAGCGCACTGATCGAACTACTTCTTGGAGCTTTGATGTTGGCTATGTAAATGCAGCAGCTTGTGGAATCTATGGTTATTCACTCGTGGTGCCAGTGGCATTTTACTTCTTGCTTCGATATCTGGGTTCAAATGCTAGCCTTATACGATTTTGGTGCATGTGGGGTTATTCACTTTCCATTTTCATTCCAACTACAGTAAGTTTTTCTCTTTAAAGGAAGAAAATAATCCTGGTTTTAAATTTTATTAAAGTCCAAAAATTTCAATTTTTTAGTTATTCATTGTTTATTTACAATCAGCTGAGTTGTAGTATATGGCATATTTGCAGTTTCTACTGCTTATTCCAGTTGAGATTCTCCGATGGATCATCATACTTATTGCTGGTACGGCCTCATCATGCTTTGTTACCTTGAATTTAATATCCTATATTGGTGGCAGTAATGATCTTAGAATGATGATGATTGCTGCGTTCTTGCTGCAAATGGCCCTTGCAATCTTTATCAAGGTTTGGTTCTTTCCATAATCCTTACAAAGTTATCCTATGGGGGCTATCTGAGCACCTAAAATCCAAACTCCGCTGTGTTTTACTCTGTGCGTGGGAAATATGAAAAAGGAGAACAGTTTGAGCAAAACGCCTCTTGAAGAAAAGCTTGTGTATGTTTTTGGATTCCTTGTGGTTTAGTGGTAAATTTGAAACACGCAACGGATGTGTGTCATAGGAGTAGAGGTGTTTTTGATGAGGTGCAGCAACGTGCTACTAATTGCGTTTTTTTGGAGTGGGTTAATCGAATTGACTTGGTCCTGTGGGCCTAAAACTTTTAATAGACCAACAAAATGAGAGAAACTAGAAGCAAATGTCAATGCAAATACGTTTGAAACCTGCAAGTTTTCCTTCTGTGTATATACAGGTTTTCATGGTCTTTTTGCCAGTCTGTAATTGTTACATCACATCTAAAAGCAGACTTTTGTATTAAAAAATGGGTTCTCTTTAAACCCTAAACTATCTTTGGCTTTAAAGTTACTAGGTAAGTAGGATGTCTATCTCATTTGCAAATGAGATACCCTTATTCAGCTTTCATCTTTTGATTTTAATTTCTTATTGCGAAAATCAGAATTTGAGCTTAAGATCGAGTATAAATATTAAAATTAAAATCAAGTAATTGAACTAGGTTTTTTACTAGAAACAAGCTTAATTGAACTTTTTTACCGGATAAAAACCTCTAGCAAAGGTGTTTTAAATTCGGTTACTAAATATTAACCTATTTGACTACGGCCAAATAAATAAATATATATACTTGAAACATGATAAGTTTTAAATTCGGTTACTAAATATGAACTTTTTTTTTTTAATTACAAAGAATTAAGCTTTATGTCCTACCAAATATCTTACTGCTGGTAATACAGAAAGTGAAGAAACGCGACACGGAACTTTACCTTAGAGCTTCAAAAACACATCCAACATTTTTAAACTTTATATTAATACTCAAATTTCTAACAAAAATGTTAAAATTTTTTGTTTGAGCTACCAGCTCTAAGATGTGTACGATCGTAAAGCTTTTGGAAAGGACCAGACCTCAAGCGTCTCGTCGTCAAGGTTAAGTTCTTTCTGTTCCTTCCCTCTTGAAGCATTTTTTAATGGAGGAGTTTTTGGTTACTAAGAAAGTTGTGAAACTGAAAAGAAAAAAGAAAAGGAAAAAAGGAGAGGTTTTGATATAATCTCTACTTTGAACAAAAGAAAACATAGTTCTCTCAAATCTACTTTTGTTGATAAAATCTTTTTCCTGATGGGGTGAATATATGTTTAAATCACATAAATGATACCAATGACTTTGAGATGGCTAAAAATCAAATAAAAACAAGTCTATAGTGTTTTTTTTAGATCTCTCCTCCCAACCCTCCAATACATATTTTCACTATTCACTCACAAATATAATTTAATGGATGGATTCTTCACCATGTGAATGATAATGAAGAATGTGTACCAGAAATGGACCGAATTCTAACCCAAAAAGAGGACCTAGTCTCTTTAAAAATAGATAAAACTACTCGTATCTTAGTTCATACAACAACTTGGAACGGTGCTAGTTTGACCTTACCATTTTTCATAAACTATTCATTCTTCAATGAACTTCTTGAGGTTCTTCAACCACAGAATATACTCCCGGCCATCCTTATTAATCATGTACTCATGCAAGTAATTTGTGGTGCTCGGTTTGATTCCTCGGATCTCCAAATACTTGTGAAAAGCCTTCTGCAGGTTCTCATCCAAATCACTGCAAAACAAGAACATTAGTAATCGCATTCCGTGCAAATCAATATTCCAATTTCACAATGTATCGAATAGGCTTACTAGAAATCTGGGCCTTCATAGGCGAGTTCATCCTCAGAGTTGGGATTTCGAACGGACAAACTATCTATAGTAATCTCATCAGGGTAAGCGGTACAGCTGAACTCTAAACTCGGACCACCTTTTTTTGAGACATTAACAACCAATGGGACATTTGATTTACTAGGCTTTTCAGTGTCATCATCATTGTCATCATCCGCTTCGCCTTCACCAGTGACAAGATCAGGCATGTGAACATTAACTTTGATGAGTTCACCATCATACTCTCGTGTCAATGTTATGGTTTGAAGCCCAGGAGTGTCTTCGATTTTGAAAGGGAATTCACTTGGAGTTCCTTCAGCCTGTGAAGAAACAATTTTTTTTTTAAATGATTAAAAAACAATTCAAAATAAAGCATTGTTTTCAGCTTGAAAACTTAACATCAATACTAGCTATTAAGCGATTGTTCTGTTTTTTTCCCCCACAAATTCTCTCAATAACCATACTGAAAACGACTAAAAGCAGCTTCTAATTATGTTTCTCGGGTCGGATATAAGTGCTACAATGAGTGTTACCATGTTCCAAGACAGCTCTTGAATTCAATCCCTACAAGTCTTCAGTTGGCACGATTTTGATTGTAAAACACCCAAAATCCAACTTCTATTTTTCCACTTACTTTCGTACAAACCCTAAATGATAAAGGAAAATGGGGAAAAGAAAAATTAATTAATTACTCACCTGATCATATTCATCACTCTCCTCGGCACACTGAATCTCAGACTCAATAACTCGGAGAAGAGACTCATCAGAAGCGGATTTTTGAGAATCAACAGCCGTTGAGAAATGTAGGGTGTTTGGGTAAAAACGGTTCACAGTAGGATGCTGAGACTGGAGGCCATGGTTCAAGGCCGTGAAGATGCAAGAGTGGTAGCTTCTCTGGACTCGGGTGAGTCGAATCGCGAGTGGAGCTAAGGAGTTAGCTGTTTTCCGGAGAATGGAAGTGAAAGCCATGGGAGAGAAAAGTTGCTAGGGTTTTAGGAACGGTGGAGAGGGCTTTAGGTTGTTTTAAAGGCAGCACTGATGTTGAGGTACTGATTGGCAATATTCAAAAGCTTCCCCTGTTGGGCCTAATTTGGTCTGGGATTGGGCAGTTGCCCATAAAATCTCTAAATCTAACTTTATCCACTCGGGTTTAGCCTATTCTATAATGTCTCAACTGGGTTTCAAGATGTTAACTCTAGGTATGAGATCTTAACCACCTGCTTTATTTCCTTTGATTATTTATACTTATTTGAAAGCATTTTTATTTTTAGCATCCGATTATTCATTCCATAAAAACTATTGTTAAATATTTTTCAGAGAAAAGTCTAAATATAATTTTTATAGGTAAAAAAAAAAACATACCCATTACGATTTTAATTAAACAAATTATTAAAAATTTTAAACTTCATTAATTTCGATAAATTTGATCTAATTTCAACCAACCTTAATTTTTTATTTACAATTTGTTAATATTTAAATTTATTTATTATTCATGTTATTATCTATGTGTCAAAATCTAAATATAAAAATAAAAGGTTGCATAAAACTAAATTAGTTATATATATATATATATATATTTAAAGGTTGAATTTATGTTAACCGAAACAGCAAATCTTAATAAGAAAACCATACATTTTTAAAAAAGAAAATCAATGAAACCTCAATTGTTGGTCATGAAGTAACTTTGATGTAATTTCTTTTGGATAAATTAGCTAGGTGATTATCCAACTTTCAGGTACGTACCATTTTGATCACCCAACTTAAAAGACTTTCAATTTTATCATCAGTGTTTTTAAAATTTAAAATTTTAGTCATCCTGTTAAATACTTAATAAAAAGCTGATGTGGGTGGTTTTTTATTGGTCTAATAATAAATTTAACCCTCTAATATTTATACATTTTATCAATTTGATCCTAAATCTAGCCATTTAGCCCTCAATATTTACAAAATTTCACAAACTTCAGTAATTTTCACAACAATGATCCTGTATTCTCTCTACTAGCAAATCGGTGAATTGCTTCCCTCTCAGCTTCTCTCCTTTCTTTTTAATTGTTTTATTTTTCTTTCCTGTCTCTGCAATTTTGTGCTTTGCTTTGGAAGTTATTCAATTTTTGCAGTGGAATGAAAGAGAAGAAAACCCCAAAGGTAAAAATAAGAAAAAAAGATGGAAAAGACCTATGCGCCCAAACGTGTTCCTTACCCAACCAGGCCTAGTTAATTATGGAGAAGCAAGAGTCTGAACTGTGTTTTTTTTTTTTTAATGGGTTTCCCCTGTAATTTAGATAGTTGCTTCTTTTAGATATTGTTTTTCGCTACTTCAATTGATAGTTCCGTTGGTTAATTTAGTTCTTTTTTACTTATTTCTTACTGGGTTTTTTTTCTCCGATTTCCTTATGCCTTTGAAACACTCTGCACATGTGTTTCAATTTCCCTTGAAGGGTTTGATTGTTCGACTTTTGGCTTGTTTGTAAAAATATGTCATCATCTCACACTGAAGAAGCCAAATTGGAACAAATTATCACTGATTTAGAATTAAATCGTAATTTTTTTGTAAATGTAATAATTTTTTTAGAATTAAAACTAAATGATGAATATCGTAAGCGTCAAGGGTTAAATTTGTTAAATTTTTAAATTTAAGGTTAAATTAATAAAATGTACAAATATTGAAAATTTTAATTTATTATTAGGCCAAAAAAAAAATTCAGTGAACTTTCAATTAAGTATTTAAGTGCTGATGACTAAAATTTTAAATTTTATAAATATTGGTGATGAAATTGAAATTTTTTAAAGTTAAGTGATCAAATTAAAACCTACCCAAAAGTTGGGTGACTTTACTTTTTTTTTTTCTTTGCCTTTTTTACAAAAGAAGCAGAAACACAGCAATGCTAAAATCTAAGCTTTCCATGCCTAAGGGCGTCAGCATGCAGTGAAGGGAGAAGACTTGTCTGGCGGATTAGGCAAACGGACGAGCCCATCCGTGCCTTCATGCGCGAGGTTAGGGAGATGATCAGCATAACGGTTACCTTCCCCGAAAATATGCCGAACCTCCATCATCCATCCCTCTCGTATCAAGTCCAAGCAATCACCAATATACATATTTAATAGATGCTGATGCTCATAAGATCGAGACAGCAGCTAAACTACCCATAACTCGTCTAACTCAACAATCAAACGAGCTACCCTGAACCCCTTGGCTAACCGCAAATCATCTTGAACCCCCCCCCCCCCAACTCCGCTTGAAGGCTGTCCGTACGTCCGATATTTAGCATGAGCCTATGCACCCAATTTCCATCCGCACTGCACAGCAAGCCACTAGCAGTCACTAAGGCCCAAACAAGAACACACCGCCTCATCCGTATTCAGGTTTCGTAATAACAGGGTACCATTTGAAGATTTGACCATTCCTTGCCCCCTTCAGGTCAACTTGGAACCCCTTTGACAGTCTTTTATTAGATAAATTAGTTAGTCTAATGAGTTTGATCTTTTCTCGAATTAAGCTCTAATGGAGTTCGAAAACATAAAATTTCAAGTTTAGTTTGAGCTCGCTTGAAGAAAACGATTCATCTAAAATGTTCAAGTAAAATATAAAAATTAAAAAGAAAACATTTTCCGACAACAATAAATTAAAGAATCATTCTTGAATTTAACTTGGTTGATTCCAAGATCTACAAACCTTTCTTTATTCGATAAACCAACTGGTAATTTATTTGTATATACATACACTAAAATTACATATTTCACATAAATGATCAAACAACAGAAAAAATGACCCCTGAACCGTCTAAACACACATCACTCAGACTTGGAGAACTGTGTTGGATGGCAAAAGAAAAGAAAACTGAAAGAACAAGAGCATTATCTGGAAAATTGAACTCTGTCACATGACAATCTCAGGCTTCAAAATGCTGGATTTGATCTCTTTGTGAGGCAAAATGACACCACCGTTGCTATATATTTCATCGCATACATGCACATCTTCTCCAAGTATAGTCATGTTCTCTACTCGAGCCCATTGGCCAACAGTGGAGTGCCATCCAATGATGCTGCTTGATATGCAAGCGTGCTTCTTGATGTGAACTCCACGCATCACGGTGCAGCGAGAGAGTCTGACTCCAGCCTCGACCACACATCCTGGACCAACAACTACATCTGGTCCAATCAAACATCCTTCCCCGATTTTAGCACTCTCATGAACTAAAACATTTCCCACTATGTGGTGACCGGTGGCTAACTTAGTTGAAGATTTCTTTCGCAGGGAGTCTAGATAAAGCCTGAGTCCAGCAATGTAATCCTTTGGCTGACCAATGTCCATCCAAAACCCTGGTAGGACAATTGCATATAGTTTTTTCTCTGCAGCAATCTTCGGGAAGATCTCCTTCTCAATGGAGGTAGGTCTCAATTCAATTCTATCAAGAACAGATGGGTTCAGAAGATAAATTCCAGCATTAATTTTGTTTCCAACAAACAGTTTCGGTTTTTCCACAAATTTGTCCACTTTCCCTGTTGTTTCCTCCATAACCACAACACCGTATTTTGAAGGCTCATCCACCTAGTTGATTATTATTTAAGTATCGCAATCTCTCTGAATATAAAAATTGAAATTGAAAATGAAGATAAAATTTAGAACTAAATTATCACCTTGGTTACCACAATGGAAGCTTCCCCGCCATGTGCTTTGTGGAATTCAATCATTTCTTTGAAACGGTACTCACTGATAACATCACTGTTAAGGACAAAAAATGGCTCACCGGAACCATCAATGAGCTTATCCCTAGCCAAAGCAAGAGGACCAGCTGTCCCGAGTGGCTCTGTCTCTTGAGAGCATGATATTGTGATCCCAAGTTTAGCTTCAAACTCCTTCAAGAAGTTCAACATCACCTGAAAAATCAAGTGTCCATTGGTCAGCCCATGAACACATAGCCATTAACCTTGCTGGCCAATGGATTAGTTTTGAGTATCTTATGCTTTGAAACACCTCACATACCTCAGGTTGGTAGTTAATAGCCAAAACAACTTCAGTTACACCAACAGCCTTAAGAGCCTCGATCTGCAAATATAAAAAAATGCATCATTCTGTAAAATCAACAAGCTTATCTTGAGAAACAATAGCCGCTAAACTGTAAAGCAATGCTTCCAAGTTTCAGAAAAACAAAGGCCATAATGCAGAAACATACCTGATGCAGGATCATGGGTTTGTTTGCATATTCAACAAGTGGCTTAGGAATACTGAGGGTCAAAGGCCCCAATCGTGTTCCAAATCCTCCAACAAGAATAAGTGCTTTCATTGTGATACACGTTCCGATTTGCCTGTAGATACTAGAGTCCATATCTTAATCAGAAATCAAATTCCGGAAACCGACTTATATGATTCAGAAAATGGATCCAATAAATTCTTCTACATAAAGATGACAAAGAAACAAGAGATTGCCCTACGCAGAACTCCGCATTGACATTCGTAGATTAATAATAACAATCACAGAGACGAGAAAATCATAACAGGTAAACATGAATTCCACACTGAAATGATTTTACTACAGTTTAGGAGAAGAAAACCAGGCAAACTTAAAGAAAGCAAATTGGGGAACACAAAACATTCAAACAAGAGCTATAAGCCAAAAACATAATGCTAAAACCTAAAAAACACTACTGAAAATCCATCCAGAAATGGTTTAACTGATTTTGTGACACAAATTTCAGCTATACCAGAGACTACCATCTTTCATGAGACCAATAAATCTATTACATGGAACCTAAAACAAGAGCTAGCTGCATTGTAACCCCTAGGTTACCCGGACTTTTCTTCTTTCTCAAAAATATTCCTGTCCAACGCATATAGTAACAGGGATAACATGCATCCTATAATTATATCAAATAACTTTAAAAGATTGAACACCCCCGTATCTCGTTTAACAGAGTATAATTCTTTTTTCAAGTAATGAACCCCGTCTTGCTTTCACTCTACAATGGAGCCGTGAAATACAGGAATTCGCCAAAAAAATCACACCTAGAAAGATCAAATAAACACAATTTTCCGACTATAAGCAATTTTATTGATAATTCCAAGTAAGTTTATCAAAATGTAAGCCTAGAAAACAGACATAGTCAGCTAAGTCAGATACGCGGACACGCAAAGTCTTGACCTTTGCAAATTATTTAACAACGAACGCAGGGAAAAAACGAAAGCTTTGATTGAATCCATAATCGACATTAAAATCAGGATTACGAAAAACTAATTAACTTAGATTTTTTGGCTAAAACTAGAGCGAAACTAAGTAAATTAACTAAAATTCCTATTTCTTCTTTCGTTCTTGAAGAGATTTTATGCATGATTAACCATGTAAAATGCCAGACCTAACAAAAATAACATTGCAAATCAAATTAAACCTCAAATTCAACGGAATTGAAACAAAGAAATGGCGCAAAAAAAATTAAACACCGAGCGGAAATCCCATTGTCAGCTAAATTAAACATTCAAGCTAGACTATTAACTAGAGCATGAAAATACCAGAACTGGGCAATTACCTTTAAGGATTACAAGATCCAAAACCCGAGTTGAGTTCGAACCAGAAACTCGAGCCCGGTTCAAGGCAAATATATATTCAAAGGGCGGGAAAACGAGTGGAATCAGACGAGTTTGGCTTGCATGGTTTATTTGTTTTTTAGCAACGGTTTTCTCCCGACGGAAGCTGAGGTGGAAGCGGGGCGTTGTTTGGGAGAAAGGAAGGAAATAGAGCGGTATTTATACAAAGGCAAGAAAATAAATGAAGGCAAAGTACTGGGGTGATTCCAGATTAGATATTAGATTCAATTTTGGAAATAGTTTTTGGCGACGGAACGGAAATTGTAGGCGATGTTTCTGGGTGGTTTCGGTTACGGGTCATGGATAAAGATGCACTATCTGAACTTTTAGTGACGAAAGTGTTGTAAAAGAAAAAGGACAGTGGAGATCGACTTTTATTTTTATTTTTATTTTTATTTTCATAATTAGAGAAAAAAATGGAAGCATTTCACTTTCTAAAGTTGGCATGCTATTTCAGCTACGCAATTCTCCAAATCTTGAGAATTCTTTTTAATTGATATTTAAACTAATTTTTCTTTTTTATAATAAAAATGTTTATTATTTAACTAATTTTCTCTGATTAGAACTCCAAAATGGATATAGCCATACCTTTGTAGGAATTCAAAAAATAATAATAAATGGAATAAATTCCAAAATAGGATGGTAAAAGTTAGAGATATCCATAGAATGATTGATCGAATTCGGATCAATTTGAAAATTCGTTTTATTGTTTAAAAAATATTAAATGATGGTTTTAAAAATTTATTAAAAAATAATTATAGGTGAAGTGGTAAAGAATTTATTAAATCCGTTTTTAGTTGTTTTATTTAAAATTTATATAAAATTATCAAAAAATATAAGTACCATGCGTAATAATATTAGTTATCATTAAAGAAAAATATAATTATGTTGTTTGATAAAAGTAAATGTTGATTTTAAAAAAAGTTATTTGTTTTTAATTTTAATATTTTATATTATTTTGGATGAAAGATAAATATATTAATTTTTTAATATCTCATTTAAAAAAAAATTATTTCAATTTTTAATAAAATTAAACGTTTATCTTATTTAACACTTTTTTTAATTGAAATTTTTATAATAAAAAAATTAAAATGATTGTGAAATACATCTAAAATATTAAAAATTAAAATTTTTTGTTTTCAATGATTTATCAAATACGCCCTAAATCATTACTTGATTAACCTGTAATACCAATTTAGTCATAAATTTTATGATAAATATAAATATTTTCAAATAAATGTTTTTATGATTATTTTTATAAAATTAAATTGAAATAAAAACTAAAGTTAGACTAATCAAAATTTGTCAAAGTGTAATCTACAAGTAATAATAATAATTATAATCTAAAATTCGCTTTGCCTCAAAATGTCTAAATTTTTATTTACCCCAAACTAGAGTAAAGCTAAGAAAAGGAAAGCAAAAATATTTTTTTCACTCTTCTCAATTTTACAAATCAAACATTTAAAAAATAATCATTTACTTTCCTTCCTCTTACTAATTTTAACCATCCAACCAAAATAATATTTAATCACTTCTTTTCTTTGCTTTTACTTTACAATTATAAACCCAAACATAGTGTTAGGCTTAATTTCTGGACATTACCTACTCCAAAGTTTTTATAGACTATCTTAGAAAGGTTGACTCATGTAAAATTCATAAAAATAATGAAAGTGTTTTTTAAGGGTCGTTAATATAAAGTTTTATATGTGGAAGAAAGATTTAGGATCATATTTTGGTGAAAAGTTTTGTAGTATCTTAAGTTAGAAGCTTGCACGATTGAGTTTATTTATAACCTTCATTATGAGGTCTCATCCTAAGTGTTGGAATTTATTGTCCTTACTATAGTATTTTCATCTATATATATTTATAGTCTTTGAATAAATTAGTTTAATAAAATATCTGTTAATTATATTAATATGTTTTGTATATTGTCCTAAATGGTTTTTACATGCAAAGCAAAATGAAAGTAAATATTGACTCATTGATTATTTAACATTTAATTAATACTAAGCAGTATTACGTGGTCGAATCATAATATGGAAAGGTAACTTATATTAATAGATATCCTAAAGATATTTTTAGTCTAATAAAAAATGAGCAAACTAATATATTATCTATCAAGTTTTATAAAGGAGATATTTTGTCTTGAGTATTGGAGTAGATGAATCTCAAAATATAAAAACATAGATGTGACTGATCTAATTGATAATATATTGGATAGGTTCTAAATTCGTTTATAGAGTTATTCATTTATAAAGTTCATAGAGTAATATACTTTAATCCTAGGTGAATGGTGGACTATGTACGCGTGACTTATATATTTTATGTAAATGAAAGCCTAAGTTCAAATAGAGTCCTTAAGCTCAAAGGGTAGTCTATTTTAAAACAGAAGCCAAAATCTGACAAGTCTAAATCAAATATTTTAACTTTCTTTTCAAATGCAAATCTAACTCATTCATCAATGCCGTGTTTATAACTTTCACAAATATCAAAAGAAACTATGAAATCATCAATAGCAACTATAGATAAATGATAAGATTTCAATATAAAATTCACCTTGTTTCCTTTTCTAAATCTAAAATTTTTTTCCAACTTGCAAACCAAATGCTCATATATACTTTCCGCCAAAGCTTAAGCAATGCCTGTGAACTATCAAAGTGCAAACATGGATGGAAAGTCCAAAGCTTTTGCCATCGACGTGAAATGACACTAGTTTTTGTTGCTTCTTTCATTGTCATCCGAGAAAGAATCAAAATCAAAATCTCATCTTGATGTTGTGGTCCATTACATCAACCAAAGGAAAAGTGATAAAAAAAAATCATTAAGTATTGGATATGAGGGAAGGAACAACTAGATTTAGGGAAAAACATAGAAATTATAATAGGTACCAACTAAAAATGGGATCAGTGGTGAATGCATCCTAATTCAGAAAAATAATGCAATAACTTGAGTTTTTCCCCTGTACACGGACCGACTTTTGGAGCAAATCTTTCCATCTTAAGTTCCGAAATTGATTGAAAATCTATTTTGTTTTAATAATTAGTAAGACTCAAAGTGTGATAACAATAGAATTAAACATTAATCAAACTGCAGTGCAATAAACAGTGTTTTAGAACGGCATGAACTAATCAAGCCAACTTTACTATCCCTTCTTGAAATCCTCCCCCCCCCCCCAAAAAAAAGGGGGTAAAACTTTGACAGAAACTAACATAAAAATACTTGTGATGGAAGCCCTTTGGACTCAATATAGAATTCAGAAGATCAATCGTAAAGCACCTTTCCCTTTTTGTTATCAATTGCATATTAGGGTTTGATTTCTTTTTGGTCCGCCACTGATCAACTTCAGATATTGAACCTACACACAAATTGAAGCAGCATTGCAGGTTACATAATTGTAGTTTTCTTTTGAAGTTCTATTTGAAATTTAATTCGAATATTCACATTTTAATCCACCTACCTAGCTTTTTAAAAGAAAAATAGGGTAAAATACACAAATAGCCCTTAAAAATTTTAAATTTATATTTTTTTCACTTAACTTTTAAAAGTTATGTAATAATCACTAATTATCGAATTATTACATTTTGACCGCTCATCCATTAATTTTCATCAAGGGATGATGCGGCACGTTAATTGAAAAGATTAATAACTAATTTGGCCCCTAAACCAATTTTATTTTGGGGCAAGAAGCCCTCCTATCAAAGTCTTGTAGATAACGATAGCACCTGCTCTCTTTTGGAAAAAGTCGAAAAAGAGAACAATGAAACAGGGTTCAAATAATCACTAAATATTGATATGATTTTTAATTTTTTAAAAACAAACAAAATTTTAAATAGAGTTAATTGCATCAAACATCCCCAAACTATAAACCTTATTCTATATTGATCTTTAAACTTTAAATCGTTCTAATTACATCCTCAAACTATCAATGATATATCAATTAGGTTCTTCCATTACTAAAATTGTTAATTCAACCTTTAAATGGCATGCCAGATTTTATGTGACATAATTTAAAATGAAAAATTAAAAAAAATTAATATTATAAAAATAGATTATTTGGAAACCTAAGTTTTCGAAACTTCTATAAATGTTTAATTGTTCGCTCTCTCTTTTTTTTTTCAATTTTATGTTAGTTTTAATTTTTAATTTTAAGTTATACGACAATGTTCTATTTTTAAATTTTAGTATAATGACAACCTTCTATTAAAAAAAATATTAAAGTGTTGATTGACAAAAGAAGAATAAAGATTAAATTCAAAAAAGATGAAAACATTAATGTTTAAAGTAATCATCAGTTGCTCCTCATAGTTCATGCCATAACATTTAGATGTTTGAAAAATTCTGTTACAAGTACTTGAGAAGTAAGGCTAAAAGAAAACGTACAATAAAGATGAGTTATACGAGGCAAGGAAACACTAATTTTAGCGATTTACCTTACACAACGTTAGAATCAATGAGTATTAACTATAAATAATTCTTTTTGCTATTTCCCCATACAGTTTGACAACATTGCCAGAAAAGTTGGTTATGGTTATGCTATGATTCAACTTGGGACAAAACAATTTTCTTGTTGTATTGATATGTTTTAGAATAATTCCTAGAGGAGACGGTTGCTTGCATGTGCACAATAGAGGGAGAGGGAGAGGGACAGGGAGGGGGAGGGAGTCGAGGGGGGGAGGGGAAATTTCTTCAAATATTAATATAAATTATAAAATCAGAAAAATAACACATGCGTGGCGATTGGTCAATGTTTTTTTAATGGTGTTAAGATTTGGGTAATAGAAGAATAGCTTAAGTGCCATTTCTAACCAAAAAAAATTCAAAAGTACCAAATTCGGAAAAGTGGTATACTTTAGGGCGCAACTTGTTAATAAGCCATTATTAAACGGCCCCTTTTAAGGTATGACCCGAGTTGTATCCGCACATATGACTAAGGTCAGGCCGAGGATTATCGAAGGTCTATAAGTACTTAGTACCTAATAGCCTAAAAACTCTCCTTTTCGGGCCTGCCTTCTAAAAAGTTTAAAGCAGTTTGAATAACTTACTTTGAGCCCGTATAAAATCAAAACAAAAACCCTAAAAATTTCCCCTATAAATAGCCCTCATAAGCAACTCGACTCAGCCATCTGCAACTAAATGCTCTGTTCATCCTTGTTCTGCGTTCATTCATTGAAAAATTTTCGTTTTTGTCATATTTTATCCTTGAGGTGGGCAATTAGCCAGTCACATGTCTAGCCGATTGGCTATATTTCTCCTTTGTGTGAATGGTCAGTATCCCACCAAAATCAGCTCTTTTTGTTGTTGGCTTTTCAACTTTGTGTGAAATTGGAAATTTTGGGTTTTCGTTTTTCACTCTTTCAAGGCCATTAACTACATTGATTTCATGAAGAAAACTGGGTTTTGGGGGCTTGATGGGTTTAGCTTTGTTTGGTTAAATATTTTGCGTCATATACTGATTACCATCGCTCTTTTACATAACTGTGAGCGCTTGTGTATGAGCTGACGCCATAGTTTCTCTCCCTTTCTGCTCAACCAATTTGGTAGCCAATGGCTACTTCACTGCAGATAAGGGGAAATTTATTTCTATTTGTTTTTAGATATGCTGATGAATTTGATATTAAGATATAATTCTCAGATTTATTTTGGATGGATGGTGAGATTACCCTCCTGATGATAGATTGATTACCAGGAAAAAAATATTTTTTTAAGTACAAACAGATTTGTACAATAAAACAATATAGCTTATTTAACCTTTATATGTCATAATAAGCGAATAGTTGAAAGTTAAACCGGTAACGACAATCGAACCAAAAAATTTGGTAATTAATTAAAATGATAGTACAAATAACATTTTTATTTATAGCAAATAATATAAATGTTAAAATGTGGCCTTTTTTACCCAATATTATAATATAAAATAAAAAATTTGAAAATAGTATCTCATCTTAATTAATTACGGGAATGAATTGTTTGAGGATGGAAGGTGATATAAAGGTGACACTACTTATTTTTTTGAGAATGATAAAAATCAGTTAATCAAAATAATAATATTATTATATTAATAAAGGATAACTAATAGAGGACACCAAAATAACCTATATAACTAAATAAAATCTAAATTCAATACAGGTCGAAAATTGATAATATCTACCTGACAAGCCACACCAAAACGAAAATGAATTTAGTGCTAAGATGCATAAAACCTCTAGTAAACAACATCTAAACACTAATCTCGGTTTCATCACCCTCCAACCCAATTGGAGCAATAAGTTTTCATTATTGCCCAACGGTTTGAAACTGATGAAAATGATGATGTGCACAGGGCATGTCCTAACATTTTTGGTAAAATTTCTTATATTTTTGCTAAAAAAATTTTAAATGAAAAAACAAAAATAGTGGCCATTATTAGAAAGATTTATTGCATTAAATCAGTTGATTAGACTTACAGATAATAAATACTCAATCATTATTAGAGTCTGCTCTACAATGTTTAAAAAAATATTTTTTACTCCAAAATTATTTTTGGAAAACAAGCTGTTTTTTGCTGAAATATTTGGCTAAAGCACTTTTGAAAAGGAAAAGCTAAAACTTTTAGCTTTTCTTCTCCCAAAAGTATTTTTAGTGCTTGATTACTTTTTCACCCCTCCAATT
Source organism: Gossypium stocksii (assembly GCA_020496765.1). Lineage (NCBI taxonomy): Eukaryota > Viridiplantae > Streptophyta > Magnoliopsida > Malvales > Malvaceae > Gossypium > Gossypium stocksii. The sequence goes on along the minus strand of CM035631.1, from coordinate 18,262,534 downwards.
ACAAATATGTTAAAATTATTAATTAAAAATAAAAAATATTTTTTAAAATACTAATTACAAATATTTAATGGTTATATTTAAATATTTAAAATACAGTTTATATATTCTAATTAAATTTTATAAATAATTAATATTTATTGCTTAAAAATATTCAAAATTTATATATCATATATTAAAATATTAACAACAAGTTATAATAATTTTTTTATATTCTTACTAAAATATAATAATATGAACTAATTTAAATATTATTTAAATGCATATTTATTACTTGATAATAACACGTCTAAAATAGACATTTTATTTCTCAAAAGCACTTTTTGACAGCAATGCTAAACACTCAAATTTTAAACTAAATTTTTTAAAAGCACTTCTCAAAAACACTTTTTCACAACACTTTTCAAAAATATTGTCAAACTAACCCTTAATCACCTTGACCTTCACCTATTGAGATTTGGCGGGCATATAACATTGCACTAAACTCGCACCATGTGTGTTGTGCCCATGAAAAAAAATTATTTCGGGTGTTGTGCTACCTTAGGCACCACTAGTTCTGGAGTTGTGTTGGGTTCGGGTTTTGTTAAGTTATACGGGTTATTTTGGTGCTACATATTAGTTATTCTCTATCAATATAATAATATTATTTTTGAGTTAATTGATTTCTGTCACTGTAAAAAAAAGGTAGTGCCATTTTGCACCACTCTTCAACCCAAATAACCCATTCCCATAATTAATCAGAGGTGAGATATCATTTTTAAATTTTTATTTTATTTTATAATATTTAGATAAAAAAGCGTCTTCAAAACAATGAACACTATTTTATTAAAATTACTGCATAAATTCATATTTAAAAGGGTAAATTCTTGGACATACAATTGTTAAAAGTTTTTTTTAATTTGTTCACTAATTTTATTTTCAATTTTATCACTTAATTTTTAAGAATTTTTCATTTTAATCACGTGTTACAATTTTTTAAAAAAAATACTGATTACGATAAAAATAATAATTTTGTCATATTTTACTTGTTTATTGCATGCCCAAAGTTTTAAAATTTTTTAATTAAATAAATTGTTGAAACTAGTGTTAGTTTTGACCATATGATATGATCTTGAATCAAGTAAGGATAAATTTTTTTTGTAATTAATTAATTTTATTTTTTATGCAAAAAAATTCAAAATTATGAAATATCAGTTATTTGAATTTATTTTGTTAAAGGATAGTTTGGAAACATAAAATAAAATTATAAAATATAGAATTAATCATAAAATAAAATTTTAAAATTTAAAAGATTAAATTAATTAATTTCAAAATTATAATAACAAATCGGTTGATCTTATAATAGATAAAAAAAAAACAATTTATTTAAAGGTGAATTACTTAATTCTTTTAGGGCGCTTTCATTTTGGTTACTTAAAATGAATTTTTTGCAATTTTGTCATTCAACTTTTAATGTGCTTTCATTTCTAATGACAATTAATTGTAAACATCATGTATAAACTTTGATTTTGGTCACCAAAACATACTTTTTTAAAGTATTGGTTGGAGTAAAAAAAGTTAAGGATTTAAGTGAAAGAAAGGAAGAAACAAAAATAATGCATTCAAAAATTGTTAAATTGTACTTGTTTACCTCATTGTTGAAAATTCTAAATTTTTTCAATTTCTTTTTCAATCTTGAAATAAGCTAATTTGTTACGATAAGAGATTGTATGAAATTGTGATTCCATGTCATCTCTATCCCTTTCCAATAGGAGAATGACAAATCAGATTTTTCCTCCTAATTTTTACCTTTTTCCTCCTGAAAAAATTTAAATCCAATTAAAAATCCTAAAAATCAGGAAGAAAAATCTGATTTTTCTTTCTCTTATTGGAGAGGGATAGGAATGACGTGGAATCATAGTTTCATACAATCCTTTCTTATTTGTTACTATAGCATTGAAATTAATTAATTTAATCTCCTAAATTTTTAAATTTTATTTTATTTTTTCAAGTTAAAATTAGCTTGAATAATTCATTTTTAATAATTTTCTATGGAACACAAATTTCTTTTAATTATATGATCTTGAATCTTCCATACTAAGCTAAAAGTAAAGGAAAATCCTTGCGAAGATAAAATTACTTTAATTTAATTAATTGCAGAAAAAAATTCTTTTGCTTTTTAATTAGCATGTTGTATGTTCAAGAAAGAAAAATCACTTTTTAAGCTTCAAGCATTCGGTCACTATTTGGTAAGTAATTCTAGGTCTTTTCCTTGTAACTTTTATGTTTTTGAGGTCATGAGAACTAGATTTAGCTAGCCCATATATCTATTTGTAAAATTGTTAATTTTTTTTATAATTTTAAATGTAAGAAATCAATGTTAAATTGATAGATTTTAAGCTTAAATTATAAAAAAAAGAACTAAATTGTAAAATTTAATTGTTAGTTTTGCACACAGGGACTAAAGTGAATAAAATATGAAATTGATGTGAGATTTCAGTATAAATATATAGCAGAGAGTCCCTAAGGGGTGTAATTGAAGTTGATTTTCAAATCGAGCCTTAAAATTGAAAGATATTATTATTTCGATTTTAAGGTCTAAATTGCATAAAATGTAAAACTTTAAGGTATCAAAAAATGTAATTATATAGGTTCATACATATCATGGAATAATATAAAAATTTTTGGTATGGATGAATTATCTACAATAATTATTTAGATCAAGAATTGGATGAAACCGGAGATAAACAGGGAAAAACCAAAATTGTCGAATAGTTCTTAAAGATTCAATTTGCTTGTTGTTTTGACCAGGTAAGTTCATATGATAATTATAATTTATATTGTATATATTTGAATTATATTTATGTATGTTTGATTGTAAATTAAATTGTTTGTGAAATGGTACAAATGGTGAGAATTGGACTAAATTGAAAAGTGATTATTATATGTGCAATAGATGCCCGTGTGAACTTAGTAAATGTTAGGATACGATTGGCATACCAATAGGGTTTTGCGCATGCTTATACGATAGTAAGTATAGATATTACCGAGATTTAGCATTTGTTGTGACTCGCAAATACATGTGACACAAGTTTAGCTTGGACGAGTAACTTGATGTCATTCTAAAGGTGAACTTAGTAAATGTTAGGATACAATTGGCATGCCAATAGGGTTTTGCGCATGCTTATACGATATTAAGTATAGATATTACCGAGATCTAGCATTTATTGCGACTCGCAAATACATGTGACACAAGTTTAGCTTGGACGAGTAACTTGATGTCATTCTAAAGGTTTAGCCCAGTGGGTAACCTGACCTGTATGTATATATTCAACTTGGATAAGAAATCAAATGTATTGTTATAAAATTTTAGCCCAAACGAGTAACTTGACACAAATTTATTTAGCTCGGATGAGCAATTGGTGTAGTATGGTTACCTATGTATCAGAGTTTGTTTCCTAAAGTTCATCTAGTGAAACAATTTATATGAAATGAGAAATTTTAAATGAGACTTAATGATCTTAATGTTCACTTGAAGAAATGTTGAATTGAACTTGAATAAAGTATTGGGAAAATGTCATGAATATGGTTACATTATCCCTTGATTGAATGAATTTGATATTTGTTATACAAAATGACATGAATTGGTATGATAAGTGATTGAGTTGCCATATGGTTTAATTACATGTTAATACTTCCCTTATTGATGCATTGTTTTGCCATGTTTAGCCAAACTATGTCAAGTTAAAGTTGTTTATTGTATTTAGATAAAAGATAAAGTAAGTTTTATTTAATGCCTATAAACTTACCTAGTTGTTTTTTTTTTTCCTTGTAGATTATCACCCTGCGAAACACATCAAGTCAGATCGTCTCGAAACTCGCACTATCCTTATTTTGGTAGCTATTTGGGTATCTTGAGTCAAGGAATTGTGGTATGTATATAAGTGTTTTGGTATATATTTTGATGTATAAGATGCCTTTATGAGTTTGGTAACTTGTGATGATTTGGTGTTTTGATTCATATGGAGATGAATATGTATGCATTTCATGCTTAATAATGTGATGGTCTATGGCTAAGTGTGTGGCATATGGAATGACATTGAATGAGATAGAAATTGCTATATTGTTTAATAGCTGAATGGGATAGAAATGTTTTAGAGCATAATTAACTTGAAGTATGCTTGAAAATGTGGCCTAATTTGGATAGTGATAGTTATGTTTAATTCCTATAAATTCTGGAAATGTTTATGTGTTTATAAGTAGTTCTAATGAAATTAAAATTGTATTGTTCAAGATGGTTTGACATAGGTAAAGTGTGGAGATTTCATAACTTGAATATTAGGTTGTAATGATATTGAATTGTTTAGGTTTAAATGGTGTATAAATAGTGATTGACTTGATAATAACTTGTACATAGATGCTTGAACTATTTGGCAAGTTTTTTGTATATTTTGATTCAATTGAAATTGGTATTTGCTGAACATGTTGATAGGTTTGGTTGGAAACTTTGAAATAGGTATCAAATGGTTCATTTTGTTCAAACAGGGTCCACGTCTCGACAACCAAACTATCTCGTCGTAACATCGACCAATAGTGAGTCACGTCACGATGTCAAGTGGCCTAAGGTTACAACGTGACAAATGTTTAGCGATGACACAGCGTGGAGGTGATGACGTTGCGATTCCAACCTTGAGTTTCTAAAACTTTGTAATTTGGTCCTATTTCACGCACGAGTTAACAAAAGAGCTTTTGTAAGCTCAATTAAGACTCAAATTTGTTTATTAAACCTAAAATGAATGTGGTTGACATTACATTGTATGTGCAATTGATTATTTTGCTGTGAACTTGACTGTAATTGTTTCAGCAACAATTGTAACATTTCGTAACTTAGACTTGAGGATCAGGTTGGACGAGAGGTGTTATATTTAGTTTCTACTGCTTTTCACTTTAATACTTGATTTTTTTTACCCCAATCAATACTTAAATAAAAAAAATATTTTTTCAGTGACCGAAATGAAAGTGCAAACATGATGTGAGGTGTACAGTTAACCACCATTAGAGATTTAACGATTGGGTGACTAAAATGAAAGTGCCCTAAAAGTTGGGTAACCAACTATGTAACACTCCTAACCCGTATTCGTCACCGAAATAGGGTTTCGGAGCATTACCAAATTTAATACATTAATAAACATACATTTTGTAGGAATATTCTGTAAATATTCTTTTTATTACAATCCCTTATTTTAAGGGATCATATCTTCTATTTAGTATCTTTCTTAACTTAGAGTTTCCTAAAGTAGAGACATAGGTTGTATATATAAAGATGTAATATGTTCTATTGAATCAATAAGAAAATACAGAGAATTACTCTGACTTCTACATGGTATCAGCTTAGGTTACGATTTCTTTCCAACCTAGACCATGTCCAAGACTCCTTCTCCTACTTCAGAGATTACTTCAAATCCAGAATTTTTTTCTGGTTCTGATGCTCCCTCAGATTCGTCTGGTCTGACTATCATCTGCCATCGATTGAATGGCAACAATTTTCTTGAATGGTCCCAATCGGTTAAGATTTTTCTCTTAGGTAGAGAAAGATTGGGCTACATTACTGGTGAAATCAAGAAGCCTGCTGTGACTAACACTGGTTTTGCTAAGTGGATGCGTGAATATGGTCAGGTTATGACTTGGCTTCTTAATTCCACCCCGAGTATAAGCAGAAACTTCTTGGCTCCTTAATTCCATGACCCCGAGTATAAGCAAAAACTTTCTTCTTTACACCACAGCCACTGAAATCTAGAGTGCAATCCACGAAGCCTACTCGAACACTGATAACATTGCCGAATTGTATCATGTTGAAGATCAGGCAGCCACCCTTAAGCAGGGAACCATGCCCGTCAGTCTCTACTACAATACCTTTATTGCTCTTTGGCAGCAATTAGATTTTTATGCACAATATGATTAGGCAGATCCAAGAGATGCTGCCCTTTCTCACCAAATTGTCACTCAGCCAAGACTTTTTCAATTTCTCCAAGGCTTAAATAAGGACCTGGACGAGGTTCGTGGCAGGGTCCTGGCTATTTCTCCTCTTCCCTCTCTTCGAGAGGCTTTCTCTATGGTCAAGAAGGAAGAAAGCCGAAGGTGTGTGATACTATCTGATGAACCATATTCCATTCTTGAAAGATTTACCTTATTAACCCATCAACCATCTCTCTCTTCCAAACGGGGGAGACCTCAGTGTGATCATTGCAAAAAGCCCAGCCACTCCAAGGAGAAGTGTTGGAAGCTTCATGGTAAGCCTCATTATTGGAAGTCCAAGAACTCTCGAGATAATAAATCAAGCCTTATCGCTACCACGTCTGTCACTAGCTTCACCAAAGAACATATTGCTGAACTTCAAAAACTGTTTGGAAATTTTCAGGGGTTTTGTGAGGGTAATCTGGTCATGAAAGAACCAAAAGGTAACCTTTCTTCTACAACATTTTTCTCCTTCCAGTTGACTCCTAATTGGATCCTCGATTCTGGTGCTACGGATCATATGACTGGTAATAAGGCATTGTTTCGCAATTTTTTCCATACATTTGGTAAAGCTGTCAAAATGACTGATGGTTCCTTTTGCAAAATAGGACATGGCATTGTTGTTCTCAATGAACAGGTTGCATTTAAAAATGTTCTCTTTGTACCAAATCTGGCTTACAATCTCATCTCTGTTAGTAAACTGTCCACAGACTTGCACTGCTCTGTAATTTTTAATGATCTTGATTATACTTTACAGGTACTGAACTCGAAGAAGATGATTGGTAAAGCCAGCTTGCAGAATGGTGTAACACCCCCAAACCCTAAACCATCGTCGGAACAGGGTTACGAGGTATTACCGGACTTATACACTAACAAACGAATAAAAGCGAGACATAAATTTGAGTTTCAATCTAAATCCATCCGATTTCTATCAAATAATTCTTAATATAGGCCTACGAGGCCCAAAATAGGTTTAGAAAATGATTTGGGATTAAACCAAGAACTTTAAAAATTTTTCTTTGGAAACAGGGGCACATGGCAGTGTGGCCTGGGGCATGCCCGTGTGGCCAGCCCGTGTGGCTCCCATGGCCGTGGGGCCAGGCCGTGGGCAGTTCTGACTTGCCCCACACTGCCGTGTAACTAGCCCGTGGGCAAATCTGACTTCCCCACACGGCCTAGGCACACGCCCATGTGTCTTGGCCATGTGAAAATTGCATGTTTCACTATTTTAAAGCTATTTTTACCCACTAAACATACCTACAACATGCCCAACTCATTGACTCATAAATCTTGATCAAATGCCACTCATTTCATTTCCAAACTTAGTAAATATTCATTCATTCATTCCAAAAACTTCTTAAGGTTTATAAACCATATTTACATTCAAAATATTAAACATTTACAAGTAGCAAATACTAAACCTAGTATATGCCACATTACCAAAAGATAGATACATCACCACAAATTGGAGCTGAGATCGGGATTGACTTGATGCTTGACTGAACCTCAATTTTACCTAACCTGTGCACGGAAACAACCGTACGCTGAGTATTGGAAATACTCAGTGTTATTATCATAATTCAAATATATATAACTACAATCGAATATCATAACATACTGGGATAAAAGAACATCAAACATATAATTTCATGCTAAAACATCATATTATCAATGTGTCAATTCAACATTTGAATCAATATTCCAACAATAGAGTTCCAATCATTCATGAACCATAAGTTCATCTCTCGATCATATATATATATATATATAAAATTCATATTTCAATAGGAATCATACATGAACCTTTAATCTCATAACATAATATCATTTCTCATTTCAATTCTCAATATAGCTTTCATTGTTCATTCAATGGTTCAACTAATCATATTCAATAGATTTTCTCATTTTACATCATTACCCCTATTAACATGACTCGGACTTTGGCGGATACACGGATCCAACCAAACACACCATATTGGCACCCAGTGCCTCATCGGATAGTTCGAAGCAAAGTTGACACCTAGTGTCTTATCGGCCTAGCCGAAGTAAAGTGGTACCCAGTACTTCATCGAATCTATCCGAAACAATATGACACTCCAAGTGTCTCATCGACTCGAGGTCGAAGTAATCCTGAACACTTCCAATCCTATGGCATGCCAACTATATCCACTAATCCCGACAAGTTAATAGGGTATTGAATTTCGTTCTCTTTTTAACCAAATTCACATCAATTGCACTTTAGCCACATTTTCTCACATATTTCTCAATTCAAGCACAACTTGTTCAAATTCACATTATCACATATTTTCACTTCATTTCCTTTCTCAATTAATCAAAATCATTCAAAATCAATTCAATCACATTAATAGTTCAATTTCAAATCTCAAATTCATATACATACCAACATTACTCAATTCAATCATATAATTCAATCTCACATGCATATATTTGTTCATCAAATAAATCTAATTCACATTCAATTCAACATCAATATTTAGCCTACATTCAAATTCCATACACATATATTAAAAATTAAACATTTAATAAGAAATACTTGAATTATGATAATACAAACCGATAATTTCCCGAGCTACTCCTCGACCGCTTTTTCTTTTCCCTTCGTATTCAATATCTCGGTTTCCTTGTTTGCTACGAAAATTAGCATAATTACGATTAATTAATAACACACATAATTTATATTAATTACTAACTTTCTATGCAACTTTTACCATAATACCAAATTTGTCCTAAACACACTCATGTTCTTCCTTTTTACAATTCACATCATTTCCTTATTCAATTTGCATCAAAACTTTAATATAATTATCTAATTTTCATCATTTTTCCATAATTTCGAATTTCTTTCAAATTAGTCCCTAAAACTCAAAACTTATAGCCTATTTTACAATTAAGTCCTTAAATCAATTCAAATCAATAATTTTATCGAATTAATCCCTAATTTCATCATTTGTTCAACTATACCCTATTCAAAAGTCTATCATCTTTCAATATTTCCACAAAAACTCAAAAGTATTAAACTCTAAAGCTTCAAAAACATCAAAATCACAAGAAAATGGCTTATTAAACTTACCAAATTAACTTGAAGCTTCAAAACCTTAAATTTTCCTTTTTCTTTCTTTTTTTCTTTTTCTTTCTTCTTTCCCTGCTTTACGTTTTCTTTCTCTGTTCTATTCTTTCTTTTCTTTATTTCTTTTATTCTTTATTTATTTGTTTTATTTACTTTAATCAATTAATTATCATAAATATCTAATATAATAACTAATATATTAACTACATTTGTACACATACATACTATGACACATGCAATAATCCACACCATACACTTGTCTTTATCACAACAATTTAATAAAATATAATATTACATAATTATTAATAATTATTATTTTACTTAATTAATAAGTAAATAAATAATATACATCTAATATACATTTGTACCAATAGTATAATTACACATGTATTTATTCTATAATACACACATGTCACTTTTATGGTTTAATTACTAATTTAATCCTTTAATATTTTTCTATTCTATAATTAAACTTTTATTCTCTATTCAATTTAGTCCTTTCTACTAATTATTTCTAATTAAACTAAATTCACTTATTCAAAGCTTAATTAAACACACAACTAAATACTCAAATATTTCTAATAATTATTTACTAACTCAATTTACTAAGACAAAGGCCCTACGACTCGTTTTTCTAAGACGGTGGCCCTAAACTTACTTTTCCGGTGCCAGTGGAATTTGGGTCATTACATTTCTTCCCCCCTAAAAAAAATTTCGTCCTCGAAATTTACCTGAAAATAGATGGGGGTACTGAGCTCTCATAGTTTCTTCCGGTTCCCATGTTGCTTCTTCCATTTTATGACTTCTCCATAGCACTTTCACTAAAAAAACTTGTTTATTTCTCAATTTTTTTACTTCTCGTGCTAGAATCTTAACTGGTTCTTCTTCGTAAGACAAATCCGGTCGAATTTCAATATCTTCAGTAGAAATAACATGAGCAGGATCCGATCTATAACGTCGAAGCATAGAAACATGAAAAACATCGTGTATCTTTTGTAACTCCGGAGGTAAAGCCAACCAATAAGCTACCGGTCTAATTCTCTCCACTATTTCATATGGCCCAATATAACGAGGACTTAATTTACCTTTTCGGCCAAATCTCAATACTTTCTTCCATGGAGAAACTTTAAGAAATACTTTGTCCCCAATTGAATACTCAATATCCTGTCGTTTCAAATCAGCATAAGACTTCTGTCTATCAAAGGCTGCTTTCAATCTCTCTTGTACCTTCTTAACTATTTCCTCAGTCTCTTGAATTAGTTCTGGTCCAATTACCTTTCTTTCATTCAATTCTGTCCAAGACACAGGTGATCGACATCTTTGACCATACAATGCTTCATAAGGAGCCATCTGAATACTAGATTGGAAACTATTATTGTAAACAAATTCAGCTAAAGGCAAATAACGTTCCCAACCTGATTCAAATTCGATGATGCAAGCCCGAAGCATGTCTTCCAATATCTGAATTACTCGTTCGGACTGTCCATCTGTTTGTGGATGAAATGCAGTGCTGAAATTAAGCCGTGTACCCAACGACTCATATAACTATCTCCAAAATCTCGATGTGAACCGAGGATCTTAATCTGAAATTATAGATGACGGAATACCATGTAATCTAGTAATTTCCCGGATGTATGTCTCAGCAAGTTTTTGCAACAACCAATCTGTTCTGACTGCTATAAAATGAGCTGACTTGGTAAGTCTATCAACTATCACCTAAATAGCATTCTTTTTACTTGCTGACAACGGTAATCCCAAAACAAAATCCATTGTAATACGATCCCATTTCCATTCAGGAATATTAATAGGTTGAAGTAAACCTGTAGGTACGTGATGTTCCGCCTTTACTCGTTGACATGTAAGACATTTACCAACATATTCAACTATGTCTCTTTTCATTCCGAGCCACCAATACAAATCTCGCAGATTCCGATACATTTTTGTACTTTCCAGTTGTAAAGCAAATGAACCATCGTGTGCCTCTTGGAGTATTAACTCTTTCAATTCAGATTTAGCTGGAACACAAACTCGATCTCGGTACCTCAAGCATCTATGTGCATCAATGCTGAAGTTTTCTACCATACCAGTCTGTATCATCTCTCTTTTCTTCATCAACTTATCATCTTCTAACTGAGCTGCCCTAATCTGATCAAACATTACTGGCTTTATTCTCAATTCGGCCAACAAACTTCTATCATCAGTGATACTAAGCCGTGCAAACATTGCTCTCAACTCAATTGCAGATTTTTTACTTAATGCATCAGCTACTACATTAGCTTTTCCCGGATGGTAGTCTATAACACAATCATAGTCTTTCAGAAGCTCAATCCACCGTCTCTGTCTTCAATTCAATTCTTTCTAGGAGAGGAGATACTTCAGACTTTTATGATCTGTATAAATATAGCATTTTTCACCATAAAGGTAATGTCTCTAAATCTTCAAAGCAAAAATAACAGCTACAAGCTCCAAATCATGAGTCGGATAGTTTCGTTCATATGGCTTCAATTGGCGAGATGCGTAGGCAATAACCTTTCCATCTTGCATCAATACACAACCTAAACCACTCAATGAAGCATCACTGTACATAATAAAATCTTTTCCTAACTCTGATAAGGTTAAAACTAGTGCCTCTGTTAACATTTGCTTTAACATCTCAAAACTTTTCTGACATTGATCATTCCAAACAAAAGAAACATTCTTCTGTAGCAGCTTAATCATAGGCAAGGCTATTTTCAAAAATCCATTTACGAATCTTCTATAGTACCCAGCCAAACCAAGGAAACTATGTACCTCAGACACATTCTTCGGAGCTTTCCACTGAACTATGGCTTCTATCTTTTTCGGATCAACTCTAATTCCATCTGCCGATACCACATGTCCCAAAAATACAACCTCTGACAACTAGAATTCACACTTACTCAATTTCCTATACAATTGTTTTTTCCGTAAAATCTGTAGCACTATCCTGAGATACTGATCATGTTCTGCCTCTGTCTTTGAATAGACCAGTATGTCATCAATGAAAACCATAACAAATTGATCTAAATATGGCTGAAATATGAGGTTTATCAGATCCATGAAAGCAGCTGGGGCATTAGTCAATTCAAATGGCATCACTAAAAATTCATAATGACCATACCTCGTACGGAAAGCTGTCTTCGGCACATCACTCTCTTTCACCTTCAATTGATAGTAGCCGGATCTTAAATCAATCTTTGAAAATACTGAAGCCCCTTTCAATTGATCAAATAAATCATCAATGCGAGGGAGTGGATACTTGTTCTTGATTGTCACTTTATTCAACTATCTATAGTCAATACAAAGTCGCATCGAGCCATCTTTCTTTTTAACAAATAACACTGGAGCTCCCCACGGTGAAATACTCGGCCGAATAAAACCACGGTCTAACAAATCTTACAATTGTACCTTTAACTCCTTCAGTTCGGTAGGCGACATACGATATAGAGGTATAGAAATTGGAGCAGTACCTGGATAAACCTCTATAGCAAATTCAACTTCTCTGTCTGGTGGCAAACCCAGTAATTCGTCAGGAAAAACATCAGGAAATCCGCAAACTGTTCGGATTTTACTACATTGACTACCAACTGTATCTGAATTGATAACATAAGCCAAGTATGCTGTGCAACCCTGTTGTAATAATTTATTAGCCTTAATTACTAAAGTAACACGTGTTGGCCCATTGTTCCGAATACCTCTCACCTCAATATTGCTTCCATTTTCAACCTGAATACTAAATTTCTTTTCATAGCAGTCCAAAATCACACCATGTTCAGACAACCAGTCCATACCCAATATTACATCAAAATCTCTAAATGGCATGATTAACAAATCAACCAGAAAAGTCTTATTCTAAATTTTCAACGGGCATCTCGGACAAACTTGATTCACTAACACCATCTGTCCTAACGGACTTGGCACCTCTATTGACGTTCTAGACATTTCATGTTTCAATTTTCCCAGCTCAACTAATTTTGAATTAACATATGAATGCGAAGATCCAGGATCAATTAAAGCATAAACAGGTTCAGAATATAATAAGAATATACCTGTTACAATATCATGCACATCACCCTCTTCTCGGGTTCAGACTACATATGCTCTAGCTGGAACTCGAGCTTCAGATTATTGAGTAACGATGTCACTATTTCTTCTAGCACCACCTCCTCGAGATACGGAACCACCTCTACCCGATCCTCTACCTCTCGTAGTAGAGCCCGATCTCTGTGATGTCACGGGTGTAGTACTGTCAACTTTCAGACAATCTCTAATAAAATGGTCTTTAGATCCACATCGAAAATAGCCTCCAACTAATTTCCAGAATTCACCCCTATGTTTCTTCCCGCAATGTTCACAATCTGGAATAGCAATATCTCGGGATGGACCTCTTACACTACCGGTGGACACTGTAGTTTGTTTTCCCTGACTCTTTCCTCCTCTATCTGATCTGAAATTTGATCTCCATCCACCTCTAGATTCTCTAGATCTTTTCGGTAAAGGATTCGAGCTTGTAGTCCCCGTACGTTTCCCAACTGATTTAAGAGGTTCAGACTTTTTATCAAGCCCCAAAACTTGTTCTATCATCTTAGCCCGCTCAATCAAGTCAACAAATTCAGTGATTCGATGAGATACTAATAACACCCTTATTTCATCTCTTAATCCCCGTAAGAATCTTTTACAACTGTCAACTTCAGTTGGTATGAACTCTGATGCATATCTACCCAGTCGTGAAAACTCCCGTTCATAATCCACTACTGTCATTTCACCTTGTTTCAGAGTCAAAAATTCTTGTTTCTTATCTTCAATGTATATATCCTCAATGTACTTCTTTTGGAATTCTTGATGGAACAAATCCCATGTTATTTGATCAGTAGGCAAGTGTCGAATCACAGATTCCCACCATAGGTATACTTCACCCTGTAATAAAGATACAGCACACAACAAGCTTTCATGTGGAGTACACTCCAACTGTTGTTGAATTCTTTTTGTTGCTTCCATCCAGTTTTCAGCTATGGATGGATCAACGCCTTTCAGACCAGAAAATTTCGTGGCACCATATTTCCTTAATTCCTTAATAGGGGTCTGTCTAGGAACAGGTATAGATGTGGTAGCAGGTACAGTCCCCGCTACTCGCTGGAGAGCATCAGCTAAAACTCTTAATATATCAGAATCATTTCTACCTTTTTCCTCTCTCTCCCTAATGTTTTCTCTTTCTACATTGGGAGGTTGGTTTCTAATCGGATTTACACTGGGTGTAGCTGATTCACTTTCATCTAAATCATATGGTTCTTCATCCATTTCTTCATCTATATCATCAAGGTGCTCATCAGACATCTTTAATCTATAAAACAAAAATAATTAAATAAGTCAGCATCCAAAAATCCAGACTCAACTTTGACTTGAATGTGGCATGTACTTCTAGACTCACTTACGAGCTCGATTTAGCCCGAGAATCGGCTAAACCTATAGCTCTGATACCAACAAATGTAACACCTATTAACCCTAAACCATCGCCGAAACAGGGTTACGAGGTATTACCGGACTTATACACTAACATACGAATAAAAACGAGACATAAATTTCAGTTTCGATCTAAATCCATCCAATTTCTATCAAATAATTCTTAATATAGGCCTACGAGGCCCAAAATAGGTTTAGAAAATGATTTGGGATTAAACCGGGAACTTTAAAAATTTTTCTTTGGAAACAGGGGCACATGGCCGTGTGGCCTGGGGCATGCCTGTGTGGCCAGCCCGTGTGGCTCCCATGGCCGTAGGGCCAGGCCGTGGGTAGTTCTGACTTGCCCCACACTGCCGCGTAACTTTCCTTGTTTGCTACGAAAATTAGCATAATTACAATTAATTAATAGCACACATAATTTATATTAATTACTAACTTTCCATGCAACTTTTACCATAATACCAAATTTGTCCTAAACACACTCATGTTCTTCCTTTTTACAATTCACATCATTTCCTTATTCAATTTGCATCAAAACTTTAATATAATTATCTAATTTTCATCATTTTTCCATAATTTCGAATTTCTTTCAAATTAGTCCCTAAAACTCAAAACTTATAGCCTATTTTACAATTAAGTCCTTAAATCAATTCAAATCAATAATTTTATCAAATTAATCCCTAATTTCATCATTTGTTCAACATATACCCTATTCATAAGTCTATCATCTTTCAATATTTCCACAAAAACTCAAAAGTATTAAACTCTAAAGCTTCAAAAACATCAAAATCACAAGAAAATGGCTTAATTAAACTTACCAAATTAACTTGAAGCTTCAAAACCTTAAATTTTCCTTTTTCTTTCTTTCTTTCTTTTTCTTTCTTCTTTCCCTGCTTTACGTTTTCTTTCTCTGTTCTATTCTTTCTTTTCTTTATTTCTTTTATTCTTTATTTATTTGTTTTATTTACTTTAATCAATTAATTATCATAAATATCTAATATAATAACTAATATATTAACTACATTTGTACACATACATACTATGACACATGCAATAATCCACACCATACACTTGTCTTTATCACAACAATTTAATAAAATATAATATTACATAATTATAAATAATTATTATTTTACTTAATTAATAAGTAAATAAATAATATACATCTAATATACATTTGTACCAGTAGTATAATTACACATGTATTTATTCTATAATACACACATGTCACTTTTATGGTTTAATTACTAATTTAATCCTTTAATATTTTTCTATTCTATAATTAAACTTTTATTCTCTATTCAATTTAGTCCTTTCTACTAATTATTTCTAATTAAACTAAATTCACTTATTCAAAGCTTAATTAAACACACAACTAAATACTTAAATATTTCTAATAATTATTTACTAACTCAATTTACTAAGACAAAGGCCCTACGACTCGTTTTTCTAAGACGGAGGCCCTAAACTCACTTTTCCGGTGCCCGTGGAATTTGGGTCATTACAAATGGTCTCTACATCTTTCCTACCTTTCCTAAAACCGAGATCTCCAAGTTTCTTACCGCTTTAGAAAAAGTTGATACTGTTATGTTATGGCAATTTCACTTAGGCCATCCTAGTTTCCAATACCTTGCAAAATTTTTGCCTGCTCTATTCATTAATAAAAGGCCTAATTATTTTTCTTGCAAAGTTTGCTCTCTTGCCAAACATACTAAATCATCTTATTTTCCTTCTATATACAAGCCTTCTTACTCTTTTGCTTTGATCCACAATGATATTTGGGGCCCTTCTCGGGTGAAGAATGCTGATAATTATAAGTGGTTTATCACTTCCATTGATGATCACAGTAAGATAACTTGGACTTATTTGCTAAAAGATAAATCTGAAACTGCTGGTGTTTTTGCGCAATTTTATAACATGGTTCTCACTCAATTTGGGTCTAAAATCCAGCTCTTTAAGTATGATAATGGTAGTGAATTTTTTGCTAGGTCTTTGGGTGATTTTTTCAGGGAAAAGGGCATAGTTTAGCTTAATTCTTGTGTTGGAACCCCACAGCAAAACGGCATTGCCGAAAGAAAAAATAGGCACCTCCTTGAAGTTACTCGTTCTCTTCTGTTTACCACTAATGTTCCCAAATATTTGTCGAGGGAAGTTTTATTAACTGCCACATTTAATCAACCAAATGCCTAGTAAGGTTTTAAAATTTCAAACACCTTAATCTATATTTTTGCAACACTTTCCCTATTTTAAGCCTATCTCCTCCATTCTGCCACTTAAAATTTTTTGCTGCATTGTTTTTATCCAAAATATTGCTTCTAACAAGTCCAAGTTAGATCCTAAGTCTTTAAAATATGTATTGGTTTGGTATTCTTCACTTAAGAAGGGTTATAAATGCTATCATCCTCTTTCTAAACGATTTTTTACCACTATGGATATAACATTTTATGAGCAGGATGCCTATTTTACTCAGGCTGAAATTTAGGGGGAGACATGGAGTGATTTTCAACCACATCAGGTATCTTCTCCTAATCTTCATTCTCAACCTTCAGAATTGCCATTTTTTTCGCCTTTACCTGCAGACTTGTCACCTGTAACTACTCTCATTGATTCTCCTGTAATACCTATCACTAATTCACCCATACTTACTTTAAACACTCTTCCTGAAAATACACCTACTTACATTGAAAGTCTTCTAAAAACAACACCACCCAAACAGCTTCGTGTCTATACAAGAAAAAAAAACATATCCCTGAAACTATTTTGCAATCTGATTCTTACCGAGAATTGGATTTGGGTCCAACTACCGAAATAGAAGAAGAAATCAGTAAGTCCACTACTCTAGATGACTTTCCTATTGCTATTAGAAAGGGGTTAGACAATACACCAAGCATCCTATTGAAAAATTTAATGGTTATAATTCATTGATGCCTTCTTTTCAAGAATTTATAGCAACCTTGGATAAAGAATAGGTTCCCACAAGCATAGCTGAAGCTCTAAAGGATCCAAAATCGAGAAGGGCTGTTGAAGAGGAAATTTGTGCACTAGAGAAAAATACTACTTGGACTGTTACAGACCTTCCTCAAGGAAAAAAAGATGTCTGCTGTAAATGGATCTTTGTTATAAAGTATAACTCCAATGGCAGTATCCCACGATACAAAGCTAGACTAGTGGCTAGAGGCTTTATACAAACATATGGGATAGATTTCACAGAAACTTTTACACCTATAGCAAAGCTTAACACTATTCAAGTACTCCTAAGTTTGGTTGTAAATTACAATTGGCAATTACACCAACTTGATGTAAAAAACACATTTCTTAATGGAAAGCTAGAGGAAGAAGTCTATATGAAATTGCCACCTGGCATAAAGTCTGTTGAAGGTAGCAACAAGGTTTGCAAGCTTAAAAAGTCTCTATACGGTTTAAAACAATCACCCAAAGCTTGGTTCGAGAGGTTCACTAAAGTCATTCTTAAAAACGGCTACAAGCAGTCCCTTGCCGATCATACTCTTTTCATCAAGGTAACTTCTACAAATAAGAAAGCTATCCTGATTGTGTATGTGGATGACATAATTCTTACTGGAGATGATGAGGAAGAGATTAGCAATTTGAAGAAGTTGTTAAACAAAGAATTCAAAACCAAGGACTTAGGAAAGCTAAGGTATTTCCTAGGAATGGAGGTGGCAAGATCAAAAGAAGGACTTGTGATCAACCAAAGAAAGTATGTACTTGATTTACTCAAAGAAACTGGTTTCCTTGGTTGTAAGCCAACTGATACACCAATGGAGGCAAACTTGAGATTCAACAAAGAAGATGGGTCCTTAGTAGACATAGAGTAATTTCAAAGGTTAGTTGGGAAACTAATTTACTTATCCTTGACAAGGCCATATATGTCTTTTTCCATAAATGTGATAAGTCAACACATGACTAATCCTACTAAAGAGCATATGGCAACAACAAATAGAATTCTCAAGTACTTGAAGAAAACTCCAGGACACGGCTTAATGTTTAAGAAGACACAAGATAGAACTGTTAAGATTTTTACAAGCTCTAGTTAGGTCAGAGATTTCACTGAAAGAAGACCCACTAGTGGCTACTGCACTTTTGTTTGGGGTAACCTTACAACTTGGAGAAGTAAAAAACAATCTATCGTTTCAAGAAGTAGTGCTGAAGCTAAATTTCGAGCACTAGCTTTGGGGATATGCGAAGGAATTTGGCTACTTAAATTACTAAAAGAACTTAGCACTAATCAGGAGGATCACTTTGAAGTTTTGTGTGATAATCAATTGACCATTCAGATTACCAAGAACCCAGTTCAATATGACTGAACAAAGCATGTTGAGATTTGTAGGCATTTTATTGCTGATCAAGTCAACAAAAAGACAGCCACTCTTTCATACATTCCTTCAGAAGGACAGATTGCAGACAATCTTACTAAGGCTTTGCCAAAGCCTATTTTTAATAAATTCCTATTCAAGCTGGGATTATACAATGTATATTCTCCAGCTTGAGGGGGAGTGTAGGAATATTCTGTAAATATTCTTTTTATTACAATCCCTTATTTTAAGGGATCATATCTCCTATTTAGTATCTTTCTTAACTTAGAGTTTCCTAAAGTAGAGACATAGGTTGTATATATAAAGCTGCAATATGTTCTATTGAATCAATAAGAAAATACAAAGAATTACTATGATTTCTACACATTTCATATACATGTTCCATTTCCAAATAATCATCAATCAAATATATTCATGTTGTCCCTAATACAAGCCTACGAGGCTCAAATAATGCATTAGGAGTGGTTCGGGACTAAATCGATAACTCATGAAACTTTTTGGAAAACATAGAAAACTTTCAAAATACAGGGGACACAAGCTAGTCTAGCCCGCCTGTGTGTCTCACATAGCCAAAAACATGCCCGTGTCACAGGCCGTGTGGACATTCAAAATGAGATCACATGGCCGTGTCCAAGATAGTGTCCTACCCCGTGTAATTCTCTGACTTGGGTCACACGGCCAACTATACTCCCGTGTGACTAACCCGTGTAACTCACTGACTTGCTTCTATTAAAAACTACAGGGAAAACATGGCCATGTTAACTGACCGTTTTTCACACACGGCTGAGACGTACGCCCTTGTCTCTACATTTCTCACCCACACTCTCACCCACATTCTCACCCACACTCTCATTTACCTAAACAAACCAAATGGCATATACTCATAGCACAAAAATGCATTCAAACCAATCTCAACTAAGCTTAATTCATGTCAATACCTTACTAAGAACTATAATGATCATACACCATGTTTTTGCCAATTCAAAACATATCAAATTTGCATCCAACATTCACCTAAAAGATCACTTTCAAACATGCATTATTTTCCTAAAACCATTATCATACCAATCTCAATTTCAATCATATGATATTCAATTTACTAATTCATAACAAGCCTTACATAGCAATTATCAACCACATCACCAAAATAACTATTTGCACAATATATACACATTACAAAGCATGCCAAAATAAGCCAAGTCACATGGCTATTCACATAAATAAGTATTCATCATTTACAAGCCAATTCAAATGGCTAAATCCATTACCAACCATAGACCAAATTGACCATTACTCCTATACACGCCATATAACCAAATGAACAAGTTCAAAAGTACCAAAATAACAACTGGTTAATGTGATGCGATCTCCGATAACTTCCAAATCGAGCGAGCTTCTGAATCACTATAAAACAGAGAAGAATAAACAGAGTAAGCTACAAAGATTAGTAAGCTCGTATAATATAGAATTTAACTTACCATTTATTCATAATTTAGGTAAATAAACATTATATAACGCAATCATGTTGTCAAATGCCTAAACACATGTATTCACCAATTGGTTAGTCATGTAATACACATATAATCATCAAATCAATATGGATAAACTCAACAATCATTTAAGTTTCATGTACTTATATCTTCCATTTCTTTCTTCACTATATCATTTAACATCAATTTCATCTAATTCATATATCTCATAGCAGAATTGTGCCTGTTGAACCATTTAGAATATCGATAGATACACGGGTGGTGCACACAAAGTGTAATAATCGAAAATCTGTCAATTACTGAACATATAAGCTCTTTCGAGCTATAAATTGCAAGCTCCTCCTAAGCTGAGGTAACGGCAAGCTCTTATGAGCTAAAATATCGGTAAGCTCTTACGAGTTGTGGTGAGTTCGCAACACATGTAGGAATCTCAACCAAACGGTAACCCTAGTGACATGTCACTCGTATCCTAAGAATTCCTAATGTTTAAACGGGGCTCAGTACTGTACAAACTTCACCATGCAGGCATTCAAATATTCTATACTTTATTTTCACAATTCATAAACATTTATTTCAAATAAGTACATATATAAATATTCAATTCTAATTATACGAATTTACCTCGATATAGTTTGGATGAATACGATCGTCTATTCAATAACATTGTCTTTTACCCGATCTAATTCCGATCTTTGCTTTTCTTCATCTATATATAATAAAATTTAGCTCATTCAACTTCCATTCTATTCAATTTAATCTAAAACATCTATTTTGATAAAATTACACTTTTGCCTCCATTATTTCAACTTCTTTACAATTTAGTCCTTATTTCATAATAATACAAATTCATGCAATTCCATATTAACCCAAGCTAGCTGAATATTAACCATGCTAAAAAAAGCCCATATTTTTTATTTATTTCACATTTTAACCATAAAATTTTCATATTTCTCAATTTAATCCCTAATTTGCAATTTTACTAAAAATCGCTTTACAAATGTTGTTTATCAAGCATCAACCATTCAAAATCTATCATGAAGCATCAAAATACTCGTATATTCATTAATGGAAAAACCTTAAACCTTTAATAGTTTTACAAAATAGTCCCTGAGCTAGCTAGACCTAGTTGCAACGATCTCAAAAACATAGAAATAATTAAAAACGGGACCAAAATCACTCACATGCTAAGAAAAAGCTTGCCGAATGCTCAAGCCCTAAAATGGTGTTGTTTTCTTCATTTAATTTCAGCTAGATGAAGAAGATGGACAAAAATATGATTTTGGTTTTATTTATTTTAGTTTATTATAATAATTACCTATTTACCCTTATGTATACAATCAAAACATACATAAATAATATCTATCTTTGTCCACTCATACTATTAATGGTCTAATTACCATTTAAGGCCACTCATAGTTAAATTCCATAGTAAATTGATACCTTTTTCTTTTAGAATCCTAAATTTTGCACCTTACGTGATTTAGTCCTTTTTATTAAATTAAGTATTCAAATGATAAAATTTCTTAGCAAAATTTTCACACAATCATATTAATATATTGTTAACCTCAAAATAATAATAAAATAATTATTTCAACTTCAAATTTGTGGTTCCAAAACCACTGTTCCAATTTGACTAAATTTGGGTTGTTACAACTCTCCTTCTTTAAGGATTTTCGTCCCCGAAAATCTTATCAATGAATAGGTTAGGGTATTTTTTTCTCATAGCTTCCTTGGGTTCCCACGTAGCTTCTTCAATGCCATGCCTTTGCCATAAAACCTTCACTAAAGCTATCCTTTTATTTCTCAACTCTTTTATCTCTCTAGCCAGAATTCTGATCGATTCTTCATTATACGTCATATTAGGCTAAATTTCAATCTCTGTTGGAGAAATTATGTGTGACGGATCTGATCGATATCGATGTAACATTGACACATGAAACATATTATGGATCTTTTCTAATTCTGATGGTAAAGCTAGTCGATATGCCACTGGCCCTATTCTTTCGATAATCTTGTACGGCCCAATGAAACGCAGACTTAACTTTCCTTTGTGACCAAATGAAAGAATCTTCTTGCACAGTGATACTTTTAGAAACACTCTGTCCCTGATCTGCAATTCAATGTCTTTATGTTTTAAATCCGCATACAATTTTTCTCGATCTAAAGTTGTTTTCATATTGTCACGAATTATTTTTACTTTTTCTCCAGTCTCTTTGATCAAATCAACCTCATGAATCTTTTTTCTCATTAAGCTCGATCTAGTATAATGGAGTTCGGCACTTACGACCATACAATGCTTTATACGGTGCGATCTTTATGCTCGATTGAAAACTGTTATTATATACGAATTCAACTAACAGTAAATATTTCTCCCAATTGATTTCAAAGTCTAAAACACAGCAACGAAGCATATCTTTAAGAATCTATATTATTCTCTCAGATTGACTATCAGTTTGAGGATGGAAAGCGGTACTAAAGTACAACTGTGTACCCAAAGCTTCTTGCAATTTCTTCTATAATCACGATGTAAATCTGGGATCTCTATCTAAAATAATAGAAACTAATACTCTGTGCAATCTGAAAATCTCAGAAATGTACAAATCAGCTAGTCTATCAAGTGAAAAATCTGTACGTACCGGAATGAAATGAGTAGGTTTTGTTAAACGGTCAATGATAACCTAGATTGCATCTTTCTTTTTCGGAGATAGGGGCAACTAATACGAAATTCATCGTAACTCTATCCCATTTCCATTCTGGTATCATTACTAGCTGTAACGGTCCCGAAAGCACTTGATGTTCGGCTTTAACTTGTTGACAAATCAAGCATCTCGATAGAAACTCTGAAATGTCTTGTTTCATGCTTGACCACCAATACAACTATTTCAAATCATTGTACATCTTAGTTCTCCCCAGATGAATAGATAAACAACCACGGTGTGCTTTGTGTAGAATTTTCTAAATAAGCTCAAAATTCTTTGGTACACATACTCTACCTCGGAACATCAAACAATCATCGGATCCGATTTGAAACTCTGAATCACTAGTCAACTCACATTGAATTCTTTTAGCTTGTAATTCATTGTCACATTTCTGAGCTTCAAAAATTTGCAAAAGAAATACCGGTTTAGCTTTTAACTCAGCTAATATCGAACCATCCTCAGATAAGGTCAATCGAGTATCCACCGCCCGCAAAGTAACCAAAGATTTTCTGCGTAGAGCAGCTGCAACTACATTCGCTTTCCCTGAATAATAATCAATCACTAACTCATAATCTTTCAACAACTCGAGTCATCTTCGTTGCCGCAAATTCAAATCTTTCTATGTCATTATATATTTCAAACTCTTGTGATCAGTAAAGATATGGCACTTTTCACCAAATAAATGATGTCGCCATATTTTCAATGCAAAAACAATAGCAGCCAACTTTATATCGTGCTTAAGATAATTTTTTCATGTGGCTTTAACTGTCTAGAAGCATAGGATCACTTTGCCTTCTTGCATTAAAACACATCCCAAACCATTCAATGACGCGTCACTAAAAATCAGGAACTATTTACTCAACTCAGGCTGAATTAAAACTGGTGCTTCTGTTAATAGTGATTTCAACTTTTCAAAACTCTATTGGCATTTCTCGGGCCACTCGAACTTCACATCTTCTTGTAGCAATTGAGTCATTAGTGTAGCAATCAACGAGAATCCTTTTACATAACATCGATAATAACTAGCTAATCCCAGAAAACTTCTGACTTTAGATACATTTTTTGGTGGTTTCTAGTCAATAATTGCTGAAATCTTGCTTGGATCAACTTCGATGTCTTCCGCTGAAACAATATGTCACAAAAATCCAACTTCTTGAAGCCAAAACTCGCATTTACTAAATTTAGAAAATAGTTGTTTATCTATCAAAATTTGCAATACAATTTTCAAATGTTCAGCATGCTCAGACTTATCTCGGGAATAAATCAGAATGTCGTCAATGAACACAACAACAAATCTGTCTAAATACGGTTTGAAAATTCTGTTCATCAAATCCATAAAGATGGCAGGAGCATTAGTTAACCCAAATGGCATAACAAGAAATTCATAGTGTCCGTACCTTATTCTGAATGCAGTTTTCAGCACATCCGAATCTTTAACTCGTAACTAATAATAGCTAGATCTCAAATCAATCTTCAAAAACACTGTTGCTCATTTCAATTGATCAAACAAATCATCAATTTTTTTAGAGGATACTTATTCTTGATTATCACTTTATTGAGCTATCGATAATCAATACACATTCTCATCGTTCCATCTTTCTTCTTTACAAACAAAACTGGCGCACCTCAGGGTGAGAAACTAGGTCATGCAAAACCTCTATCTGTTAACTCTTTCAACTTTGTTGGAGCCATTTTATACGGAGCTATTGATATCGGTGAAGTTCCCGATACTAACTCAATAGCAAACTCGACTTTTTTAGTCGATGGCAATCTAGGTAACTCTTCTGGAAACACATCTGAATATTCACAAACTACTAGCACTAATTCAATCTTCGATTCAGACACTTTTGTATCCAATACATATGCAAGGTAAGCATCACAACCTTTTCTCACATATTTCTGAGGTAACATCGTCGATACCACTATAGGCAATCCACTCAAATAATCAGATACAACACGAATAATTTCACTATTCTGACATTTCAACTCAATAGTCTTTCATTTACAATTGACAACCGCATCATATAGAGTCAACCAATCTATACCCAGAATCACATCAAACTTATCAAATGGTAAAAGCATCAAGTCAACCGAAAAAAAGTAACCTTAAGTCATCAAAGGACAATTCTTGCAAATTTTATCAACTAAGACATACTTGCCTAAGGGGTTTGTTACGTTAATCACAAATTCAATAGACTCAACAGGAAAATTCTTAATAGACACTAAATTCATACAAACATATGAATGAGTTGATTCAGGATCAATCAATGCAACTACATCAGTCTCATAAAGAGAAAAAGTATCAGTGATAACATCTGGTGACGATGCGCCTTTGCGTGCACGAATTGCATAGACTCTGGCTGGAGCTAATGCCTCGAATCTCACTGTAGAATCTCTCGTAGCTCCATGATTACCACTCGTATTTCCAGTGTTTCAGGATGGTCTCCCTCTAGCAGCTGTGTTACTCGGTTTCGCCGTTTGAGCTTTTTCACTTACAGACTTTTCTCTGAGATAGTGATCAAGGGATCCACATCTGAAACATGTTCCGTTCTTCACTCTACATTCACCATAGTGTGGTTTATTGTAATGTTTACACTCGGGTCTAGCATTTCTAACACTACCTGTACTAGCTACTGATATAGTCTGAGGTTTAGAAGTAATGTGTCTCGCATCTCTGTCTTGACTAGAATACCTTGTAAAAACAGTAGGACGGTAGTGATGTTCTTTAAATTTCTACGATGCTGACTGATGAGATTTTCCCGTAATTCTCTTTCTCAAATCTCTAGCTTTAGAATCAGCTTTTCTCTTTTCTCGGCTAAGCTCTTCGACTTTACAAGCTTTGTGGACTAACACAACAAATTCTTTCAATTCCAGAATCCCACTAGAAGTCTAATGTCTTTATTTAACTCGTCTTCAAATCACTTACACATAATCTCTTCAGTGGAGACACATTCTTGAGCATATTTACTGAGTCTCACAAACTCTCTTTCATACTCGGTCATAGACATTTGGCCCTATTTCAATTCCAAGAATTATTTGCGCTTTTGATCGATAAACCGCTGGCTTATATATTTCTTTCTGAACTTTTTCTGAAAGAATTCTCACGTTACTCTTTCTCTTGGCACCACCGATATTAAAGTATTCCACCACTTATATGTAGCATCTCTCAGAAGTGACACAACGCATTTTATACATTCATCTAGTGTACAAGATAATTCATCAAATACCTGAATCGTATTCTCAAGCCAAAACTCTGCTCTCTCAGGATCGTCATCAATTGTAGCTCTAAACTCTTTAGCTCTGTACTTTCGAATTTTATCCACAGATGACTTATTTAAGCGTAAAGGTTTTAAACTTTGAAAAGCTACAAGGATCGGTTGGGGAACAGGTGGGGGAGGAAGTTGTTAAGCAGCTAGATTTGTTTGGACAAATTTAGTGAACCATTCGTTCATCATCTGAAAGAAGGCTTCTTTGGCCTTTCCTCCACGAACCTCAGATACAGGTCTCGATTTAGATGACTCTGCTCTATGTACGGAGGCTGGCGCATTACTCTCTACATCATCAGAGTCAGCTCGATTGGAATTCATTAACTATATGAAAACATAATTCAGAACCTATTAAAAGATATCACACTATCACAAGTTAAATATGGCATGTATAGCTAGGCTCACATATGCTACGTTAGTCCTAGAATCGACTAAATCGTAGCTCTGCTACCAATAAATGTAACACCCCTAACCCATATCAGTCGCCGGAATAGAGTTTCAGATCATTACTAGATTTAATATATTAATAAACATACATTTCATATACATGTTCCTTTTCCAAATAATCATCAATCAAATATATTTACGTTGTCCCTAATACGAGCCTACAAGGCTCAAATAATGCATTAGGAGTGGTTCAGGACTAAATCGATAACTTAGGAAACTTTTTGGAAAACATAAAAAGCTTTCAAAATACAGAGGACATGCCCGAGTGGCCCGACCGTGTGTCTCACACGGCCAAAGACATACCCATGTCAGAGACCGTGTGAACATTCGAAATGGGATCACATGGCCATGTCCCAGACTGTGTCTTACCCTGTGTAACTCTTTGACTTGGGTCACACGGCCAACCACACGCCCGTGTAACTAACCCGTATAACTCACTGACTTGCTTCTATTAAAAACTATAGGGAACACATGGCCATGTTAACTGATCGTGTGACACACACGGCTGAGACACATGCCCGTGTGTTTACCCGTGTGGAGGAAAATAGGCTATTTTTCAAGCTATATTTCTCACCCAAACTTTCATTTACCTACACAAACCAAATGGCATACGCTCATAGCATAAAAATGCATTCAAACCAATCTCAACTAAGCTTAATTCATGCCAATACCTTACTAAAAAATATAATAATCATACACCATGTTTTTGCCAATTCAAAACATATCAAATTTGCATCTAACATTCACCTAAAAGATCACTTTCAAACATGCATTTTTTGCCTAAAACAACGATCATACCAATCTCAATTTCAATCATATTATATTTAATTTACCAATTCATAACAAGCCTTACATAGCAATCATCAACCACATAACCAAAATAACCATTTGCATAATATATACACATTACCAAGCATGCCAAAATAAGCCAAGTCACATGGCTATTCACATAAACAAGTGTTCATCATTTACAAGCCAATTCAAATGGCTAAATCCATTACCAACCATAGACCAAATTGACCATTACTCCTATACATGCCATATAACCAAATGTACATGTTCAAAAGTACCAAAATAACAATTGGATAGTGTGATGCGATCTCCGATAACTTCCAAATCGAGCGAGCTTTCGAATCACTATAAAACAGAGAAGAATAAATAGAGTAAGCTACAAAGATTAGTAAGCTCGTATAATATAGAATTTAACTTACCATTTATTCATAATTTAGGTAAATAAACATTATATAACCCAATCATGTTGTCAAATGCCTAAACACATGTATTCACCAATTGGTTAGTCATGTAATACACATATAATCATCAAATCAATATGGATAAACTCAACAATCATTTAAGTTTCATGTACTTATATCTTCCATTTCATTCTTCACTATATCATATAACATCAATTTCATATAATTCATATATCTCGTAGCAAAATTGTGCCCGTTGAACCACTTAGAATATCGATAGACACATGGGTGTTACACACAAAGTGTAATAATTGAAAATCCATCAATTACTGAACATATAAGCTCTTTCGAGCTATAAACTGTAAGCTTCTCCTAAGCTGAGGTAACGATAAACTCTAATAAGCTGAGAAACGGTAAGCTCTTATGAGCTAAAATATCGATAAGCTCATACGAGCTATGGTGAGTCCGCAGCACATGTAGGAATTTCAACCAAACGGTAACCTTAGTGACATGTCACTTGTATCCTACGAATTCCTAAGGTTTAAACGAGGCTTGGTACTATACTGACTTCACCATTTAGGCATTCATATATTATATACTTTATTTTCTCAATTCATAAACATTTATTTCAAATAAGTACATATATAAATATTCAATTGTAATTATACGAACTTACCTCGATATAGCTTGGATGAATACGATCGTCTATTCAACAACTTTGCCTTTTCCCCGATCTAATTCCGATCTTTACTTTTTTTGATCTATATATAATCAAATTTAGCTCATTCAACTTCCATTCTATTCAATTTAATCTAAAACATCTATTTTGGTAAAATTACACTGCCCCCATCATTTCAACTTCTTTACAATTTAGTCCTTATTTCATAATAATACAAATTCCTGCAATTCCATATTAACCCAAGCTAGCCGAATATTAACCATGCTAAAAAAAGCTCATATTTTTCACTTATTTCACATTTTAACCATAAAATTTTCATATTTCTCAATTTAATCCCTAATTTGCAATTTTACTAAAAATCACTTTACAAATGTTGTTTATCAAGCATCCACCATTCAAAATCTATCATGAAACATCAAAAAACTTATATATTCATCAATGGAAAAACCTTAAACCTTTAACAGTTTTGCAAAATAGTCATTGAGCTAGCTAGACCTAGTTTCAACGATCTTAAAAATATAGAAATCATTAAAAACTAGGATCAAAATCACTTACATGCTAAGAAAGCTTGCCAAATGCTCAAGCTCTAAAATGGTGTTGTTTTCCTCCTTTAATTTCGGCTAGATGAAGAAGATGGACAAAAATATGATTTTGGTTTTATTTATTTTAGTTTGTTATGATAATTACCTATTTACCCTTACTTATATAGTTAAAACATACATAAATAATGTCCATCTTTGTCCACTCATACTATTAATGGTCTAATTACCATTTAAGGTCACTCATATTTAAATTCCATAGTAAATTGATACCTTTTTCTTTTAGAACCCTAGTTTTGCACCTTACGCGATTTAGTCCTTTTTATCAAATTAAGCATTCAAACGATAAAATTTCTTAGCGAAATTTTCACACAATCATACTAACATACTGCTAACCTCAAAATAATAATAAAATAATTATTTCAACTTTAGATTTGTGGTTCTGAAACTATTGTTTCAATTTGACTAAAAACAGGCTATTACAAACTAGGTAGTATACCTTTTATTTAATTGATTTTGATGTATTGAAATTTAAATTTCAATATTGAAAAAAAAAAAGAAATTCAGAATTTTTTGCAATGGGATAAACAAGTACAATTTGACAAAATTTTTAATGTATTATTTTAGTTTCTATTGCTTTTTCATTTTAATTCTTAATTTTCTTTACACAAATGAAGACTTAAAAAAACATTTCTTTGGCGACCAAAATGAAAGCAACTTAAAAGTTAAGTGACCAAAATGAAAATGTAAACATGGTGCAGACATGATTTGGCTTATACAATTAATCGACATTAAAGAATTAATGCTTAGGTGACTAAAATAAAAGCACCTTAAAAGTTGGGTGACGGAATTGCAAAAATTTTCTTGAGTGACCAAAATAAAAAACGCCTTAAAAATTGGATGACCAATTGGGCAATTTACCTTTGTAAAACTTTTATGTTTAAATATTAAAAGGATAAAATATAAAAAAGCATTATACTTTCTTTTTATGTTTTATGTTTAAATATTTTTAAGAGTTAATTGCATTAGACATCCTTAAACTATGACGTTCATGTTAAATTGGTCCCTAAACTTTAAAACATTCTAATTATATTTTCAAACTATTGATGTTATATCAATCATGTTCTTTCGTTACTAAAAGTGTTAATTTAATCGCTAAATGACATGCCAAACCTTATGAAGCTAACTTTAAAATGAAATATATATGGGATTATGATAGATTTAACCGTCAACATTTAAATCTTTTGTCAATTTGACCCTTATTCTTTTTTTGAACTAAATTTGATCATTAACCTTTCAAAACCAATCAAATTGCTTTCTTTTTTTTTTAACGGAAATGTTGACTAAAAATATACATTTTTTTAACGATGTTGGTGTGGCAACGGACATGGCAGTCCATGTATACTTCATGTGGGCATGACATTGTTTGTCTTATATGCCACATCAACATATATTTTAAAAACTATAAAAATTTTAAATGTTCAAAAAATTCAAAATCCAAAAAAAAAATTATAAAAGGTTCACAAAAAAAAAAAGCATGAAGTATACGTGAAATGTCATACAAGCTACCTTTTTAAAAAATTTAACATTGTGGTCAGCATTTCCATTTTAGAAACAACAAATCAACTCTTTTTTGAAGATTGATGGTCAATTTGACTCTTTTTAAAAGGATGGGGCCGAAATTTAGCTCAAAAGAAGAATAAGGGTCAAATTGACAAAAGGTGAAAACATTAATGGCTAAAGTTATCATTATACCAAAATTTAAAAATAGTAACATTGTCGTATAACTTAAAATTAAAAACTAAAACTGAAGTAAAATTGAAAAAAAAAAAGAATGAACAATTAAACTTCTATATAAGTTTCGGAAACTTCAAAATTAAGGTTTGCAAACCATCCATTTTTATAATATTAATTTTTCTTAAAACTTTCCTTTTAAATTATGTCACATAAGATCTAACATGCTATTTCAAAAGTTAAATTAACAATTTGAGTAATAGAAGAACCTAATTGATACATCTTTGATAGTTTGAGGATGTAACTAGAATGATTTACAATTTAGGGACCAATATAGAATGAGGTTCATAGTTTGGAGATGTTTGATGTAATTAACTCTATTTAAAATTTTGTTTGTTTCTAAAAAAGTTGAAAATAATATCAATAATTGGTAAAAAATGGAGTGGAGTGGAGAGGTAATCTAATTGTATCTAATATCTATGGAGATGGAGATGGAGTGATAAGGAATAGAATAATTAGTTGTTGTTAGTAATAGTTAATAGTTAACTGTGAGTGGTTAGTTAGCAGTTAGTAGGTATTATTAGTTTATAGTTAGTTAGTTTGTTGATACTAGCTGTGTATAAAAGACATAGTTGGGTCTCTGTGAATATATGAAGAAATACAATTTTGTTGCATAGTTATATTGTTTCTCATTATGGTATCACAGCCATAATTTTTTTTTCCTTTTTTTTTTCCATGGCGACTGAGGCTGTATCTGGTGATGGTGTTGAGAATCATCAGTCATTCAATACGAGTGTTCTAGCAGCTGGCTCGTCTCCTGATTTTGGTTTTGGCTTCTTGCGCACGATTCACCAATTTCCTAAGCATGATACTGTTAAGCTTAGTGATCGTAATTTTCTTTTGTGGAAGCAACAGGTTCTACTTATTCTTGAAGGATATGGTTTGCATGGGTTCGTTCTTGGCACTGTTGCAGTTCCTCCGCAGAATGTTGTTGATGACAGTGGTGTTCTTGTTTCTAATCCTGAGTTCTTGTGTCACAAACAACAAGACAAGCTACTTGCTTCGTGGCTTTTATCTACTATCTCCGATGATGTGCTTGTTCATCTTAGTAGTGCCAAGACAAGTAGTGAGGTATAGAATACTGTTCTGCGTCGTTTTGCCTCTAAGTCCACTTTGGCAGTCTCTACCCTACAACACTCTCTTTATTCCCAAAAAAAGGGTTCTTTAACGATTAAAGAATATTTGGCCAAGATTCAAGGTTTGTGTGACACACTCATGGCCACTGGGAGTGTGGTTTCTAAGCAGGAATAGGTAAGTATTATTCTTGCTGGTCTACCTGTTAAATATGAGTCTATTCGTGTTGTGGCTTCTGCGATGGGTGTTTCGCTTGAGCTTCTTGCTGAGATGCTTTTTGACTGTGAGAACTGTCAGTCAGATTTAATTTCCAGTATGACCCTTCAAGCTAATTTAGCTCAACAACAAGCCTCCAAACAAGCCTTCAATAATAGTAGCTCTCGATAGCCGGATAGAACGTCTGAGTCAACTTCTAGGGGGCGTGGTCGTTTTTCTCGTGGTCGAGGTCGAGGTCGAAGGTTTTCTCCCAATAGGCCTCAGTGTCAACTGTGTGGCCGGATTGGACATACTGTTCAAAAGTGTTATTATCGCTTTGATGAGTCTTTTGAAGGAGTTTCTGATCAATCCATGCAGGTTCATTGTCACCAATTTGAAGGGCCAACGTTAAACTCGTGTGATGGATCGCATTGTTGTTCTTGTAATAGCAAAGGGCAAGGGTCTTCTCCCCAGGCTAATGTGGTTTCTAAACAAGGACAAGTTTCTGCCACTGCAAAATTGTGGTATCCTGACTCAGGTGCGTCCAATCATGTTACAAGTGACCTGACTAATCTGCAGGAGGCTGCACCATACACAGGTACTAATAAACTTTTTATGGGCAATGGTATGTCAGTGCCTGTGGCTCATATTGGCTCGAGTAGTTTCACAACTGCTGATAGGATTTTTCATCTAAGATCAGTCTTACATGTTCCTACTATTTGCAAAAACTTGATGTTTGTTGGAAAGTTTGCTAGTGATAATCAGGTGTATTTTGAATTTCATCTTCTGTGTTGTTTTGTGAAGGATATCAAGACAGGGAATGTGTTGTTGATGGGCCACATGCATAATGGACTGTATCAGTTCGATCTCTCAGATTCTAGGCAGTTTGAGGCTGGTGTTTCTTCAGCAACTGCTGTTGCTCATAATATTCATCTAGGATCTGCTGTTTCTAGCGATAGTGTTTTTGATTTGTGTTACAAGAGGCTTGGCCACCCTTGTAATAAAGTTGTTATGCAAATTCTTCGTAAGAATAACATTGTTTCAAATAGTTACAAGTTGAGTTACTTATGTTCTGCATGCAAGCTTGGCAAATTTCATAAGCTCCCTTTTTTTTTCTTCTATGACGATGTATTCTGCTCCTTTTGAACTTATAATAGCTGATCTTTGGGGACCAGCAAATGTGTCGTCTAAAGGTTCTTTTTACTATGTTTCGTTTGTTGATGTGTACACTCGATATACTTGGTTGTATCTCATTAAACACAAGTTTGAAGCCCTAGAGAAATTTCTTCACTTGCAAAAGTTCGTTTCGGTTCAGTTTGGCTGTTCCATTAAGGTGCTTCAGTCAGATTGGGGT
This sequence comes from Gossypium stocksii, assembly GCA_020496765.1. Lineage (NCBI taxonomy): Eukaryota > Viridiplantae > Streptophyta > Magnoliopsida > Malvales > Malvaceae > Gossypium > Gossypium stocksii. The sequence continues at coordinate 18,228,913 of CM035631.1, read as the reverse complement.
GGTGAGTTTCGATCTTTTCATAAGGTTCTTGCTCCGTTAGGAACTCATCACCGGTTCTCCTGTCCTCACACTTCGGAGCAAAATGGTTTAGTAGAACGGAAGCATAGACACATAGTCGATGTCGATTTAACTTTGTTGGCTGAAGCTAGTGTTCCCATGATGTTCTGGGCTCATGCGTTTATTACTGCGGTTTATCTTATTAACAGGATGCCTACACCTATTCTTAATGGGAAATCCCCTTATGAGATGTTGCATCGGTCTTCTCCTAACTATATGCATTTAAAAGTCTTTGGTTGTAGGTGCTATCCTTACATGAGGTCGTTCAACACTCACAAACTGGAGTATCGCTCTAAGCCATGTGTGTTTCTTGGCTATAGTACTGTTCACAAAGGATATAAATGTTTGGATGGGACTGGCAAGCTGATTGTTTCTCGCCATGTGGAGTTTGATGAGACTTGGTTTCCATTTGCAGCTACTAATGCTTCTACTAGTAAGTCTGCTTCCTCGATTACTTCTTTTGTGCATCATCAGTCTCACGTTCCAGTCATAGTGTCATCCTTGCCTTTCTCTCGTCCTAGTTCGTCACCTAGTTCGATTCCTGTTGAAAGCAATGTCTCTCCCATCAGGCCAGCTACAACTGTATTATCGAGTGACACAATTCGCAGTAATCACTCTTCTCGAGCTTCTTAGTCTTCTTTACTTTCTTCTCCTGCTGCGACTTCTCCTGCTGCGACTTCTCCTGATGTCTCTCAAGGAGTTTCTAGTGTTGTTCCGCCTCTTAACTCACTGCCTACGTCTCTTCTTAACACTCATTCTATGCAGACCCGGTCCAAGAGTGGCATTTTTAAGCCACGTGTGTTTTCAACTGAGCTTGGTGTTTCTGAACCATCCACTATTGCGGAGGCGTTGTCGTACAAGGAATGGGTGCTAGCAGCTCAGTAGGAGTTTGATGTATTGCTTAGGAATCAGACATGGGACTTAGTTCCCTTACCAGCTAACAAGAAGGCTGTGGGGTGTAAATGGGTCTTCAAACTTAAGCAGCATGCAGATGGTACTATCACTCGATACAAAGGGCGTTTGGTGGTAAAATGATATCATCAGGAAGTCGACATTGACTTCCATGAGACCTTCAGTCCAGTTGTTAAGCCAACAACTATTCGAGTTGTTCTCGCGTTGGCTGTGAGGTTTGGTTGGCCACTAAGACAGATTGATGTGAATAATACGTTTCTCAATGGCGATCTTTCTGAAGAAATGTACATGGTACAGCCCCCTGGGTTCGAACAACAAAATGGGGGTCAGACACTGGTGTGCAGGTTAAAGAAGGCGTTATATGCCTTAAGCAGGCTCCAAGGGCCTGGTTCTCCAAGTTAAGGGATTTTTTACTTATGTCTCAATTTGTGTTGGCTAAGTCTGATGGCTTGTTGTTCATTCGAAAGACTGGGAGTGTATGTTTATATGTTCTCGTGTATGTCGACGATCTTATTATCACTGGTAATCACCAGGATAGCATTGATGAGTTTGTTACGGCTCTTGACAACAAGTTTTCCTTGAAGGATTTAGGGCCTCTTTCTTACTTCCTCGGCATTGAGGTGCTTCCTACTACTGAGGGGTTGTTTTTGAATCAACAAAAGTATATCTGCGATCTGCTAAAACGGGCAAAGATGGACCAAGCTAAAAGATCACCTACGCCCATGGTTACTTGCACTACTTTGTCTCACCATGTCGGTAGTGCTGTGGAAAATGTGTCTGACTATAGAAGTATTGCAGGCGCCCTGCAATATGTGGGCATTACTAGGCCCGACATTATGTTTGCTGTGAATAAAGTGTGTCAGTATATGCATAGGCCTCTAGAACCACATTTTAAGGCAGTGAAACGGATTCTTAGGTACCTTCAAAGCGCTAATGATTATGGTCTTCATTTCACTAGAGCCAACAGTCTGGAGTTAGTAGGATACTCGGATGCCAATTGGGGCGCGGATGTAGATGATAGGCGGTCCACTACAGGGTTTTGCGTGTTCCTTAGTGGAAATCCTGTTGCCTGGGGGTCCAAGAAACAGCAGGTAGTCTCCAGGTCAACTGCAGAAGCTGAGTATCGTGGACTTGCTCACACTGCCTCTGAGGTGGTCTGGCTTGAATCCCTTCTGTCTGAGTTGCATGTTCTTCCTTCTCGCAAAGCTGAAATTTGGTGTGATAACACAGGAGCTGTGGCTGTTTCGGCTAATCCAGTGCTCCATTCGAAATTCAAGCATGTTGAATTAGATCTCTTTTTTGTTAGAGAAAAGATTGCTGCTGGGAAGTTGACAATAAGGCATGTTCCTTCGACTGAGCAAGTAGCAGATGTGTTCACGAAACCCCTGTCCGCTCCTTTGTTTACAAAATTCAGGTTGTGTCTCAAGGTTGTTGGAAAGAGTCACCAGACAGTGAAAGTTAGAAGCAGGGGGCATGATAAGGAATAGAATAATTAGCTGTTGTTAGTAATAGTTAACAGTTAACTGTGAGTGGTTAGTTAGCAGTTAGTAGGTATTATCAGTTTATAGTTAGTTAGTTTGTTGATACTAGCTGTGTATAAAAGACATAGTTGGGTCTCTGTGAATATATGAAGAAATACAATTTTGTTGCATAGTTATATTGTTTCTCATTATGGAGATGGAGATGGAGATGGAGGAATTCAATATCATTTTAAAGAATTTGCTAACATGAAGATTGAAGAGTTTGTGGATTTTGTCAACATCCATTGCGTTCGGCTTTCACTGAGATTAGCCTGGAAACATTAGATTGGGATGTAGATGAAGGATGAAAAAATTAATCGGTTCATGTGATATCAGATTCAGTTTATATGGGCCTTCCTATGCGGATTAGTCAACAACTTTTTAGTAAGATACGGGAAAATGATATGTTTATCTTGAAAGCTAGTGATGGTTTGGGTTTTTGAGATACACCGTCTTCTAATAAATGCTTGTTAACAAAACAAGTATGGCGGGTAGTCTCAAATCAGAAGGCTTTTTGTTGCAAATTACTTTGAAGCAAATATTTGCCCAATGGTGATGTTTGGGCATGCGAGGAGAAAGCATCCCACTATGTTGTTTAGAAAGGTCTACTCAAGATTCGATCGATAGTTTGGGGTGGTATAAACGAGAGGGTGATGAGGAGGTTGTAAAATTCTTTGATGGCTTTGAGAATTATGTAGGCTGGTCTGCTTCTTCAGATGATCCGGACATTCTCACAAGCTTGAAGAACAAGGGCTTGGACATTACGTTCTTGCTGCTTTGGATACAAGAGTTGCAGGACTTTTGTGGAAATTGAAATTACCTATTTTTTTTTTTTTTTTTCTTTTTTTTGATGGGGCTGGGGCTGTTTTGTCTTTCCAAGAGATTTAATTCACAGGATCATTACCTTCTTCCCAAAAGACATGTTCGATAGAATGTGTGATGTACCCACTTAGAAACCATAACATCCTTCCTCTTTGATGTAGTATTAATGCACCCTGTCTACTGTTTAGAGTGCTTGGTGTTACCCAATCTCTTGATACCCTTGTCACAATTGGTCTACTTGATCTATTCCATGTAAACGTTTCAAGAGTTCGATCAATCCTAATAGATTAAGTAAACCTAATTTACTCAAAATGGCGCATTAGACTATTCTGCACCTTGATCATGGGACTTGGTTGACTCAGAGGGTGCAAGATGTTGAGGATGAGGTCCATCTCTTTCCGCATTATCATAGGGAGCAGGATGCTTTTGTTGACTCACGCTTTAATTTCGTTACATAGGTCCATCATGTTAGCTACAAAGAAATCCTTCAGTTTGCATGAGAGCTCCAACATGTTGGGAGGTAATTGCCTTTATCAGAATGGTTAATTGACCTTCGGGTAGTTAATGTCGAAGTGGTGAATGATTCTTTAGTGGTGATAGGCAATGACGTATTTAGTATCAAGCTTGGACACCTACAAGATGAGATAAAATCTTTTATTTTTTTATTTTATTTTGAGGCTATTTTATTTAAACATGTTCTGAGAAAGGAATGGCTATAGGTACTAGCTAAAACTAACCTCTTAGTTGTTCAGTCCTTATGTCTTAATAATGATTACATCAATGAGTTCCTTTTTACTTTTCACTCCAAAAACTGATTTTTTAACCACATGCTCTTTCTTTAAAAAATATAAATAGATATATGTGTCAAAATTCATATAAATAAACTTAAAATATATATTAAGTTGAAAACTTATGACAACAAAAAAGTATTCTCAACATAATACGAAAAGTAATCTTGTCATTTATCAACGTTGTTTAGAGAAATGTACAAACATGTCAAAATCTACATGAAAGTTTCAGCACTTATATAATTATATATCTTAAATTCAATTAAAATACAAATACAAATAAATGAGAGATAAAAAATTTTTTTATTTATTACTATAAATGATAGAAATATTATATTAGAGATAAATTATAAAGTAAAAAGGAAAATTTAGCCAAGAACATATAAATTTAAATTTCCTACTTTTAAAAATGCAAAATTTTGATTTGGACTAAAAATTCGCTTAGATTAGCTAAATTTTAAGTCCGAATCCAACATCTTTTTTACCATCCATATTTTTGAATCGACTGCTAAATAATTTGATAGTAATTCTTTTATTAAAATTTAAAAATGGATAATATATTTGGTGTAATATAAAAAAGAATTATTATTGTTACCAATAAAATATAAAATTTTCATGGCAAGTGTCTCAAGCTTTTAAATCTACTTAACATTGTGCTTAAAGTGAGGTTAGGAGATGGAAAGGAACAGGAAGGAAGGGAAAAGAACCTTTCCTTGGATCCGTATTTTTAATAAATCTTTCAAAAAATTGATTTTAATATTTAAACTTTAATTTCGCCTATTAATATTGTATTTCTAACTAATCATGTTTATTTTTATCTTGTCAAAACACGTAACTCAATCATGAAGTGCCAAAGTGATTTGTCAGAATTTTTTATTTTAAATAATACACCAAGAACATAAGATTAATTAATAATCAATTTCTTTTTAAAATCTTCAATTTTTTTTTTTATCTTTTTATCTTCAAAATTAATTTTTTATTAAAATAAATTTTAAAAATAAAAATAAAAAATTCTTTTTTATTTTGAGAAACCAGAAAAGAAAAAGGAAACTAATGTGGGAAAAGAAACACATTTTAAGTTTCTTCAAATTCATCTTTCACATTCTTTTCATCTAACCCAAGCTTTAATTTCGTGAACTGTTTTTTTAACATTCCTTTCAAGAAGAGTATTTCTAACCTTTAACAACATACCCTATGCTATTAACTTTCAAAGTATCAAAACCAATTTCTTTAATCATTGACAACCTCGATAGCTAAACTTATGTATTGAAATGAAAGCAAGAAAAATTACAAAACTGATCAATCCATTAAAATACAAAACCCAAAAAATTTATATCTTTTGACTACTAATGATTTTTTTGTCTGCGTAATCATAATTAACATATTATACAACTTGTAATTAACCTAATTTGTTCATCTAACACAAACACTATAAATGGTAGCTCTTAGAATCTAACTAGGGAGTTCAATTTATCATTCAAACTTTAGATTCCTGTTCTTAGTTAGGGTTTAGTTGCATTTTCAATTTGTTTTCAATTGTTAAACAGTTATTTTGATTTTAATATTATTTTCGTTGTTAGTTTCTTTTCATTCTTTTTCTGTTACCGAATTCAACAATCAACAATCAATCGAGAGTTCAAGATCCAAGTGCAAATTAAGATTTTCGGCTTCTAAGCATCTTTTCTCTCTCCTCTTTATCTTTACAATTATTCGAATGTTCAATAAATTGATAAGAAAATTTGCATCTAGAATGACCCTGAACTAAAACCCTAAGGAGATTGATGATCTAAAGTGGGATTAATTAGTTTAGGTTAAAGGTTTCACATCTAGTTAATTGGGTTAGATTAAGTAGAATAAACCCTAGATTGACGGCTCTAGGAAGCCACTTAGGTAGATGGGGCTGAAAGGATAGTCTGCTTGGAATCAACTTAACCTAACCTAATTTAATTTATCAAGTCAAAAGATAATTAAATTAAGTGTTGGGGATAAACCTGATTAAGCAACGAACAAGTAAAATACAAAGAAATTGAAAATACCGAACACAAATATTTTACATGGAAAAACCCCTCCGAAGAGGATAAAAAAATCATAGACGAAGATAAATTCACTATAATGACAAAAACACAAAGAGTACAAAGATGGAGATAAAATTTAAGCTCCAAAACCCAAAAGTAAGAACCCTCAAAACATAAATACAAAATTCTCCAAAAGCATATAAAAACTAATACCTAAATATGTTATGGGTTATCTTTTTAGGGTGGAAAAAAAGGCATATTTATAGGCTAAATTCATAGGTCAAATTATATTAAAATAACCTACACTAATCATAGTTTAAGTGGGAAACTAATATTAAAATAACCTACACTAATCAAAGTTTAAGTGGAAAACTAAAAATAGAGTTTAACTAAGAGAAGAAAAGTCAGAAAATGCGAGGCATAACTCTACAAATCTCCACATTGACTCGTATTTCCACAATACCTTCTTTGCTAAAGCCCACCGTAGACTTATCTCGAACTATGCAAGATATTAATTAAGTTGAAATTGTGCTTAAAAGTTGGAAGTCTTCTAACTTTGACTTATGCACTGCCAATTCAAAACTGACTCGAGTTTGATTTTCATGAACGCAGTGCTTTATCTTTTTCAAAACATGTACCCAAAAGAGAACCTCTCTTATACAAAGCGATCATACTTTTTTCCCTTTTTATGACCAAGTTGCTTCGTTTTAAAAGAGTCGACTTCGACTCATTAACAAACAAGGGACGTCCAATTTCACCAGTAATCGTTGATCTTTCTAGAACATAAAGACTACCAATCTTTTTACCTTTTATCTAAACAAGAATCCCACGTGATACCTTAATGCCATTTGACTCGTTGTTAATTCTACAACCCTTCAAGTCCAAATTTCCCAATGAGATGAGATTTTTCTTTAAGTAGACACATGTCTAATATTTGATAGTGTCTTAATTGTCCCATCGTATATTTTGATCTGAACAATACCAATACGGATTACCTTACTATGTGAACCATTCTCTATGCGCACAACTCCACCTTCGACTAAACTGTATGTAGAGAACCAGTCCATGTTGGGACACACGTGGAAAGAACAGCCCGAATCTAGGATCTACTAGAACATAAGCTTAAAGCTTTCACTTATTAACACCAAAAAGAAATCATCATCCTTTTAATTGGCCAAATTAGCACCAACTAAATCTTCCTTGTTGCTCTTAATAGTCCTTTTATTTTGCAGTTTGTAAAAATCTACCTTGACATGACCTAGTTTCTTACAATAGTGACATCTCTTATCTCGCTTCTGTGATGCTACCAAAATCGAGGCTTGCCTATCTGACTTACTATCCGAACCAAACTCATTACCGAGTTTGTCTTTTCTTAACAAATTACCCTTCACATCCTCGAATGAGATATTATCTCTGCCATAAATTAGGAATTCCTTGAAAGACTTGTTTGAATGAAGTAAAGAGCATAATAATAGCACAACCTGATCTTTATCGTCAATCTAAACGTCAACATTCTTTAAATCATTCAAAAGAGTAATAAATTGACTAATGTGATCTTTAAGGTACTCAGCTTTGTTCATGCAGAATGTGTACAGTCGTTGTTTCAACACTAATCGATTAGCCAGAGACGTTGTCACGTAGAGGGTTTTTAACATTTTCTATAGGGTGTATGTTATTTTCTCCATCAAAAATTTCTGTAATACATTATTCATGAGGCACAATTGTATTAATGATAGAGCTTTTTTTATCTAATATGTCACATTCTGGTTTTTCTATGTCTGCAGGTTTCTTCTCTGTAAGGACCTTCTCAAGATCGCCTTAAATTAGAATTATCGTCATCCGAACTTGCCACAGATTGAAATTTGTGATGTCATCGAACTTATCAATTTAAAACCTTGTTGCTGCCATCTCTGAACAGTTGATTGCAAAAATAGACCAAGGTCCGAAACCATTTTATTGGGGATAAACTCGATTAAGCAACGAACAAGTAAAATAACAAAGAAATTAAAATTATTGAACACATATATTTTACGTGGAAAACCCCTTCGAATGTGATAAAATAATTACGAGAAAAGATAAATTTACTATAATAGTGAAAACAAAAAGAGTACAAAGATGGAGATAAAATTAAACCCTGAACCCAAAAATATGTACCCTAAAAAAATTCTCTAAAAGCTTGTAAAAGCAAATACCTAAATGTATTATAGGTTATCCTTTTAAGGTGGAAAAAGAGCCTATTTATAGACTAAATTCATAGGTCAAATAATATTAAAATAACCTACATAATCAGAGTTTAAGTGGAGAACTAAAAATAGAGTTTAACTAGGAGAAGAAAAGCTGAAAAATGCGAGGCATAACCCCACATTAAGTCAATCAATTAATTTAGTTATAAGCCAAAATATATTAATTAGGTTATTTGTTAGCTAATTAATGAAAACCCTAAATCTAAGTTAAAAGTGAGTCACCCTTCTGCTTGCTTACATTGATTTTAATTTTAGTATTTTTTTTTTTTTGCTATTTTATTCTACACATCATCTTGCTTTGATTCTGCCATAATATAATCTGGACGTAAGTATTATTTAAACCTAGTTAATTCTCACTTGCAATTTAATTTAAATAAACCTCCATTGGGTACGATTATTACAATACTTCCAAAGTATTTCATTGTAAATAACAAAAGTATATTACAATTTGACCTGTACACTTACAAACACCGTACATAATTTCACATCTAGTTGTATAGTTCTAAGCCCTGGCACACGCATGCTGGGGCGCCATCATCTCTTCAATTCTCAAATTCAAAATATCTTAATATTGCCTTTAAAGAACTTGATTAACTACAACCTAGAGAGGATCAAGAGTGAAAGTAAAGAATACTGGTTTAAGATGTCTATCAAGACAAAGAACACAAAAAAGTTTGGTCATGGCATGAAAATGTCTTGCCAAGTCCATTTCGTTATAAAAATATTTTCTACTAAAGAATTCTATTCTTTTAAAAGTTAACAGATCATCAGGATTTTCAATAAAATAATTCTATAGAACCCTTATAGCTTATAATAAATATGTTAACAATAAAAGTTGCATCTAATGTACTTGGTTTATCTCAATCCACCAATATTTTTGTGAATTTGGAAACAAATTCCATTTGGATATTGTAATTACCTTTTTCTGTAAGCTTGCTAGTTTCTAACCAAGCATGAAATTATTGCAATCTTTCTAGCCATGTTGACGTTGCATATATCATCAAGAGTATGTTAATTTTCCTTTTGCAGTAGTTCTAAGAACTAATGTTCCTAGAACATTGGAAACATCTTCCATATTTTCATCCAAATGTTCTTCATTAACTTCTGCTTGGGTTGCCATGATTGTTAAAGTTGTGTAACCTGAATCCTTATTAAAATAAACCACGGACTATGTTGCACAAATAGAACCCGTATAGAACTACACTTCTTCTATTTGAAATTGATTAGAACAAAGTTTTCAACCTTTAAATAGACATAGTCGAAACTCCTCTTGTATCATTCGATTTTCAACATTAGTGAATTTTCTTCTCATTTGCCTATGGGTTTTTTTTTAAAGGGTTTCCAGTAAAATCTGTGTGTTTTATATTTTCTTATTGCTTTAAGATTGTTTTATATTGCCATTATAAAAAATTTAGTTTTAACAAACTGGTATTAGAGCTTTTCGGGTTACTTGTCTCGATCACAGTAATTGTAACAATGAAGTATGATATTCTATTGTTGGATCGTAACACCAGATTCACGTTGTGGTAGGTAAAGATGCAGGCAATTCTTGTGCAAATGAATTTAGAAGATGTATTGCTAGGGTTAGATAAGATGCATTCGACATTGATGGATGAAGAGAAGAAGTGTAAAGATCGAAAGGCTTTAACGCAATTACAACTATATCTGTCGAATGAAATTCTACAATATGTGTTAAAGGAGAAGATCATTGTTGCATTATGTGCAAAGCTGCAATAGTTAGACATGTCAAAAACCCTAACTAGTAAGTTGCATATGAAGCATCATCTTTATGCTCATCATTTGGAGGAAGGTGCGTCTGTGCACGAACGCTTAACTGTGTTTAAAGAAATTCTCTCGAACTTAGAAACCATGAAGGTTCAATATGATAAAGAAGATTTAGAAGCTTTGGTATTGATGAACTATGATAAGAGTGTGTGGTTTGAGGAAGGTTTGTGTTATGATCTTTGAGTTCTGATAGTTGTTCAGAGGAAGCAAATATTTGTAGCCTTGGTTGACAATGCGAAGATAGCGGAAGAGGTGAAACACACTGAGCGTGAGAGGAGAGATTAAGAGAGAATTCAAAGTAAGATTAAGAAGGATTCGGGTCCCTCTTATTCTATTCAGCGCCCTAAGATACAGGTGAGGTTTGATGGGCCTCTAAGGATTGATACACAAGTTGTATCAACTGAGATTCAAATCTGTAGCAATTATGGGAGACTCCATCCAAGCGAGTGCTGGAGGAAGTTGGGGGCTTATCTTCGGTGCGTATCAATGGAGCGCCATGTTTGGGACTGTCCCCAGCGATCTGATCAGGTGCAAGCTTTTGCACAAACTCCAGCTCTACTTCTCGTTCAACTTTCAAGAGTACCTCAACAGCCACCCAGGGGTCGTGGTATGGCCAGGGTTGGTAATGGTGCTGACCGAGGTTAAAGAGCATCAGGCAGAGGTGTGGGCCAGATTAAGGCATGACAGCCTGCTATTATGTATACAGTGAGGCACCGCAAAGATAAAAACGATGCTGACGTTATAGCGGGTACGTTTTTTATTCATATTGTGCCATACTTTGCTCTGATTGATATTGGGTTTACACATTCTTATATATCTAGTACCATATCTGTGAACTTGGGTATATCTGCTAAGAGTAATGCTAGAGAGATTTCTATAATTAGCCCTTTGGGTGAACCGATTCGAGTTGATAAGATATATAGAAAAGTTTCGTTCAAAATTTAGGGCATTGTGTTTTCGAGGCATTGTGTTTCTGGCTAACCTAATAAAATTGTCGTTTGGTGAGTTTGATCTGATTCTGGGAACTGATTGGCTCGTAGAACATTGGGTCAGTTTAGATTGTGCCTCTAAGTGGGTCATTCTGAGATCGGATGAAGATTGTGAGATCATTATGATCAGTGAGCATCAAGATTACCTTTCTAACGTGATATCCACTCTTGTAGTTGAAAAGCTAGTTCAAAAAGGTTACAAGGCATACCTAGCTTTTGTATCTGATTCTGGTTCTGCAAAGCCTTTTGTTAAGGATATTAGAACTGTGAGAGACTTTTCGGACGTTTTCCTTGAGTTCTCGGGAGTACCTTCGGACATGAAAGTTGAATTTGGTAATAAACTATTACCAGGTATAGCTCCGGAGTCTGTCGCTTCTTATCATAAGGCACTAAAGAAGCTTATGGAATTGAAAGCCTAGCTTTAGAAACTTCTCGATTGAGGGTACATTCAACCGAATGTGTCTTCATGGGAGCATCGGTCTTGTTTGTCAAGAAAAAAGACGGCATGATGAGAATGTGTGTGAATTATGATCAGCTGAATAAATTAACCGTAAAGAACAAGTATCCGCTTCCGATGATCGATGATCTATTCGATCAGTTTCGCGGGGCATATGTATTTTTCAAAATTGATCTCCATTCTAGGTATCATCAACTCAAGGTTAAGGAGATTGAAGTGTATAAAGCTACTTTCAAGACTCGTTATGGGCATTACGAGTTCCTAGTTATGCCTTTCGGTTTAATGAATGCCAAGAAAACAAGCCTACTACGACACTTTTTTTACTTAAGACGACACAAAAAAGGTTGGTATAGGTGTCGCAACGCTTCTCCCTACGCTTCTGAAAAGGTTGTCTTTAGTACGATTGACATAGGTGCCACAACACTTTCAAAAAAGTGTTGGTAAAGACCTAGTCAATGCCAACCTTTAAAAAAATTTGGGATAGAGCTATTTACGGCAACCTTAGAAAGGTTGGGATAGACTTTCTTATCTAAGGCAACCTTTAAAAAGAGGTTGGGATAGACCTTCTTATCTAAGGTAATCTTTAAAAAAGGTTGGGTAGACCTTATCTAAGGTAACCTTAAAAAGGTCGGGATAGACATTGTTTAAGCAACCTTTAAAAATGTTAGGATAGACCCATCTAAGGAAACCTTTAAAAAAAAAGTCAGGATAGACTCGTCTAAGGCAACCTTTAAAAAAAGGTTAGGATAGACCCGTCTAAGGAAACCTTTAAAAAAATGTTGGGATAGACCCATCTAAGGCAACCTTAAAAAGGTTAGGATAAACCAGTTTAAGGCAACCTTAAAAAGGTTGGGATGACCTTGTTTAAGGTAACCTTTAAAAAAGGGTGGAATAGACCTGTCTAAGGCAACCTTTAAAAATGGTTGGGATAGACACATCTACGGCAACCTTGTTTGGGGTAGACCCGTCTAAGGCAACTCTAAAAAGGTTGAGGTAGACCTATCTAAGGAAAACTTAAAAAGGTTGGGATAGATCTTATCTTAGGTCTCTTGTTTTTTATGACATTTTTCCCCGACTTTGAAGAGCCTATTTTGGCAAAATATGAGCAAATTTGTATACGTTGGGTTTGGAAAAGTTTGAGACAATATTAATTGAACAGTTAATTAATATAAATTGATCTTATAAATAAAAAATTACCATTGAATAATGTAGGTATTAGTTTATATACATATAAAGCCTATACAACTTCAGTAGATGAATTTAAGTTGTGGCATAGAAGAATGGGTCATGTTAACTACAGTGCGTTATCTCAATTGTATAGGGATAAGTTGGTTGAGAACCTATCAAGAATGGTTGAGCACGAAGATGTCTGTGAAGTAAGTCAGTTGGAAAAGTAAAGTAGGTTGTCCTTTCCTGTGAACAAGGCCTGGAAAGCCTCTGAAAAGCTTCACTTAGTTCACATCGATGTGTATGGACCTACGAGAACTTAATCATTAAGTGACAGTAGGTATTTTGTTTTATTTATTAATGATTATTCAATATTTTGCTGGTCTACTTCATGAAAAGAAAGTCTAAAGTTTCATAAGTGTTTTGGAAGTTTAAATCAACTGTAAAGACTCAGCCTGGGTGCAAGATTAGAATTGTAAAGTATGATAATAGAACGAATACACCTCAAGACAATTTGAAAAGTTTTGTGAAGATTTAAGGATTGAACACCAGGTCGCTAACACTTATACATCTCAACAAAATGGTGCAAGTGAAAGGAAAAATAGAACTATGATGGATATGGCCATGTGCCTTATGTTTGAGAAAATTTTGCCTAAGAGTTTCTAGGTTGAATCTGTAAATACAGCTGTGTATCTCCAGAACAGGTTGCCAACCAAGGCTGTGAAGAAGAAGACTCTGTTTGAAACATGATTTGGCTTTAAGCATTCAGTTTCTCATTTGAAGATTTTTTGTTACATCTGTTATGTTCATATTCCAACAGTCAAAAGGGACAAGTTGGAGAAGAAAGTACAACCTAGTATTTTTGTAGGCTATAGCAGCAACAAGAAGGGCTATAGATTTTCTGATCTATCATCCAACAAAGTATTTGGAAGTAAAGATGTCATGTTTGATGAAGATACAACTTAGAATTGGAAAAATTCATAACTCAGAACAAGTCAATGAAAGTCATATTATTATGACTAATGAAGCTAAAGTATATGAGCAAAAAGAAGTAGATAATAATGATTTTCTAGTAAGGGGACATGAACTATTAGTGAAATTTATGAAAGGGTTGATATGGTAGTTCTTGAACTCATCAGTTATGAAGAAGTTGTATCAATAGAAGGCTGGAAGGAAGCAATGCAACTTGAGTTGAAAATGATTCACAAGAGCCAGACTTGGGAGCTTGTTGATAATCCATCACATAAGAGAGTTATTGGTGTCAAGTAGGTGTACAAAATGAAGCTCAATGATGATGGTTCACTCAACAGGTTGAATGCAAGGTTGGTTGTGAATGGGTTTAGTCATAAATATGGGGTTAATTACATGGAGACCTTTGCACTAGTAGCAAGATTAGATACAATCAGGCTACTTCTAACTTTGGCAGTACAAATGAGATGGAAAATTCATCAGCTGGATACTAAGTCAGCCTTTTTGAATGATTATCTACAAGAAGAAGTATATATGGATCAACCACATGGTTTTATGGTCAAAAAAAGTGAAGAGAAAGTTTACAAGCTTAAGAAAGCCTTGTATGGGATAAAACAGGCTCTAAAAGCTTGGTATGCAATAATCGATCAGTACCTAAAAAATTTGGGATTTCAGAAAAGCCTAAGTGAACCAACTTTATATGTGAAGATAGTTAAAAAGGTCACAAACTTAATCATTTCTTTACATGTTGATGACCTATTGGTAATTGGGAACAGTAATAACTCGGTGATGGAGTTTAAACTGCAAATAAAGAAAGTATTTGAAATGTCAAATCTTGGAGTAGTAAGGTGTTTTCTTAGAATGGAGGTGCTACAAGTCCAAGAAGGAATATTTATCAATCAGCGGAGCTTTGCCTTGAATGAAGAGGTTTTGCATGGAAAAATGTAAACCAATCAGCATGCCAGTGGCATCTATAGAAAAGCTTATCAGTAATGATGAGTTTGAGAGGGTCGATGAGAAAAAGTGAAGAAATCTCATTGGTTGCTTGTTGTATTTAACAACTTGACTAGATATTATGCATGACTGCTGCAACACATCACATTTTAAAGCTACTAAGAGGGTGCTAAGATACATCAAGGTATCCGCTAACCTTGGAGTATGGTTTGATAAGGCAGAAGCATTGAAACTAGTTGGCCACACCAACAGTAATTGGATAGAATCGGTGGATGATATGAAAAGTACCTCTGATTATCTTTTTTCACTTGGATCTAGCATATTCTCATGGAGCTCTAAAAAGCAGTAAACTGTTGCTCAATCATTAGTTAAGGCAGAATATGTAGCTGTAGTAGCACTAAATTAAGCTATTTGGCTGAAAAACTTCTTAGTGACCTGGATCTTGTTTAGATTGAAGCAACACAAATTTTGTATGACAATCAATTCGCCATTGCAATTGCAAAGAATCCCATTTTTCATGGGAGAGCAAAATACTTCAAGATAAAGTATCACTTTGTGAGAGAAGTTGAACAGAGTAAAAAAGTGACTTTGATTTATTGCAGCTCTGAAGATCAGCCAGCGGATATTCTAACCAAGCCTCTGGGAAAGGCGAGGTTCGAAAGGCATAAAAAGTAAATTGATGTTTGCAGCATGGTGTCTAAGGAGGAGTGTTACGATATGGCCAACCATGCAGTGGCGAGTATATTTGGTGAACATTCTGAAAGTGCAAGAATGTTTATGGACTCTCCATATGCGACAAGTAAGAATAAGTTCGCTAATGCTCAAGCTGCGTACTATATGGTGAACTGTGAAGCTGTTGATTAATTAGCGGATTGAAGACACGCTGATTGTATTTACTAGGTATGACTGCGGACTGTATCCGCGGATTGCATGAAAATATTTGATGCTTGTTACACAAGTTATGTTACGTGTGTTTGATAAAACCAATCTTAGTTGCTAGGATTTTTTTATGTGTTTAGCTGCTAATTAACACAAATCAGCTTATGTACAAGTTAAGTGTTTAAATTTTCAAGATTGTATTAGTGGCATTAGTTGAGTTTTGTCATGAATCAAATAATATGTATTATATAATTTGAAATTGAAAAAGATGATGAAATATAGCAAGCCAAATTGGATTGCTAATTTTTCTCTGTTTTGTTTTATTTCTTTGATCATAACACCAACAAATATATTAATCATCAAAAACTCACTGAACAAGAATGTAAAGAACTTCAACAACAAGGGTTAATTGAATCCTCTCATTCTCAATGGACGTGTGATGCTTTTTATGTCAATAAAGCAAAACAAGCTAGAGGAGAACTCAAGTAAGTGGTCAACTATATACCACTCAAAATTTTTCTCTAAGATGATAAATTTTTATTTCCCAATCAGAACTCACTATTTTTCAGACTATAGCTAAAGTCAATATCTTCTCTAAATTTGATCTTAGAGTTGGTTTTCGGCCACTAGAATAAAACTAGTAAAAAACCCCAAAATATGATTTCTTTTTTATTCCTAACATGTATTATCAATAGAAAATAATGTCTTTTAGTCTAAAAACAACGGCATCACTATTTTAGAAGGCTATGATCAAGATATTCCAACCCATCATGGATAATGCACTGATATACTTGATGATATCCTTTTGTACAGTCCAAATGAACAAGTTACATTACTCTTCTAAATCAATTCAAGCAGCTAACCCTTTAAATTGAAATTATATTGTTAGACACAAAAATGCAAATCAACAGATCTGAGACAGAACTCTTGGGGATGAACATTAAAAAAGGAAAGTATCACCTGCTCCCCATATTACACAGAAATTATTAAAGTTCCTTAATGAAGATTTGACAAAAAAGTGAATGCACAATTCTTATAGATTGTAAACTATCTTAGAGATTTTGTTCCAAAAATTTCTCAATATACTATTCCTTTGAAGATGTTTAAAAAAAATCCCCTCTATAGAAAGAAGCTCAAACAAAATCTCCAAAATTTGCCACCATTGTAGATACCTTCTAATGGGAAAATGATTAATCAACTAGACACTGGCAATAAGTATTGGAATGTAATTCTTTTTTGAAAAATTAAATGACAAAAGACATCTATATGGTTTCAAAAGTGAAAAATTCACAAATCAATAATCAATTATCACTCAATTTTCAAAGAAATCCTAGAAGTTAAGAAAGACTTTTTAACTAAACCACCTAAAGAATCATTATGTACAAAACCTCCTTCTCCGCCTTCATCCTTCTCCATCCCACCAAATCTTCATCCAAAACATCCTCCAAAAGTTTTCAATCTTGTTTTTAAAAAGAAGTTCCACAATGAAATCCGAAGTATGATATTCCAATATCAATTGAATGTTTTTAAACTAGAGAATTGATTCTTATACATCTTGATCTCTATCCTAATTATCCATTATCCATCATCTCCGATTAAGTTTGTTGAATTATTAAATAAATTAAAATAGATGTTATGACTCACATGTACCATGTAGGGATATAGTTCTTCATTTTTAATCTCCAATATCTTTTAATGTAATCAATTTTGGAAGAAATTAGTCCAAGAAATAATTTTCTTTTCTTTAGTGATTTTTACCTCTTCCACAGTGGTTAGAAATAATTAACAATCCAACAGCCAAAAACCCAACTGATTTAGCCATGGCGATTATTTCTATAAGACATAGTACTTGTGCAGCATGGTGTTTCTATTCAATTAGGAGCATTCCTAACAACATAGATTTATAAGACCTATATTAAAAAAGTAAGAATCTAGACAAAAATTAGAGAGAACTCCAAAAATATCTATGTCAACTCTATAGAACAGTCCCTCTCGAAATATGACCTCCGCCAAATCTAGATGCACCATAGGATCTTTGGCTAAACACTCTAGGACATTATCAACAAAAAATAATGACAACAATAAAACACTACAAAGAAAGCATTCTAGACCCGTTAGAACAATCATGATTATCCAAAATATCATAGTTTTCCTCCAAACATATAGATGATGACCTAGTTGACAAAACCACTCACATGGAGATAAACATAAAAACTTAGCCAAATCTTAATGAGAAATAGGAAACCAAAGCATAAACAACGAAACAGAAAAAAGGGTGGAGGAAAATAGAGCTTAACCTCACCTTAGAAGAAAGCATTGATTATGAAAGACATAGCTAGTCTACTTTTGTCAACAATCTTATTAAGTAAATATGTCAGGAATCCTATCCTTTTACTATTTAAGAAGCTTGTCATTTATAATCATTCGCTTCTATGAATAAGAGGAAGTTTGTAAGCCTAATCGATTATGAAAGACACTAGCTAATCTACTTTTGTCAGCAATTTTATTAACTAAATATGTCAGCAATCATATGCCTTTACTATTTAATAAGATTGTCATTTATAATCATTCGCTTCTATGGATAAAAGGAAGTTTGTAAGCTTAAGGGTCAAGAAAAACCATTAATAAAAATTTTAGTGTGTTTTCAAAATATTTCTTTCAAAGCTCTTTGAATAAGAGTATATATGAATCTCCACTGAGTTTTAGAGTATAGTTTATGCTTTCCATGTTTATATGTACTCTTTACATCAATTAGATGATAGATCTATGAAAATTATTTATTTAATTACTTGTAGCTAAAAGACAGTGCTAACTTAATTTATAAAAAAAAAGATGTTTTTTCTCTTATAAAAAATATTAAGTCTGCTCTAAAAAAATGTCAAAGAATATGTTCAATCCTCCAAATTTGATAGCCATTTAATCAAAGAAGGATCTAGTGAACAAATTGTCACTCTAGAAATTCCAGCACTATTTCCCAATGACTAGATAGAAAAAGGCTCTACTTATATCCATTTTGGTGCTATTAGATTAGCATTCAACTACTATGGAATTGAAGGAAATTGCCAAAATCACTACATTAGAATAAAATACCAGCAAGCATGTATTGGAACTACCAACGCTACACTAAGTCAGGCTTAATAGTGATGATTCCTTTCAAAATTTCACCATGTCTTTACGTAAGCCAAATCTGATGAAAGCCTAACAGGTCCAAATCCATATGGTTGGTGTCCAGCAAATAGATTCTGCGATTATAGCAACTGTGTGCTACCAAATTATCTATAGAATAGAATTCCATGCTTTTAAATTTAAGGCACTCTATCAATATACATGATGAACCACACTGTATCCATGTACCTAGACAAATACAGAGCTAATGAAACTTCTACCAAAAAAATGGATCACCAATCATGAAAAGCTCCATGGACATCGACAACCCATCAAGTCCTCTCCAAAGGAGAGGGAACATCTGAGATCAAATTTAATCACAGCTAAGTTGTACAAGAAAATTTGAAGATATCTTTGGCTTGTGCAGATAGCTGTGATCAAATCTAACTTCAGAAATCTCATCTCCTTTTAAGCCAGCTTTTTGAGGACTTGATGGGTTGTCAATGTTTATTAATACAATAATTTTATATAATTATAATAGAGGAAATATATAATTATTAAATAAATAAAACTAAGATATTCTTTAAAAAACGAAAAAAAATGACAAATCTAAATTAACTTTTTTAGCTAAACTATTCAAATTTAACAAACTTGCCAACTTCGATCAAGGGGTGTAATCGAGCTAAGCTCGAATACTGCCAAGCTCGAACTTGACTCAAAATTTAAAGCTCGATATTTGCCTCAAACTTAATTGAACATCCATTTTTAATCTAGAGGTTGGCTCAAGATATAATTGAGCTACTCAAGCTCGAGCTCGAACTTGGTTAAGCTCATCTACAGATTTCTGTGCTCAAGCTTGAACTCGAACTCGACTCAATAATTAAGCTTAGGTTTAATAATATATATTAAGAGGATAACATAAATTAATAATATAAAAATATGAAAAGCTCGATAAGGCTCGCGAACTGTTCCAATCAAGTATTATTGTAATGACCCGAAAGTTAGTGGTGTCGAAAAATCCAGTTTCAGGACTCCGTTTCCATAAAATGAGATCATAAATATTTAATAAAAATATTTACGAAGTTATTTTATAGATGAATTGAATTTTGGTTAAATAATTTTATTGTATTAGTGTTTAATTAAGGTATAGGGACTAATTTATAAAAGTGAAAAATTTTCAATTTTATAAGAATTTTTAATTAGGAATTGGACAAGGGGCTTATATGGTAATTAAACCACTATACTCACTATACTTTTGGTAGTGAACGGTATGGGAGCTAATATGTATGTTTATATGTTATAAAATTTGTAATTTAATTAGGTAATAAAATAAAAACATGTGATAAAAAAATAAATGGTGGATGGAAAGAGAATACTCCATCTTCTTCATGCAAAAGGAACGAATGTGAAGAAGAGAAAACTCGCCACGCCATTTCTAAGGTTTTGAAGTTTATATTCAATAATTGATTAGTTCAATTTAGTTTTTTTTTTGTAGTTTTTATGTTTTTGGATTCTTGGGAGCTTAATCTAGTTGACCCATGTCTTAATTTTTGAAATTATTGAAGTTCGTGGAAGATGACATTGTTAGATTCTTGAGGTGTTAGGTACAAAATTGTTAGATTTAAGTGTAGAAGTAAAAATGACTAAATTGTAAAGTTAATTGATAGTTTTATTCTTTAGGGATTGAAACGCACAAATTTTGAAATTGTGGTAGAAATGTAATATAGGAGGTCCTAAAGGACTCTAGTGAAAATGGCTTAAAAATTTGGGGTTTAAATTGAAAGTTATATTAGTCCTAATTTTAGGGACTAAATTGAATAATATGCAAAAGTTTCATAAATTTGCAATTGGATGTGAAATTGTTTGTATATTGATGGTTTGGTATATTTTTGTTAATCGTAGCTAACGTCAACTCGGATTCCTCAAAACGAAAAAAAAAAAGGCAAAGTCGTTGATGAATAGCTTGAAGTTTACGATTTGTGTTTCTATAATTTGAATTACCTTGATTTTGCTGCATTATGAATCAGTTGCATGGTAAGATCATAAGGTGAGTTGATATTGACAAAATTGAATTGAATTGATTTGATTGATATTGTTGGGGACTAAATTGAATATATGTGAAAATATTGTATTTTGATATAAATGTGAAATTGGGCCTATATTGTGATGAATTATTCTACCATATGTGTCAATTGATGATTCAATGATGAAATTATAATTTTAATTAAGATATTGGTGTATATATATATATGAAAATGAGAAATGGTTACCTTGTTAACTATTCGGGCAAGGTTGGGTATAACTGGCATGCCATAGGATAGGAAAAGTTCAGGGTCATACTACTACATGTCGGGGAGTGTTGGCACACCCATTTTTCGATTATATTGACCAGTACTGGGCATATCTATTTGTCAGTTACATCGATCAGCACTGGGCGCAACTTATTATTTGAGATTTATCTTATAGGCACTAGGTGTAAAATTGGTGTGATTGGTTGGATCCGTATATCTGTCTGATTCCGAATCAAGCTAATAAGGGGTTAAAAGCATAAACTGAATTAGAAAACTATGAAATGAATTGGTATAGATATTGATAATGTTCATAGATATTGAAAATTAGAATTGAATTAGAAATGTGATGAAATATTATTGATATAACCATTATGACATGGAAAACATAGAAGTTGTAATAGGTCTGATGAAATGATACAATGATTTCTTGAGTAGCATATAACCTTATGATCTTACATTTATGTTTTTGTATGAATTATATTATAATAATCAAATTATAAAAACACCATTAAGTTTATACTTAGCGTACGATTTTGTTTTTGTACTAGATTAGGTGATTTGTTCCAGTTAGTCTTAACTTTCAACATCCGTCAAAAATCTTAGACTCATTAACTTCAGTGAATCTCTTTTGTTTAAGTGTAGGACATGTACCTAAGTGTGTCTTTTTGTTAATTAGATATGCTTTAAGTGATAAGTTAAATGACGAGTGAATAGATTAATGTGAATTATAGAAGTGTGTATATATATATATATATGATGATAAAATCTTGGTAATGGTTAAAATTATGTGTTTGATATGATAAAATGTGTGAGTTGATATATATTAAGTAGGTAAGTACTGGACTCCTGTTGAGAATGAATGTGAAAAGAGTGAGTAAATAACTTGCTAATGATGAGCATGAATTGGAAAGAATGGTATGAGACATAATAGCCATGAAATAGTCATTTGAGGATGAAATGGGTATGTACTTAGAATGTTTTAATTTGGTCTGAAATGTGAATGCTTAAATTTAGAGAAACATACTTGAAAATTGACCACTTAGGTAGGTTGTAATTTTGGTTGATTGTGAATTTGTAATTATGTGATTGGGATGTGAATTAGTATACTTTTAGTTGGTCTTCTACAAGTCTATAATGATGTTTAGGGGTACTAATTGAATGTTAAGTGATTTGCAAATGAAATAGACATTACAAAAATAGTATTGACCAATTTCGGTAAGAAGTACTGATATTTTTGTCATTAAATATCCATACTTAACCTATATGAACAAGTTTTTCAAATAAACAAGATGTTCAATTGGTATCGATACCAATTAATTAAGAAACAATACTTTTAAAGATAATATCGTTAAAAATATTTTGTTTTAAGATTTTCTCCAAAATAGTATTGATAATTAAATAAATATTGATAAATTTAAATAATTATAAATACTAAAAAATAAATATTAATACCCTTATTTTTATAAAACAAATAAAATATCAATACAAACCAATTAAATAATGATACCAATTTTAATTTGAAATTTCCCATGAAGGTTCATTTTATTATGTTTGCAACACAGTTATTCTCGGAATAAATGTGATGTCTCGTTATTCAAATTTAACAATCGAGCCGGATAGTTGGGTGTTATAATTACTAAATTTAAATTCGACTCAATCGATGACTCGAACACGACTCGATAATTACCAAATCAAGTATAATTTTTTTAAATCGAACTCAAATAACTTGCAAACACCAATATTTCATTTATCCTCTAACTCCGATCACCTCTATTTATTAAATTTAACAAAAAAGAACCGGTTTTAGAAACATTGGTAGTTTCTCTGGAAGTAAATTCTAATCGCTCTGAAGAGAAATCGATAAATGAAGAAAAAAATACGCATATCTGACATTGAAATGTTCACCGCCTAAAAGGATTTATTGATGGAAAAGCACAAAACAAGAAAACTTGAATCATTTGAGAATCTCCTGAAACAATCCATACAACAATTTTACAACCCAAATCTATGCTTTTCCAGGCATCTTAATTCCATATAGTAAAAAATTACTATGAGATCTACAAATATATACAACGAATCTAGTTATGTATAACATCTTGATTCTGACCCCCCCAAAAAAGAAAACATCTTCAGTCAACCTAATCATTGTGAACCTCAGCCATGAAAGAATCAGAGCATGGATATATGTATATGTATATCTATACGAGCTAGATTATGTACATATACATATAACTTAAATGGTACATCAACTTAGAAACACTGCTAACCTGACAAAACTGTTCTGAGGTACGTGTCAAGCTACTCAGCTGGCTGACTCAGCCAGAAGCAGGGTATGCCACCAGCCGCACACAATGTTTTTTGGGCGACAACCCTCAATAGTAACTTGAGAGGGAGTACTGCGATCAATCACATCACCCAAGCCGAGCTGTTTCAGAAACAAAGAACTTAAGGTTTTTGTTTTACGAGTAACAGAATGGCACCCGGACATCACAACATTGGAACAAAACAGAAGATGCACAAGCAAATCCAACTTTCATTTTTCTTCAAGCACGGTGTCCAACATGACCCATTTAAACATGGGTATCAGAACACGACCCTCCAAATACATTGAGAAACTTGGAAAAAAATGAAACATATTGATTTTGGGTATTCCAATGTTATGATGTACGGGCGACCGACTACCTTGATCACTGATCAGCGTGAGGATGATACCTGGCCATACTTGTTCCATCCCCAGCAGAATAGTTTCCCATCCTCTTCAAGCAAAAGAACGATATAGTCAACAGACGGGCACAAAATAAAAGATGAAGATTTTGAAAAGTTCTCTCCATGCATACCTGTAATTATGGCACTGTGACGAGCTCCGCATGACACAACTTTTACATGCGAATTCTCCAAACTTGGATCTTCCAAGAGCCTGGGGAGAGTCTGATTTTGAAATACAGATTTGAATAATTTATGTAGTGCTAAAAGTGGAGTTAGCTGTATGTAAGAATCTAGGAATGGAAATACGGTGTTAACCTCTGCTTGATCACCACCAGTTCCCAATTGCCCAAACTGATTCCCCCCAAACGCGTACACATCACCATCAGCTGATATGCAAACTGTGTGCCACAGTCCTGCCGCAACAGACACTATCTTGATGCCCAGTAAGGAAGATACGCTCGTCGGGCTTAATTCATCATCTGTACTTCCTAGCCCACACTTGAGAAAACAAGAAAATCGAAACAATTTAACTCCATATCACAATATATTAGAAGATAGAACAGGCATATATCACAATAAAATAGAGGAGAGAAATATTAGAAAAGGAATCGAGAAGAATATCCCTTATTAGATTGAACCTCATCTTCAACTTTACTGAGCCTTTTTCTCCACCAATTTCTACTTTACCTACATATTGATCCTGAAGAACAGTTAATTTGAGAAATTCCAATCATTGAACACGCCATTGGAAGAGTGAAATATATATTTCCAGCATACACACTTGTAACTTTAAAACGATTTAAGGCCATAACCAGAGGATCACCCTCAAGCATTTGAATGTATAATGTAAGGGCCATGCATTTAACCAACGGAACAAATGGAGAAACATTAATGTACTACGTCCATATCTAAAATCAGATGGTGGATGGCACTTTATGAACCAGGCCTGAATGGAAACTTGAGTAGGCCTTCAACAACCACAGGAGAACTAGAGTGGAACAAGGGGATTATTCATAAGCTAACAAAGCACCTTAAAAAAGTACATTGATCAAGAACAGACAGATGTGAATAATTTGTTACTGGATGGTGCAACTTATACCTAAACCATGACATGAATAGGATCTCGAAGAGAAAAAGGCTAGTGCTTATAAGATTAATACTAAGTCTCCATTCCTTTTGGAATTTTTGGAATGCAATCTCACTTGTCAGCTTTTTATTCCTTTCGGAATTATACAAAACCATGACATGGTTTTTGGGCATGTATTCTGTGATGAGTGATCACTCGAATAAGATACAAAAACTATGTATCTCTTCTCTAACAAGAAAAAAAGTTGGCCAGCAGATTATTCAATGTGAAGTTCTATATTGTGACCATGAGAACTAACCTGTCCATAGAGTCCCCAACCGAAAGTAAGTACTGCTCCAGCATCTGTTAATGGACAAATTTGTTCATGCTGTAATAGTATCAATATATTTTTAATTTTATAAAAAAACTAGAATATTCAAGCAAACCAGACACCAGATAAACAAAAATTCTCATGCCACACGACATTCAAATCAATCACTGGTCATCCCGAGGTTTATTACAACTTCCTAACTCCATGGGGATCTTTAAGGTTGGAACAATCTAACTAGTCACTGAGCATCCTAAGAGTCTTGAAGGGATGTTTTGTTCCAGAGTAATTAATTAGCCTTTAAACATGTCTTATTTCGTCTTTCTGTATTCTAGGAGGGCAGTATCTCTTTAATATGGAAAATTCATTAAGTTCTCCCTTGAACTTCTAGACATCTGTACTAAAATTTTACAACTTCATCTCCAGCAAATATAACCACTTCTATTAGTTCTCTAATTGATTTTTTTTTTTTTACGAGGCAATTTAACCAGTTCAACAACTGAATGATCCAAGGCACACCTGTGATTACCGCACTGTGTCGTCCTCCACAGGCTATCCCCTTTACATAATTTCCAGGAACTCTAAAACCCTGCCCTTCTGAACACAAGCTACCTCGAGAACGTGCAGCAACACTATCTTTCCCAAAAGAAGATAGCTCAATGCAAGGGACAGGATGGGGAGAGGATACCATTCTTATCCTAGAACCCAAACCAAGTTGTCCCTCACCACCATAGCCCCAACCCCAGACCTGCCCGATATCTGAAATTTCAACAATAAGAAAGCATTTATAGATTGAAATGTCATATTGTCTATGAATCTATACACAACTACCTTACTGCAGAAAATATACAGGTTCTGACTCATTTCACTCATTAGTCAAGGAGAGAGACAAAGTACCTGACAGTGCTAGAGTGTGGCGCCCACCGGCAGCTACAGTCACAATCCTGACTCCTGGATTTAGAGCTACTAGACATGGCAATGCCGACACAGTTTCATCACCAGATGATGAGCTTTCAGCAGACTGTTTTGTTGATGATATTCTTCTTCTTTTTGTACTTTCCTCTCCAACTCCTTTAGTGTTGGTGGCAGAAAATGTTTCGCCACTTGATCTTGAGCTTTGAGAGTGAGGGCTCACTTCAAAAATTGTGAAATGAGTACAATACCAACAAGTAAACAGAATCAGTATGTAATCTTAACCCAAATGATTTTTACCTTGCTCTGTCAATGAGTTCTGTCTTTCAAATACATCCTTCTCTAAACTAGTCCCAGTGGATGGATCACCAAATACCTTCCCTGAGGGAATACACTCTTTCCACCCCCATGTATAAACTTCGCCATTTTCTGTGAACAACAAAGTGAAATTGACTTATCAACAAAACTTAGGTTCCAATTAGCTGTCTGTTCTACTAGTTAAAGTTATAAAAACAAGTCAGATTTGATTAAACAAACATATAAAATTATGCTTTATATTCGCTTTCATATCCAACTCTTTCCACCCCCACATATAAACTTCTCAATCTTCTGTAAATAAATTTACTTCAGATACAGTTAGTTGTTTTTTGTTCAACTAATTAAAGTCCTAACAAACAAGTCAGATGCGATTAAACAAATAATCAAAACAACATACAAAATTATGCTTTATGTTGGAAACAAAAACCCTATTTCGTATCCAAACGCATTTTTGGCTTCTTCTTTCTCAATTAAATACCAAGTGATAAAAGCAACGGCCAAACCACCCATTAGTGAAACAAGTGAATAGAAGTGTAAGGACCAAGGAAGTCTTAGTGTTTACCTGTAACTGCAACACAGTGTGCCCAACCAGCGGCTGCTTTTACTAGAGAAGCTTCGGTTGGAAGTGGAAATGGCTCTGGAATTTCCTGAAACAAGCAAATTACAGAAAAGAAATATATAAATTTAGTTTGATAAACAAAAACAAAACCCAACAAAAAGAAAGGAGAAATATAGATGGAAAAAGCTTTATATTACCCCATGCTTCCCTGATGTAACGTAGCTTTGACCTGAATCATCAGTTGAACCCCAAGTGATAAGCTTCCCTGAATCTAAAATTTTAAGGAAAAAAGCACCATTAGTAGAATATAATGTTAGCTGCACAGAAGTTACTGCATAAAAAAAAATTATCTTATATGCCAAAAATAAGAAAAATGAAAGTTTTTTAAAACTAAATATATTAAACTGAAATTCGGTTCACAGCTCTAATCATCTATTAACAATTTATTAACAAGTTGAAATCTTTTTAAACTATAGAGAACAGAGACAGAGAGAGAAAACCTGTAGTTCAAAACCAGTAACCTGTAGTTCAAAACCAGTAAATAAAAAGAGCAGGAAGGAACTCAACATAGCTAATTTGAGTCAAGTGAGTTGACTTCAGGGCAAAACAAAAATGAAAACAACGAAAAAATCGAAGTATAACGCCTAGTCCTTTTACATTTTCTTGCCAACCAGACAGATCAAAATGTACAAAATCTAACAACCAGCCCAAAAGCCGCAATTACATTACCGAAAATTTAAAATATTTTTATAAGAAATAAAATTTAAAATCAGGGATAGAAGAGAAGGAAAGCCAACGAGAAAGAGAGAGATAGGAAAAACAACCAGAAATGGCCATGGCGAATCCACAACCGCCACCGCATACGTCGGTCCAAGAATAGTCAATGGAATCCGGAATCCGCACAAGAACCGGCGATACAAGCGGAGCTCGTTGCGGTAACGCTCCAGGTAAATATCCCCACATGAAAACCACACGCTCTCTATTAACTACCTCCATTTTCAGTTCCTCGCTTCTTTTTCCTTCTCCGTTCATTTCAATAACAGAGAAGGAAAAGAAAGAGAAGCCCAAAAAATAAAAAAATAAAAATAAAACTACTATTATTGTTGGAAATTATTTTTTAGTATATTTTCATTTTTTTAAATTTATTTCATTTCGGCCTTTCGGGAGTGTCGTTTAAGGGAGCCCTAATTTTGGGGCGAATAAAAGGCGGGGGCGTATCAATTTCGAGGGAAAGGGATGTGCCACGTAGGATGTTCACGTGGGATCAATTACACGTGGTAACACATGAGCCGCTAGATGTCCGGTTGATTTCTAGCCAGAAATTAACGGAAGTTTCTGGAAGGTCACTAGACCTTTTTTTTTCTCTATTCCTCTTTGTGAAGTTGGCAGGGATGGCGTGGTTATGACGTGTTACTTTCAGATTTCTACAGATGTCAATTAATTATGAAGCCCAATGATTATAGCATGCCACGTTTCAACAATGAGGGATTGCTGAAAGTCTCCTGACACGTCAGCAACGGGAACATTTGATTCTCAATAATGTTTTATTTTATGGGGTTTGACTTGTTGTTAACAAATTCTTGATATAAAGTAATTTTTAGAAAAAAGAAATTACGCTAAACTTACAACTATTCATAATTATTTTTCAATCTTTAAATAAAAGTATAAAAATGTTTTAATTTATTCGAACTTATATCTTTTTGTATTGAAAATAATATAATGTCAATCAAGATAATATTTAATTTAAAAATATTTATAATATTAGATAAATGTGTGTTTATTTAACAGAAAATGTATTCTTATCTTTATTTGTATTTGTTTCATGATAAATAATTTTGTCAACGGAATATAACTTATATGTCAATGAAAATTAAATTTCATTTTCCCATAAATTAACTTACTCTTTTAAAAATTGTAAATCATTTTCTAAAAAAAACTCATTTATGAGTAATTTTAATTTTATATAAAAATTAATTTGAATCAAGTCTAATATTATTATATTAATACTATTTTTTATTTTAATTTCTAAAAAATTTAAATAATATCAAATATTATAATGTTTACTTATTTATATTTATTAATATAATAAATTATTAATATAATTTAATAATATAATAAATTATTTAATATTATAATTTTATTTTAATAATAAATATATATTACAATTTATAAATATTTAATAATAAATGTTTTATAGTATAAAATATGAAGTTATATAAATATGATTTGTTTAAAACATGCTTTACTTCATTTATCACTTCCAATTCTAATGTGTCACTATCCACTCGCGTATATTTAATATATGTAATTTCAATTAAGTTTTAATTAGATAATATTTTTTTATTAAGTTTATGTATTATATCAATTATTATAAAATATTATCTTATTAAGAAATAAATTTCAATTGTCAAAAGAAAATATTTTTTAACAAATATTTATATTATGTTGTTTCATTGAAAAAACTTTTAAAAAATGATTTCAAAAAATTTGTCAAACGATAAAAAATATTTTACATAAAATCATCCAAACACTAAAAAATATTAACTTTTTCAAAAATTATTTTCCAAAAATCATTTTTAATAAAACAAACGCATCCAAAGTTTATATTTGCAATACCCTTAGAATACTTTTCAAGAATTAAGCACCTCATGCCATCATACAACTTCATGCCACAACTATAAATATGGAAGAGGCATCTCTACAATGCCATTTAGGATAGTCATTATATCAAATTCAATTTCATTTAAGAATTTATACTTCTTAAGCTCACTAGCCCTCGAAGAGGTCATATGCAACCCATATTTTAAAATAGGTCAAAGATTGAATTCTATATGAAAGTATCACGAGATAGGGATTCATTCCTGGCCCTCTTCCAAGAAGAACATAACAAGTAAAAAGGTAATGCCAAAATTCTATTTAAATACTACTTTAACTTTTTCAAACCGTCAATTTAGCGACTTTCCTCACCCCACACAATTTAAACTACCCCTATCATACTATTCAGCATCTTATGTCACCTTAGTGTTATAACAATATTATTATGAAATAATCATTAGTTAATCAAGAACAAATTAAGTTTAAAAATTATTATAAGGGTAATATATATAACATTTTTTGTTTCTTATGAGAGGATAGATATGAGTTTCCATAGATCAAACTCAAAACTTAATGTCAACTAAGACTTCATTTTAGCGAAAGTCCTTTTCCATTACACACCCAAACTTGGCTGATTATATAGAGTATTCTCATAGTATCGATGATAAAACATTATACTTGGAATAAATGAAACATTTTTATCTCTCCTCCCTCTCTAAACTACAACTTCTAGAGTGTGTGTGTGTATGTGTGTGTGTGTGTGTATGTGTGTGTGTGTGTGTTTGCTTTGTAACGGTGGCCATCACCCTTATCCACATTCTCTTCCCTTGCTAGGGGCATTCACTATTCTCACAATGAGTAGAACTGTCTAGAGTTTGGTGGAGGCTTACTTTCTTCATCTCTCTCTTTTATTCAACATTATGAATCCGCCACCACTAGTAAGTTTATGCCCCATCTTGTTCATATTCAGCAACCCAGGTTCTCTATGTGCCTCTTTCGTTAAAGACAATTATTGTTTAACCTTGATATGCTCTTCATAAATCCATCGTGTAAGGATGGCTTTCCTTATCGTTGATCCCTTTTGGGTATTGGTTCTTTTGGCTCACCTCTGGCCTTTTTCGATTTTTTCATTTATTTTATTCAAAGTGGTCTCTTGCTTAGGTGTTCTTAGGAAACACCAATCGTTTAAATCATCGTAATTTTTGTAAAAAATTTGGTTGTTTCAAACCTACTCTCCATGATGATTGAAGTGTTGGTCCTTTATTAAGCTTTGGTCATTCTTGTAAAGCCTTCACTTTTTTTGTGAAGATTTAGTTTTTTTTTTTTTTTGCTTGAGCTTTTGTAATATAACACCATTACCCGACCTAATCGTTAGGTTCGAGTACCAAATGTCATAATTAAACCGCGTTACTTAACAACCTTTCTAACTTGATTTATTTACAAAGTTAAACTACGCCATATTTTTAATCCACATTTACCATACAACTTTATTCCAATCTTGTAGATGACAACATGATTCAAAATTTAAACTTCAAATAAAATTTTGTATTAAACAAGTACTAAGGTTCTTATAATCATTTTGCCTAACGGAGCATGCCTATGTACATATAGTAACTTAGAGCTTAAAATTTCGAAAAAATACACTTACTGAACTTCGAGACGTAGCCTCTAAAGGTTTCCATCCATATGCATGATACAGCTACAACGCCTTTCGCGTGGACTTGGAGATGTCTAGCTTGGTCCTTCCACAAATTTTTAAGTCACTCCTTAGTTCTACAGTCAAAGTAAAACACTCGTAAGTTCAACTGAACTTAATAAGAATCTATACAACAATATTGGTAAGTGACTTTTAAAGTCTCGGGTAATAAAAAAGAATAATGCATATAATTGAACTCCCTGACTTTCATAAGGGATTCATCAGTTTGACTGACACATACGACGCCCATACGTTCCTCTTGAACGAATCATTGGTAGACATATTGAGGTGGATTTGGACACAATTATACTCTTTCTAGTGCCCCTTTTAGGACTTGACTTTGTCTAGCTTTATCTTAGACTTTCATTTTCCCTTGCTAGATTGACTCATAAAAAGATAACCATACAAACAGATATATGGATTGTCGACTACCTTTGGCGAACTTTTAAATATCTACCACTATGGCGGATTCTTATCCTGATCCTTGCATTCCACATTGAACTCAATACCAACTTACTGTATTATCCCGACATTCATCTTCTTATAACTTAGCTTGCACAAATACCCTTCAATTAGAAAGCCCGTTTGCCTACATCCTCATATGTGGCCTTCAAATATAAGATTTGGCGAATAATCGAACACTACATTTTTCTTACGGAATTGTAGTTATAGGATAGTCCGAATATATAATTCCTTAATCAGGTAGTCCACCACCGATAGTCCCTAGTGGGCTATCTCTTCGTTAGATCATGTAAGGCAAACTTCTCATTTATACGATAGCCCTTAACGGACTTTTTGACATTAACTAGTCCCAACGGACATCCTCTTCCTTTGTTAATCCTGTTGGACATTCCACCCAAAGTAGTCATTGGCGGACATTCTACCTTTTTGGTGACCTATTTTCCAATAAATACTTAGAATGTAAATCTGAAGAACCGTCTCCCTTTCTCATAGCCAGTGTTGACTTATTTGTTACCTTTGGTGGACTCTTAATAGTGAACACTTATTTACAAATACTCTAAAAGAAGTACCCCTTTTTTTTCCGCATATCCACGCACAAGGCACTCTCACATATTCCTCTTACCTTCCCATCTTGGTTGAACCTCTTATCAGCACACTTGTTAGCGTTGCAATACGCCATACTGTTGTAATTGGCTTTTTGTCACGCGAATGATATAATGGGTTCCACATATATGCCCCAACGGGCTTCCCTGTTTACTGTCCTAGCAGACTTCATTTTGTTATAAGGTGTATCTGTCCACCGTTGGGTCATGCCCTGGCTAGCCATGGACTTTTGACTCCAAGGAATCGATAAACCATTTACATGGTGCCACTCTATAGAGCCAGTAGATCATTTCCATGATGTCACTCCATGGAACCAGTAAATCACTTTCTAGCCCAACCTCCTCAAATCCCCTTTCAATCCGCCCATTCTTCCAGTACGCCAATTTTCTTATCTTCAACTAAGCCACCAAATAACTTCCTCCGAACACCACATTTAATAGTCATGCATAACACGCACATCATTAAAACCACTACTACTTATTCATACTATATTATGGAGTACGCCACATACCAGTTCATCAATACACAGTTCTATCATGTAGATCAAATATCATACTTGCAACCATTCATGTATTTTCACGGCTTTATACATGCACAACTTTCTCATTCATCGCTATGTGAAACTGGGCTGATGGCCCAACCAATGGTTAGACCGGATTGGTTGGGTCGTCATTGACTCGGACTAAACTGGCCCGGGGTGTGGTAAAGGTGTCACACCTATACCATCGTGTTTGGCAGTGCCAATGGCTACGACAGTGGTGTCCTGGTGGCCGGTAGCGATTGGTCGTTGAGGGTTAAGCAGTGGAAGAGTTACAATCTTACTGGGACTCTACCAGAGAATTTGATTTCTGATTAATTATTCCAAAAATATTATTATTTTAATAGTTTAATATTAAATTTAATTTAATACTTATCTTAATAGTATTTTTTAATTTAATATTAAAGTGATTATCTTAATATTATATTTAATGTAATGTAGATAAACATTCTATTATTTAATATTAAATTTAATCAAATATTGATAAATATTATATTAATTTAGTATTAAAGTGATTAAGTTTAATCATAGTTGAACTTTCTAAACTCTCCTTATATAAAAAGAGCATTGGGTCATTATTTACACACACTTAAATTTAAGAGAAAGTTATAGAGAGAAAATTCTCTAAAGAGATTATTCCAGAAAATTTCTAGAGATATTTTTCTGATTTACAATTTGACCTAAAAGTTTAGAGAAATTGTAAAATTACCCCACTAGTAATTTTTGTGAAATTTTTTTTTTATTCGAAGTGAGCTCACACTCGATAGACTTGAGCTTGAGGATAGCAGAGAAGACTACTCGGTCGAAGCGTTCATCCTAGACGAATCAATAAGGTATAATTTTGATTAAGTGTTTATTACTTTAGATATCACAACCAAGATCTTATTTTGGCAAAAAATTTAAAACTCTGGTTTTTTCCTAAATTGTAATCTTTAAATTGTAATATTCAATTTAAAGGGCAAGTTTAGCCCCTATAATTTATTTTAGAAATACATGTATTCAGTCTGTTGTTGTAACTAATTAGAATCACCTGATAGATGTAATAGCATTTTGTAAACACTGCGGATAGAGTAATCACTAAAAGCCTCCCTTTTCCACACTAAAAAATCATCATGAGAAATCTATGCCAACGGAATTGTTAAGATTTGCTTTGTATCTGCCACACTGAAGGTATATTTGATAAGTTTTTCATTCCATAGTCTAGATTCCTTGTCAATAATAACAACTACCATCATTGAATTTGGAATGCTTCCAACATTGTAGATTTTGTGATTCTCAGAACTAAGCACCCAAGCAACATCTTTGACTGGAATTTTTTCCTCATTTTTGACTCTCCAATACATCCCATCATGGAGAATCCCTTTGGTAGCCCAAATGTTTTTCCAAGTATAAGAAGGTAGACTCTCTAACCTTGCATTTAAGAAACCTATTTCGAGATAATATTTAGCTTTCAACGTACGCTCAAGCAAAGAATTCGGATAACAAATTAATCACCATCCTTGTTTTGCTAATAAAGATAAATTAAATTTCCCTAAGCAATAAAAACCAATACCCTAATTCTCCTTTAAATCACAAAGTTTCATCCATTCACACCAATGGATACCTTTTTTGTTGTGTTCAATACTTCACAAGAATACTCTTCATTTCTTTGCAAAGAGAATTTAGAAGTAAAAAAAATCATAGTATAGGTTCGAAATAGCTTATAAGACTGATTTTATAAAAATTTCTTTACCTCTTTGAGATAAAAGTATTGTACTCCAACAATCGATCTTACATATCAGCCGATCTTCATGTAATTGAAAGGCCTCTTTCTTTCCCCTACCCACCGTATTAGAAAGGCCCAAATATTTTTCAAGATTTGTTGAATTACGAACCCTTAAAATCTATTAAACAATCTCCCTTAGACTGAACAGAAGTATTAAAGCTATAAAAAGCTGTTGATTTTTCATAATTCACGCATTGCCCCGAAACATCCTCATATTCCTTTAGAATACCTTTCAGGACATTCGCACCCCTTTCAGAAGCCTTTGTAAATAAGATACAATCATCTACAAACAATAAATGAGAAATCTTTAGTCCCCACTAACTGACTTTGGCTCTTCCCAAAACACATTCACAAGTGGCCAATCTCATCAAAAAAGAAAGACCTTCACTGCAGATTAGAAATAAATTGGGGCTAAAAGGGTCCCCTTGTATTAAACCTCTAGTAAGATTAAATCTTTGGCCCTCTATTTCATTTATCACCATAGAGTATGAAAAAGTGCTAATACACTGCATGATAAAATCTACCCAAATCGAGCCAAACTCTATCTTCAGCATCATTTTTTGTAAAAACACCCATTCAACTCGATCGTAGGTTTTGCTCATGTCCAATTTTAGTGCTAGTGAACCTTTTCCCCTATTCTCTTTTGCTTGAAAGTATGAAGGATTTCAAAAGCTAAAGGAATATTATCTGTAATCATACACTTGGAACAAAAGCATTCTAGGCCTCGTCGGTGCAACTAAAACTTGTTGAAAATGGGTAGCAACAGTTTTAGAAATCATTTTATATAAGATCGTGCATAGACTAATCCGTCTAAAATTTTCCACCTTGAAAGCTTGAAAAATTTTTCGAATAAGCACTAAATTAGTAACATTTAGAGGTTCCGCAGACAAACCTCCATTCAAAATTTCAAGGCAAGAAGCACTTACTTCATCCCCTATGATACTCCAAAATTTCTAAAAAAATGCCGCTGGAAAACCATCACAACCAATAAATTTTGTTGGGTCAATACTTTTAAAGCAGTAGATACCTCTTTATGTGTATACTTAGATAGAAGCATCTAATTCATATCATTACTAATAAATTTTTCCACTCCTGACAAGACATGATCCATACATCCAACATCTTTTAAAGCAAAAATATCAACAAAATATTTACGCACTGTCTCCTCCGCATTGCTCTCGTTTGTACCCCAACGGCCATCTTCAGTCACTAGCTTTTGAATATTATTTGTCCACTTTCTTTGGGAAGTAAAATTATGAAAATACTTCGTGTTTCTACCTCCCAGCCTCAACCAATTTGCCCGAGCTTGTTGTTGGAAATAAGCTTCTTCTTTGTCAATTTCCAAATTCAGATTAAGCTTGACATCAATTAACTCAGCCTAATTCTCATCATCTCTATCAAGATCTACTAATCTTTCCAACTCTTTATACAAGCGCCTAAAAGATTCTGCCCATTTTTTTTTAATCCCCATTTCTCACATTCTTAATCCTAATTTTACAACTTCCAATTTCTTCAAAAATGTACCTGGATTTGATTCCCAAATACGTTTTTCCTACCTTTCACATGACTTCCATTAGTCACCACGATTCAAACCTAAAAGTCTTTCAAGCTCTCCTAAAAACGTCCTAGTTACTTTTGATTAGAATATGACAAATGTTAGAAATGGAATACGAAAGATGACATCTTAAAAAGTCAAAGAACAAACTTAACCATTTGGCATTTGCCACCCTCTATCCAATCTCTCACGGATATTTATTTTCGGAAGATTCCCTCTCTTCCAAGTGTAAGGAGATCCGAAATAACCCACATCAACTAAACAATATTTTTCTAAAGTCTTCCGAAATCACTCCATCTTATGTTCATCACGTGGAAAACCAACAACTTTCTTAAAAGAGTACAGTATTTAGTTGAAATCCCTACAAACTAACCAATGGAAACTTTGATCACTTCCAAGACTTCTAAGTAAATTTCAACATTCCTCCCTATATTGCGAATCTAGGGCACTATAAAAACAAGTAAATCTCCATTTAATATCTCCTTCGTTCATCTTAACATCCACATTAATATGATTTATCAAATAGCTGCAAAGTTAAACTAGATCATTCCCATTCCAAGCTAAACTCAATCCCTCTCTCGTTCCATCAATATGAAAATCTATCTCATTATTAAAACCACATCTTTTCCTCACTCTTTCCATGCGACTCCCATTCAATTTGATCTTCATTAAGAAGAAAATTTGGGGATTATAAAACCCCAGCATGTGTTGATTGCATAGTCCACGTTCTCCCCAATCCGCGGACATTCTAGCACAAGATCTTCATTGCATCCGGTCGACTTGCCTCTTGGCAGTCACTGATATCTGGTTTTGAAAAACATTGACCTACTCATCTGTAGCCCCCAATGAATTGTCAATTCCGAAAACGTTAAAATCTGATAGTAAAATTCTGGGCCTTTTTTTTCCATCTGCATATTTAGTTGGGAATTCCTCAAAATCATGCTCCATTATAGTATGACCCAACCCACTTAACAGTTCAGCCATATTTGTCTTTCCCTGAATAGGAGACCCCTCTAAATTAAATCCAAAAATTAGATTTAAATTCCTCCATGAATTTCTCCTTTCATCATCCCATAAATTACTCGCCCCATCATGCTTCGACAAATTAGTTTCCAAAAATTCATCGTCCTCTTCCTCACGAAGCCAGACACTGTTTGCTACCACTGCTCTTCTTGATTAAGCCTTCAAATCCAATTCCAACCAAGCTCCACCATAGCTCCACCATTGTTTAATCGGATTTGACAGAATTTATCATTATGTCCCAAGCAGCCACAGAAAAAACAGTAGAGAGTTAATTTTTCATAACGACAATTAACATAAAGAGAATTTGTCGAGGATATCATAATTTTCTTTTTTCTTCTCAAGGGGAGGAATATTCAATCGGTTAATCGACCATTTTAAACCCTTAACCGAACTAAAATTTTAAAAAAAAATTAATCAAATCGAATTTTGTTGGTTATTTCGGTTGGTTAACTGAATTAATCAAAATTTATATGTTTTTGTTTTTTGGTTAAAACAAGTATAAAACATGTCAAAAATTAATCGAATTAATCAAATTTAATATAAGTAAATGTCTATAAAAAAATATAAATTTTCAGTTAATTAATCGATTTCGAACCGAATTAATCGTTAACCAAACTTCCAAAAATTATTAACCGACCCCTGACCGAATTAATTTGGTTAACCGACTGATTAACTGAATTTGGTCGATTAACTGAATTAATTCGGTTTTACTCGAAATTTACACACCCCTGCTCAAGGGCCTTCTAACATCCAAATTCACCTCAATCCTCAAGTAGCTTTTAATCCCACGATTTAGAGATTTCGTATTGTTCTCCAAAAAGCTTCTAATAAAATTCTCCAACTATTTGCCACAGCTTCCAAAAAAAACCCAAGAGATAAGTCAAAAACTTGAACCCGAAAAGAAGAAAACACTAAAGGAATATGCATAGGATCTTTATTATCTGCAATCCGATGAACAATCAGTAAATGACTATAAAAGTCCAGGAAGCACCATCAAACACCCGCAAAATATCCATCTCATGGAAGAATTTGAAAGGATATCTCCTCGCTCCCAACTTCGAGACTTGAACACCCCTTAAAGGGTGCCATAAATTAGTCATTGTGTTCTTCATTGATGCAAAATGGATCACACTGGCAGTTAAAAAACATCCAACCAAACAGAATTCATAGGTAGATTTTTACATCCCCAGATCAACCAGTAATTTCATCATCTCATCTTCTTCATCTCCCAGATTTAGATCTACCATTTTCTTCTCCATTTTCACGCAACACCTATACCAATAGTCATTCCAAAGACGAAGCTTACTCCCTTAATGAAGCAAAAAAAAAAAAAAAAACTTTTCTCTCTTTTCTTGGAAAAACTCTCTAAAAAACAAGAAAACACTAAAAATATAATACAGGAATACAGAACATGCTACCAAGAGCAGATTGAGAATGTGATATCGAGAGTAGATCAATACATTTTCAATTTTTTTTAACTATTTATATTAATAAATATGTTTTCAATAAAAATATTTGTTTCCAAAACTATTTTAAATTAAAAAAAACTATATAAACAAGTATTTAAAACATTATAAAAAAAAATATATTTTGTATTAAATTTAAGTGGTTTTATATTTTATTTAAATAATTTTTTTATAAAATAATTAAAAATATTTTAATTCATACACACAGTATATTATAATATGAAAACTAGTATATATATACCATAGCATGGTTTGGAAATTTTAATTTGCTAGATTTGTTAGTTACTCGCATTTCACAATCTATAGCGTTACCACGTGGATTTGTAAAGCCAACAGGGAATTAACAAAGCTTTTTTCCATTAATGTATAATTGTTATTGTTTCACATGCACCATAATTTAAGGTTAAAAAATCATGCATATATTGATTAATTTTTTTGAATCTTAGACTATAAATCAATTAGTAAATATAGATCATATATACTTGAATCAGTAAAATAAAAAAATTTTAAATAATTTTGATTGTAAATTAATTTTGCGTGTTTAATGTATTTATTTTTTGTCAAATCTTGAATAGAATGTTACTAAGTTTGTGATTTCTTGTTTAAATTTTATCATGACACAATTAGAATGCCGAAATTCAAAAAAATAAGCATATTGGACTAAATTAGAACAAAAAATAAGGATATGAGCCAAATTAAAAAGTTACAGAATTGGACTAAATTGGCATGTCCATGAAAGGAGATAATGATCGGATTTAAACGACTTACACGGTTGAAACTATTAATTCGACTTGGGCTTTTCTAGATTGCAAGGCTGTTGAGATCTTAAATTGTGGATGTGTATTATGTGGTTAGATAATCGGTAACAGTTGATTTGCAAGTCGTACCGAAACCAACTACAAAAGGAAGAGTTGGTGGTTGAGGCGTCTTTAATTGTTATAACCAGCTTATCGTTTGGTTTTAAGTAAAGATTCACTTTCAAGGATCGATTCGAGTTCATGAGTATACTGAGGCAAAGGCTAAGCATTCACATATTTGATTTACCAATTTAATTTAAATTGCTTAATTTTAATTTGCAACTATCATTTTGTTATTATTTCACTTTATATTATACTTGTTTTTTTTATTCTTTATCAACTAAAATCTCCTCTCTTTTTTTTTTAGCTTTGCATGTACAAGTCGTGGGTGCAACAACTGCTTAAACTTAAGAATCTGGTCACATAAACAGAAAAATCAGGAATCCCAATTCCTGTGGGATCGACTCTACTTCTCTATACTACTATTTAATTCAATTAGGGCATAAAAAAAATTATATTTAATGGTTTTAGCCCCCATCAAATTTACATTAAGTTAGGTTAATTACATATGGTAATTAAAGATTGCACAAGGCTTAATCTTTGGCATAAAAAAATTCATATTTGGTTAAAAGTTAAGGGAATATTAAATATGGAAAACATAAAAATTCAGTCAAAATGGAATATGATTTGCGAAAATTATTTGTATACATAAAAAATCCATATACAAATTAACAATCCCATATGATCCACCTACATATACAATATTTTTTAATTAATCATATCATCCACCTATATATAGAAGCATGACCATTATAAGCTTTCACACGTTGCAACTATAAAATATTTGTATAATTTATCTTCTTTTTTTTATATCTTAGCTTATTGAAAAACAGAAGCTTCATCCAACAGACCTAGAATCCAAAACGATGATGGACAGTAATGTTAATATTCGATTTACTTATTCCTAAAATTCTAATTTTTTAAAATTTACAATTACATTAAACCAGTATTCCTCTGAATCAAATTTAATTATAAGCAATCACTGTTTTCAATTGTAACATTTTTTAATAATATAATTGTTAAATTAAATTTTTTATATTATTTAAAAAAATCATTTACCAAACTAACCGTATAAATAATTATCTTTTAATAAAATGGAATTATACTAGATAGAAATTTTAAAAAAAAAATTATAAAAAGTAATACAATATTATTATTAAAATATTAGTTCGTTATTACTTTTTTAAATTGTAATATTTTTGAAATTACACTAATATTTTATTATGTTAATGCGGTAGTAATTTCGAAACATGTTATAATGTTATTGGTTGTTGAATGGAGATAGTAAAGTTTAAGGTCAAAATAATAATGACGTTGATGAGATTCTTTTCCATGTTTAAGATAATATGAATGCAATAAGTGAGGGGCCCATTATTGTGTGGTTTACATGGATGGGCTTATCATTAGGCAGAATCGATCATGTGATGTGGAAGAGAGGCCCAATGATTGTGGGTGAATGGCCCCCACCCATCACTTTGCATTATAACATGTTGGGCCTCAAAAGTATTGGACTAGGGCAACACACGTTAAAACTGTTAGAATAAAAAATAAAAAGAAATAAGTAATCGATAAACACGACTAAAAAACATATGTACTATATGATGAAATATATTTTATGATTAGTTATTTATCTCTTCAAAGAGTATCTATCAAAAAAATATTCTAAAACCACATCGCATTATCTCCAATTTTGAATCAGCACCTGTTCATATTTCCTTTTTACAATTATTGGGCATTGGCCTCCTTTCTTTTTCAATGTCATTTGATGGAGCCATCTGTTTTTGAATAAAGCCATCGTGTGGGTTAAGTGATGATATTGTCCATGATTGGTACAAACTTGTTTTCAATATTTACATAGTATGTTTATTTATTTTATGTTTGGTTATATTATTATTCCATGTTTAACATTAATTTTATTATGGATTCTTATTATATTTTTTTTAATAATACTTAAATTTACTTATAATCTCTCTTAACCCTTAAATAAGAGAATTATGTGTTTTAATGTAATCGAATTTTTATCATATTTATATTATTTTTTGCATCATATTTGCAGAGGTCATAATTGTAACCATGTATATTGTACATGCATCAAAGATAAAGACAACTGATGTGCGTTAATGTGGGTTGCCACGTTTTGTCGAATACTAGGTGGAATTTTTTCTTTTTTCTCAAAACAGGAATACTAGTTCTAATTCAATGAATTACGAAAAATGTCAAATTTTATGATTAATTCGTCTATTTTACTCCATTTACATGATTAACTTCATTCCACCAACATCACTAACCAATAAAATAGAGGATAAAAATTAAGTTTCAAGTTGATAAGCCTATTTCATACATTTAATCTTAACGTCTTTTACTTTCGTTTAAACATAGCATCATGGTGAATTTGGTTAGAAATTTCTTGAGAGAGTTTGAGTTTTCACCTCAATCTCTCTATTTAAAAATTTTAATTATTTAGGTTGTTGAATGAGTAATAAAGTTAGGGTCTTTTGGATCTTTGCAATGTTTGAACAATACTAATCCTGTTTGAACCAATATGCTTTCATAATATTGATGGGATTTTTTGTAAGTCAAAATTTAAAATGTCATCATTTGAAAATTTCTTTTTATAACAATATGTGGAGGTTTTATTAGAAAATTCTTCTACCATAGTGATTTTTTTTTCAAAATCTTTATCTGTAAAATATTATGAGGATTCTTGTATAACAATCTATGAATATGCTACTTCTTTTGGATAAACCTCTTTAAGAAAGTTTATTAATATTTTAAAGAGATTTTGGTTTATATAAAACAATCTCTCTATTTTTTGAAATCTTGGTTGCTTCAACAACAATTTATTTGAGAAGATTTTTCTTTTTGGATTGGGCTATGACTAATGCAATTTCTGAGGATTGAAAGCGAGAGACTCGATCTATTTTTTGATATGGGTCTTGTGCATCCTAAAAAGATACATCATTTGAGGGTTTTTTACTAGGATGATTCCTTATTTTCTTCTTGCAAACAAATTTCATACCATGATTTGATGGGTTTTGAGGAGGATTCTTCTATTTTCCTTTTTCCTTTGTTTCTGAGTTTTGGGGACATTTTTGAAAAAATCTTTGGTGAGAAAATTAGACAAAGAATTATTTGATACATTCAATTTGAAAGTTAAATA
This sequence comes from Gossypium stocksii, assembly GCA_020496765.1. Taxonomy (NCBI): domain Eukaryota; kingdom Viridiplantae; phylum Streptophyta; class Magnoliopsida; order Malvales; family Malvaceae; genus Gossypium; species Gossypium stocksii. The sequence goes on along the minus strand of CM035631.1, from coordinate 18,186,351 downwards.
TACTCAAAATTGCTTGTCATCTTGCAAAAATATATTTTGAAGCAATATTTTAAATATCCTTTTAAAAAACTTCTTTTGCAGATTTGCAATCAATTTGTAAAAGAAACTTTTGATTTAATAAATCACTTTAAAATTTTGTAATGCACAAAACAATTGATGAAATTTCTTTTTTAATTGTACTATAATTTTTATAGTTATGCTATAGAAACAAAAGGAAAAAAGTTTACTTATCCAAAAGGAATATGAAACTATCCATTTATTAGATAGAGTCGTTATCGATAAGTTTAAAGAATGAAATCCGAAACACAAAGAATATATATTAAGATTGATAGAGTCTTTGTCTCTTCCATATCAACAACATTTAGAACTAATTTACAAGGAATGGATAATTTCTCAAACATAGGCCAACCTATTGACCACGCTGTAATGTGCGTGCACCGAGGCTATGAATAACACAAATACTAATAATAATCTAGCGGTGTACTGCAAGTCTAACAAATCTAATTGTAATATTTGTAATGTTATAATGGAGCACCCGAGTATTCCAAGGATTGAACCTAAAAGAGTTCTAAGACAAAGTGATTCCTAAGCAGCAAACAAACATGCAACTAAGAAGTCTAGTTAACTGCTCGCTAAGTGCTATATTACAACAATTCATAATCGAGGTTAAATCACACTAATTGACAACCTAACACTAAAAAGGACCAAATTGTAAAACAGTAAAAGTTAAGCAATTAACAATTCAATAAATAAAAGCGATTGGTTGACTTTCATATTATTGATTAGTCTTTGGATTAGGTATCTAAAAAGCTTAAATTTTTAATTGGCTCAATTTTACTTCTCGGTCACCATTTTACCAAATTAAACAATTTAGCTTGGTTTATCTATTGACCTCACAGAACTAACTCGGGACAACAAAATTGGTGCTCAATTAGATCTCCTCTTGGTCTCACCTATTTATATTTTCCCTTCTAAATTTAGAAGTTTATTCGATTTGGTCCAATTTTTACGATTTAGTCCCTATACCAAAAACTAACCAAGCAACATTTCCATTAACCAATCACCATAGATTTAGTTACTTAACATCATTTCCGTACAAGCAATAACCCAACATACATTTAAAGCATACATTAAAATAAACACAAAAGACAGGGTTAAAGTTGTTGGAAAAAATCAGGTTTGGAAAACACAGCGGAAAATAAATTTAGGGAAAACATAGTTTTAATTCTTTTTTCCAAATCAAGATCTTGGTTGTGATATCTATTGTAATAAACACTTAATTAAAATTGTATCTTTTTTATTCGTTTAGGATGAGTGCTTCAATTGAGTAGTCTTCTCTGTTGTCCTCAAGCTCATGTCTGCCGAGTGTGGGCTCACTTTGAATTAGAAAATTTTTCACAAAAATTACTAGTAGGGTAATTTCACAATTTCTCTAAACTTTTGGGTCAAGTTGTAGATCAAAAAAATATCTCTAGAAATTTTCTAAAATAATCTCTTCAGAATAATAACTTAAAGCTCTTTTTATATAAGGAGAGTTTAAAGAGTTCAACTATAATTAAAATTAATCACTTTAATATTAAATTAATAAAATACTATTAAGATAAGTATTAAATTTAATTTAATATTAAACTATTAAAATAATATTATTTTTGAAATAGTTAATCTGAAATTAAATTCTCAGGTAGAGTCCCAATAGGAGTGTAACTCTTCCACTACTCAACCACCGAAGGTCAACTACCTCTGGCCATCGGGACACCGTCGTCGTAGCTACTAGCACTACCATGTCCATTTTTGCAGGTGTGACACCCTTACAGCACCCCAAGCAAGTTCGGCTGCTTTTAGTTCGATCCAGTTCAGTGACAACTTGTAACACCCCTAACCTGTATCAGTCGCCGGAACAGGATTTAAGAGCATTACCAGAATTTACAGACCAAATTCAGACATTTCAAATTTCCATATCAGATATTAATCTTACTGTCCCTTATATTAGCCCTCGAGGCCCATTTATACTTTAAAATTGAATTAGGACTAAATCAAAAACTCAGAGAATTTGTTTCGCAAAATTTCAAATTTTTCCAAGGTACAGGGCACATACACCTGTGTGGTCAGGCCGAGTGACACACCCATGTCTTAAGCCGTGTGGTATTTGAGGCAAGGCACACGGTCGTGTCCCTAGCCCGTGTAACTCTCTGACTTGCAATACGTTTAAGTGTAGGGTTACACGGCCAAGCTGCACGCCCATGTGCTAGGCTATGTGTCACACACGGCTGAGACACACCCCCCTGTTTCTGCCCGTGTAGACAGAATAAGGCTATTCCCAAGCCCTATTCCTCACCCAGTTTCACCTTCCACCTACATAAACACTTAAACATATTCCCAATTCAATACAAAACATTTAAACCAAGTAAAAATTATGTCAAATGCATGATATTTCATCACATATAACTGTTATAATATCATGCTTACTAATTCATTCATTACCCAAACCAACATTTATACCAAACATAACAATCCATGCTTATATAAGTTAATATGAACATAACTAAAGTATAATTTCTAATATTTACTCCACTATTTCAATTCTTAAACATGCCACATAAAACATTGTATGTTTAGCAAAATTTACCGGTAGTTGGATAGTGCGATTCAATGTGTTGATTCGATCCTTCGAACTTATTGAAAATCTACAAAGAACGTATAACAACGCGAGTAATCTTAATGAAGCTTAGTAAGTTCAATCGGTTAAACATTGATCTTACCGAACTTAATATAATAAACTAAATTGTAAATAATTCATACGTTCTTCCTGTCAAATACACATAAGTCAATGAACACATTTCTTCATATCAATATCATTAATAGTCAATATATCTTTTAAATCATTCATATAGGTCTTTTTACCAATTCTTACTGAATCGAGGAACGACTTACGAATATAAGTACATCGTTTTCTTTGTGCCATAGTCTAACTATGGTCTTTCACATGCATTGCCATGGCCGAGCCTTGGTCTTACACTCGTAGTGCCATAACCCAGTTATGGTCTTATCATCAGAATGTCATAGCCCAGCTCTGGTTTTACTTATAAATACTGTCATTATTCAACCATGGTTTTACGTTCAAAGTGCCATTACCCAGTTATGGTCTTTTTATTAAAATGCCATAGCCCAGCTATGGTCCTACATATAAACATTGCTATGGTCCAACCATGGTCTTATCCGTCAATTCCTCCTTTACACCGAACGATTGTACTCAATCCTGTGTTCCCTTCACTTCGAACATTCACTTTAATTCCATAATTTTACAATAATCTTATTTTCACAAATGATATAAATAAATATATATTACCAGTCATCAAATTAACATATAACATTAAAGTTTAACTATACGAACTTACCTAGATTGAATTATAAAATTGGTAGTAGTTCAGGGACTATTCAGGGAATTTTCCTTTTTCTCGTTGATCAACGGGCTCTTGATCTAAAATGTAAAATTATTCATTCATCAGTATAGATTTCAATTCTCATTCACTTCACAATTTATACCCCTCAATTTTTGAAATTGCAAATTACCTCAACTTTTACAGTTTTTGCAATTTAGTCCCTCACCAATTAGCCCATCAAATAAGCTAATTTCTCTAAATTAACATTTTATCTAAATATTCAAAGCTATTACATAGCCTTTGATAAACAGAATTTAATACCAAACCTTAAGATTTAATCTTATTCATAATTTGGTCCTAAAAATAAATTTCTATTAAAATTACTGGTTAAAATCATCATATAACAAAATTAAAGCCTCAAATCCATGTTAATTCATCATAAACATCCAGCACTCATCAATGGTAACTTTCAAAGTTACCCATAATATAAAAAAACTAATGAATTAGATAGTTGGACCAAATTGCAAAAGTCTTAAAAACACAAAATTTACAAGAAAAAGGCAAGAATTGAACTTACATGAAGCAAAATAAATAAAACAAGCTTAAAACCTTCTCCTATGGCGTTTTTAGTTGATAAATTGAAGAAGAAGAGCCTAGAAAAGTTTAGAATTCAATTTATTTAATTTAATTTCACAAAATTTATAATTTTGCCCTTTAATCTTGTTTTCTTTTCTGCTTATGCTGCCTCATGCCTTTATTTTAGGCATAATTGCTCTTTAAGTCCTCATTTTTCATTAATTAAGCCATTTAATCACGATTTCTTTAATTAGCAAGTTTTGCGCCTTTTTCAATTTAGTCTTTTTTAGTTAATTAACTATCGAAACGTTAAAACTTTCTAACGAAACTTTAATACTACCTTAATGACACTCCGTAAATATTTTTTATAAATATTTACGGCCTAGTTTATGAAATCGAGGTCTCGATTCCTCATTTTTGGAACCATTTAACCTAATAAATTCTTTTAAATCACAAATCACTAATTCAAAATTCTTTCTAATATCACATTTAACTCATCAATAATAAATAATAAAATTTTTGAACTCACTTCTCAGATTTAGTGATCTCGAATCACTTTTTCTGACACAACTAAAAATTAAGTTGTTACACGACTCGACCAGTTCAGTCTAGCCACCGGTTGGATCGTCAGCCTAGTTTCACATATCAGGCTTGGTTCGACCAGTTTTTGGGTCTTGTTCTCAATTTTGGGCTATCAGGCTCAATTTACGATATAAGGTCCAATTTTCAAGTTCAAATACCCATTGGGCCAATTATCTGACTTGCAAATTAATTTTAAAAAATATCATATTAATTTTAATTAATTTAATTTTACTTGATCAAAATTAATTTTTCCAAAAATCATTTAGATTTTCCAAATTAATTTTTCAAGAAAATTTTTTAATCAAATTCTCTAGTTGAACAATTCTCATGACCACCTAATTGAATTCCACATCGAATAAATCGACTCAATTAAATTATATCCAAAGTCGTAGAATTTTTTTCTCATTCAAATGCAATTCAATTAAGCTTTTATTGAGCTAGTATAGGGACCAATCGGACATATACAATTAGGCTCTATTAATTGCAATTATGTCCAGAAGGATCGCTTTGATAAATCACAATTACTTAATCATGGAGTCAGTCCACAAGAAGTATCATGATTGAAAAATCCTTATTGTATACTCTTTACAAAAACAATTCATCCAATTGTTTTGTCCAGTGACCTCGTCTTGTATGTGTTACCCTCATATGATATCCTTAATTCCTTTTAGTTAAATTCGTTCACTCAATACAGTCTTATTTTATCTTATTGTCACCATTGTGCCTTTTTAATGATTAATATGATTACTGTCAACAAATGACTGTGATAAATTGCTCGTTCGTGAACAAGCAACCCATGGCCATATTCAATATTTATCAATCCACACAATGTCAATGAGAGGATATCATTAGCTTTTTAATTGAGCTATGAATTCCACTATTGCTTGTAAAGCCATGCCATACACAAGTCATGTACCTAACATACCGGCTATGGGCTCGATCATCTTTAGAGCATAAGCCTCCACTTATATCAAAGCACATGAGTTGCATACGCCTGGTTGGTGACTAACTCAGGATTTAGGTAAATCACACTATGAATGTCACAAGTGAATTAATTCACAAACAGATTCAGAATTAATTCATCTTGGGTCTAGTCCAATGTATCATTCTACCAATGAATACATCTATGTCTCTACTTGTGGAGTCAATTGCTTCGATAGCCAAGACTAGCCATCTCCATAATTGGAATTGTAGACGACATAATAATTCTTCTCAATATTTAAATCAAATGGTCACTTCGATTCTTTTACGGGATTATGGACTTATTTAGATTATCTACTGAAGTAGGTTGTCTTTTTCGTAATGTAAACATTCTTACAATGCTACTTATCTTTAGTTTGAACTTAGGCAATCAATGAACTAATATTTGCTTGTCACAATTTCGCTATACATGCAAAATATGAAAGAAAAAAAATACAAAAGACATAATAGTGAAATGCGAAATTAACTTTATTTATTTATTCATCGTTCAAATAAATAGAAAACAGCTACATGTTTACTACAATATGGACACATTTTTCAACAAAAGTAACCTTAGTGATTTCTTCATGGTTGCTTGAGGAAGATGAAGGTAGCAACAATAGAGATGAAAAATACCAATAAGGTCCAGAATTTTAACTAAGAAAAAAGAAATAGAGCTGAGTTCTATTAAAAGCTATGGATTAAAATGAAAATATAAAGAAATTTTTTAGCACCAAAGTGCTATTAAGACAAACGTATAGTCAAAACTAATTAGTTAACAACTAAAACTAGAAAAGTTCTAAACTAAACCCTAGAAAAGATGAAGAAAACTAACTAGAAAGCTAAAGAGATGAAAGAAAAGTAAAGACAAAAAGCTCTCTTAGTTCTCAGCCAAAAGTGGCTTTTAAATATCTGATTACAATAAAAAAAAAGTTAACTAGAATGCCCATAGAAGCTATGTTTTGATTGGGTAATGTGCTGGACAAAAGACTACCATTACAACTAATTTTTCCCCATTAGGCAGTGGTGTTGCGACACCTAAAACTGTGGCAAATTTGTGGATCTTGGTGTTGGATCTTGTGCCCTAAGTGTAATATTTTGGTCTAAGTACACTTGAAATTTTTTAATCAGATTGATTAATAAAACTATTCATGAATTACATATTGATTAATAAAACTATTGAACTATTGCACTTCAGTGCATCCTTGTACTATTTTTGTATATCTTATGTGTTTTGTTCAATTTACATTGGGCCTCCATTGAATAATAAAAGACAAAAATAAAGCTAAGAATAATATGACAAGATTATGAGTTAGTGATGGAATGTCAATGAAAGCAATTATAATGATTGAGTTATAGTATAGAGTTACTAATACTAATATGTTTTATACTTATTTATTACAATGTTATTGTACTATGTTTTCATTTAATTAATAAAAGGCAAGTTTAATTCTCATTGTACTTACTAAGCATTCATAAGCTTAACGCGTTATTTCTAATGCGTAGGTAAAATCGTGAAGTGAGGATTTGCCAAGGATCAATGGCTTTGGATCTCATCATATTTCAAGAGCTTGGAGAAGAGTATGCTATCTCCACTACTTTGTTTTTAAGTATATGACATGTACCTAGGTGAATGTTTATGTAAGTAAATAGGGAACTAATTGATTCCCACACTTGAGTTTGATGTGTTTTAGTGGGTAAATATAATGTATTATTTGGTATATGAGTTATGGTTTGTGTTTGGAATGAGTATGAACAATTTTGGTATGGTTTGGGTGTGTTTGCAAACAGAATTTTTAGGTCTCCTATTCTAGGTCTTGAGACATGTGAAGTGTGTCTCGAGACGTACAAACTTCGAAGGTAAAAATCTACAGTAACCGAGCCATGGCTCAAGACATAAAGGACTTTGTGTCGAGATAGGACAACATCGAAGCTAAACTTCTATAGTGTCATGGCAGTGTCTCAAGACATGTAAGCCTTGGTCTTAAGACATATAGACTTGCAGTTGAATTTTTTTATTCCAATTAAATAAGACTTGAAACAAATTTTATATGCAATTAATCTTTATTAATAGTCTACTTATATTCCTAAAAGTGTAAAAAGGTCTTGAATTCACTATTAAAAGTTTAATTTAAAAGTGTTTGAAATCATAAATGTATGCTCAATGTTCAATATAACATTCATTACTTGAGTTCACTCGGGTAAGGAGTGTTACACACGTGGTAGTATATAATTAGGCCCCATGTAAACTTTTGTTAGGAATTAGGATCGCTAGACGGAGGTATTAGATTGATACACAAGAATCAAAATTCAATTATCACATTAGAAAAATTAAAAGTAGAGGAACCACAATGAAAATTTTGTTAAAGTACAAGTGTATTTTTTGCCATTATCCCAATTTATATTGATCATAATACAAATTATTATAATTCTAAAAATTTAACATTTATATTAAAGTGTTTTTACATCCTCAATCATATTGTTACAATTTTTTAACAAATTTTTAATAAATAATATAATATATATTAATTAATACATAATTAACTCGTGAATTATATATATAAAAAACTAATTAATATCTATATCGTTAGATTTGATCCACTTCAATTAAATAAAACTTTACTCAATCTTCTTTTAATAGATCTGTTTATATTTGATTTAAAAATACATATAATTATCATAAAATTTTTTCAGCACAACTATATTTTAAAAGAAATTAAAATTTAAAGAATTGTAAATTTTATTAATGATGGAACCCCATATGATGTCTGATAACTTGTATTTGAATTGTACTAATTGCGTTGATTGTGAAAAGACATTTGAGTTGAGTAGTGACCATTGAATAAGTTTCTTCGGCTTGAATTGGGTTAAAAGCACGGAATGTATTTGCACCATCACCATCTTCAAATAAAGTATTCTCTACGGTAGCACCATGAATAGCATATAGCAGAGCTGGGCCCAATACACCGACAACTCCCATCATATGAAATGAGTTTAATGTCCAATTATGAAATCCTTAAAAAAAAAGGATGAATCGAAATATAGCTGCTACACCAAAACTAGGCACAAAAAACCAACCAGACTAACCTAGTAGATAAATCAGGAATACAGAAACAAAAACAGCAATTAGACCAAAGAATGCAATTGCGTTATAAGGTCGCAATTGAACAGATCAAGCAAGTTTAAATTGACGTAACATAAAACCTATTAGCCCGAAAACGTCATGGAGAGAAACAAATGTCCACAGACCATCTAATTGAAAGTAAAATCTCTTTTATGCTCCAGGACCTCATTGTAACAACAAAGAATGTGCTAAACTATTAGATAACATGGATTTAAACTTAGTTATTATATTAAATCAATTTTAAAATAAATTTAACAGATGAAGATAAATTTTCGTTCACCGACAAGTGACGCTAGCAAAACACAAATCAATCGAATTTCCAGCTTTGGGAAAATTTTAAAGAAAGTCGGTACTTCAAGCCACTGATACAGAAAACGACACTCCGGATCTCCGCCATTCGCCGTCGTTTTGAAGCGTTTCTCAACCATGAAACTTCTCGGCCATGTCGATTCCCACAAAAGCCAAACGTCGATCAAATTCGCGGCCTTTATTTTTATTTCCGTCGCTTCCTTTTACTTAGGCAAACACTGGTCCGACGGTTCCCGCCAACTCATCTTCTTCCCCCGCCAATCCCCTTCTGGAACGACGTCGTCTTCACCTTCCATCGCTCTTTCTCCTAATCTCAATAAAGAATTCAATGTCTCCGCTCTCATTGACACTCCGGAACCTCCTCGTTCAGCTAAAAGCAAAGGAAAGTGGGCGTCGGGGTCTTTGAAAGCTCCGCCTCCACCTCCAGAGTTCAAGATTTACGGGATCGTAGATGAGAATGGTACAATGTCGGATAAATTTGAGATCGGGGAGTTTGATACGGATTTGGTGGAGAATTGGGATAACGGAACGGAGATTGAGGCGGAAACGGGTAAAGAGGATGTTAGGTCTACCTTGAGGGTGAAGAAGTTTGGGTTTTGCGGAGAAAATATGAGAGAGTATATACCGTGTTTGGATAACGTGGAAGCGATTAAGAGGCTTAAATCGACGGAGAGAGGGGAGAGATTTGAACGACATTGCCCGGAGAAAGGGAAAGGATTGAATTGCTTGGTTCCAGCTCCAAAAGGATATCGTCCTCCGATCCCCTGGCCTAGGAGCCGCGATGAGGTAAATAATTCTATTTAATTTTCAAAAATACATGTTAAAAGTAAATAGAATAGCGAATTATTGATGTAATTTTTTTCTAGATTATTTAATTACTGGGTCTGAGCTCGGTGAATACTTAAGCTTTAGTTGGAGTCACTAGTGGAAAAATTAGAATCAACACTATCTGAGTTGGCTTTTTTCTGTTTTTGGGTGTTTAGAAAGTGCAAATTAAATAGAATGTAGAATATCGAACTGAGCTTGTGTGATTGAGTCATGAGTTGATAATTAGAGCCAACTGGCTGTTTCGGAAGTGGTTAGGAAGGAGAAATTAAATGGTTTGTAGTTTAGTTGGACAAGGAGAGTTTGCGTTTAGTGTAAGATTACATGCCTTAAAGTACTAAAATGGATTTGGCATCTTTAGATCTTTATAGGAAACATAGTGGAATGAAAAACTATAGACAAGCTTAACTTATGTGTGTGTTTTAGGACTGCATTGATGCGAAATTCCAAAATCTTAAAATTTGGAGCAAGTTACCCTTTGCTTTTGTTATTTTAATCAGTTTAGTCCTCTAAAGTCTAATTAAAAACAAAAACTTCTAGATGTCATATTTTAAAATTAAAATTATTATATTTACTTTAATGATTAATTTATTAGTATATTAATTATGATTATAGTTATGACTTATAAATTTATTTCAACATGAGTTAGTTACTTATTGATATATAAATTGAAATAAAAAAAATAAGAATTATAATAATTTGTTTTAATTTTATAGAAATTGAGACAAAAAAATTTTAAAGGAACTAAACTTGTTTTAAAAAATTAAATTCTATAAATCTAGTAAAATTTACTTCTAAGTAATCTTACATCTCGCCAACCGAACCTCTAGCCTAATGAACAAAACAAGGTAATGTAACATACTGGGTATTCCACTTTGTAATTTAACATTCTCATAATCCTATTACGAAATATAATCTTACATTCCTACGCCCCCTTAAAAATGAGAATTTAATTCTCATAAAAGCTCTCTAATGATTGACCAAATAAAGTCCTTTTTCAATCTTCTATGTTATATTTCAACTGAAACTCTTGTTTTCTTCATGTCTAAGTAAGCCTCCTATGGATGACTATTATTTGGGTTCATTAAGGTTATATTTGACTTGCAATGTGGGCTCCCAAGCTGCTCGATATGATTTAAGTACTGATCCCAAGCCTTCAACTCAAAAAACCTGTATTGAATTTGTCCAGAAATTTCTGCTTGCGCAATCTTTATTAAAACGGCTATAAGTTGAGCCTCTGGACTCGGAATATCATATTTCAAAGTGCGTTATGAAGCTAAGAGACAGCTATTTGATCCATAATGAGACAACTCAACTCAGTAATGCTCGAAACTCATTTAAAAATACATTGCAAGATGGATGATGTTCCAAACTTAAAAAAACTCTATACAATTGTTCCAAATGAAAGAAGAATGAAGAAGATTAGTGCATTTTAGGTTTTGAAAGCAATTTTAGCAGTAAAAGCTTTAAAAGATCTTTTCTTGAAAAAAAAAGCTCATCAATGATCAAGCTTTGAAAGATGAAAACTTTACAACTCTAAAAATCTTGGGAAGTAACAAACTTTAAAAGAAAACAAGAGTCAAATCACTTGAACTCTCAAAATGCTATTTGCAACTCACAGAAAAGAACAAAATTTCACTAAGGAAAATTATAATTTATTGGATGTTGCTATTTATTGGTCAAGTTATAAGAGTTTAAAAGAATAATTGGTTGTCTAATAGGGGTATACTGTTTTGATGGATAGGTATGGTTCAACAATGTTCCTCATACACGTCTAGTAGAAGACAAAGGTGGCCAAAATTGGATTTCTAGAAAAGGGAAGGATAAATTCAAGTTTCCTGGAGGTGGCACACAGTTCATACATGGGGCAGATCAATACCTGAATCAGATTTCTAAGGTTGTTATTAAAATTTTAAATGCATGTAAAACTCCAAGAAATTTGGTCTGTGGATTTTGTTTCTGATTATCAAATTCTAATCTGTATATCCAGATGGTCCCTGATATTACATTTGGACATCAAATTCGGGTTGTTTTGGATGTTGGATGCGGTGTGGCAAGTTTTGGTGCCTATCTGATGTCACGGAATGTTATAACCATGTCTGTAGCTCCCAAAGATGTCCATGAAAACCAGATTCAATTTGCACTTGAGCGTGGAGTGCCTGCAATGGCGGCAGCATTTGCAACTCGCCGTTTGTTGTACCCAAGTCAAGCCTTTGATTTGATACATTGTTCTAGATGTCGTATCAATTGGACTCGTGATGGTAAAACTTTTTGCTCCAGTCTTATCTAGTGATTTTCTAGCAGCAAGGAAAAGGGAAATATTAACAATTTCAGTACCTTTTGAATTTTCATCTCCTGTATATGCTCATTCTGTCTGGTCTCTTTTTCACTTTTCCTGTGAGGAATTCCTGCGATACCAATTTCCATCTCTTTGCCAATAAGTTTACCATCTTCTTCTACAATTTCTTCTTAAACAAAAAACCACTTTTACCCCTTCTTGTGTATGTCGCAGAAAATGCTATTATGTTTCTTTAGACGTCTCTAGGATATTTTTTGTCATGTTTTCTTCTTTTACTGTTATAAAGTTAAATTCTGGGATACATTCTAATGCATCCTTCCATTCTTATGCTGTATAATGAAGATGGAATTTTGCTTCTTGAGGTCAATAGAATGCTTAGGGCTGGTGGATATTTTGCTTGGGCTGCCCAGCCAGTTTACAAGCATGAAGAAGCCCTTGAGGAACAGTGGGAAGGTATAAATTCTGGACCTAGGATTCATGATAATCATGCCAAGAAATGTGATAACTGTATACTCATGTGTACTAGAAAGTCCAACTTTAAATCAAACATACTTTATCCTGGTCGAGCATTTCTTCATGGCCTGTGTTGTTTTGATTAAACATGTTGTTAGCAGCTTGTACGGAATTACATATTAGATTTTCTGTACATGATCTTTTTCTTATTTTCTGTACTTTCAGAGATGCTTAACCTTACTACTCACCTCTGCTGGAATCTTGTAAAGAAGGAGGGATATATTGCTATATGGCAGAAGCCCTTGGACAACAGGTGTTATTTAAGCCGTGAAGCTGGGACTAGTCCTCCTTTGTGTGATCAAGATGATGACCCAGATAATGTTTGGTAGGTTCATCACTCTGCCTTTTATTGAAAACCGATGCATAATGAGATGCTTAGAAAGGTGGTTTTGTTTCTGATGCCTTTCATCAGTTAATATTTGTCAATTTCATTTGTATATAGTTATAACGTCCTGAGGCTCCCTGGATTAATTTTAAATGTATTCTGAACCTATAACTTAATTAGGCCTTTTTATTTTACTTATCCGAGTAGTTTTAAGTTAGTTACAAGATATGTGCATAATCTCTCAGGTATGTTGACCTGAAGGCCTGCATTAGTCGACTTCCTGAGAATGGATATGGTGCAAATGTTGCTCCTTGGCCTGCTCGACTGCAAATTCCACCTGACAGGCTGCAGAGCATACAAATAGATTCGTATATAGCCAGAAAAGAGCTCTTCATGGCAGAATCAAAATACTGGAATGAAATAGTGGATAGCTATGTCCGTGCTCTTCATTGGAAGAAATTTCAACTGAGAAATGTATTGGACATGAGAGCTAGCTTTGGAGGGTATTCTTTAAACCTAGTGTTGGACTGTACTGCAGGCATATACTTGCTTCAGCATTTCTCAAATCTATGATTTATATATTGTGCAGATTTGCAGCCGCAATAATTGAGAATCAACTTGATGCTTGGGTTCTAAACGTGGTCCCTATTAGTGGGCCCAATACCTTGCCTGTTATTTATGATCGTGGATTAATAGGGGTCATGCATGACTGGTACTTTTTCTTTACCATAATTCCAATCAGGAAACTCTGTAGTTTATTGTATAGTAACTGATGCACTTTCATTGATGATTTTTAATCATTACTTACGCTCTCATGTACAAAAAGAAAAAAACTCATTGCTTAGGATCCAAGTAAAGTTATCTACACCTCAAATAAACCCTTCCCTTCCAGCTTTTACCTCTTTCATGTTTCTGGATTACATTGCTTTTAACCATTTCCTTGTTTCAAAATGTTGTACGCTTAATATTTGTTTCGTCACTCTCATCCTATGGGAATACGATGTAGGTTTTGTCTAAACCGTTGAGTATGCTATGTTTGTTTTTATTGCTTCAACCGAGTTATTTGCTAAATCTTGTCTAATTTACCAGGTGCGAACCATTTGATACATACCCAAGGACCTATGATTTTTTGCATGCAGCAGGCCTCTTCTCTATTGAGAGGAAAAGGTACACCTTAATACCTTGAAATTGGTCTAGTTTTACTCTGCTATCTGATTATTGAAGTTCTGGTCATGTCGGGACATTGATTTTTGCTTTAAAACAGAAGATTTCATTTGGCACCTTAAATGGTGAAATTCATTGTTGAAATGAATATTCAAGGTCCGTAAAATGGTTATTTTATAGCAAGAAAGGAAGATGGTATCTGATAGGGGCACCACCACTGGGATTTGGAAGTTCATTAGTTATGGTTCAGTTTATTTATAATTTAATTATTTGTACTTGTATGTCAGGTGCAATATGTCTACAATCATGCTTGAAATGGACCGGATATTGAGACCTGGTGGACGTGTATACATACGTGATTCTCTGGATGTTATGGATGAGCTTGAAGACATTGCAAAAGCCATGGGTTGGCGGCCAACTCTACGTGATACATCCGAAGGTCCTCACGCAAGTTACAGGATCTTGACATGTGACAAGCGTCATGGTTGAACAAATTGGAACTATTAAGTATTATCTGTGATGTTTAGTAATGCAACTTGGAAAGATAATTCGACAAGCGCAGTCATTTGCAAGCGAAAGAAAGAAGCTTGTGTGTCGAAATTTGAACTGCAGATAAGAGGATTGAAGGATGCAAGTCATGGAAGGGGGGGATGCTGAGGAGTTTCAGCTCTTATAACTGGTATGCTGTGTGCTATAGAGAAGGATGATGTCTTGGGGTGAAAAGTAAAACTCTTTTCTAACTTAATTGTAACATATACGGTCATTGTAGGTGCATTTTATTTTTCTCTAGGCAGTAGGAGCATTGTCTAGATTCCAATGTGACTGTTCAGTTTTTCTTTTAAAATAATGATGTATTCGGAGACTCATAATTCTTATCTGATTGTGCCTTGGCACGAGTGTTGGTAAAAAAGTTAAAGCCATTATTCGATTTACCGTTAGTTAAAAGCCAATTCCAGCAGATCTATTTGCGGTAATTTTAAAACTCCATAAATAGATTTTTTTTAAAATTTTTCTACTTAAATTCTTTCTGTCTTGAATTGATATTTAAATTATCACTTCATTATCTGGTTCAGTCTATTTTTTGTACGTGTTAAAAAAATTAACCGTCATGTGATGTTAGTCATAATATATCACTTGACATTCATAATATGTCACATGAAAATTAGTTTATTTAATTAAAAGCATTAAATTTAAAATAAAAAAATATTTTTGACTTTGACTCAACAATGATAGTCATTGATCATATGTGTGGTGTTATTAGAAATGTCATGTGTTTTTTTAAACATTATATATATTATATTGATTATAATATTAAAAATTATGTATAATATATATTTAAAAATTTTAGAATCAAAATTTTAAATATATAAATAAATTTTAAAAGTCAAATTAATATATAAAATGGAGAAATTCTATAAAAATCTTAAAAGGGTATTGAATTTTTTTAAAAAAATACAAAAAAAACCTTCAATTTTCAAAGATATACATTCTAGAAAAATTTTCATAAATTTTATTTATTTCAAAAACTAAGTTCTAGAAATTTAAAACAATATATTTAAATCCAAAACAATTTAAGTTGTTTTCTTTTTCTTTTTGCAATTTCAATTTTTATATGTTATTGAGTTTTAAAAATTTTAGAATTTTATAAAAAAGTAATTTTAAATTTATTTTGAATTTATTATATATGATTTTTAAATCAAAATAATAGATATAATATTTATAAAAAAAAAAGACATGTAGGTGATCAACGTCGGTGAATCAAAGTCAAAAGTAACTTTTAATTTGAATTAGATGTGATGAAGTTAATTAGAATGTAACACATTGTGATTGGGTACTTGAGAAATAAAAAGGTGAGAAAAGTAGTAAAGCAAAATTGAAGATGAAGGATAGGGGAAATAAAAGCGGAGTCAACATCATAAAATCTAACAAAATCTAAGCCAGCGGTGAAGATAATGACGGGTTAAGAGACCAAGATTCCAGGTGTTGTATCCGAATTGGATATTGGTGTTTGTGAGCCCAACAAGTATCATCTTCTCCGAATCAAATCGGATCATGGGTGGAGATGGAATCCTATCCTATAAACTCACTTCTCTTCTCTTATCTATCTGTCCTTTCACGCGCTGCAATGGACCTTAGCTTTTGACCTTTTTTAAAATACAACAAAAACTTTTCTGTAAATGGTTTTTTATTAAGGGTTTATGTGGTTGAATTATTATTTTAATTAAAAACTTTTTTCTGTATTTAACAAAAAAGAAATGATGCCACTATCAATACATAACTAAAATAATTCAGGGTTCCACTGTCCACCATGAATAGGGAGAAACCTAAGTTGTTCCAATATCAGAACATACTTCAAAAATCTGTAATTTAGGTTAATATTTGGTCCGTAATTAAATTGTAATCTCTAGGTACATATTTAATCTCTCACTATCCTTCAAAATTTATAATTCGTTGAATCATTCTGAACAAGATAATATCTAATTGAGTCTATTGACTTCATGGACAAAACTTTAACTACTTGTAAATTATCTATCTAAATTGTGGATCTCTTATATCACAAAGGTCTTCTTTTTTTTTTCACTCATGAAAGCAAAGGAAAGATTTCAAAGCATAATAGTTACCTTCCATTAATATATTATTTCGTAATTTGTACTAACTTCTCCATTGTTGAATAATCAATTATATATATTTGACTAACCGATTGAGTTCTAACTCGATTAGCATGAATATTATTATTAATGCAGGAGGATGTAGATTTGAATATGATAAAGCATATTATCCTTTTATTTATTGGTTGAAAAGGAGGAGCTGAGAATAGTTACAAGCATTATGTTAAGAATAGCACATATGACCACAACTTATAATGAGATTATTTAAAATATATATATTCGACTATAATCACTTTCATATTCATGTTATTGAGTAATCAATTATGTTGCTTACAAATTTCAATATTCCGAATTAATTTACATGCTCCTTGTCGAAACCATTTTTTGAAAACGGGAATCGACTTTTGAAAACGAAAGTTGGGGGTCGCCACCAATCCTTTTTGAGGTGTAATTGGGCTACCTTATAAAACATTTTGGTCCACGAATTTTAAAAAAATGGGCTCGGGAGTCGGTTACGTACGAGGAATGATTAGCACCCTCGACACGCTCAAAATTGGTACTTAATTGATTAATTGGTATCTTAAATGTCAAAAATTAAAGATTTGGACAGAGTTCAAAATGCGATCCTCTTTTTATTGGCTTTTAAAACATTTAGGTAAGTCAAGTGTGTATTAAAGACCATCTCACCTCGAGGTAAAACATTACATCCAGTACGTTAGGACACAACATTTTTGACCCTCAGATGTGAGCTTGCCTTTAAAACGGGTGTTTTAGCTTTAAGAGGATATTCGAATATTCAAAACAAACAAAGAAAGCGAAACCCAGTACGTTAGGGCACGATCCTTTGAATTCTTTAAATACCGAACATTGCCTTTATTTTGAAAAACCTTGAGAGCGAACCGGTAAAAGAATATTCAAATATTCAAAACAAACAAAGAAAACGAAACCCAATACGTTAGGGCACGATCCTTTGAATTCTTTAAATACCGAACATTGCCTTTATTTTAAAAACAATGGAGAATAAATCTTTAAATAAATGAATTTGGGCGATTAAAATTAAAAACGAAAATAATGATAGGTCACATGAAAATAACATTACAATAATAAACTAAACAATGCATATTAACAATAAAACATAGTAATAAAAAAGGTCTAATGACAAATAACAAAATGGTAGTGGTAACATGTTAATAATGGTACGAGCAAAAGAAGTAAAAACAATTATACAAATATATAAAACATAAGATAATAGAAGAAGGATTTCTAATAATAATATACATTAATAACAAGAAAATAGTTGAGATAAACAGAGTATAATTTTAAAAAACGGGATCTTCAAAAAAATAATAGCTGCATACGTATAATTAGGAAGGATAAAAAAAATACACAATATACAAGCAGAGTAATATGAAATCAATAAGAAAATATATATATGAAACAGTTAATAGAATTGTGCGTATATATATCAAATAATAATTTTAGAAGTATTTGAATTTACTATTGTACTAATTTTAAAACAAAGAATCATATAAAAATTTAAAAAAATAAAAAATAAAAAAATAAGAATTTGGTAAAACCCTAAGAAATTATATACAATGGTTTTAAAAAAATATTTATTTAATATATTAATAAAAATAATAGTAATAATAAATAGTACAAACTGTTATAATAGTAGAATATAACAAATAATATTAGTAATAAAATAATATTAACTATTAGCAGTAAAGTATAACAAAATAATAAAAATAAAAATAATAATACAAAAAAAATCTAATAATAATAAATATAAAACTCAAATTAATTAATTTAATGGCAAAATAAAAAAATAAAAATGGTTTAAATTGAATTAAAAATAGCAATTTTGGGGCAAATCAAAAATAAATGAAGGGAAATGGACTAATTTGAGCGTGCGAATAACAAGGAGGGACCAAAAGGGAAACAACCCCTACCCTCCAAAACACACAGCTTCAAGGAGACAAAAATGCAGTCAAAACAAACTTTAGGACCCCAAAAAAAATAAAAACTTAATTGCAAAACAATAAAAAACGGAAGGGCTAAAAACAATTAGACGAATTTAGAACAAACAAAGAAATTGAAATGAAATGGACAAAATTCTTACGTGATTGAAAGTAGAAAGAAAATAATTCAATTCCAATGGAAATAGAAAAAGAGAATAATCCAACTCCAAATTGACGTAAGAATCCCCAAAAGTAATCCCCCTTTAAAGAACTAGATACCCCTATTTATATACAAGGGATTTACTAAAAATAGCCTAACTAATTTAAAAATAAAATAAACTAAAATAATATCTTTCTATTTTTAGCCTTTTACCAAGTCAACAAAATTGGATAATCCCTTGGTTTTCTCCATCTTTTTGATTTGGCCACAATTTAATGATTGTCTTTCAATTTGGCCCTTTTTAGCTTCGGTTATTATTTTTTCGAGCCCAGGCCAAAATTGGCCTATTACAGCTGCCCGTCTTTGCTCATTGTCGTGTATCGGGAATAGAGCAAAGACTTTAAAAGGGCCAATTTTGCCTGGGCCTACCGAGTCTTGTCTTCTTGATACTCAACCTCTTCACGTAGCTTTATTCTAATCCCCTACATCTCCAGCGGCATCGGACTTGTTATTTCAATTTGCTCCACTTCTGCTCAATGGAGATAAGGCTTATGGCTTACATCTGCTCTGCTCCTGCTTAGCGAAGATAAGATCTGCTGCATTTAACCTGTTCCACTCCTGATCAATGGAGACAAAGCTAGTGGTTGAAATCTACTCTATTGCCGATACATGGAGATAATATTTGTAGAAATTTGATCTGTTCCACTTCTGCTTAGTGGGGTAAGATCTGTAATTTTAGCATGTTACCTTACTACTTAAGGGGTTAAGGCGCACCATCCTCGATCCGCTCCACTACTGCTTAGAGAGATAGACCTGTAATTTTAGCCTGTTACCCTACTGCTTAGGGGGTTAAGGCGTACTGTCTTCGATATGCTCCGCTACTGCTTAGGGAGATAAGATCTGTAATTTTTAGCCTATTACCCTACTGCTTAGGGGGTTAAGGCGCACTGTCTTCGATCTGCTCCGCTACTGCTTAGGGAGATAAGATCTATAATTTTTAGCCTGTTACCCTACTGCTTAGGGGGTTAAGGCGCACTGTCTTCGATTTGCTCTACTACTGCTTAGGGAGATAAGAGTTGTAATTTTTAGCCTGTTACCCTACTGCTTAGGAAGTTAAGGCTCACCGTCTTCAATCTGCTCCACTACTACTCGGGGAGCCAAGATCTGTAATTTTTAGCCTGTTACCCTACTGCTTAGGGAGTTAAGGCACGCTGTCCTCGATCTGCTCCACTACTGCTTAGGGAGATACTATCTGTAATTTTAGCCTGTCACCCTACTGCTTAGGGGGTTAAGGCTCACCGTCTTCAATCTGCTCCACTACTGCTTAGGGAGACAAGATCTGTAATTTTTTAGCCTGTTACCCCACTACTTAGGGAGTTAAGGCGAGTGGCCAAAATCTGCTCCATTGCTGATACATGGAGATAAGATTTTCCAAAATTTGATCTGTTCCACTTCTGCCAGTGGGATGAGATCCGCTATATTTAGCCTGTTCCACTTTTGCCAGTGGGATGAGGCTGGTGGTTTGAATCTGCTCCATTGCCGATACATGGAGATAAGATCCACCGAAATTTGATCTGTTCCACTCCTGCCAGTGGGATAAGATCCACTATATTTAGCCTGTTCCACTTCTAATCAGTGGGATAAGGCTGGTGGTTTGAATCTGCTCCATTTTCGATACATGGAGATAAGATTCATCGAAATTTGATATGTTCCACTCCTGCCAATGGGATGAGATCTGCTATATTTAGCCTGCTCCACTCTTGCTCAGTGGGATAAAGCTTGCCAAAATTTGTAATTTTAATCAATCTTGCTACACTGTCCACTGGAGAATCCATCTGTAGAAGTGATTTCCTAGGTTTATGCTTATGCCAAATGATTAGGATGCCATGGTAAAAAATGGGTCAAATGCTCCTAACTAAATGTATTGTGAGTGACATTTGTATGAATGCAGAATGCCATGAAAATGATCCCTTTTTAGGTTTTCATTATTCTTTGTGTGTTAAGGTTATCATTTATTCGACGTGGGTCTTCTTGCTCAGTTGATATCTTCTGACAGAGAACTCGTAAAACCAATCCCATTTTGTTCGACTGGTTTGCCCCACTATAACTTTAAGGTCTAGTCCATTGTACTTCTGGGACATAAAGCTTGCAGTATCTTCAAACCCTCCCACTACAACTTAGAGGAAATCCATTCCCACCATAATTCAAGGATATAGGATTTGACTCTTCTTCCATCAATTTGGTCTGTTACACCATTCCTTGGGTGTCATGACCGGATGTATATGTTTAATATTTGCATGGATGTAGAATATCATTTTTCTCTCGAGAATGATCCCTTTTAAAGCTTGGGTTGACATTGCTCGTTATTTGTCAAGATTGTGTTACCAATGCAATATTTGCCTTTGACAGAAAATCTTAAGGGGTAGTCTCTCAAACAATTCCAACCCCTAGGCTTGGTAAGTTCTAAACAATAACTTTATTTCAGATTCCCGTATTTATTTAGAAACTTCTAGAGTAATAAGTAGAACTCATTTTGTGAAAGTATTATTAGTCCATTAATCATTATTT
Organism: Gossypium stocksii; assembly: GCA_020496765.1. Taxonomy (NCBI): domain Eukaryota; kingdom Viridiplantae; phylum Streptophyta; class Magnoliopsida; order Malvales; family Malvaceae; genus Gossypium; species Gossypium stocksii. Next base: position 18,164,999 of record CM035631.1, on the reverse strand, counting down.
CAATGTGAAATACTTGAAAGAGATCACAACAAGGGACAAAAACAAAATTAATTAAGAGCATAGCTCGAAATAATTAAATTAATCAAAGATAGCCAAGGTAATAAAACAAAATTGATTGGGGCGTATCTCGAAAAGAATAAGGTAATCAATGATAACAAACATGGGTAAGATAGAAAAATAGGTGCCCCAGATATCGCAGCCTGAGCTCTTCTGTACAAAATTCTTGATGATCATTTTGAGCTCAATAGTGTTTAGGGGATCCGAAGTACTTTGTCAATGCCTCATGATGTAGCATACTTCCTCATTGTTAACTCAGGCATAGTAAGACTACCGCATGCCTCACTTTTGATCAAAATTTAATCTCATTGTTAACATATTTAATCTCTCACTATCCTTCAAAATTTATAATTCGTTGAATCATTCTGAACAAGAAAATATCTAATTGAGTCTACTGACTTCATGGACAAAACTTTAACTACTTGTAAATTATCTATCTAAATTGTGGATCTCTTATATCCCAAAGGTCTTTTTTTTTTTTCACTCATGAAAGCAAAGGAAAGATTTCAAAGCATAATAGTTACCTTCCATTAATATATTATTTCGTAATTTGTACTAACTTCTCCATTGTTGAATAATCAATTATATATATTTGACTAACCGATTGAGTTCTAACTCGATTAGCATGAATATTATTATTAATGCAGGAGGATATAGATTTGAATATGATAAAGCATATTATCCTTTTATTTATTGGTTGAAAAGGAGGAGCTGAGAATAGTTACAAGCATTATGTTAAGAATATCACATATGACCACAACTTATAATGAGATTATTTAAAATATATATATTCGACTATAATCACTTTCATATTCATGTTATTGAGTAATCAATTATGTTGCTTACAAATTTCAATATTCCGAATTAATTTACATGCTCATTGTCGAAACCATTTTTTGAAAACGGGAATCGACTTTTGAAAACGAAAGTTGGGGGTCGCCACCAATCCTTTTTGAGGTGTAATTGGGCTACCTTATAAAACATTTTGGTCCACGAATTTTAAAAAAATGGGCTCGGGAGTCGGTTACGTACGAGGAATGATTAGCACCCTCGACACACTCAAAATTGGTACTTAATTGATTAATTGGTATCTTAAATGTCAAAAATTAAAGATTTGGACAGAGTTCAAAATGCGATCCTCTTTTTATTGGCTTTTAAAACATTTAGGTAAGTCAAGTGTGTATTAAAGACCATCTCACCTCGAGGTAAAACATTACATCCAGTACGTTAGGACACAACATTTTTGACCCTCAGATGTGAGCTTGCCTTTAAAACGGGTGTTTTAGCTTTAAGAGGATATTCGAATATTCAAAACAAACAAAGAAAGCGAAACCCAGTACGTTAGGGCACGATCCTTTGAATTCTTTAAATACCGAACATTGCCTTTATTTTGAAAAACCTTGAGAGCGAACCGGTAAAAGAATATTCAAATATTCAAAACAAACAAAGAAAACGAAACCCAGTACGTTAGGGCACGATCCTTTGAATTCTTTAAATACCGAACATTGCCTTTATTTTAAAAACAATGGAGAATAAATCTTTAAATAAATGAATTTGGGCGATTAAAATTAAAAACGAAAATAATGATAGGTCACATGAAAATAACATTACAATAATAAACTAAACAATGCATATTAACAATAAAACATAGTAATAAAAAAGGTCTAATGACAAATAACAAAATGGTAGTGGTAACATGTTAATAATGGTACGAGCAAAAGAAGTAAAAATAATTATACAAATATATAAAACATAAGATAATAGAAGAAGGATTTCTAATAATAATATACATTAATAACAAGAAAATAGTTGAAATAAACATAGTATAATTTTAAAAAACGGGATCTTCAAAAAAATAATAGCTGCATACGTATAATTAGGAAGGATAAAAAAAATACACAATATACAAGTAGAGTAATATGAAATCAATAAGAAAATATATATATGAAACAGTTAATAGAATTGTGCGTATATATATAAAATAATAATTTTAGAAGTATTTGAATTTAATATTGTACTAATTTTAAAACAAAGAATCATATAAAAATTTAAAAAAATAAAAAATAAAAAAATAAGAATATGGTAAAACCCTAAGAAATTATATACAAAGGTTTTAAAAAAAAATTTATTTAATATATTAATAAAAATAATAGTAATAATAAATAGTACAAACTGTTATAATAGTAGAATATAACAAATAATATTAGTAATAAAATAATATTAACTATTAGCAGTAAAGTATAATAAAATAATAAAAATAATAATAATAATACAAAAAAAGTCTAATAATAATAAATATAAAACTCAAATTAATTAATTTAATGGCAAAATAAAAAAATAAAAAAGGTTTAAATTGAATTAAAAATAGCAATTTTGGGGCAAATCAAAAATAAATGAAGGGAAATGGACTAATTTGAGCGTGCGAATAACAAGGAGGGACCAAAAGGGAAACAACCCCTACCCTCCAAAACACACAGCTTCAAGGAGACAAAAATGCAGTCAAAACAAACTTTAGGACCCCAAAAAAAATGAAAACTTAATTGCAAAACAATAAAAAACGGAAGGGCTAAAAACAATTAGACGAATTTAGAACAAACAAAGAAATTGAAATGAAATGGACAAAATTCTTACGTGATTGAAAGTAGAAAGAAAATAATTCAATTCCAATGGAAATAGAAAAAGAGAATGATCCAACTCCAAATTGACGTAAGAATCCCCAAAAGTAATCCCCCTTTAAAGAACTAGATACCCCTATTTATATACAAGGGATTTACTAAAAATAGCCTAACTAATTTAAAAATAAAATAAAATAAAATAATATATTTCTATTTTTAGCCTTTTACCAAGTCAACAAAATTGGATAATCCCTTGGTTTTCTCCATCTTTTTGATTTGGCCATAATTTAATGATTGTCTTTCAATTTGGCCATTTTTAGCTTCGATTATTATTTTTTCGAGCCCAGGCCAAAATTTGCCTATTACACTCCTATATTACCAAAATTTTCAGATTTTTTCATATATAACGCTAAGTACGTGGGCAAAGAAGGAATCTTGATCACACAATCGAGAATTAAAGGTAGCATATTTGATTGTTTCGATTGTTATTTTTAAATAATTGTTTTTGTTTTATTTTTTCAATTAATTTAGTTATTACATAAATTGTTTTTGTATATAAAAAACATAACTCCACTATGTTTTTTTTTTTTCGTTTTTACCATTTTGCGTATTTAACTTTTTTTTTAGGCATCTAACTTTATATAAAATTTATTCCAGATATTTCAAAATGAATCAAAATTGAAACTGTACAAAAAAAAAAATATTGATAATTTGCAGCAGAAGATAGAGATGTAAAAGAACTTATATGAAGATCAAAGCAAGATAAAGGAGGAAGAAAAGGGAAATTTCTACAAAATCTCTATGTATTTTAGGTGTAAGTTGCATTTTGGCCTAATGTTATTTTTTATTTTTATTATTTTGTATCTCTCTATTTTTCTTTTTCTTTTTTTGTAATTAACATCTTTATATATTATTAATAAAATAAGTGTCTTTTCTTTACATTAGATTCAGCAATATCATTTATCAATTTCAATATTTTATTCGAGATTCATATATGGAATAAGCAGATGGGGAAATTGCATTATGAAACCCAAATCTTGACTGGTCAAACATGATTCATATCAATTACAAACCAGGGTTAATTCCGTTTTAAGAAAACATTTAATTTGATTAGTAATACATAAATTTAATTAGACAATAAACCAATAAAATATTTGGACTAATTATAGTTTTGCATCAAGAAAATATGAAAAATCTTCACACCCATATCTTCTTTTCTTCGAATTTCTCATCAACTTCACATCTTGCAATTAAAAAATACAATATATTTTCAGAATAATAATTATATTTAATTTCATCACAGCGGCTGATTTTTCTTCAAATCAACCACAACAACGCTAACATTATCCGTACTGTGCCTGGCCAAGGCCAATTTTGTTAATAAAATTGAAGCATCCCAACAGGCCTTATCGGAACTCTCGGCCGTGCCACCCTTCAAAGCCGCTTCACTACTCGGTGACACTGGTGGTGACACCGGTTTTTCAGCGCGTAAACACATACGCGCAACTCCACATGCTGTATCATTTGGTACCACATCCCATAACCCATCGCTCGCTAATATCAAACACTCCTCTTCCCTTTTTCTCTTCGTTATTGTCACCTCAGGTTCCGATATAACAAAGGGTTTTAAATAATTATCCCCTGAAATATAAAAAAAATTATTAAATTTAAATTTTGTAGAATACAAAAATTAAAAAAACAAGGAGTTTTTTTAAAGATAAAAGCTTACCAATTGCTCTGGACATTGCTAACACGCCAAGAACACGAGGACCATCCCAGTAAATTACTCGGCCACCGGCTTCTTGGATTCGGAGCATTTCGTCTGGTCGGTCCGGCTGAAATAAAATAAATAAATGAATAAATCTTCTTTTTTTAAATTTCAGTGAAATTTATATATAGAAAGTAAAATATCTCACCTTGTGATCGTCGGAAAGAGGTAAAGCGACGCCGTTCCGGCATAAAACAGCGCGCGAATCACCACAGTTAGCAACGATGATCTCATCAGGCGTAACGACAGCAACCACTGCGGTGGAGCCAACGGCGTCGCACTGTGGAGTTTGAAGTTCGCATCGGCAACTTGAACGCTCCTTAGCGTCCACCGTCCAATTTTGAACTTCCTTATCCATTCTCTCAAAGCTCCTCTCCATCGTCCGCTTCCACTCCACCGCCTTCTCTCCGCCGCACGCTTCGATTTCTTCTTTTAATATCTCATGAAATCGATCTTTACACTTCATAGCAACCTATAAAAGTAAAAAACGGAAGTTAGCTAAAACTGAAAAAACTGAAAAAATTCTCAATAATAAACTTAAATTTAAGAATTATTTTGAATTTTTTAGTACATGAGAGCAGCCATGGCCGTCGAAGACGCCGTAAAAGTTAATATCCGACGACATTTGAACTTGCCGGCTTTGTTTGCAAAACGAAGGGTGAATCGAAACGGCGTCTTCCATATCTCGTCGCCTTCCGCAAACGGATATCATGCCGAACTTCGGCGATTCCTTTTCTTCTTCTACGGCTTCTGATTTTACTGCTCCATTAAAATTTAGACTTCCATTAAGTTCTTGATCTTTCTCAAGCTTATCAGTATCCGAGTTTTGAACAGCGTTATCACAATCACGAGAAGTCGGGCGAACGAGATCGAGCTTCTGACGTTTCCGGCCGTTCTCTAACGGCGGTAGAACAGCAGCTTCGGCCACTAACTTAAACGGTAAAAGCTCCATTCTCCGGCGACGAGAAGCTCTTGAAGTTGGTTCAACCGGAGCCGCTGCTTCACTTTCTCCAACAACTTCACAGCAAATTCCCGCCAGTCGATTTGATTACTAATTCTTTTTAAAGAAGAAAAAAAGAAAATCAACTGTTTTTACCTGACGAACAAGTTCTTTTTCCCCTTCTTTTCAGATTGAAGCAGGACCCATAAAAATGGCAGAGATTGAAGTTTTTGTACTGAGAGCTGGCCACACCAAAACTACGGGTAGACTGCCCGTCACCCCCGGGCAAAGCGGTACCCGACACGTACAGTTGGTGTGACGTCGATTTACCTGAATTACATGAAGGTAATCAGGCACCGTCCATTTGAGCACATTGGTTGATAATATGCCACGTGTAACTTCCTCCTGAGTGATGTTGAACTCTAGCCAATGCTTTTACGACACGTATAGATAAAAAATGAACCTTGGTTTCTCTGACACCCATGTGGTCCCATTAATCACTTTATTAAATTTTAGGGAATTCCTACAAAAATAATTAAAAAAATAGAGTAGCAAAGGTAAAATTACTTTTAATATATTTTATAAAATACTTGTATTTTGCTCAGTTGACAGTTGTACAATGAAAGTGTCTACGTAACAGAGAAGATTAGGACACGTGAGGAACCACATGTCAAAGATCTGATCAGAATATCTGAGCTTTCGATGAACCTAGCAATTGACACGTGTTATAGATGACGTGGATCGAATGGTGCGCACTAAATCTCTGGTTTTGGAGAAATATTATAGTGTACCGTCCTCTTTTTGCAATTTTGACACTTACCTAATTTCCCACTTACTCCCCCGTCCTTTTTTTGGAACTCACAATGCCCCCCTTTTAACAAGATTTTATAGATTCAGAAATTTTATTTTATTTTTTTAAATGCCAATTTACTTTAATTAATTAGTTTCATATTACTTAAAATTTAGATATTTGGTAAAGTTTTAATGTCCTAAAATTATTACTCTTTGAATTGGAACGCATACAATAAACAAAGCAGATTAAGATTTAGGACTACTTTGGAAATATTCTTAAAAATGCTTTTGAGAAAAAAAATACATTTTAAGAGAAGTTAAAATTTTTAACTTTAAAAAAAATAATTTTGGGTCAATTTTTGTTTTGGAAGAAACACTTTATTTCTCAAAAAGCAGCTTATTTAAGAATGCTTTTGCCCCAAATAGTATTTTTTAGAAGCAATACTAAATACATCCTTAATCCACTACAATTCCTTCTTATACATCGTTACTAAAATTATTTGTTAAATGTATAAATTTAGTATTAATTGTGAATTTGTTTAATTTTATGTTATTTTAATTGATGTGATTTATTTTAAATTTTAGGGTTAATTTGATGAAGACTAATTGTTAATATTATTATTTAATTTTAAATTTTCATTCAATCAATTTTAAAATTTAAATTAAACACTAAAACTTAACATTATTATCTTCAAATATTAAAATATATAATTTTTGTTAAATATGATGCTTGTTGATTTTAATAAAAAAAGATGTAAAAAAGAGCGAGAAGAAGTTAAAAATGATTGCAAAAAAGGACGTAGTTTCTTTGTTAAATACTTGAAAACCCAAAGAACACATGTAGAGAAATATTTGTATTTTTATCTGCCTACGGAAAACGTGGAAGTAGAACCCTAGGGCCTAGGCGAGTCGTAAGCCACCTTAAAGAGAAAAAGGTTAATAATCAAAGCAAAGGATTCCATCCAGTTAACTGTTGCCACGTAAAAGATTTAGCTGGCAAGCATGAAGTGACACCTCAAAAGATCAGTGCCACGTGACTGGTGAAACCATTATTTTTTATATTCCATATATTGGGTTGAATTTTTCACCTAAATCATATGTTTTGAACGGTGAACCGTTGGCTTAAATTGGCTTGGTTTGTGGTGATCTGGGCAGAAGCTCAAATCCTCATAAACCAAGTCTATTGGAGCCTGTTCTGCAATTCATTGTTGAAGCATAGATAATTGTAGAGAATCTTGCTAAATCGGGTCGAATAGTGCTGATTTAGGCAGGAATTTTTGCCCAAATCCATCCAATTTGTGGCGATTTGGGCAAAGATTTTTTACTCGACAAGACTATACAATCTTTAAAAGCCCCACTATATAAACCCTTAAAATAAAATAATAATAATAATAAACCAAAACCACCCCACTTTTAAATTCAAAATTAATCCAATTTCATCTGTTATAATTCAGTAAAGTTGGGTTTGCAAAATAAAAATATATTATCACATGATATTTAAAATAAATACATATGTTTAAGTTTGCAATTATGTTTCAAAATTAAATAATTTTTAAACAAATATGTGAATGTATATTGTTGATCATTATAGTGAAACTGTTAACGTAGGAGTACTTAATAATTATCAAGTAAATGACATTCGTTAGTGATAATTGTAATAGTATCTTCGGGTATACTTAGTGCAATGGCTAGGGCTTATCGTACTCTAAGATGTGTTAGGAATCAAGAGCAAAGAGAAAAGTTGGCTATTCTTGAGGTGTAATTAAAGAAATATAGAATGAATATTAACAACACTTGTGTTGTTGCACACATAATTGCTATAAACCGCATAATGCAAAATCTAATTTGGATGTGTTATATTGGTAGTAGGCTAGAAAAACATACATATAAAATTTTTTTTATGGGGAACATTTATTTATGTAGAGAATGAAGTTAGGTTAGATAGATTATGGTACGAAATGTTGAATAAATATTTTGTAAGAGTATTGCACTGGAAGGTGCAAAGTGAATTGTCTAGCTTTTTACGGACAACAACATTTGTAAAACCATTCAGGAAACTCGAGAAATTCATTGGATGATAAATTTAGTCCTTAACGAATAACCAGAAAATTTTATAGAATCTATACTAATGGTAAAAGAGGTCATGCTTCAAGACCTTGTACAAGCTTAGGGTTTATGGTTAGAATACCATAGTTATAATATTTAGATATGTAAGATCTAAAATTTGAAAATGTTAATTAAATAATTTGATTCGGCCTATTGTTTATTTTACATTTATTAGGTTTAGCAAATATTCATTCAATATTCCCACTATATTGCAATGCATATTAGGTTATTTAAAATTGAACTTGAAGTTTTATTGATGACATATTGCACTTCAACTATTCATTCAGTATCATCAAGAGCATTTCTTCTTCGCCCTTTGATGTTGATGTCCACATACATCAACCTTTTCTGTTTGTGGTTCCTCTTCACCTTAGCAAAATTGAGTATCATCGACCCGAGCTATAAAGCCTCACTCTCGATGGGCTCCACTTCATTCTCTTTATTGATCTCAAACATCCTGGATCACTTTGGACAGTCTCGCATCTTATGCAGACTACAACATATGAAGCACTTCACAAGCTTTTTTTTTTTCATTCTTTTTTACATTCTTGGCTTCAATAGAATGTACAATCGAACCAAGTCTCATCGTTGCTTTGTCTGGCTCATCATCCCCTTTAATGACAAAAAAAGTAGATTTCTTTGAACAATCCCTCACCATATGTAGACCATCACAAAGGAAGCATTTCACTAGCCCCTTAGGTCTATTGTTGGGCTTCTAATTCCCATTAGGTGGTTTCCCCTTGCCACTATTCTTACTATTGCCACCGTTGCTATTTCCATCTTTCTCATGGTCTTCCCCACCATTGCTCTTCTCTTTGGGTTTGGAAGACTCGAACTTGTCTTTCTTGGACCAAGCTCGATAAAAGACTCCACCTTGACCATAGATACAATAAGCTTAATGATACCTTGTCGACTCAACTTTTGCTTCGCTCAAGGCTTCAACTCGTCTTTAAACTAATAGAATGCTTCTTTCTTACTCAAGTCAGAAATTTGGAGCATCAATTTACTGAAGTGTTTGACATACTCTTAAGAAGTGCCTTGTTGTGTAAGAAAATACAACTTAGCTCGTGATATGATTCTGGTCACATAATATTATGATGCAATTTAGAAATATTCAGATTGGCTCAAACGAGAATAAAGCTTACCATTCCAATTGGGTTGAGCCCAATGTCTATGATGGTTAATTGGGTTCAAGTGTAGATGAATTTAGTGATGGGCTTTGATTAATTATGGGACAATTTTCAAAGAATTTAATTAAGTTTATTTTAGTTTATGTTTGCATCTTTCAATTAATATCTTGAACTATTAATCTGCATCTTTAAATTATGACTTGCATTATGTGTTCTCCATTTAATTATGTCATTCATTACATATCTCTTATGTTAATAAAGGTTGTGTTTTAAATTATATCTTGCATTATGTAACTCATTTGTTCATTTAGTTTGCATCTTAATTAAACCATGCATTTAAGCATCTTACTTGTTAATTATGTTTAAGCATGAATTAATTTCATAAATTTGTAAAGCGTGTCATTTATTTTAGTAGTTACTTTTTAATGCATAAGTTATAGTGTGTTTATTTCCATTATAAATAGGTTGTTTTAGGTTGAATAAGAATTTGAACAGATTGCAAATGTTTAAATATTAATTTATTCTTATTTAGGTGACTATTCAAAGGACCAATGAAGACTCTTCAAATTTTGTTCGATTTTTTGTACATTTAAAGCTTATTCATGGTGCCAATTAAAGGGAGGAAAACACAAGCATTAAGGCATTCGATTTAGGGGAAAATGTAGGGGTCATAACTAGCTCAGTAAAGGAGCATTAAGCATTCATGAAGAAGATGACTTTTAAGCTACACATGGAATAGTGAAGAGACATAATCTTTCAACTACACATGGTTAAGTGAACAGACATGCCTTTTCAATTATTCACCATAAGTTATAGACTCAATTTAATTGCATTAGATGAATGTGTTAATGGCTAGTAATGGTGTCGAATGTGAAAGCTCACATCTAGGTTTATATAAACTAGAATTTGAACATTTGTAATGGACTTTTGCTTGAATTTAAAAATCAGGCTTTTTTGTAAGTGTTGAAACCATTTTTTTTTGAAAAACGATCGACTTTTATTTTGAAAATGAAAATGAACATGGGAATCACCACCAATCTTTTTTATTTAGGTGTGATCGGATCACCTCGTAATTTGATTGTTTTAATAAAATGTTTTGTTTTACTAAAATAACGATTTTGGTCTATGAAATTCGAGAAAAAGGGTTCAGGAGTCGGTTACGTACGAGGAAAGATTAGCACCCTCGTAACGCCCAAAATTGGTACCTAATTGATTAATTAGTGTCTTAATGTTGAAAATTGAAAATACATAAAGAATTCAAAAATACGATCCTCCTTTTTTATTAATATTAATTTTACAAAAATATTTGGATAAATCGAAGCGGATGCTAAAGATTTTCTTGTCCCAAAGTAATAAAATGTCACGTCCAGTACGTTAGGACACGACATTTTAAACCCTCGAGAATAAGCTTGTCTTTTCATTTTTAAGAGTCATTCACTTTAATTTTAAAAGGACATTTAGTCATTTGGGTCAAACGAGAAAAATCGAAACCCAGTACGTTAGGGCACGATCTCTCGAATTTCCAAACATGGAATATTGCCTTTATCTTATTTAAAATTCATGTGTTTTGAAATTTAAAGGACTATTCGACTATTTAGATTGACGAGGAAAATCGAGACCCCGTAAGTTAGAGTATGATTTTCTCGAGTTTTCCAAATTCGAAATATTGTCTTATTATTAAAAATTCATTTTTTACGCATTTGGGTAAAGGTTAATGTAACACAAATTCATAGTATACATATACATAACGAGATAATAAACGCGATGATATAAACAACAATCGCAAGAGTGAAAAAAATCAATAAAATAGGCAAATAAAAAAATGCTAATAAGAGACAATAAGTGAATAAATGAAAATTAATAAAAAGTTTAAATAATAAGATAAGAGAAAAGTTTGAAAATAAGCAAGTAAATAAGAGAAAATATAAAATAAAATAAAAGGGTAATAAAAAAAAGGTAACAATAATAATAATGTAAGCAAATACGAAAAGAAAATATATAATGTAATAATAACAATATAAAATTAATTAATTTAATAGTATAATGATAATAATAGTAATAATGCAATAATAATAAAGTAGAAAATAATAATATATTAATAAAAATAATAAAAAGATATTAATAATAACAATATAATAAGAATTTGAAATAAGCCATGGATGTAAAATAAAGTCAAAAGAATAATAAAAAACAATATTAAAATAAAAATAAAGAAAAACAAAAGTGGAAACTAAAAGGATTCGATTAAAATTAAAAATGAAGTCTAAGGCGTAAAGTATAGGTAAATCAATAAATATGAAAATAAAATAAAATACAAGGGGTTGAAGTTAAATAAAACAAGTAAATAAAATGCTAACGAGAATAAAAAGAAAAGTAGAATCTTGAAAATAATAAAAAAAAAAGGGAAGAATAAACAAGATTAAATGGTCAAGGGACCAAAATAAAAAAGAAATGAACTTTAAGGGATAAATTAAAAAAGAAAGGTTGGAATTTAATAAATGACTCAATCAAAACAAAATTAAAAGGATAATCTATAAATAAATAAATAAATAAAACAAAATTAGGGACTAAAATAAGATGCGCGAAAATGAATGGGATTAAAAATGAAATTATTCCAAGCTCCCTTCTACGTTTGTCTTTTAAACTGACTCAAGAGACAGAATAAAATGTGCGTGGCCAAATTAAAAAATAAAAGGACTAAAATAGGACAACCTAAAAAGGCGGAAGGGCTAAAAGGGGAAATAGCCCATTTTGCAAAAACACGTGAATCCCAGAGTTAAGGGTCGGATCGACCCGTTTCACTTCAAAACGACGTCGTTTAGTGTCAATAGGCATTAAGCCAAAACGACACCGTTTTTTACATATTATATAAGCCCCAAAAATTTTTTAAATCTTCATTTCAGCACTTCTCTTCAAAAAAAATAAAAATAAAGCTCTCAACTCTCTCTCAACCCATGGCTGGCCATGCTCTGGTCGTCGGACCACCGTCGCGACTGTCGGTCTCCGATGACGGCGCCGTTGTCCACGATGACCAGAAAATCGAAAAAAGGCCATTTTTTGGCCGTTCGACTCCCCGAGCCCAAAATCACACCATTTATTATCGGAGATGGTCTCCTTGGCCACCCACGGTAGTCCAAACGCGAGAAAGGTGAGATTTTTCTTTCTTTTTTTTTTTTATTTCGTTTGCTTCTTCAACACAAGAAAAACAAAAAGAAAAAAGACGAAGAAGAAAAAAAGAAATACGAAAGTAAAATGAAATAAAAAAACCACATTTTGAAACGTTTTTCTACTTTTGATTCTCTTTTTGTATTTTTGTAAAAAAAAAAGCCGAAGCCATTACATCGTAGTTGTTTATGGCCTTTATAGCCGAAAAGAAAAATAAAAATACAATATTTTTGCTCTCCTTTTTTCTTTTGCCATGCCTGTCTTCTTTTGTTTGGTTTGCAAGTACGAAGGCTAGTTATGTATTGAGGTGCTGACATGGAGGAGCGGTGGTGGTGCTGACGTTGCGAGGAGCTGCGGCCGCTAAGGTTTCATTTTTCTTTTTCCTGAAAATTAATTTAATTTTGGGCCTGGGTTTTAGGGTTAGTTTTGGGTTATGTTTTCTTTAGGCTGTACTGGTCATTGTTTTAATTTATGATTTGGGTTTTTGTTTTATTTTGGTAAATTTGGGCAGATGTAACAAATGGACTTGGACTAAAATTTTTTTTGTTTTATTTGGTTTTTTCTTGTTTAGTGGGCCTGGGAAAATTTGGGCCTGTAGAGTGAGAAAATTTTCTTTAATGTTCTTCATTGAATTATTTTTGAACTTATTAAACTTTTGAAGTTTGTGGCAATCAAAATTATCTTATCACTACGTTTTTTCATCCCGGGGTGTGGTGACTTCAATACACCAAGGTTCTAGTATTCTGTCAAGTTTAAGTGGGTCGTAGTTTTAATATAGCTACGGTTCTTTAAAGAATTCAAGTACTTCGGGTTAAGGTTTTCACCGTTTGAACCATTTCAAGATGATTCTTCACATTGAGCTACTTTTTGAACATCTAAGCTCAGGAAATCGCATCACCTCGAGTCTCCTTCTCAACATACTATAGGTAAAACTACTTTTTCAGTTCTTTCTGAAACTTCTCCCAAGTTTCGATTGTGGTTCCATCTCATTTCTTATCTGTGAACCTATGACACCACTGTAAGAGAGTGAAATTAGTAAAATAAAATGACGCAGTGTATACCTTAGTGGCATCATCCTCGATGCCCATCACACGGCAGTATTGTTCCATCCCTTAAAAGAAATTGTTCTCATCTCTTGCAAACCTTGTCCCTTTAAACTTATTTAGTTTAGGAACATCCATGTTACGCTATTTAAGAGTCAAAGCCAACATCTTATTATGCTACTTAGGAGTAGCTTTACAGATAGTAAGCTCCACATTGAGCTTCGTAACTTGTTCCTTCAAAGTCATTACCATGGCTTCGAGAGTATTCTTCTTCTTTATTTGATCACCCCTAGTGGCATGGAGGGCCTCTTTCATCACATCCCAATTGACTCTAAGAGTTTTCGCTACATAGTCCCTGAGTTGCTCTTTCATCAAGTCCAACTCATCGGTGTGTCCTTTGACTATCTAAAGGGCCTCCCTCACATCCCTCATGGAGCTCCCAAGTTTGGCGACCCTGCCTTTTAAAGCTAACAGCATATCCCTCAAGCTACTAGCTTTTTGTCCCTCTCACGGGTTTCCATCAGCACAACATGTTCTTCTACTCCTTCCGACATCTAAATTAATGTCTTCAAATATTAGCTCGGATATCAACTATCACGAGGTTAGAACTTTAGTTTGGGCAAACCGAATTACCTTAAATGATTTCATCGGTTTAAATTTACCTAGTCAGTGTGACATTTTATATCCGACTCATTTAGAGGATCTGAATATAAAATGCCACCTTCAAATGCCATAACAACCTATGTTACTATTTCACTTTATTTAAATGGTAGTATAGTAGTAAAAATTTTTATAAAAAAAATTCGATAGCATTTCTGCTTATTTTATGTAAACCCACTATAAAAGAAATAGATTTCACATAGTTTATGACAATTCCAAGGACACTAGAAGCATGCCAAAATCATCCATCCTAAATCTAACAAATATGCCACAAATGACACCTCAACACATTTTTAACGTTGCAAAATGATCACATACATTTATCAATATACATACTTACTGTAATAGCCTAATTTTTAGTGGTGTCGGAAACACTGATTCGAGATCACTAAATCTATCGAGTAAGTTTGAAAATTTAATAAATTAATATTTATGAGTCAAGTGTGATTTTAGAAATATTTTTAAACTAGTGAATTTTGTGATTTAAAAGAATTTATTAGGTAAATTGGGTTAAAAACGAGGTATCGAGACCTCGATTTTATAAATATTTTTAGAAATATTTACGGAGTGCTATTGAGTTAGTATTAAAGTTTCGTTAGAAAATTTTGACGTTTTGATAGTTAATTAATTAAAAAGGATTAAATTGAAAAAGGTGCAAAACTTGCTAAAATGATTAAATAGCTCAAGTATTAAATAAAAGAGGACTTAAAAGGAAAATTAACCTAAAAATGGTAGCTTGGGCGGCATGGGCTGAGAAAAATTAGGAAATTGAGTGAAATAAAGGCAAAATTGGAAATTTTGCAAATTAAGCAAATAAAACAAAGACTAAATTGAAAATCTAGATATTTCTTCATCATTCTTCAGCCAAAAAACACCATAGAAAAGTTCCTCTAAATTGGTTTTTCATATTTTTGCACTATATTAAGAGTCCAAAGAAAATCAAGGAAAAGAGAAATTATCCGAATAGTTCCTGAGCTATAACAAATTTTACAAACTAGTTCAGGTAAGTTCGTATGGTTAAATTTTAATGTTATTTATTTAATTGATAATTGGTATTTATGTTTATCGTTAAAAATAAAATTATTTTTAAATTATGTATATTAAAGTGAAAGTACGAAGCGATCGAAACTCAAGATTGAGTACATTCGTTCAGTGTAAGAAAAGAATTGACGGCAAATTACCCAAGTAAACCAAGGTTCAGCATTTGTTGCGAACTTCTGTGTTTGCTTTTCATTTAGCTCTATGGAGCTTCAATTTAACCCCTATGGGTTTCTGTTCAGCTCTTACGGGCTTCTGTTCAACCCTTAGGGTTTCCGTTTAGCGCTTATGTGCTTTTGTGTAGCCTTCAGGTTTCTATAAACGATGCACTCATATCTGTAAGACGTTCTCTAATTTGACTAGGTTGATAAGTGACATATGGAATTAATGTCTAAATATTTAAAGTTTTTTTGTTATCGATCTGAAATAAGTGAATTCATTGATTAAAGTTGTGTTTGGCAGGAATAATGTATTGAGTGATTTACTTAAATAAGTTGTATTAGTGTGTTCGATAAGAATTATGTTTAAAGCCAACTAACTTACTAAACTTCACTAAGCTTACTTTTGTTGTTTAATGTTCTTTGTAGATTTTCAAGAAGTTTGGAGGATCGGATCAACACATCGGGTCACACTATCCAGATTACTCCGGTAGATTTTGTTAAACATCTTTTGGTTTATATGGCATGTATAAAGTTGGTTTGATAATGAAATAGTTTGATTTGAGGTCATAAAACTTAAATGTGTAAGTATGTATTAAAAATTGTTGTATTTGTGATGTTATATTATTTTTAATGCATGTTTTGCCTTGAATTGGTTGTTTGGTTGGGTTATATTGGTGTGTACCAATATTATGTGCAGGTTGATTGTAAAAAAGGTGAGAAAAGTGGCCTTAAAATAGTCTACTTTCATCCACACGGTAGACACATGGGCGTGTGTCTTGACCGTGTGTGACACACGGCTTGGTACATAGGCATGTGGCTTGGTCATATGTCCCCTACATCCTAAAATTGAGAAATATAATGCTCAGAATTGAGCACACGGGCAGAGACACGGGCATGTGTCTCAGCTGTGTAAGGTACACAGCCTAGAATACGGGTGTGTGATATGGCGGTGTGAAACTTGTACTTAATTTTCAAAAATTGAATTACCACATGGCCTAGCACACGGGGGTGTAACTTGGCCCTGTGACTTTTATTACTTCATGTTTTACAAGTCAGAGAGTTACATGGGTTGGGTACATGGGCGTGTGAGCCACATGGCCTGGGACATGGGCATATCACTAGGTCGTGTGAGCCATACAGCCTGACCACAGGGCGTGTCCCTTACCACACGGGCGTGTGTGCCTTGCACCCAAGGAAAAAATTTAGAAATTTCACAAAAAATTTCTTGTGATCCCTGTAACACCCCCAAAACCCGGCCTAGAAGTTAGGCCCGAGTCCAGCGTGTCACATTGAAGTGTTTTTGCAAAAACCTTGATTTTATTGAAAACCCTTCTTAAGAAAAAGTTAAGTAAAATCCTTATTTATATTTCTTTTCAAAACGAGGTATATTTAAAAGCTATTTCTTGTTATAAATTACTAATTACTTGGAAAATATTTACTACGGAAGCTTAATTTAAAAAAAACAACAATAAATTTTAGATAATCTTGAAAAGTGGATGAAGTAATTAAATCCATGCTTTGTTTCTAAGTATAAAATATAATAACAATAATGAAATAAAAACCAGAGATAAGGTCTTATTACAGTCCGAACTAAAATAATTTCAAAATACTAGGAATTTTAAAAGAAATCCAAATAATAATATCTTGCTAGCTGGCCACCTCTAAGTCCCACCATCTGTCGAACCGCCTACTGAGGGTCACCTGAAAATATTAAAAGAGGGAGTGAGTTTCGAAACTCAGTTTGTACAACCCTGAACAACAAATATATATATCATGCAACACAAGTCATCTTGGGCCTAAGCCCAATCCAATAGCAAAACAGTATTAAAGCAATCAAGTGCAAAATCCTACCCATCCAGCCTCTACACACCATCTTCGTCCAACCCTACACACCATGTGGAGATATAAATATCGACCCACTCATCTCATACACACCAATGGTAGCGCCGGTTGTGGTACTACCTATCGTTGCAGCAAAGTTGCTAATCATACATTGGGCTTAAAAAGCCATCGGTGGATCCATGGTCGTCAAGCAACCATGCGATCCTCAAATTCTTCCTCCGTTTCATCAATCCCACCCATATGCAACATACATCTCATGAATGCAACATACACATTTCTACACATTAAGTACCTAGGGGTATTTTAGTCATGTCACTACCCAATGGCATTTTGGTAATTCTACCTTACAAGGGCATTTCAGTAATTCTATCCTACAAGGGTGTTTTAGTAGTTCTACCCTACAAAGGTATTTTCGTAATTTCTACCCTATAGGAATATTTTCGTAATTTCTACCCTACAGGGGTATTTTCGTAATTTCTTAATAGTAAGGGTTTTAATTACGAACTTTGGCCCATCAACAAGTCCTTGCGGCTAAAGTGAACAGACACTATGCACTAGGTAGGATTCAAGAGAAGAAGAGGTAGGTCACTAGGACCGCTTAAGTATCAAGCACTTCCTAAATCCAATCTTAAACATGCATATATCCATTGCCATACTCTAACCTTGCGACTTATCCATAGACATGTTTGATTAATTAATTAAGTTTTATGTTGCTTGATAGTACATTAAATCTAGGCCTAGAGTCCACCATAAAACCCTAGCAGTCTACATGGTTCTCTAAAATCACATATGGCCCATCAAACCCAATCATGTCCATATGGCCCATTAGGCCCATTCATAAATATATGGCCCACCAGGCCTAATCTTGTTTAAATCATTCAACCATCAATACCAACTCATCATTTAATATCACTTATCAACTTTTTCCGATTTGAGCCCACGAGCCCATCGGGCCCATTTAGCCCACTTCTGGCCCAGTTGGCTAACAGTGACCCGAGACCATGAGATCGCTCTCTTGGCCTCAGTAGTCGTATCAGTGTTTCTACACGAATGTTTGCACGCTCGTGTCATTGCCGGTGCCAACCTTTCAGATTTTCAGCTTTTCGACATTTCGACTTTTCGGGATTTCAACTTTTAACGATTTTTCGTGTGTGAAGTGTATGTACACACCTAGTTAATGAGACGTGTTACACTATCCTTAGCCTTGAACCTACAACCAATACCAATCCTCAAATTAATCCCACACTTAACCACAACATTTACCAAAAACCGAAGCCTTACCATAACCTTACCGTGTGCCACCAGTTCTTATAGCCCCTCCTTAGCTATTATTCACGAATATCCTTAGATCTGCATTAATCTTAATCATTAAAGACGAAATCGTAGGTGACTTGTTTCCACTTAAGTCACCATTTCTCTTACTATAGACTATTCGGCCAACATATCTCAAAATTAAGAACACTTACCCAAAAGCCGAAATGAATGGATAGTTTTTCAGTAGAGACTTGTAGATCCCTATCACATTTGCGATCTTTGAACCCTACCATTGTTAATACAGGGTTAACAAAAAAAGAGAGTTAGATAACCCTCCGGTTTTACCAAAACACACTAAGGATGTTTGACTAAGTACTTACCGAATCTAACTTTTGATCCTGCAGCCTAAGTAGCTACTGAACGAGATCCAGCTTTTAAAACTTGATTAAGAGTAGATAACAGCAATCGATTTGTGATGGAGGGAAACAACAAGGAACTGGTAAAAAGATAGGACTCTTCAATTATAAGGGAGTATTCAGCTTTTAGAGAAAAAAGAAGAACACAACACCAATAGGGATTTCGGCAAAAAGGAATTATGGTTATTCGGCAATGGAAGAAACAGAATGAGGGGGAGAAAAAGAAAAGTAATGGAAAACTAAAGAACCTTTCAAAGGAATTTGGCACCCCCTATTTATACACAAAATCGAAACTTTGCCTACCCCCAAAGTCCTAATCGGCTCCAACTCTTCCCCATCTCATCTCCTCGTTTTTCTCCCTGATAACTCCCCAATCATTTCCCTAAATTTTCTCTTCTGATCACTCTCCTTAGAGTCCATTATCACACCACTTCCAACCTTCTAGAAGGCCAAAATTAAACTCCTAAAAAAATACTAAGCTAGGATCCAAAACTCAAGGCCTAATACTTCTAGGCCCAAAATTTGGGGCGTTACAATCCCGATTTAGTCCCAACTTTTTTCTAATGTTTAAATTGGGCCTTGAGGGTCCAATTAAGAGACAATATGATTAGTTTTGATTATGAATAGTAAAAGTTTAAATTATCTATGCTTATCCAGTAAGCTTCGGTAATACTTCATAACCCTGTTCTGACGACGGATACGAGTTAGGGGTGTTATACTTACATCATTACAAAAGGGATAACTAAAAAAAGCCTTAAACCATTTAGGTGCATGCCAAGACCAAAAAGAAACAAACCACCAACATTGAGTTCGGGATTGCCGTTGGATGTTGAACTGACAATCTAACAAAAGAGTACCTAACCTGTACACATAACATAAATTGGAGTCATTTATTGGATAACAAATTAGAAATATTACTATGATATGAAACCAAGTTATATTGTGGAGTAATCAACAAATCTACATTCCATTTAATACCATTCATCAAACTCAGTTTTAATCCCTATTTCTATTCCATCTCTTTATTTTTCTCATTAACATTACTCAACTTTAGCAATATATACGATTCCAATTAACATTTTAAATTTGGCACCTGGTGCCTGACGGATAAATTCATATTAATAAATTGCACCTAGTGTTGGCCGATAAAACTGACAATAAATATGCCCTACGCTGGTCGGTTGAACCAAAAAATATGTGTTCCAAGTACTGGTTGGTATAACAGACAATAAATGCACTTTACGCTGGTCAGTAAAATCGACAAATATGTGTGAAATCATTTCCAACTTTTGTTTCAATTTTATTTGACCGTTAAACCAATTATTTCAAGAACTAATTCTTCTTATAAACTTACCAACCAAATGATATGTATATGGATATAAATGTATATGTATAATTAATAACAATAATTGAAATAATCGGGTTATAGAAACACCAACCGTGATCACTGAGCTATTCGTCGTCGATATTGTCTTTTCCCTTCTTTGAAGGCATCGAGTTGACGTCAATTACGGATTAAACAAGTAGAGCACATTAATAATACACAATCTTTGTCTATTATTTCATAAAATCCCTAAAAATCGGGACCAACATAACTTTCAAACTTAACCCAAAAATCTATCAAATTGGTCCTTAACACTTTAAGTATACAACAATGGTGACATCCTCAATCTCTAACAGTACTGAAAAATAATACATCGATTAGCTAGCTTATAGAACGGTATTCTGAAAACGTAAAAATTACAAAAAAAAGGACTAATTAAAGCATACCAATTGAAGCTTGAACTTTGAAAACCCTGACATTTTCTCTAAACTTTTCTCCCCTCGTGTCGATGGTTTGAGGGCACAATATATTTCTATTTTACCCACCCCCACCCATTTCATACTTTTTTTCTTTTTTTTTTTAAAACTTATATATATTGAAGCATATCTTTACCCACCTAAATGGCACTAACCATTTTAATGGTTAATTGTCACTTAAGTCATTCCTATTTATTTCAAATTATAATCTTTTTATAAATTGCACTTTTACTTTTTGTACAATTTAATCCCTGTACTTAGTTTAAGCACTACATAAATGAAATTACCTATTCAAAATTCAATTAACTTACAATTCAACTTTGTAAATATTTAATATAAATATTTATGGATTCGGTTCATAGAATCAGAGTTCTAGAACTACAATTTTCGTCCTTGTTGTCTTCCGGTTCATTTTAACTCTTCTTCCTTTAAGAACTTTCGTCCTTGAAATTTACCTGAAAAGAGGTGGGGGTATTGAAGTCTCATCATTTTTTTGGATTCCCAATTTGTTTCCTCTATTCTATGGCTACGCCACAACATTTTCACTAAAGGGATGCCTTTGTTCTGTAACTCTTTCACCTCATAAGCTAAGATTTCGACTGGCTTTTCCTTATAAGACATATTAGGTTGAATTTTAATTTATTCCGTTGAGATAATGTGAGACAAATCTGAGCTATATCTCATGAGCATCGAAACATGAAAAATATCATACATTTTCTACAATTCCACCAACAATGCTAGTTTATAACAACGGGTCTCGCCCTTTCGGTGATCTCATAAGGTTCGATAAAATGAGGACTTAGTTTCCCTTTTCGACAGAATTGTAGAACCTTTTTCCACGGTAAAACCTTTAAAAATACCTTATCACCCAAAAAAACTCAATGTATTGACATTTCAAATCTGCGTATAATTTTTTGCTTGTCGAAAGTTGTTTTCAACCTATCCTGAATCAATTTAACTGTATCCTCTGTCTCTTTGATCAATTCAGGGCCCATTATTTTTCTCTCACATAAATCAGACCAAAAAATAGGTGTTCAACATCTACGCCCATATAAAGCTTCATACGGAGCCATTTAAATACTTGATTGGAAATTGTTTTTATACACAAATTTGGCCAAATGTAAGAATTGTTTCCAACCTGATTCAAAGTCAATTACACAAGCTCGAAGCATATCTTCTAAATTCTAGATCAGACGGTCAGATTGTCCACCTGTTTATGGATGAAAAGCTGTGCTGAAGCTAAGTCTTATACTAAGAAATTCATGTGATTGTTTCCAAAATCTCGAAGTGAATTGGAGATCCCGATCATAAATAATCGATATAAGTATACCGTGTAATCTAACAATTTCCCAAATGCAGACTTTGGCAAGCTTGAGAAGTGCCCAATCAATTTTAATAGCAATGAAATGGGTCGATTTCATAAGCTGATTAACTATAACCTAAATTACATTTTTCTTACTCGGAGACAATGGTAACTCTATTACAAAATTCATCGTTATACATTCCCATTTCAATTCAAGAATCAAAATAGGCTAAAGAAGTCCAGTGGGAACCTAATGCTCAGCCTTAACCCGTTAACAACTTAGGTATTTAGCCACAAACTCAACCATTTCCCTTTTCATTCTGGGCCACTAGTATAATTGCCTTAAATCGCGATACATTTTTATTCCCCTAAGGTGCAAAGTAAAAGGGCTATTGTAAGCTTTGTGAAGTAGTAATCCTTTTAATTTAACAGCATCGGGGACAAAGATTCAATTACAGAATCTTAAGCAATCACAATCATCGATGCTAAAATTTTCCAGTGAATTGTTCTAAACCATATCCCTCTTCCTCGCCAGTTTAGCATCGTCGAATTATGCCATCCTTATCTGCTCAAACAATACTGTCTTGAATTGCAGTTTTGCTAATAAACTGTCATCATGGTTAACATTAAGTAGAACGAACATCGCCCACAACTTCACTATAGCCTTTTTGCTCAACTTGTCGGTCATGATGTTAGCCTTGTCTGAGTGGTAATTAGTGATACAATCATAATCCTTTAGAAGTTCAACCCAGCGATGCTGTCTTAGATTTAAATCCTCTTGGGTCAAGAGGTATTTAAGACTTTTGTGATTAGTAAACATATGACATTCTCACCATAAAGATAATGCTTCTAAATTTTAGAGCAAAAACTATAGCAACTAGCTCTAAATCGTATGTCAGATAGTTATGTTCATGTGTTTTTAGTTGTTGAGACACATACGCGATCACCTTCCTAACTTGCATCAAAATGCAGCCCAAACCATTCAATGAAACATCACTATATACCACGAAGTCTTTTTTTGTTTTAAGCAATGCTAAAATTGGCGCCTTTGTTAACATCTGTTTCAATATTTCAAAACTTCCCTGGCACTGGTCACTCTAAACAAACTTAACATTCTTTTGCAAAAGTTTCGTCAGTGGCATAGCTATTTTCGAAAATCCATTTACGAATCTCCTGTAATTGTTAGTTAATCCAAGAAAGCTGTATAATTCCGACACATTTCTAGGTGCTTTCCACTAAACAATGGCTTCGACCCTTTTCGGATCAACTCTAATCCCAATAGCTGAAATAACATGTCCAAGAAACATGACTTCAGATAGCCAAAATTAGTACTTGCTAAGCTTTCTGTACAACTATCTATCTCGTAACACTTGCAACACAATTTGAAGATGTTGTTCATGTTCTGCTCTCGTCTTTGAATAAATTAAGATATGATAGATAAACACTACCACAAATTGGTTCAGTTAGGGTTGAAAAATATGAATGCTACAGGAGTATTTGTCAAGTCGAAAGGCATCACCATAAATTTATAGTATCCGTAACGTCGTCCTTGGTATATCACTATCTTTCACCTTTAATTGGTAATAATTGGACCGTAAATTAATTCTAGAAAAGATGGAAACCCCTCTCATTTGATCGAATAAGTTATCAATAAGGGGTAGAGGGTATCTATTCTTAATTGCCAACTTATTCAATTGCCGATAATCTATGCAAAGATGCATTGAACCATCTTTCTTTTTAAAAAGCAACACTAGTTCTCCCAGAGTGATATACTATGACGTATAAAGCCACAATCTAGTAATTCTTACAACTGAACTTTTAATTCTTTCAATTCTGCCGGCGCCATTCGCTAAGGAGGTATTGACACTAGAGCTATACCAGAAAACACTTCGATTGCGAACTCCACTTATCGGTCTGGTGGTAATCTTGGTAATTTTTTAGGAAACACATCAGAGAATTCACAAACAGTCTGGATATTTTGAATTTGTCTATTTCCAACATTTGAGTAAATCACGTAAGCTAGAAAAGCTTCGCAACCAATCTTTAACAGCTTACTAGCTCAAACTGATGAAATAATCCAGGTCAAAATGCTCGTTCTAATACCATTCGCTTCCATAATTTCACCGTTTGGTCTTTGACCTGAAAACTTTTTCCTTCGACGGTCAAGAATCACACCATGCTCGGTTAACCAATCCATGCCCAAGATTAAATCAAACTCACCAAAATGCATTATCAATAAATCTAATGGAAAATTCACACTTTGAATTTCTAGCAAACATCGCTTACACACTTGGTCAACTAATACCATTTGACCCAGCAGACTCGATACAGACATGGCTACCTTAGACACTTTAGGTTTTAGACTCCCAGATTTGGTCAAATTAACATTAACATATGCGTGAGAAGAATTAGGCTATTAATATATAAATAGACATATAATATAAGGAAAATATACCTACTACAATATCGGCAACGTCACCCGCCTCTCAAGTCCGTATGATGTACGCTCAAGCCAACACACTGGCTACAGACTGATAAGCAATCATAACATTACCCTTTTCTACACCACTTCTAGAAATAGAATCACCCCGACTAATGCCACGACCTTTGGTCGCAGATGTAGATTTCTGAGTGTCAGCTAATGTACTACTATCATTTTTTAGACATTCACGAGCAAAATGTTCCTATGATCTGCATCTAAAATAAGTGTTAGATAACTTTTAGCATTTTCCGTAACATCTCTTCCTACAGTGTTTATAATTTGGCGATTCAGAAGTTCTCTCTGAACCTTTTACGCTATCAACGGACATAGTTGATTTTTTATCTCGATTCTTGTCAAATTTACCAGACTTTGGAGCTAACCTCCAACTCCTATGTTAGTCCTTAGGTCGTTTCGATTGTGGATGTGAACTAATAGTTCCTATTTGTTTCCTAAAAGCTTATGCGATCTCGGTCTTTTTATTAAGGCTCAAAGCTTGTTCAACCATTTTTGCTCACTTAGCTAAATCAGGAAATTCCAACACCCGAAGCTATACCAGTTGTACTCAGAGTTCATTGTGTAAGCCACACAAAAAACATTTGCAACTTTCAATTTCAGAAGGCACAAGTTTTATAGTATATTTACTGAGTCGTATAATTTTCCTTTCATAATTAGCCACAAACATTTCACTCTATTTCAACAGTAAAAACTCTTGTCTCCTGTCTTTGAGATACAATTCTCCAACATACTTCTTCTAAAATTTCTTCTAAAAGAACTCCCAGTCAGCTCAGCTAGCAAGTATGTGGCATGTTACAGTCTGTCACCACATATATGCTTCTTCTTGCAGAAGAGAAATAGCACAAATTACACATTCTCGGAAGTGCACTCGAGTTGGAACAAGGTACGCTTAGTTGATTCTAACCATACTTCAGTAGGTGATGGATCAACTCCCTTTAATCCTAAGAATTTAGTTGCATCATACCTTCGCAATTCCTTAGTCGGAGCCCGTCGGACCACAGACATCGATACTACAGCAAGAGTAACTCCTTCCACTCTTTGAAGAGCCTCAGCTATTGTGCGAAGTAGATTCGAATCCCCTTGACCATCATTGTTGCCTCTATCAACATTAGTTTGTTGAAGTCAGCTGAATGAATGCTTGGTGCTACCGGTTCACCTCAATTTATCTTTTCACTAGGATTTTCACTTACGTGGATCACTTGATCAACTTCATTACTGGATTCGTCTGACATCTTTTAACTATATAAAAAAATAGAAATAGTTATAACCAACATCCAAATCCTGACTTAAGCTCAACCAAACTTGACATGTACCTCTAAACTTGATCCCGAGCTTGATTTAGTCTAAAGATCGACTAAACCTATAGCTTTGATACCATTAATTATGACACCTTATATCCGACTCAATTAGAGGATTCGAATATAAAATGCCACCTTCAAATGCCATAACAACCTATTTTACTATTTCACTTTACTGAAATGGTAGTATAGTGGTAAATTTAAAAAAAAAAATTCGACAGCATTTCTACTTATTTTAAGGAAAACCCCTTACAAAAAAAAATTCATATGGTTTATGATAGTTCCAAGGACACTAAAAGCATGTCAAATCATCCATCTTAAATCTAACCAATATGCCACAAATGACACCTCGACACATTTTTAACATTACAAAATGATTACATACATTTATCAATATGTATGCTTACATCGTTACAAAAGAGATAACTAAACAAAAGACCTTAAACCATCTAGGTACATGCCAAGACCCAAAAGAAACAAATAACCAAAATTGAGCCAGGGATTGCCGCTGGATGTTGAACTAACAATCTGACAAAAGAGTACCTAACCTATACACATATCATAAATTAGAGTCATTTACTAGATAACATATTAGAAATATTCCTATGATCTGAAACCAATTTATATTGCGGAATAATCAAGAAATCCATGTTCCATTGAATACCATTCATCAAACTCATTTTTAACCCCTATTTCCATTCCATCTCTTTATTTTCCTCATTAACGTTACTAAACTTTAGCCATGTATACAGTTCCAATTAACACTCTAAATTTGGCACTTGGTGCCTGACAGATAAATTCGTATTAATGAATTGCGCCTAGCTTTGGCAAATAAATCTGACAATAAATGCGCCTTGTGCTGGTAAGTAGAACCGACAAATATATGTGCCCAACATTGGTTGGTATAACCAATAATAAATGTAACTTGCGCTAGTCAGTAAAACCGACAAATATGTGTACCTAGCACTGGTCAGTATAATCGACAATAAATGCACCATGCGCTGGTCGGTAAAACCGACAAATATGTGTGAAATAATTTCCAACTCTTGTTTCAATTTTATTTGACCATTATACCAATTATTTCAAAAACTAATTCTTCTTATAAACTTACCAACCAAATTATATGTATATGGATGTAAAATATATATAATTAATAACAAAAATTGAAGTAGTTGGGTTATAGAAACACCAACCATGATCACTGAGCTATTCATCGTTGATCTTGTCTTTTCCCTTTCTCGAAGGCTCCAAGTTGATGTCAGCTACAAATTAAACAAATAAAACACATTAACAATACACAACCTTTGTATATTATTCCATAAACTCCCTAAAAATAGGAACCAACATAGCTTTCAAACTTAACCCAAAAATCTATCAAACCGATCCCTAACACTTTAAGTATACAACAATGGTGACATCTTCAATCTCTAACAGTATAAAAAAATAATACATGAATCAACTAGCTTATAGAATCAGGATTCTAAAAATATAAAAATTACAAAAAAAAAGACTAATTAAAGCATACTAATTGAAGCTTGAGCTTTGAAAATCGTGACATTTTCTCCAAACTTTTCTCCCCCGTGTCGATAGTAAGAGGGTACAATCTGTTTCTATTTTATCCACTCCCACCCATTTCATACTTTTTTTTTCTTTTATTTTTTTATTATAACATACACATGTTAAAGCATATCTTTACCTAAAAATAACTGGAATAAATGGTAATAAAACTATAATCCATTATAAAGTTAAGAATATACCAATTTACATAAATAATGTAAAATTTGTGATTCCTAAAATATTATGTTTTCCTGATATGCAGGGAGATATATTATTGGGAAATAATTTTATAAAACAATATTTACCATTTTCTATTGACAAAAAAATCAATAATACTATCTATAGAAAAATTCTTATAGAAATACCATTAGTTGAAAATCCTAAATTTATCTGTATTAACAATATTCTTGTTGATTATCTTAGCATGTCTCATGGATAGAGGTAAAAAAACCTCTAGAAATAGTTGGAGAATGGACTACGGTTCATAAAAAACCCAACAAAGGAAAATCAATAAATCCTAATCAAGGATTTATAACTATACCAGCACAAGTACCATTTTATCCTAATCAAGGATATTATGTATCATATCCAATGGTAAGACAACTAATTGAAACTCAATTTTTATTGACACCAAAAATGGTAAGTCAATCCTAATGGTCTCATGATCCAAATTTAGCATACCAAACCAGTTATGCTGAAATTATAAAATAAGCAAAAAAAATGATTAAAACAACAACAAATACCAGAAATAAAAGATTTTTATAATCCAGGATTACCCTTGAAATTTTATAATTTTATTAACGAAATATGGAAAACCCATATTTCTGAACAAAGAGTAAATTTCAGAAGAGCTCTTATAAAGTTTTCACAATTTTTAGTTGAAAAAACAACTAAAGATAGCGAAACCCATGATTTTTTATTAAAATCTATTTTATACAGAGATTGAGAAAAACTCGAGATAGAATACATGTATATTAAGGAGATAAACAATCTTCTTGATATATTCTAATATTTTATTAATAAAGGGATAAATAGTCCTATTATTAATAAAATGTTTAGAGTATGTTTACATAATAAAGTTAGAAGAATTTTACTAGTTGATATATTTACAAAAATAAATAGAGCTATTTGCGACCAGCAAGCTCAATTTCAAAAAGTTTTTTCAAATTACTTTTTACAAGCCTATGTCTTTACTAATGAAATATATGAAAATTTTCCTACAATTAAATTTAGGTTTGACCATGAACCATTTGATATAATCAGTATTGAATAGGGATTTATTAAATAAATAACCGTCCAAAATCTTTCTTTTCATTTATTAAAAGATTTTCCTGCTATAGTTAAATCACGATTAATAAATATTGTCAATATAAATG
The DNA here is from genome assembly GCA_020496765.1 of Gossypium stocksii. NCBI lineage: Eukaryota > Viridiplantae > Streptophyta > Magnoliopsida > Malvales > Malvaceae > Gossypium > Gossypium stocksii. The sequence continues at coordinate 18,136,181 of CM035631.1, read as the reverse complement.
ATTTTCTTTATTATTTCTGTATTGAAATTAGCAGCCTTATTGGTATAGCTGAGAAAGAAAATTTTTATTAGCCATATCAAATTTGGATTCTACATAGAATGTTTGGAGGAAGAAACCTCTCAGTTATTAATGAAAATAAAGAACATTTGGCAAAAATTATTGACAAAGGTTATAATAATTTCGCTTATTATCATGTCCAAATCGAAATTGATTTAATGACCAATGCCCAGTATCTGCTTGGTTAATTGTCACTTAAGTCCTTCCTATTTATTTCAAAATATAATCCTTTTATAAATTACACTTTTACTTCTTATACAATTTAATCTCTATATTTAATTTAAGCACCACATAAATGAATTTACTTATTCAAAATTCAATTAACTTACAATTCATCCTCGTAAATAGTATTATTAAATATTTACGAGTCTAGTTCATGGAATCAGAGTTCTGAAACCACACTTCTTGACCCTATTGTCTTTTAGTTTGTTACAATCAACCTTGCTCTCAAAAAATGAAAATTCTTGTAGGAATTATCTAAGGTATTGAAGCAAAGCGAAAGTAAACTCAAAACGAAAAAGTAATAAAAAAAACAAAAGAAAACAAAATGCTCTCAATATATTCTTTAACTCAAAGAATGAAATACAATGGAATGATTATAAATAAAGGGAAAACCTCTATTTATAATTAAGTTTCACCAAATCCAACAGTACAAGTTAAATTGTGCTAAGATTAATACCTATCTACAAAATGAGAGTCCAAAAAGATTCAAACTCTATACTTATCTATCCCTTATGTATTTACAATAATTACTCTAATAACTCTAGTTCTACTAGAGTGTTTCACTGGATCACCAACGCTTCAAGTAGATAAATTTCTCCTTATGTTGCACAGACAATTTAACTCAAATGAATTAAATAAACTCCATTTGAAGACGTTCTGTAGTACTTTGGTTGTGATGAAGGTGACTCAAAGATCTTTTACACATTAAAAAAAAAAAAAAGGGACAACTATTGAGATAAAATTTCAGACCATTTCAAATCAATTTTGAATTATGGGAGCACAAATCTCTCGTTTACATCTTAATTACTTCAACACATAACACAACACACAGAATATTAATAACAATAATACAACACTCAAGATCGAATTTGAATGTTGTGAATTCAAGCAAATATCTGCCATTTAACTGCAATAAAGCTGTAAATAATATTAAAAGTAACAATGCAAATAAACACCCAAATCCCAAAATCCACCATAGAAACCAACAAAGATAGAGCGTTGAGAAGAGAACTCGCAAAGCAAAAAGAAAGGAAAATAAAATAAAATAAGAGAAGATCATACCCTCACTCATTTTCTAGTATAGTAGTTTTGTTCAACATTTATGTATTAGCATTAGAAACTATGATAAAAGATCAACTGAAGGATTGAAGCCATTCACTGTAAATCCTCCATCCACAGAAACGATCTGTCCAGTGATGTAAGAAGCAGCCGGAAGGCAAAGATATGCTACCATTGATGACACTTCTTCTGGTTCTCCAATCCGTTCAAGTGGGGTTCGAGATATTACTTTTTCCATAAATTCTTTCTTTTCAAGCAACTGTGTAAACACACATACAACAGCAACAGAAAGAACTAATTACCATTTTGTTAATCTGTCAGAAGTTACAGAAAATAAGATGCAAAACATATAAATAAACCCTATAAAATGGCGATAAATAAATGAATAAAAATGGGAAACCTTACATGCTCAACAAGTGAGGTTCTGATGTACCAGGGAGCAACACAGTTGGTCCTGATATTATCCTTTGCCCATTCACAGGCCAAGTTTTTTGTGAGCTGATTAATAGCAGCTGCCAAACAACAAATACCAGACATTATTCGAGCATGGTGTGAGGGTATGATCTTCCAAATATATAAAAAATAACTTACAGAATTTGAGTATGCAGCAGACTGAATATCTGCATTTTTTATGAAATATTTGAACCCAAATTCACATAACAATCTGTTTATTGTTTTCATTAATTCCGAATATTACTATCTAAATCTAAATTAAATAACATTAACTATCCAATACCCGAATCCATTAAATCATTATTCGGTATAAGTTAAGCCTACATTTAACAAATAAGTGGATAATGGATGAGGATTTGGATATTCAAATTCATTATCCATACAAGTAATGCAAATTCGAATAGTGGATATCAAAGTATTAATATTCAAATAGGAGGTAGAGAAGGGCTAGTTAAGAAAATAAGTTACCTTTAGTTGGTGCATAAATGGATCCACTGCCAACATGGGTTAAACCTGCAACAGACGAAATGAACACAATGCTTCCTTTTCCAGATGCTTTTAGAAGTGGATGCGCAAGTTGGCAAAAATGGTATGAAGATTCGAAGTTTGTTGACATCAGCTTTGAATATTCTTCCGCAGTGTACTCAACTGTTGGCTTCCTGATGTTTGTTCCCACATTATTGACCTACAGTCCGACATGATACAAAAATACAACACAGCACATTCGATAAGCACGAAAGCAGTATAATAAACACGACACGTTTGATAAGAGCATCATATTCATCAAATAATTTACAGCTTATGAACAGATTTGAAGGTAAGTGTTAGATACAGATAAGTGTCTGATACATGGTATGTATAATTTTTAAAAAAAGATTTGACATGTATTTGTATTTGGAGGGTATTGAGACTTCAATCAAATCTATTCACTAGTAAACTTAGATCCTAGGCAAGTATAAAAGGGCTAGGTAAATGTTGTGTCTAATCAAAAAATTCGCATAACAACATAAGAACATATGTATAGATTTTAACAAATTAAAGAAAAGTAATGGCAAAATCATTAGAATCATACATAAAGACCCAAAATGATCCATATAAATGTCTACAAGACAAGGTAAACATTGGCAAAGGGACTTACAAGAATGTTAAGCTTCCCATTGAAAACAGAGGCAACGTTGTCAAACAGTTTCAGCCTTTGGTCTTTAGACGAGGCATCACAAACTGACCCATTAACCAAAAACCCTTTGCTTTCCCATTCTTTCAAACACTTATTCAACTCATCTCCATTCCTTGAACATGTGTAAACAGAAGCCCCAAGCCCTGCAAGTTCTTCCACTATAGCATGCCTTGAAGCAACAACCAGTAAAATAAAATAAAAATGCAGCTTTAAACATTGGGTTTTATCTAAAAATCAAAACTTTGACCATTTAAAGCAAATAGTCAGATAAATATTGGAAATCAAACATAAAACAATCAGTAAAAGATAAATCGAACATTGTGTTTCATTCAAAAAAAAACTTCTTAGGAAAAATAAAAAGGAAATGATAAGAGAAAATAGTGAGAAAGAACCAACCCAATTCCTCGAGTGCCACCGGTGACAAGGGCAGTCATTCCATTGAGAAACCATCTTGAGTTTTTAGGTTTAGAATTGTTTGCTGTCTCTGCCATGGATATCTTTTTTTGAATAAAAAAATTGATTTTCTTTTTCTCTCGCTTTGTTTCACCCAGCTGCAAGTGTTTATATGGGATTTGGACTCTGGTTTTGTTGATAAATCTTTTTCTAAAAAAAAAAAAAAAAAAAACAGAAAAAGACAAATCTTTTTGAAATCCAAGTCAGATTACACTTTTTCCCACCTTGCAATGATTAACTATGGTTTAGACATATGGTTATAATGATTAATTTGGGTTTAGACACATGGTTATAGTGATTAACGAGGGACTATTGTTCCAAAAATAGATAATTTTGTACCTAATTGTCTGAAAACGGGCGCGGATTTATGAGTAGGGGATGTTGTGCGAATATTTACAGGATTTAAATTATCAATAAGCTTTCTAAGTATGTTAAAAATTCATCATAAGATTGCTTTGCCGATTAGAACACTTAGAAGAGCTCCCGTATCAATCACTTTCATTCCTCTTGTTAGACTATTTATAGCGCTCATAACTACACCTCTATCTCAATTATTTCCTAAAAAATATTGTACTTCATAAAGTACATTAATTTGTTAACCGACGGTATCTCCACTCTTAACTATTAGGGCATTGTAAATATTAAGTATTTTTCCGAGAGAAAAAGTTACGCCCATATTAAACTAATGATTTGAGAAATACACCCCAACTTTTTTTTTTCAAGCGTGAAAACTCTAAGAATTAAATGGTAAAATTTATTTTCATAATAAAATAAAATATTTCAATTTTTTTCGAAAATTATCTAATACAAAATAAATCTATAGACACATGGTTATACAGTTAACTTGTGGGTCAAGACACTTGTGAGGCCCTTTGTCTTTTTTATTGGCACACATTTTCTCATTTGACTCGAAAGAGACTGATTTACAAAATTAGTATAATAATTAAATGTAAAGTTGAAATAGTGAAATTTATAATGTGTTGATTTAGATTTTTTTAGATTATGATTTAGTTGAAATTTTATTATGTGTATTTTTTTAATTTTTTATTATGTGAAATTACATATTAAGTTTTGAATGATATGGTAAAGTAGATAAAAAATTATAGTGATTTGTGTTCAAATTTAATATGTGTATTTTTTCAATTTTTATATGAAACATATAAAAGAGATAAAAACACCCTTAAAAATATAATTTATTTTATAAAGTGAGGGAATTTTAGTCCTAACCAAATTAAATCAGTGTATCATAACACTAATTCAATCAATTGCTTAATATATAATTAGAAATCTTATCATACGCGTACACGTCTGAAGACCACATATATAAAAAATATTAAAACGAAGTTTTGGTTGAGTGATAAATGTAAAATTTTATTAATCCAATCGGAGACTTGGTGTGGGCTTAAATATCACCATATGCATATTTTTAGTGATTTTTCTTAAAATAAAAAGACCAAAGTGTCTTCAAATAGTATAACATATTTTAATTACAAAATGATATTTTCGTAATTTTCTAACCGAATTAGTTCCCGGTTGACTTGTGACAACAACTCAATAAGCGACATAAATAATAGTAAGTATAGATATACAACTGATTGAGGAAATAAATTGTACATATTAAAATAAAAATATATAATTGTAATATGCCCAATTTACCCGGGCCTGTACCAAAAAATAAAAAATAATAATAAAAGCCCAAAATAAAATAGCAGTCCAATGTCCATTCAATAACCAAAAATTACAATAGCCCAAACGGGCCCGCATACAAACCCAAACCCTTATTTCAAATTTACCAAATGCCTAACCTAACACCCCAGGCCCAATTCCTGACCCAGTTGCATCAACCCAAATTCTGAAAACCTTAAACCCAACAAACTCATCCCAAACAGCCCAAGAAACCAGACTTTCAGCTAAGGAAAACCCTAGTTTCCTTGCTCAACCACCGCAGCCTCCATGCACTGGCTTTAGTAGTGCACAAATCCCGCCTTCATCACCGCCGTGCGTCCACCTGCGAGAAAAACGCAATTGACAGCAAATAGATAGCAAAATGTTGTTTTTTCTTTTTTTTTTTTTTCCGGCTATAAAAGGCCATGTAAAAACAATTGAAGAGGGGGGAATCTTATTATTTTTTAATACACAATATATTCAATAGAAAGAACAATATATTTTGGGAATACAGAAATATCAAAGAAATCGATTTCAGATTTAGGTGATTTTATTTCGACTTGTTTTTTTTCGATTTTTATTGTTTTTTTTTTGCGCAATACAATTAAAAAAATAAACAAAAGGAATTTACCGTTTGATTTTCGTTGAAAAGTGGGGATTTTGGCCTTTCGACCGCCGTGAGCGGGGGGGCTTATAGTGGCCCGTCACCAAAATTTGATCGAATTCATACCGGAGGGAGAGAGAGTTGAGAGAGCAGCAATTTTTTTTTGTTTAAAAGAAGGAAAATAATTTTTTTAAAAAAAATTTAACTTATATAAGGGGACAAAACGGTGCGTTTCGACCCCTCTTTTGAATGATACGGCACTATTTAACGGCCCCTTTGACCCGTGCGGTGACCCGGCCCGAGGGAAGGATCCGCGTGTTTTATTGCGAGGGGCTAATTTCATTTTTAGCCATTCCGTTTTTTATAATGTTACTGTAATAGGCCAAATTTGGCCTGGCCCAACTTTTAAAATAAAACCCAAAAAATAATAAAATAAAATTAAATCCAATTTTTAAAAGTCCAAATTACAAATACCAAAATTAAATAGTCCATGTCCATTAAACTATGGCCCGAAAACAAAGACCCAAAACCACTATCCAATTCAGACCCAAATTAACCAAACCCTAAAAACCCAATGACCCAAACTAACCCTAGCCCATTTAGCCTAAAACATTTCAGCAGAAAAGCAAAAACCCTAGCCTCCCTAATCTTCTTCAGTCGCCGCTCCTCCCACGTGACTTGTCCTCGCGTCCACCGCCCGAGGTGACCTTCTTGCACCAGAATAGCTCACCAACTCCTCTGCCACACCTGCAAACAAGCAAAAAAGAGGACAAAAGGGAGCAGAGAACTAAAACAAAACGCAAACAGTAGCATAGACAAAGGAAAATAATATTTTTCCTAATATTGTAATCGGTTATAAAGCCGAAAAGAAATCATATTGTAAAAGGGGGATTTATCAATAAAAAAACAGAGATTTTCAAACACAAAAAAAAGAGCCAGATCTACAAACATACACGTTCGAATACAATAAGAAAATCCCAAAGCAGCAAGGAGGTTGTTATTCATTTTTTTTTATCTTTTTTATTTTCTTTTGATTTGTATTCGCATCTACATACATCTATATTTTATATTTTCTTTTTTTAAAACTGTTTTTTATATATATATATATACTAGTAATATATATATATATATAAAGAAGAAACTCACCTTTTTGATCGCCGAAAAAAAGGGAGCTTTTGGACCCCACACCACCGCGTACGGTGGTCGTCAGTGATAGCCCACGGCGGCAACGATGGCCCTTTCTCGGCCAGATAAAAGAGGGAGAGGGAGAGAGGGTTTAAAAGGATTTTTAGGTTTTTTTTAGTTTAGGGTTAAAATAAGGATTTAAAAAAAAAACTGAGCTTTTATAAACTCAACAAAACGGCACCATTTGGATTGGGGAGGACCCGCGCGTCGACCCGACCCGCCTTTGGGGGATCCGCGTGTTTCCAGAAAATGAGAAAATTGCCATTCTCGCCCTCCCGTATTTTTGGCCTTTCAGATTTTGTCCCATTTTGTTTTTTTTTTCTTTTTTAAAAATTTACCCCTTTGCTTTATTTTATTTTCGATTTAATCCGCGGCTTGGCCATGCGAAACGCGGCTCATAGGGACCCGGGGTAATCTCTCATTTGGTCCTCGCGATTTTATGCGTCTTGTGATTTAGTCCCTTGCTCAATGATTTCTTGGATAAAGGACGAGGGGTTAGTTTATTTCCCCCTTTGGCCCTCGCTTGTTCGCATGCATCACACTCTAGCCCCTTTCGTGTTTTTAGTTTTTTAATTTGTCCTTTTAATTTCTTTTAAATTTTAATTAAGTCCCTTTTATTTTAAACTCTTCTATTTATCGTTTATGCCTTTATTTATATATTTCCATTTATTTATTTATTCATTTTATTTTAAGCCTCGTATACATTTATGGATAGAAGATAAATGAGTCTACTTTCAGAGAAAATTAACGGTACTTGATTTGGAGTTTCGTAGCTCCAGTTATAAATAATTTAATGACTATTGCTCAGGAAGACAACTTGTAGTGAATTTGTGATTATGTTGTAAACATTGATAAAACTTGTTTGAGTTGCTTGTAAGCTATTGATTAAATCCATACGTGAATTTTGATTTTTTGATGAAACATACATTCGGTCATGGCCTCAAATGGTCAACTTGATTATGTTTTGATGTTCTTGAGCTTTTTGCTAATTCTATCTTAAATTCACAAATGTTTTCCTTGGATTGGTGTTAGTTTCATGCTCGGTATTGGATAAGATGTAACGAAATGTTAAAATGTGGCTTTATGCTTATGATCGAATGGCATCTAGAAACTTTGAGTGAGCTTTGTAATATGTCTTTGGAATGAATGTGAATTATGCACATGTGTAAAGGCCGAATGGTAGATTTTGAAATGAATGAACATTGAATGGTTGGTGTTATAATTAAATGAGGCTAAGAATTAATAAGTAATGGTGTCATGTGGAATAATTATAAATATTTGAAAAGAGGTAAACTTTAATAGTTGACATGTACAAATGTGTTCATATAGCCGAATAGAAGTATGAAATGCATTTGAGGTATTGGTATGTAATGTGATCTGCTGAATGTGTTATGAAGTAAAATATAATGAAGTATATTTGGATATATTTGCAGTATATGTTTTGTTAATGTTATATATATATGTATGAGGTTTTATAGACTTTGTTAAGTCATTTCAATGTGTAATAACAAATGAAAATGGGCACTGTGTGTGCGAATGAACATGGGCACTATGTGTGCGAATGAAAAGAGGCACTGTGTGTATGAGTTCTTTAACCGAGCACTATGTGTGCAAGATCGGTCATTGGGACACTGGCATCACTTATGTTTCATGTAAGACCTCGTCTGGGACGAAGGCATTGATTTGAGATAGTGTGTAAGACCGTGTCCGGGACACTGGCATCACTTATGTTTCATGTAAGACCTCGTCTGGGACGAAGGCACTGATTTGAGATAGTGTGTAAGACCGTGTCTGGGATACTGGCATCACTTATGTTTCATGTAAGACCTCGTCTGGGACGAAGGCATTGATTTGAGATAGTGTGTAAGACCATGTCTGGGACACTGGCATCACTTATGTTTCATGTAAGACCTCATCATCACTTATGTTTCATGTAAGACCTCATCTGGGACAAAGGCATTGATTTGAGATAGTGTGTAAGACCATGTCTGGGACACTGGTATCACTTATGTTTCATGTAAGACCTCGTCTAGGACGAAGGCATTGATTTGAGATAGTGTGTAAGACCATGTCTGGGACACTGGCATCACTTATGTTTCATGTAAGACCTTGTCTGGGATGAAGGCATTGATTTGAGATAGTGTGTAAGACCTTGTCCGGGATAGTGGCATCGATATTGAATAACATGTAATACCGCGTCCGGGACATTGGCATTGTATAAAGCCTATCTAAAATCTGTACATTTTTGAACGACTTGAAGAGAAAGTCTGTTAAACGGATAAATACTTACCTTATATGTGTGATTCAGGTTATAAACCTAGCAGGCAATATGCCAGTGATGTGATTCAGAGTTTTATCTAGTAGACTAAATGCTGGTGAACTAATTAAAGTCAGAGATTATGCAACCTTGTGTTAAATTGGTAATAAAATGAGTTCAAGACAATAAGTTGGCCAAGTATGTGATATAAATATTATATGTGAGATGGACCTAACGGGAATTAAGAATGTGTAATGAGAAGCATATGTAAAGATTGTTGTAAATTCATATGTATATGTGTATGCGTACATTCAGTCAGTATGTAAAGTTACATAGAAGTATTCGATATACCATTTAACTATGAATGTTGAAAGTAAGTGTGGGTAAGAAATGGTACACTAGTTGAATTCAAAAGAATTAAAGTAAGCCTTGAAGCATGTAAATGCTTATGTCTATATGAGTTTGAATATTATCGGAGTAAAATAATATATGTGATTGTGCATAATCGGCCAGATGGGATTATACTCAGAAAATGTTATGTGATTACGATTATTTGGTTTGTTTTGTTTTAAGTTCAATTATTTAAAATTGCTTAAGACTTACTAAGCTTATGAAAGCTTACTTTGAATGTTATGTTTCTCTGTTTTATAGACCGTTGGCTCTTACTACCAGCTCAGGGATCGTCAGCATTTCGTCACACTATCTACTGTTTTGGTAACCTTATGAATCGGACTTAGCTTATGGCATGTATAGGATAGACCATAAGTAGAATAATATTTTTGACTATTGTATATAAGCCATGCGAATATGGCATCTTTTGGATGTTTACTTTTATAAGTTTTAAATTCGATTTTTGGTGGTGTCTAGTATTTATATAAGTAAATGATCTTTTATTTATTTAAACGAATGTTCAAAATTTTACTGTTCTGATCTGTTTTCTGATTTCCAGTAACACCTCGTCCTATTCCGGCGACGGTTATGGGATAGGGGTGTTACACTATCTCCCTGAAGTTGCAGTGGAGCAGATTAAAACGATGAATCCTATACCTCTGAAGTTGCAGTAGGTCAGATTAAATCTACCATAGTAAGTCTTATCTCCCTGAAGTTGCAGCGAAGCAGACTAAAATCACAAATCCCATATCACCCTGAAGTCCCAAAGAAGCAGATTGAAGCTATAAGTCCTATCTCCCTGAAGTGGCGGTGGAGTGGTCAAAGCAACAAGATACGGCGGACTGGAGTGAAACTAGCTGAAGAATAGGAGGGCCCAAAGAAGTCAAGACTCAATAGGTCCAGGCAAAATTAGCCCTCTTATAGTCTTTGCTCTATTCCCGTTGCACGACAATGAGCAAAGAGGGGCAGCTGTAATAGGCCAATTTTGGCCTGGCCCAACTTTTAAAACAAAATCCAAAAAATAATAAAATAAACAAAAATCCAATTTTTAAAAGTCCAAATTACAAATACCAAAATTAAATAGTCCATGTCCATTAAACTATGGCCCGAAAACAAAGACCCAAAACCACTACCCAATTCAGACCCAAATTAACCAAACCTTAAAAACCCAATGATCCAAACTAACCCTAGCCCATTTAGTCTAAAACATTTTAGCAGAAAAGTAAAAACCCTAGCCTCCCTAATCTTCTTCAGTCGCCGCTCCTCCCACGTGACTTGTCAGCGCGTCCACCACCCGAGGTGGCCTTCTTGCACCAAAATAGCTCACCAACTCCTCTGCCACACTTGCAAATAAGCAAAAAAGAGGACAAAAGGAAGCAGAGAACTAAAACAAAGCGCAAACAGTAGCATAGACAAAGGAAAATAATATTTTTCCTAATATTGTAATCGGCTATAAAGCCGAAAAGAAATCATATTGTAAAGGGGGATTTATCAATAAAAAAACAGAGATTTTCAAACACAAAAAAAAGAGCCAGATCTACAAACATACACGTTCGAATACAATAAGAAAATCCCAAAGCAGCAAGGAGGTTGTTATTCATTTTTTTATCTTTTTTATTTTCTTTTTATTCGTATTCGCATCTACATACATCTATGTTTTATATATATTTTTTTAAAATTGTTATATATATATATATATATATATATATACTAGTAATATATATATATATATATAAAAAGAAAGAAACTTACCTTTTTGATCGCCGAAGAAAAGGGAGCTTTTGGACCCCCGACCACCGGGTACGGTAGTCGCCGGTGATAGCCCACAGCGGAAACGATGGCCCTTTCTCAGCCAGATAAAAGAGGGAGAGGGAGAGAGGGTTTAAAAGGATTTTTAGGTTTTTTTTTTAGTTTAGGGTTAAAATGAGGATTTTAAAAAAAACTGAGCTTTTATAAACTCAACAAAACGGCGCCGTTTGGATTGGGGAGGACCCGCGCGTCGACCTGACCCGCCTGTGAGGGATCCGCGCGTTTCCAGAAAATGAGAAAATTGCCATTCACGCCCTCTTGCATTTTCGGCCCTTCGGATTTTGTCCCATTTTATTTTTTTTCTTTTTTAAAAATTTACCCCTTTGCTTTATTTCATTTCCGATTTAATCCGCGGCTTGGCCATGCGAAACGCGGCGCATAGGGACTCGGGGTATTCTCTCATTTGGTCCTCGCGATTTTATGCGCATTGTGATTTAGTCCCTTGCTCGCTGATTTCTTGGATAAAGGACGAGGGGTTGGTTTATTTCCCCCTTTGGCCCTCGCTTGTTCGAACGCATCACACTCTAGCCCCTTTCGTGTTTTTAGTTTTTTAATTTGTCCTTTTAATTTCTTTTAAATTTTAATTAAGTCCCTTTTATTTTAAACTCTTTTATTTACCATTTATGTGTTTATTTATATATTTCCATTTATTTATTTATTCATTTTATTTTAAGCCTCGTATACATTTATTTATTATGCTTTCATTTTTATTTTCTTTATTTGCTTTATTTGTGCATTCATTTTTATTATTATTACTATTATTAATATTATTATTATCATTATTATTAACATATCATTGTTATTATTAATGTATTATCACTATTATTTTACTTATTACTATTAGTATTATTTTTATTTATTATAACTAATATTATTATATTTTCATTCTTATGATATTTTCTATTATAGTTATCATTATATTATTATTTTTCTTATTAATATATTACTATTTTCTACTTTACTATTTATTATTATTATTATCATATTCAATATTATTTTGACATTATATTAACTATTATATCTTATTATCGCCATTTTAGTACTATTATATTAGTATATTATTATTTTCTTTTCATCACTGTTAATATATCCTTTATGTATATTATTATTTTCAATTATTGATATTATTATATTCTTATTATATTATTAGTACATTATCTTCATTATTTTCTTTTTAGTACTATTATTTTTTTATTTTTATATCATAACATTGTATTTTAATATTATTCATTAATTTTAGTATTATTTTCATTATTTATTTATTTATTTGTATCATTTATTTATGTCTTTTTTTTTATTTTTTCGTTATCTTTGACCTTTAATTAGCTCGTGTGCTCGTTAATTCTTTTATTCTTATTTTATAGTATTTTCTATTAATGCGTTTATTTTTATTTGCACATATTATCATCGTGACTTCTTTTTACATTTTATTACAAATTTATGTTATATTAACCTTTACTCAACACAAAAAATAATTCTTTCATAAAAACAATATTTCGCGTTTGGAAATCCGAGAAAAATCGTGCCCTAACTTATTGGGTTTCAATTTTTCTCATTTAAACCGAAAAACGGGACATCATTTTAAAATCGCAATACAAGTTTTAAAAAACTTATTCTCGGAGACTCGAGACGTCGTGTTCTAACTTATTGAATATGGCGTCTTGTTATCTCGGGATAAGATCTTTTGCAAATAAAGGTAATATTCGATATTTGGAAATTTGAGAAATCGTACCCTAACTTACTGGGTTTCGATTTTCCTCGTTTAACCTAAATAATCGAATATCTTTTTGAAGTTTAAATTCATAAATTTTTAAAAAGCATGCTCGTTCTCAAAGGTTCTAGATATCGCATCCTAACTTATTGGATGTGACATTTTATTGCTTCGAGACGAGAGAAGCTTTAACATTCGTTTCAATTCATTTAAGTGTTTTTTAAACAAAAGAGGTATCGTATTTTAAATTCTTTCAAGTTTAAAAATCTTCGACATTAAGACACTAATTAATCAACTAGGTACCAATTTTGGGCGTTTCGAGGGTGCTAATCCTTCCTCGTGCATAACTGACTCCCGAACCCATCTTTCTGATTTTCGCGGACCAAAATCGTTGTTTTGATAAATCAAATTGTTTATTAAAAACAACCCCTTTCGAGGTGACTCGATCACACCTTGGCAAAAAAGATTGGTGGCGACTCCCGTTCTAATTTTCGTTTTCAAAACCCAAAGTCGACCAACCCTTTTTTCCAAAAAATGGTTTCGACAGTTATAATTAAGTTTTTTTTAATTTCGACTTCATTTTGATCTACTCTTGTACGGCGCCGTTTAGAAAAGGGGGCATTTCATGATTTTGATCCTCCGAGTTATGTGTGTGTTTCAGTTTGATCCTTTACGTCTTTTAAAGCTTTAAATTCCCCACAAATATTTTGTTTTAGGTTCAATTTAGCCCCCTTTCAGTTATTTTTGTTTTTTAAATTAATTAATTTTATACTTTTCTTACTGTTATTATTATTAACATATTTTTTATTATTGTTATTAATATATTATTATTCTTATGAGTGCATTATTATTATTTTCTACCTCATTATTATTGTATTATTTTATTATTATTACTAGCATACTATTATTATTCTTATTAATATAAATTTTTTTCATTATTATTATAAATATGTATATTATTGTTAATTTATTGTTATTATTATTATACTATTAAATTAACTTGCTAAATACTTAATATTTATTCATTTGTTTATTTACTTATCATTTTTATATAAAAATTCATTTTATTTTCATTTTTTTTACAAATTTCTATTTTATTTGCTTATTCCAAGTTTTTACATAATATCTATTTTAAACTTTTATACATATTATTTATTTTAAATTTTTTTATTTTTTATTTTGAACTTTTCTTCATGTTTTTTCATATACATTATTTATTTTAAATTTTGTCATATTTTTTTAAAAATCATTTTGTATATTATTAATTTTTGGATTTTCTTCTCACATTATTATTTTGAACTCATTTATTATTGTTTTCAAATTATTTTACATTTTATCTCAATTTATTTTGTAGATTTAAACGGTTGTATATATGCTTTTTGATGCATTTGACTTTGGTTATTGATATTAGCTTCTTATTTAATGTATCTTATGTGGTTATTTTCATTATATGTTCGATAAACTGTATATCTGTATTTTCATATTGTGTTATTCATCAATTTTTTTTATTTATAAATCGAAACATAAAATTTTCAAATAAAAGCTTATTCTCGGGAATTCCAGATGTTGCGTTCTAACTCGCTGGATGTGACATTTTGTTATCTCAAGATAAGGATTTAAAAATAAGGCAGTATTTAGTGTTTGGGAAATTCGAGAAATTGTGCCCTAACGTGCTGGGTTGTACTTTTTCGTTTAACCAAGCCACTAAGTATCCTTTCAATTGCATATTTTGAAAATCAAAAGCTGACCTCGGTATTAAAGGTTTAAGATAACATATCCTAACGTGCTGGATGTCGTATCTTGTTCTTTTAAAATAGGTGAATCTTAAAACTCGATTCAAACCAAATGTTCTAAAAAATCAGATTTCACATTTTTTAAGATTTCAACATTAGGACAATTATTGATCAAAATGGTACTAGTTTTGGGTGTGCGAGGATGCTAATCCTTCCTCGTACGTAACCGACTCCCGAACCGGGCTTTTCTATTTCGTAGACCAAAATTATTTTTTAAAAAAAGGTGATCCAATCACACCTAAACAAAAAGGATTGGTGGCGACTCCATTTCTATTTTTAAAGTCGATCCTCATTTTCCAATTTAAAAAATGGTTTAGACAGCTTGGCGGCTCCACTGGGGATCGGTTGAGGGTCAGGCCATAAATTGATCAATTTTTATCCTTTGATTGAAATTTTGAAAAATTGTTTTTTAAAAAAATCATGTCGCATTTGTGAATAGTATGGTTGTTATAATGCTGAATTTTATAGAATACTTTTACATTGCATTGCATGACCGTTGTGGTCACACCTTTAAGTGGGAGTGAGAAACTATGCCTTCGTGAGGTTTTCACCTCCGTATGGGCTAGTGGATCGCTTTTGGGATACATCTGTACTTATATCTCCGTGAGATTTTCATCTCCGCATGGTCATAGGGAAATGTATTCCTCTGAACCGAACTTGATTCATATGAGCCTATAATGGGTGAGGAATGAGGAATCTGCTGGTTCAGGTACCCTTTCTTTAGAACTGAACCACATATAGAGAGACCTAGGAGTCTACCCTAGGTAGAGCCACGCCAAAACCTAGTGGACACCCGGATAGGTGCTCTATTTTATTTCTTTTGTATTGACGCGTTTGGTCATAAAGGTCTCTACGTTGTACTTCACCTATCTTTGTTACAATTTTCATTATGAAATTTGCATTTGTGGTGTTGATTTGAGTGTAGGTATCTTTCTTCACATTGCATTGCATTATTGTTCAATTTTACCCCTCTTAAGTGAGAGTGAGAAACTATACCTTCGTGAGGTTTTCACCTCCGTGCAGGATAGTAGACCGCTTCCGGGATATATCCATACCTATGTCTTTGTGAGGTTTTCACCTCTGTGTAGCCATAGGGAAATGTATCCCCCTGAACTGAACTTAGTCCATATGAGCCTATAATGGGTGAGGATCGAGGAATCTGCTGGTTCAAGTACCTAGTCTCAGAACCGAACCACATATAGTGAGCCCTAAGAGCCTATCTTAGGTAGAATCATACCAAACCCTAGTGGTTACCCCAATTGGGTGTTCTATTCTGTTGTTTATTTCTTTTGTGCTAACGTGTTTTGTTTTGTTTATTTCTGCATTGAATTACATCATTATAAATGGGAGGTGTTGATTCATATTCGATTGCCAAATAGAATAGTTTGTCATAAGAAAATAAATTTTTTGATAAAGTGGATTATAAGACGGTCGTCCGAATATGGTCCAAGTAAACATGACGATAGAGGGTTGGTAGTCCACAGAGGAATACATGACTTGGATTCATCACCAAAGATTCAAGCCAACGAAAGTTATTCAAGAGTCATCACGTCTTGATTTTTTGAAGAAGCTAATGAGTTTCGTGGAGATAAGTGAGCAATGGGTCGTGGCCCAGATCAAGCAACAAGAAGCTAGCGAAGGTATCGTTTAGAAAACTTGCAAGATTTAACTATGAAAAAAAGATCAGTGTTTTCATCTAGACTATGAAGGGCAAGGCCGCATATGTAATCCATTTCATGTAAAAAAAATTATTTTTTAAAAAAGTTGTTCTAATGGAATTGAATTCATAATCAACGCCTCCCTTTCTTTTGCATTCATTTTATGCATCTGCATTGCATTGCATCATTTGCATTAGACTTTTATAAAAAGGACCCTAATTAGGTAAAATTATTTTAGAGTTAACCTGGAAAACATGGAACGAAAGTTGGAGAGATTAGAGCAAAGGCAAATACAGATGCAAGTGCAATTGACCAAAATTCAACAAGATATACGAGATTAAATGATAGAATTCTAAGGAAATGTGATTGGCCAGTTAAGTCAGTTACTAGCCGAAGGGTTTGAAAAGAAGAAAGGCTCAGTGATCAACAGTGGGGATAATAATAAAGACCTCGTCTATTCCCTAGGTTTTACCCCAATAAGCATTCAGACCTAATCAGACACATATCCGCAAGGGATACTCGTAATTATCAGATCCCAAGAGCATCAGGTTGGTATGTCGGCACCAATAAACTACTCGATAAGTTTAGTTCCCAATCCGAGGTGCAATCCATCCAACCTCATTGTCATTGATCTGGTTAGTATGGAAGAAACAAAGAAAGCTAGTGTGGAGATTCTAAAACAATGTGAAGACCGTTACAGAAGGAAAACGCGAGAGTGGAGCTCTCAAGTTAATACTTTAAGGGCCCCAAAGAAAAAAGAAAATGAGGCGAAATCGATTACCATAGGATGTCCAACTACTAGCCATCAGGTCCCCCCAAGGCAAGAACCCAATCCAAGATCAAACTTAGAAAAATCTCAATTCGTGCTTATCCTAATCACGTATAAGGAGTTGTACCAAATTTTGTTTAATGCACACGTGGTATCCTCTTTCTACCTAAAGCGTATACAACCTCTATACCCCAAATGGTACGACATGAACACCCAATGCGAATACCATGCGGGAATCACAGGACATTCGATTGAGAACTGTACTGCTTTCAAAAAGATGATAGAAAGACTTGTCAAAATGGGTATTGTCAAATTCGATGATCCCTCTGGGGCAGAAAATCCATTACCCAATCATCTAGATAAAGGGGTAAATATTATGAGTTCCATGAGATCCAAAAATGCATCGAGTTCAGGGCTTTAGTGCAAGACTTGATATTAGGGAGATCTGAACGACGTATCCAAAGAGGGAACTGGGGAATACAATTTTTCAAGCATCTTACATTCTTGGGAGAGTTTTGAACAATGGGACGATGGAAGGGATCTTTATATTTTTAGAGCTAATTTAGAGTAATATTCAAAAAACGCTTGTTGCCTTAAGCCTAGAGGTAATAAGAATCCTTTTGTGAAATAGGCTCATGTCTAAAATCTTTATTTCAATAAAATGCATCTTTTTTACTTTCTTTCAAATATTCTTTTATTCTTCGTTCATGATCATACCATACAAATAATCATCCTTAGAATCATCTATTCTTTGGAATTTGCGTCTGTATCTATAATAGGTCCCCAGATATCAACGACATGAGTGACGTTACTATTGACTCAGAATCTCCTTTTTGAGTAAGATATGTGTCTAGGGGGATCTCAGGATTTTGAAGATGACTGAGATTGTAACCTTATTTCTTGACTTGTTAAGAATGGTAGAACAAGATAATAAATAGATTCTACTTTACAAAGGATCAATGAATATTGTGAACCTAGGGGAAGAGAAAGAGAAAAAGATTGGATCCTGCAATTCAAAGATGTTTTCGCACGATTGTATCAAGTTATGCTTGGGCTACTAAGATCTGTGGATGCTTTTAAAAGAGGTCCATAAAAATATCAGAAGGATGCATGCAGGTGGTTTTACAATGGTTAGGCTAAACATGAGGTTTGGGCACTGCTGGTCTACCATGAAAGGGGATTGATCAATTATACTAAAAATACTGAATTGAAAAAGACAAGATTTATGTGCCTCTTCTATTTCTTCACAGACTTTTCTATATGTGGGGCATGGATGATATGAGGCTGATCTCGTCAAAAGCTTCTAGTTGACATCATCTTTGTGGTCGCAATTACCTTACTAAGAGGGTGAATATTACTTCATATGCCAATATTGCAAAGTCGACAGTCATCAAATTTAAAAAAAAAGAAATGATTAGGTGCCGACAAAGAATGCCAGAAAGGATCATGTTTAATAATGCACAACTATACGATGTCAAAAGTTTACAGTCTATTCAAAGATCAGGTGCCATATCACAGTGCAGCAAAGGCTGTCAAAAGAAAAAGTACAAAAACAAAGAAAAACAAAAACAAAAGCAAAAAAATTATGGAAGATGACCGAGACTTGTAAAGATTGGCATAAGAAGCTACCATTTATTCTCTATGCTTATCAAACGTCGACCAGGACTTTCGTTAGGGCAATACCTTTCCTATTGGTTTATGGAATAGAGGTGGTTCTGCCAATGAAAATTGAGATTCTTTTTCTCCAAGCTTTGATTGAGTCAAGAATTGGATGAAATAGAATGTTTCCAGTGAACTTGGCTGAAGAAAAGGGTTTGAAAGTATTCATCATAGTCAAATGCGCCCAAAATGGATAATGCTGATTTTTGACAAAAAGGGGACCTGGTATTGAGGAAGATCCTTTCTATACAAAAGGATTTCAAAGGGAAATGAATGCCAAACGGGGAACGACCTTATGTGGTAAAGAAGGCTTTACCCGGAGGAGTACTGATTTTGACTGAGATAAACTTATGTAATCCTGTAAATTCAGATTCAGTCTAGAGATACCTAAAAGAGGAGAGGCTAAGGTGAAAACCCACAAAGGGCTCTTTGTGACCTTCAAAAAGAAAGAAAAAAGAAAAAGAAAAATAGAGATGCCAATGTGAAAACTCGCAATGGGTGCCTTAAGATCAAAGGGGTTTTGAGTTGAAAACCCGAAAAGGGCGGCTCAAATTTTGATAAAAATGGGGCAGATGATAGTCTTGCTATGCTTGAATTGACAATAAAGAAGTATGCTACGTCTTGGGGTATCGATAAAGTACTCTAAATCCCCTAAACACATATTGAGCTTAAAATAGCCTTAAAGAAGTTTGTATAGAGAAGCTCAGGCTGCGATATCTGGGGCACCTAGTTTCCATTTTGCCCATTTTTGAATTTGTTATCTTTGATTATCTTATTCTTTTCAAAATATACTTCCAATAAACTTTCTTCTCAATTGTATTTGTTATCCTTGTTTAACTTGTTTATTTCGAGCTATGCTCCTAATCAATTTCCTTATTTTCCATTGGTATGATCTTTTTCAAGCATTTTGCATTGAAATAATGATTAATGGACTAATCATACTTTCATAAAAGGAGTTTTTCATATTACTCTAGAAGCTTCTAGATAGAAGAATCTGAAACAAGACTATTGTTTAGAACTCACCAAGCTTAAGGGTTGGAAATATTTGAGCCCAAAGTGAGTTTATCTCTTCGAATTTTCTGTCAAGGACATTGGTTGATTAAAAGACTAGATATTGTGTCGGTGATACAAATTTTGACGGAAAATGAGCAATGACAACCCAAGCGTAGAAGGGATATTCTCGAAAAGAAAAATGATATTCTGCATCCACGCGAGTATCATGCATACACATCTGGTCGGTCACCTGGGGAGTGATCAATAGATGGAACAAGTTACAGATCCTATACCCTTAAGTTGCAGTGGGATGGATTGAAAAAGAAACAAGTCCTATACCTTTTAATTGCAGTAGGAACAAATTGAAAAAGTTTCAAATCCTATAATCCTGAACCGCAGTGGGATGGTTTGAAAATGGTACAAATTTTATGTCCCTGAGGTATAGTCGAAAAGACCCTGAAGTTAGTGGGGCAAATCAGTTGAGCAAAAATATTTTCGGGTTTTTTGTAAAATGCAGAAAGACAACGTACTACGTTAATGATAGAGCCTTGATGAGCAACAAGTAATGACATCTTAACGATTAAAAAGAATCGTCCTCATGACATTTTGTATTCGTACATATATCATTCAGTTAGGAGCAGTTGATTCGTTTAGATCATAGCATCCTAACCATTTTGCATAAGCATAAATACATATAATCGATTTTACAGAATAGGTCCCTTAGAGGACGGTATAGCAACATCGGTAAATTCACAGATCTTGTTTTCTTGAGTTTGCAGCGAAGCGGATCGAAACATCAGTCTGGCATCCCTGAGTTTGCAGTGGAGCAGACTAAAAATAGCAGATCTTGCCTTCCTGAGATTGCAGCGAAGTGGATCGAAGATACCAATCTGGCATCTTTGAGTTTGCAGCGGAGCAGACTAAAAATAGCAGATCTTGTCTTCCTAAGATTGCAGCGAAGCAGATCGAGGATACCAGTCTGGCATCCTTGAGTTTGCAGCAGAGTAGACTAAAGGTAGCCGATCTTGTCTTCCTGAGTTTGCAACTAAGCGGATCAAAAACATCAGTCTGGCATCCCTTAGTTTGCAGTGGAGTAGACTGGAGGTAGCAGATCTTGTCTTCCTGAGTTGCAGCGAAGCGATCGAAGATACCAGTCTGGCATCCCTGAGTTTATAGTAAAGCAGACTGAAAATAGCAGATCTTGTCATCCTAAATTTGTAGTAAAGCGGATCGAAAACATAGCTTGGTATCCCTGTGTTTGCAGTGGAGCAGACTGAAGATAGCAGATCTTATCTTCCTGAGTTTGCAGCGAAGCGGATTAAAAACAATCAACTTGGCATCCCTGAGTTTGTAGTGGAGCAGACTGAAAATAGCAGATTTTGTCTTCCTGAGTTTGCAGCGAAGCAGATCGAAGAAATCCGTCTGGCATCCCTGAATTTGTAGTGAGGCAGACTAAAGATAACAGATCTTGTCTTCCTGAGTTTGCAGTAAAGCGGGTCAAAAAACATTAGCTTGGTGTCCCCTGAGTTTGCAGTGCAGTAAACTAAAGATAGCAGATCTTGTCTTCCTGAGTTTGCAGTGAAGCGGATTGAAGAACATTAGCCTGGCGTCCCTGGGTTTGTAGTGGAGCAGACTAAAGATAGCAGATCTTGTCTTCTTGAGTTTGCAGAGAAGCGGATCGAAAAACATTAGCCTGCGTCTCTGAGTTTGCAGTGGAGCAGACTAAAGATAGCAGATCTTGTCTTCCTGAGTTTGTAGTGAAACGGATCGAAGATACCAGTCTGCCAGCCCTGAGTTTGCAGCGGAGCAGACTGAAGACAGCAGATCTTGTTTTCCTAAAGTTGTAGTGAAGCAGATTAAAGACACCAATCTAGCATCCCTGAGTTTGTAGCAGAGCATACTAAAGACATCAGATCTTGTCTTCCTAAGATTGCAGTGAAGCGGATCAAAATACAGCAGCCTTGACTTCCTGAGTTTGCAGCAGAGCAGACTAAGGATAGCAGATCTTGTTTTCTTACAATTACAGTGAAGTAGATCGAATACACTAGCCTCACCTCCTTGAGTTTGCAGTGGAGCAGACTGAAGACAGTGGATCTTGTGTTCCTAAGGTTGCAGTGAAACAGATCAAAGATACCAGCCTTACTTCTCTGAGATTGCAGCAAGTAGACTGAAGATATTGATTCTCATTCCCTCAAAGTTCCAGCGGAGTAAATTGAAGCTACAAATCTTTCCTCCTTGAATTTACGTTAGAGTGGATCGAAGCACTAATTCCTATTGATATATGTGATATGAAGTAATAAAATTTATAACAAATGATCACACCAGAAACTAACTATTATCACGATTTAAGGCAAGCGCACCTATCGAACAGTAGTATAGTTAGGGCAAGACTGAGATATCGTACCCAAAGGAACCAAAAGTATTAGTACTAACTTTCTTTCTATTATTTAACCTAGAAATAAAAAGGGATTTTTATTAAACTAAACTAATTATTAAACTAAGAATGCACAAAAAGTGAATTGGGGAAAAACTCTTAAGAAAAACTGATTGATTTGGATAATACTCAAGGGAGAATCCACCTAGACTTCACTTATTATCAACTCTTGAACTAGATGATTTATTCACTTGACTTAATCCGTAGAAATCCTTAACTTATGGTAATATCTCTCTCGAGACTAAAAACAACTAACCCTATGTTGATTAATTGAAATCTCTTTCTAATTAAAACCCCAAGTGTTGCATTAACTTCATTTATGGATTCCCTTATTAGGTTTGACCCTAATCCGGTAGATTTTCGTCATCCTATCTCTAGGATTACAATCAACTCTGCTTAATTGTGTTGGATCTACCCCTATGCAGGGACTTTTGCTCATCTACATAAGCACATTTGACTTAAATCAATATCCCAGAAATATTAATTTAAGAGTTAAAAACACAATTAAGAACAAATCAAATATTTATCAAATAATTCAAGAGAAAATAATAACAAGATCTGTCTTAGGTTTCATCCCCCTCAAGTATTTGGGGGATTTAGTTCATAATTATAAAAGAAAACATCTTAGAAGAATAATGATAACAAAACATAAAGAACCCTAAAACCCCTGGAAGTAATTGAAGGGAGATCTTCAGTCTTGAGGGAGAATTCAGCTTTTGAGATGGATCAGTTGGCTTCCCTTGGAGCACTTCCTTGCTTCTACTCTCTGTGTTGGCGAAAATCAAGCACTTTTTTGTGGGAGAAAAAGTACACCCTTTGTGGGAAAATAAGCACTCCCTTGAAGTTGCGTCCTAGGGTCTTTATATAGAGTTTTGGAATGCCTTTCTTAGCCCCTAAGTAGCTTTTTCCGAGTGAAATTGAACTTCCTCACGACAGAGACAAGCCCGTGTGCCACACCCGTGTGGATCGAAGCCCAGGCCGTGTTCGAGCATGTTAAGGTAGCACGGCCATGTGGTCTGGCCGTGTGAGTCAGGGTTGGGCCGTGTTCGAGCCCAAGGTGGCACAGCCATGTGACACGACCGTGTGGTGAACCTCCAGGCCGTGTTGTTTTCATACTTTGTCCCATTTTCTCCATTTTTGGCCCGTTTCTCGTTCTTTTCACTTCCTTATGCTCACCTAAGTATAAAACATGAAATAAAGGGATTAAGAGCACCAATTTCCACAAATTCAATGATAATTCATCCAGAAATTAGGCTAAACATGAGGTAAAAACATGTATAATTTATCGTTTATCAAATGCCCCCATACTTAAGCCTTTGCTTGTCCTCAAGCAAAATCTCAACCCACAGTTAAGAATCATTCTTCTTAACTTACAATCCTTATCAATAGTGTTTCAAACTAATCCACAAGTAATCATACAATGAAAATTCAATCAGAAGAACATTAAAGTTTCAAACATTCTAAGTTGAGAATTTTATCACAGAAACATAGCCTTCTTCCCTTCTCTTAAGTAATCACCTTTCAATCAAAATCAACAAGATTTGACATCCTTACTAAAGATTCACTCTAACCACTCAAAGTGTTTAGGGTTCAAGAATTATGCACTCTTTAGTCAACCTGAAAAGTTATTACCATAGGCTTGCAAGAAAATCAATTCTCCACCACTATAGATTAATATGACACATCGATCAAAAGGTCTTTCGATGGTTGTAATGGGGCTTTGGTTAAGGGTGTTGTCACAAGCTGAAAATGAGGGTTAGAATCGAGATTGAATTGAAAAAATCATCTAGCTAGAAAAATCTCTATCACTGGAACATAATGACATCGTTCTGGATTTGGAAGCTTGTAGAAATATGCAAAAACTACTGAACTATTACAGATTACAACTGAATTAACTGTATATACATTTTATTTATTTATATATATATTTTAAGAACAAATCAAATACACTACTTTGAATATTTACAAACTTTACAACTGAAAAAGAGAACAAAGCTAGATAATAATTCAACTCAAATCTCGACAAAAATAGGGATCAAAATAATTGAATGAGATTCAACAAAAACGGGTTATAGGTTAATATTCAAGGTAAGTCAAAGAATGGGTTGTAAGGCTCAATGGGGTTTACTAGGGGTTAATTTATGGATGTAGGTTTTTATGGAGTAAGTGGGTTAAACCTAGGTGCCTTTATCATTTTGGTATATCAAATCACTGATGTGGTCTCAACATGTATAGTCGAAGCAAGTTCTAGAATAACAAATCAGTATTGACTCACTCAAAGCAACAATAAAAGTGAGCACGAAAAAATGTATGCTCAAAAGGCTCAAAAATCTCACCAGAATTATGGCTTTTGATGTCAATCCTGCGAATTTCAAATATCAAGATAACACTTAAAATTAGGGAAAATAACCTAGAAAAAAATTAAATTCTCAAAAATTTCAACTTATCATGCTTGATTCCCTAATATCTTAAAGTTTGAATAATCAAAGCATAAGCACCTATGTCTTAATTCTCAACATATCAATAAAAATCATAAATCAATCAGAATTCACTCTAATAGTGATATGAGAAAGTTACTTGAGAAGAATTCAGGGATTTTCTGATCATGATATATTTTACCCCTCACACTTAAGATGTACATTGTCCTCAATGTACAAAGATAGTATTTAGAGATGAATAGCATGATATCATAAGGGAAAAAGCAGTGAAACTTCCTGAATTTTGGATGGCTTCCTTAGTATGGAGACTTGATTTGGAGATGTAGTTTAGGAGAAGAGACTCTTTCCAGTGGAGTTGTTCATTCCTAATTAATATTGAGTTTTAGAACTCTTGTATAACTGCGATGGAACCAATAAATTTTTAGGAAAGATGAAATATAGGTATTACTTGTTAGAAAATTACCGAAAATATAAATTACTCAAGAAAGACTTATGAAACCTAAGGATGAATTAAAAATAATAATTAAGGATAAACATGAAAGTTAAACTGAAAGATAAAAAATGAAAATAAAAATAAAGATAAAGATAGCAACTAAAAATAAAATAATCAAAAGTTCTCATCTCCTGATGGATCGCGAGGTGTGGGTGGCAATAAGATATGGAGATGCTAACATATTTGCTGGAGGGTGGCGTCAATATGGTCAAAGCGTTAGAAGCACTGCTGTTCGAATCGTGTGAGGCGCTTAGATCAGTCAGTGTATGAAGCAGCCGCATGAACTGGGCGATAGATCGGTGGTGGCTGAGATAGCGGCTCCTCGTGGGGTGGGGGGACATCATCAGTAATGTCCTCTGGATCTTCCTGCTCAGTGGACTGGACTAGGCGGTACTGTGGTGGGTCATATCCATGTCGCCTCTGAACCATCCTCATGTAAAGCATGGTCTGCATACCCTGTGGAGACATTTGGCCAATAAGAGTGACTGAGGATGACTGTGCTGCTGTGTTAAGTAGGTCGAAGTGCCTTACAAGGTGCGTCACGTATGGGCCGATGCTAATTACCCCCTTACAATGCCGCTCCGTCTGATGTTGGATGGCGAGAGTGATGAAATAGGCAAGGTAAAAAATGTGGCCGTGTGCCATGCTCCACAGAAAATAGGAGTCGTGATGGAGGGCATGGAGGTACCGCAGTGATGGAGAAAGAGCGGTCGCCTTGGAGTGACTAGGGTTGTATGTTGCTGAACCTAAAGTCTGCCAACACTGAGAAGGTGAAAAGTGGATGTGGCGGTGTAGTTTGTGAAAATCTTCGTCAGCTATAAATTCATCCGTGTAGAGCCCTAGTGCAATACCAAATTCGTGAACGCTCAATTGGTGCACCAATCCACCGAGGCATAATTGAATGGTGCCTGGGTCATCGTGGTTTGTAATCATTACCTGTAAATGAAAAGTAGAGCAAAGCTCTAATGTTAGCTCAAGGTATGTGGGCTCAATGATGTTAAAAAATTGCTCCCAAGGGTCAGTGGACAGTAGGGCCCGAACAACATCAACAAGTTGGACTTGCTCC
The DNA here is from genome assembly GCA_020496765.1 of Gossypium stocksii. Classification (NCBI taxonomy): domain Eukaryota; kingdom Viridiplantae; phylum Streptophyta; class Magnoliopsida; order Malvales; family Malvaceae; genus Gossypium; species Gossypium stocksii. Next base: position 18,109,836 of record CM035631.1, on the reverse strand, counting down.
AGGGCGGCCCAGTCGATGAATCTGCCTGCACTGATGGGACGTGCTTGCAGAAGCTGAAATAACTCCTCTTAGGAGTTATGTGGGAATTGAATAAAAGGATGGCGAGCTTCGGCTGTGGGTCTAGAGGATAAACCACCGAGCCCCTTTCGCTTCTTTGAAGTAGGGAGAGAGCTTTTTTTCCACTTGAAAATGACATAATTCCTAAAAACAGAAAGATATGCATTAGTCCTAAAAAAATTGAAGCTAATATATGAATATTAATAAGTTTAAGCAAAACATTGTTAAGTACAGTATTGAAATGTTGATTTTACTAACCTAATTAATATATTCTACTTATCTTAGCATATTATCAAATGATGGAGGCATGGGTATCAATTTATACTATGTGAATACTACTTTAGATAAGTAAAAGTGGCAGCCAAATGATGGGTCTAAATGGCATTATGAAAATTCTAGAATGATCATGCTAAATGAATGAATTTCTTGTTAACAATAAAGCAAATATGTAAATGAATGAGAAAATAAACAAATAAAATAGATATAAGACATTAAAATGAAGAGAAAAAGTAAGAAAAGAGGGACCGAATAGGTGATTATGGGGTGGAACACGGTCGTGGAGACGTTACACTGGCTTGGAAATGCTGTTGAGGCCAGTGGCGATGCTAGGAATGGTGGGTATGGGAGTTGGGTTGAGAGATTTTTAGGGTTTGGGTGAGGAAAAAGGTGAATAGTGGGTTATTTATATAGGTTTTTGGGTCACACAGGCGTGACACAGGCCCGTGTGGCTCGGGATTTGCCCGTTGGTTCAAAATTTGGGGGTTTTGAGGCACCGGTTTTGTAACACACGCCCGTGTTGCATGACCGTGTTCTTCGATGTTTATTTTTCCCACGGCCGTGTAGGAGGTCACACGCCCGTGTCTAAAACGGCAGGTTCGACCACGGCCTTAGGGCACGGGCGTGTCGCACGCTCATGTTTGAATTGACAGGTTCGACTACGGCCTTGGGGCACGGCCGTGGCAACTTGTCAAAGCTCGTGTTTGATTTAACAGGTTTGGCCACGGCCACATCGCACGGTCGTGGTAATTTTTCGAAGCTCGTGTTTGATTTAACAGGTTTGGCCACAGCTACATCGCATGGCCGTAGCAATTTGTCGAAGCCCGTGCGTTAGAAAAATTTTACCCCGCTCATACACGGCCATACCGTACGGCTGTATCTCTGCTCGTAGTGTCCATACGGTCTTAGGCATGCCCGTGAGCATGGTTGTGTGGCTCGAAAAACCTGCATTCAAAGGGTTAGTTGATGTATTAGAAAGCCCAAATAAAAGAATTTACTAAGTCAGTCCTCGGGTTACCTCCCGAGAAGTGCTTATTTAGAGTCTAAGCTCGACTCTGCTTGTGTGTGTCATTGCGAGGGGTCGTGGAGTTGAAGCTCCTCCCTATTTTTCTTAAATTCCTCACCTTTATAATGTTTAAGCCGATGACCGTTTACCTTGAAAGTGCCATGGTTTGGATGAGTTACCTCGACTGTGCCGTATGGGAAGACAGTTTAAACAGTGAATGGGCCTGACCATCTTGATTTAAGTTTTCCAAGGAATAGTTTGAGCCTTGAGTTGTATAGCAAGACAAGATTGCCAGTTTTAAACTGCTTAGGTTGTCTTAAAAGATTTTCATGGCGTCGCTTTGTGGCTTCCTTACATAATCGTGAGTTTTCGTATGCATTGCAGCGCCATTCATCCAGCTCATTTAGTTGCATTAGACATTTCTCACATGCAAGTTTAGAATAAAGATTTAGGAATTTAATAGCCCAAAATACTTTATGTTCAAGTTCAAATGGTAGATGACAACTTTTTCCGTAAACCAGTCCATAAGGAGATGTTCTTATGGGAGTTTTGAATACAGTTCTATAGGCCCATAAAGTGTCGTCTTCTTTTCTTGACCAATCGTTCCTGTTTGTTTCTACTGTTTTCTGTAGTATGCATTTTAATTCTCTATTTGTTACTTCAACTTGTCTACTGGTTTGTGGATGATAAGGGGTAGCTGTTCTATGGTGCACTCCATATCAGTTTAAAACTTTATCAAATTGAGCATTGCAAAAATGAGTACCCCTATCACTGATAATTATCCTAGGTGTTCCAAATCGAGAGAAAAGGTTTTTTAGAAAACGTACCACCATTCTAGCATCATTAGTAGGTAAAGCTTGGGCTTCCACCCATTTTGACGTATAATCTACTGCTACTAATATGTATTTATTCCCAAATAAAGTAGGGAATGGACCCATGAAATCAATACCTCATACATCAAATATTTCACATGAGAGGATATATGTTTGAGGCATTTTATTAAGCTAAGAGATATTACTTGTCCTCTGGCATTTATCACAAGAGGTTACATACCTGTTGGCATCCTTAAAAAGGGTAGGCCAGTAAAAACCTGATTCGAGTACTTTGTGAGCAGTTCTAGTTCCACTGTGGTGTCCTCCTGTTGGTCCAGAATGACAGTGATACAGAATTTTATATGCTTCTGTCATAGTAACGCATCTTCAAATGACTTGATCTACACAAATACGAAAAAGGAAAGGGTTTTCCCAAAAGTAATTTTTCACATCAGCGAAGAATCGCTTCTTTTGCTGATGGGTCAAACCTTTTGGGATTATGTTAGCTGCTAAATAATTTGTGAAATAGGCAAACCAAGGAACTGCAGCTTCTGCTATGACTAGGAGTTGTTCTTCAGGAAACAAGTCATTTATTTTATCGAGGTCCTCGGGGTGTGGATTTTTCAATCTTGAAAGGTGATCCATTGCCAAATTTTCAGCTCCTCTCTTGTCTTGTATCTCTAAGTCAAATTCCTGTAACAATAGAATCCATCTTATTAATCGGGGTTTGGCATAAGTTTTAGTTAAAAGATAACGAAGAGCAGAATGATCAGTATAAACGATGACTTTAGACAATATTAAATATGATCTAAATTTGTCAAACGTGAAAATAACAGCTAGCAATTTTTTTCCGTGGTATTATAGTTTGCTTGCGCGGCCGTCAAAGTTTTGCTAACATAATAAATCGGTTGGAAGTGCTTGTCTCTTCGCTGTCCTAGAACTGCACCTACTGCAAAATCACTCGCATCACACATTAGTTCAAAAGGTAGATTCCAATCAGGTGAAATCATAATTGGTGCATTAACTAATTTTTCTTTGAGAGTGTTAAAAGACTCTAAACATTCCTGGTCAAAACTGAAAAACACATCTTTTTCTAGTAATTTTGTTAAAGGCTTAGCTATTTTAGAAAAGTCTTTAATAAACCTTCAATAAAAGCCAGTATGTCCTAAAAACCTTCTTATAGCCTTAATCGAATTAGGGGGAGGTAATTTTTCAATGGTTTCAATTTTTGCTTTATCTACCTCAATCCCTTTACTAGAAATTTTATGTCCTAATACAATACCTTCTTGAACCATAAAGTGACATTTTTCCCAATTGAGCACTAGATTCATCTCTTCACATATTATTAGAACACATTTTAAATTATTAAGGCACAGTTGAAAAGAATTACCAAAAACTGAAAAATCATCCATAAATACCTCTATGATGTCTTCCACGAGTTCGTCAAAGATAGCTAACATACATCGCTGAAAAGTAGTAGGGGCATTGCATAATCCAAAAGGCATTCTATGATAAGCAAACGTACCGTATGGACATGTGAATGTTGTCTTTTCTTGATCTTCTAGAGCTATCGGGATTTGGAAGTAACCAGAGAGGCCATCCAAGAAGCAGTAATACATATGTCTTGACAGTCTTTCTAACATTTGATTGATGAAGGGTAAGGGAAAATGGTCTTTTCTAGTTGCATCATTCAACTTTCTATAATCAATACAAACTCTCCATCCAGTGACTGTTCTTGTAGGTATTGCTTCCTTTTTTTCATTAGACCCCACAGTCATGCCTCCCTTCTTAGGAACGACCTGCACAGGACTTACCCAAGAACTGTCAGAAATAGGATAAATAATTCCTGCATCTAGAAGTTTAATTACCTCAGCTTTTACGACTTCCTTCATGTTGGGATTCAATCGTCTCGGAGTTTACACCGATGGCTTATATTCTTCTTCTATTAAAATTTTGTGGGTGCAAAAAGAAGGGCTTCCATGCAATAGCGTTTTTGTGTTCTCTTAATACTTGAAGTAGTTCCTCTTTCTCTTTAGTGCTTAAATCCGATGCGATAATTACTGGTAATGTAAAATCATCTCCTAAAAATGCATATTCCAAGTGATTAGGCAATTGTTTTAGTTCTAATTTAGGAGGTTCATCAATCGAGGGTTTTTGTCTCAACTCGTCATTTATCTTGATACCCTCATAACTTATGTGCCTTGTGGCAAGTTCATTCGAGTTCAAATCCTTTATTACTTTCTTTACTTCAGTGGTGGCTTCATCTTCCTCCCCACCTTGGACAAGACACAGTTCCAATGTGTCTTCCAAAGTGATTTCCTGAAAAGTGTCTTGAACAAAATAATCCATAGAATCAATAAAGTAACAAGAATCATCTTGTTCTCTAGAAAATCGCATAGCATCATAAATCTTAAAAACAACTTCTTCCTCACCAACCCTAAGCACTAGTTTACCATCCCCTACGTCAATAACAGCTTTGGCAGTGGTTAAGAATGGGCGTCCTAAAATAAAAGGTACCTTAATATCTTCATCCATGTCAAGCACAACAAAATCAACAGAGAATATAAATTTATTTACCTTTACTAATACATCTTTAATGATTCCCCTAGGATATTTAACAGATCTATCAGCTAATTGTATACTCATCCTAGTGGGTTTCGGTTCCCCTAGACCTAGTTGCTTGAACATTTTGTAAGGCATTAGGTTAATACTAGCGCCTAAATCAGCTAAGGCTTTTTCAATGTTTAAACTACCAATTAAGCAAGGAATAGTAAAACTTCCTGGGTCTTTCAGTTTGGTTGGCAGTTTATTTTGGAGAATAGCTGAGCATTCCTCGTTGAGTTCCACTGTGTACAATTCTTCCAACTTCCTCTTATTTGTAAGAAGTTCCTTTAAAAATTTTGCGTACTTCGGCATCTGCGAAATTGTTTCAACCAAAGGTAAGTTAATATGTAGCTGTTTAAAAAGTTCAAGAAACTTGCCAAATTGAGCATCCATGCGGTCTTTCTTTAACTTTGCTGGATATGGTATGGGTGGTTTATATTCTTTAAGTGCTGGTGGAGTACTTTCTTTAGGTTCCTCTACCTCTACCTTTTCCTTTTTAGATTCTTGAACAGGCTTCTTTTCAAGTTCAGCTAATACTTTTCCATTCCTTAGAGTAACTGCTTTTACGTGTTCTATAGGATTTGGCTCAGTATTACCCGGCAAACTACCTTGTGGTCTATCAGATATCATCTTTGCGAGTTGACCAATTTGTGTCTCGAGTTCTTAAATGGATGCTTGTTGGTTCTTAAGTGCTGTTTCGGTGTTTTGGAAACAGGTTTCTGACACAGCAATAAATTTTGTGAGCATCTCTTCAAGGTTCGATTTTTTCTCTTGTTGGAATGGTGACTGTTGAAATCCCGAAGGAGGTGGTTGTCTTTGATTTCCTTGACCTCCCCATGAAAAATTGGGGTGGTTCCGCCAACCTGCATTGTAAGTTTTACTATAAGGTTTATTTTGAGATCTAGAATTGTTACCCATATAGTTGGCTTACTCGATTTCCATGCCATGTCCATAGGAGAAGTAATCTGGATTGTGCATGTTTCCTTGAATTGAGTCACTCTGCATCACTGGGTGTACCTGCGTAGAACCAACAAAGTTATCAATCTTTTTATTAAGAAGTTCTACTTGATTAGAAAGCATAATGATTGCATCAATATTAAAAACTCCTACGGCTTTCTGTGGCTTTGTCCTAATGACTTGCCACTAATAGTTATTCAGTGACATCTCTTCTATAAATTCGTAGGCTGCTTCTGGTGTTTTGTTATTGATTGTTCCTCCGGCGGCTGCATCGATCATTTGCCTTGTTGAAGGATTCAAACCATTATGAAAAGTTTGAACTTGTAACCACAAAGGCAACCCATGGTGTGGGCACCTTCTCAAAAGATCTTTGTATCTTTCTCAGGCATCGTAAAGTGTCTCTAAATCCATCTGCACAAAAGAAGAGATATTATTCCTTAGTTTTGCCGTTTTAGCCGGCAGAAAGTATTTAAGCACAAAATTTTCGGTCATTTGTTCCCATGTAGTGATTGAGCCTCATGGTAAAGAATTTAACCACTGTTTAGCTTTATTCCTCAGGTAAAAAGGGAATAGTCGAAGGCGAATGGCATTATCAGAAGCACCATTTATTTTAAAAGTGTCGCAAAATTCCAAGAAATTGGCTAAGTATGAGTTGGGCTGCACAAATTGCTGAATCATCTAAATAGTGTTAGGTTTTAATTCAAAATTATTTGCAGCAATAGTAGGCCTAACAATACTAGATTCAGTACCAGCCAAACTACGTTTAGTATAATCATACATAGTTCGAGGAGTATTATTTTGGTTCACCGGTTCTGCGGCTATCACGGGAGGTGGTAAATTGTCTTAATTTGCTTCCATCCCTTCGGTAGGTTCTGGTTCTTCTTCTTGTCCTTGTTCTGGATAATGTAGGCTTCGTCTGATCTCTCTATGAGTTCTACGAATGATGGCTTCTAGATCTTTGTCGAACAGCAGTGGTCCTCCTAGGTTTCTTCTAGTCATAAACTAGAGATACCTAGAAGGGAAAAAGGCAAAGAAAATTAAAATAAATAAATAAAACAAAAAAAATTGAAAATAAATAAAAATAGTAATGGCTAAAGTAATAAAAATCGAGTGTTCCTAATATCTTAATTCCCCGGCAACGGCGCCGAAAACTTGATATACGTGATATGAAGTAATAAAATTTATAACAAATGATCACACCAGAAACTAACTATTATCACGATTTAAGGCAAGCGCACCTATCGCGCAGTGGTATAGTTAGGGAAAGACCGAGATATCGTACCCAAAGGAACCAAAAGTATTAGTACTAACTTTCTTTCTATTATTTAACCTAGAAATAAAAAGGGATTTTTTATTAAACTAAACTAATTATTAAACTAAGGATGCACAAAAAGTGAATTGGGGAAAAACTCTAAAGAAAAACTAATTGATTTGGATAATACTCAAGGGAGAATCCACCTAGACTTCACTTGTTATCAACTCTTGAACTAGACGATTTATTCACTTGACTTGATCCGTAGAAATCCCTAACTTATGTTAATATCTCTCTCGAGACTAAAAACAACTAACCCTAGTTTGATTAATTGAAATCTCTTTTTAATTAAAACCCCTAGTGTTGCATTAACTCGATCTATGGATTCCCTTATTAGGTTTGACCCTAATCCGGCATATTTTCGTCGTCCTATCTCTAGGATTGCAATCAACTCCGCTTAATTGTGTTGGATCTACTCCTATACAGGGACTTTTGCTCCTCTACATAAGCACATTCGACTTAAATCAATATCCTGGAAATATCAATTTAAGAGTTAAAAGCACAATTAAGAACAAATCAAATAATTCAAGAGAAAATAATAACAAGATCTGTCTTAGGTTTCATCCCCCTCAAGTATTTGGGGGATTTAGTTCATAATTATAAAAGAAAACATCTCAGAAGAATAATGATAACAAAACATAAAGAACCCTAAAACCCCTGGAAGTAATTAAAGGGAGATCTTCAGTCTTGAGGGAGAATTCGGCTTCTGAGATGGATTGGTCGGCTTCCCTTGGAATAATTCCTTGCTTCTACTCCCTGTGTTAGCAGAAATCAAGCACCTTTTTATGGGAGAAAATGTACACCCTTTGTGGGAAAATAAGCACTCCCTTAAAGTTGCCTCCTAGGGTCTTTATATAGAGTTTTAGAATGCCTTTCTTAGCCCCTAAGTAGTCTTTTCCGAGTGAAATTGAACTTCCTCACTACAGGGACACGCCCGTGTGCCACACCCGTGTGGATCGAAGCCCAGGCTGTGTTCGGGCCTGTTAAGGTAGCACGGCCGTGTGGTCTGGCTGTGTGAGTCGGGGTTGGGCCGTGTTCGAGCCCAAGGTGGCACGGTCGTGTGACACAGCAATGGGCAAAGTGGGGCAGCTATAATAGGCCCAATTTGCCTGGGCCTGTACCAAAAAATAAAAAATAATAATAAAAGCCCAAAATAAAATAGCAGTCCAATGTCCATGTAATAACCAAAAATTACAATAGCCCAAACGGGCCTGCATACAAACCCAAGCCCTTATATCAAATTTACCAAATGCCTAACCTAATACCCCAGGCCCAATTCTTGACCCAGTTGCGTCAGCCCAAATTTTAAAAACCCTAAACCCAATAAACTCAGCCCAAACAACCCAAGAAACCAGACTTTCAGCCAAGGAAACCCTAGTTTCCTTGTTCAGCCGCCGCAGCCTCCATGCACTGGCTTCAGTAGTGCGCAAATCCCGCCTTCATCACCGCCATGCGTCCACCTGCGAGAAAAATGCAATTGACAGCAAATAGATAACGAAAGATTGTATTTTCTTTTTTTTTTTCGACTATAAAAGGCCATGTAAAAACAATTGAATAGGGGGAATCTTATTATTTTTTAATACACAATATATTCAATAGAAAGAACAATATATTTTGGGAATACAGAAATATCAAAGAAATCGATTTCAGATTTAGGTGATTTTTTTTTGACTTTTTTTTTCGATTTTTATTGTTTTTTTATGCGTAATACAATTAAAAGAATAAACAAAAGGAATTTACCGTTTGATTTACATTGAAAAGTGGGGATTTTGGCCTTCCGGCCGTCGTGAGCGGTGGTGCGTACAGTGGTCCGTCACCGAAATTTGATCGGATTCATACTAGATGGAGAGAGAGTTGAGAGAGCAGCAGTTTCTTTTTTTGGTTTAAAAGAAGGAAAATGATTTTTTTTTTTAAATTTTAACTTATATAGGGGGACAAAACGGTGCGTTTTGGCCCCCCTCTTTTGAATGATACGGCGCCGTTTAACGCCCCTTTGACCCGTGCGGTGACCCGACCCAAGGGAAGGATCCGCGTGTTTTATTGGGAGGGGCTAATTTCACTTTTAGCCCCTCCGTTTTTTATAATGTTACAATTAAGTTTTTTTTTTTTATTTTTTAATTTCGCCCTGGAATATTATTTCAACTTCATTTTGATCTACTCCTGTACGACTCCGTTTAAAAAAGGGGGCATTTCACGATTTTGATCCTCCGAGTTATGCACGTGTTTCAGTTTGATCCTCCACGTCTTTTAAAGCTTTAAATTCCCCACAAATATTTTGTTTTAGATTCAATTTAGCCCCCTTTCAGTTATTTTTGTTTTTTAAATTAATTAATTTTATTCTTTTTTTACTGTTATTGTTATTAACATATTTTTTATTATTATTGTTATTAATATATTATTATTCCTATGAGTGCATTATTATTATTTTCTACCTCATTATTATTGTATTATTATTACCAGCGTACTATTATTATTCTTATTAATATAAATTTTATTATTATTATTATAAATATGTATATTATTGTTAATTTATTATTATTATTATTATTATTATTATTATTATTATTATTATACTATTAAGTTAACTTGCTAAATACTTAATATTTATTCATTTGTTTATTTACTTATTATTTTATATAAAAATTCATTTTATTTTCATTTTTTTACAAATTTCTATTTTATTTGTTTATTCCAAGTTTTTACATAATATCTATTTTAAATTTTTATATATATTATTTATTTTAAATGTTTTTATTTTTTATTTTAAACTTTTCTTCATGTTTTTTCATATACATTATTTATTTAAGATTTTGTCATATTTTTTAAAAAATCATTTTGTATATTATTAATTTTTAGATTTTCTTCTCACATTATTATTTTGAACTCATTTATTATTGTTTTCAAATTATTTTACATTTTATCTCAATTTGTTTTGTAGATTTAAACGGTTGTATATATGTTTTTTTGATGCATTTGACTTTGGTTATTGATATTAGCTTCTTAGTTAATGTATCTTATGTGGTTATTTCTATTATATGTTCGATAAATTGTATATCTGTATTTTCATATTGTGTTATTCATCAAATTTTTTTATTTATAAATCGAAACATAAAATTTTCAAATAAAAGCTTATTCTCGGGAATTCCAGAAGTTGCGTCCTAACTCGCTGGATGTGACATTTTGTTATCTCGAGATAAGAATTTAAAAATAAGGCAGTATTTAGTGTTTGGGAAATTCGAGAAATTGTGCCCTAACGTGCTGGGTTGCACTTTTTCGTTTAACCAAGCCACTAAGTATCCTTTCAATTGCATATTTTGAAAATCAAAAGATGACATCGGTATTAAAGGTTTAAGATAACATATCCTAACGTGCTGGATGTGGTATCTTGTTCATTTAAAATAGGTGAATCTTAAAACTCGATTCAAACCAAATGTTCTAAAAAATCACATTTCACGTTTTTTAAGATTTCAACATTAGGGCAATTATTTATCAAAATGGTACCAGTTTTGGGTGTGCGAGGGTGCTAATCCTTCCTCGCACGTAACCGACTCCCGAGCCCGGCTTTTTTATTTCGTAGACCAAAATTATTTTTTTAAAAAAGGTGATCCAATCACACCTAAACGAAAAGGATTGGTGGCGACTCTATTTCCATTTTTAAAGTCGATCCTCGTTTTCCAATTTAAAAAATGGTTTCGACAATAATAAATATTAAAGTGAAACTTTGGTTGAGTGATAAACTTAAGGTTTTACTAATTTAATTGTTATGGGTTTAAATCTCACAATATACATATTTTTTATTAGTTTTTATTAAAATAAAAAGACTAAAATACCCTTAAATAATATAACTTATTTTAATTACGAAAAATAGTTTCGTAATTTTCAAAATTGAGTTAATGCCCAATTAACTCGTAAATCATAAATTTAATAATGAAAAAAGTTGTCTCTTATGTTTCGATCAAAATTGAAAGCAAAACTCTTGCCTTGTTTGGTTATTAGTGCAATAACACGAGGAAAAAATTATTTATTACATATGGATTATAATAGTTATACACAAAATAAAGAATAGTCGATACAAATTTAAATTTAAAATTAGAAAGATGTGTAGTAACTCTTGTAAAAATAAGCAAGACTTTTTCACTCTCTATTAAAAAGAAATCATAGAAGTAACTAAATATTACCAATTAAATTAATTTATTGTTAACCTATATACTAAAATATTTACAAAAAATAATGTTGCTACCAATCATGGTATAATAAGCCAACAGATCTTGATGGTGCCTAGGCTACCAAAGTTTTTTACAAAAAAAAAAAAAAAATTTAAAATAATAATTTATTATCTAAATTATTGAGTCATTTTTATTTACTCAAATGATATCTTATGAAGTTTCCCAATGGCCCAAATAGGCATCAATCGTGCTAAGGCACTGAGAAACTAGTTTTTTCATATTTAAAAAAAATATAAAAATTACAATTATAATTTTTAAATATAAAAAGTTATAAAAAATAAAAATTCTTTAAAATAAAAAGAATAAAAGAATTTTTAAAAAAATTAAAAATATAAAAATTCTAAAATTTAATATTATCTAAACCAGACCAGACTAGATGGATTAGAAATCAATTAGAGTATTAAACCGAGTTAAAAAATTGATTGAATTAGTAATTAAATCGATTTCGAACTAGTTTAACTAATTGGTTCCAAAACAACTGGCTTGACCAATTCAAAATAAGTCAATTATAAAAATTATAAAAATGAATCCAACAGCTAATTCAACTGATTTTTTAGCCTAATATCTGTCAATCGAAATTTAAAAATTTTAAAATTTTTTAACCCTCAACATTTACAAGTTTTATTGTCAATTTAATTCATATCCTTTAAAAGTGTATAAATTTTTTAACTATTTTTTTTTCATATTTTAAAAAACATAAAAATTCTTAAAAGATCTTGTGTACTTTTATTTTAAAAAATATATATTTTTAAAAAATTATGTACTTTCATTTAAAAAATATAATTTTAATTTTTTTAAAAATAATTTTATTTTTAAACAGATTTTAGTTTTTTTAATTTTTTATTTTTTAAAATTAAAATTACAATTTTTTATTTTTTTAAATATAAAAAATAGTTTCCCAATGCCCAAATTGGTACAGCTGGTGTTGATTTAAACCATTGGAAAGCTATTTTTTTTCATTGTTTAAATTATATGGATAAATGTCGATTGAGTCTTAGTTTAATTGATATGAGTATTGTTGTCAATGTAAGAGAGCATGAATTTGAGTGTATTGAAACACAATATTCTCTTATTATGGGGTTAAAAAGATGTTATGAATAGTTCTAATATAAAAAAATATATAGTGAGAAGAAATAATATATTACTAAATAATAAAAGTTGACTTATATTATTTGGATAATAAATTATTATTTATTATTATTTTTGTAAAAAAACTTACTCCCAAAGGAAATAGATTGAGGGACAGTCCGTAAGTCCATCTAACTTACTGACAAAACTAAACATTATCAATTTTTTTTTTATCATTTGAATGTAATGGATTATAACTTTTTCTTAATGCAAGTTTAATGCTACAGATAAATTTAGGTCTAATATTTAATATTTTAAACTTTGGAATTTATTATTATAAATTAGTTTTTAATGTTTATGATTTATAAATAAATTTTTTATTATAATTTAGTTTTTTTTTTTTTTTTTTACAAACGAGGTCTTGGTAAAGTTAATAAAGTTAAAGGTTTTGAGTATTGAGTATTTAGGTTTGAGACTTACCATGTGCATTCAAGTTCTATCATGAACTGTTGTCATGTGTGAGTTTTAGTTTAATTAGTTAGTTCATAATCTGGATGGTTCTAGTATTTAGTTAAAGGTGTACTAGTTTAATTCTTTGCTTTAGTTTTTATTCAGTTTATGTTGTAATAATTTGACCCTACACTAATTGGTTACTGATATATGTATTTATCTTTATGCTTTGATTGTACTTTAGTTGTAACAGTTGAGAAAGAAATAATTAGAGTTTAGGGTTACAATTTTTTAAAAATATATATAATAATTTTTAAGATTATGTTAATAATTAATTATACAATTATAAATAAAAAAAATCATATGTATTTGTTTAAATATTAAAAGTTAAACCTTAAATTATATATTAATTTTATTATCTTAAAGAAAAGCAATGGTTGGATCTGAGTGGAATTACCATCTTGGCAATCAATGACAAAACCAACAAACAAATGTAAAATAATAATAAAATCACCCATTTGCAATCTTCAATTCGTAAACTATCAAGTCAAACAAGATGGAAAGCTCCAAAATTTACCGGAAACGAATCTAAAAGAAACACAAAACCCGGATTCGAGTAGCTTTGAAGTTTGAACTCATCAACAGAAGCAAATCTCATCCAACAATTTTGGCCTATAAAACCTGACTTTAGGAACCAACCTTCAGCAACTAAAAAAAAATGGACCTAAAGGTTGAAAATGGATATATTAAAGAGGATAAAGGACTGGGATGGGGCAAATCTTTGCCAGTCCAAAGTGTTCAAGAAATAGTGAGGAATGGGTATCAGTCAGTCCCTGAAAGATACATTCAAGAAATCAAGGACAGGCCATCCTCCATTTCTTCTGAGAGCCTTCAAGCCTCACTGCAAATCCCAATCATAGATTTCTCATTGTTAGCCAAAGGTGATGAACATGAAACAAGGAAACTAGATCTTGCTTGCAAGGAATGGGGATTCTTTCAGGTAAATAAACAAGGGAACTTTGCAATACTATACAGACTTGAATGAAAACCTGGATTTTTCATCATTTGAGTTCTACAGATAAGGAATCATGGTGTGCAAGTGAAGATCCTGCAGAAGATGAAGGCAGCAATGGCGGCTTTCTTTGAGTTGCCATTAATGGAGAAAAAGAAGTATGCAATGGGTGCAAATGATCTCGAAGGATATGGACAAGCCTATGTAGTTTCAGAGGAACAAAAGCTTGATTGGTGTGACCTCGTTGCATTAAAGACTCTTCCTCTTGAACAAAGGAATTTAAACTTTTGGCCACTCAATTTACCAGGGTTCAAGTATGTAATCCTTCTAGCCAAACCATGATACTTAATTTACACAAGGTATTTTATTCTCATAATCGTATCACAGAGAGGCAGTGGAAGAATACTCGATAGAAGTACAAAAGGTAGCTGAGGAAATCAATGCAAACTTATCCCTACTAATGGGGATGGAAAGAGATGGATTGAAAAGGTATCAAGGGGAGCTGAAACAAGTAATGAGAATGAACTATTATCCGCCATGTTCAAGTCCTGATCTTGTGGTTGGTGTTAGCCCTCATTCTGATGGAGGTTCACTAACTGTGCTTCTGCAAGATGATGATATCATTGGCCTCCAAATTAAGCACAAGGGAGAGTGGATCCCTGTTAAACCAATTCCTAATGCTCTTGTGGTCAACATCGGTGATGCTATCGAGGTAGGCAATGGATAAATGTGTTCATGTTCTAATAATTATGATAATTTTGGATTAAAATTCAGAAAAAGAACACTTCATATTTGTTCTGGTTGTTGGTTAATCAGATTATGAGCAATGGAATGTACAAAAGCATAGAACACCGAGCTATTACAAACGAGAAGAAAGCAAGGATTTCAGCGGCGGCATTCGCACATGTAGATGATGAACTGGAAATCGGCCCACTTGATTCAATGGTGGATGATCCCCATCGTCCTCCAATGTATAAGAAGATTAAGTATATTGACTATATCAGGCAAGTTTTGGCTCGCAAAATGGACGGCAAAGCTCACACTGATCTAGTGAAGATACAAACCTGAGTGACGCCACTACTGCACCTCAGAATAACTGCTCATATATATATATATATATATATATGTATATTGTATTTGAGGTAACATAGTTACAATCCATATGATAAACTAATAATTCATATCATGGAATTCATATGTTTATATATTTGTATAGTGTTGGTTTTATATTTTTTTTGTCGTGATATTAATTGTTTTGTGTCTAAAATGGTTGCTTTCGGAGTTCGCATTTCTCAATTAAAATTATTATTTAATAATAAAATATATTATTTTGTTATGCCTCGTCATGTGACATTTTACCAAGCTTCTTGCATTGCACTCTTTTCTATGCAAACACCTCATAGCATTATTAAAAGGTTAATGAAACACCTCGTTAGATAAAATCGTTGACAAAATTACATCCACGTCATGTGAGTCCCCAATACGGACAAGTCTCACCCAATCCAAAGAGCCTTGTACACTTTGCAGTGCCACCCTGCCATGCTATAGGACCACCCTATCTATGGCATTTGGTATGTCATAACGATGTACTTGAGCCTTGATCATAGCCTCACACATGGCACCCTAGGATTAGGAGGCCTCTAAGAAAGAGCAAGGATTTAGCCACAAAGAGACATCGAAAAATCAGCCTAAATCCCCCTCCCCTAGAATAATTGACTTCTGATCATTAAATGGCTCTTTGGTTGTTCCTATTCCGAATTGGGTGAATCGACTCAAAGTACTATCCTTATCCCTTATCAACACATTTAGTTGGAAAACCTAAACTTTGCTTTATTGCGATTTGGACAAGGAAAATTTTATAATCAAAGCATGTCAATGATTTTCATCAGATTTACCTATTATGATTCAAATGTGTGTAATTAGAACAAAAATCAAACCAAATCCTTACAAATGAAGAATGGATTCTTACCGATTAAACCAACCCGATTTGTATTACAAAGAAATATTTTTCATAGCCTTGCATTGCATTGTCAATATAAGGAAAATTCTAGTTGAAAATAACTTTACTTTTAGAAAATTTCTCAAAACTTCCAAAACCTTGTTTTTCCAATGAAAGAAAAAAATAACTTGGGAATCTATATATAAATTAGTAATCCAGACAATCAAACAAAAAATTTTTACGTGTTTTAGTTTTCTACTTACTGATCACAACAGCATAATTTGTCATTGCGAATTATAATTAAATTTTATAATGATAAAATAAGTTGTTAAATATTAAAATAGTGGAATAATGGTGTGTGGCGACAACAAATTCCTCCGACAAAGATGACTAATATATGTGATCCATTTATGAAATATACACTAAACATTAGTTAAGAAAAAGGATTGATCCATTTATGTAAAGGATTAATTTTTTTTTTAACATATTAACTGATTTTTATACTATATAAAAGGACTTGTCCCTATATTAAAAGGATCAATCCCTTTTCAGTAAAAAAAAATTGTTAAGAAAAAGGATTCATCCTTATATTAAAGTGATAAATCCCTTTAATATTTATGTTTCCTCACGTTAGTTTCTTCCACAAACTCTTTTTTTTTTAACCCTAATTTAGTCTCCAAACCAAAATATTTATAAATAAACAATGGAGTTCCGCTTTCAACAATCATGACTAAAATTTTTTATCAAGTATTTTCAATGAAATTTATATTTGGTTAGTTTTATTCTAACTTTATATATAATTTTCTTACCAAGTATCTGAAGTTTATAAAATTGAAAGGTGTGTGTGTGTGTGATTTTTTTAACCTAAAGTCATATAGATCATTAGGGTTGCCTTTGGTGCTATAATGGGTTTAACAATGACAAATTTAATTTAACAATTTCAATTTTTTAGGGTAGATTTAATTATTAAGGTTTTATAATTTACAAGAATTAATAGTTTGTAAAAATAGGAAACATAGTATTTTGTTTTATTAACCCTAGTAAATTCCATAAACTTTAAAATAAAATATGTAAGGTTTTAATAATTAACTTATATTACTCATTCCTTTTATGAGTTAACCCAAAATTTATAAGCATTTTGAAAAATTAACGTAAGAAATTGGAGGCAAATTGTCTATCACTTTGGCATCAAAAAATTTTACCATTAAGTTAAAACCCTTAAGTATTGAAAATTGTTTTGCAAGTTCATTCCCCCACTTGTCTTTTTTTTTTCTTTGTGAATGAGAAAATTATATTAAAATATAGTTATTGGGGAAAACACATGTGATTTAGTTAATTTTTGTGGATATATATATAGTTAGAACAATTGCTCCTTTGAGTGCAAATAATTAGAATGAAATTTATGAAGAAGTTGGGGAGCAAATGTTGAGGCATGTAGAGGTAAAATTAAAATTTTTAATTTATATTTATTAAAAAGTTTAACATATTAGCAATGAATATTACTTTGATAAATGTTTACAGTGTAGGTTTGAATATCCTAAAAATGAGGAAAGATTCAAAGACTATGTACTTGTGACAATGTGACATTTGTACAAGGGCTAGAAAAATAGGTTACACAAGTATTATCTACAATTTAGATTTGATTTGGGGCTTTTAGAAAAATATACCACCAAACGTTTAATTGGAACAATGGGACTATTGTATTAAATATTTTGGACCAGAAGAATTTCAGGTATAATTAAATAGTTTTTATATTTGATTAAATTTTTATTAATGACCATTTAAACATTACAAATAAAAAATTCATGTTTTTATTACGGCTCAAGGACAAATTGTAAAAGGTTAATTGCTATAGACTTTTTAATTAACAAAAGACTTGAGGAATTATATGACAATTAAACAAAGGTCTAAAATAGTAAATAGACCAATAATAGATAATAATAATAATAGTGGACGGTAACGATGATAGTTTGTTTTAACTAAAGATAAAATTTTATAATAAAACATAATTACTTTAATTAATTTTGATTAACAAAGGTTAATTATATATAAGACATTAGTGGAAGGACCGCCTATATATATAAGACATTAGTGGAAGGACCGCCTAAGTTAGAAAACAAAAAGAGAAAAAAAAAAAAAAAAAAGAGGAGTCTAAGTTAGAAAAGAAAAAGAAAAAAATGTTTGTGTATCAATTTAGTTTAATTTAGCTAGCTCGTGTATCAATTTGTAAAGTTGTTAAAGTTTTTGAAAGATTTTATTGTTGAGAAATGGATAAAATTGGTGTGAAATTAATAAAAATTAAGCTTAGTTTATGAAAAGGAGAAAATTGTAAATCTTAATTGTTAGTTTCGTACATTAGGGACCAAATTGAATAAAATGAAATTTTTTTATAAAATTTTGATAAGAATATAAAGTAGAGCGTCCCTAATGAATATATGTGAAATCATATTTTAATTCGGAACTCTAGATTAAAAGTTATGCTTGTCTCAGTTTTAGGGACTAAATTGAATAATTTACAAAGTATGCTTGGTTTTGTAATTGAATGTGAATTAGATGAAATTTTATGTTGTGTAATTTTTTAATTATTATTCGTAGCTAAAGACAATGCCGAGCCAACGAGAGGGACAGGAAAAATGGGAGCTAACGACGTGGGACGCGACTACGATTTGTACTTTTATGATTCAAGATGGATTTAATTGCTTGTATATATGTATGCGTGTTAATTGAATGATTGAATGTTATGGTGAGTATATGATGATGTTATGAATTGTTTTGATTTGATTTGACATGGAATCTTGGTATAAAGAATAAAAATGAATAAAATAGAAAATGACATGAATTACATAGAACATGATATATGTGACATGGAAATTGGATAGAAAAATGTTGGATGTCATGAAATAAATGTGCATTGATGAATCAGATTATAATTATGATTGTAAATGAGAAATGATATGTGTATGGAATTATAAAATGAAATTGAACATTGGTACCTTATCAACTAGTCAAGTTGAGTTTGATATGTTGTAAAAAAAATCGGTTCGCAAACAGTTTTCTTGCGTAGTGAAAAATAAAAATTTTGAATATCGACCCAGTTTGTGATATTTATAGCAATAAACTCTAGACCGAAATTGTACTTGTGTTTTCAGATAAGCAAATCATTGTCGTTCCTGGCTTTCAACCAGACGATATTCTTCATTATTCTCTTACCATGAATTGCTTCAAGTGTGGGCTTGAATGGTTCGAATCAATCACAGAACTAGAAATAATTTTTTTTTCTGGGTGAAAACAAAATTTATCTTCTCAAATAAAAACCTATAAATTGTTATTCCGGAAAATATATTTAATTCTTAAAGAATAAAAGTCTCTCTATTTTCGGGCAGAATAACAATATCTTAAAGTTGTGTTAATAGCCCTACCAGTGCCATCTATTTATAGAGAGAGAAAGTAGAACTCTTGTTCAAGTATAGAGATTTATTTCAACTAGAAAAACAAAATCCTAGTTCTACTAGGATGTAGGGGGCGACAACCCTAGTTAATTATACTAAGGTTTGCCATCCCCCTTTATTACATAAGGGGCTCTTCAGCCTCTTCCATATCGGGTCCAATTACAAGTACGTCCTGGACTTTTAACCCAATACTTTATAATTTGATCCAACTCAATATTTATTTTTCTATTTCCCAAGAAATAAACTTCAATATCTTTCCAATTAAATAATTTTCTCAACTCAATTCTAATTCCGTTAAAATCATGACAACTTTACCGTAAAAGAATCCATGTGAAAATATATTTAATATTTCCGCATTCAATGGTTCACTATGACCAAATGATTTATTTCTATTTTTGAACTTCATTTAATTCGAAAAACATAAATTCATTTTCAGGTCATTTTCATTTTCATTTTGGAGAAAACCACATTCATTTCCAAATGATTTCATTTCTCTATTTTAATTTTTATTTTGGAGAAAGCTTTAATTATTTCCAAATGTTTCTTATTTCTCCATTTCACCATTTGTATTCATTGTTGTTCATTTGATTCAATATGCAATTCATTTATGGTTTTAATGAAATAACGAATGGACCGATTAGACATATGCAATTGATGCTCAAATGATTTATAATTATGATCCGGCTTTTCGCTTATTAATTATAAAATCTTTTAGTCACGAAGTCATTCCACTATTGCTACACCTTGAAATGTCAAATTTAAGTTGGAATTATGATTTTGGGTATTAATTTGAAAATTTTACAAATTGACTGGGTTCTAGTGGAAATAAGAGAAATTGGAGGACTAGTTGTAAAAAGATTGGATTTCAACCTTGGTTCTGTTGAGTTTGAACTAGAAATATAGTTTAGTGGGAGACATGATGATTATGGATGTACACTTGGCTGTTGAATTTGAGACCGGTGAAGGAAGTGAGTGAGTATTATATGAAGGAGAGACATTATTCTCCAGTGCTATTCTTTCTTTTTCTGTTCTTTCTTTATTTTCTTTGTTGGTTTGGTTGTAAGAAAAAAAGATTAAGAACAGTCTAAATGGAGGAAAAAAAGCTAAAGTTTGTGCATAAGTATTGATTATTTATCAAACTGGTAAGCTTTTTAACCTTCTTGTGTTAATGGATTTAAGAAAATGAAAGAAAGTTAAGGATTTTAGTTATCTATTGAATCTGTTTTATTTTGGTTGATGTTGTGGTTAATCATTTAAATTGTCTCTATATGCAATCAAAGTATGATTCTTATGATAATGAATTGTCTTCATTTAGAAATTCTAAAATGGTTGTTTGTTTACCTTCAATATGGAGTGCTACGTAGGTTGGACTAAATGTTATGCAAATGATGAGTTGTTCTATGGTTGATTAATAATATATCATGATGCATGTTGTGTAAATATGAAAATGCATAGTAGGTCGTAAATTTAACCATATTAAATTGATGAAATGTTTGGCGTAATGTGTGTCGTGCATGAATAGTAGTGCTGGTTGAAATGCATGTGTGTGAATAATATGCAGAGTTGTGGAGGTCTAACAATGTGTGATTGAGATGAGAGATGGAGAAGGGAATATGATATGTGATTTTCCTCTGGTAGGGCATACAAATGCAAAGCAGGATTGGTGAATGACCCTGAACTTATGGAGGAACACTTATGTGTTAGAATTAACAAAGAAGATTTGCGGAGGTTCGGACAGACTATATTGAAAATGGATATCAATGATATATGACTTTGCGGAGGTTTGGGCGGACTGTACAAAGAAATGTGTGCACCAGTATATGAGAGCCCTTTATGGGACGTGTGAGAGCCTTTTATAGGATGTACAAATGAATGCAAGTCCATGGCCATGGCAAGATCCAAGAAGGTCACGAAACGATTTGTGTTTATGAATCCACTAGATGCGCCTAGATGGCATAATCCAGTGGAGGTATTTGAGATAAAATCACATATATGAATATATATATATGTGTTTGCATTTATGTCTCCACAAATATTGGATCCGCGGGATAAGTCTGCCAAGAGTGTGTTCTTTCTTTTGAAATCTATTATTATGTGCAAAATCAAAGGTACTAGCTATCTTTTTATTCGTGTCCATATATGAAAGATATGACAATCCATTAAGACCATCTCATATATATGATTCCACAAATAGGTAAATTCACTCTTAAGAACACGCCTACATGCTTTCTATTTCAAAGAGGATACCACCAAGAATGGGTTATCTATTATTGCGAAATAAAGGTAGGATGAGATAGACCGCCAGATCTGTTTACTTGATTGAGATGAGTAGACTTTCTTTATTAATCCATAATAGGGTCTTCCTTATGAATTCGCCAGCGTGTCTTGTAAAACATGAATCCACATACTTGGGTCTGAAACATGAATCCATGAGGAATGTAATACGAATCTGAGTCTGTTAGGACAAGCTGCTAATAGTAATATGCAACAGGGACTATTCGCCAAGATCGGTCTTATTTGATTATCTGTAATTATTATTGCAAGGTATGCTATGGAAATTATCTATAGGTTATCTTTCACAAATTCGCAAGTAAGAATCTACAAGGATTTCCACTCAAGGAAATAGATGCATAAGAGTCTACAAAGGTAACTAGTGAAGATAGAATCCGTAGGGAAAATCCACCAAGAGATCAATCGCTATTAAATCTATATTCTGATATTACATCTAAGAAATCTCACCGGTGAAAGCTTTATGGGTGCAAGGCTTTGCATAGCTATAACACCCCTTACCCCACCCGATTGTCGGTCTAAGCAACAGAGTGCCATATTAGTTATCAGAGCAAGTATTGACAAATTCATAGTAAAAATATCATTTCACTTTATTAATCATGAAATCAATCAAAAAAACATTAATATTCTTTTTAGAGTCTTATATGAGTATATGAATACTTTAAAGTTAACCCGATATCAAATAGGGACCTTTTTATAACATTTCTAAAATTTCAGATCAAGTACATTATAAACGATTCACTCAAATATTCAATCATGTCATAAACACCTGATATCACGTGATATGAAGTAATAAAATTTATAAAGAACTTGATCACACCAAAACCAACTAATATCACGACGTTGAGGCAAGCGCACCTGTGGAACAGTAGTATAGCTTAGTGACAAGACCGAGTTATCGTACCCAAGGGAACCAAAAGTACTAGTACTCACTTCTTTTCTATTATCTAGCCTAAAAATAAAAGAGGATTGTTTAAACTAATTTTAAAACTAACTGAGAAAGTGTAAAGAGTAAATTTGGGAAAACTTTTAGGGAAAAGCTGATTTATATAGACAATACTTAAAGGAGAATCCACCTAGACTTCACTTGTTAGTATTTTCTTGAACTATATGATTTCTTTACTTGACTTGATCCGTAGAGATCCCTAACTTATGCTAAACTCTCCGTTGAGGCGTAGAGCAACTAGGCCTAAGTTGTTAATTAAAGCCCTTTATTAATTAACTCCCTAGGTTGCATTAATTCGATCTATGGTTCCCCATATTAGGTTTGACCCTAATCCGGCAGATTTATGTCGCCCTATGTCTAGGGTTGCATGCAACTCCACTTAATTATGGTAGATCTACTCTTATCACAGGGACTTTTGCTCCTCTGCTCTAAGCACATCTAATTCTTGAATTAATACCTAGGATTATTAAATCAAGAATGAAGAACGCATAATTAAGAACAATTCAAGTATTTATCAAATAAATCAAGAATAAATAACAAGATCTGTCTTAGATTTCATCCCCCTCAAGTATTTGAGGGGTTTAGTTCATAATAACGAAGGAAAACATTTCAGAAGATATAAAATAACAAAACATAAAAGAAACCAAAAACCCCTGAAAGAATTTAGGGAGATCCTCTATGTTGCTGCAGAATTCCGGCTTTTGAGATGAATTAATCGGCTTTCTCCCTTGGAGTAATCCCTTGCTTTTACCCTCAGTGTGGCAGAAAAACGAGAAGAAAGATATCTAAAAACATCTGTTGCTTCTACCTCATGAGGTCTTTATATAGAGAGCTTATGGGGAGCCTTTCTTAGCCTCTAAGCATCCCAATTCGAGTGAAATTCCCCTTCCTCACGATTAGAACATGCCTGTGTGCCAAGCCCGTGTGACTTCGACAGAGGCCGTGTGTTTTTATCGGTGGAGGCATGGCCGTGTGACCTGGCTGTGCTTGTCGGGGGCTTGACCGTGTGATCTTCATATGGCACGACCGTGTGGCACGGCCGTGTGGCATTTATTTACCCGTGTTGTTTGCACATTTTGGCCCATTTTTCATCGTTTTTGGCCCGTTTCCCGTTCTTTCTTCTTCCCTATGCTCTCCTGAGTATAAGATATAAAAAGGAAGGATTAAGAGCACAAATTCTCACAAAATTGATAAAAATCCATCCAAAATATAGGCTAAACATGAGGTAAAAATATGTATAATTTAGCGTTTATCAAATACACCCACACTTAAGCCTTTGCTTGTCCTCAAGCAAAATCTCAATCCCTAAAAAGAATCATTCTTCTCAACCTATAATCTATATCAATAATGTTTCAAACTAATCCACAGGTAATCATACAATGAAAAATTCAATCAAAAGAACATTAAAGATTCAATCAATTTAAGTTGAGAATTTTGTCATTGAAAACATAAGTCTCTTCCTTTTTTCTAAGTAGTTATCTCTCCATCTTAATTAACAGGAGTTGACATCCTCACTAGAGGTTCACTCTATTCACTCGAAGTGTTTAAGGTTCAAAATTTTAAGCACTCTTTAGTTAACCTGAAAAGTTATTACCATAAGCTTGCACGAAAATCAAATCTCCACCACTATAGTTTGATATGATATATCAATCAAAAGGTCTTTTCATGGTTGTAACGGGGCTTGGTTAGGGGTATTGTCACAGGCTGCAAAAAGAGGGTTAAAATCGAGATTGAACTGAAAAAATTATCTAGCTAGAAAAATCTCTATCACTGGAACATATTTTCAAAGCTTAATAACATCATTTTGGTAGCCTTAAGAGAGAAATATGCAAAAACTTAATTTGAACTATTACATATTACAACTGAATTTGACTGTATGTACACATTTTTTTTTATTTGAGAACAATTCAAGTAATACAATAAATTGAGTAAAGATTTACATACTGGAAAAGAGAATAAAGCTTAGATAGTAAATTCAACTCAAATCTCGACAAAAATAGGGATCAAAAAGTAATTGAATGGAAAATTCAACAAAAATGGGTTATTGGTTAATAATTAGAGGGTGAGTCAAGGAAAAGGTTGTTAGGCTCAATGGGGTTCACTAGGGGTTAGATTATGGAGGTAGGCTTTTGTGGAGTGAGTGGGTTAAGTCCTAGGTGCCTTTATCATCTCGGTATATCAAATCAATGATGTGGTCTTGACATGTATAATCAAAGCAAGTTCTAGAATAACAATTCAGTGTTAACTCACTCAAAGCAATAATAAAAGTGAGCACGAAAGAATGTATGCTCAAAAAGGCTCAAGATCTCACCAAAATTATGGTTTTTGATGTCAATCCTGCGAATTTCAAATCTCAAGATAGTACTTAAAATTAGGGAAGATAACTTATGCAAAAATTGGAGTTCTCAAAAATTTCAACTTATCATGCTTGATTCCTTAATGTTTTAAAGTTTGAATAATCAAAGTACAAGTACCTATATCGTAATTCTCAAAATATCAATAAAATTTATAAATCAGTCAGAATAAATTCCTAATAGGAGACTAAGGATTTGATTTAAGAACAAAGCATAATATGTATAAATTCAGGGATTTTATGGATAGAAAGACTTTAAGTAATTTCCCTCCCCACACTTAAGATGTACATTGCCCTCAATGTATAAAGACATATATCTAGCAATAAAAGCATAATATCAAAAAAGAGGGAGAGAATTGAAAACTCCCTGAATTTAGGATGAATTGTGAGACAGGGAGCGCCAGTAGGTGTGGCACTGTGTTCCTATTTTCGTAGAGATTTAAGCTATGAGGCTCATTTGAAACTGCGAATGAATTTAGTAGTCGTGGAAAATTTTGGGTCAATAGAATTTACTTCCGTGGGATTAGCCGTTAAGAACGTAAAATAAAATAAAATAAGCAAGTAAAATAAAATACTAAAATGTAAAAAGGAAATAAAATAAACTATATTGGAAAAGGAAAACAAAGTTAAAAAAAATGAAACTAAATATTAGTGGGTAAGTCTGAAAATTAAGAAAAAGAAAATAAAGAAAAATAAAAGTAGAAATAAAAATAAACATAAAAAGAAGAGGAACTAGTCCTCGGATGGATCACGTGGCGGCAGTGTGATGTTCAGATGCTGACATATCTACGCGAGAGTAGCGTCGATGTAATCAAAGCGCTGAAAGCATTGTTGCTCAAATCGATCCAGGCGCTCGGATATGTCAACACGTGAGGCTGCCGTCTGAGTGGGTCGTCTGGGGTGTCGTGGGTCAGCGGGCTCATCTTCCTCTAGTGGGGGTGGTGGGACATTATCAGCAATGTCCTCTAGTTCTACGGCATCTTGGACAAGACGGAAGTGGAAGTGACTTCCACCTGGTCGTCGCTCCACCATCCTCATGTGTAGCATGCTCTAGATGCCTTGTGAGGACATCTAGCCTAGGAAAGTGTAGGAGGATGTCTGGGTCGTGGTGTTGAACAGGCCGAAGTAGCGGCCTAGCCTCGTAATGTATGGGCCCATGGAGATAACGCCCTTCCGGTACCTCTCAGTCTGGTGTTGCATGGCCAATGCGATAAAGTAAGCAAGGTCGATAGTGTGGCCATTGGCCATGCACTAGAGGAAGTATGCGTCATGAGTGTTGACGACGCCTGTACTCTCCTTTCTACCTATAAGAATGTGAGCGAGGAGAGCATGAATGTACCTTAAAGAATGAGGGAAGGTGGCCGCCTTACTGACTCTGGGGTTGTAGACTTGCTGCCCCGGAGCGATCTCATACCAACACTCGACTGGCCTGATATGTATGCGACGGGAGAGGGTGGAGAAGTCCTCTTCAGCCATGAACTGTTCGGAATAAAGTCCGAGTGCTGTACCGAACTCTGGGACGCTCAGCTGTCGCACAAGACCTCCTAATCGGAATTAGATCGTGCCGGGGTCGTCGAATCTGTTCACGACGGTCTAGAGGTGGAATGTGGAGCAGAACTCGAGAGTGAGTTCTAAGTAAGTTGGTTCCATGATCCTAAAGAACTGGTCCCATAGGTCGGTACTCAGTACGGCTCGGACATCACTTACTAGATTAATTTGCTCAAGGGCCTCCCAGTCGATACATTAGCCCATAGAAATAGTGCGAGCCTAGAGTAACTGATAGCGTTCCTCCTGAGAGTCCTGCGAGAATGTAAGAAATGGGTGGCGTTCCTCAGAGGTGGGCCTTGATGAACTTTCCAGTCCTTTGCGCTTTTTGGATACGAGGACGGCAGTCTTCTTAGCACGTGATGACATCTTACCTAATAAAATAACAAGATCATTAGTCTTAAAAAAAATTAACAAGATAAAATGGAAAGTGACAATGCTTTAAAAGTAAAACAAAATGGATGATTAACCTAAATAGTAGGAGCGAATCATTTTGAAGACTTGTAATAGAACTAAGAACTATGGTTGCATATATAAATTGGAATTATGGGCAAATGGCATGCAAATAGAAGTTTAAATGGCAAAGGAATGGGATTCTAAATGGCAAGCAAAAATACAATCCTAGTTGATTCTATATTGGTCTAGATTATTCATCCTATATTTCCTAATTCCATCTTTGAATCAACAATTAGACTAAAATAAATAAAATGAAATAAAAATTAAATAAATGAAATAAAACAAAAAAATAAATGAGAAAAATGAGAAAATAGAACCAATTATGAGTTTGCACGGTCGTGGGGGGCTGTTACACGGGCATGGGAAGGATGAAATCGTATATGGTGGCGCTTGGAGGGCTGTGGCGGCGTTTGTGGTGGCTTAGGGGGAAGTTTGGGTGAGAAATGTTAGGGTTTGAGTGAAAAGGGAAAGTGAAAAATACCTCATATTTATACATTTTGGGTCACATGGGCATGTCACACGCCCGTGTGAGTCGTGTTTAGCCCGTGTTTTTTGAAAATCGGTCTTTATAGCGCGTCTGGTTCCGATAAGCACACCCGTGTGGTTGGTTCACACGGCCGTGGGAGATCAGGTCTTCGTTACTCACACGGTCGTATGATGGTATACACGGCCGTGTGCGATCGTGTTCGTGTATCACACGGTCGTGTGATATGTACCACGGGCGTATGAAATTTGACAATGTGTTCCACGGGCTACAGACACGGACGTGGGGGTTTGTGTAAGCCCGTGTTGATACTGCAGGGTTGCTACAGCTATGTCGCAAGGCCGTGGGGAGGTGTTGATGGCCCGTGTGAAATTTGAAAGGTCGCCACGGCCAAATCGCACGGCCGTGGGCATTTATTGATGGCTCGTGTTTTGGGAAAATTTTTACTCTATTTGTGTACGATCTGAGTGCACGACCGTGCCCCTGTTTTTAAGTGTGCACACGGCCTAAGGCACGCCCGTGTTCCTGGCCGTGTGGTCCTAAATTTCTGCATTCAAAGAGTTAGTTTATGCATGAAAGATAAAAAAATTTTAAAGAAAAGAAAGTTACTAAGTTAGTGCTCGGGTTGCCTCCTGAGAAGCGCTTATTTAAAGTCTAAGCTCGGCTCTACCTGGATGTGTCAAGAAGGGGTGTGGTGGAGCCGAAGCTCCTCCCTGTTTTCCGTAAAATTCTCACCTCTATAATGTTTAAGCCGATGGCCATTTACCTTGAACGTATCGTGGTTAGGGTGAGTTACCTCAATGGTGCCGTATGGAAAGACATTTAGAATAGTGAATGGACCTGACCACCTTGACTTGAGTTTTCCAGGGAATAGTTTCAGCCTTGAGTTGTAAAGTAAGACGAGATCACCTGTTTTGAACTGCTTGGGTTATTTTAGCCTTTTGTCATGACGTCGCTTCATGGCTTCCTTATATAGTCGCGAGTTCTCGTAAGCATTGAAGTGCCATTCATCTAGCTCATTCAACTGCATTGATCTCTTCTCTCCTGCACTTTTAAAATCAAGGTTTAAAAATTTTATAGCCCAGAATGCTTTATGTTCAAGTTCAAATGGTAGATGGCAGTTTTTTCCATAAACGAGTTTATAGGGAGATGTTCCTATGGGTGTTTTAAAAGCGGTTCTATAAGCCCATAATGCATCGTCTACCTTTCTTGACCAATCTTTCCCTTTTGTTTCTATTGTTTTCTCTAAGATGCGTTTTAGTTCCCTATTTGTTACTTCGACTTGGCCACTGGTTTGTGGGTGATAAGGGGTGGCTGTTCTATGGTGTACTCCATACCTTTTCAAGATTTTTTCAAATTGGGTATTGCAAAAATGTGTACCCCTATCACTAATGATTATCCTAGGTGTTCCAAATTGAGAAAAAAGTTTTTTCAAAAAGCGTACTACCACCTTAGCATCATTCGTAGGTAAGGCTTGGGCTTCTACCCATTTTGACATGTAGTCTACTGCTACTAGTATGTATTTATTCCCAAATGAATTAGGGAACGGACCTATGAAATCAATACCCATACATCAATTATTTCACATGAAAGTATATAGTTCTAAGGCATTTCATTATGCTGAGAAATATTACCTATTCGTTGGCATTTATCACAAGAGGTCACATACCTATTGGCATCTCTGAAAAGTGTAGGCCAGTAAAAGCCTGATTCGAGTACCTTATGAGCAGTTTTAGTTCCGCTGTGATGTCCTCCTGTAGGTCCTGAGTGGCAATAATTCAAAATTTGATATGCTTCTATGTCATCAACGCATCTTCGTATAACCTGATCTGCACAAATTTGGAAAACGAAAGGATCTTCTGAAAAGTAGTTTTTCACATCAGCGAAGAATCTCTTCTTTTGCTAATGGTTTAGCTCTTTTGGCGTTATGTTAGCTGCTAAATAATTCGCAAAATCAGCAAACCAAGGAAGTGTCGTGTCTGCTAAGGCTAGGAGTTGTTCCTCAGGGAACAAATCATTCATCTTGTCGAGATATTTGGGCTGTGCGTTCTCTAGCCTTGAGAGGTGATCTGCTGCCAAGTTTTTGGCTCCTTTCTTGTCTTTTATTTCTAAGTCAAATTCTTGTAACAATAGAATCCATCTTATTAATCGAGGTTTTGCATCAGTTTTAGTTAAGAGGTAGCGAAGAGCTGAATGATCAGTATAAACAATGACTTTTGACAAAATTAAATAAGATCTAAATTTGTCAAATGCAAAAATAACAGCTAGCAATTCTTTCTCTGTGGTCATGTAATTTGCTTGAGCGGCTGTCAACGTTCTGCTAGTATAATAGATCCGCTGGAAGTGTTTGTTCCTTCGCTGTCCCAAAACTGCACCTACTGCAAAATCACTTGCATCACACATTAGTTCAAAAGGTAGATTCCAATCAGGTGAAATCATAATCGGGGCGTTAACTAACTTTTCCTTAAGGTTGTTGAAAGATTCCAGACATTCTTGGTCAAAGTTGAAAGGCGCGTCTTTTTCTAGTAATTTAGTTTAAGGCTTAGCTATTTTAGAAAAGTCTTTAATGAATCTTCGATAAAAATCGGCATGTCCTAAAAAGCTTCTTATAGCCTTAACTGAATTAGAAGGAGGTAGTTTTTCAATAGTTTCAATTTTCGCTTTATCTACCTCTATCCCTTTACTAGAAATTTTATGTCCTAAAACAATACCCTCTTGAACCATAAAGTGGCATTTTTCCCAGTTTAGCACTAAATTTGTCTCTTCACATCTAATCAAAACACGTTCTAGATTATTAAGACAAAGTTGGAAAAAATTACCGAAAACTGAGAAATCATCCATAAATACCTCCATGATGTCTTCCACGAATTTATTGAAGATAGCTAGCATGCATCGCTGAAAAGTAGCAGGAGCGTTACATAAACCAAAAGGTATTCTACGATAAACAAACGTACCGTATGGGCATGTGAATGTTGTTTTCTCCTGATCTTCCGGAGCTATCGGGATCTGGAAGTAACCAGAGAGGCCATCTAGGAAACAATAATACGTATGACCTGATAATCTTTCCAACATCTGATCAATAAAAGGCAATGGGAAATGATCTTTCCAAGTGGCGCCATTCAGCTTCCTATAATCAATACAAACTCTCCATCCTGTGACTGTTCTTGTAGGTATTAACTCTTCCTTGTCATTAGACACCACGGTCAATCCACCTTTCTCAGGAACAACCTGCACAAGGCTTACCCAAGAACTGTCAGAAATAGGATAGATAATACCTGCATCTAGAAGTTTAATTACCTCAGCTTTTACAACTTCTTTCATGTTGGGATTTAATCGTCTCTGGGCTTGCACTGATGGTTTGAATTCGTCCTCCATTAAAATTTTGTGGGTGCAGAAAGAAGGATTAGTTCCCTTGATATCTGAAATTTTCCAAGCTATAGCATGTTTGTGTTCTCTTAACACATGGAGTAGTTCCTCTTTCTCTGCAAGGCTTAAATCGAATGTGATAATGACTGGTAAAGTTGATTCTTCCCCTAAAAAGGCATATTCTAAATGATCTGGCAGTTGTTTTAGTTCTAATTTAGGGGGTTCAGTAATGGAAGGTTTCTGTCTAAATTCATCACTCATCTTTAAATTTTCATAACTTATGTGCCTAGTGATGATTTCATTAGAATCCAACTCTTTCCTTACTTTGTTAATTTCGGGGGTGGTTTCATCTTTCCCCCCACCTTGAATAAGACACAGTTCCAACGTGTCTGTGAGAGAAAGCTCCTGGAGATTATCTTGAACAAAATAGTCAATAATATCAACAAAATAACACGAATCATCTTGTTCTTTAGAGAATCTCATGGCATCATAAATTTTAAAGACAACTTCTTCCTCGCCAACTCTAAGTACTAATTTGCCATCCCCTACATTAATAACAGCTCTAGCAGTGGCTAAAAATGGTCGTCCCAAAATTAAAGGTACTTCAATATCCTCATCCATGTCAAGCACAACAAAATCAACAGGGAATATAAATTTATCTACATTTACTAGTACATCTTCAATGATTCCTCTAGGATATTTAACAGATCTATCGGCTAATTGAATACTCATCCTAGTGGGTTTGGGTTCCCCGAGACCTAGTTGTTTGAACATTTTGTAAGGCATGAGATTAATGCTAGCACCTCAATCAGCTAAAGCTTTATTAATAAGTAAACTACCAATCAGACAAGGGATAGTAAAACTCACTGGATCTTTCAATTTTGCTGGCAGTTTATTTTGGAGAATAGCTGAGCATTCCTCGTTGAGTTCTACTGTGGCCAATTCTTCTAACTTCCTTTTATTTGTCAGAAGTTCTTTAAGGAACTTCGCATACTTCGGCATCTGTGAAATTACTTCAACAAAAGGTAAGTTAATGTGTAATTGTTTAAAAAGTTCAAGGAACTTACCGAATTGAGCATCTGTATGGTCTTTCTTCAATTTTTCGGATATAGGATGCGTGGTTTGTATTCATTGAGTGTCGGTGAAGTGTTATCCTCGGGTTTCGCTGCCTTTTCTTCTGAAAGTTCTGGGATAGTCTTCTTTTCTGGTTCGGCTAGGACCTTTCCATCTCTTAAAGTAATCGCTTTGACATGTTCTCTGGGATTTGGCACAGTGTTACTCGGTAATCCTCCTTGTGGTCTTTATGAAATTAATTTTCCAAGTTGACCAATTTGGTTTTCAAGCCCTTGAATTGATGCTTGCTGATTTTTCAGTGCTGTTTCGGTGCTTTGAAAACGTGTTTCTGATGCGGCCATAAATTTGGTAAACATCCCTTCACGATTTGGCTTCTTCTCATGTTGCGGTGGTGGTTGCTGAAATCCTGGAGGAGGTTGTTGTCTTTGATTTTCTTGTCCTCCCCATAAAAAATTTGGGTGATTTCTCCAACCTGCATTATCAGTATTACTATAAGGGTTATTTTAAGATATAGAATTGTTACCCATATAGTTGGCTCGCTCAGTTTCCATACTGTGTCCATAAGATGGGAAATCTGGATTAAACGTGTTTCCTTGAGTCGTATCACATTGCATCACTGGTTGTGCCTGTGTAGAACTAACAAAATTATCAAACTTTTTATTTAAAAGTTCTACTTGGTTAGTAAGCATGGCGACAGCATCAATATTATAAACTCCTGCAGCTTTTGTTGGCTTTGTCCTCATGACTTGCCACTGATAATTATTCAATGACATCTCTTCAATAAATTCATAAGCTGCTTCAGGTGTTTTATTATTGATTGTCCCTCCTGCGGCTGCATCGATCATTTGTCTAGTTGATGGGTTTAAACCATTATGGAAGGTTTGAACTTGTAGCCACAAAGGTAGACCATGATGAGGGCACCTTCTCAAAAGATCTTTGTATCTCTCCCATGCATCGTATAATGTTTCTAAATCCATCTGCACAAAAGAAGAAATATCGTTTCGTAATTTGACTGTTTTAGCTGGAGAAAAATATTTGAGTAAGAATTTTTCGGTCATCTGCTCCTATGTGGTAATTGAGCCTCGTGGTAAAGGATTTAACCACTGTTTGGCTTTATTTCTCAAAGAGAATGGAAATAGCCTCAATCGAATGGCATCATCAGAAACACCATTTATTTTGAAGGTATCACAAAGTTCCAAAAAATTGGCTATGTGTGAGTTTGGATCTTCGTCCTGTAAACCATCAAACTGAACCAATTGCTGTGTCATCTGAATAGTGTTGGGCTTTAATTCAAAATTATTAGCAGCAATAGTAGGTCTAAGAATGCTAGTTTGGGTACCAGCCAAATTAGGTTTAGCATAATCATACATAGTGCGAGGAGCTTCTTCTTGATTTGCTTGTGGCGCGACTATTGCAGGAGGTGGTGGAGCGTTTTGATTTGTTTCCATCTCTTCTGTAGGTTCTGGCTCTTGCTCAGGTTCTTGTTCTGGATAATTTAAACTGCGTCTAATTTCTCTGCGATTTCTGCAAACTGTTGCTTCTAGATCGTCGTCAAAAAGTAGTGGTCCTGTTAGGTTGTTTTTAGTCACAAACTAAAAATACCTAAAAAGAGAAAGCAAAGAAAAACTCAAAAAAATAAAAAAATAAATAAAAACTGAAAATAAAAATAAAGGAAATATATATATATATATATATATAAATATAGTAATGGCTAAAGTAATAGAAATCGAGCTTTCATAATATTTTAGTTCCTCGGCAACGGCGCCAAAAACTTGATATCACGTGATATGAAGTAATAAAATTTATAAAGAACTTGATCGCAACAAAACCAACTAATATCACGACGTTGAGGCAAGCGCACCTGTCGAACAGTAGTATAGCTTAGTGGCAAGACCGAGTTGTCGTACCTAAGGGAACCAAAAGTACTAGTACTCACTTCTTTTCTATTATCTAGCCTAAAAATAAAAGAGGATTGTTTAAACTAATTTTAAAACTAACTGAGAAAGTGTAAAGAGTAAATTTGGGAAAACTTTTGGGGAAAAGCTGATTTATATGGACAATACTTAAGGGAGAATCCACCTAGACTTCACTTGTTATTATTTTCTTGAACTATATGATTTCTTTACTTGACTTGATCCGTAGAGATCCCTAACTTATGCTAAACCCTTCGTCGAGGCGTAGAGCAACTAGAACTAAGTTGTTAATTAAAGTTCCTTTATTAATTAACTCCCTAGGTTGCATTAATTCGATCTATGGTTCCCCATATTAGGTTTGACCCTAATCCGGCAGATTTATGTCGCCCTATGTCTAGGGTTGCATGCAACTCCACTTAATTATGGTAGATCTACTCTTATCACAGGGACTTTTGCTCCTCTGCTCTAAGCACATCTAATTCTTGAATTAATACCTAGGATTATTAAATCAAGAATGAAGAACGTATAATTAAGAACAATTCAAGTATTTATCAAATAAATCAAGAATAAATAACAAGATCTGTCTTAGGTTTCATCCCCCTCAAGTATTTAAGGGGTTTAGTTCATAATAACGAAGGAAAACATCTCAGAAGATATAAAATAACAAAACATAAAAGAAACCAAAAACCCCTAAAGGAATTTAGGGAGATCCTCTATGTTGCTGCAGAATTCCGGCTTCTGAGATGAATTAATCGGCTTTCTCCCTTGGAGTAATCCCTTGCTTCTACCCTTAGTGTGGCAGAAAAACGAGAAGAAAGATATCTAAAAACATCTGTTGCTTCTTCCTCATGAGTTCTTTATATAGAGAGCTTATGGAAGCCTTTCTTAGCCTCTAAGCATCCCAATTCGAGTGAAATTCCCCTTCCTCACGACTAGAACACGCCCGTGTGACTTCGACAGAGGCCGTGTACTTTTATCGGTGGAGGCACGGCCGTGTGACCTGGCCGTGCTTATCGGGGGCTTGACCGTGTGATCTTCATATGGCACGGCCGTGTGGCACGACCGTGTGGCATTTCTTTGCCCGTGTTGTTCGCACATTTTGGCCCATTTTTCATCGTTTTTGGCCCGTTTTCCGTTCTTTCTTCTTCCCTATGCTCTCCTGAGTATAAGATATAAAAAGGAAGGATTAAGAGCACCAATTCTCACAAAATTGATAAGAATCCATCCAAAATATAGGCTAAACATGAGGTAAAAATATGTATAATTTAGC
Organism: Gossypium stocksii; assembly: GCA_020496765.1. Lineage (NCBI taxonomy): Eukaryota > Viridiplantae > Streptophyta > Magnoliopsida > Malvales > Malvaceae > Gossypium > Gossypium stocksii. The sequence continues at coordinate 18,074,972 of CM035631.1, read as the reverse complement.
GTTTATCAACACCTAAATATTATAATACACAATTAAGTATGAGTCTTACTTGAATTATGAAAGCTCTTTTGTAGACCCGAGCATGAATTAGGACCAAATTAAAAAGTTTTGAAGTTTAGGTTCCATCTCATGATGTAATCTTCTCTACGTTGTGACGTCACCAAATCATTGAGTCACGTCACGACATCATACCACTTAATGTCAGGACATCAAAAATTATCTATCGAAGTTGCGATGAGGGTTATTTTATATCAAGATGAGGATCCCTTTTTTTATGAAATTTGTCCATTTGGTACCTATTTCATGCCAAGCAAAACCTTAAGCTTACTTAGTGCATATATGCACATCTAAACATGTACAAAACCAATTTAAATGCACATCTAAACATGCACAAAACCAATTTAAAGGCATTCCTAAACTTTCATTTATCATTACTCAATTCAAACAATTCTAATTACCAATGCTACAAGTCTAAAATTTTAGCACCAAAACTTATCAAAACTACTTGCTCAATTCAAACTTACCTAACATACATATACCATTTCAAATAATCATATTTTCATAGCATTATGCATCAAACCATATAATTAAATTTCATTGCAATACCTTAACACACAATTTCTCAATCAACCAAACATTTATATATCATTAAAGCCCCTAAGTAATCATTTTACTAGTAAACATTCAATCCTTCTCCTATCACACATTCAATCAATTTCATAAATATAACCATACTAATTTTTTCAAATTTTCCAATCATAAAATCCACATGCAATATAACATATTACCAAGCGTACACATATTTATACATGTCCATGAACAAGTCCAAAATCAGCCAACCAAGATAAACACTTATATCAGCCCCACAAATGCCACATAACCAAACATAAAATGATCAAAAGAACTACCGAACCAATATCAGGATAGTGTGAGCTTCTCGACAATCCATTTGACATGTTCAGTAAGTTAGCCATCTACAAGGAAAGGAAAACAACATGGTAAGCATTACAAATGGTTAGTAAATTCACAAGTATTTAAACAACAACTTAACTCAAATTGCAACTTAATTCGATAAGATACTAGCTTTACGAGTTTGCCTAAACATGGCAACCACATACCAACAAGGTGAGCTTCAACATATATCTCATCTTATAATAAATCAAGCATATAACATTCTCAATCACTTGTAATGAACATTTATTCAATTTGATATCATTTTCTATCTATTATCATCAACAATACATCCAATTTCAATATAATTATGTTCACTATTTCATTTCATTATTCAAATTCCGAATCAAATCATTAATTCATCACATTTTTGTATCGGTCCTCCCGGTTTGTATAATAAGTTGCATGATCTTTTATAAATAACAACATGTATTTGTATCTTCAAGTCATAGTACCAGCACAATTCCTATATCATTTATCCCATTTACACTTTATACCCCTATTAACCTAACTCGGACTTCGACAAATACACGGATCTAACCAATCACACCAATTTAGCACCCAGTGCCTCATCGGACAATGTCGAAGTAAATAGTTTACGCTCAACACTCATCAATATGTTAAACACTCATCAATGTGTTTGGCACCCAGTGCCTCATCGGTATAACCGAAGTAATTTGGCACCCAGTGCCTCATCAGGATAACTGAAGTAATTTGGCATCTAGTGCCTCATCGACACGTAGTTAAAGTAACATTGAACTCTTCCTATCCTATGGTATGTCAACTATATCTGACTTTGCTCGAACATATTATATGGTAGCAATTTACTCAATTTCATTTATAAGCTAATTTCTCAATTCAATGTTGTCATTTCATCAACCAATTATCAATTTGTATGCATAAAATTATACTTCATCTTCATATAAAGCCAATTTTGTAATTACAACAATGTATAATATTTCCAAATCTATTCAATTTAGTCATCTATCTTGAAGAACAAACATAATCAAATCAATTTGATTCAATTCAACTAATCAACCTCATATTAAAATTCATTATATTCAATTCATCAGTCAATTTGCCATTTCTTTATGATGTAGTCCATATCTCACCTTTTTTGTACCAAATCTAAACAATCCAAATTTCAAATAAATATATTTACTGAAACACCCTTAACCAGAAATCATCACCGGAATAGGGTTACGGAGCATTACCTAATAAATGGAACATCATGACATACATTTCATACATTGATATAAACATAACATAAGGCATTCATTCATATTCATATCATCCCTAATTCGAGCCTTTGAGGCCCTAAAATGACCTTAGGAACCATTCGGGACTAAATTGAAATCATTAGGAAAGTTTAAGAAAAAGATAGAAGATTTGACTACAGGGACATACGGTTGTGTCCCAACCTGTGCCCTCACCTGTGTAGCTCTTTGAGTTGGGTCACACAGCCAAGCCACACGCCCATGTGCCAAGTCGTGTAACTCTCGAAATAGCCATACATGCCTGAGTACCAGGCTATGTAACAACCTGACTTGCATGCATAAAAGCCTATAGGGGACACACAGTTGTGTGTCACACATGGCTAAGTTACACACCCGTGTCTCAAGCCGTTTAGACATGAATTTGCCCCAAAACAAGCCATTTTCATTACCAATTCAATCAACCATCTAAAGGCCTTTAGAACACTTCATCAAAGCATCAAAACATGGCCAAAACTTACATGAAATGACCAAATCAATTGTTGAAACCATTTTTATTTTGAAAAAAAGGGGGTCAACATAAAAACAAAAATGAAGTCGCCACCAATCCTTTTTTTGTTTAGGTGTGATCGGATCACCTCATGATTTGATTGTTTTAATAAAATGTCTTGTTTTACTAAAACTTCAACTTTGGTCTACGAAATTTGAAAAAAGGGGTTCGGGAGTCAGTTACGCACGAGGAAGGATTAGCACCCTCGTAATGCCCAAAATTGGTACTTAATTGATTAATTCATGTCTTAATGTTGAAAATTTGAAAAGATTTTAAAATACGATCATTTTTATTTAAAAAATGCTTACATAAATCGAAATGGATATTAAGACCCTCTTGTCTCGAAGTAATAAAATATCACATCAAGTATGTTAGGATACAACATTTTAAATCCTCGAAACTAAGCTTGTCTTTTGATTTTCAAAACTCATGCATTTAAATTTTAAAGGGATATTCGGCTATTTGGGTCAAACGAAAAATCGAAACCCAGCACGTTAGGGCACGCTTTCTCGAATTTCTAAATACAGAATATTGCCTTTATTTTTTATTTAAAATTCATAATTTTGAAATTCGAAAGGATATTCAGCTAATTTGGGTTGAACGAGAAGATCGAAACCCCGTAAATTAGGGTACAATCTCTCTAATTCCCAAAATGCGAAATATTGCCTCATTTTGAGAAAACTTTGAATAAGAGCGATTATAAAATCGTAATATGCATTTATTCGGTTTGTTTGGAGTAAAAATAAAATGATCAATAATGGACAAATAAGTTATAATTTCAATCATGATACGATAACAGGGAATAAAAACATAGTTGCAAGCATGAAACATTAATACATGGCAATAATACTATACAAATGAACAACAACAAAATAAAAATACAAATGAACGAATTAAGTGACATACAATGGCAATAATCTCACATCATACACTATTCAAATACTAACATTAATATTCAAAGACTAATGAAAAAAACAACCTTAAAAAATATAAAGCAAATTAAAATAAATAAAATGTAACAAGCTTTTAAATGATAATAAATAAATTTAAAATAAATAATGCGAAAAAAGGAATTTGAAATCAACAACATACAAAACAATGCAAAAATAAATTATATGTATAAAAAAAATTTAAAATAGATAATATATGTGAAAGTTTGAAATAAATCATATATGAAAATATAAAAATGAAGAATGTGTAAAATAATAATTTATACATGAGTTTTAAAATAAATATCATGGAAGAAGAAATTTAAAATAAGTAATATATAAAACAATTTAAAATAAAATATATCAATCTAAAATAAATAATATACATAAAATAAAAATATTTTAATATAGATAATGTATATAAATAATATATACAAGAGTTTGCGATAGACAATATATAAAATTTAAAATAGGTAATATATAAAAAAAAAACTTAAAAGAAATAAATTATATGAATAAAATAATTCAAAAATATATAAAAAAGAAAATATAAAAATATTAACAAAAACAATGTAAATCAATAAAATAGTTCAAAAAGATATATTCAAACAATTTCTAAAAAAAAATGAATAATGAATAAATTACAATAAATAAAAAAAAGTTTACATAAACTGAAATTAAAAAAGCTAAATTGAAATAAAAACAAAATAAAAAGGGTAATCCATAAATAAATAAATTATTAAAACAGAATCAGGGATTAAAATACAATGCGCACAAACGAATAAGGATTAAAAACGCAATTATCCCAAATTCTTGAACGCAGCGTGTAATCGCGGACTAAAATGAAATGGTGCACAAATTCCAGAAAAAAATTAAAAATAAAAGGAATAGAAATAGGGTCCAATCAAATGATGATGCAAAAAAGGTGGGACCAGTCGTGCAAATATCCCTTTTAATAAAACACGCGGATCCTCATGGTATCGGGTCGGACGAATCGAGTTATAGCCTATACGATGTCATTTTGAGGCCACTGAATAGGCCACAAACGACATCATTTCCTCCATTTTATAAAAACAACAATTTCCTAAAGAACAAAAGTAATCAGCCATTTTTTAAAACAAAACCCTAGCCCCCTTTTATCCCTCACTGAGCCGACCTAAATAAACCACTGTCTAACCGTCGTACCACCACCGCAATCGATAGCTGGCGACGAGTGAGCACCCTTTTTAACCTCACATTGATCTGTACTCTAGGGATTAATCCTTTCGACCACACAAAAACTGAAAGGAGGACTCCTAATACTTTGGGTTCGATTTTGACGAAGGAGGCGAGCCTCTAACGACGCCACCCTAAAACAGTTCAGGTGAGTTCCTCCTTATCCTTTTCTCTTTTTTTGAAATGAAGCAAAATAAAAATAAAAAAAAATCGATGAGATGATGAATCCAATTGTAATACGAAAAAAAATGAGGAGAAAGATCATCTTCTGAAGATTTTTCTATAGATTACTTAGTATCCGTATCCTTTTTTATTTACAATGATTTGGCTTTATATAGCCAAAATAAAAAATAATAATAAAAATACCAAAAACTTTTCTATGATTTTTTTCTGCTATATTCCTTACGATTATTTGCCTTGCTATCAATCTGTTTCTTCTTGTAGGTGTGTATGGCGTGGAGAAGCCGTTCGTGGGAAACGGTGCCAGGCCCCTTGCTAGGGTTCTCAGCAGCCGGAATTGTTTGGGTCGCCTGAGCTCGTCTTGGGTATTGGGCCATTGGGTTCGGGTCTTGTATTTGGTTAGGGTAATTTATTTTAGGTCTCAATTTAGATCTCGGATTTGGGTTAAAATTGCGCTTAAGGGATTTTTAGTTTTAATTCGGGCCTGTTTAATGTTTAGGCTTATTATTTAGTTGAACTTAATTCATGGTTGGGGCCCTTTTGTAAAAGGACATTGGACTTCTAAATTTGGGCTTTTATTTATTTTTTTATTTTTTTCATGAATTATTTATTGTAAATGGTTTATGGGCCAAGGCAAAATGGGCCTATTACATCAATAATCCAATATCATTCAACAAATATGCCATTCAAGGCACCTCAAATGCATTCATCCACAACTTACCTAAACATGCCAAAAACCTGCCACAAATTCAACATCATATCTCATTTTTTACGAAGCTTAAACACACAACACAGTTGAAACATTCTTAATCCATTACTTTGCACCAAAAGGTTTTATACATCTACTACATATAAGTGTTCCAAAAAGACTCATCTAGACATGCGACATAAGTCCAAATACCATTCAATAACAACAAGCATAACATACCAATTTTTAATATTTACATATTCACCAAAATATCATAATACTAAGGACCTCTCCTAATACATGCCACTTTAATCAACTACAACAAGATCCAAAATAACTATCGAGATGATGATGATAGTGTGTGAGCTTCCGAATCGATCCAATCAAAGCAATGATTCTAAGAGTCCTACAAAAACCAATCAAACTAATAAGCACAAAGGAGCTTATTAAGTTCTATAATGAACTCATTTGCTATCAACCGTATGCTGAGTAAAACTCAGTGGTATTTTTATAATCCGAATATTTAAAGATAAAAAAATTACAAATATACAATTGAAATATAAACACATATTAATATTTAATTTTTACAACAACTATATCATATTTCATTTGTTTTACAAATATCTCAATTCACATACTTGCTATGTAGATAACTTTTCACAATTTATTTCACATTTCTTTATACAATTGCATTATCCATTCCATATTCATTTCATGAGTTTAAAACTCATATATTCCTTATATTTGGAACAAATTTCACATTCTATTTTCAATTCACTATTTCACTTCCATTTCTCATACCATGCCATTTCAATATCAATTATAAAACTTATTATTTATTTTCCCCTATTAACATGACTTGGACTTGGACGAATACATGGATCCAACTAAAACACACCAGTTTGGCCCCCAGTGCTTCATCGGATAATTCGAAGTAGTAAATTGACACCCAGTGTCTCATCGAATAAATTCGAAGTAATAAATTGACACCCAGTGTTTCATCGGTTAAATCGAAGTAAATTGGCACTCAGTGTGTCATCGACTCGAAGTTAAAGAAATCCCTGAACTCTTCCAATCCTATGGCAGGCCATCTGTATTCGACTCAGTCCAATATAGTTAATAGAGTTTAATTTCACTTTCCAAATACAACAAATATTCAATTATCATATTTGCACATATATATTCATTTCAATTCAAATAATCAATATATTCTTAACATATATATATATATATATATATATATATATATATTCAATCCATTCAATTAGCTTTTAATTCAATTCAATGTCAAAGTGCCAAATACTCTCCTCAACCACTTACCATAAGCATTAAATCAAAATACCACAATTAATAACTAGATTCGGATTACAGAAATACAAACCAAGAATTCCGAGCTATTCCACGTTGACTTTATCTTTTCATTTTTTAGTCGAGGATTCCAGTATGACATTAGCTACGGAATTAAAACAATTAAAATTCATCAATACAACAAATTCAATTTCAGATTGCATATTTCAATTTTTGCTCAATATTTGCCTAATTTTTAATTTAGTCCCTAAACCGAGACTAACTTTATTTCTTTACAATTAATCCTATATTTTCACACAAATTTCAATTTAAACTAAATTTAACTCCCTATTTTCACTTAAATCCATAAATTTCAAAATTTTCCCAAATTAGTCCCTATTACTCAAAATTTACAATTTATTCTACAATTTAATTCTTTTTTTTATTTCTAGCTTAAAAATCTATCAATTTAGTCCCTAATACTAAAATTATTCAACATTAACAACATTTAAAAACTTAATAATTGCTAAAATTTTGACATAGGTTGGGTAGTACTAAAATTACAAGAAAAAGGATTAAATTGACTAACCAATTGAAGTTTGAACCCAAGAAATCCCTAGCCTTGCGTCTTTCTTTCTTTTTTTTTTCTTTTTCTTTCTTTCCTTTCTGTTTTTGTTTCGCTTTGGCTTTCTTTTTTTTTCTTATTTGTTGTATTATTATAATATAATATATACTTATTAATTAAGTAAACATATTTTGTTACAATATATATTAAATTTATAAATATCTTACTTTATACAGCCTCATTAAAGAACAATGGCATAATTGCTTCTTTAGTCCCTTTAATTTTTCTTTAATCTATAATTCAACTTTCACCCTATATGCAATTTAGTCCTTATACCTAATTACTTTTAATTCAAGCAAATTCACTTAACCAAAACCTAATTAACTACACAACTAGCTTCATAAATATTTATTAAAAAATATTTATGAGTCCGATTTACGAGAACAGAGTCCCAGAAATGCATTATTTTTTTAATTTGGTCATTTTTAATTAATGAACTATGGAAACGTTAAAATTTCTTAACGAAACTTTAATACCACCTTAATGATACTCCGTAAATATTTATAAAAATATTTACGGCTCAGTTTATAAAAACAAGGTCTCGATACCTTATTTTCTAAAACCACTTAAACTTAATAAATCACTTATATAACATAAATTATAAAATCAAAAACCTTTTTTAAAAAATCACATTTGACTCGTAAATATTAAATAATAATATTTACGAAATTTCTCGTCGGATTTGGTGGCCAGAAACCACTGTTTTTAACACCACTAAAACTGGTTATTACAACTCTTACCCCTTTAAAAATTTCGTCCTTGAAATTTCTCACTTGGTACAAGCTATTAAGTCAAGTCTGTGACAACCCAAAACCTAGCCTAGAAGTTTAGACTGAATCTTGGAGGTTACATTGATCATAGAAGTGATCGTAGAAAAATTTTTAGTTTAACCAGCTAGGTAACAAATAGTGTTTAAGTTACGTAAAACTCTCAGTTACAAAATCCTGATATTACAAAAATTTTAATTCAAAGGACACTTACGTGTGTATAACACAATATTTCGTACCACAGTGTTCAAAATAAAACTTACAATTCAAACTGTTTAACAACGCAAAATTTATAGAAATGCTTTTATTGTCGATTCTAAAACATGACTGTCCGAGACCTTCAGCATGCCGAGTCCGAGTTACAGAAAATGGAAGTGCACCTGTAAGGGGAAACACTAAAGGGGTGAGCTACACTGGCTCAGTGTGAGATCAAAACGTGACTAACAACGAAATTACAGATTAGAAGCCAAACAATAGTTTAATAACGAAAAGTACTTACAAAGACACGCAGAAAGAGAAAACAAACTTGAAACTAATGTCCCAACATAATGAAACAACTCAAGCACACCAAGTCACACACAGACACACAGTCTCAAGTGTTATTTAGTCAGACAAAAAACAGTCAGATAGTCTCACACTCAGAACACTCATAACAGATGCGTATGAATGCAGTCAGATAATAAAAACCCACCCATCTAGCCAAAACACCTCTCTGTCCTCTGATCACACCCCAAAAGTGCTATTTAAGCTCATCCAACTAAACACACCACATAGGACCTCAAAAGGCCCATCCAACCTTATACTTCATATATGTGGACCGAGCCACCCAGATACTAATACGCAGTAGAGCTGGCATGTATGCCATATGGTGCAATGCGGTAATCTGCTGTACAGACATGCAGTTTGAACTGCAAGATCAGATCATGATACACAGCAAAGCTGACGTATATATTGTACAGTGCAATGCGGTAGTCTACTATATAGACATGCGGTTTGAACTGCCAGATCAGATAATAATACATAGCAATGTTGACGTATATGTTGTATAGTGCAATGCGATAGTTTGTTGTATAGACATTAAACTTAAATTACCAGATCAGATCAGATTCAGTCTCCCTTCTCTTCACAACCATTCCCAAAATATTTTTATGCAAGTGCATGTATGCTTAAAATTTACAGAAACAATGAACACATCAACAGACAATTAGACAGAAACAGATGTGTACATACACCCAGCTAACCTGGTTCAGAGTCAAACATCTCACATAACAGACACAAATAACACATAAGCCGAAGCCTAGATCAGAGTCTCAACTACCCTTACTAAAGCCCAGCCAAGGGTCAAAACACACAGACACATTTTCAGATAAAAAACATACAAAGAACTAAAATTGGTGACTTAGGACCACACGAACATGTGCCTGGCCGTGTAGAAAAGCCTAGACTAAGTGAGGGGTCAACACGCTCGTGTGGGAGGTCAACACGTCCGTGTGGGAGGAGGCATAAGGCCGTGTGGGACAAGGAAATGGCTGTGCGAACAGGTCGTATAACTCTTTGTCATTTGTACTAAAAAGAGTGCAGGGCAGACACGCCGTGTGAGGGTCTTACACGCCCGTGTGTCTACCAGACACGACCATGTATACAAAACACATGCCCATGTGGAACCCTAAATTCCCAAATTAGCCACACTAAAACCCCTAATTCCCAAACCCACACGCCCGTGTGCCTAGAGGACACGATCGTGTGAAAATCGACTAAATTCCCTAAATCAGCCACACGATGATGTGGCTAGGCCGTGTGGCACCTGATCTTTCCCGAAAACTCTAATTCTTAAATGCACACAGCCATGTGAACCGTCTGTGTGGGGGCACACGCCTGTGTGGCCACCCATGTGGTCACTAAACCACACAGAAAATAGCCCAGAAAAATTGTGCTTTCACCCTCAAAGCACTTCCTAGCCCTCGATAACTAAAAATTGTACCAAATCAAACAAATTCAAAGCATTAAAACAGCAGTACAACATCGTAAATGGCCAGTTTGTAAACAGACACATAAGATGCAATTTTCACAGAGTCGAATCGAGAATTCCCAAATAAATTAGAAAAGATACAGAACCCACACCTAATTCGCGATCTAAGACGTCCAGATGCCAACTCGATAAAAAGAACGAAGCTTTCCAAAATCCACAAGTAAAACCATTTTTAATGAAAAGAAAGAGAACAAAAAGAAAACAAAAGAGAGGGAGAGGGGAACGTGAAAAGAGAACAGTCATCCACAAATCAAAAAACTAAAATAAATAATAAAAATAAACTTAAAACAAGTTTACTATTTAAAAAATAAAAATATTTCTCCAAAACGCACAAACAAAAGGTTCGAACATGTGACCTAGAGATTCACCAACACACAACTAACCATCAGACCAGCAGGCCTATTCTGACACTTACACGCACAACTAAACACTATAGCGTAACCTTCTCATTTTCCCTAACCACAAAACTCAAAACATCTAACCCCAAAATTTAGGGTGTTACAAAGTCTTTCTTCCACCTTTTTAATCGAAATCCATAAAAATCAATCATAACTCATGTCATTTTCGAACTCATATCAAAACTTATTTTAGAACTTGATACTATACTTGAACTTAACTGGGTAGCTCTTTATCATTAGTAGTATAACTACTGAGAAATTCCCAGTAATTATTTGTCAAAATATAACCGAGAAACCCGGATTATCAAACTCTGACTGATGCTTCTGATGTGGTTGCATTTGTAACTTTCAACTGATATTTGTTCCTCTTTTTCCAGGAAAGTGTCAAGCAATATCATTTTACACAAGTGTGATAACTTCAACAATCAGGACGACTTTAGCTCATACTAACATTTCCCGATTAGAACTGACCTAATAGATATATTTTTGTATCAAGTTTTCTAGAATTTGAATTTCTCATTCTGATTGTTTGTCTATTTACCCATGAATACACAAAATTTATTCCCGGACCTGAGGATAGACTTAAATGTGTATAACTCAATTAACTTTTCAATGAATAACCTACTTTGATTAAAAAAATTGAGTCGATTTTATCTATCAGATAATAACATTTCAGAATAATCCCTTCTTCTTGTTATCAAGACAACCTAGACATACAATCTATCACAATTCCCTCAGAATACTAATCAAAGATCCTTAAAAGTTGTATTAACTTAAACGAAACATAACATCCTATTTTAACTTGTTGACATTAATCAAGATTACTTGAGGAATGAAAACCAATATACAAGTTTGAGCTCAATTTTCCACCGTTTACTCTTTTGCCGATGTCAACCCTTTAATGAAAGTTAGAAAGGGATTATATATAATAAAATTATTTCAATTATTAACATCGAAGCTTTGAACTATACCGAAGCCACAACCATTAGATAGATTAAAAACCATAATGCTATAATAGGACCGACGTTTCAACCGTATAGATAGAACAATACCTCAACATCAATAGTGCACGCCAAAATAGAAGAGGAAAACCGAAAGTAGTCCCAATAACAACCAATGCAGTAATACAACTTCTATAATCTTAGATTCATATCACCAAGCTCCCATGATCGAACCAGGATTTATAATAGTAATAAATGTAATTACCTCCGGCCAATGAAATTTTTTTACAGGTGAATCATGTTTGATAAATTAAACAATAAGAATAATAAGAAAACCGAGATAACAAAATCCAAGATGTGAAGCTATACTGAATTTTCGAGAATAAAAACTACATTGAATGATAAAGAGATCAATGATATCCCAGAGAAAGTCCAGAAGAAGAATATCACTCATATGCACTAGAAATAGTTGTGATAGAGATAATGTAAATTGCATATATGTAATTCAGAACATCAACTAGTAGAAGTATAAAATGGCTTCATATGAGTCTTATCATCAAGTCTTCTATCTAACATAATGGATTAGAAAACCAAAGAAAGACAGAACAATGTCGATCATGAATCTACCAGACTAATAATAATTCCGTCTAACATTATGATTAGCTAAAGTTGTCTTACGATAAGAATCACCTCTAAAGATGAATTATTACATATACCTCTAAGAATAAATGAACATATAGAATACTTAGAAGAGATCACTATAAGATACTCGACTAAAACAGCTAAATTTAGATATCTTTGCAATTTCAACACTATTCCACTGACTATTATAGTCATCAATGATCCCATATTATCCTAATTACTAAATAAATCAATTCAAAAGAAATTCTGGTTAACCCATTTTTTAAATATTATACCTAAATAAGTCGATTACTCGTGAATAAATTCTTCCTTAATAGTGACATTGCGTATCCCGAATAATCTTCAGAAATATCTGATATCTCTTCTAAAACTCTCTTTACATGCTAACCCATTCTTGGCTCTAGCCGCGCTATTCTTCATTCAACTATTGAACTTTTTAGTTTCACACTTATAAGCTTAATGAATATAAATCTTGTAAATTTTCTTTTATAAGACTGTACAGGTGAAGGGGTGAAGGTCGTAAAGCGTCAAAATTTGACTCTCATATATACACCCTAAATTTTCAACTCAATTATAGCATGTACCTCTAGACTCAATTCCGAGCTCGATTTAGTCCAAGAATTGGCTAAACCTAAAAAGATTTAATACAACTAAATGTAACACCCCCAACCCGTATCCCTCGTCGGAACCGGGTTACAGAGCATTACCAGAGCTTACAGATCAAACAGACAAAAATTTCAAACATTTCATAACATCAAAGTATCAGTTAAATCCAAATCATAAACATACCAATTTCAATCCATTTTGCCTAGCTCATAAGCACTTAAACACTAACTTAAATTCACATGCACATATTTAGATTTGTTTAAATTTACCATGCCATAATATGGCTTAAAAAACAAACACATGTTTATACGTATAAAACAAATCAAAATTAAACTTACATTTACAATCAAACAACAAAATAACTATTATTTAGACACCCTAGGTATATGCTGACACAAAAGATAAACATCACCACATTTGAGTTCGGGATCGTTGTTGGATATTGAATCGATAATAAAAAAGTTAAGTACCTAACTTGCGCACGGAAAACAAAACCATATACTGAGTAAAAGTCAGTGGTATTTCTATAATCCGAGTATTTAAAGATAAAAAAATTACAAATATACGTTTGAAATATAAACATATATTAATATTTAATTTTTACAACAACCATATCATATTTCATTTGTTTCACAAATATTTGAATTCACATACTTGCTATATAAGTAGCTTTTCACAATTTATTTCACATTTCTTTATACAATTGCATTATCCATTCCATATTCATTTCATGAGTATGTAACTCATATATTCCATATATTTGCAACATATTTCACATTCTATTTTCAATTCACTATTTCATTTCCATTTCTCATACCATGCCATTTCAATATCAATTATAAAACTTTATTATTCATTTTCCCCATTAATAAGACTCGGACTCAAACAGATACATGGATCCAACCAAAACACACTAGTTTGGCACCCATTGCCTTATCGGATAATTCGAAGTAGTAAATTACCTCCCAGTGTCTCATCGAATAAATCCGAAGTAATAAATTGACACCCAGTGTCTCATCGGTTAAACCAAAGTAAATTGGCACCCAGTGTGTCATCGACTCGAAGTTGAAGAAACCCTTGAACTCTTCCAATCCTATGGCATGCCATCCATATCTGACTCAGTCCGATACAGTTAATAGGGTTTAATTTCACTTTCGAAATATAACTAATATTCAATTATCATTTTTGCACCTATATATTCATTTTAATTCAAATAATCAATATATTCATAATATATATATATATATATATATATCAATTCAATCCATTCAATCAACTTCTAATTCAATTCAATGTCAAAGTGCCAAATACTCACCTCAACCACTTACTATAAGCATTAAATAAAAATACAACAATTAAAAACTAGATTCGTATTATAGAAATACAAACCAGGAATTTTGAGCTATTCCACGTTGACTTTATCTTTCTCCTTTTTAGTCGAGGATTCCGATACGACATTAGCTACAAAATTAAAACAATTAAAATTCATCAATACAACATAATTCAATTTCATATTTGCATATTTCAATTTTTGCTCAATATTTGCCTAATTTTCAATTTAGTCTTTAAATCGAGACTAACTTTATTTCTTTACAATTAATCATATATTTTCACACAAATTTCACTTTAAACTAAATTTAACTCCCTATTTTCACTTAAATCCATAAATTTCAAAATTTTTACAATTTAGTCCCTATTACTCAAAATTTACAATTTATTCTATAATTTAATTCTTTTTCATTTCTAGCTTAAAAATCTATCAATTTAATCCCTAATGCTAAAATTATTCAACATTAACAACACTTAAAAACTTTTGATATTAGATCTATGTAATTAGACAGAATTGATGGTTTATATATGTCATTAGCTAGTTTTATGGAAATAGATGTTTAGCTACTCAACTCCCGTTTCTAAGCCTAAATTTTTATTTCATAAATCCTAAATATCATCTAATGACATATATAAACCATCAATTCTGTCTAATTACATAGATCTAATTTTTTCAGAAAAATCAAGCTTATATGAACATTTGAAAGGGGAAAATGTTAAATTTGCTTAAATTACTTAAGGATTTGTTAAATCAAGTTCAAATACCTTTTAATTAGATCAAAATGAGTTAGAAATCACTTTAAAGTAGTAGCTTAGCTTAGTACTATGAGATCTATCATGTTCAAGCAAAAATTAGTTTAAAATTAATTGATCTATTGAAATCTTGATTAAATCAATTAAAACTCGAATTAAAATAAAAACATACTTATGTTAATCATAAAAAGTCAAAATTTTACCTTAATTTGATGAAAATGGCGAGTTTAAGATCAAATTCGGGCTAGGATGTATGAAGAACAATAGAGGAATTGAAGAAGAAAACTTGATTATTCTTTGAAATTGAAAGAGGAATTTGTGTTTAGAAAACTTGAGAATAAAAAAGGATGAACTAATTTAAGAGAAAAGCTCTAATTTGGTGTTTGGAAAATTTTTGAATGAGATGTGAAAATGAAAGGGTAGAGACGGTGGGGGTTGTTAAATAGGCAACCAATTTTCAAAAATTGGGTCATTGCCCATTTAACCTTCTCCAATTTCTTCCCTTTTTCAAATAGGTCCTTATTTTCAATTTAAAATTATTTTCTAAATTATTTTTAAATTCAATCTCGTTTTAAAAATTCGTTTTAACCAAATTAATTCTCAAGCACTTAATCTTAATTTCTATACCTTAATTTCTAATTCTAATTATTTTCATATTTTATTATATTTATTCCTATTTATTTTAATTATTTAATCTAATTACGATTTTTGATTCACTAATTCTCGATTTTTTAAGCTGATTCTACTAACCCAATTTTGGGATGTGACATTTTTGAACTTCATTTAATTCGAAAAACATAAATTTCTTTTCAGGTCATTTTCATTTTTCTTTTTCATTTAGGAGAAAATTGCATTCATTCCCAAATGATTTTATTTCTCCATTTTCACTTTCTTTTTGTAGAAAACCTTAATCATTTTCAAATATTTCCTATTACTCTATTTCACCATTTCTATTCATTTATGTTCATTTGATTCAACATGCAATTCATTTCTGGTTTCGACGAGCTAGCAGAAGGACCTATAGGACATATGCAATTCAGGCTCAAATGATTTACAATTAAGTTCTAGCTTTTTGACTATTAATTATAAACTCATTTAGTCAGGAATTCATTCCACTATAGTATCGTGATTGAGCTCTCCCTAATGACATATCATTACAAAAGTAACTCGATCAATACTCATCCAATGACCTTGTCATAAGTGTGTTATCCTTATAGGATATCCTTAACCTCTTTGGAATAATATTTGTTCTCCAAATATGGTTCTATTTTGTCTCATGCTAACCATTACATCTTCCTTCATGAAAAGCCAATTACTATCAAATAGTAATCAAGTCATCCATTACAAAGACGAACAACCTATGACTATGTTTACTTTTCATCAACCATGTAATTCCAATGAGAGGATATCATTTACCCATGTCTCGGGCTATGAATTCTACTGTTGTGAATAACCTTACATACTACAGAAGTTGTACACCCAAAGCACTAGCTTTTAGATCCTTATCTTTTCGAACTCAAGCTTTTACTTACATCAAAGTGTATGAATCACATATACATAGTCCTTCATCCACTTAGGATTTAGGTATGCCACACTATGAATTCCACAAGTGAATAAATCCATAAACAAATTTAGGATCTATTCTTCTTGGGTTCAATCCGATATACTACTAGTCCAGTCAGTCACATCTGTGTCTCTCTCTTATGAAAGTCATTCGCTCCAATGCCCAAGACAAAGCATCTCCCCAATTAGACTTGATAAACGACATATTAGCCTGTCAATCAATTTGTTCATTTTCAATTACACTAAGGGCATATTTAGGTTCATCTACTAATATAAGTTGTCTTTCCGCATTATGATCTGACTACGTTATACCACTTAGTATTACTTTAAACGCTAGAATACCAATGAGTAACATTTTCTTCTATTTTTCTTTGCATGCAGAAACTATATAAGGATAATCATACAAAGTATATTAATGTAATCAATGAATTTGTTTTATTAACCAATCTATTTTAAAAAAATTACAAGTTTATAATAAACATATATACTAAACTCAGGGCACCAGATCCAGTAGGATATAGTTGGCATGCCATCGGATTGGATTGTGTATAGGTTTATGCGCTTATGTGCTAGGATGTACCTCGTGTGCTAGGATGTGCTTTGTGCATCAGTATGCGATTTGTGTGCCAAGATGCACTACATGTGCCATGATGTGCTTCGTGCACCAAAATGCACTATGTGTCGATTAATTCTCCAGGTTATTCATTGATGCACTATGTGTGCCAGTATGCACTCCAATGCCAAATTAGTGTGTTGGTTGGATAATCTGTGTATTCGTTCGAGTCTGAGTCATGTTAATAAGGGTTATTAAATGCCAATTTGATTTATGACGCTGAAAATGAATTGGTAATGTTATGGAATTGGTTGTGTATATGTATATGGATTGTGAATTGAGAAAAACAGGTACCTTATTATGCAAATCAACCGAAAACAAGCACTGGGGGCCGAAATGAATATGAATGAGTTGATAGACTCTAGAATGGAATTGAACGACAAGTAAAAAGGTAAATGATATGAACTGAGCCTGAAAGTTGGATGATTTAATGCCAATGACATGTAAGTATAAATGTTGGGTTTATGATTGAGTATAAATGTTAAATGGCTTACTGAAAGACAACTGACAAATGAATTGAATTGGTTACAAATAATGAATTGTTGAATAGATTAGTTTGCCATTGCTATAAGAATACTCATATGTATATAATATACTAAATTGTATTGCATTATGAAACATGTATTGATAGGTATCAAGATTGTATATTATGTTAATTTACTAATATTATGCTATAATATCTTGGACATGAAAGTGCCACTAGCATTATTATTCAACGTACGGTTTGTTTATTCTATGCATAGGTATAGGTATTTCTCGAAGCCCCAAGAAGTGAAGTTAGCATCTAGACCCCCGTTTTGACTCAACAAACTTTGTATAGCTCATTTCATTTTAGTCATATGGCATGTACCTAGGATTACTATGTAAATGTTGCAATTGGTCAAGTTGTATATGTATTTGTTGTGATCATAGGAAATGGTTAATATTATGCATGGAGGAGGTACTAGTGATTAAAAAATTGTATTGAACATGCTGATATGGTGAATGGTTGAATTGCAATCTTAAAATTAATGTTAATGCGTATGTTAAGTTCTTGGAAAGGCTTGAATAGGTATCAAATTAGGCATTGTTGGAAAACAGAGGTCATATCGTGACGACGTACTCTCAATATTGCGACGAGGGCAAGTCAATATGTTACGTCGTGACAAGGATCCCCTGAAGTCTCAACATCAACCCAAGATTTTGAAAATATTACAATTTGGTCCTAATTCGACCTTGGTTAGCCGAAGAACTTTTGCAAGCTCGTATAAGACCCGAAAAATAATTGTAAATCATATCATACATATATATTATTTTATTTAATTGATTAATGTTTTAATTTAAATATAAATTATCATAGTTGCTCTAGTAATGAATGTGGCATCCCATAGATTGAACCCAACGATCGGGTCGGGTATGAAGTGTTACAATTTTACGTCATCATTTATCCATAATTGTGGTGTTTATGCTTTGCTGGTTTAGAGTTGATGTAATTAGGTATTGTTTTTTGCTCCCTTCTGTGTTCTTCTCTTGTATTGGTGAAAGTTCTTTAATGAAATTTTATCATACTTTATAAAAAATTAATCTAATACAAAAATTTAGTGCACTAAATTTTCTCTGAATTGTTAATTACACTTCACTTTTTTTAATATGTTGATCCAATAATTAGAGAGAAACTTACATTTGATAAGATTTAGTTTTTCCAACATGCTTGTAAAACTCAAGAAGGAAATTTGGATTGAGTAGATGATCATTCAAAAACAAATTGGGGTAAGGCATTGAGAAAGTACAATTTTATTATACTTACATTATCAATTATTTATGTAATTTAATAATGATTGTAAATAAAATGTAGGACAAGCTCATATGTAGTTTTCTTTCTTGGCGATTAACGTGTTATTCATGTGTTCTATAAAATTTTTATTATTTAAATAATAATTAATAAACAAAAAATTACAACGTATATTATAAGTGATAAGATATAAATTAATTGAAAAAATAAAAGATAGTTATAAAATGTAAATTAAAATAATTATTTATTTATAATGTTGATTATAAGGTCTAAATAAAACTTAACAAATGTTCTAACAATATTATAATTTTAAATATTTCATTAGTTTTAAAAACATATAATGTAAAAAGTATCAACTTGCATGAATTATATATACACCAAATCATAAAATAAAATATACATGATAACAAACATAAATAATGTTGATATTCTTGAGTTAACCATAGTTAATGTATAATGTATTTAATTTATTTTGATATCTAATTACCATAATGAAATATTGATATTTAATTTATTTAAACTATTTTGAAAAAAAAAAACCTTTGATATACTAATGATTGAAATATTTTTACCAATTTTTTTTAATAATCTCATTATAGGTTCTGATTATATCTATTTTTTTGACATAATGCTTAGAACTGCCCATATGCCCTCCTTAACCCATAAATAGAAGGATAATGTATATTAGTACACTCAAACTCATGTCCTCCTGCATTGATAACAATGCTCAAGTCAATTAAATTAAAACTTCTACCAAATCTTTTAAACCTAAAAAATAATTAAAATAACAAATTACATAATTTTTTTTTTTTTTGGTTTTACAGAACCCTAAGCACTCTCTCTATATTCTTACTCTTCTATTCTATAGAAGTAGCCATTGTTCCTCCGGTAACGGAGTTGCCTTTGATCAACCTCTTTTTTACACAAAAATCAACTAAAATCCTTTCAAAACAAAACAAAGTTTCAATGTTGGAAGTTTAACTTCATATTATATTATTCTCTATCATCCATGTAGGTCCACCATTAATAATAATAATAATAATAATAATAATAATAGGCTTTGATGTATCGTGTCACACAAGAGACGAAATAAAATAATGTTTATTATTTTATCATTATTTTTGGGTCAGCATGAACGCCTATAATTCTAGAATCAAGGCATATCGATGATCTGCATTGAACTTACATGTCATGCGCCAAAATAGACTAATTAGAACAAAAATATATCAAGGAATGATGAATACTGACCAATTCAATCAACCCTAATTAAGCCTTGCATTGCATTGTCAAAATAAGGAAAATTGTAGTTGACAATCAATTTACATTGTTATTCCTATGGAAGAAAAAAAAAAAATTCAAGATTGATGGCTGGTAATCTATTATTAAACCAGTAATCCAGACAAACAAACAGAAAAACTTCAGGACTTTATATATAATCAAATGCATGTCTGTAAAACCAAGAAAATAAAATATTATATAAGTAAATTCCAATGTGCAATAGATATCTTTCTTTCTTTAATTTTTATACTCAACAAAACTAATAAATTAATTGGCTACGTCAAACCTGGTACAGTATCCAAATTTTCCTAGTGCACGGAAAAGTTCGGGAAGGGGGAAGATTTAGGGTTAGTTTGGCAATACTTTTAAAAAGTGCTGTGAAAAAGTATTTTTGAGAAGTGCTTTTGAAAAGTTTAGTTTAAAATTTGAGTGTTTAGCATTGCTGTCAAAAAGTGTTTTTGAGAAATAAAATGTCCATTTTAGACATGTTATTATCAAGTAACAAATATGCATTTAAATAATATTTAAATTAGTTAATATTATTATATTTTATTAAGAATATAAAAAAATTATTATAACTTCTTGTTAATATTTTAATATATAAAATATAAATTTCAAATATTTTTAAGCAATAAATATTAATTATTTATAAGATTTAATTAGAATATATAAACTATATTTTAAATATTTAAATATAACTATTAAATATTTGTAATTAGTATTTTAAAAAATATTTTTTATTTTTAGTTAATGATTTTAATACATTTGTAATTAAGTACCAAGAAAAAAAAGAGAGAAAGTACTATGTTATTGGAGTGGTGAAAAAGTAATTAAGCACTAAAAGTGCTTTTGGGAGAGGAAAAGCTAAAAATTTTACATTCTCCTTTTCAGAAGTGCTTTTGAAAAGCACTTCTAAAAAGCTAAAAATTTCAGCCAAAAGCAGCTTGTTCTGCACAGCTTTTCTTCCAGAAGTGCTTTTGGAGCCAGAAGTGCTTTTGAAAAGTAATGCAGAACTGGCCCTTAGTTACTTCACTTTGGCTGCCAGCATGTAACCCCTTGACTTATTTTAACTATATTGTTATATATTTTATTATAAAGGAGTATTTATTTTAGTGGTTAAGTGTTTTAATTGAATGTTTGAGGTATTGGGTTTAAGTCTCATTGTTTGAAATTTTACTATTTTTGATCCTAGCTTTATCCATTTTGGTTGGGTTTATATTATATTTTCAGTCAACTTATATTAGAATGAGCCTGTTGGTTTGAGTGGTAAGGTATTAACTTGTCTTAAGGTCTCGTGTTTGAATCCCCGTGTGAGCGTGGATGATAATTTTTGCTTCGGTTGTCTGATAGAGGTTCGGTGGAACTAAAACTCTGTGGTTGTTGGATGAGGATCAAGATTTGGGTTAGTGGGATTCAATCATTAGTGAGGTAGTTGGGATATTATCTGATAGCATGTTATTTTTATTTTTTTAATTTTTCCCAAAAATTCCCTTTGTTTTTGATGTTCTTCCTATTTTCTTTTCTCTGCAATTTTTGTTCTCCTTCAAACTTCGTTCACAAATCTGTCGCTCTAATCTCTGCGTTTTGGATTTCCAACTTTTCTCGTTTGGTTTGGTAAGTGGAGTTTTACTTAACTTTAGTTCTTGGTTTCTGTAAACTCATTTTGAATTATACCTTTTTGTAATGGCGTAATGGTCTGAAGTTAAGGGATTTAATTTCTGTGAATGTGTATTATGTAGGAGAAGACTGCGAAGTAGTGAATTACGCTCCAACGGCCTAATTCATGATAGTGGTTATTTTCGTCGACAGTAAATTTGTGTGCGTTTTTAGGATTATTGTTGTCAAAATTTGTAAATTAATTGCTAAAATGGTGGTTGGGATATTGTTTTTAGGTTTCGGTGGTTTTGGGATTGCATTCACATCAAAATCGAGTCAAGTGTGTAATGAAAATACGAAAAACTGTCGATCAGCGAAAGTAAAAAATTTGGCTTGTCGACGCCACATGGGCGTGTGCCTGGCCATGTGGTACACTGTGTGTTGCACACAGCCGTGTGACTAGTGTGTGTGTGTGTCGCCGTGTGAGTTAGACGGCCTAAGCCATTTCAGGCGTGTAGGCCACGAGCCAGGCCGTGTGGGCCACACGGGCAAGGCCATTTGGGCATGTGGGCCTAAATTTTAAAATTCTTCCCTTGGGTCGTACACGTCGTTTCGATCGACTGTGGGCCTTCCATAGGGTCGATATGGGCAAAAACAAACCATAAAGCATGAAATTTGCTACTCTTTTAGATTGGTATGAGTATGATGAAATACATTATGTATGATCTAATTATTATGTATAAACATGTGTAGTATCTGTATATGAGCATGTGTGACATGTTAATTCTGATATATGTGTTTACTGCCTGTATTTGGTATTGGGGAAGGATATGTATATGTGGAGGAAGTATTCTGTTAGATGATATTTTGCTATTGTTCTGGCAGCATGACTGCGATTATTATGATAAGTGTCAATGGACACTATGTGGTGTGTAGGGCTAGATGGATGTTTTATACTCCACAAGGTGTGTTGGGATGGTCGGAGTTGGTGTGTAGAGGATGAAGGTAGGACTTTGTATATCTGTATGATTCTGTTGATAATCTAATTCTGTTAAGGACTTATGTCCGTATTTGTTCTATTATTGGAAAAATCTGAGTATATATATGTTTCCGTTGAGTTACACACTGAGTTTTTAAAATTGACTTTTCGTTTGTCTGTTATACTCATGTAATCCTTAGGCTTAAGCGTGTCAGTGCAATACAGGCTCACAGGTGTCCACACGTCCATAAATTTCATTTATTTAAAAAGTTTATCTAAATTTCTGCTTTATTTTGAGAGTTTTTTAAATATAGACTCTCCGGACGTTTTGGTTTTGTTGTTGGTTTTGGATTTAATTTAAGTTTCTTGTGATGCTCAACAAAACAATTTACGAAAATAATGGTTTTACGCAAAAAAATGTTTTTGAGAACAAAACTCAATTTTTAAAATATAACGACTTTTAAACTTCCACTGCAAATTATTGTTTTACTTGAAAGGGCAAACAATTGATGGTTTCATTAATAAGTATAATAATATGTTTTACTAAAATGTGGACTCTTTTAGTAATAAATTATACAAGGTTTTCAATATTATAAGATCGGATTCTTAACTTTCCTTCATAACATCTCCAGATTCGGCCTTAACGTTTAGGCTGGGTTTAGGGTGTTACACAACCCATCTTACATATCTGCTATTGAAGTAGTTGTTTTATTGGTTTTAATCCATTTTGTGTTCATGACTTTGCCCAGAATCATTACTTATCTTGACCAGATGCATGCCTCATATTTCACTGTTTTATTCATGTTTATATCATTCGAAATTGGTTTGAAAATTCCACGGCTTTTACATTTTAGGCATTTAAGTGTGTTAAATGAAAGCTCGAGAAAGGCTTGTATGAAACTGTGATTCCACGTTATTTATATCCCTTTTTAATAGGATAACGACAAATCAAAATTTTCCTCCTGATTTTTAGTTTTTTTCTCTTGAAAAAAATTTAAATCCAACTGAAAATGCTAAAAATTAGGAGAAAAAAAAAAATCTAATTTGTCAATCTCCTATTGGAAAGAGATATGGATAACGTGGAATCACAGTTTCATACATGTTGGAAATAATAGACTTTTGGAAGCTTTATGGCATATTCTCGATTAGTAAATGTGGAGATTTGAATAATAAAATTATGGTTCTATATTCTACCCCATGAGAAATGGTTGAGTGATGAATGAGAAATTGATGCTCAAAGTAAGCCATTTGTGAATTATGTTGAGGAAAATGGAAAGCTTAGTCCCACATTGGTTAGATATCAAGTGTGGAATATGTTTTTATACATGAACCAACTTGATGGTTATTGAATGACTAAGCTAATGCTTTCTCTCGTGTGCAAGAGGGGTGCAAATTCAAACCCACCGAGGTTGGGGTCGCATGTGGGCGATGCGAAATGTCTGAACCGATCGGATCCTTCTAGACTTACAGATATTTTAGCCCAGTCTGTAATTTTATTTTTCCTCGGTAGAGCTTATCTCTTCAATTTATGTTTTAATTTTTAGAATTAAAAGGAAAAAGAATAATATGTAGGAAAAAGAAAACTGAATTTTTCCTGCAAAAATTTTGAGATCTTTTCCATGCATATTTTGAACCTGTTTTATGTGATAGAAGAAAGATAGGCTCAAATTCATTGATCACTGCAACTGTTCTATTGTTGTGCTCATCTAATTGTTGTATCTTGGGAGACAGTTGACCAACATTTCTCCAGCACAAAAGGAGTGACCGAATCTGTCTTAAGGAAACTATGAAAACAGGCCTCCTCAACTGTGACACCTTATACTCGACCCAGTTGTTGGACCCGAATATAAAATGCTACATTTAGTTGCCGAAGCAACTCACTTTTCTATCTTTTTTTTTTAAGGAAACGTAGTGGTAAAATTATTTTATAAAAGTTTTGGTAGCATTTATGTTTATTTTACATAAAACCCCCTACAATCACAAAATATTCACAGTCAAATTATCTCTCAAATCAATTCCCAGCGTTACGATTTCTAAAACATATCAATAAACTAAAATTCTACACTTTACTATTTTATCAAAATATTAGTTATAAAATACTAGCAAAGAAAGCATAATGAAAATATTTAAATTCAGTTTACGACATAATATTATAAATATACAGGCCTAGGTACATGCCACTTACATCAAATATAAAGTAAACTTTTCACCAATATTGTTTGAGCTGAGCTTCAGTTCTTTAGATGTTGATGGAACGATATAGGGAATCTAACTACCCACGCATGGAAAAATAGACAAATCATACGCTGAGCAATTTTTATACTCAGTGGTGCTAATATCATATAAATCATTACATAAGTATTGGACACAAATTAATTGATAGAAATAAACTAAAACATGATTAAAAATATCATTAATAACATAACAATAAAAGAAAATTCTAATATTAATAAACTTTAATATTTTAATATTGACAAATTAAATAAAGAAAATAAGCTTTTTAATTAAATTCAAAATCGCGTAATCAATTTAATTTACACAATATGGAAATTCAAATAAATTCAAGTTTTGTTTTTGCTTTTTTTTTTCAATTTAGACCCCGTACTAAAGTTTAGACTCAAAACCAGATACACGAATCTATCACCCCGAGTTGTTCAACAACGATGGCTATCAGAGTAGTCCACGACCCTCTAAGAATTGGGACTGCCCACGACCCTCTGGGAATTGGGGCTAACAATAATAACAACTAACTAACTTGACATTTTCTCCCTCGACCCTTTGGGAATTGGGGAGATCTAAATTCTCTGATATAAAGACTCTATGGCATGCCAACTATATCTGATTTAGTCTAACTTAGTGAAACGGGGTAAAAACTAAATTTCGTGATCCATTTCAATTTCATTTTCATATAATTCTCATTTCAATTTCGCTCTATGTTCAAATCACATATCGCCTAATGTAAAATAGGCTTCCAATTTGAAACATATTAAATATTTTATTGTTGAATCATCTAAAACCATAATACTCAAATCCAAATCATAATCATGAATTTGCTAATTTAATCTTATGAAAAACATAGTATTCATCTCGAAACATAATTTTATAAATATTAACTAAATCATTCAAACTCATCCAAAACTCATAAAAATAAAATAAATATAACTAGTCATATTAAACTAAATATTCTAAAGCTTTATGTAATGAAAATGAATATTTACTCTTTATTATCACCTTGATTAACTGTCGATAATTGATACACATCTGCAACGAACCATCTTTTTTCTTAACAAACAATATTGGTGCGCTCCAACATGATACGCTGGGTCGTATAAAGCCTTGATCTAATAAATCTTGCAATTGTACTTTCAATTCTTTCAACTCTTTTGGTGACATGCGATAAAGGGCAATAGATATTGGAGTAGTTCCCAGATAAACTTCAATTGCGAACTCCACCTCTCAATCAGGCGGAAGTCCTAGTAATTCTTCCAGTAACACATTTGAAAATTCACACACCGTACAAATTTTCTCCAATTTCAAACTTTTTGTAGTTGAATTTATGACATAAGCAAGAAACATTTCACAACCCTGGTTAATCAACTTATTTGCCTTTGCTGAAATTATTCGAGCAAAACCAACTGGTTTCATACGTTTCACTTCCATCTCTTCACCATTTAAATCCTATATCTTAAACATTTTCTTCCGGTAATCAAGAATTACACCATGCTCTGATAGCCAATCCTTTCCCAAAATCATATCAAATTCATCAAATGGCATCAACAGTAAATCGGCCGAAAATATTTTACCTTGAATCTCAATAGGGCACCGCCTACATACTTGATTTACTTTAACCGAATATCCCATCGGATTTGAAACATTAATTCTAACCTCAGATATCTCAATTATTAGTTTCTCTATATTAACCAACCCAGTTCTCATTTATGAATGTGTAGAACCTGGATCTATCAATGTGTGAATAGATACATAAAATAGAAAAAAATACCAGAAACAACATCGATGGCATCACCTTCCCCTCTGGTCCTGACAGTTTAGACTTTGGCAGGAATGGTAGCCTCTGCACAACTTGCAGATGTATTAGTGACTCTCCCCTAACTGCCTCTGCCACCAGCACTACCTCGGGTACTACCACGACCTCGAGGTGCAGAAGTTGATCTCTAAGATGACACAAAAGTAACATCAACTGACTTTAGACAATCTCGAACATAATGCTCCATCGAACCACATCTAATACATGCTTCGATCTTACGCCAACACTCTCTTTTATGACTTTTCCCGCAATAATCGCACTGTGGGATCCAAACAGTGCGACTAGGATAATTTGTTCTGGCTATTGAGCAAATAACTTTCTAGATTGGCTTCTGCCCTCAACACCAATCTAAAGTGTAGTGGATCTCCCTTGACTTCTGAAATCTCTAGCTCATTTAGAAGGTGGCTATGAGCTAGAACCAATCAGCCTTTTTCCTAGAGCTTTATCATCCACTTTCTCTTTATCTAACCCTATTGTTTGCTCTACCATTTTGGGTTCTTCTACCATATCAACAATCTTTGTGATCCTGTGAGAAGCCAGTTGGACTTTAATCTCATCTCTTAATCCTTGGCGGAAACGTTTGCAAGTAGCTTCCTTAGTAAGAACCAATTCTAGAGCATACTTGGACAAGAAAAGAAATTCTCGTTCATAGTAGATAATATTCATCTTTCCGTATTTTAGCTCAATAAACTTTTTCTTCATTTCTTCTAGATACAATTCTCCAACATACATTTCGTTAAACTCGATTTAAAACAACTCCCAATTAATTCAATCTACACGGTGGGAACGAACCACTGTTCTCTGCCAATGGAAGGCATCTCCTTACAGTAGAGACACTACACACTTTAAACACTCAGTTAGGGTGCATTCTAATTGTTCAAATATCCTATCAACTAATTCTAACCATTCTTTAGCAATAGAAGGATTAACACCTCTCATACCTCTAAACTCAATGGGTCCACGTTTTCTTACTCCTTTAATCAAAATACCTCTTTGTCTAGCAGGAGGTGCAGACTGAGGTGCAATACCAACAACCTTTTATAACAAATCAGCAATAATACGCAATAATGGATCATCACCTTGAGCCAACTATCTCTATCCGGAAGTTCTCGAGGACTGATGAACACTAGTTTCCTCTTCACCAGGTGCACTGGGTCTATTTTTGTCTTTTACTTCTCGTTTCATACTATCTCTTGATTCCTCGGACATATTACTATACAAAATTTCAAACAAAACAATTTCAACATCTGATTTCAGCTCAAACTCCATATTTAATAATGGCATGTACACTAGACTTCACTATACATAATAATCACATTTTTACACATCCGGTATCAAATTCAGATAACTCTGATACCATCAAATGTGACACCTTATATCCGACTTAGTTATTGAATCCGAATATAAAATACCACATATCGTTGCCGAAGCAACTCACTTTTTTATCTTTTCTTTTTAAAGGAAATGCAGTGGTAAAATTATTTTATAAAAATTTCGACAGCATTTCTACTTATTTTATATAAAACCCCCTACAAAATTTAAATTTCACAAAATATCCACATTCAAATTATCTCCCAAATCAATTTCCAGCACTACAATTTCTAAAAACATATCAATAGACTAGAATTCTACACTTTACTATTTTATCAAAACATTAGTTATAAAGTACTAGCAAAGAAAACATAATGAAAATATTTAAATTCAATTTACAACATAATATTATAAATATACAAGCCTAGGTACATGCCACTTACATCAACTATAGAGTAAACTTTTCACTAACATTGTATGAGTTAAACTTTAATTCTTGGATGCTGCTGAAACGATCTAGCGAATCTAACTACCTGTGTACGGAAAAATAGACAAACCGTACACTGAGCAATTATTATGCTCAATGGTGCTAATATCATATAAATCATTACATAAGTATTGGACACAAATTAACTGATAGAAATAAACTAAAACATGATTAAAAATATCATTAATAACATCACAACCAAAGAAAATTCTAATATTAGTAAACTTTAATATTTTGATATTGAAAAATTGAATAAAGAAAATAAGTTTTTTAATTAAATTCAAAATCGCGTAATTAATTTAATTTGTACAATATGAAAATTCAAATAAATTCAAGTTTTATTTTTACTTTTCTTTCAATTTAGACTTGTACTAAAGTTTAGACTCAGAACCAGATACAAGAATTCGTCACCCTAAGTTGTTCGGCAACATGGCTATCAGAGTAGTCCACGACCCTCTAAGAATTGGGACTGCCCACAACCCTCTGGGAATTGGGGCTAACAATAATAACAACAAACCAACTTGACATTTTCTCCCTCGACCCTCTAGGAATTAGGGAGATCTAAATTCTCTGATATAAGGACTCTATGGCATGCCAACTATATCTGATTTAGTCTAACTTAGTGAAACGGGGTAAAAACCAATTTTCATGATCCATTTCAAGTCCATTTTCATATAATTTTCATTTCAATTCCGTTTCATGTTTAAATCACATATTGCCTAATGTAAAATAGGCTTCCAATTTGAAACATATTAAATATTTTATTGCTCAATCATCTAAAATCATAATACTCAAATCCAAATCATAATCATGAATTTGTTAATTTAATCTTATGAAAAAATAGTATTCATCTTGAAATATAATTTTATAAATATTAACTAATTCATTCAAACTCATCCAAAACTCATAAAAGTAAAATAAATATAACTAGTTATATTAAACTAAATATTCTAAAGCTTTATGTAATGAAAATAAGATATTAGCACAAACCGAAGTTTTAATCGCTTTACTCCTATCCTTCGCCTTTCTCCTTCAAGATGTTCGCTTCGTTTTTAGCTACAATAGGAA
Organism: Gossypium stocksii; assembly: GCA_020496765.1. Lineage (NCBI taxonomy): Eukaryota > Viridiplantae > Streptophyta > Magnoliopsida > Malvales > Malvaceae > Gossypium > Gossypium stocksii. The sequence goes on along the minus strand of CM035631.1, from coordinate 18,045,157 downwards.
CAATTCAATATGAAACAAAATCATTTATCCATTCTAAAACTAAAATTAATAAAAACAAACTTAAATATGCATGGTTAGTCAAGTTAGCAACTTAAGTTTCTTAGTCCGAAATTTGCATATCTTTCGACTCGATTATCTATTTTCAATTCCGTCTTCACCAGAGTACTCGCTGCTTCACAAGATATCATTTAGCATCAATATTACACAAAGTGTCTAATATTCTCTACTTCCCCTTTTACATGGCCAAATATACCAAGTAAACTTTCCATCTATTTTTATTTCTTTTTCACACTTCTAACAAGCTAGAATACATCTTCTAATTATTTCCTATTCAAAAATATATCTACTTCGCTTAAGTTTTCTAAGCTTCCATCAATGTCCTTTAATGGAAACTTTCAAAATACTTGATAAAAAAAAAAAAACTATTGGTATATATATGTAAAGCAAGCTTCAAATATTTAGAATCTAATTTTTTTTGAAGAAAAACCATACTTGAATTTGAAGGAAAATAATGAAAACAATTTTGTTTTCTTTCCCCCTTATTTTGACGTGAAAAAGAAAAAAAAAGAGAAACATGAACATATTTCTCTCTTTTTCTCTTTTTTATGTATTATAATATTAATTAATAAAATATTATTACTTAATAAAAAATCATTTAAAAGCCATCATGAAATCACTGATTTTTTTAAGTAATGGTAAAATTACCATTAAGTCCTTTCCATCAAAATAAAAATAGGATAATTGTACTTTAGTCTCTATACTTTTCTAACTTATTCAATTTAATCTCTAAACTCGATACCGAATTTTTAACTTAACCACATGCTCCTACTAATAATCCTATGTGTTTTCATGTGTAATAGTTTCCTTTAAAAACGATCACAATTTCTTATACTACTATTTATTTATAGATCACTCATTCGAGGACTTCTACCATAAATATTCTTCTCTTTTCTTTTTATTTATTTTTTAAAATAAGTGGGGATGTTACATCAACTACCAGTCGGATTTTTGCCTACCTACAAGTACACAATTTCGATCCAGTTTTAATTTCTAATTTCTGTTTTTCATATTTTATATATATATATATATATATATATATATATTGTTCTGGTTCAATCTTGTTATTTAAATCAATATTTTACATTACTATTAATTTCACTAACGTATATGCAACAATAGAATCCCTTCTCATGAATGCTCCTAGCTTGCCCTTACAATATTGTGATTGACTAAATGATATTTTGATAATTTTGTGTGCTTAATGATTGGTTCATGGATGTTGGTGGTTATCAAATCTTGTTTGGACATCATTATGTGAAAAATGTTATTAACTTTCTCTCTTATCTCTTTCTTGAAAGAAAAAAAATATAATAAAATACTCCACTAATTTCGAGGTTATAGTGACACCATAATGAATCCTGACCGACTGAGTAACCAGGATAGGGTGTTTGGGTTGCCATCCTATTTCGTGTCAAAAGATCGAGTGACATGCTAAGTCATTACACTACTCCTCTGACCTTGGTAAGTTATGAGTAGAGCTAATAGTCCTTTAGAGATGTGTTAGATTGAATAACTGAGACGGGGTGCTTGGATTGTTATCTCATTTCGTGTCAAAATGTCCAATAACACTCTCAACAAAAAGAAAAAAAGGAAAGAGAGAGTTTGAATAATGATGTTGGTGTCATAACAAGTTTGGTAAATGTCAACTTCCATAGAAGTTAACTAAATATTGACTAAAATGATTGTGTACACTTAATTGAAAAATCTTTACATCTAGTGTTTGGGTTACAAGTCGAAGGGGTTGCTATTTTATATATATACATCCCGATGCTTATTTTGTGTGAGATAGTGGAATGATGACCTTTTTAAGAAAATTTCAACTAAACTGATTGATGAAATATGGGATATGCTTGAGAAACAAGCTGTAACAACTCGTTTTTTAATTGTGTTGGTACAATGGTTTCAGGACCACAATTTTGATGAGTAAGTCCGTAAATATTATTCTTTAATATTTACGAGTAAGTCCGTAAATATTATTATTTAATATTTACGAGTAAGTCCGTAAATATTATTATTTAATATTTACTAGTCAAGTATAGTGTTATATTGAATTTTGATTTGATAAATTTTGTTATTTGGATGGTTAATTAAAGTACAAGTAGTTTGACCTTAAAGTCAATAATTTTGGGAAATGAGGTATCAGACCTAATTTCCAAAAATTGAGCCCGTAAATATTTTTACTAAATATTTGTGGAATTGTTATATAGGTGTATTAAATTTTGGTTTCAAAATTTTAGTGATTAAATGGCTAATTTAGGTATAAAGATTAAATTGTAAAAGTCAATCGTTATTGAATTGTATTAATTAAATGACTTAATTAATGATTGTGCAAGGATCTAAGTGGAAATTAGACCACTTTTAAATAGGTTATAATGCGTCGTAGGTGATTTTTTAATTGAAATATATTTTTTATAATATTAAAAGGCAAATAAACATAAAATAAAAGACGCCATCTTTTCATTTTTCTTATTCCCACCGAAATTATACAATTGTAAACGAGAAAAAAAGCTTCAAGTTATCAAACCATTCGGTATTTGCATGGTAAGGTTTTGGGGTCTCTTTTCTTATAAATTTTATGTTTTCGAGATCATTGTAACTTGTTTTAGTTAATTTGTATGTTCATTTTTAAAACTATTATGATTTCAAAATGTTACCATTATTAATATTTGAAGTTTTACGTTAAATTGTTAGATTTTGATTTTAGAAATAAAAAAGGATTAGTTTGTAAAGTGAAAATTGACAGTTTTGAACATAAAGACTAAATTGTTAATATCTTGAAATTCATATGTAATTTCTATAATTTTTATAATAGGAGGCTGTAATTGAATATATTTGAAATTGGTTTTGGAGTCCAAATTTGAATAAAACCATTTTAGGGACTAAATTGAATAAAACGCAAAACTTGAAGAAATAATTAAAAGATAAAATTGAGCTCACGTATATTTGTAACAGACTGTTATATGATATTTGAGTGATCAATTGAAATTGATTTATACTACAGATCAAGATTTGAATAAGACAGAGGAAACTCGCGAAAAAAGATAAATTTTCAAAATAGTCTTTCTCGTCATGTTTATGGTTGTTTTGTTAGGTAAGTTCATACAGTATAGCTAATTTCATATTTTTTTTTGTATTATGTTTAATTATGTAGTAGTGTTTTATTAATAGTAATGAATTATTATATAAATTGATGTTTTTATTTAATTGAAATGGAGTGATACGAAATGGAAAATGTTGAGGTTAAATCTCGATGAACTTAGTAAAAGTCTCGTATACGAGGTTTCAAGTTGATGCTCTATGGTACCCAGCTCCAGTGTTTCTTGTAGACTCGAAGACACATGTGATACAGATTTAGCCTAGACTAGTAATCTGTTGCCGTTTTAAAGGTTTAGCCTGGACTGGTAACCTTACACATTTATTAAGCCCTGGCCAAGCTATTTGTTGTGCACATTTAGCACGGACAGATAACTAGGCACTATTGTTTATAATTAGCTCAAACGAGTAATTCATATTATTTTTACCTGTGTACTGAGTTCTTTTACGATGTTTCATTGGATAGAAATAAAAGATGGCAAATGTGAAGTTATGAAATTGGTGTTGGCATATGCATGAACATGATATGAATATGATATACAAATTGACTTGTGATGGGAAAATGAATATTTGAGGTTATATGTATGGTTTTAATTTAAAACCTTACCTATTTGATGATGTTGTAATATGCCTTGATAGGAATAAAAGTTTTGCATATTGAATTGCATGTGAGAAGTAATTATGGTAAGCTATTTGTTTATATTGTATGAGCTTATTAAGTATTTATAATACTTACTTGTGTTACCACTTTTCTATAGATTTTGGACGTCTGAAACATGTCGACTAGATCAGCGTGAAGCACACACCTCTATCTTCCAAGTCGATAGACTTTTGAATGTTTCGAGTTTGTTTATATGTGGCATGTACATAGGATGGTCAAATACTTGAAATGTAATGAATGTGTTTGTGTTTTGACATTGTTAAGCTTTTGTTATATAAGCATATGCATTTGGTAACCTAATGAAAAAGTGATTGGTTATTTGTTTATATGTATGGTAAAAACATTGAAAGTGAGATGCATACAATCTTGCTTACGTCATGATATGAAAATGAATTAAATTATAACATGTGATGACTTATGTATATTATTTGTGATGGTGTCAAATGTGGCATATTGGTTGTATGTTTAGATGAGTATTTGGAAGTTATGTTTTATTATGAAAATGAACAAGTTTTGGGTAGGTTCATGTTGGTTGATAAGTGTATTTTAGGTCATTTCGGGAATTGATTTGTGACATATCTCAAACAAGTTACTTTTGCTTCACCCGAGTTGGCACACAGTCGTGTGTCACACACGGGCAGGTGATACGGCCGTATGCTCATTGTAAATTAGGGAAAATTGATTCGCACGGTCTCAGTTAGTTACATGGCTCAGCCATACGACCGTGTGACTCTATAACCATACGGTCTCAGCCTGTCACACAGTTGTGTGACTACTGTTTTGCATTTTTCCCTTCTTTTTGTATAAGTTTCAAAATAGTCATGATTTGTTTTCGAGCCAATTTTAAAGCTTTCCTAAGCTCGATTTAAGCTCGAATTTGTTTATATAGCATGAATTGTATGTTATATGAGATTCATTTCATGATTAGGTGAATTTTACATTTAAAGTTGTATGTTCTGGTTCTATTTTTTACTGTAACATTTTGTAACCCAATTTCAATGACAGAGACCGGTAAGAGATGTTACACAAGCATGAATTAAATAAGGGAAATTTTAAAGGTTTGTCAAATTGACATATTTATGTGTTTTATTTTGATAAACTTTTTGGTATGATTCTACTAATTTTATTGTTTACCAATTAATTTCTATGTAGGTTCAGTGTGAATCCAAAATGTGTTAAACAAGTGAAAATATGGAGTCACATAAAATATTTGGGCATGGGAGTAACAATTTGATGTACAAGACTTCTATTAAAAGTTTAATTAATATTATTTTATTTAAATATTATTTGTAAGGTTATTTATTAAAAGTTTGATTAAGATTAAATTTTATCCATGTTTAGATAAATACTTAATTTTTTTTCATTAATAAATTATGTAGGAGTAAAACACTAGGAATCAGTTTCTAGTTTAAAAACAAGAAATTGCAGAGACAGGGGACATCCTTTTTTTTTTTTCCCTGAGTTTGGCTTTTGTTTTTTTTCAGAAGAAATAAAATTTGTTGTTTCTTTCTTTTTGGCTTGTGCCATTCCCTGTTTCCATTCTGCTCTTTTCCTTTTTGCTTTATTCATTTCTATATTCCTTTGTTTTATTTTTTATTACGAGTTATATTATAAAACTCGATATTTGAGTTGTAAGATTTGAAATTGTATTTAAGCCTTTTTACTTGGGTATTCGGTATTTGAGTTGACATGGTTTGATTGGGAGTACAGTCAGGTAATTCCACACAATTAAGATCGTTAATTAGAGTTATGTTCTTCTAATTTGCAAAGATATTGATGAATTAAATCGTAAAAGCATCTTTTGGGATTATTCATTTTATAAGAGTTAATCGTCAGACAGTTCTTGCTGTTAATTTATAATTAAGGAAGAGTTGGTGATTGAGGCATCCTCCATCATTATAGCGAGTTACTAGTGAGTAACAAGACATCTATAGTCTATGATCAATTTTGAGACCGAGACTGATGTCATACTCGAGGCTGGAACATTCATCAATTGGGTTTATTTTATTTAATTTCAAATTCAGTTTTTATTTATTGTTTTACGAAATACCCTGATGGTAAGAAATTAGGTGTATTATATTAATAAGAATAAATATAATCAAAGCCTATAATAAAATTATATATATATATATATATATATATTATATCAAACCTTGTAATCTCAAACATCTTAAATTTTGAAGGCAAGTAATTCAAAATAAAAGAAAATATCGCACAAGGTGATTTTTTTTTTGGGATATCCTGAAAAACAAACTTATTTGAGAAAGTAGCTAATTTTTTTTTAAATGTTAGTGTTTCAACTTCTTTTTTTAAAATTAATATTTATATTAATAAAAAAAAAACAACAATGAATAACCGCCGTTGACGATTGTAAAATAATAAAATAAAAAATAAAAACCAAATAATCTTCAACTTTTCAGGTTATATAAACAACGTATCCCATCAAACAGCATCCAAGGATCCATAAAATCTTAGTAACCTTTTCGTGTCGATTTGTTGATCATAAAGAAGTACCTGAGAAACTACAAAGGAAAAATGGAAGTGACAGTTGAAAATGGAGGATCTTATGAAGTTGGTAAATCGGGGTGGGGTAAATCTTTGCCAGTTCCAAGCATTCAGGAGATTATGAGAAGCGATTCTCAATCAGTTCCCCAAAGATACATTCATGAAAATAAGGATAGACCAATTATTTCCGAGGATTTGGCTGATTCTCTTGAAATACCCGTCATAGATTTCTCATTTCTAGCCAAAGGTGATGAAGATGAAGTCCAGAAACTACACCTTGCTTGCAAGGACTGGGGCTTTTTCCAGGTAAATCCCATATCCCCCCCCCCTCCCCGGCCAAACACGTCTTTTACTTAGAGTTCAATTGAGAAAAATTGGAAATCGGCTCAATCATTATTTTGGTTGAGTGTAATGAAGTAATATTAAACGCAGGTAATAAATCATGGGGTGAAAGAGGAGATCCTGGAGAAGATGAAAGCAGCGGTAGCAGCTTTCTTTGAGCTGCCATTCCAAGAGAAAAAGAAATATGCAAAGGCAGAAAATGAAATAGAAGGATATGGTCAAAACTTTGTGGTCTCTGAGCACCAAAAGCTTGATTGGTCTGACATGATTTATTTATTCACTCTCCCTCCTCAAAATAGGAACTTCAAGTTCTGGCCCCTTTCTTTACCAGGTTTCAAGTATGTACCCTCCGAGATTTTCATGTATTCATACCATGTTTATGTTATCTTTTCTCCGAATCATTTAAAAGCATTATATATTTCGATTTTCGAGTTGTAGTGATTTTTGCATGGACTGTATTTTGACAGGGAAGCATTGGAAGAGTACTCGAGAGAAATGCAAAAGATAGCCGAGGAACTCCAAGCCAACTTTTCAGTATTAATGGGGTTGAAAAGAGATGGGTTAAAAAGGTTACAAGGGGGGGAGCTTAAACAAGGCATAAGAATGAATTACTACCCTATTTGTTCAAGGCCTGATCTTGTTCTTGGGATTAGCCCTCACTCAGATGGCACAAGCTTCACTTTGTTGATGCAAGATGATGATGTCACTGGCCTCCAAATTAAGCACAATGAAGCTTGGGTCCCTGTTAAACCTATCCCAAATTCACTTGTAGTGAACATTGGTGATGCCACTGAGGTAATATATATATATATATATATGTATAATATGAGTTTGATTTTAAGCTCCATACTTATGCTGATTTTTTATTCTTTGAGGTTCAGATTCAAAGCAATGGAATGTACAAAAGCATTGAACATAGAGCCATAACAAATGAGAAGAAACCAAGAATATCAATTGCAACATTCATGTTTCCAGATGATGAGCAAGAAATTGGTCCACTTGAAACAATGATAGATGACCAGAATCACCCCAAATTGTATAGAAACATCAAGTATGTTGACTATGTTAGAGAAAAGTTTTCCAGGAAAATGGAAGGAAAAGCTCACACTCAATTTGCGAAGCTACACACAAGTAATCGCTAATTTTTTTCCTTCAATTAAATTGATGCTACTAAATTTAAAATAAAATAATGTTGATTGTTATCGATATTTTTCTGTCAGTTTAATTTAATTTTTGAAGATCAGTGCTAAGATTCGATAAATTTTTTAGTTTCGAATTTTAAGTTTAATGTTTTTTTTAGGTATAATGATGTGGTAGGATGAGATTTTACCATATCATTATTTGAATTTTTTAAATTTAAAAATAAAAAAGTTTATTTTTAATATTTTATTTAGATTTTATTTAAAAAATTTAATTTTTTAAGTGATGTTGTGGTACAATCTTAAATTACCAGTCTTTACACCTTAACAGAATGCATATTTAAAGACTAAATTGAAAAAAAAATGTTGTCAAGTCCTTGGACTAGTAACGAATAAAAAAGGTTTAGAGACCAAGTTAAGAAAAATTACTAAATTTAAAGACAGGATGTTATTTTATCCAAGGCAAAAAAAAAAGGATCGGATGAACTATTGCCCTATTTGTAACTGTTCCGGTCCACTATAATACAAATAATTGATTGAATAAAAAATCAAAAGTTCAACATATTTCTAACCTGAAGTTCTAGAAACTTTGAGATATCATATTTAAATCTCATATGTGCTAATCATATTCGAAAGTGTTTATTGCGTTAATGATTCAGTTTAATAGTTGTATTAATTGATTCTGATAGTTGTTGATATCAAAATAAATAGTACTACACTAATGGGTGTACCACTTTTGTTCTAGTATAGGTAAGTATTAATACTGGTGGGCTTTGATGTATTGATTCAAGTTTCTCGGTATTTTTTTAATTTTATATTATATATATACATGCAAATGCATCTATATTTCTAATTTCCAACGAGCTTTTGCTTACTGTCACCGTAGACTACCATGGCCTCACCTAGAAAGTGCTAAAATTTTAGCTCTTGTTTCGTCTCAATCTTCTCTTTCAATTTTTCTAATTAGTTTTCTTTTTGTTGCTGGAATCGCTCCGATTACTTTAGTTATTGATGTGTTCTTCTTCCTCCTCACCTCTTTCTCATATGCAATTTTTCAAGCATCCAAACCCCTTTAACATGCATAACCATAAAACCTCTCTCTCTTCTTTTGATCCATACTAATGATTTACAAATTTTATATTTTTTTATAGGTTTATTGGTTTGATTGAATTTGGTGACTATTGGTAGCATGGGTATTTGATGGGCGTCGAAACCACCGAAAATAATTCCTACAAAATAACTCTAAATATTAGTAAAGAGTGGTAGTAGGGTCGAGTCCACAGGGATTAGATGTTATAATCAACTTCTGTGTTTATCTTGTGAATAGAACGTTTGTCGTGTCGAAAGTCGTGGCAAAGGTCGTGCTCGCGACTTCAAATGGAATTGCAAAAAAAAAAAAAACAAATAAATCTAGGGTTTTGAAAATGTTTAGAAAGTAAATAATTGAATCGACATAAATAAACAATTAATTAATATTAGAAATAAATTTAAATTGAGAAATAAATTCAGATTTTTGTAAACAGAGATAAATAGCCTTAGCCTTAGACTCGGTAGGTTCTGGATTAAGAATCGATCCTCGAAAATTAATCTTTTCTTCCAATGATAAGTTAGTTATAGCAGTTAAGAACGTCCTAACCACCAATTCTTTCTCTCGTAGTTGGTCCCAGTATGACCTGCAAACCAACCCTTACCGATTATCTAACTGAGATACACGTATTCTTGATTCAAGATTTTGGCAGCCTTGCACTCTGAAGAACCCAACTCAAATTAACGGCCTCAATTGCGTGGGTTGTTTCAACCAGATCACTTCTTCCTTGATTTGTTCTCAAAGATTCGAATATAGCACGGCCGACTTGTTTCTCCATCTGTCAGCAAACACGACTCCAACCTAACGTGCACTTTGACTTGAAATCTAGTTTAACTTTAAGGGATGATTTTTCTATCCCGATAATTAGGAAAAAAGTGAATACCGATTGGAATGATTTTTAACACGAATATGTATCTCATGATTTCTGTCTGGAAAGAACACCAGCCTTAAGCTAAGATGGAATTTAGTGAAGCATGAAATTATTCATGCTTTGTAGATTTTAAAAGGTGATGTGATGATAGTGGTGAAGAATGGGAAAGAAAAGTACTTGGAAAGCAATTAGACCAATTTGAAAGAATAAAGAAATGGAAACAGAATGCTCACGCCAATTTGAATGAAAAAAGAATAATGGCTATTCAATCTCAAATTGAAATCAAATGTAAAATTAGGTGTTGCTTTCCTAAGAACATTAAGGCCCTATTTATATACATAGAATTTACTAATTTTAGCCTTAACTAATTTAACATAAAATAATAAAATAAGATTTTTTTCTATTTTTGGCTTCTACAGTCAAAAAATTTGATGAGTCCTTGACTTTCTCCACATTTTTTATTTGGCCTCATTTCATTGATTGTGTTTCAATTTGGTCATTTTCTGCTCATTTTTGTCTTTTAGCGTCTCAATTATATCCCTGACAAGATTAAAACATAAAAGCACTAATTTAGCAGGGATCAATTTAAAAATAAATTGAATTCAACACAAAATGTCATGCAAATTAACATGTTATCAGTGTTCCAGGGGTTTTCTTGGGGAGGTTATTCCTTATGGCATGAAATAGAAATTCTGATAGGGGAGCCCAGAATGGCCATTCAAGCCTTATTCCCAGGTTGCCTGTAATAGGTTATTCCATGGAATAGCAAACATTTGAGTTACTGTACTTCTCATAATTAAGGCTGAATCAATTGGCTATTCATGCCAACCAAATCCAACGTAATTATTATTTTTCCTTTAACTAAATTGATGCTACTAAATTAAAAATAAATTAATGTTTCAAAATTTGTGGCCAACATTTATCCTTTTAATGGATTTATAAAATGCAAATGATTAAATTCCATTAATTCTTTTGCTAAATGTGCTTTGCTTAAAGTCTTAGAGAAAGCAATAATTACTACAGCTTGGAATGGAGGAAAGTGGTAGTGGTGATAGAGAGGGGAGGGATGAGATCTCCCTCCTGGCTGAAGAACTCATTCAATTATCAGTTAAATGTTCGATGGTGGTACCGAGTGTGAAACCAACCCTAATTTGTACACTATGAACAGAAAAGCCCTATTATCTGGAAAGTTTTAGGGCACAGATGAAAAGCATATGGAAGATAAGGAAGGAATTTAATATTCAAATGGCTGCATAAATCTATTCTTGATCATGTTTGATTTAAAAGAATATCTGGAGACAAATATGGAGGGGAGGCCACGGCTCTTTCATAAAAACCTTATATTATTTGATAGATTAAGTAAACTGATGGAAAAGAATTAGATTCGGCTTAATTCTTCACCATTTTGGATTAAGATAGGTTCGTGTTTACCAGAATTTGATAAAAAAAAGATCTTTTGCATGCTATTGGAGTTACTTTTGGAGGGGTAATCAGATCTGAAATTATTGGTGATTCCTATTGTCTTAAGATAAATCTAGATGTGCAAAAGCCCTTTTGACGAGGTATTTTTGTCTCAATAGATAATAAAAATAAATCGTGGAATTCTTTTAAGTATGAGAAGTTACTAATGTTTGGTTTTGGATGTGGACGAATGGGGCATGGTCTCAAAGACTGTTTTGGGCTAAATCCTACAGAAAAGAATAAAATTAGAGATGATCCACCATACTCTGCAGCATTAAAAGTAGAATCAAATTTAATTGGGAAGGAAAGTATGAAATTTAATGCTCTTTTAAAAAAGATGGTGCCTCAATGCTCTTATACAGGAAGTATAGAGTCGTTGCCAACATGTATTAAAACACTCGAGGATGGGAATAATATGAATTGGAGGCCTCAAGAAAATCTACAATTGACAGGATTGAAGGAGGTGATGAAGAAGCAGGAAGAAGGATATATAACCAAGAAAGTTGAAAAGGTGAATGCAAGTAATAGTAAGCTGGTTAAAAATTCAAATTTAGCTAAGAAGACAAGCTGGAAAAGAACAACTCAAGTGGCCATGCTGAATCAAAGAAAGGAAGATAGCATTATGAGGAAGAGGAAATCCCCAAAAGAAAAAAACAGAATTTGCTGCATAGAAGTTACATACGAAGATGGAGTAAAAAGATTGAGACACGAAGAAACAGAGCATCGAGGTGAAACTCTAACAGGTATGGAGATTGAAAATATGGAGTAGAGTGATGCTCCAAACTTTATAGGATCGGCGGCTGCCAAGAGGCAAGCCGACCAGACGCAATAAAAATCTTAAGTTGGAATGTCCATGGATTGGAGAGTTCCACGGGTAGTAAGAAGGCTGCGGTATTTTTTAAAGCAGCATAATCTCCATATAGTGTTCTTAATGGAGACATGAATTGATAAGAAACGTATGGAAAAGGTCAAAAGGAGCTTTGGTTTCCTAAAAGGGATTGATGTTAAAGTAGAGGGTTCTCGTGGTGGATTATGTTTAACGTGGAAAGAGGATATTACGTTTAATTTGAGAAGTTTCTCACAAAGCCACATTGATGTAATATAAAAGAGGAAAGTGTCAAAAAAGAGTGGAGATTCATAAGATTCTATGCTTCACCTTATGCTAATAATAAGAATGATTCTTGGAGTATGTTACGAAATTTGAGTCAAAATCAAAATTATCCATGGTTAGTAAGCGGTGACTTTAATGAAATCATGTATTCTTTTAAAAAAATGGAGGCATACCAAGAGAAGAGAGAAGAATGGAGGCCTTTCGTGAGACTCTAGACGAATGTCAATTAGAGGATATAAGGTATTTAGGGGTTTGGTTTACATAGGAAAGGAGGAATTTTCCAGAAACAAATATCAAGGAAAAGCTTGATAGGGGAGATGCGAATGAAAAATGGAGGCATCTTTTTCCAACAGGTAACATTCAACATTTAACCCATTCTTTGTCAGATCACTGTCCACTTCTTTTAAATACAAAAAGTGGAAACATGTATATGGGAAACCCAATGTTTAATTTTGAGGCGAGGTGGACCATAAAGGAGTCTCTTGAGCAAGAAATTAAAGCATCATGGGATTCATCAGCAGGCACGTTAATTAAAAAACTTGAAAGATTACAATCAAATTTAAAGAGTTGGGCAGGCACAATTAAAAAAAGGCGAGAGGGGCTAAAAAGGAAGCTTACTAAGGAACTAGAGATACTGATGGAGAAAAAAAAAAGATGATGACACGATGGCAAAGATTATTGATACTAAAATTCATCTTAATATGGAAATTAATAAAGATGAAATGTACTGGGAACAGAGTGCAAGGGCAAATTGGCTTAAATTAGGGGATAAGAACTCAACATTTTTTCACAAGTATGCCTAAATTTGTCAATGAATAAACACAATATCTAATTTGGAATTAGATGAAGGAGGTGAGGTTACTGATGGGATTGAGATCACTGAGGCTGCTACCTTATTTTTTCAGAAGTTATTTATGTCATACGGAGTTGGGGATCTATCTTATCTATTAACGGGCATTGAAAATAATATTTCGCATGATACATATAATATTTTACTGTCACCTTTTACGACAGAAGAAGTATATGTGGCTTTGAAAAGAATGGGGCCCATTAAAGCACCAGGACCTGATGGTTTTCCAGCATTATTTTTCAAAGATTTTGGCACATCATAAGAAAGAACGTCACAAATTTCTGTTTCGAATTTTTGAATGATGATCAGAACTTTGGTTCTTTTAATCTAACGGATATTGTGCTGATTCCAAAAATCCCAAATCGACAAATCTTGTCAACTATAGACCTATTAATTTATGTACGGTTATTTGCAAAATTATGGCAAAAACATCAGCCAATCAACTTCAAGAAGTAATTGGGAGATGTATTGATACGCCCAAAGTGCTTTTGTCCCAAGAAGATTAATTTCTAATAATTTGCTCTTAGCTTATGAAATTTTGCATACTTTTTTATTAAAGCGTATAGGGAAAAAAGGATATATGGCAGTGAAACTGGACATGAGTAAAGCCCATGATAGAGTCAAATGGGACTTTTTAAACGAAGTAATGATACAGTTGGGTTTTGCAAAGGAATAGGTTGCACTAATTATGAAATACATTACCACAGCTTCTTATGCAGTAAATATTAATGGAAGAAAGGGAAGAATTTTTCAATCTACTAGAGGGTTGTGACAATAAGATCCTTTTAGTCCCTTTTTTTTTTTCTTTTATGCAGCGAGGGACACTCCTCGTTGATGAGATTGGCAATGAAAGAGAGTTTGTTAAAAGGTGCAAAGGCTAGCAGGCGAGGTCCAGCGATATCACACTTACTTTTTACAGATGATTGTATATTGTTTGGTGAAGCAACAAATAATGGAGCGATGGTTTTAAAAGGAATTTTGAAGGAATATGAAAATTGTTCATGTCAATGTATGAATTTTAATAAATCTACGATTTTTTATAGCTCAAACACATTGGAGGAGAAAAAAGATGAAATCTCGGCACTAATAAGGGTAAGAAGATTCACAAATCCAGAAAAGTACTTAGGGCTTCCTAATATGGTTGGCAGACGAAAGAAAGAATCTCTTCGAAATCTTAAAGAAAGGGTTTATGTAACAGCTCGTTTTTGAGTCAGATCGAAACAGTGGTTTCGAGACCACTTAACTAAGTTAAAATATTTATTTTATTATTTTAATAAGTTTTATAGCATGATAGAATGATAGTATAACAAAATTTTACCAATTGAATGCTTAATTCGGTAAAAAGGACTAAATCGCGTAAAGCGTAAAATTTGAATTCTATTAGAAAAAAGGGTTTAATAGCTATAGAATTTCGATTGAAAAGTCCTTAAATGGGAATTTTCCCATTAATAGCACATATGGACGGTAATGGACTTAAATAAGTGGAAATTTTAATGTTTAACATCAAGGTATTTTAGTAAAATAATTAATATGTTATAATTAATAAAACAAAACCATATTTTGAGTGCATTCATCTTCTTCAACCGGTTTTGAACAACAAAGGATAGCCATTTCAGGGCTTAAGTTCAGCCAAAGCAAATTTCTTCATTAAGGTATGGTTTTGGCCCGGTTTTTAATGATTTTTATGTTTTTGAGCTCGTTGCAGCTTAATCTAGCTAGCCCCGTACCTTCACTTTCGAAATTGTTATAGATTTTAAAAGATGCCATTGTTGAATGCTTGGTTTTTTATATGATTAATGGTAGATTATTAATGTTTAATGATAGATATACAAATTTTGTTAAGTGATTTTTGACAAAAATGTCAAAAATGGGTTAAATTGTGAAATTGTATAATGTTGTGGTTAGAAATGTAAATAAAATGAAAATATGGGCTGCAATAATATAGTATGAAATTCAGCTATACATGGGTTAAGGGTAAATTGCATAAATTTGCCATTTTGTGTGAAAAGGACTAAACTGCAAAGTAGTTAAAAGTATAGGGGTAAATGTGTAATTTTCCAAATATGTGAATTATGTATTAAATTGAACTGAATAGTTACTGAAAGTACTGAATTTGTTAATATATAGATCAAGATAAACAATTATCGGAATTAGATCGGGGGAAACGAAATGCAGACGAATAGACGACAGTTATCAGAGCAAATACAATGTAAGTTCTTATGATTAGAATCGAACTTTAAATTAATTATATTTATTTGAAATGGACAAATATAAATTGAATATTTGTAATTAATGAAATTTAAATGCGTGAATTTCTGAGTCTCGTTTGAATCGTAGAAAGTCGTAGGATACGAATGATATGTCATTAGGGTTACCGTTTTGGTCGAGCTCCTGCATTTGTTGTGGACTCACCACAGCTCGTATGAGCTTACCGTTTCAGCTCTTATGAGCTTATCGTTCAGCTCTTTGAAACTTACCGTTTCAGCTCCACGGAGCTTACCTTTCAGCTCAATAGAGCTTACTATTCACCAGCTCAAGAAGAGCTTACCGATCATGGCTTGAAAGAGCGAAAATGATGATGAATTGATGGATTACCGATTTATACACTTAATGTGTATCACCCGAGTATCCTTCAATATTTCGTTAAGTTCAACGGGCATTATACTGACATGAGTTATAGAGATTACATGTTACATGAGTCACATGAATTATATATATATATACATGTTATATGTGTTACATGAAGTTCTACAAAAAACTATGGCTACTAAATCTACCCTCAAAAATTAAGATTATAGTCTGGAAAATATCATGGAACTATCTGCTTACATGGGTTAACATGCAACACAGAAAGCTAACAAATAATGCAATTTGTCCCCGGTGTGAAAATGAAGTAGAAACTATGGATCATCTTTTTCGTGAATGCCCTGTTTCAGTGACAGTATGGACAGAATTATCAATTCTGAATCTCTTACAAGAATCTAATTTGGGGTTTTTATAATGGCTCACCTGAGTGTTTACTCAGAATACTTCCTTCTAATGTAGATTATTTTGTTGCGCGCTATGGGCAATCTGGGGAGAAAGAAATGCTAGAATGCATGGGAAGGTCAGTAGAACTGGGAAAGAAATTGCGAACTTTGTCAATCGTTATATTAGAGAGCTAAATGGAATTGAAAAAGAAACCTCTAAAATTTCCCAGAAAGTTAGAAAATGGAAGCACCCACCTAGTCAGTCAGTAAAGATTAATTTTGATGCAGCATAAGATGGAAGACTTTGTCAATCGACTTCGGGGATAGTGGCCAGAAACATTGCAGGTAATGTTTTTTTATCTTGCTCAGGGATTCATCAACAGAGGGCCTCAGCCTTCACTGCTGAGGTGCTCGCTTGCCGCAAAGCAGCCCAAATCAGAATAGACATGCAATGGCCAAAGATCATTATAGAAGGCGACTCATTATCAATAATCAAGAAATGCAAGGTAAAAAAGAGAAGATAAATCACAGGTCGGAGCATATATACACGATATTCAACAGATAACGTCTAGATTTAGAAACTTAACGTTTGAATATATTCCAATAATAGCAAACAATTTAGAACATACATTAGCAACTGAATCCTTGAAGAAGATGGAGGAGATATACCTGTTTGGCAGCGTTTTTGAATATGTTGAAACCCAGGAGGAAAATGATAGCGTGCGAGAACAAGATTGAAAATAAATGGAGAAGAAGAGGAAGAAAGGAAAGCTTTGAAATGAGTAGATCAATGGACCAAGTGATAAAAGCTTTCCTTGGAAATCTGGAAACGTCTTTAAAGAAGAAATGGTAGACTGGTAGACAAGATGTGCATCAAATTTTTCTAATTAGGCATAGTAGGGGTGACAATTTCGGTTTTCTAGAATACTCTTAGTTTAGTTTTTTGAATTTTCTTTTTCCGGGCCAAATTTTAAATTTTGGGCCTTCTCTTATGTTTTGTTTATTTTTCTGTTTTGGACTTTGTTTTTTACTCTTGATTTATAATTTAAATATAAGCCCAATCTGATTTTTAGTAAAAAAAAAATGCAGATAATTAATCATTGGACTCATTCCGATAAATGCATTGAAAAGTAAAAAAAAAAAGTTTATTATTATCATTAGTTTTTGGTCAGTTTAATTTTTGAAGATCATTGGTAAGTATATTATAATTAACGTTAGTTTTGGAATTCAATAATTTTTTTAGTTTGATTTTTAAATTTAATATTTTTTAGGTATAATGTAGTATTATGAAATTTTATCATATTATTACCTGAATTTTAAATTTGAAACATAAAAAAGTTTATTTTATATAATATTTTAAAATTTTTAGGTGATACTGTAGTACAATCTTAATCAAACTCATGTTTAAAGACCAAATTAAAAAGAAAAATGTTGTAAAGTTCTAAAATTAATAGAGATAAAAAAAATTCAGAGATCAAACTAGAGAAAAAATACTAAATTTAGAGACTTTATACACTAAAAGAATCTATTTGTAAGTTTTCCGGTTCCATATTATACAAATAATTTATTGAATAAAAAATCAAAAGTTTAACGCATTTCTAGCCTAAACTCTTTTGGGTAATCATATTTGAAAGTGTTCATTAGGTTAATCATTGAGTTTAATAGTTGATGGGTGAAGGAGTTAGCTAATGACATGTTGAGTCAAAGTTGAAATCCAAATCCAATTCAATGAATCTCATTCCCAATTTATGCTTTCTTTGAAATTAAAGACTCAAAACAGAAATCGAAGTTTTATAGCCTTTTCAAACAAAACAACCAGCAACAATACAAATTTGCATTCGACCCTGGCCTGTTCCAAGCATTTCACTCGTTTAGGGTTTGAATACGATTCACAAGAATCTTCAAATTGGATATACTTGAAAAAGAAAAAATTATATATAAGTTTAGTCTATTGTGTAATGTTATGCATGAACTTTGATTTTGTGTCATTTTATACATAAAATTTTGATTTAATTTAATTTTTACAAATCACTAATAACATTATCAAATTGATACTATTTTACATTAATATATTGCATCGACAAAGAATTATATTAATTCAATTTAAAAAAATAAATATATATTCAACTCCCCTTAACTTGGGCATCCCTCTTACAGCTTCATATCTAGCCAGACATTTCATGCCCTTATAGTGAATGTGGTCGAGCTTCTCATGCCACAATTTTAGCTCAATGATCCCAACCTTATTGCATCGAGATGGTTAAATGATCATATAACAGTTGTCAAGGGTCCTTGCTCCTTCCACGATACTGTCTTCCTACATTACAATGACACAACACTTATCCTTGGTGAAATTGACAAGCATAACCTGATCACATAACTTACTAATATTGATTAGATTAGCCTTCCATCCATCAACAAGAAATACATTATTCAACTTAGGTTAACCGGGAGCATTTACAATTCTTTTGTCAAGAATTTTGACTTTCTTACCATCTCCAAATATCACACAACCAGCATTGTTTTCTTCAAAATTTGATAAGCAATTTGCATTACCAATCATGTCGTTATCTAAGTATGAGACATCATCAATTGTAGCCTTAAGGGGGCTTTTTTTTTTAAATAACCTAAATAAATTAATTATTTACAAAAATGACCCACTTTCAAAATTATGTATGAAAATGACTCGTTTTGAATAGTAAATCTCAGTGCCGTTGTTTCCATTGGTGGCACCACTTTTCATAATGGGCCAATCATTGGCTAATTTTAAAAAAAAAAATTGGATTTCGTCGTTGCCATTGGCGGCACCGAACTGAAGTGTGATTATATAAAATGTTCAAGGACTTGATGAAGCAATAACTTTTTTTAGATTGGATGAAAAAAGGGATGGCGCCATGACCGCCGACAACACCCAATTAAATGCTTTTAAACTTTTGATCTATTTATATATTAAGTTTATCCCTTTTAAAATTAAACTTAAATAACCCTTAAAAATATTAAAAAAAAAAAACTCTTTTCATTTTTTTTTTATTTTTTAATAAATTTCTTCATAAAACTAGATATTCATCACTAATAAACATTTTAATATTGACAAACAAAATGTAAAAGAAAAACCATCCCATAAAATTTTCATGTTGTAACTCTCTGTTCCAAACATTAAATGACATGATCCTATAAGGTTAATAAAATCGTATCCATTATAAAAAAAAAAAATAGCAAAGAGTGACAAGAACAATCTTTGTCATATTAAATTTATTTTCTGTGACAAAAATGAAATGTCACATTTTTTATGTATGATAAATATGACGAATTAAATTGTCTCGAATAAAGACTATTAATTAATAATATAAACATAGAGATAAAAAATTTTTCAAAATAAAAAATATATATATATTATTTTACATCGATAAAAATTAATAATCATCAGATATCATAAAAATATTATCTAAATTTTAGCGCTAAACAATTAGTGGCATAAACTTATGACATTTTTCAAATTGTCATATAAGATACACCATCAATTATTTGTTTTCATCACGTTTCCAGTATTTTTTTGTGATGTTATTTTGAACATCACGTAGGAAATTCGTCGCAAATTGATAGTTTTGTTGTAGTGGGTGTTTGCATGCACTTCTTAAATATGTCCATAGCCATGACTTTCATGGCATTGAATTCCCTTCTTCTTATCTCTAGCAGCTTCCTCATTGATGACAACTCCTTTGGGTTTCCCTTGTTGAGGATTCTAAGGTGATTTGTTCTTACATCACTTCTATAGCAGTGCTACGCTTAGTGGGCATTTTTCCAATAAATTGCAATGCAATGCTCTTTTCTCCTTTTCTTTTATTTCTCTTTGCTTCATCTAGGTTGATCTCAAAGGTTTGAAGGGATCTAATCAACTCATCAATGCACATTTTATCAATGTCATTGGCTTCTTCAATGGTAGTTGCCTTGATACTAAACCTTTCAAGCAATGATCGAAGGAACTTTCTGACCATTTTAAAGTTTATGTATTCATCCCCAAGGGCAAAAGCTTGGTTGGATAAGTCATAGAGTTTGGCATAGAATTCGCCCAACTGTTTCGTTCTTCTTCATTCTTAGCTTCTCAAATTTAGTAGTGAGCATCTACAGTTTTGATCGTTTTACTATGCTTGTACCTTCATGAGACCCCAGGCTTTCTCTGCAATCTTGCATTTAGAGATTCGTTTGAACTCTTATCCATCTACACCACAAAAGATTGCATTGAAAGCTTTCAAATTAGCACTTTCAAGCCTCTTTTCTTCTGTAGTCCATTGCACTTCAGGTTTTGGGATCTTGACACCTGATTCTTTAGTAAAAGGTTGCTCCCAACCATTTAAAATAGATCTCCAAGCTCTTTCATTTGTGACTTTGATAAAAGTAGTCATCCTAAATTGTCTTTACCATTTAACTGGATTGTTGGGAATCATCCAATTATTGCCAAAATTCTTCCTTTTTTTCTTCTATTAAGGCTGTATGATTAGTGTAATTCAAATTTAAATAATAATCTAAGCCAATATGCTAGTGCAACCATGAATTTTCCCTCCTTCAGGTTAAGTGATCAGCTGGGCTGACTCGGACCCATTCTTCCTGTTGAGGGAGTTTTGACACAACAGCCCATGGATTTTGATTTGAGCTACGCCTAGGCCTCATCCAGCCCACACCTTGGGACATAGTCAGGATGAGGTAGGCTAGCTCATGATCTGGTTGCGAACCAACTAGATACCCCACATCAGTTAAGAACAAAGCATCGAAAGGGTTTATATACAAACAGCGGCCAGCTTGGTTTGTCCCTTCGGGGACATCCGATAAAATTGGAACGATACAGAGAAGATTAGCATGGCCCCTGCGCAAGGATGACACGCACAAATCGAGAAATGGTCCAAATTTTTTTATTTTGAAGTTGAGCTCCATGGGTGGGATTAGAATTAAGGGTTAGAATGTGGGTTTGCTGTCCATATTCGATTTGAGGCTGAGTTTGGTGAATTAGCTTCTGGGTTTTTCCTTCTCATTTATAGTTTTAGAGTATATTTAAATGTTGATATTTGTGTTTAGGAGCGCCATTGTTTTTGCACTCACTGCTCATAACCCTGTGGTTTGTGTTAGCAGAATTGAACTGGAATTGGGTATCATTGAGGAATGAATTTAGATAGGACGATGCAGCTGACATGCCAACCAAACAACCAAAAGGAAAAAGAAAAGAGAGTTGAAGCAACATGGTAGTGCAGCAGTATCAATTGTTATATTTTATTGTCATTTTAAGATAATTAAACAATTGATCAAAGGATAAGCACCTGGATGGATTTCAGTTTCACAGAATTTCAAACTTCCACGTCTAGCTTTCTTTACATATTTTATCCAATGCTATATATCAGGCTAGGGTCAAGCTAGGGCTAAACCAAGTCAACTTAAGCCCATGGGTCTGACCGGTAAATGCTGCATTGATAGACAAAGGGTCGTCCGATTTTCAAAATTCCACTTCGCAAAACGGCCCATAATTACAGGCTTAAGCACAAATGGGAGCTTCGAGGCCTTTGAAAAAAAAGTAAAAACCCCATAGCAGGGTTTTGTATCAAAGCGAGTTTTAGAAATTTGGCATCGATGAGTGGAGGTGGAGCACCTGATTTTTTCTACAGGGAAGCTCAACGTCTCGGCTATGTTGCTCGTTCAGCTTTGAAGGTTTCAGTTTTCATTACTTTTTCTTTTCATCGTTTCATTTCTTTTTAATAAATTCTTGCTTGGTTTTCAGTTGCTTCAAATACAGAATCAATATAAGTTAATAAAGCCAGGTTGTTCAGTTCTTGACCTTGGTTGTGCCCCTGGTGCTTGGCTTCAGGTTTTTCCCTTTTGCTTCAAAAAGTTGCTTCTCTTATTTTTCTGAATCCCTGTTGATTTTTATGTGGATTTTTCATGGTGTTATAGGTCGCTTGTCAGAGTTTGGGTCCATTGAAGAATGGTGGGGCTGTTGTGGGCATTGATGTTAAGGTAATATGCACTGCTTGAATGCCTCTATAATTTCTTATGTTTTGTTTTGGTAGGACAAGTGAAAGATTTTCTTAGTATGATTGTAATTTATGGCAATAAAATTTGGGATTTTCAGAACAGAAGGTAAATGTTCCTTCTCTTCACTGTGATGCAAGGGTTCAAACTATTTCCGCTGATGTCATGAAACTATCCAAGCCACAAGTTATGGAATTCTCGCCTAAGGTAGCAAGTATTTCAAGTTTTATGTCCATAATCTTAGAATTTTCTAATGTTTTTTTAAGGAGTTTTTTCTCGGTTTTGTTTGAATTTGAATGTTTAGCTAATTGCCAGTTCAAGTGATTAAATGATGTTTGCCAACTTTTGTCATTGCTGATTAGGATTCGAATCTCTTGAGTCATTGCGCAGATTTAGTAATTTTTCTTTACAAATTTTGTGTTCACCCTTTTCATCCTAAATTGTCTTTGTTGCATGGAAATCTAGATTTGATGTCAATTCAAACTTTGCATCTTTTTTGGCTTTGACGATTTGAATGAAGCAAAGAATAGATTTGGTCACTTTAGACCAGTTAGAAAAAAAATTATTCAACGAAAAAGATACAATCTGGTAATAAATAGATTCTATGGATACTTTAGGGGGTAGTTTTTTGTATCAAACTTTGCTTCCCTGTTAGAAGGGTCGGCCTTTTGTTTCTAAAAGGCCCAACTTTTCATTTTTCTTGAGGAATCAGTGTCTGGAACCTTTGTCCATGCTCATCCAGATATGACCTTTCGCTGACATGGAAAAATTGAATACCACTTGTGTTGGATAGGTGCTTATATCATACACTTACACCCAAATCCGAATAACATAGCTCTTCAATTATGTTACACAAAGTTAAACTTAGTCTTCTATTTGCCTATAGGGTAAAAAAATTTCTCTATAAACTCTTACAGATGTATGTGTCTTGTTTTGCAGAAAAAAGGGTTCTCAGTTATACTTTCAGATATGTGTCCTTCGGTTTCAGGAATTTCAACTCGGGATGCAGCTTTGTCCTTCGAGTTAGGTATGCGAGCACTCGATTTAGCTGTCGGTAGAGCCATGAACGCGTCAAATGATAATTTCCAAAATGAAGGAAAGTCATGTACTTGTAGTCCATATGATAAGGGTGTATTGCTGTCCAGAGGGCATCTCGTCATTAAGCTTCTGGAGAGCGAGGATACAAAAGGTGAGATTTCACCCATGTTGCTCTGACTTTATTTTTCTTGGAACTACTCGTGTTCATCATCCGTAGATGGCATTTCTCACACTTTTGTTTATGGTGTTTGTAGAATTGAGCCAGATTTGCAAACCACTCTTCAAAAAATCAACATGGTTAAGGCCCAAGGCTACAAGATCCTCATCCAGAGAGATTTATTTAATTTGTCAAGATTTAAAGTCACAGTAAGGTTCAGAATGTCCGCAACTATTTGCTACCCCAATGACCTCTCGGATATGAATGTCGAATACGGGTATGTTTAATTTTTTTTAATGTATTTGGAGTATCATATCTCTATACTCATATCCAAAAAACATATCGAACCCAGAATATGAAATGCTCTTGAGAACATCTTTCTTAATAGTACTTATAAGAAAATCAATACAAAAGATATATATATATACACACACTAGAATCATGCATGTCCATTGGATGTGGATCGAAAGGCATGAAAAACATTTGTTTTTATATAGTTTTGTTTTCCAACTAGGTTTTACTTGGTTTCATAAAAAAAAAAAGAAAGTTTTATCTCACTTGGTGATGTCAAACTTATTTCAATTATGTTGAGGAGAGAAATACTTACATTAATGTAAATGTATTTTCATGTGATATTTATATTTATATTTAGAAATGGAGAAGAAATGCATGTTTCCTTTTAGGGATGGAGTTTGAATCTCTTCTAGGATTGGTCTAAAAAAATGTAAAATATTAAATATACACATTTGATTGATTGGAATAATTTATGATCCAAGAATAAGGTAGGTATAAAATGTTAAGAAGAAACATGTTTTATAGAAGGATAATTGGGGATAAGGTATTAACTACCACATGATGCTAGATTCCTCCTCTTAATTGACCTATATTATTTTTTATGATACCAAAATCCTCTAGGATTTTTGTCTAATAATTTTGTTTTAAAGTGTTTCAACCCTAATATTTTGTTATTAGCTTAAAAAAAAAAGGGTTTAAGTGAATATATATTTGGAAATATAATTATCTGCAATTTTTTTAATTTTTCATATGTGATCTTAAGTTTATCAAAGTGGATAATAAATTATATATTTTTGTGGATAGTGACATTTGATATCAAAGAATGCTTTAAATATTATTAATATGTGAAAAAACTTACTACGATAGTTGCAAGAAATTTACGTTTAAGTAGTATTTTTATAGGGTTTTTTTGAAAGAGATAATTCACTATCTTAAAATCTTGTACAAGTGATTATTAATTTTAACACTTACTAGATTAGCAACCTTAATATCTAAATCACTTTTCTTTAAATTTTTCTCATGCAAACTTAGATTGAAAATCAAATAATTAAGTTGTTTTCATACTCAAAGCACTTGTAAATACAAATTCCTCATTGAATGGATAAGTGCAGAAATTATGTAAAAATCTATATAAATCTCTAATATTTAAACTAATTTTAATTTGTTAACATATCAGATTAATTACATATATGGAATAATCAACTTGATAAATATCTTTAATCTTGAAAATAAGTTTTACAAATTTACTTTATCCAATTCAATCTCGAAGTTAATTTATTTAATAAATCTAAACTGATCTCCTATACAAGTTTGGATATGACAGATGAATGTACACATGTCGAAACCATCAGCAAATTTCATAATCCCATATTTACTAAATTATGAGGTCAATAAAAACGTGTTGGAAGGAAATGGGAAATATATATTGCATCAAATATGTAATAGATTTCGATTAAATATATAGAGTTTGTAACATCTTTTGCAAACAAAATGGTAAAACTCAATAAACCATAAAGTTGGTTGATGAAATTTATAGACTGGTCCAAATCTCATGATAGAGATGAGTGAATAAAGCAGGCTTGAGTCAAAATTTGTCATCATCTGTCCCCACATCTCCAAATAATTAAATCACCCATTAACAATAGCCTGTCAAATAAATAAATATTCCTTTAAAACAAAGACAACCTGAAATGAAGTCTCATCATCATCACCATCATTATCATTATTAGTTATCACCCCTTTCCTTGAATTTCCATGCATGCTTTGTAGCAGTAAACGTTTGACTCACCTTTTTCACTCTCTCTTATTTTTCTATTAAATTCTTCTTCATTTTTTGTCTTTTATTACAAAATTTCTCAAACATTGTTGGCTTTTATCACATGGAAGCATGTGATCATCTTCTTTTATTACAGGAAAACCATTTGTTTACATATCTGCTATCCACCTATTTTACTTCCAATTCTTTGTCCTTTACTTGGGGGCTTCTAATGCTTTAGTTTGATTTTGGAAGCAGTTTTCGGTGAATGTTTTTCTGTATTTTTGTTTTTAATTGTATTTTTAAGGTGTGTTTGGATATTAAAGATAAAGTTTAATTATTTTATAATTAAAAAAATTAATTTTTTTTGAGGCGTTTGGCCGATACAATATTATGTTTAGTAGTATAAATTATAATTATAATTTTTAATTACTATACATTCATGTTAGGTAACATGTTAGTCCTAGAGTATAGTCGATAATATAATTACTAATAAAATAAATTAATATCATATACAATTTTATCTAATTACTTTAGCATTTCATATTTGTTAGACTATTCTTTTTTTAACATTCAGCATATACTACTTATTGTTATTTGTTAGTCCTTGATCGAGTTCTTTGTCATCTAAATCTGAGTTTGAATATACATCATTAAAATTACCAAGATCTCATTCTTCCATATACTTTTATAGATCATCTTAATTCCACATACGAATGAAGTTATGAAGTATTATATACTAATACAACCTAACATTATTTTCTTATGCTATACTAAAGTGATGTTAATTTGAGAAATCTTTTTTTTTTAAATAACAAATGTCCTCTAAACTATATTTTGAAACTTGCTGATGTCTCAAATTAAAGAGTACATGAGTTGTCTCTAATGTTTATATCTATCTCCGTTCTCTTAAATAGTATCATTAGTCATGATATGATGCAAGAAAATCTTTTATATTTGCATAACTAGCATCAACCACATAATATTTGGTTCACTGTGTGAATAATATATAGTTTTGATTATAAAAATTTATAAAAATTTAATTTGAAAAAGAAGTTTATGATAGCTTATAATCCTTTTTATAATACGTAAAGTAGGTAAAAATATAAAACTTATAATATAAACATTTATAAAAAAAAAGTTTTTTAAAATGTCAAATAACTTTCATAACACTTCTTATAAATAATATTTTTTCCATAATATTTTATGACAAAAAATTATAACATTTTATTTATAAATGAGTATTATTTTTTAGCTATTTTTTTGTTTTTTTTTTTCACTATTATGTTACTACTATTTTGTTGTTATTGTATAACTCTTGTTTTATTGTTAATTTTGTTTCTAAAAGCATTTGCTTGTTAAGTTGCACCTATCTTAATGTTATTTAAGTATACATATTTCTTAAAAATTTATTTTCAATTTTTTGGGAAACATTTATTTTAATGTTTTTAGTATTTTTGATATATTATATTTTTTAAAAAAATTATATAAAAAAATTAAAATGGGTCGAGTTGGGCTAAGGTCTCAGGCCTAAAATTTTGGTTATACCCGGCTCGGCCTATGAGCACCTCTACACTCAATCCAATGGAATCCATCAATTACAATGGTTACCAAGACGGGTTAAAATCTACTCGATTACTTTTTCATCCATTAATATCTAACATAATGATCATTATCATTCAAATATGTAGAATCTATTTAATAAATATGAAAAATTAACTGAATATTAATGAATGAAAAAGTAATAGAGTGAGTAATTTAGCACTTATTCCTAACTGTTGTTTTAGAAGTTGTGTTATAAAAAGATGTCAAAACACAATTATAGGAGGAAGACATAAATTGTTGGTTAGTAATAAGATGAATTTTGTATTGATAATTGCACCCTATTCATACAACATTGGGCATGCTCTAAGGGATCTGTTTTTCTTCACTTAAAACTCAATTATATGTTTCATTTTAATAAAACCAACCTTATGATTGGGTTCAAGATTATGAAGTGAGTGTTGGATTTTGTTTCTCATTTATAATGACATGTCTTAATACTTTATTACTAACTTATGAATCATTACTTGACTTCTGTACCATATCACACATTAAAAATCATATATGGGACATAAACGTTGGACGAAAGTTAATATATATATATATATATATATATATATGCAATTTCTCCCAAGGAAGATTAAGTGAACAATGAACAATTTGTCCAAATGCATTAAAGTCAACCATACGATTTGCTAATACATTCATTTGCCACAATTTCAAACTTTACGCTCTCCAAATATGTTAATTTTAGGCTAAAGTTAGGCCATGCATATGGGTTGATGTTCATCTATTTCCAGCATTTCATCTTTCTATTCTATTTCAAATTATCTTCAAAGTAACAACTTAAAATTCGCTTCTCATTGGAATAATCATAACTAATATTTTTTAAAAGAAAAGGTGGTGAAAGAAAAGCTCCATCAACACAAACAAAGCTTCAAAATCAGCAAAAATACAACAATTACAGCATGTTAGCAATCTGTTTTGTCACAACTCAACCACGACAGATCTTGGAAGGGGTGGAAGCACCTATCATGATAAGAGATCCAACCCCAGAGGGTCCAAACCAGTAAGCAAAACCTATAAGAAAACTAAGCATTCACCAAACTGAATAGGACAACGACAAATCCATCCCTAAAAACACTTGTATAATCCAGACAAAACACTTGTATAGGACAAGACAAAGTTACTTGAACCATTTTCATATGTAATGAAAAGAAAATATTTATTAAACAAAGGAAAACAACACGAGTCTAAACTGACTCATGAAATCATTTATTATCCTGAAATAAATATAATGAATCAACAAAGAGTCACCATTTGAGTATTTACAACCAATTCACTTTTCGAAGAATAATTATTAGTGACCAGTGACAATTCAATAACGACAAGCATTGATGTTTATTCATCACAGCCCATGAAGATGGAAAGATGCCCACAAAACAAATATACAAATTGAAGAGAGGGAAGGCATGTGACTGAAAGATGGGAAAGAGCATGTGATCGAAGATGATGGAGGGCGAGCGAGGTCAACCAACTACACTGAAAAGCCGTCCTAGACAAGTTTTTGTCTTGCTTATACAAATATTCAATTTGATGATGCTTGGCTCTCCCTTTAGAATGGTGATAAAAAAAAAATTAATACTTATGTAAAAACATGAAATTAAAGAAAATGAAGTCAAACAAAGAGTATAAATCATAAAATTACAAGGAAATGTGTAAGAATGAAATTATTTGAGATATTTGTTGTGGCTGAATTTAATTAATTTCTAGTTCACATTAATTCAGAAAGAAATAAGAAATAAAAGATGTTTGATATATATATGAATAAAACAATGGTGAGTGTTCCCCAAATCTTTGACTGAAATTCCCACAACTTCATTATTTTGGTTTTTAATTGCATAAGGTTTGGGAATTCTTCAAAGAGGTTGGTATCAGCATACTAAGATTCCAACGGTGGAGAAAAAAAAATTTTAAGAAAATCGAGAATTGTTAGCACCCTATTCGGTGGTTTGATGGGTTTTGTGGTCATCACATTTCACATGGATGCATGTGAACCATTAGACATACAAGAAAACATTCAATATATTTGTTGGGTTGAAATTCAGCATATAATCTTCCCCTTCCAGGTTTTAACACACCAACACCACAAATATTTTCTAATTATTCATTACCTTTCATCTCCATTTAGTTTCTCAATTGATATAAATATTATTGTTAATACAGAAGGACGTAAGTTTGAGTACGTTCAATCACATTATCCTCTTATTTCTGAATAGTTTTAGGTATTGTATAAAAAAAATATATGATCAAAACTTATAATAGAACTATTCAAAAAAAGTATAAAGATATTTAATTTTTTCATATTTAAAATATTATATTTAATTGAATATATATTCAAGGGCGAAGCCAAAAAAAAAAAAAATTTAGGGAGACCAAAATTAAATTATATATTTTTACGATAGTAAAAATGTAATTTCACTATTTTAATATATATATTTATAATTTTTAAAGGACTAAATCAAATTTTTATCATTTTAGAAAAGCCAAAGTACAATTTTTCCTTTACTAATTGATTTTCTATGTTACATTTTTAATTTTTATAATTCTTTTTTATCTATTACAACAACAATTATAAATATGAAATCTATTTTTACTAACTCAATTCTCTATAACATTTTATTGTCTCAAATTTTAATAAAATTAATATTATTTTAAAGTGAGATAAAAATATTAAATTTTAGTTAAAATATTATTGCAATAAAGTATTTAAATTTTATATAAAAACAATATTTATAATATTTTATTAAATGAAAATAAGTTTTAATAAAGGTGTTTTAGCTCCAATTATATTGTTGCTATTACAACAATGAGGATAAGAGTTTGAATGCAATTGATCGTATTTTTCCTCTATTTAATGATATGAGGGTATAGGTAGAAGTAGGGGCGAATCTAGGGGGCTGTAGGAGCCTGGCCCTTTAAAATTTTTAGAACTTTAAATTAGTAAAAGTAAAAATTGCATTTTAGTTCCTCTAAAAATGATAAAATTTTGATTTAATCCTTTAAAAATTACATTTTTACTATCGCAAAAATTACAATTTAATTTTGGCCTCCTAAGAAAAAATTCTAACTTTGCCTCTAAGTAGAAGTAGGTATTGTATAAAAATAAATCTTTAATAAATGGAATTACATTTATAAATTTTATTAAAGATATGATAAAATTTCATTGATTAGTATTATAAATATTTTTAAATTTTTTGAAATTTTAAAAATTTTCAAATGTGATTTAAATCTCAAATGTTGTTATAGGTGTATAACAGTCACCACTCAATAACATTTGATATTTTGTCAAACAAGGTTGTTATAGAATGGGTTGATTGTACATATTATTTTAAGATTTTGGTATAATGATAAATTTAGCCATCAACATTTACATCTTTTATCAATTTGACACTTAATTCTTTTTTAAACTAAATTTGAGTATTAACCTTTCAAAAAGAATCAATTCATTTTTTTAACAAAAATGATCATTAAAATATTAATTTTTTTAGTGATGTTGGCTTGTCATCGGTATGATAGTCTATATATACTTTATATTGACATGACACTATTTGTCTCATATGTCACGTCAATAAATAATTTATAAAAAATTTTAATTTTTTATTAAAATTATGAAAAATCTATTAAATTATTAAATTATAAAAACAATATTTTTTTTCCTAAAAAGGACAATTTCAATGTCTTGAACATGTAAATTACCAATCAAATTTATCATATTAAAATATATTATTTTTATGTTATTTTATTTTAAAAAAATTCAAATATATATTATTTTCAATTTATACGTTTAATCATATTTTAGACATCATTTTAATTTCGTATTTTTAAATTTTTTTAATATAAGTTAAATAAATTTATTTAAACTTAAATTTTATTTCACCCACACAACTTAACTAAATGGTGGTCCTTACCATAATTAAGATTATTGGCATTTATAAAAATATGTTAAACCCGAAATTGGTGGTACACAAAATAATTGAAATCATGTGCTATGCAGACACAAATTTTGATTAATAAAAATTTTTTAATAAAAAAATGCTAGTATTTGGTAATTACGTGCAATAAATTGTACTCAAATTTTTTATTTTAACAAAGTCTACGTAAATATATTCAATTGCATTAATATTTTGGTTAAGAATAAAATAAAATTTTAAAATATGACATAGAAATATTAAATAATGGTACACGTGTTGAGGCCACATTCTTTGTAAGTCGCGCATGATTTTGAACGGTTGACACAGTAAAACGTGTAACAGGTTTTGACTGACACGTGCCAAAATAATAATAGTAATGCCCTTCTGACACGTATCATTTATAGGAAATTATTACGAAACGATTTTAAAATTTTCATATTTTTATTTATTTTTATGTTCTTTTTTTTTTTTTAAAATTTATTTATTGAGACATGTATCATTCGGATATCCGTCATTATTTTCATTAATATATCGAGAAGGACATTACTTATGAATTTTTTTATTTTTTACATGACTACAATTTTAAAAAATATTTTTATAAATTTCAAAAAATAAATAATGATTTTTCATTATTTTAAATATCTATTTTGGAAAATTTTACTATTTTTTTCAAAAGTATTGTTAAAAAAGTTATAAAAGTATTGATTTTTTTTAATATGTGAACTATAGTTTAATGATTAAATTGGATATTAACCCTTAAATTAATATGTCACATTATTTTTTCATTGAAGTTGTAATGGCCATTAATGGATAAGTGACGAAAACATTATAAGTTGATAACAATAATAATCAAAATATACTTTTTCATAGTTTAGTGACAAATTTTTTTATCAAAATTTAGTGATTATTTTAGTAATTTGTTGATTTAAGAATCCAAAAATGACCAAAATGATAAACAAATAAATGAGAAAATGTGATAAAAAGAAAAAATGATAAATCTCAAAATTATACATGAACTTTAGTTTAATGTGTAATTTCATAAATAAATTTTGATTTTGTACAATTTTATACATGAAATTTTGTTTTGATCCAGTTCTCATAAATTATAAACACAATTATCGATATAGCATCATTTTATGTTTAATTATTGCATATAAAAATAATTATATTTATCTAATATAAAATAATTTGATATATTTATTTCTTTAAATGTGTATAATCGAATCAGATTGAAAGTTTCGTATATATATTTTGGAAAATGATTGTATGAAATAGAGATGCCAGATCATCCTGTATCCCCAGCAACCAATTATTTAATGTCATTTTAATTTTTTTTCATGCCATTGACACATTATTTTAGTAATTATTTTTAACTTGAACTCTAAATCATAAAACATAGACCTTAGACTTTAAACTTTGAACCCTAGACCCATGACCCTGATTTCAGGATTTAAGATCAAGGATCCAAAGTGTAAGTTAAAAATAATTACCAAAATGATGTGTCCATAACATGAAAAAAAAATACTAAAATAACATTAAATAATTAATAAGAAATTCAGGAAAATTGTGGAATAAAAATAGAAGATTTTTCATCTCAAAAAAGTTTGATGGAAAAACAGAAAAATGGATTGAGCTCTTTTAGTTACAATAAAATCAGTTAAACTAGAAAATTATTCTTCCGTAAAGTTGAATTCCCCTTTTAAATTTACTTGCATAAATTGACAGTTGTTAAAAGTTACTGGCAAAAGCAAGATCTTTTACTTCGATACTCTGCAAAACTGTAATCTTTTCTCCTTCCATATCCCGTTGATTTTTTCTTCAATCTATAAATTTAGAGCTACAGGTTTTATTTTCAAGTTTCATTCCAATGTTATTTGTAAGAAATTTATTCAGGTTTAATTTAATTTTATAATAATTAATTTTTTATTTTTTAAGAATTAAATCAAAATTTTATCATTCAAGAAAAATATAATTTTTCATATGCTAACTTATAATTTTATAAATTTTAAACAATTAATAACGTGATCTCATTTTAAGGACACCAAGACATTGCTAATCCCTTTCACGTCGCTCCTCAATGTATGACTCAATGGTATAATATTTAATGTATAAAAAGAAATCTTTTATAAAATATATATAGAAGAGATTGTAATTACTTATAAAAAATATTTTTTTATAAATATCAAAAATTATTTTTTATTGGTTTAACTATGAATATTTTCATCAATTTTTATCATTTGACATTCATTATTTTTTTTTATTCTTGAGATGCATTCGATTTAACGAATAATTATTCTCAATTTAATCGGTTCTATCAACCAATTTGATCTCCTATTAAATTTTATTATTACTTGAGATTGGAGGACGATAATAAATATTATAATTAAAATTTTGATATCTGTTTAGTAATTGCATGAAGTCATTGAAAAAAAATCTCTCCCCAAATCTTCGTCGCCTTCAAACAATTCTAGCATTAATCACTCCTGTATGAACCATCTGACACTGATGACTTTTGAGCTACTTGTCTCCGACAGCCCAATCTTCTTCCCCCCCCCCCCCCCCTCCCCCTCCCCCTCCCCCCCCCCCCCCCCCCTCCCCCTTTCCTTTCCATTCCCCCGTTATGTTTCATCTCCTTCTCATTTTTCTCAACCCCCTGCCAATGACCCCTCCTCTTGTTAGCCTTCTTTCCCCTTAATTTGTTTTCCACCTCATTTCTTCATTTTCTTTATTTTCCTCTTTTTTTATCAGAATGATTTTTTTGAAGGATGCTTTATCTTCATCAGCTTCTCCAACGATGGTCTCTGCTTGTTTGACAATTATGCCTTTCTCCTGATGCCTTGGTGGTTTGTTTTCTCAAGTCATATCAATTTAATTTCTCAAGCCAACACGAGCTCATTCTCTCAGGTCAAATGTGACTCATTTTGTTTACGTCTAGTCCAAAGGGTTTGGTTCATGAGGCTACATGGGTTTTGTCGGGAAGGTCCTGACCATTGATTGTCATTAGAATCAATGCACCAGTTAACGGTGTTTTTATTTGGTGGTTAATGCCAAAAGGTATGGCTTATTCTTTGTAACGTATGAGATGTGTTTTTTTTCCTTTGTATGTTTGTTATTTTGCTTTAGGATCAGGTGTTATAATATGGTTTTGATCAAGTGATTATATTAAGAACTATTCATAGCTTCTCCTCAACCTATAAATAATAAGATAATGCGCTTAAATATACTCAAACTCATATATTTCTGCATTGACAATAATACTTATATCAATCGAACTAATATTCGATCCGCCTTTTAAATGTTAAAGAATTAAAAACAAAAATCATATTCATAATATTTTATGTTACTTTAAAAATAAGATTGTTTGGTGGGCCTCTAGCGGCAAAGTAGCCTAGGCGCTACAATATTTTATTTTCCTCCTTTTTAACTCACTATAAATAGTGAGCCCCCTGCCATCTTCCCTACAGTCCAAATTTCACTTGTAAGATTGCCTCATTTCATATCTCTCCCTTCAAAGCTTCCAAAAGGGTACTTAAAAATTCCGTTTATCTTTCTTCAAGCTTAAAGCAAACCCCTCTTTTTGTAGTTTATTTTGGGGCTCAGGTTCTGGATTTAGCCATGGCAGCAACTCTTTCAGCAAGTTCAAGTGCACCACCAAGTTTCTACTTTGATGATAAATGGAAGTTTTCAAAGAAAGAAAGCTCATCAAAGAGTCGTTCATCTTCATCATCATATTCTTCTTCTCCTTCTTCATTTATGATGAAGAATTCATCGAGTTGTTCAAGCAAACGAAGTGCTTTTACAAGGAAATGTGCAAGATTAGTAAAAGAACAAAGAGCTCGTTTTTACATCATGAGGCGATGCGTTACAATGCTTATTTGCTGGCATGATTAACATGTTTCCAAAAAGTTGCTCTCTTTTTCCTTTTTCTTTGAGATGTTCTTTTTATTTCCCTTTTCTTTGGAGGATTAGTAGCACGGGAAAGCTCTGTTTTTGGTCCATTAATGGCGTCCAAGCAAGAGGAAGAAGAAAAAGAAGATGAGGAAGAATTTCAAGTTGTATAAAAAGACTTGTTTTTTTTTCTTTAATTTTAGCAGATTTTGATGAATCTCCATTTAAGGAGATTTGAGGTTTTTTTCTTCTTATTGTTACTTTCATCATATTATTAATATTAATTTACAAAGGAGACCATTTTTTTTTCATTTTGTTTAATTTTCTGGGTTTTTTGAGATCTAAGTTACAAGAGAGATTTCATTCAACTGTTGCAGGCTTTGCAGAACAAATATTGGTATTTAATTATTCTTTTTAATGTCTCATTGGATGCCTTGAAGACTCCATTTTTACCCTCTATGTTTTTTAACATTAACTTGTATTGTTGTTTTACAGAAATTACTTGGGTAAATTCTGTTTAGGTTGCCCCATTACTGGCATTAATTTTTTATATTTTAAGTAGATGTGAAATGGTTACACTTTTCTTGCTCAAGTTTAAAAATTAATTAAAAAAATTAGAATTACTTTAATGTTTAACTGACGCATCAAAATGGGAACCCAGCATTACATTTTGTGGAATTGTTTTGCTGAGGTGGTTGAAACTGTGGGTGGTGAAGTGTGGTCTTTATGGATGTATCTGACAATTCATTTTTTTTTGCAAATGGAAACCCTTTTGGATATCATAAACTTTCACTACTGAAATAAGTATTTATAGTAAAAGCTATTTGATTCCTTTGCCTGGTATATCAGACAAATAAAAATTACTATTCTTTACTTTTATAAACTGTAACTTTATATTTGAAAAATAATTATTTCTCAACTTTGCTTAGCGTTTGTTATAACGATAAATAGAACGAAAATAGAAAATTTATGAAAATAAGTAAAGGAAATGACATGATATATCTTTTTATTTATGTAATTTAAACACAAACAGTCAAACGACTGCGAAGCCTCACTCAATATGTATCTTTATTCAATCACTCAAAATAAATAAATAGTGCACTTCCTTATTAACTAAAGCTCATAACTCCTCTATCAAGTAGGTTTATGCAACCTCAATAGAGAATAATTTGTTCCTCATCACATAAGAGTAATTGATTTTCATGAGATAAAATTAAATTATATTGGGAGAATGAATTTATCCCAAAGAAATTAAAGGATATTCTATAAGGGTAACACACTTATGATAAGGTCATTGGACGAGCGTTGATTAAGTATCTTTTGTAATGGTATGTAATAAAGAAAAGCTCAATCAGGATACTATAGTGGAATGTCTTCATGACTAAATAATTTTATAATTGATAGGTGAAAAGCTAAAAATTAATTATAAATTATTTGAGTCCTAATTACATATGTCTAAAATTTGAATGTAGAATCAAACTAAAAGAAATGGATGAAAATGTTAAAGTTTGAGAAATAGGTCACACTCACAAATGAATGTGTTTTCTCACTAAGTTTAAAAATGACTTAGGAATTAATTTAAGTTTTTTGAATTATTATTTAATTAAATAATTGAAGTTTGAAAATTGAATTAAATTAATTAGTCATTATGAATCCGTTGAATATGGAAGTTAAATATATTTCCTCATAGATTCTTTTACGATACAGTTGTCATGACTTTAATGGAATTAGATTTAGGTTGAGAAAATTATTTAACTGAAAAATTAATTTATCTAATTAAATTAATTAATTAATTAATATTTATTTTGGGAAATATAAAAACATGTATTGGACCCAATATAGGAAAGACCCAACTCCCCACATATTACATGTAAAGGGTGGCAACCCTAGTGTGTTTAACTAGGGTTTGTTGCCCCCCTCTTCTAGTCCAATTAGAAGACAAATTCTCCTATTACATAAATATTATTTGTGTTTTACTAATTCAATTAGAATTCTTCTATTTCTCCGTATAAATAGATGACACTGGTAGAGCTTTAAAAAACAAGCTTTTCACTAGTTTCACATAACTTTAAGATATTATTATTCAACAAAAATAAGAGAGAATTTATTTTCTAAATATAAATTTTATTTTCTAGGAATTGCAGTTCTACCTATTTCTATTAAGAGAGAATTACTTTCTACTGAAAATATTAAATCATTTCTAGTTTTGTGTTTGATTCATGTTTGTTTGAGTCTACATTGGAAACAATTCATGGTACATTTAGGATCTGTCTCATTCAAAGCACAGATACTTTTCTTGTAACACCCTCAACTCGATCCAATCAACTGGATTCGGATCTTGGGTATTACCACACAAATACAAACACAATCTAAAATGATGGGCGAATATTGATACAACCTGAGGTAATTAGATTACAATGATATCCAAAACCCCAAATTATTATAGATACCCCAATTTAATTTTTAAGGAAATTTATAGTCTTTGAACACATCGCCAACTTGCTCTGTATGGATAACAACCTAACACGCCACTCTATGGAGTACCCCTGGCGTCGTCCTTCCTGGCGTAGACCCAAGTCAACTTATCTGTAACATAAAGCACAGAGGTAAGTTCATAAGAACTTAGTGAGGTAAACACTTATTTACCTGTATTGCTTTTGTATTTCACATATGGTAATTCAATATGCCATCTCATTGTTCTTTGTTCTTCAACTTGCCTCTAACGAATACCTTCGTAGAATGTCATTCCTCGTACTATAGATGTTACCCTTGACTCTAAGATCGTGCCTTACTTTTTACATCTTTGATACATTACTCACATTCTCCACTCTACACTTTTGTGATTCCTTAACCATACCCATTCTAGAGGCCTATACAGATAAAATATTATTATTTTTGCATACATCCTCAAAGCCATCGTTTTTTCGAAACCTATGAATGATTTTGTATTTAGATAGAAGATACATTCTTTAATTACACGATTTGACCCCTTTTTGGAGAATACCCATTTTCTTCTAATAATTACAGACAGATAACCTTCTTAAATTTGTCAGACATATCCCTTACTTAAATTTGTTCTTCAAATTTAATTAACTCATACTTTGAATTTGCCACATGCTCTGGCGCATTCTAGTTTTTATATTTTTGTCTGAAGACCATGAAGAATACGCCCTAACATTTCTTAATAGCATACTAATTTTATAGAGCCCTTTACAAAATTATACTGAGCTTACAGTTTATACACCTTATCTATCGTAACACATATATAAGAACAATATACCAATTCATCAACATTTCATATCTTCCTATACTATTTTTGTCATCTTGGGTGGCCTAGCAATGATGGTTCTCACTATACAATACATTACCATCCTGGATGACCTGATAACGATGGTTTATTCTATTTCAATATTCGATTATCTTGAATAGCCTGACAATGATGACTTTCATTATTCTTACATTTTACCATCCTGAATAGTTTGATAATGATGGTTTTCGCAATTTACTTATCCTACCATCCCAGATAGACCGACAACGATGGCATTCAATATCTGAACATTCTACCATTCTAAATAGCCTAACATCGATGATTTTCAACCTAAGGCATGCTAACTAATTTGACGGTACTTGAGACCATTATTAGGGTAACATCAAATCAATATACATTGTAACCATATATATGTTGGAAAAAATTTGGTTCGAAAATGATTTTCTTGCACAACAGAAAATAATATTTTTGAAAATCGAGCCTATTTTTATATTTATAACACTAAACCCTTAACTAAAATCACACATGTATTTTAAGCTAGACGGGTCGTTCCTGATTTTCAACCGAATGACCTTCTTCATTATTCTCGTATCACGAACTGTTTCAAGTGTGGACTCGACCGATTCAAATCAAAAACAGAACCAAAAATAGTTTTGTTTATTTTTGTTCATTTGATTTAATATGCATTTCATTTCTGGTTTCAACGAGCTAGCGAATGGACCGATTGGACATATGCGATTAACGTTCAAATGATTTATAATTAAGTTCTAAATTTTTGTCTATTAATTATGAACTCATTTAGTCATGGAGTCATTCCACTACAATATCGTGACTGAGCTCTCCGCAACGACATACCATTATGAAAGCAACTTGATCAGTGCTCGTCAAATGACCTTGTTATAAGTGTGTTACCCTAATAAGACATCCTTAATCTCTTTGGGCTAAATTTTTTATATTATTTTATATAATTTTTAAATATATATATATATATATATATATATAATACATCAAAAATACTAAAAAAATCAAAATAAATATTTTCCAACAAATTGAAAATAACTTTTAAAAAAATATGTAGACTTAAATAACATTAAGATAGATGCAACTTAACAAGCAAATACCTCTAAAATAATAACAAAATTAACAAATGCCTTTAAAGTAATAACAAAATTAATAATAAAATAAGTTTTATATAATATCCAAATAATAACAACAAAATAGTAGCAACATAATAGTAATATGGTAGCAAAATAGGGAGAAAACAACAAGAAAATAACATTCAAAAACAAAAAAAAAAATAGCAAAATTTTTTTGTCCTTTAGTGAATTCGGGCCGGGCTGAGCCCGAGCCAAAAATACCTTACCCGAGGCCGGCCCATTTTTTAAACGGGCCTTATTTTTTGTCCAAGTCCATTTTTCGGGCCTGTATTTTTGTCCAAACCCTCCCTCATTTCGGGCGGGCCTTCGGGTCGGGCCGGGCCGCCCGGCCCATGCACACCTCTAATGGTAATCATTAAACATTCCTTAATAAAAAGTTAATTACTATCAAATAGTAGTCATTCATCTCAAAGAGGAACGATTGGCCGCGTTCACACGTGCGTGTAAAAGAAACGATTTTATAAAAAAATTTCAAAACGTGATTAAGGAAAAGACCATGTTGTTGAATTGCTTAAAGATGGAATGGAAACTCAATTTGAAGACCCATTATACTTGATATATTCAACTACGCCCCTAGAAAGCATGGATGGGTGTCTTTATTAAGTCATTAGACAAGAAACCTTGGAAGGTGGTGCTAAATGGATAAGAGCCTCCTCCTATGGATGTTAATGGTGTAAAGACTCTCCAGCTAAAGATTACATGGATTATTAAGGAAGATAAATTGAAAATTACAAATTCGAAAGCATTTGATGATCGAATTTAATTAAAAAAATTAAGGACAAAATTAACATATATATATATGTATTAAAGGATGATAAACTAAAAAAATACTTGTCAACGTTTAGTGTGGTGAGCTAGAGAAAAATTAGTACAATAAATTTATGTTTTTTTGTTTTGGGTAATGTGTGTTCACTTTAATTATCCCCTCATTTTCTTTTGGATCTTCTCAATAGATTGAGGTCAAAAAAGAAGCTTTGCTTTTTCTTTTTCCCCTAAATATTCTTCATGGCATGCACTTCTATGCAATCAAATAAGAAATAAGTCCACATTTAGACATTAATGATTGAATTTTATTAGCATAGCATGCTTAATGGGACACTGAAGATAGTGTGGAAACACATTGGTTACCCCACAAATCTTAATCAAGGACGATTAGATATCTTTGAAATTTCGGTGCTGATTTTAAAAATAAAAAAAAAAATTATTTCTTTGGATAACAATGATAAATCAAATCTTGCTTTTTGTTGGGATCTACAATGAATCATGATGGGTTTGTTTTTGACCCTACTTTATATTCAACAATGAATAATGACTCTAATCTTTCATTTATTTTCTTTTCATAATCTTAGCTTG
The DNA here is from genome assembly GCA_020496765.1 of Gossypium stocksii. Classification (NCBI taxonomy): domain Eukaryota; kingdom Viridiplantae; phylum Streptophyta; class Magnoliopsida; order Malvales; family Malvaceae; genus Gossypium; species Gossypium stocksii. Next base: position 18,004,566 of record CM035631.1, on the reverse strand, counting down.
TTTTACTAAAAACGCTGAGGTAACCATTTTATCAAAAAGATAAAATCTTTTTCTTTTGTAAAAAATTGTTTTCAGTAAAGCCTAAACTTTCTTTCTCCCATTCTATTTAAGGGTTATCTGGGCCCAATTTTGCATGTTTAGATTTGGGTCCAAACTCCCAAAGTAGTGTATCCCCTCAAAAACTATATCATAAACAATGAGAATTTGCTTTATATTGGACAACGCCAGAACTTGAAGTCCCTCTTTAGTCAATCTAACCCCAGCTCCAACATTGTAATCAAAGTTAAAATTTGCTATTACTCCCTATATTATTTTTAAATTGTAAATTTAATACTTATATATTTTAATTTAATTGATTTTAGTTCTTGTACTTTTTCAGCTCTAATCCAATCGGTAGCAATTAAATCAATTTGGATCAATTTTGCTTGTAGTCTCTTCAATTGAATCGTTCTTAAACCCTATACTTTTTCACATTTTGAAATGTTAGTTTTAACCCAAGCGCCAACAGTTAAATTCATAAACTTATGTATAGTGTAGGAAATAATAGCAAAATTTTAAATTATAATTGCGAATTTCAAAAGTATTTCTAATTCGACTTCAATTTCACAAAATATATTATTTAGTGATATGTGGAGGTTTATGGGTGTGTAAGGTTTGTGCTGGTAAGGGATGTTGTCTAATTGTATGCTAAATCTTTATATATCATCAAAGGCTAAGTTTTGTGTGTGTGTATGTTGCAGAGGAGAGCAATTAGGAAGGATTCTAGTTGTCCTATTTGGCATTAATAATAACCAGTTTAGGGTTCCACAATCCAATCAACCTTCTCAGTGGAAATTATATATAATGAGTTAAAAAAAAAAAAAACACTTTTGTTAAAACATAATCGTTAAGATAATTTCGAAAAATATTCTGTAAAAGAATTTCTCCAATCTCAGATCCTCTTCCTATAACATTGCCCATTTCATTAATGTTTAGGTGTTTCTTGACTATACAACTTGGATGATTCTTATCGTTTTAAAATTTTTATTTTTTTCCCACATGTAATTTTGTTGTACAATTTTAAATCAAAATTATCATAAATCATTAGGGATCGACCCGATTAAGCAACGAACAAGTAAAAAATAACAGAAGAAATTAAGAAATTGAACGCAAAAAATTAATGTGGAAAAATCTCTCCAAAGAGAATTAAAAACCACGTGTAAATATAATTTTGCTATAATGACAAAAGAACGAAAAATACAAAAGATGGAGATAAAAATTAAACCCCGAAAATAAACAATCCTCAAAATGTAAATACAAAATTCTCCAAATATGTTATGAGTTCTAATCTTTTTGAATCATCGTCTCCCTGACGTCCATGTCATTTCAAATCCTCGTCGAACCCAAACAATGCACAGTGTGCCGAACATCCGATCACAACCAATCAACTTACCCGCATCGTGTTTATGTTGCCAGTTAATCCTTCTGTAATGTTGGATTAAAAGATGATGACGGATTCTTATAAAATCTTATAATTAAAGGATTTTTATTTTTTATTTGCCCACACCTTTATTTTTTTATTTTTCCATAATTCTTAATTTAAGCAATCAAATTTAATTAAAATATCAATTTATTGTTTTACAAGAAAAATCAAATTTCATAAATTGATTTTATTAAAAAATTTTGATGTTAATTAAAAAACGTAATAATTTAAAGGAGTAAATTGATTTTCCTTTAAAAATACGGTTTTAATTAAAAATATAATTTAAGGATAAATTAATTTAAAGTAATAATTTAAAGATTAAAAAATAGGAATTAAAGTAATTAAATAAAAATTGGGATTTAAAGTAATTTAAGGTAATGAATTAAGATTTTTAAAAAATGGGATTTAAAGTAATGGATAGGATTTAAATTAAAAAAAGAAGAAAGATGGCTGATGGCATTTGACAGGCTAGAGAAGCGGGCCCGTCCAACTGATGGCTGGTATTAGGCCTTGGGACACGGGCCGTGGTAGGCTTTGGCCTATTAATGGTCGACTTCATGGGCATTGGTCCATTAATAGCCTAGTAATTTTTTTTAATGGAAAAAGTAGTCCCCACCATTTATTGTGCAATACAGATATTTTTTTGAATAGTAATATAAATGTATATCAGTATATTACGATTTGAAAAAAATATATAGGTGCCGACTATTTAGTTTTCAACACTTAAAAGAATATTTTTTCGACTCCTAACATAATTACTGGGTAATGATTGTATCAGAAAATTAAATAGTGCCTGCCATTAAGTTCGCTAACTTAAATTTATTATTCATTTTAAGTTATTTTATTGATTATTTTAAATCAAGACCATATATATAATTAATTATTTTTTAGCCCAAGTTTAAGGATATAAGGAATTAAGTTGAGACCTGTCGAGCTTGAGGTCTTGACTGTTTGAAGCACATCTAAATGACCATGCTTCATGTCATTTTGGAAATTTTGGTTATTCTTTATTATTTTTGTGATTTCCAATAATTTTTGGTGAATTATGAAAAATTTGGCACCAAATATTTACTTTTGGTGGGTAATCAAGATTTTCTCTCTTCGTATCTTGAAGGGAAAAACATTGATAGAGGTGCTTGCTTATTTTTGTTATAAATATCCACGGCTCGTGCCAAGATAATCTCTACAGATCAACTCGAGCAACAAGGCTTACAATCCATGGGTGAGGGTTCATCAAATCCCTCAATACAGATGCTAGAACAACCTGTTGATGCAACAATTGAAGTGCCCACTTCCATTGGGGCATTGGAAAAGGATGACTCAAAGAAGGTTACTGCTACCCATTTTCCTCGTAAATCTCCAAAGAGTCTCTTCTTGTAACACCTACAGAGACAAGGGGAGAGGTCTCACCTAAAGCAATGGAGACTACATTATCACCACATATCTAGAAAGGTGTTGCTGAAATTGATACTTTCTGGACAATCCACATGTGCAAAAGCACTCTCCGATGCCAGAAAACAAGATCACCAACTATAAATAACCTTCATTATAATCATTACAATTTTTTTTTTTAAATATTTTCGAACCATGCATGCATATTCTACTAATTAACAAAATATTCAACATTTTTCACAAATATATTAATAAATCGATTGTTAACATATTTCACAATATATCACATTTTAATAAATTCCTAAACCATAATCATATTAAACTATTTTATGAGCATACATGCATTCATTTTTTCCACAAAACTTTCATCAAATACATAATCAATATATAACAAAATATTCATTTCAATACTTAACATATTATATAACAAATTTATACTTCATGTGTAACTTACAATTCTATTTGAGAATTACAAAACCCTAAACAAATAAATATAATTAATTAACTAAACAACGTTAATAAAAATAATTTGCTAACAACAAAATTAAAAAATTGTCACTTAACAAAAAAGCTCTCGAAGTCCCTGTACTTTTCTCTCACATTTTGTATTCCTTAGGTTTCAGTTTTGGTCATTCTTTTACCGCCGCCAGCGGCCTTATTGCCAGTCGCCAGTTCTGTTCTCCTTTCTCCCCGCTTTTCACTTCCTTTCTCCCATTACTGTCCCTTTCCCCATCTTTTTCCCTTCCTCTTCTTTTCATTGTCTTTGTTCGTCAAAATAACTTGGTCTTTCTCACTCCCACTCGGCTTTCAGCTGTCGGGGAGATGGAGTAACCCTTGGTTTTTCCCGTGGTCTTTCCACGACTTTTGTTCAAGAGTTTGCCTTATTTTGTTTAGTCGGTGCCTCGTTTTTGCTTATTTCGGCAAGGATGGTGTGCAAGGAGGAGCATTGTTGATAGTCGACATTGAAGGCTTGTGCAATGTAATGTCGATTTAGCTCCATATCTTTGTGACTCGGATGTTGATAGTCGACGACCTTGACATGCTCCGCGGTGTCAATGACGATCCTTTTGGACTCTCTTCTGGTCTTGGCTTATCTTGTTAGAAAAATTCAATTAAGAAAATAGTTATTTAGCTGCAATGGAAATTCAAAAATTTTCTTAAAATTGAGTCATCGTGTTATTTATAGTAATAAGCAAAAATCAGAATTATACTTTCTCTTTTTACCATGAGGACTAAAGTCAGTATTGGCTTTCAACCGAACAGTCTTCCCTGCGATCCTCGAACCATGAATTGTATCAAGTGTGAGCTTGAGTAACACGAGTTAAGTTACATAATAAAACAATTTATTTACTTTTAGGGGAAAAGTAAATTCTCTTTATAAACCGATAACTATTCTTAATTCTCAGAAAATAAAATTTATTCTTTATAAATAAATTACAACTACTTTCTAGTAGAATAACGATGTATAGAAATTGTGTTATAATAGCTTAACCGGTGCTCTATATTTATAGAGAGAAGTACAAGAGTTCTAGTTTAATAAGTCCTAAACAAATAATATAATTTTAATAAAAAAATATACTATTACTATAGCAATAGGAGAGAGGGGTGGCGACATGCCCTCTTTTCCACTAGGGTTTGTAGCCCCACGTTATTACATGAGGTCTAATTGGATTTCTCATGTATTGAGTCTAATTATATATAATTCCTGAATTGTTAATTCAATACTTTATCATTTAATTCAACCCAATATATTTTCTATTACTCAAAATAAATATCACTTAATCAATTAATTAAATTTAATTAATTAATTTGTAATAGCTTAAATTTTGAGTCTGATCGGAATGAGTGGTTTTGAGACCACTTAACCGACTTAAAATATTATTTTTATTATTTTATTAATGTTTACAGTATGGTAGAGTTACCGTACGAAAATTTCGTAAAGAAATTTTATCGTTTGATTGGTTAATTCAATAAAAAGGACTAAATCGCATAAAGCGATAAATATGAATTCTATTGCATTTATGGCTCAATTGACTTTGGATTTGTTAGTGGGAGTCCTTGCATGAGAATTAGTCCATTAATAAATGGTATGGACGATAATGGGTTGATTAAATGGCTTTACTTGTTAACTTATTAAGGTTAAAATAGTCTTTTGGTTAATATATGTTATATTAGTAAAACAAAATAGAAAATTGGCTTCATTTTATTCTTTCTAAACCGAAACGAGAAAAGAATAAAAAGGGTTTTAAGCTTTCATGATATTCGGCTACATTGATCCTTAATTAAGGTATGTTTTGTAATTGATTTTTGATAATTCTTATGCTTTTGTAATCGTTGCTTAGTATTCTATAAAACCCATGCCCTAATTCATGAAATTATTGATATTTTCATGTGATGATTTTGATGAATATATGAGTTTTATTTTGTAAATTAATGAATAGTGAAAGCTTTGTATGAAATTTATATGTTTTGTATTTACATTTTTGATGAATTTGAGTATTATGGATTAAATTGAAAAAGGTGAAAATTCTGTGGTTGGAAATGTGAATAAGTGAAAGATATGGGCTTATATGGTGTATAAGAGTGTTCGGCTATATACATCTTTATTGGGATTTTGAGTATTTTGGGTATTTATGAATTAGGGACTAAGTTGACAAAATGTGAAATACAAGGGCTATTTTGCAAAATGGCTAAAATACATGTATTTGGACTAAATTGAATGTGTTAGTGACTAATTAAGTTAAATTTGTATTAATATAGATCAAGACAAACAAATCCCGAAACTTGATCAGGGGAAACAAAAGGTAGACGAGTAGATATCGGGTATATGAGCTAATACGAGGTAAGTTCGTATAATTGGAATTTAATTATGTTTATGATTGAAATTATTGTTTTGGATATTGAATGATTGTATAAATGAAATAAAGAATAGAAATGCCTATTGATTATGTGTAAAGTGATTACCGAGTCCCGTTTGAACCGTAGAAAGTCGTAGGATACAATTGACATGTCACTAGGGCTACAGGTTGGTTGAGCTCTTGCATTTTTTTCAGACTCAGCACAGTTCATGAGCTTACATGTTCAGCCTTTGGGCTTATATGTTCAGCCTTTGGGCTTACCGTTCAGCTTTAGGGCTTACATGTTCAGCCATTGGGCTTACCATTATCGACTCAGGAGGAGCATATTGTACATGGCTCGAAAGAGCATCTATGATGAATTGACGGATATACGGGTTTACACATATACACTGTGTGTGTATCACTCGAGTATCTCTCGATGTTTCCAAAAGTTCAACGGGCATTATACCGATGTGTCGTATAAGAAACACATGTTACATGATTCATATGAAACTGTATGATAAATGAGGTAAAAGTTACATGAATTATAAGTACAAGTATATGTTTAATGTATTACATGTTACAAGAATATGATTACAAGATATATGTTACATGATTTATATGTTATATGAGATATATGATATGTATAGATGAATTGTTACATGATTAGATGATTGTTTGCTATATGAGTATGAGGTAAATGAATGGATTGATACATGAATTGTGGTTACATGGATGTGGTATATTTGTTTCATCTATGGAATGGATAAATACATGGTTGTTACATGACTAACATGTGTATAATGGTTGAATAGGCATTGGGGATATATGACTTGGTTTGGTAATGTTGTTTACGTTTTAAATGCTGATCGGTAAGTTAAATTCTATACTATACGGGGCTTACTAAGCTTTTAAAGCTTACTCTGTTTATTTCTCGTGTTATATAAATTTCGGAAGCTAGCTCGATTCGAACAAAGTCAGAGATTGCCATCACACTATCCAATCAAGCTTTCGGTACTTTCGGATCTTTGTAGATGTAAATATGGCATGTATAGGCTAGTTTATAAGTTGAAGTATATGGTTATTTATGTGGATGAATTTGGTAAAATCTTTGGCACATGCTCAAGCTATGTGATATGGCTTGATTTTGAAAAGGATGTTTTGATATGAGACTCTTATATGATATGTCTTTTATATGATATGTGAATGTATTGGTATGGTGAGTTAGTAAATGCTTGTGGTAAATGACCATATTTTGATGAGTGTGACCAAATAATTTTTTTCCTTAAATATTCAACACCTAACACAAAAAAGAACACGCATTTTCTGTTTCTTTCCTTAAACAACTTATTTCTCTAAATATGAAAAAAAAAACCTAAAACATTTTTAAAAAAATAATTGGTATTTTTTTGTTATCAAATTTACCCAATTTTTATTTACTCTATTGAAATTTGATGGAGTACAAACTATTCATTCAATTAGACTTGATTACATATTTAAAAGGCGACAATATCAAAATGTCTTACAATTCAATCTAACCTCTAGACTTTGTTTAGCATTGCTTTTCAAAAGTGTTTTTGGGGTCAAAAACACTTTTCAAGTAAGAAGCAATATTAAACAAACAGCTTTTATATTTTAAACTTTTAATTGATTATATTTTATTATTTAAAATATAATTTATATATTCAAATTAAATTTTATGAATAATTAATATTAAATTTTTAAAAAAAATTAAAATTTATATTTCATATATTAAAATATTATCAACCAATTATAATAAATTATTTTTTATATTCTTATTAAGATATTATGATATTAATTAATTTAAATATTATTTAAATACATATTTATTATTTTATAATACTATGTCTAAAAGAAATATTTTATTTTTAAAAAACACTTTTTAAAAATAATATTAAATAACATAAATTTTTAAAATCACTTCTAAAAATTACTTTTATATATTAATTTTTAAAAGCACTTTTCAAAATACTCCTAATCAATAATAAATCATACCATTGGCTCAGTAAAAAAACTCGCGTGCGTTTCACATTGATTGCCTATTCATTTTATTTATCCCAAATGATTCATTTTGTCAGTAATTGGGTTAAGTAATAGCGCAAACAACTTGTTTTAGTCTTGTAAATAGACTTTCTTTCACCATTGCAAGTCAAAGGCAGTCGTTGAAAAGTTCACACAGTATCAAAAACAACAGTGGGTGGATTCAAGGATCATGACATTCCCCAATAAACATCCACATTCACTCCAATAAAGCTAAAAGATGACCCCTCACAAGGGAAATGAAAATACATGCTTGATCATTTGCTAAAAAAAGAATCCATCTTTGCATTTATTCTTCTTACCTCAATCTACTACATCATAGCTGAGTTAATATCTTACTGTCTATTGCAGCAATCTGAACCTCATAAGCTGGAATATATACTCCTATTCAATATGCAAAGATATATAGAACCCGAATCCTAATCAAATACGATATCATAATTTACAATGATTTTGTGATAATTGAGAAAAAATTACCATATTCTTCTTCTGTCATGATCAACTTCAACAGCCCAACCTCTTCTTCTCCTTGAAGTAGCATTAAAGGAAAGCCTACTGCTTCTACTTCTCCCTGAATCCAGCCTTGTTGCAGCAGCTGAACTTGACCCCCCAAATAACCCCACCACATTCCTCCACACCCTTCCCAGAACCCCTCCTCTTTCCCTTCCGACGCTCACCTCTCTATTCTCCCCTCCCATTCTTCCGCCTCTAAACCTCCCCACCGCGAACCCTCCACTCGGTAGCCTCCAAATACTCAACCCCTCCTCCGCATACCTACCACCGGTTTCTGCCGGCAATTCATTCCGGCAAACGGGGCATGAGTTTCGTAACTCAAGCCATGGGAGTATACACTCCGAATGGTACAAATGATTGCAGGGCATGTTTCGGACTTGGGTTCCCAACTCGAATGGCTCCTTGCAAACCCCGCAGTGAAGTTCGTTGAGAATATGGGTTTCGTTTATTTCCACCGTTGCCATTGCTTCCACCGCCGCTTTCGAGGCCGGCGGGTTTTCGTAACGCCCGATGTTCTGAATTTCCATTTCGGATAACTGGTCAAGTAGTCCCTCAAACCCCGAACCTAATAGAATCTCCGACATAGTCGGGGGTAAGGGTCGAAGACCTGCCCCAACACCGTCGTCGTAATAAAGGTCAAACCCTCTCCCGTTACGCTCAACATTAGAATTCTCCCCGGCGGTTGAGGAAGTGGAGGCTCCGCCGCGTAAGACGATGACGGGATTGAAAGGAGACCGATCGCCGCCGTTACGACGGCCAGTGGAAGCAGGAGTAGAGCTGGTATAACTGGAGACAGCTTGGAATCTATTGGTGCCGAGGCGACGGGATTCGGCGTGAGGATGGTAACCGATCTCTTCGATGAATCCGCCGTCGCAGTCGGGGCAAGCGATGGGATGTCGGTTAAAAATCCGAACGAATCGACTGCAACGGTAACACCAATACGACGTCGTTGATTCCATAGAAACAGGAGGAAAGGGAAATTGAATACTAATTTCCAAAAAGAGGAAACATTTTGGGGGCAGAAGGAGATGAGAGTTGATGGTGATTAAAAGAGAGGAAGCAATATTGATTTATATGTACAATGGTTAAGGGAAAACCGAAAGAGCGCGTTGAAGTGATAGTTACGCTGTAAACGTTTGCTAACATGGTAATTCGCCATTGAGGTTTTAACTACATTACAAACTGTTAGTGTGGCGGAATAAAACAGCAAGTTTAACTTCTTAACAGAATTTGGCCCCCTACCACCCCATAATTAAACAATTTGTTTACGTCATGATCATCCCACGTCATCAATCAATTAAGAAACCTGGCACGCTTTCCAGCCGTTCCCAAGAACTGCCACCTCAACTTCTATTTAATTCTTCAAAATGATGAACATTAATTAAGTTTTATTTCTTTCTTTCTTTTTCCACCATAGACTTTGAATATATTTTTCAATCTACTTTACTCGGTTACAAAGACTTTTCATTTACCTTTTTATTTTTTTTTTGTAATTTACCAAAATAATTTTTTTTTTTAAATTGACTTTGCATGTGATGCTCAAAAACAATCCAAATTCTCTGAAACTTCCAAGTAAATTACTTTAGGAATATTAAAAATTTTAATTTTTAAATACCATATCGTCTAAAAATATTATTATCCATTCTTCCATATTCAGTAATTTCTCTATTTTAATTTAATTTTAATTAAAATATTTAAAATTAAATCATTAAAGAGATAAAAATATATTCTTTTTTATATCTAGAATTAATTATAGTCTCTCCCCAACCATTAAATAAGAAGATAGTATGCTTCAATGCTCGAACTAAGACTCAATCAGTATTTTTCTTTTATATCTTTAAAACCATATTCACTACTGAAACTGAAACCAAATATTTAAAAGCAAAAAAATTAACAACTGTAAAAGGAAATAGTTTATTGAGTAAAAATTTAAAACTGAAATATTGTTTGTAAATCAAATCATCGTTTTAATTTTTTAAATATTTTTTAGCGATTTTTATTTCAGGATTTTCAAGATACAAAAAGAATTTCTTAAGGTTACAGTACTTTTGGGTTTAAAGATATAAGAATATTAGTGATTTTAAATATTTTAATTTAAAATTAAATTGAAATAAAAGAATGGTGTCTAAAAATTAAAATTTTAACATCATTCTTTTTTCAGTAAAGAAAACAGAAGTAAAACAAAAACAAATCTTAGTTTAACTACGTAAAATTTTAGGAAAACGTTAATAACTGTTATCTTATTTATCAAAGATAAATAAAATACATTATAAAAAATTAATTGGTGAGTTAGATATTTGAGAATTAAAATATCGTTAATTTGCAAATTTTGAATTAGTCGATTTATTAGATTTTCATTTTGATGTACTTATTTTCGTTTTCAACAATTCATGTAGAATAAATCGAGAAAATGCATATAAATCTATCAGCTACAAAAAAAAAAAAAAAAAAAAAACCCCTTATGATAGTCAATATAAAGCCTCACCATCCATCAATGCATGGTGTTCTTCGTCTCATCGTTATTTTAGAGGGTAAAGATGTTAACTGTAAACCAATATTATGTTATTTACACAGATGAATGAAAAAAATTGCGAAAAACTAAACAATTATACAATATTTATCTTATGTAACGCGTTGGGATTATTTAGCCACTATGCCGTAAATGGACCAGAACAATTAGGAAATATTCAAATCCCTAAAATAACCAGCTATATCAAAGTAATTATGTCGGAGTTGAGTCATATACCTTCACATCTATCATGACTTAGAACTTTTATGACAGATATAGGTAAACAGACCCCTTTTTCTATATTATAGAATCCATGATAAGTAAGTTTTTAATCGAAGTAGGAGATTTCTCCAATAAACACCATAAAAATTCGTACCTTACGCAAATTCCACCGGCGACCAGTTTCAGACATTGTTTCTTTTTAACATCATTCTTTCAGAACTTTGAATGATCATTATTGTATAGATATGGGTTTTGATTTTAAGTCATTTATTTTATTTTAAAAAATTCTTTCTATATGTTTGTTGAAAAGTGATGAGTGCATTTACGAGCTTTGACCAAAATTTTAGGATTTTGTATATTTTAATTAGGATGACTCGTCTTTTTGTTAAGACCATGTAATTGGCATTTGTCATATCAATAAGAACACACAACACGATTGTCATTTGTGTATTAATTCTTTAATGTAATAAATAGCGTTTCATGAAAATCAAGTATTATTAACAATCTCATAAATAATAAATCCAAAAAAAAAAAAAAAGGAAAATCCCATTATGTACAACAAAAGGACATCATTTAATTCAATTTATTCCAGACAAAAAAAAATTATTGAAAAGAGGGTTTAAAAGTCCTCACCACCTTCTTAACTTGATCAACAAAGGAAGTGCGTGAAACTGTTCCATCATTCCCAGCCAATATTTTGTATTTTTCTTTCCTGGTTAAATTTGTACACTCAAACCCTAACGTAGCAGCCAAGATTCTTTGCACATAATTAGCCACATCTTCTGGACTCTTTCCCGATGAACATGTCGCTTCCATCGGAAGTTGGTTTAAGAACGTTACCTCGTAAACCGGTCTAGGGTTCATGAAGAAGAAGATTGGATCCAAAGCTTTCCACCCACTTGCTGTTGTTGCATGGAAAAACCCTACCCTATAGTTCATGGCAACCGGGACTATTCGATCAGTTAATTCAGCAAATAGGGCACTAAACCTTAATAAAAAGGGTTCCCTACAAGTTGTTCCTTCGGGACACACTACTAAGTCACCTTTAGCTAATTCATTTTTTATTTTTTCTGCGTCCACTTCTCGGATTCTAGTTAATCTAATTGTCGGTATTGGCGATAGGATTTCGGAAATCCGTGAAATGGAATATGTGACTGCTGGGATTTTGCGCATTAGAACGTTGGATAAGATCACAGGGTCCATTAGGGTTCTATGAGTGCAAACGAATAGGACACCGGGGCTGTGACGAGAGGCGGGTGGTGGTGGTTTGCCTTTGACAACGATTTTGCCACCGAATAAGTGAGATATGTAGGGAATGACTTGCATTGGAAGAATTAGTCCTATGACAATCCGGATGGTTGCTAGTAAGATGCCTAATGGAAGCCATAGGAGGATTAAGAGAGCGGTTGAGGGTGTCGGCCGCTTGACAAGGCGGCCATCATGGAAGATTACCGGAAGTGGTCGGAGGAGCTGTTGATCGTTGAGGTTTTGATTGGTTATAAATGGTGGATGCACTTTTTCCTGCATGGTAATCTTTAATTAGCAAGTTAACAAGTTTAGAAATTGTTGTTGATTTTATTGAAAGAAACTTACTTTGCATAGAGAATGGAATTGAAAACAGGATGTAGCTCTTCCGAGTCCTAAAATAGGCTCATCGTCCACAAACAGCTTGGCGACTCTCCTTGAGATAGAAGCGATATCACTTTTAACAAAACCCGTAGCAAATCCGAACCAAGTTAGTACAAGTTCGGTTCCGATAACGTCATCAGCTCGTAAATGCTCCTTGGCAAACCTTTCCACCATAACCCTAGGCGTTTTGGTCACCACAACTCTTCTATCATGCGAGCTAAACACTTTCCAAGCCTCCATATCAACATCATCCATGTAAAACTTAGGTAAAACAGCTCTCGAAACCGATTCAATCTCCGACACCCGAAGCCCTACCGTCGCGAAAAAGACCATCAACTTCAACCGAGCATCATCAAACCCTAGCATTTCCAACAATCGAATCACTGGCCAGAACAACAACAACAATGCGAAACGGATTAAACCGGAGGCCTCAAATGCCACCAACATGAAGTAAGAAAAGGGATCCGGGTCTTTCAAAAGAGTGCCTTCAAACTCAGAAACAACAGATTCCATCACTAAAATTTTCCTTTGTGTTTTTTGCTTAAAATATCAAAAAATAAAAATCTGGTTTTTTTTTTTTTTTTTTTTGGGCTTGAATGAAAGAAAATGAAAGGATTTGAGAATATATGGTTAAAGAGCAATGGTTTGGATTGACTAATCTCTAATGAAAGAGTGAGGCAGTTTATCAGTTTTACAACAACTTGTCTTATATACTTCCTTTTTCGTATTTTAAATTTTCTTAGCAGCCAAACAAGTTGATATATCTGCAAAGAATAAAGGACTATACGCCACGTTAACATACGAAGATTGATCACTTAACTTCACCAACCTTGTCAAAATTTATGAAGATAGAAACTTTTTTGTCTTTTTTTTTTTCTGGGGAACAATTTTTGAATTAAAAGTAGGTGAGTGAGCCATCGATTTATGACCCTTAATTAGGTTACTAACTTTGGGTTTACCGTATTGTATGAAGTTATATATATAAAAATAATAAGTAAAGGTATTAACTTTTCAGAATGTTCATACCATTGCTTAGCAAAATAAGTAGATGGTATTCCGTAACTACTTTATTAGAAAAAAGTCATTGTCTTTGTCACAATTAGCTCCTTGGCTGGACTGTGTTGAATTGTTCTTGGTATTTGATTAAGTCAAATGAATGTTAAAACTTTTATAACTTTGTTGGATACTAGAGAATATGTATGTACGTATACTTCTAATTAAACCCCCATGTGTTACCAGTAATCCAACTTCCATTAGTAAAATTATAAAAATATTTTTTCGTATTTAAAATGTAATTTAATTTTTTTATATATAATTTTTAAAAAATTTGCATATAGTTAGATTTGAGTCCATGCATATATACTTTGAATTGTTAAAACCTTAATTTTACCATTTAAATTATTATTTTTTTAATTTTATTATGCATACTTTTTCACCTTCATCAAATGTATATATTAATAAAGTTGTCGATTGAGTTGATGTCACAATTTAACTTCACATTAACTCAAGATTGATGACAGAACCACCAGGATAAACAATTGCAATGCATTTAATATTTTTAATATGATGTATTTAAGTGTTTAAATTTTGTTTTACTCACAATTTATTCATTTTTATATCGTACATATTTCATGTGTTATTATTAATTAGTTTGAAACCATATGCTTCCTTATTTATTATATGTTAGTTTTAAACACACTTCTGTGTTCTAAATATATAATTTTCACATGTGTGCGATGGAATTTCTAATATATATATATATATAACTTTTGTAGAATCAATCATGAGTATTTATACAAAAATCACGGAAAAGAGTTGTTGTTACGATAAAAATCATAGTCTGAGAATAAAAATAAATGAGTGAATTGAGTTTGAATTAAAGGTGTTATAATAGAAATGGGATTTTTTTTTTCAATTTTAATCTTTTTAAATTGGTTGAAAAATGAAAAAGAAAATGGTGGTTTAATTGGTCTACTTCTTATGGAAAAGTTTTCTTGCCTAAGTTTAGGTAAGGTTGGTTAGAAAAATGAAAGTGAAAACCCTTAGTTTACATTTTCATTTTCTTGAAATTTGAATGTTAATGGTGGGAGAAAACATATATGGTTTGTCAATGAGGTTATCCATAAGTTTTATATTAGTATTTCAATGGAGACTTTGTATTCGCATAAGTTACCATCTCTTTTGTGCAAAAATAAGACATCATTATGTACCCAATACCCCCTTATTTTTTGTTCATAAGTTTTGTATTAGTATTTCAATGGAGACTTTATATTAGTATTTTTGTTCATGTCCTACATACTCATGTCAGATGAATGTCTATGTTAGGAGGAGTACTTGGAGTTCCATTAAAAAAGATAAAAACAAGAGAAGAGGATGAACGTTGTACAATACCAAAAAAAAAAATCTCAGTTACAATCTTCTTTGTGGACCTTTTCAAGGAAGCATGTCAACTGCATATCGAAATTCAATCCTCAATGATACCCAATTCCACTCCATCTTGTAGCATTTGGTACTTCAATTCTGGTAACACAAACCACAAGGTTATCAGCAGTGACAGCAAAAACGATGCTGCTCTGACTCTTCCCATGCATATCCCAACACAAATATGAAGATAAGATGATTTTAAAAATATGAAAATCTTGAAAAAAAATATTTAAACAGTAACCACATCGGACACAAACATGAGTCTGAGTAAGATAGCTACAAAACTATTAGCTCCATGTATAGAAATTCTGGTGAAGAGCGAATTCTCCAATGTTTCTTTGTCAGAACCCAATGTTTGTCATCGGCCAACCCTGGTCACTCAAAGGGAAACTTTTTGATAAATTTCAAAACACCAGCTATGAACAAACTTTAACCCTAAAAACTAAGGCTCCTTTTAAGTTTAAACACACCTAAATTACAAGTAGTTAATCTTCAGTATCAACAATTACCAGCAATCAAACTACTGAGTACTATAATTGTATGGAACTTACAAGGGAAAACCCAGACACCAAATCTTTATATAATGAATATCGAGACCAAACCCACATGAACTAAAATGCGAAGCAAAGGATGGAAAAAAAATTTGGACCATTTCTCGATTTGTGCGTGTCATCCTTGCGCAGGGGCCATGCTAATCTTCTCTGTATCGTTCCAATTTTATCGGATGTCCCCGAAGGGACAACCCCTGTAGGCTGCTGTTTCCTTATAAACGCTTTCGCTGCTATGTTCCTAATTGATGTGGGATATCTAGTTGGTTCGCAACTAAGCATGAACTAGGCTACCTCATCCTGTCCAAGTCACGTGGGCTGGTTTAGACATCAAAATAAAAGCCATGGGCTTGTGGTGGTAGAGTGGGACCCTTTTGTTTAAACATGGGCTGCTCACTTAACCTAAGAGAGGAAACTGTAATGGTTGCATTAGTAAATAATATATAGTGTGGCTTAGGTTACTTTTTAAGCATGATTTGCTGGTATTGCTCATGGTTTGATACATCCCCAACTAGCCCTCATAGGAAAAAAAATGAGAATAAGTTGATGGCGGGTTCCCAACTATCCAGTTAAAATAATTAAGACAAAAATAATCATTTTATGATAATTTTGAAAAGATATATTTAGGGAACAATTCATTTTTACATAATTACAAACTTTGCATATTGGGTTTGATTTCACAAGTAGAAAAAGTGAAAGACAAACATTGATGGCTTAGTCACTTGCAGTGTTTTGGGTCTTCAATTCCTTTGGATGGTGAACTCACTCAGCTCATCTGCTTCATTTTGACTGCCGTTTCTTCTTTCTCTCTATAATTTCCACAACAATGCATTAATGGGGAACACCTTAGGATACAGGCTTACTGATTCGGTTCGGCCACAGCTCTTCAAAATATTTCACCTCATTCAAACAGTCAATCCCTCTTTTTTATCTTCGCCTTCTGTTGTTGCATTGTGTATTTCAGCCGCAGATTTTATCTTCAATCGTAGCTTGACTGAGAGTTCTATTGAGTAACAAAACAAGAGGATGAAGGTTCTATCAAAACATGTAATATCTCAACTAACATCTTTCAGGTCTTGAAAGGTTCTTTTTTTTCTGAAGTAACCATGTGGGACATCCATGTCCAATGCATACTCAAACAGGCTTTATGGGGATATAACCCACTAAATGCACACAGAAATTAACATACCTGTTCACCATTCATAAAGGTTCATGCCTCACACTTATGCAGCAAGGACAAACCAGCTACAAACTTGTAATTTATTTGATCAAATTGATTAGAATGAAAAAAAAAAACAAGGCAGAAGCTAATTCAGAAAACACAAACAGAAACATTTCAAATCTAATTTACTGTTTAACAGAATAAAACAGACTGAACCCATAAAACCACTCTATGTTGCAATATTAAGTGAGCGTAATCCATAAAGCAAACAGAGAAGAAACCCCACCTGCAAACGCTCACAAGAAAAATCAGGAAAAAATGAGTGAACCATTTGTCCATTTTCCCATTATGCTAATCATTCATGCTGTATTTGTTGGGCCGCGGGTGGTCCCGGAGCCCACCCAATATATACATTTGTTGGGTTGCTGATAAATAAAGTGTGTGCTGCAAGTAAAAGAGAAAAAGTGAGAAAACAATTTTTCTTTGATGGGAGGTCCATTTGGTGTCTGTTGGTGCTGAGTTTTTTTAATGGTAGTTAGTAGATATCTTTAATGTGCATGGTCCATTTTCGTTTGGGATATTATGAGTTTGGGTTTTCCACTTTCAAAGTCAACCTTTATTTTGTGATAATCTCAACTTTTCTCTTAAAGTTTATTATTTATTGATAGTTTTATTTTTATTTTTTGTAATTCGGTTGTGATCTTATAACAAGACTTTGATTATAATAGAATTTTTGGTGAACTTTCAAAGTCGTATAATTTTTACCATTTGCTTTAAATGGGTTTTTCACGTAAAAATTATGTCTCAATTTATTATTTTTACTTGCAATATTATGGTTTATTTGTATTGATTATTGATATATATTGTGTTATTTAGTACCATAATTATTTAATTGACTTTCCGGGAGTGAAAGAATATCGATTGTGCTTCCACGGTATTTCCTCAAGTTTAGACTTGTCCCAACAAACTGGTATCTAAGCTTGGTTCTTGTGTTAGATAATCATGGAAATTAACACTAGTAAGATAATTATGTTGAAAGACACAAATTATCAACTTTGACGAAACAAGATGAAAGATCTTCGATTTGTGAAGGCTTTGCACCTTTCTGTTTTTGCTACTCAAAAATCCTAGTCGAAAGCTGATGAAAAGTGGGAATTTGAGCATAATAGATGTGCGATTTTATTCGGCAATTTGTTGAATAGAATGTCTATAACTACATTGATCAAGAGACACATATGGCCACATCGTGGGACAAGCTTGAAAAATTGTATGCATCGAAGTCCAACAATAATAAGTTGTTCATGCTTAAGAGAATGATGATGTTGAGTTACAAGGAAAAAAACTTTTACAACTGACCACTTGAATGAGTTTCAAGATTTGTTGACTTAATTACAACCGTATGATTTCTTTAATCTACACCAAAACAATATTTTCAGTCAAAAAAGATGTAACAAAATACCTCTTATTTGTATCTCCATATCAAGTATAAATATGCACTCCAAGCAAACTTAAGTATAAAAACAAGAATTTTCTTTTAAGCTTTAATATCGCCCGAACTAACTTTTACCTCCAAGTTCCTACAGCCCTAGCAAAATTGCAAAATTCATTGCCACACTTTTTTTTTTGGAAAATTGCACTCAAAAAAATATGATCACACATCTCTGCAACATTTATAAAAAAAAAGAAAAAGAAAAAGCAATAAGTATGAGTATTTATTATAGTCTCTTTTATTGTTATCTTTCAACGTGTCCTTGCACAATTAAATAAAAAGTATACTCAAATAGAATCAATTTTTTTAAGGAATTGGATTATCGTTTCACATCCTGCAAAACACAATTTGAAGTGGTGTTGCATTGTCAAGCTATTTCATGCCATATTATTTTTCAATTTAATCCCTCCTTTTATTCTTCAATTTAATCCTTTATTCTTTCAAGTATTACAGAAATTTTCCAGTCTATTTAATCCCTTTTTTTTTTATCTCAATTTAATCCATAATTTCTTTTCCTTTTCAATTTAATGCTTCACTTCAGTATTTTATTTTTTTTTGTAGTTTCTAAATTTTCCTAAGGCTTATTAGCTTATTATCATATGGATTCCAATCAGATGGGAGTAGTAAAAAAGAAAATCAAAGATCAAACTCAATAGCTTGCATTTTTCTGAGAGATTGTATTCTGAATATTAGAGGTGTGCATGGGTTGAGTCACCTACAGTCTCACCATCATGAAAAATCCACATAAAAATCAACAGGGACTCAGAAAAATAAGAGAAGCAACTTTTTGAAGCAAAAGGGAAAAACCTGAAGCCAAGCACCAGGGGCACAACCAATGTCAAGAACTGAACAACCTGGCTTTATTAACTTATATTGATTCTGTATTTGAAGCAACTGAAAACCAAGCAAGAATTTATTAAAAAGAAATGAAACGATGAAAAGAGAAAGTAATGAAAACCGAAACTTTGAAAACTGAACGAGCAACATAGCCGAGACGTTGAGCTTCCCTGTAGAAAAAATCAGGTGCTCCACCTCCACTCATCGATGCCAAATTTCTAAAACTCTCTTTGATGTAAAACCCTGCTCTGGGGTTTTTACTTTTTTTTTTTCAAAGGCCTCGAAGCTCCCATTTGTGCTTAAGCCTGTAATTGTGGGCCGTTTTGCGAAGTGGAATTTTGAAAATCGGACGACCCTTTATCTATCAATTCAGCATTTGCCGGTCAGACCCATGGGCTTAAGTTGACTTGGTTTAGCCCTAGCTTGACCCCAACCTGATATATAGCGTTGGATAAAATATGTAAAGAAAGCTAGACGTGGAAGTTTGAAATTCTGTGAAACTGAAATCCATCCAACTGCTTATCCTTTGATCAATTGTTTAATTATCTTAGAATGACAATGAAATATAACAATTGATACTGCTGCACTACCATGTTGCTTCAACTCTCTTTTCTTTTTCCTTTTGGTTGTTTGTTTGGCATGTCAGCTGTATCGTCCTATCCAAATTCATTCCTCAATGATATAAAAAAAAATTTGGACCATTTCTCGATTTGTGCGTGTCATCCTTGCGCAGGGGCCATGCTAATCTTCTCTGTATCGTTCCAATTTTATCGGATGTCCCGGAAGGAACACTGCTTGCAAGCTGCCTCTTAGTATATATACACTTTCTGTGTTTTATTTCTAATTGATGTGGGATGTCTAGTTGGTTCCCAACTAAGTCAGGAACTAGCCTATCTCATCCTGACTAAGTCCCCAGGAGCGGGCTAGTTTGGACATAGGCGTGGCCCAAAATAAAAGAAATGGGCTTATGGTTGTAGAGTGGGACCCTTTTATTCAAACAAGGGCTGTTGACGTGTCTCAACTCCCTCAACTGGATAAATGGGTCCGTGTCAGCCCAGTTGGTCAACGAGGAACATTTCACGGTTGCACTAGCATATCAATATATTTAGTTAGACTGGCTCAGGTTACTATTTTAAGCTTGATTTGCAGGTATTGTTCATGTTTTTCAGTTTTTTGTTACACTTTAACACCAACTCAACTCTCGTAAAGCCTGAATAGAAGAAAAAGGGGAGAAATTTTGACAATAATATGATGATTTCCAGCTATTGGACACAGAAATATCATTTTCAACTGTTGCATTTAAGGATCAATCCTTTTACATAATTACAAATTTGTACATTGTTTTTTATTTCACTAGTAGCAGAGGAGCTGGAGTTGAGGCCAATAGTAGATGGCTCAGTCACTTTATTTGCTTATGAGACTTAGGGTTCTTCCATTCCTTTGGATGATGGAACTCACTCATCAGCTCAGCTGCTTCTTGTAGACTGCCTTTTCTTCCTTCTTTCAACTTACAGAACAATGCATTCGCTGGAAACACCTTAGAAATGTTGATTCAGTTCCACCAAAATAAATGTTGTTCAAAATATTATACCTCATCACAGGCAGTTCTGTTTGCTTCCTGCAAACATGAACATGGGGGCATGAGTACGGAAAAACTTAGCAAATATGGAGAATACCCATGTCGAACACATATCAACATCTAACACTCACCCCGAGTCCAAGTAACACATGTCTCGATTAACATCTTTCAGGTCCTGCAAGGACTTCCTCAATAGAAGCATGTCAAGTTGTCAACTTGTGCTTAATCTTTGGGCCTTCCTATTCAAACTCATTTCTCAATTCTCGTAACTATTAACCAGAAAATGAGCACTAATGACTACAAAGTTGTTATGACTATATATAGAAATGAGATAAATGATTAGTCCAATTCCCACACAAAGAGATAAGACTCAGCATTCATAGAGGTTCATGTTTTACTCTTTGCAGCAAGCATAAACCAGCTAGAACCTTATAATTTATTTGTAAAAATATCTCTTCTTTGTCGATACCATAATTTTCCAGTCACTCAGTTGACTAACAAGGGAAATAATTTGATAAAATTAATTCCATAACCCAATTATGAAGGACAAGGTTTAATTCTCTACACCACAAAAGGTAGAAGCTAATTCTGAAGCACCATATAACTTAATCATTAAAAATGATCTCTTTCTTCGTCAAAACCCAAAATTCTTCCAATCATTCTCATTGGCCAACTGGGATTTTTCAAGGGAAATTTTTTGATCAATTATTTCACAGCCCATTTATAAAGACATCAGCTATTGAATTTGTTGACGAGGGGTATTAACAAGGGAGGTATGAAGCCAGTGACCGCAGAGATGAAACAGTAGGAACTATGCGGTAAGACATGGCCCTGATTCACTATCAGAAATCATTTCAGTCGAGGTATACAACACCATGTCCAGTTGAGAGATTTTCTCCAGTTGTATGTCTCTTCAATCCTTCAAGGAAATTACGCCATATAATGGCATCAGGTAGGAATGGCATGCTGGCAATAATCTGCTCTGCTTCCCCGAGTTTTCCATATCTAGCCAGCAAGTCTACCACACAATAATAGTGTTCCATTTTGGGTTCAAACCCATAATCACTTTCCACTCTCCTGAAGAATTCCATGCCTTCTTCCACTAATCCAGCATGCCTGCACACGGTCAAGATTGCAATTAAACTGACCCCATCAGGCTTAAATCCATGAAACTCCATTTCTCGGAATGTTTCCAAAGCTTCATGATAATAACCATGGACTCCAAGAGCTGAAATCAGAGATGTCCAGGTTATGAGGTTTTTGTCCACCATTCCACCAAAGATTTCCACTGCACTTTTGATGCATCCACATTTTCCATACATATCTATTAGTAAATTACAAACAAATGTGTCACAGAGACTGTAATCAGTCTTTATAATGAGACCATGAACAGAACTACCCAAAGCCAGGTTACAAAGTTTACTGCACACAGATAAAAGGCTTACAAATGTGTAATTGTCTGGATATATTTGAATCATTTGCATGTGTTTAAATAGTTCGAAAACCTCTTTATAGTGGCCATTACGAGCACAAGCTGCAATCACGATATTCCAAGATACAATGTCCGGATCTTCAAGAATGGAGAGCAGCCTTATAGTTTCATGGTATTGGCCTACTCTATAATAAATTCCTGCAGCAATGTTAGAAGGCACTGTGGAGAGTGATCTTCCAAAATCTGTAATGAAAGTAAGGGCATCGGACAGGAAACCATTTTTAGCATATGAGATCATGAGGGAGCTCAAAACATATATATTATCTTCATGGCCCATTCTTATAATCAAACAATGAAGATGCTTTAGCTCTATGGTTGCTGAAGATTTAAGAATTGCAGAAAATGTAAACTCGTTAGGCCGGTAACCTTGATGTAGCATGTCTAGAAGTAAAGAAGCGGCAGTACTTGAAAATTTACTAGCATAGCCCAAAATTAAAGCATTCCAAGAAACTACATTCTTCTCACATATACCATCAAAACATCGATGGGAGTCTTGCAATTTATCACATTTAACATAAAAGTCAACTAGTGCAGTACCTACAACTACATCAGATTGGAAGCCCTTCTTGATTGTTTTAGCATGAATGTATTCTCCTAACATTGGGAGCCGCAAATTACTACAAGAAGCAATTATAATAACGAAAGTAGTATGGTTCGGCGTCATTCCTTCCCAGGACATTTGGAAGAAGAAATCTAAAGCTTTTTGAGGATGTTCATCCTTTTCCAATGCTCCAATAATTGTATTCCAGGACACAACATCAGTAATACGCATCCCCTCAAAGACTTTTTCTGCTAAGCAGATTTGCGCACATTTGACATATGCATTAATAAGAGAATTTTTAACAGCAACTTCATGATCAAAACCACATTTAATCACTAAACCATGTATCTGTTCTCCAAATTCCAAATCAAGCTCACCTTTCAAGCCAGACAAAACGCCCACAAATGAAGAGTCAGACAAAGAGGCCTCCACCCTCTGGAGCTCACGAAACAAAAGCATACAATCTTTAACCAAACCATGATGTGCACACAAAGAAATAATTGAGTTCCATGTTACCAAACTCTTCCTCGGCATGTGATCAAATGCCTGGAGTGCCTCAGAAACGCACCCATACCTTCCATACAGACCTAACAAAGCAGTACCGACAAAGGAATCCGCGAAGAATAATCCATTCTTGACAACCAATGCTTGTAATTGAACCCCACCAGAGAGACCCAATGCCTGAGACGATAAGAGTCCCGCCAACACATAGGGAGTAGGCAAAAAACCATAACTCCTCATCGAAGAAAACAATTCGCAAGCGGCCCGGAGTTCCCCAGATTTACCATAGGCAGTGATCATTGAACTAAACGATACTGTATTTCTGTTGGTCATATTGTCAAACACTTTGCGTGCCACTGGTAAATGCCCGAGTGATGCATACTGAGAGATGATATTGTTGAATAAAAATATGGGTTGGGAGGCGTAAGGGCCGAAGGTGATGGCAAGGGCGTGCAGAGGCTGGGTGGATATAAGGGAAGGAAAAGCTGAGCTAGATTTGAGCAATTGAAGGAGACGGTGTTGGGTTTTTAAGAAATCGTAGCAGCTCATGCAGGCGGGAAAAGGTGGTCGAGTAGCACGTCTGAAGGTTTTCGGGTGATGACCAAGCACAGCCAGCAAACTATTGCAAATCTCTACATAATATATATCGAGACATTCACCGGTCAACAGTAAAAAAAAAAAAAAAAAAACAAACCAAACCCGGACCAAAACTTTAAATTGCAATCCGTTCCGAGCAAAGCCGAACTTCAAACCAAGGTTTTTTATATAAATAATCTAAAAATATTAATTAATTACAAGAATAACTATATACGAAAATGGGTACTAGTTGGTGTCACTTCACTAACAAGCAACACCATTCCTTTTACCCCCTATTATTGTCCAATCATCACTGTTTAAATTTTTTTTTGATATAATCACTATCTCAAACGGTATTCATATATATTTTTCAAATTATTCATAAAAAAATATGAGTATTTATCGTGAAAAAAATATATTTTTTTAATAAATATCACTGGTGTATCAAGTCAATTAAATTTTAAAAAGAAAAATGGTCAGTTAAAACAAATTGGAAAAATATTTTTTTTAATGTGCATAGATGGGGATTTAAAAAAAAACAGGTGAAATGAAAAAAAGAAAACTAAAAAGAAAATAAAGGGGGAGCTCATGACAGTGATCCTTCCTTTTCTCATATTTAACTTTTTCTTTCTCGTCCCTCTATTTTTCTCTCATATTTCTTTTTTCTCTACTCTTATCTCTTCTAAGATTATTCTATATGAAATAATATTTCATCTATTTAAATTTAATGTTAAGAGCTAGCTTCCACTATATTTATCTATTATTATTTTCTCATATCAAGGTGTCCTATAAAAGCAATCGTATCATCACTATATATTTTTCAGTTTTCTAAGTTTTATATTACTATTTTTCAGCTTTTTTTGTTTCACCTGTATTTTTTTTAATTCTAATGTAGGTTAATACACCGGTAACACCCGTTAAATTTTTTTTTTCTATTATAAACACTTATACTCTTTATGAATATTTCAAAAAATACATACAAGTTTCAGACGGCACCGAATAAATTATTTCTAAACATTAATTATTGCGTCATAATTAGAAAAAATAATTGATGCTGCCTACTGATACTATAAGATTATTTCCGTATATAATTTTTATTCCAAATTATTTTCGTAATTAATTAATATTTTTAAGTTATTTATATAAAAAACTTCAAACTAAGAACTAGAATACAAAGGAAACAAAGAAATGAATGGTAAAATGGCTTGAAAAATACTTGGACCGTTTCTTGGGATGAGTTATGCTGCCTGCTGCTTGCACATAAACGCTTTCTATGGTCTAATCTAACTGATGTGGGATATTAGTTGGATACCGACGAGCCTACCTCACCGTTTAGACATAGGCCATGGGCATTCACACGTGGGTTGTTGATATGTCTTATTAATGAGAGGATTGGCTCGGGTAACTATTTAAGTTGGATTTGTGTTAACAAGTAATTTCTAAACCTAGATTTACAGAGAGAATTATGATAATGAAGTGTATCTGTATTGATTAACGGATGATTTCCAAATACAACATAGTTTGATATTTATAGAAGCCTTAAGCTCAACTGCCTAGCCTAACAACTCACTATCTGATTAACAACCTACAACTGACTATATTGACCACATTGACTCTCTATCATCCATCCATCTTCTCAACAGGTAAGACCAGTAGAAAATTACGAAAACGAGTAAAGATCGTGACAGAGAGTGGTTTCGTAAGGACATCAGCTACTTGATCATAGGCAGGAACCTCGCCAACCAAAACAGACCCATCAGCAATACGTTCCCAAACAAAAAACAAATCTAGCTCGACGTGCTTGAACTTAGAATGTAACACTGGATTGGCAGCAACAGCCATAGCACTAGAACTATCACACCAAATATTCAGAGTATCAACAGACTTAACCTGCAACTCCTGAAGTAAAGAAAGCAACCAGATAACCTCACTAGTAGCAGCAGCAAGACTCCGATATTTAGCTTCGGCAGTAGAACGAGAAACAACTGGCTGTTTTTTAGAACACCACGATACAGGAGTGGACCCAAAATAAACACAAAATCCAGAAGTGGAACGACGGTCATCAAAATCAAGACCCCAGTTAGCATCAACATACGCAACTAAAGAGAGACGAGGAGACGGTCGAATAACAAACCCAAAATCTACTGTCCCACACAAATAACGCAAAATTCGTTTCAAAGCAGTTATATGAACCGTAGTAGGACTGTGCATAAATTGACAAATCCTGTTCACAGCTATGCAATATCAGGGCGAGTAATAACAACATACTGAAGTGCACCAGCAAGACGCCGATACTTCTTTGGGTCCTGTAAAGGTTCACCATCCTCTTTGGAAAGAACAGACGAGCTAACCATCTGAGTGTAAACACTCTTCGCATTAGTCATAGACGCACGCACAAGAAGGTCATGAACATACTTTGTCTGACAAAGATGTAGACAGCCAGAGGAAGAACGCACAACCTCGATCCCAAGGAAGTAGTGTATATCACCCATATCCTTGAGAGAAAATTCAGCATTCAAGTCACTGATGAAATTAGTAACAACTGCAGAATTACTACCAGTAATAATAATATCATCAACATAAATAAGCACATACAGAGTAAACGCAGATGTGACTTTAAGAAATAACGAAGCATCAGACTTAGATACCACAAACCCGATGGACAAGAAAAGCTGTCGTAATTTAGTAAACCAGGCCTTGGGAGCTTGCCGAAGTCCATACAAAGCCTTCTTCAATCGACAAACAAACGGTTTACCAGTTAAATCAGACTGAACAAACCCCGAAGGTTGCTGCATATACACTTCAGTATGGAGATCACCATTCAAGAAAGTATTATTCACATCAACCTGACAAATCGTCTAACCATGTGAGACAGCAATGGACAAAATTACTCTAATAGTAGCCGGTTTAACAACAGGACTAAACGTCTCATTAAAGTCACACCCAGGCACTTGAGAATAGCCCTTAGCAACTAATCGAGCCTTTCTACGATTAACAGACCCATCAGGATTTTTCTTGATTTTAAACAACCACTTACACCCTATGGCTTTCCGACCAGAAGGTAGCGGCACAAGTTCCCAAGTCGAATTAGCCATTAATGCATCATACTCTGCCTAAACCGTCGCTTTCTATTATGGAAACACAAAGACCTCCTCCATAGAGCATGGCTCAAAATTACTAGCCTCAACAGCCAAAACCTTAGGTTTAAAAATCTCGGCCTTGGACCGAGTAACCATAGTATGAATATTTCCCACCAGAACTGACGGACCACCAGAAGAAGCACCTGGAGGTTGAGAGACCTCCATAGACTGACCTGATGACTCTAGCCCCTCAGCGCCCAAACCAGAAGAAAACACCGGAGGAGCATCCGTTGAGACAACAGGAGTAGCGGGATTAGTCGACACACCTGGAGCTGCGACACCCACAGAAGGCAATGACACTGACTCAGGAACTACTGCAGATGTAGTCGTAACAAATGGAACATACATAACATTCCTGGAAGTAAACTGACCATCCTCCGCAGTAGGAACAACAGAAAACAAAAATCGATCTTCATCAAATACAACATATCGTGATACGACAACTTTCTCATCAGGAGTAAGGCACAAATATCCCTTATACTGAGAGCTATACCCAAGAAACGTACAGGGTTGTGATCGAAAACCTAGTTTAGGTTGCCCAAAAGGCCGCAAATACGGAAAACAACAATAACCAAACACACGTAAATGATCATACCGAGGCGCAAGCCCATAAAACACTTCATACGGCGATTGACCACCTAGCACTGGAGTAGGAAGTCTATTTATAAGATGAATTGTTGACCGAAATGCATACCCCCAAAAAGACATAGGAAGATTAGCATGAGCTAAAAGTGTAAGTCCAGTTTCCACAACATGTCAATGCTTCCGTTCAACAACTCTATTCTGTTCAGAAGTATGAGGACAAGACAAATGATGTACTATCCCTTAATCAGCCAAAATCGGAGCAAATGCTCGAAACTCACCTCCCCAATCACTCTGGAATTGCTTAATACATTTCTCGAACAAGTTGAATACCATCTTCTAAAATGAAAAAAACAGTCAATAACCTAAGATTTACGAGTAATCAGATAAACTCATGTGAATCGACTACACATATCCACAAATGAAACATAATATAGATTCCCTTCACACGCAATCGAGGCCAGACCCCACAAATCAGAAACAACTAATTCAAACAAGTCCATATATTCAGTAGTAGAATGAGGAAAAGGTAATTTGTGAGACTTTCCCTTCTGACAAGCAATGCAAACATTACTAAGCGATTTCACATTACTTACAATACCACACTTATTCATTACAGTTGTAACAATCGGAGCCGTAAGGTGACCTAGCCTAGAGTGCCATAAGGTAAACTTATCAGACACACACGAACCAGTTTGAACATGATTAGCAGAAGTGAACGAAGACGACACCGACGGCATAGGCGAAAACGAGTAAAGCCCATCATGAACCCGGCCCCGTAACAAGATCTCTCGCGTCTGAACGTCTTTAACGACACAAAACGAGGGGTGAAACTCAAAAAAGACATTGTTGTCACGAGTAACCTCCGACACAGACATAAGATTCTTGCGAATACTCGGAACACATAAGACATTAGTTAAATGCAGCAACTTGGAATTCGTAGGAATAACTGTTTCCCCGACAGACACTATTTTAGTAGGTGCCCCATTACCCATTAAAAGATTAGATGTACCTGAATATGGAGTGATAGCATTTAAATCAGCAGCACTTTGACACACATGATTCAACGCTTCAGAATCCGGGTACCACGAAGACTTCCCAACATTATACGGAGTAGACCCATGTAAATCTGAAGTATTGCGAGCCAACGGAACATACGAATCAGTAGTATGAAAATTCGAGTCATATGACGTAGCATCAGAATAATCAGAGGCATGCAACTCAGGAATCTTGAAGGATATTCCAACAAACTGAGA
Organism: Gossypium stocksii; assembly: GCA_020496765.1. Taxonomy (NCBI): domain Eukaryota; kingdom Viridiplantae; phylum Streptophyta; class Magnoliopsida; order Malvales; family Malvaceae; genus Gossypium; species Gossypium stocksii. The sequence goes on along the minus strand of CM035631.1, from coordinate 17,975,814 downwards.
CGAATCGTACGAAGACGACTCAACATCAAAAACCTGAGCACGAGGTTTTGTTCGCCACAGATTCGCAGAAGGAGCAGACGAACGATACCTAGCAACACCAACATGATTACCAACAGGAGACCTAGGAGAACGCTAAGACACATGCACAGGCTCAGGAATCGGCCCACTAGGTTGACCACAGGAACCATCGGGCCCAGAATGTTGGCCACCATAATGCGGCCCACGATTACCATAACAAGCATCACTCGCATGCTGGCCCAAAAAATGCCTAAATTCACGACTTGGCCGCATATTAGCCGAGCGACCATATAGCCCAGCACCAACACGGCCTGCATCACGCACAAATGGCCCATCATGTGGTTGGCCTGCACTACGTCCAAAATCCCTAGCACTAGTCTCATAATTGCGCCTACTCCAATTAGGTATTGAATAGTCAACACCAAAATCCCTAGCTTGAGACCATCGACCCTACGCAGCAGGAGGTCTTTGCTCCGCCGACTCATCAACACCAGTATCATCACCATAATCCCTATCAAACCTATAGTAGCACCTCTGTGCTAAATGGCCAAACCGATTACAGATTTGACATTGCAACCGAGGCCGGAAGTCACGACCACCATGCATCACTGATCGGCCACCACGATCCCGACGCACATCAGAAAACTCTACCGGAGAGGCATCCATATTACACACAACCAAAGGAACCTCACGTATCGCCCGCATCTGGCGCTGCTCAAACTCCAATAACAGATCCACAATTTTCTGAAACGAGAATATCTGCGGCGAAGCCAAGACCACTATAAAAATCGAATCAAAATCACCAAGCAGTCCATTAAGGAGAACCTCTATTTGCTCGGCATCAGAAACCACCAAACCCGACGCCGCAAGCAACGCACATAAATTCTGGATCGAAGATACATATTCATGAACTGTCGAGCCACCCTTCTTCGTCGAATACAAATCATATCGAAGTCGAGAGACTTTCGTGCTTGAGGACGCAGCAAATAACTGATTTGCTGTATTCTAGATCTCACAAGACGATTTAGTAGTAATGAATGAAGAAAGAAATGAAGAGTGTACCGTAAAAATCAACCACAAAGCAAACAGTTTATCTTGCTGTACAAACACGACCGCCGCTAAATTTGATTGAAGCTCACCATTGAAGGACGTTATAAACCTCGGTGGAGCAGAAACCGTACCATCCAAGAACCCAAATAGTCCATAACCTTCAATAATAAGGCGAATCTGATACTGTCATTGAACAAAACTCTTTGCATCGAGCTTTACTGTATCATGGCGAGAGAAGCTATGAATTAAATTTGAGTTAGCAAACACAGAGTTAGAAGATTCACCAGTCGGAGATTCAAGAGATGGATCCATGAGTAACACGTAGAAACGAACAGAAAAAGAGGAAGTACGAAGGGAGCATACACAAGCAAACAACTCTTAAATCTCTCCAGGATCAGAACACAACGACTGATACCATGTTAACAAATAATTTCTAAACCTAGATTTACAGAGAGAATTATGATAATAAAGTGTATAATTCTGTATTGATTAACAGATTATTTCCAAATACAACATAGTTTGATATTTATAGAAGCCTTAAGCTCAGCTACCTAGCCTAACAACTCACTATCTGATTAACAACCTACAACTAACTATATTGACCATATTGACTCTCTATCAATTTGCAATTGCTAAAACGTAACATGAATTAAATAAATTTAAACATATAACATTCAATATGATGATTATAATTAGTAATATAAACATAATAGGAACGTTTAGATTATCAAAAATAATTACAAACTTGCATATTAGGTTAACTCATAACAGCAAAAGTGAAAGACCAATTCCTATACGTCCATATTTAAGAGCAAGGAAAGCTTTGGATGAGCACACAAAAGGCTGAAGCAGACATTTTGATATTCTAAGCACCAGAAATTAGTTCCCAAATCGATTAGTAGTCATAAACCTGGCAACTCTTAGTAAAAAACAGATTTGAAGTAACCAGAAATGAACATTTCCTTTTAAATGGTTATAAAGCAAGCAGATCATCTCATACAAGGCATGGAAATAGAACTGTGGTATTCCTAGCCAAAACCATTTACACAATTAAAGGAAGTGTTCATGCAGTCTAAATATTAAATTTGGACCGCTCCACCAATTCCCGATTGATTTTATGTAACACTCCTTACCCGAGACTGTCGCCGAAATCGAGCACGAGGCGCTACTAAACTTAATCTATTACTTAAGCAACCTTAAATCGTTTATTTAAGCTTCTAGAAATTTGCTACCATTCTACGTCATAGTCGCTTAAAAATTCATATCTCGAGTTTCGAAACTCGAAATTAAGATTCGTAAATTTTTCCTGAAACTAGATTCATATATCTATCTACTAATTTTTTTCAAGAATTTTTTGCTAGGCCAATTAGTACAGTTTATTAGTTAAAGTTACCCCTATTTTAAAACTCGACTGCACTAACCTCTACTTACTACGAACCACTTTTCTCCCTATACAAAATTCATATGACTATGCCGTTTGTTTCATTAAAACTAGACTCAATAAGGATTCTTAACATATAATGTGAACCACCTAATTATTTTTTTACAATTTATGGTGAATTTCTAAAATTGGAACAGGGGATCCAAAAATCGCTCTAGCCCTGTTTCACTTAAACTCAGATATCTCATAAAATACAATACCTTTACCTGTTTTTCTTATTCCATATGAAAATAGACACAATAAGCTTTAATTTCATATATTATTCACCATCAAACCATGTTTCTACTATTTTTAGTGATTTTTCAAAGTCACGTCATTTCTGCTACTTGAATCTATTTTTAAGCTACTTTCACATTTTCCTTAATTTCCATGTGATAGTTACTACTCAATCATACATACTATTAAACATATATCTATCATTAGCAATTCTATTAGCTAATCACTAGCAAGTATTTACACATCATTCATTAATCATATCATATCAAAAGAAGCCAAGTTCCTATACATGCCATACACGAAACGAAACGTCTAACTATACCAAAGTGATTCATTCGATAGTGTGATCGGATCTCCGACGTTTCCTTCGATCCCCGAGTGGCTTGGCAAGAACTATAAGAAGAAGGAAATAAAGAGAGTAAGCACTAGGCTTAGTAAGTTTACAAGCAAATAAATCACAACATTCATCACAAAGGATAATTATGCATAATGTCACCTAGCATCATAAACTTTCTTTACATCTCATTTTCTACCTTCTTCTTTATTCACTTACCTTCTTTTTTACCTGACCTTTCATTATTCATAAATACAATCTACCTTTCCTTTGCTGATAATTCACTGTAATTTAACTTGTACAATGACCCGTTGAACCACTCAGAATACTAAGGATACTAGGGTCTTTCCTGTCTAACAATATCCTGCCAATGCCATGTCCTTGACATGGACTTACATGAATTATTCCTGTCTCCAATGCCATATATCTAATATGGGCTTACATGGCTCATTCCTGTCTCCAAAGCCATATATCTGATATGGACTTACATGGCTCATTCCTGTCTTGTCCTGTCCTGTCAACCCCAAATGTCATGACATTTCGTATCCTAACATTCCTAAGGTTCAATCGGGGCTTTCTAATGCTTTTCTCTGTTACATCATCTTTAATTCAACTTTGAATATTTTCATAAAATGAATATATAAATATTGGAAATTGAAAATATTAATGAAAAATAAAGGAATATTGCGTTTATTTACTGTAAACTTACCTCGATACAAAATGTGACTAAACTTTACAATTTAGTCCTTTACTTTTTCCTTTCCCCGATCTACTCCCGAATTTCCTTCTTCTTGATCTATAATAGCAAATTTAACTTATTTAATATTCACATTTATCAAAACAGTCCTTTACTCAAACTTTGGCAAAATTACATTTTTGCCCTTAAACTTTTGCATATTTACACTTTTGCCCCAATGCTCGGAAATCAAAATTTATCACAAATTCTTGTATTTTAAGACATGCTGATCATTTATTTACCAACAACATCTTCAAACTCCTACTATAACATACACTTATGTATAATAGGTATTTTTACCTATTAAGCCCTTTTACTCGTTTTTACCTAAAACCGAGTAGCACAAGTTGTCTAACATAATCTAAAACCTCATATTCTATTATAAAACATCAAAATAAACACTTTTCACCTATGGGTTTTTTTTCAAATATGAACCCTAACTTAAATTATTGCTAGCATAAGCTTTATCGAGCTACCGGGACTCCGAAAACGTAAAGAACATTAAAAACGGGGCTTGGAATCACTTACTATGGAGCTTGGAAGCTTGAAACAAACCCTAGCTATGGAGAACCCTTGAAATTTCGTGCTAATGAAGAAGATGATAGCAATTTTGTCATCTTTTTCCCTTTTTAATCATGTTAATAACCAAATGACCAAAATGCCCTTCCTTACTAAACTTTCAAAAATTCCACCCATGTCCAATTTTTGTCCATAAACTTAGATATTGGTCAAATTGCTATTTAAAACCTCCTAATTAATATTCCAAAGCAATTTCATACTAAAAACTTCTAGAATGCAAATTTTGCAACTTATTCGATTTAGTCCCTAATTTCAAATTAAGCACTTTATGTATAGAATTTCTTCACAAAATTTTCACACCATCATGCAATCACATCACAAACATCATAATAATAATAAAATAATTATTTCTATCTCGAATTTGTGGTCACGAAACCACTATTCCGATTAGGCCCTATTTCGGGATGTTACATTTTAGGTTCCAGGTTCTATTATGTGTAGACCTAGTGGGCTATACGTGAGAGGGATCCTGTCCCATATTTGTTTAAGTAAGGTTAATGCAGTAAACGTCAACAGCACTTAAAAAATTGTTACCCAAGGGATCTTATCCCATATTTGCATTTTCATCAGCTTTTGCACTATTTTCAGAAGAAATATGTTAGTTTCTCAATAACTTTTTGAACAATATTCCTTAGCAAACCTAGAACTGTGAAAATATATAATATCAGTAATGACAATATATAGCAAAAAATAAAAAAAATATATAAAAATACACAGATTTTACGTGGAAACCCTTTTGGGAAAAAATCACTGGCAGAAGAGAAGAAAATTCACTATGTCAAATTCGAATGATTACAATAGGAATAGACTATGTCTATTTATAGGCTTGTAAAGCCATATTCTAATAGGATTGAAACACCTTATCGTAATCAATATAAAATAGATGAAGTTTAATAAGGTTTAAAAAACATTATTCTAAAATAAAATAAAAGAAGTCTAGTTCTATTTGGATATTACTTTTATTTTACTTTCCATCGTATTTTATTTAAATAAGAATTCGGGTCACTTAATTCTAACAATCTCCACCTTGACACGAATTCTCAATAAACAAGTTCTTCATCGCGAACTTTCAACAAACAAGTTCTCCACCTCTTCCATAAAACCCTTTAAGGGTTTAACTTCAACAATGAGCACCAACCAAGTCTAAGCATTGCTCAAACTTGGTTATAAGAAGTGACTTAGTCATCATATCTGTAGGATTTTTATGAGTACTAATTTTGCTCACAACAATATCACCACGAGCAAGAATATCACGAGCAAGATGATACCGAACATCAATGTGTTTTGTTCTCTCATGAAACATTTGATCTTTTGTAAGAAAGATGGCACTTTGACTGTCACAAAATACTGTATTGATTTGATGGTCTCCATTGAGTTCACTAAATAGTCCCTTCAACCAAATAGCTTCTTTACAAGCCTCAGTAATCGTCATGTACTCAGCTTCAGTGGTAGATAAAGCGACTGTAGTTTGCAAAGTGGCTTTCCAACTGATTGCACAACCTTCAATTGTAAAAACATAACCTGTGAGAGATCTTCTTCTATCAAGGTCACCAGCAAAATCAGCATCAACATACCCAATGACTCCATCTCTAGTTCTTCCAAACTGTAAGCAAACATCAGTAGTACCTCGTAAGTATTTTAAAATCCACTAAACTGCTTTCCAATGTTCTTTACCGGGATTCGCCATGTATCTGCTAACTACACTAACTGCATATGATAAATTTGGACGTGAACAAACCATAACATACATAAGAGATCCCACTACACTAGAGTATGGAACATGTGACATGTACTTAATCTCATCATCTGATTGTGGAGACAAAGCTGATAAAAGTTTAAAATGAGCTGCTAAAGGAGTACTAACAGGCTTAGCACTCTACATATTGAACCTGCAAAGAACTTTCTTAATGTACCCTTTCTGACTTAGGTACAATTTACTTGCTTTTCTATCTCTAAGAATTTTCATACCAAGTATTTTCTTTGCTGGTCCCAAATCTTTCATCTCAAATTCTTCACTTAATTGGACTTTGACCTTTCTTATCCCTTCTTTATCTTTTGCTGCTATCAACATGTCATCAACATAAAGGAGTAGATATACAAAAGAACCATCATTGTTTTTATTATAGTAAACACAACTGTCAAAGCTACTTCTTTTGAAATCATGAGAAGTTATAAAGGAATCAAACCTCTTGTACCACTATCTTGGTGACTGTTTCAAACCGTAAAGGGACTTTTTCAACAAGCAAACATAGTCCTCTTTTTTTGAGACTGTAAAACCCTCTGGTTGTTGCATGTAAATATCCTTCTCAAGTTCTCTATGTAAAATATAGTTTTAACATCTAACCGCTCAAGCTCCAAATCATGCATGAGCACAATACCAAGCAAAACTCGAATCGAACTATGCTTCACAACTGGGGAGAACACATCTGTAAAGTCCACTCCTGGAATTTGACTGTAACCCTTTGCAACAAGCCTTGCTTTATATCTGAGTTCTTCAACTCTTGGAATCCCTTCTTTTCTTTTATACACCCATTTACAACGAACAACCTGTTTACCTTTAGGAAGTTTTACAAGATCTCATGTTTTGTTTTTGTGGAATGATTCCATCTCTTCTTGCATAGCAAACATCCACTTTTCTGAGTCTTCACAACTAACTACCTCAGAATAATTAGATGGCTCTTGATTTGTATCTATATCTTCAGCCACATTTAAAGCATAAGCAACTAGATCAGCCTCAACATACTTCTTTGGAGGTTTGATTTCTCTTCTAGTTCTGTTTTTGGCTATAGAGTATTATGGTGAAGAAACAAGTCTATTCTTAATTTTTATACTGGCTTGAGAAGTCGACTCTGTTGTAGATTCTGTATTAATCTGAAACTCCACCTGTTTTTGATTTTTTTTATTGGAAGAGTCTTTAAGAGATAAGTTAGGTAGCATAGCAGTTTCATCAAAAACAACATCTCTACTAATCACAACTTTATAACCAAGAAAAATATATTTAATGGATCTCGGTTCCAATTTTCCATGATCAACATGAGCATACGCAGGACACCTAAAAATCTTTAAATCAGAATAGTTAACAGGGTTACCAGACCATACCTTTTGTGGAGTCTTTTTCTCAATGGAAATGGATGGAGATCAGTTGATCAAAAAACATGCAGTAGAGGCTGCTTCGGCCTAAAATGACTTTGGTAAGTTGGCATTTGACAACATACATCAAACCTTCTCCATGATCGTTCTATTCATTCGTTCTACAATGCCATTTTGTTGTGGAGTATGACGAACTGTCAAGTGTCTCACGATCCCTTCTAACTTGCACAATTTATTAAACTCATCAGAACAGAACTCTAAGCCATTGTCTGTGCGGAGGTGTTTTATTTGTTTTCCCGTCTGTTTTTCAATCATAGTTTTCCAAGACTTAAATGCGGAAAACACATCGCTTTTTTGCTTCAAGAAGAACACCCAAACTTTTTTGGAAAAATCATCAATAAAAGTTAACATATAATTAGCTCCACCTCTCGAAGGCACCCTGGATGACCCCCAGAGATCAGAATGAATATACTCCAATGTTCTCTTCATGTTATGGATTTCTCTAGTGAATCGAACTCTCTTTTGCTTCCCAAAAATACAATGCTCACAGAACTTCAGTTTGCAAATTCCTTGCCCATCAAGAAGTCCTCTTTTGCTCAATTCTGCCATACCATTCTCACTCATATGCCCAAGGCGCATATGCCAAAGTTTAGTAATATCATCATCTGACAAGGAAGAGGAAGCGACAGCTGCATCACCAGTAATAGTAGAACCCTGCAAAACATATAACTTGATAGTCTTTCTCTGCCCTTTTATCACAATAAGGGAACCTTCGGAAATTTTTAAAACTCCACTTTCAGCTGTGTATCTGTACCCTTTTGAATCAAGAGTACTTAACGAAATTAAATTTCTCTCCAATTCCGGAACATGTCGTACGTCACTGAGTGTTCTGACAACTCCATCAAACATCTTAACTTTAATCATTCCAACACCTGCAATTTTACACGAAGCATTATTTCCCATCAAAACAACACATTTAGAAATTGTTTCGTAATTTGTAAACCAATCTCTATTGGGACTCATGTGGAAGGTGTAGCCCGAATTAAGGATCCACTCCTCGCTCAATTTAGAATTGATGACTGAAGAGACTAGAAGTTCACCATTATTGTAGTCTTCTACAACATCAGCTTCACCGGAATTTTCTGGTTGTTTTCCCTTTTGATTTGCAGCCTCCCTTTTGATCTTATTCTGTAGCTTATAGCACTCAGATTTGATGTGCCCTTTCTTCTTGCAGAAGTTACAAGTTTTACCTCTATTTGAAGATTTTGATCTACCCTTAGATTTACCACGAGGATTCTGTTCTTGTGTCCTTCCACAATCATCATCAGCATTCTGATCTTGTCTCCCACGAACAATGAGACCCTCATCCTGAGAGTCGATTTTAACCACAAGATACTTTTTCTTATTATACGAGGTTAAAGAATCATAAACCTCATCAACTGTGAAAGACTCGTGGCTATATAAAATCGTGTCTCTAAAGGTTGAATAAGACGGGGGCAACGAACAAAGTAGAATCAATCGTAGATCTTCCTTATCATGCTGAACCTCCATGGCCTCCAAGTTTGAGAGAATTTCTTTAAACACTGTTAAGTGTTCGTGCACAGATGCACCTTCCTCCAAACGATGAGCATAAAGATGTTGCTTCATATGCAGCTTGCTGGTTAAAGTTTTCGACATGCATATTTGTTCTAGCCTTTTCTATAATCCAGCGGTGGTCTTCCCCTTCATCACATCTTGCAAAATTTCGTTAGACAAATGTAGATGTAACTGTGTTAATGCCTTTCGATCCTTACGCTTTTTCTCTTCATCCGTTAATGTTGAAGGCATTTTATCTATCCCTAGCAGGGCTTCCTCTAGATCCATCTGCGCAAGAACTGCTTAAATCTTAATTTGCCACAACGCAAATTTGGTGTTGCGATCCAACAGCGGAATTTCATACTTCAAAGATGCCATTATCGTGATCGAGATGAAAAAACTCGGAAGCTCGGATACCAATTTGTGAAAATATATAATATCGGTAATGACAATATATCGCAAAAAAATAAAAATAAATAAATAAAGAACATAAAGATTTTACGTGGAAACCCTTTCGGAAAAAACCATGGGCAGAGGAGAAGAAAATTCACTATGTCAAATTCGAATGATTACAAAAGGAATAGACTATGTCTATTTATAGGCTTGTAAAGCCATATTCTAGTAGGATTGAAACACCTTATCGTAATCAATATAAAATAGATGGAGTTTAATAAGGTTTAAAAATCCTTATTCTAAAATAAAATAAAAGAAGTCTAGTTCTATTTGGATATTACTTTTATTTTATTTTCCATCGTATTTTATTTAAATAAGAATTCAGGTCACTTAATTCTAACAGGAACACTTCATCGGCTGCAGCACAAGTAACTAAAATTGTTATTTCTTTATACAAAGCAAATTTATTGTTTGAAATCATCAATGATAGACTCCTAGCCTGCAAGTAGGAACTTGTGCTTACCTTAGAAATATATGCACTACATTTATATTCAAGAGAATAAAAGATCAACATGCAAAGCTTACATAAAAACTATAATCTATATTACTTGGAATCAGATTTGAGTGTCAGATATGTTTGGCAATCACTTACCCCGCTCACCTTACTGTTAAGAACATCATCCGCTCATTCTTGAGGCCTTCTATGACTGCCTGATTTGAGTTGTCGAGGCACACAGGTCTTTGATGTTGTTGCCATGGAAGGTTCCTCCCCTTGGATATGAGCTGCAGTTGCTTCAAGAACCACTTGGCCTAAGCTTGACTGCGCCCAAGGTAGAGTATTGGAAGTGGCACGATCTGAAGATAGGGCTGCAATTATAGGTGCAGCTCAAACGACGACTGTAAGACTGCGAAAAACACTTAAGACACATGCACCACCACACCAAAAACATTGATTAAAATAGAATATAACACAAGTGATTTACGTATCAAAATATTAATATTTTAAACACGATCTTTTTAAATAAATATTTTAAACATGATTATTTTATTAATAACACAAAATACATAGACTGTTCCATCTAAAAAATGGGTCAGGCCCCCAAGATTTCCAATTTTTTTACTTGTTTATAGATGTAGTCACTTATTTGTAATTTAAATTATCTTTTAGTTATTAAACTTTGAAAATTTATGATATAAACATTAATGTTTTCGAAAGTTACGATACGATTACTAAATATAACAAATCAATAACATTACCTAGTGACCATATTGTAACTTTCGGTTACATTAATGATTATATCGTAACTTTTTCAAATTTAGTGACTAAAACGTAATTTAAAGTATATATGCCACTAAATCTATCATGTATCCCTTTTTTTTTACAACGCAAAAGCATAAGTGGAATATGTTACGGCCTATTAATTGATGTGAGTTATGGAAGATTGCTTAACTAGTTGAACAGTTTCTTTGAACATGAGGTGTGATCCATGTGTCACGGGACACACAAAGAACCATGAAGACACATTTTGATGTTTTCTCTTGTTTAGTGGATGTGATTTGGCCCAATAAGATTGATGTATTACTTGGAAGAGACTTGAGGCTCGTTTATTTAGATTATAGCTAAATTATAAATATTATATTTTAGCAAGATAACTATTGTAAATCCTTTTATAGATGAGAACTAATCTCAGCCATTAATGTAATTTGATTTGTACCATTAGATTTGGAGAAGGTCAACTATAAATAGAGTCATCCCTTTTCATTTATAATCATTTTATCTATAAATAAAGTCATCCATTTTTATTTGTAATTATTTCATTCATGAGTTAAAGAAGATATTGAGAGCATGTACTCAAATCCTTAGAGTGCGATATTTTCCTTTGGCTTTTCCATTTCTCATTGCTCTTTCGTGTAAGTTTGTTTCTGCTTTGTTTCAGTGCCTTAGAAAATTTATGAAAGAATGAATTCTCATTGTTCGAGAGTAGGCTGACTTAGATAGAATTTGAATTTAAATAATGACTTGGCTGCGCTGTTTGTCAAATTAAAGTTTTAGTCCCGTGACGCATGCTCCTTGTTGATATTGATGTCACGGTTCAAGTGGTCATTGTTTGATCAAATTAAGTAAAAAAAAAAAATTAAATTAGTTGAGTTAATAAATCTTGTTTTACTTTTTTTATTTCATTTTAAATTTTTTTAATTTACTCCTATTATTTTTTAGTCCCAATTTTTATGAAATTATAATAACCTTTGTTGTTATTGATATTTATATATTATTAAATAAATATATGATGTTGAAATAAATTTATAAATAAATCATTAAAAGTATCACAACTAATTAACTTTTAAATTTGTTGAAAACTCAATCAATTTAATATTAATAATAAACAAATTGGTTAAACAATATTTGAAAGTGAACCCTCATTAAATTCAACATATATTTTATTTACATAAAAAATGAAATTGATTAAAATAATAAAAGAAAACAAAAAAGTTATTCAAAATTTAAGAATTGCCAAAATATAAGATTTTTTTGGATCAAAATAGGCCTAAAGGTCATTACCTCATACTAACAAGCATCAACAAGTACGAGCCTATGGATATCACTCGGATACTCTATGTTAAAAGGGAAAGTACAACATTTATTAACAACAAGTTTACAAAGGCAATCAGCCACTTTATTGCTTGAATGATTGACCCACTCAATCTTAAAATCGATGAAAGAATCCAACAAATCAAAGATTTCCTTCAAACGAAAACCAAAGATTGAAATGTCCTCACAACAAGACTTAAACCGATTGACTAAACCAGCACAGTTGGTCTCAAGAAAAAGCCCTTATGATATTGTTGTTACGAGCCCATATAATCCTTTCCCTCAACACTTCAGCCTCAGCTCATTCAACATCCATCTTATAATCCAAAATAATTACGCGACCACCTAACACAAAACCATTATGATCTCTCGCACTAATCCTAATACCCACCATCGAGTCAAGAACCACTACATCGACATTAATCTTAATGGCATCATTCAGAGGCCTGATCCACCTATGGGACCTAGGGGGCTGGGGTTCATCGGGGTATGCAAAAGATTAAAGATCTTGAAATTGTCCCCTAAGGTTCTGGCCCATTTCCAAACCAATCGAGCATCATCCTCCTTACCCCAAAACAATACATTATTGCGACCATTCATTCATTCAATAAAACTGTGATGAGATTCTCAAACGCCTTAAGATCCAATAAGTGAGTAGTGTACTCAAGCCAATCAATACAACTCTCATAAGAAAAATCAAGCAAACGTCCATCAAGCCCTCCAAAAGAAAGAACCGCACAGGCTTTAGGACAGTCTTTAAGAGCATGGATAATAGTTTCATCCCCAAGCCTGCACTACTAGTAAGCCCGATCGGAGCCTTGAAAAATCGAGGCTATCTTGACATTAGTCGAAAGTAAGTTATGACCAACCATCGGGATAAAAATATAGATTTTGGGAAACACATGGAGTTTCCAAATAATCCTCCAGAATAAACGATGTGGCCCATAACCCATCTTCTTGAAAATAAGCCAAGAGTAGCTAGATCTTGATGAATAACACCTGGACTTGTTGTATAACACCCCTAACCCTTATCCATCACCGGAACAGGGTTACGAAGCATTACTGAACTTTTTAGATCAAATATGAACATTACATATCATTTAGCATACATATCATAATTTAATCATAATGTCTCTTTTATGAGCCCTTGAAGCCCAAAATATATGTTAGAAACAATTTCAGGACTAAACCGAGTACTTACAAAATTTTTTGCGAAATTTCAAAATTTTTCCTAGGTGCAAGGGACACACGATCAAATCACACGCCCATGTGTTAGTCGTGTGTCTCACACGGTCTAGTCATATGCCCGTATGCCTGGTTGTGTAGACTTAAAATGAACCTTAAACATCAAATTTACCATTCCCTTACAATCTTGGACACCAAGCAACTAAAAAAAACCATTCGTTCAACCAATTCAAAACATAATCAAATACCTTAAAAACATATCAAAACAGTCAACTTAGATACCTATCTAATGTTCCCTCATAGATTCCACATTAATATTATGAAAACATATCATCAAAACATCTATTTAATCCATGTTAATAACATACCAATTTCAATCAAATTTTTACCTAAATCATGAGCACTTAAACATCAATTTGACATACCAATTTAAAGCTTCAAACACAAACACATGCTTATATATATATACCAACCAACATTAAAATTTTAATCTTATTTACAACCAAACCACAAAATAGTTAATATTTAGACACCCTAGGTACATGCCAACACAAAAGAGATATACATCACCACGTTTGAGATCGGATCATTGATGGATTCTGAATTGACGATTACACTTAAGTACCTAACCTGTGCATGAAAATAAAACTGTACGCTGAGTATGAACTCAGTGGTATTTCTATAATCGGAATATTTAAAGATAAGAAATTACAGATATACGATTGAAATATAAACACATATTAATATTTATTTATTACAACAACCATATCATATTTCATTTGTTTCACAAATATCTCAATTCACATACTTGCTATATAAATAGCTTTTCACAATTTATTGCACATTTCTTTATACAATTGCATTATCCTTTCCATATTCATTTCATGAGTATATAACTCATATATTCTATATATTTGCAACATATTTCACATTCTATTTTAAATTTACTATTTCACTTCCATTTCTCATACCATACTATTTCAATATCAATCATAAAACTTTATTATTCATTTACCCCTATTAACACGACTCAGACTCGGACGGATACACAGATCCAACCAAAATACACCAGTTTGGCACTCAGTGCCTCATCGGATAATTCGAAGTAATAATTTGACACCTAATGCCTCATTGGCTAAACCGAAGTAAATTGGCACCCAGTGCCTCATCAAATTAATCTGAAGTAATAAATTGACACCTAGTGTCTTATCGACTCGAAGTCGAAGTAATCTTTGAACTCTTCTAATCTTATGGCATGCCATCTATATCCTACTCAGCCCGATACAATTAATAGGGTTTCAATTACAACAAATATCCAATATTCAATTTCCACATTAATCACATATTTATATAATTCAATTTAATATCAAGATGCTAACACTCACCTTAATTACTTTCCATAATAGTTTAAATCAAAATATAACAATTAATAATTAAATTCGGATTATAAAAATACAAACCAGAACTTCCGAGCTATTCCTAGTCAACTTTATCTTTTCCCTTCTTAGTCGAGGTTTCCGGCACAACGTTAACTACAGAATTAAAACAATTAAAATTTATCAATTCAATACAATTCAATTTTCACATTGAAAATTTTAATTTTTTATTCAACATTGACCCAAATTCCAATTTAATCCCTAAACCAAGACTAACTTTATAATTTTATTCAATTTTCACTTTAAACTAGGTTTAACTCTCTAATTTTACTTAAGTTGTAACGACCCTATAGTCATGGGTATTGGAAAGTGTACTTTCAGGTCTCCGTTTTCGTAAAACAGATTCGTAAATATTTTGTAAAAATATTTACGAAGTTAGTTGTGTGGTTAATTAGGTTTTGATTAGGTAAATTTGTTTAAATTAAGAGTAATTAGGTGTAAGGACTAGATTGCATATAGGGAGAAAGTTGAATTATAGATTAGGGGAAAAGTGAATGGACTAACTAAGCAATTAAGCCATAAATTGACAAATGGATGGTGTTGGTAAATACATGTGTAATAATAATAAACATATGTGTTTAATAATAAAATATGTATTACTTATTAATTAAGTAAATATATTATTATTATTATTATTATTATTATTATTATTATTATTAAAACAAAACAAATAAAAGAAAAGAAAAAGGAATTGAAAAAGAAACAGAGAATAGAACGAAATTGGGGGACAAGAAAGAAAGAAAAAGAGAAAAAACGAAGGAGAAAAGTTAGGGTTTCAAGGGTTCAAAGCTCAATTGGATAGTTAATTTAGTCTATTTTCTTGGAATTTTTATGTTTTTGAAATCCTAGTATTAAATACTACTTAACCTATGCTAAAATTTTAGAAATTATTGGATTTTTAGATGTTGTCTATGTTGAATAATTTGAGTATTAGGGGTTAAATTGATAGATTTTTTAAGTTAGAATTGAGAAATGGATTAAATTGTGGAATAAATTATAAGTTTTGAGTAATAGAGACTAAATTGTGAAAATTTCAAGATTTAGGGATTTATGTGAAAATAGGGAGTTGAATTTAGTCTAAAGTGGAATTTGCATGAAAATAAATAACTAAATGTGAAAAATAAAAGTTAGTCTCAGTTTAGGGACTAAATTGAAATTTAGGCAATATTTGAGTAAAAATCAAAATATTAAATATGAAATTGAATTGTGTTGTATTGATGAATTTTAATTGTTTTAATTTCGTAGTCAACGTCGTACCAGAATCATCGATTAAAAAGGAAAAGAATAAATTCGACGTCGAATAGCTCGAAATTTCCGGTTTGTATTTCTGTAATCCGAAACTAGTTATTAATTGTTATATTTTTAATTTAATGTATATGGTAAGTGTTGAGGTGAGAATTATTGTGTTTTACAATTGAAATGGATTGATTTAATATGTGATGAATTTATTGAATTTATAATGATTGAATTTGTGTGTATATATATATATTGAATATATTGATTATTTGAATTGAAATGAATATTTGTCGTATTTGAAAAGTGAATTGGAACCCTATTAATTGTATCGGGCTGAGTCGGATATAGATGGCATGCCATAGAATTGGAAGAGTTTAGGGATTTCTTTGACTTTGAGTCGATGAGATACTGGGTGTCAATTTATTACTTCAGATTAATTCAATGAGGCACTGGGTGCCAATTTACTTTGGTTTAGCCGATTA
Organism: Gossypium stocksii; assembly: GCA_020496765.1. Taxonomy (NCBI): domain Eukaryota; kingdom Viridiplantae; phylum Streptophyta; class Magnoliopsida; order Malvales; family Malvaceae; genus Gossypium; species Gossypium stocksii. The sequence goes on along the minus strand of CM035631.1, from coordinate 17,959,453 downwards.
GACACTAGGTGTCAAATTATTACTTCGAATTATCCCATGAGGCACTGGGTGCCAAACTGGTGTGTTTTGGTTGGATCCGTGTATCTGTCCGAGTCCGAGTCGTGTTAATAGGGGTAAACATATAATAAAGTTTTATAATTAATATTTAAATGGCATGGTATGAGAAATGAAATTGGTATAGTGAATTGAAAATAAAATGTAAAATATGTTGTAAATACATAGAATACATGAGTTAAATACTCACAAATTGAATATGGAATGGATAGTGCCATTGTTTAAATGATATGTGAACAAATTATAGAAAGCTATTATATAGCAAGTGATGTAAATTGAGTATGGTATATAATGATGTATTCATGAACTCAGTAATGCATGACTAATGCCACTGTACGAATAAATATGATTTGATATGTGAATAACTATTTATATAGCAATTATGCGAATAGGATATTGTTTAATAAAAAAATTGGTAGTCATGATACTAGACACTAATATGTCCTTATAATTTAATTGTGGTTATTATATTATCATGTCTTTAAATATTCGGATTATAGGAATACCACTAAGTTTTGCTCAACGTACGATTTTGTTTTCCGTGCGCAGATTAGGTACAGTGATTTTAAAGAGTTGTAATTGAGGTTGTGAGCATCCATCTCATCATATCTCCAAGTGCCAAGAGGGTATGTTTCAAAATTTGAATAGAAAGACATGTACTTAGAAAGATCAAGTGTGTTCCAAGTAGTAGGGACAAAAATATAATTTATGAAAACTAATTTTTTTAAAAAAAATGTTCAAATATATTAGTGATTAGCCAAAATCGCTTTAGCACAAAATGTAATATTCTTATATCAGGTTCCTTGGATCGAATTGGGTATAGGGGCATTACATAAGTCCTTAAATTTCTAAATTTTCACAATTTAGTCTTTAATACTCAAAATTTACAATTTATTCTACAATTCAATCCTTTTCCATTTCTAACTTAAAAACCTATCAATTTAGTCCCTAATACTCTAATTATTCAACATAGACAACATTTAAAAACTCCATAATTTCTAAAATTTCAACATAGGTTGGGTAGTATTTAATACCGGGATTCTAAAAACATAAAAATTATAAGAAAAATGGATTAAATTGACTAAACAAATTTAGCTTTGAACCCTTAAAACCCTAATTCTCCTATTCTTTCCTTTTTCTTTCTTTCCTTCTCTGTTTCGTTCTATCTTTCTCTTTTTCTATTTCTTTTTCTTTCTTTAATTATTTTTGTTTTATTTATTGTTTCATTTACTTAATATTATTATAATAATATAATATAACAATATATAATATACTTAAACATTAAGTAATACATATTTTATTATTCTATACATATGTATATTATTTTTACACATGTATTCACCAACACCATCCACTTGTTAGAATAAGGTTTAACTACTTATTTAGTCCTTTTACTCTTCTTTAATCTATAATTTAACTTTCACTCTTATGCAATTTAGTCCTTATACCTAATTACCCTTAATTCATACTAATTCACCTGACCAAAACCTAATTAACCATACAACTAACTTCTTAAATATTTATTAAAAATATTTACAAATCTGTTTTACAAAAACGGTGACCCAAAAATACACTTTCCGATACCCGTGACTATCGAGTCATTACAATTCTTCCCCCTTAATAAAATTCGTCCTCAAAATTTACATGAAAAGAGGTGAGGGTACTGAGATCTCATTATTTCTTCTAGTTCCCAAGTCGCTTCTTCTACACTATGACCACGCCATAGCACTTTCACTAACGGAACTCGCTTATTATGTAACTCTTTTACCTCTCGTACTAAAATCTTAACTGGCTTTTCTTCATATGACAAATCAGGTCAAATCTCAATATCTTTCGTTGAAATAACATGAGATGGATCCAATCGATATTTTCTGAGCTTTGAAACATGAAAAACATCATGAATTTTTTGTAATTATGTAGGCGAAGCCACACGATATACAGTTGATCCCACTCTTTTCGTAATCTCATACACTCCAATAAAACGAGGACTCAGTTTCTTTTTTCGGCCATATCTCAAAATTTTCTTCCAAGGCGAAACTGTAAGAAATACCTTATCGCTAACAGAGTATTCAATATTTCGACGTTTCAAATCTACATATGATTTCTGTCTATCAAAAGTCACTTTCAGTCTATCTCGAATTTTCTTAACAATATCTTCTGTTTCTTGAATTAATTCTGGTCTGATCATTTTTCTTTTATTCAATTCCATCCAACAAACAGGTGATCGACATTTGCGACCATATTGTAACACCCTAAATTTTGGGTTAGAAGTTTTAAGGTTTTGTGGTTAGGGTTAGAGCGAAGGGTGTGCTATTGTGTTTAGTTGTGCGTTTAAGTGGCAGAATGGCTAGTGTGCGCGTTTTGAGTGATATATTTTTATATTATTAAATAGTAGACTAACTTTAAGCTTAAATAATAATCTAATTTTATTTTGTTACTTATTTATTTTAGTTTATTATTTTTTATTTTGTTTTGGGATTTTTTTTATTTTGATTTGACGTTCTCCTCTCCCCTCCTTCTTTTGTCTTCTTTTTGTTCTTTTCCTTTTTTCTTGCAAAAAGATTGTCTTGTGGTTTCTGAAATCTTGTTTTTTTGTCATCGAGTTGGTATCTGGACGATCGCTAATCAGGTGTGGGATTCGAACCTCTTTTATTATTTGTGAATTGTTGATTTACTGCGGATTTTAACAATCTCTTTATGTGTTTCGGTTAATGAGCAATTGAGGCTCGTGACGTCTTTAATCTCTTGAGATTTAATGTGAATGGTTGGATTATAAAGTGTCTTGATTGGAGGTCGATTTTACTAATGGAAGACTCAATTTTTAAGCTGTTTGCAGATGTTTTTGTAATCACACAGGTGTCTACATGGGCATATACCGGTTCACACGGCCGTGTGGAATTAGGAATTAGGGTTTTTGGCAAGTTTTGGTGCCACATAGCCTCCCCACACACACAGCCGTGTAGCCGATTTGGGGATTTTTGTCAATTTTCACACGACCGTATCCCTTGGGCACATGGGTGTGTATGTTTGGGAATTAGAGATTTAGTGATTTGGTGCCACACGGTCGTGTGGCTAATTTGGGGATTTAGGGATCCCACACACACATGTGTTTTGGATACATGACCATGTTTGGTGGGCACACGGGCGTGTGAGACCCTCACGCATGTGTTTTGGATACATGACTATGTTTTGGATACATGACCATGTTTTTCGATTTGTTAAACTAAAAGTTTTCTTCGACCATTTCGATGGTTAATGTAACCTCTGGGATTCGGTCTCAACTTCTAGGCTGGGTTTTAGGGCGTTACACATATAAAACTTCATACTGATCCATTTGAATACTCGATTGGAAACTATTGTTGTATACAAATTTAGCCAAAGGTAAGTAACATTCCCAACCTGATTCAAAATCAATAACACAAGCACGAAGCATATCTTCCAAAATTTGAATAACACATTCAGATTGCCCATCAGTTTCCAGATGAAAAGCTGTACTAAAATTAAGTCACGTACCAAGAGATTCATACAACTGTTTCGAAAATCTCGAAGTAAACTGTGGATCCTGATCAGAAATTATCGACATAGGAACACCGTGCAATCTCACAATTTCTTGAATATAAACTTCGGCAAGTTTTTGAAGTGACCAATCAATCCTAACTGCAATGAAATGAGCTGATTTGTAAGTCGATCAACAATTACACAAATAGCATTTTTCTTACTAGCCGATAAGGTAGCTCCATTACAAAATCAATCATGACATAATCCTATTTCCATTCAGGAATATTAATAGGCTGAAGTAATCTAGTAGGAACCTGATGTTCTGCCTTAACTCGTTGACAAGTTAAACATTTAACTAAATACTCGATCACATCTCTTTTCATTCCTAGCCACCAATAAGATTCTCGTAGATTACGATACATTTTTGTTCCTCTAGGATGTAAAGCAAAAGGACTATTGTAAGATTCGTGAAGTACCAACTCTTTTAATTCAGAAACATCTGGAACACAAATTCGGTTACGAAATCTTAGGCAATCATAATCATCAATGCTAAAATTTTCTAACACACTATTCTAAACCATTTCTCTTTTATTCATCAACTTGTCATCTTCTAACTGTGTTCACTTGATCTGATCAAGCATTACCGGTTTAATTCTCAATTCAGCCAATAGACTTCCATCACCACTGATACGGAGCTGAGCAAACATTGCTCACAATTCAATTGTTGTTTTTCTTCTCAATACACAATATTAACTTTACCAGGATAATAATCAATAACACAGTCAAAATCTTTTAAAAGTTCTATCCAACGACTCTGTCTCAAATTTAGCTCTTTTTGAGATAAAAGATGTTTGAGACTCTTATGATCGGTATAAATGTAACATTTCTCACCATACAAGTAATGTCTACATATCTTTAGAGAAAAGACCATAAAGCTAATTTTAAATCGTGCGTCGGATAATTACGTTCATGTGTTTTTAGTTGACGAGACGCGTAACCAATCATCTTCTCGTCTTACATCAAAACACGATCAAGACCGCTCAAAGAAGCATCACTATACATAACAAAATCCTTTCCCGATTCCTGTAAAGCCAAAACCAACGCTTCAGTCAACATCTGGTTCAATTTCTCAAAATTCTCCTGACACTGATCACCTCAGACAAACTTAACATTTTTATACAGCAACTTTTTCATTGGTAAAGCTATTTTCAAATATCCATTTATAAATCTTCGGTAATAACCAACTAATCCAAGGAAATTACGAACCTCTAACACATTCATCGGTGCTTTCCACTGAACAATTGCTTCAATCTTTTTCGGATCAACTCTAATTCCATCTGCCGAAATAACATGCCCCAAGAATACAACCTCTGATAACTAGAATTTACATTTATTAAGCCTCTCATATAACTGTTTCTCCCATAATACTTGCAAAACAATTCTGAGGTGTTGTTCATGCTCGGATTCAGATTTCGAACAAACCAAAATATCATCAATGAAAACTACCACAAACTGATCCAAATACAGTTAGAAAATACGGTTCATAAGATCCATAAATGCTGCCGGATCATTTGTCAATCCAAAAGGCATGACTAAAAATTCATAATGACCATACTGTGTACCAAATGCCATCTTTGGAACATTACTTTCTTTCACTTTCAACTGATAGTAACCTGATCTAAATCAATCTTTGAAAAGACAGAAGCTCATTTTAGTTGATCAAATAAGTCATCAGTATGAGGTAAAGGGAATCGATTCTTAATCGTCAACTTATTCAATTGCCGATAATCAATGCAAAGCCGCATTGAACTGTCTTTCTTTTTAACAAAAAGCATTGGAGCTCCCCAAGGTGATGTACTAAGACGTATAAAATCACGATCCAATAGGTCTTGCAATTGCACTTTTAATTCTTTTAACTTTGTAGGTGACATAAGATAAGGGGGTATTGACACCAGAGCCATACCAGGAAACACTTCAATTGCAAACTCAACTTCCTGATCTGGTGGTAATCCTGGTAATTCTTTAGAAAATACTTCAATTGCAATTGCACTTGTTTGAATACCATTCACCTCAATCTTATCACTATTTTCACTCTGAATAACAAACTTTTTTTTGTAGCAATCTAGAATTACCCCATGCTCCCTAAGCCAATCCATACCCAAAATCATATCAAAATCACCAAATGGCATTTTCAACAAATCAACTGGAAATGTTATATTCTGTATCATCAACGGACATCTCCTACACACCCAATTCACTAACACAAATTGTCCTAACGGACTAGACACCACTATTGACACTCTAGACGTCTCAGATTTTAAACTTCTCGACTCAACCAATTTAGTATTAACATATGAATACGAAGATCCCAGATCTATCAAAGCATAAATAGGTTCTGAATGAATAAAAATATATCTGTCACAACATTATTTGCATCACCTTCCTTACGAGTCGGCACAACATGTAACACCCCTATCCCGTAACCATCGCCGGAATAGGTAAGGGGCATTACTAGACTTGTAACATATATCGGAGCAGTAAAAATTTTAAACTTTTTAATCAAGATTCATCACGTATCATCAATCATCAGAGCATGCTTCAATTGATCAAAAAGGATGCATATAACTATTGGAAGTCTAATTGGAAACATGCTAAAAGATAGGAGAAAATTTGTAAAATTTTCAAAGTTAGGGGCACACGGCCGTGCCCCTTGCCCGTGCTCTTCACACACGGCCGTGTCCCTCTAGACACGCCCAAACCTTTCAGCTTGTGGTTGAATCTGACTTATCCCACACGGCTGTCCAACACGCCCATGGGGTTAGGCCGTGTGTTGCCCATGGCCTAGGCACGCCCGTGCCCTTACCCCGTGGTTGAAACTGTCAAATATCACACGGCTGCCAGACACGCCCGTGTACAAAACAGAGCAGACCGTGTGACTATACTACCAAATTTCACACGGCTACAAGTTACCAGACACGCCCGTGTGTCTAGGCCGTGTACCAAAACTGACCAAAACATCAAGGTGCAGGGGACACATGGTCGAAGTGCATGCCCGTGTTCCCTGGCCGTGTGGCACGTTATAGGCTCGGTTTAAGCCAAATTTGCCACCCAATATGGGTCATTTCTACTAGCCATTAACCAACAACATTTCATGCCATTCTACCAACCTAAAACATACCAATTTCAAGCACAAAATGGACCCAAAATCATCTCAATTTATTCACAAATCAGGCACACCAACTCAAAGGCCTAAATGATCATTTCCATGCACTCATCCACACATATATACATATCAATTATGCAAGTTTATAACCTCATCAAAATCACATATCTTTCCATAAGCACATATAGCTAAAGGACAACTCAAATACTTGATTATAAACACATATGACCCAAGCCACATTTCTTAGCTTGATCATTTACCAAAACATATCATGTTCACAAAAGTACTAGCCTATACATGCCATGACCATTTCATTTACAAAAGGTTTAAAAGTACCAAAGTTTGATAGATAGTGTGATGGCGATCTCCGACTCGTCCGATTATCGAGCTAGCTTCCAAATCTATAAGACAGTGAAAGAAATGAACAGAGTAAGCTTCTAAAGCTTAGTAAGTCCGTAATACAGAAATTAAACCTTAAAAAAATAAACCATTTAAAAATAATCATTAAGGACATAATTGTCCACTAGCATAGGAAATGGTAAAATAACCATTTAAGGCCTTCCACTTATAAAGCCATCATCAAATAAGCCATTTATAAAATAGAACTCTAATTTATCGCTTTACGCGATTTAATCCTTTTTCTTAAATCAACCTGTCAAACGATAAAATTTCTAAACGAAACGTTCACACGGTAATTCTATCATGCTGTAAAACATATTGAAGCAATAAAAATAATATTTTGACTCGGTTAAGTGGTCCCGAAACCACTCGTTCTGACTAGGGTATAAAGTAGGCGGCTACAACTCTCCCCCCCTTTAGGGATTTTCGTCCCCGAAAATCTTACCGGTAAACAGGTTAGGGTATTGCTTTCGCATAGTTTCCTCGAGTTCCCACGTAGCTTCCTCTATTCCGTGTTTACACCAAAGAACTTTTACGAGTGCTATACGCTTATTTCTCAACTCTTTGATTTCTCAAGCCAGAATTTTAATCGGTTCTTCACTGTACGATAAATCAGATTGTATCTCCACATCAGTGGGAGAAATGATATGAGACGGATCAGATCGGTATCTTCGAAGCATTGAAACGTGAAATACGTCGTGAATCTTTTCAAGCTCAGACGGTAACGATAATCGGTAAGCTACAGGTCCAATTCGTTCCATAATTTCATACGGCCGATAAAACGAGGACTTAGCTTTCCTTTTCTGCCAAAACGAAGAATTTTCTTCCACGGTGATACTTTCAGAAATACTCTGTCTCTGACTCGAAACTCTATTTCTTTCCGTTTCAAATCAGCATATGATTTCTATTTGTCTGAAGCTGCTTTCAAACTGTCACGTATCACTTTCACTTTTTCCTCTGTATCTCGGATTAGATCAACCCCGTGTAACTTTCTCTCACTCAATTCTGTCTAGTATAGCGGTGTTCGACATTTACGACCATATAAAGCTTCATATGGAGCCATCTTTAAACTCGTTTGAAAACTGTTATTGTATGCAAACTCTATCAGAGGTAAGTATTTCTCCCAATTACTTTCAAATTCAAGAATACAACACCGTAACATGTCTTCCAGAATCTGAATAACTCTTTCAGACTGACCGTCGGTCTGGGGATGAAATGCTGTACTGAAATTCAATTTCGTTCCCAAAGCCTCTTGAAACTTCTTCCAGAATCTCGAGGTAAACCTCGGATCTCTATCAGACACAATGGATAATGGTATACCATGTAATCACACAATTTCAGATACATATAGTTCCGCTAATTTATCCAAGGAATAATCAGTACGTACCGGTATAAAATGTGCAGACTTCGTCAACCTGTCAACGATAACCCAGATTGCATTTTTCTTCTTCGGAGACAAAGGTAGTCCAGATACAAAATCCATAGTGACTCTGTCCCATTTCCATTCCGGAATCATAATAGGCTGTAATAAACCTGACGGTACCTGATGTTCAGCTTTAACTTGCTGACAGATCAAACATTTCAATACGAATTTTGATATGTCACGTTTCATTTCTGACCACCAGTATTGCTGTTTCAAATCATTATACATCTTAGTGCTACCCGGATGAACTGAAAATCGACTATCATGTGCCTCGTGCAGAACTTTCTAAATGAGTTCACTATTTTTCGGTATACAGATTCTATTTCGGAACATTAAACAATCATCATTCCCTATAGAAAAGTCAGAATTAGAATTAGACTCACAGTGAAGTCGTTTAGCTTGCAGATCGGGATCAGTCCTTTGAGCTTCAAAAATTTGCTACAGAATCAACGGTTTAGCCTTTAGCTCAGCTAAAACAGATCCATCATCAGATAACGTCATTTGGGCATTCAGAGCTCGTAAAGCAAATAGAGACTTTCGACTTAACGCATCAGCTACAACATTAGCTTTCCCTGGATGATAATCAATTACCAATTCATAGTCTTTTAGTAGTTCGAGCCATCTCCGCTGTCGCATATTCAAATCTTTCTGTGACATCAGATACTTCAGACTTTTATGATCGGTAAAAATTCTACATTTCTCACCATATAAGTAATGCCACCAAATCTTTAATGCAAATACTATAGCAGCTAACTCCAGATCATGCGTGGGTAATTCTTCTCATGCGGGTTTAACTGTTGGGAGGCATAAGCTATGACTTTCCCGTCTTGCATCAATACACAGCCCAGTCCAATAGTAGATGCATCACTGTATATAACAAGTTCTTTCCCCGATTCGGGTTGAACTAAAACCGGAGCTTCTATTAACAGGGTTTTCAACTGTTCGAAACTCTCCTGACATTTATCAGTCCACTCGAATTTCACATTTTTTTGTAACAATCGAGTCAACGGCACTGAAATCATCGAGAATCCTTTAACAAATCTTCGGTAATATCCCGCTAATCCCAGAAAACTTCTAATCTCAGATATGTTTCTCGGGGGTTTCCAGTCTATAATAGCAGATATTTTACTCGGATCTACTCTGATGCCTTCCGCAGAAACAATGTGACCCAAAAATCCAACTTCTCGAAGCTAAAATTCACATTTGCTGAATTTGGCAAACAACTGCTTATCTCTCAGAATTTGTAACACAGTTCTCAAATGCTCAGTATGCTCTACCTCATCACGCGAATAAATCAAAATGTCGTCAATGAATATTACAATGAACTTGTCTAAATATGGTCTGAAAATACGATTCATCAAGTCCATAAACACTGCTGGAGCATTTGTTAAACCGAAAGGCATGACTAGAAACTCATAATGTCCGTATCGTGTTCTGAAAGCAGTCTTCGGTATATCTGAATCTTTAACTCGCAACTGGTAATATCCCAATCTCAAATCAATCTTTAAAAATACAGTAGCTCCTTTCAACTGATCGAATAAATCATTAATCCGCGGAAGAGGGTATTTATTCTTCACTATCACCTTATTCAACTGTCGGTAATCAATACACATTCTCATCGTTCCATCTTTCTTTTTCACAAATAATAAGGGAGCACCCCAAGGTGAGAAGCTCGGTCTCGCGAAACCTCTATCCTTCAATTCTTGTAACTGTGCTTTCAGCTGTTTTAGTTCAGTTGGTGCCATCCTGTATGGAGCAATCGATATCGGAGTAGTGCCCGGTAACAATTCAATACTGAATTCAACTTCTCTAATCGGTGGTAAACCCGGTAATTCTTCTGGAAAAATATCTGAAAACTCACAAACAACTGGTACAGACTCAATTTTCAATTCTGTCTTGTTAGAATTCATCACATACGCTAAATACGCATCATAGCCTTTTCTAACATACTTTTGAGCCCTAATGGCAGAAATTACTATCGGTAATTCATTCGAATCATTTGATTCAATCCAAAGAACCTCACCATTCTGACATTTCAATTTTATATTCTTACTTCGACAATTCACAATAGCTTCATGCACATTTAGCCAGTCCATGCCCAGTATTACATCGAATTCGTCAAAAGGGAGGGGCATCAGATCAGCCGAAAAACAATATCTCCGTGTCATCAACGGACATTTCTTACATATCTTATCAACTAACACAGACTTTCCTAACGGATTTGATACTTTAACTACATATCCAGTAGACTCAACATGCAAATTCTTTTCAAACACTAATTTCATACAGATATATGAATGAGTTGATCCAGGATCTATCAACGCAACAATATCAGTGTTATAGAGAGAAAAAGTACCGGTAATAACATCAGGCGACGAGGCTTCCTCGCGTGCACGTATTGCATAAGCTCTCGCAGGAGTACGCATCTCAGATCTCACATTAGCATCTCTCGCCACACTGTGATTTCCACTTTGATTTCCAGTATTCCGAGGCGGTCTACCCCTCGATGCAATACTATGCGTCTTAGTTGATTGTTCCTTGTCAGCTACAGATCTTTCAGGACAATCACGTAAATAGTGATCTAACGATCCACATCGAAAACAAGCTCCGCTTTTCAATCGGCATTCACCAAAATGTTTCCTATTACAATACTTGCATTCAGGTCCGGGAGTTCTCACACTATCAGCACTAGCTACCGAGGTTGCTTGCGGTCTCGAATGGAAAGATTTAACATTTTTATCTCGGATAGATATGCCCGTAGAAGTAGCAGAACGAGGATGAAAATCTTTTGATCTCTTGGATCCAGATTGATACGATTTACCCGCAAACCTCTTTCGAGCCTCTCTGAATTCGGAATCTGCCTTTCTCTTTTCTTTAGCAAGCTCTTTGGCTTTACAGGCCCGATCAACGAGAACTACAAACTCTCTCAGCTCAAGTATCCTGACTAATAGTCGAATTTCTTCATTTAGCCCATCTTCGAACCTTTTGCACATTATTGCTTCGGTAGAAACACGTTCGCGAGCATATTTGCTGAGTCAAACGAACTCTCTCTCGTATTCAGTTACAGACATTCGACCCTGTTTCAGCTCTAAAAACTCTTTTCTTTTCTGATCGATGAATCGTTGACTGATGTATTTCTTTCTAAATTCCGTCTGGAAGAAATCCCAATCAAGTCGTTCTCGTGGTACAACCGAGGTCAATGTATTCCACCATTGATATGCTGAATCCCGAAGCAAAGAAATAGCACATCTCAGGCACTCATTAGGAGTACAAGCCAGTTCATTAAGAACTCTGATCGTATTCTCAAGCCAAAATTCAGCCCTCTCAGTATCATCACCTGCTGAAGCTCGGAATTCCTCAGCACCATACTTTCGTATCTTATCGACATGAGGTCTATTCAATCTTAGAGGATCTATAACTCGTACATTATCAGGGTTAGGTTGTGGGACGGGAGGGGGTGTAGGTTGCGGAGCAGCCGGGTTTGCTCGCACAAACTCACTAAACCAACCAGACATCATTTGGAAGAAAGCTTGTTTAATTTCTTCCTGATTGGCCCCAGGGCCCGATTCAGAAGGCACAGCCCCTTGAGCGGGTGCTGGCGCAATACTTTCAACATCATCAGCTAAAGCTCGATTCGGATCCATTACTATATAAAACAGATTTTCAGAGGATGTCAAGAGATATCACACTATCACATTTCATGTACATGGCATGTATAGCTAGACTAATACTCACTACGGTAGTCCTAGAATCGACTAAATCGTAGCTCTGATACCAACCAAATGTAACACCCCTATCCCGTAACCGTCGCCGAAATAGGTAAGGGGCATTACCAGACTTGTAACATATACCGGAGCAATAAAAATTTTAAACTTTTTAATCAAGATTCATCACGTATCATCAATCATCAGAGCATGCTTCAATTGATCAAAAAGGATGCATATAACTATTGGAAGTCTAATTGGAAACATGCTAAAAGATAGGAGAAAATTTGCAAAATTTTCAAAGTTAGGGGCACACGGCCGTGCCCCTTGCCCGTGTTCTTCACACACGGCCGTGTCCCTCCAGACACGCCCAAACCTTTCAGCCCGTGGTCGAATCTGACTTATCCCACACGGCTATCCAACACGCCTATGGGGTTAGGCCATGTGTCGCCCACGGCCTAGGCACGCCCGTGCCCTTACCCTGTGGTCGAAACTGTCAAATATCACACGGTTGCCAGACATGCCCGTGTACAAAATAGAGCAGACCGTGTGACTATACTGCCAAATTTCACACGGCTACAAGGTACCAGACACGTGTGTCTAGGCCGTGTACCAAAACTGACCAAAACATCAAGGTGCAGGGGACACACGGTCGAAGCGCACGCCCGTGTTCCCTGGCCGTGTGGCATGTTATAGGCTCGGTTTAAGCCAAATTTGCCACCCAATATGGGTCATTTCTACTAGCCATTAACCAACAACATTTCATGCCATTCTACCAACCTAAAACATACCAATTTCAAGCACAAAATGGACCCAAAATCATCTCAATTTATTCACAAATCAAGCACACCAACTAAAAGGCCTAAATGACCATTTCCATGCACTCATCCACACATATATACATATCAATTATGCAAGTTTATAACCTCATCAAAATCACATATCTTTCCATAAGCACATATAGCTAAAGGACAACTCAAATACTTGATTATAAACACATATGACCCAAGCCACATTTCGTAGCTTGATCATTTACCAAAACATATCATGTTCACAAAAGTACTAGCCTATACATGCCATGACCATTTCATTTACAAAAGGTTTAAAAGTACCAAAGTCTGATAGATAGTGTGATGGCGATCTCCGACTCGTCCGATTATCGAGCTAGCTTCCAAATCTATAAGACAGTGAAAGAAATGAACAGAGTAAGCTTCTAAAGCTTAGTAAGTCCGTAATACAGAAATTAAACCTTAAAAAAATAAACCATTTAAAAACAATTCATTAAGGACATAATTGTCCACTAGCATAGAAAATGGTAAAATAACCATTTAAGGCCTTCCACTTATAAAGCCATCATCAAATAAGCCATTTATAAAATAGAACTCTAATTTATCGCTTTACGCGATTTAATCCTTTTTCTCAAATCAACCGGTCAAATGATAAAATTTCTAAACGAAACGTTCACACGGTAATTCTATCATGCTGTAAAACATATTGAAGCAATAAAAATAGTATTTTGACTCGGTTAAGTGGTTCCGAAACCACTCGTTCCGACTAGGGTATAAAGTAGGCTATTACACAACATAAGCTCGAGCTGGCGTTCTAACCTCTGACTGTTGAGTAACAGCATCATTTCCCTTTCTAGCACCCCCTCTCGAAAATGAACCACTTCGACTCAACTCGCAACCTCTAGAAATAAGCATAGATCTCTATAACGTAACAGGTGTAGGATTTTCACCCTTCGGGCAGTCTCTAATAAAATGTTTTGTAGATCCACAGTGTAACACCCCTAACTCGTATCCGTTACCGGAACAGAGTTACGAAGTGTTACCAGAATTTAAAGATCAAGTAAACAGATACTTTATTTTATATAGTATTCATGTCAGGAATCAGACATAAAGTCCCTTATATGAACCCTCGAGGTTCAAAACATGCATTAGAAACAAGTTGGGACTAAATCGAAAACTTTGAGAATTTTTCGTAAAATTTTAAAATTTTTACAAGGTGCAGGGGTCACACGCTCATGTAGGTAGGTTGTGTGGCTCACACGGCCAAGTGACATGCCCATTTCCTAGGTCGTGTTGGCCTTCGATGTGAGGCACATGGTCATGTCCCTAGCCTGTGTAACTCTTTGACTTGCAATTCATTAAAGTGCAGAGGTCACACAGCCAAGCCACGCACCCGTGTGTCAGACTGTGTGATCAATTATGAGCATTTTGTTTTGAAAATTTAATATGCAAGTGACACACAGCCAGATCACACGCCCATGTGCTAGGCCGAGTGTCACACACGGCTGAGACACAAGCTCGTGTCTTTGCCCGTGTGGACAAAATAAGGACATTTCCTAGCCTTATCTCTCACACATTTTGTCTGCCTCCTACACTCATACTTTAATTTGTTCACAAGCCAATTTAAAACAATTAATTCAAGTCAAAACCAAGTCTCATGCATGACATATCATCACATACAACCAATGTACTCTTAAACACCTCAGATGACACTTTACCATCTTGTAAACAAATATACTAACTTACTTAACTTATCAAATTCACTTATATGCATTTTTTACCAAATATGCTAAAATCATCAATATGCCAACATGATATCTATTAATCAACCATTTAAGCATACACCAACATGTTATAGCCTTATTTATACATATCAAAACATGTTTATCACAAGTCATTCCAATGACAGTTATAACCAAAACATTTACATGCCAACATTGGCTAATCAACCTATACATGCCTTTATAACCATAATTGATTTACCATATATACCGAAATGGGCCGATGGATAATGTAAGTGATCTCTGCCAAGCTTCCAATCCAACGAGCTTCCGAATTACAATAGAACAGTGAAAAATAAAATAGAGTACGCATATAATGCTTAGTAAGTTTGTATAACATGGTAATTAACTTACCATTTATTTAAACTCATGATAAACATGCAAAACACATTCAATCTATTTGATCACGAGCCCTAACACAAATCCTCATCATCTTTGTTAGTCATATATCTCATACAAATATCAAGAAAGATGTATAGGCTTAATAATATTTAGATTTCCATGTGCATATACATTTCACATCTTGTATTCTAATAATTCATATATAAATCATATTCACGTATTTCAGGTACATTTTCATAACAATTCATCTCGAGTTCAAATTATTTTATGTCGAAACTTTGCTCATTTAATCATTTGAAACATCAATGTCACACGGGTAGTACACTCAAGGTGTACAAATTTATAAT
This sequence comes from Gossypium stocksii, assembly GCA_020496765.1. NCBI lineage: Eukaryota > Viridiplantae > Streptophyta > Magnoliopsida > Malvales > Malvaceae > Gossypium > Gossypium stocksii. The sequence continues at coordinate 17,943,954 of CM035631.1, read as the reverse complement.
CATGGATGAACATATTCATCAAACTAATTCCATTTTCATATATTATCATCTTGTATTTCCATATATCATGTATCATCATTCTCATGTATTTCAGGCAGATACGTGTAATAATTCATTTCATGTTCATATCTTCTCATGTCAGAATTTTACCCGTTGAATCATTGAAAATATCAATGGATACACAGGTAGTTCACTTGAAGTGTACAAATCAGAAGCCATCAACTCATATTCGGGAATGCTCTTACGAGCATATTAACAGAAAGCTCTCTCTCAAGCCATATAACAGGATGCTCATATGAGCCGTGTAACAGAAAACATATCTGGGCAATATAATATAAAGCTCACAAAGAGCTTATAACGGGTAGCTCCGAAGAGCACTTAACAGGAAGCTCTGAAGAGCACTTATCAGGTAGCTCCGTAAAGTACTTATCAAGAAGCACCGGATAGCTTATAACGAGAAGTTCAAGCGAGCCATATCAGGACGCTCATGTAGAGCTGCGTTTATATGCACGATCACAACCGATTGCATGACAGGACACTTACAAAGAGCTACATTTGTGTCCTCAACATATGCAGGATCACTACCGATCAAATAATAAGACGCTCATAAAGAGTTGCGGTAGTCTGCAACATATGCAAATCATTACTGATCAAAATGCTCGTAGGAACACTATAACGGGAAGCTTGAGAGGGCTTATAACGGGATGCTCTTTCGAGCTATGGTATGTCCACAACATATGTAAGATCAATACCAATCGGGAAATTCTATATCCATCGATTTTCATTCATTCAAACGGGATTTGACATTTTTCGAGTATTTTCCAAATATGTGATCATTTCATATATTTATGAAATTTATAAAATTCATGTAAACATATTCAATTCAAACATATAAATATGTGCAATTTAGTTACACGAACTTACTTCAACAAATGTTTGTGTATGTACAATCTACTAATCCGATATTTTCTCTTTTCCTTGTTCTAACTCAGAATTTGGTCTATCCAGATCTATACGAGTAAATTTAACATCAATTCATGTTCATTTCGATTCAATTCACATCTTTGGAAAAATTACCATTTTACCCCTAAACTTATAATTAATGACGATTTTGTCCCTAGGCTCGAAAAATAAAATTCATGCAATTTAATTCTTATTCCAAGCCTAACTAAATTTCTTATATAATATTTAAAGCCGATGTATTTCATAAAAAATTAGAATTTTCATGAATTTTACAACTTTACAATTTAGTCCTAAAATATAATTTCATAAAAATTTATTTTACAAAAGTTGTTTATCTATTAACAACCTTTCATTTTCTACCATAAATTTCAAATTTTCAGCATATTCATCCATGGAAAAACCTTAATACTTTAATAACTTTACAAATTAGTCCTTGAGATAGCTAAATTAAGCTATTACGATCTCGGAAATATAAAAAATCTTTAAAAACAGGATAAGAAAACATACCTAATTGAGCCAATAAAGCTTGTTTTCTCTTTCCTAGGGTTTCCATGTATTTTTGGGGAAGAAGATGATATAAAATGATGATATTTTCTTTTGTTTATTATTTATCATCTTTATTTTTCATTTTTCCAATTTTGTCATTTTCTTTATTTTATTTTCCATGGATGAATCATCATCCTTAACAACTAAGCATTTTTAATTATCTATTTACCATTTAAGGACCTCAAATTTTGAATTCCATAGCTATTTAATCCCTTTAGCTATTAGAACTCAACTTTTGCACTTTGTGCAATTTAGTCCTTTATCAAATTAAACATGTAATCGGTAAAATTTCTTTACAAAATTTTCATATAACATTTCCATTATACTATAGACCATAAAATAATATTAAAATAAATTTTCCTTCGAGAATCAGATTTGTGGTCTCGAAACCACTGTTCCAATTTCTATAAAAAATAAGCTATTACACACAGCGAAAACATCCTCGAGTTAATTTTTAACATTCACCACGATGCTTTTTCCCACAATGCTTACAATTCGAGATTTTAGGATTTTGAGATGGACCTCGTACACTACTCGTAAACACTGTCGGTTGTCTATCATGGTTTCTATCAGTTCTATCTGATTTAAAATTTGATCTCCAACTACCATGGAATTCTTTTGATCTCTTCGATTGTAGATTTGAACTAGCAGCTCCAGGACGTTTTCCAACAGTACGAGTATTCTCAGTCTTTTTATCAAAACTCAAAACTTGTTCTACCATTCTTGACCTTTCAACTAAGTCTACAAATTCAGTGATTCTGTGTTACCAACTGTACTACAACTCATCTCGTAACCCATGCAGAAATCACTTACAACTGTCAATTTCAGTCGACACAAATTCAACAACATACCTACTAAGTAGCGAAAATTCTCGTTCATAATCAACCACAGACATTTCACCTTGTTTCAACATCAAAAACTCTTCTTTTCTGTCTTCGATATACAATTCACCAATATATTTCTTTTGAAATTCCTTTTAGAAGAATTCCCAATTTACCTTATTTGCGGCTACGTGTCACTGACTGCCATTAAGTATATGCTTCTCCTTGCAGTAGAGAAACAACACATATTAAACTTTCTCGTGGATTACACTCAAGTTTCTGTAAGATTCTTTTTGTAGATTCAATCCAAATTTCGGTTGTACAAGGATCAACTCCTTTTAAACCCCAAAATTCAGTTGCACCATACTTACGTAATTCTTTAATCGGAGCTCAACGAACAGTAGGGGTAGATGTCGTAGCAGATGTGGCTCCCACCACTCGCTGAAGAGCATTAGCAATAGCTCTAAGTAACTGTGAATAATCCCTTTCCCCAATTTTACCTCGTTTGACATTAGGTTGTTGATTACTAACTGGGTTAACACTCGGTGTTGTCGATTCGGTTTCATCTAATTCATTGGAAACATCATCGTCGATATACATTTCTTAATCAACATTATCATTATAATCATCCGATATTTTCAACTATAAAACAAAAACAAATATATATATCAACATCCAGATCTCGACTTAATTCGACTCAATTATGACATGTACCTTTAGACTCAATTTTGAGCTCGATTTAGTCCGAGATCGGCTAAACCTGCAAGGCTTTGATACCACTAAATTATAACACCCCTAACCTTTATCCGTCGCCGAAACAAGGTTACGGAGCATTACCAAACTTTTCAAATTGAATACGAATATTACATATCATTTAGCATACATATCATAATTTAATCATAATGTCTCTTTTATGAGCCCTGGAAGCCCAAAATATGTGTTAGAAACAATTTCAGGACTAAACCGGGTATTTAGAAAATTTTTCGTGAAATTTAAAATTTTTTCCTAGGTGTAGGGGACACACGACCAAACCACATGCCTATGTATTAGTCGTGTGTCTCACACGGTCTAGTCACACACCCGTGTGTCTAGTCGTGTGGACTCAAAATGAACCTTAAACATTAAATTTATCGTTCCCCTACAATCTTAGACACTAACCAACTCAAAAAAAAAAAAAAAAAAAACATTTGTTCAACCAATTCAAAACATAATCAAATACCTTAAAAACATATCAAAACTATCAACTTAGATGCCTATCCAATGTTCCCTCATAGATTTCACATTAATATTATCAAAACATATCATCAAAACATCTATTTAATCCATGTTAATAACATACTAATTTCAATCAAATTTTTACCTAAATCATGAACACTTAGACATCAACTTGACATACCAATTTAAAGCTTCAAACACAAACACATGCTTATATATATATATATATATATATACCAACCAACATTAAAATTTTAATCTTATTTATAACTAAAACCACAAAATAGTTAACATTTAGACACCCTAAGTACATGCCAACACAAAAGAGATATACATCACCATGTTTGAGATCGAGATCGTTGATGGATGCTGAATCGGTGATTACACTTAAGTACCTAACCTACGCATGGAAATAAAACCGTACTCGTACGCTGAGTATGAACTCAGTGGTATTTCTATAATCTGAATATTTAAAGATAAGAAATTACAAATATACGATTGAAATATAAACACATATTAATATTTATTTATTACAACAACCATATCATATTTAATTTGTTTCACAAATATCTCAATTCACATACTTGCTATATAAATAGCTTTTCACAATTTATTACACATTTTTTTATACAATTGTGTTATCCTTTCCATATTAATTTCATGAGTATATAACTCATATATTCCATATATTTGCAACATGTTTCACATTATATTTTCAATTTACTATTTCACTTCCATTTCTCATACCATATTATTTCAATATCAATCATAAAACTTTATTATTCATTTACCCCTATTAACACAACTGGGCGGATACATGGATCCAACCAAAACACACCAGTTTGGCACCCAGTGCCTCATCGGATAATTCGAAGTAATAATTTGACACCCAATGTCTTATCGGCTAAAACGAAGTAAATTGGCACCCAGTGCCTCATCGAATTAATCCGAAGTAATAAATTGACACCTAGTGTCTCATCGACTCGAAGTCGAAGTATCCCTGAACTCTTCCAATCCTATGGCATGCCATTTATATCCGACTCAGCCCGATACAGTTAATAGGGTTTCAATTCACTTTTCAATTGCAACAAATATCCAATATTCAATTTCCACATTAATCACATATTCATAGAAATTCAATTTAATTCAAGATGCTAACACTCACCTTAACTACTTTCCATAATCATTTAAATTAAAATATAACAATTAATAATTAAATTTGAATTATAGAAATACAAACCAGAACTTCCAAGCTATTCCTCGTCAACTTTATCTTTTCCCTTCTTAGTCGAAGTTTCCGGCACAACATTAGCTACGGAATTAAATCAATTAAAATTTATCAATTCAATACAATTCAATTTTCACATTGAATATTTTAAATTTATATTCAACATTTGCCCAAATTCCAATTTAATCCCTAAACCAAAGCTAACTTTATTTCTTTACATTTATCTATAATTTCATTTAATTTCCACTTTAAACTAGATCTACTCTCTAATTTTACTTAAGTCCCTGAATTTTTAAATTTTTACAATTTAATCTCTAATACTCAAAATTTACAATTTATTCTACAATTCAATCCTTTTTCATTTCTAACTTAAAAATCTATCAATTTAGTCCCTAATACTGTAATTATTCAACATAAAAAAAATTTAAAAACTCAATAATTTCTAAAATTTCAACATAGGTTGGGTAGTATTTAATACCGAGATTCTAAAAACATAAAAATTACAAGAAAAATGACTAAATTGACTAACCAAATTGAACTTTGAACCCTTAAAACCTTAATTCTCCTTTTCTTTCCTTTTTCTTTCTTTCATTCTTTGTTTCGTTATATCTTTCTTTTTTTTTTTTCTATTTCTTTTTCTTTCTTTAATTGTTTTTGTTTTATTTATTGTTTCATTTACTTAATATTATAATAATATAATATAATAATATATAATATACTTAAACATTAAGTAATTCATATTTTATGTTTATATGCATATGTATATTATCTTTACACATGTATTTACCAACACCATCCACTTGTTGGAATAAGGTTTAATTACTTATTTAGTCCTTTTACTCTTTTTTAATCTATAATTCAACTTTCACTCTTATGCAATTTAGTCCTTATATCTAATTACCCTTAATTCATACCAATTCACTTAACCAAAACCTAATTAACCACACAACTAATTTCGTAAATATTTATTAAAAATAGTTACGAATTTGTTTTACGAAAACGGTGACCCGAAAATACACTTTTTGATACCCGTGACTATCAGGTCATTACATGTTGTGAAACCAAACAATCCAATCCGGTAGACCATGCTGAACAATTAATAAGGTACATATATGATCACTTATCCCGTCACTATAAAGCTCCTCCACCTGATCTCTATCCCACTCACACGAGTTAGACATCCACAACTCATTCACCAAGCCGTCCCAAAGGCCATTGAAGGAAGTCCTCAAAAATTACAATCAAGACCTTCAAAGCCTAATCTTTCAATCCCGAACCTAGCAGCCATGCCATCGCCTTTTTTCCATCCAAACCTGGTCTCAAGTGCTTTAACCGTATACAAAATACTCATCCAAGAGAATAGAGGCTTATCAACCGCCTTAGAGTGGAGCACATCCCCATCTGGAAAGTACTTAGAGCATAGAATACGGTAACATAAAATATCCTTATTATTGATAAGTCGCCACACTTGTCTCCCGTGGAGTGCAATGTTGAAAAGCCTCAAGTCCTTAAAATCGAGACCACTTATACCCTTAGATGTATATAAAGAGTCTCACGCCATCATCTTCCAACCAAGATCTTTTTTTTTTTTTGCCCACCAAAAGCTCTTCATTCTTGAGATCATCACATCAAGGGTGCCCCTAGGAATAGAAAAATCGAAAGCCCATAAGTAAAGATTGAAAAACTGATTTAATGAAAATTTCCTTACCACCATAAGATAAAAGACTTTTAGCCTTTTATCCTAAGAGAAAACCGATCAATAATGTAATAAAAACCCTGGTCTTATTCTTGCCAATGATCAAAGACAAGCCTAGATAGTTATCCATGGACTCGAGAACCCGCATACCCGAGATACCACTCAACTGCGCTTTTTGATCTCTCAGAGTTTTAGGGCTGAAATAGATAATGAACTTGGACGAACTAACCTTTTTCCCAAAAATCATCTCCAAGTAGTGGAGGACATCCTTAACAGTCTTAACCTCCTCCTTCTTATTACAAACAAAAAAGAAAGCGTCATCCGCGAAAAAAGATGATTAATCTTGGGATCATTTTGACTGACCCTAATCCCCCGGATCTTCCCCTCCATTTGGGCCCCCAAAAGCAATCTAGAGAGTGCTTCCATGTAGAACAAGAAAAGATAGGGCAAAAACGGATCTCCCTGACAAAGTCCTTTACAGAATAATCACATCAGTGAGGGAAACATTACATTTAACAACATAGCTCATAGTACAGACACACTGCATAATCGATATGACCCAAGAAACAGAAAACCCTATATGAATCATTACTTTATTTAAAAAGTCCTATTCGACATGGTCATAAGCTTTACTCATGTCAAGCTTAATAACAAACCCTTTAATCGACCCATTTTTAAAACCCTAGAGGTAATGCAAAAACTCGTGAGCGATGAGAAAATTATTATAAATCATACGCCCTGACACAAAAACAATCTAGTTCTGACTGATGCAAGTTGAAAGAACAGTTTTTAATCTATTAGCTAAGACCTTAGAAATCATCTTGTAAATAACCCTACAAAGATTGATGGGCTGGAAGTGAATCATATCCTTAGGATCATCAATTGTGAGGATAAGAACAATAATGATTTCATTAATATCATTGATATCTCTATGCCTATCCAGAACCTCATGACAAAGCTGGAGCACATCCTTACCAACCACCCCTCAATTTTCCTTACAGAAAATGCCTGAAAACTCATCGAAACCCAGAGCCTTGCGAGGATCTATTTGATTAAAAGCTTTAATAAGCTCCTTATCTGACACACAACTATCCAACGCATCATTCATATCAAAAGTGATACAATTTGGGATCAAAACCAACGCCCTCTCAATTTACCACAAGCCTCGGTTTTAAAAAGAGAGTGAAAGTAATCCCAAGCCACCTGGCGAACACCTATAGGATCAGAAACCCAATTACCATTAGAGTCATGCAAACCATCGATCTTGTTCTTTTTATTTCTCCTAGAAGCCTGAACATGAAAAAAACGGGTGTTCCAATCTCCCTCTTTAAGCCACTAAATCTAAGACCTCTGAGCCCAATACCGCTCCTCCACCACATGCAAGCTACCCAACTCTGCCTGAGAGGCTCGCAATCTCTCAGCATTGGACTCCAACATCGAATCATCCATAAATTTATCAATCCTATCAATTAAGCGCCACATGCGATCTTGCCCCTTTTTAAATCGCCTAAACTGCCATCTACCTAAATGAAGGTGGATGCGGTCAATTCTAGTCAACACATCCCTATTATATTGATCCCAAACTCTTTTGATCATATCCTTAGCCTTGTTCTCCTTGGCCCAACAAGCCTCAAACTGGAAAGATATCCTCGGATCTCTCATGTCTTCCCTCGACTTTCTACCTAGAGTATCAAGCAAGATGGCATCATGGTCCGAGCAAGTCTGACGAAGCACGCTCGAGGATAAAAACGGGACACAGCCCAACCAAGAAGCTGAAACTAAGAATCTGTCAAGACTTTCCCTAACCTCCCTATTCTTCTCGTGATTATTTATCCAAGTGAAGCACCTTTTATCAGGCTTGACATCAACCAAGGCAAGCTCATCCATAACCATCTGGAAATTATCCATGGCCACTCTAGGTCTGTCTCCCCCCATACTTCTCTGCATCATCCATCACCTTATTGAAATCACCCCTAACGACCCAATCCCCACTCATAAAAGTTTCAACCCTCCGAAGAATGTTCCATGACAAACGTATCTGATTAAGGTCAAGGTAACTATAGAAGCCCGTAAAACGAATCTAATTATTCCTCTCCATCTTAACCACATAATCCACATGATGCTTAGAGTAATTCTGAATAGTCACGTCAACCTTATCCCTCCATAATAAAGCAATCCGCTTTTATGACCATCTAGATCCACAAGAAAATAACTATCCATTTTACAATCAACCCAAATATGCTCAAACTCATTAGCCCGAAGCTAAGTTTTACTCAGAAAAACAATATCAGGGTTATTGATAGTAAGAAGTTGTTTCAACTCACAAGTTGTCGCAGGGCTCTAAGAGGGATTGATCGCCAACTGCCGCCTTGAAGGGAGACCCTCCTTTCGATAATTTTTTACGGACCATTCTGATCGGGCTCTCATCAATAGCTTCCTCATTCCCAACCTTACTCTTTTTACGTTTATTCCTGATTCGCCTAATCCGATCAATACGCATACCTGACGAGGAGTAAGAATATGATATCTCATCCCTTGTCCTAGTCATATCCTTGCCCTTCTATCCCATCATGTAATCACCCTTACCAACTGTGTTTTCTGACCTTCCCTGTAATACCCCTAACCCTAAACCGTCACCAAAATTGGGTTACAGAGCATTATCAGATATTTCTGATCAAATACGAATATTATACAAATAATTAGCATATGTATTATAAATTAATCATATTGTGCCTTAAATGGGCCCTCGAAGCCCAAAATAGACATTAGAACCAAATCGGGACCAAATCCGGCTCTCTAGAAATTTTTCGTGAAATTTTAAAATTTTTCCTAGGTATTGGGCTCACACACCCGTGTGGCCAAGCCGTGTGAGCAACATGCCCATGTCCCAGGCCGTGTGGCAGCATACTCCCGTGTCCCTAACCCGTGTAACTCTCTAACTTGTAATTCTATTTAATACAAGGTCACACGACCAAGTCACATGCCCGTGTGCTAGGCCGTGTGCCTCACACGGCTGAGCACACGCTAGTGTCTCTGCCCATGTGCCTAAACCTAGACATTCTGTTTTAAATTTTTAGGGTGCAGGGGACACACGGCCAGTTCACACGCCCATGTACTAGCCGTGTGTCTCACACAGTCTGGTTACACGCCCATGTAATAGGCCGCGTGAACTCAAAATGAGCCTTTTATAACAAGTTAGCCAACCCTGCAATTCTTGAACCTCAAGCAATTTAAAATCCAACATTTCAACCAATCCAAATTATATTCAAATTCATCTAAAACATATCAAAAACATTATCCTAATAACCTATTCGATACATTTTCATAGATACCTCACATATATTATTCAAATCAATTCAAATGACTTCATTCAATCAAACTCAAGTTTCCTTACCAAAACATACCATTCCATAAACTTAACGTTTTATATATATGTTGTATTTAACCATTCAAAGTCGTTTATAACATCATTTACAATTATATCACAAAATGACCTATACAACCAACCCAGGTACATGCCATTTTACAAAAAAAAAAAAACATACTTCACCTCTTTATTGAGTTCGGGATCGACTTTGGATGCTAGACCAAAAATTTGACTTTACTTAACCTGCGCACGGAAACAAGTTGTACGCTGAGTATACACTTAATGGTATTGCTATAATTCAAATGCTTAAGTAAATTAATTAAACATGCACAACCAATCTTACAACCAAATTTTTCTTTCAATAAATCACTTATCCATTAAACTTTCAATTTCTTAATAATAGCTATCTTAAATATCCTTTCTTCATTTGATTTACATATCAATATCCATTTCATTCATTACATCAATAACTAATTTATTTTCATATCTCAATTCAATATCTCATTCCATTTCATATTCAAAATCATTCCATATTATTCAATTTTCCAATTTATTTATTTACCCCTATTAATAGGACTTGGACTTTGACGGATACACGGATCTAACCAAACACACCAGTATGGCACCCAGTGCCTCATCGGATAATTCGAAGCAATAGTTGACACCTAGTGTCTCATCGGCCAAACCGAAGTAAATTGTTACCCAATACCTCATCAAATTTATCCGAAGTAACAGTATGACACCCAGTATTTTATCGACTCGAGGTCGAAGTATCCCTAAACACTTCCAATCCTATGGCATGCCAACTATATCTGACTTAGCCTGAAATAGTTAATAGGGTTTCCAATTCACTTTCAAAACAATCATTATTCACTGTTCACATTTCAATTTCAATCAATAATCACATTCAATCCCACCATATACACTTTTGAAATCAATTCCATTCAAATCAATACCATCATATAAGTTACTTACCTCATTTTACTTAGCATGCTTTTTGATTTAAATACAACAAATAATAATAACAAATTTTAAATTATAGTAATACAAACCATAAGTTTTCGAGTCACTCTTCGTCCACTCTCTTTTCCGGCCGATTTCTCCAGCACGACGTTTACATTAGCTATGGAAATTAAAACAATTAAAAACTATCAATACAACACCAATTCACATCTAATACTTCAATTTTTATTCAACTTTTACCTAAATTCCAATTTAATCCTTAACTAAAATTATCTTCATTTTTATCACAATTTATACTTTATTTTTCACTTAAATTTCACTTATAACTAAACTTAACTCTTTAACTTTCACCATAAAACCCTAATTTCAAAATTCTTTCAATTTAATCCCTATTATTCAATACTTACAATTTGTTTTACAATTTTATCTTTTACTCAATTCTAACTTGAAATTCTATCAATTTAACCCCTAATTCTTCAATTTATTCAACATGAATTATGTCTAAAAATCCACTACTTTCTAAAATTTTAACATAAATCAAGTAATACTTAGTTCTAGAATCATAAAAACTCAAAAATTATAAGAAAAAGAGCTAAATTGACTTACCAAATTAACTTTGAACCTTAGAACCCTAATTTTCCTTTTCTTTTTCTTTATCCTTTCTTCTCCCCTGTTTCGTTTCTGCTTGTTCTTTCTTTTATTTCTTTTTATTTCTTTTATTATTTATTTTAGTTTATAATATAATATATAATATAATAATATAACTTAATTAAAAAAATCTCATGATTTTTAATTAAAAAAATCTCATGATTTTTATGGTTATGCAGCCTTAATTTTGAGAATTGGCATAATTGCCTATTTAGTCATTTTTCTTAATTACTCTTAATTTAAGCTAATTTACCTAATTAGAACCTAATTAACTGCACAACTAACTTCGTAAATATTTTTAATAAATATTTAAGAATTCGTTTTACAAAAATAAAGACCCGATAACACACTTTCCGATGTCCGTAAATTTTAGGTCATTACATTCCCCCTTCATGTCCGCTCCTAACCTCAAAGGTTTCGATCTCATTCCGCCACGTACTCATACCCACATTTGATTGCCCTATTTGGGCCCTTAACCAATTCCCAAATTGAAATTTCGGATTTTCAACCCTTTTGACCCTTTCATACTGTTTATATTTATGAGTGTGATGTCCTATACAACCACACAAATAGTAGAAAGTTGGAAGACATTCATACTTGATAATACACAAAAATCTCTTCTCCATCAGCCCCAACCAAATAAACTACCCGCTTCAATGGTTTAGAGATGTCCAATTTAACTCTTATTTTAATATATTCCACCCAACATCCATCCCTATCCCTCCAATCGATGGCCAAAACCTCTCCTATAGCTTTCCCAACATCAAGGGCCACCTGGCGATCCATTTTTCCCAATGGAATATTGAAAATTCGAACCCAAAAAGGCACATAAATAAAGTTATAGCAACTCGTATCTTGTCTGTTCACAAAAGGGACCATGGAAAATAAGCTTTGATCAAAACTCCAATAGCCAAATTAAGGATCCTATCCCTATCATCCCTCGAGCCGAATTTCACCAAAAACAGACCACCTATCATAGCCACAAAGTTAACCTGTACCATAGTGATTTTAGCACCCGATACATCGCCTCTCGATTAATCTTTCCCCCCGAGATAAATTTCCCAACAGCCCAAGCTTTAAATGCCTACATGTCTGATTTTGTCGAGCCTTGGCAGACCACCCTTTCTTTTTGAGATTCTGAAAACTTAAGATTCGCTAGCAAGTCATTTAACTCGTCAGCCATCGCACCCCAACCCAGCAACACTCAAACGGATCACACCAAACCAGGACCAGCCCACCTCTTAAGAGAATAAGGCTCAATGAAAAAAGAAAATTATAAAAAAAAAGTCCCTGTACAGTCCTTTTACAACCCAAACAATAAAACCAGCTTTACAGGGAAATGCAAAAAATGAATACTCCGTCGAAGAAAACAGCGCCAAGAACATCAAATCGAAACAGGGGCCACCTCCCCCAACCCCCGCCGGAAAGAGCCTCTGAACCACGACACCAAAGACAAACGACACAAGAAAGTAGAGCAAACCGCACAAGAACCAAACAGTAAGAAAGAAACTTAAAACTACAGCAGAAAAACACCATGAACAGAAAACAATCGAAAAAACCAAGCAATCACAAGAACAAAGCAACGAAACAAAAGGGAAAAATCTCACCAAAACAAAATTAAACAGTCCGTTATACAGTCCATATACAAAACATTAAAACTGGAACAAAATACAAAAAACAGAAAAAAAACTAAACGAGAAAAAAAAGAACCGAGGCGAAGCCCGGGCAGGAGGACCACCACCAGCAATCCGAAGCAACACCAGCCCAGATGCACCAGCCGTCAAAGAGGAACCAAGAAAACATCCACCCCAAAACACCGAGAGCGAATCACCCCCCGATCAGTTCACCAATAGAAAGGAAAACAAGAAGAGAACGAAGCAAAACCACACAGTCGCATCAACACCGATAAGAGGCGAACGCAAGCTTAAGGGGACCAGTCTTTAAAGAACACCAAGAAAGAGCATAGACGTCCCACCTTCTGCTTCGAACGGAACAGACACCCTGATCAGAAGGCGAAGCGAAGCACAACGGAGAAAACTCGCAAAAACCACGTCAGAAAGAGATATAGAGGAAAAAGAAAAAAGAGATGCAGTTCGAAACAAAAACCAAAATAAGATCAAGAGCGAAAAACAGGAAACAAATCAAGGATAAAACAAATGAAAACGCAAAGTTAAAACTACCTAAAAGCAAAAGAAACAGAAACAACAAACACCAAAGACGACGTCAATAAAAGCCAGTAACTACCAACTAAAATAACGACTAAAGAAAAGAAAGAACGTAAAAAACATGCAAAAGAAAATAAAACGTAGAACATAAAAGACAAAAACCACCGCTCAACGTCACCGTCAAGAAACAATTGCCGAAGCTTAGCAACTCCCCACCACTCCTTCCCGAGGAAACGACAAAAGCACCGTTCAAGAGGAAACACCGCCACCGCAGCACAGCAACAAGACACAAAACACCCGAGAGAGTAACCTCGAACCACAAAACACCCTACTCAACCATCCAATTGTTCATAAAACGAACAAAGACGGACCAAAAAAGCCAAACAAAACAAGAATGAGAATCGCCAAAATCTCGGACGCCAAAATATACGATTAACTACGAAAGAGGTGATATATTTCAAAATGTTAGACAATGTTAAGAATGTAAAATTATTCTTATATTTCAAAATCTTTACATTAATAGAAATGTGAAATAATCGAATTTTTTTTTAAATTGAAATATGATAATCACATTTGCAATATCTAAATATAAAATTACGTTAATCAAACAATCAAAAACAAGTTAACCCTTAATCATTTTTAGATGGCTCTTATCCTTTTGTTTCAATTTATATTTAATTTAACATTGAAGCATTTGTACGAATGGAGTGTTGGATGAGAAAATTTATAATCATCCTACGTTGGCTCACTAAAAAGTTTATTCAATTAAAGAGTTAAACATAACATATTTATTTAAATTTAAATTTAGAACAATATGTAAAAATATAGTAAAAAAATATTTTTTCAAATTAATATAATGACAATTACATATTTTGTCAATTAAGTCTTTATTTTTTGTTGAGTTAAATTTAAATTTAAACATTTTTTTTTTTAAATGTCAAATTTAACTTTTTTTTATGACAATATAAATTAAAACTTTAAATTTTTAAACATAATAATCTACATGTAGTTCATACTAACTTTTTAAATTTTTATAAAATTTTTATAATTTTATTTAAATTGAATTTTTTTAATATTTTATAATTATTAAATTATTTATTAATATAACATAAAATAAATAGTGCAACATTAACAGGAAACAAATGTATACTTTATGTAAATTGTCATACCAATATCGTTAAAAGATTAATATTTTAATCAATATTTCTGTAAAAAAATTAATTTGATTACTATTTCAAAAAGTTAATAACTAAATTTAACTAAAAGAAATCAAATTAACAAAAGATGTAAAAACATTAAGTGGTTAAATTTATCATTAAACCAAAAATAATTAATAAACTTTAAATTTAAAAAAAATGAGTGAATCTCGAGGTTAACTTAAAACACACAATAAAATATATTAAAAACATGTCCCTGTTTGCGGGGCTGCATCATGACTCGACTCCCATGTTACCAAAGGAAGTTCAAGTTGGACATGAGCCTAATCTGTCAACTATACTACATAAGCAGTTCTTAGTTGACATGAGCTTGAATTCTAAATGTTACATGAATGCAGTTTCTTCCCAGTAAGGAACCTGTTTCCTGGCTTGGGAGCTGAATATTATTTAACATGGAATTCAATTATGTAGAACACAGAACAATACAGACAGAATTAAACACTACACTCGGCAAACCTAATCCGATATTATGGAGATGCATTCTTTGCTCCCCCCCCCCCCCCATGGGTACTGCTCCTTATAGGCAGTCAGCAAATTATTTCCTGTGATAAAAAGAAAAAAAAGGAAAATGATAAGTTATTCATTGTTTGCTAACGATTACCTTTAATAAGATTAGTTAATATATTGTTTATAGTAACAACATTATATTAAATGCAGAAGTTGACAACTTTATTCACCATTTCTAGATCATGACTGAAGATATTATAATTCTATATATATAGTAACCTTTAAGAAAATTTCACTCCTTTCAACAATAACTACCTGAAAAACAAATTGGCGACCTTCAGGTCATTCCTCGCTTGCGTTTAGCGTTGTCCCAAAGCTTCAGTAAGAATGTAACACCCTCTTTCAGGGTTGCCTTTCTTCCTTCTCCGTAATTCCACAACTCAGAAATTATGTACCTTCCACTTGGATTGTATTCATTTATTTCCTTTATGGCTGAAGTAACTGACTTATACGCTTCAATACCCATCTGATCCTTCAAATCTCTCAACTTTTCATCTTCATCATCAATCACTTCCTGACAGGGAAATACCGACATTGAGCAAATCATTCAAACTGATGGAAACAGTACAAAATGGAACAAGAAACAAGCAAGATGTATTTCACAAAACAACTTTGCATGGACTTCATATCTATTATATTAAAGATTTTTCATCAGGAACTGCATTAACATATCCAACTAACAGAATATATATGTATATATATATAATTTTGGGCATGGTTCACTGACATGCTTCAAGGTTTACCAATTTTAACTACATTTACCTTTTAGGCTAGCAGGCTTTAAGTGTTAGCTTTACTGGTTGTTGGCTTGGCTTATGGCTGCCTACCTAAATTTACACTGTATACGAGCTCTCTCTCTCTCTCTCTCACACTCTCTCTATATATAATATCCATGCAAACGAACATGATTTATCATCCAACCTAAATTTGAGGAAAGTAGACGGAAGGGAATTAACAGCAAAAGTTTCATGAGAGTCATGAAATGAAGACCTGATATTCTTCTCCTCCTTCAAGCTTAATGCGTTTAAAAGGATGCCAGTCAGGATCCTTCAGATATTCTTCCCACAATGAGCAGACTTCTGAAGCTCTCTCCTCTGCTAGTTCCTCATTATACCTTCTTTTCATGGCTTCAAGGAACGGTTTACTGTCAAGCTCTCCCATTCTCTTGACACCAATTTGTGAACGGGTGGATATTTCTTTTAATCCCTACAAAGTGAATGAATCAGTGCTTCCTGAATGGCAAGAAAAGCTTGGGATGAGCACACAAAAGGCTAAAGCAGACATTTTCAGGAATGATATTATAAACACTAAAATACTTCAGAAATCAAGTAGCAGTTATAAACCTCACAATTCTCAGTAGAAAACAGTTAAAAGAGTAACCAGTTACGATCATTTCCTTTTAAGAGTTATAAAGTGAGCAGATCATCTCATAAAAGGCACAGAAATAGAACTGTAGTATTCCTGGAAAAAATCATTTACACAATTAAAGGAAATTGCCTGATCAAATTAAAAACAAGCGCATCATCCAATTTTTTGAATGTATCAATTAATTTTTAATGAAGAAAAGCATTCAAATGCAACCAATATGATAAATGCCAAGAGAAAATAGTAATTGCTTGCACTACTATACATTAGACATCATTTATTTGGCTTATTTATTTCCTTTTTCTTTCTTTTTCTCTTTTTGCAATAGAAATCACAGTCCCGATATCCATTACCTGGAAGACTTTCAAAATGAAGGACATCTCTATGATCATACAAATAAGATGGGAGTTCACATGACCTTTTGGGTTCATGCAGTAAGATTTTAAAAATTGAAAAGAAAAAAAAATAAAACTCACATTAATCAATTCTTTGCGAGCATCCTGCAGTTCATCATTGCTCTTGCGCTCTCTTACAATAAGAGTTTGGTTTAATGCTTCTAAGTCTTCAAGCTCTGCCTCTTTTTCTCTCAACTCTTTAAGACTTGCATCCACTTTCTCAAGAACTTCTATATCATCTTCATCTCCCATGTGCCTGATTACATTCAGTGATCCTCGCAGTTGCTCAATTTCCAGTTCCAATGCCTGTTTTTGATCTAATTTTTTCTCAAGTTGAATTATCCTGTTGTGAAGTTCCTCCTTCTGCCTCTGTATAATTAAGGGTCATAACAACTCTCAGCATTCCAAAACTGACAAGGAGTATTCTGGTATCAAAGAAAAAGGCATGAATAGCAAACGAACCTTCTGATCTTCAGCCAATTTCATTACATTTTCATCAGCCCTTTTTTGCTCCAAAGCAGCCAAATGTAGTGCACTATTTTGAACAGCATTCTGGAAGAAAAAAATATGTTAGTCTTGATTTTAAAGAGACTTATTGACTGAAATTCCCAAGCATACGACTAGAAACAAAACATATCAACTGTTTCTGCAAAACAAAATCATGGTAGGAAATAGTTAATGTAGATATGTAAACTGCAATGTGTTTACGTTCATATTCAGGAGAAAGAAGTTTGAAGTTGAAACTCCCAATTTTGGTCCATAACATTGAAGATCAACAACTATATCCACCACATGCATTTCTATCAAGACTGCCAATAAGGAACAACAAAGTTAATTTCAGCACCTGATGCTTCACAAGGATTGTTGCAAAACCAAAAACTCTGTACCAATACTATGAGTTCCGATGGCAGCCATTCCAGAGTGGTCATACGACCTGACTATGAGATGAAAGTAGTACCAAACACACTTGAATATAAAACTGAAGGGATCAACAAGCAAAAGTGAAAATCAAGAATGAAGCACAGCACCTCTTCAAGCTCCTCAGCCAACTTTTTCCTTTCACTTTCATTCAGTGCCTCGCGCTTTTCAAGTTCAACTCCACGCAACTCTAGGTCTTTCTTATGGGATTCTAACTGTGACTTCAGTTTTTCATGGTCACTAAAAATCCTCTGGAAGTGATCCCTTGCACTTACTTGAATCTTTTTAATCTCTGCAAACAGAAGAAACATAATTTTATACCATTGAGACACAGTAATACCTGAAAACACTTTCAAACATAAAAATTAAATGTAACTCCAAAATGTAGTAAAAGAACAGTAATAACATGTAGCAGACTAGAAAGGTGGAACAAAATGAAGACACTGGACTGTTTAACACAGAAGAAAACCAACATATGAATAGGATGCATACTTCACAACCAGTTTTTTTTTTTTTTTTTTTTTTTCAATAAGAAACCCAACCTACATGAGGTGAACAGTAGTATCAGAAAACACTTCCAACATAAAATTTAAAGTCATTCCACAATGTAGCTAAAAAACAGTAATGACATGTAACAGACTCAAAGGTGGGCACTAAACTAAAGACACTGAACAGTTTAAAAACGAATAGAACCAACAGATGAATACAATGCATACTATACAAGTTTTTTTACAAGAAAACTCAACCTACATGGCCAAAGTTAAAACACACCTTCATTATATGCTTGACTAAGGTTATCCTTTTCTTCCATTAAGGCCTCGAGGGACTTGGAAGTTTCAGAACATCTTTGTTCCATCTCCTGTATGTGTTTATTTTTAGTCTCAATGATATTTGTCAAATTTGTTACCAGTCTGTCTTGTTTCCTGGCTTCTTCCTCCATGAGCTCAGAAACAGTCTTAAGGTCACCAATCTTGCGTAAATGTTCGCCAATAATGGTACTTGACTTGTAGTCATCAGCGCGTGCAACCCAAGCATAAAGACCTTCTTTAACACCATTATTAGCAAACCAATCCTTTTTACCATGATGATCTGCCTCATAAGCCTTCTCAAATGATAATGCATTATGCAGCCCTGGCCAGTCTTTACGGAACTCGACAACCGCAGTCCCTGAATGACCACGATAATTCCATAGTGGGTGAACTCTTAAGGGGTTGAACCCTCTCCTGATCAACTCATCCCTCAACTTGGATCCACTTCCTCCTACAGATCGCCCATCCTCTAACTTTTGAGTAGGAATATTAACCACAACTCCAGTCCATGGCCACACGATCTTCTCATCATGGTCACAACCACTAAGAGGGTCCTCCGCCTCTGCTGTCGCCGCCGCCGCCGAAGATGAACTACTACCCACAGTCCCACGAAGATCATTTTCCAAATACTTAAATAAAGCTAGGTGATTTGCTTTCTCTCTAGCACTTCTTTTATCAGAATTGCTTTTTCCTACACCAGAAGCATGCTGCAGGAGATCCTTATATAAATAATCTTGCTTTTTCTTCTTGGGACAAAAGGGGCAAGTATACTTTTCATTGGAAACCTTGATTTTGTAATTCCCGTTCTTTAACTTTTCATAGTATTTATCTTCATACTCTTCCATTTCAGACTCACTGATATCTGAATCTTCTCCAGAGCTGATATCCATTTTCAAGGGAACCTAAAATGGTAGGAACAAAACCAACACAATCAAATTAAACCCTAATATAAACAAAACCATGCATTTCCATTTATATATATAGATATATGTTTTTCAGCTTAATAAGTCAATTAAATTATATAATGTTGCAGATCCTTCTCCTTCAAACTGAAACCCATCACATTATCAAAAGAAAGAAACATAAAAAGCATAAGGAAATGAACGCCAAAACGGAAGTATAAAAACAAGGTTAGGCATTTTAGGAGTTCGAACCTGCTAACGGAGGCAAGGATGGAGACGACAACGTCGGACGGGGCCTGGGAGCAGAGAGGGTTTAGAGAGTGCGCCAAGGTTCTTCAGAATGAGGATGAAAAACAAAGGGGTTTATTGACTTCAAGCTAGGAATAGCCGATTCGGCGATGTTCCGCCATTTGTAAATTGGTATCTAAACTAAATTGACAACTGAAATATTTTTTTTTATGAATTCGATATATTTTAATTTACATTTTGCTCCTTCTACTTTAAAAAATTTAGGATATAATAATTAAGATTATTAATTGATTATATTATATTTTTATCATTTTTATTTAAATAGATGACTCGTATAGAGTCTATTTATTTATAGGTAAAATATTTTTTATATTTTTCTGTATTTGTTTCATAGAAAACAGTTTGATTAATACAGGTAAACATAAAATAAATTATTTTCCGAAAAAGAGTTCGTAATTTTATTTTTATATAAAAATTAACTTAAATTAAACTTAATATTATTATATTAATAATATTTTTATTTTCAAAATATTTATAATTATTAAAATATTAATATAAAATATTATATTTTTCAATATTATTAAATATACATATTTAATTATTTATACTTAATCATATAATTAATATAATTAATAAAACAAATTATTTAATGTTTTAATTTTATTTTAATAATAAATTTAAAAAAAATAATTTTAAACAATAGTATTCACTTATTATTGAAAATATTCAATATTAATATTTTAATTATAAATATATTAATAATAAATGTTTTGTAGTATAAAGGTTAAAATATATCATAAGTCTATGCACTCTTCACAAATTTGCAATTTAGTCTTTGTACTCTTCACATGGTCGTGTGGCAAAACCGTGTACAGTTTGAAAATAGGATCACATGGTTATGTCATAGACCGTGTGCGATTCGAAATAGGGTTGCACAGCCGTGTCTTCAAACCGTGTAACAACTAATAACCGTGTGGGATAAACCTGCACTAAAATTAAATAGCTCATGCGACCGTGTATGGCACACAGTCGTGTGATAGCTCGTGTCCCAAGTCGTGTGCACGTAAAATACCTTCCAAAACAATACTAATTCCTTAAGTACCAAGCCAAACCAAAATCAATCATCAATATGCCTTCAAAAACACATCTAAACAAACATAAAACATACCAAAACATACAACTTAATTGTCTAACCAATATGCCCTCAATAACACCACATTTCATCCATTAACTAATTCATATTTAAAGTTCACAAATTCTTACCATAAACACATGCCAAACTTATCATTTCACTCATTCCATTCACATTCATTTCTACCATGATTCATTCACTGTCATGAAGCATAAACAAAATGGCCAAAACATATATACATTTATATGTACCTTTACAAGCCAAAAACCCAAAGCTTATATACAAGTAAACTAAATCAAGTTTAAACAAAATCATCCAAACATAAGATGTACCACTAGTACTAAATATCTAAAATATATACAAGACACAGTTATTACATGCTATATAACTCAAAAGTAAACATGTCAAAATCTACCGAAAGGTATTTGGATAGTGTGATCTTCAAGTTGATCTGATCGCTCGATTTCATAAAATGCTATCTACAAAGAAACTGGAAAATGACACAAGTAAGCTTCAATAGAACTTAGAAAGTTTAACGGTTGAAATGATAAAACTTACTGTATAAAAATAGCAATTAGACATTAACAAGATTAATAAACAATAATCCTGTGAACCACAATCATTCAACATGTGAGTCTATATATGTATATACGAGTTAAATATTCTATTCAATCATATGAGATCATTCGTTATCAAGTCATGATAATATCGAAAAATCCTGCAAACATTTACATAATTCAATAACAAGTGATCTAACCATTAGAAATTTGTTCGATGAACGATATAACAGATACGGATTCATGGTTATCCACCCAAAACACACTAAAAAGCTCAAACAAGCCAAACCAACTAAGAACACGCCTAGGCATCAAGCACCTAGCCCGTAGGCTAACATCCCTCCGGAAACGCGCCTACGAACCAAGTACCAAGCCCATAGCCTTTACATCCGCCTTTGGTAACATGCCAAAATCACTGTAAATATAACACGATAGTCTGCAACAAATGTTGGACTTTGCTATATTCAATGGACAGCAACAAGTCAATAATCATCGTTTCATCACAAGCCAATCCCGTACCGTGCGCAATATAACCTATTGGCATGCCAATTGTATCCTATCCTATGTTCATCTAGGCTTAATACATATCATCATGTTAACAATGTTCAAATCAATTACTTTTCAACTCACATCAATTTATAACAATTCAATTATACCTAAATTATCAAAAAAATGGCAACTTACTATGAATATAACATTTCAAATTATACTACACCAAACTAAACTAAACTGTACGAACTTACCAGGGCTAAACTGCAAAGATAGTAAAAATTTAGAGACTAATTAGCAATTTTCCCTTTCCCTCAATTGTCTACTAATTCTTGATCTATAAAGTAGTTTATTCCAATTTATTAGCCTCAACTTCACATAATATTCAATTTAATACATATGTCTTCCTATTTACAATTTTTCACATTTGCCCCAAGCTTTTATATTTTATTCAATTTAATCCTTTAAACCAAAACATGATTATTTTCACAATTAATCCCTATACCCAGTGCTAAATTCATTAACACCCCAAAGCAATCCTTTCATGCTGAAATTTTCCAAGAAAAACTATGTTTAATTTAACCTATTTTCAATTTAATCCTTAAACATCAAAACTAACCAAAATCACTCCACAAATTAGATGAAAACCATTATCGAGCTTGAAAATCAAAGATAAATATTAAGAAAACTTCAAGAAAATCAACGAAAAACTTTATAAACTTTATCAACTTCATAAAATAATCCATAAACTAGTTGGATATCAATATAACGGTCACAAAAATACAAAATTCATGAAAAACGGAACAAAAAAAGCACTTACATGTAAGAATTCTAGCTTGGTCGAAACTTCCTTGGTTTGAAACAATGGAGTTTTCGGTTGAAGGGTCAAAGATAAAGAAAGTGGCCTTGGCTTTCTTTTTGTTTTAATATCTCTAACATATATTTCACCTTAATTTAATAACATTTTAATTATAAAAACACAATTAACATATACATGACCGGCCATTAGATTAAAGAATGGCTTTATTTTCATATAAATCCATCCATTAACTCATTTAAATCCATTTAATTCATAAAAACTATTAGCGATTAACTTTTACATTTTTTACAATTTAGTGATTTTCTTTAATTAATTAACTAAACGTTAAAATTATCAAACCAATTTTTAATACAACACTAATAATCTCATAAATATTAAATGTTAATTATTTAATATTTACATACTCACACATCGAAATTATAATATTGAAAACTATTAATTTTAACACCACTGAAAAATAAACTATTAAAAATCGTCTCAATTTACCCCAAGACTTGTAAACTTCCTCTTATTTATAAAATTAGAGGATTATAGAAGACAACCCTGATTGGATTTTCATTACATCAAAACAAATAACAAGATTCTCGACACATTAAAGCAAACAATACAAAACACTAGAGATTCCCGACAGACTAAAGCAAGCAATACCAACAACAGAGATTCCTGACAAAAAGCAGACTAATCAATGTCTTCGCAATCAGGTGAGGCTGAGCCCTATTGCTTTCCAACCCTTTTTTGCTTGGCTCTATATGCTCTAATTTCCATCTTTTCTCTATCTCCCTGAAAATTCGGTTCAATTTCCATGTCCATCTCCATTTGAGTAGTATTGTCAATTGAGCTATTCAGTATCTGTTTTGCACAAATGTTGTCATATCATGGATAATCTTGGAACAATTTTGATGGATTTGGAACACTTGTGTTTCATCGCTGCTATTATTTCTGGTTGTTGGGATATCTGGCCCAAAGTTTCATGGACCATCAACATTAATTAAGTAAAAACTTAAACTACATAATGACTTCCTCAACAATTTAATTATTTTTTTTTATTTCTTTATTTTCTTTCTCTTCTTTTTTTTTCATCTATTTCTTTTATCTTATTGAAAAAATTCATATGGGTTTTCAATTTATTTCTTTTTTCTTTGTTTCATTTCTTCTATTTAGTGGAATTAACCATCATCATCCACCAATCCATGATGGAGAATTATTTAATAACCATTTTAGTCCTTTGAATAACTGTTAATTAGGTCCTTAAGTAATTTCTAAATTAAAACTCTATAATTATTAAACTTTTACAATTTAATCAATAAATTTTAATTAATTAGTTTCTGGATTAAATTTCTTAACTGAACTTTATTATATTTTCATATTCGGATCGTCGTTGAAATTTTAGAAATCTTTGGTTAAGGTATACTAAAATAATGGGTAATTAGGCCAAACCACTATACACGGATTGTCCAAGCTTTTCTTCATTTGACTTCTTTTATTTAAGAAAAATTTGTTGAAATTTTAAAATACCAATTTACCCATTCTCTTAATATATTCGGGCCTAACATAATGTTCACTATATACACCTAAATTTCTAGCTATATATATTTATATAAAATTATATAAAAGATAAGCTTATAATTGTTGTTTTTGAGTACTTGAAATTGAGTTATCTCGATTTAGTTATAATATTAAAAGGAGGAAATGAGATTTTACATATAATAATAAATGTTTTCAAGATATTAACTACTGGCTTTTACATGAAAAGATTTCATTTTCTGTTCTTTTCCTTAAATGGGGCTAAATGATGTAATGCTTTTTACATGCCAAATACTTACACCTAATATATTATTAGTGTATATGTATGATTGCTTTGAAATTGAAAATATATTAGAATCAAAATATAATAATTTGGTTGGCTAAATTGGGATATATTTTGGTAAAGAATGAGATAGATGAATGTGAAAACGGATCGTAAAATTTGTCAAAGTCACGGATTTGACTTAGGCCTCTAGACATTTAAAAAGAAATTTAGATTTTTGACACAACCTGAAACGCAATTAAATCCAAGTTAGATAAAAGAATTAAAATAAATAACTAAGATAATCAAAATAGAATAATAAATTTACGATTAGAACAATAAAGAAGAAAATAAAGAAGATAAATAAAAAGATAGAACATGGTATGTAGAAGTTCTAAGAAGCCTTGGAAATACTAAGAATCCACAACACCCTTCAAGCGGCTCTAATTTCCTCTCCAAGAAAGAAAACTTGACAAGAAAAAGTTCGAAGATGATCCCCACAATCTAAAAAAATTGTTAAAATTCTTCAAAAGAGAAATTGAATAATAATGAATTGAATGAATTGTGTACAATGCAAAAGCCTATATATATAGGCTAGCTAAATAAATCTAAATAAAAAGTAGTTTTAAACTAAACTTTTTTGTTAACATAAAACTCCTAAATAACTTAAAATATTTAATAATTATAAAATCCCGAAATTCGTAATTCCCGTTATAACTTGAGCTTTTAAACTCAAAATCGAATGATTTAAAATGTGTTTCGAAGTTAAGAGATAGCTCTTCAAATGCCATAAAACATCTCAATTCATAAATGTTAGTATCCCATCCAAAAAGTCATTGCAAGTATACTGATTTTTCAAGCTTGAAAATTGGTAGTTTTGGTGATTGGAATTTAATAAATTTCACCCATCCATATATGTATCATATTTATTTGAATAGGTGTTTTCCCGTAATTTTTGGAACTAATTTTTTATATTTTTTAAGAAAATTTTAAATGTGATTATATAAAACAAAGTAGGATCACATAAGTAAGGAAGGGTTGACCTAAATGGCAATTTACTCCAAATAAAAAGAGTGTGGACCAAAATTAATAAAGGTGTAATGATCAAAATCTAAAATTTCTACACATAAAACACCAAAATAAACATTTACGGGTATAATTTTAACGTAGGGCTATATTGCTCTAAGGATTAGTTTACCCATTTTTCAGTAGAGGGATCAAAATGGAATCTGGGGTATATTAGAGGGACTGTTGTGGTACTATTACCAAAGAAATCTCAAATGGATTAGTTAATTTGCATGTGCATGATGTAGTATATATATTTATACGAGTTCAGATGATCATGCTAAAAGTAAATCCAATCCCAACTCAATCTAAAGAAATTTCTGATAACAAATTAAAAATAATAATTCTTAATTATTGGAAAAAAGAAAAGGAAAATAGTAATTGAAAAATGTTTCCTCAATTCGGAGCAATGGCGGAGACGTTGAGCAAGGCGTCGACAATGGTGTTTCGGTTCGGAACCGATGCTCACCTTTACGACGATCCGGATGACGTTAACATAGCGCCGCTTTTAGACAGCAAATACGATTCGGAGAAATGCGAAGCTCTCAAGCGACTCCTCGCTCTCATCGCTCAAGGCCTAGACGTCTCCAATTTCTTCCCTCAGGTCAGTTTGTTGAATGAATCTATGCAAATTTGAACTGAATTTTAATATTAGAGTGTTCTAAAATTTGAGATTTCTTTCGGAGCTCTGTTACGGAAATAAAGTTAATCGTTTTAAAGTTTAGATATCATAGTTTAATTCTTAGAAAGTGCATTGAACTTTGAGATTCAATGAATAAGAATCGGATGTTTCAGTTATCGCTTTGGTTGCCGAGAAAGTAGTAGGAAAATGAGAAAGAAAATTAAGCATTTCAAAAATGTGTTCTAACTAGATCCCGCTATTTCAATTTATAATTCATTATCCTTGGCCATGTTTTGAGTAGTTAAGAAATGGATTTGGAGTCTCTGGAATCTGGCGATTAATTGTTGTTTGAGTATTAAGAAGGAAATTAGCGTTTGTCAATGGGATATTTTTGGTTAATGGTGTCGTGTATGTTTTTCACTCTTTCGCTGATGGAATTGCAGGTTGTCAAAAATGTTGCATCACAATCTTTGGAACTAAAGAAGCTGGTTTACTTGTATTTACTGTATTATGCTGAAAAGTAAGTTCTTCAAACTTCCTTTTTTTTCGGGTGAATTTTCTCTTAAAATTCTAATTGAGGTTCCCCTGTGTTAAATTAGCAACATTGCTAAACCAAGGGGAATCTAGTACAACTGAAGTGTCTGCTTGCTTCAAATAATTCTCTTTCCCTAATTATAATGGATTATAATGGATAATTTGTTATAGAAGAAGTTAAGATTAGGGTAGTTATTAAATAGTGGTTTTTATGGGGTTTTCAAGGTTAAATGATTTATGAATCATTTGGGAGTACTATTTGATGCATCACATAAAATCAGTGCTTGTGTACGTAGCATCTCATTAGCTTGAAATGAGGGATGATCAAATGGATTGTATTTGTTGTGTTAAAGCATGTAACATATTCCCAATCATTTCTGTATTTACTTTTGTAGGCATCCAAATGAAGCATTGCTGTCAATTAATTGTTTCCAGAAGGATTTGGGGGATCCGAATCCATTGGTAAGAGCATGGGCACTTCGTACTATGGCAGGAATTCGTCTGCATGTTATTGCACCTCTTGTTTTGGTGGCAGTGAACAGGTGTGCTAGAGATCCAACTGTTTATGTTAGAAAATGTGCAGCCAATGCTCTTCCCAAATTGCATGATTTGCGCCTAGAGGAACAAAAATCCACAATTGAAGAGGTTTGCTTGATAACTTTATTTGTTTATAGTTATTTTTGCTTTCCAGTTTCATTCATTTTGATCAAATTGACATGTTACTATCCGGTGAAAAGTGCTTATTAAGAAGACTGCTTTGAATTTGAGACTAGTTTGTCATGATATTTGCACAGATCATATCTAAAATGTATTTTATGCATACATTTTCCAAGAATTTCTATAGTTTGCAAAGATTATTGGTTCTTCTGTTTGTTTATGATTCTTTAATTAGACATTCAAATTTAGATGCCTTTAGTATCATCACACCTCAGGCATCTATCTCTTGTACAATATATTTTGATAGTGTTTGTTTAGTCCTATTAAATATTTAAACTTCGCAGGTTGTTGGGATATTGTTAAACGACCACTCCCCTGCAGTAGTTGGTGCTGCTGCTGCTGCATTTGCTTCTGTTTGTCCATTTAATTTATCTTTGATCAGGAGGAACTATAGAATGTTATGTGAGATTCTTCCTGATGTGGAAGAGTGGGGTCAGATAGTCTTAATTGGAATCCTTCTACGCTATGTTGTTGCAAGGCATGGGCTTGTGAAAGAATCCATTATGTCTTCTCTGCAATGTACTGACAACTTCCATTCTGAAAAAGATGTTTCAGATGATGACTTCAGGCTAGCAAAGGAATCCAATCACAGTGGGGCATGTGACTCTGAATTTGTAAATATGGTTTCTAGGTGTTATATTGAGGGTCCTGATGAATATTTCTCTAGATCAAGTTATGCCAACAGGGTGCCTTTTGAATTAAATGATGCACAATTTACATCTGGAACAAGTAATGAGGATGTGAAGATCCTGCTGTATTCTACGTCTCCACTGTTACGGAGTAACAACAGTGCTGTGTTACTAGCAGCAGCTTGTGTACATTGGATAATGGCACCAAAGGAGGATGTTAAAAGAATCATTAAACCACTCTTGTTTATACTGAGATCCTCCAATGTCTCAAAATATGTGGTATATTAGACTTACTTATTTCTTCTATCTCATGCATTTATATTATGCCATCATGCTATGTTTTTCACTTGTGCATACAAACTATATAACATGGGTATACATCTATGTACCCATGTATGTTTATGTAAATGCAATAGTTCATTGCAAAGTTCTCTCTGTTAACAGCATTTAAGATTTTGCATTGTTCTCTGTTTACTTGTCATCATTTCAAGGAGCTATCAATTTTAGTACTTGACTTTTACTTTTTATGAATTGCACCAGAATTCTGACCAGGAAAGTTTTGTTTTGAGGTGGTAAGCAGTTTTTGCTTGCTAAAGTTTAGAGGCATAAATGTAATAAAATTTGTGTTATCTATAATCGGAAGTGAAATGTGATTTAATAGTTTTGTTTCTTTTTTTGAATTCCTAACATGAAAGTACCAGAAGATAGCTAACCTTATTATTATTTTAGACACAAAAGTGAAATTAAGTATATGAGTTTCTCCCAAGAAGCTTGCGGAAAATTATGTTGTAGGCGTAGATTATGTTGGAGCAAAAGACAAAATATTATCGATGTTGGTAAAAGGTTTTGTGTAAACCTTAATGTTGAGAGAATGATTGCCAACAATAAAAGAAGGTAATTACCGATGATGGAAAACAGAAGGGAATTACCTATGTTGGTAAACCGTTTTGTGAAACAAAAACAAAGAAATTCTTTGTGTTTTGAACTCAAAGAACAGAGACAAAAAACCGATGATGGTAGAGAGAACAAATTGGCAACTCTCCATACATTTTTTTGTTTTACATACATAATACATAAATAGAAGGATTACCTAGGGAGAAACTAAAGCTTGCTTGTGCAAGTATCTAAGCTGTAAAATCAGCATAATTACAACCTAAAAAGTAGCTAAATCAGCTAAGTATCAAACTAAACCTTAGCTAGTACAAAAAATTACATTTAAACAAAAGTCAACTATCACATGAGATAGTTTGTTGAATTGCTCCTTGGACAATAGCATGCTCCAGCTGTGATGATCGGTCACTTGCTTGCTCCTGCATGTTTGCATGGCTGCATGCACATTGCTGCTATAGTTGCCACCTTCAAACACTCCTCCTTGGCTATTAAGCAGCTAACTCCAATTTCCTTTCTTAAATACTCAAACCTTGCTCCAGCTAATGGTTTGGTCAGAACATCAGCAAGTTGATCCCTCGAACAACAATGCACCAAGCAGATTTCCTTAGCCAATTCTGCTTCTCTAACAAAGTGATACCTTATCTTGAAATGCTTTGTCTTTCCATGAAACACCGGGTTCTTGGCAATGGCAACAGCAGATTGGTTATCAACCTTAATCTCAGTTGATTCTGCTTGATTGAAATTCAAGTCATCAAGTAGTTTTCTAAGCCAAATGGCTTGGTTAACTGCAGCAGCAGCTGCAATGTACTCAGCTTCTGCAGTGGATTGAGCCACTGTTTGTTGCTTTCTTGAACTCCAGCTAAAAACACTTGAGCCTAAACTAAAGAAGTAGCCTGATGTGCTCTTCATATCATCAACAGAGCCTGCCCAGTCACTGTCAGAATAACCAACAAGTTTTAGCTCCTTTGCTCTTCCAAACTTCACACCATGGTTCAAGGTTCCTTTGACATATCTTAGGACCCTTTTTGCTGCTTTAAAGTGTGTAACATTGCAGCAATGCATGAACCTCGAGAGCAAACTGACACCATAGAGAATGTCTGGCCTTGTTGCTGTCAGGTAGAGTAGACATCCAACCAAGCTTCTGTACCCTGTTTCATCAACTCGATCGTACTCACTTGTGCTTGACAGCTTCTCTCCAAGTGCAACAGGTGTGTTGACAGGCTTGCACTTTGACATACTAAATTTGCTTAGAACTTTCAGTGCAAAGGCTTGCTGGCTTATAAAAATTCCTTGCTCATTCTGTTTTACTTCCATACCAAGGAAGTATGACATTAGACCAAGATCGGTCATCTAAAAAATGTCTTGCATTTGCCTCTTGAAATCTTTAATTAGCTTGCCTTTGCTGCCCGTGACCAGCAAGTCGTCAACATACAGTGACACGATCAGCAGGGTTTCATTTCCAGCCTTCTTAACATATAGAGTGGGTTCACTTGTGCTCTTTGTGAACTCGAGCTTTGACAGATAAGAGTCAATTCGATCATACCAGGCCCTTGGTGCCTGTTTTAGACCATACAAGGCCTTCTTGAGCTTATAGACCTTGTGTTCCTTACCCGAGACCTCAAATCCTTCAGGTTGCTCAATGAAAATTTCTTCTTTGAGAAATCCATTTAAAAATGCTGACTTCACATCTAACTGGTGCACTTCCCACTGGTTTTGAGCTGCTAAGGCAAATAGCAGCCTTATGGTATCCAACCTTGCAACAGGTGCAAAGGTTTCAAAAAAATCAATCCCTTGCTGCTGACTGTAGCCCTTCACAACCAGCCTAGCTTTGTGCTTGTTCAGTGACCCATCTGCATTGTTCTTGGTCCTGAACACCCATTTAACTCCAATAACTTTTCTATCTATAGGCCTATCGACCAGCTCCCAAGTGTCATTTTTCTGAATCATTCTCAATTCAGCTTCCATAGCCTCTTGCCAGCACTTTTCTTTTGCAGCTTCAGCATAGCAGGATGGTTCAAGTGTTGTCATGGCACACCTTTCATAGATGTCTGCCAATGTTCTAGTACCACGAGTAGGTACATCATCAACATCATCTTCAGCATCAGCTTCAATTTCAGCAGGCTGCAGATCAGGATTGTTCTGATCTTCCTCAATCAGGCTTGCATCAGTTCCATCCCATTTCCAGTGCCCTTCTTCATTAAACTTTACATCTCTGCTTACAACAACCTTCTTGGTTGATGGATCAAAGATTCTATAACCCTTCTTTACACTGCTGTACCCTACAAACACCCCTGGCATGGACCTTTTTTCAAGCTTGGTCCTTTTCTCTGCTGGAACAAGTGCATAGCACAAACAACCAAACACTTTCAAATGTGACACTGTTGGTTTTTGTCCAAACCAGGCTTCAAAGGGTGTTTTACCCTTCACTGCATTAGTTGGCAGTCTGTTCAGCAAGTAAACAGATGTGTTTACTGCCTCAGCCCAAAAATTATTAGGCATTTTAGCCTCAAACAGAAGGCACCTAGCCATATCAAGAACTGTCCTGTTCTTTCTTTCACAAACACCATTTTGCTGTGGTGTATAGATTGTCGTTAGCTGGTGTTGAATTCCAGCATCATCACATATCTTTTGGAAACTATAAGACACATACTCTGTTCCATTGTCTGACCTTAAGCATTTCAGCTTACAACTAGCTTGGTTTTCAGCTAATGCCTTGAACTTGCAAAAGAAGTCGACAACTTCTGATTTTTGTTTCAAAAAACTCACCCAACAGAATCTAGTGCAATCATCAATGAATAGTGCAAAATACCTGTTGCCATTTAGTGAGGTGGTCTTCATAGGTCCACAGATGTCTGTATGCACCAGCTGAAGTCTCTCTTGGGCTCTCCAGGCTTTGTTGACAGGAAAAGGTAACCTGGTCTGCTTGCCAAGTTGACAGATCTCGCACACATCCTTCTTTGGTTCGATGCATGATATGTCTTCCACTAGGTTCATTTTGTGCAACAGGTCGAGTGACTTGTAGTTCACATGACCCAACCTCCTATGCCACAAACTTGAATCATCAGCTTGAGCCACATGTGTTTTGGGTTCCAGCTGATTCACATCTAAAGTGAAGCTTCGATCATTCATGGCTACTGTTGCTAGCACTTGATCAGCAGCATCTTTGATTATACAGACCTTGCCTTCAAAAATAAGAGAATACCCCTTCTCGAGTAGCTGACCAACACTCAGCAAATTTTGGTCAATGTCAGGTACATAAAGAACCTCAGAGATGGTTTTGTTACCTGACCTTGTGCTGATCACTGCCTTGCCCTTGCCTCTGGCCTCTATGAGTTCACCATTCCCTATTCTGACCTTGGACACAATAGTGGTGTCTAGCTCCTTGAACATGCTTCTGTTTGAAGCCATGTGATGAGTACATCCACTATCAATCAGCCACATTTTGCTGACTTTGCTCGAGCTTGCAAAGCAAGTAGCTGTGAAGGCATGCTCTTCTTGTGTTTCAACATCTTCAGCAGCCTGAGCTTGACTTTGGTGGTGTGGCTGTGTCTTTGGCTTGTTCTTACACACCTTTTCAATGTGGCCTAGCTGTTTGCAGCCCCTACACTGGATGTCAGGTCTGTACCAGCAGTATTTTTCAAGGTGAGTGGTCTTCTTGCAATGAGAACAGGGTGGAAACTTCTTCTTTGCAGCTTCTTTCTTTCCTTTGTTTTTCTTCTCTGCCCACGGCTTCTTTCCCTTGAAATTTGAGCTCGAACCTGAACCTTCTCTGCTTCTAGCTTGAAAGGCTCCTTCAGAGTGGTCCTCCATTCTGTTTGCTCTTCTTTGCTCTTGTGCATAGAGAGCATTTATCAAATCTGTCAAAGGGATTGTTGATAGGTCCCTCGAATCCTACAGGGAAGAGATCTTTGATTCATACTTCTCTGGCAGAGTTGTTATGACTTTTTCAACTACCCTTTGGTCACTAAAATCATCCCCAAGCAGTCTTATATTGTTGACTGTGGCCATGATTCTGTCAGCATACTGCTTGACAGTCTCAGACTCCTTCATCTTCAGATTTTCGAAGTCTCTCCTTAAGTTTATCAGTTGTTGCTGCCTTGTCTTCTCCGATCCTTGAAACTCCTCCTTGAGTTTATCCCATGCCTGCTTTGGAGTGGTACAAGCCATTATTCTTGTGAAGATCACATCTGAAACTCCACTTTGAAGGCATGACATGGCCTTGTACTTCTTTGCACAGTCTTCATTATACTGCCTGATTTGAGCAATGGTTGGATTTGCTCTCAAGGGAGGTGGTTCAGTGTCATTTTGAACAACATTCCACAGGTCATGTGCCTGTAGATATGTCCTCATTTTGACAGCCCAAATGTTGTAGTTTTCACCAGCAAAAACCGGTGGTGGTGGAGGTGAGAAACTCATGCTTGCAACAACCAAAAAAATAGGCCAACAACAACAGCTCCTGCTTCTTTCTTTCAAACACAAATCAACCACAAAAACCAAGGCCCTCAAAGACAACAGGCTCTTGATACCATTTGTTGGAGCAAAAGACAAAATATTACCGATGTTGGTAAAAGGTTTTGTGTAAACCTTAATGTTGAGAGAATGATTGCCAACAATAAAAGAAGGTAATTACCGATGATGGAAAACAGAAGAGAATTACCTATGTTGGTAAACCGTTTTGTGAAACAAAAACAAAGAAATTCTTTGTGTTTTGAACTCAAAGAACAGAGGCAAAAAACCGATGATGGTAGAGAGAACAAATTGGCAACTCTCCATACATTTTTTTGTTTTACATACATAATACATAAATAGAAGGATTACCTAGGGAGAAACTAAAGCTTGCTTGTGCAAGTATCTAAGCTGTAAAATCAGCATAATTACAACCTAAAAAGTAGCTAAATCAGCTAAGTATCAAACTAAACCTTAGCTAGTACAAAAAATTACATTTAAACAAAAGTCAACTATCACATGAGATAGTTTGTTGAATTGCTCCTTGGACAATAGCATGCTCCAGCTGTGATGATCGGTCACTTGCTTGCTCCTGCATGTTTGCATGGCTGCATGCACATTGCTGCTATAGTTGCCACCTTCAAACAGATTAGCTAGTACAGTTAGATTTATAATATTCTAGAGCAAATATTCTAAGCATGCAGAATATTATGGTTTAGTCTTGCTTAGTCCATACTGAAGCTGGCTAAACATTATAACATATTTATTCTCTTGTAATTGAAATTCAATATGTTTATTGTTCTGGAATTCATACAGTTATATTATTTCATTTGGCAAAACCAATTTTAGATTTGGGTTACCTGCCTAGTTTATGTTTCTAGTTGATTGCTGGAGATGGTAAGAAATGGTCATGTTGATTTGAATGAGTAGGTCCTTTGCAACATTCAAGTATTTGCTAAAGCAATGCCATCTCTCTTTGCTCCATACCATGAGGACTTCTTCATTTATTCTTCTGATTCATATCAAGTCAAAGCCTTGAAGCTTGAGATACTTTCATCCATTGCGACAGACTCGTCCATTTCTTCTATTTTCAAAGAGTTTCAGGTACCTGCTGTCTTCATAAGGGATTCCTTATCGTTGTTGATATTTGCAATATGTAGAAATGCAAGATAGTAGAAATAGAAGTCACATTGAAACTTCTGTATGGTATACCATAAAGAATTTCCTTTGCATCCATATGTTCTAAGAAAAAAGGTACTATTGCAGTCACCCGTATTGGAGAGGATGGTATTTTTGGGCCATTTTCATCCTATGCAAATCATTTTGTTTAGGGAATTTTCTTCTGATTACTGGATCTGATGTGATGCTATATCATTTAAATTATGTTTCTTCTGTCAAAAGCCTGACCAAAATAACTGAAACTCAATGCCATTAAACAATATTTTGGTCAATGGAATATAGAGTTATTTCTTTTTGGACTGTTCAGATTCTCTTGAAAGGGGGTGTGGTTCTATTTGAGCTCATGTGAATTACCAAAGGTGCTTAACCTGACCGTTTCAACTGTACTTTTGGTGCTTGGCTCTTCAAGGTCTCAATCCTTGCACTGCCAAGCCAACCTTGGAGATCTGGAAAAAAGAGTAATTCTCAGTCCTTGTGTTATGTTAGGAAGAAAGAAGTGATATGGACAGAATGGACTTCAAAATAATAATAATAATCCTTTCTTTGCCACTTTTGAGCATCTTACACTAAGTCATTTCCTAGTCTTTGGCACAAAAGAAATAATTGAGGTCAACTGACCAGTTGAATTTGCATTGTTATACAAGTGTGCTGATCCTTGATCGCATGAATTAATGCTTATTTTATAGTATGTTGTAGGATTATATTAGAGATCCAGACAGGCGATTTGCTGCTGCTACTGTTGCTGCAATTGGTATATGCGCACGACAACTTCCAAAAATGGCACATATATGTGTAGACGGGCTGTTAACTCTGACTAGACGGGGTTTGTTCCTCTTTTCCTACTTCTTGTTGTCTGGTAACATTCAGAGAATCCATTGTTTTCTGAAGTGATACTAAATTTTGCAGAGCTCTTGACTAAAGATTTAGGATCTAGATATCAAGAAGCAGATGTTTTGGTTCAGGCAATTATCTCTATAAAATCAATCATAAAGCAAGACCCACCAATTCATGAGAAGGTATCTCTCTCTTGCTTATTTCATTCAGCTTTAGCTATGCCTTTTTTGCATACCTCTTTGTTTATTTTGGCAGAATCTTTAAACTATTTGCATTCCTGCCGTGTTTTCATATTAATTGGCTGATAACCAACATCTTATTTTTTATTTAAAGGTTATAATTCAGTTGGTCCGTAGTTTGGATTCAATCAAGGTGCCTTCAGTTCGTGCAATGATTATTTGGATGGTGGGAGAATACAGCTCTTTGGGGGAGATAATTCCTAGGATGTTAACCACGGTGCTGAAGTATCTTGCATGGTGCTTTACTTCAGAAGCGTTGGAAACAAAGCTTCAAATTCTTAGTACACTGACTAAGGTATTTCCAAGAGCTATAATATTCTTGATCAATTCTAGCCTAGCTATGGACAAATATTTCTGGGAAAAGATATTTGGCCTTCCTCCAATAATCTGTTTTACGTATGAAATGGGATGGAGGTTGTCAGTCAGGATTAGTTGCAGCAAGTAGCCATATCATATTAAAAAAAAGTAAAATAAATAAAGCTCGAAAACTCTTGCTGTTGCATGTCATCTTTAATTCATTTTAAGTTTTGTAGTTTATCAGTAGTTCTTTTTTTTTTCGCTTGCTTATTGTTAATGTTCAGAGAAAAAGCCTGTACTTTCAATTTGTTTGTACTTGCAGGTTCTATCAGGTGCTACAGGAGAAGGTCTGTCGACATTCAAGAAAGTTTTCAGATATTTGGTTGAACTGGCTGAATGTGATTCGAACTATGATGTCCGTGACCGAGCTTGTTTCCTAAAGAAACTTTTATCATACAATTTCATCTCTCAAGGGCCACAAGGAGTGTATAGTCTTCCTGAAAAAGACCTACACATAGTTGTGAACTGCATATTTAGGAAACAAACAAGAGAAGTGAAAACTGAATCAATTAATTACCGATTTTATCTACCTGGGTCTCTCTCACATATGGTTCTTCATATTGCTCCCGGGTACGAACCTCTTCCAAAGCCCTGCAGTTTGCTCCTTGATGACATTAATGAGCCTGAAGGAACACGTATAATTATGAAGGAGGCAGCAGATTATAGTGGGACAGATGATCATGGCACATCATCTGATCCTTCAGACAACGAAAGTGCTTCAGATTATGGTTCACAGCACTCTTTCTCTGGCTCGAGAAGCAGTGGCCATGGTGATGATGGTGAATCAAGTGAAGGCAATGATAATGCAGACCTGTTGCTTCAGATTTCCGACATTGGAAATGCTTCTGAAAATCAGAATGGAGTTTTTCATTCTTCTCCTGCTAATCTAGGTGAATTAATGTCAAATCGAGCTCTAGAGTCATGGTTGGAGGAACAACATGGTTCATCAAACCCAGGCATGTTGGAGCAAAGTCAAGTCTGTAAATCTTTGGCAAGAATATCTATTGGGGATGTTGGAAAGCAGATAAAACCAAAAAGCTATTCTCTCTTGGAGCCTGCAAATAGAAATGATTTGAAGGTTGATTATTCTTTTTCATCAGAAATATCAAGCATATCGCATCTACTTGTCTGCATAGAAGTTTCTTTTAAGAACTGTTCTTCAGAGACCATTTCGGGAATAAAGTTGGTCAATGTGGAGTCTAACAGAGCCTCATCTGATAATGTGCCAACACTTGTTCCAATGGAAGAGATTGCTTCTTTAGAACCAGGTCAGACAACAAGAAGGATTATTCAAGTTTATTTTCATCACCATCTATTGCCTTTGAAGCTAGCTTTATTTTACGATAGTGAGAAGCTTCCAGTTAAGTTGCGGCCCAATATTGGGTACTTCGTAAAGCCACTGCAGATGGATGTTGAAGCTTTCACTGATAAAGAATCCCGTCTCCCAGGGATGTTCGAATACTCAAGGAGGTTTGTCACATCTTAGTGGAGTTGAATTTTATTTGTATTTACGACTTATTTCAATCGAGAGCTTAGCAATCATCTTTTCAAACTTTGTACTATTTATTGTTTCTTTTGTTTTTCAATTATCATATCCCAGATTGCTCTTAACTGGATTTTCTTGGCTTATCTATGACAGTTGCACATTCACTGACCACATCGAGGAGCTAAACAAGGAATCTGGAGATAGTTTGTCAATGGAAGACAAAATTCTTGCAATAAGTGAGAGCTTAGCACTAAAAATGCTTGGCAATGCAAATCTTTGTCTTGTATCTATTGATAGGCCCATTGCTCCTAATCAAGATGATGCATCAGGTTTGCGCCTACGGTTCAGCTCCGAAATTTTGAGTAGCTCAATTCCTTGTTTGATTACCCTTACTGTTGAAGGTAAATGCTCTGATCCATTAAACTTATCCATTAAAGTTAACTGCGAAGAAACTGTATTAGGCCTAAATCTGTTAAACAGAATGGTAAATTTCTTAGTTGAGCCTGCCCATTCTTAAATCTTTTATGTTTCTTTCTATTTTGGGGTTAGGGGGGAATCTGTGGCCTGTTGGAAAGCTTTAAGAATAAGTTTAAATTCAGTATTTGAATGTTTGAAGTTGAGCAACTTTGTGTTGCTATGTTTTGGAAATATCTAATATATTTTAATT
This sequence comes from Gossypium stocksii, assembly GCA_020496765.1. NCBI lineage: Eukaryota > Viridiplantae > Streptophyta > Magnoliopsida > Malvales > Malvaceae > Gossypium > Gossypium stocksii. The sequence continues at coordinate 17,905,530 of CM035631.1, read as the reverse complement.
TCAAGGTCTTTTTCTTTTTAATCCTTGATATAATCTGTTTCTGTTTTTGAATTTCTGTGTTTTGTGGTATTTTTGGTCTTATTGTGTCATGTCCAATATTTTGAAGTCTTTGCATGTGGCGCCCAAAATTTCCAAATGAAATCATGATCCAACAAAATAAAGCTAATTTAGAAATGTAATTATAAGTGATGTGGATTTTGACAAGGGATATCCACATCTGCAGTAGATAATAATGATGATAGATAAAATATATAGGGAACTGCTCCCATGAACTATGCCCTAGATACTCATTTGCAATACATATCTCAAATATCAAACAGTGAATAGTCACTGTAGAACATGAAATGAAATATATAAGAAAGAAGTCCATTGTAAAATACAGAGCAATGCAATAAAGGAAGGCAACACCTCAAGAAAACCGTTGCCAGTAGGGGTCATCTACTGCTGCCTCTATCCCTAGACCTCGATTTTGGTCGTTTTCCAGGCCACATTGTTTTCCGCAGTCTTCCAACAAATGTGATCGTTGAAACAAAGTCAAAAAAATAGGAGTCGGAAATGGGAATAGACACACTGTTCATATAACACCAAAAGCAAAATGAAATAAACTTGTGCTTACTCGTTTCTGTAATCATTATCGCTCTCTCTTGGAGATCTTGAACAACGCCTCACCCTACTTGGAGATCGACGCCTATCCATATACCTATCCCTAGATCTTGGGAAGCACGATATGACAAAATTAATTGATATTAGAGATGGTAATTCAAATTTATAGAATGAAATTAGTAGTAAAAAAAAGTTTTCCAAAATAGGGGAGAATGGTGGATGACAAATAACTTTGATAAATATTTCAAAACTAACTTGAATGTCTTTCTTAGGCTTACTCCATCTCCTTTTATAGGAGAAATTTTTAACTCTATTTTATTTCATTTGAATCCCGCATAATTTTTCTGATAAGGATGATGTCTCATATTTGATTTGATGATATTTTTTGTATTGATGTGATTGCTTCCGCATTGCTACTAACCACTCCAAAGGGTATGTATGTATGTGTAACATCAATTTCACAGTTTACCTTGATCTACGAGTATTTGGGCTGTCATCCAACTGTGGCTGCACAAGTAGAACAACAGTTTATACTTAAAATACAAGCAAAAAAATTCATGGTAGCAGCCATCAAAATTTTAAGATACGATATGTAAAACACCCATCCAATACATGAAAAAACTAGACTAATGCTAGTACACACTCACACCCGAGCCTAAGTTCAAGCTTCTTAGCTTTTCCCAAGTCATCGAGTTAGCCATCTCCTCAACCTTATTGGTCATTTTGCCTACTTCCTCTTCTTTGGCCTTGAGCTTTTTCTCGAGCTCAGATACCTTCACATCATGTTCTTTTTTGGTTTTCTCCAAATTTGCCCTTAATTCGGTCACCTCTTTCTGAAGCTCATGGCACCGTTGTTCGTGTATACGGATTTTTTCATCTTTATCGGCAACCATGACTTTCAAACTATTGATCTCATCCAGCTGAGTTGCTTCAGTGTCAACCAGCTTCTCGTATTTTGCTATTAATAAGTCGATCTGATTCGTGAACACTGGGAATTCATTGATAAACTGCAAAATAAAAATAAAAAACAATAAACATCATGTAATGAGATTGAAAATTATAATCAAACTTGCAAAGCCTACATGAAAAAAAGAAAAAGAAGCAGTGATCAGTTACCCTGGTGGCCTGAGTGTTACCATCTGGATTGGATCCTCCTCCTTGAGACATGAAAAAAAAATGTCAAATAAAAGTAGGGTGTTGCAAGAGAAGATGAGGACTTGTGGTTGACTTATGTTTCCTGCAATGATTTTGATTGAACAAAACGGTGGAACCAAATTTTATTCCATGTTTTAGGTGTTATAAAAGCCCAAAACCAATAGTATGACCTAGATTTCAATAATTATTAACATACAAACCAGTTGGGCAGTCCAATATTTTGAGTGGTCGGTTTCATTTCGTTGTCAAATGTATTAAGAATGGTTGTTAAAGCTCCTACTTTGATGTTGATTGATTGATTGTTTCTTGAATAAATAAGAAATATTGAATATATATGTTTTACATTCATCTCCTTTTATTACATTTGGAATTTAGTTTTTTCTTTCTTTTTTTTAATTTATTTTTTTATATTTTAATTTAAAAAATTAAATTAAATTATTAATTTTAGTTATTTTTCTTAGTTAAGTTTGTTATTGTAACATTTAGAAAAAAAAATTGGGCTTGCCTTTTTAGATTACTCGCTTAGTGCATTTGGAAGAATCGTAATCTCTTTATTTTTTAAGACATACCTTAAAGTTTGAACGAAATAATCAAAGTCTTGAATAATTGGGCTAAACAATATTTTTCTGCTTTTAGAGATGAACAGGTCAATTACCATGAATATACTTTCGAGGAATCAATAATAAGGAATTGGGTTCATATAAACAGTGATGGAACCAATAATAATATTTTTGAATGCTATTTTATTATTAAAATTGTTGAACTAAAGTCAAACATCTCTTAATAAAATAGTTATTTATCAACAATATATAATATTTAGTTGGATTCTTTATTTTTCTTAGGAAAATATACCCCGAAATTTAGTATGAAATAAATCCAAAAAACCCACTATTTATTATTTGCATTTTTTATTTCTTGAATAAATATGTACTTCAAATCTTATCACACGTGTGTATATGTGTGGAAGTCACAAATTTAGAACAAAAATATCTATTTAAACGTTACATATAATAAATAATGAAATGTACGGTTTGAAATTAATTAATAATAACACATGAAATATGTACATTATTGAAATGAAAAAAATTAGATTAAATTATTTATCACGATGTTATCATCAATCTTAAGTCGGTATTGAGTTAACTTGTGACACAAACTCAATTAAATACATTATTAATAAATACAACTAATGAAAGTAATAAAATGTGTATAATAAAAATAAAATGTATAAAAATATAAAAAAATTTTAGTTGAATAGTAAATTAAAAGTTTTATTAATGCAATTGGCGTGGATTTAAAACCCACCATATCTATATTTTTATTGATTTTTTTAAATAAAAGGATTAAAATATCCTCAAATAATATTACTAATTTTAATTATGGAAAAATATTCTCGTAATTTCTTAACTGAATTAATAATCTAATTGAAAGTGGTATCGAGTTAGTCAAGAGCTTAAATAATAATATAAATAAATGATAAAAGAAATGGTAAAAAAACAAAAACGACAGGCCGGTGATCTTGACTTTTATAAACAGACTTCATATTTTGTTTTTTTCAATTTTTATTTATTTTCTTTGTTGGAAAATGAAATCGTGATGAAAAGTCTAACTCTCTACGCATCTCTTTGACTTTGGTATTAGGGTTGTTCTCACCGAATTTATTTTTATTTAAATTTGTCTTTTATTTTTAAATTCTCTATATTAATGTTTTTTATTTGGTTAAACTAAAAAAAATTTTTTTAATCACTGAATTATTAATTTTTTATTTAATCACTAAATCTTTCGAAATCAAATATTTTGGTCAATTAAAACGATTTTTTGTTAGTCTAATAACAAATTTAGCTATTCAATATTTACAAATTATATCAATTTGATCCTAAATATAAATTTTTCTACAAAATTTGTCATTTTAGTTAGAACTCTAAAAAATTCAATCAATTTAGCCCTCAAAATTTTTTAAAAAATTCAATTTAGTTCTAATTTTTAATAAATAAATAAATTAATTCTAGGTCCTTTACAAAAATTAATAATTTAAGCTTCTTATCCCATAAATATTAGCTTTAGGTTTCAAAATTTTATAATTTTATCCTATCCAATATAAAATGTCTAATATCGTCTTTGGTATAGGTTATTTTTATACACCCTATTTACAAACCCATCACACGGAAAAATGAAAAAATGAATGAAAAGAACACCATACAATAATGATATTTAAAACATTACAATTAAGGAAGCAAAGTTGATTACAAATCTCTGCTGAGACTACAACAACCAACCAACCAACCAGCTTATAACAAAAAGCATCACCAAACAACAAAATTCAATATCCGAAATAGAAAAAAGTGAGCTCAAGTTGCCATATCCAGCTTCAAAGCAAAAGATAAATTTATGAGAAATGGATTGTTTAATTATAGATAAAGTTATGTGAATTTTTTAGAACTCAAAATGAAATGACAAGTTTTGTAAACATTAAATGCTAAATTTGTTGAATATTTTATATTTAGGATAAAATTTATATAATGTGTAAATATTGGAAGACTAAATTTATTATTAGACAAATAAAAAAGCCCAAATAAGCTTTTTGTAACCAAAATATTTTATTTTGAAAAATTTAGTGACAAAATTGAAAAAAATTAATAATTTAGTGACCAAAATAAAATAAAGGTAATAGTTTAGTTACCATTTTTATAGTTTACCATTTTTATTTTTATAGTTAGAAATTTAAATAATTTTTTAACTATTAAATTTTACTACCAGTTAATTTAGTTTGGCCAGAATCACAAATTATGGCCCACCTCCAACAAGATATATTATTACCGAAAGGATGAATATATATTATTTGGTAGTCGAGTTTGAAATTTTTTTTATAAAATTATATATTTTTGGTACTTAAAGGTTATGGTGTTAACTTTTTAGTGTTTAAATTAGATTTTAGGGTTGATTTGATAAAAGTTAATTACTATTTTTTTAGGTTTGAATTTTTAATGATTTTGTTAATAGAATAAATTTAGTGTTAATTTTTAATTTTTTTAAATTTTCAAATAGAGTCCCAATGGATGTGATTAAATTTCGATTTTAGGGCTGATTTTTTAAAGTTAATTGCTAATATTATTAATTAGGATAAATTATAAAATTAGTCACTAACGTTTTAGATTGTTTTTATTTTGGTCATTTTCACCATTAAATGGTTAATGGAAGTGATGATGTGGCATTTTTTAACCGGTAGAATAACACATTTAGTCCTCAATACTTACACATTTTATCGACTTGATCCTAATTCTAAATAATTCAATAAATTTAACCCTTCACATTTACAAATTCTACCAATTTGATCCTCAAACACATATAATTAAATCTAAATTATATATTATGAAAAATAAAAAAATATAATATTTTTATAAATAATAAATAATAGTAAATTTGTTAGTTCAGCCTGCCCATTCTTAAATCTTTTATTTTTCTTTCTATTTTTCGGTTAGGGGGAAATCTGTGTCCTGTTTGAAAGCTTTAAGAATAAGTTTTAATTCATTATTCTGAATGTTTGAAGTTGAGCAACTTTGTGTTGCTATGTTTTGGAAATATCTAATATATTTTAATTTCAGGGTCTTTTTCTTCTTTTTTTTTTTTTAATGAAATTTCATTATAAAAAATTAATTATAGATACAACCAAGCCCTCATGGAGGTGTTTCAAAAATTTGGGTACTATTCTTGTTATCAACATTCATTTTAGTTAGATTATTTGTTTCTTTAGTAAAATCAATGGAAATATGCTGAATCGACCATTGAGATAATTTAGACACATAAGAATTAATTTTTCTAACCAAAGTAGAATTTGACACCTGTATGGCCCATTTTTGTCTGGGCCCAATCTAAATAAAAACAAAAATAAAATAAACAAAACCAAAGTCCATTTACAAAAAAAAAAATGCCCAAAAATACAAAAATCCTAAAACCCAATTCTACCTAAGCCCAAAACCACCAATGGCCCAAAATAAATTTTCAAATAGAAACCCTAACCCTAATGCTCCCATGTGCGCCACACTCCTCCCTCAGTTGCCTCGCCTGCGCCTCGTCCCAAGGCTTGACACCCTTGACTGCCTTGTATCGAAATGGCAAAGTTTCTTCTCCGTTGACCTCGCCAAAGCCTACAAAATAGACAGAAAAGAAGGCAGAAACACAGTAGAGAAACAACAGAAGAAGCAAGGGCAAATAGTGATAGAACAATGACTAAACAGTAACTTAAATCGGCTATATAAAGCCATAACGAACAGTTTGTAAGGGGACGGAAAAATTTACAAAAAAAGCAATAAAAAACAAAATTTCAAATTTCAAAAGAGATGATTAATTTCTTTTGTTTTATTTATTTTTGAATAAAAATAATAAATATATATATATAAAAAGAACATTTTTTACATGTCGTTTCACCATTGGCGTCATCGTCGGTATACAAGGCCGCTGAATCCCTTGGGATTCGGCCAAAGGCAGCGGTGGAGGACGACGGTAGACGAGGGATTTTCTTCATTTTTTTTATCCTTTTTTTGGTGATTTCAACTCCAAAAAGGAGTTCTACACAAAAAAAAAAAACTAAAAGTGGGGGTACGGGGTGATTTTTTGACTACTATAGACGGCGGCACCGTCGGCGATGACAGGTGGCCGGTGTGGCGGTGACTCGCTGGACCCGACGATTGGCCTGGGCCTTTGAGAGAGAAGAGGAGAGTTTTTTTTTTGAAATGGGGTAAAATGAAATTTTTTGGGAAAATTTTTGGCTTTTATAAGCAGGTGAAACGACGCCGTTTTAGAGGAGTTCAGAAGGCCTCAAAACGATGTCATTTTGAGTCGGACCAGATCGACTCGACCCGAAGCCCCCGGGGATCCGCTTTTTTTTACCATTGGGATATTTACGCTCCTGGTCCTTCCGCCTTTTTGGGTTGTTTTAATTTAGTCCTATTTTCACTCTTTTTTATTTTTTAAATTTTGCTACTGAATTTTTCACCGTTTTCAATTTGGTCCCCTGTTAGCTGAAGGGACGCGTGCCCCAAGTTTTTTTATTTAGTCCTCATTTGTTTTCGCACCTTTCGAGTTAATCACTTGTTTATTTTTTTCTTAATTTATCCTTTTAATTTAATTTGAGTTACGATTGAGTCCCTCATTTATTTTAATTTTCTTCTTTATTTATTTATTTGCGTATTTACTGTTTCTTTACTTTTTGTTACATTCAATTTTTTTCTTTCTTATTTTATTTTGTTTTCTTTTTAGGCATCTATTCTTTTATTTTATTTTATTATCTATTATTATTATTATTATTTTATTATTTCTCTTTTTCTTTTTAACATTTTCATGTCATGTTTGTTTATATTTTAATCATGCATTTTCTATTTTTATTACCTTATTTATTTATCGCGATCTGATTATTAATATTGTATTCACTATTTTAATCACATCATTATTATTATAGTATTTTGTCATTTATTATTTATCGCTTTTATATTCTAATCGTATGGCTATTTTTAATTATTATTGTACCACACATCATGTTTAAAAATATTTATTCGTTTTTTCATACAATACCCGAATAAATTAAACATATACTCTTTTAGTATTACATTAATTTTTACCCAAAAGCATCAAAATTTTTTTTACAATAAGACAATGTTTTATATTTGGGAGATACGCAAAATCGTACCCTAACTTACGGGGTTTTGATTTTCTCGTTGAACTTAAATAACTGAATATCCTTCTAAACTTCTAAAATTGAAACATAAGTTTTAAATGAAAAATTAAAAGGCAAGCTTATTCTCGAGGGTTCAAAATGTCATATCTTAACTTACGGGATGTGACATTTTGTTATCTCGAGACGAAAGGGTCTTTAACGCACGTTTTGATTTATTCAAGCAATTTTTAAGTAAAATTAACATTAATACAAATAGGGATCGACTCTTTTCAAGTTTTTAACTTTCGACACTAAGACATTAATTAATCAACAATGTATCAATTTTGGGCGTTACGAGGGTGCTAATCCTTCCTCGTAAGTAACCGACTCCCGAACCTATTTCTCAAAGCTTGTAGACCAAAAATCATTGTTTTAATAAATCAAATCGCTTATTAAAACGATCAATCATAAGGTGACCTGATCACACCTCATAAAAAAAGATTGGTGGCGACTCTGGCGACTCCATTTTCGTTTTTCAATTAAAAAGTCAACCTTTAAAAAAATAATTTCGACAACACCTTTGTAACACTCCTTTGAATAGCTTGTATTGCCTCGTGACTGTCGAAAATGATTAACACCTTATTGAAACTCCTATCCATAGCTATCGTCAAGCCTTTCAAAATGCGCCAGAATTTAGAGTTGGGAACTAAACATATGCACATGCACCTGTTATACCCAATAATCCATCCGCCATATCTATCACGAAGAACTCCTCCGGTCGTAGTAAACTCGGGTTCCTCTTTTATTGCTCTGTCAGAATTTAATTGGATCCAATTCCCAATATTTGGCACAACAACTATTGGAACTTGTCGGTCAGAGATATTTACCTTAAAAGCTTATTTGTAATGTTTAGCCAAGCTGAATGAGATTTTAATAAATTCCTTAGTACTCCACATTACGCCTTAGAAGATAAATAGGTTCCGATTTTTCAAAATACGCCAAGATACTATACCAAAGAAGCATTGCCAATCTATCCCATCTAATTGTAAATTGAGATGATTTTGAAGATTATCTGAAATCCAATCCTGCAAATTACTTAAAAAAAAAGAATTATATTTGATCTCTGGAATAATATGTTTCCAAGTCTCCTTAGTAGAAGGATAATCACGAATAGTGTGTAAAATGTCTTCATACTCATTGTCGCATATGCCACAAGAACCATTTGGCCCTATTCCTCTTTTCGCACGCTCGGAATTAGTAAGAAGACGCTTTTTAAGAACAAGCCAATTAAAATATCTAGTTTGTTGAGGGCCCTGAAACTTCCAAGGTAATTGCCATATGCCATTATTGGGATTCCAAGTCTTTTCTTGAAATTTCAGAATATGCTCTTGATTTAAAAGGAACTATTAGAATATCCTACCCAAGTGATCATATTTGGACCGACTTCCGAATGTGGTGAAGGAATACCCATAATACGCCTACTCACATCCTCCAACATCTATGGGCGAAATAAATTAAAGTTCTAATGCCCATCCTCCGTAACCATACTGCTCAACACGTTCTCCCTTTCCATATTCGAATGAAATGGAATATGATTTGACAAAGAGCCAAAATTTGGAATCTAAAGGTCATTCCAATATTTGATCGAGTTACTATCCCCAACTGACCATAAAAAATTTTCTTTAACCAAAGGCCATACTTTAGAAATACTTCTCCAAAGAAAAGAACAACATCCTTGAGTTAAGGATTCAGGTAGACCAGTACGTACTCTATACTTGGCTCTAAACACTCGAACCCATATAGCATTAGAGTTGGAAACAAGATTGAAGCCAAGTTTCATCAGGAAAAACATATTCTGGTCTTCTAATCGCCTGAAACCAAAACCCTTACAAGATCTTGGTTGACAAATAGATTCCCAATTGACAAGCGTCATCTTCCTTTCCCCTTTAGATTCTCCCCAAATGAATTGTCTAACTAATTGCTCAATCTCGTCATATAAGCCTTTAGGGATCCTCATCGATTGCATGAAATAGCTTGGTAAGAGTGGCCCTGCCTACTAAGGATAGTTTCCTAACCTCTCAGCTCTGCAGTCTAATGCAAACTTGATCGACAACAGATCTCAAAGTACTATTAGTCACTCTCTCATGAAGTAGAGGAATCCTTAGATAAGATATGAGATTTTACACCTTATTGAAACACAGAATGTCACTAAGGATCTTTACTGTCTCTTTACTAACACCTTTAAAGAAGAAGATATAAGATTTCCTTACATTTACCCGATGTCTAGAGAAATTACAGAACTCTTTTAGAATCCCCCCAACAATCTAGCTTGATTTTCGTTAGTTTTCCCAAATATGATAAGGTTATCTGCAAAAAATAAACGAAAGATTGTTGGACTTAAATGACTAAGGCGAATAGGTTGCCACTAACCCCTTTGAATTGTCAAATATATGTTGTGTCTAAGCCACTCCGTACACAATACAAATAAATATGGGGATAAGGGGCACCCTTGACAAATACCTTTGGCCGATTTGAATTTTGGGGATAGAACACCATTCCAGAGAATCTACATAGTAGAGTTAGAAATAGTAGACATGATAACATTATTTAGGAGCTCAGGAATACTTGCAGCTTTAAGAGAAACCTTAATAAATTCTTAGTGAACTCGATCATATGCCTTCTCTAAATCAATCTTCACAACCATCCATTTATATTCTTTTGTTTGCTCCTCATAAAATGGATGTCTTCTTGTGCAATAATAACATTATCTGTTATATTACACCTTATTATGAATCCCACTTATTCCTACGTAATAATACTTGGAAAAATCGTCTTAAAGCGATAGCAATAACCTTCATAACCAATTTAAACAAGATCGAGCATAAGCTGATGGGCCTGAATTGGGAAAAAATTTCAAAGGCATAAACATTAGGTAATAGAACAACTAAAGTGTTGTTAAGATCTAAATCAATGATTTCCTATCGAAGATCCTTTTAACCCACCCACAAACGGAGCTACCAATGTGCTCCCATTGGCTTTGGAAAAACAAGGCATGAAAACTATCACTCCCTTGATCTTTTATGTTGGAAGAAACGGGTTTGGAAAACGTAGCAGAAAATAATTTAGGGAAAAACCAGAGTTTTAAAAATTTTTCCAAAACAAGATATTGGTTGCGATATCTAAAGTAATGAACACTTAATCAAAATTGTACCTTTTCGATTCGTCTAGGATGAGCGCTTCGACAGAGTAATCTTATCTGTTATCCTTAAGCTCATGTCTGTCGAGTGTGAGCTCGATTCGAATAAGAAAAGTTTTCACAAAAATTACCAGTGGGGTAATGTTACAATTTATCTAAAGTTTTGGGTCAAATTGTAAATTAAAAAAATATCTTTAGAAATTTTCTTGAATAATCTGTTTAGAGAATTTTCTCTCAACAACTTTATGTTGAATTCAAGTATGTGTAAAGAATGACCTAATGCTCTCTTTGTATGGGGAGAGTTTAGAGAGTTCAACTATAATTAAACTTAATCACTTTAATATTAAATTAATATAATATTTATCTTGATAAATATTATATTAATTTTATATTAAATCTTATTAAAATAATAGAATATTTATCTGCAAGATAAATATTAAATTAAATTTAATATTAAGATAATCACTTTAATATTAAATTAATAAAATACTATTAAGATAAGTATTAAATTAAATTTAATATTAAACTATTAAAATAATATTATTTTTGGAATAATTAATCTGAAATCAAATTCTCAGGTAGAATTCCAATAGGAATGTAACTCTTCTACTACTCAACTATCGATGATCAACCATTGTCGCAGCCACCAGCACCACCATGTTTGGTGATGCTGGTGCGATACCCATACGACACCCCGAGCTGGTTCAGTTGCTATTAGTTCGGTCTTGGTCAATGATAACCCGATCGATCTGGTCCAATCACTGGTTGGATATTCAGCCCGATTTCACATATAGGGTCTAGTTCGACAAGTTTTTGGGTCTTAGTTTTAGGCTCTCGGGCCCAATTTACGATCTCAGGTCCAATTTTTAAGTTCAATTACCCATTGGGCCAATTGTCTGACTTGAAAATTAATTTCTAAAAATATCATATTAATTTTAATTAATTTGATTAATTTAATTTTACTTGATTGAAATTATTTTTTCTAAAAATCACTTAGATTTTCCATATTAATTTTTCAAGAAAACTCTTTAATCAAATTCCCTAGTTGAACAATTCTTACGACCACCTAATTTAATTCCAAATCGAATAAATCAACTCAATTAAATTATTTCCAAAGTCGTAGAATTTTCTTCTGATTCACATACAATCCGATCGAGCTTTTGTTGAGCTAGCAGAGGAACCAATCGGATATATACAATTAGGCTCTAGTGATTGCAATGATGTCTAGAAGCATCGTTCCGATAATTCACAATTACTTAATCATGGAGTTAGTCCACAAGAAGTACCATGATTGAAAACTTCTTATTGTATACTTTTTACGAAAGCAATTCATTCAACTGTTTTGTCCAATGACCTCGTCATGATGTGTTACCCTCATATGATATCATTGATTCATTTGAGTTCAATCCGTTCACTCAATACAATCCTATTTTATCTCATTGTCACCATTGTGTCTTCTTAATAATTAATATGATCACTGTCAACAAATGACTGTGATAAATTACTCGTTCGAGAACAAGCAAGCTGTGACCACGTTCCATATTTATCAACCCACACAATGCCAATGAGAGGATATCATTAACTCTTTAGTTGAGCTATGAATTCCACTGTTGTTAGTAAAGACATGTCATACATAAGTCATGTATCCAACATATCGGTTATGGGCGTGGTCATCTTTAGAGCATAAGCCTCCACTTATATCAAAGCACATGAGTTGCATACGCATGGTTAGTGACTAACTTAAGATTTAGGTAAATCACACTATGAGCGTCACAAGTGAATTAATTTACAAACGGATTCAGAATTAATTCATCTTGGGTTTAGTCCGATGTATAATTCTACCAATGAATATATCTATCTCTCTACTCGTGGAGTCAACTGCTCTGATAGCCAAGACTAGTCTTCTCCCCAACTAGAAATGTAGATGATATAATAATCCTTCACAATATTTGAATCAAATGCTCACTTTGATTCTTTTACAGGATTACAGACTCATTTAAATTATCTACTGAAGTAAGTTATCTTTCTCGTAATGTAAACGTTCTTTACAATGCTACTTATCTTCAAGTTGAACTTTAGACAATAAATGAGCTAATATTTGCTTGTCATAATTTCTCTATGCATGCAAAATATAAAAGACAGAAATACAAAAGACATAATAGTGAAATATGAAATTAACTTTATTTATTTATTCATCGTTCAAATAAATATAAAACAGTTACATTTTACTACAGTATGGGAACATTTCCTAACATTTTAAGGGTGCTATGTTAAATAGAGCAACCTTAATCTCCTCATCGGTGGCTGTCATACCCAAAACTGAACATCTTTCGGAGATAATTTAGGAAAAGAGCTAGGGGCAGCCCTACCATGGGTTCCGGATGCTCCCCATAAACCTGTTGGAAAAAGTTAATAGCTTCCATCTGTAGTGTCTCATCATCATAAACCTAATCCTCTAGATCACTCTTCAGGGTTGATATCTTATTATGCTTTCTTCTCTGAAGAGTGTGTCTATGGAAGAACTTTATGTTTTGATCTCCGATGATAAGCCAAGTGCACCTAGCCTTTTGTTTCCAAAGCAGCTCGTTATGGTGGAGCACACTTTATAAATTCTCCTAAACCTTCAGTTTAGCAATGGTCAATTTTTTGAAATCCATTTTATCCATCGCTTTTTGAATACTAGCTAATTTCTGTAGAAGATTTTTTTTACGGTTTCTGATATGCCCATATATATTCCTATTCCAATGCTTTAGGTTATTTGAAAGCAGCTTAATAGAGGACCCCATATTACTATTAAAAGTCCAAGCATCATTAACAAATTGAGAGAAATCTGGATGTTCAACCTAACCGGTAAGGAATATGAAGAGTCTGTTTTTGAAAGAAGTTGAATCCTGCCTTAAGGATAGAAACAGAGGCCGATAGTCCAATTTGAGCGTAAGGAGATGAGACATTAAACAACTTGAGAATTCTAAAATCCACACATCATTACAAATAGCTTTATCAAGCCTTTCAAAGACTTTGCCCCTCTGCCAAGTAAACACTTAATATTTAAACCTGAAATCATGAAGACTATCGGAGTTAACAAAATTATCAAAAGTTGAACACCTTTTTCCTTCTCTCCGTCCCCCTCTCTTCTCACTGGGAGAGAAAATGGCATTAAAATCTCAAATTTCCATCCATGGAACATTATCGTTTGGTAACACCGAAGTTAGACCTTCCCACAAGAACTTCCTCTTTTGCTTTATCCAGGCTACCATACACAAAGGAAGCTAGAATAGACCTTCGAAATGAATTATCGATAATCCGAATTAGGACAAATTGATGATGATTGTAGATCACTTCAACTCTAACCAAATCTTTCCACCCAATCCAAATACCACTAGAAAAACCTACGGCCTCAACTTTATGAGAGTACTGGAAACCCAATTAGTGATAATCAAATCAAATTTTCTACCACTAACTCTTGTCTCAAGCAATCCTACAATATCTAGTTTAAATTCCTGATTATATTTCTAAAAAAATTCAGGGGAATTTACTATTGGCACATCCATGACAGTTCCAAGAAAAAATATTTAAATTCATAAATTCAAAAAAGAAAGATAGACAACCAACCTCTACTGATTAGAATCAGTCCTATCACTCTGTTGCCTGTTCTCTAAAGTCGTAGAAGCCTTATTAATCCCAATATTAATCTGAGAGTTTATAAATTTCACCATAGAGTTCATCGAGTCTGAAAGTGAAACTTTTGAATTTTTGTCTACCTTAAAATGCTCTCCACAATCCTTATTAATTTTATTAAGAACCCTTCATTTTCTAATAGCAGTCCTTTTCCCAAGTGATACATGTATTTTGATGTTTGAACTTCTGATAACAGAAATTTCCAGCTCACCACTCTCCAAAGAGATAGTAGTATTTTATCCATTATTATCCTTAAAAACAACTACTGTATGCTTTGAAGAATCAAGTACGTTAGGATTTAAAGAAATCCCCAATTTGATTGGACCTTTAAATATAGGGTTAAATTGTGAAGTGACATTAAGATGAAAATCTCTTGAATTAATAGGTCATTTACTGTAATTATTCAAATTATTCTTAATACCCAGTGTAGACACCCATTTTTGTCCGAGCCCAATTCGAGGCCCATTTCTATATTTGTTCTCTATTGGGCCCGTTTGAAGCCCACTCGATTTTGGTCAAATGGAAGCCTTTGTTTTTATTTTCTTTTTCTTTCCTTTTCGGGCCTATTAAGGGCCCAAATTATTATTATCATTACCACTACTATTATTATCTTTTTTATAAATAAACAAGATTAAAAAAATAATATATATACATGAAATGAAAAAAAAAAAAAAGAAGGCTTTTCATATTTTGTTCTTAAAAAAGAGGTAAAAACAACAACAAGCATTCTAGTTCTTTTTTCTTTTCTTCTATCTTTTTCTTTTTTGGCCATAGACATGTCATAAGAGATCGGGTTTTGGGCTCCAATGAAAGGGACGTCACTGGATCCTCAGTCCTCCGCCTCAAGGAGTCCAAAAATCTAGTTTTCCCTTCCCCTTTCTAAAATAAAGGTTTCTTTTTTAAAAAAAAAAAAAGGCTTCATCTTTTTAAAATGGAGTTTTGATTTTTTTAACTATTTCGAAATAAAAGTTTTGATTTTTAAGAAAAATAGTGTTTTCTTAAAAGATAAAGTTTAGATTTTTAAAATAAAAATAGTTTTTTAGTCATTTTTAAGGAAAAGTTTAATTTTTTTACAACAATTTTTTAATCTTTTTCAATTATTTTGAAATAAAGTTTTGATTTTTAAGAAAAGTAGTGATTTTTAAATAAATATTTGATTTTGCAAAAAAAAAAAATTCCGGCCATTGTATGCGACAGCTCCACCATTGGAGGCCAGAGAGTCGTTGGGCTCTTCGGTGGTGGAGCCATAGCCAACATAGATGTAATGAATATAACCTACATGAAAAAAAGAAAAAGAAGCAGTGATCAGTTACCCTGCTGGCCTTAGTGTTACCATCTGGATTGGATCCTCCTTGAGACATGAAAAAAAACAAAAGGTCAAATAAAAGTAGGGGGTTGCAAGAGAAGATGAGGACTTGTCGTTGACTAATGTTTCCTGCAATGATTTTGATTGAACAAAACAGTGGAACCAAGTTTTATTCCATGTTGTAGGTGCACTACGTTGTGGGTTATAAAAGCCCAAAAACAATACCATGACCTAGATTTCAATAATTATTAAATATTTACTCAAACAAACCTAACCACTTGGGCAGTCCAATAAGAATCTGGTTGTTTTGATATTCTGAGTGGTCGGTTTTTTTTTCTATGTCAAATGTATTAAGAATGGTTGTTAAAGATCCTACTTTGATGTTGAATGATTGATTGTTTCTTGAATAAATAAGAAATATTGAATATATATATATATATATATATATTAAAATATGTTTTAAATTTATGTACTTTAATTATATTTGAAATTAAGTTGTTTTATTTTTATTTTTAAAAATTTAATTTTTTATTTTTTAATTTAAAAATTAAGTTAAATTGTTAATTTCAATTATTTTTCCCAGTTAAATTTGTTAGCGTGATATTTAAATTTTTTTTCTAACTTACCTTTTTAGATTACAAACTTGACATACCAGGAAGAATCGTAGTATTTTAACTATATATTATAAGAGAGAAAAGTAAAATTTGTTTGACTAAAGTCAAAAATCTCTTATGATTCAGTCAATAATAAAATAGTTATTTATGAACAAATAACTTCAACAGGTTGTGATAATCAATATAAGATTATTTGTAAACAATATAAAATATTTAGTTGGATTCTTTATTTTTCTTAGAAAATATACACCGAAATTTTGTATGAAATAAATCCTCCAAATATATGAAAAACCCCACTATTTACTGCTGCATTCACATTCACTTCAGCAAGAGGTAAGTGAAGCCTTTATTAGCTTTGTATAAAGGCCTTGAGACCCCATTGATTCAAAATGCGCAACTCAGATATTATTGAATTCAACAACTGTACAAATGGTAGACTTTTGAACACATACTTCAGTTCAAGATACCAAGTCCATCCAAGTATTGACTGCAACAATAAAAAGCATGCATCGGGTATTTTTTACTTTATGTACTCAATGGAGAAGCAGCCGGTTGAGGATATGAGATAGTATTTCCGTTGCCGAGATCATTTGCATTTTTGGTTTGATGTTTGTGAGCATTCCTTGAATGCCGATGAGATTTAAGAACAGATGAATTTCGAGGGGCCCCTTTGTGATCACCGCTGGAGTCTTGAAGTTGCTCAAGTGCTTTCAC
The DNA here is from genome assembly GCA_020496765.1 of Gossypium stocksii. Taxonomy (NCBI): domain Eukaryota; kingdom Viridiplantae; phylum Streptophyta; class Magnoliopsida; order Malvales; family Malvaceae; genus Gossypium; species Gossypium stocksii. The sequence goes on along the minus strand of CM035631.1, from coordinate 17,888,614 downwards.
TACGGCATTCATATTAGGCCTAAGCTTCGGTTCTATAGAAAGGCATTGCAGCGCAAGATAAGCGGCTTTCAATGCTGCATCGAGTGTGTATTGGCTTTCGATACGAGAATCCATAATGTGTAAAATCTTGCGTTTGCTGGTAAGGTAAGGCTTGGCCCAATCAACTAAACTTTGCTCTCTTGAAGGCCTGTTCTTATCCATTGCTCGCTTCCCGGTCAACATTTCAAGAAGAACAACTCCAAAACTATATACATCACTTCTGGCTGTCAAATGACCTTCATAAGAAAGAATGAAACCAAAATATGATTAGGGAAGTCTCATTCTATGTTACTCTAGCTCGAGAGTAGTGTCTCTTACACCAGAATACATGGCAGACATAAATACTTAGGGAAAAAAGTCTGCCTAGCAGAGGTTGCATTTGTAAGAATAGTATAAGATATAAAGTTATTCAACTGAGGTACAGACATTTCATTGGGAGGATGATTAGTGAAGTTGCAGTCTATGTTACTCTTACTCGAGAATGAGTGTCTCAAATATCCGAATATATGTTGCACATATATATGAAAGTGAAGGTGGGAATTCAAAAGCTACCTGTGGCCATATACTCGGGAGCTGCATAACCGTAAGTACCCATAACTCTTGTCGAAACATGACTCTTATCACCAGTTGGTCCATCTTTAGCCAGTCCGAAGTCAGACAGTTTGGCATTATAATTCTGCCATTTTTTACATTGGAACAAAGATGTTAGTGAGCTGCATAAATCTGAAGTACGGGCCACAAAAATTTTCGATATTTACACATGTTTGCATGCGAATCAAGAAAGACATTCAAAGTTCTAAAGTCTCGATATAGTATTGAAAACTTCAATAATTAAGCATGTTAGCATACCGGATTAAACAAGCTATTCAAAGTGCCCTGATATAGAGTCATGAAAACTTCGATACTTAAGCATGTTTGCAGACCAAATCAAGCAAGATATTCTAAGTTTTAAAGTCTTGATGTACAGAGTCAATGAAAATTTCAATAATTAAACATGTTTGCATACCGAATCAAGCAAGATATTCGAAGTTTTGAAGTCTCTGTATATGACTTTGGCCTCATCGGAATGTAGAAACGCTAGGCCCTTAGCAGCACCAAGAGCAACCTTCATCCGGAGGTTCCAGGAAAGTGGTTGAAAATAAGAATTTCCTGTTTCATTATAATGGAAATGTTGGATTAAGACTGTTCCCCTGAAATGTAAGCAACTGAATTGACTCAATAAAGGGAAGATGTAAAGATGAATAACTCACTTCTAAAAAGATGATTCTCTAAGCTGCCCTTTGGCATGAATTCGTAAACTAGAAGTCGATGATCGTCCTCTAAGCAGTAACCGATCAATTTAACGAGATTACGATGATGCAGTTGCCCCAGGTAGTTGATTTCAGCCTGCAATCCACTCGCATCATTAAATTACCAAACATTGCAAACTAATAAATCGAGATGCGCTCGGGAGTGGATCAAGAGGATGACCGGAGTAGAACTTGAAGAACAAGTGACAGGAGATGGTAATGAAGGCTCTAGGTAGCTGGCTAAAATAACTACAACCGACCCTTTAAAAAGCATATTTTTTATGTTTCAAATGTCAATGCACATGATATTAACCAAGCTGAATTGTTCCTTACTAAACCAAGATAACATACATAATAAAAATATATATGTGTGTATGTATTTATGTGTATGCATATAACGTGAAAGCAATGATCTAAGAGCAAAGCAAGGATTTTTAGAAACCTGATGAGCTCAAGGGTGGGAACTAGGGAAGAAATGAAGCTTACCAACCATTCTTGGTGACCCTGAAAACCCTCCTGGTTAAGCCTTTTGACAGCAATAACCAAGCCAGTACCAGGTTTGGCTGCTGTAAGTGAATTCTCATCAATCCAGCCTTTAAAAACACAACCAAAACCACCTTCACCCAAAACACTGTCCGGTCGGAAATTTCTGGTGGCTGTTCTAAGTTCACTGAAGTTGAAACTCTTCAAATTTGAAGACTGCAAAATCTCCCCCTCGGTTCTAGGCATTGACATTGAAGAAATCCTGCTGCTTGAACCACCCATTTCTTCACCATTTTTGCTCCGATATCTCGAATTAGCCCCTGCAAACATAGCATCAAACACCTAACAAACATCACAAAAAAAGGAACACTTTGAAGAAAACCCATCATAGTCGATGAAAAGTTGTCAAATTTCCAAGCATACCGTTGTGAAGAGGGCTCTCAGCTTTGATTCTAGCACTAAAACAAGACCCCATCCAAAATAAAACTCTGGGTCTTCTTTGTTGTCACCTGTTTCAACAACAAGAACCGAAAAAGAGAACAATCTGATATAAAGAAGGGTCGAGAAAAACAAAGCATTCAAGTGTGAAAAAGGAGAACTTTTCTGTCCACAGTCCAAAGTCTCAGCTGTCACGCACGAGATTATAACAATTGTATTGAAAACTTTGACTGGTGATTAAAAAATGAAGGAGAAAACGAAGATTGAGGAAAGTTGGCAAAATCTTGTGCTCTTTTAATGAAAGGTTCGGAAAGACAAAAGTAAAAAGGTTGACTTTGCTTTTAAGCTAAAGTTTCATACTTGAATTTGTCTGCAAGTGGGGGGATTAAAAGATATTTGCTGTAATAATTTAAAACTTTCATGGCTTTTGTGGGGGGCTGTCATCAATTTGATTATGAACTACTTGCCCCCCTTTTTTTTTCCTCTTTTGGTTGGGTTTTCATACACGTGAAAAGACAGCCATGCAAGGACGGGACTATAGCTCAAAATCAAAGTACCCAGTTTGGCATCACTGGATTTTGGGTAAAAGTATCCACGTTCGGTTGCATTTCTACTTTATACTAAAAATAAATAAATAAATTAGTTCAATTACCTCCTATTAAAAAAAATGAATTTTCTTTTAAAATTTTTATTGTTAAAAGTTGACTTAATTGATAAAATAATCAGATAATTTCACATGACATATCAAATATACATCCTACTGATATACAAAAACTGAATTTTAACAAATAAATTTTTTACTCTTTTAACTAATGTATATAAATGAATTTACTTTGTTTAAATAAATGAGACAAAATATAATTTAAATTTAATTTAATAAAGATATTTTATTTTGATAGAAGATATTATAATTTAAGTTAAAATAAATCTAAATTTTTAATTTTTTAAATAAAATACATATCATATCTATTCTGACCTATAATTAATATTGATCCATACCAAGAATTAAATCAATAGGATTTTATTATCATCTTGTTCTTTTAGAACCCATGATTTATAGGTCGCGTATTTATGTTTTTAGGAAGGTTAGAATTATAATTGTATTAATTTTTTTTTGTTATTTTTAAATAAAAATGAAAAAAATTATCTTTTAATATTTTTTTAGTATTTAGTTTAAAAAATTTAGTTAATTTGTGTTTTTGATAGAAAATTTTATTGAATTGTTAAAATCTTGATGATATTAATGTGATATTTCGTTTAATAATTCATGTGTACTTCATAATTTGATTAATATCGACTTGTATTAATGTATATCAATTTGTATCATTTAATACAAATTTTTTTATATAAATTATTTTTATTTTAATTAATTTAAAATTTATATTTGTATATAAATATATTTATATAGGTTATATTTGTACATGAAAATATTTTTAAATATATTGCTAACGCACCCATATCTAGCACCAAATCAAACAATTTATATATTAACAAAATGCATTTTTTTTTTGTCAATAAGGTGAAGGTTTTGAATTAAAGTTTCAGCATACCCTAATGTGCGTATACTATATATGAGTTTTATCCCATTTTTTGTTCGTTGAAGTGAAAAATTACTGATATGGAAAAGAATATGTTTGTATTAAAGAAAAGGAAGTTGGAAAGGTGGGGTTAAGTTCTCATATTTGTTAATGGTTAAGTTTTTAGGTAAATGAACTTTTAATGTCAAATCCTTTTGAGAGATATGGATAATTTCGTCTTTTTGTATTTAAATATATTGAAAAAAAAAAGTTCTTATTGAAATATATTAAAGTACAATATATAAATAAAGTTCTTATCATGGTATTAATATTATTAATAAAGTGTGCATAATAAAAATAAAATGTATAAAAATAAATAAAAAAATTTAGTTGAATAGTAAATTAAAAGTTTTATTAATGCAATTGATGTAGGTTTAAATCCCACCATATTTATATTTTTATTGATTTTTTTCACTCGTGCATACAAACTATGTATGTATCCATGTATGTTTATGTAAATGCAATAGGTCATTGCGTAGTTTTCTATTTTAACAGCATTTAAGATTTTGCATTGTTCTGGAATTCATACAGTTATGTCATTTCATTTGGCAAAACCAATTTTAGATTTGGGTCATCTGCCTAGTTTATGTTTCAAGTTGATTGCTGGAGATGGTAAGAATGGTTATGTTGATTTGAATGAGTAGGTCCTTTGCAACATTCAAGTATTTGCTAAAGCAATGCCATCTCTCTTTGCTCCATACCATGAGGACTTCTTCATTTATCCTTCTGATTCATATCAAGTCAAACCCTTGAAGCTTGAGATACTTTCATCCATTGCTACAGGCTCGTTCATTTCTTCTATTTTCAAAGAGTTTCAGGTACCTGCTGTCTTCATAAGGAATTCCTTATCATTGTTGGTATTTGCAATATGTAGAAATGCAAGATAGTAGAAATAGACGTCACATTGAAACTTCTGTATGGTATATCATAATGAATTTCCTTTGCATCCATACGTTCTAAGAAAAAAGGTATTATTGCAGTCAACAGTATTGGAGAGGGTGGTATTTTTGGGCCATTTTCATCCTATGCAAATCATTTTGTTTAGGGAATTTTCTTCTGATTACTGGATCTGATGTGATGCTATATCATTTAAATGACGTTTCTTCTGGCAAAAGCCTGACCAAAATAACTGAAACTGAATGCCATTGAACCATTTTTTGGTCAATGGAATATAGAGTTATTTCTTTTTGGACTGTTCAGAATCTCTTGAAAGGGGGTGTGGTTCTATTTGAGCTCATGTGAGTTACCAAAGGTGCTTAACCTGACCGTTTCAACTGTACTTTTGGTGCTTGGCTCTTCAAGGTCTCAATCCTTGCACTGCAAGCTAACCTTGGAGATCTGGAAAAAAGAGTAATTCTCAGTCCTTGTGTTATGTTAGGAAGAAAGAAGTGATATGGACAGAATGGACTTCAAAATAATAATAATAATCCTTTCTTTGCCACTTTTGAGCATCTAAGTCATTTCCTAGTCTTTGGCACAAAAGAAATAATTGAGGTCAGCTGACCAGTTGAAATTGCATTATTATACAAGTATGCTGATCCTTGATCGCATGAATTGATGCTTATATTATAGTATGTTGTTAGGATTATATTAGAGATCCAGACAGGCGATTTGCTGCTGCTACTTTTGCTGCAATTGGTATATGCGCGCGACAACTTCCAAAAATGGCACATATATATGTGTAGATGGGCTGTTAACTCTGACTAGACAGGGCCTATTACTCTTTTCCTACTTCTTGTTGTCTGGTAACATTCAGAAAATCCATTGTTTTCTGAGCTGATACCAAATTTTGCAGAGTTCTTGACTAAAGATTTAGGGTGTAGATATCAAGAAGCAGATGTTTTGGTTCAGGCAATTATCTCTATAAAATCAATCATAAAGCAAGACCCACCAATTCATGAGAAGGTATCTCTCTCTTGCTTATTTCATTTCAGCTTTAGCTATGCCTTTTTTGCATACCTCTCTGTCTATTTGGCAGAATCTTTAAATTGTTTGCATTCCTGCAGTGTTTTCATATTAATTGGCTGATAACCAACATCTTATTTTTTATTTAAAGGTTATAATTCGGTTAGTCCGTAGTTTGGATTCAATCAAGGTGCCTTCAGTTCGTGCAATGATTATTTGGATAGTGGGAGAATACAGCTCTTTGGGGGAGATAATTCCTAGGATGTTAACCACGGTGCTGAAGTATCTTGCATGGTGCTTTACTTCAGAAGCGTTGGAAACAAAGCTTCAAATTCTTAGTACAGTGACTAAGGTATTTCCAAGAGCTATAATATTCTTGATCAATTCTAGCCTAGCTATGGACGAATATTTCTGGGAAAAGATATTTGGCCTTCCTCCGATAATCTGCTTTACTTATGAAATGGGATGGAGGTTGTCAGTCAGGATTAGTTGCAGCAAGTAGCCATATCATATTAAAAAAAAAGTAAAATAAATAAAGCTCGAAAACTCTTGCTGTTGCATGTCATCTTTAATTTATTTTAAGTTTTGTAGTTTATCAGTTGTTCTCTTTTTTTCGCTTGCTTGTTGTTAATGTTCAGAGAAAAAGCCTGTACTTTCAGTTTGTTTGTAGTTTCAGGTTCTATCAGGTGCTGCAGGAGAAGGTCTGTCAACATTCAAGAAAGTTTTCAGATATTTGGTTGAACTGGCTGAATGCGATTCGAACTATGATGTCCGTGACCGAGCTTGTTTCCTAAAGAAACTTTTATCATATAATTTCATCTCTCAAGGGTCACAAGGAGTGTATAGTCTTCCTGAAAAAGACCTACACATAGTTGTGAACTGCATATTTAGGAAACAAACAAGACAAGTGAAAATTGAATCAATTAATTACCGATTTTATCTAGCTGGGTCTCTCTCACATATGGTTATGGAGGAACACTGAAGGAACACGTATAATTATGAAAGAGGCAGCAGATTATAGTGGGACAGATGATCATGGCACATCATCTGATCCTTCAGACAACCAAAGTGCTTCAGATTATGGTTCACAGCACTCTTTCTCTGGCTCGAGAAGCAGTGGCCGTGGTGATGATGGTGAATCAAGTGAAGGCAATGATAATGCAGACATGTTCCTTTAGATTTCTAACATTAGAAATTGATAAGCTATAAAAGTAATATATTTTAATCCCATTTTTAAATTTTTTTTGGATAATTAATTATGCAAATCAATGAATTTGATGCTCCTAATTCTTTAAATTAATATTTTTATACTTAGAAAGTATTTAGGAGCGAAAGGATGAAAAACGAGCCAAAATCTAACAAAAAGAACTGTTTTCAGGATCCACACGGCCTGGACATTTCTACACGGGCTGGCTACACACCCATGTGCTAGCCTGTGTCAATTTCGCACCCTGCTTCCCAAATATGCGGAAAAACCAAATTTTTAAGCTTTTTGAGCATTCTAAAGTCTATAAATACCAATTAGAAGAAGATCTAAGGGGGCAATAAGAGGAGATCGAAGAAAACACTTGAAGAACGCCATCGGAATCAACTCAGAAATGGATCTCCCTTAAGATTGAAGATCTCCGTTTAATTTCTTTCAAAATTTTATTGAGTTTTTTTATGTCTTATGGTTATCCTAACTTTGAGATGTTTCTATTCAGGATTATGAAGTAAATTCCCTAGATACGTAAGGAGGATGAAACATATGATGAATTTTATTTTTTGATTTCTGATTTATATGATAAATACTTAATTCTTGTTCCTAATTATGTATGCTTATTTCTTGTTTTAATATCTTCGTGATATAAATTCATGTTTCATGTGTTTATTTCAATAGAGCAAAAGTCCTTATTTAAGAGCAAATCTAGCATAATTGAGTGGAGTTACATGCAATCCTAGAAATAGGATGACATAAATCTACTGGATTAGAGTCAAATCTAATAAGGGAATCCATAGATCGAGTTAATGCGACAATAGGGGTTTTAATTAGAAAGAGATTTCAATTAATCAACCTAGAGTGAGTTGTTCTTACTCTCGAAAGAGATATTAACATAATTTAGGGATTTCTACGGATCAAGACACAAGTGAATAAATCGTTTTAATTTAGATTTATAATAATAGGTGAAGTCTAGGTGGATTCTTTCCTGGGTATTGTCTATCTCATTGGTTATCTTCGATTATTTTCCTATTTCATTTTTTGTTTCTTAGTTAGATTAGTTTAGTAATTTTAGATTAAAAACAACCACTTCAATTTATCGGCTAAATAATAGAAAAAGGGTAATTACTAGTACTTTTAGTCCTTATGGATATGATATTCCTTACTCACCATAGCTATACTATTGTTCGATAGGTGCGCTTCCCTTAGTCATATTTATAGTTAGTTTAGTGACCATAAAAAATGCTTTTCAAAATCAGAATGGAGTTTTTCATTCTTCTCCTACTAATCTAGGGGAATTAATGTCAAACAAAGCTCTACATTCATGGTTGAAAGAACAACCAAGTTCATCAAACCCAGGCATGTTGGAGCAAAGTCAAGTTCATAAATCTTCGGCAATAATATCTATTAGGGATGTTGGAAGGTAGATAAAACCAAAAAGCTATTCTCTCTTGGAGCCTACAAATGGAAATGATTTGACGGTTGATTATTCTTTTTCATCAGAAATAGCATGCATATTGCATCTACTTGTTTGCATAGAAGTCTCTTTTAAGAACTGTTTATCAGAGACCATATTAGGAATAAAGTTGGTCAATATGGAGTCTAACAGAGCCTCATCTGATAATGTGCCAACCTTTGTTCCAAAGGAAGAGACTGCTTCTTTAGAACCAGGTCAGACAACAAGAAGGATTATTCAAGTTTGTTTTCATTACCATCTAATACTTTTGAAGCTAGCTTTATTTTACGATGGTGAGAAACTTTCAGTTAAGTTGTAGCCCAATATTGGATATTTCGTAAAGCCACTGCAAATGGATGTTGGAGCTTTCACTGATAAAAATCTTATCCACACGGGCATATGGTCGCCCGTGTGGATGGTCGTGTACAATGACACAACCGTGTGATTAACGAAGGCATGGCTGTGTGTGAGACATGGCTATGTGGTGGTCAGAGTGTGGCCGTGTGAGACACACAGGCTAGGCCGAGTTGGGTGTATGGGCCACACAGGCGTGTGTGTAACACCTCAAATTTTGGGCCTAGAAGTTTTGAGATTTGGAGCATAGGGACAGTGAGGAGGCTGCATATAAGTGATTAGTTGTGCATTTTATTGACAAGAATGGGCCTGCTAGTCAAGGGGTTTGATGAGTGGTAGTGAACTCCAGGGTTCTGGGTTCAAGTATTTGTATGTACGTTTTGAAGATTTAAATAATTATATTAGTTTTATTTTACTTTCTTTTATTATTATTTATTAATTTCATTTATTTTTCTTTATTTGGTATTATTTTGTTAAGTTTATTTTTATTTTCTATTTGTCTATTTTCTATTTTTTTCCTTTCCCTTTTCACATTTCCTCTTTTCTCTCTCCTTTCTTCTTAACTTTTTGTTTTTCAAAAATAATTATCCAAGAACGCTTTGTCTATGGTTTCCAAAATTTCGCTCATTTATCGTCTTCTTTATCGTCAAATCAGGTGTGAGATTCGAACCCCATCTATTCTATTTTTATTTTTCTGTAAGTAGTTATTTTGGTTTTTCGTAAGGTTCACTAAACCATTGATTTTGGGTTCTAAACGCAAATAGCGAGGGGATTTCTCCCTCTTCTACTATATCCTTGATAATACTAAGGATGGGGACCGTTTTGGTGGCTTTAACAGCGGTTTTGGGGCTATTTTGGAGTGGTTTCGTGACCTCCCCGATGGCCACACGGGCGTGTGTCGACTCACATGACAGTGTGGAATTGTGCATTAGGGTTTTTGGCTAAATTTGGGAGCCACACGGCCTGGCCAAATGGCTGTGTGGCTGATTTGGGGAAAATATCGATATTCACATGATTGTGTCCTCTGGGCACATGGGCGTGTGATTTTGAGAATTAATAATTCAGGGATTTGGTGTCACATGGTCGTGTGACTGATTTGAGGATTAGAGATCCCACACGAACATGTGTTCTGGACACATGGTCATGTCTGGTGGGCACACGAGTGTGTGAGACCCTCACACGGCCATGTCTGCCTTACACTTCATTTTAACGAAATTGGACAATGAGTTACACGGCCTGTCCACACGGCTGTGTCTCTGTTTCACACGAGTGTGTGCCTCTATCACACGACCATGTGCTACCCTTCACACAGGCGTTTGGACCTCCACACGGTCGGAGCACACGGATGTATGGCCTTATCTCGCCAAATAATGTTTTTAGGTCAAATTTAATTGCAATAGCGACTCTGTATGTTTCAACCCTTGACCAATGTATACTGATGGTTGTTATGACTCTGATCTGGGCTTGATATATGTGTTATTGTGTTATTTTTGGTTGGTTGTGTGATAAGCTTGATATTGAATTTGAGTAAATGAATGTGCTTATCTCTGATTTTGATTGATTGAATGCGAGCGTCTGCCTCTAAATAATTGTCTGGAATTGGTATTTTGATTTTGTACATGAGACTGCATACATACATACATATGCATAAAGTGTTTTGGGATGGGATTTTAAAGAGAAGAAAGACTGTAACTGACCTGAGCTAGCAGTTTTACTACAATCAGACTATACAGTGGATTACCGCACTGCATCGTATAGCATGTGCGTTAGCTACGCTATGTATTATTGACTGATCTGGCAGCTCAACCGCAATTTACTAGTATAGAAGTTTACCGCATTGCACTGTACCACATGTACGTTAGCTATGCTACATACCCTTATCTGATTCGGCAGTTCTACTGCGCGTCTGTACCGCGGTTTACTGCATGGCACTGTCCAGCTTATACGCCAATTTTGTTGCACGATTTATATATATGGATTGACAGTTTACTTGTTTACTAATAGCCATAATTCCCAGAGGGTCGTGGGCAGTCCCAATACCCTAAGGGCCGTGGACTTACTAAAAGGCTCTTAAGCCTATTGACTGGCAGCTCAGCTGCAATATAAGGATATGTGCCGCATACGGTACAACTTGTAAGTGTAGGGATGAGTGGGTGTTTTAAACCCCACAGTAAGTGTAGGGATGTACGGGGAGGTGTGTTGGTTGCATGGGTGGGTGTTTTAAACCCCACAATAAGTGTAGGGATGGACGGATATGTGCCTTGGCTGGATGGGTGGGGTTATTTTATAATTCAATTGCATACATGTGCAATTTTTTATGTGATCTGTGTGCATCACAACTGTTGCTTGCTTCTATTTGGCTGAATGACACCACTGTACGTCTGACTGTTTCTGCCTACTGAAAAACACATATGACTGTATGAGTTTGTAGACACTGATTGTAATTGACTGACTGTATAGTTATAGTAATTGTATGATTGATTGAGAACTATTGTTATTGCAATTGAATGGTACTGCGATTGTGTGACTGAGTGTGTGTTCTTAACATGCTTTAAATATTGTTATCTACCGGTACAGCCGTTGTAAATGTACCAACTAGTTCTATAAAGCTATGTAAGTATGTTCCGTGTCTGAACTGCTTTCTAGCTTTCTGTATCCGTTACCATAGTTAGTTGGTTTTGATCTCACACTGAGCTCGTGTAGCTCACCCCATTTTCTATTTCCCTTTTAGGTACCTTTCAAAATTCTATTGCTAGACCTAGTACGCGGAGGCCTCGGACAGTCACGGTTGCAAAAGATTATTTCAATTTTATTTTCTGATTTATATCTTGATTACACTGTTTTGGAATTGTAAAGATTTATAATATGTGGTACAGTTTCTATTTTAATCTTTTACTCGTTTATTGGATTCTGACTATTTATTAAACATGTCTGTAATTTTTATTAATTGATATTTAAGCAAATAAATATTTGATTTGACGTGATCTCAGGATTTGTAAAATTTTTCCCACAATCACTTAGATTATCAATGTAGCATTCCAAATTCAGTCTAGATATCTAGGCTGGGTTGGGGGTGTTACAGTGTGGGCCCAAAATTCTGAAATTTTCCCTAGGGTCGCACGGGTCGTCCCGAACGAATGTGGGCCTATTGTAGGGTCAGCAAGGGCTATCCAAACCCTATAAACTGTGGATCTGATGTTCTTTCTTAGAAATGATAATGCTAGGCATGTCTGATTTATCTAATGTATGTTATATCTATATCTGTATCTACATACTATATCCGTATATAAGCATGTGAGCATGTTTAGTCTGTATATTTGTATCTAAATATTCTGCATCTGTTATTAGGGGTAGGATGACATATATATGAAGGAAGTGTTTTGAAAGGCGAAATTTGCCTATATTCTAGCAGTAATACTACATTTTATCTGTTATGTGTTGTAAATGTACAATATGGTGTGTAAGGTTGGGTGGGTGTTTTGAACCCCACATAGTGTGATGGGATGGTTGGAGTTGGTGTGTAGAGGTTGGGTGTAGGTTTTTGGCTATGTGTTCTGTAATCTGATTTCTGTACACTGTATCTGAAATGGGCTTAGGCCCAAATATGTATCTATCTGTGATGTGATAATCTGTATGTGTACATGCTTAATTTTGTTGGGTTACACACTGAGTTTACGTAAACTCACCTGTTTTTCTGTTCTGTACAGGTAATCCACAAACTTAGGCAGATCGGTGCAACGAGGGATTCAGCGGTGGCCACATGATCATAACAGTTTAAACTTGTTAATTATGGTTTTTATATTAAATTCCAGTTTATTTGAGGGTTTGTAATTTTCTGGACTACATGGACTTTATGGTTTTATAACTGTCGGTTTTGGTTTTATTCGTTGATGAACCGCATGCTTAGACAAAACGTTTTCTGTAAAAGCGATAGTTTTATATAAACAAAGGTTTTCTAAAATTTTGAATAACTGTTTTTGAAAATACAACGGTTTTTTGTAGCTTCCGCTTAAAACACATTTTGAGGCAAATTAACTAAATAAATAAATGTTTTGACAATAACATGAACAAATAAGAATTGAAAACTGAAATAGTTTATCACATTGACTTCATTTTTAAAACCTATTCCTTGTGACACCTCTAGATTCGACCATAACGTCTAGGCCGGGTTTGGGGTGTTACATATAATATTCTTTTGTGGTGGATGCAATAACCTTTAGACATATTATCTTGACAATTCATAAAAGATTTAACTTGCATCTAATGATTGTTGTTACAGCCTTTATAAATCACTATATAGTAAAGTTTATATTAAAACCCTTGAATGATGCTAGAAGCAAATTGAAATTCTCGGGAAATTATTCATTTATATGAATTGAAATAATTGAACATATGTGGTAAATTTGACTTAGTCAATAGTAGTTGAAAAAGGATTATAAAATGATCCAAAATACCTATTAGCATTTTATAGAAGAATCACGATTAAAGTTTGCTATGATTATTGTTGAAACTCTGAAGAGATCATGTAATAGCCTGGTTTAGACCCTGGTTAGAATAGTGGTTTCGAGACCACAAATTCGAGGTCAGAAAAATATTTTAATATTATTTCTAGTATCTATAGCATGTGAATAAGTACGTGTAAAAATTTCGTGATTTAATTTTATCGATTGAGTAGTTAATTTGATAAAAGGGCTAAATCGCATAAAAAAATAAAAGTTGCATTTTTATTGATTAATGTGCTAAATTGCCATGATTTGTTTTTATGGAAGTCCTTATAAGGTTATTATGCCATTATAAGGTTAGTGGAAATTTATGTCCATGGTTTATATGTTGTTTATTAATATTTCATTAAAGGCATTATGGTAATTTGTTAAATAAGTGTTAATTAAACAAAACAAAAATTAAAATAAGCTCATTATTCATCTTGTTCATTGGAAAACAAAGAAAAAAAAGAAAGCTTGAAGCTCCGTTAGGGTTCGGCACTTACTAGTTCAATTTATCAAGAATAAAAGAAAACATAATTAGATCGGGGGAAGTCGAAAGTGATCAAGTAGTCGATTCACTCCGTTCGTATCCGTACGAGGTAAGTTCATATGCAAATAAATGTATTTCAATTAAATTCTATATGTTGATTGTTGTGGAAATGTATGGAACTGCTATTGAAGCTAAATTATTGAAATCGAGAAAGTATCGACAAAGTTACAACATCCGAAAGCCCCGTACGAACCATAGGAAAAGTATAGGATACATATGTCATGACATAGGATTCCAAGATGTGTTATCGTGTAAGACTAGGTCTGGGACGTCGACATCGATTAGAGGTTACGTGTAAGACCATGTCTGGGACATTGGCATCATATATAATTTCGTGTAAGACACTGTCTGGGACAGTGGCATCGATATTTGATTACATGTAAGACCATATCTGGGATATGGCATTGTACGAGCTTACGAGCTATCCGAATATCCTTATTGATTCTGAACGGTTCAACGGGCATTCCGAGAAATGAATGATTATATGAAAGTGTATCCAATTCAGGTACGTTTGAAAAGTATACAAGGTTTGAGAATGAAAGGTAAGTATATGTGCATTTGAGGATATGTGATATCTATATGAGAAACTATGCTTTATGTGCAAATAAATTGGGAATATGTGGAATATATGTGAATTAAGAGGTTTGAGTAGGTAATTGGCTATGGGTTACATGTATAATATGTTGTATAATTGAGTTGATGTTAAGTTTATTTGTATATGGCTTACTAAGCTTTTGAAAGCTTACTTTGTGTGTGTTTTCATTTGTTTCATAGATTATCGAAGCTACTGGAAGCTTGGGGATCATCCAGGATTATCACTACACTATCGAACTATATTTTGGTACCTTTTGAAAATGTGTATACTAAAGTATGGCATGTATAGGCTAGAGAAGTTTGGATATGTTTTGAGATGTATAAATCTTGCCATGTGATATGGCTTAATTATAGTTAAAGTTTATGAATTGATTTTGGTATATATTTTCTTAAAGAAATGGTATATTTGATATGTTCATATATGGCCTAGTCAAATGGTCAATTTGGTATGTTTATAGTTGTGGATTTGGTATGATTTTGGTATGTCTTGGTGAGAGTGAGATGGTATGTTTCATGTTTGAAATGGTACGATTTTGCTATGAATTGATATGGATAGAAAAGTGATATGAATTATATGTTTTTGGTATGATTTTGGTGCATGGATTTGACATGTTTGAGTATGATTTGTGTCTGGAAAGAAATTGATGATTTTGTTGCATGAATGATGATTGAATTGGTTGCAATTTGAGTGTGAAATGTTTTTGGTTTTGTGCTTGTAGGGAGGGCCCAAAATGGGTGGCAACATGGCCTTGTAAATGGCCTATTTTTTCCCACACGGACAGGGACACAAGCGTGTGTCTCTGCCATATTGCTCGAAGGCCATTTCGAAATGAGTTTGGGCAGACCGCACGGTCGCACACATGGGTGTGTGCCAGGCCGTATGGTCACGTCAGAGAGTTACACGGGTTAGATACACGGGCGTGTGACTAGCCATGTGACCAAGTTAGTAGTCTCCCTAATTTTCACACGTCCTGGCACACGGGTGTGTCTTGTGGCCGTGTGGATAAGTCAGTATGTATGCCCTGTTTTGCCATGGCCTAAACACACGGGCGTGTCTAATGATGTGTGAGGCACACGGCCTGTCCACATGGGCGTGTGGCCTCTGTAACTTTGAAAATTTGTTAAGTTTTGGAAAAAGTTTGTATATGTTCGGTTTAGTCCTGATCCCTTCTTAAAGCATGTTTAAGGTCTCGTAGACCTTTTAAAGGGGCAATGTGATTATGAATGATGATCATTTGTTGATATATAGTATATATTTGTGAAATGTTTTGATATGTCTAGTAATACTTCTTAACTCTAGTCCGGTAATGGATACAAGTTAAGGGTGTTACATTTGGTTCGTATCAGAGTTACGGTTTAGTTGATTCTAGGACTAACGTAGCGTGTGAGAGTCTAGTTATACATGCCATATATATGAACTGTGATAGTGTGATGAATCCTGACAAATGAAATGTGTTTTCGTATAGTAAATGGATCCCAAATGAGCTGTAGCTGACGATGTTGAAAATAATACACCTGCTCCCGCTTAAGGGGCAGTGCTATCCGATTCTAGACCTGTAACTAGTAGCCACAAGAGAGAGGCAAAGCAAGCCTTTTTCCAAATGATGAACGAGTGGTTCACGGAATTCATTTGAATGAATCCGGCTGCTCAACAAACTCCTCCCCCGACTAATCCCCCTCAGATTTCTGTGATGCATCAAGTTGTGAATCCGATTCAGTTAAGTAAGCCTCCGGTTCATAAAATCATAAAATATGATGCCGAAGAGTTTAGGGCGACTAATGATGATGATGCTGAGAGAGCTGAATATTGGCTCGAGAATACAATCAGAGTGTTTGATGAAATGTCGTGTACCCCTGATGAGTGTATTAAATGTGCTATTTCTTTGTTGAGACATGCAGCTTACCAATGGTGGAAAGCTTTGATCTCTGTTGTTCCAAGAGAACGAATCACCTGGGATTTCTTTCAAATCGAATTCCGGAAGAAATAGATCAGTCAGAGATTCATTGATCAGAAATGTAAAGAGTTTCTTGAGTTAAAATAGGGTTGTATATTTGTTACCGAATATGAGCGTGAATTTGTTTGATTAAACCGTTATGCATGAGAATGTGTCTCGATAGAAGAAATAATGTGTAAAAGATTTAAAGACGGTTTGAATGAAGACATTCGTCTGTTATTCAAGATTCTAGAGATAAAATAGTTCGTTATGCTTGTTGACCGAGCATGTAAAGCTGAAGAACTCAAGAAAGAGAAAAGATAAGCTGATTCAGAAGCTAGATATGTAAGAAAGAGATCATTAAGTAAATCGTTTTAGTCTGCATCAAAGAAATTCCGAGATGATTATAGCCGTTTTGTAATGCCCAAAATTTCAGCTTTTGTGTTTTATGAGCATGAAAATTTCTGAAATTGTTTTTGGAATATTTAGCATAATTAAATATCTACTCTAGTGGATAAGTGCTCTAGGTGTGTTTGGGGAGGTCCCAAGTTTAAGCCAAGACTTGGGTTAAATTTTGACTTCTGTTTGAATTAAGCACAATCCTTGGTAACTAGGCTTTTAAGTAAAAGTTGGTAAAAATATATCAGAATGGGCCTATTGGTCTGGTGGTTAGGTGAAGGGCTAATGGAGAGGAGGTCCTGTGTTCGATTTGTGGTGTGGCATTATTTTTTTTAATATTATGGGCATGTAGGAGTTTGAGTTGGGTATGTTTCTAAGTAGTGAAGGGAATTGAGGAACTTAGATTAGGGGGTTAACAGTGTTTTGGGTATTAGGTTTTCTTTTTGGATAAAAATTTGACTCTCTTCCTTTCATTTTTACTCTTGCTGACGTTTCTTCCCTAAAATTCCTACCCTTATTGCCAAAATCCCCTAGTTCTCTTTTCATTTTTCTACCCTTTTTACCGTTCTGTTTTCTTCACTTGTTAGGAACACATGTGGTAAGTCTCCGTCTCTCAATCTCGAATTCTAGTGATTTAAGTGGCTAATTATGGTATTGGTTGCTGTTTAGGAGGAGATCTGGAGGTTAGAAATCAGCGATTTAACGTTTGAATCAGTGTTGTGCTCGATCTTGGGGGTGGTAAGTCAATTTTGTGTTATCAGGATTTAGTGATTAAGATTTGATTTTGGGTTTTAAAGCGGAATTATTTTGATTATTAGGTTTTAAAAGTGCTCAGGAGTGTTTAGGCTTCAATCGAAACCAGGTGTGTACCCTAATGGTTCTAAAATTGCGTTTTAGCAAAAGTAAAAAATAAGACTGTTGATGCCATACGGGCGTGTGGACTGCCCGTGTAGAGGTCGTGCGCGAGACATGGCCATGTGGTCGATAAAGTAGGCCACGCGAGCGCTACACGGGCGTGACGAACACGAGCGTGTGAGGCTGGCTAGGCTGTGTGCGAGGCACGAGCTAGGCCAAATGGGCCGTGTAGGCTACACAGACGTGTGGGGATTTGGGCCAGGCTGTGTGATCCATATGGGCAGGCCACATGGGCGTGTGAGACCATTAATCTGAACTGTTCTAAAAGGTTACACGGGTCGCCTTAGACGACTGTAACCGGTTTAAAGGGTCGGTAAGTGTTACTCAATCCTTGTTCTGTAACATGACAAACTGTATGTATGAGATAGCATGTGTTAATACTGTTCTGATTAATCTGTTGACTGTATGAAAACATGTCATGATATTTATGTTGCATTGAATTGGGTTAGGTTTGGCATTAAAGGGAAGGAAGGCTGTAAGGCTTTTTAGCCTCAAGGTATGTAGGGTTGGATGGGTCGATTTTATTCCTATACTTGATGTGTAAGGCTGGGTGGGTCGATTTTATCCCCACATGGTGTGTTGGATGGACGGAGATGGTGTGTAGGGTTGATGAGCCTGACTTGTATCTGATTTGATATGTATGCATTTTCTGTATGGCTAAGGCTCGATTATAGCTGATCTGATTCTGTACTGAGTGGGCTACAGTCTACGCTGTATCTGTTTATGGCTCAGGCCTGAATTATGACTGTTTCTTTTATATGCATATTTTCTTTCTTTACTGTAGGGATGTACACACTGAGTTTGCAAAAACTCACCCCTTTCATTTTATTGGTCTGTTAGGTAATTCCCAACAGTAGATGGATTGGTGCTGTAGAGGGCTCGAGGGTGACCACTGATGGTCTCTACTGGACTTCTTGTTTTTAACACTGGTTATTCATAATTTTATTACTTTAATATTTTATCATTTTGGGACTGTTATGTTTTATACTTAGAGTTTTCAGTTTTCTATTTTTATTAATTTTATAAACTGCTACACTACAAACACGTTTTAAACTTAATTTTCAGATTTTTGTTTAATAAAGGATTTCTAAGTTTCTGCGATAAGTGAAAGTTAATAATTTGAACAAGATTTTAATATTCGAAATGGTTTCCAAAAACACTCTCATGTGACGTCACCAGATTCAGCCATAACGTCTAGTAAGGGTATTCAATAGGTTAACTAATCGGTTAACCTACCCGAAACACTATTAACCGAATTAATCCACTGTTCAAAAAATTTAACCGTTAACCGAACTAAAATTTTTTCAAAAAATTCGACCGGTTAACCGAATTAACTGAAAATTATATTTTTTTATTTTTGGTTAAAATAAGTATAAAATTAACCGAATTACCCAATTTAACCGAATTACCCGAATTACCCGAATTAACCGAATTAATCAACTTAACCGAATTATTTTTATTTTTATTTATTAAATTATTTATAATTTTTATCATTGGGTTGGATAATTGGGTTGGGTAATTAGTTTTAGTTTGATTGGGTTTATGTTGGATTGGGTTTAAGTGAATAGTGGGTTATTTTTATATCATAATTTTATTTATTAACTTTTTCGGTTAAACCGAAAAATTCGGTTAACCGACCAGTTTCAAACCGAATTAACCATTAACCGAAAACTCAAAAAATTATTACCTGACCCCTGACCGAAAAAATTCGGTTAACCGACTGATTAACCGAATTCAGTCGGTTAATCAATTTTTTTGGTTTTACCCAAATTTTGCACACCCCTAACATCTAGGCCGGGTTTGGGGTGTTACACGTTCAAAAGCTAATGTGGGACATTCGAGTAGAGATCATGCAAGATCACATTCGAGTTTTCGAGCTCCAACTACTTCGATTGCTAGTGTTGGAAATGTCAGATCTGATCTGCCCGAGTGTAGGCATTATGGTAAAAGACATCCAAGCAATTGTAGATTGAATGATCGAGCTTACTTTAAATGTGGATCCTTAGATCACTTTATCCGAGACTGTCTCGAGTCTGTTGAGCAAGATATTTCATAAAATCTGAGATCGAGTAACATTTCAGCTATCGGTAGGCCTCCCAAAAATACAGGAAATGTGAGTGGTAGTCAAAGAGTGACTAAAGATACAGTTGTGCGATCAGAGGCTAGAGCACCTGCCAGAGCCTACGCCATTCAAGCTCGTAAGGAAGCTTCGTCTCCAGATGTCATCACTGGTACTTTTACTCTTTACGATACTTCTGTGATTGCATTGATAGATCTAGGATCGACACATTCGTATATATGCATGAACTTAATATCCAATAAGACTTTGCCTGTAGAGTCTACTGAATTTGTAATTAGAGTATCGAACCCCTTAGGCAAGTGTGTCATGGTTAACAAAGTGTGCAAAAGCTGTCCCGCTGAACTGATGTTATTACCCTTTGATAAATTTGATATAATTCTGCGTATGTATTGGCTACCTTTGCATGATGCTATTGTGAACTGTAAACAGAAAATTGTAAATTTGAGATGTCAGGATGATAAGATAATTAGGAATGAATCTAATGATTTGAATGGGTTACCGGCTGTGATTTGTTAATTAAAGCTTTCAAATATGTGAAAAAGGGATGTGAAGCTTATTTTGCGTATGTGATCGATATGAAAGTGACAGAAAAGAAGATTGAATTAGTGCCTGTTGTTTTAAGTTTCCAGATGTGTTTCTTGAAGAATTTTCAGGATTACCTCTGATCCAAAAAAATGAGTTTGACATTAAGTTAGTGCCGGGAACAACTCTGATATCAATAGCTCCGTATAAAATGGCTCCGACAGAGTTGAAAGAATTGAAGTCTCAGTTGCAAGAGTTGACGGATAGAGGATTTGCACGATCGAGTTTCTCACCATGGGGTGCTTCAGTTATGTTTGTGAAAAAGAAAGACGGCACGATGAGAATATGTATTAACTATCGTCAATTGAAGAAAGTGACTATCAAGAATAAATATCCTCTGCCCAGAATAGATGATTTGTTTGATTAGTTGAAAGGGGTTACGATGTTTTCAAAGATAGATTTGAAATCGGGCTACTACCAGTTGCGAGTGAAAGATTTAGACATTTCGAAAACTGCTTTCAGAACGAGGTACGGGCACTATAAGTTTTTAGTTATGCCTTTCGGATTAACAAATGCTCCTGCTATTTTTTATGGATTTGATGAATATAATTTTCAGACTGTATTTAGATCGATTTGTTTTTGTATTCATTGACGACATATTGATTTATTCGTGTAATGAAACTGAACATGCCGAGCATTTGAGAATTGTGTTACAGACTCTACGGGATAAGCGGAATTTTTGCTAAGTTCAGTAAATATGAATTCTGGTTACATGAAGTTGATTTTCTAGGCCATATTGTGTTAGCATCCAGTAGACAAGTTGATCCAAACAAGATTTCAGCTATTTTAGATTGGAAGCCTCCGAAAAATGTTTTTGAAGTTAGCAGTTTTCTAGAACTTGCTAGTTATCACTGACAATTCGTAAAAGGCTTTTCAATGATTGCAACTCCGTTGACGATATTGCTTTAGAAAGACATTAAGTTTGAATGGTCTTAAAAATGTCAGAAAAATTTTGATCAGTTGAAAGCCCTTTTGATTGAAGCCCTAGTGCTAGTATAGCAAGAATCAGGTAAAGAGTTTGCAATCTACTATGATGCTTCATTGAATGGCTTAAGTTGTGTTTTAATGCAAGAAGGCAAGGTTATATAGCCTATGCCTTAAGACAATTAAAGCCGAATGAAAAGAATTATTCGATGCACGATCTTGAGTTAGTTGCGATTGTATTTGCTTTAAAGATTTGGCGCCACTATCTTTTTGGTGAAAAATGTCACCTATATTTAGATCATAAAAGTTTGAAATATCTAATGACTTAGAAAAATTTGAATCTACGACAGAGAAGATGGTTAGAATTGCTAAAAGACTACGAGCTAGTTATTGATTATCACCCAGGAAAAGTAAATGTTGTTGCTGATGCTTTGAGTCGGAAATTGTTGTTTGTTCTACCTGCGATGAATGCTCATTTAGTTCTATCTGATGATGGTTCAGTTTTAGTCGAATTAAAAGCGAGACCATTGTTTTTATAGTAGATTTGTGATGCTCAAAAAGTTGATAATGAAATGCTAGCAAGACAAGCTCAGTGTGATTTGGATTCTGAATCAGAGTTTCGAGTTGATACTGATGATTGTTTAAGATTCAGAGGCCGAATATGTGTTCCAAGAAATTCAAAGTTGATTCGGATGATTTTGAACGAAGCACATTGTAGTTGTTTATCTGTTCATCCGGGAAGTACGAAAATGTATAACAATCTGAAATAGCTTTACTGGTGGTCTGGTATGAAGTGTGATATATTTGAATTTATTTCAAAATGTTTAATCTATCAGCAAGTTAAAGCTGAACATTAGGTGCCATCCGGTTTGTTACAACCGATTATGATTCCTGAGTGGAAATGGGATAGAGTGACGATGGACTTTGTTTTGGGTTTGCCCCTATCTCCGAGAAAAAAAGATGCGATCTGGGTTGTAGTTGACATATTGACAAAATCAGCTCATTTTATTCCTGTACGATTAGATTACTCGCTTAATAAGTTAGCTAAGTTATACATTTCAGAAATTATGAGATTGTACAGGGTGCCACTATCTATTGTGTCAGATAGAGATCTGAGGTTCACTTTGCGGTTTTGGAAGAAACTGTAAGATGTGTTAGGTACAAAGCTACATTTTAGTACTGCGTTTCACTCGCATACGGATGGCCAATCCAAGCGAATCATTCAAATACTCGAGAATATGTTAAGATGTTGCATTCTTGAGTTTGAAGGTTCGTGGGAACAGTATTTGCCATTGATTGAATTCGTGTATAATAATAGTTTTCAATCGAGCATTAAAATGGCACCGTACGAAGCCTTATATGGTAAAAAATGTGAACACTATTGTACTGGACAGAGCTTAGTGAATATAAGATTCATGGGATTGACTTGATAAAAGAGACTAAGCAGAAAGTGAAAGTAATCTGTGATAGTCTGAAAGCTGCTTCCGATCGACAAAAATTATACGTAGACTTGAAACGAAAAGATATTGAATTTGAGATTGGTGACAAAGTGTTTTTGAAAGTGTCTCTATGGAAGAAAATACTTCGATTTGACAGAAAAAGGCAAATTGAATCCGAGGTTTATCGGGCCGTATGAAATTATCGAGTGTATCGGGCCGGTTGCGTATAAATTGTTGTTGCCATCTGAGCTAGAAAAGATTTACAATGTATTTCACGTATCGATGCTTCGACGATACAGATCTGATCCCTCGCATGTGATTTCTCCGTCTGAGATAGAGATTCTGTCTGATATGACTTATGAAGAAGAACCGATCCGTATTTTGACAGCGAGGTTAAAGAATTGCGAAATAAGAAAATTTTGTTAGTGAAAGTGGTATGGCATCAGCACAAGGTTGAAGAAGCTATTTGAGATCTTGAGGATGCTATGAGAAAGTAATATTCGAACCTATTCACTGGTATGATTTTCGGGGACGAAAATCTCTAAGGGGGGAGGGTTATAATAGCCCAGTTTAGACCCTAGTTAGAACAGTGGTTTCGGGACCACAAATCTGAGGTTAGAAAAATATTTTAATATTATTTTCAATATCTACAGCATGTGAATAAGTTTGTGTGAAAATTTTGTGATTTAATTTTATTGATTGAGTAGTTAATTTGATAAAAGAACTGAATCGCATAAAAAAAATTAAAGTTGCATTTTTATTGTTCAATGTGCTAAATTGCCATGATTTGTTTTTATGGAAGTCCTTGTAAGGTTATTATGCCATTATAAGGTTAGTGGACATGTATGTCCATGGTTTATATGTTGTTTATTAATATTTCATTAAAGACATTATGATAATTTGTTAAATAAGTGTTAATTAAACAAAACAAAAATTCACATAAGTTTATTATTCATCTTGTTCACTAAAAAACAAAGAGAAAAAGAAAGATTGAAGCTCCATTAGGGTTCGTCACTTGCTAGTTCAATTTATTAAGAACAAAAGAAAACAGAATTAGATCGGGAGAAGTCAAAAGTGGTTAAGTAGTCGATTCAGTCAATTCGTATCCGTACGAGGTAAGTTCATATGCAAATAAACATATTTCAGTTAAATTATATATGTTGATTGTTGTGGAAATGTATGGAACTGCTATTGAAACTGAATTATTGAATCCGAGAAAGTATCAACAAAGTTACGAAGCCCCATACGAACCATAGGAAAAGCATAGGATACATATGTCATGGCATAGGATTCTGAGATGTGTTATCGTGTAAGACCACGTCTAGGACGTCGGCAGCGATTAGAGATTATGTGTAAGACCATGTCTGGGACATTGGCATCATATATGGTTTCGTGTAAGACCTTGTCTGGGACAGTGGCATCGATATTTGATTACATGTAAGACCATATTTGGGATATGGCATTGTACGAGCTTACGAGCTATCCGAGTATCCTTATTAATTCAGAATCGTTCAACGGGCATTTCGAGAAATGAATGATTATGTGAATGTGTATCTGATTCAGGCACGTTTGAGAAGTATACAGGGTTTGAAAATGAAAGGTAAGTATATGTACATTTGAGGATATGTGATATATGTATGAGAAAATATGCTTTACGTGTAAATGAATTGAGAATGTGTGAAATATATGTGAATTAAGAGGTTTGAGTAGGTAATTGGCTATAGGGTTGATGTTAAGTCTATTTGTATATGGCTTACCAAGCTTTTGAAAGCTGACTTTGTGTGTGTTTTCATTTGTTTCATATATTATCGAAGCTACCGGAAACTCGAGGATCGTCGAGGATCATCACCACACTATCGAACTATATTTTGGTACCTTTTGAAAATGTATATACTAAAGTATGGCATGTATAGGCTAGAGAAGTTTGGACGTAACGCCCCAAATTTTGGGCCTAGAAGTTTTGGGTCTTGAGCATAGGGACAGTGAGAAGGTTGCACATAAGAGTTAAGTTGTGAAATTTAGTGACAAGAATGGGCCCATTGGTCTAATAGATAGATGAGTGTTAGCGAAGCTAGAGGTCCTGTGTTCGAGTCTAGGGAGAACTTTTTGGATAGTGATTTTGAGTACTTTTAACTTATACATATTTTTATTTTTATTTTTATTTTGTTACTTTTAATTTTCATTTGGATTACACTTCTTGGGGATTTTTCTTTTTTCACATTTTTTATTTCCCCCTCTTCTCTTTCAAAATTTTTTCTCCCTAAAATTATACTGAAAGACGATTGTTTCTATGGTTTTCAAGATTGTTGCTCCTCCGCCGTTGTCTGCCTCAACCAAAACAGGTGTGAGATTTGAATTGTAACTACATTTCTGTATTTTTCTGTTGAATCTGCAAGTTTCTGTTGGCTTTTCTTGATTGGGTGCTAACCCCGTCAATTTTGGAGTTTTTATATGTTAAAATTGAAGGGAAAACATTTTTTCGGATATATGTTGATAGGGTGAAGGTAGTGGGCAGTTCTGATGGCCTAACGATGGTTTTCGGGGCTGAATCGGGGTGGTTTCGTAGCCTCCTTGACGAGCACACGAGTGATTGCCGGAGGTATACAACTATGTAGATTTAGGAACTAGAGTTTTCAGTAGATTTTGGGTGCCACATGGTCTGGCCACACGGCCGTGTGGTCGATTTAGGGATTTTTGTCAGAATCCACATGATCATGTCCCTTGGGCACATGAGCGTGTGAGTTTAAAAATTAGGGATTTAGAGTCACACGGCCTTGCCATACGGCCGTGTGACAAATTTGAGAAATGAGGGCTTCCACACAGGCGTGTGCTTCGGGGAACACGACGGTGTGACTAGTTTGGGGCTTAAAGATTTCGCACGGGGGTGTGTTATGGGATAGTGAGTTGCATGGCTTGTATACACAACCGTGCCTCTGCACCACACGGGTGTGTGCCGTTGTCACAAGGCCGTTTGCTACCCCTCTCACGGGCTTTCGGATCCCCACATGGCCTGGATTGCTTCATATGGTCGGAGCATACGGGCATGTGGCCCTAACTCGCCAAATTTTGGTTATTGGGCAATTTAAGTGCAATCGTGATTCTGTGTGTTCCAATTTCTTGAATATGCTCACTGGGGGTTGACACGATTCAGCTCTGATTGTATTTTAAGTGTTACTAGTGTTTGGTTGTGTGAAATAATAGGTACCGAGATTGAGTGCACAAGTGTGCACGTCTTTGAAACTAAATGATTGCTTTTCAATGATTGTATGTAATTGAACTCTGAATTGGTGCATCCGCATTCATACATTTGCATACATACATTCGCATAAATCATTTTTGGGTTGGGATGTAAAAGAGAAGGGAGATTTACGATTTGGTAGCTTAATTGCATACTGAAGCCCCTAATACCTAAAGGGTCGTGGGTAGTCCCAATACCTAGAGGGTCGTTGATGATTTGATTAATCTGGCAGTTGTACTGCAACTCGACAGTATAACAGTTTACCTCATTGCACCATACCACATGTACGTTAGTTACGCTACATATTATCATCTGATCTGGCAGTTCACACTGCACGTCTGTATCGCGGTTTACCGCATTGCACAGTACAGTTCATATGCTAGTATTGCTGCATAATTTATGAGACTAGCAGTCTAACTGCACATTGTTAGCCCCAATTCCCAGAGGGTTAAAGGCGGTCCCAATTCCCTAAGGGTCAAGGGCAATGCTGATGATCATCGTCGTCGGGCAACCCGGTATGACATCCTATAGTGTATAAGGTTGGATGGGCTTTTCGAGGTCCTACTCGGAATGCGGGATGGGTGGGTTGATTATATCCCCACAGGATGTATAAAGGTGGACGGAGACGGTGGGTTGATATATGCATTTGATTGAAACCGATTAATTGAATGTGTTATTGTGACTGAATGTGATTGCATTGTTGTCTGATATGTCTGATTAACTGTTTGCGAATGACTGATTGACTGAAAGGTACTCATGCCTATGAGAACCTTGTAGGGTTGCCTGCAACTGTCTGATTAGATAATTAATGTGACGGGCTAAAGCCCATAATGGTACTAATTCTGGGAAGGGCTTGGTTCTACTGTGTTGGACAGAGCCATATGACTGTCAAGTTACATATGATCTGTTCTTGTTTTAAAAGGTCTATATGTATGTTCTATTTCAGAACTATTTCTAAACCTTTCTGTCTCTGTTCAGTTTCTGTTTCTATAGTTTTACTAGTTTTGATCTCACACTGAGCTCGAGTAGCTCACCCCCTCTTCTGTTTCCTCTTTCAGTTACAGTCCTGGTTTCTGGATGCTGGACTAATTACGCGAACGTCACAGACAGTCTTGGTGGATAAACTATAGGTTTTTAATTTTTATTTTGTTTATTATTCAGTTAAAGTTTAAACTATAAGGATTTATAATGCTGTGATATAGTTTTTGATTTATGTTTTATTCGTATATTTTAAACGGGTTTTACCTTGAGTTTTATTTTAAACTTGTACGGGTTTGTTAATAAATGACTTTGGTTCGCTTGGATAGATTGATTTATAAAATGCACTCACGATCACTTTGGTGATCAATGTAGTATCCCGAATTCAGTCTAGACTCCTAGGCTGGGTTGGGGGTGTTACATTGGATATGTTTTGAGATGTATAAATCTTGCCATGTGATATGGCTTGATTATGGTTAAAGTTTATGAATTGATTTTGGTATATCTTTGCTTAAAGAAATGGTATATTTGATATGTTCATATATGGCCAAGTGAAGTGGTCAATTTGGTATGTTTATAGTTGTGGATTTGGTATGATTTTGGTATGTCTTGGTGAGAGTGAGATGGTATGTTTCATGTTTGAAATGGTAAGATTTTGCTATGAATTGGAATGGATAGAAAAGTGATATGAATTATATGTTTTTGGAATGGTTTTAGTACATGGATTTGACATGTTTGAGTATGATTTGTGTATGGAAAGAAACTGATGATTTTGCAGCACGAATGATGATTAAATTGGTTGCAATTTGAGTATGAAATATGTTTAGTTTTGTGCTTGCAGGGAGGACCCAAAATGGGTGGCAACATGGCCTTATAAATGGCCTCTATTTTCCCACACGGGTAGGGACACGGGCGTGTGTCTCTGCCGTATTGCTCGAAGGCCATTTCAAAATGAGTCTGGGCAGACCACACAGTCGCAGACACAGGTGTGTGCCAGGTCGTGTGGTGAAGTCATAAACTTACACGGGTTAGACACACGGGTGTGTGATTGGCCATGTGACCAAGTCAATAGCCTCCCTAATTTTCACACGCCATGGCACACGGGAATGTCTTGTGGCCTTGTGGATAAGTTAGAATGTATGCCCTATTTTGTCACGACCTAGACACACGGGCGTGTCTAATGCCGTGCGAGGCACACGGCTTGTCCACACCGGCGTGTGACCTTTGTAACTTTGAAAATTTGTTAAGTTTTGGAAAAATTTTGTATGTGTTTGGTTTAGTCCCGATCCCTTCCTAAAGCATGTTTAAGGTCTTATAGACCTTCTAAAGGGATAATGTGGTTGTGAATGATATTGATTTGTTGATATATAGTGTATGTTTGTGAAATGTTCTGGTATATTCGGTAATGCTTTTTAACCCTAGTTTGGCGACGGATACTGGTTAGGGGTGTTTTAGATCAAAATATATTTCCCCAAAATTTTCCTTTACTCATGATTTTCAAAAGAATGGTGATATAAATACTTAGCAATACATTCAAATAGTCATTTGAAAAACTAGTATTCAAGATTGAATACGTACAATATGAGAAAGTATGTGATGTTTTCATGAAAGGGAGTAAATATACATTGCACTCTTTTTCCCTTAACCGAGGTTTTGTCCTATTAGGCTTTCTTGATAAGGTTTTTAATGAGGCAGCATATTATGCGTATTATAGATTGTATACTATTTTTTCCTTCATTAGGTTTTTATCCTATAGGGTTTTTCCTAATAAGGTTTTAGCAAGACACATTATCTACCAATAGACATTCAAGGGAGAGTGTTATTAATATTTTATTAAGTGGATGAGATGTCCATCATGATCAAGATAAAGTTTTAATGTACTTTAAATTCTAATAGTTATTAGAATTAGATCTCTGCTTCTTTTATACTTCTTATGCCTATAAATAGAGACTTTGATGAAACATTGTAATCATCCTTTTTATCAATAAAGTACATTTTCTATTGCTTTCATGTAACACCCCTTACCCGTACCCAATGCCGGGACAGGGTTCGAGGAGTTACCAGACTTTAACAATAACATTCATACAAAACCGAACCATGAATTTCAGTCTAAATTTAAAACTTTTCATTTAAACTCATTTTTTCCTTATTTCAGGCCTACGAGGCTCAAAACATACTTTAAGAATGGGTCAGGACTAAACCGGGATCTTTGGAACACTTATAAAAATTTTCATCAAAACAGTGTCACACTCCCATATGACTTGGGACATGCCCGTGTGGATAGGCCGTGTGGTCATACACGCCCGTGTCTCAACCCGTGTTAAAAACAAAGAGCATTCTGTTTATGATGTCAGAATACCATTAGGGGCACATGGCCAAATCACATGCCCGTGTGTTAGGCTGTGTCCTCCACACGGCTAAGGCACACGACCATGTTTCTAATTGTGTGGCCAGCACTTAGGCTATTTTCCAATGCCCTTTTTATTGCTCTTAATTATTCACACTCTTATACACTTCCTAGGCACGTATAATATAACACTAACCATCCATGATAAACAAACATGATTACGTCACAAGATATCTTGGTAGATGTATGCATAAATAAGCCACATCTCATGGCCATATACAATGTAGCAAAATAAGCCAATACATTTGGAAAAATCTTTAAGATAAATATTACCAATAACTAAGCCTTTATACATGCCACTCACTCAAAAGCACTTAAGGTTTGTCATTACCCTGAATTTACAATTTGATAGTGTGATGCTGCCTCCGACGATCTCCAACCCCGAGCCAACCTGAAAACACTAAGAGGAATGGAAAGAAGGGAGTAAGCTTTATAGCTTAGTAAGTTGGCATATAATAATAAGCAATTAATTAATGTGATTTTACCAATCCTCACAATATATTCTTAAGATAATACAATCTTTGTTTCACATGATTCCACTATTTACTCATGGTCATTTTAAGCTGTCTTTTTGAGTCACAGTCACTAAATTAATTATATTTGGAGCTACGGAACTCCAAATTTAGATCGGCTAATTTTCGCTGAAACTAGACTCACATATCTTCTTACCATAAAATTTTCAGAATTTTTGGCTCAACCAATAAGTACAGTTTATTTTTTAAAGTCTCCCATGTTTCACTATTCGACAGTTCTGACCCCTCTTCACTAAAAATTGATTATCTCATTGTACAGAATTCAGATGACATTCCCGTTTGTTTCTCTTGAAATTAGACTAAGAAATTTAAGCATATAAATTATATACCATGCTTATTTTTGTGCAATTTCTAATGATTTTTCACAGTTAGAACAGGGGATTCCGAAATTATTTTGACCCTGTCTCACTAAAATTCAAATATCTCATAATATAAAATTCTTTTTCTTACTCTGTTTCTTTTATAAGAAAATAGACTTAATAAGCTTTCATTTCATATCTCATTCAGCCTCTAATTCAATTCACACCATTTTGGTAATTTTTCAGTCACATAACTGCTGCTGTCCAATACTGTTTGACAGCTAATTTCACTTTTTCATGACTTCATTGTTTTAGCTTCTTTTTAAACATACATATTATCAATCAAATTTATCACATTCTCATACATCATAGGTATCGAACTATAATCACAAGGCCATCATAAGATCATCTTAATTGCATTACTCACTCGTTTATATTCTCACCAAAATTCATTCACATACTGAGCACATTACTCATGAGTTTGAGCACATACCTGTATTGTCTCATAACACCTCATATTCACATTTACGTTCTCGTCTTTGATCTACTCAATGGCTCACTCATTGAATTACCCGTTGAATCATTTGGAATACTGAGGATACTCGAGGAAATCTCATAAGTATCAGGCGATGCCAATGCCATATCCCAGATATGGTCTTACATGGGATCTCAAATCGATGCCGATGCCATGTTCCAAACATGGTCTTATACGGGATCTCATACATGTCATGTGATGCCAATGCCATGTCCCAGACATGGTCTTATATGGGATCTCATACATATCATACGATGCCAATGCCATGTCTCAGACATGGTCTTACATGGGATCTCATTTCGATGCCGACGCCATGTCCCAGACATGGTTTTATACGGGATCTCATGTCGATGCTGATTACATATCCCAGATATGGTCTTATACAGGATCTCACATTGATTCCAATGCCATATCCCAGATATGGTCTTATACGGGATCGTAATAACCCTAAGGTCATAACCTTCGTATCCTATCTATTCCTAAGGTTTAATCGGGATTTCTTCGAATACATTTTTCATCAAACTCGTCCTTAAGACCAAATCACATATCTCATAATGATAACTAAGTTCATGATTTCACATAATGATATTAATCACAATAAGTACTTTTTAACACAAAATTTTGATTCATTACAATATCATCAAGTATCGCAGACATATTCTTAATTAATACATATGCATAGCATACAATATGACTTTCATGGAGTACATCAATATCATGTACATATCCTAATAAATATTTAAACCAACATAGTTGAATTAACATACCAATTTAGGTTTCAAGCATAAACAACAATGACATTGCATTAGTATCACACCAACTTACCTCGAATGCAAAAGCGGTTAATTATTCCGACTTAGCCCATAAACTTGTTCTTCCCCGATCTAAGCCTGAATTTCATTTTTCTTGATCTAACATATCAAATAACACTTATTTAAGATTCACATTATTCAAATCAGTCCAAAAATCATACTTTGAAAATTTTACATTTTCCCCTAAAGTTTCACATATTTACACTTTTGCCCCAAAGCTCGTAAAATGATTTTTATTCAATTTCCTTGTATTTTGGACTTAGCCGAACCATTTTCGTAACTATAGTAGTCCATATTTCCCACTTAATCACAAATTTATGGCAAATTTTATAACTTTTACAATTTAGTCCTTTTGGATTTTTTTGCTGAAAATCACTTAGTAAAAACCGTTTCTCTAACCATAAACATGCATAATCTACCATAATTCATCAAAATGCACAATATTATAACATGGGTCAAAACCTAGACCTTCATCATATCTCAAATAAATGGTAGAAATAGGTAGATTATGTTGCAAGGATTTCAAAAACGTGAAAATCATTAAAAACGGGGCAAAGACGGACTTACTATGAAGCTTGGAAGCTTGAAAACCCTAGCCATCGCTTCCCCCAAGCAAGTTTCGGCCAAGTAAGAGGATGGACCAGGATTTTTGGCTTTTATTTTGTCTTTTAGTTCATTTAATTGCCAAATAACCAAAATGCCCTTCACTTAAAACTTCGATATTTTACCCTTCCATGTCCATTTTTGTCCAAAATTTTAGAATTTGGTCAAATTTCTATTTAAGGACTTCTAATTAATATTCCAATTGAATTTCATGCTAAAAGCTTCTAGAACTCAACTTTTACAACTTATGATAATCATAAAATAATTATTTCTACTTCGGATTTGTGGTCTTGAAACTACTAATTCGGGATGTTACATTTCATATTTTCTTTGTTCTTTATTCTCTCCATCTCTCTTTATTTTATAACATTTTATTATTTATTGTATATTATTTTAACACTTCAATTTCTAAATACATAGTTTTCACACGCATATGCATGCAATAGATATTCTACTTAATTATAAATTTTGTTTATAAACAATATATATAACTATTTATTGATTGGATCGTGCTTATTATCAAATTGAATAAATTATCAATTTTGGATTCAATTGAGTTGAATTTACATTATTCCCCCTCTCTTTTCTTTCCTCATGTAAACTATACAGCCACAGTTAAAACAAACTCATGAGTGACATTAGGTATAGTAAAATTTTTTAAAAACAATAAATATATAATTAAATAATTACCTTGTTATATATTTATAGAATTATTATTTGATACACAATTTTTCAATTTTATTAGAGGGGCTAAAAAATTATCATATTTTTTAATTATTTAATTTTTAAAGGATAATAATTTGATATACTGACGATAGAGTTTTTTAATACCATAAGAGGGTTAAGAAATTGTTAATTTCTTTAATTGGTACTTAAAAATAAAAAATAAAAAATAAATATATGGGATACATGGAGACATTTTAACCTCGCTTGTGGAGTTTAGGGTTTAAAAATAAATATTTTTTTTCAAAAAAATCAATCCATTTTCTATTTTTTTTTAAAAAGGTGTTTTTAAAGAAACAAATATGGCCTTAGATCAATTGTGCTCACATGATTTTTATTGATAGAAAGTATCGGCAAGAAGGAAAAAAGGAGGAGAGGTGGTGGTGCGGAGGAGGTCGGTTCACCTAGATAGGTGGAGAGCTGGAAAAGCTAAAGAGTGAGAGAAGAGGATATTATGCAAGTGAGGGAGATAAAGTGTTGAGGAAGGTTGTTAAGGTTGCTAATAGGGAAAATCATCCTTTTCCTCATTGTTCTACAGGGGTATTTATAAGGAGGGAAGTCTATTGTCTAGTAGTGCCACATCACCGACAAATCTAGGACATGATGGTCATGCGGTCACTAGGTGGCAAGGCTATTTTACATAGGTTGTCATCGAGTGTGGTACTACTCTAACATTCTTCTTACTGAGGTAGTACGAGGTTGTTATACCTCATTGATTCTCTTATGATAGCAAAGGTGTTCTCGATAAAAGTAGGTGACCTAACAATAGGCGAGATGCTCAGGTAACTAGTCACTGGTCGGTGTGAGTCGAGGGCCATCCACTGATGCTTTCTAGGTAGCTCCTTGTGGTACCACCTATCCATGCTGGATAAGTGTATACAATTTTAATTATAATGTAATAGCCCATTTTTGGTCAAATCAGAACAGTGGTTTCAGAACCACAAATCCAAAGTCAAAATATTTATTTTATTATTAAATTAAGTTTTACAACATGATAGAAAAGTTGTGTGAAATTTTCGTAAAGGAATTTTATCGTTTGAATGCTTAATTTGATAAAAGGACTAAATCACGTAAAGCGTAAAAGTTGAGTTCTAATAGCTAAAGGCATCTAATAGCTATGGAACTTTAAAGTAGAAGTCCTTATATGGTAATTAACCCATTTCTAAAGTTAGTGGACAAAGATGGACATCTTATAAGTGAATTTTAATGTTTTAACTTAAGGTTAAATAGGTAAATTGATTATTAAAGGTAGATTAATTAAAACACAAGAAAATTTTATTCATTCATCTTCTTTACAACTGAAAATAAGGGTTGTAAAAAGCCATTAAAATAGCATGAAGCATTCGACACTTTCCTTAGCTTGCATGTAAGTGATTTCGACTCAGTTTTTAATGATTTTTGTGTTTTTGAGATCGTTGCAACTAGGTCTAGCTATTCCAGGGACTATTTTGCAAAACTGTTAAAGTATTTGAATGTTTCCATTGTTGAATACATGAGTATTTTGATGTTTGATGATAGAAAATGCATGCTTGTTGTTAGATAAACAACATTTGTAAAGTGATTTTTAGTAAAAATGTCAATTTTGGGATTAAATTGAGAAATGTAAAAATTGTGTGGTTAAAAGTTAGAATTAATAGAAAATATGGGATGTAGTAAGCATGGGTAAATTCGGCTAGCATGGGTTAAGATGAAATTGCATGAAATTGAATTTTTATATGATAAGGACTAAATTGTAAAGAAGTTAAAAGTTTAGGGGTAAAAGTGTATTTTATCAAAAATAGGTGTTTTGGCTAAATTGGATTGAATTAAAATTGAATAAATTAATTTGATTAAATATAGATAAAGAAAAGCCAAGATCGGATTTGGATCGGGGACAAGACAAGGTTGTAGATTAGATGATCGTTTTCATCTGAGTTATACGAGGTAAGTTCGTACAATCAGAATTGAGCATTTAAATA
Source organism: Gossypium stocksii (assembly GCA_020496765.1). Lineage (NCBI taxonomy): Eukaryota > Viridiplantae > Streptophyta > Magnoliopsida > Malvales > Malvaceae > Gossypium > Gossypium stocksii. The sequence continues at coordinate 17,853,888 of CM035631.1, read as the reverse complement.
TATGTATTTGATTGAAATTTATAAATGTGAATTCAGAAAATAGATTACATGTATATTGAATGCCTAAATATTAAAGAATGATAAATACCGAGCCCCGTTAGAATCGTAGGAATTTGTAGGATACAAGTGACATGTCACTAGGGTTACCGTTTTGGTCGAGATCCTGCATGTGTTGCGGACTCACTGCCGCTTGTATGAACTTACCGATCTTTAGCTCATAAGAGCTTACTGTTTTTTAGCTCAATAGAGCTTATTGTCCCACGGCTCAGGAGGAGCTTACCTATTATAGCTCGAAAGAGCGAATATGTTCATGAATTGATGGATTACCGATTAGTACACTTAGGGTGTACCACCCACGTATCTATCGATATTCTAAGTGGTTCAATGGGCATTATTTTGTTACCGGTTAGGTTATATGAATGAATTACAGGTTATACGACTGAAAATGAAATGGTATAAATGTTATGCAAATTATATGGAATTGATGTTATATGGTGAGTTAAAGTATGAAATGAAAGTTATAAACACATGAGCTTAAATGCTTATTGATTTCATCTATGATAACTTGATGTTTATATGGATATTGTGGTATTAACTTATTGATGATTTTATATGCTTAGGCATTTGGCAAGTTGGTTGGATTATGTTATAGTTACTTGTTTAAATTATGAATGAATGATAAGTTTAATTCTGCATTATACGAGCTTACTAAGCTTCTTAGCTTACTCTGTTTCCTTTCCTATGTTTTATTATGATTTGGAAGCTCGCTCGATTCGGAAGTCACCGGAGATTCGCACCACACTATCCAGTTGACGATTTGGTACTTTTGAACTTTAAGAAATGTGGTAATATGGCATGTATATGCTAGTTAATTATATGATGTGTATAAGTCATTTTGGCTACAGAAGTCTATATGTTTTGACATGTTTAAGCCATGTGTTTGGCTTAACTTGATCAATATTTTATTTATGTATATATAACGTGATGTGGTTTGCTTTGACAAATTTGATGATGTGTATATATTGGAATAAATGGTCATTTTGATATGTGATGAATAATTACTTTGGAAACACTAGGTTATGGATTGATATTTGGATGACCAAATGATTGAATTTTGAGACATATTATGGATAGGATTTTAGGCACAAATGATGCAAGTTTGAATGTATCCTATTAGGCAAATTATTGAAAGGGAAATTGATATAGTTTGAATGGTCATTTTTGAAGTACGTTGCACTTGTATTAATGGAAAATAGAAGTGACATAATTGAAGTTTGTTTTGGTTGGATTGGATCTCAATTTATGCATTGGTTATATGTGTTTTGGATTGGTATAGGTAAATGCAAATTGGGTGAAAAATGTGGCTTGTAAATTAGTCTATTTTTGTCCACACAGGCAGAGAAACGAGCGTTTGTCTCAGGTGACACGGCCGTGTGTCCCCTGAAGCATTTAATGAAAGCAAGTCAATGAGTTACACAGCCTAGACACACGGGCGTATGGTTGGCCGTGTGACCCAAGTTAGAGAGTTACACGAGGTCGGACATGAGTTGGGACACAGCCATTTGCTCCCATTTTGAATGTCCACACGGCCTGTGCCACGGACGTGTCTTGTAGCCGTGTGAGACACACAGCTTAGTCACACAGGCGTGTGTCCCCTATTTTGAGAAAATCTTCTAATTTTTCTCAAGGTTTTCTGACTTATCGGTTTAGTCTCGAACCACTTTTATTGCATGATTTGGGCCTCGTGGGCTCGTAATAGGGATGATATGGATAATTATGAATGATGTTTACTTGAGTATGATAAATGTATGTGAAATGTATGTGAATGTGAGTTATAAGTTCGGTAATTGTAACACCCCAAACCCGGCCTAGACGTTATGGTCGAATCTGGCGATGTCATATGGAATGGGATCTGAAGTCGAATTTATCAAGTTAAAACCATTTCCGTTTATTAGCTTCTAATTATCTCTTGTCAATTTCAAAATCACTTTCTCGTTATTTTGATACCTTCAAAACTTATTATGTAGCGGAAGCTTTTAGAAACTGTGATATTTTAGGAAAATCGTTCGCGTTTAAGAAAAACATTGTTTTTAATAAAACCGAGTTTTCGTTGAGTTTTGCAGTTTAAGAGTCCAAAATAAAAGTAAACCGTCCAAAAGTCTCAAATTACATAAACTATCCCCAAAAATAATAGAGCAAAAATAACATAAAATAAAAAAGCTGAAATAGAACAGTTTAAAATAGTGGTGGTCACCGTTGAGTCCTCCATTGCACCGATCCGTCTATGACTGGGGATTTCCTGTACAAAATAAACAGAAAAGGGTGAGTTTTCGTAAACTCAGTGTGTAATCCCTATTAGAAAACATGCATACAATTAAATCTATAGTTATCAGTCAAAAACAATCTAGGCCTAAGCCCATTACAGGTTCAGATATAGTTTAGGCCTTAGCCTTTTCAGATACAATTTCAAATATAAATTAGGGCCATAGCCCATTTTAGATACACTATGCATACAGTAACAGAAATCAGTATCCTACCTACCAGCCTCTACACACCATCTCCGACCATCCCTACACACCATGTGGGGTTTAAAACACCCACCTAGCCCTACACACCAAGTTGTATTGAATGCGGCACATAACAGTATATTGCAGCTGAGCTGCCAGATAATAGGCATAAATACCTTTTAATAGACTTCCGCCAATAATCATCATCCCACCCCAATGCAGACACACAAAATACATACTTACATGCTAATGTTTAGTTAACAGTCATACGTACAGATCAGTAAACATGCATAAATTTAACATGCTCATTACACACATCTTATATTCAGATCATATAGTTTAAGGTCTAAGTAGCGCTTATTGACACTACAGTAGGTTCACAGTCGATTTGGACGACCCTGTAACCCTAGGAAACAATTCTGATAAATGGGCCCATACGCCCATGTGGCTTGCCCGTGGGGGCCCACACGCCCAGATTGGCCTTGGCCCATATGGATCACACGGCCTGGCCCAAAATTCCACATACCCATGTGGACTACCCGTGTGGACCCACACACTCGTGTGGTCCAACGGCCCAAATCAGTTTAGCCCGTGTGTCGCACACGGCCTACCTGGCCATCACACGACCGTGTCCAGTGCACGGCCTGACCTTCGTCGATCACACGGCTGTGTCATTTGCACACGGCCTACCACACGGGCGACCACACACTCGTGTGGAGTCGATAGTTTGATATTTCTGCTTTCAATGAATCTCGTTTTCTGCATTTTTGGGTACACACCTGGTATCGTTGATGCTAAAACCACATACAAGACGAACATTACCTAAAATTGACATTACCAAGGTCCAAATTCAGTAAAATGAGTGAAAAATAAACCGAAAATCTTTCACAATTGAAATCGTAGAACATCAAAAAGTGAACCCGATCACTTACTGACAACGAACCAAAATCCCTAATGTTCAAGACTCCACTGAGGCACTAATCGTTGCTTGATCTTCGCCTAATTCGAAAGAACTAAAAAACCCTCTTTTAGAAAACTAACTATAGAACAATAGGATAGAGATAAAATGAGCACTTACCAAACGAGTGAAAAGAATCGTTGAACAGGAAGGAAGCAAAACAAAAACTAGAAAGGGGGAAGGAAGCAAGGCAAAATTTCGGTAGAGGAGGAGCTAAAATAGACATCAGAAGATGGAGGAAAATTTGGGGGAATATGAAATAACAAAATAAAAATAAAATATAACCAACAATTATCCCCAAATCTCACTAACCACTCCCACTATCCCACTAACAACCACTACTCAGAAACCCAACTCCACTGAAACTCTCTCTAATAACCGAACAAAAATAAATATCCACACTTGCACAAGGATTCAAATACCTGACCATCAGCAAACTAGCACTTTAGTCAACCACCAGACCAGCAAGCCTATTATATTAAGATTTTACAAACAGTATAATATAAGCGCACTCCACAAGTGCAAGGCTTAGTTCAAAAAAATATCAAAATTTGCTAAAGGCATGGCTTGAACTTGAGACCTCTCACACATACTCAGTACACTTAACCACTAAAGCAGACAGATATTTGTGTTAAAAATTTACAAAAACAAAAATAAAAAATTTAAGGCGTTACAGTAATGCTCCGTAACCCTATTCTGGTGACAGATACGGGTTAGGGGTGTTACATATTTTATTTATTTCAATATGTATTATTTATAATTATAATTGTATTTAAAGAAAATAATGTTCAATTTTTGTTTTTGTTGAAATCGAGAAGAATTGGGTTCACGGATTCAAATATTTTCTTTCATTATATAAATATAATCTAATATTTTATTTATAAATTTTTTTCATTGAGTTTGTTCATTGAGTTTGTGTCACTCATTATATAAATATAATCAAATAAAAATATGCATATGATGGGATTTGAACCCATGTCAATTGAGTTAGTAAAACCTTAAATTTACTCCTCAACTAAAATTTTATTTTGATATTTTTATACATTTTATTTTCAAATCTTATATTTCATTTTTTATGTATTATTTTTAAATACAAATATATATTCTAAATACATTATTTCCACAAATACATGTGTTAGAGTTTCTATTTTTAATAAACATAAAAATTTTAAGTAAAAAATAGAAATTACGCAAATTTCTATAAAATAAAAAGACAGAGAGTACAGAACAAAAAATGGGAGAACAAAAGAGAGAGCGTATTTTATTGATCAGTGAGAATAATTTACAATACTTCTCTAAAGTCTATATTTATAGACATAAGAAATATAAATGAAATATAACTATACTTCTAATTACTACTAGAATTTAAAGTACATTAAAACTTATCTTGATCTTGATGAACATCGACATAGCACTCCCCATTGGATGTCTATTGGTAGATAATGTGTCTCGTTAAAACCTTACTAACATAAAAACTCTGTGGGAAAAAAATTCCTAGTGAAGAAAGAAGAGTATACATATCTATAATACGCATAACATGTTACCTCATTAAAAACCTGACCAAGAAAACCCAATGGACAAAACCTCGATTAAGAAAAAAAGAGTACAATGCGTATTTACTCCCCCCATAAAAACATCACATAATATCTCATATTCTACGTATTCAATCTTGAATACTAGCTTTTCAAATGACCATTTGAACGTATTTACTAAGCATTTATATTACTATTCTTTTGAAAGTCATGAGTGAGGAAAATTTTGGAGAAATATATTTTGATCTATTCAGGAGTTTTAACAATAATCATAACAAACTTGAATCATACTTCTTCTATAAAAATACAAATAGGTATTTTGGATCATTTTATAATCCTCCTTCAACTAATATTCACTAAGTTAAATTTGCGACATATGTTCAACTTATTTCAATTCATATAAATGAACAATTTTTGAGAATTTAAATATGCTTCTAGCATTCTAAATCCATCAAAGATTTTAATATAAACTTTACTATATAGTGATTCATAAAAAGTTGTAATAACAACCATTAGACATAGGTTAAATCTTTTATGAATTATCAGTTTAATAATATATCTAAAGGTTATTGCATCCACCACAAAAGAATATTATATCTTTTCATAATCAATGCCAAGACTTAGCGAAAAACTTCATATTTTATTCCAGTTTTGCAAAACTAGTTCATTTGTACCCTCATTGGCTTTATACCTTTAGATATTTAGATTATTGGTCCAAAAACTTCACGAGTTTAACTGTACTTGAGTTGTGTCTTTCTATTTTGACAAATCTATTTCATATCTTTATTTCTCAATAGATCTATTCAAGATTATCCTTTTATTTCATTATTTCAACAATAATATTGTATGCAAAACCATTGTCGACATCTTTTATTATCGATTCTACATTTTCTTAAATTGACATAACTTATCAAGATTTCTTTATTTTCACTATTTTAATCTTCAATTTCAGGCACCTTAATCTCTTCTGAAGTTTTAGTTATTAGTTATGTATTGAGTCTCTTATGGAGTACCTGCCTCCACTACATGACCCTAGAAGAATTTTCATCTTTGGAATCGATCAATTTATTATTTATTCTAACTGATTTTCATGTTGGGACTTTGATTCAATATATTTGATTGTCCTACCGAGACCCCCAAGATACACAAGTTCGCCACTATTTTGGGTGTCGCAACACAAGAGCTTGGGTGTCACCACACTAATGCTTGACGGGTGACAGCCACCAAACGTGCAAATGTTTGGACTAAAAATGCTGCAACAAAAAGATATAAAATAGATAGCGGTGTCCACAAGTATACGAGCTAAATTATAATATAGGAAAGTTTACAACAGAACACTTCCAGAAGTATTTCGAAGATCGTACCCAAGGGAGATTGAATCAAACCAAAAACTACTTTCTACACTAACAGAGCTAAACAATAATAATCTAAAATTATAGCACAAAAAACCAAATCAAAATTAAGCAACAAAGGTAGCATAAATCAAATAAAATTAATAACCGAAATTCACTCAATTGACAGACAGAAGATTAACTCATTTAAGTGTTCATAATTAACTTTAGAATTCGGGTTTTAATGAATCGGCTAATAATTAACTAGTTTTACCTCTTGGCCTCTAACTAATTAACTAATCGATAAAAACCACTTATCTCTTAACCTCCTAATTTAAACTTGGTTAAATTAAGAGGTGCTCGATAAATTATTCTCTCAACCTTATTTACCTAGTTTACTTCTTAGGGTTGTTAATCCTAGGGTTTAGCATACATAATTCAAACTAACTAATTCTAAGGTAAACCCTAATTATTCCGTCAATTAATCCAACCTTCAATCGTTAATCTCCCTATAGGTTTAGCTACTAATGGATCTAAATACAAAATTTCCTAACTTCAATTTAAACATGCAAATCAAATATTAAACTAAAGACAAGGAAAAAGAGAAATTGATCCGTTTCGATATGGGATGCACTCTAAAGTCAAAAACCCTTTAACAATCATCGAAATAATGTCAATTGCAAGTGAAAACCAAAGAAAAATTATAAATTTCTAAAGAAATGAAAGCTTGGAACCAATTCGAATCCAAGTCTGAAACAAGAATAAAAATTATGTTAACTAAAAGTAAATTGAAACTAACATGAAACTAAAATTAAATCTCCAAAATCTACTCTAAAAAAGGCCCCTTAGCATTCTGTCTTAATTAGGTTAAATACAGGCCATTAAATTGAATAAATTACATTGTGTAGACGAAAACACCCTCAGCAATATTTTGATCTTTGTCATAATGGTGTCGTGACACCACAAGACCAATTTCGCGACACTGAACTTCACAGGGATTGTTCTTGCTTCGAAAAGTGGGGTTGCTACATTGCATGCTGGTGTCACGACACTGGCGTCGTCCCTGATGTTCCTTGACCTGAAATTGGTGTCATGTACACTAAATTGGCTCATCAATCCTACCCTATGCCTATATTGGCCTAATGAGTCATCATAACATCAAAATATGTGTAAAAATGCTTATTTTACCAACATTAAATATTAAAAACTAAAATGTAAAACTAAACAAAATAACACTAAATTATCTCGAAAACTGCCACCATGAATTGTGACAGATCAACGGGTGAAAAATTGCAGGGGCAATTTTGTATCCAAACAAGTTCAAGTCTTTTTTATTTAGGGCATAATGGTCAATGTAAGTTTAAATGTTAGTAGACTATAAATACTAGTTTATAATCTTTTGAAGATAGATTTTGTTGGTTGAATATTTGTTCTTTAGTTTTCATATTTCTTAGTTTAGTTTTTCATTTTTTTTTCTTTTCTTTTTGTTTTACTTGTAGTATTTTTTGTTTTTTCATTTTTGTAGGAACGTTGTGGATGAAGATGTATTAGACACTCGCACTTCATCAAATTTTTATCTAATAATGAACATTTTTTCAACCCTTATCTTTTATATTTTATGCCTACCATGTGTTTGTTAAAATACTTGTGTGGAATTTCAATTTAATCATGTGTTGAATTGTTTATTGATTGATTGATGAGTTGGTTACTTAGTTAAGCTATTATCTATGCTTTGAGTGGTTGTTTGTTCAAGTGTATTAAATTGTATATTACACTAGAATTGACGCCTCTAGTGGAATATTTAGATAGATGAGACTGAGAGGAGACTCTATTGTATAGGACTTTGATACACTTGTGTTGAATAGTGAGACCAAGAGGAGATCTATATGCCTAAGTGAGACCGGGAAGAGAGCTTAGATGGTATCTTTTAGTTTAAAATGAGATTGAGAGGAGATTCCTAGCTAAGAGTAGCAAACAACATAATCATCATAGGTTTATTAGCTTAGTTGGTAATCCATGACTCATTCAACCATCATTTTAATTTATTTGCATTGTTTCTAGTAAAAAGGAAGAAAGTTAGTTTGGTACTTTTATTTGTTAATTTAGATTTAGGTCAAATCTTATTTTATTTTAACTAGCACTAATAATTTCTAACTCGATTAGATTAGTAATTGTTTAACTTGTAATTAACTTAATAAACATATTTACCAATTTAGCAATCCCTTAGGTTCGATCCTTGGAATACTCGGTGTTCCATTGTAACACTACAAATATTACAACTGACCTTTCACACTTATAGTAAAGTCGCTAGATATTCAAGTATAATAGTGTTGATTCATAGCCCCGGTGCATGCATGTAGGGTTGCGGTCAACTCTGTCCAAACAGTTAATAGGGTACCAATAATACAATTTCATTTTATCAATTCACATTCAATATCATAATCTCATTTCATTCCATCATCAATTTATATATATCCAATTTCACATAACATAATACATATCACATATCATATATCAATTATATCACACTCTTTTATACAATACTCAAATCAATCCAATTTCTTGACATTCGATAACATTCAACACCAACTTATCTTGTACTTGGAAGCACATTACCAACATTCAAAAATCAATACAAAACATGCATATATTTCTATTCACCAACTTCCCAACTTATTCAATAAATTCATACATCATATAAACACCAATTCACATAATTTCTTTACTTAGAACCTTCTCATCCATTCCCATTATATCATCAAATCCCTAATATCATAGTCATGTCAAAGACTATCAAAATATGTCATTAAAGTGATACATGTGTAACCACCATCAAATACTCAATTTCATATAACCATTACTATACCAAGAATAAGCATTCATCAAGGTTCAAGTAAAAAACTACCAATCAAAGCAAGTACATACATTAGCCCTATATACATCCCAAACTATTTGTCAAGCATACCAAATTCAACAAGATAATAAACATGATCAGTATCATGTTTCAATCTCAAAACTACTCAGCCATAATCACTCTCATGCTATTATCATTTCATAATATATACCTAAAATATGTCGTCAAAACATTTCCATTTCAACCACTTACCATACATTTCAATTCATGCTTTTACCTAATTTCATTCCATAACCATATTCAAGTTATCATATACCAAGATCATCACAAGTTACCAAAACTCAACATTGGCAATTATACCTTTTTGTACATAGACCAAAACACTTATAAACATTATATTCACATCCAAACATCCTAGACATACATGCCACTATCTAAATTAAAAAACGTTTAAACATTTACCAATAGGTACGAGATAGTATGAGCTTCAAAAGTTGATCTAGCTTGACATGTTCTACAAAGCAACCTACAAGGAAAAGGAAGGTAAATGGAATAAGCATATCGAATCCTTAGTAAGTCCATATGAAAATAACTGAACATACCTTGACATTTCACCTAATTTAAGTAATTGAAACACAATTGTACAAAGCATGGCATTCCTTTAAATTCCTTATGCATACATATACAACTTCACAAGTCGCCAATAGGTTAGTTAATTAATACAACAAGATCATGATACTCAATACATATGCAAATACAATCCATGCCATTTTCTATCATGCTATTCAAATTTTCTCATGTTCAAAACATATCAATCTAATAATTTGATACAATTTAGCTTGACATAGTAGTTTACAATGATAAGGTAAGTTCAACGTATAACAAAGTAATATATCATTATCACATGTAATGTACTATTCAATATATTACCTTACACATGAATTCCACAATATAATACCATTTATATAATTTATTCATCACATAAGCATGTGAGCGTGAGACTCATATCATTTCATTGTCATTTCTCTTTTCCATTAATCCAATAGTCTGATGAACTATAATAAATAGATTCGGATGCATGGTAACTACACCATACCAAATTTGCTCGTAAGAGCTCAAACTACAACACATCAGAACACTGAAGTGCAAAGCCTTTAGGCATTATATAATCTTCTTCCTCTTATGTTCGGTCAAGAATGATGAATGGAAGAAAGTTATGGCTTTATTTTCTTTTTAATTATATGGTATACTATGTATTTCATTACTTTAAGTTATAAATATTATATAATTTAATAATTTTTTTAACATACAAAGCCATTAACCGTCCACTATCTTCTAAGGTAGAATTATTGCCACTTTAATCCTTGGTTTAATATTATTTAGCCTTTTGAATAAATAAAAATCAATAGTGATTAACTTTTTTGACTTTTACGATTTAGTTCTTACACCTTACTTAGTCACAAATTCGGCAAAATTACCTATCCAAAATTCAATTCACCTATATACTAACTCTGTAAATATTTAATACGGAAGGAGGTCTTGATACTTCATTTTCCAACACTACTGACTTTAGAGTTGAAACACTTATACCTTAACTAACTATCCAATTAACAAATTCGTCAAACTGAAATTTGATATAATACTATAATTGAATCGTAAATATTAATTAATAACATTTAGGACTTGATCATCGGAGAAAAGGTTTTCAAAACCACTCTTTTCGACACCATTGACTTTTGGGTCGTTACCCCTAACCCTTATCCGTCGCTGGAATTGTGACAACCCAAACCCGACCTAGACGTTATGGCCGAATCTGGCGATGTCACATGAGAGTGATTTTAAAAACGCAATTGATACATTAAATCTGCTTCAGTTATTATCTTTTACTTAGTTCGGGAAAGCGTGTACTAATTGATTTGATTTAAAACATTTCTTTTACGCAGAAGCTTTTAAAACCAAAAGATTTTCGAAACTATTTTAATTTGTGAAAAATCTTAGTTTATTTTTAAGAAAACTTTACTTTGTTGCATTGCAGTTTATAAATTCATAATTAACAGTTCAAAATTCCAAATTAAAACCAAACAAGCCCAAAGTCCAAAGTTACAGCAATTAATCCAAAAAATAATAATTAAAGCAGTAAAACATATAAACTGTAAAACCAATGTGTATGTGGCAGTGGTCACCGTCGAGTCTTCCACTGTACCGGTTCGTCTACTGCTGGGGATTACCTGAACAAATTAAATAGAAAAGGGTGAGTTTTCGCAAACTCAGTGTGTAATCCCCACAGAAATCACACATACAGAATACACATCAAATGTCATAAATACAGTCTGGGCCGAAGCCCATTACAGAATCAGTTCGGCCTTAGCCCATTTAGAAACAGAATCAGAATAGAACAAATTAATAGTGTACCACCAACCAGCCCTGCACGCCAACTCCGTCTAAACCATCACACCATGTGGGGATAAAATTAACCCACTCATCTTTGCACACCATATAGGGTATATAATACCCATCCATCCCTACACACCATATGGCACAAAATGCGGCACATCTCAGAAATATGCAGCTTAACTGCCAGATAACAGGCCATAAAAGCCTTACAAATACTTCCTTCAACTTCATCAACCCAACCCCAATGCAATGCAATGTACAAACATGACATGCTATAATGCATTTTATCAAATTAAACAGTCAGAACAAATATACATGCTAAGTGTAACATGCTCAAATCATACATTACATAGTCAGATCACGAAATTAGAAGCCTCAGTAATGCTTACCGACCCTACGACCGGTCACAGTCAACGTGGGCGACCCGTGCAACCTTACAGATCATCTTAAAAAAATAGGCTCACACGCCATGTGGCCTGCCTGTGTGGGCCCACACGCTTGTATGGCCCATACAACCCAAATTAGCCTTGCCACATGGCCTGGCCGAGAATCTCACAAGCTTGTATGGTTCATCCGTGTGGGCCCACAAGCTCGTGTGGCCTATACGGCCCAATTGGTCAAGCCCGTATCTTGCACACGGTCTCGCCAGCCATCACACGTTGGTGTCATGCGCCCGTGTCACACGCACACGGCCTGGTTCGTCGATCACACAGTCGTGTACTGCTACATGGCCTACCATACTAACAACTACATTCCCGTGTAGCGTCAATAAATTCATTTTTCAACTTTCACTGATTCGTGTTTTCTACATTTTCGGGTACACACTTGATATTGTTTCGAAGCTAAGACAACCCCAAGCACTCCAGAACCTATTATTATGCATTAATACACCAAATAAGTCACTTAAATGTTATTTAATTGAAAACTTAACAAGGTATGTCGACCTAAAAATGTTAAATCCCTTACCTTGAACGACCTTGATAAATTTGTACTTCCACGACACCAGTCAAAATCCTACAGCAGCTTAATGCTCTCCTAAACATAAGACACAATTCCATTAAATAATGGTTCCACAACACACCCAAAAATACTAAGAACTCATTTACCAACTCGGGCAAAAATAATCCAATGTCGCAAAAACAAAAAGAAGAAGTGGGTTCAGCAAAAAGAAAGAAAAAAAGAAAGGAGAGGCGAAAAGAAAACGGCACCAAAAAGGGGTAAAATTTTTTGTAGGAAGCAAAAGGTAAAAGAAAGGATGGAGAGGAGAAGTTTGTAGACAATTTCAGTAGGGAGTGCAAAATATTTGGATAACTCCCCATTCACTTGATTTACTTTCACTAAGCCACATCTGTTGCAACTACTCAGTATATCAGTCCATCTCAAACACCCACACAGTACTAGTAGCAAAAATAGTGCCCAAGTAATGACTCGAACACAAGACCTCCATCACACTAACACTCCACTTATCCACCAGACCAGTAGGCCCACTCTGATAAGCTCTTACAAATAAATACTAATAGCTCTATTAACCAAAGGTAAGGCTTTATTCAACAAAAACCTCAAAATTTGCCCAAACTAAGGCTTGAACTTGGGACCTCCCAAACACACCCAGAGCACATAACCACTTAAGCAGATAGAAAGTTGTGTCAAATTAATCCAGAAACATATTTCAAAACTTGGAGCGTTACAGGAATAGAGTTATGGAGTATTACCAAACTTAACAGATCAAATACGAACATGTCATGTAACGCCCCAATTTTCTTTTACAGGTTTTTTTTTTGTAATTTGGTAACATAAAATATCTGTCTGCTTTAGTGGTTAAGTGTTCTGGGAGTGTTTGAGAGTGTCTGAGAAGTCTTAGGTTCAAGTCTTGACTTGAGCAAAATTTTTATTTTTAATTGAATAAAGCCTTACTCTTCTTCAGTAGGCTTAAGTTTAAATGTTAGTAAATGTATATCAGAATGGGCCTGCTGGTCTGGTGGTTAAGAGGAGTGTTGGGGTGGAGGAGGTCTTGTGTTCGAGTTATTGCATGAGCATTATTTTTACTATTCTTACCGTGCAGGAGTTCGAATTATAGTCAAATGTTGAGTGTTTGGGTCGTGGGGGAGAGTAATGGATGGTTTTTAGGAGAAAAATAGGGGATTGGATAGTTATCGAAAAATTAGATTATTTTTCACTACCGAATTTAGTCTTTCACAAAAAAAGAGTTGTACCGTTTTTCTTTTTTTTGGCTCACTTTACTGCCGTTTACTCTTCTTTTGCTACCTAAAATCCAATTGTTTTCCCTTTTCTTTCCGTTTTTACTTTCCCTTTACAATCATTTCTGTCGTTCATCAATCAGTTGCACGTTCAGTAGGTAAAGGTACGTTTTTACATTTTGATTAATTTGCCGTTGGGTTATTAAGAGTTTTGTTTCTATTTAGGAACAAGGACGAGTTGGCTGCTACTCGGCTTACTAATAGTGAGAAATCATCATCGATTCGTTGAAGGTAAGATTGTTGGTAAGATTCAAAATTTGTCAGTTCTGAATAATTCGATCTAAGTGACTAATTTTGGACTCGGGATTGTCAAATATAGGTTCTGGAGTGCTCAGGAGTGATTACGATTCGAAATTGAACTAGGTATGTACCCGAATCACTGAAAATGCAACTCGGCGAAAAGCTGAAAAAGGGGACTGTCGATGCCACACAGGCGTGTGATTGCTCATGTGGTAGGCCGTGTGGCTAGACACAGCCGTGTGATCGACAAGCAAGGTCCTACGTGCGTGACAGGGGTGCACGACACTGCCGTGTGCTGGCCGATGAGGCCGTGTGTGAGACACTGGCTCGACCAATTGGGGCATGTGGGCCCACACGGATGAACCACACGGGCATGTGGATTCTGGGCCAGGCCGTGTGATCTACATGGCCAAAGCCAATTTGGGCCGTGTGGGCCGTGCGGACGTGTGAGCCCATTTTATTGATTTGTTTGATAAGGTTGCACGGGTCACCCGAGATGACTGTGATCCTATTGTAGGGTCGGTAAGACATTCTTAAACCCATTAATGAGTGAGATGACTGCATGACTAATATATGACATTGAGTATGGTCTTGTTCTGATAAACTGATATTGTATGCATTACTACCATGATATGGCATATTTATCTATATGATGCATTGCATGGGGATTGAGCTGATATATGTGGAGGAAGTGTACTAAAAGGCTAAATGCCTGATATACTGGCAGCTCTGCTACATATCACTGATGGCTTTTAAGCCTATTATACTGGCAGCTTTGCTGCAAATATTGTTTAGTGCCGTAACCGGTGCTAATTTGTAAGTGTAGGGATGAGTGGGCGATTTATTCCCCACAGGAGTGTAGGGTTGAACAGGAGATGGTGTATAGTGGTTAGTTTGGTAGGACTTTCATACTTTACACCGCATCATTGCATACTGATACTGTGATGGGCTAAGGCCCTACTGCTACTATTACTGATACTGATATTGTAATGGGCCAAGGCCCTACTGATTACTGATATTGTGGCGGGCTAAGACCCCAAATTGATACTGTTACTAAGAAGGGCTTAATCCTAAACTGTTATTGTTTCCATTTTGTCTATATGTTTGTATGGGAATTACACACTGAGTTTTCGTAAACTCACCCATTTTGTTTTACTGTACAGGTAATCCCCAAACATAGGTAGATCGATGCGGCGAGGACTCAGCGGTGGCTCAAGACTAGTTTTTACTCAATTTCGTACTTTCTTTAAATTTTAAAATTTTATTTGGGGTATTTTTATGTAATAATGGCCTCTTCGAAATTTTTTGTTTTAATTCAGGTTTTTATTATATTGTTCATGTTTGATAACTGCTAGTGGTAGGAAAAACTCAGATTTCCAAAAGAGATGAATGTTTTATCCAAACACCACATATACGCAAACCGTTTTAAAAGCTTCCACGAAGTAAAATGTTTTAGAATTGAATAATAATTTGTAACTAAATAACCTGTTGGAAAATGACTAACGTTTTGGAAATAAATGGCATGATTTTGAATTAATGTCAGATAATGAAATGTTGTTTAAACGGAGAAGTGGTTTTAGTAATGACTTAGTGTTCGAAAGTTCTTTCATGTGACATCGCCAGATTCGGTCATAACGTCTAAACCAGGTTTGGGGGGTTACATTTCAAATCATTTAGCATACGTGTGATAAATTAATTAAATGGTCCCTTTTATGAGCCTTCGAGGCCCAAAATATGTGTTAGAAACAAATCGGGACTAAATCGGTATACAATAAATATTTCCAAAAGCATCAAAATTTTACAAAGAAACATAGGACACATGCCCGTGTCCATACCTGTGTAACTCTTTGACTTGGATCATACGACCAAGCCACACGCTCGTGTGTGGGCCGTGTGTCTCACATGGTCCAGTCACACACTCGTGCGCCTGGCCGTGTGGACTCAAAATGAACCTTCAACATCAAGTTTACCATACATTGCAATCTTGAACACCAAGCAACTCATAAACCATTTACTTAACCAATCTAAAACACAATCAAACTCATTTAAAACATGTCAAAATAATTAACCTAGTTGTCTAACCAATGTACCTTTACTTCAATTATATTATCAAAACATTTCAATAGGGTCTCATTCAAATCAAATTTGTAAACATATAAATTTTAATCTAATTTGCCTATATTATTTCAATTTGAACATCAATTTAAACATGTCATATTATAACCTCAAACATGAGTATATTTATATATATAACCAACCCAAATTTAACTTATAATCATATTTACAATCACTTCACAAAATAGTTAACATTTAGATGCCCTAAGTACATGCCAACACAAAAAGAAGTATACATCACCAAGTTTTGAGTTCGGGATCGTTGTAGATGCTGAATCGATAGTCAACTCTTAAGAACCTAACCTGCGCACGGAAAAACAAACCATACGCTAAGTATGAACTTAGTGGTATTTTTATAATCCGAATATTAAAAAAAATTAAAATAAAGTAATATGCACATGTAATCTTATAATAACAATAGTCATTCAATTTGATCAATTCATATTAAATCAATCTTAATATTTTCAATTTCTCATTAATTGTTATCTCAAATAACTTTTCACAATAAAGTGCACAATTCATTTATCTCATTTCTATTTCACTTTCAATATTTTTCAGTTCCAATCATAATATCATTTCATTTAATTACCCCTATTAACACGACTCGGACTAGGACGTATACACGGATCCAACCAAAACACACCAGTTTGACACCCAGTGCTTCATCGGATAATTCGAAGCAATAAGTTGACACCCAATGTCTCATCGACCATGCCAAAGTAAATTGGTACCCAGTACCTCATCAAATTTATCCGAAGTAATAATTTGACACCTAGTGTCTCATCGACTCGAAGTCGAAGAAATTCCTAAACTTTTCCAATCCTATTACATGCCATCTATATCCGACTCAACCTGATACAGTTAATAGGGTTTCAATTCACTTTTCTAATGCCACAATTATCCAATACTCAATTATCACATAAATCACAATTTCACATCCATTCAATTCAATATCATAAATGCTAACACTTACCTTAGTTACTTACCATAAACATTTAAATCAAAATACAACAAATAATAATTAAATTCGGATTATAGAAATACAAACTCTAATTTTCAAGCTACCCCTCGTTTCGTTAACTTTATCTTTTCCTTTTTAAGCCGAGGTCTCCAGCACCACATTAGCTACAGAAATTAAACAATTAAAAATCATTAATACAACACAATTTCATATTGAATATTTCAATTTTTATTCAACTTTTTCCTAATTTCCAATTTAGTCCCTAAATAGAGACAACTTTATTTTTTTAAAACTAATTCCATATTTCCATTCAATTTCCACTTTAGACTAAATTCAACTCCCTAATTTCACTTAAATCCCTAAATTTTGAAATTTCTCAATTTAGTCCCTAATATTCAAAACTTATAATTTATCTTACAATTCAATCCATTTTTCATTTTTAACTTAAAATTCTATCAATTTAATCCCAAATACTTAAATTATTCAACATGAACAACATCTAACAATTCAATAGTTTCTAAAATTTTGACATAGATTGGGTAGTATTTAGTTCTAGGATTCTAAAAACATAAAAATTATACAAAAAGGGACTAAATTGACTTACCAATTAAGCTTTGAACTTTGAAATCCCTAGCTTTCTCCTTTTTCTTTCTATTTTTCTTTTCTTTCCTTTTTCTTCTCTGTTTCATTTGTTCTTGTTTTTTCTATTTCTTTTTATTTCTTTTATTTTCTTTACTTTAATTAATATAATATAATAATGTTTACTTAAATAATAAGTAAATAATAATTATTATAAATATATGTATATAAATTTTACACATGTTATCACTAACACTACCCACTTGTCAATTTAAGGTTTAATTACTTATTTAGTCCTTCACTTTTTAATTACTTATTTAGTCCTTCACTTTCTCTCTAGTCTATAATTTAACTTTCACCCTATATGCAATCTAGTCCTTATACCTAATTACTCTTAATTTAAACAAATTCACCTAATCAAAACTTAATTAACTACACAACTAACTTCGTAAATATTTTTAATAAATATTTACGAATTCGTTTTACAAAAACAGAGACTCGAAAATACACTTTCCGATAGCCATAATTATTGAGTCATTACAACATGCATAATCTCGTACACAAACCAATTTTATGGCATGCTAACTATATCTGACTCAACCTGACTAGTTAATATGGTACCAATGTTCAATTCCGTTTACAATTTTGTATATATAACATTTCTCAATCATATTCACTATCACAATCCAATTTATTAACATATCATATATATTTCATTTCATTCAATAAATTGTCCACATCTCTTATGGACATCATCCCTTTAAACACTTCCAGCTAGGGGCATCCATTTTACGCTGCTTAGAGATTGAAGCCAACATCCCTTTTCCTATAGCAGTTCTGCACACAATAAGCTCTCCCTCGAGCTACTCAAATTTTGACATCATGACCTCAGTTTTTTCCTTCAAATTCACGGTTATAGCTTCGACAACATCATTCTTCTTAGTCAGCTTCTTGGTCTAATTATCCACGGTGACATTAATGGTCTCTTGCATTGCATATCGATTGGAATTGAGAGTCTCCATGACATAGTCCTCAAGCTTCTCTCTCATCGAGTTTAACTCATCGGTACATCCTTTAACTACCACGAGTGTTTCCTTCACACCACTTATGGATTCCTCGAGATTGGTGACTTGACCTTCCAAAGCCAACAACATATCCCTCGATCTGCTATTTTTCCTTGTTTTTCCACAGGTCTCCATCGGGACATTCTGTTCATCTCTTCCTTTCGTCATCTCAATCGACACCTTCGAACATTGGCTCTAATACCAACTATCATGAGGCTAGAACTTTAGTATGGCAACTCGCACAGCCTTAGGCGATTTCTTAGGTTTATAACTGAGTAAATGCTCTCAAAAGTAAATGTTCTAAAAAATAGGCGCACATCAAGTGTTTGAGTAAATGCTCTCAAAAGTATTCTATTACTTTGAAGGTTTATAACTGAGTGATTAAAATAAGGGAAATGCCTCTATTTATAGTTGAGCTCTCCCAGATCCAATGATACTAATTGAATTAGATAAAATATTATGATTAGTATCTATCTACAATATGAGAGTCTTAAGGGATTTAAACTCTATATAATATTATCCCTTAAGATTTACATTAACCATGATAAACCTAGTTTTATTGTAGTGTTTAAGTAGATGGATTTCTCCATGTGTTCCACGAATCGAGCGAATTCAGGTGGGTCAAATGAGCCACATTTAATTAGTTGACCTCCATAAGATATTCTATGTGTATTCGTCATAGACTTTAATCCATAGCCAGTAACAAATACATGTGCACAACGCGTGACTTAAGAAGCTAGTGCCATTTGATAAAAATATAACTTACATAAAAATGGTTGTTTCCGTTATTGAGTCAATATATTACTTTAGGTCATATATATATATATATATATGTATATTATAAGAACTAAGATTAACACAATGTAACTTTAAAAAGAACACAATAATTAAATTTTCTTAAATAAATCTTTAATTATGTATGTTATTCTCTCCATGCGTGTGGGGTCTTATGCTCCATTGTTAAAAAGCTCATAAAATAAAAGCAGGGCTGCTGGATACATATCATTTGGTAATTTCAACTTTTGTTTCCTTTTGGCCAATCATATTACTTTGTTTATAATAATAATAACCTGATTTGTTGTTATTGCTTCCTTCCATCTTCTTTCTTTCTTTCCCCGTCCCTCTATCATCTCCCACGAGAAAACACACCCTCACCCTGCCCTTCATTTAGATTACGGGAACGCGATGCTTGGTGTGAATTGGTAGGAGGGACTGGGGGAAATTCTGATCCTACGCCGGCGGTTTGTTTTGGCGATGGAGTGCAGCCTATGGGTGCCACCCGAGGATCATCAGAATAATAGTAATAATAACAATAATAATTTGTGGGGGTTTAGCCATGAAAGTGAACATGATTTGGCTTTAATGGTTAGCCATTTTTTGGAAAATAACGCCGGAAGCGCCGGTGCCGATTCTTGGTGTAGTAGCGATAGCGATTCTGGATTCTCCGATCTTATCCACCTCGCCGATAAAATATCTGTTAGCATTAACTCTCTCTCTTTTCTTTTCTTTTCTTTTTTTATTCATATTAACTGGTTGTCCATAATTGGGTGTTTTTGAAATTTTATCTTTTTCATCTTTGGGGTTTCTGGGTTTTGTAATTTTTTTTTTGTTGGTTATGGGTTTTATTTTGGGACAGAACGAGTTTATTTAAGGAATAAGGGTTGAACTCTAAAGTTTGCTCATTTTATTTGAGAGTCTTCATTTTGTTTTTAACTTTTCCAAGGCCAGAATCAAGGAACTGCAAATTTGAGATTGAGAGAAATGAATTTTGTGGTTATGGATGAGAATTGCGGACTTTTATCTTCATAATATAATCTCTATATGATAGTTGTTGAAAACTGCTATAGCTTAGGAAATCTAACCATAATATTTGAGCTTGAAATTTATAAGCTTTGGTCATTTTTGTCTAACAGTCACAATTTTGTTATCCCTACATCTGTTTAGGGAGATTAAAGAATATGCTAATTCATTAGAAACTCCTATATATCATATATGGTCATTGTTCATATCTGGGTTTTTCATTTTTCTTGGACTACCCCATACATCTGAACATGGATATAGAGATATGATTCTTCAAATATATGAGAAAACCTAGAAGAAAATGAATATTAACATGTCGAATACATACTTACACCCGATATCTGTTTAGGGAGATTAAAGAATATGCTAATTCATTAGAAACTCCTATATATCATATATGGTCATTGTTCATATCTGGGTTTTTCATTTTTCTTGGACTACCCCATACATCTGAACATGGATATAGAGATATGATTCTTCAAATATATGAGAAAACCTAGAAGAAAATGAATATTAACATGTTGGATACATACTCACACCCGACATGCACCCAAGTGCGACTAACATAGGTGCATACTGTAAGTAACATAGTGATTTGCTTCACATATCTGAAAATATTGGGAACTTCCCTTAAGATTGCCTTGTTAATGTGTTAATAAGTCTGCATTTTCTATAATTGCTCAACTCTATTTGGTTTTGAAACTGTAATCTTGTGAATTTTGGTGATTCTTTGTAGTTTTACTATATCAGTTTCCTACCGAAAGCATTTACTTAAGGTTGATCTATCTTATTTCCTTTTGGTCGGTCTTGTTGCAGTACTATAAGCACCCGGTAGGCCAATATGAGATTGACCTTTCATCCGTGGTTCATTCTCTCGTATTCTCCATCAGTGAGACAGACCTACACTTTGTGAAGTCGGGGCAATGTAACGCCAGCTGCATCAGGTATTCTCTGGTAAAGCTGTTGAGACTTTCTGGCTATGATGCTGCTGTTTGTGCGTCAAGGTGGCAGGGTAGCGGAAAAGTTCCAGGAGGTATTCAAGGAGTCTCTGAATTCTAATTTTTGCTATCTCCTTTAGGTTCTTTGATTTTATTAGCTCCTGCATTTTTATTCAAGCTTCCTATTGCCTAGATGGTAGAAAAAGAGACCTCTTTCGAGCTGTGTTTCATGTATCCGAGAGTTCATTCCTACAATTCATGATGAAAATCAACTTCCCTTGAGATCTCTTAAACTAGTTCTAAAGTATATTCATGATAATTTTATTGCTTGAAAAGTATAAATTATTGTAATTTGACAAAACCGTGTGCGACACACGCAGGTGACCATGAGTATATCGATGTGGTCAATTGCACCAATGGTTGTTCTGAGCGTTTGATTATCGATATTGACTTCCGAAGCCACTTTGAGATAGCTAGAGCAGTTGATTCTTATGGTAGAATATTGAATTCACTTCCAGTTGTTTATATGGGCTCCTTGACTAGGTTGAAACAATTACTTCAGCTTATGGTCGACGCAGCTAGGTCGTCTCTTAAGCAGAACTCAATGCCATTTCCTCCATGGAGATCGCTTGCTTATTTGCAAGCAAAGTGGCATTCGCCTTACCTGCGAAAATTCACTCCCGATGAACACGATATTAGTGGCAATATTCTTTCTGCCCATAAACAGTGCAATGGGCATTTAAGGAGATTGCAGTCGTCACTTCAATCTGAATTAGAAGCAGAACGATTGTTGAAACCTGTAAACGTTGATTGTAACCGAAGATTGAAGCTTGACAGGAGGAGGCAATCATTTAAAGCCCTTTAACGTGTATAGGTTTTGATCTTGAAGATGCAAGTTCCTTTTTTGTGAGAGATGAATTGTATTGCGGCCTTTTGTTAGTTTTCTTTATTATTTTTCCCCGATAGTGAATAAGCGGCGGACCTCTAAATGAAGGGCAGGTTCATATAGCTGACCGTGAAGACAATACCACGTTGTTCAGGTACCATCTCCGAGTTGGTGAGAGGCATACATTTGTGTTTGATTTTTTTGTTCCACGGATTTAGTCACAGGATTGGAGTCTGTGAAGTGCTGTAGCATTGATTGGTTTGAAAATGCTATCCTACACTAGTGGCATGGTCTTATAGATACTTAATAATTTTCCTTCTTAATATGGGTGCATAACTTTTGCAGCAGTCAAGAGCATATATGCTTTGGTTACAATTATACAACTAAATGAAATTGTAATTAGTTGATGTTCCTGTTGTGTTCTTTTGCACTAACTTCTATTCCAACTTTGCATTTCAAGTATTTTTCTTGGGATTTGATCAGATCGGCCGTAGTTTATTTGGTTTGATAATACTTGAACCGATAGACATTCTGTCTGGTTTTAGCCTTAACTGGTTCAAATTCGAGTATGGAGGAGGATTATCTCACCATGTTTGAATGCGTGTTGGTAGAGAACATGAAGAATGCCACTGATTTTACCTCACTCTATATGGAGAGACATAAAAGGAAGTATTTGTTGGATGCATTCTGACATACAAAGATGCTCATTATGTGGGTGAAATGATTTTTCTAAACAGAATGCAAATAATTTCATCTTTGAAGATTAAAACATCATAAAACAGGTTAAAAAGTGTTTACTATTACTGCCAAAAACATATTTTTAAAATGATGAAATATTCATTTTAAATATATTGTAAAGTTAAAAAAAATATGTAGTTTGAATGATATTAAATCCATTAATATTAATATAAAAATATAAAACTTAAATTATAATAGTCATTAAAAAATAATTTATTAGTAATTAATATTATGATGTATGGAATATATGAACTTCAATTATAATAAAAATTATAAGTAATTCAAATGTGAAGTATTCCTATTTTCAAGTATCTTGATGATGATGATGATACCATGTTATTATTTTGGTGTTAACAAATATATTCAATTTAGGTTGTAGTACAAATTTATTAAAATAACTTATGGTAATTAATTCTTACTATTATGATAAATTTTAAATATGATTTGTAAAATTTTATATTTATCTTTTATGGTTAATATAAAAGGTAAATTATACAGATAGTCACTTAATTATAAAAAATTTTCATTTTAGGCATTTAAAATAAAATATTGCAATTTAAACACTCACGTTATATAGTTCGGTCATTTTGGTCACTCCCATTAAAATCGTAAACGACAAGCTGACGCAGTAGTTAAAAAATCGATATAATAATAAATTTAACCCTCAATTTTTACATACTATTTCAATTTAATCATAATTTTAAAAAAATTAACTCTCAAAATTTAGAAATGTTCTCAATTTGATCCTAATTCTAAAAAATTCAAAAAAAAGTACATAAATATTTTTAAAAAATAATAATAAATTTAAAATTGATATTAATATTAATTTTAAATAAAAATAATTAGATTAATATTAAATATATAGAAAAAAACCCTCATATTGAAATCTTCTAGCACCATAGTTGATGTAAGGAAGAACCTTGTGTAACTCATACCTAGAATATAACGAAGGCCTGTGTAATATTTCTCCGGTAAAAGAAAAAGAGATACTAATTAAAATATTATAAGAATATTTACCTTGTAAAAAAAAAAAGTTATAAAATTTCAAGTGTTTTTTAATAGTAACCTTGGTGGAATCAATCTAATCTTATTTTCTGCAGTTAGATTTTTCTCTTGAATATGATTGTGCAACAAATCCTTATAATTTCTGAAAATATATTTACAATACATAATATAAATCTCTAAACAATTTGTATGCTAGATAATATAATAGAATCTTGATTCAAGAAATTGAAACTTAAGCTACAAATAAATAAGTTAAGTATGGGAATCCAACTTTGATTTGTCTGACATCTTGAAACTTAATAAAAATTTTAGTTAATGTTTAAATTTCAATATTAATAATATATACTTAGAATTTCGATTTTGTGTAATTTTATATATTAAATTTTTATTTGATCTAATTCTTGTAAATTATTAACACAATTATTGATATAATATTATTTTATATTTATATATTGCATACATGAATAATTATATTTATCTAATATATATAAAAATGAATTGATGTATTTATTTCTTTAAATGTACATGATTAAATCAAAATTAAAGTTTGAAGTATGCATTTGAATCAGAGTTAAAGTTTCATGTTACAATCTATTTTTCAGTGATACCAGAAATGGTGGTTTTGAAACCCCGTTCTCCGATGATTGAGTCTGTAAATATTATTAATTAATATTTATATTTAATTTTGGTATTATATTGAATTTTAGTCTAACTATTTTGTTAATTGGATAGTTAGCTAAGGTATAAATGTTTTGACTTGAAAGTTAGTAATGTCGAAAATGGTAGTTTCAGAACTCCATTTCCAACGAATAAGTTTGTAAATATTATTATTTAATATTTATGAGGTTAAATTTTAAATTTTGTAAGGTTAATGCCCACATGTGTGAAAGTTGTTCTTGAGGAATATGTTGAGATGTTTTAAATGGCATCCAAATGGTATCTTGAGTATAGATGGCATGATAATATGATGACATGAATGGTTGAAATGTATAATTGGTTTGATATGAGATGTACAAGTAGAAATGATGAGTTTTGAATGTCAACTGAGCTATGTTGGATTTGTTGATTAAGAAATGAATAAATTATGGATTTTGATATGTTTTAAGTCGGTTATTTGTAGGTTTATAGTGTGCTTATAAGCACCATTGAATTTGAGCTGGTTTGAGCATGTAAAAAGTATCAAATTGTGTGATTTTTGACATTCTGGTAAAATGTATCAATACTATAAGCAAAGGTATAGGAACTTTACCAAATTTTATGAAATTTTCAAACATTGGTCCTAAAACTAGTATCGATACTAGAATAAGTACGATACTTTGTAACATAGGTATTGGTGCCAAGTTTCAAGTATCAATACTTGAGCATTTTATTTTAATTTTCGAAATATCGAAGCTAAAAATGGTATCAGTACCTAATATAGGTATCGATACTTGTTCTCAAATTTTGAAAATTTTACAGATTGATCCTTATTCAAGCTCGGGTCAACTTAAGAGCTTTCGTAGACTCGACTAAGGCTCAGATTTTAATTGTATATCATGATATCTAAGTGTTTATAGCATGATTGAATGTTTGAAGGATTTATTTATGATATATTTATTGATTGAATGTCTATAAATATTATTAATTAATATTTATATTTAATTTTGGTATTATATTGAATTTTAGTCTAACTATTTTGTTAATTTAATAGTTAGCTAAGGTATAAATGTTTTGACTTGAAAGTCAGTAATGTCAAAAATAGTAGTTTCAGAACTCCATTTCCAACGAATAAGTTTGTAAATATTATTATTTAATATTTATGAGGTTAGTATAAAGTTTAATTAAAATTTGGTTTATTAATTTTTTTTATTTAGATAGTTAATTAGAGTATAAGGATTAAATTGTAAAAATTTAATCATTATGGATTTTTAATTGGTTTAAAGATCAATTAAGAAATTGGACCATTTCTAGTGTACAAACGGTGGTGGATGACATCTAATGTCCTCTAAATTGGTTAATTTCAATTAAGGCTAGTCAATTATAGTTAATTATAATTATTTATAATTTAATATAAGTATAAAAGTTAAAATTTAAAAGAAAAAATAAGCATTTCATATGTTCATCTTTTACTTGCGAATAGGGGAAGGAAAATAGGGTTTAGAAACTTAAGCATTCCTCTCTCAAATTGGTAAGTAATTTCAAGCTCGTTTCTCGTCATTTTTATATTTTTATAGTTTTGATAATTTGATTTAGCTAACTCGTGCATTAATTTTCAAAATTGCTAAATTTTATAAATGATGCTATTGATGAATGATTGAAGTTTTAGTGTTAAATAGTTAGATTTTAAGTTTAGATGTGAAAAAGGACTAATTTGTAAAATAAAAATTGTTAGTTGTGAACATAGGGACTAAAGTGTAAATATTTTGAAATTTATATGAAATTTATGTAATTATAGATAGTAGAGGGTTATATAAGGATGAAATTAAAATTAGATTGAAAAACGAAACTTAAATGTGAAAGATAAAGTTATTTTGGTTTTAGAGACTAAATTGAATAAAACGTAAAACTTTATGTAACGACCCGAATTTTACTGTTATCGGAAAAGTGTATTTTCGGGTCTCCGTTTTGAAAAAAAAATGGATTAGTAAATATTTATTAAAAAAATATTTACGAAGTTAATCGAGTGGTTGATTAGGCTTTAATTAAGTGAATTTAGTTTAATTAAGGATAATTGGATAAAAGGATTAAATTGAATATAGTGTGAAAGTTTAATTATAGAATAAATAAAATTAAAAGGGGCTAAATAAGTAAATAAGCCAAAATGAGTGCCAAGTGTGTGATAAAAATAAAATACATGTGTAATAAATATTGTACATACATTTGTAATACATGTATGTACTTATTATTTAAGTAAATATTAATGTTATTATTATTATTAAATAGATATTATATTATTAAATAAATAAAATAAAGAGAAGTGTATAGTAATGATTTGATACAAATGTATTAATAAAAATACATACATTTGTAATATATGTATTTGATATTAAATAGATATTTATTATTTAGTAAAACATATTTGTTAATCAAATAATTACATTATAAGATATTTATATGATAAATAAATTAAAGAAATACAAGTGTAAGGTGATGATATAGTACATGTGTAAATATAAGTAATATTACACTTGTAATAAAGTTATTGATTATTAAATAGATATTTATTAAGTTATTTTATATATATATATATATATATATATATAAAGTAAATAAAGAAAGAAAAAAAAGAAAGAAAACAAAGAAAAGAAACAGAATGCTCAAACAAAAATGGGGGAAAGAAAGGAGAAAGAAAGAAAAAGGGAGAAATTGAGGTTTTGAAGCTTTAAACTTTAATAGCTAACATTATGCCGGAAAACCTCGGCTAAGAAAAAACAAGGCAAAGTCGACGAGGGATAGCTCAGAAATTACGGTTTATATTTCTATAATCCGAATCAAATTATTAATTGTTGTATTTTGATTAAATGTTAAGATAAGTGATTAAGGTGAGAATTATTGTGCTTTACACTCGAAATGGAATGATTTGGTATGTAATGAATTTATGTTGGTTTAATTGAATTGGAATATATATTATGAATATATATGTGTAAATGTGATATTGAGTAAATATGATAATTGGATTATTTTATATATATATAAAATTCAGTTTTAATGCCCAAGTAGACGGAATTTAGAACTACTAGGATATTAGTGGCATGCTATTAAGGAACTCTAGCGTGCTCTCTGATTATTAACACGTTAGTGCTCTCCGATTATTAGCACATTAGTGCTCTCCCTTTAGCACATCAGTGCTCTCTGTATAGCACTTTAGTGCTCTCTGTTCATTAGTGCGTAATAACGCACCTCTGTATTTGTTCCGTATATCCTATGTGTTCTATAAAGTCTACTTTAGGCTAAGAATATGAGAGAGTGAACTGAAAATAGAATGTGAAATATGTTGTAAATACATGGAATATACAAGTTATATATATATATATATATATATATATTCATGAATTGAATGTGGAATGGATAGTGTCATTGTTTAAATGATATGTGAACAAATTATGGAAAGCTATTATACATAGCGAGTGATGAAAATTAAGTATTGTATGGTTTTAAATGTTCAATTGTGTTTAACATTTATTTATACATATTATATTGTTTTATTTTAAATATTCGGATTATAGAAAGATCACTGAGTATAATCATACTCAGCGTACGATTGTTTCCGTGCGCAGGTTAGGTAAAGTCAAATCTTCCGGTCCAGCATCCAAATCGATCTCGAACTCATTATGGCGATGAACATTTATTTTGGTAATGGCATGTACCTAGGGCGTCCAAATAATAGTTATTTTGTGGTAAATGAGGTTATAAGTTTAAATTTTTGGATTTGGTAAGTTTATAATTTGTATTAAAATGATGCTTTGATTACTTGTTTTGATAATATAAAATGTTTGACATTTCTGTCTGTTTTATCTGTAAACTCCGTAATGCTCCGTAACCCGGTTCCGGCTAGGGATACGAGTTTGGGGTGTTACGCTTTAGGGGTCATCTAAAAAATGAAATTAAATCGATATATGTTTGCAATAGGCTATTAAAAGATGTTTATAATTGATAAATTGAAATAAATTATTATAAATCGAGATTTGAATCAATTGGAAGATAATAGAGAAAAAGGAGAAATTGCATATTAGTCCTTGACACCTTGTTTGCTTGTTGTTTTTCCAGGTAAGTTCATTTGGAACTTATTATATTCTATTATATTATGTTTGAGTTGTGTGTTTATATCATTTAGTTTATATATACATGTGTAATTTCAATGATTTTGGCATCTAAAGGACTAAACTGTAAAGTATGAATTATACGACAACTATAAATTGATACGAGGTATAAAATGGTAAAGAAATGTTTATATGGATAATATGATATGTATAAAATGTTATTGGGAGATTGAATTGATACAGAAATGGTATTAAAGCCCTTGTGAACTTCGTAAACTATTGGAATATGAATGGCATGCCATTAGGGTTTCAAAAGGAAAACGGGTGTTGTAATAAGTGATTAATTCGATGGCTTGAGGTCCAACATATGTTGCAGATTCTTTGAAGCTAGTGTTAGCAGGATTGAACTAAGCTATTGTTAGCAACCCCAATCCAAAGCTAGTGTTAGCAACCTAATAATGTCAGCATATATAATCAAAATAGTCCTAAGGATTCAAGTTCAATTTACTTCAGTTCTTTGAGTGAAAGATAGAAATGGAAATGATACTATATGAAAACGAAATGGTTGGAACAAATATATATATATATATATATATATATGAATGAAATTATATGCATATGTTATAAAAATGAACTAGTTGGTATATGTCATATGATGGAATGTTAAATGTTTATATAATTGTATTATGACTTCATGACTTGTAATCGAACTAACCCATTTGGTACATTTTTGAAATGATTATGAAAGTGTAAGGTTGCAAAGATGCCTAATGTAAGTTAAGTAAATTTCATATGGACTTACGAAGCATTCAAAATGCTTACTCGTTATCTCTATTTTCCTTGTAGATCTTTAGTTTAGCAGAACATGTCAACCGAATCACCTCGGAGCTCACACTATTCAGCCTTTGATACGATAGACTTCAATTGTATTATATTTGGTTTCGTGACATTTATATAGGTTGTGATTGTCATTTACGTAAATTATAGTTAGATAAATCCTTGTTAAATTTTAAATTTTGTAAATAGTTACATGTGTGAAAGTTGTTCTTGAGGAATATGTTGAGATGTTTTAAATGGCATCCAAATGGTATCTTGAGTATAGATGGCATGATAATATGATGACATGAATGGTTGAAATGTATAATTGGTTTGGTATGAGATGTACAAGTAGAAATGATGAGTTTTGAATGTCAATTGAGCTATGTTGGATTTGTTGATTAAGAAATGAATAAATTATGGATTTTGATATGTTTTAAGTCGGTTATTTGCAGGTTTATAGTGTGCCTATAAGCACCATTGAATTTGAGCTGGTTTGAGCATGTAAAAAGTATCAAATTGTGTGATTTTTGACATTCTGGTAAAATGTATCAATACTATAAGCAAAGGTATAGGTACTTTACCAAATTTTATGAAATTTTCAAACATTGGTCCTAAAACTAGTATCGATACTAGAATAAGTACGATACTTTGTAACATAGGTATTGGTGCCAAGTTCCAAGTATCAATACTTGAGCATTTTATTTTAATTTTTGAAATATCGAAGCTGAAAATGGTATCAGTACCTAATATAGATATCGATACTTGTTCTCAAATTTTGAAAATTTTACAGATTGATCCTTATTCAAGCTCGGGTCGACTTAATAGCTTTTGTAGACTCGACTAAAGCTCAGATTTTAATTGTATATCCTGATATCTAAGTGTTTATAACATGATTGAATGTTTGAAGGATTTATTTATGATATATTTATTGATATGTAATTTTGAATATGTTGCAAATCAGTCCTTGTTAAATTTCGGGTTGATTCAAGAGTGTACATAGGCTCGTATAATACCTGAGAAAGGTTGTAATTGGTGATTATTGAATTGAGTTGACTATGATTGTATGAATTATGTGTAAATTGAATATTAATTGTCTATTTTTACTTTGAAAATGATTGTAGCATCCCGTGACTTGGATCTGACGATCGGGTTGGATGAGGGGTCTTATATTTCATGTGTATAATTGCACCAAATTAAAGTTCATGTATAGAATTTGTACATTAAATTAAAGTTCATGTACAATTTTGAGATCTATCTCTAAAATAAAAGACTAATATTTTAAAATTTTAATCCAAATGGTTTTCTATAGCTATAGGTGTGAATGGGCGGGCCAGGTTTAGGCCAGGCTCAATTAAAAATTTAGGCCCGTTTGTTAGGCCCAGGCCCGACTCGGCCCACTCATATTAATTTTTATATTATTTTTTATAATTTTAAAAAATATATAATACATCAAAAATACTAAAAACATCAAAATAAATATTTCCCAACAAGTTGAAAATAAATTTTAAAAAATATGTATACTTAAATAACACTAAGATAGATGCAACTTAACAAGAAAATCCCTCTAAAATAATAACAAAATTAACAACAAAATAAGTTTTATACAATATCCAAACAATAACAACCAAATTAACAATAAAATAAGTTTTATACAATATCCAAACAATACAGCAAAATAGTAGCAACATAATAGTAAAATGGTAGTAAAATAGGAAGAAAATAACAATAAATAATATTAAAAAAATAGATTTTTTTGTCTTTTAGTGAATTAGGGTTGAGCCCGGACCCTGATGCCTTACTGGAGGCTTGACCTGTTTTTTAAATGGGTTTTATTTTTTTTTCAAACCTTCTTACATTTCGAGCCAGACCTTTAGGCTGGATTGGGTAACCCGACTCATGAACAAGTCTATCCATAACAAAGTCATGAACTTTATGCCTTAATAAATCAATTTAATTTTTATTTTTATTCATTTAATATTAAATTAAATAAGAGTGGAATTACAGTGTTGGATATTTATTAAACATTTAATATTCAAAGGCAATGACTTTACGCCTTAATAAATTATTTTAATTTTAATTTATTTAATATTTAATTAAATAAGAGTAGAGTTATAGAGAGGGTGAGATATTTATTTATTATTTTAGGTATAATTACTAATATTTAATTTTAATTTATTTAGTATTTAATTAAATAAGGGTGGAATTATAGAGAGTGTTGGATATTTATTAAATATCTAATATTTTAGGTATAATTGCTATTTGAATGATTAATTTTAAAAATTATTAAAGACATATGTCACTATTTACCATTTTAATGTTGGTGTTTATATATATATATATATATAAAGAGTTTTAAACACTTTTTTTTATCATCGATTAAAATTAAATCTATGGTTAAAATTAAATATCAGTTAGTTAAAAATGACAATTATTTCTTTCCTTTGTATTATTATCATCTTTTTTGTTATTTTTATTTTTTATTTGTCCAAATTTTAAACATTCTGTTAATATCTAAAGTCTTTTCTTCTCTAAATGAATTAGTAGACAATACCAATATCGATCACCAACAAGCCAAAATGGGATCAAAATCATTTTGGTTGGTGACCGATATTAGTATTGTCCGTTAATTTAGAGATAAAAGAATTTTAAATATCAATTGAATCTTTTAAAATTGGACAAATAGAAAATTAAAAAAAATGGAGGAGATGATAATGATATTTAATTTTAGTATCGTTATTTTTAATTAATTGATATTTAATTTTAGTCATAGATTTTGAAAATAGTAAAATTTAATAATAATTGTTTGATTAGAAGTGAAATTTTAAAATTTTAAAAATTATAAACACTAACTAAAAATGATCAAACTAAAAGTATAAGATTAAAGGTAATTAATTGGTACACAGACAATGAAAAATTTTTATTCCACAAACGAAAATTAAGATTTTACCACATGTCTTATTTATTTTAAAATTTTTAAATACAATTTAAAAAAGTATGGTAAAATGCTCGGAATTTGGAGGATCAAAGGTAAATCTATGGAGCATATCGGTTACCCAACATTCATCGGTAGCTGTCCCTCATGTTTGTGGTGCAAGTGCAACCTGATCTTATAACCCTAGGCGTAGGTTACCTTTTATACCATAAACTTTTATGGTTAGCTGTAATCAGTTTATTGGATATGAATTGGTTGTGAATTGTGGTGCATGGATCTAATTTCAACGCATAACCAACCAAGTAAGGATACAACCAAAGCCACCCAAAACAGATATAAGTTGTATGTATGGAAACAAAACCTTCCAATCTCTTTTACGTCATTTTCATGCATTTTATACTCATCTCATTAACTTTGTGGCTCAAAACAAAATATTTGATTAAATTAATATTTTTTTATTCAATTTTAAAAGGTTTAAAGGTTCCAACCAATATTTGAGCGAGAAGTATATATTTAGTTGTTCAAGAAAAGATATATATATATATATATATATATATGCATGCACTGTGTCCAAAGTGAACTGCTATTTGTTGTTCGAACTTAGATTGCTTGATTACTAGGTCAATCACGAGAATTTAAGAAAAGGAAGAATTATTGAAAAAGTGAAGATTATTTTAATCGACACATCAGTTTTATACACTATCAATAATAATAACATGATATTTTAACATTAAATAAAACAAAATAATGTGAAGAGATTATTTAACAAATACTAATAATTTTATTTAGACATTAATTATAATAAATATTGATAACTTCGTATTGAAGTTAAGTTTAGGTATGAGGTTTACAGTATTTATTTGTAATTAATTAATTATTAATATGGTGGTGTGTGGAATAAGTGCGGGCACTTACAGGAACATCATGAGAGCAGTTAGTGTGAAAGCAAAATTATGAACCGTACGGGTTGGAGCTAGAAACGTTGAGATTGAAGTAAATAGGGTTTATGTCTAATAAGGCCCCGTTCGCATCTCATGTCATATTATGCTTAATATTATTGGCACAAGATTGAGTAGTCCCTTTCATCTTCAAACGCCCGCATACTCATATCTAACATTCATGTAACATGGTGGAGACAGTATGCGATGGAAATTATAGTAAAAAGAACAGAAAAAGTTGTCTGAGATTCAAAGAATTGGAACAAAAATCAAATCACTGGCTTTCTCAAAGTTCATTGTTTCACTCCAACATGAAAACACACAGAAGGATAACAAAGCCATTAGAACAAAGCAAAGTTCCAAGCTGCATCAAGAAACAATGAAACAGTACTTCTCTCTTTCATCCTATTCCCATACCAATAACATTTAGAAGCATTTCCTGTGGACGATCGCTGGACCTGATTCATCATACTCTGCCTTTGCGATCCACATCTGAAACCCAAATATCGACCAAATAAGCATGCCGCATAATCAGTCATATATATACATTTATGCAAATCTGAAGTCCAATAACTTACTTGTTGGAACGTGCTGAGGGAAGCCAAGATCGAGCCTCCGATCCAGACACTGTACTTTCGCTCAGGTGGGGCGACAACCTTGATCTTCATGCTGCTCGGAGCGAGTGCCGAAAGCTCCTTGCTCATTCTGTCGGCAATACCTGGGAACATGGTTGTACCACCACTAAGGACAATGTTACCATACAAGTCCTTCCTGATATCCACATCGCACTTCATTATTGAATTGTATGTAGTCTCGTGGATGCCTGCAGCTTCCATACCAATCAAGGATGGTTGGAAAAGCACTTCGGGGCATCTGAAACGTTCAGCACCAATGGTAATAACCTGACCATCAGGCAACTCATAGCTCTTCTCTACTGATGAGCTTGTTTTTGAGGTTTCTAGCTCCTGTTCATAGTCAAGGGCAATGTAAGACAGCTTTTCCTTAACGTCTCTCACAATTTCCCGTTCGGCTGTGGTGGTGAAGGAATATCCACGCTCAGTCAGAATTTTCATCAAGTAATCAGTGAGGTCTCGACCAGCCAAGTCAAGACGAAGAATGGCATGTGGGAGGGCATAACCCTCGTAAATAGGCACTGTGTGGCTGACACCATCTCCCGAGTCCATCACAATACCTAACATAAAAACAGGCACAATGATGTTACATCTCTCATCTCTCATATACCAAAAAAATATGTTCAGTATTAAATTTAATTCAATTCCAACCATAAACTTTCAAGGAGTTCACCAGCCCTCCAAGCCAATTCAAATTGGAAAATTTTTTATACACTAATAGCAGGTGATAATCAAGAATCAAAACAGACAGTTGAAACTCAATGGATAGATCATTTATGATTCTTACCGGTTGTACGACCACTGGCATAAAGTGAGAGCACGGCCTGGATAGCTACATACATAGCAGGGGCATTGAAGGTCTCAAACATAATTTGGGTCATTTTCTCCCGATTAGCTTTTGGGTTAAGAGGAGCCTCAGTAAGTAGAACTGGGTGCTCTTCCGGGGCAACACGAAGCTCGTTATAAAAGGTATGATGCCAAATCTTTTCCATATCATCCCAGTTGCTCACAATACCATGCTCAATAGGGTATTTCAAAGTCAAAATACCTCTCTTTGATTGAGCTTCATCACCAACATATGCATCTTTCTGGCCCATGCCAACCATCACACCGGTGTGACGTGGCCGACCAACGATGCTAGGGAATACGGCTCGGGGAGCATCATCCCCAGCAAATCCAGCCTAAAACATAACATTTTTACAGTCAAATTACATCATATAAAAAAGCAAAAACATCAACCTTAACTGATATAACGCCCAAGTATTGGGAACACACACAAATTTCCCTCACTGCAAATCCAGCCAAAAACATAACATTTTAAGCTCACTTATACCATATAATCTTCTTCTTCTTCTTCTTCTTCTTCTTTTTTTTAAACTTATCTCACATAGAAAAGCATAAACATTAATCATAAAACTAAGTATTAAGAAAAGAAGACAAATTTCCGACAATGATAAGAGCTTTCAAATGATTTACCTTAACCATTCCAGTTCCATTGTCACAAACAAGTGGCTGAATATCCTCACCTTCTGCCATCTTCTACAACCTGCTATATATATAGCAAAAGGAAAACGTTATCTTTAGGGATGAATATACAACCTAGGAAAAAAATGAAAAAAAAAAAGCTCAGATTCTCCCATAAATTCCCTCAATGGAATCTCAAATTTATATCAAATAAAATCAAAATAAAAGCCAATCTTTCTGCAATTTAATTATATATTTATCCATTCTTCCTTGATTTTCTTTCTTTTTAGGTCTATAAAGTCAAAATTCAAGCGTCCCCAGATCCCATCAAGGAACTGAAATCTAAAGCGCCATCACCACACATCAGCCAAGGGAAAAAAACTACATCAAGAACACAAATTAGATCTTAAACACAAAAACAAAATAAAACCAATGCTTGAAATGGGATTTGTGTTTCTTTATTTCGATCAAAACAAAGAAAAACCCAATTCATAAAAACAAAGCAAAAAAACAACCCAGTTAAAAGAAAAGCGAGAAACGGCGGGCAGATCCAACCAAAGGGCAAAAAGAAACGACCTTGGGAAAATCGAAGGTGTGTTTGATGGGGAAGAAAGCGAGGATTAGAGAGATTGAGGAACTGGTTCTTTGAAAGTGAGAGGCAAAGTGAAGGCTATGCAATGAGAGTAGTATAAGAAGGTGACGAGAGTGAATCTGGACCGTTAGATTTTTTTAGGAATGAGAACGCGTCATTGGGCTCTCAGTATTCAACGCTTCTCCACTCATTTCCCACCCTTTGATTTATAGTAATAAAAATTATTTTGGTTTTTTAGTGGAAAATACAACAAATAATTTTACTTGGTAATTTTCAAAACCTAATAATAATTCAAAATTTAGAATTAAGGTTTATGGCTTAAAATATAAAATAGTGTAATACAATTGCAGCCATTGAAATTTGAATTTTAAGTAAATTATCCATTCAAGTATTCTATTTTTGTGGTCCTATTTTTAAAGAAATTTATTGATTGAAGTATGTTACATTTTTGTGGTTCTATTTTTTCTTTAAAAAAATAATGGCATTCAATAAATGAGCAACACAATTTTAACTTATTTTTTGGTCACAATATTTTTTAAATAAATAGCTGTTACACTAATGAAATTAGTTGTCAGCACCAACCTTTTTTATATATATTATATGAGTTAAGTCCTTAAAAGCATACTAGTTACCAACTTATATAGTTATAATAAATCATGAACAAGTATCAGTCAAGATTTATAGGTGCATTCATTTGCAAACATTGGAAGTATAGTTTTGCTTGCTTGGAACGTTAAGAGTTTATTGATAAGTTCCACAATCACAATTTCTTCATTAAATTTTTAATTTAAACTTGTTGGTTTGGACAAAATTCGAGTCTGCGTTAATAATGGAGTAGGAATCCAGCTTCATGTATGCGAGTTGCAGTCCGAGGACGGGTTTTTGAAGTTAGCTCAAACTTTGATGCCAGTGGTATCAAACTCATTGAATGGCATCAACCTTGATCAATTGAATATTTATAGAAAAAGATGGATCATCCTAATGCATATCAGATGCATTACATTATCTAAACTGAAAACAAAAATGAATTCCCTGGTCATCTTATGTTCGTATCTGACATGAACTCGAATCCATGCTTCTGGAATAAAAACTTAATACTGAAAAGGGTCCAATGAGTAGGAGGTTTTACGCATCATTCTACAGGAATGGGGGAAGAATTACCCATCTGCGCGGGTACTTGGGCCTTCCTTCATTGCCGTCAAATAGCTGCGACGAACAAGAAGTTAAAGGTAAGGGGAAACTTTAAACCGAAGACATGGTAATGAGATTAACAGAGTTGATTGTCTATCTATTAACAAGACATGAATATATAAACAATAACCTCCAGGCGAAATCCGAGTTCAATATAAGAGATGCACATGCACTCACTTGCAATGTATACTAACATATAGAATGTTATATGCAGAAAGCACATTGAAGGAAACCTTAATTGTCTGCATGAAACCTATATGATTTAGTGGTTCAACTGGAAAGCTAAGGAAATACCTTCTTCAAACGGCGGTGCTTTGCGAGGGCCCAATTGGTCATGATAGAAGTAGCAACTACGAGAAATACATAACCTGCAACAGTCTGCGTAGCAATATTGAAACCGAGCCATTGGTAAATCTCTGTTGTGTAGTTTGCACATGTCACAATGTTGAACAGAAATCCATGAGGAATTTGATAGCCTCCGCTCCCATCAGGGTTTCGAAGATTCTTCAGTATGATATGACAATATAAGTTTGACAGTTGACAAACCAACCCAAATCCAAACCCTATCTTCATTTGAAGATCACCAACAGGTGTGTAAAGTGGGTGGTTTACGTAGTAAGCTATGTAAGAACCAAAGAGCCAATAATAAGCACAATTCCGGAAGACATTTGAGAGTGGAGATGTTGCATGGCTGAAGCGGTGGACAAAGAATGTTTCCATAATACGTTTGAGGTAGTGGAAACACCAGTAATATACAGCATATGTTTGAACTGGGTGGATGACACGATCCTCTCCATAACCAAAGAACTTGTACACTGGAAAGTAGTAGAAGATAGGATAGAGGATCAAAGGACCCAAGTATTCAAAGAAGAAAAGTGTACTATACGATACTTGTGGACCCAGATCCTTGAACACTACAGTTAACTTGTTCTGTTTTTCATCAGAGTAATCTTTGAGGCTCTTCTTGTAGTTAAGGACGACAGGTCTCTCCTTTGATCCCGGAGGTACTGGGAGTGTTAGTCTTTGTCTTGAAGGATAAAACTTTTTAGCTAGTAATTTAACATACGAAAATGGGGTTAATAAGATTCTTATGACCAATGAAGCTGCCTACAAACATACTATTAGAAACACATCTAGGAATCACATTTGGGGCTTAAGGGCTCAAATTCCAAATTCATAGCAACAAGAAAAAGAGGCAGAAAAGCAATGATCACTGCTATTGGTGAATTTTTCTTTCCCATCAATTCGGATGCAACTCAAAACATATCACTTCTACAAAACCATTAGAAACTTAAACAGGATGAAGAATTCAAACATAAAATCTACCAAGGATTTGAACAAAAATAAAAAAGCGTAACTGAGTGGAAAGTTAGTGACACTCAGTGACTCAGTTACCTTGCACATGAACTAGTGAGATGCAAGCAAATCACCCTAGATGTAACATATAATGCTATAATTATTTAGACCAACGGAACATGGAAAAAAAAGGCTTAAAGCTACTAAAACAAGAAACATAGTAGGCATCTTTGTGTATGCTTACATGAAATATCGAAACCAATTTCTAGGCTATCGTTACAAGCTCGGTAAACAGTAATATGACGCTCATCTATGAAATGAATATGACGCATACCTTCAACTATTTTCATTATCTTAATCATATAATTAGAAACATAGGCTGGATAAATATATATATAAATGTTATATGCAGCAGAAAACCATAATTTGCATTAGCAATTTAGTGTTGGTACATGGCATCTAGAAGCATACACAACTAGGAATACAAAAGGTCTTCAATCGCAACGATAAGTGTCCATAAGGAAACATCGCCTTATCTGATGTTTCAAGTTACTTCCTCACTCAACAACCAACTACATTAGAACATCCATGCAATGCAATGCGCAAATGAAAATATAATAATAACCGAAACTCTAGCCCCCACATGAAAGAGGAAAGAATAAACAAATCACATGAATCAAGAGAAAACCTTAAACAAAACAAGAAGATTTTCAGGGAATTTCCCACAAAAATTTAAATGTTTACCAAAAGCAGAGTTACAAGTTCTTCCTTGTTCTGATAAGAACTACTTAATTGGCTAACAGAGTATCTTATTAAGCTAATTTTAAAGTGCTAATAAAGCAAAGTACTTACTTCTCTTGTAAATTGCCTCCTGCAGATCAGCCACGGTAGCCTACAGAAAATAAAACACAATAGAATTAGTTTATTTTCCTTCATTTTCCAAACAAACAATCAGCCGAAAACTATAAACAAACATAAAATAAAATAAGATAAAACCCAAGAAAGATAAGAAGGGATACTGAGTCAGGAAGCTCGAGGCCACCATTGATGAACTCTCTTCCACTGCGTGAAACTAGAGTGACCTTCATCCCATAGAACAAAACAAAAGATACCCGAAATTTGTTGGGGGGAAGGAACAGACCCTTGGAATCTTTTTGTGTACGGAGATCTCGAAGTTTATAAGTTGAAAAAAAGGAAAGTGAGAAGGTGCTTGTGAGTTGATGAAGAAATGGTATTGAAGGCGTATGGTTTGAAGGGCGCCTGACGATCAGTTATAGTGAGTCCAGGTTTCAACAGAGGTGATGTTCACACATCATCCATCTTGCCTACAAAATTACAGGTCAGATTATAATTTCAATCACGTACCACCTCAAATTATTCCAATGTCACGGCCAATTGTAAAACTCTTCACAAGTTAAGGAAAGGCCTAAAACCAATATTCATTCAATATTTTTATGTACTACTTTAGGAAAAAAAAATTTAAATATATTATAAGTCCCCGTACTCTTTATAAATTTGGAATTCAATCTATATATATTTTATTTTTAGAAATTTAATCTCTATTTTTTAAATCTTAAATTTTAAATCTAATTATTAACATTGTTAATCTTTTTGTTAAATTTATTGATGTGACATCTTAAAGTAAAAAAATTCTCTTAGTAATTATGTAACTAAAAACATGACGTTGTAATTAACCTGAATTAATAAAAAAAAGAAATTTAACAATATTAACAATTGAACTTGTATTTTTAAATTAAAAAGTAGATGGACTAAATTCTTTAAAATAAAAATAAAAAACCTAAATTATAAATGTATGAAATGTATAGAAACTTAAAACTTATTTTAACCTAAATATTTTGTTTTTTTAATAAAAAAGCCATTATATTAAAATAATTATCCACTTCATGAAGGCTAAATTTTTTTCTAAAAGTCCAAAAATAAAATTAAATTTTTTGAAGAGGTGAAATGTGGTTTTATAATTATATTAATTTAAAATTTCACAATTTTTGAAAGAATTAAATTGTAAAATTTCTATTTCTAGAATAGTTAAATTAGATATATTTTTTTGGTGGAGAAAAAATAATTTTACATTTTAAAGTGATTACCAATAATTTCTCTTTTTTCAGTGAAGGACTCTTTTGCTTTCTAATTTCATCAATTCATGGTTTGAGTTATTATCCAAATTTGAAGGTTTGGCTAAAATTTGTGAAGGGTTTTGAAAAAAATTAAGTTAAAAAAATTAGCTTCAGCTAAAATATTAGATCCATTTAAAATATGGTCGAGTTCAAACTCAAACATTTGAGTCTCGAGTTCCATCTGGCTTGATCCATTTTTTAAATGTGTAATATCTATATTATTATTTAAGCTTCAGCTAGGTTGGTATCACCCTCAATCAGGTTATCAACTTGATTAGGAAAATTATTGAAATATTCTTTCGTAAATATGTTAGTAATATAGATCTAATTTAACTGTTAGTTAGTTAGTAGATATAGCAGTTAGTCTGTTACATCTATGTTAGTTCTCAATTCTATTATTTCTCTTTTCTTTTGTATGTTGTATATGACTAAGCCTTTGTATGGTGAATAAACTCAAGGCAATTCTCTTGCATTCCTTTTCTACATGGTATCAGATGTAAAATTCTCTTTCATTTTCTGCATTTTCTCGCTTCCCAAACACTCTGTTTCTTTGATTTTCATTGGTTTCTTTCTTTCTAATGGCACTTCATGATCCTACACTACCTTCTAGTCCTTATTACCTTGCCATCTGATCCTTGTGTCAATTTGACACAAGAACAGTTACAACAGCTGCTCGTATTGCTTCCATCTTCAAACTCTACCTCACCACCTCATGTTACCAACACTGCATCTTTCTTACACCAAACGACTTCTGCATCTGCAAGTAACCCCTTTTCCTTTCAATCCCACCATAGGATTATAGATACTGGTGCAACCGATCATATTACACATTCTTTATCCTTGTTTACCTCTTTCACTCCAATTCAACCTGTGCATATCACTATTCCTAATGGCACCAAAGTTTGTGCTCAATTTTTTGGTACAGTTATTTTTAGTGATAGCGTTTATATTACAAATGTCCTTTATGTTCCTCACTTTGCTTTCAATCTCTTATCTGTCACTAAACTACTGCCACATTTCCTTGTTCATTCACTTTTCATGAAACTCGTTGTTCTTTGCAGGCCCTTCCCTCTATGAAGATGATTGGTACAGCTAAAGTTTTTCATGGTCTTTACATTTTGGACTCACCAGCTTAAACCTTCTCTATTACTGTTCCCACTATCTTGTCCGCTACCATCACCTCCTGTCATCTTTGGCACCATCGTCTTGGTCACCTTTCTGATTCAAGATTGAAGTTACTTTCTCCTTATATTCCTTCTTTGTCCATAGCAAATAATTTAGATTATAAAGCTTGTCATTTGGCAAAACAAAAGAAAATTCATTTTCCTGTAAGCAATTTTGTTTCCCATAAAATCTTTGATCTTGTTCACATTGATATTTGGGGTCCGACTGATGTTATTTCTGTTACTGGTCATCGTTATTTTCTAACTATTGTTGATGATTTTAGTCGTTTTACTTGGATTATTCTATTGAAAGCCAAATCTGAAGTTCGTACTCATATTCAAAATTTTTATACACTTATTGAAACTCAATTTTCCTCAAAAATTAAGGTTTTTCGAACTGATAATGGCCATGAGTTTAATATTCCAACTTTTTATGCTTCTAAAGGAATCACTCATCAAACTTCTTGCGTTGAAACCCCACAACAAAATGGTCTTGTTGAACGTAAGCATCAACATATTCTTAATGTTTCACGGGCTCTTTTGTTCCATTCTAGCTTACCTAAGCATTTTTTGGGGACATGCTGTTCTTCATTCTGTGTTCCTTATTAACCATATCCCAACTCCTCTTTTGGCTAATCTCACTCCTTTTGACAAACTTTACCAAGCCAAGCCTGACTTTCAACATGTACGAGTCTTTGGTTGCCTTAGTTTTGCTACAACTCTTAATGCCCATCGTCATACATTTGATCCTCGAGCCCGTGAGTGTATTTTTCTTGGGTTTCAACCTAATGCTAAAGGATATATTCTTTTTGATCTGTTGTCTCATGCCATCTTTGTTTCAAGAAATGTCATCTTTCATGAGTCAACCTTTCCTTTTTCTCCTTAACCATCTCATTCCTCCACCCCAAAACTGGTTTTTGATCCTTCCACCACTTATGATTTGCCATCTCAACCACAAGTTACACCTACTTCTCCCTTACAATCTTCCAGACTATCTCGTACTCGAAAACCACCTTCTTATTTAGACCAATATCATTATTTTTTAAGCAAGGCTACTACCAATCATCTTCAATGTCCAACACCTTTCTCCAACCTTTCTTCAACCCATTTACATTTCACTCTTGCCATTAGTGCTTCCTCTATACCTAAAACATATTTACAAGCTAGTAAACATTCTCATTGGAGAGAAGCAATGCAGGTTGGAATTTCTGCTCTTGAACAAAATAACACCTAGATCATTATGGATTTACCTCTAGGCAAGACTACAATAGGTTGTAAATAGGTTTATCGAGTGAAACATAGAGCCGATGGTTCCATTAAACATTACAAGGCTCGTCTCGTTGTAAAAGGGTTTACACAAACCGAGGGTGTCGATTATTTTGATACTTTTTTCCCCTGTAGCCAAGATCACCACTATTCATTTGTTACTTGCTATTGCTGCTTCGAAGAATTGGTATTTGCACCAGCTTGACGTTAACAATGCTTTTTTGCATGGTGATTTAAGTGAAGAGGTTTATATGCTTTTACCTCCTAGTTTTAATTCATTAACTCCCAATAAGGTTTGTAAGTTACAAAAATCCTTATATGTCTAAAACAAGCAAGTAGACAGTGGTTCTTTAAGCTCACATCTGCTCTTAATTCTCTTGGTTAGATTCAATCCAGTTCTGATTTTTCCTTGTTCGTTAAAAAGGATGTTGTTTCCTTCATTGCATTACTAGTTT
This sequence comes from Gossypium stocksii, assembly GCA_020496765.1. Lineage (NCBI taxonomy): Eukaryota > Viridiplantae > Streptophyta > Magnoliopsida > Malvales > Malvaceae > Gossypium > Gossypium stocksii. The sequence goes on along the minus strand of CM035631.1, from coordinate 17,810,106 downwards.
ATGTCGATGATGTCATCTTGGTTGGTGATAACTTGGATAAAGTAGCAAGAGTTAAAGTTTTTTTGGATTTTACATTTCGAATCAAAGACTTGGGTGATTTAAAATACTTTCTTGGACTTGAGGTTGCTCGAAGCTCTGCTGGTATTCATCTTTTTCAACCAAAATATGCTTTAGACATTTTATCCAATTTTGGTTTCTTAGATTGCAAGCCTGTTAAGACTCCAATGGCTACAAAAATCCCTCGAGATGCATCTGTGGAATTACTTCCTGATAATACTCTTTTCAGGAAACTTATTGGCCGACTATTGTATCTGGTTTCTACTAGACCTGATATTGCTTTTGCAATTCAACAATTGAGTCAATTCTTGGACCAGCCTACAGTCACTCATCTGCAAGCTACTCATCATGTTCTTTATTACTTGAACGGCTACCCTGCTTCTGGTCTCTTCTTTTCTGCCTCTTCATCACCTGTACTGAAGGCTTTTAGTGATTCTGACTAGGCTGATTGCCCTGTGACACGCCGATCTGTGACTGGTTATTGTCTGTTTTATAGTGACTCCCTTATTAGTTGGAAGGCCAAGAAGCAAACCACTGTGCCTCGTTCTTCCTTAGAAGTAGAATATCGAGCACTTGTCTCTACTGCTTATGAAATTCAATGGCTTGGATCTCTTTTGCGTGATTTGCACCTACCTATTTCTGGTCCTACTGCTTTGTTCTATGATAACAACTCTGCTCTTCAGCTTGCTGCAAATCCCACATTTCATGAACGTACTAAACACATAGAAATTGATTGTCATCTCGTTCGTGAAAAGGTGCAATATGGTGTTATTAAATTGCTCCCTTGCTCCTCCAAGGATCAACTAGCTGATATTTTTACCAAGGCTCTTGCTGCTATTCCTTTTCAGATCTTGTTGTCTAAGCTGGGATTGCTTTCCATACACTCTCCAGCTTGAGGGGGCTGTTAGTAATATAGATCTAATTTAACTATTAGTTAGTTAGCAGATATAGCAGTTAGTCTGTTACACCTATGTTAGTTCTCAATTCTGTTATTTTTCTTTTCTTTTATACGTTGTATATGACTAAGCCTTTGTATGGTGAATAAACTCAAGGCAATTCCCTTGCATTCCTTTTCTACAAAATATGCATATGATAGGTTTTGAACTCGAACTATTACATTAGTAAAATATTTAATTTACCACTAGGTTAAAACTTTATTTTAATAATTTTATACATTTCATTTCATTATGCACACCTCATTATTTCAATCCATTGGATATCTATACTTACTATTATTTATAAGGTCCTAATTAAGTTGGTGTCATTTTCAACCGAGTCACCAACTCAATTAGAAAACTTACTAAAATGCCCTTTCGTAATTAAATTAAATTATATTATTCGAGGGTAGTTTCAAATCTTACTTTTCGTTATTTATTATATGTTATTTTTAAACAAACATTTGTGGTCTAAATTCATAATTTCCACACGCATACGTGTGTGATAAGATTTTTAGTATTATATTATGTTATTTTCACACATTATGTAATTTATAACATATAAAAATTGAATCTTTAGTGATATATAATATTATAATGTAAACATTAAAAATGCTAAGTACCGTATTTATATAAATTTAATAAATGAAAATTATATAAAACTTTTAAATATTAAATGTAATATAAATATTTTTAAAATAAAAAATAATATGGGGAAGTAAAATGGGTTGAGAAACTATTTACAAATATAAGTAATTTTGAGCAAAATTTTAAACTTATTTTTGAGACCGAATAAAACTTAAACAAATATAAAATATTTTAAACCGAATAAAACTTAAACAAACATCAATCATCTCACTCGTAAATACTTCTACCTAATGTGGTCAATCAATTTTTTTTTCCAGAAATATCCGCTTATAGCTGTATTTTTTAAGCTATTCACTTCACATATAACATATTTTATTTTAATTTTCACTTCTTTCCCCACGATGTAGTGGGTATAACTTTTTCTTTCTTTCTATTTTCAGTTTCTCAAGCATTAATATTATTTTCTATTTTTAAGTTAAATTATATATTTAGTAACATATTTTAATTAGGCAAATATAAAAAAAAATTTAGTTTCATCATCAATATTATCAACATTAAATTAAATGATGCGCCTTTTCAATAGTTGGCATATTAAATTAAATTTGAATGTTGACTCTTTCAAGTTCTTTAGTCTCTGAGTATATGTGTGTTTTCTTATATAAAGTCAATAACCTTTTTGATGGGTCATTTATCGATGCATATTTTAAATGCTCATGACTTAGCCCACGATAAATACTTGAATTTGTCTCACCCTTGATTGTTATTGTTGCAAAATCAAACATTCAAATACATTCTTTTAAGGCTTGTCATCTTTCTATTTGAAAGAGAGAAATTACGTAGGGCTCTACTATAGTGTCTTAATAGCAAGGAACCTACAAATAAACAGGTTCACTAGCTTATCGAATGAGTGGATGGATCCTTTTGGTAAAGACAAATACCGAGTTCTTGTGCTATCTCTTAGTGTCATTAAGAAGGCATGACACTATAGTGCATTAGAAGCACCAAGAATATCCATTCGATTATTATAGTGCGTCAAGGGATCCTAAAGTCGCCCTAACCATTAGACATTTCCTTGGGTAACTTGAACGTTATGGGCATATATTGTGCTACTACCTTAGGAGTTAATGGCTCGTTGAAGTAGTCTCATTCAAATTCAACGGACTTCAATTTGTGAAAGCATTTCCTTTCTTAGGGCTTGTAATATCTGGTTTCGAAAAGCTCTATTTGTTGATGTGGATTTTGTATTTGTGGTTGGTATGGAGGATTCAATGTTGGGTTCACATGAAGCCTTAGGTTGCGTTGCCTATTAGGGAAAGATTGGACAATTTCTTCTTAATGAACCTCAAGTAGAGGATTTTTTTGTTGAGGGTTTCTGTTTGCCATGAGCTCTTCCAAAATTCTTATTTCTTTGATTCACTTCGTATTGCCACTCCTATTAGTATATTCATCTTTTCTTAGAGCTCTATAAATTGTTATGAACCAGGTCCTGTGATCTTTGCTCACCCTGAGGGGGCATTGGGGTTGCCTTGAGGGGTGGTGGGTTTGCTAATTCAAGTATTGAGTATAATATCTAGATAGGGATATTGCATGTAGCTTGTATAATATGGGTAATAGGGATCATACAGGTTGTATGGATCATAGCGATTGTTTATTGTGATTGTTGTTGAGGATACTGTTGTCTGTGCTAGTTTGAGCCTGGTTTTAAGTCGTTTGAGGTTGGTCTGAGTTTGTGGGTCTTGCTCTCGTTTTTCTTCTTTTCTAGGAATACTTGGAGTGAACCATGTTTATTCATGCTCATCGCACTAAATGTTAATACCAAGAAGTAGCGTAGAGATCGCAATTGGTTCACCTTGTTTGGGTGGAGAGCCGTCAGGTGTTGATGGCATTCAAATCTTACCAAACAATATTGTGTTTTGCTTAGGACATGGAATACGTAAGTGCTATGTAGTTTCCTTCTACGCAAATAGGCTATGTGTTTCCATGGTTTTAAGTGTGGTCATTTCAACATGAAGATACCAGGTGACGTGGGTGTCTCACACACACACATTATTGGTTTTGTAAATGGAAATGCATGCAGTGGTTCATGCAAAACGGGTTTAAGGTGTTTGATTTTCAAAGTATGAAAAATGTTTATAATGCAGGATGACACGTGAGTGCATTCCGTGCAATTATTTGGGCTACTTCATGCATTTCTTGAACTTAAGATGGTTTGCAGACACGGAACTACGTCGTCGCCCCTTGCCCTCACTACTTTTTTTCTCTTATATACATTTGTAAATTTAACTATATACGAATATTAAATTTTTTATTTTCTCTTAAAAATGTTAAAGTAAAAATTATAAATTTGTAAATTTTATGCTAAGAGTCAATAAAACAAGGACAAATCTTGATTTTAATTTATATTTCGTATTTTTATCATGATTTTATCTCGAATGGTATATTAATATATATTTAATTTTAAAGTTGTTTATGATTAGGATTAAATCATAACCTAACTTCATAAAAAAAAACTAACACCAAATGAACCCAGCTTGCTCAAAAACTAATTTTCATTCTTTAAAATAATAATAATTTTTTATATATTTTTATATTAATATTTATACGTTTTTATAATTAAATTTAAATTAACAAATATATATTTTGTTATTTAAATTGAATTTTTGTCGGGCGGAGTTAAGTCAAGATATAAAAATTATTATCCAAACTAACAGACTAAACAGGTAGGGTTGTGCAAATTTCAAGTAAAATCGAATTAATTCGGTTAACCGACCGAATTCGGTTAATTGGTCGGTTAACCGAATTAATTTGGTCGGGGGTCGGTTAATAATTTCTTGAAAGTTCGGTTAACGGTTAATTCGGTTCAAAATCAGTCGGTTAACCGAATCAACTAAATTTAATAAATAATATTATAATATATAAGTATTTAGTCGGTTCGGTTAATTTTTTGAAAGTATAAATTAACCGGTCGGTTAATTTTTGATATATTTTATATTTTTTAACCAAAAATAAAAAATATATAAATTTCGATTAATTCGGTTAACCGACCGAATTAATCGAAAAAGTTCGGTTTGGTTAATTTTTTTTGAAAAAACTTCGGTTTAGTTAACGGTTAAGGATTTAAAAGGATTGATTAATTCGGTTAATAGTAGTTGGGTCGGTTAACCAATCGGTTAATCGATTGAACACCCCTATAGACTGGTTATCCATGGACATTACTATTAGGTAGCATTTGAGAAATAGAATTTGGATTTAGATTTTAAATTTTTAGCTTTAAAATTTATGATTTAAGAATTTATTATTTTCAAATTCTTTGTTTGGTAATTGAAATATTTGAAATTTAAGATTTTGAATTAATCCAAATTCATTGTTTGGATAATTTAAATTTAAATTTGAATTTGAATTTCAACTAATTAGAACCTTTAAAAATATATTTTTTAATTTAATTATTTAGGAAGATTTTGAACATTGTTGTTTGAACCGAACTGGATCAGTCAATTGGACGAGGAATTGGTCAAGATACTAGTCTAGAGAAAGGTATTAGATCAGTTGACTCAAGAACCAATACGGATCAGTTGATTAGGCAGTTGAACCAATTTTTTAAATATTTTTATTTTTATATTTTTAATGATTTATCTAATAGAATTGGATGGACCAGTTGTACCAATTGAATTGATTAAACTGATTAGACCAACAAACCGATGGCTTAATCAGTTTGACTACTAATTCTATTTTGAAAACTTTGATTTTGAATGAAAAAAAAAATCTTTTCCACTTTGTTATCAACAATTTAGGATAAGATTAATTGTTTTTGTAACTTCTTTCAAAAAGTTTTTTTTTTTTTAATTATGCATTAACCAACAAAATGTAATTTTCTATTTTATATTTTTATAAATCTTTTGGGTTAAAATATTAATATGAACTCTCAACTTAAATTAAATGCATGAAGCTTCGTCATTGTTTTTAGAACTAGATCGGATCAATTGGTCAAATCAATTGGATCAAAAACCAGCTATGGTACCAATCTAGAATAAGAGGGGTCAAATTGGTTGATACATGAACCAATTGAATTGGTCGAACCGGCCGAACCGATAGTCAAACTGATTTTATCTATTTTTAAATATTTTTATTTTTAACAATTTATTCAATCCAACCAATCTAATCTGTTGAAACAAAAATCGATGGTTTGAAAAATAATTATTTTAAGTAAAATTAATATTCAATCCCTTACATCATTACATAATTGAAACTTTCATTACATATTGAAACTTTTCAGAGAATATATTCTCTTATTACAAAATACAAACTACAGAGAATATTCACTATTCATGCTAGAGAATATATTTACTGTTCATGCCAGAGAATCTTACTGTTTCTGCCAGAAATTTCTATTGTTAATGCCAGAGAATATTTCATGTTCATACCAGAGAATATTTCATGTTCACTCATTTTTTTCTTGCAGGGAACATTTACTGTTCGCTCTAGAGAATATTTCTTGTTCATCTTCATTCATTTCTTTCTTTTGCATCATTTTTTCTTGGTCTTGGTAGTGGTTATGAGGTGGTATCGTCTACAAGATCCACCGTTTTGATTGAAGACGTTGAAGATTTCTCGTCTTTAGATTTGGAATCCATTGAGCTGAGCATTTCAACCATGAGTTTTTTGTATTCCTTCTTGGTTTTGGCTTGAGCTAACATAGCACTAGCTATCGATTTTACTTGAAGGAATTTTGCTGTGGTTTGATCCGGGGCTGCGGACTTACATAATCTCGGATTCTTGTTGAAAAAATTATCCAAATATTTTGAATCACATTTTTCATCACTAAATTTGTCCCACCATTTAGTTCTGAAGTCTCTTACTAATAATGAAATTCTAGTATATGGATTTGCTCATAGGAGTAATTCCTAGAAACAATCCAAGAAATGTACAATTTTGAGAACAAATGGATTGTTCTATAAATGTGTTTTTGGTCTGGTTCAAGTTGAAAATTGTCAAAGAATTTGGGTCATAAGTTTTGAATTTTTTCTGGTAGGATCTCGAAAGATGATGGTCCATACCAATTCCACTATTCTTGGAACTAGTTTGGGAATTTGAATTGGGTATCCTATTTGAAATACATGAGACAAGAATGTCTCAGATGCTGGTTGTTCATTAAGAAGGCATTGTACCATTCTATTTGGTAATCCCAATATGTGAAATATGGATGGTGGTCAATTTTGGTGGTAAAATTGGCTGGAAATTTCTTTAGAGAATTTGGGTTTTTACCCCAATCCTTTGGTCGAAGAATTTTAAATATTTGGGTTGTTGAATGGGTAATAAAATTCGGATCTTTTGGGTCTGTGTAGTGTTTGAACCAGTATGTTTTCATAATACTACTGGGGTTTTTGATAATCTAATGGCTTGAAATGTCATCCATTAAAAAGTTCTTTTGCAAGTATATGTGGAGGTTTTTCTGAAAATTCTTCCTCCATAATAATAATTTTTTCGAAACTTTTGTTTGGAAAATATTGTGAGGATTTTTATGTTGCAGTCTATGAAGACACTGCTATTTCTTTTGGAAAAATATCTTGGAGTGTAATACCCCGAAAATTACTACAATAAGAAAGTAAGATATTATCCTTGATATAGTTAAGTAAGGAAATAAAGTGATAAAAAGAGACATTTTGAGCTGTGTCAACAAAACCTATGTAGGAAGTATATTATGATGTATTAATCCAAGAAATGACTAAATCGTAAAAGTGAGAAAAGTCTTGTGGCCCAAGAGTAAATACTCAAAATTTTAGGGGTTAAAGTGTAAATACGGAAAAGTTGAAGGACCAATAGTGAAAATATTTTAAGGGTGGAATAATCTAGAAACTAAGGAAAATGGATGAATTAGGACCAAATTGAATAGGTGAAGAATTTTGAGGGACTAAATTGTAATTTTACCAAATTAAGTGATGACTCAAGGATAAAAATCATTTGGTGAGATATTTATATGTATTTTCAAAACTGTCCATTTGAGTCATAGTCACTAAATTATTTATATCTTGAGCTACAGAACTCCAAATTAAGATCCGCTAATTTTCCCTAAAACTAGACTCACATATCTGCTTACCATAATATTTTCAGAATTTTTGGTTTATCCAATTAGTACAGTTTATTCATTAAAATCTCCCCTATTTTACTGTTTGACAATTCTGACCACTCTTCGGTAAAATTTAATTATCTCTTTGTACAGAATTCAAATGATGTTCTCGTTTGTTTCTTATAAAAATAGACTCATTAAATAATCTAACCATATAAATTATGTCCCATAATTATTTTTATACAATTTTTAATGATTTTTACAAGTCAGAACAGAGGATCCCAAAATCACTCTGAATCAGTCTCACAAAAATATAAATATCTCAGAATACAGAATTCATTTCATGACTTCACATTGATATACATCTAAATAACCATAACGATGCCTTTATCCAACAACCACGAGATGTGCATGCACGATTACTCTAAACAACCATTCACAAATTTTCCATTAACTCTTTCTCATTTCATTAAGAACAACTTGAACATTTTGGCCAATTCCAATGGCCATTTTCAAAATAAACTTTCTAAAATAAATGGCCAACACAATTAGCTACCTAAGTACCTTACACAAAATGACCAACATCCTATACATGCCATTACCCAAAACATAGAATATAACTATACCGAGTACTTTGGTTGATAGTATGTATGATGCCTCTGACGTCCTTGGATCTCGAGTTACTTAGGTGGCACTAAAAGAAAATGGAAAGGAGAGGGGTAAGCATAAAGCTTAGTAAGTTATAGGAAATTAAATAACAACTATATTACCATTCTAAATCGCATTCTTAACACATCATGACTCATGTATGATACAAGAATAAAATAACAGGACTTACTCGTCTCTAACCCTTTTTAATTATACAACATAATAGTGAGCTCACAATTCATGCAATTCATTTTGGTACACTCACCACTCATAAAAATCATCATAACATCTCTCGAACTTAAAATTTACTAAAATTTCCCGTTGAACTATTTAGGATACGAAAAGATATTCAATGGGCCTTCAACGTAGTGTATCGAGTCAATGCCATGTCCCAGACATAGTCTTACACTAGCTCACATATCAAGTCGAAGCCATGTCCCAGACATGGTCTTACATTGACTTTCAATGTATCGAGGCTGATGTCGTGTCCCAGACAGGTCTTACACTGGCCCTCATCTATCGGTGTCGATGCCATGTCCCAGATAGGTATTACACTAACAAGTTACAAGCTGACGCCATGTCCCAAACAGGTTTTACACTAGCTTGTGCATCTCGAGGCTGATGCATGTCCCAAACATGTCTTATACTAGCTCTCGTCTCAAAACCGATGCATGTCCCAGACATGTCTTCACTGGCACTCGTAATGTGGCCAATGCATGTCCCAGACATGTCTTACACTAGCGCACACACACATTACCCAATGTCATGGCATGAATATCCAATTTTATCCCAATGTTCAAACGAACTCTATTACACATATTCTCATAAATTCATGACTACAAATCATTATTCAACAATTCATGCTTGAATAAACATTCTCATACATAACTCAATTCATAAGGCATTATCGTACGACCAACAATTATATTTATACATGAATTTTAGTAATGTCACATTATTTACCTACAACTTATATCGGTGTACAAAATGAATATGGCTATTCAATTTATTCAATTTGCTTGGCCTTTCCTCGGTCTAGGTTCGAATTTGGTAAATCTTGATCTATAACAATAAAAATTCATGAATTTAATCACCAATTTAATCTAAGCAAATCCAAAATTCACAATTTGGCAAAATGACCATTTTGCCCTTAGACTATGGCAAAATAATTATTTTGTCCCTAGGCTCGAAAATCAATTTTTATCAAATTTCCTTAATAACCAGGCCCAACCAAACTCTTTTTACTCTTATGACAGCCCCAAATTCTCATTATTTCACACAATTACTCCTTATTTTACAACTTCTACAACTAGGTCCAATTTGAGTGTTTTCATGCAACCTCTTTCACAAAAGTTGTTTATTAGACAACCTACATTCATTTTGCTTCCTAAAATTCCAGCAAACAACGCTTATTCAACAATGACAAACTTTCAACCATTTTGCACAATATACCCCTCAAAATGTAGCTCATGATACAAGGGTTTCAAATATGCAAAAATATTTAAGAAAATGTCTCAAAATTACTTACTTATGAGTGTTCAAAGTTGCTGAAATTTTAAGCTTTTAAAACCCCCAAAGATGGCTCAGAAAAATCGGTGAATATGGAGAAGAAATGAAGGAGAAATGATAGCTAGGCAATTAGGCTATTATTTTATCCATTAGTCACCTAAACCACCTACCCTTTTGACTTTTCCATCCCTATTCTTCTCTATGGCCGGCCATGCTTTTCAAGAGGGGCTATTTTCCCATAAAACACCCCACAATTTGATTCTCAAGCTAATTAACACCCTTTCTAGTAATTCGTAACATTTGCTCTTTATGCGATTTAGTCCTTTTTTGCGATTAAGCCTTCAATCGCGTGAATTAATTCACCAAAATTTTCATACACCCTTACAAAAATATTATAACACCTAAAATAAGGCAAAAAATAATTTTTTTAAACCTTGGGAAGTGATCTCGAAATCACTAGTCCGACTAAGCCTAATTTCAGGCTGTTACATTCTCCTTTTGGGCTTTGAAGTAAAGCCTTGAAATTAACTACAGAAAACATAGCTTTGAAGTGGAGTCTATAGAACCACGAAGCATTTTGTAATTATGGGTATGAATTTGAAAGGTCAAATATTGTAAAATATTTTTGTCAGTTAAAGAAACCATAAAATTTGGATAACAATTAAAATATATTGGGCCAGTACATAAGCTTATTTCTATAGTTCCTAATAATGAGTCATTAAACATGATGTGTCTTTGGTCTCTTAAGACAATTAAAATTAAGGTATTTTTAGTGGCTTCAACACTAAGAGGTTTGACACCAACTTGGACTAATCTAAAATGGATATATTTGTATTTTTATTTTTTGAGTTTATTAATGACAACTGTATCTAATAATTGGATTGTTTCATATTCTTTTTTAATAGGTAAACTCATTTCTTTTTGTTTTTATAATGTAACTGTAAAAAGCATTTAAATTTTCAAAAGTTATTTTCTTGTAAACTTGGTTTGTTGGAACTCTTAGAAGAGTCCAATTATCAAATCTTCAGGGAATATTTTCGTAATGTTCTTCTTGTTCATTAACGGTGTTGTTTGAGGTTTGATCGGATTCTTGGGATTGTTGGAAACAAAGCTTACAAAAGAATTGGTTCTTCTAAGGAAAGGAAACATTCTTTGTTTTCTTATTTCCTACAAGGTGGTTCTATTATCAGGATTTCTGAATTATTATAGTTGCCTACAGGGATACTTTGCCCTTGACATGCCTAACCCATGGCTAACTGGACTGTGTATCAATACTCAGCAAAATAATAATACATTAATAAAGATAATTAAACTAGAACTCGAAAATATTGAAAACAAATTGAATATTTTCGAAACTTAGAAATATCTGCTCCTCCTTGGCTCTGATAATCGTCCCGAGGATATGAGGATCGTAATCGTAATTTGTAAGTTGAAATTAAAATTTGAAAGATTGTTTGATTAAATTTTTGAAAAGGAAAATAATTTAAAAACTTAAATTCTGAAAACTTAAAATTTTGAGAAACGAGTTTTCATTTTTGAATTGAGTATTTCAAGTTGTGCCTTTCATTCTAAATTTGATAGCCTTTTATAGAGGGCATATTGTCTCTTTACATCATTGGAAATGGGAAATTCAATCCCTTACGTCATTACATAATTGAACTTTCATTACATAATTGAAACTTTTTAGAGAATATATTCTCTTATTACAAAAATACAAACTACAAAGAATATTCACTATTCATGTCAGACAATATTTACTGATCATGCCAAAGAATTTTACTGTTTTCTGCCAGATATTTCTACTATTCATGCTAGAGAATATTTAATGTTCACACCAGAGAATATTCTGAATAATATTTAAATAGTTATAATATTATTTGAATTATTGTTTGAGTTTTGAAGGAAGTGTGAAATGAGAGCAAAAAAATTCTCATGTTTTTTAATCAATGTTGGATTTTGAAAATTTCAAGTTTAAAAATGAATTTTAAAACCCAAAATTTAACTCTTATGAAATTGAATATAAATTTCCTCAAATTCAAATCCAACTTTTTATCTAGTATCCAAACAAGGAATTTGGATTTTCAAAACGAAATCCAAAATTTTTTACGCAAATCATAGCTTCCAGTTCAAACATTCTAGGAAAAATTGGATGCTCTTCTGGGGAGAGAACTCAATGCACTTCGAAAACAACGAAAAACAAATACTGATTCTTTATTGTAATCAGTTTGGTTCTTCTTAGCCTCGTTCACATATTTCAACTGGTGCTACAGTCTGCATAACCAGATTTACTGAAAACCAATGCTCTTCTGTAAAATCCAAATCTCAAATCCTCTTTAAAATCTAAATTCGATTATTATTTCTATTAAATCCAAACATTATTATAAGATATCAATCCAATATCCGCATTTAATAAGTATAAAAATAATTTTTAATAATTTTTTTTAAAAAGAAGTAAAGCAAATGAAGAATTCAAATATCCGAATCTACATCCGTTATCCACAAAAATAAGTCAGCTTTGAATCTGTCGTAAATAGTAATTAAAATACCCTCATCCGAAAAAAAGAGCAGATATCCACAAATATCCGAACCTACATTATCCATCCCAAATTAGTGTCGCTTTGTGATTCCAGACAGAATTAGATACTGTAATTGATAAACTATAATGAGACACCTATTCAAATGATTCATAACTTGAAAAACAAAGAGAAAAAAAAAAAGCTTCAAGCATTCATTATAGTTGTGTGGGACATTTCGTCGAACATTTTAAAAGTCTAAAACGAACTTAGTGTCGCTTTGGGTTTCACTCGATAATATACTCTAATTGACATACTATAACGAGTCACTGGTTAGCCATTTCAAGTTTCAAGAATTCAATATTGTTTGGGACATTTCGTCGAACAATTCATGAGTGTCCAAATGTCTAGAAGCAATGAAAGGCAAAGGAAGGACGGGAAGCAATAGAGAAAAAAATCAATGCTCTTTGATACAACAGCGAAAACCAATTACTCATTCTTTAGCATTACCAGCTGGTTTCTTCTTAGCCTCATCCGCATCTTCAACTGGTGGTAGAGTCTGCGTAACCAGATGCACAGAAAAATCAATGCCAGTTTTCGAAAAAGAATTTAGTGTCGCTTTGGGATTTCATTCGATATTACATAATGTACTTGACATATTATGATGAGTCACTTATTAGCCATTTCAAGTTTCACGAATTCAATAAAGTTATTTGGGACATTTCGTCGAACACTTTAAGAGTGTCCAAATATCTAGAAGAATTCTAATCCAATAGAAGTGAGAAAGTAGAGTGAATAGCAATAAATAAGAGATTCCGAGAATACTGTAATTGACATATTATAATGAGTCACTAATATTAGCCATTTCAAGTTTCAAGAATTTAATAAAGTTGTTTGGAGCATTCCATCGAACATTAAGAGTGTCCAGATATCTAGAAGCACAGTAAACCGAAAAAAGTAAGAAAGTACTTTAAACGGAAAGGAAAAAAGCAATAGTGAAGTGATTACGAGATCAGGCTTGTAGATATTGTGGACGACGGAGGCGCCGACGAGGAGTGATGCGATGACGACGACGCACGACCAGGCGAGAGATGGAGTCCCCGTCGGCTGTTTTGCAGCTCCAAATTTTTGGTTCATCGTCCTTCTATTCTTGGAATCGCCGCCTGCTGACTACTTGCACTAAAAGTAAGTATTTTTTTCCTAAAGGGGCAGTTCAGTAACTTCATATTCCTTTTATCTTGATCATTACCATGGTTTTTAGGGGTTTTCTTAGAGATATTAGTAATGAATTACAACATGGATCCGGACTTTTGCATTATTATTAGAATAGGATCGGATCGGATAAACGGACTAATTGAACTTAAATTGATTGGTCTAATGATTCGAAAAGAGTATTAAAACACTTTTTAAGTGAATAATTTTAAATTATTATTAAATTGAGAATCGAAATTAATTGAACCAATTAAAAAATCGACTGAGACGATTTATTGAACTTTTTAAGTAATTGATAAAATTTTACCCAATAAACTATTTTTAGCCTAATTTGTAAGATTTTAACCCAATTATATGGACCCAACTAAATATTGAATCACTTTGACTAGAAGTTAAACTATTTATTCATTTGGTTATTTAATAGATGTACCAAATTAAAAATTGATCATTCTACCTATTAGGGTTATATAAGTAAATACACATAACAATTGAAATCGTCATCACTTAGGATTTGTGTAATTAAAGGGAAGGTCAAGAGAGAGAAAATAATTTATTGAGTGTTCTTCTTCATGTTTTTCTTTGTCAAGGTTAATGACGAACTCCAACTCCGCATCAAGTATTTCTTAAACTTGTGAAAATCATATTATTCTAATCATCCTAAAATAATTGTTTATGCTTAATTTGCATAATATTTAGATCTAATAAATTTTACATGTGAGATCATGAGCCTGATTTAAAGAATATACGATTTTCCATCAAGTTTATATATTTTTAAAGAATCAAAACTTTGTTTTAACTCTAAAGAACAATCAAATAGCTAAAGAAAGATTTGTGTTTTTCTTTAAAAAAAAGTTTTTGTACAGGATGATGATAGTGTGGAAATTCTTGAGTGAGCTTCTTAATATTAGCTTCTCGTGAGCTTTCATATAAAAAAAAATAAAAATAAAAAAAAAAAACACTTTTGACCAGTTATTCCAATAAACTTCTAACAACTACCAAATTATCAACTATTTACTCAAATTCCTAATAAAAAACACAATTTTTTAACCAAGTACTTAAAGTCCTATTGAAAACCTAGCTTTGTAAAAATTCTTAAAATTTTGTGAAAATTTGTAAGAAAAAAAAATATTGATTAAAAATTGTAAAAATCATAAAATTTATAATTTTTTTTTTGGCATTATAAATTTTACAATTTTTAGTTATCAATTTTTTTTGTAATATTTTAAGAATTTTTACAAAGTTGAGTTTCCATTAAGACTTTAAGTATTTGTTTAGAAAATTATGTTTTTCATTTGGAATTTGAGTAAATAATTGATGGTTTTGGTAGTTTTTATAGAATACTGTTATTTAGAGAGAGACTTTATTATATATTATATAAATAGATTTTGAAACCGATAATGTGGCATGTTGAACCCAGAAGTTAATTGATGTTAAGAACATGAAAAAAAAAAATAAAAACAAAACATGATTAGAAAGGGAATCAAACCAAGGTCACAAGGATGAGAATATTGGCACCTAAGCACCAAGCCAAGGGCTATGACATGTTAATGGAAAGTGGAGATGGCACTTCCCGAATGCGTGGGTTATTGTAATGCATAACAAAATATCTCCTAATAATAATATCTCTCTCTAAATAATAATATTCTATAACAACTACTCAAGCCATCAACTATTTACTCAAATTCTTAATGAAAACATAAATTTCTAACCAAATACTCAAAATCTTATTTGAAAACCCAACTTTGTAAATATTCTTACAAAATTGTAAAATTTATAATGCCAAAAAATAAATTTTTAAAATTTTTAAATAATAATTATGATTTATAATAAATTTTCATGATTTTTTAACATATCTATTTATATAACAACATTTTATATAGATAATAAAATCTATAATATATACTAATAAATCTATTTATATAACAAAAATCTCTATTAATCCTCACACATAAAATAACTTATAATTGATTGATTTGACAAAACCATTCACTAAAATTTTTAATAGCTTACGATAGAAGCTCCTCCTCTTTGGCGCATAAGAAGGTAATTATTATTAGGGGTGAGTAAAATTTGATTCGACTCAAAAAAATAAAATAAAAATTGAATTTCGAGTTAAACGAATCAAGTTATTCAAATTAATCGAGTTATTCGAGTCAACTCAAATTTTTTTTCAAATTTCGAGTTCGAATTAAGTTTGGTTTTTGAATTCAAATAACTTGAATAATTTGAACAAACCAAATACCAAAATATAATATTTTACACTTTTACCCTAAATTCTCAAACCTCTTGTAACACCCCCTAACCGCAAACCATCACCGGAACAGGGCTACGAGGCATTACCGGACATATCAGACAATTTATAAATAATTCACAAATAAAATAGCATTCATAGTGTAATTTAATAACTAAGTCCCTATAATGGACTCTTATAGTCTAAAACATGTATTAAAAATGGAACAGAACTTATTCGAGTACTCCGGATTTTTTTTTTAAATTTCGACAACATTTCTGCTTATTTTTACGTAAAACCCTCTGCAATTAAAATCGTCTTCATTCCAATCATAACCCAATCCAACCAATTCATTTCACATACTCATTAACCATTCCAAATATCTTCTAATCAAACTCAATCAATATAATATCAATTTAAATTTACCAATGTGCTAATTAAATTGAAATGGATAAACTTCTTTCATTATAATTCTTAGACATGTAATACTAACATTTTTAACCATTTACAAACAAAACATAATAACCTTTATACACATCCTATGTACATGCCACATTACCAAAAGAAAGTATACATCACCAAAAGTTTGTTGAAGTCGGGTCTGGCTTTGGATGCTGGTTCAGTACTTGACTTCTACAACCCACGCACGGAAACAACCGTATGCTAAGTATGGATATACTCAGTGATATCACTATAATTCAATTTATAATTAAATACATTAAATCACATACATACTTTTACATTACAATTATCATAACTTAATGAACAATTCAATCATTTTATATTATCATTTTAATATATATACTAATCTTATTTCTTTATTTCAATTCTCACTTTTCATATATGCCATATCATTCAAATTTAGTTTTATCAATGAATTTATTTCATTTATCTCTATTAACTTGACTCGGACTCGGCGGATACACGAATTCCAACCAACACACCAATACAGTACATTGTACCTTAACGGTACACAGTACTTGAACAACAATCAGTAACGTAGCAGTAACAGTAACAGTATTCAACACACAAAGTGCTAAATCGGTAACGGTTACAGTAATAATATTCGACACACAAAGTGCCGAATCGGTAACAGTAACAGTATTTGGCACATAAGTGCCTAATCAGTAAGCCGGCAAAACCCATACTCTTCCATATCCTATGGCATGCCAATTATATCCGACTAGCCCGACTAGTTAATAGGGTATTTAATTCACTTTTCAGTATAATTTCTATCTTATTTCAGTATCAATTATAATTTCTTATTTTGATTAGTTTCACAATATTACAGTAATTCATTACATCCGTAATTTCACAGTTCAATACAGTACACAAAACAATATTCAGTAACTTCACAGTTCAATTCAGTGCTCAAAACAATATTCAGTATTCCGTAATTTAATTCAGTATCAATCTCAATTTCAGTATCCAATCATAAATTTATCATTTTACTAACACTTACCTTAAAATACTTACCACAAATAATTAGTAAATTAAACACATAATAATGATAAAGTTTGAATTATAGTGATACAAACCAGAATTTTCTTCGAATTTAATCCTCGATGATCTTCTCTTTTCCTTTTTGGGCGCCGATGCTTCAGGCTCGATATTAGCAATTAAGCTTCAAGCTTTAAAACTCTAATTTTCCCTTTCTTCTTTCTTTCCTTTTTCTTTCCTGCTCTGTTTCGTAGCTCTCTGTTTCTTTTAACTTTGTTTCTTTTGTTTTATGTTTGTTTTTCTTTTTATTTCATTTACTTTATTTTATATTTAAGCTGATTAATAATTTTAAAATATCTATTTTAATAACAAATATAATTAATACATTTGTACCATATCATAACTTTAAATTTGTCTTAATCTAATTAATTTATCAAATAAAATCTTATAATATTATAATTTAATTAATAAATATATTTTTACTTAAATTTCAAGTAAATACATAATTATAATACAAGTGTTTTTATACACATTATTACACATGTACCATTTCATTATCATACATTTGTCAACTTATTAATTTATTCACTAATATAATATCACTTAAATAATAATAATTAATAAATATCTTTTACTTATTATTTAAAAAAAATATACAAATATATTACAAGTGCATTTTCTTGTATTTTACACATGTATTTTATTATAACCATATAATTGGCATGTTTTTGTTTATTTAGTTATTTAAGTTATAAATTAATAATACTATAATTTAACATAATATAATGTATATAATTAAAACAAAAAAAAATCTTAGATTTTATTTCCTTTATCCCGCCTCACTTATGCCAAATAGCCTATTTGCCATTTTAGTTCTATAGTTTTATAATTCAACTTTTACCTTTTTCTCAATATAGTCCTTTTTTCCTAATTTCCTTTAATTAAGCTAAACTCACCTAATAAAAACCTTATTAAACACACTACTAGACTCATTCTTATTTTTAATAATTATTTTCAAACCCAATTCACTAAGACTAAGGCCCGATAACGCACTTTTCTTGTGCCCACGGATTTTGGGTCGTTACACCTCTTTACTTTCCCCAAAACTTTTACTCCCCTCCCATTCTAACCCCCTTCTACCCCAAACCCATTCCGCCCCTGCCCCTTTTTTTTTTTAATTTCCCCCTCAAATTTTACTCCCCATTTACTTTCCCCCCAAAATTTTATTCTCTCAGTCCCCAAAACTTTTTATTTTCCTCCTAAACATTTACTTCTCACCCTTTATCTCTAAATCAAAAATTAAAATCATCTAAAAAAACCTCCAAACCTAAATAGTAATAATTTAATTTATATTTACTATTTATATTATTAAATTAAATTTTATATTTTGTACTATTTATATTATTGAATTGTTTAATCATATTGAATCTTTATAATTTTTTTCTAAAATTGAATTATTGATGATGCCATAAAATATTCGTGTTAAAATTTTATGTTGATACTAATTTCACATTTTATCTTTAAGATAATTTTTATTAAAAATTAACATTTTTTACATTTAATATATTTTTTAATTTCAAAATACATAGTGACAAGAAACAGAAAATAATTGAAGTAACTAAGCAAGTAAAGAAGCCAACCCTATAAAAGATTAATAAATAAATTATGAGGGAATGAAGGTTAATAACAAATTTGATTATGGTGGACAAATTTGATTACGGTGGGTGACAGTGATTATAAGGACCTAAAATCATTTTTTTTAAAATCTAACTCGAAAATAATATATTCGAATTGATTCGAATTCCATCTCAGTTGACTCAATTCGAGAATATTTAAAATCAAGTTAGGATGATGAAATAGGATTCATCAACTTAATTAACCTGAATTTTTTTTTCATTCGACTCAATTCGACCGAACGCTCACCCCTAATTATTATGATTTTATTTTATTTTTTCAATGATGATGGGCGCATAGGGGGTCACTATTCCCCGATTTAAAAAAATATGTTGTTTTTATGAAATAGTTAAGGATTTAGACTTTTTTTTTTAATTTATCGATATATGTTGATTTTGGAGATAGAAATGAAAATGTGTTTTCAAGCTAATGGCAACTTTACCCCAACGATCACAATTCCAATTGCTACAATGCCCCAATAGTCATATTTTTTCATATATAAACTCCTCTAAACTTCATTTTTTCAATTCAAACTCAATTCTCAATTCTCAATTCTCTCGATAATTTCATTTTAAATCTTTCTCCGAATCCTATTCTCTTCGATTTTACTTTATTCCTTATAATTTGTAAAATGATAAATCACCTTATTGATAGTGATATTTATGATGGCCAAACCTGTAAAACTAAACTATTATCACGATAAGGCAAGTGCACCTATCGAATAGTAGTATAGCTGATGGCAAGACCGGGATGTCGAACCCACAGGGACTAAAAGTACTAGTATTAACCTTCTTTTTATTATCTAGCCTAAAAATAAAGGGGATTTGTTTTAAACTAATTAAACTAAACTAATTAATTAACTAAGAATGCGACAAAGAATGAATTGGGGAAAATACTTTTGGAAAACCGATTGATTAAGACAATACCCAAGGAAGAATCCACCTAGACTTCACTTGTTATTTGACTCTGAACTAGACAATTTATTCACTTGACTTGATCCGTAGAAATCTCTAATTTATGTTAATATCTCTTTTAAGACAAAAAACAACTAACCCTAGGTTGATTAATTGAAATTTCTTTCTAATTAAAACCCCTAGTGTTGCATTAACTCGATCTATGGACTTCCCCATTAGATTTGACTCTAATCCGGTAGATTTTCATCATCCTATGTCTAGGATTGCAATCAACTCCGCTTAATTGTGTTGAATCTACTCTTAAATAGGGACTTTTACTCCACTGAATAAGCACATTTGACTTGACTTAATATCCTGAAATATTAACACAAGAATTAATAGCACAATTAAGAACAAATCAAGTCTTTGTCATATAAATCAAGTCTTTATCATATAATTCAGAAAATAATATCAAGATCCGTCTTAGGTTTCATCCCTCTCAGGTATTTAGGGGATTTAGTTCATAATTGTAAAAGAAAACATCTCAAAATTGGGAAAACAACAAAACATAAAGAAAACCCAAAAACCCCTGAAGGAAATTGAAGGGAGATCTTCATCCTTGATGGAGATCCTTGCTTCCGAGATGAATCAATCGGCGTTTTTCGAGTAATTCCTTGCTTTTTACTCTGTGTGTCATTTGTTCCTCCCCTTGGGTGTTTTTATAGACTTTAGAATGCCCAAAATACCTAAATTTTAACCTTTTTCCGCGTAAAATTAAAACAGATCTCGATAGGGACATGCCCGTGTTAGGTGGCTCAGGCCATGTGCAATTCTGTGTATCACGAAGGGGCGTGTGGTCTGCCCGTGTGAAGATGTCTAGGCCGTGTTGAATATTGGTTTCGACCCATTTTGTCTATTTTTGGCCCGTTCCTTACTCTTTTCTCTTCCTTATACTCACCTAAGTATAAAATATGAAATTGATGGTTTAGGAGCATCAAATTCCGTAAATCTAATGATAAATTATCCATAAATATACCAAGCATAGGATAAAAAAATATGTATATATCATTGTTTATCACTTATTCGTTTAAATGAGAAGCACATCTCCAATGTTCAATTACAAATGGTAAGAAAATATTATTAAATTATTTAATTTTAATTAGTTATTTATAATGATGTTAACATTATCAATTTTTTATGTTTATATACTCAGGCCAAAAATCGAATTTTGGAGACATACATACACAATTTAAGCAAGAGTACATCGGTTGCTATTTATGGACACTTGCGAGATACAAGATTCTTATACGTGGCTCGTATGCTCGGGGGAACCAAATTGGATTCTCCACTTATTAGTACTTTGGTCGAAAGATGGAGACCGAAGACACACATTTCATCTTCCTCGCGGTGAGTATAAAATTAACTCGAGGACGTTGGTTTATAACTCGATCTATCGGTTGATGAGGAAGTCATTACGGGGCCAATGGCGAGTACCGATTGCATGTGAGCAAATACTAAAAAAAGTGTCAAACAAGTTTAGGGTAGGGGTGAGCTTTTGATTGAATCGAATCGAATGAAAAAATTTTGAGTTAATTGAGTTGACGAATCCAATTTTATCATCCTAACTCAATTTGAAATTTTCTTGAATCGAGTTGAGTGAAATGAAATTCGAATTGAATCAGATATATTTCTTCAAGTTAAATTAAAAAATGACTTTGGGTACTTATGACTACTGTCACGCTCTGCATTCAAATTTGTATTTTGATTATTGTCACTATGTATTTTGAAATTAAAAAATATATTAAATGTAAAAATGTGATTTTTTAATAAAAGTTATCTTAAAGATAAAATATGAAATTGATATCAACATAAATTTTTACACGAATATTTTATGACATCATCAATAATTCAATTTTATCAGAAATTTATAAAGATTTAATATGATTAACTAGTTCAATAATATAAATAGTACAAAATGTGAAATTTAATTTAATAATATAAATAGTAGACATAAATAAAATTATTACTATTTAGGTTTAGGGATATTTTTGGATGATTTTTTACTTGGGGTAAAGGGTGAGAAGTAAAAATTTAAAGAAAAAATAAAAAGTTTTGAGGGTTGAAGGAGTAAAATTTTAGGAGGAAAGTAAATGGGGGAGTAAATTTTGGGAGAGAAATATTCAAAAAAAATTGGGGAGGAAATAAATAGGAAGAAGTAAAAGTTTTAAGGGAAAAGTAAAAAAGGTTGGGGTAAAAATATAAATTCTTATAGTTTAGTATTCAATTTATTCGAGTTTTTTGAATTCAAAAATTGAAATTTGAAAAAAATTGAGTTGACTCGAATAACTCGATTCATTTAACTCGAAATTTGAAATTTTTTGTTATTTTTCGAGTCGAATTAAGTTTTGTTCACCTCTAGTTTAGGGTAGCCAGATTGAGATGGGATGGTTGGAAGACAACTTCAAAACTATTGAGGCTTCTCGAGTGATGTTGGAAAAAATAATTCGCGCATGCAATCATCTTGAGGTTGATTGAGGGCCTGCTTATGTAAGATAAATCTTGAAATCTGGTACATTTAAGGTGGCTACTACTACTAGTCGACTTGAAAAAAATGGCACGACTTAATTGGGGATCAGTGGTGTTGGCGGCGTTGTACCGAGAAATGTGGCAAGCAACGAAACCAGAAAAGTTAAAATTAACAGTTGTATGCTCTTTCTGCTATTGTGGGCATGGTATCAACTACCATTTTTACGCCCCCGAGTGGACCCCCTTATGAATTCCCACTCGTAATATGGTAATATTCATTTGATAATACCATTATCGTTATAATTTTTCATTGTTGTAATTTTGAAATAACATATTATTTAAATAGGTAGAACAATCGTGCGAGACATACAGGTATAACAACCGAGCTCAAGGATTTCCAACTAGCTTTAGATTAACAAACCGAAGAGGAGGTTAGTTTATGAATTTCAAAGTTATATAATATTTATTCTAGCATTTGAAATTAAATATTAGGCACATGCTAAAAATTATAATTCATATTGTAGTTTGTATGGATGTCATATGCAGATCCGAGAATTCAAGAATGCATCCCAGCTAAATTTTTAGCCAATCGCAACATCTGGCACGTAAAAGTGTAATTAATTGTTTTTGCAACGGTCGAGATGCACGAATCCGACTAAGGGATGCAACAGTTCGGATGTACGTAACATATTTCACTGCAACCCAAGAGCTCAATGATCTGCACAAAATCAACTTGCGAGGAAGACTTGAGGGATATTGGCCAAAATTCCACAATAACTATATTGAGATGTGGCAGCGTAGGTACGATTACTTACCAATGCGTGAATCATTTCTCACATCAGAGTTGGGGATATCTCCGGATTACATTGATTGGTTCAAGCATAACAACATGCCGTATCTACTGCCAGATGCAGAAAGGAGTAGGCATGTCGCTGTAGGAGGCCAAGACGAGGGCCCATCAATCCTAGGTCGGGAGAAGATGTCGCTGGGGGATCAACATCTACTCCAACTCCACAGGAAGACCCGATTGCCGTGCAACCTCTTAATTAGTATGGTTCATATATTTTTGGTGCTGACCTAATTTATTTTACACAAGCACCACAATAAAGGTGTTTATGGGCTGGTTTGAGCCCAACCAAAATCTTGAACTCATTTTCTAAGTCTGGGCCCAACTCGAAAAATGAGCCTAAAATTTTGCCCAAGCCAGGCCCGAATAAAAATTCTAAAATCTGGACCCGATCTGAACCGCCCATATTAAATTTTTTATATTATTTTTATATAATTTTTAAATATATATAATACATCAAAAATATTAAAAATATTAAAATAAATATTTACAAACGAATTGAAAATGAATTTTAAAAAAATATGTATACTTAAATAACACTAAGATAGATGCAACTTAATAAACAAATGCCTCTAATATAATAACAAAATTAACAATAAAACAAGTGTTATACAATATCCAAACAATAATAACAAAATAATAGGAACATAATAGTAAACTGATAACAAAATAGGGAGAAAAAAACAAGAATATGACATTAAAACAACAGATTTTTTTGTCCTTTTGTGAATTCGGGTCAAGCCTTGGCAAAGAATGCCTTACCCAAGGCCTGACCTTTTTTTAAATGAGCTTTATTTTTTAGCCCAAACCCATTTTTTGGGCCTATATTTTTGCCCAAACCCTCACACTTTTCAGGTGGGCCTTCGGCTGGGTGGCCCAGCCTATGAACAGGTTTACACCATAGCATGCACCATCAGTCACTACATCAACATTTTCTTTAGGTGTATATTTCACACCACCGCCACCCACTGTACCATATTACATGTCAATGCTTCAAGCAATGCCGATGTGCTTGATATCGTCGTCAATTCCCACATTTTATCCATAATCGGGTTATGTGACACCATACAATTATCCACCAATAATGTCGCAAAGACCCCCAACATTGTTGTTCTACTAAGGTGGGTCATCTTCGCAACAGCCTATTAATATAGAGGGATGTACGATGGGCGACTAGGACCTAGACACAGTCAATCACAGAAAAAGTAGATGAATATAGAGATCAACATCAAGGTGCACATGAAGATGAAGACGAAGACGAAAACGATGAGGAGCCACCACCTCAAGTTGTTCGATAGAACCGTAGGCTTACCCAACGCCCACCCAGTTGTGGCACACATTAAAGGCATTGATGATTACTTTTTTTGTAATTTTTCTCAAATACTTCATTCTTTAGTTTGTTAAATTTTAATCTATGTTGTAATAAATTTTCCACCCATAATCCACTTGTTCCACTTTCATTGATACTAAATTGTATACTTTATTTTACATCTCAAATGTACACTTATTTACAATCTACGTAACAAATTTATTAAATTGGCTTGTTTTCTACCATATCGTATGGTTAATACGAATCATTTTTTTCATTTCCATTTCTTTTTCATTTAAGTTTTTCTCTGTCCATTTGTTAATTACAATATTTTCAAAAGGCAATGATTTGCTCACAATGTATGAGAAAAGTTGTGTTTGGGTTCACAATGATGTCATAGAGCTTGGTAACCTACAAATTTCACCTACCGTGTGAGAAGTGAGCCAATATCTGAGAAGTCGAGATCGCATTGCAGCTCGAGGTCTAAGTTGATGGTGATTATACAATCTTGGGTTGAAATGTAACTAGGACTTCAAGTTTACGAATGTTATGCTATCAAGGGATGGAGCATAACTAGGACTTTAGTTGGAAATGGCTATGCGAGCATAACAATTTATAAAACCCATATAGAAATCTAAGACGAAAAACACAAGGGCCTTC
Organism: Gossypium stocksii; assembly: GCA_020496765.1. Lineage (NCBI taxonomy): Eukaryota > Viridiplantae > Streptophyta > Magnoliopsida > Malvales > Malvaceae > Gossypium > Gossypium stocksii. The sequence continues at coordinate 17,785,001 of CM035631.1, read as the reverse complement.
CAATATAATCAAGTAATATGTTTTATTTATCTCCACCAAAGGTGTTGACCCTATTACTATAACCTATGATAGAGTTTGGGGTAACAAGATTTCTGGTGGGGACGAGTTATTGTGTGGTGCAAAAAAGATGACACTTCACATTTCATCTTTTCTGCACCGCACGATTGTAACGACCCAAAATCCGTGGGCACCAGAAAAGTGTATTGTCGGGCCTCCGTCTTAGAAAGTTAAATTCTTAAATAATTATTAGGAAAAATCATGACTCTAGTTGTGTGTCTAAATAGGTTTCAATTAGGTGGAACTAGTTTAAATTAGAAATAATTAGTAGATAAGACTAAATTGAATAAAGTGCAAAAGTTTAATTATAAAATAGAAAAATTATTAAGGGATCAAGTTGGTAATTAACCCAAAGTAAGTGACATTCGTATAAAAGAGAAATAAATACATGTGTATGTGTACTATTGGTCCAATTGTATTTTATGTGTGTATTTACTTAGAATTTAAGAAATTTTAATTATTTAATTATTTGATTTTAATTAAGTAAATATTTAATTATTTAATTATTTAAATATTATAATTTATTTAATAAATAAATGGAGACAAGTATATGATAATAATTGGTAACATGTGTGTGTATATGTATGTGTACAAATGTGTGAAAATAATTAGATTTAATTAGATATTTATATTAATTAACTAATAAATTAAATAAAAGAAATAAAAGAAAAAAGAAAGATAGAAAAAGAATAGGGAAGCTCACGAAACAGAGAAAGAAAGGAAAGAAAGAAAGAAAAAGAAAGAAAAGGGGAAATAGGGAATTTGAAGCTTGGAGTTTAATTGGTAAGCTCAATCAAGTCCTTTTTTTTCATAATTTTGATGTTTTAGAAGTCTTAAAACAAGTTTTTGATGAAATTAAGTTGTTAGTTTGGAAGTTCTTAGGTTTTTAAACAAAGTTCATGTTGAATAAAATGATGGAATTGGGGTTTATTTGATAGAAATTTTGATTTAGAGTTGAATAAAGGATTGAATTGAAAACTTAGGTATAAGTTTTGAGTTTTAAGGATTAAATTGAAATAAATTCGAAATTATGAAAATATGATAAAAATTTGATAGTTAAATGTGAGTTTAGCAAGGAATTGAGTAGAAAAAGGGTATGAATTAAGTTAAGAAAGTAAGTAAACTTAATTAGGATTAAATGGTAAAATAAGTTATAAGAAACAGTTTTGACAGCAACAGAAGCCTAACTTTGAAAAATCACCAAAAATTGTAGGAATTGAATTAGAGGATGAATAAGATATGAAATTAAAGCTTATTGAGTCTAGTTTCTTATAGTGGAAACGGTGTAGGAAATGAATTTATGAATCAAGAGATATTTGAAATTTTGTGAAACTGGTTTAGGATGAATTCGAGATACTCTGTTTTGAATTTGGAAAATCATTAAAAATTGTACAAAAATTATTATGGATTGTAATTTATATGTGTGAACTCCTTAATGAATATAGTTTCAAAAGAAATAAACAAGAACCTTATTCAAGTACTGTACAATGAGATAATTGATTTTTAGTAGAGAGAGGTCAGAACTGTCAAATGGAATAATAGGGGAGTTTTTAATGAATAAAATATACTAATTGGCTGGACCAAAAATTCTGAAAATTTTATGGTGAGAAGATATGTGAGTCTAGTTTCAAGGAAAATTTACGGATATTAATTTGGAGTTTCTTAGCTCAAGATATAAATAATTTAGTAACAATGACTCAAATAGACAGCTTAATGGTGAAAATATATATACCTTAAAAATGGTTAAATTTGCATGTTTAGGCTCATGAATTAAATTGAATTGTGTTATATTGATGATTATAAAATTATTATTTTCGTAGTTAACAAAGAACCCGGAACAGCGGCGCACAAAGGAAAGGAGAAAGCTATCGAGGATTAAAACGAAAAATTCACGGTTTGTATTACTATAATTCAAATTACTTTTTATTGAATGTTTTATATGAATTCTATATTTAATAAGTGAGATATAAGGTAAGTATTGATATTTGAATTGAATGAGAATTGAATTGAATGGTGAATGTGTATGTATAATTGAATTATAAATTTATTTGAAGGTGAAATTGTAATTAAAAAGTGTTCTGGATTGGAAATGAAAGTAAATTGAGAACTGAAAATACCCTATTAACTAGTCGGGCGGAGTCGGATATAATTGGCATGCCATAGGATCTGAAAATGTACGAGATTTGCCGGCTTTACCGATTAGGCACTTTATGTGTCGTACATCAGGCACTTTATGTGTCGTATTTCAGGCACCTTGTGTGTCGTTTCAGGCACTTTATGTGTCGTATACTGATTAGGTACTATGTACCGTTTTAGGCACAATGTGCCGTACTGGTGTGTTTGGGTTGGAATCCGTGTATCCGTTAAAGTCCAAAATGTTAATAGGGTGAATAATTGAAATGAGAAGATCAAATGAATTTGATCGACTGTACCAGTGAATATGAAAGAAATTGAAATTGTGGACTGGAAATGTAGATTGGGGAATGAAATGCATGAATTTAGAATTAATATGGTGATTAAAATTTGATGAATGTGATTTGTGACTAGAATTGAAGAATAGCTAAATGTTGTATTATTATTGCTATTTAATGAAAGTTAAAAAAAAAAAAAAGAGAATTGTTATTTGATGCTTAGTGTTATATTTTATTTAATTTTAATTATTGCCATTATAATTTGAATTATGGTAATACCACTGAGTATGGAATACTCAGCGTACGGTTGTTTCCGTGCGCAGGTTAATAGGAGTCTAATTTCCTGATCCAGCATCCGAACGATCCCGACTTCAGCAAAAAGATATTGGTGATGTCTTCTTTTCTTAATTGAAAGTGGCATGTACTAGGATTGTATAGGTTATTTAGGTATGCTTGCAATGTTGGTTGTAAGAATGATATACCATATTTTGTTATTAGCTTGATAAAATGGTAAAAATTATATTATATAATTAGTCTTAAATTAAAATGAAAAACAAATGAAATTATTTTAGTTTTGATTAATATTATGAATGTTTAGATATTAAATTACTATGTTAATTAATTGATTATAATTTAGGTGTAATTAAGTTTAAATTGTTTTTTTTATTGTGCCATTGGTTTTGGATTGGTTTATTTTGAGTTTAAACTTGCAGGAGGTTTATGTGAAAACAAGTAGAAATGCTGCCGAAATTTTTATAAAACAAAAATGTATGAATAAAATTCAATTAGTAAACTAAAATATAATTTATATGCATTATGAATATACTATAATTTATTGTTAAAGAATAATTTTCTTGTTACTTATTTATTAAGAATTATCTGTAAATTGTCTGAATTGTCTGGTAATGCCTTATAACCCTGTTCCGGCGACGGTTTAGGGTTAAGGGGTGTTATATTTGTTGGTATCAGAGCTATCAGGTTTAGTCGATTATCGGCCTAAATCGGGCTCAGAAGTGAGTTTAGAAGTACATGCCACTGTTGAGTCAAAACTGAGTCGGGATTTTTGGATGCTGACCTATTTAATTGTTTCTGTTTTATAGATCAAAGATGTCTGATGAATATTTTGATCTGAATGAAGAATCATATGGTTTAGATGAAAGTGACTCAGCTACTCCTAGTGTGAATCCGATTAGGAATCAACCTCCCATTGTGGAAGGGGGGAACAATAGGGAGAGAGATGAAAAAGGTAGAAATGATTCTGATATATTAAGAATTATTGCCGATGCCTTACAAAGAGTGGCAGGGACTGCTCCTGCTACGACTTCTGCACCAACTCAAAGACGGGCCCCGATAAAAGAGCTAAGGAAATATGGTGCCACCGAATTTTTGGGTTTGAAGGGAGTTGATCCAACCACTGCAGAGAATTGGATGGAATCAACTAAACGAGTTCTGCAGCAATTAGAATGTACCCCCCGAGAGTGTTTGATCTGTGCTGTTTCTCTGTTGCAAGGTGAAGCTTATTTGTGGTGGGAATCTGTAATACGACATCTGCCCACAGAACAAGTGACATGGGACTTATTTCAGAAGGAATTTCAAAAGAAATATGTTGGGGAGCTGTATATCGAAGACAAGAGGCAAGAATTTCTGATGCTGCAACAAGGTAATATGTCAGTTGTAGATTATGAACGTGAATTTTCGAGACTCAGCCGATATGCTTCTGAATTTATACCGACAGAGGCTGATAGTTGTAAAAGGTTTCTTCGGGGTTTGAGAGATGAGATCAGAGTACAGTTGGTGTCACACTGAATTACAGAATTTGTAGATTTGGTTGAGAGAGCTAAGATGGTGGAGCACGTTTTGGGATTAAATAAAAAGCCAGAGATAGCTAGATCGACCGGGAAACGAGCTGGCACTACTAATTCAAATCCTTTACCGAAAAGATTGCGAGAATCCAAAGGTGGTTAGAAGTCAAATTTTAGATCTGATCGACAAGATAGAAGCCGAGGAAGACAAACGACAGTATCCACTGACAGTGTAAGAGGTTCACCTCGGGATGTGGGAATTTTAGAATGTGAACATTGCGGAAAGAGACATTTGGGAGAATGTTGGAAAGTGACTGGAGGCTGCTTCCGTTGCGGGTCGACAGAGCATTTTGTTAAAGACTGTCCGAAAACTAAAAATGATAATCCTGCCACATCACAAAGATCAGTATCTACTGCTCGAGGCAGAGGTTCAGGAAGAGGTGGTTTAGTATCTAGAGGTGGAGGTGTTCGTAGGGGTAATGACATAGTTTCACAGCAGTCAGAGGCAAGAGCACCGGCCAGGGCTTATGTGGTTCGAACAAAAGAAGGGGGCGATGCACATGATGTTGTGACAGGTATATTTTTACTGTATTCTGAACCTGTTTATACTTTAATTGATCCAGGGTCGTCACATTCATATATTAATTCAAAATTGGTTGAGTCGGGAAAATTAAAATCTGAAATGTCTAAAGTTTTAATAGAAGTGTCTAGCCCTTTGGGACAAACTGTATCCGTAGATCGAGTATGTCGGGGATGCCCGTTAATGATACATGATAAAATGTTTTCCGTTGACTTGTTGATTATGCCTTTTGGCGACTTTGATATAATATTGGGTATGGATTGGTTATCTGAATACGGGGTGATTTTGGATTGTTACAAAAAGAGGTTCAGTATTCAGACAGAGGATGGAAACAGAATTGAGGTGAATGGCATTCGTACCGGTGGCTCGACATATATTGTTTCAGCAATAAAAGCTAATAAATTACTTCAGCAGGGTTGTTCAGCATATTTGGCATATGTTATTAATTCTGATTTGGTTGGGAGTCAGTGTAGTCAGATTAGAACTGTATGTGAGTTTCCAGATGTATTCCCTGAAGAATTACCGGGCTTACCACCTGATAGAGAGGTCGAATTTGCTATTGAAGTGTACCCAGGTACGGCACCAATCTCTATACCCCGTATCGAATGTCGCCCACTGAATTGAAAGAGTTAAAAGTACAATTGCAAGCTTTGTTAGACCGTGGCTTTATTCGGCCAAGTATTTCACCATGGGGAGCTCCAGTGTTATTTGTTAAAAAGAAGGATGGCTCGATGCGACTCTGTATTGACTATAGACAGTTAAATAAGGTGACAATCAAGAACAAGTATCCACTTCCTCGTATTGATGATTTATTTGATCAGCTGAGAGGAGCTTCTGTATTTTCAAAGATTGATTTGAGATCCGGGTACTATCAGCTGAAGGTGAAGGAAAGTGATGTGCCTAAGACTGCCTTTCGTACTCGTTATGGCCATTATGAATTTTTGGTGATGCCGTTTGGGTTGACCAACGCCCCAGCTACTTTTATGGATTTGATGAATCGTATTTTCCAGCTATATTTAGATCATTTTGTGGTGGTTTTTATTGATGACATATTGGTTTATTCAAAGACAGAGGCAGAACATGATCAGCATCTCAGAATAGTGTTACAGATATTACGGGAAAAACAACTATATGGAAAGCTCAGTAAATGTGAATTTTGGTTGTCAGAGGTTGTATTTTTAGGACATGTGGTATCTGCAGATGGAATTAGAGTCGATCCAAAGAAGATTGAAGCGATTGTTCAGTGGAAACCACCCAAGAATGTATCAGAGGTACGTAGTTTTCTCGGTTTAGCTGGGTACTACAGGAGATTTGTAAACGGATTTTCGAAGATAGCTTTGCCAATAACTAAGTTACTACAAAAGAATGTTCCATTTATTTGGGATGATCAGTGTCAGAAGAGTTTTGAAACATTAAAGAAGATGTTGACAGAGGCACCAGTTCTAACATTACCTCAATCGGGGAAGGATTTTATAGTGTACAGTGATGCTTCTTTGAATGGTCTGGGTTGTGTATTGATGCAGGATGGAAAAGTAATAGCCTCTGCTTCTCGACAATTAAAGCCACATGAACGTAACTACCCGACTCATGATTTGGAGCTAGCAGCTGTGATTTTTGCTCTAAATATTTGGAGGCACTATTTATATGGCGAGAAATGCTACATCTATACTGATCATAAAAGTTTGAAATATCTTCTTTCTCAAAAAGAATTGAATTTGAGACAGAGGCGATGGATTGAACTTCTGAAAGATTATGATTGTGTCATAGATTACCACCCGGGAAAAGCAAATGTAGTAGTAGATGCATTGAGCAGAAAAGCTGCGGTTGAATTAAGGGCAATGTTTGCTCGACTCAGTATTAGTGATGATGGCAGTTTGCTAGCTGAATTAAGAGTTAAGCCAGTGATGTTTGACCAGATTAGAGTAGCTCAAATGGAAGATGATAAATTATTGAAGAAGAGAGAGATGGTACAGAGTGGCCCAGTAGAAAATTTCAGTATTGATGATCGTGGTTGTTTGAGATTTCAAAATCGGATTTGTGTTCCAACTATTTCTAAACTTAAAGAGTTAATTCTACAGGAAGCTCATGATAGTTCATTTGCTATGCACCCCGGAGGCACGAAAATGTACCGTAATTTACGAGAACTTTATTGGTGGCCAGGGATGAAGAAAGATATAGTTGAATATGTTGGAAAATGCTTAACTTGTCAGCGGATCAAGGCAGGACATCAGGTACCGACAGGACTACTTCAGCCCATTAGTATTCCTGAATGGAAGTGGGAGTGTATTACTATGGATTTTATTACAGGATTACCGTTGTCGGCAAGCAAAAAGAATGCAATATGGGTGATAGTGGATCGGCTTACGAAGTCTGCTCATTTCATAGCAGTCAGGACCGATTGGTCTTTACGGAAGCTTGCTGAAGTTTATATCCGAGAAATTGTAAGGTTGCATGGTATTCTGGTGTCTATAATTTCTGACCGAGATCCACGATTTACATCCAGGTTTTGGAGACAATTACATGAGTCGTTGGGTACTAAACTTAGTTTCAGTACAGCCTTTCATCCACAAACTGACGGACAGTCCGAGTGGGTAATTCAGATTTTGGAGGACTTATTGAGAGCTTGTATTATTGATTTTGAGTCAGATTGGGAACGATATTTGCCACTAGCTGAATTTGTTTATAATAATAGTTTCCAATCTAGTATTCAGATGGCTCCGTATGAAGCTTTGTATGGTCGAAGGTGTCGATCACCGGTATGTTGGACAGAATTGAATGAGAAAAAGATAGTCGGACCAGAGTTAATCCAAGAGACAGAAGAAACAGTTAAAAAGATTAGAGATAGATTGAAAGCAGCTTTTGATAGACAAAAATCTTATGCGGATCTGAAGCGACGGGATATAGAGTATTCTGTGGGTGATAAAGTATTTTTAAAGGTATCGCCTTGGAAGAAAGTTTTGAGGTTTGGTCGTAAAGGAAAACTAAGTCCTCGTTACATTAGACCATATGAAGTAGTTGAAAGAGTCGGACCGGTTGCTTATCGACTAGCTTTGCCTCCAGAACTACAGAAAATTCATGATGTTTTTCATGTTTCTATGCTTCGGAGATATAGATCAGATCCTTCCCATATTATTATTCCTACAGAAGACATTGAGATTCGATCAGATTTGTCCTATGAAGAGGAGTCGATTCAAATATTAGCTCGAGAAATAAAAGAGTTGAGAAATAAACGAATTCCATTAGTGAAAGTGTTATGGAGAAATCATGGAGTGGAAGAAGCAACTTGGGAACCAGAAGAGACAATGAAAGTTCAGTATCCTCATTTATTCTCGGGTAAATTTCGAGGACGAAATTTTTTAGGGGGGAAGAAATGTAACGACCCAAAATCCGTGGGCACCAGAAAAGTGTATTGTCGGGCCTCCGTCTTAGAAAGTTAAATTCTTAAATAATTATTAGGAAAAATCATGACTCTAGTTGTGTGTCTAAATAGGTTTCAATTAGGTGGAACTAGTTTAAATTAGAAATAATTAGTAGATAAGACTAAATTGAATAAAGTGCAAAAGTTTAATTATAAAATAGAAAAATTATTAAGGGATTAAGTTGGGAATTAACCCAAAGTAAGTGACATATGTATAAAAGAGAAATAAATACATGTGTATGTGTACTATTGGTCCAATTGTATTTTATGTGTGTATTTACTTAAAATTTAAGAAATTTTAATTATTTAATTATTTGATTTTAATTAAGTAAATATCTAATTATTTAATTATTTAAATATTATAATTTATTTAATAAATAAATGGAGACAAGTGTATGATAATAATTGGTAACATGTGTGTGTATATGTATGTGTACAAATGTGTGAAAATAATTAGATTTAATTAGATATATATATTAATTAACTAATAAATTAAATAAAAGAAATAAAAGAAAAAAGAAAGATAGAAAAAGAATAGGGAAGCTCACGAAACAGAGAAAGAAAGGAAAGAAAGAAAGAAAAAGAAAGAAAAGGGGAAATAGGGAATTTGAAGCTTGGAGTTTAATTGGTAAGCTCAATCAAGTCCTTTTTTTTCATAATTTTGATGTTTTAGAAGTCTTAAAACAAGTTTTTGATGAAATTAAGTTGTTAGTTTGGAAGTTCTTAGGTTTTTAAACAAAGTTCATGTTGAATAAAATGATGGAATTGGGGTTTATTTGATAGAAATTTTGATTTGGAGTTGAATAAAGGATTGAATTGAAAACTTAGGTATAAGTTTTGAGTTTTAAGGATTAAATTGAAATAAATTCGAAATTATGAAAATATGATAAAAATTTGATAGTTAAATGTGAGTTTAGCAAGGAATTGAGTAGAAAAAGGGTATGAATTAAGTTAAGAAAGTAAGTAAACTTAATTAGGATTAAATGGTAAAATAAGTTATAAGAAACAGTTTTGACAGTAACAGAAGCCTAACTTTGAAAAATCACCAAAAATTGTAGGAATTGAATTAGAGGATGAATAAGATATGAAATTAAAGCTTATTGAGTCTAGTTTCTTATAGTAGAAACGGTGTAGGAAATGAATTTATGAATCAAGAGATATTTGAAATTTTGTGAAACTGGTTTAGGATGAATTCGAGATACTCTGTTTTGAATTTGGAAAATCATTAAAAATTGTACAAAAATTATTATGGATTGTAATTTATATGTGTGAACTCCTTAATGAATCTAGTTTCAAAAGAAATAAACAAGAACCTTATTCAAGTACTGTACAATGAGATAATTGATTTTTAGTAGAGAGAGGTCAGAACTGTCAAATGGAATAATAGGGGAGTTTTTAATGAATAAACTGTACTAATTGGCTGGACCAAAAATTCTGAAAATTTTATGGTGAGAAGATATGTGAGTCTAGTTTCAAGGAAAATTTACGGATATTAATTTGGAGTTTCGTAGCTCAAGATATAAATAATTTAGTAACAATGACTCAAATAGACAGCTTAATGGTGAAAATATATATACCTTAAAAATGGTTAAATTTGCATGTTTAGGCTCATGAATTAAATTGAATTGTGTTATATTGATGATTATAAAATTATTATTTTCGTAGTTAACAAAGAACCCGGAACAGCGGCGCACAAAGGAAAGGAGAAAGCTATCGAGGATTAAAACGAAAAATTCACGGTTTGTATTACTATAATTCAAATTACTTTTTATTGAATGTTTTATATGAATTCTATATTTAATAAGTGAGATATAAGGTAAGTATTGATATTTGAATTGAATGAGAATTGAATTGAATGGTGAATGTGTATGTATAATTGAATTATAAATTTATTTGAAGGTGAAATTGTAATTAAAAAGTGTTCTGGATTGGAAATGAAAGTAAATTGAGAACTGAAAATACCCTATTAACTAGTCGGGCGGAGTCGGATATAATTGGCATGCCATAGGATCTGAAAATGTACGGGATTTGCCGGCTTTACCGATTAGGCACTTTATGTGTCGTACATCAGGCACTTTATGTGTCGTATTTCAGGCACCTTGTGTGTCGTTTCAGGCACTTTATGTGTCGTATACTGATTAGGTACTATGTACCGTTTTAGGCACAATGTGCCGTACTGGTGTGTTTGGGTTGGAATCCGTGTATCCGTTAAAGTCCGAAATGTTAATAGGGTGAATAATTGAAATGAGAAGATCAAATGAATTGGATCGACGGTACCAGTGAATATGAAAGAAATTGAAATTGTGGACTGGAAATGTAGATTGGGGAATGAAATGCATGAATTTAGAATTAATATGGTGATTAAAATTTGATGAATGTGATTTGTGACTAGAATTGAAGAATAGCTAAATGTTGTATTATTATTGCTATTTAATGAAAGTTAAAAAAAAAAAAAAAGAGAATTGTTATTTGATGCTTAGTGTTATATTTTATTTAATTTTAATTATTGCCATTATAATTTGAATTATGGTAATACCACTGAGTATGGAATACTCAGCGTACGGTTGTTTCCGTGCGCAGGTTAATAGGAGTCTAATTTCCTGATCCAGCATCCGAACGATCCCGACTTCAGCAAAAAGATATTGGTGATGTCTTCTTTTCTTAATTGAAAGTGGCATGTACTAGGATTGTATAGGTTATTTAGGTATGCTTGCAATGTTGGTTGTAAGAATGATATACCATATTTTGTTATTAGCTTGATAAAATGGTAAAAATTATATTATATAATTAGTCTTAAATTAAAATGAAAAACAAATGAAATTATTTTAGTTTTGATTAATATTATGAATGTTTAGATATTAAATTACTATGTTAATTAATTGATTATAATTTAGGTGTAATTAAGTTTAAATTGTTTTTTTTATTGTGCCATTGGTTTTGGATTGGTTTATTTTGAGTTTAAACTTGCAGGAGGTTTATGTGAAAACAAGTAGAAATGCTGCCGAAATTTTTATAAAACAAAAATGTATGAATGAAATTCAATTAGTAAACTAAAATATAATTTATATGCATTATGAATATACTATAATTTATTGTTAAAGAATAATTTTCTTGTTACTTATTTATTAAGAATTATCTGTAAATTGTCTGAATTGTCTGGTAATGCCTTATAACCCTGTTCCGGCGACGGTTTAGGGTTAAAGGGTGTTACAACGATAACTTGTTCTCGCCTGAAATCTTGTTGCCACCAACTCTGTCACAAGTTATAGTAACGGAATCACCGCCTTTAGTGGTGATGGGCAAAATGAATTACTTGATTATATTGAAAGACACTTGCGTTTTTCGCCTTTGACTTCTGTACAGATTTTATAAAACATCCTCCTCTGATGAGGTGAAACTCATTGTCATGGCCGCATAACCATTGTCAACTGGGCCCCTATTTATCCTCCATTCCTTGATAGGATAACCTTTGTAAACTTGAAGCCCTAATTACACTTCAAACCGAGACGTATAATCACTATCAACTGAGGCCTTGAGTTGCAATGTGATCTGGCTTCTCAGGTAATGACTCCATACTCATATGACAGATGAAATTTGTAGGTCACCGAGCTCCACGACATCAACATAAATTCAAACATACCTTAAAACTATAACAATGTATATATCAAATATAGACAAAAAAATCTATAAACTTTTAATTTCCAGTCGCAAGAAAAAAAAATTTCAACAAAGTGAAAATGCGTCCTACAGGGCGCGTTTTCATTTCTCTCCTAAAAAAGTGCCTTATAAGTCGCATCTTCTTTTCTCTCTCAAAAATAGCATATATTGATAAATTTTAAAAAATTCTATCTAAATATTTAATTATTTTATGAAAACAACATATTTGTTTAAATTAGTCATAACTATATATACCATATACAAAAAGAGTATACATAAGACAGAGGCCTTAGATTTTAAAAACTTGGCCTTTTCTTTTTGGTAGGGGATGGTTGGTGAGAAAAGAAAAAGTTCAAAAGAATGAGAAAAATGAAGAATATATATATATATATATATATATATATTTGTTTTGTGCTATTTATTAAAGGGTTAATATATAATTTGGCATTTATATTTAGTTTAATTTTTTAATTTGATATTTGAGTTTTGTTGTTTCAATTTTATACTTGAGTTTGACTTCAATATCCAGTTTGACAAATCCTCACAACTAGTTTCTTATTTTTTTTTTTTTGCTCACATTAGTCTCTGAACTTGACAGATTTTCCTAATTTGGTCCTTAAACTTGGATTCCACTAAGTTGTGTTATGTCATAACTTGATTTTTAATATATATATATATATATATATATATAAATTATGTATCTTTTTGTTTTTTAGATTATATATCTTTAAAATTTTTAGGTGTTGACATCATACAATCTTAGAGTGTCCTGTCATTACATCTTAACAAAATCTAAATTCAAATATCAAAATAGAAAACAACAGTAAAATTTTGGAACTAATATGAAAAAAAGTTTAGAGACTAGATTGGAACTAATGCACTTAATTTAGAGAAAAAAATGAAGTCTTGATGTTATTTAAACTATTTATGTTAGTATTATTTAACTGTTCTAATTTTAATATTAAATTTTGTTATTCAAATGGTGTTCTAATTCCATCTATTGTGTTTTTCGATCACAATTTAACTTATGGGAATAACTTACATGGATGATCTTAAAAATTAAGGTTTTTAGGTGCCCATAAAATTTTTCCATATCATCAAATTTTAAAGACATGAAATTATTATTATACACTCATCCATAGAGAAATTATTTTACAGAATCTTCTCATCACATTATTCATGGTTCATTTCCAATTATTTAATGACATTTTAACAATTTTTTCTTTGTCATTGACACATAATTTTGATAATTTTTTTTTATCTTGAACCCAAAAACCTTAAACATTGAATTTAGAATCCTGAATCCTGAACCCAAAACCTAGAACCTCAAATCTAAACCCTAAACTCTAAACTCGAACATTAAACTCCAAACTCGTAATTTATAACCCCAAACCCTTAAACTCGAACTTTGAACTCCAAATCAAAAACCTAAAACCAAACCCTGAACCTTAAATCAATGAATCCAAACCCTGAACCTTAGAGTTCGAGTTCAAGATTCGAGGTTCAAGGTAAAATAATTACCAAAATTATGTGTCAATGAGATGAAAAAAACTGCACAAAATTTCTATTTTTTTTTAAATTGGTTGTAAAAAAAGAAAAATATGAACTTATAAAAAAATAAAATGATTAAAATTTGTAAAAGAAGAAAAATATTTATTTATAATTTAAAAAATTAATCATTTTAAGTAATATAATTGAAGTTTAATTAAGTTTGAAAAGATAGTAAATACAGATGAATGTATAATAATATTTTGTTATATTTAAATTTAATGACGTAATATTATTTATTAGTACTTAAAAACTATACTTTTTAAATAATTATAATATAATTTATTCCTTTTAAATTATATCTAAAATAATTAATTATCATTCAAGTTTAATTTAAAATTTGCATAAAATATAAAAAAAAAAATTGAAATAACGTTTAATTAATGATTTGAATCCCGGGGTAGCGGGAGTATAAATTTAGGAAGATTAAAAAGATTTGACTGATCCCCGAGTAAAAACCGTCGAAAACTAGGGGTGGCAAAACCTAAAATAAAACGCCTTGATACGTCATCACCACCTTACTATTTCATGATTATTCTCGTCCTAAGTTCCACTGCCATCTACGTTAAAACTTCTCAAAGTTCTTCAATATTTCATTAATTTAAACAAAGCTTTTCCCAATGTATTATCCTTTTTTTTTTCTGGTTCAAAAACAAAATTTTATGGGTCCATATTAAGATCTGAAAAAGAAAGCTTTCTTTTTTGAGTTTTAAGTATTTTTTTTTTATTTTAAATCATATTCATATGTATGTATTTGGATGGTTTTATGGAATCTTGAGAGTGTTTCTTTTTGTGTGTGTACTTAAGATTTCAAGAAAGTATCTGAAAAAGATGTCACAAATGGAACTTACGTTTCAGCTTCGAAGAAGCCACCAAGTCCATCTCCTTAGAGATTTTGCAAGTTTTACCAGGAATTCGAGTTTAATATTGAGGTTATTGGCAATCCATACTTTATTTTTTAATTTGTTTGAAAGGAAAAAGAAAATCTTTTAAAGAGTACAGATCATGGATGTTGTTGCTAATGATGTTATGTTACCTCACATACACGGACATATTCATCGAAATATATGAAAAATACTTGGAAAAATCGTATCCAATTCTCACTTACGGGAATATATGATGAATCCCGTGTTTAAATGAATGTGATGGTGAACACTATTTAGTTTACGAAATGGGGGGCATGATAAAATAAAATGCAACAGTGCCGCCATTCAATCTACGACCTTGGATTCAAGATTTCATATCATTAATTTCTGCATTTTAACATAATCCGATCTTTTGTCTTACAGACAGACAGTCTAATAAAAATGCGAATTCTGGTTACTGGAGGTGCGGGATTTATCGGCTCCCACCTAGTCGACAAGTTGATGGAGAAGGAAAAGAATGAGGTCAGTTCTGATGTGAAATCCAATGTCTAATTTTGCATTCGGATATCTCGGTCTTGGTTCCAATTTCCAAATGCGGAATGATTTCATTTGTTCAGGTTATTGTTGCTGATAACTACTTTACTGGCTCCAAGGACAATCTGAAGAAATGGATCGGACACCCAAGATTCGAACTTAGTCGTCACGGTATTCATCTTCGTTTTTTATGTCCAGTATGGTTTCGAATATTGGTGTTTCATCTATGTATCATACAGATATATTAGCCGGCCGTTGTTTGTTGAGGTCGATCAGATATACCACCTAGCTTGCCCCGCTTCTCCAATCTTCTACAAATACAATTCTGTGAAGGTAAGACCGTAAGAGTCGACACCACTTTTCGATCGACTGCTAACCGGAAACTATGTTTCTCGGATATTAAACAGACGATAAAGACGAATATGATGGGTACATTGAATATGTTGAGACTTGCAAAACGCCTCAGAGCAAGGTCGCTTCTCTCTACCATAAAGATTTTTAGGAATATGTTCACCGGCATTTTCATGCTACGTACGATTTTTGTCCAACAGGATTTTATTTACCTCAACTTCAGAGGTTTACGGAGATCCACTTGAGCATCCCCCAAAGGAGACCTGAATGTTAACCCCATTGGTACTTTTTTTTTTCTTTCTATTCTCGACCCCTTGTATGTTATACCATGCAGCTCTACAACTTAAGTCGGAATCGATTTATTTGTATATCACTTCGCAGAAGTTCGGAGCTGCTACGACGAAGGAAAACGAATGGCGGAAACTTTAATGTTTGATTACCACAGGCAATATGGCATCGGTAAGAAGTGCTTGTGTCGGTTTCATTCCTGTAAATTTCTTAGGGTTTTTTACATTATAACAGAGATTCGGATTGCTAGAATCTTCAAAACTTATGGACCGCGCATGAACATCGATGATGGGCGTGTTGTCAGCAATTTTATAGCTCAAGCAATCCGGTTACAAACTTCGTTTTTCTTGGGTGTTTCCTTTGTATGCTTATACTGATTGATTTTTTGAGGGTGGAATTGTGCAGTAATGAGCAATGGACAGTTCAATTACCGGGAACACAGACAAGGAGCTTCTGTTATGTCTCGGACTTGGTATACCCAACCCAACTTCTTGTTAATGTCAATCAAACAAACTGTTTCTAGGACATGTGAGTGAATGTTTCATTTTTGGTTTTTAATTGACTAAAGGTAGATGGCCTTACTCAACTTATGGAAGGAACGGACACCGGACCCATCAATCTTGGGAATCCAGGTGCGCCATTCATCTTCATTTTCTCATCTCAATTATTTCCGATATTAAGTTGGGGTTGATTTTTTTACATGTTAGGTGAATTCACGATGAACGAACTTGCAAAAGCAGTGCAGGAGGTTGGTTTCTTATTGCTTTATGATGCTACTGATATAATGAGGAAAAGGAAAGGACGTAATGGAATGCTGATTGGTTGCAGCTTATAAATCCGGAGGTACAAATATCAGAGGTGGAAAACACACGGATGATCCGCGACAAAGGAAGCCGGACATTACGAAAGCAAAAAGGAGGTGTTAGGATGGGAACCGAAGGTGAACTTGCACGAAGGAATTCCGCTTATGGAGGATGATTTCCGGCAGAGGCTGGGTGTCCCTAGGACGTAATGCTTGCAAACAATTTGGTGGAAACTACAAATACCATATATAAGTACTTCTCTATATAGTAGAATCATATTGGATTTAAAAATAATTTGGGTTAATCAAAACAAGAATCTTTGCCCTATGGTTTACCATATTTACCTTCATCTTAAAGCTTTTTTAATTTTTTAATTAAACATACTTGTCAAACTTTTTAATTGTAAAAATTTTACTAATTATATATTTGATTATTTTAGAATTTTATGACTGGACGAGAATTAAAGTAATTTTGAATCGATCGGTGAATAAAATAATTGACGATGATCTAACATATATTTTTCTATAAAATTATTAAAAATAGAAAATAAAAAATTAACAAGAAATAATAATTATTAAAAATACAAAATTTACAAAAGGTAAAAAAAAACACACACATTTTATAGAAAAATTATTAAAAAAACTCTAAATCATTTCAATCAACTAAACAATTATAAGGATTTAAGATGTCGCATGCTGTCCGAGATACCCAAGTTTGTCTTGTCATAAGTCACATAGTTGAGGGAAGATCTCATGTAGCCAAAACTATTGCGTGTTTTGGTTTCAGTCGTGTACGGATTATTATTGTTGCAAATGGAAATGTTGTTGTCCTAAATGTAAAAAGGTAGACGGTTGTACAAAATTTGTGTTGATTGGGTTTTTTTTTTTTTTTTTCATTTTATAATTTCTTAAGCTTTTTCATGATTTTGAAGAAAATTTTAAATTTCTTTAAATTTTTATTTTTAAAATATTTAATTACGCGTATATCATTATCATTTTTTCAGGCCAACCTATCAACTTTCATGACAATATTTTTTTCATGTCAACTAATGCATTATCATTTTTCTACATCAAATATCACATCATTATTTAATGGATATTAGAGACTATAAAAAATTAATTTTAAAAGTTTAATTGATTAATAATTTCTTACTAGATAATGACATATTTGTCTTTCATATTTTAATAAACTTTTCAATACGGTATTTAAAATTTTTAAACGTCAATGGATCCCCTATATTTTGTTTTTGTCTTTTGAAAAAGTATTAAATCTAATAGTGTTAAAGTATAACATGACAGTATACGTGAACTAAAGTATTGCCACGAGACACTTTTATAAAAAAGATCAATAAAGTCAAATCTGGGACATGGTAACAATTTTATCATTGTATTTCTAAAGTTAAAGAAATATAATTTTTCTTTCTTTTCTTTTCTATTAAGCTCAATTAGGCTTAAATGTCAATTTTTTTTAATTAGGGAAATTGACTGTTTTTAGAAGAGAGAAAGGAAAAACATGTCTAGTTGGGCGCTCACCGAAGGCATCACCATGAATATTCTCATTATCAAATTTTGCCATGGGTCTCAACCACATGGACTTACACATCTTCATGCCATGATCTGCCAGTCCAGTCTTCATCTCATTAGAGGCATCACCATGAGTATTCTTGTTATCATCATGATCTGCCCATCTGATTAGCAATGTACCTACCCTACCGGAGGCACCACAAATGGTTGTTGATATCCAATACTGTATACACTTATCCTAATTCATTTCATACCTGACTTGTTCATATTCTCTTAATAAAATTCACCTTTCCATACCTGATTTCACATGTGTTTACATGACACATCATTTTAGTCATACAACTCATTTACTTCAAATATGAACATGCAGCGTCATTACAATATTTCACTCACTTTTCAGTTATTCAAGATGTTATCATCATATGTCTCTACTTAAACAATTTACATGCAGGGGCTACGGTAAGGTTCACTTGATACTCACCTATATTGTAGCTTGAAGTTCCAATCTCGAGCACCCTTCACGAACCAGCAATAACAACTGCTTAAAGAACATGAAACCATCATTAAAAACTCATTAACAAACAGTTTGCTATCATCTCAACTACAAATGACCACCATACAGAGCCTCTTATTCGTAACTTACTGTTTATATGCTTCTTAACTTCCTTACTCTTTCAAAAACTTAACATGCAGATCTATCAGACTTACTCGAAAGTGGAATATCTATTGATTAACTCAAAACCTTAGCCTCCAGCTTAATAAAGAATAAAAGAACATTTAAGTTTAAGAAGAATAACTAGAGAGTAATCTTGGAGGAAAAAAAGCCATCCAAACGATCCCTTCTCACCATATATATAGACCCAGTACCTCTTAATGGATTTTGACAGTGTTGTAACACTCATAACTTGTACCCATCGTTGGATTAGGGTTACAACGTATTAGCGTACAATCTAGAACAATCAATAACAAATAGCATCAAGTTGCCAATTTAAGTAAAAGAATTTTATAATAATTCATATCAAAATAATACATACAGTTATGGCCCTTAAACGAGCCTACGAGGCCTTAAAATTAGTTTAGGAACAATTAGGGACCAATTCGTAGTAAATTAGAATGTTCAGGGAAAAACTAAAAATTTTCAAAACAGAACACACGGCCATGTGACAAACTGTGTACCCTTCAAAATAATTTCACATGGTTGTGTTGCAAGCCGTGTAGCATTCAAAATACCTTCACACGGCAATGTCGCAGGCTATGTGCTAAATCGTGTTCAATTCGATGTTGGATTACACGGTCATGTTACAGACCATGTGCTAGCCCGTGTAAAAGCTGTACCTAACACGTTCAGGGCACACCCCTGAGTGGGTTTCCCATGTGTGACACACGGTCGTGTGATAGCTCGTGTCTCAGATCATATGTTCCCAAAAATGACCCAAAATATACTTAATTCACATCAAAATGCTTAGGTACCTAAACCAATCCTCAACACAATATTATAAAAGGTCTAACCAATGTGCCATCAATGACACCACATTTCAAGTACTTACATAATTCATTTCCTTAACTAAGTATACAAGCTGCAAGCATATTCAATTAACTTATGTTCTATCTCAAAATGCTATACCATAAAATCAAGTATGCACATATCATTTAGCTACTTATACCACATCATCATATGCACATTAACAACAACACCAATATATACTTATAAACCTTTACAAACATAATCAAATTCTCCTATTACGTGCAATATAAGCCAAGATGATTCAAAAGCTACCAAATGATCCTCGGATAGTGTGATTCTTCAAGCTGATTCGATCTCCTGATCCACAAAACATATCTATAAGAAATAAAACAAATAACACGAGTAAGCTTTCGTAAACTTAGTAAATTCATCGATTGAACGGTAAAGCTTATCGAATCAAATATAATAATAATTCAACTAAAAGATTAATGAATAGATTTCTTATCAACGAGGTTATTATCAGAATCCCTGTCAAACAAAGCTCCCAACAGGCGAGTAATGCTCAAACATTAGTTCAAATCAATTTTCCACGTTTCAATAGCATTCGCATTTCTTGCTATCACAATGCATAATCTCTTTAACATATAAAAATACAACATTTACCATTTACATAAATACTATTACGGATCACTTATCATTTCACACATCACATTTATATCCTCATTTGTTTCCATCCAATGAATACTGTAAAGACAATTGAAACCTTAGTACACATTTCATATTGTTCCATAGTTCAATTATGGTCTTACATGTGCATTTTCATGGCCTGGCCATGGTCTTACGTTCAAAGTTCCATAATCCAGTTATGGTGTTATCATCAGAATGCCATAACCTAGTTATGCTTTTACATGTATACACTGACATGGTCCAACCATGGTCTTATGTCTATAGTGCCATAACCCAGTTATGGTCTTATCATCAGAATGTTATATCCCAGTTATGGTCTTATCATCAAAATGCTATAGCCCAACTATGGTCTTACATGTATACATTGCCATGGTCCAACCATGGTCTTACGTCTATAGTGCCATAACCCAGTTATAGTCTTATCATCAGAATGCCATAGCCCAGCTATGGTCTTATCATCAGAATGTCATTCCGCAGCTATGGTCTTACATATATACACCACCATGATCCAACCATAGCCTTACGTCTGAATAGTTACCATAGCCTCGTTATAGTCTTAAGTATGAATGCAACTTGTCTCCATTGATATCCAGAATTATCATTCTCATAACTTTTACAATTTCAATTCTATCAACAAATCAATTTATTATTAGCGTAATTTTATATCATTTAAGATCTAACATTCATAAACAATTAGAAATATAATTGAGTTCATATTAAATGAACTTACAGGACTGATTTCTTATAATGACTCAGAGTATCTCAATCAGTGATCGATGAAATATCATTTCATTATTTTCATTTTCATTTACACACATCAATATGCAATTAGGTTCATATAATACATTTAAAATGTACTAAAATTAAACTGAACAATCTTATCGGACTAATCTGCAACAACAATCAAGGTATAGTGATGTAGTGACTACTCAGCAATTTTCTCTTCCTTGATTTTCTATTCGTTCTTGATCCAATCAAAGAACTCAAGTTTGGCCAAAGCTCTCATGCCCTAGCTATGGTGTTTCGGTTCTCTCCTCGTGAAGAAGAAAGGAAATTGCTAAATTTTAACTTTTAATTTCTTAAATTAACTTATCTTTTTAACTATTTACTAAATTAACCCTTAAATATAACTTATGAAATTATTAAATCATGTCCATATTTGTTCATCAAATGAGATTATGGTATAACTACCATCTAAGGAGGGTTTAATTCCACAATTGGTCCTTCAATTATTTTTAATTATCAATTAATTAAACTTTATTTCAATTAATCCTAAACTAATTAGGACTAAATGAACAAATAACCCAAAAGTTAGTGGATTAATCATATCCACCACCGCTTGGACTTTTTGACCATAGTTTAATTATCATTTTGGTCCTTTTACTATTTTAAATCTATATCAATTAACTTTTACCTCTTTTACAATTTAATCCTTTTACTATAATTAAGCAATAAATCATCAAAATTTCCGGACCAAACATCAATTCACATATAATACGACTCTGTAAATATTTAATAAAAATATTTACGGCCTTAAATTACGGAAACAAGATCCTAATACCTTGTTTTCAATAACCACTTGACTTTTGAACCGAACCACTTATACCAACTTTCAATTCAGTTAGTTAAAATTCCTTAAATCAAAATTCAATACAAAAATTATTATTGACTCATATAATTTAAATACTAATTATACGAACTCACTCGTTGAATTTGTGGTACCAAAACCACTATTTTCGATACCAATGAAAAACGAGTTGTTACAAGTGTCAAATGCATACAGAAGTTGTCCCCTTAGTGCCCTACAAAAATTAGAGAAAATATAAAAAAAAAATCTGATGTCGATGCTATTTAACCGATCAAACCATTCAGTTGACCCTACCAATCACATTACAGAACCCCACATACATCTCGTTCGAACAAACCAGGTGTACTAGAATTATGGCGATAACTCAAATATGGCATGTTATACTTAACCAGAAATTTTGAAGCGTACTCTTAACTTTTCCTACCTTTTCTTCTATTGAAGAATACTAGGAGAATAAATCCTTCAATACTTTTATGGGTTGATACTCTATACACCAAACATTAGTTTTCCAAAAATCTGTTAATGGCGGACTGCACCATTATAATACGCCAAATAGATAATTTCACAACTATATGCCTTCTTCCCAAATCCATCAGATTTGAAATCTAACATGAAATGTTGTAAGACTCATATGTGATGAACTCACTTACGGTTGTGAAATGTTATGACAGGAAAGTTGTATAGTTAACTAATTTGTTATGTTAATTGTGAATGGAGGTAAACTTTATTGTTTTAAAACCTATGAACTTACTAAGCATTCAAAATGCTTACTCTATTTTGTTTTTTGTTTCTATAGTAGTCATTTTACGGAACATGTTGATCGGATTATCTCGGAGCTCACACTATCTAGCTTTTGTCCTGGTAGACTTTTAAACGCTCTAGACTCGATTATGTGGCATGTATATAATAGATGTTTGGCATATGTGTTTACTTTGAATTGTATGAGTTTGAATCATAAATGATGTATTATTTTTTATGCTTACATGTTATGTTTATAAGTGTGCATGATGACAACATGTTAGGTTTTAGTTGAGGCCTATGAATGGCAAAAATAATGATGATGTTTGAATACTTGTTGATGGTGAATGGCATCTTCTATGTGAGTAATAGTTAATGATTCTTTAGGTTGATATTTCTATTAAAGTAGTTATTTGATATTCAATGGTTTGATTGACTTGTAAATGGCCAATAGTATGCTTGGTTGGTATTTAAAATTGTCATGTATGAAATAAGTGCATAATTCAAGTGGTATGATTTTCTTAGATAGTAGTTTAATAGAGATGATATAAGTGCCAAAATGAGTTATGTTGAAATTAGAGAATTGAGGGTTTTGGTATATGTTGGAATAGGTTTTATGTAGGTTGTAGTGTGCCTAAAGGCACCACTTATGTTTGATTTTGATTTAGGCATGAAAGAATACCAAAACATGTGATTCTTGACCTTCTAGTAAAAAGTATTGACACTATATATGGAAGTATCGATATTTTACCAAATGAACAGTATTTTAAAATGACAGAATGCCAATTTGGTATTGATACCAACATGCAGTATCGATACTCATCTTCAAAGATTGACACTTGTGTATTTTAATTTGATTTTTGAAACATCGAAGAAAAAGATGGTATCAGTACTTGACTTGGGTATCCATACTTATGCTCACACTTTGAAAAGTTCGTAATTTAGTCTTCATTCATACTCGAGTCAACTTAATAGCTTTTGCAAGCTCGATTGGGTGTCTGATTTACTTTCATATTATTTTGTGCATGTATTTATGATAGTGGCAAATTACTGAATGAGTTAATATTGTGGCTTACATGTGATTGTTCCGTTAACAGTAGTAGCATGTTATAACTCGGGTCTAACGATCAGGTCAGGTGAAGGGTGTTACACATATCACCGGCTTCATCTCCTTCCTTAGGTATGCCTTTTCCTATAGCATATTATCTTAATTTTGACAAATTTACCGTGAAACACATAAATTTTCTTACAATAGTAATTGTAAGAATGGAGCTATAATTTTTTAAGGAGGTTATGAAAAATGCGGGGTGGCGTAGTTCTATGTAAATAGAGGTTTGGCCTTTGAAGGTTAATGTCACATGGATAATAGAGTCTTTTCTTCTAGAAAGAAAACTCTAGGTAGAAAATGGGTGTATAAGTTCAAATACAGCTCCAACAGTACCATTGAGAGATTGAAGGCCCGTTTAGTTGTCCTAAACAATCATTAGATTGAAGAAATTGATTATGATGAGACTTTTGTTCTGGTGGAAAAAATGGTGACTATTTGAACCTTCTTGGCCATCGTTGCATCAAAGAATTAGAAGCTTCATCAAATGGATGTTCATTATGCCTTTTTGCGTGGTGATCTTGATGATGAGGTATATATGAAACTTCCACCTAGGTTTGCCACTTTGGATCCGGGCACGATGTGTAGGCTTCAAAATCTTTGTATGGTTTGAAGTAGGCCTTCACTATTGGTTTGCAAAGCTCGTTACGGCTCTAAAGGGCTATGGCTTCCTACAATATTGCTCTGATTATTCCCTTTTTACATATACTAGAGGTGTTGTACAAATTAATGTGCTTGTGTATGTCGAAGATTTGATCATTTTTTGCTAACAATTCTACTCCATTGAATTTTTTTAAGACCTATCTTGATAATTGTTTTCATACGAAGGATCTCAGAGTACTGAAGTATTTTTTAGTTATTGAGGTTACTCATAGTGCTCAAGGTTTTGTCTTGTGTCAATGTAAGTATGCATTTGATATATTTTTTGAGGTAGGATTATCGGGAGCCAAACCAGTCGACTCTCTAATTGAATAAAACCATAGACTTGCACATGCTACAGGAAAATTAATTGTAGATCCAGCATTCTATTGGTGATTGATGGGTCACCTTATGTATTTGGTTTTTACACGTCTAGATTTAGCATACTCTTTGCATGTTTTATCTCAATTTATGCAACATTCAAAGCAAAAATATTGGGACGTGGTAATTCAAGTAGTTCGTTATTTAAAAAGTGCTCTAGGCTAGGGTATCTTCCTCTATACAGATAGTGAGTTATCTTTACAAGGCTAGTGTGACTCGAATTGGGCCACGTGTTCCATCACTCGACAGTCTCCAATTGGCTAGCTCATGTTTCTTAAAAAATTGACTGTCTCCTAGAAAACTAAGAAGTACCACATTATCTCTCGATCCTCAACTAAATTAGAGTATTACTCTATGGCCTCTGTTACTTGTGAATTGAAATAGTTGAAGGCTCTATTACTTAATCTCGGGGTGTATCACCTTAAAATTATTCATTTGTTTTGTGATAGTCAGTCTACTCTGCATATTTCTTATAATCACGTTAATCACGAACGTACGAAGCATATTGAGGTGGATTGTTATTTTGTTAGGGATGCAATTCAAGAGGGTCTTATTTCTCCTTCATATGTCTCTACTATACATCAGTTAGCAGATATATTTGCAAAGGCTTTAGGAAAAAAACAATGTGATTATTATCTTAGCAAGTTGGGTATTTACGATTTGCATGCTCTAATCACCAGATCTGGATATTGAATGCTACACTAATCAGAATTACTTAACACAACTTTCTGTTTCGGGTTCAATTACGTACTTAAACAATGTGGGTTCAAAAGTCTAACTAAATTTACAAGTTATTTTATACAAGAAATAGAACTTTAAATCTCGATTCTTATGATTGATTACAAATTTTGGACAGAGACTCGAAAATACTTGTAGATGACTTGAACTTTAAGGTGAAGCCTCTATGAGTGCCCCTCTATACACATGCATAGCTGTCAAGTTTCACCTAGCACCAAGTAGAGTCTGGCTTGGTCCCTCTCATTTACTAATTATTTAACTAACATGCATTCAAGAAGAAATTTTATAAGTTCAAGAGAACTTAGTGAGTTTCACATATAAAATTTTAGAGAAGGGGTGAGATGTCTAACATAAAATTTATCTCCCTGACAATCACATATGTTACTTTCAGGTAGTGACGCTGAGCGATTACCCAAGGTTTCTACACCTATTGCCTGTACTAGGTTTCAATGTTTTCACTGCCCGGGAGTATTCAGGCTTTTTGAACAACACTATAGCCCTTATTATGTAGATCTTCTTCTCAAGGAAGCCTCTTAAAACCTATAGTTCCTACCCGTGATATATCCATAAGGTCTCTGCCTTTCTTTATGACTATGTCTAACCTCCTTTTTCCACTATCCTCAAACGGGCATTACTAGTCGTTTGGACATGCCTTTATGAAGACCTTGATTTATTCATTAAACCCTCCAGCTGACTTTTGTCAACTCACGCCACATGAGTGCATCCTAAGGCGGACTAACCCTTGCTTGTTTAAATCATGTGAAACTCGCAACTTCTCTGGCGAACTAATAAAGTGTGTACTAGGTGTACCTCCTTATCTAAGGGGCTTCTTCTTCCCTTCACCCTATCTAGGTTGAGACATAACCTTATCGTCACTCATTATTCTAGTAGTTCATATTCCTTAGCCATACCAACTCATTTATTCTGATGACTTATCAATCCAGTCACCCTCAAACTCCACTTTTACCCTTGGTAGTCTTCATGAACCACGAGTTTTCTAATTACAATCCCCATATTTTTACACCCTGGCAGACTTTTCATGTTACAGTCCCAGCTAACTACCCCGTGCTCAGTGTCTCAGTGGACTACTCGTGTTTAGTATCCCAGTGGACTACCTATGATGTGGTAGCGTCTTTTAGCTATGGTCTTACATAATTTAACCTCGTGTTTATTGTCTTAGTGGACTATCAAATGATGTCTTATCATCTTTCATCCATGGTCTTAGTCATAATTATTGTTATGGCATGCTTTTATATGATATCATAGTGTCTTTTAACTATGGTCTTACTCACTTTTATCATGATGCCATAACATCTTTCAACTATGGTCTTTCTCACTTTTATCATGATGCCATAACATCTTTCAGCTATGGTCTTACTTATTTTTGGTTTATAACCTCTGATTAGACCCATGGCATAGCTATGATCTTTTATCTACTCTTCTCGTTGCATTCGATCCATTCCTCCAGTCACCATCCTAACCTTGATATTCGAATACCTCAATGTCCCCTTCGCAAGGCCTAGAGCCTCGCTCATCACGAGTGCATACAACAAAACTATATGAAGGTATCTAACAGATTCACCCCTTGTTCCCCAATCTTAACTTCATCTAAACCCTCTAATAATCTCCTATATTATTCCTCAGTACATTTATGTGTATATATACATGCATTTTGTCAAATCCATAACCATTACTTTAATAATGATATGCTGGCAGATATATATAATCCTACTCATCTTTAAGCTTTCAACCTTCACTAATCAACATACAACATACCAAAAATGGAGAGTGGAAACTCACCTTGTTTTCATACCTCTTTATCTTAGCTTCTTTAAACACTAGAGCCTCATTTGTCTTGGCAACTAAACATGAAAACCATGTATTAATTAAACTAAAGGTGTTCAACCTTTAAGACTTAGATTCCACAATTATCCAAAAAAATTGAATTTTCTTACTCTATTTATTTTCTTCAATCCACAAGTTCAGATGGATAAGGAAACTTATTAGTTCCCAATCTTTCGACTTCTAAACTTAAATCCGCACGATGGTTGCAACTTGCAAAACTTCTTTCAACTACATCTTTTTCTTCTTCAAGGCAATTGAAAAAGATGATGCTTAGAGAAAAAGATTTGGGAAGCAAAATTGAGAGGAATTTCGTTCCCCCACACACATATATATACTTCCTTGGCACAATCTCCACAGACCATTGCTACCCATCAATCCTAATTATTATGTCTCTCACTTTGGAGCCATCTGGTTATATCCTAACCGAACCAAGGTTGAGATACAACTATTCAAATTTTAGCCAATAAATTTTTTCATTTACTCGGTGGGGTCCAACAATTTGTTAATCCTCTCAATTTAGTCCTAATTTCCTTAGTTTTGATTTAAATAGTGATGTCCAAGTGTTACATTTGTTATATTATAGGAAGTAGAGGGTGAATAGGAGTAGTTCTCCTATTTCGATTCTAAGTGTGATATGGCATGTATATATACACTCTTATGTTTATGAATGGTATTTGTGACTTTACCCTATTATTTTCAAGAACATATGCTCTTCTAGCTACCTTAATTTCCTCTAAACTCAAATTTTCGTTCATTGTAAAATTTTGTTCCAACCATGTCATTTTCAAACAAAGACTTTTGATGTATTAACTCTCTAGAGCCATGCCCAAATACTTCTCACAAATTTCATAAATGTTGCACCTAACAACGTCATTTCCAATCACAAACCGACCGCCGATCAGGAGGCTAAGTTGTAGCGCCAAGTCCTCTAATGTTATCGTGCATTTTCCACACGAAAAGTGAAATGTGTGCGTTTCAAGCCTCCAACATTCAACCAATGTTGTAACCAATGTAGGAATCTTTTTCCAATGTCGCACGAGAGTCACATTGAAAAACCCAAATTTCAATGTCGAATGATGTGCTCCTTCCATCTGCCTCTAACGATGCCTATAATAAAATAGATACATTAGTTCTTTTTAATTTTTAAATAAAATAAAGAAAACTTCATAATATGTCTTTTTTTTAAATCAGTTTTTTTGCGTACAAAAAAGTTTTTAGTTGCAAGATTTTACTGATTGATCAATGCGTGACGAAATATGTCTACCTTTGCATCTCAACAAACTTCCCCCACTGGTCATTGTTACAAAATTTTTAATTTATCTCCAATTAATAACTAACATTTAAACTAACAATAAACTAAAATATAATAATAAAATAACATTTAAATAATATCTTAATATACTAACATTTAATTAACAATAAACTATATACTTTTACAAACACTCAACAAACAATATATATTAATCTACCGTTCCATAAACAGAAATCTATAACCAAATTTATAATTAAAATACAAATATCTTTTCAAATACTTAATAATAACTTTAAAAAATATACATTAAAAAAAACAATATTTGAACAAATAATAAACTATATATATTTTTTAAACAATTAAAAATAATATATATATATATATATATATACCAATATACTAATACTGAAACAAACAATAATCCCAAAAGTAATACTAATAACTAACATTACAAATAAAAGTACCGTAGTTTAAAATATTCTTTATATTTCTTAATAAAAACTATTAATAAACATAAAAAAATAACAAAATATACCAAAACTTAAAAATATCTTTACATTTAAACAAAAAAATAGACCAACTATTTTACAAACAATTAATAAATTATATTAATATGTTAACCTTCAATCAAACAAACTAATAATAAACTGTAATATATCAATATACCAATATTTTCCCTTTTATATAAAAATAAACTCAAATTCTAAACAAATTTAAAAATGATAATTATTAATATATCAATCTTTAAACAAATAATATACTAAAATATAACAATCTAACAAAGTCAAGAGTGCTTTCTTGAGTCTCTCCAAGAAACAGTGGCTACTGTGGTTAGGAAGAAAGCGAGTGGTGACTTGAGGGTATGGAAGAAGAGAAGGAACTGGCACTCCTTGAAGAAGAATTGATCTAGTTATCGATAAATAATTCGTTAGTTAAACCATCTGAAAAGCCGACGCTGCTTTGTACTGTTTGGACAAAGAAAACTTACAATCCAGATAGTTTAAGAGCGCAGTTGAGAAGCATATGGAAAACAAGAAAGAAATTTGAAATTCTTTTAGTGGGGCAAAATTTGTTCTCAATATCTTTCGAAGATGAAGAAGATTTGGAGCAGATTATGGAATGGCGCCCATGGTTGTTTCGAAAACAAGTAGAAATCCTTGATCGGATAACGAAACCAATGGAGTGGAGCAAAATCAAATTGGTTAGCTCCCCGTTTTGGATTAAAATTGGGCCGTGTCCCTCTGAATGCGATAAGAAGGATTTAATGCATGCGGTGGGATCCACGTTTGTAGGTGTAATTCGATGAGGTAAAGGGAGAATTTTGTCGAATTAGGGTTGATTTAAACGTCCAAATACCTCTTCGAAGGGGTATATTTGTGTCTCTAAATAAACAAGGGAAAGTCTGGCTCCCCTTCAAGTATAAAACCCTACCAACATTTTGTTTCAGATGTGGACGGATAGGATATGGTGTCAATGATTGTTTGGAAGTATCGCTTGAAGATCGAGAGAAAGGAGAAGAAGAACTGCCTTACTCAGTTGCACTTAGGGCTGAATCATCCATAATAGGGAAAGAAAAGCATCTGGTACGGGAAAACAATGAAACAATGTTACTATATAGGTGAGGAAGAAAATGGAAGTAACGGGAACTGCTACTCGATTCCATCTAAACAGAAGAGCCGAACGGGGATAGAGGAAGATTCGAAAAGAAATCCTATCATACAGGTAGCAGGAGACGTGAGACAAACTAGTGGGGTTAATGATGAGATCTCAATTTTTCAAAAAATACCGAGTATCATGAATGAGAAGGAAATCGAGGGTTAAAGTGGTATGATAGAGATTCAGATAGAACTGAAGAAAGGGACATTCACCAAATTGGCAGCAACCTAAAAACTAATTCATCAAAGGAATAGTTGGCGTCGTATGGATAGAAAGGTGGAATTTGATGCAAATATGTCAGAGATGAATCTGGGGAAATAATAAGGAGATGTTAGTGGATGGTGATTCATATCCCACTAATGATAATATGAATAAAAGAGCCAAGGTAAATAATGGACGCGTGGAGGGGCATGCAAGCCTTGTTGAAGTGCAGGTTAATTTACACGATAGTTCAGACTTGAACCAAGATATATCGGCGGCTACCAGTTGGCAAGCCGACCGAAGGCAATGAAGATCCTAAGCTGGAATGCCCGGAGACTAGAGAATCTGCGGGCCATCAGAAGGTTTCAACACACGTTGAAACTATACAAACCCCAACTGGTCTTCATAATGGAGACAAAACTTGACGGTACTCGTATGGAACGAGTAAGGAAAAGGTGTGGTTTTCAGAATGGAATGGACATATCAGCTTCGGGCACGCATGGTGGTCTATGTCTTGCATGGAATGGCAATTCGTTGATCCAGGTCCGTAGCTTCTCAGAGTGCCATATTGATGTTGATATCAACGAAAATGATAATTCAAGTAAATGGAGGTTTACGGGATTTTATGGAAATCCAAGACAATTAAATAGGCAAGAATCTTGGAGCCTTCTCCGAAGATTAAGAAGTACAGAACTAGGGCCATGGTGTGTGTGTGTGGAGACTTTAATTAGATTTTGTACGCTCACGAAAAGAAAGGAGGAGCAATAAGGGATGAGAGACAAATGGAGGAATTTCGGAAGGTCTTAACTGATTGTGATTTAATTGACATGGGTTATATAGGGCAGAAATATACATGGGAGAAGGGCAATTTTAAAGATACAAACATTAGAGAAAGACTCGACAGAGGAGTGGCAACTAATGAATGCCTTTAATTGTTCAGTGATTACTCGGTACATCATCTCCCAAATTCATTCTTGGACCACTGTCCAATTTTAATCCAAACGGAGATGCATAATCCACATAACAGAGGTAATCGCTTTAAATTTGAGTCGTGGTGGCTACTTGAGCCAACTTGTACTGACATCATTAAAAAATTATGGGAGGAGAATTCAGGGGACATTTTAGATAAAATTGAAAACTTTCAAGTGGGCCTACGGAAGTGGGGGTGGAATATAAAAGGAGAACGTGATCGAAAAATGAAGAATCTTAGGGGTCGATTGGTCAAACTTGACGGCATAGACAGGGAGGATGAAGTGCCAAAAGAGATTATCGACATTAAATTGGAGCTGAATTGGGAGATAGAAAAAGAGAAAGTATATTGGGAGCAGAAGGCTAGAGCAAATTGGTTGCATAAGGGTGATAGAAATATGGTTTATTTCCATAATAAAGCATCTCAATGCAATAGGCTGAATAAAATTTAGAGGTTGGAAGATAGTGAAGGGGTTCTCAAAACAGACAGGGTAGAAATGGAGCTCATTGTCAAAGATTACTTTGAGGGGCTTTTTAAATCAAAAAGGGTCGGTAACACAAATCATCTTCTGTCGGGTGTTCACAGATGTGTCAGTGATGAAATGAATCAATTGTTAACAGCCGAATATAAGGAGAAAGAAATAGTTGAAGCGTTAAACAGTATTGGGCCAACAAAAGCCTCTGGCCCTGATGGTTTTCCAGCTATTTTCTTCCAAAAATTTTGGCATATTGTGTGAAAAGAGATTGGTGAGTATTTCTTGGAAGTCCTTAACAAAGGTAAGTCTTTGAAACCTCTTAATTGTACGAACATAGTGTTAATTCCAAAAATTGCGCATCCAGTTAACCCTATGAATTTTAGACCTATTAGTCTTTGTTGCTTTACAAAATCATCTCAAAAACCATTGGCAACAGGCTTCAAAAAGTACTTGATTTTTGTATTGACCCAGCTCAAAGTGCGTTTGTCCTGGGAAGGTTAATAACAGACAATGCCCTTATAGCTTATGAAATTCTACATTGAGGAACAAAGGGTGAGGAAAAAAGGGTCAATGGCCCTTAAGATTGATATGAGCAAAGCATACGATAGGGTGGAATGGGAGTTTTTGAAACAAATGATGATTAAGATGGGATTCGAGGCTTCATGGGTAGAAAGGATTATGCATTGCATTGACTCTGTTTCATACTCGATTGTTTTAAACGGTGCCTTAGGGATGGTATTTAACCCAGAGAGAGGGTTGCAACAAGGTGACCCTCTTAGTCCTTTATTATTTCTCATACGTAGTGAAGGACTATCTACTCTACTTAGGTTAGCAACCGAGGAGGGAAGACTAAAAGGAATAAAGGCAAGCAGACGAGGACCCCTGATCCCTCATTTACTATTTGCAGACGACTGCATTCTGTTTGGAGAAGCAACTGAGAAGGGAATAGCGACGTTTGAACAGGTTCTTTAGGAGTATGAAGATTGTTCCGGACAATGTATCAATTATGGGAAATCGACGGTATTTTTTAGCTCAAATATGGAGGAGACAGTTCGGGTTCAAAGATCCAATAGTGCCGAAAACTATTTGGGGTTGCCAAATATGGTGGGCAGGGAAAACGTAAGGCTTATCAACACTCGAAAGATCGTATAAAGATGAAGATTGACAGTTGGAATACACATTTGTTATCACAAGGAGGAAAAGAAGTGTTCATTAAAGCCATTTTACAGGCAATTCCTACATACACGATGGCATGCTTCCTACTACCGTTAGCTATATGTAGTGAGATGGAACAGTTAATGGCTAATTTCTGGTGGCAGAAAGGTTACGGTAGGCGCGGTATTCATTGGTGTCCATGGAACCAATTATGCGAATTAAAAGATGAGGGTGGCCTCGGATATTGTAATTTAGCTAAATTTAACAAGGATGGAGATTAATTGATAGGCCTACGTCCCTTTTAGCGAGAATATTAAAAGCCAAGTATTACCCAAACTCAGATTTTTTAAATTCAGATTTAGGGAGCTTACCATCATATACTTGGAAAAGCATATGGGCTGCCAAAGGACTTTTACTGTCAGGTCTGAGATGGAGGGTGGGCAACGGGCATAATATCAGAATCGAAGAAGATGTCTGGGTGCCAAATGTTGATGAACTGGTGATAAAAAAACAGCAATTAGCCCTAATGTCACAAAGGTTGTTGATCTTATAGATGCTAGGAACAGAGTATGGAAATCTGAGCTAATTTCAAATACATTCTCTGATGAGGTTGCTCAGAAGATTCTGCTAATCCCACTAGCCCATATTCCTCATGAAGATTTTTTGAGTTGGAGGGGTGAGGCGTCTGGAGAATACACGGTGCGCAGTGGATATACAATCATTTTACAGAGAAATGGAAATTACAGGCCGAGTGAATTTAATAAATGCTACAAGAACTTTGGAAGAGTGACCTCCCTTCAAAAATTAATATTACAGTTTGGAGGGCCACCCTTAATTATCTTCCTACTCTAGTAAACCTAAGAACTAAGCGCCTAGTTACTGAGGCTATTTGTCAGAGATGTAAGCAAGGGCTGGAAACAAGAGAGCACGTCTTTTGTGATTGCGCTGTCACAAAGGAAACATGGAAACAATTAGAGTTTTCATGGCCACAAAGTATTCGACAATCAGAGTTTATGGAATGGTTTACCTGGATCCTGCTTAACAACACAACAGAAGGGGGACGGATTTTCATCTGCGCTATATGGGCTATCTGGTCAGCTAGAAACTCATGGATGCATGAAGAACAAAGAAGATCTGGAACAGAAACAGCAAACTTCATTTTGAGATACATGCAAGAATTAAAAGATACAAAGAACAAGGATCTTGCCCTGAATCAGGAACCTGAGCTATGGAGGCCTCCGAAACAAGGTTTTTTTAAAATTAACTTTGATGCTGCTTTTGATAGTATAAGACACAAATCATGTTCTGGAATAATAATCAGGAATTTCAGGGGAGAAATTATAGCATCAAAAACAACTGTTCATACCAACATTTTTTCTAGCTTTGCGGCCGAAGCCAATGCGTGTCTACAGGCAGTTAGGGAGGGCAGAAACATGGGTTTAAATCATGTTATTATTGAGGGAGACTCACTAACAGTAATAAAGAAAGCTCAAAGTCCAGAAAGAGATAGATCGGAAATAGGAACATTCATTTTCGACATCAAAGCTCAGGCAGCAGATTTCTATGAATGCCAGTTTCAACAAGTGTGAAGAACGGCGAATACAGCTGCACACAACTTGGCATCAGAAAGTTTGAAAATGGATAAGAAGGGACGAACAAAAAGAAACATCAAAAGGCAATGAGCAAAACTTTCCCTTGAAAATTTGGAACCGTCTTCACAAAGCAAAGGCAGATGAAAAGACAAGACGCATACAGTTTTTCTGATTGGGCATATAGTGTTGAGTTTTTAATAGTTTCTAGATTTTTCTATTTCATTTCTGTTTTGTTTTGTTTTTCTTTTCTTCTCGGACCAAAAACTGTTTGGGGCCGATTCTTTGATATACTTTCTACTCTTTGTGGATCATGGTTTTTTAATAAAGCCCAATTGGAATTTTTGTTTCAAATATATATATATACACATCTAAAATAACAAAAATATCAAATATAACAATAAACATTCAACTAATCTCTAGATTTCACATTTATCAACTAAAAAAGTTTTTCTAAAAAATAACTTACTTTTTAGTGAGGGATTTGTAGAGAATTTGTTACACATATGTTGTGTTGGAAAGAAAATGGGAGAAGAAAAAGATATTGGGAGGAATTGAGAGAAGTTTTTTTTTTTTTTTTTTATAGAAAATACGAGAAGAGTGGTTGTTGATTTATATACACAAAACTAAAATGACTAAATTACATAAAATTTAAAACAGTTATTCAAAAATAATAATTAACCCATACTTGCTTACCTCAGCATGCTTCAATAATTCCTTTACTTCTGCATGCTAGTATACTTTTTATGTTTCTTTCATTCATGGTGGTTCATGGGTCCATTATTTCTTTGCTCTGCTACATGAAAATAAAACACTGCATTTTCCTGCATCTTCATGCATGCTCATGAGTTGCTGCTGCGTGAAAAAAAATATGACAAATTAGTAAAGTGGTCACCCTGGGGTTCGACTTTAAAGTCGACACTTCCAGGGACCGACTTCCAATTTTGTATTGAAGGTTTCAAAATCAGACCCCCCAAAGTGTCGACGTCGTCTATTTCTCTAATTAACCCACCACCTCAACTATTTTACCAAATAAATCATCAGACTAGTATATTTAAAAAAAAAAACTTGAATATCATATAGTTATAAATAGAAACAACGAATGGCGTGTCACTAATTTTGATATTAGATGTTATTGATATTTGACAAATTAATAAAATAGCATCAAGTGATCGACTGTGTTATACAAACTTTTCTCTAAAGAAGTTTGAAATGATAGGTTGAAAATTGATTCACATATAAATTTATAGTCTATATAAATATTATTACAGCAAGAAAAGACAAGTGAGGGTCTATAGCTCAGTGGTAGAGCATTTGACTGCAGATCAAGAGGTCACCGGTTCGAACCCGGTTGGGCCCTCAATATTAAGCGCTTTTTTTTTTTTTTTAACGCACCTGAATCCAATTTTTAGATTTGTGCTATCATTCCACATTGCATCTTCAGCTAGTCAGCTATAAGTTAATTATTTCGGTGAAATCATATATTATGATGATATTTTACTTGAATGATTTCCACATTTGCAGCATTAGTCAGGCACCGCACAAATCCAACTAATACTACTAAACCGCATCCTCCATGGAAATTTTGGTTTAAAGTTATTTAGACATTTAGTGATCATACCCTCGTACTGATAAGTTGATTTATTTCGAGGATTAAACAAGCGGTGGAACAAAACAAAATGAACCAAAATTTACTCAAACGCAAATGAGAACAAAATATGAGCAATTACATTGATTGAAAGAAAAAAGCAACATAAAATCCAAGGCAAAAATGGGCGCAACAACTGGCTTGGTTTTACATCTAAACAAATCTTCACCTATTTCAGATTAGTATCCCACCAAAACGATAAATCCCTATTTCAATTTAGTTCCTATAATTTGTATGTTCTTTTGTGTTTCCTACTTACACATCAATCTCTCCTATTACACATGAACTGGCTCAATATTTACCTAGCCAAAAATTCCCTCAAAAACCAAATCGTCTTAAGTAAGACTCGCCAATATTGTTTCTGTGGCAAATGCTGAAACTACCAACCTAACAGTATACACTCAATTTAAGGAAAAGAGACTTCAGTCAAGTACAATACCTCTTTCTCTTGCTTCTTCCGTGACGTTCCAATCATCAGTCTTATCAGTTAGAGTGTGATACGACTGCCACAACGTTAGGGAGAATGGATATACTGCTAAAGCCTTCCTGTAAAACCTTGTAAGAATGGTCTCGATGCCCGGAACATTGTCCATTATATTGGCGGCCTTCACCCATACAAACTCGGGTGCAATTGGGACAGCATGAAAGAATGCATCGACCAAGGTTGAGCTAGCCCAAAACATAAGACTGGAAGAAACATCCCTAAAGCAGTCACCTTGGCTTAACACCTTACACACGGAAAACATTAACTCATAGTTGGATGGCACTAATGCCAAGATGGCTTCCACAAAATTGACTAGATCCTTCGGCTGAGTTAGATTTTGGGGCAAAAGAGATGGGCCATGCCACACTTCAAGGACCAAATTCACAAGAGAAGAATCAGACGAGACTGGACTGAGAATGTTTCGAACAAGTTGCTGGACTCTTGGCTTTTCAATCTTGGTGATAAAATGTCTAGATAGTGGCTCTGAGACTTGGAAAGAGCGAGCAGTATCCAAATACATATTCAAAGTATTGATCTGCCAACTAATAGGAACATCACCCCTTTGAGACTCATCATTGAGCAAAAATAAGGCATGCTCCTTTACACAATGATTGAAACCCATGGGAGTAGCAGCCCTCAATGCCTGGTCAATAGCTGAGCGAGCATCAACATTGTTATTTTGCAAAAAGTTATAAAGAAAGAGATTAAGATATCCGAACATCGTATCTGTCTGGTTTGCATTAGGTACCACAATGCTGGACTTTGACATTGAATTTGTTCCCCAAGAGACAAAAGTGTTCCCACCATCTATGGGTTTCAAATTTTCAGTTTCGGGGTACTCAACTTTCCAAACGGAATTATACCAACATGTGATGAGTTCTTTCGCAAGATCGGCTTTTCCATTCTGCTGGGCATATTCAGCATATTGATTCCAGATACAGTGAATTCCAGGGGATCCTTTTGGCCAGTTGTTAAGGGCTTCTTGAAACCCAAGAAAACTAAAATTCTCAGAATCATATTTTGGCACTCGTGCTGATATCAGAACAAGTTCTAAGCAAGATGGATAAACTTTTCTGTATTTTTCAAACATGCTTTGACAGCAGTCAGTGCTATTGAGTGCAACCAAACACTTAATGTGACTGAGAGCAAAAAGTTGTGCCGATCTGAGATCACTTTCACTCTTAAATGATTCGGTATTGATGTACGAGTCAACACAACTTACAACCATTTCTAACAACTGCATAGCCCTTTTCTTTTCATTGTTGCCCAGATCAACAGAGGGCCATTTGACCAGAAGTTCTTTCTCACGCTCTAGCCGCTGGACCACAGCATCTGGCAGCTTCCTGTAAATAACCAAGTAAATACAAGAAACCCATAATACACATTTGTCAGAAATGGTTAAGCATGCGAGGATATCAGTAAACATCGAACGAGGCCCTTCAGAATTTGTCGTAGCAGGGAAAAGTCTATATATTTTCTGGATGGCTTTCTCAACATTCCCAGACATGCATAAACAATCCATCATCTGCAAAAACAGGTCTAGGATGCATGCACTCATATGCAGTACATCCTTTCCAGAGGAAGATGAACCACGACAAAGTGCTGAAAGAGCCGCATCATATGCACCCAACCGATCATCCAGTTGTTTTCGACTGTTGATGTACATAAGCCAAAGTTCATACGATCCTTCATTGTTTCTGACCTGAAGACCAAGAGAAGAAGTATGCCCAAACAAAACGTTTGAATTTTATCTGAATTCTCTGAAGGGAGGAACAAGGATGCATGTCTATATGTGTTTGTCTCAAACTCATACACATGATTTACATTCATACATGCTTTGTTTTCGAGTGAGGGGAAAAGGAATACCCAAAATGGGAAGTGCTACCTAAGTAGGAATAGGACACAAATTTAATGCCAATGCAAAGCAAATATTTTACATTAAAAGAATAAATATTGAGAAGAACAAAATAGGTATACTTGAAAACACATAAATACTTAAGAAAGGAACATAAGGAGGGAATATCTTAAGCAAACTGAAAAGAATGACAAATGAACAAATACTCGCACACATACAAAGCAATACTAACAATCTCACAGATATTTTTCAATTCCCCCCAAACAATTCACCCAATCCCAAAATTACCATTACTGTAACATTCCCATGCATGCAATCATTGGACTAGTAATTTCTTTAGCCCTTCTGCTTCTATTACATTCCCATTGTGGCTAAGTGATGAAAATACTAATGGAAACTAGTGACCCTAGGAGAAAGCATGCATAAAACAATGGATTATATAATTAGTTTCCAAATGATGCGAACTTCTATGGACAGCCAAAGCTGCTAGTGTCCATATGAACTACCATTAGTAGAGAGAACCAAGAATACCCAGTAGACAGAAACCTTTACATGTCAGCATATAGATACAATTTAACCAATACCATACCTCCAATCTAAATGTTACCAACATGCAGAGTCCAAATAATTATCATAACCATGCATATAAATTTACATACCGCAAAAGAGAACATGTCATCCTTCCCAACAAACAGCCTACGACTATAGCAAATAAGCAGATAAACCATCCAGAGAGTCTCTGAAGCCGGATCAGCCTCAAGGGACCGTGAAAGTAAAGAAAGAGCCTGCGAGTTAAAAAGTGGAGTTGATGGCAGAGACAGAAGTGTTAGTATGTGAATATGAACCAAAAGTTATCTTGCAGGTGGCCAAGGTTACCTTTTTCATACCCTCCACTTTGTTAACCTCCTGGTCGAGGATAAGCAAAGCCATCTCCAAGGACTGGGCCTTAGCATCTGAAGCTTGGCTTTGGCTGAGTTTTTTCTGAGCACACACCATGAAAGGAGTGTCCTTATTAGAATATGGATGTAAACAACACAATATGCCAATTTGTCATTTGTAATACAGAAAAAAAAAAATGCAAACATATCTCATGGTATTAAATAAACATAAATGAGTGAAAGCAGGAACTGATTCAAAGTCAAAATACAAGGGGCATTGCTTTTGACCATCTTGGAGAGAGCACAGGTTTTTCCCATGACAAGACTACAGGGTATAACCATAGGAAACTGTATAAAGAAAACAGGAAATCAGATAGAGAATGTATTCTAAGAAAAATAAAAAAGGCTTTCCAATTTCTACACATCTTACAATTAACAAGAGATTACTGATGACTCAATGGAAGGTCAACCTTATGCTCACAGTTCTTGGGACTTAAACAAGACATACTTGAAAGTAAACATCTGTACATAAATATCAGGCCAGAATTTATAAAGTACAATATACAAAAGAAAAAGATTATAGAGCTCAAACCCAAAAAGAGCAAGTGTAGAAAAATAAAACAGAATATATGATTACAAACCGCTATTCCATTTCTACTCTGGAAATATGAGGATTGCCTATTCCAGCTGCCACGCACTTCAATACGACCATCATCCCCATGAAAGAAAGGCTCATCTGTAGGTAAATCTTTCTGGAAAAAGCTTGATAA
Source organism: Gossypium stocksii (assembly GCA_020496765.1). Classification (NCBI taxonomy): domain Eukaryota; kingdom Viridiplantae; phylum Streptophyta; class Magnoliopsida; order Malvales; family Malvaceae; genus Gossypium; species Gossypium stocksii. The sequence continues at coordinate 17,745,044 of CM035631.1, read as the reverse complement.
AGCTAAGCAAATGCTGAAATACTTCCACCAGGAGTGTGCATTTGCCCAAGGCACAACAGATTTGAGTGGATCAGCTTTCAAAATGTCTAAGCTGACTATATAAGTTGGTGAAATGAAAACATCATTATATTTGACAGGTTTTGTTGGACCATCACTTCGTTGTTGACATGATGCCAGAACAAGCTGAGAATCTGCAAATGGATGGTTTCAACTAGGTTAGCAACAATGCGCAGGTTTCCAAAGACATAAAATGACATTCATACCAGAACTGTCAGAATCATCATTTCCATTCATGTATGTATTTCTCTTAGACAACTCCTTAACATGTTGAAAGGGGCACTCATCATTGTTGCATTTTCCTCGGAGCTCATACATGCAGAGTGGCCAAGATGGGTCAATTGCAATATTGCACGTATAGGAGCCCATTCCATTCCTAGATAAATCACAAATTGCCTCTAAAGAGTTTGCTATCTGACCAGACTGCTCCATTTCATCAATGTTGACATAAGCAACCTCTTCACTGTAGACATGATTCGCTCTTTGTCTAGTAAAAGGGGCCATGGCCTTCAAATGGCCCATTGCACTCCTCAAAATGGAAGAAGGTGCAAATATTATAGACGTCGCAGAAAATTGACATCCAACAGAAATTCCATTGTCCTTTGGATTTGCTGAAGCGTAAAACTTTGGAATATTATTTTTTTCCTGGAGCACCAAAGCTTCTGGCATAACTTCATTTGGCTTTTCAGGGCCTAAATCAGGAAATGTCTATTGTTTAATCATTTTTCAACAAACAAAAATAACACTGCTAAAACATTGTTTGTGATGAAAAAGCTACCTGAAACATCAAATTGATGCTTTTTCTCTGCCTCTGAGAGTGTAACACTACCATTGCTGATCTGGGTCTTTTCACTTTCAACATCATTTTCTGCCCCCATAGAAGGCTCATTGTAACATGAATCAATGTTCTTTGATGTTCTCATTCCCAGCCGCGCAAATAGTTCAGACCTCAATGTTGCTTCAAGAAGCAAAGAATCCTGATTATTAGACTCATTATTTACACTCTTACGAATTACTTCAGAGTTTTGTTTTTTTTGCTGATACTCAGGACTGGGTTGAACAGAATCATGGTCCATTAGAGAGGTCCCTTCATCTTCATCTGCAGAAATTATCGGACTACAAGGAGATCTTACTCCATTTGCAGCATTGTTGCTATTATGAGGAAATGGCTCTGATGTACTAGCATCCTGCTCACTGCATGGTTCAGAACCCAAATTTCGCCCATTAGCATGCTGTAGAGACAAATTGTGACGGGCTATATTGATACATTGGATATTTGCATCATACCCTGGTTGATTAAGACCGTCATAGGCAGGCAGTAATCCATGAGTTGATATTGGTACAAGGTCCATATTTTCATGCACATTGTCTGAGGCATCCAATCCCATTCTAGTGTGTTCATGTTGCCTGGAAGACCATAATAAACAGGGATCATCCACAAGTAAAGATCTGAAGCGTGCCGAACAAAGTTCCCTTTGACGATAAAGATCTGTACATCTAGCATTAGCTTCAATTAAAGCTCTCTGAGCTTTCCGGTAAGCTTTAAGAGCATTTCTTTCTTCAATTTCACACAAGCATCTGTGCTTTTGCGCTTCCTCTAGCTCCTTGTCTAGTTTTTCCTCGATCTCAACTAATGAATGTATATCTACATCCACATTAGAATGACCAGGGATATTTACATTACCCAAACTGTTCCACAGACTTGCAGTATCTTGAGAAGTCTGAAATGCAACGTTAATCAAGTCTCAGCACAGTCATAATGAGGCTAAAGAAAGTTAAAATTATTTGATCACCAGACAGAGAGAGACCTGAGATCTTTTGCTAAAATGGGGATCAAGTGTTTTATCACCAGATGTGACTTCATGGTAATCATTCCCTTTTGATAAATTCAGCTCTCTCACTGCTTTGCTTGGTGAAGAACTTCGTGGATTACTTAAACCAACCTTAGTAGGATGATTTAATTCCACATATCTCTGCAAGTTGCAAAACTATTAACCACTATACCAAAAGCTTAGATGATATACGAAGACAATCATTTGGAAACTGATTTTTTTAAGACTTCTAATTTTATGAAGATAAAACTCATTTCTGTCCGTCCATAATTTAGCACCAATAACTTTAGAACAAGAGATTCACTAATCAGATAATCCTTGAAATACCAATTGCACCAAAATGAAGGTCAATCTTTTTCTTCTGCACGATTAGACAGTGCAAAACAGATCTAATATGTTAACCATATAGTGCCAGTATTATTTTTAAAAAAACATTTACAAGTAAAGAGCACCCTAAAACATTAACGTACCAAGTTATTTTGCATAGCACTGGCACTTGTGTTTGTTAAAGCTACAGTCTGATTTGCTAAAACACTCGGATCAACCTCCCTACTGGTCCTTTTGGATTGATGCAAATTTTTATGCATGTCAACACCTACAGGATGAAAGAACCATGTCAGTCAGAGCATCCACGGGATAGTATAAGATAAACTTAAAGATACAAAAAAAGTTTACCATCCTTCAGCACTTTTGATGCATCTTCCAATGAAACGTCAACCAGCTTGTCATCTTTCTTTTTCCATTTAATGCTTGACTTGGTTTTGCTTACTGGATCTACTTTCTTGCTATGATCAACCTTATCTTTGCTCTGCAGACTCTTTGTCTCCAATTTTTGGTCTTTTGATACTAAATTAGATTTTACGTGATGTACCCCTGGTTGAGCACCTGAATTTGATTGGGTAAAATTAGAATCTCCAAGTTTCAAGCGTTTCTTGTCTGGTTCTTTTGGATCAACTGAACCATATGCTGAAGTTGCAATCCACTTCCTTCCTCCACTATTGTCTAGGTTCATAGTTGAGGTCAGAACTATTTCCTTATGTTGCTGGGCAGCTTTAAGCTTCAATTCGCTTTCCCGAAGTGCAATCTGCTGCCTCAAGTCCTGTAGTTTACTATTGTTGGAAACTACACCTTGCTCAGACAAAAGATCTTGGCATGCCAAACTTTTGTTGCGGGGATTAAAAGATCTAATTTGTGATCCCTGATCAACCGAAGAAACAGCAACCCTGGGATTGGCCCCACCATTGATCTTGGTCATTGATGAGATAAATGTACGGCTTAAAGGTTTCTTGGGAATTGCTCTGGTAGTATTTGTTGAAGTCTGTCCTAACTTGTTCAACTTTGGTGCAGATGAAGTTAAGGGTCTCTGAGTACCATCCCTAATCGAGTTGGATTTATTTTCAACAGGTTTTTGTCGGCTGCATTCTTCTGAGTCACTTCCACTATCATCATCTGAGAAGCGTATTACAAGATTATTGCTACCTCCGGAAGGAGCATACCAACTACGATTAGTGGATTTAACTGGCAACTGATTCTTCTCAACATTTTTCTGACTCATTGGTGGAATTGGTTGTTGTGAAAGAACATCAACAGCGCCAGCGATATTATTACCAGCAATAGCATTCCCTGTATATCAGCAGAAACACTATAATATAATGCTAAAATTTAGGAAAAAATGTTTAAACAATATTAGGAAAACATCCTAGTGTGCAGGTAAAAGACATTTTCCAGATAGTGCAGTGAAGGCAGTAGACCATAAAATAAAATCTCTACAAAAACTAAGCAAGTAAAAGACTTAGAAATGCCCCTTATGAAGTTTGAATGTGTACCATTAAATAGCAACCAAATAGTGCATTCGTCAAAGTACATTTTAAGCACTAGTTTAATACTTCAATATACAAACAGGACATTTCAATAGTCAACTCAGCTGCAACAAAATAAGCTCCAAATAAGTTGGAAACATCAAAGCTACTTAAGAATCTCGATGTTAGCCTCTAGGACTTACCAGCCAGATTTGGTGATATGGGTTTCACCACAGAAGACACTGAATTAAGCCCCAAAGGTGGGGCAATAGTACCACTAGACTGAGCAGTGGAGCAATCCAGATTTTCCTGGAAAAGGAAAATAACACAACAATAAGTCGCACATTTATGTTCTTTGGTACATAGGTTTATTACGAAGTGAAAGCAAAAAAAAAAAAAAAGAACCCAAAACAATAGACAAACAGCAAAAAAAAAAAAAGACATAAACCAAAACAGAGCTTAGTAAAATTCAAATAAAATGAAATTCTCACTGAAAGCTCTGGTTCAGCTCCATGATTTTACAAAGCAACAACAGGTCTCTAAGCTAAAATTGAACTAAGCATGGTAAAATATACAACTATAATCTAGTTAGCTTTTTTAAAGCAATACATATTATGCCTTTAAATCTGCAAAAATTTAAACTAAGAAAATAGAAGAATCCAGCCTTCATTTTATCTTATTTAAGATCGAAATAGACGAAATTGTTTTCTTTTTCTTCCCCTCGATTTCGCAGCAACGAAGCCCAAACAACCCGCTACCATAATCAAAAGTTCAAGAACACCAAAAAGCTTACATATATTCACAATAAATCGTTAAAGTTGGACAAACAAATATTCATAGATATGAACACTTCCCTATATTTCCTCAGCAGCCAAAAACCAGTAAAAAAGAAGGAAGAAAAATAAATGGAAATTAGGGTTAAAGAGAGGGAAAGTGCGATTACGTCGTCGTATGAATCAGAGAGTTCGCCTTCTTCTTTAGTTTTAGATGCCTCGATATCTTTGCTAGGGTTTACATTCGTTGAATTTGAAGCCATTGCTTTGGTTTTAAGCTCATCATCCATGAATTTAATAATAATTTCTTTTTCTTGACTTTCTTCGTTGTTTCAACTTTCAATTAAGAGGTAAAAAAAAAAAAACCGTCACGTCACGGTGAAACGGGGTGTAGACGAAAATTGTGAAGGTGGGAAAGAATCGAGAGGCGGCCGTAATTTTCTAAATACGGAACTACCCTTAATCTTGTTATTAATTTACGTGCAGAGGGACTTCCGTTCTTCAATTCAATGCATTGTTCTCTATATGGGAAGACAACTCCGCTATGCACCCACGTCATAAATAGATGAAATCTAATTTTTGTATATTTAGAATTTAATTTTTTATTTTATTTTAAAATTTTTAATTTTTTACTTTCTCAACATTAAAAATTGTAATTCTAATTATTAATATGGTTTAAATTCAAGTTTATTATAACATTATTTTTATTATATTGCTATTAAATGAGTATTTTTAATTTTAAATTATTATACTAGTAAATTTAAAGTGATGTCAACAAATAAAATTAAATTTTAAAATTTTTAAAAATAAAAATATAAAAAATTAAATTTTAAATTTATAAAGAGCACCACAACTTGAAGCATATTTTAACTAGGAATAAAAGGGTAAATTCCATTGTTGGTACTACCATCATACTTAAATTTCTTTTTTAATTATCTAATTAAAAAAATTTACAAAATAATTACTTAATTAATCATGTTTTTCTTTATTTAATTATTTGTTGGAAACTTTACAATAGAAAAATGACTTGATAGTTTTAAAATTAACATATTAACAAATTAAACTCTCTATGTTTATATATTATATCAATTTGATCAATAATTTAAAAAAATTAATCCTCAACATTTATATAATTAAAAAAACTCGCAAAAAAATCAAAAATTATATAAAATATATTAAAATAAATTCCAAATAAAATATATACGTAAAAATAGCAAAAATAATAAAATATCAAAAAAATTTAAATTTTGATTTTTTTTTAAGTTACAATAAAATGTATTCAAATGATAAAATATACATAGACTTTGAAAACCCAAAACAATGGTGAGAGAAAGAGATGATGATCTAAAATCTAGAAGAAGAAAAAAAGTGCAAAACTGGGAGGGGGGCCGCAACTCTTGAACTTAAATTTATTACCTAGTTGGTACTCTCTTGGAAGAGTTTAAGCCAAGGGGATCCTCTTTCTCCCTATTTATTTGTTCTTGGCATGGAACGTCTAAGACATCTAATTGAGTGTTTGGTTGAAGGACACTGGGAACCTATTAAGCTTTCACGTCAAGGGCCGGGCATCTCTCACCTCTTCTTTGCTGACGACTTGCTACTTTTTAGTAGAGCTTCGATACAAGGAGCTGTTGCCTTAGGAACGTGTTGGAAAGATTCTGTTATTTCTCTGGCCATAAAGTCAATAGTCAAAAAACTCAATTTTTTTCTCAAATAATGTGTCAGAGGAGGCTGCGAATGTTTTAAATGCCTCTTTGGGTTTTTCTAGAGTGGATGGCATGCCTCTCTTTCATCATAGGATTGGGAGGAATACTTTCTCCTTTGTGCTGGATAAAGTTCGAAATCAGTTAAATAGATGGGATGCTCGTAGGCTATCTTTTACTTGAAGGTTCACTTTGGTGAAGTCGGTCCTTTTGTTGATCCCAAACTATTTTATGACAACAACTAGAGTGCCAATTACAATTTGTAAGAAGATTGAGAAGGTTTCTCAATCTTTTCTTTGGGGTTCCAATAATGAAAGGAGAAATGTGGCTCTTGTAAGTTGGAATGAGGTTTACAAGCCAGTTGAGAAAGGTAGACTTGGTATTCAACGTTTGTATGACCAGAATATGTTATTTCTAGGGTTTAAGTTGGTATCAAATACGGATGCACTATGGGTACGAATACTTAGAAATAAGTATAATATTCATGGAATCATTCCTAATGATTTGCATCGAAGTAATTGTTCCTATGTCTGGCAATCCATTACAAATGTTTCGGATGAAGTAAAGAAGGGTCTTGTTTGGATAATTTAGGATGGGTAAATGGTTAATTTCTGGAATGATGTCTGGATTCATGACTTGGATCCTCTAAAGGCCCACTTCATTGTGGTTGGCACTATTGATGAGATTTTTCGCATATGTGATGTTATGAATGTAGCAAAAGGTTGGAATTATATGTGGCTCTTAACAATTCTTCCTAAAGAGGTGATTAACCGAATTCTTTCTTGCAACCCTCCTGTTAGGGGATCGGCAACAGATTATATATCTTGGAGGTGGACATGTGTTGGGGATTTTTCTATGCGCGAGTCTTACAAACATTTTTGTTGCCCTATATCTACTAACCAGTTTGAGGAGGATGGTGTCATTTGGAAAACGAAAACCCCTCAAAGAGTTTGGTCTTTCTTATGGATGCTTGTTCGGAAGAAGATACTAATAAATGAGGAGCGTGTACGAAGAGGTATGTCTTTTTCCCCTTTTTATGAGCAGTGTGGCCAGTCGATTGAATCAACGGTTCATGCTGTGAGAGATTGTAGTTTTGCCCAATTGGTGTGAAAGTCCATTTTTCCTAGAATTGTTTGGAATGGGTTTTTCCACTGTCAGATTGGGGAGTGGGTACGTTGGAATATAAAGAATGAAGAGCCGGTTAATGTTTATGGTGTTGAATGGTCAACTCTTTTCTCAATTGTGACTTGGTTGATTTGGAAAAACCGTAATGGTTTCATTTTTCAAAATGCTGGTACCAATAGTCATGATCTCACTGTGTCGGCTCTCGTTTGGTCGAAGTCTTGTGGGATTAGTCTTAGAATGTCTCATTTGGCTTTCTTTACTAAAATGAACAAAGTTGGCAGTGCCGTCATACAGGTTGGGTCAAGGTTAATATGGATGGATCTGTTACACAAAAGCATACCAGAGCAGCGATTGAAGGAGTTGTGCAATATTTGAATGGGAAGTGGCTAATGGGTTTTAATATGGTTACAGTGATGGATGAGATTTTCATGATTGAAGCAAGAGCGATAATTGAGGGCCTAAAGTTAGCTTGGTTGGAGGGGTATAAACAAGTTGAGATTAATTGCGATAATGGGATACTAATTGATACTACCTGTAATGGGTTCGCTCCAATTAATAATGTTGTAGAAGTGCATTTAATTCATGAATGGTATAGTAAGGATTGAAAAGTGATGTTCAGGCATGTTAGGCGCAGATGTAACAAGGTAGCGGATTGTTTGGCCAAGTTGGCAATAAGGAGGATTAATCAAGTTGTTCATTTTCCGAATCCACCTCAGCATGTTTTACGACTATTAGAGGAGGATAATCATGATCACTTAGCTGAAGGTATCATTGTTTGTTGACATTTCTAGTTAATAGGAGTGTTTTTTCTTTTTTTATCAAAAGAAAAAATTAACAACTAATAATATGGCGACATGTGTATCATAGAACATGACAAACCCGAACTAAAAATTTTTTAAATGTATAAATACTTTGATATTGATGTGATATTCGTAGTGTACTTGCTTTTTAATATTTTTATTTTTTTACTAAAATATAAAGTTTTATATTATTATGAAATCAAAAGTACATAAAACATATCAAATATATTTTTTAAAATATATAAATTTATAACATTATTATAAAAAATATTCTCCGTCTAAAATAAATCTAGACAAATAGTTATCTAGATTTAAATCAACCTAACATCAATTTCTCTAGATTTATTATGAATTTATTTTATATTTTTAATTAAAAATATATAAAATCATTTTTAATTACGTATAAATTTATAAAAAAATTAAAAAAAAAGTATTTCACATCCAAAATTAACATGAATAAATGAAAGCTTGAATTTAGATGATTTTGGACTTTCATTTTGTCCAATTTCATTCCATACATGTTCTTTTAGTAATTTTATCATTTTTACTTGTTATTATTTATATATTATTTTGTCACGATTTTTTTAATTCGTTGAGTTTTTATAAAATATCAATATGTTATTATTCGGTTTTATATATTTCAAAATTTGTACAATCAATTTTTATAAATAACTTAAAATATATAAAATTACTAAAAAAATTATGTCTGCAATGAGTTTGGACAAAGTGAGATCTAGGTTTATTAGAATATAGACATCCATTTGTTCATGTTATATTATGTACAATAAATTATCTTTATATTTTTTATAATTTTATATATTTAAAAAAATAGGTTTTATGTATGAAAAAATATTTGCTACTCTGATGTAGAGTTTTAGGCTCTAGAAGTTGGATTAAGGGTTGGCAAGTAAAAATATTTAAAAATAAACATATGATAATTTTTTAAAATCGTTTCTGGAATAAATAAAAAGTACACTAAGAATTTACCAAATGCACATCCTTTATGTATTATATATTTTTAAATTTCAAAATCATAACATAAAACCCTAAAATTTTATAAAAATTTAAATATATATATAATTACAAAAGAAACACTTATAAAATGTATCTAGATAAATTGTTATTACGGCCTATTTGAATCAAGACAACAATTTGTCCAAATTCATTTTTTACATAAAATAAATTTTATATTTTTTTATAAAATCATATATTTGTTTTAAAATTGTGTATATTTTTTAGCTTAAAAATAATAGTATTGTCGAAACCATTTTTTGAAAAAAACGAGGAATCGACTTTAGATTTTGAAAATGAAAATGGAAAACAGGAGTCGCCACCAATCTTTGTTGATGAGGTGTGATCGGGTCACCTCGAAAAGTGGTTGTTTTTAATAAACGATTTGATTTATCAAAACAACGGCTTTGGTCTACGAAAATCAGAAAGATAGGTTTGGGAGTCGGTTACGTACGAGGAAGGATTAGCACCCTCGATACGCCCAAAATTGGTACCTAGTTGATTAATTAGTGTCTTAATGTCGAAGATTTGAAAACTTGGATGAATTTTAAATACGATCCCTTTTTGTTAAAAACAACTTGAATAAATTGAAAAGAATGTTTAAGACTCTCTCGTCTCGAAGTAATAAAATACCGCATCCAGTAAGTTAGGACGCGACGTTTTAAATCCTCGAAAATAAGCTCGTCTTTAAACTTTCATCGAAATTATTATCTTTTGAAATTTAAAAGGATATTTGGTCGTTTTTAGGATTGATGAGAAAATCGAAGCTCAGTAAGTTAGGGCACAATTTCTCGAATTTCCATAGACACGAAATATTGCCTTATTTTGAGAATATTTTTGAATGAAAGCGAGTAACGTACAAATGCGCGTATTTATTTACTTAAAGCAATGATGTACAAATGTTATGAATGACAACAATATAAAACCACAAATCTCAGCACATATAATGACAATACACATGCGTTATTTCAATAATCACATTAAATAGAGATAAAATAAACTATACACAACAGTTCAAGGTAAATAATAAAATAATTCTAAGCACATGATAACCAAGAAAACAAGCTTAAGGTGGATATTATAAAAGCAATTTAAACCGAATAATATAAAATAATATAGGATGATTGATACAAAACAATGTAATATAAAATAATATATGAAGCCATGTGAAATAACTAATTTACAAAACAATTTAAAATATCATACAAGGATTTACAGTAAGTAATATGTTTGAGAAAATTGACATAAATAATATACAAGAACATAGAGCAGTTTAGTATAACAATATATATAAAATCTTGAAACAAATAATATATGAGTCATACAATAAATAATATATACAAAATATGGCTAACACAATATAAACTAAGTAATGCATATATATGCACATAAAATTTAATTAGATAAAATATATACAAAAAGGGTAAATAAATAATAAAGTAATTTAATATAAATAATAACGAAACGTTTCAAATATGAATAAATAGGGTTTAAAACAAAGTATACCAAATATTTTAAAATAATGAAGCAACATCAATTAAAACAATACATGGAATGAATTTAAAGTATAAGAATAATAATTTAAAAGCAAATAATACAAAACGATTTAAAATAATTAATATGTTTACACACTTGACATAAAATAAATAATATATAAAGTATTTAAAATAAACAACCTAAAAAAACTTAAAATGTCATATGAAAATAAAACTTAAAATACGTATGGAAAAGAAAAAAAAAATTAAAAATCAAACAGTTTATAAAAAGGAATTAAAATAGGTAATACAAGTATTTATTTAGAAAAATTAATATATATCAAAAAATGAAATAAACAACAGTAAAACAGTTTTGAAAAGAGAGAAAAAAAATTTAAGTAATATATAATGGTTTAAATTAAATAATATATATAAAATAAAATAAAATCAAAATAAAATATTGTATCCAAATACGAAACAATAAAAAAAAGGGAATTAAATAAACCAAACAGATGAAGGACGAATTTAAAATCAGAGTAAAAAGAAGGGTATAAAATAAAAAAAACAAAAAGGGTGCCTAGGACTAAATTAGAACACGCACAGAGAATCAGGGACTTAAAGAGAAAATATCCTAAACTCCTGATGCGCAGTGCTCCATTCGGGGATCAAAGTGAAATGATGAGAAATTTCAGGGTCAAATCAGGAATATGGAAAATGGAAAAGGGGTTTAATCAAATGGGGCAGCAAGGAGAAGGGACCATTTGCGCAAAATCTCCCTTTTTAGGGAAAATGCGCTGGTCACCCCTGAACCAAGCGACGCCGTTTCATTGAGTGTTTAAAACACCCATTTCCTTATTTCATTTCAGCCCCATTATTTATTTTTTTAAAAGAAAAAAAAAACAGAACCAGAGGTTTCCTCTTCCTCTCCTCTCCACCGACGGTTGGGCTTCTTAGTGGCCACCATACCACTACACTCGGTGATCCTCGGCATGCGAAAAGGGGCTTTTAGCCCCGTTTTCAAACGGGTACAAAGGCCGAACCTTCTTGTTTCGAAGAGAGCAGAAAGAAGCCTTCTTCATCACACTTTTTGGATTCGATTTCAACACCAGATGAGAGGTCTCCGGCGATGATACCTCGGGGCAAGTCAGGTATTTCGTTTTCCTCTTTTTAATCTTTTCGTATGTACAAAATAAAATGAGAAAAAGAAATAGAACGAAATAAAACGAAAATACAGAAATTTTAACACAAAATGAAAAAAAAATCACATCTCAAACGAGGGTTCTATTTTTGATCTGTTTTCTTTTGTAAAGTGTTCGTCAAATCGAGAGAGAGAAAAAAATCTTTCGTTGTTTATTGATATCCCCCTCATTACAATCTGATTTTCGGTGGCTTTATAGCCTAAATACACTGTTTTTTAACACTATTTATTGCTGTTCTCTATTGTACCATTTGCGTATTGCTTTTGTCTTTGTTTCTGCTTGTTTGGCTGCTGTTTTGCTTCTTTTTCGCTCTCTTTGCAAGCCTTCAAGGAGGTGATGGGAGTAGGTGGCTTGTCATTTCAGTAGGTGGCCATTTGGTGGTCAGATCTCGGGCGTCGAGTGCGCTGACGAGTCACGTGGGCAACGACGGACGATGCGAAGGCTGTTGGTACGACACACATGGGCAGCGGCGCCTATGAGCTAGGGTTTCAGGCTTATTGAAACAAGTTTAAGTGTTGTTCCTATCAGGCCATTAGTTTTTCTTTTCTGATTGCATTTGGGCCATTCGGGTTTGGGTTGACTGATTTGTGGGTAATGGTTAATTCGTTGTAAATGGACTGAAACATTTGGTTTAAAATTTGTTTTGTAATTTGGGCTAAGCCTGTAGTGGGCCAGGCGAAAATGGGTCACTACAGCTGTTGTGGGTAATGGAGTTAATGAGACACACAGAGTAGAAAATAAGAAATTACTCGAAAAACGCCTATTGATCCATCTCAGAAGCAGGATCTCCATCAAGGCTGAAGATCTCCCTTCAATTTCCTTCAGGGGTTTTTGGGTTTTCTTTATGTTTTGTTATTTTTCCAATTTTGAGATGTTTTTTTTTTACAATTATGAACTAAATCCCCTAAATACCTAAGGGGGATGAAACCTAAGGATTTTCTGAATTATATGATAAATATTTGGTTTGTTCTTAATTGTGTTATTATTCTTGTGTTAATATTTCAGGATATTAATTCAAGTCGAATGTGCTTATTCAGTGGAGCAAAAGTCCCTGTCTAAGAGTAGATCCAACATAATTAAGCAGAGTTGATTGCAATCCTAGAGATAAGATAAAGAAAATCAGCTGATTAGAGTCAAATCTAATAGGGAAATCTGTAACATCCCCACGCCCGAGACCGTCGCCGAAGTCGAGTTTGAGGTGTTACTAAACTTAATTTATCATTAAACCAACTTTACATCATTTATTTTAATTTTCGGAATATGCAGAATCTCTGCGTCATGGTCGCTTAAAAAATCATATCTCGAGTTACGAAACTCAAAATCAAGATCCGTAAATTTTCCCTGAATCTAGACTCATATATCTATTCACTAATTTTTTTCTAGAATTTTTGATTGGGCCGATTTGTACAATTTATTAGTTAAAGTTACCCCTATTTCAGGACTTGACTGCACTGACCTCTGTTTACTACGAACCACTTTTCTCTCTGTAAAAAACTCATATGATTATGCCGTTTCCTTATCTTGAAACTAGACTAACTCAGGATTCTGTACATATAAAGTACACCTCTTAACTATTTTTGTACAATTTATAGTGAATTTTCAAAGTTAGAACAGGGGATCCAGAAATCGTTCTGGCCCTGTCTCACTAAAACTCAGATATCTTATAAAATATAATCCCTTCACCTATTTTGCTTCTTCCATTTGAAAGTAGACATAATAAGCTTCAATTTCATAACTAATCCGTCACCAAATTTGATTTCTATGATTTTTAGTAAATTTTCAAACTCACATCAGTGTTGCTGCAATGTTCTGTTTTATGGCTAATTTCATTTTCATAAAAGCTTTCATGTACTAGATAACCTATTATCCTTCCATGACATCAAACATAATCTATATTAGCCATTTCAATGACTCATCATTATCAAGCATTTTTTCAACCAAAACACTACCATATCACAAGATTGTTTACACAAAGTAGGTATATTGCTATACATGCCATACCAAGTTTTACAAGCCATTTACCAAAAAGTCCTTCGGATAGTGTGATCGAGCCTTCGACCTATCCCGATTCTCGAGCTGGCTTGTCCAAAACTACAATGAATGAAAAGGAGGGAGTAAGCATAAATGCTTAGTAAGTTCACATGCAAATAACAAGTAACATAACAAAGTCATTATGCCAAACAACATTAGCATAGCATCACCAAAACATATGTCACAATTCTAATCATCATACTTCATCTTACCACATTTTCGTTGTTGTGTCGAGTTTCAACCCGAGAGTTAAGTACATACCTATCCAATATGGCCATTTCTCAACATTACCGAATTGTCACTTACATCTTAAGTGCTTTTCCATTTCACTTGAATTTTACCCGTTGAACACATTGGAATACAACTCGGATACACGGATCATTTGCACATAAGTGCTATATATGTAATCGATCAATTATGTAACCCGCCCATAAGCGAACTCAGACTCAACTCAACGAGCTCAGGCGTTCGCATCCATAAGTGAACTCGGACTCAACTCAACGAGCTCGGATGCCTAGTTACATTTCACGAACTCGGACTCAACTCAACGAGTTCGGATATTCGCATCCATAAGTGAACTCGGACTCAACTCAACGAGCTCGGATGCCCAACAATCCTAGTGACATGTCACTTGTATCCTAATCCATTCCCAAGGTTCAAACGGGATTTTCCTCAATCACACATCCTTGCCGTCTTCCACAGAATACCGAAACCAATACTCGGTAGCCATTTATATTTAACAAGTAGCACATATAATTTGCATATTGTTCAAAAATAACCACAGAGCATATATTTCATGATAAAAATCAGCATATCATATAAATAACATCAATCAACTTAAAAATAACAATTATGTTACATTATTTACACATGAACTTACCTTAGTACCAAAATACAAAGATTTTGCAATTTAGTCCGCAATCTTTTCTTTTCCTCGATTGAGGTCGATTCCACGTCTTTCTTGATCTAAATAACACATTTAGCTTGTTTAATACTCACATTTTCAAATTAGTCCTTAATTCAAATTTTGGCAAAATTACAATTTTGCCCCTAAACTTTTGCATATTTACACTTTTGCCCCAAAGCTCGGAAATTAAATTTCATTTCAAATTCTTATGTTTTAGGACATGCTGATCATTTATTTGCTATTAGCAAGCTCAAATTCCCACTATAACACATACTTATGCACAATATGTACTTTTACCGATTAAGCCGTTTTGTTCGTTTTTACTTAAAACCGAGTAGCACAAGTTGTCTAACATAATTTAAAACCTCATATTCTATCATAAAATATCAAAATACACAAATTTCACCTATGGGTATTTTTCCAAATGTGAACTTTAGCTCAAAATATTGCTATCATAAGCTATACCGATCTACCGGGATTTCAAAAACGTAAAAATCATTAAAAACGGGGCTTGGAATCACTTACTATGAAGCTTGAAAGTTGAAGAAACCCTAGCTATGGAGAGAGGGAGAATTCGGCAGCAACCAAGGAAGATGATAACTAATTTTGTGTTATTTTTCCCTTTTTATTTCATTAAATATCCAAATGACCAAAATGCCCCTCCTTACTAAACTTTCAAAAATTCCTTCCATGTCCTAATTTTGTCCATGAACTTAAAATTGGTCTAATTACCATTTAAGACCTCCTAATTAATATTTCAAAGCAATTTCATACTAAAAACTTCTAGAATGCAAGTTTTGCAACTTATTCGATTTAATCCCTAACTTCAAATTAAGCACTTTACGCTTGGAATTTCTTCACGAAATTTTCACACCATCATAAAATCATATCATAAACATCAAAATAATTATAAAATAATTATTTCTACCTCGGATTTGTGGTCACGAAACCACTATTCCGATTAGGCCCTAATTCGGGATATTACAAAATCCATAGATCGAGTTAATACAATGCTAGGGGTTTTAATTAGAAAGAAATTTCAATTAATCAACCTAGGGTTAGTTGTTCTTAGTCTTGAAAGAGATATTAACATAAATTAGGGGTTTTTATGAATCAAGTCAAGTGAATAAATCATCTAGTTCAGAGTCATATAATAAGTGAAGTCTAGGTGGATTCTTATTTGGGTATTGTCGTAATCAATCGGTTTTCCAAAAAGTATTTTCCTCAATTCATTCTTTGTCATGTTCTTAGTTAAATAATTAGTTTAGTTTAGTTAGTTTAAAAAAATCCCCTTTATTTTCAGGCTAGATAATAAAAAGAAAGTTAATACTAGTACTTCTAATCCCTATGGGTTTGACATCCCAGTCTTGCCATAAGCTATACTACTGTTGGATAGGTGCGCTTGCCTTTATCGTGATAATGTTTAGTTTTACAGGTACGATCTCATAAATATCACATCAAGTTTTTTGCGCCATTGCCGAGGAACTGAAATATTAGGAACACTTGATTTTTACTACTTTAGCCATTTTTACTTTTATTGCAATTTACTTTTTGTTTTTATTTTAAGTTTTATTTACTAAATCTTTCTTTTTATTTTTCCCTGACAGGTGTCTTTAGTTTATGACTAGAAAGAATCTGTCAGGACCTTTATTATTCGGTAATGAGATTGAAGCATCAGCTCGAAGAAACCGAAGAGAAATAAGGCGAAGTCTACAGTATATAGAGGAAGCGCAAGAGGACGAAACTAACATTACCAAAGAGATTAAGGCAAATCAAAATAATCCACTACCTCCTGTGGTAGCCGCAGATCCTGTGAATCAGAATCCTGCTCCTCGTACTATGTATGATTATGCTAAGCCTAATTTAGCTGGTACTGAATCAAATATTGTTAGGTTTGCTGTTGCGGCAAATAATTTTGAATTGAAACCTAACACCATTCAAATGATACAACAGTTTGTTCAGTTTGATTGTTTGCAGGACAAGGACCCCAATACATATTAAGCGAACTTTTGGGAATTATGAGATACCTTCAAAATAAATGGCGTTTCTGATGATGCCATTCGCTTTCGGTTATTTCCCTTTTCACTAAGGAATAAGGCTAAACAGTGGTTGAACTCTCAGCCACGAGGGTCTATCACTACTTGGGAACAGATGACCGAAAAATTTTTACTTAAGTATTTTCTGCCGGCTAAAACGGAAAAGTTGAGGAATGACATCTCTTCTTTTGTGCAGATGGATCTAGAAACACTTTACGATGCATGGGAGAGATACAAGGACTTATTGAGAAGGTGCCCTCACCATGGGTTACAGTTATGGCTTCAGGTTCAAACTTTTTACAATGGTGTAAATCCCTCAACAAGACAACTGATCGATGCAGCCACCGGTGGAACCTTGAATAATAAAACACCTGAAGAGGCTTATAATTTATTGAGGAGATGTCACTGAATAACTATCAGTGGCAAGTCATGATGGCAAAGCCCACAAAAGCCGCCGGTGTTTTTAATATTGATGCGGTCACTATGCTTTCTAATCAAGTAGAGCTTTTAAATAAGAAATTAACAGTTTTTATACTTCTACATAGGTACATCCAGTGATGAGGTGTGATTCAATTGAAGGAGGAGTGTACAACACAAACTTTTCATCCTACAATCCTAGCACAGAGGACGAACAAGTCAATTATATGGGTAACAATTCTATACCTCAGAATAATCCATATAGTAACACTTATAATGCAGGTTGGAGGAACCACCCAATTTCTTGTGGAGTGGTCAAAGAAATCAAAAGCCACCACCCCCAGGCTTCCAACAACCACCTTACTAACGGGAAAAGAAGCCAAACTTAGAGGAGATGCTTTAAAATTCATCTCGGTGTCAGAAACTCGTTTCCAAAACACCGAATCCGCACTCAAAAATCAACAAGTATCGATTCAAGGGATAAAAAATCAAATTGGCCAACTTGTTAAACTGATCTTAGAACGACCACAGGCAGGTTGCCAAGTAACACAGAAACTAACTCAAGGGAACAACTCCATGCTATCACTGTGTTAGACGAACCAGAATCGAGGTAAGAAGATGTGGTAAGTAAAGGTAAGGTTGAGGTAAGTCACAAAGAACCAGTAGATA
Organism: Gossypium stocksii; assembly: GCA_020496765.1. Taxonomy (NCBI): domain Eukaryota; kingdom Viridiplantae; phylum Streptophyta; class Magnoliopsida; order Malvales; family Malvaceae; genus Gossypium; species Gossypium stocksii. Next base: position 17,727,210 of record CM035631.1, on the reverse strand, counting down.
AAGAGTATAAGCCTCGTGTGCCATACCCAAATGTGACAAGGAAAGATCGCACAGACGAACAATTTGGTAAATTCCTTAAACTCTTAAAAAAATTACATATTAACTTACCGTTTATTGAAGCTTTTTCGTAGATGCCAAATGCTATTAAGTTCTTAAAGGAGCTTTTAGCAAATAAACAGAAGTTGGATGAGTCGTCGCATGTGGAATTGAACGCAGTTTGCTCGGCTATCTTGCAAAATAAGCTATCTAACAAATTAAAAGATCCAGGGAGTTTTACGATTTCTTGTTTAATTGGTAGTTTAATTGTTGATAATGCCTTGGCTGATTTAGGGGCTAGTATAAACGTAATGCCTTATAAAATGTTTAGACAACTAGGTCTTGGGAAACCCAAACAAACTAGGATGAGTATACAATTGGCCAATAAAACCATTAGATTTCCTAGGGATATAATTAAAGATGTTCTTGTTAAAATTGATAAATTTATATTCCCAGTATATTTTGTTGTTCTAGATATGGATGAGGATAGCGATGTGCCCTTAATTTTAGGGCACCTCTTTTTAGCAACTCTTAGGACTATCATTGACGTGGGCACAGGTGAACTAACACTTCGTGTAGGTAAGGACACGATTACCCTTTAGGCTCGTGATTCGATTAAGATATCAAGTAAAGAAGATGACTTTTTAAATCCTGTTAATGAGACTAATCACATGGTTCAACCTTCTTTGCAGGACATTTCTCATAATAACATAATGGAGCTACAATCAAATTTATGCAACACGAAAAGAACGGCTCTTGAGGAATAAAGATTATAGATTGATGAACTAGACGAATGGCGGACTTATGGCAAAGAGGAATTCAAGATTCATCACGCAGAACCAAAGTGAATCCATGACGAACCTAAGGTGAAAACAACGCAACTTAAGGTCAGGGACAAGGTATTGTTAGATGAAAAGGACCCTCAAAATGCCACTTCAGATCTTAATACAAATGATGCACTTCCCTTCATGATAGTAAATATCTTTCCCTACGGTACAGTTGAGGTAATACATTCTAAATTTGGCACTTTCAAGGTAAATAATACTCGACTCAAACCTTATTTTAACAGCAGGAAATAAGAGTTTCAACTCCTCGAACCACCGTGACCATACGAAATTAAGCTAAGTTGAGCTTAAACTATAAATAAGCGCTTCTCGAGAGGCAACCCAAGCACTAACACCACTAACGAACTTATTTTTATCTATTTTTCATGTTTTTCTTGCATGTTTTTTAACCCACACGACTTGGACACACAGGCATGTCCATGGCCATGTGGAAACAGAGCCAAAAATCCCCAAATTATAACATGCACACGGCCTGGACACACGGGCGTGTCCTAGGCCGTGTGAAAATTGGAGCTCAATTTTTCAATTTTTAAACAAAGTCAGAGATGAACACGGGCAAGGCACACGACCGTGTGCAAGACACAGCCTAGCCACACGGGCGTGCGGTATGTAACATGAGCGTGGTAAGCATCACATAGGCGCAGGAGAAGCGAACAAAGCACCACATGATCGTGCGATATGGCAGTGTAGATGACACGGCTTGGAGACACGGGTGTGTCCACAGGCCGTGCGGGCTAGCCCCGAGCCATATAGCCGTGTGGCCCAACACGGACCGTTAAACGACCGTGCCAATTTAAACCCCCTAACCTAATTTTTTCACCCTCATCTTCTTCTCCAAACAACCCCCCAAACCCTAGCCGCCACAGTTGCTCCCCCCACTGTCCGGCAACCACCCTAGTCCGCTGTCCAATCTCTTCTCCCTCCACAAACCGCGCAACTAACCCATCTCCCTCCCACTCATATTTCTAATTTTTTCCCCTTCCTCCTAACCCCGAGCTACCTGACCTTCCTCTTTCCCCCTCTACCACGCAACCAAAGCCACTCGCGCCGCACCTCTCACAGTCCATTTTCCCCCTAGCCTTACACACATCACCCACCATAGCACAACACACCTGGCCGACTACCCCTACAGTTCATGCCACCGAACTAAGCCACACCTACAGCCCGCACGCGTACCATTTTGTGCTAGCCCCCCACCGACAGTTACCCCTATTCCGGTCGCCACCGCCCTCATCGGTTATCCTTATTCTCCTTTTACCCTTTGTTATTCTATTTTATTTATTTTCTGTTATTATGACCTATAATATAAATGCATTATTTATTCGCACTGCATTTTTATGTTATATGTTTTTAGCTCATATTCCCTAGTCATTTATTTCTTCATTATTTCTTGGTTTATCTCTACTTCTTACTACCATGTCTATTACAGGTTATATATTCATGAATTTTCATTAGTATTGTCAGGGTCATTTTAAAGCATCTTATAGATTGTTCTTTATGCCATCATTCCATTACATTTTGCTAGTCTACTTCGATGGTTGGGTTGTTTGAGTTTTCATACTTTTTCTCGAATTTAAATTATTTAAGACTATTTAGTTTTGGAACTTATTAACTTTATTTGTCCATTTTATGACTTTATTTATCTTAATAAAAAAATTGCACTTTTCTTGTAGATTTAGGATGACCAACACACGAGGCAAAACTAAGACCGCCGTCTCCATTTCGAAAAAGCGGAAGGGTCCAGGCGCAACTTCTTCGAGTGCCTTTGCCGACACTTACCACCCTCTGCTCCAATTTTCACGAGGCCTTCAGGAAGACTTATTCCAGTTCCTTTATGCACGACCATTAGGAGTGGTCCGGTGTAACGATTGGGCTACCTTAGAGCAGGTCCACCTTGTTCGATTTCACCTTGTCACTACCCCGTGAGATCGGTTCTTTGCTATCATCGAGCCCACTTACATAGAGTTGACCCTCGAGTTTTGCACGACATTCTATTTGTAGCACGTGATGAGTACACAAAACGAGGTTGACACTATCACTTTTCGTCTTGGAGGATTTGTAAGTTACATGAGCATGCCAGAGTTTGGTGCAGCTTTGAGTCTCTATACGAAGAGTTTATGGGCGCCGAGGACTTTCTTAGTCTCTATCACCATATTCATTATTCACCCTCCTGTTTGTAGATAGACCTTACAGCGAGTATTGTTCCTTATGACGCGAGCCACTCAAAGGCGACTACTCTCCCTCCAGCACTTTGATACATCTACGCTATTTTGGGTCATACCCTGGCTGAACGGAGAGAGAGCACGGGCGTCGTGTCCACTACTAATGCATATTATCTTTGGAGCATGGCAACCGGCCACATCTTCGACTTGGCTTATTTTATCGTGCTAGCCTTTTGCCATCAGGCGGACCGCCATAGGAGGGGCCTTATCTATTTGGGTCCCTACGTGACTCGCCTCGCTCGACACTTCAGACTTTTCGACACACTAGAGATGGCTTCTACATTGACCCTTGTAAGCTAGATGTCACCACAGGGCATCTCGAGCATGATTCACATGCAGATGATAGAGCGTCGATGTGGATTCGACCCCCCTCAGTACAGACTCGTTCAATCTGACGACCAGGTTGATCCCGAGGACATTACTGATAATGTCCCTCCCCATAACGAGAATTCACATCCACCATCACCACCACTGAGTCACCGATCCACTGCTGCCACATTGACTGATATTTCTGAGCGACTTACTCGTTTCGAGTGGCAGTGCTTTGAGCAATTCGATAGCATCGATGCCACGCTTCGACAGATTTGCCACCATTTCTACATATCTCCTTCGGCACCGTCGACCCACGAGGCATCTGATGATGAGGACATTTGAGTCCATTTCTATTTATTTTTATTTTTATTTTTATTTTTATTTTTATTTCTATTTGTCTTTAGTTACTATGTTTATCATTTTCCTTTTAAACCCTTATTATTTTGAACTTTGTTTATCCTTATGGTTTTTATCGAGTAATACTTTAATTCTCTCCACAGTTGTGTTTATTTTTTTAAATAGCTAAGAATCATGCACTTCAAGTAGCACTCTCTCTAATTCAGCTTTCACTATTCCAATGATTCCATCCAAAAATCAGGGAGTTTTATTCCTCTCTTTCTCTTATGATTTATGCCTATATTCTTATCTATCTTTGTACATTGAGGATAATGTACATCTTAAGTGTGGGGAGGTTATTTATATCTTTATCAGAAAATCCCTGAATTTTACCTTGTTCGCAAATAACTTTCTCATATGACTATTAGAAAGAAATCTTGGTTGATTTATGATTTTTATTGATATGGTCTGGATTAAATCATAGGTATTTGTGCTTTGATTATTTAAACTTTAAGACATTAGAGAATCAAGCATGATAAGTTGAACTTTTGAAAATTAAAAATTTGCTAAGTTGTTTCCCCAAATTTAGGTATTATCTTGAAGTTTAAAATTCACAGGATTGACATCAAAAGCCATAATTCTTGTGAGATCTTGAGCCTTTAGAGCATATAGTCTTTCTTGCTCACTTTTTTTTATTGCTTATGAGTGTGTCAATATTGATTAGTTATTCTAGAACTTGCTTCGATTATACATTTCGAGACCACACCATTGATTTGATATACGGAGATGATAAAGGCACATAAGTTTTAACCCATTCCCTCCATAAAATACTTACCCTCATAATTAACCATTAGTGAACCCCCTTGAGCCTAACAAACCATTTATTGATTCACCCTCAATATTAACTCATAAGCCTATTTTTGATTCCTTGAGAATTTTCTTCATTTAATTTGATCCCCATTTTTGTTGAAATTTGATTTGAATAAATTGCCTAGCTATTTTTTTATATTCAGTTAGTAAAGTTTCATACTTGATTTGTTCTTAAAAAAACATATACAAAATTTTTTCAGTTGTTAATTTGTCGTTGAGTATATTATTATGAAATTCTAGTGCGCTTGATCTTAAACAGTGTAATTCATGATTAAAAGCTCAAGTTTATGATTATTTATTCAGTGATGTAAATTCTCAATTTTCGTTTTCTTCTAGTTAGGCAATTTTTCAGTTCAATCTCGATTCTAACATCTTTTTTCAGCTTGTGTCTACATTCCTAACCAAAGCCCCATTACAACCCATCAAAGACCTTTTGATTGGTGTATCATCTCAGTTTATAGTGGTGGAGATTTGATTTTCATGCAAGCCTATGGTAATAGCTTTTCATGTTGACTATTGAGTGCTTATTTTTTAAACCCTTAAACACCTTGAGTGATTTGAGTGAATCTTTAGTGAGGATGTCAACTCTGTGTAATTTTGAATTAAAGGTAATTACTTAGATAATGGGAGATACCGATGTTTTTGGGATAAAATACTCAACTTGGATTTTTTAACACTTTGATGTTCTTTTAGTTGAATTCTCAATGTATGATTACTTGTGGATTAGTTTGAAATATTATCAATAAGAATTATAAGTTGAGAAAAATTTATTTTTAATTGTGAGTTAAGGATTTTGCTTGAGGACAAGCAAATGCTTAAGTGTGGGGATATTTGATAAACCTTAAATACAACATATTTTAAACCCATGCTTAGCATATTTTTAGATGATTTACTTTATAATTTAATGAATTTGATTCTCCTAATCCTTTAATTTCATGTTTTATACTTAGGTGAGCATAAGATAGTGAAAAGAGCGAGAAACGGGCCAAAAACGGACAAAACAGGCAAAAATCAGAATTCAACACGGTCTAAACACCTCTACACGGGTACATGACACGCCCGTGTATGACACACAAGCTAGCCACACGCCCGTGTATCACGGCCATATCAACAAGTAATCAAGTTAGTATTGCACACGGCCTGAGCATCTTCACACGTGTTGACCACACGCCCGTGTCCCTGTCTAGCCCTGTTTCAATTCTACTCGGAAAAGGCCAATTTTTAGGTTTTTGGGCATTCTAAAGTCTATTTAAACACCATAGGAGAGGAATTAAGGAGACACACAAATTAGAAAACAAGGAATTACACGAAGAACGCCGATTGATCCATCTCAGAAGTAGGATCTCCATCAAGGCTGAAGATCTCCCTTCAATTTCCTTCAGGGTTTTTGGGTTTTCTTTATGTTTTGTTATTTTCCCCAATTTTGAGATGTTTTCTTTTACAATTATAAACTAAATCCCCTAAATACATGAGGGGGATGAAACCTAAGACGAATCTTTTTATTATTTTCTAAATTATATGTTAAATACTTGGTTTGTTCTTAATTGTGTTATTATGCTTGTGTTAATATTTCATGATATTAATTCAAGTCGAAGTGCTTATTCAGTGGAGCAAAAGTCCCTGTCTAAGAGTAGATCCAACATAATTAAGCAAAGTTGATTGTAATCCTAGAGATAGGATGACGAAAATCTACCGGATTAGAGTCAAATCTAATAGGGAAATCTATAGATCAAGCTAATGCAACGCTAGAGGTTTTAATTAGAAAGAAATTTCAATTAATCAACCTGGGGTTAGTTGTTCTTAGTCTTGAAAGAGATATTAACATAAATTTGGGATTTCTACGGATCAAGTCAAGTGAATAAATCATCTAGTTTAGAGACGTATAATAAATGAAGTCTAGGTGGATTCTTCTTTGGGTATTGTCGTAATTAATCGGTTTTCCAAAGAGTATTTTTCCCAATTCATTTTTTATTGTGTTCTTAGTTAATTAATTAGTTTAGTTTAGTTAATTTAAAACAAATCCCCTTTATTTTCAAGCTAAATAATAAAAAGAAAGTTAATACTAGTACTTTTAGTCCCTGTGGGTTCGACATCCCAGTCTTGCCATAAGCTATACTACTGTTTGATAGGTGCGCTTGCCTTTATCGTGATAATAGTTTAGTTTTACAGGTACGATCTCATAAATATCACATCAAACTTTTGCCCATTTTGACCATTGGACAAATTTATCATTCAATTCCACCATTTGATTTATTTTCACATTTCAATTAGTTAGTAGTTGGCGAGTTTCCATGTTTAGTTGGCATACTTATCACATTCCTTAATTTTAGGAGATTAGTTAGGGGTTGATAGGCTATAAATAGGGTGTGCCCCCTTGTATTCATTCGTCGATTATTTTGCTTTTGAGTTAATAAAATTTTTTGAGTTTTCTTTTAAAAGAGTTTTAACAATCTTTTTAGATCGTGAAATCATCTTCAAGCCTACTTTTGCCAATGAGTTTTTCTTTGAGGGGAAATTAGAGTTGTTTAAAGTGGGTTGTGGATTCATCTTGTTTCTAAGGCTTCTTAGGACTTCTACACGTCACTTTTATCTTTTCCATCTCTTTTCTTTCTTTTTCTCTTATGTTTTTGTTATTTTGAATCTAATTTTTGAATTTACTTAATTCCAAGTCTTATTTCAATCAAGAGAGACGTTCTCCTATCTTCTCTCATCAAGAAACATCCCAAAAATAGGAGTTCTTTGCTTTTCTTGTTGTTCAAATTCTTTTGTTACAAAACAGTTTACTTTTGGCTTAATTTTTCATTCTACTAAATTGTTTTGTTATTTTACTTAGATATTTTTGAAGGCTTCTTTAGAGTTCAAGAATGAGTTCTTCCCTTTTAAGAAACCTTATTTTACTCATTCTTGGACTCCTATTGGTCGCCCTTACCTTTCTTTGATGTTGGGTTTCTTTTTTCATTTGTTTTCTTTCAATTTCTAGTATGCTTTTATTTTTATTTTTGTTTAGATCCTTGTTCGACAGCTTCTTTTTCATCATGAACAATCCAAATGACTCCAAACACCTAGGTTTTCATTGTTCTTGGCTGACTGAAGCTTTTTTTTTAATTTTTCTTGTGATTTCATTTAGTTTTTAGTCTAGGTTCTTCAAACATGTTTTAATCATTTGCATTCACTTTAATGGCAGCCTTAATTCTTAATTCTATCTCCTTGTTTTATTATTACTTGATTTTTGTTGTTGCCCTTTCAATTCTGACTTGGATTGCTTGTATTTCAAGTTGAGTCAAACTCAAACTTCAAGTTTCCTTTCGTTTGTCTAAAGCTCTAAATCAAATTCGCGACTTGGACAAACTTATGATCCTATTCCATGTGTATCCCTATTAGTTGGCATCTGTTTTTTAAGCGTTTTAGGTGTTACTTGTGTCTTTATAAATTGATTTACATCAAAATAGTCTCAACACAAATTTTTTACTCAGAAATTTTTTGAAAAAAAATTCAATGGGTAAACGTTTTCCAAACGATCTAAAAATTTACATACTAATTCTTCACACTATCTTGAAATATAAATAATATTTCCTACAAAAAAAGTAATCAAAAAAGTAAAAAGAAAGAAGAAATTAAAAAATATTACTAGGGCTAAATTTCATCCTGAAACTTTCCAGATAAGATTTACATTATTTGAGGAGGCTCCATTTTAAATTTTGTGATTTTTGGAAACCCGAAACACCTCGAACAAAGTTTATCAAGTTGCTCCACAATATTCGAGTTTTCGAGTTTCAACGATTTTCATTAACTCTTAACATTATGTTTTCATGTGTTTTTGCTTTTTATTGTTCCTTTATGCATTCTAATACTTTATTGTTTCTTGTGTTAGTAGGTATACTTCCTCCATGCAACATAATTCTTTGGTGTCTAGTCGATTTTGGACTTCTAGTGTCACTAGGTTTGCTTTGTGAGTTTGATTCTCACACATTCTGATTGGTTGATATAAATACTTTTAAAAGACTCACAAGATTAGTTATTACCTCATTGAGAGTTTGATTTTAGTTCTGAGTGAATAATGGTGAGGTTTACTTAATTTTTCATTTTAAGTGTAGTGTTCTTTTTAGGCTTTCACAATGACTCATGATACTCATCATAGTAAAGCGAATGATGATTAGAGTGAAAAGCTATAAGTTACCATGAAGAACCCTACTAGTTTCACGATGAAGTTGCAACAAGACCTTTTTTAGGTCAATGATAAGTTTGAGAACATGATTGGTAAATTGCAATAAGAACTAGATGCTGGTCCAAGTTAAGCGAGAGAAAGTTGGCAGGAACTGATTTGATTCATAAGACTAAGGATAAAGTCAGAGTTATTTGGGACTATTTAAAACCCGCCTCAGACCGTAAACAATCATATGCTGATATGGAAAGGAAAGATATTGAGTTTCAGATGGATGATAAAGTGTTTTTGAAAGTCTCGCCCTAGAAGAAAATTGGTTCGACATTGATAAAGTTGTATAAGATTCTAGAGAGAATTGGTCCAGCAGCTTACAGACTAGCTTTGCCTCCACAGCTTGAGAAGATTCATAATGTTTTCCACGTATCGATGCCATGTCGTTATCGTTTTGATCCTTCCCATGTAATAAGTTCAAATGAGATAAAATTATAGCCTGATCTGACCTATAATGAAGAATCGGTAAATATTTTGACTCGAAAAATAAAAGAACTTTGAATAAACGAGTACATATGGAAAAAGTATTGTGGCATTGACACAAAGTTGAGGAAGCTACGTGGAAAACAAAAGAAGCTATGAGATCATAGTACTCGAATCTTTTTTCAAGTAAAAATTTTGAAGTCAAAGGCTATGTTTAGTAGTGCTTTTTAGAAGCACCGTTGACATGAAAAACACCTTTGAAGCAAAAAGGAATGCTAAACAATCAACTTTTGAAAGAAAATTTTGACTTTTCAAAATAACTTTTCCCCAAATAAAGAAGTTAAAATTTTTAACTTTTCTTTTCCAAAAGCAGTTTTTGACAACTTAATTACATCACCCCTCCAACACATGGTACTTTCTCTTCTCTAGTTAATTGCTTAAAAAATATTTAAAATTCATTTTTCATATATTAAAATATTAACAACAAATTATAATAAATTATTTTATATATTATTATTAAAATATCAAAATATTAACTAATTTGAACATTATTTAAATGTTTATTTATTACTTTATAACATCATGTCCTAAATGCACATTTTATTTCTTAAAAGCACTTTTTGACAATAATACTAAATACTGAGATCATAAACCAAACTTTTCAAAAGTACTTCTCAAAATCATTTTTCCAAAGAACTTTTTAAAAGTAATTCTCAAAAGCAAAGCTAAACTAGCCCGAATTTTCTTAAGGGGGAGAGTTAGAGGTGTGCATGGGCCGGGCGACCCAGCCCGGCTCGAAGGCCCGACCGAAATGTGGGAGGGTTTAGGCAAAAATATAGGCCCGAAAAATAGGCTTGGATAAAAAATAAGGCCCATTTAAAAAATGGGTTAGGCCTTGAGTAAGATATTTTTGGCTCGGGCCCGGCCCGAATTATTATTATGTTTTTGAATGTTATTTTCTTGTTATTTTCTCCCTATTTTGCTACCATATTATTATTATGTTGCTACTATTTTGTTGTTATTGTTTGGATCTTGTATAAAACTTATTTTATTATTAATTTTGTTATTATTTTAAAGGCATTTGTTAATTTTGTTGTTATTTTACAGGTATTTGCTTGTTAAGTTGCATCTATCTTAGTGTTATTTAAGTCTACATATTTTTTTAAATTTTATTTTCAATTTGTTGGTAATTATTTATTTTGATTTTTTAGTATTTTTTATGTATTATATATATTTAAAAATTATATAAAATAATATAAAAAATTAATACGGGCGGGCGGGCCTGGCTTGAGTTTTAGCATTTTTATATGGGTCGGGCTTGGGCAAAATTTTAGGCTCATTTTTTAGGCCGGACCCGACCCGAGCCCAATGAATGAGCCTAAATTTTTAGTTGAGCCCGACCTGAACCCTGCCCGGCTCGGCCCATGATCACCTCTAGGGAGAGTTGTAACAGCCTATTTTTCAATGCTGCCGAAAATGGTGGTTTTAAAACCCCATTTTCTAATGATCGAGTCCGTAAATATTGTTGTATAATATTTAAGAATCTAGCATAATTTATATTGAATTTTGGTCCTGTAACTTTACTGAATGGATAGTTAATTAAGATATAATGACTAAATCGTAAAAGCTATAAAAGTTAATCCCTATTGATTTTTATTGGTTAAAAGGCTTGAAAAGTATTAAATCAATGATTGGTTTATAAATTAGGACACTAATGAGTATCGTGGACGGTTGGTGGCCTTTAATTCTATAAAATTTGTTTAATTTATATTATTTGTTAATTTAAAATAATTAAAACATAGTGTATAACATAAAATTAAATAGAAAAATGAATCCGTTCTTTTGCATCATCTTCTTCACACCGTTTCTAAGAAGAAAAGAAGAGGGTTTGAATGTCCTAACTTAGATTGGTAAGTCGTTTTTAGTCCATTTCTTGTAACTTTTATGTTTTTGAGATATTGGGAGCTTGATTTAGTTAGCCCGTGAAACTGTTAAAATTTCTAAAAGTTACCATTTTTGAATCTTGAAGTTTTTGGTACTAAATTGATTTATTTTAAGCTGAGATATGAAAAAGGACTAGTTCGTAAAGTGAGAATTTGTTAGTTTTGAGTTTAGGGACTAAAGTGTAAACATTTCAAAATTTATATGAAATTTATGAAAATATAGACTTTAGAGGGTCTTAAAAGGATGATATTGAGATTGGTTTCGAAATCGAGGCTCAAATTTGAACGTTATGGCAATTTCAGTTTTAAGGACTAAATTGAATAAAATGCGAAACTATAGAGAACTTTTGTTAAATGAAATTAAAATGTCATATGCATGAAATAAGATTTTATAAGGTAATTTAAACTAATAAATTAAAATGAATAATTGTATAGATCGAGATTTCGTTCAATTGGAATATAATCGAGGAATAGAGAAAATTACAGATTAGTTCTGACACTTCAGACATTGTTGTTTTTGTCTGGTAAGTCCATATGGTATATTTATATATGTAAATGAAATGTATGTGTTTTAATTATAAATTTATATTGTGTGAATATACTTTGAATTGTATACAAATTGGTACAAAAATGTGAGAAATGGACTAAATTATAAAGAATTGATCTGATGTGTTAAATGTGCTCGGATGAACATAAGAAAGGATAGGATACAATTGGCATGCCAAAAGGGTTATTTGCGTGTTGTACGGGATATGTAAAAGAGATGATACAGAGTATACTGATGTACGGAAAATTCACTAGTAGTGTTAGGATCCTGCATTTGTTGCAAATTAACAAGTAATAACCTAAAATTATAGTACGAAAACCTAATTGAAATTAAATAACTGAAATAACATAAATTAAATAAAATTAAAGAAGACAATTTAACAATCAAAATTAACTCAATTAAACAAGCAAAAGATCAACTCACATTAGTGTTCCTAATTAAATTCAATATTCTGGTTTTATCGAATTAGCTTTTAACTAACCATTTATTACCTTTCGGCCTCTAACTAATTAATTAATTGACCAATAATCACTTATCTTTCGACCTCACTTTCTTGATCGGGATAACTTATGATTTACTTGGTAAACTTATCTTTCGACCTCGTTTATCCTAAATTACTTCCTACAGTCGTCAATCCTAGGGTTTAATCACACATAATTTAAATAAACTAACTCAGAATCAAACCCTAATTCTTCTGTTAATTGTTCCCACATTCGATCGTTAATCTCCTTAAAGAAATTAGTCACTCATGGATCTAGATGCAATTTTCCCTAAATTCATACTAAACATGCAAAGTAAATAATTAAATAGAAAAAAAGGAATAAAGAAATTGGACCATTTTTATATCGATTTGTGTGCGAAAGCTGAAATTACTTTGACAATTGTGAAGATAATGTCGATTGCAATTGAGAACAAAAAAGAAATTAATAAAAGCTCAATAAACGAAAGCTTGGATCCAAATTGAATCCAAGTTAGAATAAAGGAATTTTTGTTTTTGAAAATAAAAGACTAAATTGAAAGAAAAATTAAAACTGAAAACAAAATCCTAAAAACCTAATCTAAAACTGCTCGCTCGGTCAAGCCTCCCAAACTTAGGTTAAACATTAATATTTATAGCCAAATGTTTTGCCCTAACTAGGTCAATTACAAACCCTAAAGCTAAATAAAAACTGTTGTGCAAACGAAAACATCCTTGACTTATTTTTGCATCTTGTCGCTCCGGTGTCGCTACACCACTGGACATCTGTCACGATACTGTACTTCATATGTGACTTCTTTGGCTTCAAAGTGCGGTGTTGCGACACCACATGCTGGTGTCACAACGTTGCCTTTGTGGCATTCTTAGCCTGAAAATAGTGTCCTACACACTAAATCGATATGTTAGTCCTTCCCTAGGCCTGTATTGGCCCATTAGGTCATTTCATAGCCAAAATATGCGTAAAAACACTTATTTTACTAAAATTAAACATAAGCTACTAAAAATGGAAAACGTAACAAACTAATCTAAAATGACTAGAAAGTAAGCTTATTCAGTGTTGAAAAGACTCTAATTTGCCACAATGAATTGTGGCAAATCAATAGTCACATCACAACGAGGAAACCCCCCCCGAAGTCGCAGTGCCAATTAAAAATTTTGTATTATTTACAATTTGATCCATTTCGACCCCAAGTTAATAAAAGAGTCTTTGTATGCTTGTATAAGGCTTGGAAATAATGATATATTGTTTAATTAGCATGAATTACTTAAATTTAAATATATATTGACATTGAATTGGATATTATCGATTGTAGTTGCTCCGAAAATGAATGTGACACCTTATAACTCGGATCCGATGATTGGGTTGGGTAACAGGGTGTTACACTTAAAGAACCCGAATTCTTAATTTTTTTCTCCTTGTTCTATTGTTACTTTTTCAATTTTGACTTGGATTGTATGTGATTCAGGTTGAGTTGAACTCCAAGTTTCCTTTCTTTCATCTAGAGTCCTAAATCAAATCTGCGACTTAGACAAACTTACGATCCCCTTTCACAAGCGTTCTTATCTAGAATTTTGGAATTGAAATGTTATTTATTTTTCAATGTAACTAATAAAATTGAGTAGAATTTTACTTTAGGGTCAAGTTGTCATTAAAGTTGAAAAGTGCTTTTTAAATTTGGAAATTGTTTTTGTAAAGTTTTGATCGTGTTTAGCATTGCCTTATGCCTTAGGAGGAAATCAAGAAGGGTTGAAGAATTATTGCGAAAGGGATAGACATGAAGATGTGTTTTGATTGTGAGACTAAGTGAGAAAAAAGAAATTTTGTTGGTTAATATTCGTCAGACAATAAACCCCACAAAATTGATTTCAAAGACGAGATGGGTATGTGGACGAGGGTTGAGTGATGTGTGGTTCATGATTGAAGTTTTTCCTTTTTTTCTATGGGGGTAGTTGGAAAGTTTTAGGTTTTTTTGTTTTAAAAGAAGGAAATTGTGGAGTAGACTTTTTTTATTTTTAATATTTATTTATATTTTTAGAATTTTTGTTGTAAATTTGTTTATATTTTTATACATTTTTTGAAAAATTATATATATATATATATATATATATATTTTTTAAATTTATTTTTTATAACTTTTAGAAAAAAGAAAATACTTATCAATTAAATTTATTTCTGTTTTAAAATATTTTTTTAAAGAAAAGAAATCCTTAACATCAATTATCGATTTGTGCAGATGTAGTTTCTTTACTTTTATTTGCTCAAAATTGGTTGATTTACTTTTTGATTTCCTTATTTCTAATTCTTGTTAATTTTTTTCCATTAACTCGGTAAAAAATTAGGTACAATCACAAATTTAATCCCTTAATTTTTACAATTTTTGTCAATTTAACTCATGCTTTTTAGTTTTGCTTTAATTATTAATATATATATAGAAAATTTTAAAAATTATAATTTTTTTCCATACGTGGCAACAAATTCAAGATAGAAAAATTTCCAAAATTTACTATCCGGAGATTTTAACTTGTAATTATCATTTAGCAACAATAAGTAAGGTGTCTATAAGTAATTTAGATTATAAACCATTGAATTTAACTTCAACTTTCAAATCAATCGAAAACTTTCGATTCAATCAAATTACATAATTTAATTTTAATTATTATCAACTTAAGTCACTGTTAAATTATTTTAATGAAATAATTGAATTAACATTTTTACTTTGCATGTTTTTAACATGTCAACAAATTCATACCTAATTAGAATTTTAAAATGATTTTTTTAGGTTTATTTTTTAAAAGTTTGATTAGGTGAAAAGATAGAGTTCCAATTATTTATTTATTTTTAGTGCGGATAACAATATTAGATTAACACTAAATTTTAATGTTAGATTAATATTAGATTAGAGATACTTTAAAATTAATAAGATATCATTTAGGTGATTATTATACATACTTTAAAATAATATAGAAAAAATAAATTATTAAAAATAAAAATAAAAATAATGAAAAATTTTAGAATGAAAAAACAAAAAAAAGGTCCTTTCTTCTTTTTGAGTTTCTATCTTTTATAAAAAAAAGAGTGAGTGGATGTTTTGTTGGTTAGTTTCGGAAGCCAAGAGAGTTGAGGGAAGAGTCGAAAGAGATGGATTTTTTAATAAAAAAATATTATTAAGAAAGTTTTTCAATTGCGTAAGAATAAATTCGTAATTAATTGAATAATAATCTCCAATCTAGTTATTTGATACCAAAATTTGGTGTTTTGTATCATTAATTTGTTAAGAAAATTTTATAAAAAAAATTTAACTAGTATATATATTTTTAATATTTTTATATTTTTATAAATTTTATAAAGAAAAAAGAGTAGAGATCAAATTGATAAATGATGTAAAGATTAAAAAGTTAAATTTTTTATTGTACTTAAACTTTTTAACAAAGTTAATGGTAAAAATCAACAGAGAGATTGAAAATGAGCAAATCAAGAATTAGAAGATCAATTTTAAGCAAATAAAAGTAAATGAACTAAATGCACAAATTGATAAATATAAGGACTATCATCAAAATTCAACCCTTCTTTTACATGCCACGAAATGAATGAAAAAGAAGATTTGTCTTGACTTTGTAAGGAGTGGTGATTAAAATTTTTGTCAAACACCCGTTTAGCATAGGTTCAAACTGTGTTACCCCTAAGGTTAAGCAAAGAAATCGAGAAAACTGAAAAATTGATTCGAACTGATGTATTCGGTTTGACTCGAGTTTTGTATTGCTTAGTTCGATTTCAAGTTGGTCTTATCACTCAAATCGCACAATTTAGTTCAGGTTCAGTTTGTCCACATGAAACTTGTTTTATCCAAATCAAACTGAATGAAAAAAAAGGGTAAACTTCAAAAATAGTCACTTTTGTTTACCTTAGATTACATTTTAGTCACTTATGTTTGAAATGTTATGTTTTACTCACTTACATTATCGTTTTGTCACGAAGTGATCACTCTACCGTTAAACTCCATTACCTCCCTAACGGCAGTCCTATGTGGTAGCCCAAATGAGTTTTAAATGCCAAATTGGATGTCTGGTTGTTGGAATGAAAATAAGTTTTTAATTAAATAAATTTAATTTGGATTGCCATGTAGGACATCTAAGTTGGCATTTAAAATCCATTTGGATTGCCATGTAGGACTACCGTTAGGGAGGTAACAAAGCTTAACGGTAGAGTGACCACTTTGTAACAAAACGATAATGTAAGCGACTAAAATGTAACATTTCAAACATAAGTGACTAAAATGTAATTTGGGACAAACAAAAGTGACTATTTTTATAGTTTACCCAAAAAAATCTATGTTAAATAATAAATTTCAATATTTATATAGACTAATTCATTTAACCCTATTATTATTATTATTATTATTATTATTATTCCATAAGATTTCGATTTAGATTTCAAAAATAAAAAACTTGTCCACAAACCAAATCGAATACACCCTTAATTACTGCATCCCCACCCCTATAAAAAAAAACAAGGATTTCTTCAAGACCCTAAAATAAAACTGATTACATAGGCCGGCTCAAATACATATTTGGTTAATTCTCGCACTAGTCCCTTCATATTTATAATTCTTTGCAATTCAATCCATAAATTCTATCATATAATGGATTTTGAATTTTTGTGTGTGTTTAGATTTCTGGTTGATTGACTCATTAGTCATTGTACTTAATTCTAATTATTATTCAAGACTCAAAACATGGCTTTCTCCCTTGTTTAATCCTCTAATTCAACCATTACTCTAACGGGTAATGCTCTCAAAGTGATTTAGATGGAATGATTTACCAAGGCTATATGAGAGTTTTGGGGATTGGTGCATGGATTGAAGGAGACGACAAGTTGTTCTTTCTCTCTTTTTATTTTATTTTATTTTATTTTATGGAAACTACTTTAATTTGCCAAAATTCTTAATTCTGTATCGTAATTTATAAAAACCGAAAAGTTAGTTGAATTTGATAATAATTCTTGCCCTTGACAATTCAACAATTGATAATCTATTAAAGTCGCCGGAACTGCGTGACAGAAATTGGATTGCTGGTTTTAGCAGAACTATTGGCTCCTGTATACCTTTACAGGCTGAATTATGGGGTATTGCTGGTGGGATGAAGTTGGCTTGGGACTTGGGATGTACTGGGGGATGTGAATGCCATCAACACACCTCTCACTATGATTAGGAGCATCCATGATTTAAGGATTAGACCATAAGGGGTTACCAATTGCAAAATCTACAGAGAATCAAATCAAGCTGCAGACTACATGGTCTTTTTATAGATTTGATCAGCCTCCTTCAGGAATGATGCAGATGGGCAAACTGCGATTAGATTTGTCAGGCTGTAACTAAATTCTTCAGTTCAGGGATTATAAATTAACAATTCAAGTCAACCTTGACTAATAAATAGATCAATTTTTTAATTTTTTGTAATATACATCCATTAAATTATGACAAATTAAAGTGATTCACTTTCTTATATGAAATTTATAAATAAATGATTAATATATTAGCTTTTTTTTTTTTTTTACCAATGCTTTTAGGATCAGATCATTAGTCCAATTCAAAAATTCAAAATAAAAAATCGATTGGATTATTGATTCAATAAAATTTTAAATTGAATCAACCCATTCATACCAATTAATTCAATACTCAACGTATTCTTAATCCAACTGAATCTGTAATATAGCCCAAAAAGAGGCTGCTTTAATTCAGTCCAATAGGCTGCACTAAGGAAAGAAGCGGGACCCAAACCGAAGGCCTACTGAATTCCACAGAGGGTGGACGAGATTTTGGTGCCTCCCTAAAACCCTATTCACGCTGCCTTCACTCTCTACACCCCCTCCATAAATCTTCACTCTTCTGGCTGCCACTCTTAAAAAACCTCGACAAACCCTAAACAGCATTTCGCAGAAGCCAAAACCAGCCTGTAATTCTGAAAATGTCCGGTTCACTGGACATGTCTCTCGACGACATCATCCGAAATAAAAGCAGATCCGAAGGGCATTTTCGTGATTCCCGACGCAAGCCACGTGCACCCGCCCCGGGACCTGATCGTCGTGTCTCCATCCGCGACCAGCCAAGAATCAACCCGTATCCAGTCAGACCAGTAAGTTCCTACGCTCCAATGACAAAAACAAATAAAATATGTAGTTTTAAGTATTATTTTTCAATAAATAAACAACATCTACTTTGTTTCGTATGTACATATATTCCGTTGATGGAAATTGAAAATGTAAGCTTTTTAGTGAATTTTGCGATAACATTTTTGATAAATAACCAGTCATTTGAATATAGGGATGCATGCTCTCTCTCTCTCTCTCTCTCTCTCTCTCTCTCTCTCTCTCACACACACACACACACACACACACGCACGCACGCACGCACGCACGCACACTTGTTTTAACTTCTAATTTATGAAAGTTTATTTAACTGTTAAGTCTATACGTGCTTGCGAACGCGTGTTCTTCACGCGCGCGTCATGCTGCAACTGCAGATGCAATTAGAGGTGCCCGCATGGCAGGGACAGTTGGTTTCGAGTGGAGCACTGGATGTGGAGGCGAAGCTATATATATCGAACTTGGATTACGGTGTTTGTAATGAGGATATTAAGGTTGTTTTTCCTTTCCTTTTTTCAATTGTTTGTTTGCTTATTATTAGTATGTTGTTATACTTATTCTAGTATTTTTTCCAATTGCGATGCGTTGTTGGTTAAAGAAAAATGTGGATTGATGTGTTCAGTTGCTAAAAGAATATGATTTAGGCTATCATCGGAACAGAGTAGTTGTTTTGGTTGTGAGAAATTATATAGAGGTTCATATTGCATGGTGATGGAGAATCTGTAATATGGGTGTTTGTCTATGGAGGCCTGATGAGTTATCTTGAAAACATGTTTTTGTTAAACAAGATTGTGGATTTGTGAGTTTAGTTGTTAGAACAATATGATTCAGGATCATTGGATGTGGATTAGTAGTTTATATTGTGAAAAATAGTACAGGTCGATGTTGCATGGTGATGTGGAATTTGTAATGAAGGTGATCATGAGAGCGAGTCGAAGTATTTTTTTAGTACTTCCCTAGTATGGTTCGGGCAG
The DNA here is from genome assembly GCA_020496765.1 of Gossypium stocksii. Taxonomy (NCBI): domain Eukaryota; kingdom Viridiplantae; phylum Streptophyta; class Magnoliopsida; order Malvales; family Malvaceae; genus Gossypium; species Gossypium stocksii. The sequence goes on along the minus strand of CM035631.1, from coordinate 17,707,869 downwards.
AAGGAAAGTGGGGTGTGAAAGTTGCTAGTTATGATACTAATATTTCAGTTTAGTTGTTTGTTGCAATCTGAGATGGTTTGCTTAAGTAATGCAGGGGGAGTGGCTTGTATGGTGCTTGAGATTGTGAAGATCGTTATGATAAATATAAATTTAAATTCATGGAAACTGTCAGTTAAAGACTATCGATGCATATTTTAGTGGAAATATGGCTAGAAGCTTCAATGCTTTTTCTGATATATATTTGTATCCAACGCTTGCTTTTAAGTCTGAGTAATGTAGGTGGTGTTAGTGATTTCTGACAGTTCAGTATAGTAATGCATTGGGACTCAGTTATATAGCAGGTTGAGATTGCGGAGATGGTTGCAAAAATATGAGTTTGAATTCCTTGAAACTGTCCATTCTTAATTTACTGGAAACATTGCTAGAAACTTCAATTGTCTTTTGAATGTATTATGCTTTCTTCTATTATCTTTTCTCTGTAATGTTATTCTGGTACAAGGAACAGTTGGCTGTCTTCTTTCAGAAGGTTGTTTGCTAGTTAAGATAAAAATGGTGCTGCAGAATGAGGAATATGGGAGTTGATATTAGGAGATGACTTATGATAATATGAATTTGAATTGATTGAAACCATTTTTTATGGTCTATCTATGCATATTTTAGTGGAAATACTGCTAGAAACTTCTCTCCGCAAAGTACGGTACCTATCCTGCGGCTTATTTTTCGTCCCAACCAGCTTTTTGAGAACAAGGTTTACCTTTGTTGTTGTTCTGTTTGTTGCAAATTAGAGGATTTATAGTTATTTGTCCGGTTTTGTCATAGTGGCTTCTTCGATTTGTAGGTGCTTTTCTCTGAGGTTGGTGACTTGAAGAGGTACTCAATTAATTACGATAAGAGTGGAAGATCAAAGGTATCTACTGTTGTTCAAGTTTGGAGCCATTTTGAAATGTTTCATAGTTGCTGATCTCTAGCCTGCCCGATCTTTTTTTCTCTACTGCTGAAAATGCTTAATATCTATTTTAGGGAACTGCAGAAGTCGTCTTTTTCAGACAGGCAGATGCTTTGGCAGCTATCAAGCGATACAACAATGTTCAACTTGATGGAAAACCAATGACAATTGAACTTGTGGGAGCTAATGTGGTTATGACTGCGTCCGTCCCCCCGACCAAAAGCGGCATTCTGAGAGCACCAAATATGGCCTCTAGAAGGTCTGGTTTGCAAGGGTTTTTCGTAGCTATTTGCATGATAATCATTGTCATAAGTCTTCCTTTTCATCAATTAACTTGGTATCTTGAATCTACTTAGTTGTACCTTGAATGTTCTGTTTGGTCCATGTGCTAACTTAGGCAACCTATCTTATTCAGACTAGAGAGTGAGTGTTGGATACAAGAATGTGTATGATAGAAATATGGTCAGTTGTTTTCCATGTATTTGTAGGATTGTTCCCTCATAGCCATGTTTGAGTATGTTTTGGATAATGGTATTAGATGCAAGTATTTTAAGAAAAACGAGAAGTTTTGGGATGCCAGATAACATGGTAGGTAATAAACCAGAGAGACGAGATGGGCACTAAAGGATGGTTTGGGCAAAAAATTCGAAAATTTTCATGGAAAACTCGCTTTCATGATATGTTGTTCGGATTTGGATTTGGGTGAATGTTGAATATGGGTAAGTATATATTTAATTTGTCTTTATATTTGAAGAGTCCTCGAAGACTCATATTTTCATACTCATATTTGGTTATTCGTCGTCAAATATGATAGTTGGACGTGGGCAAGGATATGCCAATACTGATTAAGTTAAGACTCAAACATGATGTTGTTTGTTCCGGGGGACAGGGATCTAGAAAAGATTGGTGTTGGAAGGGGATGGGTTCGTGGTGGTGTCAGCCGCAGATTTGGTCGAGGACGTGGACATGAACATGAACGAGATGGACCAATTGGTAAGAAATTATCTGCAGAAGATCTTGATGCTGAGTTGGACAAGTACCATTTAGAAGCTACAAGAATTAAATGATGATATTTTGCTTGTTCCATTACTCTTTGTTTTTGAGGGGAAAAAAACAGTAGTGGTTATTTCATTTGTTCGATTACTCTAGTTTTTTGAGGGGAAAAAAGAAGAGGTATATGGTTGGAAAATGGTCACTGACATTAAGAAGGTTGAAAGTGCAGATTCTCTCGTGGTTTTTATTTTTCTCGACTTCACTAGGATAAGTTCTTAGTTTGTATAAAAAAAAAAAAAGTAATTAAATGAACTTTTCATAAATTTAGAATTTTGTCTTTATATTTTTATTTCAGGATTTTAATTTTTCTGTTTCTTAGATTTCAAAATTCAATTCTACTGTTAAAATTTTTAAATTTATTAATGTAAAATTTTGAACTAAGAATATTTTTGTAGTCTTGTATTGTAGCTAAAAAAGATAATATAATAAATGTGAATTTAACAAAATAATTTTAACAGTAAAAGGTTTAAATTTTTAAAAATAAAAATATAGAGAGAAATTCAAATTTATGAAAAAAATTTATGCTATATTTTAACTGAAAATAAAAGTTTCCATGTTAGTTTTAGGATTGTTTTAGATTTAGCATTTGTTATTCTCAAAAAATTAAAAATAAAAATTATCATTTGTCGCAAGATTGATTTATATAGACTTATGTATCAAAATACCCTATTGAACTCTACTATGGCTTTAACTTGTCCGGGAAATAAAACTCAAATCTTTTGAAAATTAATGATTTAACTTTTACATGTTAATTAAAAATAATTTGAATAGAATTTTTTATTATGAAAAAGTATTTTTAAAAGATTAAAATTAAAATAAGACACATGATTTCTTAAACATGATTGTTAATATATTAAATAATAATCCATTTAGTATAGTGTATTAGCAGCACACTTTTTATTTTACAAACAATTTTAAAAAATTACCACATATTTTTTTAATATTTTACGTGCCAAATATTATTCCATTTTATAATTTAAATTCAATATTCAGTATTTCAAATTTTCTTCTACCACTTAATTTTTTTAAGGAAACTATCCATGGTTACTTGAAATTCAAATAAATTCTCAGTTTTTAAATTTTAAAATTATAATTCTTTTTAGTATGTTATTTCTTAAAATAATAAAGAAGAAGTTTCATGTCAAAAATCAAAATCTAGTGCTATTAATGCCAATAATAGCCAATTTTACACACCCATGAGTATAATTATAATAGCAAAATATAACCTGACAGCATTTTAAACAAATTTCCATTAATATCGTCTTCGAGTTTCTTTTACACCAACATACAATTCCACAAATAAATAATGAAAATGATGGATGAGAATGCAGGAATTTAAAAATTCTTCAAAGAGATTAGGGAAATATTTTACAGAAATGATTTTCAGTGAAGATTTATTATACAAACAACTCATAGAATAGAACAATCAAAACTTATACATGAAGCAAAATTCCCAGCACAAATTTTACAATAAGAGCCAAATTCACATATTTACATTGTCAAAATTATGTAAAACACTTAACAGGTATACTTTGGAGATGCACCTTAAAAACAGACATCCAAGGTGATACCTTCACTACAACTGGGATAGCGTTCAAGGTCAAAACTCAGTCCTATATCTAATGTATCCTTTGTCCGGTGACAGGCCTTCCTGAGTTAAGTCGAGGTTTTCTTTTATCACTAAGGATGGCCTTCAAAAAGTAGCCAACCATGAACCATATGAAGTTAAAAAGGAAGGCCATGCATAATCTAACTATGAACCAGGAGGAGTTTCTTCTAGTTGCCCAGAAATTCTTCGGCTTTGTGTCAAGTACATGAATAACTGTTCAAAATGAATCAATATATATTATTACAATGAGCAACCAACACAGGGTGCATTTCAGGGATTATTTCAAGTGACTTGAAAATGAAATAGTATTCAAATTTTGATTTCCGATATTCCAAATAATTGAGGAACAACTATTGATCTAAAATCCAAAGTTAAGGAGCAGGAAGGAAAGGATGGTTTAAATATTTTAGCAATAACCGTATGATGAAGGAAAGGATGGTTTAAATATTTTAGCAATAACCGTATGATGAAGGAAAGGCATTGTTTGATTCAAACTTACAAAATAAATGAATGAATATGCATGAATGGACAACTTTATGGTGACTAAACTTAGATGGTAATACCTGTAGATGTGTTCAATGCCATGAAACTAATAGCTCCAGTCACTCCATTTTTTTCCAGGCATTCCTGCAATTTTACGGTCTCAAAATTAGCACCAATCATTATATTACCTACAAAGTCTAAAAGTGCATTAAATAGTGTCTCAACTCGTAGATGGACATAAAGTAGGCACTAAAAGTCTCACCTTCTCTACTTTTATAGCAGATCTAGGAGCACATGCAGCAGTGTACGAATACTTTCTGACATCTGATCACAGCTCTTAACTTTAATTGTGAGGGAGCCAGTCTTGGAATTTCTCACACTTAGCCTAAATTTGAAAATTTTGCTCTTTGAAGTTTTGAACTACCTTATGATTTCAGACAATCTTATGCAGGTTAACAGAATCACATGCATCAACAATGGACTCGAAAAATCAGGCCAAATGTTGCCGGTTTGAAAAACCACGAGCGAAGGAATGTTGGGCTAATGAACACTGCAGGATGCAGGAATGTGCATTAAAATTGGCAAAGAATCATCAACTACGACTGAGCTTAAAGATCATTTGACAGCTGAAATATCCCGCACATCTGAAGATATGGATTCTCAAGCAGCTTTTCATTGTTACTCTGTAGATTCGGCACACAGAATAAAGACTTCAGTAACAGATAATAGTAGTTACAATAAAGCATGTAAACCGCATACAGAAAACAATGGATAAAATAAATAATCAACCTTTACTATCAGCACTTCAAGAAATGGACACTAATAAAATGTTCAACTGGAACATAAGCGAACTATATGTTGCAGTCATGTTATCTAACAAAAAGTACAACAAAAACAAACCAACGAGTGGAACAGGGATCAGCTGACCCCAGCATAATCTATACATATAACAAGGAAACTGATTCAAGTAGAAATGTAGTTGGCAAAAAAATTGCTTCTTACATAAGGTTTAATCAAAGTTGAAATTAATTACACAAGGAAAATGTAATGGAAGTGTTTCTTTCCAGTGAAACATGCCATTATAGGGAATTTGAAACCAAACTAACCTTCCATATTCATGCAGAATACATTCTCAAACGTAAGTGCTTTTTTATTGTGATAAAGTGACTACAGAAAATAGAGGACTCACTTACCTGTTGAGCTTTAAAAACCAGCTTTTGTAGCATGTGTTGGTACTTTTCTGGTTTTTCGGTCATCATTCTCTGCGAGGTTCCCATACTTGAACAGTTTAGTGCAAAAGCATAACCACGAGTGGGAGGGAAAATAAGAGGAACAGAAAGAAAATAAGAAAAATGGGGACACAAAATACAGCTTTCTTACCTTCAATAGGAAAGCTGAAGAGTAATATGCCACCCTGGAATCAGTATCTTCCAAAAGTGCCCTGAAAGAAAGAACAAAAAAGAATGCATAATTATGGCATGCCATTAGGTAAGCTTCTGTCAGTTCACTCTTACGAGCAAAGAAATAGAGTTTACCTGAAAAAATCTTCTCCGCCAACATCCTGAAAAGCTTTAGGATCTGCAGTACATTTACCAATTAGAAGTAAAAGAAGGGTGGCCCGAATATCGGAAGTAGCACCAGGTATGTTCCCTCTTCCTTTGCTTCCAACAGCAACACCTAGAGCAATGTTGTCTGTTGCAGCACCTGCAAGTTGAATCAAAGGCCAATATAACAGAGCTGCTGGTACACGTGCAACTAATTGCATTGGCACAATGGCTTGTCCTCGGCGTAGTGATGCAGCCATAGAAGCTATCTCATGTATTGGAGAACTACCGTGGTAGCCAGATTTGCTATCAGTTTCTTCCATTAATTCGTCCCAACTACAGCTTGCTTGTTTAGGTAAGCGCTCAGAATTACTAGTATTTCTAATTTCATCTGTGCGGGTGAGAACTTTAGGTTGCTTTATTCCTTCACCAAATGGCATCACAGTTGAATGGGGAACTTTCAAGCACAATTGAGAGAATAGAATGTCACACATCTGTTCACCAAAGAGAAGAGAATAGTGACTCTTAAAGATGCTAAAGAGGAAATGGTATTACATATAAATCACAATACATAAATAATGGTGAAAATCCTTAAAATTTTGTGAAAGTGAAGTGAACAATAAAACCAGCTAATCAATTAGGATTTTGATCAAAGATAAAAGAGGAGCATGAGGGGCATTTTACTCCAACAAATATCCAAGATGGATCTTCTTACCCTTCATTAAACATTGTTTAATCATTTGAAAAAAAAAAAAACCCTCACTAAAATTTTGTAAGATGGTTTTAAAGTTCTCCAAGCAATTTATAATTATATACCTTTAAAATGTTTATGCGGTCTGTTTCATTTATAGCTACCAAGGACAAAGCACGGCTCATGATGTCAATCACCGCATTTGCTTTCTCAAGTCGAGAATCACTATGATCGGAGCTAAAATCTGTATTGCTTGACTTTTGCATTTCACTCTCATCTAACAAAAATTTGCACCGCATGAGAAGCCTTTCCAGAACAAATAAGAAGCCCCACCTAATATTGTTGTTTTTTGACTTCAAAAGACCACACATCAGCCAGATAGACAAAGGTATGTCAGAATGGTCACAGAAATCATGAGCACCGGCATAAGCAATTTTATTCTGCAAGCTCTTGATATTAGACCATATACTCCCATTCCTTGACTCACTTATTTCAGCAATAAGCAGATCTCCCAACCAGATATATCCATTTTGGCGATAAGAGATTCTATCAGAATGAAGAAGAGAATGCAATATGGTCCAAGCAAGCTTTGCTTTCATTCCAGCACCATTTTGCACAGATGAACCCTCAATATCATCCATGAACTTGTTGGATTTAGTTATCTGTTTCAGATGCAAGAACTCCTTGTCCAAATGAGTAAATGAACTTATTATTGCATCCAATTTCTCTGTAATATTTCCCAACAGCTGCAAAGGAAAACGAAAAATAATCAGAAAGCATACTTGCAATACAAGGTCAATTATCAATTTAACAAAACTCTGCAAAATGCAAGTAGAGATGACGAGAGCCAGAGGCAGAATTTAACATGATAATTCTAAAAAGGATCTCCCCCTCCCCTGATTAGCTATCAATTTCAATTAAAAAAAAGCATTTAAAAACATTTAATTAAACCAAAAAATTCATCATACTTATAAAATTTTCCCAATTTTGCACTATTAAATGATATTTAATGAAAATAGCAAAAATATTCATGAGACATTACCATATTTAATCGCTCACTGTTAGGGTATCTAGACAATGCAGCAGAAATTGATCTTCTCAAAAGCTCCAAAATGCCTTCCACCCCCAGCTTAATAGAAATATAAAAAGCTTCAGGTGCATCAGCCAAAGCAAGCAGCGTAGCAATGGGCTGACTCTCATCATGACTATATTCAGAAGCTCCTGTCGATATGCATGTTTCATTTATTTGATGCAAAACATAGTCGAAAAGCACCAAATATAGATGTTTTCTTTCTTCTCTTGTGGTTGCCAATGAATACTGCACATGTTAATTTAAAAGAGAAAACATACATGTTAAAACATTTCTCAATCAATATGGATAAGTTTTCGAAAGCATTAATACAATGAAAGGAAATATAAATAAGGATCAAGATTTAAGACCACCTATACATGTTTCATTGACCTCCATATTTTGTGAAGTACTGCAAACTCATAATGGAATTAGTGATTTGACAATCATCAATCTTTCCTAGGTTCAACAACTTTGTAAACAAGCACATTGCGAGTCGATCTTATTTCTATACATGACCATATCAAACTAATCAGCATACCTCAATGAAGATGAAATCAATTCCTCCAATCAGGTCAACCTGGTCAACAAGAAAGCTTGCAGCACTTGTGATGGATGTAGTAGCTTCATCAGGTACTTGATAAAACATGTTTGTTAGGATAGAAATAAGCTTGCAGTGGACAAGTTCAGCCCAGGAATTAAACCGGCTAGTCTCTACAAGTGCCTTGACAACCTAAAGACAAACACAAATGAAGAGATCGTAATGAGACGGATTTATTGCCACAATAATACTAAGTTACAATATATTAAGCTAAAACCTTTTAAACAGACAACCATAACTGTCTTAAAAATTTCCTCAAAAGGATGTCCAACCAAATATTAAGTCAGATTTGATTGGAAGACAGTAGTAGTATGGTTTTGAGAGAGACATTGTGGAAAGGAAGCATAATGGTGGAAAAAAGTGAAAATTACCATTAATCAATTCCAAAAAAAAAATCTTAAGTCTTTTTATGACACTGATTCTGTTTCCAATGAGGCAAACCAAATATCCATTCCAAACTGAGGGTGCATAATGCAAAAGAAAAAGTGGAAACTAACTAGGGTCAATAAACTCATTCAGCATATTCAATTTTTGAACAAGACATGAGATTCTCTACCCAGTGAGAGATACCAAATACCTATCCCAATATTCTCAGAACCCATACAGATAGAAATGAATCACATATCTAGCAAATCCTACAAGCCTCCAGTCATGCAAGACCACTATGTAGAGAGAAAAATAGAAAGAAGTGGCATCAAGATAATCCAGAGGAATTCTAATGCTAAGATTACATATTGCATAGATTGGCGGTAGAAGATAATTCTTCCAAAAGAGTTTAAACTATCTTCTGAGGAACTTGGCTCAGCTAAAGCATGCCCCAGAAGTTTAACATGGTAGAAGCAATGGTGGTATGATATCAAGGAATAATTTTTGGTACACTGCCGGCGGAGTTTTTAGACACCACAAGCAGGGTCAAAGGGGTTGACAAGTGTCCTATAGGGGTATAGCAAAATATTAAAATAAAATAAATATTTAAAAAAAGACACATGGCAATTTTTTAAGGCTGCTTGTGGAATAAAAATAATATACTGCCAGTGTACCAAATACTAACCTCAATATCAATTGGGAAGATCAATAACTCGACTAGGGTGTTTCAATTTTTTTCATTTTTATGTTTAAGGATACTGCCAGTCTGCCACTTCTACAGGACAAGATGCTTTCAAATATGGAATACATATACTACACACAAGTGAACTTCCAAATTTCCTCCACTTCCATACAGACACAAACACAGAGAACACTCTCATTGGTTAACTCAAGGTGCAAAACAATATCGTAGCTAGGCAGGGAAAACTGACTCACCCTAATGTCAAGCCCTTTTAATCGATTTCTCCGGATTTTGCCTCTATCACAGACAAAATACAGTAAGCAGCTTAGAGCAGAAGCCCAGACAGATTCTTCCTTCTCTACAGTCTGCAACAAGTATTAAGGGCATGAGACCATAAAGAATACTGAGGATAAATACAAAAGAATGGTAATAGTAATTTTTTTCTCTTTCTTTCTTTTTTTTTTATTAAAAAAAAAAGGTGCATGGATGGGACATTCATTAAATCAAAGCAGCCAAAGCACACAATATTCAGTTCAAAGACTGCCTGTACCTGAACAAGAAGAAGAAGTATCTCATATAAAATGTCTAAAATCCAAGATTCAAATTTATCAATGGCTGAGGAGGTGCCCAACTTCTTGGCAGAATCTATTGTTCTTATCCCTTGCATGGTAAACTGATCTTCACTATTTAAAAGCAATTCTTGAGCATACTCTTCTTCAATTGCAGATTTGTCATCATTTACCATTGGCTCCAATAAGTGAGCATGGACTCCAAGGTTTATAATTAAATCAAAAGCACGCACCCTACAAGCTGCTCTTGGAGAACTAAGCATTTCCTGCTAGAAATTTCATTATAAAAAGGTAAGAATTAAGAGATGCTCTAAAAATGCTTAAACAATAAAGAATTGAAAATGTAATTGACACAAACCTCAAGCATAGACAGAGTAAGGGGAGCAGCAACTCCAGAATCCAAGACATACCTAAAAACAGAATTTTCAACAACTGCCTCCATACTAGTCACCAGATAGAAACTTAAAAGATAAAAACAAGCATAGGAAGAAAATGAAACAAAATCAATCACTAAAGTTTTTTTACTTATTCACTTTAAGGACTCTGCTATTTTACTCATCCACCCCCATATTTAAATGAATAGAAAGGTCAAAAAGAAAGATTTATAAAAATTGAAATTCAGGACCAACCCCTTGGTGATACTTATAATAACCTACTCTTGTAATGGATCAGATTTCTGGGAAAGAAAACTCAACAATACTTTTAAAAGTACCGGAGATTTCCACTACTTATCCAAAGGTGATTATTGCGCTATCAACTAAATCTTGGGTTAATATTTCTTCAAATAGTATTGTCTTTTCAATTAATTTTCATTTATCTTCATATTCAATTTAAAATCATTAAATTAAATTTGAACCATAGATTAATTTTAAGGTGAATCATCTTTCAACAAAATAGAGAAATCTCCACTATTTTATGTACTGGAGAGGATGTTTACCCCAGTTAACATCTAAATGATATTTTACAGAAAAATATTGTTAAATAGCATTGATTTAGTGAAAAATTCCAAGTGCATCATAATACCATGCGTTTGTGATTGAAGGATAAAAGAAAAACAAGTTTTTCACCCTCCAAACAGGGATTGTATTGACATAACTTATGCACCTCAGGCTAAAATCAGCACCATCAACCAACCAGATCTAATATGCAGAAAGTAACTGGAAGAACTATTGAAGCATTAATAATGTGTCTATAAGCAGGGCATGAGAGAGAGAGATGGTTAAATGTATGGCCAAAATAAAGGACAAAAGAGGTCCAAGAAAAGAAAAATACAGAAACATACATGTCAATGACCAGCTTAATAAGGACGCTCACAGCCACATCCATTGACTGCTTTCCACTGTTATAACTTAATCTAGAAGATACTGTCAAGGTATTAGCACTTCTGGAAGATGTCTCAGAGCAGACAGCAGCAATAACCTCGGATACCTCAGCAGGATTTAATTGCAGAGGTTGTTGTTCACTAAAGCACACAAACATATTCTATGAGGAAACAAAATAAAAATATGCTGGAAACCTCTAAAAAGAACTACTCAATATGAGCGTTCCAGGAGCTCTAATGTTACACAAAACATTACACAAAATATTACGGAAGTTCTAATTCTTTTGAAATAGAGCAACGTTTTGTGTAATTAGGTAATATTTTCTGTAATTAAACATTACAAAAGTTGTAATAATTTGTGTAATTGGGTAATGTTTTGTGTAGTTGGAGCTAATAGAAAGCTTATTTTAGAAAGCTCATCCCAAAACTTTTCATTTTGCAACTCATCAATGTTGTGAATTGAACTTTCAAAATAAATACAACTACCACCAACTAAAGGATGTCAAATTGCACACCTGTAATGACGGTACTGGAAAAGTGGCCGGGCACGTGGGCGAAACATGCTTGCTGGAGAATCATCCCTGCAGAAACATCAAATGCAGAATCCAAATTGTTGTCACACAACTTTATTCAAAGTTAAGCCTTAAAATATGCGTAACTAATTCGCTATGTCTCAGGCTATTCAACTTAACCAAATTGACCCAGTAAAAACAGTCATAATACAGTTAGGTATAGAAAAAGTTTTATTAACAGCTAGAAGACTCTTTAACATTTAACTTGAAAATCCGGTCTCTTGAAACCACTGCATTAAAGCTACCCGTTTACCACCTTTACCAGCCATTCAAATGTAACTAAGTTACGTTTGGCACAGCACAACCATATCAGTCATACTAATAAAAATTGAAAGGATCCATATGCATGGTGTGAATAATATAATGGTAAATGAGACTAAAAATAAAGCTGTCACAGCAATAATTTGAGAGAACTGAAGCGCATGCCATATTTGACGAGGTCCTCCTTTACTGCGTTTTAATGCTGTTATTGCTCTCAAGTGGGAGTGAGCTGCAGCAGAATTGGTAATTGTTGTGACTGATGAGGGCTGTAAGAGTTGATCAAGATAAGGCATATCAGCAGTGCCAAAATATTTCCATGGTTGACCCTTCATTTTAGCTTCCATGTCTCCAACAAGTAAAGCAGCAGCTCCTACTTCTACAAAATTATGTGTTCTCATGTCTTGAATATTCACGGACCGATCGCTGTTTTTTGATACAGACTTTTTAAGCGTTAAAGTTGTCTTAGAAGCAAAGGAACACATGAAAGAACAAATATCAATAGCTAAAACATACTAGTGACTTATAGGGGGAGAAAATAATGCCAAAGAGAACTATTTCAGCAATAGAGGTATGCACAAAATCAATTACCTTTCAGAATACAATAATGACGACTGATGATCCCCAAGCCAGCGCCATTTCAGAACATCATGTGCAAGATATTCAGGATTCTCTATTCCATCAGCTTCCTCAACGTTCGACAAGTTTGAAACAGATAAATTTGTAGCATCTTTCTTCTCTGAAGATTCTCCACCGTTCACAGGGCTTAGCTGGGAATTGAAAGATCTACTCAACAAAGATGAAAGTGTAGGAAGCGACTGTCTTGAAGCCAAGGTAGCTCCAGCAAAGGCTGCAGGCTGGAATGACCGCTTTGGAATATGTTTAGCCAATAGGGATCTCACATAATTTAACGATTTTACAAGTGCCGCAGAAGCAAAACTAGATACAGGCAACGAAGGCGAAGCACTTGCAGAAGATGTTGATGTTGTTGATGAAATAGATTGTTGATTTAGTGATCGAGACCAAGGTGGCAACCGTCGATTTAGACTAATGTCACATTCAGCAATTAAGTTTACACAAAACTGATCTATTTGCAGCAGCGTCTCCTCACTGGGCTTATATCTGCAGCCAATAGAACAAACAACGAAATCCTAAAAACAAAAGAACAATATAAAATAGAATCTACAAATCTAAGAAACTCGGGTCTTTATAAATATTTCCAGTCAGTCTGAAACTGGATAGAAACCACAGCAGGTCCTAATTTACAAAGTGACTAACCTAATTGTATGAGCACCTGGTAGGTGTCAATTCTGGTACACATACCAATATCATATGCCAAAACCAACAGTCCAACACTTTCCTGTTCTACAACAAATAAAATGTAGTGAAAACACAAGCTCACAGCAAGAATAACATACCTTAAAAGGTACCGCTTCAGGAGTGCCACGCACCTTCCCACCACAGCTGGGCTGTCACAAATTATATTCAGATTAGCAGCAAAGAGAGACAAACACTGCACCAAGAATAATGCTCAAATTACAAGGAAAAAAGGTAAGTAATTATGCATGGCAAGCAATAATAATCAAATCAGGAATCAAATGTGAAACAATTATGCACCTGAGAACAATGAGCACAACAATAGTGCACCATTTCTTATTTCAAAGTTTTTCTTTTCTTTTCAATTTATATGCAATTCAGTTGTTTAATTATATTGGAATAAATAGTATATTCTTCTGAGGCCATTTCCAAGAAATTTCCAAATACTTCATCCAAACATGATTCATTGGTGTTTCTAGAATAAATTACATACAAGACATGTTCAGCTAAAACTCAATGCATAAATTCAGTGTCAACACTCGTATGCAAGAAGCATCAGAAGCCTTCAATAGTCAGTCAACACATCAAGAAAAATTCTTTTAAGCCTTTTATTGGTGCAAACTGTTTAAGTTACCACCAAACTATTGTTAATCACCAATAGGCATTACCTATAAATCCTTGAAATCTACATCTCCAACCTCTTTTCCACCATACATGTCAACAATCCCATCTCTTTAAGCCTTCTATCAGTGCGAGCTATTTAAGTTACCACCAAACTATCATTAATCAGCAATATGCATTACCTATAAATCCTTAAAACATATCTCCAATCTGTTTACCACCCATACATGTCAACAACCTCATTGCTTTCAGAAACTCTTTGAGGTTCAAAGTATGCAATTCAAAGTATAAACAATCCTCTCTGGTATAAAAATAATACTGGCACCATATGATCATTTAGCAGAATAGTTGGTATAATGGGGATAAATTAGAATGACAAATGGTATAAAATAACAGAGGTAATGTAATAGATAAAGAATTACCTGCGTTCTCTCTCTGCAATTGTATGCTCTAAAATAACGATATAAGCCTGGTCAGTTGTTGAGGTAGCTGCCAGATAGTCCTGTCATTGTTAAATATAAGACATTCTGATATTATAAGTTCAAATACCAATTCCAAAGTTGAGGTAAAAAGGAAGTCCTAATACTGAAATACTGAAATATACATACACTCAATCAACACTCCAAAAAATATGACATTAAGATACCATAAGATTCACATATAAATTCCACATGTGAAGCAAAAGGAACTTCAAATACCAATATGTAGTGCATATTTCTAAAAAGAAATTCTCAACATTTACACGTATAACATTGTGAACTGAGATTTGCTTCAGTAGCAGCCTTGTGTTTTAACAATAACAATGCCGATTCAAATTGGACTCAAATAAGGAAAGCAAATTCAGGGTTACATTTGGAACCCTGGAACAGGGGGAAGGGGACTTTACCATTGTTCCAATACGAGATTATGAAATTCCATTTCCTACCTCTACATATTGTAAGTGAACTCTCATCTCAGATCATAGTAGACTCAGCTTAGTTTTTGACTAAGCAACAGGCACTTGCAATTAAATTATATTAGAAAATAGAGATATAAATATTCTACTTAAGATTGATTCTTAATTAATTAAAGTAGTCTGTAACTGTAAGTAAAGCAATGCTAAGAAACAATTACTTGCTCAGCCGAAACACTGTCAAGATATTATTTTTGACTACTTGCTTTGTGATTCCTCAAAGCAAAAAGCAAATTACTAAAGAACTCAAATTTCAAGTTCAACTTATGCATATAACAAAATGCAACTGTTAGTTATAAACGCAACATTTCAGTAATTTGGTCATTCTCATTCTTAATCAAATATGATTTCCAGCAAATTAAAGAACGATGAAGGCAAAGCTACGAAGAAAAATCACAATTTTCACTAATATATAACCATTTTTCAACCACATAAAATCTCTAGCTTCATATAACAAATCAAGTTTCCTAAATGCTTTCCCACCTAAATAAACGTTAAAAAGAATTATATATATATATATATCCTTTTATTGTTCAACACACAGCATTCAAAAAATCCTAAGCATATAGGAGATAAAGATAAACAATAAAGATTCGAGATCTAATAATCAAACAAACAAACAAAAAAAAAATTAAATCCAACCAAAATTACGAACCCGAAGCGTCCTCGAAGCTTCAGTTAAAACCAAAGGACCCCCTTGTTGATGCGAGCTAACTCCTCCAGCCACCGCCGCCGGCGAAGAAGACGAAAGACAATCTGCCACCGCACGCCGCAACGGCTCCGGTGGCTTCTTAAGCGACGAAGATCTAAGCCTCGACACTCCACTGCCTGCTCCTAACTGAAGCCTCGAACCCCCCTGGCTCCGACCCGGACTGAAAGTTGTAGCCATCGGACTTAGGTTGCACTCCGAATCTACGCACAACCGTCTGTCAAACTTAACTCCAATTAATAAAAAAACAAAGAGTTTTTTAAGCAATTAAGATCTTCTGTTTCCTCCTCGATTCAATCGTTACTACATTTGAACAGAGAACAAAGAAAGAAATTTGTGGAAATTCTTTAAAGTAGACTAAGGAAAAAAGTGATTTTGAGAATAGAAGTGAGTATTAGCTGTAAGTATAACTGTATAAGCCTAAACCTATGTTTTATTTCTGGAATTGGAAATGTATTATGAGCTGGCAACCTCTTTTTCTATTTCCTTGTGCTTTTTTTTTTTTTAAGATTAAAATGATTGATTAATGTTTGGTTTTGGTTAATTCAAACATTTCTTCTTCTTTTTTTTTTTTGATAAATTCAAACCTCCTTTTTATATATTAAAATAAGAGTTTAGGGTTTTTTTAATTAGAATTTATAATTTTTTAAATATATTTAAAAATAAGTTAGCAAACTGTTTTTTTTTTTTAATTTACCAGCAAAGTTTAATATATGATAATTTATTTTTAATTTTCCTAAGACACATGACAATATCTTACCCTATTTGATAATTTTACTTTAAAAATATGTGTCATTAGATGTAATCTAGCTTTATTCGAAATTTATGATTTGAGCTCAAATTTTATTTTTTTTTAAATATTTATTTAATAAAAAATATACTCCATTCTCCTACTTATTTTTAATCTCTATTATAATTTGTTCAAACTTTAATTTAAAATATTTTTTAATATTAATTAGAAAAAAATATGATTAAAATTTAGACTCATGAGTAAATCTGGGTCTGACAGTTGGCTAAATTCAAAACATAGCTCATGTGGTTGATCTCAACTTCAAATATTTTTATTTACATTTAATTATAAAATATTTTCAATATTTTGAAAAATATAAATGATTAAATGAATTGAATTTTATAATATATATTAACAATAAAAGAATTTAATATAATTAAAAAAATTAAATGGGTTGAGAAATGTTGTTTCATTTCATGTTCGAACAATGATTTTTAGAAATTATATTTTTAGATGTTTAATTAAATTTGTATAAAATATTTTTTACTGTTTAAAAAAATTACTAAAATTATTATCTGAAAATAGTTTTTTTTAACAAACAAAATATAAATATTTTCACATTTAAATAATATCTATTTTCATTAATTAATTTATAAAACTAAAATTGAATATTAATTATAAATCAAAAACAACATTAATGAACAAAAATAACTTTATAACAAATTGTCAAGCTATTATGAAAACATTGAAATGCTATTTTTTTTTTTTAGCATAATTGTTTATAATATTGCTTGCATGGATGTTTTATAAATGTTTGATATCTCAAATGTCAAGGTCTATAGTAATTTTCTTTAGCAATTTTCCTTGACAATTTCATAAGACATTAACGATGCAATTTCACTTTAATTTCCTTAATTACAACTGTAATTCCTACAAATTTATAATTTTTCATTTGTTTATTTAATCTTTACAAAATCAAGCAACAAATATTTTCAATAAAGTTTTCATATAAAGCATACAAATTATAAATAAACTTAATCATATAGTAAAAATGCTCAAATGTAGTCAGTTGATTTTTAAGCTCTGTTGGCATCGACATTGTTGCCAGTGCAAAAGGATGTGAGTTCGAGTGCGCTAAAGCGTATTATCCTTTTATTTAAGGGTTGGGAGGAGTTATGAATAATTCTAGGCAACGTAGAAAAAAAATGCTCAAATGGAATGAGAAATATCATTAGAATTCATAAAAGCTTAGAACAAAGCTCGAAAGAAGTTTCAAGACCTAAATCTCCAATAAACAAAAGTTTTAACATATCCTAAGGTTCTTTGTTTTAGCTAGCAATGCTTTGGCTACTTGCTCATTTGGTGAGATTGCTAATACCACAACCAAAGTTGCGACGTTGAGGGTTTGTCATTCCGATGCCACATACTGGAATTACAACACCATTGAGCATTAGTTCACAACAACTTAGCATATGTGTTCAATTGCATATCTAAATTTATTTAAGCCTTTTACTACTATAAATATACCCTAAGCAATTTCATTTGCTTATATTCAATTTAACATATACTATACAAAGTACCAAAATGACCATTCACGATACAAAACGACTCAACCTTAGGTACATGCCTCGTATTGAAAACAAAAAGAAACTATACAAACACTGCTGAGTCTAGAGCTACGGTCTGGATGCTTATTCACTCTTCGAAACCTTGAGATCTATAGGAACTTGAGTATGGAATAAACAAACCGTACGTTGAGTGATAAAGCTTAATGGTACTTTTATGATTCAAGTCAATATTATAATCAAAGTAACATGTCAAGAGATACATTCAAAACACAATTTAGCTTTCAACATCGTCATCTAATATATCATGTCTCATGTACCACAACTTATATCAAACTTCATTTAACATATCACATTCATATATACAATCCTATACATTCTATCATTATCTCATGTATGTCACAACATGTCTCAATCTCATTTCCTTTTCTCATTTCATTTCCAAATCTATTGATTAATTTCATATCAATATTGGCCCTCAGGGCTCGTGTTAACCATTTCGAATGATCTTTCACATGCTTTCATTTGTCATATTTCATATATATATATATATATATATATATATACATGGTATACCATTTTCATTAACATTTCATAACAACTATTATTTAACAAAGTTCATGCTTTATAATCTCTATTAATCGGACACAGACTCAAGACAGATACATGGATCATCCAATCACCACACTAATTCGACACCTAGTGCCTTATCGAAACGTTCGAAGTATAAATTGTGCTTTGCTCCTCGTTCGTAATTGAAGTAAAACTGCTTTGCACTTCAACGGATGTTCGAAGTATAACATGCGCTTCATGCCTCATCAGTATAAAATGAAGTAGATCTCGTACAGTAATCCTATGGTATACCAACTATACCCGACCTTGCCCGAGACAGTTAATAGCGTAACTAATGAATCAATACATATATGTTCATATTCATTTATCATAGTTCCTATCATACTCGTTTATGCTATGCTCAACTTAATTCAATTCCTAACATTCTAAATCATCATATGCCAACCGAATTATGAGACATGGAAAATACTTGCATCAAACAATCAATTTGTAATATATCATGTATATACATACATTGAACTCAAATCATAAAAGTACAAACCGTATTTTTGTCACTCATTTACGACTTTCGTATTTCCTTTCTCTCGAGATGACCTAACATCATCTTTACCTATGTTCAATAATTCAATTATAAAAATTGTTAGATCTGGTGTCCTAAGTATAGTATTTTCATCTATCTACACTTGTATTTTTCGAACAAATTAGTTTAATAATATCCATTAGTTACATTAATACCCTTTGTATATTGTCCTTAATGGTTTTTGCATGTAAAGAAAAATGGAAGCAAATATTAGCTCATTATTTATCTAATGTTTAACTAATATTAAACGGTATTATGTAGTAGGATCGTAATACAAAAACACAACTTATATTAGTAGAAAAACCTAAATATGTCCTTAGTTTAATTGGAAATGAGCAAACTGATTGAAAGACTAATATGTCATCTATCAAGTCTAATTGGAGAGATGTTTTGTGTTGAGCATCCAAACGAATGACTCTTAGAAGATAGAGATATGTGACTGACTAGACTGACATTACATCGGAAAATTTTCACATGGCTAGACTTTTCATCTCAAAATCCGTGTGGCCCTAGGCAATTTTTTTGCTTCAAATGTGCCAACCTAACTCTTGAAAATTGAGAATTCCTGCAAAAATTCTTTAAGGTACCGAAGCAAAGCGAAAGCAAACTCTGAAAAGAAAAAAGCTACGAACAAAGAAAGCCACAAAAAGAAAGTGTACACAAAGTATTTGACTAAATGCTCTCAATATATTAACTCAGAAAGAATAAAGTGATTACAAATAAAGGGGAAAATCTTTATAGTTGAGCTTATAATGGGCCAAATTTGCCTGGGGCCCAACAACCAAAAATAACAAAATCAAATAATATTAAATTAAAGTCCAAAGTCCAAAATATTACAAGCCCAATTCATAAAATACAAAAAAAAACCTAAACCCAAAACAAGCCCAATATGGCCCAAAACCTAAACCTAGGATCGACCAAGCTAGGAAACCCTAGCTCTTGGCCGACGTTCTCCTCCACTTCAGCCTCCGTACACAGCTAGCCTCCTCTACCTACAAAAGAGGACAAAAAAAAAGGACAACAGCAGGATAACAAGCAAAAAAAAAAGATAGCAATTTTGTATTTTCTTTTCCTCTTTTTCGGTTATAAAAGCCATGAAGAATCATTGTAATTTTTTTTTACAAACACGAAATCCATACAAAGAGAGCAATCAAAAACAAAGAGATTTTTAAAAAGTGGTTTTTTTTTATTCTGTTTTTTTCAATTTTCATTTCGTTTTGTTTTACTTAAAAAAAAAGAAAATAGAAAGTAAAAGGGAAAAGTCGAACCCTTAACTTTTTTTGCATTTGCGCCATTGTGGGAGGCTGAGGTTCGTTGTTTCTGATAAAAATGATTTTTTTAGGCTCGGGGAGTCGAAAAGCCAAAAAAATGATCTTTTTTTACTTTTCGGCCACCGTGGACGGCGGTGCTGTGGCCGGCGATTGACGGCCGCCACGGTGGTCCAGTGACCGGGGCCAATGGCCGAACTTTGGGGCTAGTTTAGAGGAAATGGATGTGATTTTTTTTTTTTAAAAAGGGGCTGAAATGAGAGTTTTTGAAAATTTTTGGGCTTAAATAGCCAAGCAAAAATGGCGCCGTTTTAATCAACCCCTCAGGTGCCCAAAACGGCGTCGTTTTGGGGGGCTGACCCAAAACCCGACCCAAGACAGCCTAGGATAAATGTGTTTTTGGACTAAGGGTCTATTTGCGCCCTTAGTCCTTCCGCTTTTGAGTCTGTTTTTAATATGGTCCTATTTTATTTTATTTTATTTTGCCATTCACTTTCATTTTCATTTCAATTTAATCCTTGAACCTTTTAATAGGCAAACACCTGAACGACGCCATTTTAGAGGAGAAGGGAGAATTTCCCATTTAATCCCTCCATGTTATTCGCGCGTTCGGATTAGTCCTCCCCTTTCTATTTTATTTCTGATCTACCCTAAAATTTTGTTTTAAGTTCAATTTAGTCAGTTTTCCTTTATTGTTCTCGCTCTTATATTATTAAATTAATTAATTTAATATTATTAATATACTTATATTTTCTTTTTATGCTTAATTACTTGTTACTATTATTATCATATTTCCTTTTGTATTTATTTACTTATTATCTTTTTGATACGCTAATTTTATTTTGTCACTTTGGTATTTATTTATTTATGCCTTTATATTATTTCAAGTTTCAAATTATTTAATATTGGTACTATTATTTATTGGTATTTTTATTACTATTATTAATATTATCATTTTTTAAACCATTTTACGTACTATTATTTGCTTCCTATCGTTTTTTTTAATTTTTCTTTATGTTTTTACTTATTATTTTTCTTTTGTTTATAATCAGCATCTTTATTTACTTATTTATTTTATTATATTCTCATTTTTATATTGCGATTCACATTAGCGCGTTAATAATTATTCTGTTATGCATTTTAGTACCGTAACTCTTTTTCATCAAATTGCATTACATTAACCTTCACTCGATTCATAAATTTTTTGTTTTAAAGTAAGCGATATTTCGTGTTTTGAAATTCGAAAGGTCGTTCCCTAACTTACGGGGTTTTGACTTTCTCGATAAATCCAAACAAACAAACGTTTTAAATTTTTTTTAATTACAATATTCTTGGGAATTAAGAAAAAATTGTGTTCTAACTTACGGAATATGATTTCTTCCCAAAAACCGAGGTAATTGAATCTTTTTAAAAAAGAAATAAATATTTTAGTGATATTTCTTGTTTTAGAAATTTAATGCATTGTGTCCTAACTTAAGGAACGTGATCCTTTTTTCTCGATTAACTCAAAATAAATTCATTTTCGTGTTAAATGATGTTTTAATAAAGGATCGTATCTTAAGTTTCTTCAAATTTTCAATTTTTGACACTAAAGACACTAAATAATCAACTAGGTACCAATTTTGGGCGTTACAAGGGTGCTAATCCTTCCTCGTACATAACCGACTCCGGAACCTATTTTTTTAAAATTCGTAGACCAAAGTCGTTGTTTTAGTAAATTAAAACTTTTTTATTAAAACGATTAAATTACGAGGCGACCCGATCACACCTCATAAAAAAAGGATTGATGGCGACTCCCGTTTTTATTTTCAAAATAAAATGTCGACTGTTTTTCAAAAAAGATCGTTTCGATAGAGCTCTCCCAGACCCAACGATACAGATCGATTTACATCAACGGATAAGATTAGTTCCCATCTACATTAAGAGAGTCTTAAGGGATTTAAATTCTATACATGTTTATCCTTTAAGATTTTACAATAACAATCCTGATAAAATACAATTTACTAGAGTGTTTCAACTCAACCAGAATCCAAGTAAATGGTTTCTGCATATGCTCCACAAATCTAGCCAGTTCAAGCGGGTCGAATGAACCTAATTTCATCAGTTGACCTCCATGGAACGTTCCATGCGCATTGATCAAGGGCTTTGATCTACGGCCCGTGACAATCTCCCCTACCCATTCTCGCAACACTCTTGTCGCATCCTCAAATGACACTGGTTTGAATTGTCTTGGAATAGTCTTGATGCCTAAACTGATTCCTAACTAGTCTCTCTATTGGGTAGTTTCGTACCTCAAAACATTTGCTTTCGCTTATGTCTTTGTCGTCACTTAATTTGAACTGTATTTCTCTCTGTACATTTCGATCATAAGAGGTCACTACTCTTACTTGCCCCCATTGTGACTTGCTCCATTTGAAATCCTCTTGATATACACAAATAGGCTTAGGCATGCCCACATTGAACACCGGGTTCACCTTGTGCCTTGCTACTAACGCTGGTTTATAAATCCCTGGCTTACCTACTTCAAATCTCTAAAACGTCCCCTATGTCTTTGCCAAACCAAAGGTAAGTTAAAATGTAAACACTACCGAAGTGTTTGAGATGCACCTCGCTTATAGCATTTATTTGCTCAAATTGTCTAATTTGCATCACTACTTTTCCTCTGAAGTTTGATGCACAACCCACCTCTCTCTTAGATGTAGCACATTTGATGACTCAACAGGCTTCATATCGGTTTTTTGCCCCACTAGTATATCCAAGGCGATTTTCATCGCACTCTTATCTACCTAGTCAATATTCTTCCCATACGAAATATCCTTAGCTAGCTGGATTGCCAAAAATTTTTGTTGTTGGAATATTGTTCTTAAAAAACTTGACATCAACATTTTGATTGAAATAGTTTACAATATTAACTCTTTAGACTAACTAATAACATTATAAAAGTAAATGGACTAAATTATGTAAAATATAAAATATATAGATTAAATCTCAAGTTTCAGCATAATATATGGATCAAAACTAAAATTTGACTATTGTCTTATAATGTTTAAAAAAAAGCAAGGAAAACACAAAAGAAATGGGAGCCAAACACTAAGGAAGCATGTAATTATCTATTTTTTTGTGGTTTATTCTATTTCTTAATTTGTTATTGGATTCTATTGAATTATAACTTTATTTATTTTTCATACATGTTAAATCTTCAAAAAAAATATTTTCGAGATTTTATTTTTGAAGAATTTTTATATAGAATTTTCTAAATTTAAGGTTTGGTTGAGTGATAAATTTTAGGTTAAATTGTGCGAAGGCTATTTTCTAAGCCCTATTTCTCACCCATTTTCATCCAATACATGCACCAAACTATACCAATGCCAATCAAACAATTCATGCAATTAAACACAACCAATTTAATCATTCATTGGGTATACTTTCACAAATCCACTTAATTCAAATCTTACCTCTCAAACATACATGTTTAATTTATCAATTTAAACCATTTCAATATGCATGCAAAATCATAATTTACCTTATAAACATACCAAAATTAAGTCATCTTTAGCCATACCAATGGCTAGTGTACATACATTCATTTTAACTCCAAAATAAGTCTTAGTAACTTATACATGCCATTATACTTATAATAAGATCTATAACTATACTAAAATGAGTTGGGGATAGTGTGATCTTGCTCCAACCGTTTCCAACCTTCACGAGCCTCTGAGCACGATAAAATAGGGAAAATAAAATAAAGTAAGCACTTAGTGCTTAGTAAGTTCATGTAACAATAATTTAACTTACCACATGTTTTCATTAAATTAAATCAAACATATAGGCATCCAAGCAATTGAATATTATCCTATCACACACAAATTCAAAACTTGAGTTAATCAAATAATTTCATGTAATATTAATATATGGATAAGCTCATTATTCCATGACTTCCATATACTTGCCATTTCCATGTCACTTATACCTTTTATGACAAAGTCATTCATGTTTCATTAACTATTTCCATGTTTATCCAGTTGAATTTCTCGGAATTTCGATGGATACCTGGTAGTACACTTTTAGTGTACAAATTCATAAATCATCAATTCATATTTCCTATTATCAGAGAGCACACTCTCGAGCCTCATTTCGTACAGCGGGATTACCAATCCAAGCTAAATCCCCTTTAACATATGCTCCAAGAGTTTTGTCAGGATTACCAGTCCAGGCTAAATCCTTTCAGTGACAAATATTCTATAGAGCTTAGTCTGGATTACCCGTCCGGGCTAAATCCTTCCCACATTATATTCATTAGGAGGGGTTATGTCAGGATTACCCGTTCGGGCTAAATCCTGTTTTCAATCCATGTAATATCCTTTTTCATCGATCCATTGAATTTCTTTTATTCAACAGGGACTTATTTCCCTTTTCTGTAAGTGTTATCAAACAATTTCACCATATTCTATGCATTGAACATTCAAGTGTTATTCACATCATATAACATGTAATTCAACATCTTAAGATTAAGTATTAAATTACACGAACTTACCTCGATGTTTATTTGTTCGTAAAATTTACTATTCCGAGACTTTTTCCTTGCCTCGATCTAACCTTGTATTCATGTCGTCTGGATCTATATAAATGAATTTAATCATCAATTTCATTCGCTTCATACTCCATTACATTCAATTTACACCCTAGGCAAAATTACTATTTTTCCCTAAACTTTTCATTAATTCCAATTTCTCGGAAAATGAAATTCATGCAATTCAATCCTCTTTACAAGCCTAGCTGAATTCTATATACATCATTTACAGTACTTATTTTTCACAAAAATTAGAAATTTTCATGAATTTCACAAGTTTACAATTTAGTCCCTATTTCACAATTTCATCCAAAATCACTTTGTAAAAGTTGTTTATTTACTAACAACCTTTCATTTTCTTCCATAAATTTTCAATTTCCAACATATTCATCCATGGTACAATTTCCATACTTTGATAACTTTTCAATTTATTCCCCAAAATAGAGAGAACTAGTTATCTCGGTCTTAAAAATATAAATATTACTAAAAATGGGACATGAAAACCTACTCAATTAAACTTGGTTAGTGACATTTCTCTCTCCTAGGGCTTCCATCAAATTTGGGGAAGAAGATGATGAAAATAAGATGATATTTTATGTTAATTATTTTATCATCTTTTAATTTTACTAATTTCCAATTAGTCCATTTCTTTTTCTCAAATTCCATGGATGAATTACCCTAGATATTTTCTCATCTTTTGATTGATGGTCTTGTTCCCATATAAGGACCTTTAGTTTTGAATTTCATAGTCATTAGATCCCTCTAACTTCTAGCACTACACTTTCACATTTTATGCAATTAGGTCATTTCTCTATTTAATCACTTAATCGGTAAAATTTTCCTATCAAAATTTTCATACAAACTTCCTATCATAACACAAACCATATCAAAATTTTAAAATAAAATTTCCTTTTAGCTCAGATTTGTAGTCCTGAAACCATTGTTCCGACATCACTGAATTTAGGTCGTTACAGCGTACTCCATGATATAGTATGAATAACTAATGTGCAAGGTATGTTTGATTGTAAAATGTGGAGTACGGAGGGAATTATTTTGGTGAGATGGAGGAATGAACGGATTGAATCGAAATTGTTGTTACTGAATATGATAATGGCCTTGCCTTGCGGGTGAACACGTAGGTGTTTGAATTAACCAGGAGATTTAATAAGGTTTGGTTGGAAATGATTTACTAGCTCTATGGAGCAGCATCATGAAAATGACCTACTGGCTCTACAGAGCGGTATTATAGAAATGATCTATTGGCTCTACGGAGCGACACTATGAAAATGGTCTATTACTCTTCTGAGTCCTAAGTTTACTACTAACCATGGCATGATTCAGTAGAGGACAAGTTCGACCATAAGGAAAAATGAAGTCTGCCAAGATAGTAAATAGGAAAGCCTGTTAGAGCATGTACGTGTAAAGTATTATATGACTCACATGATGAAAAGTCTGTCATAACGGATTATGGCGCGTAAGGGAGTTGGAAGGCTGCAGATAAGAGGCTCTAGCAAGATGTAAAGGCAAGAAGACTATGTGAAAGCGTTTTGTACACGGATATGTGTGGAAAAAAGGGTTTTCTTTCAGCATATTTGTAAATAGGTATTTGTCATTAAGAGTCCATCAGATGTAACAAACAAGCCATCATTGGTTATGAGAAGTAAGATGATTCTCCAGATTCTAATTCTAATTGTTACTTGGCAAACAGGTCACCAGAAAAGGAAAGTCCGCTTAAGACTATCTTACATGGAATGTCCACCAAGGTCTAATTGTTCGGTACAGTTTTCTAATGACTAAAGAATGAAGAGAATGTCCATTAGGACTATCTAGCATAGAGAAGTCCGCTAAGGTCTATCTTATAAATGGGAAGTCCTCCTTAAATGATGTAACAATGATATAGTCTACTAGGGACTATCTGTTGCTGGAAAGTCTATTTACGTTCATTTGATTCAACATGTAGTTCATTTCTGGTTTCAACGAGCTAGCGTAGAGATCGATTGAACATATGTGATTAGGGCTTAAAAAATTTATAATTAAGTTCCATATTTTGTGCCTATTAATTAAAAACTCATTTAGTTACGAAGTCATTCCATTATAGTATCGTGATTGAGCTCTCTCTAATGACATACCATTATGAAAGTAGCTCGATCAGTACTCGTCCAATGACCTTTTCATAAGTGTGTTACCCTCATATGATATCATTAATCTTTTTGGGATAAATCTGCTCTCCCAATATGATAATATTTTATCTCATGGTAACCATGACATCTTCCTTCATGAAAAGTCAATTACTATCATATAGTAATCAAGTCGTTCATCACAATGACAAATGATTCGTGACCACGTTTACTTTTCATCTATCATGTGACGCCAATGAGAGGATATCATTTACCTATATCTAGGGCTATGAATTCCAATATTTTGAATAACGCTATATAGTGCAGAAGTTGTATACCTAATGCACTAACTTTTGGTTCATTGTCTACTTGAACTTAGACTTTTACTTACATCAAAATATACAAGTCACGCATATATAGTCCATCATTCACTCAGGACTAAGGTATGCCACACTATGAATGTCACAAGTCAATAAATCCACAAATGGATTCATGATCTATTCTACTTAGGTCCAGCCTGATGTACTATCAGTCCAGTTAGTAACATCTATGTCTCTATCTTTTGGGATTCATCCATTTTGATGCCCAAGACAATGCATCTCTCCAATTGGACTTGATAGATGACTTATTAGTCTTTCAATTAATTTGCTTATTTCCAATTAGACTAAGAACATATTTAGGTTCGTCTAATAATATAAGTTGCCTTTTCGTATTACGATCTAACCACGTAATACTGCTTAGTATTAGTTTAAATATCAGACAACTAATAAGTCAATATTTGCTTTGCATGCAAAAACTACCTGAAGACATTATAGAAAGAATATTAACGTAATCCATGAATTATTTTATTAACTAATATGTTCGAAAAAAATACAAGTATATATAGATGAAAATATTACACTTGGAGCACCAGATCTAACAAAACCCACCTTATGCTTGGGTGTCATAGCCAACATCTTATTACCCAAAGCAACTTTGCAAATATTGAGCTCCTCAATCTATTCCTTCAAGGTCATTACTAGGACCTTGATAGTATTATCCCTCAATTTCAACTTATTCGTAGTAAAATTGAGCAATTTGCATCACTTTCACATTAGAATCGAAAGACTTTATCAAAAATTCCTTGAATTGTTCTTTCATCGAGTCCAGCCCACTGATGTGTTCATCGACCACCTTGAGTGTATCCCTCACATCCTTCATGGATTCTTCGAGATTGACTACTCAATTTTCCAAAGCCGACATCATGTCCTTTGATCGGCAAGCTTTCTTGGCCTTTCACGGGTCTCCTTTGGCTCAATTTAATTTTCTACTCCTTTTGTCATCTCAATCGACACCTTCAAACCTTAGCCTGGATACCAACTGTCATGGGGCTAAAACTTTAACCTCGCAATCCTTATGGCCATAGTCGATTTTTTCACTTCAAATGTGTCTAAGCCAGCCTATCTTTCAAAAAGTGAGAATTCACAATAGGAATTCATCAATGTACCAAGTATAAAGCGGAAAGAACTCAAAGAGAAAGAAGTAACGAAGGAACAAAAAAGCCACAAGAAAGTAAAACACACCAAGTGTTTGAGTAAATACTCTCAATAATATTCAATTACTATGAATGGTTGCAACTGAGTGATTACAAATGAGGGGGATGACTTCTTTTTATAGTTGAGCTCCCCTAGATCCAATGGTACAAATCGAGTTACATTAATGGATAAGATCTGTGCCTATCTACAATATCAGAGTCCTAAGGGTTTTAAACTCTATACATTATTATCCTTTAGTATTTACAATAACTACCCTAGTAACTCTAGTTTTACTGGAGTGTTTTAACTAGCCACCAAGGCTTCAAATAAATAGGCTTCTCCATGTGTTCCATGAATTGGGCCAGTTCAAGTAGGTTGAATGAGCCCCATTTAATCAATTGACCTCCAAGGGACTGTAACACCCCTAACCCTTGTCCATTGTCGGAACAGGGTTATAGAGCAATACTGGACATATCAGATCAAATACGAACATATCATTCAACATACATACTAGAAAATAATCATAAATCACTCATATTGTCCTTTGTAAGTGTAACAGCCTGGTTTAAACCCTAAATGGAATAGTGGTTTTGGAACCACATATCTGAGTTGGAAAAAAATTTTAATATTAATTATTGTGCCTAAAGTATATGAATTAGCATGTGTAAAAGTTTCGTATGAAAATTTGATTGTTTGTGTGTTTAATTTGAGAAAATAACTAAATTACAAAAAATTCATAAGTGTCCTTCTATTGATTAAAGTTCCTATTTGATGTGTCTCTTTAAATGTGAGGTTCTTATGTTGAAATTAGACCTTGAATTTATGAGTGGACAATTATGGCTATCTATTATGTGTTTATTTAGTTTTTAAATCAAGGATAAAATGGTAATTGATGTGATAATATACATTAAAATAAAACAAAAACAAAAATGTAGTCATTTTATCCATCTTCTTGTCAAAATTAAAGAAAAGAATTAGGGTTCTTATACATTCAAGCATTCGACATTATCTAAGCTCAATTAAGGTAAGTTTTTGCTTTGGTTTTTGATGATTTTTATGTTTTTGAGATGTTGCTTAGTCTATTATCAAACCTATGTTTTACTTTGAGAAATTGATGAAGATTTCAAAATGTGCCATTGATGGATGGTGAGTTTTGTGATTTTAGATGTTAGTGAATGAAAGCTATGTGTTGGATTGACATTGTTGGTCCCAATTCATACCTGGCCCAGACCCAAATATGTAGAACCCAAAATATAAAAACAAATCCATTAACCACTTAAACTAAACCCTAGGCCCAGTACATCAATAACCCAACCCCCAAAATAGTTGACCCAGGCACCAGCAAAACCTTAAACAGCAGCAGGTCAGTGCGTCGTAAACCAACCCGCACCTCCGAGTCGTGCGCCTCCACGGAGTCCCTCTCCACCACGTTTGCTACACCTACAAGACGTACATCAATAAAACTTGTAATCTTTGGCTATAAAAGCCTTGAAATCAAATGTAAACATACTTTTTTTTTTGGATAGCAAAAATACTAGCACTTTGAATACTAAAATCCAGTGCAAATAAACACCAAGCAACCAAAACAGAACAAGCACCCAAGCAAAAATCCTATTTTCTAAGGTCTATTTCCTTTTTTTTTCCGTTTCGAGTTTATTTGTTTTTATTTTTATTTCTTTTATTTTTTTTTGTTGTTTTTAAAAAACCTACGAATATATACTCCTTTTTTTTTAAAAAAAATACAAAAAAACTTACCTGCTCTCCGGCCACCGTCGTTGTGTGCGCGTGAGGAGTCTGCGAGGATGGGTGCGCCACACCCTAGCAGAAAGAAAAGGGTGAAAACCCTTTGGGTTTTCTAGCAGAAAGAAAAGGGTGAAAACCCTTTGGGTTTTCTTTGGCTTTCGGCAGATGAAAGAAATTGGGGGGTGTTTTAATTTTGAATTTTAAAATGGCAGACAAGCCATCATTTGTTTGCCTTCAATTGCCATGGAAATTGAGCCACTTTTTTTCCTTTGGTTTTATTGCACGTTAAGCCCTCCCTTATTGCGTGGTCGTTTGATTGAACCTTTTTTTTTGTGTTCATTATGTTTTAAAATTTGTCCCAGGCATTTACGCGTCTTTGCATTTTGGTCCCGTATTAAGTGCTGTGCAACAGACAAGGGGAATTTTTCTATTTTGGTCCCCCTAGTTTGCATGCGCGCCCCATTTGGTCCCTTTGACTCTTTTATACTTTGATTTTGGCCCCAAAACTCCCGTTTTAATTTCAATCAAGCCCTATTTTGATTATTTAAACCTTTTTATAGAATTAAAATTTTTATTTGTTCTTTATTTTATTATTATTATTCCCTATTATTAATTTTAGTCCTTTTACCCCATTATTTATTGTTTTATTTCTATACTATTATACTTATTATATTATTTTCATTATTTTTATACCCTTTTATTATTTTCATTTAATTTAATTAAATTGGGTTATGTCACATATAGAGGTGAGCATGGGCCGGGCCGGGCCGGGTTCGGGCCGGGCTCAAAAAATTTTTTAGGCCCGCTTGTCGGGCCCGGGCCCGGCCCGGCCCGAAATATGGGCCTAAAAATTTGTCCAAGCCCGGCCCGCCATTAAATTGGTAAGCCCGAGCCCGACCCGGCCCGGCCCATATTATTTTTTTGCTTATTTTATTAAAAATAAAATATAATAAATATTTAAAAAAATAAAAAATATTAAAACAAGAAACAAATAAAAAATATACTAAAATAAAATACAAAAACTTTAAAATTTTTCTAGATTTTATTAGGAAATGGTAAATGAAAGTTAAAGTAAAAGAAAGGTAAAGTTAAAAATTAAAAAAGAAATAAAAATAAAAAAATTATTTAATATATATTTCGGGCAGGGCCGGGCCGGGCCCGGGCCAAAAAATTCTTGCCCGAGGCCCGGCCCGTTTTTTAAACGGGCCTCAATTTTTGTCCAAGCCCATTTTTCGGGCCTATATTTTTACCCAAACCCTCCCATTTTTCGGGCGGGCCTTCGGGCCGGGCCGGGTGGCCCGGCCCATGCTCAGCTCTAGTCACATATTTATCTATTGATATATTTGTTATATGCTTATTATGTACATACTTTTAAAGTAAAACTAATTATTTCGTGTATAAATTCTTATTATATTTATTTATTATTTATTATATTATTTTATATATTATTTTTATTAATAATCATTTTTTTACTACCTTTTAAATTATTATATTATTACTAATTTATATATATTTTTTATTGATTATTTTAAGTTTACATCTATGGAATACGCTACTTTTATATATGTATGTTTCCTCTTTAAGATATTTCATATGGTTTTTTTTATTCGTTCATCCTTCTTAAGACTGTTTTAGCATATAATTTTAAACTTTTCGAATGATCCTGCATTGATTTAAGTTATTGATTTTGCATTTTCATTTGTAAATATTTTTAAATTAATTCCTCTATTTTTTTCAAGATTTTTTTTTGTACCTCTTTTGATCCAAAATTTGTAGGATATTTATTCTAAATGTTTTATACCTTATTCTTTATACCTTATTATTTTCACATTGTCAATTTCAAATTTTTTCTCTTTTGAACTCTATTTTTTGTTTATTAGTCTTATTAAATAGCGTATGTTGTGAACGTAAGTATCTTGATTTACATATTTGTATCTTTATATTGATGCCTATTATTATTGATATTATTATTACTAATTGTCCTCATGCTTATTATCTTTTAGGTATTTATATATGTTACTTTCGTTATCTCATTATTACTTTTATATGGCATGTCACAATTCTCGTTTTGATTTTCGACCACCCAAACTCATTTATTCAGAAATCTATCCTTGATTGTTTTCAAAATAAAGGCGATGGTCGATATTTAGGATCCTCGGGAAGATTGTGCCCTAACTTACTGGGTTCTAATTTTCCTTGTTGACCCTAAATAACTGAGTACCCTTCTTAAATCTAATTGTATGAAGTTCGAATAAAAACCTATTCTTGAAATTTAGGATGTTGCACTCTAACTTACTGAGTGTGGCATTGCGGTTTTGAGGATAAGGATTTCTAAAATCAAGGCAATACCTCGCACTTGGGAGTTTTGAAAGGTTGAGCTCTAACTTACTGAGTTCTAATTTTTCATAAGTTCCGAATGACCAAATACCCTTCTCCTGAACCTTCATACGCGAATTTTAAAAAATCAAAGATTAACTTTGTTCCGAAGGACTGAAGTGTTAGACCCTAACTTACTGGGTATGGCATTTTTCTCCTTCGAAATGAGTGGGTCTTTACATTTCATCCAATTTATGCTTTTCTTAAGAGGATCGTACTCTAAAATCATTTTAAATTTTCGACACCAAGACATGAACTAATCAAATAGGTACCAATTTTTGAGCGTCACGAGGGTGCTAATCCTTCCTCGTACGTAACCGACTCCCGAGCCTATTTTCTCAAACTGAGCAGACCAAAAATTATTGTTTTAATAGACCCAAATGTTTTATTAAAACGATCAATTTTAGGGTGGCCCAATCACACCTCAAAAAGGATTGGTGGCGACTCCATTTACATTTTTAAAGTCGGCCCATGTTTTTCCAAACTTAAAAATGGTTTCGACAGCTTGGCGACTCCACTGGGGACCAATAAGAGAGTCAAGCCGCGATTTGATTACTTTTTGGCTTTTTGTCGAAAATTTAATTTGATTTTGAGTTTACGATCCTCTTATTACATTTCATCTGTTTGGTTTTCATTATTTATGTTTTCAAATTCTTTATATCTTCCATCATTGCATTGCATGACCGTTGTGGTCACACCTTTTAAGTGGGAGTGAGAAGCTATTTACTTCGTGAGGTTTTCACCTCCGTGCAGGATAGTGGATCGTTTTCGGGATACATCCGTACCTATGTCTTCGTGAGGTTTTCATCTCCGTGTAGCCATAGGGAAATGTATCCCCCTGAACTGAACTTGGTCCATATGAGCCTATAATGGGTGAGGATCGAGGAATCTGCTGGTTCAGGTACCCTTCCGTTAGAACCAAACCACATATAGAGAAACCCTAAGGGCCCACCTTAAGAAGGACTACGCTAAACCCTAGTGATTATCCCCAATAGATGTTTGTTTCTATTTTCTTTACTTTGAGTTTTGTTTCTGATATATGATACTAACTTGTTGTGTTTTGTTTTGCCATATTTGCATGTTATTTCATATTCGAAAGGTGTCAATTCGTATTCTATTTCTTGAATTAGAAAAGCTCGGCATGGGGGACAAATTCATTGATAAAGTAGAAAATAATGCGGCTGTCCGTGAATGGTCAGAGATAACACAATTAGAGAAAGGAGACAGCCTAGCCGAGGGATACAAATCTGAGTTATGGGATTACACTCGTGTTAGCGTGACCAAAATAATCTTCAAGAATTGAATGAGATATGAGATCAGTGGGGCGATGAAGCTAAACAGTTGTTCTACTGCAACTATGGAGATCTACCGTACTTACTTGATATCAAAGTGGACGCACACTTGTTCCGGGCCCTTGCTCAGTATTGGAACCCTGCATATAGCTGCTTCACATTTGGGAGGGTAGATTTGGTGTCCACGGTGGAGGAATATACTGCCTTGTTAAATTGCCCGAAGGTTCAAGTCGACAAGGCCTATTCGAGAGCTGCTTATGTTCCGGTGTTTTGGAAGAAATTGATGAATATTACAGGAATGAGTGAGCAGTGGGTTATGGCAAGGATCAAGCAGAAGGGGGAGTGTAAGTGCATCCCATGGAAGAATTTGCGAGATTTGATCCTAGCACATCCTGATGCGAAGAAGAAGGTTGACGTCTTTGCTTTAAGTATTTACGGGTTGATGCTTTTCCCTAGGACGTTGGGGTATGTTGATGAGGCGGTTACAGATCTCTTTGACCGACTTAGCAAAGGGGTCACACCGGTTCCTGCGATTTTAGCTGAAACATTTAGGTCTTTGAATGCATGCAGAAGGTCCGGCGAGGGCAGGTTTATAGGGTGTGTACAGTTATTGTTAACATGGTTCCACAGTCATTTTGGGAAGGTGGATAAAGGTCACTATCGGGCTTTATTTGAGAATTACTCCCCACTAAAGGAGATAGCGGCTACACCTAGGAGAGATGACATATCAGAAGAAAACTGGATTGCGCTCCTTCAGAATCTCCAGGAAGAGGACGTCGAGTGGAAAGCACCTTGGTGGATACCTAGTAAAATTCTTTTTCGATGTGGGAATTTCGATTGGGTCCCTTTGCTTGGGATCTGGGGGGCCGTTGGATATGCTCCATTACTTGTGCTTAGGCAATATGAAGCAAGACAGTTCATACCGGTAACCCATGGGCTTGCTCAATGCGAGTTTGCGTATAAGGGAGACTACAAAAAAAGAGTTAAAGAGATTTCTAATGCTTGGAATCAGACTCATCGAGTAGAAGTGTTAGCTGCAGATCCGATGGCGACCTTTGAGTATAATGGATGGTTCAGTAGACGAGTCAACGACAATATACCTAGGTCGAGTTCAGAGGGTGTTCAACCGATAAAGGAGTATCTGCGAGTAGTTCCCTCCGAATTTGAAATCATAAAACAGGATTTTGAGCAGAGAAGTTCAGAGTTGGGGAAAAAGATAGAGCAGCTCGAGGAGGAAAAGGTATATCTAAAGTTGGATATTGACGTCCAGAAGCTAGAGGCTGAGAAACTGAAAAAGGGGAAGAGGAAGGCTGAAGAGGGCCTAGATAGGCTGAAGACTGATTACACGCAGCTGCATAAGTCAATGAGAAATGCTGGTTTGGGTAAAACGTCTGAACAATGGAGGCAAGAAGTCCAAGAGGAGAAGGCTAAGGCTGATCGGTGGGAGAGGAGGTTCCATACTGTTCAGGCTCGAGAAATTACTTTTAAAGAGAGTTTGGATGATAGCCAGAGTGAAAAGGAGATGTTAAGAGCTCGAGTGGCGGA
This sequence comes from Gossypium stocksii, assembly GCA_020496765.1. Lineage (NCBI taxonomy): Eukaryota > Viridiplantae > Streptophyta > Magnoliopsida > Malvales > Malvaceae > Gossypium > Gossypium stocksii. The sequence goes on along the minus strand of CM035631.1, from coordinate 17,672,633 downwards.
GTTAGAGATGGCCCTACAACAGCATCGCAGTCGTAACTCTCTAATGGAGTTAAAAGCTAGCTTGAGCGAGATCGAGAATTTAAAGGGAAAAGTGGGAGAACTTGAAACTGCTCTACAGAATTGCGAACTTCGAATTGAATTCCTTGAGTCAAATAGTAAGCAATGGAAAGAACGGTTCCATCTATCTCAAGACCAGGTCAGGAAAAGAGATTACATAATGGGCGAAGCCGTGGCTCAAATCCGAGAAGTAGCGGTGCATCTACAAACCTTGGCAGTTCAAGCAGACGTGTTGAGTATAAAGTATGAGTTAGTGTCAGGTCGAGGTCAAGAACTGGCTGAGCTTCTTACTAAAGTTAAAGCTCTGGGCCAAAGGGCTAGGTCTTATATGTAGTCTATTTTGTGTAAAGGATTTTGTCTTTTAGTAAAGTTATTCTAAATGAAATTGAATTAGAATTGACGCCTTTTTGCATTCATAGCATGCATTGCATCGCATTACATTGCATCATGAGCATTAAATTTTCACAAGAGAACCTTATTAATCAAAAATCATATTCTAGTTATCCTTGAACATCGCTACTATACACGAAGGAAAACAAGGGATATGGATCAGAGATTTGAGCAAATGCAAAAGGAGATGCAGGAGCAACTGCAGGCTCAGATCCAAGAACAGCTGGCTAAGATCCAGCAAGAGATGAGGGACCAAATGCTGGAATCCCAGAAAAACGTGTTAGAATCACAGAACAACATGATAAGTCAGTTGACGCAGCTGTTTAAAGGAGGGGCTGACAAAGGAAAAGGCCCTATAGTTTACGCTGGAAATGATAATGAAGATTCCGCTTGTCCTATAAGTTTTGCGCTAGTGAACATGCAAACACAACCTCAAAGAGTGTCCGTTAATGTCCAGCCCCTCTATCAAACCGGTACCTCAGTACCCGCGAATTTCCCAACAGGGTCGAGCATTAACCCTGGAGACAATCTGGCAAATCCTCAGGTCCCTGACTTTGACGACATGGCAGAAGTAGAAAAGGCAAAGGCTGAGCTCCCAATACAGTTTGAGGACTGGTGCAAATGGTTAGAGGAAAAATTTAGGGAGTTAGAGAATGCTGATCACTATTGCGGAGTCGATGCAAAGGAACTGAGTTTGGTCCCTGACTTAGTGCTTCCCCCAAAGTTTAAAATGCCAGAGTTTGAAAGGTATAACGGAACCAGCTGCCCTGAGGCTCACATTACGATGTTTTATCGAAGGATGACGGGGTATGTCAACAATGATCAGTTGTTGGTCCACTGTTTCCAAGATAGTTTGAGTGGAGCTGCAGCGAAATGGTACAATCAATTGAGTAGGACCCAAGTCAAGTCGTGGAAGGACCTAGCTCAGGCCTTCATGAAGCAATACGGTCATATAGCGGATATAGCTCCTGACCGGATCACGCTTCAGAAGATGGAGAAGAAGCCAAGCGAAAGCTTCCGGCAATATGCTCAGAGATGGAGAGAAGTCGCTACACAGGTCCAACCATCGTTGCTAGAAAAAGAAACAACCATGCTCTTCATCAATACATTGAAGGCACCTTTCATTACTCACATGTTAGGTAACGCAACCAAGAGTTTCGCGGACATAGTGATGTCTGACGAAATGATAGAAAATGCCATAAGGGCTGGGAAGATAGAAACGGGGGAGAGCACAAGAAGGTCAGCCCCGAAGAAAAGAGAAAACGAGGTAAGTAATGTGAGCTCAGGGTACTCTAAACCTGTCACTGTTAATCAGTTAAGGATGATAGTCACAGGCCAGCAAGCTTCACCAAGGCGAGAGCCTAACGCAAGACAGAATACAGAGAAGTTCCAGTTCACTCCTATACCAGTGACGTATAGGGAGCTTTTCAAGAAGTTGTTTGACGCACATGTAGTGGCCCCTTTCCACTTAGAACCATTACAACCCCCGTACCCCAAGTGGTACGACGCGAATGCTCAGTGCGAATATCACGCGGGGATTACTGGGCACTCGATAGAAAATTATACCTCGTTTAAAAGATGCGTTGAAAGGCTTATCAAAGCAGGTGTTCTAAAATTCGATGATACACCTGGTACAGGAAATCCGTTGCCCAGTCATACTGACAAAGGGGTGAACGCGGTAATTGAGAATATGGGAAGGAAAGTCAAGCTGAATGTCGCGGAGGTGAGAACCCCATTGAAGCTAGTTTGGAGGGAAATGCAGAAGAGATGTTTAGTCCTGTAAGGGTTGGGGGATAAAATCCAAGATACACGGAACTACTGTGAGTTCCATCATGAGAAGGATCACGAGATTCAAAATTGTACTGAGTTCGGGGCCCTAGTTTAGGGTCTAATAGATAATAAAAAGTTGGAATTCTTTGAGCTTGTTGAAGAAGATGATGTATGCTCTCTAGGAGGAGAGTCGAGTGAAGAAGACTGCAGAGCCAGCCGCCCAGTGATAATTATTACGAAGCCAAGAGTCAGCGAAGTCGAAGCAAGGGTTACACCAAAGGTTATAATCCAAAAACCAGTAGCTTTCCCTTATAAGGATAGCTAAAGGGTACCTTGGAATTATAACTGCAGTATAACAGCACCAAAGAAGGAGGGTTCGGTTAACACGCCAAACACAGAAGCCGAGTCAGCAAAAGAGGAGTCCGTCATGCTCAAGCAAGAGGGAGGGAGATTAGAATCACTGGTTAATGAGCCAGTACTGGAAAATGAAGCCAAGGAGTTCTTGAAGTTCCTGAGACACAGTGAGTATAGTGTTGTGGAACAACTACACTGACAACCGGATCGCATATCTATGTTAGCTCTGCTGTTAAATTCGGAGGTCCACCGTAATGCACTGATGAAAGTTTTGAACGAAACCTATGTTGCAGATAACATTTCGGTTAATAAATTGGACCGTCTCGTTGGCAACATAAGTGCTGACAATTTCATTTCTTTCAGCGATGATGAGATACCACCAGGAGGTAGGGGGACTACTAAGGCTCTACATGTCACTACCCATTGCAAAGGGTATACGCTACCTGGAGTACTAGTTGATAATGGGTCCGCATTGAACGTGTTACCTTGGTCGACACTGAACCGTTTACTGATAGACAGCTCCCACATGAAGACGTGTCAGAGCATTGTGAGAGCATTTGATGGTACAGAAAGGAAGGTAATGGGAAGGATAGAAATACCTCTCCAGATTGGCCCAAACACGTACGAGGTAGATTTTCTCGTGATGGATATTAAGCCTTCCTATAACTGTCTATTAGGAAGACCTTGGATACACTCAGCTGGGGCAGTACAATCTTCGCTGCATCAGAAGGTGAAGTTAGTTGCGGAGGGCCGGCTAATAACGATTAAAGCGGAGGAAGACATTATTGCGTCAGTTACCAATGATACGCCTTACGTGGAGAATGATGCTGAAGCAGTTGAATGTTCATTTTGATCACTAGAGTTTTTGAATGCAACATTTATAGTTGAGGGAAGCAGAATTCCGAGGCCTAGGATATCTGGGGCTACGAGCATGAGCCTGCAGTTGACGATTGGAAAAGGGGCATTACCCGGAAGGGGACTTGGGAAGCACCTTCACGGACAAGTCAGAGTGCCAGTCTTGGTTGGCAAGTGGGATCGTTTTGGTCTGGGATTCAAGCCAGATGCAAGTCAAGTGAAGAAGGAGTTTGAGAGGAAACAAGAACAGCGGAAAGCGAGACTAAGTGGGGCAGAAGTCAGGTGGGAACCGATGAGCTTCCCCAATATTTCCCAAACATTTAAATCTGGGGGGTTTATTCATTCTCCACAGCAGAAGGTGAAAGAAGGAATGGCTGAAGATGCGGTGGGAATTTGGAGCGTCAACGCTACTTTTGAAGAGGAAACAGTAGAAAGGAACTTATTGGGAATTTGCCCGGATGAGCTTGGGAGTGTTTTGGATAACTGGACTGTAGAAGAGATTCCTGTAATCTTTAGAGCTAACACAGAGTAATATTCAAAACTCACTTGTTGTCTTCTAGCCTAGGGACAATAAGAATCTTTTGTGAAATAGGCTCATGTTCAAACATTATTATTTTCAATAAAAAATGCATTTTCATATATCGGTCCGAGTAATTATTCTTTCTTCCTTTTCATTTCATACACAATCATACCATGCAAATGAATTATTCATTTTATTTTCTTTGGGTATTCTCTTATACTCATAATAGGTCCCCGGATGTCAACGTCATGAGTAATGCTGATACGAGCCCGGAGTCTCCTTTTGAGCGAGACATGTACTTTGAGGGATCTCAGGATTTTGAAGATGACGAGGATTACGGTTTATCTCCTGACTTGTTAAAGATGGTGGAGCGAGAAGAGAAACAGATCCTGCCACACAAAGAGATCATTGAGATTGTGGCCCTAGAAGAGGGGAAGGAAGTTAAAATGGGCACTTGCGTTAACGAGAAAACAAGACAGGATCTAATTGAGCTGTTGCAAGAATTCAAAGACGTCTTTGTATGGTCGTACCAAGATATGCCGGGTTTAAGTACTGATATCGCAGTGCATCGTGTCCCTACAAAAGTGGGGTGCAAGCCAGTTCAGCAGAAGCTCCGAAAGATGAGACCTGATGTAGCAATGAAAATAAAAGAAGAGGTCAAGAAGCAGTTTGATGCTGGATTCTTAAATGAGGTTAATTATTTAGAATGGGTAGCCAACGTCGTCCCTGTTCCTAAGAAAGATGGGAAAGTACGGATGTGTGTAGATTATAGAGATCTAAACAAAGCCAGCCTAAAGGATAACTTTCCATTACCTCATATTGATACCCTAGTGGATAATACAGCAGGCTTCTCACTGTTCTCTTTTATGGATGGTTTCTCCGGGTATAATCAGATCAAGATGCATCCTGAAGACATGGACAAAACCACGTTCATAACTTTATGGGGAACGTTTTGCTAGAAGGTGATGCCATTCGGGTTGAAAAATACAGGAGCCACATACCAAAGAGCCATGGTAACTTTGTTCCATGACATGATGCATAAGGAAATCGAAGTCTACGTTGATGACATGATTGCCAAGTCCCGAACTGAGGAGGAGCATGTGCGAGTTTTGAGAAAATTGTTCTTGAGGTTGAGAAAGTTCCAACTGAAGCTCAATCCGTCAAAATGCACCTTCGGGGCTAGGTCTGGAAAGTTACTTGGTTTCGTGGTCAGTAAGAAAGGAATTGAGGTCGACCCTGATAAGGTCAAAGCTATACAGCAGTTGCCTCCACCACGTACCCAGAAGGAAGTCCGAGGTTTCTTGGGGAGACTGAATTAAATCGCTCGGTTCATCTCGCAACTAACTGAGAAATGTGACCCCATATTCCGCCTCCTTAAAAAGCATAATCCTGAGGTTTGGGATGATGAATGCCAGAAAACCTTCGAAAAAGTTAAGCAATATTTGTCCAGTCCTCCGGTGCTAACGTCACCTAGTCCTGGTAGGCCATTAATACTGTATTTAACGATATTTGATAATTCAATGGGATGTGTGCTCGGCCAGCACGATGAGTCCGGGAAAAAAGAACGAATGATATATTACCTCAGTAAAAAATTCACTGAGTGTGAAATGAGGTACCCGCCAATTGAAAAGCTATGCTGTGCTTTGGTTTGGACAACACGAAGGTTGAGGCAATACATGCTGTACCATACGACTTGGCTAATCTCGAAGTTAGATCCTCTCAAATACATGATGGAGTCAACCGCTTTGAATGAGAGAATGGCCCGATGGCAAATCCTACTCTCCGAATTTGACATAGTCTATGTAAACCAGAAAGCTGTGAAGGGAAGTGCAATAGCAGACTTCCTAGCCAGTAGAGCTTTGGAGGAATATGAACCCTTGAGTTTCGATTTCCCCAATGAAGATCTAATGTATGTAGTGATCACTGAAGAGGACATGTCTGAAGATCATTATTAGAAATTGAACTTTGATGGAGCATCAAACGCCGTTGGCAATGGAGTTGGGGCAGTACTAATATCCCCAAATGGAGATCACTACCCATTCAGTTGCAAGCTAGATTTTGACTGCACGAACAATATGGCAGAGTATGAGGCATGTATCATGGGAATTCGGGTAGCTATAGACCACAAAATCAAGGTACTTGAAGTATATGGGGACTCTGCATTGGTAATTTATCAGATAAAAGGCGAGTGGGAAACGAGAGATCCTAAATTGATCAGTTACCGAAAGTTAGTCCTGGAGCTAATTGAGGAGTTCGATGATATTACCTTCCATTATCTCCCACAAGACGAGAATCAGATGGCTAACGCCTTGGCTACACTAGCTTCCATGATCAGAGTAAATGAACAAGAGTATATGAAGCCCATTCAGATGAGTATTTGTGAGAATCCAGCTCACTGCTGTAATATCGATGAAGAAGAAGAGAGAGATGATCATCCGTGGTATCATGATATCTTACAATACATGAAAAACCGTGTGTACCCTGATCAAGCGACCGAAAATGATAAAAGAACTTTAAGGAGGTTAGCCAGTGACTATGTCTTAGATGGAGAGATCCTGTATAAAAAGAGGAAGGATCAAGTATTGCTGAGATGAGTTGATGCTGTTGAGGCTAAGAAGATCCTAAAAGAAGTCCATGATGGGGTTTGTGGGACATATGCCAATGGCTTCACAATGGCTCGACAAATCATGAGGTTCGGGTATTACTGGTCCACAATGGAGGGAGATTGCATCAGTTACGCTAAGAAGTGCCATAAGTGCCAAATCTATGGAGACAAAATTCACGTGCCCCCTTCACCCCTCCATGTCATGACTTCCCCATGGCCATTCTCAATGCGGGGCATGGACGTCATTGGGCCGATTTCGTCGAAGGCTTCCAACGGGCATCGATTCATTTTCGTGGTTATTGATTATTTTACCAAATGGGTAGAGGCTGCTTCGTATGCCAATGTCACAAAGTCGGCAGCCAGCAAGTTCCTGAAGAAGGAGATCATATGTCGTTATGGCATGCCAGAAAGGATTGTATCTAACAACGCTTTGAATTTGAACAATAGCGCGATAGCAGAAGTTTGCAGTCAGTTCAACATTAAGCACCACAACTCGTCACCATATTGCCCAAAAATGAATGGGGCGGTTGAGGCGGCTAATAAGAATATCAAGAAGATTGTGGGGAAGATGGCTGAGACTTACAAAGATTGGCATGAAAAGCTCCCATTGGCCCTTTATGCTTATCGGACATCTGTCAGAACTTCTACCGGGGCAATACCTTTTTCACTGGTTTATGGGATGGAGGCAGTCTTACCTATTGAGGTCGAAATCCCTTCTCTTCGGGTTTTATCAGAGCTGAAGTTAGATGAAGCAGAATGGATCCAATCCCATTATGATCAGCTAAACTTGATTGAAGAGAAGAGGCTGAGGGCTATTCGTCATGGTCAAATGTACCAAAAGAGAATGATGCGAGCTTACAATAAAAAAATTCGCCCCAGGGTATTCCACAATGGGGACTTAGTATTGAAAAAGATTCTCCCAATGCAAAAAGATTTCAGAGGGAAATGGATGCCAAATTGGGAAGGACCCTATGTGGTAAAAAAGGCTTTCTGTGGAGGGGCATTGATATTAGCAGAGATGGATGGCATGAGCTTGCCTAACCCGATAAATTTAGATTCAGTCAAAAGATATTTTGCTTGAAGCAGTTGAGGTGAAAACCCGCAAAGGGCGCCTAACAAAAAAAAAAAGGAGAGGCCAAGGTGAAAACCCGTGAAGGGCGCCTTGAGACCAAAGGGGTTTTGAATTGAAAACCCGCAAAGGGCAATTCAAATTTTGATCCGGACTGGGGCAAGTGACAGTCTCGCTATGCTTGAATCGACAAAGAAGGGATGGGCTATATCTTGGGGCATCGACAAAATGCTATAGATCCCTTAAGCACATGCCAAGTTTAGAATGGTCATCGAGGAGTTCGTGCAGAGAAGCTCAAACTGCGGAATCTGGGGCACCTATTTGTTCTTATTATCCATTTTTGTATTTTAAATAATGAATGCTTTCTTTGTTTACTACACCTTTCGCGAATTTTGACTCGAACAAATTTCAGTTTTACCTACCCTTATAATCTTTTTCAAGCATTTTATATTGAAATAATGATTAATAAACTAACAATGTTCTCAAAAGAGGTTTTACGTATTACTCTGAAAAGTTTCTAAACAATACAAGGACCTAAAACAGGACAATTATTTAGAACTCACCGAGCTCAAAACGTGTGAGGGATAAGGAATTAACCGCATCTTCAGGTCCGCTGTTATCAAGCTGAACAAGAAGACACACATCAGGGATGTTACCAGCGAGCGATAACAACCCAAAAATTAAAATGGATCATTCTCATGACATTTTGCATTTATGCATTTAATATCCATAATACATGTAGTTAGGAGCATTTGATTCATATTAATCATGACGTTCTAACCATCTGGCATAAGCATATCATTCTTCTACAGGTGAATTCTCCAGTGGACAATGTAGCAAGATTGATCAAGATTACAGATATCATCAGCCTTATCTTCACTGAGCAGGAGTGGAGCAGGCTAAACACACCTGATCTTATCTTCACTGAGCAGGAGTGAAGCAGATCAATTTTTTGGCGAATCTTATCTCCATGTATTGGCAATGGAGCAAATTTTAGCCACCAGCCTTATCTTCACTGAGCAGGAGTGAAGCAGGCTAAATATATCAGAGCTTATCTTCGCTGAGCAGGAGCGGAGCAGATCAAATTTTGGTGAATCTTATCTCCACGTACCGGCGATGGAGCAGATTCCAATCATCAACCTTATCTTCACTGAGCAGGAGTGAAGCAGGCTAAATACACCCGATCTTATCTTTACTGAGCAGGAGTAAAGCAGATCAAACATACAGATCTTATCTTCACTGAGCAGGAGTGAAGCAGATCGAATTTTGGTGAATCTTATCTCCACGTACCAGCGATGGAGCAGATTCCAAACATCAGCCTTATCTTCACTGAACAGGAGTGGAGCAGGCTAAACACACCCGATCTTATCTTCACTGAGCAGGAGTGAAGCAGATCAAATTTTGGTGAATCTTATCTTCACGTACCGGCGATGGAGCAGATTCCAATCATCAGCCTTATCTTCACTGAGCAGGAGTGAAGCAGGCTAAATACACTAGATCTTATCTTTACTGAGCAGGAGTAAAACAGATCAAATGACAGCAGATCTTATCTTCGCTGAGCAGGAGCGGAGCAGATCAATTTTTGTGAATCTTATCTCTACGTACCGGCGATGGAGTAGATTCCAACCAACAGCCTCATCTTCACTGAGCAGGAGTGAAGTAGGCTAAATACAGCGGAATTTTCCTTCGTTGAGAGGGAGTGGAGCAGATCGAGTCTCAATAAATCAAAGGTCCGCAAAACAGTAAATGAAGCATCGAAAAGCAACAAGATACAGTGGATTACGACGAGGTCACGCTAAGAAGTCAAGACTCAGCCGGCCATAGGCAAAATTGGTCCCTTATAGTCTTTGCTCTATTCTTGTTACACAACAATGAGCAAAGAGGGGCAGCTGTTGGTCCCAATTCATACCTGGCCCAGACCCAAATATGTAGAACCCAAAATATAAAAACAAACCCATTAACCACTTAAACTAAACCCTAGGCCCAGTACATCAATAACCCAACCCCCAAAATAGTTGACCCAGGCACCAGCAAAACCTTAAATAGCAGCAGGTCAGTGCACCGTAAACCAACCCGCACCTCCGAGTCGTGCGCCTCCACGGATTCCCTCTCCACTAAGTTTGCTACACCTACAAGACGTACATCAATAAAACTTGTAATCTTTGGCTATAAAAGCCTTGAAATCAAATGTAAACATACTTTTTTTTGGATAGCAAAAATACTAGCACTTTGAATACTAAAATCCAGTGCAAATAAACACCAAGCAACCAAAACAGAACAAGCACCCAAGCAAAAATCCTATTTTCTAAGGTCTATTTCCTTTTTTTTCCGTTTCGAGTTTATTTGTTTTTTTTTTTATTTTTTTTATTTTTTTTGTTGTTTTTAAAAAAACTACGAATATATACTCCTTTTTTTTTTTAAAAATACAAAAAAACTTACCTGCTCTCCGGCCACCGTCGTTGTGCGCGCGTGAGGAGTCTGCGAGGATGGGTGCGCCATACCCTGGAAGAAAGAAAAGGGTGAAAACCCTTTGGGTTTTCTAGCAGAAAGAAAAGGGTGAAAACCCTTTGGGTTTTCTTTGGCTTTCGGCAGATGAAAGAAATTGGGGGGGTGTTTTAATTTTGAATTTTAAAATGGCAGACAAGCCATCATTTGTTTGCCTTCAATTGCCATGGAAATTGAGCCACTTTTTTTCCTTTGGTTTTATTGCACGTTAAGCCCTCCCTTATTGCGTGGTCGTTTGATTGAACCTTTTTTTTTGTGTTCATTATGTTTTAAAATTTGTCCCAGGCATTTACGCGTCTTTGCATTTTGGTCCCGTATTAAGTGCTGTGCAGCAGACAAGGGGAATTTTTCTATTTTGGTCCCCCTAGTTTGCATGCGCGCCCCATTTGGTCCCTTTGACTCTTTTATACTTTGATTTTGGCCCCAAAACTCCCGTTTTAATTTCAATCAAGCCCTATTTTGATTATTTAAACCTTTTTATAGAATTAAAATTTTTATTTGTTCTTTATTTTATTATTATTATTCCCTATTATTAATTTTAGTCCTTTTACCCCATTATTTATTGTTTTATTTCTATACTATTATACTTATTATATTATTTTCATTATTTTTATACCCTTTTATTATTTTCATTTAATTTAATTAAATTGGGTTATGTCACATATTTATCTATTGATATATTTGTTATATGCTTATTATGTACATACTTTTAAAGTAAAACTAATTATTTCGTGTATAAATTCTTATTATATTTATTTATTATTTATTATATTATTTTATATATTATTTTTATTAATAATCATTTTTTTTACTACCTTTTAAATTATTATATTATTACTAATTTATATATATTTTTTATTGATTATTTTAAGTTTACATCTATGGAATACGCTACTTTTATATATGTATGTTTCCTCTTTAAGATATTTCATATGGTTTTTTTTATTCGTTCATCCTTCTTAAGACTGTTTTAGCATATTATTTTAAACTTTTCGAGTGATCCTGCATTGATTTAAGTTATTGATTTTGCATTTTCATTTGTAAATATTTTTAAATTAATTCCTCTATTTTTTTCAAGATTTTTTTTTATACCTCTTTTGATCCAAAATTTGTAGGATATTTATTCTAAATGTTTTATACCTTATTCTTTATACCTTATTATTTTCACATTGTCAATTTCAAATTTTTTCTCTTTCGAACTCTATTTTTTGTTTATTAGTCTTATTAAATAGCGTATGTTGTGAACGTAGGTATCTTGATTTACATATTTGTATCTTTATATTGATGCCTATTATTATTGATATTATTATTACTAATTGTCCTCATGCTTATTATATTTTAGGTATTTATATATGTTACTTTCGTTATCTCATTATTACTTTTATATGGCATGTCACAATTCTCGTTTTGATTTTCAACCGCCCAAACTCATTTATTCAGAAATCTATCCTTGATTGTTTTCAAAATAAAGGCGATGGTCGATATTTAGGATCCTCGGGAAGATTGTGCCCTAACTTACTGGGTTCCAATTTTCCTTGTTGACCCTAAATAACCGAGTACCCTTCTTAAATCTAATTGTATGAAGTTCGAATAAAAACCTATTCTTGAAATTTAGGATGTTGCACTCTAACTTACTGAGTGTGGCATTGCGGTTTTGAGGATAAGGATTTCTAAAATCAAGGCAATACCTCGCACTTGGGAGTTTTGAAAGGTTGAGCTCTAACTTACTGAGTTCTAATTTTTCATAAGTTCCGAATGACCAAATACCCTTCTCCTGAACCTTCATACGCGAATTTTAAAAAATCAAAGATTAACTTTGTTCCGAAGGACTGAAATGTTAGACCCTAACTTACTGGGTATGGCATTTTTCTCATTCAAAATGAGTGGGTCTTTACATTTCATCCAATTTATGCTTTTCTTAAGAGGATCGTACTCTAAAATCATTTTAAATTTTCGACACCAAGACATTAACTAATCAAATAGGTACCAATTTTTGGGCGTCACGAGGGTGCTAATCCTTCCTCGTACGTAACCGACTCCCGAGCCTATTTTCTCAAACTGAGCAGACCAAAAATTATTGTTTTAATAGACCCAAATGTTTTATTAAAACGATCGATTTTAGGGTGGCCCAATCACACCTCAAAAAGGATTGGTGGCGACTCCATTTACATTTTCAAAGTCAGCCCATGTTTTTCCAAACTTAAAAATGGTTTCGACAGACATGTTTTGTCTTTGAATTTTTGATGAATTTAGTAATATGTGGGCTTGAATAGACTAAGGGAAGATTTGGCTATGAATGAAAAGAAAGAAATTATGTGTATTTGATGATTTTGTGAAATAGGGACTAAATTACAAAAATGTAAAAATGTATGGGCTAATTTGTAAAATGCCCTAATTATATGTTTATGGATTGAATTGATTGAGTATGAGATTGAATGAGTTAATTTTAAACGTATGGATCAAGAAAAGCGAAATCCGGATTTGGATCGCGAAAAATCGAAAGTCAACTAATAATCGACTCAATTTGACGTATCACACTCGAGGTAAGTTCAATGGTAGTAATTTACTATAAATGAATGTTAAATGCATTGATATCGTATGAATTGTGATGAATGAAATTTCGGGTGAGATGAAAATAGTGAATGTGATGTTAATAATGTGGATAGTGATAGAAATGAAATGTGAGAGAGCTCGGTTGAATCGTAGTATTAGTTTCCAAATGCTAGTGACATGTCATTAGGTTATGATTTGGCTTCGGGCCATGATATTGGTACTACGAGTGCGAGTAATACCTTGATTTGGCTACGGGCTATGGTATAGGTACTCCAGGATAAGTTACCTTGATTTCGCTACGGGCCATGGTATAGGTGCTTATCGATGGAAATGATCATGTATCTGATTCCTACTTTGAACGGTTCAACGAGCGAGCAAAGGTTGTAAATGACTAAAAAAGGTTAGTACGAATTAAACAGGTATGCACGATATCTATACGAGAATTGTTGAGATGAAATAATGTGATTCATTGAGAAAAACTCTTTGAGTTGAATAATCATGTCATGAGACATGAACAAAGGTTTGAAATAGTATATACTTGATAATGAGTTGTGTAAATGGTTGATTTATATTTGTTATTATATGTTGAATTACTTACTTGTAACTTACTAAGCTTTAAAGCTTACTTGATGTGTTTATTTCTATTTTATAGATTATCGAAGCTACTGAAGGCTCGGGAATTGTCAATGATCATCATCGCACTCTCCAATCATACGTGGTACCTTTTTGTGGTTATAAATAGTTAAGTATGGCATGTATAAGCTAGGGGTATTTTGAATACATTTTGATATTGTATATATGTTAAGCCAAGTGATTCGGCTAACTAATAGGTTGAGATCATGCTTGAGTTGATACGTGCTATGAGTTGCAAATTTGGTATGAATTATGGTGTATATATGGCCTATTATGAAATGGTCATTTTGGTATTAAATGGGTTGTGATTTTGGTAAGATTTGGGTATGAAATAAAATGGTTTATGATGAGTTATTAAGTATGTGTTTTGATTATGGATGTGACTTGTGATTCAGTATGTTTTGGCATGGAAATTGAGTATGAAATTGGTTGAGTGAATTATGGATAGAAAGATTTATGTTTTGGTTGGAAATTGGCTGATTTCGGTTGCCTATTTATGCTTATAAATGTGGTATATTTGATGCTTGTAGGACAAGGCAAAATAGGGTGTGAAGAATAGCTTAAACCAAGCCTATTTCATACCACACGGCTTGAGCACACGGGCGTGTGTCTCGACCGTGTGACCCCTGCTTTGTAGCTAAATTTGTCAGTATGGCACACGGGCTGGACACACGGGTGTGTCTGGTGACTGTGTGGCCAATTCAGGATGACACACGGGCTGAACACACGGGTGTGTCTGGTGACAGTGTGGCCAATTCAGGATGACACACGGGCTGGAAACACAGGCATGTCTGGTGACCGTGTGACCTAATCAGTGTTGCATACGAGCTAAGGTGAGAGTTGAGGCACAAGGCATAGTCGTGTGGAGCACACGGCCTAACCACAAGTACGAGTGCCCTGTTTTAAAGGAAAAAAAATTTCTAAGATCTTTAAACCTTTTGTATGAGATCAGTTTGGTCCCGAACCCTCTCCAAAGCATGCTTAAAGTCTCGGAGACCTTTTAAAGGGTCTATATGATTATGAATGACTTTGATGTGATGATGAATGATGCATGTATTTGAAATGAGTGTTTAGTGATAGGTGTTGATTAGTAATGCCTCATAACCCTTGTTCGGCGACGGATACGGGTTAGGGGTGTTACAGTAAGAGCCATCAAGGATCAAAAATACATATTAGAAACAAATCGGGACTAAATCGAAAACTCAGAGAATTTTTCACAAACTTCCAAAATTTTTCCTATGTGCAGGGGGCACACACCCGTGTACTAAGCTGTGTGAAAATAACTGAGCATTCTATTTCTAAATTTTAAAGATGTAGAGGACACACGGCAAAACCATATGCTCGTGTGTTAGGCCAAGTGTCACACACGACTGAGACACACGCCCCTGTCTTTGCCCATGTAGACGGAAATAAGCCATTTCAAGGCCACATTTCTCACTCATTTTTTATATCAACCTAAACACAATATTTTAACACATCAATATATCCCAACAAACAATCAAAACAAGTCAAATCCATGTTTTAAACATAACATAACATCATTTATATATACCCAAATACCTATACTTACCTTTTTAATCCATCTAACTAGTCTACTAAATTTAACCACAAATTGAATTCAATAAACCTATATCATTCACATCGTCACTAATATGTCTCATTTTCAACCCAACATATATATATATATATATATAAGGAAAATTATAATTATTAACATTTACACAAGACAAAATTTGATTAAATCCACACAAACCCTATACATGCCATATAAACCATATTGAACATTTCAAAAACTATTGGAATAAGCTGGTTTGTGTGACTTGACGTGCTGATCCAATCTTCCAACCTTTTGAAAATCTACAAAGACATTAAACAACTCAAGTAAGCTTAATGAAGCTTAGTAAGTTTGATGGGTTAAACATAAATCTTACCGAACCTACAATAACACATCAATTAAATAAATTCATTTAATGTAAACTCATTGCCAATCACAACTTCAATCGATGAATACACTTATTTTAGATCAATACCAATAACAAACAATATGTTTTTCAATTTCAATTATATATTCACTTACCAAGTCTTCCCAAATCGGTGAATGACCTATGGATAAGAGTAC
This sequence comes from Gossypium stocksii, assembly GCA_020496765.1. Taxonomy (NCBI): domain Eukaryota; kingdom Viridiplantae; phylum Streptophyta; class Magnoliopsida; order Malvales; family Malvaceae; genus Gossypium; species Gossypium stocksii. Next base: position 17,657,203 of record CM035631.1, on the reverse strand, counting down.
ATCGTTTTCAGAAGCCCGAAGGCTGAACAGAAGCTCATGAGAGCTAAATAGAAACCCATAAAGGTTGAACGAAAGCGCGTAAGAGCTGAACAAAAACCCATAAGAGTTAAACAGAAGCTCAAAAAAGCTGAACGAAAACTCATATGAGTTAAACAGAAGCTCATGAGAGTTAAACAGTAAGTAAACACAAAAGTTCACAACAAATGCTGAACCTTGGTTTACTTGGGTAATTTGCCACATTTTCCTCCAATGCCGTCAATTCACCGAGTGTCGAATGTACTCAAATCCCGCATTCTAATCGTTTTGAACATTCAATTTAAATTTATAACTTTAACAAAATTCCACTTTCAACAATAGATATGAATAAATACATGAACCATTCATCAAATCAATATATATATATATATATATTAAAATTTAACCATATAAACTTACCTGGATTGAATTGTAATATTTGCAGAAGTTCAAGGACTATTCTACTAATTTTCTTTTTTCACAAGTATCTACAGGTTCTTGATATGAAGCTAAAATATAAAAACCAGCTTCAAGAGCTCTTCAATGGTGTTTTTGGACAGAAAATTAATGAAAAGAATGTCTAGAAACTTTTAGATTTTTCAATTTAATATTTTAATTTCATTTATTTCCAATTTTGCCCTTTAATCACATCATTTTATCATTTTTTTTATGCTTATGCCGCCTCAGCCATCTCCTATAGGCTAATTTTCTCTTTAAGTCCTCCCTATTTACCATTTAAGCCATTTAATCACTATTTCTTTTAATTAGCAGTTTTGCACCATTTTCAATTTAGTCCTTTTTAATTAATTAACTATCAAAACGTTAAAATTTTCTAACGAAACTTTAATACTACCTTAATGACACTCTATAAATATTTATAAAAATATTTATGGCTTGGTTTATAGAATCGAGGTCTCGATACCTCATTTTCTAAATCACTTGACCTAATAAATCCTTATAAAACACAAATTACTAATTCAAAAATCTTTCTAAAACCACATTTGAAAAGTAAATACTAAATAATAAAATTTACGAGCTTACTCGTCGGATTTGGTGGTCTCGAACTAGTGTTTCCAATACCACTGAAAATCAGGCTATTATAAGGACATTTCGTGTGCAATCATCACGACTTTTGATCTGAGACTCGTGAGACAAATACGTCGAAACACCCAAAGTCTTAGAAAATCTAGTTCGGGAAATGAAAATATGAGCTAAACTAAACTAAAGGAGAACTTTGTTGATTCCATGCCCCATTGAGATGTCCAACTTCATCTCTCTCTAACGTCAATCTATTTTTCATTTTCTTTCAATCATTTGAATATTTTTATCTTTTTTGTATTTTTTATTTTTAGTATGATTATTTATTTTTTTATATTTTAAAATCAATTTCATAATTTTTATGCAAAGATAAATTTTTTAAATATTTTCCCTTTTTAAACTTCTAGAATTAGAACTAAATTGATAAGTTTTGTAAATATTGAGGGCTAAATTTGTTGAATTTTTAGATTTAGGATAAAATTGATAGAATGTGTAAACATTGAAGGGCTAAATTTGTTATTAGACTAATAAAAAAGGGTTGCGTAATCTTTTTGTCACTTGTCTATCGGCAACTAATTGGAGAGTAACTAAAATATTTCATTTCAAAAAGTTGAGTGGTTAAATAAAAAAATAAGGGTTTTTACGAAAATAATATAAAATAATAAAATATATACTAAAATAGGATAAAGACCCTAATATTTACCAATTTAGGCAAATTCAACAATATAAAACCGATGCCGCCTGACAAATCGACGCACCCCTCTCCCCTACCACCGATGATTGAAGCCATTATCACTTTTAAAAAAAAAATTTTTTTTGGGTGCCGCTTGATCAATTGGAGGCACTAGTATCCAACACCAAATATATGCTATATTTTATAGTATGAAACGAAAAAAAAAATAATTTTTCTGTTTTTTAAGTATAATTAATTATTTTAATAGTAATTTAGTATTATTAAAATATGTTATTTTGTTAAAAAGTTCGTACTTATTGTATGAACCATATTTTGCCCGGGCTGTATTTTTAAACCAATTGAATAAACCAAATTAGAAATAAAAGTTAAAAAAAAAAACAGTCATTTTACAGTTTACAAAAACCCAAATCCGTAACCCACTTCCAATTCATAATATTGAACCACTACCCAATACCCGATTTAGCCCAATACCAACCCAATCTAAACTTATTAAACTCAAGCCCAATTACAAAGACCCGGTTACATGGCCCAATGACCCAAACTTTGTTTCAGAATTTGAAACCCCGAACCCTAGGGTTCTTCCTTTGCGCCGCAACCAGGCAGCCTCCCCAACTCGTGCCACAATCGGCGCGCCAGTGCGCAATCGGCGCATCAATCCCTTGGATCTTCGAGCTGTCGACCTGCAAAAGGAAAGGAAATCTGCAGCAGATAGGATATAGCAAGGATTATTTTACTTTCTATGTATAGTTTCTGCTATAAAATTAGCCAAACACAGTTGTAAAAAAAGGGGGGGATTTACACGAATATAACGAGAGAAAAATAAGTGAAAATACAAGCAATAAGAAGCAGATTTCGAAGTTTTTTTGATTTCTTGGTCTAAATTTTTGTTTTAGTTCTATTTTATTTTTGTTATTTTACAAGTTATTGCAAGTTTATTTTAACTAATAAAGCGAAAACAAATAAAGAAAGGGAGATCGGATACTTAACGTAGTCTTCTCGTTGTGGAAAGAGCTCGTTTGGCGCGATGTCAGCCTCCATCCATGGAGGTATGGTGAGCTGCTGTATTGGAGGCAAACTTGGAAGGGAAGGGTTGAAAAGAGGATTTTTTTTAGGGTTTTCTTCTAATGTAAAAGGGGTAAAAGGTGGGCATAACAGGGGTTCTTTAACCCAGAAGAAGTGGCGCCGTTTTACCCAATTCGTGGGCTGAACTGCGCATTTTTACCTTAGATGGGTAAATTCGCGTTTGGTCATCCCTCATTGCGTCACTATTCAATTGCACCCTATGTTTTAAATTATAATTTTGCCCTGAATTTCACGTGCCATTTCAATTTAATCCATATGCAGGTATTACGTTTAAGCACTTGGAATTTTTGCGTTTTGATCCCTATTTATTAGCGCGCCACGCAATTCAATCCCTTCTCCTTCTTCTTTATTTAAAATTTGCCCCAAATGTTCTGTTTTGGTTCTAATTCGGTCCTTTTCCATTATTTTTGCTATTTATTTTCAAAAATTTATTTTTATTATTATATATTAGTTTTATATTATATTATTTATATTATTTATATATTATTTATTATTTTATTTTACTATATTATTTATTATATTATTTATTATTTATTATATTAGGTATCATTATATTCTGTAATTTTTTATTATATATTATATTATTTTCATTATATATTACTTATTATATTATTTTATTATATATTATATTATTTTATTTTATCTATTATAGCACGCATAATTTTAAAATTGTATATTATTATTAAATATTATGTACCTTTTACATATTATATGATATCTTAAAGTTTTTTTAATATAAAGCTTTTAAATTACTTTGTAAATAAGTTTTTTATAAACGTATATATTGATTTGTTATATTATACTTTATTTTAAAATCTATATTTTATATTTAGATGGTTTTTTAAAAGATTCTTTTTATATCATATTATATTATTATGTATATATATATTTTATCTTTTATATATTAAATTATTTTAATAATATTGCTTCATTCATTATTTTTTGTATATATTATTTATTTTATTCTAAATCTTTTTATAAATATAAAAAATGTTTTATTTTTTTATATTATTATTTTCATATATTATTTTATGTATTATAAGTATTATTTTAAAATTTGTATATTATTATCATATATTATTTTAAATTTCTTTTTTATCAAAATTTATGTATTATTTTACATTTATGTATATATTGTGTGATATTTCAATTTTTTTTTTATAAAGTTTTGTTTCATTACTTTTATATATATTATTTTATTATATTTTATGAATTACTTTTTCTTTATCTATTGACAAAATATTAATTAATTTTTAATCATTTTTATCTATATTATTTTAATACCCATGTTTTTAAATACCGTATTTATTTTAATTATTATTTAAACATTTTACTTCTTAACTTATTTTGTATATTTTTTTAAATTTTGCTAGTCTCTTTTCGTATTATCTTCTATATTTACTTATCATTGTTTTAGTATGTTAATTTTATCACATCAATTATCCATCATTCTACGTTGTTTTTTTATCAATTATATTTGCATGAAATATTGGTATGTATTATGTAATTTATATTGTTTTAATTCTGGTATCTTGTAATATATTCTACTTGCATCATTGTTTTGAAAAATGTATTTCATTTAATCCAAAAGTACTTTTAAAAATGGGGCAATGTTTTCGTATCTAGAAATTTGGGAAATAGTACCCTAACATGCTGGGTTGCGATTTCCTGTTTGTCTAAATGCCTAAAATATCCTTCTAAATGATTTTATAAATTACGAGATGATTTTAGTCACAAAAGTTTTAGAATATCATGTCCTATCATGCTGGATGTGACATTCGTATTTCTTTTGAACAAAGGAATCTCGGTTTTAAACTCGAACCATTCTAATTCCAAAAGGGATCATATTTTCAAATATTTTCAAATTTTAGCATTAAGGACAGAAAGTTATTCAATTTGGTACCAATTTTGGGCGTTACGAGGGTGCTAACCCTTCCTCATACGTAACCGATTCCCGAACCCATTTTTTTGATTTCGTAGACCAAAACTAATGATTTTAAAACAAAAAATGTTTTAAAGCTGATCCAATCACACCTAAAAAGATTGGTGGCGACTTCCGTTTTCAATTTGTAAAAGTCGAAACCCCGTTTTCTAAAACCCCTTAAAAAATAGTTTCGACACTTATTACCCTTCCGCGAAAATCACAAGAAAAGTATGTTATGTTAGTAGAAGTTTAGTTTTACGGTATGATATTTGTGTTAAAAGATTAGTGTTAATTATTTTACGTCTTTGATTTTTTTATATTACAAACACTTGAAAGGTCCATCCCTCCCTCCCCAGAGCAGAAGGTCTCCCAAAAAAAGAAGTATATATTTTTTTTCTAATAGTATAATTATTAATAGTTTAGAATTGTGTTAAAAGTTTAATTTTTTTCTGTAATAATATGCTAACTTTGAAAAAAATTTAGAATTGTGTTAATTTAGATATTTGTAATAGTATTTAAAAAAAAAAAATAGAATGGTGTATGCCAATTTTGTAGTGTATGTATGTTTATTTTATTTTGTAGTGTATTTTTTTAAAGATAGGTTTGGTAGTGCATGTTTATTTTAGTAGAATTATTAGAATTTTGTATTAAGATAAATTTGTGTTGAAATTAATATTAAGATTGGTTTAACTAGTGTATTTTTTTAATAATAATTTGTATCTTTTAAAATATAAAAGTCAACATTATATATTTGTTTGAGTAATTAGATTTTTGTTGATTAAGAAAATGAGCTTCAAAAAAAATAGTTGTCATGATTTTTATATTATTTATTTGTTAAATCGATGACTAAAATTTTAATTGTTTGTGCAGATATCGATATGCGTTCTTTAATTACTATAGAAGATCATATAGCTAGGATGATCCATTTACCGATAAGAGAATGTTCTAATGTAGCACATATTTTTGGGCATAGTTGCACATAATTTTTTATTTAATTGTGAGATCTTAACCAATTTTGTAATTTAATTTGAATAGGGTGCGTACTGCATGTTGAGACGACGTGGCCATGGTCCGAGCTACCGACCGGACGCATGAATTATACCCTATCTAAATAAGCGAGGTTTGGATCAGCGGAATTAATCCGTGTGTTTGAGCTAAGGAGTGAATTAATATCGGCACTAGTTGAGCGTTGGCGTCCAGAGACACACACCTTTCATTTACTGTGTGGGGAATGCACCACCACACTGGAGGATGCCACAATGCAATTAGGGCTTCTCGTGGACGGTGATGCGGTAACTGATTCAAGCCACATAGAAAATCCTGTTGTGCTTTGCTATGACTTGCTTGGATGCTCTCCCGGTGATGGTACCCATAAATTTATGGGTTTAAATTTTTCGTGATTGAAGATAAATTTTGAAACATTATCGAATTATGCGATTGAGATGGAGAAGATACAGGCTGATTGGGCCTATATACTATAGTTTCTATGGGGTACTTATGCCGGATTCCAATAATAATAGAGTCCACTTGATGTACTTGCCCTTACTGACTGATTTGCAAGGTGCCCGTTCCTATAGCTGGGTTTCAGCAGTACTAACGACGCTATATCATGAGCTTTATTGGGGGACAAAGCACAGAACAAAAGATATAGGTGGCTTCCTGATACTGTTACAATCTTAGGCGATATACAGGATGTCATTTCTAGCATTAGTGGGTTATCAAGTACATGTGTTCCCACTTGTAAAGAAATAAAAAAATTAAATTTGGATCAAGATTTTTTTAATAAAAATATGTTTTAACGAGTTTGGTTTATATTTTTAGATGGTATACTTTTCTGAATATCGGGAAGTCAAAAACATTTATTGTATACCGACAAATGATCAAGGCATACGCCGAGATGAGGTAATTTATTTTCAAAAAATTAAATTATATTAATGTCATGTAGTTAGTATTTTAATCATGTGTTTAATTGTGCAGTTCGTATGGATGTCGTATATCGCACTGGACATTCCTTCCGTCGGCTAGAGCTCATGCAATCGTGTGGTATGTTAACACACTTGTGATCAATTTTCAAATGGTGTAGTGGTAAGCCGGGGATCGGCTGTTTCATCAATTCGGGTTTCGTCAACATATTCCAAACGTTCCTATACAATTGGGTAAAAATGTCCAAAGAATTGACAAGAATGGGAAACACGCAAAAAATGGAGCATTAGAGCATTAACCATATATTGTGTTATAGAACACCCAGTTAGAGAAAAAGCCTTATTTAGAATCATGTTTTCCTGATTTTACTCATTCGAGGGACTACCAACAGTAGTACATACGAAATAGGTTGCCCTACTTATATAATGACTAATTGATGGTAGTCCTTTCACATATGGAATGACGAGGTCCCCCACAAAGTTGTCCTCATTAGCCATATCCTCCTCCACCACTCGAGCTCAAGCCCAAGCCCACAATTTTATTATCATACACACACTCGACCAGTAGTTCTTATCATCTTGAGATGAGGGGTTGCAGTTTTCCTCCGAAGTACTCGGGTTACGGAATACACCCGGAGATGGGTGGTTATAGTTCCTATCAGCAACTGAACTCACCAATGATGTTTGACATATTTAGCCCATCGCCACCCTAGTACTACACCCCTCTCAAGCAAAAGTTTGTAACCAACAATTTTTTAACTTTGCTTAGTACACCCTGGGGATCACTTATGGGTGATAAGAATGTCGGTTCGAGTGAGATGAACATTGACTGTCAGCAGCACCCACAACATGAAAGAAGGCCACCACAGCGATACACCCTACGTACAACATCTTCAAACCATAGATTTTGATGGTTTTAATTCAAATAATTCGATTTAAAGTTTGACATATTTTATTTCAAGCTAAAGTTTGTCTCATGTTAATGAAATGTTTGGAAAAAGTTCATGAAATATACGTAACAATCAAGTTCATGCAAATATATATAAATAATTGAAGTTGATACAAGAATAGAAATTCAATATATAATTTACATTCTAGTCGACTAAGGCGACTTTCCTGAATGGTAGTTTTGATGCAGGCATCTACTTTGATTATGACTTGTTGATCTGCATACGCCATAATATTTAGTGTTGACCCTCTCCCTTATGTCCATGTCATTTCTTAATTGAGTGACATGTGGATGACCTCTAGGCTTCCTACGGAGACTGCAGTCTGGGACCAACTCGAAAGTCGACAGAAGAACTTCCCACGTTGACACATCCCACATTGTTGGGAACTCGTTTCCCCAAATATGTAACGTGCATTTCAGTGTGTATACCTCATCAATATATTGTTTGACATTGATAAAGGCATCAACGCATGTTGCAACGACATGCGCACATAGGTAATGAAGTGCCTAGAATTTTCCACAGTTGCATCGCCTGTGTAGGAGATCAACTCCATATGACCTAGGTGAGATACCCGGTAGACAACCAAAGGTCTCTATCACATAAAAAGTTTTAAAATGTCAAGAACATAATTAAATGTTCATGGTCCTCACTTTTTGATTTTTAACTACCATTGCTTTCTTAACTACTTTAACATACACAAATGCCATATTAATTTGATTTACTTGTCCGAGCCTCATTCCCGGTATCAGTGTGGCCATCTAATTGAAAGTAACTGAGAATACAGATGTAATTAGGATATGTCGTTTACGCTTCAATACTGCGTTAACGACCTCTGTAGATTGGTTGTCATATGACTATATCGTGAACCGTTATCGAAACTTTGAGCCCATTATCAGAGCTCCATACTCCCAAACCACTCTTGTAATGTAGTATTCATTTGACCTTCTATATCAGTTTCAAGGTCAGTCAATCTCCGTTAAAACCAATGTGGTTTCAGCTTGTACCTTAGATTGTTACAACATGTTACGTGTCGTTTCACAAACTCTAAACATGTGGAAAAAAATTAGACAAATAATTACCCATCTTCACAACTTGTTTGCGCCAATCCATAATTTTGAATTCCTTGTGGAAATTTGCCACAATATGCTTGATGTAGTAAACGGATCTCCACAGAACATCTAAACGTCTAATTACAGTAATTAGCCCCTTTGATCTATTAGAAATGATGCTAATGTTGTCTTGAGTGACAATGTACCTCTATAAGTTCTCCAAGAAAAATTTTCAAGATTCATGTTCTCTCCCTCGACAATGGTAAACGATATCGATAGCAAGTTTCAATTCCCGTCTTGTGCAATCGCAATAGGAAGGATATGCGTACATTTTTCATACAACCAAGTATCATCTACTTGCACAAGTGGCTTACAATGGGGAAACTCCTAAATGCATAGATCGAATGTCCAAAACATACAGTGAAAAGTTCTTTTCCCTAGATGAAGTTGGTTGTCCTGATCGTAATAGGGCAATGTCTGTAACTCACCCACAGTCCTTGGAACATACTCTCGTATTGCGGCTATCCACCATTGGAGTTCGTTGTATGACGCATCCTAATTTTTGTACAACTGATCCATGGGCATTTGTTTAGCCAGCCATGCCTTCCGATGTGAAATTCGGTACTGGAACCGTTCTTGTATTTCGACAATCAACACCGACACAAGAATGGCGGGCATGTCTTTAGCCATTACCAATATGTAGTTGTAGATAGTTTTTGAATCAAGCTTGCAGTGGTCCTGCCTCATATGTGCAGAACTGCATGTATGAGGTCCAACATATTTTCATATCTCCCACTACTAGGACCTTTGGATAAATGTAGCTTGTAACCGCTACTTGTACCCTTCTGTTAACTTCTAACACTCACCAACATAGATCTTCGGTTTAGAGTTAGCCACCCTATAGTTAACAAACACCTTCATACTATAACTCTTGAAGGCATCGGAACAGTCTTCTTTGCTTGCGAATCTTTAACCCACGAACAACTCTTCCGATTCAAGATCTGCTAACATCAAATGAGTAGGTATTATGTCTGGGTACTCGGGGAACTCGAAAACATGTGTCGCATTGGGATAGACAATCGACATATGGGCTCTGGGATCATTACGTATAACGATGCCATGACTCGGGTTTTCGACCGAAGGGGTGTGATCATTTCTATCATTCGGTCATTCATCGTTGATATTGTCTAGGATATCTTCTAAATCGGGGTCACTAAAACCTTCATCTTTGTGATCAAAACAATTATTATTATCGGATCCATCTTCACCAAGTGCATCAGTTTCAATAACGATTAGATATATCTGTAATCCACCACCATGTTGATCTGAACATCTAACATTGATATTGACGTCAAAATTGCGCACAGATAACCTCCTATCGATGGACGCCCTGGGAACCTCTGTACGCAGGTCTTAAACTCCATATTGTTGACTTAACTGAGTTACATTTTCAATGGGCTCCGCATCTACTAACTCAACAAATAACTGAATAAATTCAATGTTCACCATCCCTAGCAGGCAATACAATGTGACCATTGTCTCGACGTCGTCGTTGTCTAAAAGTTCTATCTCGGAAAATTTGATAGGGTTTGACAAAACTGGAAATTTGTAGAATAGTTTTGTCCTCCTCTTTCCACAACGCTGGGAAATTTTTTCACTAACATTCTCTTTCATATCATCGACGGACACATTCCTATCAAATCTTATTCTTATTTTCTAGCGAGTTTCAAAAATACAACCATCAAATGTTTCTAAAATAACACCATTGAAATGAATAGCTACAAAAAATTAATTCTCTATTTTTTTTAAAACTGCAAAAATACAACCAAACATCTTAGTATTAATCTTAACACTAAATACACTTTTAACACAAATAAACTACTACTAAAAAATAGCCTTAAAACTAACTAAATACACTAATATTTTCTTTTTTCTTATTTCCGGTGAAGAGGGAGCTTCAACTTTGTGTGCTTGAATTTTTTTCCTTTATATGTGTAGGGGGTTGGAGGTTGGGGGACCAAACCAACCGCCTTTTATAATAAAAATAATAATATTTATATAATATATATTTTTAAATCGAAAGTAAAAAAAACTGACATATTAAATTTTATCGGGTAATGGAACCCGAATCGTGATCGACGGGTCACATCGGTGGCAGGCCATCATGTCGGTATTGTCGAGCTATCAAGCGACATCGGCTTGACAGCCAAACACTGATGTGACTCATCGGTCATGGTTCGGGTTCTAATACTCGGTAAAATTTAATATATCAATTCTTTTTCCATCTTTAAAAAAATTATTATAAAATATTAGGGTGTTGCCTGACATATTGACAACACCAATAAAAAATATTTTTTTTCATTTCAAACGTATAAAAATACAAAGTATAGTGGGTGTTGGATACTGGTGCCGCTAGGGGCGAAGCCAGAACAATTTTTTAGGGGGGCTAGATGAAATTTTAATTTTTTATAGTTTATATCTTTATAACTTTTAAAGGATTACATCGAATTTTTATAATTTTAGGGGGGCCAAAGTATAATTTTACCATTACTAATTTAAATTTTTAAAAAAATCTCAAGGGCCTAAATAGCAATTTTACATTTTAGGGGGCCAGAGCCCCTGCCAACCCCCTAGATTCGCCACTGGGTGCCCCGATTGATCATGCGGCACCCAAAAAAATTATTTTAAAAAAAAAAGTGATGGCGCTTCAATCATTTGTGGCAGGGGAGAGGGGTGTCGTGTTGCTGATTGGTCAGTTGACATCAATTTTATTCTATTGAATTTGCCTAGATTGGTAAATATTTTAGTATATATTTAATTATTTTATATTATTAGGGTAAAAAATCCAAAAAAAATAATAGTCAGGTGATCAAAATAGAATTGAAGGCACATTTGGTTGACTATTTTTGTAATTTGCCCTTTTTTAATTTAAGGGTCTTTTGCTTTTCCTCAAAATATCAATTTTTTTTTACTCCAAATTGGAGGGAAAGCTAAAAAAAATAAAAAATATTTTTAAGATGTAAAACACTATTTTTACCATCCATATTGTTTACCTAATTATATTAAAAAGGTGAATAATATTTGGTACATTGGAGTTTTTAGACTCTACAACCAGTGTCAGAGAGTTGAAAAATGTTTTATAGGGGTATAATAAAAATATGGGTTAGTATTTGCTACATTGGTGTGACGCGGGGTTTGTGCTAGTGTACACAGTTGTTATCAAGTAACAAGTAAGTATAAGAGTTATCATCTCCATAGAGACTGTATATGTTAATCAATATTTTATAAAATTGATATTAACAATTTGGTAAGAAAAACACAATAAATTTTTTTGGTTGATGTTAAGTAAAATAATTATGTAGATGCAAAATGGTCCCTAATGCAAATTAATCCTAAATGTAATGTATGCAATAAAATGTATGAGATGGATTTAGTAGCAAATTCACAAACTTCAACAATAATAACATGAATAGGCTAGAATAATCACATCAATTGACTTAATTCATTTTCATCATGTTTAATAATGTTTCGAAAAATATTCCATGATAACTTAATCTTTCATGAACTTGAAACCAATATTAAGTCTTTTCAAAATCTTTTACTTAGAAAAAACATGAATACTACCATGATCATTTTTAATTAAGGGTTTATTAGAATTCATGTGAAGTAACAGGGATTGGGTCGGTTTGAAATAATCTAATCACATAAACTTAAAAGCTATGCAAGGTAATATAGCTCGTTCAAGTTATTACAAACCTATATAAATTAAGCATGCACCTTTCAATTATTATGTCCATTAACCATCATTTGGTTCGGATTAAGCAATTAATTCTAATGCATTTAGTCACATTTTAATGAATGAAATACATGCATAATTTTAATTGAAAGCATGAATGATTGAGGCACAAAAAATCATGAACATGAATCAAAAGAACTTCATCAAATTGATGTAATTATTCTAGCTACACAAAATTAAGCTACCATTGTTGATGAAAAAACAACAGAACAAATTGCGAACATGATTAATAAAAGTAAAACAAAGACAAAGAAGAATAAACTCTGATTGATTTGGCAGTCCTCTGGAAATCAATCATAGTGACTTCCTCCAATCCTTGGCTATGCATGAAAAGGAGAGGAAACTAAAATGAGAGAAGAGAATGTAAAGTGAAGAATGATGGATGAGGGATGTAAAGGGTAGTATTTATAGTGGATGGATGGCTAATAGGTTTACTAAAAATAGCTTTGAAATCCCTTAGGTTTTCCTTTCCCATGGCTGTTCATGAATTATGGAGATGGGAAGTTGTTGGTTGTTTGATTCATGCATGAAATCACGCAAATTGGTGGACGATTTCAAGGGTGAAAGTAGTGTGCTGATTTTTTTTATTGATTTCCAAGTGTAAGGACCTCCTAATAAATCTCCCAAAAGTGTATTTTATTTCCTTGCCGAATTGGGCTTCTCTCCCCCTTGTTTGGACGGTTTTGTGACCCAATTAGTTGTCAGACTTGTCCCTCATTTAAACCATTTTTAATTGGATCAATGTGACATTTTCATGACCCAACTTGCATCTTTTTGCCGTCCAACTAGAGTAGGAATAGTCTCATGTCCATGAAAAATTTAAACTGAGCTTCATACTTTATTAACTCCATGGTTCCACTGCACATTAAAATAGATAAAATTAATATGTACATGAATTAATTAAATTATGCCCAAATTTAATACATAAAGCATAAAATTGCATACTTTATTAAATTATGTCCATTATTGTAATATGAACAAAATTCACCCGATTAACTATTATATTCTCAGGATTACATAATTTTTTAAGTAAAAAAATGCCAAAAATAACTATCAAACTCTATATAATTAGACTTTACATTTGAGAATGTACCAAATATTATTCTTTAAAATATAAAAAAAATACACATGACAATTATTTAAGAATACTAATAAAATAAAATAAAATAAAATAAAAAATTAATACTAACCTTTATAAAAATGGTATAATTGTAAAAAAATCATTATACTCAATTATTTCTTTTTCCTTCCCACTAAAATAGGTAATTGTAAACATGGGAACTAAAATAGGAGTTTGGAAAGCATCAAAGAAAGTTGAAACCCACGCAATCAAAGGTTTCATGCTGATGGATGGGGAGCCATGCCAAGACATGCCATGTGAAATCTAAATTATTGAATTTTAAAACCAAGTAAAAAATTATTATAATTTCAATTTCAATGAATTATTTGGTCAAAAAATTAATAATATTTAATTAAAAAAATACTAATTTGAACCGAATCACATGGATTCAAAAAAAAAAAAAAATCCTAACAAGTCTAATTTTGCATAGTGCCTTTTTATTTTTTAATTAATAATGAAAATAAGAATAAAAGGAAAAACCTCTTAACTGTTAAGTCCGAACCATTGGAGATGCTAAAATAAAAGTGAGGGAATTTATGAAATAAAATACAGAATAAAAATGAATCTCATTCCCGAATATTTTCAAAGCAATAAATGATTCTTCCTAGAAAGCGTTAAACTAACGCCCATCTCTATTGATTTTTTTTTTTTATAAATCTCAATATTATATATAAATATTAGTCAAATATATAATATTATATATAAATTATATTTTAATTTATTTTTCACAAATTATTAAAATAATTAATAATATAATACTCTTTAAGGTTTAATACTAGATACACTAATAATTTATATTTATTTCTTTAAATGTATATAATTGAATAATAAAAAATTCATGCATGTATTTAAATTACAAGTTAAAATTCCATGTGTATAATTAAATCAAATAAAAATTTATGCGTACTTTGAGATTTATTCCAAAATTTTAATATTAATGCTTAAATTTATCATTATACTTTAGGTGGAAATTAAAATTTGTGATTATATTTCATTTTATTAATTTTTGTCCTTTTAGTTTATCACTTTACTTTGGTTTGATTGATTTTTTTATTAAAAATTTATTTTTGTTTAATTTATCTATTTAATTTCAATTTAAAATAACTTGAAGATAAAATTTAATAAAAAATATTTTTATATTTTATTTTTAATAATAAGTTAATCGATATTATATTAAATAAAAAAGATTATTTTATAAAAAATCTTTATATATTATAGTTTTCAAATATTTATTTCATTAAATAAAAATAATGTGTTAAGTTATTATTTTTTAATATTGTATAAATTATCTTATTCTTAAATAAAAGAATATTTTTTTATTGAATTTTGTTTTCAAATCATCAAAATTGATATTTATTGGTAAAATTTGATTTAAAAACTCAATGTGGATGGTAAATTTCAATAAAATTCAAATTATAATTAAAAAAAAAATCAATCACACAAACAGTGAGCGATAATTTTATTCATATTTTTAAAATATAATGACAAATTTCAATATTCATCTATAGTATAATAACAAAGTTACGTTTTAACTTAAAATTTTAAGAAGATATCTAAGAAAAAAAATATAATTAATAAGTTCTTTAAAATAATAAGACCTAATATAACATTTGGTACTTGAATTTGACTTTTTTCCTAATTTAGTGCTGAAACTTTTTTTTGCCCAATTTGGTACTTGACCTTGACAATTTTTCTTAATTTGGTACCTAAGTTTCTTGGTCATGTTTAGTACTTAAACTTGTTAAATGTTATACAAATTACACTAAAAAACTAGTAGTGTTAGTTTTTTTTTATAAGGAGACAAAAATAGCTAATGTATGATCGACATGTGGTAGGTGACAAGAAAATTAATGACATTTGAAGTTTCATTTGTTTCGTTGAACAATACGCTTAAATTTGCTTAAAGAATGAAGTTTCATTAAGTTGAGAGCATCAACCATTCTTATGGCAAGGTTGGCCATACTGTCTATTATTTTGTTCGTTTGTCTTGATACATGTACTACTTGAAATTCTTCCATCCGTTCCAATAGGTCTTTACTCTCCCTCCCAACAAGTTTTGGTCTCGAGTATGACCACTCAACAGGTTAATTGCCTCTATACAGTCCATCTCTAGACAGTCTTCTTAACTCCCTTCTCCCACGCTACCTTAACTCCCTCAAAACCCCTCCACATCTCAACTTCTAACACCGGGAAAATCCCTATTTTATTCACTCCTCCCATCGCAACAACAAACGAGTCCACTCCCACAGTTACATCAATATTTACCTTTATTCACTCCTCTTCCGACACCTCCCTTTGTATCCCCACTCTTCCATTGTTTATGCTATCTAACCCCCTTTGAAATAATATCTATTTGCAAGTAGAGAAATAGTGCATGAAATGGTACATCAAATACTATTTGTTTGATCAAGTGGGTTCAATTTGTTTAAATCCAACCTTTGATCAGAGTTTTATTATTTGGACTAGTTGAATCAGCTAAGATATTTTTTTATAAAAAAATGAATAATATATATAAATATTATTTTCCAAGATCAGCTAATCAGTTAGCCCACACCATTGTTACAACAAGTCTTAAAAAGAAGGAAATGATTTACTTGCTCGAAGAGGTTCCTTGCTATGCTAAAAGACAATCGAAACTAGAACGATCATGAGAACTTGACTGAAACAGAGAAGAGGAAAAAGAGGAGGGAGTTGAGAGACCCTTCATCTAAAATGGTTAAAACTCTCAAGCCTCATATCCAATAGAAACTAAAAAGTTATCTCTGAATATGGGTAAAGTTGGAGACAGGTCATTCATAATAGACAGAGATTTCAAAGTTTTATTTATTGCAATTTAATTTCTTAGATCTAGAGTGTTCTATTACTTTTTGACGTTTGTTTTCTTTTTTAGTACATTTTCTCATTTATTATTGTAAGGCTACTCATTAGTTATTTTATATGGTTTAATAAAATATCCCCAGTTTGATATAAAAAAATTGTTATGTATTATTTTAAATATTTATTTAATTTAATATTTTACTATACTTTTGTGGGACACTTGTCAACCCTAAATTCTATTTATGAAATCTAAAAATTCTACCGATACTATGCCAAATATTTTTCCTAAATATTAATGTCAAATGATTTTTATATGTATTTCTTTATTTATAATGAAACAAATTTGCCTAATTAATTTAATGACTTAAAAAGAGAGACAAATTCGCTTGTTTCACATAAAATAGTAATGAGACTAATATGCTTAATTCACATAAAATAATGGTTTATATGTCAAAATAGTTCTTAAGAAAATATAAAAAAAATCAATTAAGCCTCTATATTAAATTCCCATCCAATTAAACCCTAGTCATTAATAAAAATAACCAATTAAACCCCTCCATTTAGGTGTGTTCAAACGGTCTGTTCGGTTATTAATCGAATTACCTGAAATGTAAAAATCTTTAACTGTTAACCGAACCAAATTTTCTTCAAATACATTAACCAAACCAAAATATTTCAATTAATTCGGTCGATTAATCGAAATTTATATGTTTTTGCCTTTTGGTTAAAATAAGTATAAAATATATAAAAATATATATTGCTAATGTTCATTTTTTTAATAGTTCAAAAAATATATTATATATAATAAATAATATATATTATTTATTTTAGTTAATTCGATTAATTACCTGATTTCGAACCGAATTAACCGATAATTGAAATTTCAAAAAATCATTAACCGACCTCCAACCAAACTAAATTTGACCGTTGATCAATTAACCGAATTAGATTGGTTTAGTTGGTTAATTCAGTTTTAATCGAACTATGAACACCCCTACCTCCATTAATGACTTCCATCATTGACCACGTTGATTGTTAAAATAAATTAATGAACCAATTAGATGGTGACACGTGGTAACTTTCAGTTTAATCTAATATTTTCCTATAAAAATGATTAAAAATTAGAAAAAAATTATCAAAAATATAAAAATTATGAAAATGGTTATAAACTTATAAAAATTATAAAAAATTGTAAAAATTATTTAAAAATTATAAAATAAATAAAGTATATTTAAAATATTTTAATTTTTATAAAAAAACCTATTAAAATTCTATAAAAATAATAAATATTATAAAAATTATAAAAAAACTATTAAATGTTTTAAAACTTATATAAATTGTAAAAATTATAAAAAAAAAACATAAAACTTGAATTGGATTGAACTGGTCGGTTGGAATGATTAGAATGAAATCAATAAGGGTATCAGTCTGGAGAAAGTGATTAGATCGATTGTCCAATGAACAGGACGGTTGAACTGATTTTTTTATTTAATTGATTTGGACGGATCAGACGAATAGACAAATCAATGGCCTGATCGATTTGACCACCAGCCTGATTCTGAATACTTTGGCCAGAATATTTCTTTCTAACATATACTAATAGTTGTATAATGAAATTTTGATTTGATAAAAAATATTAAAAAAATAAAAATTGGCTAACTATCCAATTCCCAAGTCAATCGGTCTAATGGCTTTCTCCGGACCGGTACCTTTGTTGATTTCAGGTTAATTGATCCAGTTCAAGTTTTTATATATATATTTTTATAATTTTTATAAGTTTATATCAAATTTAAAATTTTAATATATATTTTTTATTTTTAAGAATTCTAATATGTTTTTTAATTTCAAATAAAACAGAGTTTTATTAATTTTATAATTTTTATAATTTATTACATTTTTATATTTTATAATATTTATAAATATTTATAATTTTAATAAATTTATATCAATTCTAATATTTTTTATTTTTTAATAAGAAAATATTAGGTTAATTAGAAGTTATAATGTGTCATCATTTGATTGGCCCGTCAATTTATTTTAATGGTTAAGATGATCAATAATAAAAACTGTTACCCGAGAAATTTAAGACTGTTTTAATTAACGATAGAGCAAATATAATATATATATATATTTTTTATATTTTCTTAAAGGCACATATAAACCCATTATTATAGTAGTGTTTGTCTCGTTAAGAAGTTCATATCTTCGTAATTATTCCCTAAAATATAAAATTGGTTATTTCCTTCGGGGAAAAAAATAATTATTTCTTAAATACAACCACGAAGTTAATAAATTTTCAGTTTTTTTTCAAATATAATTTTTTTTTAGTTTCATTATAACTTAAATGATATACATTTTTATTCTCGTGGTTAATATTTAAAAAAATTTACTTACTTTATTATTATTATTTTCGTATATAATAAAAAATATACCAACCAAATTTACACTCTCAATAAAATATAATAAGTAAATCCTATGAAAATGAAGTTATTTCTTTTCATTAATTTTCATTCCAAGTAAGTATTAAGTAATAAATAAAATATATTTACACTATTAATAAAATTTTAAATTAAATTGTTATTACGAGTCAAATGGACACAAATTAAATTAGGGAAGTCACTAGGATGTCCTTTCGTAATTAAAATAAATTATATTATTTGAAAATATTTTAGTATTTTCATTTTAACAAAAAAAATAAAAATATGTATATAATGAGATTTAAACTCACACAAATTAGATTAATAAAATTTTATATTTATCACTAAACCAAAAACTCAAATTTTTTATTTTAATATTGGGTGTAACACCCCTAATCCACATTCGTTGTCGGAATAGGGTTTCGGAGCATTACCGATCAAACAAATATAATTTCAAACATTTCATATTATATAATATTCAAGTCAAAACCAATTAAACTCATACATCCTAAGTGCTTAACCGATGTACCGTCATTGGTACCACAATTTTATAATCAAAGTATCATTCAAGTCTAATTTGTAAACATGCCAAATTCAATCTATTTTGCCTATTTCATGTTCATTTAAACATTAACTTAAACATGTTATAATATGGCCTTAAACATAAACACATATTTATACGTACATAACCAACCAATATTTACTTATAATCTTATTACAATTAATTCACAAAATAACTATTAATAAGACACCCTAAGTATATGCTGACCCAAAAAGATAAACATCACCATGTTTGAGTTTGCGACCATTGTTGGATGCTGAATCAGCGATTAAAATTAAATACCTAACCTGTGCATGAAAAACAAAACCGTATGCAGAGTAAAACTCAGTGATATTTCTATAATCCAAATATCAAAAGATATGAAATCATAAATATGCAATCTAAATATTACAATAATCATATCACATTTCATTTGTTTCACAACATCTCAAATCTCATACTTGCTATATAAATAGCTTTTCACAATTTATTTCACATTTCTTTATACAATTGCATTTCCATATTCATTTCATGAGTATATTGTAATATCCCGAAAATTTCTATCCTTGATATAGTAAAATAAAGAAATAAAGAAATAAAAAGAGAAATTTTGGGCTATATCAACAAAATCTATGTAGGAAGTGATTATGGTGTATTAATCCAAGAAAGGACTAAATCGTAAAAGTGAGAAAAGTTTTGTGGCCCAAGGGTAAATACTTAAAATTTGAGGGGTTAAAGTGTAAATATGGAAAAATTGAAGGACCAATAGTGCAAATATTTTAAGGATGGAATAATCTAGAAACTAAGGAAAATGGATGAATTAGGACCAAATTGAATAGGAGAAAGAATTATGAGGGACTAAATCGCAATTTTACCAAATTAAGTGATGACTCAAGGATGGAATTTTAAAAGATCATGAAGGGCAAAATGGTCAATTAGAAGGAGAGAGAAATCTAGAAGGTAATGATGGTGTGATGATATTTTATAATTATTTAATAAGATAAATATTACTTTATTAATATTTTAATAAGATATTTTATTATTTTATTATTTTATTTAGTATATATATATGTGTGTGTGTGTGTGGAAAAAAAAGGAACAACATACCATCCGCCTTCCATGCACCCAACGTATGGAGAAAAAAAAAAGGAAGAAAGAAACTTTCATTTCTTTACAATTTGGTCCTTCCACCAAAAATTCACCATTTTCACCTAGAAATCAAAAGAATTTCCATAGCTACCGAAGGAGAAAAATGTTAAGGAGGTTATGAGGAGTTAGAATATCAAGTTGGATTCAAGAAATAGAAGCTGGAAGAGAGAGAAAGTGAAGTTAAAGTTTGAAAACAATAAAACAAGGTAAGAACATCAAGATTTCCATATATTTTTAAGTTTAATATTATTGAAAAAGTATGTAAATGATGTTAATGTAGAGTTTCCTTATATATGATTCTATGTTCTTGATATGGTAGTGAAGAGAAAATAAGATAAAGTGATGGGAAATGGTGTAGAGAAAGAAAATAAGGGTGATATAAACTTAATAATTAATATCTTGCACTAAAATAGTTTTAGACAGCAGCAGTAATCTAAATTTGAAAAATCACCAAAAATGGTAGAAACTGAATTAGAAGTTGAGTAAGATATGGAATTAAAGCTTGTTGAGTCTATTTTTATATAAAAGAAACAGAACAAGAAATGAATTCTGTATTCTGAGATATTTATATTTTTGTAAGACTGGTTTAGAATGATTTCGGGATCCTCTGTTTTGATTTTGGAAAATCACCAAAATTTGTATAAAAATAATTAGGGACTTAAATTTATGTGTTTGAAATCCTTAATGAGTCTATTTTCAAGAGAAATAATCGGGAACATCATCCGAGTCCCGTACGAGGAGATAATTAAATTTTAATGAAGAAAGTTTGGAACAGTTATACAGCAGAATAGGGGTAACTTTAAAGAATAAACTGTACTTATTGGCTAAACCAAAAATTCTGAAAATTTAATGGTAAAAAGATATGTGAGTCTAGTTTCAGGGAAAATTAATGGATCTTAATTTGGATTTCTGTAGCTCAAGATATAAATAATTTAGTGACTATGACGCAGGTGGACAGCTTGAATGTTCACATATAAGTAAATAGTGAAATTATTGATAATGTTACTTATAAGCATAATATATAAATTAAGGATGTGGAATGGAGAGGAGGAGGAGGAAAATATGTATGAATATTCAGTTAGCATGGCTAATTTGTATGTTTTAGGCTCAGGGACTAAATTGAATAAAAGTAAAACTTTATGGGTAATTTTGTAAAAATGTTAGAAATGATTAAATTACATGAAATGGATTATTATATTATTTAAATTGAAAATTTTAAATGAAAACTATTAATTTAGTTCGAGATCGAGGGAAAACATGTTTTAAGGATTAAATTGAAAAGTGTTGAAATTATGGAAAATTTTGATATTTTATAGAATTTATGGGCTCTCATTAATATGTATGATGACAACGGCTGGAAATAAGGATTAAATTGCAAGAATTTATTTTTCTGAGCCTAAGGGTAAAATCGTCATTAATTAAAAGTTTGGGGGCCAAATGGTAATTTTGCCTAGAGCATTAATTGAATGTATTAGAATATGGAATGAATGAAAACAATGGTCAAATTTATTTATAAAGATCCCAACGACTCAAATGCGAGACTCAAACGTGAAAAAGAAAAGATATCGGATTAATAAATTTATAAACACGAACAAGCAACGAGGTAAGTTCGTGTAACTTGAATTGTATTTTTAAACACTTGAAATATGTGGTTATGTGATGAGATATGATTTGAATGATCAATGCATAATAATTGATGAAATATTGATAATACTCGATATAAAAAGAAAGTAAATCCCGGTTGAATTGAATGGATTTCGATGGATCATTGGAAAAGGAATTGACGGTAAAAAGGATCTAGCCCGGACGGGTGATCCTATCCTGATGTAGCCCTCCCGAAGAATACAGGAAAAAGGATTAAGCCCGAAAGGGTAATCCTAATATCAGCCCTCCCGAAGAATATATGTGGAATGAGGTTCGCGGGAGTGTGCTGGTGGCTCTCCCGAAGAATATATGTGTATAGGCCCTTCCGAAGAATACATGGGAGCTGAGGTTCGCGGAAGTGTGCCAAGAATTGAGGTTCGCGGGAGAGTGAGGTTCGCGGGAGTGTGCTCACTGAAATGTAATGTGTAAGACCATGGTTGAAAGATACCATGGCAACAAATTGAGAAAATGAATAAGACCATGGTTGAAAGATACCATGGCAATGAATAAGACCATGGTTGAAAGATACCATGGCAACACATGCATATGAATTGACGGACCCGGAATTGTACACTAAAAGTGTACTCCTGTATGAATTGACGGTTAATGAGATTGTACACCAGGAGTGTACTATTGGATATCCATCGAAATTCCGAGAAATTCAACGGGATAAATATAGAAGATGGTAAACACATAGCTAAAAAGGGTAAATGTGAATTGATGGATTACGGATTTGCATATTTTAAGTATACTATATGATTTTAACTATCGATATTCTGATAAATTCAGTAGATAAGAATCCTGACCAGAAAACGAAATATGTATATAAAAAGATTTGTACATATATTCCTGAAGTACATGAAAAAAAAAATGAAAAAAAAATGAATGAAAAATGACAATGATACTGGATATATGGAAATATAAGATGATGATATTTGTACATGGAATTTATTGATGAATATATGCATCCATGATTATAGATTCGTATACTTTAATAATATTAATTGTATGACGATGAAATTTCGAATGACTTAATGAATAAAGCCCTGACATGGAAATAATTTGAGCACGAAACAATAATCACGAAATTGAACTTGAAATACACGAAAACGATATTTATTCGATATTTTAAAAATATGACATGGAAAATACATGTATGTGAAACTTACCTGATAATTATGCATGTTCAAGATTATGAATTGTCCCGGAATAAATATATACAAAATTCATGAAAACAATGATACATGAAATTTTGGTATAATGAATGATTTATGTTTTGAAGAAATGGCAAGAGAATAGTATGTATCATATTATATGAATATGTGGCTATCTTTAATATGCTGATACATGGAAATTGGGTAAGCCGTAATAAGTAATAATCTCAAGTATGATATGTTGATACAATGAGTTTATCGATTCTAAAATTATATGAAGTATATTCAAGTATACTAATGACTGTTGTTGTTGACGCTTAGACAAGTGCCAAGCTATTGGTTAAATGGTAATATGTTTATTATCTGATAGGTCGAAAGGGTAAATGATCAAATGAAAATATACATGTGTTTATAGAAGAGTGGTAAAATTTAAGTTGTACAATTTCTTATAAAATGAGTTATCATGTGATAAAAAAAAAGTTCTATAAACTCCGGTAATACCTCGTAACCCTATTCCAATGATGGATACGGGTTGGGGTGTTACATATATAACTCATTTATTCCATATATTTGCAATATATTTCACATTCTATTTTCAATTCACTATTTCACTTCCATTTCTCAAACCATACTATTTCAATATCAATCATAAAACTTTAGTATTCATTTACCCTTATTAACACGACTCAGACTCGAACGGATAAATGGATCCAACCAAAATACACTGGTTTGGCACCCAGTGCCTTATCGAATAATTCAAAGTAATAATTTGACACCCAGTGTCTCATTAGCTAAACCGAAGTAAATTGGCACCCAGTGCTCCATCGAATTAATCTGAAGTAGTAAATTTGACACCCAGTGTCTCAGCGACTCGAAATCAAAGAAATCCCTGAACTCTTCCAATCCTATGACATGCCATCTATATCTGACTCAGCCCGATACAGTTAATAGGGTTCCAACTCATTTTTCAAATACAACCAATATTCATTTCAATTCAAATAATCAATATATTCAATATATATACCAATTCAATTTATTCAATCAACTTAAATTCAATTTAATGACAAAATGTCAAATACTCACATCAACACTTACCACATGTATTAAATAAAAAAATACAACAATTAATAACTATCTTCGGATTATATAAATACAAACCAGAAATTCCGACCTATTCCTTGTCGACTTTATCTTCCCCTTTTTAGTTGAGGGTTCCGGTACAACGTTAGATATGGAATTAAAACAATTAAAATTTTTTACTCAAATATTGCCTAAATTTCAATTTAGTCCCTAAACCAAGACTAACTTTTATTCTTCACATTTAATTCTTTATTTTCATGCAAATTCCACTTTAGACTAAATTCAACTTCCTATTTTCATATAAATTCCTAAATTTTGAATTTTCACAATTTAGTCCCTATTACACAAAATTTACTTTTTGTTCTACAATTTAATCCTTTTTTATTTCTAACTTAAAAATCTATCAATTTAATCCCTAATACTAAAATTATTCAACGCAGATAACACTTAAAAACTCAATAGTTTCTAAAATTTTGATATGGGTCGGGTAGTGTTTAATACCAAGATTTCAAAAAATAAAAATTATAAGAAAAAGAGACTAAATCGACTAACCAATTGAGCTTGAAACTTTGAAACCCCTAAGGCCCTTCGTCTTTCTCTTTTCCTTACTTTTTTTTTTCTTTTTCCCTTCTGTTTCGTTTGTTCTTTGTTCTTTTATCTTTTCTTTATTTATTATTATAATATAATATATATATATACTTAAACATTAAGATTTAATATTATAATATTATAATATATATTTTATCTTTAAATTTTATAAATATTTATCTTCCACCTTATTTATAAGCAATGACATAATTGCTTCTTTGGCCCCTTTAATTTTTATTTAATCTATAATTCAACTTTCACCTTGTATACAATTTAGTCCTTAGTCCTAATTACTCTTAATTCATACAAATTCACTTAACCAAAATTTAATTAACTACACAACTAGCTTCATAAATATTTTTAATCAATATTTACGAGTCTAATTTATGATAATGAAGTCTCGAAAGTATATTTTCTGACACTCTTAACTATCGAGTCGTTACATTAGGTACTTTCTATGAGGTCAACATATTTTTTATCCACATGAATTGAACCTCAACGACATAGTTAAAAGAATAAAATGAGTACTACCGCATCACATCTTAATGTAATAGAATTTTTACTTAGTAATAAATTCGCTATGTATTAGTAATAAATCTATTCCCGAATATTTTTATATTCAAAATTTTTAAAAATTTAGGTATTTCATTATTTCTAGAGATGAAATTAGGAGAAAAAGCAAAGAATAAAAAGGAAGAGAGTTGAAGACCAAGATTTTGGTCGTAACTTTGAAAAGTCCTAAGCCAACACAGCCAACGTTAATTTCTCTTATAGGGTTTTTAATTTTCTCTCCTATTTTCCAGGTATCTTTTTGTTTTTCCTCCTTCCGTTAACTTCAGTTTTCATTTCTTTTTCAATTTTCATCTGATTTCTCTAAAAGCAGATTATCTCTTCAGTTTCTCTGGTAAATCTGTTTCCTCTCTGTTATGATAATTATTATTTTTTAAGAATTTCCGTCTGCTTGCATCTGTTGCTGACTTTGATTTTGATTTCTTTTAATATTTTTTGTTGGTTTCTGTGTGGATGAATATGCGGTCAACTAACTTGGCTCTTTTTTTTTTTTTAAATCTTTAAATTTTGTTCCTTAGAAATATCGATTTGATCTGTTTTAAGGAAGTGAGGAGAATTTATGCTTTTGGACTTAATTTCTGTTGTTGTAAGCTTAAGAAGTTCTGATTTTTATTGAGAAAATTGTACATTGGTTACTTTAATTGCTAATGTTAATACGGTTGAATTTAATTGTTTTCTTTATTCAGTTATTAGCTTTTGATCAATTATATTGTTTAGAAATTTTTTATAACCTTGTTCTAGGCTAATTTTATTTGAGCATAAATTCAAAGTTTTTGTGTTTTGGTGAACTTGATCTACCAAAGCTCACTTTTATGGATACTAGATTAAGAATATTACTGAAATTAGATTATAAATTCAACACTTTTATGCATTTCTTGTATTTGAGCTATTAATGTTTGTTGACTTTTCATATATACAACCTTTTTAAATATATATATGTTAAATAGGTTTCTAATTGGTGAAGTAAGAGTGTAGTGAGTGTTGAGGTATGATACAATCTTTGAGAATTGTTGGCTCATAAATATTGTTGATTGATAGATATGGGGTGGCTTAGAGCTGGGTCAAGTGTGGCAAAGCTTGCTATTAGGAGGACTTTGTCTCAGGGTGGATCATATGCTGCAAGATCACGCATTGTTCCTTCACAGAGTCGATATTTTCACACCACCGTCTTTAAATCAAAGGCACAGACTGCTCCCGTTCCTCGCCCTGTTCCACTTTCTAAGCTAACTGATAGTTTCTTAGATGGAACCAGTAGTGTATACTTAGAGGAGCTTCAAAGGGCCTGGGAAGCTGACCCAGATAGTGTTGATGAGTCATGGGACAATTTCTTCAGGAATTTTGTTGGTCAGGCTGCCACATCTCCAGGAATTTCAGGCCAGACGATTCAGGAGAGTATGCGATTGTTATTGCTTGTGCGGGCTTACCAGGTTAATGGTCATATGAAAGCGAAGTTGGATCCGTTGGGTTTAGAGGAAAGGGAAATTCCTGATGATTTGGATCCAGCTCTGTATGGTTTTACTGAAGCTGATCTTGATAGAGAATTCTTTTTAGGTGTGTGGAGGATGGCTGGATTTTTATCAGAAAACCGACCAGTGCAGACACTTAGGTCAATTTTGACTCGGCTTGAACAGGCTTACTGTGGAAGCATTGGGTTCGAGTACATGCACATTGCTGACCGCGACAAGTGCAACTGGTTGAGAGACAAGATTGAAACTCCAACACCAATGCAGTACAATCGCCAGCGGCGCGAAGTCATTCTTGATAGGCTTATATGGAGTACACAGTTTGAAAATTTCTTGGCTACCAAGTGGACAACAGCCAAGAGGTTTGGGCTAGAAGGGGGTGAAACTTTAATTCCTGGAATGAAAGAGATGTTTGATAGGGCTGCTGATCTAGGGGTCGAAAGCATAGTTATTGGAATGCCTCATAGAGGAAGATTGAATGTGCTAGGTAATGTTGTTCGAAAGCCACTTCGTCAAATATTTAGTGAGTTCAGTGGTGGTACAAGGCCTGTGGATGAAGTTGGGCTTTACACAGGAACTGGTGATGTCAAATATCACTTGGGAACTTCCTATGATCGACCAACAAGAGGTGGAAAGAGAATTCATTTGTCTTTAGTTGCCAACCCCAGTCACTTGGAGGCTGTGGACCCAGTTGTTGTCGGAAAAACTAGAGCAAAGCAGTATTACTCCAATGATGAGGATAGGACCAAGAACATGGCTGTTTTGATTCATGGAGATGGAAGCTTTGCTGGACAGGGTGTAGTCTATGAAACTCTTCATCTTAGTGCACTTCCAAACTACACTACTGGTGGAACCATACATATTGTAGTCAACAACCAAGTGGCATTTACAACTGATCCAAGGGCAGGCAGATCTTCACAGTATTGTACTGATGTTGCCAAAGCTTTGAATGCTCCCATTTTCCACGTAAATGGAGATGATGTTGAGGCAGTTGTCCATGCATGTGAACTTGCAGCTGAGTGGCGCCAAACCTTCCATTCAGATGTGGTGGTTGATTTGGTCTGCTACCGTAGATTTGGGCATAATGAGATTGACGAACCATCATTTACACAGCCAAAGATGTATAAGGTCTGTAGCCTATTTACTTTTTTGGCTATTTATTTCCCCATTAGGCATGTCTTAGTTGGTCCTACCCTTTTTTTTTTTGTTTTTTAATATGTTCCTGAGAAATTACTTGAACTTCACATATGTAAGTTCTTCCTTCTTTTTCTTTTTTCTTCAACAGATCATTCGGAATCACCCCTCAGCACTTCAGATATACCGAAACAAGTTGTTGGAGTCTGGGCAGGTGACAGATGACGACATTGGTAATATAAGTCAGAAGGTCAGTACAATTCTTAATGAAGAGTTCTTGGCCAGCAAAGATTATGTTCCCAAAAGACGGGACTGGCTTTCTGCTTACTGGACGGGATTCAAGTCACCTGAACAAATTTCACGTGTTCGGAACACTGGGTATTTTGGCTTCTTTGTCAATTTTAACTTTCATTTTGGTATCTCTTACTTATACTTGCTGATGAAACTTGCATGTCATGCAGGGTTAAACCCGAGATATTGAAGAATGTTGGCAAAGCAATCACAACCCTTCCAGATAATTTTAAGCCTCATAGAGCGGTGAAGAAGGTTTATGAACAACGTGCGCAGATGATTGAGACAGGGGAGGGCCTTGACTGGGCTATGGGTGAAGCACTTGCATTTGCTACCTTGCTGGTGGAAGGTAACCATGTTAGGTTGAGTGGACAGGATGTTGAAAGGGGTACATTCAGTCATCGGCATTCTGTGATTCATGATCAGGAAACAGGGGAACAGTATTGCCCTCTTGACCATGTTATCATCAACCAAAATGAGGAGATGTTTACTGTCAGCAATAGGTAACCCTTTTAATGCTTTGGACTTTGTGTAATAGCTAATTTTTCAGCCCATATAATATGTGTTCTCTGATAGTGACTGTACAAGATGTGGTTATGTATTTGACTAATTTGTCTTGGAAATCCTTTAAGAGGATGAGAAGCCATCTGTATTTTACATTTTCAAGGAAAAATAGTAAAAAGTTAAAAAGGAAGAAAAAGACACCTTTATTTGTGTAACTATTTGATATTAAGGCTAATTTGGAATCTACTTATGTAGATATTCCAAATTAAATATCAATTGTGCTCTGCATTATGGCTTAGCTTATTGAGAACTTTTCCACTTGACTGCACCTTATACCTGGAATTTGGTTTCTATGTGGTTCACTGTATGCAATGTGTACAAGTGCAGAATGTTAAGTTGATCTTTCACTTGCAAACTTACTGTTCTCTTCTTTATGTGGTGAT
This sequence comes from Gossypium stocksii, assembly GCA_020496765.1. Taxonomy (NCBI): domain Eukaryota; kingdom Viridiplantae; phylum Streptophyta; class Magnoliopsida; order Malvales; family Malvaceae; genus Gossypium; species Gossypium stocksii. Next base: position 17,627,817 of record CM035631.1, on the reverse strand, counting down.
ATCTTTGCTTCTCGTGCAAATTTATGTCCCTGCTGGAGAATTGTTTGATTGCGCATTTTAGTTTTGTGTGGCATTTTTACTTTTGATCTTTTTGTTAATTTTAGATTCTTTTTCTGAGCAACATGCGGTCTTTGAGTGCAGTTCTCTTTCTGAGTTTGGTGTGCTTGGATTCGAATTGGGTTACTCGATGGAGAATCCAAATTCATTGGTTATGTGGGAAGCTCAGTTTGGTGACTTTGCTAATGGTGCTCAAGTGATATTTGATCAGTTTATAAGTAGCGGGGAGGCAAAGTGGCTGCGTCAAACTGGTCTTGTTGTGCTGCTTCCCCATGGTTATGATGGACAAGGTCCAGAACATTCAAGTGCACGACTAGAGCGTTATCTTCAGGTATTCCCCATGAAATAGCATGCATTGTTCTTTGCATCATGATTTAGCTTCATCGTCCTTTATTCAAAATCAGGTTGTGCTCCCTAGCATGTCATTTTCACATAAAATAAAAAAGGGGACTAGATGGTGCATTGATGACTGCATCTTTATAAATTTTTGCAGATGAGTGATGACAATCCTTTTGTGATACCTGAGATGGATACAACTCTTCGTAAACAAATTCAGGAGTGCAACTGGCAGGTGGTTAACGTTACAACACCGGCTAACTACTTCCATGTTTTGCGGCGTCAGGTCAGTGCAACTAAAGGTTATTAATGATGTTTCAGCTTCGGGACTAGTCTTGCCATTTCCTTATCATTCTTCTCTCCTATTTCAGATACACAGGGAATTCCGTAAGCCTCTTATTGTGATGTCCCCCAAAAACTTACTTCGTCACAAGGACTGCAAATCAAATCTCTCTGAATTTGATGATGTCCAAGGCCACCCTGGTTTTGATAAACAAGGAACCAGATTTAAGCGCCTTATAAAAGATCAGAATATGCACTCCGACCTTGAGGAGGGTATCAGGCGCTTGGTACTTTGTTCCGGAAAGGTATGCTATGCCCTTGGTTTCCGCTTTTTTCCCCCTTGTAGGACTTTGAAAAGCTGTTTAAGTCTGGAATTGTTTCTTGTAGAGTGATGCAGACAACTAAGATTCATAAATTGTGTTATTTTATTGGGTTTTATGCATAGTTCTCTGCAGGTTTAATGGTTTTGTGTCGTTTTTATACAATAATGATACTCTATCTGCTTTCAGGTCTACTATGAGCTTGATGATGAGCGAAAGAAGAACAATGCTACCGACGTTGCTATCTGTCGTGTGGAACAGCTTTGCCCATTCCCTTATGACCTAATCCAACGAGAGCTTAAGCGATATCCAAGTATGTTGTCCAAGCTTAGACTAAAACTTGATATATAGCAATTCTAACTGAACCTAAAGACGCAATGTGAAGCATTGTCTTTTTGGGAATTTACTTGGGTTTGAATGCTAATTAAAAGCTTGCTGCTGAAAAATATTTGTTTGGTTTGTTAAAAATGTATATTCAATTTAGATACTCGTCTCCCTCCCTCTCTCCCTCTTTTGTTTATAAAGAAACTTGATGTCCTAATGTATACTGATAGGTTTAGTAATTTTTCATGTATTGCGACCCTTTATTTGTTTTCCTGCTTTTTTATTTTTCCTGAAACTGAGACATGATTTTGGGTTTATACTTTCAGACGCAGAGATTGTTTGGTGCCAGGAAGAACCGATGAACATGGGTGCATACAACTACATCGCCCCTCGTCTTGCCACTGCAATGACTGCTTTGGGTAGAGGAACCTTTGATGATGTCAGATATGTTGGCCGTGCTCCATCTGCTTCCACTGCTACCGGCTTCTATTCCATGCATGTGAAGGAACAAGCGGAGCTCGTGCAAAAGGCCATTCAACCTGAACCGATCAAGACCAATACCACTATCTGAAGCTTTGCGCAAAATCATTGTTGAGAAACTATAGTATTAAAGCAATGCTCAAAAATAACATCCGGTGCAGAGCTGGAAAACTGTTAGGGTGTGTTATTTCGATGAGTCATGTTTCCGCTATTCCTTCTCTGCTAGGGCACCGGTACATGAAGGTGAACTGATTATCATAATTTTCATTTGTAATATTTTTTGGTTTTTTTAAACCCTAACAGTATAAACAATGCACCGGTTCCTTTTATAATGCAGAAATTAAACGACCTCTCAGGGCAATTATGGGTTCAGTTTCATATATTCTGGAAATAAGATTTTACTCTTTTTTTCCTCTAAATTTTTTAAAACTCCTATTTTCTGTATTAATTTTGATGATTTTTCAAGGATTAATAGTTATAAATAGCCTTAAATTCTAATTTTTCAAATGAAAAAAAAAATACAGATAGTTGATATAATCATTTTTAAAAGGTGGTACTAAAAGATTGAGATAAGTTTCGCGTTTTATTCATTTTCTCTCTGTACGATAAAAAATTCACTACTTCTTGATGAGATTAGATGAAAAACACACACACTCGTAAGGTTTATTTATTAACTAAACTTCAAATTAAAAGATAAATTTACCTTTTATCTTCACTTCTGTTTAATAATATTCAATTAAAAATAAAAAATCTAATTATTTATAAAATTGTTTTAATTATTGTTAAATTACATTATATTTTAATATAAACATATCTTAAAACATAGCATAGTTTCAATTAATACTAGATAATGACATGCTTACAAAAAGGATAAAAAAAAAAACACAACAATAATCTATAATCTAAAATATCTATAAAAACACGAATTCCGAAAAAAACAATACAATTGTATTACTGATTTCACAATTTAAATGTTTTTTTTATTTATAAAGTTTTATCACGTTTATATAAATATATATACATATATAATAATTTAACTTATTAAAATATTTGGTTAATTAAATTTATTTAATAAAAATATATATCATAATTATAGATAATAATTTTAATTATTGTTAAAGGATTTTTAAGTTTTAAAAATATTTATTAAATAATTTATATAGTAACATATAAAAAGGTTAAAATTTACATCGAATTATTTTATCTTTAAGCTATTATTGTTTCATTAACCGGAAAAAGTAAAAAAAAAATTATTTTATATTTAAATATTAAAATCTAATTATTTGTACAATAACTTTGTATTTCATATAAATGATTTTATAAATAATATATTTATATAACTCAATTAATATTGTAATTATTATTATTATCTACAAACTATATGGACAATTTATTGATTAAGAAAATAAGAAAAAATGGGAATGGAAAAGCAATATGTCCAAAAAAAAAAATTGTATTGCACAAACGCTGCTTAATGCTTAATGATCAGATATTGTTTTGGATTATCAAAATAATTGATATATTTTAATTATATTGATTAGTTATTATTTTAATAATATAACTTTGTATTAACTATATATGTAAAATTATATTGTTTAATAAATTTTCAAACTTAAATATAAAAATCACGTGTAATGTATGTGACATTAGAAACTAATACATATAAAAATACGAGTTTAATAATTTTCTAATATAGTATATAAATGTAAAACATTTTTATTATATTTAAATTGTTAAACTTATTAATATATTTTAATTATGTTTAACAATTGGAATAATAAATTAAAAGATAATTAAAAACCTAATTAAGGCAATAAAAATATATTATTAAAAAAATAAATGTATAAAATAATGTTCCATGTGATATGAGAAATTAATAACTGAAAAAAAGAGAGAGAAGTAACTACATATTATAATTGTTCAAGAGAGAGATAAAATAGATTAATGATTAATGTTTGAATGAAAAAAAAAGTACCTAAGAAAATTGCATTTTGAATAAATATTAATTTTTTACATAAAATTTATAATGTTTAATTAGTAATACATAATATTATATAACTTTAATTTTAAAATATTATAATTGATATTACAATAAATTTTAAAATATATATATATATATATATATTGAATTTATTTCCAAAATATAAATATTATAATAGTAGATTGCGTGAAGTGTATTTTTATACATAGTTTCATACTTAATTTTAATTATAAATTAGTGAATGTAGACTGATAATTAAAACTAAATATTGTGATCATTAAATAATTTATTGTAACATTATTTATATTTTTAAATATTTATTTCAATTCTAATAGTGTATTTAATTGGTAAAAATAGTGATAAACTTAAAAAAATTTAAAAATTAAAATTTACGATAACTTATTATGTAAAATTGTAAATTGAATTATTGAATATAAGCAAAATAGAATGAGTTATTATGAAAAAATATATTGCAGAACACCATTAAGAATTATATAAAAAAGTGGAGGGGTTTTTGTTGCAATTTTTCCCTCCATAAATCATTACGATCTCTCCTTGTCACATGTGAATTCTTTATAGTGTCAACACATTAGAAATTTAATAACATAATAATATAATCTATATAATATATAAAATCAGCTCTTAGGAGGAGAAATTATGGTAAAAGAAAAGTCTATTTACCTTTATTTAAAATTATTAAAAGGGACAACTTGGTATTTTAATGTATTTAATAAGTTAATCCTGATATTTAAAATATTTAATTAACCTTTTTTATTAAAAATTTTCTTTATCTTTTTAAACGTAAAAATTAAGGTTTTTTCATCAATTATTTACTATAAAATTTGCCTAGTTTTGTGAATATTAATGTCTTTATCTTATTCTAATATTTATTTATTTATTTTATATTATTGAAGTAAAAACCCTAAAAATTGATTACATAGAAAAATTATTATGTATTTATGACAGTAAACATGATATAATATTATTTTATATGGGTAACATTTGAAAATTAAATGAGAATCATCTACTTTTAATAATTAGGTATAAATTTTGTTAGGTAAACATTTTTGTATAAATTATATGCAGATTAAGCGGTATGAGAGAGTCAATCACACTCTAATTTTGCACGTTACACCCACTACTTTCGTTTATATAGCATTACAAACTTTATTTTAATTATAATCTACGTTTCCAATTTTTCATTGTAACTATTTTTCTATTACACTTGCAACATTTTCCATTAACATTTAAGGTGTAATCATGGTTATAAATTTTCTCATAAATTCTCTTTACCCATGAATATTTTAAATAAGAGCAGTTACACCTTCATTCGTCTCTGTCACTGGAATTGAATTACGAGATACTTAATAAATAATAGAATCGGAACATGTGATTTAATTAAAATATTTATTTAAAACAATCTTAAATCATCAATTCATCAAACAAATCATGTCTGGCATATAAATTTGAACTTAATTCGAGCTTAAGAAAGCTCTAAAATCAATTTCAAAACAAATAGGAACTCATTTAGAACGTTTCAGAAAAGATTGAGCAAAAGTGTAAAACAGGGTCACACGAGCGTGTGTCCAGGCCGCGTGACGAGCTGAGACCGTGTAAAGCAGGGCCATGGCCTTGTTGACAGGTCGTGTGGACCTAAATGTAAAATCTTACAAACATTCGCACGGCTGTGTTGATAGGTCATGTGAGAGATTGTGACCGTGTTTAACCAAAACCACATTGATAATATATAGCACATGATCGTGTCACTTGCCCTTGTGTTAGCCTCTATATGCCAAAATATGCCTTTTAAATCAAGTCACACAATCAATTCTTACTTGTGCCATAAATAAGCCTTTAACCATTCATTAGACCTGTTCAGTATATACCCAAAATACAACTTATAAAACCACCCTAAGTGCCTAACCAATATGCCATAATTGGCACCTCAATTCAACAATAAACAACACTTTTCAATCAATTCTTTTATACGTTTACCAACACATAGCATTTAAACTACCTAACATACCATGCTTTAAATGCTAATCCAATACCAAGATTCAACTCCATTTCTTACCAACTAGAATTAAGTCATACTTGTGCTTAGCATGCAATATAAGTACCAATTCCTACCATGTTAAAGTTGACCATAATGCCAACCTAATAACCTATCATTTCACAATAAATATAAGCTTACTTAATATACTATAACCTCTCAATATCAATCATCAAAATACCACACTATAGTCATTAACCAAATAATGTATTTCCAATTATTTCCATATGTAACATAATCTAAAAAACCAAGTATCTATATGATTCCATCACATACCAAATTCAATGATGACATTCAAAGATACTAATTCATGTCATGATTGACCTAACGTTAAATGTAGTAGTTATTTCGGTCTATTTTCGCACTTAAGAAGTTTGTTTTCTAGCCAATTTAGTATTTATTATTGCATTTTTGGTATTTAGTAGTTAGGATTAAAACTTAATAAAAATATGTGTAAGTTTCATTATGGTTACTCCCTATTTAATTTCATTGAATATAATGTTGGTTGATTTAAATTGTAATTTAATTCTTGATGTACTTGTCAGGCTTTTGTAAGTTTAACACATAGGTATGGACTCGAGTTAAAGCTCTAAAGCGAATATACCATCTCAGCTCATCACATCTCAAAGCTCAGAAGAGAGTATGATTTGATCTTTTGGTTATAAATTATGACATGCACATAGTTTGATGTAAAGCATATGGACAAGATTTTTAGTATAAATACTTGAAGAGTCTTGATCATTTTGTTAACCATACAAACTTGGTTAAATTTTGATTGAGTTACATGTGGAATCATATGATGTTTTAATGGAAATTTATGTTTTATAATGTTTAAAAGTGATATAGAATAATTGATGATAGTTGGACTTGGTTTTAGATGTTTCAAACATGTTTTGGGTAATTTGTCTTCAGTGTCATAACATCAAAAATCAGTGACACGACATTGGACATGTAATTAGAGTAATTTGTTTTCGATGTTGCAACATCAGCATCCTAGCGTTGCAACATTGACCCTGTTTTGACCAGAATAAGACCTGCTTGGTCCTCGTTTGTAGCCAAACTTTAAAGAAATGTTAGAAATGACTTGAATAACTCCAAAAGAGTCTATTTATGTTAAAACAAAGTTTTAAAAATGATGTTCGAGTTGAGTAGCTTTAGTGTCCAAATGTGACATCCTTTGCTCGTGATGTATTGGTTAACTCCGGGTAAGGGGTGTTACATCTACGATCTCGTCACTTCACCTTTTAACGACCTTCAATACTCATGCTATTGTCAGCCTCCTTACCTCGATTTCCTCTAATCATTTTTGCTAATAGTATGCTAAAATAAACCCTCAAACCTACAATAAAAGAATCAAACTTACCAAAAATATGAACTACACATCGATATAAACTATGTCAGTGAAATACAAACTCAAGAATGGAAATGCTAAACTTTAAAAACTTAAGAAAAATTTCAAATCTAGTAATGAACTATAGCCTCCAAAACCCAAACATTTATAGACTTTTTGGTCTAACGAAGCTTCTTGAACACTTCCTTTCAAAATAAAAAAAGAACGCTACATTCAGTAATTTCAAACATTCAATGACAGATAACAATTGGAAGCATTTATCAATAAAGTGTTGTAACACAATCATTAATGCACGTATATGCATGTGCATGTCCTGAAGCAACAATGACTACATGTGCATCCAACGCAGAAACCCTATTGTTTCAAATTTTGACCATTGCATGTTATTTCCCCTAAAATACCTCAAAGCACTAAATGCCTATAAAACCTCAAGACAGACCACTATATAACCTCCTTCTTGGTTTTGGGGAGGGAAATTGTTATACCCTAACACTTCGGCACACCCCTCAGCTTAACACTCATGAAAGCCGCACTTATTAACCACCATCCATGCCTTCAACCATCACGTTCCATGAGATAATTGAAAGTATGTCCAATTGCCACCCTATCCAGGCTTATAGTGGCAAACCATTTGGCCATTTGCCTTTGACTCCTTTAGAAGCTCGACACGTGGGACCTCAAGACCAAAGCTACAAGTATATAAAGTCTAGGGCTCTCATAGAGCAGAGGATCTCTCTCTCTCTCTTGTTCTTCCACTTTAAGTGGCGACTCTCTACTTTGCACCAAACGAGGTGAACTGCCTATCCTCGTCACCATCTTTGCCTTGTTTGATCCATACATCAACAAATTTCATTATAACTTAAATGATATAAATTTTTAATCTCGTAATCAATATGAAAAAATTATCTATTACATGTTTTACTTACTTTTTATTGTTTTAGTATATAATAAAAAAATGTAAATCAAATTTAAAATCTCACTAAAATATAATAAGTAAATCCTATAAAAATGAAGAATTTCTTATCATTAATTTTCATTCCAAATAAATATTAAGTAAATTTATTCATAGACCAAGCTACCTGTCCAGGCTTAAAGTCTGCCCGAAATATGAGAAGGTTTGGACAAAAAAATAAATTCAAAAAATAGGTTTGGATAAAATTTTGAATCCGTTTTTTATTTAGACTGAGTCTTGTACAAATTATTTTTAGCCCGAGTCCAACTTGGTTGGCCTAATTTTACATTTATTTAATATATTTATTGACATTGATATACAATTATAAAACCATTAAGGTCAGATCTGTAACGACCTGTTTTTGGTCAAATCGAAATAGTGGTTTTGGAACCACAAATCTGAAGTAAAAATAATTATTTTATTATATTATTAAGATTTACAGCATGATAGAATAATTGTGTGAAAATTTCGTTAAGAAATTTCACTGTTTGAATGCTTAATTTGATAAAAAAGACTAAATCGCGTAAACCGTAAAAGTTGAGTTCTATTAGCTAAAAGTCTCTAATAGTTATGGAACCTTAAAGTAGAAGTCCTTATGTGATAATTAACGCATTAAAGGGTTAGTGGATGATAGTGGCATGGTATTAGTGAAATAATTAAAGTTTTCAAAGGTTAAATATGTAAATTGATTATTAAAGGTTAAATAAATAAAACTAAATTAAAGCTTTCTCCTTATTTGCTTTCTTCAACCAAAAATGGAGAATTAGAATGGCCATGGAAGAAGCTTGTTTCAGCCAACCCTGAATTGTCAATTGGTGAGTGAATTTTGTCCCATTTTTAATGATTTTCATGTTTTTGAAATCGTTGCAGCTTAGTCTAGCTAGCCCAGGGACTAATTTAAGAAACTGTTAAAGAATTTGAATTTTTTCATTGATGAATATAAGTGTATTTTTATGTTTGATGATAGATTTTAAATGGTTGTTGTTAGATAAACAATATTTGTAAAGTGATTTTTAGTAAAAATGTCAAATAAGGATTAAATTGAGAAATGTGAAAATTTTGTGGTTAAAAGTATGAATAAATGAAAAATATGGGCTGCTATGGGACTATATATAATTTGGCTAAGCATGCGTATGTGTTAAATTGCATGAATTTGCATTTTTATGAGATAGGGACTAAATTGTAAAAATGTTAAAATATGAGGGGAAAAGTGTAATTTTGCCAAAATGTGTAGTTTGAATTAAATTGAATAGAATGAATAATGAATGAATTGAATTTGATATTATATAGATCAAGATAAGCAAAGATCAGAATTAGATCGAGAAAAAAAAGGTAAAGTTATCGAATAGACGACCGTTTCCGTCTGAACGATACGAGGTAAGTTCATATGAGTTTTAATTATATGTATTTGGTTAATATGTATGTATTTGAATTGAGAAAATAAATATATCATTATTAAATGCCTAATGATGAAATTTGAACAATATCGAGCCCCGTTTGAACCTTAGGAATTCGTAGGATACAAGTGACATGTCACTAGGGTTACCGCTTGGTTGAGATCCTGCATGTGTTACGGACTCACCGCAGCTCGTATAAGCTTACTGATATTTCAGCTCGTAAGAGCTTACTGTTTTTCAACTTATTGGAGCTTACTGTTGTCACAGCTCAGGATAAGCTTACCTATCTTAGCTCGAAAGAGCAAAATGGCAGGAATTGACGGATTACTGATTAGTACACTTCGTGTGTACCATCCGTGTATCTATCGATATTCTATTTGATTCAATGGGTGTAATTCTATTACTGGTTATATGAACGAATTACTGGTTAAATGAACGAATTACTGGTTACATGAATGAATTACTGGTTATATGAATGAATTACTGGTTATATGAATGAATTACTGGTTATATGAACAAATTACTGGTTACATGAATGAATTACTGGTTATATGAATGAATTACTGGTTACATGAATGAATTACTGATTATATGAACGAATTTCAGGTTATATGAATTAAAATGAATTAGTACAAATGTTATGTGAAATATATGAAATTGATGTTATAGGATGAATCAAAGTACAAAAGAAAAGATACGAGTATATGAGCTTGAATGCTTATTGATTTCATTTATGATGACTTGATGATTATATGTACATTGTGGTACTAACCTACTGATATTTTTCATATGCTTAGGCATTTGGCAATTCGATTGAATTATGTTATACTTATTTGATTAAATATTGAATAGATGGTAAGTTTAATTCTATATTATACGAGCTTACTAAGCTATAAAGCTTACTCTATTTCCTTTTCTATATTTTATAGTGTTTTGGAGGCTTGCTCGGGTTGAAAGTCCTCGGAGATCGCATCACACTATCCAACTATCATTTCGATATTTATAAACTTTGTGACTTTGGTTATATGGCATGTATAGGCTTTGTGGTTATATGATAAGTGTAAGTAAATTTTGGCTAAGGAAGCCTATGTGTTTTGGTATGAAATTAGCCATGTGATTTGGTTTAAATGAGGTATATATGGAAGTATATAATTATATGAGTAAATGACTTATGATGTTTGATCTATAATTGCTATATGAAAGTCTTGATTGAGAAATGGTAATTTGAGTTGGCTTGTAAATGTTATAAGTATGATATGTGTATAGCCATGTGAGTTGGTTTAATTTGGTCATTTTGATATGTGATGTATAATTGCTTTGGAAATGCTTGGTTGAAGCTAGATGAATGCTTAATTATGTATTAAATTGGTGCCATTTGATTTGGTGTAGGTGTATACAAATTTGGGTGGCAAAATGGCTTGGTAAATAGCCTATTTTTGTCCACACGGGCAGAGACACGGGCGTGTGTCTCAGCTGTGTGTAACATATGATCATGTTATACGGTCGTGTGTCACTTGGTGTTGAAATTGAATTCAAGTCAGTATGCTCCACATGGCATCACACGCGGGCGTGTGACTTAGCCGTGTGGCATAAGTCAGTACACCCTACAGGTTTGGTACAGCCTAGCACACGGCTTGGCACACGGGCGTGTATGGCCATTTCAAAGGGCACACGGGCTAGACATACATGCGTATGGTCGGTCGTGTGACCCAAGTCAGAGAGTTACACGAGGTTGGACATGGGCTGGGACACGGCCATGTGATCCCATTTCAAATATCCACACAGCCTGTGATATGGGCGTGTCTTGTGGCCGTGTAAGACACACGGCTTAGACACACGGGCGTGTGTCCCCTGTACTTTGAAATTTTCTATGTTTTCTCAAAATTTTCATAAGTGATCAATTTAGTCCCAAATCACTTCTAAAACATGAATTGGGCCTAATAAGCTCGTAATAGGGACAATGTGAATGAATGTGAATGATATTTACATGGAACTAATTTATGTATGTGAAATGTATGTGTTAATGTGTTAATAATTTGGTAATGCTCCGTAACTCTATTCCGGTGACGGATACAGGTTAGGGGTGTTACAAGATCCATATCTTCCCTACAACCATTAAAGTCAATACCCACTACGTTCAAACAGAAAGCCATATTTACAAAAAGTCTAAATCTATCCATTAAATTGAAATTTCATCATTTCTTTTGTGTAGAAAACCCCCAAAAGTTTGTGTAATTCTTTTGTTTTCAATTTCTCAATCCAATCATATTTGCTTCATGTCTTGCATTCAACTAAAATCAGCGGATCTATAATTTCTCCACTCCTTTTCTTGTTGTTACCCATTAAAAACATGCCCTACATTTTGTTTAGGAAATTGCCTATGTTTAGGAATACTTCTCAAAAGTGTTTTTGGGAAACACTTTTGTTACTTCGAGTCTTCATTTTTCTTAAAGCTTTTGTGCCCATGATCATGTTCAATGCATGATTCTCCAAAAGAAACACTCTTAAGACATGAAAATCTTGGAAAACCTTCAACATATCTGTGCCTGATACATCGGATAGATGGCTTGAGACAGTTATTTAACAAGTCTAAGAAAATCTGGGCGGGCCGAGTTAAACACAAAAAATACTAATATTGTTTGGGCAGATGGTCCATTTGGATGGACGTTTACTTCTAGTGTGATATGTTTAACTTTTATTTTGTCACACGCTACAATATCGTTACAGTATCTAATCTTCTCGTCACTATTTTTTTTATTTACACTAATCGTTGGTAAATATATCGCCTATCTAAAGAAACCCTAAGTTTAGGTAAAATTCTCAACCCATTTTTTGGATCGGGTCTATGTTCTACATATTTAAAAACATCTTATCTCAACCTGGTCCGAATTTATTAAGTAAGAAACAAAACTTCTACATATATTTAATAATAACTCTTAATTACTTCAAAAGAAACTCTCTATGTAGCCTCAAATGTTTATATTTTTTTATATCCAAAATTTTTAAAAAAATTACCATTATCTAAATTTAAAGAAAAAAAAGGAAAAATTAAAATTTAGGGATTTCATTTCGGATAAATTATAATTAAATTTATTAGATTATTAGTAAATTTATGTTTTACTTACTCAACTTCAAAAAGTTATAAATGAGCATTGAACTATTTAAAAATTTCTATTTAAGTCACTAGATTGTTAAAATCACAATTGTACGTGCTTTTTTTGTTCACACTGCCTATACCAATCGAAATCAATCATTCCCACTAACTTTTAAAGTTTAGTTTTTTTTTTATGAAATAGCTAAAACGTCACGACTTTATATACCAAAATCCAAATAATTTTCTTTTCCAATCTCCAACATTAACTAGTAGACCAACTTGAATATAATGTATGCTATTTTATTCATCGATGAGTATTGATCTATCATTAAATTGATACTTGAAGCTTGTTAATTGGACATTTGAAAAAGAAAACTTAACAATGGAGTTATTAAAAACTTTTCTAATAGTTCAACGACTTAAATAAAAATTTAAAAATGATTTAAAGACTATTTTATATTTTTTTAAATTGAAGGACCAAAATCTAAATTTAGAATAGTTTAGCCTTTCACTATTTGAAGAAATTACGGGAAAAAGCGAAGAATAAAATGGAAGAGAGGTTTTTCTTTTGGCCGAAAAAAAGAGAGTTCAAGACCAATATTTTGGTCCTAACTTAAAAAATAAAACGTCTTAAGCCAACACAGCCAACGTCAACTTCACTTATAGGGTTTTTAATTTTCTCTCATATTTTCCAGGTAACCTTTTATTTTTCCTCCTCCCCAAACAGTCCTTTAACTTCAGTTTTTTTCCTTCAATTTTCATCTGACTTCTCTAAAATCTCATTAACTCTTCAGTTTCTCTGGAAAATCTGTTTCCTTTCTGTTATCATTATTACATTATTATTTTATTCTTCTTGCATTCGTTTTTTACTTTGATTTTGATTTCTTTTAATAAATTTGTTGATTTCCGTGTGGATGAATATGCTATAATTGGTCAACAGCTTGGCTTTTTTTCAAGCTTTAAATTTTGTTTCCAAGAAATATCGATTTGATCTGGTTTAAGGAAGTGAGGAGAATTTATGCTTTTGGACTTAATTTCTGTTGTTGTTACGCTTAAGAAGTTCTGATTTTGATTAGGATTGTACATTGGTTACTTTAATTGTTAATGTTAAGATGGTTGAATTTAATTTTTTTTATTCAGTTATTAGCATTTGATCAATTATATTGTTTAGAAATTTTTTATAACCTTGTTCTAGGCTAATTTTATTTGAGCATAAATTCAAAGTTTCTAAGTATTTTGGTGAACTTGAACTATCAAAGCTATCACTTTTATGGATACTAGATTAAGAATATTGCTGAAATTAGATTATAAATTCAACACTTCTATTCATTTTCTTGTATTTGAGCTATTAATGTTGTTGAATTTTCATATATGCAACCTTTTTTTTTTAAATATATATGTTAAATAGGTTTCTAGTTGGTGAAGTAAGAGTGTAGCGAGTGTTGATAGAGTTCTGAGTGTGGATGTACGATACAATCTTTGTGAATTGTTGGCTCATAAATATTGTTGATTGATAGATATGGGGTGGCTCAGAGCTGGGTCAAGTGTGGCAAAGCTTGCCATTAGGAGGACTTTGTCTCAGGGTGGATCATATGCTGCAAGATCACGCATTGTTCCTTCACAGAGTCGATATTTTCACACCACTGTCTTTAAATCAAAGGCACAGACTGCTCCTGTTCCTCGCCCTGTTCCACTTTCTAAGCTAACTGATAGTTTCTTAGATGGAACCAGTAGTGTATACTTAGAGGAGCTTCAAAGGGCCTGGGAAGCTGACCCAGATAGTGTTGATGAGTCGTGGGACAATTTCTTCAGGAATTTTGTTGGTCAAGCTGCCACATCTCCAGGAATTTCAGGCCAGACGATTCAGGAGAGTATGCGATTGTTATTGCTTGTGAGGGCTTACCAGGTTAATGGTCACATGAAAGCGAAGTTGGATCCGCTGGGTTTAGAGGAAAGGGAAATCCCTGATGATTTGGATCCAGCTTTTTATGGTTTTACTGAAGCTGATCTTGATAGAGAATTCTTTTTAGGTGTGTGGAGGATGGCTGGATTTTTATCAGAAAACCGACCAGTGCAGACACTTAGGTCGATTTTGACTCGGCTTGAGCAGGCTTACTGTGGGAGCATTGGGTTTGAATACATGCACATTGCTGAGCGTGACAAGTGCAACTGGTTGAGAGACAAGATTGAAACTCCAACACCAATGCAGTACAATCGCCAGCGGCGCGAAGTTATTCTTGATAGGCTTATATGGAGTACACAGTTTGAAAATTTCTTGGCTACCAAGTGGACAACAGCCAAGAGATTTGGGCTAGAAGGGGGTGAAACTTTAATTCCTGGAATGAAAGAGATGTTTGATAGGGCTGCTGATCTAGGGGTCGAAAGCATAGTTATTGGAATGCCTCATAGAGGAAGATTGAATGTGCTAGGTAATGTTGTCCGAAAGCCACTTCGTCAAATATTTAGTGAGTTCAGTGGTGGCACAAGGCCTGTGGATGAAGTTGGGCTTTACACAGGAACTGGTGATGTCAAATATCACCTGGGAACTTCCTATGATCGACCAACAAGAGGTGGAAAGAGAATTCATTTGTCTTTAGTTGCCAACCCCAGTCACTTGGAAGCTGTGGACCCAGTTGTTGTTGGAAAAACTAGAGCAAAGCAGTATTACTCCAATGACGAGGATAGGACCAAGAACATGGCTGTTTTGATTCATGGAGATGGCAGCTTTGCAGGACAGGGTGTAGTCTATGAAACTCTTCATCTTAGTGCACTTCCAAACTACACTACTGGTGGAACTATACATATTGTAGTCAATAACCAAGTGGCATTTACAACTGATCCAAGGGCAGGCAGATCTTCACAGTATTGTACTGATGTTGCCAAAGCTTTGAATGCTCCCATTTTCCACGTAAATGGAGATGATGTTGAGGCAGTTGTCCATGCATGTGAACTTGCAGCTGAATGGCGCCAAACCTTCCATTCAGATGTGGTGGTTGATTTGGTCTGCTACCGTAGATTTGGGCATAATGAGATTGATGAACCATCATTTACACAGCCAAAGATGTATAAGGTCTGTAGCCTATTTACTTTTTTGGCTATTTATTTCCCCATTAGGCATGTCTTAGTTGGTCCTACCCTTTTTTTTGTTTTTTAATATGTTCCTGAGAAATTACTTTGAACTACACATATGTAAATTCTTCCTTTGTTTTTTTTTTCTACAGATCATTCGGAATCACCCCTCAGCACTTCAGATATACCGAAACAAGTTGTTGGAGTCTGGGCAGGTGACAGATGAAGACATTGGTAATATAAGTCAGAAGGTCAGTACAATTCTTAATGAAGAATTCTTGGCCAGCAAAGATTATGTTCCCAAAAGACGGGACTGGCTTTCTGCTTACTGGACGGGATTCAAGTCACCTGAACAAATTTCACGTGTTCGGAACACTGGGTATTTTGGCTTCTTTGTCAATTTCAACTTTCATTTTGGTATCTCTTACTTATACTTGCTGATGAAACTTGCATGTCATGCAGGGTTAAACCCGAGATATTGAAGAATGTTGGCAAAGCAATCACAACCCTTCCAGATAATTTTAAGCCTCATAGAGCGGTGAAGAAGGTTTATGAACAACGTGCGCAGATGATTGAGACAGGGGAGGGCCTTGACTGGGCTATGGGTGAAGCACTTGCATTTGCTACCTTATTGGTAGAAGGTAACCATGTTAGGTTGAGTGGACAGGATGTTGAAAGGGGTACATTCAGTCATCGGCATTCTGTGATTCACGATCAGGAAACTGGGGAACAGTATTGCCCTCTTGACCATGTTATCATCAACCAAAATGAGGAGATGTTTACTGTCAGCAATAGGTAACCCTTTACTGCTTTGGACTTTGTGTAATAGCTAATTTTTCAGTCCATATAATACGTGTTCTCTGATAGTGACTGTACAAGATGTGGTTATGTATTTGACTAATTTGTCTTGGAAATCCTTTAAGAGGAAGAGAAGCCATCTATATTCTACGTTTTCAAGGAAAAATAGTAAAATAAAAAAGAAGAAAAAGACTCCTTTATTCGTGTAACTATTTGATATTAAGGCTAATTTTGAATATATTTATGTAGTTATTCCAAATTAAATATCAATTGTGCTCTGCATTATGGCTTAGCTTATTGAGAGTTTTTCCACTTGACTGCTCCTTATGCCTGGAATTTGGTTTCTATGTGGTTCACAGCATGAAATGTGTACAAGTTCAGAATTCTAAGTTTATCTTTCACTTGCAAACTTACTGTTCTCTGCTTTAGGTGGCAATATCATTGCTTCTGCTGGAGTATTGTTTGATTGCGCATTTTAGTTTTGTGTGGCATTTTTCCTTTTGATCTTTTTGTTAATTTTGGATTCTTTTTCTGAGCAACATGTGGTCTTTGAGTGCAGTTCTCTTTCTGAGTTTGGTGTGCTCGGATTCGAATTGGGTTACTCAATGGAGAATCCAAATTCATTGGTTATGTGGGAAGCTCAGTTTGGTGACTTTGCTAATGGTGCTCAAGTGATATTTGATCAGTTTATAAGTAGCGGGGAGGCAAAGTGGCTGCGTCAAACTGGTCTCGTAGTGCTGCTTCCCCATGGTTATGATGGACAAGGTCCAGAACATTCAAGTGCACGACTAGAGCGTTATCTTCAGGTATTCCCCATGAAATAGCATGCGTTGTTCTTTGCATCTTGATTTAGCTTCATCATCCTTTATTCAAAATCAGGCTGTGCTCCCTAACATGTCATTTTCACATAAAAATAAAAAAAGGGGATTCGATGGTGCATTGATAACTGCATCTTTATAAATTTTTGCAGATGAGTGATGACAATCCTTTTGTGATACCTGAGATGGATCCAACTCTTCGTAAACAAATTCAGGAGTGCAACTGGCAGGTGGTTAACGTTACAACACCTGCTAATTACTTCCATGTTTTGCGGCGTCAGGTCAGTGCAGCTAAAGGTTATTAATGATGTTTCAGCTTCGGGGCTAGTCTTGCCATTTCCTTATCATTCTTCTCTCCTATTTCAGATACACAGGGAATTCCGTAAGCCTCTTATTGTGATGTCCCCCAAAAACTTACTTCGTCACAAGGACTGCAAATCAAATCTCTCTGAATTTGATGATGTCCAAGGCCACCCTGGTTTTGATAAACAAGGAACCAGATTTAAGCGCCTTATAAAAGATCAGAATATGCACTCGGACCTCGAGGAGGGTATCAGACGCTTGGTACTTTGTTCCGGAAAGGTATGCTATGCCCTTGGTTTTTACTTGTTTCCCTCTTGTATGACATATAAAAGCCGTTTAATTCTGGAATTTTATCTTTTAGAGTGAAGCGGGCTACTAAGATTCAGAAAATGTGTTGTTTTGTTGGGCTTTAAGTGTAGTTCTCTGCAGGTTCAATGGTTCTGTGTTTTTTTCTTTAGACCATGATCATGCTTCATCTGCTTTCAGGTCTACTACGAGCTTGATGATGAACGAAAGAAGAACAATGCTACCGACGTTGCTATCTGTCGTGTGGAACAGCTTTGCCCATTTCCTTATGACCTAATCCAGCGGGAGCTTAAGCGATATCCAAGTATGTTGTCCAAGCTTAGACTAAAACTTGATCTATAACAATACTTGGTGAACCTAAAGACACAATTTGAAACATATGTCTTTTCGAGAACTTACTAGGGTTTAATTGCTTCTGAACAAATTTTGTTCAGTTTGTTAAAGTCGTATATTCAGTTTGGATCCTCTTATGTCTCCCATCTATCCTCTTTTTTTTGAAGGAACTTGATGTCCTAGCCATATATACTGTTAGGTTTATTAATTTTTAATGAATTGTGATTCTTTATTTCTTTTCATGCGTTTTTTGTTTTTCCTGATATTTTCTGTTGGTTACTGTCAGACGCGGAGATTGTTTGGTGCCAGGAAGAACCGATGAACATGGGTGCATACAACTACATTGCACCTCGTCTTGCCACTGCAATGAAGGCTTTGGGTAGAGGAACCTTTGACGATATTAGATACATTGGCCGTGCTCCATCTGCTTCCACTGCTACTGGCTTCTATTCTGTTCATGTGAAGGAACAAACCGAGCTTGTGCAAAAGGCCATTCAACCTGAACCGATCAAGACCAATACTACTATCTGAAGCTTTTCGCAAGATCATTCTTGAAAAACTACAGTATTAAAGCAATGCTCTAAAATAACATCTGGTGCAGAGCTTGAGAACTGTTAGGGTTTGTTATTTCGATGATCGTCATGTTTCTGCTATTCCTTCTCTGCCAAGGCACTGATACATGAAGGTGAACCGGTTATCAAATAGTTGATTTGATGCATTATTCTTTTTTGGTAATATTTTTTGGTTTTTTTAACCCTAACATTATAAACAATGCATCAGTTCCTTTTATAATGCAGAAATTGAACTACCTTGCTCTTCATTGGGTTCGACTTCTCAGGGCAACTATGGGGAACTAAGGGTCCAGTTTCATATAATCCGGAAATAAGAAAGAAAAAGAAAAAAAAAAAGAAGAAGAAACGAAGTTGCATTAAAAAGAAATCTAAGTTTTATAGAGGCAAATTGTGAAATCTTCGAAAGAAAGCAATAAACTTAAATGCTCTGAAAGGCCACCCAAATGGACGATGTAATTTGTAATGTTAGGCCAAACGAATGAACGAAGTGCGCAATCTTTATAGTTCGCTAAGACAACATATAAAAGAAGATGCTTTAGAATGTGTTTGAATGGGTGGTGAGGAGCGGTGTGTTTAATTTATTTTTTATCTATCGCTACAGTATTTAATTTGACCACCATCGTTGTTTTTATACTAACCATGCAGTCCATCTAAACCCACCCTTAATTAATTTAATAGAAAGTAATAAAAGCACCGCAAAAAATCTCAACTCTAAAATCTCAATTATAACATGGATTCCGTTACTTTTGTCTTTGGTAACTTACATTTTTTTAGTATTTCTTAAGGTCCAAATGTTTCTCTTGCCCTAAAAACACAATGTTACAATTATAAGACTCCAAAATATCTAGAAATGACAAATAAATGAGAATCCTTATTGCATTAAGATCCAAAAATAGTATATTTCCAAATAAATTTAGACGAGATCTAATTAATTGATTATCATAGAGGGTTCTTTTGATATGGTGAGGAGATGTTACTATATAGAAAAATGAGAAGTCGTGGAGAAATGGTGGGTGGAAAGATCAGAGCAGACTTTAGAAAAATAAGTGTGGTGGCAAGCAGTAGTGATGGACAGAATAAGAGATTGAAAAAAGACAAGAGCTACGATGGTTGTTGAGATTATAAAAAGAAAGCTGTAGAGAGACGTTTAGAGTGCTAAGTTTTTCCAAAAGATAAAAGAAAAGTCGCCAAATGAAACTTTAAGCCACTGTTTATAGGCCTTGAAAAGAAATTATTAAAGAACAATTATAATAAGAAAGTGAGAATGAACGTGCTAAAATAATGGGTAGTGGAAGTGGGTGAAGTTACTTAAATGGAGATAATAGAATGTAAGTTATATGAATAATGTATAAGGACGGTTCTATGAAAGTTACACCCACTTAAAATATTTTAGCAATAAGGGTTTTAAGTACAAATACATCGCTTATTCAATGAAGAAGTAAGGGTGAAGCACTTGTATTCCAAAGAAAGGTTAAGAAGTGAACTTCTTAACAGTATTAGTATCTGAGTCTCCAAACCGTACTCTTTAGGACATCCCAAAAGTGGAACAACCGAAGAATCCTGTCAACCTTTCAAGCTTGTTCCCAATGTAGAGTTGTTCCTTACATGATGTTGTTTTCAAGGGTACTATCGTAGATAACAATATTTCTTGGAACTACTATTCATAGAATAATTAAAAACAAAAAACAAGCATCTACAATTACAAACAACTTGAAATGAAGAACTTCTCCCCAAATATTGCACACATTTGGCTCCATGATTCTATAGAACCATATTTAAGGTTAACAGACCAAGTGTATGTCTTCTCTGTCAAGGACTTAGAAAATTCTCTTTGACTTTAAATCATCATCCAACCCAACAACTCTTACAGTTTCCACAAATTTCATCAAATGCTCACGACATCACTAGACTTGCCATTCAAGTGCTTAAATTTAGGACTGGTGTAATCCTTAGGGTAGGGTTTGGTAGCTACCCTAGCAGGGTATGATAGTTTGATATCAAAATAAAAGAAACCAAGGCTTTTGTTTTTTTTCTTCTAACAACCTTTGCGATTCCTCTTTGGTGACAAAACCATGGGTTCAGTGGGATGTACTACCTAGGAATTTGTGGTGAGTTAGATGGTAGGTATGTTAGTGTTCAAGGTGATGACTATGCCAGTTGTCACAGGAAGTACAGGGTTGGAAGCATAAAAAAAGTTTTCTCTGTTGGCATTTTCGATAAGGGCAACTCCAGTGGAAGTGTTTCCTACATGTTGGGTATGGGAAAAGGGGCATTAGATAGGGGTGTGAATTGAGAGATAGTTTCAATCATATTTATGTTATTTTCCTATAATATTTGCATCATTTCCTTATTTGCTTTCATCTTCATTAAGTCTTGGGTATATGAAGGGATTAAATTTCCATAATCCTCCATTGTTTTCAATGAAGCTAAAGAAAATGTGATAGGTGTTTCGCTGAATGTAATTGCTTCACTCCAGTGAAATCACCAAAATGTAAAGGGTTCTTTCAGAAATGTGAGGAGACATTACAATTTAGAAAATCGAGAAGTGGTGGACAGATGACAAAGAGGAGGACCGAAGCAGACTTTGGAAAAACAAGTGCGATGGCAGACAACGCTGATGGGCACAATAACGGTGAGAAAGATGATAGCTATGATGGTTGTGATTGTAGAAAGAAAGTTGCAAAGAGAGTTTTAGAGTACTAAATTTGCCTAAAATATTAAAAAAAAGTCCCCAAATGAAACTTTTAAACCTTTATTTATAGGTTTTAGAAAGAAAATGTTAAAGAACAGTTACAATAAGAAAGTGAGAATCAACTAGTTAAAATAATGGGAAACAGAAGTGGGAAAAGTTACTTGAACGCGGATAATGGAAAGTAAGTTATATGAATAATGGGTATAAGGTCGATTACACCCTCTTAAAATATTTTAGCAAGCAAGGTCTTAAGTGCAAATGTATTGTTTGTTTAATGAAGACATAAGAGGGAAGCGTTTGTATTCCAAATAAAGGTTAAAAAGTGAACTTTTTAGCAATATCCATATCTGAGCTTCCAAGCTATATTCTCTAAGACATCTCAAAAGTAAAACAACCCAGGAATCTTGCCAATCTTCCAAAGTTGTTCCAACATAATGTTGTTTTCAAAGGTGCTCCTGTAGAGAACAATATTTCTCAGTTAGAACAATTAGTAACAAAAACAAGTATAATTACAAACGACTATAAATGAAAAATTGTAATTCAAGTTGGACTCTCGGCCAACTTTACAAATTTAATCCAATGAACTTGAATGTTTCATTATTTAAAATGAGTGAAAATAAATTGTTAGGCAAAAGAATTCAACTTTGGTTTGCTGGCTCTTGTAAATAGAAACCTAAACTCAAATCATTTTACCCATGGTATGATTGTTGATTATGGTGGCTTGGAGGTGCAATGTGTGTGGATGCAAGGTGGGTATACAGATAATAAATTCCTGATCATGCAAATGCGACATGATTAAAAAGCAAATTAGAGGTTATGAAGTATGATTTGGATTGCATTTTAGTTTATGCTTTAATTTAGAGCCATGAATTTCAACATTAATGCATCTTTCTATAAAGATATCTTTCATCTAAATCCCATTGGCTCAAGTAGATAAACCCATGAAACCACGAGTCAAAATCAAACATTAAACTATTTATTCATTTAATCTTTGTCATCCCACCATTTTAGAGAATTGACTTCCAATAATTAAATAAAATATCATTTGCATCACAATATCAATACAAGGTGCTATTAATGTAATCTGATTATGATACCTGCTCAAAATTTAACTACAATTGTTTTGGTCAATACAACATCATATTTTAAATCTATGGAAAAAATTGTAAAAGAAATATAAGAGTTAAGTATGAATTTGGTAGTAGTTTTTACATTGGGTTTTGATTTTTTTTTTAAATTAGTTTCTAAATTAGGTAATTGTTTTTAGAGTAGGGCTTGAATTTTTTTTGGTTTAAGTTAGTCCATGAACTTAACAATTATTCTCATATTAGTGCCTGAAATTTTTTTGTCTAACCTTTTTTTTTAAGAAAATTCATGGTTGGACAAAAATAGAATTCAAGCTCCACGTGAAAACAATTGTCAAGTTCAATGATTAATTTGAATAAAAAAAATTTAAGTTTCTATGTGAGAATAATTGTCTAGCTCAGGCCTCAAATAGTGCATTAACCCAATGCATTTATATTTGTATTAAACACATATCTATTTATATTAAATTGCTTTTTTTTTTTAAATTTTGGAAGAAATAATATCTATATTATTATTTAAGGGTGTGATTGAGTTAGTGTCACGAGTCAACTTGATATCAACTCAATTAAGAAAATTATAAAAATAACCTTGTATATTTTTAATAAGTTATATTATTATGATGACATTTCTTATTTACAAAAATAAAAAATAAAAAGATGCAAATGTTAATATTTGAACCCATATAATCAACATCAATAAAATCTTTTCTTTACTATTTCAACCAAAGCTTTACTTTAAGACTTTTATACATTTCAATTTTATTACATAAATTGTTTCACCCACATTGTTTGTATATATTGATAATATCTTTATTAAGTTGATGTCACAAATTAACTCGATACTAACTCAAGAAAAATGACAAAGCTAAATAAACATTTGAAATTCATTTAATATTTATTAATCTATTTAAATTTCTTTTTAGTTACAATTTAAATTAATTATTTTTACTTTAATTTTGTATATATTGAACATGCGTTGTTGTTGTTATTATTTTTAAATATTAAATATTATTATTTATTGTATATTATTTTTAAACGCACGTTTGCATTCGTGTGATAAAATTTTTAATTATTATTTATGTTATTTTTAAAAAATAGTTTTCAACTATGAATCTTTGGTATATTCTACATGTAATGATCCAATTTGTGGAGACGAAAGTGAAAGCAAGATACAAAATTTAAGGATGTGGATTTGTTAATTGTCGAGTTAATGTTTGCCTTGCCTTGACGCAACGAATTTATTTTTGTAAAGCCACCAACTCACGTGGAAGTGCCTGCCAATATGGAACCATTGGCCTTATTCTATGCTCAATATGCGGTATTCATACATTCCCCTTCCCTACATTCCTCCAAACTACATACATATTGCCTCATATCAATGTTCTCAAAGCCTTTCGTTTTTAAAGAGATGCATACAACAACCCCCAAAAGTATCTCCGACTTGAAAATACTAGACATGGATTATATACATAATATAAAAAAAAAAAAAACCTTAAATATGTTATGTGTAGACACTTAATTTTATTAGGATTTTTTTATTCGTGGCAAGTGGTCTTTAAATTTCTGAAATGAAATTTTAGACTTATTTAAATTTATGGTTTAATCTTAAAACTCAATTGAATTTTCGGTTTGATTTTATGGATTAGATTGAATATTTTAAGGGAGGGCTAATAGCATGATTTTAGAGTTTTAAATAGAGTTAATTGTCCCATACATTTGTAAACTGTAACTTTTATTTTGAATTGGTCCTAAGTTTTAAAACATTCTGATTACATCTCAAACTATTGAGCTTACATCAATAAAGTCCTTTCATTATTAAAATTGATAATTTATCTGTTAAATGAGATGTTAAATCTTATATGGCATAGTTTAAAATGAAAATTTTAAAGAAAAATGAATATTGTAAAAATCTCGAGTTTGAGATTTTTCAAACTTTTATAAAAACTTTATCATTCACTCTCCCTTTTTTTTTTCGATTTTAGTTTTAACTAATAAAATTTTGTGATGCTATTTTACTTTTCTTCAAAATTTTGTTTTAATTATGCCACATAATAATTTGGCGTGTTATTTAATGTTGAATTAACTATTTTAATAATAGAAGGACCTGATTGATATAACATCAATACTTTGATGATAAAATTAGAATGTTCTAAAATTTGAGAACCAATTTAGAATAAAAGTCATAATTTAAGGATGTATATTACAATTAAATCTTTTAAATATATTAGGATATTTATAGTTTCATTTTATTTTATTAGGAATTTAAGTAAATCAATAAGTTGAGATAATTAGGAGTTTAAGATTTTTTAACATATAACAGCTTAGATAATTTAATAGGATAATAATTTAGATTATAGTATATAATGACTTAGATTTTGTTTATTAGGATAATTGGAAAATTTATCTACATTAGTTATAAATGAAGATTTGTTGAGATTAATTGAGCTTCTAAGTTAATTTGATGTAAGACTGTAAGTATATGTTTTAGGTATTATTAGTTTTATCATTAATTTATTACATGTGTTCTTTTTGATATAATGCATATAACTATCTATAGTCCTTCTCCAACCCTTAAATAGGAGGATATTGTGCTTCAACACACTCGAACCCGCATCCTCTTGCACTGGCAACAATACTAATCTCACTTGAGTTAAGACTCAATCGACTTTGGTAGTGTGATAAGTTGTTTATTATATTATATTATATAACTATTTCAAATAATAAAATGTTTGGTAGGGTTGTTTTTCAACAAGTTCAGTGACATATTTTTGGCTAACATGGGTATTAGATTTCAGTTTTCACCCATGTGAGGTTGGGTTTTAAATATCACAGTAATTTTTTTCAACTTCAATAATTAAAAATTACAAGGAAGCCTGAATAAAAGAGTGGAGACAGACTACTTTCTCATACCAGCTCCAAGACCTCGGAAATTTGAGGAAACCCATTTTCTATGAAGATATCTGATTTACTAAACATTTCTTCTTCTTCTTTCAGTTAATCATGTTCTTTACCTTTGTGTTTTTATTAGTTTCTAATTTATGCAAATGCTAGCTTCTTTGTTTTTTTAATCTTGTTTGCATAATATATATTTTTTGTAATATAATTGCATAATTTGGATTTAGAAGTGATTATCTTTCACCTTCCATTCCTCACTGTTAATCCTTTGATTTTTCACTCAATTTTGCAAGTTTGATGCGATAGAAGGAAACGATATCATGTCTTTGTTTTGGTATGTACCATAGAATTTGCAAAAATAAAAATAAATAAATAAATCTCGTTAGTCACCGTAAAAGTAGGTTGTTCCTATTTTGATTTTGCTTTTTGTTATTTTAGTCATCATCGTTAGTTACATTGCGCAAATTGATCACTCCTCCATTTTCTCTCTATTCCACATCATTGATTAATTTCCACCTAATTATCTTTTTCTCCTTTTCCACATCAAATGGGTCTCTAGACCTTTCTTTCTCTCCTCTCTTTTATTATTATTTTTTACATAAAGATCGACTTAGAAAAAGCTTATGATAAGATCGACTTGGAAAAAGCTTATGATAGGTTAAGTTGAGACTTTATAGATGATACTTTGCAAGACATTAGGATTCTAGATTCTTTAAGGGTAATGATTATGAGATGTGTTAGCTCTTCCCGTATGCAACTGAGTTGGAATGGGCAACTTTCAAATCTATTTTCACCTTCGCGTGTCATCCGGCAAGGGGATCCTTTGCCACTTTATTTGTTTGTTTTGTGCATGGAAAGGTTGGCTCAAGTCATTGCATTGGAAGTGAATGGTGGAAGATGGAAGCCTATTAAGTCAAGTCGAGAAGGGCCAATGATTATTTATCTATTCTTTTTTGCAGATGACTTAATTCTTTTTGCAGAAGTTTTGATGGGTCAAATGGGAGTTGTTAATTCGATTCCTTATCGGTTCTATGTGAATTTAGGACATAGGTTGAATCGAGATAAAACGCAAGTCTTTTTTAGCAAGAACGTGTCGACTATGATGGTTATGAATTTGAGCAATGGACTGAGGTTTCAGAGAGTCGATGATCTTGGTAGCTATTTAGGGGTTCCCTTGTTGCATAAACGAGTTTTTAAAGAGATTTATCAATATTTGATTGATAGAATGCGACATAAACTTTTGCGTTAGAAAGCGAAGATGTTGTCTCTTGCGGGAATGACCACATTGGCGAAGTCTGTTCTAGCTCCTATTCCGACATATATAATGTAGACCATGTTGGTTTTCAAGAGAGTGGGTTTAGAGCTGGAAAAGACAATACGCGAGTTTGTTTAGAGATCCACTGATGCAAAGAAAATAATTCACTTGGTTTGTTGGGACTGGCTGTGTAATAATGTGAATGAGGGAGGATTGGGCTTACAAAATATGGTGGATTTGAACCACTGTTTCCTAATGAAATTATGTTCTAAATTGCTTAGAATATTGATCAGTTATGGGTCAAAGTTTTGCACAACAAATATAAGTGGCAAGGAGTTCTTTCAAAATCTATCGTACGAGGGGTTGCTCGTGTTTGTGGAGGGAAATATCTCAAGTATAGGATTTTGTTAAAAAAAGGTGTGTGGTAGAAGATTGGAAATGGGAGGGCTATTGATTTTTGGCAAGACGTGTGGCTTCCAGGATCTGGCCTCTTGATAAGCATGTCAGGGTCCTTAAGTTTAGCCTAACCAACTTCATTATAGTGAAATATATGGTAGACGGGGATAGAAGGTGGGACTGGGATCGAATACAATTATTGTTATCTAATGTTGGTATCCAGAGGATAATTGCAGTTGTACTTCCATTTGCTAGTGATCTGACCGATGTGTTGGGTTGAAGGTGGGAATCGAGGAGCTGTTTTAGCATCAAAACAACTTATGGTTTTTTGCAGGATAACCGGATGACAACTAATTTCCTGTGGAAATTGGTGTGGCGGTTCAAAGGGCCACAAAAAGTGAGGTACTTTCTTTGGTTAGTGTTGAATAATAGCCTTTTTACGAATGTAGAAAGAGTACGATGACACATTATAAAATAGGCTAGTTGTAAAAGCTGTGGATGTGGGGTGAAAGATGTGAATTATGTGTTGCAACTTTACTTCGGAGTAGTCACCTTATGATCGATTTTTGTTCAGCCTTCAAAACTTAATGAGTTTTTGGCATTGAATATGAAGGATTGGTTATTAATTTGTCTTGACCTAACAATTTCCGATGGTAAGCAATAATTGGGAAGTGCTTTTTGAGATTATATGTTGGGGACTATGGAATTGGTGTAATAAAAGAATTTTTAATGAGGAATTTCAGGAGAATAATGGGTTGTTACAATGGTTTTTACAGTTTACCGATGGTGTTAGTGCAGCTGAGTGGCCGCATCGGTAAATAGAAGAGGTGAGAGAGTAAGGTGGGAGGTGTCTGAAGGGCGTCGGTCAAGGTGAATATTGATGCAGTTGTGTTCGATGGTTCGTCGGTTGTTACGGTCGAAGGAGTGGCTAGGGACCGTGTTGGACAATGGCTTGGAGGGTTCTCTCGCAAGGTAGGAGTTTGCCCTGTGTTTGAAGTTGAGCTATGGGGGCCTTTGAGGGCCATAATCTAGCATGAGAGAAGGGTGCTAGGAAGGTTGTCCTTGAGATAGATTACGTAGATCTAAATGGTGAAACTCTGGATCAAATTTTTCTAGGGGAAAGAGTGAAGGAATATTTGCTGTGAATGGAGGCCTTTCGTGTGAATCATGTCTTGAGGCAAAAAAACTGGGTGGCGAATGGTATGACGAGTTTGGCTATGAGAATGATTATCATATGGAGTATCACACCCCAAAATATGACCTAGAAGTTTTGAGGGTAAAATGAGAATTTTAGCTTTAGTGTGCTTGAGAATTTTATAACATGGTAAACCAAAAATATTTTTATCTATTGCTTTTAGAAAATCAAATAAATTTTTGAATATATTGTTGAAAAGACTTTCAATTTTGAAATGAGGACTGTTTTGCAAAAGAGGCTAAATTTGGAGTGTTTATAAGGCAGTTAAACCAAATTTTAAAATTCAACCTAATATTTTTCCCCCATCTAAAGGTTTCACAATAGTTTTTCCCATTGTTTCATTTTGCTGCCCCTTGCTCTCCTAAGCTTCTCCCATTTGATTTTATTTTTCAAACCTTAATTCCTTTGATTTCTATCATCATCCAATCAATAATCCTCCATAGAATGTTAAGAAAAACACCATAGATTTTTCCATTGTTTAACTTTTGAGTTTTTTCAGATTTTTGATCAAACGCTTGATTCTTTGTCAACTAAGACAACAAACCATTTTCTTCTTAGTTTTAAATGTTATTTGGTCTTTTAAACTGAGTTTTTAGCCAATAAATTGCATGTTTTGAATAAAAGCCAAAAATTAGGTCGTTAATTGTGGATTTTGGGATTTTGAGTAGAAACATGGTTTCAAAGTGTTTTTCAATTAGTTTTGATATGAATAGAAGGTTTCTCAATTAAGTTTAAAATTTTGTTAAATATTTCTTAAGTTTTTATGAATTTTTGTGAAAATTGCCATAACATGTCAAAAATTTTGATACCATGAGTTGAGTAGTTTGTGTATTTTAAAGATTGGGAATCAGTCGTAGGTGGATAATTAGATGAATGGAATCATTTTTATGCAAAAATATTAAGTATAGACCGAGATAATTGAGTTTCAAGTTTTCTATGTCGAAGGTTTCAGTTATAAGAGAATCTAGCTTAGACTTGTGTTTTTTTATTAATTTAGAAGAGTCTTTGGCTAAATGTTGATTGTGCTTGTTGTGTGATTTACTTGTTGAAGCTTCGGATTTGTTTGGACCTTTTACGAGTTAAGGAAAAATTAGTCTGAGCTTTCAGTGACTAGGTGAAAGCGTGAAGGGCGAGTGTTTGGAATCACTGCTTGTAGACACGATTCATTGCGTTAATTGGGAATTTAGAAGTGGCCTAAACCCCTACTCTAAATTTCGAGTGTAATTTTTCTCGTACTCTTTATTTAATATGTGATTGTGTGTTATGAAATTATGGATTAAAATGTGATATTGTAACATGTGAAATAAGCTTATGATGGCTATTGTGAAAGAGTTGATTGTGGGCATGTTATACGTGCCAAATGGCAGTGATTATGTTGCGTTTATAATGTGAATTTGCAGTGGAAAAGTGCAAAAAATGGTAAGTAATATGTGTGTTTAATAACAAATATTTTGGCCTTGTGATCTTTGAGACCGTTGGATATAGTTGGCATGCCATAGGATTGTGAGTGCTCACCTTTGTGTTGTATTTTCAGGGCGTTAAGGCCTGAGACAAATTTGGAGATTTAAGAGAATGTGAGCTAAGCTCCATTCACGAGGACATGTTTGGTGTGTTGGAAAGTGTTAGCTATATGCTACACTTTTGAGATATGTTTGACTCTACGAGTCATTTGGTGTGTTGGAAATCCGTGTATCTGATGTGTAGTGATAGAGCCCACTTTTATGTTTCATAGCCTCAAGTGCCAAATTATCATAAAATGTGACTATGTGTAATGTGTTATATGCTTAAATGAGTATGCGATTACTATGTAAATGAATTAATGAATAATGCATGAATAAGTAATAGGACACTAAAGTTTGAAATGTTGTAATTGTGTTATATGGTTGTTTTGATAAAGCATGATGACATGTTTGTGTGGTACTTATTCTGATCATTCACTGAGCTTATAAAGCTTACCCCCTTCTTTTTAAACCTTTGTAGACTATTAGCGTTGCGGTGCGGAATATTTTCCAAGGGACTGATCCGAGTAGTTTAGCATTTTAATATGTGTTTATTAGTTATTATTTTGGAATTGGGAAAATATGGTAATGTGGTAGAATTGTTGCATAAATTTTGCCATGATGTTTTGGATATTTTCATAACTTATTTATTCTTAGGGTTTAAGGACTTGGACCTTGATATGTTGATTCTTGCTCAGACATATTTTCGATGTTTTGAACTATTATTATAGTTGTTTTGACGATTGGTTGATGTGGTAAAAGTTGTATGTTGAATTGGCTTAAATTAGGTTGGACTAATTGCTTTAATATGTTGAATTTTTGTTGTCTGGAACAGAGGTATCGATATTCGAGTTTTAAAAACGATACCTCCATGATTTTTGAAAGTACATGAAGTCAGTAATGTAATTTGGTATTGATACCATATCACAAGTATTGATATTTGGAGAAAAAACTGATACTTTTTTTATCTGTACCGATATTTACTTGGGTTTTTATTTTAGACGAAAAATAAAATGTTAATTTGGTACCGATTTTCTGGGTGTTCAATACCATCTAGAAGAATTATCAGTACCTTTGACCCAATATCGATACCTACGTAATTTATTCAGAATTTTTTCTTAGTGGTTTAAAAGCATGTTTAATTCTTCTTATAAGTTCGTTTCATGTATGTTTAGCATGCTTATATGATGATTAGGATATATTTGGCTTAAAATGCTAATAAATGCTAGAATAAATGTTGTTCGCTTGCTAATAGGACGATTTATAATATATGTGATATGTGACAGTGCTGTAGCATCTTATTACTTGAGCTCGACAACTGGGCTGGGTATAAGGTGTTACATAGAGGGTTTTTGTGGAACCTTGATGTACGACGCATGACATTGTGATGGCCAAGGTTCTTAGCTCAATGCCTGAAGTTGGTTAATAGTTTTCTGTTATATTGTGCTCTTTTCTTTTGATAAAAAAATGTTTCTTTTTCATTTTTTTCCCTTCTTTATCTCAATAATAAACCCTAGATAAAAAAACTCTTCCTTCCTCACACACAGTCACTACTTTTGTTCTGTCGTTGGCACCTCTTCCGACATAAAAAATAGCACTGGTCCGGTCTTTATCTTAACGTCCTAAACACGAATCTGAGTTCTAATTTTTCAGAAAGCATCAAGAATACCCAGAAATGAGCCTTGAACTTTTAGCACCTTCTTCTCCAATCTCCCACACCAGCAGCCTGATTGGCATACATTCAAGGATAGTGCTTTCTTACAACCTCCTTTGCAATTCCACCATTCAAATTTATGGAGAGATGGCTAGAACTCCTTATTTTTCTCTTCTCTTTTGCTTCAAATTTTAAGGATATAGTTGACTAAGATGCTTGATTTTTTGTTATAGTTTATTTATTGTTTTCTGGCTTTTTTTACTGTTAGGAAGTTTGTATTGTTAAGATTAGGTTTAGTGGTAGAAGGATAGAGGTGATGAAGGTGATTTGGGTTGTGGGTTGTGAGAAAATGGAAGATTTTGGTTCAAGTTAGATGCTAGGTGATGGTGGGAGTTGGGTAACAATGAGGTATGATGGCTTGATGATGGAAGGTTATTTTGGTTTAGGCACTTGGTGGTTGATTCGGGTGAGGTTCTAATGGTGATTGGGGAGATGTTGGATACAATCATGAAGGGAGTGGGCTAAAGGAAAATGAGGCTATTTTTGAGTTAAAAATATTTAATTAGGTGGAAATTAATTAATAACATTGCATGCACATAAACATTTTGTTAGGGAGAAAACAAAGAAGAGACCAATTTGTGCAATTTAACTAACAATGGTGACTAAAATAAACATAAACAAATTTGAGTAACTAAAACAATGACCCATTTTTAGGATGACTAATAGGGTAGTTTACCCAAAAATAAATAAGTAAAGAAAATAAAAAATAAATCTTACATGTGCAGTACCTTAATTTCAAAGCTTAATATTCTTTTAGTTTTGAATGTTGTTAGGTTGCTAGTTTTTAGGATAAACGCTCAAATTAGGGTCCAACCTTTTAGGGGTCGCTCACATAAGGGTTAAAACTTTCAAAATAATCATATAATTGCCTAACCTTTATAAAGGTGCTCAAATAAGGGTTTTTCATGCACTTTAGCCAGTTTGTAGTGAAAATTAGGTGAATGATGGCATGTTTAGAATAAAACACATAACAAATGAATTAGGTGTTGCTTGAAAAGAAAAGAAAACAAAAGAAAATAATAAAATCATAATTTGAAACCTAATATATAGGATTTGAAAAGCTCGTATTTGATCACTTTCGAAAAGGTTTGGCCTTGACCATTTTGAAAGGTTTGACTTTCATTTAAGGACTTTTGTAAAAGTTGGGCCTTTATATAACCATTTGAAAAGGTTTGACCCTTACGTAAGTGACCCTTAAAAAGTTGGGCCTCAATTTGAGCATCTAGCCTAATGTTTACTCTTTTGCTTGTGTGTCTTTACTTATTTATTTTTTAAATTCTAATTTAGGTGTTAAATATTAATTAAAATGTGAATTATGTATTTTCTTTACCAAATGCTTCATTTTTTATTGTTATTAAATTAAATGACCTGTGTTATTGTTAATAAACAAGTCATTATCTAATGCCCTAAGTGTAGTAATTTTGTCAATATACACTTGTAATTTTTCTAAAATAGATTGGTTAATAAAACAAATTCATTGATTACATTAATATACTTTGTATAATTGCCCTCATATAGTTTTTGCACGTAGAGCAAAATGGAAACAAATGTTGCTCACTGGTTGTCTAAATGTTTAACTAATACTAAGCAGTATTACGTGGTCGGATCGTAGTACAGAAAGACAACTTTATTAGTAGATGAACCAAAACATATCATTAGTTTAATAGGAAATGAGCAAATTGATTAAAAGACTAATATGCCGTCTATCAAGTCCGATTGGGGAGATGTCTTGTTTTGGACATCAGCGTGAATAACTCCCAGAAGATAGAGACATAGATGTGACTGACTAGACTGTCAGTACATCGGATACGACCCAACTAGAATAGATCTTAAACCTGTTTATGGATTTATTCACTTGTGATGTTCATAATGTGGTGTACCTAAATCTTGAGTGGATGGCGAACTATGTATGTGTGACTCATACACTTTGATAGAAGTAAAAGCTTGAGTTCAAATAGATAAGGAACCAAAAGATAGTATATTGGGTGTACGACTTCTGTAGTATGTAGAACCATTCACAACAATGGAATTCATAGCCCAAACATGAGTAAATAATATCCTTTCATTAGCATTACATGGTCATGTCGTTCATCTTTTTGATGGATGACTTGATCATTATTGGATAGTGATTGACTTTTCATGAAAGAAGATGTAATAGTTACCATGAGATAAAATTGGATCATATTGGGAGAGTGGATATTATCCCAAAGAGATCAAGGATATCCTATGAGGGTAACACATATGACAAGGTCATTAGACGAGCACTAAATAATTGTTTTCATAATGGTATGTCGTTGAGGAGAGCTTAGTCACGATACTATAGTGGAATGACTTCATGAATAAATGAGTTTATAGTTAATAGGCAAAAAGCTACAAATTAATTATAAATCATTTGAGTCTCAACTACGTATGTCTAATCGATCCCTCCGCTAGCTCATTGAAACCAAAAATAAATTACGTGTTTGAATAGAAATGAATAGAATTAATAGAAAAAGAGAAATGTAAAACATTAAGGAATTATTATGGTTTTCTTCGAAATGGAGAAATGGAATAATTTGGAAATCAATGTAGATTTCCAAAAATAAAAATGAAAATGGAAACTTGTAATCCTATATAGGATTACTTAAAAATGATGGAAGAATGAGTTTATGTTTTTGGACTGTTTTGAAGCCCGAAAATGAAAATAAATCATTTGATCATAGTGAACATGTTGAGTTGTAACATATTAAACAAAATTTTTCAAAATTTTATTGGGGGTAAAATTGTCAAAATTTTGCTAGAGTAAAATCGGGAAGAGAAAATTATTTAATATGTAAATATTAAAGTTTATTTTGGGAAATAGAAAAACTGAATCAGGTTGGATCACATTATAGAGTACTATGTCAAAAAGGCTTAGGAAGTACTCATAATTGGACCTGATGTGAGAGAGACCCAAAACCCCTTATATAACATGAAGAGGGTGGCAACCCTTGTAGAAATACAAGGGTGAGTCGTTCACCCCTCTCCTACTTTAAGTAGGATTTGTTTTTCTATTTAAAATAAATATCTACAACTCTACAAAGGTTTTACCTTCTCTTCTTATAAATAGATGGTAGAGATTGTTATTCTGCCAAAAAATAGAAAGCACTTATTCTCAACTTATAAACATATTTTTTAGAATAAAATTTTTTTTAGTTTTTATTAAAGAAGAGAGAATTTTTGTTTTCACCCTAAAAGGAAAACTTTTTCTATTTGTGTTTTGATTCAATTGGTTTGAGCCCACACTTGAAGCAGTTAGTGATACGAGAATAGTAGAGAAGATTATTTGATTGAAAGCTGGAAAACATTAGGGATCCGCTTATCCAAAAACATAGGTACGAATTCGGTTAAGGTTTATTGCTATAAATATCACAAATCTAACCGATTTTCAAAATTTTAAATTTCCGTTGTGCAAGAAAACCATTTTCAAATTGGGTTTTTTCCAACAGTGTGAACTATTAGAGAACAAAAAGGGACTGAGGAACACAAATTAACTTGTTGATTGATAAGTAAGTAACAATTTTCTTTTTACTTTCTTATCACATTAAGAATAGAACTTTTAGCAACACATTCCCAAGGTCAAGTAAAACAGTTAATAGATACTTCAATAAAGTTTTTACTAGTGTCATTAAAGTCTAACACCCACTACTTAGTAAGCCAATGTTGGAAAAACCCGATTTGAAAACGATTTTCTGTCATAGCGAAAAAAAAATTTAAAAATCAAGTTTGTTTGTGATATTTATAGCAATAAACTTTTCCCAAAAATACTTGTGTTTTGTGCGAGATGGATCCTTGACGTTCTCAGCTTTCAACTAAACGACCTTCTTTGCTATTCTTGTATCACGAATCAAATGCAAACCAAGAATAATTTTCTTACTTTTAGGAGGAAAGTAAATCTCTTTCTGTATAGAAACCCGTAGAATTGTTATTTCGAGAAACTAGAATTTATACTTAGAAAATAAATTCTCACTAGTTTCGGGTAGGATAACAGTATCTCAATGTTGTATATTCTCTTATCTCCTTCTTACCCCTACCAGTGTCATCTATTTATAGGGCGAGATAGAAGAAGCTTAGTTGAATTAGTAGAATACAAATAATACTTATATGATGAAAAAACTAGTCTCCTAGTTCAACTAGGAGAGAGGGGTGGCAAACCCCAGCTAAATAAATCAGGGTTACCACCCCTCATATGTATTATGAGGGGTTTTGGGCATCACTTATTTCGGGTCCAATTATACATGCTTCTTAGACTTTTAACCAAACACATTATAATTTAATCAAACCTAATACATGTTTTTCTATTTCCCAAAATAAATATTATGTATTAAATTAATTTTAATTAATTAATTTTCTAATTAAATAATTTTCTCAACCAAATTCTAATTACGTTAAAGTCATGACAATTTTACCGTAAAAGAATTTATGAAAACATATATTTAATTTCATATTCAAGGGATTCATAATAACCAATTAATTTAATTTCATTTTTCAAACTTCAGTTATTTGATTAAATAATAATTTGAAAAACTTAAATTAATTCTCATGTCATTTCCATACTTGGTGACAAATCACATTCATTTTTTAATATAACCCTTTTCTCTAAACTCATTTAGTCATGAAGTCATTCCACTATAGTATCGTGATTGAGCTCTCCTTAAATACATACCATTACAAAAGCTACTCGACCACTGCTCGTCCAATGACCTTGCCATAAGTGTGTTACCCTCATAGGATATCCTTAATCTCTTTGGGATAAATCTGTTCTCCCAATATGATTCTATTTTATCTCATGGTAATCATTACATTTTCGTTCATGAAAAGTCAATCATTATCAAAATAATAATTAAGTCATTTATTACAAAGAAAAATGACCCGTAGCCACTGACTTAATGTCAAATGTAGTAGTTATTTTGGAATATTTCCGCACTTAACAAGCTTGTTTTCTAGGTATTTTAATATTAATTATTGCATTTTCAGTAGTTAGTAGCTAAGTAGTAAAAGTTAATAAAATAAGTGTTTTTGACACATTTTTTAGTGTTAGTGACCTATTAGGCCGACATGGGCCTTAGGTAGGTTTAATTTGTGTATTTAAGTGTGGAAGATGCTTAATTTTAAGCCCAATTGCCATAGGAACTTGGAACAAGTTTTTGACAAGCTTTCCAAGCCGTGAAAGCACAATTGGAATGTCCAAAGCCACAAAATAACTATTACAATGCAACATAGTAAGTCTATGGCGCGGCACAACCCTTTTGTTGAGCCATAACAACCTATGTTGAGTTATAGCAGCTCCTGTGTTGAGCCATAGTAGCTTATGTTGAGCTATAGCCCGAACGTGGGTAACAAGTAAGGATGATGTTAGCTGTCGTGTTTCACAAGATTTTAAGATACCGTTTGATGTCGAGCATTTATTAGTATTGGGGGCATATCAAGCACAAATTGCACACATTTTGCCTATAAATAATAGGCTCATGTACACAAATTAGTACATAGTCTTAAATGGAGACAATTTTGTTCAGTTTTTAGTTTTCTTTCCTTTTATGTTTGCTTAGTCAGAAGATCTTGTTCCGTTGTGAAGACAATTGCGAGCGAAGATTGCTTCGGTACCGCACTTCAATATATTATTCATGAGCATTCTCTCTACTCTTCTGTTTCATTTTTTTATTTATACTTATTTAACCTAACCAATTAACTATTGTGTGAATATTAGAATGATTTCTCACGCTTTATTCATATCTTACATGATTCGTTTATTGAACTAATTAATTAATTAAGTTGATTAATTAACAAAATGATAAGGGTTCATAATAGAATTAGTTGGTATAAATTATGTATTCTTAAAACCTAGGCTTGACAACTCTAAGTAACAAAGGTTAAATGAAGTTGGGAGACAAGTTTGTCGAGTAAATCATAATTTATCTCGGTGGAGAAAGTGAGGTCGAGAGATAAGCGAGTATCTGTTGATTAATTAATTAATAGAGGTCGGGAGTAGAGGTGATCATTGGCCAGACTGGGTTCAGGTAGGGCCCAAGTAAAAAATTTAGGCCCGGTCTGGCCCAAAAAATTTGCCCAAGCTTGGCCCATATAAAAATGCTAAAACTCGGGCCTGGCCTGACCTGCCCATATTAATTTTTTATATTATATTATTTTTACATAATTTTTAAATATATATAATACGTTAAAAATACTAAAAACATTAAAAGAAATTTCTAAACAAATTGAAAATAAATTTTAAAAAATATGTATACTTAAATAATACTAAGATAGATGCAACTTAAGAATAAAATATCTCTAAAATAATAACAAAATTAACAATAAAACAAGTGTTATACAATATCCAAACAATAACAACAAAATAGTAGTAATATAATAGTGAAATGGTAGCAAAATAAGGAGAAAATAACAAGAAAATATCATTAAATAATTTAAAAAAATAGCATTTTTTGTCATTTAGTAAATTCGGGCCCGGTCGAGCTCGGGCCAAAATGTCTTACCTGATGCTCGCCCGTTTTTAAAACGAGCCTTATTTTTTTTTTGCCCAAGCCCATTTTTTGAGCCTATATTTTTGCCAAAACCCTCCCACTTTTTAGGCGAGCCTTCGGGACTGGCCAGGTGGCCTAGCCAATGAGTAGATATAGTTAGGAGGTAGTATTAGTTAATTAATAGCTAATTCATATTAAAACCTGAATTCAAAAATTAGTTAATCTTCTATTTATTAATTAGGGATTTAATCGATCATAGGCTAGAGGCTCGCATTGTCAACACTAGGAATAGGAAATTTCATAGGTTAATTTAGGTTTATTAATTTAATTAGTTTAAGCACTATTTTAATTTGTATTAACACTTCTAATTTGTGACTCGATTAGATTAGTAATTATTTTCTGTAATTAATTTAATAATAGTTTCTTCAATCTGCAATCCATTGGGTACGATCCTTGGAATACTTATCGGTGTTCTGTTGTAACACTTCTATATTACAATTTGACTTGTACGCCTGCGAACGCCACCAATTTAATTCTATATATTTTTGGTATGATATTTGTACTATAAATGATAACACGTTTGTAATACCCCGAAAATTTCTACAATAAGATATTATCCTTGATATAGTAAAATAAGAAAATAAAGTGACAAGAAGAGGAAAATTGAGTTATGTCATTGGGAAGTATATTATGACATATTAATTCAAGAAAGGACTAAATTGTAAATGTGAGAAAATTTTTGTTGTCCAAGAGTAAATATTCAAAATTTGAGGGGTCAAAGTGTAAATTTTAAAAAGTTGAAGGACCAATAGTGTAAATATTTTATGGGTGGAATGATCTAGAAACTAAGGAAAATGGATGAATTAGGACCAAATTGAATAGGTGAAGAATTATGAGGGACTAAATAGCAATTTTTCCAAATTAAGTGATGACTCAAGGATGGAGTTTTAAAAGATCATGAAGGGCAAAATGGTCAATTAGTAAGAGAGAGAATTCTAGAATGTAATGATTATATTGAAGATATTTTAAATTAATTAATTAGATAAATATTATTTTAATAAGATATTTATTATTATTTTATTATTATTTATTTAGTATATAAGGAAGGAAAAATGAAGAATTCTCTTCATCTTTCCATGCATGCAACCAACGTGAGAGGAGAGAAGAGAAGAAATAAATTTTCCTTTCTTTACAATTTAATCCTTCCATTAAAATTTCACCATTTTCACCCAAAAATCAAAAGAATTTCCATAGCTACCAAAAGAGAAAATATTAAGGAGACTATGGGAAGTTAGAATGTCAAGATAAATTCAAGAAATGGAAGCTGGAAGAGAGAGAAAATTAAATTAAAGATTGAAACCAAGGGGATAAGGTAAGAACATCAAGATTTCCATATATTTTTAAGCTTGATATTATTGAAAAAGCATGGAAATGATGTTAAAGTAGAGTTTTCTTATATATGGTTCTATATTCTTGATATGTTAGTGAAGAGAAAATAAGAGAAAGTGATGGAAAATATTGTAGAGAAGGGAAATAAGAGTGTTATAAACTTGATAATCAATATTTTGCACTAAAACTGTTTTGGACAGCAGCAGTATGTCAACTTTGAAAAATCACCAAAAATGTAATTAAAGCTTATTGAGTCTATTTTCATATAAAATAAACAAAACAAGTAAAGGAATTCTATATTCTGAGATATTTATATTTTTGTGAGACTGATTCAGAATGATTTCGGGCTCCCCTGTTCTAAATTGGAAGAATCATTAAAAATTGTATAAAAATAATTTTGAGACATAATTTATATGGTTAGATTCCTGAATGAGTCTATTTTCAATAGAAATAAATGGGAACATCATTCAAATACCGTAAGTGGAGATAACTGATTTTTAGTGAGGAAGGGTCGGAACTGTCAGACAACAGAATAGGGCTGACTTCAAAGAATAAACTGTACTTATTGGTTAAACCAAAAATTCTAAAAATTTTATGGTAAGACGATATGTGAGTCTAGTTTCAAGAAAAAATTACGGATCTTAATTTCGAGTTCTGTAGCTCAAGATATAAACAATTTAGTGACCATGATGCAAATGGACTGTTTTTAATATACATATAAGTAAATAGTGAAATTATTGATAATGTTACTTATAGCATGTTATATAAATTAAGGATGTGGAATGGAGAGGAGGAGGAGGAGGAAAATATGTATGAATATTCAACTAGCATGGCTAATTTGCATGTTTTAGGCTCAGGGACTAAATTGAATAAAAGTAGAACTTTATGGGCGATTTTGTAAAAATGTCAAAAATGATCAAATTGCATGTAATGGATTATTTTATTATTTAAATATGAAATGAATGAAAATGATGATTACATTTATTTATAAAGACGCGTGCAACTAAACTACGAGACTTGAACGTGGAAAAGAAAAGATATCAGATTAGTGAAATTATAAACATAAACAAGCAACAAGGTAAATTAGTGTAGCTTGAATTGTATTTTTAAATACATGAAATCTTGATATAATGAATTACCTGATTTAAGTTTATGAAGGAATGGCAAGAAAATGATATTCATCTTGACATGTAAATATATGATTATTTTTGATACGATGATAAAAGAAAATTAAGCATACTGAGACGAATAATAAAATTTAAATAAAACATGTCGAGAAAAATAAGTACGTTTAGGGGACAATATGTTTAATTTTTAATTGGTTCTAAATATGAATGCTAGATGAAATAAAATATTTGATAAATAAATTAGTAACTCTGGTAATGCTCCGTAACTCTATTCCGGTGACAGATTCGGGTTGGGGGCGTTACAACGTTTATAGGCAGTCAGCTACGTTTACTTTTCATCTATCATATAATTCCAATGAGAGGATACTATTTACCTATTTCTTGGGCTATGAATTCCACTACTGTGAATGATGCTACATATGACAGAAGTTGTATACCCAACGCACCAGCTTTTGGTTCCTTATCTATTTAAACTCAGGTTTTTACTTACATCAAAGTATACAAGTCACACATACAAAGTCCATCATCCATTCAAGAGTAAGGTATGTCACACCATGAACGTCACAAGTGAATGAATCTATAAATGGATTCAAGATCTATTCTACTTAGGTCCTATCCAATGTATTGCCGGTCCACTCAGTCACATCTATGTCTCTATCTTCTGGGAGTTATCCATCCCGATGCTCAAGACAAAGCATCTCCCCAATTGGACTTGATAGATGACATATTAGTCTTTCAATTGGTTTTCTCATTTCCGATTAGACTAAGGACACGTTTAGGTTCATCTACTAATGTAAGTTGTATTTCCGTATTATGATCCGACCATGTAATATCGCTTAGTATTAGTTAAACATTAGATAACCAGTGAGTCAATATTTGTTTCCATTTTGCTTTGCATGCAAAAATCATTAAGGACAATCTACAAAGGGTATTAATGTAATTAATGGATATTATTAGTAAACCAATTTGTTCGAAAAATACAAATGTACATAACAAATATCCTACACTTAGGGCACTAGATCTAACAACCCAAACCTATTCCGAGTGATTCAACTAATGACAAGTGGAAATTCTTTAAGGTAATTGATTAAAAGAAATGCTATTTATTTAGTATACATATTAATGATATTAGTTAAGTTAATTTAAAAATATTTGTCAGTATATGTTCTTAGTATTGTTTTGGGGTCTGAGACGAAACCCACATCAAAGTTTGACTGCCACTTGAAGAAAAAACAATGTATCATATAAGGAAAAATAAGGTTGCCACTAATTTTTTAGCGATATATACCCTTGACATGAAAGATACATACATGCAACCTAGTTAGGAAGGGTTGGCTACTGATGGGAGAGTTCTTTGAGATGCTTTAAGTAGGAGAAATGGCTTTAAAGTGTCTAATGGTTGTTATTATCTTGTTGATGCATGTTTCACACATTCAAAAGGGTCCTTTTCTTCTTTTAGAAGACAAGAATATCACTTAAACGAGTAGAGACATGGATATCAACCTACCAACCCTAAAGAGTTTTCTTCACTATTCCAAATGAACAAAAAGATATATGGGTCAGAGGATTGCTAACCGAGGGAAATTACTTATCTTAAATTTCAAGTATATTAAATGACATTTGTATTATATTTTGGTATTTGGACTATTGTAGGTAACTGATATGTAATGACCTTTTGATAGACGAATAATCTATGGAAGTGGCAGTAGATATGCTACTCAAGTTAAATGTTCTAACTTTGAAGTAGACT
This sequence comes from Gossypium stocksii, assembly GCA_020496765.1. Classification (NCBI taxonomy): domain Eukaryota; kingdom Viridiplantae; phylum Streptophyta; class Magnoliopsida; order Malvales; family Malvaceae; genus Gossypium; species Gossypium stocksii. Next base: position 17,585,497 of record CM035631.1, on the reverse strand, counting down.
GTGAAGCTATTATTATGAATTCTTTTTTAGTTGATCTAATCATATTTCTATAAATTTTTATTCGTGACGTTTCGGATGCCACGATTTAGGGATGCATATTGTTTTAAGACACAAAATTATGCCTTTTTTTTAATATATATTCAAGTAGGTAGTTTATAAAGGAAACTATGCCTTAGTTAATACACATGCTACGGAAACTTGATCCAAGGTAGGTATTTTCAAATCAAAAGTATTTGTTATTAATATTCAGACACATGTACTTGTTAATATTGAAGAAGCCCTTTTTTATGATTGTTGAAGAAATACAGTTGAGGAAGAAATAGGCATATTATTGAAGTAGAAAATATGGAGTTTACAGAAATTACTTGCAAGCAAAGCCTGTTGATTGCACGTAGTTATTCAATATCAAACACAATTTTGATAGAAGTGTTGCTAGATATAAAGCTAGGTTACTGCCTTGGGGTTACTCACAAATGGCAAAGTAAGAATTTAAGGAAACTTAGAGTTTAGTAGTAAAGGATAACACTATGAGAATTATCTTGATTGTTTCTTTCACTAGAGGATGAAGGCTTAAATAGGTAGATGTTAATAACACTTTCATAAATAAGGAGCTGAGGGAGGAGTTTTACATGTTGCAAACTTTAGGTTATGAACTAGTTGATCTAGTAGTGAACAACTTGTTTATAGATTGCATAAAGCTTTGTATGTCTCAAACATGCTCCAAAAGCTTGGTTTGAGAAATTTAAGCAATATCTTACCTTACATGGTTTTCAACAATCACAAGAAAATGTAGCTTTGTTCATTCAAAGAAATGGTGACAAGAAATTGGTTCTGTTTATCTATGTTGCATAGTTATAATTGGAGATGATTTTGCATCTATTGATGAGTGGATAAAGTTGTGGATGAGCAATTTTATTTGATAGATTTAGGATATTTAAATTTCTATCTTGGGCTTGAAGCTAAATTAGCTAATGGTAATGTGTTGTTAAATTAGAGAAAATATGTTTTCAAGCTTCTTCAAGCAACATGGATGGATGATTGCAAACCCCTTCCTACACCTATGACTAGTTCAACAAATCTCATTAATATGTAGGGTGAACTCTTAGAAGATCCTAATTACTAAAGAAGTATAACGGGAAAACACCAATAATTATGTGTTACTAGACCATCCATTTCTTATCCGTGAATAAAGTTAGTCAATTTATGACTCTGCCTAAATATGTCCATTGGAGAGTTGCTAAGTGAATTCTCAAGTATCTCAAACGGACTTGTGATTATGGTGTTGCATGTAGACTTGCTAAACAGTTGAATCTAGTTGCTTATCCTAACGTAGATTAAAAAGTAGCATAGATGATAAAAGGTCCACTTTTGAATTTGTAGTTGTTGATGTGTGGGATCAACATAGAGGAGACAAGGAGAAGGGACTGATAGTGATGACGGAAGCTGATTTACCCTATCTAAGCGGAGAGTCGAAGAATGTAGAGAGTAGAAGTAAAAAGGTGAAAGCTAAGAGTAAAGTGGCAAAGTGTAGGTAAGAGTGTTAAAGAGTTGATCCCTTCTTCATCGTCTTAGGGACTATTTATAGGCGGGGTCTCATGTTAGGCGGCATTAAAGTGGCAAATCCGTTATTACCATCATTGTGGGACACGTGGAGTGGATGCCCACGATAGACGGGGATGTCTATGGTGGACTGTATCCTATCATTTCCTTTTGATTCATGGTACGAAGTAGTTGAATCCACTCGGGTTTGGTAACCAAAAGGATCACGTTCTTAATAGAAGATCATGAGCTTGAAGGAACGAGTGATGGTACCCTTCCGGAGGAATGGATGGCTAACTTCATTGAGCAACTTTCTCCTATTTGGTCTAGTAGTAAATAAAAAAGTAGAGCTTCTAATGGCCTTTCGGTCCTCAACGGATGGGGGGTGCTCCTCAAGTGGCTTGCCATGCTGCCACATGTCCCAAATTGAGGAGGGATATAATAGTAGTAGTTCTAATAAACAATTTAATATCATGGAGTTCAAAAAAGTAGCTTGTGGCTACTTTATTGACCTTAGAGGTTGAATATCGCAATGTTGTAAGTAGTGTGTTAGAGCTAGCTTGGGAGTAATCATTGTTGCATGAACTTTCCATAGTGTGTCAAATGTGCCTATTGTTTGGTGTGATAATGCAAATGTAGTTGCAATATTAAGGAATCATGTGTTCCATTCAAGATCAAAGCATGTGGAGTTACAAGTACACTTTATGAAAGAATGTGTAGTTGAAAATAAGCTTGGGGTTAACTATGTCCTTGCATGTAAGTAAGTTGTAGACATACTAACAAAGCCATTTTTTGTTCTAGTGTTTAATCATTTCAGAAAGAAGCTTGATGTATGTTCTACTGGAGAATTTTTGTTAAAAAAAGAGAAGTCAAAGGGGAACACTAGAGTATAAGTTGGAAAGTTAGTCCTATATGCTAAGTGGCTACTTGTTAGTTAGTTTGTTGTACCAAGAGGTTAAGTAGTTTACAAGCTAGATAAAGTTTGAATCCCTTGTATAAAAGCATAATTGTACAAGTCAGAAATAGATGCATCATATATCAAAATTCTCAGTTTTCTTATCTTTTTTTCTTTGTTTTCTCTCTCGTTTTCTTGATGATATAATCTCTTTTTATACTGAATCTTGAATGTTGTTTTGCTAATACTACCCTTTATTGCTACCAATTTCTTGCTTTCAAAGTTAATTCATGTGTTTGAATTGATATGATTATTGGTTGTTTTATTAATTAATATGGTTAGATATAGTAATTAGTGCAATTAATTGAGTTAATTACATTGATAAATAAAATTTAGATTAGTTTTTACTTTAAAATTAGATTAGTTTAATTTGATTACCCTTTAGATTAGATATAATTTGATTAGTATTTAGGTCAGATGTGATTTGATTAATATTAATTAGGGTAGATGAAATTAGTTTTAGGCTTAAGTTAAAGAGAATTTTAATCTACTTAAAAGTTTAGAATAGGAATAACTATGTTAGAATCTCAAAAAATTAAGTCTAAATAAATAAAAATTCGTTTAAATTATATTTTTTTAAATAACACTTTCAATAAAAATGTGTTGAATAATAATCAATATCAATTCTTGTGTTCTTAAAAAATATTTTTTTTTTAAAAATAAACGCAAACCTAATTAAATCTCAAGCCAACATGCTTACTCCATACACTTGGCCTTAACACCCTTCAACTTTGCTGGTACTCAAAGCACTTATGTTAACAATAAGAACATGAAAAATAGAAAGAGGACAAGAACTAAAGTAAGACCGGACTGCAGAAGATAAAGCCACCCAAGCGATATGATGAGTCCAACGGAAGGACAGATGTTGAAACTGAAGTCTCAACAGATAACAATCGTGTAAAAGCAAGCCAAACTTGAAAAAGTAAAATTGTTGCGAATTTAAGGATATAACGACCTGGAAATGATCAGGCTCCATCTCAATATTATCCAAGCCCAAACTTTTCAACCAAGTGAGGGCCTCTTTAATACACATAGCCTCTGCCAGCCATGGTTCCATTAACGAGAAGAAACCTTTCATCTAGGTGTGGGCCTCTCTAATAGACATAGCCTCCGCCAGCCATGGTTCCGTTAACGAGGAGAAACCTTTCAGCCAAGTGAGGGCCTTTTTGATAGACATAGCCACTGCCAGTTGTGGTTCCATTAACGAGGAGAAACCTTTCAGCCAGGTGAGGGCCTCTCTGATAGACATAGTCACCGTCAGTCGTGATTTCATTAACGAGGATAAACAATGTGTGAAAGCCCTCACAAACCCATTGTTTGAGTTTTAATAATAACTTATATGTTTATTTTTAATAAAATAATTTTAATTTTAAGAAGGTTAGTAAACTAATTAAAGAGTTTTCGAAGTTAATCAATTTAGTCTTTGGATTTGTTATTTGACCTATTCAATTTGGTCTTCAAATGTGTTTTTTGATTTATTAAATTTGGTATTTGGGTGTGTATTCTGAGGTATTCAATTTAGTCCTTAGAAAAATTTTCTAATCTATTTAATTTGGTCCTTGTTGATGATTTGATTATATTTGTCCTATGTTTGTTTGATTAATGCTCTTGCATATTTAGTTTAGGCTTAGTCTATATCCAAGCATGACCTAAACGTAATGAAGACAAATAATTATAATTAATTTGCGATTTGTAATTAACTTGAAAATAATTTAATGATATAGGAAATGAGTTGTTGTAAAATTGATTTTAAAATATTTAAAATTGAATTAATTTAATTTTGTAGATAATAGAGTCAAATTTAAGAAAATTAAAAAATATTAATCTTTCCTTACACATAACTCAACACTCTACCCTACACCATTCTTTTAGAATTTTTTTTAACATAATTCTAAAAATGAGTAGCTTCAATAGATGATTAATCACATCTATTTTTTTTTTTTAATTTAATGGTTACTACATAGATATAATACAATACACGAATTTATAAATAAAAAAGATCTTGTGAATGTCATCTACTTGGACTCAACAATGTTTCGTATAGGCAAATACCACTACTTTTATTTTGCTTTTGCTTTGCTCTTAGTTGCCAATCTTTTTATGTTTGAGATTTTTTTATGTGAACGAAAGAGATTGTTTTTTTTTTAATTATTATTATATAATCTTCAGAACAGTTGATTCTAGTGGAATCCCAACATTTACATATATAAAAATAATTAAACAGATTATATTTGCATGAAAAATAATGTGTATATAAGGATGTTGAGATTGTGCTTCATTTTTTACACCAATATAAAAGCTTGTTGAAGAAAACAGAGATTTTGACAAAATCAAACCAAAAAAAAAAAAAAGCAACACTGTGAATGGATTATCTGGCCAAGATTTTCGATCAAACAAAACCATTTGTAGCTGTAATCCTTTTGCAGTTTGGGTTTGCAGGCATGTCTTTAATCAGTAAGTATGCTTTAAACCAAGGCATGAGCCAACATATTTTGGTCGTCTACCGCCACGCCGTCGCCACTCTCGTCATTGCTCCTTTCGCCCTTGTTTATGATAGGTTTCATATTTTTCGACCGATGCTTTTAATCATGTTATATTTATTCATTGTGATTGTCCGTCATTTAAATCAATGACTCATTTGCAGGAAGATTAGGCCAAAAATGACCTTGTCTATCTTTGTTAAGATATTGTTACTAGGGTTACTGGAGTAAGTACCAAGTTTTATGCTCCTAACCATTGTAGAGGTCTATCGTTGACAAGCCGAGTAAGTTGCCGAGATAGTAGGCAAAGATCGAGAATCCTTTGAAAAACAAAAAGGGTGTTAGCGGGCATCGGAATTTCGTTTTCCGTTATCCTTCTCACATGGTTCCTAGCCTTTATATACCGTGATCTCAATGACTTACTTGACTTGTCACAGGCCGACATCGATGATCTTATCGAATAATTGGTCTGAATATAACACCAATTCACTTGATTTTCAGGCCAACAATTGATCAAAACTTATTCTACAGTGGCATGAAGTATACTTCAGCAACTTTCACATCTGCAATGTGCAATGTTCTTCCTGCATTTGCATTTATCTTCGCCTGGATCTTCAAGTAACCAAATTTCCAATCCCCTTCGTATATGCAACTGTATAGTATTTCAAGGAAAGGGTACCTTAAAACCTAAAAATTGGTACAATATTTATAAAAGTTTGGACAAAATTTTTAAGCTTAAAAAAAAAATCTAGGGCTGTAGTTTAACTCTAGCGTTCAAAACCACCAATATGATCAATTTTCCATTTTATTAAATATTTATTTATTTTAATATATTAAATATAATATTATACCGTAAGTATTGTAACTTTTTTATGTTTAAAATTTCAATAAAAAAATATAAATATTTGACAATATTAAATATATATATATATATATATATATATTACGTCATCCTTGAAATAAAAAGTGTTCGTTAGTCCAAGTAAATTTTGACCTGTTGTTAACATCATTTATATTTACTCAAAAAATAAGTTTAAGCAAATATAAATAATTCTGAAGCCATACATAGGCTCAGTGCAAACCTAACCAACCGATAAACATATATAATTTCATCTATATATGTGTTTGGGTTTCGGCAAAGTTTTAAATTTTGCTCAAAATTTTTAACTTTTGAATTAAATTCGACAAGTGATGTTGACATTAATTATAGGTCTAATTTGAATTCAAATATCTCTTGCTATTAGTTTTGCTCAAGAGTCAAATTATTTACTTAAAATCTAAAACCTCACTCGATTTTTAAGGGGTTTGGACAAAAATATTGAATTTAAAAAATGAATTTGAGTAAAAAGAAAGTTAGGCCCGTTTAAATCATATGTCGGACTTAGATTCCAATTTTTAAAGCCTGTTCAAGTTTATAATATTTATTTTTTAAAATTTATTTTATATATTATGTATTTTACATCATATGAAAATTAAATATATTATATCATAAGTAAATATTAAAAGTTATGTTATTTTTAAAATTAATTGATAAAGGAAAATTTATATAATAGTAGCAAAAAGATTACATATACATAAATATAATTACTATATATTACGTAAAAATAAATTTTTAAAGAAAGTAATATGAGTGGACTTTTAATGGACTTGAGTTATTATATTACATGTAAATATGGGTGAGTTTGTATAAAAAAAAAATTTGAGTTTCAAATTATCAGATCAAGTTAGACTTAGACAATTATATATAATATTGATACTATATACACTCAACTTAATCAAGTCTCTTTCCAACTCATTAATACCTCAAAGATGGTTGAATATATATATATATAAAATTGTTTGGCAGGCTTGAGAAGGTTAATATAGGAGAAGTCCATAGCCAGGCAAAGTTAATAGGAACCATTGTGAGTGTGGGAGGAGCAATGCTAATGACTTTGATGAAAGGACCAATGTTGCAGTTGCCATGGATTAAATCAGATGATGACCATGCTTTTTCCAGTGCTGCAACTCACCAATATCCCATCAAAGGCGCTATCATGATCACCATTGGTTGTTTCAGCTGGGCCGCTTTCATCATTCTACAAGTAAACCTTTTACATTTACATTCATCTTCTCTTTTATCACGGCTGCGGTGATGGTGATTGGTGTTCTAGTTTAGACTATATTGGTTAGTAGTGGTTTCAAGGTAAAATGAAAGGATATGAGTAGCATTTAGTTTTGGTTTCAATCTGTACAAGTCTGTATCAGTGAATACCAACATGTTACAAGATAAAACTAAAGGGTCAAAGCAAAAACGATATACCTACTGGTATGCCTACGATATGGCATTTAACAGATGTTATGATTAACTACAGTGAACGTATGGAAGGTGGACAGTATTTGTTTCATTTGTCATAAAGATGTAATGCGTGGTTTTGTTTTGTAGGCCATTACGCTAAAATCATACCCTGCTGAGCTTTCCCTAACAGCTTTAATCTGCTTGGTGGGCACCATTGAAGGGTGCATTGTAGCCCTAGCCATGGAAGCTGGTAATGCTGCTGTTTGGTCTATTCATTTGGATGCTAAACTATTAGCTGCTATTTACAGTGTAAGAACCTCTCTCCGCAATTGCACCAGTACCGTCATATTATATGGTTTTGGTCTCTCTATCAATACTCAAAATTTAGAGATTTGCCCTCTATAATTTGATCCCTCTTATCAGTCAAATTAGTAAGGTATGAAAAAAATTCAACATACCAGACACTCACTCGAATGTTTTGTGTGGTGGCAGGGAGTAATCTGTTCTGGAATTGCTTATTATGTTCAAGGGATGGTAATGAAAACCAGAGGGCCTGTTTTCGTGACTGCTTTTAGTCCCTTAAGCATGGTGGTTATTGCAATTTTTAGCTCATTTATCTTATCAGAGATACTCTACTTAGGAAGGTAAATTATCAGTTCCATTAAATTCCGCCATGGAAACTGCTAAAGAAAGCTTCATAATTTCTGTAATTATGGTGTCGTTCTTTTTTATAGGGTTATTGGAGCCATTGTTATTGTTGTTGGCCTTTATCTGGTTTTGTGGGGTAAAAGCAAGGATCAAACGTCATCAAATCAAGACATCCAAATGGAAGGATCAAATGATCTGAAAATGATTCCCGCCATTGATGAGACAACAAAGGTTTCAAATCAAGAACTTGTTGTCCTGGATTTAACCTCCAACAAAGTGACACCTACTGATGAATATGTCTGATGATATGAAAAATCAGGAGAAAGAAACAGGTTTTTTTTTTTTTAAAGATTAAAACAAGTTTTATGAACCCTAAATTCCCCACGAATGCAAAGTAGAGATTAAGCTAATGAATGGCTATAATAACTAAAATCATTGTAAAGTGGGTTCTGGTGTTTAATCTTCGTACTTATTCATTGTCATGTTCTAATTCACTCACAGTGAATCAAATATTATTCCACATAAAAATCAGTGAATATTCAATTGAATTAGTCAAATAACAGTTTGGCACTAAATAATGTAATCAAATCTCCAAAACTACAATCTATTAAGCTTATGATATCAATCCTCCTTCAACTTTTTGAGCATATTTTTCACAGACAGACGATGATTAATTTTGGGTATTTTAAGGTTCAACTGAAGAAGAATCTTAATAACCTCTAGAACCCAAATATCCATCATCGTTCTACGAATCAAATCACAAAACAGCATTTAAAAACACACCAATGGATTCAACTTTGGGACATGTTTTTTGTTTCATCATCATTGGATTGATTTGGTGTACCGAATTTTTGCTTGAAAGAGTCCTGCCTTTGCATCCACATCATATGCCCCTTCAAATCCAAAAAAAATTCAAATCCAATTAAACGATTGGAAACCCAGAAATGGGAGAATTTTTGCAATCAAAGATCAGTTTTTGTTAAATTTTTACCTGAAGAGCAGCGGCCCAAGCAATGAGGAAAGAAGCGAACCAGAACCTTTTGTCTTTGATGAGAGTTTGGACATCAAATTTTGCCATAAAACCCTAATCCAATAAAGCCTTTCGTTTTGTTGTATTTTTAGGGTTTCTGGATTTGGAGTGAAAGACGAGATTTTTTTTTTTTTTTTGGAGGGGGGGAGGGGGGTTGTTTGGATTGAGCTCTTCTATGCTTTCTTTCCCTGCAGTTTGATACAGTTCCTATCAGATGCTGCCACCTAACCGATAAATGTCCTTTCTTTATTATAAAAATCAAATTAAATTATTCATTCTATTATTACATAAATTAATTCAGTAATTGTATTATTAAAAAAAATAGGTAATATTTAAGTTGCGATTTATTTGTTCATTTATCCCATAAATAGTACAACTTGAATGATTGTTCTACCAAAAAAATCAAATAACATTAACCTTTAACATAGTTGACATTGTAACACTCCCTAACCTTAAATTGTCGCCGGAATAGGATTATAGAATAGTACCGGACTTTTCAGATAAATTACAAACATTATACAAATAAATAGTATACATATTATAAAATATTCATGATGCCCCTTTAATGGACCTTCGAGACACAAAATACATGTTAGAAGTGAATTGGGACTTGTTCGAGTGCTCTGAAATTTTTTTTTATGAACTCAATATAACCCCTTTATAAATATCTAACATTCCCTACAATTTCAAACCGCAACCAATTTACAGTCGATATGGAAACCAACACATTTTCACATTCAAACATACTTAAATCATACCTAAAACATTGACTTATCAAATTGATCAACAACTTTCATTATACTATATAAAAGTGAACTAATAAACTTCATTTATCTCATTTCAACTTTAGTACCAAACATACCATTTTATAACTTAACATTTCATTTATCATTCAAACATTAGAGACCAATTCTTTACAACCAAAACTCACAAGACTCTTAAATAAGACTTAGGTACATGCCACATTTATCAAAAGAAAAAAAAATACATAACCAAAGTTGTACTGAAGTCGAAATTGATTTGGATGCTGAACCGGGACCTTTAACTTCTACTAACCTGCGCACAGAAACAGCCGTATGCTGAGTATGTCTATACTCAGTGGTATTACCATAATTCAGATTATAAAAACTATAATAAATAAGACATCAAACATGTAACAATGTAAGTTATATGTGTTAATTTATACTTTAATTTCATATCACAACAATAGTCTTTTATCAATTGGCATCACATATCATCTATTAAAACTATAATCAAATCATGAACCTTTGGTTCAAGCTTTCAATCTCATGTCTCAATGTCAATCCATATTTAAATTCATAATTCCACTTTCTCATACTTTCAATAGTTCAATCGATCAAATTCATTTGATTTTCTTATTTCATTTATTCAACCATATTAACAAGACTCGGACCTTGCGGATACACGGATTCCAACCAAACACAACAGAATGATCCACCCAAACACACCAGAATGATCCAACCAAACACACCAGAATGGCACTCAGTGCCTTATCGGCAAAGTCGAAGAATCTTTGAACTCTTCCAATCCTATGGCATGTTGACTATATCCAGCTCAACCCGACTAGTTAATAGGGTATTCTAATTCTCAATTCAATTTCACTTTCATATCAAATTCACTTTCAATTCAATATACAATTCAACTCAATACATTTTCCATTTCAATCCACATGCAATTCAATTTCAATACATATTAATCATGTAACTCAATTTCATACAATATAATAATACACTTACCTCATAATTTACTGACCAACTACATAATTTAAATATAACATTTAATAGTAAATAATTTGAATCATAGTAATACAAACTCGAATTTTCTTGTTTCAATCCTCGATAATCTTCTCTTTTCCCCTCTGTGCAGATGCCTCTAGTTCTTTGCTAGCTACTAAAATTAAAATAATTTACTCTATTAATACAATACTAATTTATATTAAATAATTGAATTTCTATTCAACTTCTACTTTAATTTCAATTTGGTCCTAACTTATTTCATTTATTTTCCTATCTCAATTCATACTTTATTTCTACTCAATTTTCTACCATATTCAACTTAAATATATAATGTTCATGATAAAACCCTAATTTTAAATTTCTTTCAATTTAGTCCCATTAACACAAAACTTATAGCTTACTTTACAATTCAATCCTTTAATCAGTTCTAACTAGAGATTCTATCAATTAAGCCCTTAATTCATCAATTTGTTCAACATGAATCATGTTAAAAAATCTAAGAACTTCCAAGATTTCAACTTAAATTCAACAAAACTTTGTTCTAAGACTTCTAAAACATCAAAATTAAAAGAAAATGACTTAATTGACTTACCAAATTAAGCTTAAAGGCTCAAACCCTAGTTTTTCCTTCTATTTTTCTTTCTTTTTCCTTCTCCTGTTTCGGATGGTCTCTGTTTCTTTCTTCTTTGTTTCCTTTATTTCTTTTTATTTTATTTGCTTTATTTCTTAATTAATTATAATATAATAATTATGATAATAAATATCTATTTAGTATACAAATATATATTACAAATGTATGCTTATATATTATTGCATTTGTATATCATCATCACATCCATTTGTCACAATTTAGTTTATTTCATAATATAATAATTATTATCATAATTTAATAATAATTAATATATAAATATCTTTTACTTATTATTTAAGAAAATATATAAATATCTTACAAGTCTGTAAATATAAATATTATACATGTACAATTTTATCATCATACATTTGTCTTTATTTTAATTAATTTAATAATAATAATAATAATAATAATAATAATAATAATAATAATAATAAATTAACAATAAAAATCTTATGACTTTTATCCATTTAATAACCTCAATTCGATGTTAATGGCTTAATTGCCTTTCTAGCCCTTATTATTTTTATTAATTTATAATTGAACTTTTATCCTTTATTCAATTTAGTCCTTTTTACTAATTACTCTTAATTAAGCTTAATTCACTTAATCACAACCTAACTAGACACACTACTAGACTCATAAATATTTCTAATAATTATTTACGAACCCATTTCACTAAGACGGATGCCCGATAATACACTTTTCTGATGCCCGTAAATTTTAGGTCATTACAAACATTTATGGTTTAAAAATAGGAGGAGGAGGAGGAGGAGGAGGAGAGAAGAAATAGAGATGTTGGTCGTGATTCCAATGTGCTATTGTGAAAACTCAATCAATTAAAAGATTTCTTCATCCAATGACAACCTAAGTAGGAGGTTTTTAGGGTGTAACAAGTATGAGAGTGAGTTTCAAAATCCCTTTTATTTTTTTGCCTAGTTTGATCCACCATTGACACCCTATTCAGGAATTGTGTGGTTGGGTCTTCTAAAAAAAAATGAAGAGGAAGGAGAAAAAAGCATGGTGTGCTATGCTGTTATTTGTAATGTTATTGTTTAAATGAAAAACTAGCTTATGTGATAGCTAGTATCGTTGTTGTTGTTGTTGAAATAGAAAACTAGTTTATGGTGATGTTATTTAGTTTTGGGTTTTAAAATAAATTCTTTACATTTTTTCTGATGATATTGATTAGATAAGAATTGCAGTTATTTTCCAATATCATTAATGAAATTCATTAAGAATCCATAAAATAGAATAAGTGTAACATCACCACAAGTTGCATTTTCAACCATAAGTATACAACAATATGACATCCAGATAAAAGAGACGAAACATATATTCCATGCAATTTTGGCAATCTTACATATTTTGTACAGATGAAAGAAAAAACATAAAACATTGCTAGAAATTATACTTCATTCATTAATTAAAGCCAAACTATTTACAAAAGGAAGGGCAAACTATTGTCAAATTTGCCTACAATTCAGTATAATTGAACTCGTTTGAATTGTAGGAAAATTTACAAAAAAAAAAATTCTACTAACTATCTGTCTAAGTTTAGATATCAATAGCAATAATAGTCAAATTTACAAAAAAAAGAATATGCCTAAGTTAAGAAATCAGTAGTAGTAACAGGTAAATTTACACAATAAGCTCAAAACAATTAACAAAATAAACTTTTGGTTCACAGTCCCATCAATGGGTCTAAGATAGGTAACTCTTGAGTAGAAGACATCCATCTAACAATGGTTGGTTCTCCAATTGGTTTCCTCTTGAATGACAGCTTTTCTCTTAGGGTAGCTTCTTGGTAAGTTGGGGCAACCACTTGGTTATGAACACTAAACTTGTGTCTTGTGACCTACACAAACAAGTGAAATCCATCAAACACTTTGCATATTAAAAGTAAACTAATGAAGCCAAGGTAGATGACTTACTAGAATGTTTTGGTCGAGTTTCCCTTTGCAACTCTTCTTATTATGGCCTAATTTATTACATTTATTGCACATCATTTCCACTTTTTTCTTGGTCAGCTTTGTTGTTGTTTGTGGTTCATCAAGTTCTCTCCTTCTTATCTTAGTAGGTTTGCTAGGTGGCCTTCTTAGTGTAGAAGGCAGTATTGGCAACATGCCCATCACAAACTCCCATTACTTAGGACCCCTTACTCGCCTGATGAAGTTGGAGTAAATGGCAAGCTGGGTTTCCTTGGTGTACCAATTTGTATATAAGTTTCAAGGTCCTCATCTTTTAGATGAATAACAGCCACCACATGTATGCAAGGGATGCCAGTGATATCCCAATTCTAGTATGAGCAAGAATTCTCAACTAGGTCTACCGCATGCTGACTATCTAGACCATATTCAACCTGATATCTTTCCCCACCAGTATGTGATGGAACACATGTAACACCCTAACCCTTATCCGTCACTAAAATAGGGTTACAGAGCATTACCAGACTTTTCAAATCAAACACGAATATTTCAAATCATTTAACATATATATCAAAAACTAATCATAATCACTCATATTGTTCCTTATATAATCCCTCGAGGCCTAAAATACACATTAGAAACAAATAAAGACTAAACCGAAAACTCAAAAAAATTTTCACAAAACTTCAAAATTTTGCTTAGATGCAGGAGACACACGCCCGTGTGGCCAGGCCGTGTGGTTCACAGAATCAAGAGACACGCTTTTGTCTTAGGTCATGTGGGTATTCGTAGTGGGGTACATGACCGTGTCCTAGCCCATGTACGTGTCCATGCTCGTGTAACTCTCTGCCTTGGGTCACACGGCCAAGCCACACGCCCGTGTGGTAGGCTGTGTGAGCATACTGACTTGTAAAATTAAGGTGCAGGGGTCACGGCCAAGTCACACGCCCGTGTGCTAGGCCATGTGAAAATACCTGGGTATTCTGTTTTGAAATTTTAAAAATGCTGGAGACACATGGCCAGACAACATGCCCATGTGCTAAGCCTTGTGTCACACACGACTGAGACACACGCTCGTGTCTTTGTTTGTAACATCCCAAACCCGGCCTAGATATTATGGCCGAATTTGGCGGCATCACATGAGAGTGCTTTTGGAAATGCCTTAGCAAGTTAAAAATCATTTCGGTTATTATCTTTACTTAAGTCGAAAAATAGCGAATTATCTTATTTGCTTAAACCCATTTCTTTTACACGGAAGCTCTTAGTTAATTTTTAGGAAAACGATGCTTTTGTAGCGTTGCAGTTTAAAAATCCATAAATAACAATTTAGAAACCCAAATAAAAATAAAAAACAGTCCAAGTCCAAAATTACATAATTAATCCCAAAATGATTAAAAATAGTAATGCAGTAAAACCATGAAAATCAGAATGTATCTAGCAGTGGTCATCGTCGAGCCCTCTGCTGTACTGATCCATCTACTGCTAGGGATTACCTATCAAATAGACAAATTAAAGGGTGAGTTTTCGCAAACTTAATGTGTACATCCCCACAGTACATCATGCATACATACAGTTAACAAAAACAAGTAACAGTCATAATTTGGACCTGAGCCCATTACAGAATCGGTGTAGGCCTTAGCCCACTCAGATCAGAATCAGATATAATTGAGCCTTAGCCCATACAGATACAGAATGCATACCAGATCAGAATATCGTATATCATGCCCACCAACCCTGGTCACTATCTCCATCCAACCCTACACACCATGTAGGGATAAAACCGATCCACCCAGCCCTACACACCAAGTATAGAGATAAAATCAACCCATCCAACCCTACACACTATAAGGTACCGTGAAACGGCACATATCATATATATGTAGCTTAACTGCCAGATAACAGGCTAATAACCTTTCAGACTTCCTTCACTTCAATAACAATCCCACCCTAATGCAGTGCAACATACAGATATGGTATGCTATTATGCAGATACACAGATCATACTCATATAATCAGAACAGATCAGGTTGGATATACATGCTATAAACAACATGAAAATACATACATCAATATTAGTTAATAGAATCTGGGGTCTATGATATCCTTATCGATCTTACGACAGGTCACAGTCGACTAGGACGACCCGTGCAACCTCACAGTTTAATTCAGAAAAATAAGCTCACAAGGCCATGTGGTTGCCCGTGTGGGCCCACACGTCCGTGTGGCCCATACGACCCAAATTAGCCTTGGCCATGTGGATTACACGGCCTGGCCCAGAATCTTACACGCTTGTGTGGTTCACCCGTGTGGACCCGTATACCCATGTGGCCCACATGGCCTAATTGGCCGAGCTTGTATCTTGCACACAGCCTCACCAGTCTTACACGGCCTCACCCGCCTCACACGGTCATGTCTGTCGCGCCCGTATTGAGTGCACGCGGCCTGGTTCATCGATCACACAGCCGTGTCTCGCCACACAGCCTTCACACGGGTAGTCCACATGCCCGTGTGGCATCGATAGTTTCATTTTCGGCTTTCACCGAAACACGATTTTAGTACAATCAGAGTACACACCTGGTTCGTTTTTAATGTTAACGCTATTCCGAGCACTCCAAAACCTATAATTTATAATAAGAAGCCCAAATTCAGTCACTTAATTCGAGTTATTAAGCACAGTCAAAACCTGAAACTAATGACAACTTGCCTCTACAGAACAACGGCGATCCCTTGCTGGTTAGAACACCGTCCAACAGTCCACAAATTATCGATTGACTCCTAAACAGCAAGAAAAAATTCCTTAACAATCCAATACCCCATCAAATCAAAGCACTAAAAATATCTTTAGCCTTACCAAAAACGTGCAAATAATTGTTGGCGCAGGAAAATGACTAAAACAAGTTGAAAACTAAAGAAAACGATAGCAAGAGGGGAATTTTTGGCTGATCGAAAAAGAAAAACAAAGGTGGAGAGGAGAGATTTTTCAGAGAATTTTGGTAGAGAGAGATAGAGAACGTCAGAAATCTTGAATTTTGGGAAAACTGAAAACTAACCAGATAACTTCTCCCCCTAGATTCACTCCACTATCCCACTACTCAGTATCTGTAACACCCCGAAAATTTCTACAATAAAATATTATCCTTGATATACTAAAGTAAGGAAATAAAGTGACGAGAAGAGGAAATTTGAGTTATGTCATTGAGAAGTATATTATGACATATTAATTCAAGAAAGGACTAAATTGTAAAAGTGAGAAAAGTTTTGTTGCCCAATAGTAAATAGTCAAAATTTAAGGGGTTAAAGAGTAAATGTGAAAAGTTAAAGGACCAACAGTGCAAATATTTTAAGGGTAGAATAATCTAGAAACTAAGGAAAATTGATGAATTAGGACTAAATTGAATAGGTGAAGAATTATGAGGGACTAAATTGTAATTTTACCAAATTAAGTGATGACTCAAGGATGGAATTTTAAAAGATCATGAAGGGTAAAATGGTCAATTAGAAGAGAGAGAAATCTAGAAAGTAATGATGATGTTGATGATATTTTATAATTATTTAATTAGAAAAATATTATTTAATAAGATATTTATTATTATTCTATTATTTTATTTAATATTTATATATTAATTATTATTATTATTAATATTATTGTTATTATGAAATGGATGGCAATGATAAAACACATGTGTAATAATATGTATATGTACAAGTGTAATATTTATATTGTTTATTAGATAGATATTTATTTATTTATTATCATTATGTAAAAGATATTTATTTGATTAAGTACAAGTGTAAAATAAATATTTGTATACATTTGTAATATATGTATTAGTTATTTGTTAGATATTTATTATTAACTATCTATATATAAGATATAAAGGAGAATGAGAGAAGGGAAGAGAGTTACAGAGAAGAAGCAACGAAAATAGGGAAAGAAAAAGGGAAAGAAAAGAAAAATGGGGAAATTAGAGATTTGAAGCTTGGAGCTCATTTTGGTAAGTTAATCAAGTTCTTTTCTTTTAATTTTGATATTTTAGAAGCTGTAGAATAAGGTTTTGATGAAGCTAAGTTGACATATTGAAAGTTTATGAGTTCTCAATTATAGTTTATGTTAAACTAAAAGATGAATTAGCGACTTAATTGAATGAATTTCAAGTTAGAATTGATGAAAGGATTAAATTGAGAAATAAGTTATATGAAACAGTTTTGGACAGAAGCAGTAGCCTAACTTTGAAAAATCACCAAAAATGGTAGAAATTGAATTAGAAGTTGAGTGAGATATGGAGTTAAAAATTATTGAGTCTAGTTTTACATAAAAGAAATAGAGAAAGTAAAAGAATTCTATAGTATGAGATATTTATATTTTTGTGAGACTGGTTCAGAACGACTTCGAGATCCCCTGTTCTGATTTGGAAAAAATCATTAAAAATTGTATAAAAATAGTTTTGAGACATAATTTATATTGTTAGATTCCTGAATGAGTCTTTTTCAATAGAAATAAACGGGAATATCATTTGAATACTGTACGAGGAGATAATTGATTTTCAGTGAGGAAGGGTTGGAACTGTCAGACAACAAAATAGGGGTGACTTCAAAGAATAAACTGTACTTATTGGCTAAACCAAAAATTCTGAAAATTTTATGGTAAGATGATATGTGAGTCTAGTTTCAAGTAAAATTTATGGATCTTAATTTTGAATTCTGTATCTCAATATATAAGTAATTTAGTGACCATGACGCAAATGGGCAGTTTTGAATATACATTTAAGTAAATAGTGAAATTATTGATAATGTTACTTATGGCATGTTATATAAATTAAGGATGTGGAATGGAGAGGAGGAGGAAAATATGTATGAATATTAAGCTAGCATGGCTAATTTGCATGTTTTAGGCTCAGGGACTAAATTGAATAAAAGTAAAACTTTATGGGCAATTTTGTAAAAATGTTAGAAATGGCCAATTTGCATGAAATAGATTATTTTATTATTTAAAATTTCAAAATTGAATGAAATTATTAATTTAGTTCAAGATTGGGGAAAAAAATGTTTTAAGGATTAAATTGAAAAGTGTTGAAATTATGGAAAATTCTGATATTTTATAGAATTCATGGGTTGTTATCAATTTGTATGAGAATAACGGCTGGAAATAAGGATTAAATTGCAAGAATTTTATTTTTTTGAGCCTAAGGATGAAATCGTCATTAATTAAAAGTTTAGGGGTAAAATGGTAATTTTGTTTAAAGCATTAATTGAATGTATTAGAACATGAAATAAATGAAAACGATGACCAAATTTATTTATAAAGATCCGGATGACTCAAATACGAGACTTGAACGTGGAAAAGAAATGATATTTATCATGACATGTAAATATGTGATTATCTTTGATACGTTGATACAAGGAAATTAAATATGTTGAGACGAATAATAAATCCAAGTAAAACATGTCGAGAAAAATAAATACTTTTGAGAGACAATATGTTTAATTTTAATTGATTCCAAATATAAATGTTAGATGAAATAAAATATTTGATAAATAAATCGGTAACTCCGGTAATGCTCCGTAACTCTATTCCGGTGTTAGATTCGGGTTAGGGGCATTACAGTATCACACAAAAACTCAAATTCCTACATGAAAATAGTAGCAAAAATTAATGCCCCCACTACGTTTCGAACTCAAGACCTCTAATATCCCAACACTCCACTTACGACCAGACCAACAGGCCCATTCTGATATGCTCTTACAAATAAATATTTTTAAGACTATTAACCAAGGGTAAGGCTTTATTTAAACAAAACCAAAATTTAGCCCAAGTCTCGGCTTGAACTTGGGACCTCCCCAAACACACCCAGAGCACATAACCACTGAGGCAGACAATTATTGGTGTCAAAATGATGCGAAAACATATACAACATTTTTATGCTACAATTTTCACAAAAGCCATAAATAAAAAATTTGGGGCATTACACTGCTCATGTGGACAAAAATAGGCCATTTCAAAGCCACATTTCTTACTCATTTAGGTGTCAACCTAAACATAACATTTTAACACATCAATACACTATAACAAAGCATTCAAAACAAGCCAAAGTCATGTATTATATACAATATATCATCACATATACTTTAAATACTCAAACTTACCTATTTAGTCTATTTAACAAATTTTACTAAAGTTTACTACTAACTAATTACCTATAATCATATATCCATCATAACCGCATCATAATCTACTTCATTTCCAAACCAATATATATCTAGGTATATTATGTAAACAAAACATCATTCATAACCTCTATACAAGACAACTTTAATCTAATCCACATCAACCCTATACATGCCATACAAACCATAGTGTACATTGCAAAAACTACCAAAATAAGCTGGATAGTGTGACTTGATATGTTGATCCTATCTTCCAACCTCACGAAAATCTACAAGAACATTAAACAACACAAGTAAGCTTAATAAAGCTTAGTAAGTTCGATGGGTTAAACATAAGTCTTACTGAACCTACTATAACAAATTAAATAAATAAATTCATTCATGATAAATCCTTGCCATTTACAACTTTAATTGATGAATACACTTGTTTCAAATCAATACCAATAATAAACAATGTCTTTCAATTTCAATACATAAATCACTTACCAAATCTTCCCAAATCGAAGAACGGCTTACGGATAAGAGTACATCGTTTTCAGAAGCCCGAAGGCTAAACAGAAGCTCATAAGAGCTAAACAGAAACCCATAAGGGTTGAACAGAAGCTCGTAAGAGCTAAACGGAAACCCATAAGAGTTAAACAGAAGCTCAAAAGAGCTAAAAGGAAACTCATATGAGTTAAACAAAAGCTCGTGAGAGCTAAACAGAAAGTAAACACGAAAGTTCGCAACAAATGCTAAACCTCGATTTACTTGGGTAATTTGCTGTTACTTTCCTCCAATGTCGTCAATTCATCAATTGCTGAATGTACTCATATTGTGCATTCCATCCGTTTCAAACATTCAATTTAATTTCACAACTTTAACAATATTTCATTTCAACAATAAATATGAATAAATATATATAATACCATTCATCAATACAATACTTGTATATATATTAAATTTTAACCGTAAGAACTTACTTGGGTCAAATTGTAATATTTGCGGGAGTTCAGGGAGTATTCTGCTAATTTTCTTTTTTCACAAGTATCTACGGGCTCTTGATCTAAAATATAAAATTACTTATTCATTAGCATATATATTTCAGTCCCAATTCACTTCACAATTAATACCCCTCAATTTTTTAAATTTACACAATTACCCTAACTTTTACAACTTTTACAATTTAGTCCCTAAACTAATTAGTCTATCAAATGAACTAATTTTTCTCAATTGATAATTTATCTAAATATTCCAGGCTATCATACAGCCCTTGATAAACAAAAATTTAATATCAAACCCTAATATTTAACCTTTTCACAATTTGGTCCTAAAATAAGTATCTATCAAAATTACTATGTAAAATCATCATACAACAAAATTAAAGCTTTAAATCTATGCTATTTCATCCAAAAATATCCAGTATTCATCAATGGTAACTTTCAAAATTTCCAATAAAATAAAAAACTGATGAAATAGTTAGTTGGACCTAATTGTAAAAGTCTCAAAAACATAAAAATTTTAAGAAAAATGTAAGAATTAAACTCCCATGTAGCAAAATAGAAAACCAGCTTCTTAAGAGCTCTTCAACGGTGTTTTTAGGCATAAATTGAGAGATGAAATGTCGAGAAATCATTTTAGCCATTTGTCTTATTTTTCTTAATTTCACCAAATGACCATTTTGCCCCTAATTCTCCTTATTTTGTTTTCTTTTCTCTTTTTATGCCACCTCAACCATTCCATGTGTGTCTATTTGTCCTTTAAAACCTCCCTCATTTACCATTTAAGCCATTTAATCACTATTTCTCTTAATTAACAAGTTTTGCACCTTTTTCAATTTAGTCCTTTTTAATTAATTAACTATCAAAATGTTAAAATTTTCTAACAAAACTTTAATACTACCTTAATGACACTCCATAAATATTTATAAAAATATTTATGGCTTGGTTTATAGAATTGAGATCTCGATACCTCTTTTTCTAAACCACTTGACCTAATAAATCCTTATAAAACACAAATTACTAATTCAAAAATATTTCCAAAACCACATTTGACTCGTAAATACTAAATATTAAAATTTACGAGCTCACTCGTTGGACTTGGTGGTCTCAAACCAATGTTTCCGACACTACTAAAAATCGGGCTGTTACAACACACCTAAAAAATAGTCACTAAAACATATCATACTCAAGTAAAGATAACATGTGATGAGCCCCACCAGCATGTGATGATAGAATAAAGATATATAGATTAAAAATGATCTATTTACCTCAACAAATCTTTCATATTAACATTTAGCTTTTTCTTGATCTTTGGACACAAGTTTCTTTTAATTTTTTTCAGCTTATTCTTTCTTCTTGACAATCAATTGCATAATCTTGGTTCTAATTGTTTCTATCATGGTCAGAATGGGCTTCCCTCTTGCTTCTAATATCACCTACCAGTAGGTAACATAAATGATTATGAAACTTGCTCCTTAATGAACTACACATAGAAAATAAATAGGGGTTTACCTTGTTAAAGCATTCACAAAGATTATTCACCAACATGTTAGACTGACTCCTAAATGAGAAGTGGGACATTGATCAACAAACAGGGTTCTTTCCCTTCAACCAATCATAAGCATGTTGACTGGTATTCTTCAGTTCAACCATGACATCCTCAAAATCTCTTAAAGTGCTTGCTCCGGTAGCTTTCTAAAGCAAATCTTCCCATTACTTTATTTTGAAACCAGCTTTCTTGAAATTGGCATGTAGATGTCTAACAAGATGTCTTATTTTTGTATTATAAACAACATGGATATTACTTCTACAAGTCACTACAAATAGAACATAAACAATTTAATTCTTTGACATACATCCTAAACAGAAAAAGCATACAACAAAAGAAATAAATGGAGTTTTACCTTCTGTTTGTCAGACATGAAAGATATCTGATATGAGCTTACAATTTCCAAGTCTAATGTGAGCAACTCTAAGAACTAGCACCATGATACTTGATTTTCATTTTCAACAGCAACATATGCAAAAAGATAAATTCCATTATTTGCATCTATCCTAGTAGTTATTAGTTGGTAGCCACCAAAGTAGCCCTTCAAGAACCATCCATCTAAACCTATTATCCTCCTACAACTAGCCTTATACTCATCTTTGCATGCTTGCAGATAAACATCTTTCGAAACAACCGGTTATCCAGATAACAGATTGTTGTTGTTCCAACATTTTGGGTCCTAACCTCCAACAAATACTCATATATTTTCTCATATTATGCCTTATAACCTCCTTCAAGTAAATCCACTGCTCGAAGTTTAGCCTCCTACATTTGGTTAGTGAGACACGGTAAAGGAAATCTCTTTTGACATCTTGTTGTAATGATGTCAAAGAATAATCAGGATCAACAATGAACTTGTCTTTATAATGTTGAGCTAGCCAAGCTGAGGTTATATTCTTATTTTTATAGACCTTAAAACAAGTATGGTTAGAGTTTAAACTCCTAATTTGCCAAGTCTGGTCAGTAAGGTCATTAGGGTGTAATCTAGAGACCCATATGTACCAAGAACAATTTGACTTGCAAATTGCCTTTAATCTCTTTTGATAATTTATTGGGAACTTAATAAATAACTATTCAGCCTACCATACTACCTAACAACTTTTTTCTAGACTATCTTTGGTCAAAAATAACCCTCCAACCTTAAGTTTTAGATTATTATGTCACTTTCTAAGATGAACTCAAGTCAATTTTGGCCATCTGAGTCAGATTCATGTGCACTATTTAAGGTTTTAAAATCATCACTATCAGACAATTCCTCTACTTCTATATCATCCATGTTTAAGCCATCTAGATTAACCCTAACATTATCTCTTACATTCATTCCAATATTATTTAATGTTTCAGATCATCACTATCAGACACATCAAAATCAGACAATATTTCTTCACTCTTATTAAATTCGTAATCAAGTAAACCTTCCAAACAAAATTAACATCAATAAAGGCAATGACAGATAATAACCAAACACTTTAATATAATCTAGGTAATGGCAAATAATAACCAAGCACTTTAATACAAAAAAAAAAAATAAATTTCTTTCATGTACAATTAAAGGTGATCATGGGCCGGGCCGGGTTCGGGCCGGGCCCAGAAAAAAATTCAGCCCGTTTTCTAGGCTCGGGCCCGGCCCCACCCGAAATATGGGCCTAAAATTTTGTCTAAGCCCGGCCCGGCCCATATTAATTTTTTTTGCTTATTTCATTAAAAAATTTAGAAATATAATAAATTAAATAAATTTAAAAATATAAAAACAAATATTAAAATAAGAAACAAAATAAAATTGAGATAAACAATTCTTAAAACAATACACAAACTAAAAAAAATAAAGTTAAAAATTACATATACTTAAAAAAATAAAAAATAAAAATATATTTATATAATTCGGGCCGGGCCGGGCCGGGCCCGGGCCAAAAAAGGTTGACCCGAGGCTCGGCTCGTTTTCTACACAGGCCTCGTATTTTTGCTCAAACCCATATTTCGGGCCTATATTTTTACCCAAACCCTCCCATTTTTTGGGCGGGCCTTCGAGTCGGGCCGGGCCGCCCAACCCATGATCACCTCTATGTACAATAAGCAAACACTTTAAAACAAACAAATCCATTTCTGTCATACACATGTCATACAATTTAATACAAACAAATCCATTTCTACCATGTACATGGCAAACAATGATCATATAATTTGAATCAACATTTAAAAAATATTTTTGACAACTAGGAACTGATTTCATATTTAAATCCAAATAAGCTTGATATTGTTGGTCATAAAAATAGGAACTGATTTGTCTCTTTCCTAAGGATATCCGCATGCACATGGCAGACAATATCTTTATAAAAATCCAAATCTATCATACACTTTGATACAAACAATAATCATATTTGAATCAACATTTTAAAAATGTTCTTGACAATTAGAACTTATTTGTCATATTTGAACCTAAAGAAGCTTGATATTGGTAGTCATAAAAAAATGAACTGATTTGTCTCTGTCCTAAAGCTATATGTATGCACATAGCAAACAATAACTTTAGAACAACCCAAACTCGCCATACACTTTAATAACCAAAGAAATCAAAATTTTCCATACACTTTAATACAAACAATAAACATACACATTGCATAAACCCCATGCAAATGCAAAATTTGTCAACAAAGAAATCCAAAAAAGCCCTAAACTCAAATCTCCCTAAATCCAAAAAGTCATAAACCAACAAAGAAACTTACCCATTACAGTGGATGCAACAACTTTGGTTGCTTCTCTTCTATTAACCAATGTGGCCCTAAATCCTAACCACTAATATCTTTTGTTGTCTTCTTTTCTCCCTAAACTCAAAACCCAAAATATCAATCCTTCAACCTTCAATCGTTCAATCTTACTCTTACCCTGAAAGTTTCAACCCTTCAATCATCCAACACTAAACCCTAAAATATTAATCCTAATCAATTTTCTTTTCTTCTCCTTAACCTCAATTGATCCTTTTTTTTCCTTAATCCCAATCCATCTTTTCTTTTCTTTTCCCTAAACTTGTCCAAACCTTAGACCGTTCAGCTCTTTGTCCAACGTGGAAAGTTAACTGGCCACGTCACCTGTCCTGTTAGGCTTGTAACGGAAAATGCTAATAGATGATTGATTTGTTACTTTTCGATAATGTTAGTGACTGATTTATTATTTTTAAAAGTTGAGTGATTGAGTTGAAAATTGAGTGACTATTTTATTATTGAAATCAATAAATTAAGATAATTACATAGATCCCCTTTAATATATTTAAAATTTAATATAAACACATATTATCATTTTAATTATACTTGTGAATTCTTTTTTCATTTGCTCTTTTAATTTTATTTTCATTTGAAAATCTAAGGATAGGTTTAGGATATTGAATTTCCACATTAAAATCACACTTTATGTAAACAATGCATTAGTTTCATTCACATGTTCATTAAGCACATCTTATTAAAATCTTAAACTTGAAAATTACCAAACACTACCTATCAATGTACTTGCATTCTTTCAGGAAAAAAATTACTTCTTTACGTAAAAAGTCAATTTCTTTATTTAAAGGATTAATATTTTTATCCATGCTTGAATTACTTATTCACATCAAAATTTATATATTATTTATCCACAAAAAAATTTATACATAGACAAGTGTGATATTAAGTTCATAGCCCGATGCAGCAAAGTATATACTATAGCTTAAATACAAGGTGATAAATGAGATCAAATTTATTAAATATCATTATTGAAGTTGTTAATTTTTAAGTTTGGAAAATTAGTCGATTTGTGAGGACTTTTTTGATAGGATTCAAATATTCTTGGGTGAGATGTCTTTATAGTGTTTGAAGATTTATCTTTTAGTTTCGAAACGCACTTTGAATCACTCGATTTCGAGTTTGTTATCTTAAGTTATGATCGTTTTAGTGAATACTATGCAAGCAGAATTTTTAAATGGGATTATTACGGAAATTATAAGTTCCGGACTTTTAATTCAAGTTTAAATCATATTAGATTTGATTTTAAGTTATTTAAGAGCTTTATGTTAATAAGAAATTTTAGTTTAAAACTACTTATTGTTTAGATTAATTAGAGTATCAATATACTTGGGACGTACATAGTTAACTTATATAAAAGCATCTTCATTTTAGATAATTTATTGTTCATTCAAAGCATCCTCTTTTGAGTTTTTCTCTTCAACAATTTCTCTTGAGTTTTGTGTAAGAAGATTTTTAATGATTTTTTTAGATTGTGAGGATCTTTTTCAAATTTTTTCTTGCTAAAATTTTTCTTTGTTGGAGGGAAAATTCGAGTAGTTTGAAGAGGTTGTAGATTTATTTAGTTTAAAAGACTATTAAGGACTCCTACACGCCACTTTTCATCTTTTCTGTCTATTTTATTTCGTTTTTTTATTCTTATTTAATTGTTTCTAATCTTTAATTTGGATTTTTTTTTTATATATTTTATTACTTGTTTTAATTGCTGCCATTTTCAATTCTTAGATCTAATTTGAATTTGTTTGGTGTGTCAAACAAAAAAACAATTAAAAAAATCAGATGAAAAAAAGTAATGAAATTAACAAAAGAAATTGTATGAGCAGCCATTCAAAATGCGTCAATAGTACCTGAAAAAATATAGCCTTGAAAGAGAAGTATTCAATGAAACTAGAAGGACATTAGAAGCTCCAATAAGAAAAACCCAAAGAACGACCAAATGCTAAATATATATATATATATATATATATATATATATATCATATTTATTTCTAGAGTTGTCCTGGTCCAGATCAAATGCCTAATTCCTTCACAATCATCTCCTGAAAGGCATCTCCTTGCACCCTGATTCACGAAGCGAAGGCAAAAGTTGTCCATCTTAAATTCCAGAAAATTCTTTATTTCCTTTTCAAGTAATTGCATTTGATATAGTGTCCAAGACAATATGACTGTCCATTAATCCTTTAATTATATGAAAAATCTTTTAAAAAACACTCATGCTAAACACAAATCTATATCCAACATTCACTCCCGAGTGCGAGTAATATAGAATCCGGCAGCTGATGTGGAGAACACCAGATAACATAAAACAACCTATACTGTCAAAAATGAAAATAGATAAGCTGCTCCAAATATTAGTCCAAATTGTTCAACTAA
Organism: Gossypium stocksii; assembly: GCA_020496765.1. Taxonomy (NCBI): domain Eukaryota; kingdom Viridiplantae; phylum Streptophyta; class Magnoliopsida; order Malvales; family Malvaceae; genus Gossypium; species Gossypium stocksii. Next base: position 17,558,413 of record CM035631.1, on the reverse strand, counting down.
CAAAGGCAAATGAATGGAAACTAATACCACGGGACTCATTTCGTTCGTGGTCAAGCTACATAACTGTTACATGCATTACAACTATGTCGGACAATCAGTTTTTCCGAGTGCAGAAATCAAGAATACAATGCGGAGGGACAGCCAAAGGATTGTTTCAAGACAGCAACTTTCCAGTTATGTAGAGAGAGAGTTTATCTCTCATGATCATGGCGGACTTGTCAAAATATTCACAATTTTGTCGACGGTAACCAGTATCGTGGTGATGGGATAATGACATATCATCGAAAACCTCGTCCTCCATATCAATAAGAATATTGTGCAACAAGCAGCAGACAAGAACAATTCTTGGCAATCTGTTCTTATCAGGCATCCACATTACCCCATGTATTATTCTCCACATCTCCTTGAGCCTCGCCAGAGCCATCTGCGCGACCATTCTAGTTGCAGCGTGTCTTTTATTGAACTCGATTTGGAGATCCGAAAGGCCTTTCCCTTGATACGGAGTTAAGAGCCATGGCAATAGCGGAAAGCCAGCATCCCCTATTATGTATTCTCCTATTTCCATTCCTTCTGAAATGTTTAGCTTCTTACCATTTAGTCTTTTTCCTTCTTCAGAAAGTCTGAAGAAACCTGAGCTCCGGAGGACAACGGCATCACTTAAACTTCCAGGCCAACCAGCAATCACATCACGAAGTCTCATTTCCGGGTCGACAACTGCCTGCAAAACCATGCTGTAGTTCTTCTCTCGGTCAAACCAGACGTTATTTGACGGATCCATTGTAGGTAGAGTCATAACAACATGTGTAATATCTATTGCCCCACAGCAATTAGGAAGCCCCCGGATTTTCTCGAACTTAGACTTTATCTGCTCCATCTCTACTTCCGTTGAAGGCCAAGTGAGATGGTGCAGCCCTTTTTCCTCCATTGCTTCCACAAACCGCCAGGTTATTTGTGAAACAGTTGACTGATTCATCCCAAAAGTATCACCGATGACCGATAATGATTCACCTGAGCTAAGCCTTCTAAGGGCAACAGCTACTTGATCATTTAGAGACAAAGGCTTGCCATTTATATCGGTGTAGCTTGATTGCCGAGCCATCATATCTTCCTTTACCAAGGAACATATGTAGTTGAATGTCTTCCTTGAAATTCTGAAAACTGATTCAAAACTTCCCGAACCTTTTGATTGAGATAAAGGACCTAAAAGGTGACATGAAAACAAGGTTATATCAGTGTAAGATCATCTTTTGAAAATCACTAACAAGATATCAGCGTTGACATTACTGTTTTACAATGCCAAGCCACCAAAAATCTGTTATTCCAATCACCACAAGGCTCACTGCATATCAATGACATTGTATTCGGACTATTGAATTTAAACAAAATCACATGCCCCGAAGGAAAATTTTCGAAACAAGATTGAACTGCACATATTTGTTATGTTTTCATCAAACATGCTGAGATTAATCAGATAATTCACAATGTTCTAATTGATTTCCAGTCTATTCTCAAGTTCTCTTGTTGTTAACAACCAAGAATTTTAGAGCATGTTAGCGACTAAGAGAAATTGATGATAACTAAATCATTGCACAAGCTGTTTTTGTTGTCGCTACATAAGTGCAAAAGTACCGCATATATTGAAATTTCATGTTGAAGGTCAAGTTCTGAGCTCAATGTGCATGATCAGGTAAGATCAATGCAAGCAGTCTATGCTGTCAGAACCAACATTGATAGGCAAAAATCCCATTAAAGGCTAAGAAACCATTAATTTCGTAACATTTCAGCAATTATTGGTGGAACCTACTTTGAAAAGCCAAACTATGCCACGGCAATGCGATTTACCCAACCTCTAGCTCTGCCTGGCTCTTAAGCTTGGTTTAATGTCATGTCTTAAAGCAAATTGTTTGTCATTATGGTTTCTCTAAGACCACTCTATCTATACAGCTGAATCTCCCTAGTTTTAAGATGATTGAAATGTGTGTAAGGTCATTCCATCTTTGTAGAACACTTCATTGACTACTTCAAGCAAACAACCGGTTTTAAATCTAAAACAACAATATGTTCTGTAATATGAAATCATTTGAACATGGCAATGGCTCATCTCAAGAAACAAACATCCTTACATGCAAGGAACATCTATAACATATGTTCTGTAACTCCCCAAAAAAAAGAAGCTAATCCAGGACTTTCTCAAATTTCTTTAAGCATAAGGGAGGAAAACAAGTAAAAACGAGCTGGGGAGACCGATTGCTAAGTGTTTCTAGATGCACACGCCAAAATTCAGGATCAATTTGTTGGGGTCAAATTCAACTCTCACCCAGCTGATAAAATGATAATACTGATACAGGATCCTATTCTGATGACAATAAAAATGTGGACATGATCTATGTTGCTCCGACTGTTCATTTTTCTTAAAGCACACACGTCCAGAAATCGTGCCTACCATATCACCAGACATGGATATAAGGAGTACGTAGACAAGTTATCAAGCCTTGTGTTGGCCATATACCCATATCTTCACATGCAGTAGACATGAGTACCTTACTATGACCCTTCATAAGGACCCTCTAAATACGTAAGAAAACATAGAAAAAACTGTGTACTCATGTTGGTCACATATCCGTATCACACCCGAGTTCGACTAATATAAGACCTGATTCATATCCTGTTGCCCTTAAAAAATGCCTCTGCCAAGTTATCAAGTAATATTTACTAAGAACAACATATCCAAACTACCTCAAAACATCAATTTACTCACTAAATCTGTAATTTTAACCCATGTTATAAATCTGAAATTTTATCAGAAACAGTTTAAAACACAAAACCCAACAAATTACCTCGTTGAACACTGCATAGGAAACAGGCACCGACGGAATGTAAAAGATAACCCAATTCCTAGCAATGCAAACAATCTAGAAAATGCAAAAAATATCGAATATATAAAGGCATTTTCAAAGTTCAAACTTGCAAATAATGTAAACCAGACATATTATTACAAATTCAACCAAATCAAAAGAAACCTATTCGGATCCAAGTCATGAAATTTCATCGAACATAAAGTAAAACCAATAACAGCCCTTGTAATCACCATAACAAAAAGTATAAAAAGTGAAGATATCAAAAATCAAATGCTTAAACAATGAGAACTGTTGAGAGAAAAGGAATGGTACTGTAATAACCTGAAATCCTTTTAGAGAAGTCATCCCACCAATCCAAAGGCTGAAGTTGAGACTCCAAAGAAGAAGAGTAGGCATTGTGGTCAACCACTTTCTTGTCTGCTGTTTTCTTTCTTCTTTTGAAACCTCTAATGGGTCCCATTGAAAGAAAACCCAACAATGAAACACTAAACTCTGAGATGAGTTAAGGAACTTTAAAGAAACTAAAAACAAAGGTCAAAAGAATCCGAGAGAAAGAGATTTGAGCTTGGGTTTCTGGTTTGGGGTTCCTTTAAAGCATGCAATGATATATTGTTGAATGGAGTAAAAACTAATGGGAAAAGAGATGGTAAATAAGTGAGGAACTGTGATGATGGTCGAGGAACTAATTTTCCCCCCTTAATTGAAAGACAGGGTCATAAATTCAACTACACTACGCATTTTTTTACTTATCTAACTTTTAAAACTTTAGAAATATATAAAATAATAAATAAACATACATATTGTATCATAATTATAAAAAAAATTCAATTTTAATATTTATATTTTTTCTCAATTTAATTTTAATTTTAAAAAATTCAAAAAAATTATAAATATACATAAATATTTTCAAAAAAATATAATACTATATATAAATTACATCGTATTTTATATAAAACAATAAATTAATATAATAAAAAAATACATACACCAAATAAAAAATTCTCAAAAATTTAACTAAAATCATCAAAAAGGTTCTAAAATTTCCTTCAAAATATTTCCTTTTGAAAAAAAAATCCACAACCCAGTTTCTTTCTTTCCAAACTAGAGGTGTGCATGGGCCGGGCGGCCTGGCCCGACCTAAACGCCCGCTCGAAATGTGGGAGAGTTTGGACAAAAATATAGGCTCGAAAAATGGGCTTGGACAAAAAATAAGGCCCATTTAAAAATAGCCCGAGTCTCGGGTAAGGCATTTTTGGCCCGTGCCCAGTCCGGCCCGGCCCGAATTCACTAAAGACAAAAAAATATTTTTTAAATATTATTTTCTTATTGTTTTCTCCCTATTTTGCTACTATTTTACTATTATGTTGCTACTATTTTGTTGTTATTGTTTAGATATTGTATAAAACTTATTTTATTGTTAATTTTGTTATTATTTTAAAGACATTTGTTGATTTTGTTATTATTTTAAAGACATTTGTTGATTTTCTTATTATTTTAGAGGCATTTGCTTGTTAAGTTGCATCTATTTTATTGTTATTTAAGTATACATATTTTTCAATTTTTTAATTTATTGAGAAATATTTATTTTGATGTTTTTAGTATTTTTGATGGTTTATATATTTTTTAAAATTATATAAAAAATAATATAAAAATTAATATGGGCGGGCCGGGTCGAGCCTGGGTTTTAACATTTTTATTCGGGTCGGGCTTGGGCAAAATTTTAGGCCCATTTTTCGGTCTGGGCATTGTTATTTAAATATACATATTTTTTAATTTTTTTAATTTGTTGAGAAATATTTATTTTGATATTTTCAGTATTTTTGATGGTTTATATATTTTTTAAAATTATATAAAAATTAATATGGGCGGGCCGGGTCTGGCCCGGGTTTTAACATTTTTATTCGGGTCGGGTTTGGACAATATTTTAGGCCCATTTTTCGAGCCGGGCCGAGCCCGAGCCTAGCAAATGAGCCTAAATTTTTGGTTGGGCCCGGCCCATACACACCTTTGTTCCAAACACATCTAGTTTTTCTCTACCTTGAATTTGATCCATATTATTCTCTTCAATGCTTGATATAAGCACTTGAGTTAACAAACCATGAAATCAAATAATGTAAAATTTTGAAACCCTAAATTTTACTATTTCTACTTGAGTCATGAGATTTTGAGTGTCCTATGCTCTCCATTTAAGCATCACTCTCTAACACTTCATTTTAGGTTAAAGTATGTTATAAGTCTCAATACTTTTCATAAACTTGGAATTTAATTTATGTATTTGTTGAGGATAAACTCAATTAAGCAACAAAAAAGTAAAATAATAAAAAAATTAAAAAGATCGAACACAAATATTTTAGGTGAAAAAATCCCTCCAAAAAGGATAAAAAACCATGGATAAAGATAATTTCACTATAATGGCAAAAACAAGGAGTACAAATATGGAGATAAAATTAAAGCCCGAAACTCAAAATAAGAACTCTTAAAACGTAAACATAAAATTCTCTGAAAGCTTGTAAAAGCTAATACCTAAATGTGTAATGGATTATTTTTCTAGGGTGGAAAAATGACTTATTCATAGGCTAAATTCGTAGGTCAAATAATATTAAAATAACCTACACTAATCAGAGTTTAAGTGGAAAACTAAAAACAAAGTTTAACTGGAAAAAAAGAGCCAAAAAAATGTGAGGCATAACTCCATAAATCTCCACATTGACTCATATTTCCACAACGTCTTCTTTGCCAAAGCCCGCCACATGTTTATCTCGAAGCTAAAAGACTTCTAGTCTTCGGCTTGTGCACTACCAAATCAAAACTGACCCGAGTCTGATTTCCATGAACACAATGCCCTATCTTTTCAAAACCTGCATTCGAAAAAGAACCTCTCTTATACAAAACGGTCATATCTTTTTCCATCCTATGACCAAGTTGTCTCTGCTTTAAACAAGTCGACTTTAACTCATTAACAGATGAGGGACGTCATGTTTCACCGATCATCGTTGATCCCTTCAGAACATAAAGACTGTTAATCTTTTTACCTTTTATTAAAATGAAAGCCCCACAAGATATATTAATGTCGCTTGACTCGATGTTAATTCTACAACCCTTCGAGTCCAAAATTCCAAAGGAGATGAAATTTTTCTTTAAGTCAAACACATATCTGATATTTGATAATGTCCTACCTGTCCCGTCGTGTATCCTGATTTAAACAATACTAATACCAGTTACCTTACTGGGTGAACCATTCCCCATGCGCACAACTCCACCTTCAATTGTACTGTATGTGGAGAACAAGTCCTTGTTGGGACACATGTGGAAAGAACACCCCAAATCCAAGACCCACTCGGACATTAGCTTAGAGCTTTCACTTGTTGACACCAACAAGAAATCATCACCCTTGTCATTGGCCAAATTAGCACCAGCTAAATCTTCCTCGTTGCTTTCAACTGCCCTCTTATTTCGTAGTTTATAACAATCTGTCTTCACGTAACCTAACTTCTTATAATAGCGACATCTCTTGTCTCACTTCCTTATGCTACCAAAATTGAGGCTTGCCTATCTGACTTACGATCCAAACCAAACTCTTTGTTGAGTTTTCTTTACCCAATAGATGTCCCTTCACTTCTTCGAACGAGAGTCTATCTCTACCATAAATTAAGGTCTCCTTGAAAGATTTGTATGAAAGGGGTAAATAGCACAATCATAGCATAGCTTGATCTTCATCGTTAATCTAAACCACAAAATTTTTTAAATCATTCAAAAGAGTAAAAAAAAAATGATTGATGTAACCTTTAAGGTGCTCACTTTTGTCCATGTAAAATGTGTATAGACGTTGTTTCAACACCAATCAGTTAGCTAGAGACTTTGTCGCATAGAGGGTTTCTAACATTTTCCATAAGGTGTATGCCATTTTCTCTATCAAAACTTCCTGCAGCACATTATTTGTTAGACATAATTGAATTGTGGATAGAGCCTTTTTATCTAACCTATCTCATTCTGATTTATCCATGTCTGCAGGCTTTTTTTCTATAAGGACCTTCTCAAGGTCGCTCTAAATCAGAATTGCCGTCATCCGAACTTGCCACAGATTGAAATTTGTGATGCCATGGAATTTATCAATGTCAAACCTTGTTGTCGTCATTTCTAAACGATTTGATTGCGAAAATCGAAATAGCTTTAATACCAATTTGTTGGGGATAAACCCGATTAAGCAACGAACAAGTAAAAGATCTAACATAAATATTTTATGTGAAAAAAATCCTTCCGAAGATGATAAAAAACCACAGGCAAATATAATTTCACTATAATGGCAAAAACAAAGATTACAAAGATGGAGATAAAATTAAAAATTGAAACTCGAATTAAGAATAATTTAAACATAACACAAAATTCTCTAAAAGCTTGTAAAAGCTAATACCTAAATGTGTAATGGGTTATTTTTCTAGAGTGGAAAATGACATATTTATATGCTAAATTCGTAGGTCAAATAATATTGAGATAACCTACATTAATCTGAGTTTAAAAAAATAGAGTTTAACTAGAAAAGAAAAAGCTGAAAGAATGCGAGCATAACTCCACAATATTTTTTATACAATACCTAGAATTATTTATAATTCATCCTAACCAGTGGCGGAGCTACATAAAGTATTGTGTGATCAATTGAAAATGGTTTCATAAAAAATTGATCTTACAAAAAAATCGAAAAGGTCTCGTCAAAATCTTTGAAATAATCACATTAGAAATTAAGATTAAAAGGAATCACATCAGAGTTCAAAATCAAAATTAAAGAAGAGAGAATTGAATGTGAAAGTTCACTTTAACACATATGCATATTAAGCAGAAATTATGATTTATTTTACCTAAAAATATTTGAATTATTCAATTCATACAAGATTGATGTTTTTCTAAGCTCTCGTTTGGTCAAATCCAAAGCTTGATTTAGTGTTAATGTGTAACAGCCCGTTTTCAGTAAAATTAGAAAAATAGTTTCAGAACCACAAATCTGAGGTCAAAATATTTATTTTAATATTATTTTGAGGTCTACAGTATGATAGTAGGATTGCATGGAAGTTCTGTTAAGAAATTTTATCGTTTGAGTGCTCAATTTGTGAAAAAGGACTAAATCGCGTAAAATGCAAAACTTGTGTTCTATTAGTTAAAGGTGTATAATAGCTATAGAAATTTAAAGTGAAGGTCCTTATATGGTAATTAGACCATTGATATTCTGAGTGGACTTTTATGGCCCTTAAAATGAAATTATAAAGGTTATATGTTAAGGTTAAATTAGTAAATAATCAAATAACTTAAAATTAAAATAAGTAAAATTAAGGTATCATCTTCCCAAAAGTTAAACACCACCAAAAATTGAAGGTTAGGGAGCCACATTTAGGGCTTGAAGCATTCGGTCAACATTCTTTGTGCATGTAAGTGCATTTCGACTCGGTTTTTAATGATTTTTATGATTTGAAGGTCGTTGTAGCTTAATCTAGCTAGCCCAGGGACTAATTTGTGAAACTGTTAAAAGTATTGGGTTTTACCATTGATGAATGTGTATGTTTTTTGATGTTTGATGGTAGAAAATGAATAGTTTTTGTTAGATAAACAACATTTGTTAAGTGATTTTTAGTGAAAATGTCAATTAGGGAGTAAATTGAGAAATGTGAAAATTGTGTGGTTAAATGTGTGAATAAATGAAAAATATGGGCTGTTATAAGCATATATGGAATTTGGCTAGCATGGGTTAAGGTTAAATTGCATGAATTTGCATTTTTATGAGATAATGACTAAATTATAAAGAAGTTGAAAGTTTAGAGGTAAAAGTGCAAATTTGCAAAAAATGTATTTTGGTTAAATTGAATAGAATGATATTTAAATAAGTTAAATTTGATTATATAGATTAAGAAAACAAAGTACAGATCTAGATCAGGGAAAAGATAAAGTTATCGATTAAACGATCGTTTTCATCCGTGCTATATCGAGGTAAGTTCGTATAATTAATAAGCTTTATATTGTATGTGTTTAAATGCTTAAATTATGTAATTGTGATAAAATGACATTGTGGAAGTTACCAACGAGGCATTGACCGAGAATAGATCCCGTTTGAACCTTAGGAATAGATAGGATACAAATGACATGCTATTAGGGTTTACCGTGATTATGTGATTCGGGTGTTGGTCTTGTACGTCCTACCGGTGGCTGAGTTTTTTGGCATGTGTTACGAATACTCGACAGCTTGTGTGAGTAGCACCGTGTAGCTACGTCTTGACCAACAGCTTGTGTGAGCAGACCTAGTGATGGCTCAAGAGTGAACATTGATATGAGATATGTGATAGATGTGGTTTAACCACGTATATGGCACTTAGTGTGTGAGATACCTGAGTATCCAATATTATTCCGAATGGTTCAACGAGTAAAGATGATAGTACGAAGGTATAAGAGATTATATGGATCAATTCATGTACTCATGATAAGTTCGACAAGTAAGTGATATTTGATAAATTCATATGATAAGTAAGTGATAATTGATGAATACATATATGATTCATATGGTTATGATAATGTGTTAATTGTTGGATTGAATGAAACTTATCTATGTTTACTTATGATTCTTTAAATTGTGAATAAATTGGTGAATTGTACTTATTAGACATACGAGCTTACTAAGCTTTATAGCTTACTCTGTTTTCTTTTCCATGTTTTATTATGACTCGAAAGCTCGTTCAGTTTGGAAGTCATCAGAGATCTCATCGCACTATTCAGTAGTTGTTTTGGTACTTTTGGATTCAATTATATGGCGTGTATAGGTCTATTGGCTAATGAAGCTTATATGTTTTGATTATGTTTTAGCCATGTGATTTGGCTTGACTTGGTATATGTTGGTATGTATATATATGTATAAATGGCCTAGTGATATGTGGTGTATAGTAGTTGTGTGAATGACTTGTTTATGAAGTTGTGTTTTAGCACCAAATGGTTGAAATTGAGATGAGTATACTTGATGGTTACTTTATAAATTGCTTGGCTGTGAATTGGTAATTGGCATAATAGGTGAATTTGATAAATAATAAGTATATTAAAGTTAGGTAAGTTAGTAATTACATGAGAATAGCCATTTAGGTAGCTTTTGAATCAAGTTTAGTATGTGTTTAAGTGAGCAAATGTATGTGCTTATGGACATATTATTGTGTACATGGAAATTGCATGTTTAGGCTTGATTTTGGATTGGTTTGAGTGCCTAATTTGGTTGGGGTTATGTGCTATTGATATGTATAGGTTGGCACCAAAATTAGGTGAGAAATGTGGCTTGTAACCTAGCCTATTTCGTCTACACAGGCAGAGACACAAGCCTGTGGTCCAGCTGTGTGTGACACATGGTCAGGTGACACGGCCGTGTGTCTCATGTAGTTCTTAATGAAAGTAAGTCAGTGAGTTACACGTGCTAGTCATAAGGGCGTGTGGTTGGCCGTGTGACACAAGTCAGAGAGTTATACAAGGTCAGACATGGTCTGGGACACGGTTGTGTGATCCCATTTCAAATGTCCATACAGCTTATGACACGGGCTGTGTGATCCCATTTTTAATGTTTTTCCAAATTTTCTATAAGTTCTTGTTTAAGTCCCTAATTACTTTAATGCTTGTTTTGGGCTTTGAGGGCTCGTGTTGGGGATTATATGAATGTATGTGAATGATGTATGTTTGGATATGAATTATGGACATGAAATGTATGGTTGTTTATGTGATAAGTCCAGTAATGCTCCTTAACCCTAATCCAGTGATGGATACAGGTTAGGGGTGTTACATGATGTCTTAAGAAGAGCGTCCTTATTGTTAATCCGATCATGCACTTGATACACATGATCTTAAAGAAGAACTCTCTAGATTTCATAATCTTCCACACTTTGTTACTTTGCATCATGAAGAAATGAAAGGAATGGAAAGTTATACACATTTTAGTAGGATTTATAAGATTTTTGGTGTAATCACACCACAGTGTAGCACTTGGATGATACTTGTTGGTAATTGCCATTGCACCACAACTAAATGTTCCCATTGATACCTTTTAGTCCAATGAGAATTTGAAACTACATTTAGTAGTTTGACTTCCAATTTCACCTTTTATTTTTCTATTTGATAACTAATTAAATATATTTTAAAAAAATAACCAATTAAATAGAAATACTTTTATGTATAATTCAAAAAGTAGTGATAGTAAGCAATGTTAGTCAAGATTTGTGTAACCTCCCCAACTCAGCTTAGACATTAAGCCCAAATTCAGAAGATTATATTGATCACCAAAATGGCCCAACAGAACTATTGAGAATTAAAAATAGTTGTTTAAAACATTTGTTTTAATTTCTGAAGAAAACTTAATGTGTTTCAAAAGGATTACGATTTAGTTTCAAAAATTGGTTCATATTAATGATTGTTTTGCAAAAGTTGTATTCTAGTATTATAAATGAATATGTTTTTCAAACCTCATTTACTTAGTCATGCAACGAAAAATTGATATCTAATCATAGTTTTAATAAAAACCATATTTCATGCATAGATAATTAATATCCATATTTCAACATCCTATAATTAAATTAAATGTCATGCATGCTATATAAATCTCAAAACCCAAGTCTCATGCCACAATTCAAAACACATAAAACAATACAGCTTTTGAATAACAGAAATTTCAAATAATAAATCCAAAATACTCTCATAAAAAATTTGAGCCAAGACCTTCCAAATGTCGTGTCCGTGTCCTAACCTGGTGGGTTATCTGAAAAGATGAAAATTAAAAGGGGGTGAGCTTATAAAGCTCAATGTGAGTCCCATCACAAGTAAATCAGTGCAAACAGTAGTTGAATCATACAACATAGCGGTTTTCAGAACAAACACACTCATACAACGACCAGACTATCAATTCACTAAATCAAAACATCAATATCATAATATTTCAGAATTCATAATTTATGTATGCACATACTTATGAATGGTGATGCAGTTTCAATTTATTAGAATGGATCCTACCCAACTCTGCTACATGCCATAGTAGGAGTTCCCCAGAAGTCCTTTACCTTTACACCATGTTGTGGATAAACCATTCATCATTGTGGATAAACCACTAGTAATGAAAAGAGTGGATGAATCACTAGAGTTTTTGATAAAAAAGTTTTTGTAGACAAGTTGCTAGTACAGTGTTGATAGAAAGAACGATTCAATTACCTCTCAGGTAACAGAGAAGAATAGGACTTGGATCAGCATCGGAAGAACCTTGGATTAGCAGCTTGTTTTCTTTATGTTTAAAAGTTTCCATTAAAGTTTTTTCATGATTGTTTTATTTTTAGGTTGTAGCTATTGATTATTTCTTACTTTTATATCTTAGGTGTGGGATTGTTCAGCCTATTTATTTTAAAGCATGATACTTAGTTAAAACTATGATATTTACAAACTTTTCGATTTAGAAAACTATTACTTTAAATGATTTCCACTGCTTTGCAAAATATTTACAGTTTTGGTCAAGTCTTTTCTTAAATACCTAAAAGTCATTTTCTTAAAACTTCACATTAATAGTATTGCAATTGAATTACTAAGTAAAGTCAGTTTAATGAATGAATGTTTTTTCTAAAAATAAAATAGTGATATTTTTTCGTACAAATCATCACAAGTAAATAAGAATAGTTTTACAGGATCACTTCGGTGATAAATATAATGTCTTCAACTTAACTGAAACTCTTAGGTCAGGTCGAGAGTATTAGACAAATACTATAAAAGAGTTGTATTGAATTCTTTGTAAAGCTTGAATATGAGAGCTGATGTTTGCTTACATAATATTTATTATGTAGTGTTTTTTTTTTTTTTTACATTTTGATGTGTAATTTTTGTTGGTTGATATAAATAAGAAATCACTATTTAAATTTTCTTTTCTTGATGAATTATTTTATAATATGAGCTCAAGATCTTAGCATTCCATTTCAGGATATATTTTATGAAAGGCTTATGACCTTCTACTTTTTAACACATTAAAGAAAAAATTACCTGTAAATTTTTAAAATAATAATTTTTTAAAGAAATATTTAACATAAAAAAATAAAAAAATAGTACAATGCCTATGATAGAAATCAAATATATATATATAGGTTGATTATGAAAAAGGAAAATTTTTAAATTTTATAAATTACAAAATATAATAGTTGTGAATTTTTTTTATGCTATGATAAATTTTAAAAAAAATTAAGTGTTAGAATTTAATTTATAAATTTTGTTTGGTATATTAATTAAAATTAAATATTGAATATAATTAGATTGTTTGATAAATGATAATATAATCTTAAAGAAATAAAAAATAATAATTTAAATTGTTTTCTATTAAATAATAAGTACGTTCCTATCTACTTATTATTTTCTACATTTTTTTTTGCAAAAAAAAACAACTGAACGTGTTTAAAAAATTAAGTTGCTGAAATTATTAATTTTGAGTTGATTAAAATTTTTTATCACTTTATTAAATAGGGCTTTAATTTCAGTTTATTTTGGGGTTTCAATTGAGATTTGTTTAGATTAATTTTATGCACACTGTTTTTGCAATAATTATAATAACGTAACAAAACTCAAATAACAAACATAATTAACACGACTCAAATCTAGACTACACTTAAGACAATAAATACTCTTGACCATCAGACTATCACATGATTTTTTTTTTTGAAAAGGCTGATGCTGTCATAAATAAGAAAAGAAAGGGGGTTACAGAACTTTAAAGGAAACAGCTGTCTATTGCCACCAACCGGTGCCTAGGAAACGTGAAAAGCAACAAGCAATAAAGATGACATAAGGAAAAACAAAAGCCATAAACGAAAGCAAAGTAAAAAAATAAAACAAAACAGATCTGAAAACCCCTTCTTCTTTGTAAAACAAATTGGCACCCCCATGTATCAGCCATAAGAGATCATATCCCCCTGAGATCAAAACTTTACCGACCCTCAATCTCTTCTCAGATTTCGAGCTCTTCGGGCTAACAAAAACAGCATACCCGGACTCGTCGTTCTCCATTCAACTACCATCAACACCATTTCTACTCTCCTCATGCACTAATTCCTCCAATCCAATCGGTACCTCTTCAACCCAATAACGGGGAGTTGCATATCTACCGCCATCCTTTGCCAATGCATGGGCTACTCGGTTGGCTTCTCTCGGTACGTGTTGAAAGCTCAGACTTCTGAACCTAGGCCTTCTCCCCTTAATTTCTCAGAGTAGACTACTAATAGCCGATCTATCTTCCTCTCGAGAATTCAACTTTCTTATTACCATTAATGCATCTCCTTCAACCCAGATTTCCCGGAAGCCCATGTCTTCAGCCATAGAAACTGCTTGTAAGCATGCTTTTGCCTCTGCCGTGACTGGATCTGCTACATTCGCCCAAGGAAAGGTACATGCAGCCATAACCAATCCTTCACCATTTCGCGCAATAATTCCAGAAACAGATTGCCTCGTGGTTTGATTATAAGATGCATCAAAATTGATTTTCATGATATCATTATCTGGAGGCTTCCAAACAAAGGAGCGTATTTCATACTTATCTATGGAGCACTCTCGCAAAAAATTAATTTCATCGTAATAAGATTTGATAAAACCCACTACTCCCTCTACTTGTTCCCTAACTCCTTCATGATAGATCTTATTGCGATTGAACCAGACTGCCCAAAAGGCAATAGCTCGAAGGTTACATATTTCTTTATTTTAGCTATTAAATTCAGTTTCTAACCATTTTCTCCAAACTGTTTCTCTATTGCATGTCGATTCTGGCACCTCCACTATCCGCAACACCTGTCTTGTGAAAGAGCAATCCCTAAAGAGGTGTTCCACTGACTCCTCATCCTCCTGACACATTGGGCATAAAGAATTAACGTCCAGATGATGAGACTTAAGATTGTATGTAGTGGGAATGTAGCCATTAGAAATTTTCCACAATAGTATCTGAATTTTGCTGGGTAGTTTAAGCTCCCATAATTTTGTATAGAATTCAGATGTAATGTCATTATGTATTTTATGATTCTCCTCTGTAATAAGCCAACGTTAGCCACTTCTAACCGTGTATACGCCCATGTTATTGCCTCTCCAGACCAATACATCAGGAGGTCGACTTCCAACCAAAGGGATTGAAAGAATGGTCTTTAGTTTCTCTTCTCCCAATATCTCGCGAATAACATCTTGCTTCCAGGTGCTTGTGTCTCTATCGATTAAATCAGAAACCTTTGAATATCTGATATCCATCCTCTGACATTGAATTCTTCCACTGCCAGGTCCCGGAAGCCATCGGTCATTCCAAATGTTGACTAAGCACCTATTCCCTACTCTCCACCCAATACCCTCTTGGAGAAGCTGTCTGGCTCCCCAAATGCTTCGCCAGGTAAATGAAGGGTAAGAACCTAACTCAGCATTCAGAAACTCACAATTAGGAAAATACTTAGCTTTCATTACACGCACAAACAAACTTTCCGGCTGCGTAATAATTTTCCACCACTGTTTCACTAATAGGGCCAAATTAAATTTTGCCAAATCTTTAAACTCCACACCACCAAACCCTTTGGGGACGCATAAGTCACTCCATTTACACCAATGGATTCCTTTATTTGTT
Source organism: Gossypium stocksii (assembly GCA_020496765.1). NCBI lineage: Eukaryota > Viridiplantae > Streptophyta > Magnoliopsida > Malvales > Malvaceae > Gossypium > Gossypium stocksii. The sequence goes on along the minus strand of CM035631.1, from coordinate 17,542,936 downwards.
TTGGAATTGCGCCACCAAAATTTACTCATAAGGTTCTCAAGCTCTTGGGAAAAAAAATTCGGTAGCTTAAAACATTGTATAGCGTAAATCGGTAATGCTTGTAAAATGGATTTGATAAAAATCTCCTTTCCTCCAGTCGACAGTAAACGAGTATTCCAATTGTCAACCAACTTCACACATCGTTCTTTGATAGTCACAAAAGCCTGTTTCTTTCTACGCCCAACCATAGTCGATAAGCCCAAATATTTCTCCGGATTGCTCGATATTCATACCCCCAAAATACCTCCCACCTGAGCCTGAATTTCTGTATCTACATTCGCGCTAAAATAAATTAATGACTTGTCAAAGTTTAATAATTGCCCCGAAACCCTCTCATATTTTTGAATCACTCTCCTCATATTGCTAGCTCCCTCAGTTGAGGCCTCGCCGAAAAGCACACTGTCACCCGCAAAAAACAAATGAGAGATTGATATTGAACTTCTGCCTACCCTTGCTCCCAAAATCTTACCCTCCATTTTCGCTACATCAATCAGCCTAGAAAAACCCTCAGCACAAATAAGAAACAAATACGGGCTAAGTGGGTCTCCTTGTCGTAATCCTCGTTAGGGTCGAAACTCTTCTCCATGCCTGCCATTAACTACTACCGAGTAGGTTACACTAGTTACACAACTCATTACAAGCTCAATCCATCTTTCGCAAAAACCCATGCTGCGCATCATCTTTTCTAAAAAACCCCAGTCAACCCTATCATATGCCTTGCTCATGTCGAGTTTCAATGCAAAACCTTTCTTCCTAGACCTCATTCTTTTTTTAAAAGCATGTAAAACTTCATAAGCCACAAAAATATTCTCAGTGATCTGTCGTCCAGGTATAAAATCTCCTTGGGATTCATCAATACAACAATTAAGGACTTGACAAAAACGATTGACAAGAACCTTCGAGATAATTTTGTAAATCACGTTGCAAAGGCTGATGGGCCGAAATTGGCTCATTAATTTTAGCGAATTCACCTTTGGGATGAGAACGATACTTGTTTTATTGACCTCCTCCACACTTCTTCTACCATTCAAAACTTCTAAACAATATCTGGACACTTCCTTCCCCACAATATGCCAAAATTTTTGATAAAAAATGCGGGAAACCCGTCCTTCCCTGGAGCCTTAAGAGGTGCTATGGACTTCATTGCAGCAACCACCTCCTTTTCTTCAAAAACCGCCAATAAGGCAGTATTATGCTCACTTGTGATGCATGGTGTATAACCTTTAGTCACGCTGCAGTAATCACTAACTTCTTGAGTCGAAAATAAATCACGAAAATAATTTGAAGCCATTTTCGTAATCTCCTCCATATCAGTTATTAAACTACCAGCCTCATTCTATAACCCCACAATCTTGTTCTTCTTTAGTCGATAAGTAGCATGCTTATGGAAAAATGACGTGTTTTTGCCTCCCATTCTTAACCAGTTGGCTCTCGCTCACTGTTCCCAAAATAGTTCCTCCTTGTTTGCTTCAAGATTCAAATGAAACTTGACTAAAGCGATCTCTTCTAATGTTTCATCGTTTAACTCGAGGGCTCCTAAATCAGACAATCTGGCATTTAACTCTGTAATTCGATCTGTTCTTACGTGTTTCTCCTGCTTAGCCCACCTACTCAAAGACGGTCTCAAATTCTGTAGTTTCTCCAACACATCCTGATTACCTGAGTGCCATGCATCCTTTAGTCGCTCCTCAAAACTCGAGTGAAGAATTCAGTCAGTATTAAAACGAAAATACCACTGCTGTCCCCTTATTCGCAGGTCCCTATCTCCAAAAGTGTCCACAAGTATCGGACAATGGTCAGAAAAACTATGCTGCAAATGACTCACCTTATAAGTTGGAAAAAGCTCCCACCATTCTGAGTTTGCAACACTTCTATCCAATCTCTCCCTAATATTATTATCCACCAGCCGACCCCTCTCCCAAGTATACCATTGGCCAGTAAATCCCAAATCGTACAGTTCACAATAATCAAGCGTCTCCCTAAACATAGCCATTTGACGTTCCTCCCGAACTCTCCCTCCGATCTTTTCAAAAGAAAAAAGAATTTCGTTAAAATCACCAGAAGCCAGCCATGGCATATTATTCCCTTGCTTTAGTAATCGAAAAAGTTCTCATGATTCCTGTCTGTTCTGCTCAACTGGCGCTCTATAGAAACCAGTAAATCTCCATGCCACCATCTTATCATCATCAAACACCTCCACATCAATGTGAGCTTTCGAAAAACTTCTTAATAACAAATTCAAACCCTCCCTCCAACTTAACGAGAGCCCTCCTCTCGTACCTTCAGCTCCTACATCAATACCATTCACAAATCCACACTGCCTTCTTATTGCTTCCATTCGTCTGCTAGAAACATTTGTTTCTATAAGAAATAAAATTTAGGGTTGTACATGTCTCAACTTATTTTTGAGACGGCGAACTGTTCGTGGTTGCCCCAACCCACGAACGTTTCAACTAAGGATTTTCATTGAGCCCGGTCAGCCACTTTGGTAGTGGCCGCCGATATAAAAACTGTCGTAACTCCATTCGATTTGTCACCAACATCGTTCAAAGGACCCCTTTCAGTATTAATCATCGGTCTTTTCTTCCCATCCCTAAATTCCACCGGAGTATCCTCTACCTCTTCCCCATTACCCTTCTCCCAAAGAGACGAAGTAGCAACCTCACCTACCATCACATTTTCCGGTTCCTGTCGTGGGAAACAACCCAACGAATTAGCCCTCCTCAAGAACTCACTTTTATGTGTGAGATCCGTCCCAAACTTTCTTCCCCATCTCCCTCTATCTATATCCATTCCTGCTTGCCTTTCTAACTCAAAATCCTCCCTTAGCCATTTACTCCCCACCTGATTCCCCCTCTGTGGTGCAGCTCGCAGAGATAAATCCCACCCAAAGTCCACTTGTTGATCTCCTAGTGTTAAGCGAATCTCACAATGGTTCTCACCATGTCCAAGTCGTCCACACAAAAAACAAAAGAGGGATAATCTTTCATACCGAAACAACACGTAAATAAAGTTATTTTGGCCAATATTAATTCGTTTTCTCCTTTTGAGAGGAAGACGAACATCAATTAAGACCCGAATGTGCATGAACTTATGTATTCCTCTTACCACCAATGATGAATCGTAGTCCACGAACCTTCCAATGAAGTCTCCCAATTGACGCGCTACTCCTTCTGACAGAAATCCAATTGGCATGTTATGGATTTGAACCCAAAACGTCGTATCTCAAAGAGGAACTGTAGTCGGATCTTCACCCCTTAAAACTCTGTGCAAAATAATAAGATGACGATTGAAAAACCATGGCATACCATCCACAACCCGATTCAGATCTACCACATTATAAAATCGAAATAAAATTCGTTTATCCTCCAATTCTGAGATAGTTACTCCTCCCAGTGGATGCCAAAGATCAGCAAGTGTGTTTTTTAATGATGGAAAATGTACAACGCTATCTGTAAACACTCTCCTTACCAAGCAGAATTCATACAATTGTACAATCGTAGATTTATCCCCCAAAACCACCAGTGGATCGTCCTCCTCAGGCGTGATATTAAGATTGGCTAACTCTGAATTCACCAAATCTATATTCTCCATGTCGTATCTTGAAAATTCTCCCAAACCCGTGAAGAAAGCGCCGCAAACCAAGAAAGAATGAAACCTTGCAACAAAAGCAGATGAAAAAACCTAGAAACGTGCAACAAGGCAGACAACCTACTATCACATGATATTTTATAAATTTTATTTCAATTCATATATTTATTTATAATTAAATCTAATATAAATAAAAAGACAAATTCCGCAAAGCGCAATTATATTCTTAGCATATAATATAACAAGGTATATGTTATAAAATTGTGACAAGTGGCACAATTATGTTTGTCGAAACCATTTTTTTGAAAACGGGGTCGACTTCGATTTTTGAAAATGAAAACGAAAAAAAAAAGGAGTCGCCACCTATCCTTTTTGATGAGGTGTGATCGGGTCACCTCGAAAAGTGGTTGTTTTTAATAAACAGCTTGATTTATTAAAAAATGATTTTGATCTACGAAATTAAAAAAAGGGGTTTGGGAGCCGATTACGCACGAGGAAGGATTAGCACCCTCATAACGCCCAAAATTGGTACCTAATTGATTAATTAGTGTCTTAGTGTCGAAAATTAAAAATTCGTAAAAAGTTTAAAATACGATCCCTCTTTGTATTAATGGTTTTTACTTAAAAATCGTTTAGATAAATTAAAGCGTATGTCGAAGACCGACTCATCTCAAGGTAAAATGTCATATACAGTACGTTAGGACACAACACCTCGACCCTTGAGTATAAGCTTGCCTTTTATTTTATTTAAAACTCATGTACTTTAATTTTAAAAGGATATTCGGTTATTTAGGTCAAACGAAAAGAATCGAAACCCAATACGTTAGGGTACGATTTCTCGAATCTCCAAATACAAAATATTGCCTTTATTTTAAAAAAAATCATTTTTTATGAGTTTGAGCAAAAATCAATGTAACACAAATTTGCAGTGTAGAAATCGCGATGATAATATGCGTAAATAGAATAATAATAACAAAGACGATAATGCAAATACAACAATAATAACGAATAACATGAACTTGCAATATATAAAGATATAAATAAATAGATGAACAAGTTCACAATAAGATAATATATAATAAGATAATAATAATGAGAACAAAAATAAAATAAAAATGAAATGAGTAAAAATACTAAAAGGAATAAGAAATGAAATAACAGAAAATATTAGTAAAGGTCTAATTTAAAATTGAAAGTAGACATATAAATAAAGAAATATTAAGTAGAAAGTTTTTAAATAAATATATATAATAATAATAAAAGAAAATAACAATACTACATTAATAATAATAATAATAATAATAATATGTTAATAAAAAATAGAAAATAATAATATATATAATAATAGAAATTAATAATAATAAAAATAATAATAATAGTAATAACAATAATAATACTATCAGTTATAATAATAAAATAGAAATCATAATAGTAATAATAATAATGATAATAATAAATATAATAGTAATAATAATAACAGTAAATATAATAATAATATTAAACTAATTAATTTTAAAATAAAGTAGTAAATATAACAAAAAAAGAACTAAATTGAACTTAAAACAGAAGTTTGGGGCAAAATCAAAAATAAATAAAGAGGAAAAGGACCAAATTGCATGCGCGAATAACAAGGAGGGAGCAAAAGGGAAATTATTCCTCCCATCCAAAACGCGCAGCTTAAGGGGAAATTAAAATGAAAACCAAAATAAATTATAGGGCACAATTAAAAAATAAAAACTTGATTTTAAAACAATAAAAAATGGAAGGGCTAAAAGTGCAATTAGCCTCTCCATAAAAAACACGCAAATCTTGATGGTGGGTTGGGTCGGTCGGATCGGGTTGCATGAAACGACATCGTTTTTAGGGCGAAGGGTGCCCACCAAAACGACATCGTTTAGTGATATTATAAAACAAAATAAATTTTGAGAAAAACTCATTTTCATTCTGTGTTTCTTCAAAAAAAAAGGGATGCTCCTTTATTTCTCTCTGGGTTTAACCTAGAAATCGGCCATAGAGGCCATCGGAGGTCCACCGCTGTCCGTCGTTGCCATCGACCACCGTATACGGCGGCGTTTAAGGTAAAAAATTTCTTTTTTTTAATATTTTAATATATGTATATAACATAAATAGTTTTTGTAAAATAGGAAAAATGAGAAGAAATCAGCAAATAACAGTTACGAAAAAATAAAATAGGAGAAAAATGAAAAATAGTAAGACATTTGCACGTTTCAGATTTTTCCCTTCAAATGTTTAATTTTTTTTATTTGTTTGAATGCTTTAAATTGCTTTTTTTTTGTATTCAGAAAAATTGTATGGTGATCGTAACCCCCCTTTTACAATGAATATTTGTGGCTTTTTTATAGCCAAATTTACAACCGTTCTACTATTTTTTGTTTGCTGCAGGTATGGTGAACGTGGGAGTGAAGGTTGTGTGTGGTGGAAGACGTGGGTAGCAACGGCATTGGAGAGGGGAAACCTTAGGGTTCTATTTTTTTGTTTTTTGTTTTGGGCTGTATTGGGCTAGGTTTTTTAATTTTGGGCTTTGTTTCATTGGGTTTAGGATGGTTTTTTTTAATTGGGTCTGAATTGGCTTGGGTCCTAGTGGGCCCGGACAGAAATTGGGCTCTACAGCTGCCCCTCTTTGCTCGTTATCGTATAACGAGAACAAAGCAAAGACTTTCAAGAAAGATCAATTTTGCCCGGTCTCGCCAAATCCTGACTCATTGGTGCTCGTCTTCTTCAAGTAGTCTCATTCCATCCCACTGCATCTTCAGGGGTATAGGAATTAGTGCTCCAATTTGCTCCACTGCAACTTTAGGGAGATAAGATTTGTGACTTGAATTTGTTTCATTGTAACTTTAATGACATAAGATTTGCGATCTTCGATCTACTCTACCACAACTTTAGGGAGATAAGATCTATAATATCAATCTGTTCCGCTGCAACTTCAAGGAGATAAGGATTATGGATTCGATCCGCTCCAATGTAATTTTAGGGAAAAGAGATTTGTAGCTTCGATCTACTCTACTGGAACTTCAAAGAAATAAAAATTGGTAATATCAACCTGCTCCACTGCAACTTTAGGGAGATAAGGTTTGTATTATTTCCTGTTCTGATGCAACTTCTGGGAGATGAGGATTGTGGCTTTAGTCTGTTCCACCGTAACTTCAGGAAGATAAGATCTATAACTTCAATCTACTATGGTAGATTTAATCCGACCTATTACAACTTCAGAGGTATAGGATTCATCGTTTTAATTCGCTCCACTGCAACTTCAGGGAGATAGGATTAGTAGCTTCAATCTGCTCCACTGCAACTCCAGGGAGATAAGATTGGTATCTTCAACTTGCTTCATTCCAACTTCAGGGAGATAAGGTTTGTAACTTCTAGTTTCAATCTGTTCCACTGTAACTTCAGGAAAATAAGATTCGCTATCTTTAGTCTGCTCCGCTGCAACTTCAGGGAGATAAGACTTGCATCTTCAACCTACTTTACTACAACTTCAGGGAGATAAGGCTTGTTTTGATCTGCTCTACTGCAACTTTAGAGAGATAAGATCTATAATTTATAGCTTCAATCTGTTCCACTTCAACTTCAAGGAAATAAGATTCGCTATCTTCAGTGTGCTCCACTGCAGCTTCAAGGAGATAAGACTTGTAACTTTAACCTATCCCATTGCAATTCAGGGAGACAAGGTTTGTGTATTTTTATCCTGCCTTCAATCTGCCCCACTGCTACTTCAGGGGGATAAGAATTGTTTATTTATAACCTGCTCCACTACAACTTTAGGGAGATAAAGTTTGTGGCTTCAATCTGCTTCACTGCAACTTCAAAGAGATAAGATTCGCCATAATAACTTCAATACGTCCCACTACAACTCAGGGGTATAGGATTTGTATCATCTTCAATCCATCCCACTGCAACTCAAAGGTATAAGATTTGTATCATCTTTAATCCATCCCACTACAACTCAGGGGTATAGGATTTGTATCATTTTTAATCAATTGATCTATTACACCATTCTCTAGGTAGCATGACCAGATGTGTATGCATGATATTTGCATAAATGCAGAATGTCATTTTTTTCTAAGAATGATCCCCTTTTAATGATTGGATTGATATTGCTCGTTGTTCATCGATGTTTTATCACTAATGTATTATTCTATCTTTTTCTTCAGCTAGTATCTCTGATAGAAAACCCGAAGAAGTGAAGTACAATTTGGGCTATTCTTTCCCAAATGTTTCCAACTCATGAATTTGGTTAGTTTTGACTAATGTCCCTATTTCGAGGCCTCATACTATTTAGAAACTCTTAGAGTAATATGTAAAACTCCTTTTGCTTGAATATTATTGGTCCAATAATTATTATTTCAATAAAAAATGCCTAAAAAAGATTATCACAATGAATCAGATGAAATTTTATTGGGAGCAAAGCTTGAAAATGAAATAATCAAGATAGCAAATTTTGCTAAGATCAAAATGAATAAGATAAAAAAATAGGTGCCCTAAATATCTCAGCATGAGCTTCTCTGTACAAACTTCTTGAGGACCCTTTTTAAGTTCAATATGTATTTAAGGGATCTAAAATACTCTGTTGATGCCCTAATATGTAACATCTCTCCTTCTTGTTAATTCAGAGAAAATGAGTCTATCGCATGCCCCATTTTGATCAAAATTTGAATTGCCATTTACGGGTTTTCAATTCAAAACCCCTTTGGTCTCAAGGTGCCATTTGCGGGTTTTCGCCTTGGCCTCTCCTTTTTCTTTTCATTTTGCTTTTTTTGTTTTTTTTAAAGTGAAGTATTTCTTGATTGAATCATAATTCACAAGATTAGGCAAGTTCTTACCATCCATTTTGGTCAATATCAATGCTCCTCTAGGGAAGGCCTTCTTCACCATATAAGGTTCTTCCCAATTTGGTATCCATTTCCCTTTGAAATTCTTTTGTATGAGAATGATCCTTTTCAAAACTAGATCTCTCTCATATAATTCTCTGGGATGAACATTTTCTTCATAATCTCGTATCATATTAGTAGATTTGATAATGAAGAATAGCTTTCAACCTTTGTTTTTCAATCAGGTTCTCTTGATCATATCGAAATTGGATCTATTGTGCTCCAACCAACTTCATCTCTAACAAAACTCGAAGAAATCTCGGCTTCATTAGTCAAAACTGCCTCCATAAATTAATAAAAAAGGCATTGCCCCGGTTAGGGTCCTGACAAACGTTCGATAAGCATAGATGGTAATTTCTCAAGTCAATCTTTTTGAGTCTCCATCATTTTCCCCACAATCTTCTTCTTTTTTTTCACTGCGCCATTTATTTTGAGGTGACATGGTGTTGATCTTGAACAGACTGCAAACTTCTGATATCGTGCTATTGTTCAAATTTAGTGCATTATCAAATATGATCCTTTTTGGCATTCTATACCGACATATGATTTCAAGAATTTGCTGACTGTCGACTTAATGACATTGGCATATTAAGTAGCTTCCACCTACTTAGTGAAGTAACAGACGACCACACAGATGAATGATACCCGGTAAAAGTTTTTAGCGGGATCGGCCTAATGACATCCATGCCCCACATAGAGAAACTCTATGGATTCCACCGATTCTTTGTAAAGTAGGATCTTGTTCTACCATCCTTAACAAATCAGAAGATAAGCTACAGTCTTGGTCCACTTCAAAGTCCTGAAGTTCCTCTAGACACATATCTTACTCAAAAGGAGGTTTTGAGTCAATAGTAGTGTCGCTCATATCATTGATATCTGGAGACCTGTTATAGGGCTGAAAGAAGATTCGAAGAACAAAAAAATCTAAGAATATTTACTTGTATGGTATGATTATGAATGAAATGGAAACAATAAAAGAATATCTGCTCAAAGTGAGAAACAAAGACGCATTTTATTGAAATAAAGATGCTGGACATAAGTCTATTTCCCAAAAGGATTCTTATTGCTTCTAGGCTCAGAACAATAAGCGTGTTTTGGACATTACTCTGAATTGGCTCTAAAAAATACAGGGATCTTCTCCATAGTCTCATCATTCAAAACACTCCCAAGTTCGTAAGGGCAAATGCTTGATAAATTTTCTTCCTCGGCTCTTTTTTTAGATACGGCTTTAATGTTCAGATTCCCCGACATTCTCTAAGGAATTTTAACTCTTTATTATCCATTAGGCTCTGCACCAAAGCTTTGAATTCAGCGCACTCTTAGATTTCATGACCTTCTTCAACGTGAAACTCACAGTAATTCCTTATTCCTTTGGGTATCTCCTTCGTATTCTGAATGATTAATCTCATGTCTATCATTTGTTTCAAAACTCATTTCAGTGGGGTTTTTACTTCTATAACATTCCTCTTGATTTTCTTCCCCGCATATTTGATTATCGCGTTTACCTCCTTATCAACATGGTTGGGTAACTTATTTTCTACACCAGATGGATTATCAAATTTCACAATGCCCATTTTGATAAGCCTTTCAATTAACTTTTTGAAAGTAGTGCAGTTTTCTATTGAGTGTCCCGTAATTCTCGTATGGTACTCGTATTGGGCATTCGCATCGTACCATTTGGGGAACGGAGGCTGCATAGGTTCTAAGTAGAATGGAGATACTACATGGGCATCAAATAAATTTTGGTATAACTCCTTATACGTCATCGGGATGGGAGTGAACTAGAGTTTTTCTGAGTTCGGCCTCGAGTTGGATTCTTGCCTTGGGGGGCCTTGATAGCTAGTAGTCACAGCCCTCGGTTGGCCTATAGTTTTGGAATACCCTTTGTTCACATTGTTCACTTCATTTTTCTTCGGGGTTGATCTTTTAGTGCTTTCTTCCGTATCTATCTTCCCACTTCTTATCGCGCTTTCAATCATCTCTCCGGACATTATTATATCTGAAAAGCTCTTTGTAGCACTTCCCAACATATGGTTAATGAATAGGTCTTTCAGAGTGTTAATGAAAAGTATCGTGGTTTCTCTCTCCAAAAGATGTGGCTGGACTTGTGTGGCAACTTCCCTCTACCTTTGAGCATATTGCCTGAAACTTTCGTCTGAATTTTTCTTCATATTCTGTAATGTAATTCTATCAGACACCATATCTGTCACATGGCCATATTATTTCATAAAGGCCTGAGCTAGGTCTTTCCATGAATTGATTTGGGCACGATTTAGCTAGTTATACCATTTGGCCGTAGCCTCGGTCAGGCTGTCTTGCAGTGAATCAACAACTGATCGTTATTGATATATCCTGTCATCTTCCAATAGAACATTGTAATGTGAGCCTCAAGACAGCTAGTCCCATTATATTTCTCAAACTCCGGCATTTTGAACTTTAGAGGGAGCACCAGATCTGGGACCAAGCTCAAATCCTTAGCATCAATTCCATAATGGTAATCAGCACTTTCTAACGCCTTGAATTTCTCTTTTAGCCATCTGCATCGGTCTTCGAGTTGCTTTGGGAACTCCACTCTCGCCTTTCCCATTTCTGTTATATCATCAAGGTCGGGGACAACGAGATTTGCTAGATTGTCCCTGAGGTTGGAGCTTGAACCCATCGAGAAGCTTATTGGTGCCGAAGTACTGATTTGATATTGAGGTCTGATATTGATGGACACCCTTTGTAGTTGTGTTTGGGTGTTTGTTAGGGTGAAGCTTGGAGGATAAGCAGGGTCTTCATTTTCATCTCCGGTGTTGATCATAGGGCTCTTTCCTTTCTCTTGCCCCCTAGTTAGTAACTGGGTTAATTGGTTCATTATATTCCTTTCGGAATCTAGCATTTGATCCCTCATATCCTGTTGGATCTTGGCCAACTGTTCTTGCATCTGCCTTTGCAGTTGGTCCTGCATCTCCTTTTGCATTTGTTCCAATTTTTCCAACCTTTGGTCCATAGCTTTTGTTTTTTTTCGTGTGTAATAATGATATTCCAGGGTAACTACCACGATTTTAGGGTCTCTTTGTGAGATTTAATGTATATGATGCAATGCAATGTTAATGTGTAAATGAATGCAAAAAGAGACGTTGATTCTGATTCAATTCTATTAGAATAACTTTTCTAAAAAACAAATCTCTTTACATAAAACGGATATTTATACGGCCTTGTCCTCATATTCCAGGTGAAAACATCAATCATTTTCTTCATATCTGGATGTTAAGATCAAATCTCACGAACTTTCCAATGGATATCTCTACCAGTTTCTTTTTGCTCAATCCAGACTACGACCCACTGCTCACTCATCCTCGTGATATTCATTAACTTCTTTACGAAGGTCGGGATGTTAGAACAGGCCTTATCAGCTTGAGTCTTCAAACAACGAAGTAAGGTTGTGTATTTCTTCACGGACTATCACCCTTCTCTCGTTACGTTTACTCGGACCATATTCGGACGGTCGTATTGTATTCCACTTTATCAAGAAATTTATTTTCCATGACAAGCTCTCTATTTAGCAATTGAACGTGAATCAACACTTCTTTTCTATGATGAAAATGCAATGCAATCATCACAAAAAAAAAAAAGAAAACACATCAGTACAAATACATAAATAGGAAATAGAGCACCTATTTGGATGACCTTTAGGGGTTTGGTGTAGTTCTACCTAGGGTATGCTCATAGGGCTCACTATATACGGTTTGGTTCTAAAGTAAAGATACTTGAACCAGCAGATTCTTCGATCCTCACCCATTATAGGCTCATACGGACCGAGTTTAGTTCAGGGGAATACATTTCCCTATGGCTACACGGAGATGAAAATCTCACAAAGACATAGGTACGGATGTATCCCAAAAGGGATCTACTATCCCATGCGGAGGTGAAGACCTCACGAAGGACTAGCCTCTCACTCCTACTTAAAAAGGTAAGATCAAGTAGCCATGCAATGCAATATGCAGAAATACCCAAAGACACGGACCAATTAAAACAAATATGAACAAAGTGGTGAAAATTATAACAAATTCGGATGAAATGAAATGAAGGATTGTAAATTTAAAATCGAATCATCAACTTTCGACCAATAAAACAAGAATTAATCAAATCGCGGCTTGACTCTCTTATTGTTCCCCAGTGGAGTCGCCAAGCTGTCGAAACCATTTTTTTGAAAACGGGATCAACTTCAATTTTTGAAAATGAAAACGAAAAAAAAGGGGAGTCGCCACTAATCCTTTTTTATGAGGTGTGATTGGGTCACTTTGAAAAGTGGTTGTTTTTCATAAATGGTTTGATTTATTAAAAAATAATTTTGGTTTACGAAATTCAGAAAAATGGGTTTGGGAGCCGGTTACGCACGAGGAATGATTAGCACCCTCGTAACGCCCAAAATTGGTACCTAATTGATTAATTAGAGTCTTAGTGTCAAAAATTAAAAATTCGTAAAGAGTTTAAAATACGATCCCTCTTTATATTAATGTTTTTTACTTAAAAATCGTTTAGATAAATTAAAGCGTATGTCAAAGAACGACTCATCTCAAGGTAAAATGTCATATCCAGTACGTTAGGACACAACACCTCGACCCTTGAGTATAAGCTTGCCTTTTATTTTATTTAAAAATCATGTACTTTAATTTTAAAAGGATATTTAGTTATTTAGGTCAAACGAAAAGAATCGAAACCCAATATATTAGGGTACGATTTCTTGAATCTCCAAATATGAAATATTGCCTTTATTTTTAAAAAAATCCTTTTTTTATGAGTTTGAGTAAAAATCAATGTAACACAAATTTGCAGTGTATAAATCGCGATGATAATATGCGTAAATAGAATAATAATAACAAAGACGATAATGCAAATACAATAATAATAACGAATAACATGAACTTGCAGGTAAATAAAGACATAAATAAATAGATAAGCAAGTACACAATAAGATAATATATAATAAGATAATAATAATGAGAACAAAAATAAAATAAGAATGAAATGAGTAAAAATACTAAAAGGAATAATAAATGAAATAACAAAAAATATTAGTAAATGTTTAATTTAAAATTGAAAGTAGACATATAAATAAAGAAATATTAAGTAGAAAATTTTTAAAATATATATAATAATAATAAAAGAAAATAACAATACTACATTAATAATAATAATAATAATAATAATAATAATAATATGTTAATAAAAAATAGAAAATAATAATACATATAATAATAGAAAATAATAATAATAAAATAATAATAGTAATAACAATAATAATACTATTAGTTATAATAATAAAATAGAAATCATAATAGTAATAATAATAATAATGATAATAATAAATACAATAGTAATAATAATAACGGTAAATATAATAATAATATTAAATTAATTAATTTAAAAATAAAGTAGCAAAAATAACAAAAAAGAACTAAATTGAATTTAAAATAGAAGTTTGGGGCAAAATCAAAAATAAATAAAGAGGAAAAGGATCAAATTGCATGCGCGAATAACAAGGAGGGAGCACAAGGGAAATTATTCCTCCCATCCAAAACGCGCAGCTTAAGGGGGAACTAAAATGAAAACCAAAATAAATTATAGGGCACAATTAAAAAAAACTTGATTTTAAAACAAAAAAAAATGGAAGGGCTAAAAGTGTAATTAGCCCCTCCATAAAAAATATGCGGATCCTGATAGTGGGTCGGGTCAGTCGGGTCAGATCGGATCGGGTTACATGAAACAACGTCGTTTTTAGGGCGAAGGGTGCCCATCAAAACGACGTCATTTAGTGATATTATAAAACAAAATAAAATTTGAGAAAAACTCATTTTCATTCTGTGTTTCTTCAAAAAAAAAAAAAAAAAGGTTGCTCCCTTATTTCTCTTTGGGTTTAACCCAGAAATCGGCCATAGAAGCCACTGGAGGTCCACCGCCGTCTGCCGCTGCCGTTGACCACCGTATACGGCGGCATTCAAAGTAAAAAGTTTCCTCTTTTTTTATATTTTTAATATATGTATATATACATAAATAGTTTTTGTAAAATAGGAAAAATGAAAAGAAATTAGTAGATAACAATTTCTAAAAAATAAAAGAGGAGAAAAATGAAAAATAGTTAGACCTTTGCACGTTTCAGATTTTTCCCTTCAAACGTTTGCTTTTTTTTTTAATTTGTTTGGATGCTTTAAATTGCTGTTTTTTTTTTTTTGTATTCAGAAAAAATTGTATGGTGATCGTAACCCCCCCTTTTTACAATGAATATTTGTTGTTTTTTTATAGCCAAATTTACAACAGTTCTACTGTTTTTTATTTGCTGCAGGTATGGTGAACGTGCGCGTGAGGGTCGTGTGTGGTGGAAGACGTGGGTAGCGGCGGCACTAGAGAGGGGAAACCCTAGGGTTCTACTTTTCTGTTTTTAGTTTTGGGCTGTACTGGGCTAGGGTTTTTAATTTTAGGCTTTGTTTCATTGGGTTTAGGATGGTTTTTTTTTAATTGGGTTCAAACTGGCTTGGGTTCTAGTGGGTCTGAGTAGAAATTAGGCTCTACAATGTTATTTTAGGTAATTTATATATTTTTAAAGATATTTTTAAAACTTTTAATATCCATTAAATTAAAATAGTTTATATTTTATAAAATTAAAATACATTTTGTAATAATTAAATTTTATTATTTAACATTTGTGTAAATGTTAAATTTTATAATCTATATTATTAAAAGAATTTCATGCTCTTAAATTATAAAAACGTAAGTTATAAATACAATAACCAAATAGTGTAACTAGCGTATCATTTGTCTTAACCTATTAATTTGACTAACTAAACAATTATGCCTAGATATCTTAAAGCTTTCGGTTCATTTCTAGAAAATCTTTGTCATTTCTTTCGGTCCATAAGAAGTTAGAGTTCCTTTCAAAAACAAAGATAATGTTGTTATTGTCAATTTCCCGCATGACCCAACCAGACATCAAAATCGAACGAGAGTTGAAGAGGTTTTGCCAATAGACATCGTTGAAGTTTACCTATCTATTTAATATATTTTTATTATTAAATAAAATTAACCCGTACACCGCATGAGTATACATATGCATAGATATACAAACTTATAATATATATATATATATATATATACAAACCTTAATGTAAGGTTTAGACAAAAAAATGTGTTTATAATTAAATTTTGGGTTTATAATTTCATCTTTGCATACTTTATTTGTTTATATTAATATTTGTCTTCCATAATTTTTATACACGTAATATATTCAAAATATTATATATATTATATTCCAAATAATTTTATACACATTAAACTCGTGTAATGCACAAGAAAGAAAACTAATTATGAATATAATATTTTATATTTTTTGACTGATTTTGAATAAAAAGTTGAATATAATAATTTTAATTTCATTTTTTCAAAAAAAAAGTCATTTATTTCAAATTTGAATTTTAAAATGTAATAAAATCAATCTAACATTTTTTTACCATTAATCTCATTATAAGTTCGTATCATATCTATTCTTTTTTATACAATACTTATAACTATCCATAACTACTCCTACGCTGACAATAATATCGATATCAATTGAGTTAAGACTCAGTTAACAAATCAAATATTCATCCAAAATCAAATATCAATTCACTAGTGATAAAGTAGTTATCAATCTATTTATTTTATTAACATTTTTTTTGAAAATTTTGTATTACTTATTTAATTAAACATCAAAATATTTCTTTTTCGGTAGAATAAAAATCTTTAATAATTTATCAAATACGCTCTTAATCTAAAATAGAAAATCATTCAAGTTCTTTTTCGGTTTGTAGATTTTAATATTTGAAGTTGTTTTGTAATAAAAAATTAAATTATAAAAAAGTCCAATAATTATTTGTAAGTAGATAAGTGACGAAAATATAAATTTGTTAATAATTTATTCACGGTTTAGCCAAAAGTGAAAGAAAAGCCCACACATCCATCCAATAGGAACCAACATATCCAAAGGCTGTTTTGAGAGGTGGCTGCTTCCTCTTCTTCACATAGTCATCCAAACCTCAAGAACCATGGCAGTGGCAATGGCGATGAATTCAGTTTCATTGAACTGGGTTCCACCTTCCTTTACAAAGAAGGTTCTTCTTATTCTTTCCATTACCTTCATCTGTTTTATTTCTCTCAAACTTGATTCTATTTAATCGTTTCTATTTTGCAGGCAAATTATGTGACACACTCCACTGAGCTAGCCCCACCATCTGCTTTTTCTTCGCAAAACTCACTCACGTACACCAAAGAAACCATTTCCAATGAAGAAAGTAAGATAAACCCATTCATAATTTTTCATTACTAACTCAATCACATGGCATTTACCTTTGCTTCAATTTCAGACAATTGCAAGAGAAGACTGTTGCTGTTGGGTGTTGGAGCTATTACAGCTAATTTACTCCCTGCAAATTCCCTTCTTGCAGAAGGTAATGTATAAATCATTTTATAGCCTTAATTTTCGTAAATAATTTTTGTAACCTTTTTTTTTTCTTTCTCTTGTTTTTGGTCATTTGACAGATATACCACAAAACTATCGAGCTTTTGTTGACATTCCAGATGGGTATTCTTATTACTACCCATCAGATTGGAGGGTAAGTTGGTTTTCTTTTCTTTCTCTTTTTTTTTTGTAACATGGATCCAAATAGAGCGACCATAACGTGATGTTATGATTTTTAAATGACTGCATGACCAAAAATACGGTCCTGGTTTTTGTAAGGAATTTGATTTTAGGGGACATGATTCAGCATTCAAAGACAGGTTTCTTCAACTGCAAAATGTAAGGGTGAGATTCATACCAACTGATAAGCAAGACATCCATGAGCTGGGGCCAATAGAAGAGGTAAAAAAGAAAATTGGATATTGGTTTCCTTCACTCTTTTATCAAGGGAAAAACAGAAATAGGGGGTTTTACTAAGTTTTGATTTGTTTACAGGTTGTTTACAATTTGGTGAATCATGTTTATGCTGCACCAAATCAAATGGTCAATATACTTGATATGCAAGAGGTTTGTTCATAATAAATACAACTTTTATTTGGGTTGTTAAATTAATGAGAAAAGAGTCTGACATGTTTTGAAAAAAATGCAGAGAACAAGTGATGGGAAAAACTATTATACCTTTGAATATGAACTCACCTCTCCAAACTATGCTAGTGCTTCCTTTGCAACAATAGCTATTGGAAATGGTAAATTCTATTTACCCGGATTCTTCATTTCTGTTAAATTTTCTCATGGACTTGTATTTTTGTTACTTACAGGGAGATATTACACACTGGTTGTTGGAGCACTTGAAAGACGGTGGAGAAGGCTTCGAAACAAGCTGAAAGTGGTGGCCGACTCCTTCAGGGTGCTTGACATCTGAAGACCCCCCAACTTACCTTTTCATTGTATATAAACCCCGAAACATACCATTGGTTTTGTTTTAGTTGAGCATCATCATCAACCTTAATTATTTATCCTTCTTCTTCCATTATTGCGTACCATTATTTCTTCAATTTTGTGATTGAGGCTACCACGAAGCATCACCGTGTATTCTTGCATCTCCTCGACATGATACGAGCAACACTAAAATAATACGATTGCAGATAATCGGATCTATTTCGTGAACATGAAATGCTTTTGCAAAGTGTGAAATATAGAAAAAGAGGTTCACCTGAACATTTATTTACAGGGATTACAGCAATTTTTACCTTCTAAGCTTTCTTTAAGTAATCAAAAGTTGAAAATTTTACAACTAAAGTACATACACAGCATTCAAGCTTTGGAGAGATCAGAGTTGCAAAATTTCATAGAAACGAGGGGGAAAACCTGAAAATCCCACAAACACACCTAAATGCATATCAACCTTTCTTCCTGAACAATAAACAAAATTTAATATACCTTGGAGGCAAAACACAGCCTTAATCTAATGCCTGCTTTCCCCTGTAAAGAATATGTGGATCTATCCCTCAAAAGCTACCCGAATTCCGAAACCCCTAATTCTGAATTGTCATGCTCGTGAATGGTGAGTAACTATGTATTGACAAGTACCAGACAGAAAAGTAGGGGAAGTGAGCCACACTCTACCTTTACACAATGTAACTACAGCTACTGATCTACCTACCCACTGGAGTAAACATTGTTACGATGCTTCAACAATCCGGACATGCTCTTGGTTTACCCACTCGTAGAGAACATCTTTACAAACTGCATCATCCCCATTTTCCCTTCTGATTTGGGAATTTTTTCAACCGGGAGAAGTGAAGCTTACAGATTGGTCAGAGTTCCAGCAATTCAAACGAGTGAAATGAGTAATATACAGAAGAACTGATGCAAGTCACAATCAATTGCAAAGTCAACCTAAACCAGCCGATGCTGACGCAAACCTTTCCCGAAATGAGGTTGTGTTAAACGAACATACAGGCCATTTTTTGCTAACAAAGAATCATGTGTCCCTTCCTCAACAATTCGACCACCGTTAAGTACTACAATATTGTCAACATGCTTCATCATTGCAGCTCTATGGGCTATCAAAATGGTTGTTTTGTTTCCCATTATCAATGTGTCAAGTGCCTCCTGCACCACTCGGCTTGACTCAGATTCGATGGACGAGCTAGCTTCATCCAATAATAAGATGGGAGCATTCTTCAGCACCACTCGAGCAATAGCAATTCTTTGTTTCTGTCCTGGGGTCAAATCCACACCCCTCATACCCACATGTGTATCGTAACCATGAGGTAAGCTGCTGATAAAATGGTGAGCATTAGCTATTCTCGCAGCCTCTTTCATCTCGGATTCGCTAGCGTTGTGCCTTGCATATATAATGTTTTCCCGGATTGTAGTCGAGAAAATAATTGGCTCCTGTTGAACAAGACCTAAGTGGTTCCTCAACCACCTCAAATTGTAGAGCTTCAAATCCCGTCCATCAAGTAGAATCTGACCTGCAACTGGATCATAAAACCTCTCTATTAGAGATATTATGGTACTCTTCCCAGATCTTGAAACTCCAACAATGGCTACAGTTTGTCCCCCATTAACTTTAAGACTGAAATTGCTCAATACCAACATTTCTGGACGTGTGGGATAGCAGAAATCAACATTTTTCAGCTCAATGCTTCCATAGACGTTCGGTGGCTTCAATGCTGAGTTTTCATCTGGCTCAATTTTAGGGACTCGGTCAATAATTTCAAAAACTGAAGTGAGAGATTTCCGCCTTTTAAGTATGTATGGTGCCAATCCAAATGGCTCCACCAGTGCAAAAGTTGCAAAAGAGAAAACAATGTACTCCTTGAGAGCTGTAGGCAGATCTATATAGCGTCTATTAACAGAGAGTGCAGTGTACCAAAGGAGCAGAGCATTGCAGGCAAAAAGAAGAAACTGTGAAAAGCCAAATGCAAACCCTATTGCCATTCCATGAAAGAAACTCTGTTTCAATATTTTCTTCAACTGTAGCCTGTAGAGGTCCATTACCTTATTACCAGCACAAAATGCTACAACAGTGTAAATGTTCCTCACTGCATCCTCGAGGACCAATGATGCCTTCCTATGCATCTCCTGGATTCCCTTTGAAAATCCAGCGAGCCATAATTTCTGCAACATTTAAGTAGGCAACTATTAAGAAATTTGGATAAGGACAATCTTCCCTCCAAATTCAGTAACAAATGAAAAGGCAAAAGTATAGAGGAGAAAAAGAAGAAAAGACAATACATGGAACAGGAAAATTTAAGAAGCACAAAAATCCAGAAGCTCCCATGTTTTCTCGATAATGAAGTAAATAATAAATATATATGTATATATGTGTGGATACATATATGCAAACCTGTGCAAAAGCAGAGACAGCTAAGACTGGAAGGGTTGCAAATGCCACAAGTGCCAACCGCCAATGTAGCAACATCCCAATTAGTATAGCAACAATAACAGCAGCACTATCCTGTATAAATATTGAAAGCCGATTGCTAAAAGCAGCCCTTACAAATGTAGCATCATTTGCCAATCGCATGGACAAGTTATCAGGGCTATTCTCTTCGTTATCAAACCATCCGATTTCGTTCCGCAGCATTGCTGTCACATGACAGACAAAACAAGCTAAACAATATGCATAAAATTCAGCATTCAAAAAAATTTGGAGTATTAATTTCTAGATTCAGATACCTGAGAACATCATTCTGCGCACCCGTTCAGTCATTTTCTCCCCCATAATGCCAAAGTAGAAGTGTTGCAAGAAGTTGGCAACAACAGTCACTATACCCATACAGGCAATTATCAAACACCACCTGTCTACTTCATCTTGTAAATGATGTTCCAGACGCCTATAATATGCCGTTACTATCAGTGCAATAACATATGCAAGAAGTGGATTGAAAGAGCCAAAGATTGCTGCACCAATGCTTCCCAAGACAGCATAGAGCCACTCTGCAAAACTAAGCTGTGCCAACCTCCAAAATGACGGAACTTCCCCATGATGCACATCCTTTGCTTCCTTAACTTCCATTGGGATATCATCAGAGTAACTGAGAGGCCGACTAAAAGTCTGAGAATGTGAACGTTCATTTTTAGGATCAGATGTCAGAAGGGGTGATACAGGAGATTCTGGGTCCGAATCATTTGGTTTCTGCTGCTGGGCAGACTGAACATCAAGTTTAGGCAACTCTGGAAGTCTCCTTTCAAAACTATCCTGCCTCCTAATTGATGGTTCCTTATCACCAGCATCCACTGGTAAGCCATTTTCCAGCATCTTCTCTGGTGGTGGACTATGAGCTTTAGGTGATTCTTGTGAGTTAAAAGCACCATCTTGGGGCCGAAATATACCATGAACTCTTTGGAGAGAAGGTGATTTGACAAACTTTGGAGATGAAGCTTCTTGAAAGCTGTGAACCGATGAAGAATCCTTTTCAATTTGGAATGTTGACGTCTCCTTGTAACTCCTAACTGGCATCCTGAAAGAAAATAGAAAATAAACCATTATAGAAATAAAAGAGCATCCTTTTTCAATCAAAGAAAAACCACTAACAAGTAATTAGAATTCCAAACATATGATTTAAGCCTTCTTAGTAAAGCACCTATAGACCTAATTACCTCCTTGGAAGTTTTGCAGCCTCCTCACATCTGAGGAGCTCAGCATACAACCCGTCAAGGGCTAGTAACTCATCATGTGTACCCATTTCAACCAGCTGACCCTCCTCCATCACAGCTATGTAATCAACATTTCTTATGAGACAAAGCTGCCGAGCTATTATTATAGTTGAACGCCCCAACATGAGGAGATCTAGAGCTTCCTGAACAGTTCTTTCAGCTTCAAAATCAAGTCCACCAGTAACTTCGTCAAGCAGAAGGACTGTTGGGTTCAAAAGCACCGCTCTAGCAATAGAAAGTTTGATTTTCTGTTCTTCCGTTAATGCTAAGCCAGCCCTCCCCACCTTAAATTCATAGAAAATGGTCTCAACAAAATGTGCAGCAAATGAGAAATAATCAAAATGGTAAGATGTTTCACCTGTGTCTCATACCCTCTCTCAAGTGAACTAATGAAAGTATGTGCCCTTGCTATTTTTGCAGCTTCTTCAATCTGATCAAATGTAGCATCTCGCCCATAAGCAATATTATCTTTTATGCTCAAACTAAGCAAGGCGGGTTCCTGAGTAACGAGTCCTATTTGGCTTCTCAGCCACTCCAGCTTTAGGTTTTTAATATTCTCTCCATCTAGAAGAACTTCCCCTGCATGATGAAAAATAAAATCATTTAAGAATCATGAAGGTTGACTGACCACCCAGCAATGATTTCAAAACTTCAAATAACATGACACTGCAATTTGAAATATAAAATCATATGGCCATCGTACCTAATGTAGGATCATAAAACCGTTCCATGAGTGGGATAATACTGCTTTTCCCAGAGCCATTTCTACCAACAAGTGCCACAGCCTTTTTAGCAGGTACAGTGAGATAAAAGCCACTCAGTATAGGAATTTCAGGTCGAGATAGATAACTAAAATACACATTCCTAAATTCAATATTTCCTTGAATGGAAGCTAGGATGTTTCCCTCCTGGTTCAAACCAGAGGATGAACGGCTAATCATCTCAAAAAGTCTAAAAGCAGCAATTCGACCTTGATCAAAGGAATAGAAATTTGTAGCAGCTTGATTCAGCCCACTGTACAGCAAAGAAAGGATCAGTAAGTCGGTAGAGATTAAATGGAGCAGGAAAAAAGAGGAAGAAAATAGATGCTTACAGGCCACTTAAAATTACAGCAAAAAGAGCTGCTACGATTTCACCACCATGAGCTTTGTGATTTGTGACAAGGAACCTTCCAACCCAAAGTTGTAAGGCACAAGAACATATCGCAAGCCCATATGTAAATCCAAGCCCAAGCCCTTGCACAAGACTAATCAATATACCATATCTCAAAGTGGCTTGTAACGAGGTTGCATAAGAATATTTGGCTAAAGTTTCATTTGTAAATGCATACAAGGTCCTGACATAAGAGACTGCCTGCAAATAACAAGAACTCTATGTATATTAGCATCACTTCCACACTGTGATTCTATGTAGAAAGTGAAGTTCAAGTAAGAAACCAAAAAACCGTGTCACCATTTCAAGAAATTCGACAAAACACAAAAAGGCATCATATTTTAATCAAGTTCCATCTACATCTTAGATTCACCTTTTTGCTACAGAAAGCAGAAGGCAGGTTCAAATGAAATTTAAATAAAATTGTTTTAGCTACTATAGAAACTGCAAATGAGCTTTTGCAAGTTAAAAGCAGAGGCCAAAAATTTGGATCTTTGGACAAGAACCTCTACAGAAAAGCTAATTGACAGGTTTGATAGAAACTCCAAATAAACAAAAGATGATGTGTATATACACATATATGTATATATAAAATTTTTTAGCCCCAATAAAAGTATTCAGTTAATTCAAGTTAATTCAATTTGACAACAATTGTCAAAAGCAAGCAGCAATTTTTCCCACAATGCCATCTGGCCAAACACTCATAAAAATAAGCATCTAAAGCTCCCTAAAAATATTATATCAAGTAAGCATTGGTAAGAAACTTTGCCATCATTTCTGTTTTAAATACAACTAACTAGCAAAGCTTAGTTTAGTACTCCACTCCTGAAGTGATCACACATTTCCAAAGAACATAACCATAGGTCACTTGAATTAGCAGCCAATTCAAACAATAACTGCATTTTTAGACCAACATATATCATTTGGACAAGTCATTCTAAACAAATATTAAGCAAGTAGCCAAATTTTCATTCACTAGAGATCGATATTAACAAAAATAAGTCAGGAGGAGAAAGAGAGAGAGAAACCTGTTCAGCAATGCTAGCTGCCTCAGCATAAGCATCTTGAATATTCTCAGCAAGCCTGTGAAGAAATATATTGGATATGCCTCCAGCAGCAACAATGAACGGACCAGTAGCCAGAGTTATGAGTGCAATTTGCCAACAGTTGACAAAACCAATAATTAGACCACCGAAAAATGTAGCCATGTTATGAATGTAATTCCCAACCTGTATCATCAAAGGAATACTAGGATTAGAGCAGACATATGTAACAAAATCCAACCCAAGATTAAGTTAAATTACAAAAGGGAAGAACCACAGGTGAAGCAACATGTGGCTGAACGTACTTTTTCACTAAGAGCAGACTGGATGAGCAGCACATCACTCAATACTTGGCTCACTATGTCTCCATTATTCCCATAAGTATCAAAAAAGCTCATATCTTGGTTCAATAATACTTGAACATATCTTGACCTAATAACAGCAGTCTGTCGCTCTCCCGTCAGAATCCAGCATGAAACCTCTATTTCACAGAACAAAGTCAGCAAAAAAAAAAAAGCAGAAAAGTTGCACCAGTCAGAAGAAAACAAAAATGAAGCACTAACTGATTTGGATATGAACCAACCTACCTATCCAGCCAGCAGCGAAAACACCCGCAGCAATATAAACAATAGTTAAAGAAAGCTGCAGAACAAGAATGAACTAGTTGGTGACACGTGCAATTACAAAACAGCAGGCCCTCAAGGAAACTAAAAATTATAGTTGATTATAGCAAGCAAAAAGCAGATAAACTAAACAGAAATTCAAGAGTCAAAACACAATTTTTCTTTTGTCCATGTGATTTGCACTTATATTAATAATTAATATCTTTAAGAATAAAAACAACCTAGAGTTAACCTAGTAGAAAGCAAGTTTGTAAATCCTCATAGTAACGATTAAAAACAAATATTGTTCACAAACAAGCAGAGAATACTTATATATACTCAATTTACATGCATGAATATGAAGACATCTACATGAGAGAGAGAAAGCAAGTGAGTGCCTAATTAACTTGAAGCACCAGTAGAATTTAACTAGTACTGCAACCAAAATCCGGTGGTTTGATTTGAAATTAACCAAGTCATTGCATTAACAATTCCTTTCTTTATGTAGTTCACTATCCATCCAATCCCCGTCCCTTCCTTTTACCCTTCCACAAATGTACAAGTCTCAACTGATCTAAAATAAATCACATCCTTCACTTTGGAATAATATGCTAAATATTCCATAGTGGTGTCTAGCATTTCCAATGTGAAAGAAATACCCTGCCACAACCTAGAGGGAAGAAAATGAAGTTAAAACATCCACCCATAATATCAAAACAGCAATGCCCTATGGTAAGAGTCCCATACAAGAAATAACCATTAATCTCAAATAACAAAGATTACCAATATAACATGCTCTTTTACATCAGAAATGTTTCCAGACAATTAACTTCAAAGCTAAATCTCAGCCACCATCCCCTCAAGCTTGATGTGAAATACTGACCTCAATTAGGTGTCAAGTAGTAAACAACAATCCATGAATATCCTAACACTACCATTCTGTAACTAAATAAACCAAGTCGAATATGTAAAACTAATAAAACAGCTCCCTTCATTGTATTTGCCACCTAAAATAGAAACAAGTAATACTCAAACTTTCGCCTTTAATATTGAATCATAAAAATTACGCCCCACCCCCCCCCCACCCCCCAAAAAAAAAAAAAACACCAAAGTTTCTGCCATTTGCAAACCCCAGAAACCTAAAAGCCACAACTTCAGGTACCTTGCCATTTCCAAAACACGTTCTCAAGAATCAAACAAATATATAAGAAAGAAACAAACAAACAAAATAGCAAAGGAATTGCTTAAATTCAGAATCAAAGGTTCCATCTCCCCTAATTTTCGAAGCTTTCTAAAACTAAAACATAATAGTTAACTAAATTCCCAAAAGTTTGGAAAAAAGAAACTATAAAATCCAAACATTTTGTTACACAAAAGTCATCAGTACTTCACTCTAATTATCGAAATTATTAACTAAAGAACTAGCCAAAACTTTTAAAATCCCTCCCCAAAAAGGGTAAGGTTTTTACTTACTAAAAAACACACTAACCTCTTTGAACCTCTCAAACTGCTCATCCATTCTGTCTTGCCCCTGTTCTGGTGGTCCAATTCCAAGAACCTGAATGATCTTCGCAAAATAATGTAAGTAAACAACAAGAGCAGTCCCATGAGCTGCAGCAGCAAGGGATCCAACGATCATGAGAACCCAATCAAGCCTGTCAGCACAGGCAAACAATCCAGAGAAGGGCACAGCGGCAGGGGGCGGTTCGATCTCTTCTTCCTCTTCCATCTCTTCCTCCGCCTCCACCTGTGCCGCTTCACCAGCAGCTTCCGCTGTTGTATCCAAGTACGGAGACGGCGATTCCGGCGGCTCCGAAACCTCCGAGACTGGTGTCAAAGGTTGTATGTGGGGTGGTGACCACCCAAATAAACCTCTTGATACCATCATCTTTAACGAAAACCCAAACCCTAACCCTAACTATCTTTTTCTTCTCAAAATTTAGCAGAAATTTCAAGCGGATCTGCTAAATTAAGAGAGTGATTTTTAAAAAAATCAGATAGTTTCCTCGTTGGGTAAAAGTTGGGGGGTTTTTATTTAATTTGGTTTTTCAAGTTAAAATGACGACCAGGTCAATAAAGGCAGATGAGAAACAAGAAAAATGGAGACAGCCATAATGAAAAGGAAAATAATATATTATTTTTATTATTAATTTATTTATTTATTTTACTCATATTTCCTTTATATGATAAAATACTTAAAATTCTCTATAGCCTCGTAAATATGAAAATAATCGAATTAAAATTCAATAGCTATTAAACTATTATTTTTATATAATACTTAATTAATTATTATTAAATTAATTTTAAAATTTACAATATAAATACAAAACATCAACATAAACAATACAATCATAAATATATATAAATGATAAAATCAAATACAAAAAATAAATAAACAAATAATTAAATAAAATCTAGGCACGCATAATTAAAATTAAAAGTTTAATTATAAAAATATTCGAATCTAAATATTTAAATATTAAAATAATCATACATAATAAAACTCAACAACAGAGGATTTTATTATTAAATTCATTTTTATTTTTTGGTTGTTGATGATGCTATATATTTTCAACGGTCAAGTGCCGGCCGGAATTTTTTATAAAAATTATATTCCATCATATAATATATATTAGGTTAACTCAACCAATCAACATAATTTACGTAAATTTTTTCCTTAAAAAATTTACTGAAGTGAGTTTAATAATTAATTATTCACATTTTTATATATTATTTTATTTATTGTATTATTTTTTTCCTTTTTTTATGTATTATTATTTTTTTAATTTATGTTTTCCTTTTTATATTTTATTTTAAAAGATATTTTTATTGTTCATTTTCAGTTTATTTTTTTACAAATAAATAAAAAAAAGGAAACCGTAGTTCGTATATTTAA
The DNA here is from genome assembly GCA_020496765.1 of Gossypium stocksii. Lineage (NCBI taxonomy): Eukaryota > Viridiplantae > Streptophyta > Magnoliopsida > Malvales > Malvaceae > Gossypium > Gossypium stocksii. The sequence goes on along the minus strand of CM035631.1, from coordinate 17,515,571 downwards.
TTTAATTTTAATTAATTAATTAATTATTAAAATATAATAATTTACATTACTTTCTTTTTCTTTATAATCTTTAAAAAATAAATTATTTATGGAATATAATTTTTACAATTAAGAATATGTTTTGTTTTTATACTCATTTTATTTATTTTATAATTAAATTGGTTCAAATAAAATTTATATTAACTAGATTGTTATTGCTCAAAAATTAAATATGTTTTATTAGTTCATTAAAAGATTTTAAATAAGCGAAAATTAATATTTTCGGTGCTTCACTTTTTAAGCGTGTTTGGTAATCCCTAATAGAAAAAAGAAGCAGCTAAAATCATAAAAAAAATTATATTTAACAGTTTCTTAAAAAACAAGTGGCACATTTGTGTTTTTTATTTAATTTTTATAGTTTCTTAAAAGATAATTTTAATAATTAAATTTAATGTTTTTACATTTTAAATTTAATCTTAATTTTTAATTATATTTTAAATTTAAAATAAAAATGTTATCTTTTTTACTTATTTTTTATAAAAATAAAAATATTTCAGGTGTGGGCTCGAACCTATTGAATCAAAATACAGAACTAAAAAAAGTTTTTTTAGGTGAAAACAAAAATTTTCTCTTCTTTAATAGAAATCGATAAAATTATTATTATGAAAAATATGTTTATAAGTTGAGAATAAATTCTCTCTATTTTTCAATAGAGTAACAATCTCTTAAAAGTTGTGTTAATAACTCTACCGGTGTCATCTATTTATAGAAAAAGAAAGTAGAACCCTTATAGAGTTGTAGAAGTTTATTTTAAATAGAAAAACAACATCCTATTTAGAGTAGAAGAGAGGTGAACAACTCACTCTTATATTTCTATTAGAGTTGCTGCCCCTTCATGTTATATGAGAGGTTTTGGGTATCTCTCACATTGCTTCCAATTACAATTACTTCCTAGGTCTTTTTAACCTAGTACTCTGTAATATGATCTAACCAGATTCAATTTTTCTATTTCCCAAAATAAACTTTAATATCTACATATTAAATAATTTTTTCACCCCAATTTTACTCCAGTAAAATTTTGATAAAATTTTGACGATTTTACCCCTATTAAAATTTCGATAAAATTTATTCAATATGTCACAATTCAACATGTCCACTATGGCAATGATTTATTTTCATTTTCAAGCTTCAAAATAGTCCAAAAAACATAAACTCATTCTCCCATCATTTTTAAGTAATCCTATACAGAATTGCAAATTTCCACTGTTATGAATGACGTTACATACTACAAAAGTCGTACACCCAATGCACCAGTTTTCGATTCCTTATCTATTTGAACCCATACTTTTACTTACATTAAAATGTACGAGTCACGCATACATAGTCCGCCATCCACTCAGGATTTAGGTATGTCACACTGTAAACATCACAATTGAATAAACTCATACACAAATTTAGGATCTATTCTGCTTGGGTCCTGTCTAATGTATTGCCAATCCAGTCAGTCACATCTATGTCTCTATCTTCTAGGAGTCATTTACTGCGATGCCTAAGACAAGGCATCTCCTAAATTGGACTTGATAGGTGAAATATTAGTCTTTTAGTCGGTCTGCTCATTTCTGATTTGACTAAGGACATATTTAGGTTTGTCTACTAATACAAGTTGTCTTTTCATATTACGATCTGACCATGTAATACTGCTTAGTATTAGTTAAATATTAGACAACTAATGAGCAACATTTGCTTCTATTTTACTTTGTGTGCAAAAACCATTTGAAGATAATAATACAAAGTATATTAATCGAAATCAATGAATTTGTTTTATTAACAAATTTGTTCTAATAACACCACATAGATGGTCAATAGTGGTCAACGTCAATCAACGATGATCAACAGCCGGTCAATAGCGAGTCAAATTCAAAGGTGTTTTAATTTAAATTTAACATTTTTATTTAAAATAAACTTAATTACCACGTGGCACATTTGTGATTGGTCTGATGTGCCATGTGGCACATTATGATTGGCATCATGTGGCACATAGATAAAAGGTGTGGACAATTTTACATATACTTATCATATTTATATATTTTATCTTAATCATATTTAAAAATTTATTATATTTATATAAATTTCTTTTCATAATATATTTATATAAATTTGAAATGCAAAAAATTTGTATAAATTTGTCTTTGGATATTTGTACATACTTATGTCATATTTATATTATTGAGTAAATTACATTAGTAGTCACCTAATTATTAGTAAATTTTTTTGGCCACTCAATTATGAAAATTATAAAATGGTCACTTAACTATTAATATTTTTTTTAGTCACCCAACTATAAAAAGTTACAAAATGGTCATTCAACTATTCAATTTTGCCTTCTTTGGTCACCAGATGGCAAATGGATTTAGCTTTTAAAATTGGCATAATAGCAACTTTAACCCTCAATATTAATATATTACGTCAATTTAGTCTCGATTCTAAAAAATCTAACCCCCAACATTTACACATTGTGTAAGTTGGTCTTTTTTGTAGTTTTATTTTTCTTTGTGTAATTTGGTCTTGATTCTAAAAACCAAGTTTATCAACTAAATTTGATTGAAAATCTAATGTCATAAAGAAAAGTAAATCTGCAAAACAAAAAAAAAGACCAAATTACACAAAGTATAAATGTTAAGGGTTAATTTTTTAAAATTAAAATTAAATTGACATAATTTATAAATGTTGATGGTTAAAGTTGCTATTATATTAATTTTAAAAATTGCCATCGTTAGTCAGCGGGTGAAAAAAGAGAGAGACAAAAATGAATAGTTGGGTGTCTATTTTGTCATTTTTTATAGATAAGTGACAAAGAAAAAGAAATTCATTAACAGTTGGGTGATCATTTTGTAATTTTTAATAGTTAGATGATAAAAAAAGAAATTTATTAATAGTTGGATGACTACTAATACAATTTACCCTAAATTATTTTATAGTATTATATTTTAATTAATTTTATCCTTATTGATAACATATGAATTACGAAGTGCATTTTTTGCCTCGTAGACAGACAGAAAGAGAGGGAAAAGAAAGCTGGTTTCCAAGCGTTGAAAAACAAAGAGTGGTAAGGATAGATTGGGAGACAAACAAAATCTAAAGAAATACCAACTTTTACACAAAACCTGGCTTAGAAAAAATGGTTCAACTAATTCCTACAACTTTTCTTCCTTCACTTCAAATCTATTTTTAAATTAGATTATGTTATTTCAATAATATTATATTGTGTTTAGTTCAGCGGTAGAAAAAGAAGAAGAGAAAAACCTTGAAAATATCGGTTAATGAATTTAGAGAAAATAAATTATTAGTTTTTTTTAAGATAATGATATTTTAGGTTATTACAAAATATTTAATACTACGGTCTTGAAATCGGATCAGATTAATTGGTTGTGTTGAAAATTAATGATCCAATCAGTTCAACCGATATAAAAGTTTTGGAAGAAGATTGAGTCGACACAAATTTGGTAGAACCAAGTACAAGATCAATGAAAAAATAGTTTGAATTAGATTTAAATTTGTTTAAATATTTAATTTAATTTTTATACTTTATACAATAGATGCTTATATATCATTTTTATTAATTTTTTAATATTTATTATTTTATAATAATTAAATCGATGATTGAACTAATTGGATTGAAAATTAATAGTTTAAATTGACTTGACACATCTGATTTCTAAAACATTGTGTGATCATGAGTTTAAAAATAATAATTTCACAAATAAGTTTAACAAATTGTTATATATCAATTTTTCTAAATGTAACACTTGGTAACTCTTTTTCTTTTCTTTTTTTTGAACTTAGAAAAATAAGTAAAGTTCTTGTAAAAAATAAGACCTCTCTAAATTAAGCAAAAATTATTCCTTCTCTTATTTAAAAATAAGTTATAGGAGTGACTATTAAATGTAACACCCCTAACTTGTCTCCCTCGTCGGATTAAGGTTACAGAGCATTATTGTACAAATTAGAACAATACAATCATTTAACATTAATTATTTATAAATCATTACCAATCTAACAAACATACACATTGGGCCTTAAACCGAGCTTTCGGGACCCTAAAAATAGTTTAGAAACAATTCAAAAATTTCGAGAAAAAGTTGAAAACTTTGAAAACAGGGGTCACGCGGCTGTGTGACATAGCTCAGACCGTGTAGTGCTTGAAAAAAGGGACACACAGCTGTGTCCCGGCCCATGTCTTAAATCGTGTAACTCTCTGAGTTAGGTCACATGGCCGTGTCGCAGGCCATGTGCCAGATCGTGTTACTTTCTAACTTGTGACACACAGTCGTGTCGTAGGCTGTGTGCTAAACCGTGTAACTCACTAACTTGAAATAATAAGTGACACATGACCATGTAGCCAGGCCGTGTGACAACCTGTGTCCCAGGCCATGTACTCCACAATTTGACCCTAAAAACAAGCCATTTTAAGTCCAAAACTTAATCAATCATTCACTCTATTTATGCACACAAACAATAGACCAAAACACCTTCAAATACACATAAATATACCAATTCAATCAACCTAATTCTTCTAACTAATATGCCATCCAAAGTCACCTCATTTATACTAAAACAACTTTAACCAAAACAAGGCAATATTGCCCCATTTCAAGCACAAAACCTAATTCATTTAACTACTTAAAGATATCAATTGTAACCATTCACGTGTCATCATAAACATACTAAAAGGGCCATATATTACAAGTACTTAAAAATGACCAAAAGACTTAAACTTGCCTAAGAATTATAAGTCTAACATACAAAATAGATACTCATACCAAGTTGATCACTAGCATATTCAACAACTACCGTTACACAGAAGCCCTATACATGTCATTTATAACCTTTGTCAAAATAACTCAAAAACTACTAAAGTGCTTGCTAGATAATGTGATAGATCTCTGACAAGCTTTCAACCAATCGAGCTTCCAATAATCTAAGAACAAAGGAAAAATAACTACGTAAGCAACTAGTGCTTAAAAATAACTACGTAAGCAACTAGTGCTTAGTAAGCTTGTATAAACTCAAACATAACTTACCATTCTTAAGCTCAATTTATAAATTATACATAACATCATTACCAAGATCATAGGCTTAGTAAAATCATATATAAGCACTATAAAACTCACAAGTTAGTAAGTTCATACATGATACATAAGTTCAACCATATCATAAGTAGATTTTCCATGTACAAGTCATTCATCACATACTTATTTTTTTACATTAACATTATTTGTATTTATCAAATTTACCTTTTCAATAGATTAAGATCAAACATTCATCTGAATACATACCTTGCCATCTACCTTTAATTACCCGTTGAACCATCTAGAATTGCATTAGATACTCGGGAATGCTCACACATAGTGTGCCTTTCCATTTAACCACAACCTTTCCTTTTAATTAATGCTCACATGAGCTGTAAAATGGACCTACTCACACAAGTTGTAGGTCGAAATATTAGCTACATGATGTTGCTCACACAAGCTATGGAGAATCCATAACAAATGCAGGACCTCAGCCATCGGTAGGACATTCAAAACCAACACCTGAAACAGGAAATCCCTAATGACATGTCATTCGTATCCTAAGAATTCTTAAGGTTCAAACGGGATCATTTATCCGTCAATTAACCAAAACATCGATATATTCATATAATCAAGTTAGTTTATACTAACATAATATAATTGATAATTAATCAAATTATCATTATTAAGATTATAATTCATACGAACTTACCTCAATAACATTAGTCGCAAAAGTAGAGTTGAAGATTAATCTAAAGCTTTCGCCTTTCCTCGATTTAAGTCTAGTTGTTGTTTATCTTGAAATGCAAGCTCTTGAATTAGCCGAACCTTAAAGCTATAGAAATGGTGATTTTTTTCTTAAAATTCGATGGAGAAGACAACTAATGAATATGATACTAATTTGTTTTATTTTAGTTTAACATTTATTTATTAAATTACTTATTTATCCTTAGTTTATTAATTACAAAATGACAAAAATAAACCCATAATTGTCTATTAACCTTTCATATGGTATAAATATCATCTAAGTACATTAATTTTCATTTCAGTAGCCATTCAATCTATTTAACTAATAGAACTAAACTTTTGCACCTTTTACAATTCAGTCCTTTTTACCTAATTAACCATTTAAACTTTAAAATTTCTTAACGAAAATTTAATATTACCTTAAATTAACCTTATAGACATTAAATAAACATTAAATATTTATTCACTCATTGAAATTTAGGTGCACATGGCCTGGGACACATTCTGTCACATGACTGTGTGTCACACATGGGCGTGTGCCCTGAGCGTGTTGAAATATAATATATGTGTAATTTTCACACGGCCTACGACACGACCTTGTGACCAAAGTCAGCGAGTTACACTGGTTGAGACACAACCGTGTGTCTGAAGTCAGTGAGTTACACGGGCAGAGACATAGGTTGGGACACGGTCGTGTGTCCCAATTTTGAAAGTGTAACACCCTTAACCCGTATCTATCGCCGACTAGGGTTAAGAGGCATTACCGAGCCATTCACATCAATATACAAACATTTCATATAAATTGATCATATATCATTTTATCACATTCATTCATAAACACAATGTCCCTTATGATGGTCTACAAGACCTTAAAACATGTTTAGAAGTGGTTCGGGACAAAACCGATCACACACAAAAATTTTTAAAACTTAGAAAAATTTTCTAACTTTTAATCGTCACACGCCCGTAAGGACAGGTCATGTGCCTCACACAGCCACCAGACACGCTCGTATCACAGGCCGTGTAGAAATAGGGCATACATACTGACATGGGTCACACGGCCGACCGCATGTCTGTATGCCTGGCTGTGTGAAAACTAGAGGGTATACTGATTTAGGTCACACGGTCAGTCACACGCCTATGTCCAGCCAGTATGCCTATTCGAAATGGCCTCACATGCTCGTGTCTGGGCCGTGTGCTCGGCCTACCAAACTTGTAAGGTATACTGACTTGGCCACACAGCCAGTCACATGCCCGTGTGTCTAGCCCGTGTGGAGTGCCCATGCTGATTTTGAATTGAACCCTCAAACAGCATGGCTGAGACACACGCCCGTGTCTCTGCTTACGTGAACAAAAATAAGCCATTTACAAGGCCAATTTGCCACCCAAAAGGGTCAACCCTACAAGCTCAAACCAAACATCAATTCACACATCATTTCTAGCCAAAACAAAACCAAAATGTACACATTTCATACCATAATAACATCAACCATTTCCAAATACAATTGCCTAAACAAAGCATACCAAAATCACCAATTTAACATATATCCAACCTAGCATTTTCTCATCCATTCAATTATCAAATCAACCTCAACAATCATGAATTGCCATTTCTCGTTCACCATAAACTAACATAATTCCACTATGTAATCTATGTATTTACCTAGCAAGGCAACCATACCAAAATGATCATATTAATAAGACCATATATATATATATACATCACATATCAAAATATCTTCAATTTCAAGCCATATCACATTGTTATAATCACAACCAAAATACTATCAATAGCCTATACATGTCATATACCATTATGTACAATTTCAAAAGGTACCAAGTAGTTGCACGATAGTGTGATAGAGTTGTTGACGATCCATTAACCCAAGCTAGCTTTAATTTACTGTAAAATAGAGAAAATTTCACATAGTAAGCTTTAAAGCTTGGTATGTAACACCCCTAACCCATATCCATCGCCGGACTAGGGTTACGAGCTATTACCAATTAAAACACATCACTATACAATCATATCACATACAGATAGCAATAATCATCACATCAAAGTCATTCTCAGTCATATAGTCCCTTTAGAAGGTCTACGAGACCTTAATCGTGCTTTAGAAAGAGGTCGAGACTAAATTGATAACATTTGAAAACTTTACAAATCATATAAAAATTTTGCCTTTGAAACACGGCACACGACCATGTGGCTAGGCTGTGTACCTTCCACGGTCGTGCCTCGCATCTTACCTTTATCCGTGTACAACACTGGCTAGGGTCACACGGTCTCTGGACACCCCGTGTGTCCAACCCGTGTGTCATCCTGAATTAGCCACACGGTCACCAGACACGCCCGTATATTTAGCCCGTGTGCTATATTGACCTCTATGGCTATAAAACAGGGAACACACAGTCACTAGACACGGCCGTATGTCTAGTCCGTGTGCCAAACTGACCAAATTACCCTGAAATCAGGGGTCACACGGTCAAGTCACACGCCCGTGTGCTTTAACTGTGTGGCATGAAATAGGCTTGGTTTAAGCCATTTTCACACCCCACAATGCTTAGTACCTACAAGCACAAATTATGCAACATTTACAACCCAATTTTAGCCAATTTCATGTCAAATACAAACATAAATATGACCAAATCATTGCTAACTAATTTATGCAGAAAATCTATCTTAAATCATACCAATTTACAAGGCATAAACATAGCCAAACATTTGCTTCACAAATCATTCATGTACTAAATCAATTCATGCTCATAACTTACCAAACATCTACCATTTAGTTCATACCAAAATGACCATTTCCACATTGACCATATATGCATCATTTATCACATATCATCACAAGCATAAACACATACTTAGTTAGCCAAATCACTTGGCATACAATTATATCACATACAGATATCAATAACCATCACATCAAAGTCAATCTCAGTCATATGGTCCCTTTAGAAGGTCTACAAGACCTTAATTATGCTTTAGAAAGTGGTCAAGACTAAATTGATAACAAATGAAAACTTTACAAATCATATAAAAATCTTGCCTTTGAAACAGGGCACACGCCCGTGTGGCTAGGCCGTGTACCTTGCACGACCATGCCTCATATCTTACCTTTATCCGTGTACAACACTGACTAGGTCATACGGTCTCTGGACACGCTCGTGTGTCCAACTTGTGTGTCATCCTAAATTAGCCATATGGTCACCAGACACGCCCGTCTGTCTAACCCGTGTGCTATACTGACCTCTATGACTATAAAATAGGGAACATACGGTCACTAGATACGGCTGTGTGTCTAGTCCGTGTGTCAAACTAACCAAATTTCCCAGAAAATAAGGGTCACGCGGTTGAGTCACACGTCCGTCTGCTCTGACCGTGTGGCACGAAATAGGCTTGGCTTAAGCCATTTTCACATCCGATAATGCTTAGTACCTACAAGCACAAATTATGCAACATTTACAACCCAAATTAAGCCAATTTCATGTCTAATACAAACATCAATATGACCAAATCATTGCTAACTAAGTTATGCACAAAATCCATCTTAAATCATACCAATTTACAAGGCATAAACAAAGCCAAACTTTACTTCACAAATCATTCATGTACTAAATCAATTCCAAACATCCACCATTTAGTTCATACCAAAATGACCATTTCCATATTGACCATATATACATCATTTATCACATATCATCACAAGCATATACATATACTTAGTTAGCCAAATCACTTGGCATAACATATATACCATTCAAAATATATTCAAAACTCCCTAGCTTATACATGCCATACTTAGCTATATATACAACCACGAAAAGTACCAAAATAAGTTGGATAGTGGGATGAAGATCCTCGACGATTCCTGAACCTCCAATAGCTTCGATGATCTAAAATATAGGAAAGAAACATACCAAGTAAGCTTAAAAGCTTAGCAAGTCATAAGCAAGTAATTTAATACGCAATTTCAATAGTAAAACAACCATTTACCCAATTCAAACATGAATATATCAACACAAACTTTTGTCCATGCCTTAAAAAGCATGATTTATTCAATTACATGAACCCTTCCATTTTGAATTCCATGAATTCATCACATAATTCCTCGTGCACAAATATAAACATCATACGTACCTGTTTAACCTGTACAAACTTTACTCATTTTCACAACCGAAGCTCATTCGTTGAACCATCCAGATTAAGCGTAAATATATATATTTCATCCGATAAGTACTCATACCATGGTCTGAAGCCAAATCAGAGTAACTTATCTCGAAGCACCTATACCATGGCCCGTAGCGAAATCAAAGTCACTCCCTCACGATGCCTATACCATGGCCCGTAGCCAAATCAAGGTATCTCTCGTACCCGTAGTGCTGATATCATGGCTAGAAGCCAAATCAAATCCTAATGACATGTCACTACATTCCGAAACTAATCCTACGGTTCAACCGAGATTTCTCTATATCGACTTCTTTAGTAAAACATCTTTAACATCAATTTCAATATCTCCACCTCCTTCGGGGTTTCATTCAACACAATTCATATCATATTTATGCAATTAACATTATTTATAACTAAATTACTACTTATGAACTTACCTAAAGTGTGATTTGTTGAAACAAATCGATTACTCGTCGACTTTCGATTTCCCGCGATCCAAGTCCGAATTTCGCTTTTCTTGATCTATATGTATTAAAGATAACCCATTCAATCACACACTCATTTAATTCAATCCAAGGACACATAATTAGTGCATTTTACAAAATAGCCCTCACATTTTCAAACTTGACTTTTAAATCCTTATTTCATAAAATCATCAAATACACCAAATTTAATTTTAATCAAGCATAGCGGAATCTCTCCTAGTACATTCAAGCCCACATATTTCATAAATTTCACATTTTAATCCCTCAAAATACCATTTTCTTAATTTAGCCCAATTTAGCTAAATTCATCAAAAACCCAAGAATAAAATATGTCAATTAAACACATATCTTTCATTTTTCGTGAACTATCATCTCAAAACCCACCATTTCATCAATGGCACATCTCATAAACATCAACAATTTCTCAAGTTACAACATGGGCTTGATAGTAAACTAAACAACAATCTCAAGAACATAAAAATTATCAAAAACCAAAGCAAAACATACCTTAATTTCTTGCTCAATATGACCGAATATTTCAAAACATATGAACCCTAGCTTTTTCTCTCAATTTCGGCAAAACAAAGCTAAAAATAATGGCCATTTTATGTTTGTTTTATTTTAACAAATGATAAAAATCTCAATTACCAAATTAGCCTTTTTATTTTCATTAAAAAAAAGCACTAACCATGTCCTTTAATGTCCATTTAATCTAATTATGGTTAATACCCTTTTAAGGACTTCAAATCATTCAAATTATGGTAATAAAGTACATCTACTTTTAGCAAGCTACTTTTATCAACTAAGCAATTTAGTCCTTTCTAATAATTAACCACATAAACGGCTAAATTTTCATATGAAGTTTTCACACATGCTAATTCGCGTAATATAAACACGGACAATAATAATAATTTATTTTTCTAACTCGGATATGTGGTCCCGAAACCACTATTCTGACTAGGGTCTAAATCGGGTTGTTACAAATCTCTCCCCTTAGGGATTTTCGTCCCCGAAAATCTTACTGTAAAATAGATTCAAATACTGTCGTCTCATGACATCTTCAGGCTCCCACGTAGCTTCTTCAACCCCGTGTTTGTGCCACAACACCTTTACTAAAGTAATTTTCTTATATCTTCATTCTTTAATCTCATGGGCTAAAATCCGAATTGGTTTCTCACTATACGATAAATCAGACTGAATTTCTACCTCTGTAAGAGAAATCACACGCGAAGGGTCTGATCAGTATCTCTGTAACATCGAAACGTGAAATACATTATGAATTCTATCTAACTCAAATGGCAATAACATTTTATAAGCAACTGGCTCGACACATTCTATAACTTCATACGGTCCAATGAACCTCGGACTCAATTTGCCTTTTTAGCCAAACTGTAACACTTTCTTCCACGGTGACACTTTCAGAAACACTTTATCACCAATCTCAAACTTAATATCTTTCCGTTTCAAATCCGTATATGATTTCTGATGGTGAGATGCCACTTTTAGACTTTCCCAAATAACTTTCACTTTCTGTTCTGTTTCTCAGATCAAATCGACCCTGTGTATCTTATTCTCATTAAGCTCAGTCCAAAACAACAGTGTTCTGCATTTCCAACCATAAAGAGCCTTGTACGGTGCCATTTTCAAACTAGATTGAAAACTGTTATTATATGCAAATTCAACCAATGGTAGGTATCATTCCTACATACCTTCAAACTCGAGAACGCAACATCTCAACATATCCTTAAGAATCTGAATAATTCGCTCGGGCTGGCCATCTGTCTGCGGATGAAAAGTAGTACTAAAATGAAGTTTTGTACCTAAAGCATCCTCTAGTTTCTTCCAAAACCGCGATGTAAACCTCGGATCTCTATCTGACACAATAGAAATAAGTACCCCGTACAATCTCACAATATGAGAAATATACAATTCAGCAAGTTTGTCAAGTGAATCATCAGTGCGAATTAGAATAAAATGTACGGATTTAGTCAATCTATCTATAACGACCCATATTTTATCCTTCTTGCTTGGTGTTAATGGCAAACCCAATACGAAATCTATTGTAACTCTGTCCCATTTCCATTCAGGGATCATAATCAGTTAAAGTAATCCAGGCAGAACCTGATGCTCAGCTTTAACTTGCTGACATATTAGGTATTTCAACACAAATTATGATATATCTCGTTTCATACATTGCCACCAATAGAGCTGTTTCAAATAGGTATACATTTTCGTCCTACCCCGGTGAACAAAGAACTTACTATTATGAGCTTCACTCAAAATCATCCAAATCAACTCTAGATTCCTTGGAATACAAATTTGATTTCTGAACCTTAGCCAACCCTTAGCATCAACTCAAAACTCTAAATCATTACTCAAATCACATTGAACCCATTTTGCTATCAATTCATTATCAGTTCTCTAAGCCTTGCAAATCTACTGAATGAATAATGGCCTTGCTTCCAACTCAGCTACAATTACACCATCATCAGACAGAAACATTTGTGTATTCATCGTATGAAGAGCAAATAATGATTTTCGACTTAAAGCATCGGCAACCACATTAGCCTTTCTTGGATGGTAATCAATCAAGAGCTCATAATCTTTTAATAACTCTGACCATCGTCTCTGTCTCAAATTCAGGTCTTTTTGAGTCATCAAATATTTTAAACTCTTATGATCGGTATAAACATGACATTTCTCCCTGAACAAGTAGTGACGCCAAATCTTTAATGCAAGCACGATAGCTGCCAACTCTAGGTCATGAGTCAGATAGTTCTTTTTGTGCAGCTTTAACTATCTCGAAGCATAAACTATGACTTCACCTTCCTGCATCAAAACACAACCCAATCCATTTAAAGATGCATCACTATAAACAACAAATTCTTTACCCGATTTTGGCTGGATTAACACTGGAGCCTCGGTCAATAAAGTTTTCAATCGATCGAAACTTTTTTGACACTTTTCTGACCATTCGAACTTTACATCTTTCTGAAGTAACTTAGTCAACAGAGTTATAATCATAGAAAAGCCTTTTACAAACCGTCTGTAGTAACCCAAAAGTTCCAGAAAACTTTGGACTTCAGAAACATTCCTCGGAGGTTTCCAATCAAGTATAGCTGAAATCTTGCTTGGATCAACCCAAATATCCAATGCTGATACAACATGTCCCAGAAAACTAACTTCTTGTAGCCAGAACTCACATTTACTAAACTTTGTATACAACTGTTTATCTCACAAAGTCTGTAACACTATTCTAAGAAGTTCAGCATGCTCTAACTCATCACGTGAATAGATCAGTATGTCATTTATAAACACAACCACAAATTGGTCCAAATATTGTCTGAAAATTCTGTCCATCAGATCCATAAAAACAGCAGGTGCATTTGTTAGTCTGAAAGGCATAACGAGAAACTCATAATGTTCGTACCTCATCCGGAAAGCAGTCTTTGGCACATCAGAGTCTTTAACTCGTAGTTAATAATATCCCAATCTCAAATCTATCTTTGAAAACACAACAGTCCCTTTTAACTGATCAAACAAATCATCGATTCTGGGCAGAGGATATTTTTTCTTGATAGTAACTTTGTTCAATCGACGGTAATCATTGCACATTCTCATTATTCCGTCTTTCTTTTCATAAATAGAACATGAGCTCCCCAAGTTGAAAAACTCGATTTCGCGAATCCCTTATCTATCAATTCTTGCAACTAAGACTTTAATTATTTTAACTCTATTAGTGCTATTCTATATGGAGCTACCGAAATCAGAGTAGTCCCCGGCATCAATTCAATGCCAAACTCGACTTCTCTAATCGAAGGTAATCCCGGAAGTTCTTCAGGAAATACATCAGGGAACTCACAAACAACATGCACTAATTTGATTTTCTTATTAGACACTTTTGAATCTATCCAATAATCTAAATAAGCTTCACAGCCCTTATTCACATATTTTTGAGCTTTCATTGCAGATATTATCGCAGGCAACCCATTTAAATCACTAAATTCAACCCGAACTATTTCATCATTCTTGTATCTCAAATCAATAATTTTCCGGTTATAATTTATAACAGCATCATACAAGGTCAACCAATCCATGCCCAAGATTATATCGAACTCATCAAACGGTAATAACATTAAATCTGTTGGAAAAAATGTCTCAAAACATTAACGGGCAATTTTTGCATACTTTATCAACCAAGACACTTTTGCCTAAGAGGTTCGATACTCTAATTACAAATTCAGTAGACTACTCTTCACTAAATTCATGCATATATAAGAATGCGTTGATCTAGGATCTATCAACGCAATCATAAAAGTATCATAAAGAGTGAATGTACTCGTAATAACATCAGGAGATGAAGCTTCCTCTCGAGCTCAGATAACGTATGCTCTGGCAGGTGCTCTGGCCTCTGACCTCACTACCATATCTTTTGTAGCCCCACGGCTACCACTCACATTCCCGGCACCTCTAGGTGGTCTTCCCCTAGTTACAACCGTATTTTGTTTCACATTCCGTACCATTTCTTGTTTAACCATCTCAGGGCAATCTCGCTTAAAATATTCTAGCGGTTCGCACTTATAGCAGGCTTTACTGCTTTTGTTCCAGCATTCACTAAAATGTCGTCTCCCGTATTGCTGACGCTCAAGTTTACTATCTCGAACACTACTAACACTCGACACTTAAGTAGCTTGAGCTTTAGAACCAGAATGTTGCTTTGAACGATCTCTATTCGAAAATCCCATTGAAGCATTCGAACGAGTATATGAATATCTGGATTTCTTTGTAGACGACTGATGTTGTTTATTCATCGATCTCTTTCTTGTCTCAATAGCCTCAGAATCAACTTTCTTCTTTTCTTTACTGATATCCTCGGCTTTACAAGTCCTCTCAACTAACACAATAATTTTTTTTATCTCGAGAATTCCAACCAGAAGCTTTATATCTTTATTCAATCCATCAACGAATCGTTTACACATAATCTCTTCAGTAGCAACATATTCCTGAGCATACTTGCTCAATTGCATGAATTCTCATTCATATTCTGTCACCATCATCCAATCCTGTTTAAGCTCCAAAAATTCTTTATGTTTCTGATCAAGAAACCGCTAGCTGATATACTTTTTCTGAAATTCTATTTGAAAGAATTCCCATGTGACTCGTTCCCAATGGTACGCATTATCCTGAAGTAAAGATACCACATATTTGATACATTCATCTGGTGTGCAAGATAATTCTTCGAACACTATCATTGTATTTTCGAGCCAAAACTTAACTCTTTTTGCATCAGCATCAATAGTAGCCTAGAACTCTTGTGGCTTACTCGATCTCAACGGATCATTAACTTTCGGAATCACAGGAATTTGTTGAGTAACAGGTGGGGATGTAGGTTGTTGTATAGCCGGATTCATATGAACGAATTTCATAAATCATTCATTCATCATTTGGAAAAAAGGCTTGTTTAGCCTCTTCCTCGTGGCTACTGGTAGCAACTCTAGATTCAGGTGGCACTGCCACTTGGCAGGAGCCGGTGCGTTACTTTGAACATCGTCAGCTATAGCTTTTTTGGGATTTATTTACGATACGTAGACACATTTTTATTGTCAGGATTCACCACACTATCTCAATTCATAAACATAGCATGTATAGCTAGACTCATACATGCTACGTTAGTCCTAGAATCGACTAAATCGTAGCTCTGATACCAACCAAATGTAAGACCCTTTTACCGTATCCATCGCCAGATTAGGGTTACAAGGTATTACCAATCAAAACATATCACCAAATAATTATATCACATAAGATATTAATAATCATCAAATCAAAGTCATTCTCAGTCATATAGTCCCTTAGGAGGTCTACGAGACCTTAATCGTGCTTTAGAAAAGGGTTGGAACTAAATTGATAACAAATGAAAACTTTACAAATCATATAAAACTTTTGCCTTTGAAACAGGGCATACGCCCGTGTGGCACGGCCGTGCACCTTACACGACCGTGCCTCGCATCTTACCTTTATCCGTGTACAACACTGACTATGTCACACGGTCTCTGGACACGCCCGTGTGTCCAACCCGTGTGTCATCCTAAATTAGCCACATGGTCACCAAACACGCCCGTGTCTAGCCCGTGTGCTATATTGACCTCTATGACATAAAGCAGGGAACACACGACCACTAGACACGGTCATGTGTCTAGTCCCTGTACCAAACTGACCAAATTACTTAGAAAATAGGGGTCACATGGTTGAGTCACACGCCCGTGTGCTCTGACTGTGTGGCACGAAATAGGCTTGGCTTAAGCCATTTTCACACCCTATAATGCTTAGCACCTACAAGCACAAATTATGCAACATTGACAACCCAATTTTAGCCAATTTCATGTCTAATACAGACATCAATATGACCAAATCATTGCTAACTAATTTATGCACAAAATCCATCTTAAATCATACCAATTTACAAGGCATAAACATAGCCAAACATTTGCTTCACAAATCATTCATGTACTAAATCAATTCATGCTCATAACTTACCAAACATCCACTATTTAGTTCATACCAAAATGACTATTTCCACATTGACCATATATGCATCATTTATCACATATCATCACAAGCATATACACATACTTAGTTAGCCAAATCATTTGGCATAACATATATACCATTCAAAATATATTCAAAACTCCCTAGCTTATACATGACATACTTAGCTATATATACAACTACGAAAAGTACCAAAATAAGTTGGATAGTGAGATGAAGATCCTCGACGATTCCCAAACCTCTAGTAGCTTCGATGATCTAAAATATAGGAAATAAACATACCAAGTAAGCTTAAAAGCTTAGCAAGTCATAAGCAAGTAATTTAATACGCAATTTCAATAGTAAAACAACCATTTACCCAATTCAAACATGAACATATCAACACAAACCTTCGTCCATGCCTTAAAAATCATGATTTATTCAATTACATGAACCCTTCCATTTTGAATTCCATGAATTCATCACATAATTCCTCATGTACAAATATAAACATCATACATAACTGTTTAACCCTGCAAACTTTACTCATTTTCACAACCGAAGCTCATTCGTTGAACCATCTGGATTAAGAGCAAACATATATATTTCATCTGATAAGTATTCATACCATGGAATGAAGCCAAATCAGAGTAACTTATCCCAGAGCACCTATACCGTGGCCCGTAGCCAAATCAAGGTCACTCCCTCACGATACCTATGATATGACCCGTAGCCAAATCAAGTTAACTCTCGTACCCATAGTGCCGATATCATGGCTCGAAAGCCAAATCAAATCCTAATGACATGTCACTACATTTTGAAACTAATCCTACGGTTCAACCGAGCTTTCTCTATATCGACTTCTTTAGTGAAACATCCATAACATCAATTTCAATATCTCCACCTCCTCCGAGGTTTCATTCAACACAATTCATATCATATTTATGCAATTAATAGTATTTATAACTAAATTACTACTTATGAACTTACCTCGAGTGTGATTCGTTAAAACAAGTCGATTACTCGTCGACTTTCGATTTCCCGCGATCCAAGTCCGGATTTCGTTTTGCTTGATTTATATGTATTAAAAATAACTCATTCAATCACACACTCAGTCAATTCAATCCTAGGACATATAATTAGGGCATTTTACAAAATAGCCCTCACATTTTCAAACTTGACTTTTAAGTCCTTATTTCATAAAATCATCAAATACACCAAATTCAATTTTAATCAAGCATAGCCGAATTTCCCCTAGTACATTCAAGCCCACATATTTCATAAATTTCACATTTTAATCCCTCAAAATACCATTTTTTCAATTTAGCCTAATTTAGCTAAATTCATCAAAAATCCAAGAACAAAATATGTCAATTAAACACATATCTTTCATTTTTCATGAAGCATCATCTCAAAACCCACCATTTCATCAATGGCACATCTCATAAACATCAACAATTTTTCAAATTACAACATGGGCTTAATAGTAAACAAAGCAACAATTTGAAAAATATAAAAATTATAAAAAACCAAAGCAAAACATACCTTAATTTCTTGCTCAATATGATCGAATATTTCAAAGCATATGAACCCTAGCTTTTTCTCTCAATTTCGGCAAAACAAGGCTAAAAATAATGGCCATTTCGTTTTTGTTTTATTTTAACAAATGACAAAAATCTCAATTACCAAATTAGCCTTTTTATTTTCATTAAAAAAAGCATTAACCATGTCCCTTAATGTCCATTTAATCTAATTAAGGTTTAATACCCTTTTAAGGACTTCAAATCATTCAAATCATGGCGATAAAGCACATATACTTTTAGCAAGCTACTTTTATCAACTAAGCAATTTAGTCTTTTCTAATAATTAACCACATAAATAGTTAAATTTTCATACGAAGTTTTCACACATGCTAATTCATGTAATATAAACACAGAAAATAATAATAATTTTTTTATGACTAGGATTTGTGGTCTCGAGACCACTATTCTGACTAGGGTCTAAACCATGCTGTTACATAGTAAGTTCATAATATAATTCAATTAACTCATCAATTAAATATTATTCAATCAATTTAGCAAATCAAGTATATTCGTAACTCTACTCAATTCTTAATCATGAATCATTATTCATTTTTGTACCATTCCATCAAGCTCATACACAAGTTTCATCAACCACATAGGTTTCGTACGTGCCTGTCCTTTCTCGTATTTATCTATCACATTTTCACCTATTTGCTCAATACGTTAAATCATTCGGTAATCTTTAAATACTCAATGAACTCGCACACTTAGTGCCAAATATACAACTGAAGCGTTCAAGATGTCGCACACTTAGTGCCATCACATTTAATCAAAACTGTCTCGATCTCGCACACTTAGTGCCATTTATATAACCGTAGCTATTTTATTCTCGCACATTTAGTGCCACATATCATCGAACCATCTTTGAATATAATTATACTTCATATTCACATTTCCATTCATTTCATAACATATAAACATTGTTAAAACAATATGTATTACATACGAACTTACCTTGGAAGTAGAAACGACGAAATTATCCGATTAATTGAGTACTTTGTTCTTGCCTCGATCTAAGTCCGAGTTCCTCTTTTCTTGATCTAAATGTATTCAAAATTAACTTATTCAATCAAATATTCTTTCAATTTAATCCAAGATCACACATTTGGGCATTTTACACATTAGCCCCTAAACTTTCACATTTTTATCAATTGAGTCCGTATTCACAAAAATAACAAATTATATCAATTTCCATCAAACCCAAACCAGCCAAATTTTTATAGAGTCTCTATTATCCCAAAACTTTCATTTATTTCACATTTCAACCACTCAATTTGTATATTTCACAATGTAATCCCTAATATGCATTTTTACTCAAAATCACTTTACAAAATGTAATAATCTATCAACAAATTCTCATTTTTCATCATCAAACATTCAAAAACTCAAGCATTCATCAATGGAATTTTACAAATTCATCAAAAAACTCAAAAATTAAGGCATGGGCTAGCTAGTACTCAAAGCAACGATCACAAAAATGTAGAAATCACTAAAAACCGAATCAAAATGGACTTACTATTGGATCAAGCAATGGTCGAATGTAAAAAGCTCCCAAACCCTTATTTTCTTTTCTATTTTGTGAAAGACATAAAGATGAGCATGATTTTGTATTTTGTTTTTATTAAATCATTATTTAATTTCTAAATTACAATATTAACATTGGTTAATAAACATATAATTCACTTAATGCTTGTCCATCTTTGTCCACTCACACT
The DNA here is from genome assembly GCA_020496765.1 of Gossypium stocksii. NCBI lineage: Eukaryota > Viridiplantae > Streptophyta > Magnoliopsida > Malvales > Malvaceae > Gossypium > Gossypium stocksii. The sequence continues at coordinate 17,495,291 of CM035631.1, read as the reverse complement.
AATCTTGGTCTAATTGCTTCATAAATATCTTAAATTTAATAAATCATAGCATTTAAGCACTTAGACAATTAGAATACAACTTTTTCATTTTATGCGATTTGGTCCTTTTGTCAAATTAACCAACCAAACACTAAAATTATTTCACGAAAAGTTCACACATGCATAATCTCATACTGTAAACACCAAAAATAATATTAAAATAATTTTACTACCTCAAATTTGTGATTTCAAAACCACTGTTCCGATTTAACTAAAACTGGGCTATTACAACTCTCCCCTTAGGGATTTTCGTCCCCGAAAATCTTACTAGTGAACAGGTTTAGGTATTGTTTTCTCATTGTATCCTCGGGTTCCCACGTAGCTTCTTCAACCTTGTGCCGATGCCACAAGACTTTCACTAATAAAATTTTCTTATTTCTCAGCTCTTTAATCTCACGAGCTAAGATTTGTATCGGTTCTTCCTTGTACGATAGATCTGACTGTATCTCCACTTCAGTAGGAGAAATAACGTGTGAAGGATCGGATTGGTATCGTCGAAGCATCGATACATGTGACATATTATGTATTTTCTCTAGCTTAGATGGTAATAACAACTGATAAGCAATTGGCCCGATTCGCTCGATAATCTCATACGGCTTAATGAATCTAGGACTCAACTTTCCTTTTCTACCAAATCGAAGTATTTTCTTTCATGGAGATACTTTCAAAAACACTTTGACATCGATTTGAAACTCAATATCATTCCGTTTTAAGTCTACATATGATTTATGATGATCTGGCACTGCTTTCAGACTATCCCAAATTACTTTCACTTTCTGTTCAGTCTCTTTAATCAAATCGACCCTGTGAATCTTATTCTCACTAAACTCTGTGCAATACAAAGGTGTTCGACATTTGCAACCGTATAAAGCTTCGTACGGTGCCATCTTAATACCCGATTGAAAGTTGTTATTATATGCAAATTCAATCAATGGAAAATATTTTTCCCATGTACCTTCGAACTCAAGAATGCAACATCTCAACATATCCTCGAGTATTTGAATAATTCACTCGAATTAACCGTCTGTCTAGGGGTGAAATGCAGTACTGAAATTTAGCTTTGTATCTAGTGCATCTTGCAGTTTCTTCTAAAACCGCAATGTGAATATTGGATCTCTACCTGACATAATAGAAATAGGTACTCTGTGCAATTTTATAACTTCAGAAATATACAACTCAGCTAGCTTATCAAGCGAATAATCCGTGCGTACCGGAATGAAATGAGTTGATTTCATCAATTTGTCAACTACAACCAAGATCGCATCTTTCTTTCTCAGAGATAGGGCAATCTCGACACAAAATCCATAGTCACTCTATCTCATTTCCACTCAAAAATCATAATTGGTTGCAATAAACCAGACGGTACCTAAAGTTTAGCTTTGACTTGCTGACAAATCAGACATTTTGAAATGAATTCTGAGATATCTCTTTTCATCCCAAGCCACCAGTAACGCTGTTTCAATTTGTTATACATTTTCGTACTTCCCAGATGAACAGACATACGACTACTGTGTGCTTCGTTCAAAATCATCTGAATCAACTCTAAATTTCTCGAAATACATATTTGGCCTCTGAATCTTAAACAATCATCAGAATCAACTTGAAACTTTGAATCAGAATTCAAATCACATTGAGCTCATTTTGTTAACATTTCATTATCAACTTTCTGAGCTTCACAAATCTGCTGGAAAAACAATGGTCTTGCTTTCATCTTAGCTACAATCGCACCGTCGTTAGATAGAGCTAATTGAGTATTCATCGCATGTAGAGCAAATAAAGATTTCTGGCTTAAAGCATCAGTAACAACATTTGCTTTTCCCGGATGATAGTCAATCACTAATTCATAATCTTTTAGCAATTCAAGCCATCCCGTTGTCGCAAATTCAAATCTTTTTGAGTCATCAGATATTTCAAGCTCTTGTGATCGATATAAATGTGGTATTTCTTACCAAACAAATAGTGACACCATATTTTCAACGTGAACACAGTCGTAGCTAATTCAAGATCGTGCGTCGAATAATTCTTTTCGTGCGGCTTTAACTGTCACGAGGCATAAGCTATAACTTTACCTTCTTGCATTAACACACATCCCAAACCGTTTAACGATGTATCATTGTAAACTATGAATTCTTTGCCCGTTTTAGGCTGAACCAACACTAGTGCTTCTATCAATAATGTTTTCAACTGCTCAAAACTCTGTTGGCACTTTTCTGACCACTCAAACCTGACATCTTTTTGTAACAATCGTCTTATAGGAGTTGCAATTATAGAAAATCCTTTTACAAATCATCGATAATAGCTTGTTAAACACAGGAAACTGTGAACTTCAGATACATTTCTCGGAGGCTTTCAGTCTATAATTGCATAAATCTTACTTGGATCGACTCGAATACCATCACCTGATACTATATACCCCAGAAATCCTACCTCACTAGCCAAAACTTACATACAATTGTTTATCTCTCAAGGTTTACACCTTAATTCTTAGATGCTCGACATGCTCCATCTCATCACAAGATTAAATTAATATATCGTTAATAAACACAACGACAAATCGATCTAAATACAGTCTAAAAATCTGATTCATCAGATCTATAAAAATAGTAGGAGCATTCGTTAGTCCGAAAGGCATAACTAAAAACTCATAGTGTCAGTACCTCGTTCTGAATGCAGTCTTCGGCACATTTGATTCTTTGACTCGTAACTGGTAATAATTTGATCTCAAGTCAATCTTGGAAAATACCGTATCCTCTTTCAATTGATCAAATAAGTCATCAAATCTGGGTAGAGGATACTTATTCTTGATCGTCACTTTGTTTAGCTGTCGATAGTTGATACACATTCTCATCGTGCCATCTTTCTTTTTCACAAACAATACGAGAGCATCCTAGGGTGAGAAACTTAGTCATGCAAATCCCTATCAGTCAACTCTTGTAACTGAGATTTCAATTTTTTTAATTCTGTCAGAGCCTTTCTATACGGAGCTATTGATATCGGAGTTCTTCCCAGCACTAATTCAATACCAAATTCAACTTCTCTAATAGGTGGTAACCCCGGTAATTCTTCAGAAAACACATCCGGATATTCACACACAACTGGTACTAATTTAATCTTCTTTTCAGTCACTTTCGTATCGAGCAAATAAGCAAAGTAAGCTCCATCAACTAAATTACAACCCTTTCTCACATAACTTTGCGCTTCCATCAACGAAATTACAACTGGTAAACCATTCGAATCATCAGACTTAATTCGGAGAACTTCATTATTTTGACATCTCAATTCAATAGTCTTTCGTCTGCAATTCACTACTGTATCGTGCAATGTTAACTAGTCTATACCCAATATTACATCAAACTCATCAAAGGGCAATAACATTAGGTCAACCAGAAAACAGAAATATTGAATCATCAACGGACAATTTTTGCACACTTTATCAACCAAAACACACTTGCCTTAGGGGTTTGATACTCTAATCACAAATTCAGTAGACTCTATAGGCAAAGTCTTACTGGATACTAAGTTTACACGTTGATATTGGATCTATCAATGCAATCACATTAGTATCATAGAGAGTGAAAGTACCGATAATAATGTTTAGAGATGACGCTTCTTCATGAGCGCGAATAGTGTAAGCTCTAGCTGGCGCTCTGGCCTCAGATCTTACAACTGTATCTTTTTTCGCCCCTCGACTACCACTCACATTCCCAGCACCTCTAGATGGTCTTCTTCTAGCTACAGTATTACTTGGTCTCATATTCTGAGTGTTATCGTTCTCAGCTAATTTCGGGCAATCTCGAATAAAGTAGTATCGTGAAACACACTTATAACAAACTCTATTATTATACTTTCCCGGGCATTTACCAAAATGTCGTCTCCCACACTGTTGACACTCGGGTCGGTTAAGTCTCGTGCTGTCGACACTAGCTATCGATGTTGCTAGAACTTTAAAATTCATAGGTTACCTTTCATTATTTCCACTAGAATACCCCACATATGCATTTGAATGATTAAATGAATCTCAAAACTTCTTTGATATTGATTGATAAGATTTACTAGTCGATCTCTTTCTCAAATCTTTAGCTTCAAAGTCAGCTTTTCTCTTTTCTTTTCTGAGTTCTTCTGCTTTACAAGCATGTTCAACAAGTACAACGAACTCTTTAATTTCTAAAATCCTAACTAAAAGCTTGATGTTCTCATTCAACCTGTCTTCAAACCTTTTGCACATTATGGCTTCGATAGAAACACATTCTTGGGCATATTTGCTCAGTTTCACAAATTTACGCTCGTATTCTGTCATAGACATGCGACCTGTTTCAGCTCAAAAAATTCTTTGTATTTTTTATCAATGAACCTCTGGCTGATATATTTCTTCCTGAATTCAAATTTAAAGAACTCCCAAGTGATCTGTTCTCTCGAAACCACAGATATCAACATGTTCCACCATTGATACGCTGTATCTCTCAAGAGTGAAACAACATATTTAATGCATTCTTCTGGAGTACAGGACAATTCATCAAATACTCTAATCATGTTTTCAAGCCAGAATTTAGCTTATTTCATCTCATCATCAATAGTAGCCATGAACTCTTCAGCTCCATTCTAATTTTATCAATGGGAGTTTATTCAGGAGTATCGGCTCAGCAACTTTAAGAACTATAGGAATTTGTGAGGGTGGAGGTTGTTGAGTAGCCGGATTCGTTTGAACGAACTTCGTGAACCACTCGTTCATCATTTGGAAGAAGGCTTGCTTAGCCTCTCACTCGTGGCTACTCGTAATCGGCCTAAAATTAACTGGCGCTACCCCTTGAGCGGTAGCAAGCGCATTACTTTCTACATTATCTGCTACAGCTCGTTTGGGATCCATTACCATACGAAAACACATTTTAACAGTTAGGAATCATCGTACTATCGTAGTTTATATATATGACATGTATAGCTAGACTCTCACATGCTATCTTAGTCCTAGAATTGACTAAACCATAGCTCTGATACTAATAAAATGTAACTCCCTTAATCTGTATCTGTCACCAGACTAGTGTTAAGAGGCATTACCGAGCCATTCACATCAATATACAAACATTTCATATACATTGATCATATATCATCTTATCACATTCATTCATAAACACAATGTCCCTTATGATGATCTACGAGACCTTAAAACATGCTTAGAAGTGGTTCAAGACTAAATCGATCACAAACAAAAATTTTTGAAACTTAGAATTTTTTTTAACTTTTAATCATCACACGCCCATGTCACAGGCCGTGTGGAAACATGAAATACATACTAACTTAGGTCACATGACTGATCGCATGCCCGTGTGAAAATTAGAGGGTATGCTGACTTAGGTCACACAACCAGTCACACCCACGTATGTCCAGCCCGTGTGCCTATTCGAAATGGCCTCACACACCTGTGTCTAGGTGGTGTGCTTGGTTGTGCCAAACTTATAGGGTATACTAACTTGGTTACATGCCCGTGTGTCCAGCCCGTATGGGTTATAACAGCCCATTTTCGGTAAAAATCATAACAGTGGTTTCGAGACCACAAATCCAAGTTCCAAAAGAAAATTTATTTTATTATTATTTTATGATCTATGGTATAATAAAAATAATATGTGAAAATTTCGTTAAGAAATTCTATCGATTACGAGTTTAATCGATGAAAGGACCAAATTGCATGAAATGTAAAGGTTGAGTTCTAATAGCTAAAAGTGTAAAGTAGCTATAGAATTCAAAATTTGATGTCCTTATATAGTAATTAGACCATCAAACGAAGGTTAGTAGGTTTTTATGGATGAATTATTCATGGAAAATTAGAAAAAAAAGGGACAAAATTGGAAAGATGAAAAGTTAAAAGATGATATTTTAATTAATTAAGAATATCATCATTTTATATCATCTTCATCCCCAAAAACTTCATGAAAACCTTAGGAAAGTGAAAACAAGCTTTCATGGCCAAATTAGGTAAGTAATCAAGTCTTGTTTTTAGTAATTTTATATTTTTTGAGATCAAAACAACTTAATTTAATTATTTTAGGGATTAAATTGAAAAGATATCAAAGTATAAAAATTTTTCCATGGATGAATATGTTGAAATTTGAAAGTTTATGGTAGAAAATTGAAGGTTGTTAGTAGATAAACAACTTTTACAAAGTGAATTTTGATGAAAACATGATTTAGGGACTAAATTGAAAAAATGTAAAATTCATGGAAAATTTCTTATTTTTATGAAATACATCAGCTGTAATTTTTACATGTAAAAGTAATTTAGGCTTGAAATAAGGATTAATTTGTGAGAATTTCATTTTCCGATCCTAGGGACGAAATCGTCATTAAGTAAAAAGTTAAGGGCAAAATAGTAATTTTGCCAAAGATGTGAATTGAATGAAAATGAACATGAATTGATGTTAAATTTACTTTTATAGATCTAGATAGACCAAATTCGGAGTTAAAATGAAGAAAAGAGGAAAATATCGGATTAGTAGATTTTACATACACGAACAATTGTCGAGGTAAGTTCGTGTAACTTAATTAAATATATCTTATGTTTAAAATAAATGTTGCATATGTGAATTGTATGAATGTCCGGTATGTGAATGTTTTGTGTAAGAATTAATCATATGCCCGACTATATTTAATATATGATAAACCTCGTCAAAATGAAAAGTGCTAAAAATAAACGTTTGAATTAAAGGTTATATATGTGAATGTTTTGTGTACTACATGGAGATATCCATCGATATTTTTAACAAATTCAACAGGCAAAACCTTGACAAGAGAGAACATGAACATGAAATGAACTGGTACACAAGTCTACCTGAAATACATGAATGTGATGATATATGGTATATGAAAATATGAGATGATAATATATGAATATAGAATTTGCTTGATGAATGTGTTCATCCATGATGATAGAATTGTATACCACGAGTGTACTACATGCGGGACATTAATATGTCAAATGATTAAATGGGAAAAGTTTCAATGTGAAATAATCTGAACTCGAGACGAGACATTACAAAAATGTACTTGAAATATAGGGATGAAAATTGTACATGTTAATGAATACATGATGTGAGAAATATATGAATATGGAAATTTGATGACTATAGGGCTCTTACATATTTATTGATATTTATATGAAGAATATGACTAACAAGAATAATGAGATTATGTGTTAGGGCTCGTGGTCAAGATGATTGAATGTACTTTGTATGTTTATACTGAATTTAAATGAGTGGTAAGTTAATTACCAAGTTATACGAACTTACTAAGCATTATATGCTTATTCTATTTTATTTTTCCTCTGTTCAATAGTGACTCGGAAGCTCGTTGATTGGAAAGCTTGGTGGAGATCACTCACACTATCCATTGGCTCATTTCAGTATATATGGTAAATTAATTATGGTTATAATGACATGTATATGATATTTAGCAAATCTTGGCACATAAAACATTATGAATGCGACTAGCCATTGGAATGGCTTGTGTTTGATATGCTTGAAATGTACAACTATAAAGTTTCACATAGTAGTTGTGAAAGAGTATGAAATGGCAAAGTAGAGGTAGTTGCATGAATAAGATAAATGAGATAACTTATTTGACAAATTATACTTATATATATGAAATGAAGTAAATAAGAAATTTTATATACATGAACATCAATGAAAGTATATCATGTATAAGGATTAGTTAAATGCCTTAAATTGGTTTTTAAATGTGTTTAAGTGTTGGTACAAATGATGAATGCGAAGGGGTGAGAAATAAGGCTTGAAAAATAATCTTATTTTGTCCACACGAGTAGACACACGGGTGTGTGTCTAGGCCGTGTGTTGTTACATGGGCATGTAGCCTGGCCTTGTATCCTTTGCATCCAAAAATTTGAAAATAGAATACTTAGAATAGAGTACACGGGCAAAGACACGAACGTATGTCTCAACTATGTGAGGCACACGGCCTGGTACACAAACGTGTCTCCTGACTATGTGAATTCTTGCACCTATTTTTAAAAATTTGAATTAACCACATGGCCTAGCACACGGGCGTGTGACTTAACCGTGTGAGATTAATTTACTCATGGTATGCAAGTCAGAGAGTTACATGTCCTAGGGTTACAAGCGTGTGAAGCCACAAGGCTTAGAGCGAGGTAAGTCACATGGGCGTGTTGGCCACACGGCCTAACCACAGGGCGTGTCCCCGACTCACACGGGCGTGTGACCCTTGTAAATGAGAAAAATTTGAGATTTTGCAAAAATTCCCTATGATCCTAATTTAGTCCCGGATTGTTCCTAATGTATGTTTTAGGCTTCGTGGGCTCAATCAAGGGATGTTATGATTGTTTTCGAAAAATGAATAGTAAAGGACTCGATTAATCAAAAAATATTCTATAAACTTCGGTAATGCCTTGTAACCTTGTTCCGACGACGGATACGAGTTAGGGGTGTTATAGGAGTGCCCCAGCTCAATTCGAATTGAACCCTCAAACGACACGACTGAGACACACGCCCGTGTCTTTACCTGTGTGAACAAAAATAAACCATTTACAAGGCCAATTTGTCACCCAAAAGGGTCAACCCTACAAGCTCAAACCAAGCATCAATTCACACATCATTTCTAGCCAAAACAAAACCAAAATGTACACATTTCATACCATAATAACATCAACCATTTCCAAATACAATTGCCTAAACAAAGCATACCAAAATTACCAATTTAACATATATCCAACCTAGCATTTTCTCATCCATTCAACTATCAAATCAACCTCAACAATCATATCATAAATTGCCATTTCTCGTTCACCATAAACTAACATCATTCCACCATGTAATCTATGTATTTACCTAACAAGGAAACCATACCAAAATGACCATATTAATAATGCCATATATATATACATCACATATCAAAATATGTTCAATTTCAAGCCATATCACATGGCTATAATCACAACCAAAATACTATAAATAGCTTATTTATGCCATTTGCCATCATGTACAATTTCAAAAGGTACCATGTAATTGCACGATAGTGTGATAGAGTTGCTAACGATCCCTTAACTCGAGCTAGTTTTAATTTACTGTAAAACATAGAAAATTTCACACAGTAATCTTTAAAGCTTAGTAAGTTCATAATATAATTCAATTAACTCATCAATTAAATACTATTCAATCAATTTAGCAAATCAAGTATATTTGTAACTCTACTCAATTCTTAATCATGAATCATTATTCATTTTTGTACCATTCCATCAAGCTCATACACAAGTTTCATCAACCACATAGGTTTCGTACGTACCTGTACTTTCTCGTATTTATCTATCACATTTTTCACCTATTTGCTCAATACGTTAAATCATTCGATAATCTTTAAATACTCAATGAACTCGCACACTTAGTGCCAAATATACAACTGAAGCTTTCAAGATGTTGCACACTTAGTGCCATCACATTTAATCAAAACTATCTCGATCTCGCACACTTAGTGCCATTTATATAACCGTAGCTATTTTATTCTCGCACACTTAGTGCCACATATCATCGAACCATCTTTGAATATAATTATACTTCATATTCGCATTTCCATTCATTTCATAACATATAAACATTGTTAAAACAATATGTATTACATACGAACTTACCTCGGACGTAGAAATGACGAAATTAGCCGATTAATTGAGTACTTTGTTCTTACCTCGATCTAAGTCCGGGTTTCTCTTTTCTTAATCTAAATGTATTTAAAATTAACTTATTCAGTCAACTATTCTTTCAATTTAATCCAAGATCACACATTTGGGCATTTTACACATTAGCCCTTAAACTTTCACATTTTTATCAATTTAGTTCTTATTCACAAAAATAACAAATTATATCAATTTCCATCAAACCCAAACTAGCCAAATTTTTATAGAGTCTCTAGCAGCCCAAAAATTTCATTTATTTCACATTTCAACCACTCAATTTGTATATTTCACAATGTAATCCTTAATATGCATTTTTACTCAAAATCACTTTACAAAATGTAATAATCTATTAACAAATACTCATTTTTCATCATCAAACATTCAAAAACTCAAGCATTCATCAATGGAATTTTACAAATTCATCAACAAATGCAAAAATTAAGGCATGGGCTAGCTAGTACTCAAAACAACGATCACAAAAACATAGAAATCACTAAAAACCGAATCAAAGTGGACTTACTATTGGATCAAACAATGGCGAATATAACAAGCTACCAAACCCTTATTTTTTTTTCTATTTTTGGTGAAGAACACAAAGATGAGCATGATTTTGTCTTTTGTTTTATTAAATCATCATTTAATTTCTAAATTACAATATTAACCTTAATTAATAAGCATATAATTCATTTAATGTTTGTCCATATTTGTCCACTCACACTACTCATGGTCTAATTGCTTCTTAAGGACCTTACATTTAATAAATCATAACATTTAAGCACTTAGACAATTAGAATGTAACTTTTGTATTTTACGCAATTTGATCCTTTTGTCAAATTAACCAACCAAATGCTAAAATTATTTCACGAAACTTTCACACATGCATAATCTCATATTGTGAACACCAAAAATAATATTAGAATAATTTTACTACCTCAGATTTGTGGTTCTAAAACTACTATTTTGATTTAGCTAAAATTGAGCTGTTACAGAAAGTCATACGAGCTGTGGCGTTTCACACTGCCGTGTGTCCCCTGTTACTAAGTATTTTTCAAAATTTTCCCAAAACTTTTAAAATTATTTCAAATTAGTCCCTATTTGTTCATATGCTATTTTTAAGGATATATAGATTCAAATTTAGGGCTGTAAGAGTATTTTTACTCTAATTTTGTGACAGCCCGAATTTGACCCTAGTCGAAATAGTGGTTTCGAGACTATGAATCCAAGTCGAAAAAATATTCGAATATTATTTTTCTATGTTTTGAATGTGTGATCTACGATGTGTCAAAGTTTCGTGTTTAAATTTTGAAAATTGGGTGCTTAATTACTAAAAAGGGGGTTAAATTGCATCAAATGAATTATATCCATACTATCATGAAAAATGCTTAAAAGCCATGTTTCTTTAGTACTAGGGTCTTAAATGGCAAATAAGCTATTTTTTGAATTAGTGGACGGTAATAATGTTATGTATATGATATTATATGAATTTTATAAAGGTGTTGTTAAATTAAATCATTTTTTTATTAAAGAAACAATAATATAATAAAACAAAAGGGTGAAAAAAACAAGGTTGCATGTTCTTCTTCTTTAATTGCCGAAATAAGAAGAAGAAAGAAAAGAATAAGAAGTTTGGGCATTTGACACTTTGAGATTCAAATTTAAGGTATGTTTTAATTTGGTTTTCAATAAATTTTATGTTTTTAGCTTAGTTGTATCATAATGTATAAGACCCATGTCCAAAATTTTGCTATTATAGTGTTTGCCGAATCTTGCCATGGTTAAAAACTTGAAGAAATTCATGATTTAAGTAGTTAAATGAGAGTTGTGTCAAATTTATAAGCTTATAGTAGAAATTTTGATGAAATTGAAGTCATAGGGATTTAATTGTTGAATTGGTAAGTAGAAGGGTTATTTTGCTAAATTAATGATATATGAAGGATGATATATGAAATGGGAGTATTCGGTCAAAGAATTATATTAGGAATTATTTTATTTTTAATTTTGAAAGTAATTTGACTTTTTGGGATCTAATTGCCGAATGTGATAAATAGTAGGGGTAAAATCGATAATTTTTTTAAATGTCTATGTTGGATTGAATTGCATAAAAATTTAGTTTAATTGGGTCTCATTTGCAAATTGAAGCTCAAGAGGAAAGGAAGTCTAATTCGGATAAGGGGAAGCTAAATTAGTCGAATAGTCGAAATTTTCGTTCGGGGAATATCTAAGGTAAGTCATTAGCTTGATTTATGTACTAAATTTTACTAATGAATTTATATAGGTGTTTAATTGAATTTTTAAAAGGTTATTACATGTTTGCCGAATAATTATTCAATTGATATTAATATCCATTATGTGTTAAATGTGATTACCGATTATGAAATGAATGAATAAATATGTGCTTATATTTGATAATGACGATTGTGGTTGGAGACTTATGTTAAAATAGTGTGTACTAGTTTTTCAGTATATGAACCTTGTATATTTAGTTTGGAAATGAATGGATATAATGATATAATAACATGAAAGTATACCTACTTTGAGTAACTGGGTTGATTCAGGCTTAGTGCCTAGCAGGCTTAGTGCCGATGACCATATTCGGGCTTAGTACCTAGTAGGCTCAGTGCCGGTGACCATATTTGGGCTTAGTGCCTAGCAGGCTTAGTGTCGGTAACCATAATCGGGCTTAGTGCCTAGCAGGCTTAGTGCCGGTGTTTAATTCAGGCTTAATGCCTAGCAGGCTAAATGCTGGTGACTTAAATTTCGAATTTTGATTGTGAGGATTCAAATGTAATGAAAGAAGCATTTGAATGGAAATTTTATGATAAGTAACCTACCTTACATTCGGCCAAATAGGTATGTATATGTTCTTGGTTGTTAAATATTGTATGGCTTATGCGATGAAGGTAATATGTATTTATAATGAGTTGCTATATGTTTATAGTATGATTAATTGAGCTGAGACATAAGTATATGTGAATCGATCAAGGTAATAGACTTGTATATTTAATTGGTTTCAATTTAAACAATGACATATGTATCTGAGCTATTAATTCATAAATGGATCGGATTTATGCACATATAATAGTCCATATTGGTGATGTATTATAAGTTGTTAACAATAAATTGATTAATTAATTTAATGATTTTCGTATATGATATAGATTCATATATATTTGTTTAGTTAATGACTTACTAAGTGTAAAAACTTATTGTTTATTTTATGTTTCCATATCATATAGATTTTTGGAAGAAAGCTAAAGGCTCGGGGATCGACAGAAGACTCGTCACACTATCTGTTGTTTTGGTATAATTATATATGTGTTACTAAACCTGAACTTATGGCATGTATAGTTTGGACTAGTGAGGTTTTGATGTCTTTTAAATTGACGTGTATATATTGCCATGCGAATATGGCTTATAAAATGGTTATGAATTTTATAATGATCGTGTTAATCTGAATTCGCAGTGAACTGTATTTATAAAATAGAATGTAGTTATTTGTGATTTGAATGATAGGTTTTCATTTATATCTATGTTACCCGATTAAGGGTTAGTAATTCGGCCATGATAGGTTTGGCTAAATATATATATATATATATGAAAATTTGTTGGTTTATGAGGTGGTGTTTTGATAAATGGTTATAAGGTTGATTAGTTCGGTCATGATGTGGTTTTCATGATTATGCATGTTTGAAGGTTCGGCTATGCTAGGGTATTAAATTGTGGTATGTATATGATTGTGGCATTTAATGAATAATTGATAAATAGTTTTAGAAATAATTGAATGGACTTAAGAAGTTTTAGGTTGTAAATTTTGACCAAATGAATAGTAACATTCATGTTGGTTTGGTGATAAAATAGTTTGTGTTATCTTAGCTATGTTTATATATATGTGCTTATGCTTGTTTATAGACTAATGGATATTTGGTTAATGATAGTTATGGCATCAAATCATGTTAGGACCGAATAATTTACGAATTTCATTGTATGATGGTTGAATAGAGAGTTGAACTGAATTATATAAAAAAAATTTACATGCGTATTATATGATTCTTATTTGAGTTTATTATTGAGAAATTGAATGTTTTAAACGAATGTTGACAAGATGTATTTTATATCTTAAATACTTAATTATATGTATGTGACTTGTTACATTGTTAATTTTGGTTTTGTAACATCTCGTGACCCATTCCGGCGACGGATACGGGTATAAGGGTGTTACAGATTTGGAGTGAATTAGCAAACCTAAATTAGGTGAAGTAGGTTATTCTACTAATATCATCGAAGGTAGTAGTAGTAATCAGAGAATGGTTCAATACTTTGATGCTAATAATTGGAATAGTCTTGTTATGTATCCAACTTCTAGTTTTCATTAGGGAATAAATAATGATAAGAGTGTAGACAGTGAAAGACCATGTTTAGCAATGATAAATAGTTAGAAGAGTGTAGACAGTGGAAGATAAAGTTTAGTATTACATAGCATGATTCGTTATTCGATTGTATAAGACTATTATGAAAATATTAAATTATCGTGATCTGCTCCCTGTATGTTGTGATGTAAATAGCTAGCTTGAAAATTTTAATTATGATTAATTAATTGTTTTGATTTGTTAGTAATGCCCGTGATCCTGACAATATTATCAATTGATTTGGTTTATTGCTAACTTATATACTAAAACATGCGTAAGATATAATACTCCTATCAAATGTAACATAAAATTATTTTATTAACAAAATAATGAGAACTCAAACCTAGTAATTAGTAATTAACTTTCATCAAATTAACCCTAAAACTTAAATTAAACACTAAAAAGTCAACATTGTTACCTTTAGGTATCAAAATATATTACTTTTGTTAGATGCATGTACCATATTGGATACAAAATAATATAAATACTACATTAAAAAATGTCAAAAGTTTATGTTTTTTTTGGTCAAAAGTTTCTCTTTTTGTTACATTCATAACGATTTGTACTGCTTACTTTTTTGTTAGTGATCCCCACCATGGAAAAGGATTTAGAAGGTCTCAATATAGACGATAGGGAAGAGGAGGAGATGGCGGTTCTACTACCGATTGATATGGCTTAACAAAGGTGGCATATGAATACTGTTTGGTGGGATGTTTTCTGACATCAAGTGTGGTTCATTTTTCTGCAATGAAAACCACAATGGTAAGTTTGTGGCATCCTCTGAGGGATGTTCAAAATATAAATCTTGGGGGAAGACGATATCTATTCAAGTTTTTCCATGAAGTAGATGTAGATCGGGTGGTCAATGTGTCATGGGTTGCACAAAATTTAGGTCCATCACAAATGGATGTCCTTGGACTTTTAATAATCATCTTTTGATTACTCATAGGCTGAAAAATGATGATGATCCAAAGTTAGTGCCATTAGTTTTTTCGGCTTTTTGGATCCAAATTCATGATTTACCCGCAAGTTTTTTTACGGAAGCCATTGCAAAGCAGCTATGCAATTTTGTGGATAGATTTATGGAATTTGACTCGAAATAACTAAATACAGGGCTCATGAGTTATCTGAGAGTCCATGTAGAGATAGACATCAGAAAACTGTTAAAAACAAAAAAGAAAAATTATTCTTCCTTCCTTGAAATTCACTTATGTGAATTTTCAGTACAAAAAGCTTATGCTGTTTTGTTTCTTATGTAGATGTTTAGGTCACTTATCACACAATGATAAGTTCTGCCCTGCCAGATTAAATCTCAAAAATGAAACCATAGAGTTCGAGTGGAGCATTTCTTTGAAAGCGGTAACACAAAGGGCCATTACTGCAAACAGTGTTTGGCTACGAGAGAAAGGGGATGATGTGCCTAAGGAAATAAATCAGTCAAAACATGAGTTAGGGAGTAATCAGCGGGAGGAA
Organism: Gossypium stocksii; assembly: GCA_020496765.1. NCBI lineage: Eukaryota > Viridiplantae > Streptophyta > Magnoliopsida > Malvales > Malvaceae > Gossypium > Gossypium stocksii. The sequence continues at coordinate 17,479,685 of CM035631.1, read as the reverse complement.
TAAAGGACTGGATTTGGTAATCATATCAACCCGATTCTAAGGTTTAATTTGGAAGGATATCATAATATTGATTTGGCTAATCAGATTGGTTCCTTTAGTGCAATAGGTCGAATCCATATGGACCATGATGTTGAAGATGATCTAATAGTGCTTGTTGATGGAAAGAAGAGGCCCAGAATTGAAATGATGATTCCTAATGTTTTTATTTATGCTGATTCATTTGGAGCTTTAATTGAGCAAATAATGCTCACCACAATCAAATATCGACGGCTACTAAGGAGAAAGTCGATCAGACACAATGAAACTTTTATCATGAAATGTTAGCAGATTGGGGAGTTTATGGGTTGTTCGAAGGCTTCAATTTATGTTGAAGTATATTAATCCTCAAATTGTCTTCTTAATAGAGGCAAAGTTAAATGAGATGCGAATGGAGAAAGTACATAGAAGGTGTGGTTTCACAAATGGAAAAAACGTCCATACGGAAGGTTCTAGAGGAGGTCTTAGTATGAGTGGATGGAAATGCATTGGTTAGTATTCAGAGTTTCTCTAAAAATGATATTGATGCTAATATTCAAGAGGAAGTTGAAAGTTTGAAATGGAGGTTTACACATTTTTATAGAGCCCCAATTGTTAAACATAGAGAAAATCGTTGGAGTCTACTTCGACGCCTTGGAGAAAATTACGAAGTCCTTTGGCTGGTTTGTGGTGATTTTAATGAGATTTTATATGCTCATGAGAAGGCATGAGGAATATAAAGGGAAAGAAAACACATGGAGAACTTTCGAAAGGTGCTTGAGGGTTGCTAATTATTGGATAGAGGTTTCTCAGGTTCTTGGTACATTTAGGATAGGGGTAGTTTACCAGAAACAAATATTAGGGAACGATTGGATAGGGGAGTGATGAATATAGATTGGTTAAACTTATTCCTTAATTATTCTATTGATCATTTATCTCACTCTTTTTGGGCCATTGTCCATTGTTAATCCGATCAAACCAAGAAAAAATGAAGAAAGATGTAAAAAATTCAAATTTGAAGCATGGTGGGTTTTGGAGTATTCATGTGAGGTGATTATTTGAAAGGCATGGGAGTCTGAGTCAGGTGATGTCTTATTTAAATTGCTTTATCTCAAAGTAGCTTTATAGGAATGGGAGAGGAATATAAAAAAGAAATGAGGCGAGGAGTTAAGAATCTAAACAACAGGTTGGAATTACTTTTGGAATCTAAGAGAGATGATCAAATGCTTGCAGGAATTATTAACATTAAAATGCAGTTGAATTGGGAGATGGAGAAACAAGATTTATAATGAGAATAGAGGGTTAAGGCAAATTGGTTGAAAATGGGGGACAAGAACATGTCGTTTTTTCATAAATTTTCATCTCAAAAGTGACATGTTAATCGAATCAGAGGCTTAGAGAATGAAATGGTTGTCACCCAGCATAAAGAAGAGAAGATGGAGACAATTACTCGCAATTACTTTAACGATTTTTTCTCTTCAAGAGGAGTGAGAAATTATAACATCCCTTACCCGTATCCGTCGCCAGAATAAGGTACAAGGCATTACTAAAGTTTACCAGATTATTTTCCATTAAACCAAATCAAGAACTATTCATTTATTGAGAGCGTATCATAATATCCCTTAGATAGACTCTCGAAACCTAAAGTATGAATTGGGACCAAACCAGGACTAAATTGAAATCTTAAGGAATTATTCGTAAAATCTCAAAATTTTCCTTAGTTACAAGGGTCACACGCCCGTGTAGACAAGGGACACTCCCGTGTGGTCTGACCGTGTGGCCAACACGCTCATCTGCCTTACCTCGCTCCAGGCCGTATGGTTTCACACGCTCGTGTCCTCAAGCCGTGTAACTCTCTAACTCGCAACCCTTGAATAAATTAATCTCACACAGCCAAGTCACATGCCCGTGTGCTAGTACCTGTGGTTAATTTGAATTTTCAAAAATAGGTGTAGGATTCACACGACCGTATTACACACCCTTGTAATCAGGCCGTGTACCTCACACGAGCAAGGCACACACCTGTGTGGAAGGCCGTGTGCTCGATCCTAGATATTCTATTTTGCAATTTTTAGACATAGGGGACACACAGCCTTGACCCATATCCATGTACTAGGCCGAGTGTCACATACGGCCTAGACACACACCTGTGTGTCCTTTGTGGACAAAAATAAAGCTATATCCAAGCCTTATTTCTCACCCAATTGGTCTTTTACTTATACCAACATTTATATATGTTCAAGAATAAATTTTTATGATTAAATATCTAAATTTATCAATCAACTATTCATAAATAAAATGACATAATCATAAACTTTTATAGCATTCTTAACCATCATCTTCATCCCTATACTTATACCATCTTATCATTTGTTCATTTTAAACCCATATCAAACATGATAAAATCATAATTATATGTAACTCAAAACTTACTAAATACAAGCTATACCAATGGCTAGTTATAGTTAGATCATTTATAAGCCAACATTGACTGATTAATTTATACATACCATTATAACCATAATTCATTTACCACACATACTAAAATAGGTCAATGGATAGCGTGAGTGATCTCCATCGAGTTTTTGAAAATTCACTCATTTAAATTTAATATAAACATACAAGGCATATTCAATCATCTTGATCACAAGCCCTAACACATAACCTCATCACCTTGTTAGTCGCACACTTCATATAAATACCAAGAAATATGTATGGGCTCCATTCTCATTAAATTTCTTATATATACACAATTTCACATTATGTAATTATATAATATATAGCAACAATATCTCTGTATTTTAAATACATTTTCATAACAACTTGTCTTGATTTCATACTATTTTATATTTGAGATTTACTCATCAAAGTATTTGAAATATTATCTTTATGCAAATAGTACACATGAGGTACATAGTTCTATAATTATGAATGAACATATTTATCAAACATATTCCATATTTATATATCATAGTCTCCTATCTCCATATATCAATAACAATCATTTTCTTGTATTTCAGATAAATACATGTAACCATACATAAGTATGCAATTCACTATTTCTTCTTGTCAATCACAATTTCAAATGACAAATTTATGTGAATACGCTCACCAATTTCATAATTCCATGTATTTACAATTTTCTATATTTATCCTATTGAATTTTTCGAAATTTCGATGAATTACCTGTGATACACTCATGGTGTACAATTTCATTAACCGTCAATTCGTACACATATATACATAAGTCCTTTTCAGAGAGCACACTCCCGCGAACCTTATTTCTTACAATGGGATTATTAGTCCAGGCTAAATCCCCTGTAACATATGCTTAAAAAGTATTGTCAGGATTACCAGTTCAGGCTAAATCCACACTCACATTTACTTACCGTCCGGGCTAAATCCATTTCACATATGTTCTTCGGGAGGGATTATATCAGGATCACCCATTTGGGTTAGATCTTTTTTACACATATTCTTCGGAAGGCTTATATCAAGACCACCAGTCCGGGATAAATCCTTTTTATCGTCAATTCCTTTCCAATGATACATCGAATTTCTATTTCATTCAACCGAGATTTATTCCCTTTTTATCAAGTATTATCAATATTTCATCAATAATCATAAATTAAGCATTGAAATCATATTCATATCATATAAACATACATTTCAAACATTTAAGAATGCAATTCAAGTTACCCGAACTTACCATTCAATTTTTATATCATAACGATAATCATAATTTCATAATAAATATTTGAAATAAAACATATCATTTCTAATTCAACGTTTAACGATTATAATCGAGTATATGATTAATTTATACACAAGTCATTCATATATTTTTCCTCCTTCTCCTCTTCATTCAACATCCTTAATGTAATTAACACACTTATAAGTAACATTATCTATAATTTCACTATTTACTTATATGTATATTCAAAGTTATCCATTTGAGTCATAGTCACTAAATTATTTTTATCTTAAGCTACAGAATTTTAAATTAAGATCTGCTTGATGTTCTTGAAATTAGACTCAAATATATTTCTACCATAAAAAATTTTAGAATTTATCATTTAGCCAATAAGTACAGTAAAATCTTCAAATTTATCCCTATTCTGCTATTTGATAGCTTCGGCCTCTCCTTACTAAAAATTAATTATCTCTTAGTACAGAATTTAGATGATGTTTCCATTTATTTTTATTGAAAATATACTAATTAAGAATTTAAAAATATAAATTTAAGCCCCTAATTATTTTTCTCTAATTTTTGATAATTTTCTAAGGTCAGAACAGGGAAATCCGAAATCATTCTGACCATGTCTCACAAAATTTATTATATCTCATAATTTACAATTCTATTGCTTACACTGTTTCTTCTATGAGAAACTAGACTCAATAAGCTTTAATACCATATTTTATTCATCCTCTAATTTGATTCCCAAAATTTTTGGTGATTCTTCAAAGTTAGACTACTGTTACTGTCCAAAACTATTTTAGTGCAAAATGTTGATTATTATTTTGCCCCTAAACTTTTAATATATGAAAATTTCATCCCTAGGCTCGAAAAATAAAATTCTTACAATTTAATCCTTGTTCCAAGCCTAATCATTCTCATACATATCAATAACAGCCCATGAATTCCATGAAATTTCATAATTTTCCACAAATTCAATACTTTTCAGTTTAATTTCTAAAACATGTTTTCATCCAAAATTCTTTAATAGAACACCTTTAAACATCCATTAACATCTCAATTTCATCATCAAATAACAAAAATCATATGACCTTATCAATGGTATCTTCCAAAACTTTCAACAAAATAAAAAACTAATAGAATATTAAGTTAGACCTAATTGTAAAAGTCCAAAAATATAAAAATTTCAAGGAAAAAACAAGAATTAAACTTACTTAAGGCTAAAATATGAAAGACCAACTCAAACCCTCTTCAATGGCTATTTTTGACAGAAAATTCAAGAAGAAATGGCCTAGAAACTCTTAAAATCAACTTTGGCCATGTAACTTTTGTTAAAATTTCAAATTTGTCCTTTTCACATAAAAATCTTTGATTTTTTTCACGCTATGCCGCCTCAACCATTTTAAAATGGTCCATTTGCCCTTTTATTTCTTCCTTACGTAATAGTTAAACTATTTAATCACTTTAGCAAGTTTTGCATCTTTTTCAATTTAGTCTTTTTTATTTAATTGACTACTTAAACGTTAAAATTTTCTAACAAAATTTTACAACTACCTTATTAGCACTCCGTAAATATTTTTATAAATATTTACGGCTTGATTTATAACATCGAGGTCTCGATACCTCTTTTCCTCAATTTCATGACTTAATAAATCTTTATAAAACAGAAATTTCTAATTCAAAAATCTCTTGAAAATCACATTTGGCTCATAATTATTAAATAATAAAATTTACGAACTTGTTTTCCAAAATTGGTGGTCTTGAACCACTATTTTCGACAATTCTAAAAATCGAGCTATTACAGAAATATAGATCATATCCTTTCCGGAATGGAGAGGAAAATCGTTGAAGAAATGAATCAAATGTTAACGACACCTTATGTTGAGGTAAAGATTTTTGCTACTTTTAAAATCATGGGAGCAACGAAAGGAGCGAGTAGTGATGGTTTCCATGTGATTTTTTATCAGCAATTTTGGCATATTATTGGACGAGATGTGAGCGAGTTCTGTTTGAGTATTCTGAACGAAGGTATGTCTTGGAACTTTGTAATGATACAAATATTGTTCTTATTTAGAAAATTGCTAAGGCAACTAATTTATCAAATTTTAGGCCTATAAGTCTATGCTTGATCCTTTATAAGATAATTTCAAAAATGGTAGCAAATCACTTCCAAAAAGTTCTAGATTGCTTTATAGATGAGGCTCAAAGTGCCTTTGTCCCAAATAGATTGATAACTGATAATGCATTAGTTGCTTATGAGGTTCTACATACGTTTAAGAAAAAAAGAATAAGAAAGAGAGGTTTTTTTGCATTAAAATTGGATATGGTAAAGCATACAATCGTATTGAATAAGATTTTTTACGTCAAATGTTATTAAAAATGGGGTTTGCTAGTTCGTGGGTAGTTATTATTATGCACTACATTGATTTAGTCTCATATTTGATTGTGGTGAATAGGTGTGATGGTGAGAAATTTAAGCCAACAAGGGGACTAAGGCAAGGAGATCCTTTGAATCCCTATCTTTTTTTGGTGTGCAATGATAGGTTATCGACTTTAATGCACTTAGCCAAGAGGGAAGGAATGGTGAAGGGGGTTAGAGTAAGTTGAAGGGTCCCTTAAGATTTCCCATTTTGATGTGATCCTAGCTCAGGAAGCTGCTTCTGATCCTATCGAGCTACCCTTAGGTCTCATCACTCGGTCACGATCCAAGAAGTTCTAAGAAACCCTTTCGAGCTACATTGATCGAGCATGGTGAGAAGAAGTGGCGGGCCTTATTGATCATTCATGGAGCTCAACTATATGCGTCCCATGTAGCTTACTTAAAGCTGAATTTTAGTTTTCATTTTTAGCTAGTCATTTGCTGGAATAAACATTAATAATACTTAGTTATTTTTAGTTTAAGTATTTAATGTGTCTTGAGTCTATTTAATATGTCAAGTACATTCGACAATTAATATGTCTTAAGTTAATTATGTGTTCTAATTAGTTTAGCTATTTAATTTGTCTTAAGTTATTTAATGTGTCCTAGTTAATTCAGCTACTTAATATGTCATAAGTTGAGACAACTTAAATGAGCTGTTGAATATGTCTTTAACCGAATTTATTTGTGTTTATAAGTGTTCACACTAGCTAAATCAGCTAGCTTAAGTCCAAGGAAAAGCATTAAAAGGAGTCATGCATTTGGCTAAGTACATGGACGACATTAAAGGGAGCTACTGACTTTTTCTCTTCTCCAAGTGCCTTTTAGTGGAGATCAAAAGCCAAAGGCTGTTTACATTAGTCCATTCAGCTAGCAAGTGTTTTCACACCTTGGTGGTTGATCAATTTCGTCCATTCACACCTTGAGGCTCAACAAATCCTTGTGTTCACACCATTGGGGCTATTCGTGCGCCACAACACATTCAAGTGGGCTACTGCATATTCAGCTTCCCAATGGAGGATTAATTGTAGCTCATAACTCCTTGACTGATCAATCGTTAAAAAATTTAGCTCAACTCATTTAGTTTAATTAATTGGCTGAATTAGGAATGCTAAATAAGCTACCCATTGGCGTCGCCTAGGTCTAGGATTTGTTAAAAGTCTTGTTAGTTACTTTAGGAGTTAAGTCAGCTCATTAATAGCTTAATTGGGCTGAAACAAAGTGTCCATTCGGCTAGAATTAGCTTAGCCTATAAATACTTATCTCATTTCACTTTGTAAAGACTTTTAATCATTTTATGAATGGTGTGAGTGTTCAACTCTCATAGCTCTCTCTTGACTGAATTGGCTTATCAAGTTTATCTTGTGACGTCATTTCTGTCTTATTTTGAACTTATCACTTCAATCCGGAGTGTGGCGTTCACCTAAACCTGTGGTTCCTATCTAACATAGATAGAAGGTCAAGATTTTCCTTAACTTATCCTTACCATTTCCATTGTTCTTATAACCTAAGTGCTACTATAAGTTTCAGGTCAAAATAGCCTATTGTGTTGGTTCATACTTTAGCCTTAGCCAAAACCATTTCATCATTTCCTAAACCATCTCAAAACCACATTGTTTCAGCTTATCTTCTTAATTTCAAGCCTAGTTTGCAAACATCCTATTCTTACTTAAATTTACGATCAGGCAATCAAAACGACTCAAATCATAACTGAACCAAGTTCGTATCACATTTAATCTTTGCGAATAATAGCATATTATTTGGGGATGTTTCAAATCAAAAGGGTACAAGCATTAAAAAAGATTCTATAGGAGTAAGAAAAGGTTTCAGGTTAGATTGTTAATTATGTGAAGTCTATGATCTTTTTATAGCAAAAATACAACTGATCAAATCAAGAGTTTAGTTATGCAATTGTTGAATGTTAGAAATTCTTCAAATCTAGAAAAATATTTAGGTTTCCCTAATATGGTCGAGTGGGGGAAAAATTGGCGTTTCAAAGTTTAAAAGATCACATGAAATAGAAAATTGCCAATTAGAACACTAAATTTTCATAAAATCAGTTTTCCAGGCTATCCCAACTTATTCCATGGCTTGTTTTTTATTGCCAAAATCGTTATGTTCTGAAATGGAGAATATTTGCGCATCCTTTTGGTGGCAAAAGAGTCATGAAAAGAAGGGAATTCATTGGTGTGCTTGGAGACAGCTTTGTGAGCTTAAGGAGGATGGTGGATTGGGCTTTCGTAGTTTGGATAAATCTAATCTTTCGTTACTTGCTAAACAGGATTGGCAATTGATTAATTATCCTAATTCATTAATTGCGTGCACTTTGAAAGCCAAGTATTATCCGAATTCAAACTTTGAAAATGCAATGCTAGGAAATATACCTTCCTACTTAGAAGAGCATTTGGGTTGCAATGGGAGTGCTTAAGGAAGGGTTGGGCTGGAGAGTAGGGAGTGGAACCAAAATTCTAGTTCGTGATACAACATGGGTTGCTAAAAATTATAGAATCCAAAATAGTGAACGATGTTAGGACAATCTTTTGGTAATGAACTTAATTGATAATGTTAGCAGGAAATGGAAAGTGGACTTAATAAAGAATACTTTCAGTGACATTGATGCTAGAAGGATTCTAAATATCCTACCATCCAAATTTCAGCATAAAGACTACCAGGTGTGGCGAGGGGAGGCATCTGGAGAATTCACAGTCTGAATCGCATACAAAGCTCTATTACAGCAAAGTATAGAGGCTACAATGTATACAATCAGGCAGAAATAGGGAATTTTTACAAAAAAAATTGTGAGGCTTAAAGTTACCCTCTAACTAAAAATTACAAGTTGGTGAATCTCAAAAACTTATCTTTCTACCCTATGTAATCTACACTAGAATAGTTACTAATTCTAGTCTCTATCTGAGATGCGCAGGTGGAATTGAAACTAGTATCCATGCTTTGCGTGAGTGCCCATAAGATATATGGAGTCATTTAAGTTGGTCCTAGCCAGAAAGGGTGTCAAGTATGAATATATTAGAGTGGATTACCTGTTTCTTTGAACATAACACAAATAACCGGTGTAGAATGTTCGTATGTGTTCTATGGTCTTTTTGGACAGAATGGAATAAGTAGATTTATGAGGGTCGGAAAAGATCTGGGAACACTATTGCAGCTTCAGTAAGAAATTATGTTTGAGAAATAGACGTGGTATAGATTCCCTTACCTGTTCGGCGTGTGGAGTCAGAAAGTTGGCAACCATTGAAGCCCTCGTTTGTAAAAATCAATTTTGACGCAGCTTATAGAAAGCATGAGGAAAAATCATGTTCTGGGATAGTGATTCGAAACTCTAAGGGAGTTGTACTATGCTAAAAAATGGTCACTAATGAGAATGTACCTCCAATCTTTGCGGTAGAAGCGATTGCATGCATTCAAAGTATCTAGATGGGACTAGATCTGAAACTAATGGATACGGAGGTTGAAGGAGATGCATGCTCTATCACAAAAAAGTTGTTAAACGAGAGGGAGGATAAATCCGAAATAGGGGCCTTAGTCAGAGATGGAGAATGTTTGGGTAAGCAATTTCGTGCCTGTATATTCAAATATTGCCCTAGAACGGTGAACGACGTCGTTCACTTGCTGGCTGCCGAGGGATTAAAGACAAGAGAACAGTGGTGCTTAAGAGATGGAGGTCTTGAGTTTGCTAGAGAAACGGTGGAAAGGGATAGGAGAGGTCTGAGTTGTGAAGGGTCTCTAGTGACTGAGTAGCTTTGGGGGAGAGGAAGAGACTAAGGAGGGAATGCTGTGAAAATATTGGAATGATTAAGAGTGTCTTTAACGTTATGTTTCCCCAGACTCCGTTGCTTATCAGGAGGTGGGGTTTTTAATTTTTTTTTCAGTTGAAACAAAGATGTTTCTAGGGCATCCTCTTTTTTAGCTGAATTGGGCTCGCTGTTGGGCCTTCTTTTGTTTTAGCTTGTCTGCAACTTTGTTGTTTTATTTTAGATTGTTTGATTTTAAATAAAAATCCAGCTTCTATGAAAAAAAAAAAAAAAACAATATAACAATTAAATAATATTTTTTGAAGTTATAATTCTACTAATTTATAAAAATTTTATTTTGTATTTTTTATTTTTAACTTAAAAATAATATAATAATTAACTAATATTTTTTCTATAATTCTTCTGCATAATGCTTATTTTTTTATATATTATAATTTAATTTATCTAGTATTTTTTGATGATATTTGTTTCTCTTATTCATATATTAGTGATTTATGTCATATTTTAAAGCATGTAAATAGGCAAGTGGTACTGATATGAACATGAAAGTTAAATTTTCAAGGTTTTTTTTTTATAATGAGTTATTTGGTGTTTTAATTTTATAAAAAATATTATTTTAGTCATTCATTTATTTTTTTTGGTCTTTTTTAACTCTTAAGCTTGCGTTGTTTGTCAAAAAATTAATTAATTGCTAATATGATATACACGTGAAAATCCATGTGTATGCCACATCAACAAAGTTAACATTTCCATTCATTTTGGGGTGATTTAACAAATAATGTAAATTTAAGGGCCAAAAAAATTATTATGCCTTTTTTTCCACCGCGGGTACTCTTTAAAGATATAAATTGACTAACCATGAAATTTACTTTATTCCTAAGAACAGGAATCGAACCCTTACCATATAATTAAAAGATAAAATAAGTAATCACTACATCACACTTTACGATTTTAAATTTTAGAATGATTAAATGTTTCAAAAGATAATGAATCCTAGTGGTAATGAAATTCTAATGCAAAGAGAGAAGATATGAGTGAATTTTACTTGGATTTATTTATTAAGTTAAAAGAAATAATTAAACCTAATTTTGAATAGTAATATATAGGGTATATTTTCATTGAATCCTTTTCTAATATATAGTGGCACACTTTTAATTTTTAATTCAAATTCATTTGCTTAAGAATATATAGTTTCTCTTATAGAAATTATCATTACGGATGTTCGGGTACATTACTAATTAACCGATTACATTTGAAAATGTAATAAATATGATTTCACTTAAAACAGAGGGCAAGTATCAGTATTAAATCATAAGATATTGATACCTAAAACAAGGTATATATACCCCTGACAAGTATCGATACTAAAATTTGCCTCTAAAATTCAAATTTTTTGAAATCAATGTACAAGTATCGATACCTTTACCTCAAGTACTGATACCGGGCCTTAGGTACCGATACCAAGATGTGATATTGATGCCAAATTGACATTCTATTTTCGAAAATCTTGAAATCAAGCTATAGGTATCAATACCTTACCCCCGGGTATTGATACCTTGAGTTAATTCAGTAAAAAAAAACCTTGAAAAATTGCTAAAACTCCCCTGCAAAGTTATCAAATCAATTCAACAATTTAATATCATTTTAAAACGATCCAAAACATTCTAACATGATCCAATTTATCTATAATTCATAACACAATCATTTTCGTAAGCATCAAACTTGTGGAATTAAACTTTAAACATACTATAATTTTATATAAACTCAAACTTAAGCAAAGTTCACACAATTAATAGTTTAGTCCCTTCTACTAAAATCTACTTATTAAGCCTATGCACATGCCATACTATCAACAAAATATAAAATCATACTCTTAATCAAGCTTGGAGATGTGTTAGGACTAGTAGGTCTTAGACCACTTCTAGCTTCTTTTTCGACTTCAACCTACCCGTTAAGTGATATCCTCATGATAAGAAGTAATAAAATTTATAAAGAACTTGATCAAACCCAAACTAACTAATATCACGACGTTTAAAGGCAAGCGCACCTATCGATAGCAGTATAGTCTAGTGATAAGATCGAGTATCGTACCCAAGGGAACCGAAAGTACTATTACTCACTTCCTTTCTATTATTTAACCTAGAAATTAAATGGGGATTTGTTTAAAACTAAATTCTAAAATCTAAACTAAGAATAAAACAAAAGAAAAAGTAAATTGGGAAGACTTTTTAGGGAAAGCTAATTGATATGATTAATACTCAAGGGAGAATCCACCTAGACTTCACTTGTTATTATCTTCTTGAATTATATGAGTTATTTACTTGACTTGATGCGTAGAGATCCCTAATCTATGCTAAACCCTCCGTCGAGATGAAGAGCAACTAGGCCTAAGTTGTTAATTAAAGTTCCTTTATTAATTAACTCTCTAGGTTGCATTAATTCAATCTATGGTTCCCCATATTAGGTTTGACCCTAATCCGGCAGATTTATGTCGCCCTATGTCTAGGGTTGCATGCAACTCCGCTTAATTATGATAGATCTACTCTTATCACAGGGACTTTTGCTCCTCTGCTCTAAGCACATCCAATTCCTGAATTAATACCTAGGATTATTAATTCAAGGATTAAAACACATAATTAAGAACAATTCAAATAATTATCATATAAATCAAGAATAAATAACCAGATCTATCTTAGGTTTCATCCCCCTCAAGTATTTGAGGGGTTTAGTTCATAATGATAAAAGAAAACATCTCAGAAGTTATCAAATAACAAATCATAAAAGAAACCAAAAACCCCTGAAAGAATTTAGGAGAATCCTCTATGTTGATGCAGAATTTCGGCTTCTGAGATGAATCAATTGGCTTCTCCCTTCGAGTAATCCCTTCCTTCTACCTGTGGTGCGGTAGAAAGACGAGAGGAAACGAGTATAGAGGGTGTGTAAAAGTGGGAAGAAGGCCCCCTCTATGTTGCCTCATGGGATCTTTATATAGAGAAGTTTTGGGGACTCTTTCTTAGCCCCTAAGCATCCCAATTCGAGTGAAATTTGTCTTTCTCACGACTAGAACACGCCCGTGTGTCACGCCCGTGTGGGTTTCGACAGAGGCCGTGTGATTTAGCACGCCCGTGTATATTGGCCGTGCTTGTCGGGACTTTGTCCGTGTGAGCTTTGTGAGGCACGCCCGTGTGGCACGGCCGTGTGGCACCTCTTGGCCCGTGTGATTCGTGCATTTTGGTTCATTTTTCACCGTTTTGGGCCCGTTTTCTATTCTTTTATCTTCCCTAGGCTCTCCTGAGTATAAGATATGAAAAAGAATGGTTAAGAGCACCAATTCTCACTAATTTGATACTAATTCATCCAAAATATAGGCTAAACATGAGGTAAAAATATGTATAAATTAACACTTATCAAATACCCCCACACTTAATCCTTTGCTTGTCCTCAAGCAAAATCTCAATCCCTAAAGGAAGCCATTCTTCTTAATCTACAACCCTTATCAATAATATTTCAAATTAATCCACAGGTAGTCATACAATGAAAATTCAATCTAAAGAACATTTAGGACTCAATCACTCTAAGTTGAGAATTTTATCATTGAAAACATAAGTCCCTTCCTTCCTTCTAAGTAGTTATCTCTCTATCTTAATTAACAGGAGTTGACATCCTCACTAAAGGTTCACTCTATTCACTCGAAGTGTTTAGGGTTCAAATTTAAGGCACTCCTTAGTCAACCTGAAAAGTTATTACCATAGGCTTGCAAGAAAATCACATCTCCACCACTATAGTTTGATGTGATACATTGATCAAAAAGGTCTTTTCATGGTTGTAACGGGGCTTGGTTAGGGGTGTTGTCACAGGCTGCAAAAAAAAAAGGTTAGAATCGAGATTGAACTTGAAAAATTATCTAGCTAGAAAAATCTCTATCTCTGGAACATATTTCTCAGCCAATTCTTGTGATATTATCATTTCCGCCTTGGTAGCCTTAAAATAGAAACATGTAAAAACTTTGACGAACTATTTATAATCTATAATTTACAATCGAATTTCACTGTATGTACTTTTTTTTTTAAGAACAATTCAAATAATTACAATAAATTGAACAAAACTTTACAATCTGGCAGAGAGAATAAAGCTAGATAAAAAATTCAACTCAAATCTCGACAAAAATAGGGATCAAAATAATTAAATGAAATTCGACAAAAATGGGTTATTGGTTAATAATTAGAGGGTGAGTCAAGGAAAAGGTTGTTAGGCTCAACGGGGTTCACTAGGGGTTAGATTTATGTAGGAAGGCTTTTTCTGTGGAGTAAGTGGGTTACATCCTAGGTGCCTTTATCATTTCAGTATATCAAATCAATGATGTGGTCTCGACATATATAATCGAAGCAAGTTCTAGAATAACAATTCAGTATTGACTCACTCAAAGCAATAATAAAAGTGAGCACGAAGAAAATATATGCTCAATAGGCTCAAAATCTCACCAGAATTACGGCTTTTGATGTCAATCCTGCGAATTTCAAATCTCAAGATAATACTTAAAATTAGGGAAAATAACTTATGCAAAAATTGGGGATTCTCAAAAAAAAATTCAACTTATCATGCTTGATTCTCTAATGTTTTAAAGTTTGAATAATCAAAGTACAAGCACCTATATCTTAATTCTCAATATATCAATAGAAATCATAAACTAATCAGGATAAATTCCTAATAGGAGACTGAAGATATTGCTATTAGGAAAAGTTCAGGGGTTTCAAAGATAGTATAAAAAGTGAAAGTACGTTACCCCCCACACTTAAGATGTACATTTCCTCCAATGTACAAGGAAAATATTAACAACAATAAAAGCATAAAATCATAAGATAGGGGAGGGTATGAAACTCCCTGCTTTGGATGGATTAGTGGAAGAGCTGGTAGGTTTGGCACTGTGTTCCCTTTTTCGTAGAGATTTGAGCTGTAGAGCTCCTTTGAAACTGCGAAGGGGTTTATTAGTCGTGGGAGGTTAAGATGAAGAGGGATTACTTCGTTAGGAGATAGCCGTGATGATAATAAAATAGAAAATTTACGAAAATTCAAAATAAAGAAAGATATAAGAAAATTAAAAAGCTGCAAAAGGAAAAAGAAAGACTAATATTAAAGGTTAAGATTAGTGTATACTAAGTAAAAAAAATAAAGAAAAACAAAAGATAAAATAAAATAAAATAAGATAAAAAGTAAGACTAAAATAAAATAAAAGAGGATCTAATCCTCTGGTGGGTGTCGTGGTGGTGGGACGATGCCAAGGTGATGACATATGTACGCTAAGGTGGCGTCGATGTAATCGAGGCGCTGTTCAAAGTGGTCCAGGCGCTCGGATATGTCAACACTGAAAGCTGCCGTCTGGTGTGATCGTGTAGGGCGTGGTGGCTCAGCTGGCGCATCCTCGGCTGGTGGTGGCGATGGGACATCATCAGGAATGTCCTCTGGATCCTCGTTTTCTTGGACAAGGCGGAAGTGAAAGTGGTCGCCACCGAGTCGTCTCTCGACCATCCTCATCGAAAGCATGCTCTGGATGCCCTGGGAGGACATCTGGCCAAGTAATGTGTAGGAGGAGGTCTGGGCTGTGGTGTTAAATAGGCCGAAGTAACGATCTAGTCGAGTGATATACAGACCCATGGATACGACTCCCTTTCGGTGCCTCTCGGTCTGATGCTGCATGGCGAGGGCGATGAAATATGCAAGGTCGATAGGACGGCCATTCGCCATGCACCATAAAAAGTAGACGTCGTGTGTGTTGACGATGCCTGTGCTCTCTCGGCGGCCTGTAATAGTATGAGCAAGAAGTGCATGAATATACCTGAGAGAGGAATGGAGAGCGGAGGCTTTACTGACGCTGGGGTTGTATAGTTGTCTTCCTAGGGCAATCTCTTTCCAGCAGTCAAAGGGTCGGATATGGATGTGCCTAGAGAGGGTGGGGAAGCTCTCCTCAGCCATAAACTGCGCGGTGTAAAGCCCGAGTGCCACACCGAACTCTAGGACACTGAGCTGTCGAACGAGTCCTCCCAAACGAAACTGGACCGTCCCAGGATCGTCGAACCGTGTCATCACCGTCTGAAGGTGGAATGTAGCACAGAACTCGAGAGTGAGTTCAAGGTATGTGGGCTCTACGATCTGAAAGAACTGGTCCCAAGGGTTGGTGGCGAGCAGGGCCCGGACATCATCCGCCAAGCGTACTTCTGCGAGGGCACTCCAGTCGATGCATCGGCCCATCGTGATATTGCGTGCGCGCAGCAGCTGGTAGCGCTCTTCCTGAGAGTCTTGTGGACATTGAAGAAATGTGTGGCGCATCTCGGAAGTGGGCCTAGTTGAAGAGCTCCCTGGTCCTTTTCGTTTCTTAGATGCGGGGACGGCAGCTTTCTTGGCTCGGGAAGATGACATGGTATCTACAAAAATTTATTAGGAAAAGGTAAATAATATAAAAGAAATGTAAATATTTAAAATAAAGAGGCTGAGGAATAAAATGAACATGTTCCTAATATGAAAATTTACTTTGGTAGTAAAATCTAATCATTTTTGAAGTTGGGGATAAAAATAAAAAAATCTTCTATGAATGGATGTAGATATACTAAACTAAATAACAAATGGCATAATTATGTGCGTTTAAGTGGCCTGTTTATAAGGTATATTAAGTGGCAACTAACTATGATGTTAAATGGCAGGAAATTGTGAAATGGAATCTAAAATGGCAAGCAAAATTAGAATTCTAAACTATTCTAGATTATTCTCTATTTCCTAATTCTCTAATAGCCTAAATCAATAGTATTAATAAATAAATAAAATAATAAAAGAATGTAATGTAAAAACCAAAAAATGCAGTAAAAATAAATAAATGAGAAAAAGGAAGAAAAATAGAACCAAAATTGGTGTCACACGGTCGTGGGTACTGTTGCACGGGCGTGTGGATCGTGGAAATCTAGTATGGTGGTGGTAGGAGGGCTAGGATGGTGTTTGTAGAGGTTTGGGGAAGGTTTGGGGAGAAAATCTTAGGGTTTGGGTGAAATGTGAGGGTAGAAATGGCCCTGTATATATACATTTTGGGTCGCACGGGCATGTCGCACGCCCGTGTGAGTCGTGTTTAGCCCGTGTTTTTCGAAAATTAGACGTTTTGGCTTGCCACACTCGATGAGCACGCCCGTGTATAGTTTGAGCACGGCCGTGGAGATTGATCGTTCGCTAAGCGCACGGGCGTGTAATAAAGTGCACGGGCATGTCTGAATTGACAGTAGCTTCCACGGGCTTATAAAACGGGCGTGCGTTGCTATGTTTGCCCGTGTGGAAGGTGCAAGGTTGCCACGGCTATTTCGCACGGCCGTGCGTTTTCCTGTCTTACCCGTGTGGATTGCGATGAGTCGCCACGGCTATATCGCACGGCCGTGGGAGTTTATCGGAAGCCCGTGTTTTGGGAAAACGGTGCTCTATTTGCACACGGTCTGCCCCCACGACCGTGTCTCTGCTTTTTAGTATACACACGGCCTTAGGCACGCCCGTGTGCCTGGCCGTGTGGTTCATATTTTCTGCAGGAAAAACGTTAGTTTATGCAATAAAATTATGAAAAATTTTAAAAAAAACTTACTACGTTAGTGCTCGGGTTGCCTCCCGAGAAGCGCTTATTTAGAGTCTAAGCTCGACTCTTCCTAGAGGTGTCAAGAAGAAACGGGATGGAGCCTAAGCTCTTCCTTATTTTCTGTAAAGTTCTCACCTATATAATGTTTTAGCCTATGGCCATTTACCTTGAAAGTACCGTGGTTGGGGTGAGTTACCTCGACAGTGCCGTATGGAAAGACTTTGAGAACTGTAAACGGACCTGACCACCTTGATTTGAGTTTTCCAGGGAATAGTTTCAACCTTGAGTTGTAGAGTAGGATAAGATCACCTGTTTTGAATTGCTTGGGTCGTTTTAGCCTTTTGTCATGACGTCACTTTACGGCTTCCTTAAATAATCGTGAGTTCTCGTACGCGTTGTAGCGCCATTCATCTAGCTCGTTTAGCTGCAGAAGTCTCTTTTCACCTGCACTTTTAAGATCAAGGTTTAGAAATTTTATAGCCCAGAATGCTTTATGCTCGAGTTCAAATGGTAGATGGCAATTTTTTCCATAAACGAGTTTATAAGGAGATATTCCTATGGGTGTTTTAAATGCAGTTCTGTAAGCCCATAATGCATCATCTAATTTCCTAGACCAGTCCTTCCTATTTGATTCTATTGTCTTTTGTAAGATGCGTTTTAGTTCTCTGTTCGTTACTTCGACTTGACCGCTAGTTTGTGGGTGGTAGGGGGTGGCTGTTCTATGGTGTACTCCATATTTTCTTAGGGTTTTTTCAAATTGGGTATTGTAAAAATGTGTGCCCCTATCACTTATGATTATCCTAGGTGTTCCAAATCGAGAAAAAATTTTCTTCAGAAATCGTACTACCATTCTAGCATCATTTGTGGGTAAGGCTTGAGCTTCTACCCATTTTGACATGTAATCTACTGCTACTAGTATGTACTTATTTCTGAATGAATTAGGAAAGGGTCCCATGAAATCTATACCCCATACATCGAATATTTCACATGAAAGCATATAATTTTGAGGCATTTCATTAAGTTGGGAGATATTACCTGTTCGTTGGCATTTATCACAAGAGGTCACATACCTGTTGGCGTCTCTGAAAAGAGTAGGCCAGTAAAAACCTGATTCGAGTACTTTGTGAGCGGTTCTGTTTCCACTGTGATGTCCTCCTGTGGGTCCTGAGTGGCAGTGTTCCAAAATTTGATATGCCTCTATGTCATCCACGCATTTTCGTATAACCTGGTCTGCGCAAATTCGAAAAAGAAAAGGATCTTCCCAAAAGTAGTTTTTCAAATTAGCAAAGAATCACTTCTTTTGCTGATGGGTTAACCCTTTTGGGGTTATATTGGCTGCTAAATAATTTGCAAAATCGGCAAACCAGGGAAGTGTCGTACCTGTTAAATTTAGGAGTTGTTCCTCAGGGAACATATCGTTTATATTTTCAAGGTACCTGGGCTGTGTATTTTCTAATCTTGAGAGGTGATCTGCCGCTAAGTTTTCAGCTCCTTTCTTGTCTTTAATTTCTAAGTCGAATTCCTGTAAGAGTAAAATCCATCTTATTAAACGAGGTTTTACGTCAGGTTTGGCTAAGAGATATCGAAGAGCTGAATGGTCAGTAAAAACGATGACTTTAGACAAGATTAAATAAGATCGGAATTTATCAAAAGCAAAAATAACGGCTAGTAGTTCTTTTTCCGTAGTGGTGTAGTTGGCTTGAGCGGCTGTCAATGTTCTGCTAGCATAGTAAATCGGTTGGAAATGCTTGTCTCTTCGCTGTCCAAGAACTGCACCTACGGCAAAATCACTTGTATCGCACATCAGTTCAAAAGGCAAATTCCAATCAGGTGAAATCATAATTGGCGCATTGACTAACTTGTCTTTAAGGGTGCCAAAAGACTCTAAGCATTCTTGATCGAAGTTAAAAGGTATGTCTTTTTCTAGCAATTTAGTTAAAGGCTTAGCTATTTTAGAAAAGTCCTTAATGAATCTACGATAAAAACCGGCATGTCCTAAAAAACTTCTTATAGCCTTAACTGAACTGGGAGGGGGTAGTTTCTCAATAGTTTCAACTTTAGCTTTGTCTACCTCTATTCCTCTGTTAGAGATTTTATGTCCTAGCACAATACCTTCCTGAACCATGAAATGACATTTTTCCCAATTTAGCACTAGATTTGTCTCTTCACATCTCATCAAAACAAGCTTTAAATTATTTAGACAGTGTTGGAAAGAGTTACCGAAAACGGAGAAATCATCCATGAATACCTCCATGATATCTTTCACAAATTCGTTAAAGATAGCTAGCATGCATCGCTGAAAAGTAGCAGGAGCGTTACATAAACCAAAAGGCATTCTACGATATGCAAACGTACCGTATGGGCATGTGAACGTCATTTTTTCCTGATCTTCTGGAGCTATCAAAATTTGGAAGTAACCGGAGAGGCCATCTAGGAAGCAGTAATACATGTGACCGGCTAATCTTTCTAACATTTGATCGATAAAGGGCAGAGGAAAATGATCTTTTCGTGTGGCGTCATTTAGCTTTCGGTAATCTATGCATACTCTCCATCCTGTGACTGTTCGTGTTGGCACGAGTTCTTCTTTGTCATTGGACACCACGGTTAGCCCACCTTTTTTAGGAACAACCTGCAAGGGGCTTACCCAAGAACTATCAGAAATAGGATAAATGATACTTGCATCAAGAAGTTTAATTAACTCGGCTTTTACGACCTCCTTCATGTTAGGATTTAATCGTCTCTGAGCTTACACTGCTGGTTTATATTCATCTTCCATTAAAATCTTGTGGGTACAGAAAGAAGGATTAATTCCTTTGATATCCGAAATTTTCCAGGCTATGGCTTGCCTATGTTTTCTTAAAACCTAGAGCAGTTCTTCCTTTTCTCTAGATCCTAAATTTGATGCAATAATGACCGGTAAAGTTGAGTTCTCCCCTAAAAAGGCATATTCTAAGTGTTCTGGCAGTTGTTTTAACTCTAACTTAGGGGGTTCCTCAATGGAAGGTTTCTGCCTTAGCTTATCATGCATCTTTAAATTTTCATAGCTTATATGTCTGGTGATAGTTTCGCTAGAGTCTAACTCTTTTCTTACCTTCTCTACTTCTAAGGAGGTTTCACCCTCCCCCTGAATGAGACACAGTTCCAGAGTGTCGGTGATAGAGATTTCCTGCAAATTATCTTGAACATAGTGATCAATTATATCGACAAAATAACATG
This sequence comes from Gossypium stocksii, assembly GCA_020496765.1. Taxonomy (NCBI): domain Eukaryota; kingdom Viridiplantae; phylum Streptophyta; class Magnoliopsida; order Malvales; family Malvaceae; genus Gossypium; species Gossypium stocksii. The sequence continues at coordinate 17,458,968 of CM035631.1, read as the reverse complement.
AATCATCTTGCTCTTTAGAAAATTTCATAGCATCATAGATTTTGAAAATCACTTCCTCTTCCCCAACTCTAAGAACTAATTTACCATCTCCAACATCAATAATAGCTCTAGCAGTGGCTAAAAATGGGCGTCCTAAAATCAAAGGTACGTCAATGTCTTCGTCCATGTCAAGCACAACAAAATCTACAGGGAATATAAATTTATCGACTTTTACTAGCACATCCTCAATGATTCCCCTAGGATACTTAACAGATCTATCGGCTAATTGAATGCTCATCCTAGTGGGTTTAGGTTCCCCTAGACCTAGTTGTTTGAACATTTTATAAGGCATAAGATTAATACTTGCACCTAAATCAGCCAATGCTTTATTGATAATTAAGCTACCAATTAAACAAGGGATAGTAAAACTCCCTGGATCCTTTAGCTTTGTTGGCAGTTTATTTTGAAGAATGGCTGAACACTCTTCGTTGAGTTCCACTGTGGCTAACTCTTCCAGCTTCCTTTTGTTCGTCAGGAGTTCTTTTAGGAATTTCGCGTATTTCGGCATCTGTGAAATTGCTTCAACAAAGGGTAAGTTAATATGTAATTGTTTGAAAAGTTCAAGAAACTTACCGAATTGGGCGTCTGTTTGGTCCTTCTTTAATCTTACCAGGTATGGGATGCGCGGTTTGTATTCTTTGAGTGTTGGAATAGCGTCATTCTTAGATTCCTCTACTTTATCTTTTGGCAGTTCGTGGGCATGCTTCTTTTCTGGTTCTGCTAGCATTTTACCATCTCTTAGGGTGATTGCTTTCACATGTTCTCTGGGATTTGGTTCAGTGTTGCTTGGAAGCCCACCCTGAGGTCTTTCCGAGATTAACTTTGCAAGCTGACCAATTTGGTTCTCGAGTCCTTGGATAGAGGCCTGTTGATTCTTTAATGCTGTTTCAGTGTTTTGAAAGCGAGTTTCTGAAGCGGCCATGAATTTGGTGAACATATCTTCAAGATTCGGCTTCTTTTCCTGTTGAGGTGGTGGCTGCTGAAATACCGGAGGTTGTTGTCTTTGATTTCCTTGTCCTCCCCATGAAAAATTTGGGTGATTTCTCCAACCTGCATTATAAGTGTTATTAAGGATTATTTTGAGGTCGAGAATTATTACCCATGTAATTGGCTTGTTCGGCGTCCATGTTGTGTAGATGGTCTGAATTAAACGTATTTCCTGGGGCTGCATCACATTGCATCACTGGTTGAACCTGCGTAGAACCAACAAAATTATCAAATTTCTTATTCAATAGTTCTACTTGGTTAGTGAGCATAGTAACAGCATCAATATTATAAACTCCTGCGGCTTTCGTCGGCTTTGTCCTCATGACTTGCCACTGATAGTTATTCAATGACATTTCCTTAATAAATTCGTAAGCTGCGTCCGGTGTTTTATTATTGATGGTTCCGCCTGCGGCTGCATTGATCATCTGCCTAGTTGATGGGTTTAACCCATTATGGAAAGTTTGAACCTGTAGCCACAAGGGTAATCCGTGGTGAGGGCATCTTCTTAAAAGATCTTTGTACCTTTCCCAGGCATCATAAAGTGTTTCTAAATCCATCTGCACAAAGGAAGAAATATCGTTTCGTAATTTAGCAGTTTTAGCAGGGGGAAAATATTTAAGCAAAAATTTTTCAGTCATTTGGTCCCATGTGGTAATGGAGCCTCGTGGTAAAGAATTTAACCACTGTTTTGCCTTATTTCTCAAAGAAAAAGGAAATAGCCTTAGACGAATGGCGTCATCAGTAACGCCATTGATTTTAAAAGTATCACATAGCTCTAAAAAGTTTGCTAAATGGGCGTTAGGATCTTCATCTTGTAGACCATCAAATTGCATAAACTGCTGAATCATCTGAATAGTGTTAGGTTTTAGTTCAAAATTATTAGCAGCAATAGCAGGTCTAACAATGCTAGTTTGAGTACCAATCAAACTAGGTTTAGCATAATCGTACATAGTTCGAGGAGCTGCTTCTGGTTCGGCTGGTAGTGCTGGAGGTTGATGACCATGTTGATTCGCGGCCACCTCTTCAGTAAGTTCTGGCTCTTGCTCAAGTTCCTGCTCTGGATAATGTAGACTTCGTCTAAGTTCTCTACGATTTCTGTGGACTGTGGCTTCCAAATCTTCTTCAAAAAGTAGTGGTCCTGTCGGGTTGTTTCTAGTCATAAACTAGAAAAATCCTAAAAAAAATAAAATAAAATAAAATAATTAAAAGGAAAATAAATAAATAATAAAAAATAATAATAAAAGTAAAAATAATTAAATAAATAAATAATGGCTAAAGTAATAGAAATCGAGCTTTCGTAATATTTCAGTTAGTTCCCCGGCAACGGCGCCAAAAACTTGATATCCTCGTGATAAGAAGTAATAAAATTTATAAAGAACTTGATCAAACCCAAACTAACTAATATCACGACGTTTAAAGGCAAGCGCACCTATCGATAGCAGTATAGTCTAGTGATAAGATCGAGTATCGTACCCAAGGGAACCGAAAGTACTATTACTCACTTCCTTTCTATTATTTAACCTAGAAATTAAATGGGGATTTGTTTAAAACTAAATTCTAAAATCTAAACTAAGAATAAAACAAAAGAAAAAGTAAATTGGGAAGACTTTTTAGGGAAAGCTAATTGATATGATTAATACTCAAGGGAGAATCCACCTAGACTTCACTTGTTATTATCTTCTTGAATTATATGAGTTATTTACTTGACTTGATGCGTAGAGATCCCTAATCTATGCTAAACCCTCCGTCGAGGTGAAGAGCAACTAGGCCTAAGTTGTTAATTAAAGTTCCTTTATTAATTAACTCCCTAGGTTGCATTAATTCGATCTATGGTTCCCCATATTAGGTTTGACCCTAATCCGGCAGATTTATGTCGCCCTATGTCTAGGGTTGCATGCAACTCCGCTTAATTATGGTAGATCTACTCTTATCACAGGGACTTTTGCTCCTCTGCTCTAAGCACATCCAATTCCTGAATTAATACCTAGGATTATTAATTCAAGGATTAAAACACATAATTAAGAACAATTCAAATAATTATCATATAAATCAAGAATAAATAACCAGATCTGTCTTAGGTTTCATCCCCCTCAAGTATTTGAGGGGTTTAGTTCATAATGATAAAAGAAAACATCTCAGAAGTTATCAAATAACAAATCATAAAAGAAACCAAAAACCCCTGAAGGAATTTAGGAGAATCCTCTATGTTGATGCATAATTTCGGCTTCTGAGATGAATCAATTGGCTTCTCCCTTCGAGTAATCCCTTGCTTCTACCTGTGGTGCGGCAGAAAGACGAGAGGAAACGAGTATAGAGGGTGTGTAAAAGTGGGAAGAAGGCCCCCTCTATGTTGCCTCATGGGATCTTTATATAGAGAAGTTTTGGAGACTCTTTCTTAGCCCCTAAGCATCCCAATTCGAGTGAAATTCGTCTTTCCCACGACTAGAACACGCCCATGTGCCACGCCCGTGTGGGTTTCGACAGAGGCCGTGTGATTTAGCACACCCGTGTATATTGGCCGTGCTTGTCGGAACTTTGTCCGTGTGAGCTTTGTGAGGCACGCCCGTGTGGCACGGCCGTGTGGCACCTCTTGGCCCGTGTGATTCGTGCATTTTGGTTCATTTTTCACCGTTTTGGGCCCGTTTTCTATTCTTTTATCTTCCCTAGGCTCTCCTGAGTATAAGATATGAAAAAGAATGGTTAAGAGCACCAATTCTCACTAATTTGATACTAATTCATCCAAAATATAGGCTAAACATGAGGTAAAAATATGTATAAATTAACGCTTATCATTAAGCTAAAATAGCTTAGTAAGTACTGCAAGAATTTAATTATAAACTACATATCATATTGCAATTTATTATTTATACTCGTGATGTTAGTTATGCTTGATCAAATTACACTTACCAGTTCACATTTCTTTCACAAGGCCCAAAGTAGACTGATTAGAACAATTAGGGCATACGGAACAAAACTAAACATCGTCGAAGCGAATAACAGAACATCAGCAAAGCGGATAAACAGTAAGCGCGCAATATATTCCTTAATGACATGCCACTAATATCCTAGTGATTCATATTTGTTTACTTAGGCTCAACATTAATTATACCAACTTTCAATTTTTATAATTTAGTCCTTGATTTTATAATTTCATATATAACTTCCATTTAATTTCACATCTTTACCACACACATATAATAATCTTAATATATATAACTCACTTTATCACCTTATTCTCATTCACATTCTTGTACCATAGTTTACTATCTTTATAATTTAATTTTTTATATTACTGCTTCATATAAATCTAAGATTTAAACATTTAATTGACAATTCCTATTATAAATATCTAAATAAATGGAATTAAATCTGTAACACCCCCTACCCGTATTCGTCGCCGAAATAGGGTACGAAGCATTACCAAAGTTTACCGAGCAATAGTTTTTTTTTTTAAAAAAAAAAACTCAATATATCCCCTTTATAAACATGTAACCTTTCCTGCAAAACTTAAACCGAGACCAATCCAAATCAGCATATTTTTTTAAAATAGATTCATGCACATTCATAAGATAATCACATCATATACCAAACCAAGGTTTGTTAGCCATGCCAATGGCTAACTTTACATTCATTTCGCAACAACATTTACTTTATTAACTTATACATGTCATTGATTTCCAAAATAAAGTTTCTAGATATACCAAAATATTGAGGTTTATAGTATGATGTATCTCCGACCGAATCCGACCTCCGAGCTCTTAATACTACAAAACGGGGAAAAATAAAACAGTGTAAGCACATTGTGCTTAGTAAGCTCATGTAACAAGAATTATACTTACCTAATATTTTCAATGCAATACAATAAACATACATACATCCATTCAATGCATTGTTACCTTAACATGCACAAACTCAACATTCAAGTTAGTACAATAATTTTAATGTATCAATAATATATATACTGAGATTGATGAGCTCATCAATACCATGATTTCCATTCCATTATTATTTTCCCATATTTATCCCGTTGAATTTCTCGGAATTTCGATGGATTTTCAGGGGTACACTTTAGTGTACAAATCCGGGTCCGTCAATTCATATTCATGTACGCACATTTCGATTCAGAGAGCACACTCCCACGAACCTCATCCTTACAGCGGGATTACCAGTCCAGGCTAAATCCCCTGTAATATAAACTCATAGAGTATTGTCGGGATTACCAGTCCAGGCTAAATCCCCTGCAACGACAATTACTCTAATGAGTTTGGATCTGAATTACCAGTCCAGGCTAAATTCAGACCCTAATTTGGATTACCCGTCCGGGCTAAATCCATTTTCCACATATTCTTCGGGAGGGCTATATCAGGATAGGATCACCCGTCCGGGCTAGATCCATTTTTACCGTCAATTCCTTTTCAGAGATCCATCGAATTTTCCTTCCATTCAACCGGGATTTCTTCCACTTTTCACCAAATACATCAATTTTCCATAAATTTTCATACAATGACATTCAATTCATGTTCACATCCATAACATACATTTCAAGCATTTAAGAATATAATTCAAGTTACACGAACTTACCTCGATACTTGTTTGTATATAAAAATCTACTAATCCCAAACTTTTTCCTTTCCTCGATCTAGCTTCGTGTTTGAGTCTTCCGGATCTAAATAAATAAATTTAATCATCAATTTAACATTTCATGTCCATATGTATCATTCTCTACCATTCTACTATTATTTATAGTTCATTCAAAGCTGTCTACTTGAGTTATAGTCACTAAATTATTTTTATCTTGAGCTACAGAACTCCAAATTAAGATCCGTAAATTTTCCCTGAAACTAGACTCACATATATTCTAACCATAAAATTTTCAGAATTTTTGGTTTAGCCATTTAGTACAGTTTATTCTTTAAAGTTACCCCTGTTCTGCTATATGACAGTTCCGACCTCTCTTCACTAAAAATTAATTATCTCCTCATACGGAACTCAGATGATGTTCCCGCTTGTTTCTCTTGAAAATAGACTCATTAAGGATTTTAAACATATGAATTTAAGTCCCTAATTATTTTTATACAAATTTTGGTGATTTTCCAAATTCAAAACAGGGGAACCCGAAATCATTCTGACCTTGTCTCATAAAATGCATTATATCTCAAGATTTACAATTCTATTGCTTACACCGTTTCTTCTATCAGAAACTAGACTCAATAAGCTTTAATTCCATATTTGTTCACCATCTAATTCGATTCCTACAATTTATGGTGATTTTTCAAAGTTGGACTACTGCTGCTGTCCAAAACTGTTTTAGTGCAAGAGGTTTATTACCATTTTTCCCCCAAGCTTTTAATAAGTGATAGTTTCGTCCCTACTCAATTAACCTCTCAATTGAGCTGATTTTTCTCAATTAATACTTTATTATATCATTTTAAACTACCTTATAACCTTTGGGAATAAGAATTTCAGAACTAAACTTCAATTTCACACTCTTTTACAAATAGGTCCTAAATATCCACTTTCTTTACATTTTATTCCATAAAATCATCATATAATAAGATTAAAGCTTAAATTCCATGCTAAATATTCATATAATTACAGTACTCAACCATGGTAACTTTCAATTTCATCCATAAAATCAAAAACTAATGAATTTAATAGTAGGACCAAGTTGTAAAAGTCTTAAAAACACAAAAATTACAAGAAAAAGGCAAGGATTAACTCACTTGGTGCAAAAATTATGAAAAACCAGCTTATAGAACCCCTCCTATGGCGTTTTTGCTGATGAGAATGAAGAGAAATCTCAAGGAATCTAGATATTTCCATATTAGTCCTAGTTTTATTTAGTTAATAATGCAATATTCCAATTTTACCCTTAATTCATCCACTTTTCTGCTAATTTTATGCCCTTGCCGTCCAACCCAAATAAATTTTGGGTCTATTTGCTTTTTAAATCCTTTCTAATTAAACACTTAAGCTATTTAATCATCCTAACAACTTTTACTCCTTTTCCAATTTAGTCCTTTTCATTTAATTGACTACCCAAACGTTAAAATTTTCTAACGAAATTTTAATATAATATTACTAACATTTCACAAATATTTATAAAAATATTTTTGACTCGGTTTTACGAGATCGAGGTCTCGATAACTTGTCTTTACCTAATTTCGTCAATAATTTCTTTTTCTTAACTAACCACTAAATCGATAAAATTTTTCTATCAATATTTCCATACGATTTTCCTATCATAACAATATTCATGTAAAAATATTAAAATAAATTTCTCTTTAAATCGAATTTGTGGTTACAAAACCACTGTTCCGATAACCTTGAGTTTAGGCCATTACAAAATCCTTGTAGTACTTACAACCAATGCTTGAATGATTAGTTTTCTTCTTCCTTCACTCATTGGCTACACTTTTTCCTTTATCTACAATTTGGTCCTATTCTTTCTTCTCTTTTTCTTCATTCCCATAACAAATACATAACATCCACTTATTAAAACCAAGATTATATAACATATTCATGCTCTAAGAGTAAAAATAAAATGTACAACGCAAGAAATTTCCATCTTTTACCATGAGTTCTTGATATCACATACTAACCCTAACTTTTCTCTTCCTTCTTATATAGCTATTGACGATTTTTTCATGAAACTAAGGTACCCACTAGACTTTTCTATTGATTTATGTAGGAAAACATGAAATAAACTTAGTGAAATGAACTTGAAATGTTCAAAAATAGAGGAAAGGACATAAATAGAATAAAAAGAAAAGTTTGATGAAAGGATGGATAAGGGTGATGGTTAAACTTCTCAAGGCATAAGCCACCACCCTGCCTTCCTACATTAGCATGCAACCTAGTCCTATGTGCGAGGCATCACTATAAACTACAAAGTCCTTCTTAGATTCAAGTTGAATCAATACAGGTGCTTTAGTCAGAATTGCTTTGAGTTGCTCAAAGCTCTTCTGTCTTTCATCTGTCCATGCGAACTTTACACCCTTTTACAACAATTTCATCAAGGGTGTCGCTGTGGTGGCAAACCCTTCAACAAACCTGTGATAATATCCTACTAACCCCAGAAAGCTTCGCACTTCAGTAACACTCTTCAACGATCTCTACTCTAGAATTACCTCAATCTTTTTAGGGTCTATGCGAACCCTTTCTGTCAAAACCAAATGACCTAAAATGTTACCTCTTTTAGCTAAAATTCACACTTGTTGAGCTTTGGGAACAATTACTTCTCTGATAAAATTTGTAACATAGTTCACAAGTGAGCATCATACTTTTTTTCAGTTTGTGAGTACAACAAAATGTCATCTATAAAGACCACCACACATTGATCTAAATACTCATAGGACACTCAATTCATCAAGTCCAAAAACGAACAAGTGCATTTGTTAAACCAAATGACATGATCAGAAATTCATAATGCCCATACCTTATTCTAAAGGTTGTCTTTAAAACATCTGACTCCTTCACCTTAAGCTGATAACACTCTGATCACAAGTCTATTTTTGAGAACACTGACACTTTGCAGTTGATCGAACATGTCACCAATTTGTGGTAATAGGTACTTGTTTTTATAGTCAATTTGTTCAACTGTCTGCAGTCAATGCACATCCTCAAGCTACCATCCTTCTTTTTTATTAACAGAACTGTGGATACCCAAGGTGATACACTTGGTTGAATGAAACCTCTGCCAAACAACTCTTGAAGTTGTATCTTCAATTCTTTGAGCTCTTTTGATGCCATGTGATAGGGTGTAACAGACACTGGCGAAGTACTAGGGTATAGTTCAATGTCAAACTCTACCTCGCAATCTAGGGATAAACCAGGTAGCTCATCTGGAAATATGTCAGGAAAATCCTTCATAGTGCATATATCGTGAACCTGTATTCCTTTTATCTACGAACCCATCACATAAGTGATGTAGGCTTCGCAGCCTTTCCCTATCATCTTTTCTACCCTATTTTCCGATACCATGTTAGACAGAAATTGGGTTCTTTTTCCAACCACAACAATTTCCACCCCTTTACCAGTTCGTAGAGTCGCTCATTTTAGTTCAAAATCTATATTGGCCTTATGCTCAGTTAGCCGATCGATTCCCAGAATCATGTCAAACCCATAAAATGGTAATTCCATCAAATCGGTGAAGAAGACATGTCCTTGGACCATCAAAGGACACCTAAGATACACTTTATTGACCAGAACACTCTCACCAAACAAACTAGTGACCATTATACCCTTATCAATGCTTCCTACTAGAATAACAAACTCACAGGCTAGTTCATTCAAAACATACGAGTGTGTAGGACCAAAATTAATTAAAAAAATAAAGAAATAGTTCGCAGAGTGAAGGTACCTGTGATAGCATTGCTCATACCCTGGTCCTGTGGTTCCTTAACAACATACACTTGTGCGAGCCCTTCTGTCTTAGCTTGTGTGGTAGCAGTGTGCACTAAGGTTCACTTCTAGCTTGTCTTGTGTTACTACTTTTACTTCGACCTCGACCGCGAACTCCTACTTGCACTGGTGTGGAAGGGTTAAGTTCTCAGTTTACGATCTCTCTTGTTATTCTGTGTAGTCCCTCAATATGTGCTCTATGGATCCACACTTGAAATATCCCCTAGTTAATTTTTTGCATTCCCAGAAGGTCTACATTCATAGCATTCACAGAACGGCTAACTTGACGCTTTATTCCAAGCTTAAGTGTTACCTGGAACGATGAAAATGTGCAAGTGCACACAACCGCAACAAGTAATAAAGTGACAAGTAAATGTCGAGTTATTGTACCTACAGAGACTGTGAAAAGAATTATTTATGAATGCAATTTAAAACAGTTTGGTGAAGAAAAATATTTTGATTTGAAGAGGTGATTAAAAACTAAGATTTTTAACTAAGAAAAATAAATAAATAGAAAATAAAAGTTCCAATGCATGATTTCAAAAGATGATTTTAATCAAGATGACATAATTGTGTTAGATTAATTACATTTTTTAACTTGAAATTATTAAACGCATATTCATGTTGTTATGAATAAACTCACGGCAACTCGGTAATTTGCTAACTTATATACATACTTACCTACCAAAATCCATTTATCTCTTGACTATATCTCTATGTCAGTTCAACCGATTAAACAAATTTTAATAAACGAATGTGTTAATGCACATACATACTTATGAAATTAAAATAATCTCTTGTACACATCTCTATGCCAATTCAAACAATTCATTCAATATCATAAGCACATAAAAGATTATGTGAGGTAACAACGTATTTCTACCTTGAAACAGTTTAATCACAATAACCTTACAAGTTATGCAAGGCTAATGCATCGTTAGATATCATTGCTAATTTAACCCTCAGCTACCTTAGATGATTAAACACGCACTGATTAAGTATCGTGTCAATTAATTACAATTTTAATCCATTTAAATAATTAATTCATTAGTTACCTTAAAATTGTAATGCAAGAATAACTTAGTCATGGTTTTACTTAATCAAACATCTTACCAAGGCCTATAACAGCACAAACACAATTTTAATAAATTAAGTAGACAAAATGCAATCAACCTAACACAAATTAAATTTAAGTCATATTAATTAAATTAAACATATCAAACATCACAAATATTCATATACATGTTCATCATAACAACAACAAAATTAAAAGGATAGGGAACAAGAATCAAATTCGGTGTTTCTCCGTGGCTTGACTAGTTTGCTCCACTTCTTCTCCGCTTGTTCTTCTTGAATCGAGGCTTGTTTGAATGCAATTTGAAGGGTTCTTCAATGGCCATTTTGCAAGCCAAATAATCAGCCAAGTAAGTTGATTGGGTCAGCATATGGGACGGTTTTGGGTACCCAGTGTTTGGTTGGATCGGTTTTCTCGGTTTAGCTCAACTTGGCCTCTTTTCATAATTAATTAAAAATAATTTGTTTAACCCAAATTAAATTGGATCAAAATTAAAATTAATTATATTATGAATTAATACACATAATTTGGATCATCTTAGGCTAAAAAATTATTTCGCCTTGATGCTTTAAAAATTGCTTCTCAATTTTGCGCTTCTAGTAGTGCCTGTCGAGTCATTTTTTTGTCCTTTGCGCGAATATGTCGAAAATAACCAAAATTAATCAAAATTTGATATACAATTAATTAAAATTTAATGTGTTCATAATTTTATTGTAATTTAATTATTTTATAATAATTATATATTTTTTGACAAGAAATTTACCGAAACTGCATAAATGTGAGTTAAAAAGAGCATAAAAAAGTGTATATTTTCATGTTTCTATTACCCTATTGTTGTGATTGGTCTATTTGGAAACCACATCTACCATTTCTACCAGAGTTATGCGATTCGCGATTCCTCTTGGATGTTCGCCCAGACTGTCCAAACATTTATTTTCCAAACCCCGTTATAGCTTACGGTGCCTCCACCTTATCTCTCTGATAACCTTTGCCTTTTCAACCAACTCATCGAAGTTCGCGATGTCATGGGCTACCAAATAGAGTTAGATGTCACAAAGCAACCAAAAGCAAAACCTTTCACAATGATCCTTTTCCAGTTAGACCATCTTAGCTGTGTATTGACTTAGTCACACAAATTCTACCTTGCACTCAACTACAAACAATTTGCCCTACACCAAGTTAATAAAGTCTCGCTTGTAAGCTTCCATATATTGCTCGCCCATGAACTTGACACAGTAGTACATCCCAAATTTTCTTCCTTAATACAGGCCATTTGTTTAAGGTTCTTTTCAATACCCTTAAGCCAATACTCCACCTTGGTAGGATCAACTCCCCTGATACCACAGAATTCCTTACCACCTAGAGCTTGCAGATGCTCTAGTGGCAACCCTCGACTGATTGGAGCAACATTGATATCAACAACACGTTGGAAAGCCCCAATCTTGGCTTGTACCAATGGTTTGACACTTTCATCCGGAACATTTTCCCTACGAGGTCGCACAGGTGACGCCGAAGTCTTGTCACCCTTTAGAAGGTCCACAACTCCATTAGCATGGTTCATGTTTGCATTTACTCTTCTATGATGTATTTTACTAACTCTAAACATACATAAGACATAAGTTTAAGCAAGAAAATAAACATGTTCTATTACACGCCCTAAACTTAACAAACACAATTGTAAATTTCAGTTTACCAAACACATCTGCGAGCATAGCTCGCACACCACATTTGCCATATCTATAAACAAAACTACTAGGTAGGTGAGTAGTAGAGAATGATCTGAAGCATAATCCTGCAAAAGAAACAACTAAACTTGAACCAAGGCAATACATTTTCCCAATCCTACCCCATCAATAACCAATCATTCAAATAGTTTACAATATAATGATCCTAACAAATTAACCAAATTTGGCTAGCTTTGATACTAATAAATGTAACACCCCATATCTGACTCAGTTCCCAAACCTAAGTTATGGAATGCCATATTAGCCACTTAAGTGACTCTCCATTAAAACCCAACCTAACCTCCAACACATCATATAAAACATGTATAGATTTAAGAAAACACAAGCTAGCGAACTCACATCACTTGCTTCATTGTATGCAACAACAATAACATTCGAACCTATTTCACTTGTAAAAACTTAACTTCTCATACCCTGAAGACATAAATATCTGATAAAGAGAATTAATAACATGCGAACCCTAAGTTTTGCAAAACAATATACATTAGTTCAACTATCCAACATTGGGGTTCACACCCTTGCATAGCTCACACGTTCTAAGTCTTTTATGGGTTAAGTTTCATTAAACAAGGTAGGTCTTCCCAAACGACCCTTATGTATTTATATACTAAAAACCCAGCTTGCAGGGTTTCTCCTATTTAGTATATAAAAAATTATTAACGGTTTGTAGGTACCAGTTTGCCAATTGTCAGGGTTCACACTTGTCAAAGTTCGACAACCCTGTCACTTTTTGGCAACCCTGGCGAACTCTAAATAAGTTAGCTGGTTTTGGTTATTTCAAGCTTTTTCTTATAGCAAATGCTCTGCTAGGAATTTAAAAACTTAGGCATGAATTTGTGAACTAAGAAAATATCAATCAAGTTTGGACTATATTCATATACTTAAAATTTTAGGTGTGTTTATATTTAGTTATATCGGTTTGCAATAGGAAATAGAAAAACATAAATAAGAACATAAACATAAAGAAAACATAAGAACTAATTCCTAGAGCATTCGACGAAGTCAATAGATTGAAATATATATCTAAGCCCGAGCGAAGTCACATATTGCCTTTAAATCTAGAGTTTTCTTGTACTACCTTTCTAGTGTTTATGCTTTGCCTAGATCACTCGCCTCGCCGCTACACCTCGTGCGATCTAACTATTTGCAATGTTTAGAAAGGAGTGTGTGAGCTCTTGCGAACTCAGTGAGTATACAAGAAAGTAAAACCACATTGCAACCACGTTGTACGCACAAAACATAAGTTAAACAAAAGTTTTAGCAAGGTGACTGAACTGCGAACTGGGTTCGCCATACTTACACGAAGTCTGGTTCGTGATTACCTGCTGTTAGTTAGCTTAAAACAATAAATCATAATATTTTGGAAAACACAATCTTAATCACATGTTCTTTTCTATTGGATAAACGGATTTCCTTATAGCTCCTTACTTTGACTCAGAGAGTCTTCACATGTCTTGTAAGTGTAGCATAAAGCTAAGCACTCTCCAAATACACCAATATATCCTTTTGAATGAAGCTTAACTCGACATTCCCTTATTCCTCCAAATTTGTCCCAAGGCCTCTCACCCAAAACACAAAACACAAATGTGAGTACTCACAATCCTATGGCATGCCATTATATCCAACAATTATAGAAAATTATAGTGTCAAAACATTTACATAAACATAGAACTCACAGGTCATGAGGAGCTCGCATAACACTATTCATATTGAGCTCGCAATAAGAACTCACATATCACTGCTCAAAAAATCACTTATTTAACACATTCACAAATAAAATTTAGAGAAGACTTACTCTCGGAACTTAGGATAAAACCCCAAGCTCTTAATTAACTCTATGGTTCGCACATACACGGTGATCCCTAAACACTCATCAATTTGCTGAAAACTTTAAACAAGCTTCGTTTTCCCTTGTCTTTGCTTGTAGACAGTTCTATCAAGTTTGCAATTTCACAAACATACACGAGTCAGTAACATACAAAGCACACTAAAACTTATACATAATCACAAGCGAACCTAAGTTCACACATGCTAGTCTTTTAGCGAACCTAATTTCCTTTATTACTAGCTTTTCTTAATTACTTCTAAACATCAACACAATATAAAAACAAAGTCTTACCTTAAATCCTAAGATTTAAGTTCTGGGTTTTTGTTTTCAATCAAGATAATTGATGAAGATATTTGAGAGAGTTTTATTGTTCAGAAAAATATAAAATTTCAATGAAAAAAAACTTAATTTATAGGCACTAAGGCTTAGTTTGGATGGGCGGTGTGTTTACCTCCGGTGAGGTTAAAAACAGCGGTGGCGGTGAGATTAGTTACTGTAGCGGTGAGATTGGATACTGTAGCGGTGAGATTAGAAACAGCGGTGGAGTGTGTGTTTGGATTCAAACGCAGCTGTAGCGGTGAGGTGAAAATGAAAAATGACTATTAAGGACATCATATTAGAATTGATATATAATAAAAAATTTTAAACTATTTTACTTATATAAAATTATTAAAATATGTGAATTTATAAATTCATTTAATAAAATATTAAAATGTATCTTTTAATATTTTATTATAAATATTTTAATGAATTATATAATCAATTTAAATTATTTATTAGATAAAATGATAATAATTTTTAATTTTTTATAGTTAAATATTCTTTTATAACAATGATAAATATTATTTTCGCAAATAGTAACATTATACTTGGATCAAATTTTGAAGTATCTAAACGAATGATTTTCAATAAAATATATATATATATATATATTAACATAAGACATAACAAGTTTCATTATTACTAGAAATTAGGTTTTGATACAAATTTGTTTTTACAAATATTGATTTATTAAACTATTTGCAATGGTTTCCCTTAACATTGCAATTTCAAGGTCACTTTCACTGTTAGAAGAACTCGATTCACCTCTATCAAAATGGCCAAAGGAGATTGGCATATCGGGTATATTCTCAAATTGTCGAAAATCCTCATCATTTGACCAAACATGTCTTCGAATGTAATTATGCAAAACCATTGTTGCAATAACTATTAAAACTTGTTTGTCGAATGAATAGCCTGGAATATCTCTTAATATTGGCCATTTTTTTTCCACACTCCAAATGTTCGTTCAATCACAGAGCGTAACGAAGAATGGGCATGATTAAAAATTTCTTTTTTTCCAGATGCTCGATGATTACCTCGATGAAATTCAGGTAAATGATATCGTTCCCCCCTATATGGACCTAGAAAACCTGCCATTTGTGGATATCCTGAATCCACAAGATAATATTTTCCTACAAAAAAGTAAAACATAATATCAGTTTAAAAATAAATTAAAAATTTTAATATTATTTTTTATGTAAAGATTAATTAAAAAAATTAAAGTTCAACCTGGTGGAGGGTGTGGAAACTTTAACTGTTGTTTTCTAAGTGCTTGCAAAAAAATTCTACTGTCATGTGCTGTTCCTTCCCAACCAGGAAATGCAAAAATAAAGCACATGTTGAAGTCACAAACTGCCATAATATTTTGAGTTGGTTCACCTTTCCGTCCGATATAAGGTATTTGACAAGAAGGCGAAATGCGTGCTTTTATGTGTGTTCCATCTATGGCCCCAATACAATCCTTTAAAATAAATACAAGTAATGAGATAAAAGTTAGAAATAATTTATATTTTAAAAATATAAAGATTGTGTAAATTTTACCTTAAAGTGAGGCCAATATCTTGTATCATGTCGAATATAGTTCGGTACTTCCTCGAATTGACCTTCAATGGGCTTAATCGTGTCTATTCCCATTCGAGAAAATATATGTAACATATCAGTAAAAATTCGACTAACGTCCCCAGATCATTGAAATCGCTCTGCTGCATTTGAATTTGATTCTCTATTTCCAAGAATATACAATGATAATGCTAACTTCTCCATCGCAGATACCTTCCCATGCTTTAAGCCATAATTTGTTTGCAAATCATGCAACAAGCTGTGAAATATATTTTTTGGCATCCTAAAACTATTCATGCAATGATCATCATGCCCATTTAATACTTCGTCCACCCACATTTGACCTGTATAATTTGAATCCATACACGGTTGCTTAGTGAAATAAGTTTCATGGTGTAGTAATACACTGCTTAACACTTGTTCTTCCTCTTCATGATAATTGTTGTGCTGAACTTGTGTAACAATTATGGCTATTCTTCGTTGAGCTTCTTCACTTAATTCAGGGGTATCATAATTCATATAAAAACTATTATACATATTTTTAAATTCATCCATAACCTGAAAAAGTAATCAAATAAAAATAAATTAATAACTTGTGACATTCTATACAACATAAAAAATTGAATAAAGTCATAGCTAAAAATACCAAACATAAAAAATGTAATACCCCCACGCCCGAAACCGTCGCCGGAGTCGAGCTTGAGGTGTTAATAAACCTAATTTTATCATTCGGACAATTTTAAACCATTGACTTCAACATTTATATTAAGCTATTCATCTGCATCACGGTCACTAAAAAATCATATCTTGAGTTACAAAACTCAAAATTAAGATCCATAAATTTTCTCAGAAACTAGACTCATATATCTATTTACTAATTTTTTTCTAGAATTTTTGGTTTAGCCAATTAGTACAGTTTATTAGTTAAAGTTTCCCCTGATTCAGGACTTGATAGCTATGACCCCTGTTCACTACGAATCATTTTTCTCTCTGTAAAAAATTCAAATGACTATGATGTTTTTTCTATTAAAAGTAGACTGAATAAGAAATCTGCATATATAAAGTATGCCTCTAAATTATTTTTGTACAATTTTTAATGAATTTTCAACATCAGAACAGGGGATCCAAAAATCGCTCTGGCCCTGGTTCGCAAAAACTTAAATATCTTATAAAATACCTCTCATTTGCTTATTTTGTTTCTTCCATATGAAAATAGACTCATCAAGCTTCAATTTTATAATTTATTCATCTTCTAATCCTATCTCTACTATTTTTAGTGATTTTTCAAACTCACATCATTGCTGCTACAGGATTCTGTTTTATAACAAAATTCACCTTTTTTATGAATTTTCAAGGACTAGGTAGTACATTAAACATACATGACATATAGACATAGCCGAATTTCCTAGTATCCATAACAGCCCATATTCTACATGAAAATCAGATTTTTACCTTCAATTTTACCCTTTTTTCAATTACGTTCCCTTTTTAGGAGTTTTCACATAAAATCACTAGGTACAAGTTGTTAAACACACACTAACACATCATATTCCTTCATTATTCATCAAAATACAATTATGTCACACATGGGTAAATTTTCATACATGCATTCTAGCTCAAAATATTACTAAAAAATGATAGAACATGCTTTCTAGATTTTAAAATCGAAAAGAACATTAAAAATGGGCATGGAAATCACTTACAATCAAGACTTGAAATGTTGAAAACCCTAGCTATGGTGTTAAGAGAATTTCAGCAGCTTTTATGGAGAAGATGAGCAGATTTTTTTGTGTTATTTTCCTTTTTTAATGGCTATATTTACCATTTGACAAAAATGCCCTTAATGCCTTTCTTTGTAATCTTTCATGTACAAGCCCATTTTTGTCCAAAATTTAAGAAATTGGTAAAATTGCTATTTAAAGCCTCATAATTAATACTCCAAATCAATTTCATACTAAAAGCTTCTAGAATGCAAGTTTTGCAACTTATTCCATTTAGTCCCTAATTTCAAATTAAGCACTTTACGTATAGAACTTCTTCACGAAATTCTCACATAGTCATGCATTCATATCATAAACCTCAAAATAATTATAAAATAATTATTTCTATCTCGGATTTGTGGTCACGAAACCACTATTCCGATTAGGCCCTAATTCGGGATATTATAAAAAAATATGATACATTAGGTTTACGTATAAAAAAGTAGAACATACATTAGTTTTGCATATAAAAAAGTAGATAATACATTAGGTTCACATATAAAAAAGTAGATTTTTGCAAATGAAAAAGTAGATCATACATTAGTTTTACATATAAAAAACTAGCATAGTTATATTACAATAATAATTCTAAGGAGCTTATGGTGGAGGTGGTGGATGGTATGGTTGGAAGGGGAACGAGGATGTTGCTACCAAGGATGAAAATGATGCAATCGGATTTTGTTCAGCATACTCACGTCGAAGCCACCAAACTCTAACATCTGGATCTAAGTTCAAAAACACTTCTCGTTTCACCGGTATTTGGAACATTTTGATGGCAAAATAGTACAGTTCATCTTTTTTTGAAATTTCATCTTCCAAATCACGCAAAGCATCCATTGCTTTTTAAATAGAATATTCAGAGTGAGGAAAAATAATTTCATTCACTGACTTCCTTGGACTAGCCATACTCTCACACAATTTCTCAATATGAGTAGCTAATGAATTTCTTGATGATTTTCTACTTGAACTTGATTTTTTTCCTTTACCGTGTACAACCCCAAGTGTTTCCTTTCTTCGATTAGGAGTTTCATGAGAAGGGTTTGATGGTACCTCATTAGGAGGGATATCTTCATTTTCATTGCTATTTTCATCTGAATCACCAAATCCTTCATTAGGTGTATCATCTCCCATAGGAACCCCACTTGGAAGAACACCAGACGAAGGTGCCCATGCATTCTCTCTAGTGGCTACAATGCCACCAAATATTTGCCACATTAAATCATTCAATCGTGGTTCAATTCCTTTCTTCTTAAATCCTTTAAAATCAGGATTTTCCTACATAAAATGTTAAATGTTAAACATTATACTCATATTTCTATATTTGTAAATGATTAATTTCAATAAACTTTATGCATTAAAATAATGACAATGTTAACACTAACCTGTATTTTTTCAGCCCACCATTCTTCGGTAGCATCGACCGTCCTTTTAGATAGACACCATCCAATACCTGTAGAGTCCTTAAGCAACTCCCTCCATAACCTCCATTCCTTTTTTAATGTATCCCACTTATTTTTCAATTGAGGTTTTCCATAATTTTTTTGTGTTTTTGCTTGAAAAAGAGTAACAATATTTTCCCATCCTTTTGAGTTTAGATGAGTTGTCGGTCTATTACCAGCATTGACTTCATTTACACAAAGTTCACAAAATATCAATGTTAGCTCGTCATCCCAAACAGCTTTTGTTGCTAAGGTACTATCTCCCTCCACAAATTTTCGTGTCTTTACCATCTATTGTTATTATTTTGAAATCAATAGTGCAGTAAATAACACAAGTGTAAGCATAAATCAGTATGTAAGCATACATCAGTAATACAATATGGCACTAGGCAGCAAAAATGAAATCAATATGTCCTACTTTGGACAGCATAAATCAGTAAATAAAATAGGGCATTAAATAACACAAGTGTAAGCATAAATCAGTATGTAAGCATACATCAGTAATACAATAGGGCACCAGGCAGCAAAAATGAAATCAATATGTCCTACTTTGGACAACATAAATCAGTAAATAAAATAGGGCATTAAATAACACAAGTGTAAGCATAAATCAGTATGTAAGCATACATCAGTAATACAATAGGGCACCAGGCAGCAAAAATGAAATCAATATGTCCTACTTTGGACAGCATAAATCAGTAAATAAAATAGGGCATTAAATAACACAAGTGTAAGCATAAATCAATTTCATGCCATACTATCATTTCATATTCCCTTTAATCTACTTTTATCCCCAAATATCAAGATTACTATCTTTCTATCCATAACCGAGTATATAGCCATTACTAATTCAAATTTTCATTCTCATACTACTTAATTCCTTTATCTATCCATTAATCCCCCAATCAAAAGCTCAATTTATACATTTTAACAAGAATTACCAATTTTTATTCTCATACTACCCTTGAAAACTATGGCATTCTCTAAAACGTAAAATAGAGAGAGAACAAGAGTCGTCGCCATTTATATATGCACACTAATGTGACAAGTACGTAACTGTTTGGAGAAGCTATAAAATGGAAGAAAGTGAATAAACAAATAGTTTATAAACTAATAAAGCTGATAAGAAAATAGATGAAGTAATAACATGGACACTTAATTTTTCAGAAGTTGCATGCAAAATAAAATATGAAGTGTGCCAAAAGTCCTATCATTATACAAAATAGCAAACTGAAGTACCTTTTTCTTTTCTTTCTTCTGTGCAGGAGTCAGAATTATACAAAATAAAGCATATGATCTTTAATCCTTACTTGGAAGGAAGACTTTAGGCTTTTAAATCTACATAGGAAAATAAAAAAACAGTTAGATAAGTTAACTGCAGCTGCTGCTATATATCTACAGTAGGAACCAACCAAATAAGGGCTTGATAATAAAGATCAGAACTTCATAGTTAGTTGACTGTGTACTTTTTCAAGCTTTATTGCACTTGTTTGTTCTTTAGGCAAAAGTGGAAGTATTAACTGACATTTCTAGCCATATCAACTCCGAATCCATTTAAGGAAACTATTGCTATGCTCATAGCACTTCTATCACTAAAGTTTCGTAGGTTTAAAAACACTAATTGACAGAATGAATATGTAAAGCTAAACTCTAATCAATCCTAAGTCTTCTCAATAGTTGTAAGTAAAAGATTATATAACATAATTGGGTCACTAATAACTCATCAAAGCTGCTAGAGCAAAAAACGAGCTCAATCAATGGCGTATTTCATATCAATTTTTGACAAAACCAATTTAACGAAGAAGCCAATGAAAACCCCACAAAGTATCATTCATCGCATTACATTAAGTACGTAGGGTGTATCTAGATGCTGATTGCTTCTGAAAGCCAAAAGGAATACGGCAGTGAAGGACATGATGAGTTTTTTCTCGCAGTGCATGACACTGACACTAGCTTTTCCTTAGCTTAGCTTAGTTTAGTTATCATTTTTCAGCTAATTAAGAAGAAAAATAATAAGCTTAACCCAAAACAGAAAAAGTCCAAATCAAAGCGTGAGAGAGAAGGGAACCTGGTTAAAGCTGAATTGGGTAGTGGTGAAGAGAAACCCAAACTGAGGAATTTGATGCCTTTGATAAAATATGTTCAGAAAAATGAAAGAGAAAGAAGGTATTACGTTGTGTATGTAAGAAGGAGAAGTAATGACTTAAAGCGCTGACTTGACTGAGAATGTGCATTATTAATAAGAAAGAAAAGTAGAAGAAAAAGAAAAGAGACTTTGAAAAGTCGAGTGGGGTGAAGTGTAGAGCCGACAAATTTAATGAAACCCCTGCAAATAAGCTAGCTATCACTCTTTTCTGCTGCCAAAGGATCGAGATGATACCCGACACCACCATTTTTAGTTTAGATGAATACTTGAAAAGATGCCCTGAAATCGCACGGTTAGGGCAGCGAACCGACGCTCAATCATCAATTCTGCTCTATTCAGTTCCAAGTTCATGGCTACAACACATGTTAAACCATATTTCCCTAAATTTAATGATGCATTTCCTAAAAATGCAAAAAACACACAGAGAGAAGGTAGATAAAGAAGGAAGTTTTATGACCTCCTCTGCCTGTTTTACTTCTAAAGAGGGCAAATCAACAGCTGCAGAAACAATCTAAAGAGTGTGTCCATCTAATTTACAAAAACCCATTCCGTAGCAAGAAGAAACAGAGAATATGGTAGCAAGAAACAGAGAAATATGGGAATGAAAAGAAATTAACTTACGAGAAGAAACAGAGAGACTTTCGCTCAATCGTCGGAGGAGTTGAAGAGCTTCACAGAGAATTTGATTGTTTTCTTCCCAAATCTAAAAACAAATAAGATTAGGGAAGGAATTAAGCCAAAATTTAAAGGATAAAATTGTACAAAAATAAATAAAAGTATGCCTATTTTTCCAGTTGCTTTCAATTGCTGCTGAAAGCCTCAGTCCCGTTTCAGCACCAGCAGTGAGATTAAAACCAAATTTCACTGCACTGGACTGGTGAACCAAAGGCAGTTCAGTGAGGTTGGATAACCCAACTGAAACTCACTGGTGAAAAAAGCTGTTCCAAAGGCAGCCTAAGTGTTTCAATATTCTTAGGATACCCTAATCGTAGTAGAAGTAGGAAAGAGTTATGTGCATGAATGGTGTTGTGAAGAAGAAAATAAGTTGACTTCCTAATTTTGGTATAATTGCCCTTTGACTACTTCTACTTTTGATTCTCGACTTAAAACAACATTCCCAGCTTGCGAGGCCTACTGGCGATCCTTATTTGCCAAGCCTACTGGCTATCCCTGTTCGTTAGGCCCAATACTCCTAGGCCCTATTTTGGGATGTTACACCTCCCTTTAAAATTTTTAATACAAAGTTTATTACATTATTCAAATAAAATCAAATTTAAATATAAAAAAACTTAATTAATGCAAAAAAGTTCTTTATATTGAAAACATTGGTGATGAAATTAAAAATTGTTAAAGTTGGACAAATAAAATAGAACCTATCGAAAAGTTAGATAACCAATTTTAATAGAGAGATTTTAAAAAATAGTGGATCCATACTATTTAATATAAAATATACCGTGTGTCAAGGAATTAAAATATTCACTTGTCACAAAATAGTTATGCCACAAAGAAAATTTCCTTAAATATTTATAAACCCTGTAATATTCACATGCTCCCATTATAATTGAACCCTTGTGGTTAAAACGTACATGACTACACAGAGAATCTGGAATTTATCATAGACTGTTTTGCTTATCAAAACCCTAAAAAGTAAAATAGTAATAAGGGAATCCAAAATGATTAGTTTATTACCTTGCTGAAGAAACAAATTGTTAGAAGACCTTATTGATGCAGATCGATCAAAATGAGGAAACTGATGAATTAAACTTGAAAAAATAGAAAAATTTTAAGCGGCCTGATAGTGCCCTGCAGTTTCCTTGTCCAGGGAAAACAAAATTCATTTCACTATGTGCTGACACTTCTGCAAACCCCCACATTCCACAAAACAAATGAAGGAATCTGTAAGTACAAACTTTGTGATTATATTCCAACTATTGCAATGACCAAGGATCTTGTGTTTCAAACAGGACGAAGCCTAATAAGATTCATTATGTATCATGTTTACATAATCAATTTGCAGAGATAAATTTCTATAATTCAGTTATCAACTTGGATTGGTTAATTTTTCTGAACTAAACCAGAGGATTATGGAACTCATTATTTATACTAATAGTAAAATATACATGGTACATGGCCTACCAACACAGTTTAGCACAAGCCCTGTGTACAATACCGGAAATGAAGTCATAAGCAGGATAATATATACGATTTTCAAAGAAATTAAACCATCTTCTCCGCCAGTAAGGATTCAGATAGAGAATAATTATGGAAGTAAGAAAGAAAATGATGTATGTGGTGCTAAATGTTACGGAGAAGAACACAGGATCAATACTATACCATTTCTCCTTACTTTGATCTACGAATTTTATCAGGGGATGCGGTGACACGATGCTACAATTCTGGTTCAAGGGCTGTCCACAAAGATATTGATTTCCTTCGTAACTGCTTCTATCAAATGTCCCAAACTGAGCTTTCATATCTGGAATTCTACCTGATAAGTTGTTGTATGCCACACTAAACACTTCGAGGAAATAGAGATTGATCAGTAATGAAGGGATTTCTCCACTCAACATATTGTGTGAAAGGTCTAAGCTTTCAATTTGGGTGAGATTTGAGAAAGATTTCGGGATTGGTCCCGTCAAGTGATTGTAGGATAAGTTTAGTGCGTGAATCCAGGCTAGATTTCCAAGCTCGTACGGGATCCTACCGGATAGTTTGTTACATGACAAATCTAATCCCGACATGAAAGTAAGAATGCCACCTTTATAGGTGTTGGATCTATGTTTTGTCAAGAAGTCAACTTCCACATTTGTGACAGATTGCTCGGCAGTGCTGTGAAGCACATAATCCTTCTTCAAAGTTCCATATCTAAAATATGTAGTGTAATCCCATTCATTAGAAACTTTTTCATGTGAAATGTCCAAATCCAAATAGCGAGGCTCAATCTTTCCGAACCTGATACCCTGGAAACAGGGGGGAATTGACCCGGAGAAGGAGTTGAGGGAGAGATCCATCATGCTTATTTGTTTCAATTCACATAGTTCTTCTGGAATCAAACCACTTAGAAGATTTTGACTCAATAAAAGAACTTTCAAGCTAGTCAACAAGCCAATAATGCCAGGGATGCTCCCTGAAAGATTGTTATCCCGGAGGTTTAATACCAAAAGCTGTGAAGTGTTGAGAAAAGCTTCTGATATTGATCCACTATATTTGTTCCCCTGTAAGTGTAAGTGCTGTAAACGAGGGCATGAGGGGAGTGGAGCAGAAAGGAGATTATGAGAAAGGTCTAAATAATACACAGAACGCGAAATGCCTTCACATTGGAACTGACCCTCCAAATAATTGTTCCGCATCACGAGTATATCCAGATACGTCACATTACCTATCCAGCAACCAATATTCCCTGTCATAAAGTTGTAACCAATGTCCAATAGCGCCAGGTTGCCAAGTACCCTTCCTTTTGCTTTCACATTTGACAGATTCCCACTGAAGTAATTGTTCCTTAATTGCAACACACGTAATTGAGTCAAGTTGTAGAGCATCGGAAAAATCTGTCCATGAAGTTTGTTACCGGATAACATTAGAACGCGCAAATCATTGCAGCCGACAATCAGCTCTTTGGGGATTTCTCCGGAGAAATTATTGTAAGATAAATCCAGTACTTGCAAATTTTTCATGTCACCAATGGAGGGTAGCAGATCTTGCTCAAAAGCGTTTCTTGATAAATCTAGATACTCCATGTGTGGAAGGATTTTCCCAATATTCTCCGGAAGACCGTGAATTTGATTGCCTGATACATCCACCATAACTGCGTTGGTCATAGCGAATGGCGGTAACTGAAACTCCCCGAACAAAAAGTTGTTCCTTAGTTTTAGAATTTCAAGGTCGGCATTGTTTACAAGCAACCAACCAGGAAAACTTGCACGCAACTTGTTGTAAGAAAGATCAACTATCTGCAGGTGGAACTGGTGGCGAAGAAAATTAGGAATGCTGTAGGTATGATTGTTGAGACTACAGTTAGACAGTGCCAAAACCTTCAATTGGAACGAGGGAAACCACCCTGGAGGATTCTCAGTATCAATCTGCAATTTACCATTGTTGCTTGCGAATTGGAGTACCTCAAGCTTGGAGTGAGTTTTGAAGGAGCTTAGTGAGAATGAACCCTCAAAATGGTTGTAACTAAAATCAAGATACCAAGAAGATGTTAGGCTGTGTATCAAAGACGCTGAAAGGGTTCCACTAAAATTGTTATCTGAGACATCCAATAACCCAATAAACGTTAAATTGGATAGACAAGGGGGAAGGATTCCTTCAAAGTAGTTTTGGCTAAGATCCAACTCTTGTAGTCTCTTCAGTTGGCACAAACCTGTGAAAACCATAGACAAATGCATGCTCATACATTCTCATTTATAAATTACTAGTTTATGATTTCATGTATTTAATTTTTTAGTTTGTTTTCTAAATAGTGTAAAATTTGAATATAATTAAATTATATTAACTTATTCAGCAATTCAAATATTATAAATAATAATAATAATTTAAATAGTAATTAAAGTATTTCAACATATTCAATATACAATATAATTTTACTTCAAGTACATTATTCAAAATATAATGCTAATAAAAAAAATTCTAATATTTACTAAACCATTTGTAAATACTATATTATAAATAAAACTCTTCAATATTCAATTTTTATTTTTACTTAATAGTCAATGTAAAATGTTTTAGATAATATATAATTAATATAAATATATTATATTATATTATAAAATTTATTATTTATAAAATTATATATATGAGATAAAGGTACTTATTATATAAATAATTAAAATTTACTATTTAAAATAAAAATAAAATATCTATTTTTACTTTTTGGGTTAATGGTTTCACTATTTTTATTATTATATAAAATAATTTATTAGTGAAATTTTCTAATCAAGTAAAACTTTTGAAACAATTTATATTAGTAAAATTAAGATTTTTATTTATAAATGTTATAAAACTTTAAAATAATAAATTCAAGAATATAATAAATAACAAAAGCTATATTAATTAGTTCAAAAATTTGTCCATATTCATGTGTACATATATATATTAATTAGTTCAACTCTACACTAAATATTAATATATATATATATATATATATATATATAGTTTTTTAGATCTATAGTATGGAAATATTAAATGGATTTAAAAATTTACATGCATTACCAAGTATAATTATATCGATGATAAATTTAACAGTTGAATTAATTATACAAAAATATATAAAAAAATATAAAATTATTTTAATTTTAAATCAGTATAAATAAATTCCTTCCAAAAATATACAAAGTAAATTATAAATCAGTATTTGAAATTTATCCATTTTATTGTGATGTTAATAAATATTCACTCTCATGGGTTTAATAATTACACACTTAAAAGGTTGTTTTATTTCTCTACAATTTTTCTTTTGTTTTTCAATATTATTTTACTTTTCGGATTTTTAAGTTTCCATTTTTAAACATCTTAAATTTATTTTTATCCCTCTCTCATCTTCAATAAAATTCAGTCGGTTATTATTATTCAAAAAAATTTACGCACTTATCTTCAGGTTTGACAACATTTATTTATTAGGTAAATTTGAAATAAAATAATTATTTTTCCTTACAAATTATTATCATTTATTTATATTTACTTTTATTCATTTTTATCAATTTTTAATTAAAAAGTCAATTAAATCCATCCGTTAATAATTTCATCATTGATCATATTGGCGTTAAAATAAATTGATAAACTAATAAATTGGTGACATGTGACAGCTTCAGGTTTAATCTATCAATTTTCCATAAAAATGATTAAAAATAAAATAAAAATTAGAAAAATTAGAAAAATATTAAAAATATATTCAAATTGGTATACACATATAAAAATTATAAAATATATAAATAATAATAAAAATTTATAAAAATTATAAAAATATAAATTTTTTTATAAAATTAAAAAACATATTTAAAATTTTATAAAAACAACTTAAAATTCTTAAAAACTTATAAAAAAAAATCATAAAATTTATTAAAATTGATATAAACACATAGAATTATAAAAAAAATCATAAAAATTGAGCTGGACTGGATCAATCTGTTTGACGGGTTAGACTAAAATCGATAATGGTATTGGTTTGGAGAAAGCAATTAGATCAATTGATCTGGGAATCGGGCAGCTGAACCGATTTTTTAATATTTTCTGATTAATTTGACTACTTATCCAGTTCTGAAAACGTTGGTCATAGTATTTCATTCTAAGATATGCTTAGTTAGATAATGAAATTTTGGTTTAATAATATCTAATTGTATCAAAAATATTTTATATTATACAATACTTGACAAATAATTTTCAACTTTTCAAGGTTCAAACTATTGAATTATACTTAGAAAATTGGACATAAAAATTTTAAAAATAAAAAAATAATTTATCAATAAAAAGGAGAGAGTCCAAAATTATTCAAAACATTTTATTCAACATCAAAATGACCCTAATAATATGATGACTATTCCCATTATTCAAGGGTTGGTGGAATGTCATGTATTCATTATGATTTTAAGGGTTGAAATGACTCTTTCGTATCATTTTTAATTTTTAAAATTTTTAATATGTTTTTATTTTTAAAATTTATTATAATTTTTACATTATTTATAATTTTTATGAATTTTTATAAAAGTTTAAATATTTTAAATATGTCAATATTAATTTTATAATTTTATATAATTTATTAGATTTTTATATTTTTATAATATTTATAATATTTTATAAGTTTATATAAATTTTAATATTTTATAATTTTTATTTTTAAAAATATTTTTATATAATTTTTATAAGAAAATATTAAATTAAACCAAAAACTATTTATATGTAATAATCTAATTATATAAAACTTCTAATGAATTAATTGTTCACACCGCATTAATTTGACAAAATGGTAGCCTCCCATCATTTGTATGTATCTTTCTATAACAACCAAAAAGCAAGAAAAGTAGAAACGTATAAACTGGTACCTGAGGGCAAAGAAGCAGCAAGTAAATTCCGAGCAACGGAAAATGCCTTAAGGGAAGATAGATTCCCTATATGTGGAGGGATGGAACCTTCAAAGTTATTGTAGCTCAAATCTAATATCTCCAAACTACTAAACCCCATCAACTCTGTCAATCAGTGTAAATCGTCCTTCTTCTTATTAGGTATTAGAAAAACTTTATGCATTCCATTAGGCTTTCAAAAACATCAAATAAAATAAACCAAAGAAATACCTTGGATTGGCAGAGTTCCATTGAGGTAATTCCAGTACAAATTAAGCACCTTCAAGGTTTTTAGATTCTCTAATTCTGCACCAGGATACTCAAACATTCATATCTCTCTCTCTATATGCATGAAAGAGCTGAAACGGAAAAACAAAAATATTCTTCTTTGACTTGTACTTTATAGTAGTGCTGAGGGTCTAACCCTCAACATGTCAGATATTGTTCTCTAAAAATTCTTTTCTCGACTATGGTCTAATTCGACTCCATGACCTACATGCTACTACTTGAGCTAAAGTCTGAGAGACATATGGGTGTTCTCACGCTGAAGGACATTGTCAAGGAAAATTGCAACAATGAAAGGAATAAAGCCGATCAAGCATTTTCTTTTACTAATTAAAGTGTACATACATAAATACTTACCTACGCTAGAAAGAGGACCTTCCAAGGTGTTGAGCGATAGGTCGAGGTAGACAAGGGACGGAAGTGAGCCCAAGAACTTCATACTATCCTTATTCATGGCATTCCAGTTCAGATATAGGTACTTCAGCTCCTTAAGCTTAGACAGATTTCTAGAATCTATTTACACATAAAATGATAAAATCCCATTTTTGTTAGGAATCATCAACCTAAACCAAATGATGTAAAGAAAATAGACTAGTCCTTTTGACTTGCAACATTGATTTAACATTATATACCAAAGTTAACCTAACATTGGCCACGTTCTTAATTTCTCTGAGATATATATATTTGGTGAATTATAAGAATAGAATAAAATTTTAAAAATAACTCGACTCGAATCCAATGGTTTAGTATTTTCAAGATATTTTATTAAAGAAGTCAAAATAAACTTAGATATAGTATGCTAAAAGGCTTGTCAAAAACCAATTCCACTCTTCCAACATTTTGGTGGGCACGATTTATTGCTAGAACTAAAAGTTCAATTAAGAAACACACAAGGCCTAAACTGAAAAATGATATTAAGATGTAAAAAGAGTTATAATTTATTTTCAGTGTCCCAAATAATAATAATAATAATAATAATAATGTTGTGACTACTTACTTTGTGCTGTCAATGAGCTGCCTTGGAGTGCGTTTGAACTTAAATCCAAATATTCCAAGCTCTCGAAAACGGATAATTCTACATCGAAATGGAGAATGACATATTTCAATTCAACTCTCTTCTACACGATAATGCAAGCATCAAAAAAAAAAAAAAAAATATTGTGGAGTTTTTTGAGTTGAGCAGAGGTGAGAAAAAGTAACTACAGAATAATAAGGAAAACAATTTATAAGGAATATAAATGACTTTTTCTGGGAAAGTAATTAAACATACCTTGGACAGGAATAGTTTCTCGTGGGCGTTGGAATTTTCCTTCCCTGTTATCAAATAATGCTCCTCCCATGTTATTGCCACTGAGATTAAGACTCTTAAGGGAAGTAAGTGCACTCAATTGTTTTAAACTGCTCTTATTTAAATTGTTCTGAGAAAGATCCAACGTCTCAAGCTTTTTAAGTCTTAAATAGCTTCTAAACCCTCCTGTCATGTAAGATGGCCAAACCAAAAAATAAATTATATTTTTGTTTCTATTTAGTTATCTGGTTTAGGTTAATATTAGATACGTACCCTGATTTTCTATCCATCCACCAATGGCATTGAAGGATAAATCTAGAGTTTTGAGGTGAACAAAGGGCTGAAACAAAGCGAGGTTCACATACCAATTAGAGTCGTAACTATACCGTATATGTTCCATAGCATATTTCACAGTGTTGTTGAGGGAGAGTTGGATGACACGACCGGTGGAAGAGTTGCAGGTGACTCTCTCCCAACTACAGCAGTCGCTTAGTGGATCACCGCTCCATGAAGGGAAGAGATGGTCCGCATCATAGCCTTCCGATTCAATAAATTCCTTGAATTGTAACAGACCTACCCTCTCCTCTTCCACACAGCTTTTCAGCTCTTGGAATTGTAACTCAAGGATCATAGCCAGTAGGATCAACTTCATGAACTTGGGACTCATACTTGGCTTTATGCTACTATGCATAACTATATATATATATATATATATATATATCGTGGATTATCCAGTTTTCTGTGCATGCTTGACTTCAACCCCCCAAGGGAGACGACTTTACTGCTCCAAGTGGGGACTGACCTAAGACCCAGTTTTTTTGTTTGTTTGATGCCGAAATTTTTGAATATTAAATATTAATAATTCTAATTGAAAAAGACAACTTTAAGCTATACCTTTTGTTTGAGTTATGTACCTTGATGTATCTAAAAAGGGATGAAACTGAAGATGATAACACTAACGCCTCTTTAACTTTTATACTGCCATCACTTTAATGCTTCTTATTGTGAAAATACAATTAATTTTTATGGAAAGAAGCTGGTATTTTAAGAAAAAATAGTGTTACTTATTATATTGCATATTTTGTCATGCTATATTTCTAACTTTTTATCCTCAAGAAATAAAGTATGGTTCGAGTTAAAATAAAGTTGAAAATTTTTAAATCAATCTTGATATGAGGCTTATCTTGGAAGTAAAGTAGAACTTGTAATATAAATCACACTGACTTTGAAGGTAGAGTGAGGTACTTGGACTTCAGTTAGCTACAAATTTCACTTGGCCGCATATTTTACTATATTACAAACAGATAAAATAGGATAGCCATCCAGATAGGAATGTGCTTAAATTCAAGTCAATTAAATATTACATGCACAATCTTTTCAAGTGCCTTGTATTTCATGTTCGAGGTACGATCTTTCCATCTAATTGAGCCAGTTGATACGCCCCAAATCCTAACTTCTTAACGACTTTATATGACCCTCCCAATTAGGGACCATCTTTCCTCTTTGCCCACCAGGTACGCTCGCCTCTGTGTTACATTACCAAATCTCCAACTTGAAACTATTTGCCCTATACCCTTGAATTATAATACTTCATCACTCTTTGGTTCTTGGTCGCAAGGTGAGTTTCGGATGATATTTAGTTTCCTCCAATAAATCAAGGTTCAACCTAAAAGATGACTCATTTTGATTTGTGTCAAAATGAACCACATAATGTCAATGAGATGATATCGTTAACTCTTTAATCAATCTATGAATTCCATTGTTGCTAGTAAAATCATGTCATATATAAGCCATATACTCAACATATTGACTATCGACTTGATCATCTTTGGAGCATAAGCTTCTACGTATATCAAAGCACATGAGTTATATACACATGATCGGTGGCTAACTCATAATTTAGGTAAGTCACACTATGAACATCTTTCTCCACTAATTGATGAAGCAAAATAGTTTAATCACCACTTTGAACCTTTTTCTATTTAAAAATCTATAGAAATAAGACTTTTACAATTTAGTCCTTATATCCAAAATTAAGCAATTAAAAAACAAAATCGAAGAACCAAACTCTAATATTCTTTTATACTAACTCTGTAATTTTTCTTTTACGGAACTAGAGTTCCAAAACCGCCTTTTCCAATGCTACTGAAAATCAGGTTGTTTCATTTAGGTTAGAAATGAGTATTGAAAAAGCACTTTATTTGTTCATACAAGAACTGTTTAAATAAGTAAATTGAAGTAATTAGTCACTTAGTTTATATTTAAGCTTTTAAGAGGAAATTGTTAGATGAAAAATGATCTTATTTAGAATATAGAAGTGAAGTTACTACTTAATGAGTGAGTAGAAGTTAAATCATAGCTTGTTCTTGTTGAAGTATGTGAATTAACACAAAATTCCACAAAAGTAGAAAAATTCCGAATTGCATGATTAAAAATTTGATGTTTATCTATTTCGTGCCAAGCCAAAATCAAGGATCCCCTACTATAGTTGAAAGCGAGTGGTGCAATGAGGTTAAATGGATCATTGCCCTCAAACTTAATAAATGAAAACAAAACTAATATTATATCTAACTTAATCCATCTTTTAAACAATTAAGCTGAACTATTTATATCTAAATGCTGTTAGGAGCATAGCCTACCATAACGAGTTTTGAATTTCTTTTATCTTTACTTTTTTCATAGATATTTCTAGAACTAAAGACTTGGAAATTTGTATTAGAAAATTCTTAAACTAGAGACTTGGAAATTGGGTTAATAATTTCATTTCTATGTGTTTGTGAATCACTAATTATTGCATAGAGAAAACAATGAATAATTATTGTTTCATTTAACCTTGACTGTCTAGTTCTTTGTTCACTTTTTACAGTGATATTTGTATTTATATAACAAGCAATTTATTGATAAATGTGAAACAGGATTTTGATATGATAATATATGAAAAATAAAAATGTCTATAAACTAATGTGGTGATTATTTATCTCATTCTTTAATTGTGTGGTTGGGATTTAATTTTCATTTATGAAAATAAAGCATATTTTGTAATTAACTGTTTATCTTTTTCGAAATACTCCTAACGAAGAGATTAATTATTACTATCGACTTGGATACTCATAGTTTAAAAAAAATCTAAAAATGGAGATATGTTGACTTGGTAAGATATAACTTGAAGTGTTCATGGGCCGGGTTAGGTTTAGGTCGGGCTCAACTAAAATTTTCGACTCGTTTACTAGGCTCGGCCCTAAAGAATGGGCTTAAAATTTTGCCTGAACCTTCCAAGCCCTGCTAGCCTGTATTAATTTTTTATATTTTAAAAATATATATAATACATAAAAAATATTAAAAACATTAAAATAAATATTTCCCAACAAATTGAAAATAAATTAAAAGAAATATGTATACTTAAATAACACTAAGATAGGTGCAACTTAACAAGCAAATGCCTTTAAAATAGTAACAAAATAATAATAAAAAAAGAGTTATACAATATCCAAATAATAACAATAAAATAAATTTTTTTCATATTCAAGCCGAGTTAGAGTAAAAAAAAACTTACTCTAGGCCCAACCCGTTTCCTAAACGGACCTTCTTTTTTTGCCCAAACTCATTTTTCGAGCTTATACTTTTATCTAAACCCTCTCACTTTTCTAACGGGTTTTTAAGCGGAATTAATTAGCCCGATCTATCAACAAATCTAGATATAACCAACTAACAAAACAGATGGTGAGCAGAGAAGAATTGACAAGTAACAATATAGTGACCCATTTTCGCCCGGGCCCAACAAGCCAAATCAAACAAAACAAAAAAACAAAAATTAAATTGTCCAGTTTAAAATTACAAGCCCGAACTTAAATAAATCCCTAACCCAAACTAAAACCTAAGCCCATGGCCCAAAATGTTAACAAATTTTTGGAAAATGGCTAACCCTAGCTAACCCTTGTGTCACGCCTCTATGCTACCTCCCACATGCTGCCGCAGCACCCCTACCGCTCGAGGTGGTCCTCTTTACACCAAAATGGCCACCTGCCTCTGTTGACCGAGCCTAGCACCTGCAAACACGCAAAGAAAATGACGAAAGTAGAAAAGAAACAGAGCAGAAAGCAGAAGCAATAGTGGCGAAAAATTTAAAGAAATATATTATGTGTATCGGCTATAAAAAGCCATCAAAAACGAATGTAAAAGGGGGGGACGGATTATTGAATAAAAAAAGGGCAATAAGAAAAATAAAAAAAATCAGAAGGTTTTTTTATTTGTCTATTTTGTTTCTTTACTTTTAAGTTTTATTTTATTTTATTTTATTTATTTATTTTGTTATTTATTTTGTATATACGAAAGCATAAAAAGAAAAAAGGGAGAGAGTTCACCTGGTTTTCGGGTTCTCAGCGCCGTGAACGGCTGAGAAAGCTAACGCCGATGATTGGTGGTCGGAAACCGAACGGTCTCTAGAGTTTTTTAGGTATTCTTGTTTTCTTTTCTTTTTTTCGGGGTTTTGAGCCTAGACTTGGACTTAAAAAGGTTAAAAGGACAAAGTGGGAGTTTTGGGCTTTTTTCGACCACCGCGAACGGCGGCACTGCTGTCAGTGACCGGCGGCTGGCGTGGCGGTCCGACGCCGGAGCTAGGCCGGAGGTGTAGAGTAGGGAGTGAGCTTGAGAGAGTTTGAGAGGATTCTTTTGTTTTTGTTTTTTTTTTTTTTTTTGAGAAGTGGGTTAAAATGAAGGTTTTAAAAAAAATTTTGGGGCTTAAATAAGGGGTATAAAACGACGTCGTTTTGAGCCAAAGTTTAAATGCCAAAACGGTGTCGTTTCATGTTGGATCGGACCGACCCGACCCAGTACCCGGAAGGATCCGCACGTTTTACCGATAATATGGGTAATTTACGCACGCGATCCTCCTGCTTTTACAATGCATCACAAATCAGTCCTTTTCGTTTTCTAGTTTTTTTAAATCTGGCTGCATATTTCTATATCTATTCCAACTGGGCCCTTAACCAAAACGTTGCGCATTAGGGCTCGGGGTTATTTCACTATTTAGGTCCTCGAGATTTTGGGTGTGCTCTACTTTAGTCCTTTTTGATTATTTTCGGCTATTTTATTATTAAATTAATTATTTTTAACATTATTATTATTATTGTTGTTAACATATTATTATTATTCATATTAATGTACTGTTATTATTATTTTCTATTTTATTATTATAGCTATTTTATTATTATGCTTACTATTACACTTATTATTATTAGCATTATTACTATTATTACTATCACCGTTGTTATTTTTATTTTATTATTATATTCTTTTTGTTATTATTATTATTATAGTATTAAATCAATTAATTTAATATTAAATATTTATATTTTTAGACCTTACTTCACTTTTATTATTGCTATTTTATTCATTATTTTATATTTTTTTACATATATATTAAAATGGCCCTTTTTATATTCCATAAATCATGCTTCATTTTTTTTATATACTTCTTTACATATATATCAAAATTACCTTTCTATATTCCATACATTATGCCTCATTTTTTTATTCATTCATTATTTCTTCACATATATATCAAAATTATCTTTTTATATTCCATATGTCATGCTTTTTTTATTTATTTATTATTATATTTCTTTACATATATATTAAAATTATCTTTTTCTATTCTATGCAGCACACTTTATTTATTATTTTATATTTCTTTACGTATGTATTAAAATTACCCTTTTTTATATTTTACACATAATGTGTTATATTTTATTTATTTATAATTTTATATTTCTTTACATATATCTTAAAATTTCTTGTTTTAATATTTTCTTTATTTAAATATTTGTTGATTTGTATATTTTCTTACTACCAAAATTTACTTATTTATCCATTTGTTCATTATTTGTTTTCTTTTGACATATGGTTTCATTATTTCATCCATCCTTAAACATTTTTATGTTGTGTTTGTATGTTTTTATATCGTGTATTTCCGTTTTATTGCTTTATTTATCGAATATTGTTTATTAATATTATACTCAACTTTGTGATTACATCATCGTCATCATAATATTCTATTCATATATCATTTTAAATATCACATTTATTTTTACCCAAATTTGTGAAAAAAGAAAATTTTTGAAAATAAAGGCAATATTTTGTATTTGGAGATTTGAGAAGTCATGCCCTAACTTACTGAGTTTCGATTTTTTCTTGTTTAGTCTAAATAACCGAATATCCTTTTAAAGTTAAAATACATGAGTTTTAAATAAAAGGCAAGCTCATTCTCGAAGGCTCAAGATGTCGGGTCCTAACTTACTGGATGTGACATTTTATTACTTCGAGACGAGATGGTCTTTAACACTCGTTTCAATTTATTCAAATGTTTTTTAACAAAAAGAGGGATCGTATTTTAAATTCTTTCAAATTTTCAACATTCGACATTAAGGCACTAATTAATTAACTAGGTACCAATTTTGGGCGTTACGAGGGTGCTAATCTTTCCTCGTACGTACACAACTCCCGAACTATTTTCTAAATTTTCATAGAACAAAATCGTTGTTTTGATAAATTAAACCATTTATTAAAAACAACCGTTTTACGAGGTGATCCGATCACACATCATCAAAAAAAGATTGGTGGCGACTCTCATTTTTCGTTTTTATTTTCGAAATCAAAGTTATCTCCCTTTTCAAAAAAATGGTTTCGTCAAACAGGGAATATAGACAAAATTAATAACACTTTAGATAATAATTTTAAGAAGCACAAAAGAAAAATCAAATAGCGGGACAAGAAATTAGCAAATTGGAGTCAAAACGCACAGTGACACAAGTTATCCATTCACGCCGCTGATCACGCTAGTCAATAGCATGATTTTTAGGGAATTCGCCTAATTTTCAATATCATTTTCAAAGTCAATACCGGCCTTTGAATTGATAACTAAAAAAAATATGGTTTATGATGTTTTGTATTGGGGTGATTATTTATTTGTATTAGATTATAGAGTAAAAATTTTTAGAATCGGAATGATGGTTAAATTGGTCAGGTTATTAATTTGTACAATTGAATTATAAAAATTATTAGAAAAATTATAAAAATTAAAAATTAAAAAAATAAAAGTCAGTTAAATCAAGTTTTAGTCTAGTTCAATCAACTCATACCAGTTCGCAGATCAAGTAGTTTGATACCTCTCTTCGGATTGATATCCCAATTGATTCTCGATTCGACTAATCAATCCGGTTCAAATAACCATGACTCTAAATCTTTACATTATATACATATTAATCCTCCTTTTATTTTAAAAAATTTAATCATACTTTTGAGATTTTAAAACAATCTACTTTCGAATTATATATAACCACATAATATTTGAATTAAAAAATTTATTAATTATTTGAACTAATTAATAACATTATAAAAATATAAAGACCTTAAATATATTAAAAAGACAAACTGAAAATTAACTATTTTTGTAAAATGGTAAAAAAACATGAGTGTGTGCCATGTGTCAGTGTTAAGAAGGTATTTTGGACTTCCTTTTAAAGAGAGTAAAACCCTCTTTGTTGAATTTTTAATTTTTTATAATTTTTAATTAATAAAAAATTATTTAAAATTAAATTTTATTAAATAATATAAAATTTAAATATATGATAATTTTTTTTATATGTTATGCATTACAAATTTATAAAATTTATATACATTTAAAAAAATTCAATAAAAAATCATTTATACATTTATATTACATAACATATAATGAGAATCCTTAAAAAAAGTTATAATAAATAAATCCTTAAAAGATAAAAAAAGTGAATAACATCTCTACAATCTCTATATATAACACGAGTTTAAAAACCTTTTGAGCTAATGAAAATATCTTTTATTTTCTATCATATTATTATATTGACATTTAAATATAATTATAATTTTATAGAAATAATGATAATTACACATTTAAAAATAATTATTACTTAATTTATAAATATTATTTAATCAATTGTGTTAATTTTAAAATAGAGTTATTACCCGAATAGAATTTTAAACATAAAATATAGAGAAAAAGTTGTGATACATGTAATTATAATTTAAATTAAAATAATTAGTTAAAATATTTTGAATAAAAAAAAGTACTAAATTTATTCAATAAACTTGTGTTAATTGTATTGATGTAAAATTGAGTTATTACTTAAATAAAACTTTAAGCATCTTAATTAATATAAAAGCTATATATCAATTAAAATTTAAGTTTAGCTTTATAAATAACATCTTAGACACATTTGATCAAGTAACATCTAAGAAAAATTACTAGTAAAAAAAGGAGATTGATTGCATTACTAAGTATTAATGTAATTCATGAATAATTTAATCAATCTGTTCGAAAATTTACAAGTATACTTAGACGAAAACACTACACTTAGGGCCCCAGATCCAAAAATTTTATCTCATGGTAACCATTACATCTTCCTTTATGAAAAGTCAATTACTATCAAATAGTAATAAGTCATTCATCACAGAGACGAACAACCCGTGGACATGTTGACTTTTCATGAACCATGTAATGCCAATGAAAGGATATCATTTACCCAAATCTCAAGCTATGAATTTCATTCTTGTGAATGATGTTACATACTACAAAACTCATATACCCAACACACCAACTTTTGGTTCATTACCTATTTGAGCTCAGGCTTTTACTTACATCAAAGTATACGAGTCATATATACATAGTCCGTCATCCATTCAGGATTAAGGTATGTCACACTATGAACATCATAAGTGAATAAATCCATAAACATATTCAGGATCTATTCTTCTTGGGTACATTCTGATGCATTGTCAGTTTAGTCAATCACATCTATGTCTTTATCTTTTGGGAGTCATCCGTTTTGATGTCCAAGATAAAGCATCTCCCCAATTGGACTTGGTAAACGACATATTAGTCTTTCACTTTGTTCATTTCTGATTAGACTAAGGACAAGTTTAGGTTCATTTACTAATATAAGTTCTCTTTTCGTATTACGATCTGACCACGTAATATTTCTTAGTATTAATTAAATATTAGATCAGCAATGAGTTAATATTTGCTTCTATTTTGCTTTAGATGCAAAAACCATGTGAGGACAATATACAAATGATATTAATGTAATTTATGAATGACTTTACTAACTAATCTATTAGAAAAAAATACAAGTGTACATAGATGAAAATACTACACTTAGGGCACCAAATTCAACACACACCTCATCTATTATGTCATCATTCATTTGACACACAATTTTTAATTTTTTAACCATTTCAAAATGTATATTTTCCAGGGTGCCGATATCGTAGTCTAGTTCATTAGGGTTTTCATTATCTGTCTGAACAGGTGACTGAACAGTCACAGTAAAGGCCACATAATTACTTATCTCTTCATTAAAGTTTTAAAATTCACTTTTATCTTTATCATCACTTAATGTAACAACTAAGGGCTTTTATTTCTTCTTAGTATCGGCACATTTTGACTGAATATGGACATACTTTGCATTCAAAACATTGAATAGCCTTTTTTTTTTGCTGAGAATTCTCCCTATCATTTTTGAGTCTTTATTGTCTCATCAGAACTTGATTTTGTCCCCTTCTAAAATGATCTTTTCATGCTCTTTATGAACAAGGCTAATTTCTTCTTGATCTCATCAATAGCCTCCCTAGTCTAGCTTCTTGTTTGAACAACATGCTGAACATTGAAGGTAGTGTTCTTTTCAAGTCTCAATTTAACATGCCTTCATTCTTCTAGATTTATCTCAAAAGTTCTAAAAGGACCTATCAATTCATCCAATCCAAGAGTGGTGATATCCTTGGCTTCTTCGATAACCAATACTTTAATAGAAAAACGTTCTAAAAGAGACCTTAGAACTTTCTTATCAGTTTCACCTCGAAAAAGCATTCACCACAATAAAAAGCTTTATTAGATATGCTAGATAGTCTTGTATAAAAATCTGAAATAGTTTCATCTTTATGCATTTTTAGATTTTCAAACCTGGTAGTCAAGATTTACAATTTGGACATTTTAACAGTAGCATTTGTTGGAAAAAATAAGATTCGAAAACAATTATCTTGCACAATGAATTTTTTTTAAAACTGAGCTAGTTTGTGATATTTATAAAAATAAACCCTTTACTGAAATCACACATGTGTTTTCAGTTGTATGGATCCTTTTTATACCTGACTTTCAACTGAACAACATTTTTTGCTATTCTCGTACCACGAACTGCTTCGATTGTGGACTTGAATGATTTGAATCAAACATAAAATTAGAAATAGTTTTCTCTACTTTTAGTGTGAAAATGAAAATCTCTTCTCAATAGAAATCAACAGAGTTGTTATTTTGAAAAATAAATTTAATACTTGATAATAAGCTTTCACCATTTTCAAGCAGAGTAACAATATCTTAAAGTTTTATGTTTAGCCCTACTGATGCCATCGATTTATAGGGAGAAGAAGTAAAACCCTTATTGAATTGTTGAAGTTTAGTTCAACTAAAAAAACAAACTCCTAATCTAACTAGAAGTATAAGAGGTGACAACCCTAATTAATAATACTAGGGTTTGTTATCTATCCCTTTAACATGAGTGACTATTGGGCTTCTTTCATATTGGATCCAATTACAAGTACTTGGATTTTTAACACAGTACTTTATGATTTGATCCAACCCAATATTTGTTTTTCTATTTCCCAAAATAAACATCTCAATTAATTTTCCAATTAAATAATCTTCTCAACCCAATTCTAATTTTATTAAAATCATGATAACTTTACCGTAAAAAATTCTATGAGAAAATATATTTAATATTTTTGTAACACCCTAAACTCAACCTAGACGTCTAGACAAAGTCCAGAGAGTTACATTGTCGATATTAGGAAAACCACATTTATAAACACAGTCAAATGAAACCGTTCAACATATTATAATTATCACAGCAATTAGCTATCTGTTTAATCTTCCCAAACATCATAATATTGTAGAAAGCTGAAAGTACTAATAGAAAAGTTAAAAGGAAAGATAAACGGATTGACCAAGCTCCCACAGCGCTGACCCGTTCAAGTCTTAGAGCCACTTGAAACCCAATCAACAACAAAATGTGTGGTGAACTTAGTGCATATAAGACATCTATTCAATTAAAGCACATTTATAAGATAATTCTCGAATCCCAAGATTCAGTTAGATAATAAAAGCAATTCTAGTTTTAGATACTGAACAAATTAGATACATATACAGTTATTCTTACCTCGATCTGTTACATACCATCTCCATCCATCCCAGCACACCGTTAAGGGCGTTTAATGCCCAACCATTCCTACACACCATAAAGTGTCTGTCTGACATGTTTATTGAGACGCAGACTAGCTGTTAGATTGAATTGTGAAAGAACGCCAGATCCACACACACACACACACACACATATATATATAACATGGCTTAGCCACTGATTCAGAGCAGATTACTTCCTCCTTTACAAATATCCCAACCCATACAAATGTAGATTATAGATATCAACAATATGTGTTTAGCCATTCCGACTCAATTGATAAATAGTTAATACAGATTGGTAACATATCACAGTATATATGTATTTATACAATTCAGATCTCAGTCATAGAGCATCAAATAGTCCTCATACATTCAAATTCAGATCATAAATACATGGTGGAGGTTAATGCTTGTGTTAGACAACACTCACAGTTTCAGAAACAAGATTCGGGTCCTATTTATATACCACACAACCTGGCACACGCCTGTGTGGCTCATACGACCTAATACACACCCATGTCGTCTACTCGTTTGGTTCTAAATAGTGAATAGTGAGTTACACGGCCTGGACACACGCCCGTGTCCTTACCTATGTGGCTCACACGACCTAAGCACACTCCCGTGTCCTTTGCCCATGTAAACCCTGCACTAACATGGCCACACACGGCTAGACACACACCCGTGTCCCTTACCTATGTGGCTCGAATTTGATGAACAGTGAGTTACACGGCCAACCACACGGCCGTGTGGCGTTCGTAACCATATTTTTTGGCATCCAAAATTCACAAAAACAATGGTTTTTGGTATGCACCTGAAGTAGTTTTGATGCAGAATCAACGTAAGGGACATCCAAAGCCTAATACAACCATCTAATTACACAATTAAGCTAGTTAA
This sequence comes from Gossypium stocksii, assembly GCA_020496765.1. Lineage (NCBI taxonomy): Eukaryota > Viridiplantae > Streptophyta > Magnoliopsida > Malvales > Malvaceae > Gossypium > Gossypium stocksii. Next base: position 17,416,880 of record CM035631.1, on the reverse strand, counting down.
TTGACAATATTTCCCCATTGCGCCCATAATACTTATGTCTAAAGTTTCGACACGAAACCTTCAATAAAACCAATACTTACTGAGAACTCAACGACGAACACTGGAATTGGCATGTTGCCGTTCGCTACTTCCGAAATTTTCTCCTGATAGGAAAACAAACAATTGTCTATCAAAGATCCTCACAACACACTCAAACACCCAATTTAGAGCAAGTTGCGAAGAACAAAGGGAAAACCGTGAAAATGAGCGAATTGAAAGTGACTTACTTAGTAGCCTTTCGATCGATGCGATTTACAGCGTATAACTTCAACTAGTAACGTATTTACTTACGAAAACAACCGAAATGAAGAAAAAGAAAAAGAATTGAAAAAGAAAAAGAATGGGAATGAAAGAATGATATAAAGGAAAAATGAAAAAAAAGAAGGAGATGATAATTAAAAATTCTCATAACTTCCCAGCAGATTTCTAACACTTAGCAAAAATGTTCCTTATTGCATACTCCGGGATTCAAACACAAGACCAAACAGAATACAAATGCTTAACCACTGAACCAACAGACTTATTCGTGATACAGGTTTATATTAAATTAACTTAATTATGCAATTCTAGGATTGAGGTTACTTAAAATGAATTAGAAAAATTCTAAGGATTCTACTCATACACTTGAACTTGTTCACGTAAGCAGAGCACATAACCACAGATACAAACATTTAATTACGACAAGACCCAACATTTAAATCATCAAATTTTGGGGCGTTACAATTTCTATATTCATGGGTTCACTATGACCAAATGATTTATTTCCATTTTTGAATTTCATTTAATTCGAAAACCATAAATTCATTTCCAGTGCATTTTCATTTTGGAGAAAACCACATTCATTTCCAAATGTTTCCATTTTTCCATTTTCATTTTCATTTTGGAAAAAACCACATTCATTTTCAAATGTTTTTCATTTCTCCATTTTCATAGTTTCCATCAATTTCTGTTCATTTGGTTCAACATACAATTCATTTCTGGTTTCAAAGAGCTAACGAAGGGACTGATTGGACATATATGATTAGGGCTCAAATGATTTATAATTAAATTCTAACTATTTTCTTATTAATTATAAACTCATTTAGTCACGAATTCATTCCACTATAGTGTCGTGACTAAGATCTTCCCAACGACATACCATTACGAAAGCAACTCGATCAATGCTCTTCCAATGACTTTATCATAAGTATGTTACCCTTATAGGATATCTTTAATCCTTTTGGGATAAATCCATTCTCCCAATATGATCCTATTTTATCTCATAGTAACCATTACATCTTCTTTCATGAAAAGTCAATTACTATCAAATAGTAATCAAGTCATTCATTATAGAAATAAACGACTCGTTGCCATGTTTACTTGTCGTCAACCATGTAATTCCAATAAGGGGATATTATTTACCCATTCTCGGTCTATGAATTCCACTGTTGTGAATGACACTACATATTGCAGAAATTGTATACCTGACGTACTAGCTTTCGGTTCCTTTTCTATTTGAACTCAAGTTTTTACTTACATCAAAATATACGAGTCACACATACATAGTCCATCATCCACTCAGGATCTATTCTTCTTAGATCCAGTCCAATGTACTGTTAGTCTAGTCAGTCACATTTATATCTCTATCTTTTATCAGTCATGTACTTCGATGCCCTAGACAAAACATCTCCCCAATTAGACTTGATAGACAACATATTAGTCTTTCAATCGGTTTGCTTATTTCCAATTAGACTAAGGAAATATTTAGGTTCATCTATTAGTATAAGCTGTCTTTTCGTATTACGATCCGACCATGTAATACCACTTAGTATTAGTTTAAACATTAAGCAATCAATGAGTCAATATTTGCTTCTATTTTTCTTTACATGCAAAAACTACATGAAGACAATTATACAAAGTATATTAATATAATTCATGAATTGTTTTATTAATCAATCTACTAAAAAAAATTAGAAGTTTACAAACTAATATACTACACTTAGGGCACCAGATAAACAACATTTCCTTCATGTTGATTTTGTAAAATAATCCATGCTTCTTTTGATGACTTACAATTGGAGATCATCTTAAAGCACACTATGTCAACTCCATTAAATATAACATTTAAAACTTTTGAGTTTCTATGAGTAGCCTTAATTTCTTTAGCAATGTATTTGCTTCTATCTTTAGGATGTGTGGTGCCATCAACAACAACTACAATAGGTTGTGCCCACTTTTCTTCAATAGCTTCTTAAGCAACTTCATTACTAGACATGATGAATACCCTCATACTAGCCTTCCAATATGCATAATTTTCTGAACCAAGTAGCAACAGGAGTCGAGCAATCAAACTACTTTCCTTCATTTAATCCATAGTTGTAAACCGAACACAGGATCACCTTCAAATAACTCTTAAAGTCTTCTTAGATACCACTTGAAAACACACACGTTAGTTTGCTACAAGTTTAATTTGTTTGTTCAATGTCGTGTTCAGTTACAGTATTCATCAGACATTGAAAGAGAGATAAAAAACAGAGAAGTAAAGGAAGATTTTGCATGCAGTCGTTTGCTAACATGGTTTGGAAACAATCCTACTTTACGAAGCCTTGCTTAGTGAATGATTCTTATTCAACAATCTTCTGGATTACATATTAGTTCTAGCCCAATCTACCTTCATACAAAGAAGTAATTGCAGCTCTAACATCGACCTTAATTATTACAAATTACTCACCCTTAAATCCTCACTTACATCAAATATAAACTCTGTAATAAAATCCTTGTAACACCCTAAATCCAGCCTAGACGTTATGGCCGAATCCGGTAGTATCACATGATAGGGATTTAAATCGAAGTCGTCGTGTTAAAACCAATCTAGTTCGTTAACCCCTATTGCTTTGTTCAGTTTTAAACTCTTATCCTTTTTAAACAATTAGAGGTAAAACATTTTTGTAACGGAAGCGTGTAAAAGCGTTGTTTTAGAAATAGTTTAATTTTCAGAAAAACTTATGCTTTTCATAAAAATTGAGTTTTTGTCACTTTTAGTAGTTATAAAATCATAATAAACACAGTTTAAACCTAAATCAAACAAGAACCGTCTAAAAGTCTAAATTTACATCAAAATACCTAATAATCAAATAAAACCATAAACGAAAGTAAAACAGTTTAAATAACAGTGGTCACCGTTGAGTCCTCCGCTACACCGATCCGCCTAAGACTGGGGATTACCTATATAGATTAAACATTAAAGGGGTAAGTTTACGTAAACTCAGTGTGTAATCCCTACAGAAGTAAACAGACAGTCAGATCAACATATATCAGTCAGATGCAACCTTAGGCCTAAGCCCATCATAGATTCAAATGCAGTTTAGGCCTTAGCCCATTCCAGATACTGATTTAGATATAAGTTAGGGCCTTAGCCTAGCTTAAATACAGATATGCATACAGTAACAGAAATTGAAATCCTACCTACCAGTCTTTACACACCATCTTTGACCATCCCTACACACCATGTGGGGTTTAAAACACCCATCCAGCCCTACACACCATGCTGTACCAAATGTGACACATATCAGATATATATGTTGCAGTTAAGCTACCAGATAATAAGCGTAAATGCCTTTCAGAATACTTCCTCCAATAATGTCATCCCACCTCAAATGCAGATGTAGATAAATGTAACATCCCTATCTCGTAACCGTCGCCGGAATAGGTAAAGGGCATTATCGAACTTGTAACTCAAATTGGAATAGTAAAACCTTAAACTTTTTCAAACAATTATCCATTACAACAACATCAATCATATAAAAACATATCATGCTTAAAATAGACATATAAAGCTTCAATCATACAACAGGGACTAATTTGATAACATGTAAAAGATACGTTTAAACTTAAAAAAATTTTCGGAATAGGGTCACACGGTCGTGTGCCCAAGCCGTATGCCTCACATGGTCACCAGACACGCCCGTCTATCCAGGCCGTGGCAAAACAGGGCATACATACTGACTTGTGTACACGACCACAAGACACGCCCGTGTGTCTTGGCTATGTGAAAATTATGAAGCTACTGACTTAGGCCCACGGGTACAAGACATACCCATATGCCTATCCAGTGTGGCATCCTGACCAAAATAATTAAGGTGCAGGGGTCACACGGTCGAGTCACACGCCCGTGTGCTCTAACCGTGTAGCACGAAATAGGCTTGGTTTAAGCCATTTTCACACCCCAATAGGTTATGTACCTAAAACATCAAATGTATAACAATTTCATATATTCAATAAGCAACCAATTCAGCCAAAACATACATATTTATAACAATTTATAATCCCAAATATCATGCCAATTTACACCATCCAAACATGTACCTATATGAACCAATCCAACATCTATATCAACTTACCAAATTATTAAAAATCATCATATCTTTTACTCCAAATTATACCAAATGGTCATTCATCCGAAACTATCAATTAAAACATTTTCATATCAACCAATTCCAAACATTTACCTCAAGCATGTACCATAATACCATTATCAATAAACACATTTAACATATAAAAGACATATCATATAAGTCTTCATACCAAAACATCCATTTCAAGATCAAGCCATATCACATAGCTTGATTAGGTGCCAAAATCATACCCCATTCATCAACACAAGGATAACCATAAACATTAACTTATAAACTAGCCTATACATGTCATATTTACAACATTAACAAAGATTCAAAAGTACCAAAATCTTGTTTGGATAGTGTGATAACAGTCTTCGACTTTGTCCAGAATCGAACTAGCTTTCAAAATCTATAAAACACGTGAAAAATAAACAGAGTAAGCTTTTAAAGCTTAGTAAGCCCGTATAATATAGAATATAACTTACCGAATCGACATTTAAAGTAAACAACATTACCAACCAAGTCATCTATTCCAAATGCCTATTCAACCAATATACACATGTTAGTCATGAATCAACCATGTACTTATCCATTCTAAAGATATAACAAATATATAAATCATCCATGTAATCTCAACTCATGTATCAATCCATTCATTTATCTTATAAGCATGTAACATAGAATCAAATAATCATGTAACAATTCATCTATACATATCATATTCTCATATAACATGTAAATCATGTAACATATATCTTGTAAACATATTCTTGTAATATGTAATACATGTAAACATATACTTATACTTATAATTCATACCATTCATGTAGTCTATATCTCAAATACCATGTAATCATATAATTCTCTTATCAAATAATCATATACATCTTGTGTCATTTATAACATGTATTCATTTTGATATAATGCCCGTTGAACCTTTGGAAACATCGAAGGATACTCGGGTGATACACACACAGTCTATATATGTAAACTTGTAATCCGTCAATTCATCCTGTATTCTCTTTCGAGCCATGTATGGTATACTTCTCCTGAGCCGGAAACGGTAAGCCCGAAGGCTAAACATGTAAGCCCGAAGGCTAAACGGTAAGCTCGAAAGCTGAACATGTAAGCTCATGAGCTGTGGTGAGTCCGTAACAAATGCAGGAGCTCAACCAACCTGTAGCCCTAGTGACATGTCACTTGTATCCTATGACTTTCTACGGTTCAAACAGGACTCGGTAATCACTTCAAAAACATGTATTCAATAGGCAATTTGATTTCATAGATCATTATACAATCATATAACATTAAAATTAGCAATTATAAATATAATACAAGTTCAATTCTATTTATACGAATTTACCTCGATTTAGCTCGTAAACTCGATATCTACTTGTTTACTTTTCGTTTCCCCCGATCAAGTTTCGATATTTGTTTGTCTTGATCTATATTAGTTCAAATTTAACTCTATTATTCACTAACACATTCAATTTAGTCCAAACACACGCATTTTAGCCATTTTGCAAAATAGCCTTTGTATTTCACATTTTGTCAATTTAGTCCCTAATTCATAAATATACAAAATACATCAACTTTTCATATACTCATCATAGCCGAATATTCATGTATACCTTACAAGCATATAGCTTTCATTTATTCACATTTCTAACCCCCAAAATTTCTATCTTTTTCAATTTAATCCTTTTTCGACATTTTTGTTAAAAAAATCACTTCATAAAACTTATATATCACTAAATAACAATCAATAATCCACCATTATTCAACAAAACAACCAAGCATTCAACAATGGCATCTTTCAAAAACATAATCAATTTCAGAAATTGAGGTACGAGCTAGCTATATAGAGCTGCAATGAGCTCAAAAACATAAAAATCATTAAAAACCGAGTAAAAACCGTACCTTAATTGCTAAATGAAGTTTGGCCGAATACAACCTAATGAAAATTCCTTTCTTTAGCAAATCGGTGGAAGATGGTGAATATAACATATTTTGGCTTGGTTTTTTAATTAAAACTAATTTTAATATCTAATTTACTAATATAACCTTATTTATAAACATATACATTAATGTCCATTAATGTTCATTGACTAAAACAATGGTTTAATATCAATTTAAGACCTTCCAATAATAAAGCCATAATCAATTAAGCCACTTATGCAATAGAACTCATATTTATCACTTTATGCGATTTAGTCCTTTTTAATGAATTAGCTAACCAAACGGTAAAATTTCTTTACGAAAATTTTGTACTGTAATTCTAACATGCTGTAAACCATAATAAAATAATAAAAATAATATTTTGACTCAGTTAAGTGGTCTCGAGACCACCTATTCCAATTAGGGTCAAAATTGGGTTGTTACAACTCTCCTCCCTTTAGGGATTTTCGTCCCCGAAAATCTTACCAGTAAATAGCTTCCTCGGGTTCCCACATAGCTTCCTCTATTCCATGTTTGCACCAGAGAATTTTAACAAGTATTATACGCTTATTTCTCAATTCTTTGATTTCCCAAGCCAGAATCTTGATCGATTATTCGTTATACGATAAATTAGACTGTATTTCCACATCAACAAGAGAGATAACATGTGATGGATCAGATCGGTATTGACGTAACAAAAAAACGTGAAATACATTGTGTATCTTTTCAAGTTCAGACGGTAACGATAGTCGATAGGCTACAGGCCCTATTCTTTCAACTATCTCATACGGCCCGATAAATCGCAAACTTAACTTTCCTTTTCGGTCGAAACGGAGAATTTTCTTCCACAGTGACACTTTCAAGAATACTCGGCATCCGACCTGAAACTTTATTTCTTTACGTTTCAAATCCGCATATGATTTCTGTCTATCCGAAGCTGGTTTTAAATTATCATGTACCACTTTCACTTTTTCTTCGATTTCTTTGATCAATTCAACCCCGTATATCTTTCTTTCACTCAATTTTATCTAGTATAACGATGTTCAACATTTACGACCATATAAAGCTTCATACAGAGCCATTTTCAAACTCGTCTGGAAGCTATTATTATAAGCAAATTCAATTAGAGGTAAGTGTTTCTCCCAACTACCTTTGAATTCAAGAATGCAACATCGTAACATATCGTCTAAAATCTGTATAACTCTTTCGGACTGCCCGTCAGTCTGAGGATGAAAAGCTGTACTGAAATTTAATTTTATTCCTAGAGCTTCTTGTAGTTTCTTCTAGAATCTAGATGTGAATCTCGGATCTCTATCGGATATAATAGACAACGGTTCACCATGTAATCACACAATCTCTGATAAATACAATCCGACTAATCTATCCAGGGAGAAATCTATACATACCATTAAAAAATGAGTAGATTTCGTTAATCGATCAACAATAACCCAGATCGCATCTTTCTTTTTTAGAGTCAGGGGCAATCCCGATATGAAATCCATCGTAACCCTGTCCCATTTCCATTCTGGAATCATCACTGGCTGTAATAAACCTGACGGTACTTGATGTTCAGCCGTTACTTGCTAACAGATTAAATATTTAGATACGAATTCAGATATATCACGTTTCATTCCCAACCACCAGTATAATTGTTTCAGATCATTATACATTTTAGTGCTGCCAGGATGAACAGAAAAGCGGCTAGCATGAGCTTCATGTAAAACTTTCTGAATAAGCTCAGTATCTCTCGGTATGCAAATTCTATTTCAGAACATTAAACAATCATCAGTTCCAATAGTAAATTCAGAATCTGAATTAGACTCACATTGAAATTGTTTAGCTTGCAACTTTGTGTCATCTTTCTGAGCTTTGCAGATTTGTTGTAAAAATACCGGTTTAGCTTTTAACTCAGTTAGAATAGATCCATCATCACATAGCATCATCTGAGTGTTCATAGCCCGCAAAGCAAACAGGGACTTTCGGCTCAAAGTATCTGCTATAACATTAGCTTTTCCCGGATTATAATCAATTAGAAACTTGTAATCTTTCAATAGTTCTAGCTATCTCTGTTGTCGCAGATTCAAATCTCTTTGTGACATCAAATACTTCAAGCTTTTATGATCTGTAAATATTTGACATTTTTCATCGTATAAATAGTGACGCCAAATCTTTAATGCAAAGACTATAGCAGCTAATTCAAGATCATGTGTCAAGGTAATTTTTCTCGCGAGGTTTTAACTGTCGGGAGGCATATGCTATGACTTTTCCATCTTGCATCAATACATAACTAAGTCCGTTTAACGATGCATCACTGTAAATTACAAACTCTTTACCTGATTCAGGTTGAACTAAAATTGGTGCTTTGGTTAATAATGCTTTTAACTAATCGAAACTCTATTGACACTTCTCGGTCCATTCAAATTTCACGTTTTTCTAGATAATTGAGTTAATGGAACTATAATCATCGAGAATCCTTTAACAAATCTTTGGTAATAACCCGCTAAACCCTGAAAACTTCTTATTTCAGATATATTTTTCGATGGTTTCCAATCCAATATTGCAGATATTTTGCTCGGATCAACTCTGATGCCTTCCACTGATACAATATGACCCATAAATCTGACTTCTCAAAGCCAGGACTCACATTTGCTGAATTTAGCATATAACTGTTTTTCTCTCAAAGTTTATAACACGATTCTTAAATGTTCGGTATGCTCCGTCTCATCATGTGAATAGATCAGAATGTCGTCAATGAATACAACAACAAATCTATCCAAATACGGTCTGAATATACGATTCATCAGGTCCATAAACACTGTAGGAGCATTAGTCAAACCAAAAGGCATAACTAAAAATTCATAATGACCGTACCGTGTTCTAAATGCAGTTTTCGGTATATCAGAATCTTTAACCCGCAACTAGTAGTAACCTGATCTTAGATCAATTTTTGAAAACACTATAGCCCCTTTCGACTGATCAAACAAATCGTCTATTCACGGTAAAGGATACTTATTCTTTACAATTATTTTATTCAATTGCCAGTAATAGATACACATTCTTATTGACCCATCTTTCTTTTTCACGAACAACACTGGAGCACCCCAATGTGAGAAGCTAGGTCTCGCAAAGCCTCTATCTATTAATTCTTGCAACTGTGCTTTTAACTCTTTTAATTCAGTTGGTGCCATTATGTACGGAGCTATTGATATCGGTGTAGTGCCCGGTAATAACTCAATACCAAATTTAACCTCTCTGATCGGTCGTAATCTCGGTAATTCTTTTGGAAATACGGTTGAAAATTCACAAACAACTGGTACAGCTTCGAGCTTCAATTCTGACACTTTAGTATCCAGTACAAATGCTAAGTACGCATCATAGCCCTTTTTCACACATTTCTGAGCTCGCAAAGCAGATATCACAATCGATAATTCATTCAAATCATTTGAGTCAATCCGAAGAATTTCATCATTCTGATGTTTCAACTCTATACTCTTTCGTCCACAATTCACAACTGCTTCCTGCATATTCAACCAATCGATGCCCAGTATCACATCAAACTCGTCAAATGGTAGGAGCATCAAATCAACCGAAAAATAGTATCCCCGAGTCATCAATGGACATTTCTTACATATTTTATCAACTAACACTGATTTACCTAATGGATTCAATACCTTAACTATAAATTCTGGAGACTCTACATGTAAACCCTTTTTAAACACTAGTTCCATACAGATTGTAACACCCTAAGTTTAGGCCTAAAAGTACTAGGCCTTGGTGGTGGCTTATAATATTTTGTTGTGCATGTTTTGGCATAAATGCTTGTTTGGCTTGTTGTTTGGATGATTTGGGTGTATTTAGGGGGGTTTTTAGGAAGCTTGGGGTAGAGTTAGGACCTTGGCCAAATTTTTTATTTTTAGCCTTGTGAAACCCTGACCTCAAGTGGTATACCTTATAATTAATTGAGGTAATTTTATAGCACAAAGAACCTTATGTTGAAGTGGCAAATGGCGCCACATATGGGGCATAGAGGTGGCGTCATATGTAGAGTAGGAAGGTCCAAGGTTCAAGTGTCGGTTTGAGCATTGAGAGTATTATTTTGCACTTGTGCTGTGTAAGTGGTATAAGTGGATTTAAACTCTACATGGAGGAGGTTTGAATTGGCCTTCAAATTTGAATGAGTGTTGAAGAGTAAATTAAGGCATGATAAGGGGAGAAAATTTAGGAGATGAGATAGGTGGAGGAGTTGGAGCTAAGGTGGGAAGTGTGAAGGCAAATTCGGCTATGGTAAGTTAGTAAGTGTTGATTTGGTCATTCTTGGTGGATAGCCAAATTTTCAAAGCCATTTCAGCATGTCTTCTTTTCTTTATACGATTTCGGTTTTAGTTTGAGGCAAATAGGTATTATTTTGTCTATGTTAAACCATGTTATTCTTTCCTTTTTGTCCATTACACTTTTCTTTTCTCTTTTAGTCATATAGTGTGATCTCTTCCCTTTGATTTCTTCTCTTTTTCTTTGAAAATTCTAGCCAAATACTCCTTTGTCTCTTCCTCTTAATTCCCTTGCTTTTCTCAAAACCAACTTATTTCTTGTCAAAGCCGCACCACTTCTTCTTATAATACTTGAATCGAATAGCTCATCTCCCTCTACATAATCTTTTGTGTGACTGTCACCATCTTTTTTTTCTTCTTCAAAATACATAGCCAAAATCTCTTTCTTCTCTTAATATCTTGTTTTCTTTTTGTGCCGAGCAATGCTCCTTTCTTGTTGAAAATCGAATGTTCTAGTTGCCAATTGGGTTGCTTCAATCGACATCTACACTACTCTCCCATCATAGACTTCTTTTGGTTTTAGTTTAGTCAAACTGATTCTTTGCTCCTCGGTCTGGCATCCTCTGTTTATTCGACTCACTTTAGGCAAGCGACCTATAGTTTTGATCTATTGGTAGGGAGGTGAGATCGATACGTATATCATCTTTTTGGACAAGGTTCTACTCTAGAAGGCGATTGCGTGTCTTTCCATCAAGGAGTGTACATACATCACACACACGACGAATCGGAAAAAGTCGATATCCCGAAAAGCCAAAATGCCTAAAAGCAGAGATATTGGCACTAGCAACCATACGAGCGTGCGAACGCTCGTGTGGAGATACTAATACGACGACAGAGGCTCTGTGGACAATTCCATAGACTCAGGCCACCTTTTGGTCAACTACGCTGTAATGGGCCAAATGGGCCCGATAGGCCCATCGTGAGTAAGATGGATGGATTAGTAGGATTTGACGAGCTGAGTAGGCTAGCTGCATGGTTTAGGGTAGAATTTGGGCGTAATGGGCCGTATGAGTAAGTGGGCCTTACTTGGGCTAAGTATTGGGCTTTTGGGCCCTAGTAAAATTAGTGATTCTAATGAAAGAACTCTAATCGCATAGAATAATTGTGAAATTGGTTATGGGCCAGAATACGTACCTAGGCCCACGATAAAATTTTGACCGATATGCCTAAGTACAAAATGACTAAAATGCCCCTGATAGATGTATTTACAATTTTTGTGCTACGTGTATATTATGATGCATTCATGAGATATTATGCTGCATATGGGTTAGGTTGATTGGAGGAAGAGCATGTGAGGGTCGCACGGTCGCTTGACGACTGTGGATCCAACGAAGGCTGTTAAGCCATATTATGATTAGTAGCTCTACTACAACGATGAGTAGCGCCGCAACCGATACTACAACGGATATTATAATTAGCAGCTCTGCTACAACAATGAGTGGTGCCGCAATCGGTGCTACAATGGGTGTATAAGGATGGGTGGGTCGAGTATCTCTCTGCAGAAGTGTGGGGTTGGAAGGGGGTGGATAGGCTGAATGGGGGTTTATATGCGTTGCATGTTCATATTGATATTTGTGATATGGGCTTGGGCCCAACTGAGGCTATTATGGGCTAAGGCCCAAGGGCCACTATTATCGAAATGGGCTCAAGCCTAACTGAGGTCACTAAGGGCTTAGGCCCAAAGGCCATAGTTATTGAATTGGGCTTTGGCCCAAATTGTTTATTGTATGTTATGTGTCTGTCGAGGGACGTACACACTGAATTTTTGAAAACTCACTCCCTCTTTTAATTTTTCAAGTAATCTTTAGTAGGCGGTTTGACGTGGGATGGGGACTCAGAGGCGGCCACATAGCGAGCTATTTTAAAACTTTAGTATTTATTTTACATTATTTTTACTTGCTTTCTCTTGGGTTTAAATTTCTATAATAAGGCATTTTCTCCGGAATTGTTTTTTTTTTTATTTGGGATTGTTTATTTCTCTTTTGAATCTGTTAGCTCTAGGGCGTGGTTTTATAAAAGATATTTGTTTTCCAAAAGTATCGTGATAACGCAACAAATGGGTTTAAAAACAATAGCTTCCGCTATAACTGAAACATGAGATTGTATTAATATAAAAATTTATGGTTTCCAAATAACAAACGTAAGGTTTAATCGAACTACGAATTTACAAGTTTTCGCTATTTTTAACCGCAAGCGAACAAATGACTCCAAGGTTTTTCAACTATACTGCATTTTTTGTTTCACCCTCCAATGTGACATGCTAGATTTTGCCCTAACGTCCAGGTCGAGTTTGGGGTGTTACACAGATATACGAATGAGTTGATCCAGGATCTATCAATGTAACTATATTAGTGTTAAAAAGAGAAAAAAATACTGGTAATAACATCAGACGACGAGGGTGGTCTACCTCTAGCAACAGTATTGCTACCTTTTACGGATTACTCTTTAACAGCAATAGATCTCTCTAGACAATCTCGGAGGTAATGATTTAGTGACCCACATCTAAAACATGCTCTACTTTTTGATCGGCATTCACCAAAATGCTTTATGTTACAATGCTTACAATCAGGCTTGGTATTCCTCACGCTACCCACATTGGCAACGGATGTCGTTTGGGGCTTCAGATTAAAGGATCTTGCATCTCTATCTCTGATTGTTACACCCGCAGAAGCAGTGGAATGGGGATGGAAGTCTTTAGCTTTCTTTGATCCAAACTGATATGACTTACTCGCAAATCTCTTTCTAGACTCTCTCGATTCAAAATCAGCTTTTCGTTTCTTTTTAGCAAGTTCCTCGACTTTACAAGCTTTATCAACTAGAACAACAAACACTTTTAGCTCGAAAATCCCAACTAACAATCGGATATCTTCATTCAATCCATCCTTGAACCGTTTACACATAATGGCTTCAGTTGAGACACATTCATGAGTATACTTACTAAGTCGTATGAATTCTCTTTCATATTCATTTACTGTCATACGACCCTGTTTTAGATCAAGGAACTCTTTTCTTTTCTGATCGATTGATGTGATAAGATCGTACCAAAAACTAAACTATTATCACGATAAAGGCAAGCGCATCTATCGAATAGTAGTATAGCTTATAGCAAGACTGGAATGTCGAAACCATAGGGAGAAAAAGTACTAGTATTAACCTTGTTTTTATTATCTAGCCTAGAAATAAAAGGGATTTGTTTTAAGTAATTATTAACTAAACTAAAAACGTGACAGAGAGTAAAGTGGAGAAAATACTTTTGGAAAACTAATTGATTAGGACAATACCCAAGGAAGAATCCACCTAGACTTCACTTGTTATTTAACTCTGAACTAGACAATTTATTCACTTGACTTAATCCATAGAAATCCTTAATTTATGTTAATATCTCCTTCAAGACTAAAGGCAACTAACCCTAGGTTGATTAATTAAAATTTCTTTCTAATTAAAACCCCTAGTGTTACATTAACTCGTTCCATGGATTTAGATTTGACTCTAATCTGGCAGATTTTCATCGTCTTATATCTAGCATTGCAATTAACTCCGCTTAATTGTGTTGGATCTACTCTTAGACAGGGACTTTTGCTCCACTGAATAAACATATTCAACTTGGATTAATATCCTAAAATATTAACATAAGAATTAAAGACACAATTAAGAACAAATCAAATATTTATCATATAATTCAGAAAATAATAACAAGATCTATCTTAGGTTTCATCCCCTTCAGGTGTTTAGGGGATTTAGTTCATGTTTATAAAAGAAAACATCTCAAAATAGGTAAAACAACAAAACATAAAGAACTCAAAAACTTCAAGAGAAATTGAAGGGAGGTATTCAATCTTGATGTAAATCCTTGCTTTCGAGATGAATCGATCGGTGTTCCTTGAATAATTCCTTGCTTTCTACTCTGTGTGTCCCTTTAATCCTCTTCTAGGGTGTTTAAATAGACTTTAGAATGCCCAAAATACCTAAAAATTAGCCTTTTTTAAGTGAAATTAAGATAGGGCACGACAGGGACACGGGAATGTGGTTAGCCCGTATGAAGGAGCCCAGGCCGTGTGCAATATTGACTTGATTACTTTCGACACAGACGTGACACACGGGCGTGTGGCATGCTCGTGTGTCTCACACGGGCGTGTGGTGTACCTGTGTGGAAGTGTTCAGGCCGTGTTGAATTCTAATCTTGGCCCGTTTCTTACTCTTTTCACTTTCCTATGCTTACCTAAGTATAGAACATGAAATTAAATGATTAGGAGCATCAAATTTATTAAATTATAAAGTAAATCATCCAAAAATATGCTAAGTATGAGTTCAAAATATGTTTCTTTTACGGTTTATCAAATACCCTCACACTTAAGCATTTGCTTGTCCTCAAGCAAAATCCTCAACTCACAACTAAAATTAATTCTTCTCAACTTATAATTCCTATCAATAATGTTTCGAAATAACTCACACGTAATCATACATTGAGAATTCAACTAAAAGAACATCAAAGTTTCAAACAATCCAAGTTGAGCATTTTATCAGAGAACATAGGTATTTCCCTTTATCTAGATAGTTACCTTTAATCCAAAATTACACAGAGTTGACATCCTCACGAAAGATTCACTCAAATCACTCAAGGTGTTTACGGTTCAAAATTAAGCACTCATTAGTCAAACATGAAGAGTTATTACCATAAGCTTGCATGAAAAATCAAATCTCCACCACTATAAATTGAGAAGATGCACCAATCAAAAGGTTTTTAGAGGGTTGTAACGGGGATTTGGTTAGGGGTATGGATACAAGCTGAAGAAGGAGGTTAGAATCGAGATTGAATTGAAAAATTACCTAACTAAAAGAAAACAACCTGAGAATTTACATTACTGGATAAATAATCATAAAATTGAGCTTTTCCCCATGAATATCGTCGTTCAAGTTCAAGCTTTACATATGTTTGTAATAATATGCTAAATGATAAATTAACAACTGAAATAACTTTGTATATGTTTTTTTAAAGAAAAAATCAAATATTTGACTGAATAGAAGAAAATAGCTAGGTAATTTATTCAAATCAAATCTCGACAAAAATGGGGATCAACTTAAATGAGGGGGATAAAAAAGAATGGGTTATGGGTTAATATTAGGGGTAAATCAATAAATGGTTTACTAGGCTAAAAGGGGTTCACTAAGGGTTAATTATGAAGGTGGGCTTTTTATGGAGCAATGGGTTAAATCCTAAGTGCCTTTATCATCTTGATATATCAAATCAATGTTGTGGTCTTGACATGTATAATCGAAGCAAGTTCTGGAATAACAAATCAATATTGACACACTCATAACCAATAATAAAAGTGAGCAAGAAATAATATATGCTCTATAGGCTCAAGATCTCACAAAAATTATGGCTTTTGATGTCAATCCTGTGAATTTTAAACTTCAAAATAATACCTAAATTTGGGGAAACAACCTAGAAAAATTTTAATTCTAAAAAATCAACTTATCATGCTTTATTCTCTAATGACTTAAAGTTTAAAAACTCAATGTATAAATACCTATGATTTAATTCAAAACATATCAATAAAAATAATAAATCAATCAAAATTTATTCTAATAGTGATAAGGAAGTTACTTGAGAATAAGACGAAATTCAGGAATTTTCTGATAATGATATGGATAACCCCCCACACTTAAGATGTACATTGTCCTCGATGTACAAAGATAGTTCACAAAATTATAGGTGTAATATCATAAGATAGGGGGAAAAGTGAAACTTCCTGAATTTGGATGAAATCCCTGGAGTAGTAAGAGCGGATTTAGAGAAAGGGCTACTTGAAGTGCATGATTCTGAACTACTTAAGAAAATAAACACAACTGTGGTGAGAATTAAAGTATTACTTGATAAGAACCATAAGGATAAACAATGTTCGAAATAAGTCTTTAAAAGGAAAATGAAAACATAGGAGATAAATAAAAATAAAATAAAAATAAAAATAAAAATAAAATAAAACTAAAATAATGAAAAATGGACTCAATTGTCCTCATCGTCAGATGCCTAGTGGGTTGACGGTGATGAAGGTGAGATGTGAAGGTGGTGGCATATCTGTCGAAGAATGGCATCGATGCTGTCGAACCGCTCAAAGCACTCTGCTCAAAGCGTGTAAGTTGCTTGGATATGTCGGTCAATGTAGCAGTAGAATGAGTAGGTGGGTGACTCTATGGTGGTGGAGGTGGGTCCTCGTGAGGTGGAGGGACATCATCAGTAATGTCCTCTAGATCATTCTAATCGTCAGATCAAGCTAACTGGTATTAAGGATGATCAAATCCACGGCATCGCTCGATCATCCTCATGTGGATCATACTAGAAATTCCCTAAGGAGAAATGTGACCTACAAGTGTGAGTGTCGAAGACATCTCTGGGGTGTCAAAAAGGTTGAAATGATGGGCTAAACGAGTCACATAGGGGCCCAAACAAATAGGCCCTCTCCTATGGTAGTTCGTCTGATGGCGAAAGGCGAGCATAATAATGTAATCCAAGTCGAAGATGTGGCCGTTCGCCATGCTCCAAAGAAAGTATGAGTCAGTAGTGGACACAATGCCGATGCTCTCCCTCCGTCTAGTCAGGGTATGGGCAAAAATAGTGTGGATGTATCGAAGTGCTGGAGGGAGAGTAGTCGCCTTCGAGTGGCTCGCATCATAAGGAATAGTACTCGCCATAAGGTTTATCCAGCAATAGGAGGGTGGAAAATGAATATGACGGTGGAGACTAAGAAAGTCCTCGGCGCTCATAAAGTCGTCGGTATAGAGACCCAGAGTTGTACCAAACTTTGGCATGCCCACGTGACGTACGAGTCCACCAAGGCAAAAAATGATAGTGTCAGCCTCATCGTGTGTACTCATCACGTGCTGTAAATGGAATGTCGTGCAAAACTCGAGGTTCAACTCCATGTAAGTGAGCTCAATGATAGCAAAGAATCGATTTCACGGGGCAATGGCGAGGTGTAATCAGACAAGGTGGGCAAGTTAGACCTGCTCTAAGGTAGCCCAGTCAATACACTGGCCCATTCCTAATAGTCGTGCATAGAGAAGCTAGAATAAGTCTTCCTGAGGACCTCTGGAAAACTGGAGTAAAGGATGGCGAGCCTCGACAGATGCGTTCAAGGAGGTCGCGCCGGAGCCCTTACGCTTTTTCGAAGCAGGAATAGCAACTTTAGATTTGCCTCGTGAGTTTGACATACTGTACCTGCAAAATAAAGGTTTCAATATTAGTAAAATGGGGACAAAAACGTCACTAAGAAAAGTCAAAAGAAGTTATGTGAATAGTCGAAGACTTGAACTTTGAAGGATCTAATTTTTATTAAATAGGAATGGTAGAAATGTAAAATCTAACATTAATACTTAAGTGTGCAGGACTAACTAATACTCTGTTAAACTAATCAGCCAAAGGTATAGCAAGAATATATAGCCTATTAACAGGGATAAGGTACTATATTTAACAAGTGAATGAGAAAAAAATGCTAATATAGTAACTACCAAAATGCCTAAGAAAAATTAAATGGTCCAGAACTATGAACTCTAATTGCTCTGAACAAGTGGTAGAATGAAGATGTTACTAAATAATAAATAGAACTAAAATCAACAAGATACTATCCGTTAACAACTAATAATAGGATTAGTAAAATAGTACTAGAATAAATAAAAATAAATCTAAATGTAAGTAAAGTAAAGGGGAAACCGACTATTAGGTTGGCTTGGGAGTGATGAACGGCAGCGCAAGGGTGGTTAGTGAGGGAGAAAGAGGGCTTGGGTTAGGAGGAAAGGAAGAAAAGAGGGAGTCTTTGGGTGAGGTTTGGTTTATGAAGGAATAGGAGAGCTGTGTGTGAGGGAGTTTGTGGGAGAGGAAGACGATGGCGGGGGTTGTTAGTGGTGGTCGAAGCAAGGGGATGGTTGGAAAGGGGAAGGTTTGAGGTTGGACAGTAGTTAGGGTTTGTGGGGGAGTTTTGGAGAAGAAGAAGACAAAATAAAATTAGGGATTTTAGGTTTAAAAAGGGGGCACGATCGTGTAACGGCCCCATGTTGGGCTACACGGCCTTGCCACATACCCGTGTGGCTGGGTGCTAGCCCGTGTTTATCGAACAGAGGGGTTTAGGATTCTCACACGGCCTATGGACACGCCCGTGTGTCCAGGCCTTGTCTTTCACATGGCCATATCACACGGCCGTGTAGTACTTTGTTCGCTTCTCCCGCACCAATGTAATGCTCACCACGTTCGTGTTTCCTTTTGCAATCCCGTGTGGCTCTGTCGTGTCTCACAAACAGCCGTGTGCCTTGCCCGTGTTCATCTCTGACTTGGTTAAAATTTGAAAAATTCACCTCCAGGTTTCACACGGCCAAGGATACACCCGTGTGTCCAAGCCGTGTGGATTTATTGCAAGCCGTGTCACACATCTTAATTTGGGAATTTTAACCCTATTTCCACACGGCCAAGGGCACGCCCGTGTGTCCAGGTCGTGTGGGTTAAAAACTTGCACGAAAAACATGAAAAATAGATAACAATAAATTCGTTAGTCGTGTTAGTGCTCGAGTTGCCTTCCGAGAAGTACTTATTTATAGTCTAAGCTCGACTTACCTCTCGTTCACATGGTCATGGTGGTTCGAGGAGTTGAAACGCCTCTCTCCTGCTATCAATCTTAACATCAAAATAAGGTTTAAGTCAAGTGTTATTTACCATAAAAGTGCCAAATTCTTTGTGTGTTACCACGACTGTACCGTATGGGAGAATCTTTAGTATCATGAAGGGAGTTGCTATTTGTGTGTTGGACTTTGTTGTGACAATTCGAGAATCTCTTTCATCCAATGGTACTTTGTCCCCAACCTTAAATTGCTTAGCCTTATGCTTGTTATGGCTTTGCTTTAGTTCTGCATGGTGTATCCTAGGTTCCTCTTTGCTATAGCTTCGCCATTAGTCTAGTTCATCAATCTGTAGCGTTCGCTCTTCATGGATTGCTACCTTATTGTCGCATGAACTTGAATGTGGCTCATTTGTGTTTTTGCGAGGAATGTCCTGCAAAGAAGATTGAATCGTGAGGTTACTTTTATTAAAAGAACTCGTAATATCATCTCTATCATTAGATATCCTAACAGAATCACGAGCTTGAAACGTAATCGTGTCATTACCTACATGAAGTGTGATTTCATCTGTGCCCACATCAATAATAGTCCTAGCAGTTACTAAAAAGGGTCGCCCTAAAATTACGGGTACATCGCTATCCTCATCCATGTTTAGAACAACAAAATCTACTAGGAATATAAATTTATAAATTTTAACAAGAACATCCTCAATTATACCCCTAGGAAATCTAATGGTTTTATCAGCCAATTGTGTACTCATCCTAGTTTGTTTGGGTTTCCCAAGACCTAGTTGTCTAAACATTTTATAAAGCATTACGTTTACACTAGCCCCTAAATCAGCCAACTGCCTGATTTGTTGGGTAGCTTGTTTTGCAAAATAGCTGAGCCGACTGCATTTAACTCCACATGCGACGATTCATCTAACTTCCGTTTATTTTTTAAAAGCTCCTTTAAGAATTTAACTGCATTTGGCATATGCAAAAGAGCTTTAATAAATGGCAAGTTAATATGTAATTTTTTAAGAGTTTAAGGAATTTACCAAATAGTTCGTCTGTACGGTCTTTCTTTATCGCATTTGGGTATGGTACACAAGGCTTATACTCTTTACCTACTGGTTCTTTGTGGCTTACCTCAACCTTACCTTTACTTACCACATCTTACCTCGGTTTTGGTTTGTCTTCAACTAACCCTCTTTTATCGAGCACAGTGATAGCATGAAGTTGCTCCATTGGGTTAGCTTCTATGTTACTTGGCAGGTTACCTTATGTCAATCAGAGATCAGCTTTGCAAGTTGTCCTATTTGAGTTTCGAGCCCTTGAATTGACGCTTGCTAATTTTTAAGTGCTGTCTCGATATTCTAAAAACGGGGTTCTGACACTAAGATAAATTTCGTGAGCATCTCCTTAAGGTTTGGCTTTTACTCTTGTTGTTAAGGTAGTTGTTGGAAGCCTGGAGAGGCTTGTTGCCTTTGATTTCCTTGACCACCCTACGAGAAATTGGGATGGTTCCTCCAACCTGTATTCTAAGTGTTACTATAGGGATTATTCTAAGGTCTAGAATTGTTACCCATATAGTTGACTTGCTCTTACTCAGTGCTAGGGTTGAAGGATTGATAATCTGCGTTGTGCATCCCTCATCCAATTGAATCACACCTCATCACTAGATGTACCTGCATAGAACCAACTAAACTGTCAATCTTTTTATTCAAAAGTTCTACCTGATTTGATAGCATTCTGACCGCGTCAACATTAAAAACACCGGCAGCTTTTGTCGGCTTCTTCCTCATGACTTGCCACTAATAGTTATTCAGTGACATCTCTTCAATAAATTCATAAGCCTCTTCAGGTGTTTTGTTATTTATTGTTCCACCGGCAGCTGCATCGATCATTTTCCTTGTTGAGGGGTTCAAACCATTATGAAAAGTTTGAACCTGTAGCGATAAAGGTAACCCATGATGAGGGCACATTCTCAATAAGTCATTGTATCTCTCCCATGCATCATAAAGTGTTTCTAGATCCATCTGCACAAAAGAAGATATGTCATTCCTCAACTTTGCCATTTTAGCCAGTGGGAAATATTTTAAAAGAAATTTTTCGGTCATTTGGTCCCAAGTAGTGATAAACCCTCATAGTAAAGAGTTCAACCACTGTTTAGCCTTATTCTTTAATGAAAAGGGAAATAACCGAAGGCGAATGGCATTATCAGAAACACCATTAATCTTGAAAGTATTGCATAATTCCAAAAAGTTCACTAAATGTGTATTAGGGTCTTCGTCCTACAAACCATCAAACTGAACAAACTGTTGTATCATTTGAATCGTGCTAGGTTTCAGTTCAAAATTATTTGCAGCCATAGCAGGCCTTACAATACTTGATTCAGTACCAGATAAATTAGGCTTAGCATAATCATACATAGTACGAGGAGCAGAATTCTAATTCACAGGATTTGCCTCTATCTCTTCAGTAGATTCAGTATCGTCCCTTTGCTCTTCTTCTATGTACTGTAGGCTTCACCTTATTTCTCTTTGATTTCTGCAAGCTGATGCTTCTATCTCACTATCAAAAAGCAAAGGTGCTAACGGATTTCTTCTAGTCATAAACTAGAGACACCTATCAGGGAAAAATAAAAAGGAAGATTTAGTAAATAAAACTTAAAATAAAAAAATAAATTGCAATAAAGTAAAAATGGCTAAAGTAATAAAAATCGAGTGTTCCTAATATCTTAGTCCTCGGTAACGGTGCCAAAAGCTTGATGTGATAAGATCGTACCCAAAACTAAACTATTATCACGATAAAGGAAAGCCCACCTATCGAACTGTAGTATAGCTTATAGCAAGACCGGAATGTCGAACCCACAGGGACTAAAAGTACTAGTATTAACCTTCTTTTTATGATCTAGCCTAGAAATAAAGGAGATTTGTTTTAACTAATTATTAAATAAACTAAGAATGCGATACAGAGTAAAGTGGGGAAAATACTTTTGGAAAACTGATTGATTAGGATAATACCCAAGGAAGAATCCACCTAGACTTCACTTGTTATTTAACTCTAAACTAAGTGATTTATTCACTTGACTTGATCCGTAGAAATCCTAATTTATGTTAATATCTCCTTCAAGACTAAAGACAACTAGCCCTAGGTTCATTAATTGAAATTTCTTTCTAATTAAAACCCCTAGCGTTGCGTTAACTCGTTCTATGGATTTCTCTATTAGATTTGACTCTAATCCGGTAAATTTTCGTCATCCTATGTCTAAGATTGCAATCAACTCCACTTAATTGTGTTCGACCTACTCTTAGACAGGGACTTTTGCTCCACTGAATAAGCATATTCAACTTGAATTAATATCCTGAAATATTAATACAAGAATTAATGACACAATTAAGAACAAATCAAATATTTATCATATAATTCAGAAAATAATAACAAGATTAGTCTTAGGTTTCATCCCCTTCAAGTATTTAGGGGATTTAGTTCATGTTTATAAAAGAAAACATCAAAATAGGTAAAACAACAAAACATAAAGAACCCAAAAACTTCAAGAGAAATTGAAGGGAGATCTTCAGTCTTGATGTAAATCCTTGCTTCCGAGATGAATCGCTCGGCGTTTCTTGAATAATTCCTTTCTTTCTACTCCGTGTGTCCCTTTAATCCTCTCCTGGGGTGTTTAAATAGACTTTAGAATGCCCAAAATACCTAAAAATTAGCCTTTTTCGAGTGAAATTAAAACAAGGCGTGACAGGGACACGGGCATGTGGTTAGCCCGTGTGAAGGAGCCCAGGAGTGTGCAATATTTACTTGATCACTTGTTGACATGGTCGTGACACACGGGCATGTGGCCTGCCCCTGTGTCTCACACGGGCGTGTGGTGTACCCATGTGGAAGTGTTCAGGCCGTGTTGAATTCTGATTTTGGCCCATTTGTTGCTCTTTTCACTTTCCTATGCTAACCTAAGTATAGAACATGAAATTAAAGGATTAGAAGCATCAAATTCATTAAATTATGAAGTAAATCATCCAAAAATATGCTAATATGAGTTCAAAATATGTTTCTTTTACGGTTTATCATCGATGAATCGCTGGCTAATATATTTCTTCCAGAATTCGATCTGAAAGAAATCCCAATTAACTCTTTCACGCGGAACAACTGATCTCAGGGTATTCCACCACTGATACGCAGTATCTCGCAACAATGAAATAGCACATTTCAAATATTCTTTCGGTGTACAAGCTAATTCATAAAAAACCCTTATCATGTTCTCAAGCCAGAATTCAGCCCTCTCAGCATCATCACTAGCTGTAACTCTAAATTCTTCGGCCCCGTATTTTCGTATCTTATCAACAGGAGGTCTATTAAATTTCAAAGGATCTGTACCTCGTATAATCTCAGGGTTTGGTTGGGGAACCTGAGGGGGTGGAGGTTGTGGAGCAGTTGGATTTGCTCGCACAAATTCAAAAAACCATTCAGACATCATTTGGAAGAAAGCTTGTGTAGCTTCTCCCTGACTTCCCGTAGCAAGGCTTGATTCGGTAGGCACAGCTCCTTGAGCAGAAGCTGGAGCATTGTTCTCCACATCGTCGGCTATTACTCGATTTGGATCCATTTACTATATAAAACAATGTTCAGAAGTTGCCAGGAGACTATTACATATCACAGTTTATAGATGGCATGTATAGCTAGACTCGTATACACTACGTTAGTCCTAGAATCGACTAAACCATAGCTCTTATACCAATAAAATGTAACACCCTTATCCCGTAATCATCATCAGAATAGGTAAGGGGCAATACCGGACTTGTAACTCAAACTGGAACAGTAAAACTTTAAACTTTTTCAAACATTTATCCGTTACAGCAACATCAATCATATAACAACATATCATGCTTAAAGCAGACATATTAAGCTTCAATCATACAACAATGACTAATTTGATAACATGTAAAAGATATGTGTAAACTTAAGAAAATTTTCGGAATAGGGTCACATGGCCGTGTGCCCAAGCCGTGTGCCTTACACGGTCACCAGACATGTCCGTGTGTCCAGGGCATGGCAAAATAGGGCATACATATTGACTTGTGCACACAGCCATAAGACAAGCCTATTTGTCTTGGTCGTGTGAAAATTATCAAGCTACTAACTTGTGCCTATCCCGTGTGGTATCCTGACCAAAATAACTAAGGTGCAGGGGTCACACGGTCGAGTCACACGCCCGTATGCTCTAACCGTGTAGCACGAAATAGGCTTGGTTTAAGCCATTTTCACACCCTAATAGGTTATGTACGTAAAACATCAAATGTATAACAATTTCATATATTCCATAAGCAACCAATTCAGCCAAAACATACACATTTATACTCATTTATAATCCACCAAATATCATGCCAATTTACATCATCCAAACATGTACCTATATGAACCAATCCAACATCTATATCAACTTACCAAATTACACTTAAAACTTATCATATCATTTACTCCAAATTATACCAAGTGGTCATTCATCCAAAACCATCAATTAAAACATTTTCATATCAACCAATTCAAAACATTTACCTCAAGCATGTACCAAAATACCATTATCAATACACACATATAACATTTAAAAGACATATCATATAAGTCCTCATACCAAAACATCCATTTCAAGATCAAGCCATATCACATAGCTTGATTAGGTGCCAAAATCATGCCCCATTCATCAACACAAGGATAACCATAAACATTAACTTATAAACTAGCCTATACATGCCATATTTACAACATTAACAAAGATTCAAAAGTACTGAAATCTTGTTTGGATAGTGTGATAGCAATCTCTGACTTTGTCCAGAATCGAGCTAGCTTCCAAAATCTATAAAACACGGGAAAAATAAATAGAGTAAGCTTTTAAAGCTTAGTAAGCCCGTATAATATAGAATATAACTTACCGAATCGACATTTAAAACGTAAACAACATTACCAACTAAGTCATATATTCCAAATACCTATTCAACCAATATACACATGTTAGTCATGAATCAACCATGTACTTATCCATTCCAAAGATATAAAAAATATATAAATCATCTATGTAATCTCAACTCATGTATCAATCCATTCACTTATCTTATAAGCATCTAGCATAGAATCAAATAATCATGTAATAATTCATCTATACATATCATATTTCTCAAATAATTCATATATCTTGTAAACATATTCTTGTAACATGTAATACATGTAAACATATACTTATACTTATAATTCATACCATTCATTCAGTCTATATCTCAAATACCATGTAATCATGTAATTCTCTTATCAAATAATCATATACATCATGTGCATTTATAACATGTATTCATTTTGATATAATACCTGTTGAACCTTTGGAAACATCAAGGGATACTCGGGTAATACACACACAATGTATATATGTAAACCTGTAATCCGTCAATTCATCCTGTATGCTCTTTCGAGCCATGTACGGTATGCTCCTCCTGAGCCAGAAACGGTAAGCCCAAAGGTTGAACATGTAAGCCCGAAGGCTGAACGGTAAGCCCGAAGGCTGAACATGTAAGCCCAAAAGCTGAACGGTAAGTCCGAAGGCTAAACACGTAAGCTCATGAGCTGTGGTGAGTCCGCAACAAATGCAGGAGCTCAATCAACCTGTAGCCCTAGTGACATGTCATTTGTATCCTACGACTTTCTACGGTTCAAACAGGACTCGATAATCACTTCAAAAACATGTATTCAATAGGAAATTTGATTTCATAGATCATTATACAATCATATAACATTAAAATTAGAAATTATAAATATAATACAAGTTCAATTCTATTTATACGAACTTACCTTGATTTAGCTCGTAAACTAGATATCTACTCGTCTACTTTTCTTTTCCCCTATATTAGTTCAAGTTTAACTATATTATTCACTAACACATTCAATTTAGTCCAAACACACACATTTTAGCCATTTTGCAAAATAGCCCTTGTATTACACATTTTGTCAATTTAGTCCCTAATTCATAAATATACAAAATACATCAAATTTTCATATACTCATCACAGTCAAATATTCATGTATACCTTACAAGCATATAACTTTCATTTATTCATATTTCTAACCCCCAAAATTTCTATCTTTTTCAATTTAATCCTTTTTCGACATTTTTGTAAAAAAAATCACTTTATAAAACTTGTATATCACTAAATAACAATCAATAATCCACCATTATTCAACAAAGCAACCAAGCATTCAACAATGGCATCTTTCAAAAACATAATCAATTTCAGAAATTGAGGTACGGGCTAGCTATATCGAGTTGCAATGAGCTCAGAAACATAAAAATCATTAAAAATCGTGTAAAAATTGTACCTTAATTACTAAATGAAGCTTGGCCGAATACAACCTAATGAAAATGGCTTCCTTTCTTTAGCAAATCGGTGGAAGATGATGAATATAACACATTTTGGCTTTGTTTTTTAATTAAAACTAATTTTAATATCTAATTTACTAATATAACCTTATTTATAAACATATAAAACATATACATTAATGTTCATTAATGTCCATTGACTAAAACAATGGTTTAATATCAATTTAAGACCTTCCAATAATAAAGCCATAATCAATTAAGCCACTTATGCAATAGAACTCATATTTATCGCTTTATGCGATTTAGTCATTTTTAATAAATTAGCTAACAAAACGGTAAAATTTCTTGACGAAACTTTCGTACGGTAATTCTAACATGCTGTAAATCATAATAAAATAATAAAAATAGTATTTTAACTAGTTTAAGTGGTCCCGAGACCACCTGTTTCGATTAGGGTCAAAATTGGGCTGTTACAATAAACATACTTAGTGCAAACATATACAATATAACATGCTTACATGCTATTAATGTAACACCCCCTAACCCGTGTCCGTCGCCAGAAAGATGTTATGAGGTATTACCAGATATAAACACAACTTCCTAACAATCATATGTATACTTTTACTCAAACTCTTAACCAAATAAGAATTAATATAATTATAAATAGATTAATCTCTTTACAAATCATACCGTAATATATTCCAAACATATAACCAGCTTTATAATTCATAAGCAAATAACACCGAACATATCATATATATATAATATAATAATTCGATCTATAATTACATATATGAATCGTAATGAGTAAACATATTTATACACATCTCATTTTTAGCAAAGTTCTATTCGACATCATTAGGAAATAACAAATTTGATTACTTATAGCTTAAAGTACTATTCATTTGGTCAATTTACAAACCTTAGTCAAATATAGTCATGCTCACTACTCATGCATATTTCTATGTCCACTTTTAACTTACTAAATCCATTTACAAGCATATAATCTTGCGTATAACTAAATCCAAATATTACCCAACTTTCATGTCACATTAAGAACATCATAACTATGTATTTAAACTTACAACATAACAACCATTTGACTAATACTTTAAAATACCAAAAAAAAAATATAAGCATACCAATGTCACTTATTTTGCAATGTAACAACATCATATTCAAGACCAATTCAACGAATACA
Organism: Gossypium stocksii; assembly: GCA_020496765.1. NCBI lineage: Eukaryota > Viridiplantae > Streptophyta > Magnoliopsida > Malvales > Malvaceae > Gossypium > Gossypium stocksii. Next base: position 17,389,032 of record CM035631.1, on the reverse strand, counting down.
TCTTTAGCTAAGGACATACAATAAAATATATATATATATATATATCAACCCATCACATTAAATATTTACATGTATATATAAAAATGCCAAAATCACATAATCATATGCAAGTATTAACCATATTTCAAATAACATTCATTACCTATCCTATTAATGAAACACATATTTAAGCTTCCTCTTAATGAAACACATATTTAAGCTTCTTCCAAAACATACCAAGCATATATTACTTATATCTATATTGACCAAATCACTAAACTCAAACCATAATTAAACCAACATGAAACCGAATTCCACTTTATAAACAAGCCAATTTCGCATGGCTTAGTTATATATATATATATATATATATATACAATTCAAAATTCAACCCAAAACAATTTACTAAGCTATACATGCCATAAGTTCAAGTTCAACTTTCAAAAGTACCTAAAAGATTGACGATAGTGTGACAAGCTTTACCGACGATCCCGAGCACGTAACGATCACCAAAAAATCTAAAAATCAAAAGCAAATAACCACACACAGTGTAAGCTAAATTAGCTTAGTAAGTTAATAGCAATTAAACTATCAATTTAACTTAACAACCACTACCATTTAAATAATCCATGAAACCAAATCATATATATATATATATATATATATTCACCAATTTACCGAATCATAAGGCAATTTATTCATCAAGTAATATCATTCAAATAGATCAAACCTCCATTTTCTCATCCACAAGATATTTCCTTACTCATGAACACAAAGCTGCATATTCAATTATATATAATAACCTTATATATAAGCTTATAATATGAATATAACGTACCACCTCATTACTTTACCACATGTAGCTCGCCCTTACATATTTCCCTTGGAAGGCAGACTTAAAGAATTCCTACGTCAGACGTTCAGGCTAGGTGCCCTCCTTAACAATCAACTACCACTGGTAGGCCTCATCGCGGAGCTAGAAGACTGCACCCTTCAATTTCTGCTCAGGGGTAGAGACCAAGTCATCCATTACCCTCTCAGTAGCCTCCATCCAGTACTCAGCGACATTGGGGGTGACTCTAGTGACACCACTAAATAATTTAGCTCCATTAGACCAGAGTCGTTTCGTAACTGACCCTCGGTCCATAGATCCAGTGTTGGGTCCAGCGACCCTCTCTAATATCTTTAGCATAGCCTGAGACATTGTGTCATCCTCAGCCACGCAATCATGGGACCTAGTCTTAGTAACAGGCGACACCAGTGTCTCACTAGTGTCCAGATTTAGCATGTTGCCTAGAGAAGAGGACTCAGCTCGAGCCCCTCTGCGGCCTCTACCTTGGCCTCGAGTACCACGACCACAGATACCTCGTGTGCTCATTGTAGTTTCAGAAGTTTATCTACATTAATAGTTTTATGAATCAGTTATAGTTCAAGTGTTTATTAATAATGAAATGGGCCTATTTTGCCCAAGGCCCAAACCAGAAATAACAAAACAAATTTAAACCAATAAACAAAATGCCCAAAGTTCTTAACAGTCCAAATGTCCATTACACCAGGCCCAAAACAACTAAATCCAAACAGGCCAAAAATAAACCTAACCCTAGAGCCCAAACAGCCCAAAACTAAACTAGTTTTTCAGCAAAAAAGAGAAAGGCAGAAACCCTTCGAGCCACCACTCCTCCACGCGCGCCACTACGTCAGCACCTCCGTACGCCACTTCTGTACCTGCAAACAGGGTAACCCAATATCAGAGAGACAACAACAATAGAAAACAACAAAAATAAAAACAAAACAGTTGTAAAATTTGGCTATAAAAACCATAAGAATTTTTTTAATTTTTTTTCAGGAGACGAACACACAAAATAAAATACAAAAAAAAAAAGAAAGTTGAAAGATACAGATTCGGAAGGTGATTCTTTTTATGTCTTTAATCTTTTATTTTTTATAAAAGAATAAATAATAAAACTTACCCATCGTTTTATCTCCTCTTTCCGTCTAGTGTTGTCGGTGTTTGAACAACTAAGAACCTAGGGGTTCTAATGAGGTTTCGAAACGCAGTGGTGGGAGAAGTTGTTGTACTTTCGCATATCATCCTTTTTTTCAAATAAAAATCGATTTGAAGTTTTTTTTACTAGAAAGGGAGAAGGTCGAAAGGGCTGAGGAAACCCAATTTTTCATGCAACTCCAGCTACCACCTATGGCTAAGCCACGGCGGGGCCACGGTGGGGACTCGTCGGAGCTCGGGCAAACTCTAGATCGAAGCCAGAGAGGAGAAGAGGGATTTCTGAAACTTTTTTTTAAAGGGGATGGCAGAATGAGCTTTTTTGAAAGAGATTTTGCTTTTATAGCCTGGTAAAACGACAGCGTTTTAGAAGTGTCTGATTGGTCACAAAACGAAGTCGTTTTGGGGCCGACCCGATTACTCGACCCATTAACCCTTGGGATCCACATGTTTTTGGGAAAAGGGTATCTTTACGCAATCGGTCCTTTTGCCTTTTCGACCTGTTTCAATTTAATACCTTTCTGTTTTTAATTTTATCATCTAATTTTACTTTATTTTCAATATGGTCTTTAGACCATTTGAGGAGACATACGCCTAAAATGGTGTTGTTTTTGATGACCCGAAACTCGACTTGGTTTTCAGATGAGATCCATGCGATTAATTGCTATCATGTTCCTTCTGATTTTAAATGGTTTACTGTCTGGTCCTATTCCTTGTTTCTTTTATTTTTATCCTACGATTTTGGTTTTGTTATTTTAATCTTTAGTAGCTTTTTATTATTTATGATTTATACTCCCTAATGTCATTTTAATTTCAATTTGATACTTGATTTATTTAACTTCAATCCCCTTTTTTTTGTAAACTGTTTTATTCATTAGTATATTTATTCGTTTATTTATTATTTCTTCAACCTTATTTAATAACTAAAGTTCATTTATTTACATTTTTATGTACTTTTATATTATTATTATTATTAATTTATTTATTTATTTACATATCTTACTACAAATTATATCTTTAATTTCATTTATACTTTAACTTGATTTTTCGTTTTCAATATTTATAAATTATCTTCCGTTATATTTATTTATGTATTTGTTCCTTTGTCCCTTTTTTGGCACTGTCGTTTATGTGCATGCATTGTTGCTATTATCATTGTTATGATTTATTTTATTTTCCTTAGTTGTCATATTGGTATTAAAATAGCATACCTTATGTGACTTTCTTTAATTGTTTCATTAGTATATTCATTATTGTCATTTATTAATGCGACATATCATTTATTTTAGTAATTCTTACCCAAATTCGTAAAAAAGGAAAATTTTTAAAAAATAAAGGTAATATTGTGCGTTTTAGAGATCCGAGAAATCGTACCCTAACTTACAGGGTTTCGATTTTCTCGTTAAACCTAAATGGCCAAATATCCTTTTAAATTTCAAAATACATGAAATTTTAATAAAAATTAAAGGCGAGCTTATTCTCAAGGGTTCAAATGTTGCATCCTAACTTACGGGATGTGACATTTTGTTATCGAGGGATGAGAGGGCCTTTAATGCTCGTTTCAATTTATTCAAGCATTTTTAAAATTACCAATAATAAAAAGAGGGATCGTATTTTTAATTCTTTCCAAATTTTCACCATTTGACATTAAGACATTAATTAATCAATTAGGTATCAATTTTTGGCGTTACGAGGGTCCTAATCCTTCCTCGTACATAACTGACTCCCGAACCCATTTTCTTTGATTTCATAGATCAAAAATCATCGTTTTAGTAAATTTAAACTTTTATTAAAATGATTGAATTATGAGGTGACCCGATCACACCTAAATAAAAAAGATTGGTGGTGACTCCCATTTTCATTTTTCAAAATAAAGTCAGTCGCTGTTTTCAAAAAAGGAAGGTTTCGACAACTTTGCGACTCCGCTGGGGACCACATAAGAGAGTCAAGCCGTAAATTGATTATTTTCTGTCCTTTTGTCGAAAATTAGGAATCCGATTTAAAATTACGATCTTTTCATTTCATTTTCATGGTCTGTGTCATTTGATATGTTGGCTTTTGGTTCCAGTCTCTTAGTATACTTTCGCGCATCATATTGCATACTTGCTCGATTTTACCCCTTTTAAGTGGGAGTGAGAAGCTATTACTTCGTGAGGTCTTCACCTCCGTATAGGATAGTGGATCACTTTCGGAATACATCCGTACTTGTGTCTTCGTGAGATTTTCATCTCCGTATAGCTATAGGGAAATTTATTCCCCTGAACTGAACTCAGTCCGTATGAGCTTATAATGGGTGAGAATCAAGGAATCTACCAATTCGGGTACCTTTACTTTAGAACCAAACCATATATAGTAAGCCCTAAGAGCCCACCTTAGGTAGAGCCGTGCTAAACCCTAGTGGTCACCTGAATAGATGCTCTATTTGTTATTTATTTCTTCTATACTAACGTGTTTTATTTTGTTTTGTTTTGTTTATGATTGCATTGCATTGCATCATCATAGAAAAGAGGTGTTGATTCACGTTCAATTGCTAAATAGAGAGCTTGTCATGGAAATTGTTTTTTTTGATAAAATGGAATATAATACGGCCGTCCGAATATAGTCCGAGTAAACACAATGAGAGAAAGGTGATAATCCGTGGAGGAATACACGACTTCCCTTCGTTGCCCGAGGATTTAAGCCGACAAAGATTATTCGAGAGCCATCAACGTCTTGACTTACTTAAAAAAGCTAACGAGCATCACGAGGATAGTGAAATAATGGGTCGCAGCTCGGATCAAGCAAAAAGGAGATAATAGAGACATCTTTTGAAAAATTCGTAAGATTTGATCTTAACATCCGGATATGAAGTAAAGGATCGATGTCTTCGCCTAGAGTATGAAGGTAAGGCCATATATGTATCCACTTTATGTAAAGATATTTGTCTTCTAATAAAGTTATTCTAACAGAATTGAATTAGAATTAACTCCTCTTTTTGCATTCATTTCATGCATCTGTATTCCACTGCATCATATGCAATAAAACTCACAAAAGATCCTAAAATCTTGGCAGGTACCCAGGAATACCATTACGGTACACGAGGAAAAATTAAAGTAATAGACCAAAGGTTAAATATATTAAAACAAATGCTAATACAGATGCAATAGCAATTGGCCAAAATTTAACAAGATATGAGGGATCAGATGTTAGAATTCCAAAGGAACATGATGTACCTATTAACCCAATTGCTTATTAGTGGGCTAGAAAAAGGAAATAGCCTTATGGTCAATTCCGGAGACAATAACGAGGACCCTGCTTATCCTACAGGCTTTACCCCAACAAACACCCAAGTACAACCAAACATGTATCCACAAAGAGGGTCCATTAACATCAGACCCCAATATTAGACTGGTACCTCTGCACCGTTGAACTTCTAGACATGTCCAGGCTCTAGTCCGAGAAATAACCGAATCAAGCATGTTATCGTTTGGATGATCTAACGGAAACATAAAAGGTGAGAATGGAACTCCCAAAACAATCTAAAGATCGTTACAAACGAAAAAAGTGAGAGTGGAGCTCCCAAATCAACACTTTAAAGGCCCCGAGGAAGAGGGAAAATAAGTGAATAATGCGAGTATGTATAACAAAGGCTATTCAAAGCTGATTACTGAAAGCTAGCTAAGGACGGCAACTACTAGCCATCAGGTCCCCCCAAGATAAGAATCCAATTCAAGACCGAACTTAGAAAAACTTCATTTCACGCCCATCCTAATCACTTGTAGGGAGTTGTACTGAATTTTGTTTCATGCACATGTAGTATCCCCTTTCTACTTAAAACCTATACAGCCCTCATAACCTAAATGGTACGACGTAAATGTCCAATGCGAGTACCACGCGGGAATCATAGGACAATCGATCGAGAACTGCACCGCTTTCAAAAAGATAATCGAAAGACTCATCAAAAAGAGTATTGTGAAATTTGATAATCCATCTAGTACAGAAAATCCGTTACCCAACTATTCTGACAAAAGGGTAAATGCGATACTCGAGAGTGTTAAGAAGAGAACCAAGACAGATGTAGCAGAAGTAAAAACCCTGGTGAGAGGGATTTGGAAGAAAATGTTACAAGAAGGATTAATCACACAGGATTTAGGGGAGAAACCCGGAGAAGCAAGGAACTACTGTGAGTTCCATGATGAAGAGGGTCACGAGATTCAAAAGTGCAATGAATTCAGAGCCTTGGTGCAAGGCCTGATGGATAATAAGGAACTAGAATTCTTTGAATATACTGAAAGCCTGGAAGGAATATCGGGGAATCTGAACATTAACGACGTATCTGAAAAGGGAACCAAGGAATAGAATTTCGAAGCATCTACGCTTACATACTTGGGAATGTTTTAAACAATGGGACTGTGGAAGAGATCCTTGTATTTTTTAGAGCTAATTTAGTGTAATATTCAAAACAAGCTTGTTTCTTTAAGCCTAGAAGCAATAAGAATCCTTTTTTGAAATAGGCTCATGTCCAACATCTTTATTTCAAAAAAAATACATCTTTCGTGTCTCACTCTAAGCAAATATTATTTTATTCTTTCATTTCATTCATATTCATACCACGCAAATAATTATTCTTAGATTCAATTATTATTTGAAAATATTCTTTCGTACCTACAACAGGTCCCTAAGATATTAACAACATGAGCAACGCTGCTACTGACCTAGAATCTCCTTTTGAGCAAGATATGTGTCTAGAGGGATCTCAAGACTTTGAAAATGACAAAGATTGTACATATCTCCTAATTTTTTAAGGATGGTAGAACAAGATGAAAAATAGATCCTACCTTACAAAGAATCAGTGGAAATTGTAGGCTCAAGAGAAGAAAAAGAGGTGAAGATCGGAGCCTATGTTACCGCAAAGACAAAGCGAGGCCATATTGAGTTACTTCAAAAATTCAAAGATGTCTTCACATGGCCGTATCAAGATATGCTTGGGCTACTAAGACGTGTGGATACTGTTAAGGGTAAGAAAATGTTAGAGGAGGTCCATAAAGGTGTCCGAAGAGCACAGGCTAGAGGAGGTCCATAAAGGTGTCCGAAGAGCACAGGCTAATGGTTTTACAATGGCCAGGCAAATCATGATGTTCAAGTACTGTTGGTCCACCTAGAAGGGGATTGCATCAGTTATACCAAGAAATGTCATAAGTGCCAAATTTATGGAGAAATGATTCATGTGCCTCCTTCATCTCTTCATGTTATAACTTCTCTATAGACTTTCTCTATTTGGGGCATGGATGTTATTGGGCCGATCTCGTCAAAAGCTTCTAGCACATCAATTTATCTTAGTGGTCGTCAATTACTTAATTAAGTTGGTGAAAGCCGCTTCATATGCCAATGTTAAAAAGTCAATAGTCATCAAATTCCTAAAAAAAGAGAAGAAGAAGACGAAGAGGAAGAAGAAAATAGATCATATGCTGATAGGGAATGCCAGAAAGGGTCATATCTAACAATACACTAAAATCGAATAACTACACGATATCAGAAGTTTACAGCCTGTTTAAGATCAAGCGCCATATCACCCCAAAATGAACGGTGCAGCTGAGGCAGGCAAAAAATAAAAGGAAAAATATAAAAACAAAAACAAATACAAAAAAAGATTGTGGGGAAAACGACTGAGACTTGTAAACATTAGCATAATAAGTTATCATTTACCCTCTATGCTTATCAAACGTTAGCCAAGACCTTCTTCGAGGCAACATATTTCTCATTGGTTTATGGAATGGAAACAGTTTCGCCCATTGAAGTCAAGATTCCTTCTCACCAAGCTTTGGTTGAGTTAAAAATTAGATGAAGTAGAATGGACCCAGTTTTGATATGATCAAGTGAACCTGATTGAAGAAAAGAGGTTAAAAGCTATCCGTCATGGTCAGATGTACAAAGAACGAATGATGCGAGCTTACAACAAAATGGTTCGTCCTAGAGAATTCCATGAGGAGGACTTAGTTTTAAAAAGGATCCTTCATATACAAAAGGACTTCAGAGGAAAGTGGATGTCGAATTAGGAAGGACCTTATTTGGTAAAGAATACCTTCTCTGGAAAAGCATTGGTTTTAACCGAGATGGATGGCGAGAACCTGCCTAATCCCATAAATTCGGATTCAGTTAAGAAGTATTTCACTAACAAAAAACACACAAAAAAGGAAAAAAAAAAGAAGAAAAGAAAAGGAAAAGGAAAAGAAAAAAGAGAGACCAAGGCGAAAACCCGCAAAGGGCGCTTTGAAACCAAATGGGTTTTGAGTTGAAAACCTGAAAAGGGCAGCTCAAATTTTGATCAAATGTGGGGCATGCGGTAGTCTTGCTATGCCTGAATTGACAAGGAGGAGGTTTGCTACATCTTGGGGCATCGACAAGGTACTCTAGATCTCTTAAACACATGTTAAGCTCAAAATGGTTCTCAAGAAGTTCGTACAGAGAAGCTCAGGTACGATATTTGGGGCACCTAGTTTTCATCTTACCCATATTGAATTTGCTATCTTTGATTGATTTGTTCGTTTCGAGCTACGCTCTCAATCAATTTCCTTCTTATTGTATTCATGCCGAGCTATGCTCCCAATCAATTTCCTTCTTATTACATTTGATATCTTTGATTAATTTATTCGTTTCGAGCTATGCTCCCAATCAATTTCCTTGTTGTCCATCATTATAATATTTTTCAAGAATTTTGCATTGAAATAATGATTAATGGACTAATAATACTTTCACAAAAGGAGTTCTGCATATTACTCTAGAAGCTTTTAAATAGTACAAGGACCTGAAACAGGACCACTAGTCATAACTAACCAAACTTAAGGGTTGGGAACATTGGAGAAAGAATAGTCTAAATTGTGACTATTTCTTTAGATTTTCTGTCAAAGATATCAGCTGAACAAGAAGGCATGGTAACATATCAGTGATAAAACCTTGATGAACAACAAGCAATGTCAACCCAAGCATTAAAAGGGGATCATTCTCGAAAAAAATTTGACATTCTGCATACACATCTGGTCATCTTACCCAGAGAATGGTGTAATAGATTAATTGATTGAAGAAGCCATAAATCCTATACCCCTGAGTTGCAATGGGATGGATTGAAGAAGATACAGATCATATACCCCTGGATTGCAAGGGGATGGATTGAAGAAGATACAGATCCTATACCCTTGAATTGTAGTGGGATGGATTGAAGAAGGTATAGATCCTATACCCCTGAATTGTCGTGGGATGGATTGAATAAGAAACAAATCCTATACCCCTAAAATACAGTAGGATGGATTGAAGAAGATACAAATCCTATACCCCTGAGTTGCAGTGAGATGGATTGAAGATGATACAAATCCTATACCCTTGAGTTGCAGTGGGATGGATGGAAGAAATTATAAATTTTATCTTCCTGAAGTTGTAGTGGAGCAAAATAGTTGAAAATGTGATTTTTTTTGGGTTTTCTGTTAAAGATACCAGCTGAGCAAGAAGGCAGCGTAATACGCCAGTGATAAAACCCTGATGAACAATAAACAATGACAACCTAAGAATTAAAAATGGATTATTCTCATGACATTCTGCATTCATACAAATATCATTCATAACACATCTAGTTAGAAGCATTAGATTCATTCTGATTATAGCATCCTAATCATTTGGCATAAGCATAGGCCCATGAAATCAATTCTATAGGTCATGTCCCCTAGAGGACGGTGTAGCAAGATCGATGAATTAATAAATCTCATCTCCATAAAGTAGTTGTGGAGTATATTGAAGTTATAGATCTTATCTCCTTGAAGTTGCAGTGCAGTAGATCAAAGACAGTGAATCTTACTTCCCTGATGTCGCAGTGAAACAGATTAAAGCTACAAGTTATGGCGGATCTTATCTTCCTGAAGTTGCAGTGGAGCAGATTGAAGCCACTAGCCTTATCTCCCTGAAGTTACATCGGAGTAGACTGAAGACAACGAATCTTATTTCCTGACGTCGCAGTGGAACAGATTAAAGCTACAAGTTATGGCAGATCTTATCTTCCTGAAGTTGCAGTGGAGCAGATTGAAGCCACCAGCCTTATCTCCCTGAAGTTGCAGCGGAGCAGACTGAAGACAACGAATCTTATTTCCCTGACATCACAGTGGAACAAATTAAAGCTATAAGTTATGGCGGATTTTATCTTCCTGAAGTTGCAGTGGAGCAGATTGAAGCCACCAGCCTTATCTCCTTGAAGTTGTAGCGAAACAGACTGAAAACAACTAATCTTATTTCCCTAATGTCGTAGTGGAACAGATTAAAGCTACAAGTTATGGCAGATCTTATCTTCCTAAAGTTGCAGTGGAGCAGATTGAAGCCACCAGCCTTATCTCCCTAAAGTTGTAGCAGAACAAACTGTAAACAGCGAATCTTATTTCCCTAATATCATAGTGGAGCAGATTAAAGCTATAAGTTATGGTGGATCTTATCTTCCTGAAGTTACAGTGGAGCAGATTAAAGCCACCAGCCTTATCTCCCTGAAGTTGCAGCAGAGCAAACTGAAGACAGCAAACCTTATCTCCCTAAAGTTGCAGTGGAGCAAGAAAATACACAAACTTTATCTCTTTAAAGTTGCAGTGGAGCAGGAACATACACAAACCTTATCCCTTTAAAGTTGCAGTGGAGCAGGTTGAAATTACCAATTCTTATCTCCTTGAAGTTCCAGCAGAGTAGATCGAAGCTACAAATCTCTTCTCCTTGAAATTATATTGGAGCGGATCGAAGCACCAATTCCTATACCCCTGAAGATGCGGTGGAATGGAAGAAAGCTACTTGAAAGGTAAAGCACCAAAAAGTCGAAACCCGGTAAGACCAAGCAAAATTGGCCCTTTTTAAAGTTTTACTCCATCCTCGTTACACGACAATGAGCAAAGAGGGGCAGCTGTAATAGGCCTATTTTGCCCTGGGCCCAAACCAAAAATAACAAAATAAATTTAAACCAATAAATAAAATGCCCAAAGTTATTAACAGTCCAAATGTCCATTACACCAGACCCAAAACAACAAAATCCACACAGGCCCAAAATAAACCTAGAAACTAAACTAGTTTTTCAGCAAAGCAGAGAAAGGCAGAAACCCTTTGCGCTCTCACTCCTCCACGCACGCCACCACGTCAACACCTCCGTACGCCACTTCTGTACCTGCAAACAAGGTAACCCAATAGCAAAGAGACAGCAACAATAGAAAACAACAAAAATAAAAAGAAAGCAGTTGTAAAAATCGGCTATAAAAGCCACAAGAATTTTTGTAATTTTTTTGGAGGAGGTGAAAACATAAAATAAAATACAAAAAAAAAAAGAAAGTTGAAAAATACAGATTCAAAAGGTGATTCTTTTTATGTCTTTAATCTTTTATTTTATAAAATATAAATAAATAATAAAACTTACCCATCGTTTTATCTCCTCTTTCGGTAGAGTGTTGCCGACATTCGAACACCCAAGAACCTAAGTGTTCTGGTGAGGTTTCGAAAGGTAGTGGCGGGGGAAGTTGTTGTACTTTTGTATACCATCCTTTTTGTCAAATAAAATTCAATTTGAAGTTTTTTTTTACGAGAAAGGGAGAGGGTCAAAAGGGCTGAGGAAACCTAGTTTTTCGTGCAACTCTGGCCACTACCTATGGCGGAGCCACGATGGGGACTCACCGGAGCTCGGCCAAACTCTGGATCGGAGCCAGAGAGGAGAAGAGAGATTTTTGAAACTTTTTTTAAAGGGGGTGGCAGAATGAATTTTTGTAAAAGAGATTTTGCTTTTATAACTTGGTAAAACGGCAGCGTTTTAGAAATGTCTGAGTGGCCCTAAAACAACATCGTTTTGGGGCCGACCCGATTACCTGACTCATCAACTCCTGGGATCCACGTGTTTTTGGGAAAGGGTATATTTACGCAATCGGTCCTTCCACCTTTTCGACATGCTTCAATTTAATACCTTTCTGTTTGTAGTTTTATCATCTAATTTTACTTTATTTTCAATTTGGCCTTTAGACCATTTGAGGAGACGGACGCCTGAAACGGTGCCGTTTTTGATGACCCGAAACCCGACTTGGTTTTCAGATGAGATCCGCGTGCTTAATTGCTTTCATAGTCCTTCTGATTTTAAATAGTTTACAGTCTGGTCCTGTTTCATGTTTCTTTTATTTTTATCCTACGATTTTGGTTTTCTTCTTTTAATCCTTAGTAGCTTTTTATTATTTATGATTTATACTCCCTAATGTCATTTTAATTTCAATTTGATGCTTGATTTATTTAACTTCAATCCTTTTGTTTTTACAAATTGTTTTATTCATTAGTTTATTTATTCGTTTATTTATTATTTCTTCAACCTTATTTAATAACTAAAGTTCATTTATTTACATTTTTATGTACTTTTATATTTTACTATTATTATTATTTTATTTATTTACATATCTTACTACAAATTATATCTTTAATTTCATTTATACTTTAACTTGGTTCTTCGTTTTCAATATTTTATAAATTATCTTCCCTTAAATATATTTATGTATTTATTCCTTTGTCCCTTTTTTGGCACTGTCTTTTATGTGCATGCATTGTTGCTATTATCATTGTTATGATTTATTTTATTTTCCTTGGTTGTCATATTGGTGTTAAAATAGCATATATTATGTGACTTTCATAAATTGTTTCATTAATATATTCATTATTGTCATTTAGTAATGCGACATGTCAAACGTATACTATTTTAAAATATGTTAGTAATTCTTACCCAAATTCTTAAAAAAGGAAAAATTTTTAAAAATAAAGGTAATATTGCGCGTTTCAGAGATCCAAGAAATCGTACCCTAACTTACGGGGTTTTGATTTTCTCGTTAAACCTAAATAGCCAAATATTCTTTTAAATTTCAAAATACATGAAATTTCATTAAAAATTAAAGGCAAGCTTATTCTCGAGGGTTCAAATATTGCATCCTAACTTACGGGATGTAACATTTTGTTATCGCGGGACGAGAGGGCCTTTAATGCTCGTTTCAATTTATTCAAGCGTTTTTAAAATTACCAATAATAAAAAGAGGGATCATATTTTTAATTTTTTCTAAGTTTTCAACATTCGACATTAAGACATTAATTAATCAATTAGGTACCAATTTTGGGCGTTGCAAGGGTGTTAATCCTTCCTCGTACGTAACCGACTTCCGAACCCGTTTTCTTTGATTTCGTAGATAAAAAATCATCGTTTTAGTAAATTTAAACTTTTATTAAAATGATTGAATTACGAGGTGATCCGATCATACCTAAATAAAAAAGATTGGTGGTGACTCCCATTTTCATTTTTCAAATTAAAGTCGACCCCTGTTTTCAAAAAAGGAAGGTTTCGACAAATCAGATATTTTATGTAAAGTTGTATTAGAAGTTTAGAGTTTATTTTCGTAAATCTCAGTCTCTATTTGTTTTCGTAAATCTCAGTCTCTATTGGTTTTACTATAGTCTCAGAATGTACTAACTAAAGTGTTTTCAGTAGAATCTTATCATAGTGTTTTCAGAGTAAACTTTCTATAAAATTAAATCAGTTTCATCAAAATTCAGAAACTTACAGGATCGATGTCAGAGACTCGGTGTACCACATACTCAATTCAAAAAATTTCAATTTTATTTGAAAATCATTTCTTTAAAAATTAAATTTAAAAACACAAAATTCACAGCCGAGTTTTGTAACCTGGCCCTGGTACCACTAAATGTAACACCCTAAACTCTACCTAAAAGTTCTGATCGATTCTGGCAATGTTACATGATAGGGATTTAAATCGAAGTCGTCGTGTTAAAACTAATATAGTTTGGTAACCCTTATTGCTTTCATCAGTTTCAAACTCTTATCCTTTTTAAACAATTAGAGGTAAAATACTTTCGTAACGGAAGCATGTAAAAGGGTTGTTTTTAAAAATCATTTAATTTTTGGAAAAACTTTTGCTTTTCGTAAAAACTGAGTTTTTGTCATGTTTAGTAGTTATAAAATCGTAATAAATACAGTTTAAACCCAAATCAAACAAGAACAGTCTGAAAGTCCAAATTTACATCAAAATACCCAATAATCAAATAAAACTATGAACGAAAGTAATGCAGTTTAAATAATAGTGGTCACCGCCGAGTCCTCTGCTGCACCGATCTGCCTAAGACTGAGGATTACCTATACAGATTAAATAGAAAATGGGTGAGTTTACATAAACTTAGAGTGTAATCCCCACAGAAGTAAACAGACAATCAGACTAACATATACCAGTCAGATGTAGTCTTGGGCCTAAGCCCATCATAGATTCAGATGCAATTTGGGCCTTAGCCCATTTCAGATACTAATTTAGATATAAGTTAAGGCATTAGCCCATCTCAAATATAGATATGCATACAGTAACAAAAATCAGAAATCTACCCACTAGTCTCTACACACCATCTTTTACCATTCCTACACACCATGTGGGGTTTAAAACACCCACCTATGTTGCAACTGAGCTACCAGATAATAGGCGTAAACGCCTTTCAGAACACTTCCTCCAATAATATCATCCCACGCCAAATGTAGATGCAGATAAACATACTCAGTGCAAACATACAGAATATAACATGCGTACATGCTATTAATCAGTTACAAACATACACACAGAACAGTAATCAGACATGTGTATAGCTATCATGCTCAAATCACAATATCAGTTATTCAGATTAAATAGATTAGGGTCTAGTTAGCCCTTATCGACCCTAAGTGGGCTCACAGTCGATTTGGATGACCGGTGCAACCCTAGGAAAAATTTAAAATTTTGGGTCCACATGCTCGTGTGGGCTACCACATGCCTGTGTGGCCCACATGACCCAATTTTGCTTTGACCGGTGGATCACACGGCCTGGCCTAGAAACCCACACGCCCGTGTGGACTACTCGTGTGGACCTACACGCCTGTGTGGCCTACGCGGCCCAATTTGGTCTTGTCCGTGTGTTGTACATGGCCACACCCGGCCATCACACGACCATGTCTTACACACGGCCTGGCCTTCATCAAACACACAACCGTGTTGTCGCACACGACCTACCACACTAGTGACTACACGCTCGTGCGACGTCAATGGTTTACAATTTCGGCTTTCGTTGAACCATTTTTTATGTTTTTGAGTACATACCTGGTACGATTTCACTAATTTTACAATCCCAATATCACCAGAACCTATGATTGCCATTATCAAAGCCTGAATTTAGTAACACGAACGAAACTAAACTAGAAATATTTCACAAACGACACTTTAGAACATCAATTAGTGAATCCGGTCACTTACCGACAACGATTCGAAGTCCAGAAGCACTAATCAATTATCGGCCTTCACCTATTTCAAAAAAACCAAAACAATCCTCTTAGAAACTAACCATGAAACAATTAACAAAAGACAAAATTGTTACCTACCAAACAAGCACGATAAAATGCTGCACCAAAGTAGGTGGTTTTGGTTACAGAAATCGAAAGAAGAAGAGAGTAAGAATGGGAAGGAAATTCGGTAGGGAACAATAAAAATGAAAAAGAAGAAGTGGAAAAAAAAGATAGTCAATTTTTCTGCAGAGAGAATTTTGGAGAAACTGTTTTACTCAATCCCATTACCTACACTATCTCAACCATCCACTACTCAAATTTTCAATACAACTCAAACTCTAAGCCACCAAACCGAGCAAAAATAATCCCCTTTGCCCGTGCAAGGATTCGAACACAGGACCTTCAACAACTAACACTCTACTTAACCATCAGACCAGCAAGCCCGTTCTATTGTATGCTTACAAATAATTAAATATAACTCTACTCCTTAGATGCTAGGCTTATATCAGAAAAATCTCACAATTTACCCAGGGGAAGGCTTGAACTTGAGACCTCTCACACATACCCAAAACACTTAACCACTAAAGCAGACAGATATTTGTGTCACATGTTAACACAAACAGTAATATAACTTTTAGGGCGTTACAAGCCTAACACAATAGTGCAAAAATACCAAGTAAAAGATAAACAAAAAATCACCCAAAAGCACTCTAAAAGGCTCCTTCAAATGTGCAGAATAACAACCTATTTATAGGTTTCACGGGCAACAAAGGTAAGCTCAAATAAATCGAGATTAAATTGACTTCTTGTTGGCCACATATACTGAAATATATTTTTTAATGAACTCCTAAGTTAAATAGAAGAATCTTCCTTGAAAGTAGCTAGAAAACACGTCTTTGAGATTGAGAAAGATTCTCACCATAAACCCAAGTTGAACTCAATTTCTTCAACATACTCGAACTCTTCATAAATACAACTACTTTAATTTCAGCTTTGAATTCTGGAATGAGAACGTCCAAGAAACTCATTTGCTTATTAAAACAAGATCAATTAAGACCATTGTATAAAAAAAAAAAAAACTAACATATAAATATGTTCAGGCTGTCTTGCGTTTTGATTGACCAATTTTTTAACTAATCAAGTAACTGAAAAAACATTGCTAAACAACCTTGACTCTAACATGAATAAAGAATTAACTTTGTTGTTTTCCAAACAAGATATCTTTTCAATGGTAGTGTTGCGATTAGACCTATCCATGGGTTAGGCCACCCGACCCACTTCAAAAGTGGGAGGGATATAGGTCAGAAAAATGGGCTTGTGTAAAAAAATAAGGCTAGTTTAGAAAATGAGTCGGGCCTTGGGTAAGGCTTTTTTTACCCAAGCTCCACCCAGATATGCAAAAAAAAAAAATCTGTTGTTTTCTTTTACTCTTTTTTTTTTACTATTTTATTGTTGTTTTTTTCATTATTTTGCTATCATTTCACTATTATGTTTTTATTGTTTGGATATTGTGTAATTTTATTTTATTGTTAATTTTGCTTTTATTTTAGAGACATTTAGTTGTTAAGTTGCACATATCTTAGTGCTATTCAAGTATACATATTTTTTTAAAAATTTATTTTCAATTTGTTGGGAAATATTTATTTTAATGTTTTTAATATTTTTTAAATATTGTATTTTTTAAAAAATTATATAAAAATAATAATATAAAAAATAATATGGGCAGGCCGAATTGGGCCCGGGTTTTAACATTTTTATCCGAGTCGAGCTTTGGCAAAATTTTAAACCCATTTTTTGGGCCAAGCCTAGGACTAAAATTTTGACCAAATCCAACCCGGTCCATATACACCTCTACTTGTTGTGATCAAAATAACAAAATCTTGCATTATTTGAAGGTAGTTTATTGAGGTAGGTCGTTTAACTTCGCTAATGAGCTACTAGTGGTGAGTGAGCGAGGGCCCGAGGCTTTGTGTACCGAAGGTTTTTTTTGCGAGGTCTAAACCAATTAATTGGGGAAGGAGAAAAGGAGAAATAATTTCATTCTTGGTCCTAGTTCTTTACTGAAACCTCTTTGTTAGCGTTGTGGGCTGTCTTTTGTGAGAGCCGTGCAAAACTTCATTTGTTTGATGCCATCTGTGTCCGCTTCAAGTTTTGGGTGTGCGACTTAATTGGCTATCTTGGGCTTTTAACAATTTTGCTAGGTGGCGTGGCAAATGTCCATACAACCTTTTTTTTTTTTTTTTTTTTAATCTCAAGATGTATACTCCTACCAAAATAAGTTTTCACCACTGTTCTTTAATATATATATATATATATTTAAAGAATAAAAACTAAAAAGAAAAACGTTTTGAAATGCATTAGATTCTCTCGATTTTCTTCCACTTTGGCAAAAGTGATGAAAAATGAATGGTGTCTCATGATTGTCTTCTTATCATTAGGGACTTTTGTATATTTATGATTTGTTAATATATATTTCAGGTTGTCTATAGTCACTATACCTTTTAAAAATTAGGAATTTAGTCCTTATAGTTATATTTCTAAAAATTTAATATTTTTACTTTTTAAATTTTAAAATTTAAGTCTAACTATTAATACTGTTAATAATTTTGTTAAATTCTAGTTAATTATAACATCTTTTTTTTTAATTATATGACTATTAAGTGAGTAATTTTTTTTATTTTAAAATATCACAATAACAAATTTAGAACAAGTGTTAATAATTTTACTTGAATTTTAAAATTTAAAAAGTAAAGGAATTAAATTTTTGAAAATACAAGTACAAGTACAAGGACTAATTCTTAATTTTTGAAAAGTAAAGGGACTATAAGCACATTTTAACCAATATTTTATTATGTTAAATATTTTATTTTTATAAATTTTTGACATATATTTGTATTATTTTGATGATATATTATACATTAAATATTTTCGTGTCGTGCGGTGCATAAAAGAATTTATTCTCCAATGATGGTGACAAATGGAAAATGGATGATGGACAATTATATTGTATTGTTGAATTGTACCTTTTATGAATGTTGTCTCACATTTTGAGATTTTGTTGGGTTCAGACTAGTCCGGTAATTTATGAAATAGTAAAAATTGTGTTTATAATATTTATATTTTTTTATAATTAAATCAAACAATACCTAGAATATTTTTGATATGGAAAATATTATATAATTTAAAAGTGTTTTCATATTTAAATTTCAATGAATCGGATGCCCCAGATGAAGTGATGGTTTCACACTTTATACTTCAACAATCAAATTGAATAAATCAATTTTATTTGTATATTTTTTTAATAAAATATTAAAAGTGAAGATGAATAATACAGTTCGAATCTCTGTCTAATGGATTTCTAATAAAACTTTTAATCATAATTCTATACAAGTTATGAGTATTTTTTTTCTTTATATTATTGCGCTATTAATTCAATTTTTAAGTTATCAATAATAGTGTGATTCGACATATCCATATTACAAGTTTGGATAGATTATTATCAGTTTTGTTGAAACTTTGTCTGCTTCTCTTTTTTCAATTCTTGTTCGAATAGCAGATAGAACGACAATTTTGGTGCTGTGAAAATTTTTAAGTTAGTATGTTTGACTTTATTTTAATTACATGAGTTGTGTTTTAATCTTGTTACACAATAAATGATCAGGAAGTAAATTTGTTCTACAATCTAGATTAATTATTCTCATCCATTTGACTAATTTGAATGAGAAGAGAGAAGTTTAAAATGTTGAAAATGCTTATCTTTATTCTTATCTCTTGAGAGAGTTTTAAAGTTATTAGAAGACTTGCTTATGAAGGTTGTTATGTGATAAATACTCAAGATAATTAATGAGATAATTTTAACTTTTAAATTGTAGTTTAAAGCTTGTCCAAACTCTGTTGGATGGACTCTTAAATCAACCTATAAATAGGCTGCTTGTAGCATCACTTGGGTAGAGCTTTTGGAGTGTCTCTGATCAACTTCTTGTGCTTTGTTTTGCTATTTCCTGTGGCATTCTTTTTAGGTTTTTCTTGGAGAGTTTTATTGGTTGTATTGTGAGGTATTTTTGGGGTGAGTGATTTGTAACAATTGGGTCAGTGTTGGGGTTACAATTACTTTTTTGTGTAATGGTAGATTAGGATTAAGCTGATAGGTGATCTAGACGATTATTAAAATCATTCACTGACTGAAGCTCCTGTAACACTCATCGCTCGACCCAATCATCGGGTCTGAGCTACAGAATGCTACATTCGTTGTCAAAGCAAACACAGTCAAATACATCGTAAATAATCATTTACAAATGCAAGTAAGTGCCAAACACATTCAAATCATGTTAAACAATTAATTCCAAGTCTTAATCGAGCTTACAAAAGCTCATTTGTCAACTTGAGCATGAAATAGGACCAAATTGCAAAGTTTAAAATATTCAGGACTGACATCATGATGTCATCTCTTTCACGTCGTGACGTCGCCAAAACAGTATGTCATATCGTGACCTCAGGCCACTCGACGTCATGATGTGACTCATTGTTGACCGACGTTGCGACGTGGCAGATTGGTCGTCAGGACGTGAACTCTATTTTTGGTAAAAATAAACCATTTTGGTACCTATTTCAATTGCTCCAAACAATCAATCAAAAACATGCATCAAGCATTAACCTTATTTTAATCAAAACATGCCTAAATCATGCCAAACAAGCTCAATAGTCATATTCAACTTTACATCAAAGCATTCATTAGTTTAACATCAAGAAATCTTAAGCATTTCAATATCACTAAGGATACCTACTAAATCATTCAATTACCAATTTTACTTATGCAAAATCATCTTCGAACATGCCATATCCTTTCATTATAACGACTTATGAACACATATACATATATATATGACATATAACCATCAACTATCAAAATTAAACTACATTTCACAAACATACTTCAACTTACTAATGTTCAAGTACATTTCCATTTCATTTACCAATCAAACAAGCTACCATTTCTACCTCATTTCATACAATTCCATATGTCATTCATATAGTTATAAAACATCACATCTTTAGCATAAGAGCACATATATATCCAATACCATATGCAATCCAAAACACCAACTCAACATGACAAATAATAGTTAAAAACAAACTTGCCACAAGTTATAAATATTCACAAGCCAAGATACACCCAATCACTTATATACATGCCACAATCCTAGATTTAAAATAACCAAAATGCTACCAATTCGATGATAGGATAGTGTGAGCTTTGAGATGATCTGACTTAATGTGTTATGAAAGGTGACAATCTACAACGAAAAAGAAAACAACTAGGTAAGAATATAGAATGCTAAGTAAATTTATAGGCATTAAGTAAAACCTACTTTATCTTTTATCTAAATAAAATAAGCTACCATAACTTGGCATAGTTTGGCTAGACATGGCAATTCAAAACAACAACAAGGTGAGCTTTAACTTATAATCAAAACCACATAATATCTCAATTATATAATAAACCAATTCATGTTAAAGTCGATATTTCAATATCATGCTCATGCTCAATTCAACATTTATCCATTTGAACTTCAAGCTCATATCACTTCATTTCAATCTTTCATTTTCACATTAAGCGTTTAGCCCGATGAACTCTAATAAACGGGCTCGGATAGATAGGTAACTACACACCATACCAGTTACTCATCTGAGCTAAATATATTAGTATCAGGTAACCTGTTTGAGCTAAAACTTTACTCACAAATACATGTCAAGTTATTCATCCAAGCTAAACCTTTAAAGCGACATCAAGTTACTCGTCCGAGCTAAACCTGTGTCACATGTATTTGCGTTGGATCTCTATAACATTTGTAATCATTCCCACACAAGTGCGCACAAAATCCTATGATATTAAATTCACCTATCTTAATTAGTCGAGATAGCATAACTCGTAATACTCACACTATCAAATTCACCATGTCATGAAATCACAATTTAATATATAAATAATTTCTTGGCCTGGAAAATATTAATAAATCAACTTTGGATACATGAAAGAGAAATACTCATTCGAGTTAACATTAGGACATTAATCGATACTCGATGCTGCTCACACAAGCTTTAAAGAGTTCGCAACACATGCAAGATCTCAAGCCATTGGTATGTCACACATCAATAGTACATAGTACCTGATATAAATGTGCACCAGCTAGAAGCCTGCTAGGCTCAAGGCCTAATACATATACAACGGCTTAAAGCTTGCTATAAAACCACTGACCTAATGCCTGCTTCTTCTTAATGACATGTCATTTATATTCTAACTATTTACTAAGTTCACGCAGGCCTATTATTCTTACTGATACATCACAATTTCAATTGTAACTTTCCATCATGTTAATTATACAATAGTTAAACCAATAACAATTATTGTCACTCAACTAAATAGGTAAAAGAAACTTATTACAAACATAAATAACATAATATAAACTTACATATGCAGTGGCTATCGGTATTTGATGACAACTATTCAACAACATTTCCTTTTCCACGATCATCGACCGATCTACTCGTTTCTTGATCTAGATATAATAATTCAATTCAATTAACCCAATTTAACATCTTAAAACACTTTAAATCATGTAATTAACTCTTTAATAATATTTTATACATTTACCCCAAACTTTTACCTTTTATACTATTTAGTCCCTATAACCAAAACTTCAAATTTATCACTATTAAACCAATTCCAAACTTAACCGAATCTTTTAGGGTCCCTATACAATCCATATTTATTTTATAAAAATTTCATGCTAACTTTCCTATTTTAACAAATGAGTCCTTAAACTTAAAACTAACCAAAAAAAAATACATATCAAACTAATCCAAACTCAACAACAAGCTTAATACTAAACTACTTAACATAAAAAACATTCAATATCAACAATGGCAAACTTCTAAATATTAGACAGTTTCGCGATTTAGTCATTGGATTAACTAAATTAAGCTATAAATATCTCAAAAACATAAAAATCATAAAAAATCTGGTTGAAAAACACTCACATGCAATAAAACTAAGCTAGACTAAATGCTCGCCTATTCTTTAATGGAGGTTTCAGTTCACTTAAAGCCAAAAATGATGAAGATAATAGCTTTCTTTTACTTAATTTTATGTTTTATTCATTAATTACCATTTTTCCCTTTAATAAATAACTTAAATTTCAATAAAAATAACCTTAAACTGTCCATTCTTACTAACTAGGTTCAAATTGCCACTTAAGGCCCTTGGTTCATGATTTTATGCTCATTTAATACAATTAACTAGTAACATTAAACTTTTGCAACTTTTACGTTTTAGTCCTTTTACCTAATTAAAATGATCAAATGATAAAATTAACGTACAGACATTACCACGACCATCCAGATACTAATTAAAAAAATAAAATAACATATTAATTGAAGTTGTGATCCCGGACCACCGTTTTTCGGTACCATTGAAAACGAGCTATTATAGATAGTCTGTTGGATTTGTTTTTTAAGCTTCATGGCAAAGTCATATGTGGAATTACTTCATGCAAAATTTTGTGGAATAGTTGACATATATGAATCTGCATCTATAGTTAAATATTCGTATATGGTTCCACATGTATGAGTTTGCATTCATGAAATTTTTGTATGAATCTGTATGTATGGTAGTCTATTAAATTTATCTTTATGGTTCAAGCTATGGCAGTCTACTGATCTTATATTCATGTTTCAAGTTTAAGAGATCAAAGAGATTATCTTTCACAAGTTAGTATGGACTATTATCTAAGCAAGAGATCACATGAGCTTATTCTTATGTTCATGCTATAAGAGTTTGTATGAATTAATTATATTAAGTCAAAACCACAAGGATCTTCTTCCACGTAAGAGTCTGCTAAGAACTATCTTTAAATCGAAAGTCTGTAATGACTACTTGCCAAACTAGAGTCTGGCAGTGACTATCATTTAAGAATGAATTCACAAGTAAGAACCCGCATATATGAATCTGTGATTACAAATTTTGCATGTAAAGGTTCGCAAGTATGGTCGGCGAGTATGTACTTGCCAAGCTCTAGTTTGCGTATATAAGACCTAATGTGTAAATTTTCTTGTAAAAATGTTCCAAGTGTGAATCTCTATGCATGAGTTTTTCAGATTTAACTAGTCCAAAATGATAAAGATTGCTAAGGCAATTCACATATGTTCTGCTAGAAAAAGAGGTAATAACCATCTTGTATAAAATAAGTGAAAATGGATAAGCGAAACCATTCCACATTGTAGTCTATAACACGAGTAATAGAAATGGAGGATTGAGGCAATGCAGAAAGTGTATAAATTTTCAAGTTGAGCCAATGCAAGGGAGGACAAGAATATGCTAAGAAGTTGTACGATCTATACTTGTGCAAGTGCTGTCAAACAAGATATTAGACCCATTGATCTTGTGATTGTGATGAAGTAATAAATTGATCATACCTAAAAACTAATTATTATCACGACAAAAGGCAAGCGCACCTATCGAATAGTAGTATAGCTAGTGGCAAGACCGGAATATCAAATCCAAGGAACTGAAAGTACTAGTAATGACTTTCTTCCTATTATCTAGCCTAAAAATAAAGAGGAGGTTTGGTTGTAAACTATTCTAAATTAAACTAAAGACACGACAAAGAGTAAATTGGGGAAATTACTTTGAGAAAACTGAATGTTAAAGACAATACCTAAGGAAGAATCCACCTAGACTTCACTTGTTATCTAACTCTGAACTAGACGATTTCTTCATTTGACTTGATCCGTAGAAATCCTTAAATTATGTTAGTATCTCCGTCGAGAGTAAGAACAACTAATCCTAGGTTGATTAATTGAAATCTCTTTCTAATTAAAACCCCTAGTCTTGTATTAACTCGATCTATGGATCCCCATATTAGATTTGACTCTAATCCTGCAGATTTTTGTCGTCTTATGTCTAGGATTACGATCAACTCTGCTTAATTGTGTTGGATCTACTATTAAACAAGGACTTTTGCTCCTCTACCTAAGTACATTTGACTTAAATTAATATCCCAGAAATATCAATTCAAGAATTAAAAACATAATTAAGAACAAATCGAATATTTATCATATAGTTCAGATAATAATAACAAGATTCATCTTAGGTTTCATCCCCCTTAGATATTGGGGGTTTAGTTCATGTTTATAAAAAGAAACATCTCAGAATAAAGAAAATAACAAAACATAAGAAAACTCAAAACTCTTGAAAAGATTGAAGGGAGATCCTTCTGTCTTGATGCAGATCCTAGCTTCTGAGATGGATCAATCAGCTTTCCTTTGAGTAATTCCTTACCTTTAGCTCTCCGTCTTGGCGAGAATACTGTACACCCTTGTAGTTGCCTCCTAGGGTCTTTATATAGAGTTTGGAATGTCTTTCTTAGCCCCTAAATAGCATTTTCTGCATGAAATTGAACTTCATCACAACAGGGACACGCCCGTGTGCCACGCCTGTGTGAGTCGATGTTGGGCCATGCTCAATCCTATTAATGTGCCACGGCCGTGTGACATGCCCGTGTGGTAAACTCCAGGCTGTGTTGATTATTGATTTGGGCCTAATTTGCCCATTTTGTCCCGTTCCTTGCTCTTTTCTCTTCCTTATACTCATCTAAGTATAAAACATGAAATTAAAGGATTAGGAGTATCAAATTCCACAATTTCACTGATAATTCATCCATAAATGTGTTAAATGTGGGATAGAAATATGTATAATTTACAGTTTATCACCCATGAAGTTCTAACTTATAAATTCAAAAATGGTATGTTATATTAGTAACTCACTAAGTTCATTTGAACTTACTTAGTCTTGTTTATGTTTTCCAAGTATGATGGTTTATATAAGGAGTTAAAGAGGGATCAAGCTAAAATTTGTTCAAGCTTAGGTGAATTTGTGTTCTTATTTATAATATGTATATAATAGGGCAACCTAAAGGTTAAACCTCATGGTTTGAATTTTTGTAACTACGTATAAACCTAGTATATTATAGTTTATGATGTGTAATCGTTTAAATATAGTAAATCCATTATTATTAATCTTTTCATAAGTTTGCATGTTAATAACTTAAACTAAGAATTTGTAACTGTAACGTTTTAGTTTGGCGGATTAGCTAGTCACATATGATAAGATTGTTGTTGACAATATTCGGATTAAGTTAAGTATGATTATAAAATGCTTAGTTGGCTACCTTAGTCATGTTAGTCGTACAATTTAGTTGTAATTGTTCAAGTTAGTCATGTAGGTACGATGTGACATCTTGTAAACGAACCCGTCGATCTGGTCGAGTAAAGGGTGTTACATATATAGTTCATCATCCACTCAAGATTAAGGTATGTCATACTTTGGACGTTACAAGTGAATAAATTTATAAGCAGATTTATGATCTATTCTTCTTGGGTCCAATCCGATGTACTGTCAGTCCAGTCAGTCACAACTATATCTCTATCTTTTGAAAGTCATCCACTCCGATGCCCAAGACAAGGCATCTCCCCAATTGAAGTTGATAGACGATATATTAGTCTTTCAATTAATTTGCTCATTTCTGATTAAACTAAGGACATATTTTGGTTTGTCTACTAATATAATTTGTCTTTCTGTATTACGATCTAACCACGTAATACCGCTTAGTATTAGTTTAAATGTTAGACAACTAGTGAACAAATATTTGCTTCTATTTTGCTTTGCATGCAAAAACCATATTAGGAAATTATAAAAAAAAATTACATGAATGTAATTAATGAATTATTTTATTAACCAATCTGTTAAAAAAATACAAGTTTACAAACAAATATATACTAAACTTAGGGCATCAGATCCAATAGGAAGTATGCTAGTGTGGGGTGGTGATGGAAGTTAATACCATTCTACGATTGTAAAATCATAAAGCAACAATTTATTTTCTTGTTCCATATTCTACACCTCTTATATAGCTCCTTATATAGGCATGCCAAAATGACAAACCCCTAATTGTATGTGCCAGCCATTTTGAAATCACATAACAATGGAAAATACATTGTATGAACTAAATTGCTAAAAGTTTTTGGCATTATCTTACCTTTGATCAATTGAAGAATGTCAACTCTAGTATGATGTTCAATATCTTTAAGTGTTGGATTCGTTGGGAGATCTTGAACTGACTCCCCTAGATTGTACTAAAAATTTTCTATTATTGGACTCCTATCCATTGGAAGGACTATTAGTAACACTACATCTTTTAGTGTTATTGTAGGTCCATTACATGGGAGATGAAACATATGGGTTTCGAGTCTCCATCACTCAACCAGAGAGGAGATGAATGTTGGAACGAAAGTAACATTCTCAATTTGGCTAGCATGATTGAAATCGATGTTAGTTAAGTGACCAATAATTTTGTTTCCAAGTGTATCTATTCCCATATTACAATGATATGGAACAACTAAAGAATCCTCCATTGTTGATGCATTCTGAGCAACATATCCTTCTTCTGATCTCAATAAAGGGGCAGCCATTATGGCATGATTAGGAATTTCGATTTAGAAAATCTTATATATGTATGTATGTATGTATGTATATATGTACGTACGTACGTACGTACGTACGTACGTACGTACGCAAGCATGTATGTAAAAGATAAATGTTTTAGGTTTTCTATGAAAAACTAACAAGTTGGATAGGTTATTTATAGTTTTTAGTGTTAGGGTTCGATTAAGAGTTTTAAAAAGATCTTGACACTTATGAATGCTGATGTCAATTTAAATTCTTTTTTTTTTCTCTTTAAATAATCATATATACAAATTACGATTTTAAAAATTTATGAATACCTCAACCGCTTTGAATGTTGAGTTCTATTTAAATATTATTCATACCAATTACAAAATTAAATTAAATACCTTTAATCATTCCATAATCGTTGACCTGATTTCAATAGGATCGAAAAACTTGATAACACATTACATATTACAGAACTCGACATTCATAAGTATAAATCAACTCTAAATATTCTGAGAAATAACTTTAGAAAAACTTATTTTGGTTTTAATTATTTTTTACAATATTGAAATGAAAAAACCTCCGGTAATGCTTAATTTCAACACTGATGTCATTAGAGAGTGTGTGTTTTGTATCTAATATAGACTAGAAATGCAATGATGCTAAAATTTTATTTTGCAGTTTCATTTTGAATTTGTTTTAAATATTTAGAAAAGTTTGATAAATATTTGCTATGCCCATGTCCACACTAGTTAAAAGGATCAAGATAGTCCAAAAGAAGGTACTATTTATACCAATTCTTACAAAGAGGAAAATATGATTGTGGATTATGGACCTGGAGCTAAAGAAAGATCATGACAATGTTCATTATTGTACTAAACATGATCTCTTATATGGAAGATACCTTTTCTCTCTTTCAGTGATGGCATAAATATTGACCCCAAAAAAATTGAAAAAGAAAAAAAAAGAGGGATCGAATAAAGGTCCATTTTAGAGGCATAATAATTTAGAAGCTTTTAGAGAAGGTAGTATATATCATTACTTTAGTCCCAAATGCCAACCCCAAATTAAATAAACCTGACATTAAAGTACTAAACATGATATCTTATAAAGAAATGTTAAATACAGTAAAAATGCATATTATACTCTCAGGGGAATTCAGGAAGAAAAAACATGGTTAAAATGACAGCCACGAATTTTAATTTATTAAAAAAATAAAGAAGAAAACATGAAATCTTGGTCCCACTGCCATAAAGTTGGTGTTAACAAAGCTCAACTACTACTTTAAATTTGCCAGTTACTAGCCATCTTCAACAGGCATTTCATTCCAGTGCTACCTACTTCCTCTCAACTCTCAAACCCAGAAAGCTCAAAGGAAAAAAAGATGGCTTTGGAGATCTGTGTCAAGGCTGCTGTTGGTGCCCCTAATGTTCTTGGAGACTGTATGCTCACTCTCTCTCTTTTCACCTTTTCATTGTCAAATTCATCATTCTTGGGGTGATTCTATTTATGGGTTGGAGTTACTTTTTGCATTTTCTTAATGGTTTCTTGTTCCAGGTCCATTCTCCCAGAGAGCTCTTCTTACTTTGGAGGAAAAGAAGATTTCCTACAACATGCACCTTATCAATATCAGTGACAAACCTCAATGGTATTTTGTGTTAGATACTAAAAGATGTAAACTTTTGTATGTTAAAATGTGAAAGTTGATCTCTTGCTTTGGTGTTGATGGGTTATTCCAAGTGTTTAAGCAAATGGGTTGGTGTAAACTTATGATTTTGATTGCACAAGTGTTATAGATTTGGCTTCTTTTAGTGATGGGGTTAGTTGAAAGTTTTTAAGCAAGTGGGTTATGAAAAGTTTGAAATGATTTTG
This sequence comes from Gossypium stocksii, assembly GCA_020496765.1. Taxonomy (NCBI): domain Eukaryota; kingdom Viridiplantae; phylum Streptophyta; class Magnoliopsida; order Malvales; family Malvaceae; genus Gossypium; species Gossypium stocksii. Next base: position 17,360,352 of record CM035631.1, on the reverse strand, counting down.
AATAGGTTTTTGGAGATAAGTCCAGAAGGGAAAGTACCAGTGGTGAAGTTTGATGACAAATGGGTGGCTGATTCTGATGTAATTGTTGGAATCCTTGAAGAAAAATACCCTCAGCCTTGTCTCAAAACCCCTCCTCAATTTGCCTCTGTGTAAGCTCTCTCTTGCCCTCTTGTAACTCTTTTTTACTCTCAAATCAATTGTTATATGTTATCTCGAACTCAGGTTGGATAGCAAACTAAAACAATGCTTTAGGTTACAAAAAGATTTTACCACCAAGTCAAATAAACATTTTGTTATGTGTATGACTTAATACTAAATTTACTTCTTTTAGACATTTTGATCAAATCAGTTCAAAGAAACCTAAAGTTTGATGGGTTGGGTTTTTAACCTTATTAACTTCTCAATTGAAACTGCAGTGGATCAAACATATTTGGAACTTTTGTCACATTTTTGAAGAGCAAAGATGCTAACGATGGATCTGAGCAGGCTTTGCTTAATGAACTCAAGGCATTGGATGAACATCTTAAGGCACATGTACGTGATTATAAATTTGGGGTTTTACTTGGCTTCGGATTTTGTTATATGTTTGATATGAATATTTTCAATTTTTTTTATGTATTTGGAGGATTACACCTCATTTCTCATGTCTGAGAATGAAGAGCCGGAGTAACATGCAAGATTATCTTATCTTTTATGTATGTTAGTTGGAGTAGGAGTTGAGTATGTGTCGGACACGATAAAATTTTCATATATTTGGACATCATATTCCGATACTCATTTTGAAACTCATGTAAAAACATGAGTACTGGAGTGAAAAAATATAGTTTTTTTTAACAATGCTTCAAGCATACCCTAATTTATTGGGGGTATATAACAGGGCCCATTCATTGCTGGGGAAAAGATAAGTGCAGTTGATTTAGCTTTGGGACCAAAACTTTACCATCTTGAGGTTGCTCTTGGCCATTTCAAGAAATGGACTGTTCCGGAAAGCTTGACTAATGTCCGCAACTACATGGAGGTATTCAACTAATATAATCACCATTTTTTGCAATTTATTCTCCTTTCTTTTATTGGGGTATATTACAAGAAAGTCTAAGCTAATTCTGTATCTTATACATTGCGCGCAGTCTATATTCACTCGTGAATCATTCGTGAAAACGCGGGCTGCTAAGGAATACGTGATCGCCGGGTGGGCACCTAAGGTGAATGCATGAACAAACTGAGGTGTTTGAAGAATATGAGTTACATAATAAAATGTGAGGGATGGTGATGTAATAAAATGTTTGAGTCTATGAGTGTCAATGCTACTAAGTAATTGGTAAGTCTTTAGAGTCCAAAATCTGAATCCTGTTCTACCAGCATGCACCAAGCAATCCATCCCCAAGCCTTGATACAATAATTTGAGCCATTAACGATCCATCTATCTAGGTTTGGTATTTTTGGACAAACAATTAAAAGAAGACATATTATGAAAAGAAATAACCATAGAAACTTGATACGAATACACAAATGCATTAATATTTTATATGACATGAATTATGAATTAAAATGTAATTTAATAAATAGAGAAAAATAGAACAAAAAATAATTGGGTTGGTTCTGAACCAACAAAGTAGTTCTGCTCATCAACATTATACATAACATGATTATGTGATAAAAAAAAATAAAAGAAAGGAAGAAATTCTTATATAAATAAAATGAGTTTTCAAATTTTAAAAGTTATAAATGTTTGGGCTTAAATTTTATTGTGTATATATTTTTTTTTATAAAAAGATATTAAACAACAAAATAACCCATGTTTACTATATAAAGTAAGGGGATTTTTATCATTATCTAATTGGGTTGATGCTATGAGTCAACCCAACACAAACACAGTCAAATATTTAATATATATAATATTATAATATTAGATTATGACACACGATGTGGGTGAAAAATAAAGCTATGTAACAAATATATTTGTAAAAAAGTTAATAAAAATAATAAATGTAGGGTTGTAAATGAACCGAGCTTGAACAAATAGACTTATGTTCATATTTATTTGTTTATTTTTAAGCTTGCCGTGTTCGTTAAGAATTTCAAAATTTTTGTTTGTATTCGTTTATTTAAAATTATGTGTGTTCTTTTTCAGTTATATAAGTTAAATAAACATGTTCATGAACACCAAAAGAAAGTATTTACGAACAATGTTCATGAATAATAAACAAACAAATAATAAATAAACATATATAATTTTTTAGATAAAAATAGTCAAATATAAAAATTAATAATTATATTATAAATAAAAAAGCACACAAACTATAATAATTTTATTAATATATATTAATGGAATAATAAACGAGCTTTAAATGATTTATTAAACAAGTTCCGAACAAGTATAAGTAAGTATAATGACCCGGTTTTAAGTGGTGTCAGAAAATGCAATTTTGAGACCCTGTTTCCAAAAACCAAACCCATAAGTATTTAATAAAAATATTTATAGAGTTACTATACACGTGAATTGAATTTTGGATAAGTAATTTAACTGAAATTGTGTTTAATTAAGGCCCAAAAACTAAATTGTAAAAACCAATCGGTTTAAATTTTTAATTAGTAAAAGGATTAAGGACTTAAATTTACAATTAACCAAAGGATTAAAATAAAAAATATATATGTCTATTTTAACTTATGTTGGTGGACGGTAACATGTTTTTAAATATTACTAATGTTAAAATTTTAATTAAATAAAAAAAAGTAATAAAATGTGTTTATAACAAAAACAAAACAATGTGGATGGAAAGAGAGCATTGTCTTCCTCATCCTTCCCCCGAAATTGCAAGAAGAAGAAGCCATGAAATCGGCCTAAGGTTTCAAACTTTTAACGACAAATTGGTTAATTTAATTTAGTCTTTTTCTTGTAATTTTATATTTTTGAGATCATAGGAACTTAATCTAGCTAGCCTATGTATCAATTTGTGAAACTGTTAAAGTTTTAGGAAGTTTTCATTGTTGATTTATTAAAGTTTTAGGTGTTAAATTCACAGATTTTAAGCTTAGATGTGAAAAATGGCTAAATTATAAAGTTAAATTGATAATTTTGCAAATTAGAAACTAAAGTGAATAAAATGTAATATTAACAGTAGAAGTAAGAAATAGGATGTCACAATGGGTAATAGTGAAATCATATTTCAATTTGGAATTTCAAATTGAAAGTTAGGCTAATCTTGGTTTTAGGGACTAAATTGAATAAATTATAAAATATGTATAACTTTGCAATTGATATTGATTTGAGATGGAATTTAATATTATGTATTGTCAGATTATTATATGTAGCTAAAGATGGTGTGGGAACATCGAGAGGGAAAAGAAAGACGAGAACTGACGACGAGTAACTCGAGTGTTTGATTTGTATTTCTATTATTCGAATCATTTTAATTGTTGCATATGTATTCTGTTTTTGCATGTCATGATACTGAGTTGAGTTGAAAATAGTTAATTGAATTGAATTGATACGATATTGATCGATTATCGAGATAGAGAATTAAATTGAATAAAATTGAAAATAGTGTAACTTGATGAAAATGTGAAATTGGCTTGAAATTGGGTTAGCTCATGTTATGTTATATATAAATTAGTGAATTGGTTGATAAATTAAAAATGATGAAATGTAAATTGAGCTATATTATGAATTAGATAATCGGTTATCCTATTATTTGTTCGGGCAAAGTCAAATATAGTTGGCATGCCATTGGATAGTTTGAGTATGGGTTATTTCAACTATATGCTGATAAGTGTTGGACACATTTTTCTTTCCAACGTTTCGACAAGTGTTGGGCATAATTATTATTTCGATTAAATCGATTAGCAATAGGCGTAATTTATTTATTTCGGACATTTCAATGAGGCATTAGATGTCAAATTGATGTGTTAGTTGAATTTGTGTATCCATTTGAGTTCAAGTCAAGTTAACAAGGGAATAACAATACACATATATGTTACAAATAGGTTGAATGATGATTGTGATTGATTATATGCTAATAAGTTAGATTGCAGACATTTATACACAACATTAAATGTCGAGGTATGTAAAAGATTAGCAAAATGGTTAATGAGTTGATAAGCCAATTCGGTAAGATTTGGAATACATCATTTGACTTGATAATGAAAGGTTGCATAATTATTTGTTACTAGTTAGATCTATATGCAATTCATTAAACATTGTAATATTAGTATGGAATATACATGTAAGATGAATAGAATGAACTAATTATATAATACATTGTATTGACTAATGGTATTAATACAGACATTGCATGCAATTGATTATTTCATGTGTTATTTTATTTGAATTATAGAAATATCAGTAAGTTTATCATTCAATGTATGGTTTTGTTTTCCATACGTAAGTTAGGTATAAGGCAAAACCCCAAGCATCAACTTCAATATCCAGATAAGATCCTAAACTCGAAAATGTTTGTATAAATCTCTTTTGTTAATTATAAGTCATGTACCTAATTGGAGTATACAAACCTGTGTAAATGCACTTGATGTCTAATGGTTAATGTATCAATTTTGGTTATATATGTGTGTATATATATATATATTGCAGTGGAACTAATGGTAGGTTGAAATGGTATGGATGATGCAATTATATATGAAACTTGATAAAATAAGTAATGGTAGGAATGAGTTAGATGAAATGCATTAGGTAAAGTTTGATGATTTTAATTGTTTATAGATATGGATGTATAGGTTTTGAATGAATTGCTTTGGTTATTAGTTTAGAAAAGAATAGGGCATTAACCTAGTGTGCTTTAAGTTTTGGAGGCATCTAAATTGGTGTTGATTTGTTGTTTGTAATAGTTGAATGTATATATATATATATATATATATATATATAATATAGAGGAGAGTGTATATGATTGTACTTTGACAATTTGCAAGTTTTGAAAGTGTACATTTTTGCCAATATTAAGGACCTAGTGGTTTGTCTTTGGTATCGCCATATTGTACCCTCGATATTACGATATCAATCTTGATCTATTTTTTTTTTACACCTTATAGTTTGGTCCTTAGGTTGGAAAACTTGGCTATTGTCTTCAAAATCGTGATACCAAACCCTGGATATCGCGATAATCATATGATGAAATTTGAAGTTGGGCTACTATCTTTGGTATTGCGATACCCAGCCTAGGATATCATGATAATCAATTGTTATAATTTGAAAATTTTGCAGTTTAGTCCTAGCTCGACCTCAGAATAGTATAGAACTTTCGTTAACTCATGTAAGGCCCAAAAATTTATTATTTTTATTATATTTTAAGTTCGCTTAACATTGGATTACATGTATGATGCTTGTTTGTTAACTGAAAGATTGTAGTTGTTAACTGATCGGGTCGGGTATAGGGTGTTACAACAAGTTTGTTCTTGAACATAAATAAACTGAACAAGCTTGATTCGTGTTCAGTTTGTTTGATGAACGAGCCTCAAAATCTTGTTCATATTCGTTTATTTAGCTTAATAGAAAAACATGAAAGAACAAAAATTGAACTGTTTATCAAACGCTCCATTCATTTACCACCCTAAATAAACGAGGCTTTAGTTAAATGGTAAAATATAAATGTAAAAAAACTAAAGAAGTATGGGCTCAAATTCCATTATGTGGGTATATTTTTCAATTATTCTATATAAAATATATAAAATAATAAAAATACCTTCAAAATAATATAATTTACTTTGTAAAATTAAGATATTTTCGTCTTTTATCAAGTTGGTACATAGTTGTAGCACATTTCAGTTAAGGATTTTATAACAAGTATAAATATAAATATTAAAGTTTATTTGTTATAAATATAAAATATCTTAAATATAATCCTAACATACTAAAATATATGAATATACAAATTATCAAATTTAATTACAAAAGTTTGAAACAACCATCGAGATTCCTCATTAGTTCTTGGCCCTAATTGCATTACCTTTTCCAACAAGCAAACTTGTGCTTGCAACGGAATCAATCAACCCTTTCTTTTACTTCTTTCTAACAAGTTATAAATAAACAATCGGCCTTTACAGCTAGAACGATTGAACAGTAGGTCTAAATCAGAAATGGAATGTAAGAAATAAAAAATGGTATTTTGCTTCGGCAGATTCAAGGTTTTTGGAACAATAATGGCTCCGATAAAGGGTCACTGTGTTTCAAATCGGAAGGTTTGTTATAAGTACCTGATTCAAGCTCTGCAACTGATGAATCCTCTCCTCTTTGTTTCAGTAATGATTTGAAGAAACTTGATTCTGTTTCTTCAGGTGATGAATCTGATCCAGATGCCATGTGATCTTCTTTTATGCTCTCAACATGTTGGAGGCATACTTGGACTGCATCATGCACTCTCACAAAGTACCATTCCTTTCCTATCAACTCTACGACACCAGATTTCGATAACATCAACAGAACATTCCTATTCGGATTGGAGATGGCTATCTGGATGTGCCGTGATTTATATTCATGGTGTAATTCTTTCAAAGCTTGGACTGCACTAGTGTCTATGTATGTAACAGCTGCAGTGGAATCAAAGGCAACATTTTTCTTAAGAAACTGCCCTCTCTCAACTCCAAAAGTAGTTTAGTTGGCTCATGCAGTTATGAATCTTTGAATGTGATGAATATTGTTGTTGGAATGAAATATACTTACGTGACATTTCCAAAACCACAAAATATATTCTTCCGACTTGTGGTCCACGTCTCGTCAATTTATCAACCACGATTTCGTATTCTCGCAATCTGACAGACAATAACGTTTTCTCAAATTGAGAAATCACGAACGTACACTCTAGAATTGAGCAACAGAAAATTTACAGATGCAAGATACCAAAGGCTGTTTTATTTTAATGAAGAAAGCTTGAACCTTCACCTGTCTTTGATGTAACTTGTGTTTGCAAAATAAATAGGTGAATCAATACGAACAATTACGATTCCGTTGTAAGTATATGCGTCTGGATACTGCTGAATGTTCCTGTAAACTGTGGTGCCAGGAAGGCGCCCCAACACAGCTACAGTGCCAGTGGAGAAATGATACATATTACTCGGGCTCGGATATGAATCTTGGAAACTAGTATGGATTAGGTGACATCCACTTACCGATATGAGGATTGGCTGATTCATGAATGACAAAGGCAAGTGAAAAACCTACCTGAAATGTCAAACTAAAATTAAAATTATCCTTGGAGGGTCATGTATTTATAATCATGTTTGAATATATGTCGGTTATGAATATTGCATAAAAGGAAAAATTGGAACAACATGTTTTAAAATAGTTACCCCAATAAGGACACCAATCTCAATTCCGAAAAATAATGTTGTAACAGCTGTAATGGTCCAAAGAAGAAAATCTTTCTTGCCTACACGCCATAAGAAAATTGCTTCTTCATAATCCACCTAAAATCATTAAAATGCAAAAAAGAAACCAAAGTTCAACCAAATATCTGATTTAACATGTCGTTTACTTTTTAGCTCGGGTTGATTTCATATGTTGCTAATCTGGTTTGAAAAATGTGCCAACACAGGCTTGTCTCTTACTTACCAAGCTTATCACTGCAGAGATTACTATAGCAGCCAGAGCACACTGCAGAGGACCCATAGTTAGCATTCATAATAGTAACTCTTCTAGATCCTAACAGGAAATCTTGCCATACACAACAAACGATCAAATCCAACATTTGAGTCCATGGACCCCTCAATAAACCTATGTTGCTTCAACTCTTAATTTTTCTCAAAGTATCTGTCTTGAACACATTTTCTAACATGGGTATGGAAATATGACCCCCTAAATACTTGGAAAAGGGCGAAACAAATGGAGTATACCCATTTCAAACACATACTCTTATCTGACTCACATCCAAGTTCGAGTAACATAACAACGATACATGAGCAAATTCAGGTGGTGAGAAAGAAAAAAAAAAAAAGGAATAATATAAGAAGCACGCAAATGGAAATGATAAGAATAATTAAATCAAACGTGCTAACTTAAGAACTTACCAGAGGTATGTACTCAAATACTGGAGTCAAGAATAAAAGTGCACAACACATTACAATTCCTGTTATAACTCCAGCTAAGCCGGTTTTTGCCCCATTCTCATGATTCACAGCTGATCTCGAGAAAGAACCTACATGAAATGCACAACAAAATGTTCAACTAACTTGAGTTTCCAACGGTTCGGTACACAACATTCTGAATAGAGTTGAACAATCTAACACTGAATCAAGAGATAACTTTTGAGTACATTGGGAAGAACTCTCACCTGTTGTGGGGTATGCTGAAAAGAATGACCCCAACACATTTGCAGCCCCAAGACCAAACAACTGTTGACAAAGAATCAAAGTTCATTACTACCTTCCCTAAATGTAAACAAAATTAAGCACATGATTAAACCATATATAGGTCAAGCAACATGAAGATTTAAAGAAACCTAGTGTAGAGGAATGTGAATGATTGAAAATAGAGAAGAAAAAAGGTTAATCATTATAACAACAAGTATAGGGGGAGTTGTACAACATTTTTACAGTATATACCTCTTGATTTGAATCCAGCTCATACCCATTTTTTGCTGCCAATGCTTTGGCAATCCCAACGGATTCCTGAGATTCAAAAGATACCATTAGTAGTCACAATCCGAATTGGAAGCATGTATATATTTATTCCTATTAGGAGAATGATTCATGTAATTTGTTACCAAGATGGCTACACCAGTAATGACAAGTGTAGTTGGAATTAAGGACTTTGCATGCTTAAAACCTTTAGGAATGGAAAAGCTAGGAAGGCCTTGAGGTATGTCTCCAACCTAAATCAACAACATTACAACATTATTTTTCATTTGACTAAGATATAGTGTTGTTGTGACTATGTTGCTTGATTTAACATCCAACAATAAGCAGCATGTTAGTTTACATCATTCTCACCAATGTAATAGATGATGGATGATATATCTTGGCACTACTTGTGCCAAGAATGACCGCTGTCAGGGGACCCATAGCTCGTAAGAACTTCAAATGCTTCCTTGATTTTCCCTACACATGAAGCATAGAATTTATTACCAATTTAGGGGGAGTGTAGGAGGGAGAGAGACAAAGAGTTGGTACCAAATGCTTCATGGTCTGAAGTATCGCCAGAATTATAGATCCCATTACAAAAGGGGGCCATGAGAACTACAAAATGAGAACACCGGTTGTGGTTAAACAAATGAAAACAGAGCAAAACACTTGGCAAAGTTGAAGGAAAAATACATGCATGTTTCCTCCAATTACAATAAACAATGCAAAGGAATATGTCAATTATACATTTAAGAAGTAGATGATTTTAAATTCTAGTGCTAAGTATTATGCCTTTTAATGAAGGTATCAATAACATACAAATATAATATTGTAAAATTAATACCATTTAGGCATGTAAAGACATACCTTATCAGCTCCAGATATTATGCTCTTGATTATTGGCACAATCTCACTGCTTCGATCAATTTCATACCCTAGAAAGTATTTTGCTTGAGACAAACCAATTACAATGGCTGAAGCTGTTGTGAACCCAGAAATCACAGAATGACTAATGAAACGAATAAGCCATCCAAGCCTGACCAAAGTAGGAAAAGTATATTAAAGTTTTCCTAAGAATGGAAGATCTGACTGTAAGATAATGCAGAAAAAGGTTCTAGATTATTAGATACAATTGTTCTTTTCTTTGTGTGATAGAAGTAGCATAAACTCATCCTATGGTACTCGGACTATGATGTGAGTGTCATATTCAAGCATGTATCTAATCTTAGTATGTTTTAACTTTTTATGTTTTTCATGTATTTGAGAGTTCATGGAGGATTATCCCATATCTATGTCCAACAACGTCAGAGCTACGTAACTTGTTGCACTTTGTCGCTAAGAAAAGCAAGCTTTCAGTAGGAATATTCAGCTGGTTGATAACTATTTCAGCTAGCTGAGACAAATTTTCATGTTGCTCCAACTACATCTATGACTAACACATATTCAAACATAGGTACAGAATATTAAGTCCCAAAGGCTCTCTAAATGCGTAGAAATCTTCGGAAAACGTGAATATGCTCGTGCACAATATCCGATACCCACGGCTGAATTTTATTAACTCAGACACACACTAACTTGCATGATTCTTAAATTATTAATCACCAGCATATGCAAAAGCAAAATTTAGATGAGAAAAGGAATGATTACTACCTCAATAGCCCCATTATGCATTCCAAGATCCCAACCATCAAAGTCAACACTATAGCGAGTTCTGTGTATAATGCATCTGATGAATCAACAATTTTACCTAACACGTTGGAGACGAGGAGGGAAGTCAATGCAGCGGGACCGATTGAAATCTGCCGTGATGACCCAAATATGGCATAGATAAAAATTGGCACAAATCCAGAGTCTGCATGCCCAAAACCACAATACATATCTTGTGAATAAGATTTAAACTAAATACACTGTAATCCAAGTTGCAATGTTTAAAAAGACAACAATCAAATGTTTAAACTCAAGTGTAGGTTTTTTCTTCTTTAAATGTGGTTCACATTATAATGTCATAATTCCATTAATGTATAGTTTTAGCTTTGTCTTGTAAGTAAGTTTTTTATAGAGAAGATGGCATATGGGAGTTGTGAAGAGGTCCTACACTCAGTAATTTTGTAAAAATAAACCATATAAAGTGATTTGACTGTGGTAAAGAATAGTTGTGAAAAAGGATTGGTGAAGGTAGTTTTATATTCTTAGCAAGTGCATGGCATATATAAAAAGAAATCCTGAAGAATATGAATTGAGGGTAACTTACAGAGCCCATAGATTGGTTGAAGTCCAGCTAGTTTTGCATATGACATTGCCTGCTCACATCAACAATCAAAACCCCCCAACGCACATCAACACTTCAATATATCTCAAAAACAATAACTCACTCCATTTCCATGACTGCCTGCCTTATTTATTTATCATTAAGCATTTTAATGGATGCGCTCAATGGACTTTGGGAAGGCATTAGACGAAGGTCCCTACATGAAGCTTAGCTTCATGGTTCTCTCACAAATATTAGTTGAGAGATGGTGGTCAAACAGAGCTAAACATACTAGTAGAAAAAATCTTTAAAAAAAAAAAAAGCAAAGTAAAACCCTTTAAAATTTTGGAATTTTTTTAATAATTTATAGATGACTCGGATAATTTTATTATTAAATTTGAGTCATCCATATAATCTAATTTATTTAATTTAAATATTTTAATTATCTAATTAACTATGTTTTAAGTGCACTAAAAAATAACTGTTTTTAAAAAAATATTATCCACTTCATTTAACTTTTTTAGAAAACAATTAAGTGTTAATAGATTAAAGTCGCAATATTATAATTAAACATTAAGTTGTTTTTTTTAAAGCATAATGATTTATTCGATGATCCAATATAAAAAAGTGATTTTAATCTTTCATTTAATTATTTTTATTTTTTTAGCCTTTAAATTTATATTTTTTTTGTCAAATTATCTCAAAATGAAAAGAAAAATTAATATTTTTTAATTGTATTGATATAATATACACATGGATAGCACGTTAAGATTTAATTAATTTTTTTTAATTTTAAAAACTCAAAAAGTATTTTTTATATAAAAAATCATTAAATTTATTTAAAAAGTATAAAAATATAAAATATTTTCAAAATTAAAAAAAATCTGACATGGCATACAAGTGACGATCTACGTATATGCCACATCAGCAAAATTAATAAATATTAATTTTTCCATCTATTTTGAGGTGATTTGACAAAAAAATACAAGTTTAAATGCTAAAAAGACAAAAAAAAATTTAAATAGAGGGCTAAAGTGACCTTTTTGTAAAGTTGGAGGCAAAAAAGTCATTATGTCTTTTTAAAATGTGTACTTGATTATATATAATATATAGGCTTAACTCACAAATTGGTACTTAAACTATACTATTTTTTCTATCTTGGTACCTAAACTTTTTTTAATCACAAGTGATACCTAAACTACCTAAGCTATGCATTTTTTTTCCATTTTGGTATATAAATTATTTTTTTCTCAACTTGGTACCTCTATTAGTTCAATTATCAGTTAAATTGTTAAGTCTATTAAAAAAATAGAACCAATTAAAAATTGTCATATGACCAAAAAAAAGTATTTTTTTCTCTTATTTTTTCCCTTTTTTTTCTTTCTTTAGAATTAGACAAATGATCAAACTAGTTACGCCACCGATTCTTGGTTTGATCAATTCGTCTGTTCAATTAAATAAATTATTAAAAATTTATAAAAGTTAAAAATTAGAGAAAATTAGTTTAATTAGTTTTTTTAGTTTGGTTCAATCAGTCTGTATTAATTCACAGGTCAATTGGTTTAAGCTTACCCACAAGCTAGTACCTCGATTGGTTCTCAGTCCAATCAATTGGTTGGGTTTTAACAACATTGGTTTTGATTAATGAAATAAATTTTTTGATCCCATTAGGTTGAGCAAGCAAGCAGTAAAGTTCAAAAACAGAATTAATTGTTAATGTCTCGATCTTATGAGGGCAAATGTTGAGCATTGTTATTATTGCCATATATTATGAAGAAAGAAAGAAAAAAGTAAAAAGAGAAAAGAAAAAGAGAAATAATGTAAAAGAAAATAATTTTTTTTTTAAATATTTTGTAAGTTTATATGTTATGGTGGTTTATTATCAGTTAGAATTTTTTTTAATAGATATATTTTAATGGTGTAAAAGGAATAATAGTTTAAGTACCACCTATAAAAAAAAGTATAACTTAGAAAACAAAAGGGGTATAATTTAGGTATTAATTGGTGGGTTAAGTTATTTTTAAAATAGATTTAACTGTTAGACTAATAAAAGTATCAACTTTTGGGAAAAAAAATAATTTAGGTATCACTGGTGACTAAAAAATGTTTAAATATCAAGAGAGAAAAATAGTAAATTTTAAATTCTAATTTTTGGATTAAACCTAATAAATTTAATGAAAAAATCAATTAAAGAGAAAATAATTATATATCCAATATGAATACAAATATTATGGAAATCACATATATTTAATGTTTGCATTTTAAGGTGAATAATTATAAAATTAAATTGAAACTTACAAAATACAAAAGTAATTTAAATTATGGTTGTTCATTAAAATATATACTCCTTTATATTGTAGTAATTTTGATTTTTTTAATATTCTTAATTGAGTTGGGTGAAAGAGTATATAAGTAATTTATTTTTATATTTATGAAAAGAAAGATAATTAGCATAAAAAATTAAAGTAATTAATTAGCATAAAAAATTAAAGTAATTTTACTTTTAATTTTCTAGAAGGTTTTTTTTTTTTTTTTTTTGAGAAGAGTTAAAATAGGAATGAGTTAACAAGAGAGGTCTTTTCTTATACTCAGTGAAAGACACAAACTAATAGTACTTATCAATGTAATTATTTATAAAAAGAAATAAAAAGTATTGTAAATTTAATCTTAACATAAAAAAATTAATAATATATATTAATAGTATATAAAATATATGTTTTATTATGAAGTTTGAAAATATTATCTTAAAATAATTATAATAAATAGATATGCAAATTATTAAAATAAATCGAAGAAATTTGAATTTGAAATATTATATTAAAAAATTTATAGTAAATAGATATGTCAATTTTTTATTATAAAATTTTGTACTAAAAAAATTAATTTATGAAAAACAATTATAATTAACAGTAACAAAAAATTTATTATAAAAAAATAACAATAAGATTAATTAAAAAAGAGTCCTATAAATTGTATGATAGGTATAATAAATTAATTTATGTTTAATGTAAACTATCTAATATAATTTAAAAAGAAAATGAGTAAAAGTTTACCTAAAGTGAAAATAAATGCCTAAAATGAAGAGTATGACGTGTCAAACAATTGTAACGTTAATACACTTGATTATTTAAATTATAGTATAATTTATTTTATATTTTGATTATAATTAAATTTTACACGCTCATAATGTGGGTGAAACTGTATTTTATGTTAAAATAATTTTTAAAAAATATATTCAATAATAAATATAGATGAAGTGAAAATAAACTTGTATCTTAATACTACTATTTAACATGTAGTTGATTCTTAAATTTGTAACTTTTAATTATTTTATTTAAGATATATAAAAGTATAAAAAAGACATAAATGCCATAATAATATAAATTATAATTTAAAAGAAAGAATATTTTTATAATTTTATAACTGAGTTAATTATCAATTAATGGTGATACCAACTTAATAAAATACTTACACGTGAATAATTGTATATTTGAAATAAATTTCAAAAAAAAATTATATAAATATTATAAAAATTAGGCTTAATTGAATAATAAGCTCTCAAATTATACTTTTATTGAATGAGGTACTTGAAACTCTTTCTTTAATTGAATCAAACACTTTACGAGTTCCAACCATTATCACCATTTAATATTATATATTTCTATTCCCTTATCTTCATTGTCTTCCTTTCTAATTCTTCAATTTTCATCCTCTCTCCTCTTTCATCTATCTCCATAAAATTTAAAAGGAAGTACACTACAATGCTGGCATTTATAAATACCATAAAAGAATGTTATTGGGAAAAATGTTGTAATCCCATTTTAGGGTGCCCAGTCCCGCTATCCCCAAAAGGCAATGGAGGAACTGGAAATGATAGAAAAAGAGAAGGAAGAGAGTGAAAGAAAAATATAACATTAAACATTAATTTATTTTAATATTAAATTTAAAATTTTTTTTATATATAATTAAAAATGTCACTTGCTAACTCTTAATTACTTTAAATTTTTTTAACAGATGATAACGATTGTGGACAATAATGATTACAAAATTATAGTTTAAATATATAACTAAAAAAAATATAGTATGAGGACTTTTTGTAGAATTAAACCTAATATATATATATATATATATATATTAAAAATACTTATATAAGGGAATTTTCATAATATTGCCTTGGTTTGAGTTGCAAAATATCAGAAAACGCTTTTAGATAATAAAAGCAATGGAGGAGGGCTAAAGTTATATGCCCCACAACTTTTTTTTCACAAGAAAACAAACATAGGCATTATCATAAATTTAGTTTTTTTATTTTTATTTTATATTTTAAAATTTTAAAATATTTTTATAATTTTAAAATTATTTATTAAGGTAATATATAAGATAAATAATTATGTTAACATCTTTAAAAATTAATATTTTAATTTATTTAAAAAAATTAATATTATTTGAAAATTCTAAAACTAAATTTGGTTAAAAAAATAAAAATAAAAGTGACAAAAATATATAAAACCCAAACTTATCATTATGTCGGTGTCATATGTTATTATATTATACGTCAATAATTAATAAAAATGACCGCAAAATAATAAAAGATTACTAATTTTAAGTGAAAAATCCTTATTGAAAAAAGAAATTCATTATAACAATATCTTTTCCTCTTCTTTTTCTTTATTTCATCTTCTATACTTCCGAGCACTAAACTCCCGTTTCAATTTGAAAAGTAAAAAATAGATTCTTCGTTTGTAGCATTAAATTTATATTATAGATAAAAATTCGAAGCTACATACTACAAAAACTTTTCAAAAAAACAAATTAAATGTTTTTTATAAATAATACTAAATGGCACTGAAGTCAAAAGCATCGGTGCAAATTTCACTCATAAAACTGAACCAGAAAAAAGAAAAAGGATTTTTAAAAGATGGTTAACTGCAAAAGGGAGTTGGTTAGTCAGCTAAGTTGAGGGTAAAAAAAAGAAGGGTATATATTAACAGACGCAGAAAAGTTGCATTTTTCTTCTCTTTTTCTTGCTTTTACATTTGCACGGCAACCAAAGAAACGCAGAAAGAAGAGGAATCACCTGCGGTACGAGCATAATACCGACGGTAGTACCAGCCATGAGATCAACCTGCAAATACTCCCGCCATTTATATGTTCGAATCCAACGGCAACAAGGAAGAAACATCTCGACCCAATTAAAAAAGGTCATCTCTTTGATCTTTTCCCGCAATCTGGAAAACGAAGATGAGGAATAACCAGCAACGGAGCTCCCGTAGGACGTCGTGTCCGGGTGCTGGAGCTGGATAATTTTAACGGATCGGGTAGGCATGGTGGACGATGAAGGAGATGAATAAGTTATGTGGGGGATGCGTAGAGTGTTATAGATATAAGCAGCGGAAGGGGAGAGGGAGGCATAGGCCTTGTTGAGTTTTGTGGAGCTCAGTCCATAGGGACGTGGGGGCCAGGTTTCAGTAGATTATGAGGAAGAAACGAAGCCAGTGACAGGGGATTAAAACAACCAAAATAAAATATAAAAAAGACGTTTTGTCCATGTAAGGATAAGGTCGTACCTAGGGTTTTTTCTTTTCTATTTTGAAACCTCATCGTCCCAAGTCCAACTTTGTCGGTCCGAATTACAATTTCTCTTCTTCAAGATGTATTCGAGTAATTAATCCCATCATTAGAATAAATGTTTACATTTATCAAATTTTAATCTCATTTTTCCAAGTCCCGTACCAATAGATACAGTTTACTATATAACTACTACAATAGCTCCAATGTTTTAAAGAGAAAATTAAGTAATAAAAAAACTATGAACAAACATATTTAAAATTAAAATTCTAGAGAACCGAACTATTAAATAAATCTTGGTGTTATTTCTGTTTTGTTTGTATAGTTTTTCATAGTGCCAAGATGTAATGGTCAATGCAATCTAGCACTTCTATTGCTTTTATTGTTTTAAGCAAACAAACCACTTAAGATAGTAACAATCGATATCTGAACATACACTTAACATATCTAGTGGTGAATCCAGGTGTTTCTTTTTACTAACAATGGAAGGTTGTTCGATTACTCGTCCATTTATACTTGAAAATGGCAACTATCCCTACTAGAAAGATAGGATGAAAGACTATATTAAGTCAGTTGATGAGAAAGCCTAACGATCTATTCTCACTAGATGGCAAGCTCCTATTATTGGTTTTAATGCTAGAAAGGTTCCTAAGTCTGAGGCTAAATGGACTACTGAAGAATAGAGAGTTGTCAATACAAACTCTAAGGCCCTATATGCCTTATTCTATGGTATTGATATGCAAGAGTTCAAACGGATTTCCAAATGTACTATAGCAAAGGAAGCTTGGGAAAGTCTTCAAAATGTTTGATGTGAGCTCGCCACATCATATGATTATATAACTAAGTAGGCCTCTGATTGGGTTAAGATCCAATCACATGTTTCTAATGGGCTAAGATTCTGTGGGTTAAATTGGGCTTTGTAACATTAATAGAGCTTATTAGGCATTTCTTGAGAAATAAAGGCGTTGGACCTAAGAAGGCCAATCATGAACCTATTCAAAATGTTTGGGTCCAACAACGTGTTAAGCCCAAGTGCAAGATGAAACTCAACATCTTTAGAAGTGGCTATCTAGGCCATTTCATTTGGACATTTAACTTTCAGACTTCAAAATTTTATCTGATGTGTTTTAATATTTTTAAGTCATATTTTATTTGTCCTTATTTCTATGTTTGTGTTAATATTTGCATGTACATTGAGTCCAAGTGTTTGTGTCTTATAATTATAATATTAGTTTTTTATGTCTAAGTGTTCATGTTTTCACATCCTGTTTATATTATTAAGTTTGTCATGTGTCACAAATTAATTTAGTACGTGTTTTCTATTTTATGTGTTCAAGCATCTGTGCATTCTTTATAATGCTTGTGTCCAAAATTGTTATGTGTTTGTGTCTTCATGTTGGATTCCTTGTTTGTGTCTAGTTGTATCAAGTTTATATAATGTTCTAAACTGTTCTCTTTCCATCCGTCAAGGTTTCATAATTCTAAGTGGTTGTGACTTTGTTTGGATGATGCCTACTTATACTTTTTTGTAGGTACATTGGCCGACCACAAATTACTCCATGCACGGCGAATCTTTACCTTCTTTTCCAAATACAGTGGATGGACACATCCTTTTCACCTAATGGTTCATGCACACATACATGCGCCTAAGGCCCTTCGTATTCCTTTGAAAATACAATGTACTTCAACATTCATGAACAGTTAAATTCCATGAACATTCATATATGGAAAAGATGGTGCCTTTATGGAGGTTAATTTGACTATTCGTTCGGTTTCATTGAACACTCCATATGCATGCACGGTTAAGAGGATGTATTTTATTAATGAAGCAACATTGAACCTTGAAGATGTATGGATGGAAAGGATAAACCTCAAATACTCATGTACGTTAGAAAGGGTGTGTAAACCCCTACTCCATATCCGTTGCCGGAATAGCGTTACGGAGCATTACCAGACTTATAACATAATTCATCATACATTTCTCATTCTAAACATAAATCATTCACACACATTCATATAATCCTTAATACGAGCCATCGAGGCCCAAATCAGACATTTAAAATGATTTGGGACTAATTTGAGAACTTAGGAAAATTTTGGGAAAACATTGAAATTTTACAAATACAGGGGACACACACCTGTGTGGCCAAGCCGTGTGTCTCACAAGGCCAAAAGACACGCCCGTGTCACAGGCCGTGTAGGCATTCAAAATGGGATCACATAGACGTGTCCCAGCTTGTGTTCTACCCTGTGTAACTCTCTGACTTGTGTCACACATCCAACCACACGCCTGTGTGACTAACCTATGTAACTCACTGACTTGATTCCTTTAAAAATCTCAGGGGACACACAGCAGTGTCACTTGATTGTGTGTCACACACGGTTGAGACACACGCCAGTGTCACCTGACCGCGTGTTACACACAGCTGAGACACATGCCCGTGTGGACAAAAATAGGTTATTTTCCAAGCCACATTTCTCACCCAAATTTAGTGCCAACCTACACATCTCAAAAACATGTATCCATAACCAAAATAGACATTCAAATCAACCAAAGCAAGCCTAAAACATACAATTTCATAACCTATAAGCATACCTATTAAACATTACTTCTAACAATTCAAGCTTATACCAATTTCATGTCCAAAATCACCTAAATGGTCAAGTGCCTATATTCACTTTCATACATATTTCATAATCAATATGGCACATCTAAACCTTACTAATTTGGTATTCAATTCATCAACTCACAATAGAGGCATTTCCATGTCAATCCATCAAACATGTCAATGCAATTAAAATCACACAAGATAAACCAATCACTCATATATATACATACCAACACATATACTAAATTAAGCCAAATCACATGGCTAAATACATATTAGCTCACATAGGCTTCATTAACCAAAATGACCTATACATAATATATAACCACAATGCCTATACATGGCATATAACCAAATTCACTAAGTTCAAAAGTACTTAAATGATAGTTGTATAGTGTGATGAGACTCCGATGACTTCCAATCCGAGTGAGCTTTCGAGTCACTATAAAACATGAAAAAATAAATAGAGTAAGCTATAAAGCTTAGTAAGCTCGTATAACATAGAATTAAACTTACCATTTATTCATAATTTAGGTAAGTAAACATAGTATATTCCAATCAATTTGTCAAATGCCTAAACACATGTATTCACCAATAGGTTAGTCATGTAAAGCACATATAATAACCAATAAGCATAGATGAGCATAACAATTAAACAAGTCTTATATATATATCATCCATTTCATGCTTCAATATAGTATGTAATTCATGTAACTCTTATGCTAATTCTTATCAACTCACTTAACCTGTAACAGAACTACGCCTGTTGAACCACTTAGAATATCGTTGATACACGGGTAGTACACACGAAGTGTACTAAACAGTAATCCGTCAATTCCTGTACATGTATGCTCTTTTGAGCTATAAACGGTAAGCTCCACCTGAGCTGAAATAAAGGTAAGCTCTAATGAGCTGAGAAATAGTAAGCCCTTACAAGCTGTAAATCGGTAAGCTCATACGAGCTGTGATGAGTCCGCAACACATGCAGGATCTCTACCAAACGGTAACCCTAATGACATGTCACTTGTATCCTACGAATTTCTAAGGTTCGAACAGGGCTTGGTATTCTTCAAACTCATTTATTAGGCATTCAATAATCATGTATTTTAGTTTCTCAATTCACATACATGTGATAAACCATAAATTATACATATTTTTACCTCATACTTAGCCTAAATTTTGGATGTATTATCATTGAATTTGTGGAAATTGGTGCTTCTAATCTTTTTATTTCATGTTTTATACTTAGGTGAGCATAAGAAAGAGAAAAGAGCAAGGAATGGGCCAAAAAGGGGCAAATTAGGCCTAATTTAGTAATCAACACGACCTAAAGGTTCGCCACACGGCCGTGCCACACCGCCGTGCCACTTTAACAGGCTTGAGCATGGCCTGGTCGTCGATCCACACGGGCGTGGCACACGAGCATGTCCCTATCATGAGGAAGTTTAATTTCACTCGAAAAAGGCTACTTAAGGGCTAAGAAAGGCATTCTAAAACTCTATATAAAGACCCTATGAGGCAACTACAAGGGTGTGCTTTTCTCCTGCCAAGGAGACATTATTTTCTCGTCAAGATGGGGAGTTAAAGACAGGGAATTACTCGAAGAGAAGCTGATTGATCCATCTCAGAAGCCAGGATCTACATCAAGACAGAGGATCTCCCTTCAATCCTTTCAAGAGTTTTGGGTTTTCTTATGTTTTGTTATTTTATTTCTTCTGAGATGTTTTCTTTTATAATTATGAACTAAAACCCCAAATATCTAAGGGGGATGAAACCTAAGACGGATCTTGTTATTGTTATCTGAACTGTATGATAAATATTTGATTTGTTCTTAATTATGTTTTTTAACTCTTAAATTGATATTTCTGGGATATTGATTTAAGTCGAATGTGCCTATGTGGAGGAGCAAAAGTCCCTACATAGGAGTAAATCCAACACAATTAAGTGGAGTTGATCGCAATCCTAGACATAGGACGACGAAAATCTACCGGATTAGAGTCAAATCTAATATGGGGAGCCATAGATCGAGCTAATGCAAGACTAGGGGTTTTACCTAGAAAGAGATTTCAGTTAATCAAACTAGGATTAGTTGTTCTTATCCTCGACGGAGGTATTAACATAATTTAGGGATCTCTACGGATCAAATCAAATGAAGAAATCATCTGGTTCAGAGTTAGATAACAAGTGAAGTCTAGGTGGATTCTTCCTTAGGTATTGTATTAATCAATCAGTTTTCCTAAAAGCAATTTCTCTCTTTACTCATTGCCGTTTCTTTTCAGTTTAATTTAGATTAGTTAATTTAGAAACAAAACCCTTTTTTACTCTTAGGCTAGATAATAGAAAGAAAGTCATTACTAGTACTCATAGTTCCTTGGATTCGATATTCCGGTCTTGCCACTAACTATACTACTATTCGATAGGTGCACTTGCCTTTTATCGTGATATTAGTTAGTTTTCAAGTACGATCAGATTTTATTACTTTATCATCATCATTCGAGATCACGATCAACATGCATTTCAAATAATTTTATATATAAATACTCAATTCTAATTATACGAACTTACCTCGTATTCAAACAACGGATTTGATCATCTACTCGATAACTTTGTCTTTTCCCCGATCTAATTCTGGTCTTTGCTTTTCTTGATCTATATATAATCAAATTTAACTTATTCAATTATCATTCTATTCAATTTATCCCAAAATACATATTTTTTCAAGTTTACACTATTACCCCTCAACTTTAACTATTTTACAATTTAGTCATTATCTTATAAAAATGCAAATTCTTGCAATTCAACCCATACCCATGCTAGTTGAATTTTATATAGGTCCCTAGCAAGCCATATATTTCATTTATTTCACAATTTCACCATGGATTCTACACATTGTTCAATTGAATCCCTAATTGACATTTTTATCAAAAATCCTTTAACAAAAGTTGTTTAATTCACAACAACCATTCATAATATATCATAAAACTTCAAAACTCACATATATTCATCAATGGAAAAACCATAGACTTTTAACAGTTTCACAAATTAGTCTCTAGGCTAGCTAAATTAAGTTACAACGACTCTAGAAACATAGAAATCGTTAAAACCCGAGTCAAAAATCACTTACATGCATGGACTACGATAGCTGAATCTCTCAAGCTCTCCAATGGTGTTCTTCTTCTCTAATTTCGGTTAAGGAAGAAGATGGACACCTTAATTTGATTTGTTTTATTTATTTTATCATTAATAAATTAATTACTTTTATAACCATTAAAAACATTACTAATTACACTTATACCAAGCCATGAACATCCACTATCATTACTTATGGTCTAATCACCTCATAAGTACCTTTACTTTAAAGTTCTATAGCTATTAGACCCCTTTAGCTTATAGAACACAAATTCTACATTTTTCGCGATTTAGTCCTTTTTCACAATTTAAGCATTCAAACGGTAAAATTTCTCAACGAAATTTTCACACAATTATACTATCATGTTGTAGAACTCAAAATAATAATAAAATAAATATTTTCATATCAAATTTATGGTTCCGAAACTACTGTTCTGATTTCACTGAAAACTGGCTGTTACAGGGTGAATGTGACCATTCGGTCATACATTGAATGTGGAAATAGATGCATCACATAGGTTCATGGATGATGATACATGTACTCATTAATGGCCAGTTGTGGCCATTCATCTACCTAGCTTTCTTATAAATAAGCTATCATTTGTAAACTTAAAAAACTTTTGATCAATATATTTGTGAGATTATTTCTCTTTGTTCTTTACAAACATTTATCGAACTTATCAAGATTTTCATGTTATGGTGTTCACCAATCCGATCTTATCACTCCCCTTCTTTCTTTCAGGAATGTGGTAGTCAAACTTATACTTGTAGTTCTTATCTTTATATAGATAACAAGTCAAGGTTTTCTTCTTAATACTTTTGATTCTCTACCTTGTCTTATAGAAAATAGGTCGTGGTCTCTTATACTTACAATTCTTTTCTAGATATAGTTATTGGGTTGTGGTTCTATCTTTGTTTTTGAGCCTGTTTTAGTTGGTTGGGCCTCTAACTGTGTTCCTTTAACTCGAGTTCGGGTGTCGTTGTGTTCTTTGAGGTTCAATCGATTATAGGATATCATCAATACATATGAGGGAACTAATACTGGTAAGCAATCCAAGATGTAGATGTTGTTGAAAAAAATACAATTTGAAAATTGTTTTCTTGCACAATGAATTTTTTTTAAAATCGAGCCGATTTATGATATTTATAGCAATAACTTTTTCCTAAAAACACTTGTGCTTTGTATGAGATGGATCTTTAACGTTCCCAGCTTTCTACCAAATGACCTTGTTTATTATTCTTGTTCCACGAATCACTTCGAGTGTGGGCTTAAAGAATTTCAAATCAAACACAAAACAGAAAATAATTTTCTTACGTTTTGTAGGAAACTAAATCTCACTCTTCTATAGAAACCGATGGAATTGTTATTCCCAGAAAATAGAATGTATACTTAAAAATAAGTCCTCACTATTTTCGGGCAGAATAACAATATCTCAAAGTTGTGTGTATTTAGCCCGACCAATGCCATCTATTTATAGGGTGAGATAGAGGAACCCTAGTTGAATTATTAGAATATAAATAATACTTATTTAATAGAAAAATCAATCCCCTAGTTGAATTAGGAGAGAGGGGCGGCTAACCCTAGTTAAATACATTAGGTTTGTCGCATATATTATGACAGGTTTGGGCCTCTCATGTATCAGGTCCAATTATATGTGCTTCTTGGAATATTAACCCAACACTTTATAATTCAATTCAACCAAATACATGTTTTTATTTTTTCAAAAATAAATATTACTCAATTAATTTTATAATAATTTTCTTAACCCAATTCTAATTCTACCAAACTCATGGCAAATTTATCGTAAAAGAATCTATGAGAAAATACATTTAATTTCTACATTCAATGGATTCACAATAACCAACTAATTTAATTTCATTTTCGAACTTCAATTACTTACTTAAATAATAATTTGAAAAACTTAAATTAATTCTCAGTTCATTTCCATATTTAGTGAGAAACCACATTCACTTCTGAATGTAACTCATTTTTCTAACTTTATCATTTTTATCCATTGATCATTTGATTCTAAATATTCATTTCTGGTTTCAATGAGCTAGTGGATGAATCAATTGGACATATGTGATTAGGGTTCAAATGATTTATAATTAAATTCCAGCTTTTCACCTATTAATTATAAACTCATTTAGTCACGAAGTCATTCAACTATGATATCATGACTGAGCTCTCCCCAATTACATACCATTACGAAAGTTACTCGATCAATGCTTATCCAATGCCCTTGTCATAGTTTGTTACCATTATAGGATATCCTTAATATATTTGGGATAAATCATTTCTCCTAATATGATTCTATTTTATCTCATGATAATTATTACATTATCCTTTATGAAAAGTCAATTACAATCAAATAGTAATTAAGTCATTTATCACAAAGACAAATGACCTGTAGTCATGTTTACTTTTCATCTATCATGTAATGCCAATGAGAGGATATCATTTACTTATTTCTTGGGTTATTAATTCAACTATTGTGAATGACCCTACATGCTATAGAAGTTGTATACCCAATGCAGTAGCTTTTGATTCCTTATCTATTTGAACTTCGGCTTTTACTTACATAAAAGTATACGAGTCTCACATAAATAGTCCATCATCCACTTAAAATTGAGGTATGTCACACCATGAACGTCATATATGAATAAATCCATAAACAGATTCAGGATCTATTCTACTTGGGTCTTGCCCGATGTACTGTCAGTCTAGTCAGTCACATCTATGTCTATATGTTCTAGGAGTCATCCGCTCCAATGCTCAAGACAAAATATCTCCACATTTAGACTTGATAGATGACATATTAGTCTTTCAATCAGTTTGCTCATTTCTGATTAGACTAACGACATTTTAGATTCATCTAGTAATATAATTTATCATTTTATTTTACGATCCGAACACATAGTACCTATTAGTTAAACATTAGATAACCAGTGAGCTAATATTTGCTTCCATTTTGCTTTGCGTGCAGAAACTATTGAAAAAAATATATGAAGGGTATTCAGCCTTCGGACGTACTAACTTCCAGAGTGTGAATACTATAATAAAATAGAGAATTACGAGGCAGTATTCGCAAGTATACAGGTCGAGTTATAATATAGATTTTACAATGAAGTAGGTGAGTGCTCCGAGGATCATACCTAAGGGAGGCGAGTACTGAATCAATTTTAACCTAAACAATTAAAGATCTAATTAATACTCTTTAAAAAGTTATAGTACGAGAGTAAAATAAGAAGTATATTTAGGATTTGTAAACTACTAAAGTAAAATCACATAAACGAATTAAAACTGTAAGAGATAGAGATAAATAAAGTGAATCAAATCTAAATATGGGTGATCATCTCGCTTCGACAATCCCAATTAACTGTTGTCTCAAGTTCCTCGTCAACCAAGTAGTCGCTATCTTAGCAAGATCTGTAACGCCCTAATTTTTGGGATTTTTGAGATTGTGCTTGAATTTAATTTTTTCTTGTTTGGAGGTGTTAATGTATGTTTGAGTATGTTAGTGGGCCTTTAGAAAGCTTAGGCTTAAGTTAAAACCCGGTAGAAATTTTAGAATTTCAAACTTAAGAGGGAATGGGCCTTGACTAAGTGGGCTTTTAAAAACATATTGGTAATTTAAGACTCAAGATGGCCTGTGGTAAGATGGCAATGTAACACCACCTAGAATACAAGGGGGGCGTGTGGAAGTTATGCAGGAGCTAAGGTTCAAGTCTCATGGTAAGCAATGTGATGTTTTATTTTTAATGCATATACAAGGCATGTTGTGGACTCCAAGTGAAACTCTGATGGGAAGAGTTTGAGGTGCTCATGGGATTGAGTCAAGGAGGGATAAGGGGAGAAAATTTAGGAAATTTGAAAGGGAGGTAGGTGATGGCCGAATAGGGGTCTCTTGGGAAGCAATCGGCTAGGGTCCCTAGTGATAACATTTTCAGCATTTTGGGTTGAGTGTGTGTGCCGAATGCTTGTTGCCTACTCTTCAAGTTTTGTTTTGGGTCAATCTTTTGGGGGTTTGCTGAATAGGTATAGAGTTTTGAGAGCTCCTTCATTCCATCTTTTCCTTCTCTTTTCTTTGTTCAGAAAAGCCGAAAACAGTGTGCACATCTTAACTCTGCCGATTTCTCTCTTTTTGGCCGAACCTATTCTCTCATCTCTGTTCTTCTTTCTTTTCTTCTTTCTTCCTCTTCTTCTTCTCTTTAACAGTTGGATTGATCCCTCTAAAGCCTTCAGCCGATTGTTTCAATGGTGGAAATCGGAACTCTTCTTGGCCGATTACTACAAAAGCTGAAATCCCGAAACTTTAATAATCTCTTGTCATTTCCATCCTAGACCGAACCTTACTCACTTTTACTTTGAAAGCTGAAATCACAGTATCATCTCTTCTCTTCTTTTCTCCTCTGTTTTTCATTCAAAAACCCAAAACTCTCTTCTCAAAACCGAAATTCCCCTCATTTCTTGGTGTGTTGTTTAACCACTTAGATCAATCTTTTTCTCACGTTTTGAGTAGATATATGCTAGATCTGGATTAGGATGGAGTGAGGACTTGTCTTTGGGCAAGATAAAGTATTGGTAAGTACTCAAAACCCTTCATTCGTTAACTTACGATTCAAGAAAAACCAAAAACCCCCAGTTTTTTAGGGCAACTATCGATTTTGGCTATGACTTACATTAGTCTTCTCTTTCAATTTCTTATGTGCTAGAGTGGAGTAGGGGCTATAAATTGAGGAGTATTAAAGGCTAGGATTGTGGGAGCAAACTAGATCTAGATCTAGTTGTTGACTTCAGCAAAGGTAAGTAATTAAGGGCTTGGATAGTGTTGGCCGAGTATGGTAGGTTGTCAGTTTCATTGATTTTGTTGGATTTTAGTTAACAGTATGATCTAAACGACTGTAGGTTGATCGTTCGAAGGATTCTTGCATATCTCACAAATCAGGTGTGTAATCGACACCCACTAGTAGACTAGATCGGCAAAAGCCGAAAAGTTAAAATTTTGAAATTCTGGCATTTCGAGGGCTTGAGAGCGTGCAAGCACTCGTGGGTTGGTTTGAATTGGTGGAATCTATAATCGCAAATGGTAAGGATGATGTGTGCGCGATTTCGTGCACGTTGGTGGTTTTGGGTCTCGGAGGGCCAAATTTGGGCCCAATGGGCTTACGGGCCCATATGGGTGAAAACGAGCGGTAAGTGTATTCTAAAAACCTGAGTGACAAATATGATAAAATGAACATAAAATTTGGGCCTAGTGGGTCGTAATAGTTAGTGGACACCGTAGGGCCCATTAGGGGTTTTATGGCCCGATGACTCTGAATTAATAAAATGGGCTAAATAAGTTATTTAGATAACATTACGACTGTTAACAACTATAATGGGCATGGAATCTTAAAAACTGGCAAATTTACTGAAATACCCCTTTAAGGGTGGAAAATTACTGTTTTACCCCTAGGTGAAAAAAGACCATTTTATCCCTAGGGTTAAGTTGACTGATTTGCATGCTAAAATGTATCTGTTCTATGTATGCCATGTCATAGTATACTGTTGCATGGGATTGGGTTTTGATTGAGGAAGTGCTAAGTGGCATTGCCACGTTTACTGTTAGAGGTTTTGCCTCGTTTTACTGTTTAGTGGCTTGGCCACGTTATCTGATTAAGCAGCTAAGCTGCGATTGTAGTGTGTAGGGTTGGGTGGGTTGAGTTATTCCCCACATGGTGTGTAGGGCTGGTACGGGTGGTGTGTAGGGCTGGATTGGGCTGGGCTTTGCATTCATGCATAAATACTATTCTGTTACTGTAATGGGCCTAAGGCCCACACTGTTTTCTGAATAGGGCTAAGGCCCAGTAATTACTATTTTCTGAATAGGGCTAAGGCCTAGTTAACACTGTTTCCTGAACAGGGCTTCGGCCCAGTTAAGCTTGTACTGATCTGGACTCTGGTTGGATTGGCTTATACACTGAGTTTTCACAAACTCACCCCTTCCTTTTCATCTATGCAGGTGAGCCCCAACCTTAGAAGACTTGGAGCTGCGAGGGATTCGAAGTGGCCACGTGAACTGTTTTAATTCCAGTTTAAATTTTCCTAAAGTTTTTTTTATTCTAGTATTCTTTAATTTATAGGTTTAAATTTGTAATAAGGCCGCTCATTAATTATTTTGGTTCTATTTATTTAATTATTACTTGTTTAAACTTGATAGACTAAGGCTGCGCGGATTTTTATTCCAAAACTAATCAACTTTTTCAAAACATATCGTACGCAACAAATGGATAACCTAATGACAAGATAATGTCTTTTAAAGAAATAGACTCCAGCTGATAGTAGATAGGACTTTCATTAAATAACCTGTTTATTTTCTCAAAACTCTTAAAATGATTTTGCCAAACTTATTAATAAAAGAACGAGGTGTCATTCATCGTCCATGTAACACACCAGATCTGGCCATAACGTCTGGGTCGGGTTTAGGGTGTTACAAGATCTTCCAATCTTCCACTAACATAACGAGTCAATAACAGCTACTTATCTTCCGACCTTACAATCCAGACTAGTTTAGGGTAAAGGTGTTCACGAATGGGAAATACCAATTTTGGGTTAATTCCCACTTTGACGACTTCCCAGGGTTACCAGGCCAAGGGTTTGTTTCACATTTTTTCTTTCTCAAACAGTTAATCCATTGAGTAACCCTACAAAACAGTTAAAAAATCATGCCTCTACTCGCTAATCCCCAATAGAAGGAATAGTTCCTTATACCTTTCATAAATAACATGGAATAAATGGAAGAATTAATCATAAGGAATGGAGTGAAATAGAGAGTTTGAGAAAACCTGATTTATATTGATGAATAATATGAATCCACAGAAGTTGATCTCTTTTACAATCAGATCTCTTGAAGAAAACAAATAACTAAAACTACGAAAACTTAATAAAGAAATAAAACAATTCTTAAACCTAAAAAGGAAATCTAAGCTAATGGAATGCCCCTATAACGTGTGCCATAGAGGTTTATTTATAGCCTTCAGGTAGTCATCGTCCTTAGCCCTAGGGTAACTAACGTTCCCGAGCTTAAAGTTTAGTTGTGCAGACCAAAATACCCCTGCTTCATGTTTTATTCTCGTCACAGAGTCGAAGTTGCGACACACTAAGACTTGTGTCGCGACGTAGCAACCAGCATGTTCCTCTGTAGCCATCTTCAGAGGTATGCCATGACACCCTCAGCTTGTGTCACGACATTGAAGGCAATTTCTCACTTTCTCTATTCTGCTCTTTACGTTGCATCATCGGATCCCCATGTTGCAACATAGCATGTAATATTGACCCGAAAATCCTTCAACAGTCTCTTGCACACTCACTGTAGCAGCTCATTTTCAATAAAATTAAAACAGTAGTTTTGAGATCACAAATTTGATGAGTAAATTAGTATTTTATTATTATTATAATTTCTATGGGATGTTATTAAGGTAGTATTAAAATTGCAGAAAGAAACTTTGATGTTTGCATGATTAATTAGGTAAATAGGACTAAAACGTAAAATGTATAAAAGTTAAGTTCTAATAGCTAAAGGAGTCAAATAGCTATGGAACCTGAAATTAAAATACTTAAATGGTAATTAGACCATTTAAGTAGTAAGTGGATATACATGGCATGGTTTTATTGAAATTTTATGGTTTTAAAATATTAAATTAGTCATTTAGTAATTAAAAAGAAAATTAAATAACAAAAGATGAGAAAACATTGTCATCTTCATCTTTTGCTAATTAGAAAACCTAAAAACACCATTGGAGAAAAGGGGTATTCGGCCAAGCATCCTTGTGTTCATGGTATGTAATTTTGCCCCATTTTTAATGATTTTTATGTTTTTAAAGTCGTTTTAGCTTAAATTAGATAGCCTGGGGATTAATTTGAAAAACTGTTAAAAGTTGAAGGTGATGCCATGAAAGTTCTTGAATGATTTTTGGTGTTTAATTCTAGATTATGAATCTTTGTTGTTGAATAAACATGTTTTGTGAAGTGAGTTTTGATAAAATTTGCATTTAGGGATTGATTTATAAAAACGGTAAAATTTATGTTAAATTTATGAAATAAGGGTTTATTTGGGTTGATATAAGTCTCTAATAAACTTGGTTAGCTTGCATGGGGATTTAAATGTTTTGATTTCAATTTATGAGCTTAAGGACTAAACTGTGAAACACATGAACTACTCCAAAATCTTTCTTTTTCTGCGATCGTCAACCCGTTCGTGATCTAAATCAATAGTTTAATTCAATTTTTCATAAAAATAAATTATGGATTAAATTGATATATAGAAGTACTCAATTGAATGAAACTACTATTTTAGATCACGAATGGTTGACGATCGCAGAAAAGGAAAGATTTTGGGGTAGTTCATGTGTTTCGCAATTATACAATCTAGTCTGGTAAGTATATGCTTATTTTTAGTTGAATTGAATACCTCCTTAGTTATTAATCTTTGAATTCTATTAAGAACTATGTTTAAAGATAGAAGTATATTGTTATTTGGGCTTTGTGCCTAGCAGACTTTGTGCCAGTGTTATTCGGGCTTTGTGCCTAAAAGGCTTTGTGCCAGTGTTATTTAGGCTTTATGCCTAGCAAGCTTTGTGCCAGTGTTATTCAGGATTTGTGTCGGTGTATTAAAAGTTAACATCCATTTAGAAATTTATAGTTGATAACAAATGAGTCTATTATTGAACTTACTAAGCTCTTTTATGCTTATTAGTTTGATTTGATTTTTTAGGACTCTTGGAATCGTTGCTTTGAGTGGATTGACTCGAAAGCTCACACACTATCATCATCATCATCTCGGTAGTCATTTTGGCTCTTGTTATAGTTGGTTAAAGAGGCATGTATTAGGAAAAGTCCTTAGTAATACGATATTTTAGTGAATATGTAAATATTAAAACTTGATATGTTTATGCTTGTTGAAAAGCTATAAAAGTAACATATTTTTAATCCCATTCTTAATGCGTTTTTGGATGATTTATCATGAAAATTAGTGAATTTGATGCTCCTAATCCTTTAAATTCATGTTTCTATACTTAAGAGAGCATTTGGGAATGAAAGGAGCGAAAAACGAGCCAAAATCAGGCAAATAGAATTGTTTCCAAGATCTACACGGCCTGGGCATTTCCACATGGGCTGGCCACACGGGCTGGCCACATGCCCATGTGCCAGCCCATGTCGATATCACACCCTGCTTCCCAAATACGCTGAAAAACCCAATTTTTAGGCTTTCTGAGCATTCTAAAGTCTATAAATATCAATTAGAAGAATATCTGAGGGAGCACGTAGAGAAGATTGAAGAAAAGACTCGAAGAATACCATTGAAATCAACTCGGAAGTGGATTCCCTTCAAGATTGAAGATCTCCATTTAATTTCCTTCGAAGTTTTATTGAGTTTCTTTGTGTCTTGTTGTTATCCTAATTTTGAGATGTTTTCATTCCAGATTATGAACCAAATTCCCTAGATACCTAGGAAAGATGAAACCTATGATGAATTTTATTATTTGATTTCTTATTTACATGATAAATACTTTATTCTTATTCTCAATTATGTATGCTTATTTCATGTTTTAATATTTTTAGGATATTAATTTATGTTTAATATACTTATTTCAATAGAACAAAGTCCCTGTTTAAGAGTAGATCTAGCATAATTGAGTGGAGTTGCATGCAATCCTAGAAATAGGACAACATAAATCTACCGGATCAGAGTCAAATCTAATAGGATAATCTATATATCGATTTAATGTGACAATAGGGGTTTTAATTAGAAAGAGATTTCAATTAATCAACCTAGAGTTAGTTATTCTTACTCTCGAAAGAGATATTAACATAATTTAGGGTTTCTTACGGATCAAGACACAAGTGAATAAATCGTTTAATTTAGATTCAGAATAATGGGTAAAGTCTAAGTGGATTTTTCCTAGGTATTGTCTATCTCATTGATTATCATTGATTATTTTCCTATTTTATTCTCTGTTGTGTTCGTTGTTAAATTAGATTAGTAAATTTAGATTAAAAACAATCACTTCAATTTATCAGCTAAATAATAGAAAAATGGTAATTATTAGTACTTTTAGTCCTCGTGGATACGATATTCTCTATTCACCATAGCTATACTATTGTTCGATAGGTGCGCTTTCCTTTTTCGTAATTATGGTTAGTTTAGTGACCATCACTTTTTGATAGTGAATGGTATTTGAACTTGGTTGCATAACTAGGTAAACCTTTTTGGAACACTTATATGTAGTAAATGTACAAATCTTTTTGGTACAAAGTGTTAGTGCATGAATGCTTCAATTATGTGGTGTGTAGTAGCTTAGTAAGTAATGAGTTGTGATCCTTGATTTGTGATAGGTTTTTGACATGTTTAGATAAGATATGGTTGAATGCATTTGAGGTGCCTTGTTGACATATTGGTTGGATGAATTTATGGTCTATTGAATTGATTGTTTCATACATGTATTGGTATGTTTTGATGCCTTGAATGCGGGAACAAAATGCTTGTTGGTGCATGTTTGGGTTAGGGATGGAAATGGCTTGAATTTGGCCAATTTCATGTCCACATGGCCTGAGACATGCGCATGTGTCTCAGCCGTGTGTGACACACGGCCATGCGACACAACCGTGTGTTCTCTGTAGTTTTTAAAGTCATTCAAGTCAGACAATTACACGGCCTAGCACATGGCCTGGCACATGGGTGTGTAAGGTCATTTCGAGTGTTACATCGCCTGGCACACGGGCGTATATGGCTTGGCTATGTGACCCAAGTTACATGGGCATGGACATGGGCTGGGTCACAGCCGTGTGTCCCTATTTCGATTGTTACATAGCATAAGACACGGGCACGTGTCTCAGTCGTGTGAGTCACATGGCCTAGCCGTACGACCGTGTGACCCCTACAGTTCAATTTTTCTAATTTTTTTCTTAAATGTTCCAAATGTTTTTTATTTAGTCATGAATTGTTTCTAAAGTGCTTCTAAGGCTTGGAGGGCTCGATTAAAAGATGTTATGCATGTACATGAATGGTGATTGATATATTTATGTTGAAATTTGAAATGTATGTTTTAAAGTTACATTTTTATGGTAATGCTCCGTAACCCTATTTTGGTGATGAATATGGGTTAGGGGTGTTTCACTCAAAAAGTATGTTAGCTCTCCCTTAGGCATCATTCGGCCCTTAAGGTTAATAAAATACTTAATATGCACATTCTATTGAATGTAAACAAAACTAAAGAAACTAAATTAAAACATAACGAAAATGTTTGTATTCAAGCTCCTTAAATGTGAAAACTAGTTTAATCTACTACACCAAATTACGACAGATTAGGTATTAATGTAATTATGAATAATTTTATAAAACCAATTTGTTCGAAAAATAAAAGTGTGCAAATGAATATACTACACTTAGGGCACCAGATCCAACAGTCTCCCACTTGCCCTAGTTGAGTAGATGAGTCATATTTCACATTCACATGCTCTCCATGTTTTTCTTAAAACTCTTAGCTAGTAGAGTCTTGGTAAATGGGTTCGCAAGGTTTTCCTCTAATGTGACTTTGAGTACATTTGTGATTTTTTCTGCTGTTGCCTCCCTTATTATGTGATACTTTCTATTAATGTGTTTCGTCCTCTTTTGGCTTCTGGTTTCCTTAGTGATAGCTTTTTCCATACTAGCAAAAAATTCAAGATTCGTAAGGAACTTTTGAAGTCATATTACTTTTTTCGTAGCCTAAAAAACAACCATATATTCAGCTTCTATAGTAGATTTAGCAGTATAGGTCTACTTGACACTTCTCCTCACTATAGAATCGTCGCTTAGGATAGAGACATAGCCCGATATCAATTTCTTCAAATTCTGACATGTTTGGAAGTTAGAATCGGTATATCCGATAGAAGTAAGATCTCCTCTAGAATACATAAGCATATAATCTCTCATTCTTCAAAAATGTTTGAGTATTAGAATCGGTATATCCGATAGAAGTAAGATCTCCTCTAGAATACATAAGCATATAATCTCTCATTCTTCAAAAATGTTTGAGTATATGCTTAACTATTTTTTAATGTTTTAGACCGAGATTCACCTAATATCGACTCACCAACCCTACTATGAAACAAATACTAGATGTGTGCATAACATAGCATACATAAGACTTCTTACTACTAAAGCATAAGGTACCTTTCTCATGTTTTATATTTCTTTCGTTGCCTTAGAGCAGTCCTCCAAAGAAAGATAAAATCTAGAAACAAAAGGTTGAGTTCCCTTCTTTGAATCGGTCATTGAATAACATTCCAATATTCGGTCTATGTATGAAGCTTGTGCTTATGCTGTCACTTTATTCTTTCGAGCCCTTAGGGTACAAATACCTAGAAAAAAGAATTAGCTTTTCTCAAGTCCTTCATGCTAAATTGTTGAGTTAACTACAGTTTAATCGATAACAATGTCCCTACTTCATTTCCACTGAGTAGAATGTCATTGACATATAGAACAATAAATACCACATTTTCATCCTCAATACATTTATAAACATAAGGTTCATTTATATTTTTCTCAAATCCGAAAGTTTTGATCGCTTGATCAAATTTTTAATTCCATGAGCGAGATGTTTACTTAAGCCCATATATGGATTTATGATGTAACGCCTCAAATTTTTGTATTTTCGGCTTTTGTGTAGTTGTGGCATGAAAATTTTCTAAATCTGGTTCTGTAATAATTTGACATAAATAATTATCTGCTTTAGTGGATATGTGCTCTAGGTATGTTGGGGAGGTCCCAAGTTCAGGTCTAGACTTGGGCTAAATTTTGGTTTTTATTTAAATAAAGCCTTACCCTTGGTTAATAGGCTTAAAAATATTGATTTGTAAAAGCATATCAGAATGGGCCTACTGGTCTAGTGGATAAGTGATATGTTAAGTGGTGGAGGTCTTGGGTTCGAGTCTTGCGGAGGCATTATTTTTACTGCTAATGCCATGTGAGTGGTTGCGTTGGACTGGAATACTGATGGTGGAGTGTTTAGTGGAGTGAATCAAGGGCATGGGGAGTTATCCAAATTTTTTGCACACTTTCCCTTTATCAAATTTTCTCTGCAAAATTTCTCTTATCTACATTCTTTTCTTTTGCTTCGAGCTGAAACCCTCTTTTTTTGATGTTATTTACCCTCTATATTATCATTAGTTTTTACCCTTCTTCATCGTCATTACTTATCTCTGCGGTTGGTGCATTTTCGGTAAGTATAGGGGTGCATTCTGTTTCGTTTTAGTGAGTGATCAAGTTTTTAATAGGTTGTTTTCTGTTTAGGAGACATTCAAGTTTCTATGGACTGTTAAACGGCGCTTTAAATCAGCAAAGAACCATCGTTTTTCATTAGAGGTAAAGATTGTCGTTACTTTTGGGATTTATTCGTTCTAACAACTCAAATCAAATGACTTAAAAATGGACTTATGATTGTCGAATATAGGTTTGGAAGGGCTTAGGAGTGCTTAGGCATCGAAAACAAACCAGGTGTGTACTTTGATTGCACAGAAAATGGGTTTTGGCGAAAGCTAAAAAGCCTACTATCGATGCCACATGGGCGCGTGGACTGTCCGTGTGGAGGCCATGTGGCGAGACACGGCCGTGTGATCGACCAACTAGGCCGTGTGATCGACCAAGTAGGTCGTGTGCACTCGACACAAGCGTGACGAACACGGTCGTGTGAGGCTGGCAAGGCCGTGTATGAGACACGGGCTCAGCCAATTGGGCCGTGTGAACCACACGGGTGACCACACAGGCATGTGGGATTTTAGGCCAGGCCGTGTAATCCACACAGCCAAGGCCAATTTGAGCCGTGTGGGCCACACGGGCAGGCCACATGGGCGTGTGAGCCCATTTTTCTAAATTGTTCTGGAAGGTTTCACGGGTTGCCCAAGTCGACTGTGACCTGTCTAGGGTTGGTAAGCATTATTTAGATCCCTATTCTGTGATGTGATAATGAGATGTATGTGATAGCATGTTATAACTAGCATGTGTACTGATTCTATTCTAATATGTCTGTATAATCTATTTATCTGCATAATAGCATGCCACGATTATATGATGCATTGCATTGGGGTGGGATTATTTGATAAAGAGAAGGAAGTATTTGAAAGGCTTTTAGCCTGTTATCTGGCAGCTATGCTGCATATATCTGTTATGTGTTATTTTACAGTACCTTATGGTGTGTAGGGTTAGATGGGTTGATTTTATCTACATACCTGGTGTGTAGGGCTGAGTAGGTTGATTTTAACCCTACATGGTGTGTAGGGTTAGACGGAGATGGTGTGCAGGGTTGGTGGGCATGTTTTTGTTCTGATCTGATATGCATGCGTTATCTGTATGGGCTAAGGCCCAAATATAGCTGATTCTATTCTGAATGGGCTAAGGCCCACACCGTTTCTGTTAAAAGCTCGGTCCCAAACTATGACTATACTGTGGGGATGTACACATTGAGTTTGCAAAAACTCACCCTTTTATTGTTTTATCTGTCAGGTAATCCCCAACAGTAGATGGATCGATGCAGCAGAAGGCTCGACGGTGACCACTACTGGATACATTTTGATTTCACGATTTTACAGTTTACATTCTGATTTATTTCTGGAAATTTTTATGTAAAGTGGACTTTGGGACTTTTTTGTTTACTTTGGGATTTTGAACTGTTTTATGATGTATAACTGCGACACCATGAAACCTAGTTTTCTAAAATTAATTAAGAGCTTCCGCATAAAATAGAAAGGTTTAAGCAAATAAGTTAGTTCGCGATTTTAAGACCTAAGTAAAGATAACAACTAGAATGATTTATAACTTGTCAAGGCATTTTCAAAAACACTATCATGTGACGTCGCCAGATTCGGTCATAACGTCTAGGCCGGGTTTGGAGTGTTACATATGAAGTTTGTAAACTTTATGCTCATTTTCTTTAGCTATATATCTAATGGGTTGTATCATATAGATGCTCTCTTCAAGATAGTTGTTCAAGAATGTTGTCTTGACATCTATTTTCTAAGCTTCTTGACAGTGTTATTACAACATTTACCAGGTGATTATCTTCTTTGATTTTGAGATATCTTTAGTTAATAATTGTATATATTACAATATCAATGGGAGTAAGAATAGTCTCGATCAATGCCCCAATAATGATTTTGAGATTATGAGAATTCATAAGATTCTATACATTTCAACAGTGGGAAATCAAATGTATGTTCAAGCTTGAACGCATTTGGATATTGAGTATATTGTTGGGATGTTGTAAAAATATTTGAGCAATTCAGGTATTGATCACTGGAAAGAAACCAAACCATTCATACATTATATTCAGAAAACAAAACATTACTTGCTCACATACCAGAGGTTTGATAAGTTAGATATTGCCAGGTATACAGACTCTAATTTTATGGAATATGGATGTAAAATTTTGTCACTAATATGCAAGTTATGACAATAAATTGCAGTCTTTTATTCTAATAACAACAAGAGCACATCAAAGTTAAAGTACATAGACTTTAAAATCCTAGTTGTTAAAGAAAGACTTCAAAGTGGTCAGGTGTCTATAAAGCATACTGCAACAAACTCCATATTTACGGATCGGCTTACTAAAGGACTACCACCCGAGGTTTTTTATGAGAAAACAACTCACATGGGTGTAACGTCATTACTGTTTATCTAGTTTTAGTGGGAGTTTGTAATTTTAAAAGTTTTTTGTTATAAACACATTTTTGTTATTTTAGTTTGCAATTTTTAATTTTATTTTCTACATAAATAAGGTTTATTTGGTTTATTTACAATTTGATTTTAGTAAAGTTAGATTTCACTAATGTTTTCATGCCCCAAAATGTGGGGTAATTTTTTAGGATTAAATTGATAAATGTAGAAATTAATTTATATCATACTTAAGAATGTAATTGGGCCTCTGTCTGGGACTGGTTTGTTAAGAACTTCTGAAAAACCCTAAACCCAAATTTTCCTTCTCATCTTTTTCTCCTTGCGCCACCTATACATGTGCCAAAAAACCTAGTGCTGAAACCATAGCTATTTAAACCTACTTATGCTTGGTCATCCCTCTATTTTCTTTTCCCTTGTTTTTTGTTGCCACCTTAACCTTAGTTTTTTTATTTTTCCTTTGTTTTCTCTTCCTTTCCTCTTTTCTATCCCACTTTTCCTAACTACCACGCATTGCACCCCTTGAGCCATCTATTTTCTCTTTTCTCCCTAGTTGTTGCCATATTCTCCACCATCCTTGGACTACCGTTTCACTTCTTTTTGCCAAATCACCCCTCTTACATTCGAACCCTAGTTGTGCTTAGGACAAACAAAAATTGCTTTTGTTTCCCATTTGCTATCGATCAGTAAGTGAAA
This sequence comes from Gossypium stocksii, assembly GCA_020496765.1. Lineage (NCBI taxonomy): Eukaryota > Viridiplantae > Streptophyta > Magnoliopsida > Malvales > Malvaceae > Gossypium > Gossypium stocksii. The sequence goes on along the minus strand of CM035631.1, from coordinate 17,321,845 downwards.
CCTTTAGTATTGGTTACACTACGATTTTAGATTCTTAACGGGGTTGTGATTTACTCTCTTTTGATTTCTTTAACCGATTCCTTCTTGATTTTTTCCCAAAACCTTTGTTGTCGATTTCTAACATGTGTATTTTATGTGTGGTTATCATTTGGAGGGCCAGATCTAAGTAAACCCGATTAGATCTGAACTTAAGAGGTGTCGCTTAGGCGTGTGGATGAAGGTGTGTGTGTCCTAATTGTGATGTGGTGTGTGTGTATGTGGCCTTTAGTTGAATGTATGGGTACATTGAGTATGCTTACTTGCTGATTTTATTTATTATTACTAAAGAAATTCAATTTGTGAGTCTGAAAACCTAGAAATGTCAGATTTGAAAGAGGTATGTCCTTTGTTAAGTTGCTGAAAAATTATGAATGTTGTTTGGTTGGAAACTCGATTTGTGTCGTAAGTTTAGATGTAGTATGCTGCCATTTTCTGATTCATTATTGTTGAGTATGTGGTTGATATTGTTTTAGCGTTAATTCTATAAATTTTACTGATAAATGCTTACTGTATTACTTAAACAACAAATTATTACAACTCGCATGATAATAGCATGTTAACACTATTACTGTTACTATTTTTTATATTGATAACATGTCATTCTGTTGTATTGGGATTGGGTTATTGAACAAGGAAGTATAGGCTTTAATAGTTGGATCAACCCACAGATCAAATATACTGATTTACTGGTGGCACTGCTACAAATACTGTTGTTAGAATTAAGTTACCTGAATTCTTATTTAAATAAAATACGATGGAAAATACAATAAAAGTAACATCCAAATAGAACTAGACTTCTTTTATTTTATTTTAGAATAAGGTTTTTTAAACCTTATTAAACTCCATCTTTTTTATATTAATTAGGATAAGGTGTTTCAATCCTACTAGAATATGGCTTTACAAGCCTATAAATAGACATAGTCTATTCCTCTTGTATTCATTCGAATTCAACATAGTGAATTTTCTTCTCCTCTGCCCATGGTTTTTTCTCGAAAGGGTTTCTACGTAAAATCTGTGTGTTCTTTATTTTTTTATTTTTTGCGATATATTGTCATTATCGATATTATATATTTTCACAATTTGGTATCCGAGCTTCCGGGTTTTTTCATCTCGATCATGGTAATGGCGTCTTTGAAGTATGAAATTCCGCTGTTAGATCACAACACCAGATTTACGTTGTGGCAGATTAAGATGCAGGCAGTTCTTGCGTAGATGAATCTAGAGGAAGCCCTGCTAGGAATGGATAAGATACCTTCAACATTAACGGATGAAGAGAAGAAGCGTAAGGATCGAAAGGCATTAACACAGTTACATCTGCATTTGTCTAATGAAATTTTGCAAGATGTAATGAAGGAGAGACCGCCGCTAGATTATGGAAAAGGATAGAACAAATATGCATGTCGAAAACTCTAACCAGTAAGCTGCATATGAAACAATGTCTTTATGCTCATCGTTTGGAGGAAGGTGCATCTGTGCATGAACACTTAACAGTGTTTAAAGAAATTCTCTCAAACTTGGAAGCCATGAAGGTTCAGTATGATAAGGAAGATTTAGGGTTGATTCTACTTTGTTCGTTGCCTCCGTCTTATTCAACCTTTAGAGACACGATTTTATGTAGCCGCGAGTCTCTCACAGTTAATGAGGTTTATGATTCTTTAACCTCGTATGATAAGATGAAACATCTTGTGGTTAAAACTGACTCTCAGGGTGAGGGTATTATTGTTTATGAAAGACAAGATCGGAATGTTGATGATAATCGTAGAAGGACACAAGAATGGAATCCTCGCGGTAAATCTAAGGGTAGATCGAAGTCTTCAAACAGAGGTAAAACTTGTAACTTCTACAAGAAGAAAGGGCACATTAAATCTGAGTGCTATAAGCTACAGAATAAGATTAAAAGGGAGGTTGCGAATCAAAAGGGAAAACAACCAGAAAATCCCAGTGAAGCTGATGTTGTAGAAGACTACAGCGATGGTGAACTTCTAGTCGCTTCAGTCATCAATTCTAAAGTGAGCGATGAGTAGATCCTTAATTCGGGCTGCACCTTCCACACGAGTCCCAATAGAGATTGGTTTACGAAACATTGTCTGAAGGTGTTGTTTTGATGGGAAATAATGCTCCGTGTACAATCGTAGGTGTTGGAATGATTAAAGTTAAGATGTTTGATGGAGTTGTCAGAATACTTAGTGACGTACGACATGTTCCAGAATTGAAAAGAAATTTAATTTTGTTAAGTACTCTTGATTCAGAAGGGTACAAATACACAGCTGAAAGTGGGGTTTTGAAGATTTCTAAAGGTTCCCTCGTTGTGATGAAAGGGCAAAGAAAGACTGCCAAGTTATATGTTCTGCAATGTTCTACTGTTACTAGCGATGCAGTTGCCACTTCCTCTTCCTTGTCAGATGATGATATTACTAAACTTTGGCATATGCGCCTAGGGCATATGAGTGAGAATGGTATGGCAAAATTGAGCAAAAGGGGACTTCTTGATGGGCAAGGAATTTGCAAACTAAAGTTCTATGAACACTGCATTTTTTGGAAGGAAAAGAGAGTTCGATTCACCAGAGGAATGCATAACACGAAGGAAACTTGGAGTATATTCATTCTGATCTGTGGGGGCCATCCAGAGTGCCTTTGAGAGGTGGAGCTAATTATATGCTAACTTTTATTGATGATTTTTTCAAAAAAGTTTGGGCGTTCTTCTTAAAGCAAAAAAGCGATGTGTTTTCCGCATTTAAGTCTTGGAAAACTATGATTGAAAAATAGACAGGAAACAAATAAAACATCTCCGCATAGACAATGACTTAGATTTCTGTTCTGATGAGTTTAATGAACTGTGCAAGTCAGAAGGGATTGTGAGACACTTGATAGTTCATCATACTCTAGAGCAAAATGGTGTTGCAGAATGAATGAATAGAATGATCATGGAGAAGGTTCGATGTATGTTGTCAAATGCCAACTTATCAAAGTCATTTTGGGCCAAAACGGCCTCTACTATATGTTTTTTGATCAATAGATCTCCATCCATTGCCATTGAGAAAAAGACTCCACAAGAGGTATGGTCTAGTAATCCTGCTAATTATTCTGATTTAAAGATCTTTGGGTGTTCTGCGTATACTCATGTTGATAATGGAAAATTAGAACGGAGATCCATTAAATGTGTTTTTCTTGGTTATAAAGCTGGTGTAAAAGGGTAAGTTATGGTGTCCTGAAAATAGAAAAGTTGTGATTAGCAGAGATGTTATTTTTTATGAAACTTTTATGCTACCTAACTTATCTCTTAAAGACTCTTCCAATAAAGAAAATCAAAAACAGGTAGAGCATCAGATTAATACAGAATCTATAACAGAGTCGACTTCTCAAGCCAGTACAAAAATTGAGAATAGAGTTATTTTTCACCATAATACTCTATAGCTAAAAACAGAGCTAGAAGAGAAATTAAACCTCCAAAGAAGTATGCCAAGGCTGATCTAGTTACTTATGCTTTAAATGTAGCTAAAGATATATATGTAAATCAAGAGCCATCTAATTATTCTGAGGCGGTTAGTTGTAATGACTCAGAAAAGTGGATGTTTGCTATGCAAGAGGAGATAGAATCACTCCACAAAAACAAAACATGGGATCTTGTAAAACTTCTTAAAGGTAAAAAGGCTGTTCGTTGTAAATAGGTGTATGAAAAGAAAGAAGGGACTCCAGGAGTTGAAGAACCCAGATATCAAGCAAAGTTTTTTGCAAAGGGTTACAGTCAAATTCCAGGAGTGGACTTCACAGATGTGTTCTCCCCAATTGTGAAGCATAGTTCGATTCGAGCTTTGCTTGGTATTGTGGCCATGCATGATTTGGAGCTTGAGCAGTTAGATGTTAAAACTGCATTTTTGCATGGAGAACTTGAGGAGGATATTTTCATGCAACAACCAGAGGGTTTTATAGTCTCAGAAAAAGAGGACTATGTTTGCTTGCTGAAAAAGTCCCTTTATGGTTTGAAACAGTCACCAAGACAGTGGTACAAGAGGTTTGATTCATTTATGACTTCTCATGATTTCAAAAGAAGTAGTTTTGACAGTTGTGTTTACTATAAGAAAAACAATGATGGTTCTTTTGTATATCTACTCCTTTATGTTGATGACATCTTGATAATAGCAAAAGATAAAGGAGAGATAAGAAAAGTTAAAGCCCAACTAAGTGAAGAATTTGAGATGAAAGATTTGGGACCAGCAAAAAAGATACTTGGTATGGAAATTCTCAGGGATAGAAAAAAATAAATTATACCTAAGTCAGAAAGGGAACATTGAGAAAGTTCTTTGCAGGTTCAATATGCAGAGTGTTAAGCCTGTTAGTACTCCTTTAGCAGCTCATTTTAGACTTTCATTAGCTTTGTCTCCACAATCAAATGATGAGATTGAGTACATGTCACATGTTCCACACTCTAGTGTAGTGGGATCTCTCATGTATGCTATGGTTTATTCACGTCCAAATTTATCATATGCAGTCAGTGCAGTTAGCAGATACATGGCGAATCCCGATAAAGAACACTGGAAAGCAATTCAGTGGATTTTAAGATACTTACGAGGTACTACTGATGTTTGCCTACAGTTTGGAAGAACTAGAGATGGAGTCATTGGGTATGTTGATGCTGATTTTGCTAGAGACCTTGATAGAAGAAGATCTCTCACAGGTTATCTCTTTACAATTAGAGGTTGTGCAATCAGTTGGAAAGCCACTTTGCAAACTACAGCTGCTTTGTCTACCCGTGAAGCTGAGTACAGAGCGATTATTGAGGCTTGTAAAGAAGCTATTTGGTTAAAGGGACTATTTAGTTTACTCAATGAAGACCTTCAAATCAGTACAGTATTTTGTGACAGTCAAAGTGCTATCTTCCTTACAAAAGATCAAATGTTTCATAAGAGAACAAAACATATTGATGTTCGGTATCATTTTGTTCGTGATATTATTGCTCGTGGTGATATTGTTGTGAGCAAAATTAGTACTCATGAAAATCCTGCAGATATGATGACTAAGTCACTTCCTATAACCAAGTTTGAACACTGCTTAGACTTGGTTAGTGTTCATTGTTGAAGTTAAACCCTTAACGGGTTTTGTGGAAGAGGTGGAGAACTTGTTTGTTGAAAGTTCGCGATGAAGAACTTGTTCATTGAGAATTCGTGTCAAGGTGGAGATTGTTAGAATTAAGTGACCCGAATTCTTATTTAAATAAAATACAATGGAAAATAAAATAAAAGTAATATCTAAGTAGAACTAGACTTCTTTTATTTTATTTTAGAATAAGGTTTTTTAAACCTTATTAAACTCCATCTTTTTTATATTGATTAGGACAAGGTGTTTCAATCCTACTAGAATATGGCTTTACAAGCCTATAAATAGACATAGTCTATTCCTCTTGTATTCATTCGAATTCAGTCTATTCCTCTTGTATTCATTCGAATTCGACATAGTGAATTTTCTTCTCCTCTGCCCGTGGTTTTTTCCCGAAAGGGTTTCCACGTAAAATCTGTGTGTTCTTTTTTTTATTTTTTGCGATATATTGTCATTACCGATATTATATATTTTCACAACTGTTTTGGTGTGTAAGGATGGACGAGTTCTGGGGAACTCTTATTGTGGTGTGTAGGGTTGGATTGGGTAGTGTACTACACTATCGTTCATAAGTATGTTGATAGTTACTGTGTTTTTTGTGAATATTGTAATACTAATATGTATTGTATAGTGCATGCTTGTATGATATTAGTTACTACTTATTATGATTACTGCTCACATGTTTAGGCCACACTGAGTTTTATAGCTCATCCTTTAGTTTTTCCATCCTTCCAGATAACTTGTGTGATTAGGGCTTCAACTCAGCATTCGGAGCACTTTCGTCAAATTTTGCCTTTAAAACATATTTCTAAACTATTTTATAAATTCTATTTGGATTTTGTTTTGTTAAACGAAGTGTGGCATGGTATTATGGGTGTTTTATTTGGGGTTTAGCATTACTCTTTTTTTTTTTTATATCAAACTTGAATTTGGCTAAGGGCTTTAAGATTATCAAATGAGTTTAAAATGGTCCAATTAAGATTTTTCTAACAACTTTGAAACTAAAATTAAATGGAAGAAATAACTAATATAAATTGATTTTTTCATAAAACGGTTAAATCGATACGTGTTTTTGAAATTGAAATGAAATTGTTTTCTAATAAGCGATTTTCACCAGTTCTAGAATAAAATATCGATACCCTGGAATTAAGTATTGATACTAGAGCGAATAAATATTTTCAAATCAAATAGAATGCCAAATTGGCATCGATACCCATAAACCGTATCGATGCCTACTGATAACGTTTTGTTTTAAAATTCTAAAATTGAAAGAATGCCTAAATCGTATCGATTCCTTAACAAATATTGATACTTTTCTATAAGTAACACTTTCTTTTATGAAAATTTGAAACTTTTGTTCCTATTCCTTTTTATTGAAAATGATTATTTTTACTAGGCCATTTCGATGGCTAATGTGACCTTCATAATTTGGCCATAACGTCTGGGTCGGGTTGGGAAAATTACAAAAATTAAAGAGGACCAATTGAAAATAGACATGTTTAGATCACATTGCATGTAATTTTCATACTACATATTCATACTTGATTTATGTTATTTGGTTATGTTAATATATATGGTCAGGGATGGATTTAGTTATGATATATGTAATGAAAGTCACATTGGTTCTATGTTAACATAATTAATGGATGAGATTGTTTGGAATATCTTTTCAATATGATAAAAAAGTAGTGAGATCATACGGTTATATAATGACTTGTAATTATAAGGTAGTCATTATATGTGTGTGTATGGTCCAAGTGGGAGAATGTTGGATATTATGGACATCACATATTTATAATAAGATGGCTACATGTTATTATTTACTATCATAAAATGTTAGTTCAAATTAAAAGTGATTTAATTTGGTTAAAGTTTATTGAGTTTCAGTTATTAAATAAAGTGTGGGTCAAATAAGTGTAGATATTCTAGTAACTAATTTCTAATTGATGATGGGCTAATTTCTAATAAAGTGTGGGTCAAATAAGGTAATCACCCCATCCTCAGAAAAGAAAGAGTCACCTTCTCTAAATTACTTGTATGTTAATTTAGAAGATCAAAACTACAAAACTCGAAAATTTCAAGATATCATTAGATTCAGGTACACTTCTACATCTAGTTTTGTTTTGTACTTGTTCTTACTAATCTAACATGACAGATCTTGGTTTACAATTCTAAATTTATATTAGAGTTTTACGATTCTAACACAAAAATGTTATTCATAAAGTCTTTTATGCTTTTTAGTAGTGTACGGCATGCATTTAGGCATTGAGTTTTGATATTTGAGTAATCTCTTTTAGACTTGACGTTGATTTTGTTATTTGGAACGTATTAATGACATGTGGTAACTTTGGACACTCCTATATTGACTTTATGTTGAAGATTTTATTAGTATGCAATATGTTTTAGCTTTTCATTTTATGCTTTAAACTTGTTTTGACAGTAAAAGTACTATAGAGGCCCTTGTACTAGGAGGTGTATTGCATTTTACCCCATCTATTAAAAAAGGGGGCAAATTATCCTTTGTATATTAGAAATGTACAAAATGGTCATTATGTTAAAATTCCATCCATATGTGTTGTTGAGTGATGATTTGGCTTTTTTTTTTCAATTTTTATTATGTAAGTGACCTAGAATTAAAGGATGATTAGGATTAGATAAGTACCATGGAAGCCCCAATTTAGGAGTTGAGTTGCATTTTACCCTATCTACTTAAAAATGGGCATATTACCCCCCATGTAAGTTAGATAATAGAACAAACTAGTCCTTCTATTAAAAAAATTATCCATTTTTACTGTTAAATGTTGATGCTTTTGATAAAGAAACTAGATACACCACGTATACCTCATTCTAATGTGAAAATATTTTAAAATTTAAAAAATCCTTAAAATAAATATTTTTAATAATTATAAAAGAAATTACAAAAAGTTATTTAAAATGATTAAGAATTATAAGAAATTATAAATAATTATTAAAATTTTAAAAATTATATATATACATTAGCATGTTTAAAGAATTCAAATATATCCACATGCATCTTCTTAATCTAGTTGATATTTTTTGTTAATCAAGTTTACTAATCCTATTTTGTTACTTTCTTATTATTCTTATTATTTTTTAAATAATTTTCTGTAATTATGTACACTTTTTTATAATTATTTAAGAAACAATTCACGGATATTTTTTCACACTTAAACCAGGGCAATCATTTGTTCATGTTCATTTTAGACATTGCTTTAAATAATTTTTAATAATTTAAAATATATAATTTTTTATAAATTTTAATAACGCCTTTATAATTATTTATTTTTGAGTTTTTTTTAATTTTTAAATATTTGCTTATGTGGTAAAATATGCTACATAAACATAAGGTACATATGACGCACCATGTATCACTATCTAGTTGCTTCGTCAGTCACGTCATCACTCAAAAGTATAAATGGATGAATTTTTTAATAGAAGGACCAGTTTGCTTTTTATCTAAAATATATAGACTAATTTGCATTTTTTAGTAGAAGGGAGAAAATGCAATCCAATTCTTAGTACGAAGGGATCCCTAGTAGATTTACCTACTCTTACTCATCCTTTAATTCCACATCACTTACATAAAAAAGAATCCATATTGTCACTTAACAACACATAAGGATAGAATTTTTTACTAAAAGGCCAATTTGGATTACTGTCTAACGTACAAAGGTTAATTTACCCATTTTTTAAGTAGAGGGAGCAAAATGTAGTCTACCTCTTACGGTCAAGGGCCTAAATCTAACTGCAGCCCCTGATACTAGTACAGGGATACCAAATTTGCTTGCATAACATTTGTATTATGTTTAACATGCTTAGGAATGTTTAGAGACAATATTTCTTGATTTAAAGTGTTAATTTCTCATATTTTTGGGTTTATGTCATGTCTTAAGACAAGAAGAACAAAATTGTTTGTGCATGTATCCCCAGATGCATGTCTCAACATATATCATGTTCATCTTGAGACATAAGGTACAATATTTTAATATATGGATCTTGATGCATCGCGAAGCTAACTAAAAATTTAAATAAAGCAAGTTCACCTATCAATTAGTAGTATAGCTACGGTGAGCAAAGATATCGTTCCTATGAAGGCTAAGACTAAAAGTACTAGTAATTATCATCTTTATATTATTTAATCTAATAATTTGAATGATTGATTAAAAACTAAAATTAACTAAATTAATTAACTAACAAACATGACAAAGAACAAAATAGGAAAATAATCGATTGATAACCAAGAAGTGAAATAATACACAGGAAAGAATTCGCCTAGATTTCATCTGTCAATATTAATTTAAATTACACAATTTCTTTACTGAGTATCTTGACCAGTAGAAATCCCTAAATTATGCAAATATCTCTTTCGAACATAAGAGCAACTAAATCTAGGTTGATTAATTGAAATTTCCTTCTAATTAAACCCATTTTATCGCATTAACTCGTGCTATAGATTCCCTTATTAGATTTGACTCTAATGCGATAGATTTATGTCATCCTATTTCTAAGATTGCACGCAACTCCAATCAACTATGCAAGATCTACTTTTAAACAAAATCTATTCAACCACCAATTTAAGCACATCAAACATAGATTAATAATCTAGAAATATCAAACCAAGAATTAAGCACACATAATTGAGAACAAGAACTAAATATTTATTGCGTAAAATAAAGATCAAACAACATAATCCATCGTAGGGTTCATCTCCCCTAGGTACTTAGAAAATTAATTTTTGCTTGAAATTAAAAACATCTAAGATACAGTTAAACCGAAAGAAACAAAGAAACTCATGATAATTTGGAGGACTTTTGGGAGTGTGACGGTGGCGAAGATAGAGCGGCAATTAGGGTTTGGGTTTGGGTTTGGTGAAATGGGGTAGACAAAAGAATAAAATAAAATAAAAACCTATCTTTAAAAGAGGGTACATGACCATGTGCCAAGTCATATAGGCCACATAGTCGTGTGGCCAGGTCGTGTATCTCTCTGACATTGAAATAAATTTAGTCAACATCTCTTCCAGATTCGACTTCTTTTTTTGCTGATAACGTTGATGAAAACTTAGAGGGGTTTATGACCTTTGATTTCCTTGACCAGCCCAAGAAAAAAAAATCCAAATCGTCATTTAACAACACATAAAGATGGATTTTTTTAAAGAAAGGTCAATTTGGACTTTTTTCTAACGTACAAGGGTTAATTTGCTCATTTTTTAAGTAGAGGGGGCAAAATGCAGCCTGCCTCCTACTGTCACGGGGCTAGAACTAATTGCAGCCCCTGACACTAGTACAAGGATACCAAATTTGCTTGCATAACTTTTGTATATTATTTAACATGCTTAGGAATGTTTAGAGATGAGATTTCTTGATCTAAAATGTTAATTTCTCATATTTTTGGGTTTATGTCATGTCTCAAGACAAGAAGAACAAAATTGTTTGAGCATGCTTTCCCAGGTGCATGTCTCAAGACATATCATGTTCGTCTCGAGACATAAGGTGCACTGTTTTAATATATGGATCCTGGTGCATCACAAAATTAACTAAAAATTTGAATAAAGCAAGTTCACCTATCAGTTAGTAGTATAACTACGATGAGCAAATATATCGTTCCCACGAAGACTAAAAGTACTAGTAATTACCATTTTTTTAATTATTTAACCTAATAATTTGAATGATTGACTAAAAACTAAAATTAACTACATTTTAACTAATGAACACAGTAAAGAACAAAACAGGAAAATAATCGATTGATAACTAAGAAGCGAAACAATACCCAGGAAAGAATCTGCTTAGATTTCATATGTCACTATCATTTTAAATTATATTATTTCTTTACTTAGTATCTTGACCCATAGAAATCCCTAAATTATGGAAATATCTCTTTTAAGCATAAGAACAATTGAATCTAGGTTGATTAATTGAAATTTCTTTGTAATTAAAACCATTATTATTGCATTAACTCGTGCTATGGATTTTCCTATTAGATTTGACTCTAATGCAGTAAATTTATGTTGTCCTATTTCTAGGATTGCATGCAACTCCACTCAACAATGCAATATCTACTCTTAAATAAGGTCTATTCTACGATCAATTTAAGCACATCAAACATTGATTAATAATCTAGAAATATCAAACCAAGAATTAAGCACACATAATTGAGAATAAGAATTAAGTATTTATTTCATAAAATAAAGATTAAACGACATAATCCATCATAGGGTTCATCTCCCTTAGATACTTAGAAAATTAATTTTTGCTTGAAAATAAAAACATCTAAGATACAGTTAAACCGAAAGAAACAAAGAAACTCACGATAACTTCTTAAGAAACAAACTAGGAATTTTCAATCTTGACAGAAATCTGCTTTAATGGTGTTTTTCGAGTTTTTTTCTTGAATATTCTCTTATGGCTTCTTATTTTTGTCATATATATGGTTTAGAATGCCCAAAAAACCTAAAGATTTTAATTTCCATTGTTCAGTACACAATTCTGTGAAATCGACACAGCCTACCACTCACCCATGTGGTTCACATGGCCATATGGAATGGTTCAGCCCGTGTGGCTTCTGCAACTTGCTCTAACACTTTGTTTTTCGCTCCTTTTGCTCCCAAGTGCTCTATTGAGTATTAAAACATGAATTTAAAAAATTAAGAGGTTAAAATTCACAATTAACATTGAATCATCATCCAGGAACGCATTAAGAATGAGGTTAAAACATGTTAGTTTTAGCACTAATCAAACCCATTGTCTTAAGACATAAAACATAAAAGTTAAAATCCTAAAATATGGGAAGCATGTCTCAAGACATAACCTGACATGTCTCAAGACATGGCACTATATTTTGATATTTTTTCCTAGAAATCGTAACCTAGTTCTTATTTGATCGTATTTGACCTAAGAACATCATATGTAGGCCATCTAAGTTAGATACTCACTCGCATTGATTGTAAGCATCCAATGCAATGGCTAACTTTTCTTGACGGTGACATTTTTTGTCTGGGCAACATGTTTTCTTGTTGGTATATGGTTCAACATGCTATACCAATAGATTTTTAGGTATTTACTGACGGATGTTTGACTATTAGTAAATGACTTTTTTGTAGTGTTGTGTGAAATTCATAATTGTATCAATATGATTTTTTCTATGCTCATTTTGAGTTACTTCAGTGATAGATGCATGCTTTATATTTGATCGTCTTCTAGATCTGATGTATGGTTTTGCATAAATATACTATGCATAGTATTTTAGGGCCTATTTATATGCTGTTGAAGTTGCACATTTGGTGTGCTTTTTTAGAGTGTTTGATTTGGTTTTGTTACCTTGATATTATGTATTTTGATACTCTCTTACTTGAGCATTTCTTGGAGAGCTATTTTGTATGTAAAGTGAGGATAACAATTGTAGACAACTTTGAGGCTTCAATTATCCATTATTGTAAGGGTAGATTGCATGACACCCTAAAGTTTTTAATGCCTTCGTATGGTATTATTCCAGGAACGACATGGAAAATTCCCAAAATTAAAATTTCAATATATTAGTATTTAGTATTCAGTTGGAACATATGAGAAATTAGTTATTGAAGCATGATAAATATTTTTAATAAATAAAACAACTCATGTAATTTATATACAATCACAATTTTTTTCATATCGTTTAATTCTTAAGATAAGAAAAAACATATAATAGTATATGCTACTCCTTTTATACCAACTGAAATGTCACATTTAGTGCAACATGGTTTGTTTGCAATCAAATCAAGTCAAGTAAATCCATTTATAGCAACATTTTCTTGGTTATTAACAAAGAAGAAAAAGCTTGTAGTTTTAGATCAAATCACAACTTTGTGCTCCTTGTTTAATTCTTAATATAAACAACACATATTAGCTTAAGTTAGTCTAATTTTTAGGTTTCAATTTCAACTTGATTTTCTCAACTTCGTTGGCATCAATTTGGAATACCTTGCTCAATAAATCAATAGGAATTGTTGGCATGGCTACAAATAAGGTGGATACTGTAATGACCCAAATTTCACGAGCACTGGAAAAATGAGTTTAGGGCCTCCGTCTTAGGAAAACGAGTCCGTAAATATTTATTAAAAATATTTACGAAGTTAGTTATGAGTTGAATTAGATTTTTGATAAGTGAATTTAGTTTAATTAGAAGTAGTTATTAGAAAGGATTAAATTGAATAGAGTATAAAAGTTTAATTATAGAATAGAAAAATATTAAGGGACTAAATTAGTAATTAAACTAAATTGTGACAATTATTAAATGTTTGTGGTGACATGTGTATGTTAAAAAATAAATACATGTGTAATTATATAAATATGTACAAATGTATATATATAATTGATTTACTTAAAAAGATTTTTATTAATAATATTATTATTTAAATTATGTAATATTATATTATTTTAGTTAATAAGTAAGATAGTGCCAATTGTATGGTGATAAAATAATACACTTGTTATATTTTTATTGTATTAATTAGATATTTTATAATTATTAATATTATATTATATTATAGTCATTTAAAGTAAATAAAATAAGAAAAGAAAAAGAAAAAAAAGACAGAAGGAGAACAAGAACAGAAAAGTAACGAAAATTTGGAGAGAAAAAGAAAGAAAGAAAAGAAAAAGGAGAAATTGGAGATTTGAAGCTTGGAATTTGAATAGGTATGTCAATTAAGCCCCTTTTCTCTTAATTTTGATGTTTTAGAAGCCTTAGAACTAAGTTTTGATGAAAATAAGTTGAGATTTTGGAAGTTTTTAGGTTTTAAGTAGAGTTCATGTTGGACAAATGTTGAATTGAGGGCTTAATTGATAGAATTATTAATTTGAATTGATTAAGGGATTAATTTGTAAAAGAGGTTATAAGTTTTGTATTTTAGGGATTAAATTGGAAGAAATTCAAAATTATGGAAAAATGGTGAAATTTTGATAGTTATATTGAAGTGTTGATGGAATTTGAATAAGAAAATGATGTGAATTGTAAAAAAGAAGGAGATGAATGTGGTTAGGACAAATTTGGAATTATGATAAAAGTTGTATGGAAAGTTATTATTTTGTATAAAATACATGTGTTATAAATTAATTGTAATTATGCTAATTTTCGTAACAAACAAGGAAACCGAGACGTCTAATACGAAGGGGAAAGAAAAAGTGATCGAGGAGTAGCTCGAAAATCGGTTTGTATTATCATAATTCATATTATTTATTATTATGTGTTTAAATTTTATCATATATATATATGCATGGAATTGGAATTGAGATAAGTAGTAATATTTGATTTAAATGTGATTGGATATGATTGGTGAATATGTACAATTATATATGTGTGAAATTGTTTTATGAATTATATGTGTCAAAGTGAAAATGTATGACGATGTGAATTGGAAACAATTTGTGTTTGAAATGAAAAAAAAAAGATGTGAGAAATGTGACCAAAGTGTTAATTGATGTGAATTTGATATTGAAAGTGAAATTACTATGTGATTCTGATACCCTATTAACTAGTCGGGTTAGGGTGGATATAGTTGGCATGCCATAGGATTGGAAGAGTTCAGGGATTCTTCAACCTCGAGTCGATGAGACACTTGGTGTGTCATAGATTTGCTTCGGATAGTTTCGATGAGGCGTTGGTCGCCACTTTGCTTCGGCTCAGCCGATGAGGCACTTGGTGTGTCATAGATGGACTTCGAACTATCCGATGAGGTGTTGGTCGCCATTCTAGTGTGTTTGGTTGGATTCGTGTATCCGCCAAGGTCCGAGTCAAGTTAATAGGGGAAAATAAGTCAAATGATAAATTTTGAATAAATGTGATTGAGTTATTGGAATAGATGAAGAAGTGAATTTGTGAAATAAAGTATGAAATAAGATTTGTGATATGTGATTGAAGGTATGAATCAAAGATTCATGAAACGTTCAAAGTTGAAGTGTGTTTTGAAATATTATATGTGATTGAGAAATAATTCATGATCTGCTATTATTTGTTTATGATAGGATATGTTAATATTGTTATAATTTGAATTATGGTAATACCACTGAGTATTTCCAATACTTAGCGTACGGTTGTTTTCCGTGCGCAGGTTAGGTCAAGTTAAAGTCCGACTTAGCATCCGAATCAATCCCGACTTTAGCTCAATTTTGGTGATGAATCAATCTTTTGGCAAATGTGGCATGTATTAGGTTTGGTATTTGTCACTTGTAAATATTTTATATTTTGATTGTAAATGTGGTTTATAACCTTTAAGAAGTTTTTAGTATGAATGAATGAATAATTGCAAAATTTGAAAAGCATGATGATGTTATTTGATAAAGATTTATAAGTAAATGAGTTGGGCATGAATTAGGTATGTTTAGTGGGTGAAAGTAGCTTTAAAATGATGAAAAACCATGTTTTCACATGGCCAAGACACATGGGCGTGTGCCCAGGCCGTGTGGTAAAGCCAGACTTGCCCACGGCTAGTCCCACGACCGTGTGTAACAAGTCAGATATTCCCACGGCCTGGCCCCACGGCCATGGGAGCCCCACGGGCAGGCCACACGGGCATGTCTCAGGCCACACGGGCATGTGCCCCTATTTTCAAAGAAATGTTTCCAAAGTTCCCGGTTTAGCCCCAAATCACTTTCTAAATTTATTTTGGGCCCCATAGGCCCATATTAAGGACTATTTGATGGAAATTAGAAGGATTTAGATTGAAACTCAAATTTATGTCTCGATTTTATTCGTTTACTAGTGTATAAGTCCGGTAATGCCTTGTAACCCTGTTCAGGCGATGGTTTGGGGTTAGAGGGTGTTACAGATACAATAGATTTTGTTCCCAAATTTTTGCTATTAAAGGTAATAACAACAGCAGCAGGCATCCTCCCAATGTTCTTATGGAAATGAACTAATCCTTTAGGGAACAAAAATATTTCATCCTTTTTTATCAGCTTTGATATAAACATGTTAGATGTAGTTAAGAAGCTAACCTTTAGCTCGCCTTCCAAAACAAACACTATTTCCATTGCTTGGGAAGGGTTGACCCCACTTGGGGAATAGTCAATGTGAGACATGATGACGCAAAGGGTGTTGGGACATGGGATTTTTTCCACATTAGCCACTGTGACAAGCAACCCCATGGTCTTGTTTAGGCGCCTAGTTGGGCAAACCAGCAAAGAAGAAGTCATTTGCTCTATAACACCCCACACTTGACCCTATCGCCAAATTCAAGAATGAGATGTCATATTCATTGTCGAAGCAACTCAAACTACTAAAGCATAAAATACATTCAATTTATTCAACAAAATAATTCATAAGCACATATTCATAAATTCAATGACTTCATTTTAATATCTACAAGGTTATATGGGTTAATGTTAGAGTTAGAACTCAAATCCAAACTCAAATGTCAAATTTCAAATTCATGTCTCAAGACAAAGACAAGGATCCTTATGTCTCAAGACAGGTCATAAATTATTTAGGGATTTTTAGCTTTAAAGTTAGCATGTCTTGAGACACTACACATTATGTCTCTAGACTAACCTCCCCTATTTTCCTATTTTTGCTTCAATGTTTGATTGTCTACAGACAAGGGGTTCTTATCTCGAGACCTAAAGCAGAGAAATTCTACTTAGCTTTGGTGTTCTTCTATCTCGAGATAAAGGTCATTTGTCTAGTGACCTGAGATCAATTATTTCAAGACTATACAAATATGTCTTAAGACCTCAGGTTATTGAATGCAAAATTTAAATGAAATAAGTGTCAACAGTCTCGAGACATGTTCTGTAACACCCCTAACCCTTATCCGTTACCGAAATAGGGTTATAGAGCATTATCAGACTTTCCGGATCATATACGAACATTTCATAATATTTAATATACATATCAGAAACCAATCATAAATCACTCATATTGTTCCTTGTATGAGCCCTCGAGGCCCAAAATACGCATTAGAAGTAAATCAAGTCTAAACCGAAAACTCAGAGAATATATTCCAATATTTCAAAATTTTCCTTAGGTGCAGGGGACACATGTCTGTGTGGCCAGGCCGTGTGGCTCATATGTCCAAAAGACACACTCGTGTCTTATGCTGTTTGGGCATTCGATGATAGGCACACGGCCGTGTCCCAGCCCGTATCTATGCCCGTGTAACTCTCTGACTTGGGTCACACGGCCAAGCCACACGCCCATGTTTGTCTGTGTGGACAAAAATAGGCCATTTTAAGGCCACATTTCTCACCCATTTTGATATTAACCTATACACAACATTTTAATGCATCAATACATCCTAAACAAGCAATCAAAACAATCAGAATCATGTTTTAAGCATAACATAACATCACATATACCAAAATAATATAACTTACCTATTTAATCTATCTAATTTGTCTACTAAAGTTAACCAGAAATTGAATACAATAAACCTATATCATTCACATCAACATCATCAATATGTCTCATTTCCAACCCAACGTATATATAAGAAAAATTATAATTATTAACATTTACACAAGACAAACTTTGATTAAATCCACACAAACCCTAAACATGCCATATAAACCGTATTGAATGTACAAAAACTACCAGAGTAGGCTGGATAGTGTAACTTGATGTATTGATCATATTCTGACCTTTTGAAACTTACAAGGACATTAAACAATACAAGTAAGCTTAATGAAGCTTAGTAAGGTCGACAACTTAAACATAAATCTTACTGAACCTACTATAACACATCAATTTAAATAAATTCATTCAATGTAATTTCCCTATCACTCACAACTTCAATAGATAAATACATTTATTTCACATCAATACAAAAAATAACAATAAGTCTTCCAAAATCAATTTCATATATGATTTACCAAATCTTACTGAATCAGAGAACGGCTTACGATATGAGTACATCATTTTCAAAAGCCCGAAGGCTGAACAGAAACATATAAATGCTAAACAGAAACCCAAAAGGATTGAACGGAAGCTCATAAGAGCTGAACGGAAACCTATAAGGGTTAAACAGAAGCTCAAAAGAGCTAAACGGAAACCCATTAGGGTTGAACGAAAACTCATATGAGTTAGACAGAGCTCGTGAGAGCTAAACAAAAAGTAAACACGAAAGTTGGCAAAAAATGTTGAACCTCGATTTACTTAGGTAATTTGTTGTCAATTCTTCCTTTGTTGTCTTTCGCCACACAACGATTGTACTCAATCTCGCATTCTATTTAAACCGGATATTCACTTCAAATTTATAATTTAACAATATTTCATTTTTCATCAATATACTAAAATACATAATATCATTCACCAATTCAATATAATTAATAAATTTTAACCATACGAACTTACCTGGGTTCAATTGTAAAATTTGTAGAATTTCAAGGACTATTCTGCTCTTTTCCCTTTTTCACGAGTATCTACGGACTCTTGATCTAAAATATAAAATTACTCATTCATTAGCATGTATTTCAGTTCCAATTCAATTCATAATTAATACCCCTTAATTTTTGAAATTACACAATTACCCTAATTTTTACAACTTTTACAATTTAATCCCCTTACTAATTAGTCTATCAAAGAACTAACTTTTCTCAATTGATAATTTATCTAAATCTTCTAGGCTATCTTACAGCCCGTGATACATAAAAAATTAATACCAAACCCTAATTCTTTAATTCTTCATAATTTAGTCCTAAAATCAATATCTAACAAAATCACTTATTAAAATCATCATACAACAAAATTAAAGCTCTAAATCCATGTTATTTCATAAAAAATATCCAGTATTCATCAATGGTGACTTTTAAAATTCTCAATAAAATAAAAAACTAATTAAATAATTAGTTGGACCTAATTGTAAAAGTCTTAAAAACACAAAAATTACAAGAAAAAGGCAAGAATTAAACTCACATGAAGCTAAAATATGAAAACCAACTTTGAGAGTTCTTCAATGGTGTTTTTGGACAGAAAATTGATGACGAAAATGTCTAGAAACTTTTAGGTTTTTCAATTTAATATTTAAATTTCATTTATTTCCAATTTTGCCCTTAAATCACATGTTTTTATTATTTTTTTCACACTTATGCCGCCTCAGCCATTTCACTTGGCATATTTATCCTTTTAGTCCTCCCTTATTTACCATTTATGCTATTTAATCACTTTAGCAAGTTTTGCACCTTTTTCAATTTAGTCCTTTTTAATTAATTAGCTATCAAAACGTTAAAATTTTCTAACGGAACTTTAATACTACCTTAACGACACTCCATAAATATTTATAAAAATATTTATGGCTCTGTTTATAGGATTGAGGTCTCGATACCTCGTTTTCTAAACCATTTAACCTAATATATCATCATAAAACACAAATTACTAATTTAAAAATCTTCCTAAAATCACATTTGACTCATAAATACTAAATAATAAAATTTAAGACCTTACTCATCGGAATTGGTGACCTCGAATCATCATTTCTGTTACCACTGAAAATCAAGTTGTTACATGTTCTTTCTATCTCGAGACTTAATGGTCAAATGGCAAAAAAATGCACAATTTCGAACATTTAAACCTCACCTAATTGTACCTAAAACATACCCAAATACTACACCAATACAAAACCACCAATTTAACACATGTAACCACAATCAAACGTCATTAAATCATAGTGTCCAAAACATTAAAACCTAATCTACTAATTAACACATTCAAACTTACATAAACAAGCAAAGATAATCACAATTTAAGTGATAAAACTTAACCTTAAAAACTTTATAAGTCATAATGCAAAAAGTACCAATTACTAACTTAAAAGCATAACTCAAAACACTTACAAAAAGATTGAGATGTCTTTTGAATTGATTTTGGAGAAATTAGATGCTTGAGCTCGAATCTACTAAGCTCTCGACTGAGACCTGCACATAGAACAAACAAAACCTAACGCTAAGTAATAGGGTGCAATGGTGCTAACATGATTTAAAACAATAATCAATTAAAAACAAGATAACCAAGTACATTTAATATTACATATAAGCCATTTTACCTTTTTCATTTCTACTCAAATCCATTTATTTGTATTACAACCATATCGGCTCGTGAGGCTTGTAATAAATATATCACATGGTCTTTCACATGCTATTATCTATGTTATAATGTTGATATGCAAATTCAACATCATCATTAAATATTCATTATCATTTATCAATTTGCATATCTAATATCCCTATTAACCGGACACGGAATCAAGACGGATAGATGGATCAACCAACCATCACACCAATATAACTTGCACTTAGTGCAGCATCAGAACGTCTGAAGTATATTGTGCTCTGTACCTCATCAGTATAAATTGAATTAATATATATAAATGTGCCTAGTATCTCATCAATACGTCCAAAGTATAATGTGCACTCCATATTTCATCGGTATAAACCAAAGTAAAATATTGTACACTAATCTTATGACATGTCAACTATATCTGACTCTATCGAAGACCATTAATAGGTTAATCAATATCTCAAACATATATATTTTTCACATTATATCAACCATCACATGGCAAATTCATATCAACCAAACTATTTGCATATCATTACATATCATTACTTAATATATCACATATCTTCAATTTAATCATAACATGAATACTTACCAAACCATGAGACAAGTATCAGTGTTACCTTAATTAAACTATACTTATCAAACCATATACATATTCAATTCAAACTCATGAAAGCACAAACCAAAATAGGCTACTCATCTACGGCCTTCGCCTTTCCTTTATCTTAAGATGGCCCAACATCGTCTTTAGCTACATGCAATAAATTCGATAATAGAAACAATATCAGTTTTACACAAACACATGAAAACACAACAATTTAATATAATTTGTATTTTATTCATTTTAGTCCTTATATCCAAAATGCTCATATTTTCTGATATTTAACATTGAACCAAAATCCAATTTTATATTCTTTCACTAAGGACCCCAAGCTTTTAATCTATAACAAAATTTAGTTTTCTTAGCAGCTTTCACTTCATGCAATTTAGTCCCTAATATCATAAAATTACTATAGGGATTAATTAAATTTCCAATTAAATTCTACACCTTTTACTACTTTCTATTTAGTCCTAACATAATATAAGCTTATAATCAACTATCTCGCCAAAATCAAGCTTAAAGCTCACTAAACCCTTTAATGACAACTTGAATAAAACTCATTAACTTAGAAATATAAAGTATGGGTATGTAAAATCAAGCTTAGATGATCAATTATTTGTAAAAATCACAAAGAAAAAGCTTAATTTCCTTATCTAATTTGATGGTTGAATATGTTGGAGAAACTAGCAAAATTTTCTTTATTTTTCTTAAGCAAAGGACGACAACACCAAAGAGAAGAATGGCCATTCATTCTCTCTCCCACTCACTTTGTTTTATACTTAGATTGAAGGTATGGTTGAAACTTAATTAATCTTAATTTAGCTAATTAAATTAAGGTTACTCTATATATTATAAACAATATTAGTAATGATGATGGATTTAATCATCAAATTCCACTAACCTAATTTTCTAATGGATAAATAACCATTAGGTCCCTAGCATAATTGCTACATAGGCCTTTGTGCATTTTCTAAATTAAAAATTCAATAGTGATTGCACTTTTACAATTTAGTCCTTATACTATAATTAACAATTTTCTTGATTTAATAACTTAACCGTCCACCAATATATTTTAATACTAAATAAATAAATTCTTCTATTCATAAATTCATTAACTTGATTTACAAAATTCGATTCTAAAACTGCAGTTTTCGATACCAACTATAAATCAAGTTGTTACATGCTCTTATAGTTGAAGGGTTCTTGCAAGGGAACCCATTCACTTTCACTCGTGTTTACATTAACACATAATATCTATTATGTATACAAGTATTTAACAAAAAATATAGCTAATGTTGTATCTAAAAGCCTAATGTTTATACTTTTTTTCAAGTATACATAAATAATAATAAATAAGAAGTTAATTATTATGGTACATGGAAAAAAAAGAAATGACATATATACAAGAGAATATTAGTGTATAGTGCCGACAATACCTAAAGAAAGATCGACAACACATATATCTTGAAATAAGTTTGGATCAACATAGGAGGCACCTAGCAGTAAAGCAAAAGTTATGAGAAAAAGAGATTTAAAAACTTCCATGTTGAATGATGTTATTATTGTTGTAGCTGATGTAATAAAATAAATAAATAAAAGAATTAGAAGGGATAGTGAATAAAGAAGAGTTAAGTAAAGGGATAATTAGAAGATTAATGGATAAAGGAAAGAAAGACTTGCAAATCAAATTTATAATGAATTTTGGATACTTGTGTGTACCATTAGTTTTGGGCATGACATAATTGTTTTAGACAAACAATATGAAACATGCATTTATTTTGGTCTTTGCATTGTCAAATCTAACCTGACTATATAAATACATAATAGATAACTAAAAATTAAGTAATCGTTGCCTTTTTTCCATCCATCGCATACAACATAATTCATGTTGAAATTCTGTAATTTTAATAATTAACTAATTAATTAATAATTCTTGTTTTAGTTTCAATTAATGTTATAATATTAATAATCTTAATGATGGTATCATTATTCCTATTCTAAAAAAGTAATTAAATAATTCAACTCTTTTTTTATTTGAGCATAAAATTAATCAAATTAATATTTGATTATGTATTGTTGATATACATCACTGAATGATTATGTGAATGCAAGACATGCACCATGATTAATCATATTCATGACTCATCATAATAGTATGACTTTTAATATGTTGATTCCATTACATTTACTTACATTTTCTTTTGTAAAATAAGAGAGTCAGGCTTAATAACACTGACATAATTACATTACATAATTTTTCTCAAATGTAATTCCCCTAACATCGCTTGTAAGTATACATTGCATTTCTGAAGGTGGTTGGTCGAACATGTAAAGTCCTTGTGCACTGATTAAGATAAAGGCCATAAAGTCAACTATTCGATTTGTTTTCCAATAGATATGCCTAAGTTCGATTTCATGCTTTTGATTATATATAATTCTTACATCCAATATCGTTCCAAGATAACATCTGAACTATCACCATATTATTCATGTCCACCCTAACTTTTTGGAGCCCTTTATCCTAAGCTAGGATCAGTCCATCTAGTATTGCCCACATCTTCACATCTTAGTTGTTGTTGCTACTAGTTTTGTTAAATATTCAAATTTTACTCTAATACTTATCCAAATAAATTGATAATATGATTTTTCAACTAATCGAATAAACAAAAATAGGCAAAGCAAGATAAAACAAAATAATCAATCAATAATAAAAATCTAGGATTACAATTTCATCTAATGTATTAGTTAACTATTCTACTCCACCCAATTTATCCTAATAGAGTTGATTACTAACCTAAGAAATTAAAATTCCCTTAATTCTTTTCCAAGCAATTAAAGAACTAATTTAACCTAATTATTGAGCAATATTTCTATGTCAATAATTTAGACAAAATTGATTAAGAACAAACCCCAATTATTGCTACCAACGTAATTAGGTATATTTTTATCCTAATTACAGATCAGGAGTTGACTCATCTAATTTAGATAAAGAGTTATTCATTCAAGACCTAAAAAGAAAAGTCATTTTCCAATTTTGTTAGGTTTGTCAGATTAATAGTTGGCCAGACTATTATAAATAAAGAGCAAGAATGAATAAATAATCAAATTTCTATTAAAAATAAAGAGAGGGTGGAAAAAAAAAATTCAATTAACTAAACATGGAATACATTGCAATCCTAGAAAAGGAAATTTAGTTCATGGAAGAATTGAAAAACATTTTAAAATAAAAACAATAACTAGTCATAAAAAGAAAAAAGAAAAAAAATCGATGGAGAAACTTCATGGTCGCAACGAAATCCATTGATTCTTGATGCTAGGTCTCTTTTTATCTTTTGTATTCCCTAAAAATCCCAACTCTAGAAAATTGTTCAAATTAACAAACTTTCTGCTTTTGTCTTCTAGCTTTCATTAAGGCGGAGAATTGCCTTAACATCATATATCAAACTATCTTTCCTGCATACTATGTCGAACCTACGTTAGATAAGAAACATAAAAAATAAATCTAATTTAAAAATATATATAATTAATTAAAAGCATAAATAAAATAAAATTTTAAAATCTATTACTACTCACCTACAAAATAAACTAAAATCCTACTAAAATAAAAGAGAAATAACTCTAATACAATGCTTATGAATATTAGGTTGTATCCATCAGTACTTTTTTTTAGAATAGATTTTTAGTTATTTTATTTAAATTAGTGTTGAATTAGTTAAATTAATTGGATATTTGAGTAATTTATAATTTAATTCTTACTTTATTTTTATTTACAAATTTTTTCACTTTATTTAAAGTAAAAGATAATAAAAAAATATAATATTAAATATAAAATTACTCCATTTAGTAAGAGAGAGAGAGAGAGAGATACCAATTTTATCGAGTTAGTTTGCTTAAGGACAAATTTTACTTTTTAGTTGTAACTTAGAATCTGCCACAAATTATAGTTTGACGACATATAATTGGTTTAAATAATGAGCATTGAAATCAAAATAAATAAATAAAAGGATAAATATCAAAATAGTTATTTTTATTTGTCCCAAGTTACATTTTACTCATTTATATTTAAAATGTTGTGTTTTAGTCACTTACGTTATTATGTTGTAATATTTTAGTCAATGAGCCATTAATTACCGTTAACGGTTTAACGTTAAGCTGACATGATAAATTAAATCATCATTTAAAACGAAAATTTTAGGTTAAATCTTACAATTGGTCTCTATTTTTTTTATTTTAAGTAATTTAAATTTTTTCTTTTATGTTATTTTAATTTTTTTCTTTTTTTTTTCCATTCTCTTTTTTTTTTCTCTTTGTTTTCCTTCCTTCTTCATTTCTTTTAATGTAGATTTTTTATATTTTTCATTTGTTTAAACTAATTTACAAGCCTTACTCACTTGAAAAAAATTTAGATTATTTTAAAAAATAAAAGTATAGGGACTAATTTTAACAAATGAAAAAATAGAAAACTAGGATAAAAGAAAGATAGAAGGGAGGAAAACAAGGTGAGAAGCATAACAGAATGAAAAATAAAGGAAAAAAAGAAAATTAAAAGAATATAAAAAAATTAAAGTGCTTAAAATGAGAAAATATGAGAGACTATTGTATAAATTAACTTAAAATTTTTATTTGAAATGATAATTTAACATGTCACATCAACTTAATGTTACATGACTAAAATATAATAGTAATAATTTAAATTTAAGTGATTAAAATGTAAATTGAGGTAAAAAAAATATTTTAATAATTTACCCTAAATAAAATTATTATCACTGATGTCTGAAGGCATCAACTACGAAGAAACTGAAGGAAAAAAACGAAAATGAAAACTTCACTTACAGTTCACTCCTGCAGTTTTCAATAAATTATTCACTCCCTTTGTCTACCACACCAAC
Source organism: Gossypium stocksii (assembly GCA_020496765.1). Lineage (NCBI taxonomy): Eukaryota > Viridiplantae > Streptophyta > Magnoliopsida > Malvales > Malvaceae > Gossypium > Gossypium stocksii. Next base: position 17,296,174 of record CM035631.1, on the reverse strand, counting down.
CCCTTCCAACTTCATTCTCTCCCAAAAAGTATCAAAATGCTACCATTTTCTCAAAATTCTCACTATAAACTGCGTTTCTTGGTATTATTCTTATGGGTTTCTCACCTTGTTGATTCAAAGTCTGGGTTTGAGTTAGATGAGTCGTTGACTTATCTTTGGCCTTTGCCATCTGAGTTCACTTCTGGCAATCAAACCTTGACCGTGGACCCAACTTTATCTTTCTCTGCCTTAGGAAAAGAAGGGAACTCCAAGATTTTGATTGAAGGATTTGAGAGATATAAGAAGATTATATTCAAACGTGTTTCTGGGATTTCACTTTTTGATAAATCGAGAGGGATAAGATCTGTTTATGATATTAGTGAATTGAGATTCATTGTGAATTCCGACAGTGAAGAGGTATGTTGGAAACTTGCTTTTTGCCCTTTAAAATTCACTTGAACATTATATACATATACATATATATTGGTGACATTTTTGGGTTTGATTATGGCAGCTTCAATTGGGTGTGGATGAAAGTTATGCTTTGTTTGTGGCAAAGAAAGATGGGAAATCTATTGTTGGAGAAGCCACAATTGAGGTAAAGTTTGAGACAGCTTTTTAAGGTTTATCATATTGATGATCATGGTCATATGTTTGCCGTTTTGTTTCCAGATGTTTCTAGCTTTGATCATTGGTTTCTATCAGTGTCCTACGCATATTCAGACTTGGGCATCGGAAAAATATCTGCATACAACATTGACCATCAAGTCTTGATAACATAGGTGCCTAGTAGTGTCTTTGGTGGTTGTTTAGTGTATGTAATAAGTCCAACACTTGTTTCCAATATATATTCGGACATAGGTACGAAGTATGATTCTCCAAATATATAGAAAAAACTTAGAAAACTTTTGATATAATTGTGTAGGAAACATACCCGCATCCAAAATTGATTACATAGGTGCTTAGAATTGTCTTTGGCGGTGTTTAGTGTATGGGCACATGTTCTGACATGGGTATAGAGTACAATCCTCCAAATGTAGGAGAAAAACTTAGAAAAAATTGAGTCCAATTGTGTCAGATAAATACCCGCATTTGACACTCACCACTAAATCTGGAATAACTTGTCTTCTTAGTAGTGTCTTCGATGGTGTTTTTAGTGCAATAAGTGTATGGCATTCCTAGGTGTGAATACACTGTGGAGATGCACTTCCTCACTGGTAATCATCCTCAGTCGGCAAGGATAATGTATGCTTAGTTTTGAATTTTCTAATTTTCAAGTTTAAAATTCATTTCTATTGAACTAAACTATTTCTGAAGATGAGTCAACTTGAAATCTTGAAGTAAATGTGTGATGACAGCTGATATTCACTCCTCTGTCTCTCTTTGTATTTTTGGCAGGCTAATACTGTTTATGGTGCCTTAAGAGGGTTGGAGGTATGCGATCAATCTGCTACTTATATGCTGTTTATCGTGTGCATATAATCTTTTGTGTTTATTTCCCAATTTTAAGTGATGGTTATAAATGTCGATCAAAGGGATACCAATAAATGGGTGAAATATACTCCTCCCTAATGCACCTCTGCGCCACCATATATAGTATAATGATGACTACCTCGTATTCAGAAATTTTCTGGGAATTATTTGCTCCTTAAGGCACATGCTTGTGATACATTACATTGAAGTTTTATTTATGTTTCTTCTTGTATCCTTCTCTTTTACAATCTTGCAGACATTCAGCCAATTGTGTGATTTTGATTACGAGACTAAGTCGGTGCAAATATACAAAGCACCATGGTACATAAAAGATAAGCCAAGGTTTGCGTTTCGTGGGCTTATGCTTGGTAAGCCTTACTTCCATTATTTTCCCTTTAGATAACAATTTCTGAAATAGTACTTGATTCAGTTGTATATGCTTATCTGTTACAGATACATCAAGGCACTATTTACCGATTGATGTCATTAAGCAGATAATTGAATCTATGTCTTATGCCAAACTTGTAAGAAATGCTACTAGCTGTTATTTTTTGTTCAATCCTATATTTTCATAGTCAGAATTCATTTGAGCGCTCACGAAATTATTGCTCCATCTTTTGTTTACATGTCATTCTGATTTTACGGATTGCATTCAGTAGAATGTCCTTCATTGGCACATCATAGATGAAGAGTCATTTCCTCTAGAAGTACCTTCATATCCAAAATTGTGGAATGGTGCTTATACAAAATGGGAACGCTATACGATCGAGGATGCGAGTGAAATTGTTAGGTATGATACATATAAGTCCTGGAATATGTTCCTTGCTAACTTCTAAACATTCCTTTGGTTTTTATGCTTGCTTACATCTGTAAAGCAAGAAACTTTTGCATCTGCATGTTGGGTACAACGATAGATGCTTGTGCAGCCTAGCTCAAAGAGCTGGATTTGGTTCCCTCCCTCCCCTGGAATTGTAAAAACTGAACTTTCAGCAGATTAATCTAAATGCTCTAAAATCTGGAATTATGTCTGAAAAATATAGAGAAGTGATATGTTGTCATCTCGGATTAAAGTTGTTAAACTTTGAATTAAAGGCTTTCTATGGATAAAGTTGTCATCTTTTGTACTGCTTTTATCCAAGATTCTCAGTTTAGTTTTCGGATTTATTAGCTATCCAGATTTATGACTGAATATATATCTCTGCTGCTCCATTTTCTTTCTTTTGGTATTTCATGCTTCTTGCTCAAACATACATTAATTATGTGCTCCTTTTTTTTTTTTTTGACATATTTTCATGCACAAATGTGAAGCTTTGCCAAAATGAGAGGTGAGATCGATCTTTCACTTTTGTTGGCAATTTAAGTTAATATTCACCGTTTTCTAGGGGTCTCTAGATTTCTCTTCCCTTATAATACACAGTACGAGTGTCAGATTCAAATATGTGTCTAGCACAGGTATTTTATTTTTTAAAAGTTCTTTCATGTATTTGGAGGATCTTAGGGAGCCATATCTCCATATCAATGTCTTGATATACTTTAGACACAGGTGTTACCAGAAAAATGAAGAATTGGAGCAACATAGTTCTTCCCTTACCGTTTTCCTTTAATTAAATTCGTTGTTATTTAATCCAATTTAGAAATAAAAGCATAGTGCAACTAATTAAAACAATTAATAAGACTGCCGGTCTCATGCTGTCTATACTGAAGATAAGTTTTCGTATTATTTCTTATGATGTATGGCAGGCATCCACATAATGGCAGAAGTAGATGTTCCTGGGCACACAGAGTCATGGTAAGTTGTTTTGTAATGCCAGTATTATCTTAGCCTTATACGATAGGACTCTGAGTACATAAAACGTTTTTCTCTTTTGAGTATTTCCACTAGGAAATTCATCATGAGGCAGTTGAATCTTCTTGACACTTTTCTTTTTTTTCTCGTAATCATGCAATAAGAAGGACATAGTTTCTCAGCTAAACCTATCCAACTGTAATGTATCTTGAAAGGCCCGTAATATGAAAGATGCCCAATTTCTACTCTTTAATTTCATTTCAATAAAAGAAATGGAAAAGTTTTATCTTAATTTGCATGCTGGCTTTATATTTCTTGTTCACTTATTTCTTAAACCCGGATTTAATCTTACTTTGTCTTCTGTAGGGGAGCTGGGTACCCTGATCTTTGGCCTTCTTCTACCTGCAGAGAACCACTTGACGTTTCAAAAAATTTTACTTTTGATTTGATTTCTGGCATTCTGTCAGGTTAAGATCTGCAAAAGCCTTTCCCTTGGTATTATAAGTCCTAGTCCGTATCTGTGCTAGTTTTGTGGATTGACAATAATCTTTCCGATATGCTACTGATAAGCATAATAGTTTTGTTCTTTATGTTATTCTGTAAATCCTATCAAAGCAGATTAGTTATCATTGAGTTGGTTGGTTCACCTATAGGCATAGACGGCTAGTTTTCAGTAAAGTTGCGGTCAACTGTCAACACATCAGTTAACTAAGTCAAATTATTCTACTGCAAAATGACTTCAAAAGAATTTTGGTAATATAAAATTTTGTCGAGCTTCAGTTTTAGGTCATGCATCCTATGTATTGGAACAACTTCATGCTGGTGTCTTGATAATCTGAAACATTTTATCCCTGATATAACTATTTACATCGTTAATTCAGGTTAAGTACGTTTCTTTTAAAAAAAACTTTATGAAAGAAGTAAACCTTGAATATGATGAAAACTGAAAGAAGCACATATTTCAGTTTTGCTGATCACCGTAGGTACTACCCTACTTGTTATGGACACATGTCGCACACGGATGCTCTAATTAGTAACAGTTACCTTTCCCATTTGCTATCTAGTTATGATTGAAGTTTTTGTTTTACAGATATGAGAAAAATTTTCCCATTTGAGCTTTTCCACTTGGGTGGAGATGAGGTTCATACAGGTTGGTAGATTTGATTTCTTCTTGTTAACAGGCATTTCTGCTTTCTCTTTGTTAATAATGCGACTGTGTTCTTCCCACTTTTTAGATTGAAAGCAAATTTTTTCACTGAACTTCTTTTGATTTTGAGTGCTGTCTGCTAAGATTCATTATATATGTGCATGCAAATTTACTTGGACTCAATTGTAAGTGTCAGGTCCGATATATGTCTGACACAGGTATTTTTTATTTTTCCAAAGTTTTTTCATGTATTTGGAGTCATATCTCTATACCTATATTCAGATATCCATTGGCCACGAGTATTGAACATGGATGATTTAAGAAAAAGAGTGGGAACAACATAGCACGCTAGACCATGATACTATGATACAAACCATGTAATTTAAACTATACGTGTGCTCGTAAAGTCTTTGAAATCTTTCAAATTTATCCTGTTCTTTAAAATTTTAGATTGATAATTCATCACTGTTTCACCCTAAATCTTGTTTGTTTATCTTCTCACTAGCGACAAAGCATTTAAGTGATTATCAAGTGCAAGTGTATGAGTAAAGGCTGTTCATTGTCATCAACTTAATTTTATGTTTAAAAGCATGAAATGAACAGTTTGATTTTCTGATGCGGCTTTGCTTATATAAATGAGTGGACTTCTTTTTTCTACTCTGTTTGTTGTTATTTTGATGCTCGGTTATGCATTTTATTCTCCCTATAAGAAGTTCATTAATATTGATAATAATTATTTTGACAGATTGCTGGACCTCTACTCCACACATAAAGCAGTGGTACATGCCCAACTCTTCTTGTTGATCAGTACTTGTATGCCGATTCATGTTTGGAGTAACTTCTACATAAATTGAACTTGATGATACTTTAGCCATTCAATGTTGTAATGCTGGGATTAACTGTAACCTTTTGCTTCAAGCTGTGCCGTCTTATAAATCATTAATCCGATGAAAATGAATTGCAGGCTCAATGACCAAAACATGACTGCTAAAGATGCTTATCAATATTTTGTACTCAAGGCTCAAGAAATCGCGGTCTCAAAAAACTGGACACCTGTCAACTGGTATGTCTGTATCCGTACCCTATTATTGCTGTTTAATGTTCTAAGAATGACTTCCGGTTTGGGTTTTTCGTCCATGGAAAGCTATTCTGTCTAGCCTCACTTCTTCTCACTAAGTTCTCAATACGATAACATAAAAGTTTTCGGTATAGCAAAATAAATATAAATTAAATTGCCTAAAATCTTAAAAACATGCATGAGATGAAACCTATGCTGCTCTGACTCTTCACTTTTTTGTAAGTACCTGTGTCTAGCACCTGTACCTGATGCATTGCCGGACATGGATATGGCTTACAGGGATAAAACCCTATAAATATATGGAAAAAATAACTTAGAAAAATGTGAACATACATATTTATGTCTAACACTCACACCTAAGTCCGAGTAACTTATGATGAAACCAAGATGTTATTTCTATAAGCTTGCTTAAGTAAATATAAAGTTCAGCCATCAAAAGATTATTTTTCTTATCTTTTCCTTGTATCTGAAGAATCTGACAATTCTTCTTTGCAGGGAAGAAACCTTCAATTCTTTTCCGTCAAAGCTTAATCCACGAACTATTGTGCACAACTGGTGAGTTTTAGACCCTTTTTTTTCTTTTAATTTTGACTGAAAAGGTTCTCATCCAAGAGTTGTTACTTTAAATTTCACGCCCGAATGATTTGATATAAAATGTTAGGTTGGGTCCCGGGGTTTGTCCAAAGGCTGTTTCGAAAGGATTCAGATGCATTTTCAGCAATCAAGGTGCTTGGTATCTTGACCATCTGGATGTTCCTTGGAATGAAGTCTATAGTGCAGAGCCACTAGAAGGAATAAATAATGTGTCCGAGCAAAACCTTGTTCTAGGAGGTGAAGTTTGCATGTGGGGCGAGACAGCTGATACATCAGATATTCAGCAAACAATATGGCCTCGAGCTGCTGCTGCAGCTGGTACGTTATATGCTTCAAGAAAAAAGTTATTAAAACCTGAGTATTTATTTGAAATCATTATCATCTTAAACATAAATGCTTGAGTCTTGCTTTTTCTTTTCCGTGATGAGTTCCTCTTTTTCTCCACCAATACCCCATCTTGACCCATAACACGAACAAGTAAATATCAAGCAAAGGATGTAAAAGATCTTAAAAGCATAGTTTTAATAGGTGCCATCCACAGGGTACAATAAAAGTAGCAATTACTTATTTGGGAGTTTTTTGACCCATGCTGTCAATTTCGCTCTTCAATATATATGTTAAAGGATATGTCATAGGTAAAACATGGGTGATTTATAATGTTTGGACCAAAAGAAATTTATTTAAACTGTTTTGGAATGCAGAATATTTTTCTCTTATGTGTCCTAACCATTTTGAATTATGACTTTCGATTCTGTATCACTTCTCTTTTTGATGTTCATGCCATACAGGTGAAACCAAATGCTCAGATTTCTGCCAGTTAACCTCATTCGTTCATCCCTTGTAATGATTAATGGCTTCCAAAATATGCATATTAGATAACTATAACTAAATCACCCTTTTTAGCATCTCGTATTTGGCTACATTCAACATAGATTGGTTTAGACGCAATTAAGCATTTAGGGCAAGCAACTAAATTTCATATTTCCACATATCATGTCGGACTCAATGGTTAAACTAACATGGACGCGATCCGTTTACTTACTCTGCTTCTTCATTGCTTGGTTCTTATTTTGAATGATGCCATTTGCTTTGAATTGTCTTCCTACAGAGCGATTGTGGAGCAAAAGGGAGGCTGTATCTGCACGAAACATTACTTTAACCATATTACCACGGCTTCAGTACTTCAAATGCCTATTGAATAGGCGCGGGGTTCAAGCTGCTCCCGTCACAAACAAATACGCTCGACAACCTCCAATTGCTGCTGGATCATGCTACGAGCAATAGTTCCTCAGTTCATTACTAGTCGGATTGCTCCAGAACTGCTTGTATCTGCTCTTGTATATGTTGAAAGTACATCTAGAACCTTAAATTACCGCATTTTCTGTCTTTACAGACAGTCCATTGGTGTTTATCTCATCTGATATGCTCATGTATACGTCAAAAGTACATTCAAAAGCTTAAATCGCCACATTTTCGGTGTTTTAGAACAATCAACTGGTGTTCATTCATCTTGTGCTATATTTTAGTTTGATGTTGTGATTATCATGTTGAAATATGTATATATTTTAAATTTATTTAGGTAGATAAATCTTATTTAGATAGATAAATTTTATTCAAGGAATATTTTATTTTATATTTTAGTAGTTTATTAGAATAAGGGAATTATTTTCCCTTATGTTTTAGTAGTTGATAAGAAGGAATTATTTTTCCAATTAGGATTATGACTCTTTTCTCTATTTAAGTTCAATTTTTTAGTTAATAAAATATAAATCAGTTTTATTAAAAGCACTCTTGAAAACTTTCATGGTATTATGATTAAAATAGCCTTCATTGGAGATAAGAGATCCAGCAATCAAATAGAGGAAGAAAGTTCCATCGTTGAAACAACTACCGGGAGTACAATGACTCAAGAAATAGAGGCGTGTCACCTTTCTTTTCAGCTAATATCTCACAAGTTGAATGGCAAGAATTATCTAGAATGGTCGTAGCCTGTAAAATTAGTAATTAATGAGCGCGGCAAGCTAGGTCATTTAACTAGAGAAGTCAAACAACCACGTATGGGCGATCCAAAGATGAGCAAGTGGAGGTCAGAAAATTCTATGACAATTGCGTGGCTTATTAATTCCATGGAAGCATCCGTAGGTGAACCTTTTCTTTTTCTCCCAACTGTTAAAAATGTTTGGGACACTGTAAAAGACACTTATTCAGATTTAGAAAATGCTTCATAGATTTTTTAGTTAAAAATAAAATTTTGGAAAGCTAGGCAAGGGGGAAAAGGAAGTTACTTTTTATTATAATGAAATGATGTCTCTTTGGCAAGAACTGGATCAGTGTTATAATGATGAATGAGAGTGTCCCGGAGATGGTGTAAAAGTTATGAAAAAAGAAGAGAATGAACGAGTTTATTTGTTTCTGGCTGGTTTAAATAAAGAATTTGATGTAGTGAGATCTCAGATCTTAGGGAAAAAACCGCTTCCAAAACTTCGTGAGATTTTTTCTGAGGTTAGAAGAGATGAGATAAGGAGAAAAGTAATGTTAAGGCCAGGGTTTAAAGCTAATGATGATAATTCTGCTCTTGTAACTATTAAAAATAATGATGATAGTGAAAAAAGAAAAAAAACCTTAGTGCGATCACTGCAAAAAATAATGGCACACTCGAGAAACGTGTTGGAAGCTTCATGGGAAACCAATGAATGGAAAAAAAAAAAGAGTGGCAATGGTCATGGGTCACAATCAGGGGATAGCAAAGTTTTCCAAACAACTAGTGAAAATTATAAGAGCCAAAGTTCTATGGAAGGGTCTCTATTCACTAAGGAATAATTAGAGCATTTACACAAGCTTTTTCAATCATCACAGTTTCAAATGAATTCTTCTATTCCTAACTCATCCAATAATCTTTCTTCCTCTTTTGCCCAATCAGGTATTGATTTTTCTGTTTTTTCAATGTCAAACTTTGTAAAACAAATATGTGGATCATTGATTCTAGAGCTAATGATCACATAACTAGTAGCCATTTTCTTTTTTCAACTTACACATATTGTGCAGGAAACAAAAGGATCAAAATAGCAGATGGGTTGTTCTCAGCAATAGTCGAGAAAGGCACTATTAAAATTTTTTAGTGACCAATTAGGTGGTTTCTTAACCAAACATGGAATAGTCCACCAAAGTTCTTATACAAATACACCACAACAAAATGGGATTGCAGAAAGAAAAAACCGACATCTTTTGGAAGTAACTAGAGCCTTGATGTTCACTAGTCAAGCACCACGTTATCTTTGGGGCGAAGCCTTGTTAACAACTACATATCTTATTAATAAAATGCCTAGTAAAACTCTAAACTATAGAACTCTTTTTCTCCTCTTTAAAGATAACTTTCCTAACTCTAAATTGATCACAGATTTATCCCTCCGAGTTTTTGGGTGTAGTGTTTTTGTTCATCTTCACAACCAAGGTAAACTAGATCTTAGAGCAAAAAAAATGTGTCTTTGTTGGCTATATTTCTAATAAAAAGGATTACAAATGTTATGATCCAATTGATAGGAAGATTATTGTTACCATGGATGTCACATTTGTTGAAACGCAATCTTATTTTGATTCTAATCTTCATGGAGGGAATTATAGTAAGAAAGATTCTATAATTAATCAAGAAAAGACTAGGAATATACAACATAGGGATTCTACTAATGGGGAAGGCGAATTTATGATTAACACAGAAATTAATGATGTTAATGTTGTTAATAAAAAGGAGTATGAAGGTGTAGAGTCTGATCATGAGAATAAAAAATAAACAAAGAAGTTAATTGTTTACTTAAGAAGAAATCGAAATCAAGAAAGTGGAATCCACTAGATTTATCACCAAGAATCTGACCTGCAAGATCTTATCAAAAGTCTAGGTAAAACTCATAATCTAGCCAATGAATCTGCTGATTTAGATATTCCAATTGCTAAAAGAAAAAGGTATTAGAAATATTGTCAAATATCCCATGTCTAACTTTGTATCCTATAAAGTCTTATCTTCGATATTCCCAGCCTTTGTTTTGTGTCTTGATATTGTGAAAATACCTAAAAATATGAAAGATGCTTTACAGGTTCCTGAGTGGAAGGAGGCTATTTTAGAGGAGATGTACGCTCTTGAAAAAATAGGTACATGGGAAACAATGGAATTACCTGTAGGGAAAAAAACAATGGGCTGTAAATGGGTGTTCACAACCAAATTCAAACCAGATGGATCTTTAGATAGATACAAAGCCCGATTGGTGGCTAAAGGTACATGATAGATTATCTTGAAACATTTGCTCCAATAGTCAAATTAAACTCCGTTAGAGTTCTTTTATCAATTATTGTTAATCTTGATGGTCTTTACATCAGCTAGATGTGAAGAATGCTTTCCTAAATGGAAAACCTGAAGAAGAAATTTACATGGATCCTCCTCCAAGTTTTGAAGAAAAATTAAGAACTTGAGTATGTAAACTCAAGGAATCTTTGTATGGTCTAAAGTAGTCTCCTCAAGCTTGGTTTGAGTGGTTCACTCAAGTTGTTAAAAAACAAGATTACTCATAAGGGCAAGCTGATCACACAATGTTCTATCGATATTCACAAAGGTAGAATAGTAGTTATTATAGTTTATATCGATGATATCATTCTTACAGGAGATGATGTGGATGAAATAAGGCACCTTAAGGAGCATCTAGCATTAGATTTTGAGATCAAAGACTTAGGTATTTGAAATACTTTCTTAGAATGGAAGTTGTTTGATCAAAGAAGGGTTTTGTGGTCTCTCAAAAAAAATATGTGATTGATCTTTTAAAAGAGGTTGGGATGAGTAATTGCCACCCAGCTGACACACCAATTGATCCAAATGTAAATTCAAAAATAAAGAAGGTCGATTAGTTGATAAATGACAGTACCGAAGATTAGTTGGTAAGTTAATTGACTTATCACATACAAGGCCAGACATAGCTTTTGCAGTGAGCTTAGTGAGTCAATTTATGCACTCCCCAATGGAGGAACATGAAGAAGAAGTCTTTCAGATTCTAAGATACTTGAAGAGTTCACCTGAAAAGGGTTTATTCTTCAAGAAATTTGAATAAAGAGGAATTGGAGCTTATACAAATGCAGATTGGGCAGGCTCAATAATAGATAGAATATCTACATCAGGATACTGTACATTTTTTGGGGAAACCTTGTGACTTGGTAAAGCAAAAAATAAAGTGTTGTAGCAAGAAGTAGTGTAGAGGCTAAGTTTAGATTAATGGCTCAAGAAATTTGTGAAATGATGTGGTTAAAAAGAATTATGGAAGAGCTGAAGAAACCAATAATTTCACCAATGAAGTTGTACTGTGATAGCAAAACCATCATTAGTATTGCTCATAACCCAGTCCAGTATGACAGAACTAAACATGTTGAGATTGATAGACACTTTATCAAGGAGAATATTGAAGAATGCCAAGTATGCATGTTGTTTGTTACTTGTTTGTTACTTCAAAACAACAGATTGCTGACATACGCACCAAAGGGCTCTCTAAGACAAGCTTTGATTTTCTTGTAAGCAAGTTGGGCATGATTGATATATATGCACCAACTTAAGGGAAGGGTTGAAATATGCATATATTTTAAATTTATTTAGGTAGATAAGTTTTATTCATATTCTAGAAATATTTTATTTTATCTTTTAGTAGTTTATTAGAATAAGAGAATTATTTTCCCTTATGTTTTAGTAGTTGATTAGAATAAGAGAATTATTTTCCCAATTAGGATTAGGACTCTTTTCTCTATTTAACTTCAATTCTTTAGTTAATAAAATATAGAACAATTTTATTAAAAACTCTCTTGAAAACTTTCATATCACACTTAATTTAAATTTGTTCTTGTTTGTGTTTGACTAGTTTATCTCCATGGTATAAACTTCATAGATAAAATATTTTCTGCAACTTGCCACCAGTAAGCTATGTTTTTCGAACTTTGATTAGAGTTACAAGTGTGGTTATGTGTTTTACTTGGAAATTAAACATGTTGATCGATTATGGCACGAAATGTGATTTCATAAAAGCTGACATTATGGTTGCTGAACTTGCTTTTAAATTATGTGGTCGGAGGTTTGATTCTTATTCATGGAAATTGAGTATATTTCATGGTCAGCGCTTACTATCGACAGTGAATATTTTGATTTCGAAAAAAAACTTGCTAAATAGTATATAATACAATGACCATGATGAATAAATAAATGGTAACTTTTCAAAATAGTCACTTTTGTTTATCTCAGGTTATATTTTAGTCACTTATATTTGAAATGTTACGATTTAGTCACTTACGTTATCATGTTGTAACATTTTAGTCACTGAGCCGTTAATTATCGTTAATGGTGTAACGGATTATACAATTAGTCCTCATATTTTTCATTTTCAATATAATTTTTTTCTTTTATATTCTTTAACTTTCCCTTTTTTTTCTCCATTTCTTTTAACATAATTTTTATATGTTTTCTATTTGTTAAAACTTATTTATGTTTATGAAAAAAGAAAAGGCGAAAGCTTAAACCAAAATAAAACTTGTTTCACATATTCTCACCCTACAATTACAAACTCTCATCATCCATCACTGCTTTAACGAACGAATTTGAATCTCTCAATGACTTAGTCTACAAGTTCGCCTCACTCGAAGGCATCGCCAGTTGTGATTTATGGCAGTCTACCCTTAACAAAGTTTTTCGAACCCATTCCCTCAACCTCCTAACTAACCCCCACGACCACCTTATCTATCTTACCTACAACATTCTCGCCCTCTCAATTATGTTGCTTTATGAATTCTTCAAATGAGTTCTACACTCTCAATAACTGAAACGACCACCATACGAAACTTACCCTCAACTTTACCCAAACTAGTTTGCTTCCATGCTCCCTTTCTCTCTTTAGTTCATCCATTCTTGACTTCTGATCAAGTTTGCTTGGGAATATCCAAGAAGATTTAGATCAATTTTATCGTTTGCTTAATTTTATTTATCAGAAAATAAAAGGAAAGAAAATGAATAATTCATACGATTCTATAAACATTTGAAAACCGAAAAAATTTATTTTGAATATAAATAATTCAATTTATGTTTAGATTTAATTAATGATATGATTTTTGTATTGATTAGTTAGAATCCAATTTTAATTTTAAAATTAGGTTATATTCAAATCGAGATTTGATTAAAAATTATTGGTATTTGATTTTGAGTGAAATTCAATTTAGGAATAATGTGAAAAAAATAAAGACTTGGTTATTTGGTGGGTAGAGATTATAGTTTGGCAATACTTTTGAAAAGTGCTTTTGAAAAGTGCTGTGAAAAAGTGTTTTTAAGAATTGCTTTTGAAAAGTTTAGTTAAAAATTTGAGTGTTTAGTATTGCTGTCAAAAAGTGCTTTTGAGAAATAAAATGTTCATTTTAGACATGTTATTATCAAATAACAAATATGCATTTAAATAATATTTAAATTAGTTAATATTATTATATTTTCGTAAGAATATAAAAAATTTATTATAACTTCTTGGTAATATTTTAATATATAAAATATAAATTTCAAATATTTTTAAGCAATAAATATTAATTATTTATAAAATTTAATTAGAATATATAAACTATATTTTAAATATTTAAATATAATTATTAAATATTTGTAATTAGTATTTTAAAAAATAATTTTTATTTTTAATTAATGATTTTAATACATTTGTAATTAAGTACCAAGAAAAAAAAGAGAAAGTACTATGTTATTGGGGGGGTGAAAAAGTAATTAAGTACTAAAAGTGCTTTTGGGAGAGGAAAAGCTAAACATTTTAGCTTCTGAAAAGCTAAAAATTTCAGCCAAAAGCAGCTTATTCTGCACAGCTTTTCTTTTAGAAGTGTTTTTGGAGCCAGAAGTGCTTTTGAAAAGCAATGCAGAACTGGCCCTATGTGGAATATGAAAAGAGAGAAAAATAAAATGGAAGAAAAAAATTAAAATAAACAAATAAAAAGAAGAAAATTAAATTGTTCAAAAAAATAAAAGTATAGGTTCTAGTTTTAACAAGTAGAAAACATAGAAAAACTATGTTAAAAGAAATAGAGAAGGGAGGAAAACAAAAGGAGAAGGAAGAGAATGGAAAATCAAGAAAAAAAAAGTAAAATGAACATAAAAGAAGAAAATAAAATTCCTCAAAACGAAAAAAATATAAGGATCAATTTTATAATTTAATCTAAAATTTTCCTTTAAAATGATAGTTTAACATGCCACACTAGCTTATTGTTACACTGTTAACGATAATTTTCGGTTCAGTGACTAAAATGTTATAACACGATAATGTAACTGACTAAAACATAACGTTTTAAACATAAATAACAAAATGTAACATGAGGCAAATAAAAATGTCCTTTTTAATAATTGACCTATAAATAAATAAATAAAATATGAGCAAGTTTGAGTGGCATAGTTTTTGGGCAGGAATGTTCGAACTTGCAAAAATAGGAAGGCATAGAAGAAGTGCCAAGTCGAGAGCTTGGGACTAGAGGTGCTCATAGGTCGGGCTGAGCCGAGTCGGACTCAACTAAAAATTCATGCTCATTTATTGGGCTCGGGCCTGACCGGGCTTGAAAAACGGGCCTAAAATTTTGCCCAAGCTTGACTAGGATAAAAATGCTAAAACCCGGGCCTGACTGGCCTGCCCGTATTAATTTTTTATATTATTTTGAAATATATATAATACATAAAAAATTCTAAAAATATCAAAATAAATATTTTCCAACAAATTGAAAATAAATTTTAAAGAATATGTAGACTTAAATAACACTAAGATAGATGCAACTTAATTAACAATAAAATAAGTTTTATATAATATCTAAACATAACAACAAAATAGTAGCAACATAATAGTAAAATAATAGTAAAATAAGGAGAAAATAATAAAAAAATAACATTCAAAAACAAAAAGAATACAAACTTTTTTGTCCTTTAGTGAATTTGGGCAGAGCTCCGGCAAAAATGCCTTACCTAAGGTCCGACTCATTTTTTAAACGGGTCTTATTTTTTGTCTAAGCCCATTTTTTGAGTCTATATTTTATCCAAACCCTCTCATATTTCGAATGAGCCTTCGAGCCAGGCCGAATGACCCGATCTATGAGCAAGTCTACTCCGTACATCTAAAGTTTAATTAAGTTTTAATTCCGTTATAAATATAGGTAATAAGAAAACATAGGAAAAACATCTGTTTTTTAATGTTGAAATAATTGAAACCCATTCCCAATTCAATCAATCCTCTTATTCAATGCATAATATTTGATTTAAACGTAATCTCCTTTGCTTTCCAAATTAAAAAAAAAAATCAAATATTGGCACTCCTCTAAA
This sequence comes from Gossypium stocksii, assembly GCA_020496765.1. NCBI lineage: Eukaryota > Viridiplantae > Streptophyta > Magnoliopsida > Malvales > Malvaceae > Gossypium > Gossypium stocksii. The sequence continues at coordinate 17,280,759 of CM035631.1, read as the reverse complement.
AATAACTTTTGAAATTTAGTATTTATATAAAAGTTAAAAATTCGAATAATTTAATCAGAATTTCAAATTAATTAAATATTGATAAAAATTTACTGATCATTTTAATAATTGCATTAAAAAGTAAAAATACTACTATTTAAACTTTTTTAAAATATAGGAATTAAATCTTAAATTTGTCAAAATAAAAGGACTGACGTGATATTTTAACCCTGGAAATAATATATAAACGCCATTAAAAGTTCTCACTCCCTCAAACACACAGAGAGTCAAATAAATAAAGAAAAGAAAATTATTGAAAAAGACTGCTATCATCGCTTCATCACTCTTCCTTTTCCTCTTTTTCATTTTTATTATTTTTTCCCTCTCTCTCTCTCTCTCTTTCCATGGCTTCTTCTTCATCTTCCTTTCACTTCCCTGTGAGTCTTGTGGCCTTCTTTCATACTTCTTTCTTTTAATTTTATTATTTTTAATCTTTTGTTTCTAAACATACCCAGCTAGATTTACAGATTGGGTTTCCATTTTCTGTTTCTTTTTTGATTAATTTGCTTTATATTGATTCTTTTGCTTCTTTATTTTTTTTTTCTGTATTTGTATTTTTTTTTAAGATGGGATTTTGATTTACTCTATTTTTTATTTTTTTGCATTTGCAGTGACCTGTTCTTCATGGTTGATCTGATATGGGTTTTTGATTTCTTCACATATTGGGGTTAGTTCAACTTCTACTATCTCTACTTGTCCTTTCAAGTAAGGGTGTTTTTTTTTTTCTTTTTTAAATTCGAAGTTGGATTTTTTCTATAGGGTTCCATATTTTGCCTTAGATTTATTTTGAATTATTGAAAGTAGTCATGGTGAAAGTGGGTAAAATTTAGGGGTTTTATTAGGATTTAGGATTTGGGTCATATATGTTTGATGAGCTTATTGAGGTATTTATAATGGTGGCAGCATTGTGAATAAGGAGTAGGGCTTTGTTGCAATTTTGTGTTTCTTTCGAAATATTACTGAAGGGTCATATTGTAAAGTGGAAATGGTGGGCAAAGAGGATCCTCCTGCTAGTCCTAGGGCTCCATCGTGCCAGTTTTCAGGCTCGCGAAAAATGTTTTGGCGTTCAGCTTCGTGGTCCTCTTCCCGGACGAGTGGTCAAATTCCCTTAACTGAGGACAAAGATCTAGGAGCAGGTTCTAATGGTAATGATGGTATTAATAATGGGCAAACTCGCCGGTTTCCTCCTCCTCCTTTAACTCCGCGTTCTCAACAAAATTGTAAGGCCAGGTCATGTTTGCCACCTTTGCAGCCACTGTCAATTGCACGAAGGAGTTTGGATGAGTGGCCGAAAGCCGGTTCTGATGACCTTGGTGAGTGGCCACAACCGCCAACCCCAAGTGGGAACAAGAGTGGGGAGAGGTTAAAGCTTGATTTATCATCAATTCAGCGGAGTAATGATAAGAATGACGGGCTTGTAAAGAGGGATAAGATTGCTTTCTTTGATAAAGAATGCTCGAAAGTGGCAGAACATATTTATCTTGGTGGAGATGCTGTTGCAAAGGACAGGGAAATACTTAAAAAGAATGGTATTACTCATGTTTTAAATTGTGTTGGGTTTGTTTGTCCAGAGTATTTCAAGGCTGATTTTGTGTACAGAACTTTGTGGTTGCAAGATAGTCCATCGGAAGATATTACTAGCATACTTTATGATGTTTTCGATTATTTTGAGGATGTTCGGGAACTGGGTGGAAGGGTTCTCGTTCATTGCTGCCAGGGGGTATCGAGGTCCACATCGTTGGTGATAGCATATCTTATGTGGAGAGAGGGACAAAGTTTCGATGATGCCTTTCAGTATGTAAAGGCTGCAAGAGGAATTGCTGATCCAAATATGGGTTTCGCTTGCCAGTTGTTACAGTGCCAAAAGAGGGTCCATGCATTCCCTTTGAGCCCTAGTTCCTTGTTGAGGATGTATAGAATTGCACCTCATTCTCCTTATGATCCTTTGCACCTAGTCCCTAAAATGCTGAATGATCCATCTCCTTCGGGTCTAGACTCTCGAGGTGCATTTATTGTCCATATACCTTCCGCAATATATATTTGGATTGGTAAAAACTGTGAATCTATCATGGAAAGAGATGCGCGAGGTGCTGTTTGTCAGATTGTTCGGTATGAGAGAGTGCAGGGACCGGTAATAGTGATCAAGGAAGGAGAAGAACCGGCTTATTTTTGGAATGCATTTTCAAACTTTCTACCATTGATGGATAAATCTGGAAACAAAGTTGAGGTAGGGGAGTCATCAATTAAAATTTGCTTGGGTGAGAGGAAAGTGGATGCGTATAATGTTGATTTCGAGATTTTTCAGAAGGCTATAAAGGGTGGCTTTGTCCCACCATTTGCTTCATCAGAGAATGAACATGAAACCCACCTTCCTGCAAGAGAAAGCAGTTGGAGTATGCTTCGACGCAAGTTTGCCTCTGGCATAATGAAGGAGTTTGTCTCGGCACCAAAGATATTACTCTCCAGGGTTTATTCAGATTCCATGATGGTAGTTCATGCATCATCACCGTCATCGGCATCATCCTTTTCGTCTTCTTCTTCCTCACCTCCTTATCTCTCTCCAGATTCCATCTCTTCCGATTGCAGTACCTGTTCAAAGTACTTTTCTGAATCCTCTCTGGATTCACCTTCAGCTGTTTCGTATTCTCTTCCGGTTTCTTCGACTTTGTCTAACTTTTCTAATTTGTCTCTCATTTCATCCCGAAGTTCTCCGCACCCCAATACTAATAGCTCAGAAATTGCCAGTGTCAATCTCACTTCTCAACCTTGTTCAAAATCTGCATTTTCACCTCAAAAAAAGGTTTCACCTTCCCTTGCTGAACGCCGAGGTAGTTTGTCAAAGTCTCTCAAGCTGCCAGTGATGAGCGATTGTATAGGAGAAACAAATGATCGGTCATGTTTTCTTGTTAAGCAAGGTGGGGTTCGGATAGATAACAATACTAGCTCATCATGTGAATCAGATATTGAAATTGTCTTTGACTCCAAGCGTGGTGTTAGAAATGGTGGGGATGTTTTGGTTCAAGGTTCTGGTTTGAAGATATCCCCAGGTAGACTAGCTAATGTTGGCCAACATGATTCTGAATCTTCTTTTGTTAATAGTTGTTGTGAAAGTCCAAGAAACCATCCTCCTCAGGATGGTCTCCTGTCTGCTGTTCCAAACAGGATGGAGGAAATTATTCCAGCTTGCACGGGTGTAGTTCAGCCTTTAGTATGCCGCTGGCCCAGTATAGAGAAGATGACAAATTTTACTAGAAGTGATCTAGATTCAAAGTCCGCTTTTGCTATTTTTTTGCCAACTGCAGCCGTAGACGAAAACAAAGATAGGATTCTATATTTTTGGATAGGAAGATCCTTTCATCTTGAAAAAAGATCAATTCAACTAGATAGCGGCAGAGTGGTAGGGGATAGAGAAGATATTGACTGGAACCAAGTTGCTTATGATGTACTCACAAAAATGGGTCTTCCGAATGATACCCCTGTTAAGGTACGGAATGTTGAAGTTTTCTACATTATATAATTTGAGCCTTGTTCCCATGTTTATGTACAGATTTATGTTATATATTATGATATGTTTGCTTCTGATTTTAGATTTTTAATAAGATTGAAGCACTAGCAACTGTATATCTATGTTCAAAAATATCATACCATAAGATGTGTCTGAAATATCATACCTAATTCTTGTCATTTAAAAGTAGAAACTATATATATGTTTGATTTGTTGACTTTAACTAAATATGTCAAGCTGCCTGCTTGATTATTTTTAATAAAGCATTGAACCAATGTCATAGATTTTTTTTACGGGAATGGGTATGCTATTCAGAATATCAATTTAAGGTTCTAGTTATGCTTATGCCAGTGTAAATTATTATGAGATTTTCACCAATGTTAAAAAAACCGGACAAGATGTTGAACCAGTCAGACCTTTAGTTCTTGGTTGAACCAAGCGGTTTGATATTTTCTTTATTTTTCAATGTTTAAATGCTTTTAACCTTTATTTAATGTAAAATAAATTATAAAAATGATTAAGAATTAACAAAAATTACATTTAGCTTAATGTTAATATCTTTAATATAAAACTAAGAGATTAAATTTTAAAGTTGTAAATCTCATTGATTACAAATAAAATATTCAGGGAAAATGGATTTATAAAAAACCAGTTTTTTACCTGTCCAATCTGGTTTTATCGGTTTTTGACTGGTTTGACGTGTAGCCACCGGTGGTTTCCCGTTCAACCAGTCTGGATTTTTATTCCTCGATGTTCACTTGTCTTTCTCTGTATGCATCTGTCGAGGCGGAAAGCTTATTTACCTCTATAAAAGAAATTTCTAAAAGTCATCTATGACCTCTGTTTTGCAACATATTTCGTTTGATTTTGATTTGTTCTGTTATATTGCCTTTTAACCTTCTATATGTACCTTGGTATTTACTATTTGCAGATTGTCAAAGAAGATGAAGAACCAATGGAATTTCTTATGTTGCTGAGGACATTGTAGCTTTACTGCAATCTAGGATATTTCTGCAGGCTGATAGTTCATAGATTATCTTTTGTCTCTTCAAATGGCTTATTTTTGCTGTGGAATTTCAGGCATCAGGCATAATTCCCATGGCAAAACTAATGAGGTAGGTAACCCTTTTTTTTCTGTTGTTTCTTATTGGCAATGTAAATTTCCAGCAAGATACCTCTGTTGCTTCGAGTCTTCATTTTCCTTGGAAGTTTTTGTGCCCATAATCATGTTCAATGCATGATTCTCCAAAAGAAACACTCTTAAGACATGGAAATCTTGGAAAACTTTCAACATATCTGTGCCCAATACATCATAGTCTGATTACATAGCTAGGTGCTGTAGTTGGCATAGCAGCTTTTTTGCAGATTGATATGGTTCAATTATGCACCACTCTTCCAGCCATCTGCTGCATGCAGGGATTTTAAGACTATCATATTTCAACTAGGTTTAAATGTTTGCAGATATTCTACAACATTGTTTTTCTTATGGCTTTGTAGGCCACAATTGATCATTAGAGTAATAGATCAACAGGAAAACTTGTTCTGTTTTTGCTTCGTTGCAATCATTTTTGGTGTTTATTTGAGGGCTAAATTCTTGCGTGACCCTTCCATTGTTAACATGAAGACATGAATATGATCTATGCACAACTTTCGATTGTGCCAGCATAGTCCTCTGCAGGTTTTTATCCATATTACTTGTTACTTTCAGATGTCATTCAGCTACAAGGGAAGTCCATGCGAAGATCAGATCCTGTTGGTTGTTTTTAGTTCATTTTAAGTAGGCTTCAGTTATAGAGCATGAAGAGAATGCAAGCAAGATGTCAGTCGGCATGTGTTATCTAAGAAACTATGCTTTAGAGACCGGGGGAGGGAGGGGCGCAAAGCATGTAATTTTGACAAATTGGGAGTTTCACGCTATATATGCTGAAGCTTAGTGCATGTAAGAGTCAGGACCTTGGTGACACCATAGTAAATGTAATTTCCCTGGATGTCCCATTACAGTGTCCTCTGGCTGCCATAATTTTCTTGTTTTGGCTCAATCCAGTGCTGGGTAAACACTTGCACACTTTTTTGTATTTGAAGGTCGATTGTTCACTGTTCTGATGTTGAAGTAGGGTGACCAAGAACCTGGGTTTCTGGAAAATTTTATAGAGTTGAGCTTCGTTATCATACAATCAGGTTACACAATAGGTGGAAATTACTTGCATTGCATGCAGCCATTAACAAATCTAGCCTTGCATGTTTTTCACATCATCAGTTTGTTTCACTGTTTGTCTTTGGATGTTTGCAGGTAGCTACCATGTCGGAATTTGCCTGGTTGTACAGCACACCATCGTAACTGATAATCATTTGTTTCGGTAGACAGTTATTGTATATTCAGTGTTATTAGAATCAAATTCTTAAAATCTCAGTTATCCATTCCAGCCTCAATAGATTCACTGTAATTTCCCTTGTGCCTGCAACTTCATTTCGTTTCTTAAAACTGTTCAATTCAATACTCTTTAGCATGAACTTTCTATGGCAAATGTTGGATTCTTAAACTGGGTATCGCTTATTTCTCTCTCGCTTAATATATATGATATTTGTTCTGCAATTTTGATTATATATATAAAGAACCAAAGATGATAATCTGCAACATTTTGGGCATCCTACTTGTCCATTAGGTTAAGGAATTGAACCTGTTTAAGTTTGATACTGATCCTTATTCAAGATCAGTAGTAGAAGGTTTGATTTAACTTGCCAAAGGTTCTGGTTTGGTTTTTATTAAATCAGTTACGATAATAATGGAGTATAATTAATTTGGTTTACAAAATTTTGTTTTTAAATTAATTTTGAAGTTTTATAATATTTTTTTATTTTTAAAAATTTAAGTACTAAAGAGTATTACAGATTTAAAATATTAGAAAGACGGATGATCTAATGAATCAAAAGCAGTACTATTGGCATTAAATGGTGTTATTAGAGAAGGTCATGTTTTTGTTAGTAGAGTTCCCACTCTAAACTCATGCTAATACAAAGCTTCAAGCAACCCTTACCATTTCATCAAATGGAAGAAATACTGCTAACTAAAAGATTTAAAAGGAGGCGGGCTGAAGTTTTTTACACAACAATCCCACATCACTAAGCGACAAGCAGGTGCATCCCAAGTGCCTTTATAAATTAAAGCCCGAGTCTGCCTTCATCTCTCACGGAGCCGTCCGATGACACAGAGCGAACTATTCTTTAGCCTTTTACTAAAGAATACCGTGTGCTCGTCGCCTAAAGTGGCATACGCCTATTTTTGGAGGGCTGGTTTTTTGAGAACGGGCCCAACAAATTATAGTTTAAAAGTTTTCGGTTTCAGCCTGTAGCAACATATAATTTTGTTCATGAGTTACACGACAGAAAGAAGTAAAGGTGGTGTATTTGGACACGACTATCAGTTTGCAACCTTCTGAACGCAGCACCAGTCTCATAGGAGAAGAATTGCTCCCAGGCTGATCTTTTTTAATTTATTTTAAGTCTTACCGTCTAATTTGGTTCATTTATTTTTATTAGAATGATTTTCAAGTAGGTTTTTTATTTGGTTAACATTTTTAAAAGTATTAATATAAAAAAAAACATTTTAGAAGTATTAATACTATTTTTTTTAATAAATGGCTTATAAATTATATAAAATTATGATTAATTGTTGAAGTTAATTATGTTGTCGCTTATACCATGAATACTTTTTTCATGTTGGGATCTTTATTACGACATTGCATGTAAGATGTATTATAAATTTCTCGTCTTCGCATTTTAATATTTTCTAGAGTATGGTATAAAATGTCATATTGTTTTAGTTGGAATTAGAATAGTAAAATTGAAAATCATAGTATCTACTCTGATATCTTCATCGTGTAATTTTATTTAAGTTTTAAATAATTATTTACATATTTTATATAATAATATAAGAAAATAATAACCCTATTGTAGTTGTATTTGTTACTTTATAAATAGAAATTTTTGTTATCTATTTTTTTATTAAATTAGTGTTTAATTAATTTGTGATATTAACATGATTATACTTTTAAGGGATAAATATAATATTTATACACAGACTTAGGTTTAATATGCAATTTGATACATGAACGTTAGTTTAATGTAATTAGACGAATGAAACTAAAATTGTGGTTCATATATATATATATATATAGAAACATTAATTTTGATTCAATTTTAACATTTAAAGAAATAAATGCTTACATTTATTTTCATACTGGATAAATATAATTGTTGGTGTATGCAAATATCAACGTAAAATGGTACTAATTTGATAGTATTATCAATTATTTGTAAAATTTGAATCAAATTAAAATTGTGTATAAAATTGTACAAAATCAAAATTTATATATAACATTGAACAACGAATTAAAATTCACATATAATTTTGACCTATTTTTAATATAAGATAGAATAAATATATAAATTAATCATCTATGATTTACTCGTAGAGGGGTAATCCAAACATGGACTATAGGACGGACATAAACATATGAAGGAAAATATTAATTTTAATATTCTATGAGAATTTTCATAATACTTCTATAATATAAAATTTTAAAAATTAAAAAAAAATTATGAACTTTTTTTTATCTATACGGAGGTTCTAATCTAGAATGATATTATTTTTGAATTTTCAAAAGAATTCAGTTTTTTTTTATAATGTATAAATTATGTAATATTCCAAAAAGTTAAAATTGTTTATAATATTATAACAATGATATAAAACTCAAAGATATATAGGGTAATATATATATTTTTTAAATTGAACTTTTTATTATTTTTTTTCACTTTTAATTTTTTTGAAAATTTAATTTACTAATTTTTTTTACAATTATATATATTTTTAAATTAATTTGATTTACATATTTTCCCCCTTTTTTAATTTTTATTTTTAGTAATAACTTAGCAAATTTGAGATGGAATTCTTGTAACTGTCATGCTGTTGAATTAATAAATTTAAGTGTATGGTTAAAATGTATACATTAACTTTACATTAGTTTCCATTCAATTATAGAAATATATAGATTTATTTATTTTATATTGAATTAATATAATTATTTGTATAAAAAATATATAAACATAAAATGGTTCTGTCTTAATGATATTATTTGTGGCTTGTAAAAATTTCATCAAAATAAATTTTAATATTCTTAATTATACAAAATCAAAGTTCATGTGTGGCATTATATGTTGAATTAAAATTTATGTTTATTTCTCTATATTTATCTCTTTTTTATTTCAATATAATTAATTTTGAAATGTGTATAATGAATAAGATCATCGAAAAATGTTTTTGGAGTGATAATCATATTAAAGTTAAAAGAATAATTTGATTGTTTAATTTTTATTTTGAAGTAGATCTTAATTAACTCTTGTACATACATATCCAATTGCATCCTATATTATCACATGTTCGTGTATGCTGAATCTTGGGTAAGGATTACCTAACAACTTGGAACAAGGTCTTTTAACATCTTGAGTTCAAAGCCTTCCGTATGAAATAACTTGGCAATATAATATGCTACACTATTACAGGGGCAAATTAATGGGGGTTGGCAGTTACATATTGCCCCCTTAAGATGATAAAATTTTAATTTAATCATTTAAAATTTATATTTTTATTATCGAAAAAAATTACAATTTAATTTTGGCACTCCCTAAAAATTTTTTTTTTGGCTTCGTCCCTCCTTTATTATTCTCCCTTAGAGTATATTGCAACTTGGCAGTCCATTGCCATTGTAGCATCGATCAAATATTGCAGTCATGTCCGTCATCTAGTGTCATGAGTTGCGCATGGGAGCCCGCAACCATGACGAACTTGTACGATCCATCGTATTTGAAGGAGGTTATTCGGCCTAATTGGACTAGTCCGTTGCTTGGAGAGATTGAAAGCCCATCTTCGAAGCTTGGCAAATATGGAAGGTGATTTTCAAAGATATGTGATCCTAAACATTAAAAGTAATCTTTAGAATATACGATTTTGTAATATTAGAGATTTGATATCTAGATAGCTTTTAATCTTAGCCATTGATGTACTTTGATCTATAATGTTAATTTTGGGGAGGCTCAGCTATAAATAGAAGCCTCTCCCCCTCATTGTAATTAAGGCAGTTAATAATAGAATTTTGGGAGCATTCACTCAAACTTTTCTCTCAAGTGTTCTTGCCCTTCTGTGGCTTTTGTTCATCTTTCAAGTTCGTTCTTCATTTTTCTGCTATTCTTCGTTGGTGCCTTAGAGAAATTCTATTGAATCCTTAATTGTTGCGAGTTAGGCTGACTTAGGCCTTTTTTACCAAAGAAACTACCTAAGGCTGCAAGGATCGCGTGGGAAAAATCTAAGTCTGTGATAGTTGGTATCCGAGCTAGCGTTCGAAGGCACCGTTGAAAGATGTTGAAAGAAGTTGCTAAGAATGTTGAGAGAATGGAGACCCTTGGGAGGGCTAGGAAAGCTAGTCATTCGAGGGACATATTGTCGGCTTTGGACGTTCGAGCCGTCACTCTCGAGGGATTTATGAAGGATGTTAAGGAAAAGATTGATGATATCGATGATAGAGTCAATGATGGGTTACTGTCTATGAAGGAGCAACTTAGAGATTACATGTTGGACTCTGTTGAAAAAGCTGACTGGTAGGGATAATGCCATTAAGGCTATGATAACAGCCTTAAAAGAGGAGATTACGGAGCTCAAGGGTGAGCTCACAATCTATAAGGCTGCTTTGGGCAATGGAGGGTTAGCCACTGTCACACCCAAGCCTAGTGTGGACATTCTCAAGCCCAATGAGTTCAAGGGAATAAGGTTCGCAAGAGACGTGGATAATTTTCTGCGGGGAATCGAGCAATACTTTTATGCCAAAGGCATCAAGTATAATGCCACTAAGGTAATTACTGCTACTATGTATCTTATTGACGTTGCTTTATTGTGGTGCCGTCGTAGGTCCACCGATGTGAGACGTGGTGAGACCGAAATTGGGACTTGAGAGGGGTTTCAAAGTGAGTTTAAAGTACAGTTTTATCCAGAGTATGCCGAGGATAAAGCTCGGGCAAAGTTGTGCCGGCTCACGCAACAAGGCACTCTAAGGGAGGATACGTAGGTGTTTAGCGAACTCATGCTTAAAATCTTAGATGTGGGTTAGAAAGAGGCATTCTTTTCCTTTATGGATGGGTTGAAACCATGGGCGAAGCAAGAGGTACAATACTGAGGAGTCCAAGAGCTTACCAAAGCCATGTTTGTGGCAGAATCGTTTATCGAATTCGTGGAAAGAAAGACAAGCCTGAGTCTTCCAAGCCCAAATTCAAACCAAAGGGTAATGGTGGGGGGACAAAGAAAGGCCCACTAGGAATGTCAACGGTAAGAAGCATTGGGACAAAAAAAAGGGCTTATAAGTTGCTTCTATTGTGATAGTCTACATATGATCAATGACTGTCCGAAGAAGGTCGCACTCTCTATTATGAAAGTAAAAGAGGAGTCCGATGAGGATGATAATAATTTTGGTTTGATATGAGGGGGTGTCGAAGATAAGAAAGGTCATGGGTTGATGTTTATAGACATCATAGTGGCCGGTAGAAAATTGAATGCGCTTGTCGACACATGTGCGTCTAATTTGTTCATGTCTAAAAAGGTTGTGCATAAACTTGGCCTTAAGATCGAAAATGAGTCGGGCCGGATCAAAACGATAAACTTAGAAAGCGTTCCAATCAAGAGGGTTGCAAAGGGAGTGGATCTCCAACTTGGCAATTGGACTGGTAAAGCATCCATTCAGGTAATACCACTTGATGAGTATGATTTTATGGTTGGATTAAGTTTCCTTGACCGGGTTAATGCATCTATTGTTCCTTATGTTAATTACATGGTGATTTCAGATTCAAACCATCAATGCATGGTAAGAATGACAAGGAAGGGAAGCATGAAAGGAAAGACCTTATCGATAATCCAATTTTCTAAATGAGTACGTAAAGATGAAGTCTCCTACTTAGCCACATTGAAAATTAAGGAAACTGTTAAGTTCGTTGGTAAGATCCGGAAAGAAGTGGGCCAAATGTTGCAATCTTTTCAAGATGTGATGCTCGCCCAGTTGCCCAAAAGTTTGCCACCCAAGAGAGATCGAGCTAGTGTCCAACATGATGCTGCCAGCAATAGCCCCATATCGCATGTCTACACTAGAATTAGAAGAGCTACGGAAACAATTGAAGGAGTTTTTAGATGCGAGATTCATTAGGCCATCTAAATCTCTATATGGTGCGCCAATGTTGTTTCAAAAGAAACATGATGGGTCGTTGAGGATGTGCATCGATTATCGGGCTCTAAACAAGATCATTGTGAAGAACAGGTACCCTATTCCTCTTATTGCAAATTTGTTCAATCATTTGGGTAGTGCAAGATGGTTTAGCAAGTTAGATTTGAGATTAGGGTACCATCAAGTTCGAATAGTCGAGGGGGACGAACCAAAGACAACTTGTGTGACACGATATGGTTCGTATGAGTTCCTTGTAATGCCCTTCGAACTTACGAATGCCCCAACTACATTTTGCACCCTTATAAATAAGGTACTTCAACCTTTTCTTGATCGTTTTGTGGTTGTTTACCTTGATGATATTGTGGTGTATAGTAAGTCTCTTGAGGAGCATGTGGGACATTTGAGGGAAGTGTTCCAAACTTTGAGGGAAATTGAGTTATTTGTCAAAGAGGAGAAGTGCTCATTTGCCTAACAAGAGTGCTATCCCTAGGCCACATTATGGGAGGTGGCAAGATCCGAATGGATGAGTGTAAGATTCAGGCTATTGTTGAGTGGGAGCCTCCAACCAAGGTGACGAAGTTGAGATCTTTTCTTGGGTTGGCGAATTATGTAACATCTCAAACTCGGCCCAAACGTTATGGTCGAATCTAGCGCGTCACATAGAAGTTACGTTCGGAATTCGAATAAAATTAAAACTTATTTTAATGATAGTGTCACTTAACCAAAGCATTTGTTTAAAACTATTCTTTGATATTTGTTTGGTTACTTAAAACTCGCGGAAGCCGTTATTGTTGAGGTGGAAACATGTGAATATTTTTGAAAACAGTTATTAGTCTGAAAACTTGACAAACTATTCTAACAGTTTGAAACGATAAAAATAGTACAAATAAAGAAAGTTAAATCAAAACCCAAAATGGCCTTATTACATAAATGGAACCCAGACAGGAAATTTAACCAAAACAAATCTAGACACAAAAGGCATGTGGCCACCCCGAGTCCCTCACAGCTCCAAATCGTCTATGAGGGTTACCTGTACATTAAAATAAAAGGTGAGTTTGCGAAAACTTAATGTATAACTCCCCAACCGAAACAGTGATCAGATATGCAGAACAAACTGGGCCGAAGCCCTATGCAGAAAATAGATCAGTCTGGGCCTTAGCCCTATAGGGAACAGTGTGGGCTCAAGCTCATTACAGAATCAGAACAGAATGTGAATGTAATCCCAACCCAGTCCAACCATTACACCACTCGTACCAACCATCATACCATGTGGGGAATAACTCGACCCACCCAACCAGCACACCAATACGTAGCCATGCTGCTAATAACAGATAACGTGGCAGAGCCACTAGAATCAGAATAGTGGCAAAGCCACTATTAAAAGAATTACGTGGCATAGCCACTAGAACAGAGCTACCTCCAAATCATACCTAACCCCATGCAGAATGTCATGTCATACATATATAATGTGCATACAGAAGATCATACCCATCAGTCCACCTATTTCTAGGAGTATAATGGTAATTTAAGTAGTTAGGGGTAAAATGGTCATTAACCAAGTCTTGGAGTCTCGGTATCTAATACGACCTCCCAAAAGGTCTTGCGTCACTTTGAGCGACTCGGATAACCTATATAGCCAAAATGGTGCTTATAGGCCCAAAACCCATATTGGGCCCAAGTGGGCCTACACGCTCGTGTGGCCTATTCAGTCCAGTTTTACATACAACATCATGAACCTTATAATCCAGTCTAACCATAAACACTTACCGAGTATTTTACCTGTATGGGCCCATAAGCCCATTGGGCCCATGTGGGCCCATTGAGGCCCATAACGGCCCAAGTGTATCGAAACGTACACGATAGCCTCTACAGAATTTTGCCCATAATTTGTGGGCTTGATTTGCCCCACGTGCGCTCGCACGCTCATGAGGCCTCGAATATCGACGTTTCAGCATTTTGACTTTTGCCGACTTACACAAAGGTAGGGTGAGGTTACACACCTTTTGATTTAAAACGGTAGCAAGATGGTGGACAGTTACACTCTTTTTTTAGAAATACGAGCCACCCTAATCACTAACCTATACAACAAAACCTTGATTCAATAACTGATATCTTGAATTAACCATAATTTATCAATAATCTATTATGCACCATCTTACCTTAATTGAGTGGGGTTCAAACCTCTAAGATAGCTAACCCACAATTGAATACACACAAAGACGGGAATCTGAATCACAAATAGCTCATGTTAGGTAGCAACTACTACTAACTATTTTCATCATATCGATAACATTTGGCTAAAAAAGAGTGTGGAACATAACTTAACCCCTTACCACTTGATCAACAAAATGAACGCCAGATCAGTACAAAGACAGAGGAATATTCGGCTTAAGGAAATTAAAGAACTCGATAGTGCAACTAAGGTAGTATTCGGCCAAAGAAAAGAAATGGTGGAAAAGGAGACTACACTTGGCTATCTTGAAAAGAAGAGAAACAATACAATCAGAAAAGAAAAGGTTGAGTTCAGTTTTGAGAACCAAAAGAAAAACGTTGCGAAAAAGAAAGTGATAGTTTCGGTTATGGGGACACAATCAACAGAAAATAAAGAGTGGAGTAAGCAAGGTGTAGTCGGCCAAAGACAAGGAACAAAGAAATAAATGAACAAGAGAATTCAGAGAAAAGAAGAAGAAAATATGAAAATAGAAAAGGAGATGTAAGATTCGGCTAAGAGAAATAAGAGGAGTGATCGTGATTTTGATAAAGTAATAATGATCGTACCTGGAAACTAACTATTATCATGATAAAAGGCAAGCGCACCTATCAATATTAACCGATCAACCTCCTGTCGAAGATTTATTTTGTATTAGATAATTTTGGAAAAAAAAAATTGACATATTTCACTTTATTATGAAAATAAATCCTACTACTTCTGCTCCTGGAGTTTCCACGCTTGAAAAAGAAAATCTGGGGCGTATTTCTCAAATCATCGGTCCAGTACTGGATGTAGCCTTTCCCCCGGGCAAGATGCCTAATATTTACAACGCCCTAGTAGTTAAGGGTCGAGATACCGCCGGTCAACAAATTAATGTAACTTGTGAGGTACAGCAATTATTAGGAAATAATCGAGTTAGAGCTGTAGCTATGAGCGCTACAGATGGTCTAACGAGAGGAATGGAAGTGATTGACACGGGAGCTGCTCTAAGTGTTCCAGTCGGCGGAGCGACCCTAGGACGAATTTTTAACGTGCTTGGGGAGCCCGTTGATAATTTAGGTCCTGTAGATACTCGCACAACATCCCCTATTCATAAATCCGCGCCCGCTTTCATCCAATTAGATACAAAATTATCTATTTTTGAAACAGGAATTAAAGTAGTCGATCTTTTAGCTCCTTATCGTCGTGGAGGAAAAATCGGACTATTTGGGGGGGCTGGGGTAGGTAAAACAGTACTCATTATGGAATTGATCAACAACATTGCCAAAGCTCATGGGGGCGTATCCGTATTTGGCGGAGTAGGTGAACGGACTCGTGAAGGAAATGATCTTTACATGGAAATGAAAGAATCTGGAGTAATTAATGAACAAAATCTTGCGGAATCAAAAGTGGCTTTAGTCTACGGTCAGATGAATGAACCGCCAGGAGCTCGTATGAGAGTTGGATTGACTGCCCTAACTATGGCGGAATATTTCCGAGATGTTAATGAACAAGACGTACTTCTATTTATAGACAATATCTTCCGTTTTGTCCAAGCGGGATCCGAAGTATCTGCCTTATTGGGTAGAATGCCTTCCGCTATGGGTTATCAACCCACCCTTAGTACCGAAATGGGTACTTTACAAGAAAGAATTACTTCTACCAAGGAGGGATCCATAACTTCTATTCAAGCAGTTTATGTACCTGCGGATGATTTGACCGACCCTACCCCTGCCACAACATTTGCGCATTTAGATGCTACTACCGTACTATCAAGAGGATTAGCTGCCAAAGGTATTTATCCAGCGGTAGATCCTTTAGACTCAACGTCCATTATGCTCCAACCTCGAATCGTTGGTGAGGAACATTATGAAACTGCGCAAAGGGTTAAGCAAACCTTACAGCGTTACAAAGAACTTCAGGACATTATAGCTATCCTTGGGTTGGACGAATTGTCCGAAGAGGATCGCTTAACCGTAGCAAGAGCGCGAAAAATTGAGCGTTTCTTATCACAACCCTTTTTTGTAGCGGAAGTATTTACCGGTTCCCCGGGAAAATATGTTGGTCTAGCAGAAACAATTAGAGGATTTAAATTGATCCTTTCCGGAGAATTAGACGGTCTTCCTGAACAGGCCTTTTATTGGTAGGTAACATCGACGAAGCTACTGCGAAGGCTACGAACTTAGAAATGGAGAGCAAATTGAAGAAATGACCTTAAATCTTTGCGTACGTGGCAAGACCGAAATATCGAATCCAAGGAACTAAAAGTATTAGTAATGACTTTCTTCCTATTATCTAGCCTAAAAATAAAGAGGGATTTGTTGGTAAACTAAAATTCTAGCTAACTAAAGACACGACAAAGAGTAAATTAGGAAATTACTTTAGGAAAACTTTATTGACAAGGCAATACCTAAGGAAGAATCCACCTAGACTTCACTTGTTATTTAACCCTGAACTAGACGATTTCTTCATTCGACTTGATCCGTAAATATCCCTAAATTATGTTAATATCTCCGTCAAGAATAAGAACAATTAACCCTAGGTTGATTAATTGAAATCTCTTTCTAATTAAAACCCCTAGTTTTGCATTAACTCGATCTATGGATCCCCCTATTAGATTTGACTCTAATCCGGCAGATTTTCATCGTCCTATGTCTAGGACTGCGATCAACTCCGCTTAATTGTGTTGGATCTACTCTTAAACAGGGACTTTTGCTCCTCTGAATAAGCACATTCGACTTGAATTAATATCCTGAAATATCAACTCAAGAATTAAAAACACAATTAAGAACAAATCAAGTATTTATCATATAGTTCAGATAACAATAACAAGATTCGTCTTAGGTTTCATCCCTCTCAGGTATTTAGGGATTTAGTTCATAATAGAAAGAGAAAACATCTCAAAATAAAGAAGACAATAAAACATAAAGGAAACCCAAAACTCCTGAAAGGATTGAAGGGAGATCCTTAGTCTTGATGTAGATCCTTGCTTCTGAGATGGATCAATCGGCTTTCTTTGAGTAGTTCCCTGCCATCTACTCTGAGTCTTGGCGGGAACACTGTACGCGCACTTATAGTCGCCTCCTAGGGTCTTTATATAGAGTTTAGAGTATCTTTCTTAGCCCCTAAGTAGCTTTTTCTGCGTGAAATTGAAACTTGTTAGGACAGGGACACGCTCGTGTGGCACGCCCGTGTGAATCGAGCCCAGGCCTTGTTCAAGCCTGTTAATGTGGCACGGGCGTGTGGTTCACCCATGTGAGGAACTCTAGGCTGTGTTGATCTCTTATTTTGGCTCATTTTCTCTGTTTTTGGCTCGTTTCTCGTTCTTTTCACTCTCCTATGCTCACCTAAGTATAAAACATGAAATTAAAGGTTTAAGAGCATCAAATTCCATAAATCAATGAATAATTCATCCAAAAGTATGCTAAGCATAGGGTAAAAATATGTATAAATTACGGTTTATCAAATATCCCACACTTAAGCATTTGCTTGTCCTTAAGCAAAATCCTCAATCCATAATTAAAAATCGTTCTTCTCAACTTATAATCTTTATCAATAATGTTTCAAATCAATCCACGAGTAATCATACATCGAGAATTCAACTAAAAGAGCATCAAAGTTTCAAACAATCTAAGTTGAGAATCTTATCACGGAAACATAGGCATTCTCCCCTCTTCTAGGTAATTACCTTGAATTCAAAATTAACAAGAGTTGACATCCTCACTAAAGATTCACTTTATCCACTCGAAGTGTTTAGGGTTTAGAAATTAAGCACTCAATAGTTAACATGAAAAGTTATTACCATAAGCTTGCATGAAAATCAAATCTCCACCACTATAAATTGAGATGACACATCGATCAAAAGGTCTTTAGAAGGTTGTAATAGGGCTTTGGTTAGGGGTGTGGTCACAAGCTGAAAAAGAGGGTTAGAATCGAGATTGAATTGAAAAATCATCTATCTAGAAAAATCTCTATCACTGAAACATATTCCTAGAATAAAGCCTTTTTTCTTTTGGATAACATCATTTAGGATCAGACGTTCATAATTACATAGAAATATACAAAACATCGAATTATAACTGAAATAAATATACACATTTTTTTAAGAACAAATCAAATATTTTACAAACTTGACTAATTGAAAATGAAATCATAGCTAGATAATTATTCAATTCAAATCTCGACAAAAATAGGGATCAAAATAATTAGGGGGATTTCAACAATAATGGTTAATGGGTTAATGTTGAGGGTAAATCAATGGATGGTTTGTTAGGCTCAAGGGGGTTTGCTAAGGGTTAATTTTTGGAGGTAGGCTTTTATGGAGTAAGTGGGTTAAAACCTAAGTGCCTTTATCATCTCGGTATATCAAATTAATGATGTAGTCTCGACATGTATAATCGAAGCAAGTTCTAGAATAACAAATCAACATTAACTCACTCATAGCAACAATAAAGGTGAGCATGAAAGGATGTATGCTCTAAAGGCTCAAAAATCTCACTAGAATTATGGCTTTTGATGTCAATCCTGCGAATTTCAAATTTCAAGATAATACCTAAATTTTGGGAAAACAACCTAGAAAAATTTAGATTCTAAAAAATTTCAACTTATCATGGTTGATTTTCTAATGTCTTAAAGTTTGAATAATCAAAGCACAAATACCTATGTCTTAATCCTAAACATATCAATAAAAATTATAAATCAATCAGAATTCATTCTAATAGTGATATGAGAAAGTGACTTGAGGGACAAGACAAAATTCAGGGATTTGAGAACGATGCAAAAAGTGAAAGTGAGTCCCCCCCACACTTAAGATGTACATTGCCCTCAATGTACAATGATAGGTAAAAATATAAGCATAGATCATAAGTGAGGGATAGAAATGAGATTCCCTGAATTTTCTTGATGAAATCCTTAGAATAGTGGAGGCTGAATTGGAGAAAGGACTACTGGAAGTTTATGATTCTGGGCTACTGAGGAGAATAAACACAACTGTGGGAAGAATTAAGGTATTACTCGATAAAGTGCAACTTATAAGTATCTACAAGGAAAAGGAAAAATATAAAGTAAAGAAAATTAAGAAGGCAGGTAACTTAAAAAAAATAAAAATAAAAGTAAAAATAAAAGAAATTGGGCTCAAATGTCCTTATCGGCAGATGAATCATGAGGTGGTGGTAGTGGTGATGAATAGTAAGCGGTTTAAGGTAGGGGATTGGCACACGGCTGTGGCATACGCCCGTGTGGCCTGGGTCTAGCTCGTGTGTTTCGTGGACTTATGGTTTGGCCATAGGTGTTAGGTGCGGGTGTGTCGCACGCCCGTGCTAATTTCTCAGTTTCAACCACGCCTTATTGGCACGGGTGTGTTGCACGCCCGTGTTGAATTGGCAGGTTCTCCCACGGCTCTATTGCATTGCCGTGGCGATTTATCGAAATCCGTGTTTTGGGAAAAATTTGGCTCTATTTTCACACAACCATGTCTCATAGCCGTGTCTCTACCTTTGGTGTGACCACGGCCTTAGGCACGCCCGTGTGCCTGGCCGTGTGGCTCTGAAAAATCTATGTTTCAAGGACTTAGTTAGTTATTTAGATGTTATGAACTGAATTTAAAGAAATCAACAATGTTAGTACTCGGGTTGCCTCCCAGAAGTGCTTGTTTAGAGTCTAAGCTCGACTTTCTTTGCTTGCACATTTACGAGGGTTCGTGGAGCCTAAACTCCTCCCCATCATTCTTAAAATCGTCACCATTATATAGTTTGAGTCGATGACCGTTTACCTTGAAAGTGTCGTGAGTTGGATGTGTTATCTCAATTGTGCCGTAGGGAAAAATACTTTGAACTGTGAATGGGCTTAACCATCTTGATTTTAGCTTTTCAGGGAAAAATCTAAGCCTTGAGTTGTAAAGTCAGATAAGATCGCTAGTTTTAAACTACTTGGGTTGCTTTAGACGAGCATCATGGCACCGCTTTGTGGCTTCTTTGTATAAGCGTGAGTTTTCATATGCGTTACAGCGCCATTCATCCAACTCGTTTAACTGCATGAGTCTCTTTTCACCTGCAAGATTAGGATCGAGATTTAGGAATTTGATAGCCCAAAATGCCTTATGTTCTAGTTCAACGGGTAAATGACAACTTTTCCCATAGACGAGTCTATATGGAGATGTTCCTGTGGGGGTTTTGAATGCAATTCTATAAGCCCATAAAGCTTCATCTACTTTCATTGCCCAATCTTTTCTATTTACCTCTACGCTTTTCTCGAAGATGCATTTTAACTCTCTATTAGCTGTTTCAACTTGTCCGCTGGTTTGGGGGTGGTAAGAGGTAGCCGTTCTATGGTGAACTCTATATTTATTTAGAACTTTTTCGAACTAAGCATTACAGAAATGAGTTCCCCTATCACTAATAATTGCTCTAGGTGTTCCAAATCGAGAAAAAAGTTTTTTAAGGAATCTTACTACCATTCTAGCATCATTAGTAGGTAAAGCTTGGGCTTCTACCCATTTAGACATGTAATCAATTGCTACTAAGATGTATTTATTTCCAAACGAGCTAGGGAATTGACCCATGAAATTAATGCCCCATACATCGAATATTTCACATTCAAGCATATATGTCTGAGGCATTTCATCACGTTTAGAGATATTACCTATTCGTTGACATTTGTCACAAGAAGTAACATACTTGTTGGCGTCCTTAAATATTGTGGGCCAATAAAAACCTGATTCGAGTATTTTATGGGCGGTCTTATTTCCACTGTAATATCCCCTTGTTGGTCCTGAATGGCAGTGATCCAAGATTTTGTTTGCTTTTGTCGTTGTAACACATCTTCAAATGACTTGATCTGCATATATACGAAAAAGAAAAGGGTATTCCAAAAAGTAGTTTTTCACATTAGTAAAGAATCGCTTCTTTTGCTAATGTGTCAACCCTTTTGGGGTTATGTTAGCAGCTAAGTAATTTACTATGTCAGCAAACCAATATACCTCAGAATCAGATACAACTAAGAGTTGTTCTTCAGGAAATGAGCTATTTATCTCGGCCTTATCAGGTTCTTTGAGATGTGGATTCTCAAGTCTGGAAAGGTGATCGGCTGTCAAGTTTTCAGCCCCTTTTTTATCTCGAGTTTCCAAATCGAATTCCTGCAAAAATAAAATCCATCTTATTAATCGAGGTTTTGCATTGGACTTAATTAAAAGATAACGAAGAGCGGAATGATCAGTATAAACGATGACTTTAGACAATATTAGAAATGGTCTAAATTTGTCGAACACAAAAACCACAGCTAGCAATCCTTTTTCTGTGGTAGTGTAGTTCTCTTGTGCGGCTGTTAGAGTCTTGCTAGCATAGTAGATTGGCTAAAAATGCTTGTCTCTTCACTTTCCAAGAACTGCACCTACTGCAAAATCACTTGCATCATACATTAGCTCAAAAGGTAAGTTCCAATTAAGTGCAATAATAATTGGAGCATTGGTAAGTTTTTCTTTGAGAGTGTTAAATGCCTCCAAACATTCTTGATCAAAATTGAAGGTACATCTTTTTCTAGTAATTTCGTTAAAGGCTTAGCTATTTTAGAAAAATCTTTAATGAATCTTCTATAGAGGCCAGCATGTCCTAAAAAGCTTAACTGAACTAGGGGGTAGTTTTTCAATGGTTTTAACTTTTGCTTTATCAACTTCTATCCCCTTACTAGAAATCTTGTGTCCTAAAACAATACCTTCTTGAACCATAAAATGGCATTTTTCCCAATTGAGGACAAGATTTGTTTCCTCACACCTTATTAAAACTCATTCTAAATTCTTGAGGCAAAGGTGGAAAGAGTTACCGAATACCGAAAAGTCGTCCATAAATACCTCTATGATGTCCTCCACGAGTTCGTCAAGATGGCTAGCATGCAACGCTGAAAAATAGCAGGAGCATTACATAATCCAAAGGGCATTCTATGATAAGCAAACATACCATATGGACAAGTGAATGTCATTTTCTCTTGATCTTCAGGAGCTATCGGGATCTGGAAA
This sequence comes from Gossypium stocksii, assembly GCA_020496765.1. Taxonomy (NCBI): domain Eukaryota; kingdom Viridiplantae; phylum Streptophyta; class Magnoliopsida; order Malvales; family Malvaceae; genus Gossypium; species Gossypium stocksii. Next base: position 17,258,758 of record CM035631.1, on the reverse strand, counting down.
TAACCGGAAAGTCCATCCAAGAAGCAATAATACATATGTCCTGACAGTCTTTCCAACATTTGATCAATGAAGGGTAATGGGAAGTGATCTTTTCTAGTGGCATCATTCAATTTTCTATAGTCAATACAAACTCTCCAACCTGTTACCGTTATTGTAGGGATCAATTCGTTCTTTTCATTGGCAACAACAGTCATGTCGCCTTTCTTAGGAACAACCTGCGCAGGATTTACCCAAGGTCTGTCAGAAATAGGATAAATAATTCTAGCATCTAGAAGTTTAATTACCTCAGTCTTGACCACTTCCTTCATGTTGGGGTTCAATCTTCTTTGAGCTTGCACACATGGTTTATATTCATCCTCCATCAAAATTTTGTGGGTGCAAAAAGAAAGACTGATTCCTTTAATGTTAGAAATTTTCCAAGTTTTAGATATTTTATGTTCTCTTAACACTTGGATTAATTCCTCCTTCTCCTTGGGTTGCAAGTTTGAAGCAATAATTATTGGTAGTGTAGAATTGTCTCCTAAGAATGCATATTCTAAGTGTTTGGGTAATTGTTTGAGGTATAGTTTGGGAGGTTCGTCAACAAAGGGTTTTTGTCTTAGTTCATCTTTAATCTCAATGCCCTCGTAATCTATTTGTCTTGGGGAAGGTTCGTTGTAGTTTAAATCAATTATTACCTTTTTCATCTCAATGGTGACTTCGTTTTCTCTCCCATATTGAACGAGACACAATTCCAACGTGTCTTCAAGAGTGATTTCTTGAAAAGAATCTTGAACAGAATAATCAATGGAATTAATAAAATAATAGGAATCATCTTGTTCCCTAGAAAATCACTTGGCATCATAAATTTTAAACACAATTTCTTCATCACCTACCCTAAGCACAAGTTTACCAACTCCTACATCAATAATAGCTCTAGCAGTAGCTAAAAATGAGCATCCTAGGATTAAGGGTACCTCAACATCCTCATCCATGTCAAGCACAACCAAATCAACAGGGAATATAAATTTATCAACTTTAACTAATATATCTTCAATGATACCCCTAGGATATTTAACAGATCTATCAGCTAATTGAATACTCATCCTAGTGGGTTTTGGTTCCCCTAGACCTAGTTGCTTGAACATTTTATAAGGCATTAAGTTGATACTAGCACCTAAATCTGCTAATGCTTTTTCAATATTTAAACTACCAATTAAGCAAGGAATAGTAAAAATTTCTGGATCTTTTAATTTGGTTGGCAGTTTATTCTGGAAGATTGCTGAACATTCCTCGTTAAGTTCCACTGTAGACAGTTCTTTAAATTTCCTTTTATTTGTTAGAAGCTCCTTCAAAAATTTTGCATAAGTGGCATCTACAAAATAGCTTCAACGAAAGGTAAGTTAATATGTAATTGTTTAAAAAGTTCAAGAAATTTACCAAATTGAGCATCCATGTGGTCTTTCTTCAACTTTGCTGGGTATGGGATGGGTGACTTGCATTCCTTAAGGGCCGGTGGGGCTTTTTCTTTAGGTTCAGTCTCTTCGAGGGTCTCCTTGTTAGGTTCTTAAACAGCTTTCTTCTCAATTTCTACGAGTGTTTTCCCACTCCTTAATGTGACTACCTTAACATGCTCCCTAGGGTTGGGTTCAGTATTACTCGGTAAACCACCTTGTAGTCTTTTAGAGATCAGCTTAGCAAGCTGACTTATTTGAGTTTCAAGTCCTTGAATGGATGCTTGTTGATTTTTAAGTGCCGTCACGGTGTTTTGGAAATGAGTTTCTGATACTGAGATAAATTTCGCGAGCATCTCCTCAAGGTTTGGCTTTTTCTCTCGCTGGTAAGGTGGTTGTTGAAATCCCGGATGAGGTGGTGGTCTCTGATATCCTTAATTTCCTTGTCCTCTCCATGAGAAATTAGGGTGGTTCCTCCAACCTGCATTCTAAGTGTTACTATAAGGATTGTTTTGAGGTCGAGGATTATTACCCATATAGTTGACTTGCTCGTTTTACATGCCATGTCCATAAGAGGAGTAGTCTGGATTGCTCATATTTCCTAGAGTTGAGTCACATTACATTATTGGATGTACCTGCATAGAACCAACGAAACTATCAATCTTTTTATTAAGAAGTTCTACCTGATTAGAAAGTATGGTGACTGCGTCAACATTAAAAACTCCAGTAGCTTTTTGCGGCTTTGTTCTTATGATTTACCACTAGTAGTTATTCAGTGACATCTCTTCTATAAACTCGTAAGCTGCCTCTAGTGTTTTGTTATTGATTGTTCCACCGACAGCTGCATCAATCATCTGCCTCATTGGGGGGTTCAAACCATTGTGAAAAGTTTAAACCTGTAACCATAGAGGTAACCCATGGTGAGGGCACCTTCTCAACAAATCCTTGTATCTCTCCCAAGTGTCGTAGAGTGTTTCTAAATCCATCTGCACAAAAGAAGAGATATTATTCCTCAACTTTGCCGTTTTAGCCAGCGGAAAATATTTAAGTAAAAATGTTTTGGTCATTTGTTCCCAAGTAGTGATTGATCCTCTGGGTAGAGAATTTAGCCACTGTTTAGCTTTATTTCTCAAGGAAAAAGGGAATAACCGAAGACAAATGGCATCATCAGAAACGCCATTTATTTTGAATGTGTCAAAGAATTCCAAAAAATTAGCTAAATGTGAGTTAGGATCCTCATCCTGCAAACCATCAAACTGAACAAACTGTTGTATCATTTGAATAGTGTTAGGTTTCAATTCAAAATTATTTGCAGCAATAGCAGGCCTAACAATACTAGATTCAGTACCAGCAAGATTAGGCTTAGTATAATCATACATAGTACGATGAACAGGGTTTTGATTCATAGGATTTGTGGCTATTGCCGGAGGTGGTAGATTATCTTGATTTGCGTCCATCTCTTCAGTAGATTTGGTTTCTTTCTCTTGTCATTGTTCTGGGTACTGTAAGCTTCGTTTTATGTCTCTTCGGGTTTTACGAACTGTGGCTTCTAAATCGTTATCAAACAATAGTGGTCCTGACGGGTTTCTTCTAGTCATACACTAGAGACACCTGCCAGGGAAAGGAAAAATAAAAATTTAGTAAGAAAAATAATAATAGAAAATAAATTGCAAATAAAGTAAAAATAGCTAAAGTAATAGGAATCGAGTATTCCTAATATCTTAGTTCCTCGACAATGGCACCAAAAACTTGATCGTGATTTCGATGAAGTAATAATGATTGTACCTAGAAACTAACTATTATCATGATAAAAGGCAAGCGCACCTATCAAGTAGTAGTATAGTTAGTGGCAAGATCGGAATATCGAATCCAAGGAACTAAAAGTACTAGTAATGACTTTCTTCCTATTATCTAGCCTAAAAATAAAGAGGGATTTGTTAGTAAACTAAAATTCTAGCTAACTAAAGACACGACAAAGAGTAAATTAGGAAATTACTTTAGGAAAACTTTATTGACAAGGGCAATACCTAAGGAAGAATCCACCTAGACTTCACTTGTTATTTAACCCTGAACTAGACAATTTCTTCATTCGACTTGATCGGTAGAGATCCCTAAATTATGTTAATATCTCCGTCAAGAATAAGAACAACCAACCCTAGTTTGTTTAATTGAAATCTCTTTCTAATTAAAACCCCTAGTTTTGCATTAACTCGATCTATGGATCCCCCTATTAGATTTGACTCTAATCCGGCAGATTTTTGTCGTCCTATGTCTAGGACTGCAATCAAATCCGCTTAATTGTGTTAGATCTACTCTTAAACAGGGACTTTTGCTCCTTTGAATAAGCACATTCGACTTGAATTAATATCCTGAAATATCAACTCAAGAATTAAAAACACAATTAAGAACAAATCAAATATTTATCATATAGTTTAGATAACAATAACAAGATTCGTCTTAGGTTTCATCCCTCTCAGGTATTTGGGGATTTAGTTCATAATGGAAAGAGAAAACATCTCAAAATAAAGAAGACAACAAAACATAAAGGAAACCCAAAACTCTTGAAAGGATTGAAGGGAGATCCTTAGTTTTGATGTAGATCCTTGCTTCTGAGATGGCTCAATCGGTTTTCTTCGAGTAATTCCCTGCCTTCTACTCTGAGTCTTGGTGGGGACACTGTACGCGCACTTATAGTCGCCTCCTAGGGTCTTTATATAGAGTTTGGAGTATCTTTCTTAGCCCCTAAGTAGCTTTTTCTGCGTGAAATTGAAACTTGTTAGGACAGGGACACGCTCGTGTGGCACGCCCGTGTGAATCGAGCCCAAGCCGTGTTCAAGCCTGTTAATGTGGCACGGGCATGTGGTTCACCCGTGTGAGGAACTCTAGGCCGTGTTGATCTCTTATTTTGGCCCATTTTCTTCGTTTTTGGCCCGTTTCTCGTTCTTTTCATTCTCCTATGCTCACTTAAGTATAAAACATGAAATTAAAGGTTTAAGAGCATCAAATTCCACAATTCAATGAATAATTCACCCAAAAATATGCTAAGCATAGGGTAAAAATATGTATAAATTATGGTTTATCAAGGAGAAACAAATGAGGTTCGGCCAAAATGAAGATGAGAGGGAAGAGAAAAGAAGGTTGATAAAGTTCGACAGAATGAGGGGCTAAGATTGAGAGAAAAGAGTTTTCAGATTCGGCTATTTGAAAAGATATCAAAAAAAGGGCTCAAATGGTCTAAAGACAAAGCAGAAATTCGTACAAAGTAGAGAGGACATACAAAACCCAAAAATGTTTAGAAGGAAACTCGGCACCTAAACACTAATAAATTGTCGATTATGTAACCTCAAATGGCCCTTAGCCAAATTTGCAACTCAAGATACCCCAAACGGTTACAATGTGCCCCAAACCCCACTCCTTGAAAATCTCCTCTATTTTCTCCTTGTTTCACTCCCCCTTATCCCTCCACAATCTTCTCATCAACTTTTCATTCAAATTCGTTCCCAACAACCAAGACCAAGTCAAATATTCCCCCCTTTTTCCAAGTCCATTACAAACTCTAAGAGTTTGTAGCCTCTCCACATTTTGCTGCCACAATGAAGCAAAATAAATATATTTTTGCTTGCAAGGGGATTTGAACCCATTCCTTCCCTTACCTGACGCCATTTGCCACTCCACTAGAAGCTCACTTGTGATATGAAATAACAACAATTTAAACTTAAGTCCTATAAGCTAACGTCCATGCTCCCCTAAGCTCAAAAATTAAAATTTTGTCAAAGGTTCAGCTTGAACCCAGGCCTCCTAAAGGCCTCCCAAACACACCCAAAACATCAATCTAGCAGACTCAACCATGCAATTGCCAGTTTATGCAAAAATCTATGACCCTAAAATTTAGGGCGTTACAAATTACTATTGACGCTTCATCGAAGGAGACTCTAGAATTACTACACCCTTGACAGACATGTTGAAAAATGGGAAGGTATGTGATTGGAATCCTTAATGTGAGAGGGCCTTTAATCAATTGAAGCAAGTGATAACAATGGAGCCTGTACTTGTTTTGTCAGATTATTCGAAGCTTTATGAGGTACTCACGAATGCATCTAATTATTCCATTAGGTAAGTACTGATGCAAGATGGGCATCCAGTTGCTTTTGAGAGTCAAAAGCTTAATGAGACGAAACAAAAATACACAATCGAAGAAATGAAGATGACCGCTATGGCGTATTGCTTGCGCACTTAGAGACATTATTTACTGGGTTCCAAGTTCATGGTCCTTACCGATAATGTTGCCATCAGTTATTTTCTAACCCAGAAAAAGTTATCTCTCAAACAGGCTCGTTGGCAGGTTTTTCTAGCAGAGTTTGATTTCGTAATGGAGTATAAGCCGAGGAGTGCCAACATTGTGGCTAATACGCTTAGCCGAAAGATGGAGTTTGCGGCAATCAGCCAACCTAATGGTTCCTTATTGGAACGTATTCGAGAAGGATTGTCTCATGATCCCACAGCAAAAAATTTTATTGAGCTTGTAAAGAAAAGGAAAACGAGAAAGATTTTGGCTTGATGGGGAGCTACTATACACTCATGGGCATTGTCTTTATGTGCCTTACTATGGGAAATTGCACAAGGAAGTCATGAAGGAGTGTCATGACTTGAGATGGCGAGTCATCCAAGGATACACTAAACCTTGGCCCTTTTGGATGATCGTTATTATTGGCCTCATATTGGTGATGATGTGGAGACCTATGTGAAAAGTTTTCTAGTATGCCAATAAGACAAGGTCGAGTTAAAGAGTCCGACTAGTTTGCTACGACCCTTGCCCATTTCGAAAAGACTATGAGAGAGTGTATCCATGGATTTTATTGTTGGATTGCCTAAGTCTAATGGGTTTGCAAGTATCTTTGTTATGATGGACAGGTTTTTGAAGTATGCAACGTCTATTCTAGCTACCAAGGAGTTCCCTGCTGAGGAGGCAGCTTGTTTATTTCTTAAACACGTGGTAAAATATTAGGGAGTGCCACTGTCTATTATCAGTAATCGAGATGGGCGATTCATAGGCCAGTTCTGGATGGTGTTGTTCAGGTCAATAGGCTTGGACTTGAACTTTTCCACGAGTATGCATCCACAAACTGAACAAGTGAATGTGTTGTTGGAGACATATCTTCGGCACTATGTGAGTGCCACAAAAAGGGATTGGCCTAAGTTGTTAGATGTGGCCCAATTTTCATACAACTTGTAATGAAGTGGGCCACGAATCAAAGTCCGTTTGAGATGATGACGGGCCAACAACCACTCACACCCAACACTATTGCGACTCGTTATACAGGACCAAATCTGGCAGCTTATTGATTTGCGAAGGATTGGCAAAAGAAGAATGACTTGGCTAAGGCTTGTTTACACAAAGCAAGTAAGTGTAACAAAAAGTGGGCCGATCAAAATCGAAAAGATGTGCAATTTTAGGTGGGTGACTCAGTCCTTGCCAAACTACACTTTATTTTGCGATATATGGGTTTGCACAAGGGGCTTGTGTGAAGGTATGATGGGCCATTTCGAGTTGTGAAGAAAATAGGCAATGTGGCCTACAAGTTGAGTTGTCAGCAAAGCTCAAAGTTCACCCAGTGTTTCATGGAAGCATGCTTAAGCCATTCTATGAGGATTAAGAGGATCCAAATTGAGGTAAGTCTGAATAAGCACCAATGGGGGTAAAGGTCTCCTATGACCGTGAAGTTGAAAACATTGAGGTATATCATGTGATCAGACGAAAGAACCATCGGTCGCGGGAACCTGCTAAGACATTGTGGCAGTTCCAAGGAAAGATAGACCAGTTCCATGAGGAGGACGCGACGAGGGATTGCTAGAACAAGTGGAGAAGAATATCATGGGTTACGCATGAGAGCCCGTAACCGTGATGACCATGACGAATTTGTACGATCCATCGTATTCAAATGAGGTCATTTGGCCCAATCAGACTGGTCTGTTGCTTGGAGAGATTGAAAGCCCATCTCCGAAGCTTGGAAAATATGGAAGGTGATATTTAAAGATATGTGATTCTAGACATTAAAAGTAATCTTTAGAAGATACAGTTTTGTAATCTTAGAGATTTTACATTTAGATAGCTTTTAATTTTAGCCATTGATGTACTTTAATCTATAATGTTAATTTTAGGGAGGCTCAGCTATAAATACAGGCCTCTCCCCCTCATTGTAATTCTAGCAGTTATTAATAGAATTTTGAGAGCATTCATTCAAACTTTTCTCTCAAGTGTTCTTACTCTTCTATGGCTTTTGTTCATCTTTCAAGTTCATTCTTACTTCATTCTTCTGCTATTCTTCATTGGCGTCTTAGAGGAATTCAGTTGAATCCTTAAGTGTTGTGAGTTAAGCTGACTTAGGCATTTTTTAGCAAAGAAACTGCTTAAGGCCGCACAGATCATGTGGGAAAAATCTAAGTCCATGAAATTAGCACGTTACCAACCAGACATGTCACTTTCTAGAATTACCAATCGATAGTCTTTACCCTATACAATCTTCAAATCTTTGTAAGCTGCTCTCAACTCGGTAGAAAGTAGAGGGGCCACGCCAATCTTCCTCTCAAAACCACAAATCTACGCTCTTTGGGCATCTTGTATTACCCATCCTATAGCAGCCTATCTAGAACCCACATCAACGACAATGTCTACGTTAATAGCCACCCAATCCTGTGATGAAACTTGCCACCCAACACATCTTCCATCATCCTCTATGCTTCGATACTACACTAACGCCTACTCATACATGCTTGCCTCCACCCAACACTACCGAACCACTTGAACAATAGGCCGTATGACACTCTCAAAGACAATCATTCTGCTTATTCCACAAGTGCCATATCATGGTCCCAAACATTATTCCCCACTCAACAGCTCAACCATTGACGCTAAATGCCCTAGTCACCCGCTATTATAGGCCCAATTTGCCCAGGCCTATATTTTATAAAAGAAAGAAGAAACCAAAATAAATAATTTTTAATAAAATGTCCATTAAAATAGTCCTTATACAACCCAAATTTACAGGCTTAAATTAACAGATATTACACGTGGCCCAATACCCCACAACCCAATTACACCCAAAACACTACCCGGCCCAATACCAAACCCAATCCTAATCTGGCCCAAAGAGCCCAAAACCTTAAAAGCTTTCCAGAAACCCTAAAGGTATCTGAAGAGTCTCGTGCTGCAGCCAGCACACACCCTCATGTCGCCCCACAATCGGCGCGCGAATCACGTCCACCATCGTCAAATTTTCATCATTTACCTACAAAAGGAAAGAAGGAAACACAGCAAGAGCAGCAAATATGGCAAAAAGAATCCATAGATTTGTTTTTATTTTTTTTTGCAATCGGTTATAAAAACCGAACCAAACAATGTAACCCCTATGCATACAAAGGCATATACAAGCAATAAAAAATCACAAGGGAATAGGCAATTCTCGATTATTTTTGTTTTGTATTTTTACCTTTCTTTTTCTCTTTTTCTACTTTCGATTTCGATACATGCAAAACATCTTTATACAAAAATACTACTGAAATAAAGAGGGAAAAAGGAGTTTGCCTGCTGTTTACCTAAAAAAGGGAAGTTTTTTTTTACCTTCCAACCGCCGCGTACGACGGCGCGTGGGCGCGCAAGGCGACGGCCGATGATCGCTGCTGGAACTCATGTCGAAATAAAGAGAGAGCATCTGAGCTCGTTTCTTTTTTGTTTTTTGAAACGGTTTTAAAAATGTTATTTTTATCAAAATTTCGACTTTTATAGGCCAGTGGAATGACGTCGTTTTGGTGCGGTCAATTAATGACCAAAATGGCATCGTTTTTAGGCCAGGATCCGCGTGTTGACCCGTTTACCCGGGGAGGATCCGCGCGTTTTATTAAAGGGGTCTAATTACCTTATAAGCCCTTCCGCAATTTTACCCTTTATGATTTCATCCAAATTAAATCTTTCTTTATTTTTAATTTAGCCCCAAAGGTTTGTTTTTATCTCAATTTGGCCCTTGAGCCATTTTAAACACAAAAATCGGAACGGAGTCTTTTTGGTATTAGGGTCTATTTGCCCAATGAGTCCCTCCTATATAACGCGCGTTTCAAATAGCGCCATAATTCGGTATTTTCTTTTTAAAATTACCACATAAATGTTATTAAATTTTAATTTTAATCCTTGTTATTCTACTTTTATTTTGACTTAGTTTTTATTTATTTATTTTAATACACTGTATATATATTATTATCTTAAGTTTTTTTTATATACAAAATTGTCTTATTACACATTTTTTATATTTTATATATTGTATTAAAATTTGTATATTGTTATTAAATATTCTATTATTTTTTTAAAAACTTATTATATATCATTTTAAAACTTGTATATTATATAATATTATAAAATAATTAATTATAAATATAAATTTTTGTTTTATATTGTCTTTTAAATACGTGTATTATTATTTTTTAAATACATGTACTAAATTACTATATTATATGTTATAAATTACCTTTTTTTTTTATCAATTTAAAACGTATTAATTAATTTTATATATGTATATACTAATCATTTAAAAAATTTGTCATTTTTTATATATTATTTTAATATCCAATTTTTTTAACACCTCATTTATTTTATTGTTATTTGGATTATAAAAGTTTTATATTCATTTCTTGACTTATTTTGTATATTTTCAAAATTTTGTTGATTTCTTTTCGCATCTTTTTCTGTATTTGCTCCGTATTATTTTAGTATAGTAATTTTATCACTTATATTATTCGTTATTTTTATGATATTTCTTTGCTTATATTTGCATGAAATGTTAGTATATATCATGTAATTTATATTGTTTTAATATTGATATCTTATAATATATTAATGTCATATTTTATTCGCATCATTGTTTTAAAAAAAATATATTTCAGTTAATTGAAAAGTTCTTTAAAATAAGACAATGTTTTTGTGTTTAGAAATTTGAAAAATAGTGCCCTAACGTGCTGGGTTGCGATTTCCCGTTTGTCTAAATAACTAAATATCCTTTTTAATAAATTTTGTAAATCACGAGATAATTTTAGTTACGAAGATTTAAAAACATCGTGTCCTAACGTGCTGGATGTGATGTTTGTATTCTTTCGAAACAAAGGAATCTCGAGTTTCAACTCAAATTGTTCAGGTTTTAAAAAGGGATCATACTTTTAAATCTTTTCAAATTTTCGACGTTAGTACAGAAAGCTAATCAATTGGTACCAGACGTTAGTACAGAAAGCTAATCAATTGGTACCAATTTTGGGCATTACGAGGGTGCTAATCCTTCTTCATACGTAACCGATTCCTGAACCCGTTTTTTTTTAATTCTCGTAGGCTAAAATCAATGTTTTGAAATAAAATGTTTTATAAGGTGATCCAATCGCACCTAAAAAGATTGGTGGCGACTCCCATTTTTGTTTTTTAAAAAATAGTTGATCCCGTTTTTCAAATCTAAAAAAGGGTTTCGACAGCTTGGCGACTCCGCTGGGGAGGTTAAGAGAGTCAAGCCGTAAAATTGATTAATTTCTGTTCTTTTGTCGAAATTTGAAAATTTGATTTGAAAATTATGATCTTTTTACATGTGTTTGTTGCATATGATTGTTATTTTTCTTGCACACATTGCATTGCATGACCATTATGGTCACACCCTTAAGTGGGAGTGAGAAGCTACGCCTTTGTGAGGTTTTCACCTCCGCATGGGCCAGTGGATCGCTTCCGGGATACATTCGTACCTATAATGTGTCCCCCTGAGTTGAACTCAGTCTATATGAGCCTATAATGGGTGAGGATCGAGGAATCTGCTGGTTTAGGTACCCTTTTCCTTTAGAACCAAAAACACATATAGTGAACCCTAGGAGCTCGCCTTAGGGAGAACTATATTGACCTATAGTAGTCACCCATATAGGTGCTTATTTATCATTCTCTTTGAATTATATCTTTTATGCATGACACTGACCAATTTTATTTTGTTATCATTGTATGTCATTCAATATTTAAAGGTATTGATTCACAGTTCGATTTCTAAATTAGGAAGTTTTGTTATGGAGAATGAATATCTTGATAAAGTGAAGGACAATGCTACCGTCTGTGCATGGTCAGAGAAAACCCAATCAGAGAAAGGAGATAATGTTACTGAGGGGTATACGTCAGAGTTATGGGATTTCACTCGCATCAGCGCGGCACAGAACGAGCTTCAAGAGTTGAAAGATATTTGGGCCCATTGGGATGACTAGACTAAGCAGCTGTTCTACCATAATTATGGCGATCTACCCTACTTGCTTGACGTCAAGGTGGATAAGCATCTGTTTCGAGCCATGGTACAATTCTGGAACTCTGCTTATAATTGTTTTACTTTTGGAGAGGCGGATTTAGTACCTACTATAGAAGAGTATACGACTTTGCTTCACTGTCCAAGGATTCGAGGTAACAAATCTTACTTTATGGCCGCTAATGTCCCAACCTTCGTGAAGAAGTTGATGAATATTACAGGGATGAGTGAACAGTGGGTCGTAGCTCGAATCCAACAAAAGGGTGATGGTAAATGCATTCCTTGGGCCAGTTTGAGGGGTTTGATATTAGCACACCCGAATGTGAAGAGGAAAGTTGATGTCTTGGCCCTAAGCATTTATGGTTTGGTAATCTTCCCCAAGGCTTTGAGGCACATTGATGAGGCAGTCACTAATTTATTCGATCGACTTGGAAAACAGGTCACGCCTGTACCTTCGATCTTAGCAGAGACGTTCAGATCCTTGAGTGCATGCCGGAGGGCAAGTGAAGGTAGATTCATTGGATGCGCGTAGTTATTGATGGTTTGGCTCTACAGTCACTTTTGGAAGGTCGAAAAAGTTCCTTGCCGAGTGTTCTTTAAAAATTATTCCCCTTTAAAAGATGCAGCAGCTACGCCAAGCAGGGACGGTGTATCAAAGGAAAGGTGGATAAAAATTCTTCAAAATATCCGAGAAGAAGACGTTGAGTGGAAAACCTCTTGGATGGTTCCCGATGATGTCCTTTATCAGTGTGGAAATTTTGATTGGGTACCTCTTCCTGAAATTTGGGGAGTTGTTAGATACGCATCGTTGCTCGTACTAAGGCAGTATAAAGTAAGGCAGTGTATACCTGCAATACAAGGATTAGCTCAATGCGAATTCTCGTATAAGGGGATAATTATAAGAAGAAGATTCAAGAGATTTCTGAAGCTTGGAAGCGGACTTGCTCTGTGAAAATTCTGACTGAGGGTCCGATGACATCCCTTGAATACAAGGGATGGTTTAGCAAAAGGATCAATGATAACATCCTTAGGCCAAGTTTGGAGGGTGCTCGATCGATGGAAGAGTGTTTGTGAGTGGTTCCATCAAAAATAGAAATCATAAAGTAAGAATTCGAAAGGAAGAGTTTAGAGCTCGAAAAGAGGATAGAGAAGTTGGAGGAAGAGAAAATGTACCTAAGATTAGACATGGATGTTCAGAACTAGAGGTTGACAAAGTAAGAAAAGAGAAGAGAAAGATTGAGGAAGATCGTGATGACTCTAAGACAGAATATAAGAAGATACAGCTGCTGAAGAAAAGGACCGGATTAGGGAGGACTTCGGAGTAGTGGCAACAAGAGATTCAAGAAGAAAAAGCCAAAGCTGATCAATGGGAGAGGAAGTTTCAAGAAGTTCAGGCGCAAAACCAGGCCCTAGAAAGGAGTTTGGTAGAAAGTTAGAAGGAGAAACAAGGATTAAAGGCAAAAGTGGCTGAACTTGGACGGTCTTTTCATCACCTTCAAAGTCGTAATTCTGCAGCCGAGTGAAGGACAAGTCTGAACAAGATCGAGGAAATGAAGGGAAAGATCGAAAGGTTGGAGTCGGTGTTACAAAACTGTGAACTCCGGATCAAGCATCTTGAAGCAAGAGAGGGGCATTGGAAGGAGGAGTTCCATCATTCTCAGGATCTAGTTAAGAATGGGGACTACCTTATGGGTGAAGCCATAGTCCAAATTCGGGAAGTGGCTGATCATTTACAAGGCTTAGCAGCACTGGCCGATATGTTAAGTGTAAAGTATGAGTTAGAGTCAGATGGGGTCGAAAGTTATCTTTGTTGTTTGATAGGGTTAAAACTTTGGGCCTAAGGGCGAAAGTGTATTTGTAATCCGTTTTATGTAAAGATTTTTATTTACTAAATAAAGTTTTCTAAATGAAACTGAATTAGAATCGATATCTTTATGCATTCATGTATTTGCATTACATTACATCATATGCATTTAAATCCATAAAAAGACCCTAATTAGTGGAAGTTATTACAGAAGAGAAAGGAAAGGAAAAATCTAAAAACTACACACCGTTACAGTATACGTGCCAAAACAAAGAATATGGATCAAAGATTTAAATAGCTCCAAAAGGATATGCAAGACCAGTTGCAAGAGCAATTAGTAAAAATGTAACAGGATATGAGAGAGCAAATGATGGAAGCTCAGATGAATATGATGTCCTAGATGTCCCAACTGCTGACTGGGCATTGGACAAAGGAAATGGTCCCATGGCTATCACTGGAGAGGATAATAAGGATTATCCTCTGGGTTTTACCCCACCACATGCGCAAGCACAACCTGAGGCGCATCCCTGAAGGCCGTTTGTCACAATTAGGCCTTAACAAGGGCAAGGTGAACTGGGGTGCCCATGAATTTCCAAATCAGCTCGGGATCTAACCCAGGAGAAAACCCAGCCAATCCTATCATCCTCGATTTAGACATAGCCGAAAGAGAAGGAATTAGAAGTAAATCCTCAAGGCAACTAGAGGATCGCTGTAGATGGTTAGAAGAAAAGTTCAAGGCTTTAGAGAATGCTAATAGTCATCATAGATGCTAAAGGCTTGAGCTTGGTCCCAGATTTGGTGCTTCCTCATAAGTTCAAGATGCCAGAATTCGAGAAGTACAGTGGTACTAGTTTTCCCGAAGCTCATATCACCATGTTCCGTAGACGGATGACGGGTTATGTTAACAATGATCAGCTGTTGATCTATTGTTTTCAAGATAGTTTAGTTGGGGTAGCGTCTAGGTGGTACAATTAACTGAGCCGTGCTAGGATTGGCTCTTGGAGAGATCTCGCGCAAGCTTTCATGAAGCAATACAGTCATGTGACAGACATGACGCCTGACAGAATCACTCTACAAAACATGGAAAAGAAGCCAAATGAAAGCTTTAGGCAGTATGCACAAAAGTGGAGGGAAGTTGCCATGCAAGTTCAACCACTGCTCCTGGAAAAAGAAACTACAATGCTCTTCATCAATACTTTGAAGGCCCCACTCATAACTCACATGATAGGGAGTGCCACCAAAAGCTTTGCAGATATAATAATGGCGGGAGAGATGATTGAAAATACTATAAGAGGTAAGATTGAAGGGGTGACTACCAAGAGGTCAGCCTTGAGAAGGAAGGACAATGAGGTAAATAACGCGAGTACATACAACTCGAAGGCCATTACTGTCAGTCAACCAAGAGCAACCACTACTGGGCAACAAGGTTCGCAAATGCATGAATCTGGTACAAGACAAAACTCTAAAAAGCTCCAATTTATGCCCATTCCAATGACGTATAAGGAGCTATATCAGAGTTTTTTTGACGCACACGTGGTGTCCCTGTTTTATTTGAAACCACTGCAACCCCCATATCCCAAATGGTATGATGCAAATGCTCAATGTGAATACCATGCGGGAATACAGGGGCATTCAATTGAAAATTGCACTGGCTTTAAGAAAGCAGTGGAAAGACTCATTAAGATGGGGATCATAAAATTTAATGATACCCCTAGCGCGAAAAACCCGTTACCTAACCATGGAGATAAAGGGATAAATGCGATCGGGAAAAATGTCGTGAGAAAGATCAATAAGGATATCGCTAAAGTGAGAACTCCTTTGAAAATAGTTTGGAAAGAAATAGTGGGTAGAGGAATGTTAATTTCTGAGGAAGAAGGTGAAGGAGTAAGGGACTACTGTGAGTTCTACAAGGAAGAAAGGCACGAGATTCAGGAATGCGTCGAGTTCAGGGTCTTAGTGCAAAGCCTTATGGATAATAAGGAATTAGAATTTTATGAAGAAGGCTTAGACGAAAGAAATGTATGCGCAATAGAAGGAGCGTTGACAAATCCGAAGGTCAACTACCTGAGAATAATCATCTCTTGACCAATAAGCACTGAGGGTGGAACACAAATGGCACCAAGGGTTGTAATCCAAAAACATGTTTCCTTTCTTTATAAGGATAACAAAATGGTACCTTGAAATTATGACTGTCATGTGACAACACCGAGAGAGGAAAACACTTATTAACGAATAGTGGAAAGCGATATGACTCGGTAAACATCAAAACTGAACCCGTAAAAGCAAAGCCTCCAGTAGTTGAGCGAGAGAAAGAGGCCGAAGCACTTATTAATGAACCAGTGAAGGAAGAAGAGGCAAATGAGTTTCTGAAATTTTTGAAGCACAGTGAATATAGTGTGGTAGAACAGTTGCGCAAACAACCGGCTCGCATATCAGTGCTAGCATTGCTTCTAAATTTAGAGGTGCATCGTGTGGCCTTAATGAAAGTGCTGAATGAAACTTATGTTACTAACGATATATCTATCAACAAGTTGGATCGTCTGGTTAGTAACATAAGTGCTGACAACTTCATTTACTTTAATGATGATGAAATCCCACCTAGGGGCATGGGATCAGCCAAGGCTTTGCACATCACTACTTGTTGCAAAGGATATACACTGCCTAGTGTGCTAATCGATAATGGATTGGCTCTGAATATCCTGTCATTGTCCATATTGAACAGGTTGTCGATAGATAGTTCTCACATGAAAACATGCCATAACATAGTGAGAGCATTTGATGGCACGGAGAGAAAAGTGATGGGAAGGATTGACATACCTTTGTTGATTGGACCAAACACGTATGAGGTGGATTTTCTGGTGATGGACATCAAGACCTCCTATAATTGCCTGTTGGGAAGGCCCTGGATACATTCGGCGGGAGCAGCGCCCTCATCTTTGCACCAAAAATTGAAGTTAGTAACAGAGGGACGGCTGGTTACTATAAATACAGAGGAAGACATCATAGCAACGGTTACCAATGACGCGCCCTATGTAGAGGCAAATGAGGAGGTAGTAGAATGCTCTTTTCGATCTTTGGAGTTCGTGAACGCGACATTCATTATGAAATGGAGCAAAGTTCCAGTACCTAAGATATCCAGAACTACAAGAATGGGTTTACAGATGATGGTGGGGAAAGGAGCCTTACCAGGAAAAGGATTGGGAAGATATCTCCAAGGAGGGATTCAAGTTCCAGAATTAAAAGAGAAAAGAGACCGTTTCGGCTTGGGTTTCAGGCCAGATCATAAACAAAGAAGAAAGGACATAGAGAAGCGGCAAGAGAGAAAAAGGGCACGGTTGAGTGGAAAGGAAGTCGAGTGGGAATTGATGACGTTCCCTCACATATCCCAGACTTTTGTATCAGGAGGGATAATTCACCCTGAGAGAGGGTTGCTTGAAAGTGAAAGTCATCATGTCAATGCCATACACGAGGAGGAGACTGAACAAAGAAATCTGGGGGGCATTCTTCCTTATGAACTGGGAAGCTCCTTAAACAATTGGACTGCAGAAGAACTTCCTGTAGTCTTTAGAAATTATACAGAGTAATTTTCAAAACACTCTTGTTGCTCTAAAGCCTAGGAGTAATAAGATTTCATTTGTGAAGTAGGCTCATGTTTAGCCATTTTTGTTTTAATAAAATACACATTTGTTATCAATTCAAGCAAATATTCTTTCATTCTTTTATACCGATAAATATTCTTTTGACCTTTTAATTTCTTTCTAAATTTTCATTTCATTCATAACATGTAAATAGTCATTCTTAAATTCATTCGTTCTTTGTACATTCTTTTATGCCCACCACAGGTCCATAGATATCAATGACATGAGTAATGATACTACAAATCCTGAATTTTCTTTTGAGCAAGACATGTGTTTAGAGAAACCTTAGGATTTTGAAGGTGGCAGGGATTGTGATGTGTCTCCAGATCTATTAAAAATGGTAACGCAAGAAGAGAAGAAAATTTTGGCCTATGAGAAATGGGCAGTAAAGAATGTAACCTTGGAGGAAGGGAAAGAAGTGAAAATTGGGACGCACATTGCCAAGGAAACAAGACGAGATCTTGTTGAGTTTCTGCGAGAATTCAGAGATGTCTTTGCATGGTCGTATCAAGATATGCCTGGGTTGAATACTGACATTATAGTACACCGCCTTCCTATAAGAGAAGATTGCAAGCCAGTCCAACAAAAGCTACGAAGGATGAGGCCTGATATTGTGTTAAAAATAAAAGATGAAGTCAAGAAGCAGTTTGATATTGGATTCCTGCAAGAGGTTAAGTACTCAGAATCGGTAGCTAACATTGTACCTGTCCCTAAGAAGGACAGAAATGTACGAATGTATGTTGATTATAGAGATTTGAATAAAGCTAGCCCAAAGGATAATTTTCCCTTACCGCACATTGATACTTTGGTAGACAATATAGCAGGCTACTGGTTGTTTTCCTTAATGGATGGCTTCTCAAGGTACAATCAAATGAAGATGTATCCTGAAGACATGGATAAAGCCACTTTCATAACATTATGGGGTATCTTTTGTTATAAGGTAATGCCATTTGGGCTAAAGAATACAGGGGCAACATACCAAAGTGCTATGGTAACCTTATTCCACGATATGATGCACAAAGAAATTGAGGTGTATGTTGACGACATGATTGCCAAATCTTGAACAGAGAAGGAGCACATTGAAGTCTTGAAGAAATTGTTCTTGAAATTGAGGAAATTTTAGTTAAAGCTCAATTCGGTAAAGTGTACCTTTGGAGCTAGGTCGGGAAAACTATTGGGCTTTGTAGTCAGCGAAAAGGGAATAGAGGTCGACTCAGACAAGGTCAGAGCCATACAAGAATTACCTCCACCGCATACTCAGAAAGAAGTTCGAGGTTTTCTTGGAAGGCTAAATTACATTGCTTGGTTTATTTCACAATTAACTGAGAAATGTGATATCATATTTCGCCTTCTTAAGAAACACAACCAAGGTTCTTGAGATGAGGAATGCCAGAATGCTTTTGATAAAGTCAAGCAATATTTGTCAAATGCTCCACTACTATCTCTGCCCAGTCTGGATAGACCGTTAATACTGTACTTGTCAGTATTCACTAATTCTATGGGATGTGTGCTTGGTCAACATGATGAGTCAGGAAGAAAGGAGAGGGTGATATATTACCTCAGTAAGAAATTCACTGAGTGTGAGATGAGATATTCACCAATTGAGAAGTTGTGTTGTGCCTTGGTTTGGACAACTCGAAGATTGAGACAATATATGTTATATCATACAACCTGGTTAATTTCGAAACTTGAACCATTAAAGTACATGATGGAATCAACTACTTTAAATGGAAGAATAGCAAGATGGCAGATATTGCTCTCTGAGTTCAATATAGTCTATGTAAGTCAAAACGCTATAAAAGGAAGCGCAATAGCAGAATTTCTGGTTAGCAGGGCTTTAGAAGATTATGAACCATTAAGATTTGATTTCCCCAATGAAGAGTTGATGTATGTGGCAACTACTGAAGAGTATTCATGGAAGCTAAACTTTGATGGAGCGTCAAATGCTATAGGAAATGAAATTGGGGCAGTTTTAGTGTCCCCAAATGGAGATCATTATCCATTTACGTGTAAATTGGATTTCGATTGCACAAACAATATGGCCGAGTATGAAGCGTGCATTATGGGAATTAAGGCGGCCATAGAGCGCAAAATTAGAATGCTGGAAGTATATGGAGACTCCACATTAGTGATCTACCAGCTCAAGGGAGAATGTGAGACAAGAGACCCCAAATTGATTAATTATCGAAGGATAGTTTTGGTGTTAATTGAGGAGTTTGATGACATCACTTTTAATTATCTCCCACGAGATGAAAATCATATGGCAGATGCTTTGGCAACTCTGGCTTCCATGATTAAATTAAACAAAGAGGAGGATATGAGGCCTATTCAGATGAGTATTTTTGAGGTTCCAGCTCATTGTTGTAACATCGAAAAAGAGGAAAAGGATGACTACCCTTGGTATCAGGATATATTGCGATACGTAAAAAATCATGAATACCCTGAGCAAGCAACTGATAATGACAAAAGAACATTAAGGAGATTAGCCTGTGACTATGTTTTGGACTGGGATATCTTATACAAAAGAAGGAAATATCAAGTGCTCTTGAGATGTGTTGACGCTGTGGAAGCTAGAAAAATCTTGGAAGAAGTACGTGAAGGTGTTTATGGGACACATGCTAATGGTTTCACGATGGCTAGACAAATCATGAGATTTGGATACTATTGGTCTACTATGGAAGGAGATTGTATCAACTATGCCAAGAGATGTCATAAATGCCAGATTTATGGGGATAAGATTCATGTACCACCTTCACCTCTGCATGTTTTGACTTCTCTATGACCTTTTTCCATCTGGGGCATAGATGTCATTGGGCCGATCTCATCGAAAGCTTCAAATGGGCATCGTTTCATCTTTGTGGTTATTGATTACTTCACGAAATAGGTGGAGGCTACTTCGTACAAAAGTGTTACTAAGTCAGTAGTCAGTCGGTTCTTGAAGAAGGAGATCATTTGTCGGTATGGAATGCTTGAGAGGATCTATATCAGACAATGCATTGAACTTCAATAATAGTACGATAGCGGAAGTATACAGCCAATTCAAGATCAAACATTACAACTCATCTCCGTATCGCCTAAAAATGAATGGGGCAGTGGAAGCGGCCAATAAAAACATCAAGAAGATAGTAGGGAAAATGACCGAGACTTACAGAGATTGGCATGAGAAATTGCCATTTGCGCTCTTTGCCTATGAAACGTTTGTTAGAACCTCTACTGGGGCAATTCCTTTCTCATTGGTTTATGGGATGGAGGCAGTTCTACCCATTGAAGTGGAAATACCTTCTCTTCGAATTTTGTCAGAGATAAAGCTGGATGAAGCAGAATGGATTCAATCGCGATATGATCAATTGAACTTGATTGAAGAAAAGAGGCTAATGGCTATTCGTCACGGTCAGATGTATCTGAAGCGAATGATGCGAGCTTATGACAAAAAAGTTCATCTAAGAGAATTTCACGGAGGGGACCTTGCATTAAAAAAGATCCTTCCCATACAGAAGGATTTTAGAGGAAAACGGATGACGAATTGGGAAGGACCATATGTGGTAAAAAGGGCTTTCTCTGGAGGTGCACTAATTTTGATCGAAATGGATGGGAAAAGCTTATCCGATCCTGTAAATTTGGACTCAGTCAAGAAATATTTTGCCTGAAAAGGGGGAGAAGCCAAAGTGAAAACCCGCAAAGGGTCTTTGAGACTTTTAAAACTAAAAAAAAAAATGGAGAGGCCAAGGTGAAAACCCGCAAAGGGCGCCTTGAGACCAAAGGGGTTTTAAGTTGAAAACCCGAAAGGGCGACTCAAATGTTGAAAGGCATGCAGTGATCTTGCTATACCTGATTCGACAAGAAGCGAAGTATGTTACATGCCGGGGCATCAACAAAGTACTTTGGATCTTCTAAACACATGTTAAACTCAAAGCAGTCTTCATGGAGTTTGTATATAGAAGCCCAAGCTACGATATCTGGGGCACCTGGTTTTTGTCCTATTTACTATCTTTGGATTCTTTTTCTTCTCATATATATGTTCCCAGATTAATCTCCTTTGTATTTTTGATAATTTGTTCAAACTTTAATTATCCTCAAAGATCAATTTATTTGCTGTCATAGAGCGTGTTGCATTGAAATAATGATTGATGAACTAATAATATTTTCACAAAAGAAGTTTTGCATATTACTCTGGAAATTTCTAGATAATACAAGAAACTGAAACAGGATAATTGTTTAAGAATTCTCATGTGTAAGGGTCGGAGGTACTTGAGAAAGGTCTAAGTTGAGACTATCTCTTTTGTCCAAATGGTGATTGGACAAGTTAATGAATTAAGCAATATCGATCCTAAGAGAGGATCATTTCACAAACATCTCCAGTGGGTCGTAACATTCGGGGAATGGTACAGCGGACCAAATTGATGGAAAAGATTCAAAGCATACGAGCAGAGTATGATTGATACGTCGAGAAAGACGAAGATAAAACCCGGATGATGAATGAGTGACGATATCCAAAATATGAATCATTTTCATAACATTTTTGCATCATAGTATGTTTAAATTAGGAAACATTTGACTCATTTCGATCATGCCATCCTAATCATTAAGCATAAGCATATATCCCTTCTACAGGTCATGTCCTCTAGGGGACAATGTAGATCGCAGATAGCAGATCTGGCAATCCCTGTGTTGGCAGAGAGCAGATTGAAGAAAGCAGATCTGACATCCTTGAAGTTTTACAAGGAGCAGATTGAAGATAACGATCTGGCAATCCCTGTGTTGACAGGGAGTAGATTGAAGAAAGCAGATCTGGCATCCTTGAAGTTTTGCAAGAAGTAGATTGAAGATAACGATTTGGCAATCCCTGTGTTGGCAAGGAGCAGATTGAAGAAAGCAGATCTGGCATCCTTTAAGTTTTGCAAGGAGCAGATTGAAGATAACGATCTGGCAATCCCTGTGTTGGTAGGAAGTAGATTGAAGAAAGTAGATCTGGCATCCTTGAAGTTTTGCAAAGAGCAGATTGAAGATAACGATCTGGCAATCCCTGTGTTGGCAGGGAGCAGATTGAAGAAAGCAGATCTGGTATCCTTGAATTTTGCAAGGAGCAGATTGAAGATAACGATTTAGCAATCCTTGTGTTGGCAGGGAGCAGATTGAAGGAAGCAGATCTGGCATCCTTGAGTTTTGCAAGTAGCAGATTAAAGACAATGGTCTGGCAATCCCTGTGTTGGCAGGAAGCAGATCGAAGACGGCAGATCTTGACTTCCTAAGTTTGCAGTGAAGCTGATCAGAGATATTAGTTTGACTTCCTGAGTTTGCAGCAGAGCAGATTAAAAATAGCAGATATTGTCTTCCTGGAATTGCAGTGAAGCAAATTGAAGCCATCAGAGTCCAATAACCCTGAAGTCGTAGCTGGGTTGGAAATCGTTTAAAGAAAGCAAGGACCAAGAAGTCAAGACTCGACGAGACCGGGCAAAATTGATCCTTTTATAGTCTTTGCTCTATTCCTGTTACACGATAATGAGCAAAGATGGGCAACTGTTATAGGCCCAATTTGCCTGGGCCTATATTTTATAAAAGAAAGAAGAAACCAAAATAAATAATTTTTAATAAAATGTCTATTAAAACAGTCCTTATACAACCCAGATTTACAGTCCCAAATTAACAGATATTATACTTGGCCTAATACCCCAAATACCCCACAACCCAATTACACTCAAAACATTACCCGGCCCAATACCAAACCCAATCCTAATTTGGCCCAAAGAGCCCAAAACCCTAAAAGCTTTCCAGAAACCCTAAAGGTACCTGAAGAGTCTCGCGCCGCAGCCAGCACACTCCCTCATGTCGTGCCGCAATCGGCGCGCGAATCAAGTCCACCACCGTCGGATTTTCGTCATTTACCTGCAAAAGGAAAGAAGGAAACACAACAAGAGCAGCAAATATGGCAAAAAGAATCCATAGATTTGTTTCTATTTTTTTTTGTAATCGGTTATAAAAATCGAACCAAACAATGTAACCCCTACGCATACAAAGGCATATACAAGCAATAAAAAGTCACAAGGGAATAGGTGATTCTCGATTATTTTTGTTTTGTATTTTTACTTTTCTTTTTCTCTTTTTCTGCTTTCGCTGTCGATTTCGATACATGCAAAACATCTTTATACAAAAATACTACTGAAATAAAGAGGGAAAAGGAGTTTGCCTGCGGTTTACCTAAAAAAGGGAAGGTTTTTTTACCTTCCGACCGCCGCGTACGAAGGCACGTGGGCGTGTGAGGCGATGGCCGATGATCGCTACTGGAACTCAGGCCGAAATAAAGAGAGAGCATCTGAGCTCCTTTTTTTTGTTTTTTTTGAAACGGTTTTAAAAATGTTTTTTTTTATCAAAATTTCGACTTTTATAGGCCAGTGGAGCGGCGTCGTTTTGGTACGGTCAATTAATGACCAAAACGACGTCGTTTTTAGGCCAGGATCCGCGTATTGACTCGTTTACCCGGGGAGGATCCGTGCGTTTTATTAAAGGGGTTTAATTACCTTATAAGCCCTTCCGCAATTTTACCCTTTATGATTTCGTCCAAATTAAATCTTTCTTTATTTTTAATTTAGCCCCAAAGGTTTGTTTTCATCTCAATTTGGCCCTTGAGCCATTTTAAACACAAAAATCAGAACGGTATCGTTTTAGGATTAGGGTCTATTTGCCCAATGAGTCCCTCCTATATAACGCGCGTTTCAAATAGCGCCATAATTCGGTATTATTCTTTTTAAAATTACCCCATAAATGTTATTAAATTTTAATTTTAATCCTTTTATTCTACTTTTATTTTGACTTAGTTTTTATTTATTTATTTTAATACACTGTATATATATTATTATCTTAAGTTTTTTTTATATACAAAATTGTTTTATTACACATTTTTTATATTTTATATATTGTATTCAAATTTGTATATTGTTATTAAATATTCTATTTTTTTTTAAAAACTTATTATATATCATTTTAAAACTTGTATATTATATAATATTATAAAATAATTAATTATAAATATAAAGTTTTATTTTATATTGTCTTTTAAATACATATATTATTATTGTTTTTTTTAAATACATGTATTAAATTACTATATTATATGTTATAAATTACCTTTTTTTTTTATCAATTTAAAACGTATTAATTAATTTTATATATGTATATACTAATCATTTAAAAAATTTGTCATTTTTTTATATATTATTTTAATATCCAATTTTTTTAACACCTCATTTATTTTATTGTTATTTGGATCATAAAAGTTTTGTATTTATTTCTTGACTTATTTTGTATATTTTCAAAATTTTGTTGATTTATTTTCGTATCTTTTTATGTATTTGCTCCTTATTATTTTAGTATAGTAATTTTATCACTTATATTATTCGTTATTTTTATGATATTTCTTTGCTTATATTTGCATGAAATGTTAGTATATATCATGTAATTTATATTGTTTTAGTATTGATATCTTGTAATATATTAATATCATATTTTATTCGCATCATTGTTTTAAAAAAATATATTTCAGTTAATTGAAAAGTTCTTTAAAATAAGGCAATGTTTTTGTGTTTAGAAATTCGGGAAATAGTGCCCTAACGTGTTGGGTTGCGATTTTCCGTTTGTCTAAATAATTAAATATCCTTTTTAATAATTTTTTTAAATCACGAGATAATTTTAGTTACAAAGATTTAAAAACATCGTGTCCTAACGTGCTGGATGTGATGTTTGTATTCTTTCGAAACAAAGGAATCTCGAGTTTCAACTCAAATTGTTCAGATTTTAAAAAGGGATCATACTTTTAAATCTTTTCAAATTTTCGACATTAGGATAGAAAACTAATCAATTGGTACCAATTTTGGGCGTTACGAGGGTGCTAATCCTTCCTCGTACGTAACTGACTCCCGAACCCCTTTTTTTTGAATTCTCGTAGGCCAAAATCAATGTTTTGAAATAAAACGTTTTATAAGGTGATCCAATCGCACCTAAAAATATTGGTGGCGACTCCCATTTTCGTTTTTAAAAAAATAGTCGACCCCATTTTTCAAATCTAAAAACGGGTTTCGACACCCGCTATAGAAAAAGTCATATAATATCAGTTTCAATAGTCCAATAACTTAAATAAAAACTTTTGAATAGTTCAGTAGCTTAAATGAAAAATTTCGAATAGTTTAATGATCAAATTACAATTTTTTTAGTTAAATGACAAAAACAAAAACTTATTCATAATTTAATGACTAATGTAATTTACCCTTTTATTAATAGTTATATTTAGGGTTTACAATATATAAATAGGCTTCACAGTGAGCCCAAAATCCCTTGAAGAACCCATTTTCTAAATCTTGATCCATTTTTGGCCCTTCAAATTTTAGAGTTTAGGGTTTAAATAGTTGGTACTTTAGGATTTACTCCTAACAATATTTATTAATTAAATTAAAGGTAAATTGCATAGATAGTCACTCAGTTATTAAAGATTTTCATTTTAGACATCTAAAATAAAAAAAAGTTTGTAATTTAAGCACCTATGTTATTTAGTTCGGTCATTTTGGTCACTCTTGTTAAGATTACAGACGCAAAGCTAGCGTAAAAATTAAAAATATCAGTATAATAATAAATTTAATCTTCAACTTTCACATATTGTATCAATTTAGTTGTAATTTTAAAAAAATAACTCTCAAAATTTACAAATAATTTCAATTTGATTCTAAATCTAAAAAAAATCATAGAAATATATAAAAATATTGAAATAATAAATTTAAAATTTATATTAATATTAAATAAAATAAAAATCCCCACCCCACCCCACCCTCCCCCTCCTCATTGCTTTGAGGTTTCGATATGGTTACCATTATTTTCCCGAGAACCTCGAGTATCTGCAACAACACCATGGGGTTTTCTTATTGGCTTTCTCGTTTTAGGCCTATGAACTCTTCCGCTTATCTTTTTCCTAAGAAGCCATTGAGACAAACTCATTTAAGATGATAACAAACAGTGTCAAGTTGTGGGAGAAGAGGAGAGGGAGGTCCGGTGGGGAAGGGGGAGAGGGAGATGGAGGGGATGGCGGGGGTAGGGGTTTTTATTTTATTTTATTTAATATTAAGATAATTATATTTATTTAATATTAATATAAAATTTAAATTTATATTATATTTTTTGAAAATATTTTTTATATATTTTATATATTATTATTTCTTGTCAAGATTACTTTTTATTTTTATATATTTTTAAATTTATTATTATCTTTTTATATATTTCTTTTAATTTTTTAGAATTATGATTAAATTGAGAGTATTTGTAAATTTTGAAAGTTAATTTTTTAAAATTATGACTAAATTAATATAATATTTAAAAATTGAGTGTTAAATTTTTATTATATCAATTTTTTTAACTGTATTTTGCCGTTTATGATTCTAACGGAAGTGGCTAAAATGAGAGATCATATAACGTGGGTGTTTTGGGTGTTTAAATTGTAAAATTTTTTATTTTAGGTGTCTAAAATGAAAGTTTATTTTTATAGTTGGTGCCTATGCGTGTAGTTTACCCAAAAAAACCAAAGAGAGGGAAAAATCATCTCACTGTGTCTTCGTTTCATTTCTCAATTCACTCTCTCAAAGTTTTGGATGTACCAAAAACCCTAACCAGCAATGTATCTCTACAACTTAACTCTTCAACAAGCCACCGGCATCGTCTCCGCCATAAACGGAAACTTCTCCGGTGGCAAAGTCCAAGAAATCGTCGTCGCCCGTGGCAAGATCCTTTCCCTTCTCCGTCCCGACGATCTCGGTAAGCTCCAAACACTTCACTCTGTCGAAATCTTTGGCTGCATACGTTCTTTAGCTCAATTCCGGCTAACCGGAGCCCAAAAGGACTATATTGTAGTAGGGTCGGATTCTGGTCGGATCGTTATCCTTGAATACAATAAAGAAAAGAACGTTTTTGATAAAGTTCACCAAGAAACTTTTGGGAAATCTGGATGTCGTCGGATTGTCCCGGGTCAGTACTTAGCTATTGACCCCAAAGGAAGAGCTGTAATGGTTGGTGCTTGTGAGAAACAGAAATTAGTTTATGTTTTGAATAGAGATACTGCCGCTAGGTTAACCATATCGTCGCCTTTAGAAGCTCATAAGTCACATACTATTGTTTATTCGATTTGTGGTGTTGATTGTGGCTTCGATAACCCTATTTTCGCTTCCATTGAATTGGATTACTCGGAGGCTGATCAGGATTCCACGGGACAGGCTGCTAATGAGGCGCAGAAGCATTTGACGTTTTATGAACTCGATTTAGGGCTTAACCATGTGTCTAGGAAGTGGTCAGAACAAGTTGATAATGGGGCAAATATGTTGGTCACGGTACCTGGTGGTGGTGATGGGCCGAGTGGGGTTTTGGTTTGTGCTGAAAACTTCGTTATTTATAAGAACCAGGGGCATCCGGATGTTAGGGCCGTCATTCCTAGACGGGCTGACTTGCCAGCAGAACGTGGTGTTTTGATTGTTTCTGCGGCTACGCATAAGCAGAAATCTATGTTCTTCTTCCTTTTGCAGACAGAATATGGGGACATTTTTAAGGTTACACTGGAACATGGAAATGAAGGAGTTACAGAATTAAAGATTAAATATTTTGATACAATTCCTGTTACAGCATCAATGTGTGTGTTGAAGACTGGTTTCCTATTTGCAGCTTCGGAGTTTGGAAATCATGCTTTATATCAGTTTCAGGCTATTGGAGATGACCCTGATGTTGAGTCATCGTCATCTACTTTGATGGAAACTGAAGAAGGCTTCCAGCCAGTGTTTTTCCAGCCTAGAGGGCTTAAGAATCTAGTTAGAATTGACCAAGCTGAGAGCCTGATGCCAATAATGGATATGAAAATTGCTAATCTCTTTGAGGAAGAAACACCTCAGATATTTTCACTCTGTGGGCGTGGTCCTCGTTCATCTTTGAGGATATTAAGGCCCGGTTTGGCTATCAGTGAGATGGCTGTCTCACAGCTTCCTGGTGTCCCGAGTGCTGTGTGGACGGTGAAAAAGAATGTTAGTGATGCCTTTGATGCGTACATTGTAGTGTCATTTGCCAATGCTACTCTTGTTCTTTCCATTGGTGAAACAGTTGAAGAAGTTAGTGATAGTGGTTTTCTTGATACCACTCCTTCTCTTGCTGTTTCCTTGATTGGTGATGATTCACTAATGCAAGTCCACCCTAATGGTATTAGGCATATAAGGGAAGATGGGCGTATTAATGAGTGGAGAACTCCAGGGAAAAGGACAATTGTTAAGGTTGGCTCAAATGGGCTTCAAGTGGTTATTGCATTGAGTGGAGGGGAGCTTATATACTTTGAGGTGGATATGACTGGGCAATTAATGGAAGTGGAGAAGCATGAAATGTCTGGAGATGTGGCTTGTCTTGACATTGCCCCAGTTCCTGAAGGAAGACAGAGATCCCGTTTTCTTGCAGTGGGTTCATATGATAATACAATTCGTATATTGTCTTTGGATCCTGATGATTGTATGCAGATTCTGAGTGTTCAGAGTGTGTCCTCGCCTCCTGAGTCTCTCCTTTTCCTTGAAGTTAAGGCATCAGTTGGTGGGGAGGATGGTGCTGATCACCCTGCCAATCTTTTCCTTAATGCTGGTTTGCAGAACGGAGTGTTGTTCCGGACGGTAGTAGATATGGTTGCAGGGCAGCTCTCTGACTCCCGTTCACGGTTCTTAGGGCTGAGAGCCCCAAAGTTGTTCTCTGTTAAAGTGAGAGGCCGACCTGCAATGCTTTGCTTGTCCAGTCGGCCATGGCTTGGTTATATTCATCAAGGACATTTTCTGCTAACTCCGCTTTCTTATGAGACACTTGAATTTGCTGCCTCATTTTCATCTGATCAGTGTGCTGAAGGTGTTGTTGCTGTTGCTGGGGATGCATTGAGGGTTTTCACCATCGAGCGTCTTGGAGAAACCTTTAATGAGACTGCTATTCCTTTGAGGTATACTCCTAGGAGGTTTGTCATGCAACCAAAGAGGAAATTATTGGTAATTATCGAGAGCGACCAAGGATCATATACTGCAGAAGAGCGTGAAGCTGCGAGAAAGGAGTGCTTTGAGGCTGCTGGAATGGGTGAAAATGGTAATGGTAATGTGAATGAAATGGAAAATGGAGGTGATGACGAGGACAAAGAGGATCCCCTCTCTGATGAGCAGTATGGTTATCCAAAGGCAGAGTCGAACAAGTGGGTTTCTTGCATTAGAATTCTCGATCCGAGGACTGCTACCACAACTTGTCTTCTGGAGCTTCAGGATAGTGAAGCTGCTTTCAGTGTATGCACCGTGAATTTCCATGATAAAGAGTATGGAGCTCTCTTGGCTGTTGGAACTGCCAAGGGCCTGCAGTTTTGGCCCAAAAAAAGCTTAGTTGCGGGATTTATTCATATTTATAGGTTTCTTGAAGATGGCAGGTCACTTGAACTTTTGCACAAGACACAAGTGGAAGGTGTTCCTCTTGCTTTATGCCAGTTTCAGGGAAGGTTACTTGCTGGAATAGGATCCGTGCTTCGATTGTATGACTTGGGGAAAAAGAGATTGCTTAGAAAGTGTGAAAATAAGCTTTTCCCTAATTCTATTGTCTCTATCCACACTTACCGTGATCGAATATATGTTGGGGACATCCAAGAGGTATGATTTCTGATTTTTTCTGAATTCTCACTTATTTAGCAGTTTCTTTTAAAAATTACTTTACTTGTATGCATGTCTCGTCTAATAAATGCGTTTTGAAAAATTGATGAAGTTGAGTTTTAATGCTCCCTTTGTTCCAAAACTGTAGTCCACTCCGATTATGTGTTCCTCTGTTTGCTTTCTTTGTTGGTTATTCTAGATCAATAACAAATATGATCCTTTATTGCAGTCATTCCATTTTTGCAAGTACAGAAGGGATGAAAATCAACTGTATATTTTTGCTGATGATGTTGTTCCAAGATGGCTTACTGCATCATACCATATAGATTTCGACACCATGGCTGGTGCAGACAAGTTTGGGAATGTCTATTTTGTGCGGCTACCACAAGATGTATCAGATGAGATAGAAGAAGACCCAACCGGTGGAAAGATAAAATGGGAACTGGGAAGGCTTAATGGAGCTCCTAACAAGGTAGAGGAGATCGTTCAGTTCCATATTGGAGATGTGGTAACTTGCTTGCAGAAGGCATCTCTGATACCAGGTGGTGGAGAGTGTGTTCTTTATGGTACAGTAATGGGGAGCTTGGGGGCATTGCTTCCATTCACTTCCCGTGATGATGTTGACTTCTTTTCTCACCTAGAGATGCATTTGAGACAGGAGCACCCGCCCTTGTGTGGACGAGATCATATGGCTTATAGATCTGCATATTTCCCTGTCAAGGTGAACCTCAAATGAAATGTTTATTTTCAGATCATCATGTTCTCGGATGTAGTTAATTTTATTAGTTCTGGTTTTCAAAGTTTGAAATGATTTTGCAGGACGTTATTGATGGGGATTTGTGTGAGCAGTTTCCTACCCTACCTTTGGATTTGCAGAGAAAAATTGCAGATGAGTTGGATCGGACTCCAGGGGAGATATTGAAGAAACTTGAAGAAATCCGAAACAAGATTATCTGAGATAGCTAACGGCATCGTGTTTAAGGTGCTTTTCCCTTCCCTCTCCTTTTTTGCTTTCTGTACCATTTTTGGTTTATGTCTACGTAATTATGTTTAATGTAGGCTAAAAAAACAAAGAAAAGACCCTAAACTTAACTACATTATCCGGATAAGCCCCTGTGGTTTTATTACACACAAATAAGCCTTTGAACAAGTCCCTAACTTTTAATTTATACTTCAATAAACCCTTGAAACAAGTTAACCGCTTGTCTGGATAAAATTGGAGGATAAGGTTTCTTTTTGTACAATCAAAGTTTAGGAGGTTATTTAAGAATGAGATATGGTTCAGGGGCTTCTTTCCCTAGTATTTTAGCCTTTAGTGTTATTGCTTGAACTGTAATTAGACGGTTTAATCAGCGTTCCGAGTAGTATAACCGCATATTGAAGAGTAGTTTGTGCTTTGTGTATCAGTGTACCTGGAGTTGTCAGCACGAGTTGCCGGTAGTCATTTGTGGTGTCAGAGTTGTGAGGAGCAATTGCCCGTGGCAAGTCAAGTTGAAAACGCGAGGTAACGAGTCAAGTCGAGAAGACTAGGCAACTGAGGGGGATAATTTTATATAATCAAACAAACTAGTTGGCGTTAGAGGCAAAAAATTAGTGTTAGGATTCGTAGAGATGACATTTGTTGTTGTTGTAATTAGTTGGGATCATCTTGTGAATTTGTATGATATATTTTGAAGTTTGATGTTCACGCTTCGGTTTTGTTTTAAAAAGAAAATATCCAGTCATCATTGATAGTTGAATTGACTCAAATTAAATTTCTCCCATGCAACATTGGTTCAGTTATTTATTTATTTATAGCATTTTATTTCATTTTTGGTTAACTGGAGTATTATAGGAAAAAGAAACAATTAAAAATTAAATTAAGAAAAAAGAACTTGGTTCGTTTGTATAATTGCAGTTTTTTTTTTAATATAATTTTGCTGAGGACTCGAGTAGGCGCGGATTCGGGCTTTCCAAAATCATCTAGTTTAACAGTGGTTAAATTGTCATAGAGAATAAAAAAAGAATGATGGAAAAAATGGACCAAAACTATAAAAATAAAAGGTTAAAATTGACATCAAATCAACATTACCATAGAAATCTTGCATTGCTTACCTGTTTTATTAAATCTTAACACTATTAGTAATATAAGATTATTAACTTGAAATAAAATTTAAAATCTAATATAATTTTTAGTAATATAAGATTATTAACTTGAAATAAAATTTAAAATCTAATATAATTATGAATTTTAATATATCTATTTGCAAAAATTATTTAGGATTTTACAAGCAAGATTCAAATTTGAAACATGTGTGGGAAAAAGAAACTAAAATATTAAATATTAAAAAAGTGAAATATATAATGAAACTAAAATATTCTCAATGTCACATTGAATATTAACTAATTATGTAGTTGGGTAATAAATTATAATGGTATGGTTGATCTGTGAACAGTACCTGATGAAGTTTCATTGTCATGTTGTGTTTTTCTGTTAAGAAGACATGAATATCGGTCCTATGGGTGAAGTCATTTTCATTTAGATATGTTGAGACTGTATCACTCATAGTGGGTCCGTATAAGTTGGGATTTTATTTATTTTGGCGAAAAAGGTTGGATTTTTATTTAGATTAAGATTTTTTTATCTAAATAAATGTAAATAATAAAAAAAGGCTTTTTCTTTTTATATATTTCAATATTTGTCGAATAAAACACCAAAGGAAATGGGAAGGAACATACTTGTAGTCTCTTTATTTAAAGAAAATTATTCAAATCTGCTTTACATATGATAACAAAATAATTTATCTTTTAAAAAGTATTTACTTAACCTTCATTTAAAATTTACTAACCATTCTAGGATTTATTTAAAGGAAATTATCTCTAATGTTCCGCTTTTTAACTATCACGACATTTGGCTAATTGAGTCTTAGCTCGATTATCATCGGTATTGTTGCCAGTACAAGAGAACGTTGGTATGAGTTCGTTGAAGCACATTATCCTCTTATTTAAGAGTTGGAGAGGGACTATAGGCAGTTCTAGACATTGTATCAAAAAGAACAGATACGATAAAAACCTATAATGGGATTAATGTTTAAAAAAAAAAATCTATCACGACATTTGAAATCCAATCTTGATACATGACTTTTCTAGTGAAATTATCAGCTAAAAGCTTATCAACCTTTCTTTATATAGCGTGGACCATTGGTGGAGTGAATTTTTTTGGTTTGATAGGCTTCACATTTGGATCCAAACTCAAGGTCTGTACTAGCATATATGTTATTGTCTGGCTAAACACATCAGCATTTTCTTTCAACAAATTGCATAAAAATGTGATTTGCATCTTTTGGCAAGACTGAGGCGATGTGAGTCACCTTTTTCTTT
This sequence comes from Gossypium stocksii, assembly GCA_020496765.1. Classification (NCBI taxonomy): domain Eukaryota; kingdom Viridiplantae; phylum Streptophyta; class Magnoliopsida; order Malvales; family Malvaceae; genus Gossypium; species Gossypium stocksii. Next base: position 17,225,557 of record CM035631.1, on the reverse strand, counting down.
CAAGGACACTATGAAAGGGTTTGTTTATTTGGCTTTGCTTTATACAAACTTGTGTTTGATCTTATGTTTAGACTTTCAAGAGATATCATAAAATTATCAATCACGTTTACCAAGTCACCTATCATAGCCAAACCCTCAGGTTGGCTTGCACTACCTTTACTTGATCGCATTGTATGGACAAAGTTTGTAGCTTGTTAAGTTAGTTGAAGTAATGTAATATGACACAGTTTTATTGTTTGCTTTTTAAGTAAGATGTCATTTGGGTAATAGTTGACAAATTGACCAAGTTAGCATACTTTATTCCTGTCAGGACAAATTACTTGTTTGAGAAGTTGACTGAACTATATATCTATGAGGTTTTTAGATTGTACGGTATTGCATTATCTACCATTTCTAACCGAGACTCGAGGTTTACCTTCAGATTTTGAGATAAATTACATGAAGCTCTGGGCACAAAACTGAATTTCTGTACAACATTTCAACCTCAGATTGACAGACAATCAGAACGAGTGATTCAGATGCTAGAAGACAAGCTGCAATGTTGTATAATTGAATTTGAAAGCAACTAAGAGAAATTTCTACCATTAATAGAGTTTGCATATGATAATAGTTATCCGTTAAGTATTAAATGACATTATTCAAGGCTTTATACGGATGTAAATGCATAATTCTTTTGTGCTGATCAGATTTAAGCAATAGAAAACTCTCAGGAACTTATTCATATGTGAGATAGAAGGGAAGGTTAGGTTTATTCGAGATTACTAGAAACCTACCTTAGACCCTCAGAAATCTTATGTGATTTGAAAAGAAAAGATATTGAAGAGACTACGTGGAGCTGGAAGAAAAGAAACTATGAAAACACTGTACCCTAACCTTTTAGCAGGTAAAAAATTTGAGGATGAAAATTTCTAAGGGAAAGAGTTATAATCACCCAAAAGCCAGTGGTGTCAGAAACGGTGGTTTCAGAACCCCGTTCTCCGATGATCTAGTCCATAAATGTTATTAATTAATAATTATGAGTCAATTATAATATTATATTAAATTTTGGTATGATGAATTTGTTAATTGGATAGTTAGTTAAGGTACAAATGTATCGACCCTAAAGTCAGTGCTGTTGGAAAACAAAGTATCAGAACTTCATTTTTGTAAACTGAGCCCCTAAATATTTAGTTATTAGATAGGTGAATTAAATTTTGGATAGGTAATTTCACCGAATTAGTGACCAATTAAGGTATAAAGACTAAATTGTAAAAGTGGTAAAAGTTAATCACTATTAATTTTTATTTGTTAAAAGGGCTAATTAATATTAAAACAAGGTTGTAAATGGCAACTTAGCCATTTTAAAGATGAGTGGACGGGTGGTTGTGTCCATTAGTGTAAAAATTTGTTAAAAATTATATTATAATTATAATAAAAAGCAATAAAACATGTTATAACATAAAAATTAAAGGAAAATAAAGCCATACCTTTATTTCCTTCATCTTTTTGGATGAACCTTTGAGGAAGAAGAAGGAATGGAGCTTCAATCTTTTAGCCCTTGCATGGTAAGGTATACAAAGCCCATTTTTCATAAATTTTATATTTTTGAGATCGTGGTAGCTTGATATAGTTAACCCGTATGTTATTTTCCAAAACTATTAAAGTTTCAAAATATTATTATTGATGAATTCTTGATTAAATTGGTGTTATTTGGTTAGATTTGATACTTAGATATGAAAAAAGATTAGTTTGTAAAGTTTAATTGTTAAATTTGAACATAGGGACTAAAGTGTAAATATTCTAAAATTGATGTTAAAATTCTATAATTATAGATGATGGAGGATTATATAAGGATAAAATTGAAATCGAATTGAAAAACAAAGCTTAAATTTGAAAGATATAGCTATTTTGGTTTTAGGAACTAAATTGAATAAAATACAAAAATTTAGGGAATTTTTAAAAAGTGAAATTGAACTGACTTATGGTTATAATAGGTTTTTAAAAGATATTTGTAATTGATAAATTGTAATGAATTATTATATATCTGGATTTGAATCAACCGGAAGATAATTGAAGAAAATGCAAAATTGTGGATTAGTCTTCGACTTTTCATTTGTTATTGTTTTTGCTAGGTAAGTTCATATGAAACTTACAAAGTTATTCTACTTATGTTTAAATTATACTCAGTGTCTATTAATTTACATTAACTAAAAGATTGTTGATTTTTGGCATACGAAGGATTAAATCGTAAAATATAAAATAAATAATGAATACGAGTAAGTATTTCTATGATTTAACACTTGTTTAAATTTCATATTTTGTGATACTTTACATCGTCTACTATCATAATGAACTATTAAGGATGAATTGAATTGAATTGGAGTATTTGAGGTTGAATATTTGAGACAAGAACTGAAATGAATAAACTAGAAATTATAGATTTAATTTGCATTTAATAATTAGTATGAAATTAAGTTGAAGCATATTGAAACTATGATAATTGATAAGTTTTGAACTAGGAAATATAAATTGGTTCGCATAAAACAAAATGGTAGATGAATGATTTGTAACATACGACATGTGACAGAGCAATTGGTGAGCCATTAGGCCTGAAACGATAAACCATCGTTTTCGGGCACTACGGGGTGGTAAGCTATCATCTTTGGAAACTTGAGATGAAAAAATTGAATTGATAAACCATCGTTACCGGGTAATCTGAGGTGGTAAGCCATTATTGTCGGGTAACTTGGGGGTGGTTCATCATTGCTAGGAAACTCGACATGATAGAATTGAATCGATAAACCATCATTGTCAAGCAATCTAGGGTGGTAAGCGATCGTTGTTGGGCAATCTAGGGTGGCAGGTCATCATTGCTGGGCAACCTGAGATGATAGAATTGAATCGATAAACCATCGTTCTCGAGAAATCTGAGGTAGCATGTCATCTTTTCCAGGCAACTCAGGATGACTGAATTGGATCGATAAACCATCACTATTAGGTTGTTCGAGATGACAGATCGAAATGAGTTGAAAATGAGCTTATGAGCTCAAAATATCATTGAGAAGGTTACACGGTTTGAGATTTTACATGTTAAAAATGTATATTGAATGATGAATTGATACTTGAGTTATAAAGAACAAGACTCTTAGATAACAACTCCATGTGTGGTGAATTATACTATCTCCTTATAATGTTTCAGATTCATAGGAATACCACTGAGTGATATACTCATCATACAATTTATTTCTTGTGTGTATTATAGGTTCATAGCTACATTTCAAACATCCACTTCAGCATATCGTTAAGATTCCCAACACTATAAAGTTTGTGCCTTTTGTTTCTAGTTGAATTTGGTATGTACCTAGTGAGTCATATATGTGTTTTATTTTTGTAAATGATGTTAAACATGGACGTTGGTTTGTAAAGCTCATTTTTGGTACAATATATATGTTTTTGATATGTATAGGTATAAAAGAATATATGCTTGTAAGTTTGATATGTCAAGTTATAGAATGGTAAATTAGTTTTTTTTTGTTGTGAATATACCTTGAGCATGAATTGAAAGTGTTGTTAATGTTATGCCTTCAGGGAATTAGGTGTTTTGTGGTTATATTATGTGAACGACATATGTTTGATACACATAAATATGAGTATGCAACTTAACTATTTCATATTTTGAATGTGCTTTGGTCAGGTTAAAATTGTTTAGCTACTGTTCATTTGGTCTAAAACGAAATTGTAGTAGGTTTGCACCGTTATGCCTTTGAATTGTAGGTTTTGAGAATGTGAAATTGCAGAAATAGTTAGTGACGTCGTTTGAATGACGTTGCGACAAGGATATCCGTCGTGACATAGTGTGTTTTTCGTCGGGACGAGCTTGAGTTCTAGGTCATGGCGCGACGAGTCCATAACAGTGAGTCACATTGTGACAAGTAACCCCCTCATATCACAATGCCGACCCTAAATTTTGAAACTTTTTATTTTAGTCCTTTTTTATTTTGATTTAGCTTTAGAACTTCAGTAAGCTCGTGAAAAAATCGAGAATGATTGTATTACACCTTGAATGCATAATTGTTTAATTTTATCTTTAAAATTGCATAATTTCAAATGTGAATTGATCGTCTTGGATCGAAACTCAAGGTATGTACTAGCATATATGTTATTGACTGGCTAAACACATCAACATTGTCTTTTAACAAATTGCATAAAAATGTGTTTTTCACCTTTTGGGCAAAACTGAGACGATGCAAATCACCTTTTACTTTCAAGGACACTATGAAAGGGTTTCTTCAGTTGGCTTTGATTTATATAAACTTGTGTTTAATCTTATGTCTAGATTTTAAAAAGATATCATAGAATTATCAATCACCTTTGGGAAAGAATCATCTTCCTCATTTGTCTACCATCAAATTGAACACCAAAACACCATTGTTAAAGCTTTTCAAGTTCGACAATACAAAACCCCATGCACGTTAGTCATTTTGTTACCCGTTTTCAGTAATTTTTATGTTTTTGAGATCGTTGTAGCTTAATCTGGCTAACCCAAGGACTAATTCATAAAACTGTTAAATATTTTGATTTATGTCATTGATGAATTTGTGGTGTTTTTGAAGTTGATGATAGATTATTAAGCTTGATATTTAAATGAGACTATTTTGTAAAGTGATTTTGGTTAGTTTTTAGTTAAAGGACTGAATTGATAAATTAATAAATTAGGCATGAAACTCTTGTGAAAATTTAATAATTATGAGCTGAAATGGCATAAGGGAAAATTTGGCTAGCATGAAATTGATGAAATTGTAATAGATTTGAAAGTTTTAGGTTTAGGGACTAAATTGCATAAAAGGTAAAAGTTTAGGGTAAAAGTATAAAATGATGATAAAGGGTCAAATATTTGAATTTAAGTATTTTATGATATTTGAATTGGTTAATCGAATGAAAATTATTATATTTAGATCAAGAAATGGATCAGTCGGTTGATAATCGTGAGAAAAGAAAAGTCGATGAGTAGTCGTCTTTGAAGTGTTCATAGCTATTGTGGTTAGGTAAGTTCTTATTAGGTTTATTATATTTATAATGATTTGAATTTATATATATATGTTTATGAATATATACATTATAATTAACATGATTAATTAATGTAAGACATGAGATTGGAAATAAAGGATTGATTTGTAAAGCATGGTAAATGAGTATGCGTGAATTGAAGGTGTAACATATGAACTGTATATGACCAGGTTGATCATGATATAATAATATAAAGATGAAAAGGTTATAGAATATAGTTTATAGCCCGTGTGAATGTAGTGAATAGCTAGGATACAAATGACATGTTATTAGGATCTATATTCAGCATGTATTATCTACCAGTGTTGGCTATGTGGCATTTATATTTAGTAGGTACTATTTACCGGTGTTGCAGTAGGCACTTTGTGTTAGTGTTATATTTAGTAGGTACTATGTATTAGTAATGGATACCATACTGATAGCTTGAGATCATGCATGTGTTGCAGATTCTCTAAAACTTGTGTGAGCAGCATCGTGTATCGATTAATGTCCTTTTGTCAGCTTGTGTGAGCATTACCCTTCTGTGTATTCGAAGTCAATTTCCTATTATTCTCTGGGCAATACAATTAATTATTGAAATGGAAATGAGATGATATAATTTGATGAATTATGTTGTGTTGAGTATAGCTTGATATATGAATCTTGGCAAGTTATGTTTTAATGATTCGAATTATCCAGGCTTAACCAGTTGACATGGTAGAAATTATAGGTTTAAACAAAGGATTATAATTTTTATTTTATGTATGAGTAGTAAACTTAAATTGACAGCTATGTAATGTTTGTTTTATGAACTTACTAAGCTTTACGTAAGCTTTCCCTGGTTTTCTTCTTTGTAGATCATTGGACTCTTGTCGTCGATTGGACATTGTTGGAGATCACACTATCCGACAACTCATTCGGTACCTATTTGTTTATTTTGCTAAGTTATAAGTGCATGTAAATATCGTTTTGGTATGTTTTTGTTAATAGGCATCTTAGTGATGTTTTATGCCATTTGAAGTATATAATATGTATATTGAAGTAATTCTAATTGATATTTTGGTATAAATGTCTAGGTAACTTGTAACAGCCCGGTTTAGACCCTAATCGAAATAATGGTTTCGAGACCACATATTCAAGTTAAAAAAATATTTAAATATTAATTTCTATGCTTATAGTATGTGAATTTATATCCGTGAAATTTCCATGATTTAATTTGTCCATTTGTGTGCCGATTTATGAAAAAGGACTAAATCGTAGAGAATGTAAAATTGTCCTTCTAATTGAGTAATGGCCGAATTGACTTGGTTTATTAAATTTGAGGTCCTTAAAATGCTAATGGACCATTGAATTTATGAATGGTCATTTATGGACATGAGTTAGTGGAATTGTAATGATATTAAAAAGGTTAATATGGTAAATGAATTATTAATGGTTGATTAATAAAACAAATGCATGAAATTAAAGCCATTCTCATCCATCTTGCCAAAAATACAAAGAAAAAGAAAAAGAAAAAGAAAAAGAAAAAGAAAAAAAGAGTTTAGGGTTCGGCCAAGAGAATTGGTGATTAAGGTATGTGTTTTAATCCGTTTTTGATAATTTCTATGTTTTTGCGATCGTTGCTTCATGTTCTCTTAAGCCCATGCCCTAATTCATGAAATTGAGTATGATTTTGAAATGTGCCATTGTTGATAATGTGAGTGTCATGAAGTTTGATGATAGAAGATAAAATATGTGTTTGATTATTATGTTTTATCTTTGGATTTTTGATGAATTTGGCTATTTTGGGCTAATTTGTGAAAATAAGAAATTGGAGGACTAAAATGTAAAATAAATGAAATATGTGAGCTTATATGGGCTAGAGGAAAATTCAGCTAGGCACTTGTATAAAGAAATTTTGTGAATTTTGTGATTTTATGAAATAAGGACTAAATTATTAAAATGTAAAAATGTGAGGGCTAATTTGTAAAATAACCTAAATATGTGTTCATGAATTGATTTGAATGAATATGAGATTGAAAGGATTAAATTTGAATGTGTTTGGATCAAGAAACAAAGAAAACGGAATTAGATCGAGGAAAGTCGAAAATTGTTAAATAGTCGTTTATTCTATCCGAATCCGTACGAGGTAAGTTGATATACAAATAAATCTATTAAATTGAAGTATTATTGCTTATATGGTGTTTGTATGGTGTTGGATGGCTATAGGAGTCGAATATGTGAAATCTGAGATATTTCCGATAATATAACAATGTCCGAAAAGCCCCGTACGAACCTAGGAATAGTTAGGATACATATGTCATGACATAGGATTTTGATATGTGATTTCGTGTAAGACCACATCTGGGATGTTGGCATCGATCTGAGATTTACGTGTAAGACCATGTCTGGGACATCAGCATTGTAATTGATTTCGTGTAAGACCCTGTCTGGGACAGTGGCATCGATATTTGATTACATGTAAGACCACGTCTGGAACGTTGGCATTGTACGAGCTTTCTGAGATTTCTGAGTATCTTATTTGATTCCGAACGTCTCAACGAGCAACTCCGAGAAATGTATGACTATGTTAAAGTATATTCGATTCAGGTACGTTGTGATGTGTTCAATATTTGATTATGAAAGGTAGGCATATGTGCCATCAACTATATGTGATATTGATGTACTCTTATGTTTGACACTTTTTGCTTGCTAATTCCTTTGTCTTGTGAACTTTTCACTACTTAATTGGTTGCATTTGATTTATTTCTTGTGTAGTGAACCCAATATTGGAAATGGCAACAAAAGGACGTAATCTGCAGTTTTTTTTGTCGTGGCTGGAGTCGTGGGCACGACGCTGGGCACGATGCGGATCTGACATGGCAGATCAAAAATCAACACGGGGAATATTCTGAAAACAACTCATTTGTTCTATTGACGTGATTTAGGGGATTTTGGATTTCATTTGATCTATTGACGTGATTTGGGGGATTTTGGATTTCATTTTCATATTTTTAGGATATTATCTTATCTTTTTTTTGATTAGTTTCCTTGTTGTTTTAGGAATTTGAAGCATATAAATACCCACCTTTGGGTAAGGCTAAGAAACACATCTCTTGTCTTAGTTCTTATTGCTACTTTGTTTTCATTTTCAATAAAATTTTCTTCTTTTGTTTTATTTCTACTTTCTGTTATTTTATTTTATGTTTTTACATTATCAAAACATGTTAAGCATGATAATCAATATCATGCTTGGCTAATTTTTCTCAAGCTAAGAGCTAGTACGAATCAATTCCATGCGTGAGAATTGAATATTGCTTAAATCCCTTCGGGTTACATTTTTGTCTTTCTGCTTAGATAGTTTCGCAATCGGCCTTACTAAAACTTTTGAACGTTTTTCAAATCAAAAGGGATCCGTTGGTCCGAAATCATTTAATTATACAGTTGGGAGGAAGGATCGGCCTGTGGCATTTCGACTTCCTATTAACATTCTTAGCGGCGGTCCGCTAAGGAAGACGAAATCAGAAACGATTCTCGGTGAGACAACTTCCAAGTCGGGCTTTTCCTGTTTTAAAACTAAGTATTTTAATGGCGATAGACGTGGCTGATTTACTTAAGAATTGACTTTCGAAGATAGACTTAGGAAGATCGGTTACATGAGAGAAAAGCAAGTTACGATGGGTTGGGCCTTGTAGACTGTAACCGACATGAATCCCGAAGCAAAAATCTATTTTCGATGATCGTGGGAATTGACAAAACTAGCTCGAGGTGATTCTTATACTCGTGATTATTCAACTTAGTCTTTCACTTTCTTTTTTTTACTGCTTCTATTTTAATACATCTTTCTTTGCAATTTTACTTGTTTATTTTATTTCCTTGTTTCTTCTCAAATCGCACCTATTTTTTTACTCTCTATTTCAGCTCCTAGGTCGGGAACAAGAAATTTAATCAAGAATTCCATTAAACTCTCTATGGATCGCCCCCGCTGTACAACAACCGCTCTGCATTACCTTTCTTCAAGGCACCACCCCTTTTCAACTCAAAACGAGGTTAATTCATCTCCTCCCTACATTCAATGGTCTCCCTAGCAAAAGTCCACATAAACATCTCGCCGAATTCCACATGGTGTGTAGTAGCATGAAGCCGCAAGGAGTCTCGGAAGACCAAATCAAACAAAGGGCATTTCCTTTTTCCCTAGCCGGAATGGTTAAGGAATGGTTATTTTACCTTCCGCCTAACTCAATAACCACATGGGCTGAACTATCTGGTGTTTTCCTTGATAGGTATTTTCCAATGGCAAAGGCGAGCGAACTTAGGTGAAGCATTTTGGGAATCCAGCAAAGGAGCGATGAATCTCTCTATGACTACTGGGAGAGGTTCAAAAAGTTATGCGCAAGTTACCCGCAGCATGGCCTATTCGAGCAGACCTTCCTTCAGTATCTCTATGAAGGGATGCTTCCGATGGACAAAAAGATGGTAGATGCTGCAAGTGGTGGCGCACTCGTCAATGTGATGCTAGAAAATGCGAGAACTCTAATCTCTACTATGGCCGCAAACTCGTAACAGTTCGGCTCTTCAAGTGAACCTAGCCGAAAGGTTCACGAAGTAAGTACCGTTTCTTTGGAAAATAAAATAGGCAAGTTGACTGATATTGTCAACTCTCTCGTTACAGGTAAGATAGGAGCCGCGAAGGTTTGTAGAATCTGCACAATGAGGAACCGCCCAACCGATTCATGTCTAATGCTACAAGATGAGACGGGCGCCCATGTCAATGCCATAAATAATTTCCCAGGACCTCCTCAAAGGCCATACAATCCCTACGGTAACACTTTCAATCCTAGTTGGAGAGATCACCCAAATATGAGCTACGGAAACAAAAACCAAAGTTACTAACCGAGACCACCTCCCTTTCCAAATCAATCACCACAAAAAACCTCTCTTGAGACCATTGTTGAAAAGTTGGCCATTTCACAAGAGAAATTCCAAACTCAAACACAATCCCATCTCCAAGAAATTGACAAACAAATAAGCCAACTAGCCTAAACCGTTGGTCGCCTAGAGTCTCAAGGACGATTGCCCTCTCAAACCGAAACAAATTCGAGGGAAAATGTGAGCGCGATTACTTTACGAAGTGGTACCGTAATTTCACCAGAGCAGACAAAGGAGCCCGAGAAAACTGACAAAGACAAAGAAGACACTTTTTTGAAGGGTCAAGTAGAAAAATCCTCGTCTACCTCAGGTAAAGTCATTTCTAGTCCTTCTTTTTCTACTTACGAGACTCCTCCTTCCTTTCCAGGAAGGCTTGCAAGGTGTGACAAAAAGGAAGAGGAGAAGGAAATTTTGGATATATTAAAAAAAGTGGAAATCAATATTCCACTCCTTGATGTCATTCGAAAGGTGCCAAAATATGTGAAGTTTTTGAAGGACTTATGCACAAATTGGAGGCGGTTATCCGGCAATGAAAGAGTTAACCTCAGCGAGAATATTTCGGTCGTTTTTCAAAGACGCTTACACCGAAATACAAGGACCAAGGGATGTTTGCAATTCCGTGCAAAATCAAAAAAGTCAGAATAAAAAGGGCGATGTGCGATCTAGGCGCATTTATTAATGTCATGCCGATAAGCGTCTACAACAAAATTTCAACAGAACCATTAAAGGAGACGCGAGTGACAGTTCAATTGGCTGATCGGTCAGTTATCTACCCTGAAGGGGTACTAGAAAATGTGCTGGTAATGGTAAACAATCTCATTTTCCCTATTGATTTTTACATTATTGACATGGAAAATGACCGCAGTAACAACGGATCAGAAATTTTGCTTGGGCGTCCTTTTTTGTCAACAGCGCATACAAAAATCGATGTCCGTAACGGCATCTTAACCATGGAATTTGACGGAGAAGTTGTTAAATTCGATGTGTACAAAGCTATGAAGTATCCTGCTTCCATCGCAAGTTTAAATTTCGTTGACATTATAGATACGTTAGCCGATGATTTTATCGAAACTGATTTGTTTTATGATTTTTGTAGGGAATTGGAGGATCTCGACGATGAAAGTGAAATCATTTCAACTCTTTCCTCCATTTCTGATTTTCGATTAAATCCATGTCAATTTAAACCCCTTCCCTCAATTTTGCAGGCGCCACAACTAGAATTGAAGCAACTTCCATCGTATCTCAAATACGAATTTTTGGGCGATAATCGAACCTTGCCAATTATCATTTCAAGTGAATTATCATGGCAGGAAGAGGAAGAATTGATGTCTGTTTTGCGCACTTATAAAAAGGCAATTGAATGGACATTAACTGATATCCAAGGCTTAAGCCTATCCACTTGTATGCATAAAATTAAAATAGAGGAGAACGCGAAACCAACGAGAGAAGGCCAGTGACGTTTAAACCCGTCAATGATGGAGGTTGTGAAGGAGGAGATTCAAAAGTTGCTAGATGCTGACATTATCTATCCCATTTCTGATAGCAAATGGGTAAGTCCGGTCCATGTTGTGCCAAAGAAGACTGGAATCACAGTGGTCGAAATGCCGAAGGAGAAATGATTCTGAAGAGAATACAGAATGGTTGGAGAATGTGTATCGATTATAGGAAACTCAACTCACAAACCCTAAAGGACCATTTTCCTTTACCATTTATCGATCAAATGATTGAAAGACTTGCCGGAAAATCACATTACTACTGTCTTGATGGATTTTTTGGATTTTTTCAGGTTCCGGTGGCACCCGAAGACCAAGAAAAAACAACATTCACTTGCCCTTTCGGAACTTTCGCCTATAGGAGAATGCCTTTCGGTCTTTGCAATGCTCCGGCCCCATTCCAACGATGCATGTTAAGCATTTTCTCCAATCACATCGAGCGAGGAATAGAGGTATTTATGGATGATATTACTGTTTACGGTAATTCATTCTCTCAATGCCTTTCCAATCTTTCTTATGTTCTAAATCGATGTATTGAATTTAAATTGGTTTTAAACTATGAGAAATGCATTTCATAGTAAGTAAAGGATTGGTACTCGGTCATGTGGTTTCGGCCCAAGGAATTACCGTTGATAAGGAAAAGGTTGATGTAATTCGCTCACTTCCATACCCCACTTCGGTGCGGGAAATTCGTAGTTTTCTTGGCCATGCAGGTTTCTACCGACGGTTCATAAAGGGCTTCTCTAAGTTGGCACAACCTCTTTGCCGATTGCTACAAAAGAATGTAAATTTTGTTTTTGATCAATCTTGCAAAGATTCGTTCGATGAGCTTAAAGGAAGGTTTATATCCGCACCAATCGTACAACCACCAGATTGGACTTTACCATTTGAGATTATGTGTGACGCATCCGACCTTAGCGTGGGAGCCGTTCTCAGCCAAAGGAGTAAAGAAGGACCACACGTGATAGTCTATGCCTCCAGGACTCTCGATTCAGCTCACCGCAACTACTCGACAATGGAAAAAGAGCTATTTGCTGTCATTTTTGCACTAGAAAAATTTCGTTCTTATTTATTAGGAGCTAAAATTTTTTTTTCCGATCATGCAGCGCTGAAATACTTGATGAAAAAAAAGAAGCAAAGCCGAGGTTGATACGATGGATTCTCTTACTGCAGGAGTTTGATCTTGAAATCAAGGATAAAAAAGGAAGCGAAAACTTAGTGGCTGACCACCTAAGCCGTTTGCCTACTTCATCGGTCGAACCTCCCCTACGAGAACATTTTCCAGACGAAACCTTGATGGAAGCACACGCATCATTCCCATGGTTCACCGATTTGGCGAATTTTCTCGCTACGGGTAAATTTCTGAACAATCTATCTCGATTCGAGATCAAATGCATAAAAAGAGAGTCTCGATACTACATTTGGGACGATCCATATTTATGGAAAAATTGCTCGGATCAAATCGTCTGACGATGCGTAAGTTATAGTGAGGTAAAATCCATACTTGAGTTTTGTCATTCCTACGCTTGTAGTGGACATTTTGGCCCTAAACGAACCACACAAAAAATTCTTGAGTGCGGATTTTATTGGCCAACCTTGTTTAAAGACATTTACAACTTTTGCAAAGCATGTGACAGGTGCCAAAAAGTCGGAAATCTAAACCGAAGGAGTGAAATGCCGGTTAAATCCTATACACATATGTGAAATTTTTGATGTGCAGGGGCTCGATTATATGGGGCCATTTACCTCATCATTTGGAAATTTATACATTATTTTGGCCATTGATTACGTTTCGAAATGGGTAGAGGCGAAAGCCACCTGAGAAAATGATGCGAAAACCACAACTAATTTTTTGCGTGATTTTATTTTCACTAGATTTGGAACTCCAAGAGCGATCATTTGTGACAAAGGAACACATTTCGTTAACCGATTCGTCGAAGCTTTGATGAAGAAATATGGCGTGCTCAGTGGATAGCGACAGCTTATCATCCGCAAACCAACGGACAAGCAGAGGTTTCAAATTGAGAAATCAAGTCAATCCTAGAGAAGATAGTTAAACCAAATTGGAAGGATTGGAGCTTGAAGTTAGTTAATGCGTTGTGGGCATACCACACGGCCTACAAAGGACTTATCGGGATGTCACCTTACTGACTTGTTTTCGGCAAACCTTGCCACTTGCCTGTCGAACTTGAGCATAGGGCATTTTGGGCGGTGAAGGAATGTAATATGGAGATGAACGCTGTTGGCGAAGCACGAAAACTTCATATCCAAAAGCTTGAGGAGATTCGCCAAAACGCTTACGATAGCGCACAATATTATAAAGAGCGAACAAAAGCATTTCATGACAAGCGCATTTCATTTAAATCTTTTTCCGTTGGGTAGAAAGTTCTCCTATTTAACTTAAAATTAAAAATTTCTGCAAGAAAACTTAAGTCCAAGTGGAGCGGACCATTTACCGTGATCAATGTTTTTCCTCATGGAGCCATGGAAATTGAGGATAGCTCGGGTGCATGGTTTAAAGTTAATGGACAGCGGTTAAAACGTTTCTTCGAGAGCACACCAATCAGACTGATTGAAGAAATTGGGTTGGAAGAGCAAAAAATCTGACAGGAAAATGTCGAGTTTAACGACGTTAAACAAAGCACTAAATGGGAGGCAACCCATTTGTTTACTTTTCGTCAATTTTAATTTTCGCTCTTTTATTTGTCGTTTGTTCAGACCCCTCTAGGCCCTCGAAGAAAACATTACGAAAATACTCTCCTTCCTTTGCCCCAACCGTGGCCGTGGCCGTAATCGTCATTGATCACGGGGAGTATCCTTTACCCTTCTTTGTTTTTAAATGTACTTTATATTTTTTTTCATATTGGGACAATACGATTAAGTGAGGGGGAGGGTAAAGGATGGCATTAATTTTGCCTTACTTGTCATATTTGTTTGATGATATGTTTGTTTGAATTAATTAGAAGAACAACTCATTTGCCGTTGCTTGCCGCTAAGCATGTTATGATTATTTTAGTTCATAAAGATACTTGAATTCTAGCATGCTTGATAATCGAATGATATGAGTAAGTCCAATTTGACAACCCTGACAATTTGTCTTGATGTTGTTAGTTGAATTTCTCACCTAGCTTAATTAATTAGCCCATTTTGTGAGAACTTGAGCCTTTAGCATATATGACTATATTTTTTTATGCTCTTTTTCTTACCTGAGAGTGTCAATTTAGACATTGGAATCTAGAACTTGTGGCTTGTATGCATTTTGAGATTACATTGGAATTTGATGCATTAATATGATTTAGGCATTAGGATTCACCCTTTCTTTTCCCCTAGTGAACCAAGTTGAAGCCTATTCCCATTTTCTTTATTTTCACCAAGATTTTAAACCTGAGCGTTTTCATTTATCCCTCTCTTCCACCCTTGACAAGACAAAGAGCATGAGTTTAAGGTTGTGAGATCATGTTCCACGAAAAAAAAAAACAAAAAAAAGAGAAAAAAAAGAAAAAACAGAAAATAATTCGAAAAAAAAGAAAGAAAAAATAGTTTCATGATTTGTTCATTGTAGCTACCTTTGTTTAGTTTGCTTATTCTTGTTACATATGTTTTCTAAGGTTGTGGACACAATTTAGTTACTTGTTGGGAAACTCTTGTCTTGATTTTCTTTAGCCTCATTTTAGCCTTATTCCCCACCTTTACCTAAGCCCCGTTACACCCTTTATTAAAAGTCCTAATGATTTTTGCATCTCATTTATTTAAATTAGTGGAGAATTGATCTTGCCACAAGCCTATGGAGACCCTTATTCAAATTTTGACTTTGAGTGAATTTGCTTTCTACACCCGAAACACTTTGAGTGATTTGAGTGCATCTTGGTAAGAATTAAGCTTAGGTTAGAATTTGATTGATCATTGATAGACAATGGTAAGGTTGAATGATTATTCTTGCTTGCACCTTTTCGTTTTGATTCATGCTTTATTTGCTTTATTTTTTGTGCACTTGAACTCTTATAACTTTGCTTAGACTTGCAACGGTTTAGGAGAAAGATGATTAAGCTTTTGATTAATTTATTTCAAACATACTTGAGGGCAAGTATGAGACAAGTGAGGGGGAATTTGATGTACTCTTATATTTGACACTTTTTGCTTGCTAATTCCTTTGTCTTGTGAACTTTTCACTTCTTAATTGGTTGCATTTGATTTATTTCTTGTGTAGTGAACCCAATACTGGAAATGGCAACAAAAGGATGTAATCTGCAGTTTTTTTCTGTCGTGGCTGGAGTCATGGGCACGACGCTGGGCACAACATAGATCTGACGTGGCAGATTAAAAGCCAACGCGAGGAATATTCTGAAAACAACTCATTTGATCTATTAACGTGATTTAGGGGATTTTGGATTTCATTTGATCTATTGACATGATTTGGGGGATTTTGGATTTCATTTTCATAATTTTAGGATATTATTTCCTTGTTGTTTTGGGAATTTGAAGCCTATAAATACCCACATTTGGGTAAGGCTAAGAAACACATCTCTTGTCTTAGTTCTTGTTGCTACTTTATTTTCATTGTTAATAAAATTTTCTTCTTTTGTTTTATTTCTACTTTATTTTATTTTATTTTATGTTTTTACATTATCAAAACATGTTAAGCATGATAATCAATATCATGCTTGGCTAATTTTTCTCAAGCTAAGAGCTAGTACGAATCAATTCCATGCGTGAGAATTGAATATTGCTTAAATCCCTTTGGGTTACATTTTTGTCCTTTTGCTTAGATAGTTTGGCAATCGGCCTTACTAAAACTTTTGAACATTTTTCAAATCAAAAGGGATCCGTTGGTCCGAAATCGTTTAATTATACAGTTGGGAGAAAGGATCGGCCTGTGGTATTTCGACTTCCTATGAATACTCTTAGCGGCGGCCGCTAAGGAAAGACGAGATCAGAAACGATTCTCGGTGAGACAACTCCCGAGTCGAGCTTTTCCTATTTTAAAACTAAGTATTTTAACGATGATAGACGTGGCTGATTTACTTAAGAATTGACTTTCGAAGATAGACTTGGGAAGATCGGTTACATGAGTGAAAAGCAAGTTACGATGGGTTGGGCCTCGTAGACTGTAACCGACATGAATCCCAAAGCAAAAATCTATTTTCGACATGAATCCTGAAACAAAAATGTATTTTCGATGATCGTGTTTGGAAAATGGTATGTTTTGATGATCATGAAAGGCCAATATGAAATGGTCAATTTGATATGTGTTTGAATGTGAAAGTGGTAAGTTATATCATGAGTTTAAATGTGGTACAAAATGAGTAATGTTTCATAAGTTTAGGTATAAATTAGCATGGATATTGAGCATGATTTTGGATAAGGATTATATGGTATGAGTTGTGCACATTTTGTTTGTAAATTGGCTAAAAATTTGGTATAAAATGCATTGATTTTGAACTTGCAGGGATAACCCAAATTTGGGTGACATATTGGCCTTGCAAATTGCCTATTTTGTGTTGCTCGATGGCCACTTTGAAGTGAACCTGGGAAGTCCACAGGGTCTCACACACCGGCGTGTGCTAGGCCATGTGGCATAAGTCAGTATACCCTCCAGTTTTCACACAGTTGGGCACACGGGCGTATCCTTGGCTGTGTGTCCCAAATCAGTATGTATGGCCTGTTTTGACATGGCCTAGACACATGGGCGTGTCTAAAGCCAAGTGAGGCACACGGCCTGACCACATGGGCGTCTGACCTCTATACATTTGAAAAATGTTAAGTTTTGAAAAAAATTTGTGTGAGCTCGGTTTAGTCCCGACCTACTTCTAATTCATGTTTAAGGTCTCGTAGACCTTCTAAAGGGACATAATGATGATGATGTATGGTTATTATATGATGATGCTGTACAAATATTTGTGAAATGTTTGTAAATGTTTCTATTTATCCGATAATGCCTTTTAACTCTAGCTTAGCGATAGATATAGGTTAGGAATGTTATATTTGTTTGGTATCAGAGCTACGGTTTAGTCAATTCTCAGACTAACGTAGCTTATGCGAGTCTAGCTATACATGCCATATATTTGAAAATATGATAGTGTGATGAATCCTGACAAATAAAATGTGTTTTTTGTATAGTAATGGATCTCGAACGAGCCGTTGCTGACGATGTTGAGAGTAATGCACCAGCTCCTGCACAAGGGGTAATGCCTTTTGATTTACGAAACGTAACTAGTAGCCACGAGGGAGAATCTAAACAAGCTTTCTTCCAAATGATGAGTGAGTGGTTTACGGAGTTTATTCGTACGAATCTGACTGCTCAACAACCTCCGCCCCTCCTAATCCCCCTCAGACTTCCGTTGTACCTCCGGCTATAAGTCCGATTTCATTGAATAAGTCTCCAGTCAATAAAATTTATAAGTATGGGGTTGAAGAGTTCAGGGCCACTAATGATGATGATATTGAGAGAGCCAAGTTTTGGCTGGAGAATACTGTTCGAGTTTTTGATGAAATGTCATGTACTCCTGACGAATGTGTTAAATGTGCCATTTATTTGTTAAGAGATTCAGCTTATTAGTGGTGGAAAACTTTGACTTCTGTTATTTCGAAGGAGCAAATAACCTGAGATTTCTTTCAATCTGAATTCCGTAAAAAATACATCAGTTAGAGATTCATTGACCAGAAAAGAAAAGAATTTCTAGAGCTGAAACAGGGCCGTATATCCGTAACAAAATACGAGCATAAGTTTGTTCGATTGAGCCGATATGCTCAGGAGTGTTTCAACTGAAGCAATTTTGTACAAAAGGTTTAAAGATGGCCTAAACAAAGATATTCATCTATTAGTTAGTATTCTGGAGATCAAAGAGTTTATTGTGCTTGTTGATCGAGCATGTAAAGCTGAAGAACTCGAGAAAGAGAAAAGAAAGGTTGATTCAGAAGCAAGAGATATGAGAAAGAGATCTTCAAGTAAATTATTTCAGTCTGTGTCAAAGAAATTCTGAGAAGACTATAGCCGTTCAAAGGCTAATGTGGGACATTCGAGCAGAGATCGAGCTAGATCGTATTCGAGCTTTAGAGCTCCTGTTACATTTATTGCTAGTGTTGGGAATGTCCGATCTGATAGACCTAAATGTAAGCATTATGGTAAAAGACATCTGGGAAGTTGTAGACTGAATGATCGAGCTTGTTTCAGATGTGGATCTATGGATCACTTCATCTGTGATTATCCTGAGTTTGTTGAGCAAGAAATTGTACAGAATTCGAGACCAAGCAACACTTCAGCTAGAGGCAGACCTCCCAAAAATATGGAAACCGTGAGTGGCAGTCAAAAAGCAACAAAAGATACAGCTGTTTGGTCCGAGGCTAGAGCACCTGCTAGAGCTTAAGCTATCTGAGCTCGAGAGGAAGCTTCATCTCTAAATTTGATTACAGGTACATTTACTCTTTACGGTACTTCTGTGATTGCATTGATAGATCCTAGATCTACATACTCTTATATATGCATGAATTTAGTACACAGTAAGACTTTGCCTGTAGAGTCTACTGAATTCGTAATTAGAGTATCGAACCCCTTAGGCAAAAGTGTCTTAGTTGACAAAGTCTATTGATGTTTTGAGATATGTGTTTTCCGGCTGATCTGATGTTATTACCCGTTGATGAATTTGATATAATTCTGGGTATGGACTGGTTAACTTTGCATGATGCTGTTGTGAACTGCAAAAGGAAAACTATTGATTTGAGATGCAAGAATGATAAAATAGTTTGGATTAATTCTAATGATTTGAATGGGTTACCTGCTGTGATGTTTGCAATGAAAGCTTCTGAAATATGTGAAAAAGGGTTGTGAAGCGTACTTTGCATATGTGATCGATTCAAAAATGATTGAAAAGAAAATTGAATCAGTACCTGTTATCTGTGAGTTTCCTGATGTGCTTCTTGAAGAACTTCCGGGATTACCTCCGATTAGAGAAGTTGAATTTGGCATTGAATTAGTGCCAGGAACTACTTCAATTTTGACAACTCTGTATAGAATGGCTCCAACTGAGTTGAAAGAATTAAAGTCTCAGTTGCAAGAATTGACCAACAGAGGATTCGCTAGACTGAGTTTCTTACCTTGGGGTGCTTCGATTCTATTTGTGAAAAAGAAAGACGGCACAATGAAAATGTGTATTGATTATCGTCAGTTGAACAAGAAGACTATAAATAATAAATATCCTCTGCCTAGAATCGATGATTTGTTCGATCAATTGAAATGTGCTACTGTGTTTTTGAAAATAGATCTGAGATCGAGTTATTATTAGTTGAGAGTGAAAGATGCAGATATTCGGAAAATAGCTTTCCGAATGAGGTATGGACACTACGAGTTTTTAGTTATGCCTTTAGGGCTAACCAATGCTCCTGCTGTGTTTATGGACCTGATGAACAAAATTTTTAGACCGTATTTAGATCAATTTGTTGTCGTATTCATTGATGACATTTTAATTTATTCACGTAATGAAACTGAGCATACCGAGCATTTGAGAATTTTGCTATAGATTTTACATGATAAGTAGCTATTTGTGAAATTCAGTAAATGTGAATTCTGGTTATGCGAAGTTGGTTTTCTGGGCCATATTGTATTAGTTTCTGGCATCCGAATAGATCCGAGCAAAATCTCAACTATTCTGGATTAGAAACCTTCGAAGAATGTTTCTGAAGTTCATAGTTTTCTGGGACTTGCCGGGTATTATCATCGATTTGTAAAAGGTTTCTCTAAGATGTTGACTCCGTTAACAAAGTTGCTTCAGAAAGATGTAATGTTTGAGTGGTCAGATAAATTTCAAAAAAGTTTTGAACAGTTGAAAGCTCTGTTGACTGAAGCTCCAGTACTCGTACAACCAGTCGGGTAAAGAATTTGTCATTTTTAGCGATGCTTCTTTGGATGGCTTTGGTTGTGTTTTGATGTAGGAAGGCAAAGTCATAGCTTATGCCTCGAGACAGTTAAAGCCGCATGAAAAGAATTATCCAACGCACGACCTTGAGTTAGCTACTATTGTTTTTGCTTTGAAAATATGGCATCATTATCTGTTTGGAGAGAAGTGCCACATGTTTTCTGATCATAAAAGTTTGAAATACTTGATGACTCAACAAGATTTGAATTTACGACAGAAAAGGTGGCTAGAATTGCTAAAAGACTACGAGCTTGTTGTTGATTATCGTCAGGGAAGAACAAATGTTGTTGCTGATGCTTTGAGTCGGAAGTCATTATTTGCATTATGAGTAATGAATTCCCAATTATCTATATCTGACGTTCTTTCTGTTTTGGCTGAATTAAAAGCGAGACCGCTGTTTATTCAACAGATTTGCGAAGCTCAGAAAGTTGATAATGAGTTGATAATCAAACGAGCTCAGTGTAGTTCTGGTTCTGATTCTAAATTTCGAAGTCTGGGATTTCAAAATAGATTGTGTATTCCGAGAAATCCAGAGTTGATTCAGATGATCTTAAATGAACTCACAACAGTTGTTTATCAGTACACCCAGGAAGTATGAAAATGTATAACGACTTGAAACAACATTACTAGTGGTTTGGAATGAAAAGAGACATTTCTGACTTTGTTTCGAGATGTTTGATCTATCAGCAAGTTAAAGCTAAACATCAGGTTCCCTCTGGTTTGTTACAACCGATTATGATTCCCGAGTGGAAATGAGACAGAGTGATGATGGATTTTGTTTCGGGTTTGTCCCTATCACCGAGAAAGAAAGATGCGATTTGGGTTGTAGTTGATCGACTGACGAAATCAACTTATTTTATTCAGGTACGATTTGATTACTCGCTTGAAAAGTTAGCTGAGCTTTATATTTTTGATATTGCAAGATTGCATGGAGTGCTTTTGTCTATTGTGTCTGATAGAGATTCGAGATTCACTTCGCGATTCTGGAAGAAATTGCAAAAGACTTTAGGTACGAAATTGCATTTCAGTACTGCTTTTCACCCACAGACGGATGTTCAATCTGAGCGGACCATTCAGATACTTGAAGATATGTTGAGATGTTGTGTTCTTGAGTTTGAAGCTATGTGAGAACAGTATTTGCCATTACTTGAATTCGTTTATAATAACAATTTTCAATCGAGCATCAAAATGGCACCGTACGAAGCCTTATATGGTAGAAAATACCGTACTCCATTATATTGGTCTGAGCTTAGTGAAAACAAAATATACGTGATTGATTTGATAAAAGAGACTGAACAAAAAGTGAAAGTAATTCGAGACAGTCTGAAAGCAACTTCTAATCGTCAGAAATCATACGCGAATTTGAAACGAAAAGACAATGAATTTGAGATTGGCGACAAAGTGTTTTTAAAAGTTTCTCCATAGAAGAAACTATTCCAGTTTGGTAGAAACGACAAATTGAGTCCCAGGTTCATCGGGCTGTATGAGATCATCGAGAAAGTTGGGCCAGTTGCATACAAATTGCTATTGCCATCTGAGTTAGAAAAGATACATAATATGTTTCATGTATCGATGCTTCGACGGTACAGATTTGATCTGTCGCATGTAATTTCTCCGTCTGAAATAGAGATTCAGTCTGATTTGTCACATGAGGAAGAATCGATTCGTATCTTAGCTCGCGAGATGAAAGAATTATGAAATAAGAGAATTTCATTAGTAAAAGTATTATGGCATCGACAAGGAGTGGAAGAGGCTACGTGGGAGCCCAAAGATGCTATGAGACAACAACATCCGAAGCTATTTAACGGTAATATTTTCGGGGACGAAAATCCCTAAGGGGGAAGAGTTGAAACAGCCCAGTTTAGACCCTAATCAAAACAGTGGTTTCGGGACCACATGTTTGAGTTAGAAAAATATTTAAATATTATTTTCCGTGCCTATAGTATGTGAATTTATATCCTGAAATTTTCGTGATTTAATTTGTCCATTTGTGTGCCGATTTATGAAAAAAGGACTAAATCGTAAAGAATGTAAAATTGTCCTTCTAATTGAGTAATGGCCGAATTGACTTGGTTTATTAAATTTGAGGTCCTTAAAATGCTAATGGACCATTGAATTTATGAATGGTCGTTTATGGACATGAGTTAGTGGAATTGTAATGATATTAAAAAGGTTAATACGGTAAATGAATTATTAATGGTTCATTAATAAAACAAATGCATGAAATTAAAGCCATTCTCATCTATCTTGCCGAAAATACAAAGAAAAAGAAAAAGAAAAAGAAAAAGAAAAAGAAAAAGAAAAAGAAAAAAAGAGTTTTAGGGTTCGGCTAGGAGAATTGGTGATTAAGGTATGTGTTTTAATCCATTTTTAATTATTTCTATGTTTTTGCAATCGTTGCTTTGTGTTCTCTTAAGCCCATGAGCTAGTTCATGAAATTGAGTATGATTTTGAAATGTGCCATTATTGATAATGTGAGTTTCATGAAGTCTGATGATAGGAAATACAATATATGTGTTTGATTATTATGTTTTGTCTTTGGATTTTTGATGAATTTGGCTATTTTGGGCTAATTTGTGAAAATAAGAAATTAGAGGACTAAAATGTGAAATAAATGAAATATGTGAGCTTATAAAAGCTAGAGGAAAATTCGGCTAGGCACTTGTATAAAGAAATTTTGTGAATTTTGTGATTTTATGAAATAGGGACTAAAGTGTTAAAATATGAAAATGTGAGGGCTAATTTGTAAAATTCCCTAAATATGTGTTCATGAATTGATTTGAATGAATGTGAGATTGAATGGATTAAATTTGAATGTGTTTAGTTCAAGAAACAAAGAAAACGTAATTAGATCGGGGAAAGTCAAAAATCATTGAATAGCTGTTTATTCCATCCGAATCCGTACGAGGTAAGTCGATATACAAATAAATGTGTTAAATTGAATTATTATTGCTTATATGATGTTTTAATGGTGTTGGATGGCTATGAGAGCCGAATATGTGAAATCTGAGATATTTCTGATAATATGACAATGTCCGAAAAGCCCCGTATGAACCTAGGAATAGTTAGGATATATATGTCATGACATAGGATTCTGATATGTGATTTCGTGTAAGACCACATCTGGGACATTGGAATCGATTTAAGATTTACGTGTAAGTCCATGTCTAGGACATCGACATCGTAATTGATTTCGTGTAAGACCTTGTCTGGGACAGTGGCATCGATATTTGATTACATGTGAGACCACGTCTGAGACGTTGGCATTGTATGACTATGATAAAGTTTATCTGATTCAGGTATGTTGTGATGTGTTCAATATTTGATTATGAAAGGTAAGCATACGTGCCATCAACTATATGTGATATATGTATGAGTACATGGAAAGGAAATGTGCTATATGTGTAAATGAGCTGTGAATAAATGAGCTATATGAGCAATATGGAATTGTGAGTGTGTTTTGCCATAAGTTTTGTGAATGAATTGATCTATAAATATGATATGTGATAAGTTTATTTGTATATGGCTTACTAAGCTTTCAAAAGCTTACTTTGTGTGTGTTTGCATTGTTTTATAGATATCGAAGCTACTGTAAGCTCGGGACTTATCAAGGATCATCACCACGCTATCAAACTCTATTTTGGTACCTTTTGAAAGAGTAAAGATTAAAGTATGGCATGTATAGACTAGAAGTATTTGAGATATGTTTTGATATGTATATATGTTATCCCATGTGATATGGCTAGCTTATGGTTGAAAATATAGTTTGGTTTGGTATGGATTTGTGTTTGGAAAATGGTATGTTTTGATGATCATGAAAGGCCAATATGAAATGGTCAATTTGATATGTGCTTGAATGTGTAAATGGTAAGTTATATCATGAGTTTGAATGTGGTACAAAATAAGTTATGTTTCATAAGTTTAGGTATAAATTAGTATGGATATTGAGCATGATTTTGGATGAGGATTATATGGTATGAGTTGTGGATATTTTGGTTGTGAATTGCCTAAAAATTTGGTATAAAATGCATTGATTTTGAACTTGTAGGGATGACCCAAATTTGGGTGGCTTATTGGGCTTGAAAATGGCCTATTTGGTGCCCACACGGGCAGGGACACGGGCTTGTGTCTCTGTTGTGTTGCTCGAGGGCCACTTTAAAGTGAGCCTGGGTAGATCACACGGTTGCACACAAGAGCATGTGCTAGGCCGTGTGGCATCAGTCAGTATACCCTCCAGTTTTCACATGGCCAGGCACACGGGCGTGTCCTTGGCCGTGTGTCCCAACTTAGTATGTATGCCCTGTTTTGACATGGCCTAGACACACGGGCATGTCCAAAGCCGTGTGAGGCACACGAACCATACGGGCATGTGACCTCTGTACCTTTGAAAAATGTTAAGTTAGAAAAATTTTCTGTGAGCTCGGTTTAGTCCCGACCTACTTCTAATGCATGTTTAAGGTCTCGTAGACCTTTTAAAGGGACTTAATGATGATGATGTATGATTATTATATGATGATGTTGTACAAATATTTGTGAACTGTCTGTAAATGTTCCTATTTATCTGGTAATGCCTCTTAAGCCTAGTCCAGCGACGGATACAGGTTAGGGTTGTTACATAACTTGGTAAACTTTGGTTGGTAACATGTTGGCAATATGAGCAATGGTGTAATGTGTTTAATTTGGTATTGAGTTCACGGAATGGATGATTGGGATATATTTTCATTGAAAGGTTTGGTTTAAATGGTTGATTATGACATATGTTATTTGAGACTTATTTGATGATTGAATAAGGTTGACTTGTTGAGTTTGTTTTGCATTGGATAGTTGTTGTTTATATTTGAATTGTGGTGCTAATGAGGGCATATTGGTTAGGCACATAGGTTGGTTGTGAGATGGTATATTTTGGAATGTTTTGGCACATTTTTAATAAGTTTGAATGTTGGTTAATGCATGGCTTGGAACTTAAGAATTGGTATGTGATTTAGCTTGTCTTTGAAGTTGTTTTTGGGCACACACAACCTATGACATGGTTTCTCACACGACCGTGTGATCGTGTGCCCCACACGGTTGCATGACACGACCATGTGGTTTATGTTATTTTTGGTGCAGGTTTGTCCACATGGTTACAGTGAGTTACACGGCCGTGTGACCTCTATTTTTACTTTTTTACCTGAATTTTTGTAAAGGTTTCAGCTTAGTCCAAAATTGTTCCCGGTTTATTTAAAATGCTTCGTATGTTCGATTTAGGCCTGGATATGATTGATTAACATGGAAATGATTGTAATTGAATTATTAAAAGAATTATTTGGTTAGTGACAATAGGATAGTAAACAATGTTAATATTTTACAATTATAATACATTATAGCTTAGGTCAGGTGACTGAACCAGGTATAGGGTGTTACATTTTGTGGTATCAGACCTACAATTTAGTTGGTTTTAGGACTGGATGTAATATGTATTGAGTCTAGAAATACATGTCTGCAATAATGTGATGACTCTTGATTAGTTTGACTTACTTTATTATAGACTAAAGATATTAATTGAATCCAATAGAGCAGATTTCGATAGAGTATAGAGTTATGTTCCAGCCATCGGTCAAGAGGCTTCATAATGTGCCCGAGTTTCAAGATCCTAGAGAAGAGGCTCATAGTATTTTTTTTAGTATGATGAATGATATGTTTAATGCGTATATGAGAGTCAATTATGTGGCTCAACAACCTCTATCCGTCGTCTTCAAAGTCCTATTTGATAGAATATTGCCATACTTTCTATTGATAAAGTTCAAAAATGCGATTCTAAAGAGTTTTGCGATAATGTGGGTGATGATCTAGTTAAAGCTAAGTACTAGTTAGAACACACACAGAAATTTTTGGATGAAATGTTTTGTCCTCCTGAAGATTGTTTGAGATGTGTAGTGTCATTGTTAAAAAAAAGAGGCTTTTTACTAGTGGATGACTTTAATTGCAGCTGTGCCTAAAGAACGAGTTAACTGGAAATTCTTCAAAACTATGTTTCGAAAGAGATATGTCAGCATATGATATCTTGATAAGAAGAAAAAGGAATTCCTCAAATTAAAATAAGGAAATAGATTAGTTGTGGAGTATGAGCATAAGTTTCTCCAACTCATTAAGTATGCTAGGGCAATTGTATCTTTTAAGGAAGAAATGTGTATTCATTTTGAAGAAGGTTTAAATGAAGAGATCAAACTGTTAATTGATGTGATGAAAATTAGAGAGTTTCTGGTTTTGTTTGACAGAACTTAGAAAATGGAAGAGGTATACAATCATAAGAAATAAAATGAGGCAAAAGTTTGTAACTTCAATAAACGCAACTCAACTAGAACATTTTTTGCTCCTCCATCAAAGAAGATGAAAGAATCGAGTAGCCATTTTTTAGCGCCATCAGAGTTTTTGGGTAGAGATCGATCGAAATAGAACAATATGAGATCACTAGCACTTTCAGTAGCTAACACAGGTAGTTTCCGAAATATAAATAAACCTAAATGCAAACTTTGTGGCCAAAATCACTTTAGAGTGTGTAGATTGAAAGATGGATCCTATTTTAATCGTGGATCTCCCAATCATTTCAAGAAAGATTACCTAAATTGAACTAAGTTAAATAGAGATAAGAATGCAAAACCTGTTGTTACTTCTACTAGAGGCAAATAGCAAGGGAATAATGGTACCGCATGAGTTAATAGAAGTGAGACTAAAGACACAACAATTCAATCTGAAGCTTGAGCTCTTGCCAGAGCTTATTCGATTTGTGTGCATGAGGAGGCCTCCGCTCCTAATGATATTTCTGGTACCTTTTCTATCTATGATGTTATTATGTATGCATTATTGGACCATGGGTCGACACATTCATAAATATGCACTACGTTAGTAACAGAAAAGATTTTATAGGTTAAATCAATTGATTATGTTGTCAAAGTAACAAACCTTTTATGCCAAAATGTCATAATTGATTTGGTTTGCAAAAATTGTTCACTGAAAATTTAGGGTTATGATTTTCTTGATGATTTTATGTTACTTCGTTTCGATGAATTTAATGTTTTTCTAGGGATGAATTGGTTAACTGTATAGGATGCTATCGTGAATTACAGACAAAAGTGAATTGGTTTGAGATATCAGAATGGTGAAGTAAATAATGTTGAATTGTTAAGCATGATTGTGTTTCAAATATGATTTCAGCAATATTAGCACAAAAATTAATTAAAAAAGAATGTAATGTTTTTTAGCTAATATCCTGGATTCCAAATTATTGAAAATGAAATTTAGTCAAATACCAACAGTTTGCAAGTTTACTGATGTTTTTCCTTAGGATTACCGAGTTTATCGCCAAAGCAAGAAGTCGAGTTTGCTATAGAATTAATGTCATGAACTACTCCAATTTCGATTGCTCCGTACAGAATGGGTCCAGTTGAATTAAATAATTAAAAGCTCCGAACAGAATGGCTCCAATTGAGTATATCACGTCGGGGTGCACTTGTTTTGTTTGTGAAAACGAAAGACGGGTCGATGAGATTGCGTATAGATTTTTTGCAATTGAAAAAAGTCATGATAAAGAATAAATATTCATTACCTAGTATTGAAGACCTATTTGATTAGTTAAAAAGTGATCTAGCGTTCTTGAAGATAGATCTCCAATTTGGTTAATATCAATTGCGAGTTAGAGATATAGATGT
This sequence comes from Gossypium stocksii, assembly GCA_020496765.1. Classification (NCBI taxonomy): domain Eukaryota; kingdom Viridiplantae; phylum Streptophyta; class Magnoliopsida; order Malvales; family Malvaceae; genus Gossypium; species Gossypium stocksii. The sequence goes on along the minus strand of CM035631.1, from coordinate 17,197,534 downwards.
ACTGAAAATAGTATTCAGAATGCGTTACAGACATTACAAATTTTTAGTTTTGCCTTTCAGATTAACTAATGCCCTTACGGCATTTATGGATATGATGAATTGGGTTTTTGGACATATTCTGACAGTTTCATTGTTGTTTTATTGATGACATACTGATATATTCTAAAACTAAATTAGAACATGCTCAACATTTGAAAATTTGAATTACAAACGATTTGTGAAGAATTTCTTAATAATTGCATTGTCGATGACGAAGTTATTATAGAAAGAAATTGAATTCATTTAATCGGATAAGTGTCAATAGAGTTTTCACTAGTTGAAAACTTTACTAACAGAAGTGTAATAGGCCCAATCTGCCTGGGCCCATACAAAAACCATAATAAAAAACCAAAATAAAAATAAAGTGTCCTGTTCTTTACAAAACCCGAGGCCCGAGTCCAGCGGCCAAATAAAAAATGCCCAACCTATTAAAACCCAACAAGCCCGCTACCCAAATTACATCCAAACCGATATTATGAGCCCAACTACCAACCTAAAACTACAAGCCCATTTTCTTAACATTTCGGAAAAAAGAGAAAGAAAATAGTAACCGTAGGCCGCCACTCGTCCACGTCACCTCCATAGCTAGCCTCTCCATACTTGCAAAAGAAGACAAAATGACTGCACAAAAACAACACCAAATAACAGTAACAAGATAGTTGGAAAATCTAAAAGGAAAAAGGATTTGGAATTTTTATTTATTTCTATGTATCCCTTTATTCGGCTATAAAAGGCCTGATATAATCACTGTAATTTTTGGAGACGAAAAAGGGGACAAATACTTGAATCAAAAATAGTAAAGTTTTAGGAGGTGATTATTATTATTATTATTATTATTTCATTTACTTCTAATTTTATTTTATTTTATTTTAGTTATTTTTTAAAATACGAAGAAAAGAAAGGAAGGAAGGAAAAGAGGCTTACCAGCGTGGCCACGGCGTTGGAGTCCTCTTCCGTTGTCGAAATCAGGCTGAAACGCGACCAAGGGCCATTTCCTTCCTCATCTTTCGGTCTTGCGGGCCCAGACGGTACCGTCTTTAGATTCATGCGAAACAGGTTAAAAAGGCTTTTGATTTTGCGTGTGGTCAGCCACCAGATATGGTGGTGGTGCGGCGACGGTTACAATCGGCGTAAGGGAACTAGGCTGAAACCCTAGCAGAGAAGGGGAAAAAGCCTTTAGGTTTTTTTTTTTTAATAAAATGATCTGTAATGTTTAAAAAAAATGAAGGTTTAAGTAAAAGATTTGAAATGGCGCTATTTGGGAAAGGGGAGCTCCGCGCGATGATTCGATCCATAGGTCAGGTTCGCGCATTTTTGCCTTAAATCGGTAATTTACGCGATTAGTCCCTCCCTTTTGCGCTGCCGTTTAACTATGCCCTATTTCTATTTTCTTTTTTTTTTTAATTTTTCCCTGAAATTTGTGCGTCATTTCATTCTAGTCCATGTTTAAACGCCACGTTTGGGGGACTTGGAATAATTGCATATTTAATCCCCATTTGTTTGCGTGCATTTTATTTTAGTCTCTAAATCTGTTTTAATGACTTATTTATTTATAGATCATCCTTTTGATTTTATTTTGATTTCAATTAAGTCCCTTTCTTTTTTAATTTCAGTTTTTACAAACTATTTATTATATTATTCATTTTAAATTATTTTATATAGAATTCATTATTCAATTTTTAAAAACTGTTTTAATATATCTCTTTGAATTATTTTAAATATATTATTGATTTTACATTGCTTTAGTTGTTATTTTTAAATTTTCTTTTACACATTAGTTTTTTGAATTGTTTTATTTATATAATTTATTTATTTTAAGACTCATTTTACATATATTACTTATTTTAAATTTTTACATATTGTTTATTTTAAATTCTTTTATACATTATTATATATATATATATGATTTATATTAAACTATTTTTATTTTATGCATATTATTTATTTTAAATTGCTATATTTTATTTTAAATTATTTCGCATATTAATTATTTTAAATTTTTATGCTAATCACTTTAAAATTTTTTATGGTATCTTTTTAATCCCTCTTTTATGTGTTATTTATTTAAAATCATCTCATTGTTTATTTTAAGTTGTTTTATGTTTTTTTCTTTTTTTTTCTTTGATTATTAATGTTCTTTTAGTGACATGTGTAAGGTGATTATTGTGATTGTGTTTTATAATGCGTTTATTCGTATTTTCATTCGCTTCTGTAATATTTTACTTATATATTATCATTCCATGCTTGCAACTATGCTTTCATTTCTTGTTATCACATCGTGATTTAAATTCCAACATACTTGTCTGATATCGATTGTTCCATTTTTTTTACTCCAAACAAACTGAATAAATGCATATCGTGTCAATTTTATAATCACTCTTATTTAAAATTTTCTCAAAATAGGACAATGTTTTGCATTTTGGGAATTCGAGAGATCGTACCCTAACTTACGGGGTCTCGATTTTCTCGTTAAACCCAAATTAGCCAAATATCTTTTCGAATTTCAAAATTATGAATTTTAAATAAAAAAATAAAGGCAATATTCCGTGTTTAGAAATTCAAGAAATCGTGCCCTAACGTGCTTGGTTTCAATTTTTTCGTTTAACCCAAATAACCGAATATCCTTTTAAAATTTAAATCCATGAGTTTTGAAACTCAAAAGACAAGCTTAGTCTTGAGGGTTTTAAATGTCGTATCCTAACGTACTGGATGTGTAATTTTATTACTTCGGGACAAGAGAATATTAACATCCAATCTGATTTATTCAAGCATTTTTTAAAAAAAAAAGGAAGATCGTACTTTTAAATTCTTTGTAGATTTTCAACTTTCGACATTAAGACACTAATTAATCAATTAGGTACCAATTTTTCGACTTTACGAGGGTGCTAATCCTTCCTTGTGTGTAACTGACTCCCAAACTTGTTTTCCCAAATTTCGTAGACCAAAATCGTTGTTTTAGTAAATCAAAATATTTTATTAAAATGATCAATCCCAAGGTGATCCTATCACACCTCGAAAAAAGATTTGTGGCGACTCTATTTTCGTTTTGAAAAGTTGACTCCCGTTCTTCAAATAAAAATGGTTTCGACAGCTTGGAGACTCCACTGGGGACCAATAAGGGAGTCAGGTCTTAAATTGATTATTTTCTGTCCTTTTGTCAAAAATTAAAAATCTAATTTAAAAATCTACGATCCTTTTATTGCATTTGTTTGTGTCATTTCATATGTTTGCTGTGGTTTGAGTCTCGTAGAATACTCTTACATTGCATTGCACGACTGTTTGGTTACACCTTTTAAGTGGGAGTGGGAAACAATGCCTTCATGAGGTTTCACCTCTGCATGGGCTATAGACTGCTTTCGGGATACATCCGTACCTATGTCTTCGTGAGATTTCATCTCCGTACAGCCATAGGGAAATGTATTCCCTTGAACCAAACTCGGTCCGTATGAGCCCATAATGAGTGAGGATCAAGGAATCTGCAGGTTCAGGTACCCTTGCCTTAAAGCTAAACCGCATATAGAGAGCCCTAAGAGCCCACCTTAGGTAGAGTCACGCCGAACCCTAGTGGTCACCCGAACAGGTGCTCTATTTTGTTATTTATTTCTCCTGTGCCAATATGTTTTCTTTTGTTTTGATTGCATTGCATTCTCATCATAGAAAGGAGGTGTTGATTCAAATTCGATTGCTTAATAGAAGAGTTTGTCATGAAAGACGGATTTCTTGATAAAATGGAATATAATACGGCCGTCCCAATATGGTTCGAGTAAACACAATGAGAGAAGGCTAATAATCCGTGGAGTAATATATAACTTTGCTTCGTTACCTGAGGATTCAAGCTGACAAAGATTTCTCGAAAACTGTCACGTCTCAATTTTCTTAAAGGAGCTAACGAGTATCGCAGGGATAAGTGAGCAGTTAGTCGCGGTTTGAATCAAGTAGAGACATCTATTGGAAAGTTTGCGAGATTTGACTTTAACGTCCGGATATGAAGAAAGGGATCGATGTCTTTGCTTGGAATATGAGGACAAGGCCGTATAAATATCCATTTTATGTAAAGAAATTTGTTTTCTAGAAAAGTTGTTCTAATGGAATTGAATTTAGAATCAACGCCTCTCTTTCTTTTTGCATTCATTTTATGCATTTGCATTGCATTTCATCATATGCATTAGATTTTCACAACAAGACCCTAATTAGGTAAAATTATTTCAGTTAATCTAGAAACCGATAAAAACCTACCAACCAAGCATCGTTACGATACTCGCGCTAAGACAAAAGATATGGACCAAAGGTTGGAAAGACTCAAAAAACTTCAAAGAGAGATGCAAGACCAACTACAAATACAAATGCAAGAACAACTGGCCAAGATCTAGCAAGACATGAGGGACCAAATGCTGGAGTCCCAAAGAAATATGATGACTCAGTTGACCTAACTGACGACTGGGGGGTGGATAAAGGAAAAGGCCTTATGGTCAATACTGAGGAGGATAATGAGGACTATCTTTTGAGTTTTACCCCTAAAAATGCTCAGACGCATCCGCAAGGAGTACCCGTTACTATCAGACCCCAACCATATTAGGCCAGTACTTCGACACCATTAGAGTACCCGATAGGCTCAATTTCCAATCCGGGGGGCAATCCAACCGCTCATGTAGTTCTTGATTTAGACGAAATGGAAAAAATAGAAAAAGCAAGGGTGGAACTACCAAAATAGCTTGAAGATCAGTACAGGTGGATGGAGGAAAAACTTAAAGCAATGGAGAATACTAATTACCATCGCGTGGTTGACGCCAAGGATCTGAGTTTGGTCCCAAATCTAGTACTCCCGCCAAAATTTAAGGCTCCAGAGTTTGAAAAGTACAATGGGACTAGTTGTCCTAAAGCTCACATCACAATGTTCTGTTGAAGGATGACAGGATATGTTAATAATGATCAGCTGTTAATCTACTGTATCCAAGACAGTTTGATCAGGTTAGCAGCTAAATGGTACAACCAGTTGAGCCGTGCTGAAATCAATTCATGGAAAGACTTAGCCCAAGCTTTTATGAGGCAGTATAGCCATGTAACAGACATAACACCTGACAGAGTTACCCTACAGAGTATGGAAAAGAAACAAAGTGAGAGCTTCAGGCAGTATGCTTAAAGGTGAAGGGAAGTCACCACACAAGTCCAGCCACCTCTTCTGGAAAAGGAAACCACAATGCTTTTCATTAATAGTCTGAAAGCCACGTTTATTAACCATATGTTGGGAAGCGCTACCATGAGCTTTTCAGATATAGTAATGTCTAATGAGATGATTGAAAATGCAATAAGAAGTGGGAAGATAGACGTGGGAGAAAGCGCCAAAAGATTAATCCCGAGAAACAAAGAAAATAAAGTGAATATCCTCAGCATGCTTTCCAAATCGGTCACTGTAGGCCAGCCGAGGGCCGTAACCACTAGCTATTAAGGCTCTTCAAGGTAAGAATCTAACTCGAGGCCAAATACAGAAAGGCTCCAGTTCACACCAATCCTGATGACAAATAAGAAGCTGTATCAGAGTCTGTTTGATGCGCACGTGGTGTCTCCGTTCTACTCAGAACCTGTGCAACCTCCATTCTTGAAATGGTATGATACGAATGCCCAATACGTGTACCACGAGGGAATAATGGGACAGTCAATCAAAAACTACACTATGTTTAAAAAGTTGGTCGAAAGGTTTATTAAAATGGGAATTGTGAAGTTTGACGCTTCCTCAGAACCTAATCGCTCTAACGAAGCAGTAAATGCGATAATTGAAGGAGGTGGCAAGAGAGTTGCGATTCCTTGAAGAAGTTAAAAGCTCGAAAGGAATATTAGGGAATTTGAACATTAACGACGTATTCGAAGAAAAAACCGAGGAATAGAATTTTCCAAGCATCTGCCCTTACATACTTGGGAGTGTTTTGAACAATGGGTCTGTGGAAGAGATCCCTGTATTTTTAGAGCTAATTTAGAGTAATATCTAGAACACACTTGTTGCTTTAAGCCTAGAGGCAATAAGAATCCTTTTGTGAAATAGGCTTGTGTCCAAAATCTTTATTTCAATAAAATGCATCTTTGTGAGCAAATATTCTTTTATTCTTTCCATACAAACGATTATTCTTAGATTTTTTTGTTCTTTGGACTTTTTTTCAAATATTCTTTTATTCTTCATTCATGATCATACCATATAAATAATTATCCTTAGAATCATTTATTCTTTGGAATCCGCCTTCGTACCTACAATAGGTCCCCTGATATCAACGACATGAGCGACGCTGCTACTGACTCAGAATCTCCTTTTGAGCGAGATATGTGTCTAGAGGGGTCTCAGGATTTTGAAGATGACAAAGATTGTAACCTATCACTTGCTTTGTTAAGGATGGTAGAACAAGATGAAAAATAGATCCTACCTTACAAAAAGTCAATAGACAGTGAGCCTAGGAAAAGAAAAAGGGTAAAGATCGGAGCCTGCATCACTACAAAGACAAAATGAGACGTCATTGAGTTATTCCAAGAATTCAAATATGTTTTTGCATGATCATATCAAGATATGCCTAGGCTACTAAGACGTGAGGATGTTGTAAGGTGTTTGAAAAGCACATGCTAATGGTTTTACGATGCCCAAGCCAATCATGAGGTTCGGGTACTTGTGGTCCACCATGGAAAGGGATTGCATCAGTTATGCCATAAATGCTGAATTTAAGGAGTCAAGACTTATGTGCTTCCTTTGTTTCTTCACAAATTTTCTAATCTTGTCAAAAGCTTCTAGCTGATATCGATTTGTCTTTGTGGTCGTCGATTACTTCACTAAGAGGGTGGAAGTAGCTTCATATTACAATGTTACAAAGTAGACAGTCATCAAATTTCCAAAAAAAAAAAGATCAGGTGCCGACAAAGAATACCAGAAAGGATTATGTCTAATAATGTACAACCGCACAATGTCAAAAGTTTGTAGTCTATTCAAAGATCAGACGCCACATCTCAGTGCATCAAAGGCAGCCAAAAAGAAAAAAGAGAAAAGAGAAAAATGATGGAAGATGACCAATATTTGTAAATATTGGCATAGGAAGTTACCATTTACTTTCTATGCTTATCGAACATCGGCCAGGACCTTCACCGGGGCAACACCTTTCTCGTTAGTTTATGGAATGGAAGTGGTTTTACCAATTGAACCCAATCAAAGAAAAAATGTTAAGAGCTATCTGTCACAGTTAGATGATACGAGCTTACGATAAAAAGATTAGTCCTAGAAAATTCCACGAGGGGGACCTAATGTTGAAGAAGATCCTTCCTATACAATAGGACTTCAGAGGAAAGTGGATGCCGAACTGGGAAGAACCTTAAATAGTAAATAAGGCTTGTTCTGGAGGAGCATTGATATTAACCGATATGGATAGTGAGGACCTGCCCAATTCGGTGAATTCAAATTCAATAAAAAGTTTTCCAAAAAAAAAACAAAAAAAGAAGAAAGAAAAAGAAGAGGCCAATGTGAAAACCCGCAAAGGGCGCATTGAGACCAAAGGGGTTTTGAGTTGAAAACTCGAAAAGGACGGCTCAAATTTTGATCAAAAGTGGGGCATTTGGTAGGCTTCCTATGCCTGAATTAACAATGAAGAAGTATGCTACGTCTTGGGGCATCGACAAAGTACACCAGATCCCTTAAACACATATCGAACTCAAAATAGTTCTCAAGAAGTTTGTAAAGAGGAGCTCAGGCTGCGATATCTGGGGCACCTAGTTCTCCATGTTACCCATTTTGAATTTGCTATCTTTGATTACTTTATTCTTTTCAAGATGCCTTACTTTATTCGTTTCAAGATGCCCTCCAAATCAATTTCCTTTCATTGCCTTAGCTATCTTTGATTAATTTAATTTTTTCGAGCTCTGTTCTTAATTAATTTCCTTCTTGTCCATTGTTATGATCTTTTTCAAGCATTTTTCATTGAAATAACGGTTAATGGACTAATAATACTTTCATAAAAAGAGTTTCGCATTTTACTCTGGAAGCTTCTAAATAGTATAGGAACCTAAAACTGGACTATTGTTTAGGACTTGCCAAATGTAAGGGTTGGAAATATTAGAGAAAGAGGAGTTTAAATTGTGACTATCATCAGATTTTCTATCAAAAGATATTAGTTGAACAAGAAGACAAGAAAGTGCGTCAATGATACAATCTCGATGAACAATGAATAATGTCAAAAGGGGATTATTCTCGAAAAAATGACATTCTACATTCATGCATACACACCTGGTCATGATAACCAGAGAATGGTATAACCGACCAATTGATTAAGATACAATTCCTATAACCTTGAGTTGTAGTGGGATGAATTGAAGATGATATAAATCCTATACCCTTGAGTGGGAAGGATATCTCCCTGAAGTGAAGCAAACTAGCTGAACAAATTGTGATTATTTCTTTGGATTTTCTGTCAAGGATACCAGCTAAGCAAAGAAGGCATGGCAACATATCAGTGACAGAATCTTGATGAACAATGAATGATGACACCTTAAGCATTAAAAAGGGGATCATTCTCATGACATTCTGCATTTCATACAAAAAATCATTCATAGCACATCTAGTTAGGAGCATTTGATTCATTTTGATCATAACATCCTAATCATTAGGCACAAGCATATGCTCATGAAACTGATTCTACAGGTCATGTCCCTAGAGGATGGTGTAGCAATATCAGTAAATCTAAAGATCTTATCTCCCTAAAGTAGTAAGTGGAGCAGATCAAAGACGGCAAATCTTATCTTTTTAAGATAGTAGTGGAGTAGATTGAAGCCACCAACCTTATTTCCTTGAAGTAGCAGTGGAGTAGGCTGAAGATTGTAGATCTTATCTCCTTAAAGTAGCAGTGGAGTAGATAGAAGACGGCGAATCTTCTTTTCCTGAAGTTGCAGTGAAGTAGATTGAAGCCACTAGCCTTATCTCCCTGAAATTGCAACTGGGCAGACTAAGAAAGCAAATCTTATTTCCCTAGAGTTATAGTGGAACAGATTGAAACTACAAATTATGGTGAATCTTATCTTCTTGAAGTTGCAGTGAAGCAGATTGAAGCCACCAGCCTTATCTCCCTGAAGTAGTAGCGGAGCAGACGGAAGATTGTAGATCTTATCTCCCAGAGGTAGCAAGTGGAGTAGATCAAAGACGACGAATCTTATCTCCCTGAAGTAGCAGTAGATCAATTCGAAGCCCCAATCCTTATCTCCCTGAAGTTGCAGCGGAGCAGGATAAAAATAAACCTTATCCCCTTGAGGTTGTAGTGGGATGGATCGAAATTATTGTGACAGGCATTATCTCCCTGAGGTTGCAGTGGAGCAGGTTAAAAGTTGCAAATCTCAACTCCCTGAAGTTGCAATGGAGCAAATTAAAGCCACAAGTCCTTCTGAAGTTGTAATGAACTGGAACAAGGCTACCTGAAGAAGAAACCCCAAAGAAATTGAGACTCGGCAAGATCGAGCAAGATTGGTCATTCTTAAAAGTCTTTGCTCTATTCTCATTATACAAAAACGAGTAAAGAGGGACAGCTGTAATAGGCCCAATCTGCCCGGGCCCATACAAAAACCATAATTACAAACCAAAATAAAAATAAAGTGTCCAGTCCTTTACAAAACCTGAGGCCCGAGTCCAACAGCCTAAATAAAAAATGCCTAACCTACTAAAACCCAATAAGCCCACTACCCAAATTATGCCCAAACCCATATTACGAGCCCAACTACCAGCCTAAAACTACAAGCCCATTTTCTTAACAATTTGGACAAAAGAGAAAGAAAACAGTAACCCTAGGCTGCCGCTCTTCCACGTTACCTCCACAGCTGGTCTTATCCATACCTGCAAAAGAAGATGAAATTGACTGCACAATAACAACACCAAATAGCAGTAACAAGATAGTTGGAAAATCTAAAAGGAAAAAAGGCTTTGGATTTTTTATTTATTTCTATTTATCCCTTTATTCGGCTATAAAAGGCCGGATATAATCACTGTAATTTTTGGGGACAAAAAAGGGGATGAATACTTGAATAAAAAATAATAAAGTTTTAAGAGGTGATTCCTTTTTTTTTTATTATTTCATTTACCAGTGTGGTCACGGCGTCGGAGTCTTCCCCTATCGTCGGAATCAAGCCGAAACATAATCAAGGGCCATTTCTTTCCTATTCTTTCTGTCTTGCGGGCCCAGACGGTACCGTCTTTAGATTCATGCGAAATAGGCTGAAAAGGCTTTTGGTTTTGTGTGTGGTTGGCCATCGGATATAGTTGTGGTGCGACGGCGGTTACAATCGGCGTAAGGGGACTAGGCTAAAACCTTAGTAGAGAAGGGGGAAAAAGCCTTTAGGGTTTGTTTTTTTTTTTTTAATAAAATGATCTGTAATGTTTTAAAAAATGAAGGTTTAAGTAAAAGATTTGAAACGTCGCCATTTGGGAAAGGGGAGCTCCGCGCGATGACCCATTCCATAGGCCAGATCCGCGCATTTTTGCCTTAAATGGGTAATTTACGCGATTAGTCCCTCCCTTTTGCGTTGCCATTTAACTATGCCCTATTTCTATTTTCTTCATTTTTTTAATTTTTCCGTAAAATTTGTGCGTCATTTCATTCTAGTCCACGTTTAAACGCCACGTTTGGGAGACTTGAAGAATTGCATATTTAATCCCCATTTGTTTGCGCACATTTTATTTTAGTCCTTAATTCTGTTATAATGACTTATTTATTTATAGATCATCCTTTTGATTTTATTTTGATTTCAATTGAGTCCCTTTCTTTTTTTAATTTCAGTTTTTACAAACTATTTATTATATTATTCATTTTAAATTATTTTATATAGAATTCGTTATTCATTTTCTAAAAACTATTTTAATATATCTCTTTGAATTATTTTAAATATATTATTGATTTTCTATTGCTTTAGTTGCTATTTTTAAATTTTCTTTTACACATTATTTTTTTGAATTGTTTTATTTATATAATTTATTTATTTTAAGACTCCTTTTACATATATTACTTATTTTAAATTTTTACATATTGTTTATTTTAAATTCTTTTATACATTATTATTTATATATATATATATGATTTATATTAAACTATTTTAAATTTTATGCTCTTATTCAAAATTTTCTCAAAATAAGGCAATGTTTCGCATTTTGGGAATTCGAGAGATCGTACCCTAACTTACGGGGTCTCGATTTCTTGTTAAACCCAAATTAGCCAAATATCTTTTCGAATTTCAAAATTATGAATTTTAAATAAAAAAATAAAGGTAATATTTCGTGTTTGGAAATTTGAGAAATCGTGCCCTAACGTGCTGGGATTCGATTTTTTCATTTAACCCAAATAACCGAATATCCTTTTAAATTTAAATCCATGAGTTTTGAAAATTAAAAGACAAGCTTAGTCTCGAGGGTTTTAAATGTCGTATCCTAATGTACTGGATGTGTTATTTTATTACTTTGGGACAAGAGAATCTTAACATCCAATCCGATTTATTCAAGCATTTTTTTTTAAAAAAAAAGGAGGTTTGTATTTTTAAATTCTTTATAGATTTTCAACTTTCGACATTAAGACACTAATTAAGTAATTAGGTACCAATTTTTGGGCGTTACGAGGGTGCTAATCCTTCCTCATGCGTAACCGACTCCCGAACCCGTTTTCTCGAATTTTGTAGACCAAAATCGTTGTTTTAGTAAATCAAAATGTTTTATTAAAATGATCAATCTCAAGGTGATCTGATCACACTTCGAAAAAAGATTGGTGGCGACTCATTTTTTGGTTTTAAAAGTTGACTCCCGTTTTTCAAATAAAAACGGTTTTAGCATACTGATATAGTGTTCTTGAAGATAGATCTCCAATCTGGTTACTATCATTTGCGAGTTAGAGACGCAGATGTACTAAAAACAGTATTCAAAATGCGTTACAGACATTACAAATTTTTAGTTTTGCCTTTCAGATTAACTAATGCCCTTGCTACATTTATGGATATAATGAATTGGGTTTTTGGACATATTCTGACAGTTTCATTGTTGTTTTATTGATGACATACTGATATATTCTGAAACTAAATTAGAGCATGCTCAACATTTGAAAATTTGAATTACAAACGATTTGTGAAGAATTTCTTTATAATTGCATTGCCGATGACGAATTTATTATAGAAAGAAATTGAATTCATTTAATCGGATAAGTTTCAATAGAGTTTTGACTAGTTAAAAACTTTACTAACAGAAGCTCATGTACTGGTTCAGCATGAATCTGGGAAGAAATTCATTGTTATAGTGATGTTTCACTCAATAGTTGGGGTTGCGTGCTGATACAAGACGACAAGGTTACCGTGTATGCTTCTTGACAGCTTAAAACTCATGAAAAGCATCATCTGACACATGATTTTGAGTTGACAACTATTGTGTTGCTCTGAATATTTGGAGACATTGTCTATACGGTGAGGAATGGCGCGTGTTTATCATTCATAAAGCTTGAAATACTTGATGAATCAAAAATAGTTAAATTTGAGGCAACAAAGATAACTTGAACTATTAAAATACTATGATTTGGTGATTGACTACCGCCGGGGAAAAGATAACTTAGTAGTTGATACCTAGAGTCAGAAATCTTTATTTGTATTGAGGTTGATTAAAGCTTAGTTGATCTTGAGTTAAGATGGTTTAATTATTATAGAGCTGAGAGTTAAACCATTATTTCTTTAGAAAAATTTGTGAGTTGTAAAGAAAAGATCCAAATCTGTTAGCTAAATGGGAACAAATTCAGAATGATTAGATCACTAAGTTCAATATTGATTATGATAATAGTATATATTTCTGAATTCGAATATGTGTGCTGAACAATGCTAAGATTATACGAGACATCTTACATGAGGTTCATAACTGTAATATCCCAAATTAGGGCCTAATCGGAATAGTAGTTTCGTGACCACAAATCTGAGATAGAAATAATCATTTTATAATTATTTTGAGGTTTATGATATGGTTGCATGATTGTGTGAAAATTTCGTGAAGAAATTCTATGCATAAAGTGCTTAATTTGAAATTAGGGACTAAATCGAATAAGTTGCAAAACTTGCATTCGAGAAGCTTCTAGTATGAAATTTCTTTGGAATATTATTTAGGAGGTCTTAAATAGAAATTTTACCAATTTCTAAAATTTTGGACAAAAATGGGCTTGTACATGAAAAATTACAAAGAAAGGCATTAAGGGAATTTTTGTCAAATGGTAAAGGTGTTAAATTGAAATGTGTTTTATTTATATTTTTATGGTTTAAATTTTTATGAAGTTATTTTGTAAAAAAATTTCGTACGAAAATTTTGACGTTTGGGCACTCAATTTAGTCAAAAGGACTAAATTGTAAAAAGTACAAAAGTTGAGTTCTATATGTTAGAGGTGTCCAATTGTTATGAAAATTTAAATTGGAGGTCCTTAAATGGTAATTAGACCATTGGTTAATTTATTGGACAAAAATGGACATGAAATGGGTGAAAAAAAATATTTTTAAGTTAGGGGCATTTTGGTCATTTAGTGATTAAATGAATTAAAAATCAAATTAAAAGCCAATTTTTGCTCATCTTCTTCCTCAAGGCCGAAAATAGCATGGAGAAACCATGGCTAGGGTTTTTAAAGCTTCCAAGCTCGATTGTAAGCCCGTTCTAGCCCCATTTTTAATGATTTTTACGTTTTTGAAATCCCGGTAACATGATTTCTCTATTTCTACCATTTATTTGAGCTAGGGTTTGATTTCAAAAATTGACCCATGTTGAATAATTGTGTATTTTGATGTTTTATGATAGAATATGAGGTTTTAAATTATGTTAGACAACTTGTGCTACTCGGTTTTAAGTAAAAACGAGTAAAACGGCTTAATCGGTAAAAATACCTATTGTTCATAAGTGCATGTTGTAGTCTAATGGTAAATAAATGATCAGCATGTCCTAAAACATAAGAATTTGAAATAAAATTTAATTTCCGAGCTTTAGGGCAAAAGTATGCAAAAGTTTAGGGGTAAATTTGTAATTTTGACAAAGTTAGAGTTAAGGAATTTTTTGATAAATGTGAGTATTAAATAAGCTAAATGTGTTATTTTAGATCAAGAAAGACGTGGAATCGACCTTGATCGAGGAAAAGAAAAGATTGTGGACTAAATTGCAAAATTTCTATATTTTGTATCGAGGTAAGTTCATGTGTAAATAATGTAACATAATTGCTATTTTAAGTGATTTAATGCTATTTATATGATATGATACTTGTTATTATGAATATTATGCTTTGTGAAATATTATGTATTGGTATAAAAAGTATGTGATTAAATTGATAAGTATGAGATGCAAGCAACGTATTGGTTCCGATATTCTGAGGAGACCGACTGGGAAATGTGTGATTGAGGAAAATCCCGTTTGAACATTGGAAATAGATTAGGATACAAGTGACATGTCACTAGGATGGTTGGGCATCCGAACTCGTTGAGTTGAGTCCGAGTTCGTGAGATGTAACTAGGCATCCGAGCTCGTTGAGTTGAGTCCGAGTTCGTGAGATGTAACTAGGCATCCAAGCTCGTTGAGTTGAGTCTGAGTTCACTTATGGATGCGAATGCCCGAGCTCATTGAGTTGAGTCCGAGTTCGCTTATGGGCGGGTTACATGGTTACTTGATTATATATGTGGCATTTATGTGTAAATTATCCATGTATCCGAGTTATATTCCGAGGTGTTCAACGGGTAATATTCTAGCGAAATGGAAGAACACTCAAGAGGCAAGTATCATTTTAATAAGTGTTGTGAAATGGACACTTTGGACAGGTATGTACTTAACCCTCGGGTTGAAACTTGATACAACAACAATAATGTGGTAAGATGATGAATGATGATTAGAAATGTGATATATGTTTTGGTGATGCCATGCTAGTGTTATTTGGAAGAATTGCTTTGTTATATTACTTGTTATTTGCATGTGAACTTACTAAGCATTTATGCTTACTCCCTCCTTTCCATTCATTGTAGTTTTGGACAAGTCAGCTTGGGAATCGGGATAGGTCGAAGGCTCGTTCACACTATCCGAAGAACTAGTTTGGTAAAATGGCTTGTATAACTCAAATATGGCATGTATAGCAATATACTTGTTTTGTGTAATTAATCTGGCGATATGGTTGTGGTTTGGTTGAGGAAATGCCTGAAAATGATTAGTCCTTGGAATGGTTAATTTAGATCATGTGTGAGACCATGTATGTTCAAAGTGTTAATAGTTCATGAATTTCCATAGAAAAGTGAAAATTTGTCATAAAACAGAATGTTGTAACAACAGTGACGTGAGTTTGAAAAATCACTAAAAATAGTAGGAACCGAATTAGGTGATGAATTAAATATGAAATTGAAGCTTAATGTGTTTACTTTCATATGGAAGAAGTGAAACAGGTAAAGGAGTTATATGTTATGAGATATTTGAGTTTTAGTGAAACAGGGCTAGAGCGATTTTTGGATCCCCTGTTCCAACTTTGGAAATTTAGTACAAATTGTACAAAAATACTTAGGAGTCATGCTATATATGTACAGATTCCTTATTGAGTCTAATTTTAAGATAAATAAATGGCATAGTCTTTTGAATTCTTTATAGAGAGAAAAGTGGTTCGTAGTGAACATAGGTCAGAGCAGTCAACACTGAAATAGGGGAAACTTTAACTAATAAACTGTACTAATTGGCCTGACAAAAAATTCTAGAAAACAATTAGTAGATAGATATATGAGTCTAGTTTCACGAAAAATTACGGATCTTAATTTCGAGTTTCGTAACTCAAGATATGATTTTTTGAACAACCATGATGCAGAAAGACAGCTTATTCCGAAAGTTAAAATAAATGGTTTAAAGTTGTTTAAATGGTAAATTTAGTAACACCTCAAGCTCGACTCCGGTGACAGTCTCGGGTAAGAGGGTGTTACATTTGGTGGTATCAGAGCAGGTTTAGTCGGTTCTCGGACTAACGTGTTTTATGTACGGATTTCGCTATACATGCCATATGTGTATATTGTGATAGTGTGACGACTTCTGACATTTTTAAATAATTTTTTTATAGTAAATGGATCCCAATCCAGCTGTGGCAGATGAAGTAGAGAGTAATGCGCCAGCTCCGGCTGAAGGGGCAGCGCCGACTAAAAATCCACCTCCTACTGTTGGTTAGGGAGAAGGAGAAAGGGGTCGAGAAGCCTTTCTCCAAATGATGAGTGCGTGGTACACTGAGTTCGTTCGTACGAACCCGAATGTACAACCTCCCCCACCTCCCTCAATTCCTTAACCTGAACCCCTAATGCCCCAGGGTGTGGATATGATGAAATTCCAAAGAACTCCAGTTGATAAAATTCGTAAACTAGGGGCCGAAGAATTCAGAGCTAATGTGGATGATGATGCTAAGAAAGTAGAGTTCTGGCTTGAAAATTCTATCCGGGTATTTGATGAACTGTCTTGCACACCGGAAGAATGCTTGAAATGTGCAATATCTTTGCTGAGGGATTCAGCCTATAATTGGTGGAAGACATTGATTTCTGTGGTACCGAAAGAGAGAGTAACCTGGGAATTCTTTCAAGAAGAGTTTCAGAAGAAATACATCAGTGAAAGATTTATTAATCAGAAGCGTAAAGAGTTTCTTGAGCTAAACCAAGGCAATATGACAGTCACTGGATACGGAAGGGAGTTCGTTAGATTGAGTAAGTATGCCACAGAATATGTTCCTACAGAGGCCAAGATGTGCAGACGATTTGAAGACGGGCTCAATGAAGACATTAAGGTATTTATTGGGATTCTTGAACTAAAAGAAATGGTGGTACTTATCGATCGAGCTTGCAAGGCTGAAAAACTACTTAAAAAAAAAAAAAGGCAGAATCTGAGACATAAAATTGGAAGAAACGACCAATGAGTAATGCACCCTCACAGCAACCCGGAAAATCAAGAAATATGAATCCTCGTTCCCAAGTTTCAGCTGGACAATCATATGGGAGTTCTAAGAAGCAAAATGTGGGTTCTAAATCTCAGACTACTTCAGCAGCTAGTATGGGGAATTCAAGATTTGTTAAGCCCGAGTGCCAGCGGTGTGGTAGAAATCATTTTGGTTCATGCAGAGTAAATGAATGTTTTCGATGTGGTTCTCTGGATCATTTTATTAGAGACTGCCCAGAGAAAATTGAAAAAGAAAAATTTTAGAGTGCAAAAACTAATGGTGCAAACTTGAGAGGAAGGTATTCAAGAAAAGCTGGGAATGAAGCAAGCAACAAGAATATAGTCAGAGATTCAGCAGGTAAACCTGAAGCAAGAGCTCCAGCTAGAACTTATGCCATAAAAGCACGTGAAGATGCTTCCTCACCTGACGTGATTATTGGTATATTTTCTCTTTATGATGTTAATATTACTGCTTTGATTGATCCTGGTTCTACTCATTCATATGTGTGCATGAAATGGTGTCTAGTATGAATATACCTGTTGAGAACACATAATTTATGATTAAAGTGTCAAACCTGTTAGGCAAATGTGTCATAGTTGATAAAGTATGCAAGAAATGTCCTTCAATGATTCGGGGTTATTATTTTCCTGCTAACTTGATGTTGTTGCCGTTTGATGAATTTGATGTTATTTTGGGTATGGATTGGTTGACATTGCATGATGCTATAGTAAATTGCAAAGAAAAGGTCATAGAATTAAAGTGCGAAAATGGTGAAACTCTACGGGTTAAATAAGATAAATCAGAGGCATTGTCTAGTGTGATTTCTTCGATGTCAGCTCAAAGATATTTGAGAAAGGGTTATGAAGCTTATTTGGCGTATGTGCTGAATACGAAAGAAATTGAAAAGAAAGTTGAATAAGTGCCGATTGTGTGTGAGTTTGCGTATGTGTTTCCAGAGGAGTTGCCAGGTTTGCCTCCAGTCAGAGAAGTAGAATTTGGTATTGATTTGATACCGGGAACAGCTCCGATCTCGATTGCTACGTATAGAATGGCACCAGCAGAGTTGAAAGAATTAAAGTCGCAGTTGCAAGCGTTGACTGACAAAGGCTTTGTGAGACCGAGTTTTTCGCCTTAGGGTGCTCCTGTATTGTTTGTGAAAAAGAAAGATGGTTCAATGAGACTGTGTGTAGACTATCAGCAGTTAAACAAGGTGACAATCAAGAACAAGTATCCGTTGTCGAGAATTGATGATTTGTTTGATCAGCTGAAAGGAGCGACGTGGTTTTCAAAGATTGACTTGAGATCTGGGTACTATCAATTGCGGGTAAAAGAGTCAGATGTGCCTAAAACTGCTTTTAGGACAAGGTATGGTCATTATGAATTTTTAGTTATGCCGTTTGGGTTAACAAATGCTCCTGCTGTGTTTATGGATTTGATGAACCGTATATTTCAGCTATACTTGGATAAGTTTGTTGTGGTATTCATAGATGATATTTTAATCTATTCAAAAGATGAGACCGAGCATGCCGAGCATTTGAAAATAGTTTTGCAGACTTTGAGAGATAAGCAGTTATATGCCTAGTTTAGTAAAAGTGAATTTTGGCTTCGGGAAGTTGGATTTTTGGGTCATATTGTTTCAGGTGATGGTATACGGGTTGATCCCAGTAAAATTTCGGCTATTGTTGATTGGAAACCACCAAAGAATGTAACTGACATTAGAAGTTTCTTGGGGCTAGCTGGATATTCTCGGCGATTTGTGAATGGATTTTCTATAATTGTTGCTCCTATGACCAGACTACTCCGAAAGGATGTTAAATTTGAGTGGACAAAAGAATGTCAACAGAGCTTTGAGAAACTAAAAAAAAAAGTTATTGACTAAAGCACCAGTGTTGGTACAACCCGAGTCAGGTAAAGAATTTGTGGTGTATAGTGATGCTTCTCGAAATGGTTTGGGATGTGTACTTATGCAAGAAGGAAAGATTGTGGCTTATGCTTCGAGGCAGTTAAAATCTCACGAAAGGAATTATCCGACTCATGACCTGGAACTAGCTGCTATAGTGTTTGCTTTGAAGATTTGGCAACATTATCTGTATGGAGAAAAGTGCCGAGTATATACTGACCAAAAAAGTCTTAAATACTTGATGTCACAGAAAGACTTGAATTTGAGACAACAGAGATGGTTAGAATTGTTGAAAGATTACAAGCTTGTGATTGATTACCATCCAGGAAAAGCGAATGTGGTTGCCGATGCCTTGAGTAGAAAATTATTGTTTGCTTTGGGAGCTATGAATACTCAGTTGACGGTGTCAGATGATGGTTCGATTTTAGCGGAGTTGAGAGCAAGACTGATGTTTTTACAAGAGATTTGTGAAGTTCAGAAAAACGACAAAGAACTGCAAGCTAAAAGGAAGCAATGTGAGATTGATACAGGATCAGATTTCAGAATCGATTCTGATGGTTGCTTGATGTTTAAAAATCAGATTTGTGTACCGAAAAATGATAAGTTGATTCAAAAGATCTTGCATGAAGCACATAATGGTTGTTTGTCGATTCACTCAGGCAGTACGAAAATGTATAATGACTTGAAGAAAATGTATTGGTGGAATGGAATGAAAAGAGATATATCGGAGTTTGTATCGAAATGCCTAATTTGTCAACAAGAGAAAGCTGAACACCAAGTACCTTCGGGGTAGAAGAGACTACCTGGGAGCCTGAGGAAACAATGAGGAATCAATACCCACATCTGTTTACCAGTAAGATTTTCGAGGACGAAAATCCCTAAAGGGGGGAGAGTTGTAATATCCCAAATTAGGGCCTAATCGGAATAGTGGTTTCGTGACCACAAATCTGAGATAGAAATAATCATTTTATAATTATTTTGAGGTTTATGATATGGTTGCATGATTGTGTAAAAATTTAGTGAAGAAATTCTATGCATAAAGTGCTAAATTTGAAATTAAGGACTAAATCGAATAAGTTGCAAAACTTGCATTCTAGAAGCTTCTAGTATGAAATTGCTTTGGAATATTATTTAGGAGGTCTTAAATAGAAATTTTACCAATTTCTAAAATTTTGGACAAAAATGGGCTTGTACATGAAAAATTACAAAGAAAGGCATTAAGGGCATTTTTGTCAAATGGTAAAGGTGTTAAATTGAAATGTGTTTTATTTATATTTTTATGGTTTACATTTTTATGAAATTATTTTCTAAAAAAATTTCGTACAAAAATTATGACGTTTGGGCACTCAATTTAGTCAACAGGACTAAATTGTAAAAAGTGCAAAAGTTGAGTTCTATATGTTAGAGGTGTCCAATTGTTATGAAAATTTAAATTGGAGGTCCTTAAATGGTAATTAGACTATTGGTTAATTTATTGGACAAAAATGGACATGAAATGGGTGAAAAAAATATTTTTAAGTTAGGGGCATTTTGGTCATTTAGTGATTAAATGAATTAAAAATCAAATTAAAAGCCAATTTTTGCTCATCTTCTTCCTCAAGGCCGAAAATAGCATGGAGAAACCATGAATAGGGTTTTTAAAGCTTCCAAGCTCGATTGTAAGCCCGTTCTAGCCCCGTTTTTAATGATTTTTACGTTTTTGAAATCCCGGTAACATGATTTCTCTATTTCTACCATTTATTTGAGCTAGGGTTTGATTTCAAAAATTGACCCATGTTGAATAATTGTGTATTTTGATGTTTTATGATAGAATATGAGGTTTTAAATTATGTTAGACAACTTGTGCTACTCGGTTTTAAGTAAAAACGAGTAAAACGGCTTAATCGGTAAAAATACCTATTGTTCATAAGTGCATGTTGTAGTTGGAATTTGAGCTTGCTAATGGTAAATAAATGATCAGCATGTCCTAAAACATAAGAATTTGAAATAAAATTTAATTTCCGAGCTTTGGGGCAAAAGTATGCAAAAGTTTAGGGGTAAATTTGTAATTTTGACAAAGTTAGAGTTAAGGAATTTTTTGATAAATGTGAGTATTAAATAAGCTAAATGTGTTATTTTAGATCAAGAAAGACGTGGAATCGACCTTGATCGAGGAAAAGAAAAGATTGTGGACTAAATTGCAAAATTTCTATATTTTGTATCGAGGTAAGTTCATGTGTAAATAATGTAACATAATTGCTATTTTAAGTGATTTAATGCTATTTATATGATATGATACTTGTTATTATGAATATTATGCTTTGTGAAACATTATGTATTGGTATAAAAAGTATGTGATTAAATTGATAAGTATGAGATGCAAGCAACGTATTGGTTCCGATATTCTGAGGAGAACGACTGGGAAATGTGTGATTGAGGAAAATCCCGTTTGAACCTTGGGAATAGATTAGGATACAAGTGACATGTCACTAGGATGGTTGGGCATCCGAACTCGTTGAGTTGAGTCCGAGTTCGTGAGATGTAACTAGGCATCCGAGCTCGTTGAGTTGAGTCCGAGTTCGTGAGATGTAACTAGGCATCCAAGCTCGTTGAGTTGAGTCCGAGTTCACTTATGGATGCAAACGCCCGAGCTCATTGAGTTGAGTCCGAGTTCGCTTATGGGCGGGTTACATGGTTACTTGATTATATATGTGGCATTTATGTGTAAATTATCCATGTATCCGAGTTATATTCCGAGGTGTTCAACGGGTAAAATTCTAGCGAAATGGAAGAACACTCAAGAGGCAAGTATCATTTTAATAAGTGTTGTGAAATGGACACTTTGGACAGGTATGTACTTAACCCTCGGGTTGAAACTTGATACAACAACAATAATGTGGTAAGATGATGAATGATGATTAGAAATGTGATATATGTTTTGGTGATACCATGCTAGTGTTATTTGGAAGAATTGCTTTGTTATATTACTTGTTATTTGCATGTGAACTTACTAAGCATTTATGCTTACTCCCTCCTTTCCATTTATTGTAGTTTTGGACAAGCCGCCTTGGGAATCGGGATAGGTCGAAGGCTCGTTCACACTATCCGAAGAACTAGTTTGGTAAAATGGCTTGTATAACTCAAATATGGCATGTATAGCAATATACTTGTTTTGTGTAATTAATCTCACGATATGGTTGTGGTTTGGTTGAGAAAATGCCTGAAAATGATTAGTCCTTGTAATGGTTAATTTAGATCATGTGTGAGACCATGTATGTTCAAAGTGTTAATAGTTAATGAATTTCCATAGAAAAGTGAAAATTTGTCATAAAATAGAATGTTGTAACAGCAGTAACTTGAGTTTGAAAAATCACTAAAAATAGTAGGAACCGAATTAGGTGATGAATTAAATATGAAATTGAAGCTTAATGTGTTTACTTTCATATGGAAGAAGCGAAATAGGTAAAGGAGTTATATGTTATGAGATATTTGAGTTTTAGTGAAACAGTCCCAGAGCGATTTTTGGATCCCCTGTTCCAACTTTGGAAATTCAGTACAAATTGTAAAAAAATAATTAGGAGTCATGCTATATATGTACAGATTCCTTATTGAGTCTAGTTTTAAGATAAATAAATGGCATAGTCTTTTGAATTCTTTATAGAGATAAAAGTGGTTCGTAGTGAACATAGGTCAGAGCAGTTGAACACTGAAACAGGGGAAACTTTAACTAATAAACTGTACTAATTGGCCTGACAAAAAATTCTAGAAAAAAATTAGTAGATAGATATATGAGTCTAGTTTCAGAGAAAATTTACATATCTTAATTTCGAGTTTCGTAACTCAAGATATGATTTTTTGAACGACCATGATGCAGAAAGACAGCTTATTCCAAAAGTTAAAATAAATGGTTTAAAGTTGTTTAAATGGTAAATTTAGTAACACCTCAAGCTCGACTCCGGTGACAGCCTCGGGTAAGAGGGCGTTACAATAACAGCATCTATTTAATTTAAGCTAGGTAACGACAAAATGTGTAATGACTTTAGACAAATTTATTGGTAGCCGGGAATAAAATTTGAAATTTTAAAGTTGTATCAGATGTCTTGTATGTCAACAGGTCAAATTTTTGTCTGGGTTATTATTGTTAGTCTAATGAAATCAACTCATTTTATTTCGGTCAGAACATATTACTTCTTTGAAAGGCCAATTGAGTTGTATGTATTCAAAATTCACCTTTAGATTCCGAAGTAAACTTCACAAAGCTATGGTGCAAATAGACGGACAGTCGGAACGAATAATTTAGATTCTAGAGGACATATTACAATTTTATATCATCGAGTTCAATTGCGTGAGAACAAGCTAGTTGGGTTTCATTTGACTTGAAAAAATGAAGAGTCTTTGAGAATACAGTAACCAAAACTATTATCAGTGAGAAATTTTGAGAATGAAATTTTTTAAGGGGAGAGTTGTAACAACCCACTTTCAATGGTGTTGGAAATAGTGGTTTCGTGACCACAAATCTGACGACTGAGTCCGTAAATATTATTATTTAATATTTATGAGTCAAATATAGTATTATATTTAACGTTGATTTGATAATTTTTGCTAATTGAATGAATAGTTAAGTATAAGTGGTTTGTCCCTAAAGTCAAGTGGTTTTGAAAAATAAGGTACCGAGACCTAGTTTTTATAAACTGAGCCCATAAATATTCTATGGAGTTGTTATATAGGTAAATTGAAATTTGGTTCAGAAATTTTAGTGATTTTTTGGTTAATTAAAAAAAAGGACTAAATCGTAAAAATTATAAAACTTAATTGCTATTAGGTTATAAGTGTTAAATGGGTATAAAAACATGAATTGGAGGCTTTAAAGGAAATTAAACCTTTAGTAATCTAAGTGGACGGTTAAATAATTAATTTTAAGTATTATATATGTTAAAATATGTTTAATTATTAATAATTATATGATAATTATTAAACATAAGAAAAGAATCATCTTCCTCATTTGTCCACCATTGATAAACACTCAAAACACATTGTTAAAGCTTCCCAAGTTCAGAAATACAAAACTCCATGCATGCAAGTCATTTTATTACCCATTTTCAGTAATTTTTATTTTTTTTTCAGATCGTTGCAGCTTAATCTAGCTAACCTAAGGACTAATTCATAAAATTGTTAAATGTTTTAATTTATGTCATTGATGAATTTGTGGTGTTTTTGAAGTTTGATAATAGATTTTTAAGATTGATAGTTAAATGAGACCATATTGTAAAGTGGTTTTGGTCAGTTTTTAATTAAATGATTGAATTGATAAAATAATAAATTAGGCATGAAATTCTTGTGAAAATTTAATAATTATGAGCTGAAATGGCATAAGGGAAAATTTGGCTAGCATGAAATTGGTGAAATTGTAATTACACAAAATTGCAATTATGATTTTAAATACATAAGAATTTAACACAAACATACTGTATGAACTTATCTGGTCAAGATAACAAACAAACAACTCTCTAAGGACTAATTAACAAATTTTGCCATTTCCCCAATTATCTTCAATTTGGTCTAATTTATGATCTATTCAATAATTCAATTCAATTTATCAATTTCAAATCTCTTATTTCATCCAATTATAAACATGTATCAACTCAATTTCCTTATTCGGTTGTTCCATAAAATTTTACATTTTATTCAATTTAGTCCTTAAAGCCGAACTTATCATATCTTCCAAATTTGAATTCCAATTTTAAAATCACTACAATTATACAGCTTCCTATTATCACAATTTACAAAAAATTCATATCAATTTTAATATATTCACAATTTAGTCCCTAAACTCAAACATTAATAAAATTTACTTAACAAATTAATCCCATTTCATTTTTAAGCTTCAAAATCTACCATAAATATTAAAAAAATTCAATTAACATCAATGGTAACTTTAGAAATCTTTAACAGTTTTAAAAATGAATATACGAATTAGTTGGACGTAGTTGCAACAATCTCAAAAACATAAAAATTACAAAAAATGAACTTAGAAAACATTACCATGCAAGAAGGATTGTTGGCTGAAAACGAGAAGCTCCAAAAATGGCTATTTGGCGTGGACAAAAAGATACGAAGAAGATGACTTTTCATTTTTTTATTTATGTTTTTAACCTTTTAATTTATTTACTTAAACTTTAATTTAACTAAATATTTACTTATAAATAATTAATTATCATATACATTAACCAGCCGCTAAGATAAAAGTGGATTAATTGTGATATAGAACCTTAAATAAATGTTAATTATGCCTTTTAACAAATAATAACTAATACCGATTAACTTTTATAGTTTTTACGATTTAATTATTTTTCCTAAATTGACCATACAAAAATTTGATTAAACTATAATATAACTCCATAAATATTACTTAAATTTTTTTTCGAGCTCAATTTATGAAAATGAGGTCACAAAACCACTGACTTTCGATACGAACTACTTGTACCTTAACTAACTGACCAATTGATAAAATCTATCAAATCAAAATTCACAATATCACCACATTTAACTTGTAAATATTAAATAATAATATTTATGGGCTCACTCGTTGGAATGGTGGTCCTGAAACTATTGTTTCCGACACCATTGAAAAACGGGTTGTTACAGTGAGTTCCATCACAAGATAACCAAAACAACCAATAATCATATTAAATAAAATTATATAGTTTAAATAATATCTTAGCAAATTCAAAATATCGGAATAACATAACAAATTTCACAATGTATAAACAAATACACATATACCATATCATATCGAAATTTTTAGGATTTCAAGCACATGCTTTATAGATGCAAATAGATTCGGTATAATAGATAAAATCTTACCCCACCACTACACACTATACGAGTTCTCCAGAACTCGTTCATCCCTACACATCGGGTTTTGGATGAACCACCAAATGTTGCAGGTTAATATGCTACCAGATGATTGTGAATACACAACTTTATTGTAGATAAAAGCTGCCAGAGAATGGGTGGGCGAACCACCAAATTTGTAGATTAATACATTGACAGATGGTAGTGAATACACAACATGTTTGCAAATGAAAGCTAACAGATAATATGTGGATGAACCACCAAATTTTGCAGATTTATAATCTGCCAAAACTTCCTTTTTTCAAAATGTCTCATCCGATGCAACGATTCAAACATGCTTATAACATATCATAATAGAAACAATTATCATGCCTATGAGTAACGGAATATAGCAGTAATAATTTCAACTATTCAATACAAAAGCAAAAACACATGCTTTTTGAAGATCCAGTTTAGCAGTTTCATAAGGCATGTAATATGAAAATCACGAGTACAGATACACAAACATAATTATTCACAATTCGTGCAATATTTATATAAATGTGTATGATATGTAATGCATAGGTTTGTGCAAGTGTACACAGTTGTTATCAAGTAATAAGTAAGTAAAAGAGTTATAGTCTCCATAGGGAATGTATCTATTAATCAAATAATTACAAAATTATGAATTTACAAGTTGTTAAAGAAAACACAATAATTTTGAAGTGATAGATGTTAAAATTAAATTAATTAACTAGATGCAAATTAACCTAAATGCAAATGAGATGAAATAAAATGCAAGGTGATGGTGTAAGGCCCTAAAAATAGGTCTAGTAGTTTCAGGTAAGTTTACCGGGTTCTAAGTGAAAATTAAGAGTTAATCGGGTTTATTAGTAAATTTATAATTAGCTTAATTTCATTTAAAAATTGGGAAATAATATTCTGGAAAATAAAAAATATTTTTAGAAAATTTAATTTTATAGTTTTAAATAATTTTTGGGTAAAGTAAATATTTTGGGTTAAATTAGAATTGAAAAATAAATTAAAATAGGGCTTGAATTTAGAGAATTTGAAATATTAATTATATAGGACCATTTTGCAAAACAAGGGAAATATTTCAGTGGTCTTACGGCAAATTATCCATATTTTAAAAATTTGGAGGGAAAGGATTATTTAGTAAAACTAGAGAATTGTGGTAGTAGCTTGATGGCAATTTCCCCAATTTTTGGAAATCAAGTGGGGGTTCTTTAGTTCAACTCTAAATTCATTCTAAGGTTTTGTTAATCATTATTTTCAATTTAAATTGAATAAAATGATTTTTTAAATCTTGATCTCTTAGCTTTTGAACATGAGATTCATCAATGATGAATTTATGGTTTTGAGTTGGAATCTAAGTTTAAATGGATATTTAATCTCAAATCATGTTTATTAAGATTTTTTATTAGAAAACAAAAGATCAATCTCGTCTGGTTCATCAATTTTGACAAATCCCTTTTTAACTAAGAACATGAGTTGATTTTCTAGAAAATTATGAAACGGTTTGTTTGATGAAATTGGTGCTTAGGTTTTGTGTTGATAGATTAGGAATGATGTTTAAAAATGATTTTTGGTGCAGAGAAGGTCATTTAGGGGTTGAAATTTGTCTTTCGGCTAGATTGTGAGTTTTCGGTAAAGTAGATTGGAGAGGCATTTTATATCTGTGTAGTTCATGATTTTTTTCATTTTCTTATTGTTAATGACAGCTTGTAACATGTATTTTACCTCTATTTAAGATCCACATCGAGGAGGGGCCACTGCTAATAAGAATTGAGGTCCAAACACAGCTACTTGATACACTTTGGCTTGAGAAGCAAAGTGTGAATGTGAGTGGTTTTTAAATGCAATTGGTAAACATGCCTATTTACATTCTGAATTGACGTTTTGAATTGTGTTTCTAGAGATTCAATTGTATTTCAAATTATTTAGATTTCAAAATTGATTTTAATTTTATGAAAGTATATTTGTAAATGATTTATGGAAACTGTAAATATAGTGGTTGATTTCAATTGTATTGATTAATCATTGAAGCATGAATTAATGTATATTAGAGCACTTGATGATTATTTTATATTTGGTTTTAGATCTATGGACAAAGACACCTATTGAGCTTATCTATGTGGATGTTAAAATGCTAAGTGACATGCCTTAAATTAAATTTTTATATCTTGAATTAAGTGCTTAAATATCAATGTTTGTCATGTGTGTTTGGTTATATTGGCAACATTTCATGGTAGATCCATTGGATATAGATGGCATACCATAGGATTAGTGAGTATTCACCACTACATGTGTTATATGTGAGCATATGGCTCTAGGAGTATTGATTTTGCTGGAGTGAATAAGAGAGAGTTGAGCGTTTTTCTCCACTCAATCATTGGCGATTTTGAGGCAACATAAGGGAGTGTGTGGCTATGCCCTATCAACTGGATTATTGTATTTGATATTTCGGAGATTGGAGATCCGTTTATCAAATGCATGATCACATATTAATATTTTGCCATCGATGTCATTTGCCAATATAAGTGTATATATTATGTTTTCATATGCCATAATAAATGTGATTTTTACTCATGGAATAACATGTGGAATTATGATGTTTTGATGTTGCATTGTTGCTGGAAATTTCAATCAATTGAATTCCATAATTGAGTGTGAAAATATAATTGAAATTATGGATCTTATACCTGAAATTTGATACATGATATGCCTTGGATTAAGTATGTTTTTAGTGTGATTTACTTATTGAATTTTTGGCCATTCACTGAGCTTTTTCAACTCACACCATCATAGCTTTGTGCAGTTTTCCAGCTTTGGGGAGTCGAGGAGCAAAGGCAAGGCTGGTCCAAGTTTAAGGCTACTTGGTAGTATAGATTAAGGACTTTTCTATAGATACATTAGAGGGCATTGTGGCACTCTATTGGTATAATTTTATACACTTGTAATGGATGTTTGAAACTTACAATTGGATATTAATTTTGAGATGTTATATTTGTTTTAATGTTTGATTTTATGGTTAAATGTTGAGTGTATTATTTTATGTTGCTAAGTGATAACATGGTGATTGAAAACATGGTGATTGAAGTATGAATTTTTCACTAATACATTTTATTTGTAGTTTGTCCAGGAGTGGATAGCTTTGTGATTAAGGTAAGTCCATTGTATGTTTTAATTGTTGTTTGTTAAGCGGGATTTTGAATGTTTAAATTATTATACACATGTTGTTTATTAGTTGTAATTAGATTAATTAGAGTTGTATGTATGAATTAAGGTAATAAAACTTAGCAAATATAGCCTTAATTAATAAACATATTATTGAAAAATGGTTATTTAAAAAAAATGATTAGATAGTTATTAGTTAGAATTGAGGTGTTATAAGGTTAGGTTGTGCTTTAGGTGATTTTGTGCTAGAGAGTCACTTCGGTGACTAATGTGTCACTTTGGATTCGAGCTGGTCCATTCTGATCAGGTTTGGGGTGTCACATTAAGACCACCTAAATGCAAATGAGATGAAATAAAATGCAGGGTGATGGTTTAGCAGCAATTTCACAAGTTCAACAACAAAAACATGAATAAGCTAGAACAATTATAACACTTGACTCAATTCTTTTTTACCATGTTTAACAATGTTCGAAAATATTTCGTGGCAACTTGATCGTTCATTAACTGGGAATCTCATATAAGTTCAACTGAATCTTATACTTAGAAAAATATGCATAAACTAATGTCACAATTTAACTAAGGATTCCTTAGAATTTTTGTCAAGTAATAGGGATGAAATATGTTTGAAACAATTTAATCACATAAACCTAAAGTTATGCAAGTAATAAGTTCTGTTAGTCTACTATGAACCTCTAATTTATTTTGATTAGGATATAAATTAAGTATGCACCTTCCAATTATCGTGTCCATTTGTTATCATCTGATTAGGGTTGACTAACTAATTCTAATACATTCAAACATATTTTAATGCATGAAATACATAATTATTTTAATTAGAAGCATGAACAACTGAGGCACAAAACATATAAACATGGATTAAATGAATTTTATCTAGTCATCACAATTATTCTAGCTAAACAAAATTAAGTCATCATTGTCAATGAAAAAACATCACAAAAATTTGCAAACTTGTTGAATAACTAAGAGCAAAATTAAATAATAATAAATAATAAACTTTTGATGATTTTGGTGATTCTCCGAAGACTGATCGTGGTGGCTTCCTTCGATTCTTGTGATTGCTTCTTCACAAAATGCTCCTTAAGGTGGCCAACCAAGAGAGTTTTTCTCAAGGAATATGCTAGCTAAAGGAAAGAGGGGAAATGAAGGGCTTATGCCTGAAAGAGATGAAAGAAAGATGAAAGGAATGTGAGTTGAGGGATGAGTGAATAATAAGTGAGGGGTGGTATTTATAGTAGAGGGATGGCATATGAGTTTGCTAAAAATAGCTTGAAGATCCCTTGGTTTTCTCCTTTGCTTGGCTGGCCATGAATGTGGAGAGAGAGGTTGATGGTCATGCTTACTTTCATGCATGAATCATGTAAGGGGCTGGACAGTTTCTTGGGTATTAGTTGGGGATAATTTATGATTTTTTCACATGTGTAGGGACCTCCAAATTAATTATCCTAAAGCTAATTTGGGTTGCTCTTGATGCCTTAGCCGAATTGGACTACTTTCCCCCAACTTGGACGGTTTTGTGACCCAAATAACTATCAAACTTTCTCTTTTCAACAAGACAACTTCAACCGAATCAAATTGACTTCTCTTAACGCAATTTGTTGTATTTGCTGTCCAATTGAGGTGGAGTATAACCCATGTCCATGTATGATTTAAATAAGCTCACACACTTATTAATTTAATGGTCCCACTATAACAATTAAAGCACAAAAATTACTATGTAACATAAGATAGTTAAATTACGCAAAATTTAATACATAAATTCATAAAATTGTAGACCTTACTAAAATTATGCCCATTGTCTCAATATGAACAAAAATCACCCTGTAACAGCTCGACTTAGACCCTATTCGGAACAGTAATTTTGGGACCATGAATCCAAGTCAGAAAAATATTTTAAAATTATTTTCTGTGTTTATTATATTTGAATTTATATGTGTGAAATTTTCGTGTTTAAATTTTATTGTTTGAGTGCCGGATTAAATAAAAGGGCTTAATTACATAAAATGAAAATTTGACGGTGTAGTGTGTAAGGGCCGAATTTAATGTGCCTTTATAATTTGGAGTACTTAAGATGAAATTAGCCCATAATTCAAGATAGTGGACGGCCATGACCTTAATTTATATTGATTTTTCATTTATTAGTAAAGGTTAGTTTATTAATTAAAAACATTATTATAATTTATAATAAAACGTAAATTAAAAGTTTGCATGCATTTTAAGTGTTCATCACCGAAATACGAAAAGAAAAAGAAGTTTAAATCTTTTCCAATATTCGGCCTTTACCAAGCTTAATCAAGGTACGAAATTTGTTCGGTTTTTTATCATTTTTACGTTTTTGAGATCGTTGCAGTGTAATGTACAAATCCCATGCTTGAATTTTTTATTTTGATGAATATTTTGAGTTATGCCATTGATGAATAATTTAGTTTTATGATATTAGTTGATGAATTATGAAAGATATATTTTGGATTAATATGTTTTGTATTGGAATTTTTGATGAATTTGAGTAATTAGGGCTAAATTGCAAAAATAATAAATTGAGGGGTTAAAATGTGAAATAAATAAAAGAAATAGGCTGCTAGGGACGTTAGTGAAATTCGACCAAGCATGGGTGTGGTGAAATTTTGAATATTTTGTGTTTTGTGAAATAGGGGCTAAATTGTGAAAAATGTGAAATGTTAGGGGCAAAAGTGTAATTAGCTCATTTATGTGTTTTTGGATGAATTTGATTGAATATATAATTAAATAAGTCAAATTTGTATTGAATTAGATCAACAAAAGAGGAAATCAGATTTGGATCGGGGAAAGTCAAAAATTGTCGAATAGTCGTCTGGTCCGTTCTTGTCCGTACGAGGTAAGTCGTAAATAAATAAATGTTGTTTAATTGAAATGTATATGTATTGAATATTCTGAATTGAGTTGTGAATATATATATATATATATATGTATGTGCTGAAATGAATTGAGCTTTCTAGGACTTGTTCTGAGATTGGTTTGATTGAATTTATGAGTTTGAGTAAGTTCGTATTTTAATAGATGTTATGAAATCATGTTATAAATGCATATTATTTGTGTGATGGAATTCAATGCCGAATGTTAATACAATTATATGTATTTTGAATAAGTTATGAATGAAACAAATGGAACAATATGTGTATATATATGATTGATCATATTCGGCCTAATGATATATGTATAAGATATTGAAGTGTAAATTTTGTATTTGTACTAAAGGTTATATGTGCATTCGGCTATATGGTATTTAAATGAGAATGTATGTTTAATGAAATGTGAATTATATGTATGCATATGTGAAAGTATACATTTGGCCAAATTAGGTATTTATGATGTTGAAAACGAAAGTTAATCATGCTAATGAATAAATGTGTACTCAGTAAAGATATAGTTTATGCATAGTTATATGTGTTTAATATATGAATTTTGAAAGTTTGAATATGTATATGTGATTCGTGTAAGACCCTGTGTAGGACAGTGGCATCGATAGGTGATTCGTGTAAGACCTTATGTGGGATAGTGGCATCGATATGTGATTCATGTAAGACCCTGTGTGGGACAGTGGCATCGATATGTGATTCATGTAAGACCCTGTGTGGGACAGTGGCATTGATATGTGATTCGTGTAAGACCCTGTGTGGGAGAGTGGCATCAATATGTGATTCGTGTAAGACCCTGTGTGGAACAGTGGCATCGATATGTGTTTATGAGTAAGACCATGTCTGAGACGTTGGCATTGTACAAGCTTTCTGCCTATCCACGTATCCGTTTAATTTCGAGTGGTTCAATGGGCAATATCATGAAATGAATGACTATGTGAAAATATATATCCGATTTAGGTACGTACAAAGTGTAATTTTATTCAAGAATGAAAGGTGAGCATGTTTCAAAAGACTATATGTGATATACATGATAATGATTGATGATTGTATGCACATGAGTTATGAGTAAATGAATTAGATGTAATTTATGAGATTGAGATGTGCTATTGTGCAAGTGATTATGAACAAATGGACTAAATGATTAAGATATGTATGAGATTTATATGTTCACTAAGAAATACAACAAGTGAAGTTACTTAGTATGATCATTTGAATTTATGAGTATGATGGTGGTATATGTGATTGAGATTTGTTAAATTCGGCCTAGTTTTGAATTATAAATATCATTGGAATGATTTAATTGCTTATGGCTTACTAAGCTTTCAAAGCTTACTCTGTATATTTTTCTTATGTTTATAGATTTTTAGATATTTGCTCGGGTTAGAAGTCGTTGGAGACGTCATCATACTATCCGGTTATCGCTTCGGTAAATAAAAGCTTTGAGTTTTGGTTATGTGGCATGTATAGGCTAGCTTAGTATTTTGGTTTTGAATTTGTATATATATATATATAAGCCATGCGAAAATGGCTTATTTATTTGGTTAAGATCAGTTTCAATGTTAGATCTAGATATGGTTATGTTTGGTTGTGATTTTGTGATTCAGCTATGGTTTATACATTGATGAATATATGTGAACCTTGTTGGTTATGCTTGGCTATATGATGTGGTATCAAGGTAAGTTAGTTATACATATAGTGAAGTGAAGATAATGTGGTTTACTAATGTTTGAGATTTAATATGTTTAATATTGTATGATGTTTTAAATTTGGTTGATTTCGGTCATGATATATTTGTTGAATAAAATGCTTGTTATTTACGTGAGAAATATTTGGTAAAATGTTTAAGGGATGGATTTGATTGTTAATGTTGAAGTTATTATGTTTGCTCATGGTTAAGGCTTAATTTGATAATTAGTAAAGGGTATATGAAATTGTTATGCTCAATATGAAAAAGGGATATTATGTTTGGAGTATTTAGGTATAATTCGGCTTGTTGACAAATGAGGCCAAATGTATGATTAGATTTTTGGTATCGGTTAATTTGTATTAGAAGTATGTTTACAATATAACTATAGATGACTACTAGGTACGATTAGGTGAGCAAGAAATGAAAAATAATCATTGATTGTTTGGAATGATGGGATTGATTTAGTGAATGGATAATGCATGGTTTGGATATGGTTAATATTTGGACTTGATTCTATGCAAAATTATATGTTTGTAATGGAAATGGACATAGTTGAAAGTGGATAGTGAAATAGCACGAGTAATAAGCATGATTATTTTCAGTTAAGGATTGTAAAATGAAATACTTTAATCTATTATTTTGATAAGTTTAATTTGGTTAATGAGCATGCAAATTAAGCATAATGTGATTTATATTTGGTGTTCGAAAATGGTTCTAATTCGATGAGATTAAAGGTGCATAAGGTTTTAAACTTAACCATTTCATATACTTATTATTGATGCATATGCTAATGAACAAAATCTTGTGATATGATTTATTTGGTCTAATATGTACATGTATAAAATTATGAAGTAAAATGTTTGGCATTTATTAGGTATTCGAAGAACATTATAAGAATAAGCATATGATTTTTTATACGTATTTATAAAGCATACTTTGAATGACTATGAGGCATGATTAATGATGTGTAAATATGATTATATGTATGATATAGATTCAGTTAAATTTTGAGGTATGATTTATAATTGCAATATGACTAATAATGTATGTTTAATATTTAATTAGCCATATGCTTATTATATACGAATATGATCTATGTGATTATGTGAATGTTTGAAACTGTGCTTATGTTCGGTAATGCCTCGTAACCCCATTCCAGCAACGGATACGGGTTAGGGCTGTTACACACCCAATTAAATATCCAAATACTCGGGATTAACATAAATTCTAAGTAAAGAGGTGATATAAATAGCTATAAAAAATCTATATAATTTAGAGTTTACATGATATTAATTTAGTCAATTATATTGTGGAATCAGAAATTATTCATACTATCAGGGACTTGTTTGCTTAAATCAAACCATAAAAATGATTCAGGAATCAATTAGGGACTAATATGAATAATCATAAAATTTTAGGTCAAAATTATAATTTCTTGGTTTTAAGGGGCATACGATAGTCTGATCGGACCATGTGGGAAGCCCCAGGCCGTGTGGAAGGGATACAAGACTGTATTGCTAGCGTGTGTGAGAGATTGTGGCCGCGTGGCATTTGAAAATTCAACCTATAGGGGTGACACAACCGTGTCGCAGTCGTGTGTGAGATCTTAGGTTGTGTGAGATACGAAACCCTAAGGTTTCAGGGGTGGCATGGCCGTACATGAGGGTCGTGCCGTCCACACGGGTGACCCACACACTCGTGCGGTAGGCAGCGTGGTCTGGACTTGGTTTGGTTTTGACTCAAATTTCTCGTAAAAGAACTCACCTAACTTCTAGGGTCTCATGCGATGATCCTCACATCCAAATTAGATTCGAGATACCTACAATGGGTCTTTTGATCGACAAATACACAAGGATTAATATCAACTTTCAAGATTTTTTGAGATTATCAAGATTTTCAGGAAAACTTGTAAAAGATTCCAAATCAATTTGAAAGATTGTCAAGAACAATGTTATTCTAGAATTCTAAGGTTCTACGAAATTAGAATAAGAATGCTTATCGATCTTGGCACGTTAGAAACGAGATTGACGGTATTACGCTAAATCGACAAAAAAAACCAATTGAACGTGGGTTGATTTTGGGTTCGGGATTCAAAAATATTAATCTTAGCAATGGGAAAAAAAGTTTGTAAAGAAGAAGATGGGGGAAAAAGAGAAAAGATATAGGGAAAAAGAAACTATAATTCTATTATGATTTGGAAACAAGATTAAATAAATATCTAGGGTTTTCACACTTTAAGATGCTGATTTGGCAAATAAATCTTTATGTCAAAAATGGGAAGAAAATAAGGGAAATATGCTAAAGCCTTACCACTTGGGCTGCTGCCCATACTTGGTCATGGCCTACCACATTTAATATATATACTAGCTTGGTTTTATTCGTTGGTTGCTGAAAAATAAAAGAGGAAGAATGAAAATAGTGGGGTTTAAACCTTGTCTCTCTAAGGAGTTTACTAAGCTCTCTACCACTTAAACTACGGCTCATTTTTTGATGACTTTTGTAATTCTAACCTTATTATTTTTGGGGTGTTACATCTTGGACTTTTAAACTAACACTTTATAATTTAATCCAACCCAATACATGTTTTTCTATTTCCCAGAATAAGTATTATTTATTAAATTAATTTAGATTAATTAATTTTTCAATTAAATAATTTTCTCAACTCAATTCTAATTCCATTAAAATCATGACAACTTTACTGTAAAAGAATCTATGAGAAAATATATTTAATTTTCATTTTCAGCAGATTCACAACGATTGATTAATTGAATTTCATTTTTGAACATCAATTATTTTCTTAAATAATAATTCCAAAAACTTAAATTAATTCTTAAGTCATTTCCATACTTAGTGCGAAACCACATTCATTTTCAAATGTAGCTCATTTCTCTAACTTTATCATTTGTATTCATTTCTTTTCATTTGATTCTAAACCCAATTCGATTTTGGTTTCATCAAGTTAGCGGTGAGATCAATTGGACATATGTAATTACAGCTCAAATGGTTTATAATTAAGTTTCAACTTGTTGGCTATTAATTATAAACTTGTTTAGTCACAAAGCTACTATAGTATCGTGACTAAGCTCTCCCCAATCACATACCATTACGAAAGCTACTTGATTAGTGCTCATCCAATGACCTTGTCATAAGTATGTTACCATAATAGGATATCCTTAATCTCTTTGGGATAAATCTATTCTCCCAATATGATCTTATTTTATCTCATGGTAACCATTACATCTTCCTTCACGAAAAGTTAATTACTATTGCATAGTAATTAAGTCATGCATCACAAAGACAAACAACTCGTTGCCACATTTACTTTTCATTTGTAATAGCCTCACTCAATCCGTTCATTGGATCTGGGTACGAACATCACAATTGAACTAGGTTATCCATCAGACTAAAATCTCACTAAGTTAAAACAATTTATATTGCCTATTAAAATGACTTATAACAAAATCTAAATTTAATACAAGGTTTGTTGTCCTAACTCCGTCTTTGAAGGATTTTAAACAAATATAACTTGATCACCTTATTTGGAAAAGTCTATAAGGTACCCCCTTCCTATGTGCATGACCCAAATTCTAACGATAAATCATTGCTTCCACGCGATTTGGCTTGGTCCCTCCTTGAGTCCCTTGTCCCGCTAATCCTGCAACCACAGGTCAAACTATTTGGTAAGTTCGATCAAACTTACTGAGTTTCTACTGTTCACAAAAACCTTCCCCAACTTGTTGGGGTTTCATCTAGGTAATAATAATAATGAATAAAATAAACTCCTTGCTTGCTGGGGATACTTTACTCAAGCCATCTTGACGAACCATCCTATCTGTTGTCAAGCCATACTGACAGCTTTTCTAAATGCTTCGTTGCCTCTGCGGAACCTGTCTTTTCTTCTTTCCACTTATTTCCATTGTAGGTTTCTTCTTCTCCCCATTTAGCCATATTAAGGTGACCTTGCATCTTTCCCTCTTAAGGGATCTTGGTGTATACTCTCAATCTGGTTAGTCCGTGATAGACTCTTCCCTTATCTTAATCCCATATGTCTTCTATTACATTTCATTCGTTAGTATGGTGAAAAAGAACCCAAACAAACCTGGTAGATTAAATCTTGCTTAGATTAAATTGCGATTGAGATACTTCTTTGTACTCCGCCTTAATCATTTTAACTTACCCATAAGTGTAGCACATTCTCTTGCTACTGACCGTTAAGGCCTGAGTTACTCAATCACTGCCCCTGGGTGACCATCCAATTTCCCGAGATCCCTTCCTTACTTTATTTTTGCCTAACTAGTTGTTCTAGCTATCATTACCTTGCTGATTCTCATAAAACTAACCATTTGGTGAATACTTTTACACCAGTTCTTCCCCCTTAGAGAGGAATAGTCTAGACAAACAAGTTTGTCACTAAATGTTTTCCCCCTTATTAGGGTTTCCCTTTTATCCTTTGGATTCTAGCTAACTCCATTCTTTAGGGGCTAGTCTGTGTACTCTCGATCAATTACTAACTTGTTAGGTGTTCGGAGCACTATCATTAAATCCTTAATGGCGGATCTTTATCCACGATCCTTGGTTTTACCATTTCTTATACGTCTGTATATTAGGCACCACTGGTCCTTCGACTGCCACGACTACCTCCTAATTAACATCTTTATACCACTCTAGGTACACATCTACTATTCTCATAGTCCTCTCTCATTCCCATTAAGTTCCCATTCCCTAGTGGAATTCTTCGACTCGCCACTCGTCTGTTGCTAATCCATACTTCCATTTTTCCTTTTGACACTTTGTCCCTGTTAGCGGGTTGTCGTAAGATCTTTGATCTGAATTCTCTCATGTGTTTATTGTCTTGGTGGACTTTCACTCCTCTCTCATATTGCCATAGTCAATCTATTGTCTTCTCAAGTACCCCATGTTTAATCTCTTGGTGGACCCCATTGGTTGCCACAATCGCACTGGAGTTTTACCTCTTAAATCCTTGTACTTACTGTTTTGGTAAACTTCCCTGTGTTTAACATCTTATTGGACTATCCTATGTTTAATGTCCTGTCGAACTATCCCATGTTTAACCTCCTGTCAGACTATCTCGTGTTTAACGTCACATTAGACTATCCTGTGTTTATCGTCCTATTAGAATATCCTGTGTTTAATGTCCAGTCAGACTATCTATGATGTCATAGCGTCTTTCAGCTATAATCTTACTTATTACACTGTAAAATCCTCTTTTAATGCCATAGCATCTTTCAACTATGGTCTTACTCAATATAGTCCTGTATTTATTGTCTCGACAGACTACCTACGTTGCCATAGTCCAACTGTAACACCCCTAACTCATCTCCGTCGCTGAATTAGGGTTATGGAGCAGTATTGTACAATAAAAAACATGTAAACATCATACCATTCAACATGTTAATAATATCATAAACCATTCATTCACATGCATATTGTCCCTAAATCGAGCCCTCGAAGCTCTAAAAATAGCTTAGGAACAATTCGGGACTAATTTGGAACAAAACAGGAAGTTTAGGAAAAGGTTGCAAAAATTGGAAACAAGGGTAATACAGCCGTGAGGAATCACCCCAGGCCGTGTAACTTTTGAACAAGGGACACACTGTCGTGTCGCAGCCCGTGTCCTCACCCGTGTAACTCACTGAGTAGGGTCACGCGACTGTGTCACACAACCGTGTGCCAAGCTGTGTAACTCATTGACTTGAACCCTAAGAAAACCTCCGATAACACATAGCCGTGTCGCCAAACTGTGTGCCTTACACGGCTAAGTCACACGCCCGTGTCTCAGGCCATGTGAGCCCAAACTTCACCTAAATCAAGCCATTTCATAACCTAACCAAGCATAAACATTCAATCCATTTGTGCACACTTTAAAGGGACCTAAACACCATTCAAACTTGCATAAACATACCATTTCAAACATCCCACACTACCTAACCAATAAACCATTCAAAGGCACCACAAATTTACCAAACATAACATGCCAAAACAAATCAACAATTCCTTATTTCAATCATTATAACCTAGTTCAATTACTTACCAAAACATGTTATCATTACCTAATTCCATGCATAAAGACCTCTTTCTATTATGTGCCTAAAACACATCATAAATGACCATTTCCAAGTCAACATCTTGTACCAAAATGCCATACACATCAATTGACCAAAAAAACTTACCTAAACAAGCATTATAAGTCCATGAACCATACATAAGCATCAAGGCAAAAACATACTGAATTTACCATTTACATATTCATCAAAACACCATTATAAACCACCTTATACATGTTAATATTGCCATTTCTGTACATACTAACCTAGTTCAAATATGAACTAAAACATGTTACAAGTAACCATTTTCAAATCATCATTAACATGCTAAGAGAACCTTATAAAACAAGCACTTTAAGGTTACCAAAACAACATATCTTTCCAAAGTTTATACAAGCCAAAACATCATTAACACACACACACACACCATAATACCATTACAAATCACCCTATACATGTCATTATAAACCTTAGCCAAATTACTTAAAAACTACCGAATTGTCTACTGGATAGTGTGATAGGTCTCTGACGAGCTTCCGACCAAATTGAGCTTTCGATGATATATAAACCAAGGAAAAATAACTACGTAAGCAATGAATGCTTAGTAAGCTCGTACAAACTTAAAACATAACTTACCATTTCAATAATGAAATTTATAGAATAAGTATAAACCTCTACCAATGTCATAAGGTTAATAAAATTCTATATAACACCATCAAACTCACAAGTTAGTATACTTGTTCATGATACATATGAAATCAACCATGTATAAACATAACATTTAATTCATCATTGTTACCATACAGTCATGATTCATTCCATTTGCTTACTTACTAATTCCAATATTACAATTCAAAGATGAAACTTAAACCATTACCAGTGCAATGAGTTTAGTATAAGCATATTCAAGCATCATCAAACTCACATGTTAATAGGTTCATCAACAACACATATAAACTCATTTACATCATAAATAGAATTTCATAGGACACATTACATAAGCATCAAACCTTTCATATAGTCATGAACCTTTCCATTAAGTCACTTACCATTCCATTCCTTTTCTTACCCGTTGAACCATCTAGAATTATGTTGGATACTCGGGAAAGCTCACATGAAGTTTGCCTTTACAAATAATTGTAACCTTTCCTTTACCCCAATTCTCACATGAGTTGTGAAATGGGCCTGCTCACATGAGCTGTGAAATGGGCCTGCTCATATGAGCTGTGGGTTAGAATCTAAACTACAAGATGTCGCTCACACGAGCTGTGGAGAATCTGCAACAAATGCAGAACCTCAGCCATTGGTTAGACAATCAAGACCAGCACCCGAAACATGAAATCCCTAATGACATGTCATCTGTATCTTAAGAATTCTTAAAGTTCAACCGGGACTCGATATCTGTCAATTCGTCATAATGTGGATATATTCTCATATATATTGATTCATTTACATTAAAAAAAATAGCAAACAGTTAATTTAAATAACATTATAATGATTAAACTTCATACGAACTTACCAGACTAAATTGCAACAATGGCTAAGTATAGGGGCTATTTGATAATTTTCTCTTCTCCTCGATTTTCCACTCGTTTTTTTATCTAAAAAAATAATTCCATTCAATTTACTAATTCTAATAGAAAAATTAGTTCATTTTATGAAATTATGTCCTTTTTGAAATTTTTACAAAATTTCCCCAACATTTTACTTTTATACAATTTAGTTCCTAAGCCCAAAACATGCAAATTAACCATTTTTATTCAATTTCAAGTTTAACTGAATTGTTTGGAACCCTATTAAAGCCCATATTTGCTGTTATTTCATACCAAGTCCTTGTACTTTTACTAATTTTACATTTTAGTCCTTAAACACTAAAATTAACAAAATTACTTTACAAAATAGTCTTATCTAGCAACCAAGCTTAAGATTCTACCATAAACTTTCAAGAACATCTCAAATTCATCAATGGCACATTTTGTAACATTTGAAAATTTAACAAATTGAGCCTTGGGTTAGCTAGATTAAGCTAATACAAGCCTAAAAACATAAAAATCATTAAAAACGGGATCAAAACACTTACCATGCATCAAAATCAATTTGGCCGAATACTTCTTCCCTAAAAAATGGTGTTTCAGTCATCCCCTTCTCCAAACGAAAAAGATGATATCTTTTTCCTTACTTAATTTGAAGTTTAATTGGCTAATTACCATTTTACCCTTAAATATTAAACCAAATATCACCAAATGCCAAACCATGATCATCCACTAACCTTAAAATTGGTTGAAATACTACTTAAGGCCCTTATTTCATGCTTTTATATCCATTAAATACAAATAAAGCTATAGCTATTAAATTTCACATCTTTACAATTTAGTCATTTCCAATTAATTAATCATTTAAACATCAAAATTTCTTAACGAAACTTTAATACAACCTTAATAACACTCCATAAATATTTAATAAAATATTTAAGGCTTGATTTATAGAAACGAAGTCCCAATACCTCATTTTCTAAAACCACTTGGCTTTAGGGTCATACCACTTTAACCTAATTATTCATTCAAATAGCATAAATTGCCAATTCAAAAATTTTTTCAATATCATATTTGACTCGTAAATATTAAATAATAACATTTATGAACTTGTCAGATTTGTGGCTCTGAAACCACTATTTCTGGCACCACTGAAAAGTGGGCTGTTACACCAACTATGGCCTTACACCTTATATTCCCTATGTTTATTGTCCTGATAGATTGCTTGGATGCCGTAGCATCTTTCAGCTATGGTCTTAATCTTACTTAACATGATTTCATGGTGTCTTTCTGTCATGGTCTTACTCATTTATATCATGATGCCATAGCATCTTTCAGCTACGGTGTTACTCATTTTTAGGCGTATAGCCTCCAATTGGTCCCATAACCTAGCCAAGAAATTTTATTCACTCTCTCCATTGCTTTCTATCCTTTCCTCCATTTCACCATTCTTTACCTTGATGCAGTGTCTCTTCTACAAGGCTCGGAGCTTCTCACATCATCGTTTTCACTCCATAATACTGTATGGCAGTATCTAACAAAATTACTCTCTTTTTCCCTTTCTTAACTTCGTCTATACCCTTTCTTGATTTCCCTTATTCATGAATATTAAACTAGATGGCAGATACTCATAATCTTATGAAAGCATGCATCATGCATTTGTAGTTCTGGGTTTGAGTACAGAAACTCACCTGATGCCTCGTCTGTTTAGCTTCTCCCTACGCTAGAGCTTTCATCCTCCTAAAAGCTAAGCAAGGCAACCAAGTTATAGGTTAAACCCCCAGTGTTTTCATTTTAAACCTCAATTTTACAAAAAAAAAAAAATGCAAAACCCTTAAAATGGTTTCTAAAAACTCTTAACTTTGATTTCTAAGTCTTATGAATACCAAAGGGATTCAAATCTTACCAGTTTACTGGTTTATCTACTTTTTCAACTTAAACCTCCTGATCGTCACTCCATAAAGAGCTTTCCTTGATCATCACTTCCTTGAAGCAACCATAGAGATTAAAGAAGTGGAGAAAATGAAACATACTAAGAGGAATTTGTCTTAGGATTCATTTCTTAGCTATTTATAACCCTTCATGCACAGTTTCCAATTGTATATCAACTGTTCATTCGTAATTAATTTGTCTTCCACTAAGTGATCGGTTGGTCCTAATCCAACCAAACTAGACTTGGTTCTTGACCCTATCCAATTTCAATTACTTTATTTTCCTAACATTCCATTAGAGATCACTAGTTTTTGATCTCTTCCAATTTAACCCCCTAAAATTCTTAATTTTTGGGTTAAAAGGATTTTGGATGTGACATCTTCTATCATGTAATGCCAATGAGATATGAATTCCACTATTGTTAATGGTGCTACATAATGCAGAAGTCGTATACCCAACACACCAACTTTCGGTTCCTTATCTATTTGAACTCAAGCTTTTACTTACACTAAAATGTATAAGTCACGCATACATAGTCCACCATCCATTCAGCACTAAAGTATGTCAGACTATGAATGTCACAAGTGAATAAATCTATAAAAAAGTTAGGATCTATTCTATTTAGGTCCTGTCTGATGTACTTTAGTCCAGTCAGTCACATCTATGTCTCTATCTTCTAGAAGTGATCCGCTCTGATGCTCACGACAAAGCATCTCCCCTATTGAACTTGATAGATGACATATTAATATTTTAATGAATTTTCTCATTTTTTTATTAGACTATGGACATGTTTAAGTTCATCTACTAATACAAGTTATCTTTTCGTATTACGATTCAACCACATAATACCGCTTAGTATTAGTTAAATATTAAATAACCAGTGAGATAATATTTTTTTCCATTTTGCTTTGTGTGCAAAAACCATTGAAGACAATATTTAAAAGGTATTAATGTAATTCATAGAAATTTTATTAAACCAATCTATTAAAAAAAATACAAGTATACAAACGAATATACTACATTTAAGGCACCAGATCCGATAGTCTCCCACTTGGCCTAGTGAAGTAGATGAGTCATACTTCGCATTCTCATGCTCTTTGTGTGTTTCTCAAAGCTCCTAGCTAGTAGAGTCCTGGTAAACAGGTCTACAAATTTATCTTCTTATGTGAATTTAACTACATCCACGATTTCGTCTGCTGCTGCCTCCCTTATGATGTGGTACTTTCTATCAATGAGTTTCATACTCTTGTAGTTTCTAATTTTCTTGGTTTAGCTACTGTTGCACTATTACCACAATGCAGTGTGATATTTTTTTCCATACAAAGAATGACTTCAAGATTTGTAAGGAACTTTTGAATCTATATTGCTTCTTTTGTAGCCTCAAAAGTAGCCACATATTCAACCTTCATAGTGGAGTCAATAGAACAACTCTGCTTAACACTTCTCCATACTATAGACCTATAGCCTAGGACAAAGAAACAACCTGATGTCAATTTCTTCGAATCCTGACATGTTTGGAAGTCAAAATCGATATATCCGATAGGAGTAATGTCTCCTCCAAAATACACAAGCATATAATCCCTCGTTCTTCATAAATACTTGAGTATATGCTTAACTGTTTACCGGTGTCTTAAACTAGGATTCGTCTAATATCAACTCACCAACTCTACTACAAAATATATATGTAGATGTGTTCATAACAAATACAT
This sequence comes from Gossypium stocksii, assembly GCA_020496765.1. Taxonomy (NCBI): domain Eukaryota; kingdom Viridiplantae; phylum Streptophyta; class Magnoliopsida; order Malvales; family Malvaceae; genus Gossypium; species Gossypium stocksii. The sequence continues at coordinate 17,152,813 of CM035631.1, read as the reverse complement.
GCAAATTCCTACTATAGAAGCATAAAGAACTTTCTCATGTTTTCACTTTCTTTCGTTGTCTCAGGACAGTCCTCCAAAGAGAGATGAAATCTTGATACTGAGGGTTAGGTTCCCTTCTTAGAATCAATCATGCATAATGTTCTAATATTTTATTTATGTATGAGGCATGTGATAATGTTATCACTTTGTCCTTTCAATCCCTTAGGATTCAAATACTTAGAATAAAATTAGCTTCTCCCAAGTCTTTCATGCTAAATTGTTGAGTTAACCACAATTTAATTGATGACAATTTCCTTATATAATTTCCAATTAGTAGAATGTCAACAACATATAGAACGAGAAAGACCACCTTTTCATCTCAAATATATTTATAAACAAAAGGTTCATCTAAGTTTTGCTCAAACCCAAAAGTTTTGATCACTAAATCAAATATTTGATTCCATGAGCAGGATGCTTACTTAAGTCCATATATGGATCTAATTTTTTTGCAAACTTTATGATCATTTCCTTTAGCTATATATCTGATGGGTTACATCATATAAATACTCTCTTTAAGATAGTCATTCAAGAATGTTGTCTTGACATCCATCTATCAGATTTCATAATCGAGAGCCACCACAATGGATAACAATATGCGGATTGACTTGAGCATGGCAACTGGAGTGAAGGTTTCTTCTTAATCGATACCTTGTTTGCAAATATAACCTTTTTGCTACAAGTCTAGCCTTTTAATTTTCCACTTTTCTAGCCATATTTCTTATCTTCTTGTAGATTCACTTACACCCTATGGGTTTCATCCCTTCTGGGAAGTTTACAAGTTCTTAAACTGAGTTAGATTGCATAGAATTCATCTAAGCTTTTATAGATATTTCCTAAAGTTTGAAATCAACATTTTGCATCACTTCATCAAAAATAAGTAGGTCATCATCATTATATTCCATAGACTCGATGTTTAAAACACTTTCTTCAGATTGGAAGAACTTAAGCCTACGAGAGACCCTTCCGCTATGATAAAGCTTTCTGTTATGCTAACTGTTTGCAAGTCTACTATTAGAAGTTGGTTCTGGAATAATTATTGTAAGGCTTTGTGTATTTCCGAAAGTTCCTCAAGTAATTCTTAACTTCAAGGTTTAAATTCGTTCTTGTAACTTTCCTTAAGAAAGGTAGCAGGATTCAACACTATCATTGTTTGCTCTTTCGGGTTACAAAACAAACCACCCTTTGTTCCCTTAGGATATCCCACAAACATGCGTAGTTCAATCCATAAATCTAACTGCATTGCATCTTTACCTAATAATGGGCTTGGCATCATCAAATCCTTAAATGATTTGGACTTGGATTCTTGTCATACCACAATTCAAATAGAGTTTTAGATGCGACCTTAGTTGGTACATCAATTAGAATATAGAAAGCTATTTCTAAGGAATATCCCTAAAAGGATATTGGTAGCTTCGAATAACTTAAAATTGATTAAAACATGTCTAAAAAAGTTTGATTCCTTCTATCTGCCATGTCATTTGATTGTGGAGTTCTTAATGAGGTTAATTGAGATAATATCCTATTTTTTTTATAAGATACCCTAAGAACTCATCCGATAAATATTCTCCACCTCAATATGATCGAAGTATCTTACTAGGTAAACTTAGTTATTTCTCTACTTCCGTATGAAACTCTTTAAATTTATAAAAGGTTTCACTCTTGCAGTGCATTAGCTATATATACTCACATATAGAATATCATCTATGAAGTTTACGTAATAATCGTAACCACCTATTGCACTGATGTTCATGGGACCACATACGTCAATGTACACAAGTTCTAAGGGTTTCACGACCCTCATTCCTTTTGCATTAAAAGATCGCTTAGTCATCTTACCTTTTGAAAAAAAATTCACATTGTGTAAGATCAAATTCTTTAAGAAAACTTAAAGTGTCATCTTTCACAAGTCCAGTGATTCTTTCTTAGTTAATATGACCAAGTCTCAAATACCAAAGGTACGCCTCATTAGAGTGAGAAGTTTTAAGTCTTTTATTCAAAATTTCAATTTCAAGCAATGTGTACATTTTTGGTCTGATAAAATAAAGATTATTATTCATCCATCCATTATTAAAAGTTACGGTCAAGCAGTCTTTAAATAAAGATGCAACATAAATTAAGTTTCTTTTGAAACTTGGTACTTAGAAAACGTCTTCCAAAATATTCTTCCTAAAACTATCAAAATTAAGATGTATGTCTCCCATTACTTCAACTGCTAGACTTGCCCCATTTTTAACCTGCAAATTTCTATTCTTCCTAAAATCATTAAAATTAAGATCTTTTGTTTCCTCGAACCCCAGTAGAGAAACACACACATGGTTAGTGACTCCAGAATTAATGACTCAGTGGTCTATCAAATCTTTCACTAAGAAAATTCCTATCATAAAGAGTTTTATACATTTGCCCTTAATGGCTAGGTAATCATTCCACTCTTTGCAGTTGGCCTTAAAATGCCCTTTCTTATTGCAGAAGAAACATTTAGACTTAGATACGTATTTAGGCTTCTTGGTTCTATTCCTTTCCACTTTGGGTGGCCTAGAGTACTTAGTCTTGTTTCTTTTAGCATGTTTTCCCTTCCCTTTAGAGAAAAAAGCAACTGCTAAGTTTGCTTATGCTTTTTGGACCAGTTGATTGTCATTCAACATCAACTCATAGGATTATAACTCCTTCATGAGTTGTGTAAGTGTCATATTCTTGTTTCCAATATTATATGCGGCCCTAAAGCCTAGAAAATCCTTGGAAAAGCTTTTAAAAATCATCTCTATTGGTGTGTTTTGGTCCAGATTGGCCTCATTATCCATGACCTCAGCAAAGTAGCCTATAAGAGTGATCATATAGTCTTTGACCAAAATGGTGAGCTTTTGTTCAACATTCATAAAATTAGTTATAGCTGACTGTTGAGCCAATGTAGCTTGGCCTCCGAACATGTCCTCTAGTTTTTCTAGAATTGCTTTAACAATCTTACAGCTCTCTAGTTTCTTACAAAGGGTGCTAGTCAGGCTTGCCTGCATATAGCAACGAGCTATCTCATCAGGCTCCTCTCAACATTTTTTAGCCTCAAGTTAGTGGCGGGTGGGCATTTTGTATTAAGGATTGCTTTGAGTTTCTCACAACTCAGAACAAATCATAAGGTTCATTTTCTATTCGTTATAGTTATTTTCGTTCAATTTGTTCTTAATAAGTATGTTAAGTAAGGGAGTAGGTGTCATTTTTTAAATTGAAAACTAAAATATCCATTCATTAATATATTTGTATTTTATAAATATTAGGGAAACATTTTGCAAAATACATTATGCATTAAGATGATGCATGTGTCTTACATTAAACCTTGAAAACATGTGTAAGTTGTTACAACGATAATTCCAACACCCGTTGAATTAAGTCACCTTGGGGAAATTTTAACAACTAGTAAGAACATGGATTTCCATCCACTTAATGCATAAACCTAATTCCTTAGGCATTCACACGTATTAATAATTAGTTCACATTTGGTCATCATTCTAACATAAGCATTGCTTTTTAGGAAGTTTCTTAACTAGAATGATCTTGAGTGTATAACCATCATCTCAACATCAAGCTTTCCACACTCCATGATTGAGTCATCTTAAGACAATCTCAACGAGTAACATGCATGACTAGTTGTCTTTTATAAAGGAAAATTTACTTGTTATAATGCATGATAATACATACAATGTGGTCGATCAACTATCATACGATTACAAGATAATTTTTCTTTATTTTAGAAAATCTTCTCAATGAAAACCACATTTTAACGTCTACCTTAGGGCAGGTCTAGTTCATGCTATCACGAGAGATCATAGATAGAGGCCGTAGGTCTTGTTTAGGGATATTCTTTCACTCAATCTTTTAAAAACATGCAAGGTTTTTTTATATTCGTTTTCAATCATGAATGATTAATAAATACATGAAAGTACATGTGACATTCTTTTCCTAAAATATATGGCATGTGTAACGCCCCAAATTTCCTGAATTCTGGCTTTTGTGAATTTGTAGCATAAAAATGTCTATATGTGTTTCTAGAATTAATTTGACACAAATATCTGTCTGCTTCAGTGGTTATATGTTCTGGGTGTATGTGAGAAGACTCAAGTTTAACTCTTAGCGTGGGCAAATTTTGGGTTTTATTTAAATAAAGCCTCGTCTTTAGTTAATAGGCTTATAAGAATTTATTAGTAAGGGTAAGTCAAATGGGCCTGCTGGTCTGATGGATAAGTAGAGTGTTGGTATGAGGGAGGTCTTCGGTTCGAGTCTGAATGGAGGAATAATTTTTGCTGCTAATGCCGTGGGAGTATTTAAATTGGTTTGGGATACTGAGTATTGCAACATATGTGGTTTAGTGAGAGTGAATCAAGAGAATGGGGAGTTACCCAAATATTTTGTTTCCTTTCTGCTGAAATTCTCTAAAAAACCCCATTTCCACCTTCTTTTTGCTTTGAATTTTTGTCGAAAACCCCCACCTTACTGCCGAAATTTTATTGTTTCCCTTTATTCTAACTCTTTTCTTCTTGACCAATAGTAGTAATCTTTGTCGAGATGAACATTAGCTAAGGGGTTCTTCTAGAGATCAGCGTTATTGGTTTTGATTAAGCAATTAACCGAGGAATCATTTCATTCACGTTAAGGTACTGCTCGATGACCTTAATCTAGTTCTCGTGTTACAAAAATGCTGCTTCTTGCTCGAAGGTAAGTTTGGTCGCTCGTTGGATGAGCATTCTATTTTGGCTGGTTTGATTTGATCGTTTAAGGAATTAACTGAGTGTAACGTTATACAATTGTAGGTGCTGGTGATCTCGAGTTTGCGTATCCAGCGAGAACGAACCAGGTGTGTACTTCAATTGCACAAAAAATGAGATTTGGCAAAAGCTGAAAAGTAATCTGCTGACGCCACATGGGTGTGTGGGTAGCCTATGTGGTATGTCATGTGACAGTACACGGCTGTGTGATCGACGAACCAGACCTTATACGTGCGACACGGGCACATGACACGACTGTATGACGGTTGGCGAGGCTATATGCGAGACACGGGCTAGGCCGATTCGGCTATGTGGGCCACACAAGCATGTGAGATTTTAGGCTAGGCTGTATGGATGGGCCGTGTAGGCCACACGGACGTGTAGGACCATACGGGCGGGCCACATACGCGTATGAGCTCATTTTTCTGAAATGAACTATAAGGTTTCACGAGTCGCCCAAGTCGACTGTAACATGTTATAGGATCGGTAAGTACTACTTAAACCTTTGTTTCTATGATCTAAATATATGATGTATGTATTAAGCATGATATTCTGAGCATCAATATCTGACTGATTGGCAATCTGGTTATCTACATTCAAGCATGACATTTATGTATGATGCATTGCATTGAGGTAGGGTTAATGAAGATGAAAGAAGATTCTGTAAGGCTTCTAAAGCCTGTTTTTTGGTAGCTAAGCTACATATTTATGATATGTGTCGTATTTCGGTACAATATGGTCTGTAGGGATGAAAGGGTCAATTTTATCCCCCTATTTGGTGTGTTCGGATGGGTGGGTCGATTTTATCCCCACATGGTGTGTTGGGTTGGACGGAGTTGATGGGCATGGTTGGTGGGCATGGCACTATATATCTGATCTGTTCTGTATTTTGTAACTTTTTGGAACTAAGGGGCCTATTATATATTTGATTTTGCATCTGAGTAGGCTAAGACCCTAACTGATTCTGTAAAGGGCTTAGGCACGAACTGTTTATTTATGATATGTGATCTGTATTCATACTCTCTGCGGGGATTTACACACTGAGTTTGTGAAAACTTACCCCCTTTCTATTTTATCTGTTCAGGTAATCCCTAGTAGTAAACGGATTGGTGTAGCGGAGGACTCGACAATGACCACTGCTACATTTACCTCAGTTTTACGGGTTTTATGCTTTTACTATTTTTAATTTTATTTTTCAGGGATATTTGAGGTAACGTTGGACTTGGGACTATTTTGGTTTTTAATTTTGGATTTTAAACTTTTTAGTTTGGATTTATAAATAGCAACGCAACTAAAGTACGGTTTTTCTTAAATTTAACCAAAATTTTCATAAGTAACACAACTACGAAAAGTATTTATTTTTCAAAAGCTTCTGCGTTAAAGAAATGGTTTTAAGCAAGCTAATTAAATTCACGTTTTCCCGACTTAAACAAAAGATAATAACTGGAACGATTTTTAATATATCAAGGCATTTTCAAAAACACTCTCATGTGACATCGCCAAATTCGACCATAACGTTTAGGCTGGGTTTAGGGTAATACATTTAGTGGTATTAGAGCCAGGTTACAAAGCTCGACTGTGGATTTGGGTTGAAATGGGTTTTAAGGATTGGTTTTAAGAAATGGTTTGTAAATGATTTGAGTTATGTTTTGGAATACGTAAGTGGTACACCGAGCCTCCGGCGTCAATCCGGTAAATTTTTTGAAATTTTATGTGATTTTTCTGAAAATATGATATTCTAAAACTCTATTTAGATTTTTCTGAGAATACTGGTAGTATGCTATGAAACTAGTGTAGGTAGTAAACTCTACTGAAACACTCTAGGTAGTGTAGACTGAAAGCTGTAGTAAACTACGATTTGCGATAACAGACTCTAGAACATTCTGATACTATATTGCATAACATATTTGTTAATAACATATCGGAACTGTAAACTGATTTGCATAAAACTGTTAATACAGATAAATCTAAATTTATGATGAGCACACGTGGTACTCATGGATAGGGTACTAGAGGCCGTGGTAGAGGCTGTAGAGGGGCTTGAACTGAGTCCTTAGCATCTGATACGATTCTAAATCTGGACACTAGCGAGACGCCGGTGTCACCTTTTATAGAGACTGGGCCAGGTTCCCATGATCATGCGGTTGGGGATGACGCACTGTCCCAAGCCATGTTACAGAGATTAGAAAGGGTCGCTGGGCCCAACACTGGATTTGGGGGTCGTGGGTCAGTTATAGAACGACTACGGTCCAATGGGGCCGAATTATTCAGGAGTGTCGCTGGAGTCGCCCTAACAAGGCTGAGTACTAGATGGAGGCCACGGAGAGAATAATGGATGACTTCGATTTCTCTGCTGAGCAAAAGCTTAAGGGGGCTATTTCATTGCTTTGCAATGAGGCATACCAATGGTGGCCCACAGTTAAGGAGGGCATTTAGCCCTAGTGGTTAACGTGGGATCTATTTAAGACGGCCTTCTAGAGTAAATATGTGGGGGCTAGTTACATTTATGCTAGGAGACGTGAGTTTCTTAATCTTACTCAAGGGGATCTTTCTGTGGCTGAGTATGAGGCTGAGCCATTATGCGCAAGCCATGGTGGCAACCAAGTATGAGCGCTGTGTCCGGTTTGGGGATGGTGTCCGAGACAATTTGCGAGTTCTGATAGCTCCGTAAAAGGAGCGTGATTTCTCAACTCTGGTTGAAAAAGCGAAGATTGCCGAGGATGTGAAGCGCACTGAGCGCAAGAACTGAGAGAAAAAGAAGGCTAAGAGGGATCCAGAGCCTTCGAATTTTGGGATGAGGCCTAAAAAAAAGGCCAAGTCTGATGGGCCCGTGAGAGTTGGGCCTACTGTTGCACCTACTGGGATGGCGATTTGTCAGCACTGTAATAGGCGTCATCCGGGTGAGTGTTGGAGAGCTATTGGGGCTTGTCTTAGATGCGAGTCTACTAAGCATCTTTCTAAGGACTATCCGTTGAGAGTTAATCAGATGCAAGCTCTGGTTAATGAGACTACACAGCCATCGAGAGTAATTCAGTAGCCACCTAGGGGTCGAGGACAGGCCAGGGGTGGTAATGGCATAGACGATGGCAGAGAGCACTGGGCAGAGGTGCTGGATTGACTAAGGTGAGGCAACCTGTATTGGTTTATGTTGCACATTATCGTGAGAACCGAAATGCTCTGGATGTCATCACAAGTACGTTTTTCATTCTTAATGTACCTTATTTTGCACTGAGAGACACAGGCTCTACACATTCATATGTAGCTAATATTGTGTCTGAGACATTGGGGATTTCGATCGAGATTACTGATAGTGAGGTAACTGTGGTGAGTCCATTAGGGCAGTCTGTTCGAGTAAATAAGTTGTATAAAGATGTACCGTTAGAGGTCTGAGGGACTGTATTTCTGGCTGATCTAATGGAGCTTCTATTCGGAGAGTTTGATTTGATATTGGGTATAGACTAGTTAGTCAAACATCGAGTGAGTCTGGACAATGCTACAAAAAGGGTTGTTCTGTGAACTGATGAGGATAATGAGATAGTCATGATTGGGAAACAACGTGATTATTTGACTAATGTAATCTCGGCTTTGGTAGTAGAAAAGTTAGTAAGGAAAGGGTGTGAGGCATTCTTGGCCTACATCAGTGTTTGAGATTCTGTGGATTCTTTGGTTAAGGACATCCGAACCGTGAGGGACTTCCTAGATGTTTTCCAGAGGAACTACTGGGTTTACCTCTAAGCCAAAAGGTAGAGTTTGGGATCGATTTGATTCCTACTACAGCTCCGATGTCTATTGCCCCTTACTGAATGGCACCGAAGGAGCTTACAGAACTTAAGGCACAGATTCCGGAGTTGCTAGATCATGGGTTCATTCGTCCCAGTGTGTCTCTATAGGGAGCACCTGTTTTATTTGTGACGAAGAAGGATGGGACGATAAGGATGTGTATCGACTACCGTTAGTTGAACAAGTTGACGATTAAGAATAGATATCCACTTTCGAGGATAGATGATTTATTTGACCAGTTTAGAGGGGCTACAATGTTATCTAAGATCAATCTACAATTGTATTATCATCAGTTGAGAGTAAAGGAAGCTGGTATGCATAAGATGGCATTTAGGACTCATTACAGACATTAAGAGTTCCTAGTTATGCCTTTTGGGTTAACTATTGCACCAGCAACATTCATGGATTTGATGAACCCTGTGTTTCAGCCTTATCTGGACAAATTCTTGGTAGTGCTCATCGACGACATTCTGGTATATTCTAAGTCTGAGAATGATGATGAGTATCTCAGAGTAGTTCTACAGACTTTTCGTGAGAAACAGTTATATGTGAAGTTTAGTAAATGCGAGTCCTGGCTTCTAGAGGTAACCTTTTTAGGACATGTAGTGTCTATTGGGGGATTCATATCGATCCTTATAAGATTAAGGTTGTGTTGGATTGGAAACAGTCGAAGAATATGTCTGAGATTTGTAGCTTTCTGGGGTTGGCAGGATATTATCGACGTTTTGTAGAAGGGTTCTTCGTGATCGCAGCTCCGTTGACTAAGCTTCTGCGTAAGGGAGTCCTTTTCATTTGGATTGATGCACAGTAGGAGAGCTTTGAGAAGCTTAAGACCGTTTTGACTCAGGCTCTTGTTCTGATCCAGCCTGATCCTGGTAAGGACTTCGTGGTATACAGTGATGCATCACATGTAGGTTTGGGTTGTGTTTTGATGCAAGATGGTAAAATGGTTTCTTATGTGTCTCGTCAGCTCAAGACGCATGAGGCTAATTATCCGACGCATGATTTGGAGTTGGCAACGGTAGTCTTTGCTCTAAGAATCTAGAGGCACTATTTGTACGGTGAGAAGTGTATCATCTATACTGATCGCAAAAGCCTCAAATATCTTCCCACTCAGAAGGAACTAAGCTTTAGGCAGTGTAGATGGGTTGAACTGCTTAAGGATTATGACTGCAGCATCGAGTATCATCCTGGTAGGGCTAATGTGGTGGCTGATGTGTTAAGCCATAGGGCTATAACCGATTTAAGGGCATGTTTGCTTGACCTAGTTTATTTGACGATGGAAGTCTATTAGTAGAGCTACAAGTGAAACCGACATGGATTGAGCAGATTAGAGATAAACAGAAGGGGGATAAGTTTCTTGAGTTGCATTTTTATCAAGTTGAGACTGGGGTTTCTTTGGATTTTGGAATTAATGATGATGGGGTATTGTGTTTCCAAGGTTGGATCTGTGTACCGAATGATGAAGGCTTGAGATTGTCGATTTTGAGGGAGGCGCATAGTAGCTTTATGCTATGCATCCTAGCGGGAACAAAATGTACCGAGATCTGCGAGAGTTGTATTGGTGGCTAGGGTTGAAACGTGAGGTTACCCACTTCATTGCTCACTGTTTGACTTGTCAGTAGGTTAAGGCTGAGCATCAGTTACCTTTATAGCTGCTGCAACCAGTTAAGATACCGATGTGGAAATAGGAGCGAGTAACGATGGACTTCATTAGTGGGTTGCCTCTAACACTAACTAAAAAGGATTCTATTTGGGTCATCATGGATCGATTAACCAAGTCTGCACACTTCATTCTGGTTAGGACAGACTTCTCCTTACAAAAGTTGGCTAAGCTCTACATCTCTGAGATAGTGAGGCTACATGGGGTACCTGTCTTGATCATCTCCGATAGGGATCCTCGATTCACATCACGGTTTTGGCAGAAGCTTCACGAGGTTTTGGGTTCGAGATTAGACTTCAGCACTGCTTTTCATCCTCAGATAGATGGTCAGTCAGAGAGGGTGATTCAAATGCTGGAGGACATGTTGAAGGGCTATGTCATAGATTTTTAAGGTAGTTGGCAAGAGTACTTGCCTTTAGTAGATTTCACTTACAATAATAACCATCAGTCTAGTATACAGATGGCATCGTACGAGGCACTGTTTGGTCATAAGTGTCATACTCCCCTGTGCTGAAATGAGTTGGGTGAGCGATGTATTCTGGGTCCGGAATTGGCTACTAATACTGAGGACAAGGTCCGTTTGATACAAGATCGGCCGAAAGCGGCTTCTAATAGACAGAAGTCCTATGCTGATTTGAAGAGAAAGGACATCGAGTATTCTGTGGGGGGCTTGGTTTTCCTTAAGGTTTCGCCATGGAAAAAGGTATTGAGGTTCGGCCGCAAGGGCAAGCTGAGCCCTCGGTTTACTAAGTCGTACTAGATTCTGAAGTAAGTGGGGCTAGTCGCATATTAGTTGGAGCTACCTCCGGAATTAGATCGCATACATGATGTGTTCCACATCTTGATGTTGAGACGCTACCGCTCTAATCCTACACACATTGTTTTGGTAGAGGAAATTAAGGTTAGGCCAGATCAAATATTTGAGGAAGAGTCGATTCAGATGCTAGATCAAGACGTTAAGGTTCTGCGTACGAAGTCTATCCCCTTAATGAAGGTGCTGTAGCGGAATCATAGCACTGAGTAGGCTACTTGGGAGCCAGAAGATTTGATGCGTCAATCGTATCCTCACTTTTTCTGATCAGGTAAAATTTCGAGGTCAAAATTTTCTTTTAAGGGGTAGAGTTGTAACACTCCAATTTCCTGAATTCTGGCTTTTGTGAATTTGTAGCATAAAGATGTCTATATGCGTTTCTGGAATTAATTTGACACAAATACCTATCTGCTTCAGTGGTTATGTGTTCTGGGTGTGTGTGTGTGTGTGAGGTCCCAAGTTCAAATAAAACTTCATCTTTGGTTAATAGGCATATAAAAATTTATTAGTAAGGATAAATCAGAATGGGTCTGCTGGTCTAGTGAATAAGTGGAGTGTTAGTATAAGGGAGGTCTTAGGTTCAAGTCTGAACGGAGGCATTATTTTTGCTGCTAATGCCGTGGAAGTATTTGAGTTGGTTTGAGATACTGAGAAGTTCCAACAGATGTGGTTTAGTGGGAGTGAATCAGAGGAATGGGGAGTTACCCAAATATTCTGTTTTTTCTCTACCAAAATTCTCTGAAAAAACCCCTTTCCACCTTCTATTTGCTTTGAATTTTTGCCGAAAACCCCCACCTTACTATCGAAATTTTATTGTTTCCCTTTATTCTGACTCTTTGCTTCTTGATCATTAGTAGTAATCTTTGTCGAGACGAACATTAGGTAAGTGGTTCTTCTGAAGTTTAGTGTTATTAGTTTTGATTAAGCGATTAACTAAGGAATCATTTCATTCACGTTTAGGTACTACTCGAAGACCTTAATCGGGTTTTCGTGCTACAAAAACGCTGCTTCTTGCTCGAAGGTAAGTTTGGTCGCTCGTAGGATGAGCATTCTTTTTGGTTGGTTTGATCCGTTTAAGGAATTAACTGAGTGTAACGTTATACAATTTTAGGTGTTGGTGATCTCGAGTTTGCATATCCAGCAAAAATGAACCAGGTATGTACTCTAATTGCACAGAAAAATAGATTTGGCAAAAGTTAAAAAGTAATCTATCGACGCCACACAGGCGTGTGGGTCGCCAGTGTGGTAGGCCGTGTGGCAGTACACGGCTATGTGATTGATAAACCGTAATTGTAACATATTTTTAACCCATGCTTGGCATATTTTTGGATGATTTTCCTTACAATTCAATGAATTTGATGCTCCTAATCCTTTAATTTCATGTTTTATACTTCGGTGGGCATTGAAAAGTGAAAAGAGCAAGAAACAGGCCAAAAATGGACAAAATGGGCCAAAATCAGTGTTTTACACGGCCAAAGCACTTCCAAACAGGTTATCCACATGCCCGTGTGAGACACATAGGCAAGCCACACACCCGTGTGTCACGGCTGTGTCGACAATTAATCAAGTCAGTATTGCACACGGCCTAGGCACCTTCACATGGGCTGACCATACGCCCGAGCCTCTGCCAAGCCCTATTTCAGTTCTACTCAGAAAAGGCTAAATTTTAGGTCTTTTGGACATTCCAAAGTCTATAAAAACACACTAGGAGAGGAATTAAGGGGACACACAGAGTAGAAATTAAGGAATTACTCGAAGAACACTGATTGATCCATCTCAGAAGTAGGATCTCCATCAACGCTAAAGATCTCACTTTAATTTCCTTCAGGGGTTTTTGGGTTTTCTTTATGTTTTGTTGTTTTCCCAATCTTGAGATGTTTTCTTTTACAATTATGAACTAAATCTCCTAAATACCTGAGGGGGATGAAACCTAAGGCGGATCTTGTTATTATTTTCTGAATTATATGATAAATCCTTGATTTGTTCTTAATTGTGTTAGTAATTCTTGTGTTAATATTTCAGGATATTAATTCAAGTCGAATGTGCTTATTCAGTGGAGCAAAAGTCCCTGTCTAAGAGTAGATCTAACATAATTAAGCGGAGTTGATTGCAATCCTAGATATAGGACGACGAAAATCTACCGGATTAGAGTCAAATCTAATAGGGAAATCCATAGATCGAGTTAATGCAACGCTAGGGGTTTTAATTAGAAAGAAATTTCAATTAATCAACCTAGGGTTAGTTGTTCTTAGTCTTGAAAGAGATATTAACATAAGTTGGGGATTTCTACGGATCAAGTCAAGTAAATAAATCATCTAGTTCAGAGTCGTATAATAAGTGAAGTCTAGGTGGATTTTTCCTTGGGTATTGTCGTAATCAATTGGTTTTCCAAAAAGTATTTTCCCCAATTCATTTTTTGTCGCGTTCTTAGTTTAGTTTAGTTAGTTTAAATTAAATCCCCTTTATTTTCAGGCTAGATAATAAAAAGAAAGATAATACTAGTACTTTTAGTCCTTGTGGGTTCGACATCCCAGTCTTGCCATAAGCTATACTACTGTTCGATAGGTGCGCTTGCCTTTATCGTGATAATAGTTTAGTTCTACAGGTACAATCTCATAAATCATCACATCAAGTTTTTGGCGTCGTTGCCGGGGACTAAGATATTAGGAACACTCGAATTTTATTTCTTTAGCCATTTTTACTTTTATTGCAATTCACTTTTTGTTTTTATTTTAAGTTTTATTTACTAAATCTTTCTTTTTATTTTTCCCTGCCAGGTGTCTTCAGTTTATGACTAGAAGGAATTCGTCAGAAACTCTATTATTCGATAGTGAGATAGAAGGATCAGCTCGCAGAAACTGAAGAGAAATAAGGTGAAGTCTACTATAGATAGAGGAAGAGCAAGAGGATGTGACTAACACTACCGAAGAGATGGAGGAAAATCATAATAATCCACTACCTCCTATTGTAGCAGCACCTCCTGTGAATCAGAGTCCTGCTCCTCGTACTATGTATGATTATGCTAAGCCTAATTTAGCTGGTACTGAATCGAGTATTGTTAGACCTGTTGTTGCTGCAAATAATTTTAAACTGAAACCTAACACTATACAGATGATACAACAGTTTGTTCAATTTGATGGTTTGAAGGACGAGGACCCTAATACACATTTAGCGAACTTTCTGGAATTTTGCGATATGTTTAAAATAAATGGTGTTTCTAATGACGCCATTCGACTTCGGTTGTTTCCCTTTTCTTTGAGGAATAAGGCTAAATAGTGATTGAGCTTTCTACCACGAGGGTCCATCACTACTTGGAAACAAATGGCGGAAAAATTTTTACTTAAATATTTTTCGTTCGCTAAAACGGCAAAGTTGAGGAATGACATCTCTTCTTTTGTACAGATGGATCTAGAAACTCTTTATGAAGCATGGGAGAGATACAAGGATTTGTTGAGAAGATCCCTCACCATGGGTTACCTTTATGGCTACAGGTTTAAACTTTTCATAATGGTTTGAACCCTTCAATGAGGTAAATGATCGATGCAGCTGCCGGTGGAACAATAAATAACAAAACACCTGAAGAGGCATATGAGTTTATAGAGGAGATGTCACTAAATAACTATCAGTGGCAAGTCATGAGGACAAATCCAACAAAAGCCACCAGTGTTTTTAATGTTGACATGGTCATGATGCTATTAAATTAGGTAGAACTTTTGAATAAAAAGATTGACGGTTTAGTTGGTTCTATGCAGGTACATCTAGTGATGAGGTGTGATTCAATTGGAGGAGGGATACACAATACAGAGTATCAATCCTTCAACCCTAGCACTGAGGAAGAGCAAGTCAACTATATTGGTAACAATTCTAGACCTCAAAATAATCTATATAGTAACACTTACAATGCAGGTTGGAGGAACCATCCCAATCTCTCATGGGGTGGTCAAGGAAACCAAAGGCAACAACCCCCTCCAGGCTTTCAACAACCTTACCAACAACAGAAAAAGCTGAACCTTGAGGAGATGCTCACAAAATTCATATCGGTGTTAGAAACTTGCTTTTAGAATACCGAAACAGCACTTAAAAATCAACAAGCGTCGATCCAAAGGCTCAAAACTCAAATAGGACAACTTGCTAAGCTGATCTCTGAATGACCACAAGGTAACTTACCAAGTAACACAGAAACTAAACCAAGGGAGCAACTACATGCTATCACTGTGCTCAATGAAGGAGGGTTAGACGAACCAGAATCGAGGCAAGAAGATGTGGTAAGTAAATGTAAGGTTAAGGTAAGCCATAGAGAACCAGTAGTTAAAGAGTATAAGCCTCGTGTACCATACCCAAATGCGACAAGGAAAGACTACACAGATGAACAATTTGGTAAAGTCCTTAACCACTTAAAAAATTACATATTAACTTACCATTTATTGAAGCTCTTTCACAGATGCCAAACGCAGTTAAATTTTTAAAGGAGCTTTTAGCAAATAAATAGAAGTTGGATGAGTAGTCGCATGTGAAGAATGCAGATTGCTCGGCCATTTTCCAAAACAAACTACCTAGCAAATTAAAAGATCCAGGGAGTTTTACAATTCCTTGTTTAATTGGTAGTTTAACTGTTGATAATGCATTAGCTGATTTAGGGGCTAGTATAAATGTAATGCCTTATAAAATGTTTAGACAGCTAGGTCTTGGGAAACCAAAACAAACTAGGATGAGTATACAATTGGCAAATAAAACCATTAGATTTCCTAGGGGTATAATTGAAGATGTTCTCATTAAAATTGATAAATTTATATTCCTAGTAGATTTTGTTGTTCTAGACATGGATGAAGATAGCGATGTGCCCTTAATTTTAGGACGACCCTTTTTAGCAACTGCTAGGACTATTTTTAATGTGGGCACAAGTGAACTCACACTTCGTGTAGGCAATGACACGATTACTCTTCAAGCTTGTGATTCTGTTAGAATATCTAATGATAGAGATGATATTACAAGTTCTTTTAATGAGAGTAACCTTACTATTCAACCTTCTTTGCAGGACATTCCTTGCAAAAGCACAAATGAGCCACGTTCAAGTCTATGCGACAATAAGGGAGCAATCCATGAAGAGCGAATGCTACAGATTGATGAACTAGACGAATGGCAAACCTATAGCAAAGAGGAACCTAGGATACGCCACGCAGAACTAACGCAATACCATGACAAACCTACCACTAAACTGAATCAATTTAAGGTTGGGGATCAGGTAATATTAGACAAAACAGACCCTAGAGTTGTTACTCAGAGCCTAATATGAGCGATGCACTTCTCTTCATGGTATTAAATGTCTTTCCTTATGGAAAAGTCGAGGTAACACATTCTAAATTTAGCACTTTCAAGGTAAATAGTACTCAACTCAAACTTATGTTGATGGAATTGATAGCAAAAAAGAGGAGTTTCAACTCCTCAAACCATCGTGACCACGTGAAAGGAGGGCCAGTCAAGCTTAGACTATAAATAAGCGCTTCTCGGAGGCAACCCGAGCACTAACATCATTAACAAACTTATTTTTATTTAGTTTTCATGTTTTTCTTGCAGGTTTTCAAGCCACACAGCTTGGACACACGGGCGTGTCCTTGGCCGTGTGGAAACAGGGACAAAAATCCCAAATAAGAACGTTGCACACAGCTTGCGATAAATCCGCACGGTCGTGCGACATGGTCGTGTGGATCACACAGCCTGGACACACGGGCGTGTCCTAGGCCGTGTGAAACCTGGAGCTGAATTTCCAAATTTTTTAAACAAGTCAGGGACGAACACGGGTAAGGCACACGGCCGTGTGCGAGACACGACCGAGCAACACGGGCGTGCGGTATGTAACATTTGAATGGTGAGCAGTACACGGGCGTAGGAGAAGCGAACAAAGCACCACACGGCCATGCGATATGACCGTATGGGAGACACGGCCTGGACACACGGGTGTGTCCACAGGCCATGTGAGATCCTAACCCCTCTGCTCTATAAACACGGGCTAACCCTGAGCCACACGGGTATGTGACACGGCCGTATGGCCCAACACAGGCCGTTACACAACCATGTCCCTTTTTGAACCCTCTCAAACCCTTTCCTCTTCTCTTTTGTCTTCTTCCCCAACTCACAAAAACCCTAGCCACTGCAGCCCCCTCCTCCACTCCAACCACCATCCGCTCCACCCTTTGCACATTCGACCACAAACCCCCTCTTCTCTCACTCCCTCACACACACACACACTCTCTTCCCTATCCTCTCTTTCTAAAAAACCCATACCCACAGTTCCCGCTCCTTTGCACCCACGACGCACATCTAGCCCGAACTAGCACTGCCCGGCCACTACCGACTCACCCCCACCACCGAGTCGCCCACCTACCCATTCTGTTGCTCATTGACTGACATATCCGAGTGACTTACTTGCTTTAAATAGTAGTACTTTGAACGATTCGATAGCATCGATGCCACACTTCGACAGATTTGCCACCACCTACACATTTCTCTTTCGGAACCGTCGACCCACGAGGCATTTGATGACGAGGACCTTTGAGTCAATTTATTTTTATTTTTATTATTTTATTTTTATTTTTCTTTATTTCTTATGTTTTTTCCCTTTTCCTTTTAAAGACTTATTATTTCTATTTTGAACTTTGTCTATTCTTATGATTCTTATCGAGTAATACTTTAATTCTATCCACAGTTGTGTTTATTTTCTTACATAGCTCAGAATCATGCACTTCAAGTAGCACCTAAAATTCCGCTTTCACTATTCCAAGGATTTCATCCAAAATTTAGGAAGTTTCACTTCTATCCCTACCTTATGATATTACACTTATAATCTTATGATCTATCTTTGTACATTGAGGACAATGTACATCTTAAGTGTGGGGAGGCTATTAATTTTATTATCAAGAAATTCCTGAATCTTGTTTATTCTCAAGTAACTTTCTCCTATTACTATTAAAAGAAATTCTAATTGATCTATGATTTTTATTGATGTGTTTTGGATTAAATCATAGGTATTTGTGCATTGATTGTTTAAACTTTAAGACATTAGAGAATCAAGCATGATAAGTTGAGTTTTTGAGAATGAAAATTTGCTAGATTATTTCTCCCAAATTTAGGTATTATCTTGAAATTTAAAATTTACAGGATTGACATCAAAAGCCATAATTTTTGTGAGATTTTGAGCCTTTAGAATATTTATTCTTTCTTAATCACTTTTATTGTTGCTTATGAGTGTGTCAATATTAATTTGTTATTCTAGAACTTGCTTCAATTATACGTGTCGAGACCACACCATTGAGTTGATATACCAAGATGATAAAGGCACCTAGGTTTTAACCCACTCACTCCATAAAAACCTACCTTCATAATTAACCCTTAGTGAACCCCCTTGAACCTAACAAACATTGTATTAATTTACCCTCAATATTAACCCATAAGCCTATTTTTGATTCCTTGAGAATTTCCCTCATTTAATTTGATCTCCATTTTTGTCGAGATTTGATTTGAATAAGTTGCCTAACTATTTTCTTATATTCAGTTAGTAAAGCTTCATACATGATTTACTAAAAAAACATATACAAAATTATTTTAGTTCTTAATTTGCCATTGAGTATATTATTATGAAATTCTAGTGCGCTTAATCTTAAACAGTGTAATTCATAAGCAAAAGCTCAAGTTTATGATTATTTATTCAGTGATGTAAATTCTCAGTTTTCGTTTTCTTCTAGTTAGGTAATTTTTCAGTTCAATCTCGATTCTAACCTCTTTTTTTAGCTTGTGTCTACACCCCTAACCAAAGCCCCATTACAACCCATCAAAGACCTTTTGATTGGTGTATCATCTCAATTTATAGTGGTGGAGATTTGATTCTCATGCAAGCCTGTGGTAATAACTTTTCATGTTGACTATTGAGTGCTTATTTTTAAACCCTTAAACACCTTAAGTGATTTGAGTGAATCTTTAGTAAGGATGTTAACTCTGTGTAATATTGAATTAAAGGTAATTACTTAGATAAGAGGAGATACCTATGTTTTTAGGATAAAATACTCAACTTGGATTGTTTGAAACTTTGATGTTCTTTTAGTTGAATTCTCAATACATGATTACTTGTAGATTATTTCGAGATTTATTTATAAGAATTATAATTTGAGATGAATTAATTTTAATTGTGAGTTGAGGATTTTGCTTAAGGACAAGTAATTGCTTAAGTGTGGGGGTATTTGATAAACCATAATTGTAACATATTTTTAACCCATGCTTGGCATATTTTTGGATGATTTTCCTTACAATTCAATGAATTTGATGCTCCTAATCCTTTAATTTCATATTTTATACTTAGGTGAGCATTGGAAAGTGAAAAGGCAAGAAACGGGCCAAAAATGGACAAAATGGGCCAAAATCAGTGTTCCACACGGCCAAAGCACTTCTACACGGGTTATCCACACACCCGTGTGTCATGGCCGTGTCGAAAAGTAATCAAATAAGTATTGCACACAACCTAGGCACTTTCACATGGGCTTACCACACGCTCGTGCCCCTGTCGAGCCCTATTTCGGTTCTACTTGGAAAAGGCTAAATTTTAGGTATTTTGGACATTCCAAAGTCTATAAAAACACCCTAGGAGAGGAATTAAGGGGACACACAGAGTAGAAAGCAAGGAATTACTCGAAGAACACCGATTGATCCATCTCAGAAGCAGGATCTCCATCAAGGCTAAAGATCTCCCTTCAATTTCCTTCAGGGGTTTTTAGGTTTTCTTTATATTTTGTTGTTTTCCCAATCTTGAGATGTTTTCTTTTACAATTATGAACTAAATCTCCTAAATACCTGAGGGGGATGAAACCTAAGGCGGATCTTGTTATTATTTTCTGAATTATATGATAAATACATGATTTGTTCTTAATTGTATTATTAATTCTTGTGTTAATATTTTAGGATATTAATTTAAGTCGAATGTGCTTATTCAATGGAATAAAAGTCCCTGTCTAAGAGTAGATCCAACATAATTAAGCGGAGTTGATTGCAATCCTAGAGATAGGATGACGAAAATCTACCGGATCAGAGTCAAATCTAATAGGGAAATCCATAGGTCGAGTTAATGCAATTCTAGGGGTTTTGATTAGAAAGAAATTTCAATTAATCAACCTAGGGTTAGTTGTTCTTAGTCTTGAAAGAGATATTAACATAAGTTGAGGATTTCTACGAATCAAGTCAAGTGAATAGATCATCTAGTTTAGAGTCGTATAATAAGTGAAGTCTAGGTGGATTCTTCTTTGGGTATTATTGTAATCAATCGGTTTTCCAAAAAGTATTTTCCTCAATTCATTCTTTATCACGTTCTTAGTTTAGTTTAGTTAGTTTAAATTAAATCCCCTTTATTTTCAGGCTAGATAATAAAAAGAAAGTTAATACTAGTACTTTTAGTCCTTGTGGGTTCGACATCCTAGTCTTGCTATAAGCTATACTACTGTGCAATAGGTGTGATTGCCTTTATCATGATAATAGTTTAGTTCTACAGGTACGATCTCATAAATCATCATATAAGTGATCGACAAACCAGGTCATGCGTGCGCGATACGGGCGCATGACATAGTCGTGTGACGGTTGGTGAAGCCGTATGTGAGACACCGGTTCGGCTGATTGGGTCATGTAGGCCACACGGGTGTGTGGCCCGTATGGACCCACATGGACGTGTGGGATTTTGGGCTAGGCCATGTGATCCACATGGCTAAGGCCAATTTGGGCCGTTTGGGCCACACAGGCGAGCCACATGGGCGTGTGAGCCTATTTTTCTAAAATGAACTGTAAGGTTACACGGGTCGCTCAAGTCGACTGTGACCTATTATAGGGTCGGTAAGCACTACTTAGACCTTTGTTTCTGTGATCTGAATATATGATGTATGTATTAAGCATGATATTCTGAGCATGTGTATCTGACTGATTGGTAATCTGATTATCTACATTCAAGCATGACATTTATGTATGATGCATTGCATTGAGATGGGATTGATGAAGATGAATGAAGATTTTATAAGGCTTCTAAAGCCAGTTTTCTGGCAGCTAAACTGCATATTTACGATATGTGCCACATTTCGGTACTATGTGGTGTATAGGGATGGAGGGGTCGATTTTATCCCTTTATTTGGTGTGTTAGGATGGATGGGTCGATTTTATCCCCACATGGTGTGTTGGGTTGGACGAAGTTGGTGTGGAGGGTTAGTAGGCATGGCACTGTATATCTGATCTGTTCTGTATTCTGTAACTGATTGGGCCTAAGGGCCCTATTATATATTTGATTCTGCATCTGAGTGGGCTAAGGCCCTAACTGATTCTGTAAAGGGTTTCGGCCCGGACTGTTTATTTATGATATGTGTTCTGTATGCATGCTCTCTACGGGGATTTACATATTAAGTTTGTGAAAACTCACCCCCTTTCTGTTTTATCTGTTCAGGTAATCCCCAGCAGTAGACAGATCGGTACAGTGGAGGACTTGATAGTGACCACTGCTACATTTACCTCAGTTTTACGGGTTTTATGATTTTACTATTTTTAATTTTATTTTTCGGGGATATTTGATGTAACGTTGGACCTGGGACTATTTTGGTTTTTAATTTGAGATTTTAAACTGCTTAATTTGGATTTATAAATTGCAATGCAACTATAACTAAAATATTATTTTCCTTAAATTGAACCAAAATTTTCATAAGTAACACGATTACGAAAAGTATTTATTTTTTTAAAAGCTTCGTTGTTAAAGAAATGGTTTTAAGCAAGCTGATTAAATTCACGTTTTCTCGACTTAAAAAAAGATAATAACTGGAACGATTTTTAATATATCGAGGCATTTTCAAAAACACTCTCATGTGACATCGCCAGATTCGGCCATAACGTCTAAGCCGTGTTTGGGGTGTTACAGCATGCTTATCATATATACGCGTGAACAAACTTTGCTGTCAATTTAAATATCATCATGCTATCACAGAAAAACATAAAATTAAATGACTGACCAACCAAAGTTTCCATGATTCCGTCCTAGAAAATAAAAAAAAAAAAACAAAATGACAATTATTACCCCATAACATACTTTGGGTCTTTTTGGTAAAAGCCAAATATCCTTATTTTTTATGTTTTTCCTCAAAACCACAAATGACACGAAAAGCACCAAGGGATCTACTGTCGAACTTCTATCACCACCACGGACTTCCGCTATTACCACGGTTGATGTCGTCCTCTTTGACCATCGTCGACCATTACCGAGCCATCATCGATCACTACTGTCGACCACCATTACTGGACCACGAACATCCTTCATCTCTGAACAACCGTCAGTTTTTTCCAATTGGCTGGGTCAAGTTTGCGTTGTCTCAATCAGTCTTTGATGAGTCTCAATTCTCCAAGATTCGTTAAAAGATTCAGTTGCATAATACTTATGTCTGTTTTCAACTCACATGAATTATTTTAAAAGAATAAATAAAATAATTCTTAAATGGAGATGATATTCCACGATCTAATTATATATCTCAAAAAATTATTAAAATAATAATTACAACCACTTTAATTTCTAGGAATCACAACTTTGGCAAAATTACTTTATCATATAAATAATAAAATATATTCAATCACATATATAATTCAAAATATGCTTATAATTATAAGAATGTCACATCTGTATAAAAAAATTTAACCAACCAAACATGGTTGTATGAATTGCATATGGAATGAAAGTTTTTTTTTTTTTTTACTTGGGTAGTCAATTTTTTATTTAGTTAATATATGAATATGAAATTACATGTTTTGAGTGTACTTTGGTATGTTAAATGTGTTGGCATAGTTTGGTCATTGTTAGTATGTTTTGGATGCACTTAGAAGCATGTTTGCATGACTTAGAAGCTTATTCTTCTTCTGTTCTAGGCATGTCTTGAGATAGGACAAACATTTATGGGCTTAAGTCTCGAGATTTTTCTTGAGACAAGGCACCAAGTCTCAAGTAGTTCCAGAGCAGACAAGTCTCGAGATATGATCTTAGAATCTCGAGTCATGTTACTATGTATCGATACATTGGACCCAAGTAACGTGACATGACTCCCTAATTTTGTATTTTGGACTTCCTTTTTCATTTTAAGGCTTGTTTGAACTTTTTTATTCTTTTTCTTTTTGCAACGGTTAGTGGAAGTTTGAAAAGATTAATTGTTTATTTATAACATGTGCTTAACTATGGCTTGATTGTATATTTGATCAATTAGGTCACCAAGGTGACCAATGTGATGCTCATTATTTGGCCAAATTCTAAATCGGGTAAGAGGTGTTACAGGTTTTCATAAGGGTCACTATAAGGATTGTAATGGCGTGCATTTGGTTGAGGTTGACTACTTTGACCATCCTAAAAGCCTTGTGTAATAAGGTTGCTAACAATATCTCTGCTTTTAGGGTTATTCTTATCGGGAACTTTCATGTCAGTCCATATTTATCATATTAATTATTTAAGAAATAGAACGTATAAAGAGGACAACGACTCACACAGTAGAGAGATTTTTTATGCATTGACGAAGGGCATGGTAGTTATAGTTGGGCATGAGTACTAGTTTTGAACACCTGTCTATAGGTCTAGGTAACATGATGGGTTTCTCATTAGGCCGATGATGTCTCGTTACTATATCAGCGATGTGAATTAATGGGGTTAAAGTATAGAGTATGTGAGTGACGAATAAGAACAATTCTCGGACAAAAATTGTTAGTCAGCGAAGTGATCGGATCTAATGTACATATACAACTAGTGACAAAAAATTTCTCTTTTTTTTTAAAAAAAAAAATTAAATTTGGTGATTATATTGAAATTACTTATTAAAAAATAACTATTCGCTTCTGTCGAGGTGACGAAAGTTTTCCTCCAAAACAATGGGCATGGACTTTAGTGGTTTACTACTTCAGCTTCGATGGCTACAGGTCTAAGGCTTTTCAACGACTGCATTAATATCGTCAATGGCTTCATAGCGGCCCCCTCGTAATCAGTGTTTTGTTCCTATATTTCATTATAAAGTTTTGTTACCTTAATATTCATTAATATTATCAACGGCACCAGTCTACGCCTTCATATACAGTTACACACTTTACACATCCTTCACATTCACATGCCATGACTACATTTCTTTTTATCTTATTATTATATAACTGTGTTATATCCAAAATTATATGCTACTTTTTCCCTTTGTTTTACTAATTTTTCCAAGGGTCATGGTAGCCTAGTATTAATTTGTAGGGGAAATTTATGTGCATGAATTTTTTTGTAGCAAGCAATGTGATTGGCACTATGGTTAGGTCAGAAAAATGAATAAAGATAATAATTGTGAATGACTGTTTCAATTTACCCACTATAGCTATTATCGTCGAGTCATTCTGATATAGACGGGCCAGAATTTATATTTAAATTAATAATATAAATATGAATTTTAATATTGGAAAAAAATGGAGCGATTGGTTGTGTTAGGCTTGATCTGAGTCTAGAAATAAATTTCTTTTTTTTTTCTTGGTAATTTAATTGTACCGAAAAAATCAACTAAAATATAAAAATACGAGGTTTATTAGAAAATTACATAGAACCAACATTTATAACTGATGGACCTCACATGATTTGTAAATTATTATGATTAGAAAACTAATTATGGTCTGGTTCGTAGGGGTAAATTATGCTACCTACTGCCTCACTTATGGACAGCTTAATTTGGAATTTTTCGTTACCTTTCACCATAAATTTATTTTAAAAAATATTTTAATTGTCGAATAAGTCATTCAAGTAACTTGAAAAAGTTAAGATGGAATCTAGAATGGAACTCAAATTTTGTATCTTTTAAAATGGACGTGGTTCGATCAAGACAACTATGCTACATTTAATGTCTAAGGGAAAAATAAAAATAAAAAGAAGACGAGATGGTTTTAACCTTCCCACACAACTTGATCTTTCCCCCACTATCAATTAACAGCTGTAACCACTATAAAGGAGTTGTTGAGAAATTTATTGCATTAAAGCATTCAAATAATCCCCTTTTTTAATTTAAAAAAATCCGAGAATTATAATTATTTTTTTGAAAAAAAAAAGAAATATTAAGTTTAATGATGTAAAAAGCCCTCAAAATTTTTTCAAAAATAGCAATTAAGCCTCTGTTTTTTTTTCACTCAATTGCATACTTGAACTGTCAAAATGCATAAAAAAAACTCTCAAACTTTTAAAAGAAAAACAATTAAGCTCTTACTTTTTTTTACACTCAATTTGATATTTTAACGGTTGACAGTTAAAGTTAATTGCCCTTACTTTTTTTTAGTTAAAGTCACTTCGTAACACAAATACAGCATCACATGCGGTAAAAGATATAAAAAATAAAAATCAATAAAAGTTAAAAAATTATAAAAATTATTAAATTTTAATAAAAATATATAAAGTATTAAAAATTAAAAAAATCGTAAAAAAAATAAAAATTTTAAAATTTTATAAAAATTGAAAAAATTATAAAATATATAGTAATATAGAAAAAAAATTATAAAATCGTAAGAAAATTATAAAGAAAAGTAAAGAAAAGTAAAGGAATATAAAATTTGTATAAAAGTTATAAAATTGTCATACCAAAAAAGTATTTTATAATTTTTCTATAACTTTTATTGATTTTTATTTTTTATCATTTTCCGTCACATGTTACGCTGTGTTACGGCACACGATAGTTTTAACTAAAAAAACTGGAGGTTGTTAATTTTAATAGTCAACAGTTAAAGTTAATTGTTAAAAGAGCCCTTTTTTTATAATTTTTATAAAATCTTACAATTTTTTATATTTTTTACAATTTTTATATATTTTTCTAAGCTTAAATATTTTTATATTTTTTATTAAAATTAATAATTTTATAATATTTTTATTAATTTTTATTTTTATAATTTTTGCCACATGTCACGCCGTGTTGTGACACGGAGTGGCTTTAATTGAAAAAAATTAGAGGTATTTAACTTTAACGATCAAGTTAAAGTATTCGTGTAAAAAATATAAGAATTTAATTATTTTTTTTTAATTTGAAGATATTTTTTATTTATTTTGACATTTCTAAGTATGTTTTTTTTTTTTTTTTAATCTTTAGCTTTACACCCCTAAACATTAATATAAATATCCATGCATAACTGATTTACACAGACAAAGGTCACTGATAATAATATTCTCTCACTCTTTTCCTCAACCAATGGAGTTGTTGATAACAGTATGTTTTTTAGTTCTTTTCTGCACTATTTCCTATTTTTACAAAAGGTTTTCCCAAATGAGAAGTCATAGCTGTTACATGTTAGCTTATGAGTGTTTCAAAGCAACCGACGACAGGAAACTCGACACTGAATCCTGTGTAAAAATTGTTTTGAGGAATAAGAATCTTGGTCTGGACCAATACAGGTTTCTGCTACAAACAATGGTGAACTCTGGTCTTGGTGAAGAAACTTATGGCCCAAGAAATGTGCTTGCAGGTCGAGAGGAAACTCCAACCCTAATGGAAGCTCATGAAGAAATGGATGAAATCATGTTTGGGACACTCGACAACCTGTTTTCCAAGACAGGTGTTTCACCGTCCGACATCGATATACTTCTTGTTGATGTGTCGCTGTTCTCCCCGTCCCCGTCGTTGACTGCTCGAATAGTGAACCGATACAAGATGAGGGACAACATTAAATCTTTCAGCTTGTCGGGTATGGGGTGCAGTGCAAGCATGGTGGCTATTGACCTCGTCCAAAACTTGTTCAAGAGTTACAAGAACGCATTCGCGGTGGTTGTGAGCTCCGAAACGATCGGTCCCCATTGGTATTGCGGCAAGGAGAATTCGATGATGTTGTCGAATTGCCTGTTCCGATCAGGCGGATGTTCGGTTCTTTTAACAAACAAACCGTGTTTGAAACATAAAGCATTGATGAAATTAAAGCATTCTGTCCGAACCAACATCGGATCGAACGACGAAGCGTACGGATGTTGCATCCAAATCGAGGACCAACAAGGTTACAACGGTTTTCTCCTTACACGGAACCTAACAAAAGCTGCAGCCAAAGCTTTTACCATGAATCTCAAAGTGTTAGTCCCCAAAATCTTACCAATTCGAGAACTAATCCGATTCGCCGTCATTTCCATCTGTAAAACCAACAATAAAACCGCAAAACCAAGCTTGAATTTGAAAACCGGGATTCAACATTTCTGCATTCACCCAGGAGGAAGAGCGGTGATCGATGGGCTGGGAAAGAGCTTAGGGCTGAACGAATACGACATGGAACCGGCTCGAATGGCGCTCCATCGGTTCGGGAACACATCGGCTGGGGGACTGTGGTATGTGCTAGGGTACATGGAAGCGAAAAAGAGGCTTAAGAAAGATGACAAAATCCTAATGATAAGCCTGGGAGCTGGGTTTATGTGCAATAACTGTGTTTGGGAGGTGATGAAAGATCTTGGAAATGGGAATGTGTGGGAGCATTGCATGGATCGTTATCCAATACCAAGAAAGAACATGATAAACCCTTTCGCAGACAAGTATAGTTGGATCAATGACGAGCGTCTCAACTTTGTTAGGATGGATTTATCAAATATCATTCTTTCCTGATTCAATATTTTCTTACCATTATTATTATGATTAGGGTTTTATTCTTGAGCCATTGTTTCTTGCTGTTTACTGCAAATCCGTAATATTTTTGGTGTTTCTTGGAATTCAGACTTCAGACCATTGTTTTCCATTTATAGTAATTATAATATATTATTGGGTTGGGTTATACTTGTACATTGTTTTTCTTTTCTTTTCTTTTTCAATTTATGTTTTTCTTTCGTATTTCAATTCATTTCCCAAAGTCATTAATGCAATCTGATGCAGGATGACTAAGAGCGTGCTCCAACTTATATATAGTTCCAACATTTTGAAAAAATTTCACATTTGATGGTAGAGTTTCTTATAAAATGAAGATTGATATGGATATATTTTTATAATTAAATTTTCAGAAAAAGATTTACATGTTGAGGAGAAGATTGCTGATGTTAAAAATTTGAAGCTAAAAATATATTCAACAAAGTAAGTAAATTTGGTGTCGCTGTTTGAATTTGGTTAATGAGTATTTATTTTATTTTTTATAATCTTTTCGTTTTAATTTTATATTAAACATGTGAAATAGGTATATTTAGCGAAGATGAGTAGACAAATTAGAATCGTTATCTATTATGACAATCAAAATTGTGACACTGAGATTGAGGTTGTTATTGTATCAACCCAATCTACAGAATTAGCTTTTAATTGGAGCATCAAATGAACGTGCTTCTGTCAAGAATTAGAAGAAACGTCTCAACTTCAAGCTGGATGAGAATTTTGAGCTTGAAATATAGATATCTAATGTTAATGAACCTTGATAGATATGATAATTTTGAGGTCAAAGGCGACACTAATGTCGAGTTAATGCTTGATATACATTGCTCAACTGGAAATGTTATACTAGAGTTATATGCCCAATTTGTTGATGTAGAGGAAGGTGGTTTGAGTTTGAAAACAGTTCCCGTTAATTTGTTTCAAGAACAAGAAGTAAAAAGTCCAACCACACAGTTGTGTGGTGATTTCACAATGCTGTTGCAAAGCTCGTATCGAGGAATGTTTGAATCATTAATAGGAAGGCATTCCTTAGTTTTAACCCTCGATTTCAACTTTGGTGTACAATCAGGATTAGTTGGTAACCTAAACGCGGAGACCTCAACACGACATTTTGTGAGTGCCTTTCATATCACCTTCAGAACGTCCTATGCTAGAAACACTTATGTGGGTATGCTATCAAGTTACACGAGAGGGAAATCCGTAAGTAATATTGGTTTTAACGTAGGGTGACAACAGTGAATGATATTACCTTACAGCCTACACCAACGAAGGGGCATACAATTCGGTACATGAAATCGCAAATATGGTTGATAATGAAAAGGAAGTTGAAAATGAAGAGGAAGCTGAGAACAAAGAGAAAGTTGAAACCAATGATAATTGAATCCGAGAGTCTGGGCTTGATGGTTCAGAAATTACATTATTTTCTAAATTAGAGGTCGTTCCTACTGAACCAAAGGGGAGTGATTCTAACAGTGAAAGTTCGAAAAATATTGGAGGAACCTAGGCAAATTTTACAACGTATGAACTTCCACCCCACATACTTAATGTCGACATTTATGCTCAAGATGGGTTAGAATTTCTAGAATTTCCTCTTTGAAGAGACATGATAGTTCTTCTACAAATTTCGACAATTTACAAGTTGAAATGGAGTCTTCCTCCAAAGATGTTGTTGCAGGAAATGGCATAGCATAAAGCATAGGGTCAATTTTGATGTTGTAAAATCGCGAGCAGAAAAATATTAGGTAAAGCGTGCAATGCATGGCAGTAGATGTCCCTGGAAAATCATTACATCGGTGAGAAAGAAGATGAGATTCTAGACGATAAAGAAATATGACACTTCATGTACTTGTGTTGTTACAGGTATGTTACAAATCACCCGAAATTGGATTTTGACTTTAGCTTTGACATTGTCTTACTTAAGATTACATAGTGTTGTACTACAAGACATGGTTGCAAAACAAAAGGCAAAGGCAATGGAAAAATGCATAAAGGGTGAGATAAATCATATAATGATCTATAGCAATGGTTGAAGGTACTGAACCAGTACGTCTTAGGTATTGTCATCAATTTGTAAATGAAGCCTGCATATCATGGAAACCGAATGGTTCAAGACAAAAGAATTTTCCATCGTATTTTTTGAACATTCAAGTCATACAGTGAAACATTTCATTACTATATGCCATTGGTCCAAATTGATGGCATATTTATGTACAGATATATGAGCATCACTTGTTGTTGGCTGTTACATAAGATGATAATAAAAAACTCCTGCCAATAGCTTTTGCAATTGTTGAATAAGAAACTGCAGATGCTTAGGACTTCTTCTTAACTAACTTGAGAAGGCATATTATGCCACAACCCGATATATGCATCATTTCTGATAGGGCACCCAAAATACAATCTATGATTGATCGACATGGAAGCCTATGTTATCGTGCACACCATAGGTATTGAACATGTCATATCGGGGCAAATTACATGGATTAGTTCCACAAAGATGAGGAATGGTGATATGTTATTAACATGGGTAGGTAGTAAATATTATTTTCTATATCATTCTTTAGCATATACTGTGTTTGTATTCATGGATATACTTTTTATTTTCTTCGACAGGGTATGAGCTTGTCCAACATCGATTCCATGAAATGTTAGAGAATCTGTGAGCAATAAACGTAAAAGGTGTTTATTACCTCGATGGGATACCCAAGGACCAGTGGACTCAATCATATGATGGAGGTCTACGATACTGGTATATGACAATAAACTTAGTGAAATGCAATGCATAAATTTTGTATTGAAGATGATGCATCATTGCCGATAATGTTGGTGGTGAAAGAAACATATTTCCGCTTATCAACCTTGTTTCTGAAGCAAACAAAAAAAATGTGTTGGATAAAAAAGGGCAGAACATTTTTGCTAAAAAAGTTAGGCAAGATATGGCGGAAAATGCAACAAGAGTGAACTCTATGATGGCAATGTGTCGCTCACGTCTAAATGAAACATTTCGGGTTATGAAGTTCCATAGACTAGACAAGGGTATTATCGGGGGATCGTATCGTGTATACCTAAAACAAAATATCTACAACTATGAGAGATTTCAAGCACTTAATTTTCCATGCTCATATGCAATTGCTACATGTGCATCAATACATCTGGATTGCATGAAGTGTGCTGATGAAGTGTACAAACTAAAACGAATATATAAAATATGAAAGTCTGAATTCCCACCAGTCCCAAATAAAGGTTGATGGTTTCCTGGTTCAAGCGCTCCATTTGAATTGTAGTTTTTGCAGGAACCTAAGACATTGTAAGAAAAAATGTCCACATTTGGCGGAAACATTGAGACGAGAATCATAGATATGTAAACTAGAAAAATTTAGTAGTTATCAAATCGAATTAAAAAATTAATTGAGCTAAATTTTTACATTTTTTAGCAAAATAATAACAAACAAAATCATGACTTATGTAATCTACTCTAATATTATGTTGTCTAGTTTTAAAATTAGTGGATAATTCAAAATCAAATTAAACATACAAAAAAAAACTTTTTTTTGATAAAATGTAAATAAGTAGATTGATGATGTAAAAATACAATACAAATATAAATGGAAGCGTTACATATATTAATTAAAAAATTAAAAGTTAACAAGTTAAATGATGATGTACATGAAAAAATCATCTTTGTCGTCGGGCTGAATGTGTGCCACAACTCGGTGGGTGTTAGTTACAATGAGGATTTTGTCGTGGTTGGGATTTTGGCTCATCGTCATCATATTCATCGTCTCTATCTTCATCATCGTCATCACCATGGCCATCATTATCATCATCTTCATCTTCATCTACATCTCCATCTCTATTTCCATCTTCATCTCCAACGTTATCTTCATATTCATCTTGTTCTTCCATGCTAGACTGCATTTGCATCCTATGTTGTCGTCGTATATCGTCAGTTGTATTAGTAAATGGTTGTGAAGATTATTCACCTTTGAAAAACTGTGATCTTGATGGTGTTTACATCATGGAGAAATATATAGTGTCGAACAACTCGGTTGTGCATAGAATTCTAGAATTGTAGGTGATCCTAGATACAATGGTGTTGTTAATGGCAGTGACATGTAATGTTCTCCTACAGATGGAGTTGGTGCCAAAAATATTCCTAGGGAAGGTGTTGATGCACGGTATGATGGTGGTGCTTATGTGAAAAATATGGGATTGTTAGTAAATGTACCAGAAAAATATGAATCATATTGACAGAGAGGTGCACCTAACGGTATAGGATTCAGGATTGGAGCCGATGATGATGAATTTGATGCATGTACTCCAAATTGTGGCCTCATAAAATGTCATGTTGGCCTTTTATGATGAACTTGTCTACTTATTTCCTCTTCTGGTAATAGATACGGCTTACCGTTAAGTCTAAACCATGTTATGTAATCTAAAGATGTCACCAAATCCAGTCTGACAATTTATTCGTGTATAGGTATAAAATTCATACCTATGCTCCCACAAGTTGATATCCTTGGCATGCAATTTAGGTCAACCTTAATTGATTTTCCCCTGCAAGTCAATCTTGTGAAATTCATTAAAGTTCTGAGGTGAGGGTGGAATATTTTGCACAAAGTCAAATTGGCACATCACTCGATCAGATTCATGTATTTCAACTGTTGCAAAAACTATCAATGACACTTTGACATGTTAGATATTACGATTCATCAAAAATTCGAATGAGAGGTATTCTTCAATTCTCAAATCAGAGTATGACATTCATTCAAACTAGAGTACAAAATTATAAATTTCATTATGTACCTAATATTAATTTTTAAATCCTTACATAATTATTACGTAATTAAAAATTTCAAAAACTAACTTTGACTTTTGACAGTTGATCTAACAATAACCAAATACCTTCAAGCTCATTCAGTATACCCACATGATTCGCATCATTATTCCATCAGTTCAAATAATATGTTATTCCAAAAATATAATAATGAAAAACATAATATGATAATTATATTATTAAATGAATCTTACCTTATTACGTGTGAGAATTGATAAGGGAAGTTTACTTGGGGATAAAATATAGTAAGCGGTACCATGCCTATGATTGAAGGAGTATACAACTACTGATTTTAATATTTTTTTTACAATTTGTAATTAGACACCATATATGTGTTTACGATCCAAACGAATTAGAGCTGCTGTATTTGTAAAATATGTACGTTTATCAAATTAAATAAGATTAATTAATTTAGACAATGAAAATCTAAATATATATAATATTATTAAATTACCATTAAATTAACGATTTATTTAACATAAAAAATATCGTTAAACATATTTAAAAAAATTAAACAAATTAAAAAATAAATTACCTTATTTTACTTGAAATCTTTGAGGTTATGAAAATCGAATAAAATCAAGAAATTACTAACTATTAGGATAGAAATTTGAGAAAAAGAGAATTTGAGAGAAAATTGAGAGATTATGATTAAAAAAAAAATTAAAAGAAGAAGAGTTGAGGGAAATGATGAATGAAATTAAATGCAAAAAGAAAATGTGAAGGAGGTTATTTAGGAGAAAATATAGGCAGTCATAGGGTGTTTTTTTGTTTTTTTTTTTTTTTTTCAATTTTTAATCTTTGGTCCAACGGTTAAAAATTAATAATCCAGATTTTCTAATTATTGGGACCCAATGGTTTATATTTTTTCTTTTTTAAAATTGTTTTTAAAGATTGTGCAAGGCGCTTGCTCTACTGTATGCAAAAGCATGGTATGATAAAAATGCTTGCACTACGTGGCAACTGCACCTCACAAAAATGACCTATTTACTTAATTTTTGTCTTAATTATTTTCAAAAACAATATATTTTCCTAATTTCCTATTTATTTTCCTCGAACTTAACTATTTATTTATTTATTTATTAAAGTAAAACTAGAGAAATAACAAAACCACAAAGCCAAAAAAAAACATATATGTAAAAATTTGGATATTATAATTACTTTTTTTATCCTAAACTTTTGTAATAATTAATCATGACTTAACTAAAATTTTATCTAATGATTATTATTTGATACTAGAAAATATAAATTTCACTTCAAAGTGTTAAAATAGTGATAAATGTCCTATTTATTTAAATTTTTAATTTTTAAATATTAGAAAATATTTGATGCATTGTTGGTGTATAAGTTTAACTCACGATCGATGAATAATAACATGACATCTCATCATTAAAAAATAAAAAAATAGTGAGAGACCTATAAATAAATACTAATAACTTTATTTAAATATAATTAAATAATAATTAATTACAAATAAATACTAATGTTAAAATAGTGACAAATGACTCATTTACTTAACTTTTTAACTTTTAAATATGAGAAAATATTTGATGCACTGTTAGTGTATAAGTCTCACACATCATCGATGAATAATAGCATGACATCTTATCATTAAATAAAACAAAAAATATTGGGAGACTTATAAATAAATACTAACAACTTTATTTAAACATAATTAATTAGAAATAAATGCTAAAACCCGAAACGTAAGACCCCAAACCTTTAACCCAATACCCTAAACTTTTAAACCCAAGATGTTAAATACAAGAGTTATTAATATTTATTTATAATAGTTATGATTAATGTTTAATTACATTTAAATAAAATTATCAGTATTTATTTATAAGTCCATATTTTTTTGTTTAATTTAATGATGATGTGTCATGTATTATTCATCGATGTTGTGTGAGACTTACGCAATGATGGTGCATCAAATATTATTCCTTAATATATACCTTTAAAGATATTTATCTTGGTTTTAATACTATTCGTAAAAATAAAATAATTTTCTCTAATAATGTGCGAAATAATCAATATTCTTTATAACAACCACTCTAGATAACAACATTTCATTACAACAATTAAATTTATTGTAAAACCGATGTTTAATGTTTTAATTTTACTATCTATAACAACAATCATAAAGTATAAAGTATATTTATTACTAAATTAGTTCTCTATAACATTCTCTTGTCTCAAATTTTAGTGAAATAAAATAAATAAATTTTAATTAAGATGTTATTTCAATAAATTATTTAAATTTTATACAAAAATATAGTAATAATATTTTATTAAATGAAAATATTTTTTAATAAATAGAATTATATTAGTAAATGTTATTAAATATAGAATTTCAATATCACTAATTAATATTATTAATATATTATATCTATGTTTATGGGTCAATTCATTAACCATTTATCCTATTTGATATCCACGTATTAAATTTTGAATATAATAAATGAAAAAGTATTTTATGGAATATAATAAGGGGAAGGACATTTTCAACTTGTCCACTTGGTCACAGTAAAGCAACAAGGAAATCTTAATCCAACTTGGCCACTTGAAGATTTTTCCTCATTTTCAAAGTGTTTGTAACTCCCAACCAATTCCACATACTTTTCAATATTAATTGCATTCTTAGTTTTACAATTTATTGGGTTGGAAAAAAAATATTTTTAGGGTTTATTTGGAAAATATAGAATAATTGAATGAAAGTATAATTATTAGCATAGTAATTATAAAAAATTTTGTAATTCTTTAGATATGTTCGGCTAATAAAGTGTAATTATAGAGTTATATAATTTATATTTTAAAAATATTAATTAAACAAATAACAAAAATTAAAATTAAATTATCATATGTATTCTGTTAATCTAAAAAAGTAATTGATAATACGATTAATGATAAAAAAACAACAAGAACAATAAACACAATGTGCAATTTTATCTAATTGCTCTAATGCATTTTTGTTGAATTATTCTCTCTTTAATATTTAACATATGCTCCTTATCATCATCTATTGGTCCTTGACCGAGTTCATCATTATCTAAATTTAAATTTGCATCATTAAGATTATTAATATATCCTTCTTTGCATGTACTCTTTTAATTTCATCTATGATTGAAGTTATGAAATATGCAACATACTAGTATGATCCAACATGATTTTTATGTTATACTAAGATGATTTTGTTAATATTGAATTTTTTTTAAAAAACAATAAATGTCTTCCCAACCACATTTTAAAGTATTAAATGTCTCAAATTAAAGAGTTCGTGAGTTGCCTATGATGATTATGTCTGGCACCATTCTCTCAAATGGTATCATACCCTATGATATGGTGCAAGATAGCAATTTTTATTTGCATAATTAACCTTATAATATATGAATTTATGGTCCAACCGGTCTGTAGCTTTAACTATAATAATTTGTATAAACTTAATTTAAAGAAAGACTTATACTAAGTTATATCTCTTTTTATGATATATATTAAGTAAAAATAATATAAAATTATAATTATATATAACCTTTATAAGGAAAAGGTTTTATACAGTGTCCAAAATTTTTGTAATATTTCTTATAAATTATATATATTTTTTCTCATAACTTTAGAAAGTTATTTTTTATAAATAAATTATGATAAAAATAACATTTTTTTATGAATAAAGATATTATTTTTATAATATATAACATGGACACATAAATAAGTTGTCCATACTTTTTGACCATATAAATTATTTTTTATAATGAACTTTTTTGCTATAATTTTAGAAATTTATCAGGATTTAATAACTTTTTTGTTATAACTTTGTAAAGCACACAAATTATTTTTATAATTATTTTTATAATGTTTATAATATAAGAAATTTTTTTGCCATAATTATCCCAAATACTTATACATGTTCATGTATATAATATGATTTTTATAACTAGTACAATTTTAAAAAAAATTAAATTAACTGCATAATTACTCCAATTCTCACCCTTCCTTAAAGAATTGAAAAGTTATAATCGGGATGCTCCAATTACACCTAGTTCAGTAGGATCCACCAATTAAATGGTTACCCAAATATGTCACATTTGTGTAATTACAAGCAATTACACTAAATCCAATTAATAGGTAACTTTCCAAACACTACCTTAATGTTTACATCATTTTATCAATTTAGCCCTTATTCTTTTTTTTTAGCTAAATTTGACTCTTAATCTTTTAAAAGGAATCACATTTGACCATCAACCTTTCAAAAATAAAGTAGAACTACTTTTTCTAAAAGGTAATATTGACTAAAATGTTAAATTTTTAAACATGACAACCCACATGACAATTCACGTGTACATATAAATTTTATGAATTCTATAATTTTTTGGTTTTTGAGTTATTTTATTATATTATGGATATTTTTATAATTATTATAATTATGGAAATGTATATTGCACTCTCAAAAGGAGAACGTAAATTTAAATTTTGGAAACAACATTGCTAGAAAGAACAATCATGTGCATAATATAAAAAAATGATTAAACTACTTTTTAAAAGGATAAAGCCTAAATTTAATTGTAAAAAAAAAACAATTTATATAAATATCAATAACTAAATTAATAATTATAAAAGAGAAATCGAATCTTGTCTTACATTTGACTTAGTTACTCTTATTTATATAAAAAAAAATTAAACATAAATAATTAAAAAAATAAATAAATAAAACCGTATAACATAAATCCATGCCATCCACTAAAACAGAATTCATTTATTCAAGAGAGTACTTCTGATGCACAATAAATCCACAACATTAAAGTGAAGCAGCTACCACTATATCATTCTTTTAATTTGCTGTGCCAATAGGTTTAAAATAATACTCACCCCCTGCCTAGCCTATAAATGAAATATATACTGACAAAATGTTAGTATGAAATAACTCATTCTCAGTAAATTTGCAATCCTACACTAGACTTGAGCATCTACAACGCTCGAAATATATTTCCCATGACAAGCCCCTCATTAAATGAATAATTTCATTTTTAATTCATTGTAATAATTTATTATTTATTTAATATAATTTTTTTAGTTATTTCATTTGTTAACATGTTGAGTAGAGTTGTCCATGAGTCGGATTAGATTTGTCTAAAAAATTAAGAGTTTGGGTTAAAATATAAACTCGAAAAATAGATTTGGTTTAAAAAATAATGCCCGTTTAGAAAACAGATCGGGCCTTGGGTAAGGTTTTTTTGCCTGGGCTTAGCCCAACCCAAATTTTCAATTAAAAAACCCTATTGTTTTTGTCGTTGTTTTTTCATGTGTTGTTGTTGTTTTGCTCTTTTTGTCGTTGTTTTGCTACTATTTCACTATTATGTTGTTATTATTTTGTTGTTAATGTTTGAATATCGTATAACACTTGTTTTGTTGTTAATTTGACTACTATTTTAGATGCATTTGCTTGTTAAGTTGCACTTATCTTCTTATTTAAGTATAAAGACTTGTTTTAATTTATTTTCAATGTGTTGAGAAACATTTATTTTAATATTTTTAGTGTATTTGGTGTATTATATTTGTTAAATTTTTTATATAAAAGATAAAACTAAAAAAATTTGACATAATATGAAGTTTTTAGTTTACAATATTTGACATAATATGAAGTTTTTAGTTTACAATTTTTAATATTATATTTCAAAATATTTTATTTTGTAAATCGCAACAAGAAAAAAAATATAGTTAAACTTAGGTACAAGAGAGTTGTGTCTTTTGGGAATAATCTAATCTCTTAGTATAATATTAAGCAAAATTCTATCTCTTTATCAACTTCAAACAACAATGGTTAAGATTGAGAAGGGGAATACATGTTTTCTAAATAAAACCTATAGGAATAGGATGAGTACCTTGCAATAGAAATTATTGATTGAGTAATGTTGAGTTTTTTGGATTTAAAGTTTCAAAAATTTTTTTTTATATTTGTGCACATTTATTTCTCCATTTCTTACTTAGTTATAGTTATAATATTTTGATTATTGATGCAAATTCTAGACAAAACATTGATAGTTAATATGCTTAATTATTTTAAGTATGTTAGATTAAGGGAATTGTGCTAAGGGGGAGCTATGGCTGTTTGTTTATTAGCTATCTATCTTGTTTGGTTTTGTTCAACAAATTATTAAATAGGGAGATTATTGAGGTAAGTATTTGAAGTGGCTACAATGTGCTAATGAAATTGTTCGCTTTCATCACCACTGCAACATAATGCTCATTGCCATATTTAAAGTTGGCAATTTATTGAAACAACTGGGCTATGTACGATGTTGATATTGTGGAATGATTCAAGATCATCGTTGAAAATCAATCCATTTAGAGGAACTTATCTTAAGAATTGGATCGGATCGGATAAATCTTACCGAATCCCTTGGATCGAGGATGTTGGATCAAGACAAAACTTGAAGACTTATCTTCCAACAATCCACTTTACTTTAGTTGTTATTATTATATTGTATTTAACTATTTTAGCGGTTGTTTTAAAATGATTGTAATTGATCTTTAATATGTTAGCGAGTCTCGAAAAATTTTATATATTTGAAAGACATGTATAAGTTTACGCACTGATTTTTTAGAGCACTTATCAGTTCATTGAATAACGTTATTGTGAGATTGCAATTGAGATAGTAAAACATTTTATTGGTGGTTTACAAACTAAGTTCTTAGGGAGAGAACTTAGTAGTGAGAGATCTAGTCTTTAAGTACAAAATGCGATAGAAATAAAACCACTTGTTGTATTGAGTTTAAAGATAGTAGATTCATCTCTCTGAGCTAGGCTTCACAGACGTAGAGAAATTGAACTACGTAAACAATTTCTTATCCCTTGTTTTTCTATTGTTTATCATAGTGTCATTAGAACTGTCCACTTCCACTGTCACTTATGTTCATACTCTATTTCTTATATATTAACAACTGATTTAAGTTAATAGGAACCAAATTGAGAAATGTTTTCAAATCCCAAAACTAATGTAAACAAAAAAAATTAAACAATTAAACAAAAAGTTATCAAATTTAGAGACTAAAAGTTTAGGTTATTGTTTTATAATATAAAAATATTTGTTTTTAGTGTCATATTCAATGTTTCTATGTTGTAATTCTTTAGAAATTCCTAAGTTGTATATTGCCTTCATAAATCTTAAAGTGATATAAATAGGGTCGTGTAACATTTGAAATAGGGACACATGGCCGTGTCCCAGCCCGTGTCCTCAACTGTGTAACTCTTTGAGTTGGGTCACACAGTCAAGCTACACACCTGTGTGTCAAGCCATGTAACTCTCGAAATAGCCACACACGCCTGTGTGCCAAGCCGTGTACTAGGCTGTATAACAGCCTGACTTGCATGCATTACCTATAAGGGGCACACGGCCGTGTCGCTTGGCTATGTGTCATACACGACTGAGTCACACGCCCGTGTCTCAGACCCTGTGGACATGAAATTGGCCAAATTCAAGCCATTTCCAACACCAACTCATGCAACCACCTAAAAGCATTTTGAGCACATGATCAAAGTATCACAACATGACCAAAACCAACATGAAATGACCAATTCAATAGTCCAAAATCATTCAACCAATATGCCATACAAGGCACCTTAAATAAGCATACAAATTTACCTAAACATATACATATACTTGACCACATTTCATTCATAAATATCTAGTTCATTTCCATCTCAAAACATACCATATCTTGACCTATACCATTTCAACATAAACTTACCATTTGAGCCATACCATTCATGCATCACAAACACTAAAATGACACAATCCAACCATCATCAAAATGGTACTAAAACAACTTATTCATGCCAAAATTATCAGTCAACTTTCAACTAACACCAAACACAAGTCCACCTATACATGCCATTATAACCTTAACCAAAACATATAAAACTACCGATATATTTGCTAGATAGTGTGATAGATCTCTGACGAGCTTCCAAACCGATTGAGCTTCCGATTATCTATAAAATATAGGAAAGAAAACTATGTAAGCACATAATGCTTAGTAAGTTCGAAAAACATGAACATAACTTACCATTTCAACACATAACATTAAGATTAAACATAACATAATCCAACCACAAGCTTGGCACAAGCCTAAGCACCATCAACAACACATTGTAACACCCTCTAACCCCAAACCGTCGCCGGAACAGGGTTACAAGGCATTACTGGACTTATACACTAGCAGACGAATAAAAATGAGACATAAATTTGAGTTTCAATCTAAAATCATCTAATTTCCATTAAATAGTTCTTAATATAGGCCTCGGGGCCCAAAATAGGTTTAGAAAATGATTTGGGATTAAACCGAGAACTTTGAAAAAAATTTTAAAAATAGGGGCACATGGCCGTGTTGTAACACCCCCACGCCTGAGACCATCGACGGAGTCAAGCTTGAGGTGTTATTAAACTTTTCTTACCTTTTAAACAACTTTAAACCACTTATTTTAATTTTCGGAATAAACTATTTTTCTGCGTCATGATCGCTTAAAAATTCATATCTCGAGTTACGAAACTCGAAATCAAGATCCATAAATTTTTCCTGAATCTAGACTCATGTATCTATCTACTAATTTTTTTCTAGAATTTTTGGCTAGGCCAATTAGTACAGTTTATTAGTTAAAGTTTCCCCTGTTTCAGAACTCAACTGCACTGACCTCTACTTATTACAAACCACTTTTCTCCCTGTAGAAAATTCATATGAATATTCTGTTTGTTTCTCTTAAAACTAGACTCAATAAGAATTCTGAACATATAAATTAATCCTCCTAATTATTTTTGAAAAATTTATGGGGAATTTCCAAAGTTGAAACAGGGGATCCAGAAATCACTCTGGCCCTGTTTCACTAAAACTCAAATATCTCATAAAATACAATACGTTTACCTATTTTGTTTGTTCCATATGAAAGTAGACACAATAAGATTTAATTTCACATATCATTCATCATCAAACCATGTTTCTACTATTTTTAGTGATTTTTCAAACTCACATCACTGCTGTTACAATGTTCTGTTTTTAAGCTACTTTCACATTTTTCCTTAATTTCCATGTGATAGTTATCACTCAAGCATACATACTATCATACTTGTATATCATTAGCCATTTCATTAGCTATTCACTATCAAGTATTTACATCCCATTCATTGAACATGTCATAAGACATCTATATCAAAAGAAGCCAAGTCCCTATACATGCCATACACGAAAAGAAACGTCTAACTATACCAATTTGGTTCCTCGATAGTGTAATCGGATCTCCGACTTTTCCTTTAATCCCCGAGTGGCTTGGCAAGAACTATAAGAAGAAGAAAATAAAGAGAGTAAGCACTAGGCTTAGTAAGTTTACAAGCAAATAAATTACAACATTCATCATATGGGATAAGTATGCAAACTATCAATTAGCATTATAAGCTTTCTTTACATCTCATTTTCTGCCTTCTTCTTCTTCACTTACCTTCTTTCTTACCTGACCTTTCATTATTCATGATTACAATCTACCTTTCCTTTGCTGATAATTCATTGTACATTTACTTGAATAATGGCCCGTTGAACCACTCGGAATACTAAGGATACTAGGGTCGTTCCTGTCTAACAATATCCTGCCAATGCCATGTCTTTGACATGGACTTACATGAATTATTCCTGTCTCCAATGCCATATATCTAATATGGACTTACATGGCTCAATCCTGTCTCCAAAGCCGTATATCTAGTACGGACTTACATGGCTCATTTCTGTCCTATCCTGTCCTGTCGACCTCTAATGTCATGACATTTCGTATCCTAACATTCCTAAGGTTCAATCGGGACTT
This sequence comes from Gossypium stocksii, assembly GCA_020496765.1. Lineage (NCBI taxonomy): Eukaryota > Viridiplantae > Streptophyta > Magnoliopsida > Malvales > Malvaceae > Gossypium > Gossypium stocksii. The sequence continues at coordinate 17,110,448 of CM035631.1, read as the reverse complement.
TCTACTGCTTTTCTCTGTCATATCACCTTATATTCAACTTGATTATTTTCATAAAATGAATATATAAATGCTGGAAAATGACAATAGTAATGTAAAATAACAGAATATTTCATTTATTTACCATAAACTTACCTCGATACCAAATGTGACTAAACTTTACAATTTAGTCCTTTACTTTTTCTTTTCTCCGATCTACTCCCGAATTTCGTTCTTCTTGATCTATAATAGCAAATTTAGCTTATTTAATATCAACATTTATCAAAACAGCCCTTTACTCAAACTTTGGCAAAATTACATTTTTGCCCCTAAACTTTTGCATATTTACACTTTTGCCCCAAGGCTCGGAAATCAAAACTTATCACAAATACTTGTATTTTAAGACATGCTGATCATTTATTTACCAACATCATCTTCAAATTCCTACTATAACATACACTTATGTACAATAGGTATTTTTACCAATTTAGCCCTTTTTTCTCGTTTTTACCTAAAACCGAGTAGCTCAAGTTGTCTAGCATAATTTAAAACCTCATATTCTATCATAAAACATCAAAATACACAAATTTCACCTATGGGTATTTTTCCAAATATGAACCCTAACTTAAAATATTGCTAACATAAGCTTTATCGAGCTACCGGGATCTCAAAAACGTAAAAATCATTAAAAACGGGGCTTGGATGCACTTACTATGAAGCTTGAAAGTTGAAGAACCCTTAGCTATGGTGGAGAGAAAAATTCAGTAGCAACGTATGAAGAAGATGATGAATTTTGTGTTATTTTTCCCTTTTTGTTTCATTTAATGTCCAAATGACCAAAATGCCCTTCCTTACTAAACTTTCAAAAATTCCCTCCATGTCCAATTTTTGTCCATAAACTTAAATTTGGCCAAATTACTATTTAAGACCTCCTAATTAATATTTCAAAGCAATTTCATACTAGAAACTTCTAGAATGCAAGTTTTACAATTTATTCAATTTAGTCCCTAGTTTCAAATTAAACACTTTATGCATAGAATTTCTTCACGAAATTTTCACACCATCATGCAATCCTAATAGAGACCTCAAAATAATTATAAAATAATTATTTCTATCTCGAATTTGTGGTTACGAAACCACTATTCCGATTAGGCCCTATTTTGGGATGTTACATTTCTCCCCCCTTTTAGGGATTTTCGTCCCCGAAAATCTTACCTGTGAAGAGGTTTGGGTACTGTTTTCGCATGGCCTCTTCGGGTTCCCATGTAGCCTTATCCACCCCATGTCTATTCCATAAGACTTTCACAAGAGCAATACTTTTGTTCCTTAATTGCTTTACCTCACGAGCTAGAATTTTTACCTGTTCTTCACCATAAGTCATATTTGGCTGAATCCCAACCTCTGTCGGAGAAATCACATGTGATGGATCTGATCGATAACGCCGTAACATCGACACATGGAACACATCATGAATCTTCTCTAACTCAGTCGGCAAAGTTAATCGATATGCTAATGGTCCAACTCTTTCAATCACTTCAAACGGGCCAATAAAACGTGGACTTAGCTTGCCTTTCCTGCCAAATCTGAGAACTTTCTTCCATGGGGATACTTTCAAAAATACCTTGTCGCTAACCTGATACTCAATCTCTTTTCTTTTTAAATCTGCATATGACTTCTGCCTGTCTGAAGCTGCTTTCAAACAATGTCTAATAACTTTCACTTTTTCTTCTGTTTCTTTAACTAGATCAACCCCGTAAATCTGATTTTCTTTAAGCTCTGTCCAATATAAAGGTGTACGGCATTTACTTCCATACAAAGCTTCGTAAGGTGCCATCTTTAAACTCGACTGGTAACTATTATTATAAGCAAACTCTACCAATGGTAAATATTTTTCCCAACTGCCTTGAAATTCCAATATACAACATCTAAGCATATCTTCAAGTACCTGGATAACTCTCTCTGATTGACCGTCGATTTGGGGATGAAAAGCCGTACTAAAACTCAACTTGGTGCCCAAAGCTTTTTGTAGCTTCTTCCAAAATCGTGAAGTAAATCTCAGATCTCTATCTGAAATGATCGATAATGGCACTCCATGTAGTCTAGCTATCTCTGAAATGTATAACTCGGCCAACTTGTCAAGTGAATAATCCATACGGACTGGGATAAAATGAGCCGACTTAGTTAGCTTATCAATCACAACCCATACTGCATTTTTCTTTTTCGGTGTTAACGGTAATCCGGTCACAAAATCCATAGTAACTCTGTCCCATTTCCACTCCGAAACTAACACAGGCTATAATAATCCCAAGGGTACCTGGTGTTCGGCCTTTACCTGTTGACAAATCAAGCATCTGGAAACAAACTCTGAAATATCTCTTTTCATTCCTACCCACAAGTACAATTTCTTCAAATCATTATACATCTTTGTACTACCCGGATGAATAGACAAAGAACTGCTATGTGCTTCCTGTAAAATTTTCTGAATAAGCTCATCATTATTTGGTACACATATTCTGTCTCTAAATATCAAACAACCATCAGAACCAATCCGGAAATCTGATTCTATGCTTGACTCACATTGGACTCTTTTAGCTTGTAAATCACTATCATCTTTTTGAGCTTCACAAATTTCTTCAAGAAAGACCGGTTTAGTTCTCAATTCAGCTAGAATAGAACCATCATCCGACATAGCCAAATTGGTATTCAAAGCTCGCAATGTAAATAAAAGTTTTCTGCTTAAAGCATCAGCAACTACATTTACCTTACCTGGGTGATAATCAATCACTAGCTCATAGTCTTTAATCAACTCTAGCCATCTTCTTTGCCTCAGGTTCAAATCTTTTTGAGTCATCAAGTATTTTAAACTTTTATGATCGGTGAATATCTGGCACCGTTCACCATACAAATAATGTCTCCAAATCTTCAATGCAAACACAATAGCAACTAACTCTAAATCATGCGTCGGATAATTTTTCTCATGTGGTTTCAATTGTCTAGAGGCATAAGTAATCACCTTTCCTTCCTGCATGAGTACGCAACCGAGCCCATTCAAAGACGCATCACTGTAAATCACAAATTCTTTACCCGGTTCTGGCTGTACTAAGATGGGAGCTTCAGTCAACAATGCCTTTAACTTGTCAAAACTCTGCTGGCACTTCTCAGTCCATTCAAACTTAAAATCTTTCCGTAGCAATCTCGTCAACGGAGTAGCTATCATAGAGAATCCCTCCACAAATCGTCTATAATAACCAGCTAAACTAAGAAAGCTTCTGACCTCTGAAACGTTCCTAGGAGGCTTCCAATCGACAATGGCTGAAATTTTGCTTGGATCAACTCTAATACCTTCACCTGAAACAATATGTCCAAGGAATCCAACTTCTCGGAGCCAAAACTCACTTTTACTGAACTTAGCATACAACTGATTATCTCTCAGAATCTGTAAAACTGTTTTCAAATGCTCTTTATGTTCGGTCTCATCAAGAGAATAAATCAAGATATCATCTATAAATACCACAAAAAACTTGTCCAAATACGGTCTAAATATTCAGTTCATTAAGTCCATAAAAACGGCAGGAGCATTAGTTAAGCCAAACGGCATCACAAGAAACTCATAATGACCGTACCTAGTTCGGAATGCAGTCTTCGAAACATCTGACTCCTTAACTCGCATCTGATAGTATCCGGATCTCAAATCTATCTTGGAAAACACGGTGGCTCCCTTCAATTGATCAAACAAATCATCAATTCTGGGCAGTGGATATTTGTTCTTGATAGTTACCTTGTTAAGTTGTCGATAATCTATGCACAATCTCATTGAACCATTTTTCTTTTTCACAAATAACACTAGTGCACATCATGGCGAACTACTGGGTCTTACAAAGCCTTTATCAGTTAATTCTTGCAGCTGAGCTTTCAATTCTTTCAATTCTGACGGGGCCATTCTATAAGGAGTAATAGAAATAGGTGTGGTACCTAGAATCAGCTCAATACCAAACTCAACTTCTCTAATAGGAGGCAAACCTGGTAATTCTTCCGGAAACACATCTGGATACTCGCACACTACAGGTACTAAATCAACTTTCAATTCTGAATCTTTAGTATTCAATACAAAAGCAAGATAAGCCTCATACCCCTTTCTCAAATATTTCTGAGCTGTCATAACAGAAATCATAGCAAATGAACCATCTGACTCATCTGAATTAACCCGAAGAATCTCACAATTTTCACATTTTAACTCAATGAATTTCCTTCCACAATTCACTACCACATCATGTGCCATCAACCAATCCATACCCAGAATAACATCAAACCCATCAAACGGTAATAACATGAGATCGGCCAGAAAACAGTGACCTCTAATCATTAAGGGGTAATTTCTACATACTTTATCTATCAATACACACTTGCCTAGTGGATTCGATACTTTTATCACAAATTCTATAGATTCTATAGGCATACTCATTTTAGGCATCAATTTCATACACACATAGGAATGGGTCAAACCCGGATCAATTAAAGCAACGACATTAATGTCATGTAAAGAAAATGTACCCATAATCACATCGGGGGAGGATGCCTCTTCGCGAGCACGAATAGTATAAGTCCTTGCAGGGGCTCTAGCATCTGGTCTCACCGTCGAATCTCTAGTGGTGCCTTTGTTACTTGCTCCTACCCCTGGTTGCCTCGGTGATCTGCCTCTATTAGGAGCATTTCCAGATCTAGCACTCTGTGTTACTTCACGGTTAGCCACCTCTGGACATTCTCGCACAAAATGATCTGGAGCACCACACTTATAACAAACATTTTCGCCTACTCGACAAGGATCATAATGAAGTCTACCACATCGTGGACATCCTGATCTACCCGATCTAACATTACCTACACTTGCGGTCGAAGTGGTCTGAGCTTTCGGATCTTTAAATCTGCTACCTCTATTCTGACTAGATTGCCCTGCCGAAAAGTTAGATCTGGTAGAAAACTCTTTGGGCCTCTTGGATGTAGCCTGAAATGATCTACCCATCTGTCTTTTCTTCGTATCTCGCGTCTCTGTTTCAGTTTTATCTTTTCTTTTTAACAACCCCTCCGCTTTACAGGCTCTGTCAACTAAAATGACGAACTCTTTTATTTCCAAAACACCCATTGATAGTCGGATATCATCATTTAACCGATCCTCAAACCTTTTACACATAATAGCCTCAGTGGACACACATTCACGAGCATATTTACTAAGCCTGACAAATTCACGTTCATAATCGGTCACTGTCATATTACCTTGTTTCAGCTCTAAGAACTCTTTTCTCTTCTGATCAATAAACCTCTGGCTAATGTACTTTTTACGGAATTCCTCCTGAAAGAAATCCCAAGTGACCCTCTCTTTCGGTACAACTGATACTAGTGTCTTCCACCAGTGATAGGCCGAATCTCTAAGGAGTGATACTACACATTTCATACATTCCTCAGGTGTACAAGATAGTTCATCAAAGATTCTGATGGTATTTTCTAACCAAAATTCTGCTCTTTCTGCATCATCGTCTTTTGTTGCTCGAAACTCTTCTGCCCCATATTTCCTGATTTTATCAACTGGTGGCTTTTCTCTTATTACTGTACCTGTGACTGGGGGAGCTTGAGCTACATGGGTAGCCTGAGAATCATGAGGGAGTGGAGGTCTAACTGCCAGATTCGTACGAACGAACTCAGCAAACCAATCATTCAAAGCTTGGAAGAGAGCTTCTCGAGTCACTCCTCCCTGATCAACTATTACTGGCCTATTCTCAGATTGCACTGCCCCTTCCACAGGAGCAGGCGCAATACTTTCCATGTCATCATCACAAGCTCGTTCGGGATCCATTACTATAAAACAAAATATTTAAAAATCGTCAGGAGTCATCACACTATCAAAATACAAGTATGGCATGTCTAGCTAGACTCTTACTCACACTAACTATTTCGAGAACCGACTAAACCTGCTCTGATACCAATAAATGTAACACCCCCACACCCGAGACCGTCGCCGGAGTCAACCTTGAGGTGTTATTAAACTTATCTTACCTTTTAAACAACTTTAAACCACTTATTTTAATTTTCGGAATAAACTATTTTTCTGCGTCATGGTCGCTTAAAAATTCATATATCGAGTTAAAAAACTCAAAATCAAGATCCATAAATTTTCCCTGAATCTAGACTCATGTATCTATCTACTAATTTTTTTCTAGAATTTTTGGCTAGGCCAATTAGTACAGTTTATTAGTTAAATTTTCCCCTGTTTTAGAACTCAACTGCACTGACCTCTACTTATTACGAAACACTTTTCTCCCTGTAAAAAATTCATCTGAATATTCTGTTTGTTTCTCTTAAAACTAGACTCAATAAGAATTCTGAACATATAAAGTAATCCTCCTAATTATTTTTTTACAATTTATGGTGAATTTCCAAAGTTGGAATAGGGGATCCAGAAATCACTTTGGCCCTGTTTCACTAAAACTCAAATATCTCATAAAATACAATACATTTACCTATTTTGTTTGTTCCATATGAAAGTAGACACAATAATATTTAATTTCACATATCATTCATCATCAAACCATGTTTCTACTATTTTTAGTGATTTTTCAAACTTACGTCACTGCTGTTACAATGTTCTGTTTTTAAGCTACTTTCACATTTTTCCTTAATTTCCATGTGATAGTTATCACTCAAGCATACATACTATCATACTTGTATATCATTAGCCATTTCATTAGCTATTCACAATCAAATATTTACATCCCATTCATTGAACATGTCATAAGACATCCATATCAAAAGAAGCCAAGTCCCTATACATGCCATACACGAAAAGAAACGTCTAACTATACCAATTTGGTTCCTCGATAGTGTGATCGGATCTCCGACTTTTCCTCTGATCCCCGAGTGGCTTGGCAAGAACTATAAGAAGAAGAAAATAAAGAGAGTAAGCACTAGGCTTAGTAAGTTTACAAGCAAATAAATTACAACATTCATCATATGGGATAAGTATGCAAACTATCAATTAGCATTATAAGCTTTCTTTACATCTCATTTTCTGCCTTCTTCTTCTTCACTTACCTTCTTTCTTACCTGACCTTTCATTATTCATGATTACAATCTATCTTTCCTTTGCTGATAATTGCTGATAATTCATTGTACATTTACTTGAATAATGGCCCGTTGAACCACTCGGAATACTAAGGATACTAGGGTCGTTCCTGTCTAACAATATCCTGCCAATGCCATGTCTTTGACATGGACTTACATGAATTATTCTTGTCTCCAATGCCATATATCTAATATGGACTTACATGCCTCAATCCTGTCTCCAAAGCCGTATATCTAGTACAGACTTACATGGCTCATTTCTGTCCTGTCCTGTCCTGTCGACCTCTAATGTCATGACATTTCGTATCCTAACATTCCTAAGGTTCAATCGGGACTTTGTACTGCTTTTCTCTATCATATCACCTTATATTCAACTTGATTATTTTCATAAAATGAATATATAAATGCTGGAAAATGACAATAGTAATGTAAAATAACAGAATATTTCATTTATTTACCATAAACTTACCTCGATACCAAATGTGACTAAACTTTACAATTTAGTCCTTTACTTTTTCTTTTCTCCGATCTACTCCCGAATTTCGTTCTTCTTGATCTATAATAGCAAATTTAGCTTATTTAATATCAATATTTATCAAAACAGCCCTTTACTCAAACTTTGGAAAAATTACATTTTTGCCCCTAAACTTTTGCATATTTACACTTTTGCCCCAAGGCTCGGAAATCAAAACTTATCACAAATACTTGTATTTTAAGACATGCTGATCATTTATTTACCAACATCATCTTCAAATTCCTACTATAACATACACTTATGTACAATAGGTATTTTTACCAATTTAGCCCTTTTTTTTCTCGTTTTTACCTAAAACCGAGTAGCTCAAGTTGTCTAGCATAATTTAAAACCTCATATTCTATCATAAAACATCAAAATACACAAATTTCACCTATGGGTATTTTTCCAAATATGAACCCTAACTTAAAATATTGCTAACATAAGCTTTATCGAGCTACCGGGATCTCAAAAACGTAAAAATCATTAAAAACGGGGCTTGGATGCACTTACTATGAAGCTTGAAAGTTGAAGAACCCTTAGCTATGGTGGAGAGAAAAATTCAGCAGCAACGTATGAAGAAGATGATGAATTTTGTGTTATTTTTCCCTTTTTATTTCATTTAATGTCCAAATGACCAAAATGCCCTTCCTTACTAAACTTTCAAAAATTCCCTCCATGTCCAATTTTTGTCCATAAACTTAAATTTGGCCAAATTACTATTTAAGACCTCCTAATTAATATTTCAAAGCAATTTCATACTAGAAACTTCTAGAATGCAAGTTTTGCAATTTATTCAATTTAGTCCCTAGTTTCAAATTAAACACTTTATGCATAGAATTTCTTCACGAAATTTTCACACCATCATGCAATCCTAATATAGACCTCAAAATAATTATAAAATAATTATTTCTATCTCGGATTTGTGGTTACAAAACCACTATTCTGATTAGGCCCTATTTTGGGATGTTACACATGTGGTTTGGGACATGGCCGTGTGGCCTGGGACACCCCCGTGTGGCCTGCCCGTGGGCAACACTGACTTCCCCCACACGGCCTAGGCAGACGCCCATGTGTTGGCCGTGTGAAAACATCATTTTTCAGTATTTTTAAGTTACTTTTACCCACTAAATGTACCTAGTTCATACCCAATTCTTTTACTTATAAATGTTGATCAAATAACATTCATTTCATCTATCAAACTTAGTAAATATTCATTTGTTCATATCAAAAACTTCTTAAGATTCATAAACCATATTCACATTGAAAGTATTAAACATTTACAAGTGGCTAAAACCAACCCTAGTACATGCCACATTTTCAAAAGATAGATACATCAACAAAATTTGAGTTGAAGTCGGGATCGATTTGAATGCTGAGCCGAACTTTACTTGACCTAACCTGCGCACGGAAAATAACCGTACGCTGAGTATTGAAAATACTCAGTGGTATTATCATAATTCAAATTATAACAACAACAATATATCATAAACATACTTAGATGAATATTAGATCAAACATATAATTTCATGTTGAATTATCATAATATCAATGTCATTTTCAACATTCGAATCAATATCTCAACAACAGAATTCCAATCATTCATGAACCTTTGGTTCATCTCTCAATCACATATACATATTCAAATCACATTTCAATAGAAACCATTCATGAACCTTTAATCTCATAACATAATATCATTTCTCATTTCAATTCACAATATAGCTTTCATTGTTCATTCAATGGTTCAAATAATCAAATTCAATAGATTTTCTCATTTCACATAATTACCCCTATTAACATGACTCGGACTTTGGCGGATACACGGATCCAACCAAACACACCATATTGGCACCTAGTGCCTCATCGGATAGTTCGAAGCAAAGTTGACACCCAGTGTCTCATCGGCCTAGCCGAAGTAAAGTGGTACCCAGTACCTCATCGAATCTATCCGAAGCAATATGACACTCCAAGTGTCTCATCGACTCGAGGTCGAAGTAACCCTGAACTCTTCCAATCCTATGGCATGCCAACTATATCCACTAAGCCCGACTAGTTAATAGGGTATCAAATTCCTTTCTCTTTTCGATCAAATTCACATCAATTGCACTTTAGCCACATTTTCTCACATATTTCTCAATTCAAGCACAACTTATTCAAATTCACATTATCACATATTTTCACTTCATTTCCATTCTCAATTGATCAAAATCATTCAAAATCAATTCAATCACATTAATAGTTCAATTTCAAATCTCAAATTCATATGCATACCAACATTACTCAATTCAATCATATAATTCAATCTCATATGCATATATTTGTTCATCAAATAAATCTAATACACATTCAATTCAACATCAATATTTACCCCACATTCAAATTCCATGCACATATATTAAAATTAAACATTTAATAAGAAATAACTTGAATTATGATAATACAAACCGATTTCTCTCGAGCTACTCCTCGATCACTTTTTCCTTTCCTTTTGTATTCGGCGTCTCAGTTTCCTTGTTTGCTACGAAAATTAGCATAATTACAATTAATTAATTACAAACATATTTTATATAAAATAATGATTTTCCATACAACTTTTACCATAATACCAAATTTGTCCCACACACATTCATCTTCCTCTTTTAACAATTCACATCATTTCCTTATTCAATTTGCATCAAAACTTCAATATAACTATCAAATTTTCATCACTTTTCCATACTTTCGAATTTCTTCCAATTTAATCCCTAAAACACAAAACTTATAACCTATTTCACAAATTAGTCCTTAAATAAATTCAAATCAATAATTTTATTAGATTAATCCCTAATTCCATCATTTACTCAACATAAACCCTACTCAAATATCTATCAACTTCCATAACTTCCACCTAGTTTCAACAAAACTCAATTCTAAAGCTTCTAAAACATTTAAATTAAAGAATAAGGGCTTAATTAACTTACTTTTCAAACTTCTAAGCTTCAATTCTTCAATTTCCCCTTTTTCCTTTCTTTCTTCTTTTTTTTCCCCAAATTTCGTTTCTTTCTCTGCAACTTTCTTGTTTTTCTTTTCTTTATTTCCTTTTTACTTTATTTTAATTTCATTTACTTATTTTAATTTATTAATAATAATAATTTATCTTATTATAACTAATTATACACATACATTTGTATACATACATGTTATTACACATGTATTAATCCACACCATACACTTGTCTTTATTTATTAGATTAAATAAATTATAATATTTACATAATAATAATAATATCAAATAAAAAATTAAATATCTTTTACTTAATAATTAAGTAAATACATATATATTATATATTTGTACCAATAATTTAAAAACACATGTATTTATTCTCTACCTTACACATATCACTAATTTGGTTTAATAATTAATTTAATCCCTTAATATTTTTCTATTCTATAATTAAACTTTTATGCTCTATTTAATTTAGTCCTTTCTACTAATTATTTCTAATTAGACTAAATTCTCCTATTCAAAGCTTAATTATACACACAACTAAACACTCAAATATTTCTAATAATTATTTACTAACTCGATTTACTAAGATAGAGGCCCTATGACTCGTTTTTCCTAAGACAAATGCCCTAAACTCACTTTTCCGGTGCCCGTGGAATTTGGGTCGTTACATTTCTCTCCCCCTTAAAAAAAAATTTCGTCCTCGAAATTTACCTGAGAATAGATGGCGGTACTGGGCTCTCATAGTTTCTTCCGGTTCCCATGTTGCTTCTTTCACTTTATGGCTTCTCCAAAGTACCTTCACTAGAGGAACTTGTTTATTTCTTAATTCCTTTACCTTTCGTGCTAGAATCTCAACTGGTTCTTCCTCATACGACAAATCCAGTTAGATCTCAATATCTTCAGTAGAAATAACATGAGAAGGATCCGATCTATATCTTCGTAACATAGAAACATGAAAAACGTCGTGAATCTTTTGTAACTCCGGAGGTAAAGCCAACCGATAAGCTACCGGTCTAATTCTTTCCACTATTTCATACGGCCCAATGTAACGTGGACTTAATTTACCTTTCCGGCCAAATCTCAACACTTTCTTCCAAGGAGAAACTTTAAGAAATACTTTGTCCCCAATCGAATACTCAATATCCCGTCGTTTCAAACCGACATATGATTTCTGTCTATCAAAAGCTGTTTTTAATTTTCCTTGAATCTTCTTGACTGTCTCTTCTGTTTCTTAAATCAATTCCGGTCCAATCACTTTCCTCTCATTCAACTCTGTCCAACACACAGGGGATCGACATCTTCGACCATACAATGCTTCATAAGGAGCCATTTGAATACTAGATTGAAAACTATTATTGTAAACAAATTCAGCTAAAGGCAAATAACGTTCCCAACCTGATTCAAAATCAATTATACAAGACCGAAGCATATCTTCCAATATTTGAATTACTCGCTCAGACTGTCCGTCTGTTTGCGGATGAAATGTTGTACTAAAATTAAGTCGTGTACCTAACGAATCATGTAACTGCTTCCAGAATCTAGATGTGAATCGAGGATCTCAATCTGAAATTATCGATACCAGAATACCATATAATCTAACAATTTCCCGGATGTATATCTCAGCAGTTTCTGTAATGACCAATCTGTTCTGACTGTTATAAAATGAGCTGACTTAGTAAGTAAGTCTATCAACTATCACCCAGATAGCATTCTTTTTACTTACCGACAACGGTAATCCTGAAACAAAATCCATCGTGATGCGATCCCATTTCCATTCAGGAATATTAATAGGCTGAAGTAAACCTATCGGTACCTAATGTTCCGCATTTACTCGCTGACATGTAAGACATTTACCCACATATTCAACTATGTTTCTTTTCATTCCGAGCCACCAATACAAATCTCGTAAATTACGATACATTTTTGTGCCTCCTGGGTGTAAAGCAAATGAACCATTGTGTGCTTCTCGGAGTATTAATTCTTTCAATTCAGATTTAGTTGGAACACAAACTCAATCTCGGTACCTTAAACATCCATGTGCATCAATGCTGAAATTTTCTACTATACCATTCTGTACCATCTCTCTTTTCTTCAACAATTTATCATCTTTCAACTGAGCTGCTTTTAGCTGATCAAACATTATCGGCTTTATTCTCAACTCAGCCAACAGATTTCCATCATTACTGATACTGAGCTGTGCAAACATTGCTCTCAACTCAATTGCAGCTTTTCTACTTAATGCATCAGCTACTACATTAGCTTTTCCCGGATGATAATCTATAACACAATCATAGTCTTTCAAAAGCTCGATCCACTGTCTCTGTCTTAAATTCAATTCTTTCTGGGAGAGAATGTACTTCAGACTTTTATGACCAGTGAAAATGTAGCATTTTTCGCCATAAAGGTAATATCTCTAAATCTTCAGAGCAAAAATCACAGCTGCAAGCTCCAAATCATGAGCCGGATAGCTATGTTCATGTGGTTTCAATTGGCGAGATACATAGGCAATGACCTTTCCATCTTGCATCAATACACAACCTAAACCACTCAATGAAGCATCACTGTATATAATAAAATATTTTCCCGACTCTGGTAAAGTCAAAACCGGTGCCTCTGTTAACATTTGCTTCAACATCTCAAAACTTTTCTGACATTGATCATCCCAAATAAAAGAAACATTCTTCTGTAGCAGCTTAGTCATTGGCAAAGCTATTTTCGAAAATCCATTTATGAATCTTCTATAGTACCCAGCCAAACCAAGGAAACTACGTACCTCAGATACATTCTTCGAAGCTTTCCACTGAACTATGGCTTCTATCTTTTTCGGATCAACTCTGATTCTATCTGCCAATACCACATGTCCCAAAAATACGACCTCTGACAACCAGAATTCACATTTACTCAATTTCCCATACAATCGTTTTTCCCGCAAAATCTGTAGCACTATTCTGATATGTTGGTCATGTTCTGCCTCTGTCTTTGAATAAACCAATATGTCATCAATGAAAACCACAACAAACTGATCTAAATATGGTTGAAATATACGATTCATCAGATCCATAAAAGCAGCTAGGGCATTAGTTAACCCAAATGGCATTACTAAAAATTCATAATGACCATACCTCGTACGGAAAGCTGTCCTTGGCACATCACATTCTTTTACTTTCAACTGATAATATCCGGATCTTAAATCAATCTTTGAAAATACTGAAGCTCCTTTCAGCTTGTTAAATAAATCATCAATGTGAGGAAGTGGATATTTGTTCTTGATTGTCACCTTATTCAACTGTCTATAGTCAATACAGAGTCGCATCGAGCCCTCTTTCTTTTTAACAAATAACACTGGAGCTCCCCATGGTGAAATACTCGGTCGAATAAAACCACGATCTAACAAATCTTGCAACTGTACCTTTAACTCCTTTAGGTCTGTAGGTGACATGCGATACGGAGGTATAGAAATTGGAGCCGTACATGGGTACACTTCAATAGCAAACTCAACTTCTCTGTCTGGCGGCAAACCCGGTAGTTCTTCAGGAAATACATCAGGAAACTCACAAACTGTACGAATTTTACTGCATTGACTCCTAACCGAATTTGAATTAATAACATAAGCCAACTATGCTGTGCAACCCTGCTGCAACAACTTATTAGCCTTTGTTGCTGAAATAACACGTGTTGGCCCACTACTTCGAATACCTTTTCCCTCAATAATGCTTCCATTTTCAACTTGAATACTAAACTTCTTTTTGTAACAATCCAAAATCACACCATGTTCAGACAACCAGTCCATACCTAGTATTACATCAAAATCTCCAAAAGGCATAATCAACAAATTCAGTAATTCGATGAGATACTAATAACACCCTTATTTCATCTCTTAATCCCCCAATTTTTCTTTCTACAATGGGAGCCTGGTTTCTAATTGGATTCACATTGGGTGTAGCTGATTCACTTTCGTCTAAATCATAAGATTCTTCATTCATTTCTTCATTTAGATCATCAAAGTGTTCATCAGACATCTTTAATCTATAAAACAAAAATAATTAAATAGGTCAGCATCCAAAAATCCCAACTCAGTTTTGACTTGACTGTGGCATGTACTTCTAGACTCACTTACGAGCTCGATTTAGTCAAAGAATCGGCTAAACCTGTAGCTCTGATACCAATAAATGTAACACCCTCTAACACTAAATCATCGTCGAAACAGGGTTACAAGGCATTATCGGACTTATACACTAGCAGACGAATAAAAACGAGACATAAATTTGAGTTTCAATCTAAAATCATCTAATTTCCATTAAATAGTTCTTAATATAGGCGAACGGGGCCCAAAATAGGTTTAGAAAATGATTTGGGATTAAACCGGGAACTTTGAAAAAATTTTTTGAAGACAGGGACACATGGCGTGTGGTTTGGGACATGGTCGTGTGGCCTGAGACACCCCCGTGTGGCCTGCCCGTGGGCAACACTGACTTCCCCCACACGGCCTAGGCACACGCCCATGTGTTTTGGCCGTGTGAAAACATCATTTTTTAGTATTTAAGCTACTTTTACCCACTAAATGTACCTAGTTCATACCCAATTCTTTTACTTATAAATGTTGATCAAATGACATTCATTTCATCTATCAAACTTAGTAAATATTCATTTGTTCATACCAAAAACTTCTTAAGATTCATAAACCATATTCACATTGAAAAAATTAAACATTTACAAGTGGCTAAAACCAACCCTAGTACATGCCACATTTTCAAAAGATAGATACATCACCAAAATTTGAGTTGAAGTCGGGATCGATTTGAATGCTGAGCCAGACTTTACTTGACCTAACCTGCGCACGGAAAATAACCGTACGCTGAGTATTGAAAATACTCAGTGGTATTATCATAATTCAAATTATAACAACAACAATATATCATAAACATACTTAGATGAATATTAGATCAAACATATAATTTCATGTTGAATTATCATAATATCAATGTCATTTTCAACATTCGAATCAATATCTCAACAACAGAATTCCAATCATTCATGAACCTTTGGTTCATCTCTCAATCACATATACATATTCAAATCACATTTCAATAGAAACCATTCATGAACCTTTAATCTCATAACATAATATCATTTCTCATTTCAATTCACAGTATAGCTTTCATTGTTCATTCAATGGTTCAAATAATCAAATTCAATAGATTTTCTCATTTCACATAATTACCCCTATTAACATGACTCGGACTTTGGCGGATACACGGATCCAACCAAACACACCATATTGGCACCCAGTGCCTCATCGGATAGTTCAAAGCAAAGTTGACACCCAGTGTCTCATCGGCCTAGCCGAAGTAAAGTGGTACCCAGTACCTCATCGAATCTATCCGAAGCAATATGACACTCCAAGTGTCTCATCGACTCGAGGTCGAAGTAACCCTGAACTCTTCCAATCCTATGGCATGCCAACTATATCCACTAAGCCCGACTAGTTAATAGAGTATCAAATTCCTTTCTCTTTTTGATCAAATTCACATCAATTGCACTTTAGCCACATTTTCTCACATATTTCTCAATTCAAGCACAATTTATTCAAATTCACATTATCACATATTTTCACTTCATTTCCATTCTCAATTGATCAAAATCATTCAAAATCAATTCAATCACATTAATAGTTCAATTTCAAATCTCAAATTCATATGCATACCAACATTACTCAATTCAATCATATAATTCAATCGCACATGCATATATTTGTTCATCAAATAAATCTAATACACATTCAATTCAACATCAATATTTACCCCACATTCAAATTCCATGCACATATATTAAAATTAAACATTTAATAAGAAATAACTTGAATTATGATAATACAAACCGATTTCTCTCGAGCTACTCCTCGATCACTTTTTCCTTTCCTTTTGTATTCGACGTCTCGGTTTCCTTGTTTGCTACGAAAATTAGCATAATTACAATTAATTAATTACAAACATATTTTATATAAAATAATGATTTTCCATACAACTTTTACCATAATACCAAATTTGTCCCACACACATTCATCTTCCTCTTTTTAACAATTCACATCATTTCCTTATTCAATTTGCATCAAAACTTCAATATAACTATCAAATTTTCATCACTTTTCCATAATTTCAAATTTCTTCCAATTTAATCCCTAAAACACAAAACTTATAACCTATTTCACAAATTAGTCCTTAAATAAATTCAAATCAATAATTTTATCAGATTAATCCCTAATTCCATCATTTACTCAACATAAACCCTACTCAAATATCTATCAACTTCCATAACTTCCACCTAGTTTCAACAAAACTCAATTCTAAAGCTTCTAAAACATTTAAATTAAAGAATAAGGGCTTAATTAACTTACTTTTCAAACTTCTAAGCTTCAATTCTTCAATTTCCCCTTTTTCCTTTCTTTCTTCTTTTCTTTCCCAAATTTCGTTTCTTTCTCTGCAACTTTCTTGTTTTTCTTTTCTTTATTTCCTTTTTACTTTATTTTAATTTCATTTACTTATTTTAATTTATTAATAATAATAATATATCTTATTATAACTAATTATACACATACATTTGTATACATACATGTTATTACACATGTATTAATCCACACCATACACTTGTCTTTATTTATTAGATTAAATAAATTATAATATTTACATAATAATAATAATATCAAATAAAAAATTAAATATCTTTTACTTAATAATTAAGTAAATACATATATATTAAACATTTGTACCAATAATTTAAAAACACATGTATTTATTCTCTACCTTACACATATCACTAATTTGGTTTAATAATTAATTTAATCCCTTAATATTTTTCTATTCTATAATTAAACTTTTATGCTCTATTCAATTTAGTCCTTTCTACTAATTATTTCTAATTAGACTAAATTCTCCTATTCAAAGCTTAATTATACACACAACTAAACACTCAAATATTTCTAATAATTATTTACTAACTCGATTTACTAAGATAGAGGCCCTACAACTCGTTTTTCCTAAGACGAAGGCCCTAAACTCACTTTTCCGATGCCCGTGGAATTTGGGTTGTTACACACATGTTAGTACATTTAAACATAATTCACTTGAATTAACATGGGGTAAACTATTTGTACATGAATATAATTCATTTGATTTCATCACTTTCATAAACATAAGTATACTTCCTTTGAAGCTTGCCATTTCATTCCTTTTCATAATTACATGATATAGTTCATTTGAGCACTTACCGTTCCTTTCCTTTTCATGCTCGTTGAACCTTTTAGAATATCTTTGGATACTTGAAAAAGCTCACATGAAGTGTGCTAAACATATAACCGTAACTTTTCCTTTACATCATTGCTCACATAAGCTGCGAAATGGGCTCACACGAGCTGTGGTCAGAATGTAAGCTACACGATGCTACTCGCACGAGCTGTAGAGTATCCGCAACATTTGCAAGACCTTAGCCATTGGTAGGACATTCAAGATCAACACACGAAACCTGAAAACTTTAATGACATGTCATTTGTATCCCACGAATTCCTAAGGTTCAAACGGGGATCAATAACAGTCATGGCATTGTTGGATATTCATCATTCAATTATATGACAGTTAACATAATAACATATCATCGAAAATAGCATTAGAAACAATACTTATGCATATGAACTTACCTCAACGACAAAGATGTAGAAACGAGATCAACTAATCTGAGACTTTAGCTTTTCCTCGATCTAGGTTCGTACGTGGTCTATCTTAATCCAAATAGACAAATTCAATCTATTTAATTCTTCTATTATTCAATTCAATCCATATTTCATATTTTTGTAAAATTACTATTTTACCCCTAACATTTTAATTTTTTTATAATTTAGTCCTTAAGCTTATAAATTGAAATTTAAGCATTTTAATCGTCATCTCATGCTAGCTGAATTCACTAGGGACTTATATCAATTCATACAAACCATCATTTCATAATTTCACCATGAACTTTTATCATTTTTACAAATAAGTCCCTAAATGCCATTTTCATCACAAATCACTTTACAAAACTAGTTTATTTATCAATAAAGACTCAAAATGTAATGCCCAAACTTTCTTAATTCAGACTTTTGTAAATTTGTGGTACAACTATCTGTCTGCTTCAGTGGTTATGTGTTGTAGGAGTGTCTAAGAAGTCTTGGGTTCAAGCATTGACTTGAGCAAAATTTTTGTTTTTATGTGAATAAAACCTTGCTCTTGATTCCGTAGGCTTATAATTAAATGTAGGTAAAATTATAACAGAACGGGCCTGCTGGTCTGGTGGTTAAGTAGAGTGTTATGTTTCTAGAGGTCTGGAGTTCGAATCTTTGCATGTGCCAATGGGATAATTTTTGCTATTTGTATCGACAAGAGTATAATTTGACTGGGTTACCGAGTAGTGGAGTTGTTGTGGGATTCAAAGAAGTGAAATTAGGGGATTTGGTGGGTAGTTGTGAGTAATGTGGTAGTCTCTAATCACTTCTCTTTTTTTTTCTCAAAAAGATTTCAGTTTTGGGCATTTGTTTCTCTCAATTCCTTGTCGACTGTTCTTCATTCTTTAGTGTCGAAGTTTGCTATTTGATTTTCTACTCTTTCTTCCATCGGTTCTTTTATTTCTATCTATTTTTTTCGATTTTGCCTTTCCTACGACATGTGTATCCTTTCCTCTTCCCTGTGGCGAATTATTGCGTGGTTTGGTAAGCATTTTCTTAGGTATCTTGTAAAATTAAGTCCTTTGGGGCTTTAATTAGTGTTCTGTTATCTTCTTGGGCAGTAGCAAACTTTGAAGTAAGAAACCACTCGCTTGTGGAGCCTGAATCAAAACATTGAAGTGTTGAGGGTAAGTTTTGGGATTGTCTCTTGCGATTAGTATCGATTGAGTATCATTTAAAATGACTAGTTGGCTGATTTAATGGTTAATTCTAGGTGTTGGTTATCTCAGGAGTGCAAATGCATCAAAAATAGATTAGGTGTATACTCGATTGAGTAGAAAATAAGGTTTCGACGAAAGTTAAAAACCAATCTGTCGACGCCACACGACTGTGTGGTAGGCCGTGTGACAGAACACGGGCATGTGATCGACGAGCCAAGCCGCGCGCAAGGCAAGGTGAATGACACGGTCGTGTGATGGCTAGGTGAGACTGTATGCGAGACACGGCCCATACAGGTGATCCACACGAGTGCGTGCGATTCTGGGTCAGGTGTGTAATCCACATGGCCAAGGCCAATTTGGGCCTTATGGGCCACACGGGCATGTGGGCCCACACAGACAGCCCAACACGGGCGTATGTGCCCAATTTCACAGATTCATTTGCCAAGGTTGCACGGGTCACCCAAGTCAACTGTGAACTTACTATAGGGTCGGTAAGCCATCCTTAGACCCCTAATTGGATGAGATTACGGTATGACTGATATATGTTATTAAGCATGATTCTATTTCACTGAACTGATACTATATTGACTGTTACTATGACATGACATATTATAACTGTATGTTGCATTGCATGGGGAGGGGATGATATATGTGGGGGAAGTGTACTGAAAAGCTTAATGCATGTTATACTCTCAGCTATGCTGCAAATCACTGATGGCTTTAAGCCTATTATACTGGTAGCTCTGCTGCAAATCACTGATGACTTTAAACCTATTATACTGGCAGCTCTGCTACAAATTCTGTTTAGTGCCGCAACAGGTGCTAATTGTAAGTGTAGGGATGGGTGGGTGATTTAATCCCCACAGGAGAGCAGGGTTGGACATGAGATGGTGTATAGTGGTTGGTTGGGTAGGACTTGCATACTGTACATCATATTACTGCATATTAATAATGTTATAGGTTAAGGCCCCACTGTTACTGTTCTATCACTGTCACTGCTTCTGTTATTATAAAGGGCTAAGGCCCTACTACTTACTGTACTGAGATAGGCTAAGGCCCAAACTGATATTGTTACTGATACTGAAAAGGGCTTAGGCCCAGATTGTGGGTTTCTGAGTGCTGATTGCTTGACTATAGTCTGTAAGGATTATGCACTGAGTTTTCGTAAACTCACCCCTTTTGTCTTTACTATGCAGGTAATCTCTAGACATAGGCAGATCGGTACAGTGGAGGACTCAGCGGTGGCCACACAACATCTTTTATGTTGCTTCATACTTATTTATGATTTTAAGTTTTAATTGGGTATTTTTCTATAAATATGGCCTCTATGGACTTTTACTTAAAATTTGGATTTTATACTACTTTATGTTTTATATATGCTAGAAGTAAGTAGAACTCAAGTTTTCAAAAAAAATGCATGTTTGTAACAAAAATATCCACGATGACGCGAACTGTTTTAAAAAGCTTCCGCAAAGTATAATGATTTGAAAACTAACAAATGAACAAATGACATGATTTAGAATTAACATAAGATAATGAAAAGTTGTTTAAATGAAGGAATGGTTTTAGTGACGTTACTATTTCAAAAGCACTACCATGTGACACCACCAAGTTCGGCCATAATGTCCAGGTCAGGTTTGGGGTGTTACCTTTAGTGGTATCAAATTCAGGTTGAAACTCAGATGTGGATTTAGGTTTTTAAGATTTGAGTTTTCAAGAATTGATTTTTAATGATTTGAAATGTTTTTACCAAATGTGTGGTACACCGAGTCTCCGGTGCTGATCCTATAAGTCCTCTGAAACTGTTGTCTGTTTTAAACTGAAATGTTATAGATAGTATATACTAAGACTACTATAAGTAGTATACTGTACTAAAAACACTTTAGTTAGTGTACACGTAAAACTGTAATGAGACTGCGATTTATGAAAATGAACACTGAATTACTGATACTATTTTACATAAAACTTGATTAATCAATACTGAAACTATAAACCGATCTGCATAAAACTGTTAATATAGATAAATGCAAATAGATAATGAGCACACGTGGTATTGGTGTAAGGGGTACTAGAGGCTAAGGTAGGGGCCGTAGTGGGGCTCAAACTGAGTCATCGTTATCAGGTAACCTACCTAATCTGGATACTACTGAGACGCATGTTTCACCCTTGACTGAGACTGGATCTGGGTCTCATGATCATGCAGCTAGGGACGACGCACTGTCCCAAGCCATGTTAAGGATTTTAAAGAGGGTCGTGGGGCCCAATACTAGAGTTGGAGGCTGAGGGTCGGTTACGGAATGACTCAGGTCTAATAAGGCTGAGATATTTAGGGGTATTACTAGAGTTGTCCCTAATGTGGCTGAGTATTGGATTGAGACCACAGAAAGGATTATGGATAATTTGGACTGTACCCCCAAGAAGAAACTAAAGGGTGTTGTATCGCTGCTATTTGATGAGGCATATCAGTGGTGGCTCACTGTTAAGGAGGGCACTTAACCCGAATGACTAACTTGGGATTTCTTCAAGACCGCTTTTCAGGGAAAGTATGTAGGTGCTAGTTATGTAGATGCTCGTAAGAGAGAGTTCTTGAGTCTGACTTAGGGAGATAGATCTGTGGCTGAGTATGAGGCCGAATTCCTGAGATTGAGCCGCTATGTGCGAGCTATGGTGGCGACTGAGTATAAACGATATGTTCGCTTCGAGAATGGCCTTAGGGACAACTTGAAGGTTCTGATAGCTCTATAGAGGGAGCGAGATTTCTCTGTATTGGTTGATAAGGCGAAGATCGCCAAAAAGGTTAAACGCACTGAGCGCCAGAACAGTGAGAAAGAGAGAGGTAGGAACAAGAGAGATTCAGAGTCTACGAGTTTCGTTTAGATGCCTAAGAAAAAGGCTAGAGTTGATGGACCGGTTAGAGTTGGGGCCCCTATTGCTATGACTGGACAACAACTATGTATTGACTGTGGTAGACGCCATCTGGGCGAATGCTGGAAAAGAACTGGGGCTTCCATGAGGTACGGTTCATTGGAGCACCGTATTAGAGAGTGTCCGCGAAGGCTCGATCAGATGCAAGCTCCGGGTACTGGTGCTGCACCACCACTGAGGGTAGCTCAACAGCCGTCGAGAAGCCACGGTCAGGCCAGAGGTGTAATGGTTTGGGACGAGGTCAGAGAGCACCGGGCAGAGGTGCTAGACAGAATGAGGAGAGGCAGTCGGCTCTAGTTTATACTGTACGTCGCTGAGAGGATGGAGATGCTCTGGACGTCACCACGGGTACGTTCTTTATTTATGATGTGCATTATACTGCACTGATAGATATAGGATCTACTCACTCCTACATAATCTGTATTGTGTCTGAAACTTTGGGTATTGTGGTTGAGAGCACTGCGAGTGAGGTAATTGTTGTGTCTGAGTGAGTAAATGATGTAAAGACGTCCCATTAGAGGTTTAAGGGATAGTATTCTTGGCTGATCCGATGGAGCTTCCATTTGGAGAGTTCGATTTGATATGGGAATGGACTGGCTGGTCAAACATCAAGTAAGCTTGCATTGTGCCACAAAAAGAGTTGTACTAAGAATTGAGGAGGACAGCGAGGTAGTCGTAATTGGGGAATGTCAGAATTACTTATCGAATGTGATTTCTATATTCAGGGCTAAAAAGTTGGTTCGTAAAGGATGTGAGGCATTTCTGGCCGACATTAGTGTTTCAGCTTTTGAGGATTCTTCGATTAAAGATATCAGAATGGTTAGGGATTTTTCAGACGTTTTTCCTGAAGAGATACCTATTTTGCTGATAAACAATAAATTATACATATTTTTACCTCATGCTCAGCCCAATTTCTGGATAAATTAACCTTTTAATTGTGTAAATTGATGCTCTTAATCCTTCTATTTCATGTTTTATACTCAGGAGAGCATAGGGAAGTGAAAAGAACAAGAAACGGGTTGAAAGCGGAGAAAATAGGCCAAAGTATGAAAATAACACGGCCTGGAGGTTCTCCACACGGTCGTGTCACACGGTCGTGCCATCCTAAAATCTCGAACACGACCCAACCTCGACCCACACGGTTGTGCCACCATCAACAGGCCCGACCATGGCCTGAGTCTCGATCCACATGGTCGTGGCACACGGACGTGTCCCTGTCGTGAGGAAGTGTAATTCGACTCGGAAAAGGCTACTTAGGGGCTAAGAAAGGCATTCCAAAGCTCTATATAAAGACCCTAGGGGGCAACTACAAAGGTGTGCTTTTTCTCCCACAAAAGAGTGTCGTATTTCTGCCAACACAGAGAGTGGAAGCAAGGAATCACTCCAAGGGAAGCCGATTGATCTATCTTAAAAGTCGAATTCTGCCTTAAGATTAAAGATCTTCCTTCAATTACCTTCAGGGGTTTTTGGGTTCTTTATGTTTTGTTATCTTATTTCTTCTGAGATGTTCTCTTTTATAATTATGAACCAAATCCCCCAAATACTTGAGGGGGATGAAACCTAAGACGGATCTTGTTATTATTTCCTCTTGAATTATATGATAAATATTTGATTTGTTCTTAACTATGTGTTCTTAATTCTTGTTTTAATATTTCCAGGATATTAATTCAAGTATTGATGTACTTATTTAGAGGAGCAAAAGTCCCTTTCTAAGAGTAGATTTAGCATAGTTAAGCGGAGTTGCATGCAACCCTAGACATAGGGCGACATAAATCTATCATATTAGGGTCAAACCTAATAAGGGAATCCATAGATCAAATTAATGCAAGACTAGAGGTTTTAACTAGAAAGAGATTTCAGTTAATCAACCTAGGATTAGTTGTTTTTATCCTCGACGGAGGTATTAACATAATTTAGGGATTTCTACGGATCAAGTCAAGTGAATAAATCGTCTAGTTCAAGAGTTGATAGCAAGTGAAGTTTAGGTGGATTCTCCCTTGAGTATTGTCCGAATCAATCAGTTTTTCCCAAGAGTTTTCCCCAATTCACCTTTTGTGCATTCATAGTTTAGTTTTAGAATTAGTTTAGTTTTATAAAAATCCCCTTTCTTTTTCAAGGTTAAATAATAGAAAGAAAGTTAGTACTAGTACTTTTGGTTCCCTTGGGTACGATATCTCGGTCTTGCCACTAAGCTATACTACTGTTCGATAGGTGCGCTTGCCTTAAAATCATGATAATAGCTAACTTCTGGTGTGATCATTATTATAAATTTTATTACTTCATATCGCGAATATCAAGTTTTTGGCGCCGTTGCCGGGGAACTAAGATACTAGGAATACTCGATTTTTATTACTTTAGCCATTACTATTTTTATTTTCAAACTTTCTTTTTATTTACTTATTTTAATTTCTTTTTCCTTCCAGGTATCTCTAGTTTACGACTAGGAGAAACTCAGGAGGACCATTACTTTTTGATGAAGATTTAGAAGCGACAGTTCGCAGAAATCGTAGAGAAATCAGACGAAGCCTTCACTATCAAGAACAAGGACAAGAAGAAGAACCTGAACCTACGGAAGAGATGGAAGCAAATCAGGATAATCTACCACCTCCCGCAATAGCCGCAGAACCGGTGAACCAAAATGATGCTCCTTATACTATGTATGATTATGCTAAACCAAATTTGGCTGGTACTCAATCTAGTATTATTAGACCTGCTATTGTTGCAAACAATTTTGAATTGAAGCCTAACACTATTCAGATGATTCAGCAATTTGTGCAGTTTGATGATTTATAGGATGAGGATTCCAACTCACATTTAGCCAATTTTTTGGAATTCTGTGATACCTTTAAAATCAATGGTGTTTCTGATAATGCCATTCGTCTCTGACTATTTCCTTTTTCTTTAAGGAATAAAGTTAAATAATGGTTAAATTCTCTACCATGAGGCTTAATCACTACATGGCAACATATGACCGAAAAATTTTTACTTAAGTATTTTCCTCCAACTAAAATAGCTAAATTCCAAAATGATATCTCTTCTTTTGTGCAGATGGATTTAGAAACACTTTATGATACCTGAGAGAGATACAAGGATCTTTTGAGAAGGTACCCTCACCATGGGTTGCCTTTGTGGTTACAAGTCCAAACCTTTCACAATGGTTTGAACCCCTCAACACGGCAAATGATCGATGCAGCCGCCGGAGGAACAATCAACAACAAAACACTCGAAGTAGCCTATGAGTTTATAGAAGAGATGTCACTAAATAACTATCAGTGGCAAGTCATGAGGACAAAGCCGACAAAAGCTGCAAGAGTTTTTAACATTAATGCCGTCACCATGCTTTCTAATCAGGTAGAACTTTTAAATAAAAAGATTGATAATTTTGTTGGTTCTACGCAAGCACACCCAGTGATGCAATGTGACGCAATTCAGAGAAACATGTACAATTTAGATTACTCCACCTATGGACACAGCATGGAAACTAAGCAAGCCAATTATATGGGTAACAATTCTATATCTCAAAATAATTTTATAGTAATACTTACAATACAGGTTGGTGGAACCACCCCAATTTTTCATTGGGAGGACAAGGAAATAAAAAACAACCACCTCATCCGGGAATTCAACAGCCACCTCCACAACAAGAGAAAAAGCCGAACCTTGAAGAGATGTTCACCAAATTTATGGCCGCATCAGAGAATCGTTTCCAAAACACCGAAACAGAACTAAAGAACCAGCAAGCATCCATTCAAGGGCTCGAGAATCAAATTGGTCAACTCGTAAAGATGTGATCTGATAGACCACAAGGTAGTTTGCCGAGTAATACTGAGCCAAATCCTAGAGAACATGTAAAAGCAATTACTCTAAGAGATGGGAAAATACTAGCTGAACCGAAAAAGAAGCCTGTTCAAAAATCTAAAAAATACAAGGTAGAAGAAGATAGACCTAAAAAAAGCACTCCGCCAACACTTAAAGAATATAAACCACCCATACCATACCCAGCAAAGTTAAAGAAAGACCGCATAGACGCTCAATTCGGTAAATTTCTTAAACTTTTTAAGCAGCTTCATATTAACTTACCTTTTGTTGAAGCAATTTCGCAGATGCCGAAGTACGCAAAATTTCTAAAGGTGCTTCTCACAAACAAAAGGAAATTGGAAGAACTAGCTATAGTGGAACTCAACAAGGAATGCTCAGCTATTATCCAAAATAAACTGCCAACCAAACTGAAAGATCTAGGGAGTTTTACTATTCCTTATTTAATTGGTAGTTTAATCATTGAAAAAGCCTTAGCTGATCTAGATGCTAGTATTAACATAATGCCCTACAAAATGTTCAAGCAACTAGGTCTAAGGGAACCAAAACCCACTAGGATGAGTATTCAATTAGCTGATAGATCGGTTAAATATCCTAGGGGAATCATTGAAGATGTGTTAGTAAAAGTAGATAAATTCATATTCCCTGTTGATTTTGTTGTGCTTGACATGGATGAAGATATTGAGGTACCTTTAATTTTGGGACGCCCATTCTTAGCTACTGCTAGAGCTATTATCGACGTAGGGGATGGTAAATTAGTACTTAGGGTTGGTGAAGAAGAAGTTGTCTTTAAAATTTATGATGCTATGCGATTTTCTAGTGAACAGGATGATTCCTGTTATTTCATTGATGTTATTGATTATTCTGTTCAAGACAATTTACAGGAAATCACTCTTAAAGACACTTTGGAACTGTGTCTTGTTCAAGGTGGGGAGGAAGATGAAGCCACCACTGAAGTAAAAGAAGTAATGAAGGAATTGAACTCTCATGAACTTGTCACGAGGCACATAAGTTATGAAGGTATTAAGTTAAAAGACGAACTAAGACAAAAACCCTCAATCGATGAACCTCCTAAATTAGAGCTAAAGTAATTGTCTGACCACTTAGAGTACGTATTTTTGGGAGATGATTCCATATTACCAGTGATTATCGCATCAGATTTGAACGGAGAAGAGAAAGAAGAATTACTTTAAGTTTTAAGAGAACACAAAAAGGCTATAGCTTGGAAGATTTCTGATATTAAAGGAATTAGCCCTTCTTTTTGCACCCATAAAATTTTAATGGAAGATGAATACAAGCCATCGGTGCAAACTCAGAGACGATTGAATCTCAACATGAAGGAAGTCATAAAACCTGAGGTAATTAAACTTCTAGACGTAGGTATTATTTATCCTATTTCTGACAGTTCTTGGGTAAGTCCTGTACAGGTTGTTCCTAAGAAAGGAGGCATGGCTGTGGTGCCTAATGAAAAAGAGGAATTAATTCCTACAAGAACAATCACGGGATGGAGAGTCTGTATTCATTATAGAAGGCTGAATGACGCAATCAGGAAAGGCCATTTTCCCTTACCTTTTATAGATCAAATGTTAGAAAAATTGTCAGGACATATGTATTACTATTTCTTGGATGGCCTCTCTAGTTACTTCCAAATCCCGATAGCTCCAGAAGATCAGGAAAAGACAACATTCACATGTCCATACGGTATGTTTGCTTATCGTAGAATACCTTTTGGATTATGTAATGCTTCTGCTACTTTTCAGCGATGCATGATAACCATCTTTGATGAACTCGTGGAGGACATCATGGAGGTATTTATGGATAACTTTTCGGTTTTCGGTAACTCCTTCCAACTTTGTCTTAAAAAGCTAAAACATGTTTTAATAAGATGTGAAGAGACAAATCTTGTGCTTAATTGGGAAAAATGTCACTTTATGGTTCAAGAAGGTATTGAATTAGGACATAAAATTTCTAGTAAAGGGATAGAGGTAGATAAAGCAAAAATTGAAACCATCAAAAAATTACCTCCCCCTAATTCAGTTAAGGCCATAAGAAGCTTCTTAGGACATGCTGGCTTTTACTAAAGATTTATTAAAGATTTCTCTAAGATAGCTAAGCCTTTAACAAAATTACTACAAAAAGATGTGCTTTTCAATTTTGACCAGGAATGTTTATAGTCTTTTAAAACTCTCAAAGAAAAGTTATTTAATGCCCTGATTGTGATTTCACCTGATTGGAATCTACCTTTTGAATGTGATGCGAGTGATTTTGTAGTAGGTGCAGTTTTGGTACAAAGAAGAGACAAGCACTTCCGACCGATTTATTATGCTAGCAAAACTTTGACGGCCACGCAAGCAAATTATACTACCACGGAAAAAAAATTGCTAGCTGTTTTTTTTGCATTTGATAAATTTAGATCATATTTAATATTGTCGAAAGTCATCATTTACACTGATCATTCCGCTCTTCGTTATCTTTTAACTAAAACTGATGCAAAACCTCGATTAATAAGATGGATTCTATTGTTACAAGAATTTGACTTAGAGATAAAAGACAAGAGAGGAGCTGAAAATTTGGCAGCAGATCACTTTTCAAGGTTGGAAAATCCACACCCAGAAGACCTTGTTAAAATAAACGACTCGTTTACTGAAGAACTTCTCCTATCCAAAATAGAGGCTGCAATTCCTTGGTTTGCTGATTTTGCAAATTATTTAGCAGCTAATATAACCCCAAAAGGGTTGACCCATCAGCAAAAGAAGAGATTCTTCGCTGATGTGAAAAACTACTTTTGGGAAGATCTTTTCTTTTTTCATATTTGTGTAGATCAAGTCATTCGAAGATGCGTTACTGAGATAGAAGCATATAAAATTTTAGATCACTACCATTTGGGACCAACAGGAGGACACCACAGTGGAGCTAGAACTGCTCACAAAGTACTCGAATTAGGTTTTTACTGGCCCACCCTTTTCAAAGATGCCAACAGGTATGTAACCTCTTGTGATAAATGCCAGAGAATAGGTAATAGCTCTCAGCAGAATGAAATGCCTCAAAACTATATACTTTCATGTGAAATATTTGATGTATGGGGTATTGATTTCATAGGTCTTTTCCCTACCTCGTTTGGGAATAAGTACATACTAGTAGCAGTAGCTTACATGTCAAAATGGGTGGAAGCCCAAGCCTTACCTACTAATGATGCTAGAATGGTAGTGCGTTTTCTTAAAAAACTTTTCTCTCGATTCGGAACACCTAGGATAATTATCAGTGATAGGGGTACTCATTTTTGCAATGCCCAATTTGACAAAGTTTTGAAAAGATATGGAGTGTACCATAGAATAGCTACCCCTTATCATCCACAAACCAGTGGACATGTTGAAGTAACAAATAGAGAATTAAAATGCATCCTAAAGAAAACGGTAGAATCAAACAAGAAAGATTGGTTAAGAAAAGTAGACGATGCTTTATGGGCTTATAGAACTGCTTTTAAAACACCCATAGGTACATCTCCCTATAAAGTTGTCTACGAAAAAAGTTGTCATCTGCCATTTGAACTTGAACATAAAGCATTCTGGGCTATTAAATTTTTAAACCTTAATTTTAAGCTTGCAGGTGAGAAAAGATTAATGCAGTTATATGAGCTAGACGAATGGCGTTGCAATGCCTACGAGAGCTCACGACTATATAAGGAAGCCATGAAGCGACGCCATGATAAACGAAAAAGAAGGATTAAGAGCACTAATTCTCACAAATTTAATGATAATTCATCCAGAAATTAGGCTAAACATGAGGTAAAAATATGTATAATTTATCGTTTATCAAGTATTTTCTGAATCAATTAGTTTTTCCTAAGAGTTTTCCCCAATTCACCTTTTGTACATTCTTAGTTTAGTTTCATAAAAATACCCTTTCTTTTTCAAGGTTAAATAATAGAAAGAAAGTTAGTACTAGTACTTTTGGTTCCCTTGGGTACGATATCTCGATCTTGCCACTAAGCTATACTACTGTTCGATAGGTGCACTTGCCTTAAAATCGTGATAATAATTAGTTTCTAGTGTGATCATTATTATAAATTTTATTACTTCATATCGCGAATATCATTTGCCTCCGAGTCGTGAAGTGGAATTTGGGATTGAGCTCCTTCCTAGTATAGCTCCAGTGTCCATCTTTCCTTATAGAATGGCACTAAAAGAGCTAGTGGAGCTTAAGGCTCAGATTCAAGAGTTACTGGATCACGGGTTCATCCGCCCTAGTGTGTCTCCATGGAGAGCACCAGTTCTGTTCGTAAAAAAGAATGATGGATCCATGCTTATGTATATTGACTACCAACAATTGAACAAGTTGACAATCAATAATAAGTACCCCCTACCAAGGATAGATGATTTGTTCGACCAGTTGTAAGGAGCTTCAGTTTTCTCTAGAATCGATCTTCAATCGGGGTATCATCAGTTGAGGGTAAAGGAGGTTGGTATGCATAAGACAGTATTTAGGACTCACTATGGTTATTACGAGTTCCTAATGATGCCATTTAGACTGACAAATGTACCAGCTGTTTTTATGGATCTGATGAACCGAGTGTTCTAGCCCTATCTAGATCGATTCGTAATGGTATTTATTGATGAAGGAATGGTGTATTCGAAGACTGTGGATGAGCATGATGAACACCTTAAAGTGGTTCTACAGATTCTGCGAGAGAAACAACTATACGCTAAGTTCAGTAAATGTGAGTTATGATTACGAAAAGTAACATTTCTGATCCATGTGGTTTCTTCTGAGGGGATTAGGGTCGATCCTCGAAAGATTAGGGTGATATTGGATTGGAAACAGCCTAAGACTGTATCTAAGATCCGCAGTTTTCTAGGACCGACAAGGTATTATCGACGGTTTGTACAGGGCTTTTCACTGATTGCAGCACCCTTAACTAAGCTGCTACGAAAGGATGTGCCATTTAACTAGACTGATGCCCAGCAATAGAGCTTTGAGAAGCTCAAAACTGTACTGACTAAGGCCCCTGTTCTGATACAGCCAGAGTCTGGAAAAGAGTTTACTGTGTACAGCGATGCATCTCATGTCAGTTTGGGATATGTATTGATGCAAGAGGGTAAGGTAGTAGCGTATGCGTCTCGTCAGCTTAAGACTCATGAGGCAAAATATCTGACGCATGACTTGGAGTTAGTCGCAGTGATGTTCGCACTAAAAATCTGAAGGCATTATCTGTATAGTGAGAAGTGTATCATCTACACTGATCACAAGAGCCTCAAGTACCTCCTCACTTAGAAAGAGTTAAATCTTAGGCATCGTAGATGGATTGAGTTACTTAAGAACTACAATTATACGATTGAATACCATCCTAGTAAGGCCAATATGGTGGCTGATGCACTGAGCCGTAGGGCTATGACTGATCTGAAAATGATGCTTACTCGTCTCAGTTTATTTGATGATGGTAATCTACTAGCTAAGCTTCAGGTTAAGCCTACATGGATCGAGCAGATTAAGAGTAAGCAGTTGAAGGACGAGACTTTGGGTTCTCGATTTCGGCAGATCAAAAGTGGTAATACTGTGGATTTTAGACTAAATAGCGAAGGGGTACTCTATTTTCCTGGGAGAATCTGTGTACCGAAAGATATTGATTTGAGGCAGTCGATACTGAGAGAGGAGCATAGTAGCCTTTATACTCTGCATCTTGGTTGAAACAAGATGTATCGAGACCTTCGTGAGCTATATTGGTGGCCAGGTCTTAAGCGTGATGTTACTGATTTTGTGGCTAAGTGTTTAACATACCAGCAGGTTAAGGCTGAGCACCAGTTACCTTTGGGTTTGTTGCAGCCGGTTAAAATTTCGCTTTAGAAGTTGGAGAGAGTGACTACGGATTTCGTTAGTGGGTTGCCCCTAACGCCCACTAAGAAGGATTCAGCATAGGTCATCGTAGATTTATTGACCAAGTCTACCCATTTCATACTGGCTCATACTGACTATTCTCTGCAGAAATTGGCTAAACTATATGTGTCTGAGATAATGAGACTGCATGGGGTACCGGTTTCGATCATCTCTGATAGGGATCCTCACTTTACGTCGCGATTCTGGAAAAAGCTACATGAAGCACTGGGTACAAGGTTGGATTTCTGTATTACGTTCCATCATCAGACTGATGGTCAATCTGAGAGGGTGATTCAGATACTGGAAGATATGTAGAGGAGCTGTGTGATTGACTTCCAAGGCAGTTGGGAAGAGTATTTGCCGCTGGCAGAGTTCACTTACAACAATAGTTACCAGTCTAGTATACAGATGGCACCTTACGAGGCACTTTATGGTTGTAAGTGTCGCACTCCTTTATGCTGGATTGAGTTAGGCGAACAACGTGTTTTGAGTTAGTGTCTGATACTGAAGATAAAGTCAGATTGATACGGGATCGACTGAAAGCAGCATTTGATAGACAAAAGTCATATACAGATCTAAAGTGTCGAGAGATAGAGTATTATGTGGGGGACTTCATTTTTCTTAAGGTCTCACCATGGAAGAAGGTGTTGAGATTTGGTCGTAAAGCAAGTTGAGCCCCAGATTTACTAGGCCTTACCGCATACTGAGACGAGTGGGACCAATTGCCTACCAGTTGGAGCTACCTCCAAAGTTAGAGCGGATACATGATGTTTTCCATGTCTCAATGTTGAGGCGCTACCGCTTTAATCCCACGCTTATTGCTCCAATGGAAGAGATTGAGGTTAGGCTAAATCTAACTTTCGAGGAGGAACCGGTTTAGATATTGGATCACAACATAAAGGTTCTAAGGAGAAGGTCTATCCCACTAGTTAAAGTTCTATGGCATAATCATAGCACGGTGGAGGCTACGTGGGAGCCTAAAGATACGATGCTCTAGCTATATCCTCATATATTCTGATCATGTAAATTTCGAAGCCAAAATTTTCTTTTAGGGGGTAGAGTTGTAACACCTCAATTTTCTTAATTCCAAATTTTGTAAATTTGTGATACAACTGTCTGTTTGCTTCAGTGGTTATGTGTTCTGGGAGTGTCTGAGAAGTCATGGGTTCAAGCCTAGACTTGAACAAAATTTTTTATTCTATGTGAATAAAACCTTACTCTTGATTCAGTAGGCTTATAATTAAATGTGGATAAAATTACAACAGAATGGGCCTGCTAGTCTGGTGGTTTAGTGGAGTGTTATGTTGCTAGAGGTCTGGAGTTCGAATCTCTGCATGTGCCAATGGGATAATTTTTGTTATTTGCATCGATAAGAGTATGATTTGGCTGGGTCACCAAAAGGTGGAGTTGTTGTGGGATTCGAGGGAGAGAAATTAGGGGATTTGGTGGGTAGTTAGAAGTAATGTGGTAGTCTCTGATCACTTCACTTTTTTTCTCAAAAAGATTTCAGTTTTGGGCATTTGTTTCTCTCAATTCCCTGTCGGTTGTTCTTCATTCTTTGGTTTCAGAGTTTACTATTTGATTTTCTGCTCTTTCTTCCCTCGATTCTTTTATTTATATCTGTTTCTTTTCAATTTTTTCTTTCCTACAACAAGCGTATCCTTTCCTCTTTCCTGTGGCAAATTATTGCGTGGCTTGGTAAGCGTTTTCTTAGGTACCTTGTAAAATTGCGTCCTTTGGGGCTTTAATTAGTGTTTTGTTATCTTCATGGACAGTAACAAACTTTGGAGTAAGAAGCCACTCACTTGTAAAGCCTGAATCGAACCGTTGAAATTTTGAGGGTAAATTTTAGGATTGTCTCTTGCGAGTAGTATCGATTGAGTATCATTTAAAATGACTAGTTGGCTGATTGAATGGTTAATTCTAAGTGTTGGTTATATCGGGAGTGTAAATGCATCGAAAACAGTCCAGGTGTGTACTCGATCGCACAGAAAATGACGTTTCGACAAAAGCCAAAAACCAATCTGTCGACGCCACACGGCCTTGTGGTAGGCCGTGTGACGGAAGACGGGCGCATGATCAACGAGCCAAGCCGTGGGTGCATGGCACAGGCATATGACACAGCCGTGTAATGGCTAGGCGAGGCCGTGTGCGAGACATGGGCTCCACCAATTGGGCCGTGTGGGCCCACACGGTCATGTGGGATTCTGGGCCAGGCCATGTGATCCATACGACCAAGACCAATTTGGGCCATATAGGCCACACGGGCTTGTGGGCCCACACAAGCAGCCCAACACTAGCGTCTATCCCTAATTTCACTGATTTGTTTGCCAAGGTTGCATGTGTCGCCCAAGTTGACTGTGAACCTACTGTCTGGTCGGTAAGCCATCCTTAGACCCCTAATTAGATGAGATGACGGTATGATTGATGTATATTATTGAGCATGATTCTATTTCACTGAACTGATACTATATGTACTGTTACTATGACATGGCATATTATAACTGTATGTTGCATTGCATGGGAAGGGGATGATATATGTGGAGGAAGTGTACTGAAAGGCTTAATGCCTGTTATACTGGTAGCTTTGTTACAAATCACTGATAGCTTTAAGCCTATTATACTGGCAGCTCTGCTGCAAATCACTGATGGGTTTAAGCCTATTATATTGGCAGCTCTGCTGTAAATTCTGTTTAATGCCGCAACCGGTGCTAATTGTAAGTGTAGGGATGGGTGGGTGATTTAATCCCCATAGGAGTGTAGGGTTGGACAGGAGATGGTGTATAGTGGTTGGTTGGGTAGGACTTACATACTGTACAACGTATTACTGCATACCGATACTATTATGGGCTAAGGCCCCACTGCTACTGTTCTGTTACTGTCACTACTTCTGTTACTGTAAAGGGCTAAGGCCCTACTGCTTACTGTACTGAGATGGGCTAAGGCCTAAACTGATACTGTTACTGATACTAAAAAGGGCTTAGGCCCAGACTGTGTGTTTCTGAGTGCTGATTGCTTGACTGTTGTCTATAGGGATTACACACTGAGTTTTCTTAAACTCACCCATTTTGTCTTTACTGTATAGGTAGTCCCTAGACATAGGCGGATCGGGGCAGCGGAGGACTCAGCAGTGCCACACGACCTCTTTTATATTACTTCGTTCTTATTTCTGATTTTAAGTTTTAATTGGGTATTTTTCTGTAAATATGGCCTCTATGGAATTTTACTTAAAATTTTTATTTTATACTGCTTTATGTTTTATATCTGCTAGAAGTAGGTAGAACTTGGGTTTTCAAAAGAAATGCATGTTTGTAACAAAAATATCCACGATGACACGAATTGTTTTAAAAAGCTTTCACAAAGTATAATGATTTGAAAACTAACAAATGAACAAATGAAGTGATTTAGAATTAACATAAGATAATGAAAAGTTGTTTAAAAAATGAAGGAATGGTTTTCGTGACGTTACTATTTCAAAAGCACTACCATTTGACACCGCCAGGTTCGGCCACAACATCTAGGCTTGGTTTGGGGTGTTACACAAAATATTTATTAAACATCAAGAATCATGCAAGAACATTCATGGAAAAACACAATATCTTTTACAGTTTTGCAAATTGAACCTTGGGCTGGATAGATTAAGCTACAACGACATCAAAAACATACAAATCATTAAAAACGGGATCAAAATCACTTATATGTAAGCTATATAAGTGACCGAAGCTTCAAACCCTAGCTATGGCTTCTCCTTCATCAATTTTCGGTCAAAAATATCAATTAAGAAGATGATACTTTTGTTTTTACTTATTTTTCTTTAACTTATTAATTAAATTACTCTATTAACCTTTCATTTTAACTTAAAAAATCACTTAATTTGTGTCCATAAAAGACCACTAACTATTTAAATGGTCTAATTACTATCTAAGTCCTCTCACTTTAAAGTTTCATAACTATTTGACCCTTTTTACTAATAGAACTCCACTTTTGCACCTTTTAAGATTTAGTCCTTTTTACACAATTAAACATGCAAACATCAAAATTTCTTAACAAAATTTTAATACGACCCTACTAACAATAAATTAAAATAATAATAATATAATGAATTTGTGGTCTCAAAACCACTATTCCAATTTCACTTAAAACGGGTTATTACAACAAGCCCCATGAATTTGATGATTACAAACATGGTGTTCAAAACAAAGAAATTTATTAATAAAAATTTTCTGAAAAAGAAAGGAAAAGATAACTAAAGAACTATTACCGCAAGGGAAAGGCCTCCAAAGTCCCTTACTATGCAAAATCTCAACATTGTTTTTGCAGTTTCAAAACATAATACAAAACCCATTCAATATCTTGCACTCCAAGCTTTTTTACTCTTAATCTAATGTCTCTAATGTCACAAACTATAAAACTAAATAGTAAAGTTTGACCAAGCATCTAAATGCAAGTTCATAATGAACTACATTCCTATTTAACTCCAACTACAAACTTGAGTAACCCAAGCTTCTCATCGACTCCTGCAAGATCACAAGTGTCCTTCAGGAATGCAGGGGGCTCAAATCCAGTGAACACATAGAGAGCTTTCAATTACTCTTTATTCTACCTTCTACATTTATGAGACAACGAAAAACTTTATTTGCTAAAAAAATTGACATTTTTTTTGACAAAGCTCAAAGATCCGAAATCATCATTTACCCTAATAACACCCAAAGAACACCATCACCACAAGCCTTCTGTGACACCCCACACTCGATTCAATTGTCGGTTTCAAATGTGAGACGTCGCATTACATTACTGAAGTAACTAAAACTATTTCAAGTAATTTAATCAAAAAATTTGACATTAATTCATAATAATCACATAAAATCACAACTATCAACATAAACTTGATGATTTAATGTTATATGATTCTATAAATAGGTTTATAGGTTTGTGGTCAATCAAAAACAAAGTTAAGATTCAAATCCAAACAATATTCATAAATTTCAACATAATGTCTTGACATAGTGGTTCCCAGGTCTCGAGACATACTACAATTTATTTTTAGAAATTTAGCTTTGATTATTACACGTCTTCAGATATTGAAATCCATGTCTTGAGACATGACTTTTCAAGTCTTGAGACTGGGTCTTAAGATAGGGCTCTTATAGTTTGCTATTTTAGCTTCAATGTTTGGATGTCTCGATTTTCTTGAGACTTGGAATATGGAAATTTTAGTTTAGCTTCGATGTACCCTTGTCTCGAGACAAAAGCCACTTTGTCTTGAGGCTAACATGGAATGTCTTGAAATATTAAGACTTTGCACAAACAATAAGTAAAATTTATTCTGATGGTCTGCAGATATGCTCCTTCGGTCTTGAGACTGAATGAAAAAATGACCAAAAATGACCAACCATAGCAAGTTATACTTAAAACGTGCCTAAACATAACACCAACACAATAACCATCAATTCAACACATGTAATCACAAACAAATATCATCCAAACATACAATCTGATACAACTAGACAAAACTTATCAACTAACATAATCAAACTTGTACAATCATGCATAGTTAGCTACTAACCAAAGCGTAAAAATCA
Source organism: Gossypium stocksii (assembly GCA_020496765.1). NCBI lineage: Eukaryota > Viridiplantae > Streptophyta > Magnoliopsida > Malvales > Malvaceae > Gossypium > Gossypium stocksii. The sequence continues at coordinate 17,072,750 of CM035631.1, read as the reverse complement.
ACCTTGGAAACCTTATAGGTCACCTTACCAAGTATACCAAAACATAAGCATATATATATACAAACAAAATATCAAAAGAACTCCAAAATACTTTCTAATGACTTAGGTACATGCGATACTTAATTAAGCATAATTAATACTTTACAAGGATAGTTGAGTTGAGTGTTGAATGCTTGGTTGCCGAAGACTAACGATCACCTCAAAAGACTACGATACTTGTCCACGGTAACAAAAAAATTCATACGCTGAGTATTGATTACTTAGTGGTGCTAACATAAATTGAACTTAAACATAAAAGAAATTAAAATAAAAAGAATATAATTATCACATTAAAACAAATCATTTTGAAAATAACTTGTTATAATCAAATTCAGAATGATGCTCGTTTATCATAATCAAAATGACGTTTAGAATAACGTATCATTTTCAAAATCAGAATGATATAATAGACAATTACTTAAAGCCCCTATTAATTGGATGCAGACACAAGTACGAGTTAGTAGATTTATCCCCTACACTCCATAATAAGCACCAAAATGCTGATCAAACATTAATGCATTGATCCCCCTAACACTCCACAGAATGTAATACACCGAAATGTCAGAATGAATTGCACTGTAGTGTCAATGAATTGCACCTAAATGCTAGAATGAATTGCACCAAAGTGCCAAAATACTCTCACTGATATATATATATGAATCCTATGCCATGCTAACTATACCCTAATTATGTCTAACATCACTTAATAAAGCGAGTTCATAGTTTAACAATATCGATACATGTGTAATCACATACCTTTCATTATATCAACAAAGTAGCTAAACATTTCATCATAATAAATCTCACATACAAATACATACCTGCCAACTCACCATTTTAGCCAAAATTTAAGATGACACACTTAAGCACAATTGTAATCACATATCACTAGTAATCTAACAAGGCTAGTTACCTAATTAAATTCGCAAAAGGGAAAGCAAATTATGATAGTAAAAACCAAAACAGCTAGTCTTTGACGATTTTTTCCTTTCATTTATCTTTCGACAATCCAACATTGTCTTTGGCTACATTCGATAATAAAATTATGGAAACATCGTTAACCACACAATTCAACACAAATTCAACAAAATCAAACATGAGTGCATTTAATTCACTTTAATACTTTAAATACCTAATGTTTGCAACGTTCATATCTTATGATATACACAATTCAATTTAAAATCGACTTTATAAATATAGTACAAGGACCTCCTACAACCATTATTTATTATTAAACCCTAAAGTTTATATTTCTTACAATTTAGTCCCTATTACAAAAACTTAACTAAATTCTTAAACAAAAACTTAACTTAAATAAACACATTTCTTCATTGTCTTAACTTGTTCCTAAATCAATCTAAACTCAATACACAAGAATCCCTCTCTATCGAAGCCAAATTTCATTAACATCCTTTAATGGAAACTTGTTAAAAACTCAATAATCAAGAAATCTAACACTTGGGTATGCAAAACTAAACTTAGATAATTAAGATTCCATAAATAGTTCAAAGAAAATATATTTTTGCCTTGGGAATTTTTGGTCAACTGAGGGAGAATACCCAACTCTACTCTTTCTTCTTTTATTCGGTTCTAAAGGAGAAAGATGAAGAAAATTGATTTTCTTTCTTCTCTCTATTGGAAAAAAATTTGGTCCAAAAATGGTTTTCTTGCACAGAGGAAAATGAAAATTTTAAAAATCGAGCCGGTTTGTGATATTTATAGCAATGAACCCTTTACTGAAATCGCACATGTGTTTTTGATTAGAAGGATCCATGTCATTTCGAACTTTCAACGGAACAACCTTCTCTTCTATTATCGTATCATGAACTACTTCAAGTTTGGGAACAAACGATTCAAACCAAACACAGAACCAGAAATAGTTTTCTTTACAATCAATGTAGAAGCAAAATATCTCTCAATAGAAATTAGTGAATTGTTATTCCAAAAAATATAATTTATACTTATAGAATAAACTCTCACTATTTTTGGGCAAAATAACAATATCTCTAAGGTTTATGTTTAGCCCTACTAGTGCCATCTATTTGTAGGGAGAAGAGATAAAGCCTTTATTGAATTGTACAAGTCTATTTTAATAGAAAAACAAACTCCTAATCTAACTAGGACTAGATGTAACGACAACCCTAATTAAACAAACTAGGGTTTGTCGTCCCTCCTTTAAAACATAAGGGGATTTTGGACATCTCCCATATTGGGTCCACTTACAAGTACTTCCTGGATTTTGACCCAGTACTTTATAATTCGATCCAACCCGATATTTATTTTTCTATTTCCAAAAATAAACATCTTACATAAATTAATTACCCAATTAAATAATTTTCTCAAGCCAATTCTAATTTCGTTAAAATCATGATGATCTACCACAATTAGTGGTGACAAATAAGGTTATTTCCAACACTTAATAAGCTTGTTTTCAGCATAATTTTGTGTTATTTTGATTATTTTTATTATAACCTGCCCAATCTTGCCTAGACTTATAGCCAAATTATGAAGACCACATTAGCCACCTATGTGACTAAATGACCCTTCTGTTCTTTGAAAAACCTTAATTACTCTCTTACAAGAAAAATCATTGTCTGCACTTTTTAATTAAAAAACATTCATTGATTAAATCAATTGTCTTAAGTCATTCTCTTAGTGTTAGCATGGTTTTGGAAAGCAAGTTGCTCGTCAAATCATTCAGCAAAGCTTCAACTATTTTTGTTGTAGTGGAAAACATAGTTTATGAAAAAATTTAATTAAGTCAAGTATCATGCATTGTCCAATTTCGAAATACATATTTAAATCCAGTCAATGAAATGAGTATGAATGTATAAAACCCAAAAATGAAGAAAAACCCAAACAACAGTCCAAAAACCAAATAAATCTTAATAAACTTTAAACAAAATAAATGTTCAGCCTAAAATCTATCGTATGTCCGTATACTGGATCCGATCCTAATCTTGAGCATTATTAGAAATGTTTGAAACTATGAGGTAAGATAAACTAGCTTAGTGTGAGTCTATAACAATGTAAACACACCATCAATCCTACAAATAGCATTCATTATTTCAATACAATACGCAACATAAACCAATAACGTTTGAGTATGACATGGCACGATGCATTGCAAAAAGATTCATACCCATCCACCTACTACACTCCATGAGTTCCCCAAAACCTGTCTACTAGTCTCTATACATTGGAGGATGAGCTTGATGTGGTTAAACCGCCATTAAAAATAATGCAGTTATACTACTATTCAATATGCGATATAATCGTCATTCTTATCATTACTCCCAGTGCAATGCACTGACAACATAAAATGTAGACTTAATCTGTCGCTGTTACTCCATGAAACTCCTCCATTATCCACAATTTCCTACCCTATGCACATGCCTTATGTCATACAAGATACAAACAAGTACATGCTTCCACTACAATCGCATTTTAGTGGCATGCTTTACACGCCTTCCTTATATCATTTGTTTCCATTCAGTGGTAACACTTATCAAGCGTTTGATTTCACATTCAATTAGATGGCATTCCAACATGCCTCAATTTCATAATCATTTCAAAAGTAATTTAACATGCTACAAAAACAATTTTCAAGTGCATATATAACAAGCTTTCAATCAATACATTTCATGGCATTTCACTTAAGCATACAATTCAAGCATTCAATCGTTTTATATTCAAATCATCCATGTCATTTCACACCAATACCAATCATACAAATAATCAGTCAACCATGCAAATTTTGCAAGCATGCCATTTAATTAGGGCTCGAAACATACTTAATTCGGCCACTATAAAATCACTTACTTAACCATTTAAATAAGTCCAGCCAGCAAGCTTGATTTTCATTTTAAACACTAAAAATATAATTTAAATGCTCAAGTTTACAGATTAGAACCCACACCTTAATTTCGCACAACTGCAACACTACTTGCAAAATCTGCAATTCCCACTTTAGACTTGAATCGAACCTAAGTTAAAATAAAAATTTTATTAAGTTAAGATGTTGTCAAATTGGACTTAAAACACTCTTAAAAGTATCAACCAAATGAGTGTTACAACAACTAACTTTCATATCCAAATCGACTAGACTACTTACACTAATTAGTTGCGAAACATACACGCGGACGATAATTGACTTCATTGCTAGTCCAGGGTGTTTAAATCAGCACCTAACACAATAAAAAGATGAAAAACTAGTAGCTAATCATCCCTTTAAAACCTCAATTCAATCAACTAATAAATTCCCTACTAACAAAATTGAAACTATGCATTAACCCGAAAACAACCGCACTTACGCTTCTTGATCTGTCATATCTAAGTGACCAAATGAAGGAAGATTGAGTATTCCTGAATCATACATGATCAAATATTGATTAGCTTAGGATAGATTTAAACTTACTGGAAAATACTCGACAAAATTACGGGAAAAAAATCAGCAGCTCCTAGTGGCATATTTAAGAGTGGCACACCTCCACAATTGGCCACAAGGGGCAGTCTTGCAAAACACCAAGAGGAATTGTTTAAAAGCTGATTAAAGACAATATTTCGACTTCAAAAAAAGTAAAAATAAAGGTTGTGATAGAAGTGTATTTTCCTAAAGAAATCTCATACCATCGGTCAATAAAAAGGAAAATTTTAAAGGTAAAAACCACCATCGGCGACGATGGTTTTTTTTTAGGGGATAATTTTGGGCAATTCAAAAGGGATGTTTGAGGGCTAGAAATCATTCATTAAAATCAATATACAAAACCAAATTTTTTAGATCTAATTTTGAAAACTAAACAATCGGAAAACGAATAGAAAAATGAGAGAACTAGGCACTTACTAGAAAAGGAAAGGGGTAGCAATAGAGATCTTTTATGGCAGCAATGGAGGCTAATTTTTAAGTGGTTCAAGAGACTATTTCAAGATGGAAAAAATAGTGAAATAATAGTAATAAGAGAAAAAGAAAAAGGTCCAAAACAAGCACCAATGAATGAGGGAAGGATGGCAAGGAAAAAGGAGCTTGGTGGATGGCACAATGGGGGGGAAATGGAGGAAATTGAAAGAATGAGAAAAGAGAAGAGGAAGGGGTGGCTAGGGTTGGAAAAATTATGACTAAAGGCTAAAAAATAAATGAAAAAGTGATATTTATACTGTAACACCCCCACGCCCGAGACCGTCGCCGGAGTCGAGCTTGAGGTGTTACCGAACATAATTTATCATTTAAACAACTTCACATCATTTATTTTGACTTTCGGAATAAGCAGTTTTTCTGCATCATGGTTGCTAAAAAAATCATATCTCGAGTTACGAAACTCAAAATCAAGATCCGTAAATTTTCCCTGAATCTAGACTCACATATCTATCTATTAATTTTTTTCTAAAATTTTTGGTTGGGCCAATTAGTACAGTTTATTAGTTAAAGTTACCCCTGTTTCACTAAAACTCAAATATCTTATAACAGATAACTCCTTTACCTATTTCGCTTTGTCCATTTGAAAGTAGACACAATAAGCTTCAAATTCATAGTTAATTCTTCACCTAATTCTTTTTCTACTATTTTTGGTGATTTTTCAAACTCACGTCGTTGTTGCTGTAGTGTTCTGTTTTATGGCAAGTTTCATCTTTTTATGAATTCTCATGAACTATATAACATATTAAACTCACAAGGCATCCAACATTATCTAGGCTAGCCATACCAATTACTAAGCATTATCAAGCATTTTCTCAACCAAACCACAACCATATCACAAGATTATTTACACAAAACAAGTATATTGCTATACATGCCATACATCAAAACATACAAACCAATATACCAATTCTTCCTTGGATAGTGTGAGCGTTTCTTCGACCTTCCCGATATCCAAGTTGGCTCACTAAAAACTACAATGAATGAAAAGGAGGGAGTAAGCATAAATGCTTAGTAAGTTCAAATGCAAATAACAAGTAACATAACAAAGCAATTATATCAACAACAATAGCATGATATCACCAAGATACAAACCACATTTCTAGCTATCGTGTATCATCTTACCACCTTTTTTCTGTTATATCAAGTTTCAACCCGAGGGTTAAGTACATACCTGTCCAAATTGTCCATTTCACAACACTTACCAAAATATCATTTTCATCTTGAGTATTCTTCCATTCCGCTAGAATTTTACCCGTTGAACACATCGGAATATAACTCGGATACACGGATCATTTGCACATAAGTGCCACATATGTAATCAATCAATCATGTAACCCGCACATAAGCGATCTCAGACTCAACTCAACGAGCTTAGGCGTTCGCATCCATAAGTGAACTCGGACTCAACTCAACAAGCTCGGATGCCTAGTTACATCTCACGAACTCGGACTCAACTCAACGAGTTCGGACATTTGCATCCATAAGTGAACTCGGACTCAACTCAACGAGTTCGGATGCCCAACCATCCTAGTGACATGTCACTTGTATCCTAATCTATTCCTAAGGTTCAAACGGGATTTTCCTCAATCACATATCCTTGCCGTCTTCCACAGAATACCGAAACCAATACTCGGTAGCAATTTATATTTAACAAGTAGTACACATAATTTGCATATTATTCGATAATAACCACAAAGCATATATTTCATGATAAAAATCAGCATATCATATAAATAACATCAATTAACTTAAAAATAACAATTATGTTACATTATTTACACATGAACTTACCTCGGTACAAAATATAGCAATTTTGCAATTTAGTCCAAAATTTTTCTTTTCCTCGATCAAGGTTGATTCCACGTCTTTCTTGATCTAAAATAACACATTTAGCTTATTTAATACTCTCATTATCAAAATAGTCCTAAATTCAAATTTTGACAAAATTACAATTTTGCCCCTAAACTTTTGCATATTTACACTTTTGCCCCAAAGTTCGGAAATTAAATTTTATCACAAATTCTTATGTTTTAGGACATGCTGATCATTTATTTACCATTAGCAAGCTCAAATTCCCACTAAAACACATACTTATGAACAATATGTACTTTTACCGATTAAGCCGTTTTTCTCGTTTTTACTTAAAACCGAGTAGCACAAGTTGTCTAACATAACTTAAAACCTCATATTCTATCATAAAACATCAAAATACACAAATTTCACCTATGGGTATTTTTCCAAATATGAACCCTAACTTAAATTATTGCTAACATAAGCTTTATCGAGTTACTGGGACTACGAAAACGTAAAGAACATTAAAAACGGGGCTTGGAATCACTTACTATGAAGCTTGGAAGCTTGAAACAAACCTTAGCTATGGAGAACCCTTGAAATTTCGTGGTAATGAAGAAGATGACCAATTTTGTGTTATTTTTCCCTTTTTATTTCATGTTAATATCCAAAAGACAAAAATGCCCCTCCTTACTAAACTTTCAAAAATTCCATCCATGTCCAAATTTTGTCCATGAACTTAAAATTGGTCAAATTGCTATTTAAGACCTCCTAATTAATATTCCAAAGCAATTTCATACTAGAAACTTCTAGAATGCAAGTTTTGCAACTTATTCGATTTAGTCCCTAATTTCAAATTAAGCACTTTACGCTTAGAATTTCTTCACGAAATTTTCACACCATCATAAAATCATATCATAAACATCAAAATAATTATAAAATAATTATTTCTACCTCGGATTTGTGGTCACGAAACCACTATTCTGATTAGGCCCTAATTTGGGATATTACATATACCTAGGTTAATAGGCATGTACAGTACAAAAAAAGGGGAAGGAGAAAAATTAGCAAAATTAAGCTATTTTGCAGGGGAAGGGTATCAAATTTGAGTCCTTAAGCTATCTGCATTGTTCCCTTATTTTCTATTTGACCACTAAACTAAGGGTTCATTTTTTATACAATTTTACATTCTTTAAACAAAAAACTTAGGATGTTACATTTATATTTTAGTCTTTAATGTTTAATTTTGGTAAAATAAAAGTTTTTTCACATTTTTAGGTGTTTCAATGACCCATTAGGTCAATTCAAGCCTAGGGTATAACTACGGGGCTACTTGAGTGTGTAGGACGTTGTTTCAGGCCAATGAACACAAGGGAAGAATTTACTGTCGCAACTCCAGCACACAATGTCACGACACTAAAAATTGCAGCTACCAGGGATGAAATAAAGATGACGTTGCAACAAGTAATTTTTTGACGTCGTGACGATGTGACGAAAACCTGGACAAGAGCGACCTTATTTGTAACAACCCAGTTTTAGTTAAATCAGAATAGTGGTTTTGGAACCACAAATCTGATGTCAGAAAATCATTTTATTATTATTTTATGTGTTTATAGCATGATATCAAGTATGTGTGAAAATTTCGTGTTTTAATTTTATCGATTGGATGGTTAATTTGATAAAAGGACTAAATCACGTAAAATGCAAAAGTAGCATGTTATATGTTAAAAGTGCTTGATTGCTATGAAATTAAAAGGTGGAGGTCCTTATTATGAAATTAGACCTTGGATAGTGGAAATTGACATGAATAGCCATCCATTATATGCTTATAAATGATAGTAAATAAAGGTATTTTGGCAATTAGCTAAATAAGTTATAAATTAATAAAATCAAAGTTAAAAATTATGTCATCTTCACCAATTACAACTGAAAATCAGCAAAAGAAATAGGGTTTTTGAGCTCTCATGCATTTGGCACTTACAAGTTTGATTGAGGTATGATTTTAGCTCGATTTTTTATGATTCCTACGTTTTTGAGATTATTGCTTCGTATTCTAGCTAGCTCGTACCTTAGATTTCAAATTCTAAAGTATTTGAAAGTTTCCATTGATGAATTCTTGAGCTTTTGAATGTTTGATGTTAGAAAATAAGTGTTTGATGATAGATATGCATGTTTTACAAAGTGATTTTGAGTAAAAATGCATATTAGGGATTAATTTGTGAAATATGCAAATTGAGTGGTTGAAATGTGAAATAAATGAAAGTTTTGGGCTACTAGAGACTCTACAAAAATTTGGCTAGCTTGGGTTTGATGGAAATTGATGTAATTTGTTATTTTTGTGAATAAGGACTAAATTGATAAAAATGTGAAAGTTTAGGGGCTAATGTGTAAAATTCCAAAATGTGTGTTCTTGGATTAAATTGAATGAATAGTTGATTGAATAAGTTAATTTTGAATACATCTAGATCAAGAAAAGAGGAACCCGGACTTAGATCGAGGCAAGAACAAAGTACTCAATTAATCAACTAATTTTGTCATTTCTACGTCCGAGGTAAGTTCGTATGTAATACATATTGTTTTAACAATGTTTATATGTTATGAAATGAATGAAAATGCGAATGTGAAGTATAATTATATTCAAAGATGGTTTGGTGATATGTGGCACTAAGTGTGCGAGAATAAAATAGCTACGGCTATGGCACAAAGTGTGCGGGATCGAGACAGTTTCGATTAAATGTGATGGCAGTAAGTGTGCGACATCTTTAAAACTTCGGTTGTACATCTGGCACTAAGTGTGCGAGTTCATTGAGTATTTAAAGATTACCTAATGATTTAGCGTATTGAGCAAATAGGTGAAAAATGTGATAGATAAATACGAGAAATTATAGGTACATACGAAACCTATGCGGTTGATGAAACTTGTGTATGAGCTTGATGGAATGGTACAAAAATAAATAATGATTCATGATTAAGGATTGAGTAGAGTTATGAATATACTTGATTTGCTAAATTGATTAAATAGTATTTAATTGATGAGTTAATTATATTATATTACGAACTTACTAAGGTTTAAAACTTACTGTGTAAAATTTTCTGTCTTATAGTAAATTAAAGGTAGCTCAGGTTAAGGGATCGTTATTGACTCTATCACACTATCGTGCAACTACTTGGTACCTTTTGAAATTGTTGTACATAATGGTGTATGGCATGTATAGACTATTTATAGTATTTTGGTTGTGATTATAGCCATGTGATATGGCTTGAAATTGAACATATTTTGATTGTGATGTGTATATATATATGTCCTTATTAACATAGTCATTTTGGTATGGTTGCCTTGTTAGGTAAATACATAGATTACATGGTGGAATGATGTTAATTTATGGTGAATGAGAAATGGAAATTCATGGTATGATTGTTGAGGTTGATTTGATAGTTGAATGGATGAGAAAATGTTAGGTTGGATATATGTTAAATTAGTGATTTCGGTATATGATTTTGGTATGCGTTGTTTAGGCAATTGTATTTGGAAATGGTTGATGTTATTATGGTATGAAATGTGTACATTTTGGTTTTGTTTTGGCTAGAAATGATGTGTGAATTGATGCTTGGTTTGAGCTTGTAGGGTTGACCCTTTTGGGTGACAAATTGGCCTTTGTAAATGGCTTATTTTTACTCACACGGGTAGAGACACAGGCGTGTGTCTCAACCGTGTCATTTGGGGGTTCAATTCAAATTGAGCCTGGCGCTCCACACGGGCTGGATACACGAGCGTGTGACTGGCCTTGTGACCTAAGTCAGTATACCCTCCAGTTTTCACACAGCCAGGCACACAAACGTGTAGTCAGCCGTGTGACCCAAGTCAATATGTATGCCCTGTTTCCACACGGCCTATGATAGGGGCGTGTCTGGTGGTTGTGTGAAGCACACGGCCTGTCCACACAGGCGTGTGACGATTAAAAGTTAGAAAATAGTTTCTAAGTTTCGAAAATTTTTTGTGCATGATCGGTTTAGTCCCGAACCACTTCTAAGCATGTTTTAAGGTCTCGTAGACCATCATAAGGGATATTATGTTTATGAATGAATGTGATGAGATTACATATGATCAATGTATGTGATATGCTTGTATTTTGGTGAGAATTGTTTGGTAAGGCCTCTTAACCCTAGTCCGGCGATAGATACAAGTTAGGGGTGTTACAGTATTTTTTTACAGTTAATTAGGGTTTTATTTCCTAGTTAAACCCTACTTGCTTTAAGGGTATTTTAAGTACCTAGTACCTTGAATTTAGCCTATACAAGTCACATTATAGCCACATTAGAGAGGAGTCGACCGAGACAGATAGATTTCTTTACATAGTTTTCTTTAGTTTTTAGTCTTGTTTTATTTCATGTTTTTGTAAGTGAATTTTTTTCTATTCTAATGTGAAGACGATTACGAGTGGAGATTATTCTGGAACTGAGCTACTAGAGATTTATTTATAATCATCATCTTCTTCTATTCATTTATTTATACATCATTCGTTAATAGTATTAATTGAATGTTGTATGAATATTGGAATTTAATCTTGTGTTTACTAATTAACCAATTAAGTAATTGATTATCTAAAATTGGGTGTTTATTCAAAAGATTTAGTATACTAGGAGTGACGACCCTAGTAGATATGTAGACAGGTGAGATTTGTTGAGTGGTGAGACCGAGAGGGAATTCCTAACTAAGGGTGGTAATCACTCAATTAAGGGTAATTAGTAGATTAGTTGGAAATTAGGGATTTAATCGATCATAGATTAGGAGCTCGCATCGTTGACATTAGGGATAGGAAATTTCATTAGGTTATTTCAGATTAGCTAATGTAATTAGTTTTATTAATATTTCAATTCTGAATCAGCACTACTAATTCGTAACTTGATAGATTAATATTTATTTTTAGTAATTAATTTAATAATAGTTTTCACCAATCTATAATCCCATGGGTACGATCCTCAGAATACTTTTCAAGTGTTTCATTGTAAACAAAATTATATTATAAATTGACTTGTTCGCTTGCTAACACTGCACATTACTTATATATGTTTTATTTGCATTATTTTTAGCCCTAACATTCACACGTTGATGTGACGGTCAAGTTGTTAATGAATTAATTACTCTGTAAAGTAATACTAGTCGAAAGACAAATGAGCTAGATAGTGTGCTAAATTTGCAATTAATTATTATTTTTTTATTTTGGTTACCGTTTGAATTTAATTTGATAATAGTGAATATAGATGGTATGATAAGAGTGACGATGAGTAAAGGGAGAGCGATAAATGGTACATTAACAAATGATCGAGTTGGTCGAACGGAGCTTCAACGAACCAGTAGAGTTTGACTAAGTACATAATTTGCCCAAATATTTCGAAAAGTAAAAAATTGCCTTGATCATGGATGATGATGCATATCGATGGTATTATGAGCAACATAGGCACAATCAAAGATCAAATTGGTTAACCAAAGCTTCGACGAACCAGTAGAGTCATGACCAAGAATATGATATGCTCGAATATCCAGACGGTCTCTCTTGTAATTCGCATTAGATATCTTTATCTGAAGCAATTATGCTATCCACGCCCAAGCAGTTAGAGGTCATGTTGGATAAAATATTGCTAATGATAGAACTACTTCAACAAATATACAAAACAAATACTCCATTAAAAGAGGTCATGCAATATGTTCCTAACTTTGATTAGGAGGACTATTGTATTGCTGTCAACCATCCTAAATTAAAAGATGAAAGTCAATAAGAGTTCGGAGTTGGAGACCATAAGGACGAGTTGAATATGGCTGAAGGTGTCTCTTATCCAATTGACATAGAGGTAGATGTAATAGTAGACATGTAAGTAGAAGTAACAACTAACATAGAGCTTCAACCATATCTAAATAAAAGTGTAGAAGAGCTGATACATTTTTTTGGCAAAAATCGGGGAGTTGTCCACTGAAGAGGTCGAGGAGTTCATTTTATTCCCATTCGATGAAAAAGGTAAAACTCAAGTAACCAGATCTTCACTTGACATGGAGGTGAGGAGACTCGAGATAATAATGCCCTCGAAAATAATTTGGGGTTAGCTCAGATTTGGTACCAAGTGGCTTGTAATGTGGATGTGGATGTTATGCCGGCTAAAAATAAGGCAACATCATTAGAACGAAACGAAGTTGTTGGTGCAGGTACATAGGCAGTGGAACAAACGAAGAATCAAAGTGTCGAGGACCAGTTGGAAGTTCTTCTTCAAGGGAAATACGGATTGTCCAAATCTTGAAAAAAGACTTCTATTTTAAATTTGTTTTGATTTTAAATTTTATTTTCATTTGTAATTTATTATTTCTTTTCATTTATTCTAATTCTTAAATTAGAAGTTTTTACGTATTTTCTACAATGGTTGTTGAGCTCGTGAAATGGACAAACAAAAGAATCAAGGAAATTAAAATTTCACGCGAGGAGGGCCAAAACACTGAGTTACGTCGTGACATGTCAGACCCATGTTTTTACAATGAGACAACCCCACGTCTCAACTCTGGCCTAGGACATCATAATGAGTTGGTCAAAAAATTGCAAAACAGTAAGTGACGTCACAATAAGGAAAATCGCATTATCGCGTTGAGTAACTCACCGTCACAACGCCATTAAGGGCATGTCATAAAGAGCCGTGACATAAAAACCTTGGAAATTATAACTGATACACGACTTCTTGACGAGAGGAGACATCACATCGCAATAAGGAAACAATTATAAAAAGGCCTCATCACGAAGAGCTCTAGTTTAGACGCCCCCAATTGATTTTTCTTCCTCTTCTTCGTCGCCTTCTGACTGCCTTCAGGCATGCGAAAATCTTGACTGGAAATAATTCAGCAAAAAGATCAATAATAAAGCAGCGATGTCTGCAAGTATACAAGTCAAATTGTAATATACTTTGTTTACAACGAAACACTTGGGAAGTATTTTGAAGATCGTATCCAAAGGATTGCAGATTAGAAAAAACTATACTAAATTAATTATAGAAAATAAGTACTAATCTAGTCAAGTTACGAGTTAGTAGTGTAAATCCAAAACAGTAATAATTAACTAACTAAATTAAACTAAAATAACAATAATAAAATTAATTTACTAAAACTACCTAAGTTAAACTACCGGCTTCTTCTATTCCTAGTTGACTATGCGAATCCCTGAGCCTAGAATCAATTGTGTTCTCTAATTATTAATTAAATTAATAATTACTCTTAATTAAGTTTTTACCACCCTTAGCTAAGAATATCCTCTAGGTCTCATCTTCACTAAGGATTACCACCTAATATACCCTTTTGGTCTCACTGCTTGGCACGAGTTCTACTTAACAAGATACCCTATCGGTGTCGCCTGTCTAAATCTTTTATTAGGGGCGTTACTCACTAATATACTAAGCACTCTCAAATAAACTCTTAATTTTAAAATAATTATTTCCTCAATCAATTAACTAATGAAATAGCCAATTCATGCGAAATTAATATGAAGCACAAAATATATCCAAATATTTATACATACATTCAATTAATAAAATTAAAAAAAAAAACAAAATATAAATAAGAGAATAAGGGGAAGAGAATGCTCATGAATTAATCGACAAAATAGCGCGATTCCGAAACATCCACCGCTCGTGATTGTCTAACTTCGGAATAGAATGATTCGATTAAGCGAATATAAAAGCAACTAAACAAGAAAAACTAAAAACTAAAGAAACTCTAAAATCTAAGCGATAAATTGTGTTCAATCCTCCCTTGAATTTGGTTTTAATGTTGTTTATAGAGACAAAAATCCAAAAGATTAAACTACCCATTTGATTATAATGTCTATTAGGGTTTTAGGTTAGAAAAACCTTTAATTGCCCTCAAAATCGTGGCTGTCGCGTCAAGGAATTTTTGGCCACATAGAAAGCTAGTGTCGCAACACTGGGTTCTAGTGTTGCAACACCGAGTTAGTGTCGTGACACCTAATTTCGATGTCACAACACTGATGCCTATTTCATTCTAGGTTTTTGTTTTTCACTTCAATCTTTGATGTCATGACACTGGGTTCAAATGTCATGACATTGGCATAAGTTCCAGCCCAAATGTGCACTTTTTGCTGCCAATTCAACCTACATAACCATATAAACTTATTTAGATATCTAAAATGTAATTAAAACTACTAAAAAGCATATATTACTACCTCAACTATCAGAACATAAATATTTATTAAACTGAATCAATTTAATCTATAAAATAAGCTAAAGTTACGTGAAAATGAGTATAATTGATAGTGTAAATTGTGGCAGATCACTCTCCAGTCTTCAACGCCTTAAGCAACCAAAGTTCTTCAATATTTTTCTTTTGTTAACCATTAATCTTCGCTCTTTTATTATTTTTTTAATTTTACTTAGAATTTTAATTTCATATACTAGAATTCTCCTTTTAGAGCACAGCAAGCAACTTTCTAGCAAAGATTGACGGCAGCCAGTGGGAAAACACGACAAGACAACTTACTAACAATAACAAAGATTGGTGAAATTTTCCTATTCTCTGAACTCTAAATATTTATATACTTGTGTTCGATTCGAATAAGTAAAGTTAGAGAACTCAATTTGATAACTTGGTCATACAAACTATAATTTTGGTTGTTTGGATATTCTTTTGAAATTGGTTATGGCTTCTCGAAAATTAATAGCATATCGGAGAACCGTGGAGCGCGATACTCCCAACAATCCGAGGATACGATTTGTCTTGAATGAGACTACCAAACAGTTTGAAAACTTAGATAAATCATTAGTTTTGAAATGTGGATTCGAATTTTCCACACAGTTGTTCCGCGACCCTATAACTACAAGGGTCAAACACTTAAAGTGGAATACCTTTTGTTGACAACCCCTTAAACCCATAGTTATCTCAATAGTATTGGATTTTTCCATGCATTTTCTTAAGGAACAAGACCACAAGGTCCTTGTGAGAGGCATTTTCGTAGATGCCTCTCTGATTGCGAACGAAGCTATCTATAAATCACCTTGGTATAACCCAGATTTTTATGAAAACTTATATGAATAAGAGGTGAATTATGACGAGATCATCAATATTTTAACTGAAGATTGAGGAAATTAGGTTCGAAAAGCCGTAACTAAAAAACCAATAAGATTTTCTGATTGCGATCGAAGTCGTCCATAAGAAACCTTGGTATAGCCTAGATTTTTATGAAAACTTACATGAAAAGAGGTGAATTATGAAAAGATCATCTATTTTTTAACTAAGGGTCAAGGAACTTGGGTTCGAAAGACCATAATTAAAGAATCAATAAGATTTAAACAATCTATAATGATTCCCCAGGCTAAAATGTGGATGTATTTCATATGTGTAAAAAAATTTCTTGTACAACACATCACAGAAGTTATTCGTGATCATGCTTTTCTATTGTAGGCTATTTTACAGAACCGGAAGATCAATGTGGGGGACCAGATCATCCACAACATAAGGCAATGTGCTGAGGGGCATACCTAAGGACTTCTATTTCCACATTTAATTATAGAAATATGCAGACGAATAGGTGTTGAGATTGATTTTGAGGAGCCAATCTACCCACAGAAAGGCATCTTGAACGATGTCATCTTTGAGTAGTTCTACAACAAGCACTCAAATCGAGTGAAAAAGAAAAACAAATAAGTGACGACCTACCGGGAATACACTCGAGACCGCGAACTTCTGGAATCGATGGAGGAGCCATAACCTGTACCACTGAGGGTATTGTTGGAAAAAATCTAATTTGAAAATGGTTTTCTTGCACAACAAAAAATAAAAATTTTGAAAACTGACCGATTGGTAATATTTATAGTAATAAAATCTAGACCAAAATCATACATATGTTTTCGGATAAATGGATCCTTGTCGTTCTCAGCTTTCAACCAAACGATCTTCTCTGTTATTCTCATACCGCGAATTGTATTGAGTGTGGGCTCGATCAAATCGAATCAAACACAGAAAGTAGAAATATTTCCTTTTCTTTTAGGGTGAAAACAAAAATTCTCTCTTCAAAATAGAAACCAACAAAATCGTTATTCCAAAAAATATATTTAATTATTAGAGAATAAAAGTCTCTCTATTTTCAAGCAAAATAACAATATATGAAAGTTGTGTAAATAGCCCTATCAGTAGGGGTGTGCAAAATTCGGGTAAAACCGAAAAAAATTGGTTACCCGACCAAATTCGGTTAATCGGTCGGTTAATCGAATTTTTTCAGTCGGGGTCGATTAATAATTTTTTGAGTTTTCGGTTAACGGTTAATTCGGTTCGAAACCGGTCGGTTAATAGAATTTTTTCGGTTTAACCGAAAAAATTAATAAATAAAATTATAATATATAAATAGCCCACTATTCATTCAAACCCAATCCAATATAAACTCAATCAAAGTAAAACTAATTACCCAACCCAATTATCCAACTCAATTACTCAACCCAATCATAAAAATTACAAATAATTTAATAAATAAAAATAAAAATAAAAACAAAAATAAAAATAATTCGGTTAATTTGATTAATTCGGTTAATTCAGTTAATTCGGGTAATTCGGTTAATTCAGGTAATTCGGTTAATTTTATACTTATTTTAACCAAAAATAAAAAATATATAATTTTCGGTTAATTCGATTAACCGACCGAATTAACTGAAAAAATTTCGATTCGGTTAATTTTTTTGAAAAAATTTCGGTTCGGTTAACGGTTAAAATTTTTTAAGGGTCGGTTAATTCGGTTAATGGTATGTCGGGTCGGTTAACCGATTGAACACTCCTACCTATCAGAGTCATCTATTTATAGGGAGAGAAGATAGAACCCTTGTTGAATTAGAGAAATTTATTTCAAATAGAAAAGCACTCCCAACTTAGAGTAAGATTAGGGTGGGCAGCACACCCCTAGTATTCCTACTAGGGTTACTGCCCCTTTCATTTTCCATGAAGGGATTTTGGGTTTCTCTTACATCGGGTCCAATTATGAGTACTTCCAAAACTTTTCGATCCAGTACTTTATAATTTGATCGAACCCGATTATGTTTTTTTATTTTTCAAAATAAACTTTAATATTTATATTAATTAAATAATTTTCTCGTCCTAATTTTATCCTAGGTAAAATTATGATAATTTTACCCCTGATAAAATTTTTGAGAAAATATATTTAATATTTCAACATTCAACTTGTTCACTATGATCATATGGTTGATTTTTATTTTCGGGTTTTAGAATAGCTCAAAAACATAAACTCAAAATTTTGCTCATTTTTTAGAATTCATTGTTCAGTTCTAAATGAATTCATTTCTCATTTTCATTTTTATTTTTATTTTCATTTTCATTTTCATTTTCATTTTTATTTTCATTTTCATTTTCATTTTCATTTTCATTTTCATTTTCATTTTGAGAAAACCACATTCATTTCTAAATGATTCTATTTTCTTCATTTTCATTTTTAATTTGGAGAAAATCATAATTATTTCCTGAGTGTTTTCCATTTTTACTATTTCTATCCATTTTTGCTCATTTGATTCAACATGCAATTTATTTATGGTTTCAATGAGCTAGTGGAGGACCGGTTGGACATATGCGATTAGGGCTTAAATGATTTATAGTTAAGTTCCAGCTTTTCGTCTATTAATTATAGACTCATTTAGTCACAAATTCACTCCATTATAGTATTATGACTGAGCTCTCTCCAATGGCATACCATTATGAAAGCAACTCTATCAATGCTCGTCCAATGCCCTTGTCATAAGTGTGTTACCCTCATAAGATATTCTTAATCTCTTTGGGATAAATTTGTTCTCCCAGTATGATCCTATTTTATCTCATGGTAACCAGTACATCTTCCTTCATGAAAAATCAATTATTATCATATAGTAATCAAGTTATTCATCACAAAGACGAATGACCCGTGACCACATTCACTTTTCATCAATAATGTAATGCCAATGAGAAGATATCATTTACCCATGTCTCGGGTTATGCATTCCATTGTTGTAAATGACGCTATATACTGTAGAAGTCTTATACCCAACTCACCAACTTTCAATCCCTTATCTTTTTGAACTCAGGCTTTTACTTACATCAAAGTATATGAGTAGCGCATATATAATCCCCCATCCACTCACTATTAAGGTATGTCACACTTTAAACGTCACAAGTGCATAAATCCTTAAACAAATTTAGGATCTATTCTTCTTGGGTCCAGTCCGATGTACTATCGATCTAGTCACTCACATCTATGTCTCTATCTTCTGGGAATCATCCGCTCTAATGTCCAAGACAAAGCATCTCCTTAATTGGACTTGATAGATGGCATATTAGTCTTTCAATCAACTTGCTCATTTTCAATTAGACTAAAGACATGTTTAGGTCCGCCTACTAATATAATTTGTCTTTCTGTATTACGATCCAACCACGTAATACCGCTTAGTATTAGTTTAAACATTAAACAACTAGTGAGCCAATATTTGCTTCTATTTTACTTTGCATGCAAAAACCATATGAAGAAAATTATACAAATTATATTAATGTGATCCATGAATTGTTTTATTAAATAACCCGTTCGAAAAAATTACAAGTTTACAAGCGAATATACTACACTTAGGACACCAGATCCAACACTCTTTTCCACTCACAGCAATATACATCATTAGTAGCTTAATTATATTACTTAAGGCATTAATTTTTCGTTATTCATACATATATATTTATTAATGATAGTTATAGATAATGATGAAAGAAAACCATTATATCCCACTATCATACTTTTATTATGGAGTAATTAATTCCAATGGCATATTTAATTACCAAGCAAGAATATTCATATAGATTAAATCAAAATCTTTTCATGTTTTCAAATTTTAGTAATTTAATTTTGTACATTTTAAATGATCGATTTAATTCAATTTCACTCATTGATTTGACTCCTCTATTTATGTACTTTATATTTAATTATTCTATTATAATTTAATTAATAATTTGATTCACTAAATTCGGTTCCAAATCGAATCTTTTAACATTATTCAAATTCAAGTCATTACACCCATTGTTCAACTGGACCAACCCTATCCCTGTAAACCCGAATCAAACCTTAACTCTTATTTAAACCATAACAAAACCATCGGATACCAACAGTAGTGGTCAACGTGGTGGCTTGATGTTGGCTCTGGGTATAGGTGTCTATCTGTAACAGCCTATTTTTTAGTGGTGACGGAAATAGTAGTTTCGAAACTACAATTTCGACAAATGAGTCCGTAAATATTATTTAATAACATTTACGAGTTTATTTATAAAATTTTATTAAATATTGAATTGATAATTTTGTTTGAACGGTTAATAATTTAAGGACTAAATTTATCCCAAATAATTATAGCCCTTCTAACATTTACCTCACTTCAATCTTGAACATTTCGTCATTCCCTAATACCATCGAATAGCCACATAACCAATTTCTATTATCATCTCTAATGACTCCTCCAATTGCAGCCGAGTAAGAATTAAGCAAAATTGCATCATCTTTATTGAGCTTAACCCAACCACTTTCCAGAGGTGACCATTTCATAATGGTAACCATGGGTCCCGCGTGAAAAGTAGGGGTCAATGGTGGAGAATAACTTCTCATCCCTATTTTTTCCATAGCAACCAGCACACTATAGGAAACAAAGTTTGCCAATCTACCTTATGACTACCACAATCCCCTATGTTCTGTAAGTCCCATACAATCCATTCATTAAGTGGTAAGGAGAAAAACAATACTTGTTTCTGAGGTTGTATAATTGTGCTCTAAACCGCCCATAAAAAGGAACAATCCTTAACAGCATGTACCTCGGACTCATAAATACTGCTACATCTCGGACAATGGCCCTCACAAGCCATATGTATCCTAACTTTTTCATCATTAGTTAATAATATGTTCTTCCACAATAACCAAATGAACACCCTAACCCACCGAGGTGCCTTAGCTTTCCAAATCAATTTCCAAACATTAAAACTATCAGTAGAACCAAAGGGATGCATACCTCTATAGGTTTCTGTAGTGGAAAAAAACTTCTACTCGCTCATCTCCATGACAATCGATCCCTTATCTAGTGAAGGTGGCAACACCAAAGATATTTTCATAACAATTGGGTTCGATAAGATGACTCCAGTCCCAATTACCACTCTCATTGACCAAATCACAAACACGCAAGTGCCGTCTAGTTTCTTGGAGCCCATATAAAAATTCCTTAAAGGGCCCACCTGATGTATCCAATCATCGTTCCAAAAGTTTGTCAAAGATCCATCCTTTATAGTCCAATAGACATTATCCAAAAAACATCCTGTCAAACCCTCATTAAACACTTCCATATATAGGAACACTTACTCATAGCAATAAAGTTCGGCAACACCCAACAATTTTTATATTTACTCCTCACAATCTTAACCCATAAATCATCAGTCTTGGTTAACAATTAGAAGCTAAGTTTCAACAGGAATAACTTGTTTTGATCAGCTAAACTTTTTACTTCTAAGCCCCCAACCTCTACCGGATGACAACAATCATCTCATTTCAAAAGAGTCAACTTCCTAATATTAGAAGTGGAGCCCCAAATAAAGTTACAGGCCAACTTCTCAATTTCACCACACACAGCGGCAAGTATATGAACTGTAGTCATAAAGTACTTGGGAATAAATAAAAGCACTAACTGTGCTAATGTAATTATGCCTGCCTAATAGCTTCTTCGGCTCTCACCCATTGAGTCTACTACAGACTTTATTAACCACAAACTCGAATGTGCTAACACCGACTCTCTTATGGATGATCAGAAGTCCAAGGTACATCCCAAGATCATCCACTCATCCATATCCCACCTTCCTTCAAATATCAAAAGCTAAAGCCTTTGGAACATTAGGCGAGAAAATATTTGAGATTTATTATTGTTCACTTTTTTACCTGAGAAGTGACAAAAAAATGTTCAAAATATCATTGACAATCTCTGCATGCTTTGAATCCGCCTCACAAACTAGCATAAGATCATTAGCAAAAAATAAATGTGATAAATTTAGACCTCTCCTAGACAGCACCAAAGGCTTCCACCTCCCCTTGTCAACTGTTTCATCAATTAAATGTCCCAATCTCTCCATACATAACACAAATAAATAAGGAGATAAAGGGATCTCCTTGTCGTAACCCCCGAGAAGGCCTACATTCATCTATGACCGCACCATTCCAGAGAACCTAAAAAGTAGTCGACGACACACAATTCATAATTACCGTGATCAACATGGATAAAATCTCAGCTTTTGAAAGTGTATCCCTCAAGAAATTCAAATAGATTTTGTCACATGCCTTCTCGAGAGCAATTTCTAAAATCATGTCAGATTTTCTGCCCTTAAAATTCCTTAAAGAATGCACAAACTCCTAAGCAATAACAATATTATCTGAAATGCTTCTACCCATCACAAAACTAGCTTGGTTTTATTTCGTAAGCCTCGACATCAACGGTCGCAACCTATTACCAATTTTCTTGGGGACAATCTTATATAAAACTGTACAAAGACTAATCGGACAAAACTTAGTGATGCTTCCCAAACCATCAACTTTAGGGATTAGAACAAACAGAGTTTTGTTAATTCTAGGATCCACCAGACAACCCCTAAACATAACACACCATCGAACAAACTGAAGGACCAATAGTATCCCACTGAGATTGATAAAACTTCGCATGGAAACCATCAAATCCCGGTGCCTTAAGTGGAGCCATTCCAAAGACTACATTAAGATCTCTAAATCTATTACCTCCAGCTCGAGGCCACACTTCTCCACCAGAGATAAATCAAGAAAATGACCTTTGTATGGCAGAAACCCATCAATTTAATAATTCATAGAAAAGATACTCTTAAATAATTCAACAACATGTTTTAGAATTACAAGATCAAAACACCAATCAACACCATCCACCTTAAGTCCTTCAATTTTGTTCCTTCTACGTCGCAAGGGTCCATCCGTGAAAGTATTTAGTATTACTATCTCCATTCATGAGCCAAGTCGATCGAGACTTCTGAAACCATAAGAGCTCTTCATGCTTCAGAAGCTCTTCCAATTCTTGTCTCAATTCCAGCTCACGAATACGAAACCTATCAGACGACCTTAACTCTAAAATCCGATGTACTTTTTTTGGCTCATGAATCATATATATTTTACGACTAAAAATGTTATCGGAAACACACTTGTTTCAGTCTTGGACCTTTACTTGAAACTGCTCTAGAATATTCACCACTAAATCTTCAGAATTCCAATTGCTACTAACCAACATCCTAAATTCAGCATAGAGCATCCAACTATCCAGACATTGAAACAGTCTAGCCCCCTAACCTGGTGAGGCTTAAGAGACTCTGAGATTGAACAGTGATCAGATTTCAAACGTTGCATATTCCAAATCAAACAATCAGGCGCAAAGAAATCAAAATTTGAATTCCCCAAAGCCCGGTCCAACCATTGAGATAACCCTCATCTACTCTATGTAAAATGAGACCTACAACAACCCAAGTCTCGAACACCATTAGTAAACAAAAACTCCTGAAAATAGGCACATCCATTCCTAAATGTAGTCGCCCAACCTATTCTTTCAAACATGTCCAAAATCGAATTAAAATCACCAGCAAAAAGCCAAAGCTCATCAATTGAATCAGGCACAGAATTTAAATAATCCCACAGCAGACACCTTTTTATCCTATGGGAATTAGCATTCACAACCGAATAGAGAAACCCTGACGAACTCTAGCCATTACTAATCCTCATGTGCACAGCCTGAGAATGTAATCCCAAAATATTAACAATAACATTATCACTCCAGAGTACCCAAATTCCACCAGAGAAACCATTTGTCCCAATTCTACAAGAATTTAAATACACCATTTTGCTAATAATTTCATCAGCACGAAAACCACTAACCCGGGTTTTAAATAAACAAAATATATCATGACTAAACTCGTGTCTATACTCGAAAATAAACAAAAAAAATTAATTTAAATCCATAAACACTTGAAATAAGAACCTAAACAGAAAGCCACAATCCACGAGCACTAACAGCTTACTGCAACTTCTCGATCAAAGTTCGCTGCCATACCCTCAACCACCGTCAATGAAAAAGTCTCCACAATCAATTGCTCCCTGATTTAAATTACCCACAATCCCCTCTATGGTCGTCGATAACTCCATAGTAGGTTGCTCAATATAACCCATTTTACCATCAGGAGGTTTCCTCGTTTAAAGAATATCTTCTAATACAACATTCGATCCTTCCCCCATTATTTCTTTCCTTGTGGCTCCAAACTTGAACAATATATTTTCCTTCCCAGACTCTGCACCATTCTAACCAACCACAACAGTCCGAAAGACCATATGCTTTGACTAGTCCAAATTAGGCTTTAAAGAAACAACTTTGAAATTCTCCTGACCCAAACCTCCATCCTTACCAATACAGCCCAACAAATCTCCAACAACAAACCCACTAACAGCCTGCTTTGAAGAAAACCCAACACCACTATTGTTGGGCTTTAAGACCCTCCCACTAGCCTTAGGCCCAAGGCTCACGCTTACCCTTTTATCCTTAACCCTAAGATCTCTTTTTCTAACCCCAAAATCTCTATCAACCGTAACACCCTCCTTCCTTAGTCAAGATCCCGCAAGTTTCCTTTTATCCAAAGGCAACCTTTTCCTAACTGAAATCACCGTCGTACTTGCCTCCAAACCAATAACCCCATCAAGATTGACACTCTTTGTGTAATTATCGACCCTTGTCTCACCCCCCCCCCCCAGTGACCTCTAACATAGTGAATCTAGATCCATCTGAACGACCACTATTATTGACGCCCTTCACCTCCGATGAGCCCTGCGGTCTCCCCCTCTACCGTTGTTCAACCGGCATCCAAAGACCAAACGACTCTTCCTTCACCTTAGCCTGTAATCTTGATTTCTCAACCTCTGAACTGCCTTGAACAGCCCCATCTCCCATCGTGGTCAGTTTGCTCCCAGAGCACATGCCAAGCTCTGACCATAAAGCCCACACGTAAAACAAACGTTAGGTAACCCTTCATATGCATCTCTTTGTAATCTACCATTGATTCTAATTTTTGGAATCAAATGTTTTTTTTCAAATCCACACTTACAACCAATCTAGCAAACCACCCCCTAACTGCCGCATCAGTACAAGCATCGATACGAATCACAAGTCCAATCATTCTTCCAATAGCTCAAAGCAAAAAATCAGAATAATAGCCTTTGAATAACTCGAGTAAACAAATCCAAACTACCTGAGTATCCACTTCTCTATTGGTTGTCAAGAAATTGGCCGACCATGTTCTCAGTAACAAATAATGTTCAAAGACCACCCATGGACCACCCAATAAAACTTTGTCAAAATCATCCTTATCCTAAAACCAGTCAAGATAGAAATAATTGATGTTACACAATAAAGACACCTTATTGAGTAAGGTGTTGAATCCTATTTTTCTCCCTAATAATTTGATCACAACTATCAGTGCCATCTTCCTCTCAATAAACCGATGTACACTACCTGAAAACATGATTGAAACATGATTGAAGGTATTCCATTCACCATCTCTATAGCCACATCCTCATCATGTAATACAAACTCCTCTTCCATGCTAACATTCACATCAACCTTGAATTTCGCCTTATTCCATTCACACACTTCAAATCAACCATCAGTAAATATTTCTTTTATGAAATTAAAATTAAAATTAAGAAATTCAACAATACCACATAAAACTTGAAATTACAACTGATCACACAATATCCAAATTAATCTTAAAACAAATTGTGGGACTTCACTCCGGGTGTCAATGATACCGCACAACTTGCAAGCCACCCAGGAGTTAACATTGGTAGCTACAACCAGCATAACTCATAATACCACACTATTCTGGTAGCCTCCACCAGATATTTCGGGTGATAATTTTAGTTGAAGCAATTCAAACTAGTTTAACGAGGACAAACAGGTCTAGCCTAGGGGTGGCCAACCAAACCAGAAACCATCCTATGCTGTTTCGGGTTTATTTGGCGGCGTCAACTAGTTGAAGCAAATTACATAAAACAAACCCAAAACAGAATTGGATTACTATCATTCTACAACTCGACCTTAATCCAAATTACATAAATCCACATCCAACAGGTCCATTAGAGGTCCATTAGGTAAGGTATTAACTTGAATAAAATATAAAATTGCAGTACTAACATATATCCAATAGCTCTTCTCTACCTCAACAAAACAGCCCTAGATCCAACTGATATGATGTTTGAACACTAATCCTTAGGACAAAATAAAATCCTTCCAAAACAAAAGAAGACAGACTGTGTTGTATTTAATGTTCCCACAATAGATTTATTGAAAAAGTATGAAATTGAAGTAACTAAGTTACTTTGGGTGGGATTCAAGATCCATCTCCTGAAGGTTCAGCAATAGATCCTTTGAGTTCAAGAAGACTTTGTTGGCTGAATTTGCAATGGTCTGTGCAATTTCTCTAGAAGCTTCAATTTTCCTCAATGTTATGAATGCTGGGTTCTTTGCAATTGCTTGACCAATGAGTTGGGCACTCTTGGCTTCTCCCTGTAAACCGGAAAAAACAAATAAATTACTGTAGTAGAGAAAAAAGATCAATCAACTTTATCATATTAAGCCAAATATCAGAATTTTCTGAGAACAGCAGAAAACTGACATCCAAATATGCTTCAGATTATCTTCTACGCTGTAAAGATATCAGATCTACCTAATACTCCCATTGAGATGCATTTTATCATCAAATTTTATAGAAAAACTACCAAGGCCAGATTGTTTAGTTCCATTTTATGTATCTCACCTGTGCTCGGATAACAGCACTTTTCTTGTCCTGTTCAGCTTTTTCCACAATAAATTTAGCTCTCTCGGCTTCTTGTGCAGCCACCTGTTTCGCCTCAATTGCAGCAGTGAATTCCTTCCCAAAAGTCAGACTTGTAATGGACACATCATCAAGTTGAATGTTGAAGTAAGCTGCCCTTTCAGTCAGAATCTTCCGGATTTCCTTACTGACATTCTAAAAGCACAATAATTCAACTTCACACAAATAGTATAAACCATCTATGCTATTCTTCGGGCATCAAAAAATGTATGACAGGATATCTACCTCTCTCTGTGTAATGAGTTGGCTAGCATTGTATTGAGCAACAACAGCTTTTAAAGTTTCATGAATGATTGAAGGCAGGACCCTCTCATTATAGTTCTCACC
Organism: Gossypium stocksii; assembly: GCA_020496765.1. Taxonomy (NCBI): domain Eukaryota; kingdom Viridiplantae; phylum Streptophyta; class Magnoliopsida; order Malvales; family Malvaceae; genus Gossypium; species Gossypium stocksii. The sequence continues at coordinate 17,045,706 of CM035631.1, read as the reverse complement.
AAGGGTTCGATAAATTTCAGTTAACTGAGTTGACTTGGGGCGAGTGAGAACACGAAGACCAATCTTGACCTGCAGAGGATACAGCTCAGAAGCAGGTTTAGTGTCTAATTAAGGCATTACTTCCTGTAACATTTTTCTATCTTAAATTTTCACCTAAAATAACTGTGCAAATGCATGTATGTTATAGCATCAACAAGAATTTTCACCCTCTAATTATAGAGACTTTTCATATGATTGAATGAAACATTTCGCAGGTAAAAAGAATGTAAATTTCAAATATTGTATTCATAGTTCGTATGACCATATCAGAGACTGGATAGACACAAATAAATTAATTCTTAAAAGATGGAAGAACCGTTACATAACTTTTAAAAATGAAAAACTCAATAGGAGGTATGATATAGAAGGAAAAGAAAAGATTACGTTTACAATTAATACTTTGTGCAAAATATAGCAAGTAATATATATATTCTTTTAATTAATGTTCTTCCTTTAGTAAGATTCAATATAGCAATTAGAAATAATATATTTATCTGATTGATTGAGAATGTAAATTCAAAATTTAAGGATTGAAACACTAAGCTTAGATTGCGTTTGGGAATTTACATTTCAAAATATGGATTGGGATCTAAAAAAATAGAGTTGTTGAGAAATAAAACACATAAATGTAAAGTTCATGATTATTTTTCAAATTTATGGATTTGTTGGATACATAATTAGTGGTGGATTTGAAATTCTTATAGATATCTGTAGATTTGAAATACATACTTTATATGTAACAAACATATAATCATATTGAATCTAACTAATTTATAAATAATGCATGCATTCTACTTTCACAATTTTAATAAAAAAGAATCCAAATTTTCAAGTTCATGTTTCCAAACATAACATTGCAGGACTTTCCCCGCAAAAACTACCTTTATCTCACCAGCATTAAAGCACGAGGTTTGATAAAGCATAAAAATAAAATAGGGCAAGATTTTAATTTTTTAAGCCCCAGATAGTATCTTTTTAGATTTAGAAAACTAAAAAGCAATGAGGTAATGATAGGAAAAAGTCTGTGAAAATTGAAAATCAGCATTTACCATCTGGAGATCACGACTCCCAGAAGTACTCTCAACTAAATGAGGTCTTGCACGGACATCATAGATGATAGGCCTCTCAAACCATGGTATCATAAGGTGCGTCCCCTCTGAATAAACCTGCAGAACCAAGAATTAAACCTCATAACATACTGCTAGACAGAGGCTAAGTCAAAAAAAAAAAAAAAAGTAAATTAGAATGTCAATAGGACAGCAGAAAAAAATTTGGTCATTCAAGAAAGGATAGCACAAGGCTGCTAGTTAATCAATTCAATATAGAAGCCATAGCCATTCTTAATAAGCAAGTTCCACAAAGCACTATAATATCCGCAAACAACAGATATAGGGAAGGAGATGCATTTTAAATAAACATGCAAACTGGTAGAATGATTACCTTATCTTTGATGCCCAAAATCCGATTGAAAACAATTGCTCGGTGCCCTCCGTCTACGTTGTAGAGACTATTGGCAACTCCATAGAGGCCAAGCCCACCAATGACTCCAATCTTAAGCAAAGCAGGAAGTGCTCCGCCTCCAGGCATCTTAGGAACTTTGAGGTTGTTGAGATTCATTTTACTCAATGCTGACAAGTTAAGCATTGGATGTCAAATTGCAGAAGATTCCAAAGGTGTTAAAAAAAATCCACCAAGCATCAAACAATTTTGGAACATCATATACAGAAGATGAGATACAGATCAACCAATTAACAACTGCTAAGAAACAAAGATCTAAATGATAAACAAAGAGAGCATGCCTATATCAACATTAACCCCACTATGAGATGTCAGAGAAATGGTTTAAGCAACTATAACTTAGGAAAATGCAACTATGCAAACACATCCGTGTTTACACTCTCTATTGGAGAAGAAGCTCCAAAATAAACCCCCCCCCAATCTAATTAGGATTTATAAGTCATATCTTCCAGAAAGAAGTTTAAGCACCCAAACTATTTCCTTGTCATGAAATAAAATATATTGCCTCCACAAAGAACATAACACAGCCAATATAAATTCATTCAAAATGTTACTAAGCAAATGGGTTTCCCTCAGCAGCGTACAAAGCTCAACAAAACCCAGTCATTTCATCAAACCGCAAAACAAGAAGTAAAAGAGATAACAATCTAGCTCTCAAAACAAGAGGCTGCCGCTTTTGACAATGGCGGGTAGCACTGCCTTGACCAAGAGAAACGAATCAACAACAAGAAAAACAAAGAGGGAAACGAGACCGCTCAATTAGCACCCAAAAGGCTGATCACTTACGCCCAAATTTTCTAAACAAACAAACGCGACAAATATAATCTAAAACTTTTCTTTGAAAAAAAAAGGAAGAAAGGAGGAAGAGGAAGATCGAAACCTACAAAAAGGCCACCTTTGAAGAGAGGAATAGCGAAAGAAGCAAGGTAGGGTTTAGGGTTTTATATATTAGGTTTTGTTTTCAGTCGACCCCGATACTTGGGTTAACTAATCTTATTTACTTAATTAATTATTCCTGTGTACATTTTTATTTTTAGATAATAAACTTTCATTTTCATTCCCCAAGGAACAATCATACAAAGAAACCAATGTCGTTGGTATAAGATTGGTGGTCAAATTCCTCACACCATTAATCCATTTTATTGATGACCAGATAATAATATAAAAGCTTAAATCATAATATAATCTGTCAATTATTTAACTTTTTTATCTTACATTTTTTTCATTTTATTTTATCCAAAAATTACTTAAATTCAATAAAAATATTCCTCGTGTCTTTTTTTTATTCACAACTTTTTTTTTATGAATTAGGTTAAAAGTGTTAGTACAATTGTCACATGTTGCAGATCAAAATTTATGACGAATGTGCATAGAATGTCTTATAGAGGTCAATTGATTAGATGGGACTTATTTAACCCACTTGAACTGATCCGATACAAGTAAAGAGGTCCATCTACTTAAGGAAAATTAGGGTGACCTTAGTATTTATGAAAAGTAATTTCAGAAGATTTGTAATATTCGGAGATCGCGTAAATTCTTTAAGAATCTCATTGTAGATTAAACTATATCATTGGATATGGGGATCTTAATTATAAATAGAACTCTTACTCTCATTTTTAATTATTCATTCTTAAGTAATATTATTTTTTTATGGGTTTCTATTTTCTCTTTGCTTATTTTTCATTCAGTTACTTCTGCTTTACTTTTTGTGCCTTAAAGAATTTTCATCAAGAATTCTCACTTTTAAGAGTTAGATTAGCTTAAAAGATTTGAAGTAAAAAATTTGTTTAAGGAAACTAGCTTTATTTTATTTTTTCTTGTTTCAATTTTTTTATTTATTCTTCTAACAATTATTACTTATTATAACATGTGTTTAGGAATTAGTAAAAAAAATTAAATAATATATAGGCATAATATCAAATTTAGTCCTCAATGTTTATATTTTTTTGTCAATTTAGCTCTTATTTTTTTAAGTTAAATTTGGCTCTCAACTTTTATTAAAAAAAAAAAGTCAAATCTCTTGTTTTAACAGAAATACAGACTAAAACATTAAAAATTTTAACGATGTTGGTGTGGCAATCTGCTTTGGCCATATAGGTGTATTTTCATACTGACATGACACTTTTTATCTTATATGACACGTCAATAAATAATTTTAAAAAATATAAAATATAAAAATATTTAAAATTCAATAAAATATAAAAAGTTCATAAAAATTCAAAAAAAAATAGTATGAAGTGCAAGTGAATTGTCATTTGAGCTACTATGTTTAAAACTTTAACGTTTAGTTAGTATTTTCGTTAAAAAATAACAATTTAACTCTTTTTGAAAAGTTGATGGTCAAATTCATCTTTTTTTTTTTAAGGTTGAGGGCTAAATTTAGTTTTAAAAAAAAAGAATAATGACCAAATTGACAAAAAAAATTATTAAACGTTGAGGGCTAAATTTAGCATTATATCTAATATATAACATAAATTTTACAAAATTGAAATCTTACTCACATAAATTGTGTATTTTAATATAAGGAATATCTTAGAAGAAATTAAGTTGGAAGTTGAAAGTCAATTCACCTTTTGAGATAGAGAATTGTATAATATAATTGAGGATGGTTTGTTAAGAGGGCATAAGGGGGAGAGAGAGAGAGGATCAAACGAGTGTCCAATGGGTCATGTAGCGATCATTAGTTAGCCGACTAGTCTCCTTAAAGGTCATCGCTAGATTGGTGATGTGGTGTTGCTCAAGTTGTAGGTGTGTAAGTGATAAATGATAATTGTTCTCTTGGAGTAATTTTACTTATCAGACATATTAGTTCGCATGTTTCCCAAATCCTAAATGAATAGTAATTATGGCGGAAGTAGGTTAATAGAGCTGATTATACCTGTAACACCCCAAATCCGGCCTAGAAGTTAGGCCCGAATCCGGCGTGTCACATTGAAGTGTTTTTGCGAAAACCTTGTTTTTATTGAAAACCCTTTTAGAAGAAATTTGAGTAAAATCCTGTTTGTATTTGTTTTCAAAATGAGGTGTATTCAAAAACAATTTCTTTGTTTCTTTATTAAAAAAAATCTCATTTTAACTGCGGAAGCTTAATTTTAAAACAACAATTATTTTTAAAAAAAACTTGAAATATGTTTAAAAGAAATAAATCCAGGTTCCGTTTCGAAAATACAAAGCACAACAATAATAATAGAATAAAAACTAGAGGGAATGCCTTATTACAATCCGAATAAAAATCATTTAAAATACTAGGAATTAAATAAAAGACTAAGTCAAAAACTTCTTGCTAAGTGGCCACCTCCGAGTCCTTCCATCTGTCAAACCGCCTACTGAGGATCACCTAAAACAATGTAAAAGGAGGGGGTGAGTTTACGAAAACTTAGTGTATACGACCCTCATCAAACGAATAGCATACAAATATTCAACTGGGCCTAAGCCCTTATCACATAACAGTGGCCTTTGGCCCTTAGCCTATAGTGGCCTCGGTTGGGTCTAAGCCCATATCTTAGTAACATAATAATATAATGCATGCAATGCTGTGAAAACCCTCCCCAAATAATCCATCTGCTACACAACATCTCCGTCTAACCGAAACACATCTGTGGGCATATCTAAATCGACCCACCCATTCGCTACACAACAATGGTAGCCCGGTTGCGGTATTACCTAACATTGCAGCAAAGTTGCTAATCAAATATTGGGCTTAAAAAGCCATCGGTGGATCCACGGTCGTCAAGCAACCATGCGATCCTCATATACTTCCTCCGTTCCATAATTCCCAACCCATATGCAACCTAAACAGAATACCATATGAATGCAGCAATCATACATGTAACATAAATCCTACATTTAACACATAGAGGTATTTTAGTCATGTAACGCCCCTAACCCGAATCCGTCACCGGAATAGAGTTACGGAGCATTACCGGAGTTACCGATTTATTTATCAGATATTTTACTTCATCTAAAATTCATATTTGAAACCAATTAAAATTAAACATATTGTCCCTTAAACGTGCTTAATTTTTCTCGACATGTTTTACTTGAATTTATGATCTCAACATACTTAATTTTCTTGTATCAACGTATCAATGAAAATCACATATTTACATGTCATGATAAATATTATTCTCTTGCCTTTTCTTCATAAACATAAATCAGGTAATTTATTGTATCAATATTTCATGTATTTAAAAATACAATTCAAGTTATACCAACTTATCTCGTTCTTTATTCATGTTTATAATTACAATAATCTTATATCTTTTCTTTTCCACGTTCTAGTCTCTTACTTGAATCATCCGAATCCTTATACATAAAGATGTTTATTATTTTCATTTATTTCATGTTCTAATACATTCAACTAATGCCCTAAACAAAATTTACCATTTTACCCCTAAACTTTTAATTAATGACGATTTCATCCTTAGGCTCAGAGAATAAAATTCTTGCAATTTAATCCTTAAAACATATTTTTCACCGATCTTGAACTAAATTAATAATTCCATTTAAATTTTGCAATTTAAATAATAAAATAATCCTTTTCATGCAAATTGGCCGTTTCTAACATTTTTACAAAATTGCCCATAAAGTTTTACTTTTATTCAATTTAGTCCCTTAGCCTAAAATATACAAATTATCCATGCTAGATGAATATTCATACATATTTTCCTCCTCCTCCTCTCCATTCCACATCCTTAATTTATATAACATGCTATAAGTAACATTATCAATAATTTCACTATTTACTTATAAGTATATTCAAAACTGTCCATTTGTGTCAGGGTTACCAAATTATTTATATCTTGAACTACAGAACTCAAAATTAAGATCCGTAAATTTTCCTTGAAACTAGACTCGTATATATTATTACCATAAAATTTTCATAATTTTTGGTTTAGCCAATTAATACAGTTTATTCATTAAAGTTTCCCCTGTTTCACAGTCCAACAGCTCTGACCTCTCTTCACTAAAAATCAATTATCTTATAGTACGATTTTCATATAGTGTTTTTGATTGTTTCTAATGAAAATAGACTCACTAAGGAATCTAACCACATAAATTATGTCCCATAACTATTTTTTTACAATTTTTAATGATTTTTACAAGTCAGAATAGAGGATCCCGAAATCATTCTGAACCAGTCTCACAAAAATATAAATATCTCAAAATACAGAATTCATTTTCTTGCTCTGTTTCTTTTATATGAAAATAGACTCAATAAGCTTTAATTCCATATCTTACTCATTCTCTAATTCAATTTCTACAATTTTTTATGATTTTTCAAAGTTAGACCACTGCTGCTGTCCAAAACAGTTTTAGTGCAAAATATTGATTTCCATTTTGCCCCAAATTTCACAATTCATACAATTTAGTCCTTGCTCAATTAGCCCCTCAATTAAGATAATTTTCTATATTAATACTTTTCATAGACATTATAAGTTATTTCATAACTATTGAAATTCAGAATTTCCACATAAAATTCTAACTTCAAACTCTTTTACAATTAGGTCTCAAACATTCACTTTCTATTCAATTAATTTTAATAAAATCAGCATATAAACAATTTAAAACTCTAATTCCATGCCAAATCATCATTTACTTCCAGCACATATTCATGGCAACTTTCAATTTCTTTCATAGAATCAAAAACTAATGAATTCAACAAGTGGGTCTAGTTGCAAAAGTCACAAAAACACAAAAATCTCAAGAAAAAATCAAGAATTGAACTTACTTGAAGTAAAAATATGAAAATCTAGCTTAAGGGAACTCTTCCATGGCGTTTTTGCTCATGAGAATGCAGAAAAAATAAAGAGAAATCTAGATAATTCCACTTTAGTCCTAGCTTTATTAAGTAAATTTTGTAATTTTCCAATTTTGCCCTTAATTCTCCTTATTTTCTTGCTGATCTCATGCCCTTGCCGTCCAGCCCAAATAGACCTTGGGTCTATTTGCCTTTTAAACCCTCTTTCTTTTATCATTTAAGCTATTTAATCATTTCTCACAATTTTGCATTTGATACAATTTAGTCCTTTTTGTTCAATTAACTATCAGAACTTTAAAATTTCTTGACGAAACTTTAATACTAACTTATTAATACTCCATAAATATTTATAAAAATATTTATGGCTCGATTTAAAATTCCCGAGGTCTTGATACCTTATTTTCGATTCTAATTATTTTAATATTTATTTTTAGTACACTATTTACTATTTCAAAATTTTTCCTAACTTCACATTTAACTTATACTCACTAAATTAATAATATTTCGTACTCATTTGTCAGATTTAGTGATCTCGAATCACTGTTCCGACACCACTAAAAATTAGGCTGTTACAAGTCATTTCACCAATCAAGGGTATTTCAGTAATTCTTAACAATATGAGTCTTAATTACAAACTTTGGCCCGTCAACAAGTCCTCGTTTGGCTAAAGTGAACAAAAACTATGCACTAGGTAGGATTCCAGATAAGAGGAGGTGGGTCATTAAGACCGCTTAAGTACCAAGCTCTCCCTAGATCCAATCCTAGACATGCATATACCCATTGCCACACTTCAACCCTATGACTTGTCCACAGTCACACTTAATTGATTAATTAAGTTTTATGCACGCTTAAGGATTTATCAGAAACTAGGCCTAAAAGTCTATTATAAAACCCTAGCAAGTCTTTTATACATTCATATAACCCATCAAGCCCAATCACATTTATACGGCCCATTAGGCTCATTCACACTTAAATGGCCTATCAGGCCCAAATCCATGACGAATCATTCAACATACTTAATCAACTCATCCCATATTACCAATTTATCGACCTTTGCTTATTTGGGCCCACGAGCCCGTTGGGCCCATTTGGCCCAGTTGGTCAAAACGTGACCCAAGTCCATGAGATCGCTCATAGGGTCTCTGTTATCATATCGGTTACCCTTGTACGAGTGTTTGCGCACTCACACGACTACCGTAGCCAAACTTTCTGCTTTTTAGCATTTCGGCTTTTCGGTATTTCGGGATTTGTCGATCTATCGTGTGTGAAGTGTGTGTACACACCTTCGGCTTTATCAAACTATCGAATCATAGGGTAGAAGTACACACTTGGTAACGAAAGGTGCTGCGATCCCTTTAGTCATGAACCTTGAGCGATGAACCTTAATAATCATTCTTTAATCACTATCCACGATTGTTTCCAAGATCAAAATCCCGAAACGCATAAAGAGTGATTCGGCAGAGATCTAAATAATAGAGATTCGATATCAATCCCCTACCAAAATCGATTTAAAAAGAGTGAGGGAGAGGAGAAGTCGGTTCTAGCAAGATCAATTGAAGGAGTAAAGTACTTACACAAGAATCAGCTAGGTTGAAGAAAACGTGACGGCACAAAAAGAATTCGGTAAAGGGATGGTGGAATTATTCGGCTTTAGAGGGTTTGGAAAAGGTAACAAGAAGAAAAGAAAAAGATCAAATGTGCTCGTATGAGGGTAACTACAGGATATTCGGTAAAGAAAAGAATGACTAACCTATTTGCAAAACTCTCCAAATGTCGAAAACCACAGTGAAAATTCGTAATACACCCTAAAAGACCTAAAAACGGCACTCATTTAGCCTCCTAAGCCGAATTTATACACTCCCCACTTCTCAAAACGACACCAACTCTTCACGCTTCTCAGCTTTTAACTTTTCTCCCTAATAACTCCCCAATCTCATCCTAAATCTTCTCTAAGATAAGCTCCTTTATCCCTTCCTTAATTTTCTCTTATGAACACTTCCTTCAGAGTTCACATCCAATGCCACTACTAACCATCTAGAAGACAAAAATAAAATTCCTAAAAATACCAAGCCAGCATTCGAATCTAGGATCCTCTTGCTTGCCACTAACGCCACCTCCCTGCACCTTAAGTGGCGTCACTTATCCACTACACCACAGCCTTACATGTGTTCTATTTTATCTCTATTTATTTAAAAGTCAAGCTACTTGCCATCAAGGTTCCTTTAATTATTAAATTAAAATTCCTTCATCTTAAAGTTCGAACCCAGAACTTCTCCAACACCCCTAAATACTCCAAATTTATTAAACTCTTAAAGCCAACATGTCATTTGTCATTTTTTTGCTTACTTAAAAAAAAATTATGAGACCCAAAGTCCAAAACCCAATTTACCTAGACCCAAAATTCGAGACATTACAATACCATACTTAGGTAAGGGTATTATATATAATAGTATACACTTTTAAAAATATTAACAAATTAATTATCTTCTTTTGTGATTAAAATAAAAGCTGAGTATTTCGGTTGTTAATGCAGAATTAGTGTATTTTGATGGAAAGGCCAAGCGTAATCTAGATTACACAGCAGAGCAGCTATTCCAACTTCAAGCTGAGGTACTTACATTGTATATAAGAGATTAAATTGAATACATTTATTAATTATTTAATTTATTGTAAAATATGTCGAAGATGAATAGTGCAAAATAGAAAATATAGTAAAAAGGTTGAGTTGAGCGTTGGAAGTGGAGTAAAAAAATTATAACGTAGAAATTCACAGTTTAGCACCTTCATCGAATATTTTATAGAAATTTGCACAATATAATTAGGTTAAAATTGAATTAATCCATTAAATCAATTTAATTTAGTTAATAATTTTTTTAAATTTTAATTATCGATTAATTCGGTTCGAAATCAGATAATTAATCGAAATAAATAATATATATTATATTTAGCTCACTCTAATATATAAATAATTAATATATATATAATATTTATAATGTCTTATTTGTTGTTTTCAACTCCATTTAAATTTTTTTTAGACTATTAAATAAAAGAAAATAAATATTAGTAATATATATATTTTATATGTTTTATACTTATTTTAATTAAAAAGAAAAAAAAAATATAAATTTTGGGTAACCGACTGAATTAACTGAAATATTTCAATTCAGTTAATGTATTTGAAAAAAATTTCAGTTCGATTAACAGTTAAAATTTTTTATATTTCGAATAATTCAATTAATAATAATTCGATTTCAATATTAACTGATCTAACTGTTTCAACACTTAAAAAAGAAAAAGTAACAAAGATAATTGCATGACTTCATCCAAGCGTCAATGCCTTCGAATGCAAATTCTATCGTAACAAATATTAACCGATCTAATATATAATTAATTTCTTAATTACATGATGCATTTCATTAATTGAATATTTTATACCATTTCAGCGTTACTTACGGCAGTTTTCTATTATCATCCTCTAATTACATTTAAATGTTTTAATTTAAATAATAATAGCAAACCAAAACAAAAATATGGTATTTTTTTTTAATACATAATCCTTTAACGTTGTAAATTACTTTTTCCCCCTAAAATCTATATACACGTCGCACGCATGACACACACGCTTTTCTCTTTTTCTTTTTCTCATTTCATAAATTTTAGCTTTTGGTGCTTTTAATATGTTTAAATTTAAAATTTATTTTATTTTATTTTATTATAATTTGATTTTATATTTTTCTAAAATTATTAATTAATCTATTCAACATGTGTTTTATTTTTTTTTGAGTTTATTTTTTTTATTCATTATAAGATAATGGTCAAATTTTAATTTTGAACTTATATTATGTTGAAACTTAAGATTGAATTTAGATATTTTAATTTTTTATTTAATTTGATTCTTTTACTTTTATAATATCATTATTTAGTATAAATAAATGATATTGTTAACTACTCCAATTAAAATATTAATGTTAATTTTTTTTAGAACACTACATTAAAAAAATTTTATTATAACGAATTTGAATGGATATTTTTAAGAATAAATCTTAATTAATATTTTTAATATTAATTTTACTATTATATGATTGTTAAGTAAATTTTTTTTATTTTAAAATATCACACTAATAAATTTATTAAAAAAATTTCAACCACCATTACTATTACATCTAAAATTTTAAATTCTTCTAAATTTCTAAAAATAAAATTAATGCAATAAATAAAAATTTATTATAACTTAAGATAATTATACATGTCTATAATATTTAATAGTAATTAAACAAGCATATTTCAAAAATAGTACATCACATCAAATGAATGTGATTGATTCGGTAGATGCATGAATCAATCTTCATCTCAATAATTTTATGTATAAATGACAAATTCAAACCCTAATTTAAGCAATCACATACTTGTTTTTTTGGTGAACCAATTAATCTAATTAGAATATTGATATCCGTTTTCTCTTTTTGTTGCCTTTCTAATTAAAATGCAATAGTTAAAATTTAATTTTGATTCTTTTTCGTACAATCAATACTTGCTTTTTTTATATGGTATCTAACATTACTAAATCTAATTTCAACAAAAACGAGTTAAATTTGATGTGAAAAGGAAAACCCCAAAAAAATGATCTTTGCTTATTAAACAATCAGAGGCTGCATAAATCAGGAAGGGCTGATTCCTGTTTTTATTTGTTATTCTCAGCTTTGCTTCATCTCTGTTACACCCATGGCCTCTTCTTCAATACAACAAGGTAGCCCAGTTGACTCTCCTTTCATCCATCTTTAATTTTACATCATTATTTCTCTCTATTTTTTTTTTCATACTTTCTTGTTATAAAGTTTCTTCCTTTAACTTAAAAGTTAACTTTTTTATTCTGGGTAACTGATTCTTTCTTCAAAATGCTTAAATTTATTTTTTAAAAATAGAAAATGAGCTTAATTCAGCTGAAAAAAGATGTTCCTTTTAATCTTTTTTAAATTGAATTTTAGCTTAAATTTACTGCCTGAAAGAATATTTGAGTACTATTGAACATAGACAATATAGTTTTAGCTATCAAGTTCAGATCTTGTTTGATCCAAAAATACAGTTCATATCTTCATCCTTTGGAGCTTAATTAGTAAACAAAGATGAGACTTTGATGGGAATTAGAGTTCTTTTTTTTTTGAAAATTTTTCCTAGTTTTATTTTGAAATTATGAATTAAGATGAAGTACTGGAAGGTGACTTAATTTTTATGATTGCTTCTTTGGTAGAAGCTGAAGAAGAAGTTAATGTTTGTTGCGTTTTTGGTTGATGGGTTTAATTATATCATTTCTATGAAGGATTTTGAAAAAATTGTGGTTTGTTTAAGAATTATTGGGATTGATGATTGATTGTTTAGGTGGAGAAATGGATCTAGAGGAAGGACTAGGTACTCTACAGCCACGTTGGAATCTAGTCATTGAAGCGTCAAAAATGCCATCCCCATCGTTGACTTCAACAGCTCCGACCCTGATCCTACCGAGTTCCGCAAAGCATATTGAGAGGATGGCGAGCAGCCTCTCCAGTTCAAGCATCAACTCGGCAACACCATCCCCCTCCTCAACAGTAAAGGCCCCAGCTTTGGTCCTATCGAATTCCAGCAAGCGGATTGACAGGATGTCTAGTAGCCTCTCCAGTTCCAGTTCTGGCACTGCCGAACCCTCGGTAACACCATCACCATCATCTACAGCAACAGCCCCAGCTCTGGTGCTATCGAATTCCGGCAAGCGCATTGATCAGGCTGGCAAAAAGAAATATGTGAAGCAGGTAACAGGTCGCCATAATGACACTGAGCTGCACTTGGCTGCACAGCGTGGTGACCTGGCAGCTGTAAAGCAGATTCTTGCAGATATTGATTTGCAGATGATGAGGACTGCAAGTGGGGAAGATCTCGACATGGAGGTCTCCGAGATTCAAGCAAGTGTGGTGAATGAAATAAATGAATTGGGCGAGACAGCCTTGTTTACTGCTGCCGAGAAAGGATATCTTGATGTTGTCAAGGAGTTGTTAAAATACTCTAATAAAGAGACTGTGACTAAGAAGAATAAAACTGGGTTTGATCCCTTGCATATTGCTGCGAGTCAAGGGCACCATGGTACTGATCTTGAGCTTTTCGTTATGTGATTTTGCTTATGGTGATTTTCTTTTATTGGTTGTTTGAGTTCTTAAAACGTATATGTGGGCAAAGACTATTGAACAATTTTGCCTATTCTGTTAGTTAGATAGCTCAGAAAATGTAGGAAAACAAGAGGGCTAAATTAAAAAAAAAAATAGGGGTTGCTTTTACTAGATTGACTTCAATTAATGTCATCTTTAATCTATCTAGTAGTGAATTCAGTTCATTAATTATTAGGGAACAGAAATTGTTAAAATCATAGGGTTAACTTCAGTATATTAATGTGCACTTGCTCGAGAAATGTTTTGAGGCACAGTATTTTGTGCCTTACTATATAACTTCCTCTGGGAACAGTCTGCTGCACCCTTATGTTATGAATGTTATGATGAGGCACTATCACTTTTCAACCTTCAGGACAGCTTTCATCATTTTGTTTGTATATGATATGGACTGTAAATAGTGAATAAATGAATGCCTGCAGTATTGATTTGCAGTAGGATGGAACAGTAACCCAGGTTCTTCCTGTGTAGCTATTGTCCAAGTGCTGCTAGATCATGACCCTAGTCTGTGCCAGACTTTCGGGCCATCAAATGCGAACCCCCTTGTCTCTGCAGCTACCAAAGGGCATACGGCGGTAGTCAATGAGCTGTTGTCGAGGGATGGTGGCTTGCTAGAGAGTACAAGATCAAATGGGAAAAACGCATTACATCTAGCTGCTCGACAAGGGCATGTTGATGTCGTAAAAACTTTGCTATGCAAAGATCCGCAATTGGCAAGAAGAACCGACAAGAAAGGACAGACTGCATTGCACATGGCTGTTAAAGGACAGAGCTGTGAGGTTGTGAAGTTGCTTCTCGAGGCAGATGCTGCTATTGTGATGCTTCCGGACAAGTTTGGGAACACAGCATTGCATGTAGCCACTCGGAAAAAGAGAGCTGAGGTACAAATATCCCTCGAGATTCCGAGATCTTCCCAAAAATGTATTTTGTGACATTCCAATTTCATTAGATCTAGTAAATGGTACCCATGATTTTGTATATTTTGTGACATTCCTTGCAATTTTCTGTTATCGGTTTGTCTAATTGAATCTTCTGATTTCTTTGCAGATAGTAAGCGAGTTGTTGCGCCTACCTGATACAAATGTCAATGCACCCAACCGAGACCATAAAACAGCCCTAGACATAGCTGAGGGGCTTCCCCTCTCTGCAGAATCCTCGGATATAAAGAGCTGCCTTTGTCGTTGTGGTGCTCTCCGAGCTAACGAACTGAATCAACCGAGAGATGAGTTGAGGCTGACGGTGACACAAATTAAGAAAGATGTCCACACACAGCTCGAACAAACCAGAAAAACCAACAAAAATGTTCATAATATCTCGAAGGAACTCAGAAAACTCCACCGAGAAGGAATTAACAATGCCACGAATTCAGTGACTGTGGTGGCTGTTCTATTCGCAACAGTTGCTTTCGCCGCTATATTTACTGTGCCAGGAGGGGATCAAGATAGCGGAGTCGCTGTGGTGGCAAGCTCTTGTTCTTTCAAGATTTTCTTCATCTTCAATGCTATTGCTCTCTTCACGTCTTTGGCGGTTGTGGTGGTACAAATTACGTTGGTTAGAGGTGAAACAAAAGCGGAGAAACAGGTCGTGGAAGTGATTAACAAGTTGATGTGGTTGGCTTCGGTCTGTACTTCGGTCGCTTTTATGGCCTCCTCATATATAGTGGTTGGACGGAAACACGAGTGGGCTGCGATTTTGATTAGCGTGGTAGGGGGTATGGTAATGGGTGGGGTTATTGGCACCATGACTTATTATGTTGTGAAATCAAAGAAGAGTAGAAGGAAGAGGGTAAAGAATTCGAGGAGGAGTGGATCCAACTCTTGGCATCGTTCGGACGCGAGTAATTCCGAAGTTGAAGTTGATCGAATTTATGCTCTCTGATTTCGAAAACGGGAAGGGAGTCCAATTACATAGAAGATGGGATTTAAATGAGGAAGGCTTCATTTGGAATGCCGGTGTTGGTTGTTCATAAGCCGATACGAATTGAGATGTGGTGGGCCAGTTAGCATTGTGGAGGATTTTTAACTGCGCCTTGAAAATGTAGGATTAAACTGTTTTTTGGTACAAAAGGAACAATGATTCCTGAAATTAAACAACATTTTGCGCCCAGGGGGTGTGAGTAAATATTAAAGAGAGGTAAAATGGGATTGTTTTATGAGTCAGCTAGGAGGTTTGCCTAGAAGTAGCCCCTTTTGAAAGGGTGCGTAATACTTCACTGATCAGCGCTCTTGCGTTGAAGATGAATGGGGCTAAATTATTTATTGAAGCTGTGGGATGTAAAAATGTATTGGTAGGGGAGTATTCCGCCTTAGGAGAAGTACCTGCATGAGTGGAAGTAGACAAAGCGGAAGTGAGAATGTCCTTGAGTAATCAACTTCTGCAACAACCACCCCCAACTCCAACTTTTGGGTGCTCAGAATTTTCATATATTTAAAAATATTTTTCTAATAAAAAATTCCATTTCATAACAAAACCAATATTCGTGGATGTTGAATATAATCTTAGTATGCTTATGCTAAATAAATTAATAGAGAAGAAATACTTTCCAAATTAAAATTATTTAAAGGAGGCTGCTTGAACGCATAAAATAATCTGACGAATTAAAATATATATTCAGAAAATAATTAATAACACATGTTTAATTAAAAACTAAAAGAGAGTTATTAGATAGGGTTTCATGTATTGACAATAATTAGCTTTATATCCTTGCCGACATACTTAAAAAACAACTTAGGATAAGTTCATTAACGTTGTCATTAATAAAATAAAATATTTAGTATAGATTATTAACTATAGTCTATATTTAACAAAAATTCGGCCATGGAGGTTCGGTATGATAAAGAATATTTAGGGTTAATTCTACTATATTCGTTACCCCGTTTTATTCAACATTTAGAGATATGATTTTGTATAGTCGCAAATCTCTCACAGTTAATGAAGTCTATGCTTCATTAACCTCGTATGAGAAGATGAATCATCTTGTGGTTAGATCTGACTCTCAAGGAGAAAGTCTCATTGTTCGTGGGAGACAAGAATAAAATATTGGTGATAATCGTGGAAGGATACAGGAACGAAATCCTTACAGTAAATCTAAGGGTAGATTGAGATTTTCAAACAAAGGTAAAACCTATAACGTCTATAAGAAGAAAGGGAACATTAAATCTGACTGCTATAAATTGCAGAACAAGATCAAAATAGAGGCTATGAATCAAAAGGGAAAACAACCAGAACAATCCGGTGAAGCTGTTGTTGTAAAAGACTACAACGATGGTGAAGGTGTTTACCATTAAATCTAGTTGCACCTTCTATATGAGTCATAATTGAGACTAGTTTACAATATATGAAACAATTTATGAAGGTGTTGTTTTGATGGAAATAATGCTTCATGTAAAATCACAGGTATTGGCACGATCAAAATTAAGATGTTTGATGGAGTCATCAAAACACTTAGTGGCATACGATATGTACCAGAATTGAAGATGAATTTGATTTCGTTAAGTACTCTTGATTCAAAAGAGCACAAGTAAATAGTTGAAAGTGGGGTTCTGAATATTAGCAAAGGTTCCCTTGTTGTAATGAAAGGGTAAAGAAAAACTGCCAAGTTATATGTTTTGCAAGGTTCTACTATTACTAGTGATGCAGCCGTTGCTTCCTCTTCCTTGTCAGATGATGATGTTACTAGACTTTAGCATATGCGTCTAGGGCATATGAGTGAGAATGACATGACAAATTTAAGCAAAAGAGAACTTCTTGATGGACAAGGCATTAGCAAACTGAAATTTTGTGAGCACTACATTTTTGGGAAGCAAAAGAGAGTTTGATTTACCAGAGGAATCCATAACAGAAAAGGAATGTTGGATTATTCATTCTGATCTTTAGGACCATCCAGAGTGCCTTCGAGAGGTGGCGTTAATTATATGCTGACGATCATTGATGATTTTTCTAGAAATGTTTAGGCATTCTTCTTGAAGTAGAAAAGCGATGCGTTTTTCGCATATAAGGTTTGAAAAACTATGATCAAGAAGCAAAAAGAAAAACAGATAAAACATCTTCACAGAGATGATGGCTTGGAATTTTGTTCTGATGAGTTTAATGAATTGTGCAAATTATAAGGAATTATGAGACACTTGACGGTTTGTCATACTCCATAGTAAAACGGTGTTGCAGAATGAATGAATAAAACAATCATGAAAAAGGTTCGATATATGTTGTCGAATGCTTATTTACCAAAGTTGTTTTGGGCCGAAACAGCCTCAATTGCATGTTTTTTGATTAACCAGTCTCCGTCCGTTGCCATTAAGAAAAAGACTCCTCAAGAGGTATGGTCTGATAATGCTGCTGATTATTCTGATTTGAAGATTTTTGGGCATCCCACATATGCTCGTGTTGATAATGGGAAATTTAAGCTTAGATTTATTAAATGTGTTTTTCTTAGTTATAAAGTTGGTGTTAAAGGGTATGAGTTATGGTGTCCTGAAACGAGGAAAGTTGTAATTAGTAGAGATGTTATTTTTTATAAAACTACTATGCTGCCTAACTTACCTTTTAAAGACTCTTCCAACAAAGACTAGCAAAGTTCAAACACACATGTGAAGTAGGTAGAGCTTCAGATTTATCTAGGATCTACAACAGAGCCTACTTCTTAAGTTAAAACAGAAACTCAGAGTAGAGTTGCTTCTTCACCATAGTTACCACCATAATATTTTATTGCCAAGAACAGACCTAAAAGAGAAATTAAACCTCCAAAAAGGTACGTCAAGGCTGATCTAGTTGATTATGCTTTAAACGTGGCTGAAGATATAGATGCAAATCAAGAGCCATCTATTTATTTTAAGGTAGTTAGATGTGAAGATTCAGAAAAATGGATGTTTTCCATACAAGAAGAGATGGAATCACTTCATAAGAATAGAACATGAGACCTATTGAAACTCCCTAAGGGTAAAAAGGTTATTCGTTGTAAATGGGTGTTTAAGAAAAAAAGAAGAGACTCCAAGAGTTGAAGAACTCAGATATAAAGCAAGGCTAGTTGCAAAAGGTTATAGTCAGATTTCAAGTGTAGACTTCACATATTTGTTTTTTCCAATTGTGAAACATAGTTCGATTTGAGTCTTGTTTGGTGTAAACTCAAAATTATATAGGGTTTTTCTATATATTTTTACCACCTTTTTACTTAATTATTATGCTTATCTTGAGTAATTATTATTGAAATAAGTGAATTTTACTTAATTAGTAATTTTAGACATGAATTTGGAAAGTATGTGAAATTATGCTTAGTTACATGATTTTCATGCAGTTTTTATATTAAATCATGTTAATTTATTAATGTATGTATTTTTCACTATGTAAATAGGCTATTGGAGACATGATTTAAATAAATCAAAGATGGTCATGCACAAATTATCCATGTGGACAACAAGACCATGCAATTTTGGGCATGGGGTTGACTACTTAACCCAGTAAAGAAGGTGATAAAAGATGAACATGTTTGCTAAGTTATTGAACTGAAAAAACTGTCCAACAAGGGGAATTAAAAGCCTAATTTCAGAACTTGATGTTGGCTGCCCAAAATCTATTTTGGGATATTTAATTGAAGGTATCTACAGTTGGAAAATAATTAGAATTCAACCCAACAACTTCCTTGTTGAAATCGTCCATTCTATAGCTATTTTTATCTTGAAATTCGAATTCAAATTGAGAAGACTTGGTTATCCCTTTTCCTTGAAGCATGGCCGGCCACATAAGAGAAGGAAGGAAGGAAGGAAATTTAAACCTATTTTTAGTAAACTCAAACCTTTACCTTCACCTATAAATACCTTGCCATTCCTCACTTTTCCATAATCCCTCATCACTCAACATTCCTCTCTCACTCACATTAGTTTTCTCTCAATTTCTTTTCCCTTTTTTCCCTTGCATAGTTGTCCATCCCCTCTCTGATCTTTAACCTCAAACGCTTTTCAAAAGCACTCTTGAGTCAACTACCTTCTAAACCCTTAGCAAAAGAAGCTTTAATCAGAATGGAGGAACTGATTGATCCGAAAGGCTGTAAAATTGAGCAGCGTTGAGCACCTCAGTTAGAATTGATCCGAAAGGCTATTAAACTGAGCAAACTCTTTCCTCTTGTCATTTATTTTAAACATGTTTGCTTTGTGTTTTATGTTTTTGAAATCAACAATGAAGTTTTAATTTTTATCTGCTAGGATGATTATATTAATTTAATGAGATTTATTCAATTCATGTTAACATATTTTGTGCCTCAGTCGATTATGTTTTTAATTAATATCATGATGTATTTCATTCATACCTGATTGGGTGCACTCAGATTAGCTGAGCGATTCTAACCAGACGACGGCTAGTAGACGTATAATTGAAAAGTGTAATGCTTAATTTAGGTCATTAAAATCGACTAAGTTAAGGTTTATAATAAGTTAAGGTTTATAATATCTTTAGTTAGCTTTATTATCTTGTATGGTTTTTAGATTTATGTAATTAAACTATTACAAACGTAAATGTCCCTGTGACCTTGCATAAATACTAAGAAATCCTTAGTCTAATATGATCAGTAACATGCATATTTAACTAAGTAAAAGATCCGAGAGGACTTAATTTGGTTTCCAAACCCATAAGAGATCGAGTTGCCATGGAAGTAATTATGAACATGTTAGCATGATGAAAGTAAGTTGATTTAATTAATATAATTATCCTAACCTATTTAATGTTGATTGTTTTTGTTGCTAAAGCTTTCATTCATACACTTAGGTATATTGCATCTAGATTTGAACTGCATAGGGATCAATCTTTGCATCTAATTAATTTACTTAGTTTAATCATCACCATCCAAATTATTGAAATTATACATCAAATTGTGAAGTTATAATTTTACAAATATTTGGTTAAACTTATACAGTCCTTGTGGAGACAATAACTCATTTTTACTTACTTATTACTTGAACGACTACGTACACTTGTATAAACACGTTACAATTTATTGCATTTGGTATTGTGGCCATGTATGATTTGGAGATTGAACAATTAGATGTAAAAACAACGTTCTTGCATGGAAAACTTAAGAAAGATATTTACATAGAGCAACTAGAGGGTTTTACAATATCAGAAAATGAGAACTATGCCTGCTTGTTGAAAAATCCCTTTATGGCTTGAAACAGTCACCAAGGAAATAGAGGTTTGATTCATTTATGACTACTTATGATTTCAAAAGAAGCAACTTTGACAGTTGTGTTTATTTTAAGAAAAATAATTATAGTTCATTTGTATATCTACTCTTTTATGTTGATGACATGTTGATAGCAGTTAAAGATAAATGAGAGATAAGAAAGGTCAAAACCCAACTTAGTGAAGAATTTGAAATAAAAGATTGGGGAGCAGTAAAGAAGATACTTAGGATGGAGATCCTCAGAGATAAAAAAGCATGTAAATTGTACCTAAGTCAAAAAGGGTACATTGAGAAAGTTCTTTGCAGGTTCTATATATAGAGTGCCAAGCCTGTTAGTACTCCATTAGCAGCCCACTTCAGACTTTCATCGGCTTTGTTTCCATGACCAGATGATGGGATTGACTACATGTTATGTGTTCTATATTCTAGTGCAGTGGGATCTCTCATGTATGCTATGGTTTGCTCATATCCAGATTTATCATATACAGTTAGTACAGTTAGTAAATACATGGCAAATCCCGGTAAACAACACTGGAAAGCAATTCACTGTATTTTCATATACTTACGAGGTACTATTGATATTTGCTTACAGTTTGGAAGAACTAGAGATGGAGTCATTGGGTATGTTGATTCTGATTTTACTAAAGACCTTGATAAAAAAGATCTCTCACAAGGTATGTCTTTACTATTGGAGGTTACGCAATCATTTTAAAAGCCACTTTGCAAACTACAGTTGCTTTGTTTACTATTGAAGTTGAGTACATGGCGATTACTAAGGCTTGTAAAGAAGCTATTTGGTTAAACGGACTCTTTGGTGAACTCAATAAAAACCTTCAGATTAATACAGTGTTTTGTGATAGTTAGAGTGTCATCTTCCTTACAAAAAATCAAATATTTCATGAGAGAACAAAACACATTGATGTTCAATATCATTTTGTAAGTGATACTATTGCTTGTGGAGATATTGTTGTGAGCAAAGTTAGTACTTATGAAAATCCTGCAGATATGATGACTAAGTCACTTCCTATAACCAAGTTTGAGCATTGCTTGGACTTAGTTGATGTTCATTGTTGAAGAATACCCCTTAAGGGGTTTCATGGAAGAGGTGGAGAACTTCTTCGTTGAGAGCTCAAGGTGAAGAACTTGTTCGTTGAGAACTTGTGTCAAGGTGGAGATTGTTGAGTTGAGTGACCCAAATCCTTGTTAAAATAAAATATCATGGTAAGATAAAATAGAAGTAAAGTAAAATCCATATAGAACTATACTTCTTTTATTTGACATTAATTAGAATAATGTTTTTCAACCTTACAACACTTCATCTATTTGACATTGATTAGAATAAGGTTTTTCAACCTTTAAATAAATGTAGTTGAAAATCCTCTTGCATCATTCGAATTTCAACATTAGTGAATTTTCTTCTCTTTTGCTCATGGTTTTTTCCCAAAAGGGTTTCTATGTAAAAAATGTGTGTCCTTATTTTTCTTTCTTTTTACTTTGCGATCATTCTATATTGTCATTATCGACATTCAATTTTTATAGGTTAAATTTTACTATTACTTCTAATGCTTTACAAAAGTTGTGAAGTTAGTTCATTTACTTTAATTTGGTCATTTTTCATCCTTATATTTTTCAAATTTTAAAATTTTAGTTCTCACCAAATGATAACTGTTAAATTCATTAAGTTAAGCTCTGCTATTTTCTAAATCTAATGTGGCAAACATATTATCATATATGTAATGTCATACCTAACTTGTTATTTTCACTAAAAATCTACTTAGTGAATTAACGACTGTCATTTATGTCAAGAATGATATTTCAAAAGTTGAAAAATATAGGGACTTAGAATGACCCAATTAGAGAATATCTCAACAAAAAAATATTTCCAATACAAAATTTAGATGAAATAACCAAAATGCCTTTATGTGGAAAATTTACATTTTAGCCCCTTTTTACCACTTATTACATTTCCTTCACAACAAATTTGACAGTTATCAAACTAAACCTTCATAAATAATATTTTCTCTCTAATATATGTCCACGGATGGTCAAAATTACACTTATGCCCTTTCCACAGTGAAAATGGAAAAGTTGCAACTTAGTCATTATACTTTCCAATCTTTTCAAATTTAGTCCAAAAGTGATTTCCATTGTACTATTTCATATTGCAAGTTATTCTCATGCCAAATAATCATCAATACCTCATATTTTCTCAATTTGGTCAAAATGCATTTGTCCTCTAATTTCTCAAAATTTATAATTTGGTCAGTTTTCCACATTTTGACATTTACAATTTTCTACATCAATTTCCATATTCAATATCAATTTAATTCCTTATGAATTCTCTTTATCTTACTCATTTCCATATTTTCCTAAAAGTTCATTGAACGCGATCTCAAAACAGTACCAAATATTGTATAGGAAATTCAGGGGTGTTACAAGTCAAATTATGGTAAAAATAAAACCTATTATCTGAGGCTTTGCCTTGTTGGCTTTAATGTTTTAGATACTACTTGCATCTCTATTGGACATTTGGTAACGAAAAGATCTTCTAGGGCTGTAAGATTGTTTGCCCTTACCCTCGGGTGTGTTTCACTTGTGGAGTTTATTCTAAGTCGATCGTTAAGCAGCGACCTTCCTCGACACTAACTATTAAAATATTTGGCATGTGCCTGAGCATTAACTTTTTGGATTTCATTACTTTTTCAAAATCTATACGCCATCTCGTGGAGGGAGGATAATCTAGTAGGTGGCTTATTGATTAAATCATACTTCAAAAACTTTTGGGTTGTACCTAAAACAAATGCTTGGATAGTGAAGTCATCTAACACCCCCATTTGTTATCATTGTCACAACATTACACCTTTAGATGAATTCTCAAAGGGTTTCATCTTCTTGTTTTTTGGTTGACATGAGATATTTTGGAGATTGTTGTAGTATCTTGTTAGCTAAGAATCTACTTGTAAACAAATCAACTAATGCTCCAATGCTCAAATGGAGTTTTTTTAGAGTGATAAATACCAAACATTGGCAGAGTCCTTGAGAGTAATGGAAAATACTCAACATTTAACTTTATCTAAGGCACTAAAAATGTTCATGTGATTGTTTTAGTATGCCAAATGGTCATATAGGTCACCACGACCACCATACTCCACCTTGGGAAACTTGAACTTTTGGGGTACGTGGTGTAAAAGCACTTTTGATGCTAAGATTCGTTGGAATAATTCTATGGTAAGTCAACTGATTCCCCTTTGTAGAATTCTTCAAAAACATCCTTTTTTCAAATGTATTCTCATTCTCATAGCGAATTTGTTCTTGCCACTGGTTTGCCACATAATCTTCATGTCACAATCTATGTTGTCCTTCATGAGATGATTGTATAGTCTTATCTTCCTACTCTCAAGGACTCTGTTGCTAAGCATTGTAACAGCCTGAACTTGGGCCTAGTCAGAACAGTGGTTTCGGGACCACAAATCTGACGAGGAAAAAATTATTTCTATTATATTTTTATGGTCTACAATTTTATGGAATGATTTTGTAAAAATTTCGTTCAAAAATTTTGACGTTTGGGCACTCAATTTAGTCAAAAGGACTAAATTGTAAAAAGTACAAAAGTTGAGGTCTACATGTTAGAGGTGTCTAATTGTTATGAAATTTTAAATTGGAGGTCCTTAAATGGTAATTAGACCATTGGTTAATTTGTTGGACAAAAATTGACATGAAATAGGTTAAATAGAATATTTTTAAGTTAGGAGAATTTTGGTCATTTAGTGATTAAATGATTAAATAAACAAAATTAAAAGCTAATTTTTGTCCATCTTCAACCCTATGGCTAAATTTCACAAGAGGAAACCATGGCTGGGGTTTTTCAAGCTTCCAAGCTCGATTATCAAGGAAAACGAGATTCGGACTTAGAACGGGAGAAAAATAAAAAATATGACGAATAAGTCCTTTTCACCTATTGTGCTATCGAGGTAAGTTTGTATGTAAATAATGCATCACTTTTACTTACGTTATCATATTTTATTATGTTTTATAAAATGTGGCTGAATATTGAATGAAATTGACAAGTATCGAAAAGTGAGAAATTTCCCGTTTGAACATTAAGAATAAAATATGATACAAGTGACATGTCACTAGTGACTCAAGTGTGATACTATGTGAAGGCCACTGTGAGAAGAGATAGCTTGATAACAAGTGTAGTACTATGTAAAGGCCACTTTATGAAGAAAGATAGCTTTGGTCACAAGTGTGGTACTATGTGAAGGCTACTTTGTGAAGAAGATAGCTTTGGCTACAAGGGTGGTACTATGTGTAGGCAGCCGGGTATCTGTTATTATTCCGATGTGTTCAACGGGAAATGACTAAGTGTAAACGAATATGACTATGTGATGAATAAGTGCAGGTATGTGTGTGTAAACTTATGAGCAATGTGTTCGATATATGATCGAACTCTGGTAAGGTTGATATAGAGCAAGTGTTACAATGAAAGTTACTATAAAGAAAACATGAAAGAGTGAAATTTAGAAATAGAACAGTTTTAGACAGCAGCAGTTGTGTGACTTTGAAAAATCACCAAAAATAGTGGAAACTGAATTAGAGGTTGAATAAGATATGAAATAAAATCTTATTGAGTCTATTTTCATATAAAAGTACCAGTGTAAGCAAAAGAATTTCATATTATGAGATATTTGAATTCTTGTGAGATAGAGTTAGAATGATTTTAGAATCCCCTATTCTGAATTTGAAAAATAATTAAAAATTGTAAAAAAAAAATTTGGGTTATAATTTATATGATTAAAATCCTTAATGAGTCTATTTTCAAAAGAAACAAACGGGAACAACATCTGAATCTTGTACGATGACATAATTAATTTTTAGTGAAGAGGTCAGACAGCAAAATAGAGGTGACTTTAATGAATAAAATGTACTTATTAGGTAAACCAAAAATTCTGAAAATTTTATGGTAAAAAGATATATGAGTCTAGTTTTAGGGAAAATTTGTGGATCTTAATTTGGAGTTCTGTAACATAAGATATAAATAATTTAGTGACTATGACTCGAGTAGATAGCTTGAGATGAACATGAGTAAATAATGGAACTATGTGCAATTATGATTGTATTATCTTGAGAACATATTGTGAAGATTTATAAAAACATGTTAACAAATTACTTATTATTTACATATCTACTTACTAATCTATAATGCTTACTCCCCTTCCTTTCCTTTTTCCTATAGTGTCATAGATGCTAGCTCGAGTTGGAGGTTGTCGGAGATTCTATCACACTAACAAGTTATTGATTGGTATTGTATCAACAATTTCCAAGTATTTTTAATTCTATGGAATGTATAGGGACTTGATTATGTGTGTATATGATATTATGAGTTGGCCTAAAATATTAGCCTATGCTATTAGAAGGTTATTGTTGTATAAGGCCGTTTAATGTCGCTAATAATTGTTATGTTATAAGTCTATGATGATGCATTTCAAGGATGTGTATGCTTGCATGTGTTGGATGAGTAAATGTGTGATAATTATGAATGGTAAATGTGATTGGTTGTGTAAGTTTCATGATGTGAATGGTTAAGTGTGTGTGTGTGATTATGTATGATAAATGTGGTTTGTAAATGGTATGTGGATGTCTTAGTGTGGGTGTTTGAATGCTTAATAATACTATGTTGTGTGATGATAAATTTGTATAAGTGTATAAGTGTTTTGGGGTGGCAAAGGGCTTGGTAAATAACCTTACTTGTGGCCACACAGGCGTGTATCTCAGTAGTGTGAAGGACATGGCCTTTGACGTGTGCTCCTATTTTTCAAGAAAATTTTCTAAGTGTTCCAAAGTTCTCGGTTTAAACCCGAACCACTCCCAATATATGTTTTGGGTCTCGTAGGCCCGTATAAGGGACAATATACATGTGTATAAATAGTTTTAAATTGAGTGAAATTTTGTGGCCTGGTTTTGTATGGTTGCTTGTGTTTATGTCTGGTAATGCCTCGTATCCTGTCCCGGCGTCGAACACGGGTAAGGGGTGTTACAAGCATTCTTAGTGGCTTTTAGCTCTTCAATAACATCCTTTGAGCTATTTTGTGCTGGCGTTTCTATTTCTCTTGGAAAAGTCTTCATCGTTCTTGGTTGATTCTTTACTGCGATGACAACTACTCCTCGAGCACTTTCATTTTTTCTTACACTTTTTTAAACTGTTGGGAGATTGAGTGAATATTTTGAGAGGTTTGGTTACTTTGTGAAGCACTAGAGTGACTTTGGGATGTTGGTTGTAATACCAAAATAGTGGAAACTGATAATATATGCATATTGTGGATCCTAGGTTGTTTACCTGGTGCTAGTTTAGGGTTGGTCTTGGGTGGGATTTCTTATAGGTTTTACTTTTCAATATGGGGATTCACCTCCCTAACACTAAGGGTATCTCAAGCTTTTGAGCCATGAATGTCCACACTCACTGCACCAATTGTTGATACTGAAAATTAACAAGATGGAGAGCCATTACTAAGTTAAAGGTGTCATGCGAGAAAAGTAAAAAAAAAAAGATTGTTCAAGGGAAAAAGAGATAAGGAGTTTTCTTATATCCCCATTTTCTATTGAGGTGAGAAGGACTTTATATAAGAGGTTTGAGGTGTAGACATCTTGAAACACAAGAGGTATGGGATGTCACGTGTAGACATCTTGAAACACCCCATACTTGACCCGATCGCTGGGTCTGAGTTACTGGATGCCACATTCGTTTCCGAAGCAACTATGATCTCAATACAATTTAATATAACAATTTATACATACTATTTTATTCAATACTTCATTATAACATGTTGTATAATCAATTCTGAGGTTAAAACAAGCATACGAAAGCTCTTTCGATCACCTGAGGTTGAATAAGGACCAAAATAAAAAAAATTCAAACTATGGGCTTAATTTCATGACTTTGGGGGGTTCCAGGTCGCGACATAATTCATTGTCCATTTCTCGTCATGAAATTAAGGACCTGACGGTGAGACGAGATTGTCTATTTTCACAAGGTCCATATGATGTCGATTCACAATCACCTAAACAATTTACCAATTACAACATTTCAATCATTCTTACCATTTACATACACAATGTACAACCAAATGTTTAATTCAAGTTAACATTAGCTACTAATGTTCCAAAGTGACCATTTATGATGCAAAAGCGACTCAAAACATAGGTACATGCCATCTACCTAGAACATAAGGAAACTTTATAAACTTGTTTTGGATGCTAAATCACTTCTTGGGACTTTGAGATCTGCCTATACTTGTAACATAAACAAACAAACTGTATGTTGAGTAATAAAGCTTAGTGGTACTTTCATGATTCATTTTAATAACATTAACATTAATAAGAATCAATACAATTCATTACATGATTTAATCATATACCAATTTGGTGCACTAATTCATTTTGCAATTCAAAATGATCATATCATACCATGCTTTCTAATACATATCACAATCATTTTCCATTCATTTCGAACCATACTTATTCATTTCATCATCTAGGTACATATTCAGATATATAGACATATATATATATATATATATATATACAAAATTTGGTGCTCAATTTCATTTTACCATCTCATTCACTCTCAAGCTTATTGGCTTGTTCATATTCAAATCAACCCCAAGTGCTCTTTTTTAATCAGTTCAAATGGTCTTTCACATGCTGTCATTTTTTCACATTTCATATACATAATGTATATATAGATCAAATTCAATCACATTATAATCAATTCATATTTTATAAACCCTATTAATTGGACATAAATTCAAGATAGATACACGAATCTATTTCTTTGTCATCCTAGGTTGCCCGACAATAATGACTACTAAAACATGTACATACTACCATCCTAAGTTGTCCGACAATGATGGCTTTCACAATTTGTTTACTCTGTCATCCCAAGTTGCCTAACAATGATGACTACTAGAATATGTACATTCTACCACCTCGGGTTGCTATCATTATACCTAACCCTATGGCAAGCCATATAATACCCTGAAAATTTCTACAGTAAGAAAGTAAGATATTATCATTGATATAGTTAAGTAAGGAAATAAAGTGATAAAAAGAGAAATTTTGAGCTGTGTCTATGTAGGAAGTATATTATGATGTATTAATCCAAGAAAGGACTAAATCGTAAAAGTGAGAAAAGTCTTGTGGTCGAAGAGTAAATACTTAAAATTTAAGGCATTAAAGTGTAAATATGGAAAAGTTAAAGGACCAATAGTGCAAATATTTTAAGGGTGGAATAATCTAGAAACTAAGGAAAATGGATGAATTAGGACCAAATTGAATAGGTGAAGAATTTTGAGGGACTAAATCGCAATTTTACCAAATTAAGTGATGACTCAAGGATGAAATTTTAAAAAATCACGAAGGGTAAAATGGTCAATTGGAAGAGAGAGAAATTTAGAAAGTAATGATGATGTTGGTGATATTTTATAATTATTTAATTAGATAAATATTATTTTAATAAGATATTTATTATTATTTTATTATTTTATTTAGTATATATATATGTGTGTGTGGAAAGGAAGAAAGGGGAGAAAAAAAAACACATCAACCCACCATTTTCCATGCACCAACGTCAGAGGAAGAGAGAAAGAAAGAAAGTTTTACTTTCTTTACAATTTGGTCCTTCCACCAAAAATTCTCCAATTTTACCTAGAAATCAAGAGAATTTCCATAGCTACCGAAGAGAAAAATGTTAAGGAGACTATGGGGAGTTAGAATATCAAGTTGGATTCAAGAAATAGAAGCTGTAGGAGAGAGAAAAATCAAGTTAAAGATTGAAATCAATGAGACAAGGTAAGTATATCAAGATTTCAATATATTTTTAAGTTTGATATTATTGAAAAAGCGTAGAAATGATGTTAAAGTAGAGTTTTCTTATTTATGGTTCTATGTTTTTGATATGTTAATGAAGAGAAATAAGAGAAAGTGATGAGAAATATTGTAGAGAAATGAAATAAGGGTGTTATAAACTTAGTAATTAAATCTTGCACTAAAACAGTTTTGGACAGCAGCAGTAAGCTAACTTTGAAAAATCACCAAAAATGGTAGAAATTGAATTAGAAGTTGAGTAAGATATGGAATTAAATCTTGTTGAGCCCATTTTCATATAAAAGAAACAGAACAAGTAAATGAATTCTGTATTCTGAAATATTTATATTTTTGTGAGACTGATTCAGAATGATTTCGGGATCCTCTGTTCTGACTTGTAAAAAATATTAAAAATTGTATAAAAATAATTATGGGACATAATTTGGTTAGATTCTTTAATGAGTATATTTTTATAAGAAACAAACGAGAACATCATTTGAATTCTGTACAAAGAGATAATTAAATTTTACCAAAGAGTGGTCAGAACTATCAAACAGTAAAATAGGGGAGATTTTAATGAATAAACTGTACTAATTGGCTAAACCAAAAATTCTGAAAATATTATGGTAAGAGTATGTATGAGTCTAGTTTCATAGAAAATTAGCGGATCTTAATTTGGAGTTCTGTAGCTCAAGATATAAACAATTTAGTGACTATGACTCAAATGGATAGTTTTGAAAATACATATAAGTAAATAGTGAAAGTTTTGATAATGTTACTTATAAGCATGATATATAAATTAAGGATGTGGAATGGAGTGGAGGAGGAGGAAAATATGTATGAATATTCAGTTAGCATGGCCAATTTGTATGTTTTAGGCTTGGGGACTAAATTGAATAAAGTAAAACTTTATGGGCAATTTTGTAAAAATGTTAGAAATGATCAAATTGCATGAAATGGATTATTTTATTATTTAAATTTAAAAATTGAATGAAATTATTAATTTAGTTCAAGATCGGGGAAAAACATGTTTTGGGGATTAAATTGAAAAGTTTTGAAATTATGGAAAATTCTAATATTTTATAGAATTTATGGGCTGTTATTAATATGTATGATGATAACGGCTGGAAATAAGGGTTAAATTGCAAGAATTTATTTTTCTGAGCCTAAGGGTAAAATCGTCATTAATTAAAAGTTTAGGGGCAAAATGGTAATTTTGCCTAGAGCATTAATTGAATGTATTAGAATATGGAATGAATGAAAACGATAATCAAATTTACTTATAAAGATCTGGACGACTCAAATACGAGACTTGAACGTGGAAAAGAAAAGATATCATATTATTGAAATCATAAACACGAACAAACAACGAGGTAAATTCGTGTAACTTGAATTGTATTTTTAAATACTTGAATGAAATATGTGGCTATGTGGTGAAAATATGATTTGAATGTCCAATGCATGATAATTGATGAAATATTGATAATACTCTATATAAAGGAAAAATAAATCCCGGTTAAATGAAATGGAATTCGATGGATCATTGGAAAAGGAATTGACGGTAAAAAAAAAAGATCTAGGCCGGACAGGTGATCCTAATATCAGCCCTCCCGAAGAATATATGGGAAATGAGGTTCGCGGGAGTGTGCCGGTGGCTCTCCCGAAGAATATATGTGTATAGGCCCTTTCGAAGAATATATGGGAGCTGAGGTTCGCAAAAGTGTGCCAAGAATTGAGGTTCGCGGGAGAGTGAGGTTCGCGGAAGTGTGCTCACTGGAATGAAATGTGTAAGACCATGGTTGAAAGATACCATGGCAACACATGCATATGAATTGACGGACTCAGAATTGTACATTAAAAGTGTACTCCTGTATGAATTGACGGTTAATGAGATTGTACACCAAGAGTGTACTATCGAAAATCCATCGAAATTCCGAGAAATTCAACGGGATAAATATAGAAGATGGTAAACACATAGCTAAAAAGGGTAAATGTGAATTAATGGATTACAGATTTGCATATTTTAAGTATACTATATGATTTTAACTATCGATATTCCAATAAATTCAGTAGGTAAGAATCCTGACTAGAAAAGGGAATATGTGTATAAAAAGATTCGTACATATATATTCCTGAAGTACATGAAAAATGATAGTGATACTGGATATATGGAAATATAAGATGATGATATTTGTACATGGAATTTATTGATGAATATATGCATCCATGATTATAGATCCGTATACCTTAAATACGATGATATTTCGAATGATTTAATGAATAAAGTCCCGACATGGAATAATTCGAGCACGAAACAATAATCATGAAATTGAACTTGAAATACACGAAAATGATATTTACTCGATATTTTAAAATATGACATGGAAAATACATCATACATGTATATGGGACTTACCTGATAATTATGCATATTTAAGATTATGAATCCCGAAATAAATATATGCAAAATTCATGAAAGCAATGATACATGAAATTTTGGTATAATGAATGATTTATGTTTTTGAAGAAATGGCAAGAGAATAATATGTATCATGATACATGAATATGTGGCTATATTTAATATGCTGATACATGGAAATTAGGTAAGCCGTGATGAATAATAATCTCAAGTATGATATGTTGATAAAATGAGTTTATCGATTCTAAAATTTATATGAAATATGTTCTAGTATGCTAACAACAGTTGTTGTTGACGCTTAGACAAGTGCCAAGTTATTGGTTAATTGGTAATACGTTTATTATATGATACGTAGAAAGGGTAAATGATCAAATGAAAATAAACTTGTGCTTATGGAAGAGTGGTAAAATTTAAGTTGTACAATTTCTTATAAAATGAGTTATCATGTGATTAATTAAAAAAAAATTCTATAAACTCCGGTAATACCTCGTGACTCTATTCCAATGATGGATAGGGGTTGGAGGTGTTACAAGCCAACTATATTCGACTCTGCTTTAACAATTAATAGGGTAACTGATGTTTCAATTACACATTATATACCAATTTAATATCATAGTTCCATACCATTTCCATCAACAATTCATATCACATATCATTTAGAAATTGATATCATGCTTGTTTCTACTGTGCTCAGAACAATTCAATTCTTGACATTCAATATCGTTAAACATAATCCAATTCACAAGACAAGTAATTGTAATAGCCTATTTTTCAGTGGTGCCAAAAACGATGGTTTCAGAACCCTATTTTTTGATGATGGAGTCAATAAAAATTATTATTGATATTTATGAGTCTATTTTAGAATTATATTGAATTTTGGTCTGAAAAATTTGTTAATTGGGATAGTTAGTCAGGGTACAAGTGTTTTGACCCTAAAGTCAATTATGTAGAAAAATGAGGTACCAGGACCTCATTTTTGTAAACTGAGCTTCTAAATGTTTATATTAAATATTTTTAAATTTATTATATAGATGAATTAAATTTTGGATAGGAAATTTTGTTGAATTAGTGATTAATTAAGGTATAAGGGCTAAATCGTAAAAAGGTAAAAGTTTAATCACTATAGATTTTTCATTAGTTAATAGACTAATTTGGCAATTAGACTTTTTTGCTTTGATGGTTGGTGGAGGATGATGTATGTTTCCACAAAGTTAAGTTAAACATACTTATCTTTCAATAATTAAAGATTAATAATGCTAATTGAGGTTAATTAATAGTTATACTTGGTATAAAAAGAAAAAATAAAAAGAAAATGAAAGACATTCTCTCTTTCTTCCCAAAATCGATTCAAAGAAGAGGAAGTAGGGTTGCCATCGTCCAAGCTTAGGTCTTTCAATTTCTAAGGCAATTTAAGTCATTTTTTTGTAATTTTTATGTTTTTGAGATCCCGAGAGCTTGATTTAGCTAACCCATGGATCAATTTGCAAAATTTTTAAAGTTCACAAAAGTTTCCATTGTTGAATCTTGAAACTTTTGGTACTAAATTGATAGGTTTTGAGCTTAGCTATGTAAAAGGACTAGTTTGTAAAGAAAAATGAGTAATCTTGAACATAGGGACTTAAATACAATAATTTTAATTTTAGCATGAAATTTCTGTAAATATAGGTTTTTGAGGTCTGTAGAAGGATGAGATTGAGATCGGTTTTGAAATCGAAGCTCAAATTTCAAAGTTATAACAATTTCGATTTTAGGGACTAAATTGAATAAAATAAAAAATTTTAGGAAATATATGATCAATGAAATTGAACTAATATATAGTTATAATATGTTGTTAAATGATGTTTGGAATTGATAATTGAATTAAATTATGGTTTAGATGAGATTTAAACCAATCGGAGGATATTCGCGAAAAAAGAAAAATTATGGATTAGTCCCTAACACCTTGTCAATTTTCAATTTTCCCAGGTAAGTTCCTATAGAACTTATTATGTTAGTTTTAATCATTTAAGTATTATAATATCTTGTTTTTTAGTTGAATTGTTGTGGAAATGTTAAGTTGTAACACTGAGTGGATTAAATTGCAAAGTATTTAATATAGAACATTTTTGAATAAATATGTGGCGGTTGATAGTTATGACATATTTATATAGTAAAGCGGTATGTATAAATGATTATGATAGAGATATCAAAATGAAAGTATACAGAACAATGCCATGAGAATTTAGTAAATGTTATGATACGGATAGCAAACCGTTACCATTTTAAAGGAATTGGGTGCCGATCAGGGACTACTTTATTGATGGCTAAGATTCAGCATATGTTGCGGATTCTCTACAGCTTGTACGAGCAACATCGTATAGTGTGAACATAACAATCCTGACCTACAACTTATGAGAGCAGACCCAAATGATACAGATTGGGTGTTGGTCAGGGAATTAGTTATCAATGGCTGAGAGCCACATATGTTGTAGGTTCTCTACAACTTGTGTGAGCAAACCCAAGTTATACAACTTGTGTGAGCAAATTATTTGTTATAGCTTGTACGAGCAATTCAATCCTGAATATCCGAAACTAAATTACCATAGTTCTCTGGCAAATATATAGACAAATTAATAAAAGAAATGGTTGAAAAATCTAATAAGAAACTTGGTTGACATCGTTTTAATATCGTATAAGTTGAAATGGTATAGCACTATATGGTATATATATGTTATCTAAACACTTTGAGATTATTGTACTAATATGTTAATTTGATGATGGTTTTGTGAAGATATCAAAGGATTACAATGTTACGCATATTTGAATTCCTATTGATTAATTGATATAATACTTAGGTAAGTTTAGTTAAAGCTCATATGAACTTACTAAGTATTTGATATACTTACTATTGATTTGACTTATTGTAGATTTCTGACCGTAGAGTATGACAATTAGATCACTTTGGAGCTCACACTATCCATCTCTCGTTTTGGTAGCCTTTTGATCGTTTTGAGCTCAGTTATATGTGGTATGTACTTAGGAGTGTCAAGTCGTCTGTAATGTTAAACATGCTTGAGGCATAGTTGATTTTGAGCACTTATAATAATGTTAATTTGCCTATGTTCAAAGTGTTGGTATATTAATATGCATATATGGATATGTATTTATAATGAGTTTGGAATGCTTGATTTAATTTGTTGTTTTGAATGGATAAGTGATATGACATGGTATAAATAGGTGGAATGGTTTGGATTGATTCATATATCTTTGTTACGAATTGGTGCCAATTGTGGCATATTGGTTGAGATGTTCAAAAATATGTTCAAATAATGTGTTTAGTATGAATTTGATATGTTTAGGTTGCGTTTAATGCAACTTTTTAGCTATTTTGAAAGATGATATGAAATAAGAGTTAAATGACCTTAATATACCAAAAAACAGGATTTACGTCACAATGCCGTTTGGTGGTTGTCCCAATGAGAAAAGGCCTATGATGTCACATTCAGACGAGAAATCCTGTCGACTCAACAAGGCCAAACAATGAGTGACATCACAACGTCGAACGGACTTACGTCGTGACGTGACAAACTTTTTTGGCGACATCACGACGAGGAACTCCTTCATATCATGATGTTGTTCTGAACATTTGAAATCTTTGTAGTTTGGTTCTTATTCGATTTCGAGTCAACGTTTAAGCTTACGAAAGCTCGTATAAAGCTCGAGAAAAGTTTAATTTGTATTGAATGACTCATATGATGGTAGTTAATGATTTCTGATTCAATTTATCCGTCAAATGTCTATAACAATTTCGTTTTGTATTGTAGCATTCTATAGCTCAATCCCGACAACCGGGACAAGCTAGGAATGTTACTATAATAGTCTTAGCTTAATAGTTAATATGCAACAATCATGCATGTATATATATTGAACTCGAATAATAAAAGTACAAATCGAAATTGTCGTTATTCGTCAACGACTCTTAACTTTCCTTTCTCTCGTGACGATCTGACGTCATCTTTAGCTACATTTGATAATTCAATAATAGAAATAGCATCAGTTTACATCCAATTAACAGTTAAATACATAACCAAACATATTTTTCATTTTATTCAATTTAGTTTCTATATCTGAGATACACATATTTTCTAATATCTAACATCGGATTAAAATCTGGTTTCACATTTTTTCATTAGGGGCCTTATACTTCTTATATGTAACATAATTTCATGAAAATTTTTTAATCTATTCAATTTAGTCCCTAATGTTACAAAGTTATCTAGCAAGCTTAATTAGATTTCCAATTTAGTCCTTATCATGATCTAAGCTTATTAACTATCAAATTCAAGCCTAATTAGTCAATTTCTTTATAATAATAACTTGCTAAGAACTTAACAATTGAACAAATTGATACATGGGCTAGCTAAATAAAAATTTCATGAATTTAGCTTAATTACATTATACAATTTAATAGCCGAATGTTTTGAACCAAGCTTGAGTTTTCTTCTTTCTTCGTAAGCTTGTACGGTTTGAATTAAAGAAAGAAGATAATAATCTTCCACTTAGCTTAATATATATACTTAGATTAGGGTTAGTTAACCTTAATTAGTTTAACTAAATTCATTTAATTAAAGCATATTAATTACTAATTGGGATTATGAAAGCTTAGTAGTTTCATCATCATTCTCCACTAACAACATAAAAAATAATGATTTAATAACCATTTAGGCTCTTTAAGCAATTGTTATCTAGGTCCCCAAGCATTTTTTAAATTAAAATTATATAGCGATTGGAATTTTACAGTTTAGTCCTTGAACTTTAATTAACTATTTTCTCGGTTAAATTACTTAATCAATCTATATATTTTCTTAATATCTTTATTAAACTTTATATTTCGTCTTTACGAACTCGATTTACAGAAATGAGATTCCAAATGTCAATTGGTCTTGGTTCTAATGAAGGACTCGAAGATTATATGCAGAGATGGTATAATATGAGCTCATGCCCAAACCCTACAAGGCAATAGAGGAATTCATGGAATATTTTGGTTTTTGGTTCAAAAATCGAATGCCATTCATGGTTGCAGGATTACGACGAAGTCTTCGTATTGGTGTGTGACTTAATATGAGGTTGAATCTCATTACTAAATTTACCTATTTATGTTTAAAAAAGAAGAAGAAGAAATCTCATCACAAAATTTGAGCACGGGATGTTTTAATCCAAACAGGTTTACCCGAACAAGTTGTAGCACAGACCACTTACAATGACCCAATCACGAGTCCCCCTAACATAAATTTGCATAAAAATAAGTTTTCACCCACTCACTTGGTCCGACGAAAGCAGGCCACAACCCAATAACATTTAGACTATAGGCCTAATAAGGTCTATGGTATGAGGAATGGGGAAATATTCGTTGACAGTCTTTTGTTGTGGAATTAAAATCAGAAAGTAGGGAAACATAAGACAAAAATGATGAACTGCAAATGTGGGGCCCCTCTTCATCTTCACCAACTGCATTTCATGTCTGAAGCTGAAAATGAGAACACCCCAACTTCGCTAACTGTTCTTCTTGACCTAACCCATGCCTGCTGAGACTGCTTGCAATGTGCAATGGCTCCTTGAATGGGGCTCTCCATCTCTGCGTTTACACTGCTGCTTCGTTTAAGAACCAGCAAATGCTGTTGTCCATTTGAAGATCCAGATGAATGGCGTTTGCTGGCCATTGAAAACGATCTTCTATGTCCATTTCCATTCATGTCTTGCTCTAATGGAGCTTTCTTTGTTGATTTATAATTACCAAACAAATATCTGAGATAAACCCTAGAAGCCTTCTTCAGCTTTGAACCGATGGAGGATTGCTTCATCAGCTTAAGCTTTTTGGTCCATGATTTCTTCGGGTTTTCACCACTTCCGCCATTTGAATGCTCCAGCTGATCTCCACTAGGCTCGGAAGAAGGTGAGATGTCTTTCTTGTGAGGTTCGGTAATGGAGTTTTGCAGCAATTTTTGCACCATTTGCAGGCGAGGAGGAAGGTGAAGAGGAAGGAGTTTCCCTTTGTAAAAAAGCTCATCAGCTGGGGAATTTGTGGGCTCTTTTTCAATGGAAACTGAAGACATTTGGAACTCGAACTCTCTGGTTATGGGGTTGGAGACCATGTTCTTAGAACGTGAGCTCACTTCCATATCAATGTATTCATCCTCCTCTTCTTCTTCTCCTTCTCCTTCTCCTTCTTCAAGGTTATTTGAGAAGTGGCTTAGTGCCGCCATTTTCAGAAGCTTAAGCAGAGGTTTGTGAGGAGGAGAGGCAATGGAGTTTAGGCAACAAAATAGCGATGGCGACAGAGGGTGTGTATATATAATATTTCATCAACTGAGTGATGCGTATATTGTTGGGATTGGACAAACTTTCAATGCCCCAGGTTTCTCTCTAAATTTACTCTTGTTTAAATTTAATTATGTGCGGTCCTCTGGGTTGACTTTGGATATGTGGGAAACCATTATTCTGATTTAGCTCCCCATATATTTCCAATATTACTCTAATTATAATATTATTTTTTATATTTAAATTATAAAAATTAAATGAAGTTAATTTTAAAATGATCAAAATGTTTTTTTTAATATTATGAATAATACACCGTTTAATTTATTATCACTCTTCAAAATGGTTGAAAATATATGGTTTAATTTAGTTGGCATAAAATATTATACGACATAAAATTATATTAGATTACAGTACGGATTCGATTCGAGTATGAAAATTTACGTAATATATCAAAAAGAAAATTAATATGAAAATGAAATATGGTTTTGATTGACATATTAAAATTAAGATGAAAATGTTGCATATTTTAAAATTAATAATTACGAGTGTCTATTATTGAAAAGCAGTGGAAAATGAATAAAAAAAATGGTGGGTTTGGTTAGTGTAAGAGTAATGATAATAATAAAAAGTGTGATCCAACAGGAAAAGTTGAGTATTACTGGATTCCAGGGGCTTGTTTTATTTTGGAGTTTGTTTGTTAGTTAGTTATTGGGGATTCAAGTATCCCACATCTGTCTCCTGCGTCTCTTTAGCTTTCTAAAAATAAATAAATAAATAAATACTCCCATTTCTCAATTTTCTTTTTCTTCATTCTTCTCAATTGCTATAATTTGGTTTTGAATTCTATATTTAAGTATATATATTAAATATCACATTTTATAAGTGATTATACAAACTTCAGCTTCCTTGCATTCATTTTAGTCATTAACCTGTCCTTTTAGTGTGTGTGTGTGTTTTTTTTTTTAATTTAAAATTACATTATATATTATATTATAAAGTTTAAAATTAAAGTTGACGTCCACAACTTATTTTAATGACATGTGAGCAATTTTTATGTTGAATTATTATATCTTTTTTATCAATTTTACAGAAATAATTTTTGACATTTTAAGTAATATTTAAAAGAATTAGATAAATTTTGAAATTTTTATATAAATTTTTTATGTAAGAAAAAAAAAACTACAAAGCTTTAAAAAAAATTTCTTTTATAATGATATATTCTTTCAATATTTTAGAAAATTTTTATTTTTAATATATATAATTTATATATTATCTCTTAAATAAATTAAATTATAATGATAATTTTAATATATTAAAATTAATATATTATCTCTTTTACAATTATATAAGCAATTAATTAATATATAAATTTAAAAACAATCCGTCATATACTTAAAAAACTATAAAAAAATTTTCTATGTGTCATTAATTTTTTTAAAAGATTTTAAATATTAAATTAAAAATAAATTGTATTTTAATTAATATAAAGAAACTAATTAAATAATTAAATAATAAATAGAAGAGGGTGAAAAAGTGCATGAGTTGTCGAAAAGAATACATGATGAGCACTTAGACGATGAGTGAGAATACATGAAGGAAATTGTGAACAACAACACCCTATCATAACTCATCACTTTTTTTCTAAAAATAAAATTTTATTTCTTTTTGTATGTGTTTTGTTTTTGTTGATTTGCATTATTCCCCACTATTACCCACTAAACAATATATGGTGCAATCATGCCCAAAAAACAAATCTAAATACTTTGGAGTGGTTGTATGTGTTTTTGGTTTATGAATAAACAAACCTAAGGAAAATACATCTCAACTAATGTTTCTACCTATTCATCTTTTCCAACTTGTTTCCTCACCAAAGGAGGTGGCTGTCTCAATTTTTTTATTTGTTTCTTTTTTATTCTATGTAACCACCTTCCTCGAAAGTTCTCATTAAGTCATCCATTTGTATTAAGGAAGGGCTTGCTCAGTTAAAGGTTCTTAAATATTTGTCACATGAATCACATTAAGATTCACTTAAAGATTTCTCTTTTATCATATCTAATAAAATTTTTCATAATTCTATTACTAACTAGCTGCACCTTAATAAAGCAGTCCATGAATCTACTATCAACGATTCATAACTCCACTATCGACCCTACAAGATAGGACATGTATTCAAAAGGGTCCATACCAAGTTCTTCTATATAAGTTGCCTCCATCTCCATGAAGACTCCAAGCACTCAACTCTCCTAATTAACCTCCAATTTAAGCACCCAAACACCCTCTAAATTCCACTAGTGGCTCCAAAACATTTTGTATCAAAGTTGTATTTAGTTATAAAAAAACTCATATAACTATTTACTATAAATATTAAAATATTATTTTAAATAACATTTATAATTAATTTTAAATAAATAAAAAATAATAATACAACCCAGACCAATCTATTTAAGAAAAATAATTCCTCAGCTCCCATCCAATATAATGGGAGATTTAAAATTTAGTCCTTAGATTCTTTTATATTTTCCTCTCTTTTTTCTTTTTTTTTTTTTTTCCGATTTCAATTAAGATTAATTATAGCAAAATGGCATTTCTTATAGCGAAGAATAAAGACGAATGCAAGTACATGTCTTGGAAGCTTGTATAGGTACAGTGTTTTATGTTGTACATATGTATATATTGATTGGGTTTTGTAAAGAAGAATTGTATGTTACCAACAAGAAACAAGGTTAGATATTGCTATGTTGAGACGGGACATGACAACTATGATAAACAAACGACAACAACAATAATGATTTGAGTTCTTTCTTTTCAACAATTATGATAAATGCATTGCCTTATTATTTGAGAAATGGAATCTTGATATTTTCCATTGCTAAAATCTAATGTAATATAAGTAAATGTTCTGTGCATACAATTATAACACTTTTTTTTCTTCAAAAAGGGATTTTAATCATGATAGTTGGTATCGCATCGATATTAGTTGTATTTATTAATGTGTACAATTTTGATTCTAAACCCTTACCAAGTAATCTATGTCCTGTTCTGGTCAAAATTCGAGTACGTTTCGATCATTTTGGTGTGTTTTAATCAATATCAACTTATACCGTTGCAAATCGACCCGTACTGGTTGGTACAAGATTTTGATATTTTAAACTATATTTTAAGTTTTTCATTTTAACCATTTTAGATTTTCTATAATTATATTTAAAATTAAAGGTATTAAATTAAACTATTGAACATGATTAATAATTGTAAAATTTATATTACATATAAATATATTTATTTGAATTTAATTGAGATATAGTTACATGTATATATATAAATAATATATACTTTGTTAAGAAACTAAAAAATTAGGCTATATATATAAATATTTAAATATATATAATCTATCAAGAAATTAATATATATGTATGAATGATATTTAAAAATATTGATAACCCAAAACGGTACAACCGTCATACGTCGGTACCAACCAATACATATCAGTAGACCAATCCTGACTATCTTGATTTCAATACTTTCCCATTATTTCAGTTGTCAAACAATTGTATGTCAGACATTTCTTGAAAAATTAAATAAAGTAATTTTCCGTTCGTGCAACAAACACAAAGAAAATGGAAAACATTACTTAAATCAAAATACAACTCAAATAACAACCGTTTGATGGATTTGCTATTGTCGAATATGAGGATTTCTCACGTCATTGCGCCACGATTTCATGACAAGTTTGATTGTAAACTTG
Source organism: Gossypium stocksii (assembly GCA_020496765.1). Lineage (NCBI taxonomy): Eukaryota > Viridiplantae > Streptophyta > Magnoliopsida > Malvales > Malvaceae > Gossypium > Gossypium stocksii. The sequence goes on along the minus strand of CM035631.1, from coordinate 17,003,709 downwards.
GCAGACTGAAACTCCCTTACATGGAAAAATACTTAGACAAAAACCATATCAAACATAGAGAAGAAAAAAAAAAACCTTTTAAATCGTATCAAATTTATCACATGATTGTATGAACAAAACTGAACTAATCAGTCGGACTAAAAACCAACTATAATACAAATCTGAAATGAAGCATCAACTCAATTACCTTGCGAATTGATACAAACCAATTAAACTACACTTAAAAACCAATTAAATTGGTTAATTGGTTTTTTGATATATATATATATTTTATTTTTATGAACTTTTAATAATTATTTAATTGAGTCAACCATCTAAAGTTTATCACGTTATTATAATCAATCGCAGTAGACATCTATAATAGATAGCAATGATGGAAAGAACGAAATCACAAAATAATACACATAATGGGATGCGACCACTATTTATGTCCCGGAAAAGTAAGAGCAAGAGATATTTACCGTTTATGTATGAACAAAAAGGATACCGTCGATGACCTACCACTCAGAAAAAAAGAGTTCCGGGTAGGGTGCTCTCAGTTGTAATAAAAATCTATAATGAATATTGATGATGAAATGAACCAAAATAATGACCATAACGCCGTGTTACCATCACTATTTATGTCCCCCCAAAATAGTACCAGCAAAAGATAATATTACCCCAAATGAATCCCCGCCAAAAGAATGGGGAGTCCAGGGGTGCTTAGAGTGGGCTAGGAATTGACGTAGAGACCTCTTCAAGCTCAATCAGATAGGCACCATTGCCGGCACCAGCAAAAGCTTACGAAAAACAGCAACGACACAGTTGCTAGCAATGACCATTTGACTAAGTCATTTTGGACCCTACCTTCTAGAAGAGACGTTATGAAGGTGGAAAGCTCTTAGATTCAAGCAGCAGTTAACAAAGAAGAGCCTTTTTCCAGCTCGGCCAGAGTGACACCATTGCCTGGCATTTAACCAGCAACAACACCATCAAAAGCTAAGAAAAAAAACCAATTTGCTAATTCATTCTGGACCCTACCAGTTGGAATAGATTATGAAGGTGGAAAACTCTCAGATTCGGGTAGGATTTGACAGAGAGCTTGACCTGAGGGACACCATTGCCGGGCATCCCACCGGCAAAAGTAAAGAAAACCTCTACAGTAACAACACAACTGCTAGCAAGAACCATTTGGCTAAGTCATTTTGGACCTACCTTTTGGAAGAGACTTTTTTATGGTGGAAAGTTCACATCCCACTAGCTTTCATTCCCTGGTGTTGAAAGCATCAGAGCCTCCCCTGCAAAATGAATTTGTTATTCTAAAGATGAAAAACACATATCCGGAAACCTTTTTCAACGCGGATGATGTTGTTTTCATGGGGTTCACCACTGCCTCTTGCTTCATCCATCTGCCCCATATGTTTTTTGAGGAAAAGGCTGAACCTTTCACATCAGCTTTAAATTTACTCTTTCTTAAGGCTGAAGACATCATCCCATAAATTGTACTGGTTCATAACTAAATACTGATTCATGTGTTCTATAAATTCCATATTACAGAGTGAAAGTATTTACAGAAGAATCAACTAATTGAAATCCCCATCCAATTTTACAGAAATAACAGCGAAAGCTTGTTTCTTTCTTAAATGCAGCTTTTTGGCAGGTAGATAGTTGATAGTTGATACATGTCGTAATTACATTCTTCACAAGGTTAATTTATCTGATCTATTTACCTGATGCAGAATCACCAGAAATCAACTCCCTTTCAAGTTCATCGAACTCCCAATCACCTATCTCCTCCGAAGTGTAGTCTTGGTTAACCTTCCCAAACTCTGACTCTAGCTTCGCCAGTTCAGCTGCAGCATCTAGCACTGGCTGTGTTTCAGGATTCTCTTTTGTATCAGGTTTAGGTTGTGTTTTGGGGTTCTCTTTTGTATCAAGTTTAGGTTGTGTTGATTCCAGAGGTGGGTGTGGAGATAAAATTTCCTGCGGCCTTTCATCGGGACTATCAACCTTTGGAGTCTCCATTTCTAAAATTGGCCTTTCAATGGTTTCGAATTCCACTCTTAACTTTTCAATGTCATCAAATAGCTCTTTAACCTTTGGATCATCTTTCCTGTATAGGAGACAGGAAGACTGGCCTAAAAACCTAATTTACAGTAAATTGGAAAAATGCAAGGATTGCTTGTTATCTCACCTTGAAGTTGTCCCATGCTTAGCATTAAAATGCTCTCTCAAGTTTTCAACCACACTGAAGATTGTTATAATCTGAAATGGTGAAACAGTCAACAGATAGCTCTAGAACCAGGCAGGACCAATTCTTTAAAGACCGATAAATAAGCATACAATTACAACTTCTCGATTCACAAATCTCCTAAGCTTAAAATTTGGAATTACAGAAACCCAGGACTAAAATGAAAAATGCTTGAAACTAGTAAAATGTCAGAAAGTAAGCAATATATCTTTTCAATGGTGCAAAAATCCACTAAAGGAAGAAAGAATCAGACAAGGAAGAAAAAGGAGGAAGGAGATCTGCATCTGGAGCATAAATGCTGATAATAGCAACTCATGACATGACACCTTTTGAAGAATAAAAGTTACGAGACTTTTACCTTGGTTTCATAACCCAAATATTCCTCCTCAAGATGTTTCCTTGGGTTTGATTCTTTAGAATCATCATTTCTTGCACTAGATTCAGGAAAAAGAAAAAGAATTAAAAACTGAAATAATATAGGCCAGAATAATTTTTCAGGAAATGTAGATTACCTCTCACTCAACTTCTTCAGGTTCTCTACAAATTTACTGATACGGCTAATTGAAGGGCCTAGCTCTTTCTGCAAGAGTACAATAATTCCAAGAGGACAAAGGGATATGACCCTCCACTAAATACATGGAAAAACTTAAAAAAAAAAAAAAAAAATAGAACATATCCATGCCGAACATATATTGTATCCAACACGTACACCCAAGTCCAAGTAACATAGGGAGAGCTACCCATCACATATGTTCTCAAAGTAAGTATTTTTTCCAACAGAATGTACTGCATACCTTGTAAGCTGAGAGAAGGGTAATGGCAAAGTTCACAAAATAATCCTCATGTCGCTCCAATTCCTCACTGTAAAATGCAAACAAGTATCAACCAAAATGTTAAAAGGCCAGTATTTAAGTATTTAATTTATAGGATTAAGAGCAGAATTCATAATATTTTCTTTCTTCAAGTAGAGAATTTGAAAAACCTTCAATGAAGGAGGATAATGAGAAACATAATGTCTGTACTCAACAGAAGAAAAGAATGTCAGATTACATACACGACTTGCTTGTTCTTAGTTTCTACATATGAGGACTGGAGAAGCCAAGTATCTTCCAAGAAATTAATCCATGTATGGAGAACTTTTGCTTCTACTTTACATGCAGAAATCGATTTTGACAGTTCATCTTCCTGTTAACATATCAGGAAGAATTCTTACATATTTTAAACATAAGATCAAGATGTAGTAATTTATAAACATTACAACTTTATAAAAAAATATAGAAACTAGGAAAGAAAAGAAACCACCACCTTTGTTTTCAGATGGGCAACAATCTGATCATTAGCTTCATAGAAGTGATCTCTTTCTTCCCTGACATTGTGTAGACGTGCATTAGCAGCAACCAACGAGATATGAACCTACAAATATTCCACCAAAATGGTAATGGGACAGAATCCACCTTTATATACAGAAGGTAGTTAAACACAGACAGAACTTTCTATAACATGAACCCAAAGGAGGTTCAAACCTAAAGGTTTACCAAGCTGCTGTATTAGCATGGTTGTTTTGGGAGCTCCAGTACTTCATAATTGGAAATAATATCCGTTCATTACCCATCAAGTGCAGCAAATTATAATCAAAAAAGATTTAAATAGTATAAAAAAATAAAAAATTCATAAAAACCGTTCTTATACATTTCATGGTAATCAATTTACAAGCTCTAGTGACATAACTTCACCACTCACCCCCAAAATGTAATTAAGTATATAAAAGATTTGCTTCAGTAAAAGTATACAGTCACATCCCAATAAATGAATAGCTAAAAGAAAGCTGAACAAAGAAACGGAAATTATACAAGTAAAAGAGGGAGCAAAATAGAATACACGTATGTAATCAGACTCAAACATGCAAAACACATTCCATAAGATGTATACATTTTCCATAATGTAAGCAACAAGAAACTAGAAACAGAATGCAGTAGAAAGACCTTTTTCAGCTCTGCTTCAAGTTGATCTCTTTGTTTCTTGAGCTCAGAAATCTCAGCTACTATTTCCTGGATATTATTCATTGAGGGCAAATTCAGATTTCCCACCCAAAACAAGTAAATACACCAAAACTCACAAGCTGAATTGGTCAGACCTGCATGGCTTTCATTGTTTCGATGAAAAGCTTATATTGTTTATGAATGCTAATGAAAGCTTAGTCAAAAGTAAATAAATAAACCTTAATTTTTTTTTTCATCCTCAAGATGCAAACATAAGACTACCTAGTTGAGTGTCACGTTCTAACCATTACCATGCCACCTAGGGGGCTACTTGAACAGCATACAATACCATCTAATCAACAATGTATTACCGCTATGAAGTACCATGATGCAAGAAATCATTAAAATATGGGACCATTCCTTTGTATGCCAGTTAGAGGAAACCGGCCAGGAAATATTTTGAAACTGCCAATGTCATCAACTAGTTAATGACGCTGAATAAAAGATGTATGATTGGAAGCATAGAAAAAATCTTGCCCAAAGTGACTTAACCAAACCAGTCACGAGTTGAAACTGGACTTGATTGTAGACAGCAAGAAAACAGGTAGCATTAGGCTCAGAGAAAAATTCTAGCATTCAAATCTTTTACTCTTAACTTAAAGTTGAAAGATCACAAGATTTTCCTTTTGATCTAGCAGTGCACACAGAGAACACATCAGCACAAGTAAACAACCTTCTCTCTTTCATCAGCTTCATTTGTTTTGACCACACGAACAGTTAAGGCCTCCTCCTTCTGAAGTCTGCCAATAATACAACAATGTCCAGTTCATATGTAACATGTCCCTTTCAGAAGTAAATATTTAGATGATTTTTAAACAGAATCAGATGTAATGAGGCTAAGATTGCTTTATATCTAGCTTCAGTATTCTGTCTTCAAGAATTTCATCCAGAATCCAGACATTATCTGAAGTACAAGTGGAAGAGTTACAGGCAAGCACTCCATGAAATCACCAGATACAGGTTCTGATCCCTTAACCACTTTTGCAAAATAGCATGGCAACCCAAGGCTAACCTTCCCATCGTTAATGATAAATAAGATCAACAAGAAGGAAAGTTAGGTCAAAGGTCATCCGCAAGTCATAAGAAATATAAAACCACACCAAACAGTTCAGCCGACATCCATAGAGAGTACATGTTTCTACAACATGCTTCTACTTTCTTTAAAATTTTCAAATAGGATCCATCTAAAATAGGCAGTACTGCTTTTTACTATTTACCACCGAAAATAATCACCGCAAATTTTCTTTTCATAAAACAGGATTATCTAATGAGATGCTTAAATGTTAAAATTAAATAAATCAATTAGTTCACACTGACCCTTTAATAATGTATCACATGAAAAGAAGGCGATTAATATTTATGTAGAATACAGCATTGGTAAAGTCAAATATTACTTAGAACAACTCTAAAAAATCCTTAATATACCTGTGATCTGAAATGCGTTTCTCTGCTTTTATACTGGAGTTGGCAAGAGATTCTGATAAGACCTTCAATTTATCAACCTGCTCCAATAAACAATATAAAACAGACAAGTTCAAACTGAAGCGTCAAGAAATGCTGCATTTGCCAGAACACACTCCTCCTTTAGATAGAGGAAGCAAAGTTTAACAAAAAGCAGGTTGCATACACATATTCAAGCTTGTTAAAACAATAACCAAGAAACAACCAAATAGCAAGAAAGTTCTACCTTTTGAGCATGAATCTCAGGAGAGTCTCCATTGTTTACAGCAAGCTTCTTTTTCTGTAAAATTCCTTCCAAAGTGGAACGGATTCGTATTTCTGCAAGTGCTACTTTCAGATCCTACCATAAAGATAGGATGATCAGCTTTCAATTTTTTATTTTGGGGGAAATATATTGGGAAGTTTAGCATCTGTTTTAGGGGGGACATAGCTATAGTTATAGACAACATTTTATTTCTGTAGGAACTCCCAGTGCCTACTTCCTTTTTGTGCAGTTCTGTCTAGAGAAAATGGTTTATTTGATTTGTAATTCTTAAAGGATTATGCATATAACCAACCATGAAGAAAAAGGAAACAATTAGCATTAAGCAATTACATGATAAAAAGGAAAAATGAACCAGTATAATGTCACATTAGCAATTCCCCCCCTCCCCAAAGATTAACTAAACAAGAATATCTGAAATTGTTTACTAGATTTTAAAACAGATTTTTTAATCAATATACAACGTCCTATAGCTTATTTTGACTGTAAACTCAAATCAAGCTCACTGCTCACCTCAATAGTTGCTTCATTCGTCGTTTCAGATGCCTTATCATGACCTCCTTTTGGAAGCTTCAGCAAAGTGCTCATTTGGTCAAGTTTTTTCTTCAGATCAGAAGCTTCACTTTCCATTCTGTCATCAGAAATCAAAGAAAAGGTTAATCTCTCTTGCTTAGTAAGTATGGGCAATTGACCACTTCACATTCAAATCCTAAAATTTTCTGGCTAACATTGTGGCTGCACAACAATATGAACCAAAAAAAAATGATAGCAGCACATTCCTAATTTCTTAAAATAAAACAGGCAAGTGTTGGGTACACTAGTAAGGCACATTCCATTCCCAGGGAGAGAACTCAGATTTGAACCCTAGAGACAACATTCTTGGGAGAGGCAGCCATGAACCCCGAAAGGATTAATCTTCATGAACCGTAAAACAGGCATGAAGGATACCTTAGCCTTACAAAATAAAAATAAAAATAAAAATAAAATGAAGAAGTAGATTTATGCTAAACAAGATGCAAATTTGGAATGTGCAAACTATGATCAAAAGTAAATTTTATTCAAGCCTAACAGAAATATCTTAGCTAGATATTAGAAGGTTAAAACTCAATTCCCAAGAGGAAAAATAAAATATATGTATAAACTATGAAATAAAAATCCATTTAACTACTGCCAGAAACACACAAGATTTTGGCATTATCATTAGCATGAGCTGAGAAAAAGCCAAAGTACAGAACACAAGCCAGGAAATGGAAGCTCCTTGTTTTGAACTACCTTACAAGATCTGCTCTGATCTTCAATCCTGTTATGGCACTTTGCGCAAATTGAAGCAGTTCCTCCCGTTTAACCTATATGGTCCCATATTAAAAAGATGGGGAAAAAAAGAAGAAAGAAGCTAAAATGCAAATCTTCCTAAAATGTAGAACAGGTTTGACTGTTTACCAGCACTTCATCTTGGTAGCTAGAAAAAGCAGTAGCTAGATCCTGTATACTGCTCACTATTGCATTGTGAATTTCTTTTCCTCCAGTGAGGCAGAGCCTGCAAGTATTATTATATAATTAAAGGCAATCGCCAAATTCAATTTAAGTTTCAAGTTAAATATTCATAATGATAAGTTATTTATATTTAGCCCATCAAAACCTACAAGAAGCAATCAATTGTAAAAATCATGTTATGGTGGGAGAAATAGCATCTTTTGCAACATATTCAATGAGAACAGACTTAATTAACTCTAAATATGGTATCGGGGATGTAATAAAGCAATAGACCTAAAATGAGAGGACTAACCCAAACATCTCCAAGAGCAGAGAAATTTCTTCATCATTTGGTGCTTCAATAATCTGAACCATACAAAAGATTCAACCTGCTTTAATCTCAATTATCAGATGTCTAAAGCCATAAAACTTTTAACAGACAACTTGCGTATTTTCCCAAAACAAGCTTTTTCTATTATAAGATTAGCTCATTAAAGTTAGCTAATAATGATAAAAAGATCTCCAAATCCTGATCATAATTAGATGAAATTTTCAGAAAACCAAACTTACATGAAGTATCCATGATACTCCAGCAGAAAGATAACAAATCTATAAAAATCTTAGATGCGCTTAAATTGGATAAAGCACAACAGACTTGGAGCTTTTTGGTAATGTTCGCCGAAGATGATTCAATCAATAAATTTGCACTTAATGGTATGTGCACAATTAATGGAACCATGACATGCTGTCATATTGAGATAGTAAAATTGAGCTCTAATATATCGTATCTGTATCCTTTTCTTATCTCCATATTGTCGCTAACCCATTTTATGTAGTCAAAAATAGATTGTTTTGATAGCATAAGGCCTTGAAGTAGCCTTACAATTCACCGGAATTGATAGTAACTGATTGATTTAGACAACACATAAAAGAGTAATATTCCACTTCTTGCATAGCACTCCAGACTAAGGACAATTTCCAGTAAAGCCATTGCAGCCTGGGTACATGAAGTGCCGGAACTAGGCTTTAATTTGTTTCTGTTTGGAAAATCATAATTCATTAGTAATCAATAGACAATATCAAAAACTTCACCAGGTTCATGATAATGTCAATTTCTATCTTTCTTTATTTAAATCATGTTTGACTTTTTTATCATTTTCCTGGGTAAGATTAAGATCCACAATAATCTGAAATATTGATTTTTCTAAACCATCATATAATGCTAATCCTCTACAGAATTAGTGAAAAACACATTACTGATCAAAAGAAAAATAAGAACACAAATGACCAAGATGCAAAATCATACCATAGATACTGTTATGCCCTCCAAAGCTTGGCTCTGAAGAAAAACCTCTCTAAAATCCATTGGTGCACCCCCAATATCAGAGTCATAATACAAGACCTATAGATCATTAAGAAGAACCAAAAGATATCAGATACAAGACACTCATGAATTTTGAACATGCCAGCTTATTTCAGGCACGCAACTTACAACCATCCATCAACATCAATAGTTTCAAAATCCAACTGACATAAAACACTTTAAAGGAAAATATGTGGAACGATGATAAGGTAATCTTTAACCTAAGTCATGAAAGAATACATAATTTACAGCAAACTATTTGGAAAAATGGACCTACCTTTTCCTCTTGTTGAGCAGATATTTAACAGAAAGTCTTAGACATATCATTTACCACTCAATAAGTAAAGCAAGGCATAAGACACTTAAATTTGATTTTCACTAACATAAAGGAAGAACTCACCATAGATGTTCTTTTAGGGTTATCCCTTTCATCTTCAGAAGCAAGAATTTGCCCAAGGCTCTTTTGACTGCCTTCAGATGATGAACTGGCTAACTTCTCAATTTCTTTGAGTGCAATCAACCAACTTCTCAGCAGCATAACTCTCTCAGAACCCCTACAAGATATTGCTGCTTCCTCTAATCTTTTGACAGTTTGCTTTACACTCCTGACATTCCGAGATGCCTGCATAAGCATACAACTTAAGCAAGCCAGATAGTAATATTACAAGATATCCACAACAGGAGAAAGAATTTCTATGCCTAAACAGAACAAAATGTAGTAATACATTAACTCAAGATAAGGAATGCTAGCTGTTTTTAATATGATAAACGACTAGATCATAAAGCTCTAACTAAGCCACTGGTGTTGATTTCATGTCCTGGTTGACATCAGGTCCGGGTTCAAACCCGGACACCCCCTTCCCTTCCCCTAAAAAATGGCCAAAAAGAACTACTGCTAGTTTACATGTCAGTGCCAAAATTGAAATTAGACTAAATGTTTTCCGATCCATTTTGGGAAGGGAAATCACCAGAGCCAACTCAAGAAATTATAATACAAATGTAATCCCATTTTGATTTTTTTTTTTTTTACAGTACTACGTATAAGTCATTATCCTCTGAATGAAAAATCAAAATATAATTGGAAATAAAAACTAACATTCTTGCAATTTAAAGATAACAAAACAGTGTCTTAAAAGTTACTCCAAAATTCTAATTAACAAAAAAAAGGTACAACAAAAGTTCAACATGCAAACTTTCATACTAACTAAAATTCAGTCTCAAATTAGAATCTCTACACCTCAACATGCAAATAAATAATAGGAACAATAAAATTATATTTTTAAATTGAAAAAAAAAAGAAAGTACAATGCGATCTTGCAAGAGTTTAGCTCCTTCAGCGACAGCTTGACCAGCATGATGAACAACGGTATCGGCGTAGTTCCTGAAGTTTCGAGTAAGGTTATTCTTGTTCCCAACCTCTACCGCTTTGTTCACCGCCGTTCTCAGCCACGACATCTCGTTTCTTTCCCTCTCTCGCCGCTGAATCGATTAATGCGATTCGGTTTAATTAAATTTCTTTCTCCAAGGAATTGGCAGGGTTTTGGAGTTTGAAGAAGAGAGAAATTGGGGAAATTCTTTTAGTTTCTTTTTGTCTGTAATTTGAACGACGACGAAGAAAAGAAAACCAAGTTTGGACGTTGACTTTTTAAAATGTTCGACGTCGTTTGGTATGCAACCTCCTCCTACCAGTCTTGTCTGTCTTTAAAAGTCCCCTTTTTTTCTTCTCATTTTTCTCTAAATTTTATCAATTTATTAAGGGTTTTAAATAAATTATTTATATTTTATTATATTAAATAAAATTTTAATTTTAATTTATAACTTTCAGGATGCTGCAACGTCAGTTTTACTCCCAACCTACATCTTTAACATTATTTCTTTAAACAAAATTTCTGTCGGATGCATTCATGAAAACCACAAATCATGAAACCACAAATTAAAAATATAGATATGCATTTAAAATTAATATATAATAAATAATAAAATATATTATTTGTAAATAGCATTTAACTGACTTATGCTAATTAGTAACATTATTTATATATATAAATTTAATGAAAAAAGTTATCATTTTATGTTAAAAGTTATTTTTTTTAATTTACTAAAAATTATTATTATTGTAGTGGTAAAAAATTGTTTATTATTAATCAACTAAACATGGATTAAGTGGTTTGACATGTTAATTTTAATTTTTCAAATTTAAAATAATAAAAATATGAAAAGAGAAAAAGGTTATTAAAATAATATATTAATCATTTTTTAACTAAGGTGATACTTGATTAACCCATTACACTAAATCAACTAGAAATTTTATTAATAATATAAATAACACTAGAATCTCTGCTTTTTATCATTTTATTTAGATGAATTTTTATATTTTATTATATTAAAAATCTTTAAAATTTTTAATTTATATTCAAATAGGATTTTAACCTTTAATTCATTTCATATAAAAAATACACAAAAACATTATCTTTTAACCTATAAAGCACTAAAGAGTCACCTAATTTTGGATAAATCCCAAGATTGTACATAATTTTAATTTAATGTGCAATTATATACATAAATTTTAATTTGGTATAAATATACACATGAAGCTCTAATTGTGGTTCAAATGTATACTTGAAACTTTAATTTTAATTTAATCATACACATTTAAAGAAATAAATACATTAATTTATTTTTATATTGTTCATGTTGCAATATGATAAGAGGCTATTCCTCCCGAAACAAAAGGATCAAAACCTTCCATGCCCCATGTCGGATTTATAGGTTGGACCTTGCCGTTAGTCTATAAGGGTCGGACACCCATATTCCAAAAAGGTTTTCCTGTGTGCTCATCACAAAAAATTTCTAAATCCCAATATACCCAATGTCAGATAGTTGCCAAGAAGCACAAGCTAGAAAACACAATATGTGCTCCAGCTACACAGTCGTAACTCCAAATACTCGGATTTGTTATAGTTCCCCTTGTAATACTCCAAACACCTCATGAATTGGTGATTCCTAAACAAGTCACGAAGGCTATAATGAACATACATTATCTCCACATTGGATCAAGAACGGGATCGGAGAGATCAAAAACAGCTAATTCATATAGAGCCATTGAACCGGCCTAGCTAACAACAAGAGCCGTATGCATTACATGAACAGAAAGCAAGCGGCCAAAATCATTTAATGCGACGTAAAAAAATAATGTTATATCAATAATTGGGTTAATAATTTACAAGAATTGGATCAAATAAAAAAATTCATGTATAAAATTATATAAAATCAAAGTTCATGTATACAATTGAACATTAAATTAAATCATAGTTCATATATAATTTTGAGATTTATTCCAATATTAAATGATTCCAAGCCAAAACAAATCCCATCCGAAGCAGAAAAATTAAACATGAATAAACTAAATAACTATTCTATACAAATATCAAATCTTTTGCGTACAGTTCGATATAAAGATTTATAGAATGATATAAATAAGCTGAGTTGAGCTTCGATTTCATATAAATATTGAATTCAGATGTCTCTTACAGGTCTTTCCTGTCTCACCATTTCAGCAAACATTTTACTCATTGAAATTCCAGCAAGTTCATCATCGTTGACGCCGCTACTGGCACGGCTCAATTGCCGACTCGTTTCTGAGGTACTAACACAGCTGATATGTGAAGAATGTTCATTGTTTTGATTGGATCTTTCTTCATTCTCTTGTAGTTGAAGTGCGTATTCCAAGTTCCATAAGACCTCTCCCATTGAAGGCCTGCAAATCCCATTTTCTGCCAAGCATTTCTCAATAATATCCCAAAGCTTCCTTAAACAATCTGGTTTTACTTGACCAACAAGGCAAGGATCCACAATATCTTCCAGTTTCCCACTTCGGTATGATTTCATCGCCCACTCGAGCAAATTTGCCTTTTCTCTGGGAAGTGATGGATCAATAACCGCCCTTCCCGAAAGGACTTCAAGCAAGACAACACCAAAGGAGTACACATCTGATTTCTCTGTTAGTTGCTGCCTTGTCAAATACTCTGGATCAAGATACCCGAAGCTTCCTTTGACCGCGGTACTCACATGTGTCTGATCAATATCAGGACCGGTCTTTGAAAGTCCGAAATCAGCAACTTTAGCCATGAAATGCTTATCAAGTAATATGTTTGCAGACTTGACATCGCGGTGTATGATAGCCTTAGCCGAACCAGTATGAAGATAGTGAAGCCCTTTAGCTGATCCAATGCATATCTCAAGCCTTTGTCTCCAACTCAAACTAGGAAAATTTGAGCCATATAGATGATTCTTGAGTGTCCCATTCTCCATGTACTCATACATTATGATCATCTCATCTTGTTCATCGCAGTAACCGATCAGTGATACTAAATGTCGATGTCGGAATTGAGATAACATTTCGATCTCGGTCCGGAATTCTGCAAGCCCTTGGTTTGATTGAGGAGTTCCCCTCTTGACTGCAACCTTGGTTTCATCTTTCAATATTCCTCTATAAACCTTACCAAAACCACCAACACCGATTACCAAATTTTCACTGAAATTATCAGTAGCCTCGAGAATTGCCACGAAAGGGAATCGATAGCCAATCATTGGGCTGGAAAATATGGAAGTTCCATTAGAGTATGTACTTCCAGTAGTATGAACTTTTCGTCCCCAATTCATCAGAAAGTGCTGTTCTTTCCCCAGAACTGGCTTCATTCTTCTTCTTCTTCTTCTTCTTCTGCAGAAAAGGATGACAATCACAACCGAAACAACAACAACAAACGATCCAACAGCAATGACAACTATAACTACAACTTTTATCTCAGAATGTCCCGAGGAAACAACATCGGGAACATCCAGACTGCCCCTAGCATCGTTTATCTTCATGATCTCCAAACCATTGAGGATGACCGTAGGGTTATTGAGCTTAGATGGACCAACACTTACATTAAGCTTAGTACTACCGAATACTCTTGTGCAGACATCCATGAAATATGGGGCACCGAAAACATCCGATGTCCTTGAACCAAGATCAAGGTGACCTGCATGACGTGAATCAATAAAGATTTCAAGAAAGATGGCTTGCTGAGTAGGTTCATTCATTATGTTACAAAAGTGAAGCCGGACAAGATAATCGAAACCCGGGATAACATCAAAGGTCCATGTCAAGTTTGCATTCAGATTTGGATCACTCGAGTTCAAAATAGTTGCAGTGCCATATACCGAAGCAGGAGCAATATCCTCCGTCACTTCAGTAAAATTCACAGCTGAGACATTTGACACCGATGATCCAAGATTATTGTCTATCAGATACGCATTGTCCGAGATCCAAAGTCGCCATAAGGTATCGTTTTGAGGAAGAACAGTCGTGTTCCCCATATCGACCCTTGCAACCGTCTCCAGTGCTTCCCCCTGTAGACTCTTGTTACCACCTTGCAGATCAATTGTTCTGACCTCTTCCGGAAAGAGATTATCCGGAACTGAGAAAACTTCCAAGCCATTGATAAAAGCAAATGAATTGACAGCAGGTCTAAAAGTAAGAACCAGTTTATTAGAAGTAATGTTCAAGCTATATTCCTTAACAATATATCCATCCTCCATTTGAGCTTCTCTGAGAAGTGTAAAGTTTTGGGCGAAAACAGAGAATTTCGCCTTGCTCATATCGAACTTTTCGAATACGTAAGCAAAGAAATGAAGCCGAATCCAGTGCCTCCCTTGTTGTTTGATTGGAAAACTGTAATGGGAAGTTGCGTTGAAGATTCGAGCCGTTTGATACAGTGGTGAATCATAGTAAAGTGAGGTTGGATTCGAATTCGAACTCGAAATTGCGAAAATCTGATGTGGGGTTGAAAGATTATATGATGAAGTGGAATTATCAGCTTGAAATACTCTATCACCCACTGATATGTTCTTAATGGATCCACAGTCTATCAAATAGTTATCTACAGGGTTGAATCCTAGTGAAAGATGAAGTAAACCATAGATGGATGAAATCCAAATAATGAAACCAAAATTCCCAGGATTATCCATGAAAGAATCTCCAATGGAGGACAAAGAATGCAGTGGAAATGGCAAATACTAGAGATAATCAAGAGAGACCAAATGCATTAAAAATGGAAAAAAAACAAGAGATGGTCAAGAACCCAGTAGCAAAAATTAGAAATTGTAGCAGACAGTAACCTATATATATAGACACAGTACACTAAAAGAAAACAGGCTAACCTGTGATAAAAAAAAAGTTGAGAGCTGGGTTGTTACTTCACCGATGGAGCAATTTGAGAAACACCCAATGAACAAATGAATAAACAAAAAGGGTGACCTGAAAACGTCACCTGACACAGTAATTGATCAAAGAGAAAAGATTGAAAGAAGATTGCCGACTAATGAAAACAACAACCGCATAAAAAACCCAAGTTGAAAATACAAACAAAAACCGTCACATTCATGAGCTCCACAACTTGTAGCTATTCAAAGCACCAGATAAGAAAATCAAACAGGTAACAAGAAAGCGAACTTCAAACCCAAAAATAATTAAAATGTGTTAAGGATCAACGTGTGGGATGTTTGACAAGTTCATGGGATTGAAAAGAAAATAATAAATGGAATGGAAAGTTGATAAGACTGTAGTTTCAAAAATAATATAAAATGGAGAGGTTGAAGAGGGAAGAGGAAGACAGCTATGAAGGGCAGCTGAGTCTCACTTTCCTGTCGTGAATAACGTTAAAAAGCCTTTGTCGTACGTTTGGTGGTTTTAGTTAATCAGTTCCATGTCTTTGGTTGGTGTAAGGAAACCCAAAAACAGTTTACAAATCAAACTTAGTATTAAATGGTTCACATAAATATTTTAAGTTTGCAGCATCTCTTTTGTATTAATAATGCTTAAATATGTTTATGGGTCGGGGTTACATATGAAACATATTATTGAAACTATATGCGTTAGGTCATAATATCAAATATTTTTGCCAAAGTTTGAATTATTTATTAATATTAAAATATTTTTATGAATAATTTATGAAAGATATTATAATTATATAAAAAATTTAAAATTATGTTATGACTAAATTTAAATAAAAGTATCTTTGTAATCTATCTTTTTAAAGGAAGAATTCATTAATAAAAATTGATAGACACAGTTCAAATCCACAACGATAAATTACAAAGTCCATAATTTATTGAAAATCGATTTAAATTTTTAGACATGTTTGATAATTCAAAATTAAAACAATTTAATAGAATATTTTTACATAAAAATATGAAAAATAGTAAGTAAATAAGAGCTACTTATAATTTGATAGAGAAAATTTTCAATTAATTAAATTAAATTGTATTTATTTTAATATTATATTATCCTATAAAAACTTTACATTTAAAATTTTAATTTTTTAGAATAAGGTAAATTTTTTTTAAAATAAGGATAAAATGTAGAATATTTTTTTATAATTTAAAATCTATATTTATCTTTTAGCGAAAAAAAATCTATATTTATCTAACAATCCAACTATATTTTGCAATTAATTTTAAGTAATATATCAAATAAAATTTATAACTTAAATTCAGTACTTAAATTTTTAGCACTTATTTTTCATCACTTAAATTTTTAATTTATCAAACAACACCTATATCCCAAGTCAATAGGCCTACCCTATATACTCGAACATATGCCCTTCAAAGTTAGTGGGTGAAGACAAAGATCAATCTAAATCTAGAATTTGACTATTATAAACTTAAGAAAAAGAAAGATGAATGAATTTTGTGTGTCTATTGTTGTACAAGTGCTAGATATTTATACTAGTACCTAGGAATTATATATGGAAACTAACTAGACAAAAATCTTAGATTATAGCCTAATTTGCATGCTAGAATCATGTTTACATGCTAGAATCATATTAATACAAATTTACATTAGCATCCCTCTTAAACTCAAGGTGGTTTTGTGGATCGTAACTTGAGTTTGGAAACTAAGCCTTGAAATATGGTTGGAAGATGCGTCTTTGTGAAAATGTCCGCGATCTGAGCTAATGAAGAGACAAAAGCAAGATGTAGAGTTCCCCGAGTAACATGATGCCATATAAAATGAAAGTTAATCTATATGTGTTTTGTACATTCATGAAACACATCATTATGAGTGATCTGAATTGCATTGCGATTATCACAGTGTAGGATAGTAGTAGTAGGAGACAAGAGTCCATATCTTTAAGTAGTCAGCATAGCCAAAGTAACTCCGAAGTGGCAAGAACACAAAATTCAAATTCGGTGCTAGAGCGAGCAACAACAGTTTGTTTCTTACTTTGCCAAGAAATGAGGGAATCACCTAGAAAGAAACAATAACCAGTGGTTGAATGTCAATATGTAGGATCTCTTACCTAGTCAGTATTAGAGTATCAAAGGAGAAAAAAGAAGAGCAAGTAGAGAAATGAATACCACAAAAAAGTGTACCCTTGACATATTGAAGAATATGAAGAACTGCTGAAAGATGAGATGATATGGGAGATGTCAAGAATTGACTAACTATATGAACTACATAAGTGATATCAGACTGAGTCATTGTAAGATAGGCTAGGTTGCCGACAAGTTGTCGGTACAAAGTAGGGCTAGAAAGAGGAGTGCCATTTAATTAAGTAAGTCTGACATTTAGTTCCAAGAGAGTAGGAACGGTTTTACTGTCAGTAATATTGGAATGAAAAAGCAAATTGGAAGCATATTTTGCCTGAGAAAGATAGTAGCCATCATCATCAGAGAAAACCTCAAGACCCCAAAAATAACTAAAAGACCCAAGATCCTTCATCTCAAAATGTTAAATAAGGTGCTGTTGCAGTTCAATAATGCAATTTGTGTTATCCCCTGTGATAATCATATCATCCACATAGAGAAGAAGTAAGATAATACCCTAATTAGAGCATCGAATAAATAATGCAAAAATATAAAGACTTGATACAAAGCCACATGCAGATATAGTAGAGCTAGATTTGGCAAACCAAGCTTGAGAGGCCTATTTCAAACCATACAAAGCACACTAAAGTTTGTACACTTGATTGGAAAATGAGGATACCCTAGTGGAGGATGCATGTAGATTTTCTCATGTAAATCACCATTAAAAAAGACACTTTTGACATCCATCTAATGCAATTTCCATGTTTAACTACAAATATGGCCAACAGACTACGAACAGAAGTGAGACAAGCCATAGGAGCAATTGATTCCTTATAGTTAATACTATACTCCTAGGTGTATCGCTTGCTTACAAGTCGAGGTTTATAGCGCTCAATAGATCCATCAGAGCAGGTCTTGATCTTGTACACACATTTACAACCAATCGGTATCTTGTCAGGAAGAAGATCAACCAAATCCCAAGTATGAGTTTTCTCCATTGCCTAAAGTTCGTCAAACATTGCTTGCTGCTAAGAAGAATTAGTACTAGCCTCACGATAGGATTGTGGTTCACAGAGAGTGACAAGGGCAAAAGAAATTATAATATTTTAAGTGAGAATGTGCTTCTCTTACCTGGTTAGACCGATGAATAACATAAGTAGGAGCAGGAGCTTCAACTAGTTCAGATTAAATGTATGTAAAAGTGGAAGATGAAAGAGAATTGAGCTCATCAGATGCATCAAAATAGGGGAACAACTCAAAAAAAGCATCTGTGAAAAAAGATAGAGAATAGGATAAGGAAGAACGAAATGTGGACAAAGAAGAAAACTTAACATCCTCCTAGAAAGTAACATGCTGGGAGATATGTAATTTATTAGAAATTGGATCCAATAGTGATAGTCTTTATGCTCAATGCCATACATAAGAAAATAGCAAAGATGAGCACGAGGTTTAAGTTTAGTATGTTCATGAGGTTGGAGGAGTACAAAACAAACACATCCAAAGATTTTTAAAATTGAATAATCTAGAGGGCTGTGAAAAAGGTGTTCATGTGAAGAGAGATTATTAAGAACTTTATTGGGTGTACGGTTGATTGTATGGACAGCAGTTAAAGTAGTTTCACCCCAGAAGTTTTTAAGACATTTAGCTGAAAGAAGGAGGGCCCTAGTGGAGTCCAGGATGTGTCTATGTTTACACTTAGCTTGACCATTTTGTTGAGAAGTATAGGGACAAGAACGCTGAACCTGAGTACCTTATTAAGAAAAGAATTGAAAAAGAGATGATTCTTTGTATTCTGCAACATTACAGTATGAAAAGTTTTTATAGTAATAGAAAATAACAGGTAATCATGAACTATTTTTCATAAAGTAAATCCATGTGAAACAAGAGTAATCATCAATAAAAATCACGAAATACTGAAAACCACTAACAGTAGAAATAGGAGAAGGACACCAAATGTCAAAGTGAATAAGTTCAAAAGGAGATTAATATTAGAAGTGCTACTAATAAAAGACAAATTTGGTTGTTTAGCAAGTTGACACTCAAGACATTTAAACGACTCAAATTTTGTAGATCCTAATAATATATGAGACACTAATGGACGAAGTTTACTTTTAGAGGCATGACTAAGTCGAAGATACCATTGAAGTAAAGAAGGCAGTAATGTGATGACAACAAAGATAGTTTTCTCAAGTAGATGCAGCATAACGAGCTCAAATAATCTCCCCCCTTTCTGGCTTGTTCCAAGAATCTTTCCTATAGTCGATGTTGCACCCGAAAGCCAGAGGAAGAAAAATTAACTTTAAAACCAAGATCACAAAGATGTCTAATAGAAATGAGATTAAAAGCTAATGTACGAACACAATAGTGTCAAGACACTAAGAATGAAGGTGGATTCATGACCTACATGTATGATAGACATTTGTGTATCATTAGTTGTATGAACAAGTGGAAGAGAGGAGGTAGAGACATGTGTGAAGAAATTTTGTAAATTAGGTATCATATGATTATAACAAGTAGAATTGAAAAGCCAAGTAGAGTTATTAGGAGTAACAGACAAGATGGAATGTGAAGCACAACTGGAAGATAAAACTTATTTCAGGAGAGGTACTAAGTCACTTAATGAGAGGGAAGCAGAATCCGCGAAAGTAGTAGCAACAACTGATGAACCAAGAACAAGAAAAACTCCTTTGAAGCTAGGATAATAAAATGGCCATGTTTATGATAGTAACAACATTCCACTTTAGGCCAGGAGGATAATTGATGACTGTTCTGATGACAGTTTTTATAGAAAACATTGTCAGGGCTAGAAATCTCCATTTTCTCCATGATAGAGACAAATCAGATAAAAATAGAGTGAAGAAATAAGAGTAAATTGACGGAAAATGGTAGGAACGATTTGGTCAACAGAATAGTCAACAGCTCAGAATAGCTTGAGTATGATGGCTCTGCTTGGAGGTGGCTCGGCTTGAGTAAAGAAACACAAAGCATGGGAAATAGAGGACAAAACTAGAAACAAGACAAAAATATATAATAAAAAAAGAGAAGGGGAACTTCCGCTCTTGATACAATGTCATAAACTTAAGAGAAACAAAAAGGAATGAATTTTTGTATGTCTATTGTTGTACAAGTGCTAGGTATTTATACTAGTACCTAGGAATTATACATGGAAATTAACTAGACAAAGATCCTATATTATAATCCTAATTTACATGCTAGAATCATGCCAGATTAATACAGATTTACATTAACATTGACAAATAAAGTAGGGCGAAACATCTTACATATACCAACTAATGGGACACTTTATAAAAGATCTTTTACAAGGTTCAACCTTAGTATGTCAAGCCTTTTAATTGGATAGGTATTTGTACTCTTAGACAAATTGAGTTTAATGTTAGTAATTTAAAAGAAATATACATATATGTTTATTTATTGAAAAAGTATACAGTGATTTTTTTAAGAAAAATATTCTTTTAGAGATGACTCTTTTTCCAAAATAGTGTAGAATTAAAAGGGATAAATAATATTAATATTAACTTATAATTTATTTGTTCTTTTATATTATTTTTATTTGATTTTATATTATGAATAAATAAAATTAATTCAACTTAAAAAAGTTATAAAATGAAATGTATATTTAAATATATATGAAAATTTTTATTAAAAAAATAAAATAAATATTCTTAACATTGCTATTAGAACATTGACAGTTGTCTTGGTTTGAATGAAAGGATGACTAAAACTCTTGTTAGACACTCATTTGGCATAGGTTCGAACCATATTACCCTCATCTCTTGACAGTATAATTCGAGGCTTATGAAATGGCTTCACTTAATTTATTAATAGAAATATCTATTTATAGAGGTAAAAATACTAATTCAAAAATAAGATAAAATTAAAATTAAAAAATCATTTAAAAGTATGACAATGATAGTTATTAATTTATTTGAATGTTTCAAATCTAAGATTACATTAGAAAATACATATTAAAACCGGAAACACACATCACAATTGCATATGGTAGGACTCGTGCTAAGGACCAAAACCTTAACCAACAATTCCAAGACCTCATAGGCTAATAAAAGACGACATCGAACATCGAAGCATCTAGGGCTAAAATAGAGACAACGTCATGACGAAGGCTTCTTCCACGTGACGATGACGCGACAAAATTCTGAAGATATGTGGCCATGTTTTGGTAGCTGTCGAGGGTGTATTTATCTAGTTAAAACCCTAATTATTTCAAGGACGTTTTAGGAACTTAAAATCCTCAATTGTAGCATATAAAAACTTCATTATAACCTCATTAGAGGGGAGTCGCCCTAGGGAATCACCCTAGAGAGCCCTTGTAGATATTTCATACTTTTAATTTTAGTTTTCAATTTTCTTTTGTTCTTTCATTTTTAATTTTAGATTTCTTATGTTCGCGTAATCAAATTCTTTCTATTTCGATGTGAAGGCGATTGTGAGTGGAGATTGTTTCGGAACCGCGCTTCAATTATTTATTAATGAGCATTCTCTTTTCCTTTATTCTTTTTTTTTATATTTCGTTAACTTGATCAACTAACGTTTGTATGAATATCGAGATAAATTCTTGTGCTTATTTTATATCTTGCATGTTTCGATTATGGGACTAATTTATTGATTAAGTAATTATTTATCTAAAATTGAATGTTTATTCAAGAGTACATAGTATACTAAGAAGTGAAAACCTTAGTAAAATATCTAGACAGGTAATACCGAGAGGGTATCCTGTTGAGTATAACTTTTACCAAGCAGTGAGGCCGAAAGAGTATCCGTATGCCTAGGTGAGACCAAGAGGGTATCGTAGATGGTAATCCTTAGTGACAATGATACTGAGAGGGTATTCTAGTTAAGGATGATAAATTACTCAGTTAAGGGTAATTGGTTGCTTAGTTGATAATTATATATTTAATCGACCATAGGCCGGGAGCTCGCATCATTAACACTAGGAATAGGAAATTCAATTGGATTATTTTAGATTAATTAATTTAATTAGTTTAATTAATATTTGAGTTCTGTATCAACATTTTTAATTTATGACTCAAAACAATTTACAACACGGTTTGACACACGGGATGCAACACGGTCGTGTGACCAATTTCAAATACACGCATGATTTTTGTTATATGTTAGCATTTTATTTGTTAAATTGTTTTTGTTATGAATTAAATGTTCTGTTTTGCTCGGTAACACTCAATAACCTTAATTTGACAACGAAGGAGAGATAAAGGTGTTACAAAATTTACCTGACTAAAAAAAATAGGGATACTACTGACGAATCAAGTTTTTAGGCTTCCAAGTGGCGTCTTCTAAACCAT
Organism: Gossypium stocksii; assembly: GCA_020496765.1. Classification (NCBI taxonomy): domain Eukaryota; kingdom Viridiplantae; phylum Streptophyta; class Magnoliopsida; order Malvales; family Malvaceae; genus Gossypium; species Gossypium stocksii. The sequence continues at coordinate 16,981,187 of CM035631.1, read as the reverse complement.
GATTCCTCTATAGTACCTTAACTAAAGGAATGGTCTTCCTCCTCAAGACTTTAACATCACGATCTAGAATTTGTATCAGCTCCTCCTCAAAAGACAAGTTTGACCTTAACTAAATTTCCTCTACTTGAAACACATGGGAAGGATCATATCGATAATGCCTCAACAGAGACATATGAAAGACATCATGGATGCGATCTAACTTTGGAGGCAACTCTAACTAATATGCGGCTGGCCTAAAACGCCTTAAAACCAAATACGACACAATAAATTGAGGGCTTAACTTGTCCTTATGACCAAATTTGAGAACTTTCTTCTAAGGAGATACCTTAAGGAAAACACTAGCCCCTACCTCAAACTCAATACCTCATCTCTTAAGGTCCGTATAAGATTTCTGTCTATCAAAAGCGGTTTTAAGTCAATATTGAATCATATGAACCTTATCCCCAGTCTCAACCACTAACTCAGTACCCAGAACCTTTCTCTCACCTAACTCAGTCTAACAAAATGGAGTGCGACATTTCCGACCATACAGTGCCTTATAAGGCACCATCTAAATGCTAAACTAAAAGCTATTATTTGTAACCAAATTCAGCTAGCGGTAAAAACTCCACCCAACTACCTCAAAAGTAAATAACACAACTCCAAAGCATATCTTCCAAAATCTGAATTACCCTATTAGACTAACCTTCAGTTTGTGGCTAAAATGTTGTACTAAAATCCAATAGAGTACTTAAAGCCTCATGTAGCTTATTCCAAAAGTGAAAAGTAAAACGAGGATCACAGTTCTGAGATAATCGATATCAGAACCCCATGAAGCCTAACAATTTCAAACGCATAAAGCTTTGTCAAGTTTTGTAAGGAATAATCAGTCCTGACCAGAATAAAGTGATCGGACTTAGTCAACCAGTCCACAATAACCCAAACTAAGTCCTTCTTAGTAGGTGTCAAAGGCAACCTATTAACAAAGTCTATAGTTACCCATTCCCATTTACAAAATAGAATCTTAATGGGTTGAAGTAATCGAGAAGGAAGTTGGTGCTCAGCCTTAACTTGCTGGTACGTGAAACAATGGGACACAAAATCAGTTATATCATGTTTCAGCCTGGGCCACCAATACAACTCTTAGAGGTCACAATACATCTTATTACCACCTGGATGCATAACATAAGAGTTATTATGTGCTTCACACAAAATAGACTACCTCAAATCCACATCACTAGGCACACAAATCTAACCTCGAAAGCACAAAATACCATCGCTGTTAAACCTGAAGTCTGAAGTTTTACCGTCATCAATCTACTGAACCTGACTGATCAAAAACACATCCAAAAGCCGTTTACTCTTAATCTCACCCAACTAAGACGATTTAACTTACACCTCTGCTAGAATGCCACCATCATTAAACAAAGTTTGGTGAGCAAACATCACCCTCAACTCGGACATAGATCTTTGACTAAGAGCATCAACCACTACATTGGCCTTATCGGATGATACTCTTATCGAACAGTCATAGTCCTTAAGAAACTCGATCCAATGATGCTGGCTAAAATTTAACTCATTCTAAGTGAAGAGATACTTAAGGCTCTAATGATCTGTAACACCCCTTACCCGTGTTTGACGCTAAAACAGGATACGAGGCGTTACCAGACTTAAACACAAGAAATTGTACAAAACTGGGCCATAAATTTTCATCTAAAATTAAAACTATTCATATTCAATCATAACGTCCCTCAAACGAGCCTACGAGGCCCAAAACATACACTGGAGCGGTTCAGGACTAAACCGAGAACTTTAGAAAATTTTACAAAAAATTAGAAAATTTCCACTATATACGGGTCACACGCCCGTGTGGTCTTACACGCCCGTGTCCATACCCTGTGTAACTCTCTATTTATGACGTCATCAGCCAAATGAAATCACACGGCCAAGCTACACGCCCGTGTGTTAGGCCGTGTGACGAATTAAATTCTCACAAAATAGGTGCAAACTTCACACGCCCTTGGCACACGCCAGTGTCCAAGGTCGTGCCGGCCACACGACTCAGACACACGCCCGTGTCTCTGCCCGTGTGCTTCATACTTGGCATTCTGTTTCTCAAAATTAAGGTGCAAGAGACACACAGCCTATTCACACTCCCATGGGGCTAACCGTGTGTCACACACGGCCTAGACACATGTTCGTGTGTCTACCTGTGTGGACAATATATAGGCTATTTACCAAGTCATTTGCCACCCTGAAACATATACACACAAACACCAATTCATAGGTACAAATCATAGCATACTTAAGCAACCATAATGTCCACAACCAAGACATCAACACATCATTCTCATGCCATTTCTATCCTACTTAAACAATCGTATACTTAACAACTCAAACATGCAACTTACTACATCCATGAATTTCATCATTACATGATTAAACTTATAATCAACATTAGCCAATTTCAAATGGCCTTATACAAAATAATCACTTAACCAATATGAGCCAACATTATTAACCCAATCACTGTGACACGTATACAAAATAACCAAGTCCCTATACATGCCATACTTTCAAAATATGAAAATCGTCAATACCTAAAATGAAGCCTTGATAGTGTGATACGAACTCCTACCATTCTCGATCCCTGAGCTAGCTTGGTGACACTATAAAACAATAGAAAGAAAAAAGGGGTAAGCTATATCGCTTAGTAAGTTTATATGCAAATAATAGACATCATATTTATAACTTTATTATACAAAATCCATAATGGAATTTGGTGTAAGCATTACTAAACTCTCATAGTCATTTCTTACCCATTCATATCCTTACCATAAGAGCATTACTAAACATCATATATTAACTCATCTTTATTCTTCCATCCAAATGTCATATGGACTTCGTATGTACCTGTATTACTTACTTTGCATGTATTTTCATTCTCGTATAAACTAGGCCGTTGAACCACTCGGAATCACTAAGAATGCTCGGGAGTCATACATAGGTCATACAATGTTATCTCCTAGATACTGTCTTACATGTAATTCAGCATCGACGCCAATAGCCAGCTATGGTCTTACACGAAAACTCATATTCGATGCCATGTCCCGAACATGTTCTTACACGAAATCTCATACCGATGCCATGTCCCCGACATGGTCTTACACGTACTACCATACCGATGCCATATCTCAGATATGGTCTTACATGTAACCTCATTTCGATAAACTCAATGTTATGACCCTTATATCCTATAACGTTCCTAGTGTTCGTATTGGACTTCCACACTTATCGAATTATCGTCGAACTCGTTCATACAATTAAACTCATCCACATGGTCAATTATACAATTCAACAATAATTAAACTTTTAAACATAAATAACGATGCATTGTTTACAAATAAACTTACATCGATACCAAAATAATTAATATTTGCGATTTAGTCCACAATCTTATTCTTTTCCTGATCTAGGTTAGAAACTTGTCTTTCTTGATCTATAATAACAAATTTAGCTCATTTAATAATCACATTATTCAATTCGATCTAAAAATCATATTACAAAAAAATTACATTTTTGTCCCTACTTTTCACTTATTTATACTTTAGTCCTAGGCTCGAAAAATGAAATGTATTCATTTTTCTTAAAACCCAAGCGTAGCCGAACCTTATACATACACATATTAGCCCGTGTTTTTCATTTACTCACATATTTCTACACATATTTTACAACTCTTGTAAATAGGTCCTTTTTGATAATTTCATAAAAAATTACCTAGTAAATGTTGTTTGTCTAACACCAATCATTCATTTTCTACCATTAGATGTTAAAATACATGCATGTAACACATAAGTAAATTTTTAAACATAAACCCTACTTCAAAATAAGGGTAGAAATAGGTAAATCGGGTGATAACGACTTCAAAAACGTAAAGAGCATTAAAAACGGGGCTAAGATGCGCTTAACATTAAGCTTGAAAGTTGGCCAAACCCTACTTATGTCTTCCTTCAAAATTTCGGCTAAAGGGAGAAAGATGAACACAAATTTTGACTTCATTTTCCTTTTTTTATTCTTTTATTAACCAAATGACTAAAATGCCCTTAAAGCCTTTCTTTGAAATTTTACCTTTTTATGTTTATTTTTGTCCATCATGAGATATAATGGTCTAATTACTAAATAAGGACCTCTAATTTACAAATTCATTTCAATTAAGCACTCAAAGCTTCTAGAACACATATTTTTCACCTTTTGCAATTTAGTCATAATAGTCAAATTGGACCCTCTATTGATAAAATTTCGTAACGAAACTTTCATATATGCATCCAATCATACTATAAACCTTAAAACTTTATCACAATAAATTTTTCTACTCCGAATTCGTGGTCTCAAAACCACCGTTCTGACTTGGCCCTAAATCGAGCTGTTACATGATCAATGTAAATGATGCACCTCTCACTATGCAGATAGTGCCTCTAAATCTTAAGAGCAAAGACAATCGCGATAAGCTCGAGGTCATGTATCGGATAGTTACCCTTGTGCCATTAAGCTGTCTAGACACATCACTATACACAACGAACGCTTTCCCAGATTCAGGTTGAATCAGAATGGGTGCCTTAGTCAAAACCGATTTAAGCTTTTCAAAGCTCGATTGCTGCTCAATAGCCCAAACAAACAGAGCGTTCTTATGTAACAACTTAGTCAAAAGAGCTGCTACCAGTGAGAATTACTCAAAAAACCTTCTATAGTAACCTGTTAGACCTAGGAAACTCTGAAGCTCAGTCACATTTCTAGGCTGCTTGCAATCTATAATAGTCTCTATCTTTTTAGGGTCTACTCGAATACTTTCAATAGAAACCACATGCCTAAAAACATAACTTCACTCAACTAAAATTCACATTTACTTAACTTGACATAAAGTTCATTCTCACGGAGATCTGTGAATACAACCGGAGCATTAGTTAAACCGAATGACACGATAATGAACTCATAGTGCCAATAGCGAGTCCTAAAGGCTGTCTTTTGCAAATCGACCTCCTTAACCTTTAATTGATGATACCCCAAATGAAGATAAATTTTTGAAAACATAGACACCCCACGAAATTGATAAAATAGGTCATTGACCCTCGGAAGTTGGTATTTATTCTTTACCACCAATTTATTCAATTGACGATAATCCACACACATTTTCATAGAGTTGTCCTTTTTGACAAAGAGCACCAGTGCTCCCAATGGGGACACACTAGGCCAAATGAACCACTTATCCAGAAGTTCTTGAAGTTACAACTTTAACTCCTTCAACTCCTTCGGTGCCATTTGATATAAGGCGATGGACACCAAAGCTAGCCCTGCAAAATCTCAATTTCGAACTCAACCTCCCTATCTAAAGGTAATCTTAGAAACTCCTTGGGAAAGACTTTATGAAAGTCTTTAATAGTACAAATCTCTTCCATAGTTGAACCTACCGTACTTGTATCGTGCATATATGCATCATACGTATCATAACTCTTATGAACCAATTTTTCGGCTACTAAAGTAGATATCACATTAGAGAGGTAATCTCGCCACTCACCAACCATCATAACCTCGTTACCATCCTCACCGTTAAACGTCGTCCTCTTAGACTCACAATCTAATATGACTCAATACTCCACCAACCAATCCATACCCAATAGATTGAACTCCCTAAATGGCAACTTCATTAAATCAGTGGGGAATACAAACCCTTGAACCTCAAGTAAACACCTTCTAAACACTTTATTAACCCACATAGACTATCCCAAAGGACAAATTATAGAAAACTCACTACTTTGCTCAGCTAAAATCCCTAAATTACCCAATATACTACTAGATATGTAGGAATGCGTAAAACTACAGTAAATTAATGTAAAATAAGAAACAGGATGCATAAAAAACATACCAACAATTACATTAGTCGTATCTCGGTCCTCTCTGCCCCTCGCCACATAAACTAAGGCTAGCTGTCTAGCCTCAGTTTGAATTGCACCTCTACCCTATGCTCTCTGACTACGACCACCACCATTACCTCCCTTCATCTGACCACGGCCCCTAGCAAGTGGTTGACCCTCCCTTTGAGGCTGAATCTGACCTTGAATTGGTGCCTGAATCGGATCAACCATTCAGGGACAATCACTAATCTTATGCTCAGTGGACCCGCACCTATAGCAAGCACCAATCCTCCTCCAATACTTACTCGGATGGTGTCTATTATAGAACCCATAGATCAATACCTGCTCAACTCTAGCAATAGGTTTAACTTTGGCAGTTGCCTCTGTCTACTGAGTCAAACCTAGCTCGTTTCATAGGCTGCTAAGAAGAACTAGAAGGACTCGAATACCTCTTGTTCTTGTTCTAAATTTTCTCCTTCTCCCTTTTCTCGTGCTTAGTGCGCTTAATATCTTTAGTAATCTTAGCCTTCTCCACCAAAGATTTGAAGACTCACTCCTGCTGGGGAGCTACCAGAACCTTAATGTTATACCCTAAATCCTCCTCAAACTGAATGCTTTTATCATAAATAATTACTATCAAACTGCGAGCATACCTGCTCAATCTCAAGAATTTAGCCTCATTCTCGGCCACTGATCTATCCCCCTGAGTAAGTCCCATAAACTCGCATCTACGAGCCTTAACATAGCTCACCCGATATAATTATTCAGGAAGCACTCCAGAAGTGATCCCAAGTTAACCTCTCAAGCTAAGTACCCTCCTCTACTGTCAACCACCACTAATATGCCTCATTACGAAGCAAAGATACTACACCTTTTAGTTTTTACTTGGGGTGCAGTCTAAATCATTCATTATTCTTTCTATGGCCACCAACCAATACTCAACGACAGTGAGGTGACTCTAGTGACACCCCAAAAAAATTTAGCTCTATTGGACCAGAGTCATTTAATTACCGATCCTCAGCTCCCAGATTTAGTATGGGTCCTAGTGACCCTCTTCAAAACCCTTAACATAACCTGGGATAGTGTGTCGTCCTCGGAAGTCTAAGCCCTAGACCCAATCTTAGCAGTCAGAGTTCTAATAGTCTCATTTGTATCTTATTGGGGCATACTACCATTGAGGATGACTCAACTCAAACCTTCCAACGGCGACCATCGCGCCTACGTATATCACATCCTTAAGATCCGTGAGTACTCGTTATCTTATCTACAATTTTCAAAATTTTATAGACCAATTTAAGTTTTAAAACCTTAACTTTAATGTTTTATCAGAGTACATATCTATATTTAGAGAGTGTGCTATTACACTTGTAACACCCCTCGACCGTATCCAACACCAGAACAGGGTTCGAGGTGCTACCTAACTTAAACACAACCAATCGTATAAAATCGGGCCGTAAAAATTTTGGTCAATTTAAAACTTTTCACTTTACACACATACTATCCCTTAAACAGGCTTACGAAGCCTAAAATATACATTTGAGATGGTTCGAGGCCAAATCGGAAACTCTCAAGCACTTAAGAAGCTATCTTTAAAATTTGCTAACAAGTACGTCACACGCCTGTTTGACTCCACTACACTCCCATGTAAACCTCCAACACGGCCGTGCCAATAGCTCGTGGAGCAATCATTCACACACACACGGCCGGGACACACACTCGTGTGTGCTGCCTGTGCCAAACTCCCAAACTTAAAGATTTCATGTAACATGTTGTAAAGGACACATGGTTGCACAACACTCTCGTGGAAGCAGACCTTGTGTCACACACGGTTTAGACACATGCGTGTGTCTACCCATATGGACAATTACAAGACTATTTTCCAAGCCAATTGTCACCCTTACGACGTATGCACACTTACTTATCCAATAACTTACAACTTGGCATAAATGGGCTCTTAAATATTTACAGCTATACTATGAACCACATCACAAGAGATAATATCATACAAGCATAAGAATAATCATATAAGTCCATAACATTATTAGCCGACATAGACCAATTTACAAGAATTCATACTACCTTAACCACAAGCCAACGCCTTTGGCTAAAACATAATATTATGTACTCAACATTACAAACCTATACATACCATAGACTCGGAAACACTTGGATTTACTTACGCCGATATCGTAAACTCAACAGTGTGATAATATCTCTGACAGCCCCCAACCCGAGGTACCTTGGCAACCTAGGGAGTGTGGAAAAAAAAGGGAGTAAGCTTTACGCTTAGAAAGTTCATATGAAAACAATAAGCAACTCATTAACAAGTTTTATCAATGTTTACAACATAATCACAAGTTCACTACAAGCTGTCTTCCTGAGCAACAGTCACTAAATTATTTATATCTGGAGCTAAAAAACTTCAAATCAAGTTTCGTTAATTTTCCATGAAACTAGACTCATGTACCTTTCTACCATAGAATTTCCAGAGTTTTTGCCTTTGCCAATTAATATAGTTTATTCCTCAAAGTTACTCCTGATTCACTATCTGATAGTTCCAACCCTTTTGTACTAAAGTTCAATTATCTCATAGCTCAGAACTCGGATAATGTTCTTGTCTATTTTTTTTGAAAATAGACTCATTAAGGATTCTAAGAATACAAATTACAACTCATGGATATTTTTGTACAATTTATAATTATTTTCTCAAAACAGATTAGGGAATTTAGGAGTCATTCTGACTCTATCTTACTCAACTTCAAATATCTCATTATAGGCAATTCTTTTGCTTTCACGGTTTCTTTTATATGAAACTAGATTCATTAGGCTTTAATTCCATATTTTATTCAGCCTATAACTCATCTTCCACTATATTTAGTGTATTTTCAAAAATACACCACTGCAGTAACCCAAAGCTGTCCAGACTAAATTTACTCATTTACAGTTATTGCTTACTAAATCAATACCATATAATTTATTCATCAAGGTAAGAACATATAGCTATGCAACATAAGCATAGACCGATAATTAAACAATTAGCTTACTCTTTGTGTACAACCCATATACAAATCATAAATATACTTAGCAGTAACATCCTCAGTATACCATACCATTTTTAGTTCACCTGTACAATCACTTCATCACAATACAGTCAATTTAGTCCCATAGAGCAATTTCAGAATATGAACAGATAAACAGAGGTTAGCACATAGTGCCGTACAGACATGGCAGAGCCATGAAGTAGCCAAAGCTACTAACAGTAGGGTAGCCGAAACTAAAATCAGTGCATAAATACATTATACATACCTGGACAACTTAATTTATTGAACGAATTCAAATGTCGTATTAGCACAAAGCCTCATAGTCTTAGACTTTTATTATCTCACCGGTACAAAGCCTGCTAGGTAATAACCTGAATTTGTCACCAGCACAAAGCCTGCTAGACTTTTAAGTCTGATATTCATTCATCGGCTTTACGCCTGTTAGGCTCGAAGCCCGATAATAATCACCAGCTTAAAGCTTGCTAGGCCAAAGGCTCGAATAATACAGTACTGTAGTCAATCCACAAGGTTCGAACATATCAAATCATATACTTCCAGTTTCCACACAGTACAAACATATTAACAAAAGCTTAGCATCATTCGATCATAAGCACATAATATTCATATTACTTAATTTCATAACTTGCCGACCGACCTTAACACATGGCAAAATATAAGCTTACGCTCAACTGAATACTCAAGTTCCATTTAGCATGTATATTTACTTATGCCATAAATGGCCAAAAGTTATACCATATATTCATCTATTCATAACTTAATTTCATGAGGTACAGCTTACTCGATCACATTCGGATACATAACCATCATTCAAACACATTTTATATACTTTAATTGCATAATAAAACACATACGTACTTTATTGCGAGCTAACAAAATTTTAGCTCATGTTTAACTTTTCCATGTATATTAACTCACGTAATAACACATCAATCCAAAGTCTCGTAATAACGTTCGGCATATTGCTCGCTAAGTACCAATTTGATTCGAATACAACGGCATAATGCCTGCTAGGCTTAAAGCCCAAAACTCATCACCGGCACAAGGCCTGCTAGGCTCGTAGCCCGAAAATGATCATCAGCTTGAAACTTGCTAGGCTAATTGCCCGGATGTCACATTACGATAATCAACACACACATCATCTCATACCTTCTTAATTTGCATTTCACACTTGTATATAAATTTATATATATTCATAGCCGAATATATATATATACACAAAGGTTCCCATCCTTCGAATAAATCACATATAGTATAGTTCAATCTTCATAATTGATCTTTAAACACATCATATCATCACATCCATTTCAAATTTGATATACTAGTCACATTTGGCTTATAGCCTCAAATCAATACTCATTCGGCACATTGACCATATAAAATTAGCATTATCCTTGCTATATTCATTTAACTCTTAAGCATACAAATAATCAAACTTAAACACTTAAGAACTTACCTTGGTTTCATATCTTCCCTTTCGTGTATATACAAACCTTACAATGGTAATTAACACTTATAATATGACATATTATAAACACGAAGGAAGAGGTTTATTTACTTAAAACTTACCTTGGATGTTGTCGAACAACCACAGATTGATTAATCAAATAGTTTCGCTTTCCTCTTATCCGAATTTGGCTCTTTTTGTTCTTGAGCTAATTTAACAAATCAACTAGTTTAATCACCTTACTAATTCACTAAAATAAAAATATAAATAATCTCATATAACATGAACATACGGCAACTCTCATTTCTACCTACTTTTACATGCATCAAATTAAAACATTCTCTGTTATTAACAGATTCGGAAATCTTAACAACCAAAGATTAACAATAAGACATCATCTCTTAACATTTAACACCATGTTCTATGCTTGTTGTACTCATGTCAAAATTGCTTCCTTTACTAATATATTCATCAATAGCTTAAACTAATAATTCGACTTCTCACAAGCCAACCATTTAAGCATCATAAACAACAAAAACATCTTCACTCAAAACAAAGATGAATTTCATATTTAATAACTTACATACAGCAAATCCCATTCCATTCATCTCAATTTATAATCAAACAAGACCATGCATTGATATTAAGCTCATTCGGCTATAATAAAAATAATTTAACATTTAAACATTAGCTTCTAGCAACTAGTAAAAAAAATTTCACAAATGAACATCCATAGCCGAATACCACATGGAGCTACAAAAGGTTAATTCTTTGCTATTTTCACACATTCATCCATTTACTTCCCTTCAGTTAATTCCATTAATTCAAAGCTCATTTCAACTTATAAACAACAAGAAAAATTTTATCTAATTTACTACTCAAAACCGAAAGCATCTCTCATCAAAATTGGAAATTCCAAACCATGGGCTAGGTAAAACACTTAGCAAGGATCTCAAAGATGCAAAATTTAACAAAACTAACAAGATGACTTACCTAATTTTTAGCTTGAATATTGCCGAATATGAGAGAACTTGCTTCCTTTCTTTTTCTTTTTGTGAATCGGCAAAAATAAGAAATAATAAAGCCAAATTCTATGTTTTAATCTAACACATATAATAGGTGATAGTTTACCAAAATAGCCTTTCTAATTTTATTTCCTTTCCATTATCAATGGCCGAATGTGTCCATTGAAAATATCCTTGGTTTAAGTTCATTTTAAACCCTTCTCTTAAGTGATCAACTACAATTCGACACTTACACAAAAATCCTCTAATTTTTCCTTTATACAATTTGAGTCCCTATTTAATAAATCAACTTCCAATTAACAAAATTAACACATGTGCTTTAACACAACTTCATAATTAACTCAAAAACACCAAATTTCATAAAAACTAGTTTGAATTCTTACCTTAATTTTGCTTGCTAAGAGCCGAAACTTAGAAGCTTAATTTTTTTTTATCTTCACAACCGGCCATGCAAGGATGAAAGCACAAAATGGCTTTCTTTATTTTATGTTTTATCTATTATTATAACATTTTCCTATTATAAAATAATTTAATTTTACAACACCATTATAACATGCATGTCATAGCAATTACCTACCACCATTACGTCCACTAACTCAAAGAATGGCTTATTTGCCATTTAATACCCCATACTAAAGAAACATAACACTTAAGTCTTTTCATAATAGCATACAATTAATTTATTTGATGCAATTTAACCATTTCTTAGTAATTAAGCACCCAAACCTCAAAATTAAATCATGAAACTTTAACACATCAAAGTTCATACCATCAAAACACAGAAAAAAAATAATATTCAAATATTTTTCAACTCGGATTCATGGTCCCGAAACCACCATTCCGACTAGGGTCAAAATAGGGCTGTCACAACACTACAGTCTCTTAAGGCAAATACTTATAATAAAGTGTCATATACAAAAGTATATCTAAAACATAACTAAAGTTTCAAATTCCTTACTTGGATCAGCGTCGAAGTCTTGGTTTCACTTTCCAAAAAATCAAGTCATTTTAATGAGATTATCCCAATTGAAAACAAAAAATTATTTCCCTAAAATAATTTGGATCCAAAATGCATAGCCCAAAATTTATACCTTAGCTCTAATACCACCAAATGTAAGACTCTAAACTCGGCCTAGACATTATAGTTAGATTATGAAAGTTACATTTTATACGAAAACAATATTACTTAATTTTGGTGAAAAACTCATTTTTCACTTAAAGGAAAACATAGTGGTAAATCACATTAATAACGAAACTTTAAAAAGAAAACACGTGTGTATACTTTGACGAAAACCACATTTTATTAACTTCATTAAAACAAACCCAACTCGTTTTATCACTTGCATAGTAAAGACATAGTACCAAGTGTCAAATACTTTGTAGTGGAAAACATTTAGCAATTTCAGTCATATGAAATAATAGTTTATTATTAGTTACGTTGCCTTGATTAGAATACCAATTGAAAATAGTAATTTTGCAAGAAAAAAACCAAAATTAATGTTAAAGTCCCAAACAAAAATTAAGAGTCACAAAAGTTCGTAAAGTCCATTAATAAATTCAAAACATAATTAAATCAAAATGGGTAAATCGAGCTCTAGAGTCACCATGCAATCCTAAGCCTGAGTGTCACCTGAAATGAGACAAAACAGACGAATGAGCTAGAAGCCCAGTGTGTGACATGGCCGACAATAGAGTTTACTTAAGGAGTTTGCAAACAAGAATAATCATTTCAAAACTTTTCATATCATATAACATACTGAAATCATATTGCTTAACATATTAGTCATATCTTATACCATATCAGAGTATATCACATAACATATCAAACATATCCTACCACTATCCGCTACACATCATCTCCATCCAACCAATCATATCAATTAGGACTTCAAGAGTCCATCAAACCAACCAGACCAATATGTGGTGGTATGCTACTCATAAATATGCAATTGAGCTGCCTGACAAAAATTACGGTTTAATCGCCATAAGTGCAGTAAATTTACCACATTACACTTCCTCCATTAAATCATAACCCACCCTAAAGAATATTTATAACATAATAACATACATACATACATATATACATACATACATATGCATATATGTATATACATACATACGTACATATGTACATACGTACATATATACATACGTACATACATACATACATACATACATACATATGATTGAATTGGTTGTGTGAATATTAGAATTTGCATTTTGGTTATGTTTCATATTAATTTTATATATGTATGGATTATCATGTTTGATATAAGTGTTGGTATAGATAATGAATATACGTACGTACATACATATATACATACATACATACATACATACATACATATAGATTGAATTGGTTGTGTGAATATTAGAATTTGCATTTTGGTTATGTTTTATATTAATTTTATATATGTATGGATTGTCATGTTTGATATAAGTGTTGGTATGGATAATGAATAAATTGGTAAAGCATGTTATTATAGTAGTTAGAAGTGATGACATATCATGTATATGACTTAGTTTTAGCTTAGTTTAAATGATTGTATTGGATTGGGTATGTGTTTAAGAGTTTATGTAGGTGGAAGGGGAAACTAGGTGAGGAATAAGGCTTGGAATAGCCTTATTCTATCCATACGGACAGAGATACGGGAGTGTGTCTTGGCCATGTGTGACACACGGTCGAGCAAATGGGCGTGTGTTCTGGCCGTGTGTCTCCTGCATCTTAAAAATTCAAAATAGAATACTTAAAAATTTTTACACGGTCTAGAACATGGGCATGTGACTTGGCCGTGTGACCCCTGTACTTAATGTATTGCAAGTTAGAGAGTTACATGGGCTAGGGACACGACCGCGTGCCCAACTTCAAATACCACACGACCTATGGCACAGGTGTGTTACTCACACAGCTTGACCACATAGGTGTGTGTCCCCTGCTTCTTGGAAAATTTTGAAATTTCATGAAAGATTCTTTAAGTTTCCAGTTTAGTCCTGATTCACTTTTAAGGTGTATATTGGGCCGCAAGGGTCCATCTAAGGGACAATATAAGTGTTTTATAACCAATTCTCAATATGTATAATAAAAGTTTTGAAATGCTCATATTTAACCCATAAGGTTCGGTAATACTCTGTACCTATTCCGGAGATGGATAAGGGTTACGGGTGTTACATGCTATCTAAGTCCCTAAGTCTTTTCCTAATTAAAAATCTATAACGATTAAACTTTTCAAATTTAGTCCCTGACCCTTAATAAACCACAATTTTGGCTAAATTACTTAACTAAATTTCATTTCATCTATACAACAACTCCATAAATATCTTTATTTTTGTAACCCCCAAACCCGTCTAGATGTTATGGTGATATTGAGAAGGCTACATTAGCCATTGAAATGGAAAAGCTAGCTTACGACACTTTTAAAAACTAAAGTTGCACCTTAAAGTAAATTAAAAACATTCATTTATTAGGTCATCTACACTTAAGATTCATTTTATTATCGGTAGTGATGTTTTTGGAAAAATTGATTGTTTAGTGCTTTGCTTTGTAAAAATTCAATGTCAACTAATGAAGTGGAAAAACAATTATTCAAATTTTTTTGAAAATTTAGTTGCCTTCTCAAAAACTGGTTCTTTGTAATGCAGCAGAAATTGATGAACAATGTTGGATTTTACTTAGGCCAAATATCATGCTTTAACCAATTATTATGTGTCAATAATCTATGCATGTAAAAAAATTCCCAAAAGAAAAGTTACCAGGCCACAAACTAGAAGTACATAAAATTACAAATTGAAGTGATAAAAACTTATTAAAAACACTTTATCTAAAACAGTCCAATGTTCGAGGTGATGCTCCGAATGTCTAGTTCAGACCTATTCTCAAGAGTTACCTGAAAAGTTCAACACTGCGGGGGAGTGAGCATATGAAAGCTCAACGTGAGTCAAATAGTTATTTAAACAGACATATTTTCAATTACAGTAACACAAAGAATCATGAATACAATATCTATAATAAATGTGGCCTTTCATCAAGCAGTGCATATAAGCGTTAACAGAAAAAACACAGAGCCAATATTGGAGTTTCATGTTGATACATAGCAATTATCATACGGTATCAAATGATGTATGAGCATGGGGTGATGCAAATGATGCAATGCAAAAGTTCCTACCCAACCATCCGCTACACTCCACGAATTCCCAGAATCCATCTACCGAATTCCAAAATAGTGTGAGCCGAAGCTCGATGTGGATAAACCACCAATATTAGTAATGCAAATAAATAACCAATATATGCAAACAAGTTGCCAGTATTATGGAAAAGCCACCAGTAATGCAGAAATATTTTCAATCTCCTCGATACTCCCGGTGTTGTGCACTGGCAACAATATTATGGACTTTAATTGTTTTCGATACTCCACGAAACTCCTCCGTCAACCACAATAACCCACCTAATGAATATGTAATATGACATACAATTTTTAAGCAATTCATCCTTTCAGTTTAGTTTCAGTACAACAACATGTTTTACATGCTTATGGTAACATATTCAATACAATGGCATGCTCAACATGCTTACAAAAAAATTTTGGTACATGAATTTCATGATTTCAAACAATCGATAATCATGGCACCAATAGTATGTAACATACATAAAATTTCCATCGCAACCAAGCATACTTAATACACATTCAAGCAGTGACTCAATGAGTCGCATGCTATACAAGCACTCAATAAACAACATCAACCTATATCATGTCAATACAATGTACATCAACATCCAGCATGCAATCAATTAACTAAATATGTCAAATTTTACATTCATGCAGATTTAATAAGGCTCATCACTCAGTTAATTGTAGATTACGTACCTTATTCGACACCATTTAATTTGCTAATTTGGCCACTCAATCATGCCCGACTAGCAAGCATAATTTACCAATTTAACATATATTTTAATGTATTCAAAAAAATTTTTAAATTTAGAACCCAAAGCTTATTTCGCAACTCACAACACTACACCGTAAGAATTCGCACTTTCGCACTTTAAACCTTAAACGATTGCTGATCCAAAATAACATTGAAATGTTAATTTTACACTTAGGATTAGCCTTCAAACACCCCTAATAATTCATCTAAAATAATGTTTCAATAATAAATTTCAAAATTCGCTAAATCGAGCAATCTTACACTAAAACAACACCAAACGAGAGTGCGAGTAAATATTAATTTTACTGTTGGTACGAGATGTTACAATCAGCACCTACGATGATTTTATACCAAAAAGTAATTAAATAATGTTAAAAAACCTCAGGAAAACTCAGCCAAAACAACAACTTTAAGCGAAAACAATACATGACTAGTTTTCGCTATTTTTGGCACTTACACTACTCGTTATCTACTTCTGGATTATTAACACGAGGGATCGAACACACATAAAAACAACACCATTTAGCACTGATTAGAAGAGTGAAATAACAATTTATATTTCCTGGAAAGGGATACAAATACGATAAAAATAACAACCCCAATATGGTGTTAAAAGGGGTGGCACACCACTATGGACAACACAAATAGAGGCACATATAGGGGTGGCATAAGGAAGGGTTTTAGGGGTTTTTAAGGAACTATTTTAGGATTGAAAAAAAAGGAAGAAAAAGGGCTAGAACAATAGCATAAAACAACATTATAAAGGTCACCAATCGACAGCAACATAGGAGGGTTTGAGGGCCGGCAAAAGACCCTTATGGTGACGGTTTAGAGCTGTCTTAAATGACTTAATGGTAGTGTTTAAAGGCTAAAAAATTAATTTTTTAATCAAAAAAATTAACACCAGAATTCCATATCTGAATCAATAAATAAACTATAGAGAAATAGAAGAGAAAAATGAAAGTAAAAGACACTTACACAAGGAAGATAAAGGGGGCGACAATGGTTTTTTTTTTGTGACAACAATAGAGGTCGTTTTTTAGTGATAAAAATGGCAGATCTAGGGTTGGAAAATAGTAAAAAACGACAGTAGTAAAGATGAAGAAGATGACCTATAATCCACCACTAACGGAGGATGAATGGACGACAAAGAGAGAAGTTGATTGGATGGCAGAGTGAAGGAGAAAAGAAGAATAAAAGAGAAAAAAAAATGAAAGTTTGAGATTGGGAGAATAAAGGGAAGACATCCAAAGAAAAAAAGAATGAGAAAGGCTAAAAAAATAAAAATAACACTTATATACCTAGGTTGGACGACACATATATAGGAGAGTGGGAGAAAAAATAGCAAAATTATTTTATTTGCAAAGGAAAGGATTCAAACTCGGATCTTTAAGCCAATTACACTATCTCCTTATTCTCTCTTAACCATTAAGCCAATGATTTATTCTTATCATAATTTTACGAAATTTTAAATAAATATCATAGCGCGATAACTCTTAGTCGACTAATCCAATTTTCTTTTAACTTGATTTTTGAAATGTGACAATTTATATCCACGGACTCGATTTACGGAAACGAGGTCCCAAAATCACAATTTTTTACACCATTAAATTTTAGGTCATTTACGCCATGTTACTGTAATTTAGTTTAGGAAACTTGAAGGAGGTAGAGAGGTTGTAGATTAAGACAGATGGCGTGAGGGGTTCATTAGCATAGCTTCAGGTGTAACAACCCATGTTTCAATGATGTAGGAAATGGTATTTTTGGAACCCTATCTTCGATTACTGAATTGTAGATAATGATGCCACCTTCCACTTATTATTGATTAAGAATGATTAAGGCTAAATTAATTAATGTTAGTTTAATTAATTAAGGTTTATTAAGTTTTAATCAAAGTATATAAGTTACAATAATAAAGAACAAAAAGCCATTTTCCTATCATATTCTCCATCTTTTTTATCTTGGCCAAACTTTGAAAGGAAAATAAGAGTTTCAAGCTTTTTTCAACTTTTTTTCCTTTAAGTGCTAAGGTAATTCAAGTTCGTTTCTTATAATTTCTATGTTTTTGAGGTCCCAAGAGCTTAATATAGCTAGCCCGAGTACCAATTTGTAAAAATGTTAAGGTTTTAAAAAGTTTTCATTGTTGATTTCTTGAAGCTTTTGGTATTAAATTGTTAGATTTTAATATTAGAAGTGAAAAATGATTAGTTTGTAAAGTTTAATTGTTAGTTTTCAAACATAGGGACTAAAGTGCATGAATTTCAAAATCGGTGTAATATTTATATAATTATTGTTAATAGAGGATTATATAAAGATTTAATTGAGGTTGATTTCGAAATCGAGGCTCAAATTTGAAAGTTATGACAATTTTAGTTTTAGGGACTAAATTGCATAAAATGTGAAACTTTAAGAAACAATCAAAAAATGAAATTGATCTATCATATGTATATAATAGGATGTTATAAAGTATTTGGAATTGATAAATTGAAATAAATTATCGTATAGATCAAGAGTTGAATCAAACAGAGGAAAATCGAGGAAAAGGCTAAATTACAGATTAATCCTTAACGTTTTGTTTGTTGTTGTTTTTTTTTCTAGGTAAGTTCATATGTCATGGTTATATGTAATTGTAACATATACTTGAATTATGAATTTGTGTTGTGTGAATGTAATTTGAATTATTTATGATTTGGTACAATTAGGTGAGATATGAATTAAATTGTAAAGAAAAGGGTTATATGTGCTAAATATGCCCGAATGAATGTAATAAAGGATAGGATATGATTGGCATGCTAATAGGATTATTTGCACGCAATTACGGGTTATATGTGATGGTACGAAATATGTGATTGTACAGAGTTTATTATAGATCATATTGAGATCCACCATCTGTTGCGGATCATAAAATAGTGAATGTCTCTACGGAGACCTTGGTGTGGTGGAGGGATGTTATTATTACACGAATATATATTTTCAATAGGCTTTACACTTTGGTGCCCTGGTGTAGTTACCCGTATATTCGAATATGTTCATTAGAGTTCATTGGGCTAAATGGTTAAAGAAAAGTGAAAAAAAAATGACAGTGAAATAGTATGAATTTATATACAAAAGATTATATGTTGATTGAACTATATGAATGGTATTAAATTGTTGATCTTATATGAATGGCATTGAATTGAATTAAATACTTCATTTGCTATTGATATGGTTATATGAGGAACTCACTTTGTTGATATGTGATTGTCATGTCTAGACAAACTTGCCAAGTTGAATTGTTTATTGTATTAAATTGTGAAATGAGATAAGTTATTGTTTTATGCCTATGAAATTATTAAGCATTTGATATGCTTTACAATGTTGTTTCTTTTTTCTTGTAGTTGTCAACTTGTGAAACATGTCAATCGGATCACCTCAGAGCTCACACTATCCTGCTTTAGACTTGATAGTCTTTTAATCGTTTTTTTAGCTCAGCTATGTGACATGTACATAGGTGTTGTTATGTTAGCCTAAAATGATAGTTTTGGTTTGAACTTTGGTTAATACTTTATCTTGTGAAAGTTAATGTCAATTGGTATATGAAAGTTTGGAAATATGTTGTGTTGTATGTGTATAGTTCTTATAATTGCATATTTGAGCATGAAATGGTATGGAAAAATGATAATATGGAATTGTTAAGTGTATGTTTGAATACGTTGAGTTGTATAACTTGAATTGGTATAAAATGGTCCCAAATTGAGGCATAGTCGATTGATTGATTGATTTTGGAAATGATTAATTAAATGTTTTGGTTGGTTTTATGCAAGTTTTAGTGTACATTTAAGCACCATTTGGGCATGTTGATAAATTGGCAAGACATAGGTACCAAAGTGCAGGTTTTTAACTTTTTTTTTGAGGTATCGATTCCTTAGAAAAAGGTATCAGTACTTTAGTAGTTTTTTCTAATTTTCAAAACATCGAACATTAAAATGATATCGATACAGAGGTGAAGTATCGATACTTTATGACTAGTATTAATACCTTTGGTTTTAATTCAATTTTTTCTAAACATCGAAGCTCAAAATAGTATCGATACCTGATCTGAAATTTTGAAAACTTTGCAATTTAGTCCTATTTCATGTACAATATAGAAAATGAGCTTTTGTAAGCTCGATTGAGTCTTAGAAAATTTTGTATAACCTGTGATAACTATGGAGTGATTGAATGTTTAAGTAATTAATTTATATTTTTTTATAGTAGTTGCTCCAACAACAGATGTGGCATCGTATAGCTCAAACCTGACAATCGGGTCGAGTTAGGGGTGTTACACCAGGAAACTTCGTAAAACTTAGATTCCTTGGCTTCTTTCAAAAATTCTAGTCTAAGGGCTGCAATTTGCTCATCAAAGGAAGCAACTTTGTTTTGAACCACTTGGTTCAGATAGTTAAAGGGCTGAAGGTCCTACATCATTTCATTATCATTAGGCTCCATCTGATTCCTAAAAATAGTGGATTGAGTTGAACCTTCCAAATGGTGTGGAGGGGGACAGTGGGCATGGTAGTGTCCTTGCCTTCACGTAATTCTACAATTAGCTTTTTAGAGATAACCATATCACCATTGCTTCTAAAGCTATCACTATTGACCTAGGAGTTGCTCCTCTATGATGTACATTTTTTCTTGCATCTCAATAACAGGGTATTGGGAACCAAGAAGTTACTACTAATCATATACACGAGTGTGCAAAAAAAAATTTATAAAACAATTTATAAGTGTTGTTTTAACTGCAAGTGTATAGTGTCAGTTATAATATTTGTAGTGTCAATGGAATACTAAAGCATTCCAAGGATCGAACCCAAGGGATTGTTAGGAAATGTATTTATCAAGTTAATTACAAGTTAAGCAATTACTAATCTAATCAAGTCAGAAATAATTAGAGCAAATTCCAAAATAAATTGTTTATAAACTAAATTTAAATTATCAATTAAACTAATTATTCTAATTTTCTTTCCTAATGCTTTAAACAATCTAAATGGCAAAACGATGGCCGGTTGATTTGTTAATTGCTAGCTAAGTTAATAAACATATACCGCTTATATTGATTGCCACTTTTAGCTAGGAATATTATTTCGGTCTCATCCTAAACTAAAAGAT
The DNA here is from genome assembly GCA_020496765.1 of Gossypium stocksii. Classification (NCBI taxonomy): domain Eukaryota; kingdom Viridiplantae; phylum Streptophyta; class Magnoliopsida; order Malvales; family Malvaceae; genus Gossypium; species Gossypium stocksii. The sequence continues at coordinate 16,959,721 of CM035631.1, read as the reverse complement.
ACCACCTATGCTCTCCTCTTGGTTTCACCTAGGCATATAAATTTCCTTTCGGTCTCACTATTCAACACAATCATATCGAGCTACCTAAGGATAAACTCTCCACTCGGTATCGTTTATCTAGATTTTCCACTAGAGGCGTCAATTCTAGCGTATTAAGCATTTCAATATACTCGAACAATCAATTAATCAAGTATAAACATTAACTTAAACTAACAAACAACCAATCAACCAACCATCAAACAATTTAGCACATAACCAAACTTAAATTTCAAACAAGCATTTTATCAACCACATGGTAGGCATAAAATAAAAGTAAAGAGTTTAAGAAAATGCTCATTTGATTGATGAAAATCCATTAAAGCCTGTGAGTTTGATCATCTCTCTTTTGCATAGTCTTGAACAAGGAGGAAGAAATGAAACAACAAAAATAAAATCTATTTAAAAAGAAAAGAGAAAATCTAACCTAAAAATGAAAAGAAAACAAACTTTAAACTAAGAGCTATGAAACTAAGGAAAATGTTCAGCCACCAAATCTCTAAAATCAAAGTCTTATAAAGTTATATTTAAAGCCTACTAACATTTAACCTAACAATGAATGTTATTACCTTAAATAAAAAATAGACTTAAGCTTGTTGGACATAAAATTGCCCCTGCATTTTTTTCACCTGTCAGGCAACGGTATCGCAATACCCATAACAGTCTTGAGATTAGAAGTTTTAGGGGTCTCGGTATCATAGTAGCCATTACTCAGTATAGCATTATCATTGTTGTTGGCCTCAATTTTCTTCATTTCAGCACTTTCAGGGGTATCACAACTTTCATGTTTTGATATCACGATACCCCCTTCTTAGTAATGTTTCCTTCACATTATTAGGTTCCCCATGGCACAATTGAGCAATCTGGGTTTAAAAAATGACTTAAAACTAACAAAAAAATTATTTACAACAAAAAGTAAAAAGAAAAGACACCTAATTTACTTGAGAATAAGCTCTTTAAGTGTAAATATGAGCCTAATTTGACATATCAAATTACGACATATCAACTTCTACTAATAAACTTGATCTGGAGGAATGGCTACAACAACGGGATGAGGTTGGGAGGTGAAACAATAGAGGATTTGTTTAAGAATCTTTGGGATATTATGGGGTAACAGGAGATGATGGGGCATTGGGAATTGAAGGAGAGGCCACAATAGCAGGTCAGCCGAGGGAATGTTAAGGGCATTCAGGAGCTGGGTAATGGCTTCCATAGTGGTAATGGTAGGGCGAGTTGATGTTTTGGTTTAGGTTGAAAGGAGTTCAATGTTGGTGGCTTCATTGCCATTCATTGAAGTGGAGGAATTGGCGAGGTTACTGTCGTTGTTTGTGGGGTTGTGGGTAGCATCATTTTAATTTTGAGACATTATTAAGTCTACGTTCACTGCACTAATTATTGATACAACTTTCAACAAGAGAGGAAGACAATGAGGAGATCAATGTGGTGTAATGAAGGTCTAGAGCTGAAACAGAGACAAGAATATAGTATAATCAAGAAGACAATTGCTCAAAGTGATTTTAAGGTGTTCAAATATCGATCCCCTCTTCATCCTACTTCAGGTATTTATAGGAGAGGTATCCTTGTCCGTTAGTATGCCGTGACAGGGTACACATTTAGTCCCGCTTAATGTGTAAAAGATAATCATGAGTATCTATCAATATGAGGTTGTTATGCCTAAATAGACTCCTTATTGTCTTGGAAGTGCACTCACACTAGGAGAGTGTTCACACTTAAAAAGCCGATGTCTTAGCATCTTGAAAGCAATGGATGGTCGAAAGTGTAGAAGGCTAATGCCTTCCGCTTCAAGGGGGATGCCTCGAAGAAGCATTTTCTCAATGGGGGTCAATGAAAGGTTAACATCGCCTAGTTTGCTAACACCCGTCTCGAGTGCGGAGGGATATAACTTTATTTTATTCACCATGATAAGAGTAATTATGTCATTTTATTGCTAAAATAAAAAAAAAATAGATAAAAGGAAATGAAAAGCAAGGAAGATAATTATGATGTTTATAATATTAAGTTATTATAAAGTGTAATTATTTAATTTTAAAAAATAAATTTAAAGTTAAAATTAAATAATTATAATGAATTACATAATATATGAAATGAATTAAAATTCATATAAAATAGTGTGGAATCATAAAACCATGTCATGTAGAATTTTTTTTTTAAATTTCATAACATTTTAAATACATAAAAACAAACATAATATGAATATTGTTTTTCAAAGTTGAATCAATATTAAAAAATTAAAACTGCAATAACTCTTAAAAAAAATTTTGACTCGTATTTTCATGTTATTTTTTTTGTCCATAGTCAAAGTCATATTTAATATATATTATATTTTATAAAAAATTTGACACATTAAAGAAATGTTATGTCAATTTTAACAAATACATTTATTTATATTATGGTTGTATTGTTTCATATTTGAGTTATTTTTCATATTAAATTTATGTTATATAATTATGATGTGTTTGACATTGTCCAGTCCAATAGTTGTAATTTTTATCGTCATATATTATACAATAAATGGATTTGTTAAGCATTTAATTTGTCTCATATTTTTCATGTTTTAAGTTAATTATAAATTATGATAGTATGCTCACAGCAAATCATGGGCATTTATATATTACATATAAAATCTATCGCCCTCAATGATTAAATATTATTTCGATCCCAAAGACATCATTAAGCTATAACCTTTGAAGGGCTCCATCGATTTTGAGGTCTTATTTCCCGGATTGAGGATAAAGGTTCTATGAAGTTTAAGCAAAATTGGTTTTGCTTAATATTAGGTTCCAGTTTAAGGTTGGAAGGAAAATTAACAGTACAAAAAAAAAAAAAAAAAGAACTTGGAAATGACAAAATACCTAAAGCTGACCCTAGATTAGCTTATCAACAATAGGAAAATATCATCCATCCAAGTAGATAATAATTGCCTATTTTTTAAAAAGAACTTATGGTATTAGTGTGTTTTTGTTTTTACCGTTAAATTATAAAAAAAATTAGTTTTGTTATTATTATTTTACCTTCTTTCTATTTTAGTTACTACCGGTTAAACTGTTAATAGAAATGATGACATGATCTTTTTTTAACCTGATTTGATTATTAGTGTAATAATATGAATAAAAAATTTATTTATTACATATATTTTACAATAGTTAGATATAGAATAAATAATAGTACAATTTTAAACTTTAAAAATAAGTAAAAACTCTAGTAATAAATAAGATCTCTTTAAAATAAGCAGAACTTTTTCTTTCTCCTTGCTAAAAATAAATAATGGGAGTAGCTAGATATTACCAATTGAATTAAATTTTTGTAAACTCGTATACTAAAACATGCATAAAAAATATTACTCCTTCCAAACAAAGCATTAATCCCCAATACTTATGCATTGTATCAATTTGATCCTAATTTTAAATAATTTAATAAATTTAACCCACCATATTTACAAACACTATTAATTTATTCTTCAAACATATATCATTAAATATAATTAAAATTAAATGATTACTATATATTAAAAAATAAAATATTATTTTTTTTGAGGAAATTATATCCAATTGATAAAATTTGTAAATGTAGACGGTTAAATTTATTAAATTATTTAGAATTAGGATCAAATTGATAAAATGTGTAAATATTAAAAACTAAATATCTTATTATATCTATTAAAAAATGTCATATTATTATTCCCGTTAACTATTTAGCAGAAAATGTCCAAAAACAAAAATAATTTAAAATGAGGTATCTAAGGAAAATACAGAATAAGTTAACAAAACAAAAACATTTTAAGTTTATTGCTATATTATTACCGTGCTAATGATGAAAACTATATATTTTCATTAATATATTATATGGATTTTATATATAAAGAAAATGAAATATTTATATTTGATTGCTTTATTATTTTATTTTCTATATATATTATTGTTATAAAATATTATGTGTAATTATATGTGTAAGTTGGTCTTTCTTTTTTTTTTATTATATTTTTTTTATAACGATAATATTTGTATAAGAATTTATAATGTTTTATTTTGTTAGAGTTTAATTTTATATAAAGTTGTCTTTGATTTTTAAAAATTAAGTGTAGTCTTTAATCTTATGCTCTTAGTTAAATGAGAAAACAATTTCACATCATCTAGAAACAAGTTGCAAATGAATTATAAATCTATATATACGCATATCCTACATCATTTGAGAAAATAAAGGAAATGAGATTTGGAGTCTATATAAAAACCTATTTTGCAAGTTTTATTTCCATATTAATAGGTGGCGCTAGAAAATAAAAAAAAAATTAATACTATCACTTTTAGTGCTAATGTGTAGAAAGCATTTTCTTATAAATCAGCTTAAAAACGCTTTTAGCTAAAACAGTTTTTTTACAAATCACTTGAAAATTCTTTTAACTGAAATTGTTTTTGTCAAATCAGTAATTTTTTTTAAAAAAGGGCATTTTTTTTAGTAATTAAGTCCATATTTAATTGTTATATTATTTTGTTTAATTTTTTATAATAATTTTCACATATAGTAATGATGTTGTTTGTTTTATTGATTGCTATGTGTATTAAATTTATTATAAATACGTAAGTTTTAGAGTACTACATATAAATTACATTTTAATAAAATTTATTTAGTTCGATTGATATAAGTATTGTTATCATTACAAGAAGACATGGATTTGAGTGTGTTAAAGTGCATTATCCTTTTATATACAAATTAAGAAGGGACTATAGATAATTTTAAATATTGTATCAAGAAAAACAAAGATTATCAGAACTTATAATAAGATTGTTAAAAAAAATTCTTTATTGATGTTTTATTTTTATTTCATGATAAAACTCTATAAGTTTATTAATAAATATACTTTAGTTTATGTGATAAAGTATTTGTAACCTCCTTGCCATGCACGCCCTTTTTTTTTTCTTTTAATTGTTGTTTGATTAGTTTTATTCCGAATTTTATAAAAAAATAATAGAAATATACATTTTTAATAAATTTTTAAACTTAAAATATAATTTTAATAAAATTTAATGTTGAATATTAAAATTATTTTACAAAAGAAATTATTAAATTTAAAATATGTTCATTTTAATAACATAAGGTAAATTTATATATTTTTTCAAATCATTAATTAATTTAAGCAAAAACTAAAATTGTTTTAAAAAATATTATAGCATCAATACATACAAACGACACGTGCATCGCACGAGAATGTAAATTATTTTTTTCACATTTTCTATTTTTCGATTAATAATAAATATTAAAAAATATTTTTTTAATCCTTTAAAGGGAGTTACTAGAAAGAACAAAGGGTTGATGATATGGCAAAACGTGTCACTCTCTTGTCACCTCAAAAGAAAAACTAACGTGATTAGAGTCAATTATCATTCTGGTATTAAATAGAATATTTTAAAAATGCATGTAGCATATTAAAGCAAATCTTAGAATACAAAAGATAATCGTGGCATTATCTATAAATTGCTAATCCATTTGCCTATTAACAAAATTGCCAGCAATTGCTTAATTCATACGTGACATTCAAATCGAAACGTAAGATTTTATTAAAATAATAATGAAATTTATCTAAAAATAAAAATAATTTATGAATATTTATTTTTTTAAAAGAATAAAGTTGAAGATAAAGCCAACAAGGACGTTGTGGTATGTATGGCTAATAATTGATGAAGAATAATAATTTGTATTTATTTCAAATTGAGACAATGAGTAAGAAGTAAAAAAAAAATTCATTGAATTTGGATTTTTAATGAAAATATAGAAATCATTTGGTGATGGATTATTTGTCGCATTTTTGGAATGATTTCACATAACGCGTTTTCCCAACCAATCAATCAATCAATCACGACGGCCTGCCTCTTCTTTTCATTTTTATTTCATTTTTTAGTTCCTTAACCATTTCCACATACGTTTTTGCATTTTATTCTCCAAATACATCATTATTATGTGCAAATTTATGGATCAATTCCTTTTTATTTTAGGCTTCCATCTTATCAAAATAAAAAATTTTCTTTTAAGTTAAAATTTTAAATTAATAATAAAATTATATTTTGATCTTTTAAAAATGATAAAAAATAATTTAACTTTTTAAAAATTATAAATATATAAATTATAAAAATGGTGGAGTTATATTTTTACTATCTTAAAAATATATAATTTAATTACAACTCTTTCAAAAGAATTTTTTGACTCCATCCCTAATTGACATTTGTACTTATAATTACACTTATAACATTCTTTAAAAAAAAATAAAAGTGTTTATCTACATTCTGTTAATTGTTACAATAACAATGATACTAATTAAGATAAAATCAATTAACCTAACACTCATATTAAGAAACTTTTAATAAGATAGTGAAGGTGGGGTAACATGGCAATTTTAATTAGTTTGTTGAGTTCTTTCGACAATTAACAGTATTGTATTGACCACATTAATTCCTCTTAATTTTATCTAAATTTTATACAAAGAGAATATTCCTTTTGAAGTAAAAAAACAAATCCCATAATTCTCTCTCTCTCTTTTTAATGAAAAATATATTTAAGCTGCAATTTACTTTTTTCTAATGTAAAATCAGTATTAATAAAATACAAAAAAATAAAATTATTAATAATACAAAAAAGAAGTTAATTGGCAGAACATAGTTAGAATGAACGTAATGATTTCCATAAATAGATCGGCAAACATTACCAAAAAAAGATTTCATAACGTTAAACCTCATAATATTAAATCATGTTGTATTTGATTTAAAAAATTTATATAACGTTCTATACAAAAAAATTATTTATTTTATTTAATAAAATTAATTAATTTATAATATTATACGATATATTTAGAAAAAAGGACAAATTATTTCATTTTTAAAATTGTACCATTTGTTAAAAAATTAAGGTAAAACAAGTCAAATTGAATTTTAAAAACTAAGAAATTATTATAATTTAAAAACCAAGAATGGTTTCAGATGAAAGGTCTGTTTTCGATGCACTTCGTTTTAAATAGCCAAGCGTTTAAGGGAAGTTTGGAGGTTCAATTTGAAACAAGCGATTCAAATTCTCAAATCCGTATTTGCCACCTATTGGAGATGGAGAGGGTGAGCCCCTTGATAACCAAAAAAGGTAGGAATGTCCATTAGAGTTGGTTGTTTATCGAGTATCTGTCATCTAACCCATGGTAATTTAGGAACTGCTTGTAACGCCCCTCACACAAGCCCGATGCCGGAATCGAGTACGAAGCATTACCGGATTTACGAACACTCAATCTCTCGATCTTGATTCATAACTTTCACGAAAAATTTAAAACCTTTTCAATCTTATTCAAAACACTCTTATTATAGGCTTACGAGGCCCAAGAGGGTCATTGGGTACGATCCGGAACTAAACCGAAACCTTTCGAACACTTGTGAAAACTTGACTTAAAACAGGGCACACGCTCGTGGGGTTCAAGGACACGCCCTTGTGGGCAGGCCGTGTGGTCTCACACGCCCACGTCCCAAGCCCGTGCAGAATTAATTTTCATCTCGAACCTATAGGGGTTTTCACACGGTCGAGCATACGCCCTTGTCTTTGGCCCTTGTCCTTCATACGGCCTCAACACGCTCGTGTCCTCTCCCCGTGTGAAAAACTGGGACATTCTGTTTATGACGTCATCGTAAAAACTTCGTCATACGCCAGGCCGCACGCCCGTGGGCTAGGCCGTGTTTGTCACACGGTCAGGACACACGGCCGTGTCCTTAACCCATGTGTTTACTACAGAATATTAAATTTTCATAATTTCAGGTGCAGAGGACACACGACCTATTCACACGTCCGTGGGCTAGCCATGTGTCACACACGGCCTAGACACACGTCTGTGTGTCTACCCGTGTGGATAATTATAGGCTATTTTCCAAGCCAATTGTCACCTTGAAACACAAACCAATTCCAACCAACTTTGCCATTTCTCAATATAGTACATTAACACATCCAAACATGCATAATACGACCATCATCAATCATTTCTGCATACCACAAGCATGCATATTCTTCTATGTCACATTTCACATATACTTAGCAAATTTGCATTAACACATTACAATGTTTTATCAAAATATGACGTAACAAATTTTGGCTCATTTCAAATGGCCAATTGCCCAAAACATTTCCAACAACATTTGACCTCTAGGGCCATGACATAAGACTCAACCACTAGACCATCTATACATGCCATAACTATTTAAGGTTCATAATTAAAATACCAAAAAGAGCTTGTTGATAGTGTTGATGGAATCCCGATGATCACCGAACCTCAGATGAACTTGACGAACCTATAAGAGAAAGGAAAAAGAGAAGGGGTAAGCTAATAAGCTTAGTAAGCCTATATGCAAAAATAATGAGTATTTAAACAATAATCCATATAGTAGAGTAAGCATCACCATGATCACATTTGGTTTGAAAATCACTTACTCTTTAACCTTACCATAAAGCACAATAAATACAATAGGCACTTAGCACTTACAATATTATTCACACAACCTGTACATGTATAATCTTAAACACACGGTCAAGTTGTTTCTCATACAATCATATAATATCACATTTGTACACTTGGCCTGTTGAACCATGTGGAATACTAAAGGATACTTGGATTAAGGCACAAGTGCCACACATATAATGTGGCCAAAGCTACCGATGATTTGTAGTCGAAGCTACCACATAACACATAGCACATGATGGTTTAATGACGAGCTATTCTTGGGTCTACTCACACAAGTTGACGGTGTAGTCGATACTACTCAGTGCTGCTCACACAAGTTGACAGGTATCTGTAACAAATGCAGGATTTCCTAGCCACTGGTAGTCAAACTAGACCAGTACCCGGAATCACACATATAAACAATCGATCACTGACAATAAAATCCTAGTGACATGTCACTTGTATCCTAATAATTCCTAAGGTTCAATCGGGACTTTTCTTTACTTAACAATTTTGTCACATTTCTCATTCAATATTTCGATATAGAATTCAAAAAGTTCGAGATATTTAAAAATAAATAAAAGAAATAAAACATAATAATCATATTAACCCATTATTTGCATATGTGACTTACCTCGGGCCAAAATGCAATTCTTTTCGATTTAGTCTGATACCATGCCTTTTCCACGGTCAAGGTCGATTTCCTGTCGTTCTCGATCTATAACATCAAATTTAGCTCGCTCAATATCTACATTACTCATTTGGACATAGAATCGTCCTATGGAAAATTTTTACCATTTTACCCCTAATTTTTCCAATTTTTACAACTTAGTCCCTAGGCTCGTAAAATGGAATGTATCAACTTATTTACACTCCTAAGCCTAGCCAAATGTATTTCTCCCTCATAGTAGCCCATAACTATCAACATTTCATAATTTATGCACATATTTTAAAACCTTTTCATTTTAGTCCCTAAATACATTTCCATGCAAAATCACTTGGTATATGTTGTTTACTACACATCAAACCTTTATTTTCTACCATTAGACATCAAAATGGTTTCATGTCACATATGGGTAAATTTTTAAACATGAACCCTAATGTCAAATAATGGTAGAAATAGGTAGCCCAAGCTTCAAGGATTTCAAAAATGTAAAAAAATTAAAAACGAGACTAAATTGCACTTACTTGAAGCTTGAAAAAGTTGAAAACCCAGCTGTGGTGTTGTTGAGAAATTCAGCCAAGGTAGGAGAAAGATGGACAAAATTTTGGTTTATTTTTCCCTTTTTATTTCATTTAATACCTTAATAACCAAAATACCCTTAATGGCATTCTTTGCAAATTTTTCCTTCCATGGGCATTTTTGTCCATCATGCCATAAAATGGTCTAATTACTCAATAAGAACCTCTAGTTTATGAGTTCAATTCAATTTCAGACTAAAAGCTTCTAGAACACATATTTTGTAAATTTTACAATTTAGTCCTAACATTCAATTGGACACTTTATCAGTAAAATTTATTTACCAAAATTTTACTTATGCAATCAATCACATACTAAATCTTAAAAATTTATTGGACTAAGCTTTTCTATGTCAGATTCGTCGTCCCGAAACTACCGTTCCGTTTAGACCCTAATTCGGGCTGTTACACTGCCCACTAGCTTCGTGCTGGGTAAATGACTGGTTCAAGGTATAGGTCAATGATCCACTAGGATAGACATGAGATTATCATTATGCAGCTAACCACCTTATATGAATGTGAACAAAGTTGTCGTTTGAGCGGAACAATTTCAAAAAGAATCTGTAAATGATAGGTTAGCGCTAAAGCATTTGGGAAGAATGAGGGTGTCTGCCTTAAAGTTGTGAAGAGGATTATTGAGGGAGGTGAAATGTTTAGAGTCTGCCTCTAAGAATAGGTGCGAGATAAAATTTCGAGGATGAAATTTTCATTAAGGGTGGGGGAGTTATCACACCTGGATATCTTTAAGGACTCAAATTTAGAGGAATTTTGGGACCTAATTGAATGCATGGTAAGTTGGCGGACTCTACTAGGAATTTTGGGAAAAATTTGTGATTGGCAAGTAAATAGTTAAACTTCAATTCTGGTTTGGTTAGGATGAAATTGACTAATTCCATAGTGGGGGATATAATGATTGTTGTCAATTGGCTAAGAGGGTTTTCTTCAATTTTGACTAGTTTTCCTCAATTTTGTCTATAATTTATTCTAACTTACATTGTCTTCTTTGATTGTTCTGATGAATAGGAGAACTTAGAAGAGCTCTACATGGAGTAGAAGTTATAAGAATCTAAACCTGAAAGTAGAGAAATATATAACTGATAAGCTTTTCTTATCTTTTTGTACTCGTGGATTTGAGGAAATGAGAGCAAAGGTTGCCTACTAAGTTTTTGAAAATAGGATGCAGGTTTTAAGGTTTGAATGACTTCGAATTAATTGATAAATGATTATCATGTTTAGCTTCTAAGTTGAAGGAGACTCTGGTGTTGGGATACGGTAAGCTGACAATGAAGGATTTAAGGTGAATTTTGTGCTCCATCCTTGGGTAATTGATGAAAATTGTTGTGATTGTTTGAGTTGTTTGAATCTACTATTATGGATGAACATGGTGATAGAGTATTTTGTGTAGGGGTGAGCAAAACTCGATTCGACTTGAAAAAATCGTAAAAAAATTCAAATTTCAAGTTAAACGAATCGAGTTATTTGAATTATTCGAGTTATTCGAGTCAACTCAAATTTTTTTTCGAATTTTGAGTTCGAATCGAGTTGAGTTTTTAAATTCGAATAACTCGTATAATTCGAATAACTCGAATAATTCGAATAATTTGACTATCAAACTATAATATTTTACATTTTTACCCAAAACTTCCAAACCTTTTTATTTTTTCCTCAAAACTTTTACTCCTTCCTTCTTTCTCCCCAAAACTTTTACTCCCCTCCCATCCCAACCTCCCATCTATCCAAAATCTATTTCCCACCAAAATTTTACTCTCCTATTTACTTTTCCTCAAAATTTTATTCCCAAAACCCCTTAAAACTTTTTATTTTCCCCCAAAATTTTTACTCCCTCCTACTTTCCCTTTAAAACTTTTACTCCCTTTTCATCCCACCCTCCATCTACCCCAAACTCATCTCCCCAATTTTTTTTAATATTTTCTCTCCAAAATTTTACTCTCCGTATTTACTTTCCCTCAAATTTTTACTCCCAAAACTTTTTATTTTCTCTCTAAACTTTTACTTCTCACTATTTACTCCCAAATAAAAAATCAAAATTATCTAAAAAAACCCATAAACATAAATAGTAATAATTTTATTTATATATGCTATTTATATTATTAAATTAAATTTCACATTTTATATTATTTATATTATTGAATTGTTTATTCATATTGAATATTTATATTAAAATTGAATTATTAATGATGTCATAAATTATTCGTGTTAAAATTTTATATTGGTATTAATTTCACATTTTATCTTTAAAATAACTTTTATTAAAAAGTTACATTATTACATTTAATATATTTTTTAATTCTAAAATACATAGTGACAAGAATCTGAAGATAATTGAAACAACTAAGCAAACAAAAAAGCTAACCCGTATATAAAAGATTAATAAATATATTATGAGGTGATGAAAGTTAATAAAAAATTTGATTATAGTGGAAAATTTTTTTTACGATGGGTGATAATGGTTACAAGAACCCAAAATTATTTTTTAAAATTTAACTCAAACAAATATATTCGAATCGATTCGATTCAAATTCTATCTCACTCGACTCGATTTGAGAAAATTTCAAATAAAGTTTGAATGATAAAATAAGATTCGAAAACTCGATTAACTCGAAAATTTTTTATTCGTTTCGATTCGATCGAATGCTCACTCCTAATTTTGTGGATGCATATCATTGTACAAGTATAGTATTGAATGTCAAACATTATCCACATGATGTTTGTATAATTGGCGTGCTGTGTGCTTTATGATAAATACCTTGCTTTGTGTGTCATGCATGTTTATATGATATGTGGGGTACGGAGGAAAGTACCATGACAAGGTAGTTGAAGATAGGAATAAATGGCGTATTGGAGGAATGGGCGGACTAAAATGGGTACTAAAGGGAGTTTAGGCGGCATCGTAGAGTGATATTGACTGGCTCACTAGAGCGACGCTATGACGAAGGTCTATTAACTCTATGAATCGACATTGCGATGGCAGTTTATAGGTCCTTCAGGACGACACCTCAAAAGCGGTTTTTTGTATAAGATTGTAGCTCGGCTTTGGCAATAAATAAAATCCGCCAGGGCGATAAACATGAGGTAATATTATGTAAGACCATAGCATGGCTATGTCAACAAATAGAGTCCACCAGGACGATAAACATAGGGTTATACTGTGTAAGACCATAGCGCAACTATGGAAACAAATAGAGTCCGCTATAATGATAAACATGGATCATATTGTGTAAGACCATATCTCAGTTATGGCAACATATGCAGTTCGCCAGAACATTAAACATGAGGTATATTGTGTAAGACAATAGTTAAGTTATGGCATTAGATAAAGTTCGCCAGGATGATAAACCAGGAAACTAATAGAGGAAGGAAAGGGGAATCATTACAAGTATTGTGTAGAGAGTAGTATAGTTGGTTGGATGCGATGCGTCTAAGAATGTGAGTAAAAGAGAAAGGAAAAGAAGTCGCCAAACTACGAATATGAGAAAAAGCTAGAAAAAGTGTTTGAAAACGTACGCAAATAGGATAAGAAGGGAATCTACCAAGATACCTTAGAGTCGAGCTGATAGAAGTGTTCTAACCCAGGTATATGTGAAAGGAAAAAAAAATTCCTTAAATGAATTGACAAGTACAATATCCACCAATAAGAGTTTGCTAGAGAAGTCGTGATCCTTCATTGGTTAAGCAGTTACAAAATAGGTTAATATATGATAAATTTTTAGTTTGGAAATCGATTAAGAGGTAATAGGAATAATGAGTAGACCGTCAAAGACCTTATAAGAGGGAATGCTAAGAAAGTTGAATGACTAATAAAAATTCGCCAAGTATTTATAGGAAGAGTATGCTAGTTAGAATTACAAAGTGTGGGAAAAACCATAGGGACTGACAAAAAGGTAACCCGCGGAGAACTACCTTGGGTAAGGAGTCAGCCAGAAGATAGCAAGAAGTGGAGTTTGTCAAGGACATATAGTATGGGAAAGACCATATGAGAATACCAAAGGAGGAACCGGTTAAAAGATACCTGATGTAAGAGATAGTCCACTGGGAACTATCTATTAATTAAAGTATCTTAGAAAATGGGATCGAGGTGAATAAGTACTTTAGGGGTATACTATGAGAATAAGTCCGCCAAGATAAAAGAGGAGGTTATTCAATCATCTCTATATAATTCAAGTCCGTGAATTAAGATATTAGAAAGAGCCCTTGTTCAGGTAAATGACTAAATATAGGCTAAGTCGAAAAGTAGATAATTGTTGAGATAATATGACAAATACTTATGGAGTTCAATATGAATTAAAGGGATTAACGTAATGATTCACAGTTGTAGCAAAATCTTAGTTAAACCGTCAAAAAATTAGCTCAAAAAAAAGATATTAATTATGCTGGTGGAATCATAGATTCTTCTACAAAACACAAAGAGTTTTAATTTTGTGCATAAAGCTTCATTTTCCCTATTTTAAGAGTACAAATTCATAGGATCTCACTAAGTTCAATTGAACTTATGAATTTATTGCCATGTATGCAGGATAGATGTTGACTAGGGAATCAAGTGGAGTGACCAAGGCAGACACTATTGGAATTAAGTGTTAAAGGCCACAGCTCAGAGATTAAGTTGGATATATCTGTATTAAAATCTTATCGTAAATTTTGTAAATATCTATACTAACACTCTTATGGAATAAGTTATAGTGGTAATTAAAATTTGAAATTTGATATTGTCTAAGTGTGTAAATAAATTAGGTTAGAAATTTTTGTTATGTAATATGGTTTGATTGTGACACTCGATACCCAAACCCGGTGATCAAGTTAGTATAGAGTGTTATAACCAATGTAGGTTCCGCAACTTCTCAACGGACTTTTATTGGCAACCACTATGTTTTCCAAGTCGTCTAAGAATTGTTTTCTTCCTTTCGCACATACCTATGTAAAAATGCTTATAGGCTTCACTCACCATTGCATTATGGGAAACCCCCTTTTTATCATGTTTTGTATGCATTCCCAAACATGCCCTGGCTATCAATTATATTATCTACTGTATGAATTATTCAGCGATGTCCCATTTTTATGCCTTATTAGTTTATTGGTTCATCATCTTGACGGACTTTATATGTCGCCATAGCCTAGCTATTTTCCTACACAATATGATCTCATGTTTATTATCCTAGTGAACTTTATTTGTTGCTAAAACCTAGCTGTAGTCTTACATAATATGATCCCATACTTATTGTCTTAGCGGACTCCCGATTCCAAGGAATCAATAAACCTCTTCGAAGTTGCCGCCTCGAAGGACCTATAAATCATTCCCACGACCTCGCCGATAAATACCCATAAACTGTTTCCACGGTGTCGCTCCAAAGGACCTATAATTGTTGTCGTAGTGTCGCTCCATAGAGTCGATCAACCGTTGTCACGATGTCGCTCTAGCGAGCCGGTCGATACCATTACACAATGCCACCTAACTCCTTTGAATCCTATTTTAATCCACTCATTCATCCATTACGCCAATTTTTCCTATCTTCATCTACCTCGATAAGGTAAATACCTCCGTGCTTTGCTTACAAACTACTCATACATTTCATGTAAACAAGGTACTTGATACATAACACAAAGTATGCCACATATATTCAACACCACGTGATAATTGTTTGACATTCAATGATCATACTTACAAATATTCACATACTTGTATAAGGTTATGCATTCAAAGCATGCACAACCACCATTTATACACAAAACAATAGATTCAGACGACCTAGAATAGTCACAACACAAATAATTCAACAACTCAATTTCATCATCGAACTATGATACAGTACAGAAACTCACCTTGCTTCCTTATCCTTGTCGGCTTAGTTTGTCCAAACGCCAGAGCCTCCTTTACCCTGATAGCTAAGCATGACAACCATTTATCGGTTAAATCAAAGGAATTCTGCCTTACTATCCAGAGCCTGATTTATAAAAACTTATTATAAGTCATTTCCTTCATTCTTTCTCTAATTCTTGAGTACCAAAGGTTAAGAAGCTTACCAGATTCTTAATTTCTCTACTTCTAGACTTCAATTCCAACGACTTCAACTCTATGTAGAACTGTTAGGTTCTCCTCTTCTTTATAATAGCCGAAGAAAACAATACAAGTAAGAATAAATTTTGTAGACAAAATTAATGAGAATTTCCTTTTCAAGAATGTCCACTTTCACCTACATATATATTCCTATGCACAATCTCTCAATCTCTTTTAGCCAATCATCTATAATTATTATGTCTCCCACTTTGGAACCAGCCGATTTCATCTAACCAAACCAGAATTGAAGCTTAACTATTTACCCAATAATCACAAAAATTTCCAAAATTCTTAGTAGAGTCCACCAACTCACTATTCATTCAATTAAGTCCCAAAATTCCTTTAAATTAAAGTCCTTAAAGAAATTCGGGTGTGACATGTTAATTAAAACTTAATAGTGATTACACTTTTATAATTTAATCCTTGAACCTTAATTAACATTTTATCAGCTAAATTACTAGACCATTCTTCAATATATTTTTACATTAACTTCATAATCATTTCTACTTTATATTTACGGAGTCAATTTACGAAAATGGGGTTCCGAAATCGTATTTTTTGGTACCACTGGAAATTGAGCTGTTATAGGTTGGGTTGATGACACCAACTTCAATAACCTAAAATTTTGCTATAGAGATAATACCAGTTTCAAACTCTAGTATTTTCATGTTTTTATCATTTTTAGCTTAAGCATTAGAGAAAGATTGTAGGTTAATGCCATGACATTTGATATTTCCATCTTCATCAATTGAATTAAAAAAAAGAGGCAAAAGTAGAAGATATCGTTGAAAGTGATTTTGGTTACAAAAATTTTAAAATATTTTAATATCTACTTTTAAAAATTTTAAGATTATATATATTTTTATAATTAGGACTAAAATGAAAAATCTTGTAAATATTAAAGACTAAATTTGTTGGGTTTTTTAAATTTAGGAACAAATAGATAGAATGTATAAACATTAGAGGACTAAATTTGTTTTTAGGCCAATAAAAAAAAGCCAACAGTAGACTTCTGTTAGACAACTAACAGAGGAGAGATTAAAATATTTAATTTCAAAAAGTTGAGTGATTAAAACGAAAAATATAGTAGTTGAGTAATCAAAATAAAACGAACCGAATACCTAGGTGACCATTATTGTACTTTACCATGTTTTTCCTTGGTTCAACTACATCATCACTCATCCAATTATTAGTATGTTTTTGTTTTGCTCATCAAAATAAAAAAACTTTCAATTTTGTCACTAACATTTGCAATTTGATTTCAATTACCTTTTGTTAAATCATTAACAAAAACAATAATGTGGCATTTTTAATTGGTATAATAATATTTTAGTCCTCAACACTTACAAAATCTATCAATTTGGTCCTAATTCTAAATAATTGAACTTACTCTTAACATTTACAATTTTTTTATCAATTTAGTCCTCAAACATATCTTGATCATAAATTGAAAATATAATTGTAATTATTAAAATATATCTTTAACAAAAATTAAAAATAAAAAATATTTTAATCAAATTAAAAAAAAAGATTTCACGATTAAAGAAAGCCGGAATAATTATTAATGTAAGTTTTTATATATAAAAATTATTGTAGGGAGTGGAAAATTTTCTAGCATTGAACTTTGCAATTTTTATTCATGAAAAATGTTGGGAAAGAAATGTACGAGTGACGGATGAGTTATAATAATTAATATATTCTAAATTACTCAAAACATTATAAATTTGAGCAGAGAATTGATAAGTTGGAGTTGCAATTTTGTTTATTAATAAACCCAATTGAGTAAAGACTATCAAAAGGGTTAGTAAACTAGGAGGAGTCCAAATAAATTGTATACAAATGCCCAACAAAACAAAATCCAAGGCATCGGAATAAGGAGCAGGCAAACCCAAATTCTAACCCAACTCCAATTATTGTTAGAGGCTAAAAAATCAGATCTTGGATCACTCCTCTCTGGACTTTGACTCCTCAAAGTTTAGTTAGACTCAGCAGCCATCAAATTGACTACACAGTAATCTTGGTATTTGAGTGGTCGACAAACCCTCCGCTTTCAACTTTCATTTTCCCAACCCTCCTTAACCAACAAAAAACCACCTCTTAGAAGCACCGCCACCCATAAAACACACCTTTAAAGCTTCAAAAAGGACCCAAATCTTGTTTTTGTTTCTGATTCCTTGAACAGAAAATCAAATCATGTATTTTTCATTAAATTTTGTGAATTTAACATGTTGGTTAGGCTACCCTCATGTGATATGGCATTCGATTGATGAGAGGTATATTGACAAATTTTAATCCATAATTATAGAACTATAGTTTTTAAATTAAAAAAGTAAGAGAACTTTTAAAGTACATAGACTAAATCTCAAATTTTGTAAAAATATAGGATTTATTATCATATTTTAGCCAAGATAAAAATACTCACTCCAAAAATCACAAATCTTGAGCATCACAAAGAAAAGCCGATCTCAGCCCTGGCCCTTTTGCTTGAAATCCATACCGGCTCCTTTTGCAGGAACTATTTCACAACTTCAACAAGCTTCAATTCTTGAAGAAGAATCTTAACTACTTTGTTAATACTTAACAAAGTCATTAGAAAATGCAACTTATGGTTGCTTTTTCAATTAAAGTCTCAAAAACATTAAAATTAAACTACTATGTTGATACGAATTACTAACAAAGAGGTTCCAATGGAGGAAAAGAGGACTGATTCACTTAAGCAAAACAAAGAGCTAATGGTAAGAGAGTGAGAGAAGGAGACTTTCCCTCTAGGGGAAGGTGAAGGAAGAAAGAGAAGTTGACTAAGGTGATAGTGTTGATGGAAGGATCTAGGGGTGTTTAGTCGGTTAACTGACTTGAAATACCATTAACCAAATTAACCGACCCTTCAAAACTTTTAACCATTAACCGAACCGAAATGAAAAAAATTAATCAAACCGAAATTTTTTCGGTTAATTCTGTTGGTTAACCGAATTAATTGAAAATTATATATTTTTTATTTTTGGTTAAAATAAGTATAAATTAATCGAATTAACTGACTTACCCAAATTACCCGATTAACCGATTTAATCGATTTAACCGAATTAACTGAATTACCTGTTTTCATTTACAGAAGTTATGCATATGAAGTTGAAATGTTTCCTTTATAGAAGTTACTTCCTCAAAAACATTGGCTTTCTTTCCCCTGAGGGACCGCAGCATAATTTCAAACTCATCTTCCCGACTAACATTTACCTACAGAGAAATCAAAAGTTAGAACAAAACTACAAAATTTACTTAAAAAATGAAAGAAGGTTAAGCAAGATGTGATTTGTAATTATGAAACATATTCCCGGGTCATGGAATTTTATAATCCCATCATCTCCCAATTAAACAAAATATATGTTGTATATATATAGTTATTTGTATTTGTATTTAAAATTTTTCATTAATTGAATTATAAAATAGAAGAGGGATTACAATAATTTAATATTTATTAGAAGTTTGAATTATCTTCGAATTCGAAATAGAAATGAATGGAATAATTAGTTCTAGTTATTAAATATAAATAATTAGTTCTAGCTATTATACTAGAGCATCCAAAATTAGTAGACGCCTTCCTATCACAAAAAATATTAGGCAACGGACCAAAACCATAAAAGAAAGTCAACTGTCAGCCCACAAACTTGAAAATCCAGGCTCGTGCATTAGAACAAGCCATGGGGCTAGAACTAGAATGGTATAAGAGGAACCGAAGAACACATGCATAGAACCAAAACAAGTAAGAGAAACCAAGTCAAACCCTATTCTAGAACTGCTCTAGGAGACGGAGAAAGGCCAACAAGTTAAAATCCATATAGAAACAACAAAAAAAAGTCTCTCTCCTTCAAGAAACAACATAGAAAGTTTGACCTAGCAAGGGACAACCCTTTAAAACACCAATAATCAAAGATGGTATTAGCTAAATAAAATGACAAGATTAAACTTCTTCTTCTTAGGTCTAATATGCATTTTCATTCCAACATCAAGTTATGATAGTATAAACAAAAGAAGGTGGGATAAACAAGCAGTAAAATACTAAAATTAGTGCCTAAATTTTCAAGAGTAAAAGCCTACCTCAACTCGCAGGTGATGGATGGTGACCTAGTAGATGTCGGGGTGCCAAACGGAAGGTGGCTGGCCTAGCAGAGATTTTGGGAGAGTTCAATTAGGGATTTTGAAGGTTAGGTATTTTTTTCTGTCGTCTGTTACTTACTTTAGAGTTTAGACTTTTAGTTTTAGTTTTAGATTTTTATTTTTATTTATTAAATTATTTGTAATTTTTATGATTGGGTTGAGTAATTGGGTTGGGTTGGGTACTTGAGTTTATATATATTAAATTAGGTTTATTTTGGATTGGGTTTGGGTAAATAGTAGGCTTATTTATATATTATAATTTTATTTATTAATTTTTTTTTGTTAAACTGAAAAAATTCTGTTAACCGACCAGTTTCGAACCGAATTAACCTTTAACCGAAAACTCAAAAAATTATAAACTGACCCCCGATTGAAAAAATTCAATTAATCGATCGATTAACAGAATTCGGTTGGTTAACCAAATTTTTTCGATTTTAGCCGAATTTTGCACACCTCTAGAAGGATCTCACTTACTTGTACATTCAAGTTAATATCGTAGACCATCCTTCGTCTTATAGTGTTACACGACAGTTTGTAAGATGTCTTGCAAGGTTGTATGGGTTGGCCAGTATCAATTTCATTGTAGCTCAGTTGCCACTATGGTATGTTTTGTGTGGTTTGGCCTATGTCATAGATTATCTTGTTCTAACATCTCTATTCTTGAGGCTATACGAGACAATTAAGTTTAGATGGCCTTAATGAGAGGTTCTTCATGAGGGTGACTTACAAATCATCTACAGACAAAATCATTCACGGGTCCGCAAAAATCGCTTACAAACTGTTAGAGGACTTGTCACATATTTCACTCTACAAAGGTATTATAACCTACATAATCAGAAATTAAAAAAAAAGAGTTGTTTTATATTATATGAGATAAATTTATTAATTTTTATTAATTAGTGGGGTTTATCACTATTAGCTTGATATTGTTAACCAATATAAGATCTATTTCTCTTTTGTACAACACTTGCAAAATATAAATTGAAAACTACTATTGAGGCCACTTTAAACTCTGGTCTTGTCATGGTTACTCTTTTCCCCAACTTTAAGATGGCCTTAGCAGATCCAAATCTGCTTTCAGCTCTTCAAGTCCAGATCCAGATTGTTGGAGCACCACAAGTTCCATCAGCAATAGTGCCTACATTGCACTACCAGATTGTCTACAGAATCTAAGACCATGCTTTCAACCTTTCTAAACATGGAACAGGAGATTCTCTTTTCATCACTGTTAACACCAATGATCAACCCTACTGTGTTTATGTCCCAAGACAGATACTGAGAAAGGAACTAATCCAACTTCTCTCGAAAAAATAGGTCACAAACTATGAAAAGCTTCATGAGCATAGTCAACCCATCCAGTCTACTAAGAGTCAAATATTATCCAAGGGAGATGGGACCACTGAAATAAAGTTTGATCATGACCATCTTTATGATCCAAAAGGTCCTTCAATATTTCCTACTCAACTGATGATACAACCTATGGGAAATCCAACAGCTAATCATGATAAAGATGATCCAGAATGCTGCTGTGATCTTTGTGAACCATGATATGAAAGAAAACTAATACAAAGTTTTTCTACTGACGGAAAACCTTTGTATATTTTTAAAGATGAAAAAACAAGTCACTGTCCTTGAGATCTAGATTGTTCATGCCAGTCATGCATTAATGATAGGTTCAATGTATGGATTGATGGTATGGACCATTCAGCCTCAAAGCCAGGCAAGAAGAAAAATAAGAAAAAATCCACCCAGTTAGAATTTTATAAAAGATGAATGAATGGAGATCCATCAATTGGTCCACTTGGTGAGGATAATGGCAAATTTGTTTATCTTGTTGTTTATTCTGCTACGTTACCACCACTTGTTCAGAAAACTCTTCCAGAAACAAATAACTTCCCATCTCTAAATCAACCACCAGATAAAAACCCCCTCAAAAGCCAAAATTCTCAGAAAAAGCTAAAACCTTTCCCATAGCCTTGTTATAAAAAGATCAGTGAATAGGTTCAGAAAAACCCTTTACCTGAACAAAACCCAATTTTTGCTATATGTATGTTACAATCCTCTGAAAAACATCAAATGACAGGGATTTTCTACGTCTTGGTGAATATACTGAGAAAAATTACACTCATGCACCAAAAATTCCTTCAAAAATCCAAACAGACATCCCAAGTGCACTTGTAAAGATAAGTGCTGCAGAAGCCACTCTCAATTGGCAGAGTGAAAATGCCTTAGCTCAGAATCATGCTTTAAAAAAGATTGATTCAAAGATTTCAGCAGTTGAAGCTAAGGTAGATGATAATACAAAGATGGTGAAAGATTTTATTAAACTTTTACAAAAGATATTAAGTGTTGTAGTAAAAGAACCAGCTGCACCAGACCAAGATTTTTTTTCTCAATTGGCACAAAGAGAGAAATAAATCCATAATTTCAAAGAACATATCAAGACACTCCAAGAAACTGAAAAAATTCCAGCTCCATCCCTAAGATAAAAAACAGTTGAATTATTTCCTTCGATCAAACAAAGGAACACCCTTCTAGCAGAAGGAGTTCATATCTCCTTCCCAAAATATCCAGAAAGAACTAAACCAAGTATGTAATAGCCCAGTTTAGACCCTTGTCGGAATAGTGGTTTCAAAACCACAAATCCAAGGTCTGAAAAATATTTTTAATATTATTTTTAATGCTTAAAGCATGTGATAAGGTATGTGTGAAAGTTTCGTGTAAAAATTTTATCATTTGTGTGCTCGATTTGATAAAAAGGACTAAAATGTCAAAAATGTGAAATTTTAGGGGCTAAAGTGCAAAATGCCCTAATTATGTGTTATGGATTGAATTGAATGTAATATGTTATTAAATAGTCAAATTTGAATTTATATAGATCAAGAACGAAAGAAAACAGAATTAGATCGGGGGAAGTTGAAAGTGGTCAAATAGTTGCTCCTATTCGTCCATTTTTGTACGAGGTAAGTTTATATGCAAATAAATAAATTTGAATTGATTTATTCATAATTATATGATTTTGAAAATGTATTGATTGGAAATGGAAGATGAATAAGTGAAATCGAGAAAGTTCGATGATGTTAAGACATTCGAAATCCCCGTATGAACCATAGGAATAATATAGGATACATATATCATGACATAGGATTCCAAGATGTGTTATCGTGTAAGACCACGTCTGGGACGTTGGCATCAACTAGAGATTACGTGTAAGACCATGTCTGGGACATTGGCATCGTATATGATTTCGTGTAAGGCCTTATCTGGGACAGCGGCATCGATATTCGATAACATGTAAGACCATATATAGGATATGGCATTGTATGAGCTTTTCAAGTTATACGAGTATCCTTATTGATTCTGAACAGTTCTACGAGCATTCCAAGAAATGAATGATTATGTAAAAGTGTATTCGATTCAGGTACATTTGAAATGTATACAATATTTGAGATTGAAAGGTAAGTATATGTGAAATTGAGGATATGTTGTATATGTATGAAAAAATATGCTTTATGTGCAAGTGAATTGAGAACATGTGAATTATATGTGAACTAAGAGGTTTGAGTATGTATTTGGCTATGAAATTACATGTATAATATGTTGTATAATTGCTTTGATGTTGAGTTTATTTGTATATGGCTTACTAAACTTTTGAAAGCTTACTTTGTGTGTGTTTTCATTTGTTTCATATATTATCAAAGCTATCGAAAGCTCGGGGATCATCGAGAATCATCACCACACTATCAACTAATATTTTGGTACCTTTTGAAAATGTATATGTTAATGTATGGCATGTATAGGCTAGAGAAGTTGTTATATGTTTTGAGATGTGAAAATCTTGCCATGTGATATGGCTTGAATATGGTTAGACTATGAACTTGTCTTGGATCATGCTATGTGATGAAATATGATGTTTTTAATGTGTTCTCATATGTCCTAGTGAAATGGTCATTTTGGTAAGTTTTGTTGTTGATTTGGTAATTAAAATGATGAGTAAATGGCATGTTTTAAAATGGTTTATAATAAGGTATGAGATATGTAGTTTTGGTTTGAAAATGGTACATGGAATTAGTATTTTGAGTTGGAATTGTGTATGGAAATGAATGATGATGTTGTAGTATAAATGGTGCATGTTTTGGGGTTGAATTTGGCTAAAAATGTTGTGTGAATGATGCTTGGTTTTGGACTTGTAGGGATGACCCTTTGATAAACGATAAATTATACATCTTTTTACCTCATGTTTAGCCTATATTTTGGATTGATTATCATTAATTTTGTGAGAATTGGTGCTCTTAATCTTTCTTTTTCATATCTTATACTCAAGAGAGTATAGGGAAGAGAAAAGAACAAAAAACGGGCCAAAAACCATGAAAATAGGCCAAAATGTGTAATCGACACGGCCTAAGGGGTCATCACACGGCCGTGGCACACGGTCGTGCCACACGAAGACCACACGGTCCAGCCCCCGACAAGCACGACCAGGGCACACGGTCGTGCCACCTCAACAGTCCCGAACACGGCCTCTTGTCGAAATCACACCAGCGTGGCACACGGGCATGTTCTAGTCGCGAGGAAGAGGAATTTCACTCGGATTTGGATACTTAGGGGCTAAGAAAGCCATTCTAAACTCTATATAAAGACCCCAAAAGGTAACTCTAAAGATATACTCTTTTCTCTCGAGGAAGAGCGCCATTTTTCTACCAACACGAGGAGTGAAAGCAAGGAATTACTCCAAGGGAAGCCGATTGATTCATCCTAGAAGCCAGAATTCCACATCAAGACAGAGGATCTCCCTAAATTCCTTCAAGGGTTTTCGGGTTCTTTATGTTTTGTTATCTTAATTCTTCTGTGATGTTTTCCTTCTTTATTATGAACTAAATCCCTTAAATACTTGAGGGGGATGAAACCTAAGACGAATCTTGTTATTATTTATTCTTGAGTTATATGATAAATACTTGAGTTGTTCTTAATTATGTGTGCTTAATTCTTGTGTTAATAAGCCTAGGTATTAATTCAAGAAATGGATGTGCTTAAAGCAGAGGAGCAAAAGTCCCTGTGATAAGAGTAGATCTACCATAATTAAGCGGAGTTGCATGCAACCCTAGACATAGGGCGACATAAATCTGCCGGATTAGGGTCAAACCTAATATGGGGAACCATAGATCGAATTAGTGCAACCTAGGGTGTTAATTAATAAAAGAACTTTAGTTAACAACCTAGGCCTAGTTGCCCTTCGCCTCGACAGAGGGTTTAGCATAAATTAGGGATCTCTACGGATCAAGTCAAGTGAATAAATCGTCTAGCTCAAGAACTAATAACAAGTGAAGTCTAGGTGGATTCTCCCTTAAGTATTACTTATATCAATCAGCTTTTCCCTAAAAGTTTTTCCCCAATTTACTTTTTATGCACTTTTAGTTAGTTTTAGAATTAGTTTCAACCAACCTCTTTTATTTTCAGGCTAGATAATAGAAAGGAAGTAAGTATTAGTACTTTTAGTTCCCTTGGGTACGATAACTCAGTCTTGCCGCTAAACTATACTACTGTTCGATAGGTGCGCTTGCCTTTAATATCGTGATATTAGTTAGTTTTGGTGTGATCAGTTTTTATAAATTTTATTACTTAATATTGCGAGCATATCACCATTAAGGGTGACAATTTGGCCTTGTAAATGGCCTATTTTTGCCCACACGGCAGGGTCACGGGCGTGTGTATCTACCATGTTGTTCAAAGGCTAATTAGAATTGAGCCTGGACACACCACACAGCCTCACACACTAGCGTGTGGCAGGCAGTATGGCTTAAGCCAGTATACCCTACAGGTTTGGCACGACCTAGAACACGACCTAATGCATGGGCGTATGGGCCATTTCAAAAGGGCACACAGGCTAGCACACGGGCACATGATTGGCCGTGTGACCTAAGTCAGTATGCCCTCTAGATTTTATACGGGCTGGCACATGGGCGTGTCTTTGGCCGTGTGACCTAAGTCAGAATATATGCCCTGTTTTTCCATGGCCTTGACACACGGACGTGTCTAATGCCGTGTGAGGCACACGACCTAATTATACGATCGTGTGACCTCTGTTACTTTGAAAAATATCATGTATAAGATACAAGCTCGATCATATATTGTATGTTAATTTACGACATTCAGTTGTTAATATTTGCATCCTACTTACTAAGCTTCATGCTTATCCCCTCTCATTTCCATTTTTCCTTGTAGTGCCACCTAAGTAATTTGAGGATCCAAGGGCCGTCGGACGCATCGTTCACACTATCAATTGAAGCACTTAGTATAGTATTATTTTTGTGTTTTGGATAATGGCATGTGTATGTCATTTTGGTCATTTTGGCGTATGATACTCTAGTTAGCCAATTATGTTGGCCATTTATTTATAAAGTTCATTTTGTAAATAGTCATTAGAATTGACCAAAATTGTTATAGTCATTTTTAATGAAATGAGAATGAGTTCATGGAAGTTTGTGGATGGTTGTTTAGGGTAAATTGTGCATGCACCTAATGTGAATTGTGGTTGTTGGATAAAGGCATAACTGTGGTCATTTAGACACATATCAATGTGGAATCCTGATATGAAAGTGTTAGGTTGCAATTGGTCTTGTTTTAAGGTGGCAAAGAGGCTTCGTAAATAGCCTATTTTTGTCTACATGGGTAGGCACACGGGCGTGTGCCTAGGTCGTGTGTCCCCTACACCTTACATGGATGGAATTAAATACCCATCAGTGTTCCACATGGACATGATACATGATCCTGTGTCTCAACCATATATGGGACACAGCTGAGACATGAGCGTGTGCCACGACTGTGTGTCTACTGACTTCAAAAATAGAATGTCAAGGTTGTTACACACGGGCTGCGACATGGGCGTGTCATGGCCGTGTGAGGGACACGGGCTGGTCACACGAGCGCGTGCCAGGCTATGTGAAAACCCCTATAAGTTCAATGTTACAAAATAAATCCGCACAATTGAGGGGCACGAACGTGTCCCTAGATTGCTTAGGCCATGTGGGATACACAGGCCATTAGCATGGCTATGTCTCTGGGCTATACGGGCGTGTACCCTGTTTTTAGTGGAATTTCTTGAAAGATTTCTAAGCGCCTGAAATGGTTCCAGATGGTTTCAAGATCATGTTTGAGGCTTTGTAGGCCCATACGGGATCCTAGGGCGACGTTTGAAAAAGTTTTAAATTTGAGACTTATTTCTGTGGTTTAAAATTGAAAAACTACACTTGTTTTAGTGAGGTAACGCCTCGTACTCTATTCCGACGTCGGATACGGGTAAGAGGTGTTACATGGAGAAATTCAACAAGAAGTCTTTATTGCCTTAGAAGAAATTTGCAATAGAAAGAAGATATTCAAGGATTATCTCCATAGTGATAAAAGGATTGATCAAGCATGTGATGAATCCCATTTGAAGTTTAAATGCTCAAAAGATAAGATATGTGATTGCCGTTCAAAGAAAAGAAGACATTTTAAAAAAATTCTTTTCCAAAGCAATCAAATTAGAAAAGAAGAAGAAAAAAAAGCCTCAATGGAGATATCTCAGAAAAAAAGTGAAGATCAACAATGAAGTCTGATTGATGCTATATTTGTAATCAAAAGGGACATTTTTCAAAAGATTGACCAAAGAACATGAAAAGAGAAAAAAAGATTGCACAAATGGTTCAACAAGCAGAAGTTAAAATTAAAAAAGAAGATTATATAGAATCTGTCTGTTCTATTAAAGATGAACCTTCAGATAGAACTATCTGTGCTATTCCTGTTTATCCTGATGAGGTTCTAGATTCAGAGTCAGATTACTCAGACTTTCATATGATGCTAGCCCAAGCCCAAGTCCAAGTCCAAAGAAATTTTGACAGTGTCATACTTGTTTATTTAGACAAATATAGTAAACCCATTACTATAATTGCCTTCATAGACACTGGAGCAGCAGAGACTATTATGAATTCAAATGTTTTACCTCCAGAATGGTGGAAACCACATGTCAGGTATTTTAATTTTGCTGTAGATCATCCTTTTGCTACCCATTTGATTAGTAAACCTATCACTATTCAGTTCTTTCCAGGCTGTTGTGTCAGAACTACAATATTGGGTTCAAAACTCCCAGGAAAAGATATTGTAGTATGTTTTGACCTCTACACAAAAGCCTAGCGTCTAAGAATCCTTCCTGATGGAGTACATTTTAAAAACCTGTTCCAACCCTTTGTTTCCACACCCAAACCTTTTTCCATTCAAACAGAAAAAATCTTCCAGATTATTTAGGAATTAACAAAAAAATCCTGTGCAAATTCTCATTCAGAATTTTTTCTCAAATGTCCTAATCCTTTATGGAAAAATCCTGAGTTTTTCATTACCCTTCCTTTCAAGAAAAATGAAGACATCAATCCTACAAAAGCCAGCCACATGGGAATAAATCCAGATTATTTACTGTTAGCAGAACAAGAATGCAAAGAACTTCAACAGCAAGATCTGATTGAGCCATCAAATTCTCAATGGGCATGTGAAGCTTTCTATGTGAATAAAAGATCAGAACAAGTTTGAGGAAAATTAAGATTGGTTATCAACTACCAACCTCTTACTCATTTCCTCCAGGATGACAAATTTCCATTACCAAACAAAAACTCTCTTTTTTCCAGTCTGGCTAATGTAAGAATCTTCTCCAAGTTTGATCTTAAGGTAGGATTCTAACAATTGGGAATTCACCCTGATGATAGAGCTAAAACAATATTTTGCATTCCCAACAGACATTTCTAGTGGAAAGTCATGCCATTTGGATTAAAAACCGCCTCGTCATTATTCCAAAAGGCGATGATAAAAATCTTCCAGCCCATCATGAAGAATACTTTAATCTATATTGATGATATCTTGCTTTATAGTTCGGATGAAGAATCTCGTGCTCAACTCTTAGAAGAATTCAAGTTTCTTGTTCTCAAATACGGGATAATGCTTTCAGAAAAGAAGATGCAGATAAATAAACCAGAAATTGAATTTCTAAGAATGAATCTGAAGGATGGTCAATACTCTCCAGGACCTCTAATTTCACAAGAACTTCTTAAGTTTCCAAATGAAAACTTGTCTAAAAAATAGGTACAACAATTATTAGGGATTGTTAATTACTTTAGAGACTTTATTTCTAAGGTTTGAAAGTATATTAGCCCCCTGAGAAAAATGCTTAAGAAAAAGCCTCCTGCATGGTCATCTTCTCAGACAAAGGTTGTACAAAAGTTGAAGGAAATATCGTAGAGTTTGCCTCCACTCCAAATTCCTTCTGATGGAAAAAGAATTTTACAAACAGATGCCAGTGATAAATACTGGGGTGCAATACTCTTTGAAGACAATGAAAAACAAGACATCTTTGCAGATTCAAAAGTGGAAGATTTTTAGAAGCTGAAATCAATTATCATTCCACATTCAAAGAAATCCTGGTGGTTAAAAAAGGTATTTCAAAGTTTGCATTCCATCTTACAGGATATCATTTTCTTGTTGAGATGGACATGTCCTCTTTTCCTCAAATGTTCAAATTCAAAAAAAAAAAATTGTGCCACATTTTTAGCTCCTTAGATGGGCTGAATGGTTTTCAAAATTCTCTTTTGATGTCAAACATATCAAAGGAAAGGAACATATCCTTGCTGACTTCCTTTCTAGGCCCAAAGAAGAAATATTGACTTACAAAAAAACCTACTTTTGGCCCAGACACATGATGTACAAACCATCTTCTTCATCTTTAATCTTTCCTACTTCTTATCTTGATGCTCTCAATCTTAACCCAGAATTTCCACTAGAAGTCATGAACCTTGTTCAACACAAAAACTTTCATCAAAATACCAAAGAGATGATGTTTGAATACCAAATTCAAGTCTTTAAAAATTTTGGAGGACTTCTCCTCAAGCTATAGGGTGTACATCCAGATTATCCATTTATACACCCAATCAAGTTTGAATTTGTTAAACAACCTGATGAGATAAAATGGTTTTTATGGTATCTCACTCATTTATACCATATTGCCATTCAGTTCTTTATTCCAGATCTTCATTATTATATGTTAAAAGCTGTGCGAGGAAATATTCAACTGGAGCATTAGAATTTCTTTACTTTCATGAGCTGGTTTTGTAATAGCCCGAATTAAGGCCTAGTCAGAATAGTGGTTTCGAGACCACAAATCCGAAGTAGAAAATTTTATTCCATGGTTATTTTTGAGCTTATGGCATGTTTGCATGATATTGAGAATTTTCCATGAAGGAAATTTTATGAATTAGGGATTAATTTACATTTGAGGGCTAAATTGAAAATTATGAAATTTGGAAGGGTTAAGTATGAAATAGTATTAGAGAAAATTTAATTGGTATTATTTTATATGTTATAATATTTTTATGAAAATGTAGGAAAGTTTTGGTAAGTTCACTTATGCGATTGAAGGCTTAATCGCAAAAAAGGACTAAATCGAATAAAGGGTAAAAGTTGTAGATTAATAGTGAAATAAGTTAAATATTTAGAGAACTAATTTTTGAGGGTTTTATTGGGCAAATATGCCCCTTCTTGCTAGCTTGGCTGGCCATAGGAAGCATTTGGGGTAGGAAAAGGAAAAAAAGTATGGGCATTAGGTGACTCAAGTCATAAAATAGTAACCTATTGCCTAGGCCTTCATCTTCCTCATTTTCCTTCTCCTTATGCACCAAAAATATCAGCTCTTGGGGTTTTTGAATGCAAAAATTTCATCCAAGCTATTCCTCTTGATAGTAAGTGATTTTCATGGCCTCTCTTTAAAATTTTTACATATTTGAGACCCTCATGGCATAAGCTTCTTATTGAGGGTTCTATTAATCATTTTGGTTTGAATTTTAAAGTTTTTCCTTGAAAGGTTAGGTGTCATTTGTTAGGGTTTTATGAAAGATAATGAATGTATGATGCTTAATAAACAAATTTTGTAAATGGGTGTTCATAGACAAAACCTAAATAGGACTTGTTTGAAAGAAAATGAGTTGTTTTGTTAAATGCTTGGATAATGGTTATTTGAATTTTTCATATGCATGAAAGGGCTTAGATAAGCATGAGAAATTAGGAAATTTGATAAAAATCAATTTCCAAGCATAAGGGCAAAATGGTTATTTTGCCAAAGTCTAGGAGCAAAATGGTTAAATTGTCAAAATTGTGAATTTAGGGTCACTATTAGTAATTTGATGAGTTAATTATTGAATTCTATTCATTATAGATCAAGAAACTAGAAGCCCGAACTAAAACAAGGGAAAGGGTAAAGTGGTGGACTAAACCGAGCACTCATCATATTTTGAACCCGAGGTAAGTTGTATGAATCAATTTAGCATTAAGTGTTATGAAATGAATATAATGAATTTCTATAAATTCTATATCAATTCTATACGATTTTGACTTATAATGCTCAAGAAATGATTAAGGAATAAAAGAGAAATTCTACTTAAATGTTAGTGTATACGAAGGATACCATTACCATATCAAAGAATTGTAGGTCCCGTATAAGACCATGTCTGGGACATGGCATCGGCACTGAACTAAGATCCCCTGTAAGACCATATCTGGAACATGGCATTGGCATCGATATGTGGTCCCGTATAAGACCATGTCCGGGACATGGCATCGACATTGAAATGAGACATAGATCCCCTGTAAGACCATGTTTGGGACATGGCATAGGCATCTAAGAGGGATCCCACATTAGACCATGTCTGGGACGTGGCATCGGCATCCTATGAGATCCCGTGTAAGACCATATTTGGGATATGGCTTCGACATCAGTTGGAGATCCTATGAAAGATCATATCTGGGATATGGCTTTGGCGTCCTAGCAAGAGAATGGCATTACAGTTATTTTTCGATATTCTAAGTATATTAATAGAGAAAGTATTCAAGTTGATTCAATTATTTGATAAAGACTAAAGTCTATGATGAGTTTTAGATGTTTACTTGAATATAGTTATAAGAAAATGATAATGTAAAGTATGAGACTGAGTGACCCATGAGAACGAGTAAGTTACGAGATTAAGAAAGTCTTAGAAACGAGCAAGTCACATTATTGAGTAATCCTCGAAAATAAGAAAGTTATAAGATTGAGTAAGATATTAAATGAAGTATAAAATGCCTTAAAGTTTACTTATGTTTTATTGTTTATGATTGCTACATTTATTTTATGCAACTTACTAATCAAATTGTGCTTACTCCCTCGATTTTCCTCTCCTTGTAGATTTGTCATATAGCTCGGGGATCATTATTAGTCGGAGCTTGAAGTCACACTATCAAGATCTTCATTTTGGTATAGTTATATTAGTCATTTTGAATATGGCATGTATAGGTCTTTAGACATTTTGTTGCACAATTCATGTTAGTTAGCCAATTGTGTTGGCCATTTATACTTATAAGTTCTATTTTGTAAATGGCCTTTGGAATTGGCCTAAATCTATTCAAGTTGCTTAATGAAATGAGATGAATTTACAAGGCATTTGTGCAAAGTTGCTTAGTAGTTATGCTTGTATTTTGGACTTGAATTGGTTGATGTATGAAAACCTATTTAGGGGTATTTAGATGTGTATTGGTGCCATGCTATGATGTATGTAGATTGGGGTTTTGTTTGTATGTGTTTGAAGGTCGTTAAGGGCTTGGAAAATTGTCCTATATTGCCTACACGGGAGTGTGCTTAGACCGTGTAAGACACATAGGTAGCATAAAGGCGTGTGGCTCGATCGTGTGTCCCTGCACCTTACATGGATAATGTAATAGCCCGGTTTATACCTTAGTCGGAAAGTGGTTTCGGAACCACAAATCTGAGTTTGAAAAATATTTTGATATTATTTTCTATGCCTGTGATATATGAATTTACATCTGTGAACTTTCTACGAATTAATTTGACTGTTTTTGTGCTTAATTGTGGAAATGATGAGATTGAATAAAAGATGAAATATGCATGACAAAATAGAATGTGTGCAATTGGAATGGCTTTTAATGATTGTGGCCTTATGTAGCAATTAAATCATTTGAAGTTTAGGTGGTCAAAAATGACCTTAAAGAATAGGTTCTATAATGGTTTATAAAAAGGGCAAAATTGTCTTTTAGACCATTTGTTTAATAAAACAAAACAAAGGCATAAAATGATGGGATTTTCATCCACCATTGCCGTGTATACCAAAGAAAAACAAGAAAGAAATAGCAAACTAGGTTTCGGCTAGCATTTTTGGATGATTAAGGTATGTACTTTGGTCCGTTTTTGATAATTTCTACGTTTCTGTGATCGTTGCTTCGTGTTCTTCAAAACCCATGTCTTAATTTCTATTTTTGGTGAAGTCTGTGAATAGTGCCATTGATGATTCTTGAATCTTTGTGATAGATTTGAGTGTATAAAGATGAGTAAATGTTGATTTAACATGTTTTACCATGAGATTTTGATGAATTTGAGCTATATGAGCTAATTTAGGAAAAATGTGATTGTGGGAGGATTAATTTGTGAATAAAATGTGTTATATGGGCTTATATAAGGGCTATGAAGATTTGGCTAGGTCAATTTGAAATGAAATTGTGTATATTTGATGTTTTGTGAATTAGGGATCAAAGTGTTAAAATGTGTAAATGTGAGGGCTAAAATGCAAATTGCCCCAATTGTGTGTTTATGGACCGAATTGAATGAAATGAATAATTGAATAGTTGAATTTAAATTGATTTAGATCAAGAACAAAGAAAAATGGACTTAGATCGAGGGAAGTCCAAAATTGTCGAATAGTCGATTCACATCCGTTAACTCCATACAAGGTAAGTCAATATACAAATATGTGTTATATTAACTGTCTGATAATATTACTTGAATTATAAACTGCGTTGGATGGCCTTGAGAGCCTGATTAAGAAATTAAGAGTCGTATCTGGCTGAGCAATGTAAAAACGATATCATGTAAAACCTCGTCCAGGACAAGGCATTGATTTGAGATATTGTGTAAGACCGTGTCTGGGACACTGGCATCACTTATTTTTCGTGTAAGACCCTGTCTGGGACAGTGGCATCGACATTGAATAACATGTAAGACCACGTCTGGGACGTTGGCATTGTATAAGGCCTATCTGAACTCTGGGTGTTTCTGAACGATTGACGAGAAAGTTGGTTAAATGAATAAATGCTTACCTTATGTGTCTGATTCATGTACGTTTATATCGTACTAGAATTCTGAGAATTGATATCTATGTTATGTGGTCTGTCATATGAGAAATATGTGCTGAAATGTGAGAATGAAGTATAATATATGTACGAAAAATGGATGATGGTTTGTCTCATGAACTAGCTTGGAAATGTCTAGGTTTATTTACTTATGTTTGGTACATTATGTGACTTAATAGTTGAATTATTGTATTTGACTTACTAAGCTCTTTGTAGCTTACTCTGTTGGTGTTTTCAACTGTTTTACAGATATCGTAGCTACGAAGGCTCGGGATAAGTCAAGGATCGTCACACACTATCGAACTTGTTTTTGGTACTTTTGAAATTGTAAATATTTGAATTGTGGCATGTATAGGCTAGAAGGTCTTTTGTTAAGCTTTGATATGTGTAAATGATATGTCATAAGAGATGCCTAACAAAAGATGCCCCTTGTGGTTAGTTATAAACTTGATTGAAATGGTCATTTTGTAATGTAGAATGGAGTCATTTTGGTATGAGATTTGGAAGTATTTTGTTATGCTAGTATGCTTGTGAAGGATGTTGATGAATTGGTCACCCTATGGTATAAAATTTATGTTTGTTTAGTTGACATTGTGGTCCATTTATGTTATGTTTATGCTTGTAGGATTTGAACCATTTTGGGTGGCAAGAATGGCTTAAACCAAGCCTACATTGTGCCACACGGTCTGGGCACATGGGCATGTGACTTAGCCGTGTAAACCCTCCACCTAAAATATTTTTGATAGTTTGCACACGGCCAAGACACACGGGCGTGTCTGGTAGCTGTGTGGAAATTGACAGTGTTGGCCACGGGGTGGACCCACGGGCGTGTCTAGTGACTGTGTGGGGTTGGACAGTTTCAACCATGGGCTAAGTATTTTGGGAGTGTCTAGCAGGTACGACCGTGTGAGGTGCACGGTCAAGCTGCACGGGTGTATGCCCTGTTCAAAAATGAAAAATTTTTTGAGTTTCGTTTAACCTCTGCATATGATTGGTTTAGTCTCGAACCCTTCCTAATGCATGTTCGAGGTCTGGTAAGCTTTATAAGGGACTTAAATTCTGAATTCTATTATAATGATTGTAAATTTTCTGTTTCGATGTGATTTCTGATTTTCTGGTAATGCCCCGTCCTATTTCGGTGACGGTTACGGGATAGGGGTGTTACAGATAACATTAAATGCCATTAGGATCTCCCACGGGCATGAGACACGGTCGTGTGTCTCAACCGTGTAGAGGATACGGCCAGTACACGGGCATGTGCTACGGTCATTTGAATGATGACGTTAGAAATAGAATGTCCAGGTTGTTGTACACGAGCCACGACACGGGCGTGTCATGGCCGTGTGTAGGACATGGGTTGGGCACATAGCATGTGCCAGGCAGTGTGAAAACCTCTGTAGGTTGATTTTGGAAATAAATCTGCACGGGTGAGGGGCACGGGCCTGTCCCTCGATAATGTAGGCCGTGTGAGGTACACGGGCTATCAGCACGGCTATGTTTAGAGACCACACGGGTGTGCAGCCCTTCCCACACAGGCGTGTGCCCTGTTTTTACTAGTTTTTGAAGAAATTTTCTCAAGTGCACGACATGGTCCCGAATCATTTTCGTCCATAAATTAGGACTCGTAGGCCCATAAGAAGGCTCATAGGACAATGTTTGAAAAGTTTTAATTAGGATACATTTTCATAAGTTTAAGTCAAAAGTTTACGTGAATTTTTAGTACAGTAACGCCTCATATTCTACTCCGGCACCGGTTATGGGTAAGGGGTGTTACAGGTTTCATCCTCTGACGCAATGGCTAAACATGGTGGAACAATCTTACCAGGACAAGTCAAAGTGCCATATGGTAATTGTCTTTTATAAGCCTCAATATTTCATGCAATGTGGCAAATCTATTCAATTAGGATTCTTTTCCACTGCATGGATTCACAGGGATTATTACATAACATTTAGAATTCTGATATTCGTTATCGAGAAATTAAAAAATTCCTTTGTCAGCTAAACAAGGTAATACCATTTGAAATATGTCCTCCTCCAGAAGTTACTGCTCCATGGGATATTTGGCAGTTCAGTATCATCCTTATCATAAAGAGATCTTAAAAGCTATTCAAGAATATTATGAAAATATTTCGGACCCATTAGAATGGTCTCAAGACTATCCCTGGTATTACAGCTAAATCAATCTGAACAAGATAAGAATTCAAGATGAACAGGAAGATAAGCTTGAAGAAGGAAAATCTGAAAAATGAGACAATTACAGTGAAAGTTCTATAGACAGTGCACAACTCCCTCATTCCAATGTTAATAGCTAAAAGAGAATCTTTCACTTTTAGCTTTTGCTTTTACTTTTACTTTTATGTTTGCTTTGAAGTCACGAGATATATTAGTCTAAAAGTACTATTAGGGTTGTCCACTATTTTGTCTTATTAGGAAAGACTACTATTTTGGATTTGTAAGCTATGAATTATTAGGAGTTTGTCTGGAATATTTACTATTCCTTGTGTCAGGAATATTTATTATTCCTTGCTTCTGTAATTATTTTGTTGTATTCCGTCTCCTTCACCTATAAAAGGAGATGTTTTCTATCTTGTAAAAGCATCAAGGTTCCTACCTAATAAAATATCAATGTGCTTTTATCTATAGCTTTCTAAATTCTCTCGTTGTCTCTTTAGATTTTTTTCTGGAAAAGGTTTAACTTGTGAGTTAAAAAGAGTTAAATAGAGTATGCTCTGTGCTTGCCATATTTATATGGATCCTGCATAACAGAAATATTAAAACTCTGATCAGAGATATCAATATTATTGAGGATTGTGGAGGTGTCAAGAATTAAGTGCTTGTAGCTAAAAGACAGTGCCTGTTTGAATGATCAAAAGGAATGGTCTATGTGTTTGGCATAGCATACCTGCTACAAGTTCTTCTTTCTTGAATCCTATCCAATATCCTCACCATTATTTGGTATCAGAGCCAGGTTCAACTCGCTTAAAACTTGTAAGTTTTCCCTCCACCAGAAAATCTAAAGAGAGAATATCTTTCATTATGTCTAATAATCAGCTCACAAGATCCTCTACTTCTTCAACTTTTATTTCAGTACCTAGTTTTCCTTTTAGATCTCATTCTACAAAGAAAATCGCTTCTTTATATGAAATAGACTATCTTAGTAAAGAAAATAAAATTCAACCTACAGATCTTCCTACAGTAAATCCTTACTCTACCTATAAAAATACCCCTTTCTCTCCCATCAGGTCCATAAAAACCCTTATACATAATACTCCTAAGCATGCCAAGGAGTTTATTCAAGTCTCACGGTTTAATAGCCATCCTATTTCTGCTTCTTCTGAAGAGCAGTTTTTACACTTGAAATCCCACCTAAATTTCCCAGAGAATGGCAGGAGCAGGTTACTCTCATATTCATTTTGGAGCAATTTATCTTGCCTTAAATTACCATGTTGTAGAAGGAAAACCTATTGTCGCAAGAATCACCTTATTGGATTCTAGATATTTGGATTACCAACATGCTTGTATTGCTACTATTAAGGCTATTATTACAACCAACGAAAGATGGGTATCCCAAAGTAGTTCTTACTTTTTATAAATTAAAGACACTGTTGTCGTTAACGTTTATTATTCTAAAGGATTAAATTTTTCTAATTTTGATTAATATGTAAAATATATTTTTTGAACTGATATCAAACACAAAATTACATATTAATCATCATCAAATAGATTATTTAAAGTTCACAAATAAATTTTCTAAATTTCCCAAATATAATTAATAAAAATTCCAATACCATTTTCCAATGAAAATGTGTTTGAGGACCAAATTGATAAAATTTGTAAATTTAGAGGATTACTTTTGTTTAATTATTTAGAATTAGAATAAAATTAATAGAATTCATAAGTATTAAAGACTAA
The DNA here is from genome assembly GCA_020496765.1 of Gossypium stocksii. NCBI lineage: Eukaryota > Viridiplantae > Streptophyta > Magnoliopsida > Malvales > Malvaceae > Gossypium > Gossypium stocksii. The sequence continues at coordinate 16,921,649 of CM035631.1, read as the reverse complement.
ATGTATTATCATACAAATTCTAAAAGATCAAGATCATTTTTATTAACCATTTAATGGAGAGTGAATAAAATTAAACCAATTATAAACATTAATGACCAAATAGAATAGTTTTATAATTTATTGATCAAAACAAAACGCAGTACTTAATATTAAGAGGAATATTAATTCTATATGAATTTGAGCAAAGGTAATTGAATTTATGGTTGAGTGATAGAATTAATCTTGTTTTTATTAAAATAAAAAGAGTTTTATTTTTAAAAAGGTTAATATATATGGATATAACTAAACTTGATAATTTAAACTTACTTTGTACTTAAATTGTTTTGGATCTAATTGGTATCCAGAGTTAACGACCATAAGCTAAAGTGATACATTTTTAGATACTTAAATGATGCCATTAGTTTTTATCAGTTTGACTAATAATTGTGCACCACATGTCCAATTTTATTAAGTCATTTAAAATAATCATTATATTTTTAAGAATTTAAATAAAATAATTTAAAAATAAATAATTTTGACTTTCCCATTTTAACAATGATGAGACGCTTGGGGAATTAGAATTTTAAAAAAATCATATAATTAATTAAAATTTTTACCAAAAAAACCATTCCTTCACCCATTTACAAAAGAGGACAGATGATGGTTACAGAATGAAACTAGTAGTAAAGGAAAGATTTTACAAAGGAGAGAAAGAAAAAAGTTTGAAAAGTAACTTGAAGGAGAACTTGAATCGAGTTTTGTTTTTGCAAAACTTGAATTCTAAACTTGAATGCCCCTTTTTAGGCTTCTTTCACCTCTTTTGATAGGAGATATTAAGAACTTTGTTTAATTGAATCTGAATCCTGCACAATTTCTTGATAAAGATGATATCTCATCTTTAATTGACGACATTTTTGTTCGATTGTGGTTGCTTCCACGTTGCTTCCTTTTTTATCTAGATGCAGTTGTGGTTGCTTCTACGTAGCTTCCTTTTTTGTCTTTTTCTTGGTTGGTTTTTTTCCACGTAGCTTCCTCTGTTTTTTATGCTATCTTTCTTGGATATTTTCTAAATTCTTTCCTCAATTTCATCTAAATTTAATGAATCAATTGACAATCTTGGTGAGTTCCAACTTTTCCATGTATTATTTATGTCTTCAATTATATGGGAAGGAAAATCACCAATCTCCGTTTCAGTTATCTTTTTTAGCAGTTGACGAATTCTTCATTTATACCACCTTGGTGATATCTAGCATCATATGCCAATATTCTTCGTCCATCAGTCCAAAAGCTATAAGAATCTTGTTGAAGTAGAAATTGGACTTTGGCTATTAGATCTATTCCTACTTAGATTTGATAATAACCAAGATTATTATAGCACTTGTCAATATATTTTGTCAAGTGTTCTTTCTCTTCTTGTAACGCCCCAAAAATCCCTTAAATATTTATTTTCGTATGTTTATGACATATATATGTATGCTTCAGTGGTTAAGTGTTCTGGGAAGTGTTAGAGAGGTCCCAAGTTCAAGCCTTAGCTTGGGAAAATTTTTGTTTTTAAATGAATAAACCCCTATCTCTAATCAGTAGGCTTATAAATAAATGTTGGTAAAATATGTTAGAATGGGCTTGCTAGTTTGGTGGTTAAGTGAAGTGTTAAGTGTTTGGAGGTTTGGGGTTCGAATCTCTGCGTGATCAAGGGGATTTATTTTTATTACTTGTGCCATGTAGGTGTTTGTGTGTTAGTAAAATTCTGATGCTAGTGAACGGTTATAAGACTGAGGGAGTGATATTAGGAGAAAAATGTAGGATTGAGGGAATATCCGATTTTGATTAATTCTTTTCCCAAATTTTGGTTTTTTTTTCTTCTTTCTTTTGCCAAGAATCCTTTGTCAAATTTTATTCTTTTCCCCTCTCCACTCTGCTACCGTTTTCTTCCTTAAACCTTTCTGTTGCTGCCGAATTTGCAATTGGTTTTTGCCTCCCCTTTACTGAAAAGTCTTGAACTTTCTTTTCACCTTTGTCCCCTAGTCGAATCATATTTGTTTTCTTCCTAATTTCAGCTTTTGCTTTTGACTCTCTCAACCTTCTGTCGATTTTCTTTGTTCTTTGGTGTCGATTATTACTATTCAATTTTTTGATTGATTTCTTTTCCCTTTCGATTTTGTCCCTTCTTAATGCAAACGTCCCCTTCTCCTTACCGAGTTTCTGTAACACCCCAAATTTTGGGCCTAGAAGTATTAGGCCTTGGTTAAGTTTTGGATCCTAACTTAGTATTTTTAGGAGTTTAATTTTGGCCTTCTAGAAGGTTGGAAGTGGCATGAAGATAGACTCTAAGGAGAGTGATCAGAAGAGAAAATATAAGAAGAGGTTAGGAGAGCTTATTGTGGAGAAAAATTAGGAGATGAGATGTGGATGAAGTGAAGCCAATTAGGACTTTAGGGGTTCGGCTTTGGGTATTTATAGGGGGTGCCGAATTCATTCTATTGCCAACCTCTCTTCTCCCTTTTCATTCTTTTACCAAATTCTATTAAGTTTCTTTGTTTCTCAAAAAGCCGAATATCATCATTGATTTGTTAAAAGCTGAATACTCATATCTCCCTTGCCAATTTCTTTTCCTTCATCATTATTCGACTTTGATTACCATCCTTAAGTTAGTGTTGAAAAGCTGATTGCATATTCAGTAGATATTTAGGCTGCAAGATTGAAGGCAAGTTTCGGTAAGTGTCTCATTCTCAATTTCAGTTTCTTAGGGGGGTGGCCGAATATATGTGTAGCTATAAGGGTGACTCGTGTGGAAGACGAGTCACCTGATATTGATAAAATATGTGTGTTGATGCAGATCTAAGAATATTCGAGACTATTCGCTAAGGAAATGCTTGAAAAGTCGAAGGTTCACGGTAAGGCTACGGTAAGGCTTCAGGATTTGATAAAGTTTTAGTAAGGTTTGGAGTTGAATTGGAAGTGGTTTTGATTGTAGGTCAAGACTGAGGATAGTGTAGGTGCGAGTCGTCAATCAGGTGTGTACATACATTACACACACGTTAAAATGAAAAAAGTCGAAAATCCCAAAATTCCGAATGGGCCTACCGAATTTGTGGGCCCAAATTGGAAAAATTGTGATATGAGATATTGTGTTGAATTGACATGTATGATTGAATTATGAACGGGCCTAATGGGTTACATAAGTATGCTTGAGCTTAATGGGCTTTATAAGCATGATTGGGTTTAATGGGCTTTATAAGCATGTTTGGACTTTGTGGGGTTGTAGGAATGCATGCTAGGGTTTAGTAGACCTTAGGCCTAGTTAAATGGACTCTCAAATTTTCATAAAACTTAACTAAGTAATAAACATGTCTGTGAACAAGTCAATAGACTAAGGTGTGGCAACTGACATATGCATGTCTAGGATTGGATCATGGAAGAGCCTGGTACTTAAGCGGTCCAAGTGACCCACCTCCTCTTCTCTTGAATCCTACCTGGTGCATAGTGTCCGTTCATCTTAGTTGCGAGGACGTGTTGATGGGCCAAAATCCATAATTAAAATATGTATCATTAGGAAATACAAAAATACCCTTCTAGGATAAAATTACAAAAATACCTTTCTAAGGTAGAATTACCAATATGCCCTGTAAGGTAGAGCTACTAAAACACCCTCGTAGGGTGGGAATACCAAAATACCCCTGGAGGGTAGGTTTACGAAAATACCTCTGGGTAGTGAAATGACCAAAATACCCCTAAGTGCTTAATATGTGAAAATATGTGAAAATGTGTGAAAATGTGTATGTTGCATTCATGAATTGTATGTTGCACCTGGATGGGTTTGATGATACGGAGGAAGTGTGTTGAGGATTGTATAGTTGCTTGACGACCGTGGATCCACCGTAGGCTTTCAAACCACCGAGTAGCTTTGCTACACCACACATATATAACAGCCTTACTGCAACGTTAGTAGTGCCGCAACCGGTGCTACCTTTGGAGTGTAGAGGATGGGTGGGTTGATGTAGACATCCCCACAGGAGTGTAGGGTTGGTACGAGTGGAGTGCAGGGTTGAATTTGGGATAGGGACATTTGCATTCATGAAATTCTGATATGATATGAGGTCATTGTGGGCTAAGGCCCAGACCACTGATATTGTTAGGGCTTAGGCCCAATGTGATATGTGTATATTAAATTGATTTGATTGCCAAGGGTTGTACACACTGAGTTTCGAAACTCACACCCTTATTATTAATATTTTAGGTGATCCACAGTAGACGGCTCGTCGCGAGAGAGGACTCAGAGATAGCCACACTACGAGTTACTTAGGGATTTTCAATATAGATTTATTAAGTGTTTTATGATAATTACTTTTAAATCTCCACTGTGACGTAATAAGGCTATGTATCTTCGATTTCATTATTTACTTGGGATTTTATTTAGTTACTGCTATATTTAATAAACATTTTTTTTCTAATTATTCATTTAATTTAATTCTTCGAATTTTTAACTAAGTAAATTCTTATCAAGCATATTTCGTTTTGATCTAAGTTTTTAACTAAACCATTTTTTTGAAATCAACCCTTCAATGTGACATTGCCAGATTCGGGCCTAACTTCTAAGCTGGGTTTGGGGTGTTACATTTAGTGGTATCAGAGCCCAGTTGCAAAGCTCGAGCTGTGAAATGGGCCTTAGATTTTGGGTTTTTAAACAAGCAGACTAAAAAGTTTTTGCAGGAGTCCTCGACGTCGAGCCAAGTAAGTTTTCTGTTATTACACTTGATTAAATTTCTGAGCTACATTTAGATATTGGGCTACTGTAGACAATAGGTTCTTAGAGACTTAAGCCCATAGGAAACTTGAGCCTGTAGTGGAATCGCATCGGTAAAATGACTTTTAAATCACTAATTGCATAAGACATGAGCCTTAAACAGTGGAATTACGAACTAATTTCATAAAATTCGTTAATCCAGAAATACGTACGCAGCGATGAGCACTAAAAGAGGTGCAAGAGGCCGCGGCAGAGACCGTGGAAGTGTTAGGTGGATGTCTTGGATGTGTATTAAAATTATTTAGATCAGAGTGCGTAGCGGTAGCGTAGTGGATATACGACCACCGTGTTATTTAAAAATTTCAAGGACGAAATTTTTTTAAGAGTGGTAAATTGTAACACCCCGAATTTTGAGCCTAGAAGTATTGGGAATTGGTTAAGTTTTGGATCCTAACTTAGTATTTTTAGGAGTTTAATTTTGGCCTTCTAGAATGTTGGAAATGGCATGAAGATAGACTCTAAAAAGAGTGATCAGAAGAGAAAATATAGGAAGAGGTTAGGAGAGCTTATTGTGGAAAAAAATTAGGAGATGAGATGTGGATGAAGTGGAGCCAATTGGGACTTTAGGGGTTCGACTTTGGATATTTATAGGGGGTGCCGAATTTATTCTATTGCCAACCTCTCTTCTCCCTTTTCATTCTTTTACCAAATTCTATTAAGTTTCTTTGTTTCTCAAAAAGCCGAATATCATCATTGATTTCTTGAAAGTCGAATACTCATATCTCCCTTGCCAATTTCTTTTCCTTCATCACTATTCGGCTTTGATTACCATCCTTAAGTTAGTGTTGAAAAGCCGATTGCAGATTCAATAGATATTTAGGCCGCAAGATTGAAGGCGAGTTTCGGAAAGTGTCTCATTCTCAACTTCAGTTTCTTAGGGGGTGGCCGAATATATGTGTAGTTATAAGGGTGACTCGTGTGGAAGACGAGTCACCCGATGTTGATAAAATATGTGTGTTGATGCAAATCTAGGAATATTTGAGACTATTCGTTAAGGAAAGGCTAGAAAAGCCGAAGGTTCACAGTAAGGCTACGGTAAGGCTTCAGGATTTGATAAAGTTTTAGTAAGGTTTGGAGTTAATTTGGAAGTGGTTTTGATTGTAAGTCAAGACTGAGGATAGTGTAGGTGCGAGTCGTCAATCAGGTGTGTACATACACTACACACACGTTAAAACTGCAAAAGCCGAAAATCCCAAAATTCCGAATGGGCCTACCGAATTTGTGGGCCCAAATTGGCAAAATTGTGATATGAGATATTGTGTTGAATTGACATGTATGATTGAATTATGAACGGGCCTAATGGGTTACATAAGTATGTTTAAGCTTAATGGGCTTTATAAGCATGATTGGGTTTAATAGGCTTTATAAGCATGTTTGGACTTTGTGGGGTTGTAGGAATGCATGCTAGGGTTTAATGGACCTTAGGCCTAGTTAAATAGACTCTCAAATTTTCATAAAACTTAACTAAGTAATAAACATGTCTGTGAACAAGTCAATAGACTAAGGTGTGGCAACTGACATATGCATGTCAAGGATTGGATCATGGAAGAGCCTGGTACTTAAGCGGTCCAAGTGACCCACCTCCTCTTATCTTGAATCTACCTGGTGCAGAGTGTCTCTTCATCTTAGCTGCGAGGACCTGTTGATGGGCCAAAATCCATAATTAAAATATGTATCATTAGGAAATACGAAAATATCTTTCTAGGATAAAATTATAAAAATACCCTTCTAAGGTAGAATTACGAATATGCCCTGTAAGGTAGAGCTACTAAAACACCCTCGTAGGGTGGGAATACTAAAATACCCCTGGAGGGTAGGTTTACGAAAATACCCCTGGGTAGTGAAATGACCAAAATACCCCTAAGTGCTTAATATGTGAAAATATGTGAAAATGTGTATGTTGCATTCATGAATTGTATGTTGCACTTGGGTGGGTTTGATGATACGGAGGAAGTGTTTTAAGGATCGCATAGTCGCTTGACGACCGTGGATCCACCGTAGGCTTTCAAGCCACCAAGTAGCTTTACTACACCACACATATATAGCAGCCTTGCTGCAACGTGAGTAGTGCCGCAACCGGTGCTACCTTTGGAGTGTAGAAGATGGGTGGGTTGATGTAGACATCCCCATAGGAGTGTAGGGTTGGTATGAGTGGAGTGCAGGGTAAGATTTGGGGTGGGAACATTTGCATTCATGAAATTCTGATATGATATGAGGTCATTGTGGGCTAAGGCCCAGACCACGATATTGTTAGAGCTTAAGCCCAATGTGATATGTGTATATTAAATTGATTTGATTGCCAAGGGTCGTACACACTGAGTTTCGAAACTCACACCCTTATTATTAATATTTCAAGTGATCCACAGTAGACGGCTCGACGCGGGAGAGGACTCGGAGATAGCCACACTATGAGTTGCTTAGGGATTTTCAATATATATTTATTAAGTGTTTTATGATAATTACTTTTAAATCTCCACTGTGATGTAATAAGGCTATGTATCTTCGATTTCATTATTTACTTGAGATTTTATTTAGTTACTGCTATATTTAATAAACATGTTTTTTCTAATTATTTATTTAATTTAATTCTTCGTATTTTTAACTAAGTAAATTCCTATCAAGCATATTTCGTTTCGAACTAAGTTTTTAACTAAACCATTTTTTTGAAAGCAACCCTTCAATGTGACATCGCCAAATTCGGGCCTAACTTCTAGGTCGGGTTTGAGGTGTTACAGTTTCCCTCCTTTTTCTACCTTCATTGAGCCTACTCTTTTCTTTAGTACTCTCTGCCGATTTAGTGTTCCATTTCTATACTAAGGTTTTGCGCTTTCGGTAAGTTGGTATTCGTTTTGGCTTAAACTTTCTTGTAGATAATTGTTAATAGGGTTTTGACTGGATTGCAGATAGTAACCCAGTAGCTAGTAATCATCTTTTTCCAACGGTTTAAGTGCGTAGGGTTTTGATTGTTCAAACAAGGTAAGTGGTTGTCAATCAAGTGCATAAGTGTTTTGAATAGGATTCTATTATGGCCCATTTTTGCCCGGGCTTTAAACCAAAGAATGAAACAAAATAAAACCCAAAATGAAATGTCCAGTTCAAATACAAAGGCCCAAGACTGTTTACAGACCCAAACATTAAACCAAATACAAGCCCAAATTTCTAGCCTAAAAACAAGAACAAAGTAGGCCCAAATGGCTCAAAATGTTAACCAAATAAAAAACCCTAGGCACCGCAGCCTCCATGTACCCAGCATACACCACGCCACCATCAATGTGAGTCCCGCCTTTATCAACACCGTTCACACCTACAAAAAAGGCAATTAACAGTGAATAATTAGCACCAAAAATTAGAATCTTCTATTTATGTTTTTTGGATTTATTCCGGCTATAAAAAACTAGAGGTACCCAGTGTAAAAAGGAGGATTTTTTGAATACACAATAAAAAAACAGAGGTATGTTTCGTATATCTAACATACATGCATTCATACATCACGAAAAAGGTGGTTTTTAAAATTTTTTTACCTTTCTGTCGATTAAAAAAAGAAACGGAGGGCTCTTTTGCATTTTGAGGGCTCCTTCGAGAAAATTTAAGCCTAGATTTGGGATTAGGTGAGTTAAACCGACTGAAATAGCCCTTGTTTTGGAGCTCTGACCATCGTATACAGTGGCAGAGGGCGGCCCGATGAACAGAGTTCGGCCAAACTCAGGCGAAGGCTCCGAGGGCCTTTGGAGATTTTTTTTCTTCTTTTCTATTTTTTTAGATGAATGTTAAAATGATTTTTAATTTTTTTTAGTATTTATAGGCCTTCCATACGATGTCGTTTTGGGGAAGGCTACTGATGCCCAAAACGACGTCATTTCAAGGCCAAGATCCGTGCATTGACCCGACCGGGGGAGGATCCGTATGTTTTTTCTTTTAAGGGATATTTTCTGTAACGCCCCAAACCTGACCCAGATGTTATGGTCGAATCTGGCATGTCACATTGAAGTGTTTTTTGAAAACCGTGTTTTCATTGAAAACCCTTCTTGTTTAAAAATTTGTGTAAAACCTCAGTTTGCATTTGATCAATTCCAAACGTGGTTTATTTAAAAGATTATTCCCTTTTTAAGACATTATTACCTATAAAATCTTAATCATTGCGGAAGCTTAATTTAAATCAGCTGTTGTTTTGGAAAAACTCGTTTCCACCTCTAGCAATTATAAAGCCACAAGTAAAATCCCAAATTTATAATCCAGAAATTATAAAAGGCTTTATTAGAAACCAAACCCAAAATAAAGTACTTAAGAGTAAACAATCCAAAATAGAAATCATAAGTAGTGTGTAGCCGTCTTCGAGTCCCTCACAGCTTCGATCCGTCTAAAGCTGGGAATTACCTAAAAGGTTAATAAACGGGGTGAGTTTGTGAAAACTCAGTGCGTAATCCCCTTATTAGAGTAACAGTTAGTAAACAGAAATAGAAATAGAATCAATCTGGGCTAGAGCCCTTTAACAGAATCAGGTGGGCCTAAGCCCTATTCAATATTGGTGGCCTTTGAGCCTTAGCCCATAATGGCCTCAGTTGGGCCTGAGCCCAATACAATAATAGCACAAAATTAGAGCAATCAGATGTGCAAAGATCTTACCCATCCATCCGATACACAACATCTCCGTCTAACCGAAACACTCCATGTGGGGATAACTATGTCAACCCACCCATCCGATACACTCTAAGGGTAGCGTCGGTTGCAACACTACTTATCGTTGCAGCAGAGCTGCTCGTGGCTTAAAAGCCTTCATTGGATCCACAGTCGTCAAGCGACCGTGCGACCCTCATATACACTTCCTCCAATCATAACCCAACCCATATGCAACATATAATCTCATGAATGCATCATAATACACATATGACATACAAATCGTACATATATCATACAGGGGCATTTTAATCATTTGCCCTTAGGCATATCGGTCATCATCTCATCATGGGCACAGGTACACATTCTAGCCCATTAACAATTTCATATTTATCCGGAGTATTTAAGTTACTATTATGAAAGTTACAAATTTACTGGGCCTTAGAGCCCATTACATAGCCCAAAGTGGGCTCATACATTAATATGTATATCACATAGCATGCTTATGAAAGACAGTCACATTCATAGCTTAAAACAGTTTCAAAACAGTTACCACCCTCGAGGGCATAATCATAATTCTAACCTACAGGGGTATTTCGGTAATTCTACCCTACAGGGGTATTTCAATAATTCTACCCTACAAAGGTATTTCAGTAATTTTGCAATCTGGGGGTATTTCGATAATTTTACGAATTAGGGGTGTTTTAGTAATTTTGCAATTTGAGGGTATTTTAGTAATTTCACAAATTAGGGGTATCTCTATAATTTTACAATTCAAGGGTATTTTGGTAATTTCACAAATTAGGGGTATTTCGATAATTTTGCAAGCTCGGGGTAAAATGGTAATTTTACAAATCAGGGTATCTCAGTAATTTTACAATTCAAGGGTACTTTGGTAATTTTGTAAAGCGGGGGTATTTCTGTAATTTTGTAAACTAGGGGTATTTTGGTAATTTTACAGATTGAAGGTATTTCGGTAATTTTGCAAATCAGGGGGTATTTTGGTAATTTCTTAATACTATGGGTCTAATTACGCATCTTGGCCCGTCAACAAGTCCTCGTTGGCTAAAGTGAACAGATACTATGCACCAGGTAGGATTCTAGAGAAAAGGAGGTGAGTCATTAAGACCGCTTAAGTACCAAGCTCTCCCTAGATCCAATCCTAGACATGCATATACCCATTGCCACACTTGAACCCTATGACTTGTCCACAATCACACTTAATTGATTAATTAAGTTTTATGTCTGCTTAAACAATTATTAGATACTAGCCCAAAAGTCCACTACAAAACCCTAACGAGTCCACATACATTCATATAGCCCATTAGGCCCATTCACATTTATACGGCCCTTTAGGCCCAAATCTATTCCAAGCCATACAACCCACTTAATCAGTTCGTCATTTATTACCAATCTACTAATTTTTACTTATCTGGGCCCATGGGCCCGTTGGGCCCGTTTGGCCCATTCTGACCTATCAGACAAGGGTTAGAAGTACACACCTGATAGGAATCTGAAGTTTATCCGCGCTCCAAACACTGCTATGCCCAGAAGCCTATAGTAATCGCACCCTTGACTCCCTTACTTCCTTTATGGCGTCACTTCCTTGTCCCCTAAGTGGCGCCACTTTGCCACTACACCACACTCCTTTTTGTGTCTTAGTTTACCCTGATTTATTTAAGAGTCATACCACTTGAGATTAGGGTTCCACTAAGGCTAAAAATCAAAATTTTTCCTATGGCCTAACTTGAACCCGGGACTTCTTAGTACCCCCAAACACTCCAAAATCACACATTTGAATTATTTAAGCCGCCTTTTAACCGGTCCAAAACTCAAGGCCCAATACCTCTAGGCCCAAAATTCGGGGCGTTACATTTTCTTTATAGGTCCTTCCGCATTATTATTTCTATGCAATTTCATCCAATTTCTATTTTTCTTTTGTTTTTTAATCTGGACCTGAAGTTTTGCTTTTGTTTTGATCTGGTCCTTGGGCCATTTAAATGCGGATATTGGAGCGGTTCGTTTTGGAGATAGGGCATAATTGCCTAGTTGGTCCCTACGATGTGGCGCGCATTTTGATTTGGTCCTTTTGCACCTATTTCTTGTTTTTCTACACTGAATTTTATTTTTGTTCTGATTTGGTCCCTGGTTATTTGGATTTCAACCTTTTTTTAATTTATTACTTATTTATTTTAATATTTTAAACAATATTTATTTTAAACCATTTTGTTCTTTTCTATTGTTTATATTAAGTGGTTTTTATTACATATTATTTTATTTATTATATATTATCGATTATGTATAGTATTAGGTTTTAATCATTTTAAATTGTTAATTGAAAATTTGTTGTATACTCTATTTTTAAATTGTTTTATTATTTATCTAAAGTTTTCATATATATCATTTATTTTAAATATATGTTATTTATTTTATACTATTACATATATATATATATATATATATATGTATATATTGTCCATTTTAAAACTTGTCATATTATTCTTTTAAATTATTTTATTATTTATTTAAAATTTTCCATATTTTCTTATTTTATTTTCATATTCGATTTTTTTATATTTTTCTTTATTATGCTTTTTTTATTTATTTGTTCATTATTGTGAAATTTAGATTTTGTTATTATTATCACTGTTAGTTTTTTTGTTGTTACTATTATTATTATCATTATATTGTTCATGTTATTAGCTACTTTACATTATTATTCTTTCTTTTGATTGTCAATATTAGCGTTAAATGTTAATACGTTGTGTAATTATCATGATTTTTAGTGTATTTGTGTTTATTATTCATTAGCATGACAATTTTATTCAAATCATTGTTTTAAATAAAATACATTTCATTTAATTACCACACTTGTTATTGTTCAAAAATTTTCAAAACAAGGCAATATTTGGTATTTGGAAGCTTCGAAAAATTGTGCCCTAACTTACTGGGTTTCGATTTTTCTCATTGAGTCTAAACAACCGAATACCCTTTTGAAATTTAAAACACATGTATTTCCAAATAAAACTTATTCTCAAGAATTCAAGATGTTATATCCTAACTTACTGGATGTGACATATTTTTGTCTCGAGGTAAGAATTTCTAAAAACAAAGCAATATTTAGTATTTAAAAATTCGAGAAATCGTACCCTAACTTACTGAGCTTCGATTTTTCGTTTGACCCAAATAACCGAGTATCCCTTTTAAAATTAAAATGCATGAGATTTGAAAATCCAAAGACAATATTTCTCAAGGGTTTAAAATGTCATGTCCTAATGTATTGGATGTGACATTCTAAGCATTTTTTAAAAAATAATATTAATCAAAAGGATTGTACTTTAAAATCTTTTCAAATTTTCGACCTTAAAACATTAATTAATCAGCTAGGTACCAATTTTGGGCGTTACGAGGATGCTAATCCTTCCTTGTATGTAACTAACTCTCGAACCCATTTTCCTAAATTTCGTAGACCAAAATCAATGTTTTAGTAAATCAAAATGTTTATTAAAATGATCAATTGTCAGGTGACCCAATCACATCTCAAAAAAGATTGGTAGCGACTCCATTTTTATTTTCTCAAAGTCAACTCCCATATTTTCCCAAAATAAAAATAGTTTCGATAGCTTCGTTTTAAGTTCAATTGATATGTAGTTAATCAAGTGTTTATGGGTGAACATAGGTTCTAGAGTGCTCAAGGACTATGGGCGCATTTTGTGGCCTAAGATTAACTGGTTAAATTTTATTTTAGTAACTTATTTGTTATTTATTTATTTGTTTGTTTTAATTTTATTTTTGGGGATTTTATTTTTAACATTCTTCTGTCATTTTTGACGTTCCCTCTTCTCCTCTCCCTTTTCCCTTCCAAAATTTGTATTTACTGCTCTTCGAAATAATTCTCGGTGGATTGGATTTTTGCGCTCCTCCTTCAGCTTTTTTGTCGTCGTATAACAGGTGTGGGATTTGAACTGTAACTACATTGTTATTTTTTTAAAATTGCTTAATGGTTTTGCAAACTTTTGATTCGGGTTGTCCTGATTAATGGTTAAATTGGGGATTTTGAGTTGTTAGTCGATGGAAGTGATGAGAAATCACCACTTTCTGATATATGTTGATAGGGTGAAGGTTAGGACTATTACGGTGGCTTAAACAATATTTTTGGGCTGTTTCAGAAAGGTTTTGTGGCTGCCCTGAAGGCCACACGGGCGTGTGTCGAATGTGTAGATTTGGGAACTAAGGTTTTCGGTTGATTTTTGGGTGCCACATAGCCGTGTGGCCGATTTGGGGATTTTTTCGACTTCTACACGGCCGTGTCCCTGAGCACACGGGTGTGTGAGTTTGGGAATTAGGGATTTGGAGTCACACGGCCCGGCCACACGACCGTGTGATTAATTTGGAAAAGTAAGGCTTCCACACGGGCGTGTGTTTCGGGACACACGACCATGTGATTGATTTGGGGCCTAAGGATTCTACATGGGCGTGTGCATTGGGACATGTGGCCATACCTGGTAGCCACGCGGGCGTGTGAGACATTCACATGGCCGTGTCTGCCTTGTACCTTATTTTAGTGAAATTTGACAGTGAGTTACACAGCCTGTTCACACGGCCTTGTCCCTACACCACATGGACGTGTGCCTCTGTCACACGACCATGTGCTACCCTACACACGAGCGTTTGGACCCCCACACGGCCTAAATTGCTCCACACGGTCAGAGCACATGGGCATGTGGCCCTAACTCGCCAAATTCTGAATTTTAGGGTGATTTAAGTGCAATCGCAGTTCTATGTGTTCCAACCCTCGACTAAGCTTACTGAGGGTTGATATGACTCTACTCTAACTGAGGTTTGAGGATTACTTGTGTTTTGGTTGTATGGAATGTTAGGTACTGAATCTGAGTGTATAAGTGTGCACGTTTCTGTAACTGATTGACTAGTTGTATGTGATTGCTTCTGAGTGATTGTCTAGATTTGCAATCTGAATTGGTACATCTACATACATACATCTGCATATAAATCTTTTGGGCGGGATTTTAAAGAGAAGGAAGACTGATCTGATCTGGTAGTTCAACTGCATAGATGATCATCGTTACCGAGCAACCCGAGATGACATTATATAGATGGTATAGTGGTTTACCGTACTGCACTGTAACGCACGTACGTTAGCTACGCTACGTACTACTATCTAATCTGGTAGTTCATACTACATGTCTATACTGCGGTTTACCGCATTACATAATACAACTTATACGCTAGCCTTGCTGCGTGATATACGAGACTGGCAGTTTGACTGCATACTGTAGCCCTTAATACCCAGAGGGTCATGGGCTATCCCAATACCCAGAGGGTCGTGGACTTTACTGATATTGGTATAGCAGATTATCGCATTGCACAGTACCGCATGTACGTTAGCTACGTTACGTACGATTATCTGATCTGGCAGCTCAGCTGCAAATTTCTGTCGATGCCGCATACAGTACGACTTGTAAGTGTAGAGATGGGTAGGTTGATTAAATCCCCACAGTAAGTGCAGGATTGGATGGAGATGGTGTGTTGGCTGGATGGGTGGGTTCATATTTTGTAACTCATTTGCACCCATATGCATCTGATTGAATTTGTGTGGCTGAGTGTGATACTGTGACTGAATGTAATTGTATTGTTCGACTGAAAGGCACTTGTACCTAAGAGAAACTTGTAGGCTTGATTGCGACTATCCGACTAGATAGTTATTGCGATGGGCTAAGGCCCAAACTGATACTGATTCTGGAAAAGGGTTAGGCACAGTCTGTAACTGTTGAGAATTTTTGCTACTGTGTCTGATTGGGCCATATGACTGTAAAGTTACATATGGCGTATGTTTTTTTTTTTTGGGCGAGTCTGTTCAACTGTTATATGTCTATGAATGTTCTACACTGAACAACTTCTAGTTCCCGATTTCCGTTTCTATAGTTTAACTTGTTTGATCTCACACTGAGCTCAGGCAGCTCACCCCCTCTTCTGTTTCCTTTTCAGGTACAGTTTTGGATTCTGTAGTTGGGCTCAGTACGCGGAGGTCTCGGACAGGCTTATGGACAACAGTTGAGCAGTTTGTGTTTTCTAGTCTTTACATTTGGTTTTGAACTGTAAAGATTTATAATACTGTGGTACAATTACTATTTTAAACTTTGCTCGTACATTATGTTTTGTTACGTTTACAAACGGTATTTTTAAACGAATAAACATTTTGGTTTGTTTTGAGATAAATATTTTTAGAAATGGAATTTTGAACGACTGATTTTTGTTAAAATTTTCTTACAATCACTTTGGTGATCAATGTAGCATTCTGAATTCGGTCTAAACTCTTAGGTCGGGTTTAGGGTGTTACACTTAATAATATATCTCCATTCATTTATAGAAAACATAATAATTTAGGTATCACAAATCTTACATTATTTATATAGATTAGTATGTTTCTAGCTTTATATTGAATTATGATTTCGTTAGCATCTATTCCTATAGCTCTTATTGGATGCTTCATAGGTTTCCATTTTCCTAAAAGAATGACATTTTTCTGCAACTACTAGTTGTAACTCCAAATATCTAGTAAAGCATGTAAAGAATATGTGTTATATTCTCTAAATTCAAATGTAATTTCAATATATGTGTAATATTTCATGTATTGGAAATTTGAGAATGAAATAACATCACTTGTTCCAAGTTTCATTTGTTGGAGTATTATTGAAGTTTGTATTTCTTCTATTCTAGTGTTTCTAAAAGATACATAATTTCTCGATTTTGTAGGAAAGATAGGAATATGAACTGCTTTCAGTCTTATTGGTGTTGAAGATATAGAACTTCTACTTGGATCCCCCCATCTTCATCTATTTGAGTATTTGAGGGTAAAACCAGATTATCATTTATATTTATTATTGCCGTATTTTTAAAATATAATTTATCACAAGACGACACATTTTCTATTGTACTAATTGGTTTAGATGTGCTTGAACTATTAATTCTTTCTATCATCCAATCTCTTGGAATTGATAGATATCTTAGATGTAACAATTTTGGTTGTATTTCAATAGTGATTTTATTAGGTTCAAAAGTTCAATAATTTTATTATGAATTTTTTTTATTCCTACTTCTGCTGTATTGGTATATTCATTAATAGAAGTCCAATTGATTGCTAGATCTTTAGCTAAATCATTAATTTCAAAAAATTTTTTTGAATTCTAAGACATTCTTCTATTAAAGAATCTGTAATAGATATAAAGTAATTTGGTTTAACTTTAAATCCTACTACTCCTAAATGCAAATTTGATTGAATTCCTCTAATAAGTGCTTTTATTGAATTTTCAAATCTTTTATCTAATAATACCATTATTATTAGTATATCATGTCCTCTTCTAAATAATGCTCTTAAAGTTATCATTATAATTCCTAAATATATATATATATATATATCTAACTTGGGGATATTTCTTTTTAATCCTCTTAATTTTGTCTGTAGTAAATAGTGGGATTTTTGTTAATCCTCCTCTAGTGTCTTTGGCAACTATATTACCACTTATTTTTTTCTATATGTCTTTGACACCAAATTTTATATTTAGATATTTTATATATTTGCTCTTTAGAAATATGATTTTTATTAATCTTTTCCATCATTTCATTAGAAAAGTCTTTTTCTTCTCTGATTATATTTCCTAATTTTATATTTTGTTGTTCATTTTTAGGAATTTCTTCTAGCTAACTATTAGAACTACTTCCTATATTGAACATAAATATATATATTCTTCACTATATGTATTAGAATCTGTTTTTGATATTAATTCGTATAATATTTCCTTAAGATTCATTTCCTCTTCAGAACATATTTTTAAATTTTATTCTTCAAGTGTTTTAATCATTTACATTAATTTTTATTTTTTATAAGTTTTTCTTCTAATAAATATTTTCTTCTTATTATCACCTGAATTTTTTATCTCTATCTAATTAGCTTATATATCATACTTTTCTTTTATGTTTTTTTATAAGTATTAGGATGTACTAATTTACATCCAAATTCTCATTCATTTTCTAATTTTTTTTACAATGTTTATTACTTCATTTATACATAACTTGTTTAGAAGCCTTACTTTATAAGAAATAACTAGTTATTCTTTCTTTTGCAAAATTAATTCTATTTCCTATAGAATCCATAGTTTCTGAATTTACACAAGATATTTTGCTATGTTTTCTAAATGAGAATCGTATTTTTTATACAAATCTCATCCCATGGTGGTGGTAATTTATGGAAATATTGTTTTTTTCTCAAAATTCTATATGTTCATTTTTTTAGTTTTTGATATTCATGAAGAAATTTTTTAGAAAAATCTTCTAAATATCTAATGTCACATAATTTAATTTTTGACAACACATAATTAGATAGACTATCTTGATCTTTTTTTTTTTTTTATTAATATAGCCACAAAATTCTGTTTTTAGAATATGTATGTTAATCTTTTTAATACATCTTTGGGAGTTTGAATCTGGTTGATTAACTGCTTTTTTTGTTCTTTTCCTTTTTTTTATTCTTCCCATCTTCTTAGGAATCGTAACACATCTCCTTGAAATGTTCTAACAATATAATTTTAAAAATTTTCTTTTGACCAATTATTGTTGTTTACAACTATAATCATAGACTATGCCCAGTCATCTATGGTTTTTCATAGTCTACTATAGGAATATTTGTAAGATCTAAATATAGTCCTCATTGAGCAACATTTCTTTTATTTAGATAGTCTATCTTATGTGGGACAGGTTGGGTAGACAACTCTCCTAAATTTTCAGATTTTATTTCATTAGTAGCAATATTTTCGGTTTGATTGTCAAAAATTCTAGTTGTATTTTCAACTTGTTCATACTTTTTATTAAATGATGTTAAATAACCATCTTTTAGAAGATCCGTGTCGAAACCATTTTTATTTTGAAAAACAGGAGTTGACATAAAAACAAAAAATGGAGTCGCCACCAATCTTTTTTGTTTAGGTGTGATCGGATCACCTTTGTTTTACTAAAACAATGATTTTTGTCTACGAAATTCGAGAAAACCGATTCAGGATTCGGTTACGTACGAGGAAGGATTAGCACCCTCGTAACGCCCAAAATTGATACCTAATTGATTAATTAATGTCTTGATGTCGAAAGTTGAAAATCTGTAAAGAATTTAAAAACACAATCATCTTTTATTAATGCTAATTTTACAAAAATGTGCTTTGATAAATCGAAGATTTGCTAAAGACCCTCTTGTCCCGAAGTAATAAAATGTCACATCTAGTACGTTAGGACACGACCTTTTAAGCCCTTGAGAATAAACCGATATTTTGATTTTCAAAACTCATGCATTTTAATTTTAAAAGGGTATTCGATCATTTTGGTCAACGAGAAAAATCGAAACCCAGTAAGTTAGGGTACGATTTTCTCGAAACTCCAAATACCAAATATTGCCTTATTTTGAAAATTTTTCTTTTTGAATTTTAGAAAATTAATGCAATGTTGAAACGATGTATGAATAAAAACAAGCAACCATAATATAAAATGTTAAAAAATAGATGAAATAATGAAGCTGTATATGAAAAAGAAACAAAATAACAAACAAACATATTAATAAGTAAGAAAATGCATGAATCAACAAATATTTATAAAGAAAATGTTAACCTTACAAACTTTAATATGTATATAAAATATGTAAAATAATAACTATGTAAGTAGATAAAATAGATATACATAATATTAAAATTAAATGTTAAAAAAATGAATAAATTAATAACTTGATAAAGTAATTATAAATAATATTGAATCTAAATATTTAAAGGATAGAAGAATAATAAGTAAATAAGTCAATAAATATAATAGATTTAGTTAATATTAAATTTAAGTATACAAAATGTAAGTATATTAACTATATAAAAAACAAAGAATAATAAATGTAGGTGATGTATATTTTAAATAAAAGACAAGGTAATAGACTAAACGAATAATAAAATAAATAAAAGAAGTGAATAAATAAATAAATAAATAAATAAATTCATAAAAAAGGCTGAAACCAAATAAATAAAAGATTCAATTGAAATTTAAACAAAATTGGGAGTATAAATTACAAATAAATAAGAAAAAGGAGCCGATAAGGACCAAATTATGACATGGGCAAAAAACGGGGGACTGATCTGTGAAATATCCTTGGTCCTTACGCACAGCGTTCAGGGAGAAGACCAAAATATAATGTGCGTAAAAGTGTAGGGACCAATTGGGAAATTAATCCCTGCTCCCAAAACAAAACGTTTTATTCAGGACCGAAATGAAATAAAAGAAAATTACCAGGTCGAATTCAAGTAGAAAAAGAAAACTAAAAGAGGGACCCACTTGAAAACGGCCTCAAAGCGAAAGGACTAAGGGCGCAAATAGACCCTCAATCCAAAAACACGCGGATCCTAGGCAGTATTCGGGTCAGGTTGCAGGTCGGCTCGAAATGGCGTCGTTTCGCTTAGGGAGTCATGGACCAAAACGGTACCGTTATTTAAACCCAAAAAAATCATTTTTTCATTTCAAGCCTTCCCCTCCCCCCCAAAAAAAAGCAAAAAACCTCTCTACTTTCTCTCTCTCACCTTCTCCCTCAGCCACGGTCCCCTTTCTTCTTTTTGACCCCTAGATCTCGGATCTGGGGTTAGTTTTTCTTAAAAATGGCTGAAAATCCTCAAAATAGGCCAAAGACC
The DNA here is from genome assembly GCA_020496765.1 of Gossypium stocksii. Taxonomy (NCBI): domain Eukaryota; kingdom Viridiplantae; phylum Streptophyta; class Magnoliopsida; order Malvales; family Malvaceae; genus Gossypium; species Gossypium stocksii. Next base: position 16,901,528 of record CM035631.1, on the reverse strand, counting down.
TTTCGGCTTTTTAGTTTTTTTTTTTAAAAAAAGGACAAAAGAGAGAGATTTTGTCACCATTCATCGGCAGTGACCTCCTCCACTGCTCACGACGTTGAACACTCGACCACAAGGTAAGGTTTCTCTCTTTTTTCTTTTTTGATTCGTTCGTATGTAAAAAAAAAAGAAGAAATCAAACAAAATATTAGAACTAGAAAATAAAAATCACCTTAAAAAACTTTGCTTTTTTTGATTAATGCGTTCGTCCCCCCTTTTACACTGATTACAATCGGCTTTTATTGCCGGAATAAATCAAGAAAATAAATACAAGATTCTGATTTTTTTTGTACTAATTATTGCTATTGATTATTCGCTGTTGATTGTGTCTTTTTCGTAGATGGGAATACGGTGGTGATGGCGCACTTGCATGGAGCTGCGGCGGCCAAAGCTTCTAGGGTTTCAGTTTCTGAAACAAAAATTTAGGCCATTTGGGCTCATTTTGGAATTGGGTCATTAGATCCGTAGGTTTTGGGATTTGGTTTAGAATAGGTTTAGTGTAAAAATTGGGCTAATTAGGCTTTGTGTTTATTATGGTCTTTGTAATTGATGGACTGTGGACTAAAATTTTATCTTTGGTTTCATAATTATTTTGTTTTATTTATTTGCATGGTTTATGGGCCCGGGCGAAATGGGCCTATTACAATTCGAATCTAATTTTCTTTTTCTATTAGGATCTTGATCTGTTTGATCAGTTTCCATTGGTTCAAGTATATATATATATATTTTCATCTTTATCTGTTGAAGAATTTTCTTCATCAAATTTATAAATTGTAACTTTTATATCTTCTAAGTTTATAGAATTATCAGAATTATTAGAACTACTACTACTATTCTATAGTTTAGCATATAATGATAATTAAATCATGCAAATAGATTTTTATGTTTTTCATAAAGTTGTTTTATAAGTTTTAGATATTCTATTCTTTCATTTTTATTAGATGTCTTAGTATATTTATTCTTACAATGTTCTAAAGTTGTTTATAGGACTGGAAGTCATATTTTTGTTGATAAGTAAAATTTTTTTTATGTTTTCCAGATTTTTTATGCCTTTTATTTTTAGTAGATAATTCTTCAGGAGAAGTGTCTTCTTTTTTTTACAAAGCTAATATTATATTACTATTACCATAATATAAAGGACCTAAATCTATTTCTTGTTCTATATTTTTATTAAAAAGAACTTGTTCTAATTTATTATTAACTTTAGATAAAATATCTTTAGATTCGTTGTTCAAATTTAATTTAGTTACTTCTCCTAATTATTTATTTGTTGTTCTATTTTATTAACTTTATTATATAACTTACGAAATTATTTATTTGTTGTTCTATTTTATTAACTTTATTATATAACTTACGAAAATATATAGAAGTAATATCTATTAAACTATTAGAACATTTACTAATTGATGAAATGTATTTTCGTTTTTAGAGTCAATATGCATAGCATGATTGTAAATTTTATCCTCGTTAGGTACCTAAAATAGTATGTTATCTATTAATTTTTCTTACTTTAAAATACCAATCGTCGCAACCAGGACAAAAACAGGCAACAGTAAGACAGAATAATAGAAATATGGGTTTTAAGATAAATAACCATGAAATAAACAGAAGTGAGAATAAATGATGAAACTTAAAATGAATACTATGATATTATTTCTCTAGAAATTGTTACACTACAACTTTAAACCATTTTAAGGCCGATTAACTTTTGGGAAAGAGAACCCCAGTTATTCGCTTAGTACCCTTCGTTTTGTGCTTTCTTTGGAAATAAAAAAGCTTTCCTTTTTTTTCTAGCAATGTATTTCGTTCTTGCTTTCCTTTTTTTTATCGTGTGTAATTCCATTATCGTATTTTGTTGGATAAGAACTGAGGGTTAAACTATAAAAATAGTCATTTTTGTTTGTCTCTAATTACATTTTAATCACTTATATTTGAAATGTTATGTTTTAATCACTTATGTTATCATTTTGTTATGAAGTGGTCACTCTATCGTTAAACTATGTTACCTCCCTAACAACGGTCCTACATGGTAGGCCAAATGGGTTTTAAATGCCAACTTGGATGTCCGATGTGGCAGTCCAAAATAAACTTATTTAATTAAAAATCTATTTTCATCCCAGCAACTGGACATCCAATGTAACAGTCCAAATATTTTATGTGTTTACAGCATGTTTGAAGTCATGTGTGAAAATTTCGTGATTTAATTTTATCGATTGGATGGTTAATTTGATAAAAGGACCTAATTGCGTAAAATGCAAATGTTTTGTTTTACTTGTTAAAAGTGTTTAATTGCTGTAATGGCCAATTTTTGACCCAAAATAATAAACCCAAAACAACAATTAAAAGACCAAATAAAAACCAAATCAGCCCAACAGACCCAATAACCCATGCCTAACCCTAGTCCAACCTATAGCCCATTACTAAGAAATTAGCAGCAGCCACAGCCTCTACTTCAGCCACCGACCCTTCATTTTCGGCCACCAGCGCCGCGCCCCTGATGCACGCCCTCCTCCACGTGTCGCACGGCACCTGCAAAACAGCAAACACATCAGAAAAAAGAGGCATGCGAGCACAGAGCAGTAAAGAGCAAAAAAACAAAATTTTAAAATGAATCGGTTGTAATTGGCTTTAAAAGCCCGGATTTGCACCTTGTATTTTTTTTACAAACACTAATCAATCAAAATTAATAAAAAACACTCGATTTGAAGGTGATTTTTTTTGTGTTTAAATCTCTATTTTATTTTCTTTTTTTTTTCCTTTTTTCATTTTCCTTTTCACATTTGCAAGTAACGTTTTTAAAAATGGAGAAGAACGTACCTCCAACTCGTTTTTTGGTCACGTTGCTGGTCTCCCACCGCCCCATTTGCGGGTCGTTGAACCCTTGGGGGTTTGGCCTTAGGCCGCAACGGGGTTTTTCCCCTCTACTCGTGATGCCGCGGGATGGAAAGCCCTCGTCGAACCCACTCGAGGGGAGGGTCTAAAGAGCCCGATTCGCGTGACGACAGTCGCTAGTCACAACTAGGCATGGAGGTTCCTGATGAACCGTCGACGGCGCGACGAAATGGGTTCAAAAACCCAGTCGCCGGAGGGACTAAACGAGAGAGAAAATGGGGGCTGAGTTTTTCTAAGAAACAAGTAGCAGATCTGCTAAAAAAGAAACCCTTTGTTTCTTTAAAAAAAGGGTTGAAATGGTGCCGTTGGTTAGGGTGAGGGTCAGCTTATTTCTCCTTCAAAGGAGAATTTGCGCAATTGATCCTCCCCATTCGCTATACCATGCGATTAGGTCCTTGGCCCTTTTCCCTTTTTCAAATTTCGCCCATTTTATTTCATTTTAGTATGATTCAATCCTTGTCCCTTTTCACCTTAAACTGTTTTATTTCGTAACACTATATTTTGTTTTATTTATCATTTATTTTAAATCGTATATATTTTATTTAGTTAAACTATTTTTATGTTATTTTGAAATTTGTTATATTATTTGTTTTTAAACTATTTTTTTATTATTCTTTTCCTTCATATATTAATTATCTTAAATATGTATATATTATCTATTTTAGTTCCCATCAAGCATTTTACGTGTTATTTTAAATTTATTTTTAAGTTATTTATTTTAAGTACTTTATATATTATTGTATTTAATGTTAAAATGTATTATATGTTAATCATTATAAACTGTTTTATACGATTTATTTTAAATTACTGTTTTTTATTTTAAATTTATTTTATGTGTTATTTAGTTAAATCTATTTTATTATTTTAAAATTGCTTTATATATATATATTTTAAAAAAACTCTATTTATTTATTTTAAAATGTTTTATTTATTTTTTAGATTTTTACTTTGTTTCATAGTACTTATCTTATACTTTTATATATATATATATATACAATATTTTATCTTTTTTTTTTAAATTTTAGATATATATATATATATATATCATCATTTGAAAATTTTGTTTTAGTATACTATTGATTTCTAAAAAATAAAGTTATCTTTTTATATTATTGGTTTTAACTTTATTTTATTATCATTTTTGGTTTTTACATTTTATTCATTTTAATTAGCTTTATATTTTTGGTTATGTATGATATTTATAGCATTGTTCTTCGATTATTCATAATTAGTCTTTATTTAAATAATGTATCTTGTATGATTATTTTCATTATGTGTTTTAATTTGTTATTCCATATTTTCACATTATTGCCTTTTATTTGTATAGTATCTTATGCATGTATTATGGTTCCATGTTCATTATTATATCTAATGTCATTGCATTGAGGATTAAACTCCAACGCGTTTATCCAATACTAATCGTTTTATTCCAACAATCAATAAGGCCATATTCAGTATTTGGAAACTCGAGAAAATTGTGCCCTAACTTACTGGGTTGTGATTTTTCTCGTTGGATCTAAACAACCGAATACCCTTCATTTTTAAAATACACGAGTTTTAAATAAAAAGGGGAAAACTTATTCTTGGGAATTTAAGGCGTTGTGTCCTAACTTACTGGATGTGATGTCTTATTTCCTCGAGATAAGAAAATTTTAGAAAATAAGGCAATATCTCGTATTCGGGAATTCGAGAAGATCGTGCCCTAACTTACTGGGTTTCGATTTTTCTCGTTTGACCTAAAAGACGAATATCCTTTTATTAAAATACACGAGTTTTGAAAATTAAAAGATGACTTCGTTCTTGAGGGATTAAAATGTTGTGCCCTAACTCACTGGGTGTGACGCTTTATTATTTCGAAACGAGAATATCTTTAACATCCATTTTTACTTACCCGAGCTTTCTTAAACATTAATAAAAAGGATCGTATTTTAAAATCTTTTCAAATTTTTCAACATTAGGACATTAATTGATCAATTTGGTACCAATTTTGGGTGTGACGAGGGTGCTAACCCTTCCTCACACGTAATCGACTCCCGAACCCGATTTCTCAAAATTTTGTAGGCCAAAAACACTGTTTTAGTAAATCAAAATGCTTTATTAAAACAAAGGTGATCTGATCACACCTAATAAAAGATCGGTGGCGACTCCCGTTTTCGTTTTCAAAACCAAGTCAATTCCCTTTTCGTTTAAAAAAATGGTTTCGACAATTGCTATGAAATTTAAATGTTAAGATCCTTAAGTTGTAATTAGTCTATGATTAGAGTAAGTGGACAATTATGGCCATCCATTATATGGTTTTAAATGTTATAATTTAAGGTTAAAATAGTAAAATGTTAATTAAGTAAAGATTAAAATAAATCAAAGTAAAAATGTGCTCAATTCTTGGATGTTCAACTGAAAATAGAGAAAAGAAATAGAGTTTGAAGCTTTGTGAATTTTGGAACCTTCCTAGCTTGATTGAGGTACGTTGTGAGCTCAGTTTTTGATGATTTTTACGTTTTTGAGATCGTTGCTTTGTATACTAGCTAGACCGTGCTTTAATTTTTGAATTGGTTGATGAATTTGTGAGTTTCCATTGATGATAGCTTGATTTTTTTGAATGTTGATGATGGAAAATGAACAATTGTTGATAGATTAATATGTTTTGTTAAATGATTTTTAGAGAAAATACAAATTAGGGGTTAAATTGTGAAAAGATAAAAATGTGGGGTTAAAAGTGTAAATAAATGAGAAATATGGATTTCTAAGGGTACTATAGTAATTCAACACACATGGGATTGAATTGAATTGATATAAATTGTGATTTATGTGAAAGGGACTAAAATGTAAGAAATGTGAAAGTTTAGGGCCAATGTGCAAACTTGCTTAAATATGTGTTTTTGGACTGAATTGAATGAATCAATGAATAAATGAGTTAAATTTGAATTTATATAGATCAAGAAAGAAAGAAATTAGATTTAGATCGAGGAAAATAAAAAGCTATCGAGTAATCGACTCATTTCGCCGTTTTCATTTCTGAGGTAAGTCATATGCAAATAAATGTCTTTAAATTGAATTATATATGTTTATATGTTATTGAACTACATTGGATGCTAAATGATTGAATATGAGCAAGAACCGACAGAGTTACGACATCCGAAAGCCCCATACGAACCTTAGGAAGAGTATAAGATACAAATGTCATGACATTAAGATTTCAGAGATGTGATTAAGTGTAAGACCATGTTTGGGACATTGGCATCGTATTATGAATTCGTGTAAGACCATGTCTGGGACATTAGCATCGATATATAATTTTGTATAAGACTATAGCTGGGCTATTGGCATCGATATGTGAAAACATGTAAGACCATGTCTGGGACATTGGCATTGTATGTGATATACGAGACTTCTGAGTATCCTTAGCAATTTCAAATGGTTCAATGGGCAAGGAGAATATGAGAAAGAATGTTTAAACAAGTTAAATGACTCAGGTACGTATGAAGTTAATATGAATATTGAAAAAGAAGGCAAGTGATAAAATTAAATGTGAATATGTGTATAATATGAGAAAAGTTGGCATTTACTTATGCTTTTAGCCATGCTTTGTATATTTGGATTGAATTACAGTTGTTTCATTTGATGACTTTATTTGTATATGGCTTACTAAGCTTTTGAAAGCTTACTTTGTGTGTTCTTTCCTTGTTTTATAGATTATCGAAGCTAGCTCAGACTCAAGGATTGTCGAGAAATGTCATCACACTATCGATTACTTAGTTGGTACTTTTGAAGCTTTGTAAATATGGTATATGGCATGTATAGGTTAGTGTCATTTTGATATGTTTTGAGTTATAAATCTAGCCATGTGAGTTGGCTTGTAAATGATGTAAGGTTTGCTATGTTTTTGGCCATTTGGTAGGGTTTATTATTGTCTTATGTTTGAGGTATAAATTGCTTTGTGAGTTGGCATATTTTGGTATGGATTTGAGATGTTTAAATGGCTAATGGTAGGTGATGTATATATGCCTATGATATGCTTTTTTGTGGTTAGGTATTTAAAGGTCAAGTTGGTTGGTTTAATGCTTGATTATGGTATATGCCATATATGTGGTTTAAAGTTGAGGTAGATGATGAATTTGGATGATCATTGAATTGAGTTTATACATGGGCTATAACTAATGAACCAAGTTAGATTTGGTATGTGTTATGTATAAAAATGATTATGTTTTAAGTAATAACATGAATGGTTTTTAAATGGTATGAAATTTGCATGAAAAGGCTTAATTTTGGCTGCTTATTGAAGTGTGAAAATGGTATAAAATGTCTGTTATAGGTATGCATAAAGAGGGTGAGAAATGTGGCTTAAACCAAGCCTATTTTCATGCCACACGGCCAAGTACATGAACATGTGACTCGACCGTGTGACCCCTGCACCTTAGTTAAAACAAGTTAGTCAGTTACATGGCATAGACACACGGGCATGTCTACTGGCCGTGTGTGTCACACGGGCTGGCACATTGGTGTGTGGTTGGCCGTGTGACCCAAGTCAGTATACCTTCTAGTTTTCACATGGCCATGGCACATGGGTGTGTCTCCGGCCATGTGATGCAAGTCAGTATGTATGCCCTGTTTCCACACAACCTAGACACGGACGTGTCTGGTGACCGTGTGAGACACATAGCCTGTTCACACGGGTGTGTGACCTATGTATTGAAGAAAATTTTATATGTTTCCCAAAGCTTTCAAATGTTATCAGTTTAGTCCCTAACCTCTTCCAATCATGTTTTAAGGTCTCGTAGATCCTTATAAGGGACAATATGATTATGTTTGATTGATATTTATGTGAAACTGAATCATGTGTGAGAAATGTACGTTATATGCCGTGTTTTGATTAGTAATGTCTCGTAACCCTATTCCGGCGACAGATACGGGTTAGGGGTGTTATATCCAAGTTGGCATCTAAAACCCATTTGGACTGCCACGTAGGACTACTATTACGGAGCTAACAGAGTTTAACAGTAGAATGATCACTTCGTAACAAAATGATAATGTAAGTGACTAAAACGTAACATTTCAAACATAAGTGACTAAAATGTAATCCGAGGCAAACAAAAGTGACTATTTTTGTAGTTTACCTTTTTTGAGGTTAAGGTTTTTGAAAATGATTCTTTCTAAGTTTTTTTTTTTTTGGTTTCAACATGATTGATGAAGGGAAATGGTATTTAGATTCTGTTGATATAATGCACAATAAAGGAGGAAGCAATGAGGAATATGTAGTGCTATTACCGAGGTTGGTTCACAAGGATAGATCTAAAAGTTGGTATTACCAAGGTTGGTTCACAAGGACAAATCCAAAAGTTTACTTCAAGGCGGTGAAACTTATAAATTCGAACGACCTTTTTTTTAACATAAAGAAGTGTCAATTCTTCTCGGATACTTTTTTTTGTCAAACAAATCAGTTTAATGTTTTTTCTAAAAAGCATGAATAATTTAAATGTAAAAGAAGGAAAAGAAAAAAAAATACACTATATAAAATTAAATATTTCTTTCCAATATGCAAAAAATAATAATTAATATTATACTAAAAATTTCATAAATATCATTATAATTCCAAAAATTATATTAAAAAACTTGGCCTTAGTCCTATTTCTCAATACTAAGCATCCTAAATTGCACCTTCCGTGTTTTCATAAGATTAAACTCAACAATGATAGAATCTGTTGAAAATTCTCCAGCTATCTCTTTTTCAATGTATGCCACCAAGTAAGTTGAAAGAAAATCATCCTTAATTTTATTGCCAAGCCTTGTCTTCACAATTTTCATGGCTAAAAATGCTCTTTTGGTTGTTGTAGTAGACACGAGAAGAGTTAACACAAGACGAATAATTCTATCCAGAAGAGTATACATAATTGACTTATTTGTCTTAGCTAGCACTTGACACAACTCAGCAACAGTAGAAACTTTCTACAACTCCGTTCTTTGATGAGCATTAATTTGAAAATGCTCCAATTGAATCTTCACGTATAGCTTTTCTTGTTTTGTAAAATCATACAGATAAAAATTATTCATAAGCTTGCAGATACCTTCCACCCAAAAAAGATTTTTAATTATCGTGTGGATCCAAAACAGAGCTAAGAACAAGTAACTCCAATACCTTTGTAACAGCCCGTTTTCAGTGAAATCAGAACAGTGGTTTCAGGACCACAAATCCAAGGTCGAAGGAAAATTTATTTTAATATTATTTTATGGTTTATGGTATGATAGGAATGTCGTATAAAAATCTCATTAAGAAATTTTACTGATTACATGTCTAATTTGTTAAAAAGGATTAAATTGAAAAAGGTGCAAAACTTGTTAATTATAATAATTAAGTGATTAAATAGCTTAACCAATAAATAAGGGAGGAATTAAGGCATAAATATGCCTAAAGTAAATGGCTAAGGTGGCATAACATAGGAAATTAATAAAATAAAACCAATTAATGGCAAAATTATAAATTTTGCCAAATTAAAATGAAATAAAATTGGAATTAAAGATTTTCTAGACATTTCCTCATAAAATTCAGCCAAGAACAACCATGGGAGAGAGGGTTTAAGCTGGATCTTCAATTTTTGCTTCAGGTGATTCAAATCCTTTCCCATTTCTTGAAATTTTTATGTTTTTGAGATTGCTACAATTAGGTCAAAGTAACCTTTACCTTAGTTTTTGATTTTATTAAAAGTTTTGGAAATTACCATTGATGAGTTTATATGGTTTTAGTTATTAAATGATGAATTTGAGATGTTGTTGGGTATTTAAAAGTATTTTGTTAAAGAATTTTGATGAGATCATAATTTAGGGATTGAATTGAAAAGATGTTGAATTAATGAAAAATTCTGAATTTTATGAAATTCATGGGCTGCTACTGATATATATAAATTTGTTAGGCTTGGAATCAGGATTAAATTGCATGAATTTCATTTTCCTAGCCTAAGGATAAAATCATAATTAATTAAAAGTATAGAGGCAAAATGGTAATTTTTCCAAAGATGCGTTGTAACACCCTAAACCTGATCTAGACGTTATGTCCAGATCTAGTGATGTCACATGAAATGGGTTTTGAAAACAACTAACACATTAAAATTATTTCGGATCTTCTAACCCCTTGTGTGACACGGGCATAAGCCTCAGCCATGTATGACACTCAGTCTATCCCATGGGCATGTGTCCCTTGCACCTTGGAAAATTTTGAAATTTTTTGAAATTTTTTTTGAGTTTTTAGTTTGGTTTCGATTTAATTCTAATGTGTATTTTGGGCCTCGAAGGCTCATATAAGGGACGATATGAGTGATTATGATTGTGTTTTGATATGAATGTGAAATTATATTAAATGTCTCTATTTGAGTCTGTAAATTTCAGCAATGCTCTGTAACTTTGTTCTAGCGATAAATATAGGTCATGAGTGTTACATTTATTGGTATCAGAGTTACGGTTTAACTTCTCGAATCAACATAGTGTATACGAGTCTAGCTATACATGCCATTATATAACTTGTGATAGTGTGATATCTCTTGACCATTTTAAAACATGTTTTTCTTATAGTAATGTCATCCAACGGAGCTAAATATGAAAAAGCTGAGAGTAATGCTCAAAATTCAGTTCAAAGAGCAGCCTTAAGTAGTAGAAGGCCCGTATTTGAGGGCCGAGGAGGAGAGGCTAAAGAAGTCGTCTTTCAAATAGTTTACAACCTCTACCCCCTGCTATCTCTCAACTGGTTCTAGAAATGCCTCAAGGTACAGAACTTGTTAGAACTAGTAAGCGTCTTGTAGATAAAATTCGTAAATATGGGGTAGAAGAATTCAGAGCTAATGTTGAAGATGATTTTAAAAGGGCTAAATTCTAGTTAGAAAACACCATAAGAGTTCTGGATGAACTATCTTGTACACTAGTTGAATGTCTGAAATGTTCTGTATCATTGTTAAAAGACTCAGCTTACCAGTGGTGGAACACCTTAATTTCAATTGTACCGAAGGGGAGGGTCACTTGAGAATTTTTCCAAACTGAATTCAAAAAGAAGTATATTAGTTAGAGATTCCTTGATCAAAAACAGAAGGAATTTTTAGAGCTTAAACAGGGTTATATGACAGTATCTGAGTATAAATGAGAATTTACCCGACTGAGTAAATATGCCAGAAAGTGTATCCTGACTAAAATCGCCATGTGTAAACAGTTTGAAAAAGGTTTAAATGAAGACATAAAGTTGTTGGTTGGGATTTTTGAATTAAAAGAAGTTGTTTTACTGGTCGATCGAGCTCATAAAGTTGAAGAACTGGGTTAAAAAAAAGAAAAAAAAGTTGAGATGAAAGCCCAGACTTCAAGTAAAAGATTTACGGAAAGGTCAAAACAATTGACCTTAAAGAAATTGAAAAGATATAATGATCATTTTACCACCTCTACTAGGTACTCTGGGAGAGATAGAAGTATTCAACGATCTAGTCCAAGATCTTAGGCTACATCTGTAGCAAGTGCTGGTAATGTTAGAAGCACCAAACCTAGATGCAAGCACTATAATAAATTGCATTTTAGAGAGTGTTGCATGAAAAGTGAAGCATGTTTTAGATGTGGTTACTTTGACCATTATCTTAGAGACTGCCTAGAAAAGCCTGAAAAATATACTGTCCAAACTTCAAGGTCGAGCAACCTCGCTATAAGAGGTAGACCACGTCAAAATCCTGACAATGTGAGTGGTAGTCGGGGTATGAAAAAGATTCAACTGTTAGATTTGAAGCATGAGCACCAGCTAAGACATATGCTAGTCATGTACATGAGGATACTTCTGCACCTGATGTTATCACTGGTACTTTTTCTCTTCTTGATACTGATATAACTGCTTTAATTGATCCGGATTCAACTTATTTATACATCTGCACAAATTTAGTGTCTAATAAAAATTTACCTGTCGAGTCTACTGAATTCGTGGTTAAAGTATCAAACCCCCTAGGCCAGTATGTGATGGTGGATAAAATTTGCAAGAATTGTCCGTTAATGGTATGGGGTTACTGTTTCCCAGTTGATTTGATGTTATTACCATTTGATGAGTTTGATGTGATTCTAGGCATGGACTGGTTAACTCAGTATGATGCCCTGGTAAATTGTAAACAAAAGCATATTGTATTGAAATGTCAGAATGGTGAAATGCTCTGTATTGAATCTGATAAATTGGACGAGTTGTCTAATGTGATATTAGCCATGTTAGCACAGAAATATATTAGAAAAAGGTATGATGCTTACCTTGCTTATGTGTTGGACACTAAAGTATCTGAGTCAAAGATAAAATCAGTGCCAGTAGTCTGTGAGTATCCTAATGTGTTTCCAAAAGAGTTACCCAGATTACCGCCGGTCAAAGAAGTTAAATTCTCTATGGATCTTGTTCTAGAGACAACACCAATATCTATAGCACCATACAAAATAGGCCCTACAGAATTAAAAGAGTTAAAAGCACAGTTGCAAGAACTGACTGGCAGAGGTTTTGCTAGACCTAGTTCTTCACCTTCAGGTGTACTAATTCTGTTTGTTAAGAAAAAGGATGGATCCCTGCGATTATGTATTGATTACCAATAGCTCAACAAAGTTACAATTAAGAATAAGTATCCACTGCCTCGTATTCATGATTTGTTTGACCAATTAAAAGGTGCTACAGTATTTTTGAAGATTGATCTTCGTTCTGGTTATTATTATTTACGAGTGAAAGACTCAGATGTACCAAAAATAGTTTTCAAAACAAGGTATGGACACTATGAATTTCTTATGATGCCGTTTGGCTTGATAAATGCACTTGCAGTATTTATGGATTTAATGAATAGAATTTCCAGGCCATATTTGGATAGATTTGTTGTGGTGTTTATTGATGATATTCTAGTATATTCCTGAGATGAAAATGAACATACTAATCATTTGAGAACTGTTCTGCAAACTCTACGTGAGAAACAACTGTATGCTAAATTTAGCAAAGGTGAATTTTGGCTTCAAGAAGTTGGTTTTCTTGGACATATAGTGTCTGCTAAAGGTATTAGAGTTGACCCAAATAAAATTTTAGCTATTGTTAGCTAGAAACCACAGAAAAACGTATCTGAAGTCAGAAGTTTTCTGAGATTAGCTGGATATTATCAGAGATTTATAAAAGGGCTTTTGATGATAGCTTCATCGATGACAAGGCTACTATAGAAAGATGTAAGTTTGAATGGACTGATAAATGTCAGCAAAATTTTGACCGGTTGAAAGCCCTGTTGACTGAAACACCAGTTCTAGTTCAACCTGAATTAGGTAAGGAATTCGTAATTTACAGTCACGCCTCATTGAATGGTTTTGGCTGTGTCTTGATGCAAGCAGGTAAAGTAATAGCCTATGCTTCTAGACAGCTAAAACCACAAGAAAAGAGTTGCCCGATACATGATTTAGAATTAGCAGCTATTGTCTTTGCTCTAAAATTTTGGCAATACTATTTGTTCAGTGAAAAATGTCATATATTCATTGATCACAAAAGCTTAAAGTACTTGATGTCGTAAAAAGATTTGAATCTGAGACAACGCAAGTGGCTTGAATTGTTAAAAAGACTATGACTTGGTTATCAAATATCATCCGAGAAAAGCAAATGTAGTTACAGATGCTCTGAATAGAAAATCTCTGTTTGCTTTGCGAGTATGAGTACCCGATTGTCATTGTCTGATAATGGCTCAATCTTAGCTGAGCTAAAAGCTAAACTGACATTTCTGCAGCAGATCATCGAAGCTCAGAAAAGTGATAATGAGTTACAAGTTAAACGGGTACAGTGTGAAACTACTTCTAATTCAAAATTCCAAATAGGACCCGACGATGGTCTGTTATTCAAAGGTAGAGTTTGTGTACCAAAGAATTCAGAGCTTATATAGAAGATTTTGCACGAAGCTCATAATAGTACTATGTTTGTTCATCCGGGGAGTAATAAAATGTACAATGATTTGAAAAAGATTAACTAGTGACCGGGAATGAAATGTGATATTTCTGAATTCATATTTAAATGTTTGATATGTCAACAAGTTAAAGCTGAACATCAAGTACCTTCAGGATTGTTACAGCCAGTGACAATACCAGAATGGAAATGAGAAAGAGTTACTATGAACTTTGTATTGGGGTTACCCCTATCTCTGAAAGAGAAATATGCCATTTGGGTAATCATTGATTGTTTAACAAAGTCTGCACATTTTATTCTGGTATGTATGGATTTTTCACTTGATAAATTAACTGAATTATATGTTTCTGATATTTTCGACTACATGGACTGCTAGCCTCTATTATTTCAGATAGAGATCTGCGTTTTACATCCTGATCCTAGAATAAGTTGCAAGAGGCTCTGGGTATGCAATTACATTTTAGTACTGTATTTCATCCACAAATTGATAGCTAAGCCGAACGTGTAATACAAGTTCTAGAAGATATGTTTCGGTGTTGTATTTTAAAATTTGAAGGCAATTGGGAGAAATATTTGTCATTAGTCGAATTTGCATATAATAATAGCTATTAGTCAAGCATAAAGATGGCACCGTATGAAGCTCTGTATGGTCGTAAATGTAGAAATCCATTGTATTAGACTAAACTTAGTGAGAAAAAGATACATGGAGTTGATCTATTCGTGAAACCGAAGAAAAAGTGAAAGTGATCTGAGACAGCTTGAAAGCAACTTCTGATCATTAGAAATCCTATGTGGATCTTAAACAAAAAAAAAATAGAATTCTAAGTCGGTGATAAAGTATTCTTGAAAGTATCACCTTGGAAGAAAGTTTTTCAGTTTGGTCGTAAAGGAAAATTGAGTCCATGATTTATCGGGCCATATGAGATCACTGAAAGAATCAGACCTGTTGCGTACCGGTTGCCATTACCACCAGAGCTTGACAGAATTCACAATTTTTTTCATGTGTCTATGTTATGATAGTACCAATCAGATACTTCACATGTTATCTCTCCGACAGATGTTGAAATTCAGCCTGACATGACATATTGTGAGGAACCAATCAGAATTCTGGCACGAGAGACAAAAGAACTGAGAAATAAAAAGGTAACTCTAGTAAAAGTTCTTTGGCAATGACACAAAATAGAAGAGGCTACCTAGGAACTTGAAGAAACTATGAGAAAGTAATATCCGAACCTTTTTACTGGTAAGATTTTAGAGGATAAAAATTCTTTAAGGGGAGAGTTACAACAGTCTGTTTTCAGTGAAATCGGAACAGTAGTTTAGAGACCACAAATTCTAGGTCAAAAGAAAGATTATTTTAATATTATTTTATGGTCTATGGTATGATAGGAATGTCGTATGAAAATCTCATTAAGAAATTTTATCGATTACATGTCTAATTTGTTAAAAAGGACTAAATTGAAAAAGGTGTAAAACTTGTTAATTATAATAGTTAAGTGATTAAATAGCTTAACTAATAAATAAGGGAGGACTTAAGGCATAAATATACCTAAAGTAAATGGTTGAAGCGGCATAACATAGGAAATTAATAAAACCAATTAATGGCAAAATTTACAATTTTACCAAATTAAAATGAAATAAAATTGGAATTAAAGATTTTTTAGAAATTTCCTCATAAAGTTCGGCCAAGAATAGCCATGGAAGAGACGGTTTAAGCTGGTTCTTCAAGTTTTGCTTCATGTGAGTCAAATCCTTACCTGTTTCTTGAAATTTTTATGTTTTTGAGATTGTTACAATTAGGTCAAAGTAACCTTTACCTTAGTTTTTGATTTTATTGAAAGTTTTGGAAGTTACCATTGATGAGTTTATATGATTTTAGTTATTAGATGATGAATTCGAGATGTTGTTGGGTATTTAAAAGTATTTTGTTAAAGAATTTTGATGAAATCATGATTTAGTGATTAAATGGAAAAGATGTTGAATTCATGGAAAATTCTAAATTTTATGGAATTCATGGGCTGCTATTGATATATATAAATTTGCTAGGCTTGGAATAAGGATTAAATTGCATGAATTTCATTTTCCGAGCCTAGGAACGAAATCGTAATTAATTAAAAGTATAAGGGCAAAATGATAATTTTTCCAAAAAAGTGTATTGGATTGAATTGAGTATGAATTGTATTAAATTGATGCTAAATTCATTCATATAGATCCAGATATACCAAATACGGAGTTAGATCGAGGAAAAGAAAAAGTGTCAGATTAGTAGATTTTGCATACACGAACACTTGTCGAGGTAAGTTCGTATAATTAATTTGTATGTTTAAATGTTAAATTGAATTGTATATATGTGGTTGTAGTATTTCTCTATATATAAAAGTAATCACATATTCGACGACGACCGACAAGCATTAAGTCCCGTTTGAATAAATGAAATTCAATGGATACAGGGTTCCCGTATTGGTTGTGGTCCTGCATGTGTTGCGGACACACCACAGCTCAAAAGAGCGTCCCGTTATTAACTCTCCTGAACTTCTCATTAATGGCTCTTTGGAGCATCTTGATTGGTCGTGATCCTACATGTGTTGTGGACACACTGCTGCTCTTATGAGCGTCCCAATATATGGCTCTTCAGAGCTTCTCGATTAAAGGTTTTTTCAAGAGCTTCATGTTTAATTGGCTCTCTGGAGCTTCCCGATATTGGTTTGCTTGAACTTCCCAATTATGGCTCAAATGAGCTTCCTGTTACATGGCTCACATGAGCTTTTCATTATATGGCTCGAAAGAGCTTCCCATTTACATGTTTGCATGAGCATTCTTGTATATGAATTGATGGATTATAGTTTTGTACACCTTGTGTGTACTACCCGTGTATCCATCGACATTTTAAATGATTCAACGAGCAAAATCCTGACATGAGAAAATATATGAATTCGAAATGAATCATTATCCGTATATACACAAAATAAATAGAAATCTGATATTTGATAAGCTCATACATGTTTCTTGATATTCATGTGAAATAAACAACTAACATGTTTGATGAAGTATGTGTTAAGGCTATTAGCCAAATTGCTTTGGATGTATTTTGTATGTTTACATTAGATGTAAAAGAATGGTAAGTTAATTTCCCAATATACGAACTTACTAAGCTTAAAAGCTTACTTTGTTTTATTTTTCTTATTTTATAGTAATTCGAGGCTCGAATTGGTTAGAAATTGGTCGGAGCATCATCACACTATCCTTCGGCTCATTTCGGTATAAATATTAAATTAAATTTGGTTATAATGGCATGTATAGACTAAATTTGGCCAATGATGGCATGTAAATATGTATGTGTTTGGTTGAAAACTAGCCATTAGTATGGCTTGTAAATGGTATGTTTTGATATGTAAAAATGGTCTTAATATGTTTGATGTATATTTGAAATTGATGAATGTAGAAAATCATAAATCATATAGACATGTTAGTGATTGGTTTGTGATGGCATAAATGGTAAAATATGTCAATATGTATGTATGGTTATTTTAGTAAATTGGATAGTTAAACATATGTATTGATATGTCATGCATATGATCTAGTTTTGGTTTAATTTGAATGTTTTGTATTGTCTTGTGAATGTGTTAAAGTGTTAATGTAGGTGGAAGACAAATTGGGTGAGAAATGTAGCCTTGGAAATGGCCTAATTTTGTCCACACGGGTAGAGACACGAGCATGAGTCTCAGTCGTGTTTGACACGGGTGTGTGTCCCCTACACCTTGGAAATTTTTGAAATTTTTTGAAAAATTTTCTGAGTTTCCGATTTGGTCCCGATTTAATTCTAATGTGTATTTTGGGCCTCGAGGGCTCATATAAGGGATGATATGAGTGATTATGATTGTGTTTTGATATGAATGTAAAATGATATGAAATGTTTGTATTTGAGTCTGTAAATTCTAGTAATGCTTTTTAACCCTATTTCGGTGACGGATATGGTTATGGGTGTTACAACCTCATCATTAACGCGAGAATTCATTTCTATTAGAAATGAATCGATACCAGTAATAAATATATCAAACTGGCAGTGATGCTCAATTGTAAGGTTACCTCTCTAGATGCGAGACCGACCTTGACCAGCTTTGTACGTAGCACTTAAACTAGGGACTTCTATCTCATAATCTTTACAAAATAACTTAACTTTCTCAAACAAACGATCCCACCCATTTTCTCTAAATTTCTGAAGAAACATTTTAGTTGATGACACTAGCTGCATCACGTTTAGTATATCCTACGATTTATACTGCAATGCTTGGTAGAGATCATCAGTGATTCCAAGCATCTCAATCATGAAATACAAGATGAAAAAAATTCAACAGATTTCATTGCATCATATATTACATCAGCTTCACTCCTTTAGATGATATCTTGTAATACAACACAGACGGAATTGAACATCCTTATCAAGCTATTAAGAGAAGCTAAATGAGATCCATCAGGTACTGCCTAGATGTTAGAGAGTACCAACTTGATTTTTCCCTTTGCCAGTTTCAAAATCACCACTGTCAATTAACTCCGTGATACGAGATGCCTTAATGTGTAACACCCCAAACCCGACCAAGATGTTATGGCTGAATCCGATGATGTCACATGGAATGGATTTTGAAAACGAAGTTAACTCGAAAAAACCATTTCAGTTTATTAGCTCTTGTTTACTTTTATCTAGTTAAAAAACGTTTAATCAAATATTTGATTTGCTTTGAACATATCTTATTGCGAAAGCCTTCGAAAACTGTGGTTTTTAAGTAAAAACAATTCAACATGTAGAAAACCTTTATTTTAGAAAACTATCGACTTCAGAGTAAACATTTGATAAAGCACGCTTAAGATGAATAACGAAATCAAAAACTAATAGTTAAAAATCCTTACAGTCTAGAGAGTCCCGAAAATTACAACCCCCAATTAAAAACCAAATCTTAAATAATATCGAAATTAAGTAAATTTAACAGTTTATGGTAAAGTGGTCACCGCTGAGACTCGCTGCAGCAATCGCCTAAGTCTGTGTGAGTTTACGTAAACTCAGTGTGTAACTCGATAGAATTAGGCATGCAAACATATAGATTATCAAACATCAGACATACAAATTTGGGCTCAAGCCTATTACAGATACAGATACAGATTCGGGCCAAAGCCCATTTTAGATGCAGATACAGATTTAGGCCTAAGCCCATAACAGATACACATACAGATATGCAAGTCAAAAATCAGAAATCCTACCCCCATCTTCTGCACACCATCTCTGACCATCCTTATACACCATGTGGGGTTTAAAACACCCACCCAGCCCTACACACCATATAGTACCGATGCAGCACATAACAAATATAATATAGCCATGTTGTCAGATAATAGGTGTAAATTGCCTTTCAGAATACTACTTCCATTATACATCATCCCACCCCATTAACAGAAACAGAAACAGATATACAAATTTAACATGCTAATAATTAGATAACAGATAGGCATACAGAACATAATCAGACATGCATAATACTATGATACTCAGTACAGAATCTCAGTCTATTGGGTTATCATATCATATAAAATAGGGTTTATTTAGCACTTATAGACCCTACAGTAGGCCTAGAGTTGTTTGGAACGACCCGTGCAACTCTAGGGAAAAATTCAGATAAATGGGCCCATACGTCCGTGTGGTTTGCCCATGTGGATCAAACGGCCTGGCCTAGAATCCTGTACCCCCGTGTGGACAACCCGTGTGGGCCCACACGCCCAATTTGGCCTAGCTTGTGTGGCTCACACGGCCATACTCCGACCATCACACGACTGTGTCTTATGCACGGCCTGGCCTTCAACGATCACACGGTCGTGTCATCGCAAACGGCCTACCACACGAGCAACGACATGCCCGTGTGGCGTTGACAGATTGTAATTTTGGCTTTTACTGAATCCCATTTTTCTACGTTTCAATACACACATGGTATCATTTCATTGCAAAAACACTCCCGAGCACTCCAAGACCGTTGACGAACAGAACCCGTAACGTTCAAACCTCTACAAAAGCACCTACCGACTCTTGACCTTCGGCAAACGAGTGCAAACAACATAGAACGAGAAGGAGATAATTTGGAAAATCGAAAAGAGAGGAAGAGGCAAGGAAAAATTTTGGTAGAGGAGAGGGGAAAGCAAAACGTCAAAAGGATGGAAGAATTCTGTGAAAATTCAAAAATAGAAAGATAAAAAATAAAATAAAAACAATTATCCCTAAATCCTTCAAATTTCTGCCGACTTACCCACTAACAACCACTACTCAGATTTCCAATACAACTCAAACTCTCTTAACTGACCAAGCAAAAACATAACATCCTTGCTTGCAAAGGGATTCGAACACAAAACCTTCAACACAATGCACAAACCCCTTTACCACTTGAACCAGCAGACTCATTCTGATATGAATTTATAGATAATTTAATATAAACCCTATCCTCAAGTGTAAGGCTTAGATCAAAAAAATAACAAAATTTGCTCAAGATAAGGCTTGAACTTGGGACCTCTTACACACACCCAGAACACATAACCACTGAAGCAAACATATAATTGTGTCACTTAATTACCAAAGCAAGGATAAATAATTAGGGGCGTTACACAATGTCTCTTAATTGATCATGCCGCTTTCTTGAAGAAGCTACCAAATTGATTATACTAGTTAAGTATAAAAATAATTGACAAATAGGAATAACCTAATTGGATGCAACTACTAGAGTTAAATTGGAGACGATAAGTAAGACAGTGAACATAGTATGCAACTCGGCACTTTTTAGCAAATAATGCTTGCAAGTCGTTTCATTCACCATGCATATTACTTCCACCATTGTATCCTTGACCATAAATATCATCCATATTAAGGGAATGATGTAAAAGAACTTCACATATTGCCTTCTCCAAAGCTAACAATGTGGTGTCCTTCACATGCACAAAATCAAAGAATCGTTCATATATAAAACCTTCTTTTCAACAAACTACAATATAATTGTCATTTGTTCTTTCTTTGACTCATCACGAGCTTCATCCACTATATTGTAAAACTTTGAATCTCCAATCTCCTCACGAATGAATCTCTGGATTTTACTCGCCAAAATCGAAAGAATATCCTTCTAAACAGTCAGGCTGACATACTGTACACTTGAGAGGCATTTTCTAAGACAATTGGCCCCACATCTTCATTATAAGAAGCCAAGAATTTTATTAGTTCAAGAAAGTTACCTTGATTTCTTGAATCTTGTGCTTTATCGTGTCCCTTAAAGGCACAACCTTGAAATACAAGCCTTTTGAAAACATCTATTGACACTTTAAGCTGTAAATGTTTTTATGTTCAAGTTAATAAATGATAATATAAAACACGTGACAAAAAATTATAGGTGAGGCAACAAGAGAAGCACAGTTTGGGGTAGACGATTTTTTTCATAAATTCATATATATTGTATTCATATTTTTTATATGGGTAAACTATTAAAATAGTCACTTTTTTTTATCTCAAGTTGCATTTTAGTCACTTACGTTAATGTGTTGTAACATTTTAGTCGTTGAGCCATTAATTATCGTTAACAGTGTAATGGAAAACTGGCGTGGCATATTAAATCATCATTTCAAACAAAAAAATATTGGTCAAATCATACAATTGATCCCCATACTTTTTCATTTTGAGCAATTTAATTTTTTTCTTTTATATTCTTTTAATTTTCCTTTTTTTTCTTTATTTTTGATTCTCTTCTGCTTCTCCCTCTGTTTTCCTCCCTTCTGCATCTTTTTTAATGTAGCTTTTCCTATGTTTTTCATTTGTTAAAACTTTTTTATGTTTATGAAAAAAGAAAAGGAAAAAACTGAAATCAAAATAAAACTTGCTTTGCATATTCCCACCTCACAATTACAAACCCTCATCATATATCATCGCTTTAATGAACTAATTTTGATCTCTCAATGACCTTGTCCACAAGCTTGCCTCACTCAATAATCTCACCAGTCATGACTAATGGTAGTTCACCTTTAACAAAGTTTCCCGAGCCTGTTCCTTTAACCTCCTAACCAACCCCTACGATCACCTTATCTATCTTACCTACAATATTCTCAGCCTCTTGAAACTATGTTGTTTTATGGATTCTTCAAACGAGCTCTACACTTTCAATGACTAAAACAACCACCATACGAAACTTACCATCAACTTTACCCAAACCAATTTGGTTCCACGCTCCCTTTCTCTCTTCGGTTCATCCATGCTCGGCTTCCAATCAAGCTTGCTTGGGAATATCCAAGAATGTTTAGATCTATTTCATCATTTGTTTAATTTTATTCGTTAGAAAATGAAAGAAAAGAAAATGAATAATCTACACGATTTTGTAAAAGTTTGAAAATGGAAAATTTTTATTTTGAATATAAAGAATTCAATTTATGTTTAGATTTGATTAATGATATGATTTTTTTTATATTGATTAGTTAGATCCAATTTTAGTTTCAAAATGAAGTTATATTCAAATCAAGATTTAATTAAGAATGATTGATATTCGGTTTTGAGTGAAATTCAATTTAGGAATCTTGTGAAAGAAACAAGGACTTCGTTTATTTGGTGGGTAGAGATTATGTTTTTGCATTGAAGAATATGAGAAAAAGGAAAAATAATGGTGAAGAAGAAAATGAAAATAAAGAATTAAATTGTTCAAAAAAGTAAAAGTATAGAAACTAATTTTAACAAATGAAAAACATAGAAAAGCTATATTAAAAGAAATGAAGAAGGGAGGAAAACAGGGGGAGAAGAAGAGAATGGAAAATAAAGAAAAAAATTCAAATAACATAAAAGAAAAAATATTAAATTGCTCAAAATGAAAAAAAATATAGGGATCAATCGTATAATTTAACCTAAAATTTTTGTTTGAAATGATAATTTAACATGCAACATCAGCTTACCATTACACCGTTAACGCCATCAATGCTCAGTGACTAAAATGTTACAACACGATAACGTAAGTGAATAAAACATAACATTTCAAACATAAATAATTAAAATGTAACGTGAAACAAATAAAAGTGATTAATTTAGTAGTTTACCCTTTTCATATTGCAGTTATAAATATAAATATATGTTGAACAAATTATAATATAAAATCAAATAAATACAAAATATAATAAATGAAGAATAAAAAAAAACCAAACTAAATCCACACATTATATACATAAAAGTTTTAAATTACCTTTATGTCTATTATTATTATTATTATTATTATTATTATTATTATTATTATATTTACACTTGTCGAATTAAATTTAATTGCAAGAATAGGTAAAAAATAGACACGGTTATTCGCACCTATCCATTTTTATATGTAAACATATAAATT
Source organism: Gossypium stocksii (assembly GCA_020496765.1). Taxonomy (NCBI): domain Eukaryota; kingdom Viridiplantae; phylum Streptophyta; class Magnoliopsida; order Malvales; family Malvaceae; genus Gossypium; species Gossypium stocksii. The sequence continues at coordinate 16,878,311 of CM035631.1, read as the reverse complement.
TAAAAGGATAATATATCAATAATTATGTTAATGATTTGTGAGAATTAAATTAGATTAAAATTTTATATTCACACCTAAAATTAGTTGTTTTTGAGTTAAAATAAATGGAAAAAGAAATCAAAGTTGACCCAACAGTTAGTCAACCAGATCCAGTCAATGGTAAAGCCTTTGAAGTAGCATCTACAGCAAAATGACGATAATGAGAAGATGGGCAGCACAGAAGAGAAAACAGATGTTTTCATTTCACCCAAATTTTGCTGACTTTGACTTCAAAACAGCTCCGCTTAAAAATAGTAAATACCTTCTTTCCCACCGGTTTTCGCAGGTTGGGTTGGATTTCAGCCCATAATCCCCTGTTTTTTTAATTAACTTATTTTATTTATCAATTATTTATTATATTTAAATACTTTATTAAATCGGTACCAAGTTATCAATTTAGGTATGAAATTATAAAACTATTCTTTATTTTGAATTATAATTACTATTATTATGATATCGCTTTTATATTTTCATACTTTTATATTATTTTTAAATAAAAGAAATAAAATTTATAAATTCAAAGATTGAACATGTGCTCCACAATATCAAAGTATAAGTTTCTTTCTATTCTACCTATATTCATAATGTATCTATAATATTATTTAAGTACTTTACTGAGTTGATATCACTCTTAATCGGGTTACAAACTTAGTTATAAAATTAAAAAAATATCTATTCTTTTAAATTATAATTAATATTATTATAATAGTTTTTTGTCCTTTCATACTTGTATATCATCTTTAAATAAAAGAAATATAAATTATAAATATTCAAAGATTAAACATGTGCTTTATAGTATTAAAGTACAAGTTCCTTACCATTCCACACATATACATAATTAAATAAGTATTTTTTAAAGTTAACATGCTTTTGTTCACAATTATTTTTTGATTTAATAATATTGAAATTGAATACAAAACAGAAAATAAAAAAAATACAAAAGATGCAAAAAGCTAGAAAGATTTTGTCAAATTTATATAAAACCAACCATTAATATAGGGAAATGAAGAAAGTTTAATAAAGAAAAAATCACAGCATATTATAGGCATGAGTTAGCTTGGTCTTTGGTAATCTACATTCAACTACCAAAAGAGTCTTCCAAAGCTACGACAAATAATTCAGAAAAAAGAAAAGAAAGGGGATTATTTATTTTCCTTAAGTTTGTTGGTTTTAAGTTTAACTCCCATTTTGTCCTTCCCCTTTTCCCTTTTGAGTAGGCAAAGATTGAGTACTTGAAAATTAAACTCCTTTTTTTTTGGGGGGGTTAAACCTTTGAGTCTCTTAACTCTTTAAGTCATAAATACTACTTAAAAGTTGTTAGTTTCTTCTTCTGGAAGTCCCATAATTTTGTGAATTTGCATTGCTATGTTAGCTGGCATTTAGATGATTAATGGTTTTCCAAATTCAAAACCAAAAGGCATCATCACTTCGATTATGTTTGAGTTACTTGTCCTATGTGTGTTTGAGTTTTGTTTCTATGAATGGCTTTAATTTCGAAAATAAAATTAAAAGTTTGTATATTATTTAACTAATTCTAGAATAATTTGCTAATTTTAGCTTAACCAACACTTTTGTTTAATTAAGCTCAAGTTGTTGGTTTGCTAATTCTATACATCAATTCACATTTTCAAAACATAAAATAAAATTCAATCAAGAAATCAACCACCTAATTCAAAATTTTATTACTTACTTATTTTAAACAATATTAATTACTTTTAACAATACGAATTTTGGATAATTAAGAAATGTCAAAGCTTTGATAAATATGTTAGGGTTAATAAATTTGTTATTTTGTCAAGGTTGGAAGACTTTTGCAAACTAAATAATAAAACATAATTGAGAAAATAAAAATATATAAAGTACTTTGTTAACCGTTGTAATTGGTTTCCTATTAAAATTAATTTTTATATTCAATATAGCTGTTAATACATAATTTCATGTATTTTAATATATTAAAAGAATGCATTACTTAATATTATATAATAAAATAAAAAATACTTTTAAAACATTTCTTAACAAAACTTTAATATAAATTCAAGGATAAATCCCACAAATATACATGAGCTTTTAATTTGATGTGCAATTGTATACATACAATTTTGATTTGATTTAATTCTCACAAATCATTAACACGGTTATTGATATATCATCCTTTTAGGTTTATATGTTTGCATACAGAAATAATTATATTTATCTAATATAAAAATAAATTGATATATTTATTTATTTATTTAAATATGTATGATTGAATCAAATTTAAAGTTTCATTTATATATTTGAACCGCAATCGAAATTTTATGCGTATAATTACACCAAATTAGTTTTATATACCAAATTGTATATTAAATCAAAGTTCATATATAATTTTAAAATTTATCCCTAAATTTATCGATAACAACTAATATTAAATTCCATTTCCTAAACAGTAAAATTCTCTTTTGAGGTTGGAGTTAGACTCCGTTCCTTCGCTCAATCGATAGGAATTTATTAATAAGGGAAAGTAATTGGCAAATGTCAACCTCTTTCATAAACAAAGAGATTACAAAAACTTCCTAAATAACCATTCAAACTAAAGCAGTACTCCGCACATGAGACATCCAACTCCCACACAAACAAATAAATAGTTAAAAGAGAAAACTCAATCGTCACCTTTCAAAACAGTAAATACATAAACATAAGAGTGAAACACTCCGTTACACACCTTTAATTAATAATAGCTCATAAAATAATTAATTAATTTATTAATCCCAAAAAATATTAACCAGCTAATCAAGAAAAAATCACTCAAATAATTCCCTAATTAATGTTCCATTCTCTTTTGCTTCACTTCTAGAAGATCAATGCCAAATCATGTGTGTGTATATATACATGATATCAAGATAAAGGGCACTTATAATCTATGTATTGATACAGCATTAAATAGTTATGGATAACATAATCTCAATATAAATAAAAAATTAATATTTAGATACATATTTTATCCTAAAATTAAGTTTTCTTATTATTTGTATGAATGTAAAAGATTTACTATTAAGATATTTTTAAACTTGAGATGAATTTAGTTGTTAAAATATACCATTTAAAAATATTAAAAAAATTGAGATAAGTTTAATATTCTAAATTTAATGATTTAAATTTGTGCTACCTAATATTTCTATAATTCTCATACATTATACTATTAACATAAGTTGTTTAAAATAAATATTAGAATGAATTGTTTAAAATATCAAGATTCTTAATTTTTTATCTAATCTTTAAATAATTAAAATTAAAATTTAACTATATTATCACTTTTTCCTATCCAATAAAAGCCCTAAAGATAAATTATTTGAAATATTAGGAAAATATTTTAAAATTTTGAGATAAATATACTGGTTTAAAATATAAAAATATTAAAACAAACCTTTTAAAATGAGATAAATTTAATACCTAAATTTAATTATTTAACTATTTATATAATTCTTTTAAATTTTACTATTAATTTTTTTAAAATATTAGAATGATTGTTTATAAGATTAAATTTTTATCTAGTCATTAATAATTAAGTTTTAAAATAAAAAGCAAATACATTAGCACTTTTTGCTATAAAATAAAAGCTGCTCAGCATAAATTATTCGAAATACTAGAAAAATATCATCCATGATTTTATTTTCTAATTACATTTTTTTTTTATTTTTAATCACTTGAATTTTGAGATACTTCATTCCAAAATAGAAAATTTTGCACCTTTTCATAAAAATTGTGATTTTTATGGCAGTTTAATAATCAAGTTTTAATCTCTATTATAATTTCTTTTCTATTAATTGTTAATATTATTTTATTTTAATATGATTTTTAAAATTTATTTTATATTATTATTCTCTTCAGAAATAATGAAATATCATAACAGAATAACTATAAACTAAATATTTTTATATTTGTTTCTGAAAAAAAATATTTTTTAAAAAATCGTTGAAAATTTTAATTAATTAAGATTATAATTTTGACAAAAATATGTCAAAGAAAATGTTGTTATAAATAAAGATTTTTTTTTTGAAATATGAAAAATTTTTAGTATTTTTTTAAAATACGCCAAAGAAAATATTATTACAAGTATAATATAGAAAAAAAAATACTAGTTTAGATATATTTCAGTTCCAATAAAATAAATATGAAAGATTTTTTTTCTATAAACTTTATAATATTTAATTTATGTAAATGTTAATAAATATGAAAGAGTTTTATATTCTTTCGTAATTTTTTATACCATTTATATTTTAAAAATTTAACCGTCGTGCTCTATTTATATAGATCATGCATGTCAAGTTTGATATAAATTAAAATATTCTAATTATTTGATTTATGTAAAAAAAATTTAACCGTTTAATATATATTATGATAGACAATATTTTAGATCAATATGATAGAGATATTGAATCAATTCAAAAATTTACATGCATGACAAGTACAATTATCTTGATAAATTCAATAGTTGAATTGCTAAAATATTAATCGTATAAAAGATTATGAAAAAACATAAAACCATTTTAATTTTATGTTTTATTACACAAAGAATGTAAGGAAATTTAAATTTATTGCAGCCCATGTGTTGTGATTCTTGAGATTATTCCGCAAACGTTTTGCAAATCCAAGCATTAGCATGAAGTTAAGTTTTCCTTTGATTACTTTTGATATAAATTTTTTATACCAAAATTTACTTTAGTGTTTCATTTGTTACTCTTTTTCATTTTTAAACCAAAATTAGTTGATGCATGTCTTTAGACAATCATCACTTTTTTTTGTCAATACATATAATAAAATTCTTCATTTACCCCGATTAACTTGGAAACCTACCGTCGGGGTCATCGGCTAAAATTGTGTTACTAGGCTGAGGCTTAGTCTGTTTTGAGAAAATGGGAGAAAATAAACAAAACCTACAGTTTCATCAACTTTCAACCTCTAACCGCAATAATAAGGTATATATAATCAACACATGCAACACAATATCTTATAATTCAAAAAATATTTAGGTAATGGAATGCTTCATCATGCAGAATTATTTGACCATCGGCATCATGGACGGACGACAATGCTCTCACAAATTGCTGGTTTCATTTCCCCTAATATGAAACAATATTCTTCAAATAAAAACACAATCCGAGCAAAGAACACCACCGCCGAGTTCATTGCCAACATCCGCATTACTAGAATGAGTCATAGCCTCGTCTATATTCAGTGCTTTCGTTCATCATTTTGAAAACTAAATGGACAGCAAAGAAAGATATACATTAAACTGATACTTTTAGGGTTTTATCATCATTTATATAACACCAACTGTTACAAATTTTCCCTATGAATTCCATAAAATATTACGAGAAAATATTGTATGAAACTGTAATTCCACATCACCCTATCACTTTCTAATAGGAAAATGACAAATCAGATTTTTCCTCCTAATTTTCAGTATTTTTAGTTGAATTTGAATTTTTTCAGGAAGAAAAAACTGAAAATCAGGAGGAAAAATCTAATTTACCATTCTCCTAAAATTAGAAAGGGATAAGGATGACATAAAATTACAGTTTCATATAATCCCTTCTCAAATATTACTCTATAAACCCTAAAATTAATTTTCTTAAACGAATTAATTGAAATGACAATGATCATTGCCTTATTTTAAAAAAAAATCATTAAATTTAAATAAATTATAAAAACTTAAACTTTTTAGTAAAAAATAAATAATTTTTAAATAATTAGTAAATGTAATTATATATCATATTATTATTCAAACTTTCCTTTATACCAATTAAATAAAATACTTATATATATGTTTTAAAATCATTTAATTTATTATGCTTATCATTTTAAACAATTTAATTATTGTGTGCCAAACAATCTAATCAGCTTTTTTTTTTTATTAATATATATCATGGGTAAAAAAATTAGTATATATATTACAAATACATAATATTTTAAAAAAATATTTACGGGGCATAGTTATTTTTGTGATAATAGATAGCTTCATTGTTTGACACATCATCATCTTTTATATTAAATTAATGTTAAAATTTTAAAAGTGAATTTAATAGGTAAATTAATTTTATCGAATTTATCGTTTGTAAATATTTGATGTTGTTGAATGCAGGGTCGAAGCCAGAGGGCTGGCATGGGCCCTGGCCCCCTTAAAACGTGAAATTGTTATTTAGTCCTTTAAAAATTTTTAAAAATTTTAAATTAGTAAAGGTAAAATTGCAAATGATAAAAATTCGATTTAATCATTTACGAATTATAAAGATATAAATTATAAAAAATTAAAATTTCATCCAATCCTCCTAAAAAATTGTTCTAACTTCGCCCCTAGTTGAACGTGATCGTAAATAAGCATGTCATGTTAATTATATCTACTTAGACATATTTAAAATTATAAGGCCTAAAGTTAAGTTTTCTCAAATAATTACACCTTCATTTCCCGTATTTTGATTATTAATGTCCCCTTCTATCTCAAAATACTTGTAAATTTGATTTATTTTATTTTAATTATTTAAAGTAAACTTAATTTTTAATTTCACATGTGATTTTGTGCATTTAATTTTTAATTACACTTTAAATAATGTAATTTTAATCATTGCTACCTATCATCAATAAAAATTCTCTTTATTTTTAAATAATATATAAATTTGAAACTATATAAGAAAGTGAACTATTATACTAAGTTGGAAAACATAAAAAAAAAAAAACTTAAGTAAAAGAACTTGCAACAATTATAATAATAGCTCATGATAAATATAAAAGATATTTAGACTAAATTAATAAAATAAAAAACTTACTAATAGTAGTTAAAAATAATTGTTAAAATTTCACTTTCTTCTCAAAATAAACCCACAAACCATTTTTATCAGCACTAAACAAATAATAGATAGGAAAAAAAAAATGATTTTAAGAGTGTTTTCTTCACATAATATAAACAAATTATAATTTTTAAAAAAAAATTAATATCATAATATTATATTACCTCATTATCAATTACCACAACAATCTTCGATCACTTTTTGGTGCCATTGTTGTTTGAATATGATTCAATATTATCTCTTCGAAGAACTATTGCTTTACTGCTCTCTCTCTCTCTCTCTCTCTAATCTAAAATTCTAACTTATTAATGCTAACAATCTCTACTTTTTAACCAATAATTTTTCTTATATGTACTTGATTGAATATATCTAACTATTAGATGTTATTTATAAAGCTAAACTTAAATTTTAGTTGGTCTATAACTCTAATACTAATTAAGTGATAATTAAAATGTTTAGTGTTCTATTTAAGTAATAACTTTATTTTAACATATTTTTAAAAAAATTAAATTTAATAAAACTTTTTTACATCAAATTTTTAACTAATAATTATAAAGTGAATTGTAATTATCACACTTTTTCACTATTCAAATATGATATAAGCTTGATTTGAATATTGATTTTATGAAATTTTGAAAAATGGTCATGGACTCTATTCTTAAGGCTTGTTGTTTGATTTTAATTTATCTTTAATTTTATGTTAATTTAATTTAATTTAATTCTTAATTGTTCTTTTATTTAATCAAGATTAGGATTAGATTAAAGGGTTCAAAATAAATTAAATTAACATTAGATCTAAGCCCAAGCACAAAGCTACCTCTGCAAATAGCCTTTTATAGTCTATTGTCGCACTGTTCATGCCAATCATAGCCTACACACCAAACCATCATCACAACCTTTATCTACTTGCACACACTAGTATTTGCCATCGACCTTACACCTTATTTACATCGATTACCCAACTCTATAAGAACCTATGAAACAAGCACCATCATTAGGTTTGAGGGATCCTTTATTTTGGAGACCTGTTTATGGCAAACATCAACAACCCAGTAACAATGCACAACCACACTATACAATCCAAGTGAAAAATGAAAAGAAATAAACAAAGAATCACAAATTTGTAGGGATGGATTTACAAGGTTTTGTGTAGTCATCTAGGAAATCCCAACAGTCATGTTGTGGTTGGATGTAAGAGAAAGACATGGTTTGATCTGAGAGTTGATATGACGACTAGTAAAGTTGATTGAAGAGATTTGGTTCTAGGTTTAGGCTTTATATTTGAGCTATTTGGTATGGTATTTCAGAAATCTAACTTGAGATTAAGATAGAAGAGGATGAGGGGAAAGCTTTAGGGTTGATTTTATTGAAGACATATTAAAGACTAAAAGTCTTTAGTTTAGTATAAAACGTAAATTCACTTTATCATTTAGTTTAAAATTATATTATCCTTATTTTTAAAATTTGAAATCTTATTATTTGAATTTCCTATTGGATTACCTTTGTTATTTTCTTTCATATCTCTTTGTATAATTAAGTGATTAAGTGCATCAATAAAATCAATAAGTTTTTGCCTAGCATTGAAAACTTATATATGGTATCACGAGCCTTTTTCCTCTAATCGAGAACTTTAGATTTCGTGAAATCTTCAGTATTGATATTTGTTTTTTATCCACTTTCTACTCATTCCTTCATAGTTGAAGTAGTAACCAATGCTGATGCTCCTCCAACTCCATCAAGTATTGTGGTTTAGTTAAACCTGTCTCCCAGCTTCCTTTTAAACTCAATGGAATCTTTTATTTTTGCAATTGGGTAGCTCAACTTACCTTGCTCCTCGATGGTCATGGATTGATTAGTCACCTCACAGGTACCGCACCATCAACTTCAACCACCATTATTGTCATTGCCTTCCCCGGACCCAATCTAACATATGCTTCCTAGTTTTCTTCAAGATTGTGTAATTCAGCAAACCGTGCTTGCCTCTATTGAAAACATAGTTTCTTGTGTCGGAAAAAAATCTGGTTAAAAAATAGTTTTCTTTCATAGTGGAAAACAAAAATTTTGAAAACCGACCTGGTTTGTGATATTTATAGCAATAAACCTTAGACCAAAATTGTACTTGTGTTTTTGGATAGACGGATCCTTTTCATTCTTGGTTTTCATCCAATTGATCTTCTCTACTATTTTCATATCATGAATTGCTTCGAGTGTAGATTCCAACAAAATGAATCAAACATAGAAATTAGAAATAGTTTTCTTTCTTTTGGGGGTGAAAACTAAAATACTCTCTTCAAATAGAAATGGTAGAACCCTTTTGAATTATAAAAGTTTATTTCAACTAGAAAAATGAACTCCTAGTCTAACTAGGATAATAGGTGGCAGCAACCCTAGCTATTTTTACTAGGGTTTGTCGTCCACTCGTTTTAATATAATAGGCTTCTAGGCCTCTTTTATATCGAGTTCAATTACAAGTACATCCCAGGATTTACTTTATAATCTGATCCAACCTAATATTTGTTTTCTATTTCCAAAAAAAAAACTTCAATATATATTCAATTAAATAATTTTCTCAACCCAATTCTAATTACATTGAAATCATGATGACTTTACTGTAAAAGAATCTATAAGGAAATATATTTAATATTTCCGCATTCAACGGTTCACTTTGAACAAATGATTTATTTCCATTTTCAAACTTCATTTATTCAAAAAAAAAAACAAATTCATTTTTAGGTCAATTTTCATTTGCATTTTCTTTTTGGAGAAAACCTTAATTTCCAAATGTTTCCTCTTTCTCCATTTCAACATTTCTATTCATTTTTGCTCATTTGATTCAACATGCAATTCATTACTAGTTTCAACAAGCTAGTGAAGGGATCGATTGAACATATGCAATTAAAACTCAAATAATTTATAATTAAGTTTAAGCTTTTTGCCTATTAATTATAAATTCAATTAGTCATGAAGTCATTCCACTATAGTATCGTAATTGAGCTCTCCTCAATAGCATACCATTACGAAAGCAACTTGATTAGTGCTCGTCCAATGACCTTGTCATAGGATATCCTTAATCTCTTTAGGATAATATTTTCATTCTCCCAATATAACCCTATTTTATCTCATGGTAACAATTACATATTCCTTTATGAAAATTCAATCACTATTAAATGGTGATAAAGTCATTCATCACAAAGATAAATGACCTATGGCCATGTTTACTTTTCATCAACCATGTAATACCAATGAGTGGATATCATTTACCCACATCTCGGGCTATGAATTCCACTGTTGTGAATGATGCTACATATTGCAGAAGTCATACACCTAATACACCAACTTTTGGTTCCTTGTTTGTTCTTCTTGGGTCTAGTCCAAGGTACTGCCAGTCCAATCAATCACATCTATGTCTCTATCTTCTGGGATTCATCCATTTCGATGCCCATGACAACATCTCCCCAATTGGACTTGATAGATGCCATATTAGTCTTTCAATTAGTTTGCTCATTTCCGATTAAACTAAGGACATGTTTAGGTTTGTCTACTAATATAAGTTATCTTTCCGTATTACGATCCAACCATGTAATACTACTTATTATTAGTTAAACATTAGACAACCAATAAGCAACATTTGCTTCCATTTTACTTTGCGTGCAAAAACCATATGAGGATATTATACAAAGTATTAATGTAATTCATGAATCATTTTATTAACCAATCTATTCGAAAATAATTACAAGTGTACATGTAACACCTCCAACTCAGCCTAGACATTATGGCCGAACCTGGCGATGTCATATGATAGGGTTTTTGAAAATGTGTTGGTACGTTAAAACCATTCTAGTTATTATCTTTTACTTAGTTTAGGAAAACGTGTACTAGTTGATTTGCTTTGAAATATTTCTTTTACGCGGAAGCTTTTGAAACCAAATAATTTTCGAAATTGTTTTTACTTATGAAAATCTTGGTTTATTTTAAGAAAACTGCACTTGTTGCATTGCAATTAAAAATCATAATTAACAGTTCAAAATCCAAAATTAAAACAAAACAGTCCCAAAGTTTTAGCAATAACTCCCAAAAATAATAATTATAGCAGTAAAAATGCATAAACCGTAAAACCAATGTATAAGTGGTAGTGGTCACCGTCGAGTCCTCTGCTGCACTAACCCGCCTACTACTGGGGATTACCTGAACAGATTAAACAGAGAAAGGGTGAGTTTTTGCAAAATAAGTGTGTAATCCCTCACAGAAAGCATGCATATAGACATTCATCAGAATATAGTCAAATATTTATGTACAGATCGAGCCTGAGCCCTTCACAGATTCGGTGTGGACCTTAGCCCACTCAAATATAGAATCAGATATGACTTAGGACCTTAGCCTATCTCAGATATAGCATGCATAATAGAACAAAATAAAAAAACCCAACCCACCAACCCTATACACCAAGTCTGTCCAACCCAACACACCATGTGGGGATATAATCGACCCACCTATCCCTGCACACCAAATAGGGTATAAAGTACCCATCCATTCCTACACACCATACAATACCGAATTACGGCACCTATCATTTTGTACACACTTGGTATCATTTCGTAGCTAAGGCCACCACAAGTACTCTCGAACCTTGAACGAGCACCGAAGAATTCGCACTACTACTGTACCAGTCTAGATCTCACAAATGCTTAAAGATCACCAAATGCTTGAACCACGGCTAAGAGTCGCAAAAGCTCGCTATTACGAAACTAAAACGTACCAGAGAGAGGCAAGGGAAATTTTGGCAATAACAAAAGTAGGGGAAAAAGGAAATTGGTAGCAAAAGAGAGAAAAAGTAGTAGGGTAGCTGAATTTTGCCAAAAAGAAAGTAGAATGTTCATCAAACTCATAATCCCCTAATTCACATCCCTTAATTCTCTCCACAACCCCTCAACTCAGATTTTCAGTAAAACACAAACTCTTAGTCGAAATTTGCAGCAAAATTATCCCTTCGCCACTACAAAGATTCAAACACAAGACTCCCAGCTTAATAACACACCACTTAACCACTAGACCAGCAGACCTATTCTGACATGAACTTACCAACTTTTAATTTTAAGCCTACTAACTAGGGTTAAGGCTTTAATCATAAATGTATCAAAATTTACCCAAGTTGTGGCTTGAACTTGGGACCTTCCCTACACACCCAGAGCACTTAACCACTGAAGCAGATAGATATTTGTCATATTTATTCACAACATAAATTAAAACTTGGGGCGTTACAATTCTACCCCCTAAAAGAAAATTTCGGCCTTAAAATTTTACCTGATTAGAAAATGTGAGGATACTGCTGACGCATCAAATCCTCCGGCTCCTAAGTGGCCTCTTCAGTGCTATGATTCTGCTACAGCATCTTCACTAAAGGGATAGAATTTCTTCGTAGAACCTTAACGTCACTATCTAAAATATGAACTGGCTCCTCTTCGAATGCAGATCCGGTTTAACCTCAATGTCTACCATAGGAACAATGTGTGTAGGATCAGAGCGGTAATGTCTCAACATCGAGACGTGAAACACATCATGAATACGATCTAACTCTAAAGGTAGCTCCAACTGATAAGCGACTGGTCTCACTCGTTTCAGAATCTGATACGGCCCAACAAACCAAGGGATCAGCTTGCCCTTACGACTAAACCTTAGAACCTTTTTCCATGACGAGACTTTAAGGAAAACGAAGTCCCCTATAGAATACTCTATCTCACGTCGTTTTAGATCCACATAGGACTTTTGTCTATCAGAAGTCGCTTTTAGTCGATCTCGAATCAAACGAACCTTGTCCTCAGTTTTTGAAACCCGAACCCAAAATATGTTGTTCACCCAATTCAATCCAACATAAAGGAGTGTGACACTTACGACTATATAGTGCCTTGTAAGGTGCCATTTATATACTAGACTGATAGTTGTTGTTGTAAGCGAACTCTGCTAATGGCAAGTACTTCTCCCAACTACCTCAAAAATCTACGATATAGCCCATTAACATGTCCTCTAGTATCTGAATCACCCTCTCCGACTAACCATCTGTCTGAGGATGGAAAGCAGTACTGAAGTCTAATCTTGAACCCAGAGCCTCATGAAGCTTCTTCCAGAATTGAGACTTAAAATAAAGATCCCTATAAGAGATAATCGAGATAGGTACCCCATGTAACCTCATTATCTCAGAGATGTGGAGCTTAGCCAACTTTTACAGAGAGAAGTCTATCCTGATCGGAATAAAGTGAGCAAACTTGGTCAATCGATTAACGATGACCCAAACAGAATCCTACTTAGTGGGTGTTAGGGGTAACCCACTAAAAAAATCTATTGTTACTCGCTCCCATTTCCACATCGGTATCTTAACCAGCTGCACTAAATGCGAAGGTAACTGATGCTTAGCCTTAACCTGCTGACACGTCAAACAGCAAGCAATAAAGTCAGTAACCTCACGCTTCAACCCTGGCCACTAGTATAATTCTCAGAGATCTTAGTACTTTTTGCTCCCGCCGGGATGCATTGTATAAAGGCTACTATGAGCCTCTCTCAAAATCGACAGTCTCAAGTCTTCATCATTTGATACACAAATCCGATCGCAGAAACATAATACCCCATCACTGTTAATCCAAAATCAGTCATAGTACCACTCTCAACCTGACGGAAACGCAAATCAAGATACTTATCCTCCATCTGTTTACCTCTGATCTGATCAATCCATATCGGTTTTACCTGAAGTTTTGCCAACAGACTCCCACCGTCAAATAAATTAAGTCGAGTGAACATCACTCTTAGATTGGTCATAGCCCTATGGCTTAACGCATCGGCCACCATATTGGCCATGCTGGGATGGTACTCTATAGTGTAGTCATAATCCTTAAGCAGTTCAACCCATTTACGATGCCTAAGGTTTAAATCCTTCTAAGTAAGGAGATATTTGAGACTCTTGTGGTCAGTGTAGATAGTTCACTTTTCACCGTACAAATAGTGCCTCTAGATCTTTAGAGCAAAGACTACCACTGCCAATTCCAAATCATGCGTTGGATAATTAGCCTATGAGTCTTGAGCTGCCGAGTCGCATAAGCAACCACTTTTCTGTCTTGCATCAAAACACTGCCTAAACCTATATGTGACGCATCACTATATACCACGAAGTCTTTACTGGGCTCAGGCTGTATCAGAACAGAAGCCTGAGTCAGAACAGTCTTAAGTTTATCAAAACTCTCCTGCTTCCATCAGTCCAAACAAAAGGAACTCTCTTACACAGAAGCTTAGTCAAAGGAGCTACGATTAAGAAGAACCCTTCTACAAAACATCGATAATATCCAGTCAGCCCCAGAAAGCTATGAATTTCTGACACATTTTTTAGCTATTTCCAATCCAACACAGCCTCAATCTTACAAGGATCAACACGAATCCTCTCAGCAGACACCACATGTCCTAAAAAGGTTACCTCTCGGAGCCAGAACTCATACTTACTAAACTTCGCATAAAGCTGTTTTTCTTTAAGAGTCTGGAGTACCACCTTGAGATGCTCATTGTGCTCATCCTCGACTTAGAATACACTAGAATGTCATCGATGAACACCACCACAAATTGGTCTAGATAAGGCTGGAACACTAGATTCATTAGGTCCATAAATGTCGTTGCTGCATTAGTCAAACCAAAGGGCATAACTAGAAACTCGTAATGTCCATAACGAGTTCTAAATATTTTCTTATGCACATCAACCTCCTTAACTCTCAATTGATGGTAACTAGATCATAGATCGATCTTAGAAAACACCGAAGCCCCTCAGAATGGGTCGAATAAGTCATCAATTCGCGGAAGTAGGTGCTTATTCTTGATCGTTAGTTTGTTCAACTGATAGTAGTTGATACACATCCTCATTGTCTCATCTTTCTTCTTGACAAATAAAACAGGTGCTCCCCACGGAGACACACTAGAACGAATAAACCCACGATCTAACAGCTTTTGAATCTGAACCTTAAGTTTTGCCAACTCTTTCGGTGCCAATCGGTAGGCCGTGATAGATACAGGAGCTGTACCAAGAATCAACTTAATACCAAACTCCACCTCTCGGCTCAGAGGCAATCCTGGTAGTTCCTCAGGAAAAATATCTGGAAAGTCCCTCACGACTTTTATGTCCTTAACTGAAGAGTCCACAAAATCAGAAATACTGATGTAGGCTAAGAATGCCTTACACTTTTTTCTCACTAACTTCTCTGCCACCAATGCAGATATCACATTAGTCAAATAGTCGCATCATTCCCCAAACACGACTACCTCGTTGTCCTCATCGGTCCTCAGAAGAACCCTCTTTGTAGCACAGTCCAGACTCATTCGGTGTTTAACCAGCCAGTCCATTCCCAAAATCAAGTCGAACTCCCCAAATAGAAGCTCTATCAGATCAGCCAGAAATACTATCCCTTGAACCTCTAGCGAAACATCTCTATACAGTCTACTAACCCGAACAGATTGCCCCAAAGAGCTTAGTATCGTTACCTCACTATCAATACCCTCAACTGGAATCCCCAATGTTTCAGATACAATACTAGCTACATATGAGTGTGTAGAGCCTATGTCTATAAATACAAGATAAGATACATCAAATATTAAAAACGTACCTATAATAACGTCCAGAGCATCTCGGTTCTCACAGTGACGAGTAGTATAAACTAAAGTAGGCTGCCTCGCTTCAGTTGGTCTGGCACCTCTGCCCATTGCTCTCTGTCCTCGGCCCATGCCATTACTACCTCTGACCTGACCTCGACCCCTAGGTGGCTACTAAACTCCTCTTGTCGGCTGTGCAGTCTCAGTAACTGGAGCTTGCATATGATTAACTCTCAAAAGACAGTCTCTAACAAGGTGCTCCGTTGACCCATATCTCAAACATGCCCCAGTCGTCCTCCAACACTCGCCTGGATGGTGTCTACCACAATGCTCACAAAATGCTATCGCAATAGGTGCAACAGGAGGCCTAACTCTCACTGGCCCATCAGACCTAGCCTTTTTCTTAGGCCTCAACCCAGAATTTGAGGGCTTCGAATACCTCTGTCTCAGTTTTGGCGCTCAGTACACTTTACCTCTTCGGTGATCTTCGCCTTCTCAACTAGAGCAGAAGGGTCACGCCCTCTGTGTGGATCTATCAGCACTTGCAAACTGTCCCTGAGACTATCCTCAAATCAAACACATCGCTCACCATGCCTCGTGCATATCGGTTCAATATCAAGAACTCGGCCTCATACTCGGACACAGAACGATTTCCCTGCGTAAGATTCAGAAACTCACGTCGCCTCGCATCAATATAACTGGCTCCCACATACTTACTCTAGAAAGCCGTCTTAAAGAGATCCCATATCAGTCGATCGGGCTGAGTGCCCTCCTTAACCGTCAACCACCACCGGTACGCCTCATCACGAAGTAGAGATACAGCCCACTTGAGCTTCTGCTCAGCAATAAAATCCAAGTCATCCATAATTCTCTCTGTGGCCTCCATCTAGTACTCGACCACATTAGGAGCAACTCTAGTGATGCCCTTGAATAACTCAACCCCATTGGACTTGAGTCATTCTGTAACCAACCCACGACCCACAAATCCAGTGTTGGGCCTAGCAACCCTCTCCAAAATCTGTGGCATGGCTTGGGCAGTGCGTCATCCCCAGCAGCGCGATCACGAGATCCCGACCCAGTCTCTGTAATAAGCGACATTGGTGTCTTCCTAGTGTCTAGGTTCGAAATAGAGTCAGATGCTAAGAACTCAGCTCGATCCCCTCTACGGCCTCTACCTCGGCCTCTAGTACCCCATCCATGAGTACCACTGGTGCTTATTATAAATTTCGAGAATTATATATATTAACAGTTTTATACATTAGTTAACAGTTTCGATATTTATTAACAGATATTTTATACAGTACAATATCAGAATGTTTAGAGTCGATTATCGCTAGTACTAGTATCACTACGGTTTTCAGTCTACACTAACTAAAGTGTTTTCAGTATAGTATACTACCTAAAGTAGTTTCAGAATATCCTAATTATACTTTAATACAAATCTAAACATAATTTTAGAAAACTTACAGGATTGGCGCCAGAGACTTGGTGTACCACTTATTTATCCTAAAACATTTGAAATCATTTATGAATAATTTCTTTAAAATTCAAAACCACAGTCGAGTTTTGCAACCTGACTCTGATACGACTAAATGTAACACCTCAAACCTGGCTTAGATGTTATGGTCGAATTTGGTGATGTAACATGATAGAGTTTTTGAAAACGCGTTGGTACGTTAAAACCATTTCAATTATTATCTTTTACTTAGTTCAGGAAAACGTGTACTAGTTGATTTGCTGTGAAATATTTCTTTTCGCGAAAGCTTTTGAAACCAAATAATTTTCGAAATTATTTTTTCTTATGAAAATCTTGGTTTATTTTAAGAAAACTATACTTGTTGTGTTGCAATTAAAAATCATAATTAACAGTTCAAAATCCCAAATTAAAACAAAACAGTCCCAAAGTTTCAGCAATAAATCCCAAAAATAATAATTATAGTAGCAAAAGTGCATAAACTGTAAAACCAATGTATAAGTGGTAGTGGTCACCGTCGAGTCCTCTACTACACCGACCCACCTACTGCTAGGGACTACCTGAACAGATTAAACAGAGAAAGGATGAGTTTTTACAAACTCAGTGTGTAATCCCTCACAGAAAGCGTGCGTATAGACATTCATCAGAATACAGTCAAATTTTATGTACAAGTCGAGCTTGAGTTGTAACACCCCAAACCCGGCCCAGAAGTTATGGCTAAATTTGTCGTGCTACATCATAGCGCTTGTCAATAAATCAGAATTTGTGAATCAAAACTTGTTGTCAGTTAAAAAAAACCCCTTTGTGATTTTATAGTAAACTTTAGAGAGTTAAGTTCTTTACTATTATCATATTATCTTGTTAAAACATTTTCCTATGGTATATTAAATTGATTTAGGTCGCGAAAGCTTTTGGAAAACTTTGAAGTTTAGAATTACGTGTCCTTAAAAGAGCTATTATTTTGAAAACTCGTATTCTCTTAAACTAACAGTTTAAAATAAGTAAACAAAGCCTAACTTAAAAATTAAATCCCATGAAATGCCTTATTACATAATGAAAGCCCAAACGAAATATTTATAATCCAAAAGCTAATATAAAAACAGTACGAATGTGTGGCCACCATCCAGCTCATTGCAGCACTGAACCGCCTAACGCTGGGGATCACCTGTACAGTTAAACAATGGGGTAAGTTTACGAAAACTCAGTCTATAATCCCCTAATATACAATCAGTCAGACATACAGAATACAGTAACAATCTGGGCCTGAGCCCATTACAAAAACAGTATTAGGTGGGACTTAGCCCATTACAAAATCAGAAACAGAATCAGATGGGCCTAAGCCCAAGGCAGTATCAGTAAACAGAGCAGAAATGCAACAGAAATCCCAGCCAACCCAGCCAAACACACCACTCCATCCCGCCAGTCTCACCATGTGAGGATAGAATCGACCTACCCATCCAAACACACCATGATTAGCACTGGTTGCGGCACTAATCGATATCGTAATAAAGTTGCCAATAAATAAGATGGCTACAAGCCATAAGCAGGATGGCTAAAAGCCATAATCAGGACGGCCAAAAGCCATAATCAGAATGGCAGAACGCCATAAGCACGATGGCTAAAAGCCATAATCAAGATGGTAGAACGTCATAAACACGATGGCTAAAAGCCATAATCAGGATGGCAGAACGCCATAAGGAAGATAGCCAAAAGCCATAACACTTCCTCTGTCAATAATAACCTAACCCCCATGCAGAATGTCATGTCATAATAACATACATGAATGCAACATGTCATGCTCGAGTACAGACATACATAACATAAGCAAATCAATCATTTTACCTTTAGGGATATAATGGTCATTTTCATCAGAATGGGTCTAGACACACTTACCGACCCATCAGAAGGTCCAAGTCGTCTCTTGCGACTTATGTAACCTCATCATGCATAACAGTGTGAATGGGCCCAAAGTTCATTATGCGGCCCATGTGGGCCCACTAAGCCCAAAAACAACCTTAGCTATATGTGCGACACAGCTGGGTCCAATATTCCCACATGTCCGTAAGATTTACCCTATGGGGGTATTTCGGTCATTTTACCCTATGGGGGTATTTCGGTCATTTTACCCTACGGGGGTATTTCGATCATTTTACCCTACGAGGGTATTTTGGTCATTTTACCCTACGGGGTATTTCGATCATTTTACCCTACGGGGGTATTTCGATCATTTTACCCTACGAGGGTATTTTGGTCATATGCCCATGTGGCATCAGTTGCTGTATTTTTTGGCTTTTCGTATTTTTGCCAATAACGAATATAACAGTGTGGTTACACACTTTTCGGCTTTTTACTGACTATCGAATACAGGGTACTATTACACACCTGTTTTGTGAAACCGTGCTAAGATGTACAAGAACTCCAACCTACATTCAATTCTAACTTTCGGTTAATAGGCTAACAAACGAGTCGAAGAGGACCCTAATCAAAGCTCTTATACACAAAGGCTTGCCTATCGCTTGACTAGATCAGTCGATTGTGGCTTGTTCACTTGGTCTAGTGACTGGTGCAGCCACCCTACCACACCCTAGCGGAAAGTCTCGAACCGTCGACACCTTATGTTGCTTAAATTTGGGGGCAGAGGCTACAAGTCCATTTTCAGTTGGCACCCCTCCTGAACTTCCCTCAACATGGCTATTACTCGCCATCATTGCCATCTCTTTTTGTGATATGCTATCGTAACACTTGCAGACTCTTTCATTCCTTGAGACATTCAAAAGAAAAATGAAGAGTACCATGAATGAAATAGAAATTGAGAATTGATAATGGAAAACAGAAGAAAAAAAAAGAAGAACCGCAAATGGAGGAGCAAGACAAAAACTTACCAAACACTATTCAAACAATACAAAATCGATTGGTGAAAGGAGGATTTCAAATGCTCCTGAAAGACTCGAGAGACCCCCCTCACTCACTTGTCAGAGTAAATAATCTTACAACAAGGAATACAATTGAGAAATGTGTTGTATTCGGCTTAAAAAAAAGGAACAAGATGCAAGAAGAGAGGCTAAAGAAGAGTACTTGGCTTTGGAGAAAGATGAGTGAATCAGTTATGAAAGAAACTAGAAGAGAAAGAATAATGGGAGAGGAGAGAGGTAATATTTAGCCACCAAACTGAAAGGGATTCGGCCACTATGATTAAAAGAAACAAAATAAAAGGAGGAGAAAAGAGAAAGGATTCGGAACCGAACAAAATAAAGCCAAAAGCAAAGAGAAGAAAAAGGCTTGAAACAACAGAAAAAGAAAAAATCGAGAGACCCGAAATGACCTTTAACAAATGAGGCTTCAAAAGAAATGACTAAAATCCTGAAATAGAGGAATGAGAATCGATACCACCCTCACAACCACTCAAAGCCGAAATCACATGTACTTGTAGTCCTCTATTCGACATAAATTTTCCCTTAATTCAAATTCTCTTAACCTCCTCCAAATATCTCTCCTCAACAACTCACCAACCACCTATCCAAATCCCCCTTTTTCCTCCTTGAATTACTCCATGACTCATTCAAAGTCCAACCTGCAGAGTTCTAGTCAAACTCCACTTCTCATGCAGTAAGGAAGTAAAATAAATACTCCTTACGCATCATGAGATTTGAACTCAAGCTCCCATTACAACCTTAATCACGCCACTGCTACTGGACCACCAAGCTTTCTTGTGTCAATATTTAATCACATCAATTTAAAAGCCTTCTAACATAGATCCCCAAGATTTTTACACTAAAAAAATAAAATTTTTGCTAAAGCCCAGGTTTGAACCCAGGACTTCTCCAACACTCCCAAACACTCCTAAATCACTTAACCATTAGAGAAGGCAATCAATTGTGCCATTTTCTTGCACAATTAAATACTTATGTGACGTCTCCTAACTGTTCCCTTACTCAAGGCCCAATACTTCCAGGCCTAAATTCAGGGCGTTACATGAGCCCTTCACAGATTTGGTGTGGACCTTAGCCCACTCAGATATAGCATGCATAACAGAACAAAATAACAGAAAAACCCAACCTACCAACCCTGCACACCAACTTCGTCCAACCCAACACACCATGTGGAGATATAATCGACCTACCCATCCCTGCACACCAAATAGGGTATAAAGTACCCATCCTCCCTACACACCATACAATACTGAATTATGGCACCTATCAGAAATATGCAACTTAGCTGCCAAATATCAGGCTTTAAAAGCCTTTTGGATACTTCCTTCAACTTCATCAACCCAACCCCGATGTAATGCAACATATCATTATGACATGCAACCATGCAGATAACAAACATAAATTTATATTCAAATCAATGCAGATATACATGCTTAAAACTTATATCACATAATCAGATCACAGAATTCGGGGTCTAAATAATGCTTGCCGACCCTACGATAGGTCACAGTCGACATGGAAAACCTTACAGATTATTTCAAAAAAATGGGCTCACTGGCCTTGGCCGTGTGGATCACATAGCCAGGCTAAGAATCCCACACGCCTGTGTGGTTCATCCGTGTGGGCCACAAGCCTCAACTAGTTGAGCCCGTGTCTCACACACTGCCTCGTGGCCATCACACAACTATGTAATATGACTATGTCACGCGTGCATGGCAGTGTACTGCCATACGACCTACCACACGGGCGTTGACAGTTTTGTTTTTTGACTTTTGTCCATTCTAATTTTCTGTGTTTTTGGGTACATACCTAGTATCGTTTCGTAGCTAAGGCCACCACAAGCACTCCCGAACCTTGAACGAGCACTAGAGAATTCGTACTACAACTGTACTAGTTGAGATCCCACAAACATCTAAAGATCACCGAATGCTTGAACCACGGCTAAGAGTCACAAAAGCTCACTATTACGAAACTAAAATGTACCAGAGGGAGGTAAGGGAAATTTCGGTAGTAACAAAAGTAGTGGAAAAAAGAAATTGGCAGCAAAAGAGAGAAAAGGGATGAGGGAAGCCGAATTTTGCCAAAAAGAAAGTAGAATGCTTATCAAACTCATAACCCCTTAATCCACATCCCTTAATTCTCTCCACTAACCTTTCAACTTAGATTTTTAGTAAAACACAAACTCTTAGCCAAAATTTGCAGAAAAATAATCCCCTTTGCCACTACAAAGATTCGAACACAAGACCCCCAGCTTACTAACACACCACTTAACCACCAGACCAGCAGGCCCATTCTGATATGAACTTACCAACTTTTAATTTTAAGCCTACTGACTAGGGTTAAGGCGTTAATCATAAAAGTATCAAAATTTACCCAAGTTATGGCTTGAACTTGCGACCTACCCCACACACCTAGAACACTTAACCATTGAAGCAGACAGACATTTGTCATATTTATTCACAACATAAATTAAAACTTGGGGTGTTACAGTACATTGACAAAAATACAACAGTTAGGGCACTAGATCTAACAACTTGAACCATTGCTTCCGCTACCACCTCTTAACAAGCTTGGACACTTCTGCATATGCTTTACGGCAACAAGAGTCATACAAGAATCTACACCCTTCATGATTAACTCACACATCATAATTTTTTTTAAAAAGTAGCACGATATCTAAATGAGATTAAAATAGTTTCCAATGAACTAGCTACTGACGGTTCTTCTATATCTTCCGAAGAACTCATAATTAAAATACTTAGTGGCCTTAAATCTGATTTTTGAGAAATTTTTACATCCATCCATACACATGATACACCAATAAAACATAAAGAGTTGTTCAAAAAAATTTTAGATCCTGGAATTTTTCTTCAACATGAAGAAAAACAAGTAACATGAAAAAAAACAACGAACTACACGAGATACCTACCCTTCAACCTCCAAGGTCTTTTCTTGCTAGTAATAAAACTTCCTTTTCTAGTTGGCACCAATGATTGGACACCCCAATTCTTGCATTTTAAATTTTTTTATAAATAAATTCGTTTTTTCCAGTTTCTTTCAAAGAATAATGTCTTTTTGTAATGTTTGCTCATGCGATAAAACTCATTGTCTGCCTTTTTATTAGAACTTTTAATTAGTGAAAAACCACTTTAAACTATTTTTAGTGATTTATAAAGCCCTTTTCAACAGTATCAGTTGATAAGAAATTATATTATTGTATTTTTTGGGATCAAAACACCAAATATATTTGCTTGTATGCTCTTAAAAAAGTGAATTTCAATTTTTTAGAAAAATCTAGTTTAGAAAATGGTTTTCAATCTCTGTGGAAGTTTAGAAAATTTAAAAATCAAGTCAGTTTCTGATATTTATAGTAATAAAACTTTTCTTAAAAAGTACTTGTACTTTGTACGAGACAGAACTGTATCGTTCTCGGCTTTCAACCAAATGACCTTTGCTATCCTCATGCCTTAAATTGCGTCGAGCGTGAGCTCAAACAATACAAACCAAACACAAAACAAGAAACAATTTAATTACTGTTAGTAGGAAAGTAATTCTCTCGAATAGAAACCGATAGAAATTGCAATTACCAGAAAATAGAATTTATTCTTCGAAAATAAATTCCCATAACTTTTTTAGGAATAACAATATATGAAACTTGTATGTAAGAAACTTATGTTAATAGCTCTACTAGTGCCATCTATTTATAGGGATAGATAGGAGAATCCTGGTTGAATAAGTATAACACATTATTTGATAAAAATTTGTATTCTAGTCTAACTAGAAAGAGGGGGTAGATTTATATGTGCTTCCTAGACTTTTGACCCAAAACTTTATAATTTAACCCAACTTAATACCTATTTTCTATTTCCAAAACTAAATATTAATTAATTAATCAAATTAACTAAATTAATTTATAAATTAAATAATTTTTTGAATCCAGTTTTAATTCCGTTAAAGTCATGACAACTTTGCAGTAAAAGAATTTATGGGGAAATATATTTAATTTTCATATTGAACTGATTCATAATGACTAATTAATTTAATTACACTTTTTAAATTCAATTATTTAATTATAAGTAATTAAATAGTGTTTTAAAAACCTTAAATTAATTCTCAAGTCATTTCTATACTTAGTGAGAAAACACATTCATTTGTGAATGCAACCCATTTCCCTAACTTCATCATTTTTGTTCATTTGGTTCTACATGCAATTAATTTCTGGTTTCAACGAGCTAATGAAAGGACTAATTGAAAATATATATTTAGGACTCAAATAATTTATAATTAAATTTCAACTTTGTGCCTGTTTATTATAAACTTATTTAGTCATGAAGTCATTCCACTATAGTATCGTGACTGAGATCTCCCTAATTACATATCGTTACGAAAGCTACTCAATTATTGTTCATTCAATGATGTTGTTATAAGTTTGTTACCTTTATAGGATATCCTTAATCTCTTTGTCATAAATTCGTTCTCCCAATATAATCCTATTTGTCTCATGCTAACCATTACATCTTCTTTCATGCAAAGTCAATTACTATCAAATAGTAATCAAGTCATTTATCACAAAGACAAATGGCAAGTTGCCATGTTTACTTTTCATCTATCATGTAATGCCAATAAGAGGATATCATTTCCCTATCAGTTGGGTTATGAATTCCACTATTGTGAATGATGCCACATATTGCATAACTCGTATACCCAAAACACCAACTTTCAATTCCTTATCTATTTGAACTTAGGCTTTTACTTACATCAAAGTATACGAGTCATAAATACATAATACAACATCCACTTAGGATTAATGTATGTCACACTATGAACATCACAAGTGAGTAAATCTATAAACAGATTCAAGGTCTATTCTTTTTGGGTTCTGTCCAATGTATTGCATGTCTAGTCTGTCACATCTATGTCTCTATCTTTTAAGAGTCCTCTGCTCCGATACTCAAGACAAAACATCTCCCCTATTGGACTTGGTAAAAGACATATTAGTCTTTCAATCAGTTTTCTCATTTTCAATTAGACTAAGGACATTTTTAAGTTCATTTGATAATATAAGATGTCTTTCTATATTACAATCTGACCACGTAATACCGCTTAATATTATTAGTTAAACATTAGATAACCAATGAGCCAATATTTTCTTCCATGTTGCTTTGCATGCAAAAGTCATTGAGAAAAATATACAAAGGATATTAATATGATCGATGGATATGTTATCAAACTAATTTTTCGAAAAATACAGGTATAAAAAACAAATTCACTACACACAAGGCACCATATCCAATATAATTTATTTTTGAAAAAATTCATCCCTTGGTTGAAATTTATTTCAAACCTAAAATATTAACAATTTACAAAGCTTGTGGTGGTGTGTAACGCCATATACTCGACCCAATTTACCATATCCGTGTAGAAGATGCCACTTTACTTATACACTTAACTACAATGTTCAATCTATGAAAATCATACTAAGTATACCTATTATTTATTTAAATTCCTTTATAGGACAATAGGTTTGAATAATACATTTACCGTATGTCAGAAAACCTTCAAGGTAAAATAAAACCTTACAACACGTCACTTAAATAGATAGACAAATTTTTAGCGGGAAATATTATTTATCATTTGAAAAATATTTTTCTATAAGGGTTCCTCTCTATGCATAATATTTGCCTCAATCTACCACCTCGGTACATCCCTAGCTTGTTCCCTCATGGCAGATTGGTTCAATTCACATACATTCATACCAAAAACATGCATATAAGTTCCAAGGAACTTAGTGGGTCTAGCTCATAAATATCTTTTACGAGGTCGTAGAATCTTTTTAGACATTGGAAGATACATTTCTGATTCTTGGTTGGTACATCAATCACCGCACTTGATTGTCTTATACTCCTTTCAATCGACTAGTGGATCTCAAACTTTACACCATATAATTTGAATCCCATTACACAATTCCTTTACAGTTTGAAGTTGGATACACTTCTTAGACCGATACCTAGCGGATACTATTCTTGGCGGATTCTTTTACATACGCCAACGATTACTTAAATACTCATTACCTTATATCTTCAAATTAGCCCATATAAATAGACTCAATGGAAAGAAATTATAACAATTTAATTCTCGTAATAGGAATTCCAAAAGACTTCCACGCAGAATTCAATAGTTCTCAGATATAGCGAACTCTTACACCACAATCATTCCAGATATTACAAGTTCCCTGTCATGGCAAATCCCTGAGGATGACTTATCAGTTGGTTACTCTATCGAGTATTCTATCCGAGAATGCCTCACAATCATACTCAGATCTTATGCGATGTAGACTAACATCTCTCCACTTGATCATTACAGAATTTATTCTATGAATTTTTGAGGTAACATGACACAAAGGCTTCTAGAGAGAGTTTGCCACAAAGGCTTTCCTGAGAGTTTGCCACAATGGTTTTCCAAAGGATTGGCCACAAAGGCTTTCCAGAGATCTCGGCACAAAGGTACTCCAAAGTATTCACCACAAAAGCTTTACAGTGTCTTTGCCACAGAGGATTTCCAAAGTATTTGCCAAAAAGGCTTTCCAGAGATTCGTGTTTACTCTCTTGGCGGATTATATCTGTGAATGCCATGTGGCTTCTCCCACATGGTCTTATACCTTCATGCCCTCCTGGAAGATTATCATATGATGCCATGGTCATGGACTTTCACATATTTGTTTAGTGATCAGCTAGTCTAGTTAACATTACAACTGCTCTACCGGAGGCTACATAATAACGGAGGACCCAAATTAACACTTAAAACAGTTTCTCCAAGTTTGTGACACTTTTAAATTTAACGGGGTTATCGATGACACTATTCATCTTCGATCATTCCCTTCACCTTCATCAATAATACTTTCTCTTGGTTAGATTCGCAGGCTCCAGGATCCATCATGACAAGGGATCAACTTCCAGAAAATTTTTTGTACAAGTTTTTTCTTATTAGCAAAACAGTCCAACTGAGAAGAGAGATTGTGAACTTCAAACAAATAGAATGAGAGTGTTTTCATGGAGCTTAGGAGATATTTAAGTCGCTGATACAAAGAAGCTCTCACCATGGTCTACTTGAATGGCTACGGTTGCAAATATTCTACAATGAGCTAGATGCACATTCTAGGTCAGGACTAGATAGAGCCGCAGGAGGAGCCTCGATGAACCGTACATACGAAAATTCCTATCAATTAATGGAGAAAATGACTATGAATTCCTGCTAGTGGCCAAACAAGCGTTTCACTTATAGTTCGAGACTATTCATGGACAAAGCTATCTACGAAGAGGATAAGTACCAATGAATATTGGACAAGCTTAACCAATTAGAGTCAACATCCACTAGCCTCATGATGCATGAAGCAGCTAGAACAATCAACCAATACCCTGAGAACTAAGCTGATGACGTGAACTACATTGTGAATAGAAGTGAAAATCCCTATTCGAATACTTATAATCCTAGCTAGAAAGACCACCCAAATCTAAAATGGGGTGGTAATTAATGAGGAAGTAATGGTTCTAACTAAAATAGAAAAAATATTACTTACCAACCTCCTTATTTGCAAAAAATTCAGAAATGGGCTAATACTAATGACCATATTATATGTGGTCAAAGGCTGGATCGCATAGAGGGACAGATGAAATCAATGATGACAAAGTTGAGACAAGTGTAGCCTAAATGCACTCAAATGAGAACCATATTCACTAAACTTGAAGATCAAATAAGCCAATTATTGAGTATAGTGGGAGACATCAAAAGTCATATTGGTACAGGCATTCTGAGCAATACTAAAAACAAACCTCAGAGAGATGGTATGGAGCAAGTGAAGGCAATAGTGCTCCGTTTAGTTGAAGTACTGAGTACCCCGAATGAACCTACTCTAAAAGAGAATGAAAAAGATGTTAATAATCCTCAAGAAGGGATCCTTCAAGGAGATAGTGTTGAAGCGAAGCTAGAAGCGATAACTGAGCCGGGAACTAAATTGGAAGCTAAACGAAACACAAAACCTATCCTCATGAAGATAAAATTCCCTCACGGTTAGAGGAAAAATGAAAAAAAGACGAAGTAGAATTTCTAAGTTTTCAAAACTTATTCAAATCGCTTAATGTTAAGTTGCATCTCATAGAATTGATAGAAAAAAATCAATGAGATAATAACTAAGCAGATGCCCCAAAAATTAAAAGAACTAAGGAGTTTTACAATTCCTATAAAGATAAGGGATATGCACTTTAGTAAGGCCCTATGTGATCTAGGAGCTAGTATTAATCTAATGCCCTTGTCAACATATAAGAAACTCGGGCTATGGGAGATTAAAAACACACACATCACACTACAATTAGTTGATAGATCTTTAAGACAACTAAAAGGGATGCTTGAAGATGTGTTAGTAAAAGTGCGTAATTTTTTTCATCCCTGTGGATTTCATAACTTTAGATTTCGAAGAAGACTGCGAGATCCCCATTTTGCTAGGGACACATTTTCTAGCTACATGTAGGCCCCCCATTGGCTTAGAAAATAACAATTTGATAATGAATATTAATGGTGAGACTGAAATATTCAAATGTGTTCACCTATAGAATAAGAGATGTAAGGAAATTTAGGGAATGCATGCTATGAAATACTTGTAAATTCCCCTAATGACCTTGACCCGGGAAATGTGTATTCTATGATAAATGCAGGTCGAAAAAGTAAATTTAGAGAGCAGTACATCCAAAGCACGATGGAGTGGCATGATGGACGATAGACTAATTTTGTAACACCTAAAACCCGGCCTGGATGTTATGGCCAGATCAGGCGATGACACACGGTAGTGTGTTTGAAAGTCATAACTTTGCTTAAAATAATTTCCATCTAGAACCTTTTTATTATTACTTATCAATTTTAAAATCATGTCATTTATTCAGTCGAAAGTTTTCAAAAAATTTACTCAATGCGGAAGCTTTTAAAATAGTTACGTATTCATGTGTGTTTCGTTAAATCTTTTGTTTGTTCCTTTTAAAAACCTGAGATATCCTAATACTAGCAGCTATAAACTGTAACCAAATTAAATCCTAAATTAAACTAAAAATCCAAAAAGGCCTTATTTATAATAAAATACCCAAATAAAATTTATAAACCATAAATAAGTAAAGCAGTATGAAAGAGTTCGTGTGGCCACTGCTGAGTCCTCCGCCGCTCTGATACGCCTAAGTTTGGAGATTACTTGTACAGATTGAATAGGGGGTGAGTTTATGTAAACTCAGTGTGTAATCCCCTTGCAAACAAGCAACAGTATGCAAACAATCACAGTTTGGGCCTATGCCCTTTTTCAATAGCAGTATCAGTTTAGGCCTTAGCCCATCTCAGTACAGTAACAGTCATGCAGTGGGGCCTTAGCCTATTACAGTAACAGTATCATTCATGCAGTATACAGTATACAAGTCCTACTCAACCAACCGCTATACACCATCTCCTGTCCAACCCTGCACTCCTGTGGGGATTAAATCACGCACCTATCCCTACACTTACAATTAGCACTGGTTGTGACACTAAACAGTATTTGCAACTAAGCTGCCAGTATTAGGCTCAAAGCCATCAGTAAGTTGTAGCTGTGCTGCTAGTTTATTAGGCTTAAAGCCTTTCAGTACACTACCTTTACATATCATCCCATCCCCATACAATGCAACATACAGTTATGGCATGCTATCACATAGTATCATGCATGTAATCAGTACAGTATATGGTAATCATGCTCAGTATACAGTCATTCATAACTCATTCAGTCAATTAGGGATCAAAGCATTATTTACCGACCCCACAGTAGGTTCACAGTCGACTCAGGTGACCCGTGCAACCTTAGCCAACAAATCAGTAAAGATGGGCTCACACGTCCGTGTTGTTTTGCCGTGTGGGCCCACACAGCCTGGCCCAGTATCCCACACGCCCGTGTGGACTACTTGTGTGGGCCCACACACTCGTGTGGCCCACACAGCTCAATTGGTTGAGCCCGTGTATCGAACACGGCCTCATTTAGCCAGCACATGGTTGTGTCGTGTGCGCACGGCCTGGCTCATTGATCACAAGGCCATGTTCAGTCACACAACCTACCACACACCCGTGTGGCATCGATAAAAAGCGTTTTTGGCTTTTTGCTTATATGCATTTTCTGTATTTCGGGTACACACTTGGTTCATTTTCAATGTGTAATCACTCCTGAGCACTCCAGAACCTATATTCGACCATTGAAAGCCCAATTTTAGTCACTTGATCTGAGTTACTATGAACAGACAATTCCTAAAAACTAACGACAATCTTACGTCGCTTAACCAATCCTGATTTCGCACAACTATTGCGTCAATTGAAAACCACCAACCCCTTAATTTGCGCCTAACCAGAATGTGCCTTTCGTCAAACAAATATTCATTGAATAAATTGAAAGAAATCACTTACCACTTACTGAATAACACACGAAAACCAGAGACGTGTAGTGACGACGGGAAAGAGGTAAAAATTGAGTTTGGAGAACAAGGAAACAATGTGAAAAATGGCAGCAATAGGAGACCCTTCGGCTGAAAACAAAAAGAAAAAGAAAAGATAGAGAGGAGAATTTTGCAAAGATTATTGGCAGGAAAGCAAAGAATAATTGGGTAACTCCCAATCTATTGATTTACTCCCACTAAACCACATTCGTATCAACTACCTAGTATCTCAGTCCATCTCAAATACCCACATGGCATTAGCAGCAAAAAATAACGCCCAAGTACAGACTCGAACAGAAGACCTCCTTTATTCCAACACTCCTTTTAACCACCAAACCAACAGGCCCATTCTGATAAGCATTTACCAGCAATTAATAATAAGCCCACTGACTAGAGATAGGGCGTTATTCATAAAAAATACCAAAATTTTCCCAAGTTAAGGCTTCAACTTAGGACCTCTCAAACACTCTCAAAACACTTAACCACTGAAGTAGACAGATATTTGTGTCACATAAACACAAAAAACATGAATTAAAAATTTTGGGGCATTATAAATTCAGATAGATAAGTAAGACACAAGATGTCCATGTACAGACTTACAAAGTTGACAGATGAATCCAGCAGCCATACATGACAATTCAATAGAAACTATATTAATTATGTTGTAATATATATTGTAATTTTTTATAAACTTAAATATTAGTAATTAAATAGGAATATGACTAAATAGATAATTTAGGACTTAATTTTATTAAATCTACTTAGAAATAGGGTAAGAATATACTTAAAACCTTGAAAATCAAGAAATTAGGTTCAAAACAGTGTCGGTGTCACAACATGGAACCTCCGTGTTGCAACACCAACCACAAACTCGAGAAATTAAAAAATCCAGCTTAATGTCACGACACGGGTATCCCTGTGTCACAACATTTAAGACAGTAGCCTCAAAACCTTAAAATTTTAAGGTGTGTCACAACATCAAACCTTGATGTCGTGGCAATAGGATATTGCCAAGGGTGTCA
Source organism: Gossypium stocksii (assembly GCA_020496765.1). Classification (NCBI taxonomy): domain Eukaryota; kingdom Viridiplantae; phylum Streptophyta; class Magnoliopsida; order Malvales; family Malvaceae; genus Gossypium; species Gossypium stocksii. The sequence continues at coordinate 16,846,919 of CM035631.1, read as the reverse complement.
CGGCACGGAACCCTTGTGTTGAGACATTGCTGCAAAAATCTACAGGGTTTAACCTGACCCGTATTGGTCAAACCCTCACTTTTACTCAAATTTAACCTAAAATACTACCCTATTTAAACTAAAATACCTTTTAAACACTAGTCTTAAACATTCTTTAACTCTAAAACCTCCAAACCTTCCTTAAAAACCCTTAACTCGAAAACCCTTATTCCAACCCCTCTTTCTTTTCTTTTGCTGTAAATTTCTCTATTCTCTTATTGTGCTCTTAGTTTGTGTAGGTAAAGCTACACATCCATGAAAAATTTTCAATGAGCTTATACCCAAAACAATAACTACTCGGTGTAACAAGGTTAAGGGTTTCTTTCTCCAATATTTGTTGTTACATTGCATTGCTCGTTTAGAAATCTATTGCTTGATAATCCATTATTCTAGTTGAAAACAACAGCAACATGCCTCCTAGAAAAACTAAAAGAATGAATGAACAATAGGCACCAGCGAGCGGAAATCCCTCTAATTTTCCAAACCCAAAGATCAATTTTTTCTAGAACTATAAGGGAAGACGTACATAAAAAAGAGGGGTTTCAAACGATTGATACTCTTGTGTAAGGAAATTTGGGCATTAGTTTGGTATCATAGGTTGGAGCGCTTTTGCGTAACCCTGAAAGACCCTAATGCTGTCTTTGTAGGTTAAGAATTTTACACCTCATTTAAGGGTCAAGAATCTATGAGTTCTTACGATGCCTTTTAGAAAATAAAACAATTAGGTGAAAAGAGGTGCTCATCACCCTTAAAGTGTTTGTGAATTTTATAATGTTCCATACTATGATTTTGATTTTATTGAAAATACTAATTTAATATACTTTAAGGACATAGATATGGAAACACTTCCCCAGCACTAATGTTCCTACTTCTTTCAATCAAGTAATCATATTTCCCATCATGAAGATGTGGATGCAATTTCTGTGTACTCAGATTGCACCTACTTTAAATGTCTCTAAAATAAATACTTTCCAAGTTGTGTTGTTGTATGGTATTTTGTAGAAAAACCAAGTATGCATTGGGGCATGGATTTATGAAAACATGAAGAGATGTATAAGTGGCCAAAAGGTAGGAGTTTTCTTTCCTCACTTAGTGGCAGCCCTGTGCAAAAAGGTTGAAGTTCCAATGACCACGACCGAACAATTCATGAAGTTGACTTCTCATTGGGTATTTGATGTACACGTAATAAAAAAAGCTTCATAAAAACCTGAAGCAAAAAATGTGAATTGTACTTATCATTTTCTATGTTCCTTGAACTACATGAACTTAGATGTCGAGCCATACATATTGAGGGACAAATAGAGACATAATAGTGGTTTTGTAAAATTAGAGTGAAATAGGAAGAAATAATATGATAGAGTAATTATAGGTTAAGCTAAAGTGTAAGAATAATGAAAAATTCAGAAAAAAGTCAAAAAGAGAGGAAAAAGTACCCAAAAAAATACCAAAGTAATAAAAAAGCAATATGAGTGAGAAAATAGTGAAAAAGTTAAAGTGATTCAAAAACAAGGTCACAAAAATAGAAAACTCAGTCATTAGTGCACCAAAACTTATTAAGCTAACCATAGTTGTTATTATTACATTGTGACTTCCTACAAGGAGAAATAAGAAAGGTGAAGGAAAGAGAGATAAAGTAGTGAGCGGGAAATGGACACTAAAATGTGTGAATAGAGAACAATACAATGTGGCAAACTAATTTCATGCTTGAAATTATTTTGATCCTCCATGCTCTTGAACTCCATACCAACCTTAAGCCTTAGAACGTTACAAGCCAAAAAGTCATATGTGACCGAGGTAAATCTATTTGTGAGTGGACATTGTATTAAGTGATTGTAATAATAGTTGTTTGTCTTCTACTAGTATAATTAAAATCCTTATGTAATTTCTTTATAGGCTAATATATTTGATGATCTTTTTGCATATATGCTTTGTAATACACTGAACTTAGGTGTTTGAGGTTCATAGTGGTTAGTCATTTATATATCATACCAGAATTATGTGTATTTACGATTACTCCTATTTGCCTCTCCCCTAAACTAATCTTTGTATCATACTTTCTCAAGGGTCATAATTTACTTTATGTTCTTTTTTTATGTTTTCTTCCTTAAGGACAAGCAATAACTTAAGTATGGAGGAGTTTGATCTGTCGCAATTCATTGTAACATATTAAACTACTTTTTGCACTTAATGAGCTTATAGGAAAGCAATTTAGTTATATTATTGTTTAGTTTTCACTTTTAGTACATAGATAATAAAATGAGAAATTTAAGTGATTTATATGACCTTGGGGGCCAAAGTAAGCTTAAAGGTAGACTACTATGTTCAGTGAGTGTGCAGGACATTATTTGGGGGCACAAAGACAATGACTACTTGCAATGTTACAACAAGGAGATTGGATGTTGCAACACCAACATGACGAGGTCACTTAATGGTCCAAGGGTGTTTCTGTACACACAATGAACTTTATCGCAAAATAGCCAGCCAAATTAGGTCAAGGACTAGCGGCCAAACCTAGGCCTATAAATAGAATTGCTCTGAACAATTTATGGACAACTTTTTACTTAGTTTAATTTTACGTTCAATTGTAATTTATATTTCTTTTCAGTTGTAGTTTTTATTTCAGTTTTCTATTTCTTTCTTCGTGGGGATCAAATTGTAGATAAATCAACTCCCAACAGATTATCATTCATGCCTTTATAATTATATGAGGATTTTTTGTAACACCCCTTACCCAAGTCTGACGCCGGGACGGGGTACGAGGCGTTACTGTACTTAAACCTACTTAATTTTAGAAGATCGGGCAATAATTCTTATTAGAACTTAAAACCTTTCATTCATTCTTCTAATGTCCCTATCATGGGCCTACGAGGCCCAAAACATACATCGGGAATAGTTTGGGACTTAATCGAAAATTTTTGAACACTTAGAAAATTTTACTCAAAATTGGGCCACACGCCCCGTGTAGGATGGGACACGCCCATGTCTCTGGCCCATGTTGAATTTATTTTTCATTTTGAACCTACATCAGTTTTCACATAGCCTGGCACACGCCCGTGTCCATGGCCCGTGTCCCTCACACGGCGATGACACTTCCGTGTCCTCGCCCGTACGTGAAAACCTAGGTATTCTGTTTATGAAGTCAGCAAACATTTAGGGGCACAAGGCCAAGCCACACGCCCGTGTGCTAGGCCATGTCCTCCACATGGTTGAGACACATGCCCGTATCTCTGCCTGTGTGTTTACTACTAAGCATTCTATTTTGCATAATTTAGGTGCAGGGAACACACGGCCTATCAACATGCCCATGGGGCTGACTGTGTGTCACAGACGGCTTAGGCACATGCCCGTGTGCCCACCCGTGTGGACAATTATAGGCTATTTTCCAAGCCCTTTGCCACCCTGAAACTTAACCAAACACAAGGCCAATTTCAACATCTCATATCATGGCATAAATATACTTCCAAATAACCATAATTTAGAACATTCATTTCCCAAAAACACACTACATTCATCACATAGACTTATCTCTTCATCTATTAATCTTAAGCATGCAAATATGCCTTATCAAAAATTATCATCATTGCATAACCATACTTAATCAATACTAGACCATTTCCAATGGCTATATGCAAAATGTATTGAGTAGCAATTTAGCCAACACTTTGGCATTTAATATGACACAAACAAAAGGACCAAGTTTCTATACATGCCATACTTAGAATGGTCAAACTTTACTATACCAAAATAATCAAGCGATAGTGTGACTTCGAGCTTTGATGTTCTTTGATCCCTGAGCTAGCTTGGCAATACTACAAGGAAAAGGTAAAAGAAAAGGAGTAAGCATAAATGCTTAGTAAGTTACATGAAATAAATAGCAACATAAATCATGAAATAACGTCTAAATAAGATTTCATGAAATATCACGTAAATAACTTGGCTCATTTACATGGCTTACTCATACTCTTTCTTATCGACATACACGTTTCATTACATTTTCATTTCTCATAAATTACTTATGTGCACATGTATCACTCATCACATAACTTTAGTCTTTCTCGATATATTCAACAACTTAAATACTTTTCCTGTTAAATTACTTGGAATACCGAAGGATATTCGAAATGTCATTCTCATGGTAAGATGCCAATGCCATATCCCAGATATGGTCTTACATGGGATCAAATGTCGATGTTGAAGCCATATCCCAGATATGGTCTTACATCGGATCTCATATCAATGTCGATGCCATGTCCCAGACATTGTCTTATACGAGATCGTAAACTGATGCCGAGGCCATGTCCTAGACATGGTCTTATACGGGATCACTCTTAGATGTCAACGCCATGTCCCAGACATGGTCTTACAGGGGATCTAAATCACGTCTTGATGCCGATGCCATGTCCCAGACATGGTCTTATAGGGGATCTAAATCTCGTCTCGGTGCCGACGCCATGTCCCAGACATGGTCTTACACAGGACCACATGTTGATGCCAATGTCATGTCTCAGACATGGTCTTACATGAGATCTCAATTCAGCACCGATGCCATGTCCTAGATATGATCTTATACGGGACCTTCTAAATCTCATGTCATGACTACGATATCCTTAATATTCTTAAAATTAAACCGGGACTTCTCTATAATAACTTCATCATTTCTTTATAAAATTACATCAATAAATTTCATGGAAATAACATAAATTCATACAATGTCATAACATTATTTTCATGATACATAACGGTAATTTATCACACACAACTTACCTCAGATCCAAAATATGGAAATGTGTACAATTTAATCCACCACCCTGTTCTTTCCCCAGTTTCAGTCTGAGCTTTGTGTTTCTTGATCTATAATGACAAATTACACTCATTTAATAATCACATTGGCTAAATAGTCCATAATTCACACTTTGCCAAAATTTATAATTTTGCCCCTAAACTTTTACATATTTACAAAATGGTCCTTAGGCTCGTAAAATGAAATGCACTTATTTTCTTGGTTACCTAGCCTAGCCGAACCTTATATGAACTCATAACAGCCGACATTTCTCATCAATTTACACTTTTACTACACTTTTTATTACATTTACAATTTGGTCCCTATTAGGGTTTTTCATAAAAAATCATCTAGAAAAAAATGTTTACTACACTTTAAACTTTCATATTCTACCACTAGACATCAAAATACATGCATGTCATGCATGGGTATATTTTTGAACATAAACCCTAGCTCAAATTAGTGGTAGAAATAGCTAAATTAAGCTACGAGTGTTTCAAAAATATGAAGAATATGAAAAACGGGGATAGATTGTACTTACTTGTGAGCTTAAAAATGAAAGAAACCCTAGCTATAGAGCTTTGGAAATTTTGGCACCCTTAGGAAGAAGATGCACACATTTTTGCTTCTTTTTTCCCTTTTTATTTCGTTAATTTACCAAATGACCAAAATGCCCTTATGGCCTTTCTTTAAAATTTTCCCTTTCCTTGGGTATTTTTGTCCATTATGCTCATAAATGGTCTAATTGCTAAATAAGGCCCCCCTAATAAATTTTCTAATGCCAATTCATCCTTAAATCTTCTAGAGACTCATATTTTACAACTTTTGTAATTTAGTCCTAAAGGACAAATTAATCACTATCTCAAAAAAGTTCCTTCATGGAATTTTCTCACTATGAAATCATACCATAAACTTTAAAATAATCATGAAACATGAAATTCTACCTCGGATTTGTGGTCTCAAAACCACTATTTTGACTAGGTCCTAATTCAGTCTGTTACATTTTTCTTATCTCTATTCATGATTTGTTCTTAATATTTATATTTTCAATCAATCACATTGCATGTGTTAAATCAATATCCAATGAGGGAGATTAACGAGTGGATGTCAGATTAATTAACATCTATGTAGGGTTTCTTAACGGATCAGTTGGTTGGGATAGGAATAATTTAAAACCCTAGGCTTGGTGACCCTAGAAAGTCATATAGGTGGTAATGAACCTGAAATCGATATTGTCTATCCATGAAAGCCTTACTCGAATTCATTTTGTACTGTGACATCGAGAGATAAGTAGTTTTTTTCCAACGTATTAGGTTAATCGAAGGCCGAGAAGCCCTACTATGTTAATGACTAGTTGATTGAATAGAACCCAAAGTAGGAGTTAATTATGAACATTGAAACAGGCTAGTCTTCTATCATTTAATATGATAAAATCTACAATCTGTGTTTACTATTGCTTTTATTATTTTTATAAAGTAGCTTTTCTCATCACCTTAGGATCAATCGCAATATGATTTAACTAAAGTACTAACTAGACCTATTAGCATAGAAATTAATATTAGTTTAGTCTCGCCTCGATTAGGTACGATCCTCGAAGTACTCCAATACTTCATTGTATAAACTATACTACAACCTGACCCGTATGCTTAAAGACACTGCCTTAATTCCTATCTTTAGTTGTAGTGTTCTAACTTCTGAGGTTGGTACATCAAGAAGCGATCAAATTTGCCCTAAGTTTTCAGGTGATATTCTAACTCTATCTTCTACACCTTCTCTTTTTACTTATACCTAAAAAAATTCATCATACTGTACCATCACCTAATCTTTCTTCCAGTCACCTTAACCCAAACCTATCATTCACCCAAAATAACTCAAACCCATCTCTACCATGCCACCTAACCATCTACCTATTTTCGAAATACATCAAATACCTCTCGTAAAACCCATAAGCTTCTATTGAATTCTCTCTTCTCATTCCATAACCAAATCATGTAGCCACACAATCTCACAATAACATTCCCAAATCTAAAAAATTATTCGACTATTAAGCTTAACTTTGGGCCAAAATACCAAAAACCTTCAAACAATCTCTCATTGTTCCTTATTAGAAACAAGCAATGTAAGTTGAATTTGATGCTTTAAAAAGGAACCAAACATAGGAAGTAGCTCCTAACCATCACTTTTTGAATGTTGTTGATTGCAAGTGGATTTTTTGGGTCTAAGCTAGATGGACCATTAATCGTTACAAGGCTAGACTTATAGCGAAATGATTCTAAAAAAGTGAAGGGCTAGATTACCATTCATTTTTTAGCATAGTTGTCAAGCTTGAAACTATTCGTATTGTTTTATCTCTTGTTGTTCAAAATAGTTGGCCTTTTAATCAAATTGATATTAATAATGCTTTCTACATGGCAAGTTTGAGTAAGATGTGTTCATGTTGCAACCACCGGGGTTTGAAGATTCTCTGAACTCTACTTATGTGTAGAAGTTTAAAAAGACTATCTATGGCCTTAAACAAGCTCCACAAAGTGGTAAAATGAATTAACTAAATTCTTTCTTCAACTTTGGTTTAAAAAATCTTAGTCAGATGAATCCTTATGAAACAACTCGTTTTTTAATTCTGACGACACGAACATGAAAAGAAAAGAAAACTAAAACTGAATAGAAAAATTGTCTTTCTAGGTCTGCTCCTAATTCTAGTGACCCTAAGGTTGCTTTATAGGCAAACGGCCTACTTGGTGACCACTCGACTCGAGATACACTTAGATACTAATAAATAAAATATTCTACTAAAGCTAGGGTCCAAATATGGAAATTTCTCAAATACACCATCCAAAGAAATCAACTTTTTTCTTCCACGCCAAGTCACGTTGTCGGGATATGGGAGTGCTTCTTATCCCGATGCCAACATCGTGCCATTCTTTCTATTTCTTCTTTGTGACAAGAGGGAATTCCTCGTCACAACATCAAGTGTTTTCCTAGGCCTTGGTAGCTTCATTCGCTTATTAGTCTCTTTATCTCACGACCTGATCATTATTCCTTGTATTCTTGGACCTGAAATGGTATCACACACTTAGTTGCTTAATAGTCACTCACGAGGCTCAAATTGGCCTTAGGGGTCATTGACATAGTAGAAAATGTGTAAAAGCACTTATTTTATTAATATTTTAATCCTACACTACTAATACTAAAAATGTAATATTTAATTATAAAAGTGCTAGAAAACATACTTGTTAAGTGCGGAAATGACCTAAAATAACTACTACAAGTGACATCAGTTCACTTACCCCCACACTTAAGTCCGTGCTTGTCCTCAAGAAGGCAAAAGAAAATAACTTAAAACTATAACTAAACAATATACTTGAGTTGGCTTGATACATGATATTAGATTGGAGCATCGAGACTAGGAAGATTTGCCTAAATATATAACTCTAGCTAGAAATTTAAAGAGTTCAAAATTATTTACTCCTAAATAGATTAGTGCAATAAATTATAAAGTAAAGAAGTTAAAGAAAGTAAAATATATATCTCCATAAAAATGTATATACGAATATTGTAATTATATTTGCAAGGTATAATCAATTCGGATTTTTTTCCTACTTAGTTTATTTTTGTCCATGCTTTGAACTCTAATGTAGTAATATTTCCCCGGTAATCCATTATGATTTTTTTTATTTGTGCCAATACAATTGAGAATTTTCTCGGCACTTTTCATAAGAGTTTTACAGTCATACTGCACCATTTCAATAATCATGGATTTTGCCAAGTATTTTTTTTTTAATTCGAACATCCTCTACTTCTACAAATATAATTACCTATCCGTATCTACCTAAATTATTTAATTTCAGGCCAGATTTATAATTGAAACAAATAACTTAGGTACATGCTCCTTGTAACACCCCAAACCCAGCCTAGACGTTATGGCCGAATCAGGCGATGTCACATGAGAGTGTTTGTGAAGATGCATTGACGCGTTAAAATTGATCCAGTTATTATCTTTTACTTAAGCCAGGAAAACCGTCTACTGATTGTTTTTCTTTAAAACATTTATTTTTATCGCGGAAGCTTTGAAAAATAAATAATTTTCAGAAACTGTTTTTATGAAAAATCTTGGTTAATTTTAAGAAAACTAAACTTTGAAGCGTTGCGGTTAGTAAATCCATAAACAACAGTTTAAAATCCCAAATTAAGTCCAAACAGTCCCAGAGTCCAATGTTACAGCAAATAATCCCAAAAATATTAATTTGAGCGGTAAAAGCATAAAAACCCATAAAACCAAAGTAAATGCAGTAGTGGTCACCGTCAAGTCCTCTGCTGAACCAATCCGTCTACTGCTGGAGATTACCTGAACAGATAAAACAGAAAAGGGTGAGTCTCTGCAAAACTCAGTGTGTAACCCCTCACAGAAAGCATGCATACAGAACACATATCTGATATCTCAAACAAATAGTTTGGGCCGAAGCCCTTTACAGAATTAGTTAGGAATTTAGCCCACTCAGACACAGAATCAGAAATATAATAGGGCGCTTAAGCCCAATCAAATACAGAATACAGAACAAATTAGATTTACAGTGCCCAACCCACCAACCTAGCATACCAACTCCTTCCAACCCTACACACCATGTGGGGATAAAATCGACTCACCCATCCCTGGACACTATAATAGGTGTATAACACCCATCCATCCCTACACACCATACAGTATCGTAATGCGGCACATATCATAATTATGTAGCTTAGCTGCCAAATAACAAGCTCTAAAAGCTTTTCAGATACTTCCTTCAACTTCATCAATCCAACCCCGATGCAATGCAACAAACCAATATGACATACAACCATGCAGATAACAGACAAAAATTCATATTTATATCAGTATAGATATACATGTTAAATGTAACATGCTTAAAACTTATATCACATAACTAGATCACAAAATTAAGGTTTTAGTATTGCTTACCAACCCTACGGCAGGTCACAGTCGACTTGGGTGACCCGTGTAACCTTACTAATCATTTCAGAGAAATGGGCTCACACGCCTATGTAGCCTGCTCGTGTGGGCCCACATGCTTGTGTGGCCTACACGGCCCAAATTGACCTTGGCTATGTGATCTGGCCCAAAATACCAACACCCATATGGTTCACCAGTGTGGGCCCACACGCCCGTGTGGCCCACATGACGCAATTGGTCGAGCCCTTGTCTCGCACACGGCCTCGCCAGCCATCACACACCCATGTCATGCGCCCGTATCACGAGGGCACGACCTGGTTCATTATTCACACGGTCGTGTACTATTATACAGCCTACCACACGGGCGACCACACACCCGTGTGGTGTCAACAATTTTGTTTTTCGGCTTTCGCCAATTTGCGTTTTCTATGTTTTCGAATACACACTTAAATTCAATTTGCTGCAAAAACCATCCCGAACACTCCTAGGCCTAAAACAGAGATATCCCATATCAGTTTAATGGATTTATTAGCGAACTCGAGTAACCAAAGATGAGCAGAAATCTGACTTACCCCAAAACAATTCTTCGTTAGCAATACCAAACCTCGTGATTCACAATTGATGATAGCCTCCCCCTATGCGATTTAATCGTATAGAAGCACATTAATATGCTGTTTATTAAGAAACCCATTGTAGAAAAAGAGAGGGGACTTACCGGTACCGCACAATATCTAACTATGTCACATGTAGAGGAAAAATGATAGATTGAGATACCAAATTTTCGATAGCAAAAGGCCAAGAATCGACAAGAAAGGACGAGGGAGAAAAGGGGACGAAAAAGGTATTATAGAGTTTTTATGGAAAGGGAAAAAAATCGAATTTGCAAAAATAAAATCAGAAAAGATTTCTAATAACTCTTTTTATCCACTCTTCTTATTTCTCTCCCCCAACCTTTCCACTACTTAGTTTTCTAGTCAACTACAAACTCTTCTGGACAATCAAGCAAAAGAAAATAATGCTTCTGCCTAGACTCGAACACAAAACCTCTAGTAGACTATTATTCAACTTAACCACCAGACCAGCAGGCCCATTCTGTTATGCTTTTACAAATAAATACTTATAAGTCTATTAACTAGAGGTAAGGCTTTATTCAACAAAAATCCAAAATTTGCCCAAATTAAGGCTTGAACTTGAAACACACACCTAGAACACTTAACCACTACAACAGATAGGTATTTATGTCACAATTTAACATAACATGAATTTAAAAGTTAGGGCGTTACAATTCTACCCCCCTAAAAGAAAATTTTGGACTCAAAATTTTACCTGATCAGAAAATATGAGGATATTGCTAACGCATCGAATCCTCTAGCTCCCAAGTGGCCTCCTCAGTGCTATGATTCTGCCACAGCACCTTCACTAAAGGGATAAACTTCCTTCACAGAACCTTAACATCGTAATCTAAAATCTGAATTGGCTTCTCCTTAAACGTTAAATATGGCCTCAATTTCCTCTACAGGAACAATGTGCGTGGGATCAGAACGGTAGCGTCTCAACATCGAGACATGAAAAACATCATGTATGTGATCTAACTCTGGAGGTAGCTCCAACTGATATACGATTGGCCCTACTCATCTCAGAATCCGATACGGCCCAATAAACCGAGAACTTAGCTTGCCCTTGCGACCAAACCTCAGAACATTTTTCCATGGCGAGACTTTAAGGAAAACCAAGTCCCCACAGAATACTCGATGTCTTTCTTCTTCAAATTAGCGCAATACCTTTGTATATCAAAAGCCACTTTCAGTCAATCTCTAATCAAACGGACCTTGTCCTCAGTCTCCGTAACCAATTCTTGACCCAAAATACGTCTCTCACCCAACTTAGTCCAGCATAAGGGAGTGTGACACTTACGGCCATACAGTGCCTCATATGGTGCCATCTGTATACTAGACTGATAGTTGTTATTGTAAGCGAACTCTGCTAAAGGCAAGTACTCCTCCCAACTGCCTCAGAAATCTATAACACAGCTCATCAACATATCCTCGAGTATTTGAAACACCCTCTCTGACTGACCATCTGTCTGAGGATGGAAAGTAGTACTGAAGTCTAACCTCGAACCCAGAGCCTCACAAAGCTTCATCCAGAACCAAGATGTAAAACGAAGATCCCTACCAGAGATGATCGAGACAGGTACCCCATGTAACTTCACTATCTTAGAGATGTAGAGTTTAGCTAATTTTTGTAAGGAGAAGTCTGTCCAGACCAGAATAAAGTGTGCAGACTTGGTCAATCGATCCACAATAACCTAGATAGAATCCTTTTTAGTGGGTGTTAGAGGCAACCCACTAACGAAGTCCATCGTTACTTGCTCCCATTTTTGTATCGGAATCTTAACTAGCTGCAGTAAACCCGAAGGTAACTGATGCTTAGCATAAGGGCTACTATGCATTTCCCTTACATTTCAACCCTGGCCACCAGTATAACCCTTGAAGATCTTTGTACATTTTGTTCTCGCCAGGATGCATAGCATAAGGGCTACTATACGTTTCCCTCAAATTGACTATCTCAAATCCTCATCATTCAGTACATAGATCCAACCGCGGAACCATAATACCCCGTCACTGTTAACCCCAAAATTAGTCGTAGTTCCACTCTCAACCTGATGGAATCACAACTCAATAAACTTATACCCTATCTGTTTACCTCTGATCTGATCAATCCATGTCATTTTTACTTGAAGTTCTACTAGTAGACCCCCATCATCCAATAGACTAAGTCGAGCGAACATTGTTCGTAGATCGGTCGTAACCCTTCAGCTCAACGCATCAGCCACAACATTGGCCTTACCAGGATGATACTCAATATTACAGTCATAATCCTTAAGCAGTTCAACCGATCTACGCTGCCTAAGGTTTAACTCCTTCTGGGTGAGGAAATATTTGAGGCTTTTGTGATAGTGTAAATAGTACACTTCTCACCATACAGATAATGCCTCTAGATTTTTAGAGCAAAGACTACCGCTGCCAACTCCAAATCGTGCGTCAGATAGTTAACCTCATGCATCTTGAGCTGACGGGATGCATAAGCAACCACCTTACCGTATTGCATCAGAACGCAACCCGAACCCACACGTGATGCATCACTGTATACTACGAAGTCTTTACCAGGCTCAGACTGTATCAGAATAAGAGCTTGAGTCATAACAGTTCTGAGCTACTCTAAGCTCTCTTGCTGTGCATTAGTCCAGACGAAAGGAACTCCCTTACGTAGAAGCTTAGTCATCGGAGCTGTGATCAAAGAGAACCCTTCTACGAAGCGTCGATAATACCCTGCCATCCCCAAGAAGCTGCAAATTTTAGACACATTCTTCGGCTATTTCCAATCCAACATACCCTCTATCTTACGAGGATCAACATAAATCCCCTCAGTAGCCACCGCATGACCAAAAAAGGTTACTTTCCGAAGCCAGATTCATACTTACTAAACTTTGCATACAATTATTTCTCATGAAGCGTCTGTAATACCACTCTGAGATGTTCATCATACTCATCCTCTATCTTAGAATACACTAAAATGTCATCGATGAACACTACCACGAATTGGTTCAAGTAAGGCTGAAACACACAGTTCATCAAGTCCATAAACGCTACTGGTGCATTAGTCAAACCAAATGGTATAACTAGGAACTCATAATATCTATTGCGAGTCCTAAATGTCGTCTTATACACATCAGCCTCCTTTATTCTAAATTGATGGTAACCCAATCATAAATCAATCTTAAAAAATAAAGAAACCCCTCTAAACTGATCGAACAAGTTATCTATCCTTGGAAGTGGATAATTATTCTTGATCATAAGCTTGTTCAACTGACAATAATCGATACGCATCCTCATTTTCCCATCTTTCTTCTTTACAAATAGAACAGGTGCTCCCCACGGAGACATATTAGGACAAATGAATCCACGATCTAACAGCTCTTGGATCTGAGCCTTAAACTCTGTAAGATCCTTCGGTGCCATACGGTAAGGGGTAATAAACACCGGAGCTGTACCAGGAATCAATTCAATACCAAACTCCACCTCTCGGCTCGAAGGTAATCTTGGTAGTTCCTCAGAAAACACATCTGGAAAATCTTTTATAGTTTTGATGTCCCTAACCGAAGAGTCCACTAAATCAGAAACACTGATGTAGGCCAGAAATGCCTCACATCCTTTTCGAACCAACTTTTTTGCTACCAAAGCTCAGATCACATTAGTCAGATAGTCATGTTATTCCCCAATCATGACTACTTCGTTGTCCTCTTCAGTCCTCAAGATAAGCCTTTTCGTCGCACAATCCACACCCACCTTGTGCTTAACTAGCCTGTCCATTCCCAGAATCAGATCGAACTCCTCAAACGGAAGCTCCATTAGATTAGCCAGAAACACTATTCCTTGAACCTCTAGCGGTACATCTTTATACAATTTACTATCCTAGACAAATTACCTCAAAGGACTTAACAAAGTTACCTCACTATCAGTACTCTCAACCGGAATCCTCAAAGTTTTAGACACAGTACTAGCTACATATGAGTGTGTAGAGCCTATGTCTATCAGTGCAAGATAAGATACATCAAATATTAAAAACGTACCCGTAATGACGTCTAGAGCATCTCGATCCTCACGGCGACGAGTAGCATAAACTAAAGCAGGCTGCCTTACCTCAGTCGGTCCAGATCCCTTGCCTGGTGCTCTCTGTCCTCGGCCCATGCTGTTACCACCCTGGCCTGACCTCGGCCCCTAGGTGACTGCTGGACTACTCTCGGTGGTTGTGCAGTCTTAGTAACCGGAGCTTACATCTAATTAACTCTCAAAGGACAACCTCTAACATAATGCTTCATCGACCCACATATTAGACATGCCCGAGTAGTCTTCCAACACTCGCCTAGATGGCTTCTACCATAATACCCACAAAGCGCCAACCCAGTAGGTGCAACATGAGGCCTAACTCTTATTGGCCCATTGGTCCTGGCCTTTTTCTTAGGCCTCATCCCAGAATTTGAGAGCTTCGAATCCCTCTTATTCTTCCTTCTGTCTCAGTTTTGGCGTTCAGCGTGCTTAACCTTTTCGACGATCTTTGCCTTCTCAACTACTGTAGCAAATTCTCGGTCCCTCTGTAAAGCTGTTGAAGCCGCAAACTATCCCTGAGGCCATCCTCAAAGTGGACACATCACTCATATTCGGTCGCCACCATGCCTCACGCATAACGGCTTAACCTTAGAAATCCAACCCCATACCCGGCCACTGAACGGTCCTCTTGTGTGAGATTAAGGAATTCACGTCTCCCATTAATGTAACTGGCCCCCACATATTTACTCTGGAAGGCCGTCTTAAAAAGATCCCATGTCAGTCGGTCAGGCTGGGTGACCTCCTTAATGGTCAACCACTATTAGTCCGTCTCGTCGCGAAGCAATGATACAGCCCCTTGAGCTTTTGCTCGTCAATAAAATCCAAGTCATCCATGATTCTCTCTGTGGCCCTTATCCAATACTCAGCCACGTTAAGAGCAACTCCAGCGATGCCCCCAAATAATTTAGCCCCATTGTATCGGAGTCGTTCCATAATCGACCCACAGCCCCCAGAACCAGTGTTGGGCCTAGCGACCCTTTCTAAAATCCTCAGTATGGTTAGGGACTGTGCGTATTCCCCAATTGCATGATCATGAGACCCTGACCCAGTCTCTGTCATAGATGACATTGGTGTCTCACTAGTGTCCAAATTCGGGATAGTATCTGATGCCAATGACCCAGCTTGAGTCCCTCTACGGCCTTTACCTCAGCCTCTAGTACCCCGTCCACAAGTTATTTATTTGTATTTATCTATATTAATAGTTTTATGTATTAGTTAACAGTTTTAATATTTATTAACAGATATTTTATGCAATATAGTATCAGAATGTTCAGAGTCGGTTATCACGAGTTTTAGTCTCACTACAATTTTCGGTGTACATTACCTAAAGTGTTTCAACAGAGTGTACTACCTAAAGTAGTTTCAGAATATTCTAATAATATTTTCAAACAAAGCTAAACAGAATTCGAAAGACTTACAGGATCGGCATCGGAGACTCAGTGTACCACATACTTATTCCAAATCACATTTCAAATTGTTTACAAATCATTTCTCAAAATCTAGGTTTAAAACCCAACCCACAGCCGAGTTTTGCAACCTAGCTCTGATACCACTAAATGTATCACCCCAAACTCGGCTTAGACGTTATGGCCAAATCCAACGATGTCACATGAGAGTGTTTGTGAAGATCCATTAACACATTAAAATCGATCCAGTTATTATCTTTTACTTTAGCCAGGAAAACCGTTTATTGATTGTTTTGCTTTAAAACATTTATTTTTATTGCGGAAGCTTTGAAAACTAACTAATTTTTAGAAACCGTTATTTTAAAAAATCTTGGTTAATTTTAAGAAAACTGAACTTTGAAGTGTTGCAGTTAGTAAATCCATAAACAACAGTTTAAAATCCCAAATTTAGACCAAACAGTCCTAGAGTCCAATGTTACAGCAAATAATCCCAAAAATAATAATTTGAGAGGTAAAAGCATAAAAACTCGTAAAACTAAAGTAAATGTAGCAGTAGTCACCGTCGAGTCCTTCGCTGCACTGATCCGACTACTACTGAGGATTACTTGAATAGATAAAACAGAAAAGGGTGAGTTTTCGCAAACTCAGTGTGTAACCCCTCACAGAAAGCATGCATACAGAACACATATCAGATATCTCAAATAAACAGTCCAGGTCGAAGCCCTTTAAAGAATCAATTAGGGCTTTAGCCCACTCAGATACAGAATCAGAAATATAATAGGGCCCTTAAGCCTAATCAGATACAGAATACAGAACAAATCAGATTTACAGTGCCCAACCCACTAACCCCGCACACCAACTCTGTCCAACCCTACACACCATGTGGGGATAAAATCGACCCACCCATCTCTGCACACTATATTGGGTGTATAACACCAATCCATCCCTACACACCATACAGTACCTTAATGCAGCACATATCATAATTATGCAGCTTAGCAGCTAGATAACAGGCTTAAAAAGTCTTTCAGATACTTCCTTCAACTTCATCAACCCAACTCCGATGCAATACAACATACCAATATGACATACAACCATGCAGGTAATAGACAAAAATTCATATTCAGATCAGTACATATATACATGCTAAATGTAACATGCTTAAAACTTATATCACATAACCAGATCACAAAATTAGGGTTTCAGTATTGCTTACCGACCCTACGATAGGTCAAAGTGGACTTGGACGACCCGTGTAACCTTAAAGATCATTTCAGAGAAATGGGCTCACACGTCCATGTGGCCTGCTCGTGTGGGCCTGCACAGTCTAAATTGACCTTGGCCGTGTGGATTACATGACCTGGCCCAAAATACCACACGCTCTTGTGGTTCACCCGTGTGGGCCTACATGACCATGTGGCCCATACGGCCTAATTGGTCGAGCTCGTGTCTCACACACGGCCTCGCTAGCCATCACACAACCATGTCATGCACCTGCATCACGTCCGCACAGCCTAGTTCGTCATTCACACAGTTGTGTACTGTCATACGGCCTACCACACGGGCGACCACATACCCGTGTGGCATCGACAGTTTCGTTTTTCGACTTTCACCGATTCACGTTTTTTATGTTTTTGGATACACACTTAAATTTAATTTGCTACAAAAACCACCCCAAGCCCTCCTAGGCCTAAAAACGAGATATCTTATATCTGTTTAACGGATTTATTAGCGAACTCGAATAACCAAAGATGAGCAGAAATCTGACTTACCCCCAAAACAATTCTTCTTTAGCAATACCAAACCCCGTGATTCACAATCTTATTGATGATAGCCTCCCCCTATGCCATTTAATCATATAGAAGCACGTTAATAAGTAATTTATTAAGAAACTTATTGCAAAAAAAGAGAGGGGACTTACTGGTACCGTACAATATCTAACTACGTCACATGCAGAGGAAAAAAGATGGATTGAGCTACCGAAATTTTGACAGCAAAAGGCCAAGAATTGACAAGAAAAGACGAGGGAGAAAATGGGACGAAAAAGGCACCAAAGAGTTTTTGTGGAAAGGAAAAAAACCAAATTTGCAAAAATGAAATCAGAAAAGATTTCTAATAACTCCTCTTATCCACTCTCCTTATTTCTCTCCCTCAACCTCTCCACTACCCGGTTTTCTTGTCAACTACAAACTCTTCTGGACAATCAAGCAAAAGAAAATAATGCTCCTGCCCAGACTCGAACATAAGACCTTTAGTAGACTATTACTCAACTTAACCACCAGACCAGTAGGCCCATTCTGTTATGCTTTTACAAATAAATACTTATAAGTCTATTAACTAGAGGTAAGACTTTATTCAACAAAAATCTAAAATTTTCCCAAACTAAGGCTTAAACTTGAGACCTCTTACACACACCCAGAACACTTAACCACTGAAACAAACAGATATTTATGTCACAATTTAACAGAACATGAATTTAAAAGTTAGGGCATTACACTCCTAACTGATCATTTGTATTTCTACAAGCTCAAGCACAAACAAAAAATAAAAAAATTTAATTATTAAAAATCTAGTAAAATAAAAGAAAAACAAAAAAAATTTTCCTCTGTCACCCCCACACTTTATTCGACACATTGTCCCTAATGAGTAATAACAACAAAGGAAAGAGGTTACACGATTGGAGTAGTACGTTCAACACAATCGGTAGGACTACTCCTCCTTGCGATTTCTGCTAGAAATTGTAATGTCGTAAAAAATATGGGGGACCTACAAAGAAAAACTAAACATACAATATATATGTAAAATAAGTTCCTAATTAAACTAAAAATTAAAAATCAACCAAATATAAAATAAGTCTTAAAAATGTATAAAATAAAAATAAAAAAATGTTTAAAATTAGTAGGAATCAGGTTCTAACTCCTCTATCATTGGTGTTTTTCCTCTAATGTGCCCCGCCAACACTTTAGTAGCTTGGCTTCCTAAAGTCTAAGTCAAGCTGTGATAACTTCGATTGCGAATCACCCCACCCTTCGTAATGAATGGTCTAGTTAAAATACTCGCTCATAATCTAATGGCACAATTAAGGTCTCTTCCTTGTCATTATTATCATCATCCTCTCCTTCATTGTCCTCTTCACTCGGCGGTGGAAATCTCTTGAACATATCTGGGAAAGGAGTTGGCATTGGCCATCCATTTTGTTCCGCAATGCAAATCAGAATATCACTCATGTCTTGCATCCATCGTGTATGCCACTTCGAGATTAGCATGTCCATGAGTCCAGTCATCTTTGACGTTTGAGCTTTACTTTTTAACTTGGTTGGCCCTTAGGGATCATACAAAGTTTTTTGAAACCATTTGATTCGATTATGTCTTTCTTCTCGCTCATCAAAGATGCTAAGGGCTCGAAACCTCTCTTGAAGAGGAGATTTCCGTCAAATGGTTCGAGGATGAATTTTGAGCTCCCTTCCTCTACGATTGAAATTATCAGTTATCAATTTTGCACTAGAAAGGTAGTTGGTCATCTTTTAGGTATTACGAAACAAGTGAATGATGAAGGAAATGCAAATTTCTAATGAGTGGGATGTCAAGGGGTTATATGTTGCTTGTGGAGGCTAGGAGTTTGTGGCGGCTGCTAAGGATATTATATAGAGATCATCCAGGGTATGACTTGCCATACAAACTTGGAGTAGATCTTTGAAGATCACATTAGACCTAGAATGGAAAATTTTTGAAAATGGCCTTTGGGGTGCAAGACAGAGTAGGTATGGTGCGACACAATAAGACTTTTTCCTATATTTTTTCCTTAAAATAGTCGTGTTGCGACACTAGGTATGCATGGCACGACACAACTCTAATTTTTCATGTTCTTCTTTTAAAGTGTGTGCTGAGCCATAAATTTGATATCTTGCGACGCGGCTCCAACTAAACCTCTGCGGGACTTGTCAAAATCTGTCAATTGTTTGTAACTGCCACCAAATATGGAACACCCCTAACCCGTATCCATCGCTGGAATAGGGTTACGAGGTATTACCGATCAAATCTTATCAAATTTCAATCATTATTATTCATATACATAACATTCAAACATAATCTTATTGTCCCTCACATAGGTCTACGAGACCTTAAAACAAGTTGACAGAGGTTTAAGACTAAACCGATAACTTTTGAAACTTTTTGGAAAACTTGAAAATTTTCATGCATATAAGGGTCACATGTCCGTGTGAACAGGCCGTGTGACCAAACATGCCCGTGTCTCAGGCCGTGTGAAAATAGGGCATGCATACTGACTTGCGCCACATGGCCAAGGACACGCCCATGTGCCAAGCCATGTGAAAACTAGAGGGGTTACTGATTTAGGTCACACGGCCGACCACAAGCCTATATGCCAAGCTGTGTGCCACACACGGCCAATAGACACGCTCGTGTGTCTAATCCATGTAACTCATTAACTTGATTTGTTTAAACATTAGGAATCATACAGTCGAGTCACACACCTGTGTGCTCAGCCGTGTGACACAAAAATAGGCTTAGTTTAAGCCACATTCTTTCCCCTCCTCAAGCATACCTAAAATACAACATTTCATACCATTTCAATACATTAATATGAAGCCAAAACATGCTATTTTATGCACTAAACATACAATATCACTTCCAACCATGTCATCAACTCAAATTCAATACACAATTGTCACACCAAAATTCACCAAATTTATAAGCCAAAGTCTTACCCAAAACCACATATCTTATTCATCAATTCTTCATATATCCAACTAGAAAATCAAACCCAAACTTGCTAATAATATGCCAATTCTCATCCATAATATACCAACATTCATCCCAAACATACCATTTCATAAGACAAGATATTTGCACATCAAAATATGCTCATTAACAAGCCATATCACATGGCTATATTCATAACCAAAATACTACTAGTAGCCTATACATGCCATATACCATTTTATACAATTTAAAAAGGTAACAAAAAGATGTTCGTAGTGTGATTGATTCGTTGACAATCCCCGGATTCGAGCTAGCTTTAATTCACTGTAAAATAGAGATGATTTCACGCAGTAAGGTTCTAAGCTTAGTAAGTTCGTAATATAATAAAATTAACTCATCAATCAAAAATATAAGTCCATCAAATTAGCTAACACATAATAAACCACATATCATTACTCAATCTTGTTCAAGGCTATTCCTCACTTTCATATCATTTCTTAAAGCTCATATACAAGTGTTCATAATTTTACTTAAACCACTCATTTATCATTATTCATTCTTTTACCTTTCTATCTATTTCATACAAAAATTTTATCAACCACATAAGTTTCATACATACCTGTACCCTCATATATTTAGCTAACACATTTACCACCTCTTTGCTTGATAAGCTAAATCACTTGGAAATCTTTAAAAGTTTAATGAATTCGCACACTTAGTGCCAAATAAATAGTCGAAGCTATATAAAGGTATCGCACACTTAGTGCCATCACATTAAACCAAAATTATATCGGTATCGCACACTTAGTGCCAACTATTCAGCTGAAGCTATCTTGATCTCGCACACTTAGTGCCACTTAATGCCATTTATCACTATTGCTATTTTTATTTATGCACATTTAGTGCCATATCTTCTTGAATCAACATTTCACATAATCATACTTCACAATTACATTTCCATTCATTTCATCACATATAAACATTATTTAAACAATATGTATTACATACGAACTTACCTCGGACGTAGAAACAACGAAATTAGCTGATTAATCGAGTACTTTGTTCTTACCTCTATCTAGGTCCGAGTTCCTCTTTTCTTGATCTATATAATATCAAATTCAACTCATTTAATCAACTGTTCATCCATTTTAATTCAAGAACACACACTTGGGTATTTTTCATATTAACCCCTAAACTTTCACATTTTTATCAATTTAGTCCTTATTTCAATAAAACACAAAATTCAAGCACTAAAATACTGTTATGCCCTTAGTAGCCCATATCTTTCATTTTATTTCACATTTTAACCACTCAATTTGCAAAATTCACAACTTAGTACGTAAATAGCATTTTCACCAAAAATCACTTAATAAAATATATTAATTTATCAATAAATACTTATTTTCCATCATCAAACATCACAAAGCACAAACATTCATCAATGGCACTTCACAAAATCATTAATAATTTCAAAAATCAAGGTACGGGCTAGCTAATATGAGCTGTAACATTTACAAAAACATAGAAATCGTAAAAAATTGAGTTAAAAACACTTACCAATTGAGCTTCCAAAGTGCCAAATGGTCTAGACTTCAAAACCCTATTATTTTTTTCTATTTTAGGTGGTTAAACACAAAGATGAACATGGATTTTTAGTTTTTTTTATTATACATTAATTACACATTTACTTATTTACCCTTAAAGTTTAACATTTAATTCCCACTTATCTATGTACATACTTATCCATTCTATAGTAAAATGGTCTAATATCATCATAAGGACCTCAAATTTAAATAATCATAGCAATTTAAGCACTTTATCAATTAATAGGCAACTTTTGCATTTTACGCGATTAGGTCCTTTTATCAAATTAACCAACCAATCGATAGAATTATTTCACGAAACTTTCACACATGCAAAATCTCATACTTTAAACACATAAAATAATATTAAAAAAAATTTCTGACATCAAATTTGTGGTTCCAAAACCATTGTTTTGATTTAGCTAAAACTGGGCTGTTACAAAATAACACCTAGCTCTTCCGTTGCTCCTGGAAACCTGTTTTCTTCCAATTCTAACATAAAATTCAAAATATAAATCCTAAAATTTAGCTAACAATAAAAACAATGAAATTTGAAATTTGAAATAAAAAAATTTTAAAAATGAAGTCTTTTTCGGAGTTGAGACGATCTGTATCACCCTCAAAGAAGAACTTCCAACTAGTTCTTGACACTTTGATCTATTGTTTGTTCCACCACCGATAAATCTGAACCAGTACTCTCAATCAATTCTAAAGATATCACCTTATCTTCGATCGACGCAACATCTGCATCACAAGCCACTTGGTGCCGAATCCGAGCCAACCCAAGATTATTTTTTGTGTTATTATTAGCTCAAGCTTCCTTCCCTCCATTTCGCGAATAGCTTTGGTTACCTGATATTTATCTTCCTCATTGAATGAGAATGAGATAAACTCAATAATTCTTCAACTGGCACCTCCTCGGTTATGGCTAGAAAGTGTATTGGCTTGTCTACACTTTCATTCAGAATCAGTTGCTGTTCTCAGTTAGGTGTTAATTCTATTTCTATTTCTACTTCTACATCTACATCTATATGAATTGGATCAGACACATCTTCAGTTGTATTCAATTTGTTCCCATCTCTAGATCCAAACTCTAGTCAATTTTCAAAATTTAATCTCGAGTGATTGTCTGTATTACACTGGTCCTTCAGATCAGAATTAGAGACATCATGTACAACCTATTCTAATGGAGTAGTTGCTTGGGATATTTGTTGAAAAAATTACTCTAATTGATCCAACTGTTGTGGGTTTTGCTTTACTTTAGCTTGGAACTCTCATTCGCCACTTTCTTGTTCAAATGTATAGTCATACGAGTCACAAGGAGTATCGGTTAGATGTTCGGATGTTTCCAATTGTTGCTCATATATTTCTTCCAATGCAGTTATTATTTCATTTCTTCGTTGGTAAAGTTCTAGCATGAGCACTTTTTGGTTCTCTATAATTTCTCATTGTTCTTATACTCCTTCCTTATATACTCCATCCTTATCTCATTGGTTCGTCGAACCTCCATTCCTTTAGTGTGTATACTTACTCAACTTCGGTGGAAGTTCATTCGAACACTCAGGCTGCTTGTCTTTGTAATCACAACTCCATTGGTTTGTCAAGTCTCTATACAACCAACTCAATTTGGATTGCTCGTACACCAACCTATAAAAATCAATGTTCATGATTAAATCTAATAATCGACAAGGTACATAAAAAATTTATTGAAATAAAAATATTTACTTAACTAAAAAAATAAAAATAATCAACAAGGAAAAAATAATCGTAAATTTTGTTTAAATATAATTAATTAATTAAAGTTTAGAACACTATCTAGCTCGTTCGTCTTTCGATTAATATTAGTTTATAGTAATAATATAATAAAAAATGTACCACCGCAATCCCCAACAACGGCACCAACAACTTGACCGCCTATAAACGTGTTATCATTTATATTAAAATATCACACCAAAAATATATATTAAATTAAATTGGTGGTTTCTGCAATCGTACAGGTCAAATTGTAATATAGTAAAGTTTACTACAAAATACTGGTAAGTATTCTGAGGATCGTACCTAAGGGATTGCAGATTGAAGAAATTAATATTAAATTAATTACAGAAAATAATTACTAATCTAATCGAGCCCCAAATTAGTAGTGTGAATCCAAATTAATATTTTAATTAAATTAATTAAATTAATTGACCTAACTAAACCTAATGGACTTTCCTATTCCTAGTGTCGACAATGTGAGCCTCTAGCCTATGATCGATTCAATATCTAATTATCTAATTAAATAATTAATTATCCTAGATTTAGTATTTATCACCCTTAGCTACGACTATCCTTTTAGTTCATCTTCACTAAGGATTACCACCTAAGTCACCCTTCCGGTCTCACAACTTGGAAGAAGTTATGCACGATAGGATACCTTCTTGGTCTCACTTGTCTCAATATTCTATTAAGGGCCTCACTCCCTAATATACTAAGTACCCTTGAATAAATAATCAATTTCACATAAATAATTACTTAACAAATAAATTAGTTTATTAATCAAATCATGCAAAATATAAATGAAACACAATAATCTATTCTAATATTTATACAATGATTAATTG
Organism: Gossypium stocksii; assembly: GCA_020496765.1. NCBI lineage: Eukaryota > Viridiplantae > Streptophyta > Magnoliopsida > Malvales > Malvaceae > Gossypium > Gossypium stocksii. The sequence continues at coordinate 16,822,171 of CM035631.1, read as the reverse complement.
GTCGAATTAACGAAATACAAATAAAAGAAGATAAGATAAGAGATAAGAGAATGCTAATAAATATTATACTAAGACGCGGATCCAGAGCAATCTCTGCTCAAGATTTTCTTCAAATCTAAATAGAAATATTTCGACTATACAAACATGAAAAGCAAAGAAAACTAAAATTGAATAGAAAAATTGTCTGTCTAGGTCTATTTCCAATTCCAGTGACCCTAAGGTTGCTTTATAGACGACGGCCTACTTGGTGACCATTCAAGTCGAGATACACTTATATATTAATAAATAAATTATTCTGCTAAAAGTTAGGGTCCAAATATGGAAATTTCTCAAATGCGTCGTCCAAAGAAATCAACTCTTTTCTTCCACGCCAAGTCGCGTCGTCAGGACGTGGGAATGCTTGTCGTCCTGATGTCAACGTTGTGCCATCCCATTTATTCATTGTGTTGTTATGATGAGAGGGAATTTATTATCACAACATCGAAGGTTTTCCTGGGCCTTGGCAACTTTTTTGGCTTATCGAACTCCTTGCCTCACGGCTCAGTCATTATTCATTATATTCTTGGACCTAAAATGGTATCCTACACACTTAATTAGCTCCTTAGTCACTCACGAGGCCCAAATCAACCTCACGGGTCATTGACATAGTAGAAAATGTGTAAAAACGCTTATTTTATTAATATTTTAATCCTAAGCTACTAATATTGAAAATGTAATATTTAATTATAAAAGTGCTAGAAAACGGACTCGTTAAGTGCGAAAATTACCTGAAATAACTACTACAAAAGACGTCATGTCAGTGTTATAATAATTGGCGGTTCAATAATTTTATTGAATGATTAGTAAATAAGGTATAAGGACTAAATCGTAAAAGTTAATCACTATTGATTTTTATTAGTTAAAAGGCTTAAATAGAAATTTGTTCAAGGTTTAAAATGGCAATTAGCCATCTTTTTATTATAGTTGTAACGGCCTAAAATCGGGCCTAGTCAGAATAGTGATTTTGAAATCACTTCCCGAGGTTTAAGAAAATTATTTTGGTAATAAATGATGTCTTTTAGTGATTTTAGAAGTATGCATGAAAATTTTGACGATTTAATTTACGTGATTGAAGGCTTAATCGCCAAAGGGACTAAATGCATAAAGGGTAAAAGTTGCAAATTACTAGCAAATTTAGTTAAATTGCTGGAGAATTAAAAGTGGAAGGTTTTAAAGGGAAAATAAGCCCATTATTTGAGTCATGGCCGGCCAAGGTGGGACCAAAATAAGAAAAGTCAAAGGCTTAGGTGTATTAGGTGACCAAAATAGTAAAATAGTACCTATTTTTGCCTAGTCACCTCATCTTCTTCATTTTAGCCTCTCCTTTCACCGATTGTTCAGCCATTTTTTGGGGTTTTAGAAGCAAAAATTTTCAGCAACTTCAAGCTCTCATTGGTCAGTGATTTCTAAGGTTTTTCTTGAATTTTATGCATTTTTGGAACCTTTGTAGCATGGGATACATTTTGAGGGGTGTATTGAGCATTTTCGTTTGAAGCTTAAAAATTTTCCATGAGTGTATAAATGATGTTTGTTGAAATTTTTGGGAAGAAAATGAGCTATTGTTGTTAAATAAACAACTTGTGAAAGAGTTTGCATGAGAATGCATAGAATGGGACTTAGTTGTAGAAGTTGCAAAATAAAGAGGAAAATATTGGAAATAATGAGAAATTAGGGTAGTAATGGGAATCAAAAGAGTTGTCTAGGCATGAGAGTTGAGGAAATTCGATAAAAATCGATTTCCGGGCTTAGGGATAAAATGATCAATTTGCCATAATCTAGAGGCAAAATGGTCATTTTACCAATTTGTGAATTTTAGTTTGTTTGTATTAAATTAGTGGCTAAATTGGCAAATTCATTATTGTCAGATCAAGAAATCCGATCCTAGATCGAGGGAAAGCCAAGCAAGTCGAGTAAACCGAATCGTCACATTCATTTTGTATATCGAGGTAAGTTGTAGGTAAATAATACAACATTTCGAAGCCTTATGCTTAAAATCAATACATTGTTGCAAGATCTAGAGTTGTGATATGGGCAAAAGATACAATAGATAATCGAGCATAAATTGTGAAATTAATGACTTGTATTTATAAAGTATTGAGAACTTGCGTAATAGAGCCTGATTGAACACTTAGGACAAGATTGGATATTCATGCTGAGATATTGGGTGACGTGTGTGCCAATGTAAGACATGTTTGGGACATGCATCGGCCTTGAGAGTTTTGGGTTAGTGTAAGACACGTCTGGGACATGTATCAGCTTTAAGACGAGAGCTAGTGTAAAACATGCCTGGGACATGCATTAGCCTCGAGATATGCAAGCTAGTGTAAGACCTGTCTGAGACATGGCGACAGCTTGTTGTGTGTCAGTGTAAGACCTATCTGGGACATGGCATCAGCTCAATACCCTACGTTGAGAGCTTAATGAATATCCTTTCTTATTTTGAGTAATTCAACAGGAAAATTCAGATTAAATGTTTGATTGTGAGATATTGTGATAATATCTGTAAGTGATGTAGGTACTTAGTGTAATGCATGAAATGTGGGCTCACTAGCATGTTATGTGATTACTAAAGGAAGGAAATGAGTAAGTTATGTTGTAGTTATTCTTAATGTATGCATCATTTGAAATGAAATGAGAGTCAACTTGTTGTGGTAAATAGTTGTTATGTATTTACTTACGACTTACTAAGCTTTACGCTTACTCCTCTTCTTTCCATTTTCTTTTAGAGCCTCCTAATTAATTCGAGGATCCAAGAGCATTTAAGGCAGCATACACACTATCAACCAAAATACTCGGTATGGTCGTATTTTGAGTTTTGAGTAATGGCATGTATAGGTTAAATGGTTATTCTGTTGTAAGGTACATTAGTGAGCCAATTGTGTTGGCCATTTATGACATCAAGCTCATTTTGTAAATAGCTATTGGAATTGGCTAAAATGGTTCTAGTTATTATTAATCAAATAAGCATGAGTTCAAGGAAAGGTTGATAACACTCATCAATGTTTGAATGCCAATTTATGGCTATTGGCTGAGCATGGTAGTCTAGTATATTTGGACTTGTGTTGATTTTGTTTTAGGGAGGCAAAAAGGCTTGGTAGATAGCCTAATTTTACCCAAGGGCGTGTGTGACATACGGCCAGCCCACGGGCGTATGCCACGACCTTGTGGTTGCTGACGTCAGAAACAAAATACCCAGGTTCTCTCACACGGGCTGAGACATGGATGTATCCTAACTGTGTGACAGACACGGGATAAGCCCACGGGCGTGTGCCATGGCCATATGTTTGTTGACGTTAGAAATAGAATGTCAAGGTTGTTACACACGGGCTGCGACACGAGCGTGTCATGGCTATGTGAGGGGACACGAGATAGGCACACAGGCGTGTGCTCGGCCATGTGAAAACCCCTATAAGCTGAATGTTAGAAATTAATTCGCTGAATGTTAGAAATTAATTCCGCACGGGTGAGTGGCACGGGCGTGTCCCTAACGTGCTTAGGCCGTGTGGGGTACACGGACCATCAGCACGACTATGTTTAGAGACCACACGGTGTGTTGCCCTTCCATACGGGCGTGTGCCCTGTTTACACTAGTTCTTTTTTGAAGAAAATTTTCTAAGTGCACGAAATTGTTCTGGATCATCTCGGATCCATGATTTAGGCCTTGTAGGCCCATAAGAAGGTTCGTAGATTGATGTTTGAAAATATTTAAAATTAAGACGTATTTTCAAAGGCTCGAGATTGATTAATTGCATGTGTTTTAGAAAGGTAATGCCTTATACCCTATTTCGGCATTGGATACGGGTAAGGGGTGTTACAATAGTGGATGGTTAGTGCTCAAATTTTGGTGATTTAAATGTTCTGATTTTAAAATAAATTAAGAAATTAATAGAAACAAAGTGGAAAGAAAGAGAATGAGTTTCATTCTCATCTTCTCCACTGGAAATCCATCATTGAAGGAAGAAAAGAAGGCTTCAAGAATCCCCTAGCATTCAGCCATTTCTTGTAAGTGGTTTTGAAGTCCACTTTTCATAAAATTTATATTTTTGATATCATACTAGCTCAATTTAGCTAACCCAGGGATTGATTTATAAAATTATTAAAGATTTTAAATGTCACCATTGTTGAATCTTGAAGCTTTTGATGTTAAATGGTTAGCTTTTAAGCTTAGTTATGTGAAAGGACTAATTTGTAAAGTGAAAGTTGTTAGTTTTGAACATAGAGACTAAAATGTAAAAAATTTAAAATTTATGTTAAATTTCTATAAATATAGATATTAGAGGATTGTAAAAGGATGTGATTGAAATCGGATTGAAAAATGGGGCTTAAATGTTAAAGATATGATTATTTTAGTTTTAGGGACTAAATTGAATAAAATGCAAAATTTTAGGGAATTTTGAAATGTGAAATTAAAATTTCATGCATAGAATAATATGTTAGATGGTAATTGAAACTAAAACATTGAAATGAATTATTGTATATATTAAGATTTGTACCAATCGGTAGATAATAGAGAAAAAAGAAAAATTGCATATTAGTCCTCGACATTTCACTTGTTGCTATTTTTGTTTGGTAAGTTCATATGGTATAGTTGTACGTGTAAATGTAATGTATGTGTTTTAATTATTAATTTATATACCTTGAATATGATTTAAATTGTATGCAAATTAGTACAAAAAGATAAGAAATTGATTGAATTGTAAAGAAATGATCTAATGTATTAAATGTACCCGAATGAATGTAAGAAAGCTAGAATACAATTGGCATGAAAATATGGTTATCTAGACGTTGTAGGGGATATGGTATGAGATGATTTTGATGTACAGAGAATTCAATGTTTAAACCGAAATCTAGCATTTGTTGCGGATTACCAAGATTTGTCTCTACAGAGACCACTATTACTAATTGTATCTATGGAGAGCTTGGTGTGTTCTGGAGGGATGTAATGTCTTAAGACATACTATGCCTGCGGGATTAGCACTTTTGTGCTCTGGTGTGTTTTAGAGTTATCGTTCAAACGAGCAATCTGGTGTATTTTGGTGGTTACCTGCATATCGATATCTGTTTATTATAGTTTAATGGGCTAAATGGTTAGTGTAACACGAAAAATATTTTATTGATGATATGTGTTGTATTTGGAAATGACTATTTGTAATTGGAATGATAAAATGGCGTATATATATTCGATGATTCTAATAGAATGATACTGAATGGAAATGTATTGTACATATTGTAATGTTATAAGATTGTAATTGATGAACTCACCTTACTAATGTGGAATGTGGCAAGAAAGTTGTATAGTTAGCTAATTCATTATGTTAATTGTGATTTGAGGTGATTTTACTATTTTAGCCCATATGAACTTGCTAAACATACGTAATACATACTATGTTGTATTTTCTCTACTTGTAGTTTTCTTTTGCAGAACGAGGAAACCGAATCTCTTCAGAGCTCACACTATCAGGTCTTCGATTTTGTAGTCTTTTTAATAATTCCAGACTCAGTTATATGACATGTATATAGGATTTTTTAAGTACATATGTTTATTTGAACAGTTGTGACTTTGACCATTGGATAATGCTTGTCAATTAATGGTTATATGTGGTGAACATAATTGTGCATAATTTCATTATGTTAAGCAAAGGTGAAGTATACAAATGTTGAAATTTGAATATGAATTGATTTAGTTTGAATGCTTAAATGTAAATGGTCAATGAATGTATAAGTTGTAATGTTATGTTTAGGCATTTAAGTGAGGTATATTGAGTTTGGTATGTTTGAGTCAACTTATTGTTTTGAAATGGTTTAAGTAGATAGAATGGTTTGGAATGATTTATGCACCCTTGTTGTGATTTGGTGCCAAAAGTGGCATATTAGTTAGATGTTAGGAAAATGATAAATGATAGTTTTAGCATGGTTTTGGAAATTTTTTAAACAGGTTTGAATGATGCTATAAGAACTATTTTGACCTATTTGGATGATTGGATTCAAGCAAGTATCAAATAGCCTTAATACACCAACAAAAGGATTCAGGTTGCGACATTGTATGGTAGTCGTCTCGACGAGAAAAGGTCTGTAATGTCATGTTGAGACAAGGAACCCCGTTGTCTCAACCCTGTTGTTTTAACAAGGCCAACCAATGAGCGATGTCGCAATGCTGAGTGGATTGATGTCGTGACGTGACAAACTATTTTGGTAATGTCACGACGAAGAACTCCCTAACATCACGATGTCATTTTGAACTTTTAAAACCTTTGCAAATTGGTCCTTGCTCGATTTCAGGTTAGCTTTAGAGCTCACGTAAGCTCGTATTAAGCTCGATAAAGGTTTAAATTTGTTATGTGTGATTCATATTATGATAGTTAATTATTTTTTATTCGAATTATCCGTTAAAAGTCTATAAGTGTTTTATTTTGTACTGTAGCATTCTATGACTCAGTCTCGATGATCTAAACGAGCTAGAGGTCTTATAGCTTATTTGTTCATAGTGAATCTATGCTCTAATTCATCTTTTTTTCTATGTTGATGACTTTATATTGACTGGAAGTTAAAGTGTAGTTATAAAAAAGATAATCATTAGACACTTTCTCAAGTTTGCTTTTAGATACCTTGGTAATCTTAAGTTTTTGCTAGGTATTGAGATAATACCAACAACATATGGGCTTTTCTCACTCAAGCCAAATATATTCATGAACTTCTTTATGAAACTAAAATACATGACAATAAAGGTGCCCACTTTGCTAAGTTTGATAGCTTCTCTTGTTCTTAATGATGGCAGTCATCTTGCTAATGCCATTGAATTTCACTGAGTGTTAGTAAACTTCAATAATTTTCTTTTACTCTCCCAAACATAAGTTTTGTTGTTAACAAACTATTTCAATTCATGCATAGCCCTTCTATTACTCATTAAAAAGTTGTGAAATAAGTGCTTTGTTACTTAAAGCATACTACTAACCATGGCTCCCATATTTTGCATTATATTAATCCCAACCTCTATGTATATTCCAATGCAGATTGGACAACATATCATAGTGATAGGGTGTCTACCACTAGCTATATATTTTATTTTAGTCTCAATCCTATAATTTGATCCTCTAATAAACAATCAACAATGGCTCGATCAACAACTAAAGCAAAATATCATGTTATAATCAATGCTGCAACTGAGACTTTGTAGGTGCAAGTTCTTCTTGCTTAGCCTCCCAAAAATTTTCTTAGATAATCTTAATGCTACTTTTCGATGCTAACATCTAGTTCTCCATAGCAAGATGAAACATTTGGAAGTTGATTTTCATTTTGTTCGTAATCATATTGAGTGTCAAACTCTTGAAGTTGTCCACTTTCGAACTACATATCAATTTGTTGATGCTTTTACCAAAGCCCTTCCACACAAGTCTTTTCACTATCTTGTTTCCACAATGTTGTTGCTCATCTCTTGACTTGAGGAGGGTGTATTGAAGATATACTGAAGATCAAGTCTTTAGTTTAGTTAAAATTTAAATTTATTATATCCTTTATTTTAAGTTTATTTTATCCATATATTTAAATTTTGAAATATTGTTATTTAAATTTCCTTTATCATAGAATTATTTTTGTTATTTGCTTTCACATCTCTTTATATAAATAGGTGATTGAACGAATTAATAAAAATCAATCAATTTTTGCCTATGATTCAAAATCATTATAGATTTTGATCGGAGAAAGCCTTTGGTAATAGCAACAGGTGACGACAATGATGCCATCACCATTTTCGAAAAAAAAGAGAAAGAAATAAAATACAAATAAAACTAGAAAATGAAACGACAAAGAAAGAAAATATAGTAAGTTGTCTCTATAATTGTGAGCCTTTATAATAGCATTTCATTATAACCATCAAGTTTGTTGTAGAATAGGTTTTTATGTTTTATTTTTTCTTTTTATAACAAAATCAATTCTCTAGTACAACCTCTTATCTTAAATTTTAATAAAAATTAGTTTTATTCCTAAATGAAATAAGAATCATAACTTTTAGTTAAGATATTATTTTAATAAATGTTTAGATTTTACATAAAAATATATTGATCATATTTTGTTAAATGAAAGTAATATTGAATAAATAGAATGAAAATTGTAAATTTCGTTAAAGATCTGATCCAAATCTTACCAATTAATGTTATTATTAAATATATTATATTTTTTTAATTTGGCAATTAAATAAAAATTAAGTATGATTTGAATCTCAAATGTCGTTATAAATGCATAACATCTACTTCTTTATAACATTCAAATTTTGGTAGACATATGGGACTATTATAAAGAGAATTGGCCGTATGAGTAAAAAATAAGAGTAAATTTTTAGAATCAAGACTAAATTGGTAGAATTTGTAAACATTGAGTGCTTAATATGTTGAATTTTTTTTAGGATCAAAATCAAATTGACATAATATATAAACATTGAAAGTTAAATTAGTTATTGAACTAATAAAAAAGTCATGTAAACATTTCATTAAATATTTAACAATGATTAAATTTATAATGTTTTGAAGAGTCAGGGGTAGTGAAGTTCAATTTTTTTTTTGAGCAAAACTAAATTCTGTATTTTTATGAGAGTTAAAAAGTATTTTTTTACCATTTTAATATCTCACATCTTTTTAATTTTTAAGGACTAAATTAAATTTTATCATTTTCGAGAAATTAGCAGAGCAATTCTTTTAATTTTTGATAAATATTAAAGGATCAAAAATAAGAAATTTCCATGTTAGAGGCCTCACAGCGTGACTAAATTAACAAATATTTTGGAATGATGAGAATAAAAACACAAATGACCAAAGACATAAGGATTTACGTGGTGGAAACCAATATTGGATTCAAGTTTCAACCCTAAACCCATTAATATTTAGCCATCCCTGTGGACTATTCAGAGCTTACGCCACAGTAGATCAACACCCAACCTAATTCCCCTGCCACTGAAACGAAACCACCACTACGTCACGTGTTTATCAGCTATCTATAATCAATCAAGGCCGAACACGTACCCAGCTTTCTTCCTTCTAAGAAACACAAAGGCGTATAGATTTCATATTAGATGATTTAGGTAACCTTACCCCTCAATAATAACTGTCAAAAAATCAAACATATTAAATTACATAAAATTAAACCATTACTTTCACTCCTATCCTATATATAGATTTCTCTAAACCTAAAATGTTCAAAATCACAACACCCTTTTTCCCTTCACTTTGAAAACGCCCCATTTTCTGACATTTCCCGACGAAAGGGGGATAACATAACCCGCCCCATCTCTCCTATTGTCCCCAAAACATGTCGTCGAATAATAATCATCAACGTAATAGTCCTTCTCAGTATTTTCAACACTCATTGGAGCTTATTGCCGGCGAACTCTCAACAGCCACAGGAGCTTCCCCAACGCTCGGCCAACTACTTAAACACGTTGGTGATGCAAGGAAAGAAGCCACCGGCGACGAAACTCCTGTCCATGAAGTCCTCGTCGACGTCACCGAGCCGCGCCCCATACCCTTTGTGCTTTCCTTTAACAACCTTACTTATAGTGTAAAGGTTCCTCGCAAAATGGCGTTGCCTGGTTTCTTCAGACGGAGGGGTGGAAGCGCCGCTGCAGATGCCGCTATCGTCGGCAATCCACTTGCCGGAGATAGTTATTTTACGAGGACCAAGACGTTGCTTAATGATATCTCCGGTGAGGCTCGAGACGGTGAGATACTCGCTGTGCTTGGAGCGAGTGGTTCAGGTAAGTCGACGCTGATCGATGCTTTAGCCAACAGAATAGCTAAAGGGAGTTTGAAAGGAAACATTACTTTAAATGGCGAAGCTTTGGAGTCTCGAATGTTGAAAGTCATTTCAGCTTACGTTATGCAAGATGATTTGCTTTTCCCAATGCTTACTGTCGAAGAAACCTTAATGTTCGCAGCTGAGTTTCGCCTTCCTCGGACTTTGTCGAAATCTAAGAAGAAAATGAGAGTTCAAGCCTTGATCGATCAATTAGGCTTAAGAAATGCAGCCAAAACTGTAATCGGTGATGAAGGTCATCGTGGTGTTTCCGGTGGAGAGCGTCGTCGTGTATCCATCGGAATCGATATAATTCATGACCCCATTATTCTTTTCTTGGATGAGCCTACATCAGGACTGGATTCAACCAGTGCTTTCATGGTGGTGAAGGTTTTACAGAGGATAGCTCAGAGTGGAAGCATTGTTGTAATGTCAGTTCATCAGCCAAGTTATCGTATTCTCGGATTGCTTGACCGATTGATATTTTTGTCTCGTGGACAAACAGTTTACAGTGGTTCACCAACGACTCTCCCGCTGTATTTCTCAGAGTTCGGGTATCCAATACCCGAGAACGAGAACAAAACGGAGTTTGCCCTGGACTTAATCCGAGAACTCGAAGGATCTCCTGGAGGAACAAAAAGTTTGGTCGAATTCAACAAGTCATGGCAAAGCATGAAGCATACTAGAGACTCCGAGCCAGATCGACTCGGTTTATCGCTAAAAGAAGCAATTAGCGCTAGTATATCTCGAGGTAAACTCGTCCCAGGTGCTACAAATGATGTCAATTCAACTTCCATGGTTCCAACATTTGCAAATCCATTTTGGAAAGAAATGGTGGTATTGTCAAATCGATCCATCCTAAATTCAAGACGGATGCCGGAGTTGTTCGGAATTCGTTTGGCAGCAGTTCTAGTGACAGGGTTCATTTTAGCGACAGTATTTTGGCAACTTGATAATTCACCAAAAGGGGTGCAAGAAAGACTAGGGTTTTTCGCATTCGCAATGTCGACAACATATTACACTTGTGCCGATGCTCTTCCAGTTTTTCTCCAAGAAAGGTACATTTTCATGAGAGAAACTGCTTACAACGCTTACAGGAGATTATCATACGTCATATCAAATGCTTTAGTGACGTTACCGGGCTTGATTTTGCTCTCGTTTGCTTTCTCCATGACAACATTTTGGGCAGTAGGGCTAGACGGCGGATTATCAGGATTCTTATTCTATTTCCTAATTATGTTTGCTTCGTTTTGGTCCGGAAGCTCATTCGTGACATTCCTTTCGGGTGTCGTCCCGCATGTGATGTTAGGCTACACCATAGTCGTCGCTATTCTAGCATATTTCTTACTCTTTAGCGGCTTCTTCATCAATCGTGACAGAATCCCGGGTTACTGGCTATGGTTCCATTACTTATCCCTTGTGAAATACCCATATGAAGCAGTCTTACAAAATGAATTTGAAAACCCAGCAAAGTGCTTCGTGAGAGGGATTCAAATATTTGACAATTCACCACTTGGAGCAGTCCCTCCCGCCATGAAAGTGAGATTACTGCAGTCATTAAGCAATACTTTGGGAATGAGAATTACAAGCTCAACCTGTATGACAACGGGATTGGATATTCTGAAGCAAGAAGGGATTACAGATTTAAGCAAATGGAATTGCTTGTTGATTACAGTGGCCTGGGGTTTCTTGTTTCGGATTTTGTTTTACTTCTCTTTGTTATTGGGAAGCAAAAACAAAAGATCATGAAAAACCCGGATGATTGTTTTTAACAAGTTTAAGGTTGGGATTTAGCAGAAAAATGTTGCTGTAATTTGTATGCATCTTTATTTTATTTGATTTTTACTGTTGGTAAAGCTTAGATTGAAGTGCAAAACCTTTCATATCTGGAAAATAATTCATGTTCCATTTCTTAAATCGTTATTTTTTTGATTAATTGTTACAACTTACAACTTTTAATTCATTTGTATTCTCTTGCAAACTAATGGTAGGATTTTGTTTTAACTGTTATTCTTTATATATATATATATATATATATATATATATAATGTTGGTTTTTGCGTGGCTTTTGCTTTAGATATAAGTAGGTAACCAAGTTCCAGCTTAAAATATATTTTCACTTTGATTGTTGAACGTTTTGCTTATTTTTTTTTAAAAAGAAATGTTTGGTGAAAAGTAATATTTGATTATTCTTTTTCCTTTTTATTATGGTGAATAATGAATTTAAATTCGATTTTGAACAGGAATTGAGTCGATCTAGAGGCTCTAACTCAACAGTTGAATAGCTTTTGAAAAACTACAAACGGACATGATAACAATCATATGATGTAAATCAACATTAGCAAACTTACAATTAATTGAAAAAGTAAACTACATCTAAATTATTAATTTATTAGTAAATTTATATTTTGATTACTTAATTTTAAAAGTTATAAATTGGTCATTAAATTATTCGAAAATCTTCATTTAAATTACTGGATTATTTAAAAGTTTTTATTTAAGTTATTGAGTTGTTAAATTTCTTCTTTTTTTAAAAAAATTTAGTTGGCAAGTTCCAAGTGATGATTAAATGATTAATATGGTGGATTAGTACCTATCAATGACTAAAAGAATATACCTTAGATCTAAGTCAATCTGGTGGTCAGTATTGAAGATCGGAGAAAAAAGTTATTTAGATTTTAGTTTGTGGATTCATAATGTTCAAAATTATTTCATGAAAACAAATTGAATTGTATAAGAGAATAGAAAGTAGAACTTTTAATTGGTGCATACAGTGCAAAAGAGAAGACCGGCGCAAAAGAGAAGACCATATAACAATAATTTTAACAGTCAATGATTTAAATAAAAATTTTTAAATAGTTCAATAATCATTTTGCAACCTTTTAAAATTGAGTGACTAAAATATAAATTTACTAATAATTTAATTAATTTGAATATAATTTATACCTTAACCAAGAAGAAATTGTATTTTTTTCTTTAAATTTGTAAGTTCATTTATGTAACCAAATTTGACTTTTGTTGTCAAATATTATTAAAGTTGATTTTCTCAAACTTATATTTTCAGGCCTAGATAAAAGAATCATTTCATGCGGTTCTAAATTTAGATATTTGAGTATTCATTAATTTAAGTTTGGCAGCCTAACTTTATCATTTGTTTGCACACACAAAGTAATATTCATAAAAGCAAATAAGCTACCTGTTTCTTAGAGTTTTCACACTTTTGTGTTTTTAAATCTTCACTCATACTTTGGGATTACTCTCTCAACTGTTTGTCAAACAAGAAATTTCTTTGAAATATCATTATTCACTCAACTGTTAACATATTTTAAATCATATTTTTTAATAAAAATTATTTAAAATAATATAAATTTTAAAATTTTAAAATTTTTTAACAATAAAAGTAAAAAAAAAATCCAAATAAAATATATTAATAAAAAATATTAAAATATATTAATAAAAATAATTCTTAAATTCATAGAAATATATCAATTCAATTTTTATACAATTATATAAAAACGAAGCCATCCTTAATTCCCAAAGTTGCAAGTAAGAGTAACATCCATATTTATGGATTTTTTTTTAAAAATGTATAAAAAACTATTTTTAAAGTAGAACGTCCTCATATTGTGTATGTACGAAACTACTAGTCCTCCTTTCTTCCTTTGAATATAGGTTAATTTTATATATTTATTTATTTAATATTTATGGATTTAGGTTGGGTAAAATTGTATGTTAGGTTTAGGTTTTAAATAATGTGTTATTTTTATTTGGGTTTGGGCTTTATAGAGCATATTTAGACTTGATAATAATATGGATTTGGATTCTTGTATAAATAGTTTAATCAACCTAAAATCAAAATCAACTTAATTAAACTTGATTTGATCAAATTTTAGAATTGACTCAATTCGATCAATTAAGTTGTTTTAATTGTAACTCAAATAAGAGTATTTGAATTCAATTTTTTTAGTCATTGAGGCGTTAAGTGTGAAACGGGACGATGACATGGACTTAAAATTGCTGACGTTGAAGTAAAAGATCTTTTACTAATGCCACCAAATTTCCACCTAAAAATTTACTTTCTCTTTTTTTTTTTTTTTTTTTGTTAATATAGGAGATATAAATATAAAACCTTTTTCTCCTCTCCTTTGTTCAAACCCTAGCCACCTTGCCATCGTCGTCTCCTGACCTTCCTCCAACAACTCTAAAGAGCTCACTGGACCACCTTACTTAACTCTCTCTCTCACTCTTAAGGAACACCATCAAGCACCATTGTCTACCTTCACTCTCACACCTCTCAAGTGCCCCTTCTCTGAATAGAAGCATTATCATCACCGCTTAAGACCTTCCATTAATCTTTCTCACACCACTCTTGGAAACCCAACACCACCACACTACCCCAAAAATCAAAACAAAAGTATACCCATTCAAAATCCAAACAAAAAATCTATAAATAGTAAACAAAGTGAAAAAAAAAAAGAAAAAGATGGGCCTTTCGAATAACCTGCAACAAAAAAGACATATAATAGTTAATATATTATGTATTACTAGTATAACACATGATAAAGTATTACATATTATAATAATATATTTTATAACTATAAATACATATATATGATTATTATATTGGAAAAAATCTAGTTCAAAAACGGTTTTCATGCACAATGAAAAATTAAAAATTTTGAAAATCGATCCAGTTTGTGATATTTATAGTAATAAACCCCAGTTCAAATTTGCACATGTGTGTTTGGATAGATGGATCCTTGTCGTTCCCAACTTTCAACCAAATGAACTTATTTTCTATTCTCATACCACGAACTGCTTTGAGTGTGGGCTCAAACGATTCGAATCAAACATAAAACTAGAAATAGTTTTCTTTCTTTGGGGTGAAAAAGAAAATTCTCTTCTCAAATAGAAATCAGTAGAATTGTTATACCAGAAAATATATTTATTTTTAAAGAATAAAAGTCTCTCTATTTTCGGGAGAATAATGATATCTAAAAATTGTTTAAATAGCCCTACTGGTGCCATCTATTTATAGGGAGAGCAATCTCAATTAAATTCATTTTCGACACAAAAACATTGAATATCATATAACATATTTCAATCCATTTTCGTAATACACATCATGTCCCCACTAAATTATGTTAGAATCGTAAATAATATCTAATATAAAATTAGAACTATAAATTAGGATCTGTCATGTCAAATCATCAAGAATAAATCAAGAACAAAACTTGAGAAAACGTACTTGAATTCATCAATTTCTTGAAATCTACGAATCTTGAGGTTTTGATCTTCCAAATTAGTACACAAGTAATCTAGAGAATGTGACTCTCTTCTCTAAAAATGGGATATTAGAAAAGTTATCTTGTGTGTAATTTGGGGACCATAACCCTAATATATATAACTTTGGCACATTATTCCTAATTTCTAATGCCCATCACCAATTAGAAATTAGTTACTAGAGTATCTACACATATTTGACCCATACTTTATTTAATAATTAAAGCCCAATAAACCTTAACCAAATTAGATCATTTTTAATTTGGGCTAACCTACTATGATAGTAAATAGTAACATGTAATTACCCGTATTATATATGTGATGTCTATATTTTCCAACAATCTCCCACTTGGACCATATATATACACTAATTACTCTATAATTACATGTCATTATATAACCTTATGAGCTCAAAATTTTACTATCATATCTAAAAGGTATCCCAAACAATCTCATCCATTAATATGTTAACATAGAACCAAGATGACTTTCATTACATATATCGTAACTAAATCCATATCTGATCGCGTATATTAAGACAACCAAATGACATAGATCAAGTATGGATGTGTAGCGTGAAAATTACATGCAATATGATCTAAACATGTCTATTTCTAACTAGTCCTCCTTAAACTTTAGTGAGATCAAACCTTACTAAAATCAAAGTGTGAATAAACCAAATAACTTTATTTTTACAGAAAATAAACTTAATATTTGTAAACTGAAATAACTGAAAATGTGTCTATAGCATAAGAGCATTTAAAAGTACAAACTCCCACTAAAACTTAATATCCTTAAATGACATTACACCCATATGAGCTGTGTGCTCGTGAAAAACCTTGGGTGTAGTCTCTTAGTAAGCGGATCCACAATTATGGAGTTTGTCCTAATATGCTTTATAGGCACCTAACCACTCTTAAATTTTACTTTAACAACCAAGAAATTAAAGCCTATGTGCTTGACTTTGATGTGCTCCTATTATTATTGGAATAAATGACTACCAATTATTGTCACAATTTGCACCTTAGTAACAAAATTTTCCATCAATATTCCATCAAAATCGAAGTATGTATACCTAATGATCTCTAACTAACCAAACCTCTGATATGTGAGCATTTAATCTTTTGCTCTTTGAAAATATTTTATAACCCTCTTGGATGCTATACAATGGTCCAGACTAGGGTTGTTTAAATATCTCCCTAACATCCCAATAGTATACACAATATTCCAATGTATACAAACCTAGACATACATTAGACTTCCCCCTACTAAAATGCAAAAAAATCTTATGCATTTCTGTAATCTCAAAATCATTCTTAGGGCATTGATTCAGACTATACTTATTATTGACAAGCAGTATTTCACTAACATATAAAACCAAATATAGAACCTTCCTTCCACTGAACTTGTGGTATATACAATTATTGACCAAATTCATCTCTAAACTGAATGAGAATCGTTTGGTAAAATCTGTAATACTATTAACAAAAAGTCTGCTTAATCTCATGGATAAAGTTCTTTAATTTGAAAATCATTAACTTCGTATCATCATACACAAAGTTTTCTAGTTGCACCATATAAATGTATGATCAATGTTACTATTGAGAAACCATTAACTTAATATTCATTTGATGCAGCTTAAGGTTAAAATATTCCACTAAAGCCATTATAATCCTTTCTCTAGTGGACCTTTTAATGAAATTCATTCTTAAGGTTGTTGAGTTTGTTTTACTAGAACAATTACCTCATCTTGAATAGGGATTTGTTCAACATTGTCTTGTTGAGGTTCTAAATTCACTTCTTAATCAATGATAGGTATGAAAACCTAAGCATCGTCAAAAGTGATAGTAGGAACTAAGTTAGAATCTAATTTCTCCTCAAAAGCAATGTCTCTAATCTTATTTCTCCCTCTAAACTCAACATCATCAAAAAATATTACAGCTCTCGTCTCAAAAATATTCCTAATTGTGGGATCATAAAACTTATTGCCCCTAGATTGCTCAGAATTTACTTGACCCTTATACTTTATAGACATCAAAGAAGTCAAAAGTCATGTCATCTCAACCTTATCATTTTTAGCAAAATGTTTCTCAATTTTGTCAAGGAAACCCTTGACCCAAGTAATCTCTTCAGATTCTGTGCCCCTAAAGGTTTCTGAAATGTTGTGTTTAATGATCATTAGACTCATGTGATTTGAACGATTCCACCTCTCAAAATCTCTCTTAAAATCAGGGGTGCTTTCTGCACTAAGAGGTGCAGGTTGTTCTTCCCTTAATGAAAGGTCTATATCCATACAGCCAAGCATTATAAATGTTTTTTCTATTCTTTAAAATTAGTCTCATTAAACATGGGTATAGAATTTATATTAGTTGATATTGTGGTAGCAAAAGATAAACTAGTTGAATCTAGAACAAAATAGATAAATAAAAAAAAAATTCACATCAATATTCATAAGTAAACAATAAATTCAAAATAATGGCTAATCACAACTCAAGATACCAAACACAACATTAATATCAAGTCTTTAAACAGTAATATTAACAGTAAGCGGTACTCTTGTTGTAGCAATCAAACATTGACAATAAATTATGTCAAATAATAAATTAATTTTTGGACTAGCATATTGCTCACATAAAGTACTTTATAATTGTCACACATTTATCACCAAAGTTGTCGTTGAAATTCTGTCAAATATAAACTTACCTTTAGGTGAATTAATAAATGCATGAATCATAAAAACATGTAATCATCTTAATATTTTAAATAAACTAATCTATGCAAAAGAGGTCACTTTAACGGCATTTTGTTTCAATTAATCTATTTAAAATATTAGACATTCTTAATTAAAAACCAAAGTCAAAATATGAATTTATTTATTTCAAAATATTTTTCTTAATTTCATCTTTCAATCAAATTAAAAGATAATAGTATATATGTGTATATATATAAATATATATATATATATATATATATATATCCCAAAATAACATATAGTGATGTTGGCTAATATAATAATAGCTGAATATATCACAATAACCTCACATAAAACTTTAAATTTAAACCAAAATAATTTGAATAAAGGAAAACCTCATATCAAGATATCGAACACTCCATTAATATTTCATCTTTGGACAAAATATTAACTTGTAAGTGATATCTTGATGTAGTAATCAAACACTGACAATAAGAACATGTCGAACAAAAAATCTTCCTTTGGGTCGATTTATTACTCACATGTAAAACTGAATAATCGTCACATGTTTATTACCATAGTTACACATGTAATATTATTAACCTTCCTTTGGGCCGATCAATATTAACATAGCTTAAGTTACATGCATACAACCTTTTATATTTTTAAAACAAAATAATTTCAATAACAGTGATCACTTTGGCAACTTATTATTTCAATTAAGTTATTTTAAAATATATATAAACATACCAATATTAAAATTTAAAATTTACCCAATATTCAAAGGTCAAAACTATTTTTTTATTGCTTTATAGATTCCAAAAAACCCAAAATAATTTTGTTTTAATAATGCAATAAAAAACTAAAAACTTAATCTTTGACTTTTTTTTTTGTTCCAAAACCATATGTATCATAACCAAACAGAAATAATGTAATGGTTCAAAGCCAAATAATTAACAAGTACATTTATTTATAATTTTGGCATAGAAAAAAACACCAAAGTAATTCACGCATATACATGTATTCATAATTAAATAGAAAAACTTACCCTAAATATACCATGTAAATCTAAAGTTGTATTTATGATTAAACAGAGATTCGCATGAATACTTGAAAGATAGTTTCAAACCAATAAATCTCAAAAACAGAACCATAATAGTTGGCATATCCCACAATTCATACAATAAACCATATCATCATAATTTAACCAAATATTTGAAACCATAAGATGCCAAAACCTAATATTATAGAACCAAACTTAAAACCAAATTATTTAAACATGTATATAGTTGACATAAATTTGCACCAAAGCACCCATAAAATTGAATATATAACCATAACAAAAAAATTTAACAATTTCAACAATATCCATCAAAACTTAATTTCACCAATTAAACTATAAAAGATATCTTATTGAATAATGGTTCTAAACACCTATTCATGCAAACTATAATCATGTATTAATCCTCAAAATAATAGATATACATATAATATATATACACAATTATAATAATAGAAAAATAATATTGGCTTGCCTTACTATTTCATGTAAACTCAAATTTATATTCATGACTAAAGACATTATTATAAAACTTCTTTATACGCTCAAGTACTTAAAAAATCCATAACCACCAAATATAAAAAGAATCCCAAATTGTGTAAAAGCCTTCATATGTGCAACTACTTATGAAAATTCATAGCCACCATATTAAAAAAATCCTAAATATTTTAATTTTAGTCAGGTTCCATACGGACTAAAACTTATATAAAATAATTATAATAGAAACCAAAACTTATATAAAATAATTATAATAGAAACCAAAAATAATCATTCGGATATATTAATTGAATTTAATCGTGAATATAATTCATCATGAATAGAGACAAAAAATGATAATTCCATATACATTCAACCACAAAAAGAAAATTTAAAACAAATAGTGCAAAAAGAAAAGAAAAACATCTTAACAACATTCATTTATTTGATTATCAAGTGAATTAACTTTCAAAACCAATTATACAACCCAATTGAAATTCCTCAATTACAAAAAGTTGTAAGTCTATAACTTTAATCTAATAATGACTTTAATCAAAATTTATAAGAATAATAACCCTGCAAGTATATGAATTAATGATGCAATATCCAAAGTTTTTATCATAAACAAAAAAACAAATTGTAGTATCCAAATCACCGAAACTCATGGGTAAACTTGAATTTCACTAGAAAAGGAAAAATCTCACAAATCAATTTTTATCAGTCGATTAAATATAAATGCTTCAATTAATTTATCATAACAGTAGAAAATTGACAAAATTAAAAATTAAAACCCTAAAACTTCATAAATCCAAAAGATTTAGTAATATCAAATCTATAAAATCTCAAGTACGAATTAATTTAAAATAATAAGATATCAATTCATTCTCAATTATTCGATATGACAAGGCTCAGATACCACTTGTTAGAACCATAAATAATATCTAATATAAACTTAGAACTGTGGACCAGGATCTGTTATGTCAAATCATCAAAAATAAATCAAGAACAAAACTAGATGCGAAAGTATAGCTGAATTCATCGATTTCTTGAAATCTACAAATCTTGGGGTTTTGACCTTCCAAATTAGCACACAAGTAATCTAGAGAAGGTGACTCTCTCTTTTCTAAAGATGAGATATTAGAAAGTTACCTTATGTGTAATTTGGGAACCATACCCTATTATATATAACTTTGGCACATTAGCTCTAATTTTTAACCACCCCATCATCAATTAAGAATTAATTACTAGAGTATCTACACATATTTGACCTATACTTTATTTAATAATTAAAGCCCAATAAACCTTAACCAAATTAGATCACTTTTAATTTGGGCTAACCTATTATGATAGTAAATATAATAAGTAATTACCCTTATTATATGTAACACCCTAAACTCGGCCTAGACGTTATGGCCTAATCTGGCGATGTCACATGGAATGGAATTTGAAATCGAAGTTGTCCAGCTAAAAACCATTTCAATTTAATAACTTTTATTTATCTCGGTAAAACGCTTACTAATTGATTTGTCTTAAAACGTGTCTTTTTAACGGAAGGTTTAGTAACCATTTTATTTTAGAAAACCATTTGCGTTTAGGAAAACAGTGTTCTTAATAAAACCGTATTTTCGTTGAGGCTTGTAGTTTAAAAGTCCATAAAAATAGTTAAAATCCAAAATAAGGGCAACCAGTCCAATAGTCCCAAATTACATAAAAAATACCTTAAAAATAAGAAATAAAAACCATAAATGAAACTAAAGCAGTTCAATTGACATGTGGTCACTATTGAGTCCTCCGCCGCACCGATCCGTTTAAGTCTGGAGACTTCCTGTATAGATAAAACAAAAAAGGGTGAGTTTATGTAAACTCAGTATGTAATCCCCACAGAAGATATGCATACAGTCAAACAACAGTTATCAGTCAAAAGAAGTCTAGGCCTAAGCCTATTACAGATCCATATACAGTTTAGGCCTTAGCCCATCTCAGATACAGTATGCATACAGTAACAGAAATCAGTATTCTACCCACCAGCCTCTACACACCATCTCTGACCATCCCTACACACTATGTGAGGTCTAAAACACCCACATAGCCCTACACACTAGGTTGTACGGAATGCGGCACATAACAGTATATTGCAGCTGAGCTGCCAAATAATAGGCATAAGAGCCTTTTAGTACACTTCCTCTAATAATCATCATCCCACCCCAATGCAAATGCAACATACAGAATACATGCTTTTATGCAACTATCAGACATACATATATAGATCAGTAAGTATACGAATATCAGTCATGCTCAATACATACATCAAATATGCAAATCATACAATTTAAGGTTTAAGTAGCTCTTACCGACCCTACAGTAGGCTCACATTCGATTTGGACGACCCGTGCAATCCTAGGATTCATTTCATATAAATGGGCCCACACACCCATATGGCTTGGCCGTACGGGCCCACACGTCCAGATTGGCCTTAACCCATACGTATCACACGGTCTGGTCCAAAATCCCACATGCCTATGTGGATTACCCGTGTACACTCACATGCCCGTGTGGCCTACACTGCCCAAATTGGTCTAGGCCGTGTGTCATGCCATCACACGAACATGTCTAGTGCACGACCTAGCCTTCGTCAAGCACACGGCCGTGCCATTCATGCATGGCCTACCACACGGGCGTATGGCATCGACAGTTTACAATTTTGGCTTCCGCCGAATCCCGTTTTCTGTAATTTTGGGTACACACCAGGTTTCAATTGATGCTAAAACCATCCCCGAGCACTTCAGAACCTATAATCGACCAATATTTCACTCAGCTAATCACTTAACAGTCGAACCAAAACCAAATCCAAAACAAAATACTCATTCATCAAACGATTAAAACTTTAAAACTTAACCTAACACCTTGAATCGATTTGGCAACGAAACAACACAAAGAGAATCATGTTCTACAATTTTCTATTGCGAAAAAAGGAAATTACCCACTTTCAAACAATAATTCAATGAGAACAACTTACAAAAATCCTTATGCCACTTACCAATTTGCAGAGAAAAACCGTAAAAATAATACACCAAAAGTAGAAGGCAAGATTATAGCAAAAGAAGTCAAAACGATCAACAGAGAGGAAAAGAGCAGGAAAAATAAAGAGGAGAAGGAGAAAATTCGTCAAAAAATTGGGAGAGTGAGAGGGAAGAGTCAAATTTTGCAACAACCACCACCAATAGGATATTTCGATAACCACTCCAATCCCTTATTTTCCTCCATACTCCCCACAACACACAACTACTCAGAATCTAAATTACTTCAAAGCCCTACCTGAAGCCAACAGCAAAATAGTCCCCTCGCTTATGCAGTGACTCGAACACAGGACCTCCAGCCAACTAAGACTTCACTTAACCACCAAACCAGTAGGCTCATTCTGATAGTATTTTACAAATAATTAAACTTAAACCCTTTGAGCAAGGTTAAGGCTTTATTCAGTAAAATTCCAAAATTCAACCCAAATAAGGCTTGAACTTGGAACTTTACACACACACCCAAAACATATAACCACTGAAGTAGACAGACAGTTGTGTCAAAAACTCACAAAAGCCAGAAAAAATTGGGGCGTTACAACTCTACCCCTTAAAAGAAAATTTCAGCCTTGAAATTTACCTGATTAGAACAAACGAGGATACTACTAACGCATCGCATCCTCAATCTCCCACGTGGTTTCCTCAGTGCTATGGTTCTACCATAGCACATTCACTAATAAAATAGACTTCCTCCGAAGAACCTTTACATCGTGATACAGGATCTGAACCGGCTCTTTTTCGAAAGTCAAGCTGGCCTAACCTTAATTTCCTCAAGAGGGACAATATGAGTAGGATCAGAACGGTTGCGCCTCAACATTGAGACGTGGAACATGTCATGTATACGGTCTACCTCTGGAGGTAGCTCCAACTGATAAGTGACTGGCCCCACTCTATTCAAAATTCGGTAAGGCCTAATAAACCAAGGTCTCAACTTGCCCTTATGAACAAACCTCAGAACTTTTTTCCATGGCAAAACCTTGAGAAACACGAAGTCCCCCACAGAATATTCGATCTCATGTCTCTTCAGATCCGCATAAGATTTCTGCCTATTAGATACCGCTTGTAGTCGATCCCGAATCAATCTGATCTTATCCTTGATCTCAGAAATAAACTTAGGACCTAAAACCCGCCATTCACTTAACTTAGTCCAACATAGGGAAGGGCGACACTTACGACCATACAGAGCCTCATAAGGTGTCATCTGAATGCTAGGCTAGAAGCTGTTATTATAGGCAAACTCTGCTAGTGGCAGATACTCCCCCCAACTACCTCAGAAATCAATAATGCAACTCTGTAACATATCATTCAGTATCTGAATCACCCTCTCATATTAACCATCAGTCTGAGGATGGAACGCAGTATTGAAGTCCAATCTCAAACCCAGAGCCTCGTGTAACTTTTTTTCTAAAACCAAGATGTGAGGCGAGGATCCCTATCAGAAATGATCAAGATAGGTACCCCATGCAGTCTCACTATCTCCGATATGTAGAATTTCACCAGCTTCTGAAGAGAATAGTCTATCCGAACTAAGATAAAGTGTGCAGACTTGGTCAATCGATCCACAATGACCCAAATAGAATACTTCTTTATAGGTGTCAAGGGCAACCCACTAACGAAGTCCATTGTTACTCACTTCCATTTCCATAGCTGTAACGCCTTAATTTTTGGGATTTTTGAGATTTTGTTTAAATTTAACTTTTGCTTGTCTAGATGTGCTTAATTATGCTTTGAGTATGTTAGTGGGCCTTTAGAAGGCCTAAGCTTAAGTTAAAACCTGGTAGAATTTTAAAATTTTAAACCAAGGAGGAAAAGGAGCTTTGACTAAGTGGGCTTTTAAAAAAATGATGGTAATCTAAGACACAAGATGACCTGTGGTAAGGTGGCAATGTAGCATTACTTAGGGCTTAAGGAGGAGGCGTGTAAAGGCTATGTAAGAGCTAAGGTTCAAATCCATAGAGTAGCAAGGTGTTATTTATTTTTTATGCTTATATAAGGTAAGTGATGGAACTAAAGTGAAACTCTATTGGGAGGAGTTTGAAGTGCTCATGGGATTGAGGCAAGGAGGGATAAAGGGAGAAAAGTTAGGAATTTTGAATGGGAATCAAGTAATGGTCGAATAGGGGTCTTTTGGGAAGTAAATCAGCTAGGGTCCTTAGAGGTAACATTTTCAGCATTGTGGTAGGGGTGTGCCAATTTCTCTTTTTGTTTTTCTTCGGGTTTTGCCTTGTAGTGAGCCTTGAGTGCTAGTTAGTTAAGGGTTAGGGGTACTGACCATACCTTTCTTGTCACCAAGTTCTTCTCCTATCTTTTTCTAAAAGCCGAAATCCTCGAAAGTGTTAGCTCTCTTTTACTGATTTACCTAAAGCCGAATCCCTCATCACCTTTCTCCCAAAAGCCGAACCAAGTATCCTCCTCTCCTCTCTTCACTCTCTTCTCTTCACTCTCTTCTCTTCTTCTTCACCTCTTCTCCACCAATTAAAGTAACCCTTTTCTTAAGCTTTGTTAGCCGATTACTCTCAAAAGCTGAAACCAAATCCACTGTTGCCAATTTCTTCTTTGGCTAGACTTCTCCTTCTTCCCATTGCTAATCTTTCAAGAGCCGAACCTCAAAACCTCTCATCTCTCTGCTGATCATCTCTTTTATTTCGTAAACTTTTCTTCTTATTCTATCTTTTCTCTCAAAATCGAAATTGACATACTCCTGTGTGGGTTCCAAAAGCTAAATCACTTAGATCTATTTTCTACTCGTGTTTTGGTTAGATCTATAATAGATCTAGACTAGGTTGGTATTTGGGGACTCTTCTTTGGCAAAACCAAACGGTGTGTGGAAAAGAGGCTGTCTATCGAGCAGCATTGGAGGCTAGGACCGTTGGGCAATCTAGATCTAGATCTAGTTGTATATTTTGACAAAGGATATTCATGCAAGTGACTTCTGAGTATATCGCAAAATAGGTGTGTACTCGACACCCTCTAGTAGACTAGATCAGCAAAAGTCGAAAAGCTGAAATACTGAAATTCTGGCATTTCCAAGGCTTGCGAGCGTACAAGT
This sequence comes from Gossypium stocksii, assembly GCA_020496765.1. Lineage (NCBI taxonomy): Eukaryota > Viridiplantae > Streptophyta > Magnoliopsida > Malvales > Malvaceae > Gossypium > Gossypium stocksii. The sequence goes on along the minus strand of CM035631.1, from coordinate 16,796,717 downwards.
GCTCATTGGTCGATTGAAATGTTAAATTTAGTAATCGCAAAAGGTAAGACAGTTGTGTGCACGATTTCGTGCACGTTGGTGGTTGTGGGCCTCGGAGGGCTGAATCTGAACCCAATAGGCTTACGGGCCCATATGGGTGAAATTAGGTGGTAAGTATAATCTGGTAGTCTGACTGTTAAATCTGATGAAACGAGTGTAAAATTTGGGCTTAGTGGGCCGTAGTAGCTAGTAAACTCCGTTGGGCCCATTAGGGGTTTTAGGGCCCGATAACTCTGTAGTAATGATATAGACTGAATAAATTACTTGGACGACAATAGGTCTGTTAGTATACTATAATGAGCATGAAACCCTAAAATCTAGTTAATTTTCTAAAATACCCCTTAAGGGTAAAAATTACTATTTTACCCCTAGGTGCTGAAAGACCATATTACCCCTAGGGTTAAGTTGACTGATTTGCATGCTAACTTATATCTGTTCTCTGCATGCCATGTCATAATATACTCTATTGCATGGGATTAGGTTATATTGAAGGAGGAAGTGCTAAAGTAGCAATGCCACGTATACTGATAGAGGCACTGCCTCGTATTACTATTTTAGTGGCTTGGCCACGTTATCTGATTAAGCAGCTAAGCTGCGACTGTGGTGTGTAAGGCTGGGTGGATTGAGTTATTCCCCACATGGTGTGTAGGGCTGGTACAGATGGTGTGTAGGGCTGGATTGGGCTTGGGCTTTGCATTCATGCAGAATATACTGAACTGTTGCTGTAATGGGCCTAACGCCCACATTGTTTTCTAAATAGGGCTAAGGCCCAATTATCACTATTATCTGAATAGGGCTAAAGCCCAGTTAACACTGTATCTAAATAGGGCTTAGACCTAGTCTGAGCTTGAACTGGTCTTGTCTCTGGTTGGGTTAGCTTACACACTGAGTTTTTACAAACTCACCCCTTTTTTTCCATCCATGCAGGTGAACCCTAACCTTAGAGGACTTGGAGCTGAGGGGGATTCGAAGTGGCCACGTGAACTATTTCAGGTTTATATTTTATTTAAATTTACTTTAATTTGGCATTTTTAATTTTTTTGGGTTTTTAATCTGTAATAAGGCCGCTCAATAATTATTTTATTTTTATTTGGTTTTTAATTATATATATTTAAACATGTTAAAAAATGGATAGACTAAGGCTGCTCGAATTTTTATTTCAAAATTAACAACGTTTTTAAAACATTCCTTACGTGACAAATAGAGAACTTAATGATAACGACACACTAACAAGGTTTCCTAAAAGTGAACTTTAAACTGATAGTGGATAGGACTTTGCAAATTAAATAACCTTTTTTTTCTCAAAACACATAAAATGGTTTTGCTAAGTCACCCTAAACTTATTAAAAGAGGAACGAGGCATAATTAACTGTCCATGTGACACACGAGATCTGGCCATAACGTCTGGGTCGGGTTTGGGGTGTTATATTTAGTAGTATCAGAGCTTGGTTACAACAACTCGGCTGTAGAACGGGTCTAAAAAGTTTTCTTAAATTTAAATTTAGGTCCAAAAAGTATTTTGAAAATCAGTTTTGAGAAATTTCTTAAGAAAACCCTTTTTTCAATTGATTTTCTTCAAGACATACGTATTTTACTAAAAGCTTAAGGTTCTACTTCAAAAACAAAGTTTGTTCCTACTAAAACTTGGTTTTCTGAAATCTGGTTTTTGAATAGTGGCACACCGAATCTCTGACACCAAGTCTGTAAGTATCTTTTACTTCACTATACTTCACTGTAATGCTGTTACATTACCGTAGATAGTACTGAGACCCTACTAAGATTCTATAGTTAGGGCAACACTGAAACTGTAGAGACTGAGACAATAGGAAAAACTGAAAACCCTAGAAGATTGAGACTGTAACTAGGCTACGATTCTGCGAAAACAAAACTCTGAAATACTATCTGCCCATAAGACATTTGTAATAAACACTGAAATACTAAACTAATTCATAAAATTTGTAATCAGATAATACGATATGAGTACGAGGGCAGCTCATGGGAGAGGTCGTGGACGTGGCCAAGGTAATGCGTAGGCTGGGTCTTCGTCTTCTGGACATATGCCAGCTGAGGAGGCACGAGTGCCACCGGCAACTGAGACTGGGTCGTATGATCGGGCTGAAGGGGACTATGCTTTATCCTAGGCAATGCTACGGGTTCTGGAAAGGGTCGCTGGAGCGAGTACGGGGACTGTGAACCGGGGATCTATTTCGGAGCGACTCTGAGCTAACAGAACGGAGATTTTCAAGGGCGTATCTAGTGTAGCCCCAAATATAGCTGAATACTGGTTGGAGGCCACAAAACGAATCATTGACAACTTGGATTGTTCAGTAGAGCAAAAACTGAAGGGAGCAGTATCTCTGCTGTGAGATGAGGCCTATCAGTGGTGGATCACTATAAGGGATAGTACCCCAGCTGAGCGGGTAACCTGGGAGCTGTTTAAGATAGCCTTCAAAGGAAAGTACGTCAGGACGAGCTATGTGGATGCCTGAAGGAAGGAATTTTTAAACCTGACCCAGGGTAATAAGTTAGTTACGGAATACGAGGCTGAGTTCTTAAGGTTAAGCCGGTACGCTAGTGGGATAGTCACTACGAAATATGAACGTAGCGTACGGTTCGAGGATGTTCTCAGAGAAGAACTAAGGGTGCTGATAGCTCCGCAGAGGCAGCGCGGGTCTGGCGAAAAAGGCTAAGATAGCCGATGAAGTGAAACGCACGGAGCGGCAGAACCGTGAGAAGGACTGAAATCGATTTAGGAGGGATTCTGGACTCTCGGGTGCTGCGGGCAAGAATACCAAAAGGGCTAGAGTGGATGAACCGGTTCGAGCAGTTTCGGTAAATATGGTTAGATCGCAAGCTTGCGGGGATTATGGTAGAGTACATCTGGGAGAGTGTTGGAATCGTACTGGGGTATGTTTTCGGTGTGGATCCAAAGAGCATAGAGTCAATGACTGTTCTCAGAGGTTAGCTCAGATGTAAGCTGCTGAATAGAGGATTGCTCAACCAGTGCGAGGTGGACCACAACCACCAAGGGGCCGTGGTCAAGGTAAGGACGATAACAAAAATGGCCGTAGACGTGGAGCATCGGGCAGGGGTGTTAGAAATGCTGAGGCTTGTCAGCCAGCATTGGTTTATGCTGCTCGTCATCGAGAGGAGGGTGACGCACCTGACGTCATAACCAGTATGTTTTTTTATTTTTATCATGCCATACACTGCCTTGATTGATATTGGATCTACCCATTCATACGTTGCATGTGATGTATCTGGGACATTGGCTGTGCACTCTGAGGAAACTGTGAGTGTGGTAACTGTGATAAGTCCACTGGGTCACACGGTTAGGGTAGACAAACACTTTAGAGATGTACCTTTAGAGAATCAAGGTAGGATTTTCTCTGCGAATTTAATGGAGCTACCATTTGGAGAGTTCGATCTTACTTTGGAAATAGACTGGCTTACTAAGCATAGGGCGACTCTGGATTGCGCTGCTAAGCGGATGGTGTTAAAAACTGCGGACGATGAGGAGGTGATGATTATAGGGGAGCGAAGAGATTGCTTGTCCAATGTTATCTCTGCTTTGAGAGCTGAAAAGCTTATTCGCAAGGGTTACGAGGCATTTTTGGCATATGTGAGTCAGTCTGATGCCGAGGGTTTGACTGTAGGAGAGGTTAGAACTGTCAAGGAATTTCAAGATGTCTTTCTTGATGAGCTTTCTAGGTTGCCTCCAAATCGTGAAGTAGAATTTGGAATTGACTTGTTGCCTAGAACGGCTCCAGTGTCCATCGCACCTTACAGGATGGCACCAAAGGAGTTAGTAGAGTTGAAAGCACAAATCCAAGAGCTGTTGGAAATAGGTTTTATTAGGCCAAGTGTGTCTTCGTGGTAAGCACCGGTACTGTTCGTGAAGAAAAATGATTAGACGATACGTATGTGCATCGATTATCGTCAGTTGAATAAGCTGATGATTAAGAACAAGTACCCGTTGCCAAGGATCGACGACCTATTTGACCAGCTAAGAGGAGCTTCGATATTTTCCAAGATCGATCTTCAATCTGGATATCACCAGTTACGGGTCAAAGATGTGGATATTCATAAGACAGCATTCAGAACTCGGTATGGTCATTACGAGTTTCTGGTAATACCGTTTAGATTGACGAATACACCTGCAGCTTTCATGGATCTAATGACTTGGGTATTCCAACCTTACTTAGATCGATTCGTGGTCGTCTTCATCGACGATATTCTGGTGTATTCGAAAACTGAGGAGAAGCATGATGAGCATCTCCGTATTGTTCTGCAAGTGTTAAGGGAGAAACAATTGTATGCGAAATTCAGCAAGTGTGAATTTTGGTTGCGAGAGGTGACGTTCCTAGGTCACGTTGTTTCTGCTGAGGGGATTAGGGTAGATCCTCGAAAAATTGAAGCAGTTTTGGAATGGAAGCCACCGAGATCAGTATCGAAAATTTGAAGTTTTCTGGGTCTAGCAGGATACTACAGAAGGTTCATGGAAGGATTCTCTTTAATTACTGCGCCGTTAACGAAACTTTTAAGGAAAGGAGCACCGTTTGTATGGACTGAGAAATAGCAAGAGGCTTTCGAGAAGTTGAAGAAAGTTCTAACTGAGGCGCCAATTTTGATTCAGCCGGAGTTTGGAAAGGATTTCACCGTGTACAGTGATGCATCGCATGTTGGGTTGGGCTGTATGCTGATGCAAGAGGGTAAGGTGGTCGCTTATGCATCGCGACAGTTTAAGCCTCACGAAGCAAACTACCTTACGCATGATCTGGAGTTGGCAACGGTTATTTTTGCGTTAAAGATCTGGAGGCACTACTTGTATGGAGAAAAGTGTATTATAGACACGGACCATAAGAGTCTCAAGTATTTGTTGACTTAAAAGGAGTTGAACCTTAGGCAACGAAGATGGATAGAGTTGCTTAAGGATTACGACTGTTCTATTGAGTATCACCCAGGCAAAGCGAATGTGGTGGCTGATGCACTGAGTCAGAGAGCTGTAACTGAGTTGAGAGCAATGTTTGCTCGTTTGAGTCTTTGTGATGATGGTAGCTTGTTAGCAGAATTACAAGTAAGACTAACCTGGATAAAGCAGATTAAAGAAAAGCAGTTAGAGGATGAGTCATTAGTTCCTCGATTTCAACAAGTTGAGAATGGTGAGACTTCTGATTTTGGATTGAACATGAAGGAGTTCTGTGCTTTCGAGGAAGAGTTTATATTCCGAAGGACTCTGACTTGAGGCAGTCAATTCTGAGAGAGGCTTATGGTAGGCCTTGTGCCAAGCATCCTAGAGGGAATAAGCTATATCGGGATTTACGAGAGTTGTATTGGTGGCCTGGACTTAAGCGTGAAGTAACAGAATTCGTGGGTAAGTGTCTAACATCCTAGCAAGTGAAAGCTGAGCATCAACTGCCTTTTGGACTTCTGCACCCAGGAAAGATTCCACTGTGGAAGTGGGAGAGGGTAACCATGGACTTTGTAAATGGGCTACCCTTGACTCCTACCAAGAAAGACTCGATTTCGGTGATTGTGGATAGGTTAACCAAATCTGCTCATTTCATACCTGTCCGAACCGAGTACTCCCTACAAAAGTTGGCCAAATTGTATGTGGCGGAGATAGTGCGACTTCATGGAGTGCCAGTTTTGATTATTTCTGATCAAAATCTAAGGTTTACATCTCGATTCTGGCAGAAGTTGCATGAGGAGTTGGGTACACAGTTAGATTTCAGCACTGCTTTTCACCCCCAAACGGATGGACAATCAGAAAGGGTGATTCAAGTTCTGGAAGACATGTTGAGAGGATGTGTCATTAACTTCCGAGGAAGTTGGGAAGATTACTTTCCGTTAGCGGAGTTTGCTTACAACAACAACTATCAGGTGAGTATTCGAATGGCTCCATATGAGGCACTATATGGACAAAGGTGCCGTACGCCTACCTGTTGGACAGAGTTAAGAGAAGGTCAAGTTATTGGGCCAAAGTTGGTGGCAGATACAGAAGACAAGGTTAAGCTGATCAGGGATCGGTTAAAGGAAGCGTCTGATAGGCAAAAATCTTATGCTGACTTGAAACGTAAGGAAATTGAGTACTCAGTGGGAGATATGGTTTTCTTGAAGGTCTTGCCTTGGAAGAAGATATTAAGGTTTGGTAAGAAAGGCAAGTTGTGTCCGCGGTTTATCGGGTCTTATTGATTTCTTAAACGGGTGGGTCTGGTAGCTTACCAACTGGAACTACCTTCTGAGCTGGATAGGATTCATGATGTCTTTCATGTCTCCGTGTTAAGACGGTATCGATCTGATCCTTCTCATGTCATACCGATAGAAGAGATTGAGGTGAAAGCTGATTTGACCTTTGAAGAAGAGCCTGTGCAAATTTTGGACTATGATGTCAAAGTATTAAGAAAGAAGTCAGTTCTTTTGGTGAAAATGCTTTGGCGCAATCATGGCAGAGAAAAAGCTACGTGGAAGCCAGAAGAGGCGATACGTCAACAATACCCTCATTTGCTTGGACCAGGTAAATTTCGAGGCCGAAATTTCTTTAAGGGGGTATAGTTGTAACGCCCTAATTTTTGAGATTTTTGAGATTTCGTTTAAATTTAACTTTTTCTTGTCTGGATAAGCTTAATTATGCTCTGAGTGTGTTAGTGGGCTTTTAGAAGGCCTAAGCTTAAGTTAAAACCAGGTAGAATTTTAAAATTTTAGACCAAGGAGGAGAAGGGGCTTTGACTAAGTGGGCTTTTAAAAAAATGATGGTAATCTAAGACACAAGATGACCTGTGGTAAGGTGGCAATGTAGCGCCACTTAGGGCTTAAGGAGGCGGCGTGTAAAGGCTATGTAAGAGCTAAGGTCCGAATCCATGGAGTAGCAAGGTGTTATTTATTTTTTATGCTTATATAAGGTAAGTGATGGAGCTCAAGTAAAACCCTGTTGGGAGGAGTTTGAAGTGATCATAAGATTGAGGCAAAGAGGGATAAGGGGAGAAAAGTTAGGAAATTTGGATGGGAATCAAGTGATGGTCGAATAGGGGTCTATTGGGAAGCAAATCGGCTAGGGTCCTTAGAGGTAACATTTTCGGCATTGTGGTAGGGGTGTGCCGATTTCTCCTTTTGTTTTTTTTCGGGTTTTGCCTTGTAATGAGCCTTTAGTGCTAGTTAGTTAAGGGTTAGGGGTGCCGACCATACCTTTCTTGTCACCAAGTTCTTCTCCTATCTTTTTCTAAAAGCAGAAATCCCCGAAAGTGTTAGCTCTCTTTTACTGATTTACCTAAAGCTGAATCCTTCATCACCTTTCTCCCAAAAGCCAAACCAAATATCCTCATCTCCTCTCTTCACTCTCTTCTCTTCTTCTGCAACTCTTCTCCACCGATTAAAGTAACCTATTTCTCAAGCTTTGTTAGTCGATTACTTTCAAAAGCTGAAACCAAATCCACTGTTGCCGATTTCTTCTTTGGCTAGACTTCTTCTTCTTCCCATTGCTAATCTTTCAAGAGCCGAACCTTAAAACCTCTCATCTCTCTACCGATCATCTCTTTTACTTCGTAAACTTTTCTTCTTCTTCTGTCTATTCTCTCAAAATCGAAATTGACATACTCCTGAGTGGGTTCTAAAAGCCGAATCACTTAGATCTATTTTTTACTCGTGTTTTGGTTAGATCTACAATAGATCTGGACTAGGTTGGTATTTGGGGACTCTTCTTTGGCAAAACCAAACGGTGTGTGGAAAAGAGGCTGTCTATCGAGGAGCATTGGAAGCTAGGACTGTTAGGCAATCTAGATCTAGATCTAGTTGTAGATTTCGACAAAGGATATTCACGCAAGTGACTTTTAAGTATATCGTAAAACAGGTGTGTACTCGACACCCTCTAGTAGACTAGATCGGTAAAAGAAGAAAAGCCGAAATGCTGAAATTTTGGCATTTCGAAGGTTGCGAGCGTGCGAGCGCTCGTGGGTCAATTGAAACAGTAAAGTTGGTAATCATGAAAGGTAAGACGGTTGTGTGCACGATTTCATACATGTTGGTGGTTGTGGGCTTCGGAGGGCCGAATCTGGGCCCAATAGGCTTACGGGCCCATATGGGTGAAATTGGGCGGTAAGTGTAATCTGGTAGTCTGACTGTTAAATATGATGAAACGGGGGTAAAATTCGGGCTTAGTGGGCCGTAGTAGCTAGTAGACTCCGTTGGGCCTATTAGGGGTTTTAGGGCCCGATGACTCCGTAGTAATGATATGGACTGAAAAATTACTTGGACGACAATAGATCTGTTAGTATACTGTAATGAGCATGAAACCCTACAATCTGGTCAATTTTCTGAAATACCCTTTAAGGGTGGAAATTACTGTTTTACCCCTAGGTGCTAAAAGACCATATTACCCCCAGGGTTAAGTTGACTGATTTGTATGCTAACTTATATTTGTTCTCTGTATGCCATGTCATAATATACTCTGTTGCATGGGATTAAGTTATATTGATGGAGGAAGTGCTAAAGTGGCAATGCCACGTATACTGATAGAGGCTCTGCTCGTATTACTGTTTTAGTGGCTTGGCCACGTTATCTGATTAAGCAGCTAAGCTGCAACTGTGGTGTATAGGGCTGGGTGGGTTGAGTTATTCCCCACATGGTGTGTAGGGCTGGTAGGGGTGGTGTGTAGGGCTGGATTGGGCTTGGGTTTGCACTCATGCAAAATATACTGAACTGTTACTGTAATGGGCCTAAGGCCCACACTGTTTTCTGAATAAGGCTAAGGCATAATTATCCCTGTTATCTGAATAGGGCTAAAGCCCAGTTAACACTGTATCTAAATAGGGCTTAGGCCCAGTCTGAGCTTGAATTGGTCTTGTCTCTGGTTGGGTTAGCTTACACATTGAGTTTTCACAAACTCACCCCCTTCTTTCCATCCATGCAGGTAAACCCCGGCCTTAGAGGACTTGGAGCTGAAGGGGATTCAGAGTGGCCATGTGAACTGTTTCCAGTTTATATTTTCCTTAAATTTACTTTAATTTGGCATTTCTTAATTTTTTTGGGGTTTTTAATCTGTAATAAGGACGCTCAATAATTATTTTATTTTTATTTGGTTTTTAATTATATATATTTAAACGTGCTTAAAAATGGATAGACTAAGGCTGCACGGATTTTTATTTCAAAATTAACAAATGTTTTTAAGACATTCCTTACATGAAAAATAGAGAACTTAATGATAACGGCACACTAATAAGGTCTCCTAAAAGTGAACTTTAAACTGATAGTGCATAGGATTTTGCAAATTAAATAACCTTCTTTTTCTCAAAACACATAAAATGGTTTTGCTAAGTCTCCCTAAAGTTATTAAAAGAGGAACGAGGCGTAATTAACTGTCCATGTGACACACCAGATCTGGCTATAACGTCTGGGCTGGGTTGGGGTGTTACAATAGCGGAATCTTAACCAGCTGCAATAAACCCCAAGGTGACTGATGCTCAGCCTCAACCTGCTGGCATGTCAAACATCGTGCCACAAAATCTGTAACACCCATAACCCGTATCCATTGCCAAACTGGGGTTAAGAGGCATTACCTGATGAATCAGAACTTATTACAAACATTTCACAAACAATTAAACATCATCATCATATCATAGTCAAACACCATCATTAAGTCCCGTTAGGGGCTACAAGACCTTAAACATGCATTAGAGAAAGGTTGGGACTAAACCGAGCTGATACAAATTTTTTTGAAACTTAAACATTTTTCAAAGTTACAGAGGTCACACGCCCGTGTGGTCAGGCCATGTGTCTCACACGGCATTAGACACACCCGTGCATCTAGGCCATGGCAAAACAGGGCATACATACTGACTTGGGTCACATGACCGGCCACACGCTCTTGTACCAGCCTGTGTGCTACACACAGCCAATAGGCATGCTCGTGTGTCTAAGCCGCGTAACTCACTGACTTGTATTAATTACACAACATGAATCATATGGTCGTGTCACACGCCGTGTGTGAGACCATGTGGTCTGCCCAGGTACATTTCGGAATGACCCTCGAGTAACACGGCAGAGACGCACGCCCGTGCCCCTGCCTGTGTGGGCGCAAAATAGGCCATTTACAAAGCCAATATGCCACCCAAATTTGGGTCCTCCCTACAAGCATCAAATATGCATCAAATGTACCACAATTTCAGCCAATTTCATACACATAACCTACACCATTCATATCATATGATCAGCAACAAATTTCATCCTTCATTTCTATACTAAATTATTCCAAAACTTAAACTAACATCATACCACAAACATATGATACATAACTCTTTATAATCCATCTCATTTAATAACAAAACCATACTAAAATTCACCACTAAGCACATATCACATTGACCGTTTTATTTGGTCATTCATTAGCACCAAACTTACCATTCCTCATAACATATTCCATAACAAAAACCAAGCCATAATCTCAAACATAAGCTAGCCATATCACATGGCATAAGATATATACATCTCGAAACATCCAAATACTTCTAGCCTATACATGCCATACTTTAGTATTTACACATTCAAAAGGTACCAAAACAAAGTTTGATAGTGCGATGATGATCCTCGACGATCCCCGAGCTTCTAGTAGCTTCAATATCTAAAAAATAGAGATGAACACATCAAGTAAGCTTTATAGCTTAGTAAATTCATAGGTAAGTAATTCAATGTATACCAACAAATATAATTCAATCAATTATACAACTCAAAACAAAGCATACCATACCACAAACCTTTCACATGTCACAAACATGATTAAGTCATCTCATTGAACTTTTTGATATAATTCTCGTATAGCTATCATATATACCTGCATCAATTTTTACTAACCTTTTTCTCAATCACAACCTTTGCTCGTTCGTTGAACCATTTGGAATATCAATCGGATACTCGAAGGTTTTGATTGATAAGTACCTATACCATGGCCCATAGCCAACTCAAGGTAGCTTATCTTGGAGCACCTATACCATGGCCCATTGCCAAATCAAGGTAGCTCCTATAAAATACCTATACCATGGCCCGTAGACAAATCAAGGTATTACTACCGATATCATGGCCCGAAGCCAAATCTCAACCTAATGACATGTCACTAACATCCCGAAACTATTCCCAAGGTTCAACTGAGCATTTACACATTTCTTTTCCATCATCGTCGAAATCTGTAACAATATATTCGGTATTTCAACCTTCTCTGAGATCCCATTCATTATAGTTTATCAAATATCAATGCATTTAACATCCATTGATAATGAAATTACTACCTATGAACTTACCTCGAGTATAAAATGACGAAATAAGTCGATTACTCGCCGACTTTTGATTTTCCCCGATCTAAATCTGGATTACTCTTTTCTTGATCTATATGTATTAAAAATTAACTCATTCAATCATACATTTATTCAATTCAATCCATAAACATATATTAGAGCATTTACAAATTAGCCCTCACATTTTCACTTTTTGACATTTTAGTCCTTAATTCATAAAATCACAAAATACACAAAATCTTCTTACACACATGCTTGGCCAAATTTTTCATTAATTTATTTAAGCCCATATCTTTCATTTATTTCACATTTTAATCCCTCAAAATATCATTTTCATAATTTAGCCCAAATTACTCAAATTCATCAAAAATCCAAAGACAAAACATGTTAATCTCACACTTATCTTTTATTTTCTAACATCAAACTTCATAAAACTCATATAATCATCAATGGCATAACTCACAATCTTCATAAAAATTAGAAATTGATACATGGGCTTTAGAGAACACTTGACAACGATTACAAAAACATAGGAATTATCAAAAGCGGGCCAAAACACATACCTTATGTAATAGCCTGATTTAGGGCCTAAATAGAATGATGGTTTCAAAACCACGAATCTGAAGTAGAAAAATTTATTCCGATAAATTTTTAAGGTGATGTGTGGTTGAATACATATGTGAAAAATTTTGGTAAATAAATTTTATTGATAAAGTGCCCAATTGAGTTACTAGGACTAAATTGCAAAAGTTGCAAAATACATATTTTAGAAGCATTGAGTGTATAATTGAAATGAATTTATAAATTAGAGGTCCTTATTTAGTAATTAGTCCATTATATGTTAAGATGGACAAAAATAGACATGCAAGGGTAAAAATCTCAGAGAAAGGTAATAAGGGTATTTTGGTCATTTGGGTATTAAAAGAAATAAAATGGGAAAATAAAGTAAAAAATGTGTCCATCATCTTCCCAAGGAGACCGAAATTTTCAAGGGACACCATAACTAGGTTTCATTCTTTTTCAAGCTCAAAGTAAGTGCATTTAATTCTCGTTTTTAATTTTCTTTGTATTTTTGAAGTCCTTGAAGCTTGAACTATCTATTTCTACCATTATTTTAAGCTAGGTTCATGTTCAAAATTTTACCCATGTGTGACATGGTAGTATTTTGATGTTTAATGATAGAAAATGAGAGTTCGATGTGTAATAAACAATTTTTACTAGGTGATTTTTCATGAAATTGTATAAAAGGACCAAATTGTAAAAGTTGTAAAACTTGTGCATAAAATGTGATATAGTGTAAAAATGAATCCATTTCATTTTTCGAGCATAGGGACTAAAGAGTAAAAATTGTAAAAGTTAAGGGTAAAACAGTAAATTTTACCATAGGAAATTTTTGTGCTAAAGTGAACAATGTGTGTATTAAATGAGTGAAATTTGGTATTATAGATCAAAAAAGACGGGAAATTGACCTTGACCGGGGGAAAGGCAAGGTATCGGACTAAATCGTAAAGTTTAGCATTTTGTACTTAGGTAAGTTTATATGTGAATAATGCATTGTTATAAATTTATGTTTATTTATTTTTTAAGGTTTGTAGCATTATGAAAACTATTCGAAGTGTATATCGACAATTATCGACAAATGAGGAAACCCAATTGAACCTTAGGAATCGGCTAGGATACGATTGACATGTCACTAGGAAACCCAGTGTATAAGTGTCTAAGTGATTTCGGGTGCTGGTCTAGTTCGACTACCAGTGGCTAGGTAATCCTGCATTTGTTGCGGATACCTGTCAGCTTGTGTGAGCAGCACCAAGTAGCTTTGTCCCGGCCGTTAGATTGTGTGAGCAGACCCGTGAATAGCTCAATACTAAGCTTCTAAGTAAAAGTGATAAGTGGTAGCTTCAGCTACATATCAATGGTAGCTTCGGCTACAAATAAGTGTGGTACCTTTGTGCAAGCTTTTCCGAGTATCCTCTAGAATTCCGCATGGTTCAATGGGTAATGAAATGATATGATAAAGTGTGATAGAAAGTGAAAATGACCGTGTGTTGAGGTGATGTATGTGCAGGTTTAAGTGAATTATATGTGTGCTATGTGCTCAATGTGTGTGATAAATCATTTAGTAAGGCTATATGAGTAAGTGATGAATTTACACTCTCAAATGTGGTTATATGAATTTAATTATGTTAATTGTGTAATATAAGATTTAGATGCCCATTATTTTCACTAAGCTATGTAGCTTACCCCTTTTCTTTTCCTTCCCCATACGGGTTTGTCAAGCTAGCTCGAGGCTCGGTGATCAACGGGAATCCATCCACACTATCAACAACCGTTTTGGTATTTTGATTTTGACATTGAGATTATGACATGTATAGGTGGTCTATTCTTTGGTTGTGTATAGTCTTTTTGGTCAGAATGTTGGCAGTTATTTTGTATTTGGCCATTGGGAATGAGCCAATAATGATTATGTTATATTTGATCAATGTGATGAAATTCATCAAAGTGCAAGCTTTCATGATTATGAGGAATGTGGTGTGATGCGTATACATGGTGAATGTGGAATGAGTTTGATGTATAAATGTCATGTTGTGGATGTTTGGATGAGTATTTGTGCCATGTTGTGTATTGGCAAGATTGGTATATGTTTGTTTATGTTTCAGGATGGCAAAAGGCTTGCTAAATAGCCTTATATTTGTCCACACGGGCAGACACACGGGCGTGTGTCTAGGCTGTGTGTGACACACAGTCCGCCTAATGGGCGTGTAGTTTGGCCGTGTACCCCCACATGTAATTTGCGAAAAATTGAGTACGTCACACGGGCTAACGCACGGGAGTGTGCCTTGGTCGTGTGACCTAAAATGAATGCTGACATCATAAACAGAATGTCCAGGTTTTTGCACATGGGCAAAGACACGGGCGTGTGTCTCGGTCGTGTGAAGGACACGACCTAGGATAGGGGTGTGTGCTTGGCTGTGGGAAAACCCCTGTAGGTTTGAAATGAAAAATAAATTCACACAGGCTGAGGACATGAGCGTGTGTGACTACACGGCCTACCCACACGGGCGTGTCCCTATACCACACAGGCATGTGCCCTGTTTTGCATAAAATTTTCTAAAGTTTTTGGTTTGGTTCCAGACCGCCACCAAAGTACGTTTTGGGCCTCGTACGCCCGTAATAGGGACATTTTGTCTATAAAAAGAAAGTTTTTTTTTTAAATTTGAACGGAAGTTTGTAATTTGAATACTATCTGTTCTATGTGTTATTGTTTGGTAATGCCTCGTACCCCATTCCGGTGTCGAATACGGGTAAGAGGTGTTACACCTTAATTAATCTTCAAAATGGCCGAATGTTCTTAAGCACATAAAACTTATTTTCTTTCTTGATTTTCGGCAAACAATGAGAAAGATGGACAAAATGGATGTTTTAACATAATTAATAACCTTTATTTAATCATTTACTAAATTAACCTTTTTATTATCATTAAAATCCCACTAACATATGTCTATCTTTGTCATTTAATACATTAAATGGTCAAATAACCACATAAGGACCTTTCTTTTACGAAGACATGTCAATTCGACCATTATTTAATTAGAAGAACAATTTTGCATTTTCTGCGATTTAGTCCTTTTTGCAAATTAAACACTTAAACGGATAAATTAATTCACGAAAATTTCACGAATATAAATTCACATGCTCAAAACTCAAGAAATAATATTAAATTATTTTTCTAACTAGGATTTGTGGTCCCAAAATCACTGTTCCGACTAGGGTCTAAATCGGGCTGTTACAACTCTCCTCCTTCAGGATTTTTAGTCCCTGAAAATCTTATTGTTAAATAGATTCGGATATTGCTGTCTTATAGCATCTTCAGGCTCTCACGTAGCCGCTTCAACACCGTATCGATGCCATAATACTTTTACTAATGAAATTTTCTTATTTCGCAATTCTTTCATCTCGCGAGCTAAGATACGAATCGGTTCTTCCTCATATGTCATATCTGACTGAATCTCTAATTCTGATGGAGTAATCACATGTGAAGGGTCGGATCTGTATCGTCGAAGCATTGATACGTGGAATACATTATGGATCCTTTCTAGTTCGGGCGGTAATAGCAATCTATACAGCACTGGCCCGACGCACTCTATAATCTCATACGGTCTAATGAATCTCGAACTCAATTTGCCTTTTCTGCCGAACCGAAGTACTTTCCTCCATGAAGATACTTTCAGAAACACTTTGTCACTGATCCCAAACTCAATATCTTTTCGTTTCAAATCCGCATATGATTTTTGACGATCGGAAGTTGCTTTCAGACTATTACGGATCACTTTCACTTTCTGTTCAGTCTCTTTTATTAATTCAACCCCGTGTATCTTATTTTCACTAAGCTCTGACCAGTATAATGGAGTTCTACACTTTCTACCGTATAAGGCTTCATACGGTGCCATTTTAATGCTCGATTGAAAACTGTTATTATAAGCGAATTCAATCAATGGCAACTACTGTTCCCACGTACCTTCAAACTTAAGAATGCAACATCTCAACATATCCTTGAGTATCTAAATAATCCACTCGAATTGGCCATCCATCTGCGGGTGAAAAGCAGAACTGAAATGCAATTTCGTACCTCAAGCCTCTTATAGTTTGTTCCAAAATCTCGAAGTGAATCTCGGATCTCTATCAGACACAATAGATAAAGGCACCCTGTGTAATCTCACAATATCTGAAATGTATAGCTCAACTAATTTATCAAGTGAATAGTCAGATCATACCGGAATAAAATGGGCTGGCTTTGTCAATCTGTCAACTACAACCCAAATCGCATCTTTCTTTCTCAGAGACAGGGGCAAACCTGAAACAAAATCCATAGTCACTCGATCCCATTTCCACTCAGGAATCATAATTGACTGTAACAAACCGGATGGCACCTGATGTTCAGCTTTAACTTGCTGACAGATCAAACATTTCGAAACAAAGTCAGAAATATCTCTTTTCATTCCAGAACACTATTATAGCTGTTTCAAATCAATATACATTTTCGTGCTTCCTGGGTGAACAAATAATATACTGTTATGAGCTTTATTCAAAATCATCTGAATCAATTCTGGATTTCTCGGAACAGAATGTCTATTTCAACATCTCAAACAATCACCATCGCCAATTCTAAATTCTGAATCAAAATCAGAATCACACTGAGCTCGTTTCGCTAGCATTTTATTATCAACTTTCTGAGCATCAATAATCTATTGTAAAAACAACAATCTCACTCTCAATTCGGCTAAAACTGAACTATCATAATACATAAACAACTGGGCATTCATCAGTTGTAATGTAAACAATGATTTCTGACTAAAAGCATCAGCAACAACATTTGTTTTTCCCGGATGATAATCAATGACAAGCTCGTAATCTTTCAGCACTTCTAGCCATCTTCTCTGTCGCAGATTCAAATCTTTTTGAATCATCAAGTATTTCAGACTTTTATGATTAAAATATACGTGACATTTTTCACCGAACAGATAGTGGCGCCAAATTCTTAAAGCAAATACAATCGCAGCTAACTCAAGGTCGTGCGTCAGATAATTCTTTTCATGCGACTTTAATTGTCTCGAGGTATAGGCTATAACCTTGCCTTCCTGCATCAAAACACAACCGAGGCCATTCAATGAAGCATCACTGTAAATGACAAATTCTTTCCCCGATTCTAGTTGTACAAGTACCAGAGCTTCAGTCAACAGAGCTTTCAACTGATCAAAGATTTTCTGACATTTATCGGACCATTCAAACCTCACATCTTTCTAAAGTATTCTTGTCCATAGAGTCACAATCACCGAGAAGCCTTTCATAAATCGTCGATAATAACCGGCAAGTCCTAGAAAACTGTAGACTTCAAAAACATTTCTCGGAAGCTTCCAATCTAATATTGCTGAAATCTTGTTCGGATCCACCCGAATACCCGATGCTGACACAACATGTCCTACAAAATAGATTTCACGCAACCAAAATTTAAATTTACTGAACTTTGCAAATAGTTGTTTATCTCGCAGAGTCTGTAATAGAATTCTCAAATGCTCGGCATGCTCATCATCCAACGAATAAATCAAAATATCATCAATGAATATGACAACAAATCGATTTCAATAGGGTCTAAAAATTCTGTTCAAGTCTATAAAAATAGCAGGCACATTTGTTAATCCAAAAGGCATAACTAAAAATTCATAATGCCGGTACCCCGTTTGGGAAGTAGTTTTCGGAATGTCTGAATCTTTTACTCTCAACTGTTAATAGCGTGATCTCAGATCTATCTTTGAAAACACAGTAGCACCTTTCAACTGATCGAACAAATCATCAATTCTGGGTAAATGATATTTATTCTTATAGTTACTTTGTTTAATTGGCGATAATCAATGCACATTCTCATCGGTCCGTCTTTCTTTTTCACAAACAATACAGGATCACCCCAAGGAGAGAAACTCAGTCTTGCGAACCCTCTATCTGTCAACTCTTGCAACTGAGACTTTAATTCTTTCAATTCAGTCGAGGTCATTTTATATGGAGCTATCGAAATCGGAGTAGTTCTAGGCACTAATTCAATGCCAAACTTGACTTCTCGAATAGGAGGTAATCCCGGAAGTTCTTCAGGAAACACATCGGGGAACTAAAAAAAAACAGGCGCTAATTCAATTTTCTTTTGTGTCACTTTCGAATCAATCACATACGCGAAATACGCTTCACATCCCTTTTTCACATATTTCAGAGCTTTCATTACAGATATCACAGCTGGCAACCCATTTAAGTCACTAGATTCAATTTAGACTATTTCATCATTCTTGTATCTCAAATCAATAGTTTTCTGTTTGCAATTCACAATAGCATCATGCAAAGTTAGCCAATCCATACCCAGAATTATATCGAATTCGTCAAAGGGTAATAACTTCAAATTAGCTGGAAAACAGATATCTCGAAGCATCAATGGACAGTTCTTGTAGACTTTATCAACCAAGACACTTTTGCTTAAGGGGTTCGATACTCTAATCACAAATTCAGTAGACTCTATAGGCAAAGTTGTACCGGATACTAAATTCATGCATATATATGAATGCGTTGATCCTGGATCTATACAAAAGTACCATAAAGAGTGAAAGTATTGGTAATGACGTATGGTGATGATGCTTCTTCACGAGTGCGAATAGCGTAAGCCTGTGCAGGTGCTCTGACCTCGGACCTCATAGCTGTTTCTTTCGTAGCCCCTCGACTAACACTTACATTCCCAGCACCTCTGAGTGGTCTCCCTCTTGCCACAGTATTACTAGGCCATGTATATTGTACTGTTTCTTGTTCAGCCAACTCGAGACAATCTTGATTGAAATGATCTAACGATCCACATTTGTAAGAAACTTTATTACTTTTGTTCCAGTACTCACCAAAATGTCATCTCCCGCATTGTTAACACTCGGGTTTGTTATCCTTTACACTACCAACACTCGACACTGAAGTAGCTCGAGCTTTAGAACTGGAGTATTATTTTGTACGGTCCCTGTTTGAATATCCCATTGAAGCATTCGGGTGAGTATACGAATCTCTGAATTTCTTTGAGGAAGACTGATGCTATTTACTCATCGATCTTTTTCTAGAATCATTAACCTCTGAATCTGCTTCCTTCTTTTCTTTGCTAAGGTTTTCGGCTTTACAAGCCCTTTCGACTTAAATAACAAATTCTTTCAACTCTAGAATTCCAACTAGAAGTTTTATATCTTCATTTAACCCATCAACGAACCGTTTACCCATAATCTCTTTAGTAGAAACATACTCTCGAGCATACTTGCTTAGTCGTACAAATTCTCTTTCATACTCTGTCACCGTCATTCGGCCCTGTTTTAACTCTAAAAATTCTTTATGTTTCTGATCGAGAAATCGCTGACTTATATACTTCTTTCGAAATTCAAATCGAAAGAACTCCCAGTTGACTCGTTCCCTCGGAACTACAAATATCAACATTTTCCACCAATGATACGTATTGTCTCTTAGCAAAGATACCACACATTTGATACATTCATTAGGAGTGCAAGACAATTCGTCAAATACTCGAATTGTGTTTTTAAGCCAAAATTCAACTCTCTCTACATCATCATCAATAGTAGCCCAAAACTCTTCAACCCCAAATTTTCGAATCTTATCTACTGGTGGCTTGTTCAATTGCATTGGATCTAAAACTTGAGGAATAACAGGGATTTGTTGAGGAACATGTAGGTGATAAATGACAAATTATACATATTTTTACCTCATGTTTAGCCTATATTTTGGATGAATTATTATCAATTCTGTGAGAATTGGTGCTCTTAACCCTTCTATTTCATGTTGTATACTCAGGAGAGTACAAAGAAGAGAAAAGAACGAAAAATGGGCCGAAAACGAAGAAAATGGGCCAAAGTGTGAAAACAACACGGCCCAAGGAGTTACCACACGGCCGTGGCACAGGGTCGTGCCACATAAGATCCAACACGGCCTAGCCCCGACAAGTATGGCCTGACCACACGGCCGTGCCTCCATCAACAGTCTTGCACATGACCTCTTGTCGATCCACACGGGCATGGCACACGGTCGTGTCCCTGCCATGAGGAAGTGCAATTTCACTCGGATTTGGATACTTAGAGGCTAAGAAAGGCATCCCAAAGCTCTATATAAAGACCCTAGGAGGCAACTCTAAGGGTGTACTCTTTTCTCCCACAAAGGAGCGCCATATTTCTATCAACACAGAGAGTAAAAGCAAGGAATTACTTCAATGGAATCCAAGGCTGTATTCTACATCAAGACAGAGGATCTCCCTAAATTTCTTCAGGGGTTTTTGGGTTCTTTATATTTTGTTATATTATTTCTTCTGAGATGTTTTATTTATTATTTATGAACTAAATCCCCCAAATACTTGAGGGGGATGAAACCTAAGACAGATCTTGTTATTTTTCATTCTTGAATTATATGATAAATACTTGAATTGTTCTTAATTATGTGTGCTTAATTCTTGGTTTAATAATCCTAGGTATTAATTCAAGAAACTGATGTGCTTAGGCAGAGGAGCAAAAGTCCCTGTTTTAAGAGTAGATCTACCATAATTAAGCGGAGTTGCATGCAACCATAGACATAGGGCGACATAAATCTACCGGATTAGGGTCAAACCTAATAAGGGGATCCATAAATCGAGTTAATGCAAGACTTGGGGTTTAACTAGAAAGAGATTTCAGTTAATCAACCTAGGATTAGTTGTTCTTATCCTCGACGGAGGTATTAACATAAGTTAGGGATCTCTACGGATCCAGTCAAGTGAAGAAATCGTCTAGTTCAAGAAGTTAATAACAAGTGAAGTCTAGGTGGATTCTCCCTTGAGTATTGCCTATATCAATTAGCTTTCCCGAGAGTTTTTCCCCAATTTACTTTTTGTGCATTATTAGCTTAGTTTTAGAATTAGTTTAATAAAAACCCCTTTTATTTTTTTAAGTTAGATAATAGAAAGAAAGTAAGTATTAGTACTTTTGGTTCCCTTAGGTACGACAACTCGGTCTTGCCGCTAAACTATATTACTGTTCAATAGGTGCACTTGCCTTAAAATCATGATATTAGTTAGTGATAAACACTAAATTATACATATTTTTACCTCATGTTTAGCCTATATTTTGGATGAATTATTATCAATTTAGTGGGAATTGATGCTCTTAATCTTTCTTATTCATATCTTAGACTCAGGAGAGCATAGATAAGAGAAAAGAATGGAAAACGGACCAAAAACGGAGAAAATGGGCCAAAATATGAAATCGACACGGCCCAAGGAGTTACCACACGGCTGTGGCACACGGCCGTGCCACATGAAGATCACACAGTCCAGCCCCCGACAAGCACGGCCAGGCCACACGGCTGTGCCTCCATCGACAGTCTCATACATGGCCTCTTGTCAAAATCATACGGGTGTGGCACACGAGCGTGTTCTAGTCATGAGGAAGAGGAATTTCACTCGGATTTGGATACTTAGGGGCTAAGAAAGCCATTCTAAACTCTATATAAAGACCCCAAGAGGCAACTCTAAAGATATACTCTTTTCTCTCGAGAAAGAGCGCCATATTTCTGCCAACACAAGGAGTGAAAGCAAGGAATTACTCCAAGGGAAGCCGATTGATTCATCCTAGAAGCCAAAATTCTACATCAAGACAGAGGATCTCCTTAAATTCCTTCAAGGGTTTTCGGGTTCTTTATGTTTTGTTATCTTAATTCTTCTGAGATGTTTTCTTTCTTTATTATGAACTAAATCCCTCAAATACTTGAGGGGGATGAAACCTAAGATGAATCTTGTTATTATTTATTCTTGAGTTATATGATAAATACTTGAGTTGTTCTAAATTATATGTGCTTAATTCTTGTGTTAATAAGCCTAGGTATTAATTCAAGAAACGGATGTGCTTAAAGCAGAGGAGCAAAAGTCCCTGTGATAAGAGTAGATCTACCATAATTAAGCGGAGTTGCATGCAACCCTAGACATAGGGCGACATAAATCTACCGAATTAGGGTCAAACCTAATATGGGGAACCATAGATCGAATTAATGCAACCTAGGGTGTTAAATAATAAAGGAACTTTAGTTAACAACCTAGGCCTAGTTGCTCTTCACCTCGATAGAGGCTTTAGCATAAATTAGGGATCTCTACGGATCAAGTCAAGTGAATAAATCGTCTAGCTCAAGAATCAATAACAAGTGAAGTCTAGGTGGATTCTCCATTAAGTATTGCCTATATCAATCAGCTTTTCCCTAAAGTTTTTCCCCAATTTACTTTTTGTGCACTTTTAGTTAGTTTTAGAATTAGTTTCAACCAAACCTCTTTTATTTTCAGGCTAGATAATAGAAAGGAAGTAAGTATTAGTACTTTTGGTTCCCTTGGGTACGATAACTCGGTCTTGCCGCTAAACTATACTATTGTTCGATAGGTGCGCTTGCCTTTAATATCGTGATATTAATTAGTTTTGGTGTGATCAGTTTTTATAAATTTTATTACTTAATATCGCGAGCAGTATCAAGTTTTTGGCGCCGTTGCCGGGGAATCTAAAATATTAAGAAAACTCGATTTCTATTACTTTAGCCATTACTACATTTATCTATTTTCAGTTTTTATTTTATTTTATTCTATTTTTCCTTGTTTTAATTCTTCTAGGTATTTCTAGTCTATGACTAGAAACAACCCAGCAGGACCATTACTTTTTGATGAAGATTTAGAGGCAACAGTTCGCAGAAATCGTAGAAAGATCAGACGAAGCCTACAACATCAAGAACAAAGACCAGAACCTATAGAAGAGATGGAAGCAAATCAAAACGTTCCACCACCTCCCGCAATAGTCGTGCCACCAGCAAAT
Source organism: Gossypium stocksii (assembly GCA_020496765.1). Classification (NCBI taxonomy): domain Eukaryota; kingdom Viridiplantae; phylum Streptophyta; class Magnoliopsida; order Malvales; family Malvaceae; genus Gossypium; species Gossypium stocksii. The sequence goes on along the minus strand of CM035631.1, from coordinate 16,774,006 downwards.
CAGGAAGAAGCTCCTCGCACTATGTATGATTATGCTAAACCTAGTTTGGTTGGTACCCAAACTAGCATTCTTAGACCTACTATTGCTGCTAATAATTTTAAATTAAAGCATAACACTATTTAGATGATACATCAATTGGTGCAGTTTGATGGTTTACAGGATGAAGATCCAAATTCCCATATAGCCAATTTTTTGGAACTTTGTGATACCTTCAAAATTAATGGTGTTTCTGATGATGCCATTCGTCTAAGGCTATTTCCATTCTCTTTGAGAAACAAAGCCAAACAGTGGTTAAATTCTTTTCCACGAGGCTCAATCACCACATGGGAACAGATGACCAAAAAATTTTTACTTAAATATTTTCCTCCAGCTAAAACAGCTAAATTACGAAACGATATCTCTTTTTTTGTGCAGATGGATTTAGAAACACTTTACGATGCTTAGGAGAGATACAAGGATCTTTTGAGAAGATGCCCTCATCATGGCCTACCTTTATGGTTACAAGTTCAAACCTTTCACAACGATTTGAATCCTTCAACAAGGTAAATGATCGATGCCGCCGCAGGAGGAACAATCAATAACAAAACACCAGAAGCAGCTTATGAATTTATTGAAGAGATGTCGCTGAATAACTATCAGTGGCAAATCATGAGGACAAAGCCGACAAAAGCTGCAGGAGTTTATAATGTTGATGCTGTCGCTATGCTTACTAATCAGGTAGAACTTTTAAATAAGAAGTTTGATCATTTTGTTAGTTCTACGTAGGCACAAGTGGTAATGCAGTGTGACACAACTCAGGTAAATATGTTCACTCCAGACTACTCATCTTCTGCCAATGGCACAGAAACCGAGTAGGCCAATTACATGGGTAACAATTTTAGATCTCAAAATAATCCATATAGTAACACATATAATGCAGGTTGGCGAAACCATCCGAATCTTTCTTGGGGAGGATAAGGGAATCAAAGACAACCCCCCAGGGATTCCAACAGCCACCGCCGCAACAGGAAAAAAGCCCAACCTTGAAGAGATGTTTACCAAATTCATGGCTATGTCAGAAACCCGATTCCAGAACACTGAAACGGCATTAAAGAACCAGCAAGCATCAATCAAAGGCCTTGAGAATCAAATTGGTCAACTCAGCAAGTTAATATCAGAAGGACCACAAGGTGGACTTCCAAGTAACACTGAAACCAATCCTAAAGAGCAAGTTCATGCCATAAATACAACAGATGAGGAGGCATTAACCAAAGATGACCCAAAGTTATGCGAGGAACCTAAGGTGAGTAAAGGTAAGGTAGAGGTAAGCAACAACAAGCCAAACATCAACGAACACAAGCCTCGTATACCATACCCAAGAGCGCTACAGAAAGACCGCACAGATGAACAATTCGGTAAGTTTCTTAAACTCTTAAAAAAATTACACATTAACTTACCATTTGTTGAAGCAATTTTGTAGATGCCAGACGCGGTTAAATTCTTAAAAGAACTCTTGACAAACAAGCGGAAGCTAGAGGAAAAATCTCATGTGGAATTAAATGCAGTCTGCTCAGCTATTCTACAAAATAGACTACCTACCAAACTAAAATATCCAGGGAGTTTCACTATCCCTTGTTTACTTGGTAGCCTAGAAGAAAAAAATGCTTTAGCTGATTTAGGGGCAAGTATAAATGTCATGCCTTATAACCTGTTTAAACAACTAGGTCTTGGAACCCCTAAGAAAACCAAGATGAACATTCAACTAGCTGATAAAACTATTAGGGCACCTAAGGGAAAAATTGAAGATGTACTTGTCAAAATCGATAAATTTATATTCCCAGTTGCCTTTGTTGTTTTAGATATTGACGAGGCTAGCAATGTACCCTTAATTCTAGGGCGACCCTTTTTAGCAACTGCTAGAACTAAAATTGATTTAGAAACAGGTGAACTCAAATTACGAGTAGGTGATGATACAGTCACCATACGTGCTCACAACTCAATTAAAACTACAGACGAGAATAGAGATTTGAGTCCCTGTAAAAACACTGAACTCACCACACAAACTTCTGTGCAGGACACACTTCACATAAAGACAATGGAAACACTGGCAAATTCACCTACAGGAGATGAACTAGAAAAGCGAATGCTCCAGATCAAGGAACTAGATGAGTGGCTGAACTTTCACGAAAAGCCCAGAATATGCCACACCAAAACAGAGCATCACCAAGACAACCCTCAAGGACAAACAAATTAACTCAAAGTGGGAGATAAGGTAATTTTAGAGGAAGACGATCCGCGAAGCTCAAATTCAAAAGAACATACGAATGATACAGCCTACTTCATGGTAATGAAAGTCTTTCCATATGGCACGATTGAGGTAACTGACCCAACCTACGGTACTTTCAAAGTAAACGGCCATCGGCTTAAATTTTATAAAGGTGAGAATTCTATATATAACAGGGAGGAGCTTTAGCTCCACGAAATCCCTTTGTGATACATTCAGGAAAAGTCCAGCTTAGACTCTAAATAAACGCTTCTCGGGAGGCAACCCGAGCACTAACTTAGTAATTTTTCGTCTATTTTGATTTTAGTATTTTTTATGCATCCACTAACCTTTTTTTAATGCAGAGATTTAGGACCACACGGCTAGTCCCACGGGCGTGCCCTAGGCTGTGTAAAGAGCTTAAACAGAGACACGATCGTGTACCAAGGCCGTGTATAAATAGAGCACAAATTTTCTCAAAACACAGGCCACCGATATCTCACCACGGCCGTGCGATATGGCAGTGGTAACCTTTCGACTTCAACACGGGCTACCAACAACACCCTACGGCCGTGCTACATGGCCGTGGCAACCCTACAGTATCAACATGGGCTTGCACAAATACCCCACGCCCGTGTCCTCAGCCCGTAGAAGACACTGTCAAGTTTCTCACGGCCATGGAACCTATCACACGACCTTGTGAAACACGAACATAATCGCACACGGCCGTGTATCCCATCACACGACCATGTGAGTGACGCAGAACCAATCTCCCACGACCGTGTCAAACATACCCACGGGCATGTACTTCGAACCAGGTGCGCTAAAACCACCGGATTTCGAAAGACACGGGCAAAACACGACTCACACGGGCGTGTGACATGCTCGTGTGACCCAAAAACTATAAAAAGGAAGCCACTATTCATTTTATTTTTCAATCAAAACCATAAAATCCTCCCTCCCCAACCACCATAAGCGCCACCACAGCCCTCAAAACACCACTACCCTCGAAATCAGCCGACCTACGCCCGTGCAAACCCGACCCACGACCGTGCAACCTTATACTCGGTTCTATTTTCTTATTTTTCTCAGTTATTTTTAATTATATTTCATTTTCTTTTTTTTTAGTTAAATTTTATTTTATTCTAATTGTTAATTTGAGCATGGAATTAGTTATATTAGGATGAATAATCTAGAATAGTATTGAATATATTAGGATTGCATGCCATTTAAATTCATTTATTGTATGCCACTTAAATTCATATTTGCATGCCATTTTTCTCATACATTTAGTATAAATACATAACCATATTTCTTAGTTTTGTTACAAGTTTCAAAATGATTAATTTTTACTGTTTAGGTTAATCCTCATTTTATGTTTTCTTAGGAACATCGTCATCGTAATTATTATCTATCTAGTTTAATTTCAATCTTTAGGACTAATGCTTATTATTTTATTTCAGATACTATGTCATCATCACGCGGTAGGAAAACTGCGGTCCCCGTCTCCAAGAAACATAAGGGGCCAGGGAGTTCATCAGCGAGGCCCACCTCCGAGGCTTGACACCCATTCATCACATTTTCCCAAGCCTCGCAGGAGGAGCATTATCAACTACTTCGAGCCCGCCCTATATCCACGGGCCGCTGCATAGATTGAGGTGACCTCGAGCAGATACATTTAGTGGACAACGTCCGGGCCCTACTCATGACCGAGCTATATGGGTAGTTTTTTCAGATTTTCAAGCCACCTACTTAGAACTCACTTTAGAGTTCTGCTCCACATTCCACCTACAGACCGTGATGACCAAATTCGATGATCCAGGGACGGTCCAGTTCTGTTTGGGAGGACTCGTGCGACACCTAAACGTGCCAGAGTTCGGTACAGCACTTAGGCTCTACACAGAGCAATTTATGATAGACGAGGACTTCCCCACCCTTTCGCGGTGCATCCACATCCGGCCCCTCGATTGTTGGAACGAAATCGCCTCAGGGCGTCAGACATATAACCCCAGTGTCAGCAAGGCGACCGCCCTCGTTCCCTCTCTGAGGTACATCCATGCTCTCCTTGCTCACACTCTGATAGGTCGACGAGAGAGCACAGGCGTCGTCAACACTCACGACGTCTACTTCCTGTGGTGCATGGCGAACGGACACATCATCGACTTAGCATACTTCATCGCGCACGTCATGCAGCATCAGACGGAGAGGCACTGTCGAGGAGTCTTATTCATGGGCCCTACATTACACGTTTGGCCCGTTAGTTTGGGCTCCTCAACACTTCAGCCCAGACATCCTCCTACACCCTGATCGATCAGATGTCTCCCCAAGGCATCGCGACTATGTTACATATGAGGATGGTCGAGAGGAGGCCAGGAGGCACCCCCTTCAGTTCTAACTTGTTCAAGAGGGTGAGGAGCCGGAGGACATTCCTGACGATGTCCCACCACCGGAGGAGGACGCACCCACTGAGCCACCACCCCCTCGCTACCCATCTCATACAGCAGCCGCCCACGCTGACTTATCTGAGCGCTTTTCACACTTTGAGCAGCAATGCTTTCGGCGCCTCGATTATATCGACGCCACCTTAGAGCAGATATGCCAGCACCTCAGCATCACTCCACCACCGCGTGATCCATCTGAGGATTAGATTTATCTATTCCTCGTAACTTTATTTTTTATTTACTTTATTTTACTTTATTCTAACGTTTGAACACTAATCTTTATTTTTCCCTTTTCTTTTAACTTTATTTTCCTTTTTACGTTTTATTTTATTTTCTTTTTCTTTATTTGAATATTAGTATTTTTAGTATTTTGCTTTATTTTATTTCTTTTTCCTAATGGCCAACCCCTAACGAGTGATTTCAATTGATCCAAATCCCCACGACTAATAAATACTTTCACAGTTTCAAAGGAGCTTTCCAGCTCAAATCTCTACGAAAAAGGGAACACCCCGCCATAACTGCCGACTCTTCCAATTTTTGTCTCACAAATTCATCCTAAATTTAGGGAGTTTCAATTCTCTCCCTATCTTATGATATTATGCTTCTCTTGCTATTTATGTATCTTTGTACATTGAGGGTAATGTACATCTGAAATGTGGGGGAGAAACTTGCTTGAAATCTTTATATTATCTGTGAAATCCTTGAAATTTTCTTTAACTTTATGCATTGTTCTCAAATCTGCATTATCTTCAGTCTTCTATTAGGAATTAATTCTGATTGATTTATGATTTTATTGATATGTTGAGAATTAAGATATAGGTGCTTGTACTCTGATTATTCAAACTTTAAAACATTAGGGAATCAAGTATGATAAGTTGAAATTTTTGAGAACCCAATTTTTTTTCATAAGTTATTTTCCTTAATTCTAAGTGTTATCTTGAGATTTGAAATTCGCAGAATTGACACCAAAACCCATAATTCTGGTGAGATTTTTGAGCCTTTTGAGCATACATTCTTTCGTGCTCACTTTTATTATTGCTTTGAGTGAGTCAACATTGATTTGTTATTCTAGAACTTGCTTTGATTATACATGTCGAGACCACATCATTGATTTGATATACTGAGATGATAAAGGCACCTAGGATTTAACCCACTTACTCCACAAAAGCCTACCTCCATAAATTAACCCCTAGTGAACCCCATTGAACCTAACAACTTTTTCTTTGACTTACCTCTAATATTCACCTAGAACCCATTTTTGTTGAATTCCATTCAATTACTTTGATCCCTATTTTTGTCAAGATTTGAGTTGAACTTATTATCTAGCTTTATTCTCTTTTCCATATTGTAAAGTTATAAAATTTCAATGTATTATACTTGAGTTGTTCTTAAAAAAAATGTATGTTCAGTTGTAATTTGCAATAATTCAAATAGTTTTTGCATATTTCTATTTTAAGGCTACCAAGACAGAAACGATGTTATTATAAGAACTAGCTCTAGAAATATGTTCCAGTGATAGAGATTTTTCTAGTTAGATAATTTTCCAATTCAATCTCGATTCTAACCATCTTTTGCAGCCTGTGACAACGCCCCTAACCAAGCCCCATTACAACCATTGAAAGACCTTTTGATTGATGTATCATGTCAATCTATAGTGATGGAGATGTGATTTTCTTGCAAGCCTATGGTAATAACTTTTCAGGTTGACTAGAGAGTACTTAATTTTTGAACCCTAAACACTTCGAGTGGATAGAGTGAATCTTTAGTGAGGATGTCAACTTCTGTTAATTAAGATTAAGAGATAATTACTTAGGAGAAGGCAGAAAACTTGTGTTTCAATGATAAAATTCTCAGCTTAGAGTGATTGAATCTTTAATGTTCTTCTGATTGAATTATCACTGTATGATTACCTTTGGATTAGTTCGAAACATTATTGATAAAGATTGTAAGTTGAGAAGAATGATTCTTAATTAGGGATTGAGATTTTGCTTGAGGACAAGCAAAGGCTTAAGTGTGGGGGTATTTGATAAATGCTAAATTATACATATCTTTACCTCATGTTTATCCTATATTTTGGATGAATTATTATCAATTTAGTGAGAATTGGTGTTCTTAATCTTTCTTTTTCATATCTTATACTCAAGAGAGCATAGAGAAGAGAAAAGAACGGAAAATGGACCAAAAACAGAAAAAATGGGCCAATATATGAAATCGACACGGCCCAAGGAGTTACCACACGGCCGTGTGCCACGGCCGTGCCACATGAAGATCACACGGTCCAGCCCCCGACAAGTACGGCCAAGCCACACGGCCGTGCTTCCATCGACAGTCTCACACACGGCCTCTTGTCAAAATCACACGGACGTGGCACACGGGCGTGTTCTAGTCGTGAAGAAGAGGAATTTCACTCGGATTTGGATACTTAGGGGCTAAGAAAGCCATTCTAAACTCTATATAAAGACCCCAGGAGGCAACTCTAAAGATATACTCTTTTCTCTCGAGAAAGAGCGCCATATTTCTGCCAACACAAGGAGTGAAAGCAAGGAATTACTCCAAGGGAAGCTGATTGATTCATCCCAGAAGCCAGAATTCTACATCAAGACAGAGGATCTCCCTAAATTCCTTCAGGGGTTTTCGGGTTCTTTATGTTTTGTTATCTTAATTCTTCTGAGATGTTTTCTTTCTTTATTATGAACTAAATCCCTCAAATACTTGAGGGGGATGAAACTTAAAACGAATCTTGTTATTATTTATTCTTGAGTTATATGATTAATACTTGAGTTGTTCTTAATTATGTGTGCTTAATTCTTGTGTTAATAAGCCTAGGTATTAATTCAAGAAACGGATGTGCTTAAAGCAGAGGAGCAAAAGTCCCTGTGATAAGAGTAGATCTACCATAATTAAGCGGAGTTGTATGCAACCCTAGACATAGGGCGACATAAATCTGCCAGATTAGGGTCAAACTTAATATAGGGAACCATAGATCGAATTAATGCAACCTAGGATGTTAATTAATAAAGGAACTTTAGTTAACAACCTAGGCCTAGTTGCTCTTCGCCTTGATAGATGGTTTAGCATAAATTAGGGATCTCTACGTATCAAGTCAAGTGAATAAATCGTCTAGCTCAAGAACCAATAACAAGTGAAGTCTAGGTGGATTCTCCCTTAAGTATTGCCTATATCAATCAGCTTTTCCCTAAAGTTTTTCTCCAATTTACTTTTTGCGTACTTTTAGTTAGTTTTAAAATTAGTTTCAACCAAACCTCTTTTATTTTCATGCTAGATAATAGAAAGGAAGTAAGTATTAGTACTTTTGGTTCCCTTGGTTACGATAACTCGGTCTTGCCACTAAACTATACTATTGTTCGATAGGTGCGCTTGCCTTTAATATTGTGATATTAGTTAGTTTTGGTGTGATCAGTTTTTTTAAATTTTATTACTTAATATCGCGAGCAATATCAGTTAGTTTTTGGTGTGATCAGTTTTTTTATAAATTTTATTACTATATATCACACGATATCAGTAGGGGTGGAGGTTGTTGAGTAGCCAGGTTCATACGAATGAATTTCGTGAACCATTCATTCATCATTTGGAAAAAGACTTTCTTGGCCTCTCCCTCATGGCTACTCGTAGCAATTCTAGATTCAGATGGCACTACCCTTTGAGCATGAGCAGGTGCGTTACTTTTAACATCGTCAGCTACTCACTTACGCTACATTTGTCCTAGAATCGACTAATCGTGGCTCTAATACCAACCAAATTGTAACACTCCTAATATGTATTCATCGTCAGACTGGGGTTAAGAGGCATTACCGGATAAATTGGACTTATTACAAACATTTCACAAATAATTAAAAATCATCATGCTATCATAGTCAAACGCCATCATTAAGTCCCTTTAAAAGGTCTACAAGACCTTAAACATGCATTAGAGTAAGATCGAGACTAAACTGAGCTCATACAAATTTTTCCAAAACTTAAACATTTTTCAAAGTTACAGAGGTCACACGCTCGTATGGTCAGGCCGTGTGCCTCACATGGTATTAGACACACCCGTGCGTCTAGGTCGTTGCAAAATAGGGCATACATACTGACTTGGGTCACACGGTTGGCCACTTGCTTATGTACCAGCTCGTGTGCTACACACAGCCAATAGACACGCTCGTGTGTCTAAGCCGTGTAACTCACTTGTATTAATTACACAACATGAATCACACGGTCGTGTCACACGCCCGTGTATGAGACCGTGTAGTCTGCCTAGGTACATTTCAAAATGACCCTCGAGCAACACGGCAGAGACACACGCCCGTGTCCTTGCCCGTGTAGGAGGCTCAAAATAGGCCATTTACAAAGCCAATATGCCACCAAATTTGGGTCCTCCCTACAAGCATCTAATATACATCAAATGTGCCACAATTTCAGCCAATTTCATACACATAACTTGACCATTCATATCATATGATCATCAACAAATTTCATCCTTCATTTCTATACTAAATTATTCCAAAACCTAAACCAAAATCATACCACAAACATATGATACATAACTCTTTATAATCCATCTCATTTAATAACAAAACCATACTAAAATTCAACACTAAGCACATATCAAATTGACCATTTTATTTGGTCATTCATTAGCACCAAGCATACCATTCCTCATAACATATTTCATAACAAAAACCAAGCCATAATCTCAAACATAAGCTAGCCATATCACATGGCTTAACATATATACATCTCAAAACATATCCAAATACTTCTAGCCTATACATGCCATACTTTAGTATTTACACATTCAAAAGGTACCAAAACAAAGTTTGATAGTGCGATGATGATCCTTGACGATCCCCGAGCTTCCAGTAGTGAAGCCACCTATAAAATAGAGATGAACACACCAAGTAAGCTTTATAGCTTAGTAAGTTCATAAGTAAGTAATTCAATGTACAACAACAAATATAATTCAATAATTATACAACTCAAAACCAAGTATACCATACCACAAACCTTTCACATGTCACAAATATGATTAAGTCATCTCATTGAACCTTTTGAAATAATTCTCGTATAGCTATCATACATACCTACATTAATTTGTACTTACCTTTTTCTCAATCACAACCTTTGTTCGTTCGTTGAACCATTTGGAATATCAATTAGATACACAAAGGTTTCGATCGATAAGTACCTATACCATGGCCCGTAGCCAAATCAAGGTATTACTTACATCCGTAGTGCCGATATCATGGCTGAAGCCAAATCTCAACCTAATGACATGTCACTGGCATCCTGCAACTATTCCTAAGATTCAACTGAGCTTTTACACATTTAATTTCCATCATCGTCCAAATTCGTAACAATACATTCAGTATTTCAACCTTCTTCAAGATCTCATTCATCATAGTTTATCAAATATCAATGCATTTAACATTCATTTATAATGAAATTACTACCTATGAACTTATCTCAAGTATAAAACGACGGAATGAGTCAATTACTCGTCGACTTTCGATTTTCCCGATCTAAATCTGGATTCCTCTTTTCTTTATCTATATGTATTAAAAATTAACTATTCAATCACACATTTATTCAATTCAATCCATAAACATATATTTAGAGCATTTACAAATTAGCCCTTACATTTTCACATTTTGACATTTTAGTTCCTAATTCATAATATCACATAATACACAAAATCGTCTTACACACATGCTTGGCTGAATTTCTCATTAATTCATTTAAGTCCATATCTTTCATTTATTTCACATTTTAATCTCTCAAAATATCATTTTTACAATTTAGCCCAAATTACTCAAATTTATCAAAAATCCAAAGATAAAACATGTTAATCTCACACTTATCTTTTATTTTCTAACATCAAACTTCATAAAACTCATATAATCATCAATGGCATAACTCACAATCTTCATAAAAATTAGAAATTGATACATGGGCTTGAGATAACACTTGACAACGATTACAAAAAACATAGAAATTATCAAAAACGGACCAAAACACATACCTTAATCAATCTTCAAAATGGTCAAATGTTCTTAAGCACACAAACCCTATTTTCTTTTTTAATTTTTGGCAAACAATGAGAAAGATGGACTAAATAGATGTTTTAAAATAATTTATTTAATCATTTACTAAATTAACCTTTTTATTATCATTAAAATCCTACTAACATATGTCCATCTTTGTCATTTAATACATTCAATGGTCAAATAACCACATAAGGACCTCACTTTTATGAAGACATGTCAATTCGGCCATTATTCAATTAGAAGGACAATTTTGCATTTTCTGCGATTTAGTTCTTTTTGCAAATTAAACATTCAAACGGACAAATTAATTCACGAAAATGTCACAGATATAAATTCATAGGCTCAAAACTCGGGTCTAAACCGGATATAAATTATTTTTTTACTTAGATTTGTGGTCCAAAAATCACTGTTCTGACTAGGGTCTAAACCAGGCTGTTAAAAAATCAGTAACCTCTTGTTTCAATCCCGTCCACCAGTACAGTTCTCGAAGATCTTGATATATCTTATTCCTAACGAGATGCATAGTATAAGGGCTACTATGTGCCTCTCCCAAAATAGACTGCCTCAGAACAGTATCGTTCGGTACACAAATCTAACCTCAAAAATACAACACACCTTTAGAATCCAGCCCAAAATCCTAAGTGCTATTACTCTCTACTTGACAAAAATGTACCCTAAGTGACTCATCCTCCAACTGTTTATCCCAAATATGTCCAATCCAAGTCAGTTTAACTTGAAGCTCGGCTAATAGACTACCATCATCAAATAGGCTAAGGCGAGAAAACATCACCCTTAGATCAGTTATTGCCCTACGGCTCAATGCATCAGCCACCACATTAGCCTTTCCAATATGGTACTCAATGGTATAGTCATAATCTTTAAGCAGCTCAACCCTTAGACCACAGCCACCACATTAGCGTTGTGTGTCTTAAGTTGAAGAGACACATATGCCACAACCTTACCATACTGTATCAGTACACAACCCAATCCCACATGCGACGCGTCACTATAAACCACAAACTCCTTTCCAGGTTTAGGCTGTATCAAAATAGGAGCTTCAATTAGAACAGTCTTGAGCTTCTCGAAGCTCGCTTGCTGCACATCAGTCCGGTCAAAAGGTACTCCCTTACGCAGAAGCTTAGTCAACGGAGTTACGATCAAAGAGAACCCTTCTACGAAGCGCTGATAATGACTCGCCAGACCCAGAAAGCTGCTTATCTCAAACACATTCTTAGGCTGCTTCCAATCTAGTCCAGCCTTAATCTTTAGAGGATCAACACAGATCCCTCAGTAGAAACCACGTACCCAGAAATGTTACCTCATGTAACTAAAACTCGCACTTGCTGAATTTAGCATAGAGCTATTTTTCCCTCACAGTCTGAAGAACCACTCTAAGGCGCTCGTCATGCTCATCCTCGGTCTTAGAATAAACCAATATGTCGTTGATGAGCACCACAACAAATTGATCTAGATAGGGCTGAAACACTCGGTTCATCAGATCCATAAACACTGCCAGTGCATTAGTCAGTCCAAATGGCATCACTAGGAACTCGTAGTGACCATAATGAGTCCTAAATGCCATCTTATGTACATCAGCTTCCTTAACCCTTAACTGATGATACCCAGAACACAAATCAATCTTAGAGAACACAAAAGCCCCTCGAAACTGGTCAAACAGATCATCAATCCTTGGAAGTGGAAACTTGTTCTAATAGTCAACTTGTTTAGTTGCCAGTTGATATGTGTGATATGAAGTAATAAAATTTATAATAATGATCGTACCAAAACATAACTATTATCACGACTTTAAGGCAAGCGCACCTATCGAACAGTAGTATAGCTTAGTGGCAAGACCGAGATATCATACCCAAGGGAACCAAAAGTACTAGTACTTACTTCCTTTTTATTATTTAACCTAAAAATAAAAGGGGTTTTTATGAAACTAAACTAATTCTAAAACTAACTATGAATGCATAAAAAGTAAATTGGGGAAAAACTCTTTAGGAAAAACTGATTGATTTGGACAATACTGAAGGGAGAATCCACTTAGACTTCACTTGTTATCGATTCTTGAGCTAGACGATTTATTCACTTGACTTGATCCGTAGAGATCCCTAACTTATGTTAATAACTCTGTCGAGGATAAGAACAACTAATTCTAGGTTGATTAACTGAATTCTCTTTCTAGTTAAAACCCCTAGTCTTGCATTAACTCGATCTATAGATTCCCTTATTCGGTTTGACCCTAATCCGGTAGATTTATGTCGCCTTATGTCTAGGGTTGCATACAACTCCGCTTAATTATGCTAGATCTACTCTTAAACAGGGACTTTTGCTCCTCTGAATAAGCACATCAATACTTGAATTAATACCTAGGATTATTAAAACAAGAATTAAAAACATATAATTAAGAACAATTCAAGTATTTATCATATAACTCAAGATAAAATAATAACCAGATCTGTCTTAGGTTTCATCCCCCTCAAGTATTTGGGGGATTTAGTTCATATTTAATAAAGAAAACATCTCATAAGAATAAAAATAACAAAACATAAAGAACCCAAAAACCCCTGAAGGATTGAAGGGAAATCCTTTGTCTTAATGTAGAATTCGACTTCTGGGATGAATCAATCGACTTCTCTTGGAGTAATTCCTTGTTTTCACTCTCTGTGTTGGCAGAAATATGACACTCTCTTGTGGGAGAAAAGGCACACCTTTGGAGTTGCCTCCTAGGGTCTTTATATAGAGCTTTGGAATGCCTTTCTTAGCCTCTAAGTATCCTTTTCCAAGTGAAATTGCAGTTCCTCACGATAGGGACACGCCCGTGTGCCACGCTCGTATGCCACGACAAGAGGCCATGTGCGAGACTGTTGATGGTGGCACGGCCATGTGATCCGGCCGTGCTTGTTAGAGCTAGGCCGTGCTCGACCTTATGTGGCACGACCGTGGCACACGGCCGTGTGATGAATCCTTGGGCCGTGTTGTTTTTACACTTTGGCCCATTTTCTCCGTTTTCGGCTCGTTTTTCGTTATTTTTTCTTCCCTGTGCTCTCCTGAGTATAAAACATGAAATAGAAGGATTAAGAGCACCAATTTCCATAAATTCAATGATAATTCATCCAGAAATTAAGCTAAGCATGGGGTAAAAATATATATAATTTGTCGTTTATCAAATACCCCCACACTTAAGCTTTTGCTTGTCCTCAAGCAAAATCTTAATCCACAATCAAGAATCATTCTTCTCAGCTCATAATCTTTATCAATAATGTTTCAAACTAATTCACAAGTATTCATACAATGAAAATTCAATCAGAAGAACATTAAAGATGCAATTACTCTAAGTTAAGAATTTTATCATCGAAACATAGGTTTTCTCCCTTCTCCTAAGTAATTATCTCTCAATCAAAATCAACAAAAAAAATTGACATCCTCACTAAGGATTCACTCTATCCACTCAAAATGTTTAGGGTTCAAGAATTAAGTACTCTCTAGTCAACCTAAAGAGTTATTACCATAGGCTTGCAAGAAAATCAAATCTCCACCACTATAGATTGATATGATACATCGATCAAAAGGTCTTTCAATGGTTTTAATGGGGCTTTGGTTAGGGGTGTTGTCACAAGCTAAAAAAGAAGGTTAGAATCGAGATTGAACTGAAAAATTACCTAGCTAGAAAAATCTCTATCACTGGAACATATTCCTCGAGCTAAGCCTTATGATGACATCGTTCTAGCCTTGGTAGCCTTAAAATAGAAATATGCAAAAATTTTAACTATGAATTACAATTGAATTAACTGTATATATACTTTATTTAAGAACAATTCAAATATAATACGTTGAATATTTACAAACGTTACAAACTGGGAAAGAGAAAATAAAGCTAGATAATAATTTCAACTCAAATCTCGACAAAAATAGGGATCAAAGTAATTGAATGGAATTCAACAAAAACGGGTTATAGGTTGATATTAGAGGTAAGTTAAAGAATAGGTTGTTAAGCTCAATGGGGTTCACTAGGGGTTAATTTATGGAGGTAGGCTTTTATGGAGTAAGTGGGTTAAATCCTAGGTGCCTTTATCATTTCGGAATATTAAATTAATGGTGTGGTCTCGACATGTATAATCAAAACAAGTTCTAGAATAACAAATCAGTATTGACTCACTCAAAGCAACAATAAAAGTGAGCATGAAAGAATGTATGCTCAAAAGGCTCAAAACTCTCACTAAAATTATGGCTTTTGATGTCAATCCTGCGAATTTCAAATCTCAAGATAATACTTAAAATCAGGGAAAATAACTTATGAAAAAAATTAGATTCTCAAAAATTTCAACTTATCATGCTTGATTCCCTAGTGTTTTAAAGTTTGAATAATCAAAGTACAAGCGCCTATGTCTTAATTCTCAACATATCAATAAAAATCATAAATCAATCAGAATTAATTCCTAACAGGAGATTGAAGATAATCCAAAGAGTGAAAGTGAGAATTCGAAATTTTAAGAACAACGCAAAATGTTAGTTTAAAAATTTTCAGGGATTTCAAGGAGAATGTAATGACTGAAAGTAAGTCCCCCCCTCACACTTAAGATGTACATTACCCTCAATGTACAAAGACAACATTAGTAGCAATAGAAGCACAAGATCATAAGATAAGGGAAGACATGAAACTCCCTAAATTTTGGATGAATTTGTGAGACAGAGATTGGAATTGGAATAGCCGGCAGTTGTGGCAGGGTTGTCCCATTTAATATGGATATAAGCTGTAGAGCTCCTTTGAAACTGCGAAAGCATTTATCAGTTGTGAGAAATTTGGATTAACAGAATATGTTTGTTAAGGGCTGGCCGATATGAAATAATTAATAATAAAGAAAGGAAACAAATTAAGTTCTAACAATACTAGAATTCAAATAATGAAAAAGATAAGGCGAACTAAAAATAAAAGTAAAAGTAAAAAGGAAAATAAAAGAGAAGAAAAGAGAAGGTAAAAATAGAGATCAGAGTAAAAATATAAATTAAGATAAAAATAAAGATAAGAGGAATAAAAATCTCTAATCCTCAGATGGTCCGTGAGGTGGGGAAGGTGGTGCGATATGAAGATGCTGACAAATCTGCGCTAAAGTGGCATCAATGTGATCAAATCTTTGAAAACATTGTTACTCGAATCGTGTGAAGCACTCAGCTAAGTAAGTGTGAGAAGCTGCAGCATGAACTGGTCGGCGAGGTGGTGGTGGCTCAGTGGGTGCATCCTCCTCTAGTGGTGGGACATCATCAGGAATGTCCTCGGGATCCTCCTGCTCGACATCTCTAAGTAGCTGGTACTGTGGAGGATCTGTCCCATGTCGGCGCTGGATCATCCTTATGTGAAGCATGCTCTGGATGCCCTATGGGAACATCTGGCCAACTAAAGTGTGCGGTGTTGAATAGGCCGAAGTAGCTGGCTAGGCGAGTCACGTACGGGCCTATGCTGATCACCCCCTTTCTATGCCTCTCAGTCTGATGTTGGATGGCGAGAGCGATGAAGTAAGCCAGGTCGAAGACATGGCCGTGTGCCATGCTTCATAGAAAGTAGGCGTCGTGGGTGTTGACGACGCCGATACTCTAGCACCGTCCGGTGAGTGTATGCGCGAGGAAGGCATAAAGGTACCTCAATGATGGAGATAGGGCGGTCGCCTTGGAGTGACTGGGGTTGTACGTTGATGTTGCCAGGACTAGGGCCTCCCAACACTTAGAGGGTGAATAGTAGATATGGTGGTAGAGCTCAAAGAGGTCTTCTTCTTCCAAAAATTGTTGCGTGTATAGCCCCAGTGCGGTACCAAACTCAGGGACGCTAAGTTGTCGAACAAAGCCTCCGAGGCAGAACTGAACTGTCCTTGGATCATCATATTGGGACATCACGGTTTGTAGGTGGAAAGTAGAGTAGAACTCGAGGGTGATTTTGAGGTATGTAGGCTCCACAATTTGGAAGAATTGCTCCCATGGGTCCGTCATCAGTAGGGCCCGAACCACGTCTGCTAGGTGGACTTGCTCTAAGGCGGGCGACTCGATACATCTCCCTGCTCTGGGGGTTTCGCCCTTAGAATTTGAAATAACTCCTCTTG
Organism: Gossypium stocksii; assembly: GCA_020496765.1. Lineage (NCBI taxonomy): Eukaryota > Viridiplantae > Streptophyta > Magnoliopsida > Malvales > Malvaceae > Gossypium > Gossypium stocksii. The sequence goes on along the minus strand of CM035631.1, from coordinate 16,757,181 downwards.
GGAGTCTTGTGAAAGCTGAAGGTACGGGTGTCGGACTTCTGTTGTGGGTCTAGAGGATGAGCCACCGAGCCCTTTACGTTTCTTTGAAACAGGTACGACAGCTTTCTTACCTCGGGATAATGACATGGTACCTAAAAGAAAATGGGCATGAGTTAGTTGTAGCAAAATGATAATTAAAAAATAAACACTGAATTAATTGATTAAGACTAGTACCTATGTTAGTGCACAAATAACATACTATTTTACCTAAGAGTGGAGATGAGCATAATATGGGTATTTGAACAAAATGCCTAAAATCTAAAGGCTTAAGATAACTTAAAATGGCAGCAAAAGATTGTTCTAAATGTCATGAGGGATGTTTCTAGTGTAATTAGGCTAAATGGGTAAAAATTATGCAATAACTAAATAATGAAATCATTAATCAAATAATATAACGAAAAACATAAAAAATTTAAAGGAAAAATGAGAAATAACAAAAACCGAAACTGAATGAATATTTTTAGAGGCTGGGCACAGGCGTTGAACAGTCGTGGTACGCTTTCCACAGGCGTGGTGTAACACCCCATCCCGTAACCGTTGCCGGAATAGGACGAGGCGTTACCAGAAATTAAGAAATAGATCATAATAGTAAAAATTTTGAACATTTTCTTGAAGTAAAGATCATTTATTTATATAAATGCTAGACACAACCAGAGATCGAATTTAAAACTTATATAAGTAAATATTCAAAAGATGCCATATTCGCATGGCTTAAATACATCAACCAAAACATCCTTCCACTATTAGTCTATTCTATACATGCCATAAGTTAACCCAAAACATAACAATACCAAACAGTGGATAGTGTGCCGACTGCTGACGATCCCCGAGCCGATAGTAAGAGTCAATGCTCTACAAAACAGAGAAACATAACATTCAAAGTAAGCTTTCATAAGCTTAGTAAGTCTTAAGCAATTTAAACAGTTGAACTTAAAAACAAACTAAATGTTCAAAATCACATAACACTTTCTGAGTACAATACTATTTGGCCGATTATGCACAAACACATATCATTTTACTTCGTTTATACTCAAACTCATATAGTCATAGTATTTACAAGCTTCCGGATTAACTTTAATTCTTTCGAATTTCACTAGTGTATCATTTCTTACCCACACTTACTTTCAACATTCATAGTTAAATGGCATATCGAAAACTATCTTGTAACTTTGCATAATAACTGAATGCACATATATACAAATATACATATGAATTTACAACATTTTTTTTTCATATGCTTCTCATTACACATTCTTAATTCCCGTCAGATCAATCTCACATATATAATATATATATATATATATATATATATATCACATACCTGAATCACTTAATGTGTAATACGATTTCATTTATCATCTGAGCATAGGATCTCGTAGTCATATACTTTATCAAATTCACTAGTACTTGGCCTGCGAGGTATAAAACCCGAACATAACACCAACAAGAAGCCTACGGGACTTTAAACCCAGACATATCACCAGCAAGAAGCCTGCGGGACTTTAAACCCGGACATATTACCAGCACGAAGCTTGCGGGACTTTAAACCCGGATACAATCTCAGCACAATTTATTTTTATATACTTTTTACTAACTTTGGCCTCATCAAATATCTAATAATACACACTTTTCACAATTGGTCATTCGGCCACATTATATACACATAAACATATGTACATTTCACATTTGCCCATTCGGTCACACCACATACACAAGCACATATATAAGATAATGCTTTTATCATCACTTGCTAATACATCATATACTTTGCTTTCATTTAAATAACCACTCAGCCATATTACATTTCTAAGTAACCATTCGGCCTCACTGTACAAATAAGATAGCACATATTTTCATAAAGGCCATTCGGATAACTTGCATACATTTAATATTAGCCATTTCGGCCTCACCACATATACATATCTTGTACATCAATTTCATCATATCAAAATCGACTAGGTATACTAGTCATTTATGGCTTATAGCCTCATTTTAATATGGATTCGGTACTTTGATTACCAATATTTAATCAAACATGTCCTTAATTATAATTATTTAACAATTTAATTTACATTCGGCAATGACATGTTCATCTCCAATAATTCAATACTTATAAACTTATAATTTCACAAATTTTAACATCAAAGATCCATCCAACACTCATATATCATTTCCTAATGTCACAATTCATAATTCACATATGGTTTTAATCAATAGCTTATAAGCAACTCAAACAGTTTTATCAATGTTTACAACCTAATCACAAATTCACTACAAGCTATCTTCTTGAGTAATAGTCATTAAATTATTTGTAACTGGACCTACGAAACTCCAAATCAAGTGCCGTTAATTTTCCCTAGAAATAGAGTCATATATCTTCTATCCAAAAAAATTTTAGAATTTTTTGGTTTGGCCAATCAATACCAAATTTTCCTTAAAGTTTCCCCTATTTTACTGTTTGACTATTCTGACCACTCTTTACTACGAATCAAAATTCTCATTGTACAGAATTCAAAATATGTTCTTGTTTATTTCGTTTAAAACTAGACCCATTAAGGAGTCTAAGCATATAAATTTTATCTTATAATTATTTTTTTACAATTTATAATGATTTTCTAAAAGCAGAACAGGGGCCCTCTACGCTCTTTTTGACTCTATCCCACATCACTTTAAATATCTCATTATCGGCAATTCCTTTAATTACATGGTTTCTTTTATAAGAAACTAGACTCATCAAGCTTTAATTACATAATTTATTTAGCCCCTAACTCAACTCCAACAATTTATGGTGATTTTCTAAAATCACGTTATTGCTGCTGTCCCAAGCAGATCTATTACAATTTACTCTTACAATCCCAAAAGTTCAAACACTTAAGAACTTACCTCAATGCGGTTAAGCTATTACGGATCAACTATTCCACCAATCTCGCTTTCCCATTATTCGAATTGGGCTCTCTTTGATCTTGAGCTTTGATTTAAACAATTAAACTAGTTTAATCCTCTTATCAAGTCAAAGAAATCTAAGTATTATCAATTTCATGCACATGAAACATACGGCACTTCCATTTTTACTATTTAAACACATATCAATAATTAACCAACTATTCATAAACTCATATGTATTTATTCTTGAATCAATTTTAATATTTCATGCTTACAATTATCAAGTAGCCGAATATACTTCACCATGATTCACAAAAATTCAACTAATATTGTATATAATTTTTGTCACATATCAAATAGTGAGTTTACCTTAATACACATTTTATCACATTGCCGAAATACATTTAACTCATTGGCCAAATTCATAAGATTAATTCTATCTATATTTCACATTCGGCATTCTACTCTAATCTACACGGTACTTCCATTAAGATTTACATATCAATGTTACAATTACTCCAAGTAAAATTCAATTCATCCTTTTTTTTGTCAAACTAATCCATGCTCCATTTGTACTCTTATTCAACCATCACTAAAACAACTAGTTAAACATTAAAACTTTGAATACATATATATATATATATATATATATATATAACATCTCACAAACATGGAGCATATAAACTCACTTAGCAAACAAATACTCATTTCATTCACTAAAATATCCTTCGGTAAAATATACAAGCATAGATATTCAAACCTCGTTTACTAGCACTAAAGCTAAAACCGAATTTCCTTTTTGGCTACCAAAGACATAATATTAGACATAATTACAAATGCACATTTTAAGACCCCCAAAAATAACTAATTAAAAAAATATATAACACTACTTAGCTATCACCAAGCTCATATTCGGCAACCATGGACTTAATGATACTCACAAATCGATCCCTATTTACATCTAATTCACTCATGAAAAGGATATCCTCCAAAACAAAATTCATTAAGTTCCCGTACATAACCTTTATACCTTGCTTAATAACAATTTGCAAGAAATTTCATAATTCAATATAATTGCCGAATGTTAACAAATCATTTTAGTCAAAATACTAAAATTTTCTAAGCTCAATTCACCACACAATCTATTTCTCATTTAAATCATCATCGCCGATTACTCAAGCATAGATTCCCACGGCCGAATGTTCAATACACAATCAAATTCAAAATTAAAACATGGGCTAGTTAAGCAATGCCCTAACCATGCCAATTTCACAAGAATATAAGGAAATTAACTTGAAATTCATACCTTAATAGAGGCTAATAGGTAACCAAATGCCTTAAGCTTCAAAACCCTCTATTCCCTCTCTATTCACGGCAAAAGATGAAGAAGAAAAAGAAATAAACCAACTTTGGTTTTTCCTCCCACTATCTCATATTGTTTATATTAAATTTTATTTTAAACATATAATATGCATATAATCCACATAATATAAAATGAAACAAACAATATGACACCATGTCATAGGTTGGCCGGCCACTAAGAATAAATGTGGTAAATTTACATACAAATCCACTCATTTTGCATCATTCAAAATTAATCACTTAAAATAAGCCACACATATATTCAAAGCTTCTCACATAAGTCCTTTTTATTTAGAAACACATTCAAATTGACAAAAATCAAAGCATCCAAATTTCACACATGCATGATCACATATTTTAGACATAAAATATTATATTCAATTATTACTGCGACTCGGTTTAGCGGTCCCGAAACCACTTCCCGACAAGGATCAGAATAGGGCTGTCACATGTGGGGGCGGTCTTGTGCGGGCATGGCGTTGATTTGGAGGCTAGCGGCGAGGCTAAGGGTGTCTGGTAGGAGTTTTAGGTGGAGGATTTTAGGGTTTTAATAGAGAAGACAGTGAATAGAGCCCTATTTATATAGGATTTTGGGTCAGACGGGCATGGCACACGCCCGTATGGCTCTGGTTTTGCCTGTGTTGTTCGAAATTTAGGGGTTTTGGCACGCCTGGTTCGAGGTACACGCCCATGTACCGAGGGCGTGTTGAGGCACACGGCTGTATCCTTCGATGTTCGCTTCTCCCACGGTCGTTAGTAGGTTACACGCCTGTGTCTAAAATGTCAGTGTCGACCACGGTCTTGGGGCACGGGCATGTCGGACACCCGCATTGGAATTGGCAGTGTTGGCCACGACCACATCGCACGGTCGTGGCATTTTGTCGTAGCCTGCGTATGATTCAACAGGCTTGGCCACGGCCGAATCACACGGCCGTGGCGTTTTGTCGAAGCCCGTGGCTTAGGAAAATTTTTACCCTGCTTGTACACGGCCAAATTGCACGGCCGTGTCTCTACTCTTAGTGTTCACACGGCCTTGGACACGCCCGTGGGTATGGCTGTGTGGTCCAAAAATCCTGCATTCAAAAGAGTTAGTTGATGTATTAGAAGACTGAAATAAAAAGTTACTAAGTTAGTACTCGGGTTGCCTCCCGAGAAGTGCTTATTCAAAGTCTAAGCTCGACTCTACTTGGATGTCTCACGAAGAGAGTTCGTGGAGCTGAAGCTCCTCCCTATTATCTTTCAAATTCTCACCTCTATAATGTTTTAGCCGATGGCTGTTTACCTTGAAAGTGCCGTGGGTTGGGTGAGTTACCTCAACTGCGCCATATGGAAAGACAGTTTGAACAGTGAATGGACCTGACCACCTTGATTTAAGTTTTCCAGGGAATAGTTTAAGCCTTGAATTGTAAAGTAAGACAAGATCACCGGTTTTGAACTACTTAGGTTGTCTCAGCCGATTTTCATGGTGTCGCTTCGTGGCTTTCTTTTATAGTCGTGAGTTTTCGTAAGCATTACAATGCCATTCATCTGGCTCATTCAATTGCATTAGTTATTTCTCTCCTACAAGCTTAAGATCAAGATTGAAAAATTTAATAGCCCAGAATGCTTTATGTTCAAGTTCAAATAGCAGATGACAGCTTTTTAAGTAGACAAGTTTATAAGGAGATGTACCTATGGGTGTTTTAAAAGAAGTTCTATAGGCCCATAGAGCATCATCTACTTTTCTTGACCAATCTTTCCTATTTGTTTCTACTGTTTTTTCTAGGATGCGTTTTAGTTCTCTATTTGTTACTTCGACTTGGCCACTGGTTTGTAGATGATAAGGGGTAGCTATTCTGTGGTGTACTCCATATCTCTTTAAAACTTTTTCAAATTGAGCATTACAAAAATGAGTACCCCTATCACTAATAATTATCCTAGGTGTTCCAAATCAAGAGAAAAGTTTTTTTAGAAAGCGTACCACCATTCTAGCATCATTAGTAGGTAAAGCTTGGGCTTCCACCCATTTTGACATGTAATCTACTGCTACTAGGGATGTACTTATTTCCAAATGAAGTAGGGAATGGACCCATGAAATCAATACCCCATACATCGAATATCTCACATGCAAGTATATAGTTTTGAGGCATTTCATTATATTGAGAGATATCACCTATTCTCTGGCGTTTATCACAAGAGGTTACATACATGTTGGCATCTCTGAAAAGGGTAGGCCAGTAAAAACCTGATTCGAGTGCCTTGTGAGCAGTTCTAGCTCCACTGTGGTGTCCTCCTATTGGTCCCTAGTGATTTAAAATTTGGTATGCTTCTGCTTCAGTAACTCATCTTCGGATAACCTGATTTGCACAAATACGAAAAACAAAAGGATCTTCCCAAAAGTAGTTTTTCACATCAGCGAAGAATCGTTTCTTTTGCTGATGGGTCAACCATTTTGGGGTTATGTTAGCTGCTAAATAATTTACAAAATCGGTAAACCAAGAAACTACTGCGTCTACTAAGGCTAGGAGTTGTTCTTCAGGAAACAAGTCATTTATTTTATCGAGGTCATTGGGGTATGGATCTTCCAATATTGACAGGTGATCTGCTGCCAAATTTTTAGCTCCTTTCTTGTCTTTTATTTCTAAGTCGAATTCCAGTAACAATAGAATCCATCTTATCAATCGTGGTTTTGCATCAGTTTTAGTTAGAAGATAACGAAGAGCAGAATGATCAGTATAAATGATGACTTTTGACAATATTAAATAAGATCTGAATTTATCAAATACAAAAATAACAGCTAGCAATTCTTTTTCTGTGGTCGTATAATTTGCTTGTGCGGCTGTCAGAGTTTCGCTAGCATAATAGATCGATTGAAAGTGCTTGTCTCTTCACTGTCCCAAAACTGCACCTACTGCAAAATCACTTGCATCGCACATTAGTTCAAAAGGCAGATTCCAATCAGGTGAAATCATAATCGGGGTGATACTCGCAATATTAAGTAATAAAATTTATAAAAACTAATCACACCAAAAATTAACTAATATCACAATTTAAAGGCAAGCGCATCTATCGAACAGTAGTATAGTTTAGCGGCAAGACTGAGTTATCATACCCAAGGGAACCAAAAGTACTAGTACTTACTTCCTTTCTATTATCTAGCCTAAAAATAAAAGAGGGTTGTTTGAAACTAATTCTAAAACTAAACTAAAAAGTGCACAAAAAGTAAAGTGAGGAAAGACTCTTTAGGGAAAGCTGATTGATATAAGCAATACTTAAGGGAGAATCCACCTAGACTTCACTTGTTATTGGCTTCTTGAACTAGACGATTTCTTCACTTGACTTGATCCGTAAAGATCTCTAAGCTATGTTAATACCTCCATCGAGGATAAGAACAACTAATCCTAGGTGGTTAACTAAAGTTTCTTTATTAATTAACACCCCTAGGCTGCATTAATTCGATCTATGGATCCCCCTATTAGGTTTGACCCTAATCTGGTAGATTTATGTCACCCTATGTCTAGGGTTGCATTCAACTCCGCTTAACTATGGTAGATCTACTTTTAAAACAGGGACTTTTGCTCCTCTGCTTAAGTACATCCGTTTCTTGAGTTAATACCTAGGATTATTAATTCAAGAATGAAGAACACATAATTAAGAACAATTCAAGTATTTATCATATAATTCAAGAATAAATAATAACAAGATCTGTCTTAGGTTTCATCCCCCTCAAGTATTTGAGAGGTTTAGTTCATAATAAAGAAAGAAAACATCTCAAAAGATATAAAATAACAAAACATAAAGAACCCAAAAACCCTTGAAGGAATTTAGGAAGATCTTCTGTCTTGATGTAGAATTCTTGGCTTCTGAGATGAATCAATCGGCTTCCCTTGGAGTAATCCCTTGGCTTCACTCTCTGTGTTGACAGAAAGAAGGCGCTCCTTTTGGGAGAAAAGAAGTACACCCTTAGAGTTGCCTCCTAGGGTCTTTATATAGAGCTTTGGGATGCCTTTCTTAGCCTCTAAGCATCTAAATCTAAGTAAAATTGCACTTCCTCGCGACAGGGACACGCCCGTGTGCCACGCCCGTGTGGTTTCGATGAGGGCCGTGTTCGGGCCTGTTGAGGTTGCACGGCCGTGTGGCCTGGCCGTGCTTGTTAGGGCTGGGCCGTGTTGGACCTTATGTGGCACGGCCGTGTGCCACGACCGTGTGATGACTCTTTGGGCCGTGTCATTTTTACATTTTGGCCTATTTTCCTCGTTTTTGGTCTATTTTCCGTTCTTTTCTCTTCTCTATGCTCTCCTGAGTATAAGATATGAAAAAGAAAGATTAAGAGCACCAATTCTCACAAAATTAATAATAATTCATCCAAAATATAGGCTAAACATGAGGTAAAAATATGTATAATTTAGCGTTTATCAAATACCCCCACACTTAAGCCTTTGCTTGTCCTCAAGCAAAATCTCAATCCCTAATAAAGAATCATTCTTCTCAACTTACAATCGTTATCAATAATTTTTCAAACTAATCCACAGGTAATTATACAATGATAATTCAATCAAAAGAATATTAAAGACTCAATCACTTTAAGTTGAGAATTTTATCATTGAAACATAAGTTTTCTCCCTTCTTCTAAGTAATTATCTCTCCATCTTAATTAACAGGAGTTGACATCCTCACTAAAGATTCACTCTATCCACTCGAAGTGTTTAGGGTTCAAGAATTAAGCACTCTCTAGTCAACCTGAAAAGTTATTACCATAGGATTGCAAGAAAATCACATCTCCACCACTATAGATTGACATGACATGTCGATCAAAAGGTCTTGTAATGGTTGTAACGGGGCTTGGTTAGGGGTGTTGTCACAGGCTACAAAAGAGGGTTAGAATCGAGATTGAACTTGAAAAATTATCTAGCTAGAAATATCTCTATCACTTATAACATACTTCTCGGGCTGATTCTTATGATAACTTCATTTATGCCTTAGTAGCCTTAAAATGGAAATATACAAAAACTTTTGAACTATTACATATTACAATTGAATTTAACTGAATATACATTTTTTTTAGAACAATTCAAATCAAAATACAATAACTAGAATATTTACAACTTCACATTCTGGAAAAGGGAATAAAGCTAGATAATAATTTCAACTCAAATCTCGACAAAAATAGGGGTCAAAATAATTGAATGAGATTCAACAAAAAATGGGCTATTGGTTAATAATTAAAAGATAAGTCAAAAAAATTAGTTTGTTAGGCTCAACGGGGTTTACTAGGGGTTAATTTATGGAGGTAGGCTTTTTGTGGAGTAAGTGGGTTAAATTCTAAGTGCCTCTATCATCTCGATATATCAAATCAATGATGTGGTCTCGACATGTATAATCAAAGCAAGTTCTAGAATAACAAATCAGCATTAACTCACTCAAAGCAATAATAAAAGTCAGCACGAAAGAATGTATGCTCAAAAGGCTAAAAATCTCACCAGAATTATGGCTTTTGATGTCATTCCTGTGAATTTCAAATCTCAAGATAATACTTAAAATCAAGGAAAATAATTTATGCAAAAATGGGGTTCTAAAAAATTTCAACTTATCATGCTTGATTCCCTAATGTTTTAAGGTTTGAATAATCAAAGAACAAGCACCTATATCTTAATTCTCAACATATCAATAAAAATCATAAATCAATCAGAATTAATTCCTAATAGAAGACTGGGAATTAATTAAGAACAATGGCAAAAGAAAAAATTTTCAGGGATTTCACAGATAATGTAAAGATTTAAAGTAAGCTTCCCCCCCACACTTAAGATGTACATTGCCCTCAATGTTCAAAGATACACAAATAACAAGAGAAGCATAATATCATAAGATAGGGAGAGAATTAAAACTCCCTGAATTTGGGATGAATTTGTAAAATAGATATTGGAAGAGTCGGCAGCTGTGGCGTGGTGTTCCCATTTTCATTTGAATATGAGCTGTAGGGCTCCTTTTTGAAACTGCAAAAATCTTAATTAGTCGTGGGAATTTTGGATTAATAGAGATTACTCGTTAGGCATTAGCCAATATGAAAGATAGAAAAATAAATAATAGAAAAATAATAGGCTAAGTTCTAAAAATACTAATACTGAAATAATGGAAAGGATTAGAGACAATAAAATAAAATTCAAAATAAAAAGGAAACTAAAGTTAGAAATAAAGGAAAAATAAAAATCAAAGTGAAAAATAAAAACTAAGATGAAAATAAACATAAGAGGAATAAAAATATCTAATCCTCGGACGGATCACGTGGTGGTGATGGTGGCGTGATATGGAGATGCTGGCATATCTGTTGTAATGTCGCATCGATGTGATCGACGCGCTGGAAGCATTGCTACTCAAACTGTGAAAAGTGCTTAGATAATTCAGCATAGGAAGCTGCCACATGAACTGGTCAGTGGGGTGGTGGTGGCGTGATGGTGGTTGGGGATGAGTTTGGGTGAGAGGATTGAGGGTTTGAGTGAAGGAGAAAGTGAATAGTGACCTCTTATATATAGTTTTTGGGTCACACGGGCAAGGAACATACCCGTGTGACTCAAATGTTGCCTGTGTTTTTAGAATTTCGGTGGTTTTGGCGCGCCTGGTTCGAGACACATGCCCGTGTGGGCCATCGTGCACGGCCGTTTGTGATTGTGTTCGCTTGTCACACGGACGTGTGAGCGGTCACTCGACTGTGTCTAAATTGACAGTGTTGGCCACGGCTTGGGGACACGGGCGTGTGGAGTTGTGCAAGCCCGTGTGAAAGTTGAAAGGTTGCCACGGCCATGTCGCACAGCCGTGGCGTTTTGTCAATAGTCCGTGCTTTTTGGAAAATTCCTACACGGTCTAGGTGCATGACCGTGTCTCGGTTGAAAATGTCACACGGCTATTGCGGGAGGTGGTAGATTTTCCTGATTTGCTTCCATCTCTTCCGTAGGTTCCGGCTCTTGTTCTTGTCCTTGTTCTGGATAATGTAGGCTTTTTCTGATCTCCCTATGATTTTTGCGAACTATAGCTTCTAAATCCTCGTCAAAAAGCAATAGTCCTACTGGGTTCCTCCCAATCATAAACTAGAGATACCTAGAGGAAAAGAAAATTTCAGTAAAATAAAAATAAAATTAAAAATAAAAATAAGATGAAAATAAATAAAAGTAAATATGGCTAAAGTAATAGAAATCGAGCATTCTTAATATTTCAATTCCCCGGTAACGGCGCCAAAAACTTGATATGCGTGATATGAAGTAATAAAATTTATAATAATGATCGTACCAAAAACTAACTATTATCACAACTTTAAGGCAAGCGCACCTATCGAACAGTAGTATAGCTTAGTGGCAAGACCGAGATATCGTACCCAAGGGAACCAAAAGTACTAGTACTTACTTCCTTTTTATTATTTAACCTAAAAATAAAAGGGGTTTTTATGAAACTAAACTAATTCTAAAACTAACTATGAATGCATAAAAAGTAAACTCAGGAAAAACTCTTTAGGAAAAACTGATTGATTTGGGCAATACTGAAGGGAGAATCCACCTAGACTTCACTTGTTATCGATTCTTGAGCTAGACGATTTATTCACTTGACTTGATCCGTAGAGATCCCTAACTTATGTTAATACCTCCGTCGAGGATAAGAACAACTAATCCTAGGTTGATTAACTAAAATCTCTTTCTAGTTAAAACCCCTAGTCTTGCATTAACTTGATCTATGGATCCCCTTATTAGGTTTGACCTTAATCCGGCAGATTTATGTTGCCCTATGTCTAGGGTTGCTTACAACTCCACTTAATTATGCTAGATCTACTCTTAAATAGGGACTTTTGCTCCTCTAAATAAGCACATCAATACTTGAATTAATACCTAGGATTATTAAAACAAGAATTAAGAACACATAATTAAGAACAATTCAAGTATTTATCATATAACTCAAGATAAAATAATAACAAGATCTGTCTTAGGATTCATCCCCCTCAAGTATTTGGAGGATTTAGTTCATATTTAATAAAGAAAACATCTCAGAAAAATAAAAATAACAAAGCATAAAGAACCCAAAAACCCCTGAAGGATTGAAGGGAGATCCTTTGTCTTGATGTAGAATTCGACTTCTGGGATGAATCATTCGACTTCCCTGGGAGTAATTCCTTACTTTCACTCTCTGTGTTGGCAGAAATACGGCACTCTCTTGTGGGAGAAAAGGCACACCTTTGGAGTTGCCTCCTATGGTCTTTATATTAAGCTTTGGAATGTCTTTTCAGCCTCTAAGTATCCTTTTCCAAGTGAAATTGCACTTCCTCACGATAGGGACACGCCTGTGTGCTACATCTGTATGCCACGACAAGAGGCCGTGTGCGAGACTGTTGATGGTGGCACGAACGTGTGATCTGGCCGTGCTTGACGGACTTGGGCCATGTTGGACCTTATGTGGCACAACCGTGTGCCACGGCCGTGTGATGAATCCTTGGGCCATGTTGTTTTTACACTTTGGCTTATTTTCTCTGTTTTCAGCCCATTTTTCACTCTTTTCTCTTCCCTGTGCTCTCCTGAGTATAAAACATGAAATAGAAGGATTAAGAGCACCAATTTCCACAAATTCAATGATAATTAATCCAGAAACTAAGCTAAGCATGGGGTAAAAATATGTATAATTTATCGTTTATCACCAGTAGTCAATAGACATCCTCATAGATCTATCCTTCTTATTGAAAAATAGCACAAGTGCTCTCTATGGAGACCCACTGGGACAGATGAACCCACGATCCAACAACTCTTGAATTTGAGCCTTAAGCTCTGTAAGCTCTTTCGGTGTCATACAATAGGGAGCGATAGACATCGGAGCTGTACCAGAAAAAAGCTCAATCCCAAATTCCACTTCTCAATTTGGAGGTAAACCTAGGAGCTCCTCAGGAAAGACATCCGAAAAATCCCTTACAGTTTTGATGTCCTTTACAGTGGCATCCCCAGAAGTGGAAACACTAACATAGGCCAAGTATGCCTCACAACCCTTACAAACTAGTTTCTCAACCACTAATGTAGAGATCACATTAGACAAATAATTCTGATGTTCTCCTATCATAACCACCTTATTATCCTCATCGGTCCTCAAGACGACCCTCTTAGTCGCATAGTCTAGACTGGCACGATGCTTAACCAGCCAATCCATCCTAATATCATATCAAACTCCTCAAATAGAAGCTCTATTAAGTCAGCAAGAAAGATTTCCCCTTAAACCTCTAACGAAACATCTCTATACAATTTGCTAACCTAGACGGACTGGCCCAACGAACTCAGTATAGTGACCTCACTCGTAGTACTCTTAACCGACAACCTCAGATTTTCAGATACAGTGCCAGCTACATAGGAATGTGTGGAACCTATGTCTATCAAAGCAAGATAAGGTACGTCATAAATTAAGAACATAATGGTAATGACGTCTGGAGCATCTCTTCCCTCTCAATGACGAGCAACATAAACAAGAGTAGGCTACCTCACCTCAGTCTGCCCAGTACCTTTGCCCGGTGCTTTCTGACTACAACCCATACCGTTACTACCTTAGCCTGACCGTGCCCCTAGGTGGCTACTGAACTACCCTCTATGGTTGTGCAGTACTAGAACCTGGAGCTTACATCTGATCAACTCTCAAGGGACACTCCCGAATGCGGTGCTCTAATGACCCACACCTCAAACAAGCCCCAATCCTCCTCCAACATTCGCCCTGATGGCGTCTACCACAATCTCCACACGGCTGCAATCTAGTAGAAATAACAGGGGGCCCAACTCTAATTGGCTCCTTAGATCTGGCCTTTTTCTTAGGCATCAGTACAGAACTTGAGGGCTCCGAATCCCTCTTGTTCTTACCTATCTCGCAGTCTCTGTTTTGGTGCTTAGCGCGCTTAACCTCTTTGGTGATCTTCGCCTTCTCTACTAGAACGGAGAACTCTCGCTCCCTCTGTAGAGCTATTCGTACCCTCAGATTACCCCTCAGCCCATCCTCGAACCTAACACACCTCTCGTATTTAGACGCCACCATACCTCACGCATAGGGGCTCAATCTCAGAAATTCAGCCTTATACTCAGCCACCGATCGTTTTCCTAAGAGAGGTTCAGAAACTCATGCCCACGAGCATCGATGTAACTCACTCCCACATACTTCCCTTGGAAGGCAGACTTAAAGAACTCCCAAGACAGACGATCGGGCTGAGTGCCCTCCTTAACAGTCAATGACCACTGGTAGGCCTCATCGCAAAGCAACGAGACTATACCTTTCAATTTCTACTCAGGGGTGCAATCTAAATAGTCCATAATTACTTGGTGGCCTCTATCCAATACTCAGCCACATTAAGGACGACCCTAGTGACACCCCTAAAAAGTTTAGCTCCACTGGACCGAAGTCATTCCCTAACCAATCCTCAGCCTCCAAATCCAGTATTGGGCCCAATAATCCACTCCAATATCCTTAGCATAACCTGGGACAATGCAACATCCACAGCCATGCAATCTTGAGACCCAGTCTCAGTAGCAGGCGATACCGGCATCTCACTTGTATCTAGGTTCGGTATACAACCCATAAATGAGGACTTAGCTCGAGCCCCTCGACGGACTCTACCCCGTCCTCGTGTACCATGTCTACTGATACCTCATGCACTCATGTCTATTCGGATTTATCTGTATTACGAATTTTATGAATCAGTTACAGTTTCAGTATTTATTAATAGATGTTTTATGTGAAGCAGTATCATAAATTCAAGTTTGTTTTTCGCAAGTACAGTCTCTATCAGTTTCACTACAATTTTAGTTTCACTACAATTTCAGTATAAACTAACTAAAATGTTTTCAGAACAGACTATCTATAATATCAAATCAGTTTATCAGAATTCAAAAAACTAACAGGATCGGCACCGGAGACTCGGTGTACCACATACTCAGTCAAATCATTTCAAATCATTTGAGAATCAGTTCTTTAAAATCCAGTTTTTAAACTCAAAATTCACAGTCGAGTTTTGTAACCTGGCTCTTATACCACTAAATGTAACACCCCAAACCCGGCCTAGATGTTATTGCTGAATCTGGCGATGTCACTTGGAATAGAATTTGAAATCGAAGTTGTCCGACTAAAAATCGTTTCAATTTAATAACTTTTATTTATCTCGGTAAAATGCTTACTAATTGATTTGTCTTAAAACGTATCTTTTTAAAGAAATTTTTAGTAACCATTTTATTTTAGAAAACCATTCGCGTTTAGGAAAACATTGTTCTTAATAAAACTGTATTTTTTGTTGAGGTTTACAGTTTAAAAGTCCATAAAAATAGTTAAAATCTAAAATAAGGGCAAACAGTCAAACAGTCCTAAATTACATCAAAAATACCCTAAAAATAAGAAATAAAAACCATAAATGAAACTAAAGCAGTTCAATTGACATGTGGTCACCATTGAGTCTTCCGCCACAATGATCCGTCTAAGTTTGGGGATTTCATGTACAGATAAAACAAGGGCTGAGTTTACATAAACTCAGTGTGTAATCCCCACAAAAACATGCATACATAAAACAACAGTTATCAGTCAAAAGCAGTTTGGGCCTGAGCCCATTACAGATACAGTTTCATATATAAATTAAGGCATCAGTGCATCTCAGATACAATATACATACAGTAACAGAAATCAGTATCCTACCCACTAGCCTCTACACACCATCTCTGACCATCCTTACACACCATGTAGGGTTTAAAACACCCATCCAGCCCTACACACCAAGTTGTATCGAATGTGGCACATAACAGTATATTGCAGCTGAGCTGCCAGATAATAGGCATAAGAGCCTTTCAATACACTTCCTCCAATAATCATCATCCTACCCCAATGCAAATGCAACATACAAAATACATGCTTTTATGCAACTATCAGTCATACATATATAGATCAATAAGCATACAAATATCAGTTATGCTCAATACATACATCAAATATGCAAATCATATAATTCAAGGTCTAAGTAGCTCTTACCGACCCTACATTAGGTTCACAGTGGATTTGGATGACCCGAGCAACCCTAAGATTCATTTTAAATAAATAAGCCCACACATCCAAATTGGCCTTAGCCCATGTGGATCACATGGCCTAGCCCAAAATCCCACACGCCCATGTAGACTAACTGTGTGGACCCACACACTTGTGTGGCTCGCATGGCCCAAATTGGTCTAGCCCATGTGTCGTACACGGCCTACCTGGCCATCACACGGCTGTGTCTAGCACACGGCCTGGCCTTTGTCAAGCACAATCGACCACAAGCCCGTATGGTGTCGACAGTTTGCAATTTCAACTTCTGTTGAATCTCGTTTTCTATATTTTTAGGTACACACCTGGTTTTGATTGAAGTTAAAACCATCCCCAAGCACTGTAGAACCTATAATCGACCAATATTCGACTCAGTTAATCAATTAACAGTCGAACCAAAATTGAATCCAAAACAAAATACTCATCCACCGAATGATTAAAACTTACCCCAACACCTCGAATCGGTTTAGTAAAGAAACAGCACGAGAAGAATCACGTTCTATGATTTTTTTTACTATAAAAAGAGGAAATTACCCACTTTCAAATGATAAGTCAACCAGAATAGCTTACAAAAATCTTTATGCCACTTTCTAATTCATAGAGAAAAACCGTAAAACTAATACACCTAAAGTAAAAGGCAAGATTGTAGCAAAAGAAATCAAAACGAGTAACAGAGAGGAAAAGAGAAGGAAAAACGGAGAGGAGAAGAGGAAAAATTTGTTAGAAAATTAGGAGAGTGAAAGGGAAGAGCCGAATTTTACAACAACCATTAACAATGGTATATTTCGATAACCACCCCAATCCCTTATTTTCCTCCCACACTCCCCACTACATACAACTACTCAGAATCTAAATTACTTCAAACTCCTACTTGAAGCCAGCAGCAAAATAGTCCCCTTGCTTACGCAGAGACTCGAACACAGGACCTCTAGCCAACTAACACTTCACTTAACCACCAAACCAGCAAGCCCATTTTGATAGTATTTTACAAATAATTAAATTTAAGCCCTTTGAGCAAGGTTAAGTCTTTATTCAATAAAATTCCAAAATTCAACCCAAAGCTTAAACTTGGGACTTCTCACACACACCCAAAACACATAACCACTGAAGTAGACAGACAGTTGTGTCAAAATTTCACAAAATTTGAAAAAATAAATTTGGGGTGTTACATTATATATATGATGTCCATATTTTCCAGCAAATTATACTAATTTCTATTTTATTCAATTCAGTCAACTATCTCGATATTCAATATCAATCATAGAAAATCAATCTATAAGACCATTATTAACTCACTTCAACACTTAATCATGCAATATGACATGAATATGTAAATAAATAGATCAATCTCAAATAATAAAAGCACAAACCGAAATCCCGCGTCACTCGTCAACGACTCTCGCTTTTCCTTTCCCTTTCGATGGCCCGACATCGTCTTTAGCTATGATCAATAATTAATAAAGGAACAATATCAAAATTCATCCAAATCACATTCAATTATAAGGTGAAGCGTATTTTGCATTTTATTTAATTTAGACCCTAAACTCAGGATAAACATATCTTTCGGTATCTAGCTTCTGATCAAAATCCAATTTAACATTATTTCATTAGGGACCTCATATTTTCTATTTATAACACAATCTCATTATAAGGACTAAACTATAAAGCTTAACAAGCTTGATTGTTAACTTTGTTACGTTAGGGACTAAATTGAATAAAATAAAAACCTGTCATGAAATTATACTAGGAATAAAAAGTATAGGGTTTCTAATGAGTAAATGTGAATCAAATTTTGATTTGAAGAGTTATACCGAAAGTTATACTTGTCCCGGCTTCAGCAAATATTTAAATTGTTTAAGATAAAAAAAAGTTAGGTTTGAAATATCAAAAGTTTGAACTAATCGGTTTGAGCTAGCATGCATTGATACAATTCGATATCGACCTACTGAAACGAATCAAAACACATCAAAGAAGTGGAAACACACCCAAATCTATACCATAATAGAACTTAGATTACTTGGTATTGAATGAGGAACAGATCAATACGTATCGATCAATATAGTACCATCTACCATGATCTCTATTAAACGTATAACTTATGATTTTTGTAAGGGGAATTTGAATTATGTTATCAAATATAAAAATAACATGAATTATTATATTCAAAATTTAAAATTTAAAAAATTCAAAATTATTTGAATCGGTTAGAATTTACTTGGCTTAAACTAATCTAAATTTGAAAAATCTGAGCTCAAAAATTCTGAATTCGAAAGGGCTTGAGCTTCAAAAAATTTAAAATGAGATATTCTAAGCCCAAAAAATTCAAACTTGAAAAAATTCACATTAAAAAAAGCAATCCAAACCCAACCACATCTATGGTAATGAAAGGTTTGGGATTTTTATATAAATTAGGTTTTTGTTTAGTAAAAATGAGAGCAAGTGAACTATGGTGGAGGAAACATAAGAAGAAGAAAGAAATTTTGAAGTAACCCACAATTACATTCAAGGAAAGAAAAAAAAGAAAAAGGAGATTTCGAGTTCTGGTCAACTCCTTATGTGAAAGTGGATTCTTTACTGTGCAATTCCTCAAGGACAATTATTCTAATTAAAATAATAAAAATGGCCATTTTACCAATAAAGGCCCATTTCCAACATTATTTACAGAAATGGGCTAATTTTTGCATTATTTACTGGAAAGGACCGATTTTGGGGAAAACACATCCACATCAGCGCGGTTTTAGGGGATATGCCAGCAAAGCGCATCCCTGGAGGAGTGTTTTGCCACATCAGCACAAATCGCGCTTTCTAGGATGCGCTTTGTGTTGATATGGCAAAACTCTCCCTTAGGGATGCATTTTAGCTCGTGTTTTTTTAAGGTTAAGGTTTTCTGCATGATTAGGGTTTTTAGGGTTTTAGGGTTTTTGGTATTAGGGTTTAGGGTTTTTTAGACTTAGGGTTTTTAGGGTTTAGAGTTTTTTAAAATCAATTAAATTAGGGTTTAAGGTTTTGAAAAAAATTAATTAAATTATGGATTAGGTTTTTTAGGGTTTAAGGTTTAGTGTTTAGGAAAAAAAATATTTTTTCTATTGTAGTTTCTAAAAAAAATAATTTTGAAAAGACGTTTCTAAACAAATAGTGTCAAAAACGCTTAAAGCATGATGCACTATTAGCAAAAATACTAAAAAAAGCTCCCACGTGGGCGCTCTTTTTCTACAGTAGTTCATGTTTGGCCTTAGACTATGAATGAGCTAAATTTCATTCTCAAGTTGTATAAGTTACAGCAAGAGAAATTGAGGCTAAAGTAGAATAGAAATTGAAGATGATTGAACGTATTAATATTATTATTTACTATGATAATGAGGTCCGTGACACCAAGAACGGCATTATTTTTTATCGGAGAACAAAGCGCGACTGCTTTTTAGCCAAAACATAGATTTGAGAGAACTTCATAAAAAAATTAGGTGTAAAATCTTCAGAACGACGCCAATGAGAGTTTCGTCTATTAAGTATTGATTTTGTGCTTTGTTTGATCCCGTGAGATATGACTCATTCGACAACAAAAGTGCTCGTAGCTTGGAGGCAATGGTGCAGACTCATCTCGCTAGTGGATCACCCTATCTTGAGTTATATGTACAATTTTCATCGCCAAATGAAGCATTTGCGACTTCAACGTCTATTATTGTTCGAGAGGAATACATGACCCCTGCATGACACTCCGTTAGTGGGTGGCAGAACATGGAAGCGCCCTTGTTTGGTAGCAATATGGAATATACAACCCCTGCACGACACTCCGTTAGTGAATAGGACATGCACCTCGTGGGTCAATGTTTGATGCTGAAAATACGTACTGGGAATGACATCAACTTCTAGTGGTTGTAATCCACATCTGATTATGGACATTATGAAACGTCCACAAGAAGCGATGATGTACTCCCTACGACATCCACCGACGAGGGGACCTCGTACGTTGCAGATGATGGTGGGTTGGATTATGAGTCCGATGTGGATCCACCTCGAGAGCCCAGCCCGATAGTGCAGAAGTTACATTATTTTCTGAACCGGACCCTGTTCCAATCGAACCTGAAGATGTTGAAGAGGGTTCAGATGAAGAAGAAGAAAAAGATCCGTGATTTAGGGCATACTCACCTCTAGCTCACATCCATAATGTCGATACATCTGCAAATAATGTGTTGAAGTTTCCAGATCTACCATACAGAAGGTGTGACTGTACAAGTTCGTCATTGGATTCAGGTGAATTAGAAGTTGGTAAGGAGTTTTCCAATAAGGATAATTTTCTTGGTGCATTGAAACAACATAGCATCACGAACGGGGTTAACTAAAATGTGGTTAAATCTAAATCTGATAAATTCGAGGCCAAGTGTGCAGTGCAAGACGGTACATGTTCATGGAAAATCATGGCTTCAGTTAAGAAAAGGACAGGCTTGTGGGAGATAAAAAAGTACAAAGGTCCACATACATGTGTTGCCGGTATAGTATCACTAGGTGTTTATGGTTTTTGAATAATACTGTTACTATGTAATGTTGCATTATTTAACGTACTTCGTTGACAGGTGTTTCACGAGATCATCCCAAGATAGATTCAGATATGTTAGCTAGCTTAATACTACCGACAGCGAAGGCGGATCCCAAGACTTCAGTGCCGGTCTTAATTGCCAATATTCGTAGCCAATTGAGGTACACGCCCTCTTATTGCAAGGCTTGGATAGCTAAGCAGAAGGCGTTAGAAAAGATGCATAGTGAGTGGGATGCTTTATATAATGAAGTGTGGTAGTGGTGGCAAGTGCTGGAGAGATACGTCCTAGGTTGTATAACAGACCTTGAAACAGCACCTGCGTACTACAACGACTGATTGCTCCGTGGATGCCAAGTGTTCAAGCATCTGTTCTGGAGCTTTAAGCAATGCCAAGACGTATTTTTGTACTGCAAGCCATTGGTACGATATGCCCGAGCATATCGTATCCTTTCTACTTCAGTCGAATCAATTCCCGGGTCCGAAATTGTGTCTCATAACCAACCCATCTCGATCTGACCTCCGTTAATATTATCCGGAATAGCACCCAAAAGCTCGTAGCATACGGCTCCCCAATCAGTGGATTGAACGGACCCGGTGACTATGTACCCATCCACTGGCAATCTTAATTGTAATTACACGTTTTCCAAAATGATAGTACACTCTCCGTATAGAAGATGAAATGTGTGCCTTTCGGGTTTCCACCTCTCTATCAATGCGCTGATGAGTTTCGGGTCCAACTTACATTCCCGGCCTATCGTGGCCATATGCTAAAAACCCACTTCCCGCAGGTAATTTTCTATCAACGGTGATGGAGGACCAGACATATTACCAATATAGCATTGTAACACCCCATCTACAGACTGTTATAAAAAATTATAAAATAAAAATTAATTAAAATTGCATAAATGGAAAAAAATATTAAATAATATTAAAAAATTAAAATTAACACTTACAATTTTCATTTGTTCAACGGAGATATGTTTATTATCGAGATGAATTAATTCTCCGGCCATTGCTAACACGATTAAATATTTTCGAATTTATAAAAAATACTAATTCAAAAAAATTTAAAGAGAGCTTTTTTGCAAAAATTAAATAGAGCTTTGAGAAATTTTAAGAGAATTTTGAGAGTATTTTTGTGTGAAAAAATAGTAAGGAGGGGGTATTTATAGTTTTTTTTATCGTTGGTGCCTCCAACGGTCAAAAAAAGTCGTTGGGGGGCAGAAACGAGCTAAAACGCATCCGTGGGGGAGCGTTTTGCCATATCAGCACAAAGCAGGTCCTAGAAGGCGCGATTTGTGCTGATGTGGCAAAACGCTCCCCCAAGGACGCGCTTTGCTAATATATCTCCTAAAATTGCGCTGACATGAACACGTTTTTTCCAAAATCGGCCCTTTTCGATAAATAATAAAAAAATTGACTCATTTCCGTAAATAATTTTAGAAATGAGCCTTTATTAATAAAATAGCCAATAAAAATAGAGAATATATACTTAAATTTATCCTATTTAAAATTACCAGCTGGCCTTTATCATTCACCAAAACCACTTTCCAAAGTTTGATCTTCCAAAGAATTTCCAATGTCTTGAATTTAAGAACCTTCCTTTTATTTTTAATATTGAAGGATCTCAGAATCTTCCTTATTGAGTTGCGAAATATTTTCCACTATGTTAGCTAAAGCATTGAAACGACATACTGATTGATTCATTCCTTTATTATTTAAAATTGAAAGATTTTTAGGAAAGTTCCTCCTTAACGCCGCATTCCATTTCCATCACCATTTAACTCAAAACCCCCCTATTACACCACGTGTCATTCAAATCATTCTGAACCCATATCACCATCAATCAAAACCGCCCTCGTGTCCTATTCTTCTACTTCCATGAACCTCCTCATTTCAGATTTAGTTGACCGCTCTATTACCGTCCCATCAAACGGTATCGAAAATTTTACTAATAAACTAACAATTAATATTAAAATTCCAATATATAGAGAATTCTTCAAAACCAAAAGAAACATCCATTTCTCCATTATTCTTCTTGTCTTAAACGTTAAACCCGCCATGTCTCCTATTGTAGCCCAAAACTTATCCTCCAATAATGATTCTTCTACCCCATATCTTCAACACTCATTGGAGCTTATAGCCAGCGAATCCTCAACAGCCACAGCACCTTCATCGACGCTTGGCCAACTACTTCAACACGTCGGTGATACACGGAAAGAAGCCACTGGCGACCAAACTTCCGTCCATGAACTCCTCGTCGACATCTCCGAGCCGCACCCCATACCATTTGTACTTTCCTTTAACAACCTTACGTATAGTGTTAAGGTTCCTCGCAAAATGGCGCTGCCTGGTTTCTTCAGATGGAGTGGAGGAAGCGCCGCTGCAGATGCTGCTGTCGTTGGCAATCCACTTGCCGCCGGAGATAGTTATTTTACGAGGACCAAGATATTGCTTAACGATATCTCCGGTGAAGCTCGAGACGGTGAGATACTGGCTGTGCTCGGAGCGAGTGGTTCGGGTAAATCGACGCTAATTGATGCTTTAGCCAACAGAATAGCTAAAGGGAGTTTGAAAGGAAACGTCACTTTAAATGGCGAAGCCTTGGAGTCTCGAATGTTGAAAGTGATTTCAGCTTATGTTATGCAAGATGATTTGCTTTTCCCAATGCTCACTGTCGAAGAAACTTTAATGTTTGCAGCTGAGTTTCGCCTTCCTCGGACTTTGTCGAAATCTAAGAAGAAAATGCGAGTTCAAGTCTTGATCGATCAATTAGGCTTAAGAAATGCAGCCAAAACTATTATCGGCGATGAAGGTCATCGTGGTGTTTCCGGTGGAGAGCGTCGTCGCGTATCGATCGGAATCGATATAATTCATGACCCCATTATTCTTTTCTTAGATGAGCCTACATCTGGGTTGGATTCAACCAGTGCTTTCATGGTGGTGAAGGTTTTACAGAGGATAGCTCAGAGTGGAAGCATTGTTGTAATGTCAATTCATCAGCCGAGTTATCGAATTCTTGGATTGCTCGATCGATTGATATTTTTATCCCGTGGACAAACTGTTTATAGTGGTTCACCGACGAATCTCCCGCCGTATTTCTCCGAGTTTGGGCATCCGATACCCGAGAACGAGAACAAAACGGAGTTTGCTCTGGACTTAATCCGAGAACTCGAAGAATCTCCTGGAGGAACAAAAAGTTTGGTTGAATTCAACAAGTCATGGCAAAACATGAAGCATAATAGAGACTCCGAGCCGGATCAACTCGGCTTGTCATTAAAAGAAGCAATTAGCGCCAGTATATCTCGAGGCAAACTTGTTCCAGGTGCTACAAATGATATCAATTCATCTTCCATGGTTCCAACGTTTGCAAATCCATTTTGGAAAGAAATGGTGGTATTGTCGAAGCGATCGATCCTAAACTCAAAACGGATGCCGAAGTTGTTTGGAATTCGTTTGGCAGCAGTTTTAGTGACAGGGTCCATTTTAGCAACGGTTTTTTGGCAACTTGATAATTCACCAAAAGGGGTGCAAGAAAGATTAGGGTTTTTTGCATTCGCAATGTCGACAACATATTACACTTGTGCCGATGCTCTCCCGGTTTTTCTCCAAGAAAGGTATATTTTCATGAGAGAAACAGCTTACAACGCTTACAGGAGATTATCATATGTTATATCAAATGCATTGGTGGCGTTGCCGGGCTTGATTTTCCTTTCCTTTGCTTTCGCAATGGCAACATTCTGGGCGGTAGGACTGGATGGTGGATTATCAGGATTCTTATTCTATTTCTTAATAATGTTTGCTTCTTTTTGGTCTGGAAGTTCGTTCGTAACATTCCTTTCGTGTGTCGTCCCGCATGTGATGTTAGGCTACACGATCGTGGTCGCTATTTTAGCGTATTTCTTACTCTTCAGCGGCTTCTTCATCAACCGCGACCGAATCCCAGGTTACTGGATATGGTTCCATTACTTGTCCCTTGTGAAATACCCATATGAAGCAGTTTTACGAAACGAATTTGAAAACCCTTCAAAGTGCCTTGTGAGAGGGATTCAAATATTTGACAATTCACCGCTTGGAGAAATCCCTTCCGCAATGAAAGTGAGATTATTGCAATCAGTAAGCAAGAGTTTGGGGGTGAGAATTACAAGGTCAACATGTATGACAACAGGTTTGGACATTCTCAAACAAGAAGGGATTACAGATTTAAGCAAATGGAATTGCTTGTTGATTACAGTGGCATGGGGTTTCTTGTTTCGGATTTTGTTTTACTTCTCTTTGCTATTGGGAAGCAAAAACAAGAGGTCTTGAAAAAACCCAATAAGTTTAAGCAGAGAGATGTTCTTGTAATCTCTGTGTATGTTGAGTGCAATTAATTTGTTCAAATGGATTTCTCATTTACTATGGGTAAAGCTTAGTTGATTAGATTGAAGTGAAGAACCTTAGCATATCTGGAAAATAATTCATGTTCAATATCTTAAATATTTATTTTCTGATTAATTGTTACAAAATTAGTTGCAGCTTAGAGCTTTTAATTAATTTTTATTCTCTTGCAAACTAATGGTATGGTTTTGTTTTAGATATAAGTAGGTAACCAAATTCCAGCTTAAAATATAGTTTTGATTCTTTTTTGTTTCTCTATTTGGCCTAAAGCAAGAAGATACTTTTTTCTATCTGACATGAGCAGTCAAGTATCGGCGGTCTTTCAATGGAAACTGGAAATCCAAAAAAGTAAGCGGGAGAAAAGACGCTGATCCTCCGGTGGATAGTTGTCGTTCAAAGATACGTAATTAAACTCATTCGGCTCAACATATATTTGCATTAATTGTGGTCATGTCAAGAAATCAGATTCCGGAGGTAATAACGGATGAACGTGGCAGAGACCGTGAAGGATGAATAAAAAAGAAACGGAAATATTATCACAATTGAAAACCAAGGCAATATTCACGAAAATTCTAAATCTGACATTCTGTCAACTTCAAATAATCCCGTTTCCATTTCTATTGAGCAGTTGAATTTGGATAAAAATGAGGTGCCATTCACACAAGGCTGGGTCAGGCTGACTAACCGATCCAGTGAAGAGAATAAAGCGAAAGTTAGATTATAAGTCAAGGAAAGGTGGATAAAGAGGGTAACCATTGGAAAGTATTGAATAAAAATAGTAAAAAATAAACAATTAATGATACAAAATTATTGTCAAGTAATAAATTATAGTGAAATATATCTGACCAAATATTAGATTTAACTAGTTTCTTATCCTTTATATTAAATTTAGCTATAATTTTTTTAAAAGATGTTTTTTCACAAATAATAATATAAAATAATGATATAAAATATTAGAGAAATATACTATTTAGATACCATATTTTAATACTGTAAAAGTAGTATATATTATCTTGCTCCAAAACTCAATATTCCCAAAAACAAAAGAAATCATGCATGTGTATATATATAATATGTATGATATATAATATTGAATATCAAGTTTACTTATTAAAATTAGATCCTCAATTACAATTTGATATGAAATCTAAATTATAAAATTAATTATTGATTTATCTAATATTGAATAAATATTATTTAAAGTTTTATCATTCTTTTAATATGGTATTTCATACTCAAAGGTGATTTCAATAGTCCCTAAATATTTGAGGATTACTTTTTCTTTTTGCAAATAATTTAATTTGCATAATTTTTAAAGCACTAATTAATTATTATTTGCAAATTATTTTTAAAAATTACACTATCATCCATTATACTTAGTTATTATAATGATATAAAATTCAACATTTTAAAAATAATAATTAAATAATATGAGTAATGGATTGTTATTAAATAAAAAACAACAAACAATTTATATAAATAATTAACAAAAAACAAAATGATATGATCTCATAATTACCTTATAACTCCTCAAGAATTGTTATGTTGTGAAATATAGTAATCGGTAAAATCTTACATGCCCTAAAAAGTTATGAATCCCACGAATGGAGGATGGAAGCAGTAGTTTTTCAATGACTTTGATTTTTGCACGATCAACCTCTAATCCCTTCTTTGAAATTCGGTGCCTAAGAATAATGTTGTATGTTACCATAAGGTGGAACTTTTCTCAATTCAAGACCAAGTTAGTTTCTATACACCTCTCCAATACACGTTCAAGATTGTCTAAACATTCAGTGAAAGAGTCTCCACAAATGAGAAATAATCCATGAAAACATTCAACCCCTCTTCAATCATATCAATAAAGATTGAAATTGTCATACAACGCATGAAAATGGCAGGGCGTTATATGGTCCAAACAGCATCCTCCGAAAGGCGTACGTACCGAAGGGGGAATGTGAAAGTGGTCTTCTCTTGATCATTAGGGTGAATTAGAATGGAAATGGAAAGTGACATTTCCGAGTGGCTTCATTGAGCTTACGATAATCAATATAAACAGGCCACCCTGTCACTATCTGAGTGGGGATGAGTTCATCCTTCTCATTTGAAACCACTATCATTCTTTCTTTCTTCGGGACATAGTGGGTCGGACTTACCAACTTACCATCCAAGATGGCGTACAGAATACCGACATCTAACCACTTTGTTAACTCTATTTTCACCACCTCCTTCATGGCAGGATTAAATCGCTGCTGAGCATCAACCATCGATTTCTATCCTTTTTCTAAGAGGATCTAGTGTTGACAAAGAAATGGGCTTATACCTTTAATGTCGGTAATAGTCTACCCAATGGCCTTTTTATGTGCTTTTGGTACATGGAGTAGGGTTGCTTCTCTTTCCTTACTAAGTCGTGCAGAGATAATAACAAGCAAGGTATTGTTTTTCCCAAATACCCATACTTCAAATCTTCTGGAAGGGGCTTCAATTCGAGCTCAGGTGGTTTAACTATGGACAGTATCATTTTCTCGAAAGCATCCTTAAGAGGTCCCAATGATTCCTTGTAATGCCTCTACCAGTCTACTTGATGAACCATTTTCTACTCAAGCTGAACCACCATATCATCATGAGATTCCCAATCATCTTCCTCACGGCATGACTTATCTTCTTTTTTAGTCAAGAATTCCCTATATTCACTGGATGGTTCTATCTCAGCAATCTCCATGCTCTCTACATCTAAAAATTGCTACACTTCACACTCTTCCTACTCAGCAGATATTCCCTGTTTATTGGAAACAGGCATCAAAGATGTAGATAACTCTCGAATAGATTCTATCCTTTGGCTTCCAAATCCCCCCAAATCTTACGAGAAACCGATTAGGAGAATGGTTGCACCCCCAAGCATAATCATTACTACTGACATTTTCAAGCAAGATAATGATTTCTTGTGCTGTTCTAGTCCATATATTCCCCACAGAGATGATATCAAACTATGCCCTACTATCCTCATCCAGTCCAGCATAGAAATATTGCAGTTGAGCTGCACTCTCGATTCTCTTGCCAATTAAGCCTCGGAATGTTATCTTGAATCTTTCCCAGGCTTTTCCTAGTGTCTCTGTGCTCGTTTGTGTGAAATTGAATAGTTCCTCATAAGTGGCCAGCACCGTGGTCATATGACTATTCTGCTTCAAGAATAGTTGTAAAAATTCCTCCTATGTGGTGATAGTGTCGGGAGGCAACATATCCAACCACTCTCTTGCTTTTCCTCCAAGAGCAAATGGTATCAATAACAATCAAATAGTGTCGTTAGGAATCCCCTCATAATCCATGGTGTAGCATCTGTGATCAAACTTGCGAAGGAAACCTATTGCATCTTCACCCTCATTTCCACAAAATTGGAGATTAGATATAACCCACGAGATAAGAGACGGGTTGATCTCGAAATGCAAAATGCCCGGATGAGGTGTCATTATCCCCGGCCTTAACCAACTCTGGTCATACAACATAGTATCTAGCAATGACGTCATTTGGGAAAAAATTAAAGATTCCTTCCTACGCAAGAAAACCTAACACTTTACAATTAATAAAAGAATAAATCATCTAAACGAATCACAAAATCAATCTCATTAAAGCAATACACATTCCAAATTGAAGCAACAAAATGTCGTATCTATAAATCTAATTTTGGTCACTTATCTCTCTAAAGGCATGCAACAACACTAAAACCACTTAATCTAGAACTGACTTCCCGATAACAATGTCCACAACTTGATCGCCCTTCGTCGTCCTCGCGAACCACGAGGGAAATCAACACTAAAAACAACAATTAAATAATCAAATACTAAGTGCGATGTCTGCAAGTGTGACAGGTCAGTTGTAATATAATTGTACAACAGATATAGAGTACTCCGAGGATCGAACCCATAGGAGTTGGCGATTAAGTCAATTCTAGCTACAAGCATGCAAAACAAAGAGTCTAAACAACTAATCGCTAGATAACATAGTATGGAAAATCATCAATTGAGAGTTTTGAACTAATTTCCTATATAATTACCAAAAAGACCAAATAATAATATATACAAAACTAGAAATTTATCCAATCAAGACAAACGATGGTTGGTTGACTTTGATATGGTTCCTAAAATGGCCCTATTTTACCTCCCGATCTCAATTTTTTCAAGTTAGACAAATTAGTTTTATTTATCTCTCAGTCTCATCGGCTAATCCGGGACTAATGAATAGATGATCAACAAGATTACCTCTCATTCTCACTTACCTAGATTTCCCCTTAGAGGCGTCAATCTTAAGTTTTTAGGTTTATTCAATTAGTCCAATTTATTATAATTTAGTCCCTCACCCCTAAAATTAGTTTACCCACATCTCCATCAACCAAACCCCTTAAGGTTTAGTTAGTCATGATAAAAAGTAAGCTAACAAAGATAAAAGAAGAAAACATGGTAACCTTTAACATCAAACTTAATAAGAAAATAAAAGTCGGGATTTTTAACTTAGAAAACTTAAAGGAAAAGTAAAGATGAGCATTTAGTAGCAAAATGATGAACAAGAAACATTAAAGTTTAATTTTTTTAATATATTAAACTAAAGGAAATTGAAATAACATTAAGCAAAAGAGTGAAATGTCATTACAAGTAAAAGAGAAGTACTAAAAGTGCAAATAGACCTTAGCTATAGTAGTAACTAAATTAACTTAAAAAATGATAAGAATAAGAAGAAAATGCAGAAAAAAATTAACATTACAGCTATGGAAGAAGAAGGAAAATGTAAAAACCTAAAATGAGCAGAAAAAGCCTAAAAGAAAAACCTAAGAGAAAACTACACTAAATTATGCCTAATGCTTCTCTTATTTTTCCTCAGCCAAAATTGGCTTCTTTTAGCAGCTATTTGACCCAAAAGTTTTGCCTAAAATGCCATTGAATGTGTATTTCTAATTGGCGCTTCGGCTGAACAAGGACTACCCCTGGCATTATTTTTTTGTCCCCTTACGATAGTGATATCGTGATACCCATGTTTGGATATCATCGACAATCTCTAAACGGGGAATTTCCTTATGGTTGGATATAATGATGCCCAAAGGGAATGTCATGATACCACTATTGATGAGCCCCTTAGGGATGTTTTCGCTCGATATCAGGCCACCATTGCGTTCCTACAACACCTAATCAATCGTTAGGGCCCTAGTGGCGCCTTTGGCCAATTTAGATCTCAAAATATATAAGTGCAAATATGTATTAACATTTATTAAAATGAGAAAGTTAAAATTAAACTAAACTATAAAAAAAAACATTAACATTGCTCGAGAACAAGCTCATTAAGTTTAACGAAAAGCTTAATTTGGCATATCAAATTACGAAAGATCAAGGGACAAGCCTGCACTGATAAAGGTTGGGTGTGGATCCTCACCAATGCCAATTCTAACTTGTTTCAACTCATTAATAGTGGCTTGATTTCCTTTTTCAAATGACAAAGAAGCTTCTTGGGCTTCCTCTTCTTGAGACTCTTTATCGATCTCTTTAATAGATAGATAATAAGATGTAAGGGCTTCATATTTTAACTCTCTTCTTTCACGGATGTATTAGTTATGACTACCATGTATTATTTGGCTTTTAAAACTTCACTAGTAGTTATCTTCAATTAGGACTGCGTTTTCATCCACGAGCTAATTTTGCTGTGAAAATACGTTAATATTTTTAGAGCGTGAGCTTTTCTTTTCTTAATGCGACCAACCTTTCCAGAACTTGAACTCCCAAACCTTAAATGGACAAAACTTGTCTTAGTAACAGATGTTTTAATGCTTTCTCTTTCAATTCACTCAAAATTTGACTTTGAGAATATTGGAGACTTAGGCCGTCTAACACTAAATGCCTTGTTGTGTATTCTCCTAAATGGTCAAATACTAAAGATCTTGGAGGCATTGTAGAATCTTTTTTCTCTTTTGAAACTTCTGCAATTATGTGCCCTAAATTTTCTCTACAGATATTCAATTTCAATTGAGCATATCCAAGCCCTGTTTTATAAGTTCCAACACAATATGAATTTTTTTCCATACTTGAAGAATTTTGACAAAACTCAGTCGAGTCTCTTTTTTTAGCTCAACCATCTTACGTTCCAATTTCACCACCTCTTATTGCTTGTAACCATCATTAGGGTGAATTTTATATGCATTCGGATCAAAACCTTTGTCTCGATGGGAGAGAAGACTTTCATGCTCACAAGGAGATGTAACAAGCCTTCTACATCCTTCAAGTGGAGGTTCAATGACTTTTAATTCTTCCAAGTTATTGATCGAAATCTTTAAACCTTGAATTTTTTTCATCATTTGCACTAAGAGTAAGAGCAATGTAACAACCCGTTCTCAGTGAAATCAGAATAGTGGTTTCGAAACCACAAATCTGAGTCTGAAAAGAAAAATATTTTAATATTATTTCATGATTTGCATTATGATAGGAATATCGTATGAAAAGTTCGTAAAGAAAATTTTATCGGTTACATGTCTAATTAGATAGAAAGGACCATATTGCATAAAATGCAAAAGTTGGATTCTAGTAGCTATCGGTATTAAATAGCTATGGAATTCAAAATTTGAGGTCCTTATATGGAAAATAGATCATTAAAAGGAGTTAGTAGATAAGTATGCTTAGTCATCCATGGAAAATTAAATAAAGAAAAGGACTAAATTAGAAAGATGAATAATGAAAGATGATATTTTAATTAAACAACAAAAATATTATCATTTTCATATTTTAATAATTTTTATATTTCGAGATCGTAATAACTTAATCTAGCTATCTCAAGGATTAATTTGCAAAGTTATTAAATTATTAAAGTTTTTCCATGGATGAGTATGCATGAATTATGAAGTTTCATGGTAGAAAATGAAAGGTTGTTGATAAATAAACAACTTTTGTTAAGGGAATTTTGATGAAATTGGGATTTAGGGACTAAACTGTAAAGATGTAAAATTCATAGAAAAATTTTGATTTTTATGAAATACATATGCTACCATTGCTATATGTAAAAATTGGTTAGGCTTGGAATAAGGATTAAATTGCATGAATTTCATTTTTCAAGCCTAGGGACAAACTCGTCATTAATTAAAAGTATAGGGGCAAAATGATAATTTTGCCTAAGATGTGAAATGGATTGAATTGAATATGAATTCTATTAAATTTAGCTAAATTTACTCGTATAAATCCAGATAGACCAAATACGGAGCTAGGTCGAGGTAAAGAAAAAGTAACGGATTAGTAGCATACAAGTTCACGAACATTGTCGAGGTAAGTTCGTGTAACTTAATTGTATAATTATATGCTTGAATTGAATGATAAGTATGTGAATTGTGTAATGGTCAAGTATAGGAAATTTGATCACATATTCAGAAAATATCCAATAAATATTAAGTCTCGTTTGAATGAATGAAATTCGATTGTATACAAGGTTCCCGATTGGTAGTGTTCCTGCATATGTTGCGGACATACCGTAGCTCAAAAGAGCATCCCGTTATAAGCACTCTCAAGCTTCCCGTTAAATGGTTCTTGCGAGCTTCCTATTAGTAGCTCTTTGGAGTATCCCGATTGGTTGATTCTGCATGTTTTGTAGACACACCACCGCTTTTATGAGCGTCCCGTTATATGGCTCTTCGTGAGCTTCCCAATTAAAGGCTCTTTGTGAGCTTCCCATTATTGCTCGCTTGAACTTCCTGTTATATGGCTATCCAGAACTTCCCGATTTATGGCTCTTCGAAGCTACCCGTTAATGGCTCTTCGGAGCTACCCGTTATTGGCTCACATGAGCTTCTTGATTATGGCTCTGATGAGCTTCCCGTTATATTGCTCGAATAAGCTTCTCGTTACATAGCTCACATGAGCATCCTGTTATATAGCTTGAGAGAGAGATTTCTGTTTATGTGCTCGTAATAGTATTTTTGAATATGACTTGACAGATTTACAGTATTGTACACTTTGTGCGTACTACCCATGTATCCATCGAGATTTCAAATGATTCAACTGGTGAAATTTTTATATAAGTTGAGATGAACTCTGAATGAATCGTTACCCATATATACATGGTAACATGATATTTGATGAGCTTATCCCTGTTATTAATATTTACATGAAATAAATAACTAACATGTTTGGTGAGATTATGTGCTTAGACTTTTGGCCAAATTTTTTGGAATGTGTTATTATGCTTACCTTAATTGTAAATGAATGGTAAGTAATTTTCTATTATATGAATTTTCTAAGCATAATATGATTACTCTGTTTTATTTCTTCTGTTTTATAGCACTTGAAAGCTCGTCAAGGTTAAAAGCTGGTCGGAGACACATCACACTATCCATCAGCCATTTCGGTATAAATATAAAACTAAATTTTGGTTATAATGGCATGTATAAGTTAATTGGCCAATGTTGGCAAGTAAATGTTCTGTTTAGTTTAGCCATTTAAATGGTTAGAGTTTAATACATTTTGATGTGTATATATATGTGTGGTATCATAAATTGTGTTAAAGTGTTGATGTAGGTGCAGGACAAATTGGGTGAGAAATAAGGCTAGGAAATGGCCTTAATTTGTCCACACAGGTAGAGACACGGGCATGTCTCTCAGCCATGTCTGGCACACGGTCTAGCACATAGGTGTGTGTTCTGGCCGTGTGTCCCCTGTATCTTAAAAATTCAAATCAGAATGCTCAAGTATTTTCACACAGCCTGGCACACGAGCGTGTGGCTTGGCCGTGTGACCCCTACACCTACACACGGCCTAGCACACGGGCATGTGACTTGGCCATGTGACACAAGTCAGAGTGTAACGCCTCTCACCTGTAACCGTCGCCGAACACAGGTACGAGGCATTACCAAACATACCCTCGCACAATCATTTGATTTCGACACATATATTTCACGTAAAATTTAGAACTTTTTAATTTATACACATAACATTCACATTATAGGCCTACGAGGCCCAAACGAAACATTGGGTATGATTTGGGACCAAACCAGAACTTTTCAAACACTTATGAAAATTTGACTCAAAATAGTGTCACACGCCCATGTGACTTGGGACACGCCCGTGTGGGCAGGCCGTGTGGTCACACATGTCCGTGTCCTAGCCCGTGTTAAAAACATCGAGCATTCTGTTTATGACATCAGCATACCATTAAGGGCACACGGCCAAGTCACACGCCCGTGTGCTAGGTCATGTCCTCCACACTGCTGAGACACACGCCCGTGTCTCTGCCCATGTGACCAACACTTGGGCTATTTTCCAAGCCCTTTTTGTTGCTCTTAATCATTTACACTCAAATACAACTCATAGACTCATATTATACCCTTAATTAATCCTAACTTAACCAACAAACACATGTAGTATACTTATCTACATCAAAGCATTTCCGCGATACATGCATAAAATAAAATTTGCATACCTATAACCATTATGAGCCACATCTTATGGCTATATACAATGAACCGATATAAGCCAATACATTTGACCAATTTAAAAAAAAATACATACTACCAATGACTAAACCTCTATACATACCGCTCACTTGTAAGCAAATAAGAATTGTTATTATTCCATCTTGACAAATCAATAGTGTGATGCTGCCTCCGACGATCTCCAACCTTGAGCTAACCTGACAACAATAAGAGAAATGGGAAGGAAGGCGTAAGTTTTATAGCTTAGTAAGTTGGCATATAATAATAAGCAATTAAATTAACAAAATTTTTCCATTTCTCAAAAGTATTCTTAAGAAAATAGAGTCATTATTCACATTACTTCACTTTACACTCAAGTTTAGCTTAAGTTGTTTTCCTGAGTTATAGTCGCTAAATTAATTAAATCTTAAGCTACAGAAATCGAAATCGAAATTAAGTTCTATCAATTTTCCCTGAAACTAGACTCATATATATTCTTTCTATAAAATTTTTAGCATTTTTTATTCTACCAATTAGTACAGTTTATTCATTAAAGTTTCCCCTGTTTCGCTATTTGACGGTTCTGACCTCTCTCCACTAAAAATTGATTATCTCATTATACAGAATTTGGATAATGTTCTTTTTTGTTTATCTTGAAATTAGATTCATGAAGGTTTTTAATCATATAAATTACACACTATAAACATTTTTATACAATTTTTAGTTATTTTTCAAAGTCAGGACAGGGGATTCCAAAATTCATCTAACCTTGTCTTACAACAATATAGATATCTCACAAATTGAGAATCATTTACTTACTCTACTTCTTTTATGTAAAAGTAGACTAAATGGTATTTAATTTCATATCTAATTCAACTTCTAATTCAATTCCCACCATTTTTGGTGATTTTTCAAAGTCACAACACTACTGCTATCCAAATCTATTTTATTTTTCATTTTCACTCTTTCATGCTTTCATTGTAACAGCTAAAATTGTAGCACTTACCTCTTATCAAACTTACCATAGTTCGATCATATAATGGACATATTGCTCATAATTTACATATACATACCTGCACTTATTCATAACTTCATATCCACACTTACACATGTAAATGCATCATAGCATAAAACATATTCATACATTATTTCATCACATCACATGGTCATTATCACTTTCTATAGCACTTTATTATATCGTTTCGCTACTCGTTGAACCATGTGGAATTCTAAAGGATACTCGAAAAAATGCACAAAAGCGCCACACATATATTGTAGCCGAAGCTACCACTGATATGCTCACTATCAAGCTATTCACGGACCTACTCACACAAGCTGACGGTGTAGTCGATACTACTCAGTGCTACTCACACAAGCTGACAGGTATCCGCAACAAATGCAAGATTACCTAGCCACTGGTAGTCGAACTAGACCAGCACCCGGAATCAAATAAACAATCGATATGGTCAATGGAATCCTAGTGACATGTCACCCGTATCCTATTCGATTCTTAAAGTTCAATCGGGACTTTTTCACACTTATCGAAACTTATCAATAAACACTTAACCACATATCTCATAACAATAACTAATTTACAATTTCACATAATAACCATAATTCATGAAAAGCACTTTGAAAGCAAAGTTTCAATTCATTTCCATGTCATATTGTATCATAGACATAGTTTCAACCAATTTATATACATAGCAATTTCAACATTTAATTCAACAAAAATCAAATTAACATACTAATTAACGTTTCAAGCATATACAACAATAGCATTGCACTATTATTAATACACTAACTTACCTCGAATGTTAAAGTGGCTCTTATTTTCGACTTAGACCATAATCTCAATCTAAGCCCGAATTTCGTGTTTTCTTGATCTAACATATCAAATAACACTCATTTAATGATCATATTATTCAAATTAGTCCAAAAATCATACTTTGAATATTTTACATTTTTGCCCCTAAAGTTTGTCAAAATTACACTTTTGCCCCTAGGCTTATAATAAATTTTTATTCAATTTCTTGTATTATAGACTTAGCTGAATCATTTTCATAACTACGGAAGTCCACAATTCTTGCTAATTCACACACTTATGACCAATTATATAACTTTTATGATTTAGTCCTTTCGAATGTTTTCGCCGAAAATCACTTAGTAAAAACTGCTCCTCTAACCATAAACATGCATAATCTACCATAATCCATCAAAATGTACAATTATTCAAAATGGGTCAATTTTTAAACATAAACCCTAGCTTAAAGTAATGGTAGAAATAGGTAGATTATGTTGCAAAGATTTCAAAAATACGAAAAACATTAAAAATGGGGCAAAGACGGACTTACTATGAAGCTTGGAAGCTTGAAAACCATAGCCATGGCTTCTCCTATGGTGTATTTGGCCAAAACAAGAAGAATATGAACACTTTTTGCTTTTATTTTGTGTTTTAATTCATTTAATAGCCAAATACCAAAATGCCCTTCACTTAAAACTTTGATATTTTTACCCTTCCTGTCCATTTTTGTCCAAATTTTTAGAATTTGGTCAAATTGCTATTTAAGGGCCTCTAATTAATATTCTAATTCAATTTCATGCTAAAAGCTTCTAAAACTCAATTTTTACAACTTACTCAATTTAGTCCCTAAAATTAAATTGAACACTTTCACATAAAATTTCTTCACGAAATTTTCACACAAGCATATAAACATATCATAGACCTTATAACAATCATAAAATAATTATTTCTACTTTAGATCTGTGGTCTCGAAACCACTATTCTGACTAGGCCCTAATTCGGGATGTTACACAGAGAGTTACACAGGTAAGGACACGGGCTGGGACACAATCATGTGCCCCACTTCAAATGCCTACACGGCCTAAGACACAGGCATGACTCTTGGCCGTGTGAGCCACACGACCTGACCACACGGACGTGTGTACCCTACACCTAGGTGAAAATTTTAAAATTTCACGAAAAATTCCCTGGGTTCCCGTTTAGTTCTGACTTATTTCTAATACATGTTTTGGGACTCGAGGGTTCATATAATGGACTTTATGAAAAATATTTGACATGAATGCTAAATAATATGATATGTCTATATTTGATCTGTTTATTTTGGTAATGCTCCGTAACCCTATTCCGACGATGGATATGAGTTAAGGATATTACATTTGTTGGTATCAGAGCTATAGTTTAGTCGATTCTCAAACTAACGTAGCATATACGAGTCTAGATATTCATGCAATTATATAGCCTGTGATAGTGTGATACCTCCTGACCATTTTAAACATGTTTTTCATGTAGTAATGTCGTCCAACCAAGCTGAATCCGAAGAAGTTGAGAGCAATGCTCAAGCTTCAGTACAAATAGTAGCATCTAGTAGTAGAAGGCCCGTATCTAAGGGTCAAGGAGGAGAGGCAAAAGAAGCCTTCTTCTAAATGATGAACAAATGGTTTTCAAAATTTGTAAGAACAAATTCGGCTGTGCAACAACCTCCACCCCCTCCTAGTTCTCAACTGATTCCCAATATGCCACAAGGTATAGAACTTATTAGAGCTGGTAAGACTCCTGTTGATAAAATCCATAAATATTAGGCAGAAGAATTTAGAGCTTCAGCTGAAGATGATCTTGAAAGAGCTCAATTTTGGTTGGGAAATACTATCAAAGTTCTTGATGAACTATCTTGTACACCAGCTGAATGTCTGAAATGTGTTGTATCTTTGCTAAAAGACTTAGCATATCAGTGGTGGAATATAATGATTTCAGTTGTACTAAAAGAAAGGATTACATAGGAATATTTTCAAACTGAGCTACGAAAGAAGTATATCAGCCAGATATTTCTTGATCAGAAAATGAAAGAATTTTTAGTGCTTAAACAGGGTCGTATGATTGTATTTGAGTATGAACGAGAGTTTGTCAGACTAAGTAAATATGCCAAAGAATGTATCCCGACCGAAATCGTAATGTGTAAGCGATTTGAAGAACGTTTGAATGAAGACATAAAGTTGTTGGTTGGGATTCTGGAATTAAAAGAATTTGTCGTACTAGTCAATCAAGCTCATAAAGTTAAAGAGTTGAGTAAAGACAAAAGACAAGTTGATATAGAAGCCAGAAATACAAGTAAAAGATTTAGTGGAAAGTCATATCAATTAGCCTCGAAGAAATCAAAGAAGTATCATGACCGTACTACTACCTTTACGGGGTATTCATTAAACGCTCTAATCCAAGATCTCAGGCTACATCTGTAGTGAGTGCAGGCAATGTCAGAAACACTAAACCTAGGTGCAAACACTATAATAAATTCCATTTTGGTGAGTACAGCATCAAAAGTGGAGCATGTTTTAGATGTGGTTCTTTTGACCACTATCTCAGAGACTGCCTGGAAAAGCTTGAGAAAGATACTGGTCAAACTTCAAGGCCAAGCAACTCCACTCCAAGAGGTAGACCACCTCGTAATCCTGGCAATGTGAATGGTAGCCTAGGTACAGCAAAAGATTCAACTGTCAAACTTGAAGTACGAGAACCAGCCAAGACATATGCTATTAGTGCATGTGAGGATGCCTTTGTACCTGATGTGATTACTAGTTCTTTTTTTATTTTTGATACTGATATAATTACTTTAATTGATCCCGATTCAACCTATTCATATATTTGCACAAAATTAGTGTTTAATAAAAACTTGCTTGTCAAGTCCGCTAAATTTGTGGTTAAAGTATCGAACCCCCTAGGGTAGTATGTGATAGTGGATAAAATTGCAAGAACTGTCCATTAATGATACAGGGTTTCTATTTTTCGGCTAATTTGATGTTATTACCATTTGATGAATTTGATGTAATTCTGGGTACGGATCGATTAACTCAGCATGATGCCATGTTCAATTGTAAACAAAAGCAAATTATGTTGAAAAAAGCAAATTATGTTGAAAAGTCAAAATGGTGAAATGTTCTGTATGTAATCCGATAAATTGGATGGGTTATCTAATGTGATATCAGCCAGGTCAGCACAGAAATACATCAGAAAAAGGTATGATGCTTATCTTGCTTATGTGTTGGACACTAAAGTGTCTGAGTCGAAACTTAAATCAGTGCTAGTGGTATGTAAGTATCCTGATGTATTTCCAAATGAATTACCTGGTTTACCTTCAGTTGGAGAAGTTGAATTTTCTATAGATCTTGTTTCGGGAACAACACCGATATCCATAGCACCGCACCAAATGGCTCTTATAGAGCTAAAAGAGTTGAAAGCACAGTTGCAAGAACTGACTGACAGGGGTTTAGCTCGACCCAGCTTCTTACCTTGGGGTGCACCTGTTCTGTTTGTTAAGAAGAAAAATAGATCTTTACGGTTGTGTATTAATTACCGACAGCTCAATAAAGTCACAATTAAGAATAAGTATCCACTACCTCCTATTAATGACTTGTTTGATCAGTTGAAAGGTGCCACAGTGTTTTCAAAGATTGATCTTCGTTCTGGTTACTATCAGTTACGAGTGAAAGATTCAGATGTACCGTAAATAGCCTTCAGAACCAGGTACAGGCATTATGATTTCCTTGTGATGCCATTTCACTTGACTAATGCCCCAGCGATATTTATGGATTTAATGAATAGAATTTTTAGACCGTATCTAGATAGATTTGTGGTGGTATTCATTGATGATACCCTGGTATATTCCCGAGATGAAAATAAACATGCTAATTATTTGAGAATTGTATTGCAAATTCTGCGTGAGAAACAACTGTATGCTAAATTCAGTAAATGTGAATTCTGGCTTCAAGAAGTTGGTTTTCTGGGACATATAGTATCTACTAAAGGCATCAGGGTGGATCCAAATAAAATTTCTGCAATTGTTAACTGGAAACCACCAAAAAAAGTGTCTGAAGTCAGAAGTTTTCAAGGATTAGCAGGTTATTATCGGAGATTTGTACAAGGGTTTTCGATGATAGATTCGCCAACGACACGGCTATTACAAAAAGATGTGAGGTTTGAATGGTCTGATAAATGCTAGAAAATTTTGATCGATTGAAAGCTTTGTTGACTGAAGCACTAATTCTAGTTCAACCTGAATCAGGTAAGGAATTTGTGATTTATAGTGATGCATCATTGAATGGTTTAGGCTGTGTTTTGATGTAAGAATGTAAAGTAACAGCCTATACTTCTAGACAACTTAAGCCACATGAAAAGAATTACCCGATACATCATCTTGAATTAGCAGCTATTGTACTTACTTTGAAAATTTGGCGACATTATTTGTTCGGTGAAAAGTGTTATATATTCACTGATCATAAAAGTTTAAAGCATCTGATGTCGCAAAAAGATTTGAATCTGAGACAGCGCATGTAGCTGGAATTGTTAAAATATTATGATCTGGTTATTAATTATCATCTAGGGAAATCAAATATGGTCACAGATGCTCTGAGTAAAAAGTCTCTGTTTGCTTTACGAATAATAAATGCTCAACTATCATTGTCTGATAATAGTTCAATCATAGCAGAGTTACAAGCTAAGCCGACATTTCTACAACAGATCTACGAAGCTCAGAAAAGTGATAATGAGTTGCAAGCTAAACGGGTATAGTGTGAATCAACTTCCGATTCAGAATTTCAAGTTGGACCTAATGATTGTCTATTATTTCGAGGTAGAGTCTGTGTATCAAAAAATTCAGTACTTGTACAAAAAATTTTACATGAAGCTCATAGTAGTACTATGTCTGTGCATCCCGGGAGTAATAAAATGTATAAAGATTTCAAAAAGATGTACTAGTGGCTGGGAATGAAGTGTGATATTTTTAAATTCGTATCTAGATGTCTGATATGTCAACAAGTTAAAGCTGAACATCAGGTACCTTCAGGATTATTACAGCCAGTCATGATACCGGAATGGAAATGGGAAAGAGTTACCATGGATTTTTTTATCGGGATTACCCTTATCTCCGAAAAAGAAAGATGCTAAAGAAAGATACTATTTGGGTAATCGTCGACCGTTTAACAAAATCTGCACACTTTATTCCAGTACGTATGGATTTCTCCTTAGACAGATTAGCAGAATTATATGTTTCTGATATTGTCAGATTACATGGAGTGCTAATCTTTATTATTTCAGATAGAGATCTGAGGTCTAC
Source organism: Gossypium stocksii (assembly GCA_020496765.1). Taxonomy (NCBI): domain Eukaryota; kingdom Viridiplantae; phylum Streptophyta; class Magnoliopsida; order Malvales; family Malvaceae; genus Gossypium; species Gossypium stocksii. The sequence goes on along the minus strand of CM035631.1, from coordinate 16,715,390 downwards.
ATCTCGATTCTGGAATAAGTTACAAGAAGCCTTGGGTATGCAGTTACATTTTACTACTGCATTCCATCCTCAGACAAATGGTCAATCTGAACATTTGATTCAAATTCTTAAGGATATGCTTCAGTGTTGTGTATTAGAATTCAAAGGAAATTGGGAAAAATATTTGCCATTAGTTGAATTCGTGTACAATAATAGTTATTAGTCAAGTATAGAGATGGCACCATATGAAGCTCTATATGGTCGTAAATGTAGAACTCCATTGTATTGGACTGACCTCAATGAGAAAAAGATACACGGAGTTGATTTGATTCGAGAAATTGAAGAAAAAGTGAAAATGATCCGAGACAGTTTGAAAGTAGCTTCTGATCATTAGAAATCCTATGTGGATCTTAAGCGAAAAGAAGTAGAATTTCAAATTGGCGACAATGTATTCTTAAAAGTTTCGCCTTGGAAGAAATTTCTTCGGTTTGGTAGTAAAGGTAAATTAATTTCGCGGTTTATTTGGCCGTAAGAAATTATTGAAAGAATTGGACCTGTTGCATACCAATTGGCTTTACCACTGGAATTAAAAAATATTCACAATGTCTTTCACATGTCTATGTTACGGTGATATTGGTCAGATCCTTCACATGTTATTTCTTCGACAGATATTGAAATTCAACCTGACATGGCATACGGTGATGAACAAATTAAAATCCTGGCACTTGAGACAAAAGAATTGAGAAATAAAAAGGTAGTTTTAGTAAAATTTCTCTGGCAACGACATGGAATAGAAGAAGCGACCTGGGAACCTAAAGAAACCGTGAGAAAGCAATACTCAAATCTCTTTACTGGTAAGATTTTCGAGGATGAAAATTCTTTAAGGGGGAGAGTTGTAATAGTCCATTTTCAGTGAAATTAGAATAGTTGTTTCAGGACCACAAATTCGAGTCTGAAAAGAAAATTATTTTCATATTATTTTGTTATTTGTATTATGATAGGAATATCGTATGAAAAGTTCGTAAAGAAAATTTTATCAGTTACATGTCTAATTAGATAAAAGGACCAAATTGCATGAAATGCAAAAGTTGGATTCTAGTAGCTATAAGTATTAAATAGCAATGAAATTCAAAATTTGAGGTCCTTATATGATAAATAGACCATTAAGAGGAGTTAGTAGATAAGTATGCTTAGTCATGCATAGAAAACTAAATAAAGAAAAGGACTAAATTGGAAAGATAATAATAAAAGATGATGTTTTATTTAAACAACAAAAAATCATCATTTTTATCATCTTTCTCAAATAACTACATGGAAACCCTAGCTAGGAAAAAGCACTCAAGCAAGCTTATTTAGCTTAATTTGGTAAGTAATCTTGTCCCATCTTTAGTAATTTTTATATTTTCGAGATCGTAATAACCTAATCTAGCTATCTCGGGGATTAACTTGCAAAGTTATTAAAGTTTTGCCATGGATGAGTATGCATGAATTATGAAGTTTCACGCTAGAAAATGAAAGGTTGTTGATAAATAAACAACTTTTGTTAAGAGAATTTTGATGAAATTGGAATTTAAGGACTAAATTGTAAATATGTAAATTCATAGAAAAATTTTAATTTTTATGAAATACATAGGCTGCTATTGCTATATGTAAAAATTAGTTAAGCTTGGAATAAGGATTAAATTGCCTGAATTTCATTTTTCGAGCCTAGGGATGAAATTATCATTAATTAAAATTATATGGGTAAAATGGTAATTTTGCCTAAGATGTGAAATGGATTGAATTAAATATGAATTGTATTAAATTAAGCTAAATTTACTCATATAGATCCGGATAGACCAAATACAGAGCTAGATCGAGGTAAAGAAAAAGTAACGGATTAGTAGCATACAAGTTCACAAACATTATCGAGGTAAGTTCGTGTAACTTAATTGTATAATTATATGCTTGAATTGAATGGTATGAATGTGAATTGTGTAATGGTCAAGTATAGGAAATTTGATCACATATCCGAAAAATATCCAATAAATATTAAGCCTCGTTTGAATGAATGAAATTCGATTAGATACACGGTTCTCGATTGGTAGTGTTCTTGCATATGTTACGGACATACCGTAGCTCGAAAGAGCGTAGAAGCACTCTCAAGCTTCTCATTAAATTTTTCTTGCGAGCCTCCCATTAATAGCTCTTCGAAGCATCCCAATTGCTTGTGATTCTGCATGTGTTGTAGACACACCACCGCTCTTATGAGTGTCCCGTTATATGGACTTCCCGATTAAAGGTTCTTTGTGAGCTTCAAGTTATTGCTCACTTGAACTTTCTTCCATGTAGAAACCTTGAGAAAGACAAAATATCCCATAAAGTATTTAATATCACGCCTCTTTAGATCTGCATAAGACTTCTGTCTATCAGAAGCCGCTTTCAGACGATCCCGAATCAGTCAAACCTTATTTTGAGTCTCAGAAACCAACTCAGGAGCCAAAACGCAATGTTCACCCAACTCAATCCAACACAGTGGAGTATGACACTTATGAACATACAGAGCCTCGTAAGGTGCCATCTGAATACTAGACTAGAAACTATTATTGTAGGCTAACTCAAGTAGCAGCAAATAATCCTCCCAACTACCTCAGAAATCAATTACACAACCCCAAAGCATATCCTCTAGTATCTGAACCACCCTCTCAGATTAACCATCGGTCTGAGGATGGAACGTAGTACTAAAGTCCAAACTTGAACCAAGAGCCTCATGCAATTTTTTACTGAACTGAAAACTGAATCAAGGATCGTTATCAGAAAAAATCGAGACAAAAACTCCATGCATTCTCACAATCTCAAAAATGTAGAGCTTCGCCAACTCTTGCAAAGAATAGTCTATCTGACCCAGAATAAAATGAGTAGACTTGGTCGATCAATCCACAATGACCCAAATAGAATCCTTCTTAGTGGGTGTCAAGGGCAACCCACTAACAAAATCCATTGTTACTCGCTCCCATTTCCATAAGGGAATCTTAACCGTCTGTAATAAACCCAAAGGTAGCTGATGCTCAGCCTTAACCTGCTGGCATGCCAAACAACGAGCAACAAAATTTGAAACCTCACGCTTCAAACCTGGCCACCAATACAGCTCATGAAGATCACGATACATCTTGTTACCATTGGGATGCATAGCATGTGGGCTACTATGCGCCTCCCTCAGAATCAACTGTCTCAAATTAGAATCATTCGGCACACAGATCCGAGCTCAAAAACACAGAACTTTATCGTTATTCAGCCTAAAGTCAAAAGTACTGCCGTTCTCAACCTGACGGAACCGAAAACCCAAAAACTCATCCCCTAGCTATTTAACTCGAATCAGATCAATCCAATTCAGCTTAACTTGTAGCTCGGCTAACAGACTCCCATCATCTAACAGACTAAGGTGAGCAAACATCGCCCTTAGATCAGTTATCACTCTACGACTTAGAGCATCGACCACCACATTTGTCTTACCAGGATGATACTCTATCATACAGTGGTAATCTTTAAGCAACTCAATCCATCGACGCTGCCTAAGATTCAACTCCTTCTGAGGAAGGAGATACTTGAGGCCATTGTAATCTGTATAAATAATACACCTCTCACCATACAGATAATGCCTCTAGATTTTTAACGCAAAAACTACTGCAACCAACCTGAGATCATGCGTCGAATAGTTCCCCACGTGTGTCTTAAGCTAATGGGACGCATAAGCCACAACTTTTCTATCTTACATCAGTACACACCCCAAACTGACGTGCGATGCATCACTATACACCACAAATTCCTTACCGGATTTAGGCTGTATCAGAACAGGAGCCTAAGCTAAAACAAACTTGAGCTTTTCAAATCTCGATTGTTGTACATCAGTCCAAACAAAAGGAACCCCCTTACACGGAAGTTTAGTCAATAGAGCTGCAATCATAGAGAATCCCTTAACAGATCGTCAGTAATAACCCGCTAGACCTGGAAAACTACGAATTTCAAATATGTTCTTAGGCTATTTCCAATCAAGCACATCCTCGATCTTCTTCAGATCAACACGGATCCCTTCAGTAGAAACTACGTGCCCTAGAAATGTTACCTTTCATAACCAAAACTCACACTTGCTTAACTTAGCGTAGAGCTATTTTTCCTAGAGAATCTGAAGCACTACTCTAAGATGCTTGTCATGATCATCCTCAGCTTTAGAATAAACTAGAATATCACCGATGAAAACCACGACAAACTGATCCAAATACTGCTGAAAGACTAGGTTCATCAGATCCATGAATGCAGCAGGAGCATTCGTCAAACCAAAAGGCATAACTAGGAACTCATAATGTCTATAACAAGTCCTAAATGCAGTCTTATGAACATCAGCTTCTTTAACTTTCAACTGATAATACCCAGAATGAAGATCTATCTTCAAAAACATTGAAGCCCCTCCGAATTGATCAAACAAATCATCAATCCTTATTTAACTACTGATAATCGATGCACTTCCTCATGGTCCCATCCTTCTTCTTCACAAACAAAACTAGTGCTGCCCACGGAGACACACTAGGCCAGATGAAACGATGATCCAGATGTTCATTAAGTTGAGTCTTAAGCTCAGTAAGCTCCTTTGGTGCCATACAGTAAGGGGTGATAGACACCGGAGTTGCACTTGGTAGAAGTTCAATTCCAAACTCAACTTCTCAAGTCGGAGGTAAAACTGGTAACTCATCAAGAAAAACATCTAGAAAGTCCTTCACAGTTCTGATATCCCTAATAGAAGAGTCCCTAGATGCAGAAACACTAATATAGGCCAAAAACGTCTCACACCCTTTCCAAACCAGTTTCTCAGCCACGAGAGCGGAGATCACATTGGACAGGTAATCTTGACGCTTACCAATCACAACCACTTCTTTATCATTCTCAGTTCTTAGAACAACCCTCTTAGTTGCGCAATCCAAATTGACCCAGTGCTTCACCAACCAATCTATACCAATATTAAATCGAACTCCCCAAATGGAAGCTCAATCAGATTTGCTAGAAATACTGCCCATTGCACCTGTAATGAAACATCCCTATAGAGTTTACTAACTCGGACAGACTACCCCAACAGACTCAATACAGTGATCTCACTAGAAGTGCTCACAACCAATATCCCCAAGTTTTTCAAATACAGAACTAGCTATATAGGAGTAAGTAGACCCTATGTTTATCAAATCAGTGTAAGGTACATCAAAAATAAGAAATGTACCAGTGATCATATCAGGAGCATCTCTATCCTCTCAGCATCGTGCAACATAAATCATGCAGGCTGCCTCACCTCTGTCTGTCTAACACCTCTACCCGGTGCCCTTTGGGCACAACCCATACCATTACCACCCTAGCCTGTCCACGACCCCTAGGTTGCTGCTAAACTACCCTCTGAAGCTGTACAATTCCCAATCCTAAAGCTTGCACCTAATCAGCTCACTACGGACACTCTCTAATACGGTGCTCTACAGACCCACACCTCAGACATGCCCCTATCCTCCTCTAGCACTAACCCGAATGGTGCCTACCACAATCACTGCATAGCTAAACCTTGGTAGGAGCAACATGGACCCCTACTCTAACTGGTTCATCAAATCTGGCCTATTTCTTAGGCCTCTAAATAGAACTCGAGGGCTTCAAATCCCTCTTGTTCTTACTCCCTCGCGGTCCCTATTTTGGCAATCATCGCACTTAACCTCTTCGACGATCTTTGCCTATCAACCAGGACTGCAAACTCACGCTCCTCTGTGGAGCTATCAGAACCCTTAAACTATCTCTCAGACCCTCCTCAAAGCGGACACACTTCTCAAACTCAGATGCCACCATGCCTCATGCGTAGTGGCTCAACCTCAGAAATTCAGCCTCATACTCAGCCATTGATCTATCACCCTGTGTAAGATTCAAGAACCCACGTCTATAAGCATCGATGTAACTTGTGCTTACATATTTCCCCTAAAAAATAGTCTTGAAGAAATCTCAATTCATATGATCAAGCTAAGTACCCTCTTCAACCGTTAACCACCATTGATATGCCTCGTCACGAAGCAAAGAGACTGCACCCTTAAGCTTCTGCCCGGAAGTACAGTCTAGATCATTCATAATCCTTTCGGTGGCCTCCAACCAACACCCGGCCACACTAGGGGGAATCCAGTGACACCACTAAGCAGCTCAGCTCTATTAGACCATAGTCGTTATATTACCGACCCTTGACCCCCAACTCCAGATTGAGATCCAGCGACCCTCTCCAATATCCTTAACATGGCCTGGGACAGTGCGTCATCCTCAGCCGAACGGTTTTAAGACCAGTCTCAGTAGGAGGCGAAACTGGTGTCTCACTCATGTCTAAATTTAGCATACTGCGTAGAGATGAAGACTCAGCTCGAGCCCCCTACGGCCTCTACCACGACCTCGAAAACCTCTTTCCTTGTTCTAAGAGAACTCATTGTAAAATTTGAATTTATTTACACTAACAATTTTATGCATCAATTTCAGTATTTACTAACAGATGTTTTATGCATAAATTATCAGAAGTTCAGAACTATTTTCAGAGGTTTCAGTCTTCAACTATTTCAGTACAGTTTCAGATAATACTAACTATAGTGTTTTTAGAATATACTATCTACTATATTTCAGATAAACTCTATCTAAGTTTTAGAAATACTTCCAAGATCGACGCCAAAGACTTGGTGTACCACATAATTTCTTAACTTATTCAAAATGTTTGAAAATTAATTCTTAAAATAAAATTTTGAAACCCAAAATTCACATTCGAGTTTTGTAACCTGGCTCTGATACTACTAAATCTAACACTCTAAACTTAGCCTAGACGTTATGGCTGAATTCGGAGGTGTCACACCGTAAGGTTTTGTAAATAAGTTGTCTCGTCAATTCATTTTAGTTTCCAGAATTCACATTCATTTTATCCAATTTCGAAAACATTGATTAACTAAATAATTAGTCAAAACTGGTTTTACAATGGATGTTTAACAAAACCAATTCACTTTTGAAATCTGATTCAAATTTTTAGGAAAAACTCTCAATGCGTAAAAATGTCAATTTCATAAAAGAATTTAGTCAGGCATGCAGAGAATCAACAAAACAAGAATTAACAATCAAAAATCATAAAGTCCAGAGAGTTCTAATAATTACAAACCCTCGGTATAAAACCAAAGTCGTAAACAAAACCATAAATTAATAAATTTAATTAGTTTACGGTCATATGGCCACCGCAGAGACTCTGCTGCACCGATCTGCCTAAGTCTGTAGATTACCTGAACAGAAATAGACAAACAGAGGTGAGTTTAAAAAAACTCAGTGCGTAACCCAACAGAATAAACATACAACATGCAAATACAAACACTGTCGAAACAGACACAGTTTCATATTCAAAATCAAATCCAGATTCAAATTACAGAAGCAGATAAACATAAGTCCTTCCCCCATCCTTTACACACCATCTCCAACTATCCCATCACACCATGTGGAGTTAAAAACATCCACCTATCCCTACACACCATATTGTGACATTAAGACACTAATAAAAAAATATGCGGCCAAACTGCCAGAATATAGGCGATTAACATCAACAGAATACTTCATCCTCATAAACATATCCCACCCCAAATCAGATACAGATAAAAGATACAGAAGTAACATATTAAACATGCTTATATACAGATATGCATATAACAGGACTATCAACCATTTAGTACCCTACTCAGATCATACTATTAGAATATCATATCATACAGTATGGGGTTTAATTAGCTTTTACTGTCCCTACAGTAGGCCCACATTTGATTCAAAGCAACCCGTACAACCCTAGGGAAAATTTAAAAATATGGGCCCACGCGCCCATGTGGAATGCCCATGTAGGCCTACGCGCCTAACTTAGCCAAGTTCGTGTGGCCCACACGGCCACACTCAAGCCATCACATAGCCGTGTGCTTCGTACGATCATGCCTATGTCAACCACACGGTCGTGTCTCACATACGACCATCCACACGACTAGCCACACGCCCGTGTAACGTTGACAGTGGCCATTTTTTGGCTTTCGCTAAAACTCAGATTTTTATATTTCGGGTACACACCTGGTACGATTATGCTACAAAACCACTCCTAAAACCTTCAAAATCGAGTATATGAACAAACCCTAATGCGATTTAGGTTATCTGAACGCAACTTCACTACTCACCACCTCTTCCTGAAATGCGTAACAAAAACAAGAATAATGAGAATGAAGGTACAACAGCACACAAAAAGGAAAGAAAGCCAAAAGAGAGAAGAGGAAAAGAAAATGGCAGGGAAGATAGAAAAATAACTTCAGTTGATTTTTGGAAGAAAGAGAAACCAGTTGAAAATTTTGAAAAAAAATAAAACCGAATAAAATCAGGGATATAACACTTATCCCATGATTTTCTCCCACTAACCCACTATCTCAACCTTCTCAGACTTTCAATACAACCCGAACTCTATCAGTCAACTGAGCTAAAAAAAGATGCTCCCACAGGAATTCGAACACATTACCTCCAACACATCATTTTCCTTACCATTTGAACCAGCAGGCTCATTCTGGTATATTAACAAACAATTTTATAAAAACCCACTGAACAAGGGTAAAGCTTGGATCCAAAAATAACAAAATTAAAAAATCTAAGACATGAACCTAAAACCTCATACACACACCCAGAATACTTAGCCACTGAAGCATATACACATCTGTGTTAGATAGTTGAAAAATTAGAAACAAATTCATCAGGACATTGCATTTCTAATCCTATGGCGTCATAGTTGTCTTCACTTTCAAAATCTCCACCATCACCAATATAATTGCAAGTCACTAGAGTGAAATCTCCATCTCTGAATGAAGATGGCATGAATTCATTCAGTGTTATTAGCTTTCTTGAGTTCATATTCTTAGCGGGACATTCTTTCTTTGGGGCACTCTATGATTTGTTGACTTGGTTGATATAAAAAATTCTAATGGTTTTAGAGAGCATTTCTTTTGACTTCTTTGATTTGTGAATGATGTCTAACCATCACCTTAATTATCATTTTGCAAAAGATGCTTGCGCTTATTCTATTGTGGATTATCCATCAAACACACATCTAGAGTCAAAATAATGGGATCAAAAGAGCCAAACTTTATCACCAAATTTATTTGAGGAACTATTTTGGTTGGTGTCAAGTGTGATGATATTGTTTCTTCCTCAAACTCAATCTTTTTTTTCTTCGTAGAGCTGCAAAATTTTATCTTTCAACAATAAACACTTCTCAAGAGGGTGACCGATCAAGCGTGGAACTTGCAGTAATTTAGATCATCAACTTTATCAGCTTCTTTTGGTAGCTTAATTTTTGGTAACTGAATAGCCTACTTTTAAAAAGTTTTCCTATATACTTGTGATGTCAGAATAAAGAGAGGGATGCTTCTTTTCTTACCCCTCTTTTAGAGTAATTTTCCCTTTGTTTCTGTCTTGATGTAGAGAAGATTGCTTGGATTTCGAAGGAACCTTGATAGGATTATAGTTTACATCCATAAATTGCTCACTTTCTCCCTTGCTAGGAATGGTCTTGCCTTCTTTCTAGTTTCTTGCTTCACTTTGCCCCTTTTTGGCTCTTGGAATGAGACTCTAAATTTCCAATAGTTATCATATTCGGCTCCATAGCATGAGTTCGAGTGGCTAACTCTTTAAAGGTCTTTGGCTTAAAGAATATAGTGCAATCCATAGTTTATTCCTTAGATGTGCATATCGAGGGATAAAGATTCTGACAATTTTTCTTTGCAATTCATACTCAAATTCTTCCAGTAGTGGTGTAGCCAATGACTAGTTCATATTTCCACTACCATGCACCAGTTAGATTGATCATGCTAAAAATGCCACAAGTGCAATAGAATATGTTGAGAAATTCATGCTTGAGTTGTTCTTAACTATTGATTGTTTCAAGCTCCAGGTCAGTGTACCAATCAAAGGTAATTCCTTTAAGTGACTAGACAAATTGCTTCACCATTGGATCACCATTAGTTTGAGATTTATTATAAGTCTCCACAAAATGAGTAACATGTTGCTGTGGGTTCCCTTTGCTATCAAACTGTTGGAATTTGAGAAGTTGATAATTTGTTGGCATTTTAAGGTGATCAATCCTATCAGAGTATGACTTGGAATAAGTATATGAAGGTTGAGTTACATAATCAACTGGTTCTTTGACAGCTTCTTTAATGAGCTCCTTGAATTGATTGGTAGTGATAACTTCATTGATTGTAGGTTGAAGATCTTTGGCTACTTGTACATTGGATTGCTCACCAAGCTCATCTGGTAAATTCTCAGTTGAACCTCTTCATTGAACGAATTTTACCCAGAAAGATCAATTAGCTTTTCATCATAAACTCCATCCATTCATCCCTTTGTTTGAGGTTTGTAGTAATACTCTCCACTGCCATTGCCGAGGGTGCTACTTGTTCTTTTAAGGTTGTTGAGCTAGTTGTCATGACATTCATCACTCCAAAATTTGGCTTCAAGGGAGATGTTGGGGTGACGTGATCACATGACTTGATGTCTTCCCCTTGAATGATAATAGGCTATGTAACACTCTTAACCTGATCCAATTCGCCAGATCCAAATCTCGAGTGTTACATCACAATACTTAACAAATTGTCAGAATAGTTGACAATTACTCATTTCTTTAAACACTTTATTTATTATTTTAACTGGAAACGTAATATCTAAAAACAAAGGAAAGTATTTAAAATAACTTATTACATTAGACTTGTTACAAATTCGATATATATTATAAAAGTTTATTAAAGACAAACTCTCAGGGTGTAATCCTAGACTATGCCACTTTTCCATTGTATGCATAACAACCCTCTTCGTCACATCCTTGGTGTACTCCTAACACTGTCCTTCCTGAAAAAAATCCCACCTTACATGAAACATAAATATAATATTTTGTAATTTTAGGAGAACATAATGAGCTTTAATCCAAAATATGCCTTGGCGGATATTGATTATAATTAATGAACATCTACGTAGTAACAGATTATTTTCAGTGATATAAAAAATAATGGTTTCAGGACTACAATTCTGATGAGTAAATTATTATTTTATTATTTATTTGATGTCTATGAGAATATATTAAGGTCGTATTATAATTTTATTAAGAAATTTTAATGTTTTCATAATTAATTAAGTGAAAATGACTAGATCGTAAAATGTGGAAAGCTGAGTTCTATTAGTTAAAATGGTCAAATGGCTATGAATGTAATGGCTCAATTTCAGTGATATCAGAACAGTGGTTTCGTGACCATGAATCTGAGCTAAAAATAAAATTTATTTTAATATTATTATATGATTTATAATATGATAGGAAAGTCGAATGAAAATACTGATAGGAAAATTTTATCGATTTAGTGATTAATTAGAAAAAGGATCAAATTGCATAAAATGTGAAAGTTGAATTCTAGAAGCTAGAGGGATTAAATGGCTATGGAATTCAAAACTTAAGGTCCTTATATGGTAATTAGACCATCAATCAAAAGATAGAAAATATCTTGAGTGATTCATCCATGGAAAATTTAGAAAGGGGCAAGGACTAAATTGGAAACAAAAATTATTAAAAGATGATAATAGAAAATATCATCTTATTTTCATCATCTTCATCTCCAAATTCTATGAAAACCCTAGGAAGAGGGAGAAAATTAATCAAGCTTAATTAGGTAAGTTTCCATGTCTCGTTTTTAGTAATTTTTATATTTTTGAGATCGAGATAGTTTTGGGGATCAATTTGAAAAGTTATCAAAGTATAAAGTTTGTGCCATGGATGAAGATGCTAAAAATTGGAAATTTATGGTAGAAAATGAAAGGTTATTGATAGATAAACAACTTTTACAAAGTGATTTTGCATAAAATTGGGATTTAGAGACTTAATTGTAAACTTGTGAAATTCAAGGAAAAATTCTGATTTTTATGAAACATAAGTGCTGTAAATATTACATGAAATTTTTGGCTAGGCTTGGAAAGAGGATTAATGAATCTCATTTTTCGAGCCTAGGGACGAAATTGGAATTAATAAAAAGTTTAGAGGCAAAATAATAATTTTTTTAAGGAGTAAATTGAACTCAATTGAATATGAATTGAGTGAAATTTATGATTAAATTCATTTATATAGATTCGGACAACTCAAATATGAGGTTAGATCGAAGAAAGGAAAAAGTCACGGATTAGTAGACTTTATAAATGAACAAGTATCGAGGTAAGTTCGTGTAACTTAGCATTGAATCTTGAAATGTTTGAAATGCATGTTACATGATAAGAACGTTAATTGTATGTCCAATGTATACAAAATGATAAAATTTTTTATATTACTTGAGAAAAAGGAGAAAGTCCCGGTTGAATAAAAGGAAATTCGATGGATCAAGAAAAAGGGATACTACATGTGTTGTAGAAGGGATTTAGCCCGGACAGGAAATCCTGATATAAGCCCTCCCAATTTATATGTTATAAATTGGATTTAGCCCAGACGGGTAATCCAGATTAAGCTCTATAGAGTATTTGTCACTAAAAGAATTTAGCTTGGACTAGTAATCCTGGCAAAACTCTTTGAGCATATGTTACAAAGGATTTAGCTTGGACTGGTAATCCTGCTGTATGAGATGAGGCTTGGGAGTGTGCTTTCTGATAAATATGAATATGAATTGACGGATTATGAATTTGTACACTTCAAGTGTACTACAGGGTGTCCATCAAAATTCCAGTAAATTCAACGGGTAAATACTTAGAAATGGATAGTGAATCTTGGAATAATTTATTCTTGAAAAGGTACATGTGATATGGGAATTAAGTATGTGGATATCATGATAAGATGAGCTCATCTATGTATTGGTATTATATGAAATTGTTTGACTAACTCAAAGTGTTGAAGTGGTGTATGATAGGACAATAATCCATTTGCTTGGATGCATGTATATTTGATTTAATTTAATGGAAACATATGGTAAGTTAGATTCCTTGTTACATGAATTTACTAAGAACTAAGTGCTTATTCTGTTTTATTTTCCCTATTTTATAGTGCTCGGAAGCTGGTAGAGGTTGGAGACAGTCGGAACAACATCACACTATCTTCTCACTCATTTTCGTATAAATATAGACCTTATTTGATATAATAGCATGTATAGGCTAGTAAGGTTAATGTATATATTGAAATAGATGAATGTAACCTAGCCATTGGAATGGCTAGTGATGACTTAAATTTTTAGTATGTTTATAAAACAAATTATAGTTTACATGTATACTTGATATGGATTAAATTGACGAGATTAAACATGTAAGTTTGAAGAGGTAAGATTTGTATTAAGTGTGTATGTGAAAATATGACATATTGCATGATAAAATTGGTTGGAAATCATGCTTGAATTGGTTGGTTGGTATTGGCGAGGTTTTGTGCAGGTTGTGGATGAAAATGGGTGAAAAATAGGGCTTGGAAAATAGCCTTATTTTGTCTACACGGGTAGACACGCGGGCTTGGTCTAGGCTGTGTGTGACACACAGTCTCGAACACGGGCATGTAGCCTGGTCATGTGTCCCCTGCATCTTGAAATTTGAGAAACAGATGCTCCGTATTGAGTACACGGGTAAAAATACGGGCATGTGTCTCAACCGTGTAAGGTACATGGCCTAGAAATCGGGCATGTCTCATGGCCGTGTGAATCATGCACCTATTTTTTGAAAATTCGAATTAACCATACGACCTAGCACACAGGTGTGTGACTTGGCAGTGTGACATCAATTTGTTCATGAGTTGTAAGTCAAAGAGTTACACGGGTTAGGGACACGTGGAAAAATTTTGAAATTTTTGCGAAAAAATTCCTAAGATCCCGTTTTAGCCCCTAATTGATTCTAATGCATGTTTTGGTCCTCGAGGGTCCATTTAAGGGACATTAAGACAAATTTTAGGAAATGAATAGTAGTTGTCTCAAGTTAACTCTAAATGTTCTGTAAAACTCCGTAATGCCTGGAAACCCTATTCTGGCGACGGATACGGGTTAGGGGTGTTACAATGAAACCTTAAACTAAAAGACTTGAATGGTAAATAGACCATGTAATAGGTTAGTAGATGTGCATGGCATGGTTTTATTAAAAATTTGTTAGTTTTTAAAGGTTAATATGGTAAATAGGTAAATAAACTTAAAAACTAAAAGAAATAAAACAATGTATCCTCTTTTATTTTTCACCTAAAACTGATTTTGAAGAGAAAGAAACTCCATGGATGAGTGCTTGGTTCGGTCAAGCTTAGTTTAGTTGCATGGTGAGTTTTCAATCCCTATTTTTTATGATTTTTATATTTTTGAGATCATTTTAGCTTAATCTAGCTAGCCCGGGGGTTAATTTGTAAAATTGTTAAAGGTTGTGGGACTTTCCTTGAATGTTTTTAAATGATTTTTTTATGCTAAATGATAGATTATGAATCTTTGTTGAAAAATAAACAAGTTTTGTTAAGTGATTTTTGATGAATTTTGGTACTAAGGATTAAATTGTTAAAGGTGTAAATTCTAGGGTTTTATTGTGAAATGATGATAAATATGGGTTGTATCAAGGTCTCTTACATCTATGATTAACATGGATTTAGATTATAATGGTTAGATTTTACATATAAGCTTAAGGACTAAATTATGAAAAGTTAAAATGTTAAGGGCAAATTGGTAATTTTGCATAAGTATGAAATGTGGATGAAATTGAATACTAGAAGTATTTAATTCATTGAAATTATCTATTTAGATCAAGATAAACCACGTTCGAACTTAGATCGAGGAAAAGCTAAAGCTTTGGACTAATTCGTTTAATCAACTACGCCCTAATTATTGAGGTAAGTTCGTATGAACGATAATTGTACTAATGTTATTTAAATTGAATGTTTACTATGCTATGTTTAATGTAAAAGGATTGATATATAAATGTGACAATACGATGATGAATTGATGGATATTAAGTCCTGATTAAACCTTAGGAATTCTTAGGATACAAATGACATGTAATTAGGGATTTCATGTTTTGGGTGCTGGTCTTGAATCACTTACCGATGGCTGAGGTCATGCATTTGTTGCAGATACTCCACAGCTCATGTGAACAGCATCGTGTAGCTACATTTTGACCCATAACTCGTGTGAGCAGGCCCATTTTACAGCTCTGTGAGTAATGATGTAAAGAAAAGGTTACGGTATTATGTAAAGCCACACTCAGTGTAAGCTTCCCGAGTATCTGATGTAATTCTAAGTGGTTCAACGGGCAAGAAAAATAAAAAGGAATTGTAAGTATGTAAATGCAATGAATTATGACATTATGGTAACATTAATGGTGCAAAATGCTATGTTTATACATGATAAACTACATTACTTATGGTTGATCTCATATAAATGTGAACAAGTTTACTAACTTGTGAATTTAATGATGTTATATAGGCTTGTGCCAAGCATATGGTTATGTTGGTTGAATTTATACTTATGTTTATATTTTGCAAATGAAATGGTAAGTTGTGTTTTGGTTTATACAAGCTTACTAAGCATTCATTGCTTACGTAGTTGTTTCCCCTTTTTTTATAGATTATCAGAAACTCGATTTGGTTGAAAGCTCATCAGAGACTTATCACACTATCCAACAAACAATTCAGTATTTTTTGAACATTTTGGCCAAGGTTTATAATGGTATCTATAGGATGTTGTGTTATGGTGCTTTGTCTTGAGAATTATGTTTAGTTGGTGCACTTTAATATTTACCAAATATTGTCCTTTTTGGTCACTTGTTAAGGCTTGTAAATAAGGGTTTTATGGTATGTATAAATGGCTTTGTAATGGTCAATATATGACATGTTTTGGTAAGTAGTTGAACTAGGTTATAATGTTTGAAATATGGTAAAATTTACTTGTTTTGGCATGACATGTTTTAGTATACTGTAGTGCCTTTGAATGGATATTGGTTAGTTGAAATAGGGTCTTGAAATGGCATTTTGATGTGTGTTTAGGTGATATATAGGCCCATTTAAAGTGTGCATGAATGGATTGAAAATTTATGCATGGAATAGTTTGAGATGGTTTGATTCTAAGTGAATTTTGGGTTCACACTGCTTGTGACACGTGCGTGTAACTCAGCCATGTAAGGCACATGACCATGTATCATCTAAAAGTTCTTTAGTATGCAAGTCTGTAAGTTACACGGCCAGACACAAGGGTGTGTGGGGCAACTCAGAGAGTTACACAACTGTTGACCCTACTCAGAGAGTTACACGAGTGAAGACACGGGCTAGGACACAACCGTATGTCCCTTGTTTGAAAGTTACATGGCCTAAGAGGTTCCACACAGTCGTGTGACCCCTGTTTTCAATTTTTGTATGTTTTTCCTAAACTTCCTATTTTGTTTCAAATTAGTCCTAAATTGCTACTAAGTTATTTTTAGGTCCTCGAGAGCTTGATTTAAGGAAAATATGCATATGTATGAATGGATTATGATATATTTAAATTTATTGAATGATATGATGCTTAAAGGTTTCTAGCTAATCGGTAATACTCTGTAACCTTAATCCAATGACGGATACAGTTTAGGGGTGTTACAATGTTGTATGGTGATGTCTATTGCTAATTTGAAAAGCATGTTATGGTATTATGGCATATATGATTATTTGTGACTATTAAAATATGATGTTTTGATACATCGTGATAAAATGTGATTTGCATGTCAAAACATGCTTATGTGATACTAAAGTGTTAAATGATTTGATGAGCATGAATTACATGCCTAAAGTGTTATTCTGTAACAAGTGAAAAATATGTTTAATGTTGTCATATCACATGTATAGGGTGGGACATGTGTAACGATGAAGTACTGGTAGATTTGTCTGCATTACTAATCAGTTTATTTGCATCACTGGTGCCTTAACCATATTATTGGCAGTTTATCTGCAATACTGGTAGCTTGTTACACTACTGGTAGTTTATTTGTATTACTAGTGGCTCAACCACATTATTAGTGGCTTGTCCATAATTTGAAGTGTTTGGATGAACAAGTTCTAGGAACTCGATTTTGGAGTGTAGCGATTATGGGTAGGATGTTTTAAAATAAATTTGCATAACTGTTTATAAAAATCGCATTGCCATGATCATGTGCATAAATTAAATTGATTATCTTGTATGATGATTGTATGCTTATTGTTACGTATTTGTTAAAAGACTCACACTGGGCTTTAAAAGCCCACTCCTTTAGTTTCATAACATTTCAGGTAATACTCGAACTTAAGTCTTAGATTCGGTATTCAGTGGAGCTTCTTGGATGGTTTTTAATAATGAGTTAATAAACTATTAGGATGTTATTTTTGGACTTTGGACATTGAACACTTTTATTTGGGTATTTCTTTATTTTACAACTTTAAAACTGTCATGCATGCAAACTAATGGGATTTCAAATATTTTAAATTATTGAGTTTATTTAAATTATCTATGCTTTTTATTTGGTTTTAAACAAAATTATAACTCGTGATTTTCTAAGTATTTTTGAAAGTCCACTACGAAAGATTTTTACCCAAAGCCATTTTAAGAAATAACTAAATTGCAAATTCCTTGTTTTTAAATAACTTAAAATGTTATTATGATTAAATATAATTTTTTTTCCCCAAATAATCATGTTTTATTAAGCATTTTTTTCATAAATTAAATCCTAAGGTTTTCATAATAACAACCAGAACCTAGTTGTCTTTAACAAGTAAATGATTTTCAAACGTTGTCAATGTAACTTCCGAGATTCGGTTATAGCATCTAAGCTGGGTTGGGGTGTTACATGCACTTACACGCACATTCATGTATCGTGATATGTCAATCCAGTCTTCATCTTTCTAAAGGCTACACCATGAGTGTTTTCAAATCATATTAAGATGCCATGGGTTTCTACCTCATGGTCTTACACTTGTTTTCATATCGTGATCTGTTAGTTTGGTTAGCATTATAACTGACCTACCAGAGGCATCATAGAGAAACTTTTTCTCGACATTCACTTACCCAAATGATCACCTTTTTATGGTTCATACATCTCATATATCATACCTTACCTGCATGCTTACCAAACATAATTCTATTTAACAAAACCTCATACATATAATCTTAGCACATCTCATATCTTTACACTACCTATACTCTTACCCATTTCTAAAGACATCATCATCATCCTATTTATTTATACATAAATGCTTTTTGCTTGAACAATATATATAAGCGAGTCAGAACAAAGACTCGCATGTTACTCACCTACAGTAATTCTAAGCTCCAGACTCAAACATCCTTCCCGACAGTAGCAACAACTGCTTAGAGAACATAAACTCACTATTACAATTTTTATATATACAGTCTTGCTTATCATTTCAATCGCTGACAACCTCATGCAAAACCTTCTCTTACAACTTACTGTTCAAATACCACATATAGACTTACGCAATCAGAACTTAACATGTAAAGCTATAATACTTACCCGGAGATGAAATAACCACTCATTATCAAAGAACCATAGCTTCCAACTTAACGAGGAAGTGATGAAATTAGACTTAAGAAAAAGAATCTGAGAGTACAACTTAAGGAAGAAGAAGAAGAAGAACTTCTATCAGAACCCTTTTCACACATATAAATATGACTCATCTTACTTAGTGGAACTTAACAAGTGTCACACATTTTCAGAACTTGTCCTTCTTAATGGCCTACAAATTCTAAAAGAATCATCAATGAGTACCCCACATTTTCAAATATCAGACTAGTCTATCCAGTTGGTTCCTAATCAAGTTACCTTACAATCTAACTAATACAGTACTTCTGATGAATAAGGTGTGCTATACCTTTGGTGTTAACTCATATCATAAGTACCCATTTTTCTTTTGCTTAACAAAATCTTTTCTCTTAAACAGCGGAATATCCTGAAATAGAATCTTCACTTACTTATATGATAGTTATCATATGCCCACACGTATATGCCAAAATAAGTAATTGGGCTGATCACACTTCATCAGACAAATTATTTTACTACTATATGTCTGAATATTAAACCCGCCAAACCTGGGGTGTTATAGACGAGCTACACTTAGTCCTCGAGGAGAAACTTTTTCTAGATCATGAGTTGGTGAACAAGCATCAAAAAGTGGAATGTCACTAAGCATTGAAAAGGTTTTCTTGAATAACTCAAGAAGAGCTTCCGCCTCCTGCCTAATTCTATGATAATGGGCAGGAATATTAGTGCTTGATGATAAGCTAAACAAGCTACAAGATTAGCTTGGGTAGGATTGTTGATGATGATCTTCTTTAAGGCCGTCATAACTTTTAACTTTGACTTCTAAAGAGAAGAGATGAAAGGTAGACCACCTGGTGTTCTGGAAATTTGTACACACAAATTTTAATTTGGAAGTTGACTTGAAATTTAAAGTTAAATTTATTGATAACTTTGAAAGAAAAGTTACAATCTCTAGAAATTTCGTGAATACAAAGGAAACTTCTTTGATTCTTCTCTCTATCGATCCAAGGGCCGTCTGAATTGATGTTGGTTGGATGTGGATTGCTTCAACTGCCGTGTTGATTTGCTCTTGAAACAGGTTTGGACATCCTTTTTTAGTTTATTTGGATCAAAAGCTGGCTTTCTTCGTAAATGGCTTTTAACTTCTTCTCCACTATTGAACAGGATCAAAAGGCAACTTTTCTTCAAAATTGATTCAGTGTTCTTCAAATTTTCTTCAAGTTCTTTAGAGATTTCTATAGAGATTTTCTGGGCTTTTTAAACTTGTGTATGTGTAGAATGGCTTCGAGTGACCCCTTTTTATAGTGACAATTACTTGAATAAAAGAGGATTCTTGTGGAATTTAACTTCTCCATTTGATTGTTGTACAAAAATTTAAACTCTGTTATTTATTATTTATCTTTTATTAATTTAATTAATTTAGAGATAAAATAATCATTTAATATTATTATTTAATTATTTAATTTTTAATTAGTGAAAACATAAATTTTTAATATTTATCTCTTAATTAAATTAAACTAATTATAGAAAAATAATTGTGACATAGATATAGTACTATCATTTTCACCATTATAATTTTGGTTTTACCCATGATAATTTCGACTAGACATGAAGTTTTTTAATTGGCTGAATGTTTTTTTCACTTACAACGTGTATCATATTCGTTGAACAAATTTTTAGTTAGGAACTTTGATTTATTTATTTATTTATTCTTATTGAATGTTTGTTTGTTTTTTAATAATAAAACATTCATCTTTTCACTAGCTTCAATAAAATGCTTACTAGTTGCCATTATTATTTTTATTTTGAAAGATAAGCAAAGACATTATTAAAGCAAATACCAACGTTAAAATTATGAAAAGAATTGGCCAACAGGTTCACTCAATAAATTAGTTCCTAAGCTCTTCAATATTAGTAGTTTTAGTAACATGAGTGTTCGAAATAACAACTTCTGCAATGCAATTCAGAACTACGTCACAATCGTAGTAGTTAGCATACAACAAAGATACCTTAACAAGTTTATGAACTGCCTTATTAACTTTCTTACGGGTCAACTGAATATGAGATTTTAACTCAATAGAATCTTAAATAATCAAATCAAACTCAGAAAGATCCATAGTCGAAACCTTCAAAGCACTAATAATTCTTGAGCAATCCGACTCCATAATAATGACATCCAATTTCATTGGCTTCATTCAAGATAAAGCCTCTTGTATGGATAATGCTTCAACAATATGAGGTGCCTTGCATCCTACCCAAAATCTCAAGCAGCATCGAACAAAAGAACCATTCAATCACATAAAACTACTGCCCAGCTCGTCAACCCTTTATATTTGTAACAGCTGCATTCACATTACATTTCAACTTGCCCCTACATAGATTATAACAGAGGTTTGGATTTTTTACCACACTCATATTTTGGAGGGGAATCATTCAAAGTAAGTTTATAGCTCTTTTTGCATGGCTCATACAGGAAATATAACTCCAATGTAATTCTCTTTTGCATATCTTTTGTCATGTATAAACTATTCGTAGTTCTCTCAACATGTGGAGTGTGGAAAAGAAAAACACAGAAATGAATCAAATACTACATTCAGTGACTTCGAAGAAGTTTTAGAAATATGTGATTGATGAAAAAAAGAATACATACTTCCTTTTTTTTATCTTATCTTTTATTCTTTTTACTTTAGTTATTATTTATTTAACACATATATTTATTATATTAAATTACTATTTTTTAAATAAAGTTAGGCTTATTTTAAGTTTTGAGTTATTCCAAGTTGAATCAATTAATTCTAAATGAGTACGAGTCTGATACCTCCTGATTTGAATTAAATAATTTCAAGTTGAGTTACTTTTGAATTGTAGTTAGACAAATTCAAATGTTCTAACTTATTTAACTTTCATGATCAAATTTGACTTATATTTGAGTAGTGCTTTGATTTCATTGAATTTTCAAGTTCAAATATGGTTTATTTCCAAGCTTATCAAATGAAATCTAACACTATATTTTGTCGTGATAAAGTGTTTGAGTTTAACGATTTTTTATTGTTAGAGTTGTGATCCAAATTATTATTAAAATAAAATACAAGTGGCAAGATAGGGGGTATGGTATCAACTTTACTACATTACTTCTATTAGATATTGATTAGAATAAGGTTTTCTAAACTTATAAATAGACGCAGTCTATATTCCTTATAATTATTCGAATTTGACAGAGTGAATTTTCTTCTCATATGCCCGTCCCAAAATGGTTTCCACGTAAAATGTATGTGTTCTTTTTTCTCTCTTTTCTTGCCATTATCGACATTCTATTATTTTTTTTTTACACTTACAATTTATTTTTTAGATTTTTTTTATTTAAATTAGTCTCTAAACTTAGATTTTATCAAATAGTGTTTTTGTCACATTGTTAAGAGTAATAATGTAATCCTTTGAGATTATATCACATCATCACTTAATATTTAAATATATAATCTTAAATTTTCAGAAAAATATAAAAAAAAAATCATAAAAATCTGATAAAAGATTTGATAAGGAAAAACTGTAAAAATCCACAGCTGGCTTACTAATGGGGGAGCTATATATATTTGGTCCAAGAGATAAATGTTAGAGCTTGATTTATTGATGAAAAGGTGGAATTAAATTTACTTTTCTTCGAAGTTCTAGTCGAATCATCAACTATACATGTAAGCATGTTTAGAAAATAGGTTGATAGAAGAGGATACATATGCATGGATGGATGGTTTGTTTATTTGGTCAATTGTTTATCTCTAAAACATCTTTAAGAGGGCATGTTTTCTACTAACTTCGTGTATCGTCAATCATGCATGAGTCTTAAAGAAGGCTTCGAAGTTTTACGATAGTTGCATTGACAATTTTCTCCATCGGTCATGTTTCTCTGGGGCTGGGGAATAAATACCAGTAACCATAGATATACTTCATTTTTCTACATTGTATAGCTTGAAATCAACATTCTGTGTTGTCTGATCTCTCCTTGAAATCAATTTAAACGGTTCTGCCTTTCAGTGATTTGTTTATTTGGTGTAAAGGAGGATATATAAATGATTTCTACCATTTTTTGACTTGTGAAAGCTTGATACACTTTTTTTTTTATAAACCCATCTTTTCATAACTTTTTTATAGTTTTTTAAGGAACTGATAAACAAAATCTTAATTTGTTAATGTAATCCTATTATCGGCAAAAAATATAAAAAAGAGAGAAACTGGCGCCTATTGGATCCTCCAATTGGCTCCTATTTTCCGGTGTAGTGTCCAAAATTTTGTTGACTTTTTTCCTCTTAAAAAAATGATTGTCGATCATACACTTTGATGCAAGGTTGAGGTAAGAAAATCCTAAACAGCCAATTTAGGCTTTTACTACCCTGTCTTTTGGACAAAAGGACTCTGATTCGGAACAGATTAGTGTGAAATCTGTAAAGTGGATCAAATTTTGCTGGCAACATAGAGTACAAGTACCCTAAACATGATAGATTTTAAATGCAGTTGGATGATTGTTACAAGGATGAGCTAACAAAGCCCTAAACACCCAATTCACTCTTTTACTACCCTTGTCTTGTGTGACTTTGGCTTAAAACTCTCCGAAACTTTATTCACTCAATCACCGGTGGAGTAGCAAAATACGTCGTGCTCAAGTCTTAAGTTGACACCAGTCTCGGATTTAACCCCTTAACAT
Source organism: Gossypium stocksii (assembly GCA_020496765.1). Taxonomy (NCBI): domain Eukaryota; kingdom Viridiplantae; phylum Streptophyta; class Magnoliopsida; order Malvales; family Malvaceae; genus Gossypium; species Gossypium stocksii. The sequence continues at coordinate 16,692,163 of CM035631.1, read as the reverse complement.
CCCGTACCTCTTATTAAAAAACAAAAATATCTCCCAAGAAATTACAAATTACAGTTAGGCATAAAGATTACCCACCCAAGAAATTAAAAAAAAAAAAAAAAAACAAAAGGAGCAAAATTCTTAACTTTCAGTTTCGGTTTTGTGATCATTAAAAGAAAAAGAAAAAGCAAAACTCTTGACTTCCGGATTCTGCTTTCCATCATTGACTTGGACGGTGGATCATGGGCAAAAGAATGACTCCAAAAGCTTGCTTATATATTGCCAAGTGTTTACAGTTCACTATACCCCCAAAAAAGCTGGATAAACTTTAAGCATAGTGATTACCAATGAAGTAGTTCACCAAAAAAAAAATAGAAGAATTCTTGCCTTTTTCAGATACGGTTTTTCCATTGACTCCGACAGTTGCTTGTTGATTTCAGAACCGCACAGTAATTATTCAACCATATGGATGCAGATTTCAGGACACGAAGTTCACCGGTTAGGAGATCATGAGCCATTTGCCTCCGAAGAGTGAAAGTGTTACTCATTGAGGGGGAATTGACAGGAAGAGACTGCAAATACATGTCCAGAAGCTTGAAGTGAAAAGCTTTTGTAAATAGATAAGCATACATTGCTTGATGCAATTGTTTTAACACTCTGTACAAGAATGTCCTTACAAAGATACGAGTACCACATTTTATGTCAGTTTTCCAAAATGAATTTGTTCGTTTCCTTTCATCTGTACAAGTTAGATATTTAGTAATATTTTACTATCTTAAGTCAGACACAGGTCTGCTCAATTATTTTCTAGGTTTTTACATATATTCAGAGGATTATTCCCCTACATCCATGTCCATGTCCAACTATGTGTCTAACATAAATATTGAATATTGATACTTTTAAGAAAAATGAAGAGCCCATGTAACAGTTCTAACAACATACTGTTTTCAAAATTATATGAAGATCGCATTTTATGTCATTTTTTGAGGAAGAGCTTCTTTCTTCCTTTCCATCTTTATAAGTAAAACATGCAATAATATTTTATCATCTTGATATATTAGCCTTTTGTTCATAACCTATACTACTGGACTGAAGGTGAGTGCTACATATGATGAGCACGAGTCAAACACAAGAATATTTAATTCTTTTAAGTTTTCCATATATTTGGAAGATCATACCCCCATAATGATATCCTAATATGTGTTGGGCACAGATATCTTAAGCAATATAAAGAGTCAATGTAACATAGTTCATAAGAATATGCTATTTTCAAAAAGATATAATATTGCATTTTATGTCAGTTTTAGACGAGTTTCTTTCTTCCTTTTCATCCATACAAGTTATACATGACATAATCTTCTATCATCTTTTTGTATTCCCCTTTTGGTCATAACCTATGCTACTTGGATTCAAGCTGAGTGTCAAATACGGTGTCCAGCAAGGTATATTCAATCTTCTCTAAGTTCCCCCCACCCCTCATATATTTGAGGCATAAAAAGTGGCAAGTAGATTACCCTAATGGCTGTATCATATTTCTGCATTAACTGAGTGATGTGAGATGATAACATCTTATGTGCCTTGAACTCTCTCCGGCTATCCTTTAGTGGACGCCGAGCTAACCGGCCATCAATTTGTGCAGCTTCCATGGCCAAGTCACTAAGTTCTGATGATTAAGTTCAAAGTGAATATTAGGACTGCAAGGTCCAAAAGACTAAATCTATAAAACTAAATCACTTGAAGAATAGTCAAATCACACACATGGAAGGAAAGAATTATCTAAACAAAACCTTGGGAAGAGTTACAACATAAAAGACGAGCAAATGCACGTAGTGCCTGTGGAAGACCCTTCCCCTTTCCTCGAGGAGATCTAACTTCCCTGTGTAATAAACCGATCATTACAAACAGAAATCAGCAACATGATTCAGGAGTCATATGAACTTCCACAGAAATTTTAAGACAGTAACAATAGAGCATCCTATTCGAGAGCTAAATATACAGTTAGCAGAGAATGACATTTAGAAAATGGCTAAGTTACTTGGACTTGGCTATGAGTGTCGAATATGGGTATGCTTGATTGTTTTAAGTTTTTCCATACATTTGGACAATTCTAAGAGGATCGTATCCTCGTACCTATGTTCAAATATGTGTCAGACATATTTAAGAAAAATGAAGTGTAAGAGCAACATTCGAAATAAATAGCAGTCAGCATAACCTCTAACATCTGTCAACATTGTTAGTTTGCCATTAAAGATATAAGATTAAAGAATTAAGCATCAATACCAACTTGATTATGAAAGCATCTTCTGGACAATTAAAACCAACTGCATCTTTAATTTTTGGTGTAAGATGTTGCAGAAGTTCCAATTTCATTTCACGAAGATTATCATCATGTGGGATGCTCAACTGGATTTGTACCTGAGAGTCAGCATCATTCTTTTTAAGAAGATTAAACATTAAAATAACATTTAGTCACATTTATGTAAATTGTATATGCACATGTTTTTTACTTCGGACTAAGATGATGAATTACAAATGCCAAGAAAGATACTAAAATCTATAATATGAATATGAATAAAAGGGCTTACCAAGTATAGTGTCACTGAATCAAGAGATGCCAACTCACTTGAGGAAATGACACAACCCAAATTATATCATAGTAAAAATATAAAAATGTAATATGACAATTTAAATATTGTACATTAATTAACTCTTAATTTTCTACAATCACAGCCAATTGTACTTCACAACATTTCTATACTTGCATATCTTCTTTTCATCTATTTCTTCTCACATTTTTTCTTAAATTTACATTTTGTCATTTCAACCACAATGTAGTTGTGCTAATCACATATAAAGGAAACATATAATTGCAGAACAATCAACAACGTATAATTATATTACTTGGACTAGGATGTAAATGTCGAAAATGAGTATGTGTCTGGAACAAATATATTGAATCATTTTCATGCTTTTTCAAGTAGTTGGAGAGCTATATCCCTATATCCATACCTAGATATGAGTCAAAAGTGCCGGACATAGGTACTTCAAGAAATGAAGAGTGAGAGTAACAAAGGCATATAAGTCAAGCTTGTACAGTTATAACAAAGAAGATAAGTACTTCAAATCAACTTTCAAAACTAACCTGGTCATGAATATTATGTGGAAGTGTGAAACCAAAGTCTAGCAGTAGCATGGCATTTGGAAATTTTCCATAATTTATCAGTACCTAAACAAGCAATTAAGTGAACTTCAGGTTCTGCAGCACTACCATACCACAAGCTTAAAGAAAAACAATAGAATAATGCTAACAAATTTCCAGTAAATGCAGAGGGAAACCATTGATTGGGTTGATGTTCAAACCAAACATCAAAAGACTAAGTTTTAAGGCTTAATTATCAAAAGTAAATGAAATGTCCCGTGTTCAAACTTAATGGGTGTCTTTCAAGTCTGAATCTGATGTTAAAACTACTACATTTTCTTTAAGAAAGTGTAAGAATTCAAATGACATTTTTAGCTTACAATCTGCATTCATATAATGCCATAGTCTCTAGATGCTATGTTCTTAGACTCGGGTGAGAGTGCCGCATACATGTATGTGTCATGCTTAACTTTTTTAAAAGTTTTTTGTTCTTGGAGGACCATATTTACATGTCCATGTGCAAATGAGTTGGAAACGAGTGCTGGTCACGGATGATTCAAGAAAAATGAAGAGTTGGAGCAACATAGCCTAGATGCTTGCTTGTATACTGGCTAAATCACAATGATTGTATCCTGTATGAATATAACACCAAAACCACACTCACAAGTAAAGTTATTGTCGACCAAATTAAATATTTGACTGCCAATCCTTGATTATTGACAGATTGTACAGATTTGGATTTTAGGGTCTATTTTAGGGATTTATTAATTATTAGTTTCAGTTAGGCTCCTCCAGCGCATATAAATTCATTGTAATTGTTCCTCACACAACATAAGAGAGAATCAGTTTTACCTCTAAATTTTTTCCTAATTTTGAAATTCTCTTTCAAATACTCTGATTTCTACATGGTACCACATCTATAATTCCAGATTTAGAGGTCTAATAGTGAATATTCCATGTTCTCTTAGCCTTAGAAATAAAAATTAGGTACTTATCCCCTTAGCCCCATTTGTTATTCTCATTGCCATCCATAGGAGAGCCACAGTCCCATTTCCAATCAAACGCAAAAATCACACAGCCTCTGTCTCTGTGCAACAGCCTCATGCGCCGCTAGAAGCCTTCCCTTTTGTTAATGTGCCTGCACATGAAGTATACCTCCCTAGAAGTCGCTTCTTCGATCATCATCATCGATTTCCTTGGGTTATTTCCAGCTTCCCTTGCTGTTATTGGGTCCATTGATGCTGGTTTGAGTTTTTTTATTGGAGCCATATTTGAGTTCTGTGAGTTTTTGTTTGAAGACAATTTTTTTGAGGGGTTGATTTTTTTTTTCTCTTTTCTCCCAATTATTATTTAGAGGAGAAATAAGGAAATGATATTTGCTAGCTATGATCGTGTCTGTTATTCACCAAAGCTAGAGGAAGGTAGGGGTATATTAGTGATGATTTAAGAAAGCCCACAGTGAATAACCCACTTATAATTAGTGGAACTCAAAAAATTCTCGTGATGCCATGGCTAGTGGTGAGTGTACGATAGAATTGAACAAAATCAAGTGAAAAAATTGTTAATCGAGTTGACAAGTCCTATTTTATCATCCTAACTCGATTTCAATTTTTTTCGAATGAAGTGAAATGAAATTTGAGTTAAGTCGAATCAAGTAAAATTGTTCAAGTTAAATTAAAAAATCAAACATGTTAAATTAAAATTTTATTACAATATAACTAATTCGGTGTTAAAGCACAAAAATTTGAAACCATATACATTTGAAAACTTTTTCAAAGCAAAATAATAATAAAAATTGATGAAATTAGAGATAAATACTCTAATATATTGAGGAAAAACCCACTCAAAATTATGTATTTCTTAGAAATATGTACATATATATATACATGAAGCATTGAATCGTATAAGTAAAGAAAATCTCTAATTACAACCTCCAAAAATCAGCTATAATCCCTAAAGACTAGTTATTCAATGTTGTCAAATAAATCAAAGATTCTCAACACTACCCCTCAAGTTGGTGCATAGATGTCTCGCATGTCCAACTTGCAAAGAAGATTATGGTAGGTATTATAGCTGAGTCCTTTAGTAAAAACATCAGCCAACTATTTTCCAGATTCTAGATAAGATAGACTTAAAACACCACTGGCTACTTTTTCCTTGATAAAATGGCGATCTATTTCGATGTACTTGGTCCTATCGTGCTGCACTGGATTTTGAGTTATGTTGATGGCCACTTTGTTGTCATAGTACAATGTTGATTCATTTTCGTTCAACGACTTTAGCTCTTCTAGTACCTTTTACAGCCATAAAACCTCACAAACACCATCATGGCCCTATATTCAACCTCTGCACTTGATCGAGTCACAACACTTTATTTTTTACTCCTCCAAGTGACTAAGTTTCCTCCCACAAGAGTAAAATAACTCGTTGTAGGCTTTTTGTAATCAAGAGTAAGGGTGAGCAAAATTCGATTCAACTCAGCAAAATAAAAAAAAAAAATTCGAATTTCAAATTATTCAAATCGAGTTAATCGAATTAATCGAGTCAACTCAAATTTTTTTTTGAATTTTGAGTTCGAATTGAATTTTCAAATTCAAATAAATCTAATATCAAACTACCCTCAACCCCCTTCTACCCCACCAACTCTTCAATTTTTTTATTTTACTTTTGCTCCCCTTTTACTCCAAAGATCTAATCCCCCCACAATTTTTTATCCCCCTTACCTCTAAAAATTTTTACTTTCCCTCCCCTTTAACTCCCAAAAATCTTTTATTTCTCCCCTTTTAACCCCAAAAATCAAAATCCTCTCAATCTTATTTATCAGTTGCTTTTATTTGTTCACTTTAATTTTTCTTTATATGATCATGTTTAAAAACTTCAAAAAAACATTTTTAAAAAAATTACACAAAAATAAAAAACACCAAAATTATTTTTTAATTTAACTCGAACAAATATATTTGATTCGAAATCCATTTCACTCGACTTGATTCGAGAAAATTTCAAATCGAGTTAAAATGATAAAATAGGATTCGTCAACTCAATTAACTCGAAATTTTTTCATTCGATTCGATCGAACGCTCTCCCATAATCAAAAGAGTCAACCCAATCTGCATCTGTAAATACTTATATCTTGAGATGACTATTTTTGGAGAAGAGAATGCCATTGCCTGGTATAGACTTCAAATAGCACAAAATTCACAATACTGTCTGCATATGGACTTCGCGAGAATCCTGCATAAACTAACTTACCAAACTAACTGCATAAGCTATATCAGGTCGAGTATGAGCAAAATAAATCAATTGTCCAATGATTCTTTAATATCTCATTTTATCCACCATTTCATCAATCCTTGCATGTAACTTATGATTACTCTCAATATGTGATTCTGCTAGTTTGCAGCCCAACATGTCAGTCTTTGTCAGAAGATCTAGGACATACTTTCTTTGGGAAATAAAGATTCCCTCTTTCATTCTAGCCACTTTTATTTCGAGGAATTATTGTAACTTCCCCAAGTCTTTGATTTCGAATTTCTGAACCAATTATTTCTTAAGTCGGGCCATTTCTTCCCTCTCATCTCCTTTCATAATTATGTCATCAACATAAACTATAAGAAGAGTAACCTTACCCTTGTGATGTTTTATATAGAGGGTATGATCAGCATCACTTTGTCGATAGCAAAACAACACCATGGTTTTACTAAATCTGTCAAATCATGCTTTGGGAGATTGTTTTATTTCATATAGGGTCTTTTTTCAGTCTACAAACCTTCCCTTGAATATCTTTATCCTTGAATTTTGAAGAAACTTTCATATACAGTTCTTCCAAGTCTCCCTATAAGAAAGCATTTTTTACATCAAACTGTTTTCAGTCTCAATTGAGATTTGTTGCACATGATAAAAGAATCCTAATCGTGTTTAATTTATCAACCGGAGCAAATGTTTCTCAATAACCCACTCTATATGTCTGAGTGAATCATTGCGCTACTAATCTAGCTTTAGGTCTTTCAATTAAACCATCAACCTTATACTTTATCGTAAACATTCATTTACAGCCAACCATTTTTTGCCCCTCAGAAGGATTAATCAATTCACACGTCTCATTTTTTGTTAAAGCCCGCATTTCTTCAATCATAGCCTTCTTCTACCTTAGATTAGTGATAGTTTCTCTCCAATCTTGTGGAACAGAACTAGAGAACAAGGACAAAGCAAAAACTCTATAGGATGGGGATAAATAATCTTAAAAGACAAAGTTAGAAATAGGATGTAAAGTGGAAGTTCTAACATTTTTTCGTTGGTCTATTAGTAATTCTAAATCAGTAGCAAATTTAGGTAAAGAAGACTCACCTGACAGTAAAGAGTCAAGACACAAAATAGATTGTATGATGGCATCTTCCTTCTTGCCTTTTCTAGTGTATGTCCTTAAATCAAGCCTATCAAACAACCGTCCACTAGCCTTCTCTTGCACCGAAGTCTGATGGAACTAAATTTTCCCTCAAAAGAGTAACAGAGTAAGGTGCCATATCTTCATTTTCAATAACTTCCCCCTGAAAAGATGGTTGTGATGAAGAAAAGTAAAGTTCATCCTTACGAAATGTTACATCTATACTTACATAATACTTTCTAGATGGTAGATGGAAACACTTGTAACTCTTTTGCGTGGGAGAGTATCCAATGAAAACAAATTTAACTGCTCAAGGATCTAGTTTGCTCCTATGTCAAAAATGGACGAAACAAGCACAACCAAAGACCTTCGGTGAAACCGAATAATTCGTCTTACCCTATAAGATTTCTATGGGACTTCTAAAATCAATGACTCGAAGAGAGATCTGATTAATAAGATAAGCAGCAACCAAAATCGCATCCCCCTAGTAAGGCTCTGGAAGGTTCATAATGAACATAAGTGATCTAGCAACCTCCAACAGATTCCAATTTTTCCTTTCAACAACACCATTCTAAGCACTTGTACCGAAACAATTGGTCTAATGCAGAATCTCATATGATTCTAAATAATCATTAAAGTTATATTTGGTTCCATTATGAGTTTGCAAAATCTTAATCTTAGCATCAAACTGAGTAGTAATCAATTTATGAAAAGAACGAAAACATAAGAAAACATTACTTTTGGACTTCAATAAAAAATCCATGTCATCCAAGTGCAACAGTCAATAAATGTAACAAACCAATGATTACCAGATAAAGAAGTAAGGCAAGTAGGACCCCAAACATCAACATAATAATCTCAAAAAGAATAATACTTTTATTATTACGTAAAAGATAATTGTTTTTTGTTGTTTCTTGTATGCTTAGCAAACTCACATGCATTACAAACTAAAAAATCCAACTTAGTTCTTGAAAATAAAGTAGGAAACATATTGGCAAAAAAAAAAAATTATGGATGTCCTAACTGCCTATGCCGCTGAATTATCTCCTGGTTGACATCTTTATTCTTTCCAAATAAGGCTTGAGACATACTGAACAATTGTTCCAGAAGATATAAGTCATCACACAATCTATCACTTTCAATCATCTTCGAGGTCCTGAAAGACACAATGATCGGGAAAGAATTCAAGTTTACAATTTAAGGCTTTAGTGATGGTACTAATAGATAAAATATCAATCGGGAATTTAGGGAGATGAAGGACAGAGGATAAAGTGATATTGGGAGTACAAACAGAACTTGATCCTGAGATGGAGGTAAGGGAGCCATCAACTATTCGCACACTATCTTTAAATGGACAAGTAGTATAGTTAAATAAGCTTTTGTTTAACCCTGTCATATGTCTATTCGCACCAGAATCAATAATCCAATATTCAAAAGTAGATGGAGCATTTCGCATGATTAAACTTAAAACCTGAGGTTAAGTCCAATTGAGACGAGACATCGGAGATGTTAAATCTCATCTGAGGTAAAACTCCTTGCAAAAATGGACTTGTCCTCTATTGTCACAGAGTCTGACAAATTTACCCCCTCGCTTTCCACTACAACCTTGAACGGGGCGACCATGTAACTTCCAGCACGAATCTTTAATGTGCCAAGGCTTACGACAGTAGTCACACATCAAGTAATCCTTGTCAGACTTACCACCGAATGAACCATCTTGGTTAGCAATGAGATCAACTTTCTCAATAGGTGGATTATAGAGCATAAAGACTCTCCTCCTACATAACAATATGCATCATGGAGAGAAGGGAACAAACATATGACAACAGATTAAAGATTCGTGCTGGAAGTTACATTAAAGATTATATTATCCCAAAAAATCAGATCAAAAATCTAATAACATGATGAAATTAGAGATGAATACTGTAATATATTGAGGAAAACTCACTCAAAACTAGGTATTTCTTAGAAATATGTACAAATATATATACGAAGCATTGAATCATATAAGGAAAGAATATCTCTCATTAAAATCTCTAAAAATCAGCTATAATCCCTAAAGATTAGCTATTCAATATAGTCAAATAAATAAATAATTCTCAACAAAAATAAGATACTTTAGTATGATAAACTTGAATCATTAATTAAGTTATTTAGGTCTTAAAAACATTATTTAAAAAAATTAAATTTTTAACTTTCTTTATATATTCTTTAGATTTTTTTTAAATTTTTATATTTTTCTAAAAAATATAAATTTGGAAATTTTTGTTAGTACAGAAATTAATTTGCTCATTTTCAAAATTGACAGGGACTGAAGGGGTATTTACACCAATCTATTATTCGAATTATTAGAATTGTAAAATTCCACTCAAATCCAAAATTCGAATTACTTACTCGAGTTAACTCAAATAACTCGATTAGATTAACTTAAAATTTAAATTTTTTTTATTTTTTCAAATCGAATAAGTTTTACTCACCTTAGAAAACACACATCAGTTCTATGGAATCACAAATTCTTAGACCATATTTATTGCTTGATACTGCAACAAAAATATTACAGGCGAACACTCTTACATACTCATGAGTTGGAATGATGCTTAAATCTATGAAATCAGGAACCTTGTTCATAGCACTAAATAAGGTGATATGATAGCTTCTCAGTATTTTTCTAAACCAAATGACTTGTCCTAGGAACTAGATTATTATCAAAACTTCCAAGTAGACTGTACTTGAGATGTTAAATTCCAAAATTTGGTTGATAAAGAATGGATCTATGACTTTCTAGCCAGGTTGAACAACAAAAATTGAAAAGGTAAGGTCAGGTTCTTGGAAAAACTCTTGTTCCTTCTCTCGAGGAGGCATAGTCTTATGTTCGAGAGGAAGAAAGAAAAAGAAATGCTATGCTCTACACAATAATAATTGAAAAGGTAGGGTTGAGTGTAAACAAATCTAAAAAGTATTCAATAGCCAGTAACCTGGATAAAGATCATTTGCATTGTGACTTTTGTGGGAACTTACAGCATGCCAAGAAAATTTGTAGAAAGTTACATGGCCAAGCCACTAGAGGGTAAGGGGGAAAACAAGTCAAGTCCACATAGGCTCAAGCAAATTTGTTTAAGAACATAAAATCATCCAAAGAGATAGCCACTACTAAGACTTTTTCTTATGATGAAATCCAATACCTCAAGCATCTCCTCCAATACAACATGCAACTTTGCGAAGTGAAGTAGTGCCTTCAATGCACGCATTGACACTAACTCATGGATCATTGATTCTGAAGCAAAAAGACACATGATAGGCTCCTCTGAAGGTCTCTTTAATTACTCCCATATCAAACAAATGATAGTGTCAGAATAGCCAATGATTCTTTTACCCCTGTATCTAGAATAAGTTCTATAAACTATGAACCCAATATTAAACTATCATTTGTACTTCATATTCCTTAGTTTCTAGTTAATCTTTTATCTGTAAGTGCCATAACAAATGGCCCTAAATTGTAGAATTGATTTTTTTTCTCAATCACTGTCTTTCAAAACCTTGAAACAAGAAAATTAACAGTGATAAATTGCATGATGGCTTACATATGTTGGAGGTGTAATGTTTCTATTCCATATCGAGCATGTTTTGGATAAAATAAGTATGTCAACCACAAAATAATACAATAGTTTCAATAGTTAGGGCATCCATCATTTTCTATACTAGAAAAATTATATCCTAGTTTATTCTCAAAGACTCAGTTTGATTCATTGTTTTGTGAGGCTTATGAGTATGTTAAACAATTCCTATGCTTTACGAAATAATAAAAGTATTGCTCCTTTTTTTACCATTCATTCTGATGTTCCAGATCCTACTCAAACTATCTTATTATCTGGTAAACGATGGTTGGTTATTTTTATTGATTATTGCACTAGAATGATATAGGTATATTTGATGAAATCAAAAATTGATGTATTTTCGTGCTTTCAATCTTTTCATAAAAATGGTTCTTACACAGTTTGTTGCTAAGAAAAAAATCTTGAAAACTAAAAATGGCACACAACACTTCTTTGATGATTATTTGGAGAATTATTGGATAATTCATCAAACTTGTTGTCCTAGTACAAGTGTACAAAATGGAATAACCAAAAGGAATAATAGATATTTACTAAAAGTTGCTAAAGCACAGATGTTCACTATGAATCTTCCAAAACTTAACTGAAGGGATGCAATCCTCATGGTTGCCTATCTCAACAATAGAATGGCTCTCAAAACTTTCACCTTCAAGACTTGTTCTAAAAGTCCTAAAATGGTTGCTCCAAAGGTGCTTGGGTATGTCTACTTTGTTCATAACTACTCTCGCAAAGGATCCTCCTCTTATAATGAGTCACTCCTCTGTTAGAAGAGAAATTGGTTAGTTGCAAATGGGATTTCATTATGAAACACAAGGCCAATGACTCAATTGAGAGGTTTAAAGCCAAATTGGTCGCTAAAGGGTTCACTAAGACTTATGGAATGAACTACCAGGAGACATGTCCCTGTTGCTAAGATGAACACCATTAAAATCTTGTTATCATGTGTGGCCAACAGTGATTGTGATCTATTGCAGTTTGATGTGAAAAATGCTTTTCTACATGAAGGCCTAGAAAAAGTGTGTATGGAGATCCCCCTAGACTCAATGATGATAAAACAAAAGGGAAAGTGTGCAAAATAAAGAAGGCCTTGTAAAAATTGAAGCAAATCACCTATAGCATGGTTTGACAGATTTAGTAGAGGCATGTTTTCTTTTGGCCGTCAACAAAATAATGCTAATCATACCCTCTTTATAAGACATTTGTACATCACAAATAGAGGTGTTCATGAGCTGGGTCGAGCCGGGTTCAGGTCGGGCCCAACCAAAAATCTAGGCCCATTTTTAGGCCCAAGCCCGGCCCGGCCCAAAATATGGGCCTGAAAATTTGTCCAAGCCCGACCCGACATGAAATTAGTAAGCCCAAGCCCGGCTCGGCCCGGCCCATATTAATTTTTTGTTTATTTTATTAAATAATAAATAATAAATCAAATACATTTAAAAATAAGAAAATATTGAAATTAAAAGTAAAAGGATTAAATTTTAAAAATCTAAATAATAAAGGGATTGGAGTTGTAATTAGACCTTTTAAAATAACACTAAAACTAAAATTATTAAGTCTTAATAAGTTAAAATTTTATGAATAAAAAAATTAATATAATATGGGCCAAAAAAATCGTACCCGAGGTCTGGCCCATTTTTTAAACAGGCCTCGTTTTTTGTCCAAGTCTATTTTTTGGGCCTATATTTTTACCCAAACCCTCCCATTTTTTGGGCGGGCCTTCGGGCCGGGTCAAGTAGCCCGGCCCATGTACAACTCTAATCACAAAGGTAACATCCCAGTTTTTATAATATATGGAGAAGACTAATTATGATTGAAAACGACAAAGAAGAAATTGCTCGACTAAAGTTCTTTGTCCAATAATTTGAAATCAAGGATCTCGGGAAGCTGCAATTAGAAAATGGAGTTGTCAGATCAAGAAAAGAAATCTTCACTTCTCAAAGGAAATAAGTATCAGATCCCTTGACTGAAACAAGCATGATGGCATGCAAACCAACAAAGTCACTAATTGAGAGCAATCATGCTATAAGCAGGGATTGGAGAATCGGAGGATAAAGAAAGATATCATAGGGTAATTGACAGAACTGTCTCATATATTACACTAAACATAGCATATGCAGTTAGTTTGGCGAGCTAGTTCATGCATGATGTTGTTTTTCATATTTTACGATATCTAAAGTCTGCTCCTAGAAAAGAGTTTCTCTTCTCCAAACAGGATTACCTTTGGATAGAAGCTTTTGCAAATGCGGATTGGACTGGATCTCCAAGTGATAAAAGATCTACCTTTGGATATTGCACACTTGTGGGAGAAAATGTGATTAGTTAGAGAAGCAAAAAATGGTGTTATTACCCTATCAAGTGTAGAACCAGAGTAAAACGCAATGGTTCTAGGTTTATGTGAGCTCCTAAGGTTACAAAAGGTAATGGAAGAAAGTTAGGAAAAGGAAAATTATGACAATATAATTGCCATCAGTATAGCCCAAAACTCGGTACAACATGATCAAACGATTGATCTACACTTCATCAAAGAAAAGTTGACTACTGGTGTCTTGAGCTTAACTCATGTAGCTTCTAACAAACATTAGCTGATGTGTTCACCAAAAGACTTGGCCACATAATCTATTGTAATTTGGTCTGCAAGATAGCTATGCACCATCTTGTGGGAGAATGTTGACCAGTTTAAATATTTGACAACCAATCCTTGATTATTAACAGTTTGTATAAATTTGATAATGTAGATTGATTTTAGGGATTTATTCATTACTAGTTTTCCTTACTTAGGCTCTTACCATGGATATAAATTTTGTATAATTGTTCCTCACACAACATAAGAGAGAATTAGTTTTATCCCTAAATTTCTTTCTAATTTCGGAATTCTCTTTAAAATACTATTATTTCTACAATTGTCTAAAACTATAGAGTAATTATCAGCATCCAGATGCTATCACTACTTAAGATCATAATTTTTGTATTTGAATATCAAATTAGTTGAAATGTCAAAGTTGAATTCATGGTCAGATTATCACCTAACAACTTCAAGGAGAAAGAGAGAAAAGAAGAGATACAATAATCAAGGCAATCAAACAAAAGAGTAGTCAAGGAATAAATAAGCCTCGAGTGATAAAATGTAGCAAATGCACAACAAATAGAATCTTGTTGGTGTTATATGTTTGTAATAAAGTCTTAAAGCCAATGTTTCTAGGAACAAATAGACAAAGAAAAGAGAGAATTCAAAATTAACCTACACTACTTGTACTCAAGTCCTAAATGTAGGATACAAGTAAATTTCCACATGGGTGTGTTTGACTTTTTCAAGTTATTCCATGTATTTGGAGGATCCTTAGAAGCTGGGGTGAAGCTAGCAATTCATTATTGAGGGGGCCAAAAAAAAACTTTAGAATTTTGGGGAGGCCAAAGCTAAAAAAGATTTGTTTAAAAAGGGCTTAAATTAAATACCTCATAAGTTAAAGGGACTAAAATAGATATTATACGTCTTACCTAAGGGGTGAGGGCTAAGGCCACTGCCTGGCCCCCTCTAGCTACACCCCTGCTTAGAAGGTCATATCTCTGTACCATGTCTGAATAAGTACCAAACATAGGTACTTTAAGCAAATAGAAGAGTTTGAACAAGATAGCCAAAAACTAACAAAGGAACAAATACAAAATTATCTCAAAGAAAAGATAAGGGAAGCCATTCCACTAAAGTGGTCCTAACCTCTTCACCAGGAGCATAGTTACGATCAGCAATAACCTGCTCAAGTCATTTAAAAAATGAAATAAATCTGAAGACAAAATTCTCAAATCACAATTAAAAATTTTAAACAAATTTGTATATGCGGATAACATTTTATGTATAGCAGTAAAACCAATAAGGTTCATCTTTAGAGCATCATAACCTCTGTCAATATCTATACATTTCTCTCACTAATGCAAGGTCAACATACCTCTGAAAACATTTTATCATCATCGAATAATACAATTGATTTTGAAACCCCGTCATGATTCATAAAATCTGTAAATGGAATCTACATAATAATTTAATAATAATTCAAAGAGCTGTTGTACTAAAATAAGACAACACTAGAAGTAACTGCTCAAAACTCTCCAAAACAAAATAATGTTATTAAGAAGCAATACCAGAGATAGGCCCTTTGTGCTGTCCCAGGCTCGAGATGTTACTGCCACATTGACAACAAACTAGTAAGAAAAAAAACTAATACAAGGACTATATACCGCTACATCATGAAGGAAATCCTAGTTACCGCGTATCTCTTAATAAAAATCTGTTATGGTTTACCAAATTTAATTAACTTTCATGATCTAATTAGCATCAAATACGTCATGGCTCAATGGAAAGATAATAAAAATCACTGAAAAGAATTTTGAAAAAACTAAAGAAACCTTCTTATTGGCATAGCTCTCTTTAAAAAAAATGGAAATGATTTGAACACAATAGAGAAAGAATGGACCATCAATAATAGACACACATTAGCAAACAAGGGCCGACCTGAGAAATATGCACACATGAAATCCTGAAGTGTGATGCTTTCAAGATCAGGGAATTGCTGAAGTGCCTGAATTATAGGAAAAACCTTGTCATAATCACATCTAACAAGGAAACCAAAGCCATCATCTGGACCCAATGAGAAAAATATGAAGCAAAAGAAAATTAGGATAGGCCCCTATAGGATCCCCTCCAGGCTCTTTAGAACGAGATTTTGAGTCTCGCATGTCCACTGGTTTCACTACCGAGGCATACTGAAAGTGAATAATGAAAATTATATCCATCTAGTTTGATGTATGGAACATATGACAACACAACCCTATTCCTTTTTTCTACAGCTAAAGAGCCAAACCATTCTTCTTTCCCTTACCCCACTTTTTATGCCCAACAGTTCTTTTTTCCTGATTATATTCAAGATTAAAACCAATCCAACAATGCCAACGCTATAGGAAGACAAATAACAAATGATGTAAAGCTATTATCCTTGATTAGAAACAAATTAAGCATGATGTAAAACTATTATCCTTCACTAATCTTAGCTTTAGCAGTTTAAACTCAATTGGACAAAATTAAAAGAACAAAAAAATGCAATTTTGATAAAAATTCAAAGATTTCTGTTGTTTTATCCCCAGAATTAAATAGGACCTGAATCAAGAAAATTATTGCGTGACACATGCATTATACTTCATTGTGAACCAGAGACAAGGATGCATCTTTTATTCTGTATGTATATCATATAAAACAGTGAAAGCAACTACTACTTACAGGCACAACTGCAGCAAAATCTTTTTCTATTTTAGCCTTTTGATTAAGTGTTTCTTGATACACTGAACTTTGACAAATCATATTCAACTCGTATTCACTCCAGAAAATCTATAGTAACACAAAGAAATACCAATTAGCAAATTTTTCAAACAACAGCAGCAAATGCTTAATGCTATCTATACAACAGACAATACAAAGGTATTGAAATAAGAACATATCCCATATAACAAGTAACAACATAGAGAAGTTAAATGATTCAAAGCATAATGACATCTAGTGAAAATTTTAAGGTTGCACCCACAGATTTAACTTTCAAAAAGTTTTGCCTGACAAGGTTACCAGTAACCAGAATAATTTGCTGTGCCAAATTTCCAACATCCACAAGGGATCAAGAAACTTCAAAACTAACAGATAAAGAAACATTTACCGTGCTATGAATTTCCCCATGCTGAGGAAGGCAACAGATGTAAGGGGCCCATCCAGAACTCTGTAGCAAAAGATAAAATATTAAATCATTTAGTTCTGGAAGTTTCTTTGAAATGAAACATCGAAACTAAAGATAGAGATTCTAAAAACAAACCTCAAATTCCTATTAAATGCAAAACAATACAGAAGCAATTCACAAACAATAACCTGTAGGAATTTGATCTTTCAAAAAGATATTAAGAGGAGGAAATTCTTGTTACCTGGCCCATTTTCCGTTCAACTAAAAGGCTAATAGCTAGCTTTGAAACAGTCCCAATTTTATCACTTAGTATAGCTCTAATCTTTGGAAGGAGATTTTCTGGTGTTATTTCCTGAAAGATTCAAAGAAAATTATTTACAACTTGAGATCCTCATTATTGTTTAAGGCGCCATACAACAGTTGAACATCAAGCATGTAAATCATATACCACACTATATGGAACTTTCAGTATGCAATCCCCAGTTCGAATGTTTTCAGAAGCAAAAAGTGACCTGCAATGAGGGATTAAAAAAAAAAAAAGAATACTTGAAAGCTTAATAAGATAGATAACTAGAAAGCAAGGCAATCAATGTTTTCTATTTGGAGATGTATCAATAGTGTTAAATAAATAAAGACCTTCCCATTTATACAACCTTGTTTACTCCCTGGTAGCAATGGTAAAAAGTGCGTGAACGTTCTCTAGGTATCTTTACCATGGAACTAATGAGATCATTGATTCCCTTAAATGTTCTAGAAAAGAAGGTGGCAAGAAATGAATATGGGAAAAGGAAGCCACAACCAACATGGTAGAGTGCCTTACGAAGGACACTAATAGGCAGGACGCTGAAGCTCATTGACATGGAAGGAATCTTCCAATGCTAAATTCTTGTAAAGCAAATAAAGTGACAGCCCATGTTTGGGTAAAACCAGAGAGAAGTGTCCTCCAGAGTCCAGACCCTTTTGTCCAGGAGATATATGATCAAACACTATGCTAAGAACAGAGCATGATATAAGATTTGAAACACATCTTGATATTGTCATTGCATCTCTTAGAAGCTCAGATACAGAAAAATCTCATCAAAATCAATCAACCTATGAACTTTGAGTTGAAAAAGCAAAGAGTTGACTCCTCCCAAAATGATAAATTAGCTGAGAAATGCATCCAGGAATTGCATTTTTTTTCCTCAGCTCCTAATCATCACCCATGTACAGCAATTTAGGCATGGAAAGAGACATTATGCATTCTTAACCCACTCAATAAACCACCGCACACACAATCACCTGTGCAGTTTGACTGGTTTATTCCTACGATAGCCAATGTAGCCCAATCTTACAATTCCATTTGTTCCCAAATATAATCTAAAAATTTAAATGAATCTCCAGCATGAATACTGTGACTGAAATACGCACATTGCCTGGAAAATCAACTGATAAATAATGCAATTCTTTTTCAAAAATTTCCAATACCATCTTCCATATTACCAAGTGGAATATTCCAATTAGCAGAGCCAAAAGACCTAAGAAAATTTTCTTATTTGTTAAAAGAAAGGCAAAAGTAAGTTAATCTAATGCCCAAACATTGCAGGTCCGGAACTGATCAATGCTCTGAAGATATGCACATACATTTTCACTCAAATTGCTTATGTCCAATTGCCATTTTGGAGGGCATTTAATCTTATCCATTCCTTATTCTCAAAGGATTCTAGCCATCTGACTGCCTATTTACTTCTTTGAAACAAAGTTCTACCGTTGCAAAAGCAAGCAATTTCAGGACAATCAACGCAAAAAATACTCGCTAAAATAGTCAAGGGAAACCGACCACTGTATGCCAATAAATGCAACCAGATGATAATCCCACATTTGCAGTTATCTAATACAATTAAGGTCCATGCTTTTGTCCATGCTATTAAAGAGAACAAAATATTGTCTACCAATCAACAAAGATGAAACTTGAAACAAAGAGAGCTTCACTTCCTTTCAATACAAGTGTCAAAGTAATATTTAATAACACTAGTTGATACTTTATCACCCCAAAAAAAATATATCATAACAGACAGCACCACCATCCTGCATTAAACAAGAATAACTAGTGCGCCCATAGGATTTTCCAGTTTTGATCTATTGCCATACGCTGATAAATTTTACATAATTCAATTTCTTATTTCTTGGAAAAAGTCTACCTACATGATAAATAATAAAGCATTTCATGAATTTCAACAATTGCCCGACTTGATACTTTATTGCTTCAAAATAACATGGATCACAACTATCTGCACACCATCCCTGCATTAAACAAGAATAGCAAGTGTTCCCATACTATTTCCCAGTTTTGATCTACTTCAATATGCTGACATGAACGCCATACATAGAAATTCAGTTTCTTTGTCCTTGCAAACAATCCAGCTACATGATATATGATAAAGCATGATCCTAAAGTTTCTTGAATATCAACCAGAACACAATTTTAACCATATTGAACGGCAACATAAAATCAAAAACTAAAATAAGAGTTTCTCTTGAAATTAAAATAAGATAACTCCAAGTTAGAAGCTAAATAAAGAAACTGAAAATACCTGCCATATGCAGATTTCCCAATCAAGAGCATTGAAGAAATCTTAGTCCGAGCCTTTCGCTCCAACCAAGGCAAAAATTCATCACTTCCTTCATCAGAAGTATTTAAGCCCTATGATTTTGATACCAACAAAATTATTTTAGTTAGAGGAAAAAGTAAAGGGCAAAGTATTTGTTTTAATTCTTGACAATATACAACAAATGGATGCATGCTATGTTGCTCAAACTCTTTTTTTCTAGAAGATCCCATGTCTGGCACTCGTGTCCAACAGATGGATATGAAGATATAACCACCAAGGATCCTCCAAATACATTGAAATCCTAGAAAAATCTAACCATACCCACGTTGGATACATACCCATATCCAATATTCACACCTGAGTCAAAATAACATAGGACACATGACTCTAAAATAAGCTTCTAGTTATAGATTTTTTTCTCTAAATCCTAAACTAACATATACAACAACGATACTACGGCTACACGAGTAATTGCGTAGAACCTAGCTCATACTCCAAGAAGCTCAAGCTCGACTAGAAATTAGAGACCCAAATCTTGGTTCAAGCGCGATTGAGTTTGACTTTTAATATTTGAGCTCTATATAAAAATCAAACTACTCCAGCTTGCTCGATTAGACTGATTTACTAAGTAAAGAATGAGCACAATTTCTACGCTAGACTTCAAGCTCAATTATTTGTACTAAAATTCATCTTCAAGTTTGGATAAAAAATTTTCAATAATCTCGATAAGCCCGAGAGCACTCAAGTCAAGCATTAGGATAGCCGAAATTAACCCGCCCAACATCTCGAGCTGCCCAAGCTCAACTCGATAATGACCATGCCGAATTAGAGTTTTTCTCAAGCCGAATCCGAGTATCTTGCAAACTATGAGCTCTAATGAATATTATTAACTTAATAATTTTCTATTAATTTCCCTATCTAAGGAGCAAAAATCTAAAAATTTTGCTATATTTTCTCATCAGCCGAACAGAAAAATATAAACAGAGAGAGAAAGATGAAGAACCTTAGCTTGAAATAAGGAAGAGAATTCAAAGTTGATGAGCAAACGGCAAGGAAAGTTGCACGGTGGAGTTACAGGAGACCGGCAAAGCTTTGAGATCCGAGATCCGCAGTGGAGCATCGTCGTGGTCAACACGTCGTGTTTTAAGGTCCGCGGAGTGCAAGGAAGCCTGGAGGCATGAATAGATCAAGCTGAGGATTGGGAATTACTCATAGGTGCATATGATACGCCATCGTTTGGTGTTCTGTTTGAATCGTGGGTATTCTATCGAGAGATATTTTTATGGAGAAATACGGTTTTTTCCCTCAAGTATGTATTTTTCTTTTTCTTGAAAGGCACCACGAGGCTTTTCACATTACTAAACGAGAGAAATATGTCATAAAAGAAATATTTGGTAAAATAGGTTTTTTTTTTTTAATTAAAGAAGCAGGTCAATTTTAGAGGTTGTGTGAAAATGCGTCCAATTGGACATGTTTTCTGCACAGTTGGCAGGAAAGCATGCCCAATTGTAGGAGTGTTTATTCGGTTAACCGACCGGTTAACCAACCCGAAATATTATTAACCGAATTAACCGACCTTTTAAAATTTTTAATCGTTAATCGAACCAAAATTTTTAAAAAAATTAACTGAACCGAAATTTTTCAGTTAATTTGGTCGGTTAACCGAATTAACCGAAAATTACATTTTTATTATTTTGGTTAAAAATTAACCGAATTAATCGAATTGAATCACTACATAATTAAAAGCATTACATAAGTCTTTAAATCACTACATAATTAAAAATATTACATAAGTCTTTGAATCACTACATAATTAAAAACATTACATAAGTCTTTTGAATCACTACATAATTAAAAACATTACATAAGTCTTGAAATTAACACATAATTGAAATTAAGTCTTTAATATTCTCCATTTATATTCATTTCTTCTCTCCAAAATATCTCCATTTGCATTAAACCTACAAAAAAAAACATGTGCAAAAATTTACCATATAATAGAAATATATGCATTTAAAAAAATCAAATAATATAAACAAATGAATAGATTATAAGTTAACAAGAATAAGATGGTAAGTATACCCTTCAACTCACGAAAACTCATGAATTTAGGGTTGGCTCTGATGCATTCCAAGAAAAGTCTAAACATTGAATCAATTAAATAAGTAGGAATGATATGGTAAAAAAATTGAAACTATTAAAATAAAACAATAAATATACCATTTTCAATCTTGTCAAGCTCTTGGATTTGTTCTTCAATCTTTTTGATGTCTTCTTGTGATGATGATTTTCGAATCCAATCTTGAGTACACACAAGAGCTTGTACAATTTTAGGAGTTAAAGAACTCCTATATTGATCAAGCACACGTCCCCCGATACTAAATGTAGACTCTGAAGCAACCGTAGAAACTGGTATAGCTAACACATCTCTGGCCATTTTAAAAAGAGTGGGAAATCTAGGGCTATTCACTTTCCACCACAATAAAATATCAAAATCTTCAACAAATTCCTTATTAGCCTCAGCTAGATATTTATCCAACTCAGATGTTTTATCATCACCAGAAATTTTCAACTCACGCTTTTTATACAAAGCTTGCATTCGCCTTTTCATTTTTTGTTGTGGTTCACTGAGAGAAACATGTGTTGGCACACTCGATTGGCTACAAGTACTATGAAGTGAAGGCTGATACTCATCAAACAATTCATGCAAAGATTCCTTCAATTTTTGCATCATTTCAGAAGCTTTTTCAGAACTAGACATTTCACTAAGTGCAAATTCAAGATACTTTAGTTTTTGTCTAGGATCTAAAACACAAGCAACAAACATTGAAATCAACATTACTATTTAACTGAGCATCTCATAAAAGAATATCAATTTTAGAAAGCTCATCAAAAAAATTATTGAATGTGACATATGAAGTGCCAGATATATGCAAAGTGACTTCATAAAAGTGTTCCAAGAAATCCCTCAAGTCTCTAACATTAGCCCAACCATCCACACTAGGCCAACCCTTTCCCCTTTCAAGTTCAGCCCTAAAGTTTGTATCTTGCTCCTCAAATCTCTCAAAAGCTCTCTCAAAGTTTTGAGCAGTGTCTAACATTAAGTAGGTCGAGTTCCACCTAGTACAAACATCAAGCCACAACATCTTCTTGCACTCTATCTTTTCCACCACAACACACTCCTTAAACTTTTGTAATCTAGCTGGAGATTGTCTCACATATCTAACAGCCCTCTAACACGTTCAACAGATTTATTCATTTCCTTTAAGCCTTTAACAACAATCAAATTCACAATGTGTGCCATGCATCTCATATGAAGATATTTACCATTTTGAACTAAACCCCCTCGAGGGTTAAATTTCTTTCTCAAATAACCAATAGCAACATCATTTGAACTTGCATTATCAACAGTAACAGTAAACAACTTATTAATCCCCCAATTCAACAAGCATTTCTCAATCACCATCCCAATAGACTCACCCTTATGACTAGAAATTGGACAAAAGTTTAAAATCTTTTTATTCAATTTCCAATCGTTATCAATAAAGTGAGCAGTGATACACAAATAATTAACTCTTTGCAAAAAAGTCCATGTGTCAGTAGTTAAGTAAACTCTAGAGCAAGAACTTCTCAAAAGTTGTTTTATCTTGACCCTTTCATCTAAATACAGTTGATAAACATCCCTAGTCATAGTAGTTCGTGAAGGAATATGAAACCTAGGACATGCCACAGACATAAATTTCTTAAACCCTTCACCATGCCACAGACATAAATTTCTTAAACCCTTCACTTTCAACAAACTTGAAAGGTAATTCATCAATCACAATCATTTGCGCTAATCTTTTCCTACATGCTTCTTGATCAAATCTCCAAGTTGAAAGATGCCATTCCCCCCTTCAACTCTCTTTCTAGGTAAAACTAGTTGTACTTGACTAGTGTCAACAACATTACTAGGATTTTTCTTACATGAACCAATATGATATTTCAATGACCCTGTACCATTTTTTTTCACATCACAACAAAATTCCTTTTTACAATAATTACATTTAGCCTTACTTGCACCCTCACTATTAATAATATTAGTGAAGTGAAACCAAACTTCTGACCTTTGAAGAGTGGCTTTTCTTTTCCTAGTAGTCCCTTTTGTTTGGCTTGAAGCTTCAACTCCCGAATTTTCAGAATCCATCGAAGTAGGAGGTGTAACACTACCCCCAATAGATGTTGGTTTGGTGGACATTCTGCAAGAAAAAAATTATATAATAAATTAAAATACATTTATAATATTAAACATATTTTGATGTTGAGTTTTAGAGAAATAAATTCTGCTTTTATACATTTCTAAGGTTTTTTTACCCAAATAGTACAAAAAAAATAAACACCAAAATAGGGTGTCAGATACATTATTTACGAAAATGGGTTGTTTTTTGGGTCGAGCCTACCTGACAAGCGCGACCTATTTTTTTAATAATAATTTTTTTAAATATTATTATTTTAATAGTTTTTTATTTTTTTAATTTAAAATTAAATCGGGCCGAAACTGGGTCTAGCCTGACCCTTAGGCGCGACTAGTCGCGCCTGCTGCAGAGGCCCCACTACCCTGCAGCTGTCCCATCCCTGGTAGCAGCTCCCTCCCCCTCTCCGTGAAATAATTTTATGCTTAAATTTTTAAATAATTTTGAAATAAAGTTTAAAATTTTTGAAATATTATTATTTTAATAATTCTGACAATTTTGTAATAAAGTTGTTAAGTCTCAATGAATGTGTCGGAGATAGGAATGGAAATGGGTGTGGTGAACATGTAAATTTATTTACATAAAATGGATGAAACGTCAATAAAAATAATAAAATAAAAATAATAAATGAAATTAGTCTCACTTTTATTACGTTAATAATTCTGATAATTTATTATTTTTTAATATTATTATTTTAATAATAATTTTTATTCGGTAATAAAAATATGAGTTGCGCCTGTTAGATAGGCTATTAACAAGTGGAAATATATATGGCTGGTGGCTAATGGAGGCCAAGAATAGCAGCCGATAAAGTGCCCAGGACTGCAGCAGTATGAGGCATCCGCCTATGTCCACCGCAGAAGGATCTGTCGTGCGACACAGTTCGCGGTACAAGGTGGCTAACACAGCGGACCCCCAACTGTACGAACGCGTGTTATGCAAATTAGACAGTAGCAGTAAGTACATCAAACTGACCTCACTGCCGTGTGAATCCGGCACGAGTACACCTCCTATAAGGTGCATAATGTAACCTCGAGCGGCCTGCATAACCTCCAATTCAGTGGCAGTACTCGGCAAATGCTCAAAATTGGCCTTTAGCCATGACAATCGCAATGTGGCAAATCTCCCCTCACTTGGGGAGCGTCCAAGTAACTCATAGCAAAGGCGAGCCGGCCTGGAGATCGAACCTACGCCCGTGACCACGTTCCCATCGATGGGGAGCCCCAGCTGCAGTGCAACGTCCTCTAAAGTGATGGTGCACTCCACGCACGGCAAATGAAATGTGTGTGTCTCCGGGCACCATCGCTCGACTAAGGCAGAAATTAAGTCATATCGTAGATCAAAAGTCCGGATCAATGTTGCTGATCCGAACCCCGCTAACTCTAACAACGGTATTACACGTTCATCCGGCTGAAATCCTACACTATAAATACGGCCCCTTAATGTGCGGTACTCGACCTGGCATTATTATATTTACGAAATAGTTAATACAATATAATAAGGAAATAATGTGACAATCAAATAAAAATTTCATTACCATCTCATTAATGTGTTTCGATATGTGACTGTTATTTTCATTATCAATCAACGAACCCATTTTCTGCAAATTTGCAATTATAATTATCAAATAAATAAAAATTATAAAATTACATTATATCAAAATCACATTAAAATATTACAAAACACTAAACTATAAACACTAACAATTTATAATAATAAATTACTAACACAAAAATAACTATAAAATTATTTTCTTAAAAAAAATTACATTTCTAAAAAATTAAAATGTTAGTAATTTAAGAGTATATTAAAACAAATTGCTAGATTACAAGCTTAATTATGAGATATGTTATATACAAACAAACTCTTTAAAATTTCTTACTCTCTTTTTTATTTTTAGCAAAATAATTCTATTTCTTTATCTAAAGAAATAAAAGAGTGTAATGAGTGTGTATATAGCCATCTACTTCTATATTTTATACACTAAATAATTTAATTTAATTTATCATAAAATTTTAAATTTTTAAAACAAACAAATATAATTAACTTTCGTAAATGAAAATAACTTAATTCGCTATAAAAGTAATTTTTAAAACACAATCATTAAAATATTTATATTTTATTACATTTAAAAATGTTTCTTTTCAAACCTATTTTCCAAAAGTTCCTTTCCAAACCTATTTCACCAAAGTTAGTAATTTAAAAATGTTAGTAATTTAAAAAATAAAAAATGTTCCTTTCCAAAACTATTTCCCAAAAGTCTTTCATTTAATAAATCAACTTCATCTTTCATTTAATAATATAATCTATATAAATATACATAAAGCAACTAATTCATGCTACTACATTACTTCCAATCATAAAGCCAAATACATTTTAACATATCATTTATATATAAATATATATCCATCATAGATTCAAGCACAAAATCATTAAAATTTAACTACTAATATATATATATATATATATATATATACTTACTAAGATTTTGCTTTTCATTCATAAACATTTTTTCTCATAAAATTAAACATTTGTTTTAATATACTTTTAAATTACTAACATTGATTTTAATAAATTACACTTATTTTCATATTTGGAAAATACAAACTGATGAAATAGTTGCTGTGCATGTGAAAAATCGGTAGGGAATCGGATCATTTTTAACTGATTCTTAAATTCAAAAGGACAAAAAACAAGTTTGTCATTATTTCTTTGTTGGGATTACAAAACCCCTTATTTCGTGGCCTACAAAAAATGCCATTCTTTCCAATGTCACGGGTTTATTTACTTTTCAACCCCAAAAAATTATAAAAATTAAATTTTAATAAATTCTTTTTTTATATATAATAATTAAAACAATCAAATCGGATGATTAAATCAATTAAATATTTACATATTATATATATATATATATATATTAAAATAATTAAAATAATGTATTAATTATAATTATTATAATTATATTTTTAATGTATCAGTATTCGACCGAATTAACTTACTAAATCGAATCAAATACCAACAATTAAATTAGTTTCATCAAACTTAATTTTGCAACTGTGCATACACATGCAAACTTGGGTTTCGTTAAGATTTTCATTTTTCAACACCATACAGTTACGAATACAGTATGAAGAAAATAACAAAAATACGACATTATAGGGGACACCACATAGTTACGAATACAGTATGAAGAAAATAACTAAAATATGACATTATAGAGACGAAATCGATAATTTATTTTAGAGAGACTAGAATTGATTATAAATTTTTGTGTATGTCAAAATATAATCTTTATTCTTATATTAACTTAAAATTTTACACTTTTTAAAAAAAAACTAAATTTTTAGAATAGAAATATAATTTTATTTTAATTTTAAAATAACTACAAACACAAATATTTATCATATAATGCTAAACTACTAACATTTTAATTCTAAAATAATTATAAAAAAATGACAAACCTTTTTTTTTCTTCCTTCTTCTTCTTCTTTCTTCTTCTTCTTCTTTTTCCTTCCTTTCTCTCTTTGCTGCTGCTTCTTCACAAAATTGGGGGGAGCAGTGCTTATATGGTCCCCCATTAAAATTTTTTTTTTCATTTAATCCCTCCCCAAAATTGATATGACAATACATGGGGAGGGTTTTTGTTTTTTGTTTTTTGCTTCAC
Organism: Gossypium stocksii; assembly: GCA_020496765.1. NCBI lineage: Eukaryota > Viridiplantae > Streptophyta > Magnoliopsida > Malvales > Malvaceae > Gossypium > Gossypium stocksii. The sequence continues at coordinate 16,664,855 of CM035631.1, read as the reverse complement.
AGGGAGGGGGGAGGGAGCTGCTGCATGGGGAGGGGGGAGGGAGGTGCTGCACTGATGGGACAGCTGCAGGGTAGTGGCGCGCGCCTCAAGGTCAGGCTCGACCTGGTTTTGGCCCGATTTAATTTTAAATTAAAAAAATAAAAAACTATTAAAATAATAATATTTAAAAAAATTATTATTAAAAAAATGGGTCGCGCCTATCAGGTAGGCTCGACCCAAAAAAACAACCCATTTTCGTAAATAATGTATCTGACACCCTATTTTGGTGTTTAATTTTTTTTCGTACTAGTTGGATAAAAAACCCACATTTCTAGCATACAAGTTCTAACATAAAACTATGTACAGTGATACAAGACATGTTTCAACATTTTGCATTTTAGAAAAAAAAAAACAGCTTTTATTGTTCATTCACCAAACACATTTTCTAGGAAAAAAATAGTATAAAACAAACGCAAATTGCAAAAATAAAATTTCAAACAAAAAATAGCCTTAATTTTGGTAGACTCAAAATAAAATAAATAGAAGGTAAAATGATTGACAAGTGCATTAGAATAAAGTTGAAACATAAAGACCATTGAAGTGAAAAAAAAAAAACATCTACAAAAAGAATGAATCCAATTTAGAAGATTTAAAAGTAACCTCACACAGTTCAATTCTTAACTACTATATCTTAGTTGTTTTACAGCCCAACTTCCTATGATCCCATTATTTTGGGATAGTTTTTAATTATGGGTATAGATTAGGTAATGAAATTGACTACACCATTTGTTTTGTTTTTAAATGAGAAATGAAAGGAAGAAAAAGGAAAACGTGACAATATCATTACATTATTATAATTAAAAACAAACTAGACAGACATTATATCAAATCATGAAATTCATACTAATTTAAAAAATAAAAATAAAAAGCATTTCACATTAAATCATTTCACAGTAGTTAAATAAGCTCATTGGGTTTTTAAATTCAATTATCAACCCTTAATTAATTATTAGTATGTTTTCCTGGTAAAGCTTCATTAGTATTTTTTTTCAGTTTAGCTCCATTGTAATGCCACGTAGATCATTTTCTGTACAGCCATCACCATCACCATTAATTTTACCATCCAGGCATCCATTAATTGTATGGTATTAAAAAACCACATAATTACGAAACAGACTTCAAAAATCAAAACTCCAGATAACTTTGAAGTTTGAAAGACGAAAACTATAATTTCTCAATACTTTAATATTCATGGCGAGAAAGGCAAAAAAAGAAAAAGAAAATTAGCTTAATTTCTTCTATAAATGGGTTATAGGTTCCAACCGAAAGGGGAAGAGGGTTAAACAAGGGTGCAACAAGGAAAAGTTTTCTCTCTGAAAAGGTAAGGAATCAAATCTCCCTTTGCTCTTGTTCTCTTTGCTTAAATGGAAAAGAACTGATGACGATATTCTTCTTCTTTGAAATTTAACTTTAAATTTATTAGGATTTATGTAGTTTGTTGTAGATTTGCTATAGTTTCAAATTGAACATCTGGTTTCTAATTTAGATCTTATATTCTTTTTTATGTTATGTGTAGTTTTTTTTCTCTAATTTATCGTTTTTCCTTTTTTTTCTTAAATTCTCTGTAACACCCCAAACCCAGCCTGGACGTTACGGCCAAGTCTGATATGTCACATTGAAGTATTTTTCGAAAATCGTGTTTTCATTGAAAACCCTTCTTAATGTTTAAAAACTCTTACCGTTAAACTTGTATAAAACCTTAGCTTGTCTTTTTCCAAAATGTGATTCATTGAAATAATCATCCCTTTGCAAACATCGTTAAAACCTTTGTAAAAGTTTTATGAAAGCTTATAAACCCTTGTAGTTTGCAAAAACATGTTATTTTAAAGACAGATTGAATATCAAAAACTCAGATTTGTAACCTTTATAAAACATGTTATCTTGAAAACGGTTTAAGTATCAAATAAATTTGACATTTTTCGTTAAGACTTAAAGTGAATGGAAGCTGAGCACCAGGTAGGATTCCAGAAAAGAGGAGGTGAGTTGAATAGATTGCTTAAGTACCAAGCTCTTCTTGGATCTACTCCTAGACATGCACACTACCATTGCCACACTTTAACTATTTGAAATATTTATCTACAAGATCATTTAAAATTGCGGAAGCTTTGCTTGGTTATCGTGTTATTTTGAAAACAAGTAACTTTTATAAAAATCACGTCTTAAAATCATTTATTTTCAACTCGATTTAAATAATATCCTACGTAAGCTAAAACCAATTTAAATAAGTAAAGAATAAAACCCAAAATAAAAATAATTAAAGAGGCCCTTTTTACAACCCAAAACCAGAAATAAATAATTAAATCCGAATTCAAATAGGTAACTTAATTAGAAATCCAATAGTCCAGTCCATGTGGCCACTCTGAATCCCTTCCAGCTCCAAGTCCACCAATCTAAGGTTCACCTGCAAGGATGGAAGGAAAAAGGGTGAGTTTGGAAAACTCAGTGTGCAACAAGCCACTTACAGAGCCCAAATCAATATCAGCATACTAGGCCTAAGCCCCCAAATCAGTCTCAACATATAACTGGGCCGAAGCCTTTCCATTTAACAGTTACTGGGCCGAAACCTTTCCATTTAACAGTTACTGGGCCGAAGCCTTTCATAAATCATATCACTGGGCTGAAGCCTTTTTTGTAAACGGTATGACCCATAGGCCCATTTCAGTAACACATATAAATGTCAATGCATGTATGCAAAGCCCATTTGGGGAGACCACTCAACCCACCATCCGCTACTCTCCACCCATACCAACCAACACACCATGTGGGGATGCTACTCAACCCACCCCGTCGCTACTCTCCACTGGCAGCATAGCTGCTTTATCATATAACTGGAGGCCTAGCCTCTTTTAATAACTGGGGCAGAAGCCCTTTCGGTAAACTGGGGCAAAGCCCTTTATCACTTCCTCCATCATATAAGAACCCAACCCATGCATTTAATGAGTAAAACATGGCATATCGTATACATGTCATAGCATATCATGTGCATATCATGTGCATATCATGTCATAGCATGTAAAATAACAATATCATAATCATCATATTCAGAATGAAACCCTAGGGGTATAATAGACATTTTTCACCTAGGGGCAAAATAGACATTTTCATGTTTTAAGGGTAATTACGTAATTTTTATCCATTATTAGGGTTTTCCATGCTTATTCATCAATTCCAAATGTTTAAACAGTAATTTTAGCCTATTTTAGTAAAACCGAGTTATGGGCTAAAAACCCCTAATGGGCCCTATGTAGCTAGTTCAGTCGTCTAAGCCCACTTAGTCCAAATCCTACAATTAACTACTAATTTAACTAGTTTTAAGCCTATAGTCTATTAAGAAATGTCTATTGCCCATTTTTACCCATATGGACCGTAAGCCCATTGGGCCCAATTTCAGCCCATCGAGGCCCAACTTACCATCGTGCACAAAATCGTGCCCTTACCTGTTCTATCGATCCAATCACCGATCTTATCATATGTATCACGGCTTAACCTATTCACAAAACCACAAGTTCGAAATGCCGAAGTTTAGGCATTTTGGCTTTTCAGCAAATATTAATCTAAGCTACTGTGAGGTTCATTACACACCTGCTTGCAACGAACGATGACTATATCCGATCCAAGTCAATCCTACATTCGATTACTAAAATATTAGACCACGAATCAATGATAACTAAATTTAACATACTCTTACCATATCCGGGCATCTATGAACAAGGCCATAAATCCTTACCTTTGCTGAAGTTGATATCCAAATCTGGATCCGGACACTCTACTGATCCAAGCCCTTAATCAGCAGCCTTTAACCCTTACAAGCACAGAGTAAAATAATTGGTAACAGCCCCTTAAAGCCTTAGGCACTATTTCGACAGCCTCCCTAAACACATAGGGATTCCAACTTTTTCAAATCCCAAAAATAAGAATAGATCACAGTCAAGTCATTCATATCACCAACCTATATCCACAGTCAAACTAGCCCAATCATCACACAAGTTAGTCATTTACCCACGAGGGGCAAAACAGTCATTTAACACCCTAGGGGAAAACGGTAATTTTACCCCATAGGGGTGTCTCGGTAATTCTACCCTACAGGGGTATTTCGGTAAATTTGCAAATCGAGGGTAAAATAGTAATTTTACAAATTAGGGGTAAAATAGTAATTATACAAATTAAGGGTAAAATGGTAATTTTACAAATTAGGGGTAAAATAGTAATTTTACAAATTAGGGGTAAAATAGTAATTTTACAAATTAGGGGTAAAACAGTAATTTACAAATCATGGGTAAAATGGTAATTTTACAAATTAGGGGTAAAATGGTAATTTTACAAATTAAGGGTATGTTCGTCATTTTACAAATCGAGGGTACTTCTGTCATTGTACAAATCAAGGGTAATTCGATAATTTTATAAATCGGGATATTTCTTGTAATTTTACAAATCGAGGGTAATTCGGTAATTTTGTAAACCAAGGTATTTCAGTAATTTTGTAAACCAAAGGTATTTTAGTAACTTTGTAAACTAAAGCATTTCTAAACAGAGATAACAATGCGAATGGGCCTAGGGCCCATTGTCGGTCCAAATGGGCCCACACGCTCGTGTGGCCCTTTTAGCCTAAATCTAGCCACAGATATGAGATTCACCTAATCTAGCCCAATATTTACTACACAATCAAACAACTTATCCAATTGGGCCTGTAGGCCCATTGGGCCCACATGGCCCCTTTCGGCCCATCGCGGCCCGAAATAGCCGTCCTACAGCTAGAGTAGTGAGAAATACACACCTGATAGGAGACTGAAGTTAATCCGCGCTCCAAACACTCTTAGCCGATGCCTAACCCAAACGGGCACGCCATAAAGCGAAAGGGATCAGCCAAGAAGGCTGTGCCTACTCTCCTCCTGGTTTGCTCTATTTAAAGCTAGCTCCTCACCTGCTCTCATGTTAGTTTTCCGATGTGGGATTCTCCATCAATCCCCCCAAAATTAAAGCATTAGCAAAATAATCAACCTTTGCGTGTAACGGGATTCGAACCATAGTCCTTTCAATAACCATGTCACGCCACCACCACTAGGACACAAGCTTCTTTTGTGTCATAAGTCCAACACATTTAACTTTAAAGCTCACCTACTTGCTTCCAGATTTATTTAAAAGAAAAACCAAAATAAATTGCAAGAGCCAAGACTTGAACCTTGGACCCCCTTGCTTCCTTGTCCCCTAAGTGGCGCTACTTTGCCACTACACCACACTCCTTTTTGTGTCTTATTACACACATAATTCCTTACAACTCCTCTTTTTCAAGTCCTCTATTCATTAAGTCCAAAAATCCAAGAATTCTCCGGGTTTTTAACCAACACTTGGGCCTTCCATAGGCCCAATAACACACTCCAAACACGAATTACACATCCATATATCAAAATTTCAACATTACACCAAATATCACAAAAATCCCGGAATCCCAGAAATTAGCCCAAGACTTTTCCCCACACTATGAATCCTTCGCAGTTCACTAAAATACCACATTAACCTATTAATAATAACCTTTCATAACAGAATTCAACACATCAATAATTTTATTTCGAACTATCTTACACCCGCACCTAGGCCCAAGGCCCAATACTTCTAGGCCCAAATTCAGGGTGTTACATTCTCAAAGTATACCGTCTGCAAAACATGGAGGTAATGGCAATAAACAACCAAAATGTCAAAGAAGTTTTGCTCATCGTGGGAGGAAGAATGCATTTTTTTTTTAAAAAGTTTTCTCTTTTCCCATAAATTTAAAAGAAAGGTAACAGGAAGATGAAGTAAAATATATAATGTATCTGATAAAACATTACACATTCACACTATCTAATGACTAATGTATCTGATAAAAATTGAGATGAATACCCAAAATGGAAGTAGACATTGGTGATGGATGGTGACCTGGTAGACTCCGGAGTGCCGAATGAAAGGTGACTGGCCTGGTTCAATCAGGGATTTGAAGTTGAAGGTTAAGGTTTGTTTCTTTTTCTGTCGTGAGTGTCGTCTATTCTCTGTTGACTGTTTTATACTTTTAGTTTTAGTTTTACTGTTTTAGACTTAGTTGTTAGTTTTAGATTTTTATTTTTATTTATTAAATTAATTGCAATTTTTAAGATTGGGTTGGGTTGGGTAATTCATAATTGGGTTAGGTTGGGTAGTTTGTGTAATTATGAATTGGGTAATTTAAATAATCTGATATGGGTTTGTGGGATAGCATGAATTGGGCCTATTTAATATTTATATTAGATAATTTTTTATTAATTTTTTCGGTTTAACCGAAAAAAATTCGGTTAACCGACCGGTTTTGAACCGAATTAACCGTTAACCAAAAAATAAAAAAATTATTAACCGACCCCAGACCGAAAAAATTCAGTTAACCGACCAATTAACCGAATTTTTTCGGTTTTACCCAAATTTTGCACACCCCTACCCAACTGGACACATTTTCCTCATAGTTGGCAGGATAACGCACCCAGCTGGATATGTTTTACTTTCTCTCTTTGGCCAGTTTTTTCTTTAGGGTTTTTTAGAGCTTTTTAGGTTTAGAGTTTTTAGGTTTTGGTTAGTTTTAAGGCTTTGGGTTTTGAGTTTAGGGTTTTTTACTATTTTGGGATTTGAGGTAGACACTGTGAAAGCTTAAAGGTAGATTTAAGTTGCTGGGGATGTGATAATGCTCGGAAACACACACATTTCATATGTCATGTAACATCCTATACCCAGCCCGGTTGCCGAGCCCAAATACTAGGACATTACACCAGTGTCATGCATTATTTACTTTGCAAACAGTTTCATCAGTAACTAATCATCATCTTTATTTAATCATACATATAAATTAAAGTCGTACAACCACTTCTTATTGTTAAAACATGCCATATGTACACTAAGGGTATTAAAACTAACAATCAAACATGCAAATGGACAATTTGCAAAATTTCCAAAACTGTTATGTAGGTATCGATATTGTCTCAGGGATATTGATATTTTCATTAAGTGGTATCAATACCACATGAAAAATCGATACCAAACTTGCATTCTGTTTCTCGCTAAATTTTAAAACATCGAAAAATATCAGTACCTTTTACAAGGTATCAATAAACTTACCCTGAGTATCAATACTCAGGCTGAAGTATCGATATCAATTATCTATTCTATCTTCCTACACTTTCAAAAAATATAGAAGAATCGTTTTTAAAGCCCTGATATTGATACCTCTAATCTAGGTTACAAAAATTCAGTGTATGCAAGCATTTAAACCATTCAACTTAATCCGTAAACATCATGCTTCATTCACCTAGTCAAATAAGCATCAAAATCTCTAAAACAGTAACCCAAATACCATGTTTAAGTCAACATGCTTCCAAACATAAACAATAAGTAAATAGCCTAAAAATGACTTAACAAAACTGATTTAAAGTCAACCATATTGCCTTAAAGTACCATATAACAAATTGCACCTACTATAGCAACTAAAAGAATGGCTTGGATCAATTCTTCGAAGGCCACACCACTCACACCAGAAACGTAACTACTCTACAAAGGTTAAAATGGAATGGGTGAGCTTAACAAGCTCAGTGAATGCTTAAAACAAATTCTACACAAACAAGTCATTATGCAACAGCAAACAGTCATATAACATATTCATAACATTTCTAGTTCTATATCATATTTCACATGTTTAACCGTTTTTCATGCATACCTCTATTTATTGTTCATAGGATTATTCAAGTACATAATAACACATATTGGATACATTTAATGATAGTTTGGCTCTTGGGATCATGAAACATGAAGTGTACTTTATCACCACTTATCAGATATACGGATCTCTAACACACCATATAGACTCGTAGAGTCAAACATATTCCATAAGTGAAGCATATAGCTAACACTCTCCATCACACCAAACACACATATCCCGTTGAATAGAGCTTGGCTCACATTCTCTTATCTTTCTTAAAACTATCTTGGGCCTCAACACCCCAAATATCACAACACAAAGGTGAGTACTCACAATCCTATGGTATGCAACTATATCCAATGGTCTCAAGGCTCACAAGGCCAAAATATCGACACTATCAACACACATTTACATACCAATTTCCATACAAGTTCACTGCATATACATGTCATCAACATATTATAACCATTGTCACATATTATGAAATGTACCCACTTATTTATTATCTTATGGCATGAATTACATACTCATATATTCACTTTCATATTAGTCATCACCAACTTACAACACAAATCATAGTATCTTATACATGTTCATATTTTCACAATTGCACAACACACATTTACGCATTATAACATAGATGTGAAAACACTTACACTCAGAATTTAGAGTAGGGGTTTAGGTTACCTCTAAATTCCCAATTACATAATGAATCATCTACGAGCAACTATTCCAAAACACTAACGAAAAATACGCTTTTGCCGAAAAGCCAAAAGCTCAGGCAAGCTTTTCTTTTGCCTTTTTCTCTACTTGTTCACTTCAACAAGATAAACCACACCAATATTCAATCAATAATTAGTCAATAACTCACCTTAAACAGTCAAAAACATAAGTTTAAACTGCGTTCTCTTTTAACCGAACCCTTTAGCATGACAAACTTGAAATTCAAATAACTCGGTCTACATTTAATCTTTTCATATGAAACAAGTTTCATTCATTTACAACTAATTCCCAACCTTTAAAATTTTAGAAACCTTCTAACCAAGTTAAAACATGTTGAAAAATACTTTAGAACCAAGTTTTAATCTACAAACCCGAAATCCACCATTAATTACCAAAATTTTGGCCTTTATCTAAAACATGCGTTTTAATGGCTAGAAATTTGATTTAAAAGTCTAGATAACATTTAAAACTAATAGGAAGATGATTGGTTACCTTGAATGCAAAATGAAGAATTGTTAAAAAAAATTGGAAAACTCACACGCAAAAAAGATGATGGATTCTATGAAGTTTTTGGATGTTTTCTTGAGGATTTATAAGGTAATTGACTTAGGGATGATGGAAATCAAAAGAGTGTGGTTTAAGAATCAAAATTTAGAAGTTAGGGCTTTGGGAGAGTGAGAGATGATAACACTATGGGGAATGAGAAAAGCTGTTGTGAAAATGAGCTGGGAATGGGGGGTTTTAGGTTTAATTTTAAAATTTGGTCTATTTTCCTCTTAAAAGCTCACATTTTTGACTTATTTACAAATCAAACCCATTTTCATAATTGAAGGTATTTAAAACTCATAAAGTGACTTAATTTCCTAATAGCCATTGTCGAAAATATTTTTGAATATCAACCTTACGAAATTTTGAGCACATATAGGCTAAAATACCCTCGAAACTCCTAGGCCCATTTTAGGGTGTTACATGCCGTGTCAGGATGGGACCATTACCTTAGAAGCTTATTTTATGAAAGTTGGGTTTTGAGGTGACAGTGCTTTATACGGTCACTAGTTGAAGTATATGTAAAGGTCCAAGTCGACAGTCGTTATGCCATCATGAGTTAGAGCATAACTAAAGGGTTAATTGATAGTCGTTATGCAGTCACGAGTTTAAAATTTTTGGATTCCCAGGTGTGGTGGCTTATAAACACCATACATAATATTGATGCCATAATCATAGGGGAAAAAAAGGGCTTTCCGGTGTAATCAACGTGATTTTTTTCTCCATCCCCACTGAAGGCAATATCTTTAAACTTTATTATTATCTGAAGTTCAGGATGGAGTTAGATGCAAGAGGACTCTTAAGTGGAGAGTAGATGTTTCGATGGAGTATTTTAACAAAAATAAAGACACTAAACATGTAACAGCCTATTTTTAGTGAAGTCGGAACAGTGGTTTCGGGACCATAAATTTGAGTCTGAAAAGAAAATTACTTTAATATTATTTTGTCATTTAAATTATGGTAGGAAGATCATATGAAATTTTCATAAAGAAATTTTACTAATTTTATGTCTAATCTGATAAAAGGACCAAATTGTACAAAATGCAAAAGTTGAGTTCTAGTAGCTATAAGTATCAAATAGCTATGGAATTCAAAATTTGAGGCCCTTATATGGTAAATAAACCATTAATAGAAGTTAGTATATATTTATGATGATTAATCCATGGAAATTTTAGAAAAGAAAAGGACTAAATTGGATTGAAATAATAAAAAGATGATAAATAATTAAATAAAGAAATATATCATCACTTATCATCATCTTCCCCAAAAATTTCTATGAAAACTCTAGCTAAGAGAAAGAAATTCAAGCAAGCTTAATTGAGTAAGTAATATTGTCCCGTTTTTAGTATTTTTTATATTTCTGATATCGTAATAACATAATCTATCTATTTTGGGGATTAATTTGTAAAATTATCAAATTATAAAATTTTTGTCATGGATGAATATGCTGAAAATTTGAAATTTAAGGTAGAAAATGAAAGGTTGCTGATAGATAAATAACTTTTGTTAAGGAAATTTTAATGAAAACATGATTTAGGGACTAAATTGTAAAAATATAAAATTCATGGAAAAATTCTAATTTTTGTGAAATACATGGGCTGTAAATGTTATATGAAAATTTTGGCTAGGCTTGGAATAAGTATTAATTTGCATGAATTTCATTTTCGAGCCTAGGGACAAAATCGTCACTTATTAAAAGTATAGGGGCAAAATGGTAATTTTACCTAAATGTGAATTGAGTTGTATTAGACATGAATTGTATTAAATTGAGTTAAATTTACTCGTATAGATCTGGATAGAACAAATACGGAGCTAGATCGAGGTAAAGAAAAAGTACTAGATTAGTAGCCTACAAACACAAACGCTATCGAGGTAAGTTCGTGTAACTTAATTTCATTATTATAGGCTTGAGTTGAATGTTTTGTATTAAATTGTGTAATGTCCATGTATACGAAACTTGATTACATGTCTAAAAAAATATCCGATAAACGTTAAGTCCCAAGTAAACGAATGAAATTCGGTTGGATACTGGGTTTTTAATTGGTATTGATCTTGCATATGTTGTAGACATACCGTAGCTCGAAAGAGCATCCCGTTATAAGCCCTCTCAAGCTTCCCATTATAGTTTTCTTTTGAGCTTCTCATTAATAGCTTTTCGGAGCATCTCGATCGGTCATGATCTTGCATGTGTTGTGGCCACACCGCAGCTCTTATGAGCATCCCGTATATAGCTCCTCCGTGAGCTTCTCGATTAAATGTTCTTTATGAGCTTCCTATTAGCACTCACTTGAACTTCCCGTTATAAGCTATCTAGTGCTACCTGATAAGTGCTTTTTAGAGCTTCCCGTTAAGTGCTCTTAGGAGTTACCTGTTATAAGCTCTTCGTGAGCTTTCTATTACATTGCCCGGATTAGCTTCCCGTTATATGGCTCACATGAGCTTCCTGATATATAGCTTGAGAGAAAGCTTTCTATTTATGTACTTGTAAGAGTACCCCCCGAATATGAATTGACGAATTTCAAATTTGTACACTTCACGTGTACTACCCATGAATCCATCGAGATTTCAAATGATTCAAAGGGTGAAAACCTGTAATGCCCTAAATTTTGGGCCTAGAAGTATTGAGTCTTAAGCATAGAGGTAGTGAGGAGTTGCACATATGTAGTGAGTTGTGCAATTTAGTGACAGAATGGACTTACTGGTCTAGTGGTTAAATGCTGTGTTAACATGTTGGTGGTCCTGTATTCGAATCTCTGCGTGAGTTAGGAATATATTTTGTTGTCATTTAGTTATAATTTTATTATAATAATTATTTGATATTTTTATTATGTTAAAAATTATTATTATTATTATTATTTTTAATTTTCTATTTGAGATCTTTCTTCTCCTTCTCCTCTCGGTTCTTCTTGTTTTTTCTTTTTCCTATTTCTCAAACGTTTTTAACTACGGCTTTAAGATTGTCTCTCCTCTGCCGTTCTCTTTATTGTCAACTCAGGTGTGGGATTCTAATCTAGTTACTACTTTCTGTTCTTAAATCGATTGCTATCTTGTGATGTGAATCCCTTTCCTTCGACCTTTCGTAACTATGCAATAACTCCGTCGTTTTGAGTTTTTGATATTGAAAGTGAAAGGAAAACGTTGTTTTCTAATATATGTTGATAGGGCAAGGGTTAGGGACTATTACTGTGGCTTAAACGGTGTTTTCAAGGCTGTTTTAGAGAGGTTTCGTAGCTACCTCGACGGCCACACGGGTGTGTGCCGAAGGCACACGGCCGTGTGGATTTGAGAACTAGGGTTTTTAGTCGATTTTAGGTGCCACACGACCATGTGGCTGATTTGGGGATTTTATCATTTCTCACACGTTCGTGTCCTTTAGGCACACAGGCGTGTAAATTTACGAATTAGAGATTAGGAGCTTTGAAGTCACACATCTTGGCCACACGACCGTGTGACTGATTTGGGAAATTAGGGTTTCCACACGGGGGTGTGTATCGGGACACACGGCCATGCCCTTGCACCACATGGTTGTGTGCCTCTATCACACGGCCGCCTGCTACCCCTCACATAGGCGTTTAGATCCCCACACGGCCTGGATTGCTCCACACGGCTGGAGCACACGGGCATGTGGCCCTAACTCTCCAAATTTTGATTATAATGCGATTTAAGTGCAATCGCGATTCTATGTGTTCCAGCCCTCGACTAAGCTTACTGAGGGTTGACATGACTCTGCTCTGACTACGTTTTAAGTGTTACTCTTACATTGGTTGTATGAAATGTTAGATACCAAATCTAAGTGCATAAGTGTGCACGTTTCTGTAATTGAATGATTGATTGTAAGTGACTGTTTATGGATGATTGTCAAAATTGAATTCTGAATTGGTGCATCTGCATATATACATCTGGACACATGCATCTATATACATACATCTGCATATAAAGTATTTTGGGTTAGGATGTTGAAGAGAAGGGAGATTTACGATTTGGCAGTTTATCTACATACTGAAGTCCCAATACCTAGAGGGTCGTGGACGATTTGACTATTTTGCAGATTTTTGCACTGTACTGTACAGTACATATGTCAGCATCGCTGCGTATCATTGACTGATCTGGCAGTTTTATTGCAACTCATCGGTATAGCGGATTACCACATTGCACTGTACCGCCTGTACGTTAGCTATGCTACGTACTATTATTTGATCTAGTAGTTCCTACTGCATGTCTGTACCGTGGTTTACCGCATTGAACTGTACAGCTTATACGCTAGCTTTGCTGCGTGATATATGTGACTGGCAGTCTAACTGCATACTGATAGCCTAATTCCCAAAGGGTCGAGGGCGGTCCCAATTCCCTGAGGGTCGAGGACAATGTTGATGGTCATCGTTGCCAAGCAACCTGGGATGACATCCTATAGAGTATAAGGTTGGATGGGCTTTTCGAGGTTCTACTCAGAGTGTAGGGATGGGTGGGTTGATTAAATCCCTACAGGAAGTGTACGGGTGGATGAAGATGGTGTGTTAGTTGGATGGATGAGTTATTTTATAACTCATTTGCACTCATATACATCTGATTGTATCTGTGTGACTGAATGTGACTGGATTGCTCAATTGAAATGTCTGAATGATATGTTTGACTGAATGTGATACTATATTTGGATGTGATTGACTGATTGACTAAAAGGCACTCGTACCTAGGAGAACCTTGTAGACTTGACTGCGACTATCTGACTAGATAGTTAATGTGGTGGGCTAAGGCCAAACTGATACTGATTCTAGAAAGGGCTTAGGGCCAACCTGTAACTATTTTAAAATTCTGCTACTGTGACTGATTGGGCCATATGACTGTAAAGTTACATATGGGTTAAGTTAATTATAGGTATTTATGCTCGACTGTCATCTAACGGTAAGGGTTGCTTTGCATATTTCGACCGGTTCCGTGTAGTTCAGTTCTGCTTCGCCACTGAACCTAAACTGTTCTAAAGCCTTTATGTTTTTGTTATATTCTATTTTCTATAGTTTTATCGGTTTAGATCTCACACTGAGCTCGAGTAGCTCACCCCCTCTTCTGTTTCCCCTTTTCAGGTACAGTTCTGGATTCTGGACGCAGAGGTCTCGGACAGGCTTAAAGGATTTAAATTATAAGTTTCATTTAAGTTTTTATTTGTTATTCGATTTAAGTTGAATTGTAAGGGTTTATAATGCTGTGGCACCATTTCTGATTTATGTCGTTACTCGTATATTTTAAACTGGTTTTACATTGAATTTTACTTTAAATTTCGTACTGGTTAGATATCAAACGATTTTGAATGATTTTGGTTCACAGAGATAAAATGTTTTTGTAAAATTTTCCTACGATCACTTTAGTGATCAATATAGCATTCCGATTTCGGTCTAAACTTCTAGGCCCGGTTGAGGGTGTTACAAAACTTGTTATAAGTTGAAGTGAACTTAGAATGAATTGTTATCTGTATATCCTTGAAAACATATGAAACTATGATATCGATAAGCTCATTCTTGTTCTTATTGATTTCATAAAAGACATAACTAACATGTTTGATGAGATTATGTATGATAGGCTAATTGCCAAATTACCTTGAATGTGCTTGAATACTTACCCTGTTTTATTTCATTTGTTTATAATAACCCGGAAGCTCGTTAAGGATGAGAGTAGGTCAGAGCTACATCACACTATTAACCACTCTTTTTCGGTATAAATGTTAAATCGATTTTGGTATAATGGCATGCATAGGTTAACTTAGCTATTGTTGCCATTTAAATGTTTTGGATTGTAACTAGCTATTGGTATGACTTGTGTTTGGTATATTTTGAGATGTATATATATGACCTTGGTATGTTTGATGGGTAAATATGATATGGTTAAATGATGGTAAGTATATGGATGAATGGATTGAGGATGTTCAATTAGGCAAGATTTGAGTATATAAATTCAAGTGATGAGAATATCATATCTACGACTTGGTTTTAATATCTTGAATTGGTTGGTAAATATATCTAAGTGTTAATATAGGTGGAAGACAAGTTTGGGTGAGAAATAGGGCCAGGAAATGGTCTTATTTTGTCCACATGGATGGAGACACGGGCGTGTATCTCAGCCGTGTGTGACACACTGTTAAGCACATGGGCATGTGACATGGCCGTATGTCCCTTGCATCTTTAAAATTAAAACAGAATGTTCACAATTTACCATATGGCCTGACACACGGGCGTGTCACCTGGCCGTGCGACCCTTGCACCACCACACAGCTTAGTACAGGGGCGTGTGACTTGGCCAAGTGACACAAGTCAGAGAGTTACACTGGTAACCACACGAGTTGGAACATGGCTATGTGAGCCACACGTCCTAACTACACGGGCGTGTGTACCCTGTAATTGGTGAAAATTTTAGAATTTTGTGAAAAATTCTCTGAATTTCTGGTTTAGTCCCGACTTGTTTCTAATGCATATTTTGGGCCTCGAGGGCTCTTATAAGGGACTATATGAATGATTTTTGATATGGATGTTATATAATACAAATTGTCTGAATTTGAGCTATTTATTCTGATAATGCTCTGTAACTCTGTTCCGGCGACGGATACGGGTTAGGGGTGTTACAAAGCATGCTTTTATCATTAATTGTTATTTTTAGGCATTAGGAAAGTTTAACATCATTTGTGTCAAAGATCTCATCTATGAGATAATGATAGTGAGACCTCATTTCAAGGAAGCCAACAACTTCTTTTGGCCATTTAACCTCATTTCAAGAAGAAAAGGAACTATTACGTCGAATGTGGAGATGCCGGTATGAAGAAGAAGATGAACCATTACGTCCAAGGTAGAGATGCCCACAACCGCAAAAATTACATCAACGAGCTAATTAGGAGAGTGAATTAAAATAACTTGGGTTTTTTTTTTTAAAACTAGTGGTTGATTTTTTTTTTTTGGTAAGGGATTCTGATTTTAATTTATGTTGTAAGTTAGAATCACTTTTTTGTCGTAAAAGACATGGATATGCCATTGTTATACTGAGAGCTTTCCCAAAGTTCTTTTGCTTTAGAATTTATTACCAATGTGTTATTTCTCAAAGTTCTTTTGTATATGTAATATTTGAATGGTATACTGGCATGACAGAATATCACAAACTATTGTAACTTTTTGATGCAGTAAAATTTAACATATAGATTATGGCATATAAGCTAATGAGATCATGTGACTTTTTGTTAATGTATGAACATTATGCTTGGATGTAAAATATAATTCTCAAGCTATTTATTACCTCTAATCTTTTACTTTTTAGTTTAGAGGATAATTAAATTATTTGTTTCACTAATGATATTCTAGCACGTTAAATATGTATAGCAGTTTAAAAAACTAATAAAGTAGGCTATATATTATTTTTCTAATGTGAAAACCCAATTTCGTTTGGGTCTAGACAAAAAAAAAACCAAACAGAAAAATAAATAAAACAAAAATAATTAAAGTTTAGAGTCCATTTACAACAAATTACAAGCCCAAACGACCCAAAATTAAAAAAAAACCCTAACGGCCCAAATGGCCCAAACACCTAAATTGTTTCAGACTAAACAAAAACCCTACCCTAGTTTGCGCCGCACCCTAACTTGCGCCGCACCCTTGCCTGCGCCGCCGTCGCTCCTAGCCTCTGCCACCATCAACTGCTCCTCAATCACCACATGTAAAAAATAGCAAACAACACACAAATAACAGTAGCCAAGCAGGGATAAAAAAAAGAAAAAGAAGAGAAAGATTGTAATCTGAAAACGGCTATAAAAGCCGAATCTTTGTAAGGTTTTAAAGGTTCTTTTTTTTTTCTGAAATAGAAATCGAAATAAAAAAAACACAAAGAAAGCAATCAAAATACAAAATCGAAAAAAAACTTCAAAGGTGATATCTTTTGTTCCTCTTTTTTTGAATTTGTTATTATATATATATAAATAAAATAAAATAAAAAATCACCTAGTGTTCGTTTTCTGCCATCGGGAGCTGAAGGGTTCTTTGCCTTTTTGGCTAGTTTCTAAAAAAACAACCCTAGATTCGGGCTCAGGGAGCCGAAATGACCAAAAAAGAGGTTTCTTTTGTATTTTCCAGCCACCGTAGACGGCGAAGCCATCGTTGGTGACCAGTGGCTGTCACCGCGATAACTCGCTGGAGCTAAGGCCGACCGAAGAAGACTTTGAGAGAAAAAAAGAAGAAGGTTTTTTTTAATTTTTTTTTACTTGAATAGGCTTGCTAAATGACACTGTTTTGGGATGGTCTAAAATGTGCCAAAACGACGTCGTTTTGGAGACCTACCCGAGATTCGACCCAACGATCCGCGTGTTTTTTAGTGGGTCAATTGTCGCCCCAGTCCTTCCGCTTTTTCATTGTTTCTCAATCTGGTCCTAATTCCTTTATTTTTTTTCTTTTTAGATTGTACGTTAATTTCAAACCTCTTTCAATTTGGTCCTCAGACCGTTGACCCCTCGGGGAAGGACACGTGTCTAGGAGTTTTGGGATATTTGCCCATTTAGCCCCTGTTATTTTTAGCGTGTTATGTTTTAGTACTTTTTAGTCCTTTTTTATTTATTTACAATTTATACTCCTTAATTTTATTCTAATTTCAATTTGATCCTTGGTTTATTTAACTTCAAATTTATTTTTTTTACAAATTGTTTTATTTATTATTATATTTATTTATTTATTATTTCTTCAACCTTTTTCAATAATAAAAATTCATTTATTTATATTCTTTTTATGTACTTTTATGTTTTATTATCATTGTTATTATTATGATCATTATTATTTATTTTTCCTTTATTATTTAATTAGTATTAGAATAATAATTAATGTGATTATTGCCACGCTATTACTAGTGCCTTTTTATTGTCATTATTTTTTTTTGTGTGTTCTTGTTATTTTATTATTGCTTTAAGTTTTTGGCACTTTCATGTTTACTATTTGTTAATCATGCATTTTCTATTTTTTATTCTTATTTCAAGTTACCTTATTTATTTTATTATTTTTATGATTTGATTATTAATATTATTATTAATTACATTAGTATTACTACAATATTCGTTATTTACGTGTTATATATTATTCTAATATTCTACTTATATAGCTATTTTACATTATTTCATTGTCACTATATCATACATTATGTTTAAATATAATTATCCGTTTCTGTACTATGCCCAAACAAGTTAAATGCATATTACTTTAAATGTTACGTTCATCTTCGTATGATGCATAAAAAAGAAAAAAATTTTAAATCAAGGTAATGTTCATTATTTTGGAATTAAAAAAGTCGTGTTCCTAACTTACGGAATATGACTTCTTTCTAAAACCGAGATAGTCAAATATTTACTTTAAAATAAAAAAACAACGAGATTTAAGTAATGATCAATGGGCGTTTATTCTCGTTTCTGAGGACTTAAGGCATTGTGTCATAACTTACGGAACATGATCCTTTTTCTCGATTAACTTGAAATAAGCCCTTTTCGTGAAAATTGCTTTAGTTAGGTAGTGCCTTAATACAAAAATGGATCGTGTTTTAAACTCTTTTCAAATTTCCAATTCTCGACACTAAGACATCAATTAATCAACTAGGTACCAATTTTGGGCGTTACGAGGGTGCTAATTCTTCCTCGTGTGTAACCAACTCCCGAACCCATTTTTGGGATTTTGTAGACAAAAATCATTGTTTTAGTAAATCAAACCTTTTATTAAAATGATCAAATTGTGAGGTGATTCGATCACACCTCATAAAAAGGATCGGTAACGACTCTATTTTCGTTTTTTCGAAATAAAAAGTTTATTTAAAAAAAAAGGTTTTGATAGCTTGGCGACTCTACTGGGGAAAAAATAAGAGAGTTAAGCTACAAGTTGATTACTTTTAGTCTTTTTGTTGAAAATTGATAATTTGGTTTAAATTTACGATCCCTTTATTGCATTTCATCCTTCATTTTTGTGGTCTTCATCGTTTTGTTACATAATGATATGTTTGCTTTATTTGTTCGAGTCTATTAGCATATTTCCGCATATTGCATTACATAATTGTTTGATTTTGCCCTGTCTCAAGTGGAAGTTAGAAACTATTCTTCTACGAGTCTTCACCTCTGTATAAGATTGTGGATCACTTTTGGGATACATCCATACTTATGTCTTCGTAAGATCTTTGTCTCCGTATAGCCATAGGGAAATGTATTCCCCAGAACTAAACTCGGTCTGTATGAGCCTATAATGGGTGAAGATCGATGAATCTTTTAGTTTAGGTACTCTTACTTTAGAACCGAACCGCATATAATGAGCCCTAAGAACTTACCCTAGGTAGAACTACACCAAACCCCTAGTGGTCACCCGAATATGTGCTCTATTTATTATTTCTTACTTGCTTTAAATTCTAGCTTTGTATGAAATGTACTGACTTGTTCTATTTTTTTTACTATGATTGCATTGCATTTTCATTATAGAAAAAGGTGTTGATTCACGTACAGTTGCTAAATAGAGAGCTTGTCATGGAAAAGGGATTTCTCGATAAAGTGGAAGACAATGTGGTTGTCCAAATATGGTCCAAGAAGACACAACAAGAGAAGGGTGATAGTCTGATGGAGGGGTATGTGTCAAAATTATGAGATTTCACTCGCATTAGTGTGACGTAGAATAATCTCCAAGAGTTAAAAGAGGTATGGGACCAATGGGATGTCGAAACCAAGCAGCTATTCTACTGTAACTATGGTGATTTGCCTTATTTACTCGATGTCAAAGTGGATAAGCACTTATTCCGAGCTTTGGCCTAGTATTAGAATCCCACCTATAGCTGTTTTACTTTTGGGAAGGTAGACTTGGTGCCCACCATAGAAGAGTACACAACTCTGCTCTATTGCCCAAGGATTCAAAGTGACAAAGCTTATTCTAGAGCCGCCAATGTCTCGACTTTCTTGAAGAGGCTAATGAGCATAACGAGAATGAGTAAGCAATAGGTCGCAGCCTAGATTAAACAAAAGCGAGATAGTAAAAGAATCCCTTAGAAAAGTTTATGGAATTTGATATTGGCACATTCAAATATGAAGAAAAGAGTCGACGTCTTCGCCTTGAGTATTTATGGGGTGGTTGTAACTACCTATTTTTGAGTTAGATCAGAACAGGTGGTTTAGGGACCACTTAACTAAGTCAAAATATTTATTTTATTATTTTAATGAGTTTTACAGCATGATAGAATGATTGTATAAAATTTTCGTAAAGAAATTTTACCGATTGGATGGTTAATTCGGTAACAAGGACTAAATCACGTAAAATGTGAAATTTGAATTCTATTATGAATTCTATTAGCAAAAAGGGTTTATTAGCTATGGAATCTCAAATGAAAGGTCCTTAAATGGGAAATATCCCATTAATAGCTTATATAGACGGTTAAGTGCATGAATTAGTGGATTTTTAATGTTTTACTGAAGGGTGGTATAGTGATTTGGTTGATATGTTATAATTAAAATAAAACAAACAAAATCATAATTTTGTTTCATCTTTCTTCACTGATTTTGAGCAAAGAAAATCAACCAGTGTTAGGGTTCTATTCGGCCAATGCATTTTTCTTGATTAAGGTACAGTTCTTGCTCGGTTTTTAATGATTTTTATGTTTTTGAGCTCGTTGCCGCTCAATCTAGCTAACTCGTACCTTCGTTTTTGAAACTATTATTGATTTTTAAATATGCCATTGTTGAATACTTGTGTATTTTGAATTCTTTTGATAGATTATTGATGGTTGTTGAAAGATATACAAGTTTTATAAGGTGATTTTTGACAAAAATGAGAATTAGGGATTAAATTGTGAAAGATAGAAATGTTGTAATTGAAAATGTGAAATAAATGAAAGATATGGGTTTATATGGAATACATGAATATTCAGCCAAGTATGTGTATAAGGAAATTTTGTGTATTTTGTTTATTTCTAAATTAGGGACTAAAGTGTCAAAATGTGAAAATATGAGGGCTAATTTTTAAAAAGGCCAAATTATATGTATATGGATTAAATTGAATGATTTGGTGAATAAATAGGTTAAATTTGAATTTATATAAATTAAGATAAACAAATACCGGAACTTGATCGGGGGAAACAAAAGGTAGACGGGTAGACGAAAGTTATCCGAGCAAATACGAGGTAAGTTCGTATAATTAGAATCGAATTTTATTTTAAATTATTGAAATTGTATGTATTGAATTTGAATGAACACATGTGAATTGGATGATCATGGATATGTTAGTTAAATGCCTAAATTGATGATTACCGAGAATTATCGAGTCTCGCTTGAACCGTAAAAATTCGTAGGATACAAGTGACATGTCACTAGGGTTACTGTTTTGGTCGAGCTCTTGCATTTGTTACGGACTCACCATAGCTCGTATGAGCTTACCGTTTCAGCTCTTATGAGCTTACCGTTCAGCTCTTCGAGGCTTACCGTTTCAGCTCTATAGAGCTTACCGTTCAGCTCGTTAAAGCTTAACGTTTACCAACTCAGGAGGAGCATACCGATCATGGCTCGAAAAAGCAGAAATGATGATGAGTTGACGAATTATCGATTTATACACTTATTGTGTATCACCCGAGTATCCCTCAATATTTCCTTTGGTTCAACGGGTAATATACCGATATGAATTATAAAAATTATATGCTACAAGAATTAAATGATTTACATGGATATATGCTATATGAATTACATGATTTATATAGATTATAGGTTACATGATTACATGATTTACATGGATGACATGATACATGAAATATATGATTTGTAATGATACAATGATACTTGGTTTACTTGAATTGAGAGATGAATTTGATGTTATATGTATGTTATATGTTTGGTTTCATCCTTATGAATGGATGAAGATATGGATGTTAGATGACTAACTTGTAAATGGTGTTGTGAATGGGCATTATGGGCAAATGAGTTGGATTTTATGTTGTTTTAATGCTTTATGTTAAGTTTAATTCTATATTATACGGGCTTACTAAGCTTTTAAGCTTAATCCATTTATTTTTCTATATTTTATAGATTACGGAAGCTAGCTCGATTCAGACGAAGTCGAAGATTGCTATCACACTATCCATACGGTCTTTTGGTACTTTTGAAACTTTTGTAAATGATGTAAATATGGCATGTATAGGCTAGTTTAAAGATTGGATTAAATGGTCATATATGCTAATGATGTGATGAGAATTTTGGTACCTAAACAAGCTATGTGATATGGCTTAAAAGGATGGTTTGGTATGAAAACTTTAAATGGCATGTCTATATTGGGGCAAATTTGATGAATGATATTATGGTTTAGATAATGTTTGAATGTTGACAATTTGGTATGTTTTGTTATGAATGAATTGGTAAGATTTGAATAAGTATGAATTGGTTTATTTTGGATATGAAATATATGTTTTTGGCATGAAATGGTTGGTTATTAGATGGTTCAAAATGTGCATTCTTTAGCTGAATTGGTTGCCTATTATGAGTATGATTTTGTGCCAATTTGATGCTTGTAGGTACAAGGATTTTGGGTGAGAAATGTGGCTTAAACCAAGCCTATTTTCGTGCCACATGGTCTGAGCACACGGGCGTGTGTCTCTACCATGTGACCTCTATACCTTAGTTAAACAAGTCAGTGAGTTACACGGCATAGACACACTGGCGTGTCTACTGGCCGTGTATGGCACACGGGTTGGCACACGGTCGTGTTGTCTGTAACAGTCTAATTTAGACCCTAATCGGAACGGTGGTTTTGGGACCACGAATCCGAGTCAAAAAAATATTTAAATATTATTTTCCATGTTTATTATATGTGAATTAGCATGTGTGAAAGTTTCGTATGAAAATTTGATTGTTTGTGTGCTTAATTAAATAAAAAGGGCTTAATCGCGTATGTTGAAAATTTGATAGATAAAAGCATAGAGGGTCAATTTGTTAATGGCTTTGTAAGTTGAGGCATTTAAGTGGCAATTTAACCATATTAAAGCATATGGACGGTAGTGGCCATGTTTCATAATGGTTAAAATTTTGTTATTAAAGGTTATTAAAGTAATTAAATAAAACATTATAAGTTATAATAATAAAACATAAAATAAAAACATGTATGATATTATATTCTCTTGACTGAAACTAGAAAAAAGAAAAGAAAGGAGAAAAGCTCAAGATATTCGGCCATTGTTGATACAAATTCAAGGTTAGTTTGGTTTCGATTTTTGATAATTTTTACGTTTTTGAAATTGTTGCTTTGAGTACTACTCGACCCATATCTGAAAATTTAATATTGGTGATGTATTCTTCAGTTGCCATTGTTGATACTTTGGTGAAAATTGTGTTTGAAGTTGTTAAATAAAATATATGTGTTAGACTATTAAGTTTATATTGGAAATTTTCATGAAAATTAAGTAAATAGGGTTTATTTGTGAAAAAATTAAATAGAGGGACTAAATTGTGAACTAAGTTAAATGTGAGGACATATAGAGGCATAAGGAGTATTCGGCCATGGCTTAGTATAAGCAAATTATGTTTATTTTGTGTTTCGTGAATTTTGGACTTAATTGCTAAATGTGTAAAATATATGGGGCAAAAATGCAATTTGCCCATTTATGTGTTCTTAAATGGATTGGATTGAATAATTGATTAAATAAGTTTAATTTATATTAATTTAGATCAAGAAAAGAGAAAATCAGATTCGGATCGGGGAAAAGCTAAAATAGTTGAATAGTCGATCGATACCGTTTGTCGATACTCAAGGTAAGTCTTTAAGCAATTAAACATCTTTATTTTGAATGAAAATTGTTTTAAATATTAATTTTGGAATATATGTTAATGGTGGATAATGGCCGAATGTGATGTTGTTAGAAATAATATTTTAGAACTTATTTGGACTAAGTTGTGATATTGAGGAATTTATATGAATAATATATGATATTTGAATTACTTACAAGTGAAATTGTGTATGAGTTGATTATGTATCATTTATGATCGGGCTTTACACCTAGCAGGCTTAATGCCGGTGCATAGAAATCGGGCTTTACTCCTAACAGGCTTATTGCCAGTGTATATAAGTCAGGCCTTGAGCCTAGCAGGCTTTATGCCGGTGTGAATTCAGGTTTAAACCTAGCAGGCTTAGTGCCGGTGAATTATGGAAAGTTTAAGCTTTCGAGATTTTATGACGACGTGATAGTTAAACTTATTTAACGAGTTAAGACGATCAAGTACGTAATAAATGCTTATCTATTTGAAATGGGATGAATTGTCTTCATGATGCTTGATGAGAAGGAATAAATAAAGTTGATGTGTATATATATGTGTTAATATGTGAAATATATGTATTTGGCTTTCAAAGATGTATATAGATGAAGTGCTAAAGTCTAAGAAATGGAATTATGTTTACAGTTACGTATGCGAATCCAAATGCATAAGACAGACTAACTATGAAATTGTTAATATAAGGACAAGGTAACTTGTAATTCGGCCAAAAGAAGTTTATAAGTGAAATTATATGTTTTATATGTATGTAATTGCAAGTAGGGTATATGTGGAATTATTTATTCGAAATTACTAAGTATATGAGATAATATAATGTTTTATAGGTTTAATTTGCTTGGACTTACTAAGCTAAGTTAGCTTACTTTATGTGTCTTTGTTACTCTGTTTTATAGATTTTGGTCGTAAGTTACGAGCTCGGGGATCGTCATCAAAGTCATCCATACTATCGTCAACTTTTGGTACTTAAAAAAAAAGTTTATCTTCAAATTTTTGGCACGTATAGGCTAATTTATTTTGTTTGACCTTGAATATGTATAACTTTAGCCATGCGAAAATGGCTTAAATTTTCATGATAGATTGTTTATACTCGGATATGGTTTGAGTTTTACTTTTAGTTAAAATGTTATATATATTACATGTGAATGAATTATGTGATATATGTGGTATGTTTGAAAATGGTTTATTGATGTTTGGTTTGAAAATGGTTTGATGTAAAGATTATATATATAAATCTCCTGATATAATTATATGTTTCGGTTTATGTTTTTGGTTTGGATAAAGTATATTTGAATGTTGAATTTAAATATATAACTTATAAGAGGTTTATACATGAATTCATGTGTGAATGTATCATTGTTTGTGATGTAATAAAGTTGAAAGGAATGTGATGATAAGGATTTACCTAATCGGTTAATGAATAAAATTTACCATATGAATAGTAGTTTTTATTTGTAATTGATAAAGACAATTGATTATTACTTGTAATTGATGTTATATATGTCGAATGATTTTGGGTAAAGATAGCATGCTTTCAAATAGGTGTATATATATATATATATATATATATATTTCGTGTATGTGATATTATGGCTTTGCATTTTTAGGTGTTTCATAATAGTTAATGAAATGACTTCAGAGTGAAAAGCATATATGTTTATTTGGTTAACACTTTTGTCAGTGAGCCAATTATAGTTACCTTTGGTGTTTTAAAATGTTATAGTGATTTATATGTCATTTTGGGTTTTGTATTTCTTCGTATGATATTTATGTGATGTTTGAAGTTATGAAATGATTAGTACATGAGATATAAATGATTGTTTATGTTTAAAATTTCTGATATTTGAGTTATATCCTGAGTATGTTTGTGATAGTTTGGAAAATATTGACTTGTCTAGTAATATCCCGTAATCTATTCCGGCGACGGATACGGGTTAGGGGTGTTACATGGTCGGCTGTGTGACCAAGTCAATATACCCTCAAATTTTTAGACGGCCAGACATACGGGCGTGTCTGATGATCGTGTGGACAAGTTAGTAGATATGCCCTATTTTTACACGGCCTAGACACGTGGGCGTGTCTGGTGATCGTGTGAGGCACATGGCTGTGTGACTCTTACTCGAAAAATTTTCTAAGCATTCCTATCTTTTTCATATGTTATCAAATCAGTCCTGAAAACATCTATAGTACTTTGTATGCTTGAATTGAACATGTTTTGAGTGTGATTGAATGATAATCACTGAAATGAGATGACATTTGTTGAATGTTTTATTAAACACCGTTCTAAACTGACTTATAGATCCGATAATACCCCTTACCTATTCTGGCGACGGTTACGGGATAGGGGTGTTATAGGGGTTATCTTTCCCAAAGCGATAGAGCACATAGATGATGCATCGACCGGCTTGACAAAAGGGTCACACCCGTCCCGGCAATTTTAGCCGAAATGTTCAGATCTTTAAATGCATGCCGGAGAGCGGGTGAAGGAAGATTTATCAGGTGTGCACAACTCTTGCTAGAGTGGTTTCACGGCCACTTCTGAAAGATAGAGAATGTCTCTTATCGAGTATTCTCCGAGAACTACTCTTCGTTGAAAGAATTCGTGACTACACCAAGGCGAGATGACATTTTGGTGGAAAAATGGATGACAATTCTCTAGAGCTCTAAGACGAAGACGTTCAATGGAAGGCTCCTTAGATGATCCCTGATGAGATATTGTTCCGATGTGGAGACTTTGACTGGGTTCCTCTCCTCGAGATATGAGGAGCTATTGGATATGCCCCTCTACTTGTATTGAGACAGTATAGATCGAGGCAGTTCATACTGGCAACGCAAAGGTTGGCTTGGTGCGAGTTTGCATACAAGGGTGATAATTACAAGAAGAAGGTTCGTGAAATATCGAACACTTGGAACCAAACTCATAGAGTGAAAAGGTTTGCCGCAAATCCCATAACGACCTCCAAGTATGATTAGTGGTAGGGTAAAAAAGTCAATGACAATGTCCCTATGTCAAGTTAAGAAAACACTCGACCAATAGAAGAACACTTACAAGTAATCCCATCTGAGTTGGAAATCATAAAGCAAGACTTTGAAAAGAGGAGCTCGAAGCTGGAGAAAAGGATAGAACCTTTGGAAGAGGAAAAGATGCAACTAGGATTAGACGTTGACGTCAAAAAATTAGAAGCTGAGAAAATGAGAAAAGGACGGTTGAATTGGGTAAAACATTAGAGCAATGGCGGCAAGAGATCAAAAAAGAAAATATTTGATCTAATCAGTGGGAAAAGAAATTCCAATATGCTCGCGTTTGAGAAGATGCTCTAGAAAGGGATTTGTTAGAAAAGCGAAACGAAAAGATTGGATTAAGAGCTTGGTAGTAGAATTAGAAAGTTCATTGCATCAATGTCATAGTCACAACTCCGCAATTGAGTTGAAAGCAAGCCTAAATAAAATTGAATAGTTAAAGAGAAAGATAAAAGAGCTCGAGACCGCATGCAAAATTGTTAACTTCGAGTTGAACTTCTTGAAACGAATAATGAACAATAGAAAGAGCAATTTCAACGCTCTCAAGGTCAGATTAGAGATAGAGATTAGATCATGGGCGAAGCTATTACTCAAGTACAGGAAGTAGCTGACCATTTGCAATCCTTAGCAGTTCAAGCCGACATCCTGAGCTTAAAATATGATTCAGAATCGGATCGGGGCCGAGAATTAGCTTGGTTTTTTAGGAAGGTCAAGGCTTTGAGTATTAGGGTAATGTCGTATATGTAAATGTATCCGTTTTATGTAAAGAGATCCGTTTTCTAGTAAAGTTGTTCTAATAGAATTGAATTGGAATCAACGCCTCTTTTTGCATTCATTTTTCATTCATCAGCATTACATTTCATCATATGCATTATAAAAAGACCCTAATTAATCAAAATTATGACAGTTACCCTTGAAACCAACAAGAATTTGCCAACTGAATATCGTTACAGTACCCGTAATAAAACCAGAGCTATGGATCAAAAGCTAGAGAGATTAAAACAAATTTAGAAAGACATGCAAGATTAGTTGCAAATGCAGTTGCTGGAACAATTAACTAAGGTACAGCAAGACATGATGAATCAAATACAAGAGTTTTAACGAAGCATGATAAGCCAGTTGACCCAGTTGCTGGCAGGAAGGACTAAAAAAGGGAAAAGTATTGTGAATAACTCTGGGGATGATAATGAAGATCGTATATACCCCATGTTTTACCCAATAAATGTCCAAGCCCAACCAGATACATATCCACGAAGGGTAACTGTTACCATAAGACCTCAACAATATCAAGCTGGCACCTCAATACTGGTGAACCCAACAGGTTTAGATTCTAATCCCAGAGATAATTCAACCAATCCTATCGTTCTAGATTTGAACAAAATGGCAGAAATAGATAGAGCAAGAGTAGAACTACTGAAACAACTAAAAGATCGGTGTAAGTGGTTGGAAGAGAAATTCAGAGCTATGGAGAATGTTGATTACCTTTGCAGAGTTGATGCTAATGAGTTAAGCTTAGTCTATGATCTAGTGCTCCCACCAAAATTCAAGATTCCAGAATTCGAAAAATATAATGGGACCAATTTTCCTAAAGCCTATATCACAATGTTTTACCGAAGAATGACGGGATACGTCGATAACGATCGATTATTAATTCACTACTTTCAGGATAGTTTGATAGGGTCGGCCACCAAGTGCTACAACCAGCTAAGCTGTACCAAAATCGACTCATGAAAAGACCTGGCACAGGCTTTCATGAAACAATACAACGATGTGACAGACATGACACCTGGTAGAATTACGCTGCAAAACATAGAGAAGAAGCAAAGTGAAAGTTTTAGCAGTACGCTCACAGATTGAGAGAGGTGGTAATGCAAGTCCAATCGCTTCTTTTGGAGAAGGAGACAACAATGATTTTCATAAACACTCTAAAAGCCCCGTTCATTCACCATATGTTGGGAAGTGCTACTAAGAGCTTATTAGATATAGTGATGTCCGGAGAGATGATTGAAAATGCAGTAATGTGTGGGAAAATAGACGCGGGGGAAAATACTAAAAGATCAGCCTTGAGAAAAAAATAAAGTGAACACCGCAAGTGTGTATAATAAGGGCTATTCAAAACCGGTCACTGTGGACCAACTAAGAATTGTAACAACCAGCCATCAAGACTCCTCAAAGCAAGAATCTAACTCAAGTCCAAACACAGAAAAAACTCCAGTTCACACAAATTTCGATGACATATAGAGAGTTATATCAGAATTTGTTCGATACGCATGTGGTATCCCGTTTTACTTGAAACCTGTGCAACCTCTGTTCCTAAAATGGTATGATGCGAATGCTCAATGCGAGTACCATGCAGGAATAATGAGACACTCAATCGAGAACTGCATTGCATTTAAAAAGTTGATTGAAAGGTTTATCAAGATGAGGATTGTAAGGTTCGATGATCCATCGGGACCTAATGTGGCAAGTAATTTGTTACCCAGTAATTCAGATCAGGAGGTAAACGCGATAATTGAGAATGGAAGAAAGATGACAAAAACTAATATGGTGGAAGTAAAAACCCCACTAAAACGGGTTTGGCAAAAGATGATAAAAGTGGGATTAATCGTTCAACATTTGGAGGAGTTACGTAAAAGAATGATGAGTTACTTTGAGTTCCACGCTGAAGAAGGTCATGAAATCCATAAGTGCACTGAATTCAGAGCTCTGGTGCAAAGTCTAATTAATAACAAGGAGTTGGAATTCTTTAAAGATTTCGAAGGCTCAAAAAGAGGAGATATATGTGCCTCAAAGGAAGGATCAACGAAGAAGGTCTATAAGTTCAATCACCCCGTGGTGATCATTTCATAACCAAGAAGCAATGAAGTAGGAGTACAAGTTGCACCTAGAGTCATAATTCAGAAACCTGTGGCTTTTCCCTACAAGGACAGCAAAAGGGTTGCACGAAATTATAGCTGTAATATGATGGTCACAAAAGAGGAAAGCTCGGTGGGCACTTCAGAAGATGGCCAGGATATTGGTTAATATACATGTAGTGGGAGGTGCTATGACCTTGCAAGTAAGAGAACCGAGCCTATTAAAGGAAAAATCTTGGTAGTTGAGCATAAAAAAAAGACGATTAGGATTGGATCACTTGTTAACAAGCTAGTAAATGAGAACGAGGCTAAAGATTTCTTGAAATTATTAAAGCATAGCGAGTATAGTGTTGTAGAATAACTACACAAACAACCAGCTCGCATATCAGTACTAGCCTTGCTCTTGAGCTTAAAGACACGTCGTAGCGCGTTGATGAAAGTGCTGAATGAAACTTATGTAGCTGACTATATCTCTGTGAACAAGCTAGAGCACTGGTTAACAATATAAGTGCTAACAATTTCATCTTTTTTAATGATGATGAAATATCCCCAGGGGGTATGGGATCCATGAATGCCCTATATATCACTACTCGCTACAAAGGGTATACATTGCCAATGGTGTTAATCAACAATGGATTTGTGCTAAACATCTTACCTCTATCCATACTTAATAGATTGCCAGTGGATAGCTCTCATATGAAGACGTGCCAAAACAAAGTGAGAGCATTTGATGGTACGAAAATGAGGGAAATAGGAAAGATTGCAATACCTCTTTTAATTGACCCAAGCACATATGAGGTAGACTTTTTGGTGATGGATATCAAGCCTTCTTATAACTAGTTTTTAGGTAGACCATGGATTCACTCGGCTGGGGCAGTGCCATTGTCATTACATCAAAAACTAAAGTTGGTAACGGAAAGTCAACTGGTGACGGTAAATACTGAAGATGATATTATTGCATCCGTAACTAGTGACACACCATACATAGGAGCGAGTGATGAGGCAATAGAATGTTCGTTTAGATCACTAGAATTTATTAATGCAATTTTCATTTTCAAAGGAAATAAAATCCTAGTACCAAGAATATCTAAAACCATGAAGATGGGCCTGCAGTTGGTAGTTGGAAAATAAGTCTTACCTAGAAAAAGACTCGAAAAATATCTTCAAGGGAGAGTTGAGGCTCCAATGCTAATGGACAAACGAGACTGCTTTGGCTTAAGATACAAGTTAGATTAGAGGCAAAAGAGGAGGGAGTTGGAGAAGAAACAAGAAAGAAGAAGAGCGTGACTGAGCAGGGGTGAGGTCAAATAGGATTCGATGACCTTTCCCCATATATCTAAAACATTCATGTCAGGAGAAATTATTTATCCTGAATGAAGAATGGCAGAAAAAGAAATCCTGGAAGAAATGTTGGGAAACTTGAGCATAAATACCATATCTGAAGAAGGAATTGGGGAAAATTTGTCAGGCATTCATTCTTATATCCCCGAAAGTGTTCTGAACAATTGGACCGCAGAAGAGATCCCTGTAATTTTTAGAACTAATTTAGAGTAATGTTTAAAACACACTTATTGCTCTAAGCCTGAGAACAATAAGAATCCTTTTGTAAAAAAATCATATGTCCATTATTTTTTATTTCAATAAAATGCATCTGTATGTCTCATTTTAGCAAATATTCTTTTATTCTTTCTATTTCATTCATATTCATACCACACAGATAATTATTCTTCCTTCGTTCCTATAATAGGTCTCCAGATATCAATGATATAAGCGACGCTGCTACTGACTCAAAATCTCCTTTTGAGCAAGATATGTGTCTAGAGGAACCTTAGGATTTGAAGATAATCAAGATTGTAACATATCTCTTGATTTGTTAAATATGGTAGAAAAAGAGGAAAAATAGATTCTACCTCACAAAAAGTCAGTAGAAATCATGAGCTTCGTAGACGAACAAGAAAAGAAAGAGGTGAAGATTGGAGCTTGCATCACCGTAGAGATAAAGTGAAACCTCATTAAGTTACTCCAAGAATTCAAAGATGTCTTCGCATGGTTGTATTTAGACATGCCTAGTCTAAGTACTGATATCGTGGTATACCAGTTTCCCATAAGGGAAGAATACAAGCCGGTTTAATAGAAACTTCGAAGGATGAGGCTTGATGTCCTATTAAAAATAAAAGAAGAGGTCAAGAAGTAATTTGACACTGGTTTCCTACAAGTAGTTAAATACTCGAAGTGGGTAACTAATATAGTCCTCGTCCCTAAGAAAGATGGGAAAGTACGAATGTGTATAAACTATAGAGATTTAAACAAAGCCAGCCCAAAGGACAATTTCTTGTTGTCTCACATTGACACCTTAGTGGACAACATGGTCAGTAACTTACTGTTCTCCTTCATGGATGGTTTCTCTAGATACAACCAGATTAAGATACATCCTGAAGATATGGAAAAGACTACATTCGTAACCATATGGGGAATATTTTACTATAAAGTGATGTCATTCGAACTAAAAAATGCGAGAGTGACGTATCAAAGAGCCATGGTAACCCTGTTTCATGATATAATGTACAAAGAAATCGAGGTTTATGTCGATGATATGATCGCAAAATCCTGAACAGAAAAAGAGCATATACAAGTCCTGAGGAAATTATTCTTAAGGTAAAGGAAATTCTAGCTAAAGTTCAATCCAGCAAAATGTACTTTTAGGGCTAGGTTAGGAAAATTGCTGGGATTCGTAGTCAGCGAAAAATAGATCGAGATTGACCCGGGCAAAGTCAAGGCTATACAGGAGTTACCTTCACCGCGCACTTAAAATGAGGTCTAAAGTTTCTTAGGAAGACAAAATTACACCGCTTAGTTTATTTCACAATTAACCGAGAAATGCGACTCCATATTCCGTCTCCTTAAGAAACATAATTCAGGTGTATGGGATAAAGATTGCCAGAAAAATTTTGATAAGGTTAAACATAACTTGTTCCATGGCCCAGTATTGATGCCACCTAGTCTAGATAAACCACTGATAATGTATTTGGCAATATTTGGGAATTCTATGGGATGCGTGCTTGGCCAACACGATGAGTCAAGAAAGAAAGAAAGAGCAATATACTACCTCAGTAAGAAGTTCATTGAGTGTGAGGCAAGATATTCGCTAATTGAGAAGTTGTGTTGCATCTTGATTTGGACAACCCGGAGACTAAGACAGTATATGCTGTACCACACAACTTGGCTAATCTAAAAAATGGACCTTCTAAAGTACATGATGGAGTCATTGCTCTGAATGGAAGAATGACCCGATGGCAAATTTTTCTTTCCAAATTTGATATAATCTATGTGAACCAGAAAGTAGTAAAAAAGAGTGCAATAGTAGATTTTCTAGCCAGTAGAGCTCTACATGATTACGAGCCTTTGAACTTTGATTTTCTGAATAAAGATCTGACGTATGCTATAACCATTGAAGAAGGTGCTCAAGAAGAACATCCCTAGAAACTAAATTTTGACGAAGCATCAAACGATATGGGTAATAGAATAGGGGCAGTCCTGGTATCTCCAGACGAAGATCATTATCCCTTTACTAGTAAATTGGATTTTTATTGCACAAATAATATGGCAAAATACGAAGCATACATCATGGGTATCCGTGCAGCCGTAGAATGCAAGATCAAAGTACTAGAGGTATATGGGGATTTTACACTAGTGATCTATCAACTAAAAAGTGAATGAGAGACAAGAGATCCTAAGTTGATCAAGTATAGAAGGTTGGTTCTAGAGTTAATTAAAGAGTTTGATGACATCACTTTCTACTACCTTTCACGAGTTGAAAATTAGATGGCCGATGCCCTAGCTACCTTAGCTTCCATGGTCAAAATGAACAAACAAGAGGATGTAAAACCGATCCAAATGAGTATTTATGAGGCTAAGGCTCATTGTTACAACATCAAGGAAGAGGAAAAAAATGATCACCCTTAGCACCACGCTATATTGCGATATGTAAAGAATCGTGAATACTTTGATCAGACGACCGAGAATGATAAAAGGACGTTGAGGAGACTGGCCAATGACTATATCTTAGATGGGGAGATCCTGTATAAGAGAAGAAAGGACCAAGTGCTACTAAGATGTGTGGACGCTGTTAAGGCCAAGAAAATTTTGGAAAATTCTACGAGGGCGTTTGCGAAACACATGCTAATGGTTTTACAATAGCCAAACAAATCATGAGATTCGGGTATTATTGGTCTACCATGAAAGGGGATTGTATCAATTATGCCAAGAGGTCATAAATGTCAAATTTATGGAGACAAAATTCATGTGCCTCCTTTACCTTTTCATGTTATGACTTCTCCATGACCTTTCTCTATGTGGGGCATGGATGTCATTGGACCGATCTCGTCAAAAGTTTCCACCGGGCATCGATTCATCTTTGTGGTCATTTATTACTTCACCAAGTGGGTAAAAGATATTTTTTACGCCAATGTCACAAAGTTAGCAGTTAGTAAATTCTTGAAGAAAGAGATCATATGTCGATATGGGATGCCAGAAAGGATTATATCTAACAATGCATTAAATTTGAACAACAACACGATAACGGAGGTCTGTAATTTATTCAAGATCAAACATCACAACTCGTCACCATATCGCCAAAAAATGAACGGTGCAGTGGAGGCAGCCAATAAAAACATTAAGAATGTCATAGGGAAAATAACAGAGACTTATAAAGATTGTCATGAGAAGTTACCATTTTCCCTCTATGCTTATCGAACGTCTGTCAGGACCTCCACCAGGGAAACGCCTTTCTCATTGGTTTATGGAATGGAGGCGGTCTTACCCATTGAAGTCGAGATACCTTCTCGCTGAGTTTTTTTCAGAATTGAAATTAGATGAAGCAAAATGGATCCAATCCCGATATGATCAGCTGAACTCGATTGAAGAGAAGAGGTTAAAGGCTATCCGTCATGGTCAGATGTACCAAAAACAAATGATGCAAACTTATGACAAAAAGGTTTACACCAGAGAATTCCATGAGGGGGACTTGGTATTAAAAAAGATTCTTTCCATACAAAAAGACTTCAGAGGAAAGTGGATGCCAAATTGAGAAGGACCTTATGTGGTAAAGAAGGCATTTTCTAGAGGAGCGCTGATTTTGACCGAGATGGATGGTAAAAACCTACCTAATCTTGTGAACTTAGATTCAATTAAGAAATACTTCACCTAAAAAAAATGAGAGGCCAAGGCGAAAACTCGCAAAGTGCGCCTTGAGACCAAAGGGGTTTTGAGTTGAAAACCTGGAAAAAGGCAGCTCAAATTTGGATTGAAGATTGAAATGTGATGGTCGGGTCTTTTTAGAAGAAAGAATGTTACATCTTGAGGTATCAACAAAGTACTCTGGATCCCCTAAACATATATTAGGCTTAAAAATGGTCTTTGAGAAGTTAGTGCGGAGAAGCTCATTCTACGATATTTGAGGCACCTAGTTTTATCTTGCTTATTTTGTATTTTAGCAACATTTGCTATTTTGATTAATCTATTCATTTTAAGCTTTGCTCCCAATAAATTTCAATCTTGTCCATTGTTACGATCTTTTTCAAGCATTTCTCATTGACACAACGATTAGTGGACAAATAATATTTAAGTAAAAGGATTTCTATATATTGCTCTGAAAGGTTTTCTAAATAGTACAAGGATTTGAAACAATACCACTAGTCAGAACTAACCAAATCTAAAAGTTGGAAATGTTTGGGAAAGAATATTTTAAATTGTGATTAATTCCTCGGGTTTTCTATCAAAAATACCTGCTGAACAAGAAGGCAGTGTAATGCGTCAGTGATAGAACCTTGATGAATAACGAGCAATGTCAACCTAAGCATTAAAACGGGATCATTCTTGAAAAATAAAATTCTGAATTTATGCAAATATCATTCATACACATCTAATTAGGAGCATTTGATTCATTCTGATGATAACATCCTAATCGCTTGGCATAAATATAGGCCCATGAAATGGATTCTACAGGCATGTCCCTAGAGAACGGTGTAACAGATCAGTGACACCACAAATCCCATACCCCTGAAGTTGCAGTGGGACAGATTGAAGCCATAATTATAAATCTTATCTCCCTAAAGTTGCAGTGGAGTAGATTTAAGCTACAAATCCTATACCTCTGAAGTTGCAATGCTTCAGATTATATCTACCATAACGAGTCTTGTTTTCTTAAAGTGGAATAGATTAAAGCTGTAAATCTTTTCTCTCTAAAGTGGCAGTAGAGTAGATTGAAGCTACAAATCTTATCTTCCTGAAGTCGCAGTGGGTTAGATTAAAGCTGCAAATCTTATCTTTCTGAAGTTGCAGTAGAGCAGATTGAAGCTATAAATCTTATCTCCTTGAAGTTGCAGTGGAGCGGATTGAAGTTACAAATCTTATCTCCATGAAGTTGCAATGGAGTGGATTGATGTTTCAAATCTTATCTCCCTGAAGTTGTAGTGGAGTGGATTGATGTTACAAATCTTATCTCCCTGAAGTTGCAATGGAGCGGATTGAAGTTACAAATCTTATCTCCCTGAAGTTGTAGTGGAGCAGATTTAAGCTACAAGTCTAATTTCCCTGAAGTTGCAGTGGAGTAGATTGAAGCAACAAATCCTATACCTCTGAAGTTGTAGTGGGTTAAAATGAAGCTACTTGAAAAAGAGGAGCACCAAAGAGGTCGAGATTCAGCGATACCAAACAAAATTAGTCATTCTTAAAAGTCTTTGCTTCCTTCTCGTTACACAACAACGAGCAAAGAAGTGCAGCTGTGAAAGCCTAATTTTGTCTAGGCCTCGACAAAAAAAAAACCAAACAGAAAAAAATAAATAAAACAAAAATAATTAAAGTCCAGAGTCCATTTACAACAAATTACAGGCCTAAAATTACAAGCCCAAACGTCCCGAAATTAAAAAAAAAAACCTAATGGCCCAAATGGCCGAAACACCTAAATTGTTTCACATTAAATAGAAATCCTACCCTAGATCGCGCCGCACCCTAGCCTGTGCCACCGCCGCTCCTAGCCTCTGCCACCATCAACTGCTCCTCAACCACCGTCTACAAAAAAAAGCAAACAACATGTAAATAATAGTAGCCAAGTAGGGATAAAAAAAGAAAAATAAGAGAAAGATTGTAATCTGAAAACGGCTATAAAATACGAATCTTTATAAGGTTTTAAGGGGTCTTTTTTTTTCTAAAATAGAAATCGAAATAAAAAAATACAAACAAAGCAATCGAAATACAAAATCGAAAAAAAACTTCAAAGGTAATCTTTTTTTTATTTTTTTATTTTTCCTCTTTTTTTGAATCTGTTATTATATATATAAATAAAATTAAAAAACTCACCTAGTGTTCGTTGTCTTCCATCAAGAGCCAAAGGGTTCTTTGCCTTTTGGCAATTTTTTGGCTAGTTTCTAATTAACGACCCTAAAATTCAGGCTCAGGGAGCCGAAACGACCAAAAATGAGGTTTTTTGTATCTTTCGGCCACTGTAGAGGCGGAGCCATCACAGGTGATCGGTGGCCATCGCGTTGGTGACTCACCGGAGGCAAGGCTAGCCTAAGAAAGCTTTGAGAGAAAAAAAGAAGGTTTTTTTAAAAAAAATTTAAAGCATAAGTTGAAATGAATTTTTTGAAATTTTTTTTTTGACTTAAATAGGCTTGATAAATGATGCCTTTTTGGGATAGTCTGAAATGTCCCAAAACGATGTCGTTTTGGAGACCGACCCGACCTTGGCAAGGATCCGCGTGTTTTTTAGTGGGGGTCTAATTGCCACCGCAATCAGTTTGCTTTTTCATTGTTTCTCAATTTGGTCCTAATTCCTTTATTTTTTTCTTTTTAGATTGTACCGTTAATTTTAAACCTCTTTCAATTTGGTCCTCAGACCGTTGACCACTCGGGGAAAGAACGTGTCCAGGAGTTTTGGGATATTTGCCCATTTAGCCTCTGTTATTTTTAGTGTGTTATGTTTTAGTCATTTTTTATTTATTTACAATTTATAATCCTTAATTTCATTCTAATTTCAATTTGATCCTTGGTTTATTTAACTTCAAATTTTTTTACAAACTGTTTTATTTATTATTTTATTTATTTTTTATTTCTTCAACCTTTTTCAATAATTAAAATTCATTTATTTATATTCCTTTTATGTACTTTTATGTTTTATTATCATTATCTTTATTATTATTATCATCATTATTATTTATTTTTCCATTATTATTTAATTAGTATTAGAATAGTAATTAATATGATTATCTCCACGCTATTATTAGTGCATTTTTATTGTCATTATCTTTTTCTTTATATTCTTATTATTTTATTATTACTTTTATTTTTTGGCACTTTCATGTCTACTATTTGTTATTCATGCATTTTCTATTTTTATTCTTATTTCAAGTTACCTTATTTATTCTATTATTCTTATGATTTGATTATTAATATTATTATTATTATTATTATTATTAATTACATTAGTATTAGTATAGTACTCCTTATTTACTTATTATATATTATTTTAATATTTTACTTATATAGTCATTTTACATTATTTCATTATCACTATATCATATATTATGTTTAAATATAATTATCCGTTTTTGTACTATGCCCAAACAAGTTAAATGCACATTACTTTAAATGTTACGTTTGTCTTCATATGACGCATAAAAAAGAAATTTTTTTAAAACATTGTAATGTTCATTATTTTAGAATTAGAAAAGTTGTGTTCCTAACTTACGGAATATGGCTTCTTTCTAAAATCGAGATAGTCGAATATTTACTTTAAAATAAATAAAAACGAGATTTAAGTAACGATCAATTGGCGTTTATTCTAGTTTCCGAGGACTTAAGACATTGTGTCCTAACTTACGGGACATGATCCTTTTTCTCGATTAACTTGAAATAAGCCATTTTCGCGAAAATTACTTTAGTTAGGTAGTGCCTTAATACAAAATGGATCGTGTTTTAAACTCTTTTCAAATTTCCAATTCTCGACACTAAGACATCAATTAATCAACTAGGTACCAATTTTGGGCGTTATGAGGGTGCTAATATTTTCTCGTGAGTAAATGACTCCCGAACCCATTTCCGGGATTTTGTAGACCAAAATCATTGTTTTAGTAAATCAAACATTTTATTAAAATGATTAAATTGCGAGGTGATCCAATCACACCTCATAAAAAGGATTGGTGGCAACTCTATTTTCATTTTTTTAAAATAAAAAAGTCGATTTAAAAAAAAAAAGGTTTCGACATCTAATATTATATATTTCTATTTTTATTAATTCATATTCTAATAATAATTATTTTAAGAATGTTATTAAATTATATTTAATAATAATTATATTAAAATATTATTTATTATTAAATTATATTTAATAATAATCCTATTAAAATTTAATATTAATCATCTACCTAAAAAAATTTTTGCTAAATATATTCTGGTCTTTTAAGCTTTTTTTCCTTATACTATTACAATATCTATTCCATTCAACCAAACATAAGAATACTATTATGGTTCTATTTCATTACATTCAACCAAATAATTGAATTACTGATTACAACTCTATGTTAGTACAACTCTATTCCGTCACATCTCTATTTCATTATAGCCCTATTCCATTCCCCCTAACCAAACGTGGTGCAGGTTTTTTGGCAGGAGTACCTCGACACCTATCACAAGATAAATTAGAACCAGATGGATATATATTTTGCCTATCATGGATTCAACATATGTTGTATCGACGTCGTCAGTGAAGGAATCTACCAAGTTGACAAATGTTAGAATAATAACACATAAGGGATCTGGAAAATAAAGAAATAACCTTTTCCCATTCCCTACAAATGGTACATGTGAAAAAACCCAACAATAAACGTGAACCAACAGAGGAGTAATTCATGAATTACAAACAAAACCAATATTTACTGAACATCAAATTTTTTTTTGAAAGGGTACAGAGTTTTTTGGTAATGCTAAATGTGACCTATGCTAGGTTGGCTGTATTTATAGTCGTTTGCAGCAAAAATATTGGCAACATTAGATGTCATCCATAAAAAAGAACATTAATCTCAATATCCATGGATGTCAAATTAAGTGACTTGTCATTTTAATTGTGTAGCAGATATTGAAGTTGACATTCATGGGTGTTGACTTTAAATTACTCTTTAGATGTGCCAAAGATTCTTGAAATCGTAACCCTGATAAGTGCTAATGACCTTGAAACTAATTGTTGTTGAGTTTAGTCACTTTTCTGATTTAATCGAGCTTCTTGAACCCAAATTTTAGTCACATACACTAACTTTAACATCTATGGATGCGATATCGAGTGCATCTACTTTTGTAGGTCTAACAAAGATTCTTGAACTTGGCTTCCATGTATGTTGAGTTTATTATGTAATATTAATAATGTCACATCCTATGGTTGTTGATATCTCCAAGCATTTAAACTATACATATGGTTAAGTTTTTGAATGCTTAACCCAAACTTTGTCTTGTCATCCTTCATCCTTGCTTAAGGGGTGAGTAAAATTCGATTTGATTAAAAAAAATTAATAAAAAGTTCCAAATTTTGAATTAAATAGTTCGAACTATTTGAGTTAATTCAGTTATTCGGATCAACTCAAATAAAAAATCAAGTTTTTGGTTTAACTCGAATATGAATTACACAATTCGAGTTATCCGAAAATCTGAATAAGAAAAGGCAAAACTACGTCGTATTGATAAATGTTTACCTATTATGTTAAAAGGTAAAACCATTGTATTGTTTATGTAGTTAACTAATCTTGTTCTTTGTCTACTAGTTAAATAACCGGTCCATAGAAACGCAACATTGGGTATAAATAATAGGATTCGTTAACTTGACTCGAAATTTTTTGACTTGATTCGAAAAAAATCAAATTGAGTTCAGTTGCTAAAATAGAATTTGTCAACTCAACTAACTCAAAAATTTTTTACTCAATTTAACTTGACCTGATCGAATACTCACCCGATCCTTACTAAATACTAACCCATTGTAACAACCCATTTTTGGTCAAATTGGAATAATGGTTTTGGAACCATAAATATAAAGTCAAAATAATTATTTTATTATTATTTTAATTTCTACAGCATGATAATATAATGGTGTGAAATTTTCATTAAGAAATTTTACTGTTTGAGTGTTTAATTTGATAAAAAGGACTAAATCGCGTAAAGCGTAAAAGTTGTGTTCTATTAGCTAAAGGTGTTTAATAGCTATAGAACTTTAAAGTGAAGGTCCTTATGTGATAATTAGCCCATTTATGAGATAGTGGATGATAGTGGCATGGTATTTGGTGTAATTACTTATGTTTTTAATGGTTAATTTTAGTAATTGATAATTAAGTTAAATTAAAATAAAACAAATTTGTATCATCATCTTCCATTATCTTTTTACCACCGAAAATTGAAGGAACAAGAAACCATTTTAGGGTTCTTCATTCGGCCAAGCTCTATTGTCCGATTAGGTATGTATTTTGACTTGGTTTTTAATGATTTCTATGTTTTTGATATCGTTGCAGCTAGGTTTAGCTAGGCCAAGTACTAATTTGAGAAAATGTTAAAGTTTTTGAGTTTTACCATTTGAATAAGCATGTACCTTGATGTTTGATGATGGAAAGTAAATCTTTGATGTTAGATTAACAAGTTTTGTTAAGTGATTTTTTATAAAAATGTCAAATAGGGATTAAATTGAGAAATGTGAAAATTGTGTGTCAATTGTATGAATAAATGAAATATATGGGTTGACATGGGCATATAGGAAATTTGGCTAGCATG
This sequence comes from Gossypium stocksii, assembly GCA_020496765.1. Classification (NCBI taxonomy): domain Eukaryota; kingdom Viridiplantae; phylum Streptophyta; class Magnoliopsida; order Malvales; family Malvaceae; genus Gossypium; species Gossypium stocksii. The sequence goes on along the minus strand of CM035631.1, from coordinate 16,623,406 downwards.
GGATAGTATTAAATTGAATGAATTTACATTTTTATGAGATAAGGACTAATTTGTAAAGAAGTTAAAAGTCTAGGGGTAAAAGTGTAATTTATCCAAAATAGGTGTTTTGCGCTAAATTGAATAGAATGGAAATTGAACAAGTTGAATTTAATATTATATAGATCAAGAAAAGCAAAAATTGGAATTAGATCGGTGGAAAGGCAAGGCTAACGAATAGTTGATAGTTTTTATCCGAGCTACTTCGAGGTAAGTTCGTATAATTAGAATTGAATATTTGCATATGTATTTAATTAAATTGTAAGCATGTGAATTGAAATAACAAATTACATGTGTATTAAATGCCTAAATGATGAAATTCGAGTATTACCAAGTCCCGTTTGAACTGTAGGAATTCGTAGGATACAAGCGACATGTCACTAGGGTTACTATTTGGTCGAGATCTTGTATGTGCTGTAGACTTACCACAGCTCGTATAGCTTACCAATATTCAGCTCGTAAGAGCTTACTGTTTCTCAGCTCATCAGAGCTTACTGTTCCCTCAGCTCAGAAGGAGATTACTATTTATGGCTCGAAAGAGTATATATGTTCAGGAATTGATGGATTACCAATTAGTACACCTAGAGTGTACCACCCTCGTATCTATCGATATTCTAAGTGGTTTAACAAGCATAAATCTATTACAGATTACATGAGTTGATATGAATAAATACAAGTGATAAGTGAATTATATAAAATTAATGTTAAAAGCTGTATTGAAATATGAAATGAATGATATGAGTATATGAAGCTTGAATGATTATTGAATGCATTCATATTGATTTGATAAATGTATGTATGTTACTTGACTGATCGATGGATAAGTTCATGTGATAGGCATTTGAGAAAGGAATTGGGATATACACTATGTTAGTTTATTTAATTATGAATTAAATGGTAAGTCTAATTCTATATTATACGGGCTTACTAAGTTTTAAAGCTTACTCTGTTTATTTTTCTATATTTTAAAGTGATTCAGAAGCTCGCTCGATTCGGAAGTCTTCAAAGATCGCAGCACACTATCCAACTGTCATTTAGTATTTTTGAACTTGTGAATTTTGGTTATGTGGCATGTATAGGAGTTATGTCAAAATGGCCTATATGTGTTAGTGAAGTATTTAGCTACATGAATTGGCTTGTAAATGGTTAATGTTTTGACTTTGTATATAGCCATATGATGCGGTTTGTAATGCCCCCTAACCCCAAACCATCCCCGGAACAGGGTTACAAGGCATTACCGAACTTATACACGAATAAATGAACAAAATCGAGTCATAAATCTGAGTTTTAATCTAAAACATTTTAATTTCCATAAAAAAGTCCTTAATATGGGCCTACGAGGCCCAAAATAGGCTAAGGAAGTGATTTGGGACTAAACCGAAAACTTTGGAAACCTTTTTTTGAAAATAGGGGCACACACCCGTGTGGCCTGCCTGTGTGGCTCCCATGGCCGTGGGGCCAGGCCATGGGCAGATCTAACTTGTTACACGACCGTGGGACTAGCCTGTGGGCAATTCTGACTTTGCCACACGGCTTGGGCACACGCCCATGTGATTTGGCCATGTGAAAACATGATTTTTCATCATTTTTAAGCTACTTTCACCCACTAAACATACCTAATTCATGCCCAACTCATTTACTTATAATTTTTGAATCAAGTAACATCATCATACCTTTCAAACTTAGCTAATATTCATTCATTCATACCAAAAACTTCTTAAGGTTTATAAACCACATTTACATTCAAAACACAGAGCAATTACAAGTGGCGAAAACCAAACCTAGTACATGCCACATTTCCAAAAGATAGATTCATCACCAAAAATTGAGCTGAGATCAGGATCGACTCAGATGCTTGATTGAACTTCAACTTTACCTAACCTGCGCACAGAAAACAACCGTACGCTAAGTATTGGAAATACTCAGTGGTATTACCATAATTCAATTTATATCAGCAATACAGTATCATAACATGCATGAATAATTAGCAAATCATACTTATAAATTCATACCAAGCTATCATATTTCCAATAATTGATTCAATATGTCATCATTGAGATTTCAAATAATTCATGAACCTTTGGTTCATCTCTCATCTAAATATAATTACTCAATTCTCATTTCAAATATGAATACTTCATGAACTTTTGGTTCATGCCTTCAATCTCATAGCACAAATTTCATTTCACATTTCATATCACAAAATTCCTTCCACCTTTCATTCAATAATTCAAGTAATCAAATTCAGATAACTTACTCATTTCACTTATTTACCCCTATTAACATGACTCAGAATTTGGCAGATACACAGATCCAACCAAACACACCAGAGTGGCGACCAACGCCTCATCAGATAGTTCGAAGCAAATAAGTGACGACCAACGTCTTATCGGCTAAGCCGAAGCAAAGTGGCGACCAACGCCTCATCGAATCTATCCAAATTAATATGACACACCAAGTGTCTCATCGACTCGAGATCGAAGAATCCCTGAACTCTTCCAATTCTATGGCATGCCAACTATATCCACTAAGCCCGACTAGTTAATAGGGTACCGAAATATTTTCTCTATTTCAATCAAATTCACATCAATTGCACTTTGGCCACATTTTCTCACATATTTCTCAATTCAAGCACAACTTGTTCAAATTCACATTATCACATATTTTCACTTCATTTCCTTTCCCAATTGATCAAAATCATTCAAATTCAATTCAATCACATTAATAGTTCAATCTCGAATTTCAAATTCATAAGCATACCAACCTTACTCAATTCAATCATATAATTCAATTTCATATGCATATATTTATTCATCAAATAAACCTAATTCACATTAAATTCAATATCAATAATTACCTCACATTCAAATTCCACACACATATATTACAATTAAACATTTAATAAGAAATAACTTGAATTATGATAATACAAACCGATATTTCTCGAGCTACTCCTTGATCACTTTTTCCTTTCCCTTTGTATTCGACGTCTAGGTTTCCTTGTTTGCTACAAAAATTAGCATAATTACAATTAATTAATAACACATATATTTTATACAAAATAATAACTTTCCATGCAACTTTTACCTAAATCCCAAATTTGTCCTAACCATTTTCATCTTCTTCCTTTTTATAATTCACATCATTTTCTTATTCAATTTCCATCAAAACTTCAATATAACTATCAAATTTTCACTATTTTTCTATAATTTCAAATTTCTATCAATTTAATCCCTAAAACACAAAACTTATAACCTCTTTTACAAATTAATCCCTTAATTAATTCAAATCAATAATTCTATCAATTAAGCCCTTAATTCAACATTTATCCAACATGAACTTTACTTAAAAACCTAAAAACTTCCAAAATCTCAACTTATTTTCATCAAAACTTAGTTCTAAAGCTTCTAAAACATCAAAATTAAGAGAAAATGGGCTTAATTGACTTACCTATTCAAATTCGAAGCTTCAAATCTCCAATTTCTCCTTTTTCTTTTCTTTCCTTCTTTTTCTCTCCCAATTTTCGTTACTTCTCTGTTCTTCTTCCCCTTCTTTCTTTTATTTCTTTTTGTTTTCTTTTTTTATTTACTTTAAGTAACTATAATATAATATAATATTAATAATTATAAAATATCTAATTAATACAATAAAAATATAACAAGTGTATTATTTTATCACCATACAATTGGCACTATCTTATTTATTAACTAAAAATAATCTAATATTACATAATTTTAATAATAATATTATTAATAAAAATATTTTACTTAAATTTTAAGTAAATCAATTATATATATACATTTGTACATCTTTATATAATTACACATGTATTTATTCTTTAACATACACATGTCACTAATTTGGTTTAATACTAATTTAATCCTTTAAGCTTTCTCTATTCTATAATTAAACTTTTATGCTCTATTCAATTTAATCCTTTCTACTAATTATTTCTATTTAAACTAAATTCACTTAATCAAAATCTAATTCAACTCATAACTAACTTCATAATTATTTACGGACTCATGTTCCTAAGACAAAGGCCCTAAACTTACTTTTCCGGTACCAGTAAAATTTTGGGTCGTTACACAGTTCATTTTGGTATGCTTAATGATGTGTATATATATATGTGAATTTGGTTGAATTGTTAGAATGTGAGGTACACGGTTGATCACATGGGCGTGTGGTTGGTCGTGTGACCCAAGTCAGAGAGTTACACGGGCTGGGATACGGTCATGTGATCCCATTTCGAATGTCTAACCGGCCTGTGACACGGACGTGTCTTCACACGGCTGGGTCACACTGGTGTGTGTCCCCTATTTTGTGAAACATTTTCTAAGTTTTCTAAAAGTTTCTTGTGTTATCAATTTAGTCCCGACCCACTTCTAATGTATGATTTGAGGCTCGTAGGCTCGTATTAGGGACAATATGATTGAATGTGAATGACTTTTAATTGGAAAGGAAAAATGTATGTGAAATGTATGATGAATTACGTTATAAGTCGGGTAATGCTTTGTAACCCATTTCGACGACGGATATGAGTTAGGAGTGTTACACCCATTTCTTAGACACCTAATTGTAAGTCATAGCATCTTCCCGTACGATTAGGGGTTTAAGAAAATAAGTTAAAATTTAATGTGGCTAGTTAGGGGGACATGAAAGCGGGATATAGTTTAGTGAGCTTCAATTCAATACCATAACTTTTATAATTCTATTTTTCTTGAGTTTGAGTTCCAGATTAGAGAGGAATAATAATTGCAGAAAATCAATAGTTGTAATTTGAGATCTAATGAGTGGCCTGGTTTTATATAAATGTTGTACCTACCTCCTTAGGAGAATCTCAAATTTGTCTTGTGTTTGATTTTTTTCAAATTAGAATCCACCCTCTAAGCATAATGAGTTTGAGGATAGTAGAGTAAATTAATTTGTAGAAAGTTTAAAGAGATTAGACTTTCGTTTGAGTTGATTGAAAAGCATGAGGATCTTCCTAGAAGACTTTGTATTTTAAGCATCTTCTTACGACTTTGGCATGTAAGTACTTTATGTAATAGCCCGGTTTAAAGTTAGATCAGAACAGTGGTTTTGAGACCACTTAATCGAGTCAAAATATTTATTTTATTATTTTAATGAGTTTTACTGCTTGATAGAATGATGGTATAAAAATTTCGTAAAGAAATTTTACCATTTGAGTGGTTAATTTGGTAAAAAGGACCAAATCGCATAACACATATATTATGAGATATATTAGTTATATGCAATAAATCACTATGATATTGATGAGTGGAGGTCATATAGTTGTAATTAGACCATAGTTATTAATAGTGGACATTAATGGACATCCATTATGTGAATTTTAATGTTTATTAATAAGGTTATTATGGTAAATTACAATTAAAGTTAAATTAAATAAAACAAACATTTTATTTCTTTCGTCTTCATCTTTGCCTAAATTGAAGGAAAGAAAAAGGACATAGCTAGGTTTTACATTCGGCTAAGCCTCATTTGTCAATTAAGGTACGATTTTTGTCTCATGATTTCTACGTTTTTGAGTTCGTTGCAGCTCAATCTAGCTAGCCCGTGCCCTAATTTCTGAAATTATTAATGATTTTGAGTTATGCCATTGTTGAATGCTTGGCTGTTTAGATGATTAATGGCAGATTATTAATGTTTAATGTTAGATATACAAGTTTTGTTAAGTGATTTTTGAAAAAAAATGAGAAATTGGAATTAAATTGTAAAATGTTGAAATGTTGTGGTTGAAAATGTGAAATAAATAGAAATATGGGCTGCTAGCATTGTCATAAAGATTCGGCTATGCATGCGTTAAGGCCTAAATACATAAATTTGCCATTTTGTGTAGTAAGGACTAAATTGCAAAGTAGTCAAAAGTTTAGGGGCAAATGTGTAATTTTCCAAATACATGAATTATGGACTAAATTGAATAGATTGAATGCTGAATGTATTGAATTTGATATTATATAGATCAAGATAAACAAATATTGGAACTAGATTGGGGGAAACAAAAAGTAGACGAGTAATCGAAAGTTTAACTGAGCTATACCAGATAAGTTCGTATAATTAAAATTGAACTTTAAATTAATTGTATTTATTTGAAATGGACGAATATGGATTGAATATATGTAATTAATAAGACTTGAATGCCTATATTGATGTTTACTGTGAAATACCAAGTCTCGTTTGAACCATAGAAAGTCATAGGATACAAGTGACATGTCACTAGGGTTACTGTTTTAGTCGAGCTCCTGCATTTGTTGCAGACTCACCACAGCTCGTATGAGCTTACTGTTTCAGCTCTTATAAGCTTACAGTTCAGCTCTTCGGAGCTTACCATTTACCAGCTCAAGAGGAGCTTACCGATCATGGCTCGAAAGAGCGGAAATGATGATGAATTGATGGATTATCGATTTATACACTTAGTGTGTATCACTCGAGTATCCCTCGATATTTCATCAGGTTCAACAGGCATTATTCTGACATGAGTTATAGAGATTACATGTTATATGAGTTACATAAATTATATAGATTATATGATATTTGTGTTACATGAATTATATGGATTATAAGTTACATGAGTATATAAATTATAAGGATGAGATGTTACATGAGATATATGATTTATATAGCTGAAATGATACATAGTTTATATGAATTATAGAGATGGAAGATGACATGATTTATAAGGAATGTATGGATGAAATGAAAGATGAAATGGATGTTATATGAACATTACATGCTTGGTTTCAACCTTGTGAATGGATGAATATGTTGTTGTCAAATGACTAACTTGTGAATGAATGTTAGGCATTTTGAGGCAAATGAGTTGGTTTTAAATTGCTTTAATGCTTAATGTCATATTGGTAAGTTTAATTTTATGTTATACGAGCTTACTAAGCTTTTAAGCTTACTCCTTTTATTTCCTATGTTTTATAGATTACGAAAACTTGCTCGATTCGGACAAAGTCAGAGATTTGCATCACACTATCCAAACAACTTTTTGGTACCTTTGGAACTTATGGAACTTATGTAAATATGGCATGTATAGGCTAGTTTATAAGTTGAATGTATAGACACTTGTGGTAATGGTTTTGGTACATAACCAAGCTATGTCATATGGCTTGAGTTGGCAATGTTTGGTATGGTTTATAAATGCATCTTATAAATGTCTTTATTGTGGAAAATGTGGTGGATGATTTTTGGTATTGGATAATGTTGGTTTGAATGACGTTTGATAAACCGTAAATTATACATATTTTTACCTCGTGCTTAGCCTAATTTCTGGATGAATTATCATTGAATTTGTGGAATTTGATGCTCCTAATCCTTTAATTTCATGTTTTATACTTAGGTGAGCATAAGGAAGAGAAAAGAGCAAGGAACGGGCCAAAAATGGGCAAATCAGACCCAAATCAATAATCAACACGGCCTAAAAGTTCGTCACACGGGCGTGTCACACGGCCGTGCCAAATTAATAGGCCCAAGCATGGCCTCCACATTGACTCACACGAGAATGGCACACGTGCGTGTCCCTGTCGTGATGAAGTTCAATTTCACTCGGAAAAGGCTACTTAGGGGCTAAGAAAGACATTCTAAACTCTATATAAAGACTTTAGGAGGCAACTACAAGGGTGTACAGTAGAGGGGACGGTACAAGACAGTACCAACTCAGTTCTCCTGCCAAGACGGAGAGCTAGAGGCAGGGAATTACTCAAAAGAAAGCCGATTAATCCATCTCAGAAGCCAAGATCTACATCAAGACAGAGGATCTCCCTTCTATCCTTTCAGGAGTTTGGATTTTCTTATGTTTTGTTTTTTTATTTATTCTGAGATTTTTTTTATAATTATGAACTAAAACCCCAAATATCTAAGGGGGATGAAACCTAAGACGAATCTTGTTATTGTTATCTAAACTATATGATAAATATTTGATTTGTTCTTAATTGTGTTTTTAACTCTTGAATTGATATTTTCGGGATATTAATTTAAGTCGAATGTGCTTATACAGAGGAGTAAAAGTCCATGTATAAGAGTAGATCCAACACAATTAAGCGAAGTTGATCGCAATCCTAGACATAGGACGACGAAAATCTGCCGGATTAGAGTCAAATCTAATATGGGGCGTCATAGATCGAGTTAATGCAAGACTAGGGGTTTTAATTAGTAAGAGATTTCAATTAATCAACCTAGGATTAGTTGTCCTTATTCTCGACGAAGGTATTAACATAATTTAGGGATCTCTACAAATCAAGTCAAATGAAAAATTCGTCTAGTTCAGAGTTAGATAACAAGTGAAGTCTAGGTGGATTCTTCCTTAGGTATTGCCCTCATCAATCAGTTTTCCTAAAAGCAATTTCCCAATTTACTCTTTGCCGCATCCTTAGTTTAGTTCAGCGTTAATTAGTTTACACAAACCACCTCTTTATTTTTAGGCTAGATAATATGAAGAAAGTCATTACTAGTACTTTTAGTTCCTTGGATTCGTAATTCCGGTCTTGCCGCTAACTATACTACTATTCAATAGGTGCACTTGCCTTTATCGTGATATTAGTTAGTTTATAGGTGCGATCAGTTTTTATTACTTCATCATCACGAGATCAACATTGTATGTTCAAGTGGAGGAATTATAAATTTTTTATATAGATGTAATAAGGTATTTGGAATATGTCATTTTGGTATGTGTTTGGTTGCATAAAAATGTTGAATTGAGAAATGAATTGGTTGGTTATGAAATGGTACAAAATGTACAATGTTTTGGTTGAAATAGTTGTCTATTTTTGAATGTGATTTTTGTGCCATTTTAATGCTTATAGGTGCATGCAAATTTGGTGTGAAAAGTGGCTTAAACCAAGCCTATTTTCGTGCCACACGGTCTGAGCACATGAGCGTGTGTCTCGATCGTGTGACCGCTGCACCTTAGTTAAAGCAAGTCAGTGAGTTACACGGCTTAGACACACGTACGTGTCCATTGGCCGTGTATGGCATACGGGCTGACACACGGGCGTGCGGTTGGCTGTGTGGCTAAGTCAGTATACTCCCAAATTTTCACATGACCAGACACATGGGCGTGTCTAGTGACTATGTAAGGCACACAGCCGTGTGACCCTTACTTGAAAAATTCTCTAAGTTTTCGTAAAGTTATCAAATGTTACTAATTCAATTCTGATCTTATATATTAAGTGTTAGATGTTCGAATTAAGCATGCTATGTATATGAATGCTCGAAATTTACAAAAAGGTATTGAGATGAGATGTTTAAATGTTCTAAATTGTATTAAAAGTCCAGTAATGCCCCTTTACCTATTCTGATGACGGTTACGGGATAGGGGTGTTACACTTTATTTGATCTAATTTATTGCATTAGATATCACGACAAGTTTGATTTTTAGAAAAAAAATTAAACATTTGTTGTGCTACTTTTTCATGTTTTCTAAATTATTTTCCAACATTGCTTTATTTTGATTTATCATGAATGATGAAAATATAAAGGGTAAACTGCACCCAATGTTACTAAACTATTAGTATATTTAAATTTGATCATTCAACTTCAAAAAGATATAAATTGGACTCTGAGCTATTCGAAAGTTTACATTTAAGTCATCGGGCTGTTAAAATTGCTATTGTATAACCTTATCCATTCGTGCCACCTACACCAATCAAAAGCTCACCTTCACTTTCTCTTCTACAATTTAGTTTTTTTATTATTATGATAATACAATTTTAAACATCACGAATCTATGAACCAAAATCTAAACAACTTTCTTTTTTGATTTTCAACCTTTGACTTTGATCGCTAGATCGACTTGGATCTAATGTATATTTTTCTACTCATTAATGGGTACTAATCTACCGTACCAATTGTTGAATCGCTACACCATTGACGAAAATTAATGGTTCAATGACTAAAATGTTACAATACGATAACGTAAGTGACTAAAACATAACATTTCAAACATAAATAACCAAGGCTCCGTTTGTTTCATTAAAAATGACTTCCGAAAAATGATTTTTGGAAATTGATTTTCTTTTTTGGAAAAGCTAATATTTTCTGGTGTGTGGATGAATTTGTGTAAAATCTTTTCTGTTGTTTAGTAAATTTGTTAAAAATATTTCATAAAAGTTGTTTTCAATTAAATAAACATATATTTGGGATTTTCTTATTTTTTATTATTTAATTAATTTTATTTTTATCTATAATTTTATATTTTACACTATTTTTGCATATATTAAAAATATCATGTTAAATTCAGATTCATTACAATGTCATTTTTTAATTACATGACTACTAAGTGAATATTTTTTTATTTAAAAATGTGACATCAACAAAATTGACAAAAAAAATTAATGATATTAACAATTGAACTTGATTTTCAAATTTGAAAAATAAAGGGACTAAATTCTTGAAAATAAAAGTACAAAGACTAAATTACAAATCTGTAAAGTGTACATAGACTTATAACATATATTACAAATCTGTAAAGTGTACATAGACTTATGACATATTTTAACATTTATACTACAAAACATTTATTATTAATATATTTATAATTGTAATAAATATTTATTATTTAAAATATTAATATTGAATATTTTCAATAATATGTGAATAATATTATTTAAAATTATTATTTTTAAAATTTATTATTAAAATAAAATTAAAATATTAAATAATTTATTAAAATAATAAATTATATTTATTATATTAATAATTTATTAATGACTAAATATAAATAATTAAATATATATGTTTAATAATATTAAAAATATAATATTTTAAATATTTTTAAAAAATAAAAATTTTCAAAAGGATAAGTCATTTTATAGGAAAAATAGCTTATTTTATCTTGACCAGTAAATCATTTTCCGTTGACCAAACTATTTTCTGTGAAACAAATACAGGAAAATGCAAAAAATATTTACCGGAAAATATTTTCCTCATTTTCCAGTGTTTGGTAGCCTGAAAACCTTTTCCATTTGGAAAATATTTTCCAAATCACGCGTAAAATCCCTTACATTTTGGGAAAATGTCTTACCATTTCAATTTCTGTAAGACATTTTCCCGTGCTTCTCCTTCATCTAGGTAAGGCCCCTTCTCTTGCTGCTGTTCAATTTCCGTTCTTCATCTTCTACTCATCAGTCGCATATCTTCTTTTCTCAGGCTGGTATTTCGTTTCCTTTCTCCCTCTCTTTCTCTCTTTCTCATGCAATCTCTCTCTCTCTTTCACAGGCATTTTCCGGTTCCTGCATAAAGCTCTTTTTTTTTTTTTGGTCTTGGCTTAAGGTAAATGTAACGACCCAAAATTTTCAGGCACCGGAAAGAGGAGTCTTAGGGCCTCCGTCTTAGGAAAATAAGTCCGTAAATATTTATTAAAAATATTTATAAGGTTGGTTATGAATTGAATTAGATTTTGATTAAGGGAATTTAATTCAATTAGAATAATTAGTAGAAAAGACTAAATTGAATAGAATGCAAAGGTTTAATTATAGAATAGAAAAATATTAAAGGATTAAATTAGTAATTAAACCATAAAAGTGACATGTGTGTATTATAGAATAAATACATGTGTAATTATACTATTGGTACAAATGTATATTAAATGTATATTTATTTATTTACTTATTAATTAAGTAAAATAATAATTATTAATAATTATGTAATATTATATTTTATTAAATTGTTGTGATAAAGACAAGTGTATGGTGTGGATTATTGCATGTGTCATAATATGTATGTGTACAAATGTAGTTAATATATTAGTTGTTATATTAGATATTTATGATAATTAATTGATTAAAGTAAATAAAACAAATAAATAAAGAATAAAAGAAATAAAGAAAAGAAAGAATAGAACAGAGAAAGAAAACGTAAAGCAGGGAAAGAAGAAAGAAAAAGAAAGAAAGAAAGAAAAAGGAAAATTTAGGGTTTTGAAGCTTCAAGTTTCTTATGATTTTGATGTTTTTGAAGCTTTAGAGTTGAATACTTTTGAGTTTTTGTGGAAATATTGAAAGATGATAGACTTTTGAATAGGGTATATGTTGAACAAATGATGAAATTAGGGATTAATTTGATAAAATTATTTATCTGAATTGATTTAAGGACTTAATTGTAAAATAGGCTATAAGTTTTAAGTTTTAGGGACTAATTTAAAAGAAATTCGAAACTATGGAAAAATGATGAAAATTTGATAGTTATATGGAAGTTTTGATGGAAATTGAATAAGAAAATGATGTGAATTGTTAAAAGGAAGAAGATGAATGTGGTTAGGACAAAGTTGGTATTAAGGAAAAAGTTGTATGGAAAGTTAAAAATTTATATGAAATATGTGTATTATTAATTAATTGTAATTATTCTAATTTTCATAGCAAACAAGGAAACCGAGACATCGAATACGAAGGGAAAAGAAAAAGTGGTCGAGTAGTAGCTCGGGAAATTATCGGTTTGTATTATCATAATTCAAGTATTTCTTATTAAAATGTTTAATTTTAATATATGTGTGTGGAATTTGAATGTGGGGTAAATATTGATGTTGAATTGAATGTGTATTAGATTTATTTGGTGAACAAATATATGCATGTGAGATTGAATTATATGATTGAATTGAGTAATGTTGGTATGCATATGAATTTGAAATTTGAAATTATACTATTAATGTGATTGCATTGAATTTGAATGATTTTGATCAATTGGAAATGGAAATGAAGTGAAAATATGTGAAAATGTGAAATTGAATCAAGTTATGCTTGAATTGAAAAATATGTGAGAAAATGTGGCCAAAGAACAAATGATGTGAATTTGATTGAAAATACGAGAAAGTGATTGAAATTGATATGTGTTTCCGATACCCTATTAACTTGTCGGGCTTAGTGGATATAGTTGGCATGCCATAGGATTGGAAGTGTTCAGGGTTACTTCGACCTCGAGTCGATGAGACACTTGGAGTGTCATATTGCTTTGGATAGATTCGATGAGGTACTGGGTACCACTTTACTTCGGCTAGGCCGATGAGACACTGGGTGTCAACTTTGCTTCGAACTATCCGATGAGGCACTGGGTGCCAATATGGTGTGTTTGGTTGGATCCGTGTATCCGCCAAAGTCTGAGTCATGTTAATAGGGGTAAATAAGTGAAATGAGCAAGTTATCCAAATTTGATTATTTGAATTATTGAATGGGAAGTGAAAGCTATATTGTGAATTGAAATGAGAAATGGTATTATGTGTTATGAGTTGAAGGCATGAATCAAGGTTCTTGAATGGTTCCTATTGAAATGTGAATTGGATATGTATATGTGATTGAGAGTTGAACCTAAGGTTCAAGAATGATTGAAACTCTAATGTTGAGATATTGATTTGAATGTTAAAAATGTCACATTGATAAAATGATAATTTAGCATGAAATTATATGTTTAAAGTATTTTTTATCTATGTATGTTATGATATTTGATTGTAATTGTATATTTGAATTATGATAATACCACTGAGTATTTTCAATACTCAGCGTACGGTTGTTTCCCGTGCGCAGGATAGGTAAAGTTGAAGTACAGTCAAGCATCAGAATCAATCCCGGCTTCAGCTCAAATTTTGGTGATGTATCAATCTTTTGGTAATGTGGCATGTACTAGGTTTAGTGTTTGTCACTTGTAAATGTTTAATATTTTGAATGTAAATATGGTTTATAAACCTTAAGAAGTTTTTGGAATGAATGAATGAATATTTACTAAGTTTAGAAATGAAATGAGTGGCATTTGATTAAGATTTATAAGTAAATGTTTTGGGTATGAATTGAGTATGTTTAGTGGGTGAAAATAGCTTTAAAATGGTGAAACATGCAGTTTTCACACGGCCAAGACACATGGGCGTGTGCCCAGGCCATGTGGGGAAGTCAGACTCGCCCACGGGCTAGTTGCACGGCCGTGTGTGGCAAGTCAGATTTGCCCACGGCCTGGCCCCACGGCCATTAGGATCCACACGGGCTGGCCACACGGGGGTGTCCCAAGCCACACGGCCATGTGCCCCTGTTTTCAAAGTAAAATTTTTAAAGTTCCCGGTTTAATCTCAACTCATTTTCTAAACCTATTTTGGGCCCCGTAGGCCTATATTAAGAATTATATGATGGAAATTAGATGGTTTTAGATTGAAACTCAAATTTATGTCTCGTTTTTATTCGTATGTTAGTGTATAAGTCTGGTAATACCTCGTGACCCTGTTCCGGCGACGGTTTGGGGTTAGGGGGTGTTACAGTAAAGCTCTTTTTTTTCTTCTTGTTCTTTACTTGTTCACATTTTAACAGATTTTAAGCCTGAAATTTTATGCCTTTCTTTGTTTCTTTAGCCGATTTTATGCCTGAAATTTTAACCGATTTTTTTTCTTTTGATCTCTCTTCAGATTCACTTTCTTGTTGCGGTTCGTCAAGATTCTGTTGTTGTTTCAGGTAATTCTTTTCTTTTTGAATCAAATTTCAGTTAGATTTTTTTGCTGCCGATTCGATGGTATGTGCTGTGAATCAGATTACTGTGAAATTTTCTTTGTTTATCTTTGCTTATTAGCCAAATATTCCCCAAAAAAATGGCAAAATAGCTTTAGCATAGACTTCTGAATCAGGTAGAGATAGAGCTTGATTAGGAATTTTATGACTGCAATGTATAAAGCAATGTATAAACTTGGGAAGACCCCCATATTGCTGCATTTTATGACTCTCATTATGACTCTACTCATGGATTTTTTTCTTTACTAAAGAACATAGTTATTTTTGTTGAACATGAAGTTTGTCCACAATTTAGTATATTTAAGGCTAAATATAGAGCTAGAATAAAACTTTGTTTGCGAGAAAGTCTAGTATACATAAGCTGTAAAATATTTACAGTCATAACTTCCTGATTTAATAAAGGAATCTAGAGGTTTTCCATAACCCTGAGTTTTCTAGAGTTCCAACTTCATTCTGCATATTTTTCAGTCCAAATTCTACCTATTTGTTGCTGTTTTTTCACCCTAAACCATGTTAATTTGCTTACAAAGATGATATAGGATTTGAATAGTGTTGTTATTTTCTTGAAACATGCCTTGATATAGGTCAGAGTTAAGACAAAATTGCTGAACATATTAGTTCACTTGGGTTTTTTTTTCACTTTTTCATAAAAAAATAGTTTTTAATGAAACACATTTTTCATAAAAAACAAAATAACTAATTTAAATTAACTTAAAAATGATTTTTTAATTTATAGAATAATATAATGTTATCGATATTATGAATCTATTATTAATATATAAGTATTCATTAATTTACTTACCTCTTTCAATGGTTTTTTTTTTAATTAAAAAATCAATTAAATGGTTTTTAAAAACCAAATTTTAAGGTAGGATCAATCATTTTTTATTTAAAAAATTGAAATTAGGTTAACGATTTACATAAAATTATATACTTTTTTTCATACTTTATATAAATTTAATTAAAACCACTAAAAATCATATATCCAAGGATTAAACACATATTTTAAAATTTATATGTAATTTTTTTTCTATTCTACCTATAATTATTATTAAATAATTTGAAATATAAAAAGGGTGTATTTTAATTAATTATAAATGAATATCATATATCTTCATGAGCTACTAGTGTATTAGATATCATTTTTCATATATGTATGTATGCACTTTAGTCATGGTAGCTTTATTCATATATATGATCTTATGAAAAGCTTGCACCTTTTTTGTAGTGATCAAATATTTGTCTGGCATTGTTTTGTATAGATGGATCGTAGTCAAGATCAAAATGCAATTGTCGGAGTCGTGGCTTCAGTTTTAGCTTTTGGGGCTCTTTGAATTAAAAAATTAAAAACTAGGAAGGAAATTACTTCTCACCCTCGTGTGAATCGAGATTATGAAAGAGAAAATTATATTAATAGTATTTTATATAGTGGTGACTAGCATTGTATTGATGTGATAAGGATGAGACCGATTGCATTTTTTAATTTGTGTGATATTCTTAATAGGAATAATTTGTTACAATCAACTAAATCTATGAATATTTGGAGCAAGTAGTTATATTTTTACATATAATTGGTCATAATGTAAGGTTTCGAGTGATAGGATCTAGATATTATAGATCAACTGAGACATTTCACCGTTACTTTAGGGTTGTATTGAGAGCTGTTTTGAAGTTGTATAAGCTAGTTATTAAATTACTTGATGAGTCAACTCCTAGTGAAATCAGAAACAATCCAAGGTTTTATCCTTATTTTAAAGATTGTATTAGATCATTAGATGGAACTCATGTTCGTGCATCCGTTCCACTTAGCATTCAAGGAAGATTTCATAGCCGTAATGGGGGGACGACACAAAATGTATTGGCTGCCATTGCTTTTGATTTGAAATTTTCCTATGTTCTAGCTGGTTGGGAAGGTAGTGCACATGATTCTCGTATTTTAAGTGATACACTTTTACGCCCAAGAGGATTAAGAATCCCGGAAGGTAAGAATTAACATTAAATACCAATTAGTTCTAGTAAGCTCATAATTTATTAGTAATATTATATTTTGTAAAATTGTAGGTAAATATTATCTTGTGATACTGGATATGGCATCCGAAATGGATATATTACCCCCTATCGTGGTGTCTGATATCATTTAAAAGAGTTTAGTGATCAGGGGCTTGAAAATGCAAAAGGAACTCTTTAATCTTCGTTATTCATCATTGCGAATCACCATTGAAAGTGTTTTTGGGATTTTGAAGAAACGGTTTCGTGTATTAGATGCTGAACTATTTTGGAATTTTCAAACTCAAGTAGATATAGTTTTGGCTTGTTGTATCATTTATAATCATATAATGGGAGTTGATCCTAGTGATTTACTTAATCAAGGATTATACGAGGAGACTGAGTCTAATTTGATAATACCAACTCTTACGGAGCGAGAAGAAAGACAAGAAGCAAGAGAATGGTCTGCTAAGAGAGACAAAATTGCACAAACTATGTGGGCTGATTATATGACTAGAAATATTAGGTAGTTTTAAGGTTTAGGGTTATTATTTCTATGTTATGTATGTTTTAGTATTAAAATTACTATTTTTTGTTAATGTTGGTTGGATAATGATATTGAAATTTTAGTTTGTTGGATTTTGAAATTATTATGTCTTGAATTTGTTAGATATTGAATTTATTATGTTTTAAGCTTGTTGAATTTATTATGTTAGATATTGAATTTATTTAGTTGGATAATGATATTGAAATGATTGACAATGAAATTTCTTAATGTAGAATGGGTAAGGGCAACAAAGAAGGGACCTCCAAGCAATTCAGGTGGACAAAACCAATTAAACATCTTTTTCTTGAAATTCTAATAGAGGAGGCTCAGAAAGGAAATAAGCCTTCTAGTTCTTTCAAAGCAGTTTCTATTAATCGAGTTGCTGAAGCTATTTCTGAAATATTTCAAGTCCATTGCGATGCGAAGCATGTGGAAAATCATTTAAGGACTGTAAAAAACCAATGGCAGATTATATGCACAATTCGGGGTGAAAGTGGTTTTGAATGGGATGATAACATGAAAATGATCACATGTGATAGAGCGACATATGATGCAGCAGTGATGGTAATATATGTATATATATGTTAAGTATATTTCAATTGTTTTTTTACTTGTTATTCTAATTGTGTTTATCCAACAGGCACACAAGAAGTATGAACCATTTTTGAATAAAAGCATTGATCATTATGATGAAATGGTTTTGGTTGTTGGCAAAGATATTGCAACAGGGAGTTTTGCCAGAGCATTTGCTGACATAGATTTGGATGATGATAATCAAGATTCAGTGCCTATAGATTGTGACAATGAAGAGGCTGAAGAGGTAAGAACAAAAGTATCTTCATCTGGCACATCCAAACGTAAAAAAAAAAATACTCAAGAAAATGTCGTTGATGAACAAATTAAATTTGTGGGTGAACAACTTGGCAAAATTGCTAATGCTTTGGAATAATTTACTAAAGATAAGACACCACAGCTTTACGAAGAATTAATGTCGATGGAGGAGGAAGGATTTGATGATGACTTCCTGTGTTTTGTGTTTGATTATCTAATGAGTCATGAATCTGAGACTAAAGCTTTTTTAGTTAAAAGTAAGAAGCATAGAAAAATTTGGCTTCAAAAATTTTCACAAGGTTGAAGATATTGATACTTTTAATGTGATGTAATATTATAGTTATGCACTTGGACAATATTGTTATTATGTGTACTACTAATTATGCATTTGGATAATATTATAATTTCTACTATTAATTGTGGTTTGGAAGCTAATTTATAATTATTTAACTCTGGCTGGTTTCAATTTACTCTCGATTAATATTCTAGCTTATAAATCTTGTGGTTGTAATTAAATTTAATTTGATATAGATAAATTATATTCAATTTATTTAGTTTTATTTGATCATTATTAATGGAAATAATTATCATTATACCTCTTAAAAATATAAAATGGACGAAAATATTTGTTTCATTTCATATTATTTTACAAATGAAGCTGTAGAAATTTAACCAAAAAATGATGATAATAAATGATTAATAATTGAGTATTATTATATATTTAATTTAATTAATTTATTTATAAATAAATCATTACAATATATGTAAAAACAATTTAAAATATAAATTTATTAATATATATTAATTTATTAATATATGTAAAAACAGTTTTTCCGAAAAATATTTTCAGGAAATCTGCCAAACAACAGAAAATATTTTACACGGATTCATCTAAACACCAAAAAAGTAAATCATTTTTCAGAAATTATTTTTCAGAAATCATTTTCCGGAAAATATTTTACCTGTAAACAAACGGAGTTTTATCAATTTTTTACATGTAAACAAATGAACCCTAAAATGTAACTTGAGATAAACAAAATTAATTATTTTAATAGTTTAAAAAGAAAAATCGTGGAATTAAAAAAATGAAGCAGAGCCACCCAGTTGCGCTCTGGAACTTGGAGGGACATAAATGATTAAGGTGGTAAATTGGTCATTGTCAATGGGTTTGGAACTTTAGCAAAAATTTCCATCACGACCGGGCCCGATCCCACTACATGAATAATGACAACGATAAAAAAGTAAAGATTGGCCGGCAAACACAAGTGGATGAATTATGGTAGAGTCACATCGCATTATTTTTCTTTTATAAAAGCTTACAACGTGTCGATGATTGATTGAGCCTCGTGTTTCGAATCTTGACGAAGACTTATTGAATCAATTAAATATTAAATATTATTAAATAATTAAATAATAATTAATTTTTTCTCTATATAATAATGCAGAGTGCAAGGCAATAAAGCAATTGTTCAAACCCTAGGATAGTTGGATTCCATTTCATTTTGTTCAAGTTTCAGATTTCTCCTCCTCGCCTCTTCTGATCAGGTAGTTTTTCTTTTCTTCTTCTAGTCTAGTAGATTTTTTTTCTTTTTTCCCTGATTTTTTTATTATTCGGTCAATGTTTCTTGTTAGATTTTGATTTCATGAGCTTCTTCCTGGAAATTGTCAATTTTTTAATTTTCTTTTTCAATTTTTAGATCGTATTTATGTTATTTTAATACCCTAATCAGATTCGTCTGTTCTTGATTTAATTTTTCATCTTCTTTCTCTTTGCATGAAATTATCTGTTTGTTTCAAATTTTTGTTTGGATTTAGAAAATTTTAGTCGTGTTACAGTTTCTTCAAACGTTCACTTATTTATTTTTATGCTTACGTCCCGTATAACTTTGTTTTTTCTTTAGTTTTTAAAAGTAATTGTGGTTAATTTCTTGTTGTTAGTTTATTTAGTTTTAGAGTTCATAAATTATTTAATCAATCTGAAACCAATTTTTGGATGCAGTTGCAGGCAATTTTTTACTGATTTTCTTGTAGGCTTTTTAGGGAGTTGATCAAAATCTACCGATTTTGATTTGGGGATTTTACATTTTGAATAGGGAGTGATTTCAGGGTCTGATTAAGAAGAATTGTTTTATTGGAATTTGGAAGTTAATTTTCATCTAAAAGCTATTAAAGAAGAAAGAAGGGTCAGTTCACCAAGCCAAATATTTTGGATCATGCCGGTATCGGGAAAAGAAGAGGTGATTTTTAAATTTCATTTTTTTTCAATTACTAGATCCTAAGCTTAGTTAGAGTGTCGCATATTTTGTGTGTTGAGTATTGATTAAGTTATGTTTTGTTGTTAGATGGGGGTTAAACCCAGTGTTGGGCAGTTTAGTGAATACACTGCAGGTATTCCTATAAAGAAAAGGAGGTTTCCTTTTATTTTGTCAACTGAAAACGAATTGGAGCAGAAAGGATTTACTAGTCCAGTTCAAGGTTCAACTGTTTCGAATGATGGTAATGTTGCAGTGCGTTCAACACCCAGTGGTGTTTTAGTGAGTTCAAATACCAGTGATGCTTTAGCCAGTTCGAACACCAGTGGTGTTGTAGCGAGTTTGAACAACAGTGGAATTTTAGGGAGTTCGAAAACCAGTGTTATCAATGCTGATGGTGTTACAGCTAGTTTAAATGCTGGTAGTTTTGCTACAAGTTCTAGTGCTTTGGGTGTTGCAATGAGTTCTACTGCTGGTAGTGCTGCAGCTTGTTTTAATGCTGGTAGCATTGCCTCAAGTTCTAAAGCTTCCAGTGCTGCAATGAGTTCTACTTCTGTTAGTCTTGCGGGTAGTTTGAATGCTGGTAGTGTTGTTGAAAGTTCTTATCCTTCTGGTGTTGTGATGAGTTCCAGTGCTATTAGTGTTGCAGCTGGTTCGATGGCTAGTAGGGCTGTGGAAAATCCTAATGCTAGTAGTGTTGGAGGAAGTGGTTTGAGCTTTCCTGATGCAAGTGAGAAATCAGCACATGAGAAAGAGAAGAGAAGTTCAGACGATACAAATGTTAGCATGGTGCAGGGTAATACTAATCTTCTTAAGGTAAAACTTGAAGAACAAAGCTTTGCAGTTCAGTCTAGGTCTTTGGCTGATATCAGCTGCAAAGGGAAGCTTGTGGCAACTGGGACATCAGACAATATCACGAGGAAGTTGGCAAAATCTGAATTGGACTTGGTAGGCAATGATTCTCTCACCTTTAGTGTAGGGAAAGATGTATATAGCCTGAAAAGTGTAGATGGAAAGTTTGGATCACAGTTACCTTTAGTTTCCGGGAGCCCTGGATTATCCCTAGGTTTAAGGGAATATCCTTCAGCTATGGCTAGCGGAAATAATGAGCAAGGTTTTCGGAATCAGGAAAAGACGGAACCTGTTTCCTTGAATCTATCTTTAAGCAAAGGAGAAGGCATTACTCAACTGAGAAGTACTGCAGTCCATCCTAATACTAAGGGTTCTAATATGCTAGCTGACAGAACGAACTGGGATTTGAATACGACAATGGATTATTGGGAAGGTCCTGCCGGTGATGATGGTGCAAGTAAAATGGCTACTCAAATGTATGATATAAAGCCGGTAATTTGCTCGGCTGGGATGACTGTTGCAAGTATGCCTACACAGCTGCAAATACCTGAAGAAATTGAGAACAGAGCCAAAATTAAAATGTCATCTATAGTTTCTAGCCAGCAGTATAGCTCTGAGGATTCACTTCGTTTGGGCCTCACTACACCTTATCTACATTTGAACCCCAATGAAAAACTGACAGGTTCTTCAGGTAAAATTGTTTCAGGCAATGTTGTTGCAAATGTGAGTTCACCTGGGGAACCAGTACCTGCCAGCAAGCCGACCATGGTCACCAAGCCTGTAAAATCAGAACCACTTGATGAGAGTGTCAGAAGTGATTCTGGTGTAACTAAAGCAAAACCTAAAGGCTTGTTAAATATCACACGGGTGAAGTCTGAAATAATTGAAAAGTGTAGTTTGGAAAGATTAAAATCTTCAACTATTAGTACCTTAAAATCAGTTGATGCTATATCCATAAAACCTGAACCAGTGTGTGAGAGTAACAAGGAAACGCCGGAGAGAATGGAGGGACCGATGAATCCATCAGATGAACAAATGCTGGCAGTACCTACTTCTACTGATTCGTCATTACATGGTGGTGTTACAACTCAAGTGGAACATTTTATGCAAGCTAAAGAAACTGAGGCCAGTGTTGAGGCCCAGGTTGCTTCTAAAATGATTTCTTCTGCAGGTGTTACAACTCATGCTGAACATTTTATGCAAGCTAAAGAAACTGAGCCCAGTGGTGAGGGCCAGGTTGCTTCTCAAATGATTTCTTCTGCAGATGTTACAACTCATGCCGAACATTTTATGCAAGCTAAAGAAACTGAGCCCAGTGGTGAGGGCCTGGTTGCTTCTGAAATGATTTCTTCTGCGGACCATGATGTTAATGAATCAAACATTGCTGGTAAACTAGATAACTCTACTTCCCAAAGTAAAGTGGTTGAAGATTCTGATCATTGCAAGCTGAAATTCATGGATGTACAACTTCCTGATTCTAGGGGATCAGTTGAGGGTTCTGCAAGTGATGAGGAAAAAATAAATTTATCAGGTGATGTTTTAGAGGAAGATTCATATGGTTCTGATTACGAGTCAGATGACAAGAGAGAGTTAGCTACAGCTATGGATATAGAACATGATCGTAGAGCAGAAGAGGACTTTGAAGATGGTGAGGTCAGGGAACCTGTGGTGAACACTGAGATAGAGGTTCCGATATGTGAGATGCAAGAGGCAGGAAATGGAAATGATGGTGATAACAATCCATTGTCATCCTCTTTCAGAGAAAAAGAAACTCTAATCAAAGACACTGGAATAACGAGTAATGACACTAATACTAATGAATGCATTGACACATCTGTCAATAAGGATTCTGCTACTGAAGCTAATAAAGAGGCCTGTTTGCAAGAATCTTCAGCTGTTGAGATGCCTTCTAGTCAAATGTATGGAAAGAGACACATTAAAGCCATACCAAGAAAATCGCTCGATGCATCAGAAAAGAAGGATACTGTTAAAGGGCAAGAGGGAGAGCAGGCATCTATCCAATTCTCGGATACAATCCAGGGAACTTCAGTGACCATTTCTCAAGGTACAGATGATGCTAAAAAAACTGATTCAGAAGGAAAAGGCAATTCTGTTTTACCAAAGGGAGAAGCATTTTCAAGTGGTGATGATGCGGGTAAGGATGTTGACAATGGAGGTAATAGGAGTCGAATTATAAACTTATCTCGAGCTTCTAATCTATCATCTCCTGGTAGAACAAGATCTATTTCAGGCAGGACATTGCAGTCACAAATAGGAAGAGAGAGACTGCCTGATGTTGCCCTGGAAGGAGATAAGTTCCATCATCGAGGGAGGTGATTATTGTTATTTATATTGCTGCCTTTTTTCAGTTTGTTTATTACATTCGATGAGTAATATATGTCTGTAATAACTTTTTTTCCTGACAATGTTTACCCACAGAGATGAAGCTTATGCTGACAGTTTACATAGATTCCCCAGAGAGAGGCATCATGTTCAGCCATCCAGGAATAATAGAATAAGTTTTATGCGTGGAAGAGGTAGGATTTCCAGTCGGATAGACACCCTACGTGGTGATCAGGATTCAGAATGTAACTTTGCTTCAGAGTTTTATAATGGTCCTACAGAATTTCGTGTTGTGAGACATAAAACTGCATCTGCTGTTTCTGATGCAGATCCTAACTTTAGTAGCTATAATAATGGGCAAGATGGTGCATATTTTGGTACTGGAAGAGGTGGGAGGAAGATCTTGAATGATGATACACCAATTTTCTCCCAGTTACCCCCAAGGAGGCGGTCTCCTGGTGGAAGAGATGGACCTGCTGGACGTGGGCTTCCAATGGTTCGCAGAGTTCCAAGAAATCTTAGTCCAAGTCGATGCATTGCTGAAGAAGGATCTGAATTAGTTGGGTTGAGGCATATGAGAAGTTTTGCTGATGACCATACAGACCCAATGTTTGCACGCTGCCAACCTTCATTTGAGGGATTAGAAGGTCCTTTTGTGAGGGGGAACAGGGAATTTACATCTGTTCAGAGAAGGGGTATCCCGCAAACACGTTCAAAATCTCCTACCAGACAACGAACTCGTTCTCCTGGTCCATGGTCTTCTCTTAGGAGAAGATCACCTGATGGATTTGGAGGCCCTTTGGAATTACCTCATCGAAGATCACCACCACTTTACAGGATGGAGAGAATAAGGTCACCTGATCGTCCTTGTTTTGCTGGCGAAATGGGTGTTAGAAGGCATGGATCTCCACCATATTTGTCTCGACCCTCTAATGATTTGAGAGACCTGGATCCCAGTCGAGATCATGGTCATCCAAGATCTGGCATCTCTAATAGGAGCCCATCTGGTCGAATTTTACTTAGAAACAGTAGAAGGTTGGATCTTGTAGATCCTCGAGAAAGGAATGAAGGTGATGATTACTTTGGTGGGCCTATGCCCTCTGGCAGGTTTCATGATCTTGGAACCGATGGGAATCCTGATGAGAGGAGGAGGTATGGTGATAGACGTGGACCTGTACGTCCTTTTAGGTCTCCTTATGGTGTTGCTGATAGTGAAAATTTTCATCTTAATGCTGAGGGTGGCCCTAGATCCTTCAGGTTCTGTCCTGAAGATGATCCAGAGTTGCATGAAAGAGGGAATATGAGGGAAAGAGAATTTGATAGACGGATCAAAAATCGACCAGGGAATGCCCCTAGGAGGACAAGAAACATGGAGGAGCAGGAAGGAAATTTCAGGCACGGTGGTCAGGTTTGGCATGATGATGGGTTTGATGAGATGTCACAAGCGAAGCGAAAACGATTTTGAGTAGGTTTATTTATGCCATTAGTCTACTGTCAATGGTGTAAGTTATCAGAGCAGCAGGGCAGAATCTGTTACCATTCTCTATTTTCTGCATACGCAGTAACCCCTTGTTCAGGGTGTAGAATAAAATCTGGAAGCAGCAAATGGTAGAAGGTAATTTAAGTGCTATGTAAGTATACGGTACTTTTGCCCAAAGAACATATCAAGGCACTCCTGTCTGACAGGTTTTGAATGACTCCAATCTTCCCTATTATAATCTTTTGCTGGTTATTCCTTTGGGCAGACCTTTCCCCTGCTGAGAAAACGCGAGTGCTTGCGTTTTTAAGATTGAAACAAAATGAGGGGTATGATCACAGTTTATCTATTATTACATGATGAATAAATTCTCTTTTGTGCATTTGCTACCAAGCCTAATCATCCGTTCAATTGCAAAAATGGCATTAGTTCGCGTGGTCCGGAACTCCGGATTGTTCGACTTTGTGTTTATAAAATGTCATCCCTGTTCAGTAACATCACAGGTAGGTGACGGGTTTTTTCAAGGGACAGTCGGATATTGCCATGAAATTTGAAAAATATAATTTAAAAGAAATGAAAGAGAGAAGCATAGCTGCAAATGCTGAATTTTATGCCAAATAGCTGGTCTTTACAGGTGGTTGTGAGGTGAAGATTGTTTGGCTCTGGCCTGGGTTTTGTTTTGGCTCAAAGCAACAGGTTATTATTATGTTTTATGTGCTTCGATTTTCATTTTTCTTCAAGTATCCATGTCCGGTATTCGTATTCGAATTATATTAGGATATGGATATGGATATGGATATGAGGATATAGCGTCTTCAAAGGCCTGATAAATCATGGGAAACTTGGAAAGAAATGAACGTGAACACATCTATGTCCATATTTGTGACAGATTCCGTGAACATAAACTTGAATCTGTTGTTCCGGTAGGAGTAAAGTCTGAACTTTTTGTTTTGAACTTTGCCACTTATCATGAGATATGGATCAGCTACAACGGATTTTACATTCACATTCACATTGCAATGGCTTCTGCATTTGTTTGATTTTGCTTAAAATGGGTCATGGTTGCTATCATATCATCCAGGTCACTTTTGGTATGTTAAATGAGTAAATTGTTGATTACGCCTATTTGATGAAATACGATTATTACAGAATTTAAGAAGACAAAATGTGTGATTGAAAGTGATTGGGGGATTTGGATTGTGAGATGAAACGGACGGATGTTTGATTGATGTGCTCACAATTATTCTGCTGTTCACGTGGAAATGTCTTGTGTTGACCTCCATTCCATTAATTGGTTTTCTATAGGTTCGGGAACTTTCATTTATTTTTTTACATCTGGATTGATAGTATTCCAATCGGTATGATCAAATGGATTATTAAAAAATTTAATTACATAAAATTATAAAAAATAATTGGTTGAGTAATTGGTTTAATTGATTTTTTAATTCAGTTTAATAGGCAGTTTATGAATTAATCGATTTGATGTTTCTTTTTGGGTTGGCGCTTCAATTTGCAATTTGCAATTTGACTGAACGGAAATAATTATCATGAGGATAAATTATATAAATAGTTATTTAATTTTGATGCAGTTGACAAAATATTTATTTCGATTTTAATTTTACTTTTGAAAATAATAAATCAGTCTTCTGTTCTATTTTTCGTTATAGACATAATAGAAAGTTGATTTATCATTTAGTTGGCTAAGTTAGCATCTTAGCTGTAGTTTAAAGGGCCTCAATTTACTGGGTGGTAAAAGAAGGAAAAGAGAATAAGAGGAGGAGAAAAAGAAGGAAAAGAAGAACAAGAGAAAAAAAAAAAAAAAAAACAGATACAATCTAAATAATGTTTTTTATCCATGTCTTTTTTCCTTTCTTGTTTCAAAAATTGGAGAAAAAAAATTCTCCAAAGCTTTCTTCACCCTACACATTTCACTTCTACCAATTTTTGCATCCGGTTTCCAGCATTGCCTCGAATTAATACCATCACCAAAACGAAGCTCTACTCACCTTTTGGACACTTAATGGTTTAGATTTCTCTAAAGAACCAACCATAATTTTCGAAAATTCAAGCACAATTTCGAGACTAGCAACCTTGATTTGCTGTAGTATACTGTTGGATGGATTTAGTTTCGTACTATATTAATCCTCTCATCGGTGGTCATCTTCTCAACGTCTGAATTTGTGAAAGGATACCTAAAACGGGTTTGATTTTGTTTTTATCTAGAAGTTCTTTTAAGATTTACTCCCAATTTACACCCACATACCATATAGAACATCATAAAAGTTAATCTTAGTTCGATTTTTCAGTGAAACAGTTGATTTTACTAAACAAACTTTGGGAATTTAAGTACTATCTATTGGAATATCACTGGCATTAGGGTTCCTTAGGCTTTCACACATATTTTTTTTGAGTATGGTCGGCACCAAATGTGAACTCATGTGGAGGAACTTCTAAGGGCGGACGAGCAAAAATAGTAGTACCAAGATTATTGAAGGCAGGGATAGGAACGGGAGTAGGAATTGCATTGTTTGCCTTTGAGAAACCAAAGTTGAATAGAGCTTTAACAGGTGGTGGGAATGCAAGCAAAGAAGGATTGATACTTTGAGATGATTTAGTTGATTTTGATTGAATTAAATTCATTTTAAGATTCTTTGCCTCCTCTTCCTCCTTTTTCTTTACTGCCCAGCCCATCCAAAATATCGATCTTCCCTTTTCTTTTTTTTTTGCCCGTCCCTTCCCCCTCTAAATTTATGTCCCTTTGGCTACTCAATTCCAATGTGGCAAGTTAACTAGCCACATCAGCTAGTTAACTAGTTACGTCACTTTTCTCGTTAAGTCTGTAACATAAAATGTTAATGGGTGACTGATCTGTCACTTTTCGAGAACATTAGTGACTGATTTGTTATTTTTCGAAAGTTGAGTGATTGAATTCAAACCATAGTGACTGTTTTGTCAGCTGCACCAAAGTTGAGTGACTGCTGGTGTAATTTACCTTTATCATAATTATGACATGATGAAAAATAACATAACTTAAGAAATAATTTTTAAAAAATTTACCTTTATTTTGGTACATTTGTAAAAACATAATTAAGGTGGGGGAAGTCAAGTAATGTCTTCAAATGTTAGTTGAAATTTCCATCTTGCATATGTGCGTTACAACAGAAGGTTAACTCACTTTTTCTTTCTATTAAAAAACTTGCAAAAAGAGACGTGATAAGCAGGAGGAGGATAGAGTGCAAACCTTTTCTTTCTATTAAGAAACTTGTAAGAAGAGACATTATAAGCACGAGGATAGAGTGCAAAAAGAGAATTCTCACTTGAAACTTGTTAACAAATTTGTATTGTTATTTTTTTTTATCTTAAAGAGGTAAAGAGATCAAGAAAAGATTTGGAAATCTGTGTTCGTGCAGTGCGAAAGGACTTAAGAGTAAAGAATTGAACAACATTGTGGGAGTAATCTCTGCTTCTAAAGACGACTCCAACAAGGTTAAGATAAATGTTTTTGAAGATGAGCTTTTTTCTAGGTTTTCAAATGATCTAGAAGGTAGGTTTTCAAGTGATATATTTGGTTTTGAGCTATTAGAAGATAAATTGGAAGAGAACCTTTACCTAAAATATATCAAGATAACAAAGTATATTAAGCTTAATTATTAACGAAATATTGTAAATAACAATCACGAAAAGTAAAAAAAAAAAATACAAGCCTCCATGTGGATAATGAAATTAGTAAGGCTTTATTTACTATTGAGTTTTAAGTTTTTTTTAAAACAAACCAATTTTTCAAGTAAAATGTAATGGTAAACAAATAGCTTTTTAAGTCAAACGAATACTCTAAACTGACTTTTCAAGCCAAATCAAAAAGCTAAAATTTAGAGAAGGTTCGGAAAAAGTTGGATAGTTGGGATGCTAATATTCTTTCTATGGCAGGGTGTGTGACTCTTGCTCGATCGGTTCTTTTATCTATTCCTAACTATTTTATGCAAACAATTAGAATTCTTATTAGTGTTTATGCTGAAATTGATAAGATTGCCCGAGGTTTTATTTGGGAAAATCAGCTACTAGTAATAAACTAGCCTTAGTTAAATGGAGTGATTGTTGTCAACCTTTTTCCAATCTCTGACATCTCAAGGAAAAAAATGAGGCATTCTTGCTTAAATTGGGCCGTCTTCTTACTAATACGAACATTTTGTAGGTTAGAGTCCTTTGAGCTAAATGTAAGATTACGGATGATTTCCTAGCGGATATTTCAAGAGGCCAGTGTTCATTTGTCAGGAGATCTCTAGCTAAGGTTTGGCAACTTGTTTGTCAAAGCCTTTCTTGGTCAGTGGGTGATGGAAGGCTAGTCAAATTTTGGACGGATTCTTGGTTCACTTATCTTAGTCCATTACTTAATTTCTGTTCTAACACCAAGCTGATTGATGAGTCTATTACTCTCAGGAAGGTGACGACTACTGATGGTAATTGGAATTGGAACTATCTGTGTCAGTATTTGAATAATGATATCATCTCTTGTATTGCAAGCATTCTAGCACTGAATCCTTTTGTAATAGCCCAAATTTCAGTGATGTCGGAAATAGTGGTTCGAGACCACTAAATCCAAAAAATGAACTCATAGATTATATTATTTAATATTTACGAGTCAAATGTAGTTTTTAAAAGATTTTTGAAATAGTAAATTGTGTTTTATAAAGATTTATTTAGTCAAGAAATTGAGAAAGAGAGGTATCGAGATCTTGGTGTTATAAACCGAGCCATAAATATTTTTATGAATATTTATGGAGTGTTAGTAAGGTAATATTAAAATTTCGTTAGAAAATTTTAATGTTTGGATGGTTAATTAAATAAAAAGGACTAAATTGAAAAGGGTGTAAAAGTTGCTAGAAGGATTAAATAGCTTAATTGTCAAATGAGGAAGGACCTAAAGTGCAAATAAGCCCAAAGGAGATATTTTGGGCTGCAATAGCTGAGAAAAATCAGGGAATGGGTGAAATATGGGCAAAATTGGAAAATTGCCAAAATTAGTTAAATAAAAAAGGGACCAAATTGTAATATCTAGAATTCTCTTCATTTCTCTTCATTTTCTTCAGCTGAAAAACAGCCATGGGAGAGAGTTCAAGCTGGTTTTCATACTCAAGCTTCATGTAAGTTTAATACTTGCTTTCTCTTTGAAATTTCTATGTTTATTGGACTTTTACAATTGGGTCCAATTTATTAATTCATTAGTTTTTGATTTTATGGCTAATTTTTAAAAGTTTCTAGGGATGAGTGCTGGAAGCATATGATGAATAAACCTAGAATTGAAGTTTTAATTTTGTTATATGATGATTTTATCAAGTAAAATTAATGGCGATTGGTTTTAGGACCTAATTGTGAAAGAGTTGAAATTAATGCCTAGTATTAAAATTCTGATTTTCAAAGGTTATGAAGTAGTTTAAAATGATAGAGAAAAGTATTAAATGAAAAAATTAGCTCAATTGAGGGGCTAATTAAGTAAGGACTGAATTGTATGAATTGTGGAATTTGGGACAAAATAGAAATCAACATGTTACATTAAAGCAGTTTTGGACAGCAACAGTTGTCTAACTTTGAAAAATCACAAAAAATAGTATAAATTGAATTAGAAGTTGAGCAAGATATATAATTAAAGCTTATTGAGTCTATTTCAATATAAAAGAAATAGAGCAAGCAAATGAAGTCTACATATTGAGATATTTAAATTTTTGTAAGACTAGTTTAGAATAACTTCGTGATCCCCTATTCTTACTTTAGAAATTCACTAAAATTTGTACAAAAAGTTATAAGAGTTATAATTTATATGTCTAGATTCCTTAGTGAGTATATTTTCATTAAAAACAATCAAAAACACTATATGAAAATTGTACTATGAGATAATTGATTTTTAGTGAAGAGAGGTCAGAGCCATCAGACTGTGTAACAGGGGAGAATTTAACTAATAAACTGTACTAATTGGACACACCAAAAATTTTAGAAAAATTATAGTAAGAAGATATGTGAGTCTAGTTTCAAGAAAAATTAACAGATCTTAATTTGGAGTTCTATAGCTCAAGATAAAAATAATTTAGTGATTATGACACGGATGAACAACTTGAATATTCACATCAGTAAATAGTGAAAATTGTAGATAATGTTACTTACAAGTGTATTGTTTATACTAAGGATGTGGGATAGAGTGGAGGAAGAGGAAAAATATATAAACGACTTGCATATAAATTGATTATATGCCCGATTATAATTGATAGATGTTGATTTAGAAATGATATAATGTTATATTTGGAATACTTATTATGAAATCATGATTATCGTTATAATACAAAAATCAAACTTGTGAGTTTATATGACTAAATTTTAATGATCATTTGTTAATTTTATGAATTTCATAATGTGTTATTTCATATGTATTGATGGTAAAATCGTGAATGATGTAAAAGCATGGAAATTGAATAAATGATCAAATTAAATACTTCTGCCCAGTGATAAGCGATGAATTGACGGAAAAAGACCATGGTTGGACCATGGCAACAAGCGATAAGTGATAGCTTCGGCTACACTTATCTAACAAGTGAAATGATAAGTGATAGCTTCGGCTACACTTATCTGATCAAGGACAAGTGATAAGTTAAAAGTGGTAGCTCCGGCTACCTGATCAAGTGAAAAGTGGTGGCTTCGGCTACCTGATCAAGTTAAAAGTGGTAGCTCCGGCTACTTGATCAAGTGAAAAGTGGTAGCTTCAGCTACCTGATCAGGTGATAAATGGCATCGGAGTGATACGTGCTTTTGTGTAAGACCATATCTGGGATATAGCATCGGTGTGATACGTGCTTAAGATGTAAGACCATAGTCGGACTATGACATTCTAATGAAAGTGATGAATTGAAGGATAAATCCATGATTTCACCATGGCATAATGATAGTGAAGATGTAAGACCATAGCTGGGCTATGGCATTTTATCGGAAAGTGATGAATTGACGGATAAGTGAAAAAACCATAGCTATGCTATGACATTAGTGATTATCAGTGAAATTCAGTGCATATCGGTGCACACCAATGAATGTGAGACTATGATTGTACTGTGCAGTAAGTGAATAAGTGAAAGACCATAGTTGGATGAGACTATGGCACCAGTGAAAAATGACGGTTTCCAAATTGATAAATTTTTGGTAAGTATCATTTGAATTTATATGATAGATTTTAATTGAACATTGAAATTAGGCTTAATAAGTGATTTGTCATTTTAAATTATGATTGGCAACAATTGTTAGTGAATTACATGTTTGTGAATTGATATTTAAAGTTTGGTAAGTGATATCTGTTTATTATTAGTATTGATTCTGATGTATGTGTATTCTTCGATGTTGAAATGATTCAACGGATAAATCTAGTATATGAATGAGTATAAGACTAATACGAGTTAGTGCAGACATGTACATGAGCCTTACGAGCATTGAATTGATAAGACTTGTGAATTGTGTAGTAAATTATGTGAAAGAATATGGGATGGATTAGTGAATCCTTACGAGTTACAATAAGAAATGATAAACTGCGTTAATTATATTATATTAAGTTATGAAATGTATAATGAATGTAAGATGTAATAGAGGTGGTTTAATTACATGTGTGGCACTTAATGTGCGAGATAATGAGTATTCAATATATTTGTATTGGTTGAATAGAAAAATATGATAATACAAGGATAAGAAATAATATTGATTAATATGAGTTCGACAAATAAGTGATATTTGATAAATTCATATAATGAGAAAGTGAAAGATTATAAATTACATATGTATGAATGGTTATATGTATTTATTTGAAATACAAGAAAATGATGGTTATTGATATATGGAGACATGAGACTGTGATATATGGATATGGAATATGCTTGATAAATGTGTTCATACGTATTTATGGAATTATGAACTTCATGTGTATTATACACATAAAGATGATATTTCAAATACTTTGATGAGTAAAGCTTAAATATGAAATAGTATGAAATCAAGACAAGTTGTTATAAAAATGTGTTTAAATTACATAGATACGGTTCTTATATGTTCTTTGATTACATAATGTGAATTTCTGTATATATATGAGAAATTTAATGAGAATTGAGCCGATACATGTTTATTGAAATTTATATGAAACATTCGACTAACATTGGTGATGAGGATATGAGTTAGGGCTCATGATCAAATTGATTGAATGTACTTTGCATGTTTATTTTAAATATAAATGAATAGTACTTGTTTCGGTTTAAATAAAAAATGATTTTGTAAACTCTGGTAATGCCTCGTACCCTATTCCGGAGACTGATACGGGTAGGGGGTGTTACACCTTTAGTAGGGTATGACACTCTGATTTTAAAGTGGTCTACTAATGGTATTTTTACTGTTAAATCAACTTACAATACTCTTATGAAAGACTGCCTACAACCAATGAACAATAAATAGAAGCTTGTATTGTCTATTTCTGGTCCTTAGCATGTTCGACAGTTTTTTTGGTTGGTTCTTAAAGAACGTTTACTCACCAATGCTAAACATTGTAGAAGAGGTATGGTTGATAATCTTTCTTGTAGATTATGTGCGAGCAACTTGTTCCTTTGAGGGTAAGGAATAGTTTTTTCTCCTGTTCTTTACTACATTGGTTGTCTGGTAACTTAATGAATAAATTTGGCATAGTCTTTAATGAGGTTGATTGGAAAACCTTGTTTGGTATTATTTGCTGGAAGATTTAGAAACAAAGGAATTTTTGTGTATTCCAGGGATAATAGTTCAATACTGTACATATTTTTTAGTTATCATGGTGTTGGGCGAAAGCCATTAAGGATATGTCAGGTTGTTCAGATGGAAATCCTAAAAGACAGGATTGATTTTGTAAATGTCGAAAAACTTTGTATTGGACCGAACTGGCTGAAAGGAGAGTGTTGGTTCCTAAAGTAGTGCAAGAATTTGAGCGGAAACTAACGCTAATACAGAATAGACTAAAAGTGGATTGTGATAGACATAAGTCGTATGTAGATTTAAAAAGAAAAGACATTGAATACAATGTCGACAATTAGGTCTTTCAAAAAGTGTCCTATGGCGAAAGGTGTTAAGGTTCGGTCAAAAGGGTAAGTTAAGTTCGAGATTGATAGGACCTTATCAAATCCTTAAGAGAATTAATCCAATGTGTACCAACTGGAACTACCTCCCAAATTGGATCGAATCAATAATATTTTCCATGTCTCCATGTTGAGACGTTACTGCTTCGACCCTTCCCATATTATTCTAATCAAAGAAATTGATGTACGACCAGATTTGTCTTTCGATAAGGAACCTGTTCAAATCTTAGATCGAGAAGTAAAGGTTCTTAGAAGGAAACGAATCCCACTTGTTAAGGTTTTGTGGTAGAACCATGGCACTGATGAGGGCACATGGGAACCAGAAGATGCAATTCATCAACAATATCCTTATCTATTCGAACCAGGTAAATTTTGAGGATAAAATCCCTTTAAGGAGGGAAAACTATAACACCCCAAAATAAATAGGGTTAGATGAAATAAGTACTTGAGAAATAACTAGGTCTTGCTGGTTAAATGCTAAATATTAAATGGAGGGAAAACTTACCAAGAGTGGGTAGCAGCCTAAACAGTTAAGCCTTTTCATTTCTCTTTTTGGTTCCTAGGATCAAGTCACGCCAATCCCTCTTACATTTCCATTTTTTCGGTTGAATGGGTAATTTACCATTCAACCCCTTTAAATTTTGAAAACCTTAACTATTTAATCCTTTTTTCTAAACACAATTGAACTATAGTTTCTTTTTCTAATTAAACTAAATTTTTTTCTCCTTTCTCCCTATTTCACTTCAATTTTGTTTTCATCATCTCTTTACACAATTTTTGCTCTCTATTGCTGATGTAACATCCCATTTTCAATGGTGTCAGAAACAGTGATTTCAAGACCACAAATTTGACGAGTAAGTCATTATTATTTAATATTTATGAGCCAATTATAATATTATATTGGATTCTAGCTTAATAATTTTTATAAATTGAACGAATTGAAAAGTATAAGTGGTTCAATCTAAAAGTTAAGTGATTTTTGAAAATGAGGTATTGGGACCTCATTTCTGTAATTTAATGTTGTAAATATTTTTATTAAATATTTATAGAATTGTATTATAGGTGAATTGAAGTTTGGTTTGGTAATTTTGACTATTGGTTACTTAATTATGGTAAAATGATTAAATTGTAAAAGAGGTAAAAGTTACCTGATAAACGCTAAATTATACCTATTTTTACCTCATGTTTAGCCTATATTTTGGATGAATTATTATCAATTTAGTAAGAATTAGTGCTCTTAATCTTTCTTTTTCATGTCTTACACTCAAGAGAGCATAGGGAAGAGAAAAGAATGGAAAATGGACCAAAAACCAAAGAAAATGGGCCAAAATGTGAAAACACATGGCCCAAGAAGTCACCACACGGCCGTGGCACATGACCGTGCCACACGAAGTCCATATGGTCTAGCCCTGACAAGCACGGCCAGGCCACACGGCCGTGCCCCAATCGATAGAATCTCACACGGCCTCTTGTCGAAGTACACGGGCGTGGCACACGGGTGTGTTCTAGTCGTGAGGAAGAGGAATTTCACTCAAATTGGGATGCTTAGAGGCTAAGAAAGGCTCCCCCAAAGCTCTATATAAAGACCCTAGGAGGCAACTCTAAGGGTGTTCTTATTTTCCGCTAAGGGAAGACTCTTTTCTCGCGAGAAGGAGCGTCATAATTCTGCCAACACAAGGAGTGAAAGCAAGGGATTACTCCAAGGGAAGCCGATTGATTCATCCCAGAAGCCAGAACTCTACATCAAGACAGAGGATCTCCCTAAATTCCTTCAGGGGTTTTCGGGTTCTTTATGTTTTGTTATCTTAGTTCTTCTGAGATGTTTCTTTTCTTTATTATGAACTAAACCCCTCAAATACTTGAGGGGGATGAAACCTAAGACAGATCTTGTTATTATTTATTCTTGAGTTATATGATAAATACTTGAGTTGTTCTTAATTATGTGTGCTTAATTCTTATGTTAATAAGCCTAGGTATTAATTCAAGAAACAGATTTGCTTAAAGCAGAGGAGCAAAAGTCCCTGTGATAAGAGTAGATCTACTATAATTAAGCGGAGTTGCATGCAACCCTAGACATAGGGCAACATAAATCTGCCGGATTAGGGTCAAACCTAATATGGGGAACCATAGATCGAATTAATGCAACCTAGGGTGTTAATTAATAAAGAAAGTTTAGTTAACAACCTAGGCCTAGTTGCTCTTCGCCTTGACAGAGGGTTTAGCATAAATTAGGGATCTCTACGGATCAAGTCAAGTGAATAAATCGTCTAGCTCAAGAACCAATAACAAGTAAAATCTAGATGGATTCTCCCTTAAGTATTGCTTATATCAATCAGCTTTTCCCTAAAGTTTTCCCCAATTTACTTTTTGTGCACTTTTAGTTAGTTTTGGAATTAGTTTCAATCAATCCTCTTTTATTTTTTAGGCTAGATAATAGAAAGGAAGTAAGTATTAGTACTTTTGGTTCCCTTGGGTACGATAACTCGGTCTTGCCACTAAACTATACTATTGTTCGACAGGTGCGCTTTCCTTTAAGGTCGTGATATTAGTTAGTTTTGGTGTGATCAGTTTTATAAATTTTATTACTTAATATCGCGAGCCGTTATCATTACCCATTATAGATGATTTCTATTTGTTAAAAAGGTAAATTAATAGATCTATATGGTAATTATACCATATTTTTATATGTTGGACAAATATGGATATGTTTAAGTGATTTTACATGAAGGTAAATTTTGTAAATAAAAAAAAGGGTAAAATGTTAAGTTAAAATAAAGGATGATAATATAATATCATCATCTTCCTTTCTTTATTTTTGGTTGAAAGCCGAAACACCATAGCAAGGGAGAAAGCTCATTCGGCCAAGCTAGGGTTCATTGATTTGGTAGGTAAATCTTGTCCGTTTTTAGTTATTTCTATGTTTTTGAGCTCATATTAACTTGATCTAGCTAACCCAGGGATTAATTTATAAAACTGCCAAATTTCATGGATTATTCCAGTGATGAGATTAGTATAACCTTGAAGTT
Organism: Gossypium stocksii; assembly: GCA_020496765.1. Lineage (NCBI taxonomy): Eukaryota > Viridiplantae > Streptophyta > Magnoliopsida > Malvales > Malvaceae > Gossypium > Gossypium stocksii. The sequence goes on along the minus strand of CM035631.1, from coordinate 16,586,439 downwards.
TTATGATAGATTATTAAGTTGGGTTGTTAAATAGGACTATTTTGTAAAGTAATTTTTAGCAATTTTAATGTTACATGACTAAAATGGTAAAGTGATAAAATTAAAAGGACTTGATATAAAATAATAGTAAGTATGGGTTTTAATGAAGTATTTAATAATTCAACTGAACTTAGTTTTAGTTGAAGATGGTAAAATTGCAAGTTTTGAACTTAGGAACTAAATTGCATAAAAGGTAAAATGTTGGGGTAATTTTGTAAAAATGTATAAAAGGACTTATTTGCATAAAACTAGTTAATTATGTTTCTGGAAATTTATAATTGAATAGAATTATTATTTTAGATCAATAAATAAATCGATTAGACTCAAATCGCGGAAAAGCTAAAGTAACGGATTGATCGTTGTCTCGACTTTGACTTCATTTTGGCCATATAAGTTCATTTAGTTTAATCTTAATACGTTTTCTTAAATGCTTATTATATGAGCTAAATTGTTTATTGTTAGATGATGTATTTACACCATGTAATTGAGAATTGAAGTAATAGATTGATATAACATTAGTTATTGTTATTATTTTTTGAGCCAATGAATGTATGATAGAGTACGATTGGCATGCCAATAGGTTGTGTTGAGCGCGGTACGAGATTAATATGAGATGTGATAGTAATTCTTGTATATCTTCTATTCATTGAATATACTGAGGTCCTATATTTGTTGCAGACTATCGTGTCATATTACAGTGTTTTCTAGTGTATTACGAAGGCGAATGTTAGCCACCGGGCTAGGCACTTAGCACCGAGGTGTGTTATCAGTTGGATTGGCTCGTATGAGTGTTTGATGTGTTTTAGATGGTTAACCGTGTACTCATATCCATATATCGTTCATCGAGTAATGTTTGATTGATTATTGAATATTATTGAAATGTGGAAAAATTGATTTGCACTATTGTTCGTATCATTCACCTGTTGTGAACTGTGATTGACAAGAATTCTATTTATTAATCTTGTTAATTGAATTATTAAGTTAAATCGGTAAGCTTTGTCATTTAATCGAAAAATTTACTAAACTTTATAAAAGCTTACTCGCGTCTTTGTCTCTTCCTTTGTAGATTATGTTTTGTGGAAATCAGGAAATCTGATCAACTTGAAGAATCACACTATCCGAGAACCTTTGGTAGATTTTGAAACAACTTGGCTTATATGGTATGTAATAGGAGGGTTGATTATGTTTTGTTATGGGTTATAAGTATTTATGTTGTATAATGGATGTGCATATGGTGTTGTGGTTGAGTATTTACTTAAATGAGCATACTAGTTCTAGGTTGAAGCATAAATAAAAGTAGTGGGATGAGCATAAAATGGTAAGTTTGGTTAAATTAAGCATGTCACTTTGGGATTGAATGTAAGTCATTTTGAATGTGCTTGCGGCTTGTATATTTAGTTAAGGAAAGACATGTGTAAGTGTAAGTGTTAGTGTTGTGTTGTCATGGAAAACACATTGGTTAGACTTTAGGTTGATTGTTTCAGCATGTTTTTAGTGTCCTTGATTGTATTCCTAGATCTTGCTTATAGTACTTTTGTTAGGTGTAGGCACCTAAGCTTTTGGATGAGAAATAGACATGTTTTGGGTCATTTTTGGGCACACACGGGCAACCTACATGGGCATGTGCCTTGAACATGTTAGGTGCATGTGAAGTAGCCACACGGATGTGTGGGATAGCCACACGACCATGTTTGGAGCCACACAATTTGGGCTCTATCATATGGCCTAGACACACAGCCGTGTGACCCCTGTTTTGGAAAATTTTCATTTTTTCCAAAATCTTCTGATTTGTTTCGAATGGGTTACTGGTTGTTGCTAAACTATTTTTAAGGCCTTGTAGGCTCGATTTAAGGACCTTAAATGAATGTTTCACTTTAATTTAAATGCTATATGAATATTCGAGAATTAAATTGTAAAATTGATATTGTGTGATACTGAATGCTCTGAATTGTATTATAATACTCCGTAACCCTAATCCAACAATGAAGACGAGTTATGGGTGTTACATTTGAAATTTAATTTTGATCCCAAATCCAAAATCAATCTTCGTTCAACTTATTCTTCCTATTGGTTTAGTGAAACATTGTTGATTCCATCTTTAACCTTACCAAGAAATGATAAGTAAACCTCAACTCTATGATTCGTTTTTGGAAGTTCATTGTATGAATCTCCAGCTTTAATCATTAAGTTCCATTAATAGATCCAATCGAAATATTGTCACATATTTTGCAAATCTTGATTTAATTGTTAATCCGAGTATATTTTTTTGTTGAAAGACTTGATTTAGGTACCTTGTATTAAACTTAAGTGCGAAGAACGACATTCGAGACCTTGATGACAGGTGTGTGTTCTTTTACAAGCAAATCAGGGCAAATTGTGCCTCAGAATAAGGCTACACGGCCATCCACATAAGCGTATGGGTCACCCATATGGACCACATGACCCTTCACATGACCATGTCCCCCTTGAAACCTTAGGAAATTCATTTCTCATACGGCTTAGGACCCTCGACACGCCAACCACATGGCCATATCTCCTTTATAGGTTGATTTTACGAATACTAGATGGCCACTATTTGTCACACACCTAACCACATAGTCCGGTCACACGGTCGTGTGTCCCCTGCAAGTCTAATTTTACAGTTTTGACCTAGAGTTTTATGATTTATTTAGATTAATCCCTGATTGATACCTGAACTATTCTAACGTTTATTTTTTTTGCAATTAAGTCCCTCGTAGTATGAATAATACTAGAATCCATGATCTAATTGACTGGATTAATATTATATTTGTATATATATTTGCATGAATTATGGATAATTAAGGTTATTGTATCTATATTTGTAATTGATCGTATAACGTGTCTTTTGACATCGCTAAATTGGATCCTTGAAAAGCAAATGTTTTGTATACTGTATCAATTAAGTGAGAGCATAATTATTGCTTCCATATTTAATCTGTTATAATTATGTTATATGTTTCCATTTTAATCTGTTATAAGCATGTTATATTTTATTGCATGGGATGAGACGTTTTGAAAAGAGGAACTTCTGGCGAATTTTTAATCTGTAACTCTGGTGGTTTATCCACATGCATCTGGTAGTTATTAACTTGCAACACTGGCAGTTCGTCCACCCATTATCTGATAGCTTTTATGTACAATTATGTTATGTATTCACAACTATCTGGCAACGTGTTAACCTATAACTTTTATGGTTTAACCACAACCCAGTGTGTAGGGATGGACGAGTTTTGGGGAACTTTCATGGCATGTAGTAGTAGGGTATTAAACTGAATCTATTTGCATTTGTAAAGCATGAGCTTGAAATTCTGAAATCTCTGATATGACATGACATATGTGTAAATGTGAATTAGGCTATGTGTTGTGATTTTATATGCTAATCAATTGCACTGATTTTCTTGTGATAGAACTGTATGTTGAAGGTTGTAAGTGGTATTTTATTTCCTCTCATAGTCCTTGCCTTGCTAGTCTCAACTAGATTGCTAGTCTTCAAGTAGAAACCTTGCATTATTGAAAGTAACTTCGACATCAAGAAATCTAATGAATCTTGAGACGTTAACTAGTAGTTGGACGAAATCATCAACAAAAATAATTTTTCTCAAATAAACCTCCATTGACATTTAAAACATCGATAGTTCAAAAATGAGCCTTTCAATTTGTTAGAACTATCGATCTGCCTACATTTTTGTAATCTTTATCTTATTTTAGTTGTTGTAGCAGAAAATTGAATTCGGATGACCTCATCAACTTCATCGTCTAAAAGAAATGGGTTAAAGTTTGGAATAAGGTTAGACAAAAGGTTGGGGTGGAGTAGAAACAAGAGTAATTGTGTATGGGATAATGGATAGAGTTTGAGGGTCATTTGGATGAGTTTGGGTAGTATCTGTCACAGGTGGTTCAACTTTTATAGAAACTTTTCTTAAAAGATTTTGATCATCACTATCATTTTCTTCCTTATTCAAAGAGGGGTTAGACTCAGGGTCATCATCATGTAGAACATTTTTTTGAATGTTGTTGTTTGAAAGGTCATGATTTTATTCATCTCTGTTTGGTTTACCACTGTCTTCATCTTCAATACTAACAACATTACTTGATCCAAAATAGAATCGACCCTTAGAGAAGGGGTACAAGAAGATGGTACAAAGAAAATCAGAAGGGCTAAGTTCAATATAAGTCGATCTATTGGAACCTTTTGATCTAGATACTCGAATAGTTCCCCTAAAGTGAGTTTGGTTTACATCAAATTCAATTTTATATGCGAAACCATGTTTGATTTCTTCCATCTGTTCATCAATCATCTCTTCCACTTCCTAGTCATCATGAGGGCAGTTGTTCCTTATGTGATTGATGGTGCCACACCTTATGCAAACTTTACAAACACAATCATATAAAAAATCAACCCATTGTCTAACACCATTGTCTTTTTGGATGGTGTAGCCAACTATTAGGGGACGCAAAGGATTGATGTCTACGCGAACTTTAAGGAAGCAAATGTTGTGAGGATTGCCATCATTATCAACAATATGCACAACTCTCCTTGCAATTTCACCAATGTGAGCAACTACAAAAGTTCTAAGGTATTTGAGTTGGAGGTCCCATGTTTTTAATAGCCCGTTATTTAATGGTGTCAGAAATGGTAGTTTCGGAACTGCATTTCCAATGTTTAAGGAGGTCAGTATAAAGGTTAATTAAAGTTTGGTCCCTTAATTTTGTCAAATAGATAGTTAATTAAGGTACAATGACTGAATTGTAAAAGTTTATTGTTCAATTGAGCAATGGGACAATCTTTAATGTGCCAAACGTTGGTGGGTGTTATTTTTCATCCACTAATTTTTTTAATTATGCTTAACAGTAGATTAATTAAGATTTAATTAATTAATTATTAAAAAAAGTATACGAGACAAATTTTAAAGGAAAAACAAGCCTTTTATGTCCATCTTCTTCATTTTCACGAAGCAAAGAAAAAAAAATGGGTTTTGAAGCTTTCATACTTCGAGCCATTAATAGATCAAGAATTGAACCAAACCGAGGATAATCAGGGAAAAGACAAAATTGTTGATTAGTCATTGAAGATTCGATTGTTTGCTATTTTAACCAAGTAAGTTCATATAGTATGATTGTATTTAAATTGTTATATATTTGAATTATGAATTTGTGTATGTTTGATGGTAATTTGAATTGTTTGAAATTTGGTACAAAAGTTGATATATGGGATAAATCATAAAGAAATGATAAATTGATTAATAAATTAAATATGATGAATTGCGATTTGAGATATTTAATGAATTGGTAGTTGATTATCCTATTAATTGTTTAGGCAGTGTCAAATATAGTTGGCATGTCATAAGATAGATTGAGTATGGGTTACTTCGACTACGTGTCGATGAGTTCTAGGCACAAATTTTACTTCGATTATATCGATGAGCCTTGGGCACAATCTTGTTACTTCGAACTTTCTGATGAGGCAATAGGTGCCAAATATGGTGTGTTGGTTGGATCCATGTATTCGTTCGAGTCTGAGTCAGGTCAATAAGGATATAAATGTAAAGTTGATAATGATATATCAATTGAATTGATATAGTGAAATAATGCTTAAAAGAAGAGATATAATATATGAATTTCAATAGTATACAAAAAATTATGCAAACTAGATATACAAGTCTAGAGGACTGATATGAGAACGCAACGAATTAATTGATTCGATTTGGAAAAAAGATATGAATTTGGTATTGAATTGATTAAATGCTGATTAATTATGTGAATGACATTGAAATGTTGATTATAAGTGAATTTGGAATGTTATATATTTGAATCACTATATGATACAATTATATATTGAACTCACGTTGTTGATATGTGGTTGCCATGTTTAAGCAAACTTGTCAAGCTAGTGGCTTATCGTATTAAATTGTAAATTGAGCTAAGTTATTGTTTAATCTCTATGAACTTACTAAACATTCAATATGTTTACCCCGTTATTTTTCATTTCCCTGTAGATTGCCAACTTGCAGAATGTGTCAAGCGGATCGTCGATAAGCTCACACTATTTGTTTATTGATTCGATATTCTTTCAATTGTTTAAGGCTCGATTTTGTGGCATGTACATAGGTGTTATGTTATGGTTAACCTTTTATAATGATATAACTTGAAAACTATTTTATACATGACTTTGCATAATGATAATGCTTGTTGATATGTTATGCTTTTGGTAAATGGTTTGAGTTGTATATATGACTATTCAAGTGGTATCTTTAGATGTGGATTGATAATGATCAAGTTGGTATTTTGTTAACGATTGCTTTATATATCGTGTTTGTAACAGCCCGATTTTCAATGGTGACAGAATAGTAATTTTGGGACCACAAACTTCAGTTGTTTCAACTCATAAATTTTATTTTTAGAATATTTATTGAGTTATTAAAGTTGTATTAAAATTCGGTTCAGAAATATTAACGTTTGGATAGTTAATTAAAGAAAATGACTAAATTGAAAAATGTGCAAAAGTTAGTAATTAGTTCAATTAAATGATTAAATAGCTTATTAATTACATGAGGAGGGACCAATATAATAATTAGTCCCTAATGGATAGTGTTGGATGGAAAAAGGAATTAAAAAGATAAATTAATATGATTTTAATGGCATAATTGTAAATAAATAGAAATGAAATAAAACAAATTAGAAGAAATAAGTTTTTCTTCTTCATTTCTTCTTATGCCATTGTCGAAACACCATAGAAGTAGCTTGGAGAATCAGTTGAGCTTAGAAGCTTGCATGTGAGTTCAATTCTTACCCGTTTCTTGTAATTTTTATGTTTTTGAGATCGTTACAACTAGGTCCAACTAACTCGTACCTTCGTTTCTGATTCTATTAAAAATTTGGAAGTTTCCATTGCTGAATATTGAATGTTTTTGATGAATATCATGTATTAGGAGCTTTAATTTTAATGTTTAATGATTTTGTAAAGAGATTTTTTTTGTTAAATTTTGATTTTAGGATTAAATTGTGAAAATGTCAAAATTTTAGGGTTTAATAGTGAATTTGATGTTTATTAGGGACTTTATGAGGGCCTAGTATATTTGGATAAAATATTGACTCGAGTAAAATAGTTAATTTGATGAATTTCGAGTTAAGGGACTAAATTGCAACAATTGTAAAAGTTTGGGGTGATTATGTAAATTTGAAAAATAAAAGGGTATTAATTGTAAAATGGATTGGAATATGAAATGTATGCTAATAATTGAAGAATTTTACATTTTAGATCAAGATCCCGTAGGTATTCGTGGAAAAGGAAAATAATGTAATAGTCCCTGAACTTTTGCAATTCTTAAATTCAATCTAGATAAGTTCGTACGATTAAAATTTAATAGTTTTATAAATAAGTGATTGGTATTACATGATATAACATATATATATTCCATTGTTGGAAATGAATCATTATCCGAGTTATAATATTGAAATTGATGTTCGATTTGAATTAAACGCGAGACAGAGTACATTCGTGTTTTGGTGTATTACGGAGGTTGGGAGTAGAGATAGTATCGGAGGGAGATATCTGTATATTACCCAAGTAAACTGAGGATTAACTTTTTTTGTGAACTCTCGTGTTATACTTTCTGTTTGGTCTGTTTCGAGTGGATCAGCTCTTATGAGCTTCTATTAGCTCTTATGAGATTTTGTTCAGCTTTTATGAGCTTCTATTGGCATGTTTCGGGTGGACTAGCTCTTATGAGCTTCTATTTGGCGTACTTTAGTTGAATAAGCTTTTATGAGCTTCTATCAGGTGTGTTCGGTCTATTTGACGATGTACTCTTATCCGTAAGTTGTTCTTTGAATAAAAAAAATCTCGGTAAGGTAATTTGTTTAATGAATTTGAAAGATATGTTATTTATTCAATATTGATCTGAACATAGATGAATTTATCAATTGAAATTGTGAGTGACAGGGAGTTCTCATAGATGATTATTATTGTTTGAATTATTATAATTAGTTCGGTAAGATTTATCGTTTAATATGTTGAACTTACTAAGCTTCATTAAGCTTACTTGTGTTGTTTAATGTCATTGTAGATTCTCAGAAGGTTGGATGATCGTATCAGCACTCAAGTCACACTATCCAGCTCATCTCGGTGGTTTTTGGAACGTTTAATTCAGATTATATGGCATGTATAGGCTATTGTGTGATTTTGGGTAATGTTTGACTTATGTAAATATTATGAATGATATTTTGTGCAAAAAACCAACTTGCATATTACTTGAGAATAAAGTATAGCTTTTATGCTAGTATGAATGGTGTTTATAAATGAAATGTTGTGATTGTGGTACCTTTGATAGGTATTTTGATTACGTATTGCTTGAATGAATTGATGAATTGAATTGATGTTTATTTTGATGTATAATTATATATATACTTGCGGTACCAATAATGGTACATTGGTTAGGCACTTATTAGGTTGGTTTTGGTGTGTTTATGGCTCGATTTATGTCATTTTGAATTGTTGTTTTGGTTGGTATTTGAGTTTCTTAAGGTCCAAGCAAACTTGAAATGGTAAACTTGTGTTTTAAGGTTCATTTTGGGCCACATGGCTTGAGACATGGGCATGTGTCTTAGCCGTGTGTGACATATGGCCATGCGACATGGCCGTGTATCCCTTGTAGGTTCAAGGCATGCAAGTCAGGCAGTTACAAAGCCTAGCACACGGCTTGGCACACGGGCGTGTGGCTTGGCCATGTAACCCAAGCCAGTGGGTTACACAGGCTGGGACACGGCCATGTGTCCCTATTTCGAATGTCTACACGACCTAAGATACGGGCATGTGTCTTAGCCGTGTGAGTCACATGGCCTAGCCACACGGCCGTGTAACCTCTACAGTCTAAAATTTTCAACTTTTTCTTAAAATTTCCAAATGTTTCCTATTTAGTCCCAGACTGCTTCTATAGTAATTTTTAGGCCTCGAGGGCTCGATTAAGGGACATTATGAATGTATTTGAATGAAATTAGATTATGTTTGCATTGATGTATGATTTGAATAGTTTACTATTCTGTTTGTTTCGTAATACTCCGTAACCCTATTCTAGCGACGAATATGGGTTAGGGGTGTTATAGTGTTAAAGGAATGACATGTTTAATGGATGATTGTATGTTGTGAGTTGTAGAGAATGAATGTGGTCATTTAGACATGTTTTGAGGTATGTATTTGAAATGTTTGGTGCAGGTAAAGATAGATAAGTAAGCCTAAGTTGATGGAAAAGTGTGGTAGCTATGAAATACGTACCAGATGGCCTAAAATGTACCCAGAATAGAGTCCACGTCACAACATCTGGTGATGGTCGTTGCGACGAGCTCTGGACTTCAGGCAACTACATAACGAAGGACCTCGTCATCATAACAAGACCAAGTTAGTATCTCACGTCACGACGAGGAACTCCCTCACGTTCTAACATTGACCTCGTCGTGACGTTGAGCTAAAATTTTGAAACTTTACAATTTAGTCTTATTTCATACTCGGGCTAACAAAAGAGCTTTTATAAGCTCGATTAAGACTCGAAAAAGATAGTAATCATAATGTGAATGTGTTTATGATATAATTAGATGTTTGAATGATTTATTTTTTGATTATTTGGCGGTAGTTGCTCTGACAATGGATGTGACATATTATAACTCAGACCCGACGATCGGATCAGATAAGAGGTGTTACAAAATTTGTATCCAAACATGCAAGGATGAGAAAAAGTCAAGGCTAGGTGAGCTAGGTGAGATGTTAGGGGACCATCTTGCTAACATAAGTAGTGCACATTCACCCAAACAAGGTCCTTCTCTTATAATGAAGTGAGGATAAGTGATAAGCTCAAAACAAAAAATAAAGATAAATATTGGTTAGAAAAAAGAAAAAAGAAAGAGGAAAATAAAAAGATAAATAGAAGCAATTAATACAAAAAGAAGCACAAATGAGACATTCTAAGGAGGAAAAGAAAAGGAAATTTAAAGAAGTAAATGAAGGGTAGTGTGTAGATGAACAACTAGCTCTTAAAAACTGAAAGGTTACAGTAGGCTAACCATCGCTAGAAAAGCTTGGTAATAGTCCCCATGAAGGAGGCTTTTCTAGAAGAGAAAAAAATCAAAATATTGGGCCTTGATTCTCTATATAAATAGTTAAATGGCTGGAATATGTAGTTACTAGAGGTGAGCATGAGCCGGGCTGGGTCGGGTTTGAGCCGGGCTAGACCAAAAATTTAGGCCCGTTTGCTAGGCCCGGGCCTAACCCGACCCGAAGAATGGGCCTAAAATTTTACCCAAGCCTGACCCGGATAAAAATGTTAAAACTCGGGCCTGACTCGGCCCTCCCATATTATTTTTTATATTATTTTTATATAATTTTAAAATATATATAATATATCAAAAATACTAAAAATATTAAAATAAATACTTCCCAACAAATTGAAAATAAATTTTAAAAAATATGTATACTTAAATAAACTAAGATAGATGCAACTTAACAAGCAAATGTCTCTAAAATAATAACGAAATTAAAAAATATCTTTAAAATAATAACAAAATTAATAATAAAATAAGTTTTATACAATATCCAAACAATAACAACAAAATAGTAGCAACATAATAGTAAAATGATAGCAAAATAGGGAGAAAATAATAAGAAAATAATATTTAAAAAATCATATTTTTTTGTCACTTAGTGATTCGGGCCGGGCCGGGCCGGGCCAGGCCCGAGCCAAAAATGTTTTACCCGAGGCCCGGCTCATTTTTTAAACGGACTTTTTTTTTGTCCAAACTCATTTTTCAGGCTTATATTTTTACTCAAATTTTCCCACATTTCGAACGAGCCTTCAGGCCGGGCCTTCGGACCGGGCCAAGTGACCCGGCCCATGGTCACCTCTAGTAGTTACGTATTGTAGAGACTTCAACCTGACGCACACCTAAGTGGCGTAAGCACATGAAAGGTATCTGTCTGTCATTTACGTTGGAATATATAAAAATCCCGCACTACAAGACCCCTCCATAGACTAACTGCACTGCCCAACTAAGGAATCGAATATTTAATGAAACCTGCGTTTATTAAAGGCTACATATATAAGAACGTGTGTTAAACTTTCTTAAACCCAAACCTCCACACAGAATCAAACCCCATTTCTAAACCTTGTTTTTATTTCATTAACTAGTTCAAAAAATCAAACAATCTAATGGAAGGAGTAAATAAAGAAGATGAAAGCTTCAAGGAGAAGGAGGTGAACAACATGAAATCTTGTACTGCAAAGGATGATGTTGTTCATCAACCTTCCGAAAAACAAGGTGAAGAGTATATCCTACAATATCTTTGTACCCCGTGTTGTGTTGTTGTCATGTTTTAATTTCTTCTTGTTTGATGATGTAGGTGATGAAGGCTCCAAAGATGGAGATAAGTCTGGCACAGGGAAATATCACCCGGTCTCAGCTGAAGCTCTACCGGTAAAGGCTGTCGAAAAGGGGTCTCCAGACCAGGCTGGGGTTCGAGTTCCAACACAAAATAAATCAAATCCGAGTGGTGAGACAGTCGAGGATATGGTTATCTATCCAAGACCACTTCCTCCACCACCAAACTCCAAGCCTTCTGGTAAAAAGGGTTGCTCCTGTGGATGTAGCATTTTATGATTCCCTAGTTTCATCGCTTTCTCACCTTTCCGTCTTAATATCTTATATTACTAAATTACTACATAGTTTCAACATTAAATAGTCTGTTTTTGCCCGTATCCTTATTTCTGCATTAATATAGGTTCATATAACTTTGATTTTTATTTTTTTGTTTCTGTTTCTCCATATATGATCATGTACTTATTCATATAATTACGAACCCCTTTTTTCATTTCGTTGCTTGAATTCTTTATTATTTGAAATACAGAGAACGCATATTCATCGCATAGATGTAAAGCTTCAAAAAATTTCAAATACATGAATTTGTTTTAAAGATTTAAAGTATTAATGATAACATTATACTTAATTAGCTGGATTATATGAACAAATACCACATATAATCTCATAGGAAACAGTCTATAAGGATAAATTCCATGGTAAAATCAACGGTTATATTTTTCTTTTATCATTACAAATTAGAAAAAAAAAAAAAAGAAATGGATGAGAAAAGACTCAAACTTTGTAATTCATATCAACACCATTCACAACAACGGATATATAATTATTAAAAATGTGAATATTTCATATATTTACAGAATATTTTTTATCTCAAGTAAATATTTTTTTTAATATTTTATTATATCCTTATAATATATCTGTTAACCTCCAAATTTTATTTATAAAATCTAAAAATTTCATTGATAAAGTACAAAATAATTTTATATTTGAGGGCTGATAATGGTTGAAAGAGATATGGATGCAAGCTTTTTTAGAGAATCTGGAAACACATGAAACACGCACCAAGCCAGTTACCCTCTCACTTTTCTTTATATCCATTAGAATTGGACTTGATAATATTAGATAGGTTAAACTTTAAGATATTTTATTTATTCAAAACTGATGTTTTTACTTTTATTTTTTTTTCCTTAATTCCATTTAAAGATTAAGCATAATTACAAATTTAGCACATAATATTTAAAACGTTTACTCTATTTTGTTTGCCTTAATTGATCCTCAACCGTTTGAAATTGCATCATGATTGTTTTTATGTAACTCACGAATGTATATCAGCCACAAATTTAAATAGAAGAAATTGACATACTGGTAAATTATAGATTACTTTTTGTCTCCTTTTATTGATTTTTATCCTTACTTGTTTTGGACATAATTTTTTTAGGCTATTTTTAACTTTATCCATTTTGCTACAAAAAAGTTATACCGGCAATTTCTACAAAAGGTATGGCGCCAGAACTATTTCACGGTTAGTCAATTAACCCGCCTTGATGAATTGGTAATGTTTAACATGGAACTGCCATCCTAAAATACCAATCAAAATAATTAAATTATAAAAGATAGAACTAGCGGTGTTTCCCTACAAATCACCACTAGATTGAGCGTCTGTTTGTTAAGCGTTGTGCCAATGACTTTCCCGCTAATTTAAAGATTTAGCGGCGGTTTCTTTTTTTTGTAAAAACGTCCCACATTTTTCACATTCGGTGGCATTTCTCCATTAAACACCGCTATAAGAGTTTAGTCGCAGCTTTTTTTCATTGAACACTGCGAGATTTCGCCACTATATGTCCATTTTTCTAGAGTGAGTTTGTCGATGTCTTTCCTTTATTAGTGTAATAATAAATTGTCTTATAATATTTATACACTTTATTAATTTGATTTTAATTTTTAAGAGAAAATCAATAACTTTAACTATCAAACATTCTTATTAGTATTTGGTGCTAGTAAGTTTTTTCTTTTTTCTTTTTTTTTTTTATAATTTTTTATTTGGTGCTGGTAAGTTTTGAGTTTTTTGTCATTGGAGAACCATTTTTTTAACATGAAAATAATTAAAAAAACATTTTGACAATTTATAATATTTTTGATGCAAAAAACTAAAAGCCTTGAAGTTTTTTGGTGTCGAAGAAGAACTATTTAATCTAAAGTGTTCCTATGCCAAATACCTAACTAAGAGTATAAAAGAATAGACAGAGTGAAATATATCATTAATTAGGATTAAATTGACAAATTTCATAATTATTGAAGGCTAAATTTATTGATATTTTCTAAAAGTAGGATCAAATTGATAAAATGTACAAATATTAAAGGGTTAAATTTATTATTAGACAATAAAAAGCCCACATCAAACTTTTGTTATCAACCTAATAGAAACATTCTCATAATTAAGTGACCATTCATATAGTTTATCTAAAAACTAAACGGCAACGACATCCAACTGTTTTAAACTTAACGGCAGATGACTAGAAAATACAAAATTGAAAAGTTTAAAGGTTAAATTAAAAATTTTAATAATTAAATGATGAAAATAGAAGAAATGCATTGAAAATGGGGTCATCGTCGCAGTTCACCTTTTTTATTGTTTATATAGTGATACATTGCGGAGAGTTAAAGCTGACGCATAACAATTCCCAACTTATCTTGTCTCAAAAAAGAGAAAAAGAGAATAAAAAATGCTCTCAACTTCGCAAAGCTCCGGTAACGATGGGGAGGGAGAGTCCCACCTTGACGATGATCATAACACCAAAAAAGTGTGGTTTAAAGAGTTTGCTGCCGATGAAGATATCTCTATGGCAGTGGATCCCGAACATCAACAGCCCATTTCGTGGAAAGATAAACTCCTGGAGAGACCAGATGGTATCTCTGTTTCTGCTCAAGCCATGTCGTCTGCGGGGAATGATAATGATTTCGAATTACTCGAAGGAGATGTCAATACGTCCATCATTGATGGGATCCCCGCTATTGAATTTTCAGATCGGATCAAGGAAATATTATTTAAAGAAATGGAACTAACTGTTATTGTCAAACTTCTAAGGCGAAACATTGGTTACAATGCTCTCTATAATCATATCTTTTCCTTTTGGAATCCTGTTAATTCCATTCGTTTAATGGACATTGCTAACAGATATTTTTTGGTGAAATTTCAAGATATAGGTGATTATAACAAGGCACTGTCACAAGGTCCATGGATGGTGTATGGCCAATATCTGACCGCTCAACCTTGGTCTAAGCGTTTTAACCCATTGCAACCTTACCTGAGTGTGGTGCTATCATGGATTAGACTGTTGAACCTCCCGGGACATTTGTATAAACGAAAGATCATAGAGGCAATCGGAGGGCTCATTGAGAAAGTCGTCAAACTGGATGTTCAGACTGACAATCAAATCAGGGGCTGATTTGCCAGATTAGCTGTTTATATCAATCTAGATAGGCCATTGATTTCACAAGTTTATGTCGACGGAGTTACTCAACGAGTTGAATATGAAGCATTACTGATAATATGCTTCGGATGTGGCAAGTACGGTCATGTGAAATCTAGGGGTAAGCTGACGGTTGGGGTGGGATCTCTTTTGGCGGGGAGTTCGAACGGGGAAAGAACTGTTTTAGACGGCAAAGTAAAGGGCCCGGAGTTTGGGCCATGGATGTTAGTGGAGAAGAGGTCTTTATAGCGAGGGATGCGTGAATCCAAAATGGGAAATTCGGTGAATCACTGAAAAATAGCTACGGGCTTTAGGTTTTTGGCACTATTAAAGGAGAGAGATTTGTAGGTGGATTTGGCGCTGTCGGCTGGGGAGTCTTTAAGAAAAGATCTAGGTGATAAATTGGCTGAAAAATCAAGGGATAGGATTCTTAAGGATTTCACTAAAACTGTTAATTTGGGAGTGGAGCCAGGTCAAAGTTTGGCTAAGGATTTGGGCCATTCTAAGGGGCCTGATTCGAATGAAGTTTCGGGCACAAATAGAAAGATGGCTTCAGGCCAAAAATATAAAACTTCTTTGGATAAAAGTCTAGGGAAAAGGCCGTTGGGGCCGATTGGAGTAATGGATAATAGTGGGGGAATTATTGGTAATTTCTCCACTTCTAATTCTAATTTAAATCTTTCTATTTATACAGGCCAAAATCAAACAGTAGCTCCAAATTTTCTTTCTTTGGATGACGCATCTAATCAAGGCAGTTTAGATTCGAAAGCTCAAAATAATAATGAAGCTGAAGTTTTGGAAAAAATAAAAGCTCATTATAATCTCGTTTTCGATGAAATAGAGGGTTTTATTGTTCCTATATCAGACAATACCCTGGACCTAGGTAAGCATTCTACTGTTAGCTTTAATAAAACTATTTACTCATCTAATCAGGATAATTTGGAATCGAGACCTATGGAACCATTAGACTCAAATACGATTTTGTATTCAAATGGCTCAAAAGAGCGAAGAGACGGGGGTAAAGTCAGGGGAAAGCAAAGCATTAGGAAAACTTATTTTGCTTTACGAGGTCGAGGAAGTCGCTTTATCTTCCAAAAGCTCGCGTGTTCCTTTAGCTGAGTCTATGGAGTCTATGGCAGACCTTTTATCATCCCAAATTTTTAATGAGTTACCGATTGCTGAGATTGATGAGGCAGGGGCCAAGACAGATAACAATACTGGCCATGAGGGCTAGGTATGGTTCTCTAATCTTTTATTTATTTATTACTAATGAGTGTCTCTATCTTTTCATGGAATTATTAAGGCTGTGCAAGTGTTAAATTCCCAAGAATCTTCCGAGAATATAATATGGAGCACAAACTGGACATTATTAGTCTTCTTTAACCAAGAGTCAGTGGTACCAAGGCTGATAGTATTATTGCTAAGTTGGGTTTTCAGTTCTCCCATCGTGTAGAAGCAATTGGATGCTCATGGGGCATTTGGATAGGTTGGAGGGATTCTGTCTATCTTGATGTAGTTCATAGCCACCCACAATTTATTTTGTCTCGGGTTTGGCCTTTATCTTTGTCACATCCTATTTTTATCACTTTTGTCTATGGCAATCCTAGTAGACAAAGGCGCCAATTTCTTTGGAGTGAGCTGAGGAAATCAATTCCAATTGATTAGAGCCCTTGGATCGCCATTGGGGACTTCAACACTATCCTTTCCTCTTTTGAGAAATCTGGGGGTCTTTCTAGGGGCAAGAGGTGCCCTCTTTTTGGTGACTTCGTTGATTCTGCTGATCTATATGACTTAGGTTTTAAGGAGCCTCCTTTCACTTGGCATAGGGGGCTTTATTTGAAAGACTTGACCGGTCTCTTGCTAATAAAGCTTGGATTCATAATTTTTCTAATTGTATGGTTACACATCTTCCTAAGATTAAGTCTGACCATTGTCCCCTCATTGTTTCTCTGAATCCGTGTATCATACTCTCCAGGGGAAGGCATTTTAGATTTTTGGCTGGTTGGACAAAGCATCCAGATTTTGATGGCTTTCTTAAAGAAAATGAGATTATTCTGGTAATATGTCTGATTCTCTTGGAAAACTTACCCTTGACTTTAAGGATTGGAATAAACATGTTTATGGCAAGTAAGAGAGATCTTTTGAAAAAAATTACTAATGTTTAGAAATTAAGGGATATTTCTAGCTCTTTACATTTAAATCAAGTGGATTTGGCTCTTTAACAAGAACTCGAGAGTGTTTTGTACCAGGAAGAGATTTTTTGGAAGCAAAAAGTGAGGTGCAATTGGTTGAAATTTGGTGACCAGAATACTAAGTTTTTCCATACCCGTACGATGCAAAGGAGGAAAAATAATCGTATAACTACTATTCGCAACTCCGAGGGTAATTGGATTTATGATCCTGAAGATATTGAGGATGAGGCCAACAAGTTCTTTCCAAAATTGTATAGAGAAAGCCTTGCTCCCCTAGGGAATTTGCCTCTGAGCGGTTTTCCTCAGCTTGATCCAGATGATGTTAGATTTTTGAAAGGTCGGTAACGAATAAGGAGATCAAGGGGGCTATGTTTGATATGGCACCTTTGAAGGCCCAATGCAGTGATAGCTATCACGCGCTTTTTTTCCAGAAGCAATGGGATACTATAGGGGGAGCGGTTTGTGACTTGGTTCGGAAGATTTTTGATGGAAATCCTATTGGTCCTAACTTGAATAATACTTTGATTGTTCTTATTCCGAAAATTTAGAATCCAAAAAATTTTGGCCACTTCAGGCCTATTAGCTTGTGTTCTGTTCTTTACAAGTTAACGATGAAGGTTATTGCGAATCGATTTAAACTTATCTTTCCAAAAATGATTGCACAGGAGCAAGCTGGGTTTATTGCAAGAATGAACATCAACGAAAATATCATTCTAGCTCAAGAGGTGATCCATACCATGAGGAGTCAGAAGAAACGAAAATGGATGGCTATTAAAAATTGACTTGGAGAAGGCCTATGACAGAGTTAGTTGGGAATTTATTGAAGCTTCTTTTCGAACGGCAGATGTCCCTGACTATCTTAACAATGTTATTATGTCCTCTATCTTTAATTCTACTTTGCAGGTTATGTGGAATGGAGTTCCACTAATTAAATTCAGACCCGTTAGAAGAATCCGGCAATGATGTCCCCTTTCTCCATATCTTTTTGTGCTCTGTATGGAGTGGCTTGGCCACTTAATTTAGTCCATGATTTCAGAAGGCAAATGCAGGCCTATCCGACTTTCTAAGAATGGGCCTGCTATCTCGCACTTATTTTTTGCTGATGATATGGTTATTTTCAGTAAAGTTGAATCAAGGCACAAGGAAGTTTTTAAAACCATTCTGGATGATTTTTGTGCTTTGTCTGGGCATAGAATTAATGTGAGAAAGACCAACATCTTCTTTTCTAGAGGAGTGGATGAAAGTGTGGTGAACACGATAAGTGATTCGTTTGGATTTTAGCGGGTGTATAATCTCGGCCACTATCTTGGAGTGCCTCTGTTTCACCAAAGGGTCACTAATAGTACTCTTTATTTCGTGGTGGAGAAAGTGCATAACAAACTTCAAAGTTGGGAAGCCAAAAAACTCTCGTTAGCTGGGCGTGTCACTTTGGCGCAATCTATTCTCTTATCTATACCTAGTGTAATAGGCCCAATTTGCACGGGCCCATACACAACCCAAAAAACAAAAATAAAATAAATAAAATTTTAGACCAAAATAAAAAGTCCCTTTACAGTCCAATTTACAAGCCAGTATTAATCTAAATCCAATTATATCATCAAGCCTAAAACAATAAACCTAAACTAACCCAAATCATTAAACTACTCATAAACCCATTACAACCCAAATCTTAAACCCACATCCATTACAAACCTAAACCCAATTCAAACCCAATTACAAAACAAGCCCAAACTACCACAAGCCCAAAAATTTTAAAACCCTAAGCCCAAGTCCTAGCCCACTACCTAAAACCTTTCAGCCAAAATTAGGAAACCCCAGCTACTTGGTGCGCCGCAACCCCCATGCGCAGCCTCCTTCACGCCACCTTCACCGCCAGACATCTCGCCCTATCACTACCGCATATCGGTAACATAGGCAATCAAACAGCAATCAAATCTTGTATTTTGGATTTATTTTTCGGTTAAAAAAACCGAATGGAATTGATGTAATGGGGGGATACACAATCAAAAAAAGAATAAAACACACAAGAATCAATGAAATGGAAGGATATTCAATCGAAACACAATATTTCTTTTAAAGGGTGATTTTCTGTTTTTGTGTTTTTTCGATTTATTTTATTGTTTAAGATCTTTTATTTTTTATTTTTATTTTCTTTTATTTTTCCTATTTGAAAAGCCTATATATACTCATTTTTTTATAAAATAATATATATACGTATATACGAGTATATTAAAATAAAAAAAGGAGAAAAAACTTACCTTTTTGGATTTTTGGCCGCCGTATACGGCGGCATCGATGGCAGTGAACGGCGGCGGAAGTGTCAGATTTCTTACCGGAAGGTGGCCGGCTTTGGGGAGAGGGAGAGCATTTTTAAGGCTTTAAAAGTTTTTTTTTAAAAAGTAAGGAGCAAATGATTTTTTTTGTTAGAAATTTGACTTATATAGTAATATCAAAACGACGTCGTTTTGGCTTAGAGTAATAAGCATCAAAACGGCGCCGTTTGGTCTTAACCCAAAATTCGACCCGATCTGACCCGAAGGATCCGCGTGTTTTAAAGCGGAAGGGTTATTTTCGCTTTTAGTCCGTCCGCCTTTTTGATTATTTTCAATCTAGTCCTTTCTTTGTTTTTTGCTTGTAATTTGACCGCATAATTTTGATTTTATTTCAATTTAATTCTTTAAATGAACGACGTCGTTTCCGAAAGAGGGAATATTTTCTATTTTGGTCCCCTCCCTTATGCGTGTATTTTAATTTAATTCATTTTGTGTTTTTATTTCCGATTTCACCCCGAGAATCATGTTTAAATTCTATTTTAACCCCCTTTAAATTATTATTTTGATTGAGTCCCTAATTATTTGGATTTTATTATTTTCTTTTCTTCTCTTTTAAATTTATTACTTATTTATTTATCATGTTATACTATAAAATTAAATCATTTTTGTTTTCTTATTGTGTACATTAATTGGTTTTATTACATGTTATTTTATCTATTATATATTAATTATACATTAAAGTTTAATTTTTCTTTTAAGTATTATTTTAAAATTTGTATATTGTATATTATTTAAATTGTTTTATCATAAAATTTTTCATATATATTGTTTATTTTAAATATGTATATTATTTATATATATTAGGTTGTATATTATATATTTATTATATGTTATCCCTTATACATATAGTTTTTTATTCAAATTTTTTATTTATTATTTAAAAAGATATATTATTATTTCATTATATACATATATTTTCCATTTTAGATTTTGCCACATCATTTTATATTTCTTTTTTTTTAAAATTGTTATATTATTTTATTATTTTATATTTATTATTTACTTTATTTTATTATTTTATATACATATTTATTCTTGTGTGTAAAGTTCCATGTTTATTTCTTATTTTTTTATCTTTTGCATAGATTTTAAATTGTTATTATTTACTCTATATCTTTTACTTGATCAATCATATTCTTAAAATTAAAGTTTGTTATCGTATTTTACCTTAGCATGGTTATTATATGATTAACCTTATTTGTTACGTTATGTGATTCTTTTACTTAATTGTCTATATTAGTACTAATTATATATATGTTTTACAATTTTAGTAAATTGCTCTTTGGTATTTTAAAATGTGTTAATTTCAAACCATTGTTTTAAAAAATATATTTCATTTAATTGCCACATTGTATCTTAAAGTTTTTCTTAAATAAGACAATATTTTGTATTTAGAAATTCGGGGAATAGTGCCATAATGTGCTTGGTTTCGATTTTCCGTTTGACTAAATAACTAAATATCTTTTTTAATAAGTTTTGTAAATATGAGATGATTTTAGTTACGAGGGTTTAAAACATCATGTCCTAACGTGCTGGATGTGATATTTTTTATTCTTTCGAAACAAGAGAATCTCAATATCCAATTTGGGTTATCCAAACATTTTTAAAGGGATTGTATTTTTAAAACCTTTTAAAATCTTCGACATTAGGACATTAATTAATCAATTAGGTACCAATTTTGGGCGTTGCGAGGGTGCTAATCATTCCTCGTACGTAACCGACTCCCGAACCCATTTTCCTGAATTTCGTAGGCCAAAATCAATATTTCAATAAAACAAAATGTTTTATAAGGTGATCCAATCACACCTAAACAAAAAGGATTGGTGGCGACTCCATTTTCATTTTTAAAGGTCTATCCACCTTTTTTTTTAAAATTTAAAAATGGTTTCGACACCTAGCTATTTTATGCAAACCATGATGATACCTTGGAAAATTCGAGATGAAATTGAAAGTTTGGTTAAACAGTTCACTTGGAGGTCTTCAGAAAGGAAAAAAAGATGTCTCTGGTTGGTTGGGAGACCATTTGTCAACCAAAGTCGTGTGGAGGCTTAGGGATGAGGAAACTTCGCGAGCATAATATGTCCTTTCTAATGAAGCTAGGGTTCAAGTTGGTGTCAGACAAAGAAGCTTTTTGGGTTCTTGTGTTAAGGTTGAAGTATCAAATGAAAGGCGAGATACCATAATGCATTAACAGGAATAGATACTCTTTTCTTTGGAAATCTCTTTCCAAAATTTGGACTTTATTTCGAGAGAACTTATATTGGTCCATTGGAGACGGTCACAAAATTTGGTGCTGGAAGGATAATTGAATCCCTGATATCGGACATCTTTGTAGGTATATCTCCCCTAGTACCAATCTGGATCTTGATTGTCGTTTTCACGAGATGGTTTCAGAGGATGGTTCGTGGAATCTTGATTTTTTTCGGGCTTGGGTTTCGAAAGATGTGATTCAGGCTATTAAGGGCATCCCCCCATCCTTCTGAAGGCCTGGATAGAATTTCTTAGAGACACTTTTCGTTTGGTTCTTTTACTGTTAAATCTGCTTATAAGGTCCTCAAAGAGGGAGATTGGAATTCAAGAGATGAGAAATAGAAGATAGTTTGGAAGTATCCTAGTCCCCAACGGGTTCGTGTCTTTCTTTGGACGGTCTTATAAGGAAGGCTCCTAAGTAACGTTAAATAGTTAGGAGGGGACTTTCGGATGACCCCTCGTGTCATATTTGTGGGCATTATTCAGAGGACGCTATGCATATTCTTCGAGACTGTCCTACTGCTAGGGATGTTTGGGATCAAGTTAACCCAGGTATGTATCTATCTAATTTTTTCTCTATTCTTTCTCAGGATTGGATCTCTCTAAATTTGCAGGTTAATGGGTTGATCCATGAGGGGGGAGCTAATTAGGCCTGTCTTTTTGGCCTACTGAGTTAGCGTATCTGGAAAAATCGAAACTTGTACATTTTCCATGGCAAACCTTGGAGCTCAAAAGAAATGGTCCAAGGATCTTATAGCTGGGTGATGCAAATTTTCTCCTCACCTCGAGTTGATTCTTCTGTTGGCATCGAGTTCTTTCCTGAAGCATTATCCACTGAGGAGCGAGTGTATCTCAACACTAATGGAGCAGTACATTTGGACTCTAGACTTGCTGCAATTGGGGGTGTTGTTCGTGATAAAGCAGGAAATTGGATCACTGGGTTTCATAGATATCTTGGTAAATGTTCTGTTTTTGATGCGGAACTTTGGGGCCTACTGGATGGTGTCAAACTTGTTTGGCGGGGAGGATACAACCAAGTTGTTATCTCGTCTGACTGCTTGGAAATAGTCGAAGCCATCATTGGAAGTTCTTCTACGAGTTCTAATTCTGCTCTTATTCGACGCATTCATAATATTTTATCTCAAGAAAATCAATGGTCTTTACGACATATTCCGAGAGAACAAAATTAAATTGCAGATTGTTTAGCTAAACAAGCTCTAATAGAGAAAGCTAACATGCAAATCTTTGATGTTCTTCCTGAGAGGGTTCGTAGTCTTATTGATAGGGACAAGAATATGAGTGTTTCACTCACTCAATAGCGACTTTTGTAACCATATAAGGTTTTTATTTTCCACCAAAAAAAAAAAACTAACGCATAACTAAGTGGCGTAAGCATATGAAAAGCATGATTTACGTTGGGAATATATAAAACCCCCACACCACAACATCCCCCGATACACTCACGGCACTGCCCTACTTAGGAATAATATTAGATCATATTATATTCATATTTACACACTAAGGAAACTTGTGTTTATCATAAGCGAGATATAATATGTGTGTGTTTTAAACTTGCTTTAACCTTAACCTCCACAAAATCAAACCCCAATTTAAAGCCTTGTTTAATTTCATTAATTAGTTCAAGAAATCAAACAATCCAATGGAAGGAGTAAACAAAGGAGGTGAAAATCACGAAATCGTATACTACTAAGGATGATGATGATGATGATGCTCATCAACCTTCCACAAATCAAGGTGAAAGGTAGATCATCTTACAATATCTATATCTTGTGTTGGTATTATCTTTCTCATGTCATAATTAAAAAAAGTTTTTGACGACTTTTGTATCTTCATTTTACACCATGTCATGTTGTAATTAATTTATTTATTTTTAGGTTTATGATATATGTGATAAAAGTTATTTTCGTATCTTGTATTAATATCACCGTTTCTTCATATATGTTAATGTATTTATTCATATAATTATATTTAGATCCATACATGTGTTGGGCCAGGTCGGGTCGGGCTTGAGTTGAGCCTTATCAAAATTCTAGGCTCGTTCGATAGATTTGGACTTGACCTAAAAAATAGGCCTAAATTTTTTTTCTAAGTTTGGCCTGGATTATAGATCTTAAACCCGAGTTTGACCCATATAAAAATTCCTTTTTTTATATATAAAAAATAAAAATATAATATATCAAAAACATTAAAAATATTAAAATAAATGTTTTCCAAAAATTGAAAATAAATTAAAAAAAATCTCTATACTTAAATAATACTAAGATAGGTGCAACTTAACAAGCAAATGCATCTAAAATAATAGCAAAATTAACAATAAAACAAAAGTTATAAAATATTAAAACAATAACAACAAAATAGTAGTAACCTAATAGTAAAATGACATCAAATCAATGAGAAAAACAACAACAAAACAGTGGGAAAATAGCTTTCTTTTTTACAAATTCGAGTCAAGCCAGGCTCGAGCAAAAAAAAAAAAAAAAACCCTTACCTAAGGCTCGACCAGTTTTCTAGATTAGCCTTATTTTTTGTCCAAACTCATTTGTTGAGCCTATAATTTTACCCAAATCCTTTTATTTTTTGGATGAACTTCTAAGTTAGGCCAGGTGCCGTGAATAGATCTAATTACAACTTTTTTTTTTTGTATTTCTGCTCGAATTCTTTATTATTATTATTTTGATATATATAAAACACATATATGGATATGGCTACCCAAATGTAAGGTTTTTAATTTTTTTTTAAAATATATGAAAAAGTTTTACAGATTAAAACATATTAACATAAAAAATATGTTCATAACCAATACTTACGTCTGAATCTAAATGACATTATGCCTAATTAGCTAGATACAGATCTGATATGTATCATCTCATAGGAAGAATAAATTCCTATGGTAAAATCTATGTTTATATATGTTCATTATTACAAATTTGAAAAAAGAATGGATGACATGTAACTCATACACTATTTCGTATCAATATTCAATAACTTTGTCTCTTTATAAAATACCAAAAAAGCAAAAGAATTTTATCACTTTAACTTGGTAAGCTTTTTTATCCACGTTATATATAAAATTATTGTTTGAGTTATTACAAATTAATTTAATACCAATTTAATTATGAAATTACAAAAATTTTCTTATTTTAAAATATAATTAATATTATTATAAAAATATTTTTATCTTTTCATATTTTTATATAATTTTTAAATAAAATAATTAAAAATCATTATTTAAGAATCCAACTCAAGACTATTTAAAATCATATAATAAAACCCTTGTTATTTCACTATAAATAATTTGGTCACATATTTTTATAAATATATTATTTTATTCACGGTTGTGATAAAATTTTATATTTAATTAAATGATTTTATATTTGTGGTATTTCATTTGCGTAATGGGTTGAAAGGGACAGGATGGAACCATATCAAAGGAATCTGGAAAAAACATGAAACGCACAAAGACAGTTGGCATTTCACTTTTCGAATATGATTGGTTAAATTTTAAATAGTCCTTGAGCTTATTAATTTTTACAGATTTAATCCATCTATTTTTATTTGTTTGAAATTGGTATTTTACTTTTCAAATTGGTCAATATTATTTTCAGTTTTATTCACTAATTCCGTTTAGAAGTTAAGCACAAGTACAACTTTAGCACTTAAATTTTATAGCTTTTGTCACTTTGACTCATACTCTTTTTTTTATTAGTGCTCAACAGATTCAAATTCAAGCATTAAATTTTTCTCCCAAGTTTAAAAATAAGGGGAAAAAGTATTTAGCACCACAACACAATGAATATATGTCTCAACTATTATTTAAACTTTTGATTAGATGACACATAAAAAATATTAATATGTGGATATTTTTGTTTTTTTAAGTAAAATATTATTATGATGTGATTTGTTTTTAGGATTCTATAATCTCTAAAGCTTTAATTTTATTCTTTCAAGTAAAACATCATTTAATGTTTGTATAATTATTATATAAATAGTTTTTTACATAATTTTTTTTTCTAAGTTGTAAGTATACCATAATCTAGCATAATAGATATTCTTCTTTTCTTTTATCAATCTTTGTTTTCTCCCTTTTGCAAACTCCAGCTTCCACTTTTTCTATATAAAAAAAAGTAGGAATCGTCAACTTCAACTTCAATTATTAGTTCTTTTTAATATACTTGTTACAACCTTGTCATATCATCTCTCGAGAACCACCTAACACTTACACATGAAGATAAAATTTGATGAAGCTTGGCCTTGCGGCCTCAATAGGAGAATTGTATTAGCCTTACTTCATCAAAACACTCATGTCATATAAAGTTAGTCTGTACACTCTCCAAAAGATATATAGTGAAGAGTAATTGCCACTATCTATCAATTCATCACCTCTTTAGGCTTGATGACATCTGTCCAATCATCTCACAGTTTTCCCTCATATTGACTCCAACAATGATCCTAATTGACATCCGCCACTCTACCCTTCACATCTACAAAATAAAGTGCTTGATAGCTAACACTCAGGCCAAGCCAACCTCTATAAATACCACCCTTCATCACCAAATCAAGAGAGACAAGAGAAGCAGTGGCGGAGCCAGCAGGCTTATAGGGGCTTCGGCCTCCTAAAAACTTTTCCATTTAAACCCTTTATAATTTATGAAAATTTAAATTAGTAATAGTAAAATTGTACTTTGGCCCCCTAAAAAATGAAAAAAATTTGATTTAATCCTTTAAAAATTATAAAGATATAGACTATTAAAATGGTAAATACATTTTTACTATTATAAAAATATACAATTTAATTCTGCCCCCAAAATTTTTTTAGCTCTGCCACTGAAGATAAAGAGAACTTAATTACTCCATCTACAATAACCTTGCTCAAACATCATCCCAACTAAAAAAAAACTACCATTCTTAGCGACATTCTGCACCACCTACAATGTGAACCACCACAATTATCTATACAGTTCAATTGAAGGTAGAGTTGTGCGCATGGGAGACGATTCATCTAGTAAGGTAATTAGTATTGGTACTACTCAAATTAAAATACACGATGAGACGATTAGGATACTTTCAAATGTCAGGTATGTACCTGATTGACGAAAGAATCTCATCTCCTTGAGTATTTTAGACTTGAAAGGATGCTGAATCAACTTCGAGTCGAGCGACATTAAGGTATCTCGTGGCGCTCTTATTTTGTTAAAAGGTAAAAGGACCGATAGTCTTTATATTTTGGAAGGTTCTATAGTGACTGGTGAAATTGGACGTCCCTCGTCCATTACGGAGTTGAAGTCAAATCGTTTGGAGCGGAGGCAACTTGGTCATAGGAGGGAAAAATGTATGACCGTTTCGTTGAAGAGAGGTTCTCTTTTGGATGCATGTTTTGAAAAGTTAGGGTATTGTGTTCGTGAAAATTAGATCTGGGTTAATTTTGATTTGATAGTGAACAAGTCGAAGGCCATAAAAGAGCACATATTCGACTCAGTTAATTCCTTGCATAGTTCAAGATAGGCCCATGACGGGCTTTGACAAAGATGGCGTTATGGAAATATGAGTCAATGTGGAGATTTGTTGAGTATGACTCCTATTCCTGTCAAATTTGAGAAATAATCTTCCAGTTAAACTCTGTTTATTTGTTTCAATCAAACTCTGATTAGTCTTAGATTATTTTATTATTATTTGACCTATAAATTTAGCCTATAAATAGAATTTTTTACAACCTTATAAAATACACCCATTAGATACTATAACTCATAACACTTTTAGAGAATTTTGTGTTTACATTTTGAGGATTCTTAGTTTTCAGGTTTTCGGGATTTAGTTTTTATCTCCATCTTTTGTACATTTCATTCTTTTACCATTATAGTGAAATTATCTTTACCCGTGGTTTTTTATCCTCTTTGAAGGAGTTTTTCTGCATTAAATTTGCGTGTTCAATTTCTCAATTTCTTCTTCTATTTTTTACTTATTTGTTGCTTAATTGGGTCGATCCCCAACATCACCTTTATTTATTATTCTTAAGTTATAACATGTTAAATTATTTGTTACTCTTTAATAAATTATTTATGAGTTTTTGTTAAAAAAAAACTTAATGAATGCAAAATAAAAGTAGAAATATTTGAAAATAAATGGAAGTTTGCCATAAACATTTCAAAGTATTTGCTTTTCTATTTTTTTTATGTTTAAAAACTGCCAAAAAAATTTAAATGTTTTTGACACAAAGACAATCTTATTTAAAAAAAAAAAAAAATTGTAAACATATACCCATGAACACTTTAATACTATTTAAAAAAGTTATTTTAACATTTTCAATATTTTGAAAATATTTTTAATTAATATATTTGAAATTTTAAATTAAATTATTTTTAAAGATGGTTTGCACATTAAATTTTTTAACAGTATTAATTTTTTTTTTAACAGATTAAGTCTTAACTTAATTGACATGGGCATTGTTGTCAATGGAAGAGGATGTAAGGGCTAGTGTGTTGAAGTGCATTATCCTCCTATTTATAGGTTGAAGAGGGACAATGAATAGTTCTAGGCATTGTGTCAGAAAACACATATATTTTAGAACTTTTTAAATTATTTAAAATAAAATAAAAATGAAATGAAATTCTTCAAATAAAATAAAAATAAAACATTTTAACAAACATATTTTAGAACGACTTTAAAACTTTTTTGAAATTATTAAAAAATTTGCTTAAATGTATAAAAAGTGGTTAAAAAATGTTAAAAACATACTACAATTTTTTAATTAAAAATGTATAGAAATTCAAAACTATTAAAATCATATTTTCAAATTATTTAAAACTATTTATATTTATATTTTTTTCAATATAATAGTTTCTTTTCAAAAAACAAAACAAAATTTAAAAATCTATATAAAATGTATTTAAAATATTATATAAATAATTGGAATAAAATTTAAGCATTTTATATATTATTTATACAAACATTTTATTTTTTTTAAAAAAATTAAACTAATATATATTTAAAACACTATTATAAAAAAATTAAATAATATTTAATTGATAGTATCTGTCCATGTATCGCATTGCTATCCGAATTAGTTTTATAATATTCAATCATTTGATTTGAATATTTAATTATGGAAATATGGTGTAGAATATGATCTCATTAAGGGCAATGAAAATGGTAGAATGATATTTTGAGGTTTAATACTGCTGATTGGAATTTTCTCAGTTTTCAATGAAATATTTATTTATTTTTAGTAAATTACAATAAAATAAATTGAAGAATAAATGGCTCGAACTCAAATTATACTTGGAGCGATAAACACTGTTGACCATCATACGATATTCTAAAATATTTTTTTTAAGCTAAAATAATAAACACTAATATCAGTTGTATAATAAAATATTCTTTGTACTACTGTTCCAACTTAAACTATTTTTAAAGAAAAGCAACAGCAAATTGATTTAGAATTTATTTAATATTTATCTATACACGTGTCAAATAGTTGGCGAATGGTTGGACAAAGAATTTAGCTAGTTAACTAAACATTCCGTGCATTGAAAGAAAAATCTAATATAGTACATATTAGATTTAATTGCTTGGACGTGCTCCAAGAAAACAGATGAGAAACAAGTAAATGGTTTTAGGTTTAACACCGAAACAAGGAAAAGTACTTTGGAAACTACTACAAAGACTGTGATTTATGCAAATGCAAAAATAATGTTGAAGCTTTAATAAGCATCATTGAATTGAATTATGCATTGTAGTCACTGTCTTCATCAGAATCTGGTCCTTCAGCTTCTTCATCTTCATCGGTATCTTCATCAGAATCTGTATCGGAAGAGGCAGCAGAGGGTCCTTCGCTGCTTTCCTCAGGGCTCCCGCTTGGGCTAGGGCTCTCGCTTGGGCTAGTGCTGATAGTATTGGAGGATGAAGATGGCGACCCATAAGGAGCAAAAGTCTTGGTAGCTCTTGATGGGGCTTGTGACGGTGATATATCAGCAGCAAATGCCCCAACAATAGCTATGAAAACAAGGGCAACAACAATAATGTGGCGAGCCATGTCTTAATTCTTTTTTTTGGTTTTTGATCGTATTTTATCTGTTTTTCCTTAGTTTAGTTTATTCACATATATAGAAAAAATTAACGGATTCAAAAGAAAAACAGCAGTTTGTCGAAGATATATATATATATGAAAGAACTACAGACAGGGGGTCTCAATAGATGGTGACGAGAAAGATTTGGCTAATGCAAGGGAAATGAACAAATTGGTTGACCGAGTTTTTTGTTTTATTTGCGGAAAAAACTCAATCATCAATACCCCAAACTTAAGTGGAGCCTTATTTTACTTTTGATTTGTAAGAAGATAAATGTTGAGAAATAAAGAGGTAATTTGGTAATTGATGTTGTTGAGATCAATTTAAAAGAATGGGAAATTCCCCATTACACCATATTCTTTACCTTTTCTTTGTTTTTTTTTTATCAAGAGCCTAATGCTTCTCAGATCATTCTCTTTCACACCCAATTAACTCAAGTTTGATTTGTTGGATTTTTGAGATATTTGTTAAATGAGTCCAAAACTAAATTTATTTGATTTTTTATATTTCAGTTCAATCGGGTAATAAGGTGCGGTCTTGATTTAAATTGTGAGCAAGAGCTTAAGTTTAGGTTGGATTATCCGTTCTCTATTCACTCCATTCTACTTAATGACATTTTTTAGTTAAGTGATCACCTTTTATGCCCTTTTGTAAATAATAATAATAATAATAATAATAATAATAATAATAATAATAATAATACAACAAATCTTGCAGTTGTTGGTCATTGTGGTCCTTTCCTTATTTTATTAAATTTTTTTGACTTAATGAGATATTTCATCCTCCAACTTTACAAAAAAAATATTTTAATCCTCAATTTAAAATTTTCATCTTTTTAAACCTTTATATTTATTTATTTTTTGTTAAATTAGCCAAAAATAGAAAGAAAAGTTAATAATCGTTAACTTTGCTAACGTGACAGTCCACGTGTATGCCATATTAATAAGTAATTAGTTTTTAAAAAAATCAAAAAAATTAAAAAATATATATTTAATTTTTTAAAATCCAAAAAATTATTAAAATTATTTAAAAATAAAAATATTTTAAAACTTCAGAAAAAAATGTTAAAAATTATAAATTTCTTCCATAATTTATTTTCTTCTTTTTTGTTAATTGTTTTTTAACATTATACAAACTACAAAAAAGTTTGTTTTTTCATTCATTATTGAAACTCCAAAAAAGAAAAACAAATGAATCAACAAATAAATAAACAACCAATTTGATACAAACTAGGTTTTTTTAGATAAATCTGTTACAAACTAGCGAAGAACAACAAATATAAGAATTTTCAACAACAAATACAAGAATATCGTTACTTTTCGTAAGCCTTCCCCATGTGTTTGATAGCAAGGTTATATTATTACTTTTCGTAAGCCTCCCTCATGCGTCTGTGAACAGGACTATATTATTACTTTCTGTAAGTCTCTCCACGTGTGTTTGAGAGCAGGGTTATATTATTTATAATATTACTTTCCATAAGCCTCCCCCTATTCATCTAGGAGCAAGGTTATATTATTACTTTTCATAAGCCTCCCCCATGTATCTGGGAGCAGGGTCACTTTATTCAAGCCTCCATGTGAACTTTTTAGGCTCTCAACGAAGGTGAGGCATAACTTTATCTTTTTAATCCTTCGAACACTATGTATTACTAGGGATCAATAAATACTACACATTCTTACAAATGGGTTATACATTTATTATATTATCAATGGATGGTTTGAATTTCATATTATATTTTCAATAATCCCAAATGGTTTGTATCAAGCAAATGGCTTGCCAATGTGCTCGACTTAGATTTCCAATACAAAATTCAAAGAAATCAAGAGCTTAAACATTGATAATTTTTGGAGATATGATTATAGATTTATAACTAAAGTTGCTATATTACTATCCTGTATACCATCCAAAGTAGAAAAAATAAAGCAGTAAAAGAAAAATAGAATTTTTTATTATTATGAGAAATTAATTACAAAATACAACTATTTCTCAACATTAGGACCCTCTAACACTTTCAACAAGCTCATTGCTAGGAGGATCCTCACCACTAACCAGAGCCTTAGGTTTCCCACCCGATACACCATTTTAGGCCATTGAACTTTCCCTTTTAAGAATAGTAGATACACATAGAGGCCTTATTTTCTCTGAATACTCATGTAACACCCTAGGCAAATCCCATATCGATAAAGCATGGGAGAGACTTGGATTGTATAAAGGGGTAGCAACACTTAAGTAGTAAGAGGCCTTTTGGGGGTGTATGGGCACTCCCAAGAACAAAGCCATGAGGGCCATATGCGCCCAAAGTGGACAATATCTTACCAGGCTAGATGTTGGCTATAACATTTATTGGTATCAGAGTTACTCGTTGTGCCTCTTGAGCAATGGTGGGGAAAACCTCAACGAAGACGTTGAGTCCCTAAGGGGGTGAATGTAACACCCTAGGCAAATCCTACATTGGCAAAGCATAGGAAAGGCTTAAGCTATATAAAGGGGTGACAAAATTTAAGTGGTAAGAGGTCTTTTGAGGGTCTATGAGCACTCCTAAAAATAAAGCCATAGGGGCCATGTGCGTCTAAAACGGATAATATCTTACCAAGCTGGGTGTTGGCTATGATAACTCATCCCACTAGGACCATCAGGGTTAGAAATATTAAACCCAATATTCTTCTCCTCGTAGCTCGTAATACATTTGAAGGGATTGAGATTTAAGTCATACATGTAGATAGGCCTATGGGGTAACTGTATCCCTAAGATGGCTTTCCTCATGCCCAAATCCGAGGCCTCAACAACCTTCTCATCAAGTTGGGACTTGGTAAGAGTATGAACAATTTCAACACTACTTGAGTTGTGTCTCGTTTAGTCTTGTACTTTTTAGCTTTGTCCTGCCAAAACTTGGCATCTTCACGAGCCTTTTTCTTAGAAGCCTTCCACTTCCCCACTATAGCCAAGGCCTTGTCTTTAGTAGCCTTGGCAATATTGGATGACCTGTGCAAGTCTATGATAGCCTACATCGACATCTCAATAGCAACCCTTAGCCCATTGAAGAGATCTTCAAGGCTTGTGCACAAATATCATACTAGGACCATCCAGAGAGCTTCAATAAGATGATAATAATAGGAAATCGCTTACCGAGTGGAGCTTTGAAAATTAATTGCAGATCGTCAAATGGCGTTGGTACAATAATAGAAACAGAAGAAGAAATGAGAGTAGTAGACCCTTCAGTACCAAAAGGGGATTTTTTTTGAATTTCCCTTTAAGTCACCACTAGAAAGGGCCTTCCTTATAGCATCTCCTCTTGTAGAGAAATCCCTTCTATTGTTCCATCCTTTCCTCTTTTGGTTGGGAGACATAGAGAGGATTTCTCTTTTAGGGCAAGTCGAGCTTGAGGAGCTCAAAGGGGTTTTGAAGGAATAACACCCTTCATCTCAAAAGTAGTGGGATCAATAGCATCAGTAACAGGGTCTTTGGTGTCTATCATACCTTATTCATTTGAATCTGCAAAAAAATAAAGTGAGAACAATATTTGTACTAGCATAAATAAAACACAAAAAATAAAAATATACTAACAGGTAGGAAACACAAGTTTCTCATAGGTAATTTCTTTCTCATTCTAGTCACAAATATCGTCAAAGTAACCACCACTCGAAGGAAGTAGTGGTAAATATCAATCAACCTACCATCCGAAACCCCTAACTATATCTAAGGCATATTTTTTATTTTTAAAGAATTTCTAAGGCTTTGGGATATCCCCACAGAGGATTTTAGCAATCTCATTTTCCTCGTTATAGAGGAAGCTCTCATTCTAAGGCTTGAAACCACTCGCCAAATTAGCATCTCGATAGCCTTACACTCCCTCATCCATGAGAAGGTACTTGAATACCTTTCGAAGTGTAATGGTTTCAGGAATAACTAATCAATCTGTCTTATTCAAAATCTACCTCAATGTCACCCTCCAACATAGGATGATAAATCCAAAGAAGGAAGGCTCTAATGGATGGAAAAATCAAACTCTCTCTTTGTTTTAGTTGTACCTCCAAGTATTTAGAGCGGTTAATACCCAAATTACTCACCTGCCCATGCAAAATAGTATTGATATGTGGTAACCCTTGTTGTTTGAAAAACCACATGAGACTTTCCCTCCCATTGTTGGTTCCCTCGGTCAACATAAAAAAATTTTAGAAGATCTTCAGGAGGAGATTCATCCCCTATTCCTTACAAAAATTGATGAATTTAAACATGATCCACCAAAAAGCCATAATTAGTTGGCGAGGAGAAACGCCTTAAAATTTCAACACCTTTTGGACAAATGGATGAAGAGGAATAGTAAATGCCCTTTCCATTCGTGTAGAGGGATCAAGATACCAGGTTGCCCTAAGTCTTCATCCTAAATATTGTTCAAATGTTCTGCCCCATTAAGACGAAAGAATTGGTACTTAAAGTGGGGGAACAAAATCTCCCTACACCAGAGCAAATCTTAATACTCTAACTTCCATGTTATGCATACAACAATAGGATAAACAATTATTGACCTTTTTAGGGGTAGAGCCTTATCTTTTCTTCCCACTCTACAAGAGAACTATTAGCCTATCCTCTACGAATAGGGGATTCTATGACCAACTTTAGACAAATCAAGAAATAAAATTTACCTAGAGTCAAAAAAGAAAGGCTCGCGATAAAAAAGGGAAGCAAAGAAACAACAAAGGAAAATTGTAAGAAAATGTAAAAAATCAGTTAAGATGAACAACAAAAATGAAGTAATATAAAACAAAGGAAAGGCTTTTATAAGCTAAGGAATATGAGTCATTGTATAAGACAACCCCTCAAAAATAATATCTAATTAGAAATAGATGTCTGTCCTATAAGGCGTGACAAATGTCACATTAGTATTAATATCGATTCCCTAGATAAAATCGTCAACCTATGCAATTAATGCACATGAAATCCCTTCTACCTTTTCTAGAAGATTCTCAAGCACAACTGAATGGAAAACATCACTTCAATTGTCACATACCATTCGAATACAATGGATGGTCTCATGAACACCCCATTTTGGGAACGAGAGGGTCAACTAAACAACTCGTTTAAAATGGATGGTGTCTAATATACAGAGACAAAGAAAAAAAAAGCATGAAAACTATACACTACCATTCGTGGGGCAAATATAATGTTAATTTTATCAACATCGAGTTATCCTACACCATTCACATTATCAAATGCACTGTAACACCCTTTACCTTTATCCGATGTTAGGACAGGGTTCGAGGCATTACCAGACTTAAAAAATAACTTTCATACAAAACCAAACCATGAATTTTGGTCCAAATTTATAAATTTTCATTTAAACTCATTTTGTCAATATTATAGCCCTACGAGGCCCAAAACATGCTTTAAGAATGGTTCAAGACCAAATCAGAAACTTTCAAACACTTAGAAAATTTTTGCTCAAAACAGCGCCACACGCCCGTGTGGGATGGGACATGCCCGTATGGGTAGGCCGTGTGGTTACACACGCCCATGTTCCTATTTCATGTCGAATTTATTTTTCATTTTGAACCTACAGAGGTTTTCACATGGCCTAATACACGTCCGTGTCCATGGCCCGTGTCCTTTACACGGTCATGACATGCCCATGTGTGAAAACCTTGACATTCTATTTATGACGTCAGCAACCATTTTGATACACATGGCCAAGTCACACGTTCGTGTGCCAGGCCGTGTCCTTCACATGGTTGAGACACACGGCCGTGTCTCTGCCCGTGTGTTTATTATTGAGCATTCTGTTTTGCATATTTTAGGTGCAGGGGACACACGGCCTATTGACACACCCATAGGGCTGACCATGTGTCACACACGGCCTAGACACACGCCTGTGTGGGCAAATATAGGCTATTTTCCAAGCCCCTTTGCCACCCTGAAACATAACCATACTTATACCAATTTCAACATCACATATCATGGCATTGATAAACATCTAAGTACCCACAATTAAGGCATTCACTTTCCAAAACACATTACATTCATCACGCATTCACATCATTCATTCCTCATCTTAGACATGCAAACTTACTCTTTCATGAACTACATCAACATTGCATAGTTTTAACTTAATCAATATTAGCCAACTCAAATGGTCATTTGCAAAACAAATCAAGTACCCTTAAAAGCCAACACATTGGGCTAACCAATATGACACATAAAAAAAAGACCAAGTTCCTATACATGCCATACTCAAAATACTTAAACTTCACTTTACCCAAAGGAATAACTTGATAGTATGATGCGAGCTCTGACTTGCTTCGATCCACGAGCTAACTTGGTGATACTATAAGGAAAAGAAAAAGAGAGGGAGTAAGCATAAATGCGTAGTAAGTTGTATGCAATAAATAAAAATATAGATTATAGAATATCATCCATGGTACGACACAATTCATCTCATACTTAACATTGATTTTAACATGGCTTACTCATACTCTTTCTTACCGACATTCTTATATCATGCTTAGCTCATTTTTCGTAAGTTTCTCGTAAGTACTTGTATCACTCATCACATAACTTTAGTCCACTTCATTCTTAACATTAACTTACATTCTTTTCCCTTTGAACCACTTAGAATACTGAAAAATACTCATAATATCATTCTCATGATAGGATGCCAATGCCACATCCCAGATATGGTCCTACATGGGATCACATGTTGATGCCAATGCCAGGTCCCAAACATGGTCTTATACAGGATCCTCTTGATGTTGATGTCATATCCCAGATATGGTCTTATACGAGATCGTATAATGATGTCGATGCCATGTCCCAGACATGGTCTTACGCGAGATCACATATCAATGCCAATGGCATGTCTCAGACATGGTCTTATATGGGATCGCTCCTAGATGCCAACGCCATGTCCCAGACATGGTCTTACATGGGATCTCAATTCAGTGTCGATACCATGTCTCAGACATGGTCTTATACGGGACCTTCTCAATCTCATGTCATGATAATGGTATCCTTCGTATTTTTTTAGGGTTTAATCGGGACTCCGATATAACATGGCTCAGTCATTTCTTCATTAATAAATTACATGGAAATAACATGCATTGCATACATCATCAAAGCAATAATTACATAACAATATATCATTAATTTATTACACACATTTTACCTTGGGTTCAAAATAAAGGTAGATGTTCGGTTTATTCTACCACCTTGTTCTTTCCCCGGTTTCGGTCCGGACTTCGCGTTTCTTAATCTAAACGAAAAATTTCATTTGTTTAGTTACCACATTGAATAAATCAGTCCTTAATTCATACTTTGGCAAAATTATAATTTTACCTTTAAACTTTCACTTTTTTACAAAATAGTCCCTAGGCTCGTATAATGAAATGTATTCAATTTCTTGGTTACCCAAGCCTAGCTGAAACTTTCATGCATTCATAAAAGCCCACATTTCTCATCAAAACAAACTTTTACTACAACTTTTACAACTTTTACAATTTGGTCCCTTTCATGAATTTTCATGGAAAATCACTTAGAGAAAGATGTGTATTAATCATCCAACTTTCATATTCTTTCATTAAATATCAAAATACATGCATATCATGCATGATTATATTTTTTAACATAGACCCTAGCTCAAAATATGGCTAGAAATAGGTAAACCAAGCTACGAGGATTTCAAAAATATGAAGAGCATTAAAAAAGGGGCTAGGAGTCACTTACTTGGAGCTTGAAAATGTCAAAAACCCTACCTATGGAGACTTAGGGATTTTCGGCACCTTTGGGAAGAAGATGGACAAGATTTTTGGTTCTTTTTCCCTTTTTATTTCATTAATTTATCAAATGGCCAAAATGCCCTTATGGCATTTCTTTAAAATTTTACCCTTCCTTGGGCATTTTTGTCCATCATGCTATAAAATAGTCTATTTACTAAATAAGGACCTCTAATAAATTTTATAATGCTATTTCATCCTTAAAAATTCTAGAAACTCATATTTTACAATTTTTGCAAATTTTGCAATTTAGTCCTAAAGGACAAATTGATCACCTATTCACAAAATTTCTTCATGAAATTTTCACACAATCATGCAATCATACCATAGACCTTAAAATAACCATAAAACATGTATTTCTATTTCATATTTGTGGTCTTGCAACCACTATTTTGACTAGGCCCTAATTTGGACTGTTACAATTCCCTCCTTAGGGATTTTCGTCCCCGAAAATCTTACTAGTAAATAAGTTTGGGTATTGACTTCTCATTGCCTCTTCAAGCTCCTATGTAGCCTCTTCTACCCTATGTATTTGCCACAATACTTTCACTAGGGCTATACTTTTATTTCTTAACTGTTTGACTTCCCGAGCTAAAATCTTAACTGGCTCTTTACCATAAGTCATGTCTGGTTGAATCTCAACCTCTATCGGTACAATCACATGTGAAGGGTCTGATCGGTAGCGTTGTAACATGGATACGTGAAACGCATCAT
The DNA here is from genome assembly GCA_020496765.1 of Gossypium stocksii. Classification (NCBI taxonomy): domain Eukaryota; kingdom Viridiplantae; phylum Streptophyta; class Magnoliopsida; order Malvales; family Malvaceae; genus Gossypium; species Gossypium stocksii. The sequence continues at coordinate 16,548,212 of CM035631.1, read as the reverse complement.
GAATCTTTTCTAACTCAGACAGTAAAGCTAGTCGATAAGTTACCAGTCCTATCTTTTCGGTACTCTCATAAGGTCCAATGAAACGCGGACTTAATTTCCCTTTTCGACCACATCTGAGAACTTTCTTCCATGGAGACACATTCAAGAATACTTTATCTCTGACTTGGAACTCTATCTCTTTCCGTTTCAAATCTGCATAAGACTTTTGTCTATCTGAATCGGCCCTTAAGCAATCTCGAATCACTTTTACATCTGCATAAGACTTTTGTCTATCTGAATCGGCCCTTAAGCAATCTCAAATCACTTTTACTTTCTCTTCGATCTCTTTGATTAAATCAACTCCGTGAATCTGATTTTCCTTGAGTTCAGTCCAATACAAAGGCGTTCGACACTTACGCCCATACAATGCCTCATAAGGTGCCATTTTCAAACTCGACTAAAAACTGTTCTTGTAGGTAAATTCAACGAAAGGTAGATACTTTTCCTAACTACCTTGGAATTCCAATACACAACGTTGGAGTATATCTTCAAGTATTTGTATTACTCTCTCTAACTGACTGTCGGTTTGCGAATAGAAAGCGGTACTAAAATTCAACTTTGTACCTAAAGCTTCTTGTAACTTTTTCCAAAATCGTGACATGAATCTCGGATCTCTATCCGAATTGATCGATAAAGGCACTTCGTGTAGTCTCACAATTTTAGAAATATACAAGTCAGCCAACTTGTCAAGCGAATAGTCAGTACGTACTGGTATGAAATAAGCTGACTTCGTAAGCTTATCAACCACAACCCAAACGGCATCTTTCTTTTTTGATTTCATGGGTAGTCCCGTCACAAAGTCTATGGTGATACGGTCCCATCTCCATTCGGGAAATATGATAGGCTATAATAAACCGGAAGGTACTTGGTGTTCTGCTTTCACTTGCTGCCAAATTAAGCACTTCGATACAAACTCAAAAATATCTTTTTTCATGTTCGGCCACCAATACCATATTTTCAAATCATTGCACATCTTGGTACTGTCGGGGTGAATAGACATACGGCTACTATGTGGCTCACGTAAAATTTTCCCAATAAGTTCATCGTCTTTCGGTACACAAGTTCTAGCCCGGAACATTAAGCAACCATCGGAACCAATCTGAAAATCTGAATCGATGTCCAATTCGCACTGAGCTTTCTTGTCTTGCAATTCACTATCACTTGACTAAGCTTCACAAATCTCTTTAACAAACATTGATCTAGCTCTCATTTCTAGTAAAACCAAACCATCATCGGTTATGGCCAACTATGAATTCATGGCTCTTAATGCCAATAAAGATTTCCTACTCAGAGCATCGGTGACCACATTCACCTTTCCCGGGTGGTAGTTAATCACCAACTCATAATTTTTTATCAACTCTAGCCATTTTCATTGCCATAGATTCAACTCCTTTTGTGTCATCAAATATTTCAGACTTTTGTGGTCGGTGAACACCCGACATTTCTCGCCATATAAATGGTGTCTCCATATCTTTAGCGCAAATACAACGGCAGCCAACTCCAAGTTATATGTTGGATAATTCTTCTCGTGTGGCTTAGTTGTCTTGAGGCATATGCAATCACCTTACCTTCTTGCATAAGTACACATCCCAATCCATAAAGCTACTATTCGAAGAATCCCTAGTAAAAATGATGGGACGCATTTCTTGATGGAAAAAATGCCAACCATCCTCGAATGGGCTTTGATGTTAAAATCAAGGCATCATTCGTATCAAATTATGTAAAAAAAATGACTTAAATTTCATACCATATATGTGCATGGGACTAAAAGTGATTTGCATAGCCAAAATAACACCATCCAAAGAGATAGTAGAGGTAGTCACCTGCACATCTTTACACCATTTTTATTCATTCTCTAAGGGTTGACATACTTTTTGGAGTTGCAAGATTAAGTCATTAACGTCAACATCTCGCTCTAGTAAAGCCTCTCGAAGCTGTTGCTTTTTCTCCTTCAACTATATATTCTACCTCTTTAAGAAAGAGTTCTCAGTTGAGTTTTTGGTACTGCTCCCACATACCACTCATGCCTTCCTAAAGCACCCTCTCATTTTTCAAGAAGTCATCAAGAGCATGAGAGAGCTCTGTAAATTAGTCCACCCCTCGAAAAGGGATGACTGCCAACTTGATATATGTTATTGAATGGTAATTAATTTTTGAAATAACCATTGGCATTAGTAACACGAAATGTTATTTGCTGAACTTTAACCTGCATTTTTTGTAATATATCCTTCAGGGGGAACAGACACAAAATTCCCTCCTCAACATGAGACTCGACACTAAAAGAAAAGATAGAAATAGTTTATGGGGAAAAAAATTTCTGAACCTTCATAGGAACATTAGTAACTCCAAGAGGAGGTGTCCTCTTAAGAGGGGAATCAAAAGCCATAGCAACCTCAAAGAGACCCTTGGATGGAAAATCAACCCAAGGGAAATTAGCAGAAGGTTTCCAAATAAAAATCTCGTTGAATCTATATTGTGTAGGTACATGCTTTGGGGTGTCTTCCTTCAGTTGCTTACCTAGATGAGAAGCCTCTTTAGCTGACCATTTTGGTCTAGATAAACAAGCATTCGACTGATTATTCTTGTTATTCGAAGAAGGGTCTAGAAAACTAGAAAAGGGAAAGTAAATGAACAATTACAAAAGTTATTAGTAAAAGGACCAAACATCACATGCCCTTTCAAGACCAATCAACAATCACGTTATACTCAGTTAAAGTAATCTTGGCAGCAACAAAAGAAATAAGTTGCTCCAAATTTGGTCTCAACATCGATACCATGTGTGGGGATACGAAAGGAATTTGCCACTTACGGTCTGAAAACCCTACATAATTTGAAAATAAATTTAAAGGCTCCAGATGTAAGCCTTGAAAATATTTGGCAAAAACATCCTTCCAGTCATATGGCTAGGAGTGCTTACGCTGCTTCCATCGCCCAACATCCTTCAAGCCATTTATCAAATCCGATGGTATATACCCCATAGCTCCTTATCACAGAGACAATAATGGAATACCCTATAAAAGGAGATATTGTGAGGGACAACCAAAAACCCATTGTGATTTAAAAGAGTATAGGTATCCTCCCTATCAGGAATACCCTCCAACCATGGATGATAAAAAAAAGAGACAACATAAGTCTTTTCCATTCAATAAGAAACTCAAAAGACTCCCCCAAATTTAGTTCTACCAAAATATATTTCTTAAGATTTGAGCTCAACCTCCCCATTCCTGCATAAATAAGTTGTTTAGTCCTTTGCCTTCGCACTACGAGGTATACGCCTTCGTAGCCTACCTTCTCGTAAAGAGTGTATATCTACTGAAACAAAGGCATAAAAGGCCATATCCCCCTTTGATCATATTTGATCATGAATCTAATTACTAACCACCAGGAACTCCTAACTAGTTACTCGGGTGCCAAATAGTAGGAATATAGCAAGTCTATTACAAATTAGTGAGGTAGGAAGTGAAACCCTACTTCTAACAAAAATAATGATAAGTAATACCTAGTCTCCCTTAGCCAAGATGTCGCTCAAACACCGAACTGAAGCTATGCTTCCCTGTGGGTACATTGAACTCGTGCTTCGGGTGCCTTGTAAGAGAGCCCCTACATCTTAACACCCTTCGCATCTCTTGCTTCGTTGTCATGGACTTATACTCGACAATTGTCAAAAGTTTATCGTAATACCTCATATGTTCTGAGATTTACTCCTTTTGGCTGTCACCCATCGAAAGTCTCCTAAAATCAACCATAGTCAACCTATTACTCATTTTCATCACTCTATTGTTGATAATGGAAGACCTAACTTTACCTCTCTATAATGAAGATGTGCTAATCCTTTATCTTCTCCTCACAAGTTTGACCATTTTTCTGACAAGGATCACGAAAACAACGAAAAGAAAATTTTGGAAAACTTTTGAACTGAAGAGGAATTTTGAGCGAATTTTGAAACAATAAAGCAACCTTAAGCATAGTAGAAGGAAAATTACAAAATTCTCAATTATCTTTCATAAAGGCATCATTTTGAGGACTTAAGGTCATGACCGATAACGTATGACCACCTAAATAATGCCAGACGCCCTGATCATGACCACTACTCCATAAAAGAACACTACACTTGTTACAATAGGTTGATGATGCTTCATCTTCTCAAGCTAGTTAAGCCATTAAAGAACCCTCAAAACATGTTCCATCGAAGGCCACTTTATGACCTCACACTCAATCGGGAGGAGCTATTATTATATCCCTCTAACAAGAAGACATGTGTAACAACCCGTTGCCAGTGGTACTGAAAAACAATGATTACGAGACCTTGTTCTCTAATGATTGAGTCTATAGATATTAATATTTAATATTTTTTGGTTCAATAGTGTTATATGGAATTTTAGTTCAGAGAATTTGATTGATTAGAGAATTGATCATGGTACAGGGATAAAATCGTAATGGTCTTAAAATTTGACCATTATGGATCTCTTTGCATGTAATACCCGTAACCCGTATCTGTTGTCGGAATAGGTTATGAGGTATTACCGATCAAATCAAATCATTTAACATATACATCTCATTACATTAAGCATTTATTATCATATTGCAATCATACACAATCACATTGTCCCTTGTAATGGTCTACGGGACCTTAAACATGCTTTAAAAGAGGTTTGAGACTAAACAAATATCTCAGAACAATTTTAAAAACTTAGAAAAATTTTCAATCAAGTAAGGGTCACACGTCCGTGTCATAGGCCATGTGGAAACAATGCATACATATTGACTTGTGTTAGACGGTCGACCACACGCTCGTGTGTCTAGGCTGTGTAACTCACTGACTTGAATTTTAATTAAGCTTCATGGGACACGTGGCCGTGTTCCATGACCGTGTGCCACACAAGGCTGAGACACACACCCATGTCTTTGCCCGTGTGGACAAAAATAGGCCATTTACAAGGCCATTTAGCCACCCCAACTTTGCATACGCTACATAAGCAATAATGGTACCAATTCATTCACAATAAGCAGCCATAATCAACCTCAAATCACAACATTTTATACCATTTCAATTCTAACCATATCCATACTCTAATCAAAACCATTTCTTATCCAAAACACATACCAAACTAGCATAATTCATTAGCTAAGATTCACACTTATTAGTTAAATTCAATCAATTCACCACCTCAATTCCATACTATATAGCAACCAATTTGACGTATAAAATTATGCCACAATAAGACCTTTCTCAAGCATTCATACACCATCATTCAACTATCCATTTAAACATCCATAATGTCATAACCACAACCATACCAAAACATGCTATTTCACCGTATTATAAGCATTAAACCATAGTCATTTTCAAGCCATTTCTAATGACCAAATACACACAATATTTACATCATTTCTAAGCCAAATCTCATGGCTCATTTTCATTACTCAAACATGCCAAAGTATGACAAAGTGACCATAGCCTATACATGCCATATACCATATGTACATAAGCTCAAAAGTACCACAGCAAATGTCTGGTAGTGCGATGATGTTCCCGACGATCCCCGGATCTAACATAGCTTTGATTCACTATAAAACATAGAAAAATAACACAAAGTAAACTTCATAGCTTAGTATGCTCGTATATAATAAACTTAGAATACCATATAAATACCATTCAATAAACTAAGCATAATAAGACATAATATGGTATGCCACAAATTAAAACACAAACCTTTCATATGCTTACCACATAATTATAAATGAATTACTCATTTGTACTTCTTTTCATATCTCATATATGCATTCATATGTACCTGTGACACTTAGATCGTTCATACTTTAATTCTCATCTCGGCTATACCTGTTGAACCATTCGGAATACATTTGGATACTCGGTAGTCTCGTATATACAGTAACAATGCGATCCCTAAATTATGTTAATATCTCCATCGAGACTAAGAACAACTAACCCTAGGTTGATTAATTGAAATCTCTTTCTAATTAAAACCCCTAGTGTTGCATTAACTCGATCTATGGATCCCCCTATTAGATTTGACTCTAATTCAATAGATTTTTGTTGTCCTATGTCTAGGATTATGATTAACTCTGCTTAATTTTGTTGGATCTAGTCTTAAACAGGGACTTTTGCTCCTCTGAATAAGCACATTCGACTTGAATTAAAATCCTAAAATATCAACTCAAGAATTAAAAACACAATTAAGAACAAATCGAATATTTATCATATAGTTCAGATAGCAATAACAAGATCCGTCTTAGGTTTCATCCTCCTTAGATATTTAGGGGATTTAGTTCATAATAAAAAGGGAAAACATCTCAAAATAAAGAAGACAACAAAACATAAAGAAAACCCAAAACTCCTGAAAGAATTGAAGGGAGATCTTCAGTCTTGATGTAGATCCTTGCTTCTGAAATGGATCAATCGGCTTTCCTTGAATAGTTCCCTGCCTTCTACTCTGTGTGTCCCCTTAGTCCTCTCCTAGGGTGTTTATATAGACTTTGGAATACCCTTCTTGGCCCCTAAGTAGCTTTTTTCCGCATGAAATTGAAACTCGTCACGACAAGGACACGCCCGTGTGGCACGCCTGTGTGTATCGAGCTCAGGCCGTGTTCAAGTTTGCTAATGTGGCACGGGCGTGTGGTGCACCCGTGTGAGGAACTCCAAGCCATGTTGATTTCTTACTTTGGCCCATTTTCTCCGTTTTTGGCCCGTTTCTCGTTCTTTTAACTCTCCTATGCTCACCTATGTATAAAACATAAAATTAAAGGATTAAGAGCATCAAATTCCACAATTCTAATGATAAATCATCCATAAATGAGCTAAGCATGGGGTAAAATTATGTATAAATTATGGTTTATCAAATACCCCCACACTTAAGCCTTTGCTTGTCCTCAAGCAAAATCCTCAACTCGTAATTAAAACTCGCTCTTCTCAACTTATAATCTTTATCAATAATGTTTCGAATTAATCTATGAGTAATCATACATTGAGAATTCAACTAAAAGAATATCAAAGTTTCAAACAATCTAAGTTGAGAATCTTATCACGGAAACATAGGTATTTTCCCTTCCTCTAAGTAATCACCTTGAATTCAAAATCAACAAGAGTTGACATCCTCACTAAAGATTCACTCTATTCACTCGAAGTGTTTAGGGTTCAGAAATTAAGCACTCATTAGTCAACATGAAAAGTTATTACCATAAGCTTGCATGAAAATCAAATTGTCAGCACTATAAATTGAGATGATACATCGATCAAAAGGTCTTTAGAAGGTTGTAATGGGGCTTTGGTTAGGGGTGTGGTCATAAGCTGAAAAAAATGGTTAGAATTGAGATTGAACTGAAAAATCATCTAACTAGAAAAATCTCTATCACTAAAAGATATTCCTAAGTTTGAGCTTTTTCCTCATGAATAACATCGTTTAAGATTCATAGTACATAATTACAAAATAATATGCTAAACATTTAAATTACAACTGATTTTTTTAGAAAAATTGAATATTTTAAACTTTACTAATTAAGGGTGAGAACATAGCTAGATAATCAACTACCCCCACACTTAAGCCTTTGCTTGTCCTCAAGCAAAATCCTCAACTCATAATTAAAACTCATTCTTCTCAACTTATAATCTTTATCAATAATGTTTCGAATCAATCTATGAGTAATCATACATTGAGAATTCAACTAAAAGAATATCAAAGTTTCAAACAATCTAAGTTGAGAATCTTATCACGGAAACATAGGTATTCTCCCTTCCTCTAAGTAATTCCTTGAATTCAAAATCAACAAGAGTTGACATCCTCACTAAAGATTCACTCTATTTACTTGAAGTGTTTAGGGTTCAGAAATTAAGCACTCATTAGTCAACATGAAAAGTTATTACCATAAGCTTGCATGAAAATCAAATCTCCACCACTATAAATTGAGATGATACATCGATCAAAAGGTCTGTAGAAGGTTGTAACAGGGCTTTGGTTAGGGGTGTGGTCATAAGCTGAAAAAAATGGTTAGAATCGAGTTTGAACTGAAAAATCATCTAACTAGAAAAATCTCTCTCACTGAAATATATTCCTAAGTTTGAGCTTTTTCCTCATGAATAACATCGTTTAAGATTCATAGTACATAATTACAAAATAATATGCTAAACATTTAAATTACAACTGATTTTTTTAGAACAAATCGAATATTTTAAACTTTACTAATTAAGGGAGAGAACATAGCTAGATAATCATTCAACTCAAATCTCGACAGAAATGGGGATCAAATTAGAGTGAAGGAAATTCTCAAAGAATCAAAACCATGTTTATGGGTTAATATTAAGGGTAAATCAATAAATGGTTTGTTAGGCTCAAGGGGGTTCACTAATGGTTAATTATGAGGGTAGGCTTTTATGGAGTAAGTGGGTTAAACCTAAGTGCCTTTATCATTTTAACATGTCAAATCAATGGTGTGGTCTTGACATGCATAATCGAAGCAAGTTCTAGAACAACAAATCAATATTGACTCACTCAAAGCAATAATAAAAGTGAGCATGAAAGGATGTATGCTCAAAAGGTTCAAAAATCTCACTAGAATTATGGCTTTTGATGTTAATCCTGTGAAATTCAAATTTCAAGATAATACATAAATTTGGGGAAATAACCCAGAAAAAGTTAAGAATTTCAACTTATCATGCTTGATTCTCCAATGTCTTAAAGTTCGAATAATCAAAGCATAATACCTATGTCTTAATCCTAAACATATCAATAAAAATCATAAATCAATCAGAATTCATTCTAATAGTGATATGAGAAATTGACTTGAAAGGAAAGATAAAATTCAAGGATTTGAGAATAATGCAAAAAATGAAAGTGAGTCCCCTCCACACTTAAGATGTACATTGCCCTCAATGTACAAGGGTAGATATATTTAAAATATAAGCATAAAATCATAAGATAGGGAGAGAAGTGAAACTCCCTGAAAATTGGATGGTATCTTTAAGTTGGAAGTGTGGAAACTTGATTCTGAGGCTAGGGCAAAAGTGAGTTGGAGGAGGGTATTCCAAGTTTATAGAGATTGCCAATCCACAATTGCTGTGTCAAAAACTTAGTGGCTATAGCCGTGGTTGAGTAGGACATGGCAGTCGTGGAGTAGTTTTTCTATTAGAGTTGGATTTGGCAGAGTACTATTGAGCTTTTAGGCTCTGTGTAACTGCGATATCATTACTAAGACTTTGGGGAATATAAATTAGCATGGTTACTCGTTAAGGAATAGTCGATATAAAAAATTCAAAATAAATTATGCTAAGTTTTCAGAATATTGAAATTTAAAGAAAGAAAAAGATAAAGCTAAAGAAATCTAAAAAGGAAAAAATAAAAGTAATGATAAAACATAAAAATAAAAAGGAAAATAAAGAAAAAGATAAGAGGACTCGAAAGTCCTAATCCTCAGATGGTTCGTGAGGTGGGAGCGGTGGTGAAATGTGGAGATGTTGACAAATCTGATAGAGAGTAGTGTCAATGTGATCAAGGTGTTGAAAACTTTACTGCTCAAACCGTGTAAGGCGCTCAGATATGTCAGGGTGTGAAGCAGCCGCATGAACTGGACGATGAATAGGCGGTGGCTAAGATGGTGGCTCCTCGTGAGATAGAGGGACATCATCAGTAATGACCTTTGGGTCATTCTGCTCGGTAGATTAAACTAGATACTGAGAAGGATTGGTCCCACGTTGGCGCTCGATCATCCTCATGTAGAGCATGCTTTAATGCCCTGTGGGGACATTTGGCCTATAAGAGTGAGAGAGGATGATTGTGCCACGGTGTTGAGGAGATCAAAGTGTCTCACAAGTCGCGTCACATATGGGCCCATAGAAATTACCCCCTTTTGATGTGGCTCTGTCTGATGTTGAATGGGGAGGGCATTGAAATAGGCGAGGTCGAACACGTGCCCGTGTGCTATACTCCACAGAAAATAGGCATCGTGGGTGTAGACGACGGCAGTGTTCTTGCATCTCCCAGTCAATATATGTGCGAGGATGGCGTGTAGGTACCTCAGTGTTGGGAAGAGAGCCGTCGCCTTAGAGCGGCTGGGGTCGTAGATTGCTGAAGTAGGAACCAGGGCCCTCTAACATTTTGATGGAGAATAGTGGATGTGACGATGGAGCTCGGATAGGTCTTCTTCCTCTATGAATCTGTTGGTATATAGACCTAAAGCGACACAAAATTCAGGTACGCTTAGTTGGCATATGATACTCGTAATATTAAGTAATAAAATTTATAAAAACTAATCACACCAAAAACTAACTAATATCACGTTTTTAAAGGCAAGCGCACCTATCGAACAGTAGTATAGTTTAGCGGTAAGACTGAGTTATCGTACCCAAGGGAACCAAAAGTACTAATGCTTACTTCTTTTCTATTATCTAGCCTAAAAATAAAAGAGGATTGGTTGAAACTAATTCTAAAAATAACTAAAAGTGCACAAAAAGTAAATTGGGGAAAACTTTAGGGAAAAGCTGATTGATATGAGCAATACTTAAGGGAGAATCCACCTAGACCTCACTTGTTATTAACTTCTTGAACTAGATGATTTCTTCACTTGACTTAATCCGTAGAGATCCCTAACCTATGTTAATACCTCTGTCGAGGATAAGAACAACTAATCCTAGGTGGTTAATTAAAGTTTCTTTATTAATTAACACCCCTAGGTTGCATTAATTCGATCTATGGATCCTCCTATTAGGTTTGACCCTAATCCGACAGATTTATGTCGCCCTATGTCTAGGGTTGCATGCAACTCTACTTAATTATGGTAGATTTACTCTTAAAACAGGGACTTTTGCTCCTCTACCTAAGCACATCAGTTTCTTGACTTAATACTTAGGATTATTAAACCAAGAATTAAGAACTCATAATTAAGAACAATTCAAGTATTTATCATATAATTCAAGAATGAATAATAACAAGATCTATCTTAGGTTTCATCCCCTTCAAGTATTTGAGAGGTTTAGTTCATAATTAATAAAGAAAACATCTCAGAAGAAATAAGATAACAAAATATAAAAAACCCAAAAACCCCTGAAGGAATTTTGGGAGATCCTCTATCTTGATGTAGAATTCTGGCTTCTGGGATGAATCAATCGGCTTCCCTTGGAGTAATTCCTTGCTTTCACTCCTTGTGTTAGCAGAAATATGGCGCTCCTTTGGGGAGAAAAGAGTACACCCTTAGAGTTGCCTCCTAGGGTCTTTATATAGAGCTTTGGGATGCCTTTCTTAGCCTCTAAGTATCCAAATCCGAGTGAAATTGCACTTCCTCACGATAGGGACACGCCCGTGTGCCACGCCCGTGTGGTTTCGATAAGGGCCGTGTTCGGGCCTGTTGATGTGGCATGGCCGTGTAGCCTAGCCATGGTGATTCCTTGGGCCATGTTGTTTTCACAGTTTGGCCCATTTTTTTTGTTTTCGGTCCGTTTTTTATTCTGTTCTCTTCCCTATGCTCTCCTGAGTATACAACATGAAATAGAAAGGTTAAGAGCACCAATTCTCACAAAATTAATAATAATTCATCCAGAACTTAGGCTAAATGTAAGGTAAAAATATGTATAATTTGTCGTTTTTCAGCGTACCAAATTGCCGAGACGGAACTGGACCATTCCGGGATCGTCATACTGGGACATGACCGTCTATAGGTAGAAGGTGGAATAGAGCTCTAAAGTGAGCTTGAGATATGTCGGCTCAACGATCTCGAAGAATTGGTCCTATGGATCGGTGGACAATGGGGCCTGAATTGCATCCGCGAGTTGGACCTACTCTAAAGCGGCCTAATCGATATACCGCCCCACTCCAAGAGGTCGCGCCCTAAGAATCTGGAATAGTTCCTCTTGGGAACCTTTTGGGAACTATAGGAATGGGTGTCAAATCTTAGTGGTGGCGCTAGACGAGGTTGCGCTGGTTCCCTTACACTTTTTCGAAGCAGGGACGACGATTTTCTTACTATGTGAAGTCGACATTATGTACCTGAAAAAGCAAAGGATTAACAAATGAAAAGAAATGGATAAAGATTATCAATATTTATAAGTTAATCAATCGAGTAATAAATAAAATTAACAAAAAATTATTTTGGTAGCATGTTCAATCAAGAACCAACGAATACTCGATGCAAGAGTTAAGTAGATTAAGTGTTCAAAGTATCCTAAGCATAGAACTAACAAAACAATGAAGACGATGGCTGTTATGGTAAGCAATTTGCACAAGAATATCGTGATTAAGAGTAACTTCGTATGAGATAGTTAAGAATGGCAGTTAAAGAAGAGTGCAAAATGGCATGAAAGTAATCCAAGTTAATAGATCATGAGAAACATATGAGGGGTTAATAATTAATGAATAATAAGAGAATAAATAGATAAATAAATACATAAATAAGATGAAAATAAAAATAACAATTAAAAGTAGAAGGAAAGATGGGAACCAATAGGGCAGGTGATAGTGGCCGGAGGTGGTGTGAGGTTGATGCACGGGAGTGGTAGTGGCGGTGGCCGGAGTTATAGTTAGCTGAAGGCGCGGCGGCTTAGGTTTTTAAGGGTAGGAGAAGATGAATAGTGAAATTCGGGGGGAAGTATATATAGAAATCGGGTCACATGGGCGTGGCACACGCCCGTGTGACTTGTGTTCAGCCCATGTGATTCGAAATTTTAGGTTTTGGCGCCCCTGAAAGTTGGCCCACGCCCGTGTTCTTTTGGCGTGTTGGTTCGCACGGCTGCGTCCTACGTTGTTAGCTTCTCCCACGCCCGTGCTAATTTCTCAGCTTTAAACACGGCTTGGGGACACGGGCGTGTCGCATGCTCATGTTAACTTAGCAGGTTCGCCCACGGCCACTTCACATGGTCGTGGTAATTTTTCGAAAGCCGTGTCTTGGGGAAGATTATTGCCCTATTTTCAGAGAATCGTGTCGCACAGCCGTGTCTCTACCTGTGGTGTGTCCACAACTTTAGGCACGCTCGTGTGCCTGGCCATGTGGTTCTGAAAAAACTGCATTCAAAAATTCAGTTTATGATTTAGATGGTAAAAGCTTAAGTTAAAGAAATTAACTATGTTAGTGCTTGGGTTGCCTCCCGTGAAGCGCTTATTTAGAGTCTAAGCTTGACTTTTCTCAAGCTCGCACAATCACAGTGGTTTGAAGAGTTTAAACTCCTCTCTCCTGCTATCAGTTTTAGTTTCAAAATAAGGTTTAAGTCGAGTATAATTTACCTTGAAAGTGCCAAATTCTTTATGTGTTACCTCGACTGTACCAAAGGGAAAGATTTTCATTACCGTGAAGGGAGATGCGTCATCTGTATGAAGTTTTGAATTCGAAATTTGAGGGTCCTCCTCCTCTAATAATACCTTATCCCCTACCTTAAATTGATTCCTCTGTACCTTAAGGTCATCATGGTAATGCTTTGGGTCGGCGTGGCATATTTTCGTTTACTTCTTGCCATAGTTTCGCCACTCGTCTAGTTCGTAAATCCGTAACATTCGCTTTTCATGATCTGCTCCCTTATTGTTGCATGAACTCGAATGTGGCTTAATTATACTTTTGCTAAGCATATCCTGCAACGAAGGTTGAACAGTGGGATTATTCGTATTACAAGAACTCGTAATAACATCTTTTTCATTAAAAGTTCTATTAGAATTATGAGCTTGCAGAGTAATTATGGCATTGCCTATGCAAAGTGTGAGTTCACCTGTGCCTACATTAATGATAGTCCTAGCAGTTGCTAAAAATGGTCGCCCTAAAATTAATGGCACATCGCTATCCTCATCTATGTCTAGAATAACAAAAATCTACTGGGAATATAAATTTGTCAATTTTAACAAGGACATCTTCAATTATACCTCTAGGAAATCTAATGGTTTTATCAGCCAATTGAATGCTCATCCTAGTTTGTTTGGGTTTCCCAAGACCTAGCTGTTTAAACAGTTTATAAGGCATTACATTAATACTAGCCCTTAAATCAGCCAAGGCATTTTTAACATCTAAACTACCAATTAAACAAGGAATTGTAAAACTCCCTGGATCTTTCAATTTGTTAGGTAGCTTGTTTTGCAAAATAGCCGAGCAAACTGCATTCAGCTCTACATGCAACGACTCATCCAGCTTTCGTTTGTTGGCTAAGAGCACTTTCAAGATTTAAACCACGTTTGACATCTGTCAAAGAGCTTCAATAAACGGTAAGTTAATATGTAATTTCTTTAAAACTTTAAGGAATTTACCGAATTGTTCATCTATACGGTCTTTCCTTGTTGCATTCAGGTATAGGACAGGAGGTTTATACTCCTTACTTACTGGTTTTTGTGTACCATGACTTACCTCAATCTTACCATTTCTAACCATATTTTCTTGTCTCTCTTCAATTTTACGTTTAGCTAACCCCTCTTTCTCTTGCACAGTGATGGCATGGAGTTGCTCCCTTGGGTTAGTCTTTGTGTTGCTCGGCAAACCACCTTGTGGTCATTCAGAGATCAGCTTAGCAAACTGACCTATTTGGGTTTCAAGGCCTTGAATTAATGCTTGCTGATTTTTAGGTGCCGTCTCAGTATTCTAAAAATGAGTTTCTGATACTGAGATAAATTTTGTGAGCATCTCCTCAAGGTTCGGCTATTTCTCTTGCTGGTAAGGTGGTTGTTAGAAGCCTAGAGGGGGTGGTGGTCTCTGATTTCCTTGACCACCCCACAAGAAATTGGGGTGGTTTCTCCAACCTGTATTATAAGTGTTACTATAAGGGTTGTTTTGAGATCTAGAATTATTACACATATAGTTCGCTTGTTCATTTTCTATGCTAGGGTCGTGGGATGAATAATCTGTGTTGTACATTCCTCCTCTATTTGAATCACACCTCATCACTGGATGTACCTGCGTAGAGCCAACTAAACTGTCAATCTTTTTATTTAAGAGTTTTACCTGATTTGACATCATTGTGACTACGTTGACATTAAAAACCCCGGTAGCTTTTTGTGGCTTTGTCCTTATGACTTGCCACTGATAATTATTCAGTGACATATCTTCTATAAAGTCATAAGCCTCCTCAGGTATTTTGTTATTGATGGTTCCACTGGCAGCTGCATCAATCATTTGTCTTGTTGAGGGGTTCAAACCGTTGTGAAAAGTTTGAACTTGTAACCATAGAGGTAGCCCATGGTGAGGGCACCTTCTCAATAAATCCTTGTATCTCTCCTAAGCATTGTAGAGTGTCTCAAAATCCATCTGCACAAAAGAAGAGATATCATTCCTCAACTTTGCCATTTTAGCTGGCAGAAAATATTTAAGTAAAAACTTTTCGGTCATTTGTTCCTAAGTAGTGATTGATCCTCTAGGTAGAGAATTTAACCACCGTTTTGCCTTATTTCTCAAAGAGAAGGGAAATAACCGAAGGTGAATGTTGTCATCAGAAATGCCATTGATTTTAAATATGTCACAGAATTCCAAAAAGTTAGCTAAATGTGTGTTAGGATCTTCATCCTGCAAACCATCAAACTGAACACACTGTTGAATCATTTCAATAGTGTTAGGTTTTAGTTCAAAATTATTTGCAGCAATAGCAGTCCTAACAATACTAGATTTAGTACCAGCTAAATTAAGCTTATCATAATCATACATAGTACGAGGAATAGGATTTTGATTCACAGGATCTGTGGCTACCACAGCAGGTAGCCAATTATTTTGATTTGCTTCCATCACTTTAGTAGATTCAGGTTCGTTCCCTTGTCCTTTTCTGTGTACTGTAGGCTTTGCCTTATGTCTTTTCAGTTTCTGCGAACTGTAACTTCTCAATCATTATCAAATAATAGTGGTCTTGACGGGTTTCTTCTAGTCATAAACTAGTGACACCAGTCAGAGAAGAACAAAAAGAAAATTTTAGTAAATAAAACCTAAAAATAAAAATAGAAAATAGATTGCAATAAAAGTAAAAATGGCTAAAGTAATAGAAATAGAGTGTTCCTAATATTTTAGTTCCCCGGCAATGGCGCCAAAAACTTGATCGTGATTGTAATGAAGTAATAATAATGATCGTACCTAGAAACTAACTATTATCATGATAAAAGGCAAGCACACCTATCGAATAGTAGTATAGTTAGTGGCAAGACCGGAATGTCGAATCCAAGGAACTAAAAGTACTAATAATAACTTTCTTCCTATTATCTAGCCTAGAAATAAATGGAGGTTGTTTATAAACTAAAATTTTAACTAACTAAAGACGCGGCAAAGAATAAGTTGGGGAAATACTTTGGGAAAACTTGATCGATAAAAGCAATACCCAAGGAAGAATCCATCTAGACTTCACTTGTTATTTAGCTCTGAACTAGACGATTTATTCATTTGACTTAATCCGTAGAGATCCATAAATTATGTTTATATCTCCATCGAGACTAAGAACAACTAACCCTAGGTTGATTAATTGAAATCTCTTTCTAATTAAAACCTTTAGCGTTGCATTAACTCGATTTATGGATCCCCCTGTTAGATTTGACTCTAATCTGGCAGATTTTCGTCGTCCTATGTCTAGGATTGCGATCAACTCCGCTTAATTGTGTTGGATCTACTCTTAAACAGGGACTTTTGCTCCTCTGAATAAATGCATTCGACTTGAATTAAAATCCTAATATACCAACTTAAGAATTGAAAACACAATTAAGAGCAAATCGAATATTTATCATATAGTTCAGATAGCAATAACAATATCTATCTTAGGTTTCATCCCCCTTAGATATTTAGGAGATTTAGTTCATAATAAAAGGGAAAACATCTCAAAATAAAGAAGACAACAAAACGTAAAGAAAACCCAAATCTCCTGAAAGAATTGAAGGGAGATCTTCAGTCTTGATGTAGATCCTTGTTTCTGAGATGGATCAATCGGCTTTCCTTGAGTAGTTCGCTGCCTTTTACTCTGTGTGTCCCCTTAGTCCTCTCTTAGGGTGTTTATATAGACTTTGGAATACCCTTCTTGGCCCCTAAGTAGCTTTTTCCACGTGAAATTGAAACTCGTCACGACGGGGACACACCTGTGTGGCACACCCATGTGTATTGAGCTTAGTCGTGTTCAAGTCTGCTAATGTGGCGCGGGCGTATGGTGCACCCGTGTGAGGAACTCCAGGCAGTGTTGATTTCTTACTTTTGCCCATTTTCTCCGTTTTTGGCCCGTTTCTTGTTCTTTTCACTCTTCTATGCTCACCTACGTATAAAACATGAAATTAAAGGATTAGGAGCATCAAATTCCACAATTCTAATGATAAATCATCCATAAATGAGCTAAGCATGGGGTAAAATTATGTATAAATTATGGTTTATCAGTAATGCAAGAATAACTTAGTCATGTTTTTACTTAATCAAGCAACTTACCGAGGCCTATAACAACATAAATACAAATTTAACAATTTAAGTAGATGAAATGCAATCAACCTAACACGAATTAAATTCAAGTTAAATTGATTAAATTAGCCATTCCAACAATATTAATATTCATAAATGTGTTCATCATAACAACAACAAAAATTAAAAAGATAGGGAACAAGAAACAAATTCGGTATTTCTCCGTGGCTTGAATGGTTGTCCTGTTCTTCGTTCTTGGTTGTCCTGTTCTTCGTTCTTCGTTGTCCTCGTCGACCAAGGCTGCTATGAACACTCAATTGCTGCTCCAAAATGGCTTAAGAAAACCCTTTTCCCAAGAGGAGAAATTGGCACAAAAGCAAGGGATTTTGGAATGGAAAGAAGAGAGTAAATAGAAAGAAGAGAGGAAGATGTGAATGAATGAGGGATATGTTGAATGATTAGCCAAGAGGGGTTTTATAGTTGAATGTGGCAGCTAAAATTTGCTAAAAATAGCAGCCAAAGATCCAACCATTGGCCGGCCACCCATGTGGCAAAGTTGATGGTTTCAACTTTGCTAAATATGGCATGGGGCAAATCCATAAAGCCACATATTGTGGAGGGGGTTGAATGCAACTTTGAAAGTTCTTCAAGGGCCTCTTTGTAAACTTATTTAATTAGCTAAAAAGCTGATTTGGGTTAGCATATGGACAGTTCTAGGCAGCCAAATCATGGTTGGTTCAGTTCATTCTGGTCGGTTGAACCGGTTCGGTTCAGCTGGATCACTTTTTCCATAATTAATTAATAATAATTTTATTTAGCCCAAATTAAATTGGGTAGGGGTTTCGCAGTAAAATCTACCTTAGCTTTATCTACCTCGATTCCATGTCTTGTTATCTGATGCCCTAGAACAATTCTTTCTCGTACCATGAAATGTCACTTTTCCCAGTTGAGCACAAGGTTTGGTTTTCTGCATCGCCTTAGTACCTTGGCTAGATTGGCTAAGCAATCATCATAAGTATCTCCAAATACTGAAAAATGATCCATAACAACTTCCAAATACTTCTCAACCATGTCAGTAAAAATAGACATCATACATCTTTGAAATGTAGCAGGTGCATTACATAAACCAAATGGCATGCATCTAAATGCAAATGTATCATACGGGTAGGTGAAAGTTGTCTTGTGTTGATCTTTCGGTGCTACTGTAATCTGATTATACCCAGAGTATCCATCGAGAAAACAATAATAGTCTCGCCTCGTGAGTCTATCCAGTATCGGATCCAAGAACGACAAAGGAAAGTGATCATTTCTAGTCGCCTTGTTCAGCTTCTGGTAGTCTATGCATATGTGCCATCCCGTAATTGTTCTACTCTGTATCAACTCGTTATTCTCATTTTCAACGATCGTAATACCTCTTTTCTTCGGTACGCACTAGACTGGATTTACCCATGAACTATCAGAGATAGGGTAAATTATACCTACATCTAACCATTTGATGATATCCTTTTTTACCACGTCCTTCATGATGGGGTTCAGTCTCCGTTGTCCATCAATCGTCCCTTTTTTGCCATCTTATAATATGATCTTGTGCATGTATACAGATGGACTAATGCTGCGAATATCGGCTATGGTCTATCCTATAGCCTTCTTGAATTGTTTCAATACAGGGATAAGTTTCTCTTCTTGCTCACTAGTTAATTCTGCTGAAACAATCATAGGCAGAGTAGAAGCGTTACCTAAATAAACATATTTTAAATGTGAAGTTAGTACCTTGAGTTCTAATTTAGGTGGCTCCTCGATTGACGCCTTGGGTTGGGTGTAATCCCTATTATCTAATTCCAAAGATTCAAAATGGGATTGCGGATTAAATCCCCTTTGATTAGCTTCTAACAAGGCTAAGTATTCATCCTCCTCTTCATCATTCGGAGGGTCTGATGTCAGAATTCGTTCCAACAGATCCTCAACATAGTTGAGTTCCTTCTCCACTATTAAATCCTCTAAATCGGATAATGTAAAACAATCATCAATTGTATCAGGAAATCGCATAGACTTAAAAACGTTAAATGTTACCTGGTCATCTTGAACACGTATAGTAAGCTCACCCTTTTGCACATCAATAAGGGTCCTTCCGATTGATAAGAATGATCTTCCTAGGATAATTGACACTTCGTTGTCTGCTTCAAAGTCTAGAATTACAAAGTCAGCAAGAAAGATAAATTTTTCTACATGTACCAATACATCCTCGATTTTTCCTTCTGGATGTGCTAAGGATCGATCTACTAATTGAAGTGTAACCGTAGTTGGTCTAACTTCACCTATCCCCAACTTTCTGAATATTAACATAGGCATCAAATTGATATTTGCTCCTAAGTCACATAATACCTTACCACAATATGTTGCTCCAATGTTGCAGGGTATGGTAAAACATCCAAGATCCTTCAATTTTAGGGGTAGTTGTTCTGAAGATATGCACTGTATTCCTTCGTCAGAGCTACCGTCTCAAATTCTCCAAGTCTTTGCTTCTTAGACAGGATATCCTTCATAAACTTGACATAATTCGGCATTTGCTCAAGTGCTTCAACTAACAGGATATTGATATGAAGTTTCTTGAGTACATCTAGAAACTTATTGAATTGAATTTCCTGCTTCTGCTTTTGAAGTCTTTGAGGGTAGGGTGGTGGTGGTTCCTTTACTGGAACTAGTAATGGTTGATTCGTCTTCTGTGGCAATTTTGCATCTAACAGAGTTGTTAGTTGATCAGAATTAGCTGGTTCTGAAGTTACCTTGTCAGATTTTGTAGATTTTGATTCTGGTAAAATTGGAATTTCAACACTCGGTTGAACTTCCTCTGAGTTTTGCGCATCAACTTGCTCCTTTTCAGCTTTAACAGTGTTGGGTTCTACTGTCTTTCCCCTCCTTAATGTCAACACTTTGCAATGCTCCTTCCCTGGATTCCTCGGATTCTCTGTATCACTAGGTAAAGCACTTGGTGGTCGGTTCTTAAGTTCAGTAGCAAGCTGGCCCAGTTGATTTTCCAAATTCCTTAGAGTGGCATCGTTTTTTGCCATGTTTGCCTTCAATAAATTCTTTAAACTATTAGATGATTCAACTTGAGCTGGTTTCTAAGCTTGTCGGGAAAAACTAGGTGGCTAGGCCAGTCTAGGTTGGGCGTAGGTGTTACTGGATCCATCCCCTTAGTTACTCCAGGAAAAATTGAGGTGATTTTTCCATGATGGGTTATAATAATTGGATTGCAGTCCTTTGCTTCCTCGATTTTGGTTTTGGTTACCTATGTAATATATGGATTCTGGGTTTGATGGATAGTTTTCAAACAAATGTCCTTCCCCACAATAGATACAGGCTATATTCTCAAATTAATTAGGTAGCTGTGCTGCAAAACTATTAGACCCATTAGTAGTAAGACTTTTAAGCATTGAGAATATTGATGATACTTGAGATGCGAGTGAAGTAAGAGCATCTACTTCATGTATTCCAGCAACTTGTCCTCCTGATGTTGCTCGATTGGTTGGCCATTGATAATTATTGTTGGCGATCCTCTCAATAATTTCATAAGCCTCATTATAAGACTTAGAAAGGAGAGCACCGTTAGTAGAAGTGTCCACTACCATCCTCGTGTGAGCATTGAGACCGTTATAAAATGTGTCAAGTTGGATGCAATGTGGGATTCCATGATGAGGGCACTTTCGTAATAACTCTTTGTGTCTTTCCCATGTCTTATAAAAGGATTCATCATCCATTTGTTGGAAGGCAGTGATCTCGTTCCTCAACTTAGCATTCTTGCTAGGGGGAAATACTTCATAAGGAATATTTTTGCTAACTCTTGCCATGTGGAAATTGAGTTCGGTGGCAATGAGTTCAACCAGGATCAAGCTCTGTCCCTTAGTGAATATGGGAACAACTTCAATAGTAATGCATTTTCAGGTGCTCCGGCTAACTTGAAAGAGTCCCTCACTTCCATGAACAGTATCAATTGCAGGTGAGGGTTTTTGGTAGGCATTCCACTAAATTGGCCCACTGTCTGAAGCATCTAGAACATGTCTAGCTTCAGCTCGAATTGTTGTGCCTCAATTTTAGGTCTCCTAATACTCGAGTTAAGATCATGAAACACTGGAACAACATATTATCTTAAGGCTCTATCCCTATCATTAGCAATAAGGATAGGATTTTGAGCAAGGTTTGCTCCATTTCATTGATTCATGTTTTTGAAATTCATCTCTTCAGTCGTTCTCTAATTTGCTTTTCTTCTACGCTGTCGAAAAGTTCGTTCAATCTCAGGGTCTATAGGGAGTAAGTCAATAATTTGGTCAATACTCATAAACACCTGAAATAATCACAGAAAAATTAATTAAGTTAAAATTAAACAGAACCATTAAACCAAAATGCAAAACTAAAAAATTCACAAGTAATGACTTTTAAAAACAGTCCCCGGTGACAGCGCCAAAAACTTGGAATGACGGAAATGTGCAAGTGTACATAATTGCAACAAGTAATAAAGTGACAAGTAAATGTCGAGTTATCGTGTAACACCCCTAACCGAAACCATTGCCGGAGTCGAGTACAAGGTATTACCGGACTCAGAATAATATTTTCAAAATTTTTACTCACAATCCATCATAGAATCATATACAATTCAATTCCAATCAAAACGAACACTCAGAAAATTTTTCACTTTTAAAATGAAGCCACACGTCCGTGTAACTCTTGGCACAGCCGTGTGAATAGATCGTGTGGTCCTCACACGCCCATGCTTAGTACCCGTGGACAAAACTGTCCATTCCACCACGACCACCTCACACGACCATTTTGGGGCCGTGTACATCACACGATTAAGACACACAGCCGTGTCTCCTGCCCGTGTGATCCACTAAAATTTAAATCAAGGTGCAGGGGAGGCACGGTCTAAGGACATGCTCGTAGGATCTGGCCATGTGTCGCCCACGGCCTAGGCATGCCCATGCCCTTCACCCGTGGAGCATTTTGCCAAATCCCACATAGCCATGACACACGCCCGTGTGCTATGCCATGCAGGCCGTGTCAGGCTATTTACCAAGTCTTACACAACCACAACAATATAGACAATTTCAACGATCAATTTACCCAAAATAGCTACATTTGTAAACATTGACTTACAAAATATCGCATGTGAGCAGTATAGCTTAGGCTTACAATATAACCATTTACAACCATTGTTATTCTATACATACCATAAATTTACACTTGAAACATAAAATATACCAAAAGAAGCTTGGTAGTGTGTAGCGTACTCCGACGGCTCTATTCCAATCTAACCAACTTGAAAACCTAGAAGGAAAGAAAAAAGGAAGAAGTAAGCTACAAGGAGCTTAGTAAGTCATATGAAAGTTCAAAGCAAATTTAAAACAATTCCATTTAAATAATACCATCACATATAATTGAACAATTATACTTACTTACTGAACACTTTCCACACATCAATTATACATATACTTAACGATGCCAATCACAGTATACAGTACCATTTATTTCACCTGCATGTTCACTTAGCATACAGTACAGTTAGTCTAATCCCATTGAGCAATTTCGAAATATAACTAGATATACAAAGGTTAGCATATAAGTGCCGAACAGACATGGCAGAGCCATGAAGTAGCTGAAGCTACTAACAGTAGGGTAGTTGAAGCTACAATCAGTGCTGTAGCTGAAGCTACAATCAGTGCTGTAGCCGAAGCTACAATCAGTAACAGTACAGAAGTTAACCATGGCCTACTCATATAAGCTGACAGGTATCTGCAACACATGCAAGACCACCTAGAACCCGGGTAACTATAACAGTCAGAATAGTAGGGCCCTCTAGTGACATGTCATCTATATCTATGTCTATTCCTGCTTGCTCAACTGGGATTTATAGTCGATATAACATTCCATAATATTAGTGGCAATATCCATTGTTCAATCATCTCACAAAACAATTATTGATATAACAACATAGCATTGAATAATTAAACTGAATTGATCGAATTCGCTAGAATTACATATAACTTACCTGGATTGCCAAAAAGGGCTAATTTTTGAAATTAGTCGAGGACTTTCTCTTTTCCCCGATCTCGGGCCTTATCAGACCGTTCTTGATCTAAATTGACACATATAGCATAGATATCAATTATCTATTTCAATACAGTCACAGTTCATATTTGGGCAAATTTCCAAATTTACCCCTCAACTTTTCAATAATTACTAATTATTCCATTGGACATCAAAAACTCATTTTCTTTATTCCATGGGCTTATATAACCCATTTTCACAATTATAACACTCAAATTCTCATTATTTCACACATTTAGGAACAATTTATAATCTCTACGAATTAGTCCCTTTTTATGTACTTTCATTCAATTTCATTGAATAAAACATGTATATGACACTTAAAACTTTCATTATCTACCATTAGTGAGCCAAACACACTCATATCACAAATAGGTCAAATTTTTAGCTCTTAATTTTTCTTCAAATAAATGGTAGAATCATGAAATATAAGCTTCAATAAGCTCAAAAATACAAAAATAATTAAAAATAGGACCAAATTGCACTTACATGAAAGCTTGAAAAATCAAAAACCCTTGGCTATGGAGGTAGGAAAATTCGGCAGCACATATGAAGAAGAATGGAGAAGATGATGATGTATTTTAATGAATTTTGTCTTTTTGCACTAATGACCATTTTACCACTCAAGCCATTACTTAGATATTTTTCCATGTAAGGCTATTTTGGTCCAAATCACCATTTAATAGACTAATTGCAACATAAACACTTCCAATACATATTATTTCAATCAAGTCACTTAATCACACACAATACACATTTTTCACTTATTATAGTTTAGTCCTTTTCAAACAATTAAGCATCAATACAGTAAAATTTTCAAACAATATTTTCGCATAATTATTCAATCAAATAGATATCAGAATTAAATTTCATTTAATTCATTATTTTCACTCTGGATTGGTGGTTATGAAACCACCTTTCCATTTAGCCCCTAATTTGGGCCGTCAGATATCGTACCAACAGGGACTGTAAAAGAATTATTTATGAATGCAATTTAAAACACTTTGGTGGGGTAAAAATAATTTTTTGAAAAGGGTGATTAAAACTATGACTTAAACTACATAAAATAAATAAATAGAAAATAAAAGTTCTAATGCATGATTTCAAAATACGGCTTTAATCAAGATAAGATGATTATGTTAGATTAATTACAATTCTCTAACTTAGAATTGTTAAACTCATGTTTATGTTGCTATGAATAAATTTGCGACAACTTGGTAATTTGCTAACTTTTGAACATATTTGCTTACCGAAACCCGTTTGTCTCTGTAACATATCCCTATGTCAAGACAATTAAACAAATCTTAATAGACAAATAAAGACTATGTGAGGTAACAAAGTATCCCCACCTTGAAATTGTTTAATCACAATAATCTTTGCAAGTTATGCAAGGCATATGCATGGCCAAATACAATGCTAATTTAACCTTTAGCTACCATAGAAGAATAAACATGCACTGATTAAGTACTGTATCCATCAATTACAATTTCAATCCTTTTAAATAATTAATTCATTAGTTATCTAAAAATTGTAATGCAAGAATAACTTAGTCATGTTTTTACTTAGTCATGTTTTTACTTAATCAAGCAACTTACCGAGGCCTATAACAACATAAACAAAAATTTAACAATTTAAGAAGATGAAATGCAATCAACCTAACATGAATTAAATTTAAGCTAAATTGATTAAATTAACCAATCCAACAATATGAATATTCATAAACATGTTCATCATAACAACAACAAAAATTAAAAAGATAGGGAACAAGAAACAAATCTGGCATTTCTCCGCTGCTTGAATGGTTGTCCAGTTCTTCGTTCTTTATTGTCCTCGTCGACCAAGGCTATTATGAACTCTCAATCACTGCTCTAGAATGGCTTAAGAAAACCACTTTCCTAAGAGGAGAAATCGGGACAAAAGCAAGGGATTTTGGAATGGAAAGAAGAGGGTAAATGGATAGAAGAGAGGAAGATGTGAATAAATGAGGGATGTGTTGAATGATCAGCCAAGGGGGTTTTTGCAGCTGAATGTGGTAGTTAAAATTTGCTAAAAATAGCAGCCAAAGAGCCACTCGTTGGCCGGCCACCCATGTGGCAAAGTTGATGGTTTCAACTTTGCTAAATATGGCATGGGGCAAATCCATAAAGCCACATATTGTGGAGGGGGTTGAATGCAACTTTGAAAGTTCTTTAAGGGCCTCTTTACAAGCTTATTTAATCAGCTAAAAAACTGACTTGGATCAACATATGGATGGTTCTGGATAGCCCAATTCGTGGCTAGTTCGGTTGAACCGGTTCGTTTCAGCTGGACCACTTTTTCTATAATTAATAAATAATAATTTATTTATCCCAAATTAAATTGGGTATAAATTAAAATTAATTATATTATGAATTAATACACATAATTGGACCGTTTTAGACTGGAAATTAATTTACCTTGATACTTCAAATTGCTTCTCGGTTTTGTGCTTCTAGTAGTGCATGCCGGGCCATTTTTCGCTTTTTGTGCAATTTTATCAAAAATAACCAAAATTAATTAAAATTACTTAATAAAATTATTTAAAATTCATCATGTTAATATTTTAAGTGTAACGCCCTAAAATTGGGCCTAGAAGAATGGGCCATGTGGGCCCAATAGGCTTGTGAGCCCACACGGGTCGTTGTTTTGGACTTACAAGAATTAGTGGTTCGGCTGTGTCGTACATGTGGTGTAGGCAAATCTGGCTTGGCGGGCCATGCGAGCACGTGGGCCCCACTCGGGTTGCGTAATGGGCCCCGGGCCCATTTTCACTGAATGACGTGTTGGTGTGATGGCTAAGAGGTTTGGAAGTGTTGGAGAAGTCCTGGGTTCAAACCTGGGCCTTAGCAAAAATTTATGTTTGTCTCTTATGGGAGCCTTGACGTTAGTGGGTAGGCTTTAAGAATATTTTTGGTGAAAGCATGACACAAAAAAGAGTGTGGTGTAGTGGCAAAGTGGTGCCACTTAGGGGACAAGGAAGTGACACCATAAAGGAAGCAAGGGGTCCAAGGTTGAAGTCTTGGCTCTTGCACTTTATTTTGGTTTTTCTTTTAAATAAATCTGGAAGCAAGTAGGCGGGCTTTAAAGATAAATGCATTGAACTTATGGCACAAAAGGACTTGTGTCCGAGTGGTGGTGCCTTGACATGACTAATCGAGAGGTCTATGGTTCGAATCCCTTTGCACGCAAAGGTTGATTATTTTGCTAATACTTTAGTTTTTGGAGATTGATGGAGGATCCCACATCGGGAAGCTAGCATGGGAGTAGGCCAGAAGCTGGCTTTAAATAGAGCGATCCATGAGGAGAGTAGGATGCCTTTCTTGGCTTACCCCTTTCACGTTGAAGCGTGTTCATTTGGGTTAGGCGTTGGATCATTCGTTGATCTGTATGCCGTTGGGTCATAATGATGGTGACCGTAGTTGATCGACACCCCAGGGAGTCAAGGGTGCGATTATTGTTGGCTTCTAGGCATAGCAGCGTTCAGAGGGTGGATTAGCTTCAGATGCCTATCAAGTGTGTATTTCTCAGTACTCTAGTGGTAGGACGGCTACTCCGGGTCGCGATGGGCCAAAAAGGGACATGTGGGCCCAATGGGCCTACAGGCCCAATTGGATAAGTTGTTTGATTGTGTAGTAAATATTGGACTAGACTAGGTGAATCTCATATCTGTGGCTAGATTTGGGCTAAAAGGGTCACACGAGCGTGTGGGCCTATTTGGGCCGAGAATGGGCCCTAGGCCCATTCGTATTGTTATCTCTGTTTAGAATGCTTTAGTTTACCAAATTACTAAAATACCCTCGACTTTTAAAATTACCAAAGTACCCCCAATTTATAGAATTATCGTTTTACCCCTAATTTACAGAATTATCGTTTTACCCTGATTTGTAAAATTACCATTTTACCCCTGATTTACAAAATTACCATTTTACCCCTGATTTGCAAAATTACCATTTTACCCTTAATTTGCAAAATTACCATTTTACCCTTAATTTTCAAAATTACCATTTTACCCCTAATTTGCAAAATTACCATTTTACCCCTGATTTGTAAAATTATCGTTTTGCCCTTGATTTGTGAAATTACTGAAATACCCCTGTAGGGTAGAATTACCGAAACACCCCTTTAGGGTAGAATTATCGAAATACCCCTTTAGGGTAGAATTATCGAAATACCCCTTTAGGGTAGGATTACTGAAATACCCCTGTAGGGTAGAATTACCATTTTGCCCCTAGGGCGTTAAATGACTGTTTTGCCCTTGTGGGCAAGTGACTGACTTGGACTGTGTGTTTGACGGATTTGATTGTGAATATATGTTGGTGATATGAATGACTTGACTGTGATTATTTGATGCAAATATGGGCATGACATTCTGCATACATGGCATGTTGCATGGGTTGGGATTCTGTATGGAGGAAGATCTGATCTGTTAGGATCGCATGGTTGCTTGACAACTGTGGACCGATTGATGGCTGAGTGCCGATCATGTTACCGAAGGCTGTGTGCCATTATTGTGGGCTTCGTGTTGTTGTTATGGGCTTTGTGCCATTACCGAAGGCTGTGTGCTGTTATTATGGGCTTTGTGCCATTATCGAAGGCTTTGTGCCAATATCACAGGCTTTGTGCCAATTATAGACACATTATCGATGGCTTTGTGCCACGTATTCTGTTAAGTGGCTTTGCCACGTTATCTATTTCTGGTGGCCTCGCCATATATATATATGTTCTGGTGGCCTCGCCACATATATATCTATTCTGGTGGCCTCGCCACAATATCTGTATCTGGTGACTTCGTCACAATATCTGTTCTGGTAGCCTCGCTACAAATTCTGTGGTATGTAGCGGATGGGTGGGTTGAGTAGTCTCCCCACATGGTGTAAGGCTGGTACGAGGGTGTATACGGATGGACTGGGTTGGGATAGCATTCACATTCTGATTCTAATTCTGAATCTGTTAATTGATTCTGATTCTGATTCTGTTAATTGATCTGGTTCTAATTCTGATTCTGATTCTGGTACTGATACTGACTCTGATTCTGATTCTGATATTGATTTTGGTTCAGATAATGTCTCTGATTTTGTAATAGGCTAAGGCCCATCTGGTACTGCCTTTTATAATAGGCTAAGGCCCAATTGATACTGGAACTGTGGTAGGGCAAACTTTTAAATTCTTTTACATGACTGACTGTTGGTATTTGTAGTAGGGGATTATACATTGAGCTTTCGTAAACTCACCCCGTTTATTAACCTTTCAGGTAATCCCCAGCCTTAGACGGATCGGAGCTGCGAGGGACTCGGAGAAGGCCATACACTCTTATGCTTTCTATTATGATTATTTACTCTCAAGTACTTTATTTTGGGTTTGGTTTGTAATAAGGGCTTTTATAATTTCTGGATTTTTATTTTAAGGTTTTTATTTACTTTAAATTATATCTGCTAGAGGTGAATCGCGGTTTTTCCAAAATGTTAACTGTTTTCGAACACTACGTCTTCTGTAACTAATTAAATTAAGCTTCCGCAACAAAGAAGGTTTTAAAGGTAATAATGTTTTTAAAAAGGGATTAATTTTTAGTTGACCACGTTTTGAAAATAAACAAACACAAGTTTTAGTTGGCAACAAGTTTTAAACAAAAAAGGGTTTCATTGAAAACATGGTTTTTGAAAAACACTTCAATGTGACACGCTGGACTCGGGCCTAACTTCTAGGCCGGGTTTGGGGTGTTACATTAAGCATAATTTAATGATTTTATAAAAATTAATTATTTTTCAACAAGAATTTAATCGAATTTGCATGAATTTAAGTTAAAAAGGGTATGAAAAAGTGTATAAATTTTTGTGTTTCCACTAACAAGAGGATATCTTCATTCAGTCCATCCTCAAATCTTTTACACGTTATGGCTTCAGTAGAGACGCATTCACGGGCATATTTACTGAGTCGTACGAACTCTCTTTCATATTCAGTTACTGTCATACGACCCTATTTTAAGTCAAGGAATTCTTTTCTTTTCTGATCAACGAATCGCTGACTGATGTATTTCTTTCAAAATTTGATCTGAAAGAAATCCCATGTAAATCTTTCTCATGGAACAATGGATATTAGGGTATTCCACTAATGATACGCCGCATCTCGTAACAATGAAATGGCACATTTAAAACATTCTTCCGGTGTGGAAGCTAATTCATCGAAAACCCTAATCGTATTTTCAAGCCAGAATTCAGCCCTCTCAGCATCGTCACTAGCTGTAGCTCTAAATTCTTCAGCCCCGTATTTATGTATCTTATCACTAGGAGGTCTATTCAATCTCCAAGGATCCATACCTCGTATATTTTCAGGGATTGGTTAGGGAACAGGAGGGGGTGGAGGTTGTTGAGTAGTACGGTTTGCTCAAACAAATTCAAAAAACCATTCAGACATCATTTGGAAGAAAGATTGTTTAGTTTCTCCCTGACTGCCTGTAGCAGGGCTTAATTCGGTAGGCACAGGCCCTTGAGCGGGAGTTGGCGCATTACTCTCTACATCGTCAGCTATTGCTCGATTTGGATCCATTTACTATATAAAACATTATTCAGAAGCTGTCAGGAGATATCATACTATCGCAATTTATATATGGCATGTATAGCTAGACTCATATATACTATGGTAGTCCTAGAATCGACTAAACCGTAGCTTTGATACCAATAATATGTAACACCCCTATCTAGTAACAGTCGCTGGAATACTTAAAAGGGCATTATCGGACCTTTAACTCAGTTTAGAACAGTATTCATTAGACATTTAACAAATATTATCTCAATTCAGTAAATATCAGTCATTAATACTCATAACATACTTAAATCAAGCATATGAAACTTAAAACATATGTTCGGGATTGAATCAATAACATTTGAAAGTTTAAAGAAAACTTAGAAAACTTTTCATATAAGGGTCACACGGCCATGTGCCTAGACAGTGTGCCTCATATGGTCCCCAGGCATCCCCATGTGTCCAGGTAGTGTGAAAACAAGGCATACCTACTCACTTGTACCACACGACCATGGACACGCTCGTGTGCCAGGCTGTGTGAAATTTGGAGGGGTTACTGACTTGGGTCACACGGTCGACCACACACCCATGTGCCAGCCCGTGTGCCGTACATGGCTAGTAGACACACCCGTGTGTCTAGGCCGTGCCAATCCTGTAGGGTATACTGACTTAATTAATTAAGGTGCATGGGTCACACGGTCGAGTTACACGTCCGTGTGCTCAACCGTGTGGCATGAAAATAGGCTTGGTTTAAGCCACATTTCACACCCAATTCTCTTGTACCTACAAGCATCAATTTGGCACAAAATCAAACTCATAATAGGTAGTCAATTTAGCCAAAGAATGGACATTTTAAATCATCTAAAAACCAACCATTTCAATGTCATTTTGTACCGCCAAACATATACCAAAATAAACCAATTCATACCTAAACAATACTTGGCAATTCACTTACAATAAAACATACCAATTTGTCAACATTCAAACATCATCAATGCTAAAATCCCATCCATCAAATTTACCTTATTAAAGACATATCATATAAAGCTTTCACACTAAGTTACCCATTTCCAATTCGAGCCATATCACATAGCTTGATCAAGTACCAAAATTTATACCACATTTATTAGCATAAGTGACTTTATGATTCAACCTACAAACTAGCCTATACATGCCATATTTACATAATTTACAATAGTTCCAAAAGTACCAAAAGATTGTCTGGATAGTGTGATAGCAATCTCTGACCTCGTCCCAATCGAGCTAGCTTTCGAAATCTATAAAACACGGGAAAAATAAACGGAGTAAGCTTAAAAGCTTAGTAAGCCCTTATAATATAGAATTAAGCTTACCAATAAGATATTTAGAATTAACAATTTAAAAATCCAACTCATTTGCTCATGAAGCCTAATCACAATACCATTCACATGTTAGTCATTTATCAACCATATATTCATCCATTCAAAAGGATGAAACCAAGCATATAACATTCATGTAATATTCCAATACATGTATCATATCACATATCATATTTCATTTATATAATTCATATTAACCATGTAACATTTCATCTATACATATCATATATCCCATGTAACAATTCATCTTATATCACATATACACTTGTACAATTTAATCTCATATCACATTTACTTATGTAACATATAAATCATGTAAACCATGTAATCATGAAACATATATCACGTAAATCATATAATTCTTATAGCATATATTCACGTGAATCATCTAACTCTTGTAACATATAACCTTTACAATTCATGTCAGTATATTGCTCGTTGAACCTTCTGAAACATCGAGGGATACTCGGGTGATACACACTAAGTGTATGAATCAATAATCCGTCAATTCATCATCATATATGCTCTTTCGAGCCATAATCAGTATGCTCCTCTTGAGCTAATAAACTGTAAGGTCAAACGAGTTGAACGGTAAGCTCTATAGAGCTGAAACGGTAAGCCCCGAAGGACTGAAATGGTAAGGTCCGAAGAGCTAAACGGTAAGCTCATAAGAGCTAAAACGGTAAGCTCATACGAGCTGTGGTGAGTCCAGAAAAAATGCCGAAGCTCGACCAAATGGTAACCCTAGTGACATGTCACTTGTATCCTACGGCTTTCTATGGTTCTAACGGGACTTGGTAATCAATTTGAGCATGTAACCAATAGGCATTTAAATTCAATAATTCATTTATACAGTTATACGATATTCAAGATAAAACAGGCCCGATCATTCAATCTACAATCACCAGGATGTTGTTTTCCACATTTTCTACACTCAGGTCGCTTAGGTTTTGCACTGCCAACACTAGCTATCGATGTAGCTTGAGCTTTAAAGCTCGAATGCTGCCTTTCACGATCTCTGTTTGAATACCCCATTGATGCATTTGAACGACCATAATTGTCTTGTAGTATCTTTGATGTAGAGTGAAAAGATTTACCCATTGATCTCTTTCTTGAATATCTGGCTTCAGAATTAGCTTTTCTTTTTTTCTTTGCTCAATTTTTCGGCTTTGCAGGCACAATGAACAAGTACAACAAACTCTTTTAGCTCCAGAATCTCAACTAGCAATAAGATATCTTCATTCAATCAATCCTCGAATCTTTTACACATAATAGCCTCTGTTGACACACACACACCTGGGCATACTTACTAAGCCTCACGAATTCAAGCTCGTATTTTGTCACCGTCATACAACCTTATTTCAATTCAAGAAACTCTTTACATTTTTTATCAATGAATCTTTGATTAATATATTTCTTTTAAAATTTGGATTGAAAGAACTCCCAGGTAACTCGTTGTTTAGGTACAACAGATATTAGCGTGTTCCACCATTGATACGCGGTATCTCTCAGCAAAGATACAACATATTTAGTGCATTCTTTAGGTGTACATGATAACTCATCGAATACTCAGATTGTATTTTTGAGCCAGAAATCAACTCTCTCAGCATCATCATCTACAGTAGCCCTAAACTCTTCAGCCCCATACTTTCAAATCTTATCAACTGGAGCCTTGTTCAATCGTATCAGATCTATAACTTGAGGAACAACGAGGATTTGTTGAGGAATTTGTGGGGGTGGAGGTTGTTGAGCAGCCAGATTCATGCGAACGGACTCCATGAACCACACACTCATTTAGAAGAAGGCTTGCTTAGCTTCTCCTCCCTAACTATTCAAAACGAGCCTCAATTCAGATTGTGCGGCTCCATGTACGAGGGCTGGTGCATTACTCTCAACATCATCAGTTATAGCTCGATCGAGATCTATTTACTATACAAAAACACATTTTAAATTGTCAGGAGACATCGCACTATCACAATTTATATATAGCATGTATAGCTAGACTCTCACACATGCTACATTAGTCCAAGATAACTAAATCGTAGCTCTGATACTAATAAAATGTAACACCCCTAACCTGTATCCATCGTTGGAATAGGGTTACGAGGTATTACCGATCAAATCACATCATTTAACATATACATCTCATACATTAAGCATTTATTATCATATTGCAATCACACACAATCACATTGTCCCT
Organism: Gossypium stocksii; assembly: GCA_020496765.1. Taxonomy (NCBI): domain Eukaryota; kingdom Viridiplantae; phylum Streptophyta; class Magnoliopsida; order Malvales; family Malvaceae; genus Gossypium; species Gossypium stocksii. The sequence continues at coordinate 16,514,654 of CM035631.1, read as the reverse complement.
TGTAATGGTCTACAAGACCTTAACCATGCTTTAGAAGAGGCTCAGGACTAAAACGATATCTTAGAGCAATTTCAAAAACTTAGAAAATTTTTCATTTAAATAAGGGTCACACGCTCGTGTGAATAGGCCGTGTGCCTCACACGGCCATAGACATGCTCGTGTCATAGGCCGTGTGGAAACAGGGCATACATACTGACTTGTGTCACACGGCTGACCACACGCCTGTGTGTCTAGGCCATGTAACTCACTGACTTGAATTTTAATTAAGCTTCAGGGGACACACGGCGGTGTACCATGACCGTGCGTCGCACACGGCTGAGACACACACCCGTGTCTCTGCCTATGTGGACAAAAATAGGCCATTTACAAGGCCATTTCGCCACCCCAACTTTGCATACCCTACACAAGCAATAATGATGCCAATTCATTCATAATAAGCAGCTATAATTAACCTCAATTCACAACATTTTAAACCATTTCAATTCTACCCATATCCATACTCTAATCAAAACCATTTCTTATCCAAAACATATACCGAACAAGCATAATTCATTAGCTATGATTCACACATATTAGTTAACTTATATTCAATCAATTCACCACCTCAATTCCATACTATATAGCAACCAATTTGACATATAAAATTATGCCACAATAAGACCTTTCTCAAGCATTCATACACCATCCTTCAGCTATCCATTTAAACATCCATAATGTCATAACCACAATCATACCAAAACGTGCCATTTCACCACATTATAAACATCAGACCATAATCATTATCAAGCCATTTCTAATAACCAAATACACACAATATTTACATCATTTCTAAGCCAAATCTCATGGCTCATTTTCATTACTCAAACATGTATACATGCCATATACCATATGTACATAAGCTCAAAAGTACCGCAGTAGATGTCTAGTAGTGTGATGATGTTCCCCATGATCCCCGAATCCGAGATAGCTTTGATTCACTATAAAATATAGAAAAATAACACGAAGTAAGCTTCAAAGCTTAGTAAGCTCGTATGTAATAAACTTAGAATAACATATAAATACCATTCAATAAACTAAGCATAATAAGACATAATATGCTATGCCACAAATCAAAACACAAACCTTTCATATGCTTACCACATAATTATAAATGAATTACTTATTTGTACTTCTTTTCGTATCTCATATATGCATTCATATGTACCTATGACACTTAGATCGTTCATACTTTAATTCTTGTCTCGACTATACTCGTTGAACCATTCAGAATACATCTGGATACTTCAGGAGTCTCGTATACACAGTAATAATGCCATATCCCAGATATGATCTTACATGTAATCTCATATCGATGCCAATAACCCAGTTATGGTCTTACCCAAAATCTCATACCAATTCCATGTCCCAGATATGGTCTTACACGTATTCTCATCTTGGTAACCCTAATGTCATGACATTTGTATCCTAACTATTCCTAAGGTTCAACTGGGATTTCTCAACTGTCATATCTCTGTCAATTGTTGCTCGTACACATATCCAATGAACATCATATTTCAATTCAATAATAGCAATGCATTAAAAACATAATTTAAAAAACATTTATTAACATACGAACTTACGTCGAGTACAGGATTGACAAATCGGATCGACTATTCGACAACTCTACTTTTCCACTGCTCTAATTCTGAATTCTTCCTTTCTTGATCTATATGTAATCAAATTTAACTTGTATATTCATCTATTCATTCAATTTAATCCAAAATTCATTTTAAAGCACCTTTACACATTTACCCCTAATATTTTACATTTTTGCAATTTAGTCCTTATTTCCTGAAACTACAAATTACAACAAATTTCAATATATCCATGCTTAGCCGAATTCTCCATAGGTCTCTAGCAACCCATAACTTTCATTTATTTCACATTTCAACCACAATTTGCAAATTTCACAATTTAATCCCTATTATGCATTTTCATAAAAAATTACTTTATAAAACATAAAAATCTAACATCACAATTTCATTTTTCATCATCAAACACTAAAAACCATCAATATTCATCAATGACATCTTTCAAAATCTTTAACAATTTTGCAAAATAGTCTATGGGCTAGCTATAACTAGTTACAACGATCATAAAAACATAAAAATCATCAAAAATCAAGCAAAATTACTTACCTAATCAAGCTATCAAGTTGCCAAAATGTTGAAGCTCATAAACCATAACTTTCTCTTCTAATTTTGGCTAATGAAGAAGAGGATGGACAAAATGTGATGTTTATTTTATTTAATTAACGTTATTTGAAAATTTAGCAAATTAACCTTAATGAAATAACATTAAATCCATCCATTTATTGTCCATTATTGCCCATTAACACTAAAAATGGTCTAATAACATCTTAGACATTTAATTTAATAACTCATAGTAATTAAGCACTTTAATCAATGAGAAAATAATTTTTTCATCTTATACGATTTAGTCCTTTTATCAAATTAAACACTCAATCGGTTAAAGTAAATCATGAAAATTCCACACATTCATGCTTTCATGCTGTAAACACATAAAAGAATATTAAAATAATTTTCCAACCTCAGATTTGTGGTTCCAAAACTACTGTTCCGATTTATGGAAAAATGAGTTGTTACATTGCTAATGATAATACGTTAATCGATTAGGGATTAAAATAGTAATTAAGCCATATTTATAGATAGTGGCCGAATAAGTCTTAGCATTATCCATAATCATGTTAATTGCAATTGATAAGCTATAAAAGTAACTTATTTTAATCCCATTCTTAATGCGTATTTGTATGATTAAATATGCAAATTAGTGAATTTGATGCTCCTAATCCTTTAAATTCATGTTTTTATACTTAAGAGAGCATTTGGGAGTGAAATGAGCAAAAAAGAGAAAAAAAGAACAAATAGAGTTGTTTTCAGGTTCCACACGGCCTGCGTATTTCCACACGAGCTGGATACATGCCCATGTGCTAGCCCATGTCAATTTCGCACCCTACTTCCCAAATATGCTGAAAACCCCAATATTTAGGGTTTTTGAGCATTCTAAAGTCTATAAATACCTATTAGAAGAAGACATAAGGTGGCCATCAGAGAAGATAAAAAAAAACTCGAAAAACACCATCGGGTTCAACTCGGAAGCGGATCTTCATCAAGATTGAAGATCTTCTTTTAATTTCATTCGAAGTTTTATTGAGTTTCTTTATGTCTTGTGGTTTTTTTGCCTTTGAGATATTTTCATTCAGGATTATGAACTAATCCCATAGATACGTAGGGGAGATGAAACCTATTATAAATCCTATTATTTAATTTCTATTTTACGTGATAAATACTTGATTCTTTCTCTTAAGTATGTATGCTTATTTCTTTTTTTAATACTTCTAGGATATTAATTCATGTTTAATGTGCTTATTTCATGGAGCAAAAGTCCCTGTTTAAGAGTAGATCTAGCATAATTGAATGGAGTTGCCTGTAATCCTAGAAATAAGAGGACATAAATCTACTTGATTACAGTCAAATATAATAAGGGAATCCATAGATCTAGTTAATGCGATGGTAGGGGTTTTAATTAGAAAGATATTTCAATTAATCAACTTAAAGTCGATTGTTTTTACTGTCAAAAGAGATATTAACTTAATTTAGGGATTTCTACAGATCAAGCCAAAGTGAATAAATTGTTTAATTTGAATTCTTAAGAATAGGTGAAGTCTAGGTGGATTCTTTCCCAGGTATTGTTTCTCTCATTGGTTATCTTCGATTATTTTCCTATTTCATTCTCTATTGCATTCTTAGTAAATTAGTTTAGTAAATTTAGATTAAAAGCAATCACTCTAATTTTTTGGCTAAATAATAAGAAGACGGTACTTACTAGTACTTTTAGTCCTCGTGGATACAATATTCTCTACTCACTTTAGCTGTATTATTATTTGATAGGTGCGTTTGCCTTTATTGTATTTATAGTTTGTTTAGTGACCATCAAGTTTTTGGCCCTGTTGTTGGAGACTAAAATATTAGGAACACTGTATTTTTATTAATTTAGCCATTTTTATTTTTATTTTGTTTTTAGTTTAATTTTTACATTCTAATTTTTCATTTATTTGCTTCTGGCAAGTTCCTTTAGTTTATGACTAGAATAAACCTATTGTGGCCATTGCTATTTGATAGTAAAATTGGAAGTACTTCTCACAGGAAACGTACAGAAGTAAGGCAGAGTCGAGAAAATATAGTAGACGGACAAGAGGACGTTATTATTACTGAGGAGATGGGTGATAATCAGAATAATCAGCTACCTCCCATAGCTGCTGCAGCTCCTGCTTTCGTTCCTCATACTATGTACGATTATGCCAAGCCCACTTTAATTGGGGATGAATCGAGTATTGTGAGACCCACCATTGCTGCAAATAATTTCAAACTGAAGCCGAACACTATTCAGATGATACAACAATTTGTTCAGTTTGATGGTTTGCAAGATGAAAATCCAAATACTTATTTGGCCAATTTGTTGGAAATCTATGACACTTTTAAAATTAATGGTGTCACTGACGACGCTATTCACTTACAGTTATTCCTTTTCTTATTGAGGAACAAGGCTAAACAGTAGTTGAACTCTTTACCACGAGGTTTCATCACTTCACAGGCTCAGATGACCAAAAATTTTCTGCTAAAGTATTTCCCACCGGCTAAGATAACCAAGTTTAGGAATGATATCTCTTCCTTTGTGCAGATTGATTTAGAAATGTTATATTATGCATGAGAGAGGTATAAGAATTTATTGAGAAGGTGCCCTCACCATGGGTTACCTTTATGGTTACAGGTTCAAACCTTCTACAACGGCTTGAATCCCTTAACTAGGTAACTCATTGATGCAGCAGTTGGTGGAACTTTGAATAATAAAACACCCGGAGTGGCTTATGAGTTTATAGAAGAGATGATAATGAATAATTATGAATGGCAAGTTATGAGGATGAAGCCGATGAAAGCAGCTAGTGTTTTCAGCTTAGATGTAGTCACCATGTTATCAAATCAAGTGGAACAATAAAATAGGAAATTAATGGTTTACATGTTTTTATGCAGGTACATCCGGTGATGCAATGTGATATAAATAGAGGTGGAATGAACAATCCAAAATGCTTACCCTTCACTCATACATAGAGAACAAGCAAGTTAATTATATGGGTAACAATTCTAAGCCTCAAAATTCCCCGTGTACTAATAACTATAATGTAGGTTGGATGAACCATCCCAATTTCTCTTAGGGTGGTCAAGGCAATCAGAGAGCACAAGGCCCTCCAGGCTTCCAACAACAACCTTACCAGCAAGAAAAAAAGCTGAACCTTGAAGAGATGTTGATAAAGGTTATCTGGGTGTCAGAAACTAATTTTTAAAACACTGAAGCGGCACTAAAAAATCAACAAGCATCAATTAAAGGGCTCAAGAACCAAATAGGTCAGCTTGCTTGGTTAATTTTTGAACGACCCGAAGGTGGTTTTCCTTACCATACTAAAACTAACCTAAAGGAGCAACTTCATGCAATTATCATTTGGGATGAAGAAGGGTTTGCTGAATTTAAAATTATGGTGAATAACGATAAGGTAAATGTAAGCCAGAATGAGTAACAACTAGTTTCCAAAGAGTATAAACCTTAAGTTCCATATCCTAACACGACGAAAAGAGACCACACGAATGAATAATTTGGTAAATTTCTCAAACTCCTAAAAAATTACATATTGACTTACCATGTGTTGAAGCTCTTTCGCTGATGCCCAATTACGTAGAATTCCTAAAGGAGCTTTTGGAAAACAAGAGGAAGTTAGATGATTCATCGATTGTGGAGCTAAATGCAGTTTGCTTGGCCATATTGCAAAATAAACTACCCAGCAAATTGACAGATCTAGGGAGTTTTACTATTTCTTGTTTAATTGGTAATTTAAATATCGATAATGCTTTAGCTGATTTAGGTGCTAGTATTAATGTCAAGCCCTATAAAATGTTTAAGCAATTAGGTCTTGGGAAACCCAATCAAACTAGGATGAGTATTCAATTAACGGATAGAACCATTAGATATCTTAGGGGTGCTATTGAGGATGTGCTTGTAAAAGTTGATAAATTTATATTTCCTGTTGACTTTTTTTGTATTAGACATGGATGAGGGTAGAGAGGTACCTTTAATTTTAGGATGACCTTTTTTAGCAACTACTAGGACTATTATTGATGTTGGTATGGGTGAACTTGTACTTCTTGTAAGTGACAAAGGATTACTCTACAAGCTCATGATTCTTTGCGAGTCTCTAGTAATCGAGATAATTTGAAATGTTGTGTTAATGTGAGTAACCATGTGGCTTAACCTTCTTTGCAGGAAAGCCCTCGAAAAAACATGATGGAGCCATGTTTCTGTCAAGAGGACAAAAATAAAACAACCTACGAAGAATGAATGGTACAAATCAATAAACTAGATGAATGGCGGACACATGTCAAGGAGAAACCAAGAAAACACGATGAAAAGCCAAAGCGACACCATGATGAGTATGTAAACGGAATGAACCAATTTAAGGTTGGTGACAAGATACTGCTAGGTGTGTCCCAGGCTGTATGCATAAAGGAGCAATTGATAGTGAGCTACATGGCCTGGTGACATGGCCAAGTGACCCACACGACCTGGACACACGGGCGTGTCCTTAGTTGTGTGAGTCCTGAGACTTAATTTTTCAAAAATTTGAAGGTTACACAGCCTAAAATGGTCTATATGACCTAGAGACACGGTCGTTTAGAAAACATGGCCTGGCCACACGGGCGTGTCTTAGGCCGCGTGAATACTAAAGCTAATTTCTTTCAATTTTAAATCAAGTCAGAGAGTTACACGGCCAGGAGACACGGCTAAGCCATACAGGCATATGGGATCTCACATTTGCGTGGGAGAAGTGAAGGAGATCACACTCGACCAAGCCACACGAGTGTGTGGAATCTCACATGGGTGTAAGAGAAGCGAAGGAAAACACATACGAGCTGGACACACGGGCGTGTTCGAGGTCATGTGAAGACTAGCCTTTTTTTTAATTGCACACGGGCCATGTGGTCCAAACCCTAAAATTTCCTTATCAGTTTGTCTTTTTCTTCTTCCCCAAACAAGCCACCCCCTTTTCCCCCCATCACCCACCTTTTCTCCCTTCTTCCCATAATTGACCAACCCTGCCCCACCCACGCACAACATCGCCTCTCAAGTGCGACCCTCTATCAGAACTCCAGTCACCGTCTTCCGTCGGTCTTCCCTTTTTACAATTTCTTTATTTTATTTATTTATTTATTTTTTATTATTTATATTATTTATTTTTATTTTACTGATCTATTTTCTTTTTTTCCTTTTTATTAATTTTCTATTATTCTTATACTTAGATTTTAAATTTATTTTAGTATTTTTACTATTTCTATTTTTTTAGTTTTTTTTTACTATTATTCTTACAATTACCTTTAATTTTATTGGTATCATTGAGTTTATTTCTTTTCTTTTCTTTTTTGTTTTATTTTTATTTTTATCTTTATTATTTTAGTTGCTTTATTTTTATTTTGTTAGACTTATTTCATTTATTATCTTTTGAACTATGTTTTTATTGTTATTTTTATGGTTGTTTCTAATTAAGTTGTAACCTCTTAACCTTGTTCATTATTTGTGTTTATTTTCTTCTTAGTTTGAACAGAATCATGCACTTTACCTTCAATTGCCTACAATTTCGATTTTCACCATTCTGGCGATTTCATCCAATATTAGTTTCAGTTTTCTCCCTCTCTTATGATATTCTACATGTATTGTGATTATATCTGTTTGTACATTGAGGAAAGTGTACATCTTAAGTGTGGGGAGGTTATTTATATGACTATTAGAAAATCCTTGAATTATTCTTGTGCTTAAGTAATTTTCTCATACTTCCATTAGAATGAATTTTTTTCAATTTGTAATTTTTTATTGATGTGTTTTGGATTAATTTGTAGATATTTGTGTATTGGTTGATTTAAATTTTAAGACTTGAGAGAATCAAGCATGATAAGTTTGTTTTAAGAATTAAAAATTTAAGCTTATTTCCCTGGATTGAGGTATTATTTTGAAGTTTTAAATTTGCAAGTTTGACATCAAAAGCCATGATTTTTTTTTTTGAGATTTTGAGCGTTTAGAGCATACATTTTTCTTATTTTTATTATTGGTTATGAATGTGTCAATTTGATTTGTTATTCTAGAACTTGCTTCTATTATACATGTCAAGACCAAACCTTTGATTTGATATACTGAGATGATAAAGGCACTTAGGTTTTAACCCACTTATCCCATAAAAAGCCTACTTAGTGAAACCTGTTGAGCCTAACACACCGTTTCTTGATTTACCCATTAATGTTAACCCATAACTCATTTTTTATTTGTTAAGACTTTTTCCTGATTTATTGACTCTCTTTTTGTCGATATTTGATTTGGTTAGTTATTTAATAATGCTCTTCTATTTGATTTGCTGATGTAACAACCCAATTTCAGTGAGATTGGAATAGTGGTTTCGAGACCACAAATCCAATCTAAAAATAAAACTTATTTTTACTTTATTACATGGTCCGTAATATGATAGAAATGTTATGTGAAAGTCTTGACAAGAAAATTTTACCAATTTCGTGTTAATTATGAGAAAGACCAAATCGCATAAAATGCGAAAGTAGAATTCAAAACTAGAGGTCCTTATAAGGTAATTAGACTATTTAAGAAAGTATGTAGATATTTTAAGGTGACTCACCCATGGAAATTTAGAAAAAGGGCAAGGACTAAATTAGAAATAGGAAAATTTATTTAATTAAAAAGATGATAAAAGAAATATCATCTTATTTTGTGTCATCTTCATCCTAAAAATACATGGAAACCTAGAAGAGAGAAAACAAACTTTCAAGGCTTGATTGGGTAAGTTTCCTTGTCTCGTTTTTAGTAATTTTGATATTTTGAAATCGGGATAGCTTAATCTACCTATTTAAGGGACAAATTTGAAAAGTTCTCAAAGTATGGAAAATGGATTATGGATGTATATGCAGAAAATTAGAAATTTATGGTAGAAAATGAAAGGTTGTTGATGGATAAACAACTTTTACAAAGTGATTTTTATGGAAACATGATTTAGGGACTAAAATGCAAAGTTATGAAATTGAAGGAAAAATGCTAAAACTTTATGAATGTTTGTGCTGTAAATTTTGTAATGGGATTTTTGTTAGGCTTGGAATAGGGAGTAAATTGCATAATTTTCATTTTCTAGGCCTAGGGACAAAATTGAAACTTATGGAAAATTTAGGGGTAAAATGGTAATTTTTCCTAGGACATAGATTGAGTCCTAATAAGTATAAAATGTATGAAATTGACGATTAAAGTTATTTATATATATCTGGACAACTCGAATTTGAGGTTAGGTCAAGGAAAAAAGAATGTTTTGGATTAGTAGATTTTATACACAAACAAGTGTCGAGGTAAGATCGTGTAACTTAATTGAGCATGTAAATATGTTTAATTGAATGTTAAGTTTGAAATGTGAATTATATTGATGTACATTATCTTGAATACTAAATTGAAAAATTAAATATATGCTTGAAATAGTGAAAAAGGGTTAAGTCCCAATTAAATATTGAGTTCTGATGAATATATGTGCTTTTCTGAAATGTATGAGGTTCTCCATTTGATGCAGACGGGATTTAGCTCGGACGAGTAATTCTATTAACCTCATTATAGAAAGGATTTAGCCCGGACTGGTAATCCTAATATAACATCTCTTGAGTATACGTAACGATTAGGGTTTAGTTTGGACTGGTAACCCTAGTTGAGCTTTTCTAAGCATATGATATATAAAGGATTTAACCTGGATTGGTAATCCTATTATACGATATGTGGCTCAAGAGTGTTTCCTTGATTTAGTGCCCTAATGGGTACCCTTGAAAATGAATTGACGGGTTATTAAATCATACACCTTAAGTGTACCAATTGAGAATTCATTGTAATTTCAATGATTCAATGGATAAAAGTCTTGATATGTCATGAGAAAATGAGATGAAATGATAATGAATTGAAAGAGTATTGCATGATGAGCTCATCTAGGTTTACTTGATTGATATAGAGAATCTTGATGACTAACATGTTTGATTGAATGCATGTGTTTAGAAAGTTTTGCTAATGGATGGAAAACATGATATTGTATGCTTAGATTTAATAAACGGGATCAGTAAGTTTAGGTTTTCATTTTACGAAATTACTAAGCATTTAATGCTTACTTCGTTTTATTTCCCTTGTTTTATAGTGCTGGGAAGCTCGCCAAGGTTGGAAAATCGTTGGAGCATCGCCACACTATCAACTAGCTTATTTTGGGTATATATAGTTGAATACTTTTGGTATAATGAAATCAAGATTAACCTTTCCAGTAACCTCCCACTACACCTCAAATACTCGGCATTTAAAACCAACTAAAATTCCTCCTCATAACCACTCACAAAAAATAAAACCAAAGTAGGCAATCGAACTCAGGACCTCACGCAATCTAACACTCCTCCTAACCACCAGACCAACAGGCCCATTCTGTCATATTCCTCCCAACATTTACTTAAAAACCTAATTACCAAGGATTGGGCTTAAATCAAATAAAAACCAAAATTTTACCCAAGCCGAAGCTTGAACTTGGGACCTCCCCAACATGCCTCAGCACACATAACCCCTTAAACAATCAACTACTTGTGTCAAATTCATGCCAAAAACATTCTCAAATATTTTTATCACCACAATTTCCCAAAAAGCTGAAAGTACAGAAATTTGGGGCATTACAACCACACTCGTGCTCTATCTCTTAAGGAGTATGGAAATAATCTCAATCGCAAGACATCCTTGGTCACCTCGACTAGTTTAAAAGAGTCACTCACTTCTATGAATAGCCAAAGATGAAGATGTGGATCTTCAGTAGGAACCCCACTAAATTGACCCATATTTTGCAGCATTCGGAAGATGATCGGCTTCAGCTCAAAATGTTGTGCCTCAATTCCGGGTCTTCTAATACTTGGATTGAGCTCGTTGAATAGAGGAATGGCTTACTGTTAAATGGCATAGTTTCTGTCATCGGTAAGAATGATTGGATTGTGAGTATTATAAGCAAATGTTACTCTTGGATTTTGGTTTGGATTTTTGAAATTCATATATTTGGTCCTTCTCTAACTTGCTTGTATTCTTCGGTGTCGAAAAGTTCTTTCAATCTCAGGGTCTACAGGGAGTAAATCGATAATTTAGTCAATGCTTATAAACACCTGAGATAAACACAGAAAGATTAATTAAGTTAAAATTGAATAAGAAAATAAACCAAAATACAAAATTATCAAATTCAAAAATAATGACTTTTTAAAATAGTCCTCGACAATGACACCAAAAACTTGGAACGACGAAAATGTGCAAGTGTACACAATCGCAACAAGTAATAAAGTGACAAGTAAATGTTGAGTTATCGTACCCACAGGGACTGTGAAAAGAATTATTTATGAATGCAATTTTAAAAATACGTTGGTGAAGAAGAATACTTTGATTTGAAGAAGTGATTAAAAACTAAGATTTAACAAAGTAAAATAAATAAAAATGAAATAAAAGTTCCAATGCATGATTTCAAATGATGATTTTAATCAAGATGACATAATTGTGTTAGATTAATTGCATTTCTTAACTTAGAATTATTAAACTCATGTTTATGTTGTTGCGAATAAATTCACGGCAACTCAGTAATTTGCTAACTTATGAACATACTCAACTACAAAAATCCATTTATCTCTTGACTATATCTCTACGTCAATTCAATCGATTAAACAAATTTTAATAAGAAAATGTGTTAACACACATACATACTTATGAAATTAAAATAATCTCTTGAACATATCTTTATGCCAATTCAAACAATTAATTCAATCTAATAAGCACATAAAAGATTACGCGAGGTAACAATACATTTCTACCTTGAAACAGTTTAATCACAATAATCTTGTAAGTTATGTAAGGCCAATGTATCATTAGATACCATTTCTAATTTAACCCTTAGCTACCTTATATGATTAAACATGCACTGATTAAGTATCGTGTCAATTAATTACAATTTCAATCTGTTCAAATAATTAATTCATTAGTTACCTTACAATTGTATGCAAGAATAACTTAGTCATGGTTTTATTTAATCAAACATCTTACTGAGGCCTATAAAAACACAAACACAATTTTAATAGCTCAAGTAAATGAAATGCAACAAACCTAACACGAATTAAATTTAAGCCATATTAATTAAATTAAACATATCAACATCGCAAATATTCATAGACATGTTCATAACAACAACAATAAAATTAAAAGGATAAGGAACAGGAATCAAATCTAGTGTTTCTCCGAGGCTTGAATAGTTTGCTCCGCTCCTCTTTCTCCTCTTGTTCTTGTTGAATCGAGGCTTTCACGAAAACTTGAATGCTGCTCCAAATGGTGGTTGAATGAATCTTTTTCAAGAGGTGAAATCGGCAAAGGAATAGGGGAAGCAAATGAATAACAATGGAAGGGAATGAAGAGAGAAAAGTGAGAGAGAAGTGAAGAAATGAATGGGTTTGAGATGTGTTTGAAGTGAGCAGAAAAATGGGGTATTTATAGGTTGGGATGGCTACAAAAATTAGAAAAAAATGAGCAGCCGTAGAGTGCCCCTATAACGGCCCAAATTTTAGTGAAACCAGAACAGTGGTTTCGTAACCACAAATCTGAGTCAGAGAGAAAATTTATTTTAATATTATTGCATGATTTATGATATGATATAAAAGTCGTATGAAAATTTCGATAGGAAAATTTTACCGATTTAGTGATTAATTAGAGAAAGGACTTAATTGCATAAAATGTGAAAGTTGAGTGCTAGAAGTTAGAAGGGTTAAATAGCTATAAATTTTAAAAGTTAAGGTCCTTATAAGGTAATTAGACCATCAATCAAAAGATGGAAAATATCTTTGTTGAATCATCCATGGAATTTGAGAAAAAGAAAAGGACTAAATTGGAATTGGGAAAAATAAAAGGATGATAATGAATTAAATTAAAAATCTCATCATTTTTGTATCATCTTCTTCCCTAAATACATGGAAACCCTAGGAGAGAGAAAAGAAACTTTCTTGGCATAAATTAGTAAGTTTTCATGTCTTGTTTTTAGTAATTTTTATATTTTTGAGATCGGGATACTAATTCTCTCTATTCTGGGGATTTATTTGAAAAGTTGTTAAAGTATGGAAATTGTGCCATGGATAAATATGCTGGAAATTAAAAATTTATGGAAGAAAATGAAAGGTTGTTAGTAAATAAAGAACTTTTACACAGTGATTTTTGACAAAATTGTGAAATAAGGACTCAATTGTAAATTTGTGAAATTTAAAGAAAAATTCTGATTTTTGTGAAATTTATGGATTGTTATTGATATATATAGAATTCAGCTAGGCTTGGAAAGAGGATTGAATTGCATGAATTTCATTTTTCGAGCCTAGGGATGAAATTGGAATTTATGAAAGGTTTAGGGGTAAAATGGTAATTTTACCTAGAGCATAAATTGAATGCAATGGAATATGAATTGTAACACCCCTTACCCATATTCAATGCTAGAACAGGGTACAAGGCATTACTGGACTTACCACATGAGCAAACATACAATTACGAGACATGAATTTGCGTCCAAATTAAAACCATACATATGCAATTATAAATCCCTAAAACAAGCCTACGAGGCCCAAAACATACATTGGAAGCAGTTCGGGGCTAAACCGAGGACGTTAGAAAATTTTCCAAAAACTTAGAGAATTTCCACTACACATGGGTCACACACCCGTGTGGTTATGGGACACACTCGTGTCCCTAACCCGTGTAACTCTCTGTTATGACATCATCATCATTTGAAGGCCACACGGCCAAGTCACACACCCATGTGCTTAGGCCATGTGGTCAATTTAATTCTCATAATTTTTCATAAAATAGGTGCAGACTTTACACGCCCTGGACAAATTCCTTTGTTGAAGGCCGTGCCATCCACACGGATGAGACACACGCCCGTGTCTCTGCCCATGTGCTCAATTTTGAGCATTTTGGTTCTCAAAATTAAGGTGTAGGGCACACACGGACTGAACATATGCTCCTGGGGTAGACCGTGTGTCACACACGGCCTAGACACACGCCCGTGTGTCTACCCATATGGACAAAGTAAAGGCTATTTACCAAGCCATTTGCCGCCCTATTACACATATACACAAACACCAAATCATAGGTACAAAACATAGCATAATCAAGTAATTAAATGTCCAGAACCAAGACATTAACACATCATTCTCATGCTATATCTATCATACTCACACATCACACACTTATCAACCTAAATCATGCAAGTTACCACATCTATGAAATGCATCATCATATGATTAAACTTATAATCAACATTAGCCAATTTCTAATGGCCTTATATAAAATAATCACTTAACCAATATAAGCCAACACCATTGGCCCAATCAACTATGACACATATACAAAATAACCAAGTCCCTATACATGCCATACTTTTAAAATGCTAAGATGATCAATACCCAAAATGAAAGAGTTGATAGTATGATCCAAAACTCCGACGATCCCCGATCCTCGAGCTAGCTTGGCAACACTATAAAACAAGGAAAGAAAAAGGGAGTAAGCTACATAGCTTAGTAAGTTTATATGCAAATAATAAGCACCTAATATTCATAATTATCATACAAACCATATAATAAGCAACAACATGAATATCAATAAAATGTCTTAGCTATAACTCATTCCATCCCAACCTTGCCAAAAATTCATCACTTATCATTATTTCTTAACTCATCATTATTCTTCCCTTCGATATTCGTCTGGACTTCGTACGTACATATAATACTTACCTTGAATATACTTTTGGTCCCATCTAAATTAGGCTCGTTGGACCCTTCGAAACCATTAAGGATACTCGAAATTATACATAGGTCGTATAATGCCATATCCCAGATATGGTCTTACATGTAATCCAATATTGATGCCAATAGCCCAGCTATGGTCTTACAGGAAAACTCATATCGATGCCATGTCCCAGACATGGTCTTACACGAAATCTTGTACCGACGCCATGTCCCAGACATGGTCTTACATGTAATCACATCTCGATAAACTCAATGTTATGACCCTTGTATCCTGCAATGTTTCTAGGGTTCGTATCGGACTTCCACAATTAACGAATTATCATCGAACTTGTTTATACAATTAAACTCAACCACATGGTCAATTATACAATTCAAGTAATAATTCAAACTGTTAGACGTAATATAACGATGCATTATTTACACATAAGCTTACCTCGGTGCAAAAATAGCTAATAGTGCGATTTAGTCTACAATCTTGCCCTTTCCTCGATCTAGGTCAGAACCTTATTTTTCTTAATCTATAATAAAAAATTTAAATCATTTAATTATTCCATTATCCAATTCAATCCAAAAATCATATTATGGCAAAATTACATTTTTGCCTCTAACTTTTCACTTATTTACGCTTTTGTCCCTAGGCTCGTAAAATGAAATGTATTCATTTTTCTCAAAACCCAAGCCTAGCTGAACCATCTTCCTACTCATACCAGCACATGTTTTCCATTTATTCACATATTTCTACACACATTTTACAACTTTTGTAATTAGGTCATTTTTGACATTTTTACCAAAAATCACCTAGCAAAAGTCGTTTATCACACAACTAGCATTCATATTCTACCATTAGACATCAAAATACATGCATGTCTAACATGGGTAAAATTTTAAAATTTAGTCCTTGAAAAGGATAGATTAGTTTACGAGGATTTAAAAAACGTAAAAATCATTAAAAATGGGGCTAGAATGACTTACAATCAAGCTTGAAAGTTGGCAAAACCCTAGCTATGTCTTCCTTGAGAATTTCAGCCATGGGGGATTAATTTAGGAAGATCAAGACTTTCTATTTAGTTAATTTTGTCTTTATTTGCCAAATGACTAAAATGCCCTTAATGCCTAACTTTGAAATTTTACGCTTCCATGTCCATTTTTGTCCATCATGAGATATATGGTCTAATAACTAAATAAGGACCTCTAATTTACAAATTCATTTCAATTAAGCATCTAAAGCTTCTAGAACACATATTTTGCACTTTTTGTAATTTAGTCTTACTAGTCAAATTGGACCCTTTATCGATAAAATTTCTTAACGAAACTTTCGCACATGCATTCAATCATACTATAAACCTTAAAATATCATCACAATAAAATTTTCTACTTTGAATTCGTGGTCCTGAAACCACTGTTCCGCCTCGGGACTAAAAAGGTTGTTACATGAATTGAATGAAATTGATAATTAAATTCATTTATATAGATCCAGACGACTCAAATACGTGGTTAGATCAAGGTAAGGAAAAAGTCTCGAATTAGTAGACTTTACTAACGAACAAGCATCGAGGTAAGTTCATATAACTTACTACTTAATTTTAAAATGCTTGGAATGCATGTTATATGATATGAATGTCAATTAAATGTTTAATGTATGAATATTATGAAATATTTGGTATTACTTAAGAAAAAGGGAAAAATATTGATTGAATAAAGGAAATTCGATGAATCAAAGTAAAAAGATATTACATATGTTGTAAACAGGATTTAGCCCTGACGGGTAATCCTAATATAAGTTGTATATGTTGTAGAATGGATTTAGCTCAGATGGGTAATCCATATTAAGCACTATAAAGTATTTGTCATAGAAAGGATTTAGCCGAGACTGGTAATCCTGACAAAACTCTTTGAGCATATGTTACAGGGGATTTAGCCTGGACTGGTAATCCTGCTATAAGAAAAGGGACTCGAGAGTGTGCTCTCCGATAAGGATGAATACGAATTGACAGATTATGGATTCTTACACTATAATTATACTACCGAGTATCCCTCGAAATTTTGATAAATTCAATAGGATAAACTCATGAAAGGTATAAGCAACGTGGAAGTAATAACTATATGGAAATCATGGAAAGATGAGCTCATCATTCTTCTATGAATTGGTATCGCATGAAATTATTTGACTAACTCAAATGTTGAGGTTGTGTGTGATAGAGTAATATTATAATGCTTGGATGATATTGTGACAGCCGTAATTTGACCCTAGTCGGGAAGTGGTTGTGGGACCACTAAACCAAGTCGCAAAAATAATTAAATGTTAAATTTCAGGTTTATTATATGTGAAAATGCATGTGTGAAAATTTCATGTGTTGATTTTTGTCATTTGAATGTTAAATTAAATAGAGGGACTTATATGAGAAATTTTGAAAATGTGTGAGGCCAATTGAAGTGGCCAAATAATTCATGGATTAAAACATGGGGATTTGTATGTCAAATTCCTTATTTTTAATCATAGTGCTGGCCATGAGAGTATTAGGTGAGTAAAATATACATTTTATACTTAAAATCATGACATAAAGTTTTATTTTAAGAAATAAAGATTAATAAAATGAATGGATGGTGAAAAGAACAAGGATGGTTCATCTTTTGTTCTTCCTTAGCCGAAACTTAGTAAAAGAAGAGGGAAAATAACCTTAAAGCATTCGGCACCTTCTCATGCTAAATTAAGGTATAATTTGAATGTTGTTTCTAGTAATTTTGTGATATTTGGTTGATCTTTAAGTTCTTAACATTGCCCATGTGTGAATTTTTAAGTTGGTGATGATTCATGCTCTCGACCATGAATTAGAATTATGAAATGGTGCTTGTTTTCATGCTTTAATTTGTAATGGAGGACAGTTGAGGTCTAAGTTAGTTAATTGTGCATATAGAAGGATTAAATGATAATTGGGGAATCGGTTATGTGGTAGGGAATGTCCATATTGCCGAATAAGAACTTAGATTTGATATGTGTTGTAATTGAGTTCTAAGTGATTAGAAGAGGCTTGAAATAAAGCATTAGTGATGTTCGGTCCTTATGGACAAATTTATGAGAGTGAGTAATCATCGATCATGTTGAAGAATTTTTTTATGTTCAATTGTATGATATTCGGTCTTGGGAGATTTTATTATAAGTTGGAATGTTAAATTTTTTTTAGTATATGTGTGAGAAATTACCGTATGAGTATTAGAGAAACATCTTGATATTAAACTCATATGATTATAAGTTCATAAGCTTGAATTATGTAAATGGTGATTTGTATGGCTCAATTTAGTTAAGAGGAGCATTCGGCTATGGTCCCATTTGTACAAAGAACTATAGTTGGATGCTAAAAATGATATAAATATATATGTATATTTTGCCGAATGTGAGGTTGAGAAAGAATAGGTATTTCTTACTTTTTATGCTTTAACCGAATATAGTACATGAATGATGGTTTAATGATATATTAAATTTACTTTGAATTAAGCTCACGAGCCTAAAAGAACGGGATCGAGTAAAGGAAAAACCAAGGTTGACGAGTAGCCGGTTGGAGCTGTACATCCGTTGTAAGGTAAGTCCTTAAGCAATTAGACTATGGCTATTTATATATATAAATATATATGCAAATGTCGCGTATGAATTTGAAATGACATCTTTGTATATATATATAATTGATGATTGAATGTGTGGTAATTTGAGGACTTATTTAAGTCATTTTGGTGCATAAATAATGAAAGAATATAGCACTATGTGTGCGGAAGATCATGGCATTATGTGTACAAATGAGTGTATGCACTATGTGTGCGAATTTGTTAGCCGAGCACTATGTGTGCGAGATCGGTTGTGTGGCACTATGTGTGCAAATTTGTTAACTGAGCACTATGTGTGCGAGATCAGTTGTGTGGCACTATGTGTGCAAATTTGTTAACCGAGCACTATGTGTACGAGATCGGTTTGTTGCACTATGTTTACAAATTTGGTTAAAGAATATAAATCTAAAAAGGGCACAAAGGATATGTGAGTGGAATGTATATGTGTGTCTTTGCTTATTAAAGTTAGTTCATAGAAATTTGAGAAGTGGTTTAAAAGGATACAGTTATATAAGATGAAGAGTAAATGAGGTATACAAGGTAGTTAACTATGGAGTTCTTGATTCGATTTGGTTGTGGAATAGCAATATAGCTTGTGTTTGAGCTGAATAATTCTTATGATGTGTGACCTAATGTGCATTTAGTTTTCGAAATGAAATGCTAGATACAAACGTTAACCATTATCATCTTTTGTGCTCATTAGTTTGGATTACTCTTTCAATTGCTTATGACTTACTGAATATTATCTCATTTAAGTTGATTGTTTATCTCTACTTAGATTATCGATCCGTTGTGAGCTCGGGACCTCTGCTGAAGTCATCACACTCACCGATATCATTTTGGTATCTTTAAAGATGTTTTAAGTTGAAACTATGGCATGTATAGGATAGGCAAAGTTGTAATGTTATATTTTGAATGATGTAATTATGCTTATGGTGAGCCATGCGAAAATGGCACATTACCAAGTTTTGTGAACTTAAAAAAAAATGCTAAAGTCATATTAGCTAGCGTATATGGTAATGATATGGATAATATGTTCATACTGTTATAAGTAAAGTATCTTTGTGTGATTCATAAATCATATTAGAGTTTAAGGTGCTTTCTTAATGTTCGTATAATGGTTTGAAAGAATGAAAGTTTCCTTTTGCTAAATTGAATTCGGCTAGAGAGAGGTTTATACCAAATGAATAGTAAAAATTTTGTTTAGTTTGCAAGATACCACTCTATGAGATAATATATATATATATGCACACGCACTTGTATGTAATTCATTAGATTCTGGGTAATCGTTTTGAATATTAAATGTTGTTAAGATCGTATTAATTATAATTATAATTTAAATTCCTAATTGATAAGTATATGAGATGTTCTAAAGTCAAGTTTTATTTTATAATGCCTTATGACCTTATTCTGGCGACGATTTTGGGCATAGGGTGTTACATTTAATTGGTATCAGAGCTACAGTTTAGTCGATTCTAGGACTAACGTAGCGCGTGTGTGTCTAGCTATACATGCCATAAGGTGATAATGTGATAGTGTGATGACTTCTGACGGCTAAAATTTTGTTTTGTATAGTAAATGAAACCAGACCCCAAACGAGCTTTAGCGGACGATGTTGAGAGTATAGCACTTGCTCCTGCGCAAGGGACATCGCCGGTTGATACTCGACCATTTGCGAGTAATCAAGAAGATGGGGTTAGGCAAGCTTTCTTTTCCATAATGAATGAGTGGTTTGCGCAGTATACTCGTACAAATTCGGCTGGTCAACAACCCCGAACTCAAATAATCCTCCCCCGGTATCTGTAATGCCTATGACTACTGATCCGTTGAGTTCGAGTAAACCCCTTGTTGATAAGATCAGGAAGAGTGGGGCCGAGGAATTTAGAGCCACAACTACCGATGATGCGGAGAGAGCCAAATTCTGGCTTGATAATACTATCTGTGTTTTTGATGAGCTATCCTGCACACCCGATGAGTGTTTGAAATGTGCTATATCCTTATTATGAGATTCGGCCTATTATTGGTGGAGAACTCTGAGTTCCATTGTCCTAAAAGAATGGGTTACGTGGGATTTCTTTCAGACGGAGTTTCATAAGAAATATATTAGCCAGAGATTCATTGATCGAAAGCGTAAAGAATTTCTTTAACTTAAACAAGGTCGTATGACTGTATCTGAATATGAACGTGAATTTGTGAGGCTCAGTCGTTATGCACGGGAATGTGTTGTTGATGAAGTTGCCATGTGTAAAAGGTTTGAAGAAGGATTGAATAAAGACTTAAAGCTATTTGTAGGTATTCTTGAAATAAAAGAGTTCATAATACTTGTTGAACGAGCTTGCAATGCTGAAGAGCTCGAAAAAGAGAAAAGAAAAGCTGAATTTGAAGCTAGAGATTTTCGTAAGAGGACTGCGAGTAAAACTTCTTTCTCGGCTGCGAAGAAGTTCAGAGAGGATAGTAACAGATCAAAGACAACTGCGGGGATTTCTATTCGAGAGCGACCTTTAGTGGATTCCCGAGCTACCTCGGTGGCTAGTGTTGACAGCAATCGACAAGATAAACCTAAGTGTCTATAGTGTGGTAGACGACATGTGGGCGAATGCTGGGGCAAATCTATCAACAGAACTTGTTATAGATGTGGTTCGCAAGACCATTTCGTTCGAGATTGCATGGAACCTGATGAGAAAAATAAGTTGCAGAGTGCGAGATTGAGTGGTGCAACAATTAGGCATAGGCCACCGAGAAACTTAGGAGGCATGAGTGGTAATCAGAGAGGAGATTCTGATGCACCCACCAGAGCCTATGCCATCCGCGCACGAGAGGAGGCATCCTCCCCTGATGTAATCACGGGTACATTCACTCTCTATGATACTAGTGTACTTGCTTTGATTGATCCTGGTTCGACTCATTCTTATGTGTGTGAAACTTTATATCCAGTAAGACTCTACCTGTTGAGTCTACTGAGTTTGTGATACGAGTGTTGAACCCATTGGGTCGATGTGTGCTAGTTGATAAGGTGTGCAAGAAATGTCCTTTGATAATTCAAAATTCCTGTTTTCCAGCGGATTTGATGCTATTACCCTTTGTGAATTTGATATTATACTCGGAATGGACTAGTTAACCGTACACGACGCTGTAGTGAGTTGCAAGCAAAAGATAATAGATTTGCGATGCACGAGTGGTGAAATAATCTGAATTGAATCTACTGATCTAAACGGATTATCGGAAGTGATATCTTTGATGTTGGCTCAGAAGTATGTGAAAAAGGGTTGTGAAGTGTATCTTGCGTACGTACTGGATAGAAAAGTATCTGAACGAAAGCTCGAGACTGTGCCAGTGGTTTGTGAGTATGCAGATATGTTTCCTGAGGAATTACCGGGATTACCACCTATTAGAGAGGTTGAGTTCGGCATAGAGTTAGTACTGGGTACGGCTCCGATTTCGATAGCTCCGTATCGTATGGCACCGACCGAGTTGAAAGAGTTGAAATCTCAGTTGCAGGAGTTGACGAATAGAGGATTTGCTCGACCGAGTTTCTCACCCTGGGATGCACCAGTCCTGTTTGTGAAAAAGAAGGACGGAACTATGAGAATGTGTATCGACTATCGACAATTGAACAAGGTGACTATAAAGAATAAATATCCGTTATCGCGAATCGATGATTTATTTGATCAGTTAAAGGGAGCTTCAGTGTTTTCAAAGATTGATCTGCGATCTGGCTATTATCAGTTGCGAGTCAGAGACTCAGATGTGCCTAAGACTGCTTTCGAAACGAGGTACAGACATTACGAGTTTTTAGTGATGCCGTTTGGGCTCACTAATGCCCCTGCAGTTTTTATGGATCTGATGAATCGAATGTTTAAACAATATTTAGATCGATTTGTGGTTGTGTTTATAGACGATATTTTGATTTATTCTCGCGACAAGATCGAGCATGCTGAACACCTGAGGCTTGAACTTCAGATTTTGCGACATAAACAATTGTACGCAAAATTCAGTAAATGTGAGTTCTGGTTATGTGAGGTCAGCTTTCTGGGACATGTTGTGTCTGCATCGGGTATAGGAGTCGATCCAAACAAAATTTCAGTTATTCTCGATTGGAAACCTCCAAGGAACGTTTCGGAAGTTTAGAGCTTTTTGGGACTCGCCGGATACTATCGACGATTTGTGAAAGGTTTTTCGATGATAGCAACCCTGTTAACAAAGCTGCTTCAGAAAGATGTCAAATTTGAATGGTCTGAAAAGTGTCAGAAAAGTTTCGATCAGCTGAAAACTCTTTTGACGGAAGCTCTACTGCTAGTTCAACCAGAGTCCGGTAAAGAATTCGTGGTTTATAGTGATGCTTCTTTGAGCGGTTTAGGCTGTGTTTTAATGCAAGAGGGAAGAGTTGTTGCTTATGCTTCGAGACAGTTAAAGCCTCACAAGAGAAACTATCCGACGCATGATCTCGAGTTAGCGGCCATTGTGTTTGCCCTAAAAATTTGCCGTCACTACTTATTTGGAGAGAAATGTCATGTTTATTCAGATCATAAAAGCCTCAAGTATTTAATGACTCAGAGAGGCTTGAATTTGAGACAACGACGGTGGCTAGAATTGCTGAAAGATTACGAGCTTGTTATTGATTATCATCCGGGAAAGGCTAACGTAGTTATTGATGCTCTTAGCCGAAAATCACTATTTGCATTGCGAACGATGAATGTGCACTTGTCTGTATCTGCTGATGAAGTGTTGATAGCAGAATTAAAAGCGAAACCGACATTGATACGACAAATCCAGGAAGCTTAGAAAGTTGATAATGATATGATAGCAAGATGAGCACAGTGTAATTCGAATGAAAATTCAGAGTTTTTGATTGATGATGATGATTGCTTGAGATTTCGAAATAGATTGTGTATTCTGAGAAATTTCAAACTTATTTCGATGATTTTGAATGAGGCTCATAATAGCCGAATGTCAGTCCACCCAGGTAGCACGAAAATGTACAATGATTTGAAACGTCAGTACTGGTGGCACGGTACAAAACGAGACATCTCTGACTTTGTTTCTAAATGCCTGATATGTCAACAAGTGAAAGCGGAACATCAGGTGCCTTTGGGATTGTTACAGCTGATTATGATGCCTGAGTGGAAATGGGATCGCGTCACGATGGATTTTGTATTTGGTCTGCCTTTGACTTCAAGCAAGAAAGATTCAATCTGGGTTATTGTTGATAGATTGACTAAGTCAGCTCATTTTATTCCCGTTTGTACCGATTATTCACTCGATAAGCTTGCTGAACTGTATATCTCTCAGATTGTGAGATTGCACGAGGTGCCAACTTCTATTGTGTCAGATAGAGATCCTAGATTTACATCACGGTTTTGGAGCAAATTACAAGATGCGTTGGGTACCAAGCTGCATTTTAGCACTGCTTTTCATCCCCAGACCAATGGTCAATCTGAGCAAATTATTCAGATACTCGAGGATATGTTGAGATGTTGCGTCCTTGAGTTTAATGGTTCGTGGGAATGATACTTACCTTCGATTGAATTTGTTTACAATAACAGTTTTCAATCGAGTATCCAGATGGCACCTTACGAGGCTTTGTACAGTCGTAAATGCCGTACACCATTGTTTTGGACCGAACCCAGTGAGAATAAGATTTATGGGGTTGATTTGATCAAAGAGGTTGAACAGAAAGTGAAAATGATTCGAGATAGTTTGAAAGCAGCATCAGATCGTCAGAAATCATATGCAGACTTGAAGCGTAAGGATATAGAGTATCAGATTGGGGATAAAGTGTTTCTAAAGGTCTCACCGTGGAAAAAGGTACTCCGATTTGGCCGTAAGGGAAAATTAAGCCCTAGATTTATCGGACCATATGAGATTTTAGAACGGATTGGGCCAGTTACTTACAGATTAATTCTGCCACCTGAACTCGAAAAGATTCATAATGTGTTTCATGTTTTGATGCTTAGATGGTATAGATTCGATCCTTCACATGTGGTTTGCCTGTCAGAGATTAAAATTCAGTCTGATTTGAGTTATGAAGAGAAACCCGTCTGTATTTTGACAGATGAGGTGAAAGAATTGCGGAATAAGAAAATTTCGTTAGTGAAAGTGTTGTGGGTCAAGCACGGGGTGGAAGAAGCTACTTGGGAGCTTGAGGACTCAATGAAAGAACAATACCCTAATTTATTCGCTGGTAAGATTTTCAGGGACGAAAATTTCTAAGTAGGGGAGAGTTGTGACAGCCGTAATTTGACCCTAGTCGGGAAGTGGTTGCGGGACCACTAAACCGAGTCGTAAAAATAATTAAATGTTAAATTTTAGGTTTATTAAATGTGAAAATGCATGTGTGAAAATTTCATGTGTTGATTTTTGTCATTTGAATGTTAAATTAATTAGAGGGACTTATATGAGAAATTTTGAAAATGTGTGAGGCCAATTGAAGTGGCCAAATAATTCATGGATTAAAACATGGGGATTTGCATGTCAAATTCCCCATTTTTAATCATAGTGCCGGCCATGAGAGTATTAGGTGAGTAAAATATACATTTTATACTTAAAATCATGACATAAAGTTTTATTTTAAGAAATAAAGATTAATAAAATGAATGGATGGTGAAAAGAACAAGGATGGTTCATCTTTTGTTCATCCTTAGCCGAAACTTAGTAAAAGAAGAGGGAAAATAAACTTAAAGCATTCGGCACCTTCTCATGCTAAATTAAGGTATGATTTGAATGTTGTTTCTAGTAATTTTGTGATATTTGGTTGATCTTTAAGTTCTTAACATTTCCCATGTGTGAATTTTTAAGTTGGTGATGATTCATGCTTTCGGCCATGAATGAGAATTATGAAATGGTGGTTGTTTTCATGCTTTAATTTGTAATGGAGGACAGTTGAGGTCTAAGTTAGTTAATTGTGCATATAGGAGGATTAAGTGATAATTGGAGAATCGGTTATGTGGTAGGGAATGTCCATATTGCCGAATAAGAACTTAGATTTGATATGTGTTGTAATTGAGTTCTAATTGATAAGAAGAGGCTTGAAATAAAGCATTAGTGATGTTCGTGTTGGATCGCCCGGTGCCTCCAAGGCGCAGCGGAAAATTAGAATAATAAATTTTACCGGCGATCCATACCATGGATCCATGTGTAAGGAACGAATCGGGGTGATAAAGGTTTCGAAATTACCGAAACTTCAATCTGAGTAGACAGCGACGCCAAGGCAACGGGAATCCTGAAGCACTATCGAACCAAGCCGCAACCTTTAACGATGTCGGCCTCTACGTAGTCCACCCAATTGACAATGAACGGAAATCTCTCAGAAACTATTTTCAGAGAGTATCACTTTTGACGGCTGCTAGGCCTCACTTTTATGGTTTCGGGATTGCCTATGTATATCCCCTTTAGGGTTTTTACCCTTGCCATATTTAAAACTTTGTGTTAATTGGTATATATTCATAATGAATATTTATTACCATAAATAATCCGAATCATAATAATCGTTATTAAATAAATATAATAACGTTTAACCGAAAATTATAATTACGTTAATTATAATAAAGATTTCGGTAAACTATATTTATTTAAATTTATATATATATGAACCAAAATCATATATTAGAAAATTATGTTCTTGATTATGTGTACAACATCCTTGTACATATAGTATGTTCAATAATTTGATTGCCGAATTTAATTAATTCTATAATTAATTTAATTCATGCGACAACCAGACACAATACCAACTATGTTTTACTCCGTTCATTTCAATTAAAAGGTGTGACCCTATAGGTTCTTGTAACATTAGCAGTAATATTAGAACTATTCTAATATTACAAACAATGAGTGGCATCTAGCAATGCATCATTGCTACCTAAGTTACAAGAAGTCATGATTCGACATAACCTTTTGTGATTAACTTTTCATGCATTAATCCTTAAGTCCAATATCTTTAGAATAGACACAAGTCATGGAATAGTCACACTTGCATAGTCCATCCTATGTTTCTTGATACCTTGAGTAGACTATGATATACAAATAAGTATGACATCTCATATCAACTTATTTGAGCATGGCCATGCATTTCTAGTCTCACTCAATCAAGTGGCCTGAGATATTACTCCTATTATGTAGGAGGGACTTATCCTATATTGATCAACCATATCCCTCTACATAGATTGTGGTATATCCAACATTAATCTTAATAGAACAACCAATTACAGTGTTCGTTTGACTATATCAAAATATACAACTCACGATGTTGGAATGATGATGATCTCAAGTATGAGGATCATATACATATTAATCACTATGAGTAATATTGTGACAATTACATAATAATCCAAGAAACATACTCATAGCGGATCGGTCCAATATGTTGTTCTCTAACACACACATTCATGCATTGATTCTGATACTCGATATCAATGACAACTCTTTATCATCAATCAACTACATGTTAGTCTCAATGCATTATTATTGTCCTAGCCAACAATAATACTTGACTAAGGATCTTTTAAGAATAATCATATTATTCTTAGGACATTATTATAAAACAGTTTATTTATGCACACAGAAATGAAACTGAAATAATAATGGCAAAGCCTTATATTAATAAACATGATAAATCAAGTATGTTGTTACAACCATCTCGTGATTGATCTTTGGGCATACTCTTACAGTTCGGTCCTTATGGACAAATTTGTGAGAGTGAGTAATCACCGATCATGTTGAAGAATTTTTTTATGTTCAATTGTATGATATTCGGTCTTGGGAGATTTTATTGTAAGTTGGAATGTTAAATTTTTTTTTTAGTATATGTGTGAGAAATTACCGTATGAGTATTAGAAAAACATCTTGATATTAAACTCATATGATTATAAGTTCATAAGCTTGAATTATGCAAATGGTGATTTGTATGGCTCAATTTAGTTAAGATGAGCATTCGGCTATGGTCCTATTTGTACAAAGAACTAAAGTTGGATGCTAAAAATGATATAAATATATATGTATATTTTGCCGAATGTGAGGTTGAGAAAGAATAGGTATTTCTTGCTTTTTATGCTTTAACCGAATATAGTACATGAATGATGGTTTAATGATATATTAAATTTACTTTGAATTAAGCTCACGAGCCTAAAGGAACGGGATCGAGTAAAGGAAAACCAAGGTTGATGAGTAGCCGGTTGGAGTTGTACTTCCGACGTAAGGTAACTCCTTAAGCAATTGGACTATGGCTATTTATATATATAAATATATATGCAAATGTCGCGTATGAATTTGAAATGACATCTTTGTATATATATATAATTGATGATTGAATGTGTGGTAATTTGAGGACTTATTTAAGTCATTGTGGTGCATAAATAATGAAAGAATATAGCACTATATGTGCGGAAGATCATGGCACTATGTGTACAAATGAGTGTATGCACTATGTGTGCGAGATCGGTTGTGTGGCACTATGTGTGCAAATTTGTTAACCGAGCACTATATGTGAGAGATCGGTTGTGTGGCACTATGTGTGCGAATTTGTTAACTGAGCACTATGTGTACGAGATCGGTTTGTTACACTATGTGTGCAAATTTGGTTAAAGAATATAAATCTAAAAAAGGCACAAAGGATATGTGAGTGGAATGTATATGTGTGTCTTTGCTTATTAAAGTTAGTTCATAGAAATTTGAGAAGTGGTTTAAAAGGATACGGTTATATAAGATGAAGAGTAAATGAGGTATACAAGGTAGTTAAATATGGAGTTCTTTCGATTTGGTTGTGGAATAGTAATATAGCTTGTGGTTGAGCTGAATAATTCTTATGATGTGTGACCTAATGTGCATTTAGTTTTCGAAATGAAATGCTAGATACAAACGTTAACCATTATCATCTTTTGTACTCATTAGTTTGGATTACTCTTTCAATTGCTTATGACTTACTGAGTATTATCTCATTTGAGTTGTTTGTTTATCTCTGCTTAGATTATCGATCCGTTGACCTCTGCTGAAGTCATCACACTCACCGACATCATTTTGGTATCTTTAAAGATGTTTTAAGTTGAAACTATGGCATGTATAGGATAGGCAAAGTTGTAATGTTATATTTTGAATGATGTAATTATGCTTATGGTGAGCCATGCGAAAATGGCACATTACCAAGTTTTGTGAACTTAAAAAAAAAATGCTAAAGTCATATTAGCTAGCGTATATGGTAATGATATGGATAATATGTTCATACTGTTATAAGTAAAGTATCTTTGTGTGATTCGTAAATCATATTAGAGTTTAAGGTGCTTTCTAAATGTTCGTATAATGGTTTGAAAGAATGAAAGTTTCCTTTTGCTAAATTGAATTCTACTAGAGAGAGGTTTATACCAAATGAATAGTAAAAATTTTGTTTGGTTTGCATGATACCACTCTATGAGATAATATATATATGCGCATGCACTTGTATGTAGCTCATTAGATTTTGGGTAATCGTTTTGAATATTAGATGTTGTTAAGATCGTATTAATTATAATTATAATTTAAATTCCTAATTGATAAGTATATGAGATGTTCTAAAGTCGAGTTTTATTTTATAATGCCTTATGACCTTATTCCGGCGACGGTTTTGGGCATAAGGTGTTACAGATATGTTTTTGATAAAATTAAATGGAAACATGTGGTAAGTTATGCTCTTATTACATGAACTTACTAAGCACTAAGTGGTTACTCTATTTTATTTTCCTTGTTTTATAGTGCTCGGAAGCTCGTAGAGGTTGGAGATGGTCGGAGCAACATCACACAATCCACCAGCTCATTTTGGTATAAATATGGATATTATTTTGGTATAATGGCATGTATGAGCTATTAGGTTAAAATGTGTATTGAAACGGATGAATGTAAACCTAGCCATTGGTATGGCTAGTGTAAGCTTAATTTTCTTTTGGTATGTTATAAAGTAAATTATAGTCTACTTGAATGTTTCATATAGATTGAATTGTTAAGACTAAGTATGCAAGATTAAAGAGGTAAGAATTGTATTAAGTACGTATGTAAAAATATGACATTGAATGATGAAATTGGGTGAAAATTTTGTTTATTGGAAATGTTTTGTGTAGGTTTTCAATAGAATTGGGTGAAAAATAGGGCTTGAAAAATAGCCTTATTTTGTCCACACGGGTAGACACACGGACGTGTGTCTATGCCGTGTGTGACATATGGGCTGATACATGGGTGTGTGTTAAGGCTATGTGTCACTTGCATCCGGAAATTTGAGAAATAGAATGCCCTACATTGAGCACACGAGCTCAACACGGGCGTGTGCCTTAGCCGTATAAGGTACACGACTTGGAAGCATAGGCCTGTGACATAGCCGTGTGAAACCTCCACCTATTTTTTGAAAAATTGAATTAACCACACGGCCTAGCACATGGGCCTGTGACTTGGCCGTGTGACATCAATTTGCTCATGAGTTACAAGTTAGAGAGTTACACGGGTCAGGGACATGGGTATGTGAACCCATACGGTCTGACCACTTGGGCGTGTCCTATACCACACAGGTGTGTGACTCTTATATGTGAGAAAAATTTTGAAATTTTTTTGAAAAATTTCCCGACATCCTGATTTGGTCCTAAATTGATTCTAATGCAAGTTTTGGGCCTCGAGTGTCCATTTTAAGGGACAATATGATTATTCTCGGGACATGAATAGTAATTGACCTGATTTATCTAAAATGGTTTTGTAAATTCCAGTAATGCATCATGACCCTATTCCGGAAATGGATACAGGTTAAGGGTGTTACACCCCTAATGGCCGGCTACCCATGTGGTAAGTTTGAAAGTTTCAAACTTGCTATTTTAAGGTAGGGCCAACTCTAGAAAGGCATAAATAGTGGAGGGGTTTTCAAGGGTCATTTTGCAAGCCAAATAATCAGCCAAGAAAGCTGATTGGGTTAGCATGTGGGACGATTTTGGGCTGCCTCGTGTTCAGTTGGATCGATTTTCTTAGTTCAGCTCAATTGGGCCCATTTTCATAATTAATTAACAATAATTTATTTAACCCAAATTAAATTGGATTAATATTAAAATTAATTATATTATGAATTAATACACATAATTTGGACCGTCTTTGGCTGAAAAATTAATTCATCTTGATGCTTCAAATTGCTTCTCAGTTTTGCGCTTCTAGTAGTGTCTGTTGAGCCGTTTTTCGCCCTTTGTGCAAATCTGTCGAAAATGATCAAAATTAATCAAAATTTATTATAAAATTAAGTAAAATTCAACATGTTCATAATTTAAGTACAATTTAATTATTTTATAATAATTATATATTTTTCAACAAGAATTTTACTGAAACTGCATGAATTTGAGTTAAAAAAAGGGCATGAAAAAGTGTGTATATTTTCGTGTTTCTAGTTTTCGTGCTTTAGAAATTTTTGACTTGGATAGTGTGGATCTTTAGTGTCCTTTTAGTTGAATTGCCAAGTTATGGTTATTTGTAAATTATTTTGAAACATTATTGATAAGAATTATAAGGTGAGAAAGATTAATTTTAATGAGAGTTGAGGATTTTGCTTGAGGACAAGCAAATGCTTAATTGTGGGGATATTTGATAAGCTATAAAAGTAACATATTTTAATCTCATTCTTAATGTGTTTTTGGATGATTAATTATTCAAATTAGTGAATTTGATGCTCCTAATCATTTAAATTCATGTTTCCATATTCAGGAGAGCATTTGGGAGTGAAAGGAGCGAAAAATGAGAAAAAATGGATAAATAGTGTTGGTTTCAGGTTCCACACGTCTTGGGAATTTCCACACGGTTTGGACACATGCCAGTGTGCTAGTCTGTGTTGATTTCACACCCTACTTCCCAAATAAATGAAAAAACCCAATTTTTAAGTTTACTGAGCATTCTAAAGCTTGTAAATACCCATTAGAAGAAGACATAAGGGGGCCATAAGAGAAGATCGAAGAAAACACTTGAAGAACACCATCAGGATCAACTCGAAAGTGGATCTCCATCAAGATTGAAGATCTCCTTTTAATTTCTTTCAAAGTTTTATTGAATTTCTTTATGTCCTGTGGTTTTTTTTTTACTTTGAGATGTTTTCATTCAAGATTATAAACTAATCCCTTAGATACCTCGAGGAAATGAAACCTATGATAAATCCTATTATTTAATTTTTGTTTTACGCGATAAATATTTGATTCTTGTTCTTAATTATGTATGCTTATTTCTTTTTTTAATACTTCCGAGATATTAATTCATGTTTATTGTGCTTATTTCAGTGGAGAAAAAGTCCCTATTTAAGAGTAGGTGTAGCATAATTAAGTGGAGTTGCATGCAATCCTAGAAATAAGAGGACATAAATCTACTAGATTAGAGTCAAATCTAATAAGGGAATCCATAGATCGAGTTAATGCAACGATAGGGGTTTTAATTAGAAAGAGATTTCAATTAACCAACTTAGAGTTAGTTGCTCTTACTCTTGAAAGATATATTAACATAATTTAGGGATTTCTACGTATCAAGTCACAAGTGAATAAATTGTTTAATGCAGATTCTTAATAATAGGTGAAGTCTAGGTGGATTCTTTCCTAAGTATTGTCTCTCTCATTAGTTTCCTTCGATTATTTCCCTATTTCATTCTTTGTTGCGTTCTTAGTAAATTAGTTTAGTAAATTTAGATTAAGAACAATCACTCCAATTCGTCGACTAAATAATAAGAAGACGGTAATTAGTAGTACTTTTAGTCCTCGTGGATATGATATTCTCTACTCACCTTATTTATATTGTGTGCTTACCTTTGTTGTATTTATAGTTAATTTAGTGACCATTAGTATTTTCCTGATAATTTCAAGATCCAACATTTTTTGTAGACTCGAAGATACATGGGACATAAATTTAGCCTAGGCTGGTAATCTGATGTCGTTTTAAAGGTTTAGTTTGGACTGGTAACCTTAGATGTATATACAACCTTGGCTAGGCTTTCATTGTGCCGATAAAGGTTTAGCCCAGACAGGTAACCTGACACCTCTATACGTGATTAGCTCAAATGTGCCTTTGATGTGAAGCATACCCATGTTTTGATTTCTTTTATGATTTTCATCAGGTAATATAAAATATGTGAAATGTGAAATTGTCAAGTTAAAGAATGAAGGGAAATGTAACAATTGAATATTATAATTGGAGTCCACACCAGTGTAAGGTACAAGAATGAATATGATAAGATGAGTGTTATAGTATCATATTGCATACTCGATAAACTGTATGTGATAAAATATATGCACTTACCTTGTTGGCGAATTATGTTAGCTGATAAGTTAACTATCAAATTTGTATAAGCTTACTAAGTATTCTTAATACTTACGCCTAGATTTATTTTATCTTGTAAATTTCGAACGTTCAGAACATGACAATCAAGTCAATAAGAAGTTCACACTATCCGCCGAAGTTGTTGTAGGCTTCAGTTTTTAATTGAGTCAATTTAAATGACATGTATATAGTCGTTTGGTTATTTGTAAATAAAAATGTTAAATTTTGAAGGTGATTACTTTGGATTTTCATGATGTATCATATGAAAAATGAAATTTTCTTATGTTTTGTTCCATGTTTTAAGTTTTCTGAGACCTGTCGTATTGTGGGGTATCCGTAGAAAATTTTCCAAATTCGATGTTCACCAAAGTTTCAAGAATAATAGTATCTGCGGTATAATCCGTAGTTGACCTATTACACCTCATGCCTACCTTAACTATTGAATCCGGGTATGGAGCGCCATAGGTACAAACCACTGAACTGACGAAACCATTTGAAACCCAAACATCTTAGCTCAACAGGTGCACCACTTATTGGAGCGATGGCCCAATATATTGACAAACATATTATAAGTTAAACATGACTTAAAATAGTACTATGCCACTTATAATTAGGAATTGGAAAACATCATTTGGTGGAGGCCTTATAAACTTACATAGGTTCGATTGAAATTATAAAAAACCTAACACTCGATTAGAAATTAAAAAAATAATTTCTAAATGACTAATATCACTTGAAATAGTTGGGCGTGAAACCCATAAAGTTACTAACAGTAATCTAGAAATAAAAAAATTGACATTTTCAATTGCAAGTTTGTTTTAAGTTCAATCTGGCAGAATCTAATAGACATCTTATTTCTCTAACGATTCATGTTACACCCAAGACAAAAGAATGGCTCACAAATAGGCCGCAAGTTTGGCTGAATCCCTACTATGAATATGTCAAACCTAAAAGCTTAAAAATAAGAAAAAAAGAAACTAAGTATGTTTATGACAAACGATAAATTATACATGTTTTTACCTCATGCTTAGCCCAAATTTTGGATGAATTATCATTGAATTTGTGGAATTTGGTGCTCTTAAACCTTCTATTTCATGTTTTATACTCAGGTGAGCTTAAGGAAGAGAAAAGAGCAAGGAACGGGCCAAAAATGGGCAAATTAGGCCTAATTCAACAATCAAAACGGCCCGGAGATTCACAACACAGCTGTGTCACACGGCCGTGCCACCTTGAGCTCAAACACAGCCCAACCCCGACGAGCACGGCCATACCACACGGTCGTGCCAACCTTAACAGGCCCGAGCATGGCCTGGGCCTCGATCCATATGGGCGTGGCATACGAGCGTGTCCCTGTCCTGAGGAAGTTCAATTTCACTCGAAAAAGGTTACTTAGGAGCTAAGAAAGGCATTCCAAAGCTCTATATAAAGCCCTAGGGGGCAACTACTAAAGGGTACTTTTCTCCCCTCAAGAAGGTGCTTATTTTCTGCCAACACAGAGAGTAGAAGCAAGGAATTACTCCAAGGGAAGCCGATTGATTCATCTCAGAAGCTGAATTCTTCCTCAAGACTGAAGATATCCGTTCAATTTCCTTCAGGGGTTTTTGGGTTCTTTTTGTTTTGTTATTTTATTTCTTCTGATATGTTTTCTTTTATAAGTATGAACTAAATCCCCCAAATACTTGCGGGGGATGAAACCTAAGACAGATCTTGTTATTATTTTCTCTTGAATTATATGATAAAAATTTGATTTGTTCTTAATTGTGTTTTTAACTCTTAAATTGATATTTTCGGAATATTGATTTAAGTCAAATGTGCTTATGTAGAGGAGCAAAAGTCCCCGCATAGGAGTAGATCCAGAATAATTAAGCGGAGTTGATTGCAATCTTAGAGATAGGAAGACGAAAATCTGCCGAATTAGGGTCAAACCTAATAAGGGAATCCATAGATCAAGTTAATACAACACTAGGGTTTTAATTAGAAAGAGATTTCAATTAATCAACCTAGGGTTAGTTATTTTTAGTCTCGAGAGAGATATTAACATAAGCTAGGGATTTCTACAGATCAAGTCAAGTGAATAAATTGTCTTGTTCAAGAGTTGATAGCAAGTGAAGTCTAGATAGATTCTACCTTGAGTATTGTCCAAATCAATCAGTTTTCACTAAGAGTTTTTCCCTAATTCGCTTTTTGTGCATTCTTAGTTTAGTTTTATAATTGGTTTAGTTTCATAAAAATCCTCCTTTTATTTCTAGGTTAAATAATAGAAAGAAAGTTAGTACTAGTACTTTTTGTTCCCTTGGGTATGATATCTCGGTCTTGCCCTAACTATACTACTATTCGATAGGTGCGCTTGCCTTAAATCATGATAATAGTTAGTTTCTGGTGTGATCATTATTATAAATTTTATTACTTCATATCACGCAATATCAAGTTTTTGGCGCCGTTGCCAGGGAACTAAGATATTATGAACATTCAATTTCTATTACTTTAGCCATTACTAATTTATTTATTTTCAGCCTTTATTTTTATTTTTATTTATTTACTAAAATTTTCTTTGTTCTTTTTTCCCTTTCTGGGTATCTCTAGTTTATAACTAGAAGAAACCCAGTAGGACCACTGCTTTTTTACGAAGATTTAGAAGCCATAGTTCATAAAAATCGTAGAGAGATCAGACGAAGCCTATAGTATCCAGAGCAGGAACAAGAATCGAAACCTACTGAAGAGATGGAAGCAAATCAAGACAATCTACCACCTCCCGCAATAGCCGCAGAACCGGTGAACCAAAATAATACTCCTCGTACTATGTATGATTATGCTAAACCTAATTTGGCTGGTACTCAATCTAGTATTATTAGACCTGCTATTGCTGCCAACAATTTTGAATTGAAGCCTAACACTATACAGATGATTCAACAATTTGTTCAGTTTGATGGTTTACAAGATGAGGATCCCAACTCACACTTAGCAAATTTTTTGGAATTCTGTGATACTTTTAAAATCAATGGTGTTTCTGATGATGCCATTCGCCTCCGACTATTCCCTTTTTCCCTAAGGAATTAAGCTAAACAATGGTTAAATTCTCTACCACGAGGCTCAATCACTATATGGGAACAGATGACCGAAAAATTTTTACTTAATTATTGTCCTCCAGCTAAAACAGCTAAATTGCAGAATGATATCTCTTCTTTTGTGCAGATGGACTCAGAGACACTTTACAATGCTTGGGAGAGATACAAAGATCTTTTGAGAAGGTGCCCCCACCATGGGTTGCCTTTGTGGTTACAAGTTCAAACCTTTCACAATGGTTTGAATCCTTCAACAAGACAAATGATCAATGCAGCTGTCGGAGGAACAATCAACAACAAAACACCCGAAGCAGCTTACGAGTTTATAGAAGAGATGTCACTGAATAACTATCAGTGGCAAGTCATGAGGACAAAATCGACAAAAGCTGTAAGAGTTTTCAATATTGATGCCGTCACCATGCTTTCTAATCAGGTAGAACTTTTAAATAAAAAGATTGATAATTTTGTTGGTTCTATGCAGGCACACCCAGTGATGCAGTGTGATGCAATTCCGGGAAACATGCATAATCCAGATTATCCCTCCTATGGACATGGCATGGAAATCGAGCAAGCCAACTATATGGGTAACAATTCTAGATCTCAAAATAACCCTTATAGTAACACTTACAATGCAGGTTGGCAGAACCACCCCAATTTTTCATGGGGAGGACAAGGAAATCAAAGACAACCACCTCCTCCGGGATTTCAACAGTCACCATTCCAATAAGAGAAAAAGCCGAACCTTAAGGAGATGTTCACAAAATTTATGGCAGTATCAGAGACCCGTTTCCAAAACACCGAAATGGCACTGAAGAACTAGCAAGCATCCATTCAAGGGCTCGAGAATCAAATTGATCAACTTGCAAAGATGATATCTGATAGACCACAAGGTAGTTTGCCGAGTAATACTGAGCCAAATCCTAGAGAACATGTAAAAGCAGTTACTCTAAGGAATGGAAAAGTACTAGCTGAATTGGAAAAGAAGCCTGTTCAAGAATCTAAAAAGGACAAGGTAGAGGAAGAGGAACCTAAGGAAAACACTCCGCTAGTACTTAAAGAATATAAACCACTCATACCATATCTAGCAAAGTTAAAGAAAGACCGCATGGATACTCAATTTGGTAAATTTCTTGAACTTTTTAAACAGCTACATATTAACTTACCTTTTGTTGAAGCAATTTCGCAGATGCCGAAGTACGCAAAGTTTTTAAAGGAACTTCTCAAAAACAAAAGGAAATTGGAAGAATTGTCCACAGTGGAGCTTAACGAGGAATGCTCAGCTATTCTCCAAAATAAACTACCAGCCAAACTGAAAGATCCAGGGAGTTTTACTATTCCTTGCTTAATTGGTAGTTTAAACATTGAAAAAGCCTTAGCTGATTTAGGCGTTAGTATTAACCTAATTCCTTATAAAATGTTCAAGCAACTATGTCTAGGGGAACCAAAACCCACTAGGATGAGTATTCAATTAGCTGATAGATCTGTTAAATATCCTAGGGGAATAATTGAAGATGTATTAGTAAAAGTAGATAAATTTATATTCCCTGTTGATTTTGTTGTGCTTGACATGGATGAGGATATTGAGGTACCTTTAATTTTGGG
This sequence comes from Gossypium stocksii, assembly GCA_020496765.1. Classification (NCBI taxonomy): domain Eukaryota; kingdom Viridiplantae; phylum Streptophyta; class Magnoliopsida; order Malvales; family Malvaceae; genus Gossypium; species Gossypium stocksii. The sequence continues at coordinate 16,477,144 of CM035631.1, read as the reverse complement.
ACGCCCATTCTTAGCTACTGTCAGAGCTGTTATCGATGTAGGGGATGGTAAACTAGTGCTTAGGGTTGGTGAAGAAGAAGTTGTGTTTAAAATTTATGATGCTATGCAATTTTCTAGAGAACAAGATGATTCCTGTTATTTCATTGATGCTATTGATTATTTTGTTCAAGACAATTTTCAGGAAATCACTCTTGAAGACACGTTGGAACTGTGTCTTGTTCAAGGTGGGGAGGAAGATGAAGCCACCACTGAAGTAAAGAAAGTAATAAAAGATTTAAACTCTAATGAACTTGTCACAAGGCACATAAGTTATGAGGGTATTAAGATAAATGATGAACTGAGACAAAAACCCTCGATTGATAAACCTCTTAAATTAGAACTGAAACAATTGACTGATCATTTGGAATATGCATTTTTAGGAGATGATACTACATTACCAGTGATTATCGCATCAGACTTGAGCGCTGAAGAGAAAGAAGAATTACTTCAAGTATTAAAAGATCACAAAAAGGCTATATCTTGGAAGATTTCTGATATTAAAGGAATTAGCCCCTCTTTTTGCACCCACGAAGTTTTAATGGAAGATGAATATAAGCCATATGTGCAAACTTAGAGACAGTTGAATCCCAACATGAAGGAAGTCGTAAAAGCTGAGGTAATTAAACTTCTAGATGCAGGAATTATTTATCCGATTTTTGACAGTTCTTGGCTAAGTCCTGTGCAGGTTGTACCTAAAAAGGGAAGCATGACTGTGGTGTCTAATGAAAAAAATGAATTAATACCTACAAGAACAGTCACTGGATGGAGAGTTTGTATTGATTATAAAAAGTTGAATGATGCAACTAGAAAAGATCATTTTCCCTTACCCTTCATCGATCAAATGTTGGAAAGACTGTTAGGACACATGTATTACTACTTCTTGGATGGCCTCTCTGGTTACTTCCAAATCCTAATAGCTCTAGAAGATCAAGAAAAGACAACATTCACATGTCCATACGGTACATTTGCTTATCATAGAATGCCTTTTGGATTATGTAATGCCCCTGCTACTTTTCAGCGATGCATGTTAGCTATCTTTGACGAACTCGTGGAAGACATCATGGAGGTATTTATGGATGACTTTTCAGTTTTCGATAATTTTTTTTCAACTCTATCTTAACAATTTAAAACGTGTTCTAATAAGATGTGAAGAGACGAATCTAGTGCTCAATTGGAAAAATGTCACTTTATGGTTCAAGAAGGTATTGTACTAGGACATAAAATTTCTAGTAAAGGGATAGAGGTAGATAAAGCAAAAATTGAAACCATTGAAAAATTACCTCCCCCTAATTCGGTTAAGGCTATAAGAAGCTTTTTAGGACATGCTGGCTTTTAACGAAGATTTATTAAAGACTTTTATAAAATAGCTAAGCCTTTAACAAAATTACTAGAAAAAGATGTGCTTTTCAATTTTGACCAAGAATGTTTAGAGTCTTTTAACACTCTCAAAGCAAAATTAGTTAATGCCCCGATTATGATTTCACCTTATTGGAATCTAGCTTTTGAACTAATATGTGATACGAGTGATTTTGTAGTAGGTGTAGTTTTAGGACAACGAAGAGACAATCACTTTTAGCTGATTTATTATGCTAGCAAAACTTTGAAGGCCGGGCAAGCAAACTATACTACCATAGAAAAAGAATTGCTAGCTATTATTTTTGCATTTGACAAATTAGATCATATTTAATATTGTCAAAAGTCATCGTTTACGCTGATCATTTCGCTCTTCGTTCTCTTTTAACCAAAACTGATGCAAAACCTCGATTAATAAGATGGATTCTATTGTTACAGGAATTCGACTTAGAAATACAAGACAAGAAAGGAGCTGAAAATTTGGCAGCAGACCACCTTTCAAGATTGGAAGTCCACACCCCGGGGACTTCAATAAAATAAACAAATTGTTTCCTGAAGAACAACTCCTAGCCATAACAGAAGTCGCAGTTCCTTGGTTTGCTGATTTTGGAAATTATTTAGCAGCTAACATAATCCCAAAGGGTTTGACCCATCAGCAAAAGAAGCGATTCTTTGCTAATGTGAAAAATTACTTTTAGGAAGATCCTTTCCCTTTTTGTATTTGTGCAGATCAAGTCATTCGAAGATGCGTTACTGAGACAGAAGCATATAAAATTTTAGATCACTGCCATTCTGGACCAACAGGAGGACACCACAGTGGAACTAGAACTGCTCACAAAGTACTCGAATCAGGTTTTTACTGTCCCACCCTTTTCAAGGATGCCAATAGGTATGTGACCTCTTGTGATAAATGCCAGAGAACAGGTAATATCTCTCAGCTCAATGAAATGCCTTAAACGTATATACTCTCATGTGAAATATTTGATGTATGTGGTATTGATTTCATGGATCCCTTCCCTGCTTCGTTTGGGAATAAGTACATACTAGTAACAGTAGATTACATTTCAAAATGGGTGGAAGCCCAAGCTTTACCTACTAATGATGCTAGAATGGTGGCACGTTTTCTAAAAAACCTATTCTCTCGATTCAGAACACCTAGGATAATTATTAGTGATAGGGGTACCCATTTTTGCAATGCCTAATTTGATAAAGTTTTGAAAAGATATGGAGTGCATCATAGAACAGCTACCCCTTATCATCCACAAACCAGTGGACAAGTTGAAGTAACAAACAGAGAATTAAAATGCATTCTAGAGAAAACAGTAGAAACAAACCGGAAAGATTGGTTAAGAAAAGTAGAGGATGCCTTATGGGCCTATAGAACTGCATTTAAAACTCCCATAGGAACATCCCCTTATAAACATGTCTACGAAAAAAGTTGTCATCTACCATTTGAGCTTGAACATAAAGCATTTTGGGCTATTAAATTCCTAAATCTTGATTTTAAACTTGCAGGTTAGAAACGTCTAAAGCAACTAAATGAGCTGGATGAATGGCTTTGCAATACATACGAAAACTCACGATTATATAAGGAAGCCACAAAGCGACGCCATGACAATCTGTTAAGACAACCTAAGTAGTTTAAAACTGGCGATCTTGTCTTGCTATACAACTCAAGACTCAAACTATTCCCTAGAAAACTTAAATCAAGATGGTTAGGCCCATACGGCATAGTCGAGGTAACTCATCCAAACCACGGCACTTTCAAGGTAAACGATCATCGGCTTAAACATTATAAAGGTGAGGAATTTAAGAATAATAGGGAGGAGCTTTAGCTCCACGACCCCTCGTAATGACACACGCAATCAGAGTCGAGCTGAGACTCTAACTAAGCGCTTCTCGGGAGGCAACCCGAGCACTGATGTAACATCCCAAAATAGGGCCTAAACGGAACAGTGGTTTCGTGACCATAAATTCAAGATAGAAATAATTATTTTATAATTATTTTGATGTTTATGATATGATTTCATGATGGTGTGAAGATTTCGTGAAGAAATTCTATCCATAAAATGCTTAATTTGAAATTAGCGACTAAATCGAATAAATTGCAAAACTTGCATTCTAGAAGCTTTTAGTATGAAATTGCTTTGGAATATTAATTAGGAGGTCCTAAATAGCAATTTGACGAATTTCTAAAATTTTGGACAAAAATGGGCTTGTACGTGAAAAATTTTCAAAGAAAGGCATGAAGGGTATTTTAGTCATTTGGTAATTAAAAGATTAAAAAAGGGAAAAAGATGGAAAAATATGTCCATCTTCTTCATTAGCACGAAATTTCAAGGGTTCTCCATAGCTAGGGTTTGTTTCAAGCTTCCAAGCTCCATAGTAAGTGATTCCAAGCCCCGTTTTTAATGTTCTTTACGTTTTTGGAATCCCGGTAGCTTGATAAAGCTTATGCTAGCTATAATTTAAGTTAGGGTTCATATTTGGAAAAATACCCATAGGTGAAATTTGTGTATTTTGAAGTTTTATGATAGAATATGAGGTTTTAAATTATGCTAGACAACTTGGGCTACTCGGTTTTAGGTAAAAACGAGTAAAAGGGCTTAATCAGTAAAAATACCTATTGTACATAAGTGTATGTTATAGTAGGAATTTGAGGATGTTGTTGGTAAATAAATGATCAGAATGTCTTAAAACATAAGAATTTGTGAAAAAGTTTGATTTCTGAGTCTTGGGGGCAAAAGTGTAAATATGCAAAAGTTTAGGGGCAAAATGTAATTTTGCCAAAGTTTGAGTAAAGGGCTGTTTTGATAAATGTGGATATTAAACAAGCTAAATTTGCTATTATAGATCAAGAAGAACGAAATTCGGGAGTAGATCAGGGAAAGGAAAAAGTAAAGGACTAAATTGTAAAGTTTAGTCACATTTTGTATCGAGGTAAGTTTACGGTAAATAAATGCAGTATTCTTTTATTTTATATTAATATCATCAATTTTCAGCATTTATATATTCATTTTATGATAATATTCCAAGTTAGATAGAAGAGAAGTTAATAGATAAGAAGTATCAGGAAGCCCCGTTGAACTTTAGGAATGTAGGGATACGAATGTCATGACATTTGGGGTTGACAGGACAGGACAGAAATGAGCCATGTAAGTCCATATAAGATATATGGCTTTGGAGACAGGAATGAGCCATGTAAGTCCATATCAGATATATGGCTTTGGAGACAGGAATAACTCATGTAAGTCCATGTCAAGGACATGGCATTGGCAGGATATTGTTAGACAAGAAAGACCCTAGTATCCCTAGTATTCCAAGCGGTTCAATAGGCCATTGTACAAGTTAAATTACAGAGAATTATCAGCAAGGGAAAGGTAGATTGTATTTATGAATATTGAAAAGTCAGGTAAGAAAGAAGGTAAATGAATAAGGAAGAAGGTAGGAAATGAGATGTAAAGAAAGTTTATGATGCTAGGTGACATTATGCATAATTATCGTTTGTGATGAATGTTTTGATTTATTTGCTTGTAAACTTACTAAGCCTAGTGCTTACTCTCTTTATTTCCTTATTTTATAGTTCTTGCCAAGCTCACTCGGGAATTGAAAGGAACGTCGGAGATCCGGATACACTATTGAAGGAATTACTTTGGTATAGTTAGATGTTTCATTTCATGTATGGCATGTATAGGGACTTGGCTTCTTTTGGTATGATATGTTCAATGAATGGTGTGTAAATACTTGCTAGTGAATAGCTAATGGAAGGGCTAATGATACACATGTTTAATAGTTTGTATGCTTGAATGGTAACTATCACATGGAAACTAAGGAAAATGTGAAAGTAGCTTAAAAATAGATTCAAATAGCAGAAATGACGTGACTTTGAAAAATCACTAGAAATATTAGGAATGGAGTTAAATAGTGAACGAGGCAAGAAATTAAAGCTCAATAAGTCTATTTTACTATGGAAGAAACAGAGTAAGCAGAAGAGTTGTATATTATGAGTTATTTACACTTGAGTGAGACTGCTCCAGACTGACTTTGTGATCCCCTATTCTGACTTTAAAAATTCACCATAAATTGTAAATAAATAATTAGGTGTTATAATTTATATCCCTAGATTTCTTATTGAGTCTAGTTTTTAATGAAACAAGCGAAATGTCTATTTAAATTTTTTAGAGAGAGAAATTAACTCGTAGTGAACAGAGGTCAGAGCAGTCGAACTGTGTAATAGGGGAAACTTTAACTAATAAAATGTACTAATTGGATAAACCAAAAATTCTAGAAAAAAATTATCAAATAGATACATGAGTCTAGATTCAGAAAAAATTTACGGATCTTAATTTCAAGTTTCGAAACTCGAGATATAAATTTTTAAGCGACTATGACGCAGATTGACAGTATAGTACGAAAGTTGGAATAAATAATTTAAGGTTACTTAAGTGATAGATTAAGTTTAGTAACACCTCAAGCTCGACTCCGGTGACGGTCTCAGGTAAGAGGGGTGTTACAACTGACTTAGTAAATCCTTTTATTTTAGCTTTCTAATACATCAACTAACCCTTTGAATACAGGTTTTTTGAGCCACACGGCCATGCCTACGGGTGTGCCTACGACCGTGTGGACACTACGAGGAGAGACACGACCGTGCAATATGGCCGTGTATAAGCAGGGTAAATTTTTTTCTAACACACGGGCTTCAACAAATTGCCACGACCGTACGATGTGGCCGTGGCCAAAACTGCCAATCCAAACATGGGCGTGCAACACGCCCGTGCCCCTAAGCCATGGTCGAACCTGCCAAATCAGACACGGGAGTGTGACCCCCTACACTGCCGTGGGAGAAGTGAACAACGAAGGACACGGCCGTGCGACATGGCTGTGTGCCTCAACATGCCCTAGGTACACGGGCGTGTGTCTCAAAACAGGCGCACCAAAATCCCTAATTTACGAACCACACGGGCAAAACCCGAGTCACACGGGCGTGTGATGTGCCCGTGTGACCCAAAAATCTATATAAACAGGCCATTATTCACTTTCTTCTCCATTTTAAACCCTAAAAACTCCCACCCAAAAGCCACACCAAGCTTCCCCAATGCCACCGCTGGTCCCAATAGCCCCACCACGCCCGTGCAACGTCTCCACGACCGTGCTCTACCCCAATAGTCACCCATTCGGCTCCCCTTTTCTAACTTTTTCTCTTCATTTTAATATCATATATCTATTTTATTTGTTTAGGTTATCATTCATTTAGTTAATTGTTTGATTATTGTTAGGAAATCCATTCATTTAGCATGAACAATCTAGAATACTTACCACTATAGAGAATTTCATGATGCTATTTAAACTCTCCTTAGGCTACCACTTTTACTTATTTAGAGTAGTTAACCTTTAGTATAAAATGACCTCTAAGCCATGATTAGAATGAGTAGACCATATTAGTTAGGTTTGTGAAATCAACATTTCCATACAATATGTTATGTTTTGTTTAAATTGTCATTTAATCTTAAAAACTTATTAATACTCATATTCTAGTTTTAATTTTTATTTAGACTAACGTACACCGTTTTGTTTTTAGGAACTATGTCATCATCACAAGGTAAGAAAGTCACCGCCCCTACTTCAAAGAAATGAAAGGGGCTCGGTGGTTCATCCTCCCGACCCATAGCCGAAGTTCGCTATCATTTTATCCAATTCCCGCCTTAGAGCAGGTCCACTTAGCAAACAAGGTCCGCGCCTTGTTGATGACAGACCCGTGGGAGCAGTTCTTCCAAATCGTGGAGCCAACCTATTTCGAACTCACTCTCGAGTTCTGCTACATGTTCCATCTACAGATGGTGATGAGTCGATACGATGATCCAGGGACGATCCAGTTTAGTTTAGGAGGCCTCGTTCTTCAGCTTAGTGCACTGGAATTCGGTACAGCTCTAGACCTCTATACGGAGCAATTCATGGAGGAAGAGGACCTTTCTACGCTCCACCGCCACATCCACGTCTCCCCAGTCAACTACTTCCGTGCCATCGTCCTTACCCAGCCCACATACGACCCCAGTCGTTCCAAAGCGACCAATCTCGCCCCATCTCTGAGGTACATACATGCCCTCCTCGCATACACATTGACTAGCAGACACGAGAGCACAGGTGTCATTAACACCCACGATGCCTATTTTCTATGGAGCATGGCGAACACACATGTCATTGACCTTGTTTACTTCATCGCTCATGCCATCCAGCACCAAACCGAAAGGCATCAGAGAGGCGTGATTTTTATGGGCTCGTATATCACACGGTTGGCCCGCTACTTCAGCCTGCTCAACACCGCAGCCTAGACATTCTCGTATACCTTGATCGGCCAGATGTCCCTACAGGGCATCCAAACTATGCTACACATGAGGATGATACAGCGCCGATGTAGGACTGATCCTCCACAATACCACCTACTTAGAGACGCCGAGCAAGAGGATCCCGAGGATATTACTGATGATATCCCACCACCATCGGAGGAGACACCAGTTGAGCCATGGTATGTGTGATATGAAGTAATAAAATTTATAATAACGATCGTACCAAAAACTAACTAATATCACAATTTTAAAGTAAGCGCACCTATCTAACAGTAGTATAGTTTAGCGGCAAGACCGACTTATTGTACCCAAGGGAACCAAAAGTACTAATACTTACTTCCTTTCTATTATTTAACCTAAAAATAAAAGGTGTTTTTATGAGACTAATTCTAAAACTAACTATGAATGCATAAAAAGTAAATTGAGGAAAAACTTTTTAGGAAAACTGATTGATATGGGGCAATACTCAAGGGAGAATCCACCTAGACTTCACTTGTTATCAATTCTTGAGCTAAACGATTTATTCACTTGACTTGATCCGTAGAGATCTCTAACTTATGTTAATACCTCCGTCGATAATAAGAACAACTAATCCTAGGTTGATTAACTAAAATCTCTTTCTAGTTAAAACCCCTAGTCTTGCATTAACTCGATCTATGGATCCCCATATTAGGTTTGACCCTAATCCGGCAGATTTATGTCGCCCTATGTCTAGGGTTGCATGTAACTCCGCTTAATTATGCTAGATCTACTCTTAAACAGGGACTATTGCTCCTCTAAATAAGCACATCAGTTTCTTGAATTAATACCTAGGATTATTAAAACAAGAATTAAGAACACATAATCAAGAACAATTCAAGTATTTATCATATAACTCAAGATAAAATAATAACAAGATCTGTCTTAGGTTTCATCCCCCTCAAGTATTTGGGGGATTTAGTTCAGAATTAATAAAGAAAACATCTCAGAAGAAATAAGATAACAAAACATAAAGAACCCAAAAACCCCTGAAGGAATTTAGGGAGATCCTCTGTCTTGATGTAGAATTCGGCTTCTGGGATGAATCAATTGGCTTCCCTTGGTGTAATCCCTTGCTTTCACTCTCTGTGTTAGCAGAAATAAGGTACTCTCTTGAGGAGAGAAAAGTACTCCCTTAGCGGGAAATAAGCACACCCTTGAAGTTGCCTCATAGGGTCTTTATATAGAGTTTTCGAATGCCTTTCTTAGCCCCTAAGTAGCCTTTTTTGAGTAGAATTGAACTTCTTTACAATAGGGACACGCCCGTGTGCCACGCTCGTGTGGATCGAGGCCTAGGCCGTGGTCAGGTCTATTGAAGGTGGCACGGCCGTGTGGTCTGGCCGTGCTTGTCGGGCCTAGGCCGTGTTTGAATTTTTGTGGCACGGCCGTGTGGTGAATCCTCTGGCCATGTTGATTATTGAATTGGGCCTAATTTGCCTGTTTTTGGCCCGTTTCTTGCTCTTTTCTCTTCCTTAAGCTTACCTGGGCATAAAACATGAAATAGAAGGATTAAGAGTACCAATTCCCACATATTCATGATAATTCATCCAGAAATTAAGATAAGTATGGGGTAAAAATATGTATAATTTATCGTTCATCAAGTACCCCCACACTTAAGCCTTTGCTTGTCCTCAAGCAAAATCTCAACTCACAATTAAGAATCACTCTTCTCAACGTATAACCCTTATCAATAATGTTCCAAACTAATCCACAAGTAATCATACAATGAAAATTCAACCAGAAGAATATTACAGATTCAAACACTCTAAGTTGAGAATTTTATCACAGAAACATAGGCTTCTTCCCTTCTCTTAAGTAATCACCTTTCAATCAAAATCAATAAGATTTGACATCCTCACTAAAGATTCACTCTATCCACTCAAAGTGTTTAGGGTTCAAGAATTAAGCACTCTTTAGTCAACCTGAAAAGTTATTACCATAGGCTTGCAAGAAAATCAAATCTCCACCACTATAGATTGATATGACACATCGATCAAAAGGTCTTTCAATGGTTGTAATGGGGCTTTGGTTAGGGTGTTTTCATAAGTTGAAAAAGAGGTTAGAATGGAGATTGAATTGAAAAATCATCTAGCTAGAAAAATCTCTATCACTGGAACATATTCCTAGGGTTAAGCCTTATGATGACATTGTTTTGGATTTAGAAGCTTGTAGAAATATGCAAAAACTATTGAACTATTACAGATTACAACTGAATTAACTGTATATACACATTTTTTTGTTTTTTTAAGAATAAAACAAATACAATACTTTGAATATTGACAAACTTTACAACTAAAAAAGAGAACAGAGCTAGATAATAATTTAACTCAAATCTTAACAAAAATAGGGATCAAAATAATTGAATGGAATTCAACAAAAACGGGGTATGGGTTAATTTTAGAGGTAAGTAAAAGAATGGGTTGTTAGGCTCAATGGGGTTTACTAGGGGTTAATTTATGGAGGTAGGCTTTTATGGAGTAAGTGGATTAAACCTAGGTGCCTTTATCATTTCGGTATATCAAATCAATGATGTGGTCTTGACATGTATAATTGAGGAAAGTTCTAGAATAACAAATCAGTATTGTCTCACTCAAAGCAATAATAAAAGTGAGCACGAAAGAAAGTATGCTCAAAAAGTTAAAAAATCTCACCAGAATTATGGCTTTTGATGTCAATCCTGCAAATTTCAAATCTCAAGATAACACTTAAAATTAGGGAAAATAACCTATATTCTCAAAAATTTCAACTTATCATGCTTGATTCTCTAGTGTTTTAAAGTTTGAAAAATCAAAGCATAAGCACCTATGTATTAATTCTCAACATATCAAAAAATCATAAATCAATTAGAATTAATTCTTAATAGGAGATTGAGATTAATGCAGAGAATTCAAAATTTGAGAGCAATTTTCAGGGATTTCAAAGGTAATATAAAGAATGAAAGTGAGTTCCCCCCCCACACTTAAGATATACATTGCCCTCAATGTACAAAAATAACATTAATAGCAATAGAAACACAACATCATAAGTTAGGGGGAGAAGTAAAACTTCCTGAATATTGGATGGAATTCTTGAATTGTGAAAGCTGTCTTGGAGGAAGGAATACTTGAAGTTCATGATTTTGGGTGACTGGAGAAATTGATCATAATTGTGTAAAGTTCAAGTATTACTCGATAGGAATTTAATTGTAAAATAAAAAGGAACAAGAGAAATAAAAAAATAAAGAAAATGAAAATTAAAAATAAAAATTAAGTAACAGTGATTTGGCCCTACGGCCGTGTAAGGGATCACACGCCCGTGTATGAAATGGCAGGTTCGACCACGGTCTTGAGGCACGGGCGCGTCGCACACCCGTGTTGGATTTGACAGTTTTGGCCACGGCCACATCGCATGGTCGTGGCAATTTGTCGAAGCTTGTATGTTAGAAAAATTTTACCCTGCTTGTATACGGCCAAATTGTACGGTCGTGTCTCTTCTCGTAGTGTCCATACGGCCTTAGGCACGCCCGTGGTAATGGCCGTGTGGCTCAAAAAACCTGTATTCAAAGGGTTATTTGATGTATTAGATAGCCTAAATAAAAGAATTTACTAAGTCAGTGCCCAGGTTGCCTCCCGAGAAGCGCTTGTTTATAGTCTAAGCTCAACTTTTCTCAAGCTTGTTTGGTCACGGTGGCTTGAAGAGTTGATACTCTTCTATCCTGTTTAAAATTTTATTATCAACGTAAGATTTGAGTCGAGTGTGGTTTACCTTGAAAGTGCCGAGTGGCTTATGTTTTATTTCTACTGTACCATAGGGGAAGGGTATGTCACTTGTATGTTCTTTTGAATTCAAGATTCAAGGATCATCTTCCCCTAATATTACCTTATCTCCTACCTTGATTTGATTCGTTTTCACCTGAGAGTTGTCTTGGTGATGCTCTGGGTTGGTATGGCATACTTCAGGCTTTTCATGATAGTTCAGCCACTCATCTAGTTCTTCAATCTGAAGCATTCGCTTTTCAGGTGCATCTCCCTTGGATAGACTTGTCTGTGATTGGGTTGCCTTTATGTGGAGTGTATCCTGCACAAAAGGTTGGGTGGTGAGTTCAGTGTTTTTATGAGGACTCGTGACTATATTATTATCAACAGTCTTAATCGAGTTTCGAGCTTGTAAAGTAACTTTGTCATCACCTACACGTAGTGTAAGTTCACCTATTCCTAAATTCGTTATTGTTCTGGCAGTTGCTAAAAAGGGACGTCCTAAAATTAAAGGTATATTGCTATCCTCATCAATGTCTAAAACAACAAAGTAAACTAGGAATATAAATTTATCAATTTTGACAAGCACATCTTCAATTATTCCCCTTGGAATTCTAATGGTCTTATCAGCCAATTGAATGCTCTTCTTAGTTTGTTTAGGTTTTCCAAGACTTAGTTGTTTGAACACTTTATAAGGCATGATATTAATACTAGCCCCTAGATCAGCTAAAGCATTTTTGACGTCTAAGCTACCAAGTGAACAAGGAATAGTAAAACTCCCTGGATCTTTCAGTTTGTTGGGTAGCTAATTCTGTAAAATGGCTGAGCATACTACATTCAGCTCCTCATGAGATTTCTCATCTAGCTTCTGCTTGTTTGTCAATAGCTCTCTTAAAAACTAAACGGTGTTTGGCATCTGTGACAGAGCTTCAATAAATGTTAAGTTAATGTGTAATTTCTTTAAGAGTTTAAGGAATTTACCGAATTGCTCATCTGTGTGGTCTTTCTTTAACGCATTTGGGTATGGGATACGAGGTTTGCACTCTTTGACAATTTTATCTTTGTAACTTACCTCATTCTTTCCTTTACTTACCACAAGCTCCTTGCATGGCTCTGGGTTGGTTTTGGTTAACCGTTCATCATCTATCGTATCCACGGCATTGGGTTGCTCCTTATGGTTAGCCTCAGCTGGCCTATTTGAGTTTCAAGTCCTTGAATGGATGCTTGCTGATTCCTCAGTGCCGTTTCGATGTTTTGGAAACATGTTTCTGACACAGCCATAAATTTTGTAAACATCTCTTCAAGGTTCGGCTTTTTCTCCTGTTGTGGAGGTGGCTGTTGAAATCCCAGAGGAGGAGGTTGTCTTTGATTTCCTTATCCTCCCCATGAAAACTTGGGGTGGTTCTGCCAAATTGCATTGTAAGTATTACTATAATGGTTATTTTGAGATCTAGAATTGTTACCCATATAGTTGGCTTGCTCGGTTTCCATGCCATGTCCATAGGAGGAGTAATCTGGATTGTACATGTTTCCCTGGATTGCGTCACACTGCATCACTGGGTGTGCCTGCGTAGAACCAACAAAATTATCAAACTTTTTACTTAACAGTTCTACCTGATTAATAAGCATAGTGACAGCATCAATATTAAAAACTCCTACAGGTTTTATCGGCTTTGGCCTCATGACTTGCCACTGATAATTATTCAGTGACATCTCTTCTATAAACTCATAGCCTGCTTCGGGTGTTTTGTTGTTGATTGTTCCTCCGGCGGCTGCATCGATCATCTGCCTTGTTGATGGATTCAAACCGTTGTGAAAAGTTTGAACTTGTAACCACAAAGGCAACCCATGGTGAGGGCACCTTCTCAAGAGGTCTTTGTATCTCTCCCAGGCATCGTAAAGTGCCTCTAAATCCATCTGCACAAAAGAAAAGATATCATTGCGTAATTTAGTTGTTTTAGCTGGAGGAAAATACTTAAGTAAAAACTTCTTGGTCATCTATTCCCATGTAGTGATTGAGCCTCGTGGTAGAGAATTTAACCACTGTTTAGCTTTATTCCTCAAGGAAAAAGGAAATAATCGGAGGCGAATGGCATCATCAGAAACACCATTGATTTTAAATGTATCACAAAGTTCCAAAAAGTTGGCTAAGTGTGAATTGGGATCTTCATCCTGTAAACCATCAAACTGCACGAATTACTGAATCATCTGAATAATGTTAGGTTTCAATTCAAAATTATTTGCAGCAATAGCAGGTCTAATAATACTAGATCGAGTACCAGCCAAATTAGGTTTAGCATAATCATACATAGTACGAGGAGCATCATTTTGGTTCACCGGTTCTGTGGCTATTGCGGGTGGTGGTAGATTGTCTTGATTTGCTTCCATCTCTTCAGTAAGTTAAGGTTCTTCTTCTTGTCCTTGTTCTGGATAATAAAGGCTTTGTCTGATTTCTCTACAATTTCTACGAACTGTAGCTTCTAAGTCCTTGTCAAAAAGCAGTGGTCCTACTGGGTTTCTTCTAGTCATAAACTAAAGATAGCTAGAGGAGAAAAGAAAAAGAAAGAATACTAAATAAACAAATAAAAATAAAAGTAGAAAATAAATAAAAATAGTAATGGCTAAAGTAATAGAAATTAAGTGTTCTTAATAATTTAGTTCCCCGGCAACGGCGCCAAAAACTTGATATGCGTGATATGAAGTAATAAAATTTATAATAATGATCGTATCAAAAACTAACTAATATCACGATTTTAAGGCAAGCGCACCTATCAAACAGTAGTATAGTTTAGCGGCAAGACCGAGTTATAGCACCCAAGGAATCAAAAGTACTAATACTTACTTCCTTTCTATTATTTAACCTAAAAATTAAAGGTTTTTTTATGAGACTAATTTGAAAACTAACTATGAATGCACAAAAAATAAATTGGGGAAAAACTTTTTGGGAAAACTAATTGATATGTAGCAATACTCAAGGGAGAATCCACCTAGACTTCACTTGTTATCAATTCTTGAGCTAGATGATTTATTCACTTGACTTGATCCGTAGAGATCCCTAACTTATGTTAATACCTCCATCGAGGATAAGAACAACTAATCCTAGGTTGATTAACTAAAATCTCTTTCTAGTTAAAACCCCTAGTCTTGCATTAACTCAATCTATGGATCCTCTTATTAGGTTTGACCTTAATTCGGTAGATTTATGTCGCCCTATGTCTAGGGTTGCATGCAACTCCGCTTAATTATGCTAGATCTACTCTTAAATAGGGACTTTTGCTCCTCTGAATAAGCAACATCAGTTTCTTGAATTAATGCCTAGGATTATTAAAACAAGAATTAAGAACACGTAATCAAGAACAATTCAAGTATTTATCATATAACTCAAGATAAAATAATAACAAGATTTGTCTTAGGTTTCATCCCCCTCAAGTATTTGGGGGATTCATAATTAATAAAGAAAACATCTCAGAAGAAATAAGATAACAAAACATAAAGAACCCAAAAACCCTGAAGGAATTTAGGGAGATCCTCTGTCTTGATGTAGCATTCGGCTTCTGGGATGAATCAATCGGCTTCCCTTGGAGTAATCCCTTGCTTTCACTCTCTGTGTTGGCAGAAATAAGGCACTCTCTTGAGGAGAGAAAAGTACTCCCTTAGCGGGAAATAAGCACACCCTTGAAGTTGCCTCCTAGGGTCTTTATATAGAGTTTTGGAATGTGTTTCTTAACCCCTAAGTAGCCTTTTTCGAATAGAATTGAACTTCCTCACGATAGGGACACGCCCGTGTGCCACGCCCGTGTGGATCGAGGCCCAGGCTGTGGTCGGGTCTGTTGAAGGTGGCACGACTGTGTGGTCTGGCCGTGCTTATCGGGCCTGGGTCGTGTTGGACTTTATGTGGCACGATCGTGTGGTGAATCCCCGGGCCGTGTTGATTATTGAATTGGGCCTAATTTGCTTGTTTTGGCCCGTTTCTTGCTCTTTTCTCTTCCTTATGCTTACCTGGGCATAAAATATGAAATAGAAGGATTAAGAGCACCAATTCCCACATATTCAATGATAATTCATCCAGAAATTAAGCTAAGCATGAGGTAAAAATATGTATAATTTATCGTTCATCAAGCCACCACCCCGTCGCCGCCCAATTCATGCGGCAGCTTCATACGATGACATATCTGAGTGCCTTACACGATTCGAGCAGTAGTACTTTCAACGCTTCGACCATATCGACGCTACTCTTCAACAGATATGCCAGCATCTCCACATATCCTCAGCACCCCCACCGCACGAACCATCTAAGGATTAGACTTCTATAATCCTCTTATCTTTTCCTTTATTTTCCTATCATTTTCATTTTTATTTTTATTTTTAATTTTATTATTAGGTTATTTAGATTTTTCTTTATCATTATCTTTATCTCACTTTATTAGAAAAATTTCAATTTTTATTTTAGTTTATTTTTATTATTTTATCGGCTATTTCCTAACGAGTAATTTCTCTAATCTTAAAATATCTAAAACCCTTTAAATGCCTTCGCAGTTTCAAAGGAGCTCTACAGCTAAAATCTAAAATCTAATGGGAACCATGCCACAACTTCAACCAGTTGACACCGCCAAAGCCTACACTCCCAACATGAAAGCTGTGGACAAACAAACACTACCACCACCGGAGTATCCACCTCTGCACCTTCCTTTGTCCCAGATACTCTATAGGCACCACCACCTCACAAGTTAATCCAATTAGGGAGTTTCATGCCTTTCCCGATCTTATGATCTTATGCTTCTATTGCTACTAATGTATCTTTGTACATTGAGGACAATGTACATCTTAAGTGTAGGGGGGAACTTACTTTCAGTCATTGCATTCTCTTTGAAACCCCTGAAAATTTTTAAAACTAACTTTTTGTGTTGTTCTCAAAATTTTGAATTCTCATTTTCACTCTCTGTATTATCTTCAATCTCCTATTAGGAATTAATTCTGATTGATTTATGATTTTTATTGATATGTTGAGAATTAAGACAAAGGTGCTTATGCTTTGATTATTCAAAATTTAAAACACTAGGGAATCAAGCATGATAAGTTGAAATTTTTGAGAATTTAAATTTTTTCTAGGTCATTTTCCCTAATTTTAAGAGTTATCTTGAGATTTGAAATTCACAGGATTGACATCAAAAGCCATAATTCTGGTGAGATTTTTGAGCCTTTTGAGCATACATTCCTTCATGCTCACTTTTATTGTTGCTTTGAGTGAGTCAATACTAATTTGTTATTCTAGAACTTGCTTCGATTATACATGTCAAGACCACATCATTGATTTGATATACCGAAATGATAAAGGCACCTAGGTTTAACCCACTTACTCCATAAAAAGCCTAACTCCAAAAATTAACCCCTAGTGAACCCCATTGGGCCTAACCAGCCATTCTTTGACTCACCTCTAATATTAACCTATAACTCGTTTTTGTTGAATTCCATTCAATTTTTTTGATCCCTATTTTTTGTCGAGATTTGAGTTGAATTATTATCTAGCTTTGTTCTCTTTTCTAGTTTGTAAAGTTGTAAATATTTAATTTATTGTATTGGATTTGATTTGTTCTTAAAAAAAATTGTGTATATACAGTTAATTCAGCTGTAATCTGTAATAGTTCAATAGTTTTTGCATATTTCTATAAGCTACCGAATTCAGAACGATGTCATCATAAGGCTTAGCTCTAGGAATATGTTCTAGTGATAGAGATTTTTCAAGCTAGATGATTTCTCAATTCAATCTCGATTCTAACCCTCTTTTTCAGCTTCTGACAACACCCCTAACCAAAGCCCCATTACAACCAATGAAAGACCTTTTGATCGATGTGTCATATCAATCTATAGTGGTGGAGATTTGATTTTTTTGCAAGCTTATGGTAATAGCTTTTCAGGTTGATTAAAGAGTGCTTAATTCTTGAACCCTAAACACTTTGAGTACATAGAGTGAACCTTTAGTGAGGATGTCAAATCTTGTTGATTTTAATTGAAAGTCGATTACTTAAGAAAAGGGAGGAAACCTATGTTTCTATGATAAAGTTCTCAACTTAGAGTGTTTGAATCTTTAATGTTCTTCTGGTTGAATTTTCATTGTATGATTACTTGTGGATTAGTTTGAAACATTATTGATAAAGGTTATAAGTTAAGAAGAATGATTCTTAACTGTGGGTTGAGATTTTGCTTGAGGACAAGTAAAGGCTTAAGTGTGGGTGTATTTGATAAAAGATAAATTATACATGTTTTACCTCATGCTTAGCCTAAATTTTGGATGAATTATCATTGAATTTGTGGAATTTGGTGCTCTTAAACCTTCTATTTCATGTTTTATAGTTAGGTGAGCTTAAGGAAGAGAAAAGAGCTAGGAATGGGCCAAAAATAGGGAAATTAGGTTCGATTCAATAATCAACACGGCCTGGAGATTCACCACACGGCCATGTCACACGGCTGTGCCACCTTGAGCTCAAACATGGCCTAACCCCGATGAGCACAGCCAGACCACAAGGCTGTGCCAACCTTAATAGGCCCGAGCATGGCCTGGGCCTCGATCCATATGGGCGTGGCACACGGGCGTGGCTCTATCCTGAGGAAGTTCAATTTCACTTGGAAAAGGTTACTTAGGGGCTAAGAAAGGCATTCCAAAGCTCTATATAAAGACCCTAGGGGGTAACTACTAAAGGGTTCTTTTCCCCTCAAGAAGGTGCTTATTTTCTGCCAACACAGAGAGTGGAAGCAAGGAATTGCTCCAAGGGAAGCCGATTGATTCATCTCAGAAGCTGAATTCTTCCTCAAGACTGAAGATCTCCCTTTAATTTCCTTAATTTCCTCTTGAATTATATGATAAATATTTGATTTGTTCTCAATTGTGTTTTTAACTCTTAAATTGATATTTCCGGAATATTGATTTAAGTCGAATGTGCTTATGTAGAGGAGCAAAAGTCCCTGCATAGGAGTAGATCCAACACAATTAAGCGGAGTTGATTGCAATCCTAGAGATAGGACAACGAAAATTTGCCGGATTAGGGTCAAACCTAATAAGGGAATCCATAGATCAAGTGAATGCAACACTAGGGGTGTTAATTAGAAAGAGATTTCAATTAATCAACCTAGGGTTAGTTATTTTTAGTCTCGAGAGAGATATTAACATAAGCTAGGGATTTTTACGGATCAAGTCAAGTGAATAAATCGTCTAGTTGAAGAGTTGATAGCAAGTGAAGTCTAGGTAGATTCTCCCTTGAGTATTGTCCAAATATATCAGTTTTCACTAAGAGTTTTTCCCCAATTCACTTTTTGTGCATTCTTAGTTTAGTTTTATAATTAGTTTAGTTTCATAAAAATCCTTCTTTTATTTCTAGGTTAAATAATAGAAAGAAAGTTAGTACTAGTAATTTTGGTTCCCTTAGGTACGATATCTCGGTCTTGCCCTAACTATACTATTGATCGATAGGTGCGCTTGCCTTAAATCGTGATAATAGTTAGTTTCTGGTGTGATCATTATTATAAATTTTATTACTTCATATCACGCAATATCAGTTTATAAGAACTTAGTGAGTTCCAAAGAAATATAACCCTATAATAAGGTTCAACAAACACTATTAGACTAATACTTAGAACAAAAAAATGGAACACCACTTTCAGCGAATAAAAATTTCCCTTTTTCCGAAGTATATATTTATAAGAACTTAGTGAGTTCTAAAGAAATATAACCCCATAATAGGGTTCAACAGACACTATTAGACTAATACTTAGAACAAAAAAATGGAACACCACTTTCAACAGATAAAAATTTCTTTTTTTCGAAGTATCAATTGGTGATATTTCTGCAAACAGACACATCCTAATGGTGGACACTACTTGCTATTGGAGACCTACATATAACTAACACAAGGCACAACTTCTCTAGTTGTATACCACTTTTGTAGATTAGCCAATGTTTAACTTAGGTTTTATGCTTTATACAATATCCACACTTTGTTTTAACACAATATTCACCTTTTATTCGTATACTTTTTTATACTAGCTTCTGATCCTAGTTCAGAAGAACCATTATTCTTGTATCTTTATATCGCTCCTTAGATCCATTAAACTAGTCAAACCTCCATACCTCCATCATTCTTCTTTTTCATTTGAACACATAAGTGTTCCCTCGCAAGGCCAAGTATTCACCAATCACGGTTTACACCAGAGTGCCAACCAGAGGCAAAACATAATATCTTGTATCTTCTTTTCATCATCATATGTAACAACCCTCCAATACATCCTTACACCATTCTAGATAAAGAGATTTTGAACCAAGGAAGGAGTATACCACGCATATGTAAGATTTCTGTCTCTAATTTATTGACTGTTATCGTATATACATTGACCCCTTACCACATCCCTTTTGACATGAGTACCTAGACCAAAGGTTAAAGCTACTTACCTTAAAATATAATAGGTAGGTTTTAAACATAATAATGCAAATAACAGACTCAAGGTACAAAGGAAATCACCAGAAACTTTCACTCAGAGCCTCCTACTTAATGGGTTACTTTCCTTTAGCACTGGGACCTTCTTTCGTATCTTTGGCTAAAATAATCAAATAACTTCCTTCATATAAGAACAACCAAAACTTAATCAAATAACATGAATTGATAAACATGCAACCTATTTTCAGATGGAAGTTTTCATCCTATCTAATATTCAAATGAAAGCCCTACTGAATAACTCTTACAAAAACTTCTTTCTATCTAGTAAACTTAAATAATGATTTAAGAATTTACCAATAGTCAACTTAAGGAAAGAAGCTTCTATGAGCTTGACAAACAGTTCTTTAGTTAACGATGAAGAACACTTCTGGTTTTTCTTCAATGATAATAAGGGCAAGCGAAGAAGAAGAAGTGGAAATCTTCTCTCCACTACTAGATTGTCCTATTTATAGCTATGTCTAACACAAAACCAACTCAGGGTTAAAATCTAATAAAAAATCATGTTCCCACATTTCTACTAATTAATCACATCATAGGAGGCTTCCCAGGTTTATTGGTTATTGACACGTTACCTCCACTAGGATGCTAGATGACTTAAACATGTTTCAAAAATCACTACAATTTCTTTTACAGCAACTCCAAACATGGATGATAATCTTATTTATGGAACAACCCTCCAAATAAGGATCTCACAGCAGCAAGAAGTTTGCCAATTGCAAAATGATATTCTGCAACCATGATGAAGTTTAGCAAAACACTACTCCAGGGACTTCGCCAATGTTAACTCGTCTAAGTCTCGCGAGTTAGGCGGTCTCACCAACACAATTTCCCAAAAAATACCAACTCGCCAACTAAGAGTGTGATTACTCCCTCGCCCTTATAAAAAACTCATCCTCAAAATTTCTTACCTATGGATAGATGAGGATACAACTCCCTCATCATGCTTTCTCTTTCCCATGTAGCCTCTTCAACTTTATGGTTCCTCTACAACACTTTTACTAAGGGAATCTCTTTATTCCTTAATGTCTTGATCTCTCTATCCAAGGTATATACAGACTCTCCTTTATATGATAGATTAGGCTCCACCTCTAACGCCTTAATTTGTACCACATGATCTGAGCGAAACTTTTATAACATCGACACATGGAACACATTGTGAATCTTGGATAGTCCTAGTGGGTGTGCTAAACGATACGCCACTGGCCCTATGCACTCCAAAATCTCGTAAGGTTCGATGAATCTTAGGCTAAGTATTCCTTTTAACCCAAACTGAATGATCATCTTCCAAGGTGAGACTTTGAGAAACACTATGGTCGCCAACTTCATAGGATACATCTTTCCTATTTTTTTATTAGTGTATACTTTCTGGAAATCTTGATTAGTCTTTAATGGTTCTTAATGATCAACTCCTTATTTTATACTTTAAGAACCAAGTCTGGGCCAACTAGTTTTTTCTCACTAAGCTCCAACTACAAACTGGCGGTTGACACTTCCTTTTATATAACGCTTTGAAAGGTGACATGCCCAAACTGGTGTGAAAGCTATTGTTGTGCACGAACTCTGCCAAAGGCAAATAATTTTCCTAGTTCATTCCAAAATCAATCATGTAGCTTCTAAGCATATCCTCTAATAATTGGATTGCCTTTTCTAATTTGAGGATGGAAAATAGTGCTGAATCGAAGCTTAGTTCCAAAAGATATCTAGAACAGCTTCTAGAACCTTAATGTGAATCTAGGATCACAATTAGATACAGTCGACGAAGGGATTCTGTGCAAGCAAACTATCTCTGAAATATACAACTCCACAAGTTTTTCCAAAGAGTAGTTTGTACGTACTACCACAAAATGTACAGATTTTGTTAACCTATCAACAATCGCTGATGCAAAATTCTTCTTTGATGCACTAAGAAGTAACCTCAAAATGAAATCCATGGTGATCCTATCACACTTTCATTCTAGAATCTCCAGTGAACACAATATACTAGAGGAGACCTGATGCTTAACCTTAACTCTTTGACAGGTTAAACTTTTCATCACAAATTTTGACATTTCCCTCTTCATCCCTGGCCACCAAAATAAACTTTTCAAATCTTGATAAATCTTTACACTTCCTAGATGAACTAAAAAAGGTCTTTGATATGCTTTGCTCATGATTTTCTACCTTACATTTTCCTCGTTGGGACCATATAACCTTCACATAAAACGTAGCTCTCTTTAATTTCCCAAGCTGAAATTTCTTGCATCTCCAAACTTTATACATTCTTTTACCTCTTTACACCACATATCCTTGATTTGAGACTCCAATATTCGAGAAAGGAAAATAGGTCTCGCCCTTAACTCGGCACGAAATGGTTCATCATTCGCCAGACATACTCTTGCTTGCACGGAAGCCAGAGTTGATACAGTCTTCCTACTTAACGCATCTACCACAATATTATCTTTCCCTGAGTGGTACTCAATAGTTAAGTCATAATCTTTTAACAATTATATCCATCGTCGGTGATGTAGGTTCAGTTCTTTTTAGGTGAGCAGATACTTTAAACTTTTATGGTCTGAGAATATATGGCACTTCTCCCCATTAACATAGTGCCTCCAAATATTTAAAGCCCAAACAATTGCAACCGGTTCTAGATCATAAGTTGGGTAGTTCTTCTGATGAGGCTTGACCTGGTGTGATGCATAAGAAATCACCCTTACCCGCTGCATGAGCACACATCCCAATATATTTAGAGATGCATCTTTAAACACCACGTATTATGTTCCCAATTCTGATTGGCTTAACATTGGGACTTCGATTAATGGCTTATTCAGCTTGTCGAAACTCTGCTGCCATTCATCAAACTAGTAAAACTTTTCATCCTTTCTAAATAATCGTGCCAATGACATCGCAATTATGGAAAACCCCTTCATGAAACTTATTTAATACCCTCTAATCCCAAAAAAATTGCGTACTTCTGTAATGGTCATTGACGGATTCCAATCTAGCACAACCATAATCTTCTCAAGATCTACTTTAATTCCATCCGTAGAGACAACATGACCCAAGAAGTGAAATTAATTTTGCTAAAACTCACATTTACTAAACTTGGCATATAACTTATTTTTTTAAAGAACATTCAAAACTATATGCAAGTGTTCCTTTTGCTCTGCTTCACTCTTCAAATAGACCAGAGTGTCATCGATGAAAATAACTATGTAGCGATCAAGATAGGGTTGCAATACTCTATTCATCAAATTCATGAACACTACTGGTGCATTCGTCAAGCCAAAAGGCATTACTAGGAATTTATAATGCCCGTAGTGAGTGCGAAAAGTAGTTTTAAGAATGTCATCCCCCTTAATCTTGGCTTTGTAATACCTCGATCGTAGGTCAATTTTTGAGAACACTCTAGCTCCACTTAGTTGATCAAACAAATCTTCAGTTCTAGGCAGTGAGTACTTGTTATACCTTGTTGTTCATTTTAGCAGTGAAGCCACACACCTCTGGACTTACACTCAACTACCACGTTATGCCTTGTTAGCTAATCCAATCCTAATATGGTGTCAAACTCATGGAAACTCAGCAGCATCAAGTCCGTCAAAAATACATACCCACCAAATCCTAAAGAACAATCCTTTACTACCTTATTGACCATAGTTCTCTAACCAAGTGGATTGGTAACTATCATACTAGCCTAAGTAGGGAAAACTTTAAGATTGTTTCCAACCACAAACTTATCACAGGTATAAGAATGAGTAGATCCAGGATCTATCAATATATCTATGCTATTGTTGAATAAATAAAATTTACCCATGATAATGTCAAGGTCTTCAGTGTCCTCCTTCACTTACATTACATAGACTCTAGTTGTGGATTTTGGTCTCGGCTTAGTTACATTTTTCCTTGAAGCTCTTTGCAAAAACTCAAAATTCACTACTGTCATAGTCTTCACTTCTAGCTGAGACTCTAGGGTTACCTGAACATAGTGTTTAGTGTTCCGACCTCCTTTCACTAGGTGGATTCTCCTTTAAGTATTGCTCATATCAATCAGCATTTCCCTAAAGTTTTCCCCAATTTACTTTTTGTGCACTTTTAGTTAGTTTTAAAATTAGTTTCAATAAATCCTCTTTTATTTTTAGGCTAGATAATAGAAAGGAAGTAAGTATTAGTACTTTTGGTTCCCTTGGGTACGATAACTCGGTCTTGCCACTAAACTATACTACTGTTCAATAGGTGCGCTTGCCTTTAAAAATCGTGATATTAGTTAGTTTTGGTGTGATCAATTTTTATAAATTTTATTACTTATATCGCGAGCCTATCAAGTTTTTGTCTAGCAGAAACCTTGTAAACTAGCGCAAGTTTGATTAAAATTGTAAATGAGCTAAACTCGAACTAATATATACAGTACTTGCTAATGCTGTGTCCCAAGATATTGGCAAACAATAATTAGGTTAAAAGTGATATAAAAGAGTATTATGCCACTTATAATTTGGACATGACAAAACATCATCTAGCAGAAACCTTGGAAACTTGCGCAAGTTTGATTAAAATTGTAAATGAGCTAAACTCGAACTGAAATTAAAAAAAAATCATTTCTAAATGACAAATATCACTTGAAATAGTTGTGCATGTAACCCACCAAGCTACTTACTATGATCTAGAAATACAAAACACCATTTTAAAATAAAAATTAGTTTTAAGTTCAATCTTTTGAAATCTAACAGACATCCTATTTCCCTAACGATTCATGTTACACCCAAGAAAAAAGAATGGCTCACAAATAGGTGGCAAATCTGATAGAGTCCCTGCTACAAATAAGTTTAACCTAAAAGCTTAAAATAAGAACAAAATAAACTAAGTCCATTTATAAGAACTTAATGAGTTCCAAAGAAATATAACCCCACAATAGGGTTCAATAGACACTATTAGACTAATACTTAGGCTGACAAAATGGAATGCCACTTCTGATCGATCCAAATTTCACTTTTTTGAAGTATTCATTGGCGGATACTTCCAAAAATGTGCACAGCCCAATGGCGGACACTATTTGCTATTGAAGATTCACATATAACTGACACAAGGTACAACTACTATAGTTGTATACCAACTTTATGGGCTACCCCTTTCTAACCGTTTAACTTACATTTTACGCCTAATGCAGTATTCACACTTTGTTTTAATGCAGTTTACACCTTTTATATGTACATTCTCTACCTTATGCTAAATTTTGATTCCAATTTTGAAGAAACCATTTTTCTTTTATCTTTATACCACTCTTTAGAGCTATTAAACCCGTCAAACCTCCGTACATCTATCATTCCTTCTCGTAATTCAAACACATGAGTATTTCATCGCAAGGCCGGGTATTCACCAATCACAGTTTACACCAAAGTGCCATACTAGAGGCAAAACATAATATATTCTATCATCTTTCCATCATCAAATGTAACAACCCTCTAATATCTCATTACACCATTTTTGATACGGAGCTTGCGCACCAAGGAAGGAGTCTTTATACCCATGCATATACAAGGCTTCTGTCTCTAATTTACTAACTGTTACCATATATGCATTGACCCCTTACCACATCCCTTTTTAACACGAGTACTAGGACCAAAGGTTGAAGCTACTTACCTTAAAATACAGGTGGTAGTTTTAAACATAATAGTAGAGATAACAGACTCAAGGTACAAAGGAACTCACTTGAAACCTTCACACAGAGCCTATTATTCAATGAGTACTTTCCCTTTAGCATTAGGACTTTCTCTCATATCTTTGGCTAAAACAATCAAAATGACTTCTTTAAATATAAGAACAACCAATTTTTGGATAGAAGTTTCCTTTTGAACAACTCTGGTTTTTCTTTGATGATAGGGAAGGCAAGTATAGAAGATAAAGTGGAAATCTTTTCTCCACTACCAGGTTGTCCTATTATAGTTATGTCTAACCCAAATCCCACTTAGAGCTAAAGTCTCATAAGTAATCATGTTCAGAAACTTCCACTACCTAATCATATCCTAAGAGGCTCCCTAGGTGTTCTGATTACTGACGCATTACCTCTACTATGATGCTAGATGACTTAAATGTGTCCCACTAATCACTACAACTTCATCTAAAGAAACTCAAAACACGAATGGTGGTCTTATTTATGGAAGAGTCCACTAAATAATGATATTTCTATAATAAAGAGTTCGCCAATCGTGAAATGATATTTTGCTAGCTCGATGAAGCTCAACAAAATACTACTCTAGGGAATTCTCCAATGTTAACCCATCTAAGTCTTGCCTGTAACACCCCAAACCCGGCCTGGATGTTACGGCCAAGTCTGATGTGTCACATTGAAGTGTTTTTCGAAAACCGTGCTTTCATTGAAATAATCATCCCTTTGCAAACATCGTTAAAACCTTTGTAAAAGTTTTATGAAAGCTTATACACCCTTGTAGTTTGCAAAAAACCTGTTATTTTAAAGACAGATCAAATATAAAAAAAAAAACTCAGATTCATAACCTTTATAAAACATGTTATCTTGAAAACGGTTTAAGTATCAAATAAATTTGACCTTTTTCATTAAGACTTAAAGTGAATGAAAGCTGGGCACCAGGTAGGATTCCAGAAAAGAGGAGGTGAGTCGAATAGACTGCTTAAGTACCAAGCTCTTCTTGGATCCACTCCTAGACATGCACACTACCATTGCCACACTTTAAGTATTTGAAATATTTATCTACAAGATTATTTAAAAATTGCGGAAGCTTTACTTGGTTATCGTGTTATTTTGAAAACAAGTAACTTTTATAAAAATCACGTCTTAAAATCATTTATTTTCAACTCGATTTAAATAATATCCTACGTAAGCTAAAACCAATTTAAATAAGTAAAGAATAAA
The DNA here is from genome assembly GCA_020496765.1 of Gossypium stocksii. Taxonomy (NCBI): domain Eukaryota; kingdom Viridiplantae; phylum Streptophyta; class Magnoliopsida; order Malvales; family Malvaceae; genus Gossypium; species Gossypium stocksii. The sequence goes on along the minus strand of CM035631.1, from coordinate 16,450,305 downwards.
AACCCAAAATAAAAATAATTAAAGAGGCCCTTTTTACAACCCAAAACCAGAAATAAATAATTAAATCTAAATTCAAGTAGGTAACTTAATTAGAAATCCAACAGTCCAGTCCATGTGGCCACTCTGAATCCCTCCCAGCTCCAAGTCCACCAATCTAAGGCTCACCTGCAAGGATGGAAGGAAAAAGGGTGAGTTTGGAAAACTCAGTGTGCAACAAGCCACTTACAGAGCCCAAATCAATATCAGCATACTAGGCCTAAGCCCCCAAATCAGTCTCAACATATAACTGGGCCGAAGCTTTTCCATTTAACAGTTACTGGGCCGAAGCCTTTCATAAATCATATCACTGGGCCGAAGCCTTTTTTTGTAAACGGTATGGCCCATAGGCCCATTTCAGTAACACATGTAAACGTCAATGCATGTATGCAAAGCCCATTTGGGGAGACTACTCAACCCACCATCCGCTACTCTCCACCCGTACCAACCAACACACCATGTGGGAATGCTACTCAACCCACCTCGCCGCTACTCTCCACTGGCAGCATAGCTGCTTTATCATATAACTGGAGGCCTAGCCTCTTTTAATAACTGGGGCAGAAGCCCTTTCGGTAAACTGGGGCAAAAGCCCTTTTCGGTATACTGGGGCAAAGCCCTTTAACACTTCCTCCAATCATATAAACCCAACCCATGCATGTAATGATTATAACATGGCATATCATATACATATCATAGCATATCATGTGCACATCATGTGCATATCATATCATTTCATGAAAAATATCAATATCACAATCAACATAATCATTTTACAACCCTAGGGGTATAATGGTCATTTCTACCTAGGGGTAAAATAGTCATTTTTAAGCTATAAGGGTAATTACGTAATTTTAACACTTATTAGGATTTTTCATACTTATTCAACATTCCAGAGTATTAAAATAGAAATTTTTAGCCTATTTTAGCAAAATCGAGTTATTGAGCCCAAAACCCCTAATGGGCCTAACGAGTACCGATTTAGCCTTCTAAATCCATTTAGCCTAAATACTACTATCGTTCTATCTGGGTTAATCATACATTTATCACAATTCCATTTTAGTAATTTTTACTCCAAATGGGCCCGTAAGCCCATTGGGCCTAATTCAGCCCATCGAGGCCCAACTTACCAACATACTCAAAATTGTAATCTTACCTGTTCCATCGATTTCGTTAACCGAGCCCATTGTATTCTAACCTATTCACTGTTTATCTCGTTACCAGAAATTTAACGATGCCGGGATTAGGCATTTCGACTTTTTAGCCGATATTAATCTAAGCTACTACAAGGGGTAAGTTACACACCTGATTACGAAGAACGATGACGAGATCCCCACACGCCAAGCCTACAATCGATCATTAATAAATTAGTCTAATTATTGACTATACCAACTCACTATACGCTTTACCATATTCGGCCATAGCCCAAAACCATCCTTAGTATTACCTTTGTCGACTGCCAACCACTAGAGTCAGATGCTCCCCAAGTGACACTCCGCAATACTCTTTGACTGATCGCCCTTACGCCTCACTAAACACATGTGAACCAAAGAATGAGACTTTAGGAGCCTTAAGCCCCTAACGTTAACTACCCAAAAGGTTTCGGCTTTTCCTTCAATTATAAATTAATGAGTGAACAAGGTTTGTACACCTACCACAACGTTATTCTACCAAAGAAGTGCTCCTTGATAACGATCTAATCCCGATCCACAATAGCCCCAATCACGAACACGAGAATAGCCATGCTTACATCCTATAGTTAACTTTTGAAACCCCACAAGTCATGAAGGTTTGACTAGAAGAAAATATGGGAGGTTCGACTTCTAGAAGATTTGGCTTATGGACTTTTGAGAAGGGTTGATCAAGAAAAGAGAAAGAGCAACTAGAAATAATAGAAAAGAGGAGATGATGGTATAGGTTCAATTTGGAAGAAATTAAAGAAGAAAGAGATGAAAAAAAAAAAGAAGAAAAGAAGAGTAGAAGAAGATAGGTTTGGTTAGAAAAGATGAACCAAAGGAATAACTCATGAAAGCCAAAAATTAAAAGAACTATTCGGCTAACACCTCCACCTCATCTTAATTCAAATTCCTTTATTAAAGCCTCCCATCCAATTTAAATTCCCTTAATTGCTCCTTGAATTTTGCCATTATTGAATTTAAATTCAAAACAGATTTGAATTGCTTTCAATCCCTTAATTTTAGCTAAATAAAACAAAAACAAAAGTTTGAATGGGATTCAAACTTTTCCACCGTTTGATAGTAGCCCCACCACTTGAATCTGCTGCTTAGAAGCTCACTCCCGCACGGCTCGCTGCTACGGTCCTCCAGCCCAGCACGTATCCTCTCGCGCGCACAGCAAAAAGGAGCATCCTCTCGCGCGCCCAAGCTCGAACCTGGGACCTCCAGGTTGCCCAGCACGCTGCTGGCCACTGGGACATGCGTTCCTCTTTGATATTATGGCATCGCATTAACCTTTAAACCTTACCTGTTGGCGTCCTGGGTCCGTTAAAAATAAAACAAAACATGCGCCTACCTAGACTCGAACCCGTACTCGGGTGGAACCCCTAGCACCTGCTGCCACTGCGCCACAAGCATTTTTGTGGCATATTCCACCAGCATCTTATTTTAACCCTTTTCTAGCCGCAACCTAGCTTCTAAAATAAAAAAACAACTTGCACCCACCGTGCCTTGAACCCAGGCACTCAACCATGCTTCCAGCGCCTCCTGCCACTAGGCCGAGCTTCACTTTGTGCCTGAATTTGCCCAATCTATTTTAAAAGCCTTATTCCCTGATTCCTTCTATGATGCAAAAATTACTTATTCTTCTAAAGTTTTGGATTGTACCCAAAATTTTCCCATAACATAAATACTTCCAAATTTATTTAAAAACCAAATTTAAACACGAAATTAGTAATAATGTCATAAATATTTTTATAATTAAAATAAGAATAAAAAATTTAATTTGAACACTAAATTAACAAAAACAATTTTATAAACATATTTGTATCTAACAGGTATAATGATGTTGATAATAATAATAATAATTTATAAAAAAACATTAAAATATCGGCAATAATAAATTCAGTAAGAATTTTCTAATAGTAATTCAAAATAAATTTTTCTTAAACGATAATATTTAAAACTTCTCAATTATTCAGGTTTCCATTTATTCAAACCCAGACTTCAAAACCCAATTCTTCTAGGCCCAAATTCAGGGTGTTACATTGCCACTTAGGCAGTTTTGCCAGTGCAATCTACTAGCTCGCCAAATGAATGTGTGACATTAGCCATATCAATTTCAATGCTTAGATGAAGGATCCGCAGGATTAACCAACCACCTATTAGTCTATGACATGGTCCGCCATGTTTGTTTGAAATATTTGTATGTTATGTGAGTTTCACGTAGTAACCTCCTGTAGCTTAGTTGTAACAATCGGATAGGACGAGGGCTGTTACATTTAGTGGTATCAGAGTTATGGATCAATCAATTCTAGGAATGAAATGTAGTGCATATGAGTCTAGAAATACGTGACACTTCTAACTAGTGATAATGTAATAGCTTCTGATCCAATCTAATTTTGGTTATTTTTTTGTACAAATTAAAGTTGACTGCTGAGTGCTTCACTTAATGAAGTAAAAAATAATGTTCCAGCTCCTGAACACGGAGTTGCTCAGATTACACCCACAGCTTAAAGGCCTGAAAGTGAGGCTTGTGGTGACTTCTTTCAAATGATAAATGAATAGTATTTTTAGTTCCTGCGAACTCACCATATGACTCTGTAACCTCCACCCTTTACTATGCCTCCCCCAATACCTTAATGTCCTTAAGATTTAAACTCGGTAAATGTGTATAGGCCCCCAAATAAAAAAATTCAAAAGTGTAGGGCTAAGGAATTTCTAGGGAAAAGAGATGATAATCATGCTTAAAGCTTAATATTGGATAGAAATTACACAACGAGTTCTTGATGAGTTGATGTGTCCACCAAATGGTTGTTTGAGGTGTGTTTTCTCATTATTGAAAAATGAAACATATTAGAGGTGGACTACGCTTATCGCAATGTTTCCAAAGGAAAGAGTGATTGGGAATTCTTCAAAACTGAGTTTTGGAAGAAATATATTAGTTCAGATATTTGGAAAAGAAGAAAAGGGAGTTTCCCAATTTAAAACAATAAGCATGTCAGTGGCAGAGTATGATAGGGAATTTATTTGACTCAGTAAATATGCTAGAGAGATAGTTTCTAGGAAAGCTGAAACATGCACTCACTTTGAGTGGGGCTTGAATGAAGAAATTTATATGTTGTTTGGAGCTCTTAATATTAAGGAGTTTGCTAATCTAATGGGTAGGTTACAAAAAATAGAGGATATGTGTAATGCCAAGAAGTGAGTTGAAATGAAACACTAGGATTCAGGTAAGCGGAGTATGTCTAGATCATTTCCCCTTCCTCTACCAAAAAGGTTCATAGATGTTTTGGATAGGTTCAAGTCCTTCTAGTTATTCAGGGAGAGACCGATCACTTTATTAAAATTTAAGACCTCAAGCCACATCAGTTGCCGGTGCGGGTAGCGTCCACGATTCGAATAAGCCAAGATGTGGCATTATGGTAAAAACCATTTTGGTGAATATCGATTGAAGACTGGAGCCTATTTTTGATGTTAATCGGTGGAGCATTTTCTGAAAGATTGTCTGCATAAAATTCAAATTAGCTCCAAGCAGGTCACTAAATCATCAACCAACCCACAAAAAGTATAGGATAGGGATCCAAAAATAATGCAGAAATTAGCCGTAGCACCACACGTGAGGTGACTATGAAGTCTGAGGGTTGAGCACCTGCCAGAGTATACGCAAATTTGGGCTAGAAATGAAGTTGTTTCTCCTTATGTAATTGCTGATACTTTTTCTCTTTTTTGATGTTACTATTTATGCCTTAATTGGTCATTGATTATCGTTTGACAAGTTTGACATCATTTTTGGTATGGATTGGTTTACTGTACATTATGCCATTGTAAACTATAAACAGAAGCGAGTTGTGTTAAAATGTCTAAATGGCAAATTAGTTGATGTTGAAACTAAACGGACTGATTGTATTATCAATGTTATCACAACTTTTGCAGCTCAAAAACTGGTAAGAAAAGGGTGTGAAACATATTTAGCTCATGTATTAGATATGCGAGTGACAAGATCGACAATTGAGCAAGCCCCGAATGTGCGAGAATTTGTAAATGTATTTTTGAAAGAATTACCGGGTTACCACCAGAAAGAAAAGTGGAATTTGTAATTGAATTAATTTCTAGAACTGCTCTAATTTCAATTGCTCCATATAAAATGGCTTTGACAAAATTGAAAGAGTTAAAAGCCCAATTGCAAAAACTGATTAATCGTAGAAGCACCAGGCCGAGTGTACCATCATAGGATGCAGGTAAGCAGAGTATGTCTAGATCTTTTTCCCCTCTTCTATAAAATAGGTTCATAGATGGTTTGGATAGTTTCATGCCTCCTTCAAGTTATTCAAGGAGAAATTGATCATGACATGAAAATCTGAAACCCCAAGCCACATTGTTGGTAGTGTGGGTAGTGTCCGCAATTTAAATAAACAGATATGTGAGCATTTTAGTAAAAATTGTTTTGGTGAACATTGATTAAAGAATGGGTTCTGTTTTTGATGTGGATCGGCAGAGGATGTTTTGAAAAGTTGTTCGTATAAAATTGAAATTAGCTTCAAGCAGGTCACTAAATCCTCAACCACCTCGAAAAATTAGAAAATAGGTATCCAAAAATGATGCAGGAATTAGCCATAGCATTGCATATGTGACTACAAAGTCTGAGGGTTGAGCACCCGCCAAAGCATACACAATTTGGGCCAAAGTAGAAGTCGTTTCTCTTGATGTCATTGGTGGTATTTTTTCTTTTTTTGAGTAATTGTTTATGCTTTAATCGATCCTAGATCAATGCATTCCTATAAATGTACTGCATTAGTAACTGATAAAAATATGCTAGTAGAATTAGTTGAGTTTAATGTTAGAGTATCGAACCTACGACAGTACGTTCTAGTTAATATGACATGTAAGAAGTGTCTGTCGAAATTTTAGGGTGATGAGCTTTCTACAGATTTGATGTTATCACTGTTTGGTGAGTTTGACAGCATTATTGGTATGGATTGGTTGATTGTACATGACGCCATTATTAACTGTAGACAAAAGAGAATTGTGTTAAAATGTCCAAATGGTGAATTATTTGATGTTGAAACTGAATGGACGGATTGTGTTACCAATCTTATAACAACTTCGACAGCTAAAAAACTGGTAAGAAAAGAGTGTGAAGCATATTTAGTTGATGTATTGGATATGAGAGTGACAAGATCCACATTTGAGTAAGTCCCAATTGTGTGAGAATTTCTAGATGTATTTATGGAATAATTACCCGGGTTATCACTAGAAAAAGAAGTGGAATTTTTAATTAAATTAATGCCTGGAACTACTCCAAGTTTAAATTCTAGTTGCAAGAACTAATTGATCATGGATTCATCAGGCTAAGTGTATCACCATGGGGTGCACCAATATTATTTGTCAAACAGAATGATGGAACTATGAGACTATGCATTGATTACCAATAGTTGAAAAAGTTCACCATTAAGAATAGAGTGTTCCAGCTATATTAGATTAATTTATAGTAATGTTTATTGATGATATTTTCACCTTTTCCCAAACACCAAAAATTTTTCAAATTTGAAGAAAAACATCAAGAACACTATTAATTTCTCTATTCTTTTATTTCCTAGTGGGTTTTCTCAAATTTAAATCAACCATTCTTGTTCTTCTCAATTATCGTAATGTTTTTTTTATTAGATTTTGATGTAGTCTAGCCTTTTAAATCAAGTTTTAATCTATTGAAACAAGAATGTCATGCTTTCACTGAAATTAGGGTCCTTAATGGTAGAATTCAGATTTTTCAACAAAACTACTATTTTGAAGTGTTTTCAACTCTTTTTGATGATATTAGAATATTTTTAAACTCATATTAGGCAATCGTTAAAAGGTCTGAGAGATTTAATGAATTTCCATTCAAAGGGTTCATGAACAGTGAATTTTTTAGAAATTTTAATGATGAATATTTTGGGAATTTTAATGCTTTATATATGCTTTAAGATGAATAATTAGGTGTCTAGAATTGATTTTAAATAACAAGGATAAGTTGGGATCAAGAAATCTACTTTCGACAATCTAGTTGAGAAGAGCAAGATTTGGGTATGTGTTTTGTTTATTTTTATTTCTTTGTGATTGTAAATAATCATGTTGTATTGTATGTGATATGTTTGTAAAGTTTTGGTTCCGTCAAAACCTTCTACGAGCAAGGCAAAAGGTAAGGCAAAGCTTGTTTCAACTTCTGTTTAGTAAGCAAAATCGAGATTAGTGAGTGATTTGGAGTCATTACTAGTATGCACAATTCATAATGTTAATAGAAAGCTTAGGAATAAAGTAAAATGCTATCCTAAGTTCTAGAAGAAAGCTTTTCCTAAACTATTTGTTTTGGTTGTAAATCCATACTTAATTAAGATGAATTGTGACCCATGATGCGTATGTAATACGTAGGTTGTGAAATATGTTATTGTGATATGTGATCTACCGACTCTAATGCTTACTTATGTTGTCTGGTATATGAGCTCAATGAGCAACATTGTGGCACTTGAAAGTGTAAATAACCGTGTATCCGATAAGCATGTGTTGTAATGTGAAACTGATATATATGTAGAATGGTTATGTGTATTGAAACAATGAATAGATATGTGTAATTGTAGATATTTTGGCATTGTGGTCTCTTGAAATTGTTGGATATAGTTGGCATGCCATAGGGTTGTGAGTACTCACCTTTGTGTTTTATGAATTAGGCGTTGAGGCTCCAGAACAAGTTGGGGAGATAAGGGAATGTTGAGCTAGGCTACATTCATCGAGACATGCTGGTGTGTTAGAGAGTGTTTAGCTTAATGCTACACTTTTGGGACAAGTTAGATTATTTGATTCATAGGTGTGATGGAGATCCGTTCATCCAATGTGTAGTGATTGAGTCCACTAAAATGTTTCATAATCCCAAGTCACAAAAGTATTATAATGTTTGTTAGTAATTTTTAAAATATATGTGAACTATGATGCGTATGATTATCAATAAAAAAAAAGGCATGAAAACAATTTTGTGATTGATGGATAAATGAATTTGGGAACGTACCATAATATGCTCTTGTTTAACTTATGTTATTATGTATGCTTTGTGGTAAATCTGAAAATTCACCGAGCTTGCAAATAGGTAGCACTTTCAGTGTGAGTGGAGCAGCAAAGGAAGTGATCCAAAAAAGACATAATAATTTAGTAAGAAATTACAGTTTGAACTCTTGAGAATAAAAGGCAATGTGAGATATTTTTGGTAGAATTTGTAACCCCCCAAATTTGGGCCTAGAAGTATTGGGCCTTGAGCAAGGGAACAGTTGGGAGATGGCACATAAGTATTTAATTGTGTAATAAAATGACACAAATGTATGTTTGCTTCAGTGGTTAAGGGTCTTGTGAAGTGTTGGAGAAGTCTTGGGATCAAATCTAGGCTTTAGGAAAATTTTAGTTTTTCCTCTTAATTAAACCTTGCCTTTAGCATGTTGACCTTATAAATTATTATGGCGAAAATATGACACAAAGAGAGCTTGTGGTCTATGGCAAGGAGGCGTGATGTGTAACTGTAAGGTTTGAGGTTCAAGTCTTGGCGTATGCAGAATTTTTGTTTTACTTATTTAACCTTGACTCAAGCTTGAAGGCTTTAAAAATAATTGTGGCTGAAATATGACACAAGATGGGCTTGTAATCCAGTGGAAGTGGCGTGATTAAGGATGCAATGGAGCTTAGGTTCAAGTTTCATTATGTACAAGGGAGTATTTATTTTATTTCCTTGCCGCATGAGAAGTGGAGTTTAACTAAAACTCTACAAGTGGGAATTTGAAATGGTCATGGAGGAAGTTGAGGAGAGAGTTGGAGAGACAATTTGAGTTGTTAAGAGAGAATAATCGAATTTTGAAGTGTTGGGTTGGTCGTTGTTGTGCCAAATTGAAACACTAAGGCTTGCATAGTTTCAGTTTTGGGGGAGAAGTGGAGGTCTTTTGGGAAGTGTGCTTTACCGAATTTTCAGTAACCAGTTTCGGTTTTGTGTGAGTTCTTTTAGGGCATTTGTTTCCTTGGTTTTTGAGTGCTGAATTCTTCTATTGCCTCCTCTTACTACTGCTCGTTTTCTTTTTTCATTTGTTTCGAGACTACTTGTCTTTTCTAGGTTCTGATTTTATTCTTTGGTCGAAGATACTTCTTTTTCCCTCTCAATCTTTACTTTTCTTAATTGTCGAACCCCTCTCTCTTAAGGTCTTTCATTCTTCTTTTTCATTCCTTCCCCTTTCCTTTTCTTCATAGTGGCCGAACATAACATCTCTCCTCTTTAATTATTTTGACTCTTTTTCTCCATTCTTTTACAAGTCGATTCTCCTTCTCTCTTGTTCCTTGAACTCTATTATTCTCTCTTGAATACTAGGCCAACTGCTCCTCTGGTATTTTGGTTTTAGTTTTGCAAGACTTCAGATAAATTGGTTGGTACTTGTATGTTCCCTCTCTAGTTCGATATTATTCTGGTAAGTATTCAGATCTATTTTCCCTTTCTCTAAAAAACTGAACTATGGTCTTTTCCTCATGATGTGATGATCGATGGGTTTTAGGTATTTTCGAGGAGTGAAGGGGTGCAAGTTAATCGATAGAATATACCCAGGTCTCTATAAGGTAATATCCTCGATTATAGGTGTGACTTAAAACAAACTATGCCCAAGATATGCCCAGGTCTCTGTAAGGTAATATTACCTTTCTTTTTGGGTATAGGCAGAATATGCCCAGGTTTCTGTAAGGTAATATCCTAGGTTTTAAGTCACACCTATAATCGATTCTATCTAACAAGGGTTACTGTTGGCGCAGTTAATCGACAAGGGAGGGTGATCAGTTCTAGTCAACTATCATAGAGGATTAAGCGGTGTTTCTCAACCAAGGTTTTGGAGAACATGTATCTTAGCTAGTTTCGTGAACAGGTGTGTAATAGTACCCTGTAATCGATAGTTAGTGAAAAGCCAAAAAGTGTGTATCCACACTGCCTTATCCGTAAATCGGCAAAAGTAAAAAAATAGGAGTGCAGATGCCATATGGGCATGTGATCGCCCGTGTGGTAACCCAAATGCATAAACATGGGTACTAGACTGCGAGAGGCCACCATGAGCGATCTCATGGGCTTAGGCCATTTTTGGCCATGTTGGGCTGAAATGACCGAATTACCCCCGAAGGGTAAAATGGCCGAATAACCCTCGAATGGTAAAATGACCGAATTACCCTCGAAGGGTACAATGATTGAATTACCCTCAAAGTGTAAAATGACTGAATTACCTCTGGAGGTTAAAATGACCGAATTACCCTAGAGGGTAAAATGACCGTAATACCCCTGGAAGGTAAAATGACCGTAATACTCCTAGAGGGTAAAAAGATCATAATACCTCTGTAGGGCAAAATGACCGTAATACTCCTGTAGAGTAAAATGACTGTAATACCCCTATAGGGTAGAATGACTATTATGCCTTATATGATGTTTGATTGATTGAATATGTTATGTGATGTTTATGTGTTTTGCATACATGCACGACATGTTGCATGGGTTGAGTTATTGTTATGGAGGAAGTACTAATCTGTTAGGGTCGTACGAGACGATTGTGGACCCACCGAAGGCTTTATGTCGTATATTCATACTAATCTGTTAAGGTCGCATGGGTCGCATGAGACAACTGTGGACAGATCGATGGCTTAATGCCGTTCATACTACCGATGGCTTAGTGTTGTTCATTTTACCGATGGCTTGGTGCCACGTATATTATCGATGGCTTAGTGCTGTCCATTCTACCGAAGGCTTTGTGCCACGCATATTATCGATGGCTTAATGCTGTTCATTTTACCGATGGCTTGGTGTCACAAATATTATCAATAGCTTAGTGCTATCCATTTTACCGATAGCTTTGTGCCACGCATATTATCGATCGCTTAGTGCCGTTAATTTTACCGAAAGTAGGTTGTATTGATGGCTTAAAGCAACTTATCTTACTGGAAGCTAGGCTGCGATTGTAATTACTAGCAGCTAAGCTACGATTCTGTTGTCTAGCAGCCTTGCTGCAATATTGGTGTGCTGGCTAGGTGGGTTGATTTTATTCTCACATTGTGTGTTGGTGGACGGAGTGGTGTGTTGGCTGGATTGGGGTGGGTTGCACTGTTGCATTATTATTCTGAACTGATATTGTATTGGGCTTAGGCCCACGTATGTTCTGCTTCTGATTTTGCTACTGTAATGGACTAAGGCCCATTTGATACTGGCTGCTATAATGGGCTCAGGCCTAGACTACTTCTATATTATATTTTTCTGACTGACTGTTTTCATATTAGGGGATTACACACTGAGTTTTTGTAAACTCACCCCATTTTTAATTGTATAGGTAATCCCCAGCGTTAGGTGGATCGCTGTTGCGAGGGACTCGAGGGTGGCCACACAACTGCATCTGCGTTACATCAAAAATTTATTTTTCAATAAGTTGAATTGGGTTTTTAATATAATAAGGCCTCTCTTTAAATTTCTAGTTTTAATTCGGGTTTTATTTATCATAATTTCATATCGGTTAGACATAGGTCACGGGTTTTTTCCAAAATGATAATCGTTTTTAAAACAACACGTTTTTGCAAGACGGTTGAAATGCTTCCGCACCAAACAAAGTTTTTTTTTTTTAAGTAAGAACATTGTAAATGGTTAACAAATGACTAAAAGGATTTAAGAACCAACAAGAGGCTTTAAATTTCAAACGGGCTTTTATCAACAAGATCGAGTTTTCAAAAAGAACACTCCAATGTGACACGCTAGATTCGGCCATAATGTCTAGGCCGGGTTTGGGGGTGTTACAAAATTAGATTTTCTTATAGTTGCTAAAGATTTTAAGTTTTGATTTGTGGGCTATTTAAATGTTTAGAGATTATGTTTATTGGTTTATAAGTTAGGAAATTGATGCTTGAGCGTTTTCGGAATACTTGATATAGGCTTGATTGAGTCAAGTATTATTTGTATATTAAGTAGGAACATTGTTTCGAGCATAAAGTACATTTTAACTTGTGAACTTTAGCAAACTGGGTAGAAGTATTGATACTTGAGACCAAAGTATCGATACCTTGCCTAATGAAAAGTTTTCAAAAATAGACAATAACCAAGTTTGGCATTGATACCCAACCACGAGTATCAATACTTGTGGTAAAAATATCGATACCTCTACAAGGTATCGATAAAATATTTTGAACCAACTTCGGCAGAAAGCTAAAATGGTATTGATACATACTTTAGTCTCAATACCTAACACATCAATAACGTTACCTACTTGTTTAATGTCAGTACTTATGTTGGGCTTTGATTTTTTTGAAAATGGTCTTTATTTCTCAAATAAATCTATTTCTATTGCCACTTAAAAGTTTAATTAGCCATTATGTCATCTTTAATGGTTAATTGTGATAACAATTGTACTTATTTGTTATTGTGCCTGTATTAACTAGGGTTTGATAATCGGACCGAGTGAGGGGTGTTACATAGTAGTATTATGATGTGATCAGGAATGATATGTTGTGATCTAAAGCAGATGTGTTGTGACTACGAATGAAGCATGAAAACTTTGAGTTTTTGGCGAAGTGTCTAGTGTGTTAGTAGTTAAAAGTTGAACACTAAGTTCCACCTGGATTGCTTCAACCATTAATAATTCCTAAATGGAAATGAGAAAATGTTACAATGGATTTTGTATTAAACCTACTTGTAACACCAAAAAAGAAATATGTGATCTGGGCAATTATTGACAAATTAACCAAGCCTACTCATTTCATTCCAATTTGAGCTGATTTCTCACTTAATAAGTTGGCTGAATTGTATGTGGTTGAAATCATTTCCTTACATGTCATACCATTGTCTATTATTTCAAAACAGGATCCATAGTTTATTTTCAGATTTTGGGATAAGTTACATGATGTCTTGGGTACCAAATTGAATTTTAACACAACATTTCATCCATAAACAAATGGACAGTTTGAAAGAGTAATACAGATACTTGTAAATATGCTTCGTTGTTGTGTTATGGAATATGAAGGAAGTTGGGAGAAATTCTTACTACTAGTAGAGTTTGCTTACAAAAACAACTATCATTTGAGTATTAAAATGGAACTATATGAAACTTTGTATGGAAGAAAATGCAGAACCCCATTATATTGGTCCGAGTTAAGTGAAAAGAAGTTGACATGAACTAATTTAGTTCATGAAATAAAACAAAAATTTAGAGTTATTAGGGACTATTTGAAAGCTTCTTCTAATCGAAAAAATTCTTCTGTGGATTTGAAAAGGAAAGACATAAAGTTTTAGATTGGCAACAAGGTATTTCTAAAGGTCTCACCTTAGAATAAAGTTCTGTGGTTTTGTATAAAAAGAAAGCTTAGTACAAGATTTATATGACCGTATTAGGCCCTTAAGTGAATCGGTCCAGTGTATTAGCTTTACCTACAAAGTATAAGAAGATTCATAATGTGTTATGTTTCAATGCTACGATGATATAGGTCAGATCCTTCTCAAGTAATTACTCCAAGTGTGATTGAATTGCAGTCTGATTTATCATATTCAGAAAAGCCGACAAAGATATTAGCACAAGATGTAAAAGAACTTCAAAACAAAACAAAAAAGTATTATTAGTGTAAGTTCTTTGGCATAGACACAGTGTTGAGGAAGCCCATTGCCAGTGGTATCAAAAAATGTGATTTCAAAACCCCATTCTCCAACGATCGAGTCTATAGATATTAATATTTAATAGTATTTGGTTCAATAGAGCATTATATGGAATTTTAGTTCAGGGAAATTAATTGATTAGAGAATTGATCATAGTATAGGGATGAAATCGTAAAGGTGTTAAAACTTAACCATTATGGATTTCTCTTTGCTAATGATAATGCGTTAATCGATTAGGAATTAAAATGGTAATTAATCCATATTTATAAATAGCAGCTTGACAGGTGTAAGCATTATCTATCATCATGTTAATTATAATTAGTGATTAGATTAGATATATATATTGTGACATAGTGGATAAAGGGAACAAAACTCATTCTTCTTTCTTTCATCTTCTCTATCACCATCTTTCTTCTTTGTTAAGCTAGGAAAACTTAGCTAAGCTTTGTGCTCTTGCATGGTAAGCTAATTCAAGTCCTTTTTCTTTGGATTTAATGTTTTTGAAATTGTCGTGATTCAATCTAGCTAATTGTGATGTTTGTTTCCAAAATTGTTAAAGATTTCTGAAGATTACCATTTTTGAATGCTAGAAATTGTGGTGATAAATGTTTAGATTAAATGAAAAGTTATGAAAATAAATTACTTGGTAAAATGTGAATTTGTTAGCGTAACACCCCTAACTAGTCTCCATTGTTAGATTAGGGTTACGGAGCGTTATTGAACAAAACAGAACTTTAAACTTCAAACAAAATATATAGTTCAACTTAAGCATAATTTCCAATATCTGAATACAAACATAGCAAACATACACATTTGGGACTTAAATCGAGCTTTTGGGGCCCCAAAAATAATTTAAAAGCAATCAGGGATCATTTTGAAAGAAATAAAAAATTATGGAAAAACATGAAAATTTGAAAAATAAGGGTCACACGAATGTGTGACATAGCCGAGGTCGTGTGGCCATTCAAACTTTGGACACACAGCTCTATCCCAACCCTTGTGTCCTCCCGATAGGTACTTGAAATAGGGCCACATGACCGTGTCGTAGGCTGTGTGCCAAACCGTGTGTATATTCAATACTAGGTCACATGGCCGTGTGCTAGACAGTATTAGAAACTATTTTAGGAGACATGACTATGTTGTAGACTGTGTCTTAGACTGTGTGAAACCTACACCTAAAAACAATAAAGACACACGGCTGAGTGAATAAAACATGCAACATAAGGTCGTGTGATAGCCCGTGTGCAACACACAGCCGTATGGCAGCCCGTGTCCCAAGTTGTGTGTACCAAAATATACCTTGAAAAACAAGTTTACCAAAAATGCTTTCTTGAGCCACAAACATACCATTTTCCAACCTTTAAACCTGTAACACCCCTAACCCGCATCCATTGCTGAAATAAGGTTAAAAGGCATTACTAAACTCGTAATATAATTCAACATTCATTTCGCATTCATTATCCTACATAAGTAAATATCAATCATATTCAATCACATTATGCCTTAAATGAGCCTACAAGGCCCTAACCATGCTTTAAAAGTGGTTCAGGACTAAATTGTTAACTTAGAACAACTTTAGGAAACTTGGAAATTTTTTTCTAAAATAGGGGACACACCCGCGTGAACAGGCCGTGTGAGACACGCCCGTGTCTCAAGCCATGTGGACATTCAAAGTGGAACCACATGGTCGTGTCTCAGACCTTGTCCTACCCTGTGTAACTCTCTGACTTAAGTCACAGGGCCGACCACATGCCCGTGTGTCTAGCCCATATGCCTATTCGAAATGGCCACACACACCCATGTGCCAGGTTGTGTGCTAGGTCATGCCAAACCTGTAGGGTATAGTGACTTGCTTTTAATTACAACACCAGAGGACACACGGCCGTGTACTATGACCATGTGTCACACATGGCTGAGACACACACCCATGTCTCTACTCGTGTGGACAAAAATAGGCTATTTACCAAGCCATTTTGCCACCCCATTTATGCACACCTACGCAAACACAAATGGTACAATTTCAAGACATAAATATGTAGCCAAATATTAGCAAAGTAAGCTTTGCATGTTAGTAAGCTCGTATGATAATAAACTTAACATATAAAATAAGTGCAATTCAATCAAATAAACATAATATGGAATAAGACATATCAATCACAAACCTTGTAACAGCTCGTTTTAGGGCCAAATTAGAATAGTAGTTTCGGGACCACCAATCTGAAGTAGGAGAATTTATTGTGATAATTTTTTAAGGTCTATAGTACAACTGAATGCATGTGTGAAAATTTCGTTAAGAAATTTTATTGATAGATAGTCCAATTTAATTTGTAGGACTAAATTACAAATAGTGCAAAATATGTGTTCTAGAAGCTTTGAGTGTCTATTTGTCATGATATTTAAATTAGAGGTCCTTATTCAGTAATAAGAACATTATATCTCATGATGGACAAAAATGGACATGGAAGGGTAAAAATTTCAAAGTTAGGAATTAAGGGCATTTTGGTCATTTGGTAAATAAAGACAAAATTGACTAAAATAAAATATGTTCATCTTCCTAATTTAGTCCCGTATGGTTGAAACTCTTAAGGAAGACATAGCTAGGGTTTTTCCAACTTCCAAGCTCGATTGTAAGTCCATACTAGCCACGTTTTTAATGAATTTTATGTTTTTTAAATCCTTGTAACTTAATCTATCCTTTTCAAGGACAAATTTGAAGTATTAGAAAAGTTTAAAATTTTACCCATGTTAGGCATGTATGTATTTTGATGTCTAATGGTAGAATATGAATATTAGTTGTGTGATAAATGACTTTTGCTAGGTGATTTTCAATGAAAATGTCAAAAAGGACCTAATTGTAAAAGTTATAAAATGTGTGTAGAAATATGTGGATAAATGGAAAATGTGGGCTGCTATTAGCATGTATAAGCTTCAGCTAGGCTTGAGTTTTGAGGAAAATGAACACATTTCATTTTACGAGCCTAAGGACTATAATGTAAACAAGTGAAAAGTTAGGGGCAAAAATGTAATTTTTCCATAGTATGATTTTTGAACCGAATTGAATAATGTGATAATTAAATGAGCTAAATTTGTTATTATAGATCAAGAAAGATGAGGTTCTGACCTAGATCGGGGAAAGAACAAGATTGTGGACTAAATCGCACTATTAGTAATTTATTTTGTGCCGAGGTAAGTTTGTATGTAAATAATGCATCGTCAATTTATGTTTTAATGCTTAATATTGTATGAATTGTATGATTGACCTTTAGATATATACGTTAAAGTCTTGACAAGTGAGAAATCCCTGTTGAACCTTAGGAATAGAATAGGATACAGGTGACATGTCACTAGGGACCTATGCGTGATTATGTGATTGTGTGATTCCGGGTGCTGGTCTTGTACGTCCTACCAGTGGCTAGGTACTCCGGCATGTGTTGCAGATACATGTTAGCTTGTGTGAGCAGCACTGGGTAGCTACGTTTCAACCGTCAGCTTGTGTGAGCAGACCTGTGACTAGCTCGAGAACGAGCATATATGTGAAATGTGATATGAGGTAGCTCTGGCTACATATGTGGCACTTTGTGCAATTTTTGAGTATCTGTTAATATTCTGAGAGTTCAACGGGAATGACAAAGATGTGAAATCTGTGTTTGTATGATGATATGGTACACGTGAAACTCATAAGTATGAACTTTATAAGTGATGATCTTATGGTAAGATTGTGCTTGGGTAAGTTAAGCCTATTTGATTTCAATGATATATGTATTATCTTTCATTATATGAATTTGTATGGTGATTATGTGGTTAAGATGTTTATTATTTGCATATGAACTTACTAAGCTTTTTAGCTCTACTTCCTTTTTCTTTCCCTTGTTTTATAGTGTCACCAAGCTAGCTCGAGATCGGAGATCATCGGAGACTCGCCTCACACTGTCAGAAACATTATTTTAGGTATTGAAGAAAATGGTATTTTGAGAGTATGGCATGTATAGGGGACTTGGTCATTTTGTTATGTGTCATAATTGATTTAGCCAAACATGTTGGCTTATTGGTTGAAAGTTTATTTTGTATAAGGCTATTAGAAATTGGCTAAAGTTTGCTATATACATATAATCACATGATGGTACATTTCATAGATGTGGAAATTTGCATAATTTGTGTTGATGAGTATGTGGTGTTTAAGTATGATAGACATAGCATGAGAATAAAGTGTCAATGTCTTGATTGTAGACATTTGGTTACTTAAGTATGCTATGTTTTGTACCCATGAATTGGCTTTTGTATGTATGTGTAACAGGGTGGCAAATGGCTTGGTGAATAGCCTTTATTTCGTCCACATGGGTAGATACACGATCATGTGTCTAAGCCGTAAGTGACAAACGGTCTGCTCTATGGGCGTGTGTTTAGGTCGTGTGTCCCCTGCACCTAAATTTTGTGAAACAGAATGCCCAGAATTGAGCACATGGGCAGAGACACGTGCATGTGTCTTAGCTGTGTGGACAGTACAGCCTCAAACACGGGCGTGTACCCTGGCCGTGTGAAGTCTGCACCTATTTTTGTGAAATTAATTTTCCACACAAGCGTGTGCCTTAGTCGTGTGAACTCAACTTGGTCATGAGTTACAAGTCAGAGAGTTACACGGGGTAGGGACACGGGTGTGTGTGACCACACAGCATGCCCACACGGGCGTGTCCTATAACCACACAGGCGTGTGACCCTGTATAGTGAAAATTTTCCTAAGTTTTCTAAAATTTCCTAAAGTTCTTGATTTAGTCCCGGACCGCTCCCAATGTGTGTTTTGGGCCTTGTAGGCTGGTGTTAGGGACAATAGGATTAACTTCTAAAAGTTTATATTTGGATGTAAATTGATGACCCGAATTTGTATGTTCGTTTGTGTGATAAGTCCAGTAATGCCTCGTACCCTGTTCCAGCGTCAAATACGGGTAAGGGGTGTTACAAACCTTTCTCATGTTCAATATATGATCATATATGAATTTATCTAATTACCCCCATTCAATACTCGTATAGGTTCCGTACGTACCTGTATCGCTTAGTTTGATCTTACTTTCATTCTCATCTCAATTATGCCCGTTGAACCATTCGGAATTACTAAAAGATACTCAGGAATCACACATATACAGTACCAATGCCATATCCCAGATATTGTCTTACATGTAATCTCGTATCGATGCCAAAGCCCAACTATGGTCTTACATCGAAATCTCATATCGATGCTGTGACAACCCGAATTAGGGGCTAGTCGGAATAGTGGTTTCGTAACCACAAATCCGAAGTGAGAATTTTTAATTATGTGAAATTTTGATGATATCTATTTGATTGAATATTAGAGTTAAAATACTATTTGAAAATTTTACTGAATTGATGTTTATTTGCTCGATAAGGATTAAATTGAGAAAAGTGTAAAATGTGCCTATTAGATGATAATTGGACTTGATTGAATTGTTGCATGAAATAGGAAGCTTTTATGTGGCAATAAAACCATGAGTGAGTATTATGGACCAAAATAGCCTTACATGGAAAATCTCTAAGTAATAGATGGAAGGGTATTTTTGTCAAAAGTGAGTAAAAGACAAAATAGATGAAATAAAACATCATCTTCTCCATGAAACACCCCATGTTCAGCCGAAAATCCCTAACTCCATAGCCAAGGGTTTCAAAATTTTTCAAGCTTCCATGTAAGTGCAATTTGATCCCTTTTTTCAATTATTTTTGCATTTTTGGAGTCCTTGAAGCTTGTATTCCAATATTCTACCATTTAATTGGAGAAAATTTAAGGTCTAAAAATTTACCCATTTGTGATATGAGTTTGATTAGCTCATTAATGGTAGATAATGAGGGATTATTGTGTTATATACATGTTTTAATGGATGAAATTGAATGAAAGTGCCTAAAAATGGACTAATTTGTAGGGATTACAAATTGTTCCTAAATGTATAGAATAATGAATATTTGAGTGTTATATTTGTAAAAATGGGCTTTATAAGCCTATGGAATAAAAAAAATGAAATTTTGATGTCTAAGGGACTAATTAGTAATTATTGCAAAGTTGAGGGGTAAAATTGGAAATTTGCCCCAATTGTGAACTGTGACCGTATTGAAATAGAAATTGATATATGTGCTATATGTGTTAATTTAGATCAAGAACGGTCTGAAAGATCCCGTGATCGGGGAAAAGAGAAAGCCGTCGACTAATTTCGAAAATTAGTCATTTATTTTGGCAATCCAGGTAAGTTATATGTAATTCTAGCGAATTCGACTAGTTCTGTTAGAATATTTGCTTACATGATGATACATGGATAATTGCTCTGTGAGGTGACTGAATGTATGGAAAATAGTATTGACTGTAAATTTCGATTGATCATTGTATGTGCTTCTAAAACTACAGATTCATGCATTATCTGTAAATCCCGATTGAGCAAGTAGGAATAGACATAGATACCAGTGACATGTCACTTGAGGCCTACTCTTTTAACCGTTATAGTTACTCGGGTGCTAGGTAGTCTTGCATGTGTTGCAGACACCTGCTAGCTTGTATGAGTAGGCCCATGGTTAACTTCTATACTGTTACTAATTGTAGCTTCGGCTACCCTACTGTTAGTAGCTTTGGCTACTTCATGGCTTTGCCATGTCTGTATGGCACTTATGTGCTAACCTCTGTATATCTGTTCATATTTCGAAATTGCTCAATAGGAATTAGATTAACTGTATTGTGATAAAGTGATTGTACAGGTGAACTGAAAATGGTACAGTATACTGAGAATGTTATTGCTAAGCATGTTCATGGTTGGTACGTGGAATGAGCACAAAGAGTAAGCTAGTTGTATAATGATATGTGATAACAACTGTGATGCTAATTTAATGATACATTGAATTGTTTCATTGCTATGAATTTCATATAACTTACTAAGCTGTTGTAGCTTACCCTCCTTTTTTCCATCCTCTGTAGATATTGAGCTTGTTAGATCAAGATTCTAAGGTTGGAGCCACGCAACACACTATCAAGTTTCTTTTGGTATACTTCATATTTCAAGTGTAATTTATGGCATGTATAGAATAATTTGTGGTTGTAATTGGCTATTTTTGTATGCCTAAGTTACATTACTAATATGATATTTTGTAAGTAATGTTATAAATGAAGTCCTTTTGAGTAAAATTTCTCTTTAATTGGTTGGTTTTGATTTAGCATGTGCTTGGATATGTTTTAGGGAGGACAAGGCTTGGTATATAGCCTGACACGGCCTGCACGGCATGGGACACAGGCGTGTGCCATGGCTGTGTGGGATTTGACAGAATGCTCCACGAGTACATGGCACGAGCGTGCCTAGACCGTGGGTGACACATGGTCTGATCCTACAGGTGTGCCCCTAGATCGTGCCTCTCCTGCACTTGAATTAAATTTTAGTGAACCACACGGGTAAGAGACACAGCCGTGTGTCTCAACTGTGTGGGGTACACGGCCTCCAAATGGTCGTGTGGAGCGGCCGTGGCATAATGGATAGTTTTGTCCACGGTTGACGAGCATGGGCGTGTAAAGACCACATGGTCTATCAACACGGCCGTGCCAATAGTCACACGGGCGTGTGACGGTCCTTTAAAAGCGAAAATTTTTCTGAGAGTCTGATATAATAGGATTCGAATCCTAACCAAATGTAATGTCCGAAATGTGTTTGAAAACCTTTGATAAAGGTAATTCTGAATTGAACTACATGCAAATCTGTAACTGTCTTCGAATAAATTCTGTAAAGTTTATTTTGAATCTAGTAACACTCATTACCCGACTCTGGTGACGGTTCTGAGTAAGGGGTGTTACAGATGCCATATCCCAGATATGGCCTCACACAAAATCTCATATCGATGCCATATCCCAGATATGGCCTCACACAAAATCTCATATCGATGTCATATCCCAGATATGGCCTCACACAAAATCTCATATTGATGCCATATCCCAGATATGGTCTTACACGTAATCTCAGCAACCCTAATGCCATGACATTTGTATCCTAGACTATTCCTAAGGTTCGTGCGGGACTTTCCTCTGTTGATACTCTACCGATTATGTCTCATAAACTCATATCAACCATTTTTAATTCAATTCAAAAATAATAATGCATTTATAACACAATTTAACAACATTTATTATCATACGAACTTACCTCATCTATGGAAATGATAAAACGAGTCAGCTATTCAATTATTCTGCTTTTTCCTCGATCTAAGTCCAAATTCTTCCTTTCTTGATCTATACGTAATCAAAATTCAGCTTATTTAATCATCTATTTATTCAATTACGTCCAAAATACACATTTAGGCACTTTTACACATTAGCCCCTAAACTTTCACATTTTTACAATTTAGTTCTTATTATACAAAATCACAAATTAGTGAAATTCCTTTAATACCCATGGTAGCCTTACTATAATGCCCCTAACAACTCATATTTATCAACTTTCCACACATTTAACCATATACTTATCATTTTTCACAAATAAATCCCTAATTTACTTTGTTTACTCAAAATTACTTAATAAAACTTGTAAAACTATCAACCTATATCCATATTTCATCATCAAGCATCAAATAACACATGTATCCAAAAATGGCAACTATCAAAACATTTAACAATTTTGCAAAATAGTCCCTGGGCTAGCTAGAACTAGTTGCAACGATCCTAAAAACATAGAAATCGTCAAAAACCAAGCAAAATTGCTCACCTAACCAAGCTTCCAAAGTGCCAAAATGTTAAAGATTCAAAACCCTATCTTTCTTTTTAATTTTCAATTGATGAAGATGAGAATGATGAATTAAAATTGTTTTGTTTTTATTTAAGTAACCTTATTTAACAAATTACCATTTTAAGCATTAATTAAACATAAATAAATTACTTAAAACATGTCCATTCATGTCCACTTACTATGCCAAGGGTCCAATTACAACATAAGGACTTTCATTTTTAAATTTCATAGTCATTTGGTGCTTTAAACAACTAGAACATTACTTTTGCATTTTATACGATTTAGTCCTTTTTACCGAATTAAGCATTCCAACGATAAAATTACTTCACGAAACTTTCACACATACATGTTATCATGCTGTAAACATTTAAAATAATAATAAAATAATTTTTTGACCTCGGATTTGTGGTTCCAAAACCACTGTTCTGATTTAGCTAAAAACGGACTATTACAACTCTCCCCCTTAGGGATTTTCATCCTCGAAAATCTTACCAGTGAATAGGTTGGGATACTATTTTCTCATAACATCCTCTGGTTCCCATGTAGCTTCTTCGACCCCATGCCGATGCCACAAGACTTTCACTAACGCTATTCTTTTATTTCTCAATTCTTTGATCTCACGAGCTAGAATTCGGTTTGATTTTTCGATATACGACATATCTGACTGAATTTCAACTTTGGTTAGAGAAATTATATGTAAAGGGTTTGATCGGTATCGTCGCAACATTGATACATAAAACACATTATATATCTTTTCTAACTCAGATGGTAATGCTAACTGATATGCCACTAGCCTGTTTCGCTCGATAATCTCATATGGTCCGATGAATCGCAGACTCAATTTCCCTTTTCTGCCAAATCAAATTATCTTTTTCCACGATGACACTTTCAAGAATACTTTATCCGCAATCTGAAACTCAATGTCTTTTCGTTTCAAATCTACGTACGATTTTTGTCTATCTGAAGCTGCTTTTAAGCTGTCGCAAATTGCTTTCACTTTCTCTTCTGTTTCTTTGATCAAATCAACCCCGTGAATCTTTTTCTTGCGAAGCTCGGTCTAGTACAATGGTGTTCGACATTTACGACTGTATAAAGCTTCATATGGTGCAATTTTAATACTCGATTGAAAGTTGTTGTTATAAGCAAACTTAATCAAAGGTAAGTATTTCTCCCAACTGCCTTCGAACTCTAGAATGCAACACACAACATGTCTTCGAGTATCTAAATAATTCTCTAGGATTGATCGTCAGTTTGGGGATGAAACGTTGTACTAAAATACAACTTTGTAACCAAAGCTTCTTGCAATCTTTTCAAAAATCGTGATGTGAACCTCAGATTTCTATTCGAAACAATAGAAACAGGCACCCCATGCAATCTAACAATCTCAGAGATATACAATTCAACTAGTCTCTCAAGAGAATAATCTGTACGCACAGATATGAAATGCACAAATTTCATTAATCTATCAACTATAACCCAAATCACATCTTTCTTTCTCGGAGACAGGGGCAAACCCGATACAAATCCATTGTTACTCTATCCTATTTCCATTTAGGTATCATTATAGGTTACAATAATCCCGATGGTACTTGATGTTCAACTTTGACTTGCTAACAAATTAGACATTTTGAAACAAATTCTAATATATCACGCTTCATACTAGGCCACCGATATAGTTGTTTCAAGTCATTATACATTTTAGTGATTTCTTGGTGTACGGATAAACAACTGTCGTGTGCTTCATTTAGAATCTTCTGAATAAGCTCTGGATTTCTCGGTACAAAGATTCAACCTCGAAACATCAAAAAATCATTGCATTCAATTTGAAATTCTGAATCAAAAGTCAACTCAAATTGAACTCGTTTAGCTTGCAATTCACTATAAAATTTCTGAGCTTCACAAATTTACCAAATAAATAACTGTCTAGCTCTCAACTCAGCTACAATTGAGCCATCATTAGACAAAGCTAACTAAGTGTTCATAGCTCTCAAAGCAAATAAGGACTTTCTGCTTAAAGTATCAGCAACTATGTTCGCTTTCCCCTGATGATAGCCAATTACTAATTCATAGTCTTTTAGTAATTCAAGCCATCTTCGCTATCACAAATTTAGATCTTTCTGAGTCATTAAATATTTCAAACTCTTCTGATCAGTATAAATGTGACATTTCTCACCAAACAAGTAATGACGCCATATTTTCAATGCAAACACAATCATGGCCAACTCTAAATCGTGCGTCGAATAATTCTTTTCATGCAGCTTCAACTGTCTCGAGGCATAAGCTATTACTTTGCCTTCCTGCATCAAAACGCAACCCAGACCATGCAAAGATGCATCACTGAAAACTATGAATGCTTTACCCGATTCAGGCTGAACTAAAACTGGTGCCTCTATTAATAATACTTTCAACTATTCGAAACTTTGCTAACATTTACCGGACCTTTCAAACTTTATATCTTTCTAAAGTAAGCGTGTCATCGGAGTTGCAATCATAGAGAATCCTTTTCACAAAGCATCAATAATATCTAGCTAAACCTAGAAAACTACGAACTTTAGATACATTTCTCGGAGGTTTCCAATCTATAATCATAGAAATCTTGCTCGAGTTGACTTGAATGCCTTTGGCTGAAACTATATGTCCCAAAAATCCAACCTCTCAGAGCCAAAACTCACATTTGCTGAAGTTTGCAAATAATTGCTTGTCTCTCAAGCATTGTAACATGATTCTCAAATGCCTGGCATGCTCGAATTTATCACGGGAATAAATAAGAATATCGTCAATAAATACAACGATAAATCTATCTAAATACGGTCTAAAAATCTGGTTCATCAAATTCATCAAGACGGTAGGACTGTTAGTTAATCTAAAAGGGATAACAAGGAATTAATAATGTCCATACCTCGTTCTAAATGCAGTTTTTGGCACTTCTGAGTCTTTAACTCGTAACTGATAATAGCTTGATCTCAAATCTATTTTTGAGAATATTGTTGCTCCTTTCAACTGATCAAATAAATCGTCGATTCGAGGCAGAGGGTATTTATTCTTGATCGTTACTTTATTGAGCTGTCAATAGTCTATACACATTCTCATAATGCCATCTTTATTTTTCACAAGGCAAAACCTCTATCAGTTAATTCTTGCAACTGAGTTGTCAACTCTTTCAACTCTATCGGAGCCATTTTGTATGGAGCTATTGATATTGGTGTTGTTCTTGGTACTAACTCAATACCAAATTCAACCTCTCTAATCAGTGGCAAACTGGTAACTCTTTTGGAAACACATCTGGATACTCACAAACAACTGGTACTGATTCAATCTTTGATTCAAGCACTCTTGTATCAAGTACATAAGCAAAACAGGAGGTGCATCCTTTTCTCACATATTTCTAAGCTGACATCAACAAAATCACAACTAGAAAACTACTCAAATCATTGGATTCAATTCGAATAGTCTCATTATTCTAACATTTCAGTTCAATTGTCTTTTGTCTACAATTCAGAACGGCATCATGCAACGTTAACCAATCCATACCCAGAATTACATCGAATTCATCAAAGGATAATAACATCAAATCGGCCAGAAAATAGTAAATTTGAGTCATCAAAGGACAATTCTTACAAACTTTGTCAACCAAAACATATTTGCCTAAGGGGTTCGATACTTTTATCACAAACTTAGTAGACTCAACAAGCAAAGTCTTAGTGGACACTAAATTCACACATATATGAGTTGATCCAGGATCTATCAATGCAATCACATTAGTGTTATAGAGAGAAAAATGTACCAGTGATAACTTCTAAAGATGACGCTTCTTTGCGAGTGCGAATAGCGTAGGCTTTGGCAGGTGCTCTAGCTTCAGATCTCATAGCGGAGTCCTTTGTCGCCCCTCGACTATCACTCACATTTCTAGCATTTCTAGGTGGTCTTCCTTTGGTGGATGTGTTACTCGGTTTACATTCTGAGGTTGATCTTTCTCAACCATCCCGGGATAGTCTTTGATAAAAAGATCCTATGAACCACATTTAAAACAGGCCCGATCATTCATTTTGCATTCACTAAGATGCTATCTCTAACACTGTCTACATTCAAGTCTATTTGGTCTGGCACTATCGAAACTTACTAGAAACATAATTGGAGCCTTTGCATTTGTAAATTACTTCCCTCAATCTCTATTAGAATGCCCCTCTGATGTATTTGAACGACTATACACATCTCATGATCTTTTGGATGAAGAGTGATATGGTTTATTCATCAATATCTTTCTCGAATCTTTACCTTCAGAATCAGTTTTTCTCTTTTCTTTACCAAGTTCTTCAGCCTTACAAGCACGATCAACGAGTACCACGAACTCTTTTAACTCTAGGATCCCAACTATTAATCAGATATCTTCGTTCAATCTGTCTTCAAATCTTTTGCACATAATAGCTTCTATTGAAACACATTTCCAGGCATATTCACTGAGCCTCACGAATTCTCGCTTATATTTTATAACGGACATACGGCCCTGTTTCAATTCTAGAAACTCTTTACGTTTTTTATCAATGAATCTCTGGCTGATGTATTTTTTTAAATTCACATTGGAAGAATTCTTACGTAACCCGTTCTTTAGGAACCACAGATATTAAAGTATTCCACCACTGATATGCAGAATCTCTCAAGAGCAATACAACACATTTAATACATTCTTCAGGAGTACACGATATCAAATACTTCAATGGAATTTTCAAGCCAGAACTCAGCTTTCTTGGGATCATCGTCAATGGTTACCCTGAACTCTTCAGCTCTATATTTTTGAATTTTATCAACAGGAGGCTTATCGATAACTTAAGGAGTTACGGGGATTGGTTGAGGAATTGGCGGGTAGAGGTTGTTGAGCAATCAGATTCGTTCGAACGAACTCCGTAAACCACTCTCTCATCATTTAGAAGAAGGCTTGTTTAGCTTTTCCTCCCTGACTACCCGTTGCAGGTCTCGATTCAGACTACGCGGCTCCATGTGCGGAGGCTGGCACATTACTTTCA
Organism: Gossypium stocksii; assembly: GCA_020496765.1. Classification (NCBI taxonomy): domain Eukaryota; kingdom Viridiplantae; phylum Streptophyta; class Magnoliopsida; order Malvales; family Malvaceae; genus Gossypium; species Gossypium stocksii. The sequence goes on along the minus strand of CM035631.1, from coordinate 16,422,662 downwards.
ACATCGTCAGCTATAGCTCGACCAGGATCCATTGACTATACGAAAACACATTTTAAACTATTAAGAGACATCACACTATCACAGGTTATATATGGCATATATAGCTAAACTCTCACACACGTTACTTTAGCTTGAGAATCGACTAAACCGTAGCTCTGATACCAATAACATGGAACACCCTTAACCCGTATCCGTCGCTGGAATAGGGTTAAAAGGCATTACTAAACTCATAACATGATTCACCATTTATTTCACATTCATTATCATACATAAGCAAATATCAATATCATTCAATCACATTGTCCCTAAAACGAGCCTATGAGGCCCTAAACATGCTTTAAAAGTGGTTCGGGACTAAACCGATAACTTAGACCAACTATGGGAAACTTGGAAAATTTTGTCTAAAATAAGGGACACACGCCCGTGTAGACAGGCCGTGTGAGCAGACACGCTCGTGTCTTAGGCCATGTGGATATTTGAAATGGGACCACATGTGTAACACCCCAAACTCAGCTCGGACATTATGGCCAAATTGGTGTGTCACATAGACAATTTATTCACAGGTAGATAATTTGACAAATCGTTATGTTATTTATTGGAAGTCCATGACTAATTTCGCTCCATAGCCTCCAACCATTACTCGGCCACATTCGGGGCTACACCAGATACGCCCTTAAAAACCTCCACTCTATTAGGACAGAACCGCTCAGGAAACGATCCCCGATTCACTGTTCCAGCACTTGCTCCAGCTATCCTTTCTAGAACACGGAGCATCCCCTAGGACAAAGCATCGTCCCATGCGACCCGATCGTAAGACCCCGTCTCAGTTGCTTGTGGCGCTTGTGCCTCCCCAGCAGGCATATGTCCCGAGGACGAAGATCCAGCCTGAGCACTTCTTCAACCTCTAACACGGCCTCTTCCACGTGCAGCTCTTGTACTCATATCGTATTATCTGATATATGAATTTTATGAATTAGTTCATAATTTTAGCATTTATTATGGATGTTTTATGCAGAAATAGTAATTCAGAACTTTGTTTTCGCATAATCGCAGTCTAGCTACAGTTTCAGTCTTCTAGAGTTTTCAGTTTTTCCTACTGTCTCAGTCTTCTATAGTCTCAGTGTTACCCTAACTACAGAGTTTCAGTAGGGTCATAGTACTATCTACACTAGTGTCTCAGTATCACAATTTAATATAGTATAGCAAAAAATACTTACGGACTTGGTGCCGAAGACTCGGTGTGCCACACTTTTTAGTAACCACATTCAAAGCGATTCAGATTCTTGTCGAAAACAGAAATTTTCAACCCATTTTGTTAAAAAATCTTTCAAAAGCCCTAGACTTTGGAGAAAATGTTTTTAAGAAAAACCTATTTAAAAATAATTTTCATAAAAAAGTTTTCAAAATCGAATTTTCAAAACAAGTTAAAGTTTTTTTAATTCAATTTTAAGAAAACTTTTAAACCCATTCCACAGCCGAGTTGTTGCAACTTGGCTCTGATACCACTAAATGTAACACCCCAAACCTGACCCAAACGTTATGGTCAAATCAGGTGTGTCACATGGATGATTTATTCATAACCAGATACTTTGACAAATCATTATGTTATTTATTGGAAGTCCATGACTGGTAGCTTGTAGTTATTGAGCAAAATCGGATTAAAACTGTTTTTATTATCATGAAGTGTTTATACCAAAATCCCATTTGTTTTCGTTATTATCATTAAGTCATCCAACCATCCATAAGGCTTGTTTGAAAACGTTTCCTATTAATTTTGAAAACCCGCATATCCTAGTCTACCATTTTAAAGCAAATAATAGTGTAACCAAACACCCATAGTGGCCTTATTACAAAAATAAATCTGAAATTAAAATAAAAATAAAATAAATTAAAGCAAAGTGAAACCAGAAGCATAAACCATGTGGCCACCCCGAGTCCCTCGTAGCGCTAAATCCTCTATGGTTGGGGGTTACCTGCATAGGTGAAAATAATAAGGTGAGTTTGTGAAAACTTAGTGTGTAATTTAACCCAACCAACAACAGAGATCAAACATGCAGATCAGTCTAGGCCGAAGCCCTATTCAGGTACAGATCAATCTTCCCTTGGCCCTATTCAGAAACAAAGTGGGCCTTGGGCCCTTTACAGATACAGAATAAAATATATGCAAAAACCCAATCGTAATCCAGCCCATCACACCACCCGTACTAGCCCATCACAGCATTTAGGGAATAACTCAACCCACCCAGCCCTACACACTATAGACGCAGCAGAACTACTAATACAGATTTCGTGGCAGAGCAACCATAACAGAATTACGTGGCGGAGCCACTAAACAGAATATGTGGCAGTGCCACTATACAAAACTGCCTCCAAATCCAAACCCAACCCCATGCAGACTAGAGTGCTACATATCATATGCATACAGATTATCAAATACAGATATAGTCATACACAAATCAGTCAACCTATTTCTAGGGGTAAAATAGTCTTTCGCAACTAGGGGTAAAATGGTAATTCTACCCTTTAGGGGTATTTTAGTCATTTCACTAAGTCACGATGTTTCAACACCTGATACGACTTTATAGTAGGTCTAACGTCGCTCTGAGTGACTCAGAAAGTCCATATAGTCACATAGTGTATTCGGGCCCAAAACCCCTAAAGGGCCAGAGGGGGCCCACACGCTCGTGTGGCCCGCTGAGTCAAAGCTTATGTATATTATCACAGATTTAGCATCTAACATACTAGAAAAAACTTACCGCGTAATTTTGCCCATATGGGCCCGTAGGCCTATTGGGCCCATTTCAGCCCATCAAGGCCTAGAACAGCCCAAGTGCACGAAAACGCGCATAGCGGCCCTTACAGTCCAATACCCAAGTTTCGTGATTTTGGATCAGTCCACGAGCATTCGTATGCTCACAAGACCTCAAAATGTAGGCATTTCGGCATTCTAGCTTTTCAAATTTTTGTCGATTTACGCTATTGGAGTGTGTCGTTGCACACCTGTTTAAGATTAGCATCGGACAACCCTGCAAACGATCAAGCTACAAACGCCCAAACAAACAATTAAATGATCCATTCGACTTGCTAACCATATCGACCAAAATCCTTTAACAATTGGCCCACACTAGAGAAAGTTACCATTTTCTTACCTTGCCGAGATCTAAACAATAGATCTAAGTTATTACAATGCCCCTAGCCACCAACCGCTTCTCGCGAGATTGTCCTTTATCACACTAATACATACAAGAAACCAAAGGGAAAGAGACTACAATGGATACCCAACAAATGGGTCAAAAACCGATAGTAACTAGGGAGATAGGGGGTTTCGGCTTTTCTTTATTCACAAGAAACATAAAAGAAAAAGAATAGGGTACTTACCGCAAGGGTTTGCTAGACTGATTTGATAACAGAAAAAGTCACCGATCACTAGCCTGAGCCCAGATCTATCATAGACCTAATTGAAACACACAGAAGAATAATGGATCTAAGTTATTCGACTAGATAACTAAAACTAGAGAAGTGAATATTTGAGAAAATAGGTAATTGGTTTTTGAGGGAATTGGCCAAGAGAGCAATTGTTTTCAAAATGGAGAAATAGGGTTCGGCTACTTGGGAGTACAAGAGAAGAAAGAATTAGAGGAAGGGTTAGAAAGAAAAATAGAGACAAGAAGATAGGGGGTTCAGTTCTTGCACCAATCGGCCAACGGGAGATTAAGAGCTTAGGGACTTTTGGCTTTTTGAACGAAAGGGAGAAGGAGAGACAAGAAAGAAAAAGAACGAAAAGCACACTTCAAACTTACCTATTCAGCACTAAAAGAATGACTAAAAATGCAAATCCCGAAACCTAAGGGAAGAAATTGGCACCTACCTACCAAAATGTCGAAACTCAAAGGACTAAGATCCCGAAAATGCCCAAAAAGAAATTCGGCACACTCCCCTACCCTTTTTACCGAAAATACACCATCAAGACTCTAAAGTTTGGCTAACTCTCTCCAACAATTCAACCCCTAAATTTCTTCCTTTATAATCTCCCCTTATCATTCCCCAATCCAATCCCATGAACAACTCAAACGCCTTCCCTTAGAATTCAACTTCAAGCCCACCTCTTACCCTGTCCATGTGGCCCGGCCCGAAGGCCCGCCCGAAAAATGGGAGGGTTTGGGCAAAAATATAGGTCCAAAAAATGGGCTTGGACAAAAATTGAGGCACGTTTAAAAAATAGGCTAAGCCTCGATAAGAATTTTTTGGCCCGGGCTCGGCCCGAAATATAGATTAAATATTTTTTTTTATTTTTATTCCTTTTTTTAATTTTTAACTTTACATTTCTTTTACTTTAACTTTCATTTGCCATTTCCTAATAAAATCTAGAAAAATTTTAATGCTTTTGTATTTTATTTTAGTATCATTTTTTATTTGTTTCTTGTTTTAATATTTTTTATTTTTTTAAATGTATTTGATTTATTATATTTTATTTTTAATAAAATAAGCAAAAAAATTAATATGGGCCGGGCCGGGCCAGGCTCAGGCTTACCAATTTAATGTCGGCCCGGGCTTGGACAATTTTTAGGCCCATATTTCGGGCCGGGCCAGGCCCGGGCCCGACAAGCAGGCCTAAAATTTTTTTGAGACCGGCCTGAACCAGGCTCGGCCTGGCCCATGCTCACCTCTATCCATGTAGCAAAATTAAAGGATTTTGCCATTAGGGAGATTCGAACCTTGGCCCTCCCTCAAGCTAAATCACGCCACCTCCCTTGCTCCCTAAGTGGCGCTACCTTGCCACTCCAACCCTAGACTTCTTATGTCATAAAACCCCAACATTTATTTAAAAGGCCTCTCTGCTAGTGTCCAAGCTCACATAAGGCAAAATTTAAAATTTTGCTAGGGTTTAGGCTTAAACCCAGGCCTTCTAAAGGCCCACTATACACACCCAAAACATTAACTCAGTTAAAACCTCTGAAATTTAAGGCATTACAACTCTACCCCTTAAAGAAATTTCGGCCTCAAAATTTACCTTGTCAGAAAAGGTAAGGGTATTGTTATCACATTGCCTCCTCAGGCTCCCACGAGGCTTCCTCCATACCGTGATTACGTAAGAGAAACTTAACTAATGGAACAGACTTCCTCCTTAGGACCTTTACCTCAAGATTCAAAATTTACACTAGCTCTTCCTCGAAGGTCAAATCAAGCTTGACTTTAATTTTCTCTACAGGTACTATGTGAAAGGGATCCAAACGGTACCACCTTAACATGGAAACATGAAAGACGTCGTGGATCCAGTCTAACTCCAGGGGCAGTTCAAGCTGATAGGCTACCGGACCCACTCGCTTAAGAACTCGATAGGGCCCGATAAATTGCAGACTTAACTTGCCCTTCTTTCCGAACCTTAAGATTTTCTTCTAAGGCGAGACCTTCAAGAAAACCAAATCTCCAACAGTGAACTTAATTTCCCTACACTTTAGGTCAGCATAAGACTTTTTCTTGTCAGATGCCTCCTTTAACCGATCCCTAATCAGCTTAACGTTATCTTCTGCATCTGCTACTAACTCTGGCCCTAACACTTGCCTTTCACCTAGCTCAGTCCAACAAGTAGGCGTACGACACTTTCGCCCATATAGCGCCTCATATGGTGCCATCTGGATACTTGCCTGATAATTGTTGTTATAAACAAATTCAGCTAATAGCAAGTAATCTTCCTAGCTACCCCGGAAGCCAATGACACAGCCTCTTAGCATATCTTCCAAGACTTGGATTACCCTTTTCGATTGTCCATCCGTCTGAGGGTGAAAAGCAGCGCTGAAATCCAAATGCGTACCTAACGTCTCGTGCAACTTCTTCCAAAACCGAGATGTAAATCTTGGGTCTCTGTCAGAAATAATCGACATTGGCACACCATGGAGCCACACTAACTCAGATACATATAACTTAGCAAGCTTCTGTAGGTAATAATCCGTTCTGATTGGAATAAAGTGAGCGGATTTTGTCAGTCTATCCACAATCACCTAGACTGAATCTTTCTTGGAAGGCATCAACGGTAACCTACTCACAAAATCCATGGTTACCCTTTCCCACTTCCAAAGTGGAATCTCAACCAGTTGCAGAAGCCTAGAAAGCAGTTGATGCTCAACTTTCACTTGCTGGCACGTCAAACATTTACCCACAAATTCTGTTACTTCACGTTTGAGTCCAGGCCACCAGTACAATTCTTGTAAATCTCGATATAACTTATTCCCACCGGGATGCATAGCATAAGGACTGCCATGTGCCTCTCTCAAAATTAACTGCCTCAAATCAAAGCCCTTTGGAACACAAACTCTCCCTCGAAAACATAGAACTCTTTCATTATTCAGACCAAAATCAGACGTCTCACCATTTTCTACTTGTCGAAACCGAGGAACCAGTGACTCATCCAATAATTGCTTTTCCTTAATCTGTTTCGTCCAAGTTGGTTTTACTTGTAACTCAGCTAACAGACTACCATCATCGTAAAGGCTAAGACGAGCAGAAAACGCTCTCAGATCAGATACAACTCTACGACTTAGAGCATCAGCTACCACGTTAGCTTTCCCAAGGTGGTACTCAATAAAACAGTCATAGTCCTTAAACAACTCAATCCATCTTCTTGCCTAAGGTTCAGCTCCTTCTGAGTAAGGAGGTACTTGAGGCTTTTATGGTCCATGTATACAATACACTTTTCCCCAAAAAGGTAGTGCCTCTAAATCTTCAACGCAAATACCACCGCCGCCAACTCCAAATCGTGTGTAGGGTAGTTCACCTCATGCAGCCTATGCTGTCGTGATGTATAAGCAACCACTTTCCCCTCTTGCATTAGCACACAGCCCAAACCAACGTGTGACACATCATTATACACAGTATACTCCTTTCCAGACTCCGGCTGAATTAGAATAAGGGCTTTAGTCAACAACTTTTTCAGTTTCTCAAAACTTTCTTGTTGTTTATCTATCCAGACAAAAGGTACTCAACGGTGCCGCAATCACAGAAAACCCTTCCACAAACCTTTTGTCATATCCAACCAGACTTAGAAAACTCTAAATTTCTGACACAGTCCTTGGCAGTTTCCACTCCAACACCGCTTCTACTTTCCGAGGATCCACCCTAATTCCCTCGGCAGAAACAACATGACTTAAGAATGTCACTCCTGAAGCCAAAATTCACACTTGCTGAATTTGGCGTAGAGTTGCTTCTCTCGTAGAATTTGCAGAATCATACGAAGATGCTCATCGTGATCCTTCTTAGATTTTCAATATACCAGGATATCATCTATGAAAACAACTACAAACTGGTCTAAGTAGGGTTGAAAAACCCGGTTCATGATATCTATAAAGGTCGCTGGTGCATTTGTCAGACTGAACGGCATCACCAAAAACTCGTAGTGACCATACCGTGTCCTGAATGTTGTCTTATGGATTTCCGCCTCCTTGACCCTCAATTGATGATAACCCGACCGAAGGTCAATCTTAGAGAAAACCAACGCTCCTCTAAGTTGATCAAAAAGGTTGTCGATCCTTAGTAGAGGGTACTTATTCTTAATAGTCAATTTGTTCAAATAACGATAATCAATGTACATGCGCATCATCCCATCCTTCTTTTTAATGAATAGTACCGGTACTCCCCACGGAGACACACTAGGTCAGATAAAACCTCGATCCAGAAGTTCTTAGATTTGCGCTTTCAACTCCACTAGCTCCTTCAGTGCCATCTTATAAGGAGCGATGGACACCAAAGCCGTTCCAGGCAACAGATCGATTTCAAATTTAACTTCACGGTTTTTAGGCAACCCAGAAATCTCATTTGGAAAAACATCCTAAAACTCCTTGACGGTCCTAACTTCACCCACGGACAAGCAATCAGAGTCAGACTTACTCATATACACCAGAAATGCCTCGCAACCCTTGCGAATTAACTTTTTAGCTCTTAATGCCGAGATTACATTAGACAAGTAACCTCGTCGCTCCCCTATTACCATTACCTCCTCATCCTCCAAAGTCTTTAGTACCATTCATTTGGCAGTATGGTCCAAATTCGCCCGATGCTTAACAAGCCAATCCATACCCAAGATGAGATCAAATTCTCCGAATGGTAACTCCATCAAGTCCGCAGAGAAGGTTCTACCTTGTGCCTCTAAAGGTACATCTCTAAAAAGTTTGTCTACCCTAACTGAATGACCCAGTGGACTTATCACAGATACCCTACTCACAATATTCTCAGATTGCACACCCAACGTCCCAGACACGTCACACGCAACAGACGAATGTGTAGATCCAATGTCAATCACAGCAATGTATGGCATGTTATAAATTAAAAATGTACCAGTTATGACATCAGGCGCGTCACCTTTCTCTCGGCGACGAGCAACGTAGACCAATGCCAACTGTCGTGTCTCGGCATTTCCAACACCTCTGCCTAGTGCTCCACGTCTGCATCCATTTCTATTTCTCTTGTATTCAACACATACGTTAAATAAGCTTCATAACCCTTTCTCAAATATCTCTGAGCCGACATTGAAGAAATCACACTAGACAATGCCTCTGATTTATTTGATTCAACCCGTAGAGTTTCACCATTTTCACACTTTAATTCAATAACTTTTTGTTTACAATTTACTATAGCATCATGCAATGTCAACCAATCCATGCCCAAAATAACATCAAACTCATCAAATGGCAACAACATCAAGTCGGCTGGAAAGTAATAACCCCGAATCATTAAAGGACATTTCTTGCATACTTTATCAATTATGACACATTTGCCTAACGGGTTTGACACTTTAATCATAAATTTTGTATTCTCAACGGGTATATTCATACTAGACACCAATTTCATGCACACATATGAATGAGTACAACCGGGGTCAATTAAAGCAGTAATATTAACATCATAAAGAGAAAATATACCAGTGATCACGTCGGGTGAGGAAGCATCTTCACGTGCTTTTATGGCATAAGTTCTAGCCGGAGCTCTTGCTTCAGGTTTAGCTGCTGAATCTCTGGCTACATTTTTGCTGCTTGTTTCATTCCCAACTTTTCTCAAATACCTTCCTCTCGAGTCTGTACCACTAGTTTTTGCACTCTGGAATTTTTCTTTTTCAATTTTCTCTAGGCAGTCTCTAATAAAATGATCTAGAGAACCACATCGAAAACATTCATTTGCTCTATACGGACCAAAATGATTTCTACCACACCGCTGGCACTCGGGCTTAACAAATCTCGAATTCCCTACACTAGCTGCCGAAGTAGTCTGGGACTTAGGACTCATATTTTGCTTCTTAGAACTCCCATATGATTGTCCAGCTGAAACTTGGGAACGAGGATTCATATTTCTTGATTTTTCGAGTTGCTGTAAGGGTGCACTGCTCATCGGTCTTTTCTTCCAATTTCGTGTCTCAGATTCTACCTTTTTCTTCTCTTTAAGTAGTTCTTCAGCTTTGCAAGCTCAATCGACAAGCACCACCATTTCTTTTAATTCAAGAATCCAAACAAATACCTTAATGTCTTCATTGAGCCCGTCTTCAAATCGTCTTCACATCTTGGCCTCTATAGGAACATATTCTCTGGCATACTTACTCAATCTGACGAACTCCCTTTCATATTCAGTGACTGTCATATTACCTTGCTTCAGCTCAAGAAACTCTTTACGCTTCTGATCAATAAATCTTTCACTGATGTATTTCTTCCGAAACTCTTCTTGTAAGAATTCCCAAGTTACCATCTCTTTCGATACCACAGAAATCAATGTCTTCCACCAATTATAGGCTGAATACCTCAACAAAGATATAGCACATTTCAAGCATTCTTCAGGTGTGCAAGACAGTTCATCAAATACCCGGATAGAATTCTCAAGCCAGAACTCTGTTTCTCGGCATCATAATCCATATTAGCTCTGAATTCTTCGGCCCTTAATTTACGAATTTTATCGACTAGAGTTCTTTGAAATTTCATCATATCTACACCCTGAGGCATTGGGGGTACAAGTTGAGGAATTGGGGGAGGTGGGGGAGGTTGTACATTTGGGTTCGTACGAACGAACTCAGTGTACCATGCACTCATCATTTGGAGAAAGGCTTCCCGACCCCTTTCTCCTCCTCCCTGACCAACAGTAGGAGGTAGATTTTCAGTCGGTGCTGCCCCTTCAGCCGGAGCTGGCACATTACTCTCTACTTCATCTACCACAGCTGGATCGGAATCCATTTACTATAAAAAAAATCATTTAAAAGGTCAAAAGTCGTCACACTATCACAAGATACACATATGGCATGTATAGCGAAGTCCGTACATAAAACATGTTAGTCCGAGAACCGACTAAACCTGCTTTGATACCACCAAATGTAACGCCCCCACGCCCGCGACTGTCGCCAGAGTCGAGCTTGAGGTGTTACTGAACATAATTTACCATTTTAAGAACCTTGAATCCTTTATTTCTACATTCGCAACCTGCTGTCTATTTGCGTCACGATTACAAGAAAAAAATCATATCTTGAGTTACGAAACTCAAAATCAAGATCCAAAAATTTTCTCTAAATCTAGATTCATTTATCTATTTACTAATTTTTTTCTAGAATTTTTGGTTGGGCCAATTAGTACAGTTTATTAGTTAAAGTTACCCCTGTTTTAGGACTCAACTGCACTGACCTCTGCTTACCACGAACCACTTTTCTCTCTGTAAAAAATTCATGTGACTATGCTGTTTGTTTCTCTTAAAACTAAACTCAATAAGGATTCTGAACATAAAAAGTACATCTCCTAATTATTTTTGTACAATTTATGGTGAATTTCCAAATTTGGAATAGGGGATCCAGAAATCACTCTGGCCCTGTTTCACTAAAACTCAAATATCTCACAACATATAACTCCTTTACCTATTTCGCTTCTTCCATATGAAAGTAGGTACAATAAGATTCAATTTAATATTTAATTCATCACCTAATTCTGTTTCTACTATTTTTAGTGATTTTTCAAACTCACATCAGTACTGCTGAAAAATTCTGTTTTATAACAAAGATCATCTTCCTAAGACTTTTCATGGACTAAGTAACACATTAAACATACATGACACCAAATATAATCAAGATTGGCCATTCCAATGGCTAATCATTTCCAAGCATTTCCTTACCAAACCATCACCACATCATAAGATTATTTACACAAAATGATTAGATTGCTATACATGCCATATGTCAAAATACACAAGCCATTATACCAAATTCTTCCTTGGATAGTGTGATCGTTCCTTCGACCATTCCTGACTTCCAAGCTGGCTTGTCAAAACTACAATGAATGCAAAGGAGGGAGTAAGCTAAATGCGTAGTAAGTTCACATGCAAATAACAAGTAACATAACAAATCAATTATACCAAATAACACTAGCATGGCATCACCAAAACAATATCACATTTCTAATCATCATTTATAATCTTACCACATTATTGTTGTTGTATCAAGTTTCAACCCGAGGGTTAAGTACATACCTGTCCAAAGTGTCCATTTCATAACACTTATCAAAATGACACTTGCATCTTGAGTGTTCTTCCATTTCACTAGAATTTTACCCGTTGAACACATCAGAATATAACTCGGATACATGGATAATTTGCACATAAGTGCCACATATGTAATCAAACGACTATGTAACCCGCCCATAAGAGAACTCAGACTCAACTCAACGAGCTCGGGCGTTCACATCCATAAGTGAACTCGGACTCAACTCAACGAGTTCGGACATTTGCATCCATAAGTGAACTCGGACTCAACTCAACAAGTTCGGATGCCCAACCATCCTAGTGACATGTCACTTGTATCCTAATCTATTCCTAAGGTTCAAACGGGATTTTCCTCAATCACATATCCTTGCCGTCTTCCACAAAATACCGAAACCAATACTCAGTAGCAATTTATATTTAACAAGTAGCACACATAATTTGCATATTATTCGATAATAACCACAAAGCATATATTTCATGATAAAAATCAGCATATAATATAAATAACATCAATTAACTTAAAAATAACGATTATGTTACATTATTTACACATGAACTTACCTTATGGAAAAATATTTAGAATCGAGCCTATTCCTCGACAACTTTGTTTTTCCCTCGTTCACGACTTGAATCTCGTTTTTCTTGATAATCAAGGCTTAAAAGTGTTGAAACCCTAGCTATGGTGGAGAGCAAAATTCGGCAGCAACATATGAAGAAGATGATTAATTTTTTTGTTGTTTTTCCCATTTTATTTCATTTAATATCCAAATGACCAAAATGCCCTTCCTTATTAAACTTTCAAAAATTCCATTCATGTCCAATTTTTGTCCATAAACTTAGAAATTGGTCAAATTTCTATTTAAGACCTCTTAATTAATATTTCAAAGCAATTTCATACTAAAAGCTTCTAGAATGTAAGTTTTGCAACTTATTCGATTTAGTCCCTAATTTCAAATTAAGCATTTTATGCATAGAATTTCTTCACGAAATTTTCACACTATCATGAAATCACATCATAAACATCAAAATAATAATAAAATAATTATTTCTATCTCAGATTTATGGTCACGAAACTACTATTCTGATTAGGCCCTAATTCGGGATATTACAACTCTCCCCCCTTTAAGGATTTTCGTCCTCGAAAATCTTACCGGTAAACAGGTGTGGGTATTGATTCCTCATAGTTTCCTCGGGTTCCCATGTAGCCTCTTCTACTCCATGCTTGTGCCACAACACTTTTACAAGAGCAATACTTTTATTCCTTAGTTGTTTGACTTCTCGAGCTAAAATCTTAATCGGTTCTTCTTCATAAGTCATGTCTGGTTATAGTTCAATTTCTGTCGGTGAAATCACATATGAAGGATCCGAATGATACCGACGTAACATAGACACATGGAACACATCATGAATTTTCTCTAACTCATATGGTAATGCCAATCTATAAGCTACCGGTCCAACCTTTCAATTATTTCATACGGCCCGATAAAGCGCGGACTTAATTTGCCCTTCCGTCCAAATCTAAGAATTTTCTTCCAAAGAGACACCTTTAAAAATACCTTATCACCAACTTGAAACTCAATTTCTTTTCGTTTCAAATCTGCATAAGATTACTATTTATCCAAAGCAGCTTTTAAACAATCACGAATCACTTTCACTTTTTCTTCAGTTTCTTTTATAAGATCAACTCCATAAATCTAATTTTCTTTAAGTTCAGTCCAATACAGTGGCATCCGACACTTGCGACCGTACAATGCTTCATAAGGTGCCATCTTCAAACTCATCTGATAACTATTATTATAAGTAAATTCTACCAACGGTAAGTATCTTTCCCAGCTACCTTGAAATTCCAATACACAACATCTGAGCATGTCTTCAAGAATCTAAATTACTCTTTCTGATTGTCCATCAGTTTGTGGATGAAAAGTAGTGCTGAAATTTAACTTCGTACCTAATGCTTCTTGTAACATTTGCCAAAACTGCGAGGTAAATCTCGGATCTCTATCCGAAATGATTGACAAAGGTACCCCATAAAGTCTAACAATTTCACTGATATACAATTCAGCCAACTTATTAAGTGACTAATTAGTACGTACTGGAATAAAATGAGCCGACTTAGTTAATCTGTCAACTATTACCCAGATGGCATCTTTCTTTCCTAGAGTCAATGGCAACCCTGAAATAAAATCTATAGTAATCCGATCCCATTTCCATTCAGGAACCATAATAGGCTGAAGTAATCCCAAAGGCACTTAGTGTTCAGCTTTCACTTATTGACAAATTAAGTATTTGGATACAAACTCCGATATATCTCTTTTCATTCCATTCCACCAGTACATTTTCTTCAAGTCATTATACATTTTTGTATTGCCTGGATGAATCGACAAACAACCATTATGTGCTTCTTGCAAAATCTTTTGAATCAATCCTTCTTCCCTCGGTACACAAATCTGATCTTTAAACATTAAGCAACCATCAGAACTGATTCTGAAATCTGATCCTGTATCAACTTCATATTGCTTCCTTTTAACTTGCAAATCTTTGTCGCTTTTCTGAGCTTTACGAATCTCTTGTAAAAACATCGGCCTTGCTTTCAACTCTGCTAGAATCGAACCATGATCTGACATCATCAACTGAGTATTCATAGCTCTCAAAGCAAACAACAATTTTCTGCTTAAGGCATCAGCAACCACATTCGCTTTTCCTAGATGATAATCAATCACAAGCTCGTAATCTTTCAGCAATTCTAACCACCTCCGTTGTCTCAAATTCAAGTCTTTCTGTGACATCAAATATTTAAGACTTTTGTGGTCGGTATATACTTGGCACTTTTCACCATACAGATAATGTCACCAAATCTTCAAAGCAAATACTATAGCACCAGTTCCAGATCATGAGTCGGATAATTCCTCTCGTGACATTTTAACTGTCTCGAAGCATAAGCCACAACATTTCCTTCTTGCATCAGTACACATCCCAAACCATTTAGAGAAGCATCACTATATACCATAAATTCTTTACCTGACTCGGGCTGTATTAACACTGGTGCCTCTGTTAATAACTTTTTCAATTCTTCGAAACTTCGTTGACGTTCTTCCATCCACTCAAATTTAACATCCTTGCGAAGTAATTTAGTCATAGGAGCAGCAATTATAGAAAATCCATTTACAAATCGCCGATAATATCCAGCTAGCCCCAAGAAACTTCTAACCTCGGTTACATTCTTCAGTGGTTTCCATTCAACAATAGCTGAAATTTTACTGGGATCAACCCGTATACCATCACCTGAATGTCTCCAACATTCACCCAAATGTATCTTTCCGTAGTCCGCACAAGCTTACGATCTAACCACATTCACCAGAACTGCTCGAACTGGCTCATCCACTCTGGCTCTTTTAACAGAGCTCCCTACAGCACCCGAGGGCCCTGAATCCCTCCTGAATCTGTTTCTAACTTTTTCACGGTTCTGTCACTCCGAGCACTTCACCTCCTCAGCAATTTTGGCTTTTTCCACCAGAGCAACAAAATCACGCTCCCTCTGTGGAGCAATCAGTACTCTTAGCTTATCTCTGAGGCTATCCTCGAATCACACACTGCGTTCATATTCCGTAGCAACTATCCCACTGGCATATTGGCTCAGCCTTAAGAATTCAGCTTTATACTCTGCTACAGTCTTGCTACCCTGAGTCAGATTCAGGAATTCCTTCCTTCGAACATCCACATAACTCGCCCCGACGTACTTCCCTTTGAAGGCCATCTTAAATAACTCCCAAGTCAATCGCTCAGCTGGTGTACCATCTCTCACAGTGAGCCACCACTGGTAGGCCTCATCACGCAATAAAGATACTGCTCTTTTTAGCTTCTGCTCCACTGAGCAGTCTAGATCATCCATTATCCGCTCCGTAGCCTCCAACCATTACTCGGCCACATTTGGGGCTACACCAGATACGCCCTTAAAGACCTCCACTCCATTAGCCCGGAACTGCTTAGGAGTCGATCCCCAATTCACCGTTCCAGTACTTGCTACAGCTACCCTTTCTAGAACACGGAGCATCCCCTAGGACAAAGCATCGTCCCCTGCAACCCAATCGTAAGACGCCGTCTCAGTTACTGGTGGCGCTCGTGCCTCCCCAGCAGGCATATGTCCCGAGGACAAAGATCCAGCCTGAGTACTTCTTCGACCTCTAACACGGCCTTTTCCACATGCAGCTCTTGTACTCATATCGTATTATCTGATTTATGAATTTTATGAATTAGTTCATAATTTTAGTATTTATTACAGATGTTTTATGCAGAAATAGTAATTCAGAACTTTATTTTCACATAATCGCAGTCTAGCTACAGTTTCAGTCTTCTAGAGTTTTCAATTTTTCCTACTGTCACAGTCTTCTATAGTCTCAGTGTTACCCTAACTACAGAGTTTCAGTATGGTCATAGTACTATCTACACTAGTGTCTCAGTATCACAATTTAATATAGTATAGCAAAAAATACTTACGGACTTAGTGCAGAAGACTCGGTGTGCCACACTTTTTAGTAACCACGTTCAAAGCGATTCAGATTCTTGTCGAAAACAGAAATTTTCAACGCATTTTGTTAAAAAATCTTTCAAAAGCCCTAGACTTTGGAGAAAATGTTTTTAAGAAAAACCTGTTTAAAAATAATTTTCATAAAAAAGTTTTCAAAATCAAATTTTCAAAACAAGTTAAAGTTTTTTTAATTCAATTTTAAGAAAACTTTTAAACCCATTCCACAGCCGAGTTGTTGTAACTTGGCTTTAATACCACTAAATGTAACACCCCAAACCTGACCCGAACATTATGGCCAGATCTGGTGTGTCACATGGATGATTTATTCACAACCAGATACTTTGACAAATCGTTATGTTATTTATTGGAAGTCCATGACTGGTAGCTTGTAGTTATTGAGCAAAATCGGATTAAAACTGTTTTTAGTATCATGAAGTGTTTATACCAAAATCCCATCTGTTGTCGTTATTATCATTAAGTCATCCAACCATCCATAAGGCTTGTTTGAAAACGTTTGCTATTAATTTTGAAAACCCGCATATCCTAGTCTACCACTTTAAAGCAAATAATAGTGTAACCAAACACCCATAGTGGCCTTATTACAAAATAAATCTGAAATTAAAATAAAAATAAAATAAATTAAAGTAAAGTGAAACCAGAAGCATAAACCATGTGGCCACCCCGAGTCCCTCGCAGCGCCAAATCCTCTATGGTTGGGGGTTACCTACATAGGTGAAAATAATAGGGTGAGTTTGTGAAAACTTAGTGTGTAATTTAACCCAACCAACAACAGAGATCAAACATGCAGATCAGTCTGGGCCGAAGCCCTATTCGGGTACAGATCAATCTGCCCTTCGCCTTATTCAGAAACAAAATGGGCCTTGGGCCCTTTACAGATACAGAACAGAATATATGCAAAAACCCAATCGCAATCTAGCCCATCACACCACCCGTACTAGCCCATCACAGCATGTGGGGAATAACTCAACCCACCCAGCCCTACACACCACAGATGCAGTAGAGCTGCTAGTACAGAGATCATGGCAGAGCCACCAGAACAGAATTACGTGGCAGAGCCACTAAACAGAATACGTGGCAGTGCCACTATACAGAACTTCCTTCAAATCCAAAACCAACCCCATGCAGACTAGAGTGCCACATATTATATGCATACAAATTATCAGATATAGATATAGTCATACACAAATTAGTATAAGATACAGATATAGTCATACACAAATCAGTCAACCTATTTCTAGGGGTAAAATAGTCTTTGGCAGCTAGGGGGAAAATGGTAATTTTACCCTTCAGGGGTATTTTGGTCATTTCGCTATGTCACGATGTTTCAACACCTAATACGACCTTCTAGTAGGTCTAACATTGCTCCGAGCGACTCAGGGAGTCCATATAGTCACATAGTGTATTCGGGCCCAAAAACCTTAAAGGGCCCGAGGGGGCCCACACGCTCGTGTGGCCGGCTCAGTCTAAGCTTATACATATTATCACAGATTTAGCATCTAACGTACCAGAAAACACTTACCGCATAATTGTAGCCATATGGGCCCGTAGGCCCATTCGGCCTATTTCAGCCCATCGAGGCCCAGAATAGCCCAAGTGCACGAAAACGCGCACAGTGACCCTTACAGTCCAATACCCAAGATCCGTGATTTCGGATCAGTCCACGAGCGTTCGCACGCTCAAAAGACCTCAAAATGCCAGTATTTCGGCATTCTAGCATTTTGGCTTTTTGTCGATCTACGCTATTGGAGGGTGTCGTTACACACCTGTTTACGATTAGCGTCGAATAACCCCGCAAACGATCAACCTAAAAATGCCCGAACAAACCATTAAACAATCCATTCGACTTACTAACCATATCCGCCAAAATCCTTTAACAAAGATACCATTACCGAGATCTAAACAATAGATCTAAGTTATTACGATGCCCCTAGCCACCAACCGCTCCTCGCGAGATCATCCTTTATCACACTAATACACACAAGAAACCAAAAGGAAAGAGACTATAATGGATACCCAATAAAGAGGTCAAAAATCGATAGCAACCAGGGAGATAGAGGGTTTCGGCTTTTCTTTATTCACAAGAAACATAAAAGAAAAAGAATAGGGTACTTACCGCAAGGGTTTGCTAGACTGATTTGATAATAGAAGAAGCCGCCGATCACTAGCCTGAGCCCAGGTCTATCATAGACCTAACTGAAACATACAGAAGAATAATGGATCAAAGGTATTCGACTAGATAACTAAAACTAAATAAGTGAATATTTGAGAAAATAGGTAATCGGTTTTTGAGGGAATCGGCCAAGAGAGCAATTGTTTTCAAAATGGAGAAATAGGGTTCGGCTACTTGAGAGTACAAGAGAGGGAAGAATTAGAGGAAGGGTTGGAAAGAAAAATAGAGACAAGAAGATGGGGGGTTCAGTTCTTGCACCAATCGGCCAACGGGAGATTGAGAGTTTAGGGACTTTTAGCTTTTTGAACGAAAGAGAGAAGGAGAGAAAAGAAAGAAAAAGAACGAAAAGCACACTTCAAACTTACTTATTCGGCACTAAAAGAATGACCAAAAATGCAAATCCTAAAACCCAAAGGAAGAAATTGTCACCTACCTACCAAAATGTCGAAACTCAAAGGACTAAGATCCTAAAAGTGCCCAAAAAGAAATTCGGCACACTCCCCTACCCTTTTTGCCTAAAATGCACCATTAAGACTCCAAAGTTCAGCCAACTCTCTCCAACAATTCAACCCCTAAATTTCCTCATTTATAATCTCCCCTTATCACTCCTCAATCTAATACCATGAACAACTCAAACTCCTTCCCTCAGAATTCAACTTCAACTCCACCTCTTACCCTGTCCATATAGCAAAATTAAAGGATTTTTCCATCAGGGAGATTCAAACCTTGGCCCTCCCTCAAGCTAAATCATGCCACCTCTCTTGCTCCCTAAGTGATGCTACCTTGCCACTCCAACCTTAGACTCCTTGTGTCATAAAACCCCAACATTTATTTAAAAGGCCTCTCTGCTAGTGTCCAAGCTCACATAAGGCAAAATTTAAAATTTTGCTAGGGTTTAGGCTTAAACCCAGGCCTTTTAAAGGCCAACTATACACACCCAAAACATTAACTCAGTTAAAACCCCTAAATTTTAGGGCCTTACAACATGGTCGTGTCTCAAACTGTTTCCTACCTTGTGCAACTCTCTAACTTAGGTCACATGGCCGACCACGCACCCGTGTGTCTAGCCCGTATGCCTATTCGAAATGGCCACTGATGCCCATGTACCAAGCCGTGTGCTTGGACGTGCCAAACCTGTAGGGTATACTGATTTGTGCCACACGACCAGCCACAAGCCCGTGTATGAGGCCGTGTGGAGCATACTGACTTGCTTTTAATTACAACACCAGGGGACACGTGGCCATGTACTATGACCATGTGTCACAAATGGCTGAGATACATACTCGTGTCTCTGCCCGTGTGGACAAAAATAGGCTATTTACCAAGCCATTTTGCCACCCCATTTATGCACACATACACAAACACAAACACAAACGGTACCATTTCAAGATATAAATATGTAGCTAAATATCATCATCAAATGCACAAAATATACTATATCTATTTCAACCAATTCAAGACTCAATTCAATGCCATTTACCTATTCAAACAAATATTAAATCAACATGTTGCCATAATTCACATATTCAACATGTCACCTAAATCGACCATTTCATCATCCAAACCAATCCACAACCAAACATTTCTCAAGCAATTATACACCACATACTAAATAGCCATTTGTGCAACCATACCAAAATATGCCATATCACAATACAATATACACATCAAACTTTATATCATTATCAAGCAATTTCATAAGGCCATACATATTATCATCAAACATGCCAAAATAACCAAAGCCTATACATGCCATATACCATATATACAATTTCAAAAGTACCAAAATAGATGTCCGATAGTGCGATGAAGTCTCTGACGATCCCCGGATCCGAGCTAGTTTCAAAACACTATAGAGCAAAGAGAAATAAAACAAAGTAAGCTTTGCAGCTTTGTAAGCTCATATGATAATAAACTTAACAAACCAAATAAGTGCAATTCAATCAAATAAACATAATATGGAATAAAAAATATCAATCACAAACCTTTCTTATTTTCAATACTTGATCGTATATGAATTTATCTAATTATCTCCATTCAATACTCGTATAGGTTTCGTATGTACTTGTATCACTTAGTTCAATCTTACTTTCATTCTCATCTCAATTATGCCCGTTTAACCATTCAGAATTACTACAGGATACTCGAGAATCACACATATATAGTGCCAATGTTATATCCTAGATATGGTCTTACATGTAATCTCGTATCAATCCATAGCCCAGCTATGGTCTTACACGAAATCTCATATCGATCCCATATCCCAGATATGGTCTTACACGTAATCTCAGTAACCCTAATGTCATAACATTTGTATCCTAAACTATTCCTAAAGTTCATATGGGACTTTCATCTATCGATTTTCTACCGATCATGTCTCCTAAACCCATATCAACCATTTTTAATTCAATTCAAAAATAATAATGCATTTATAACATAATTTAATAACATTTATTAGCATACGAACTTACCTCGTCTATGGAAATGATGAAACGAGTCAGCTATTCAATTACTTTACTTTTCCCCCGATCTAAGTCTGAATTCATCCTTTTTTGATCTATACGTAATCAAATTCAGCTTATTTAATCATCTATTTATTCAATTAAGTCCAAAATATACATTTAGGCACTTTTACATATTAGCCCCTAAACTTTCACATTTTTATAATTTACTCCTTATTACACAAAATCACAAATTAGTGAAATTTCGCCCATGGTAGCCGAATTACTATAATGCCCCTGACAGCCCATATTTATCAACTTTTCACACATTTAACCAGATACTTGTCATTTTCACAAATAAATCCCTAATTTGTATTTTTACTCAAAATTACTTAATAAAACTTGTAAAACTATCAACCAATATTCAAATTTCATCATCAAGCATCAAATAACACATGTATTCAACAATGGAAACTATCAAAACATTTAACAGTTTTGCAACATAGTTCCTGGGCTAGCTAGAACTAGTTGCAACGATCACAAAAATATAGAAATCATCAAAAACCAAGCAAAATTGCTTACCTAACCAAGCTTCCAAAGTGTCAAAATGTTAAAGCTTCAAAACCCTATCTTTTTTTCTAATTTTTGGTTGATGAAGATGAGAATGATGAATTAAATTTATTTTGTTTTTATGTAATTAACCTTATTTAACAAATTACCATTTTAACCATTAATTAAACATAAATAAATTACTTAAAACATGTCCATTAATATCCACTTACTATGTCAAGGGTCCAATTACAGCATAAGGAATTTCACTTTTAAATTTCATAATCATTTGGCACTTTAAACAACTAGCTTACTTTTGCATTTTATGCGATTTAATCCTTTTTGCCGAATTAAGCATTCAAACGATAAAATTATTTCACAAAACTTTCACATATACATGCTATCATGCTAAAAATGGGCTTTTACAAAACCTATTCAATACACACCTAAAAAGGACCAAAACATGCCAATATGACACATATACAACATATTTCCATCAATCAACCAATGTACCCTCATTGGTACCATAATATACACATCTAAATAGCTCAACTTAATAACATGGTTTTATGCTTTTAACCTACACCATACACTTATAATTCATCCAATATAACTTCATATAAACATAGTTCAAGTCCTATACTTACCTTACACTTAAAAGTAACCCAAAAGATACATACTTGCTAAGCATTATAAGTCCAAACAACTATGTACACAAAAGACATAACCACACCATGATGACCAAATAGCATACATAATAACTTTCATTACACAAAAGCCCTATACCTGCCATTTATTACCATAGCAAAAATAATTCAAAATCTACCAAAATGATTGTTAGATAGTGTGATAGGGCTCTGAAAAGGTTCCAACCGATCAAGCTTCCGATAGTCTACAAAATAGAAGAAATACAACTACGTAAGCATTAAGTGCCTAGTAAGCTTGCATAAGATTAATTTCAACTTACTGAACATCAATTGATAAACCATTCAACCAAGCTCATTTCAACATTTAAACATTATACTTTCCTATTCACCACAATCCACCTAGTTAGTAAACAACATGTAAACCTAATAACTATGTGACATGGCATATATTAGAGAATGAATTTCCATAATTCATCTTTTTCATCACATGATAAATTATCATCATTTACATTTCATAAGATCGTGAATAGAAAATCAATTGTACACATGCCTTTTCACAAACTTTTACTTACCCTTTGAACTTAATTGACTAGCAACAATTACCTGATTCACTACACTAGCACGGAGCCTGCTAGGCTCAAGGCCTGATTACATACACCAGCATGAAGCCTGCTATGCTTAAGGCCTAATTACATACACCGACATGAAGCCTATTAGGTTTAAAACCCGATACATTGTCTCCAGTATAACTCAATTCATCAATCAACAATATATAATCGCAAACACCTTAACTAGTAAGGTAGAATAAATGCCAAAGAATTTTGTATAACAATATGTATAATACGAGCTTACCTCGATAACCATGGTTGCAAAAACAGAGTCAAATGCTAGTCTAAAGCTTTAGCTTTTCCCTAATTTAATTCCGATTGTTGTGTATCTTGATCTAAATAATATTTTCATTTAATTAAGTATTTCAAATAACTTCAAATATCCAATTCAAAACTATAATCTATATCAATGCGAAACTGTAAAATTACCCCTAATATTTTAACTTTTGAACAATTTAGCCCCTAATCCTAAAACTTGAAATTCAACCATTTTAAACTAAAATCCACTTTAGTCGATTTTTCTATATATCTATATCAACCCATATTTTTCGTCATTTCACAAAATATACATGGAATTTACCATTCTACCAAATAAACCCCTAAACCTTAAATTCAGTAAAAATCTCATAACAACATGTTCATTTAACAACTAACTTTAATTATCCATCACTTAACATTACAAACACATCAAATTAATTCATGGCAAGTCTCCCAACCATTAACAATTTTGCAAATTAACCCTCGGGCTAAGTAGTTTAAGATAAAACAAACTCAAAAATATATAAATAACTAAAAACGGAATTCAAAATCATACCATGCATCAAAGGAAGCTTAACCAAAAATCCCTTAACCTAAAAATAGAGGTTTTGGCAAAAGCAAAGTGAAATTGAAAAAGATGATAGCTAATTTTTTCCTTTATTTATGCATTTATTTACTATTTTACTACTTTACCCTTAATTTAAAACTTATAAAATAATTACATCATGTTCATTATTTACCGCTAGCATTGTGAATGACACAATTACCAAATAAGTTTATTAACTTACATTTCAAAAGTAATTTAATCCATTTAACTATTAGAAACTAAATTTTACATCTTTCACGATTTGATCCTTTCTACCTAATGAACCATTTAAAATTTCTTAACAAAAGTTTAATACGACCTTAAAATAACCCTATAGACATTAAGTAAACATTAAAATATTAATTCACTCATTGAAATCGTGGTCCCAAAACCACTATTTCTGACACCATTGAAAACGGGCTGTTACAACTCCCCCTAAAAAGATTTTCGTCATTGAAAATCTTACCAAAAAATAGCTTCGGATATTGCACTTTCATAGCCTTTTCCAGTTCCTAGGTAGCTTCTTCGACCCCATGATGGTGCCAGAGAACCTTAACTAAAGTTATGCTTTTACTTCTCAATTCTTTAGTTTCTCGAGCCAAAATTCTAACTGGTTCTTCACTATATGACATATCAGGCTGAATTTCTACATCAATAAGTGAAATTACATGTGAAGGATCATATGGATACCACCACAACGCCGATACATGAAACACATTATGAATTTTCTCTAATTCAGAAGGTAAAGCTAAACAGTAAGCTATTGGTCCAATTCTCTCAATGATCTTATACGGCCCAATGAATCGTGGACTAAGCTTCCTTTACGGCTAAAATGGAGAAATTTTCTCCAGAGCAATATTTTTAAAAATACTCTATCGTGGACTTGGTATTCAATGTCTTTTCTTTTCAAATCGTCATAAGATTTTTGACGGTCAAAAGCAACTTTCAAGCTATCTCTTATCACCTTGACCTTTTCTTCAGTTTTCCAGATTAAATCAATACTGAAAAGCTTTTTCTCACTCAATTTAGTCCATTATAATGAATTTCTACATTTTTTTACCATATAGGGCTTTGACTACTCCATCTCAATACTCGACTAGTAACGTTGTTATACACAAACTCAACCAACAAAAGAAATTTTTCCCAGTTACCTTCAAACTCTAAGATGCAAAAACGGAGCATATCCTTGAGTACCTGAATTACTTGTTCAGACTGACCGTCGGTCTGGGGATGGAATGTAGTACTAAAATATAATTTGATGCCTAAAGCTCCGTGAAATTTACTCCAAAATCTAGAGAAGTAAATTATGGATCTCAATAAGAAATAATAGATAACAACACTTCGTGAAATTATGGATCTCAATAAGAAATAATAGATAACAGCACTTCGTGAAGTCTAACAATCTCAACAATACACAACTCTACCAACTTCTCGAGTGAATAATCTATACATACTAGAATGAAATGTGAAAATTTACTCAAATGATCAACAATAACCCATATGGCATCTTTTTTCCATGGAGACAACGATAATCCTAACACAGAGTCTACAGTAACTTGTTCCCATTTCCATTTTGGAATCATAATAGGTTGTAGTAGTCCAAAAGGTATCTAATGCGTAGCTTTGACTTGTTGGCAAATCAAACATCTCGAC
Organism: Gossypium stocksii; assembly: GCA_020496765.1. Taxonomy (NCBI): domain Eukaryota; kingdom Viridiplantae; phylum Streptophyta; class Magnoliopsida; order Malvales; family Malvaceae; genus Gossypium; species Gossypium stocksii. The sequence continues at coordinate 16,397,711 of CM035631.1, read as the reverse complement.
ACAAATTCTAAAACCTTATGTTTCATGCCTGGCCATCAGTATATTTGTTTCAAATCATCGTACATTCTATTGCTACTAGGATGAATCGGGTAACTGCTTGTTATGAGCTTCATTAAGAATCTTCCGTTTAATTTCAAAATTTCTCAGAACATAAATTTTATTTTGAGATTACAAGCTACCATCAGAACTGAGGTGAAATTTTGAATCATGTGCCTTTTTAATCTATTTCCGTTTAACAATCAAGTTGGAATAATTTTTCTGAGCTTCACAAATCTATTGCAAAAATATCGGTTTAGCTTTTAATTTAGCTAAAATAGAACCATCATCAATCAATGTTAATTAGGTATTCAAAGCTCACAAAAAAAATAAGGATTTCTAACTTAAAGCATCAACAATAATATTAGCTTTACCTGGGTGATAATCAATAATCAGATCATAATCTTTTAGTAGTTCCAACCATCTATGTTGTCGCAAATTTAATTCTTTTTTTTTTTACGTCAAGTACTTTACGTTTTTTTTATCCGTGAAATTGTGGCATTTTTCCTTATATAAATAATGTCGCCAAAATCTTTACAGTGAACACAATAGCTGCAAGCTCTGAATCATGCGTCGGGTAATTTCTCTCGTGTGGCTTCAACTGACGGGAAGCATATGCTATAACTTTACCTTCCTATATCAAAACGCAACCTAAACCATTAAGTAAAGCATCACTATATATCACAAACTCTTTGTTAAACTTTGGTTGAATCAATACAGGGCTTCAATTAACATCGCTTTTAACTGATCAAAACTCTGTTGACTTTTTTCTAACCATTCAAACTTTACATCTTTCTGGAGTATTTTCATCAACGTTGTAGCAATCATTAAAAACCCTTTAACAAATCTCCAATAATACCCAGCCAAACCCAGAAAACTTCTGATGTTGGTGATATTTTTCAAAGACTTCCAATCCAAAATAACATATATCTTGCTCGGATCCACTATGATGCCTTCAGTCGATATCATGTGACCCAAAAGTTCGACTTCTCGAAGCCAGAACTCACATTTGCTGAATTTTGCAGATAATTATTTCTTGCGCAAAATTTGCAATATTATTCTCAAATGTTGGTCATGTTCAGTTTCGTCCTAGTAATAAATCAATATATCATCAATGAAAACAACCATAAATCTTTCTAAATACTACTGATAATATCTAGAACGAAGATCAATCTTTGAAAGCACTGTTACACCTTTCAGTTGATCAAACAAATTATCGATATGTGGAAATGAATATTTGTTTTTTATCATGACCTTATTAAGTTGTCAATAATTGATACACAATCGTATTGACTCGTCATTTTTCTTGACAAACAGTACAGGTGAGCCACAGAGAGAAAAATTAGGCCGAACAAATCCTCTGTTTGTCAACTCCTGTAATTGTGCTTTCAACTCTTTCAATTTTGCAGTGCCATTCTATACGAAGCAATTGATATCGGTAAAGTTCTCAGTACTAATTCAATAGCAAATTCAACCTCTCTGACCGACGGTAACCCTGGTAACTCTTCTAGAAACACATCTGCAAGCTCACAATCAATAGAACTAATTCTAACTTCAATTCTGAAGCCCTAGTATCAAGTATATAAGCTAGATACACCTCACAACCTTTTCAGTCACATTTCTGAGCTAATAAAGCTGATATAATATTAGTTGTACTGTCATATCTATTTGATTCAACTCTAATTATTTCATCGTTTTGACATTTCAACAAAATTTATTTTCGTCTACAATTCACAACAACATCCTACATAGTCAACCAATCCATGTTGAGAATCAACCAAACTCATCAAACAGTAATAACATCAAATCAGCCAGAAAGTTGCAATCTTGAACTTTCAGGGGACAATTCTTACAAACTTTATCGACTAACACGTACTGGCCTAACGGATTAGTTACTTTGACCACAAAATTAGTTGACTCAACATGTATTTTCTTATCTGATACTAATGTTGTGTATATATATGAGTGTGTTGACCCTAGGTCAATCAAAGCATAACATTAACATCAAAGATAGAAAATGTATTGGTAATTACATCAGGTGTTGAGGCCTCTTCATGAGCTCGAATTGCATATGCCCTAGCTGGTGCCCGAGCCTCAAGTCGAACTATAGACTCTTTCATTCCACTTCAACTATTCCCAGCATTACCACTATTTCTAGATGGTCTCCCTCTCGAAGGTATGTTACACAATCGTGTGTTCTAAGCTTTATCTCTGTCAGATCTTTCAGGGCAGTCTCTAAAATAATGATTGAATTATCCACATTTAAAACACGATCTGCCTTTCAGTCGACACTCCTCGGAATGTCCACATTCAAGCCTGTTGGTATTTCGAACACTACCAATGCTAGCTACTGAAGTAGCTTGGGGTCTAGAACTAACTTGCTCTCCCTTATTTCTCCCAAAAGATCCTGATGTAGCTGACATACAACTGTGAGTTTCTTTTGATTTCTTTGCTAGAGAAGGAAATGATTTTCCCATCAATCATTTACTCGTTTCACGAGTTTTAGAATCTGCTTTTTTTTTTTTTTTACTAAGTTCTTCAGCTTTATGAGTGCGATCTACTAAAACTATGGTGATGTAATTGCTCTAATCCTAAATAGTTTTTGTCATATGATTATACAAGAATTCAAATAAGTAAAATAAAATTAAGATGAAAATTTTCATCATAATTGCCTTCGTAGTCAAATAAGTAAAATAAAATTAAGATGCCGATAATTATTATATAAGCTATTTCTTTGACATTCCAAAATTTATCTAGCTTGAACCTATGAATCAACAAGGAAATGCAAAGAGCATATATAGATAAAATTAAATTGCTTGCTCGTGGTCCAAAAGTAGTAACGATATAGAGTAGTTTAGTTACATGGTTTCAAGCTCCATGTCAAAACATGGTATAAATAAAGACTTGAAAACTTAAAACAGTGGGTTATCGTAACTGCAAAATTTATTTATTCAGTAGTCAACGTCATCACCTTCGGGTCCTTCGGCATCGGGTCCATCGGCATCGGGTCCATCGGCATCGGTTCCTTCAGTATCGGGTCCTTCAGCCTCGGATCCTTCAGCAGAAGGGCCCTCGCTAGGGCTAGCGCTGATGGGACCACCAGCAGGAGCTCCAGAAGGTGAGGAAGAAGGGGCTTGTGAAGGGGATGGTGATGATGCTGCGTCGGCAACAAATGCGCCAACAACAGCCATGAAAATAAGAGCAACAACGATAACTTGGCGGGCCATCTTTCTTTGGGTTTCGGTTGGTTTAGGCTTGTTTTACTTTGGTTTATTGATGTAAAAAAGAAGAGGGAATCAAGCGATTCAAAAGAAATGCAGTAGTTTCTCTAAGATAAATTAGAGAAAAGAAAACTGCAATGCTGATGAATGATCTGATGGCATCGAGAAATGGGGTTTAAATAAATGGTAACAAGAGAAACAAGGCAGATCAACAATTTGATTGACCGAGTTTCACGCTTTTTTTTTTCTTTTTGTTGGAAGAAATTCAACCTTTCAAAACCTCACAAATAAATCATTGCTTTGCTTTCTTATTTTGGGACTTCCATTTTTTACAAGAGTAAAAATGTCTTTTTTTTCCCTTCTAAAATGTAACATAAACCAAATATAGTAATCAACAATTTTTAAACTACCAACAAAACCTTTTGGGCCGCAGACCTCGAGATTTATGAGATGTCCAAATTATGATATCCAAACTCAAGAAAATTATCTTCATTTTAAAAAAATATATATTTTGTAGCTTAGTATTTCAAATATATATTTAAACTTATATAAGTTATATTAAGAATTCTGTTATCATATGCTTGTTAAAATTACATTTAAGGTTGGCAATTGTGTGTTTAAAAATAATATTCAATAAATAAGGAAATATAATGTTCAAAATTAATAATAAAATATGTAATATGTACGAAATTTAAATAAAAATTAATTTAAATTATAAGTAAAATGAAATTTAAACAGATAAATATATTAAATTAAGAATATTAAATACTTTAATTGTTTATAATGCTATGTCGTTCTTCTTGAAATGGTATCGAGTTGATTTGTGGTACCAACTTAATCAATGATATTATCAATACATACAATCAATATGAGTGAAAAAATTTGTGTAATAACATTGAAATATATATAAATATCAAAATAAATTTTAGTTGAAGTGTTAAAGAAAATATTTTATAAATATTGGTGATATGTGTTTAAATTTTACCATATGCAATTTTTTATTGGTTTTATTAAAAGTATAAAAAAATAAAATACCCTCATAATAATATAATTTATTTATACATAAAAATGTATTTTTATAATTTTTTTAATTAAGTTGAGACACGATTAAAGGTGACACCATCTCAATCAAATATTTAAATATTAATATAGACATTGTTCCATTTGTTGCATATATATATATATATATATATATTTTGTGTGTGTGTAAGTATTTAGGACAAGAGCAAACCATTTTATTGCTTACTAGTACATTTAAAAAAAAAAAAAGTAAGCTACCTCATTAATGATTTTAAAATTAAGTCATTTTTATTTTGGTTACTCTAAATTTTTTTATCACGGTCGCTAATTTGGTCATTCCCCTATTAAATTGAATGAAATGCTCTCATTTCCTTTTTTTTTTTAATTTCCTTTTATCTTTAATTTTTTTTCTTTTTTCTTTCTTTATTTCTTATTTTTTTCCCATCTTCTCCCTTCTAACCAAGAAACCCTAGTCGCAGCCTATCGAACCACTATTGTAGGGGTGTTCAATCAGTTAACCGATCGGTTAACCGACCCGAAACACCATTAATCGAATTAACTGACCCTTCAAAAATTTAACCGTTAATCAAACCGAAATTTTTTCAAAAAAATTAATCGAACCAAAATTTTTCGGTTAATTCGGTTAACCGACTGAATTAGAAAATTAAATTTTTTTTTGGTTTTTTGTTAAAATAAGTATAGAATTAACTGAATTATCCGATTTACCCGAATTAACCGAATTACCCGAATAAACTGAATTAATCAAATTAATCGAATTTTTTTATTTATTAAATTATTTATAATTTTTATGATTGGGTTGGGTAATTGGGTTGGATAATTAGTTTTAGTTTGATTGGGTTTATGTTGGATTGGGTTTGAGTGAATTGTGGGTTATTTATATATTATAAAATTTGGTTAACCGACCAGTTTCGAACCGAATTAACCGTTAACCGCAAACTCAAAAAATTATTAACTGACCCCCAAACGAAAAAATTTAGTTAATCGACCAGTTAACCAAATTCGGTCGGTTAACCAAATTTTTTCAGTTTTACCCGAATTTTGCATACCCCTACACCATTGGCTAGCACTGTCCTATCAATGAATGACACAAAAGGACGCTTCTTCTTTCTCCTTATTTTCCTTGTTTTCCTTATGCTTTTTTCTCCTTACCCACAACAGGCGCTTCTCACAACCATTGTTGTGATCATCAAACATCTTCTCTAGTGTCAAGACTACGGATCAAAGCCACCAAAGTAAAGCCTAAAGCCTCCTCTTCAAATCTATAGAATTAGATCTCTCAAAAAAATCTCAAAAATTGTGAGGTCATTTCCAAAGCTTCAAAATTTTTGTGCTTCGATCTCCTAATCCCACTATCGATATGGCCTAATTTTGAGATATCTTTCTACTTTTGAGTTTTGCAACGATGGTTTTACGGAAGCTGCGACAAATTTTTTAAGGGAGGTGGCGGCAAGGATTTTTGTGTTAGAAGGGAGAAGATGAAGAAAATAAAAGAAGAGAAGAAAAAGCAATAAGGGAAAGTTTTTTTTAAAAAAATAAAAAATAGATTTAATGGTGGAAGAGATGGATTTAACAATTTCATAACCAATTTGATCAATTGCTTCAATGAAGTGATTAAATTAATAAAAGATATATATTAAATTTACTAAAATAGAAACCACGTGAACAACTAAATAGTTTACCCAAAAACCAAAAAGAAAAAAAAACGTTGCTTGCAAATTCAATCTATCTTGACTATTCATTTCTCTATGCAACATTTTCTCCTTTTCGAGATGACTCATAGGAAAGGTTGAACCATTTCTTAGTACTAAAAAGGTATATTTAAAAGAATAATAAGTCCTCATTATACCAATTTAAGTTGGATTCATGTACTTCACACTTTTCGCAAATACATTCCATTTGCAATTTCATGTTGAGTTTAATAGACATTTACGGTGATATTCTAAAATTTCTAGTTTTTTTCCAATTTAATTTTTAAATTTAAATTCTATCAAATTATATAGTCCTTTAACATCATTAAAAGATAATGATGTGATACTTAAAAATTGAAACATGTCATTGCTTAAATATATAAAATTTTAAAAATAAATAAATATATATAGTTATAAATTTATAAAAAATTTATAGACAATCATAACAAAATTGAGAAATATTGATAAAACTTACAGCAAGACACTTGCACTACCAAAAAGCGAAGACCATAAAAGAAAAAAATTGATAAACTGCACTATAGATCATATTATTATGCTTAAGTTTTTTTTTTTATCATTGAAATATAAAAATTACAAAATAATCAATTTATTGGACAAATCGATTTGAAAACAATGTTTAGGACCACAACAAATTTAAAAAAGAATTCTTTAAAATCGAGCCATTGTAACATTTATAGCAATAAATCTCTTACATGAATTATATCTACGTTTTCGAATTAAGAGGATTTAGTTGTTTCCGGCTTTCTACCCAGAGGCGAAGCTAAGGGAGCTGTTAGGAGCCCCAGTCCCCCTAAAATAAAAAATTTATTATTTAAGCCCTTTAAAAATTTTAAAATTTTAAATTAGTAAAGGTAAAATTATACTTTGGCCCCCTAAAATTATAAAAATTTGATTTAATCCTTTGAAATTATAAAGATATAGACTATAAAAAGTTAAAATTTCATTCAGCCTCTCCTAAAAAATTGTTCTGGCTAGAGTATGGGCTCTATTCATAAATTGATCTTATCCACTAATCTCGACCTCAATTTGCTAAAGTGTGGGCTCTATTCATAAATCGATGAAAACTTTAATAAAACTTTCAAAAGCTAGAAACCAAAGATGAATTCTATCAAAATATAGAATTTATTTTGAGAAAATAACTTGACTATATTTGGACAGAATATATTATGGAAGGAGTATCTTTGACTTAACCCTCAGTCTACTTATAGAGAAAATAATAAGAATCTCAATCAAACAAAGTGTAACCAAAATAATAATATTTTAATAGGAAAATCGACTCCCACTAGGAGAGTATATGTAAGGGGTAGTAGCACACCTTTTCTTCGACTAGGGTATGTGCCCCACTCTATTAAACAGGGCCTTGTTGGGCCTCACAATTTATCGGGTCAATTATATGTATTATCTGATTTTTAAATCAATTCATATAATTTATCCAACTCAATAAATATATTTTCTATGCTCAAAATTATTATTTATTCGTTTAATTAATTAAATTATTTTCTCAACCTAGTTCTAATTTTTTAAAGTCATTACAATTTTATCATACTAGAATCTATGAGTAAATTAATTTATCAATTTGTTCTCATGAAACTATGATGAATTAATTTAATTTTCACTTCGAACTTCAATTATTTAATTATAAAAATTAATTAATAATTCAAAAATTTTAATTAATTACCAAGCCATATCTTGTTCATAGCGAGAAAACGCGTTCATTGAGAATGATGATACATGCGATCTATTTATCTAATTCGTTGTTTCACAATTTCATGTCATTGATTAATGCAAATCATCATGGTTATATTGAGCTAGCAGAGGGACCACTTAGACATATATAATTAGAGCTCAAAAAATTGTAATTAAGTTTTGACTCTTGGTCTATTACTTACAACATTACTGAATCATTGACTTATCCCACGAAAGTTTCATGACTAAGCTCTCCCTATTATATACCATTATGAAAATTACTATGTCAATTGTTTCTTTAATGACCATGTCATATGTGTGTTACCCTCATAGGAAATCGTAAATCTCTTTGTGCTAAAATTTATTCTCCCAATATGAACTTATTTTATCTCATGATAATCATTAGTTCTTCCTTCATGAAAAAATCAATTACTAGCAGATACAAATTAAATCATACATCTTAGGACAAAAGACCCATGATCACATTACTTTTTTATCTATCATGTAATGTTGTTGAGAGATATCATTTACCCTTTATTGGACTATGAATTTCACTATTGTAAGGTTTTTAATTCTAGTTTCAAGCATGAATGGTCAAATTTATGCAAACAACTATAGGTGGCATTCTTCGTAAACTATATGGCATACTTATTCATATGTATATGCATGGGCATGCTTCTCGATTTATCATCATTCACACAAAAATAATATTTGAAAATATGAAAAGCAAAAAAATTAATCCGACACTAACTAGTCAAAATTTCCATGGTTTCATCCTAAGGAAAAAATTAAAGTTAAAATGAAATTAAAATTTTATCCCAAAGCATACTTTGGGTTTTCATGAATTAGGTCGAAGTCCCAAAAGTGTACATAAACCCTAAAATCCAAATCATTGCCTCCACTCGCTGTCTCAAACCATCGCCATTGTCGTTGCTCCACTGATCAACCTATCGACTTCAATTGCCACTCAGTGCTACTCGACCTTACTACAACTAGCCTTCACGTAAGAAGCATTCTCGCTGTTTGCTAGTGCTAGTTTACTCCACAACTACCCAACCCCACTCGATTGCCCCATCAGCAGCTGCTAGTTCCTGCACGCAGCATGGGGCATGAGGCCCCTACTACTTTCTACTTAGGCTGCTGTTGGGTCTAGTGTTGGATCTGGTGTCATAAGTGTAGTATTTTTGTCTATGCTCACTTTTATTTTCCAATTTCAATCATGAATGATTAATATATACATGACAAGTACGTATGACATTTTTTCCTAAACTATATGGCATGCTTATCTCATATATGCATGACATGCTCTGCCAATTTTATAATATTCACATTCATTTATTCATAAAATCAACAATTTTGATTCTCTCCAGTTTTTCTTTTAAGGGGAAAAATCGAAGAAATGAATATGAATTGCACGCCAGGTAGGGTCCCAAGAAAGGGAGGTGAGTCATATTTGACTACAAAGCATCTTCTCATTATCGTAGTTCTCATAGTAATCAAATAACCTAAAGAAGTGAATGGAACAATACAAAACATGTATTTTCTCATCAATACAACATATGTATTTTTTCATTACCACACTTCTTATCTTTAATCGGTCAACTGTGGATCATCTCATACATACATATTACAATTATATCTTTAAAAATTATTAAATAGATACATAAGGAGATAGGTAATTAAAATAAAATTATCAGTCAAGGTTTCCATAGTTTTATTTCTAGAAAATAAATGAAAAACAAAAAATTACATAATTTTTCACCATAAGACATTCATTGTGTCTTCAACCATCATCGCTTCATCTTCTCCTTTTCATGGACACATTTTGGAAAAAAAATTAAATTTAAGTTTTGTGTCCTTTCCGACTCAGAAAAATTCTAAAAGGAAAATCCTACATAGAGATGATAGTCCACAGTCTATTTCTTAAGAACCACAACCTTGGCAAAAAAACAATTATATAATAAATATATAATATCACATTTATTCTCATATATTCCCTTAAACATGCAAATAAGTACAAGAATGTCACATCTTATCAAATATCAATCAAACAAAATAAAAAAGAGATTCGGTCTCGGTTTGCACTATAAACATAGCACAACCTGGCTCTTAATACCAATTGTTGGAAAAAATCCGATTTGAAAATGGTTTTCTTGCACAGTGAAAAATTAAAATTTTGAAAAGGACCTGGTTTGTGATAGTTATAGAAATAAACCTTAAACCAAAATCATACCTGTATTTTAGGATAAGCAAATCCTTGACATTTTTTGGCTTTCAACCAAATGATCTTTTCTGCTATTCTCGTACCATAAACTACTTCGAGTGTAGGCTCGAACCAATTGAATCAAAACGCAAAGCTAGAAAAAGTTTTCTTTTCTTTTTGAGTGAAAACAAAAATTCTCTCTTCTTTAATAGAAACCAGTTGAATTCTTATTCTAGAAAAATATGTTTAGTAGTTTAGAATAAATTCTATCTATTTTTCGGCAGAGCAACAATCTCTTAAGTTGTGTAAATAACTCTACCGGTGAGATCTATTTACAAGGAGAGAAGGTAGAACTTTTGTTGAATTTTAGAGGTTTATTTCAAATAGAAAAACAACTTTCTAGTCCAACTAAGAGAGGGAGAAGGACTAATAGGGTGTGTTTCCCCTCATATGTGTTATGATGAGGATTCAAGCCTTTCATTGTGTTGGGTCCAATTATGTGTGCTTTTTGGACTTTTAACCTAACAATTTATAATTTGATCTAGCCCAGTACATATTTTTCTATTTTTCAAAATAAACATTAATTTTTTAATTAAATAATTCTCATCTCAATTTTACGCCCAGTAAAGTTATGATGATTTTATCCTTAGTAAAATTTTGAGAATATATATTTAATATTTCACCACTCAACACATTCACTATGACCGAATGATTTATTTTCATCTTCGAGCTTGAAAACAGCTCAAAAACACAAACTCATTCTTTCGATATTTTTTAGTAATCCATGTACATTTTCAAATGAATCATTTCTCATTTTCATTTCCATTTTGAGAAAACCACATTCATTTTCAAATGATTTCATTCTCCATTTTGGAGAAATCCATAATCATTTTTTAATGTTTCTCATTTCTCTATTTTATTCATTCCATTTATTTTGATTCAAACAAGCAATTTATTTTTTGTTTCAACGAGTTAGCAGAGGGACCGATTGGACATATGTAATTAGGGCTGAAATGATTTATAATTAAGTTTTGACTTTTCGCCTATTAATTATAAACTCATTTAGTTACAAAGTCATTCCACTATAGTATCATGACTGAGCTCTCCCTAACGACATATCATTAAGAAAGCAACTACTCAGTGCTCATCCAATGACCTTGTCATGAATGTGTTACTCTTTTAGGATATCCTTAATCTCTTTGGGATAATATCTGTTCTCTCAATATGATCTTATTTTATCTCATGGTAATCATTACATCTTCCTTTATGAAAAGTCAATTACTATCAAATAGTAATCAAGACATTCATCACAAAAACGAATGACCCATGGCCACGTTTACTTTTCATTAACAATGTAATGAGAGGATATCATTTACCCACGTCTCGAGCTATGAATTCCACTGTTGTGAATGACACTATGTACTGTAGAAGTCGTATATCCAACGTACCAATTTTTGATTCCTTATCTATTTGAACTTGGGATTTTACTTACATCAAAATGTATGAGTCACACAAACATAGTCCGCCATCTAGTCGAGATTTAGGTATCCACACTATGAACGTCGCAAGTGAATAAATCCATAAACGGATTCATGATCTATTCTTTTTGTGTCCAGTCTGATGTACTGTTTGTCCAAACAGTCACATCTATGTCTCTATCTTTTGGGAATCGTCTGCTTCGATGCCCAAAACAAGGCATCTCCCCTATTGGACTTGATAGAAAACATATCAAACTTTCAATCGGTTTGCTCATTTCCGATTAGACTAAAGACATGCCTAGGTTCATTTTCTAATATAAGTTGTCTTTCCATATTACCATCCTACCACGTAATACTGGTTATATTACTTAAACATTAGATAACTAGCGAGTAACATTTGCTTCCATTTTACTTTACATGCAAAAACCATGTGAGGACAATATACAAAGTATTAATCTAATTCATAAATAATTTTATTAACCAATTCGTTCGAAAAATTAAAAATTTACATTGACGAAAATACTACACTTAGGGTACCAAATCCAATATATCAATAAAGAATATTTTAAAAAAGAAAAGAAAAGCTAATAGGCCAAATAGCTGGGGATAGTGCAAGGGAAAAGAAAAGGGAAATTTTCTATTCAATCCTTGTACAGATTTTTTTTTAGGCAATTATATTTGGACTGTGCATAGAAACCCCAAATTGGCATAATGCAATGTCTGATTTTAATAGAATAAATGTATTATTGTCACCCTAAATTGTCAGTCGTCATATCTATTTGATATTTGGGTTTTTACCCCAATATATCAAGAAAAAATTAAATACAAAAATAGGTTGTCAGCCAAATTAATTACAGGAATGGTATACTTTTTGGGGTTACACCTATTTGACAGGCGTAACCTATTATTTTAATATTAATTTTTTTCGTTTAATAAAAAATTATTACTTTCATTTTTTTTAATCAGTATAAAACCCGTATGCATACGTATTGCACCTACCAAGAAGGCAAAACTAGTTGAGCCTACTTGACAGGCGTAACATGTTGTGCCTGTCAGGTAGGCTTGACTAGTTGAGCCTTCTTAGTAGGCACAACTGGTGGGGCCCACAGCTTAATTTTTCCCCTATATATTCCCCCGAAAATCAATGAGCAACATACAGAAAATTTAGTAGAGCAATAGACACAAAATTTAGCAGAACAGAAGTAAGAAGAGAGGGAGAAGAAGGAAATAAAGGAAAACAAGAAGAAGGATAAGGTATTTTAGTTTATTTATTTTTAAATAAAATGTTGAATTTTGTTAGAAATTTTATTATTTAAAAGTTATTTTGTTAGATTATTAATTTTGTTAGCTTTTGAATGAAAATTTTTGCATTAAAAATTTTATATAACTTTTTTGCTATTCGAAACTATTTTGAGAATTTTAAAAATTTTTTAACAGATCTAGTATTGAATATGGAGAATCAGTTTTTTGTATGCATTTATTTCGATGGAGAAATTTTGACAACAAGTGTGGGATGTATATTTGAATATCGCAAACAAATAGCAATGAGATTTAATAGAAATATCTCATTTGATTATATGAAAGAAAAATTAGTGAAAAAATTTATAGATGTTGTGGGAGAAGGATCTTGAAAATTTTCTACAAGTTTTCAGTTTTGACGGATCCCATAAAATTCACCGAAATGGAACTTGTAGAAGATGAAGACGTGGAAACAATGGTCACTCTTTATTGTAGGAATCGGAGCAACCAAAATGCACCGATTCAGTTATTTGCTGAGTTAGCTGGTGTAGAGGCAACTGAAGATCCCACTCCATTAGGTGAAGAAGATGGAGCTCAAGAACCGTGTATAGTGGTTCTGATATCATACGTTGGTAGTTAATCAACTATACATGGGACTAACATTGATCTTAATGCTGCACCCGAGACTGATGTGGTTGGTGATGATGTCTACCATAGTAGTGATCCTTCTGATCATGAAGTTGATAGTGATAGTGATCCCGACGTGGACGAGGTCCCAGATGATATTGACGATGAAGGCGTGAATGAGGATGAAAACGTTAATGCGTCTTCAGTCGAGAACCAGATTCGTCGTATTGTGATACACAATAATCCTGGAGTACACATGTCTCAGATAGACCCCGATGTAACGTATGCAACTGAGTTCCTGGAGTACCTTGAAATACTACCTGCTCACTGAATGACCGTATATTCTGATCCTGAGAAGTTGTTCGTGGGCCAGAGATTCGAAAGTAAGGAAGAGTGCGTATTTTCCATTAAGTGGTATAGTATGAATATATCAGTAGACTACAAAGTCATTATGTCTAAATCGACATTATATATTGGAGAGTGTTGGAAGTCGGCGGAAGGCTGTAATTGGCGGATACTAGTTGCATTTATCCAAAAGTCACAGATGTGGGAGATACAAAAATTTGTTGGGCCTCACACATACACTTCAACACGTATGATAAAAGATCATCGAAAACTTGATTCCAAAACTATCTATACGTGCATCATGCCAATGGTTGAAGACATGTCGACCATTACAGTTTCGGTACTGATTACCAAAATGCAGGTACGATTCTAGTATCGAGTATCATACTGGAAGGTATGGATAGCTAAACAAATAGAAATGGATCAACTGTACGAAGATTTCGATGCATTGTACAATGAGTTGCAGGGATGAATTGCCGCTATGAGGGAGTACGTACCGGAGACTATCATTGAGTTGCAGACACGACCTTATTACGGCCCGTATGAGCAACTACAACTGAAAAGAATTTTCCAACAGATGTTCTGGACATTTGATCCATGTGTGTGTGTATTTCCCCACTGCAAGCTGTTTGTACAAGTAGATGGGACATGGCTATATAGTAAATATACACAGATCTTACTTCTTGTGATTGCTCAAGACGGGAACAAGAACGTGCTTTCGATTGTATTTGCCATCGTAGATAAGGAGAACATGGAGTCGTGGGAATTTTTTCTTATAAACTTGCGGAGTTATGTTATTAGTAATGATAATATTTGCATCATCTCCGATAGAAGGAAAGGATTAATTGTTGACATTAAGCATTCCGGTATGCCATAAAGATCTGTTTATTGCATACGGCACATCGCAGCTAACTTCCATTGAGATTATAAGAATGCAGATTGGAAGAGACAAGTTATGAAAATGGGTAAAGAATAATATCCTTTCAATATATAACCTAATGTTTTGTGGTGAGATTGTAACTTATATTTTTTTTAATACATACACAGCGTACAAGCTTGAGCCACACATTTTTCGGCAAAGGATGACTCGACTTGAGAGTGACGTGGAAGGTTAGGCGAACACATCTTTCCGACAATGGTTAGGTACCATAGAGCCGTGACAATGGGCTCAAAGTTTTGACGAGGGCTTTCATTATGATCAAATGACCACAAACTTGGTGGAGGGCATCAACTCTATGTAGTTGAAAATACGACATCTTCCGATTTCATCTTTCTTCTTAGCTATATTCTACAGGTTGGCTACCTTGATGCCAAAAATGGGTCAGCAACAAGTCAACCAGATGGAAGCAGACACGTGTTTGTTGAAGATGTTAGGGGTGCAATGGTTGCAAACTGTCAGATGGCGAGGTCGATGAATGTAGAAGTATATTCATGACGTAATGAAATGTTTCACGTTACAGAGACCATCAGTCGTCGACCCGGTATACCACCTAGGTCCTACGGAGTTGATCTCTAAAATAGACGGTGCGATTGTAGGAGGTTCCAGACACTTCATTATCCTTGTGCACATGTCGTGACAGCTTGTGCTAAAGTTCAGTCAATGTAGAACAATTTATCGATGAAGTGTACACCCTCGAACGTACGTTGTGTGTATAGGAGAATGAGTTTCCCGTACTTCCTAACTTATCTACTTGGAAGGTTCCTCCGAGGACCTTCGAGCTTATCCTAGACAAAGGGTTGCATAAGAACCCGAAAGGTCATCCGCAATCATCTAGAATCTGTAACGAAATGGACATTAGAGAGAAATCGGGCGGGAAGCTGTGTGGAGTATGCAGATTAGCCGGTCACAATCAGAGTAAATGCTCGCTCCGAAACTACCATATTGGACAATCGTCGCAATCGGACAAAAATTGAGATGTTGTTCATTACATGTTGAAATTGAGATGTTGCATTTCTGTCCTTCTATTTAATTTTTAAGTATTTTAAAATTGATTGTTTTTAATACTCCTCTTTTTTTCTATCATGTACTTCAACCCAAGCGATTCCAAAATTTGCCCTCAAAGTACATGTTTACGTACAATTTACATACTTACTCCAGGTGAAGTATGACTTTTCGTGTTCATACATACTTAACGTTGATGGTTTATGTTACAAAACCCCCTAAAATTCATTACATAAATATGAAGTTATTTATATTACAAAACCCTTAAAATTTATTAAATAAATATAAAGTTATTTATATTACAAAACCCCCTAAAATTGATAGTTTGATGGTGTGGTTCTAGGGGTATATTTTTTTGGAGCTCGATATTCACGTTGCGGGCGACTGTGGCTATCAATGTTCTCTTCATACGTATGTGGGGGTGTACGAAACATAGACAAAAAATCATATATCTCAAACGCCATTGATGAACTTGAGCCAGGAGGAGTAGAGTACGGCAGTGGATACGGGCCAGGAGGACTAGAGAACGACGGTGGATTCGGGTATATGACTCTGGAAGAATAGAGTACGGAGGTGGATACAGGCCGGAAGGAGCAGAGTACTGAGATTGATATGATCTGGGATGACTGAAGTATTGAGGTGATAGTGGGCTAAAGATATCATACTCTGAATGATATCTGTGGCCTGAAGAGCCCAGGAAATAGTCATCGCCCCCCAAATCTGGATGATAAGAACTACCCTTAGAGTGTAGTTCCAGCTCTGGCTCCAGTTTTGGCTCCGGCTCTAGCTCCAGCTCTAGTGCATGATACGGATCTAGAATATGTTGCCTAATTCGTGCCGTATGCGGGGGGGACTACCATCGACTGCCCACCAAACAAAAATGGTTTCCCTATGTCACAGTACCACTGTAGGTACTCTAACGAGGGCTGTAGATCCAAACCACAATCCATCTGAGGTACCTTCCCAAACCGGTTGTTCCACATCATAATATATTTTTCGTACACATCTCCCCAATAAAACCCATGCTTCCCCCTCCTAGTCATCTCATGGATCTCCCCTAATTGAACTGGCAGTGTTGAGATATATTGTATGCAACTGAACTGCCAGAGTACTCGATCGCCATGATACCACTCCACTATCTGAAAATTAATAACGGGTGCGCTAATACACCATAAGTTTGAATGAACGTGGGCAGACGAGAGAATAACGTCATAATTTCTAGAACAAAATACAGCATCCAGATGAACTGCACAGTTAATAACATTTTTATCTTAACTTGAGTCGAGTAAGATAAAATAATAAAATTAAATTGATATTGGAAAAGCTTAGCCCCTCTCCAGAATGATTCTTGATCATCAGACGGTATATCAAAATCGTGTATGACCTCTTGATACCCGAATTTGTGCTCCATCTACGAAAATAAATTGTTAGAACAATATAATCCGAAAAAGTCAACTAATTGTCATAACGCGTAAAAATTCATCACCTATTAATGAGTGGAAATATATATGATTGGTGACTAATGGATGCCAAGAATGGCATCCAATAAAGTGCCCACGACTGTAGTAGTATGAGTCATCCGCCTATGTCCATTGCAGAAGGATCTGTTGTCCGAAAAAGTTCTCGATATAACATGGCTAACACTGTAGACCCCCAACTATATGAATGGGTATTATGAAAATTGGATAATAGGGGTAAGTACATCAAGTGGATCGTATTGCCGTTTGAATCTGGCATGAGTACACCCCCTATAAGGTGCATAATGTAAGCTCAAACGACCTGCATCACCTCCCATTCATTGGCAGTACTCGAAAAATACTCAAAATTGGTCTTTAACCATGAAAACCTCAAACTGGCAAATTTCCCCTCACTTGGCGAGCGTCCAAGTAATTCATAGCAAAAGGTAGCCGGCCTAGAGATCAAACTTACGCCCGTGACCGCGTTCCCGTCGATGGGGAGCCCGAGCTGTACTGTAATGTCCTCTAGAGTAATGGTGCACTCCCCATATAGCAAATGAAATGTCTGGGTCTCCAGACGGCATCGTCGATTAAAGTGGAAATCAAGTCATATTGCAGCTCAAAAGTCCGGACAATGCCGCTGATCCGAACCCGGCTAACTCCAAGAACGATATTAGGCGTTCATCTAGCTGAAATCCTATACTATTAACACGGCCCCTCAATACGCGGTACGAGCCCTGACATTATTAAATTAGCAAAATAGTTAATACAATATAATTTAATTCAGCAAATAACATGAGTATCAAATAAAAATTGCATTACCATCTCATTAATAGTATTTGATACGTGATTATTATTATCAATCAAAAAACTCATTTGTTGCAAATCTGCAATTAAAAAAATGAATTCATTTAATTTATTTAAAAAAATACAAGAAATTATTTTAAAATTTTAGAAACAAAACACAGTAAATATCTCATAATTCCCTATCATTTGCCTACAATAAAAAAAATTATGTTAGATTACAATAATAATATAACTAAAATAAATATAAGCTATCTAAAGATAGTAAACATACGAATTAAAAATAATAGAAATAGAAACATACCTAATTAGTTTCTTTCAAACAACCTATAAAATTATATAACAACAAATTTAATCAACATTTTAATAAATCAATAAAAATTATCAAATAAATAAATAATAATATAAAATTAAATTATATAAAAATTACATTAAAAAAATCACAAAACACTAAACTATAAACACTAACAATTTATAATCATAAATTACTAACACAAAATAATTATAAAATTATTTTTAAAAAAATACATTACTAAAAAATTATAATACACTAAACCACTAAACATTAACAATTTATATAACCTATCATAAGTTACTAATAAAATAGCTATAAAATTATTTTTTTTTTAAAATACATTACTAAAAAAATCACAATACACTAATACACTAAACCACTAAACACTAACAACTTATATAACCTAATCATAAATTACTAACAAAATAACTATAAAATTATTTTTTTTTAAATTACATTACTAAAAAATCACAATACCCTAAACCACTAAACACTAACAATTTGTAACCTAATCCCATAAATTATTAACAAAATAAATAACTATAACAAAATACAAAACACTAACAATTTATAACCTAAACATAAACTACTAACAAAATAACTATACAATTATTTTTTTTAAAAAATTACATTACTAAAATCTCACAAAACACAACAATTTTATAATAAATTACTAACAAAATATTTAACAAAATAAGTTTACATTACTAAACTAAACCCAACAATTTATAACATAATCCTAAATAGCTAACATTTTAATTAAACTCTTTAAACAAAATTATTTACTAAAATAATACATTACCTTTTTTTTTTCTTCTTCTTCCTTCTTCTTCTTCTTCTCCTTCTTCTTTCTCTCCTTTCCCTTCTTTCTCACTTTCGGTGGCCTTCATTAATTTGGGGGACCGCAACTTATAAGGTCCCCCATTTGTTTTTTTTTTCTAGCATGACATGACTATTGCATGCAACTGGGGAGGGGTGGCACAGCACGGGGGCGAGGGGAGGGCACGGGCGAGTAGCTGGGCAGCAACAGGGATGGTAGTGTTGCGCCTCCCTGTCATGTCGCACCTTCCTGACAGGCTTGACATGTCGCCCCTTCCTGACAGGCTCGACCCATTTCGGGTATTTTTTTCCTGTATAAAACTCATATTTTTACTCGTATATTAATATAAATATTAAAAAATTAATAATATTTTATTAAACAAAAAAATTAATATTAAAATAATAGATTGTGCCTGTCAGGTAGGCACGACCCCAAAAAATATACCATTCCCGTAATTAATCTGACTGACAACCTATTTTCGTATATTTTTTTTGATATATTGGGGTAAAAAACCCTTGATATTCCCGTGCTTAGTTCATATTATTCGGTTAATTAAAAAAATTCATATTATTCTAGTAATTAATATTTTCATATTATTTTGGAACAAAAGCCCAATCTATTTATACATCTAAAATTTTAAATTTAATAAAAAAATAGCACTAGTATTTGGTATATTGACACTGTACTTTTTTTATTTCACAAGATGCTTTCAAAAATTGTGACGTGTCTCTCTTTTTAAATATTTTATTATACTTCTATAGGATATTTGTCAATTCTCTAACTCTGCTAGTGGAGTTTTTAAACTCTACTAATAGCGCACAAAATATTATTTATAATTTATTTTTAAATTAATAGAAGATAATCTTAAAATTAAAATTAAATAACTAAGATTTACACTCGTTTTACGGGATATCAACAATTATTTAAAATATAAATATATAAGATGTGAATAATTTTTTATATAATATACAAATATACTCAAGTGATACAAATACAAGAAAAATAATTAAAATATAATAAAAAATCCATAAAATGCGACTAAATAAATAGTCTAAATATATAATAAATTATTAACTCATAATAAATTTATATAAATTTATTCTTTTTAAATTTAAATAAAAAAAATGTGGAAGATAGATTTTGATATGAATTTATAAAATATATCTTTAACCATTTTAAATTTATTTTTTTTAGAAAAAAATTGTTAATTTCGCATTGTCCTCCTGTTGTTTTTCATTTCGATTTCGATTGATGGAGAAAAAAGAAGAAATCTACTGAATCTTCGATCACTATCAATGATCAAGTCACGACAAATTTGACAAATTACGGTCATCGGAGCCAAGAATTATCGCCGAAGAAGAACGAAATGCGAGAAGCAATTCAACGCTGAAACATTGTCGCCGTCAAATTTTGATGATTTAGATCATTTTACAAGCTACCCTCGACAACCCGATGCTTCTAATGGTTCTAAGACCTTCAACAATGGCCCAATGGGACCAACCACAATATGAACTTCCCTAAGGACAAAAGCAACAATTGAGAGGCTTCAGCAACCAAAACTCTAGGGAACTACTAAAACGTAATCCCAAGGGTCCAACTTCGAATGCAAACATTTTGAACAATGAGGGTGTCCAGAATTCTATTGGATTCTTATCGAAATTCTATCAATAGGTAGTATTGTTGGGGCCTTATCTTCTTATTATATAACATAACATTTATTTTATATAATACTTATGATTTTCATTGTGCTAGCCGCTTTTATTTTTAATTACTCTAAAATGTTTAAAACTAAAATCTACTTTACTTAATTATGTTTAAAATTTTTAAAATGATGGAAACCTTAAAAAGTATAGCTGTAAAAATATTTAATGAGATAATTAAACTACAAAATGAGCTTTTGCATGCAAAATAAAATTATAAATAGGGTTTAAAATATTATTAAATGATATTGAATTGAAATATATGAAAATTATATAAATTACATAAAAATTTTGATTTATAAAATATATAAAAACTATGAAATGATTTAAGTTAAAACATGCAATACTAATTAGTTTTTAGAACTCTACTATATATCAACATTGTAACAATATTTTTTAAATTTTATTTTTTAAGTCCGACATTGATTATGTTGAAGGGAGCAATGATTGCTAATTATACATATATATTTTTAAATACGCTACTAAAATTATTTGCATACATTTTAATATTTTTGGTTTAACATTATATTATATTTTAAACTTAAGTTTTTTTTTTTTCAGTTGTTTATATCTTCAAAATATTGTTTCATGAACAATTTTAATTAATAAATCAATGTTTGAATAATAACATTTTTATAAAACAAACGAACAACCCATGCACCACCCAAGATAGAAATCTAGTTATGTATATTTGAAAATGTAGTGATGAACACCTAACAATATTAAAAAAATTAAATTTGTTATACGTTCACTACGTAAAAAATGCCCTAATACGACAGTTATGGGGCAACACTTTCCTAAGTGTTGGGATAGACTAGCCAAAATACGCTTTAGGCAACTCTTTCATAAGTGTTGGGATATGCAAGCCTAAAGCAACGCTTTTATAAGAGTTGGCAAAAGTCTAGTCCTAAGACGACACTTTTAGGGCTAGTGTTGGGATAGACTGCGATTTAGGTAACTCTTTGTATAAGGGTTGGTATATGCATGCCTAAAGCAACGCTTAATTAAGAGTTGGCTTTGTCTAGTCCTAAGACGACACTTTTGGGGCAACACTTTCATAAAAGTTGGGATATGTATGCCTAAAGCAACGCTTGAATAAGAGTTGGTTTTTGTGTAGTCCTAAGACGACACTTTTGTGGCAACATTTTCCTAAGTGTTGGGATAGACTATGCTTTGGCCAACTCTTTGTATAATGGTTGGTATATGTATGCCTAAGGCAACGCTTGAATAAGAGTTGGCTTTTGTGTAGTCCTACGATGACACTTTTGTGGTGACACTTTCCTAAATGTTGGGATAGACTATGCTTTGGCCAACTCTTTGTATAAGGGTTGGGATATGTATGTCTAAGGCAACGCTTGAATAAAAGTTGCCTTTTGTATAGTCCTAAGACGACACTTTTATGGTGACACTTTTCTAAGTGTTGGGATAGACTATGCTTTGGTCAACTCTTTGCATAAGGGTTGAGATATGTATGCCTAAGGCAACGCTTGAATAAGAGTTGCCTTTTGTGTAGTCCTAAGACGACACTTTTGTGGCAACACTTTCCTAAGTGTTGCGATAGACTATGCTTTGGCCCACTCTTTGTATAAGGGTTGGGATATGTATGCCTAAGGCAACGCTTGAATAAGAGTTGGCTTTTGTCTCATTCTAAGACGACCATTTTTGTGCGACACTTTCAGAAGTGTTGGGATAGATTGGCCAACATACGCTTTAGCAACTCTTTGTATAAGGGTTGGGATATAAATGCCTACGGCAACGCTTGAATAAGAGTTGGCGTTTGTCTAGTCATAAGACGACAGTTTTGGGGCAACACTTCTTAAGTGTTGGGATAGACTTGTCAGCATACGATCTGGCCAACTCTTTGTATAAAGGTGTAATGTCCCAAATTCCTTAATTCCAGCTTTTTTTGAATATGTAGCACCAAAAATTTGAATTTAAAATATGAATAATCTTAAAATTTTACATCTTCAATTTGTGAATAATTATATATATTCAAATTAAAAATAACTTAATACCTTCGAGTGTGAATAAGGTTTTTAATAAAAATGCCGCAAAAAATCAATTTAGTTTAGGGTTTAAGGTTTAGTGTTTAGAGTTTATGGTTTAGGGATTATAGTTTATATAGTTTAAGGTTTTAGGGTTTGTGTTATGGGTTTGGGGTTTAAGATTTTAGGAATTTAGGATTTAAGGGTTATAGTTTATAGTTTAAGGTTTTAAGGTTTTGTTTTATAAGTTTAGGGTTTAGGATTTTAGGGTTTTTTTAATATAAATGTTTCAAAATTTATATTATATATATTTAAAAATTTTATCATAAATAAGATAAATATAAATTATTATTTTTCAAAAAATAAAATATCAAAATTAAAGCATATATGAACAATGGTTTAATGTGCAATTGAATATATGAACTTTAATTTGATCCAGTTCTTGTAAATTATTAATACAATTATTGATATAACATAATTTTATATTTATATATTGCATACATAAATATTTATATTTATTCAATATAAAAATAAATTGATGTATTTATTTTTTAAAATGTGTATGATTAAATCAAAATTAAAGTTTTAAGTATAAATTTAAACCACAATTAGAATTTCATATTGAAAAAAGAATGATATTGAAAAAAGAAATCTTTTCAACAATACTAGACCATGCCATACCCATCTATTAATTTAATTTCTAAATATTAAAATACTATAATTTAAAATAATTTTAAAGTTTTTTGGGTATATGACTGCTTATCTTTTAATTTGTATATTAAATAATTTCCTATATAATTGTAAAAGAGATAATATTAATTTAAATATATTAAAATTATCATTATAGTTTAAATTATTTAACAGATAATAATAGATAAACTTTATACATATTAAAGTTAAAAAAATTACTAACCCATGCATCTCTAGAGAAACAATATTAATTAGAACATTGAAAATGTTATTTAAATTTCTTAAAATATTGAAAGAATATATAATATTCAAATTTTATCTAATTAATTTAGGGTTTAACCAGGTTTATGATTTAGAGTTTATGGTTTATGATTTAGAAGTTTAGGTTTTGAGTTTTGGATTTAGGGTTTCAAATGTAGTGTTTAAGGTTTAGGAATGATCAAATGAAGACAGGAGTGGAGGAGAGGTCAATGTTACTAAAGAACGGTTTGGTCAGTGAATCAGTTAACCGATGTCAACTGAAATTGAGCTATTTTTAATCAAGTTTTTTTCACCTTATTTTTAGGGTTCTTAGAATGTTATATGTTCGTACAAGTGTTAGAAACAAGTTTCAGACACGAATACTTCAAGTAAAATAAAGACTTAAAAGAATATAATTAACCTTTGTATTAACCAACCATGAACTTTTTTCGGATTGATTTGATTCTTCTGATTTGTTCGATTCTGTCGTAACATCATAAGCTTCGTCTTCTTTAATACAAAAAACTACGAATTTTTCATCAGGAAGATATATGCAGCTCAAGTTTTCGTATTATTTAAAATTATTTTTGTACACCATTATAAAAATTTACAAATTAAATATATTGTTTGGAACAAAACAAACTTAATTTAAAGGAATTTAAAAAATAATTAAACCTTTCAAATATAGAAACAAGAAAGAAAATTGGATTAAAAATTTTTTTTTGTTTTAACCTTTCAAAATAGCGCCAAAATTTTCCCCCAAACCTAAAAAACCTTAAATTTCCCCCCCTTTTTTTTTAACCTTTTATTTACACTTTGTTTTTCTCATTCCTGCAAAACCCAAAATATAGAATTATATTTTGACAACCGCGTGGGTCGGGATGATGACGAATTAATTGGTTCGTCGGACACATCTTCGTCCATCAACGGCATTGTTGGTACCTTTTGCGTTGGATCTGGAACAACGTCAGGACAAAGCGGTGAGGTGGGGAATGAAATCGGACTTTCGGAACGGTTAACGGATATATTCGTAGAGGAAAATGATGGAGATTTGTTGCTTCAACAAAGCGATCGAGAAGATAGGGTTCTGCAATGGTTACAAGCTTTGGAAATGCAAGTAACCGGCGCTTGTCGAACCGATGAAAGGTTAAAGCCTTTGTTGAAAGTTAATGTTTCGAACGGCGTAGCTGAGGGTCGATTGTTAGCTCATTTGAGTCAGGTATTTTGATAGTTTGGAATTTCAATTGATAAAATTTTCCATTTATATCAAATTCTATGATGAAATTTAGCTCATATTTGTATTTTCTTCTTCAAATTTTCAATTTGGCTGTCTTGTGTGTGTAATTTCATTTGTATTTGGATAAATTTTCAGCATTTTGAGCCATTGGAAGTTGGTATGCTGGCGAGGTGCTTTTGTATACCTTTGGTTTCAATTCGAGTAGGGAAGATTAACAAACAAGGAACCTGTTTTCAGCCTACTGCTGCAAGGTAATTGAATTTTTTATGATATCGAAGTCTTGGATTTATCATAGATTATCCTGCTCTGAATGTCATGTACAGTCCATGGATGCATGCTAGCCTTTTTGTTGCAAATCATTAGCCTTTACCTATAGCATATATCACAGAGTCCAAGTGAGCCTAAATATTATTATCATTAGCATTTAACAAAATTTTGACATCATCTTATACCCATATTATCCTTCTATGAGCCTGACTTTTAAATTTGCTAATTATAGAATTATATTTACTTTCTCCAATTAGGTATAAAAATAAAACATTGGATTTCAAGAGATTTCCCCGGCAGCAGATCAAAAACAATCTTTACTATTCTTGAACTCCTAATCTCTGATGCAAACAATTGATAACATGGTTGCATGCTGTTGGCTTAAAGAATGTTGTGATGATAATTAATGTTCATGGTATAATTTAATTCTACATTGTGTACTTTTCGCTGCCCTAAAAATGTTGGGATGTATCATTGCTTGTTCTTTTGCCCTAAGATCTTTGATTTAGGGTTCTGAATTTAGAAGATGAAAATATTAGAAAAATCCCTTCGTTTGTATTTGAACTTCGTTAAAACTTGAAATGTTTCAAAAATTATTGGTTTTACTTGTGAATTTTACCTTCATTTGTTTTTTTTTTTTACTGTGATTTAGTTGTAGAAATTAAAATATTTGAAAAAAATTGCTTATTCATCAATTTACATTTGAGATAACATTGATTCTAAAACCATGGTTTTGAATATTTTTTAGCTTATTAAGAGAGGAAGATGGCATCCACTTTCACAGCCATGTCATCAGTTGGCTCATTCGTTGCACCTAATGGTCTGGTCATGGATAAGAAGCTTTCATCTTCTTCCAACAGATTGTCATCTTTAGCATCCGTTTCTTCATCTTTATCTTCATCTTTAGCATCCATTTGGAGGAGGGTATAGCATATCTTGTGATTCTCTTGTTTGTACTTTTTATCTTCTTAGTTGTACATTGAGTTGAATGTTGGTGGTATACATTTCAGCTAAATGTTAGTATATTTTAATTGTTGGATCGATTTTTGTAGTGAATATTCAATTTTAATTTTATATTTTATTAGTTGTATTTAAAGCATAATTCCTATCATTATTCACTGTAAATATTTATAAAAATATATTAATATTGAAATAATAAAAAATAGAAAAAAATTTATATTATACATGTCTATCCCAATTTTCTAAATGTTACCTTAGACGGGTTTATCCAACCTTTTTAATGTTTTTTTAAATAGGTCTATCGCAACCTTTTTTAAAAGTTACCTTAGACAAGGTCTATCCCAACCTTTTTAAGGTTGTCTTGGACGGGTCTATTCCAACCTTTTTTAAATGTTGCCTTAGACATGATCTATTCCAACCTATTTAAGGTTGCTTAGATAGGTCTATCCCAACCTTTTTAACGTTGCTTTAGACGGCTCTATTCCAACCGTTTTTATAAGTTAACTTAGAAAAGAACTATACCAACCTTTTTAAGGTTGCCTTAGACAGGTTTATCACAACGTTTTTCAAAGGTTGGCATTGATTAGGTCTATCCCAACCCTTTTTAAAGGTCGGCATTGACTAAACCTTTCGCAACTCTTCAATAAGCGTCGGCTTATGTTGACTTATGCTGACGCTTTTTCAAAAGTGTCGCGAAGCCTATACCAACTGCACTATATACAACCTTTTTAGAAGCGTCGGGAGAAGCGTCGCGAAGCCTATGCCAACCTTTTTTACGTCGTCTTAGGTCAAAAAAAGTGTCGCAGTAGGGTATTTTTGAGGTAGTGGTTAGTGATTACCAACCCGAGTCTTAGAAGGATCCAGATCACCAACCCATGACTCGGATAAGTCTCGCTAAAAGATTGGACGCAAGGCGAACCGTGAGAGGACATCAAGATAAGTTCAAGGGCCCAACTTAATATGTAAGTTCGCAGATCTAGCTCGCCACAATCTCAGTTCACTTATACCTAAGGAACGCGCGGTCACCTGGACTCTTTTCCAGTAGGTATGGAGCCCATTCAGGTCGTCAGCCCAGGAATAGAAAGGATTGCATACTTCGTAGACATGTGTCCAGCAGGTCTGGAGTCAACAGAGAATGTCAGTACTAGGGACAGAGAATGTCAATGCTAGAGGTAGTAGAGTCAAGACAAAATAATGGGGGTCCTATCATGAGCTGTAATAACATTTGTAACATGTATAAATACTCAAATACTCCCATAAATAATATACGAGAAATATTACTCAACAATTGGTGCGGTGAGAGTGGATCAACTTTCGATCATCAGATTTTTTCGAGTTTGATTAAGTTTTCTTCAGTTTTCAAAGCAAATGACTCACCCAAGTGAAAATTTCCCCTTCAACTCTTCATCAGGACAAGCTAGAGCATTAGGTTCCGGTGACCAGTATAACGAAACAGACTTATTCGCCGGATAGTTCACCGATAGACTAGAAATGTAACAGCCCACTTTAGACCTTAGTCAGAATGAGTGGTTTAGGGACCACTTAACCGAGTTGAAATATTATTTTTATTGTTTTAATATGTTTTACAGCATGATAAATTTATTGTGTGAAAGTTTCGTTTGGGAATTTTATCGTTTTAATAGTTAATTCAGTAAAAAGGATTAAATCGCATAAAGTGATAAATAAGAGTTCTATTGCATAGATGACTTATATGGCTTTGGTTTTATTTATAGAAGTCCTTAAATGGTTATTTTACCATTTTAAATGATAGTGGACATCTATGTCCATATTATTTTGATTTTAAATGGTTTCATTAAAGGTTAAAAAGGTCATTTAGATTTATCTTATGTTTTTAATTAGTAAAAAAACATGAAATTTGCTTCATTATTCCTTCTTCCACCGATTTTATAAACAAAACAAAAGGGTTTGGAAAGCTTTCTCATTCGGCAAGCTTAATTCATCAATTGAGGTATGTTTTGATTTCGGTTTTTAATGATTTTTATATTTTGGAGCTCGTTGCAGCTCGGTCTAGCTGACCCATACCTCAATTTCTAAAATTGGTTGTGTTTTTTAAATATGCCATTGATGAATACATGTTTATTTTGTTGAATAATGGTGAATTATTGATGGTTGTTTGAAAATATACAAGTTTTATAAAGTATTTTTTGACAAAAATGTCAAAAAGGGGATTAAATTGAAAAAAGATAGAATTTTTGTGGTTGAAATTGTGAATAAATGAAATATATGTGCTTGTTTAAGGTATTTGAATATTCGGCTATGGTGAACTGAGGGTTCTATTGTGCAATTTGTTATTTTGTGAATTTAGGACTAAAGTGTTAAAGTATGAAAAAGTTAAGGGCTAACTTGTAAATAAGCCAAAATACATGTTTTTGAATTAAATTGAACATGTTAGTGATTAAATAGCTGAATTTGTATTAATATAGATAAAGACAATCGAATCCTGAAACTTGATCGGGAAAAACGAAAGGTAGACGAGTAGATATCGAGAAATCGAGGTAAGTTCGTATAATTAGAATTCAATTCGTATTACTTTTATAATTGTTGTATTAATGCCATATGAATGTGTAAATTACTATGGAATGAGATTACTTATTGGATATATGTGAATTAATATGGATTTGTATAAAGGTTATAAGAACGATTTGATTATCGAGTCCCGTTCGAACCATAGAAGTCGTAAGATACAAGTGACATGTCACTAGGGCTACAGGGTGGTTTGAGCTCCTGCATTTGTTGCAAACTCACCACAGCTCATGAGCTATATATTCATCCTTTAGGATTACATGTTCAGCCTACAGGCTTACCGTTCATCTTTCGGGATTACATGTTTAGTCTTCGGACTTACCGTTCATCATTTGGGACTACATGATCAACCTACGGGCTTACCGTTCATCCTTTGAGATTACATGTTCAGCCTTCAGGCTTACCGTTTCAGGCTCAAAAGAGCATATATGATGTATTGACGGATTACAGGTTATACGTATATACACTGTGTGTGTATCACCCGAGTATCCCTCAAAGTTCTTAAAGGTTCAACGGGCAATTATCAATATATGTTACATGATGATCAAGGAGTATATGAGCTATATGTTACATGAGTTATAAGATTTATAGGAACTATATGATATGAACTACATGAATTATATGTCATAAGTATTTGATTTATGCTTGTGAAATGTGAATGTTTTACTTGGAGAATGAATGATTTATGTGGTTACAAAGACTAACATACGTGGACTTGTTAAATAGGCAATATAAGCATGTGACTTGAGTTGGTAATTATGGAAATGTTTATTTCTATTAATTCGGTAAGTTAAATTCTATGTTATACGGGCTTACTAAGCTTTTAAAGCTTACTCTGTTTACTTTCCCTGGTTTTATAGATTCGGAAGCTAGCTCGATTTTTGGACGAGTCGGAGACTTGCTATCACACAATCCATTAAGCTTTTGGTACTTTTGAATCTTTGTAAATGAGATGGTCATGACATGTATAGGCTTGTTATTAAGTTAATGTTTATGGTTAGTTTTGATAATGAATGTGGTATGTTTTGGGCACTTACTTAAGCTATGAGATGTGGCTTGTTTTGTATATGTTTAACCTATTTTGAATAACTATTATGATGTGTTCTTGTGTGATAAATTGAGAAGTATTATGATGTTATTTGATTAGCATTATAGCTAATGAATTAATGATTGTTTTGGTATGGAATGGTGCATATTTGGTACATGTTTAGATGATGCTTAATGGTTGCAAATTGTGTTTTAAAGGTTGTGGTTGTGATGCTTGTAGAAATGATCATTTTTGGGTGGCAAAATGGCTTAAACCAAGCCTGCATTGTGCCACACGGTCAGAGCACATGGGCACGTAACTCAGCTTGTAAACCCTACATCTAAAATATTTTTAGTCATTTTGCCCATGGCCTAGACACGGGCGTGTCTGGTGGCCGTGTGGTAATTGGTAGTTTTGAGCACGGACCAGACACACAAGCATGTCCGGTGATCGTGTGATGTTTGGCAGTGTTGCCCACGGTTAAGGTAAGTTTGAGGGCACAACCGTGTGGGGTGCACAGGCTAGGAACACGGTCGTGTGTCCCTAACTTGAAAATTTTTTCAAAGTTTCTTAGATTCTTCACATGTTTTCGATTTGATCCCCAATAAATATATGTATCGTTATATGAGTTTTCAAAATGTGTTTTGATAAATGATTATTGAAGGCTTAGTTCAAAATTTTACTGATCTGATCTGAGTTACAAGTCTGGTAATACCCCTTACATATTCTGGCGACGGCTACGGGATAGGGGTGTTACAAGAAAACCTCAATAACACAATTTATCGGGGAGTTTCTGGTCCTTTAGACTTGAATATCTCTACCAGTTAGGGGTTGCCACTCCTTCTCAACCAAGAGGCAGCCCCGCAACAGTTCTTGGCCTTCTAGGAGAAAATGAGACTTATGAGGAAGGAGATGGCCACTCATGAGGTACGATTCGAACAGCAACAAGCTGTTCAGCAAGAGCTGCTGAAGCAAAACGAGGAGTTGCGAAGGAAGGCACATTTTGATAACTCTGATTTTTAGAACAATGTAAACGCACGGGATGAGGCCCTAGGCACCCAGGCTAAGGAATGGAAAAATAAGATAGACGAGTTGCGAAGAGATGTACGAGCGTTACACCTTAAATCGCAAGGCGTGGATTGGTTGTTCTGCTTCAATAACCTACTGACCATCAAACTCGTAGTAGTAAACCTACCACGTGACTTCAAGGTTCCAAAAGACATGTTTGAAGGAAGAAGGGACCCTTGAGCTCATTTGATGCAGTACAATAACTACATGAACGTACTGGGAGCATCAAATGCGGCAAAGTGTAAAGCTTTTTCCATAACACTTAAGGGGGTGCCAAGGATTGGTACTTGTCTCTTGTGCAAGGTTCAATTCAAAACTTCTCACAATTGGGACATATGTTCTTAGGTAGATTCAAGGTCCACAGAACAATTATGAATACACCCATTGGGCTCATGCCTATGAAACAAATGGAGAGCGAGTCCCTTCAGGATTACGTGAAGAGTTTCCATGTGACGACCCTAAACACGAAGAACTTGAATGACCAATGGGCCATAGACGCCTTTATCATGGGGGTACAGAATGACCATGTACAATACTCCTTCACAAATAACAGGCCGCAGAGTCTAGCTGACCTCTACGAGCGAACTCACATGTTTGTGGAAGCAGAAGAGATCAAACGAGTATTGCATACCAGCTTTCAAAAGGAATACATGTAGTTCAGAAATGGAGAGGGACTTCGCAGTAAGCAAAGCCCCTTAGCCAATCACTACAAGTAAGAGCAACAAACCGCAGAGGAGTCAACCCCAAGGTGATACACTTAGAGCTCCCCAAATACCACAACAAGCCCACGCTAAAAGATACGTTCCTTAAGGAAGATTCAAAACTTAACCCCTTTAAACGCCACCCTTACCTACATTCTCAACCAAGTCAAAAGCCTTAGCATCTTACCCAAGCCACCTCAGATGAGGAGCATTGGAAGAAGGATGAACTCGAGAAACCGATGTGCTAGGGACAAAGAATGCCAGTGCTAGAGGTGGTGGAGTCAAGATAAAATAGTGGGGTCCTATCATCAGCTGTAATAACATCTATAACAACATGTATAAATACCCAAATACTCCCATGAATAATACACTAGAAAATATTACTCAATAAAATTATTTAATGAAATTCAAAGATTAATTTAAATAAAAAGTGAAAAAGTAAAAATTTATCAAATTTAGAAATTAGATGTTTGTTTACCTTCAAAAAATAAGGATATATTACCTAATTTTCAGGATGCTTTCATTTTAGTCATCCTTTAAAAAAAGGATAAACTTCCCTGGTTGATTGTACATGCCAATCATATTTACACTTTCGTTTTAGTCACTCAAAATCCAGGTCGCTTTGATTTTGGTCACCTAAAATAATATCATTTTCTTAAATATTAATCGGGATAAAAAAAAAGATAAATGGTTAAAGTGAAAAAAGGTAGAAACTAAAATAATGCATTAAAAAATTTATCATATTGTATTTGTTTATCCCTTGCCAAAATTTCTAAATTTGTTTCTTGAATATTGAAAATTTAAATTTCAAAACATCAAAATCAACTAAATAAATTGTTGAAAATTTTTATCCCGTAATAGTGTCAGCCGATTTGTTACTATAATATTGAAATTAACTAAAGTAATTAATTTAATCTTCTTAAGAAATTTAAAATTTTATTTTATGTTTCTAAATAAAATTCAAATTGGCTAACTCATCTTTAATAATTGTCTATGGAAACTAAATTTCTTTTGATTATATGATCTTTAATTTTTCATACTAAGCTAAAAGAAAAAAATAATTACAATTAATTAAATTAATTAATTTTAGCTTCCATGTCAAACAAAACTTGAAATTAAAAGGAGATTATTAATTTAATTAACTAATTTTATCTTCCATGTCAAACAAAACCCGAAATTAAAAGGAGATTAAAATAATTAATTTAATTGATTTTAATATTATAATAAAAAATCAGTTGACATTATCAATGGATAAATAAAATTTCAAACAATTTATTTAATTTATTTTGATATTTTGAAATTTAAATTTTAAAATTAAGAAAAAAATAATTTAGAAATTTGGTAATGAAATAAACAAGTATAAATTAATAAATTTTCAATACATTATTTTAATTTTTATTTTTTTCTCATTTTAATCCTTAAAATAAAAGCCATTAAAATGAAAATAGCTTAAAAATTGGATGATGATGAAATTGAAAAGAACTTTTTATGACCAAAATCAAAGCAGGTGGGAGAGTAGTTTGTAAAAAAAAAAAATACTCATTAGCTCATCATTAAACTATAATATAAAACCCTCGAAGCAAAGTAACAAAAACTGGACCTAGAAATCACAAAAATATTGGACTTCAGCAAAGCAAGGTTCCATCAATAAATAAAAGAGGTAGTTTTAAGGGATTTTCATTTTCCAAAGTAGTAAGAGTTTTTAGATGGTGAAACCAAAAAAGGTATAGGATCGTGTCTGTCATTTATTTCATAGTTTCTCGTGGAAGGAAACGCGTCTGTCTAATGCACATTCTCTTGCCATTAAATTATTATAATCTCTCTCTTCTCTAACTTCTCTCCTTCATTTGCTCATCGCCACTCGTCAATCTTTCTTTCTTTCCATGACTCCTGCCTTTGGACAGGAGGGTGAAACTGCAACCACCCATCACACTAACTCTGCAAACAATGGTGCTAATGATAATCAAATTGGGTTTAAATCAAGGGTTTCAGTTATTGGTAGTGGCAGTTGGGGAAGTGTTGCTGCTAAACTCGTTGCTTTCAACACTCTCAACCTCAGCTCTTTTCATGGTTTTTGCCTATCACTTTGTTTTCTTTTTGTTGCTTTTTTTTTTTCTATTCTATATGTTTCTTGCATTAAAAACTGATGTGAGTTTGGATGCACGGTGTGTTTATCTGCTGTTAGTGTAAAAATAGCGGTAGCAGTGGCGACATTGTAACGTGAAATTAAACACACCGCACTCAATCGCCAATCCAAATTAAGCCTAAGAAATATCAGCAAAAGATGTTAAATCGTGAAATCCAAATGGTTGAAAGATGAAAACTTTGCTAAGCTATGTTGTACAAGTATTGGATAACTAGGAATTGCATTTGAGTTTCTTCCAATGAAAATTCAGATGAAGTAAAGATGTGGGTATTTGAGGAGACATTGCAAAGTGGTGAGAAGCTCACAGATGCCATTAAACGCACTAATGTGAGCCATTGATGCCATTCATTTGCCGTTTATGTGACTAAATTTCTCAACTTGTAATTGGCTTTGTTATTGTTTTATAGGAGAATGTTAAATATCTCCCTGGTATTAAGCTGGGTAAAAATGTCACTGCAGATCCAGACCTTGACAATGCAGGTAGTTAATATCCAGTTCTATTTTAATTTGTTATAGTTTTTAGTTGATTTAGATCTTTGAATGCTTGTATTAAGAGGAGGATGTTCACTTTGTTTACGGTCATGACGTACATATCCAGTTAAAGATGCAAACATGTTGGTTTTTGTCACCCCCCATCAATTTATAGACAATATATGCAAGAGCCTTGTGGGTAAAGTGAGAAGTGATGCGGAGGCTATTTCTCTTATTAAAGGGATGGAGGTCAAGATTGAAGGCCCTTGCTTGATCTCAACTTATATTTCCGAGCAGCTTGGCATCAATTGTTCCGTTCTGATGGGGGCAAATCTTGCGAATGAGGTAATCAGCTGATTTTAAATTTTGCTCAAGAAATCCACTTACAGAGACATTTCGCCTTCGGTTTTGTTAAAAGGTATTTGGTTGAGTCTACAGATTGCTGAGGAGAAATTCAGTGAAGCAACAGTCGGGTATAGAAACAATAGAGAAATTGCAGAACAATGGGTTCAATTATTTACTACCCCTTATTTCATGGTTACTCCTGTAAGTACTTTGAATGTTAGCATACAACTTACGTTTGGGTTGCCATAAGAACTAGTCTCAACAGTTGGATAAAGTGATATGACTAATCATTTGTAGGATGAGAGCATAAATGAACAAACTATAATTCATTTTTAAGAAACGTTTCTGCTTTTTGTGTTCATGAACAGGTGCAGGATGTGGAAGGGTTTGAACTATGTGGCACTTTGAAGAACGTTGTGGCCATAGCAGCTGGTATGTAGTGCAGTAACATCTTGCTTTCATCTTTGTAAGTAGCCTAGGAACTAACAGAGTAACAGCGATCCTACTTTGTAATGTTACAGGTTTTGTGGATGGACTTGACAGGGGAAATAACACGAAGGTTCATACTTCTGGTTTTTTAAGATAGATCTTACCAATTTCCACGCTGTCTAGTTTCTCACTGCTTTGCATATTATTAGGCTGCGATTATAAGATTTGGTCTGAGAGAGATGAGAGAGTTCTGCAAGCTGTTATTTTCATCCGTTAAGGGTGATACCTTCTTTGAAAGCTGCGGAGTTGCTGACGTTATCAAAACATGCTGTAAGAAAACAGATATCTTCATACCTTCTATTCAAAAAATTAATCCACTTTGATACCCAAGGCCAAAACTGTCCTTTGCTGCAGTCGGGGGAAGAAACAGAAAAGTTGCCGAGGCATTTGCTAAGAATGGAGGAAAAAGGTTAGCCTTAAAACAAGTGGTGCACAAGCTTAACCCGGATATAAGGCAAATTGTGACACTACTGTTTCTTATCCACAGATCATTTGATGAGCTCGAGGCTGAGATGCTGCAGGGCCAGAAATTACAGGTAAACCTTAAACAAATAACTCCCGTGCTGAAAACAATGGAAAAATAAATTTCAATAGGCACAAAATGTTAAAGTTCTCTAGCAGCACTAGAAGTGTATACTAAGTTTGTTGATTCCAAACTTATGTTTAGGGGGTACCAACGGCACGAGAGGTCTATGAAGTTTTAAGGCACCGGGGATTGTTGGAGTTGTTTCCTCTGTTTGCAACAGTGCATGAGATCTGTAGTGGTTGTCTTCCACCATCAGCCATAGTTATATATAGTGAGAAGAAACCAAGATTGCCTGTCTGAGGACTCTGTACATTGCCATGGATAAGACTAAAATCTACCTCAAGTAGCTTCCTTCATTTGCTCATCAGTCAGTAAGCATAACTGAGAAGATCAAAAGCTTCGGTAACTAAGGTCACTTCAAGTAAAATGGGTTTGAGTGCTACAGTTTAGGATGGTAGGAAGCTTTTGGGTTAACTCTAAAAGACTTTTTCACACTTGCGAAGGGTTGCAAATCTGGTTTTTACTGCTGGTTGTTCTCTTAAGATGATTAATGCCATGTAGCCTGCATAATAATCAGCTTACTGTTGAATTGAAAAACCAAAGCTTTTACCAATTTGATTCCCAATTTTTTTAGCTCAAGGAAAACTATCTTGTGTTTGCAAGAGAGATCTCAACGGCCGAAACACAGGTCAAGCAAAACACCAAACTCATATTTCATGCCATAGTATAATCAAAAGATATTGGGAAAACCAAATACAAAGCCTCAGACGCCATAAGAATTAATAAAGAACAAAACCAGATTTAGTTCATCACAACATGAAACGTCAAACACTTGCATGGAGTTTTTTTTTCTTTACACGAAAGTAGTATCATCACCCTGTTCGTATTCTATCCAACAGATCAACACTTTTCCGAGCTCTTTCCAACTGATGGTCAACATTTTTCCGGGACTTCTCATGGTAATCCACACTCCTTCGAGACTTTTCCAATTGATCGAAAGAGATTCTTAGCTTTTCTAGCTTATCCAAATTATTAGACTGGTTTTTCAACTTCTCAGGCCTGTCAGTGCTCTTCCTTGGTTTCTCCCTTCGATCAGTACTCTTCCTTGAAACCTCAAATGCATCAGTACTTTTCCGAGACTGCTCAAATTGGTCTGTGCTTCTCCTAGAACTGTACCTTTGAGAAGGAGATTTCTCAACAGTTGATATGAACTTCTTGAGATGTCTTATATACTCAGGGTACTGCTCTAAATCACAGTGGTTCCCTCCTTTAAGCCATAGAGGTTCATACTTCTCTTTGCATAGTTCCCAGAGTTGCTTTCCATGGGAGCAATCAACAACTTCATCCGAAGTTCCCTGCACATTGATATAAACAGACTGGTCTCAAAAGCTACAACTGGTGGCCTATGAAATCATTTTCACCTTCTATGAGGTAATTTGCAAACAATATTCTATGCGGTAGTCATTTACTAGTTCAATAAATGAAGACAAATACAAAGGAAACCTTGACAGTCAAATCTTATAAACTATCCTGACACGGGTATGAGAATATGTCTCTCTCTATATATGGAAAAGCCATATAGCACACGTACTCGTATTGGACTTACTCTGGAGTTTGAGTAAAATAGATCAAATATTTTTATGCACTACAAAAGTATAAGGAAGCCAACAAATTGAAAATTTTGATCATAATCCGGAATCATGCATTAAATTGAATATAAGGATGAGGATAACTAACCTTAAATACAACCTACAGAAGATTTACTTCTGACTAAGCAAAAGGAGCCAAGAAAACTAAATTTCAGCGCACTGCCTAATGGAATTATCCATATATGGCAGAGATGCAGAAAATTTTCAACAATGTCAACTTAAGGCAAGGTTTCCAAACCAAAATTCAGGCATAGTAATCTGGGTTAGCCATCAATGGGGTCCATACAGATCATTCTTCACTTCAAGATACTGCTCAACAATCCTCCCTAGATGTGGATAATCTGTTCTAACAGTAGCCAATTTATTTGTCCTCATAAAAGTAAATTAACAGAGATTGATATTTTTAATCCTTTCTAGGTAGCAAAACAAGGGTGTGGAATCTTCATCGTTTCCCATAGTTATTTGTTGACTATCTGTAGAATAAACTAATAACAAAATGATAGTAAATCATAAAGAAAACAATGGTTCAATCATGATCCTCTTACTTCTTAATTTACACCTCAGTAGAGAAGATGAAAGGGTGTTTAAGTTGCAAGAACTCTTAATTCTATGGACTCCAATTAATTTACTTTGTCTGGAATGCCAATCCTCCAAAACTAGCAATTATTTACCCACTGCCAAGACAGCTATCTTTTTGTTTGTACTTGAGACGCTGCATGGGCCAAAGTTCAATGCAGATCTATATTTTGTCAGACTTGACTGAAAGAATTGGACCTTCAAGAGAAACACCGTAGCACTAAACATGACAAAATCAATGATAAGATATGACTATATGTGAATCAAAACTGTAGAAAGGCCTACAAAATTCATTGATAGCCCCCCTCCCCCAATATTTTCATTCAGACGGCAGGGCGAAAGCTCTGATCATCAATTCATCATCCAATTAAAGTGGATCCAGGGAACTTTGGGTAAGAACAGATAAGTTATTACAACAAACATATCAAAGGAAAATGTAGGGGAAAAAATTAAAATTCAAGATATCATATGAAGAAAATGTTGAGTGTTGCTTTAGTATGTCATCTTTCAATAATGGGGGTATCCTTTCAAGTTTCAACCTAAAAAAGTTAAAAAGTAATTTTGAACTTTGAAGAAAGAAAAGAAAAATGAGAATTCTTTAAGTTCCATTATAATTATGAAGAATTCAATGTAAAAAAGATAAGAACAATATAAATAACATAATGGCTCAAACATAAAGAGATATGTCTGCATGTGGTAGGCTTATGAAATTTATAATATATGAAGTCTTATAGACTGTCAGGATTACAGATACTTACATGAATGATAAGAACCGGACAATTGACAAGTGGAATTTTATCAATATTCTGCAAACAAACAGCCCAAAAAAGAACACATTATTTTTGCAATATTCACATAAATAAATCCGCATTAGCAGAATAATCTGGAGAAGCAAACTTATACAGCTTTCTGTTACCTTATAAATGTCAAACCAATATGTACGCTTTACAGGATACATTACTCTTAAACCAGAAAGTATGGGACTGTGCAAAACAACAGCTCTTAACCGAGGCAATCGAGCTGCTAGATCCAAAGTGGGGCCACTACCAACAGATTGACCATAGAGGATGATATCTTCCTGTTTTGTACCATAGCTCTCTTCAAGACATTTATATGCAGCTTCAATATCTGCATATGTGCTCTGCTCACTTGGCTGTAAAAAGATAAAAGTAAGAAAGAGCTTTATATAATCCTATCACCTTAGAGATAATAACTATATCTTTTACAGAGAGATAACTTGAATTTTCCTTTCCTTTCAAAACAATATGTTTATTCTATATACCTTTCCAGAAGATTGCCCGTATCCAGAATAGTCATAGCTGCAGAATATCACAGAAAATCCATTAGAAACCTATACAACATTAGTTTCTTTAAGGAGTTGCTAAACTGAAGTTTCTTCAACGGATAAGAAACATGCACAAAAAGGTCATTCCAAGACATCAATCATAATTCCTAGAGGCATGAACAAACAAATCCATCATTTCTCCCTTCGGCATGGTGATAGCTTCTTGCACCAGACAGTAGAATATCCACTTAAGGCTAAATGAAAACGATGAAACCTTAATTGCTAGCCACTGAAAACCAATTTACCAGGTTAAACTAGCAATTCTTGATTATCCAGATTCTTTACTTTTTTACAAAAGTAAATGTACTCAACACATATTCAGATATGGTATTGGTATACAGTCCTTGAAAAAAAAAATAGAAAAATTTGAGCATAATCGTGGTAACATAGTGGCAATGTAATGGTGATTAACTATAAAGTATCAAGACGAACAAGACTAACAGCAAGATAAGCTATAATCCGTTTGATTTCATCTAAGCTAACATAAAAGCAATGCAAACCCATAAACTGAATTCCATGTTTAATATCTAGCAACATCATCTCCCAGAAGAAGATTGTTCAGCTCCTTTCCAAATTAAATCACACTGTTAAAGGAACCAAATAGCCAATAAAGTTTGCATACCACCAAACATATCCAAATTTTCCATCTAAGTTCACCCACTCAAAGCTCCTTTCACATAGAAATCTCCATTTCTAGTCGATTCAATGAATTCAAGAACTCAATAGAAACCCAGGTGCCAAGAACCATAAAAAACATCAAGGAAACAACAAAAGGTCTCACACTTGAGAAAAATCAGTACACACCACACACCAAATAAGAAAGAAGAGTTGCAAGGTTTTTACACAAGAAGAATCAGCAAAAAAGGGAAAAAAACAGCTGGAAACAGAGTATACCCCATTAGATTGACCCTCAAGTGGATGCTCAATTCGATGAAAAGCTCATACATCTGACCCAGATCGGTAGCGTTACCATGAGAGTAAAGCAAAGTCGAAGTAGCCATAGGATGCCTGATGTAAATAGCTACAATCTCGGTGCCACGCCGAGTTGGAAGCTTAAGAACCTCAACGTTTTCTCTATGAGGAAAAGGAGTTAGAAGCAAAAGACCAGTTAAATCATCAGTTACAACCTTGTAGGAAGGTGGGTTTGGTGGGAAAAAAGCAAACTTTGCCGCCATTGAAGACGTTACTCCTCCCATCTCTGCTCCTTTCTTCTCTGTGCTTTTTAGCTTTGTTGATTTCCGTCAGCTGCAGATAAACATTCCTTTCCTTTATTTTGCTTTTAGTTATTATCGTTTCTCCACGACGTCAAACTTTTTTCAGAGCCAAAGTAAACAGAGGATTTTGCTCTTTTGGAGTATTTAAAGCCATAGAAGGTGAAGGTAAATATAATCATAATTAAATGAAAATAAAACTATTTTAAATTCTTATAATATAATTTATTATCTTATTAATATTTATTTATATAGATAAATTATTTGATAGATTTAAGGTTGACTTTTTAATTCTAAATTAAGGTTAGTGGAATAAGGTAGATTATAGCAAGTTAATTTTATATATTTAATGCATATAATTTTGGTAAATTTTTTGATAAAATATTATAAAATTTGTAATTTTTTTTAAAAATTTTATCAAGCACGTAATTAGAATATCAAAGTTTACAAAAAAAAAAAATTGAGATAATGGACATTCAAAAACATATGGCTTTATTGTTATTGCTCTCATTATGGGTGGAATTTGGGACTTCCCCTCTTCCCATATTCTTTTTTCCCTTTTTATTGAAACACACTATAAAATAAAAAATTTTGCTAAAGAAAAGATCTCCCAAATTTTTTTTTTCTACTAAGAGAAACCATTTAATATTCATGTAGCAGCTTTTGCTAAAAAAAAAAAATTCATGTAGCAGTTAAAGTTAAAATTTTGATTTTTTTTTTTCCTTTTCTATGGAGAAATAGATAAAAAAAGAGAAATGAAAAAATATGGAAAAGAAATGTTGGCTGATAATTATGATTCTCAAACAATATAGACTCCCTTTAGCTTTTGAAATATGTACATTCTTAATTTCAGAAATAATTTTTAATTTTATTTTTTGAAAATTAAAAAACAAGTTTAATGAAGACTTATTTATGGTTTGTGTTAAATGGTCTGCTCAAAAAGTGAGAGTATTTTAGTAAAAATATAGTCCCGAACAAAGGCTTGGTAAAAAAATAAGACCCATTTAGAAAACATGCGGGTAAGTTCTTTTTAGCCTTGGGTTGGCCTGAATTTTACAAAATGAAAAAAAAAATCTGTTGTTTTGTTATTGTTTTGCAGTTATTTTTTCACTGTTTTGTTGTCATTTCACAATTATATTGTTACTATTTTGTTGTTATTATTTGGATATTGTATAATTCTTATTGATTGTTAAATTTACTACTATTTTAGAGGCATTTGCTTGTTAAGTTGCACTTATCTTTAGTATTATTTAAGTATAAATATTTTTTAATTTATTTTCAATTTGTTGAGAAATATTTTTAGTATTTTTTATGATTATATTTCTTATTTTAATATAAAGAATTTTAATACAGGCGAGTTGGGCTGGGTCCAAGTTTTATCATTTTGATCTGATCTGAGCTTAGGCAAAATTTTAAGTCCATTTTTTAGTTCAGGCCCGAACATATCAAATAGGCCTAAAATTTTGTCATGACCTGAACCATAGACCCTTTTAGTTTGATGAATAAGAATAATTTTTTTTTCAATAATAAAAACATTTATATGAATTCAAATCAATGTACCATAATTGATATTTGAAAATTTAATGAAAAAATATTTTTACATTTATATGAGTTTTACAAAACTTTTTAAAAACTATTTTTTTATCATTTTTAATTTTACAAAACATTTTTAGTAAAATAATGAAAACAATTTTTTATTATTTTCTAATTTCACATATTTTTATTTTTCAAAAATCATTTTAACCAAACACGTGTTTTTTTTCTTCATATTTTTTATTTTCCAAGTAAACGAAAATGACCTGTCTTCTAAAATGAAACTTAGTGTTTGAGAAAGTATTTTCTATCCTCCAAAACTCAAAAATGGAAGAAATTGAATGAGAAAATTAGTGCTTGGGGAAGAGAAAGTTGAAAAATTACAAAAATTCAATTACATGAATTCTTATGAATTTTAAACTTTACATTTTTTTTAATTTTTAATTTATATTTTTTTAAAATTAATTTTTTATTGAATGATGAATTTTTAAATATTTTTTAATTTAATGTCGAGTTAAATTGGAACAAGAAGTGAGTTGGGGGTTGAATTGAAAATTGCAGAATTATTTTTAGACTGATAAAAATATCAGACTTTTGACTTTAACAAATTCTATTTTTAGAAAAATATGATTTAGTGGTTGGTTGTTAAGCATGATTCTAGGCATAAATCATGTGAAATTGGTTCTTTGAAAGATGTATATAAAGGCTTGTAATTGTGGCATTAGAAAACACTTGAATTTAAAAAGGCAATTAACACATTCTTGCGTCAATAGCATTTGAACATTCTGTCATTTCTTTTCTCTTTTTATATTTTAATGCAATTGCCCTTTTAGTTCCCTCCCTTCTTCACCTATCATCTTTCATTGAAATTCACTCTTATAATCCAATCAAGTATGATCAATTTCATGCTCAACTAATCTCCGTTTAACTTTAGGCCAATTAACATTTCGGTCAGGAATCTTGAGAAACGAACCTACGCTAAAACCCTACAACACAGTAGTCATTATCTCTCTCGAATATGGGCTAGTTATAATCGTCCCTCAAAGTTAAATCAATTTCAACTCAATAAGCACTCATTAGGTTGGAGTTATTTGGCGTACAGTTGGTAAAAAGAGTCGGTTGTTTGCCGCATTCGGGTTTCCAAGAACAAATTGGCGTGTCTAGGTGGGAAAATGCCAGTTGGATTTCATCAAGGGAGATAATAATTAGATTTAAATGACCCATGCGGTTGAGGTTATTAATTTGAATTGGGCTCTTGTAGATCGCAAGGCTGGCGAGATCTTAAATTACGAATGCGTGTTACGTGGTTAGATAGTCGATAAGGGTTGGTTTGTAGGGCACCTCGGAATCAACTACACAATGAAGAGTTGGTGGTTAAGGCGCCCTTAATCGCTATAACCAGCTTACCATTTGGAAGGAAAAATTTACTTTTAAGGATCGATTTGAGCTTGGAATATACCGAGATTAAGGCTAAAAATTTGCATATTTGATTATCTAATCTAATTTTGGTCATT
Organism: Gossypium stocksii; assembly: GCA_020496765.1. Taxonomy (NCBI): domain Eukaryota; kingdom Viridiplantae; phylum Streptophyta; class Magnoliopsida; order Malvales; family Malvaceae; genus Gossypium; species Gossypium stocksii. The sequence goes on along the minus strand of CM035631.1, from coordinate 16,354,584 downwards.
TAATTTTATTTTACATTTAATATTCAACTGTTATTTTGTTCTATTTATTTCTATATTTTTAAATCTAATCAACTAAAACCCCCTTTGTTTTATTTTCAGCACAGTACATTACAAGTCGTAGGCACAATAGCTGCCATGACTTTAGAATCTGGTCATGCAAAAAAAAAAAAAAACGATATTAGGAATCTCAGTCCCTGTAGGATCAACCCTACTTCTCTATACTACTGTTTAGTTTAGTTAGTGCATAGGAAATTTATATTTGGTGGCCTCGATAGCCATTAAATTTTGGCGTCGTTGCCGGGAAACTGAAAAATAATTTTAATTTTTGTTTCTTTTATTTATGACCAGGTCAGAATTGGGGACCTTAAAGTTTGAACTAGAAAATGAGAAGTTAGCTCGATCACTATGATGAAAAGCTATTTGACGCGGAAAACAACTGCAAGTGAAAGAATCTGAATACGAAACACTGTCTTACACGGAAGAAATTAATGACACACTTGGTGAACCAGAAGAAATGACAAATCAAACCATTCGACAACTCGCTGCGGCACCAAATGAGCAACAACCATTGTGCATAACTTATCCAACAAGAGGAAAGCCATTTGAGTTAAAATCAGGCCTAATTCATCTATTACCCACTTTTCGCGGTTTGCAAAATGAGAATCCTCACATTCATCTTAAGGAGTTCCAAATGGTTTGCTTAAGCATGAAACCTCAAGGAGTAACTAAAGATCAAATTAAACTTCAAGTTTTTCCTTTCTCGTTAGCCAACTCTACTAGAGAGTGACTGTTTTATTTACCTCGAGGATCAGTTAATACATGGTTTGACATATCTTACTTTTTTTAACAGGTTCTTTCTAGTATCTTCAGCAGCCGAATTAAGGAATGATATTGTCAGAATACAATAAAAGGAGACCAAATCAATCTATGGCTACTGGGAACGATACGATAAGTTATACGCAAGCTGCCCACAACACAGCCTAACTGAACAATCACTTCTTCAATACTTTTATGAGGGGTTACTCCTTATGGAAATAAAGATGATTGATGTTGATGGTAGTACAAAACTCCGGTGAGTAAAAATCTCGAACACACAAATAGAACTTGAACAGAAAAAGAAGAAATAGGTCAAGTCTCCAATGCGTATATCAAGCCACTATCTTAGGTTATATTCACCCCCACCTATCTTCGGTGTGCATAAGAGTTTCAAGCAAATTAACCTTGACGATACAATGAAGCTAATGACTATTTGCATTTTGCACTAACGAGAATAGTCCATTAAGCATTGAGCAATGTATAATAAGAAACTCAATTTCTACAAAGGATTTACGTAGTAATATTTTATAGAATAATCTAATAATATTAGAAAATGAAGGAAGGAAAGAAAGAATTTTAAAATTTATTGGTGTGATTTCCAAATGAAATCTCATTCCTATTTATAGGAATTTTCATATCTCTTCATAAAGACATCTTTCAATAGGTGCCTTTCTAAATAAATAAATAATAATTATTCAATAGGTGTCTTTCTGAATAAATAAAAAATAATAAATATTCATCTCATTTCAAAGCTATTCAAGTAATATTGTTTGAATAGTTATAATTATTTTTAAAAAAATCAAATGATATAACTTTTGACCAATGACCAAAATATTTATCTTTTAATTAATTACACCCGTTCATTTATTAGAACATTATAAATATTTGAAAATACTCCAACAATCTTCCTCTATTCTCAAAATATTTTAGATTTTGATATTCTTGGAAATCAATTTGCATAAATGAAGGAGTCTTACGATTGAACCTTCAGTTAGTGAAAACATATTAAAGTTAATCGAAATTACATGGTAGACTAAGCTTTGAACCAACCATTCCATTTGATTAATCGAACATATCTCACACAATGATTTCAACATCGGTCAATGCATAGTATCCAGGGGCATTATTATGGCCATGAGTCTGTGTCTTCTTTTCATAAATGTTGTCAGAGCCAAGCCCTTGAGCTCTTAGAAGCGGCCATAGTTCCACTCACATAGGTAGATCCAATCAAGAGTGTTCCCATAATTATAAAATATTTATGTTATGGTTTCATTAAGAGTACATTACTCATCCTTCCCTTATCATTACGAGTACCTAGCACTTTAATTTTAATATATATATATTTATAGTGCTAACAGTCACATACTAATGATGTACTTTGTCTCATTGAACTCAAGACTTGATGTTATACCAAGCGTTGAGTCGAGTTTCCACCATGGGTGACTCTAATTAATAGGCTTGAGTCCTATCCCTTTTGAGGTATTGTTAACTATATTTCTAGCACGACTTTTTGTCAAATAATCCGCCAAATTTTCATTTGACCTCACATAATTAATAGTGATATTCCATCAGAGATTGATTGTCGGACATAGCTATGTCTTAATCCAATGTGTCTAGACTTTCCATTATATACTTGGCTATATGCCTTTGCTAGAGTAGTCTCACTATCACAACAAATAAAATTAGGTGAAATTGCCTTAGGCCATAAAGGTACATCATAAAGCAATTTTCTTAACCATTCTGCTTCTTTAGATGTAGCTACTAATACAATAAATTCTACTGCCATGGGGGAATTAGTAATACATGTTTGTTTCTTGAAACCCCAAGAAATGGTTCCTCCACCAAAAATGAAGATTCATCCACTAGTAGATGCATGATACTCCAATCTTGTAATCCAACTAGCATCCAAATATCCTTCTAAAACTAAAGGATGTCCATTATAACATAATCCATAGTTAATAGTTTTCTTTAAGTATCTAAGTACTCTATTCAAAGCTTGCCAATGTAAACTACTTGGGTTACTTGTGTTCCTACTCAATTTCCCAACAGTATATGTAATATATGGTCTTGCACAGGTCATTATGTACATAACACAACCAACTAAACTTGCATATTTCAATCGATCAATTTTCCTACTAGCATTAGATACTAATTTTATTTGAGGATCCATGGGTGTAGATGCCGGTATACAGTTGAAAAGATCAAACTTTTTAAGCACATTTTCAATATAGTCTAATTGTGATAAAGCTATAGTGCTTTCATCTTGGGTTATTTTAATCCCAAGAATAACATCTACTATACCCATATCCTTCATAGCAAAGTTGTTTGACAAGAATTTCTTTGCGTTTTCTATTTGTTCCAAATCCATGCAAAAAATGAACATGTCATCTATAAATAAGCAAATTATGAAACCTTTTCCATTTTCAAATTTGCTAAATATACATTTATCGAATTCATTTATTTTATAACCATTAGCTAAACAATATTGTCAAACTTTTGGTGCTATTGCTTTGGTGCTTGTTTAAGTTCATATAGAGATTTAACAAGCTTACATACCTTATCTTCTAATCCTGGAACAACAAATCCTTCCGGTTGCTCCATGTACACTTCCTCTTCCAATTCAGTATTAAAAAATGTAGTATTAAAAAATACAGTTTTAACATCCATTTGGTGAACAACCAAATTATATATTGAGGTAAGTGATATTAAGAGTCTAATTGTATCAATCTTGCTAATGGAACATAAGTATCAAAGTAATCAATACATTGTTTTTGTGAAAAACATTTGGTTACCAACCTTGCTTTAAATTTATCAATGGTTCCATCGACCTTCATTTTATTTTTGAAGATCCATTGACAGCCTATTGGTTTGGAACCTGATGAAAGATCAACTAAGATCCAAGTTTGATTTCTCATTATTGAATCCATCTCATCATTTATTACTTCTTTCTAAAAAGTAGAGTCTTGAGATTTTATTGCCCCTTCAAATGTAATAGGATTAGATTCTGTACTATAACAATAAGTTATCTTATTGCATATACTTTCACATTTTCCTTCTACAAGAAGCATAATGAAATCTGGTCCAAAATCTTTGGCCTTTTTAATCCTCTTACTTTTTCTTAATTCTCAACAAGATCTATCATTATTATCAATTTGTTTCAATGGAATCTCATTCTCATTTAAAGAATGAATTAATTGTTGTCTTGAAATAAAATTAAATTTATTTTCATCAAAAATAGCATTTCTTGATTTAATAACAATATTAATTGAAATTGAATCATTTGGTTCAATTGCCATGAACATATAAGCCTTGCTATTATGTGCATATCCTATAAATATGTATTCAATATGTATTCAATTACTCTTTCATCTAACCTTTTACGTTTAGGTGTTGAAACGTTGACAATAGCTTTACAGCCCTAAACCTTTAAATAATTAAAGTTTGGTTTCTTTTTCTTCCATTATTCATAGGGGGTTATTTTAGTTTTCTTATTAGGATCTCTATTCAATATATGACAAGTTGCTGGAACAGCTTTGATAAGATCTCAGGTTACGAAAGTAACCGTGTTGTAGTTGTGCCCAATCGTTTAAAAGAGAAGTATCATTCTTAGTTTGGGTTTTAAGGAAATTCGGCTAAGTGAAGGTCTATGGTTGCAAAATAGGCTCAAAATGGCTAAGTAGTTGTTGATGAAAATTCAGCTAACAAGAAGATAAGTTATGAAATTGATAGTTGTGGATGGATAGAAAGCTTAAGGACAAGAATAAACCAACACTATGTGAAAGTGTTGACCAAAGATTTATACGTCACTTAAGGTGCTGGAAAGGACCTTGACCCGCTTATAATGAAGAGTTAGGAACCAAAGGTATCAAACGATTGAATGCCACATTCGGTGAGTGATAAGTTCACAAGAAACAGGGTGACACCACTAGCTAGGCTAGATAAGTCAAATTGAGTCTTAAAAGAACAAAGAAAGTTGAATTAAACTCACAATTGTATTGAAATTTATCAAAGTAGCAAAAATCTATACAACCAGCCAATAACTAAGTATTTATAGCTACATTCCTAGGCTAGCCGAATAGGCATAAGAGCAACTAAAGGGACAATTGATTTTAGCTTAAATGAGCTGAAGCTTCTTGAAAATTTCCTAGCAGCTTCCATGAAGGTTCCTTGAACTTTGGAGATGCTAATGGGTAGCCTTTTGATGTCTTCAAATAGCTTGATTTAAATGAAGTGGATGGTGAGTTGAAATGGCTGGATAAATTCGACCAATGTGTTTTAATAGGCTTTAATTGAGCTACTTTAATCAGTTGAATGGCTTTGAGTCCAATAAATTCAGGTTGGGGTCTTCAACGGTTTTTAAATGTGAACACTTGGAGTTGAATAGCTCTTGTGTGTAAAAGCACAAAACTGAATGACCTTGAAGTGTGAATGGAATATTCGGCTGGTATGAAAGCTTTCAAGGCTACTTGGAGAGCTAAATGGTCAGCTTGGGAAGAAAAAACAGTAACTCATCATTTGGCCATTGGTGTCCACGAAATGAAGCTTAGAAGAAATAAACCATCAGCTCCTTGCATTCATGCCGTTCCATGTATGTAGCTGCACCATTAATTCAACAAATTAATTAAGTTTAAGACATGTTAAATTCGGCAACACTAAGACACATTTAAAAGATGTAGTAGCTAAGATACTTTAATACATGCATATTAAATTCGGCTGAAGCTAGAACACATTAAAAATATGTAATAGACTAAGACAAATTAATAACATGTACTAACTATGACATATTAAAAAATCCATTAAAAATAAAACACATTTAACAAAAAATTAATAAGTTCAAATTAAACATATTTATGCGTTGAAACTAAACTAACTAAATTAAATAAACACATTAATTTATTCCAGCAGCTTCGAAACGTATAAAGTAAAAAAGGATGGAATCGAGCTCAATGAACTAGAATACAGTTGAATTGAGCTCCATTGAGCTATTGTAGTAGCCCAAATTTGACCGGGCATAAAGTAAATAAACAAAAAATAATAAAATATCCATTAAACAGTCCATTTAACCCATGACCCAAATATCCTAAGCCTACCCTTTAACCCGTTTACAACCGTAGCCCACTATTAGCCAACAGAATCGGATTAAACCCAAAACCCAGCAACCCATTACACCCTCAGACCCGATTAACACTAAACCCCTTATGACCCAATATACAACAAGGCCCAAATGGCCCAAATCAGGTTTTAGATCGGGAAACCCTAAGGTTTCGTTCCCTTATTGCGCCGCAAGCAGATTCCATGCCAATAGTCACGCCGTAGCTGTGTTTGGCATCTATTCGCGCCACCATCAGCGCCTCGCACCGTAATCTGCGCATCTATCATGTCCCTCCATTTCGCCGATGACCTGCGATAAAAAGAAACAAATATAGATAGTAACAGCGAGGAGAATCCAAAGATTTATTTCCTTTTTTGTAATCGGTTATAAAAACTGAATCAAACAAATGTAATAGAGGGAGGGGGATACGGAGATTATACACGAATACAAATAAAAATACGAACCTTTTTAAAACAGAGGTGATTTTAGTTGTTATTTTGTGTTTTATTTTTTCATTTCATTCGGACAAAATAGAGGAATACTGAAAGGAAACCTCTGTTATTGTTTTTTATTTTTTGATCTAAGTGTTTTTTTTTTAAAAACAAAAAGAAGGAGAAGTTTACCTGCGTTTTTGCCAAAAAGGGGCGATTTTTGGGCTTCTGACCATCGTGTGCGACCGCGCGTACGGTGGCGCCTGTCGTCGGAGCTAGGCCGATCTCTAGTTGGAGCTCAGAGGATTTTTAGAGGATTTTTTTTTGTTTTTTTTTTAACGGGGTGTTAAAAAATGAAGTTTGAAGTTTAAATTTAACTTCTATAGGACCCGGAATTCGACCTGAAGGGTCCGCGTGTTTTAGGAAAATGGGATATTTATCCCTTTGGTCCTTCCGTCTTTTCATCTTTTAAATTAAGTTTATTGAAATTTTTAATTTTTGCCCACTATTTTTGTTTTGGTTTCAATTTGGTCCCTGACCCTTTTAAACACAGAATTAAAACGACGTCGTTTTAGGATTAGAACATATTTGTCCAGTGAGTCCCTCATTCCTCATGCGCGTTTTAATTAGGTCCTTAATTCAGCCTTATTCTTTTTAAATTCGCCCTGTAATTTTATTAAACTTCAAATCTAACCCTATATATCTATTTTCATTATTATATATATATATATATATATATATATTTATGTGTATTGTCATTTGTTTTATTTTTAACCTTATTTTTATATTATATATTATATATTTATTTTATATATTATTATTTTTATTGATTATATATTATTTTTCCATATTAGTATTATTTTACATTATTATTTATATATTACTATTACATTTTTACTTGTATTATATAATTATTATTCTTATATATATACTTTTTATTTTAAATTTATTATTAAATATCACTTTTTTTATATGCTTATTCTATTTATCAATTATTTATATTCATACTATATATATTTTTTAAAAAAACTTATGTTTTCCTATTATACGATATTTGTTTTTACTTTAGAATTAATGTGTTATTGTTACGCTATGTATTTTATATAATATCTTTGACTTTTATAATCTATTTTCAAATACTTTTTTTTTATATACTTGTACATTGATATATTGTATTTTATGCATCATTTCATTTATTAATCCGTTCATGTGTGCATTAAATTATTGGATTGTATATTTTATATTTTATATTTTATGAAGATTCTATCTATCCATTTTTATACATGTCATCTATTTTTACCCATACATATTTTACACATTAATATTTACCATGTTTTTTATATTTGTTTAATGTTTTATCTATAATATATTATTATATAAATCATCATATTTATTATGTCTTCTTTTTACTATATTCCTAGCATGATTATTTTATTATTTTGTTTTGCCTTTTTATATGTAGTGATTGTGTTTGTATAAATGTTTTAATATTTTGCAATATATATTGTTTTAATAACTATGTCATGCAATACTAAATGTCATTCTAAAATATCATTTAAAACAATATTCCAAAAGTTTTATAAAAATAAAGGCAATACATGATGTTCGGAAGCTTTGAGAAAGGTAGTGCCCTAACTTACTGGGTTGCGACTTTTCTCGATGAGTTCGAATAGTCAAGCAACCTTCTAAATATTTTGAAGTTTTCAAAATACAAACAACAATTTCATAATTCTAAAAAATTGTGTTCTAACTTACTGGATATGATGATTTGTCAATTCGAAATAGAAATTTTCAAAAGACGAGCTTAGTTTCAAAGGTTTTGAAAATATTGCGTCCTAACTTACTGGATGTGATATTTTGACTCGTTTGAAAGAAGTGAGCCTTAATTTTTCAAAATTGAAACATTCTAAATAAAAAAGGATTGTATCTTAAAATTTTTAAATTTCCGACATTAAAGACATTTGATAATCAATTAGGTACCAATTTTTGGGCGTTACGAGGGTGCTAACTCTTCCTCGTACGTAACCCGCTCCCGAACCCGTTTTCTGATTTCGTAGACCAAAACTAATGATTTTAAAACAAAATGTTTTAAAGGTGGTCCAATCACACCTAAAAAGATTGGTGGCGACTCCCATTTTCTTTTTTAAAGTCGACCCCGTTTTTTTTAAAACTTCTAAAAAATGGTTTCGACAGCTTGGCAACTCCATCGGGGACAATAAGAGAGTCAAGCCGTATAATTGATTATTTTTTGTTTTAATGTCAGAAATTTGAAAAATTTTGAAATACAATCCTCGTTCATTACATGTGTTTGAATTACTAATGCATATGTTTGCTATATTTTGGTGCGCATTGCATTTGCATGACCGTCGTGGTCACACCCTTAAGTGGGAGTGGGAAACTACGCCTTCGTGAGGTTTTCACCTCTGTGTAGGATAGTGGATCACTTTCGGGATACATCTAGACCTATGTCTTCGTGAGATTTTCATCTCCGTGCAGCCATAGGGAAATGTATTCCCCTGAACTGAACTCAGTCCGTATGAGCCTGTAATGGGTGAGGATCGAGGAATTTGCTGGTTTAGGTACCTCAACTTTAGAGCTAAACCACATATAGAAGACATAGGTATCTACCCTAGGTAGAATTATACCAAACCTTAGTAATCACCCTGATAGGTGTTTGCTTATTTTATTTGCCTTATGATCTATTGTGTGACACTAACTTGTTGTGTTTTATTGCATATCATCTCATATTTTTAAAAGGTATCGATTCACGGTCAGTTTCTAAGTTAGAGAGTTTTATTATGGAGAACGGACTTCTTGATAGACTGGAAGGCAACGCTAACGTCCATATATGGTCAGAGCAAACTCAATTAGTAAAGGGAGATAGTCTAGCTGTGGGATATGTGTCAGAGTTGTCAGACTACACTCGTATCAGTGTCACACAGAATAATCACCATGAGTTAAAGGAAATATGGGATCAATGGAGTAGCGAAACCAAGCAATTGTTCTACAACAACTATGGGGACTTGCAGTACTTGCTTGACTTGAAAATGTACGAGAATTTGTTTCGGGCCATCACTCAATATTGGAATCTTATATACAGTTGCTTTACGTTTGGAAAAGTCGATATAGTACCCGTGGTGGAGGAATATTCGGTTTTGTGGTGTTGTCCTAAGATTCAAGTTGATAAAGTTTACTCAAAGGTTGACTGTATTCCAACTTTTGTGAGGAAGTTGATGAACGTCATGGGGAGGGAGCAAGCTAAAAAGGAAAGAGCAAGAGGGAAACGGGGCAGCGTTGGAAGTCTTGCCTCTTCCACTACTGGTGCTTCCTAATATTGTTCCAATCAAAGTAGAATTGGATGCAAGGAAGATTGTTCGACACCCTATGGCAAGGTGTGCTGCAGGAACTAAAGGGCAGAAGGTAATGTACTCACCAATCGCTTCAAGGGTGAACATCAAGAGTACTGATGGATACTTCTACTATTACAGCATTTTTCTTTCATATAAAGATGGTTAATGGTAAGAGTGTTGGAAGGAAAGTGATTGACAGAATGCATGAGACCTACAAAAAATGAATTAGATGAAAATTTTACCTATGATGGATGTTACACCTATCAAAAACAATGGAAATGCAAGCTTGGATAACCGGGATAGCTTAGATGGGCGCGAAGGACAGAGATTAAAGAAGACCGTATCATTCAAAGACCTTTAAAGTAGAGATTAGCCATGCTGCGAAGATACCTATGTAAGCAATTCAAATGCTCTGCAGGATCAGAAATCTAAAGACTCTCAAGAAGCACTGAAGGTGTTAGATATCATTTTTGCTGCAAAGCAGGAATGTCTACTTGTTCGCCAATCTTTCTTTGAAGATAATTAGAATAACTTCACAGACATTGGAGGAGGTGTCCATGGCTGTAGGAATTGTCTCATGGGTGAAGCCATAGCTCAAATTCGAGATGGTAGTAGATCATTTATGGACCCTGAAGGTACAAGCTGATACATTGAGCGTGAAATAAGAGCTACAGTCAGATCGTGGTCAAGAGTTAGCTTTGTTGTTTAGGAGAGTTAAAGCTTTGGGCCATAGGGCGAAGGCGTATTTGTAATCCATTCATATGTAAAGATATTCTTTTTCTAAATAAAGTTTTCTAAATGAAATTGAATCGAGATTGATACCTTTTTGCATTCATGCATTTGCATTACATTACATCAAAGAAAAGAAGGTGTTGATTCGAAATTCGATTCCTAAATAGAATAGTTTGTCATAAGGAAACGAATTTCTTGATAAAGTGGATTATAGTGCGGTCGTCTGAATATAGTCCAAGTAAACACGACGAGAGAAAGTTGGTAGTCCATGAAGGAATACATGACTTGATTTAATTGCCAAAGATTCAAGCCAACGAAGATTATCCAAGAGCCGGCACTTTTGGATGAGTATCATGGAGATAAGCGAGCAAGAGATCGAGGCTCAGATCAAGCAGCAAGGAGCTAGCAAAGGGCATCTTTTGGAGAATTTATAGGACTCGACCATGAAGAAAAATCAGCTTTTACTTGGACTATGAAGGGTAAGACCGCATATGTAATCTGTTTTCATGTAAAGAAATCTGTTTTCTAGAAAAGTTATTCTAATGGAATTGAATTCATGATCAACATCTCCTTTTCTTTTGCATTCATGCATTTGCATTGCATCACATCACATGCATTTAAATCCATAAAAAGACCCTAATTAGTTAAGGTTAAAAAGAGAAAGAAAGAGAGAAAGAGAGAGGAGGGTCACGGCTGAGTGAAAAGAAGACGTTCCCTTACATATCCCAGACTTTTGTATCAAGAGGGATAGCTTACCCAGAGACGAGGGTGTCTGGAAATGAAAATCATTCCATCAATGCCATACATGAAGAATGGACTAATTAAGGAAATCTGGAGGGCATTAATCCCTACGAACCAGGAAAGTCCTTAAACAACTTGACTGCGGAAGAACTTCCTGTAGTCTTTAGAGATTATACAGAGTAGTCTGCAGAACACTCTTGTTACTCTAAAGCCTAGGAGTAACAAGATTTCATTTGTGAAAAAGGCTCATGTTCAGACATTATTGTTTCAATAAAACATATCTTTCATGATTAATTCGGGCAAATGTTCCCTCATTTGTTATTATTTGATTTTCTAATTTTTTTCAAATTTCTTCATTCATAACATGTAAATAGTCATTCTTGAATTCATTCCTTGTACATTCTTTTGCGCCTATCTTAGATCCCTAGATATCAATGACAGGGGCAATGATACTACAGATTTAGAGTTCTTTTTTAACGTGACATGTGTTTAGAGGAATCTCAATACTTTGAGGGTGATAGAGATTGCAACTTGTTTCTGAATTTGTTGAAAATGGTAAAGCAAGAAAAAAAATAAATTTTACCCCATGAAGAAGAGAGTATAGCCTTAAAAGAAGGAAAGGTTGTGAGATTGGGACACACATAGCCAGGGATCCAAAACGAGACCTTGTGGAAGCTATTATAGGAATTGTCAAAAGAGGTCCAAAAGAATGACAGAAGAACGCATGCAGAAGGATTCATAGTGTCCAGGACGAGTATGAGGTTTGGGTTCTGTTGGTCTACCATGGAAGGGGACTGCGTCAGTTATACCATAAATGCCGAATTGGAGGAGTCAGGACTTATGCGCCTCTTTCTTTTCTTCGCAAACCTTCTATATATGGGGCATATATGCTATGGGCCGGAGCTCGTCAAAAAAAGGTTTCAAAGCTAACAATGGTTCATCTTTTTCAACTGCTCTATTAAGAGGGTGAGAGTAGCTTCATACGCCAATATTACAAAGTCAAAAGTCATCTATTTCAAAAAAAAAGAAAAAAAAGAAAAAAAGAGATTATATATAACTGCACAATGCCAAAAGTTTGTAGTCTTTTCAAATAAGGCGCCATGTCACAATACAACAAAGGTTGCCAAAAGAAAAAGAAAGAAGAAGAAAAAATAAATTGCAGAAGATGACCGAGACTGGAAAAGATTGGCATAGGAAACTACCGCTTACTCTCTATGCTTACGATGGGGCGAACACCTTTAATTCCAGTTGTTTCAAAGGTTCCAACCATCATCCTTGGAATGGATACATTGTATGGCTCTCCTAAAACAGTCTGATGTGCCGTCAATAGCTGTGGTGGTTAGTTCTAAGCAATGGCCATTGACTTCCCGCTATAGAGCATCAGTCCGTACACAGTCTCTAAAGCTAGAAATGATAAGATTCTCTCTTCAAACCAGTTTCTGACAAAGTGGTTGAGGGTATCATGAGGGAAGCCCTCTTAGACTTCTATACAAGTTCAGGGAAGAGGAAGCCTGATCAGCTCATTATTGTCAAGAATGGAGTTAGCAAGTCTCAATTCAATCAAATTTTGAACAAAGAACTTAATCAGGTTCCTTGACGAGAATTGGAACCCCAAGTTTATGGTCATTGTGGCATAGAAAAACCATTATACCAAGATTTTCAGCGGGGATCTCCTGACAAAGTCTTTCTTGGAACCGTTATAGACAACAAAATCTATAATCTTAAGAACGACGACTTCTATCTTTGAGCCCATGCTGGAATGATAAGGAACCACGAGGCATACTCATTATCATGTTCTCTTAGATCAGATTGGGTTTTCGGTCGATGATCTGCAGGAGCTAATCCATGTTCTATCCTACGTGTATCAAAGGAACACCACATCCATATTTGTTATGGCCCCTATTTGTTATGCTCATTTGGAAACTTCACAGGTGGGGCAATTTATGAAGTTTGAGGGTGCTTCAGAGACATCATTGAGCCACTGTGGAGTGACAACTCTGGGAGTAGTTTCTGTACCTCAGCCTCCCAGGTTGAAGAACAATGTCAGCAGCTCTATTTTCATCTACTGAGAATCATTGAACCATCTTCTTGTATAGAGCTTTTTGGATTTCAGCCACCATACGCTCTCTATGCTTGTCAAACGTCAGCCAGGAATTTTGGCTGGGGCAACACTTTTCTCGTGGGTATATGAATCGAGATTTTTTCCCTCCAAGCTTCGATGGAGTCAAGGATTGAATACTTTTAGTGAGCTTAATTGGAAAATATTCATCCTAATCAAATGGATGACATAGACGAGGAGGGTTCATCCATAAGAATTTCTCATGGAAGCCAAGGTGAAAACCCGCAAAGGGCGCTTTGAGACTTCTATTTCAAAAAAAAGAAAAAAAGAGAAAAAAAGAAAAAGAGAGAAAAAGAAAAGAAAAGAGAAAAAAAAAAGAGAAAAAGAAAAAAGAAAATGGAGAGGCCAAGGTGGAAACCCGCAAAGGGCGCCTTGAGACCAAAGGGGTTTTGAGTTGAAAACCCGAAAGGGCAGCTCAAATTTTGAAGGGCATGCAGTAACCTTGCTATACCGGATTCGACAAGAAGTGAAGTATGTTACATACCGGGGCATCAACAAAGTACTTTGGGTCTTCTAAACACATGTTAAACTCAAAGCAGTCTTCATGAAATTTGTATATGGAAGCCCAAGCTGCGATATCTAGGGCATCTGATTTTTTATCTTGTTTACTATCTTTGGATTCTCTTTCTTCTCAAAGATAGATTCCTAGATTAATCTCCTTTGTATTATTTGGTAAATCATTTGAACTCTAATTTTCCTCAAGATCAATTTATTTGTTGTCCATTATTCATAAAGCATGTTGCGTTGAAATAATGGTCGATGAACTAGAATATTTTCACAAACGAAGTTTTACATATTACTCTGGAAATTACTGGATAATACAAGAAACTGAAACATGACAATTGTTTAAGGAATTCCTATTGAGTAAGGATCGGAGGTCCTTGAGAGAATTTCTTCTTCAGTCCAAATGATGATTGGACAATTCAAACGATTTGATCCTAAGGGAGGATCATTTTACAGACATCTCTAGTGGGTCGTAACATTCGAAAATGTACGATGGACCAAATTCAAAGCATACGAGCAGAGTATGATTGATACGTTGAGAACAACGAAGATGGAACTTTGATGAATGAATGATGACATTCGAAATAGGAATCATTCTCATAACATTTTTGCATCATAATGTGCTTAATTAGGAGCATTTGACTCATTTCGATCATAGTATCCTAATCATCAGGCATAATCACATATACATTCTACAGGTTATCAAAGACGACGCACCTTAACCCTTTAAGCAATAGGGTAAAAGGCCACAACATGGCAGATCTGGCATTCAGATGTTTATACTGAAGTAGATCTAAGATGGTTTGGCATCCTTGTACTTACAAGGAACAAATCGAAGACATAGCTGATTTGGCTTTCGCGTGCTTACGCTGAAGCAAATCTAAAATGGTTTGGCATCTCTGTATTGGCAGGGAGCAAATCAAAGTTTGGCGTCTCCATATTCGGTGGAGGGCAGACACATAGCAGATCTGACATTCAGATGTTTATACTGAAGCAGATCTAAGATGGTTTGGCATTCTTGTACTTACAAGGAACAAATAGAAGACATAGCTGATTTGGCTTTCACGTGTTTACGTTAAAGCAAATCTAAGATGGTTTGGTATCTCTGTATTGGCAGATAGCAAATCAAAGTTTGGCGTCTCCATATTCGGTGGAGGGCAGACACATAGCAGATCTGGCATTCAGATGTTTATACTGAAGTAGATCTAAGATGGTTTGGCATCCTTGTACTTACAAGGAAAATTGAAAACATAGCTGATTTGGCTTTCATGTGTTTACGCTGAAGCAAATCTAAGATGGTTTGGCATCTCTGTATTGGCAGAGAGCAAATCGAAGTTTGGCGTCTCCATATTCGGTGGAGGGCAGACACATAGCAGATCTGGCATCCAGATGTTTATACTGAAGCAAATCCAAGATGGTTTGGCATCCTTGTACTTACAAGGAACAAATCGAAGACATTGCTGATTTGGCTTTCACGTGCTTACGTTGAAGCAAATCTAAGATGATTTGGCATCTCTGTATTGTCAGAGAACAAACCGAAAAAGCAGATTTGGCATCTCTGTGTTCGGCGGAGAGCAGATCGAAGATATCAACATGACAGTCATAAGTTTGCAAGGAGTAGATTGAGGACCATGATTTGATAAGACCGGTCAAATTTGGTCTTTCTATAAGTCTTTGCTCGATTCCCGTTACACAACAATGAGCAAAGAGGGGCAGCTGTAGTAGCTCAAATTTGACCGGGCCCAAAGTAAATAAACAAAAAATAATAAAATATCCATTAAACAGTCCATTTAACCCATGACCCAAATATCCTAAGCCTACCCTTTAACCCGTTTACAACCGTAGCCCACTATTAGCCAACAGAATCAGATTAAACCCAAAACCCAAAACCCAGCAACCCAATACACCCTTAGACCCGATTAACACTAAACCCCTTATGACCCAATATACAACAAGGCCCAAATGGCCCAAATCAGGTTTTAGATTGGGAAACCCTAGGGTTTCGTTCCCTTGTTGCACCGCAAGCAGATTCCATGCCAATCATCATGCCGCAGCTGTGTTTGGCCTCTATTCGCGCTACCATCAGCGCCTCGCACCGCAATCTGCGCATCTATCACGTCCCTCCATTTCGCCGATGACCTGCGATAAAAAGTAACAAATATAGATAGTAACAGCGAGGAGAATCCGAAGATTTATTTCCTTTTTTGTAATCGGTTATAAAAACCGAATCAAACAAATGTAATGGAGGGAGGGGGATACGGAGATTATACACGAATACAAAGAAAAATACGAACCTTTTTAAAACAGAGGTGATTTTAGTTGTTATTTTATGTTTTATTTTTTCATTTCATTCGAACAAAATAGAGGAATACCGAAAGGAAACCTCTATTATTTGTTTTTTATTTTTTGCTTTAAGTGTTTTTTTAAAAAAACAAAAAAATGAGAAGTTTACCTGCGTTTTTTCCAAAAAGGGGCGATTTTTGGGCTTTTGACCACCGTGTGCGGCCGCGCGTACGGAGGCGCGCGTCGTCGAAGCTAGGCCGATCTCTGGTCGAAGCTCAGAGGATTTTCAGAGGATTTTTCTTTGGTTTTTTTTAACGGGGTGTTAAAAAATGAAGTTTGAAGTTTAAATTTAACTTATATAGGACCCAGAATCCGACCCGAAGGGTCCGCGTGTTTTAGGAAAACGGGATATTTATCCCTTTGGCCCTTCCATTTTTTCATCTTTTAAATTAAGTTTATTGCAATTTTTAATTTTTGCCCACTATTTTTGTTTTGGTTTCAATTTGGTCCCTGACCCTTTTAAACACAGAATTAAAACGACGTCGTTTTAGGATTAGAGCATATTTGTCCAGTGAGTCCCTCATTCCTCATGCGCGTTTTAATTAGGTCCTTAATTCAGCCTTATTCTTTTTAAATTCGCCCTGTAATTTTATTAAACTTCAAATCTAACCCTATATATGTATTTTCATTATTATATATATATATATATATATATATTTTATGTGTATTGTCATTTGTTTTATTTTTAACCTTATTTTTATATTATATATTATATATTTATTTTATATATTATTATTATTATTATTGATTATATATTATTTTTCCATATTAGTATTATTTTACATTATTATTTATATATTACTATTATATTTTTATTTGTATCATATAATTATGATTCATATATATATACTTTTTATTTTAAATTTATTATTAAATATCACTTTTTTTTATATGCTTATTCTATTTATCAATTATTTATATTCATACTATATATATTTATACATTTTTTTTAAAAAAAACTTATGTTTTCCTATTATACGATATTTGTTTTTACTTTAGAATTAATGTGTTATTGTTACGCTATGTATTTTATATAATATCTTTGACTTTTATAATCTATTTTCAAATACTTTTTTTTATATACTTGTACATTGATATATTGTATCTTATGCATCATTTCATTTATTAATCCATTCATGTGTGCATTAAATTGTTGGATTGTATATTTTATATTTTATATTTTATGAAGATTCTATCTATCCATTTTTATACATGTCATCTATTTTTACCCATACATATTTTACACATTAATATTTACCATGTTCTTTTTTATATTTGTTTAATGTTTTATCTATGATATATTATTATATAAATCATCATATTTATTATGTCTTCTTTTTACTATATTCCTAGCATGATTATTTTATTATTTTGTTTTGCCTTTTTATATGTAGTGATTGTATTTGTATAAATGTTTTAATATTTTGCAATATATATTGTTTTAATACCTATGTCATGCAATACTAAATGTCATTCTAAAATATCATTTAAAACAATATTCCAAAAGTTTTATAAAAATAAAGGCAATACATGATGTTCGAAAGCTTTGAGAAAGGTAGTGCCCTAACTTACTGGGTTGCGACTTTTCTCGATGAGTTCGAATAGTCAAGCAACCTTCTAAATATCTTGAAGTTTTCAAAATACAAACAACAATTTCATAATTCCAAAACATTGTGTTCTAACTTACTGGATATGATGATTTTTCAATTCGAAATAGAAATTTTCAAAAGACGAGCTTAGTTTTAAAGGTTTTGAAAATATTGCGTCCTAACTTACTGGATGTGATATTTTGACTCGTTTGAAATAAGTGAGCCTTAATTTTTCAAAATTGAAACATTCTAAATAAAAAAGGATTGTATCTTAAAATTTTTAAATTTCCGACATTAAAGACATTTGATAATCAATTAGGTACCAATTTTTGGGCGTTACGAGGGTGCTAACCCTTCCTCGTATGTAACCGGCTCCCGAACCCATTTTCTGATTTCGTAGACCAAAACTAATGATTTTAAAACAAAATGTTTTAAAGGTGGTCCAATCACACCTAAAAAGATTGGTGGCGACTCCCATTTTCTTTTTTAAAGTCGACCCCGTTTTTTTCAAAACTTCTAAAAAATGGTTTCGACAGCTGTGATCGAGCTAAGTCAACTTGCAAGAAATTACAAAGCACGTTTAGGGATCTTGTCCAAAGGCGTCCTCGGGGCGTGGCGGTATCAACCCCTCCCTCTTTGAAGCAATTTGTCCTCAAATCGGGCCACTTGCTCGCGAAAAATCGTTCATCGTCACAAACCCCATTGTTGATGAATTGGACAAAGTTACTCCCAAGATCCTGAAAATCAAACATGACTCGAAAAGAAAGTAGTTTATTTGCATGCCCTCCCTTTTTAGGAGGAAACCATTTCAGATTGTTGCTTACACAAGAATGAAACAATTTAGTGACAATATAAGTTACAGGCATAAAAGAATTTTCCGAAATCCTATTCAAGAAGCGAATACATATTCCAACGCCGGGATCAGAAATAGAAGTTGATTTTACCTTTCCACAATGAACCAAAAATTGAACACTTAATCCAATGTCGGGATCAAAAATAGAAGTTGATCTTACCTTGTTCTTTGATGGAAACAAACCCAAGTCATGAAGCATTCAAGAATTATAATTTTGGAAACAAAAGTCTAAGACTCAAATCCTTTGAACAACAATATAGAACCAAAGCTTTGATTGAGCATTTGCAACTTATCACAATTCAACAACTTTGTTTTCAAATTTAAAGACAAAACATCAAGCAAGCACAAATGTTTCACACGTCTATTCATACTAGAGCTGATTATGGGCCGGGTCGGGTGGCCCAGCCCGAAGGCTCGCCCTAAAAATAGGAGGGTTTGGGCAAAAATATAGGCCCAAAAAATGGGCTTGGACAAAAAAAGAGGCCCGTTTAGAAAATAGGCCAGGCCTCAAGCAAGATTTTTTGGCTTGGGCCCAGCCCGGCTCAACCCGAATTATATAATAATTTGTATTTTATTTTATCTTTAATCATTTTAAATTTTTAATATAATCACTTTTTATTAAATTTTCAATTTGTGTTTTATTTTAAGAATTATTTTAATATCATTTTTCATTTTTTTAATATTTGTTTTTATGTTTTTAAATGTATTTGATTTATTATATTTTAAATTTTTTTATTTAATAAAAAACTAAAAAAATTTAATATGGGCCGGGCTAGGTCGGGCTTGGGCTTAGTAATTTTATTTTGGGCGGGGGCTTGGACAATTTTTTGGGCCCATATTTCGGGCCGAGCCGGGCCTAGAAAACGGGCCTAAAGTTTTCTTTGGGCCCGGCCTAGCCTGACTCATGATCAGCTCTAATTCACACGAAATTTAGAGTACTTGATTTCTCTCAATAATGATCCAGAATAACAAAGCTTTCGGTAGTTCTAGTCTCGAAAATTAAAATCCCTTAGGTCAAATCCTTTGATCGATAATAAAGAACAATAATCACCGGGATCAAACACAAGGTTTTCTCTTACCATTTCACTTTGACTTGAAAGTTTCTTGACCAATATCATAGAAAGAACATAAAGCTATTTAAAGTCATTATCATACAGAACGAGCTCGAATCGACATTATAGAACAATTTCCAAAATCAAAAATTTGATTTTGACTTTGCAAGCCAACAAAATTCACATGCTTTTTTTTGAATAAAATGATAAAACATCAAACAAGCAAAGATTGTTCACACATTTGTTCGCATAGAATTTATGATGCTCACTTTCGCTTAACATAAACTTAGGAAAACATGCTCCGGGCTCAAAAAACATGGTTTTGATCACTCGTTCCACAATGCAACAAGAATTTCATTTTCATCAATAAATCATACATGCCAAATGAAAAGGACTTAAGTATACAAACATGCAAACAATCAAACCTCTCAAATCTCATTCAAATAGGCATACAGATACATGTGGATTTCGCACTAAGAGTTAAAGAATTATCATTACTATCGTGATCAAACAGATTGAGCGTTTCACGTGAAAACTCTTTATCAAACATGATCAAATTTTGTGGATATTGAGTTAGTCGCACTACACCAACAGACTTGCCAACACAATACAAATCATGAGAAGAACTTTTCATGTCACTAGTTGGAATGATATCATCAACAACAACAGAATAATAACAATTACCCAAATCCAAGTGAGGAGATCTTTTGAAAACTAAATCATCGGTAATTTTCTCAACAACATTCAAATTTGATTGTCGTGATTTAATGGCTAAAGACTCCTTACCTTGCTTACCTCTAAGCACTTGTAAATTGATTTCACCTTCAACCTCACCTTTCTCGATCAATTGAAATCGTCTCTCATTGGAAGGGTACCTAAGTTGGATCGAGTTGATTTCTGTTAGGTATGAATAGGATGATTTACGTACAAATCACGTTCACCTCTTTGTAAGGACTCCTCCGTGGATGAATACCTTGATGCACTTGAAGAGAAATTTCTACCTTCTCGTTGGTAACCTCGAAATGTTTCAGACTCGAAGCTTTCTTTCTTTATACTCAAATTCCTTGATGAATAGAAATCACGATATAGATCTCTTCTCAAGTAATCATTGGACGTTTGTTTTCTTGATAATCTTGTCTCTATCTTTTGACTAGGAAAAGTTCTCTTTCGTTGGTCTCTTTCCTCCAATCGGTCTAATCGTTCAAGCAATTTGTCAAATTTAGATCTCACGATTCTACTTATTTCTTTCATCACATATTGAAAATCTAATTCTGAAAGCTCTTATTGAAACATGATTTATTGATGGAAAAAAAAGAGTTTAAAAGTAGAAAATGAATACCTTACCAATACAAACCGCACAATCTACTCACAAAGAAAGTAAACACTCCACTCTTGTTTACACTCTCTATTTGGCTTTTTTCTTCACTCTAATGCTCTCACAAAACTCTTGCCTTTTTCCACTCGAGTTCTTCTCTCAAAGTTTGTAGAAGACTCGTTTAGACTTAGAAGTAAGCTTAGGAGTCAGTTTCAAAAGGGTTTGCAAAGGTAGATGGCATTTTTGGTATTAGATAGGCTGAAAGAAAAACAAGAAGGGATGGTAGTGTGGCAAAATGGGGTTGATTTTGGGTAATAATGGGTTTTGATGATTAGGAACAAATTTTTCAACCACTTTCGAAACAACTTTTTTTTACAATATGCAAACAACACACTTTGTATTGCACTTTCAAAAAAAAAAAAACTTATTTCACTCTTTTTTTAAAATTTCGAATCTCTTTTTTTTTTTAATATTTTGTACCCTTAGAATTTTGAATAACCTATAGTCTCTTTTTTTTCATACAATTTTTTTTGAATTTTTTTGCAAAGACTTACCCCGAAAATGCTAGAATGTCTATACTCCTCGATTTTAACTAGCTCTGATACCAAATGATACGATCTCGGGTTGTGAAAGTAACTGAGTCGTAGTTGTGCCCGATGGTTAAAAAAAAGAAGTATCCTTCTTAGTTTGGGTTTTAAGGAAATTCGGCTAAGTGAAGGTCTAAGGTTGCAAAATGGGCTCAAAATGGCTAAGTAGTTGTTGATGAAAATTTGACTAACAAGAAGATAAGTTATGAAATTGATAGTTGTAAATGGATAGAAAGCTCAAGAACAAGAATGAAACAATACTATGTTAAAGTGTTGACCCGAGACTTACACGTCACTTAAGGTGCTAAAAAAGACCTTGACCTGCTAACTATGAAGAGTTAGGAACCAAAACTATCAAATGGTTGAACGCCACACTCGGTGAGTGATAAGTTCACAAGAAACAGGGTGACGCCACTAGCTAGGCTAGATAAGTCAAACTGAGTCTTAAAAGAACAAAGAGAGTTGAATTAAACTCACAATTGTATTGAGATTTATCAAAGTAGCAAAAGTCTATACAACTAGCAAATTACTAAGTATTAATAGCTACATTCCTAGGCTAGCCGAATAGGCATAAGAGCAACTAAAGGGACAATTGATTTCAGCTTAAATGAGCTGAAGCTTCTTGAAAATTTCCTAGCAGCTTCCATGAAGGTTACTTGACCTTTGGAGATGCCAATGGGCAGCCTTTTGATGTCTTCAAAGAGCTTGATTTAACTGAAGTGGATGGTGAGTTGAAATGGCTGGATAAATTCAGCCAATATGTTTTAATAGGCTTTAATTGAGCTGCTTTGATTAGCTGAATGGTTTTGAGTCCAATAAATTTAGCTTGGTCTTCAACGATTTTTAGATGTGAACACTTGAAGTTGAATAGCTCTTGTGTGTGAAAGCACAAAACTGAATCGCCTTGAAGTGTGAATGGAATATTCGGCTGGTGTGAAAGCTTTCAAGGCTGCTTGGAGAGCTAAATGGTTAGCTTGGGAAGAAGAAACAAAAACTCATCATTTGGCCATTAGTGTCCATGAAATGATGCTTAGAAGAAATAAACCATCAGCTCCTTGCATTCATGTCGTTCCATGTATGTAGTTGCACAATTAATTCAACAAATTAATTAAGTTTAAGACATGTTAAATTCGACAGCACTAAGACACATTTAAAAGATGTAGTAGCTAAGACATTTTAATACATGCATATAAATTCGACTGAAGCTAGAACATATTAAAAATATGTAATAAACTAAGACAAATTAATAACATGTACTAACTATGACATATTAAAAACATGCATTAAAAATAAAACACATTTGACACAAAATTAATAAGTTCAAATTAAACATATTTATGAGCTGAAACTAAACTAAATTAAATAAACACATTAATTTATTCCAATAGCTTAGAAACACATAAAGTTAAAAGGATAGAATCGAGCTCAATGAGCTAGAATCGAGCTGAATTGAGCTTCATTGAGCTATGATCGAGATAAGTCACCTTGTAAGAAATTGCAAAGTACGCTTAGGGAGCTTGTCCAAGGGCGTCCTCGGGGCGTGGCTGTATCAAGCTTCTGCCTGTAAACCTTGTCCAAGACCTGAATATTATAACATTGAATTTACCATTCTAGTCAAGACTTTATTTTTCCTTTCAGCTACATTGTTTTTTTGTGGTGTGTAAGGGACTGAAAGTTGATGGAAAATTCTAGTGGATTCAAAATAACTTGGATTATAGTATTCTCCACCTCTATATGATCTTAAGCACTTGATAAATGATTCACACTGAAGTTCAACTTCAGATTTATAAACTTTAAATTTATCAAGCACTTCATCTTTTAAATGCAATAAATACACACAAAAATATCTAGAAAAATCATCAATAAAAGTAACAAAATATTTCTTTCCACCAAATGTAAGAGTATTATGCATGTCACATAAATCACTATCTATCAAATCAAGCAACTTTGTTTTCCTGTTAACCTTAGGGAAAAGGTTTCTTGTAATTTTATTCAAAATACAAGTATTTCATTTTTCAATATTATTTTTAAAAATAGGGACTAAATCTAACTAATGCATGTCATTAAATTTTCTATAATTCAAATGACCTAATCTATAATGCCATAAATAAGAAGATTCAACCATATAAGCAAAAATAGTTTTTTTATTCTTATTAATAATATTGAGTTTGAACATGCTCTCGTACATATATCATTTCCCTACAACAAATTTTCCCTTAGACAAAATAAACTTATTTGCCTCAAAAACAAGTTTGAAACCAAACTTATTCGACAAACTTCCAAACACTAAATTCTTCCTAACTTTTGGTACGTAAAGTACATCATTCAAGGTTAAAACCTTTCCAGAAGTGAATTGTAGTTCAACAGACCCTTTGCCTTTGATTATTGCGGTGGAAGAATTTCCTATGTACAAGACATTATCATTTTCACATAGTGTAAACTTTGTGAACATGCTTTTGTCTTTGCACACATGTTTGGTTACTCCAGTATCAATCTACTATGCATTATCATCTTGTGCCATATTAATTTCAAATATCATTACAATGAACTTTTAATTATTATTAGCCTTAAAAGATGATTTCTTCTTTAAAAAATCAACATTCATTTTTGAAATGTCCCAATTTACCACAATGATAGCATGAGCCCTTTTGTTTCTTTTTGAACTTAGGTGTTTATCAGTCTTTTTGAAATTTCTCTTAGATGGTTCGTAATTTGTACTTCCTCCGTAACATGCATTTTGACATTTTCAGAATTTAGGTTCTGGTCTTGCTTTTAATTTTCTTCTTCAATACGAAGATGATTTGCCAAAGCCTCAAGAGATATTTCCTCTTTCTTATGTTTTAGACTTCTTTTAAAGTCTTTCCAAGATGGATGAAGTTTATTTATTGTGGAGGATACAGCAATCATTTCATCCACTTTCATATCATACTGCTTAAATTGATTCAACATTTTTTCAATATCACGAAATTGTTCCATAATAGAACAACCATCAACCATTTGATAATTATTAAAACGGCTAAGAAAAAATTTCTTACTTGTAGCATCTTCAGTCATGTATCTTGTCTCCAATTTGTCTTATAATTCCTTAGAGGTGACCTCATTCTGGTAGATGTTGAAAAAACCATCAGATAAACCATTCAATATGTGGCATATGCATAAATAATCGGCATTGTCCCATTCTTTCCTTTCTTGAGTTGTATCAACAGATTCATTTTCATTCTCTTCTGGTTTTGGAGTATCCAAAACATAGGTAATCTTTAAAGTTGTTAATAAGAAGTATATCTTTTTTTTCCATCGTCGGAAATTGCCAACATCAAACTAATCAAGTTTGACAAAGTTGGAAGCCAACTCCCTTGGTGTCCCATTTTCGTGTGTTGTGGTATTCATCATGAAGTATAACCTTAAAATTGTTGGTACAAAACTCTGGTGAGGAAAAATCTCTAACACACGAACAGAACTAGAATAGAAAAAGAAGAAATATGACAAGGCTCCAAGGCATGTATCAAGCCACTATCTTTAAGGTTATACTTGCCCCTATCTATCTTCGGCATGCAAAAGAGTTTCAAGCAAATTAACCTTGATGATACAATGAAGCCGATGACTATTTGCATTTTACACTAACAAGAATAGTCCACTAAGCACTGAGCAATCTATAACAAGAAATTGGATTTCTACAAAGGATTTCTACAACAATACTTCATAGAATAATCTAATAATATTAGAAAATGGAGGAATGAAAAAAAGAATTTTAGAATTTGGTTGTGTGATTTCCAAATGAGATATCATTCCTATTTATAGGAATTTTCATGTCTCTTTATAGAGACATCTTTCAATAGGTGTCTTTCTGAATAAATAAAAAATAATAATTATTCATCTAATTTTATAACAATTCAAGTAATATTGTTTGAATAGTTATAATTCTTTTTTAAAAAATCAAATGATATAACTTTTGACCAATGACCAAAAGATTTATCTTTTGATTAATTATATCCATTCATTTATTGGAACACTAAAAATATTTGAGAATGTTCCAACAGCCACCACTAGAGGGGCACTTGTTAACGTGACTCGTCAAAGAGTAAAAGAATTAATTTCAACCATATTTGTGAGTTCCCAACAATTTTAACCAACTACAAAACTTACGAGATAGGTTCATTGGCCAAGTGCTCATCATTAGAAGAAAAAATTGACAAGTTCACTAATTTAGTTCGAAATTTACTTGCAGGGAAAATGAACCCAACTCGGTTGTGTGAGATTTGTGCCATGCCTAATCATCCAATAGACTCATGTCCAATTTTACATAAGGATGCAATAGCACAAGTAGATGTCGTTAGGAACTTCCTGGAGCCACCCTAAAGGCGTTATGATCCACATTCAAATACTTACAATACAGGGTGGAGAGATTACCCAAATCTGAGCTATGGATCAAATCCTTAGTATAACCAACCATATCAGCCCCAAAGTCATCTTCTGAGGCGATGGAGGAAAGACTAGTTATTAGTATCGAAAAGTTCCAATAGAAGGCTGAAACACAACTACAAGAACTAGATAAAAAAATGAGTAAGCTTGCACTTAAATTTAGTTATTTGGAATCCCAAGGAAAGTTTACATTTCAAACAAAGTCATATCCGTGAAAAAATGCAACTACTATGACATGAAAAGATGGAACGATTTTGGAGCCAACACCTTGCATGATTCGTGATCATGACACCGGACGAGAATAAAAGAAACTTGATCCATTAGCTACTACGAAGTCAACACCATAGAAACTGTTCATCGAACCACCCTTATTCCCAAGAAGGCTCGCCAATTGTAAAAATGAGCGAAAAGAAAAAGAAATCCTAAAGATGTTTCGAATGGTTTAAATTAACATACCCTACTTGATGTGGTAAAGTAAGTTCCATGCTATGAAAAATTCTTAAAAGAATTATGCACTAATAAGAAGAAGCTCCTAGATAACGAAAGGGTAAATGTAGGAGAAAACGTTTCTGTGGTTTTACAAAAGAAAATTTCGCCTAAGTGTAAAGACCAAGGTATCTTTACTATATCTTGCAAAATAGGTAATGTTGGCATTAAAAAAGCCATGTGTGATTTAGGTGCATCTATTAATGTTATCAAAGTAAACAGGGGTGATCATTTAATTAAAAGATAGGTCAGTTGTATATCCGAAAGGGGTGTTGGAAGATGTCTTCGTCAAAGTAAATGAACTAATCTTTCCTGCAGATTTTAAAATCATTGACATGGAGGATGACAACTCAAAAAATTCTTATGATATTCTACTTTAGAGACCATTTTTAAGCACCATACAAACAAAAATTGATGCTTGAAATAGAACACTCACTATGGAATTTAATGGTGAAGTGGTTAAGTTTAATGTTTTTTAGGCCATGGGTCGCTCTAGTGCAATGACGAATGTCTCTAGTGTTGATATAATTGAACCATTGAGAAAATCACATTTTGAATATCATGAAGAGGATGGATTACAAATTATGCTTTGCAAGAGTTTAGTTCTCGATGCTATGGAAAAACTAGAAGAATTATTACAATCAAAGAGCCAATACGTGAAGCGATAAACGGTAAATTATACATGTTTTTACCTCATGCTTAGCCTAATTTCTGGATGAATTAGTATTAAATGGGTGTAAATTGGTGCTCTTAATCCTTCTATTTCATGTTTTATGCCCAGGTAAGCTTAAGGAAGAGAAAAGAGCAAGAAACGGGCCAAAAAGGGGCAAATTAAGCCTAATTCAATAATCAACACAGCCTAGAGATTCACCACACGGCCGTGCCACACGACTGTGCCACCTTGAGCCCACACAAGGCCCAACCTCGACAAGCACGGCTAGACCACACGGCCGTGCCACCATCAACAGACCCGACTACGGCCTAGGCCTCGATTCACACGGGCGTGGCACACTGGCGTGTCCCTATCATGAAGAAGTACAATTTCACTCGGAAAAGGCTACTTAGGGGCTAAGAAAGACACTCCAAAGCTCTATATAGAGACCCTAGGGAGCAACTACAAGAATATACTTTTCTCCCTTCAAAAGGGTACTTTTTCTCCTACAAAAGAGTGCCTTATTTCTGCCAACACAGAGAGTAGAAGCAAGGAATTACTCCAAGGGAAGCCGATTGATTCATCCCAGAAGCCGAATTATTCCTCAAGACTGAAGATCTTCCTTCAAATTCCTATAGGGGTTTTTGGGTTCTTTATGTTTTGTTATTTTTATTCTTCTGAGATGTTTTCTTTTATAATCATGAACTAAATCCCCCAAATACTTGAGGGGGATGAAACCTAAGACAGATCTTGTTATTATTTTCTCTTGAATTATATGATAAATATTTGATTTGTTCTTTATTGTGTTTTTAACTCTTAAATTGATATTTTCGGGATATTGATTTAAGTCGAATGTGCTTATGTAGAGGAGCAAAAGTCCCTGCATAGGAGTAGATCCAACATAATTAAGCGGAGTTGATTGCAATCCTAGAGATAGAACGACAAAAATCTATCGGATTAGGGTCAAACCTAGTAAGGGAATCCATAAATCGAGTTAATGCGATTCTAGGGGTTTTAATTAGAAAGAGATTTCAATTAATCAACCTAGGGTTAGTTGTTTTTAGTCTCGAGAAAGATATTAACATAAGTTAGGGATTTCTACGATCAAGTCAAGTGAATAATTCGTCTAGTTCAAGAGTTGATAACAAGTGAAGTCTAGGTGGATTCTCCCTTGAGTATTGTCCAAATCAATCAATTTTTCCTAAGAGTTTTTCCCAATTCACTTTTTATGCATTCTTAGCTTAGTCTAATAGTAAGTTTAGTTTAATAAAATCCCCTTTTATTTTTAGGTTAAATAATAGAAAGAAAGTTAGTACTAGTACTTTTGGTTCCCTTGGGTACGATATCTCGGTCTTGCCACTAAGCTATACTACTGTTCGATAGGTACGCTTGCCTTAAATCGTGATAATAGTTAGTTTTGGGTACGATCATAGTTTATAAATTTTATGACTTCATATCGCGAATATCATGAAGCTGTTATTTACATTGAGGCACCACAATTCCCCAGAAGTTTAGTTAAAAATTTTGAATTGTCTCCATCACAAACTAAACTCTTGCCTTCCATTTTGCAGGCACTGGGATTGGAGCTCAAGCCATTTCCATAACATTTAAAGCACACCTTCTTGGGTGAAGGAAACACTTTATTGGTAATAGTTTCAAGTAAACTTTCGAGATTGGAAGAAGAGAACTTGATTCGAGTCTTGAGGGGCTAACAAAGGGGTGATCAAATGAATGATTGCCAATATTAAAGGTTTAAGTCCTTCAACATGTATACACAGGATTTTGATAGAGGAAAATGCGAACCCAAAAGGAAAAGCTCAAAGTAACACCCTTAACCTGTATCTGTCGCCAGATTAGAGTTACGGAGCATTACTGTACAATTGAAAACATTTAAATAATATTTCATGCACTAACATAAACATATCATATGTCAATCATACATGTACATTCCATCCCTAAATCGAGCCCTCGATGCTCTAGAAATGCCATTGTAACGATTCAGGAGCAATTTGAAATCATTTGGAAAGTTTAGGAGAAAATTACAAATTTTAGAATAAAGGAGTCACGGCCATGTGCCTCGCACGGCTAAGACACACACCTGTGTCTTCGGCCGTTTAACCTTCAAACTAGGGACACATGGTCATGTCTCAGCCCGCCCGTGTAGCTTTCTGAGTAGGGTCATATGGTTGTGTAACTCTTAAATAACTCCATACGCTTATGTGTCAGGCCGTGTGTTAGGCTGTGTAACTTACTGACTTGCATACAAAGGAACCTTCAAGAGACACACAGCCGTGTTGCTAGGCCGTGTGGACTTAAAGTTCACCTAAAACAAGCCATTTTCAACACCATTTGATGCATAATCATTTGAACCATTTGTGCACACTTACAAAGCATAAAACCATACCTAAACATACATATATATAGGCCATTTCAATACCTTATTTCAACTAACCAATATGCCATTCGAAGGCACCTCAAATGCATTCATCAAAACTTACCTAAACATGCATATATTACCACATTTAAATCATCAATTACTAGTTCAATACCTTTCGAAACATGCCATAATTTAACCATAATCAAGCTACTTCAAAACATGCCATATGAGCCATTCCAAAACATGCATCATAAGATAGCTACAATAACATAATCTAGCAAGCATCAAATGGTGCCAGACTAAGATAACATCCATAACTTATACAAGCCAAATCCAAACTAAACATTCACCAAAATAACATTACAGGTCCACCTATACATGATAACCTTGGCCAAAACATAAAAAACTACAGAGATTTATGCTGGATAGTGTGATAGATCTCTGAAGAGCTTCCAAACTAATCGAGCTTCTGATAATCTATAAAACATAGGAAAAAAAACCTACGTAATCACCTAATACTTAGTAAGTTTGTATAACATAAACACAACTTACCATTTCATTTGCATGATGTAAATAGCATAATTATAACACCAACTAAAACCATAAGCTTGGTAGAATGCCTATACAACATTACCAAATACACAAGTTAGTTTATTTATACATGGTTCAAATGAATTTATCCATAACAAGTAACTTACATATTTGCTCATCTCATTTACATCACCATTTCCTTTTCATAAGTTCATGACACATTCCATTTGAACACTTACCATTTCATCTCCTTTTCATACTCGTTGAACCATCTAGAATTTCCTGGGATACTCGGGAAAGCTTACACGAAGTTTGCCTTTATATAACCGTAACCTTTCCTTTATATCATTGTTCACACGAGCTGTGAGATGGGCCTGCTCACATAAGCTGTGGGTCGAAATGTAAGCTACACGATGTTGCTCACAAGAGCTGTGGAGTATCTGCAACAAATACAGGACCTCAGCCATCGGTAGGACATTCAAGACCAGCACCTGAAACATGAAATCCCTAATGACACGTCATTTATATCCTACGAATTCCTACGGTTCAACCAAGACTCAACATCTGTCAAATCATCATAACTTTGGTATGATTATACATCGGTCCATTTACATTACTATAACATAATAAAGATTCAAATTAACAACTTTAAATCAAAAACCGTTCATACGAACTTACCTCAACAACTAGGGTGTAGAAGTTAAACAAGCTATTCTGAAGCTTTTGCTTTGCCTCAATCTAGGTCTGTAAGTGGTCTATATTGATCTAAATAGAAAATTTTCAATCCATTTAATACCTCTAGTATTCATTTTAGTCCATATTTCATATTTATGCCAAATTACTATTTTACCCCTAACATTTTAACTTTTCACAATTTAGTCCTTAAGCTCATAAATTCAAATTTAAGCATTTTAATCCCCTATTCAAGCTAACCAAATTTATTAGGGACTTATACCAACCCATACAAACCATCCTTTCATAAATTTTCCATGAACTTTTACTAGTTTTACAAACAAATCCTTAATTGTAAATTTAATCAAAAATCACTTTACAAAACTTGTTTATTTATCAACAAAGAGTCATAATCTAGCATTTAACATCAATAACCATTCAAAAACATTCATGGCATAACCCTCAATCTTTAAAATTTTTACAAATTGACCCCCAGGCTAGCTAGATTAAGCTAAAACGACTTTAAAAACAAAAAAAATCATTAAACACGAGCCTTGGAATCACTTACATGCATACACCAAAGCTAGCCAAACCTCAAAGTCCTAACAATGGCTATTCTTCTCTTCAAATTTGGTGTAGAGAAACAAATGTAGAAGATGATACTAGTTTTACTTTATTTTACTATTAGTTAATTATTAAATTACCTTTTTAACCTTTAATCAACATCAAATTTTCATTAATACTTGGCCATGTACATCCACTATCCCATACAAATGGTCTATTTACCATTTAAGTCTGTTTAGTTTCATTTCCATATCCTTTTAGCCCTTTTATCTAAGAGAACTCCACTTTTACACTTTTAACGATTTAGTCCTTTTTACCTAATTAATCATGCAAGCATCAAAATTTCTTAATGAAATTTTATTATGACCTTACTAATATTCCACAGACATTAAAATAATAATAAAATAAGAATTTACTCATTGATTTGTGGTCCCAAAACCATTATTCCAATTTCAATAAAAAACGAGCTGTTACACTCAAAGACACCTCAATCTACCGAGGATGGAGGTTTTGAAAAAGGAAATTAAAAAATTACTAGATGCCGAGATGATATACCAAATTCCAGACAGTAACTAGGTTAGCCTAGTTCATGTAGTGCCTAAGAAAACCAATGTGATTGTAATTAAAAATTCAGTAGGTGAATTGGTTCCCACTCGAGTCCAAAACAGGTGGAGAGTCTGTATAGACTACAAGAAGTTGAATGCTTTAACTTGAAAAGATCACTTTCCACTTCCTTTCATTAACCAAATGCTCGAATGCTTAATTATTAAATCTCACTATTGCTGTCTTGATGGCTATTCAGGTTTCTTTCAGATTTTAGTGGCACCGGAGGACTAAGAAAAGTCAACATTCAAGTGTCCTTTTGGCACATTCGCTTATAGATGGATGCCATTTGGACTCTACAATGCGCCAGCCACATTCTAGAGGTGTACAATAAGTATATTTTCTGGCTATGTCGAGAAATAATTAAGGTATTTATGGATGACTTCACAATGTATGGTAATTCTTTTAGTGAATGTCTGTCAAACCTAACTAAGATTTTGGAAAGACACCTAGAATTTAATTTCATTTTGAACTATGAAAAATGTTATTTTATGGTTGATAAGAGATTAATTTAAGGTCATGTTATCTTTGCTGAAGGGATTTTGGTTGTAACATCTTAAAATAGGGCCTAAGAGTTTTGGGATTATTTTAGAAATTTTAGCCTTAGAGTGTTCAAAATTTTGTGACATAGCATATTAGTAGTGTTGTCAATTATAGTTTTTAGAAAATTAAATCAATTTCTAAAAATGAGTTTTAAATAGCTTTCATTTTGAAAATAGGACTAATTTGCAAAAGAGCCAAAATTAAGAGTTTTTTTAAGCAAATTACCCATAATTTTAAAATCAACCTAAAACCTCATTTTTTTATAATTTGTTTTCACATTAGTCTCTTCATTCTCCTCACTTGTGCCATCCCTTGCTCTCATATTCTCTCCCAATTGATTTTGAACTCTAAATCCTAATTACTCTTGATTTCCAACATCTCTTGAACTATATATCTCCATTGAAACTAAGAAATCGCCCAAAAACATGATTATCTACATTATCTTCTCCAAACATGGGTTTTTCCAAATTTGCCTCAGAACTCATTTTTCTTTTATCAAAGGTAACCATTTGACTTTCTGTGAGTTTTAAATGATATCTAGTCCCTTAAAATGAATTTGTAGCCATTAAAATGCATGTTTTAAATAAAAGCAGAAAATTGGGTCTTTAATGGTGAATTTCAGGTTTATGGATAAAAACGTGGTTTTAAAGTTCTTTTCAATTAATTTTAACATGACTAGAAGATTTCTAAACTTACTTTAAAGTTTCGTTAAGGATTTCTAAAGATTTAATAAAATTTTGTAAAAATTGTCATAAACATGTTGAAAATTTCGATTCCATGAATTGAGTAGTTTTAAGGTTGAGAATCATTCGTAGGTGAATAACTAAATGAATGAAATTTGTTTGAGGAAAAAAGATTAAGTATAGACCTAGATATTTGAGTTTCAAGTTTGCTAGTCAAATTTTTAGTTTCTTGAGAAATATAGCTTAGACTTGTGTTTTGGGTTGGTTTAAGTAAGCTTTTGGTTGAATACTGATTGTGTATATTGTGTGGTTAATATGTGTGAAGCATCAAAACTATCGGGTTGAGAATCAGGAAGGAACCCCACGTAATTTCTTACACCTCAAAAACCTTAGATACTGCCTAAAGCAACTATTCGACCAATGAGAAAGAATTATTAGTTATTATTTTTTGCTTTCGAAAAATTTAGATCATACTTGTTAGGAACTAAAATCATTATTTTCTTTGACCATGCAACTTTAAAATATTTTACCAAAAAGAAGGAGGCAGAATCGAGGTTAATTAGATAGATTCTATTTTTACAAGAGTTTGACCTCGAGATTAAAGATAAGAAAGGGTGTGAGAACTTAGCAACGGGCCACTTAAGTCTATTGTCATTTTTAAAAGACGATATGTCACTAAAGGATGATTTCTTGGACAAGAATCTGCTTTTGGGACAAGCAATTAACCCATGGCACATGCATATGGTAAATTACCTCGCTAGAAGTATTATCTTTTCTGACTTACCACGCTTTGAAAAGGACAAAATCAAACGAGATTCACGGTACTATATTTTGGATGACTCCTACCTATAGAAACATTGTTCCAATTAGGTAATTCGATAATGTGTTGTAGAAATTAAGGTACAATGTATTCTAGCCTTTTGTCATTCTTACGCTTGTGGAGGGTATTTTGGCCCTAAGCTTACTGCACATAATAGTCTTTAGTGGATTATTTTGTCCACACATATTTGTGATGCTTACTTATTTGGTAAGACTTGCATAAGATGTCAAAAGGTGGGTAATTTGAGCCGAAGGAATGAAATGCCCTCATGCCTATATATCTGTGTAAAATTTTTTATCTATGGGGCATCAATTTCATGGGTCCATTTGCTTCATCATTTGGTAACATTTATATTGTGTTTGTTGTTGATTATGTATCTAAATGGGTAGAAGCTAAGGCTACCCATCGTGATGATGGTAAAACTGTAGTGGGATTTCTGAAAAACTCTATTTTGTCTAGGTTTGGTACACCAAGAACATTGATCAGCGATCGAGGAACACACTTCTTTAATAATATTATCGATGCATTTATAAAAAAGTATGGGGTAAAACAACGAGTGGCAATGACTTATCACCCACAAACAAATGGTCAAGCAAAAATTTTGAACCGAGAAATTAAATCAATTTTAGAGAAGACCATGAAACCGGATAGAAAGGGTTGAAGCCTATGACTAAATGATGCATTTTGATCATACTACATGACTTACAAAGGACCCATAGACATGTCTCCTTACCGAATCATATTCGATAAACCGTGTCATCTTCTAGTAGAGTTGGAACATAAGGCATGCTGGGCTATTAAACAATGCAATATAGAGTTGTACGTCTTAGGTGAATATCGAAAATTACACATTTAAGAGCTCGAAGAAATCTGGCACGATGCATATAAAAATGCTCGAATTTATAAAGATAAAACAAAGGTGTTTCATGATTAGAAGATATCTTGTAAACAATTTTTAGTAGGATAAAAAGTGTTGCTTTATGATTCCGCACTAAGGATCTTTGTAGTTGAAATTAAGAGTGAGGAATCCGGAAAGTGCTTTAAGGTCAATGCGAAAAGGTTGAAACCTTTTTTTGAGAACTTCCAAATGCATGTGGTGGAAGAATTATCGAGGAGCCAAACAAATAAATTCTTAGATCGTCGAGCTAACGATGTTAAACAAAAGTGCTTTTAGGAGGTAACCCATAAATATTTATTTTAATTTATTTAATTTTGAATTCGATTTAATTTATGTTAAAAATAAAAAATAATAAGATTATTATTGAATCTATTTTAATATGTTTCTTTTATGAATAATCGTAGAGGCGACAAACTAAAAATAGCAAAAAATGCTTTCAAGATATGCCCACGTGATAAGTCAATTACATGGTTGAGGTTTATATAAGCTTATTAAAAATAATAGTGGATTTTTTTATGGCATGGGCACGTTATATGAAATGTTCACAATTGCCCTTTTACATCCAAGAACAAGTCAGAAGTGAATTTCTTCTAAGGCGCGGGCACACCTTTTCAAACTTCAGTGCTACCAATTATTGAAACAAACACCCAAGACTGCCAAATTGGACCGGTCCTAACCAGCCAGAACCAATCAAGCCGAACCAATCAAACTGAAAAAACCTTTTTCCCTTTCTTTTTCTATTTTCTCTTATTCTTTTTCCTAAAAAAAATTCACCACCTTTCAAACTTACCAGCTTCACATGCCGCAATTGTACCCTCAATCCAAAACCTAGTCCTACCGCACTTAAAATGCTGCCACCACCAAAACCTCATCAACACAGTATTCATTATCTCTCTAGAATATGTGATTTAATAAATTAAATTTTCTTCTTCTTAATTTATTTGTTCACTATGAAAAAATAATTTTAAATTAAAAGAATATACTATATTCTTAATTAATATTTTAAAAAATTAAAAATAAATGAAATAAGTGTTTTTCTTATAAAAGATTATACTAAAATTTTTTTTGTTGGTATCATTTACATGTTAATTGTATATATCAATTAATTATATTTATTTATTGCTTAAATAGTTTTAAAATTTGTTTAAAACATATAAAAAATAATATGATTAAAAAATTAAAAAGATATTTTCTCAAAAAAAAAGAAATTAAAATATAATAATATATATATGTTTAACCTTGAAATATTTATAGTTCATATTAAAATTATTTTCATTTTATAATAATTTAAATTTTTGTAGAACAACAAAAATTGATGAAAAAGTAAAATCACACGCCAAATTTTAAAAACCTACAAACTATAAAAATAATCACTAAAAATGAGATATCTATTTATAATAATTTTAAAGAAAAAATTATCAAATAGAATTGATTTCAAAATTAAATTAATTTGAAAAATAAATAAAAATATGCCGATTTGAATCTTAGATTGATTGGCATGGTTATTGTCGCCAATGCAAGAGGACGTGGGTTCGAGTGCACTGGTGTAACACCTTGTACCCAATCCGGTCGTCGAACCTGAGTAATAGAATGTCAGAAACAAAAACAAACCATTTACAAACAAATTATAACTTAAATCTCAATTAATTATCGCACAATTCATGAACAACCAAATTCACATGTGTTTTAATCAATTTCAGTTTAAAATCGAGCTTACGAAAGATTAAAATTAAGCAGACAACTATTAGGGATCAAATTGAAACTAAATTAAAAAGGTAAGAAAAATCTGTAAACAGGAGTCACACGGTTGTATCTCCCGGCTGTGTGCAAAATCTAAATCTATGTAATGAACCACACGATCGTGTCACTAAACTGTACACGAGAGCTAAGCCCATGTGAGATAGGCCACACAACTTGTAACAGCCCGAATTAGGGCCTAGTCAGAACAGTGGTTGCGAAACCACAAATCCGATATTGAAATATATGTTTTATGATTTATTTCAAGGTCTATGATGTGATTGCATGGTTATGTGAAAATTTCATTGAGAAATTTTAAGTATAAGTGATGAATTTGTCCTTTAGGACTAAATTGCAAAAATCGTAAAATATGAGTTTCTAGAAGATTTAAGGATGAAATAGCCTAAGAAAAATTATTAGAGGTCCTTATTTAGCAATTAGACAATTTTATGGCATGATATACAAAAATACCCATGGAAGGGAAAAATTTCAAGGAAGGCCATTAAGGGCATTTTGGTCATTAGGTAAATTAAAGAAATAAAAAGGGAAAATAAGTCAAAAATGTGCTCATCTTCTTCCTCTAAGTGCCAAAAATTGAAGGGTCTCCATAGCTAGGGTTTCTTTCATTTTCAAGCTCAAAAGTAAGTGCAATCTAGCCCCATTTTTAATGTTCTTCATATTTTTGAAATCCTCGTAACTTGATTAAGCTATTTCTACCACTAATTTGAGCTAGGGTTTATGTTTAAAAATATACCCATGCATGATATGTATGTATTTTGATGTCTAGTAGTAGAATATGAAAAACCCTATTAGGGACCAAATTGTAAATGTTGTAAAAGTAGTAGTAAAAGTTTAAATTGATGAGAAATGTGGGCTATTATGAGTTCACATAAGTTTCGACTAGGCTTGGGTAACCAATAAAATAAGTGCATTTCATTTTACGAGCCTAGGGACCATTTTGCAAATATGTAAAATTTTAGGGGCAAAATTATAGATTTTGCCAAAGTATGAATTATGGGCTATTTGGCCAATGTGATTATTAAATAAGCTTAAATTGTCATTATAGATCAAGAAACACGAAGCCTAGATCGAAACCGGGGAAAGAACAAGGTGGTGGATTAAACCGTACACCTTCCCATATTTTGGATTTGAGGTAAGTTGTGTGTGATAAATTAGTATTATGTATTATGAAAATAATGTTATGACTTTGTATGAAATTTATGTTATTTCCATGAGATTTATTGATGTGATTTTATACAGAAATGATGTAGTTATTATAGAGAAATACCGGTTAAATCTTAAGGATACGAAGGATATAGTAGTTATGACATGAGATTTAGAAGGTCCCGTATAAGACCATGTCTGGGACATGGTATCGACACCAAATTGAGATCCCATGTAAGACCATGTCTGGGACATGGCATTGGCATCGACATGTGGTCCCGCATAAGACCATGTCTGGGACATGGCATCGGCATCGAGACGAGATTTAGATCCCTTGTAAGACCATGTCTGAGGCATGGCGTTGGCATCTAAGAGTGATCCCATATAAGACCATGTCTGGGACATGGCATCGGCATCAATTTACAATCTCGTATAAACCATGTCTGGGAAATGGCATCGACATCGATATGAGATCCAGTGTAAGACCATATCTAGGATATGGCTTTGGCATCGACATGTGATCCCATGTAAGACCATATTTGGGATATGGCATTGGCATCTTACCATGAGAATGACATTTCGAGTATCCTTCGGTATTCCAAGTAATTTAACGGGAATAGTATTTAAGTTGATGAATATATCAAGAAAGACTAAAGTTATGTGATGAGTGATACAGGTGCATATGAGTAATTCACGAGAAAAGAAAAGAAAATGATTAGGATATGTCGGTAAGAAAGAGCACGAGTAAGCTATGCCAAAATCCATGATAAGTGTGAGATGATTTATGATGTATTATTTTGATGATATTCCATGTTTTTATGTTGTTATTTATTGCATGCAACTTACTAAGCATTTATGCTTACTCCCCTTTCTTTTCTCCTTCCTTGTAGTTTCGCCATGCTAGCTCGAGGATCGAAGCAAGTTGGGGCTCGTATCACACTATCAAACTATTCTTTTGGGTAAAGTTAAGTTTGAGTCTTTTGAGTATGACATGTATAGGAACTTGGCATATTTTGTTATGTGTCATATTGGATGGCCATTGTGTTGGCTATTATTGATACTCATTCCTTTTGTAAATGGCTAATTGAAAATGGCCAATACTAGTTAAGTATGACTAATCAATAAAGATGAAATTCATGAATTAGTAAGCTAGCAAAATTTGAATGTGAATGCATGAAGTATATGCATGGTGAATGTGGCATAAGATTATAGTTTGAATGTCATGTTTGAGGATGTTTGGTTGTACATTGATGCCATATTATGAGTTATTGGAATTGGTATAAGTTTGGTGTTATTTCAGGGTGACAATGGGCTTGGTAAATAGCCTTATATCTGTCCACACAGGTAGACACACAGGCGTGTGTCTAGGCCGTGTTGACACATGGTTCGCCCACGGGCGTGTAATCAGGCCGTGTGTCCCTTGCACCTAAATTTAGCAAAACAGAATGCCCGGTAGTAAACACACAGGCAGAGACACGGTCGTACGTCTCAACCGTGTGAAGAGGCATGGCCTAACACAAGGGCATGTGGCTTGGCCGTGTGCCCCTAAATTTTTGCTGACATCAAAACAGAATACCTAGGTTTTCACACACGGGCGAGGACATGGGCATGTCATGGCCGTGTGAGGGACACGGGCCATAGACAAGAGCATGTGCCAGGCCGTGTGAAAACCCCTGTAGGTTTGAAATGAAAAATAAATTCGACACAGGTTAGGGACATAGGTGTGTACGACCACACGGCCTGCCCACACGGGCGTGTCCTATCCTACACAGACGTGTGGCCCTGTTTTGATGCAAAATTTTCTAAGTGTTCCAAAGTTTCCGGTTTAGTCTCGAACCATTTCTGATGTATGTTTTGGGCCTCGTAGGCCCATGATAGGGACATTAAGAGAATGATTGAAAAGTTTTAAATTGGAATGAAATTTTATGGCTCAAGTTAAGATGTTCAAGAATGATTAAGTCCTGTAATGCCTCTTACCCGATTCCAGCGTCGAATACGGGTAAGGGGTGTTACACAGTTATATCCTTAGACCATGCAATTGTTACCTTGTGCACCAAAATCACCTAAATTTTTATAGACCACACAGTTGTATTCCAGGTTGTGCCTCAAGCCGTGTGAACCTGTAGTTACCTTTTTAAACAAGTTTTCTAGCATAATTCACTTAGGCTACAAGTCATTTGTTTTAAACCATACTCAACCACCTCAAAAGCAAATCAAAATAAGTGAAAACCATTATTTAAAATCACCATTATATGTGCTTAACTAATATGCCTTAAATTGGAACCTCAAGCAATAACTCAAAACTAGCCAAATGACTATTTTCAAACATACCAACATTGTAACAGCCCGAATTAGGGCCTAAACAGAATAGTGGTTTTGAAACCATGAATTCAAGGTCAAAATATTTATTCCAATTGAGTTTTAATGTTTATTGAATGGTTGATTGTTTGTGTGAAATTTTGCTTGAAAAATTTTATTGATTGGATGTCTAATTTGGTAAGTTGGACTAAATTGCAATAGGTGAAAAATGTGTGTTTTAATACATAAAGGTACTTGATTGAAATGGGTTTTTAAATTGGAGGTCCTTATTTGGTAATTAGATCATTTTATTTTAGTTTGGACAAAAATGCCTAAGGAAGGATAAAATATCAAAAGGGTTAATAAAGGGCATTTTGGTCATTTTGTTAATAAAAGAAATAAAATAGAAAATAAGGCCAAAATTTTGTCCATCTTCATCCTCCTTGGCCGAATTCTTCAAGAAGCCATAGTTAGGGTTTCTTTCATCTTTCAAGCTTGATTGTAAGTACTTCCTAGCCCTGTTTTTGATGTTCTTCATATTTTTGAAATCTTCGTAGCTTGATCTAGCTATTTCTACCAGGGTTTGTGTTTAAAATTTTACCCATGGATGACATACATGTGTTTTGATGTCTAGTGGTAGAATATGAAAGTTTGAAGTGTGATAAACAACTTTTACTAGATGATTTTGGTGAAAATGGATAAAAAGGATCTATTTGTAAATGTTGTAAAATAAATGTAGAGAATGTGATTTAGTGGAAATTGTGGGCTACTATAAGAGAGAATATGAATCGGCTAGGCTTGGGCGTGTGAAAAATGAACACATTTCATTTTACGAGCCTAGGGATTAAAGTGTAAAAATTGTAAAAGTTAAGGCCAAATTGTAAATTTTGCTATAGGATGATTTTGGACTAATTTGAATAATGTGTGTATTAAATAAGCTAAATCTGTCATTATAGTTCAAGAAGAACGTGGAATCGACATTGACCGAGGCAAAGGTAAGGTTTCAAACTAAATTACAAATTGTCATATTTTGTACCGAGGTAAGTTTATATGTAAATGATACATATTTTTTATTTAGGTTTTTACACGTTGATACCTTAGGTGAAATGTGAGTTAATATTATTGATATTTGCTAAAATGATGAAAAGTGAGGAAATTCCCAATGGCTTTTAGAATAGAAAAAAGGATATGGATGAACCATCGTGTATCTATGATTATTGGTAGGCTATGTGCAACCATCGTGTATTTATGATTATTGGTGGGCTATGTGCGAACCACCGTGTATTTGTTATCATTGGTGGGCTATGAGAGAACTATCGTGTAGCTGCTATTATTTTGAAGTGTTCATTGGGAAAATTAACTAAGTGGAATTTCATGTGACAAAGTGGTGATAAGTGCAAGGCTATAAGTAAATGTATTCGTGAGCACTGTTTATGATATGTGTGTGAACTTGGGTAAGGTGTAAAATAAGTAAGTGCAACTCCAAGAATTTGAATTGTTCATGCTTAGTAGGTTATGTTCTTGAATGTTAAATACGTGGTGTGATGTCTATTGTTTACATATAGACTTACTAAGCTTAAAGCTTACTCCCTTCTCTTTTCCCTTGTTTTATAGTGTAGCCAAGCCAGCTCGGGATACAGAGATCGTCGAAGGATCATCCACACTATCAACACTTTTTGGTATATTGAAATTTACATTGAATTATGGAATGTATAGGAATTTGGTTATTTTGTATATGTGTCATATTTGGTTCAGTCTATAATGTTGGCTCATATAGGTCAAATGATCATTTTGTGTAAGGCTATTTGAAATTGGTCAATATGGGTTTTAATATATGCATAAAAAATAAGGTTATTCATGAATTTAAGATTTGTATGTTTTGATTGGCAATTGTGTGTGATTCTTAAATATACCAATGTGGTATGTGAAGAATGTGTTATTTGAATATAGAATTTATGTTGTAATTGAGGCTATGTGGATGTTTAATAATATCATGTTGAGTGATGATGAAAAGCGTATGAGTTTGCAAGTGTTTTTGGGTGGCAAAGGGCTTGGTAAATAGCCTAACTTATGTCCACACGGACGGCCACAAGGCCATGTGTGTAGGCGTGTGATTTTTGCAAGAAATTTTCAAAAATTTGATTCGTCGCATGGCCCAACACTCGGGCGTGTGCCATGGCCGTGTGATCTAAAATCTGTGTTGATGTCATAAACAAAATGTCTAGGTTTTTTACACATGGGTAAAGACATGGGCGTGTGTCTTGGCTGTGTAAGGGACACGGCCTAGGACACGGGCGTATGCTTGATCGTGTGAAAACCCCTGTAGGTACGAAATGAAAAATAAATTCACACGGG
The DNA here is from genome assembly GCA_020496765.1 of Gossypium stocksii. Lineage (NCBI taxonomy): Eukaryota > Viridiplantae > Streptophyta > Magnoliopsida > Malvales > Malvaceae > Gossypium > Gossypium stocksii. The sequence continues at coordinate 16,312,258 of CM035631.1, read as the reverse complement.
CTGGGGACATGGCGTGTGTGACCACACGGCCTATCCACACGGGCGTGTCTCTGTATCACACGAGCATGTGCCCTATTTTACATGAAATTTTCTAAAATTTTCTAGAGTTCTTGGTTTGGTCTCGGACCATTTCCAAAGTACGTTTTGGGCCTCATAGGCCCATTTAGGGACTTATTGATGTAATGTGAAAGGTTTTAAATTTTAAACAGAATTTATGTTTCGAAATTATTTGGTTGTAAGTGTTATTGTCCGATAACGCCTCGTACCTTGTTCCTGCGTAGAACATGTGTAAGGGGTGTTACAAATATGCTTCCAATAGTACCTTAAAATGTCAAGCCAAACATTTATGCATTCAACCATTTCATATTTAATTTCATGTTAGCCTTATATGACCTAGGTACTAGAGTCACAGGGCTAGATCTTTCGTCTCGTGATCCATGCGGCATTAAGCGACCCGTTCGTCCAAACTCACCTAAGTCAGCCTTTACTCAAGTGAGGATTCCTTTGGAAGTCTTCCAAGGCACCAATTTGTATAGTGAAAGGAAACTTAGGCCAAAAGAATCCACAAAGGACAACAGAAAGCCACAGAAAAGAATGCACACAAGGTGTTTGAGTAAATGCTCTCAGAATTCTATTACTCTTAAGAATTCAAGTACAATGAAATGATGTACAAGTGAGAGGGAGGCTCTCTATTTATAGTTGAGCTCCCCCAAAACTGACGGTCAAGATTAAATTACATTGACGAATGAGATTAGCCTATCCCTTAATTTTGGGGATTTGCAAGATTAGATCATATCATTTCAAATCTACAAGATATGATTCCCCTACTTACTAAAAATAGCCTAAGTTGCCATATCTTCATTATCGGGCCAACCAGGCTTCAATCTGACAAGCCTCTCCAACAGTTCTTTAAATCAGGCCAGTTCTCATGGGCTAAATGCTCCCCATCTAATCAATAAACCTCCATGGGGTGCATTTTGTGCCATGGTCACAGGTTTTGCACTTTGGCCCATGACATTCTCCCCTACCTATTCTCCCAATGCCCTTGTTATGGCTTCTAAATGGCACTGACTTGATTCCCCTTGGAACTCTCTCGTTGCCTTGGTTTCTTCTCGACTTGTCTTACAATCGGGTTGTCCCCTCTTTCAGAACCTTTGCCTTGGCTTCTGTTGCCTCTTAACTTGAACCATTACACTCGTTGGTACATCTAGTTGGCAAGAAGTCTCTGCTCTAACTTGCCCCAATTTTGACTTGTTCCCTTTTGAATTGTTTTGATTCTCACACCTTAGCTTCGTATTGCCCACAGTCCCTTGGCATCCTTGCTTATGAACTTTGAAAGGGCCCTTACAACCTTGCCAAGCCAACAAGTCAGAATTTAAAACACTATCAAAGTGTTCGCAATGTACCTTATTCACAACATTTACTCTTCTCGACTATTTCTCCATCATTCCTTTTTCCTCGAAGCCCGATACACAATACACATTTCCCAAAGGTGTTGGCTCCACAGTCGAATCTGTAGGCTTCATATTGATCTCTTGCACCACTAGCACTTCCGAAGGGGATTTTGTAGCTTCCGTTTTATCGAGTTAATGTCCCTCCCATACGAAACATCCTTGACTAGTTGGATTGACGACAACACCTTTGTCCCAACCTTCATATCTCGATGCATTGGCACAACAATTTTTGATAACAGACCGGTGACAATATGAATTTGATCGGCCCATGGATACAGAGCTACCTGAATCTTGTCAAGAAAGTTTAAGCCAAGCACACAATTGTAATCATCTAATTTGATTACCTCGAATTCTTCTGTAACACCCCTAACCTGTATCCATCGCTGGACTAGGGTTAGGAGCATTACCAGACAATTCAAAACTTTTACTGATGTTTCACATTCATCAACATCATATCATAATCATACATCATCATTGGGTCCCTTATGAAAGTCTAAACATGCATTAGAAAAAGATCGAGACTAACCAAACACTTAGAAAATTTTTCCTTTGAAACAGGGCACATGCCCGTGTGATTAGGCTGTATGTCCCACATGATCGTGCCTCACATTTTACCTTAGCCTGTGTACAACACTGACTAAATCACACGGTCACCAGACACACCCGTGTTGTAACACCCCAAACCCGGCTCGGATGTTATGACTGAATTCGGCAATGTCACATTGAAGTGTTTTAGCGAAAAACTTGTTTTTATTGAAAACCCTTCTTATAATTTTAGAAACCTAAATTTCAATTTGTGTTCATTAATGTCAAAACAAGGTTCATATGAAAATTATTTACTTTTAAAACCTTGAATGTTGTTATAAATGATAACCAGGTAAGTTGTGGAAGCTTTATAAAAATTCGTAGTTTGCGGAAACGTGTTGATTTAAAAATAGGTAATGTTTTTGGAAAACTGAGTTCTACTTTTAACAGATATAAAACATAATAACTAAAAAGCCCAAATAAAATCCAGAAATTCTGAAGAAGCCCTATTACAACCTATTTAAAAATAATTAAAGACGAAATAAATGAATCTACTAAAACAATATTGAACTTGTAGTGTGGCCACCTCCGAGTCCTCTCCCACGCCGAGCCGCCTACTGAGGGTCACCTAAAATATTAAAAAGAGGGAGTGAGTTTCAAAACTCAGTGTGTACGACCCTTGTCAAACAAATAACATGCAACACAAGTCATCTTGGGCTTGAGCCCAATACAATAACAACATTTAGAAGAATCATGTATGCAATAGTGCAATTATGCAATTTCCACCCCATCCAACCGATACACAACATCTCCGTCCAACCGAATCACATTCTGTGGGGATGACTACATCGACCCACCCATCTAATACACATCAAGGGTAGCGCCAGTGGGGTACTACTGAACGTTGCAGCAAAGCTGCTAATCATATATTGGGCTTAAAAGCCTTCAGTAGCAGTATTATATTTGGCACAAAGCCATAGGTAACTGTAATAGGATTGGCATATAGCCATCAATTAGGGTAATATAATCGGTACAAAGCCTATAATATCGACACAAAACCTTCAGTATTGGCACAAAGCCCATAATTACGACATGAAGCCCATATTAATGGCACACAGCCCTTGGTAACATTATCAGTGCAGCATAGCTGCTTGGTGGCTAAAAAGCCTACGGTGGCTAAAAAGCCTTCGGTGGATCCACAGTCGTTAAATGACTATGCGATCCTCATTTAACACTTCCTCCAATATAATCCCAACCCATATGCAATATGACATGTATGCAACGCACATAAATATATAAATCCCAAGGCATGCTTTAAAACGGCAATTAGATCATAGCATAAAAATATATTTACCCCTATGGGTTTAATCGTAAAGGGTTTTTTTGTAATTTTGTAGGTTAAGAGTATGCCCTACAGGGATGTTTCAGTAATTCTACCTTACAGGGGTATTTTAGTAATTCCTAACATTATGGGTTTAATTCTAAACTTTGGCCCGTCAACAAGTCCTCATTGGCCAAAGTGAATAGATACTATGCACCAAGTAGGATTCTAGAGAAGAGGAGGTGAGTCATTAAGACCACTTAAGTACCAAACTCTCCCTAGATCCAATCCTAGACATGCATATTCCCATTGCCACACTTTAACCTTATGACTTGTCCACAGTTACACTTAAGTAATCAATTAAGTCTTCTGCCTGTTTAAGGATTTATTAGAAACTAGGCCTAAAAGTCCATTATAAGATCCTAACAAGTCTACATACTTTCATACAATCATATAGCCTATCAGGCCCAATCACATTCTTATGGTCCATTAGGCCCCATCACATTTCATATGGCCCATTAGGCCCGATCACATTCATATGGACCATTAGGCCCAATCATATTCCATACCATTCACTAACATTATCAGCTCGTCACTTATTATCAACTTAACACTTTGCTAATTTGGGCCCACGGGCCCGTCGGCCCATTTGGCCCATTCTGGCCTAGTTGGCCAAAACATGGCTCGAGACTATGAGATCGCTCCCTTAGCCCCGATCGTTGTATCGGTACCTCCACACGAGAGTTCACACGCTCGTGTGGTTGCCGGCGCCAACTTTTCGGCTTTTCGGCTTTATGACAAACAATCAAACATAGGTTAGAAGTACACACCTTATTACGAAGAGTACCAAATATTCATAATCGTTAGAACCTATATTCAAACATCGCACTTCATTAGTCAGTACCCATTAATTCAAAATAAAACTACTACACTTACTTACTGAAGGACAAACTACACTTGCCTTGATCTACTACTATTTGCCTATTTAAACCGTGGTCCGTTGTAACCCCTCTTCTGCATCCAGGTGGAAAGTCCCGAACTGCTAACATCTTACGTCGCTTAAACTTAGGAATAGTAGTTACGTGTTCAAATCCTGTTGTCACCTTCGCCATCTTCTTACCACTAATATCCCCTTTTCTCATCAGGATTTGGCCTTCAATCTCACGTGCAAGATTGCTTATGGAAGATTCAACTAAAGAGAACCCAAGAGAGCAAGATTGAAACCAAAAATTGATTTGGTCAGGGTTTGAAGGGTTAATAACGGCGTAATAAGAATTTTGGCAAAAAGAAGGGTATTCGGCTTTTAGAGAACAAAAGGAATAAGATAAGAAGTGTGAAAGAGAAGAGAAGAAAAAAAAGATTATGTGCACAGAGATTCAGTCAACAAAATGACTTAAAATATGGGAAGAATAAATACAATGGTGGAAAAGAATAGATGGGGAAAAGAGATGAGAGTATTCAGCAAAGGCAAAAAGAAAGAAGAAAATACGAATACAGAGAATTGGAAAAATTTCCCAAGGAGATGTGACAAAAATAAATGAAACAAATGCCCTTACCTGCCCATACAACACATATATATACTAAAAAAATAAAATAAATAAATTAAGAAAAACCTACACTCCCCAATCGACTCAAACTCATCACCAAATCAATTTCATCCAAATTCCTTGATTTATCCCATAATTTTAGCCAACAATCAATTTGAAATCAATTCAAATTCCTTCATCAAACAACAACTTAAAACCATACGTGAGCAGCAAAAATTTAAACTCCCATTTGTGCCTACTACTGCTCGAACTCCTGTCCCCTAAGCACCCTTTCACACTGCTGGCCACTCCACCAAAGCTGTTCTTGTGCTATAATTCGGTCTCAACTAATTTTAAGGCTTATACGCTTAAGCCTTAGTTTACTTAAAGAGTAAAAATTTAAAACTCTGCCAAACCTAGGATTCGAACCTGCAACCTCTCAAATCAATAGCACGCTACTCGCCACTACACCCCAGGTGCTTTATGTGTCATATAATTCATCCTCAACTTCTTTTAAGGCCTATTAATATGCAACTAGGTAATTATAAAAAAACCTAAAATTTTGCACCTGCTGTGACTTGAACTTAGCACCTCTCCTTACTCCTAGTGCCTCTTGCCACTAGGCCAGGCATGCCCCTTATGATATACTTTAACTAAAATTATTTATAAGGCCTAACACCTAAGTCTTCCTAAGGAAGTAAAAATTGATATTTTTGCTAGAGCCGTAGATTGAGCCCAGAACTTTTCCCACACTACCAACCCTTCTTAATTCACTTAAATATTAAACTAAACATGCAAGAATAATTTTTTTTTTTTGCACAACCAAAATCCAATTTTTCCAACACATGAAGCCCATCTCTTCTAGGCCCAAAATTCGGGGTGCTACACGTGTGTCCAGCCCGTGTGTTATCCTGAGTTGGCCACATGGCCACTGAACATACCCCGTGTGTTTAGCCCGTGTGACATACTGTCCAATTTAACTACAAAACAGGGGTCACACGGTCGAGACACACGCCCGTGTGGTCAGACCATGTAGCACGAAATAGGCTTGGTTTAAGACACATTTCACACCAAAATGCCATGTACGCATAAAATCAAGGCAATTCATACCAAATTTTCTAGCCAAAACATGTTCAAAACATTCATATATAAAGCCAATTCCTTATCAACCAATTCATGCTCATATATTATGCTAATCCAATCCTAATTCTCAAGCCAAAACATATCCATCCACATGTTCCATAACTCATACATACCACACTTAGTCTCATATTAAAACTTATCATTTCCACAACCAAAATATATAAAAAGACCATATCACAATTGGCCATATAGGCATCATAAAATGTACCAAAATGCATCACATGTTATAAGCAAATTTCAAGTAAAAGCACAACCATTAGTTAGCCATATCACATAACATAACATATATTCAACTCAAAATTTTATCACATACTATCTAGACTATACATGCCATACTTAACATTTATACATTCAAAAGGTACCAAAATCAAATTTGATAGTGTGGTGATGATCCTTGACGATCCCCGAGCTCCTGGTAACTTTGATATCTATAAAACAATGCAAACACACACAAAGTAAGCTACAAAGAGCTTAGTAAGCCATATACAAATAAATTCAACTCATGAATAAAATATAATTCAATTCATTCATGTACTCCATGGATAAACATAATCAAATTCCATATTGCTCATGTAACTTATTTAATCAAACTTATTTGCACATATACCACATTTCATTTTCAAGTACTCATATATACATCTCACATGTATTCAATTGCACATATACATACATTTCCTTATCAAATATCGAACATATCTCAAACGTATCTGAACTGGACATATCTTAACAGAGACATACATTTCTCGTAATTGCCATGGAACCATTCAAAATCAAATAAGATATGCAGATAGCTTGGAAATCTCGTACAATGCCAACGTCCCAGACGTGGTCTTACATGTAATCGGGTGCCAATGTCCCAGATATGGTCTTACACGTAAACCTCTTATCGATGCCAATATCCCAAACATGGTCTTACACGAAAACACATATCAAATCCTATGTCATGACATATGTATCCTAGCTATTCCTAAGGTTCGGATGGGGCTTTTTAGACTTTATCACAAATTCAGAATTTATCTCGAGATTTCACATATTAGGCTCTCACATCCATTCAACAAAATTCAAACATTATAATATCAAATATAATTCAATTTAACGCATTTATTTATATATCGACTTACCTCGTTCGGACTTGTACGGATGAAAATGGCTAATAAACTACTTTCGACTTTCCCCGATCTAATTCCGTTTTCTTTGGTTCTTAATCTTAATCAAGATTATCAATGGCCAAATGCTTCAAAGAGTCAAACCCTTTTCTTTCTTTCAAATTTCGGTGGTGTTGAATAATAATGGCCTTATTTTGACATTTGTTTTATTTAATACATAATGATAATTCATTTACTATTTAAGCCTTATTATAAAACCATTTAAAACATTCATTTAATGTCTAACTTTGTCTATGCATAAAACCAATGGTCTATTTATAAATTAAGGACCTCAAATTTAATAGGACACATCAATTAAGCCATTATTCAAATAGAAAGACAATTTTGCATTTTCTGTGATTAAGTCTTTTTTTGAAAATTAAGCACTCAAACAGACAAATTAAATCATGAAAATTTCACGGATATGCATTCACATGCTATAGACAAGGAAAATAATATTAAAATATTTTTCAGACTCAGATATGTGGTCTCGAAACCACTATTTCGACTAGGGTCTTGATATGCGTGATATGAAGTAATAAAATTTATAATAATGATCGTACCAAAAACTAACTAATATCACGATTTTAAGGCAGCGCACCTATCGAACAGTAGTATATCTTAGTGGCAAGACTGAGATATCGTACCCAAGGGAACCAAAAGTACTAGTACTAACTTCTTTTCAATTATTTAACCTAGAAATAAAGGGCTTTTTATGAAGACTTAAACTAATTCTAAAATTAAACTAAGAATGCACAAAAACTAAATTGAGAAAAGCTATTTGGGAAAGACTGATTGATTGGACAATACTCAAGGGAGAATCTACCTAGGCTTCACTTGTTATCAATTCTTAAGCTAGATGATTTATTCACTTGACTTGATCCGTAGAGATCCCTAACTTATGTTAATACCTCTGTCGAGGATAAGAACAACTAATCCTAGGTTGATTAACTGAAATCTCTTTCTAGTTAAAACCCCTAGTCTTGCATTAACTCGATCTATGGATCTCCTTATTAGGTTTGACCCTAATCTAGCAGATTTATGTCGCCCTATGTTTAGGGTTGCATGCAACTCTGCTTAATTATGCTAGATCTACTCTTAAACAGGGACTTTTGCTCCTCTGCATAAGCACATCAATTTCTTGAATTAATACCTAGGACTATTAAAATAAGAATTAAGAACACATAATTAAGAACAATTCAAGTATTTATCATATAACTCAAGATAAAATAATAACAAGATTTGTCTTAGGTTTCATCCCCCTCAAGTATTTGGGGGATTTAGTTCATAATTAATAAAGAAGACATCTCAGAAGAAATAAGATAACAAAACATAAAGAACCTAAAAACCCCTGAAGGGATTTAGGGAGATCTTCTGTCTTGATGTAGAATTCGGCTTCTGGGATAAATCAATCGGCTTCCCTTGGAGTAATCCCTTGCTTCCACTCTCTGTGTTGTTAGGAATACAACACTCTCTTGTGGAGAGAAAAGTATTCCCTTAGCAGGAAATAATCACCCTTTGTAGCTGCCCCCTAGGGTCTTTATATAGAGCTTTAGAATGCCTTTCTTAGCCCCTAAGTATCCTTTTTTGAGTGAAATTGAACTTCCTCACGACAGGGACACACCCATATGCCACGGCCGTGTGACTTCGTCAATGAGTCGTGGATGATCCTATTGATTTCACACGACCGTGTGGGTCATTGGCCAAGCTGTGTGAGTCGTGAAATCCTTGGGATGACACCCTCGATTCACACGGGTGTGTGAGTTGCCCGTGTGCTATTGGTCAGGTCGTGTGGCTTCGACAGATCAGGCCCTTTTTGTGCCGTTTTGGCTCTTTTTAGGCTCTTTTTGTCTCTTGATGCTCTCCTAAAAACAAAACTTGAATTTAAAGGTTTACGAGCATCAATTTACACAAATCAAGGATTAATTCATCAGAAATTAGGCTAAAGCATAGAGTAAAAATATGTATAATTTATCGCTTATCAAATACCCCCACACTTACGCCTTTGCTTGTCCTCAAGCAAAATCTCAACACCTAATAAAAAAAATTCTTCTTAACTTATAATTCTTATCAATAATGTTTCAAACTAATCCATAAGTAATCATACAATGAAAATTCAACCAGAAGAACATTAAAGATTTAAACACTCTAAGTTGAGAATTTTATCACAGAAACATAGGCTTCTTTCCTTCTCTTAAGTAATCACCTTTCAATGAAAATCAACAAGATTTGACATCCTCACTGAATATTCACTCTATCCACTCAAAGTGTTTAGGGTTCAAGAATTAAGCACTCTTTAGTCAACCTGAAAAGTTATTACCATAGGCTTGCAAGAAAATCAAATCTCCACTACTATAGATTGATATGACATATCGATCAAAAGGTCTTTTAATGGTTGTAATGGGGCTTTGGTTAGGGGTGTTGTCACAAGCTAAAAAAGAGGGTTAGAATCGAGATTGAATTGAAAAATCATCTAGCTAGAAAAATCTCTATCACTGGAACATATTCCTAGAGTTAAGCCTTATGATGACATCATTCTGGATTTGGAAGCTTGTAGAAATATGCAAAAACTATTGAACTATTACAGATTACGACTGAATTAACTGTATATACACATTTTTTTTGTTTTGTTTTGTTTTTTTAGAACAATTCAAATATCATACTTTGAATATTACAAACTGGAAAAAGAGAACAAAGCTAGATAATGATTCAACTCAAATCTCGACAAAAGTAGGGATCAAAATAATTGAATGGAATTCAACAAAAACGGGTTATAGGTTAATATTAAGGGTGAGTCAAAGAATGGGTTGTTAGGCTCAATGGGGTTCACTAGGGGTTAATTTATGGAGGTAGGCTTTTATGGAGTAAGTGGGCTAAATCCTAGATGCCTTTATCATTTTGGTATATCAAATTAATGATGTGGTCTTGACATGTATAATCAAAGCAAGTTCTAGAATAACAAATCAGAATTGACTCACTCAAAGCAACAATAAAAGTGAGCACAAAAGGATGTATGCTCAAAAGGCTCAAATATCTCACCAGAATTATGGCTTTTGATGTCAATCCTGCGAATTTTCAAATCTCAAGATAACACTTAAAATTAGGGAAAATAACCTAAAAAAATTTAAATTCTCAAAAATTTCAACTTATCATGCTTGATTCCCTAGTGTTTTAAAGTTTGAATAATCAAAGCATAAGCACCTATGTCTTAATTCTCAACATATCAATAAAAATCATAAAAAAATCAGAATTAATCCTTAATAGGAGATTGAAGATAATGCAAAGAGTGAAAGTGATAATTCAAAATTTTGAGAACAATGCAAAATGTTAGTTTGAAAAATTTTCAGGGGTTTCAAAGAGAATGCAATAACTGAAAGTAAGTTCCCCCCACTTAAGATGTACATTGCCCTCAATGTACAAATATAACATTAATAGCGAAGGAAGCACAAGATCATAAGTTGGGGAGAGAAGTAAAACTCCCTGGATATTGGATGGAACCCTTGAATTGTGAAAGTTGTCTTAGAGGAAGCAATACTTGAAGTTCATGGTTTTGAAACTGTGATAGCTCTTAAGGGATTTTAGGTATTTTAGGATTAGAACAATTACTCGTTAGGAAATAACTGATATAAAATAACTAAAATAACATAAACTAGTTCTGAGAATACTAAAATTCAAATAATAAAAAAGATAAAATAAAATAAAATGGAAAAACAAAAATCCTAGGGATTTTGGCGTGTCTCGCTCGAGACACACGCTCGTGTTGCGAAAGTGTGTTGAGGCACACGGTCGTGTTGCACGGCTGTGTCCTTCGATGTTCGCTTCTCCCACAGCCGCGTATGGGGTCACACGCCCGTGTCTGATTTGACAGACTCGACCACGGCTTAGGGACACGGGTGTTCGCACGCTCGTGTTGGAATTGACAGTGTTGGCCACGGCCATATCGCACGGCCGTGGCTATTTATCGTAGCCCGTGTCTTAAGGATAATTTTACCCTACTTGTATACAGCCAAGTTGCACGACTGTGTCTCTGCTCAAACTGTACACATGGCCTGAGGCACACCCGTGAGCATGGCCGTGTGGCTCGAGAAACCTGCATTCAAGGGTTAGTTGATGTATTAGAAAGCTGAAATTAAATAATTTACTAAGTCACTGCCCAGGTTGCCTCCCGAGAAGGGCTTATTTATAGTCTAAGCTCAACTTTGCTCGTACATTCACGGTGGTTTGAAGAGTTAATACTCTTCTATCCTGCTTACAATTTCATTATCAGCATAAGATTTGAGTCGTGTGTGATTTACCTTGAAAGTGCCGAGTGACTCATGTTTTATCTCGACTGTACCATAGGGAAAGATTTTCATTACAATGAAGTAAGGTGTATCACTTGTATGCTCTTTTGAATTCAAGATTCAAGGATCGTCTTCCCCTAAGATTACCTTATCCTCTACCTTGAGTTGATTCGTTTGTACCTGAGGGTCGTCTTGGTGATGCTCTGGGTTGGTGTGGCATATTTTGGGCTTTTTGTGATAGTTCAGCCACTTATCTAGTTCCACGATCTGAAGCATTCGCTTTTCAGGTGCATCTCCCTTGGATGGACATATCTGTGATTGAGTTGCCTTTATGTGGAGTGTATACTACACAAAAGGTTGGGTGGTGAGTTCAGTGTTTTTACAAGGACTCGTAGCTATATTATTATCAGCAGTCTTAATGGAGTTTCGAGCTTGTAAGTAACTTTGTCGTCACTTAAATGTAGTGTAAGTTTACCTGTTCCTAAATCAATTATTGTTCTGGCAGTTGCTAAAAAAGGTCGCCCTAGAATTAAGGGTACATTGCTATCCTCATCAATGTCTAAAACAATAAAGTCAACTGGGAATATAAATTTATCAATTTTAACAAGCACATCTTCAATTATTCCCTTCGGAAACCTAATAGTTTTATCAGCCAGTTGAATGCTCATCTTGGTTTGGTTAGGTTTTTCAAGACCTAGTTGTTTAAATAGTTTATAAGGCATGGCATTTATACTAGCCCCTAAATCAGCTAAAGCATTTTTGGCGTCTAGGCTACCAAATAAACAAGGAATAGTAAAACTTACTGGATCTTTTAGTTTGGTTGGCAGTTTATTTTGGAGAATAGCTGAGCATTCCTCGTTGAGTTCCACTATGGACAGTTCTTCCAACTTCTTTTTATTTATGAGAAGTTCTTCTAAAAATTTTACGTACTTCGGCATCTACAAAATTGCTTCAACAAACGGTAAGTTGATATGTAATTTCTTTAAGAGTTTAAGAAACTTACCGAATTGCTCATCTGTGCGGTCTTTCTTTAGCGCAGTTGGGCATGGGATACGAGGTTTAAATTCTTTGATAATATCATCTTTGTAACTTACCTCATTCTTTCCTTTACTTACCACAGGCTCTTTGCATGGCTCTGGGTTGGTTTTGGTTAACCTCTCATTATCTATCGTATCTACAGCATAAAGCTGCTCTTTGGGGTTAGTCTCAGTATTGCTTGATAACCCACCTTACGGTCTTTCAGAGATTAGCTTGGCAAGCTAGCCTATTTGAGTTTCAAGTCCTTGAATAGATGCTTCCTGGTTCCTCAGTGCTATTTTGGTGTTTTGGAAACGTGTTTCTGACTCAGCCATAAATTTTGTGAACATCTCTTCAAGGTTCGGCTTTTTCTCTTGTTGAAATGGTGGTTGTTGAAATCCCGGAGGGAGTGGTTGTCTTTGATTTCCCTGTCCTCCCCATGAAAAATTAGGGTGGTTCCGCCAACCTAAATTGTAAGTATTACTATAAGGATTATTCTGAGGTCTAGAATTGTTACCCATATAGTTGGTTTGCTCAGTTTCCATGCCATGTCCATAAGAGGAGTAATCTGAATTGAACATATTTCCCTGGGTTGCGCCACACTCCATAACTGGGTGTGCCTGCGTAGAACCAACAAAATTATCAAACTTTTTATTTAAAAGTTCTATCTGAGTGGAAAGCATGGTGACGGCATCAATATTAAAAACTCTTGCAGCTTTTGTTAGCTTTGCCCTAATGACTTGCCACTGATAGTTATTCAGTGACATTTCTTCTATAAACTCGTAAGCTGCTTCAGGTGTTTTATTGTTGATTGTTCCTTCTGCGGTTGCATCGATCATTTGCCTCGTTGATGGATTCAAACCGTTGTGAAAGGTTTGAACTTGTAACCACAAAGGTAACCCATGGTGAGGGCACCTTCTCAGAAGATCTTTGTATCTCTCCCAGGCATCATAAAGTGTCTCTAGATCCATCTGCACAAAAGAAGAGATATCATTTTGTAATTTAGCTGTTTTAGCTGGAGGAAAATATTTAAGTAAAAATTTCTCTGTCATCTGTTCCCATGTAGTGATTGATCCTCGTGGTAAGGAATTTAACCACTGTTTAGCTTTGTTTCTCAAGGAGAACAGGAATAGCCTAAGACGAATGGCGTCATCAGAAACACCATTTATTTTGAATGTATCGCATTATTCCAAAAAGTTGGCAAGATACGAGTTAGGATCCTCATCTTGCAAACCATCAAACTGAAAAAATTGCTGTATCATTTGAATAGTGTTAAGGTTCAGTTCAAAATTATTTGCAGCAATAGTAGGCCTAACAATGCTAGATTCAGTGCCTGCTAAATTTGTTCTAGCATAATCATACATAGTACGCGGAGCAGGATTTTGCTCAACAGGATTTGCGGCTACTACAAGAAGTAGCTGATTATCCTGATTTGCTTCCATCTCTTCAGTAGGTTCAAGTTTTTCTTCTTGTCCTTCTTTTGGATATTGCAAGCTTTTTCTTATCTTTCGGCAAGTTCACCGAACTGTCGCTTATAAATCATCATCAAAAAGTAGTGGTCCTCTCGGGTTTCTTCTAGTCATAAACTAGAGATACCTAGAAAGGGAAAAAGCAAATAAAAATAAATAAATAAACAAATAAAAAGAGAAATTGAAAATTTATATAAATAAAAATAGTAATGGCTAAAGTAATAGAAATCGAGTGTTCTTAATATCTTAGTTCCCCAACAACGGCGCCAAAAACTTGATATGCGTGATATGAAGTAATAAAATTTATAATAATGATCGTACCAAAAACTAACTAATATCACAATTTTAAGGCAAGCGCACCTATCGAACAGTAGTATAACTTAGTGGCAAGACCGAGATATCGTACCCAAGGGAACCACAAGTACTAGTACTAACTTCTTTTCTATTATTTAACCCAGAAATAAAGGGGTTTTTGTGAAGACTTAAACTAATTCTAAAATTAAACTAAGAATGCAAAAAAAGTAAATTGGGGAAAAGCTATTTGGGAAAGACTGATTGATTGGACAATACTCAAGGGAGAATCCACCTAGGCTTCACTTGTTATCAATTCTTGAGCTAGATGATTTATTCACTTGACTTGATCCGTAGAGATCCTTAACTTATGTTAATACCTCCGTCGAGGATAAGAACAACTAATCCTAGGCTGATTAACTGAAATCTCTCTCTAGTTAAAACCCCTAGTCTTGCATTAACTCGATCTATGGATCTCGTTATAAGGTTTGACCCTAATCCAGTAGATTTATGTCGCCCTCTGTTTAGGGTTGCATGCAACTCCGCTTAATTATGCTAGATCTACTCTTAAACAGGGACTTTTGCTCCTCTGCATAAGCACATCAATTTCTTGAATTAATACCTAGGACTATTAAAACAAGAATTAAGAACACATAATTAAGAACAATTCAAGTATTTATCATATAACTCAAGATAAAATAATAACAAGATCTGTCTTAGGTTTCATCCCCCTCAAGTATTTGGGGGATTTAGTTCATAATTAATAAAGAAGACATCTTAGAAGAAATAAGATAACAAAACATAAAGAACCTAAAAACCCCTGAAGGGATTTATGGAGATCCTCTGTCTTGATGTAGAATTCGGCTTCCGGGATGAATCAATCAGCTTCTCTTGGAGTAATCCCTTGCTTCCACTCTCTGTGTTGGTAGAAATACGGCACTCTCTTGTGAAGAGAAAAGTATTCCCTTAGCGGGAAATAAGCACCCTTTGTAGTTGCCCCCTAGGGTCTTTATATAGAGCTTTGGAATGCCTTTCTTAGCCCCTAAGTATCCTTTTCTGAGTGAAATTAAACTTCCTCACGACAGGGACACGCCCGTGTGCCACGGCCGTGTGACTTCGGTAATGGGCCGTGGACGATCCTGTTGATTTCACATGGCCATATGGGTCATTGGCCAGGCCATGTGAGTCATGAAATCCTTAGGATAACACACTCGATTCACACGGGAGTGTGAGTTGCCCGTGTGCTATGGGTCAGGCCGTGTGGCTTCAATAGATTAGGCCCTTTTTGTCCCGTTTTGGCTCGTTTTAGGCTCTTTTTGTCTCTTGATGCTCTCCTAAGAACAAAACATGAAATTAAAGGTTTACTAGCATCAATTTACACAAATCAAGGATTAATTCATCAGAAATTAGGCTAAAGCATAGGGTAAAAATATGTATAATTTATTGCTTATCAGGTCTAAACTGGGCTATTACATCTTCCTTACCCTTCCATTTACCGATTTGTAGCCCCACATTATGAACTACTCCCATAGTTAGGGCCTCTTTGGGATTTACCGTCTTAATCTTCCTATTCAATTCTCAATCGAGAGACCAAGTTTCCTAGCAGCCTTTTCCGATATGAGCAAGTTCGATGCTCTCGTATCAATAAGAGCACTTCTCTTTTGACCTGCAATGTTGATGTCTACAAACATCAACCCTTCTCCACCTTTCCTTTTCTTAGGAATGGGCACCATCGAATTGACCCTCGATGTCTTTTTCTCAATAGGCTTTGCCTCTTCTGACTCATCATTCCTCTTGATAGCCAAAACTACAGATACATTTGGTCAGTCCCTCTTCATATGCGGTCCTTGACAAAGGTAGCATATCAACTTTCCCTTCTTATTTTTTGGGCTGTTAGGTCACCACTTACCATTTCGCAGTTTCCTATTACCACATTCGCTACTACTACCGTTGCCATAATCACTATGTCCCTTTTCATCTTCCTTATGGTACTTACAATTGCCCCTCTTGTTGGGCCTGGTAGATTCAAACATGTCTCTTCTCGGAACAAGTTCCACTAAGGACTCCGCTACCGTCATGGTATTGGTAATTTCATAAACTCCTCAGTGTTGCAATTCTTGCTTCACTCATGGTTTTAACCCATTCGTAAAGGAGAAAAATGCTTCATTCTCACTCAAATCAGAAATCTAGTGCATGAGTTCACTGAACGCCCGCACATACTCCTTAACTATACCTCGTTGTGTAAGCTGCTGCAACATTGCTCGACCTTCATCCTCAGCATACTCGGGGTAAAATTGTGCTTTGAACTCTTTTTAGAACTCCTCCTAAGTCCCAATCTCGATCCCTGTAACACCCCAAACCCGGCCTAGACGTTATGGCCGAATTTGGTGGTGTTACATTAAAGTGTTTTTCAAAAATATGATTTCATTGAAAACTGTTTCTATATTAAACCTCTTTGTGATATTAAAGAAAAATTTGTTGATTATATTAGAATGTTAATATAGTTCAAAACATTGTTTGATGCGGAAACATTTATAATATTTTACATAAACGTGGTGTTTTGAAAAATATTTATCTTTTGGAAATCCGCATTCTACTACTATCTGATATGAATCAAGATAAACGAAATCCCAAATTAAAAGTTAAAACTTAAAGAGGTTTAATACAGAACAGGTTTTCAATGAAATCATGTTTTCGAAAAACACTTCAATGTGACACCACTAGATTCGGCCATAACGTTTAGGCCGAGTTTGGGGTGTTACATGTAGCAGTATTAGAGCCAAGTTGTAAAACTCATCTGTGGATTTGGGTTTCTTCTAAAAATTGGAATTTTCAAAAAGAACTGTTCCCAATGATTTGGAAGTATTTTGAAATATTTTTACTGAAAGTGTGGTACACCGAGTCTCCGGTGCTGATTCTGTAAGTTTTCTTGACACTGTTGCTTGTTTAAACTGAAATGCAATATATAGGAAATATTGAGATTACTTTAGTAGGCCGTGCTGAGATACTCTAGTTAGAGTAAACTGAAAACAGTAGGAAACTGAAAACTGTAGTGAGACTACGATCTATGAAAACAAACTCTTAAATATTGATACTGCTTTTCCAGAAGATATCTGTTAATAAACATTGAAACTGTAAACTGATCTGTATAAAAATGTTAATAAGATGAAATGTAACTCGATAATTAACACCAGATGTACTCACAAAAGGGTACAAGAGGCTGTGACAAAGGCCATGGAGGTGCTCGAGCTTGGTCTCATGATCATGCGGATGAATATTAGATTGACGCACTGTCCTAATCTGTCTATAGAATGTACTAAAAACACTTAAGTTAAAGGTGGTGGTATTTTGGAACTAGAATGGCACCGAAGGAGCTAGTGGAACTTAAAGCTCAAATTCAAAAGTTACTGGATCGAGGATTCATTTGACTAAGTGTCTCCATGGGGGCACCAGTGTTATTTATGAAAAAGAAGGATGGATCTATGCATATGTGCATCGATTACCGGTAATTGAACAAATTGACCATCAAGAATAAGTACCCTTTGCCGAGAATTGACGATATTTTTTATCAGCTATGAGGAGCTTTGGTTTTCTCCAAAATTGGCCTCCGTTTTGGGTAATATCAATTGAGATTCAAAGAGACTAACAAGACAACGTTTAGGACTCGTTATGGTCACTACGAGTTCCTAGTGATGTCGTTTGGGCTAACGAATGCACCAATAGCCTTTATGGATCTGATGAACCGAGTATTCCAGCCCTATCTAGATCAGTTCATGGTGGTTTTTATAGATGATATTCTGGTGTATTCGAAAACTGAAGATGATCATGATGCACATCTCCGAGTGGTTCTACAAATTCTAAGGGAACAACAACTGTATGCCAAATTCAACAAGTATGAGTTCTGGTTGAGGGAAGTTACTTTTCTGGGTCATGTGGTTTCAATTGAGGGGATTAGGGTTGATCCTCAGAAAATTGAAGCTATTTTAGATTGGAAACCACCTAAGACTATATCTGAGATTCGAAGTTTTTTTGGTCTGGCAGGTATTATAGATGTTTTGTTAAGGGTTTCTCGTTGATTACTGCACCTCTGATTAAGTTGTTGTGAAAAGGGGTGCCTTTTGACTGGACTGATAAGCAGTAAGAAAGTTTTGAGAAACTTAAAAAAGTTTTAACTAAGGTCCCTGTCTTGATTCAACTAGAGCCTGGGAAAGAGTTTACTGTCTACAGCGATGAGTCACACGTTGGCTTGGGATGTGTGTTAATACAAGAGGGTAAGGTGGTTGCATATGCGTCACATCAGCTTAAGACATATAAGGCAAATTACCCAACACATGACTTGAAGCTGTACGGTGAGAAATGTATTATTTACACGGATCATAAAGTCTCAAATACCTCCTTACTCAGTAGGAGCTGAACCTTAGGCAGTGTAGATGGATTGAGCTGCTAAAGGATTATGATTGCACAATTGAATACCACCCTGGTAAAGCGAATGTGGTAGCCGACGCACTGAGCCGTAAGGCTATGTCTAAACTAAGGGCTATGTTTGCTCGCCTAAGTTTTTTTGAAGATGGTAGTCTGCTGGCCGAGCTTCAAGTTAAATCATCATGGATCAGTTGACCAAGTCTGCCCATTTTATACAGGTCTGTACTGATTACACGTTGTAAAAGTTGGTTAAGTTGTATGTGGCTGACATTGTAAGACTGCATGGGGTATCAATTTTCATTATATCTGATAGATATCCTCGTTTCACGTCTCGATTTTGCAAGAAATTACACGAGGCACTGGGTACAAGGTTGGACTTCAGTACTGCGTTCCATCCTCAGACAGATGGTTAGTTAGAGAGGGTAATTCACATACTGGATAATATGTTAGGGGTTGTGTAATAGAGTTCCGAGGTAGTTGGGAAAACTATTACCGTTAGTAGAATTTTCGTATAACAATAGCTACCAGTCTAGCATACAGATGGAACCATACGAGGCATTATATGGCTGCAGGTGTCGTACTCCTTCATGTTGGACTGAGTTGGGTGAGCAGCAAGTTCTGGGTCCTGAGTTAGATTCTGATACTGAAAACAAAGTCAAATTAATTTGGGATCTTTTAAAGGCAGCGTCAGATAGACAGAAGTCATATGCAGACTTGAAACGTAAGGAGATTGAGTATTCTGTGGGGGACTTTGTGTTTCTTAAAGTCTCACCGTAGAAAAAGATACTGAGGTTTGTTCGTAAAGGTGAGTTAAGCCCTAGGTTCATTGGGCCTTATCGAATACTGAAGCATGTGGGACCGATTGCCTATTAGCTTGAATTACCTCTAGAGTTGGACCGAATACACGATGTGTTTCACGTCTCAATGCTGAGGTGATACCGCTCTAATCCTATGCATGTTGTCTCGACTGAGGAGATCGAGGTTAGGCTAGATCTAACCTTCAAGAAAGAACCGTACAGATATTGGATCGTGATGTTAAGGTTCTGAGAAGGAAATCCATTCCACTGGTTAAGGTACTTTGGCACAATCACGATCCAGAGGAGGCCATGTGGGAACTCGAGGAGGCGACGCGACAACAATACCCTCATCTGTTTTGATCAGGTAAATTTTGAGGCCGAAATTTCTTTTATGGGGTAGAGTTGTAACACCCAAAAAATCTAAGTCTTTAATTTCTGTATCTTGTGGCACAAAATGCATGTTCGCTTTAATGGTTAAGTGATTTATGAGTTTTTGGAAGTCTCTGGGAAGCCCTGGGTTCAGGCCTTGGCTTATGCAAAATTTTTGTTTTTCTTACTTGAAGGAACCCTGACTCTAGCATGTAGCCTTTTAAATAATTGTGATCAAATATGACATAAAAAGAGCCTGTGGCCCAGTGGTAGGTGGTGTGTTATTCCTTCTAAGGGGGTTTGAGTTCTAGTCACACTGTGCACATAGGTGTATTTATTTTGCTCTTCGCCGTGAGAGTGTCCTAAGTTAACCAAAATTCAGAGTTTGAATAGGTCATGGAGGGATTTGAGGAGAAAATCAAGGAAAGGTTGGGATGTGGATAGTGGTTGGTTTGAATATTGTAGAGAGATTTTTGGAGAAAAACAAGTGATGTGAGGTTGGTAAGGTGATGGTGCCAAATTGGAAGTCTAAGAATTCTTTTGTTTCGATTTGGGGGAATAGTGGAGACACCTTTTGGAGCTGTGCAATTGTCGAATTCTTCTAATTCATTTTCGGCATTCTTTTTTTTTCAGGATTGTTGGTTTCCCTCGCATGTTCTTGTTTTCTTTTGGCTGACTTTGTCTTCCTTTTCTTGCTTTGGCTGAATAGGCACTTTTCTTTTGGCCTTACTTTTCGTTCTCTACCCCTTTTGGTCAAGCTGAGTATTGCTTCTCTTACTCTCAATTGTGACCGATTCTTTTCTCTTATTTCTTCTCTCTTTTCTCTTCCTAAGTCGAATACCCTTTTCTTTGTTCCTCTCAAGCACCTTGATTTTTGTTTAGGTCGAATACTATACCCCTCACACGTTTTGGGTTCGTGTTGGCAAATTATTTCTTTGAAAAGTGGTAGTGCACTTGATCCCTTCTAGTTTTCCTTATTTTTCTTTTTGTCTTCCTTACTGTTTAAACCATTTATTTCGGTCTCTTGTTGCCGATTCTTTTCCCTTCTTTTATGTGTGTGTTCTTTGGGTTTCTAGAACTCTCGAAGAGTGAAGGGGTCTTCAGGTGATTCAGGAGCGTTCAAAGTCTTTCTTTTGTCATTCGACCGAATATCTGGGGTAAGTTGACTTGTATTTTCTAGTGTTGGCCGAATGTTACTTTCCCTGTTAGAGAGGGTTTCGTGTGCTTTATTTAGATTATCATATGATTAACCCTTGGTTTTAGGCAATCGTAATTGATAGATTACGCTTGTAATACAGATAATCGACAAGGACGTATGATCAACTCTAGTCAGCAGTCTTAGAGGACTAAGGTCACACTCATTCAAGCGAGGTAAGGGTGGAGTTTATTTTTGGGCTAAGTGTTGAGAAGGTTGTAAACCAAAATTATCGGTTGGCTAATACAATACTTTGATTGAATGTAGGTTTGGTGTTCATGGATCTTAGAACGTTTTCGTAAACAGTTGTGTACTCACACTGTTTTAACTATACGACGGCAAAAGCCGAAAAGTTGAAAAACATGGCAACTGATGCCACACGGGCATGCGAAAGCACCTATGGTGATTCGAGCCCACGAAACATAGGCATCTGACTGTAGAGGTCACCATGAGCAATCTCATGGGTTCAGGTCGTTTTAGGCCACGTTGGGCCAAAATGGGCAGTGTTGGGCTAATGGGCCAGGGGGCCTCACACGAGTAAATCTCATGGACACGTGGGAAATATTAGATCTAGCTGTGTCGTTCACATTGCTAAGGTCATTTTTGGGCTTAGTGGGCCACACGGACGTGTGGGCCTCACTTAGGCCACATAATGGGCTTTGGGCCCATTTACGCTGTTTGACTGTTAAGGGTTGTACGGGTCACACAAGATGACTGTGGACCTACTAATGGGTCGATAAGTGTACCTAGAACCTAAACTGAAAAATGATTGGTATGGCCCCTATAGGGTAAAATGTCTATTATGCCCTTATGTAATGTATGTTTAATTAAGCATGCCATCTGATATATTTACGATTTGCATACATGCATGATATTATGCTGTATGGGGATGGGTTATTGTAATTGGAGGAAGTGTACTGATCTGTTAAGATCGCACGGGTCGTACGAGACGACTGTGGACCTATCGATAGCTTAAAGCTGCTTATATTACTGGCAGCTTTGCTATGATTCTGTTTAGTGCCGCAACCGGTGCTAACTCCGTAAGTGTAGGGATGGGTGGGTGATTTATTCCCTACAGGAGTGCAGGGTTGGACAGGAGATGGTGTGCAAGGTTGGTTGGGATTACACGCATCATGCATACTGATAACTGCTACTGTTATGGGCTGAGTCCCAACTGATACTGCTATGGGCTAAGGCCCAACTGTTACTGTAAAGGGCTCAGGCCAGTCTGTTCTGTTGCATATTTTTTACTTATTTGGGGAATTACACATTGAGTTTTTATAAACTCACCCATCTGTTTCAACTGTACAGGTAATCCCAGTGTTAGACGATTCGATGCATCGAATGACTCAGAGGTGGCCACACTATTGATAACTAAAATTTTTAGTACTTTATATTGTTTTTGTTTTTAGTATTTGGGTTTTTGGTTGTAATAATGCCTCTCTAGATTTTATTTTTAATTCTGGAATTTTACTTCGCTTTGGTTATAACTGCTAGTAATAGGTCTCGGGATTTAAAAAAAAGAAACAACACTTTAACAAACAAAAGTAATTACACAACTGTTTTAAAAAGAAAAGCTTCTACTATAAACGAGATTTTAAAGTTTAATAACGTTTTAAAGAAAGTAACTTTCAATAATAATGCAAGGTTTAAAAACCAACCTTTAATGCACACAAATGGGTTAAACCAAGTTTGGGTTTTCAAATGAAATTACGTTTTAAAAGGAAATAACTCAACAAACGACGCACGTTTTGAAAATGAATGACCTATTTTAAAGTCATCGTTTAATCACAAATTGATTAGTTGATTTTGAGGTTTCCAATGACAATGAGTTTTACGTTTCACACTTCAATGTGACACTGCCAGATTCGGCCATAACATCTGGGCCGGGTTTGGAGTGTCACAGTCCCACCACATCTAACATCAGTAGACCTACGTCGCTACCATAACAAAGCAACGTCAATAAAATACATAGCAACAATATTTACCTTTGTGGCATCATCCTCGATGCTCATTGCACAGAAGTATTGCTCTATTACCCAAAGAAAGTTGTCCACTTCACTTGTGGACCTTGCCTCTTTAAATGCTTTTAGTTTGGGCACATCCATTGCTTGCTGCTTCGGCTTTGAAGCCGGCATTCCATTACCTACGACAACCTTGTAAATCTTGATCTACCCCTTAAGCTTATTGGTCTCTTCCTTCAAAGTTGTCACCATAGCCTCGAGAGCATCATCTTTCTCAGTCAATTTATTTTTCGAGGAATCGATAGTATCCCACACATCTTCCTTGAGCTGCTCCTTCATAGACTGCAACCCATCAGTGATTCTATCATCTACTTCGTCGATCCTCTTCTTAACCACCCCAATAGACTACTCAAGAGTGATGACTCGACCTTCCAAAGCTGACAATAAATCCCTTGATCGACTTACTTTTTTGGCCTTTCCACGGGTCTATATTGGCCCACCCTGACTAACAACTTCTTTCGACATCCTAACAATGCCTTCGAACCAATAGCTTTGATACCACTTGTCACGGGGATAGATTTTTCGTCTCACGATCCGTGTGGCCATAGGCGATCCATTCTTCCAAACTCACCTAAGTCAGCCTTTACTCAAGTGAGGATTCCTTGAGAAGTCCTCCAAGGCACCAATTTGTATAGCGGAAGCAAACTTATACCAAAACAAGCTACAAAGAACAACAGAAAGCCATAGAAAAGAACGCATACAAGGTATTTGAGTAAATGCTCTCAGAATTCTATTACTCTTAAGAATTCAAGTACAACGAAATGATTTACAAGTGAGGGGGAGACTCTCTATTTATAGTTGAGCTCCCTCAAAATCGACGGTCAAGATTAAACTACATCGACAGAAGAGATTAGCCTATCCCTTAAATTTGGGGATTTACAAGATTACACCATATCATATCAAATCTATAAGACATGATTCCCCTACTTACTAAAAATAGCCTAAGTTGCCATATATTCATTATTGGGCCAACTAGGCTTCAATCTGACAAGCTTCTCCAACAGTTCTTTAAATCAGGCTAGTTCTCGTGGGCTAAATGTTGCCCATCTAATTGATAGACCTCCTATAACATCCCTCACCCGTAACCGTTGCCGGACACAGGGTACGAGGCATTACCATACTCTCGCTTACACGAACGTTCGATTACGACACTTAATATCCACTTAAAATTTAAAACTTTTTAATTCTTGTTCAAAACATTCTTATTATGGGCCTACGAGGCCCAAAAGATACATTGGGTATGATCCAGGACCAAACCGGAGCTTTTCGAACACTTATAAAAATTTGACTCAAAATAGGGGACACGCCCGTGTGGGCAGGCCGTGTGGTCGCACACGCCCATGTCCCTAGCCTGTGCAGAATTATTTTTTCAATTTGAACCTACAAGGGATTTCACACGACTGAGCACACGCTCATGTCCTTGGCCCGTGTCCTTCACACGGCTGGGCACATGCCCGTGTCTTAGCCCATGTGAAAAATACTGGGTATTTTGTTTATGACATCATCACGAAGTTTTCACCACACGACCAAGCCACACGCCCGTGGGCTAGGTCGTGACAAGAACATGATCGAGACAGACGGCCATGTCTCCACCCGTGTGTTTACTACTAGGCATGTAATTTTCATAATTTCAGGTGCAGGGGACACACGGCCTATCCACACACCCATGGGGCTGACCGTGTTTTACACACAGCCTAGACACATGCTCGTGTGTCTACCCGTGTGGACAATTATAGGCTATTTTCCAAGCCAATGGCCACCTTGAAACACAATCCAATACTGACCAATATTTCCATTTCACAACATAGCATAAAAACTCATCCAAACATATATATTATACCATCCACTCACTAACTTTATCTACCATCATCAAGCATGCACATCCACACACATTTCACATTTGCTATGCAAGCTTGCACATTATTAAATTACAATATTTTGACACAATATAACTTAACCATTTATGGCTCATTTCACATGGCTAAGTACCAAAACACCACTACCGACAAATGAACCCAAAAGAACTATGACATATAACCAAAACATTAGACTACCTATACATGCCATAATTTTCAAAGTTCATAATCAAAATACCAAAATGGTTATTAATAGTGTTGATGGGATCCTGTTGATCACCAAACCTCGGATTAGCTTGACGAACCTATAAGGAAAAAAGGGAAAGAGAAGGGGTAAGCTATAAAGCTTAGTAAGCCTATATGCAAAATTAATGAGCACTTAAACTAATAAATCATATAAAATGGAAATAAGCTTTCTTATGATCACATTAAGTTTGAGATTATCACTTATTCATATGGTCTTACCACATAATTCAATACATGCATTAAGCATTTAGCACAAATGATATTTTTCATATAACCTGCACATACACATCCTTCATACACGGTCAATTCTTTTCGCATACAATCATATTTTACCATATCAATTCAAATAACCTGTTGAACCATGTGGAATGCTAAAGTATACATGGAATAAGGCACAAGTGCCACACATGATCTAGCCTAAGCTATCGATGATTTGTAGCCCAAGCTACCACTTAACACATATCACATAAAGGCTCAATGATGAGCAAACCATGAGTCTGTTAACACAAGCTGATGGTATAGTCAAAACTACTCAGTGCTGCTCACACAAGCTGACAGGTATCCGCAACAAATACAAGATTACCTAGCCACTGATAGTCGAACTAGACTAGCACCCGGAATTACATGAACAATCAATCACAATCAATGGTTTCCTAGTGACATGTCACTCGTATCCTAAATAATTCCTAAGGTTCAACCGGGGCTTATCTTCACTTATGAATTTTATCACATCACATATTCAATAATTCGTTATAAAATTTTAGATTTCAAATAATTAAAATAATTAAACATAATAATTATAATAACTCATTATGTAACACCCCTATCCCGTAACCGTCGTTGGAATAGGTAAGGGGCATTACTGGACTTGTAATTCAAATCAGAGTAGTATATTATCAAACATATAACATGTATCATCTTAATCCAATAGTTTTCCAAATATTCATAACCAATTCATGCTTTAATTAAACATATAAAGCTCTAATAATACAATAGGGACTAATTCGATAACATATAAAAGATATAGGAAAACTTAAGAAAATTTTCAAAATAGGGCCACAAGGCCATGTGCCCCACACGGTCGCCAGACATGCCCATGTGTCCAGGCCATGTGAAAACAGAGCATACATACTGACTTGATCTCACGGTCGCCAGACACGCCCGTGTGTCCATCCCGTGTGTCATCCTAACTTGGCCACACAGTTACCAGACACGCCCATGTGTCTAGCCCATGTGCTAAATTGTCCAATCTATTCAGGATGCAGGGGTCACATAGCTGAGACACATGCCCATGTGCTCAGGCCGTGTGGCACGAAATAGGCTTGGTTTAAGCCACATTCTCCCACACATTTCACTTGTACCTACAAGCATCATTTTGCACCAATTCCATATACCAAATGAGCAACCAAATCAGCCAAAACCAATACATCTATACCAATTCATCATTGACCAAATTTCATGACAAATATTACTATCCAAATATATATCAAAATGAGCCAATGCAATACCTATTTCAACTTACTAACTTGTCCACAAGTAAAACTAATCACCTTAACCACATTCACCAACATAAATACCATATAACATTCATCAACTCAACCATATAAATACATAACATATAATACTTTCATATTATGCCAACCATTACCAAATCATCACAAAATGAACTTATCAAAATAGGCATTCATACCCACACCAACATTTCCAACTCAAGCCATATCACATAGCTTGAGAAAGTACCAAATTCATATCATATTCACTAGCATAAGTGACCAAAAGATTCAACTTAAAAACTAGTCTATACATGCCATGTTTACATCATTTACAAAAGTTCTAAATGTACTAAAAGTTTGCTTGGATAGTGTGATGGCAATCTCCGACTTCGTCCAAAATCGAGGTAGCTTTCGAAATCTATAAAACACAAGAAAATAAATAGAGTAAGCTTTAAAAGCTTAGTAAGCCCGTATAATATAGAATTTAACTTACTGAATCAACATTTAAAAGTGTAAACAACATAATCAAACCAAGTCATATGTCCTTAATATCTATTCAATCATCATACACATGTTAGTCATATAACAACCATGTATTCATCCATTTCAAAGATGAAACAAACATATAGCATCCATGTAACCATAATTCATGTATCAATTCATTCATTTATCATATAATCATATAGCATATAATCATATAACCATGTAACAATTATTCTATACATATCATATATCTCATATAACATATAAATCATATAGCATATATCTTGTAAGCATATACTTGTAACATGTAATTCATGTAACTTGTACCTCATTTAACATATAATCTCATATAAATCATGTAACATATATCATGTAATCAAGTCACTCTTATATCTCTTATAACATGTATTTCATATATACATATTGGTAAATTGCTTGTTGAACCTTTAAGAACATCAAAGGATACTCGGGTGATACACATACAGTGTATATATGTAAACCTGTAAATCTGTCAAATCATCATATATGCTCTTCTGAGCCATGTACTGTATGCTCCTCCTGAGCCGGTAACATTAAGCCCGAAGGCTGAATGGTAATCCCGAAGGCTGAACAGTAAGCCCAAAGGCTGAACATGTAAGCCCAAAGGCTAAACGGTAAGCCCAAAAGCTGAACAGTAAGCTTGAAGGTTGAACATGTAAGCCCGAAGGCTGAACATGTAAGCTCATGAGCTATGGTGAGTCCACAACGAATGCAAGAGCTCAACCAAACAGTAGCCCTAGTGACATGTCACTTGTATCCTACGACTTTCTACGGTTCAATCAAGACTCAGTAATCACTTTACACATATAATCAATAAGCATTTCTATCCTTTTCTTCGTTTATACAATCATTCAATATTCAAGACAGCAATTTCAATTATAATTATAACACAATTCTAATTATACGAACTTACCTCATCTTAGCTCGTATACCCAATATCTACTCGTTTACTTTTCGTTTCCCCCAATCAAGTTCTGGTATTTTTTTATCTTGATCTTTACGGATTCAAATTCAACTATTTATTCACCAACACATTCAATTTAACACATATACATGTATTTTGGCCTATTTTGCAAAATAGCCCTTGTATTTTCATAACTTGACATTTTAGTCCTTAATACATAAATATACAAAATACACAAAATCTCCTTATACTAAGTCATAGCCGAATGTTCATGTATACAATACATACTCATATTTTCAATTATTTCACATTTCTATCCTCAATATTTCTATTTTTTTCAATTTAACCCCCGCACATTTTTTGTCAAAATTCACTTTATAAAACTTGTATATATATTAACAACATTAATAATTTATCAAGAACATATTTCAAAAAAAAACATAACCAATTTCAGAAATAGAGGTACAAGCTAGTTATACTGAGCTGCAACGAGCTCAAAAACACATAAATCATTAAAAACCGAGTAAAAATCGTACGTTAATTGAGAAGTATAGCTTGGCCGAATAAAAGCTTCAAAAATGGCTAGGTTTTTGTTTCATAATCGGTGAAGAAAAAGCATAAAATGATAACTTTTTGGCTTTTCTTTTAATAAAAATAACATATAAAACATTTTACCAATTTAGCCTTTATAAAACTAATTAAAATTCATGTAATATATGGACACAAAAGTCCACTAGCTCAAATAAAGGAATAATATCCACGTAAGGGCCTCTACCGTTGATTCTATAACCATTTAAACCATTCTACTAATAGAACACATATTTATCGCTTTACGCGATTTAGTCCTTCTTACCAAATTAACCACTTAAACAGTAAAATTTCTTTACGAAACTTTTGTACAGTAATTCTATAATGTTGTAAATAGAAATAAAATAATAAAAATAATATTTTAACTCAGTTAAGCGGTCCCAAAACCACCTATTCTGATCAAGCTCAAAATTGGGTTGTTACACATTATTTGCATATAAAACTTACCTCGGTGCAAAATGCTACTCTTTTCGATTTAGTCCGATACCTTGCCTTTTCCAAGATCAAGGTCGATTTCGTGTCGTTCTTGATCTATAACATCAAATTTAACTTATTCAATACATACATTACTCAATTTAACACAAAATCATCCTATGAGAACTTTTACCATTTTACCCCTAACTTTGTCAATTTTTACACTTTAGTCCCTAGGCTACTAAAATGAAATGTATCTATTTTTCTACATTCCCAAGCCTAGCCGACCCCATTTCTTTCTTATAGTAACCCACAATTCTCAATTTTTCACAATTTATGCACATATTTTACAACTTTTGCATTTTAGTCCCTAAATGCATTTTCATGAAAAATCACTTAGCAAAAGTTGTTTACTATACATTAAACTTCCATTTTCTACCAATAAACATTAAAATGCTTTCATGTCACACATGGGTAAATTTTTAAACATGAACCCTAACTTAAAATAGTGGTATAAATAACTAGGTCAAGTTACGAGGATCTCAAAAATATGAAGAACATGAAAAACTGGGCTAGGAGTCACTTACTTTGAGCTTGAAAAGTTGAAAAACCCTAGTTATGGAGTCCCCTTGATGTTCAGCCAAGGTAGGAGAAAGATGGACAATTTTTTTGTCTTATTTTCCCTTTTTTTTTCTTTTAATATCCAAATGACCAAAATGCCCTTAATGGCCTTTCTTGAGAAATTTTCCTTCCATGGGTATTTTTGTCCGTCTTGCCATAAAATGGTCTAATTGCTAAATAAGGACCTCTAGTTTATGATTTCATTTCAATTTCACACTAAATGCTTCTAGAACACTTATTTTGAAAATTTTTCAATTTAGTCTTATCACCCAATCGGGCACTTTATTGATAAAATTTATTTACTAAATTTTCACTTATACATCAATCACACAATAGACCCTAAAACTTTTTCGGAATAAATTTTTCTATGTCGGATTTGTGATCCCGAAACCACTATTTCGTTTAGGCCCTAATTCGGGCTATTACACCTCCATGGGGCGCATCTTGTGCCATGGTCATAGGCTTTGCACTTTGGCCCATGGCACTAGACCTACCAAATCCTTTCAAGCTTAGAATAGACATAAACATCCAATGACATGTCATTTGTGTACAAATCAATTATTAAGTTCATACGAGCTTTGTTACCATTCTTGTATCAATTCAATCCCTCAATAATAATTTATATATAACATATAATCCATTTTAACAATTCTTTACCATCAATATCTCACATCAGTTCACATTTTTCATATAATTCACACTTTACAATTTAATCCCTTAGATATGAAAATCACAATAATTGAACTTGCATATAAAATTAATAGGTATAAACACACAATTAAAACATAATAATAGAATATAGTAAGTTCCATATGAACTTACTTGGAAAAACAACAACAAAAAAGGTGTCAAATAATCTGCAAATTCTCATTTTTCTTGATTATCTACTAATTGATTCAAATCTCAATCTATAATAATTCATTACAATTTATCAATTCCAATTACCTTTTATCATCCTATTATAAGTATAAATCAGTTTAATTTCACTTTTTAGAATTTTCCTAAAATATTGCATTTTATTTGATTTAATCCTTAAAACCGAAATAGCTATAACTTTCAATTTTAAGCTTCATTTTGCAATCCAATTTCAATTTCACCCTTCTATAAATTTCTTTTATCTAAAATTATAGAAATTTCATATCAATTTCAAAATATTTACATTTTAGGCCCTATACTCAAAAATAGTAAATTTCACTTTACAAATTAGTCTTATATCACATTTAAGCTTTTAATCAAACCATTTAACACCAAAAGTTTCAAAAATAATTAATAGAAACATTTTAAAACTTTAACAATTTTATGATTTAATACATAGATTAGCTAAATCAAACTACAACGATCTCAAAAATATAAAATTTACGAAAAATGGGTTCCAAAAACCTTACCATGCAATGGCAGAAAGCTCAATTGAAAATCAACAATGGCTTTTTCACTTTCTTTTATTTCAAACGGTGGAGAAAGACCCAAAAATGAAAGATGGTCAATTTGTTTCTTTCTTTCTATGTTTTATAATTTCTAAAATAATAAGATCATTAAAATAATAACATTTCTTGATAAAATAAATAGTATTAAACCGTCCACCATCTAATGAAAAGGGTAAGTTGCTATTTATACTTTGTTTTAATTGTTTTATAAGTCTTTATGCCATTAAAAATTTATAGTGATAAACTTTTATCACTTTTATGATTTAGTCCTTGTACATTAATTAATTATTAATTTAGTAAAATTTCCAATCCAAAACTCAATTCATCCATTTAACAACTTGATAAATATTTAATAAAAGTGTTTTCAAGATTGGTTTATGAAAATGAGATCCTAATAGATAATTTTCCAATATCATTGGCTTTAGGATCAGTGTACTTGTACTTTAACTAATTATCCAATTGACAAATCTCATCAGACCAAAATTTAATATAAAATTATAATTAAATAGTAAATATCAATTAATAATATTTACAGACTCAATCATTGGATAATAGGGTTCTGAAACCATCGTTTCCAGTACAACTAAAAATTAGACTGTTATACATAATTAATTAGTGTGTTAAATAATTCTAAACAAAAAAATTAAAATTAATAAAATAAAGTAAATAATTAATTTATAAACAAATAATTAAAGTTTTGAAGTCGCATATTAGTAATACTTTTAGAGCTATGTGACTCGAATCCCTATTAAAGAAATAAAATATAGTGGCAAAACAAGGGGATCTATGTAGGGCTTAAGGCCGAGGGTCGAATAAGGTTTTTCAACGTTAAATAGATGTAATCAAAACTTTTCTTGTATCATTTATTTTTCAATATTAGTGCATCTCTTCTCCTCTGCCCGTGTTTTTTTCCCGAAAAGGTTTCCATGTAAAATCTGTGTTCTTATTTTTCTTTTTTTTTGCGATAATTCTATTGCCATTATCAAAGTCTATTACAACAAACTAGTATCAGAGCTTTCTGGGTTACTTTTCTAGATCACGGTAATGGCGACAATGAAGTATGATACTCCGTTATTGGATCGCAACACTAAATTTGCGTTGTAGTAGGTAAAGATGCAGACAGTTCTTGTGTAGATGGATTTGAAGAATGCCCTACTATGGTTAGATAAGATGACTTCAACATTGACGAATGAAGAGAAGAAGTGTAAAGTAAGAAAGTTTTTAACACAATTATATTTGCATCTGTCAGATGAAATTCTACGGGATGTGTTGAAAGAGAAGATCGCCGCTGCATTATTAGCAAAGCTGCAGTAGCTATGCATGTCAAAAACCCTAACTAGCAAGTTGTATCTGAAATAGCATCTTTGCTCTTATCATTTGGAAGAAGGTACATCTGTGCTCAAACACTTAACCATGTTTAAAGAAAGTATCTCAGACTTAGATGTCGTGGAGGTTTAGCGTGATAAAGAAGATTTAGGGTTAATTCTATTTTGTTCGTTACCTTTGTCTTATTCAACCTTTAGAGATACGATTTTGTGTAGTCACACATATCTTACAATTGATGAAGTCTATCCTTCTTTAGCCTCGTATGACAAGATGAAGCATCTCGTGGCTGGATCTGACTCTTAGGGAAAGAGTCTCATTATTTGTGGGAGACAAGAATGAAATACTGGTGATAATTGTGGGAGGACAGATTAACAAAATCCTCGTAGTAAATCTAAGCATAGATTGAGATCTTCAAACAGAGGTAAAACTTGTAATTTCTACAAAAAGAAAGGGCACATTAAGTCTAAGTGCTATAAGTTACAAAATAGGATCAAAAGAGAGGCTACGAATCTAAAGGGAAAACAACCAGAATAATTTGGTGAATCTGGTGTAGTAGAAGACTATAGTGATGCTAAACTCCTAGTTGTTTTTGTTCACAAATCTAAAGTAAGTGAGTAGTAGATCATCGATTCTAGTTGCACTGTCCATTTGAGTCCTAATCGGAATTGGTTTATAATATATGAAATAGTGTTTGAATGTGTTATTTTTATAGGAAACAATGCTTTATGTAAAATTACAGGTATTAAATTACAGGTATTAACACGATTAAAATTAAGATGTTTAATAGAGTCATCAGAACACTTAGTGGGATACAACATGTACCAGAATTGAAGAGAAATTTGATCTTAGTAAATATTCTTTATTTAAAAGGGTATAACTACACAGCTTAAAGTGGGGTTCTAAAGATATGCAAGAGTTCCCTCGTTGTGATGAAAGGGCAGAGAAAAACTATAAGTTATATGTTTTGCAGGGTTCAACTATTATTGGTGATTTAGCTGTCACTTCCTCTTCCTTATCAGATGATGATGTTACTAGACTTTGGCATATGCGTCTAACGCATATGAGTGAGAACTCTATGGCAAAATTAAGAAAAATGAAGACTTTTTGATGGACAAGGAATTAGCAAATTGAAGTTCTATGAGCACTACATTTTTGGAAAGCAAAAGAGAGTTAGATTCACTAGAGGAATCCATAACATGAAGGGAACACTAGATTATATTCATTCTAATCTTTGGGGACCATCTAGAGCACCTTCGAGGGGTGACACTAATTATATTCTAACAATCATTGATGATTTTTCCAAAAAAGTGTGGGCATTCTTTCTAAAGTAGAAAAGTGATACATTTTCCATGTTTAAGGCTTGGAAAACTAAAGTGATATGTTTTCCACATTTGAGGCTTGGAAAACAATGGTCGGGAAGTAGACAAGAAAATAGATAAAACATCTCCACACAAATAATGGCTTGGAATTCTGTTCTAATGAGTTTAATGAATTGTGAAAAATCAGAAGAGATTATGAGACACTTGACAGTTCGTTATATTCCATAGGAAAATGGCGTTACAAAAAGAATGAATAGAACAATCATAGAAAAGGTTGAATGTATGTTATTGAATGCTTGTTTACAAAAGTTGTTTTGGGCTGAAGTGGTCTCTACTACATGTTTTCTCATTAATCGATCTCCGTCTGTTGCCATTGAGAAAAAGACTCCACAAGGGTTATGGTCTGGTACTCTTACTGTTTATTCTGATTTGATGATTTTTGGGTGTCCTGTGTATACTTATCTTGATAATGGTAAATTGGAGCCTAGATCTATTAAATGTGTTTTTCTTGGTTATAAGGCTAGTGTTAAAGGGTATAAGTTATAGTGTCTTGAAACGAGGAAAGTTCTAATTAGCAAATATGTTGTT
This sequence comes from Gossypium stocksii, assembly GCA_020496765.1. Classification (NCBI taxonomy): domain Eukaryota; kingdom Viridiplantae; phylum Streptophyta; class Magnoliopsida; order Malvales; family Malvaceae; genus Gossypium; species Gossypium stocksii. Next base: position 16,277,976 of record CM035631.1, on the reverse strand, counting down.
TTTAGTGAAACTGTTGTGCTGCCTAACTTACCTCTTAAACACTTAACCGTGTTTAAAGAAATTGTCTTAGACTCAGAGGCCATAGAGGTTTAGTACGATAAAGAAGATTTAGAGTTAATTCTACTTTGTTCGTTGCCCCTATCTTATTCAACCTTTAGACATATGATTTTATATAGTCATAAATCTCTCACAGTTGATGAAGTCTATGCTCCTTTAGCCTCGTATGATAAGATGAAGCATCTTGTGTCTAGCTTTGAATCTCAAGAAGACAATCTCATTGGTCATGGGAGATAAGAACGAAATATTGATGATAATCATGGGAAGATACAGAAACAAAATCATCGCAGTAAATCTAAAGGTAGATCGAGACCTTCAAACAAAGGTAAAACTTGTAATTTCTGCAAAAAAAAGGGCATATTAAGTCTGAGTGCTATATGTTACAGAATAAGATCAAAAGGGAGGCTACAAATCAAAAGGAAAAATAAATAAAAAGAACCCGGTAAAGCTGATGCAGTAAAAGACTACATCGATAGTGTACTCCTAGTTACCTCTGTTGACAACTCTAAAGTAAGCGAAGAGTAGATCCTTGATTTTGGTTGCATTTTCCATATAAGTCTGAATCGAGATTGGTTTATAACATATGGAGCAGTGTCTGAAGTTTTTATTTTGATGGGAAATAATGCTTTATGTAAAATTACATGTATTGGCATGATTAAAATTAAAATTTTTGAAGAAGTCGTTAGAACACTTAGCGACATACGACATGTACCAGAATTGAAGATAAATTTGATTTCATTGAGTACTCTTGATTCAGCAAGGTACAAGTACACAATTGAAAGTGGGATTCTAAAGATTAGCAAGGGTTCCCTTGTTGTAATAAAAGAGTAGAGAAAGACTGCTAAGTTATATGTTTTGTAGGGTTCAACTGTTATTGGTGATGCAACCATTGCTTCCTCTTACTTGTCAGATGATGATGTTACTAGAATTTGGCATATGCATTTAGGATATATGAGTGAGAACACCATGACAAAATTAAGCAAAAGTGGACTTCTTGATGGACAAGACATTAGCAAACTGAAGTTCTGTGAGCACTGTATTTTTGGGAAGCAAAAGAGAGTTTGATTCACCAGAGGAATCCGTAATACAAACGGAACACTGGATTATATTCATTCTAATCTTTTGGGACCATTTAGAGTGCCTTTAAAGAGTGACACTAATTATATGCTAATGATCATTAATGATTTTATTAGAAAAGTTTGGGCAATCTTCTTGAAGCAAAAACGTGATGTGTTTTCCACGTTTAAGGCTTGGAAAACTATGATCAAGAAGCAGACAAGAAAATAAATAATGCATCTCTACATAGATAATGGCTTGGAATTCTGTTTTGATGAGTTTAATGAATTGTGTGAATCAAAAGGGATCGTGAGACACTTAACAGTTCGCCATACTCCACAGCAAAATGACGGTGCAGAACGAATGAATAGAAAAATTATAGAAAATGTTCGATGTATGTTTCTAAATGTTTGTTTACCAAAACTGTTTTAGGCTAGAATGACCTTTACTACATGTTTTCTCATTAACCAATCTCCGTTCGTTGCCATTGAGAAAAAGACTCCATAAGAGGTATGGTTTGGTACTTTTGCTGTTTATTTTGATTTGAAGATTTTTGGGTGTCTTGCGTAGACTCATATCGATAATGGTAAATTAGAGTCTAAATCTATTAAATGTGTTTTTTTTTGTTATAAGGCTGGTGTTAAAGGGTATTAGTTTTGGTGTCCTGAAACGAGGAAAGTTACAATTAGCATATATGTTATTTTTGATGAAACTGCTATTGTAACAGCCCAAATTTCAGTGGTGTCGAAATAGTGATTCGAAATGACTAAATCCGACCAATGAGTAAGAAAATATTAGTAATTTGATGAGTATAAGTTAAATATGAAGTTAGGAAAATAATTGAAATAGTGAAAATTATTTTAGAAATAAATATTAAATAATTGAGAAGTGAAAACGATGTATCGAGACCTCGGGATATTAAACCGAGCCATAAATATTTTTATAAATATTTATGGAGTGGTAATAGTAATAAGTTAGTATTAAGGTTTCCTTAAGAAATTTTAAGGTTTTGGTGGTCAATTGAGTAAAAAGGACTAAATTGAATAAAGTGCAAAATTGTGGAAAGTGATTAAATAGCATGAAGGCTAAATGAAGAAGGACTTAAAGTGTAATTAAGCCCAAAGTTAAATGGGCTAGACGGATGGGTTGAAAATTGGCTGAAATATAGTGTGAACTAATGGCAATTTTGTAAATAAGTTGAAATCCAATAGTATTTATGGATTAAATTAGAAGAAATATCTAGATTTTTTATTTTCTTTCATCTTCTCCAGTAAAAACACCATAGGAGGGTTTCTAAAAGCTGGGTTTTTTTTTTATTTTTACTGCAAGTAAGTTCAAATCTTGATTATTTCTTGTAATTTTTGTATTTTTGTGACTTTTACAACTAGGTGCTCTTGTCTAATTCAATAGTTTTTGATTTTATGGTTGATATTGCAAGTTGCTATGAATATGTGCTGGAAGTATGTGATGATTTAGCATGGAATTAAAGCCTTAATTTGTTTATATGTTGATTTTATTGAAAGAATTGAATAGAAGTGAATATTTAGGGACCTATTTGTAAAAGAGTTTGAAGTTAGGGTTTTATCTGGAAATTTTGAATTCTAATGGTTATAAAATAGCTTATAAGATTTAGATAAAGTGTTAATTGAGGAGAAAAGGTTTTATTAATGAGTTAATTAGTCAATGACTAAATTGTGAAAACTACAAAATTTGGGGCAAAAGTGTAATTTTGAGAATTAAAAGGTACAAATTTTGGATTGTAGTAAAATTGAAATAAATGCTAATAAATGAATGGTTTTGCAATTATAGATCAAGAAATCGAAGTAAATAGAGGAAAGGAGAAAATAGTCAAATAATTCCTGAATTTTTACAATTTTTGTGAATTAGCCCAGGGAAGTTCATGTGGCTAAATTTTAATGATCATTGCTAATATTATGAATTTATAATGTGTTATATGATGTGTATATGACAAAATTATGTGATAAAATTATAAATAATGTAAAAGTATGAAATTGTAGGAAACTATTGGATTGAGTACATTTGTCTCATGATAAGTGACGAATTGACGGAAAAAGACCATGGTTGGACCATGGCAACAAATGATTAGTGATTTCCGTACAACACCATAGCTGGGCTATGGCATCGGAAATAAATGATAAGTGATTCCCGTAAAAGACCATAGTTGGGCTATGGCCTCGGTGAAGTATGCCAAGTGATTTCCATGTAAGACCATAGCTGGGCTATGGCATTAGAGCAAAGTGATATGTGACCCGTGTAAGACCATATCCGGGGTATGGCCTCGGTATGATATGTGATCCGTGTAAGACCATGGCTGGGCTATGGCTTCGAAAAAGGAAACGTGATTATGTGTAAATCCATAGTTCTATTATGGTAAAAAGAAGGCAATGTACTCAATTCCTTATAGTTCCTAATTTGAGAAGAAATGATAAATGGTAAATGGGCCCAAAAGGATGAAGTTCGAGTATGGGTATTATTGAATGATACAAAGTAAAATTGATTTGATTTGTGAATGACAGGGGATAGTAGTGAAATGTATACTATGTGAATGATTTATTATTTTGGTAAGTTTACTTTCCAAGCCTATGAACTTACTACGCTTCCATAAGCTTACTTGAATGTGTTTAACATGTTTTGTAGATTAACGTGAGCTCGGAGGATCGGATCATCACGATGAATCACACTATCTTGATATTCTCTAGTAGTTTTTGGGTTATTATCTTTTGGTTTATATGGCATGTATAAATTGATTGGTTAGATGAAGTTATTGATGGTTATGTTATGTGAAATGTGATGGTATGCATGTGTTTATAAAACTCAGTTAGATGATTAAAAGATTAAACTGTTATAAAAGTGGTATATATATTAGAATTTGTTCAAGTCATTTATATGTGTATGAATGTTGTGTTTTGGGTATAATATGATATGAAACACTTATGAAGCATTTGATATGAATAAATGAATATTTATTAAGTTTGATAGATAAAATGAATGTCATTTGATCAATATTTATAAGTAAATGAATGGGGTATGAACTAGGTACATTTAGTGGGTAAAAATAGCTTAAAAATAGTGAAAAATGATGTTTTCACACGGCCAAAACACATGGGCGTGTGCCCAGGCCGTGTGGGGAAACTCAGTGTTGCCCACGGGCAAGCCACACGGGGGTGTCCCAGGCCATACGGCCATGTCCCAAACCACACGGCCATTTGCCCTGTTTTCCAAGAAAAATTTTTAAAGTTCCCGGTTTAATCCCAAATCAATTTCTAAACTTATTTTGGGCCCCGTAGGCCTATATTAAGGACTAATTGATGGAAAGTAGAAGGTTATAAAATTGAAACTCAAATTTAAGTCCCGATTTTTATTCGTTTACTAATGTATAAGTTCAGTAATACCTCATAACCCTATTCCGGCGACGATTTGGGGTTAGGGGGTGTTACAGCTATGCTACCTAACTTACCTCTTAAAGACTCTTCCAATAAAGACCATCAAAGTTCAAACACACATATGAAGCAGGTGAAGCTTCAAATTGACCTAGGATTTACAATAGAGTCTACTCCTCAAGTTAGTACATAAACTCAAAGTAGAGTTGCTTCTTCACAATAATATTATATTGTCAAGTACAAACCTAAAAGAGAAATTAAACCTCCAAAGAGGTTCGCCGAGGCTGATCTAGTTGTTTACACTTTAAACGTGGATGTATATATATATAATTAAGAACATCTAGTTATTCCGAGGCAGCTAATTGTGAAGAATCAGGAAAGTGGATGTTTTCCATGCAAGAAAAGATGGAATCACTCTAGAAGAATGAAACATGGGACCTAGTGAAGCTTCCTAAGGGTAAAAAGATTGTTCGTTGTAAATGGGTGTTCAAGAAAAAAGAAAGGACTTTAGGATTTAAAAAACCCAGATATAAAGCAAATTTGGTTGCAAAAGGCTATAATCAGATTCCAAGTGTAGACTTTACAGATGTGTTTTCGCCAGTTGTTAAGCACAGCTTGATTCGAGGCTTGCTTGGTGTTGTGGCCATGTATGATTTGGAGCTTGAGAAGTTAGATGTAGAAATAACGTTCTTGCATGTAGAACTTGAGAAAGATATTTATATGCATCAACTAGAGGGTTTTATATCTCAAAAAAGGAGGACTGTGTTTGTTTACTAAAAAAGTCCCTTTATGGCCTAAAACAAATCACCTAGGCAGTGGTACAAGAGGTTTGATTCATTTATGACCACTCATGATTTTAAAAGAAGTAGCTTTGACAATTGTGTTTATTTTAAGAAAAATAGTGATGGTTCATTTGTATACCTATTCCTCTATGTTGATGATATGTTGATAGCAGCCAAAGATAAAGGAAAGATAAGAAAGGTTAAAGCCCAACTTAATAAAGAATTTGAGATGAAAGATTTGGGAGCAACAAAGAAATTACTCGGGATGGAGATTCTCAAAGATAAAAAAGCATGTAAATTTTATCTAGGTAAAAAATAGTACATTAAGAAAGTTCTTTATAGGTTCAATATGTAGAGTGTCAAGCCTATTAGTACTCTATTAGCAGCCCACTTCAGACTTTCATCTGCTTTGTCTTCGTAATAAGATGATGAGATTGACTACATGTCACGTGCTCCATATTCTAGTGCAGTGGGATCTCTCATATATGTTATGGTTTGCTCAAGTCCATATTTATCATATGCAGTTAGTGCAGTTAGTAGATATATGGTGAATCCTAGTAAAAAAACACTGGAAAGCAGTTTAATGGATTTTTCGATACTTATGAGGTGCTACTAATGTTTTCTTACAGTTTGGAAGAACTAAAGATGGATTCATTGGGTATGTTGATTCTGATTTTGTTGGAGACCTTGATAAAAGAATATCTTTCATAGGGTATGTCTTTTTTATTGGGGGTTGTGCAATTAGTTGGAAAGCCGCTTTGCAAACTATAGTTGCTTTGTCTACTACTGAAGTTGAGTACATAACGATTACTAAATCTTGTGAAGAAGCTATTTGGTTAAATGGACTCTTTAGTGAACTCAGTACAAACCTTCAGATCAGTACAATGTTTTGTGATAGTTAGAGTGTCATCTTCCTTACGAAGGATAAAATGTTTCATGAGAGAACAAAACACATTGATATTTAGTATCATTTTGTGCATGATATTATTGCTCGTGGTGATATTGTTGTGAGGAAAGTTAGTACTCATGATAATCCTAAAAATATGATGACTAAGTCATTTCCTATAACCATGTTTGAGCATTGCTTGGACTTGATTGGTGTTCATTGTTGAAGAATACCCTTTTAGGGGTTTCACAGAAGAGGTGAAGAACTTCTTCGTTGAGAATTTGTGTCAAGGTGAAGATTATTAGAGTTGTGTGACCCAAATCCTTATTAGATAAATAAAATACAGTGGCAAAACAAAGGGATCTGTGTAGGGCTTAAGGCCAAGGGCTGAAACTCCTCTTGTATTTGACAATATGCACAAGTAGAATCCGCATAGAATTACACTTTTTCTATTTGACATTGATTAGAATAAAATTTTTCAACCTTTAAATAAATGTAGTCAAAACTCCTCTAGTATCATTTGTTTTTCAACATTAGTGAATTTCTTCTTCTCTGCCCATAGCTTTTTTCAAAAGGATATCCATGTAAAATCTATGTGTTCTTATTTTTCCTCTTTTGCGATCATTCTATTGCCATTATCGACGTCTATTATAACAAATGCTATAGTAATAATGAAAAATATAATAATTATGATAAATAAGAAAATAATTATAATTTTCATAATTAAATTTTTAAAATTTGTATAAACTATTAATAAGTATAATTTTTTTATTCCTTTACAAATGCCATCATTATTACAACATCAATTTTATATTTTAAATTATATCAAAGTTTTTAAGTTAGCTAGCAAGTATATAACCATTACATTACATGTTTGTATAATTGCAAACCTGTTGAAAATAAATTTAATAATTTCTTTTATAATTAGAAATTAATTGAAAAATAAAAGCAAAAATTGATAGTAAATATAAAGATTAGTAACTCTAAAATAATAATGAATACTAATAGTAATAAACCATTAATAAAATAGTAGTATATCATTGATAATTAAAACGTAAATTATAATTATGATCACAATACTATTTTAGAGATTTTATTTGACATCAATTTAAGTATCAAATTTAATGACATTCAAGATTTTATAACTCAATTATTATTCACTAATAATTAGGTTACATGAAAATGTAACATCTATCGGTTGCGGCAGTATTTATTAACTAAGTAAAATAAATTATATATTTATATTAATACCATAATATTTGTTACTAATTAAAAATATATACTTATATTAAAAATTATTCTTTAAAAGATTAACTTATAATTAAATTAATGATTCTATGTTTTTAAAATTATCAGACCAAATTAATTAATACAATTTTATTGTAAAATATTATAATATTCATGTTTTAAACAATTCACTGTAAATCCATATAAAAAATAAAAAATAGATAAATATTATATATTTATTTATTTGGTTGATATTACATTTGAATTTTTATTATATTTATTTTTATTTTGAATTCAAATTTATATTTTATATTGATGTAATTTAATGATGATTATTTTATTTATATTTGAGTTAATTGCACCAAACATCTTTAAACTATAATTTTTTAGTTTAAATTGATTGTTAAATTTTGAAACATTTTAATTATATCTTCAAACTATTGATGTTGTATCAATAAGGTCCATCTGTTACTAAAATCATTAATTTAACTATTAAATGAGACAACAAATATTTTGTGACATAATTTAAAATAAAAAATTTAAAGAAAATGAGTATTACAAAAATGAATGTTGTAAAAATCTTAGTTTTGAAGTTTTTGAATCTTTTATAGAAATTTTAGCTTTTAACTTTAATAGCTATGTGTACTTTTCTTTAAAATTTTCATTTTAAATTATATCACATAAGGTTTTACATGTCATTTAATGTTTGAATTAACAATTTTAATAATGGAAGGACATGATTGACATAATAACGATAGTTTAGGGATGTAATTAGAACATTTTAAAGTTTAAGGATCTATTTAGAATAAGGATCATAGTTTGGAGATGTTTGGTACAATTAATGCTTTATATTTTTATAAAAAATATTAAATCAATTTAATATATTAATTGGATAACCAATATATACAACACATGCTATGAAAATTAGTATTATGTACTATCAAGTGTTGGGTGTAGACGTAAAGCATATTGCATTCTTAAGAAGAGATGCAGATTCAAACGTTTAGGATAATATTTTTAGAAATGGCAATCACAAATTCCGAATCATAAAACAATTATGACTGATAAAAAGAATAGTATTATATATTTGAATAAATTGTACAAACACAAACACTTTTAAGGATTGTTTTGCACAAGATAGTGTGTGTGTTTATTTTCCCTTGCAGCTTCAGTGGCTGATTTGAAATGGCAACTAATATTCAAGGTGAGAATGATAGATAGTCAATAGGACCAATCTCTCAGAACTTCCAAAACTAGCAAACGTAGATTGGAATGCCACCGTTATAAAAATTTTGCTAGATTCATTGTTTTAAGTTACAGTAATGGTTGGTTTAACAATGGAGCAGTAACTTATATGTCGAAGGTGGGGTTTGCACAACATGTTTTAGCCATACTTAGCCAACAAAAAGTGCAGAAGAAATGTCTATGACTTTTTAATCCACTAATGAGACTTGGATTACCAGCAAGGTGAAAGAGGAACTTTTTCAGTAAATCTAAGTCACATGGGCACAAAAGCTGCCTTTTTTTTTTAATTCTTCCTGCTTAAATGGAAGGACATAATTGTGTATCTATAGAAAAATATCACTTCTTTCTTTGCATTGCTTCAATCCCGATGTGTGTTGAAACCTGGCTACCGCGTGAAATCCTCATATAACAATTCTAGCTCCATAAATGGATCAAGAACTTTGGCTTGTTTACAAAGAAAGGAAAAAAAAAGTAGTAACCTCAACCCTGGAAAAGATTCAAGATTGTTGGGATTTTTGACAGCAACAAAAAGAAAACAGAGCAGAGGAAGAAATACAGGATAGAGAACAAGGAAGCAAGAAAAAAATTTACTTGCTCACGAACATGCAGCAAGGAAGCAATAACTGATATGCTTTGTTATGCTTATTCATTCATTATGAAAAGAATACATTTATAATCAAAATACATCACTTAATAGTTAACTACTACCACTAAATAGCCTAGTAGTTCTGAGCTTTAATAAATGTTGCTTGTACACACAGACAAGCCACCTAAACTAGTCAACGTTGGGACTATAAAAAGTTAACTTGCAAAAAAGCTGATTACATAATCAGCACCTAAAACTATCAAAAAAATACTAACTTAGTTCATTTTCAACCAAGTAACTTAACAAAGCAACTAAAACAAAAAATATATTGCTGCAACATGCACAATTGTTGCAGCATGTACTTAACTCGGAGTAAATACAGCTAAACAGCCTTTAACATTTGTGCTGCAGCATGCATGCACTTCATCCTGTAGAATTACAGCAAGCATGGTAGGCCAATTTTCAACAAAGATGTTGAAGAGGGTTGCTTTTTCCAGCACTTCAAACCCTGTGTTAAAAGTAGCTTCTTCGGAGCAAAATCCAATCAATTCTTAGCATCTGCAATCATTTTTCCTATTAAGTCCAACATTGGAGCAAATAAAGAAAATGATGATTTAATTTGATTTGATATCGTGTTCATAATGAACCGGGTAGAGAAATCTTTTCAGTTGATTTGGGATTCAAGGAGAAATGCTAATTTGGTCAAAACTCAAACAGATCATGTTGGATTTCTGGTCTAGAAATGCTGCAAGTAGGGCCATGGGAGACTCTGCCTTCAAAGAACAACTGCAAAAACCATTAACCTTAGGACCCAAATATTCTAACTTTGTCGGAGAGAAAATGACTCAATAACAACTCATATATTATAATCAAAAGGATGATGAGAGATGAGACTAATGAAAAGAATAAAGGGATGCTTGTTTCATTAGGGTGTTCATAATATTAAGCAAAATGGAAACAGAAGCAGTGGGCCATCAGGGTCCCAATTCATCTTTAACTCCATCTTATTATCGTTACTCTAATGAGATGATGAACACGTCTGTTGCAAATAAGTTTCAAATAGAAAACAAAACCATGAATCCAGTTCAATTCAGCTAATATATTTGGATGGGTCCCAGTTTTGATATGCTTCTAATTTCAGAAAACAACTAGTATTTGTATACCTTATGAGGAATGTATATGAAATAGAGAAGGTTTACTATTTTCAGCAATCAACGACGTTATGCTCTTATACCGGGTTCAGCAAATCGGTTCCGGTTCATTAGAAAAACAAACTTAATGCAAACTCTTCTTTTTTTAAAATAATTTTATTGTAATGTCCCAGCCATTATTCAAAGGACTAAATTAAAAATATTTGATAATGTTAGGGATTGAAATAGTCAAAAAAGTTTTAAAAACTAAAGTGAAAGTTTCTATGCTATTTAAAAAAAAGAAAACTATACAATAATTCAAATCCAAATTATTTTTAAGAAAAATAAACGCTTCGTCAATAAACAAAGTGAGCATTGGAGTGATTTAAATTGGTCCATTATAGGAGATGTTATCCCCTTTATTAAGAACAATGGGCCAAATAGAAGGAAAAAAATCATCCCATAAACGCATCAAAGAAAATTGAATTTACCCGCTTAAGCAGATTACTAGACACATATAAAGTTTTTTTCTTCTTTTTTCTCTCGAGATTTTTTGAAATTCGGTAATTATATTATATCTCGATTTAATTTGATGTGAAATTAAATCAAAATTTTAAACTAGAACAATTTTTTTTTAATTTATCTTTTTATGTATAATATTTAAATCCAACATGAGACTTTAAATTTCTTACCACTTAACACACACAAAAAAAAAGAAGAAGAAATTCACCAAATAGACTGAAACCAACTATTGCAAAGCTGAAACTGACCTTTAAGAGCTTCAGCTTATAACGATACGTTTCTGAACCATGCCTGATGTTAAGTCTCTTGGAATGCACTTCTTTTGTGACAGCGAGCCTTGTTTGGAAGACCCGTTTACAAGTAAACACTTTACCAAATACCAAACAAAGCTCATTGTTGTGGACGCTTTGTGGGCCCAACCTATGTTAAACCATTGATTTTTTATTTAATTAAAGCCTACCTTGTGATTTTGTTTTTTTTTTTTTTTTTGTTAATTGGGATTTCTATTATATATATTCCCAATTCAAATACATTTTATCTTTCCAATTTTCTTTTCGTTCTACCAAGCAAAACGGAAAAGACTTGATATCTCCAACGAGTCCTAAAAGTTTCGTGCTTCTTTTGATAAGCTTTGAGTTATTTTATTATCCATCACTCATAATTGAATTTTAAACTCGAAATTGTAATACTTTATGGATTCTGGAATTGAGAAAATTACATGTTATAATATTATAGTTTGTTTTGATGGGTTGGCTCACTTCATGATGAGAAATTATTGAAGTTGAAACCGGGAAAAAGCTACATTTTTCTGAAGACATGCAGAAATCAGGATGAAAAGCAAAGCCCAAAGAGTCATAGTTAAATAAACTTTATTCTTTATTATATTCATATCCCTGACAATAATGTTGAAATCAAACACGATTATTTTTCTTTTAACTGTTATAGATAGGTTGCCAACTAGGCCATAGTGGCTATTGGCGATACATCTCAGACACAAAACCTTAACACGAAAAGTTAAATTTTAGAAGAAAATTATTGATTTTGAGTCCCATAGGAACATCATTATTTAGCAGCAACAGTACTAGGAAAAACAGTGAAGGGCTGATCCCCGCTTAAAATAGTGAGCCTGGAATGCCTTGCTCATCATGGCAGCAAACGAAAGCGGTGTATTTCTCCATGAGCCTGGGGCACTCTGGGCACCTCATCTTCTCTGGGATTCTTATGGTATTGGGAAACTCGAACCGGCAGCAAGGGTGAGCAGCATCATGAAGCTTGTCATGGTACTCCTTGAATGCCCCATCAAAACCTTTTTCAACCACATTTATCTTCCATTCATCATAACCACCCAAAGCGGGCAAAACTGTGCTGGAATGGCCATTCACCGCTATATTAGACCCTCTACTAAGCACTGCCCATCCACCTTCTCTGCCATAGCTAAGCAGCTTCTTTATTTGTTGCAGCATTGGGTCTTGGTCATCACCCCTGCCTAACTGAATCTTTGAAAATAACATGCTCTCTAACCTGCTCCAGAAGAACCATATCATGGCTTGATCTTGCCAAGCATAGCTAAGCTTCTCCGCATTGATAACTCCTGTCACTTTCTTCACTTGCTCTCTTTTGTTGCTTTTCCCCACATACACCATCTCAAGAGGAATGCGAGACGCGGATGCAACACTGCGTGCTGAATTTGCAAATCTTCTTATCCACTCGATATCATCCCCTCCATACAAGAAAATGTATTTTTCTTCTTTAATCTGAACACATTCAAGTTCAAAATATCTTATTAGATGCATGGATTTATGGTAAAAGTGAACATTTATGTAACAGTATTTCTAACAGGTCGATGGAGAAAACTGGTAAGCTTGAATCTAAAATATATACCCAAGTGAGGACCGTCGGGTCAATTCCATCAACCAGAAGATCAAGCCTCCATGTTTCTTCCCTCCAAAGAGCTTCTTCTCTCAAACTAGTGAAGGGGAAAGCAGTGCTTCCCCAAATCCACATCATGTGAATTGCATTAGGGGAAACCACCTTCCCTTGAGGATCAAGCACCACAAGGATTGGCTTTGTCCTGAAATGCCAAACCTCCTTGATGAACCTGATGACCGGCTTTTTTATGAACAAAGGGTCTTGCACTGAGTACCATGGCATGGTACTTTGTAGGTTCTCGAATTTGTTTTGCATTTCTTCAGGCAATGGGATGATGGAATGATCCACAATTGGGATCCAAACGACTTCATACTGACTCTCGAGCCTCGTTGCATGGATCCTTGATTCATTATATATCTGCTCAAGAATTGCTAGCTCATCGTTGGCGAATTCGAGGCTTGAAATGAGCAAGAGCACATTTTTCCTTCTTAGCACGTCCAGGCTAACCTATTCAATGTCGCACAACATTATGAAATATATCCTACAAACTAAATGGTTAACAAAAGAACTGTTATAATTTTTGTAAGAATGCAATACTTGTCTCTTTGTAGAACCATCAAGGAGGGGCAGTTTGTCATCCTTGTCATAAATCAAGGCCTTGAGAGCTTTCATGTTGTCAATGTGCAACACGTTCGGGTCAAAGATAGCCAGAAGCATCTGATAAATCTCAACATCCATCCTTTCCTCTGCAATTAACAATGATTATATCATCCGTAAGTATTTTAAATCCGTTTTTTTTTTTTTTTTTTTTGGTACTAGATAATATTTAATGGTTATTTATGAACCTATATGTTTGTAGCAGTAGTTCAGCTGCTGCTTTAGATGTTCATATATGTTTCTGAGTTTGTGAGCCAAGGTTGACAACTCCCATGACTCTGTGGTTGATATTCCAAATCTGAAATTAATGTCAACTGTTAATCCAACTATTTTTAACCTTCAAAATTCACAATATCGGACATAAATGAAGTAAAACATACTCATGACCCGCGCTAGTAAGGCTGGAAATTTGAGTTGCACAAGCCACCATGCTCCTGATGGTCCAATATACAGCAGTTGGGATGTGGGTCATGGCAGTGGCCAATGCCGGTGCATCCGGTGAAATGTACTTTAATGGAAGCTCTTTGAACTGCACCACACATTTAGTCACGTCCATCATTGTCCGAATCAAACTGTTTAGTGCATCAAACCGAGGTTTCAGAGGAGCAGTGTGCTCTAGCAAAGATGGCAGTTGCCTCAAGACTGCCATTGATTTGGCAAGTTGGTTTGTGGAGTAAATCTGAGCAAGAAGCCAAAATTCTCCATAGTTCAAGGCAAAGGCTGATAGGGATATCACTAGCTTAGCATCCCACGTATAACTTGATAGCAAGTTGAATATTGCAGTTGTTGTTGCGTGTGCATCAGAACCTCCCAAAGCCTTGTATGATAGCTGGCACGTAAAAATGTTTATAATGTCGACATGTTAGCATACGTGAATAACAGATACGCCTAGATTGTACTAATCAACAAAGACAGTTTCTTATAATAAAATGGCAGAACCTCGCATGCAATTCGATCAATAGTAAATGTAAGAGCTTCAAGCATAGCTATATGATTTGCTGCTTGGGCTCTCTCTTCCAGTTCAACCTGATCTAGAGTACCCTGCAGTAAGCATCAGGAAGTATGAACAGTTTACCCCGTTGATTTAACAAGATATATGCAATACATGTTATACCTTAACAAGGAAATCAACATGTTGGGTGGCGCGGTTGAGGATGTCCTCAACCAAATATAGGAGAGGTCTGACATCAAATTCTCGACCATCAGGAGCATGAGTTGCCAAAATTTGGTTCATCATCACATTGTCATCCGACATGCTTAACATGCTCCCACGGTCACCCCGGATGAGTGCCCGAGAATCACTAGGACTCCTCATCAGTGCTTGAGCAGTACTAGGTTTGTTGATGGATCCCTGACCAGATCCAGGAACACCCATGAGCTGACCAACACCAGGATTGCTGATGTGTTGCTGACCAACTCCGGGATAGCTAATTAGTTGCTGACCAACACCAGGATTGTTGATGTGTTGCTGACCAACTCCGGGATAGCTGATGAGTTGCTGACCAACCCCAGGGTTATTGAGGTGTGGCTTATGAGTAACACCATGGTTGCCAAGGAGTGCCTGAGCACCAGTAGCAGCGGTTGGATTATTATTGAGTGCTTGAGTAGCACCGGGGTTATGAAGGAGTGCCTGAGCAACAGCAGCGGGATTGTTGATAGGTCCAGTCATTGGTGTCTGAAGAGCCCCTGCGGTTGTTTTGTGCAGATCCATTGGATAAGTTACAGAAAAACAAAGGCAATATATATATATATATATATAAATTGAAAGACAAAGGCTTGTGTGTTTATTCCCATGAACCAAGCCTATTTATAGTCATTGCAAAGAGAATAAAGCTCAATTGAATCAACTTCCTTGCTTCATATCCAATTAAATTGCTAGTTTGTCAATAAGAAGCCTTTACTTTAACTGTTCTTCATGTCCCACCTCTTCTTACTTTATTTTATTTTGCTTGGGACCCTCCTCCTCTGGTGTTTTTAACCTGCTTTAATTGATTTTAATCAAACCCAATAAAAACTACTATTGGCTAACCAGAATATACTGATAACCTTATTATGGAACGAATTTGAAAATAATTTAGAATATGAATATCTGTCTTTTTTCCTTTCCTTTTTATGCTTATTTAGCCTTGTAACAATTAAACAGGTGTTTTTATTTATTTTACGACTTAATATTAAGTATATTTGGATTGGTGTGGTATGCAATTAAAATCCTCTTAATAATGATAATTCTAAAATAAAATAATTAAATAATATTAAAAATTCTATTTTTATAATATTTTAAAAATATTTTAAAATAATAAAATATTATTTATTAATAAATTTTAAATTAAAATAAAAGTATAAATCAATATGAATTCAAATGTAATTCAATATGTATTGGAATTTACTTATTTAAAACTTATAAAGGCTTGTAGAAATACTAAATGTGTAAAAATATCTAGTAATTTATTGGAGATAATTTTATTGTTGGATAAACAAATTTATTTTTATATATTTATTTTAATGTTGTAATTGGTTGAATGTTTGTATTTTTGCTCAATTAAATAATTAAAAATAATAAAATATTGTTTATAGGATAATTGAATAGTTTAAATTACAATGAAAATATAATTCAAGGTTTATTAGAGGTTGATATTTTTGAGAATTCTTTGAAGTGTGTCCGTTGGATAATGGATCCATCCTTCAACAATTGAAGGTATTGTCTCTATGTTGAAATTTTATCTTTAATGTGCCATAGAATGGTGGTTCAAGTGAGTTCTTATAGATTGTTTCTCCACCAATCGAAGCGCCCTCCTTTCGTAAACTATACATGGCTCTTCAAAGAGGTTGTATCACAAAACCCTGACATGAGAATAATAGGAGATTGATCAACTACTTGAAAGACAACACTTTGAAGACTTCTTTTAAAAGACTCGATCATTGTCAACAATATATTTATTAATTGAGTAGGTTATATAATTTAAATTGTTGTAAAAGTCTGTAATAAATAATTTTTAAAATTTAATTTACTGATTGATTTTGTTTTAAATCTATTTTTTTTTTCAATGAAGGAAATAATGGAGCGAAGAAATGTGCCATCAAACCTTCTAGTCTCATCGAAGAATCAAATAGATTTATTTAAATGCATTTGGTTGCTTAATTTCCTTTGTTTTAACACAAACATTATGATTATTGGTTTTCCCGTTGCCCTTAACCTTGACGAGCAATGTGTGTTTTGCTTTGCTTCCTTGCTTGATTCTGTTTTCGGTGTGCCAACAAATGAGAATATAACCTTCTATAACAAACAAAAAGTGACATACATTAAAAAAGAAAAAGTAGGAAATCTGATTCTTTGCTCTTTACAAGGTTAATATTTTAGTTTCATTTCTCCCATTGAGTCAGGACCAATCAATTAGGCTGCTAACATCTTCACTTTTACTGCTCAAACTATGTTCTCTTCAGCTCTTCATTGCCTTGCCTTATTACTTATGCTATTCAGATTGTTCGATAAAAAGTTCATTTTTTTAATTGTTTTTACGTATTTGAAATATCATAACTGCATATTTACATTTAAACATGTAAATTTTTTAAGAAAATTGAAAAATTCAAACGATATAACTTTGATACTTTAAAATTCAAGATTCAAAAAAATTAACCAAAACAATGTAAGAATTTCGTGAAACAAATGGGTCAATTTGGGACCCTATGTTTCCTTCTTGTTTTTGAAGACACGTTGTCTGCAAATTTAATCTCCACTTCTTTTTTTATTTTTGCTTTTCGTTTTGCTTAGACTTTGTATTCAACCCTTTTTAATTATTACATTTAGAAATAAAAATTTCCTGTTAGGAATTAACTCGTATATGCAACGAACAAGTAAATAAAGTAAAATAAAAAACATTCAATACACAAATTTTATTATTGTTACTCTAATGAGATGATGAACACGTCTGTTGCAAATAAGTTTCAAATAGAAAACAAAACCATGAATCCAGTTCAATTCAGCTAATATATTTGGATGGGTCCCAGTTTTGATATGCTTCTAATTTCAGAAAACAACTAGTATTTGTATACTTTATGAGGAATGTATATGAAATAGAGAAGGTTTACTATTTTCAGCAATCAACGATGTTGTTGAAATGAACAAGGAAAAATGAGCAAGAAGACATTCGTATATCACAAAATTAAGAATACAACCTATATTTATAATCTCTGTTATCTAACTAATTAACTTACATGAAACTAACCTTTAACTACTTAGCTAACCGTTTTCCCTTCTCAACACTCTCCCTCAAGTTGATGGGTGGTATATGTCTTTAATCCCCAACTTGGATACTAAATACTAATGCTGTTTAATTCCTAATGCTTTTGTCATCAAATCAGCAAGTTGTTCACTTGTTCCAACATGTTGCATCTGGATTAATCCTTCTCTGACTTTATCTCGCACAAAATGACAATCAATTTCTATATGCTTGGTTCGTTCATGAAAAACGGGATTGGCTGCAATTTGTAAAGCTGACTTGCTGTCTGAAAAAAGTACAGACTTATCAACCTTACCAAGGCTGATTTCTTTTAACAATCCATTCAACCAAACGACTTCCGCTACTGCTGCTGCCATACTTCTATACTCAGCTTCTGCTGATGATCGAGAAACAGTGGTTTGCTTTTTTGATTTCCATGAAACAAGAGACTCTCTAAGCTTAACACAGAAACCAATTACTGACCGCCTAGACATGTGACATGATGCCCAATCAGAATCACAAAAGGTAATGAGATACGGTTTACTAGCTGCTAACAATAGAATTCCTTGGCCAAGATTTTTCCTAATGTAACGTACTACTCGAAAAGCAGCCTCCAAATGTGATTTTTTCGGTCTGTGCATGAACTGACTTAGGTGTTGAACCGCGAACATGATGTCTGGTCACGTGTTGGTCAAATATAGCAATCTCCCTAAAAGTCGTTGATATACTGCAACATCTGCAATTAAATCATCATCAGTCTTCGTTTGTATGGCTTCGTCATATTCAACTGAGGTAAGCTTCTGGTTCTGTTCGAGAGGTGTACACACTGACTTCGACCCCCCTAACCCAATATCAGCTAACAAATCCAAAGCATACTTTCGTTGATTCAACACAATTCCTTCTTTCGATCTCATCACCTCTATCCCAAGAAAAAACTTTAACACACCTAAGTCTTTCATCTTAAAATTTTGGTTTAGAACCTGTTTCAACTCATTTATCATACTAGCACAACTCCCTGTAATTAACAAATCATCAACATAAATGAGCATGACAACTATATGACCCCCGTTCCTTTTTGTAAACAAGGAATAATCATGCTTGCTTTGCACATATCCTCCTTGAACCAAGGCCTCAGTAAGCTTTAGATTCCACTACCGAGAGGCTTGTTTTAGACTATACAGAGACTTGCACAGACGACAGACCCGAGACTCCCCCTGGCTGCGAAACCTATCCGGAAGGTTCATATAAACTTCCTCGGACAAGTCGCCTTGCAAAAAAGCATTGTACACATCCATTTGAAAAATCAACCAGGCATGAATGGCAGCCATGCTGATTACAGTTCGAACTGTGACATGTTTAACCACAAGGGAAAACGTCTCCTGAAAATTAACACTAGCCTGTTGATTATACCCTTTCCTAACCAATCGGGCCTTAAAACGTTCCACCGAATCATCAGAGCGAAACTTGATTTTATAGACTCATTTGCACCTAATAGGAATTGCACCAGCAGGTAAAGGAACCACCTCCCATGTACCATTGGCCTCCAAGGCTTGAATCTCTTGTTGCAAAGCATCAACCCACCTTGGACCCGAGAGGGCCTCAGTATAGGTTCGAGGTTCAATCAAAGAAGAAACATGAGCTGCAAATAGCTGAGTATTAACAGGCAAATGCGAGGATGAATAAACGTGAGAAATAGGAAACAAACCTGTGGCACAAGAAGTAGAGGATTGATCGAAACAGACGTAATCCTTCATCCAAGATGGTGGCTTAACAAACCGTGTGGTATGACGAGAAGAAAAGAACTTATAGATTTTGCTTTTATTCTGTAATTTTAGGTCGTTAGGGTTGTACATGCGTGGAGCATTGAAGTTTAGGTGTTTGGTTTGAGTTACTTGATGGAGAAGTTAACTGATTTAGAACTCATTGAGTTACACAAAACCAATTTGCGAAGAACTATGAATGAGATTCAAGATCGTGCTTCTTCCGTTCTTTTACTTAATCTGCAATGGAAAGAAATAGAGGAAGTTTTAGACTCCATTCAAAGTTCAGTCGAAGAACAACACAAAGAAGTGATTTCAAAAGAAGGTGAGATAAATGAAGGTGCTAACAATATTGAAAGAAAGGAGAAATTGGTTAAAGAGCAGTTTGAAACGCTTAAGGTTAAAGCAGAGGAATTAAGGAGACAGTTTAGGGATTTGGAGCCGAGAAAGAAGTGTTACGAAGAAAGGCTAAAAGAAGTTAAGTTAGCGCAGAAGCAATTTGAAGAGGAACATGAGGAGTTTGTGTTAAAGCAAAAGGCTTTTTACATACGTTGTAGGGATTTTGAGTTAGAGAATATGGAAGTTGAAGGACATCGTAAATATCTTAAAGTAAGCGTAAAACGAAGTGAGCAGCAACGTGAAGAGGTTAGGTTGATAAAGGAACTGGTAAAAGATAAGTTGGAGAAAGTTAGGTTGAAAGAGAAAGATTTGGAGAAGTGCTTGAGTGAGTATGAGTTGAAAGAAGAGCAATTTATGTTGAAAGAGAAGAGTTTTGAGCAGCGGTGCATGGAGTTCAAGTTGCAAGAAAAGGCTATGGAAGAACGTCGCAGAGTCAAAGCTAGAGTGTCTAAAGGGGAGGAAGAGGAACCTGTTAGTAAGACTGATAAAGTGTCCCCGGTTATTAGTCATTCAGAATCAGGTGCAGGTGTGATCCTCTCTTCTGAGGTGCTTGAATATTCAGATCCAGAGTTTAGTGATTTTGAGAAGTAGAGGGCAGAGAACTGTTTTGCTGTTAATCAACTATGGGCTATTTATGATTCATCGGATAGCATGCCAAGATTTTATGCATGGATCAAGAAGGTATTCAATCCTGGCTTCAAGTTACGAATTACTTGGCTCGAGCCTAACCCGGACGAGGAAAAATGAACAAGAAGACATTCGTATATCACAAAACTAAGAATACAACCTATATTTATAATCTCTGTTATCTAACTAACTAACTTACATGAAACTAACCTTTAACTCCTTAGCTAACTGTTTTACCTTCTCAACAGATGTTATGCTCTTATACCCGGTTCAGCAAATCGGTTCCGGTTCATTGAAAAAACAAACTTAATGCAAACTCCTTTTTTTAAAATAATTTTATTGTAATGTCCCTACCATTATTCAAAGGACTAAATTAGAAATATTTGATAATGTTACGGATAGAAATGAGTTAAAAAAAGTTTTAAAAACTAAAGTGAATTTAAAAATTAAAGTTTTTATTAAGCTATTTTAAAAAACGAAAACTATACAATAATTCAAATCCAAATTATTTTTAAGAAAAATAAACGCTTCATCAATAAACAAAGTGAGTATTGGAGTAATTTAAATTGGTCCATTGTAGGAGATGTTGTCCCCTTTATCAAGAACAATGGGCCAAATGAAAGGAAAAAAAATTAGAAAAGAACAAATATCCCCTAAACGCATCAATGAAAATTGAATTTACCCGCTTAAGCAGATTACTAGACACATATAAAGTTTTTTTTCTTCTTTCTTCTCTTGAGATTTTTTGAAATCTGGTAATTATATTATATCTCGTTTTGATTTGACGTGAAATTGAATCAGAATTTTAAATTATAGCAAATTCTTTCAAATTTATCTTTTTATGTATAATATTTAAATCCAACATGCACTTAACACAGAAAAAAAATTCAGCAAATAGACTGAAACCAACTATTGCAAAGCTGAAACTGACCTTTAAGAACTTCAGCTTATAACGATACGTTTCTGAACCATGCCTGATGTCAAGTCTCTTGGAATGGACTTCTTTTGTGATAGCGAACCTTGTTTGGAAGACCTGTTTACAAGTAAACACTTTACAAAATATCAAACAAAGCTCATTGTTGTGGATGCTTTGTGGACCCAACCTATGTTAAACCGTTGATTTTTTTATTTAATGAAAGCCTACCTTGTGATTTTGTTTTTTTTTTTTAATTGGGATTTCTTTTATATATATATTTCCAATTCAAATACTTTTTATCTTTCCAATTTTCTTTTCGTTCTATCAAGCAAAACGAAAAAGACGTGATATCTCCAATGAGTCTTAAAAATTTGTGTATCTTTTGATAAGTTTTGAGTTATTTGATTATCCATCACTCATAATTAAATTTTAAATTCAAAATTGTAATACTTATATGGATTCTAGAATTGAGAAAATTACATGTTATAATATTATAGTTTGTTTTGATGGGTTGGCTCACTTCATGATGAGAAATTATTGAAGTTGAAACCGGGAAAAAGCTACATTTTTCTGAAGACATGCAAAAATCAGGATGAAAAGCAAAGCTCAAAGAGTCATAGTTAAATAAACTTTACTCTTTATTAAATCATATCCCTGACAATAATGTGGAAATCAAACACGATTATTTTATTTTTTAACTATTATAGATAGGTTGCCAACTAGGCCATAGTGGCTATTGGCGATACATCTCAGACACAAAACCTTAACACGCAAAGTTAAATTTTAGAAGAAAATTATTGATTTTGAGTCCCATGGGAATATCATTATTTAGCAGCAATAGTACTAGGAAAAACAGTGAAGGGCTGATCCCCGCTTAAGATAGTGAGTCTGGAATGCCTTGCTCATCATGGTAGCAAACGAAAGCAGTGTATTTCTTCATGAGCCTAGAGCACTCTGGGCACATCATCTTCTCTGGGATTCTTATGGTATTCAGAAACTCGAACCGGCAGCAAGGGTAAGCAGCATCATGAAGCTTGTCATGGTACTCCTTGAATGCCCCATCAAAACCTTTTTCAACCACATTTATCTTCCATGCATCATACCCACACAAAGCAGGCAAAACTATGCTGGAATGGCCATTCACCGCTATATTAGACCCTCTACTAAGCATTGCCCATCCACCTTCTCTGCCATAGCTAAGTAGCTTCTTTATTTGTTGCAGCATTGGGTCTTAGTCATTACCCTTGCCTAATTGAATCTTTGAAAATAACATTCTCTCTAACCTTCTCTAGAAGAACCATATCATGACTTGATATTGCCAAGCATAGCTAAGCTTCTCTGCATTGATAATTCCTGTCACTTTCTTCACTTGCTCTTTTTTGTTGCTTTTCTCTACATACACCATCTCAAGAGGAATGCGAGACGCGGATGCAACACTGCGTGCTGAATTTGCAAATCTTCTTATCCACTCGATATCATCCCCTCCATACAAGAAAATGTATTTTTCTTCTTTAATCTGAACACATTCAAGTTCAAAATATCTTATTAGATGCATGGATTTATGGTAAAAGTGAACATTTATGTAACAGTATTTCTAACAGGTCGATGGAGAAAACTGGTAAGCTTGAATCTAAAATATATACCCAAGTGAGGACCGTCGGGTCAATTCCATCAACCAGAAGATTAAGACTCCATGTTTCTTCCATCCAAAGAGCTTCTTCTCTCAAACTAGTGAAGGGGAAAGCAGTGCTTCCCCAAATCCACATAATGTGAATTGCATTAGGGGAAACCACCTTCCCTTGAGGATCAAGCACCACAATGATTAACTTTGTCCTGAAAGGCCAAACCTCCTTGATGAACTTGATGTCCGGCTTCTTTATGAACAAAGGGTCTTGCACTGAGTACCATGGTATGGTACTTTGTAGGTTCTCGAATTTGTTTTGCATTTCTTCAGGTAATGGGATGATGGAATGATCCACAATTGGGAACCAAACGACTTCATACTGACTCTCGAGCCTCGTTGCATGGATCCTTGATTCATTATATATCTGCTCAAGAATTGCCAGCTGATCGTGGGTGAATTCAAAGCTTGAAATGAGCAAGTGCACATTTTTCCTTCTTAACACGTCCAGGCTAACCTATTCAATGTCGCACAACATTATGAAATATATCCTACAAACTAAATGATTAACAAACGAACTGTTATAATTTTTGTAAGAATGCAATACTTGTCTCTTTGTAGAACCATCAAGGAGGAGTAGTTAATCAACCTAGGATTAGTTGTTCTTATCCTCGACGGAGGTATTAACATAATTTAGTGATCTCTACGGATCAAATCAAATGAAGAAATCATCTGGTTCAGAGTTAGATAACAAGTGAAGTCTAGGTGGATTCTTCCTTAGGTATTGCCTTAATTAATCAGTCTATCCCAAAAGCAATCTCCCACTTTACTCCTTGTTGCCTTCTTTAATTAGTTTAGTTTAGTTTACACCCAAACCCTCTTTATTTTTAGGCTGGATAATAGAAAGAAAGTCATTACTAGTACTCATAGTTCCTTGGATTCGATATTCCGATCTTGCCACTAACTATACTATTATTCGTTAGGTGCACTTGCCTTTTATCATGATATTAGCTAGTTTCCAAGTATGATCAGATTTTATTACTTCATCAAATCACGAGATCAGGTGGCGAGTATACTTCGACGGCTTTCATGAAGTATTGTGAGAAGTAAGGCATAAGATAATTCCTAATCGCACTGTACTCTCCCCAACAAAACGGTGTGTCTGAGAGGAAAAACCGGACTATTCTCAACATGGTTTGGTCAATGTTCAAGAGCAAGAAGATGCCGAAGGAATTTTAGGCGAAAGCCATGCAATGTACCATCTATGTGCAAAATCGGTGTCCACATGCGAAGTTGGATGATCAAACACCACAATAGGCATAGAGCGGACACAAACCAATAGTTTCTCATCTCAGAGTATTCGGTAGTGAGGCCTATGCACACGTACCGGATCAGCGAAGAATGAAGCTCGAAGACAAAAGCAAAATGTTTATTTTTATTGGGTATGATGAGAAAGCAAAAGGATACAAGCTACTCAAATTGATAAGAAAGAAGGTTGTAGTGAGTCGAGATGTACGAGTTAATGAAGCAAGTGAGTGGGATTGGAATAACTCAACGGAGGTTATCATCGAAGATGGAGGATCATCAATCGCTACATCAACAATTATACCGACAAATCCTAAAACTACCGATGACGAAGATAAACCGCAACAACCTAAAATGCGAAGTTTACAAGATTTGTATGATTCAACAAGTGAGGTACACATTGTATGTCTTTTGGTAGATTCCGAGAATATAAGTTTTGAAGAGGCGGTACAAGACAAGAAGTGGCAAACTACCATGGACGAGGAGATTAAAGCAATTGACCGCAACAACCCATGGGAGTTAACGGAGTTGCCGAAAGGAAGTCAACCCATTGGTGTGAAGTGGGTGTTCAAGAAAAAGATGAATGCTCAAGGTAAGATAGATCGATACAAGGCGCGACTTGTTGTAAAGAGATACAGGTAAAAGGAGGGAATCGATTATGACGAGGTGTTTGCTCCCGTTGCAAGAATGGAGACAATCCGATTGCTCTTTTCACAAGTGGCTCAATTCAAATGGCTAATATTTCAAATAGATGTCAAGTCGGCATTCTTAAATGGTGTACTCGAAGAAGAAGTCTACATCGAACAACCACTCGGGTACATGAAAAGTGGAGAAGAGAAGAAGGTGCTGAAATTGAAGAAGGCACTTTATGGGTTGAAGCAAGCACCGAGGGCATGGAATACTCGAATCGATGCATACTTCAAGGAGAACGGGTTTAAACAATGTCCCTATGAACATGCCCTTTACGACGTGAAGAAAAATGGAGGCAATATGTTATTTGTTGCTCTTTATGTTGATGACCTCATTTTTATGGGAAACAATGGTGAGATGATACAAGATTTTAAGAGCACAATGACATAGGAATTCGAGATGACAGATTTGGGTTTGATGAAGTTTTTCCTTGGTTTGGAGGTAAGACAAGAAGAGACAGGTATTTTTGTGTCACATGAGGCATATGCAAAGAAATTTTGAAGAGGTACAAGATGGAAAATTGCAACCCGGTATCAATACCAATGGAACTAGGTGTAAAACTCTTGAAATTTGATAGAGGAGAATAAGTCGACGCAAGCAAATATCGGAGGTAGGTGGGAAGTCTTCACTATCTTACTTGCACAAGGCCTGATCTTTCGCTAAGTGTTGGTATTGTAAGTCGACTCATAGAGGAGCCGGTTTATTCATATTGGAAGGCATTGAAGCGAATCCTACGGTACATCCAAGGAACGATGTCACTCGGGTTATTCTATTCAAATGTAGAAGATTACAAGTTGATTGGGTATTCTAACAGTGATTGGTGTGGAGACTTAGATGATCGGAAAAGTACATCGGGATATGTATTCTTTATGGGTAACACGACGTGTACTTGGCTTTCAAAGAAGCAACCAATCGTGACACTCTCGACATGTGAAGCTGAATATGTGGCAGCGTCTTGGTGTGTGTGTCATGCTATATGGCTCAGAAATTTGTTGGGTAAGTTTGAGCAACAGCAACTCGGTGCGACTAAGATACGAGTTGACAATAAATTGGCAATTGAGTTGGCAAAGAGCCCAGTGAATCATGAGAGAAGCAAACACATTGATATTCGCTTTCACTTTATCTGAGATCATGTAAAGGAAGGAAGTGTGAAATTTGTGCACGTGGCAAGCCGGGACCAAGTTGTAGATATCTTCACGAAACCGCTATCGAAGATACTTCTCAACAACTGCAAGAAATTAATCGGCATGAAGGATGGTAGAAGCATTTAAGTTTATAGGGGAGTTTTGTTGAATAAACTTTAAATGTCAATTTTAAGGAGTTTAATTTAGGAGTTTTTTTTTTTTTTCTAAGAAAATGAAAGGTCATAGGAGAATGAAAGGTTTTAGTAGAATGAAAGGTCAAGAGTCATTGGTTTATGGCTTTTATTAGATTTTAATATTTTTAATTTTTTTTTGAAGGAAAATATCATATAAATAGTTTGTATGCATTTGATATAATATAGTGAAAAATTAAGAAAATTCAGAAGTCAAAGATAAAAAATTTTTTTTCCTATCTTGAGCAATTTGTCAAATTCGAGGCTTGAAATGAGCAAGAGCACATTTTTCCTTCTTAGCACATCCAGGCTAACCTGTTCAATGTCGCACAACATTATGAAATATATCCTACAAACTAAATGATTAACAAACGAACTGTAATAATTTTTGTAAGAATGCAATACTTTTATCTTTGTAGAACCATAAAAGAGGGGCAGTTTGTCATCCTTGTCATAAATCAAGGCCTTGAGAGCTTTCATGTTGTCAATGTGCAACACGTTCGGGTCAATGATAGCCAGAAGCATCTGATAAATCTCAACATCCAGTCTTTCCTCTGTAATTAACAATGAATATCATCCGTAAGTATTTTAAATCCGTTTTTTTTTTTTGGTACTAGATAATATTTAATGGTTATTTATGAACCTATATGTTTGTAGCAGTAGTTCAGCTGCTGCTTTAGTTGTTCATATATATTTCTGAGTTTGTGAGCCAAGGTTGACAACTCCCATGACTCTGTGGTTGATATTCCAAATCTGAAATGAATGTCAACTGTTAATCCAACTATTTTTAACCTTCAAAATTCACAATATCGGACATATATGAAGTAAAACATACTCATGACCCGCGCTAGTAAGGCTGGAAATTTGAGTTGCACAAGCCACCATGCTCCTGATGGTCCAATATACAGCAGTTGGGATGTGGGTCATGGCAGTGGCCAATACCGGTGCATCCGGAGAAATGTACTTTAATGGCAGCTCTTTGAGCTGTACGACACATTTAGTCACGTCCATCATTGTCCGAATCAAACTGTTTAGTGCATCAAACCGAGGTTTCAGAGGAGCAGCGTGCTCTAGCAAAGATGGCAGTTGGCTCAAGACTGCCATTGATTTGGCAAGTTGGTTTGTGGAGTAAATCTGAGCAAGAAGCCAAAATTCTCTATAGTTCAAGGCAAAGGCTGATAAGGATATCACTAGCTTAGCATCCCACGTATAAATTGATAACAAGTTGAATATTGCAGTTGTTGTTGCGTGTGCATCAGAACCTCCCAAAGCCTTGTATGATAGCTGGCACGTAAAAATGTTTATAATGTCGACATGTTAGCATACGTGAATAACCAACATATAAACATAACATCTATGTGATATACCATATACTAGGACATGAATTTCCAAAATTCATCTTTTTCATCACATGATAAAAACTCACCATTAACGTTTCATATAGTCATGAACAACAATCAATTGTAAACAGACCTTTCTTCAACTTTTACTTACCCATTGAGCTTAATAGAATCATAACGATTATCTGATTCACTACACTGGCACGAAGCCTGCTAGGCTCAAGGCCTGATTTCATACACCAACACGAAGCCTACTAGGCTCAAAGCCTAATTCATTACATCGGCATGAAGCCTGCTAGGCTCAAGGCCTGCTAGGTTCAAAACTTGATACATGTCTCCAATATAACTCAATTTCCATCAATCAACAAAATTGTAATAACAACCACCTTGACTAATTAAGTAGAACAATTAACTAAGAATTTAATATAACAATTTATATAATATGAGCTTACCCCGATAACTATGTGTAAAACCCCTTACCCGAATCCAATACCGAGACCAGGTACAATGCATTACCGGATTTACGATCACATGATCATTCAATTCTGACTCACGAATTTTGCATAAATTTAAAACTTTTTCAATCTTATTCAAAACACTATTATTATGGGCCTACGAGGCCCAAACGATACATTGGGTATAATCCAGGACTAAACCAGAACTTTTCAAACACTTATAAAAATTTGACTCAAAATAGGGCACATGCCCGTAAGGGACATGGACACGCCCATGTGGGTAGGCCATGTGGTCGCACACGCTCATGTCCCTAGCCTATGCAAAATTATTTTTCATTTCAAAACTACAGGAGTTTTCACACGGTCAAGCACACGCTCATGTCTCTGGCCCATGTCTTCACATGGCCTCAACACGCCCGTCTCCTCACCTTGGGTGAAAAACTGGGGTATTCTGTTTATGATGTCATCACAAAGTTTTCATCACATAGCCAAGCCACACGCCTGTGGGCTAGGCCGTGTCTATCACACGGTCGAGACACACGGTCGTGTCTCCACCCGTGTTGTAATATCCCGAATTAGGGCCTAATTAGAATAGTGGTTTTGTGACCACAAATTCGAGATAGAAATAATTATTTTATAATTATTTTGAGGTTTATGATATGATTGCTTGATTGTGTGAAAATTTCGCGAAGAAATTCTATGCATAAAGTGCTTAAGATGAAATTAGGGACTAAATCGAATAAGTTGTAAAACTTGCATTCTAGAAGCTTTTATTATGAAATTGCTTTGGAATATTAATTAGGAGGTCTTAAATAGCAATTTGACCAAATTCTAAAATTTTGGACAAAAATGGGCTTGTACATGAAAATTTTCAAAGAAAGGCATTAAGGGTATTTTGGTCATTTGGTAATTAAAATGAATTAAAAGGGAAATTAAGGCCAAATTGTGTTCATCTTCTTCAAGCTTGGCCGAAACTTCATGTGCCTCCATAGCTAGGGTTTCTTCAACTTTCAAGCTTCATAGTAAGTGCATCCAAGCCCCGTTTTTAATGAATTTTATGTTTTTGGAATCCCGGTAGCTCGATTTAGCTTATGCTAGCAATAATTCAACCTAGGGTTTATAATTGGAAAAATACCCATAGGTGAAATTTGTTTATTTTGGTGTTTTATGATAGAATATGAGGTTTTGAATTATGCTAGACAACTTGTGCTACTCGGTTTTAAGTGAAAACGAGTAAAACGGCTTAATCGGTAAAAATACCTATTGTTCATAAGTACATGTTATAGTGGGAATTTGAGGTTGCTGTTAGTAAATAAATGATCAGCATGTCCTAAAACATAAGAATTTGGGATAAAGTTTAATTTCCGAGCTTTGGGGCAAAAGTGTAAATATGCAAAAGTTTAGGGGTAAATTCGTAATTTTGACAAAGTTAGAGTTAAGGACCGTTTTGATAAATGTGAGTATTAATATTTTAGACCAAGAGAAACAAGATTCGAGTCGTGATCGAGGGAAAAACAAAGTTTACGAGGAATAGGCTCGATTTCTAACATTTTGTACTAAGGTAAGTTCAGGTGTAAATAAAGTAACATAACTGTTATTTTAAGTAATTTAATGTTGTTTATATGATTTTGTACTTATTATCATAAAAAATTATGCCTTGTGAATTATTATTTATTGATATGCAAAGTATGTGATTAACTTGATAAGTTTGAGATGCTAGCGAGTAGTGGTTTCGACATTCCGAGGAAGACGACCAAAAATGTGAATTTTGAGGAAAATCCCATTTGAACCTTGGGAATAGATTAGGATACAAGTGACATGTCACTAAGATGATTGAGTTCCGAACTCGTTGAGTTGAGTCTAAGTTCGTGAAATGTAACTAGGCATACGAGCTCTTTGAGTTGAGTCCGAGTTCACTTATGGATGCGAACGCCCGAGCTCGTTGAGTTGAGTCCGAGTTCACTTATGGGTGGGTTACATGGTAGCTTGGCTACATTAATTTCGTAAGCTATTGAGTTTGTCTAGCTACGGATGTGACACTTATGTGTATGCGATTGGTGTATCCGAGTTATATTCCGATGTGTTCAACGGGTAGATTTTTAAATGAACAGTGAGAACGAGGTATGTTGGAAATATGGTGAAAGAGGAATTTGGACAGGTATGAGCTTAAACTTCGAGTAGAGAATGTGGTAAGATATGATTGTGGTAAGATAGTAAGTATACTTGTGCCATAAATGTCTAATGATATTTATGCAATTGGTGGTTATGTTGATTTGCATAGTTGTGTTACTTGTTATTTACATGTAAATTTACTAAGCATTTATGCTTACTCCTTCCTTTTCATTCATTGTAGTTTTGACAAGCCAGCTTGGAAGTCGGGAAGGGTCGAAGGAACGTTCATACCATCCGGAGCAAATTGGTATAATGGCTCGTATTTTGAATATGACATGTATAGCATTATAATCATTTTGTGTAAATAATCTTATGATATGGTAAGGGTTTGGTAAGAAAATGCTTGGTAATGATTAGCTATGGGAATGGCCAATCTAGATCATATTTGGTGTCATGTATGGTTAATGTGCTACTTAGTTCATGAAAAACTATAAAAAAGTGAACTTTGTTATAAAACAAAATTTTGTAGCAGTAATGATGTGAGTTTGAAAATTTACCAAAAATAGTAGAGATAGGATTAGATGGTGAATAAAATATGAAATTGAAACTTATTGTGTCTATTTTCATATGGAAGAAACGAAATAGGTAAACGAATTGTATTTTATGAAATATTTGGGTTTTGGTGAAACAGGGTCAGAGCGATTTCTGAATCCCCTGTTTTGATTTTAGAATTCACCAAAATTTGTACAAAAATAATTAGGAGTCATGCTTTATGTGTACATATATCTTATTAAGTCTAGTTTTAAGAGAAACAAATGGCATAGCCTTTTGAATTCTGTACAAAGAGAAAAGTGGTTCGTAATGAACAAAGGTCAAAGCAGTCGGACACTATAACATGGTAACTTTAACTAATAAACTGTACTAATTGGCACAGCCAAAAATTTTAGAAAAAAATTATTTGATAGATGTATGAGTCTAGTTTTAGGAAAAATTAACGGATCTTGATTTTGAGTTTCGAAACTTCAGATATGATATTTTTAGCGACTATGATGCAGACTGAGATCTTATTACGAATGTTGGAATAAATGATTTAAAATTCTTTAAGTGATAAATTAAGTTTGGTAACACCTCAAGCTCGACTCCAGCAACGGTCTCGGGTAAGAGGGTGTTACAGTTGGTAGTATCAGAGCAGGTTTAGTCGGTTCTCAGACTAACGTGTTGTATGTACAGGTTTTGCTATACATGCCATATATACATATTGTGATAGTGTGACGACTTCTGACCTTTTTAAATGATTTTTTTATAGTAAATGGATCCTGATCCAGCTGTGGCTGATGATGTAGAGAGTAATGCACCAGTTCTGGCTGAAGGGCAGTGCTGACTGAAAACCCACCTCCTACTGTTGGTCAAGGAGGAGAAGGAGGAGGAGGAGGAGGAGGAGAAGGGGCTCGAGAAGCCTTTCTCCAGATGATGAATGCATGGTACATTGAGTTCGTTCGTACGAACCCGAATGCACAACTTCCCCCACCTTCCCCAATTCCTCAACCTGTACCCCTGTTGCCTCAAGGTATGGATCTGATGAAATTATATAGAACTCCAGTTGATAGAATTCGTAAGCAAGGGGCTGAAGAATTCAGGGCAAATGTTGATGATGATGCCGAGAAAGTGGAGTTTTGGCTCGAGAATTCTGTTCGGGTATTTGATGAATTATCTTGCACACCTGAAGAATGCTTGAAATGTGCTATATCTTTGCTGAGGGATTTAGCCTATTATTGGTGGAAGACATTGGTTTCTGTGGTACCGAAAGAGAAAGTGACTTGGGAGTTCTTTCAAGAAGAATTTCGGAAGAAATACATCAATGAAAGATTTGTTGATCAGAAGCGTAAAGAGTTTCTTGAGTTGAAGCAAGGCAACATGATAGTTACTGAATGCGAAAGGGAGTTCATCAGGTTGAGTAAGTATGCTAGAGAATATGTTCCTATAGAGGCTAAAATGTGCAGACGATTTGAAGACGGACTCAATGAAGACATCAAAGTATTTGTTAGAATTCTTGAATTAAAAGAAATGGTAGTACTTGTTAATCGGGCTTGCAAGGCTGAAGAACTACTTAAAGAGAAGAAAAAGGTATAGGCTGAGACTAGAAATTAGAAGAAAAGATCGATGAGCAGTTCATTCTCACAGCAATCTACTATGAATCCTCATTCTCATGTTTTAGCCGGACAATCATAAGGAAATTCTAAGAAGCAAAATGTGAGACCTAAATCTTAGACTACTTCTGTGGCTAGTGTGGGGAATACAAGATTTGTTAAGCCCGAGTGCCAGCGATGCAATAAAAATCATTTTGGTCTGTGCAGAGCAAATGAATGTTTTCAGTATCATTCTCCGGATCATTTTATTAGAGACTGCCCAGAGAAAATTGAGAAAGAAAAATTTCAAAGTACAAAAACTAGTGGCGCAGACTCGAGAGGAAGGTATTCGAGAAAAGCTGGGAATGAAGCAAGCAGCAAGAATGTAGTCAGAGATTCAGCCGTTAAACCTGAAGCAAGAGCTCCGGCTAGAACTTATGCCATAAAAGCGCGTGAAGATGCTTTATCACCCGCGTGATCACTGGTATATTTTCTCTCTATGATGTTAATGTTACTGCTTTGATTGATCCCGGTTCTACTCATTCATATGTGTGCATGAAATTGGTGTCTAGTATGAATATACCTGTTGAGTACACAGAATTTATGATTGAAGTGTCAAACCC
The DNA here is from genome assembly GCA_020496765.1 of Gossypium stocksii. Classification (NCBI taxonomy): domain Eukaryota; kingdom Viridiplantae; phylum Streptophyta; class Magnoliopsida; order Malvales; family Malvaceae; genus Gossypium; species Gossypium stocksii. The sequence goes on along the minus strand of CM035631.1, from coordinate 16,245,052 downwards.
GTTAGGCAAATGTGTTATAGTTGATAAAGTATGCAAGAGATGTCCTTTAATGATTTGGGGTTATTATTTTTCGACCGACTTGATGTTGTTGCCATTTGACAAATTTCATGTTATCTTGGGTATAGATTGGTTAACATTGCATGATGCTATAGTAAATTGTAAACAAAAAGTTATTGAATTAAAGTGTGAAAATGGTAAAATTCTGCGAGTTGAACCAGACAAATCAGAGGCATTATCTAGTGTGATTTCTTCGATGTCAGCTCAGAGATATTTAAGAAAAGGTTATAAAGCTTATTTGGCGTATGTGTTGAATACCAAAGAAATTGAAAAGAAAGTTGAATCAGTGCCGATTGTGTGTGAGTTCGTGGATGTATTTCCAGAAGAGTTGCTGGGTTTGCCTCCAGTTAGGGAAGTAGAATTTGGTATTGAGTTGATACTGGGAACAACTCCGATCTCGATTGCTCCATATAGAATGGCACCAGCAAAGTTGAAAGAATTAAAGTCGCAGTTGCAAGAGTTGACTGACAAAGGCTTTGTGAGATCGAGTTTTTTGCCTTGGGGTGCTTCTGTATTATTTGTGAAGAAGAAGGATGGTTCTATGATATTATGTGTAGACTACCGGCAATTAAATAAGGTGACAATTAAGAACAAGTATCCGTTGCCAAGAATTGACAATTTATTTGATCAGCTGCAAGGAGCGACATGGTTTTCAAAGATTGACTTGAGGTCTGGGTACTACCAGCTACGAGTAAAAGAGTCAGATGTGCCTAAAACTGCTTTTAGAACAAGGTACGGTCATTATGAATTTTTAGTTATGCCATTCGGGTTAACAAATGCTCCTGCTATGTTTATGGATTTGATGAATCACATATTTCGACCGTATTTGGACAAATTTGTTGTAGTATTTATAGATGATATTTTAATTTATTCGAAAGATGAGACAGAGCATGCCGAGCACTTGAAGATAGTTCTGCAAACTTTGAGAGATAAACAGTTATATGCCAAGTTTAGTAAAAGTGAATTTTGGCTTCGGAAAGTTGGATTTTTGGGTCATATTGTTTCGGGTGATGGTATACGGGTTGATCCCAATAAAATTTCCGTTATTATTGAGGAAACTACCAAAGAATGTAACTAAATTTAGAAGTTTCTTGGGGTTAATTGGATATTATCGGCGGTTTGTAAATGGATTTTCTATAATTGCTGCTCCTATGACCAGGCTACTCTGAAATGATGTTAAATTTGAGTGGATAGAAGAATGTCAATAGAGCTTTGAGAAATTGAAAAAGTTATTAACTGAAGCACCAGTGTTAGTACAACCCAAGTCAGGTAAAGAATTTGTGGTGTATAGTGATGCTTCTCGAAATAGCTTGGGATGTGTACTTATGCAAGAAGGAAAGATTGTAGCTTATGCTTTGAGGCAGTTAAAATCTCACGAAAGGAATTATCCGACTCATGATTTGGAACTGGCTGCTATAGTGTTTGCTTTGAAGATTTGGCGACATTATCTGTATGGTGAAAAGTGCCGAGTATATACCGATCACAAAAGTCTTAAGTACTTGATGTCACAAAAAGATTTGAATTTGAGACAGCGAAGGTGGTTAGAATTGTTGAAAGATTACAAGCTTGTGATTGATTACCATCCAGGAAAAGTGAATGTGGTTGCCGATGCCTTGAGTAGAAAGTTGTTGTTTGCTTTCAGAGCTCTAAATACTCAGTTGACGGTGTCAAATGATGGTTCAATTCTAGTGGAGTTGAGAGCAAGACTGATGTTTTTACAAGAGATTTGTGAAGCTCAGAAAAAGAACAAAGATTTGCAAGCCAAGTGGAGGCAATGTGAGGTTGATACAGGATCAGATTTCAGAATCGGTTCTGATGGTTACTTGATGTTTAAAGATCGGATTTGTGTACCGAGGAATGAGGAATTGATTCAAAAGATCTTGCATGAGGCATATAATGGTTGTTTGTCAATTCATCCAGGTAGTACAAAAATGTATAACGACTTGAAGAAAATGTACTGGTGCAACAGAATGAAAAGAGATATATCTGAATTTGTATCAAAATGCCTAATTTGTCAACAAGTAAAAGCTGAACACTAAGTGCCTTCGGGACTACTTCAGTCTATCATGGTTCCCAAATGGAAATGGGATCGAATTACTATGGATTTTGTATCAGGGTTGCCGTTAACTCCAGGGAAGAAAGATGCCATCTAGGTAATAGTTGACAGACTGACTAAATCGGCTCATTTTATTCCGGTACGTACAGATTATTCTCTTAATAAGTTCATTGTATTGTATATCAGTGAGATTGTTAGACTTCATGGAATACCTTTGTCAATCATTTCGGATAGAGATCCGAGATTTACTTCACGGTTTTGGCAAAAGTTACAAGAGGCATTAGGTATGAAGTTAAATTTTAGCACTGCTTTCCATCCATAAACTGATGGACAATCAGAGAGAGTAATTCAGATTCTTGAAGACATGCTCAGATGTTGTGTATTGGAATTTCAAAGAAGTTGGGAAAGATACTTACCATTAATGGAATTTGCTTACAACAACAGTTATCAGACGAGCTTAAAGATGGCACCTTATGAAGCATTGTACGGTCGCAAGTGTCGGACGCCATTGTATTGGACTGAACTCAAAGAAAATTAGATTTATGGAGTTGATCTAATAAAAGAAACCAAAGAAAAAGTGAAAGTGATTCGAGATTGTTTAAAAGCTGCTTCGAATAGACAGAAATCTTATGCAGATTTGAAACTAAAAGAAATCGAGTTTCAGGTAGGTGATAAAGTATTTTTAAAAGTGTCTCCATGGAAGAAAGTTCTTAGATTTGGAAGAAAATGCAAGTTGAGTCCGCGTTTTATCGGACCGTATGAAATAATTGAAAGAGTTAGACCGGTAGCTTATCGGTTAGCATTGCCATCTGAATTACAGAAGATTCATGATGTGTTCCACGTACCTATGCTACACCGGTATCGTTCAAATCCTTCACATGTAATTTCACCAACAGAAATTGAGTACGATGAAGAACCGATTAAGATTTTAGCTCGGGAAGTCAAGCAACTAAGAAATAAAAGTATCGCTCTCGTGAAAGTATTGTGGCAAAAGCATGGGGTAGAAGAGACTACATGGGAACCCGAGGAAATTATGAGGAATCAATACCCACATCTGTTTACCGGTAAGATTTTCGAGGACGAAAATCCCTAAAGGGGGAGAGTTGTAATATCCCGAATTAGGGCCTAATCGGAATAGTGGTTTCATGACCACAAATCTGAGATAGAAATAATTATTTTATAATTATTTTGAGGTTTATGATATGATTGCTTGATTGTGTGAAAATTTCGTGAAGAAATTCTATGCATAAAGTGCTTAAGACGAAATTAGGGACTAAATCGAATAAGTTGTAAAACTTGCATTCTAGAAGCTTTTAGTATGAAATTGCTTTGGAATATTAATTAGGAGGTCTTAAATAGCAATTTGACCAAATTCTAAAATTTTGGACAAAAATGGGCTTGTACATGAAAATTTTCAAAGAAAGGCATTAAGGGTATTTTGGTCATTTGGTAATTAAAATGAATTAAAAGGGAAATTAAGGCCAAATTGTGTTCATCTTCTCCAAGCTTGGCCGAAACTTCATGTGTCTCCATAGCTAGGGTTTCTTCAACTTTCAAGCTTCATATTAAGTGCATCCAAGCCCCATTTTTAATGATTTTTATGTTTTTGGAATTCCTGTAGCTCGATTTAGCTTATGCTATCAATAATTCAACCTAGGTTTCATAATTGGAAAAATACCCATAGGTGAAATTTGTTTATTTTGGTGTTTTATGATAGAATATGAGGTTTTGAATTATGCTAGACAACTTGTGCTACTCGGTTTTAAGTGAAAATGAGTCAAACGGCTTAATCGGTAAAAATACCTATTGTTCATAAGTACATGTTATAGTGGGAATTTGAGATTGCTGTTAGTAAATAAATGATCAGCATGTTCTAAAACATAAGAATTTGGGATAAAGTTTAATTTTCGAGCTTTGGGGCAAAAGTGTAAATATGCAAAAGTTAAGGGGCAAATTCGTAAGTTTGACAAAGTTAGAGTTAAGGATCGTTTTGATAAATGTGAGTATTAAATAAGCTAAACGTGTTATTTTAGAACAATAGAAACAAGATTCGGGTCGTGATCGAGGGAAAAATAAAGTTTACGAGGAATAGGCTTAATTTCTTACATTTTGTATCGAGGTAAGTTCAGGTTTAAATAAAGTAACATAATTGTTATTTTAAGTAATTTAATGTTATTTATATGATTTTGTACTTATTATCATGAAATATTATGCCTTGTGAATTATTATTTATTGATATGCAAAGTATGTGATTAACTTGATAAGTATGAGATGCTAGCGAGTATTGGTTTCGACATTACAAGGAAGACGACCAAAAATGTGAATTTTGAGGAAAATCCCGTTTGAACCTTGGGAATAGATTAGGATACAAGTGACATGTCACTAAGATGATTGAGTTCCGAACTCATTGAGTTGAGTCCAAGTTCGTGAAATGTAACTAGGCATTCGAGCTCATTGAGTTGAGTCCGAGTTCACTTATGGGCGGGTTACATGGTAGCTTGGCTACATAAATTTCGTAAGCTATTGAGTTTATCTAACTACGGATGTGACACTTATGTGTATGCGATTGGTGTATCCGAGTTATATTCCGATGTGTTCAACGGGTAGATTTTTAAATGAACAGTGAGAACTCCTAAATGAATGAGGTATGTTGGAAAGTATGGTGAAAGAGGAATTTGGACAGGTAGGAGCTTAAACCTCGAGTGGAGAACGTGGTAAGATATGATTGTGGTAAGATAGTAAGTATACTTGTACCATAAATGTCTAATGATATTTATGCAATTGATGGTTATGTTGATTTGCATAGTTGTGTTACTTGTTATTTACATGTGAATTTACTAAGAATTTATGCTTACTCCCTCCTTTTCATTCATTGTAGTTTTGACAAGCCAGCTTGAAAGTCGGGAAGGGTCGAAGGAACGTTCACACTATCCGGAACAAATTGGTATAATGGCTTGTATTTTGAATATGGCATGTATAGCATTATAATCATTTTGTGTAAATAATCTTATGATATGGTGAGGGTTTGGTAAGGAAATGCTTGTAATGATTAGCTATGGGAATGGCCAATCTAGATCATATTTGGTGTCATGTATGGTTAATGTGCTACTTAGTTCATGAAAATCCATAAAAAAGTGAACTTTGTTATAAAACAAAATTTTGCAGCAGTAATAATGTGAGTTTGAAAATTTACCAAAAATAGTAGAGATATGATTAGATGGTAAATAAAATATGAAATTGAAACTTATTGTGTCTACTTTGATATGGAAGAAACGAAACAAGTAAACAAATTGGATTTTATGAAATATTTGGGTTTTGCTGAAACAGGGTCAGAGTAATTTCTGAATCCCCTGTTTTGAATTTAGAAATTCACCAAAATTTGTACAAAAATAATTAGGAGTCATGCTTTATGTGTACAAATATCTTATTGAGTCTAGTTTTAATAGAAACAAACAACATAGCCTTTTGAATTCTGTACAAAGAGAGAAGTGGCTCGTAATGAACAGAAGTCAAAGCAGTTGGACACTATAATAGGGTAAACTTTAACTAATACACTGTACTAATTGGCGCAACCAAAAATTTTAGAATAAAATTAGTAGAAAGATATATGAGTCTAGTTTTATGGAAAATTTATGGATCTTGATTTTGAGGTTTGGAACCTGAGATATGATTTTTTTAGAGACTGTGACGCAGACTGACAGCTTATTACGAATGTTGGAATAAATGATTTAAAATTCTTTAAGTAATAAATTAAGTTTGGTAACACCTCAAGCTCGACTCCGGCGATGGTCTCGGGTAAGAGGGCGTTACACGTGTGTTTATTACAAAACATTTAATTTTCATAATCTTAGGTTCAGGGGATACATGGCCGATCAACATGCCCGTGGGCCAGACACATGCTCGTGTGTCTACCCCGTGTGGACAATTATAGGCTATTTTTCAAGCCAATTGCCACCCTGAAATACAGACCAATAACAACCAATTTTGCCAATTCACATTATAACATGAAACTCATCAAAACAAGCATATTAAGCCATCCACACCCTAAATTTATCTAGCATCATCAAACTTGTACATCCACACACATTTTACTCATACTAGGCAAGCTTGCACATTAGTCGATTACAACATTTTGACAAAATATGACTTAACCATTCATGGCTCATTTCTCAAGGCCAAAGTACCAAAACACCACTATCAACAAATGGACCCAAAAGAACTATGACACATAACCAAAACAATGGACCACCTATACATGCTATAACTTTCAAAGTTTGTAATCAAAATACTAAAAGTGATTGTTAATAGTGTTGATGGAATCCCGTTGATCACCGAGCTTCAGATTAGCTTGACGAACCTATAAGGGAAGGGAAAAGAAAAGGGGTAAGCTACAAAGCTTAGTAAGTCTATATGCAAAATTAATAAGCATTTAAAACTAAGTGGACATAGCTAATGGAAAATAAGTTTTCCTATCATACAATTAAGTTTGGGAATTATCACTTACTCATGTGATCTTACCACATGATTCAATACATACATTAAGCACTTAGTACACATGATAGTTTTCATATAACCTACACATACACAATCTTAAACATACGGTCAAATCATTTTACATGCAATTTGATTTTATCAAATCAATTCGAATAACCAAATGAACCACATGGAATACTAAGGATACAAGAAATAAGGCACAAGTGCCACACATGATGTAGCTGAAGCTACGACTAATACGTAGCCGAAGCTACCACTTATCAAATAAGGGCTCAATAATGAGCTATTATTGGGTCTGATCACATAAGCAGACAGTGTAGTCAATACTACCCAGTGCTACTCACACAAGCTAACAGGTATCTGCAACAAATGCAGGATTACCTAACTATTGATAGTTGAACTAGACCAGCACCCGGAATCACATAAATGATCGATAACATTCAATAGTTTCCTAGTGACATGCCACTCGTATCCTAATGATTCCTAATGTAACACCCCTTACCTGTATTCGACGCCTGAACTAGGTACGAGGCGTTACCTTACTGAAACGCTTACAAATAAACATGTTATAGTTTACAAAACTTGGTTCCAATTTAAAACTTTTTAAAACTTGTTTTATAACCCTTGATAAGAATCTACAAGGCTCAAAACATATATTAGAAATAATTCGGAGTCATTCCAGGCCTCTAAGAAAATTTCTACGACCACTATGAAAATGTACGTCACACACCCGTGTGACCTTCCCATATGCTCGTGTGGACTTCCAACATAGCTGTGCCAACAGCCTGTGTAGAATTATTTCAAAACATTGAACCTACTGGAGTTTTCACACGTCCTAGCACACGACAGTGTGCCCTGCCCGTGTTCCCCTCCACACGGCCATGACACGTCCATGTCCTAGCCCGTGGTAGAGAGAGGTAACATTCTATTTCTGACGTCAGCGACCACACGGCCATGAACACGCTCGTGTGCTTAGCCGTGCCCCTTCACACGGTGCCCGTGTTTGATTTTCGTAACACTGACGAGCATTCAATTCATTCATGTAAGGTGCAGGGATGCACGGTTATGCCACACGCCTGTGTGTAGCCTGTGTGTCTCACACGGTCTAGACACACGCTGTGTGTCTATCCATGTGGGCGAGATAGGGCTATTTACCAAGCCCTTAGCCACCCTGAAAACATGTATAACATACCTCATTCAACATGCATTCTAACACAGCACTAATACACATCTAAATGCCTCTAAAGTAAGTGCCCAAACATCGACCAATTCAGGTGCAACATGTATGCATAACTTCCTAGTAATTGGTACCAAATTTCATGTAAATCTATCTCATCTCATTAAGTAAACTAGAACCATTTTAGCCAATTCCAATTACCATTTACCAAATGAGCTTAATATCATAAATGGCCAACACAATTTGCTCATTAATGTTCCTTCCAACAAAATGACTATCTGATCTATACATGCCATTACTCAAAACACCAAAATACAACCATACCGAGTATTTCAGATGATAATGTGCGCGCCACCTCTGACGTTCTTGAATCCTCAAATCACTTAGGCGGCACTATAAGAAAATGCAAAGGAGAGGGGTAAGCTTATAGCTTAGTAAGTTATAAGTACGTAAATAACAACAAAGATCACCACATTAAATCATATTCTTACTACATCAAGAATTATGTATGATACCAAGAATAACCTCAACATGACTTACTCATTTATAAGCCTTACTAAACATACAACATGCTAGGGGCTTGTAACACCCCTAACCCGTATCCGTTGCCGAATGGGTTATGAGGCATTACCCGATAACCATCAAAAACCAACTATCATGATTGAACGCAATACAAGTTATTAATTCTACTTTAATTTAATTATAAAAAATTATAAATAAACAAAAAAAACTCGATACTCTTGATAATTTCACTAAAGTATAATCGAGTTTATACATGGGCATCAATTAATGCATAAACCAAGTATTTTAGAAAAAAACTAAACAATTCTAACCATATTCGGCCAAGATACATTACAATTATTAACCCATGCATCTTTATACAATTCAAACATTCATAACATATTATATATGAATATAAGCTCACATATAATCAAAAGCATATAACCATTTATACTTAAGAAATTTCGGATATTTAACACAAAGCATTTCATGATCAATTTGCTCAATATACTCGTACTATATTTATTGCATTCATAGCATCAATTTGACCTATACAAAAACCAACTTACTACCATTACTGAAACACATTAGCTAATTCAAGAAAAAAAATAAAATTCAACATGTCATAAGCCTTTCTAAATCATTAACACTCCATTCACAAGCTAAAGCCACAAACGTCTTTTGCTCATTATTAATCCAAAAATCAAGATTCTACCTTACTCAATTCATTTCACGAATTATAACTCCTCAATCAAACTCAAGTAAAAATATATTAATCATATTTAACTCATTACTTAATCCTTAACTCGGTACCTAAAATCACAAGCATATAGACTATATAACATGCTACCAAAATGAACATATATCATGGCCAAATATATACTATTCACAAGTATCAATTTTAGCCATATTCGCATGGCTCATTAAACACAAAATCCCAAATTCCATCTAATACCAGCTAGTCTATACATGCCAAATATTCAAAAATTTAAACTTTCAATAGTACCAAAATAAAGGCGATAGTGTGATGATCTTTACTAGTGATCCCCGAGCTTGTAACGACCTCCAAAAATCTAATTCACAAAGAATAAGAAATAAACACACAAAGTAAGCTTCACAAGCTTAGTAAGTTATAAGCAATTTAAAAAAATTATTGATCATGCTCAAAAAAATTTATACTACTAACTCTTTTAATTTAGTAGCTTACCACTTAAACGACATTTTCAATTTTTTTTTATATACTAAGATTGATCAAATACCAATTTACTTTACACAACCACAAAATTTTCTTCTTTACCTCCCAAATACAAAGCTGAACCTAAAGGGCATTCCATCCTCATGTAATATTCATAAATTCAAGCACAAAGCTATTCAATACATAAATCTCATACATATTCCCAAATAGCCGAATCTCTTTTGATATTTAAAATATCACTTAATATGGTTTTATTAACATTTCCACATATAAACTTATTCAATTCAAATTATTCATCTAAAAGACATTTCAACGATTCCACAATTAACCACATACATACAATTTAAGATATAATTACCACATAGGTTCAAGGCTTACCATGCTCAATGCTGAACATATCTATAATAATTTTTACTCAAGAACTTACAGCATCTACTCACTCGAATTTCCTTGATTACTTGATACATTCGCACACTTAGTGCTAATTAACTAATTCAGAGCTAAATTGAACTCGCACACTTAGTGCCCAATAACCGAATTTGCACACATAGTGCTCGGTAATCAAATTCGCACACTTAGTGCTTTAAAAAAAATCAACTCGCACACACAGTGCATTTCTCAGTCCTGCATCTAATTTTTTTTATACACACACATAGTGCCAAAAGATCAATTATACATATTCATGTTAACTTAATTGTCTTCCAAATCAATATCATATTCGGCTCTCAAAGAAATCCACACATACTTCAATTAATTCCGTATATAACGTACAATAATAAATTTCAACTTAGCTCAATTGCTTAAAAACTTACCTCGGATATCTACGAACGACTTTTACCTGCTATTCAACTATTTTCGTCTTTCCCCGATCTAGTTCTGATTTCCGTTGTTCTTGAACTATACAATTTCAAATGAAACCCATTCAAAACACATCTTCATTCAATTCAATCCAAGACATATATTTAAGCAAATTATCATATTGCCCCCACTGTTTTGCACTAGTAACACTTTAGTCCAAAATTCACAAAACACAAATTACACATAATTTGTAATGGCCTAAACTTTCAGTAAAGTCGGAACAGTGATTTGAGATCACTAAATCTGACAAATAAGTTAGAAAATATTATTAATTTAGTAAGTATAAGTTAAACATGAAGTTAGAAGAAATTTTGAAACAGTGAATAGTATGCTAGAAATAAATATTAAAATAATTAGAATCGAAAACTAGGTATCGGGATCTTGGAAATTTTAAACCGAGCCATAAATATTTTCATAAATATTTATGGAGTGTTAATAAGCTAGTATTAAGGTTTCGTCAAGAAATTTTAAAGTTACGATAGTTAATTGAACAAAAAGGACTAAATTGTAATAAATGCAAAATTATGGAAAATGATTAAATAGCTTAAATGATAAAAGAAAGAGGACTTAAAAGGAAAATAGACCCAAGGTTTATTTAGGCTGGACGGCAAGGGTAAGAAATAGTAAGAAAATAAGGGGAATTAAGGGTAAAATTGGAATATTGCAAAATTTACTTAATAAAGCTAGGACTAAAGTGGAATTATCTAGATTTCTCCTTATTTTTCTTCATTCTCATCAGAAAAAACACCATAGAAGGGTTTCTTTAAGCTGGTTTTTCATATTTTTACTGCAAGTAAGTTCAATTCTTGATTATTTCTTGAAATTTTTGTGCTCTTGTGACTTTTACAAGTAGGTCTACTTATTGAATTCATTAGTTTTTATTTTCATGAAAGAAATTGAAAGTTGCTATGAATATGTGCTGAAAGTATATGATGATTTAGCATGGAATTAGAGTTTTAAACTGTTTATATGCTGATTTTATTGAAGGAATTGAATAGAAAGTGAATTTTTGGTACTAATTGTAAAATAGTTTGAAATTAGTGTTTTATGTGGAAATTCTGAATTTCATTAGTTTTGAAATAACTTATAATGTCTAAGAAATGTATTAGTTAATAAAAATTAGCTTAATTGAGGGGTTAATTGAGCAAGGACTGATTTGTGAAAACTGTAAAATTTGGGACCAAAATGGAAATCAATACCTTGCACTAAAACAGTTTTGGACAGCAGCAGTAGTCCAACTTTAAAAAATCACCAAAAATTGTAGAAAACGAATTAGATGATGAATAAAATATAGAATTAAAGCTTATTGAGTGTAGTTTCTCATAGAAGAAACGGTGCAAGCAATAAAATTGTAAATCATGAGATATAATGAATTCTGTGAGACAATGTCAGAATAACTTCGTGATCCCCTGTTCTTACTTTAGAAATTCATTAAAAATTGTAAAAAAATAGTTATGGGACATAATTTATATGGTTAGATTCCTTAGTGAGTATAGTTTCATTATAAACAATCAAAAACACTATATGAAAATCGTACTATGAGATAATTTATTTTTAGTGAAGAGAGGTCTGAGCTGTTTGACTGTGTAACAGGGGAGACTTTAATAAATAAATTGTATCAATTGGATAAACCAAAAATTCTGAAAATTTTATGGTAAGAATATATATGAGTCTAGTTTCAGGAAAAAATTATGGATCTTAATTTGGAGCTCTGTAGATCAAGATAAAAATAATTAAGTGACTGTGACACGGATGGATAGCTTTGAATATACATAAGTAAAAAGTGAAATTGTAGATAATGTTACTTATAAGTGGGTTATATACTTTAAAGATGTGAAATAAAGTGAAGATGAAGTCAATACTGATAAGTGAATGATTTTACAATGATAGATCGAGAAACCGAAGCAAGTCGAGGAAAAGAAAAAGTAGCTGATTAGTCCCTGAACTTTCACGAATTCTCCAAGTTAACCCAGGTAAGTTCATATGGCTGAAATTTAATGATTAAATGTTAATTTCATGAATTATATAGTGTATGATGAGATATATTTGTTGATGATTTGAGAATAAAATAATATTGCGAAAACCAAATAAATGATCAAATTGAGCGGAACGTTGGATTTGAGTACTTCTGATCAATGACAAATGACAAGTGATAAGTGGTAGTCTCGACTACACTTATTTGATCAGTGATAAGTGACAAGTGATAAGTGGTAGCCTCGACTACACTTATCTGATCAGTGACAAGTGATAAGTGGTAGCATCGACTACACTAATTTGATCAGTGCAATGTGACAAATGATAAGTGGTAGCTTTAGCTATACTTATCTGATCAGTGACAAGTGATAAATGTGATCCGTATAAGACCGTGGCAGGGCTAAGGCTTCAGAAAGTGATAAGTGATTATATACAAGACCACAATTATATTATGGCAAAGTGAAAATGAAGTACTCAACTTTCCGTAACCGTTCCCTAATTTGATTAAGGATGGTAAGTGACAAATGGGCCCAAAAGAATTAAAGTAAACGGATAAATGGTAGTGAGTTTATACAAAGGAACTCACCAATGATTGTGGTTGACAGGTGAACTTAGAAATTGTGTATATTGTATAAGTGTATGAATGCTTGGTAGGATTTATGTTTTATGCCTATGAACTTACTAAGCTTCTATAAGCTTACTTGAGTGTATTCAATGTCTCTTGTAGATTGACGCGTAAATATACGGAGGATCGGATCAACTCTGAAGCTTACACTATCCAGACTATCTCTGGTATCTTTTGTAAATTTCCTTTTGATTTATATGGCATGTATATGGTTTGATGATTATATAAACACTAAGACTTGTTTAATGTATGTGCATTAAAGTAAAGAGTGATGAATACATTAAATAGTATAATTATAATAAAAGTATAATTTGGTATCAAATTGGTTGAAATTGATTGGTTGGTTTGGATTGGTCTCGGTTTTAAAACTTGCAGGGAAGATTGGATATATATATAAAGGGGTTATATTGAGTTCATAAAGAAAAAAAAATAATTCCATATGGTTTTAATTCAACCTCGGTTTGACCCCAATGCATGTTTTGGACTTTGGAGGCTCATCTAAGGGACGTCATGATATGTTTTAATGAATGAATAGTATTTAACTCGTAATAATGGAAAATTTATTCAGTAAACTCTGGTAATGCCTCGTACCCTATTCTGGCGACGAATACCGGTAGGGGGTGTTACATAATTTGCTTGCACACATCTTAGGCCGAATACCCCTTGTACCCATACAAATTCTCTCATTTCATAAATTTTGCAATTTGATTCCTCAATTTTCTATTTTTACAAATTAGTTCAATATACACAAATCACTAAAAATCTTAATACTAACTTTGATAGTCTAATATCTAGCTTTTATTTTCTAATATCAACAACAATAAATTCCAGCATTCATCCATGGCCGAATGTAATAACATTATCCATTTCTAAAATTGACTCATGGGCTTTGTAAATATCTTGACAACAAGCTCAAAAATATACATATTATCAAAATTTATGCAAAGACTAACCTTGAATTTTAGCTCACAATGGCTGAATGTTAAAGAGCTTTCTCCTTTTCTTTTTCTTTTTAAGTTTCGGCACTAAAGGATGAACAGATGCAAACTTTCTAATTTCTTTATGTTTTATGCTAACTTAATTTAATAATCATTTTACAAATATAACCTTTGAAATAAAATTATAAACCATGAAGTAAACAAGCCATTACCGTCCAATGCTTATTATTATGGAAAAATTTCAACATAAATACCCCACTATTAAAGAACATGGCAATTTAGTACTTAAATAATTAACTAGCCATTTTTCCTTTTTACGCGATTTAACCCTTTTTATTAAATCGGCCTCCTAACAATAAAATTTTAAACGAAAAAATTTCACACAATCAAATTTACACACTCAGAACACAAAAAATAATAATTAAATATTTTTCTGACTCGGATTCGGGGTCCCGAAATCACTGTTCCGATTCGGGTCAAAATCGGGCTATTATAGGGCCCACATTTTATATCATTTGATTAGGTACATGTAACACTCGTAAAAATCATCACAGTATCTTTCGAGCTAAATGACACTGAAATTTCCCGTTGAACCTCTAGAATATGAAAGAATATTTAATGTGCCTTACTGTAGGGTATCAAGCCGATGCCATGTCCCAAACATGGTCTTACACTAACTCTCATCTATCGGTGTCGATGCCGTGTCCCAGACAGGTCTTACGCTGACGCACAACAAGCTGATGCCGTGTCCCAAATAGGTCTTACACTAGCTTGCACATCCCGAGACTAATGCATGTTCCAAACATGTCTTACAGTAGCTCTCGTCTCAAGCCGATACACGTCCCGAACGTGTCTTACACTGGCTGTTGTAGTGTGGCCGATGCATGTCACAGACATGTCTCACACTAGCACACATACATATCACCCTATATTATGGCTTGAATATGCCGTTCTATTCTAAGTGTTCAATCGGGCTCTATTATACAAGAATTCAATACTTTATGATTGCAATTCATCAATTTCATAATTCATGCTTGATTTTCTATCATACCAATTCTCATTTCGAACTTCAAGATTTTACTACAAATTTAGAAATTTCAAGCATTAAAATTTATAATGTATTATTATTTTCTTATAACTTGCCTCGGTAACAAAATGAGGATGTCGGTTTGATCTACTCGACTTGCTTGGCTTTCCCCCGGTCTAAAATCGGATTTGGAAATCTTTATCTATAATAATAATAATAATAATTCACTATTTAAACACTAATTTAATACAAATAATCTAAAATTCACAATATGCAAAATGACCATTTTGCCCATGGATTATGGCAAATTGACCATTTTGCCCCTAGACTCGGAAATCAGTTGTTATCGAATTTCCTCAACCCTCATGCCTAGACAACTCTTTTTATTCCCATTACTACCCAAATTTCCTATTATTTCCAACACTTGCCTCTTTATTTTGCAACTTCTATAGCTAAGTCCCATTCTATGCATTCTCATTCAACACTTCTTCATTCATGGAAAAATTCCAAACCTCTAACTAAAATGCAAGATACACCCCTCATAATGTAGCTCATGCTACAAGGGTTCCAAAATGCAAAAACACTCAAGAAAAACCTTAGAAATTGCTTACCATTGTGTGCTTGAAGTTGTTAAAAATTTTTGTTTCTAAAACCCCCAAAATGGCTAATAAAATCGGTGGAGAAGGTGACTCAAATGAAAAGAAAAATAAAGGCTAGACTAATAGGCATTATTAAAGCAATTTTAGTCTCTAAAACCTTACCAACTTTTGACTTTTCAAAGATTTTGTCTCATACTCTTCTCTTGGCCGACCATACTATATAGAATGGGCTTATTTGCCCTTTAAAATCTTCCAATTTCAATTCTCCATCTATTTAACTCAATTTGCTAGAAGAAAACAACTTTTACTCTTTTTGCGATTTAGTCCTTTTTTGTGATTAAGCCTTCAATCGCGAAAATTAACTTACCAAAATTTTCATGCATACTTATAAAAATACTATAACACGAAATCTAATACTAAAAAAAATTCCATAAACCTCAGGGAGTAATTTAAAAATCACTATTCCGACTAGGCCCGATTTTGGGCCGTTACACCTAAGGTTCAACCGGGACTTTTCTTTACTTACCGGTTTCATTTCATCACATATTCAATAGTTTGATAAAAATTTAAGAATTTCAAAATAGTTAACATTATTAGACTTAATGATTAAAAATAACTCATTGTTTACATATAGGACTTACCTCGCTATAAAAATGTAAATCTTTTTTATTTAGTCCAATACATTGCCTTTTCCACGATCAAGGTTGATTTCATGTCGTTCTTGATCTATAACATCAAATTTAACTCATTCAATACATACATTACTCAATTGGACACAAAATCATACTATAAAAATTTATACCATTTTACCCCTAACTTTGTCAATTTTTACAATTTAGTCCCTAGGCTCGTAAAATGAAATGTATCAATTTTTCTACATTCCCAAGCCTAGACGAACATATTTCTCTCCTATAGCAGCCCAAAATTTTCAAAATTTCACAATTTATGCACCTATTTTACAATTTTTGCATTTTAGTCCCTAAATGTATTTCCATGAAAAATCACTTAGCAAAAGTTGTTTACGACACATTAAACTTCCATTTTCTACCAATAAATATCAAAATGCTTTCATGACACACATGGATAAATTTTTGAACATGAGCCCTAGCTTAAAATAGTGGTATAGAAAGCTAGGTCAATGTACAAAGATCTCAAAAATACGAAGAACATGAAAAACGGGGTTAGCAGTCACTTACTTTGAGCTTGAAAAGTTGAAAGAAACCCTAGCTATGGTGCTTGTAAAATAAGGCCAAGGAGGAAAAAAAGATGGACACTTTTTGGCCTTATTTCCCCTTTTCATTTCTTTTAATAACCAAATGACCAAAATGCCCCTAATGGCCTTCTTTGCAAATTTTTTCTTCCTTGGGCATTTTTGTTCATGTTGCCATAAAATAGTCTAATTGCTAAATGAGGACCTCTAGTTTATAATTTCATTTCCATTTCATACTCAATGCTTCTAGAACACATATTTGAATTCTTTGCAATTTAGTCTAATCACTCAATTAGGCACTTAATCGATAAAATTTATTTACTAAATTTTTACCCATGCAATCAATAAATTTTTACCCATGCAATCAATCACACAACAAACCTTAATACTCTATCAGAATAAATTTTTCTATGTCAAATTCATGGTCTCGAAACCACCATTCTGTTTATGCCCTAATTTGGGCTGTTACAACTCTCATTCTTTAAGGGATTTTCGTCCCTGAAAATCTTACCAATGAAAAGATGTTGATATTGTTTCATCATGGTCTCTTCTGATTCTCATGTAGCCTCTTCTATACCATGCTTTTGCCATAGTACTTTCACCAAGGCCAAACTTTTGTTCCTTAACTATTTCACTTCCCACGCTAAGATTTTGATTGGTTCCTCACTGTAAGTCATATCCTACTGAATTTCCACTTCGGTTGGTGAGATCACATGTGACGGATCAGAACAGTATCTCGTAGCATCAATACATGGAACACATCATGAATATTTTCTAATTCTGTCAGTAGAGCCAATTGATAAGCCACTGGTCCAACTCTCTCTACAACCTCATATGGTCCGATGAAACGTGGGCTCAATTTGCCTTTCCTTCCAAATCTCAAAATCTTTTTCTAAGGAGACACTTTCAAGAACACTTTATCACCCACTTGAAACTCAATTTCTTTTCTTTTCAAATTTGCATAAGATTTTTGTCAGTCCGAAGCAGCTTTCAAACAATTACGAATCACCTTTACTTTCTTTTCGGTCTCTCTGATCAAATTAACTCCATGAACTTGTTTCTCACTCAACTCAGTACAATATAAAGGTGTCCAACATTTTCTTCCATACAATTCTTCATAAGGCGCCATTTGATTACTCGATTGATAGCTATTGTTATAAGCAAATTCGACCAAGGGTAGGTATTTCTTCTAACTACCTTGGAATTCCAATACACAACATCGAAGCATATCCTCGAGGATCTAAATCACTCGCTTAGATTGACCATTTGTTTGTGGGTGAAAAGCAGTGCTAGGCTTCTTGCAACATTTTCAAAACCTTGAGGTAAATCTCAAACCTCTGTTTGAAATAATCGACAATCGCTCTCTATGAAATCGTACTATCTCGGAAATATATAAGTTAGCCAACTTATCAAGAGAATAGTCGATACGCACCGGTACAAAATGGGCTGACTTTGTAAGTCGGTCAACCACAACCCATACGACATCTTTTCTACTCGGTGACATCAGTAACCCCGTCACAAAATCCATAGTGATTCAGTCTCACTTCCATTCGGGAACCATTATGGGTTGGAGAAAACCGGAAGGTACTTGGTGTTCAGCATTCACTTGCTGACAAACTAAACATTTCGATACAAATTTGGAAACATCTCTTTTCATGCCGGGCCACCAATACAATTTTTTCAAATCATTATACATCTTTGCACTACCTGGACGGATGGATAAACAACTATTATGAGCTTCATGTAAAATATTTTGAATCAAATCAGCATCTCTCGGTACAGATACTCTGTCTCGAAACATCAAACAGTCATTCGATCCAATCTAAAAATCAATTTCACTATCCCCCTAACATTGAGCCCTTTTTGCTTGCAACTCACTATCATCTTTTTGGGCTTCACAAATTTGTTGAATAAACAATGGCTTCATTCTTAACTCGGCCAAAATTGAACCATCATCGGATAAAGCTAACCGTGTATTCATAGCCCTCAGTGCAAATAATGATTTTTGGCTCAAGGCATTAGCGACCACGTTCACCTTTCCTGGGTGGTAGTCAATCAGTAACTCATAATCTTTTATCAATTCAAGTCACCTTCGTTGTCGTAGATTCAATTCTCTTTGTGACATCATGTACTTCAAGCTCTTGTGATCAGTGAAGATACAACATTTCTCACTATACAAATAATGTCACCAAACCTTCAAGGCAAAGACAATGGTGGCTAACTCCAAATCGTGTGTTGGATAATTCCTCTTATGTGGCTTCAATTGTCTTGAGGCATACGCTACCACCTTATCTTCTTGCATAAATACACATCCAAGACCATTTAAAGATGCATTACTGTAAATTACAAATTCCTTTCCGGACTTAGGTTGCACTAATATTGGTGCTCGGTTAACACTGTCTTTAACTTCTCAAAACTTTGTTGACACTTCTCTGTCCATTCAAACTTAACATCTTTTTGTACTAACTTGGTCATCGGAGAAGCGATCATCAAAAATCCCTTTACGAAGCATCAATATTATCCCACTAATCCCAGAAAACTTCTAACTTTCGATACATTTTTCGGCAGCCTCCAATCCACTATTACCGAGATCTTACTCGGATCCACTCGAATGCCATCTCTTGAAACCATGTGACCCAAAAATCCAACTTCACTGAACTAAAACTCGCTTTTACTAAATTTTGCATACAACTGTTTATCTCGCAAAATTTGCAAAACTGTCCTTAAATGCTCAGCATGCTCGTTTTCATCACGATAATAAATCAAGATGTCATCAATGAAGACCACTACAAATTTATCCAAGTACGGTCTAAAAATTTGGTTCATTAAATCCATAAACATAGCTAGGGTGTTAGTCAGATCGATAGGATTACTTGAAACTCATAGTGTCCATACCTTGTTCTAAAAGCAGTCTTCGGTATATCAAACTCTTTCACCCTTAATTGGTAGTATCCGGACCTCAAATCAATTTTTGAAAACATCGTTACCCCTTTTAATTGATCAAATAGGTCATCAATTATTGGTAAGGGGTACTTGTTCTTTATTGTCACCTTGTTGAGTTGTCTATAATCAATACAAAGTCTCATCTACCCATCATTCTTCTTCACAAACAATACCGGAGCACCCTAGGGAGAAAAACTTGGCCTTGCAAACCCTTTGTCTGTTAACTCTTATAGCTGCACTTTCAAATTTTTTAGCTCGATCGGAGCCATTTTATAAGGAGCTATAGATATCAGGGTAGTCCCCGATAACAAGTCAATAGTAAACTCAATTTCTCTAGCAGGATGTATACCTGGCAATTCCTCAGGAAAAACATCCGGGAACTCACAAACCACTGGCACTGACTCCACTTTCAATTTAGACTC
The DNA here is from genome assembly GCA_020496765.1 of Gossypium stocksii. Taxonomy (NCBI): domain Eukaryota; kingdom Viridiplantae; phylum Streptophyta; class Magnoliopsida; order Malvales; family Malvaceae; genus Gossypium; species Gossypium stocksii. The sequence continues at coordinate 16,224,976 of CM035631.1, read as the reverse complement.
TTTTGTATTCAATTCGTAGGCCAAATACACTGCACAACCCTTTCTCAAAAAATTTTGAGCAGTTATTAATGAGATTAAAGCATACAACTCGCTAAACTCATCTGTTTCAACCCAAAGGATTTCACTATTCTCACACTTTAACTTAATAACCTTTTGTCTACAATTAACTTTAGCATCATGCATCGATAGGCAATCCATGCCCAAAATGGCATCAAACTCATCAAATGGCAATAGCATTAGATCAGCTAGGAAACAATGACCTCGGATCACTAAGGGACAATTCTTGCAAATCTTATCAATTAGCACACATTTGCCTATAGGGCTTGACACCGTAATCACAAACTCAGTTGACTCAATAGGCAATTTCATATCATTCACTAATTTCATAAAAATGTAAGAGTGTGTGGACCCAGGATCAATCAGTGCAACTATATTAACATCATAAAGAGAAAATGTACCAGTGATCACGTTAGGGGATGACGCCTCTTCTCGGGCATGAATAGCATAGGTTCTTGCAGGCGCTCTGGCCTTTGATCTTACAGCTGAATCTCTAGCTATGCCTTTGCTACTAACTCCTTCTTTCACATTTCTGGTAGGCCTCCCTCTAGTGGGTACATTGCTCGGTTTAGTGCTCTGAGTAGTTTCTTTTGCTACCATTTTCGGACAGTCTTTGATGAAGTGGTCCTAGGAGCCACATTTAAAGCAAGCCCCGGTGACCATCCAACATTCACCGGGATGTCTCCTACCACAGTGTTGACATTCAGGGTTACTTGGCTTGACATTGCCAATACTGGCTACAGAAGTAGCTTGAGCTTTCGAACCCGTATTTTGTCTCCCATGAGTTCTACCCTGATTTCCAGCTGAAACGGTCGAACGGTTTGGCACATTTCTCACTTTCTTTGTTGACGGTTAGAAGGACTTACTCATCGATCTCTTCTCCTTAGCCTCCGATTCGGCTTTCCTCATTTCCTTGCACAACTCATCAGCTTTACATGCCCGATCAACTAACACAATAAATTTCTTCAATTCCAAAATTCCCACATATATCTTGATGTTTTCATTTAGGCCATCCTCAAAACTCTTACACATAATTTCTTCTGTAAAAACGCATTCCCGAGTGTACTTTCTAAGTCGGACGAATTCTTGCTCATACTCAGACACTGTCATGCGGCCTTGTTCTATCTCTAAAAACTCCTTTCACTTTTATCAATAAAACACTGACTTATATACTTCTTCAGGAACTCCACTTGGAAGAAGTCCCAAGTAACTCTTTCGGCCAGTACTACCAAGACTAGCATTTTCCACCACTGATACGTTGAGTCTCTCAGAAGTGATACGACACATTTTAAACACTCCTCAAGGGTGCATGAGAGTTCATTAAACACTTGAATAGTGTTCTCTAACCAAAATTCTACCCTCTCGGGGTCATCATCAACACAGGCTCTAAACTCTTCGGCCTCATACTTACGAATCTTGTCAACAAGGGGCTTACTCTGTCTTGTCACTTCCACACCTTTTGGGGCTACCGTGATCGGTTGAAGAATGGGAAAAGGTGGGGGAGGTTGGGCGTTCGGGTTTGCCCAAATAAATTTCGTATACTACTCACTCATTCTATAGAGAAAGGCCTCCCGAGCCTCTTCTCCTCGGCTAGATTCAACATTCCTACTCTCGGGTGGCGCGGTCTCTTGAGCGGGAGCCGGTGTGTTACTTTCAGCATCGTCAGCTACTGCCGGGTTAGGATCTATTTACTATTATGAAAACACAAATTAGGAATTAAAAACCACCACACTATCAATATTTACAATTATGACATGTATAACTAGACTCTCACATTTACTATGTTAGTCCAATAACCAACTAAACCATAGCTCTGATACCACTAAATGTAATACTCCTTACTCGAGTTCGATGCCGAAACCAGGTATGAGGCATTACTGGACTTACGATCACACAATCATTCAATTACGACTCACGAATTTCACATAAATTTAAAACTTTTTCAATCTGATTCAAAATACTATTATTATGGACCTATGAGGCCCAAACAATACATTGGGAATGATCCGGGGCTAAATCAAAACTTTTCGGACACTTATAAAAATTTGACTCAAAATAGGGCACACGCCCGTGTGGGACAGGGACACGCCCGTGTAGGCAGGCCGTGTGGTTGCACATGCCCATGTCCCTAGCCCGTACGAAATTATTTTTCATTTCGAACCTACAAGGGTTTTCACACGGTCGAGCATACGCCTGTGTCTCATGCCCGTGTCCTTCACACGGCCTCAACACGCCCGTGTTCTCACCCCGTGTGAAAAATTGGGGTATTCTATTTATGACGTCATTGAGAAGTTTTCGTCACACGACCAAGCCACACGCACGTGGGCTAGGCTGTATCTATCACACGATCGAGACACACGGCCGTGTTTCCACCTGTGTATTTACTACGAAACATTTAATTTTCATAATTTCAGATGCAAGAGACACACGGCCTATCAACATGCCCATGGGCTGGCCATGTGTCACCCACGGCCTAGACACATGCCCGTATGTCTCTCTGTGTAGACAATTATAGGCTATTTTTCCAAGCCAATTGCCACCCTGAAATACAAACCATTAACAACCAATTTTACCAATCACATTATAACATCAAACTCATCAAAACATGCATATTAAGCCATCCACACCCTAAATTTATCTAGCATAATCAAACTTGTACATCCACACACATTTTACTCATTCTAGGCAAGCTTGCACATTATTAGATTACAAAATTTTGATAAAATATGACTTAACCATTCATGGCTCATTTCTCATGGCCAAGGTACCAAAACACCACTATCAACAAATGGACCCAAAAGAACTATGACACATAACCAAAATAATGGACCACTTATACATGCCATAACTTTCAAAGTTTGTAATCAAAATACCAAAAGTGATTGTTGATAGTGTTGATGGAATCCCGTTGATCACCAAGCCTCGGATTAGCTTGATGAACCTATAGGGGAAGGGAAAAGAAAATGGGTAAGATATAAAGCTTAGTAAGTCTATATGCAAAATTAATGAGCATTTAAAACTAAGTGGACATAGCTAATGGAAAATAAGTTTTCCTATCATACAATTAAGTTTGGGAATTATCACTTACTCATGTGATCTTACCACATGATTCAGTACATACATTAAGCACTTAGTACACATGATAGTTTTCATATAACCTGCACATACACAATTTTAAACATATGATCAAATCATTTTGCATGCAATTCGATTTTATCAAATCAATTCGAATAACCCGATAAACCACGTGGAATACTAAAGGATACAAGAAATAAGGCACAAGTGCCATACATGATGTAGCCGAAGCTACCACTAATATGTAGCCAAAGCTACCACTTATCACATAAAGGCTCAATAATGAGCTATTATCGGGTCTACTCATACAAGCTGACGGTGTAGCCGATACTACTCAGTGCTGCTCACACAAGCTGACAGGTATCCGTAACAAATGCAAGATTACCTAGCCACTGGTAGTCAAACTAGACCAGCACCTAGAATCACATGAATGATCGATAACAGTCACTGGTTTCCTAGTGACATGTCACTCGTATCCTAATGATTCCTAAGGTTCAACCGGGACTTTTCTTTACTCATCAGTTTTATTTCATCACATATGCAATAGTTTGATATAAAATTTCAAAATTTCAAAATAATTAACATTATTAGACTTAATGATTAAAAATAACTTATTATTTACATATAGGACTTACCTCGCTATAAAAATGCAAATCTTTTTTATTTAGTTCAATACCTTGCCTTTTCCACGATCAAGGTCGATTTCACGTCATTCTTGATCTATAACATCAAATTTATCTCATTCAATACATATATTACTCAATTGGACACAAAATCATCCTATGAAAATTTATACCATTTTACCTCTAACTTTGTCAATTTTTACAATTTAGTCCCTAGGCTCGTAAAATGAAATGTATCAAATTTTCTACATTCCCAAGCCTAGCCGAACATATTTCTCTCTTATAGCAGCCCACAATTTTCAACATTTCACAATTTATGCACCTATTTTACAACTTTTGCATTTTAGTCCCTAAATGCATTTCCATAAAAAATCACTTAGCAAAAGTTGTTTACTACACATTAAACTTCCATTTTCTACCAATAAACATCAAAATGCTTTCATGACACACATGGGTAAATTTTTAAACATGAACCCTAGCTTAAAATAGTGGTATAGAAAGCAGGTCAAGGTACGAGGATCTCAAAAATACGAAGAACATGAAAAACAGGGTTATGAGTCACTTACTTTGAGCTTGAAAAGTTGAAAGAAACCCTAGCTATGGTGCTTGTAAAATTCGGCCAAGGAGGAAGAAAAGATGGACACTTTTTGGCCTTATTTTCCCTTTTTATTTCTTTTAATAACCAAATGACCAAAATGCCCCTAATGGCCTTCTTTGCAAATTTTTCCTTCATTGGGCATTTTTGTCCATGTTGCCATAAAATGGTCTAATTGCTAAATAGGACCTCTAATTTATAATTTCATTTCAATTTCATACTCAATGCTTCTAGAACACATATTTTGGATTCTTTGCAATTTAGTCCTATCACTCAATCGGGCACTTAATTGATAAAATTTATTTACTAAAATTTCACCCATGCAATCAATCACACCATAAACCTTAATACTCTATCGGAATAATTTTTTCTATGTCGAATTCGTGGTCCCGAAACCACCATTCCGTTTAGGCCCTAATTTGGGCTGTTACACTATGGTTGTAAAAACAGAGTCAAATGCTAGTCCAAAGCTTTAGCTCTTCCCTGATTTAAGTCTGGTTTTTGCGTATCTTGATCTAAATAATATTTTTATTCAATTAAGTATTTCAAATAACTTCAAACATTCAATTCAAACCTGTAATCCAAATTAATCAAAAAAATACAAAATTACCCCTAATATTTTAACCTTTATACAAATCAGTCCCTTGGTTTATAACTTGAAAATTCATCATTTTTAATTGAAACAAATATTAACCATTTTCCCTTTAGGCTTATATTAACCCACATTCTTCCTCAGTTTACAAAATATACATGGAAATTTACACTTTTAACAAATAAATCCTTAAACCGTAAATTAACTAAAAAATCATTTAACAAAACATGTCTATTTAACAATCAAACACAATAAGCTATCAATTAAATTTAAAACACATTCAAACTCATTCATGGCAAACCCCTAGACTTTTATAAACTTTACAAATTAATCCTCGAGCTAACTATACCAAGCAAATCGAGTTCAAAAACATAAAAATCATTAAAAATGGAACTCAAAAACATACCATGCAAGGTAAGAAAGAATGGCCGAATGTTTTTCCCTTCTACAATGGTGAAATCAACCAAAACAAGGAAAATGATGAAGATGATACAAGTTGTTTTGTTTATGTTATTATTTATTTACATATGTGCCTTTTTGCCCTTTAAAACTAATCAAATTTCAAGATTTTAATCATCAAAACCATCCACCATATACCTAATTGGTATATTTACCCACTTAGTCCATTAATTAAATATTTCATAGTCATTTGACTTATTTTTCCTCATAAAATCAACTTTTGCACTTTTTCTCATTTAATCCTTTTACTTAATTAACTATTTAAACATTAAAATTTCTTAACGAAAATTTATTGCGACCTTAATATAAACATATAAATAGGGGTGAGCGTTTGATCGAATCGAATCGAATCGAATCGAATCGAATGAAAAAATTTTGAGTTAATCGAGTTGACGAATCGTATTTTATCATCCTAATTTGATTTGAAATTTTCTCGAATCGAGTCGAGTGAAATGAAATTCGAATCGAATCGAATCGAATATATTTGTTCAAGTTAAATTTTAAAAAATAATTTTGGGTCCTTGTAGTCACTATCACTCATCGTAATAAAAATTTTCATCACCTCATAATTTATTTATTAATCTTTTATATATGGGTTAGCTTTTTTGCTTGCTTAGTTGTTTTAATTATCTTCATATTCTTGTCACTATGTATTTTGGAATTAAAAAATATATTAAATGTAAAAATGTGACTTTTTAATAAAAGTTATTTTAAAGATAAAATGTGAAATTGATACCAATATAAAATTTTAACACGAATATTTTATGGCATCATTAATAATTCAATTTTAATATAAATATTCAATATGAATAAACAATTCAATAATATAAATAATATAAAATGTGAAATTTAATTTAATAATATAAATAGTAGATATAAATAAAATTGTTACTATTTATGTTTATGGTTTCTTTTTTTGATAATTTTGATTTTTTATTTGGGAGTAAATAGTGAGAAGTAAAAGTTTGGGGGGAAAATAAAAAGTTTTAGGAGTAAAAGTTTGAGGGAAAGTAAATAGGGGGAGTAAAATTTTGGAGGGAAAATATTAAAAAAAAATTGGGGGATGAGTTTGGGGTAGATGGGGGGTAGGATGGGAAGGGAGTAAAAGTTTTAAAGGGGAAAGTGGGAAGGAGTAAAAATTTGGGGGGAAAATAAAAAGTTTTGAGGGTTTTTGGGAGTAAAATTTTGAGGAAAAATAAACAAGAGAGTAAAATTTTGGTGGGAAATAGATTTTGGGTAGATGGGGGGTTGGGATGGGAGGGGAGTAAAAGTTTTGGGGGGAAAGTGGGAAGTAGTAAAAGTTTTGGTGGAAAAGTAAAAAGGTTTGGGAGTTTGGGATAAAAATGTAAAATATTATAGTTTGATATTCGAATTATTCGAATTATTCGAGTTATTCGAATTTGAAAACTCAACTCGATTCGAACTCGAAATTCAAAAAAGAAATTCGAGTTGACTCGAATTACTCAAATAACTCGATTCGTTTAACTCGAAATTCGAATTTTTTTTCAATTTTTTTGAGTCGAATCGAGTTTTGCTCACCCCTACATATAAACATTAAAATATTTAATCACTCATCGGAATTGTGGTCCAGAGACCACTGTTTCCGATGTCACTGAAAACGGGCTGTTATAGTATCATTGATTCAATTTGGTCTTTGAATAAAGATATATCCCGAGCAAGACTCCTTAGAAATAGGATCATTGTGTTTGAATTGCATAAACAAAGATTGATTTCGTTGTTTCTTTTCCTTTAAATATTTTCATACATTTTCTATATTTGTTCAATTTTACATTGCAACGAATGCTATGTAGAATTATCATCTTCATATCTACAAACTAATTACATTTTAGTTTAAGATGTGTCTGACTAATCAAATGAAATAATTGGTTCATGCATAATCTACCATGCAATTTTGATTAACTTTAACATGTTTTCACTAAGTGAAGGTTCAATTGTAAGACACATTTATTTATGCAATTGATTTATAAGATTATCAAAATCTAGAATATTTTGAAAATAGGGGGAGATTGTTAGAATATTTTCAATAGATATAGTGTTTCAATAGTTGCAAATGAAAAATTATAAGTAACCAAGAGTTGTTACTATTCATAGTGATAAGGTATGACACTTAAATATTGAAAGTTATGTAACTTGGTTAATTAATGAAGAATGATAACTATTCAAGTATATATCTATTGAATAGTTAAGGTTATTAGTAATAGATGTGACTATCCACATAAGCATATTGAATAATTATGTTTTTGTGAAGGGACATGGAAACTCCTAATAATAGGAGTGAACTTTCATTTGCAAGATAAACAAAAAAAACATAGAAATATAGTTTCTTTCTATTATCTTACCATTTTTTTATTTAAAGATTGTTCTATAAAGAATTATTGCGAAAGTTCTTTATAGAAATTGACACTCTTGTTATGCTCTACTCAATGCTTAGTAGACTGTTTTCATTAGTGCAAAACGCCGACAGTCGTGGGGCTTCATTATATGCTCGAGGTTCATTTGCTAGTAACTCTTTTAAACACTAATATTTATGAAGGGAAAATAAAACCTTAAAGATAGTGATATTGTTACATGCCTTGAAGCCTTCGATTAATTTTTCATAAGTTCATTTTTATTCCCACTCACCAACACATTCTTTTAAAGAAATACCAAAAGAACAACAAAGCAAAACAAGTTGTTAGTCAAATGAAGTTTTCAGTTTGTAACATAATATCCTTGACAATAATGTTGAAACCAAACATCATTTTTTTACGTTTAACTATTAAACAACTCCAACTTAGGCCTCAAAGTGCCTACCGGCAATACATGTCAACCACAAAACCTTAGCAGCCAAAGTGAAAATTTAGAAGAAATTTTTTAATTTGAGTCCCATAGGAACCTCTTCATTTAGTGAGAATAGTAGATGGAAAAACAGTGATGAAACCTGATCCCAGCTTAAAATAGCGAGCCTGGAATGCCTTGGTCATCATGGCAACAGATGAATGATGTGTATTTGTCCATGACGCGATGGCACTCTGGGCACCTCATGTTCTCAGGGGTCCTTATGATGGTCGGGAACTGGAAGCGACAACAAGGGTGAGCAACATCATGAAGCTTGTCATGGTACTCTTTGAATGCCATATCGAATCCTAGTTCAGCTATGTTCACTTTCCATTCGTCATAACCACCCAAAGTAGGCAAAACTGTGGTGGAATGGCCATTCGCCACTATATTAGACCCTCTACTAAGCACTGCCCATCCACCTTCTCTGCCATAGCTAAGCAGCTTCTTTATTTGTTGCATCATTGGGGCTTGGTCATCTGCCCTGCCTAACTGAATCTTCGAAAACAGCATACTCTCTAACCTGGTCCAAAAGAACCACACCATGGTCGGGTCTTGCCAAGCATAGCTAAGCTTCTCCGCATTGATAATTCCTACAACTCTCTTCACATGCTCCCTTTTCCTGCTTTTCCCCACATAGACCATCTCAAGAGGAATGCGAGACGCAGATGCTACACTGCGTGCTGAATTTGTAAATCTTCTTACCCACTCGACATCATCCCCTCCATACAAGAAAATGTATTTTTCTTCTTTAATCTGATCAAATTTGACAGAACAGTTGAAGTTCAAATTTTAATATTGGATGCATATACCTGTAGTAAAAGTAAACATTTATGTAGCATTATTTCTAAAACCTTGATGAAAAAACCAAAAAGTTGGGAAATTTTGAAGATATCATATATACCCAATTGAGGACCGTTGGGTCAATTCCATCAACCAGAAGATCAAGCCTCCATGTCTCTTCCCTCCAAAGAGCTTCTTCTCTTAAACTAGTAAAGGGGAAAGCAGTGCTTCCCCAGATCCACATCATGTGAATTGCATTAGGGGAAACCACCTTCCCTTGAGGATCAAGCACCACAAGGATTGGCTTTGTCCTGAAATGCCAAACCTCCTTGATGAACCTGATGACCGGCTTCTTTATGAACAAAGGGTCCTGAACTGAGTACCATGGCATGGTACTTTGTAGGTTCTCGAACTTGGTTTGCATTTCTTCAGGCAATGGGATGATGGAATGATCCACAATTGGGATCCAAACGATTTCATACTGACTCTCGAGCCTCGTTGCATGGATCCTTGATTCATTATATATCTGCTCAAGAATTGCTAGCTCATCGTTAGCGAATTCGAGGCTTGAAATGAGCAAGAGCACATTTTTCCTTCTTAGCACGTCCAGGCTAACCTGTTCAATGTCACACGGGAAAATATAAAACATATGCTACAGTAAAGATTAACGAAGAAACTATTATAAAGTAGTAAGAAAGCGATACTCGTGTCTTTGTAGCACCATCAAGAAGCGGTAGTTTATCATCCTTGTCATAAATTAAGGCCTTGAGAACTTTCATGTTGTCGATGTGCAAGGCGTTCGGGTCAAAGAGTGTCAGAAGCAATTGATAAAATGCAACATCTGTCTTTTCCTCTGCAATTAACAATGATCAAATCATCAGTTAATATTTTCAATTAGTTTCATGGACGTTAGATAATATTTAATGGTTATTTATGAACCTATATATTGGTAGCAAAGGTTCAGCTGCTGCTTTAGGAGTTCATATATGTTTCTGAGTTTGTGAGCCAAGGTGGACAGCTCCCACGACTCTGTGGTTGATATTCCGAACCTGAAATCAAAGTAAACAATTAATCCAACAAGTATTAACCTACCAAACTCACAACATTGTTTTAAATAAGTACTGTATAAAGATGAAGCAGAACATACTCATGACCCATGCTAGAAAGGTTGGAAATTTGAGTTGCACAAGCCACCATGCTCCTGATGGTCCAATAGACAGCAGTTGGGAAGAGGTTCATGGCAGTCGCCAATACCGGTACATCCTGAGAAATGTATGTTGATGGCAGCTGTGTGAACTGAACAACACATTTAGTAACATCTATCATTGCCCGAATCAAATTGTTAAGTGCATCAAGTCGGGGTTTTAGAGGAGCTGTGTGCTCCAGGAGAGACGGTAATTGCCTCAGGATTGCCATTGACTTGGCAAGTTGGTTCGTTGTGTAAATCTGAGCAAGAAGCCAGAATTCTCCATAGTTCAAGGCAAAGGCTGATAGGGATAATACTAGCTTAGCATCCCATGTATAGCTTGATAGCAAGTTGAATATTGCAGTAGTTGTTGCATGTGCATCCGAACTCCCCAAAGTCTTGTATGATAGCTGGTAGTTAAATATAAATGTTAGTATATACGAATAACAAATATGCAATAATTTTACTAGTTTTCTGATAACAATTTTCAGAACCTCGGAGGCAATTCGGTCAATCGTATACGTAAGAGCTTCAAGCATAGCTATATGATTTGCTTGTAGGGCTTTCTCTTCCATTTCGATTTGAGCTTGAGTAGTACCCTGCAGCAAACATTAGAAAGTATGAGCAATTTCAGTCATTGATTTAAACAGGATAACATGCAGGATATGTTATACCTTAACCAGGAAATCAACATGCCGGGTGGCGCGATTGAGGATGTCCTCAACCAGATCGAGTAGAGGTCTAACATCAAATTCTCGACCATCAGGAGCATGAGTTGCCAAAATTTGTTTCATCATCACATTGTCATCTGACATGCTTAACATGCTCCCACGGTCACTCCGGATGAGTGCATGAGAATCACTATGATTCTTCATGAGTGCTTCACCTGTACTAGGTTTACTGATACTAGCACCGGGAACGCCCATGTATTGCTGACCAACACGAGTGTTATTAAGGAGTGGATGATAAGTAGCAGCTCGGTTGCCGAGGAGTGCCTGAGCAGCAGCAGAAGCGCCCGGATTATTAGTGAGTGCTTGAGCAGCAACAGGGTTATGGAGGAGTGCCTGAGCTGCAGCAGTAGGATTGTTGGTAGGTCCGGTCAATGGTGCCTGGAGAGCCCCAGAGGTGGCCGCCTTCTGTTGTTCCATTGGATATATTAGAGAGGCAAAATTGTAAACTTGAGTATGGTTGCAGAAGAGAAGAGATGGCTTGTGCCTTAGTTGGCATCACAAGTCTATTTATAGTCATTGCAAAAGGAATAAAGCCTAATTGAATCAACTTCCTTGCTTCTTAGCCAATTAAATTATTGGATTATTAACAGGAATCATTTTGCTTTAGGTGTTCCGACTGTACCTCTTCTCACTTTATTTTATTTTGTCTGGCACCTTGCTGCAGTGTTTAAAATACGTAAATTGAATGTCGTCAGTTCCAAAAAAAAAAAAAAAAACCAGCACTTTATTTCCCAATTATGGACTGACAATAGAAGAAATTTGATAACAATTTAGAAAATGAACGGTATGAATTTATTCAGTTTTTCTCGTGCAGGCCATTATTGAATTGTTATACCGAGCTAAGTAAGCATATAAAAAATTAAACAAATACTTCCTCATAACATATTAAAAGATTATATATATATATATATAAAGAAAGTCTCTTGGAGGGAATATACAGTATCAGAAGCCTTCAATAAGCTTGCCCATCAAATTAAAATGAAAATGAAACCACAAACATGCTGACATGCGAGTAATGTGCTTTGCTTTTTTAATTGATTTGGTATTGTTCTTGTGCCTGTAACTTAGGAATTTTGTTCTCCTATAACAAACAAAGAGTGACATGGAGAAAGAATTAAGAGATTTGATTCTTTGCTTTTTCTCAGGTTATAAGTTGAATAGATTGGGATTTAACACCCCCCAACAAATCTAACATCCTTGTGCAACTCTTTTTTTCCTTTTAACTGCTCCAAAGATGTTCCATCTCTTTTCTCTCAAGTTTCTTCGTCTTTCCTTATTGCAGTTTGTTTGCTTTTACCACTTTTTATTTGATTGTTTCTAGTTTTTCTTTTCTTTCCTTGCAGTTTAATGTTTCAATGTTGTTTTTGGTTAATATAAAGGAATATAACGGGAGTAAAGAAAGAAAAGGAAGATTACAGGAAAAGGATATTATGTATTTTATTTCTCTGCTAGATAAAATTATTAAATGAAGGTAAAAGAATATTTATAATTTTTGTTTGGTTTAGCTATTGAAAGTTAAATAAATAATTAATTATAATATTTTTTTCTATTTATTTTTTTTTAAAATAATTCAGGTAAAATTTAAGAAATAATATCTGATGCACTGTTGCTGCATAAGTTTCGTACACCATATATCTATAAATAATAACATGCTATATTATCATTAAATTAAATAAAAATATAAAAGATTTGTAAATAAATACTAATAATTTATTTAAATATAATTAAAGATTTAATAACTCTCATATTTAATATATTAGATTTAAGGGTTTAGAGGTTTGGATATAAAGTCTAGGGTCTTAAGTTAGTATTTAGGGTTTTAACAATTATTATAATTAATTATTATTTAATTATGTTTCAATAAATTTATTAGTATTTATTTATAAGTCTTCAATTATTTTTTTGTTTTATTTAATGATGAGGTGTCACAAGTTATTATTTACGAATGGTGCATGGGACTTATGCACCGAAAATATATCAAATATTCCACCAAAAATTAATAGGATAAAATATAATTTCACATTTTAAAAAGTACCTCACTTTTCTTTCTTTTAATTTTCCCCCAAATTAGGGTTAAATAAAAATAAAATAACTCAAGGGAAGCAAGAGAAATTCAACTCTCCTTACATTTTCTTATTTAAATAAAAAAAACGTATTTGGCTCTCCAACTTTACAAAAAAAAAAAAGTTATTTTAGCACTCTATTTAATTTTTCGCTTCTCTTAACCTTTGAACTTACATTATTTATCAAATCACCCTAAAATGGATTGAAAAGTTAACATTTGTTAAAGAACTAGATGTTCTAAAAACAAGTTCAAAACTCGTTACAACCACTATGAATTTCTTGTTATGACGTTCGATTTGACAAATACCCTACTGCATTCATGGATTTGATGAATCGAGTGTTACGGCTTCGTGTAGTTTACCTCAAAATCTAGAAGTAAATCTTAGATCACAATGAGAAATAATAAATACTGGCAAGCCATGTAATAGAATGATCTCAGAGATATACAACTTAGCTAATCTCTCAAGTGAATAATCCGTTCTAACCGGAATAAAGTGTGTCAATTTCCTCAATCTGTCAACAATAACCTAAATAACATCTTTCTTTTTCAGAGTCAATGGTAATCCATTATGACTCGTACACATTTCCACTTCAGAATCATTACAGGCTGTAATAAACCTGATGTTTAGCTTTCACCTATTGACATACTAAACATTTAGTCACAAATTCAGATACTTCGCATTTTATTCACTTTAGTCCCTGTGTACAAAACTAATAATTAAATGTTACAATCAAGTCCTTTTTCATGATCTAAGCTTAAAATCTATCAATTTAACACTAATTAACTATTAATTCAACAAATTTACCTGACCAAACTTTAATCTACTTTTATACCAACTTTGTAAATATTCATATTCAATATTTACGGACTCAGTTTACGAAAATGGGCTTTTGAAATCATCTTTTCTAGTACCATTGAAAATTGGACTATTACACACTATCTCATCTTTAAAGATGGTTAAATAACAATTTTGTTCCCTTGGATAATTACTGACTAGGTCCTAAGGCATTTTCTAAATTAAAGCTCAACAGCGATTGGACTTTTACAGTTTAGTCCCTAAGCTTTAATTAACAATTTCTTTAGTTAAATTACTTAATTTCCATTCAATATATTTTTATAGTAACTCTGATCATCTTTTTCTTTTATTGTTACAATCTCAGTCTACGAAAATAAGTTTTTGAAATTGCATTTTCTGACACTGACAAAAGTCGAGACTTTAGACTTACTGAGTGTCATATTATTAACACTAAGTGAATATTTAAAAACAAGGCTGATGAGCTAAAACACTCCTTACCCAGTTCAATCGCCAAACCCGAGTAATATGGTGCTACAGACAAAAACCAAACAAGTTACATGTAATTTATTAATTTAAATCTCAATTAATTATTATCAAATCACATACAATCAAATATAATAATTTGTAAGCTATATGGACCTAATCATGAAATCCAAGCATGAAATAGGGCTGAATTGTAAAATTTCAACATTTTTAAGTTGGTATCGATATTTAATTTCTTGGTATCAATACCATTTTGGCATTTTGTTAGTTTTGAAAATTGTTCATATGGTCAAATATCGATACAAAATACCAAAATATCGATATTTGAGCTTAGAAATGGTAAAATCTAATGTTTAAAATGTCCATTTTATGCCCAATGCACATACCAATCAAAAGTTAACTATATTAACCAAAGGCATATCTCAATATCACCTACACAATCAACCTAAATGTTTAACCAGTATACCTTCAATGACACCTTAATATCAAGCTGAATATTCAAGCGTTCAAGCATTCAACATTTGATTTCATATAAGCTTTATAACCTAAACATTTGAACTACCAAACCTTTTTCAAACATAACATAGATATAAACATGAACTTACCAACTCCTTGATAAGCATGAACTTAACATACAATTATCATCTTGCATCAAAGCATCAACCAAAACACAATATTTAACATGTTACTATCTCATATATGAAGATTTTAAGCATATAATCCAAGCAACCTATCAAATCATCCACAAATGACCATTGCCACCACACTTATATTTAATTACATATTCATAAAAGACCAACAAGATTGAGAATGGTCATAAAGCATTAAACATTCTAGGTACATGCCAAAAATCAAAATGAGCATATCACCCACGATTGAGTTCGGGATTTTCTATTGGATATTGAGTTAATGATTGAAACGTATAATACCTAACCTACGCACAGGAAAAAACAAATCATACACTAAGTATACGTACAATACCTAACCTACGCACAGAAAAAAACAAATCGTACACTAAGTATGACTTAGTGGTATTTCTATAATCTGAACATTAAAACATAATATAAGTCACAATGATGCATAAACTTAATAAGGATAATATGCAATATGTAAGTCTAATAAGTTAGTTCACATAATCATTAATCACAACAAGCTCTTTATACTAACATTAAAACATGACAACCACATTTCATAAGTCATTTGCTAATTCAAGTAATGTAATGGAACATTTCATTTCAATTTTCAAATCAAGAGTTCATTGATCATATAAAAACAATATTCATAGTTCAATCCACCATTTCAAGTTCCATTCCACATTTTATTTCCATTTCTCAACATTTTCCATTTCAATATCAATTGCTATTTAAACATTATCTGTCATTTCAATGTCATTATCCTGATTTTACTGTTTATTTCCCCTATTAACACGATTCGAACTCTGACAGATACACGAATCCAACCAACACATTAGTTTGGCACCTAGTGCCTCATCGGATAAATCCGAAGCAAATAGTTGCTCCCAACGCTATAAGTAAGTTGACACCCAGTGTCTTATCGGTTAAACCAAAGCAAATTGGCACCCAATGCCTTATTGACTCGTAGTCGAACTAATCCCTAAACTATTCCTATCCTATGACATGCCAACTATATCTGACTTTGCCCAGTCCGTTAATAGGGTATCTGTATCATATTTTATTACCATCCAATATCGCATTTCACATTTATTTCTTTATGAACACACTTATCCAACATATATGGCAACAACCATTATCTCAATATATGCTCAATTTTCACATTTATATAAATACCCACATTTTTCAAATATATTCAATTTAGTTCTCAAAATCATCAATCAATTCAATTCAATCCCATAATAGCTTATCATGTTAAAGTGCATCACCTTAATTTCTTACCACGCCATAATAGTTCAAAGTGTAGCAATTTACAAGTAGTTTGGATTATAGAAATACAAACCGTAAACTCTGAGCTATTTGTTAATAACTTTATATTTTCCTTTCTTTTTTCGAGGAATTCTGGTCGAACTTAGCTACGAATTAAAAACAACACATAAAATCATCAATGGATAGCCATTTTCACATTCAATTTCTAAATTATGCAACTTTTTCATATTATTCAATTTAGTCCCTAAAACTGTGACTACTTAACTTTAACATTTAACCTCCAATTTTTATACTGATTTCACTCCAGGCTTAATTTAACTTCTTATTTCACATTTTTACCCTTACTTCAACTTTTTATCCATGATAACTTTCTCAATCTTTAACAGTACTGAAAATACAACATGGGTCAGCTAGCCCAAGCTACCAGAATTCTGAAAAAATAAAAATTACAAGAAACGAACTAAATTACACTAACCAATTGAAGATTGAAACTTAAACAACCCTAGCCATGTGTTGAGTTCCTTTTCTCCCCCATTTGGTTCGAATTTTTCATGAAGAAAGCTGAATAAAATTTGTTTCTTTCTCCAACAACTTGTTTAATCATATTTTATTTTCATTTTATTTTTTTATTATATTTAATTAATGTTTAAAACATAAAAACATACATGTTTTTAATTCCGTAACCGACCACTATTGTAATATCCCGAATTTGAGCCTAGTCAGAATAGTGGTTTCGGAACCACAAATCTGAGGTCGGAGAAATTATTTCTAGTATTATTTTATTTTTATTAGTATGATATTATGAGTGCATGAAAATCTTGGTGAATTAATTTTAGTGTTTGGAAGCTTAATTGCTAAAAAAGACTAAATCACATAAAGGGCAAAAGTTATAATTTCCTAGTAAATAGTGTTAAATAGCTAGAGAACCATAATTGGGGGGTCTTTAATGGGAAAATAGACCCATTTTATTAGAGTGGCCAGCCAAGGGAGACAAAGACATAAAATTTGGTCAAAATTAGGTGTAGTTGGTGACTAATTTTGACTAGAAAATCATAAAATAAACAAAACCTTCATTTTCTTCATTTCTTCTTCTCTTTCACCAAAAATATCAGCAACTAAGGGAGTTTTTAAAGCTTGAAAAACCAGCCACTCATTTCTACCTCAAGTAACTGATTTTGATGACTTCTTTTGATGATTTTTACATTTTTTAGACCCTTAAGTAGCATGAGCTAGCTATTGAGGGGACTAGTTTGCAAAATGGTGGAAAGTTTAGGGTTTTACCATGAGAGTGTTTAAGTTGTTTGCTGAAACTTTTTGGAAGAAAATGAATCTTGGTTGTTTAAGATATAACTTTTGTGAAGTGGTAATAATGGAAAACACCTAAAATGGACTTAGTTGTAAAAGTTATAAATTGTGTAGTAAATGCATGAAATGGTTGAAATTGTGGACTGTCATAAGAGTGAAAAGAATTCGATTAGGCTTGACTAATAAGGAAATTTGATAAAAATCAATTTCTGAGCCTAGGGTTAAAATGGTTATTTTGTGAAGGTCTAGGGGCAAAATGGTCAGTTTTCCAAATTATGAATTTTTGAATGTCTAGATTAATACGGAGATTAAATTAGTGAAATTTTATTATTATAAATCAAGAAGTACGAAATCTGGACTTAGACCGAGGGAAGGCCAAGCAAACGGACTAAATTGAGAAGTCGATCACATTTTGTATACTGAAGTAAGTTGTATGTAAATAATGCAACTTTTTTTTTTTGATATTATGCATGAGATCATTGATTTAGTATAAGATTAATTAAATGTGATTATGAGTAATGCATGATGAGAATTTATGTGATAAAACCTTGTTGAACCGTAGGAATAGGTTGGATATTCATGCCATGATACTAGGGTTATACGGAGCTACTGTAAGACCATGTCTGGGACATGGCATCAGCCTCGTTATGTGTCAGTGTAAGACCATGTCTGGGACATGGCATCAACACTGATATGTGATCCAGTGTAAGACCATGTTTTGGACATGGCATCGGCGTTGATACGAGTGCTAGTGTAAGACCATGTCTGAGACATGGCATCGGCCTCGACATGTGAGCTAGTGTAAAACCATGTTTGGGACATGGCATCTGCTTTGAGATGTGTTAGTGTAAGACCATGTCTAGGACATGGTATCGGCACGAATAGATGAGAGCTAGTGTAAGACCATGTCTAGGACATGGCATCAGCCTCAATACATGAGAGTCAGTGTAAGACCATGTCTGGGACATGGCATCGACTTGACATGTGAGCTAGTCTAAGACCATGTCTGGGACATGGCATCGGCATAGTACCGTATGTTTGAGGCTTATTGAATATCCTTTCATATTCTAAATGGTTCAATGGGAAATTTAAAGTTTATGTTAAGAATAAGAATTATTATGATGACGTTATGAATGGTGCAGGTACCTACATGAGATGTATGCTATGTGAGCTCAAAATTATATTATATGATTAGTAAGAGACGAAAAAGAGTAAGTTGTGCTTGTAGCCATTTTGTATCATGTACAAATTGTGATATGTTATGAGTATGTTAAAGTATGGTAACTTGTTGTCATTTATTTACTTGCAACTTACTAAGCTTTATGCTTACTCCCTCTTCTTTCCAATTCTTATAGTGCCGCCTAATTAGCTCATGGATCAACTGACATTAGAGGCTTCGTTCACACTATCAATCTAAGCATTCGGTATAGTTAGTTTTTGATATTTTGAGAAATGACATGTATAGAAACTTAGTCTTTATTAAGTTTCATTTTTCTTGGGCCAAGTGTGTTGGCTTGATTGAGGATACTTCATTTTATATAAGGCCATGGATAATGGCTAATATTCATTATTGATATATGCAAATCATCTTTTTGTGAATATGCAAAGTAGTATGGATGAACAAGAGTACTAGGATAGTAATATGAATGCTTGGTTGTTTTGATTATGTGAAGTTATGTGAATGCCAAATTATGGTTATTGGTTGAGTATTGGTACCTTGTGATGTTTTGGGTTGTATGTGGTCTTATTTCAGGGTGGCGAAAAGCTTGGTAGATAGCCTTATTTTTGTCCACATGGGTAGACAAACGGGCGTGTGTCTAGGCCGTGTGTGACACACGATCTGCCCCATGGGCATGTAGCCAGACCGTGTGTCCCCTGCACCTTAAGCTGGCAAAATTAAATGTCCAGCAGTCGACTACATGGGCTGAGACACGGCTGTGTGCCTCAACAGTGTGAAAGACATAGCCTAGTACATGGGCATGTGCCATAACTATGTGACCCTTAAGAGTTGCTAACGTCAGAAACAGAATACTAAGGTCTTCACACACGGGCTGTGACACGGGCGTGTCATGGCCGTGTGAGGGACACGGGCTGAGCACACAGGCGTGTGCCTTAGCCGTGTGAACCTAATTTGTTCATAGAGTACAAGTCAGTGAGTTACATAGGTAGAAGACACAGGCGTGTCATGGCCGTGTGAAGGACACGGGCCATGAACACGGGCGTGTGTCAGGCCGTGTGAAAACCCCTGTAGGTTCGAAGTTAGAAAATAAATCCACACGAATAAGAGGCACGGGCTTTTCCCTATTTGCCTAGGCCATGTGAACCACACGGGCCTTCAGCACGGTCATGTTCTAAGGCCACATGGGTGCGTTGCCCATCCACACAGAGCATGTGCCCTAAATTGAGTAGCTTTTATTAAAATTTTTCTAAGTACTCGGAATAGTTTCGGATTGTTTCTAAATCATATTCTGGGCCTCGTAAGTCCATATTAGGGGTTGTAAGACATAGTTTGAAAATTTTTAAATTTGAACGAAATTTTATGATACGAAAATGTGTGTTTGCATGTGTTTTAGTAAGGTAATGCCTTGTACCCTGTCCCGACGTCGGACTCAGGTAAGGAGGTGTTACATTTAGTGGTATCAGAACTATGGTTTAGTCGATTCTAGGACTAACCTAGCCTGTATACGAGTCTGGCTATACATGCCATAATTGTACTATGATAGTGTGATGACTCCTGACGAATTCAAATTATTTTTTTTATAGTAAATGGATCCCAACGGAGCTATAGCGGATAACATGGAAAGTAACGTGCCGGCTCCCGCTAAAGGGATCATGCCAGTTGAGAGTGTGCTCGTGACGATGAGTCAAGGTAGAGAGGCTAGAGAAGCCTACCTCCATATGATGGACGCTTGGTACTCGGAGTTTATTCGTGCAAATCCGAATACTCCACCTCCCCCACCCTCTCCAATTTCTCAACATACCTCTATAGCTCCTCAAGGAGCAGAAATGGTTAGAAGAGAGAAACCTCTAGTAGATCGAATTAGAAAGCACGGGGCTGAGAAATTTCGGGTAAACAAAGATGATGACCCAGAGTAGGTAGAATTTTGGTTAAAGAACACCATTAGAGTATTTGATGAACTGTCATGCACACCAGATGAGTGCATGAAATGTGTGGTGTCACTTCTACGGGACTCTGCCTACTGGTGGTGGAATACTCTCGTGTCAGTTGTACTGAGAGAGAGAATAAGTTAGGAATTCTTTCAAAAGGAGTTTTGAAAAAAATATATTAGTCAAAGGTTCATCGATCAAAAAAAGAAAGAATTTCTTGAGCTGAAGTAAGGCCCTATGATAGTGGCAAAGTATGAGCGTGAGTTCATGAGGCTCAGTGTAACACCCTAACCCAAATCCGTCGTCGGAGTGAGTTACAAAGTGTTACAAACAATACTCAACTATTGATATGATCATGTTTGAATTAAATCAATTTGTAATAACTAACAAAATAAAATTTTATAGAGTCAAAACAATTGCTATTTATAAATATGACATTTACCATAATATTCTATCATAGCATCTCTCTCTCTATTAAACTATACGCATATATATATACCATTTTTTTTCAATTTGATTAAACAAATCGCATATTACAAATTATAAAGGAACTTATAACTCAATTGCCTATCATTAATGTCATACATTAAGGCACATGATATATATACACACATATATATAGAACATAACAACATATAAATGACTTAAACCAAATTCGAAGAGCATGAAATAATTCATTCCCAAAATTTTCTTACTTTCCAATGCATGTAACAACAACACTATTCAATTGGTCATTTTATTAAGCTTGACCGAATATCAACTTGCTCTTTAAAAACATTCAATTCGGCAAACAGATATATATATACACCTCAAAATTTTAATTATGACATGACTTATAATGAAGTTAAAATTTCTCTCATTATCCAAACATAAAAAAAATACATGATAATGATTATGAATTTCAATATAGTTCAAACATGTATAACTTTACTCATCCATGACTCACTTTAACAATCATTTCTCCTATTAACCTAACTGTATACAAAAATTCCAACTATATAAATAAATACCAACTCAAATCATTACCACATCTTACCACACTTAACCACATATAAAGATGCCATAACTAATTCATCCATTCGAGTACTATATCATTATCACTATTACTCAAATCACATAATTTGTGTATCAAAATGATAAGCCATATTCGCATGGCTTACTATATACAACTAAGTCAAAAGAAAATAGTCATAAGATATCCTAGTTCATACATGCCATAAGTTTTAAAATTTAACTTAAAACGATACCGAAAGATAGATGATAAGTGGATGACTTCAACACTGATCCCAAGCTCGTAGCTACTTCTGAAGATTCTATAAACTGAAACAAGTAAACAAACACCAAGTAAGCTATTTTAAGCTTAGTAAGTTACAAGCAATTTTAGACTTTAATTTGACTTACTACTTCAATTTAGTGAAACTAGATACAATATAAATTAATCATGCAGTAATTTCTCATCATCTTGGCATATCAATTCAGTGACAGTTTCGTTCATCCCAAATGATAACCCAATGAGATTAATACTATATATATATATATATATATATACACTTCCAAGGGGTCATGTTCCTATTAATCACAAGACCAAATGTAATTTAACATGAAACATTTTAGATCATCGATTCATTCATCAACTAACTAATAACATTTCTACTTTCACAACTCATCTCATCTAATCTCAAACCGATATATATATATATATATATATATATATGTATGTATATATATATATATATATATATCCATATAACCCTTCACCCTTACCTCAATTAGCCAAATACACATTAATTCAATACATTTATCACTTAGTTTCAAAAATTACCATACATGAATTTGAGCATATAATTGATGGCTGCTCCTTACGAGAATGCTATGCAAATACTCATTTGACTGACTGTAATGTCTCAATAAAATAGCACAATCAGTGCTTATAATCATTTAATAAATAATATATCAACCGCACACTTAGTGCTCAATTGCAAAACTCGCACACTTAGTGCTTTATAATCTGTTCGCACACTTAGTGCAATTTCATGATCGTATGATTATTATTCACACACTTAATGCTGCAATTCAACAGCTCAATGTATCCATTTCTTTTTTTTTTATTCGGCAACTACATCTTTACATATGTACTCTTTATTCATTTTATTTTAACATATACCACTTATAGCAATTTAAATTAACCTTAACTAATTTGCTTGATAACTTACCTCGAATATTGATGGACAGGAATTAGTGTCTATTCAACGATTTTTGTTTTTCCTCGATCCTCTTCCGTTCTTCTCGGTTCTTGCTCTTAAAAAAATAATGGAAATTGAACTTATTCAATTAAATTCATTCAATTCAATCTCAAACAAATACTTGAACAATTTGCTAATCACCCCTTTCGTATATTACATTGTTACTAATTAGTCCTAAATGTATAACATACAGTTTATACTCAATCTTGTTTAAAAAAAACAAAGGCCGAATTCTCAATAGGTATATACAAGTCCTTACCCTCCATTTATTTCTCAAATTTTTCCATAGAATTTACAAAAATTCGTATTTTTAGCCCTATCAATTTAATTCCATAATATTTTCTAATATCAAACTTACTAATTTCCTATATTTAAATTTCTCACATCAACACAAAGTTTTCCCAACTCACACTCATGACCGAACATATTCTCTTCATAAAATTGAAAAATTGATTCATGGGCTAAATAGTAAACTCAATTACAACCTTAAAAATACAAAGATTTAATAAAAATTAACCAAACACATACCTTAAAAATGGATTCAAAAATGGCCGAACACTTAGTTCTTCCTCTTTTCTTTTTTCTTTTATTTTCGGTAATAACAAGGCATTATGAGGCTTTGGCTTTTCTTTTATTAAACCATATATTAATTCATAAAAGACCATTATAACCTTGCTATAATAATACAAAATCATGATAGTTAAAGGTCAATTCTGTACACTTTTAATTTCTATGGTTTATTTACTTTATTAACCTCCACATTAAAAAGAGTTAGCTAATAGACACTTATTAACTAGCATGCTTATTTCTATTTTAATGCAATTTAATCCTCTTTAATAATTAAGCACTTAAACATAAAAATCATCACACGAAAAGTTGATGAATATCTATCCACACATTATAAATATCAAAATAAATTTTTGACTCGGATTTGTGGTTCTGAAACCACCATTCCGATTAGGGTCAAAATCGGGTTGTTACAACTCTCCCCATTAGGGATTTTTGTCCCTGAAAATCTTATCGATGAATAGATTAGGATAACGTTCTTTCATTGAATCCTCAAGCTCCCGAGTTGCTTCCTCGACCCCATGCTTATGCCACAGTACTTTCGCCAGCGAGATTTTTTTATTTCGTAACTCTTTCACTTCGCGAGCCAAAATACAGATCGGCTCTTCCTCATAGGTCAAATCAGGCTGTATTTCAATCCTAGATGGACTAATCACATAAGAAGGGTCGGATTTATACCGTCTAAGCATCGAAACATGAAATACATTGTGGATCTTTTCTAACTCAGGGTGCAAAAGCAACCTATACGCAACCGGCCCAATTCGCTCTAAAACTTTATATGGCCCAATAAATCTCGGACTTAGTTTGCCTTTACAACCAAATCTGAGTATCTTCTTCCACAGCGAGACTTTCAAAAACACTTGATCACCTATCTGAAACTTTATATCTTTACGTTTTAAGTCCGCATACGATTTTTGACGGTCTGACGTTGCTTTTAAACTTTCACGAATCACTTTGACTTTTTGCTCAGTCTCCTTAAACAAATCAACCTCGTATATCTTGTTTTCATTGAGCTCGGTCCAATACAAAGATGTACGACATTTACGTCCATACAAAGCCTCGTAAGGTGCCATTTTGATACTTGATTGAAAACTATTATTGTACGTAAATTCAATTAAAGTCAAGTATTGTTCCCACGTACCCTCAAACTCAAGAACACAACATCTTAACATTCCTCAAGTATTTGAATAATTCACTCGAATTGACCATCCATCTGAGGGTGGAAAGCTGTGCTAAAATACAATTTAATACCAAATGCATCTTGTAGTCTCTTCCCAAACCACGATGTAAACCTCGGATCTCTATCCGAAACAATAGAAATAGGTACCCCGTGTAATCTAACAATCTGAGACACGTACAATTCGGCTAGCCTATCCAGAGAGTAATCTGTACGGATTGGAATAAAATGAGCCGACTTGGTCAACATGTCAACAATAACCCAAATCACATCTTTCTTGCTCGATGTCAACGGTAAACCAGATACAAAGTCTATCGTGACTCGATCCCACTTCCATTTGGGTATCATAATCAGCTGCAGTAATCCCGAAGGTACTTGATGTTTGGCTTTTACTTACTGACATATTAGACATTTCGAAACAAAGTCAGAAATGTCTCATTTCATACCATGCCACCAGTAATGCTGTCTCAAATCATTATACATTTTTGTGCTACCCAGGTGAACAGACAATAAGCTATTATGAGCTTCGTTACAAATCATCTGAATCAACTCAGGATTCTTTGGTACACATATTCAATTTCTGAACCGCAAACATCCATCAACATCAACTTGAAATTCTGAGTCAACATCCACTTCACAGTGAGTTCTTTTTGCTATCAAGTCATTATCCACTTTCTGAGCTTCGCGAACAAATAACGGTTCCACCTTTAATTCAGCTATAATCGCATTATCATCAGACATAGCCATATGCACATTCATTGCACGTAAAGTGAATAGTAATTTTCGGCTTAAGGCATCCGCAACAACATTAGCTCTTCCCGGATGATAATCAATCACAAGCTCGTAGTCTTTTAGTAATTCTAACCACCGCCGCTGTCTCAAATTCAAATCTTTCTACGTCATCAAATATTTTAGACTTTTGTGATATGAGTAAACATGACATTTCTCACCAAACAAATAGTGACGCCATATCTTTAAAGCAAATACTATAGTGGCCAATTCAAGATCGTGTGTCGGATAGTTCTTTTCATGCGACTTTAACTATCTCGAAGCATAGGCGAGAACCTTTCCCTTTTGCATCAATACGTAGCCCAAACCATTCAAGGATGCATCACTGAAGATAACAAACTCTTTACCAGATTCTGGCTGATCAAACACTAGAGCTTTAGTCAACAAGGTTTTCAACTGATCGAAACTCTTTTGGCACCTTTCTATCCACTCGAATCTAACATCTTTCTGAAGTAGCTTTATCATCAGAGTGGCAATCATTGAGAAATATTTCACGAACTGCTTATAATAACCGGCAAGTCCTAGAAAACTCCGGACCTATGAAACATTTCGTGGAGGTTTCGATCGAGTATAGCTAAAATCTTACTCGAATCAACCCGTATGCCTGATGCTGAAACTACATGTCCCAAAAAGCTAACCTCGCGTAACCAAAACTCACATTTACTGAACTTCGTGTATAACTGATTATTTCGCAAAGTCTGTAATACCAATCTCAAGTACTCGGCATGCGCTGTTTCATTATGCGAGTAAATCAATATATCATCAATAAACACAACCACAAATCAATCTAAATATGGTCTAAAGATCCGATTCATCAAATCCATGAAAACAACAAGTGCGTTAGTAAGTTTGAATGGCATCACTAAGAACTCATAATGTCCGTATCTCGTACGGAAAGTTGTCTTAGGTACATTAGACTCTCTAACTCGTAACTGGTAGTAACCCGATCTCAAGTCTATCTTTGAAAACACTAAACCCCTTTTAGCTGGTCGAACAAATCATCAATGTGGGGCAACAGATATTTATTCTTTATAGTCGCTTTATTAAGTTACCGGTAATCAATACACATTCTCATTGTTCCATCTTTTTTTTCACAAATAAAACTGGTGCACCCCAGGGAGAGGAACTCAGTCGCGCAAAACCTCTATTCGTTAATTCTTGCAACTATGCTTTTAACTCTTTTAGTTCAGTAGGTGCCATACGGTACGGAGCTATCAAAATCGGAGTCATCCCAGGTACCAATTCAATACTAAATTCTACCTTTCGAATAGGCGGTAAGCCTAGTAATTCTTCAGAAAACACATCCGGATATTCACATACAACTGGTACGGATTCGATCTTCTTATCGGTTATTTTACAATCGAGCACATAAACAAGATAAGCTTCACAACCCTTTTTCAAAAGCTTTTGAGCCAACATCGAGGAAATCACTACTGGTAGCCCATTCAGATCATTAGATCCAATTCGAATAATCTCGTCATTCTGACACCTTAAATCAATAGTCTTTCGCTTACAATTCACCACAGCATCATGTACGGCTAACCAATCTATACCGAGGATAATATCAAATTTGTCAAACGGTAATAACATCAAATCAGCTGAAAAACATGAATCTCGAATCATTAGGGGACAATTCTTACACATTTTATCAACTAACACACATCGGCCTAGGGGGTTTGATACCCGAATCACAAACTTAGTAGACTCAAAGGCAAAGTCTTACTGGATACTAATGTTTCACACACATAGGAATGAGTTGAACCGGGATCAATCAAACCAATTATACTAGTATCATAGAGAGTGAATATACCAGTAATAACATCAGGAGATGAAGCCTCCTCTCGTGCGCGGATGGCGTAAGCTCTAGCAGGTGCATGAGCTTTAGATCAAACTGTTGTATCTGAAATCCCTCTCTGAGTACCACTCCTACCTCTCGCATTTCAAGGTGATCTACCTCTAACTACAACATTACTCGGTCTTGCATTCTGAGTATTATCTTTTTTAGTCACTTCCGAGTAGTCCCGAATGAAATGATCTCGTGATCCACACTTGTAGCAAACTCGATTGTTATACTTGCCCCAACATTCACCAACATGTCGCCTACCACACTGTGGGCACTCAGGTTTATTCGGACGGGTATTTCTAACACTAGTGACTGAAGTAGCTCGTGAACTCGATGGTGGTCGTTCTCGAATAAAAAGCCCAGCAGTAGCCTTAGATCGATTTCCATCATCTTTGAATTTCTTTGATGCCAACTGAGAAGTCTTATTCGTGGATCTTTGGCGGAAATCTCTAGCTTCAAAATCAGCTTTTCTTTTCTCTTTTCCGAGCTCTTCGGCTTTGCAAGCTCACTCGACAAGTACCACGAACTCTTTTATTTCAAGTATACTGACAAGCAATTTCATATCTTCATTCAGTCCTTCCTCAAACCTTTTACACATGGCAGCCTCGGTAGCAACACACTCTCGGGCGTAATGGTTGAGTCTCACACGCTCATAGTCAGATACGGTCATACGACCCTGTTTCAGCTCAAGAAATTCTTTGCGTTTTTGATCAATGAATCATTGACTGATATACTTTTTGCGAAACTCTGTCTGGAAGAAATCCCAAGTGACTCGTTCTTTCAGAACAACTAAAACTAGAGTATTCCACCAATAGTAAACTGAATCCCTCAACAACGATATAGCACATTTCAGGCACTTATCGGGTGAACAAGATAATTCATCGAAAACACGAATGGTATTTTCGAGCCAAAATTCAGCCCGCTCAGCATCATCATTAGCTGTGGCCCTAAATTCTTCTACTCCGTATTTTCTGATTTTATCAACAGGAGGCTTATTCAATCTCATTGGATCAATGGTTGGAGGTACCGCAGGTATCGGATGTGGGTTATTCAGATTCAGGGGTTGTTGAACAGCCAGATTCGTCTGGATATATTGAGCAAACCACTCATTCATCAAAGTATAGAAGGCTTGCTTAGCCTCATTTTCTTGATTACTCGCCGATGGCTGATAATCAGTTGGCGCTGTCCTTTGCACGGGAGCAGGCGCTATACTCTCAACATCGTCTGCTACCACTTGATCGAAATCAGATTCCATTTTCTATATGAAAAACACATTTTTTTAAACGTCAGAAGTCATCACACTATCATTGTAAAAATTATGGCATGTATAACGCGCTACGTTAGTCCGAGAATCGACTAAATCATAGCTCTGATACTAATAAAAATGTAACACCCTAACCCAAATCCATCGCCGGAGTGAGTTAAAAAAGTGTTACAAACAATACTCAACTATTCATACGATCATGTTCTAATTAAATCAAATTGTAATAACTAACAAAATAAAATTTTATAAAGTCAAAACAATTGCTATTTATAATTATGACATTTACCATAATATTCTATCACAGCATCTCTCTCTATTAAACTATACGCATATATATACCATTTTTTTTCAATTTGATTAAACAAATCGCATATTACAAATTATAGAGGAACTCATAACTCAATTGCCTATCATTAATGTCATACATTACGGCACATGATATATATATACATATATATATAGAACATAACAACATATAAATGACTTAAACCAAATTCGAAGAGCATGAAATAATTCATTCCTAAAATTTTCTTACTTTCCAATGCATGTAACAACAACACTATTCAATTGGTCATTTTATTAAGCTTGACCGAATATCAACTTGCTCTTTAAAAACAATCAATTCGGTAAACACATATATATATACACCTCAAAATTTTAATTATGACATCTCCTATAATAAAGTTAAAATTTCTCTCATTATCCAAACATAAAAAAAAATACATGATAATGATTATGAATTTCAATATAGTTCAAACATGTATAACTTTACTCATCCATGACTCACTTTAACAATCATTTCTCTTATAACCTAATTGTATACATAAATTCCAACTATATAAATAAATACCAACTCAAATCATTACCACATCATACCACGCTTAACCACATATAAAGATGCCATAACTAATTCATCCATTCGAGTACTATATCATTATCACCATTACTCAAATCACATAATTTGTGTATCAAAATGATAAGCCACATTCGCAGGGCCTACTATATACAACTAAGTCAAAAGAAAATATTCACAAGATATCCTAGTTCATACATGCCATAAGTTTTAAAATTTAACTTAAAACGATACCAAAAGATAGATGATAAGTGGATGACTTCAACGCTGATCCTAAGCTCGTAGCTACTTCTGAAGATTCTATAAAACGAAACAAGTAAACAAACACCAAGTAAGCTATTTTAAGCTTAGTAAGTTACAAGCAATTTTAGACTTTAATTTGACTTACTACTTCAATTTAGTGAAACTAGATACAATATAAATTAATCATGCAGTAATTTCTCATCATCTTAGCATATCAATTCAGTGACAGTGTCGTTCATCCCAAATGATAACCCAATAAGATTAATACTATATATATATATATATTCACTTCCAAGGTATCACATTTCCTATTAATCAAAAGACCAAATGTAATTTAACATGAAACATTTTAGATCATTAATTCATTCATCAACTAACTAATAACATTTCTACTTTCACAACTCATCTCATCTAATCTCAAACCGATATATATATATATATATATATATATATGTATATTTATATATGTATATCCATATAACCCTTCACCCTTACCTCAATTAGCCGAATACACATTAATTCAATACCTTTATTACTTAGTTTCAAGAATTACCATACATGAATTTGAGCATATAATTGATGGCTGCTCCTTACGAGAATGCTATGCAAATACTCATTCGACTGACTGTAATGTCTCAATAATATCATACACTCAATGCTTATAATCATTTAATAAATAATATATCAACCGCACACTTAGTGCTCAATTGCAAAACTCGCACACTTAGTGCTTTATAATCTGTCCGCACACTTAGTGCAATTTCATGATCGTATGATTATTATTCGCACACTTAGTGCCGCAATTCAACAGCTCAATGTATCCATTTCTTTTTTTTATTCGGCAACTACATCTTTACATATGTACTCTTCATTCATTTTATTTTAACATATACGACTTATAGAAATTTAAATTAACCTTAACTAATTTGCTTGATAACTTACCTCGAATATCGATGGACAGGAATTAGTGTCTATTCAACGATTTTTGTTTTCCCCCGATCCTCTTCCATTCTTCTCGGTTCTTGATCTTAAAAAAAATAATGGAAATTGAACTTATTCAATTAAATTCATTCAATTCAATCTCAAACACATACTTGAACAATTTGCTAATCACCTCTTTCGTACATTACATTGTTACTAATTAGTCCTAAATGTATAACACACAATTTATACTCAATCTTGTCTAAAAAAAACAAAGGCCGAATTCTCAATAGGTATATACAAGTCCTTACCCTCCATTTATTTCTCAAATTTTTCCATAGAATTTACAAAAATTCGTATTTTTAGCCCTATCAATTTAATTCCATAATATTTTCTAATATCAAACTTACTAATTTCCTACATTTAAATTTCTCACATCAACACAAAGTTTTCCCAACTCACACTCATGACCGAACATATTCTCTTCATAAAATTGAAAAATTGATTCATGGGCTAAATAGTAAACTCAATTACAACCTTAAAAATAAAAAGATTTAATAAAAATTAACCAAACACATACCTTAAAAATGGATTCAAAAATGGCCGAACACTTAGTTCTTCCTCTTTTCTTTCTTCTTTTATTTTCGGTAATAACAAGGCATTATGAGGCTTTGGATTTTATTTTATTAAACCATATATTAATTCATAAAAGACCATTATAACCTTGCTAAAATAATACAAAATCATGATAGTTAAAGGTCAATGTCGTACACTTTTAATTTCTATGGTTTATTTACTTTATAAACCTCCACATTAAAAAGAGTTAGCTAATAGACACTTATTAACTAGCATGCTTATTTCTCTTTTAATACAATTTAATCCTCTTTAATAATTAAGCACTCAAACATGAAAATCATCACACGAAAAGTTGATGAATATCTATCAACACGTGATAAATATCAAAATAAATTTTTGACTCAGATTTGTGGTTTCGAAACCACCATTTCGATCAGGGTCAAAATCGGGCTGTTACACTCAGCAAATATGCGCGGGGGTGCATCTTTACAGAAGCCATAATGTGTAAGAGGTTTGAAGACGGACTGGATGAAGATATTCAGCTTCTTGTGGGCATTTTAGAGTTAAAAGAATTTGTGGTGTTTGTTGATAGAGCATGTAAGGCCGAAGAATTGACCATGGAAAAAAGAAGAGTTGATATTGAGTCTCGGGACTTAAAGAAGAGACAAATGGAGAAATCACATCAATCATTATCCAAGAGATCGACAGAGTTTACTACTTGATCGAATGATTTAGTGGGGTTTTCGAACAGAAATAAGAGCAAACAGTACACGGCGTCTAAAGCTCAAACCACTTCTATCGCGGGTATGGGTAGTACTTGGCTGGATAGACCGGAATGCTCGCAGTGTAGTAGACGACATTTCAGTGAGTGCCAAGGGAATGAAAAAGGTTGTTTCAAGTGTGGTTCATTAGACCATTTTATCTATAACTGTCCTAAAATAGATGTGAAGGATAGAAAGCAAGAGTGAGAGCAAGTAGTGCTCTTTCGAAGGGTAGACCACAAAAGAGTTCGAGAAGTGGGGCTGTAAGCAAAGGTGCGCCTAGAGATTTTCCATGAAATCCGAAGGCAGAGCGCCTGTAAGGTCCTATGTTAACCGTGCCCGTGAAGAGGTTTATCTCCCGACGTGATTACGGGTACCTTTTCCATCTATGATATTTCTGTGATAGCTTTGATTGATCCGGGGTCTACCCATTTCTATATTTGCATGAAATTGATGTCTAGAATGAAAATGCTAGTTGAGTCTACTAAATTTGTGGTAAAGGTGTCTAACCCACTAGGCAAGTATGTTCTAGTTGACTAAGTGTGTAGGAATTGTCCCTTGACAATTAGATGTCATTATTTTCCAGCTAGCCTAATGTTATTACCGTTTGATAAATTTGACATAATCCTTTGTATGGATTGGTTGACTACTCATGATGTAGTGGTAAATTATGGAAAAAAGTTCATTGAATTGAAATGTGAAAACGAAGATGTTCTTCAGGTTGAATTAGGTCAAATGGATAGCTTTTTGGTAGTGATGTCTTTTATGATAGCTCAGAGGTATTTGAGGAAAGGGTATGAGTCATATCTTGCTTTTGTGTTTAATCCCAAGTGTCGGAAGCAAAGATTGTGCCAGTGGTATGTGAGTACCCGGACATATTTCTGGAAAAATTGCCAAGACTACCTCTGACTAGGGAAGTTGAGTTTGGTATCAAATTAGTCCTTGCTACAGCACCTATATCGGTTGCCTCGTATAGGATGGCCCCAATAGAGTTAAAAGAACTAAAAGTTTAGCTGCAATAGTTAACAGATAAAGGTTTTACGAGACCGAACTATTCTCCGTGGGTTGCACTAGTTTTATTTGTCAAAAAAAAGGATGGTTCGATGAGGTTATGGATAGGCTACTGTCAACTAAACAAGGTCACAATGAAGAATAAGTACCCTTTGCCTAGGATCAATGACTTGTTCGATCAATTGAAGGGGGCTACTGTATTTTCCAAGATAGACTTGAGATCCGGTTATTACCAGATGAGAGTTAAGGAAATAGGATGTGTCGAAAACTACCTTCCAGACGAGGTACGGCCATTATGAGTTCCTCGTCATGCCCTTTGACTTAATGAATGCCCCTGTAGTGTTTATGGACTTAATGAACCACATTTTTTGACCGTACTTGGACAAGTTTTTTGTGGTCTTTATTGATGATATACTCATTTATTCTCATGATGAGAGTGAGTATGTGGACCATTTGAGGACTGTATTACAAACCCTGAGGGATAAGTAGCTGTATGCCAAGTTCAGTAAGAGTGAATTTCGGATACGAGAGGTCGAATTATTGGGACACATTGTGTCGGGAGATGGGATTAGAGTTGACCCGAGCAAGATACCTGCTATTGTTGAGTGGAAATCGCCGAGGAATGTATTGAAAATTAGAAGCTTTTTGGGCTTAGCAGGTTACTATAAATGATTTGTTAAAGGGTTTTCCATAATTACTACTCCAATGACGAGACTACTTTAAAAGGATGTTAAGTTTGAATGGACGAAAAAGTGTTAATAGAGCTTTGAGAAGCTAAATGCTTTGTTGACCGAAGCCCCAGTGTTAGTGCAACCGGAACCTGGAAGAGAATTCGTAGTGTATAGTGATACATCCTTGAATGGATTAGGGTGTGTGCTCATACAAGAAGGCAAGACAATAGCCTATGCCTCGAGACAACTAAAGCCACAAGAGAAAAACTACCCGACCTATGATTTGGAGCTGGCAACCATCGTATTTGTATTGAAGATATGGAGACACCACTTGTATAGTGAGAAATGTCGGGTATTCACAGACCACAAGAGTTTAAAGTATTTGATGACCCAAAAGGAGTTGAACCTACGGCAACAGAGATGGTTAGAGTTGATAAAGGATTACGAGTTGATAATCGACATCACCCCGGGAAGGCAAATGTGGTTGCCGATGCCTGGAGTAGAAAGTCATTATTCACCTTGAGGGCCATGAATACTCAGTTGACTGTAACCAATGATGGTTCGATTCTAGTCGAGATAAGGGCTAGACCGATGTTTCTTCAAGAAATTTGTGAAGCTCAAAAAAGAGACAAAGAATTGTAAGCCAAGTTGACTCAGTGTGAGACGAGTAATGAATTAGACTTCTGAATTGGTACCGACGGTTGTTTGATATACCGAGACAGAATTTGTGTACCTAAAGATAATGATCTCATTCAAAGGATTTTGCAAGAGGTGTATAGTGGTTGCTTGTCTATCCATCTGGGTAGCTTAAAAATGTATAACGACTTGAAGAAACTGTATTGGTGCCGGGGAATGAAAAGAGACATTTTATAGTTTGTCTCTAAGTGTTTAATCTATCAAGAAGTGAAAGTCGAACACCAAGTGCCTTCAGGTTTACTTCAGCTTGTGATGGTTCCCAAGTGGAAGTGAGACCGCATCACCATGGATTTTGTTTCTGGGTTGCCATTGACACCAAGGAAGAAAGATGTTGTATGGGTTGTAGTCGATAGACTAACAAAGTTAGCCCATTTTATACCAGTTCGTACGGACTACTCACTTGAGAAATTAGCCGATTTGTATATCTCCGAGATTGTGAGACTTCACGGAGTTCCCTTGTCGATTATTTTCGATAGAGATCCACGATTTACGTCACGGTTTTGGAAGAAGTTGCAAGAGGTGTTGGGAACAAAACTGAATTTTAGCACAGCTTTTCACTCGCAGACGGACGGTCAGTCGGAAAGAGTAATCCAGATTCTCGAAAAATGTTGCGGTGTTGTGTTCTTGAGTTTTAAGGCAATTGGAAAAAGTACTTACCGTTGGTAGAATTCGCCTACAACAATAGTTATCAATCAAGGTTGAAGATAGCGCCTTATAAGACTTTGTATGGCGCAAGTGCTGAACACCCTTGTATTGGTTAGAACTTAAAGAGAATCAGATACACAGGGTCGACTAAGTCAGAGAGACCAAAGAGAAAACTAAGGTAATTTGTGATTGCTTAAGAGCTGCTTCAGATAGACAGAAATCCTACGCAGATTTGAAACGAAAAGAGATTTAGTTTCAAGTCGGTGATAAGGTGTTTTTGAAAGTGCCCCCATGGAAGAAAGTCCTCAGATTCGGTAGGAAAGGCAAACTAAGTCTACAGTTTATTGGACCGTATGAGGTGATTGAGAGAATTGGGCCAGTAGCTTACCGATTAACCTTGCCATCCGAGTTGGAAAAGATTCACAATGTCTTCCATGTGTCTATGTTGTGATGTTACCGCTCTAACCCTTCACACGTGATTACACCTGCAGAGGTTGAGATTCAACCAGATATGACCTATGGTGAAGAGCCCATTAAGATTTTGGCTCGGGAGGTCAAGGAATTGAGGAATAAGAGTATAGCATTTGTAAAAATATTATGGCAAAGACATGGAGTCGAAGAAGCCACATGGGATCCCGAGGAGGCTATGAGAGACCAATACCCGAACCTGTTCACCGGTAAGATTTTCGAGGACGAAAATCCCTAAAGGGGAGAATTGTAATAGCCCGAATTTGGGCCTAGTCGAAACAGTGGTTTCAGAACCACAAATTTGAGGTCAAAGAAATTATTTCTAGTATTATTTTATATGTATTAGTATGATATTATGAGTGCATGAAAATCTTGGTGAATTAATTTTAATGTTTGGAAGCTTAATTGCGAAAAAGGACAAAATCGCATAAAGAGCAAAAGTTGTGATTTGCTAGTAAATAGTGTTAAATATCTAGAGAGCCATAATTGGGGGTCTTTAATGGGCAAATAGACCCATTTTATTAGAGTGGCCAGCCAAGGGAGACAAAGACATAAAATTTGGTCAAAATTAGGTGCAGTTGGTGACTAATTTTGACTAGAAAATCATAAAATAAACAAAACCTTCATTTTCTTCATTTCTTCTTCTCTTTCACTGAAAATATCAGCAACTAAGGGAGTTTTTGAAGCTTGAAAAACCAGCCACTCATTTCTCTCTCAAGTAACTGATTTTGATGACTTCTTTTGATGATTTTTACATTTTTGGGACCCTTGTAGCATGAGCTAGCTATTGATGGGACTATTTTACAAAATGGTGGAAAGTTTAGGGTTTTACCATGAGAATGTTTAAGCTTTTTGCTGAAATTTTTTTGGAAGAAAATGAATCTTGGTTGTTTAAGAAATAACTTTTGTGAAGTGGTAATCATGGAAAACACCTAAAATAGACTTAGTTGTAAAAGTTATAAATTGTGTAGTAAATGCATGAAATGGTTGAAATTGTGGACTGTCATAAGAGTGAAAAGAATTCGGTTAGGCTTGGCTAATAAGGAAATTTGATAAAAATCAATTTCCAAACCTAGGGGTAAAATGGTCATTTTGTGAAGGTCTAGGGGCAAAATGGTCATTTTTTCAAATTATGAATATTTGAATGTCTAGATTAATAGGAGATTAAATTAGTGAAATTTTATTATTATAGATCAAGAAGTACGAAATCTAGACTTAGACCGGGGGAAGGCCAAGCAAACAGACTAAATTGAAAAGTTGATCACATTTTGTATACCGACGTAAATTGTATGTAAATAATGCAACTTTTTTTTGATATTGTGCATGAGATCATTGATTTAGTATAAGAGTAATTAAATATGATTATGAGTAATGCATGATGAGAATTTATGTGATAAAACCCTATTGAACCATAGGAATAGATTGGATATTCGTGCCATGATACTAGGATTATACGAGAGCCACTGTAAGACCATGTCTAGGACATGGCATCGGCCTTATTATGTGTCAATGTAAGACCATGTCTGGGACATGGCATCGACACCAATATGTGAGCCAGTGTAAGACCATGTTTGGGACATGGCATTGGCGTTGATAGAGTACTAGTGTAAGACCAAGTCTGAGACATGGCATCAGCCTCGACATGTGAGCTAGTGTAAGACCATGTTTGGGACATGGTATCGACTTCGACATGTGAGCTCTGTAAGACCTGGGACATGGCATCGGCTTTGAGATGTGTCAGTGTAAGACCATGTCTGGGACATGGCATCGGCACGGATAGATGAGAGCTAGTGTAAAATCATGTATGGGACATGGCATCAACCTCAATACATTAGAGTCAGTGTAAGACCATGTCTGGGAAGTGGCATCAGCATAGTACCCTACGTTTGAGGCTTATTGAATATCCTTAAGAGTTGCTGACATTAGAAACAGAATACTAAGGTCCTCACACACGGGCTGCGACACGGGTGTGTCATGGCCGTGTGAGGGACACAGGCTGAGCACACGAGCGTGTGCCTTAGCCATGTGAACCCAATTTGTTCATAGAGTACAAGTCAGGAAGTTACACGGGTAGAAGACACGGGCATGTCATGGCCGTGTGATGGACATGGAACATGAACACGGGTGTGTGTCAAGCTATGTGAAAACCCTTGCAGGTTCGAAGTTAGAAAATAAATCCACACGGACGAGGGGCACGGGTGTGACCCTATTTGCCTAGGCCATGTGAACCACACGGGCATTCAGCACGGCCATGTTCTAAGGCCACACAAGAGCGCTGTTCATCCACACGGGCGTGTGCCCTAAATTGAGTAGCTTTTATTGAAATTTTTTCTAAGTACTCGGAATAGTCCCGGATTGTTTCTAAATCATGTTCTGGGCCTTGTAGGTCCATATTAAGGGTTGTAAGACATAGTTTCAAAAGTTTTAAATTTGAACGAAGTTTTATGAACCGGAAATGTGTGTTTGCATGTGTTTTAGTAAGGTAATGCCTTCCTAAGCCCATTTTGGGTTCCGATCATCTCTGAGTAACCCCAAATCAATTCTAAATTAATTTAAATTATTTTTAAAACTTTAAATTTTTCTAAAATATAATTTAATTATTTTATAAAAATGTTGTAAACTTTTAACTTTTAAATAATTCAAAATTTCCAAATCGTACCTACTCTGGTGGCATCTCCCATCCATATTGGTCGTTAGGACTAGTGAATTTGTCACAAGTATTAGAATAATTAAACAGTTACGAATTTAACAATTCTAATTAACAAGACAAATATGCTAATTTATCACATATGAGGTCTATATTTGACAAACCTGAATATTTGTAATTAAAACAGACGATATGAAAAAAGAAGAAGAGAGAAAATAAATTAGACTTCACAAACTTGAAGAATCAAAACTTTGAAATCCCTATAGCAACTTATGAGAAAAAAAAAAAACACAAAAATAAAATAACAGTAAAGGTGGTTATCTCTAATTCTAAACCTATAACTATGTATTTACATACAGAAAAATTCGCATAAGGGAGAAAAGACAAAAGTGCTCTTAATGAATTGAAACCTTTTTTTTAAGTTTTTAGTAAATTTGCTTCACGAAATTTTAGGTCATTTTTGGGTACCTACTTAAAATTTTTGGCCTCAAGCCATGAAATAAGTTCAATTAGATCTTTCAATCATATTCAAAACAACATATTATAGGCCCAATTTTAAATTTTGTAGCTCGAAATATGATCAAAATACAAAATAGTGTGAAGTTGAAAATTCAATTTACAAAATTTACCAAAATTAGTCATTAAACTTATTTTCCTTCAACTTTATCACCTAATCCATAAAAAATCAAATATAAGTCATAATAAAATAATTAAAAGCTTAAATAGTACAGTTCAAAAGAAAATTTATCACAAATAAATTACAATTTATGCACTTATCACAAAATAGTTTGTTGGTTAATTTGTAAGTCATGAGGAAATATAACACTTAGAAGCAAGTACAGTGGCATTCATCCAAAGAAATGCCAAAGGAAAAGCAAAGCAAATGAAGTTCGTAGTCAAATAAAGTTGTCGGTTTATAACATCATATCCTTGACAATAATGTTGAAATCAAACATAATTATTTTACTTTTAACAATTAGACTTTTCCAACTTAGGCCTCAAAGTGGCCACTGGCAATACATGTCAACCACAAAACCTTAGCAGCCAAAGTGAAATTAATTTAGAAAAAAAAAAAAATTGTGTCTCATAGGACCATCCTTATTTAGTGAGAACGGTAGACGGAAAAACAGTGATGAAAGCCCGATCCGAGCTTAAAATAGTGAGCCTGGAATGCCTTGCTCATCATGGCAGCAGATGAATGAAGTGTATTTCTCCATAATGCGGTGGCACTCTGGGCACCTCATGTTGCTAGGGGTCCTTGTAATGGTCGGGAACTCAAACCGGCAGCAAGGGTGAGCAACATCATGAAGCTTGTCATGGTACTCCTTGAATGCCATATCGAATCCTTTTTCAGCTATGTTCACCTTCCATTCATCATAACCACCCAAAGCAGGCAAAACTGTGGTGGAATGGCCATTCACCACTATATTAGACCCTCTACTTAGCACTGCCCATCCACCTTCTCTGTCATAGCTAATCAGCTTCTTTATTTGTTGCATCATTGGGTCCTGATCATCATCCCTGCCTAACTGAATCTTTGAAAATAGCATGCTCTCTAACCTGCTCCAAAAGAACCACACCATAGCCAGGTCTTGCCAAGCATTGCTAAGCTTCTCCACATCGATAATTCCTATAACTTTCTTCACATGCTCTCTTTTCCTGCTTTTTCCCACATAGACCATCTCAAGAGGAATGCGAGACGCAGATGCAACACTGCGTGCTGAATTTGCAAATCTTCTTACCCACTCGACATCATCCCCTCCATACAAAAAAATGTATTTTTCTTCTTTAATCTGATCAAATTAGACAGAACAGTTGAAGTTAAAATTTTAATGTTGGATGCATATACTTGTATGTACCATTATTTTTAAAATATTAATGAAAAAACCTAAAAGTTGGGAAAGTTTGAAGATATCATATATACCCAATTGAGGACTGTTGGGTCAATTCCATCAACCAGAAGATCAAGCCTCCAAGTTTCTTCCCTCCAAAGAGCTTCTTCTCTCAAACTAGTGAAGGGGAAAGCAGTGCTTCCCCAAATCCACATCATGTGAATTGCATTAGGGGAAACGACCTTCCCTTGAGGGTCGAGAACCACAAGGATTGGCTTTGTCCTGAAATGCCAAACCTCCTGGATGAACCTGATAACCGGCTTCTTTATGAGCAAAGGGTCCTGGACTGAGTACCATGGCATGGTACTTTGTAGGTTCTCGAATTTGGTTTGCATTTCCTCAGGCAATGGAATGATGCAATGGTCCACAATTGGGATCCAAACGACTTCATACTGACTCTCGAGTCTTGTTGCATGGATCCTTGATTCATTATATATCTGCTCAAGAATTGCAAGCTCATCGCTGGCGAATTCAAGGCTTGAAATGAGCAAGAGCACATTTTTTCTTCTTAGCACGTCCAGGCTAACCTGTTCAATGTTACACAACAAAAAATAAAGTATATCCTACAATAGGTACATTTTAATAAAGATGAACAAAGAAACTGTTATAATATGGTAAGAAAGCGATACTCGTCTCTTTGTAGCACCATCAAGAAGCGGCAGTTTATCATCCTTGTCGTAAATTAAGGCCTTGAGAACTTTCATGTTGTCGATGTGCAAGGCGTTCGGGTCAAAGAGTGTTAGAAGCACCTGATAAAATGCGGCATCTGTCTTTTCCTCTGCAATTGACAATGATCAAACCATCTCTTACTATTTTCAATTAGTTTCTTTGGTGTTAGATAATATTTTATGGGACAAATCTCCAACCTATATATTGGTAGCAAAGGTTCAGCTGCTGCCTTAGGAGTTCATATATGTTTCTGAGTTTGTGAGACAAGGTTGACAGCTCCCACGACTCTGTCGTTGATATACCGAACCTGAAATCAAAGTAAACTATTAATCCAACAAGTATTAACCTACCAAACTCACAACATTGTTATAAATAAGTACTGTATAAAGATGAAGCCAAACATACTCATGACCCATGCTAGAGAGGTTGGAAATTTGAGTTGCACAAGCCACCATGCTCCTGATGGTCCAATAGACAGCAGTTGGGAAGAGATTCACGGCAGTCACCAATACCGGTACATCCTGAGAAATGTACGTTGATGGCAGCTGTGTGAACTGAACAACACATTTAGTAACATCTATCATTGCCCGAATCAAATTGTTAAGAGCATCAAATCGGGGTTTCAGAGGAGCTGTGTGCTCCAGGAGAGATGGCAATTGCCTTAGGATTGCCATTGACTTGGCAAGTTGGTTAGTTGAGTAAATCTGAGCAAGAAGCCAGAATTCTCCATAGTTCAAGGCAAAGGCTGATAGGGATAATACTAGCTTAGCATCCCATGTATAGCTTGATAGCAAGTTGAATATTGCAGTTGTTGTTGCATGTGCATCCGAACCCCCCAAAGTCTTGTATGATAGCTGGTAGTTAAATATACATGTTAGTATATACGAATAACAAATATGCAATGATTTTACTAGTTAAGCAGAAAAAAGAGAGAGAGAAACAGTTTTCTGAAAATAATTTTCAGAACCTCGGAGGCAATTCGGTCAATGGTATACGTAAGAGCTTCAAGCATAGCTATATGGTTTGCTTGTAGGGCCTTCTCTTCCATTTCGATTTGAGTTTGAGTAGTACCCTACAGCAAACAATAGAAAGTGTGAGCATTTTCAATCATTGATTTAAACAGGATAACATGCATTATATGTTATACCTTAACAAGAAAATCAACATGCTGGGTAGCTCGATTGAGGATGTCCTCAACCAGATTGAGTAGAGGTCTAACATCAAATTCTCGACCATCAGGAGCATGAGTTGCCAATATTTGCTTCATCATCACATTGTCATCTGACAAGCTTAACATGCTCCCACGGTCACTTCGGATGAGTGCATGAGAACCACTATGACCCTTCATGAGTGCCTCACCTGTACTAGGTTTGCTGATACTAGCACCGGGAACGCCCATGTGTTGCTGACCGACATGAGTGTTATTGAGGAGTGGCTGATAAGTAGCAACTCGGTTTCCAAGGAATGCCTGAGCAGCCGCAGCAGCACCCGGATTATTGGCGAGTGCTTGAGCAGCACCAGGGTTATGGAGGAGTGCCTGAGCTGCAGCGGTAGGATTGTTGGTAGGTGCGGTCAGTGGTGCCTGGAGAGCCCCAGAGGTGGTCTTCTTCTGCTGATCCATTGGATATACTAGAGAGGCAAAATAAAAAACTTGAGTATGGTTGCAGAAGGGAAGAGATGGCTTGTGCCTTAGTTGGCATCAAACAAGTCTATTTATAGTCATTGCAAAAGGAATAAAGTCTAATTGAATCAACTTCCTTGCTTAGCCAATTAAATTATTGGATTATTAACAGGATTTATTTGCTTTAGGTGGTCCTTCTGTCCCACCTCTTCTCACTTTATTTTCTTTTGTCTGGTATTTTGCTGCAGTGTTTAAAAAGCGTAAATTGATTGTCTTCAATTCCAAAGAAACAAAAACCAGCACTTAATTCCCAATTATAGACCACCATCAGAAGAATTTGATAATTATTTAGAATATGAACAGTTTGATTTTTTTTAAGTTTTTTTCGTGCTGGCCATGATTGAACCATGTTTTACCGAGCTAATTAAGCATGTCCAAATTAAACAAATAGATCCACACAACATATTAAAAGATTATATATATATAAAGAAAGTCCCTTGGACTCTGGAGAGAATATACAGTATCAGAAGCCTTCAGTAAGCTCGCCCATCAAACTGATTGACCAGTACTGTGCTTTGTTTTTTTTAATTGATTTGATATTTTTCGTGTGCTTATAACTTGGGAATTTTTTCTCCTATAACAAACAAAGAGTGTCATGAGGACAAAACTAAGAGATTTGATTCTTTGCTTTTCTTTCAGGTTGTAAGTTAAATAGATTGAGATTTAACAGCCCCCAGCACATCTAACATCTTTAAGCAAAATTTTGATTTCGCTTTTGATAATTATATGGAGAAAAGGAATGTGAGCCATAGATTCTTTTTCCTTTCAACTGTTTCCAAGTTTACATGTTCCATTTCTTTTCTCTTAAGCTTTTCTGTCTATCCTTGTTACTGTTTGTCTGCTTTAACCTCTTTTTATTTGAGGGTTTCTGGTTATTCTTTTCTTTCCTTGGCAATTTGATTTGGCTTATGTTATCCGCACAAGGGATAAGCATGAGAAACAAATATATTTCTGTGGTTTATATTTTCAATTTGGAGGATCATATCTCGTATCCTTGTATTTGTCAGACATAATTATTTTAACAAAAACTACGAGTCCCTGTAACATAGACTTTTAACGTTCATGTCTGTTACAAGTTGGCTAATCATGCAGCTGAAGGAGTCTTGGCACATGCAGATTATGTTTAGTTGCATGCTAGTTTTGGTTAGTTCATTTGTAGCTTAATTTAACTCTAGTTTGCTAATGCGCTGATGTTTTAGGTGTTATTGACTTGATTTGTTAGTTCTCTTTATGTTCAAGTTACCTTTAAACAAGTTTCTGTTTAAAGGTGGCAACTACAGCAGCATGCAAGTTATCATGCAGCCATGCAGGAGTATGTATGTTAC
Organism: Gossypium stocksii; assembly: GCA_020496765.1. Lineage (NCBI taxonomy): Eukaryota > Viridiplantae > Streptophyta > Magnoliopsida > Malvales > Malvaceae > Gossypium > Gossypium stocksii. Next base: position 16,181,437 of record CM035631.1, on the reverse strand, counting down.
CTAGGTGAAATATAAAGTATTCAAGTATAACGTATTTTCACCGAGTTAAGTATGTTTTGTATAGTTACCGACCTGTATCTAATTTGACAGAAACTTTTTGGCTAAAAGAGCTAATCAGAGTTGCATTTTTAGACAGGTTCTAAGTTATCATTAAGTTGCATTTAATGTTTGTTCACTTGCACAAGTTATTTTTATTGTTTTTTTAAATGTATTTGTAATATGTGTATATCACATTGAAAAATGTAATGAGAGTATTCATCTTTTTGCTCTCTAAATTCTTCTCCATTTTTCTGCTTCTGTTTTGATTGTTTTTTCCTGCAACTCTAAAGTCTTTGAATCTCAAATCTCTTTTATTCTTTACCCGGGTTACTTACGTTGTTGTTCTATTTTGAGTTAAAAGCTTCTTACTTCACCCGGGTTACTTGGTTCTATTTTTCTTCCTGTGTGAAAAACTCAACAAATGGTATCAAGAGCCTGTCATCTTTGAGGGCCTTGGTTGTGTTTTGTTTGTGAGTGACTTGTGTTTGAGAGAAAAGAAGCAGAAACCTTTTTTGTTAGTCTGTTTGTTTGCTGTAAGTATGAGTTTCACACCACCACCACCACCAATATTTGCTGGAGAAAACTACCACGTCTGGGTAGTAAAGATGAAGACATATCTTCAAGCGCACGATTTGTGGAACGTGGTCGAAAATGATACTGAACCAGCTCCATTGAGAGCTAATCCAACCATTGCACAGATGAGGCAACACAGTGGAAAGTGTGCCCAGAAGTATAAAGCAATGGCCTGCTTGCAAAATAGGGTATCCGATGTGATTTTCACTAGGATAATGACTTGTGACTCACCTAAGCAAGCATGGGAGAAGCTGAATGAGGAGTTTATAGGGTCAGATAAGACAAGGCAGCAACAACTGATCAACCTTAGGAGAGATTTTGAGAATCTGAAGATGAGAGAGTTAGAGACCATTAAGCAGTGCTGTGATAGGATAATGGCCATAGTCAACAACATTAGGCTCCTTAGAGATGATTTCAGTGAGAGCAGAGTTGTTGAAAAGGTCATCACCACTCTCCCTGAGAAGTTTGAGTCAAAGATTTCATCATTGGAGGACTCGAGGGACTTATCAACTATCTCATTGTCTGAGTTGGTAAATTCCCTATATGCACTTGAACAAAGGAGGGCCAATAGGCAGGAAGAGCATCCTGAAGGAGCTTTCCAAGCAAAGGCCAAGGAAGGCTCAGGTTCTAGCCAAAAAGGGAAGAAGCCTTGGATCGATAGAAGGGAGAAACCAAGGAGAGATGTAGGGAAGAAGAGGTTTCCACCATGTGCTCACTGCAAAAAGACCATACATCTAGATAAGAACTGCTGGTACAGACCAGATGTTCAGTGTAGAAGCTGTAAACAGTTTGGACATGTTGAGAGGATAAAAAACAAAGGAAAGGCACAATTTCAGCAGCAAATGCAAACTCAGGCTGCTGAGGACTTTTAAGCTCAGGAGGAGCATGTTTTTACAGCCTCTTGTTTTGCAACCTCAAGCAAAGTTAGATGTGATTGGCTAGTAGACAGTGGCTGCACACACCACATGGCAGCTGATGAAAGGCTGTTCAAGAAGCTCGATAGAAGTTTTGCCTCAAAGGTTAAGATTGGTAATGGAGACCTGATTAAAGCCAAAGGCAAAGGGAATGTGGTGATTAACACAAAGTCAGGCAACAAAGTAATCTCTGATGTGCTTTTTGTGCCTGACATAGATCAAAATCTACTTAGTGTTGGCCAGCTTGTAGAAAAGGGTTACTCACTTATTTTTAAGAATGGTTCTTGCATTGTTGAAGACTCATATGGTCAGGAGTTAATTATAGTAGCAATGGCAGATAGGTGCTTCATGCTTGATGTCAATCAACATGAAAAGAAGGCTTACACTAGCCTTGCTGATAATGCTAGTCTATGGTATAGGAGATTAGGCCATGTTAATTACAAGTCACTTAATCAGTTGCACAAGTTAAACTTGGTTGAAGACATGTCAAAAGTAGAAGCTAAAGATACTGTTTGTGAAGTCTGCCAGCTTGGTAAGCAAGCTAGATTGCCTTTTCTAGTTGATAAGGCATGGAGAGCTTGAGACAAGCTTGAATTAGTTGACACTGACATTTGTGGACCAATGAAGACTTCTTTTCTAAATGATAGCAGATATTTTGTGCTGTTTATTGATGATTTCAATAGATTTTGTTGGATCTATTTTTTGCAGCAAAAATCAGAAGTATTTGAAGCATTCAACAAGTTCAAGGCTCTAGTTGAAAACCAATCAAGCTGCAAGATTAAAGCTTTGAGATCAAATAATGGTGTTGAATACTTGTCAGATAAGTTCCAGAAGCTGTGTGAGCAAGCTGGAATTCATCATCAGTTGACAACAGCCTATACTCCTCAACAAAATAGAGTATGTGAGAGGAAGAATCGAACAGTACTTGACATGGCTAGATGCTTACTGTTTGAAAGTAAATTGCCAAGCAAATTTTGGGCTAAAGCAGCAAATACTTCAGTGTATCTGCTCAACAGGCTGTCTACCACTACTGTCAAAGACAAAACTCCCTTTGAAGCTTGGCATGGACTTAAGCCAACTCTTTCACACCCAAAGGTGTTTGGTTGTGTTTGTTACACACTCATTCCTGCTGAGAAGAGAACCAAACTTGAAAGAAGATCTATGCCTGGTATCTTTGTTGGCTATAGCAGCACAAAAAAGGGATATAGGGTGTATGATCCTTCAACAAAGAAGATCATTGTGAGCAGAAATGTGAAATCTGATGAAGAAAGAGTTTGTAATTGGAATGGGATAGATGCAAGCTTAAATGAGGAATAACAACATGACAACAATTTAAAGCTAGTTGAAGAAGGGCCAATTGGTGATGATATTGATGATGCACCTGTAAGAGGTACAAGAACTATTGCTGACATTTATCAAAGGTGTAATGTTGCAATAGTAGAGCCTTCCTGTTCTGATGAAGCAACAAAGGAAAGTTGTTGGCAAGAAGCTATGAAAGCTGAATTGATGATGATCCATAAGAATGACACATGGGAGCTGGTTGATCGGCCAGAAGATAGGAAGATTATTGGTGTCAAATGGGTGTTTAGGACCAAGAATAATGCAGATGGGTCACTGAACAAGCACAAGGCCAGATTAGTTGTGAAGGGGTACAGTCAGCAGCAAGGGGTCAATTTCTTTGAAACCTTTGCACCTGTTGCAAGGTTGGACACCATAAGGCTGTTATTTGCCTTAGCTGCTCAGAAACAGTGGAAAGTGCATCAGTTGGATGTTAAATCAGCCTTTTTGAATGGATTTATCAAGGAAGAAATTTTTATTAAACAACCTGACGGTTTGATGGTTGCTGGAGAGGAACATAAAGTCTATAAGCTCACAAAAGCTTTGTATGGCCTAAAACAGGCTCCAAGGCCTGGTATGACAGGATAGATGACTACTTGTCAAGGCTCAGGTTCACAAAGAGCATAAGTGAGCCTACTCTTTATATCAAGAAAGCTGGAGAGGAGACCTTGCTAATTGTTTCCTTATATGTTGATGACTTGTTAGTTACTGGCAGTGAAAGTGAGCTGATTAAAGACTTTAAGAAGCAAATGCAAGACATTTTTGAGATGACTGACCTTGGCTTGATAACGTACTTCCTTAGTATGGAGGTAAATCAGAAAGAGGATGGCATTTTCATAAGCCAAAGAGCATTTGTAGAAAAGGTTCCAAGTAAATTCTCCATGTCAAAGTGCAAATCTGTTAGCACTCCTGTTGCACTTGGAGAAAAATTGTCAAACACTAGTGAGCATGATCGAGTGGATGAAAAAGGGTATAGGAGCTTAGTTGGTTGCCTACTCTATTTGACAGCAACAAGGCCTGACATTATGTATGCAGTTAGCCTTCTGATACTCGCGATATTAAGTAATAAAATTTATAAGAACTGATCACACCAAAAACTAACTAATATCACGATTTTAAAGGCAAGCGCACCTATTGAACGGTAGTATAGTTTAGCGGTAAGACCGAGTTATCATACCCAAGGGAACCATAAGTACTAATACTTACTTCCTTTCTATTATCTAGCCTAAAAATAAAAGAAGATTGGTTGAAACTAATTCTAAAACTGTAACGTCCCCACGCCCAAAACCGTCACCGGAGTCGAGCTTGAGGCGTCACTAAACGTAATTTATCATTTAAAACAACTTTACAAAAACTATTTTCATTTTCGGAATAAACTATCTCCTGCGTCATGGTCGCTCGAAAAATCATATCTCGAGTTACGAAACTCGAAATCAAGATCCGTAAATTTTCCCTGAATTTAGACTCATATATCTATTCACTAATTTTTTTTCTAGAATTTTTGGCTGGGCCGATTAGTACAGTTTATTAGTTAAAGTTGCCCCTGTTTCAGAACTTGACTGTACTGACCTCTGTTTACTACGGACCACTTTTCTCTCTGTACAAAACTCATATAATTGTGCCGTTTATCTCTCTTAAAACTATATTCAATAAGGATTCTAAGCATATAAAATACATCTCCTAATTATTTTTGTACAATTTATGGTGAATTTTCAAAATTAGAACAGGGGATCCAGAAATCGTTCTGGCCCTGTCTCACTAAAACTCAAATATCTCCTAACGTGTAACTCCTTTACCTATTTTGCTTCTTCCATATGAAAGTAGACACAATAAGCTTCAATTTCATAACTAATACATTACCAAATTCGATTTCTATGATTTTTAGTGAATTTTCAAACTCACGTCAGTGTTGCTGCAATGTCCTGTTTTATGGCTAGTTCCATTTTCATAAAAGCTTCCATGTACTAATTAATCTATTATTCTTTCATGACATCAAACATAACCTATATTGGCCATTTCAATGACTCATCATTGTCAAGCATCTCCTCAACCAAACACCACCATATCACAAGATTATTTACACATAGTAGGTATATTGCTATACATGCCATTCTAAGTTCTATAAGCCGTTTACCAAAAAGTCCTTCGGATAGTGTGATCGAGTCTTCGACCTATCCCGATTCTCGAGCCGGCTTGTCCAAAACTACAATGAATAAAAAGGAGGGAGTAAGCATAAATGCTTAGTAAGTTCACATGCAAATAACAAGTAACATAACAAAGTCATTATGCCAAACAACATTAACATAGCATCACCAAACATATGTCACCATTCTAATCATCATACTTCATCTTACCACATCTTTGTTGTTGTGTCGAATTTCAACCCGAGGGTTAAGTACATACCTGTCCAATGTGGCCATTTCTCAACATTACTGAATTGTCACTTACACCTTGAGTATTCTTCCATTCCGCTAGAATTTTACCCGTTGAACACATCGGAATATAACTCGGATACACGGATCATTTGCACATAAATGCCACATATGTAATCAATCCATCATGTAACCCGCCCATAAACGAACTCGGACTCAACTCAACGAGCTCGGGCGTTCGCATCCATAAGTGAACTCGGACTCAACTCAACGAGCTCGGATGCCTAGTTACATCTCACGAACTCGGACTCAACTCAACGAGCTCGGACATTCGCACCCATAAGTGAACTCGGACTCAACTCAACGAGCTCGGGTGCCCAACCATCCTAGTGACATGTCACTTGTATCCTAATCTATTCCCAAGGTTCAAACGGGATTTTCCCTCAAATTTCACCTTTTTGGCCATCTTCCTCGGAATGTCAGTACAAATAATCGCTAGCATTTCATGCTTATCAAGCTAATTACATACTTTGCATACCAATAAATAATAATTCACAAGGCATAATATTCCATGATAGTAAGTACCAATCATATAAATAACATTAAATTACTTAAAATAACAATTATGTTACATTATTTACATATGAACTTACCTTAGTACCAAAATACAACGATTTTGCAATTTAGTCCGTAATCTTTTCTTTTCCCCGATTGAGGTCGATTCCACGTCTTTCTTGATCTAAAATAACACATTTAGCTTGTTTAATATTCACATTTTAAAATTAGACCTTAATTCAAATTTTGGAAAAATTACAATTTTGCCCCTAAACTTTTGCATATTTACACTTTTGCCCCAAAGCTCGGAAATTTACTTTATCACAAATTCTTATGTTTTAAGACATGCTGATCATTTATTTACCATTAGAATTCTCAAATTCCCACTAAAACACATACTTATGAACAATATGTATTTTTACCGATTAAGCCGTTTTACTCGTTTTTGTTCAAAACCGAGTAGCACAAGTTGTCTAACATAATTTAAAACCTCATATTCTATCATAAAACATCAAAATACACAAATTTCACCTATGGGTATTTTTCCAAATGTGAACCCTAACTTAAAATAATGCTAACATAAGCTTTATCAAGCTACCGGGATCTCAAAAACGTAAAAATCTTTAAAAACGGGGCTTAGATGCACTTACTATGAAGCTTGAAAGTTGAAGAAACCCTAGCTATGGAGAGAACAAGTTTCGGCAGCAACCAAATGAAGATGATAACAATTTTGTGTTATTTTTCCCTTTTAATTCATGTTAATAACCAAATGACCAAAATACCCCTCCTTACTAAACTTTCAAAAATTCCTCCCATGTCCTAATTTGTCCATGAATTTAAAATTGGTCTAATTACCATTTAAAACCTCCTAATTAATATTTCAAAGCAATTTCATACTAAAAACTTCTAGAATGCAAGTTTTGCAACTTATTCGATTTAATCCCTAACTCCAAATTAAGCACTTTACGCTTAGAATTTCTTCACGAAATTTTCACACCATCATAAAATCATATCATAAACATCAAAATAATTATAATATAATTATTTCTACCTCGGATTTGTGGTCACGAAACCACTATTCCGATTAGGCCCTAATTCGGGATATTACAAAAACTAACTAAAAGTGCACAAAAAGTAAATTGGGGAAAACTTTTAGGGAAAAGCTGATTGATATGAGCAATACTTAAGGGAGAATCCATCTAGACTTCACTTGCTATTAACTTCTTGAACTAGATGATTTCTTTACTTGACTTGATCCTTAGAAATCCCTCACCTATGTTAATACCTTCGTCGAGGATAAGAACAACTAATCCTAGGTGGTTAATTAAAGTTTCTTTATTAATTAACACCCCTATGTTGTATTAATTCGATCTATGGATCCCCCTATTAGGTTTAACCCTAATCCGGCAGATTTATGTCGTCCTATGTCTAGGGTTGCATGCAACTTCACTTAATTATGGTAGATCTACTCTTAAAACAGGGACTTTTGCTCCTCTGCCTAAGCACATCAGTTTCTTGAAGTAATACCTAGGATTATTAAATCAAGAATGAAGAATACATAATTAAGAACAATTCAAGTATTTATCAAATAATTCAAGAATAAATAATAACAAGATCTGTCTTAGGTTTCATCCCCCTCAAGTATTTGAGGGGTTTAGTTCATAATTAATAAAGAAAACATCTCAGAAGAAATAAGATAACAAAACATAAAGAACCCAAAAACCCCTGAAGGAATTTAGAGAGATCTTCTATCTTGATGTAGAATTCTGGCTTCTGGGATGAATCAATCGGCTTTCCTTGGAGTAATCCCTTGCTTTCACTCCTTGTGTTGGCAGAAATACGGCGCTCCTTCTTTAGAGAAAAAAGAGTATTCCTTTAGTGGGAAATAAGTACACCCTTGAAGTTACCTCATAGGGTCTTTATATAGAGTTTAGAATAGCTTTCTTAGCCCCTAAGTATCCTTTTTTAAGTAGAATTGAACTTCCTCATGACAGGGACACGCCCGTGTGCCACGCCCGTGTGGTTTCGACAAGAGGCCATGTGGGCTTGTTGAGGGTGGCACGACCGTGTAGCCGGGCCGTGCTTGTCGGGGCTGGGCCATGTTAGACCTTGTGTGGCATGGCCGTGTGCCACGGCCGTGTGGTGAATCCCTGGGCCGTGTCGTTTTCTCATTTTGGCCCATTTTCTCTATTTTTGGCCCATTTCTCGTTCTTTTCTCTTCCGTACGCTCTCCTGAGTATAAGACATGAAATAGAAGGATTAAGAGCACCAATTCTCACAAATATAATAATAATTCATCCAAAATATAGGCTAAACATGAGGTAAAAATATGTATAATTTATCGTTTATCAAATACCCCCACACTTAAGTCTTTGCTTGTCCTCAAGCAAAATCTCAATCCCTAATAAAGAATCATTCTTCTCAACTTACAATCTTTATCAATAATATTTCAAACTAATCCACAGGTAATCATACAATGAACTTTCAATCAAAAGAACATTAAAGACTCAATCACTCTAAGTTGAGAATTTTATCATTGAAATATAAGTTTTCTCCCTTTTCCAAAGTAATTATCTCTCCATCTTAATTAACAGGAGTTGACATCCTCACTAAAGATTCACTCTATCCACTCAAAGTGTTTAGGGTTCAAGAATTAAGCACTCTCTAGTCAACCTGAAAAGTATTACCATAGGCTTGCAAGAAAATCAAATCTCCACCACTGTAGATTGATATGATACATCGATCAAAATATCTTGTAATGGTTGTAACGGGGCTTGGTTAGGGGTTTTGTCACAAGCTGAAAGGAAATGTTAGAATCGAGATTAAACTGAAAGATTATCTAGCTAGAAAAATCTCTATCACTGAAATATATTTCTAGAGCTAATTCTTATAACAACATCATTTCCGCCTTAGTAGCCTTAAAATAGAAATATGCAAAAATCATTTGAACTATTACAGATTACAACTGAATTAATACATACATTTTTTTTAAGAACAATTCAAGTACAATACAGTCAATTGGGTAAATTTTTACAATCTAGAAAAGAGAATAAAGCTAGATGAAAATTTCAACTCAAATCTCGACAAAATTAAAGGTCAAAATAATTGAATAGAATTCAACAAAAAATGGGTGAAAGGTTAATATTAGAGGTAAGTCAAAGAAAAGGTTGTTAGGCACAATGGGGTTTACTAGGGGTTAATTTATGGAGGTAGGCTTTTGTGGAGTAAGTGGGTTAAATCCTAGGTGCCTTTATCATTTCAGTGAATCAAATCAATGATGTGGTCTCGACATGTATAATCGAAGCAAGTTCGAGAATAAAAAATCAGTATTGACTCACTCAAAGCAATAATAAAAGTGAGCACGAAAGAATGTATGCTCAAAAGGCTCAAAAATCTCACCAGAATTATGGCTTTTGATGTCAATCCTACGAATTTCAAATCTTGAGATAGCACTTAGAGTTAAGGAAAATAACTTATGAAAAAAATTGGGGTTTTCAAAAATTTCAACTTATCATGCTTGATTCCCTAGTGTTTTAAGGTTTGAATAATCAAAGTACAAGCACCTATGTCTTAATTCTCACATATCAATAAAAATCATAATTCAATAAGAATATATTCCTAATAGGAGATTGAAGATAATGTAAAGAGTGAAAGTGAGAATGATTGAAGATAATGTGAAGAGTGAAAGTGAGAATTTGAGAACAATGCAAAATGTTAGTTTGAAAAAGTTCAGGGATTTCAAGGAGAGTGTAAAGACTAAAAATAGATTCCCCCCCCCCCACACTTAAAATGTACATTGCCCTTAATGTACAAAGATAACATTAGTAGCAATAAAAGCACAAAATCATAAGATAGGGAAAGGTATGAAACTCCCTGCTTTGGATGGATTAGTGATACGGAGATTGGAAGAGTAGGCAGTTGTGGCAAGGTGTTCCCATTTTCGTAGAGATTTGAGCTATAAAGCTCCTTTGAAACTGCGAAAGTATTTATTAGTCGTAGGAAATTTGGATTAAGAGAGATTACTCGTTAGGGATTGGCCGATATGAAAAATAGAAAAATAAATAAAAGAAAAATAATAAACTAAGTTCTAAAAATACCAATATTCAAATAATGAAAAAGATAAAATGAACTACAATAAAAATAAAAAGAAAAATAAAGTTAGAAGAAAGGAAAAGGTAAAAATAGAGATCAGTGTTAAAATAAAAAGTTAAGATAAAAATAAAGTTAGGAGGAATAGAAATCTCTAATCCTCAGGTGGATCACGCAGTGGCGATGGTGGTGGCGAAGTGGTGTGAAGGTGCTGGCATATCTGCTGTAGTGTGGCATCGATGTGATCGAGGCGCTGGAAGCATTGCTGCTTGAATCTAGATAAGCACTCAGATGTGTCAGCATCGGTGGCTGCTGCACGAGATGGGCAGTGAGGTGGTGGTGGCTCGGCTGGTGCATCCTCCTCCGGTGGTGGGACATCGTCAGGAATATCCTCTGGATCCCCGCCCTCCTGTATGAGGCGAAACTGAAAAGGGGTACCTCCTGGCCTCCGCTCTATCATCCTAATGTAGTGCATGATCTCGAGGCCTTGGGGGGACATCTGGCCTATTAGTGTGTATGAGGATGTCTGGGCCGCGGTGTTGAGGAGCCTGAAGTGACGGGCTAGCCGTGTGATGTAAGGGCCCATGGATATGACACTTTTACGATGACGCTCGGTCTGGTGCTGCATAGCGTGCGCGAGGAAGTAGGCAAGGTCGATGGGATACGCGTTTGCCATGCTCCATAGGAAATAAGCGTCACGAGTGTTGACGACGCTGGTGCTCTCCCGTATAGCTATCAAAGTATGTGCAAGAAGAGCATGAATGTACCTCAATGACGGGGGAAAAGCAGTTGCCTTGCTGCTACTGGGATTGTATGTAGCTCCTCCCAAAACTAAGGTTTGCCAACATTTAACTGGTGAGATGTGAATACGATGGGGGAGATCAAGGACGTCTTTGTCGGCTATGAATTAGTCTGTATAGAGTTCCAGCGCGATACCGAATTTGGCTATGCTTAATCGTCGTACTAAACCACTGAGGCGAAATTGGATGGTACCTGGGTTATCGTGATTCATCGGGATTTGTAAATGAAATGTCGAGCAACATTCTAATGTTAGCTCCAGATAGGTGGGCTCGACAATATAGAAAAATTGCTCCCAGGGCTTGGTGGTCAAGAGAGCCCGAACAGTATCTGCGAGTTGGACTCGTTCTAGAGCATCCCAATAATACATCGTCCAGTTCCTAGAGAACGGGCTCATAGGAGTTGGAATAACTCCTCTTGGGTTTCTTGGTGAAATGTAAGGAACGGATGGCTAGCCTCGGAGGTGGGCCTCAATGATGAGCCACTGGGTCCCTTCCGTTTCTTTGAGGCGGGGACAGCAGCTTTTTTACCGCGCGATGACATGTTACCTAAAATAAGGTTAGAATTATTAGTTCTAAAAATTGAGGTTAAATATAAAATTAAATGCGTAGATTAAAATGCAATGTGCCTAAAAAATAAAATAGGGACTAACCAAAATAGTATAAATAATCCATTCTAAGTAGTAGCAAAAACAAACAATATGGGTATGTATTTATCCTAAATGCATAAAATAAATGGCAAACAATTGTGCACTTAAATGGCATGCAATCCTAATATGTTCCCTAACTTTCTAGATTATTCATCCTAATGTAACAAATTCTATGCTTGAAAGTAAAATTTAACTAAATAAAAATGAAATATAAATAAATAAAATGAGACAAATGAGAAAATAGAACCAAATATAGGGTTGCATGGTCGTAGGTTGAGGTCAAACGGTCGTGGGGTGAGATTGGTTTGTGTCAACTATGTGTGAGCGTGGTGGTGGTTTTAAGGTCGGCGGCGGCATTTATGGTGGTTGTGGAGAGGAGATTTTAGCGTTTGAGTGAAAAGGAGAATAAATAGTGGCTTCCTATTTATAGTTTTTGGGTCACACGGGCATGGAACATGCCAGTGTGACTCGAGGGTTTCTCGTATTAATCAAAATTTGGTGGTTTTGGGGTGCCTGGTTCGAAGTACATGCTCGTGTTGATATCTTGCACGGCCATTTGCGGTCGTGTTCACTGTTCACACGGTCGTGTAATAGGTTCCATAGCTGTTTGCGATGGGTTCTTCGTTACTCACATGGTCGTGCAGGTCATCACACGGTCGTGTCTAAATTGACAGTGTTGGCCAGGGTCTGGGGACACGGGCGTGGGGATTTGTGTAAGCCCGTGTTTAAATTGAAGGGTTGCCACGGCCATGTCGCATGGCCGTGGGAATTTATCGATAGCCTGTGTTTTGAGAAGATTTTCACTCTGTTTGTTCACGGCTTAAGTGCACGACCGTGTCTCTGCTTTAAATGTTCACACGGCCTGAGGCACGCCCGTGTGCCAGGCCGTGTGGTCCTAAATTTCTGCATTTAAAAAGGTTAGTTGATGCATGAAAAATACTAAAATTTTAAAGAAAGAAAAGTAACTAAGTTAGTACTCGGGTTGCCTCCCGAGAAGCGCTTATTTAAAGTCTAAGCTCGACTCTACCTAGATGTATCACGAAGGGATTTTGTGGAGCTGAAGCTCCTCCCTGTTATCCTTAAAATTCTCATCTCTATAATGTTTAAGCCTATATCTGTTTACCTTGAACGTACTGTGGTTGGGGTGAGTTACCTCAATTGTGCCGTATGGAAAGATAGTTTGCACAGTGAATGGACCTGACCACCTTGACTTGAGTTTTCCAGGAAATAGTCTCAGCCTCGAGTTCTAAAGTAAGACAAGATCACCTATTTTGAACTGCTTAGGTTGTTTTAGTCGTTTGTCATGACGTCGCTTCATGGCTTCCTTATATAGTCGTGAGCTCTCGTAGGCATTGCAACGCCATTCTTCTAGTTCATTTAACTGCATTAATCTTTTCTCACCTGCAAGCTTGAAATCAAGGTTTAAAAATTTGATAGCCCAAAATGCTTTATGTTCAAGTTCAAATGGTAGATGACAACCTTTTCCGTATACAAGTTTATAGGGAGATGTACCTATGGGTGTTTTTAAAGCAGTTCTATAAGCCCATAAAGTATCGTCTATCTTTCTTGACCAATCCTTTCTATTTGTTTCTATTGTTTTCTCTAGAATGCGTTTTAGTTCCGTATTTGTCACTTCGACTTGGCCACTGGTTTGTGGGTGATAAGAGGTAGCTGTTCTATGGTGTACTCCATACCTTTTTAAGACTTTTTCAAACTGGGCATTGCAAAAATGGGTGCCCCTATCACTAATAATTATCCTAGGTGTTCCAAATCGAGAGAAAAGTTTCTTCAAAAATCGTACTACCATTCTAGCATCATTAGTAGGTAAGGCTTAGGCTTCCACCCATTTCGACATATAATCTACCGCTACTAGGATGTACTTATTCCCAAATATAGGGAATGGACCCATGAAATCAATACCCCATACATCAAATATTTCGCATGAAAGTATATAGTTCTGAGGCATTTCATTATGTTGAGAAATATTACCTATTCGCTGACATTTATCACAAGCGATCACATACCTGTTGGCATCCCTGAAAAGTGTAGGCCAGTAAAAGCCTGATTCGAGTACCTTATGAGCAGTTCTAGCTCCACTGTGATGTCCCCCTGTGGGTCCTGAATAGTAGTGATTTAAAATTTGGTATGCTTCTATTTCAGTAACGCATCTTCGAATAACCTGATCTGTACAAATTCAAAAAAGAAAAAGATCCTCCCAAAAGTAGTTTTTCACATCAGCGAAGAATCGCTTCTTTTACTGATGGGTCAGCCCTTTTGGGGTTATGTTAGCTGCTAAATAATTTGCAAAATCAGCAAACCAAGAAACTGTTGCATCTGCTAAGGATAAGAGTTGTTCTTCAGGAAATAAATTGTTTATTTTGTCGAGGTACTTGGGTTGCGTGTTTTCTAATCTGGAAAGGTGATCTGCTGCCAAGTTTTCAGCTCTTTTCTTGTCCTTTATTTCTAAATCGAACTCTTGTAACAATAGAATTCATCTTATTAATCGAGGTTTTGCATCAGTTTTAGTTAAAAGGTAACGAAGAGCAGAATGGTCAGTATAAACAATGACTTTTGACAAAATCAAATAAGATCTGAATTTATCAAATGCGAAAATAACAGCTAGCAATTCTTTTTCTATGGTAGTATAATTTGCTTGAGCAGCTGTCAAAGTTCTGCTAGCATAATAGATCGGTTAAAAATGCTTGCCTCTTTGTTGTCCCAAAACTGCACCTACTGCAAAATCACTTACATCGCACATTAGTTCAAAAGGTAGATTTCAATCAGGTGAAATCATAATCGGGGCATTGACTAACTTTTCCTTAAGAGCGTTAAAAGAGTCTAAACATTCTTGGTCAAAGTTGAAAAGCATGTCTTTTTCTAGCAACTTTGTAAAAGGCTTAGCTATTTTAGAAAAATCTTTAATAAATCTGCGATAAAAATCGGCATGTCCTAAAAAGCTTCTTATAGCCTTAACTGAATTAAGGGGAGGTAATTTTTCAATGGTTTCAATTTTTGCTTTATCTACCTCTATCCCTTTACTAGAAATTTTATGTCCTAATACAATACCCTCTTGAACCATAAAGTGGCATTTTTCCTAGTTTAGCACTAAATTTGTCTCTTCACATCTTATCAAAACACGTTTTAGATTATTAAGACAAAGTTGGAAAGAATTACCAAAAACTAAAAAATCATCAATAAATACCTCCATGATGTCTTCCACGAATTCATTGAAGACAGCTAGCATGCATCGTTGAAAAGTAGCAGGAGCATTACATAAACCAAAAGGTTCTACGATAAGCAAACGTACAGTATGGACATGTGAATGTAGTTTTCTCCTGATCTTCTGGAGCTATCGGGATTTGGAAATAACTAGAGAGGCCATCTAGGAAACAATAATACATGTGACCTGATAATCTTTCCAACATTTAATCAATAAAAGGTAAGGGAAAATGATATTTTCGAGTTGCGTCATTCAGCTTTCTATAATCAATGCAAACTCTCCATCCAGTGACTGTTCTTGTAGGTATTGACTCTTTTTTGTCATTAGACACTACAGTCAAACCTCCCTTTTTAGGAACAACCTGCACAGGACTTACCCAAGAACTGTCAGAAATAGGATAAATAATGCCCGCATCTAGAAGTTTAATTACCTCGGCTTTCACAACTTTCTTCATGTTGGGATTCAATTGTCTCTGAGCTTGCACCGATGGTTTAAATTCATCTTCCATTAAAATTTTGTAGGTGCAGAAGGAAGGATTAATTCCTTTAATATCTAAAATTTTCCAAGCTATAGCATGCTTGTGTTCTCTTAACATATGGAGTAGTTCCTCTTTTTCTGCAATGCTCAAATCTGATGTGATAATAACTGGTAAAGTTGAATCTTCCCCTAAAAAGGCATATTCTAAATGATCTGGCAGTTGCTTTAACTCTAATTTAGGGGGTTCATCAATGGAAGGTTTCTGTCTCAATTCATCATTCAGTTTTTATACTTTCATAACTTATGTGTCTTGTGATGATTTCATTAGAATCTAACTCCTTTCTTACTTTCTTAATTTCAGTGGTGGCATCATCCTTCCTCCCACCTTGAACAAGACACAGTTCCAACGTGTCTGCGATAGAAAGTTCCTGAAAATTATCCTGAACAAAATAATCAATAATATTAACAAAATAACAGAAATCATCTTGTTCTTTAGAAACTTTCATAGCATCATTGATTTTAAAAACGACTTCTTTCTCACCAACTCTAAATACTAATTTACCATCCCCTACATCAACAACAGCTCTAGCAGTGGCTAAGAATGGACGTCCCAAAATTAAAGGTACCTCAATATCCTCATCCATATCAAGTACAACAACATCAACAGGGAATATAAATTTATCTACCTTTACTAGCACATCTTCGATGATTCCCCTAGGATATTTAACAGATCTATCAGCTAGTTGAATACTCATCCTAGTGGGCTTTGGTTCCCCTAGACCTAGTTGCTTGAACATTTTGTAAGGCATGAGATTAATGCTAGCACCTAAATCAGCTAAGGCTTTATCAATAAGTAAACTACCAATTAAACAAGGAATAGTAAAACTTCCTAGATCTTTCAGTTTTGTCGGTAATTTATTTTGGAGAATAGCTGAGCATTCCTCGTTGAGTTCCACTGTGGCTAATTCTTCCAACTTCCTTTTATTTGTTAGACATTCTTTAAGGAACTTCGCGTACTTCGGCATCTGCGAAATTGCTTCAACAAAAGGTAAGTTAATGTGTAATTGTTTAAAAAGTTTAAGAAATTTACCGAATTGAGCGTCTGTACGGTCTTTCTTCAACTTTGCCGGATATGGAATGGGCGGCTTGTATTCCTTGAGTGTTGGTGGAGTGTTTTCCTTGGATTCCTCTGCCCTGTCTCCTGAAGATTCTAGAGCAGATTTCTTTTCTGGTTCAGCTATTACTTTCCCATCTCTTAGAGTAATTGCTTTGACATGTTCTCTGGGATTTGGCTCAGTATTACTTGGTAGTCCACCTTATGGTCTTTCTGAAATTAATTTTGCAAGCTGACCGATTTGATTCTCAAGCCCTTGAATTGATGCTTGCTGGTTCTTTAGTGTCATTTTCGTGTTTTGGAAATGGGTTTCTGATGTAGCCATAAATTTGGTGAACATCTCTTCAAGATTCGGCTTTTTCTCTTGTTGTGGTGGTGGCTGCTGAAATCCTGGAGAAGGCTATTGTCTTTGATTTCCTTGTCCTCTCCATGAGAATTGGGGTGATTTCTCCAACCTGCATTGTAAGTATTACTATAAGGGTTATTTTGAGGTCTAGAATTGTTACCCATATAGTTGGCTTGCTCAGTTTCTGTGCTGTGTCCATAAGATGAGTAGTCTACTTGGTTGTGCCTGCGTAGAACCAACAAAATTATCAAACTTTTTATTTAGAAGTTCTACTTGGTTAGTAAGCATAGTGACAGCATCAATATTATAAACTCTTGCGGCTTTTGTCAGCTTTGTCCTCATGACTTGCCACTGATAGTTATTCAGTGACGTCTCTTCTATAAACTCATAAGCTGCTTCGGGTGTTTTATTGTTGATTGTTCCTCCTGCGGCTGCATCGATCATTTGCCTTGTTGATGGGTTCAAACCGTTATGGAAGGTTTGAACTTGTAACCACAAAGGTAGTCCATGATGAGGGCACCTTCTCAAAAGATCTTTGTATCTCTCCCAAGCATCATAAAGTGTTTCTAAATCCATCTGCACAAAAGAAGAGATATCGTTTCGTAATTTAACTATTTTAGCTGGAGGAAAATATTTTAGTAAAAATTTCTCAGTCATCTGTTCCCATGTAGTGATTGAGCCTCGTGGTAAAGAATTTAACCACTGTTTGGCTTTATTTCTTAAAGAGAATGGAAATAGCCGTAGACAAATGGCATCATCAAAAACGCCATTAATTTTAAAAGTATCAGAAAGTTCCAAAAAGTTGGCTATGTGTGAA
Source organism: Gossypium stocksii (assembly GCA_020496765.1). Taxonomy (NCBI): domain Eukaryota; kingdom Viridiplantae; phylum Streptophyta; class Magnoliopsida; order Malvales; family Malvaceae; genus Gossypium; species Gossypium stocksii. The sequence continues at coordinate 16,164,136 of CM035631.1, read as the reverse complement.
TTGGGATCTTTATCCTGTAAACCATCAAACTGCACAAATTGCTGAATCATCTGAATAGTGTTAGGTTTTAATTCAAAATTAATAGCAGCAATAGCAGGTCTAATAATGCTAGTTTGAGTACCAGCTAAACTAGGTTTAGCATAATCATACATAGTGCGAGGAGCTTCATCTTGATTCACTGGTTGTGCGGCTATTGTAGGAGGTGGTGGAATGTTTTGATTTGCTTCCATCTCTTCCGTAGGTTCAGGTTCTTGTTCTGGATAATGAAGGCTTGTCTAATCTCTCTGTGAGTTCTGCGAACTGTCGCTTCCAAATTTCGTCAAAAAGTAATGGTCCTGCTGGGTTGTTTCTAGTCATAAAATAGAAATACCTAGAAGGAAAAAGCAAAGAAAAATAAAAATAAAAATAAAAATAAAAACTAAAAATAAATCAATAAATAAATATAGTAATGGCTAAAGTAATAGAAATCGAGTGTTCTTAATATCTTAGTTCCCTGGCAACGGCGCCAAAAACTTGATATCGCGTGATATATAGCAATAAAATTTATAAAAAAAAACTGATCACACCAAAAACTAACTAATATCACGATTTTAAGGCAAGTGCACCCATCGAACAGTAGTATAGTTTAGCGGCAAGACCGAGTTATCGTACCCTAGGGAACCAAAAGTACTAATACTTTCTTTCTTTCTATTATCTAACCTAAAAAAATAAAAGGGGTTTTTTATGAAACTAATTCTAAAACTAAACTAAAAATGCACAAAAAGTAAATTGGGGAAAAACTCTCGGGAAAGCTAATTAATATAGGCAATACTCAAGGGAGAATCCACGTAGACTTCACTTGTTATTAACTTCTTGAACTAGACGATTTCTTCACTTGACTTGATCCGTAGAGATCCCTAACTTATGTTAATACCTCCGTCGAGGATAAGAACAACTAATCCTAGGTTGATTAATTGAAATCTCTTTCTAGTTAAACCCCTAGTCTTGCATTAACTCTATCTATGGATCCCCCTATTAGGTTTGACCCTAATCCGGCAAATTTATGTCGCCCTATGTCTAGGGTTGCATGCAACTCTGCTTAATTATGGTAGATCTACTCTTAAAACAGGGACTTTCGCTCCTCTTCCTAAGTACATCAGTTTCTTGAATTAATACCTAGGATTATTAAACCAAGAATTAAGCACACATAATTAAGAACAATTCAAGTATTTATCATATAATTCAAGAATGAATAATAACAAGATCTATCTTAGGTTGCATCCCGTCAAGTATTTGGGAGATTTAGGTCATAATTAATAAAGAAAACATCTTAAAAGAAATAAGATAACAAAACATAAAGAACCCAAAAAGCCCTGAAGGAATTTAGGGAGATCCTCTGTCTTGATGCAGAATACGGCTTCTGGGATGAATCAATCGGCTTCCCTTGGAGTAATTCCTTGCTTTCACTCTTTGTGATGGTAAAAATATGGCGCTCCTTTGTGGGAGAAAAGAGTACACCCTTAGAGTTGCCTACTAGGGTCTTTATATAGACCTTTGGGATGCCTTTCTTAGCCTCTAAGTATCCAAATCCGAGTGAAATTGCACTTCTTCACGACAAGGACACGCCCATGTGCCACTCCCGTGTAGACCGACAAGAGGCCGTGTGCGAGACTATTGATGGAGGCACGACGTGTGGTCAGGCCGTGCTTGTCGGGGCTGGGCCGTGTTGGACCTTATGTGGCACGGCTGTGTGGTGACTCCTTGGGCCGTGTTGTTTTCCCACTTTGGCCCATTTTCTTCGTTTTCGACCCGTTTTTCATTCTTTTCTTTTCCCTGTGCTCTCCTAAGTATACAACATGAAATAGAAGGGTTAAGAGCACCAATTCTCACAAAATTGATAATAATTCATCCAAAATATAGGCTAAACATGAGGTAAAAATATGTATAATTTGTCATTTATCACCTGCATACAAAAAACAAAATTGTACTCAGAGTATAACTCAATGGTATTTCAATAATCCAAATATTAAATCATACTATAAATCATACAAAAGCAATGAATTGAAGATATGTCATTCAACTATTCAGCTATGTCATTTTATTATATTTACAATCATTTCATCATATAATACATTTATACTATAGTTGACACCACAAAAAGTATATTGTCACATTTATATTTCAATTCTGAGTTTTCAATATCAATCATCATCATAAATATTTGTCCCAATTCATTTCGAAATTCACTATTTCGTTTTACATTTTAAACTCTTTGTTAACTTGACTCGAATTCAGACAAATACATGAATCCAACCAATCACACCAATTTGGCATCCAATGTCTATTGGATAAATCTAAAATAGTAAGTGGTGCCCAGCGCTCGTCGGTATAACCTAAAAATAGGTGTGCCCAGCACTCCTTAACTCGTAGTCGTAATAACATTGAACTCGTCCTATCTTGCGGCATGCCAACTATATCCGACTTTGCCTGAACAATTAATAGGGTAACCATTCTTGATTTCTATTATAAGCCAATTTCTCAATTCAATAAAATATGTTCATTAGCCAATCATCAATACATATACATGTCAACATAATTCCTCTCAATTCATATTTAATTTTGCATTTACATCATTATACAATAATCTCAAATCTATTTAATTTAATCATTACCGTAAACAACCAATCAATTCAAATCAGTTCAGCTCAAATTATTAATTTCAACTCACCTTATGATCTTACCAAGCAATATAATTCATAATTTCAGCATTTGAAATGGTTTTGGATTATAGAAATACAAGTTGTAAACTCTAAGCTATTTATTGACGACTTTGTCTTTTCCTCTCTTTTTTGAAGAATTCAGGTCAAAGTTAGCTATGGATTAACATAAATCAAATCATCAATATACAAACAAATTCACACTCAATTTAAAATTTAAGCCACTTTTATAATTTATTCAATTTAGTCCCTAAAATAGATACTAACATAACTTTCAATCAAGAACTCTTATTTTCAATACGTTTGCACTATGGTCCAATTGGGACTTTCTAATTCTCATTTCTACCACAAATTTCAAAATTTGTGTATTTTATTCCCTATTATGTGAAATTAACAAATAACTTTGCAATTAAATCTTTTTTCACTCCTAAGCTTGTAATCTATCAATTTAGTACCTAAATATTCAAGATAACATCAATGGCATTTTTCAAAAACTGTAACAGTTTTGAAAAATAACATATGGGGCAGTTAGATTAAGCTCCTAGGATTTCAAAAACATAAAAATTACAAGAAAATTACTATATTGAACTAACCAATTTAAGCTTCAAATATCAAACCCTTAAGTGCTGAAATACTCTTCTCCAATCTATGGAGGTTCAGCTTTAAGAGGATGAATAGAAAGTAAATGTTTCTCTTTCTCTCCACGAAGCTAATAAATTTCCATTTATTTTTTTATTTTTTTACTTTTATTTTCTTTTCATTAAAATTTAATGAAACCAAGTTATCAATCATCCACTATGCATGTTAAAATGGAATAATTTTCATTTTTGACCATTGCTCTTCGTTTCTAATTAACAATTCTCTAGAAATTGAACTTTTACTACTTTTACAATTTAGTCCTATGTCGAATTGAACACTAATTCGTAAAAAATACCTATCCAAAATTTAATTCACTTCTAATATAACCCTATAAATATTTAAAAATATATAGTTACAGCCTCAATTTATGGAAAAAGGGATCCCGAAACCAAATTTTTCAACACCACTGACTTTTGGGTCATTATAATTCAAATAGGATTATGGTTGTTTTCAACAAGATTAGACTGCTTGGAGACCAGTTCAGTGATAGCAGAATTGTGGAGAAAGTCATTATAACTCTCTCTAAAGAAATGAGTCAAAGATTTCATCTTTGGAAGACTCGAGAGATCTTTCAACAACCTCTCTGTCAGAGTTGATAAGTGTCCTCTATGTTTAAGAGCAAAGGAGATCAAGTAGGCAAGATGAGCACTCTAAATGTGCATTCCAAGATAGGAACAAGGAAGATTCGAGTTCCTCAAGACAAAAAGGCAAGAAGTTGGAATGAAAGAAGGGAGAAGCAAAAGAGAGACAATAGAAAGAAGTATTTATAATGCTTTCACTATAAGAAGACCACACACTTGGAAAAATATTGTTGGTTCAGGCCATACATTTAATGTAGAGCCTGTAAACAACTTAGACATAAGAAAAGAGTACGTAAAAACAAAGGATGGTAGCAGAATGTGCAAGCTCAGGCTACTGATGGAAATCAAGCTTAGGAGGAACAAGTGTTAACTACTTCATGTTTCGCAATTAGCAGTGGAGTTAAGGACTAGTTTATTGACAGTGGCTGCACAAATCATATGACCTCAGATGAAACCTTTAACACCCCTAACCCGTCTTCATTGCCAGATTAGGGTTACGAAGTGTCATAGTACAATTTGAAACATTTAAGTTCAAACAAAACAACTATTCAATTTAAATTCTATCATTCATATAAACATTTCGTTTATAGCATAAAATACAATTATGGGCCTTAAACTGGGCCTATGGGGACCTAGAAATAATTTGGGAACATTTAAGGACTAATTTGAAATAAAATAGAAAAAAATGGAAAAAACTTAAAAATTTTGAAAACAAGGTTTACAATGTCGTGTGATAGACTGTGTAACTTTCGAAATGATTCTACATGACCTTGTCGTAGGCCGTATGCCATGAAACACTTCTTAACTCATCTCTATTGTCATATTAGGGTTACAGAACGTTATTATACAAAATAGAATCTTAAACTTCAAAATAGAACAATAATTCAACTTAAGTACGAATTTCTAATAAATCATTCCAATTATAGCAAACATACATATTTGGGCCTTAAATCGAGCTTTCAGGGCTCTAAAAATAATTTAGGAACCATTAGGGATCAATTTGAAACAAATTAGAAATTTTTGGAAAAACATGAAAGATTGGAAAAACATGGTTGTGTGGCCAAGCCGAGTGACATAGCCTAGACCATGTGAATATTCGAAGTAGGGATACATGGTCATGTGCTCCAAATGTAGCCCCTAACAAGCCATTTCAAAACCTATACTTGCATACTAAAACACACATTTCCCATACATATTCATATGACACCTTAAACACATACAAAACATACCAATTCAACCATCCTATATGTTCTAACCACTATGCCATTCAAACGTACCACGTTTCAAACACTTAACTAAATTAATTTTCAAACGCACCACGTTTCAGACACTTAACCTAAATCAATTTAACATCATAAGTTCAATCATTTAACATACTTCAAATATACCAAATATCCACATCCAAAAACATATCAATCAACCATATCCCTCCTAATTTCATAAGGCCATGCACAACCATTAACATCTTATAAATACGCTTCATATACAAACCATCAACAAAAGCATTAAGGCACACCAAACCTTACATTATCCAATACATACCAAATAGACATACAACCTATACATGCCACTTATAACCATTTCAATATATATTCAAAAGCTACCCAAGTGGATCGACGGATAGTGTGATCGTACTCCGATGAAGATTCTAACTGCTCGAGCTTTCCGATGATCTACAAAACAAAGAAAACAACTATATAAGCAATTGGTGCTTAGTAAGCTCGTATAAAGGAACTTAAACTTACCAATTGCATTAAATTAATCAACTATGAATAATTCCATTTAGTCCTAGACCAAATTTCCTTTTTCCTACACACCATACCTTACAAGGTTAATAAGTGAAGCAATACACATATAAATCTAACCCAATCGAGGCATAAAACATACCAAGCATTTCAATTTCACCATTCATCTATCATATGACTATCGTATACCTTCATTTTATTTTAACTATACTTATCAAATATTCCATGTCCTTACTTTAAGTCATAGATCATTTTAATAGTCATATACTCTATAAAGCATTAATTACTCGTTCATATCACAAAAAGAATTTCACTATATAAATCATTCATCCACATAATTCAAATGTTACCTTTTTAATCCAAATACATCAAAACAACCTCCATTTCAAAAGAATTTTCCATACCATAAATCACATTTACTCAAAGTAACGATCCATACATGTAACTAAGAAACTCATTATAATATCTTTCACTTACCAATACTATAAATATGCCATAATATATAAGCACATAAATAGATTGTAATTCAATTATTTCATAGCCTGATGAACTAGTAACTTGACTCGGATACTCTGTTAACCAACCAAACACACCAAAATGCTCAAGTGACCTAACCATCTAAGAACACACTTGAGCACCTAGTGACAAGCCCGGAGGCTTTACATCTGCCCCAGGAACACACCCAAATCACTGTAATATAACGCGATAGTTCGCAAAAAATGTTAAACTTCGGTATATTTAGTAAATAAGAATCAAATAGAATCGTCATCTCAACGTCAAGCAATCCTGTATAGTACGCGATAAAACCTATTGGCATGTCAATCATATCCTAAGCGTTTACTACGTTCAACCGAGTATTAAGCATAAATTCATTACTTTTATACATATTCATCATTAGGAAGCACTTCAAGATTTTCATATATTTACAATAACTCCATTACATTCATACCAATAGTATGAAATCACAAAAATGCTATCATCAACTATTCATTCTCATATGTACTCATTTGTAAAAATCAATTTCAAATAATAATAAATGAAATTTCTCAAACATATAATCAACTAACTAACAAACAATGATATGATAACAAGATATTTACATTTACATATCAAACACTATGAATTTACCTTAAACAAAGTAAACATGTAAAGAGACAACCTACAATTCCTAATCACCAAATACAATTTCACCAATCACATTAGTAATTGTTCAATATCCTTTAATTTGATTAATTTCTCTAGTTGATCCATAATAATAATTTAAACATAGCATAAATATCTATTTACATTCATCCAAAATGTAAATAATGATTTCAATCCTTATACGAACTTTCCTCGACAAATAAGTTGTAAAAACAAAGCCAACGACTAATCCAACACTTAGTTTTTCCTTGATTTAAATCCCATTACGTTGTTTCCTTGATCTAAATAATAATTCAACCCAATTAATACATTTCCAGTATACTAACAAGTAGTTTTATGCAATTAAACCTTTCCATTATCAATTTACAAATTTACCCCAACATTTTAACTTTTATAAAATTTAATCCTTAAACCTAAAACATGCAAATTTACAATTTTTAGCTCAAATTCATGTTAGGAGATTTTACCTAGTCTTATAACAACCCATGTTTATCATCAATTCGTAATATTTCCTTGAATTCTACCATTTTCATAAATAAGTCCCTAAACCTTAAAATCATAAAAAATCACTTAACAAAATAAGTTTATTCAACAACCAAACTTATTATTATATCAATCAAATTCAAAACACAACAAAAATCATTCATGGTAAGTCCATAAACTTTTAATAGTTTTACAAATTGACCCCTAGGTTAGCTAGATTAAGCTAAATTGATCACAAAAATATAAAAATTACTAAAAACAAAATTAAAATCACTTACATGCAAGCAAGAGTAAGAACCAAAATTTCCAAGCTTAATTCCATGGTGTTTCGGCTAGAACAAAACCACTTTGAGAAGATGATAGTCATCTTTTCTTATTTGTTTATGTTATTTATTATTAAATTACCTTTTTAACCTTAATAATTTAGTTAATAAACAATAAGTCTTCGTCCATAAATGTCCACTATACATTTATATGGTTTCATTACCACCTAAGTCTATTTTTTATATTTCTTTAACCATTTAACCCATTTAACTAATAGAAACCCACTTTTGTAACCTTTACGATTTATTCCTTTTTAATTAATTAACCAACTAAACACTAAAATTTCTTAACCAAATTTTAATATGACCCTAATAACACTCTGAAAATATCTAATAAAATATTTACTGGCTCATTTATAAAAATAGTGTCCCGATACCTTATTTTCTAAAACCACTTGACTTTAGGGACATTCCACTTGAACCTAATTCTTTTTTTTCAATTAACAAAAACCATTAAATCAAATTTCAACATAATTTTGTATTTGATTACTGACTCACTCATCAGATTTGTGGCCCCAAAACCACTGTAAAACAGATTGTTACATGCCAAGCTATGTAACATTCTAAATACTCTCACGACCGTGTCGCAAGCCATGTATTAGACCGTGTTTGATTTGATGTTAGGTCACACAGTCGTGTCGCAAGCCGTATACCAGACCATGTGACACACTGACTTAGATCACACTGCAATGTGATAGTTCGTGTCCCAAGCCATGTGCACTAAAATTTACCCCTAATGCAAGCTAATTCAAACCCAATGGCTTAGGTACCAAGCCAAACCAATTGAAGATACTTTCATATGGTTCAAACACATTTAAAGACATCAAAACATACCAAAAATCAATCAACCTAGGAGCCTAACCAATGTGCCTTCATTGACACCACAATTTATAAGCCAAAAACCAAGAACTAACACTAATCAAACATCAAACCAAATGATATTTAGATTCATCAAGAGAAAAATTATCGCATAACCAGTTTGCCAATCAACCATAACTACAATACCAACTATCACCCTAATTGCATATATTTAGAACTACTCATGTAACACCCTGAATTTGGGCCTAGAAGTTTTGGGCCTTAAGCATGGGAGCGGTTGGAAGCAGCTTATAATATTTTGTTGTGCATGTAAATTCCGTTAATGAAGGCTTGTTTCAATGGTTTAGTGTGCTAAGAAGTGTTGGAGAAGTCCTGGGTTCAAACCTGGACTCTAGCAAAAATTTTGGTTTAAGGTGAATTAAACCCTGGGTGTAGTAGGTAGGCCTTAAGAATATTGTTGGAGAATTTGTGCCACAAAAAGCCTTGTGGTCTAGTGGCAAAGTAGTGCCACATAAGAGGCAAGAAGGTGGCGTCATAGAGTTGGCAAGGAGGTTCAGGGTTCGAAACTCATGGCAATCAAAGAGCTTTTATTTTGCTAATAGGGGGCGGCAGGAGTTGGTGTTGAATTTAAACTCTGATAATGGGGGGATCCCACATCGGGAAGCTAACATAAGAATGGATACGAAGCTGGCTTTAAATAGGGAGAACCATGAGGAGAGTAAAGGTACCTTTCTTGGCTGATCCCTTTCGCTTTATGGCGGGCTCGTTTGGGTTGGGCGTCGGCTAAAAGTGCTCAGAGCGCGGATGAACTCCAGTCTCCTATTAGGTGTGTATTTCTCACTACTCTAGCTATAGGATGGCTACTTCGGGCCGCGATGGGCCAAAAGGGGCCATGTGGGCCCAATGGGCCTACAGGCCGAATTGGATAAGTTACTTGATTGTGTAGTAAATATTGGACTAGATTAGGTGAATCTCATATCTGTGGCTAGATTTGGGCTAAAAGGGCCACACGAGCGTGTGGGCCTATTTGGGCCGAGAATGGGCTTTAGGCCCATGCGTATTGTTATCTCTATTTAGAATACTTTAGTTTACCAAATTACTGAAATACCCTCGACTTGTAAAATTACCAAAGTACCCCGATTTACAGAATTATCGTTTTACCCTCAATTTACAAAATTATTGAAATACCCTTGATTTACAAAATTACTGAAATACCATTGGTTTACAAAATTACTGAAATACTCTTGGTTTGGAAAATTACCAAAATACCCCTAGTTTGTAAAATTACAGAATGGGTTGGAAAATTACCAAAATACCCCTAGTTTGAAAAATTACCAAAATACCCTTAATTTGCGAAATTATTGAAATATCCCTGGTTTACAAAATTACAGAAATACCCCCGGTTCATGAAATTGTAAAAATACCCCTGATTTGCGAAATTATCGAAATACCCCAACTTTTGGAATTACCGAAATACCCCTAACTTTCGAAATTATCGAAATACCCCTAATTTGTGAAATTATCGAAATACCCCTGACTTGGGAAATTATCGAAATACCCTCGATTTATCAAATTACCGAAATGCCCCTGATTTGTAAAATTATCAAAATGCCCTAATTTACGAAATTACCGAAATACCCCTAATGAGTGAAATTACCGAAATACCCCTGCAGGGTAGAATTACCGAAATACCCCTGTAGGGTAGAATTACCGAGATACCCCTGTAGGGTAGAATTACCATTTTGCCCCTAGGGTGTTAAATGACTGTTTTGCCCTTGTGGGCAAGTGACTGACTTGGACTGTGTGTTTGACGGATTTGATTGTGAATATATGTTGGTGATATGAATAACTTGACTGTGATTGTTTGATTCAAATATGGGTATGACATTCTGCATACATAACATGTTACATGGGTTGGGATTTTGTATGAAGGAAGATCTGATCTGTTATGATCGCATGGTTGCTTGACGACTGTTGATCCACCGAAGGCTTAAGAGCCGTATATTCGTACTGATTTGATAAGGTCCCACGGGTCGCCTGAGACGATTGTGGACCAATAGATAGCTGAGTGCCGGTCATGTTACCGAAGGCTGTGTGCCATTATGTTGGGCTTCATATCGATATTATGGGCTTTGTGCCGTTATTATGGGCTTGTGCCATTACCGAAGGCTGTGTGCTGTTATTGTGGGCTTCGTATCGATATTGTGGGCTTCGTGCCATTATTATGGGCTTTGTGCCATTACCGAAGGCTTTGTGCCAATATCACAGGCTTTGTGTCGATTATAGACACGTTACCAATGGCTTTGTGCCACGTATTCTGTTAAGTGGCTTTGCCACGTTATCTGATTCTGGTGGCTCTGCCACGATATTCTATTATTGGCAGCTTTGCTGCCCATTGGTGTGTGGCTTGGATGGGTTGAGTTATTCCCCACATGGTGTGTTGGTTGGTACGGGTGGTGTGATGGCTGGACTGGGTTGGGATTGCATTCACATTCTGATTCTGATTCTGATTCTGTTAATTGATACTAATTCTAATTTTGATTCTGATTCTGATTCTGATTTTGATTCTGATTCTGTTAATTGATACTGATTCTGATTCTGATTCTGATTTTGATTCCGATACTGATACTGACTCTGATTCTGATTTTGATTCTGATTCTGGTTCTTATTTTGATTCTAGTTCTGATAATGTTTTCTAATTTTGTAATGGGCTAAGGCCCATCTGGTGCAGTCTGTTATAGTGGGCTAAGGCCCAATTGATACTGGAACTGTGGTAGAGCAAACTTTTTAATTCTTTTACATGACTGACTATTCGTATTTGTAGTAGGGGATTACAAACTGAGTTTTCTTAAACTCACCCCGTTTATTAACCTTTCAAGTAATCCCCAGCCTTAGACGGATCGGAGCTGTAAGGGACTCGGAGAAGGCCATACACTACTTATGCTTTTTGTTTTGATTATTTACTCTCAAGTACTTTTATTTTAGGTTTGGTTTGTAATAAGGCTTTTTATAATTTCTGGATTTTTATTTTAAGGTTTTTATTTACTTTGAATTATATCTGCTAGAGGCGAATCGCGGTTTTCTAAAATGTTAACTGTTTTCAAACACTACGTCTTCCGCAACTAACTAAATTAAGCTTTCGCAACAAAGAAGGTTTTAAAGGTAATAATGTTTTTAAAAGGGATTAAATTTTAGTTGACCACGTTTTGAAAATAAACAAACACAAGTTTTAGTTTGCAGCAAGTTTCTTTAAGAAGGGTTTATTTGAAAATATGGTTTTCGAAAAACACTTCAATGTGGCACGCCAGACTCGGGCCTAACTCCTAGGCTGGGTATGGGGTGTTACAACTCAAACATTCCATTGACATCTAACAACTTATATATATATATATATATATATATATTATCTTGAACATTAAGCAAAAGACCTAAAATACTTACAAGTAATTCACTTGATCAAGGTACTAAACATATATATATTACCACAAAATGTCACCAAACTAAGTATCAAATACAAACAACATGGACAAACCAACTAAAAGTCCTAATACATGCCATTCATAACGAAGTTCCAAAACAAGTCAAAATATCAACCAAAGAAGAGATGGATAGTGTATATGCTCCGACTTGAACTTTCGATCTAATAGGTTTCACGAAATCTACAAGAAAAACACATGTAAGCACGATATGCTTAGTAAGTTCCAATTCATGTAAACACAACTTAACTACTACAGTTACTTTGCGTAAAACATACATAATTTCCAAAACACTCCTATATATTAAAAAATGTTTATTCACATAATTTCCAAAACCTTTACATAATAGCCCATTCCAATGATATCCATTTCAACCTTTTCATTATTTTGGGGATGCCATGATATCTTTCAACCATGATCTTCTCCTTTTCGAGTATATTACCATGATACATTTCAATCATGGCCTTTCCTTTTTCTCAAATCAAGAAGATCTATGACACCTCAAATTTTTGAATGTTTGTTTGTTAAACTTTGTTGTTATTAATTCTATGTTTCTGTGGCTAAGTGCTCTATTTCTGTGTTTGAGATCGGGAATTCAAGTCTCACATTTGGAATATTTTTGCTATTTTATTTTTACTTAATCGCTATCCTTGAAATTTCGACTTAAGTTTATTTTGCGTTAATTTATGTCAATGATAACCCGGTGGTTCAATGGTTAAGCTATTTCATTCCCTTTGGTTTTGTGTTCGAACATTTGTGTAAGCGATAAGGGAATATTTTTGCATTTTCTTTTAGAAATTTGATATGTTTTATTTTAAACTAACTAATTAGGTTTTTCCCGCATTTTCTTTTTCTTTCTTACCAAATTCATTCATCGTTCTGTACGTTCTTTTCCTTTTCATTTTTATTTTTTTCTTATTCTTGAATCAACCTTTTTTTACTTCCTTTGGTCTTCGTAATTGGCTGGTGTGTTCTTGTTAGCTTTCTATCCTCTTTTTATTCGGATTGAAATTGTTGGATAAGTGAATGGTTTTCTTTCGCACGACACCCTTTTTGAGTTTTTGACTTGTGGTTTTTATTATTGGCTTTTTTGTTAGGAGAGGAATGAGTGACCCTTGATCATCCTCCAATGACTTGATTAGTGTTTCTGCTATTTGTTTTTGGTAAGTGAAATACTTTGATTTGGGAAGTTGTGTCAAAGTTCTTCTACATAACTTCGGGGTTGTATGTTAATTTAGCATTTGGTTACGAATAGATCATTTATTCGGTCAATTGAATCCTATTTTTAAGCGTTGGAAGTCTTGGGATTACTTCGACATTGAATTTATACCAAGTGTGTAATGAAAGCTTGAATTTATGCTAACGACGAAAGTCAAAATATATGGTTGTTGATGCCACATGGTCCTATGCCAGGCCATATGAGCCACACGATCGTGTGTCAGACCATGTAACCCACTGTTTTGGACTAGAGTCATACGGGCGGGTGCTTGGCCTTGTGCTAAACCATGTAACTCACTGTTTGGGTCAGACGGCCATGTACTAGGTTGTGTGACTATCCATGTATGACATTAAGGTGGGCCACAAGGGCGTATAGGCAAAAAAATCAGAATTTTTCGTAGGCCCATAAGCGTTATTTGAATCAAATATAAGCCTACCATAGTGTCTGTATGACCTAAATTAGGCAATGAAATTCGTTATTTGATGATCTGTTACTGAATAACCTGTTATTCACACAAATATATTTATATGAAATTTGATAAGTAAGTGCGACAATGTTACATAAGTATGACTTGAATTTGTATTACTTTATACGCATATCTGATATTTGTAGTACAGTCACTATGTGGTGTGTAGGGATAGATGGGTACTTGATACCCTCTATGGTGTGTAGGGATGGATGGGTACTTGATACCCTCTATGGTGTACAGGGATGGATGGAGATGAAGTGTAGAAGATGAGGGTAGGAATCTACATATAATATCTGATATGTTCTGCATCTGTATCTTATATGTCCTACAACTATACCTAATACCTTGTGTTTTTGACTCTGTAATCGATTTTGAAACCTGTCTATTTAAATAGCAATCAAAAGCATATCTGTTATATATAATTTTCATTTGTTGTATACATAACTTACACACACTGATTTATAAACTCATTTAGTCAGTATAACCGGATGTCAAGTAATCCACAGACTTGATCGGGTTGGTGTATCGAGAGCTTGGTCATTTTGCTTAATCATCTTATTATGTAATCAGTATTTTTGTCATTATTTCTTTTTAAGATTGTTGTTTTTAGTAACTAGATTTACGATTGTTTATCATCCTTTATATGAATTCAAAACGTTCAAACTTTTTTATTAAAAGTGAGATTTTCCAGAAATGGTTTAATGTAGCTCTCTAGACTTGGCCATAATGTCTAGTCCAGCTTTGGGGTGTTACATTTAGTGGTATCAGAATTAGGTTGCAAAAATCGGGCTGTGTTTTCTGGGCTTTTGTTTTCATGAAAAGTGTTTTATATAAAAATATTTATTTAGTTAATTCTGAAAAATTAATTTTTGGAGGACTGAGTCTCTGACACTAAACCTGTAAATACTTCTGCTTTAGCTATATTGTTTAGCTAGAAAACATTGTAGTGATTAAACTTGTTTGCTTTAGTTAGAGACTGTGATATGAACTATGAAATAAGACATTTAGTAAAAACTTCGAACTAATCTATAAACTTATGATATTTGTAGATAAGTTGAGGGTATGAGTTCGCACGGTAATCGTGAACATGGTTCTTGTGGATACTGTGGAGGAGCTCAAGCAGAGTCATCCTTTATAGGCAATATGCCCAGTCTAGACACCAGCGAGACTGTGGGTACTTTTACTACTGAGAAGGGGTCCTAGACTCCAATAAATTGGGATGACATATTATCCTAGGTCATGCTTCGTGCTTTAAAGAGGGTCATCGAGACCTATTTTCCATTTAAGGGCCAAGGGTCAGTTATAGAATAACTCCGGTTGAATGGTGCTGAGTTGTTTAGAGGTGTCATTGGAGTTGCCCTGAAAGTGGCCAAGTATTGGTTAGAGGCCACCAAGCGTATTATGAATGATACTGACTACGCTTCTGCATAGAAACTGTGGGGTGAGGTGTCTCTACTCCGACACGAGGCTTACTAGTGGTGGTTGACAGTTGAGCAGTGTGCCTTGCCCAAGCATATTACTTGGGATTTCTTTAGGAACGCCTTCCAGAGTAAGTATGTGGTGGCGAGTTATATGGAGGCTTATAAACACGAGTTTATGAGCCTAGTTCAAGGTGAGAGGACTATTGCCCAGTATGAGGTCGAGTTTCTGAGATTGAAAAGGTATGCTCGAGCACTGGTCTCGACTTAGTACGATAAGATTGTTTGCTTCAATGAAGGATTAAGGTATGATTTGAAAGTTCTGATAGCTCCTTAAAGAGAGCAAGTTTTTATGACCTTGGTTGACAAGGTGAAGATAGTTGAGGAGGTGAAGCGCACTGAGCGCGATTAGAGAGATTGGGAGAAGAGTTAGAGTAAGCTTAAGAGGGATTCGAGTCCCTCTAAATTTGTTTAGCACCATAAGAAATGGACTAAATTTGATAGTCTCATGAGGGCTAAGACACCAACTGAACCGATTGAGATTCAAACCTATAGTAACTGGGTAGACATTATCCAAGCGAGTGCTAGAGGAGGTTGGGAGCCTATCTGCGATGTGGTTCGATGGAGCACCACAATAATGACTTTCCTATCCGATCCGATTAGGTGCAGGCTCCTGCACAAGCTCCAACTCTAGGTCTAGTTCAGCCTTCAATGGTAGCACAATAGCCACTTAGGGGTCATGGTATGGCCAAGGGTGGTAATGGTTCAGGTAGACGTGCGGTTTAGACTGTGGCATGATAGTCTGCAATTGTGTATGAGGTGAGACACCGCAAGGATAGAAACGATGCCGAGTTTATGGTAGGTACGTTCTTTATTCACATTGTTCTATATTTTGCTCTGATAGATATTGGTTCCACACACTCATATGTACCTAGGACTGTTTCTGTAAATTTGAGTATATTTGCTGAGAGTACTACTAGATAGGTTTCTGTGATTAGTCCCCTGGGTCAATCGGTTCAGGTTAACAAGGTATATAGGAGGGTTCCATTAGAGATTAAGGGTGTTTTGTTTTTGGCTAACTTGATGGAATTGTCGTTTAGAGAGTTTAAATTGTGCTTCTAAAAGGATAAATTTGAAAACTGATCGTGATACTGAAATTGTTATGATCGATGAACGTCAAGATAACCTCTCTAATGTAATCTTTGCTCTAATAGCTAAGAAGCTAGCTTGGAAAGGCTGTGAGGTAGATTTGGCCTTTGTGTCTACCTCTAATTTTGCAAAACATTATGTTAAAGATATTCAAACTGCAAGGGATTTCCTGGATATCTTCCCTGAGGAGTTGTCGGGGATACCTCAGGTTAGAGAGGTTGAGTTTGGTATTGAAATTTTGCCAGATATCGCTCCTGTGTCCATTGCTCTTTATCGCATGGCGCTAAAGGAGTTTATGGAATTAAAGGATCAACCTCAAGAACTTGTTAATCAAGGGTTAATTCGATCGAGTGTCTCTCCGTGGGGAGCACTAGTTTTGTTTGTTCAGAAAAGGGACGACACTATGAGAATGTGTGTAGATTATCACCAAATGAATAAGTTGATGGTAAAGAATAGGCATTCGCTTCTGAGGATTGATGAGCTGTTTCATCAGTTCCGGGGATCTCTAAGATTGATCTCTATTTTGGGTACCGCCAACTCAAGGTTAAGGAGACTAATGTGTATAATACCGCTTTTAGGACTCGTTACTGGCATTATGAGTCCCTAGTTATGCCATTTGGTTTGACCAATGCTTTGGCTATGTTTATAGATCTAATGAATTGGGTATTTTAGCCGTATCTAGATCAGTTCATCGTATTTTTCATCAACAATATTCTAATTTAGTGTAAAACTGTGGGTGAGCATGATAAGCATCTTAGAACAGTTCTGCAGATAGTCCGGAAGAAACAACTTTACGCTATGTTGAGTAAGTTGAATTTTGGTTGCAAGAGGTTACCTTTTTGAGACATGTTCTTTCTGTTGAGGGGATCTGAGTTCATCCTAAAAAGATTAAGGCTATAATCGAGTGGAAATAGCCTAAGAATGTTTATGAGATTTGGAGTTTCCTTGGTTTGGCAGGTTACTACCAGAGGTTTGTTGAGGGGTTCTCATTTATCATAGCTCCTCTAACTTAGTTTTTTGCATAAAAACATGCCTTTCATTTGGTCCGATGAACAGCAAGCAAGCTTTTAGAAGCTTAAGTTTGTTTTGAATCAAGCATCTTTTCTCGTACAACTTGAATCTAAGAGCGAATTCGTAGTCTACAACAATCTTCACATGTCGGATTGGGCTGTGTTTTGATGCAAGATGGTAAGTTTATGGCTTATACGTCTCAACAGCTTAAGTAACATGAGGGCAACTATCCCACACATGATCTGGAATTGGAAGCAGTTTTTTTCGTTTTTAAAATTTAAAGGCATTATTTGTATGGTGAGAGGTGTATTATCTACACCAATCTCAAGAGCCTCAAGTATCTGTGACTCAGAAGGAGTTGAATCTTAGGCAACGTGAATGGATTGATTTACTTAAAGATTATGACTGCACTATAGAGTACCATCTCGGTAAGGCCAATGTTGTGGCCGATGCTCTTAATCATAGAGCGATGACCAATCTGAGAGCTATTTTTGCTCCCTTAAGTTTGTTTGAGGATGGTAGTTGGTTTGGCTGAGTTACAAGTTAAACCAATCTAGATTGATCAGATTAAAGCTAAACAGTTGAGTGATGAGTCTCTTGTTTTGCATTTCTGAGAGGTTAAGAATAACAGGAATTCTGATTTTGGGCTTAACAATGACGAGGTTTTATCTTTCTAGGGTCAGTTTGTCTACCTAACGATGTTGAGTTGAGGTAATCGATTTTGCGAAAAGCGCATAATAGCCCTTATATTATACATCCTGGTGGAAATAAGATGTATAGGGATCTTCGGGAGTTATAATGGTGGCCCAGTCAAAAACTAGAGGTAATCGCCTTTGTTTCACATTATCAACAGTAGGGTTTTTTGGCTTTTCGCTAAACCTCCGTTTCCACGTTTCGGGTACATACTTGTATCGTTTTTTATGCCTAATCACCCCAAGCACTCTAGTACCTAAAATCGACAATCCAAAGCCCAAATTCAGTCACTTAAATCGATACCAAGTCAAATCGTTACAAACAGTCAACCCTAGATCTTACCGGTAATCGCCACCTTTGAACTAACACTAACGAACTCGCACCTCGTCGGCACCGATTGAAAATCCATAGCCACTTAAAAACCTCTTAAACACGAAATAAAGCTCCAATAAATAATGATTTCAACAACCACTGTGGAAACTGCATTCATAAAACTTATCGAACGAATGAAACAAGCGTTGCACACTAAGGAATAATGGATGTAAAATTGAAAAAAAAAAGGGGAAAAAGACCAAAGGATTTTTGGCTAAAGAAGAAAAAGGAAAACAGAAACGACAGAGCAAGAAAGTTGCAGAGAATAATGTCAAAATAATGGAAGAAATTTTTGAGGAAGAGAGAATAGACTTTTGGATGAACCGAAATTACCCAAAAAGACTTGATAGGATCCCAAAATCCCTTAATTATCTCTCTCTACTTCCACTACTCAGATTTTTTAGTCTATCTCAAACTCTCCTGGATAGGTGAGCAAAAATAATGCCCATCAGGACCTCTTTCAAACAACACTCCACTTAATCACCAGACCAGCAGGCCCATTCTGATACATACTTACAATTATTTAAATAAAAGCCTAATGACCAGAGATAGGGCTTTATTCATAAAAATACAAAAATTTGCCCAAGTCATGGCTTGAACTTTGGACCTCCCAAACATACCCAGAATACTTAACCACTAAAGCAGACAGATATTTGTGTAACACATTCACAAAAAAAAATTTAAATTTTGGGGCGTTACACCCTCAAGGCCCAAAACATACATTAGAATCGAGTCGGGACTCAATCGGGTGCTCAAGAAATTTTTTGCAAAATTTCAAAATTTTCCTTATATAAAGGAGTCACACGCCCGCCTAGTCAAGCCATGTGGTTTCACATGCTCGTGTCCCCAACCCGTGTAACTCTCTGACTTGTAACCCATGAAGAAATTGAAGTCAGACGGCCAAGTCACACGCCCGTGTGCTAGACCGTGTACCTTACACGGCTAAGACACACGCCCGTGTCTCTGCACGTGTGCTAAATTCTAGGCATTCTATTCTAATTTTTAAGATGCAGGGGACACATGGCCAGGCTACACGCCCATGTTCCAGGCTGCATGTCACACACGGTCAAGACACACGCCCGTGTGTCTACCCGTGTGGACAAAATAAGGCTATTTTCCAAGTCTTATTTCTCACCCATTTGGTCTTTCATTTAAACCAACACTTAAAACACATTTAAGAATTAATTTAAGACATTTTAACCAAGCCTTAGCTAAATCTTGTATATAATTTAACAATTCATATGATTATGAATCCAAACTTACCAATCAACCATTTATACACATATAGGCAAATTCATAAGTTTTATAGCATCCTTAACTACCATCCTTATGCCTATACCGTTTCAACATTTATTCATTTCAAACACATATCAAACATATTAAAACTATAATTATATGTAACTCAAAAACATGCCAAATACGAGCCATACCAATGGCTAGTTAAAATTAAAACATTTATAAGCCAACATTGGCTTATCAATCCATACATGTCATTATAACCATAATTAATTTACCGTATATAATAAAATAGGCCGATGGATTGTGTGAGAGATCTACGCTAAGCTTCCAATCCAACGAGCTTCCAAATCACTACTGAACAAGGGAAAATAAAACAGAGTAAGCATGTAATGCTTAGTAAGTTCGTATAACTTGGTAATTAACTTACCACTCATTTATATTCAATTATAAGTACACAAGTGGAAACACAAAAATTTATATACTTTTTCATACTTGTTTTTACTTAAAATCACGCAGTTTCGGTAACATTCTAGTTAAAAATTAATTAATTTTATTACAATAATTAAATTGTATTAGAAATTTGAACATGTTAATTTTTAGTCAATTTTATAATTATTTTAAGTGAATTTTGATTATTTTTTATAGATTCGCACAAAGGGCGAAAATTGACCCGGCAGACACTGTTAGAGAACAAGACCGAGAAGCAATTTGAAGTATCAAGGCTGAATAATTTCTAGCGTAAGATGGTCCAAATATGTGTATTAATTCATAATATAATTAATTTTAATTTATTCCCAATTTAATTTGGGTTAAATAAATTATTTTTAATTAATTATGGGAAAAAGGGTCCAGTTGAACCGCACAGATTGAATCGAATAAAGTGAACCGAACCAGCCACTAATTGGGCAGCCTAGAACCGTCCATATACTGACCCAAATCATCATTTTAGCTGATTAAATGAGCTTGCAAAAATACCCTTGAAAGACTTCCAAATTGCATTCAAACCCCTCCTTTAATTATGGTTTTATAGATTTGCCCCATGCTATTTTTAGCAAAGTTGAAACTCTCAACTTTGCCATGTAGATGGCTGTCCATGAGGACGTCTCTTTGGTTGCTGGAATTTGCTATTTTTAGCAGCCTTCCTCAGCTATAAAAAGCCCCCCTTGCTGCCCATTCAAATCATCCCTCACTTCCTCATTCTCTCATTCACTTCTTTTCCCTCCATTTTCTCTTTTACTCCAAAAAGCCAAGCCTTCTAGTGCCGATTTCCTCTCTTGGAAAAGAGGTGTTTCTTCAGCCATTTGGAGTAGGAATTAAGTGTTCATAAGCCACCTTAGTCGCTGAGGACAACGAAGAACGGAGAACGAAGAACGGAACAACCATTCAAGCTACGGAAAAACACCGGATTTGTTTCTTGTTCCCTATCTTTTTTAATTTTCGTTGTTGTTTTGAAAAACATGTTTATAAATATTTATGCTATTGAAATGGTTAATTTAATCAACTTAGCTTGAATTTAATTCGTGCTGGGTTGATTGCATTTTGTCTTCTTAAATTGTTAAAATTGTGCTTATGCTGTTATAGGCCTCGATAAAATGCTTGATTAAGTAAATCATGTCTAAGTTATTATAATTGTTAGATAACTAATGAATTAATTATTTAAATGGATTGAAATTGTAATTAATGGACACAGTACATAATCAGTGCATGTTTAATTCTTCTAAGGTAGCTGAAGATTAAATTTGCATTGTATTTGGCGATACATATGCCTTGCATAACTTGCAAGATTATTGTGATTAAACTGTTTCAAGGTAAGGATACTTTGTAACCTCACATAGTCTTTTTATGTGCTTATTAGGTTAAATTAATCGTTTGAATTACCATAGGAATATGCGAGAGATTATTTAATTTAATAAGTATGTATGTGCAATAACATGTTTACCTTTTTAAATATGTTTAATCGGTCGAATTGGCATAGAAATATGTACAAGAGATGAATGGATTTGTGATTTGTAAATATGTTCATAAGTTAGCAAATCACCGAGTTGCCGTGAACTTATTCGTAACAGTATAAACATAAGTTAAATAATTCTAAGTTAAAGAAATGTAATTACCCCAACACAATTATATCATCTTGATTAAATCATATTTGAAATCTTGCATTAGAATTTCTTTGTTTTATTTTAATTATTTCACTTAGTTTTTAACTTTTAGTTTTTTAATTATCTCTTTTTAAAACCAAATATTTTCCCTTCACCAAAGTGTTTAAAATTACTTTCATGAATAATTCTTTTACAGTCCATGTGGGTACGATAACTCGACATTTACTTGTCACTTTATTACTTGTTGCAATTGTGTACACTTGCACATTTTCTTCGTTCCAATAAGGCACATTCAATCATCTTGATGATGAGCCCTAACACATATCCTTAACACCATTGTTAGTCATATACTTCATTTAAATATCAAGAAACATATATGGGCTCAACAATCATTAGATTTCCCTATATATATATATATATATATATATATACTTTCCATTCCACATCATGTATACATATAACGTATACAAATCATATCTCTATATTTCAAGTACATTTTCATTATAATTTGTCTCAAATACTAACTATTTCATGTCAGAACCTTATCCATAAATTATTTAAATTATCAATGTCTTACGAGTAGTACACTCAAGGTGTACAATTGTATACCAAAAATGAACATATTCATCCAATAAGTTCCATGTCCATATATCATCGTCTCATATTTTCATATACTCTGTATCATCATTTCCATGTATTTCAAACAGATACATGTAACAATTCATTTCATGTTCATGTCTTCTTATATCAGGATTTTACCCGTTGAATCATTGAAAATATTGATGGATATGCAGGTAGTACACTTAAAGTGTACAAATCAAAATTCGCCAATTTTTATTCAGAAGTGCTTCTATTAGCACTTAAACAGAAAGCTTACTCTCAAGCACTTTAACAGAATGCTCAGATGAGCATGAAATAGAAAGCATATCCAAGCTTGGTAATAGAAAGCTCACAAAGAGCTTGAATTAGACAGTTCATATAGAACTTTATCGGGAAAATCATGTAACAGAAAACTTGTCCGGGATTGATAACAGAAAGTTCACAAAAAACTTGAATCGAGTAGCTCTAAAGAGCACTTTATAGAAAGCACCAAATAGCACAAAATAGAAAGCTCCGGATAGCTTGATAACAGTAAGTTCAAGCGATTACTATCAGTAAGCTCTAGAGAGCCTTTAACAGAAAGTTCACAAAGAACTTATAAGCAGAATGCTCATAGAGCATGGGTGTGTCTACAATAAATGCAGATCACAACCAAATCAGAATGTTCGGAAGAACATAAACAGAATACTCCGAAGAGTATGAAAAGTAAGCTTACAAGAACATTATATTGGTAAGCTTGAAAGGGCTTATGCTCTTTCAAGCCACAGATGTCCGCAACACATGCAGGACACTACCATTTCGGGTAACAGAACCTGATATCCATTCAACTTTCATTCATTCAAACGGAACTTGACATTTATCAAGTAATTTTGGATATATGATCATTTCACATATTTATGACATTTACAGAATCATTTAACGTTTATCAGGTATTATCAGATATTCAATCTATTTATTATACATAACAATTATACGATTCACATATACAACGCTTAATTCAAACACGTGTTTATAACATTTTTTCTTTTAAATAAGGTTTAACATTTATCAAGTATAGTAGGGCATGTGATCAATTTATACATAAGGCATTCATACAATTCACACATACAACATTTATTTCAAGCATAAAAATATATTCAATTTAGTTACATGGACTTACCTTAATAAATGTTCGTATATGTGAAATCTACTAATTCAACACTTTCTCTTTTCCTCGCTCTAACCCCAAATTTGATCTATCCAGATCTATACGAGTAAATTTAACATCAATTTAATATAATTCATACTCAATTCAGTCCAACTCACATTTTACGCAAAATTACCATTTTGCCCATAAACTTTTAATAAATGATAATTTCGTCCCTAAGCTCGAAAAATGAAATTCTTGCAATTGAATCCTTGTTCCAAGCCTAATTATTCTCATACATATCAATAACAGCCGATGAATTCCATGAAATTTTATAATTTTCTATAAATTCAACACTTTTTAATTTAATCCCTAAAACATAATGTCATCCAAAATTCTTTAATAAAACACCTTTAAACATCCATTAACATCTCAATTTCATTATCAAATAACTAAATCATATGAACTTATCAATGGTATCTTCCAAAACTTTCAACAAAATCAAAAACTAATGAAATAGTAAGTTGGGCCTAATTGTAAAAGTCCAAAAACATAAAAATTTCAAGGAAAAAGCAAGAATTAAACTTACATAAAGCTAGAATAGGAAAACCAGCCTTGAGAGCTCTTCCATGGTGTTTTTGGACAGAAAATTAAAGAATAAATGGTCTAGAAATTATTAAAATCAATTTTGGCTATGTAACTTTTATTTTAATTCCAATTTTGTCCTTATCACATAAAAATCCTTGATTTTTTTCACACTATGCCACCTCATCCATTTAAAATGGTCCATTTTCCCTTTTAGTCCTTCCTTATTTAATTGCTAAGTCATTAATCACTTTAGCAACTTATGCACCTTTTTCAATTTAGTCGTTTTTTATTTAATTGAATACTGAAACGTTAAAATTTTCTGACAAAAACTTTAATACTACCTTATTGACACTCCGTAAATATTTGTAAAAATATTTATGGCTCAATTTATAACATCGAGATCTCGATACCTCTTTTTTTCAATTACTTGACCTAATAAATCTTTATAAAACACAATTTACTATTTCAAAAATCTTTTAAAAGCTATATTTGGCCCGTAGATATTAAATAATATAATTTACAAGTCCATTTGCCAGATTTAGTGGTCTTGAATCACTATTTCTAACATCACTGAAATTCGAACTATTACATTTAAGATAGCTGTTGAAAACCAAGTTTACTGCAAGTTGAGGATACTTAGATCAAATAATGGATTTGAGTATACATCAGAAAGGTTTAAGAGATTCTGTGAAGAAGCAAGCATAGAACATCAACTGACAAACACCTACACTCCTCAATAAAATAATGATGAACATGGGAAGATGTTTGTTGTTTGAAAGGAAGTTTCCAAACAGTTTTTTGGCAAAGGTTGTAAATACCTTTTTGTATCTGCTAAACAGGCTATCAACCAAGGTTGTAAAGGGCATGACACCTTTTGAAGCTTGGTTTGGATTCAAACCATCAATCTTACACTTAAAGATATTTAGTTGCATTTTCTATGCACTTGTTCCAATTGTGAAGAAAAGTAAATTGGAGAAAAGGTCAATGGTGAGGCATCTTTGTTTGCTATAGAAATAGCAAAAAGGGATATAGGATCTTTGATCCTTTCACCAACAAAGTCTTTATAAGAAGAGATGAAAAATTCAATGAAGATAGTGCATAGAATTGGGATGCACTTGAAGCTGAATTACTTAAACAGGGTCAGCACCTACATCTTGTTGAAGTTAAAGCTCATAAAGATGAAGACCTTGATAACTTTCTAATCAGAGGAACCGGCCCTCTTTCTAAGGTGTACCAAAGACGTGATGTAGCTATGATAGAGTCTGCCTATTTTAAAGAAGCAGCTGGAAACACAAAAATTTATACACTTTTTCATACCCATTTTTACTTAAAATCGTGCAATTTCAGTAAAATTCTTGTCAAAAAATAATTAATTTTATTAAAATAATTAAATTGTATTTAAAATATAAACATATTAAATTTTAGTCAATTTTATAATTTTTTTGATGAATTTTGATTATTTTCGATAGATTCGCGCAAAGGGCGAAAATTGGCCCGGTAGATACTACGAGAAGAACAAAACTGAGAAGCAATTTGAAGTATCAAGGCGAATTAATTTCTAGCCTAAGATGGTCCAAAAATATGTGTATTAATTCATAAAGTAATTAATTTTAATTTATACTCAACTAATTTGGGTTAATAAATTATTATTAATTAAATTATGAAAGAAAGGGGTCAAGTTGAACCGAACCGATTGAACCGAACCGGCCACAATTTGGACAGCCCAAAACCGTCCAAGTGCTAACCCAATTCAGCTCATTAACTGAATAATTAAGCTAAAAAGAAGCTCTTGAAGACTTGTCAAAATTGCATTCAAAGCCCCTCCACTAATTGTGGCTTTATGGATTTGCCCCATGCCTAAAATAGCAAAGTTGAAACTCTCAACTTTGCTACGTGTGTGGCCAGCCAAGGGAGGTCTCTTTGGTTGAGATTTTTTTCTTTTTTTAGCTGCCACATTCAGCTATAAAAGGCCCCCTTTGCTGATCATTCAAGGCATCCCTCATTCTCTTACAACTCTTCTCTCCTCTCTCACTTTTCCTCTCCATTTTTCACTCATTTCCCCTTGTTCTTATGCCGATTTCTTCTCTTGGAAAAGAGGTTTTTCTTTAGCCATTTTGGAGCAGCAATTAGGTGTTCATAGCCACCTTGGTCGCC
Organism: Gossypium stocksii; assembly: GCA_020496765.1. Lineage (NCBI taxonomy): Eukaryota > Viridiplantae > Streptophyta > Magnoliopsida > Malvales > Malvaceae > Gossypium > Gossypium stocksii. The sequence goes on along the minus strand of CM035631.1, from coordinate 16,138,094 downwards.
GAGGGCAACGGAGAACAAAGAGCAGAGCAATCAATCAAGCTACGGAGAAACACTGGATTTGATTCTTGTTCCCTATCTTTTTAGTTTTTCGTTGTTGTTTTGATGAACATGTTTATGAATATTTATGCTATTGAAATGGTTAATCTAATTAATTTAGCTTGAATTTAATTCGTGTTGAATTGATTGCAATTCATCTACTTAAATTATTAAAATTGTGTTTATGCTGTTATAGGCCTCAGTAAAATGCTTGATTAGGTAAAATCATGCCTAAGTTATTCTTGCATTATAAATGTGAGATTGCTAAAGAATTAATTATTTAACCGTATTGAAATTATAATTAATTGACACTATACTTAATCAGTGCATGTTTAATTAACTAAGGTAGCTGATGGTTAAATTAGCATTATATCTGTTGATACTAGTGCCTTGCATAACTTGCAAGATTATTGTGATTAAACTATTTCAAGGTAGGAACACTTTGCTATCTCACTTAATCTTTTATATGCTTATGACGATTGACAAATTGTCTGAATTAACATTGAAAAATGTTCAAGAGATTAGTTAATTTAATAAGTATGTAAGACCAGTAGTTAGCAAATTATCAAGTTGCCGTGAATTTGTTCATAACAACATAAACATGAGTTTAATAATTCTAAGTTCAAAAGTGTAATTAATCCCATACAATTATGTCATCTTAATTAAATCTTATTTGAAATCGTGCATTAGAACTCTTTGTTTAATTTTAAATATTTCACTTAGTTTTTAACCCTTAATTTTAAATTATCTTTTTAAAATCAAATTATTTTTCATCACCAAAGTGTTTTACAATTAATTTTATAAATAATTCTTTTTACAGTCCCTGTAGGTACGATAACTTGATATTTACTTGTCACTTTATTACTTGTTGCGATTGTGTACACTTGCACATTTTCGTCATTCCAGCAACCAAGGAAAATGCTTGAAACGAAGCTATGGAAGAAGAAATGTCCATGATTTAGAAAAATCAAATCTGAGAGCTGGTTGATAGGTCAATCCATAAGAAGTTCATTGGACTGAAATGGTTGTTCAAGACAAAGTTGAATCCTGATGGATTTGTCAACCAGCTCAAAGCCAGGTTGGTTGTAAAGGATTTCAGACAGCAATATGGTGTCAAGTTTGTAAAGACTAAGGAGCTAAAACTTGTTGGTTATACAAACAGTGACTAAGCAAGATCAACTAAGATATGAAGAGCACTTCGGGCTACTTCTTTACACCAAGGTCAGTTGTTTTTTATTGAAGCTCAAGGAAACAAGAGGTTATTGCTCAATCAACTATTGAAGCTGAGTATGTAGCAACTGTAAACTAAGCCATTTGGCTAAAGAAATTGTTGTGTGACTTAAAAATCAAGGGGAAGTAACAGAGATTTATTGAGATAACCAATCTACTGTTGCAATTGTAAAGAAGTTTTTCTTCCATGACAAGACAAAGCATTTCAAGATTAAGTATCACTTTGTAAGAGAGGTTGAACAATAAAATGAAGTGAATTTGGTTCGTTGCAGTTCTAAATACTAGCTTGCAGACATTTTAACAAAAACCCTTGGAACTACTAGATTCGAGGACTTAAGAAACAACATTGGTCTTTGCTACATAAAGGCCAAGGAGGAGTATTACAAGTTGGCCAACCATGCAGCTGAAAGAGCCTTGGTGCATGCAGATTTTGTTTAATTGCATGCTACTTCTGGTTAGTTTATTTGTAGCTTAATTTTTTTAATTTTAAACTCTAGTTTGCTAGTTCTCTTTATTCATAAGTTACCTTTAAACAATTTTTCATAATGTTTAGTGCAAGTGGTTGAAATTTGCTTTGTATTTGGTAACTATTTGACCATATATAATGTAACTTTTGGTGGAATGAATAGATCAATTTAGCATCTGTTGCTGCTTGTTTTTGTTCCTTTATTCTCTGTTTCTCACTTTGCAAAACACCAACAATGTCTGCATGTACATGTTGTATAGAATATACATTGTTCCCCAACTTTTTCATGGCTTTAAGCTTTAATTCCTTTTCATGTCTTTCTGCTGGTTTCATTCTATCCAATGATAATCAAATTTTTGCCATTTTTCTTTTCTGGGAAAAAGAAGAAAGATTGAATACCATTTATGCCCAGATTTTACAAACTCAATTTTGATGAAGCAGTAGTGCTGCACTGCACATCTAGGGCTATTTAGATATGCACACAAAACTTATTTTGGCATATAATCATATGATAAAATCTATTTGTTTCTAATATAATTGTTATGAAGATTAAACTGATCATAATTAGTTTGGGTTCACATTTTCGCAATGCATGTTACTTGAAAAAAATACAAGCACACAATTTCCTAAACCTCACCAGTTGTTGTTTATGTTACTTTGTTATTCATCGCAGCAGTGGTACAAAATGTACCTTCTCATGGTTCGTCGACATTCAGAACAAGTCACCATTTCCGGCAACCGATCGGCAGTGCCTGGTAGAACAAGTCGGTTGCAATGATGTGGGGTCGGATTCTGCAAAAAGTAATCATGAATTACCGACACCAATCCTTTTGTTTGCACATCTTCAGCCCACAGATTATAATCTGATAAGCAAGTTAAAAATGTAGTCCCCTTGGCTCTGGTGAACTCTGTTGAACCTTTACTAAGCAAGGCCCATCCATACCCTTCACTGCCATCATATGAAAGCCATGTCATGATTTCTTGAGTTATGGGATCATTCTCATCTGCTTTACCAAGTTGATGCTTCGAGTTCCACATGCCTTCGATCCGAATCCAGAAGTACGAAATAGCAGTTATGTCTGGCAAGCAATGGCTAAGTTTTTCTTCATTGATAATAGCCATGTTTCTACGGATATTCTCCTTTGGATTTCTCTTTCCGACATAAACCATTTCCATTGCAATGCCACAAGCTCTTGCTACAGTTTTTACAGCGTGTGTGAAATTCCTGATCCACTCTATATCCTCTCCCCCATACAAGAATATGAATCTTTCTTCTGATATCTGATAAATCATACAATTTCATGTTATTAATGCATGAGTGAGTTCATATGGATAACGAAATGAGCCGAAAACCGCAAAAGAATGACAATAAACATACCCATTTCAGAATCACAGGATCAATACCATCCACAAGAAAGTCAAGTGTCAAAGTCTCAGCTTTCCATAAAGCATCTTCCTTAGCAATGGTGAAAGGGAAGGCCAAATTGCCCCAAATCCACATCATGTGAATTGCATTAGAACATGTAACCCTTCCATGAGGATCTAAAACCACAACGATTGGCTTCTGCTCGAAACGCCACTCTTCCTTGATGAACTTGAACACGGCCCGATTAAGCAATGAAGGGCGGTGCAATGTGAACCATGTCATAGTTGCTGTCAGATTCTCAAATTTACGTTGCTTGATCTTAGACAACGAGACAGATGAGTCTAGCACTGGCAGCCACACTAACTCGTATAGATTCTGCTCCCGGCTATTTGATTGCCTTCTGGACTCCTCGTATATCTGTTGAAGAATGACGACTTCATCTTGCAAGATGTCTATATCTGATATCAGCAATAGAACATTTCTTTTCCTTAGAACATCAACACTAACCTGGTTTTGTCATATAAATTGTTGCACGGGTAATCAGGATCTTGGAAAACAAAACACTAGACTGTCTCTAACATCTATGTTATTCCGATTTCGACATACATCCAACATGGGTAGTATTAAGTTTCTCCATGTATTTAGAGTTTTATATCACCAATCCTTTATGGATATGCACCTAGACCGAAATGCAAGTGTTGTATGAATTAATTGAGCTAAACTTCAAGTAACTTTAGTTTGCTATTTAAATGGCTTAAAAGAGAGTTAAAATAAAGCAGAGAATAATAGGAAATAAGAGCAAACCCTTTTCTTGTTGGCCCCATCAACTAGTGGAAGTGGATCATCCTTTGGGTTAATCAACGCCTTGAGAACCTTAATGTTGTCAATTTGGGCGGCATTAAACAAATATTGAAGGTTCTGATAGGCTTCTATAAATTTTCTTTCATCTGCACTAGGAAGGAACCTCATTAAAACGGTGACCATATAAATGTAAGATCACATTTCTTAAATATTCGAGTCAATTTCTGAAGAATAGCGTATTAGCCAGTATAAATAAGCTCACCTATTTGCTTATGGCAGATAGCCAGTAGACCTACTAGATGGCTGTGCATGCTGCTGAGCTTGTGTACTATGCTTGATAGCTCCCAGGATTCCAAGGATGAAAGAAACCTGAAACATGGAACTTCTTATACTAATGGTGCCAAATTGGAGCTTTTCTAGGTGACTGCAGTTCATAAATTATAGCATCAACGGCATATAAATTATGCGAACTTAACTCATTTTCTGATCCTGAAAGACCAGTAATCTGAGATGCAGTAGCCAACATGCTTCTGATGGTCCAGTAGATAGCTACCGGTATATGATCCATGGCTGCCGATACTGCAGCAGCAACATCTTCCGTAACATAATTAGATGGTATTTCCTTAAACTCAACTAAACACTTGGCAATATCTAGCATGGCCGTAATGAGATCTTTAACTGTGTCAAACCGAGATTTCAACATGGTTGAATGTTGTAAAATTCCTGGTACTTGTTTGAGGATTGCAAGGTTTTTGGCTAGTTGGTTTGAGGTGTAGCACTGGGCTAGGAGCCAGAATTCACCATAGTTAACTGCGAAAGCCGATAAAGCTATCACCAATTTGGCATCCCATGGGTAGTTGGATACCATGCTCAATATGGACATTGTTGTTGCATGTTCTTCCCTAGTTTCACTGCATTTGCGTGCCATCTGCAATACCGTAATTACTTCCATTTTCAGTCGCAAATATATATTGACATGTATACAGAGAGTGAATTTCATAATTAATAACCTCAATGGAGATTCTATCAATGAGAAATGACAAAGTTTCAAGCATGTCAGTAATATTGGTTTGGTAGTTGGTCTGGTGTTGGAATGCTTCAGTGCCTGTAGCTTGCTTACCCTGTAAGACAAATTTGTAGGGAAGTTTATATTTGCTCTAAGTGTAGGAAACTAATCCAAAATACAAGAAGAAATAGAGTCTAGGCCATGGAATTGTTACAGTTTCAACAATGGCATCACCACTTGGGGCGGCAAAACTTAAGATGTCTTCAACAATATGCAGAAGAGGTCGAACATCAATGGCTCGTCCATCAGGAACATGAACTGCCTGAATTTGCTTTAACATCAAACCATCATTGGATGTTGAAAAGCTCAGCCTTATACCCCTGTCGGATTGCTGCATTTTAGTTGCAGGTTCTAGGATGGATTCCATTAATTAGGCCTCTAATGCAGTACTCCACATTGAGGGTACTGTTGGAAGGAAACAACAAACGAAATGTGCTGATATAATAAAGCCAAGCTGAATCTACTTCCTTGCTTGCTTGCTTCTTGAAAATTTTCGAAGATAACACACGAAAATCTGCATAAAAATATGGGTTATTCAAACAGGCTGCTCTAGCATTTTTCGCCATAAGTTGATAATTAAAACGATCGTTTGTCTCCCTTTTGTTACCATTTGTTCCAATGCCATGATTGAGAATCAAACAAAGTGAAGAGGAAAGAAAAGGTGACAAGTTATGAAGCTTTGTTCTTTGCTTCTTCTTTGGGCATTGGATAAAGGTTTATTACTGTTCATAAATACCAAAATTTAAAGGAGTTGAATTAAATCATATCATTATTTTTAAGATGTAATTGGAATTGGAATCTAAATACTTGCAATCTTATCCATGATACACTCGTGTTTTAGTAAAGTTAATAGTCTATGTGCAAAATGTTTTATATGGATTTTTTTTTAAATTATCTAAATTTATTTTGGTCTTTTGATATTCATTTCATATTATATTGAACTAAATTTAATTATAATTTATCATGGATCTTTATTTATTACTATTATATTTAATTTATTTATTCTTACCATAAATTATTTTTATTATATAACTAAATATTATAAAAACAAAGATATCATCATTTCAAAATTAAACCCAAACAAAAATAATAGAAATAATTAATTTTAAATACAAATAAAAATAATAAATTAGAATAAAAATAAATCAAATATGTACTTTTTGAAATATATGAAACCAATGAATGGACAAATATGAAGCAAAGCTGTCTTGAAAAATATATGTAAGTTGGAGTGAATTCATAGAATTTAAAGGATTGAATTATGAGAAAGTTTTGGTAAATCTTTCGGGATTATCTTAATTTTTATATATTTGGAGAATTTTAGAAATTTTCTCGAATAATAAAGTAATTTTGGTGAGAATAACTTTTATTTTCTTTTGAGGTCTATGGTATGAAGGATATATTCTTATCTATGAAGATTTTGGGGTTATTTTATTGAGCTCTATATTTTTGGAGAATAGAAGATGGCAAGAAATGATAATTGGAATTTAAGGCATTTGTTGGTTTTGATTTCTGTGAATTGGGTTTGATATTCGGTTTTTAGTGAATTTGATAGGTACTTTTAGAGATTTAATCGTTCATTAATCATGATCTTGATTGTATTTATTTGGAGTTGAGTATGAAGTTATAGAAACCTCATTAAGGTGAATTCATTTTGGGATGAAAGGTATTTCGTAATTAATATTATTATAAACAATAATTTTAATTTTTTTTTGAAGTATTTAAGGTTGCACTTCTTTCCCTAAAACCAATTTTTGAAAAAAAAATATTTATTTTTTAAAAAAATTAATATTTTTTGTGTTTGGAAAAGTTTGTGTAGAATTTTTTTTCTGTTTTTAGCAAATTTTCTTTAAGAGATTTTTTTGAATATATTAGATATATTCAAAACATTTTATCTTTTCATTTTTTTATTGAATTTATTTTATTGCTATAAAATTACATTTTGTAATATTTTATATTTTTATAAATACACCTGATTAGGTAATTTTTTAGCAATGTCAAGGGAGTAAATCTCACTGGTATATGGTGTCACACCCTAAAAATCAGATTAGTGAATCAAGACTTAGTGAATCGAAAAGCAAAATTAAGTTAGATTGTTAAAATAAATAGGAATATATAAAATAAAATATTAAAATAACATAATTAAAATTTAGGTTAAGAAATTAAAATTAGGTGTTCGGAAACTAATTTGCTTAAAACAATTTTTTAAAACAAGATTTGATTTAAAAATAATTTAGGAAATGAGCTTTAATTGAAAACAATGATTGATTTGGAAAAAGGGAAGAAACTGAATATGGTCAAAATGACAATTGCCTAATTTTTAAAAAATTGGTTGGCTATTTAAAGGTCACCTACGTCTCTTCCCTCCCATTTTAACATCTATTCAAATTTCTTCTAAAATCTAAATATGGGGTTTCTCTCAAAATTGATTCATCCTTATTTATTTTCTAGCCAAACAAGCATAATTTCCTTCTTCAATTTTAAAGAAAACTCATATTTTCTCCTTCAATTCACCATTGTTCTTAGCACATTTTAGCTCGAATTTGATCCTCAACCCATTGGTTTCTTCAAAATTGAGGTAACATTCAAACTTTTTATGATTAAATTAAGTATGTTGTTAATTCAATTCAAATTTTAATTGATTTAATCAAGATTTCAATAGATCTAATGATTTTAAACCAATTTTTTGCTTGAAAATGGTAGGTCTCGTAATACTAAGCTAATACCTTTTTTTTTTTTTGGTAAATAAAACAAGATTACATAGATTGAAACACTAAGGAGTTGTCAACAGAATTATCAACCTCCAAAATTCCCCTAATCCTCAGAGGGGGAACCTCGAAAATACGCAAAGAATCAACACTCGACAAGGCCATTTTAGCCAAAGCATCAGCAACCCTATTGGACTATCTGGGAGCATAAGTCAAAACCCAACTCTCTTCAGAAGCCAAAATTTGATGAATTCTCCTAATCAAAGCATTTGATGAGTCACCCCACTTGTTTCCACTAATAGAAATCACATTCTCAAGATTGTCCGAGCTGATGATGACCTCATTGTAACCTTGCTTCTGAAGGATAAGAAGTCCATCTAGCAAGCCCCATAACTCAGTAGTCGCTACAGAGCATTTCCCTAAAAAGCGATTGTAACCTACGATCCACTCCCCTTTGCTATTACAAATCGCACCACCTGCAGCAGAAAAACTAAACACAGAGTGAATAGCACCATCAGTATTAAGAAAAACACACATACCTGAATTTTGACAAATAGGGATCTGTTTCGGCTACAAATCCATCCTTTCATTATGCATATGGAGAAAATGTTTCATCCAACTATTTTAAAGTGATTTTCAACTCATTTTGATCTAATTAAAAGGTATTTTATCTTAATTTAATAAATCCTTAATGAATTTTAATAAATTTGACATTTTCCCCTTTTTAATGTTAATACAAGCTTGATTTTATTGAAAAAGTAAGATCCTATTTGTGTAATTAGATGAAATTGATGGTCTAGATCTGTAATTAAATGATATATAGGATGTTTGAAATCGAAATTGAGGCTTGGAAATAGGGTTTGAGTGTTAAAATCCCTATTTCAGCAAAACTAGTTAGTTTTCGATATTGTGAATGAGAAGGTTAGATCTGTGATTCTAGAGTGAGTTGATTGGGCTCGTTGTTGTTTGTAATGTATTTGCATTGTGTTTGATGTGTATATAAAGTGTCAAATCATTTGGAAGCTTCTACAAGCAAGGACAAAGGCAAACAAAAGCTTACTTGAGCTTTTGTCATTGAAGCAAAGGTTGCAAAGGTGAGTGAATTGGTTTACTATAATTAATGTAAAAATTAGTGTGCTAAAGCGGATCTTAGGTAGCCTCATCACCTATCCTAAGTTCCAAGAGTAAGTGTTCTTACTTAAGCTTGTGTTACTTTGCAAACTAAGCTTATATGTGATGTGTTATGTATATGATGTGTTAATATGATTACACATAGTGTGAATATGTCAGCAAGTAACTTATGATCAGTTGGTTTTATGCACACACATATGATATGAAAGTGTATGTGTCTTAATAAGAAAGTGATTGCACTTGAAAGTACATGATATGAACATGTGAAATGTGATATGGGTATGATGTGTCTAAGTGAGCACAAACTAGAAAATGAATGTGTAATATGGATATATTGGCCTTGTGATCTCTAAAGAGCATTGGATATAGATGGCATGCCATAGGATTTGAGTACTCATATATATTTTTTGATATTGGGACATGTTGGGGGGATAAGGGAATTTAAAACAAAACTCTATTCAAAGTGATATGTTTGGTGTGTTGGAGAGTGTTAGCTTAATGCTACACTTACTTGAGACATGTTAAACTCTATGAGTCATTATCAACTTGATTAAATGATTATTGATGATAAGTGTTATGTGCTTTCTAGACTTGCTTTTAACCCTTGATATTGTGGTTTATTGTAGCATCTTGAGCACTCACTGAGCTTGTTTAAGCTCACAAACTCTTGAATTTATTTTTACAGAGAAATAGCTTGTGCGGAGTGGTGAAGAGACCAAGCTTGTGATCCCAAGGCAAAGCAACTTAATTGTGTGTGTGTGATGGTTTTCTTGGATAATAAAGGATGGCAATGTGGGATCATTTTGAGGGATTAGACTTTAGCTTTTGTTTTGGTTTGTAAATGGACATTCCATACATTGTTTAAGCACTTTTATAACTAGTTTTTTGATGCCTTTATTGCTTGAATTGTTACATGAATGATTTTAGATAAATGGTTAGGTTAGATGTTGATTAGCATACATGTCCCTTAGTGAATTGTGGTTATAAATGCTTAAATGACTGGATGACTGCTTGGACAAATCCAGAGTGACCAAATGGCAAGGTATGGACCTATATTGCACTTAAAATTTCCTTATATGCAAATTTGGTATGTTGAGTAAATTAAATTGGGACTTTAGAAATGCATGTTAGCATAACAACTTATTTGATTGGCCAAAGTATGTTAAAGTATGTTAAATGTAATTGAGCATGTCTTGAGCGATCTATTTATGCCATATGACATGTCAGAATAAGGAAATTGGTAAGAAAAAACGAAATGGTATGTCAAGCTTGGTGTCAAAGTGTCATATGCAAGTTGCTATAATTTTTCTGCAACTATTGTAGTCGATGTCGTAACAAGCATTAAACGAAATTGTGATGAGAATTGGTCATCAGGACGAAAGCCCTCTTCCAGATGACATTGTGACGTGAAAAATCATGTCGTCTCGACATGGCTCGCTGAGTGTTTTGGGCATATTTTGTTAATTTTGTAATTAAATGCTGATTTTTATACAATGCAATAAGAGGCCTTAAACACCATGAAATCTTTCAAAAATTTACATGACAAGGTTTTATACATTGAATTCCAAAATTCTATCTTCAATTTTATAAAAAGGTTTTCCTGGATATTTTGTAAAATTTACATTTTAGTCCCTAAATTTTGTTTTGAAATTGAATGGGTTTTAATCATTGTTTTGAACTAAAATTTTCAAATATGGTTTTAAATAAAATCCTAATGGAACTTATATATTTAATTTCATCATTTATAAGTATTTCGTATACATTATGCAAAATGGCATTTGTACCCCTGTAGATATTTTGTAGTGTTCTGCAAGATGGAAATAGTTTTAGGCTTTTGTATGTTTAAATTACTTGATTAAGCATGCACTTTCTTGGTGTGATTAGTGGGTTTTGGTGTGTATGTTGGTCAATAAGGAGAGTTATGCAAGTGGCTAATGTGACGTTCCGGATTCGGGTCGGTCTGTCCCGATCAAGTTTGGGGCGCCACATCTGGCATTTCTCAGTTAAAAAACTTGTCATGTTTAATTTGGAAAATTTTGACAACAAAAATCATTGGGCTTTAATTCAAGCTGATACTTTGAATATTTGCAAATTCATCTAATACATGCATGAATTTGGTGAAATTTATTAAATTTCATTCACCAAAGTTGCCAATTTTCAAGTTTGGAAAACCAAACTACTTGTGATGACTTTTTGGATCGGATCCAAGCATTTCTAGGTTGAGATGTCTTCATAGCATTCGAAGACCTATCTCTTATATTCGAAACGAACTTTGAATCACTTGATTTCAAGCTCGAGAGCTCAAGTTATGATCGTTTTAGTGAAGACTGCACGAGTAGAATTTTTTGACAAGATTATTGCGAAAATTACAATTTCGAGTTTAGATGTACTTAGCTAGCCCATATAAAGGCTTTTTCATTGTTCATTACAAAAAAAAATTTTAATAAAATATTCAACTCTGGGAGTTAGTCTCTTTGTGCAAGATTGTTTTCTTGTGATTTTTAGAAGCAATTTCTTTCTCGATTTTCTTCAAGGAGTCGTGGAAATTCATTCTTCATCCCTCAATTTGCCAAGGATTATTTTTTTGAGAGTTGATTAAAATCATTAATTGAGTTTTTTGAGGTTTATATCTTAAAGGCTCAATTAGACACTTATCTATCTATCCATCATATTCATCGAATTATTCGATCCATCTTCCACTTTTTATTCTATCATTTCTTTATTTATTATTTTGAATATTTATTATTTATTATTTATTATTTATTATTAAATTTCTTATTTAAGTTTTTTTTTTGTTTTTCTTGTTTTTCCTAATTTTTTTTTGTTTCCTTTTTAGGTCGGTTTCGAATCTTTCTTTCTCAAGTCAAACAACTAAATATGATTTTCTTCTGCTCGGCACCTTATCATTTGGTATCAAATTTGGCATTTTTGAGTTGTTTCCTTGTGTTAGATAACGATTTTCATCGATCTTACTTAAATAGCCTCTAAAAAAATTCAAACAAGTGGCAAAAATCAAAAAATAATTTGTGGGTGAAAATTTGTGCCGAAAATTTTTAGATTAGTTTTTCTTATCATATAGAGAGGCTCCATTTTAATTTTCATGATTTTAGCACATCAGAAATACCTTGAACTGAAAACTCAAATTGTTTTCCATTCTTTTGAGTTTTTTTTCCTACTGGGTAGTTTATTTTCTTGATTCTAAGCTTAGGTTTTCTTTTATTTTTAACTTTTCTTATTCTATTACGCATTCTAATACATTGTCGCTTCTTGTGTTAATAGGTAAGAAAAGAGTTGTCTCTCATTTCTCCGTGCAACTTACTTCCTTTGGAGTTAAGTTTTTCTTTGGCTTATTTGAGACTTAGGTTAGCTTTGTTAGAGAGTGATTTCACATCTTCTAAAATATTATTGAGTTTGATTACTCTCTAAAAGTTACAAGTGAGAAAATCTTAACTTCTTTTATTTATCTCTTAAAGCTATTTAATTTTTATTACGAGTAAATAATAGTGAGGTTTAATTTTTTTGATGAGCTTTTCATATTTGAGTGTTTTTTATTTCAACTTCTAATAATGGTACGCACACATAGTATGGAAGAGGAGAATAATAAACCTTGGGTAAGGAATAAATGTCATATTTGTAAAAAAAAAAAAAACTCACGTGGATATGTTGTTTCCAATGTCATTCAACCTTCTATTGTTCATGGGCTTGTCAAGAAAGAAATTAGTACTGAACACATAGCAAGTTTTGCGAGCTTAAATGACTTATGAAATAGCAAAAAAGAATGAGCTAGCAGATGCATGTGGTGCGATGTGATGGATCACAAAGACTCTGAACGTCCAACATATTCATTTAAGAAAACATCCTTGAAATTCTCATCCACGCTCCTTGAAATTCTAATCCATGCTTGATGGGCGTCGAATCCACCAAATATAATTCCTACTAAATAGCTTTAAACCGTAGTAAGAGTGGTAGTAGGGTCGAATCCACAGGGATTGGATCTGTAATCAATTTCTTTGTTCACTTATGAACAGAATGTCGTCGTGTCAAGAGGTTGTGGCAAGTGTCGTACCCACGACTCCAAACGTACCTGCGAAAAATAAAATAAATATGTAAAGCTGGGGGTTTAAAAATGTTTAAGGCAGTAAATAATATAAAATGAACAATTGATTAATGTCAAAAAAATTCGAAAATAAATTAAGAATTTTATAAACAGAATTGGTAAGTCTTAGCCTTAGTCTCGGTAAATTCCGTGTTAAGAATTGATCCTCGAAAATTGATCTTCTCCTTAAAATGATAAGCTGGTCATAGTGATTAAGAATGTCCTAATCACCAATTCTACCTCTCGTAGCTGGTCCCGGTACGTCCTACAAACCAACCCTTACCGATTATCTAATTGAGATACTCGTGTTCCCGGTTGAAGATTCCGGTAGTCTTGCGTTTTGAAGAACCCAACTCGAATTAACGGGCTCATCCACGTGGGTTGTTTAAACCCGATCATCCCTTACTCGATTTGTTCTCAGAGATCCAATTACAGCACGGCCGATTCGTTTCTCCAACTGTCAGCAAACACGAATCCAAACCAACGAGCTCTTTTTGACTTGAAATCGAATTAGCCTTAAGGGATAAGTTGTCAATCCCGATACTTAGGAAAAAGGCGAATACCAAATGAAATGATATTTAGCACGAATGCATATCTCACAATTCCTGATCGGAAAGAATACCGGCCTAAGACTAAGATAAGATTTAGTTAAGCATGAATTTATTCATGCTTGAAGGTTATGGGAGATGATGAAAATTGTATGAAAAGTAATGGAAATGGATAGGGAATAATATTTGAAAAGAGAATCTTTGTAAAAAGCAGGACAAATGTATTCCAATTCTCAATCGAAATAGGAAAAACAAGACAAAGAGGATAATGAATTTCCAAAGAGAAGTAGGAAAACTCAATTAATGGATGACTTTCAAAGAGGCAAACACCCCTATTTATATACATGAATTTACTAAAAATAGCCTAACTAAATTAATAAAATAAATTAAATTAAAATTAAAACTAAAATAAAATATCTTCCTATTTTTAGTCTTTTTACAAAGTCAAAATTTATGTTGAGCCCTTGGCTTGCTTCATCTTTTTGCTTTGGCCCCATTCCAATAGTTTATCCTTCGATTTGGCCCTTTTTCGCTTGTTTTCGTCCAATTACATCCCTGAAAAATATTAAATTATAAAAGCACTTAATTAGCAGGGTTCAATTCAACAATAAGCCAAATTAAATACAAAAAATATGCATTTTAACATGTTTATCAAATTCCCCCTACTTAGCTCATGCTTGCCCTCAAGCATGTTGTTCTTTCCAACATTAGAACTCATTCTATAATTTACAAATCGAGCATCTTTTCTACATCCTCAATCAATGAAAACAACATAGGCAAAAATAAATAAATGTTCAAAATATATATTTTGATCAACAAGTGTCATAAAATTGAAATATGCCAACTAAACAATTTCATTAAATTGAGTTTGAATCCAATAATTTGCATGGCATTATTAACTACACATAAAATTATGAACATGCTCAAACCTTTTTACGCGAACTAGGATGACAACCCAAGCACCCCATCCCGGTTACTCAGTTCAAACAGTTTTTTTTTAATAGAGGCTCAGTTAGCGGAATGTTATAAGTTATAAACTTGTCACTCGAACCTTTTTACACGAGATAAGATGACAACCCAAGCACCCTACTCCGGTTACTCAATCCGGTCACATTTTCGAAACTTCACTCATAACTTAACCTTATTTATTTTATTTATTTATTTATGCACAAGCAAACATAATTTTTCTAAACAATCAATTTATATGAAAAATCTAGCTACATATATCAACTTTAAAACACAAATGTCGACCTATCTATATACTTGAATATTTATAAAAAATTTGTCCAATCGTCCAAATTGATTAAGTATGAGATTAAAGGCTCAATGTCAAATAAACTATCGAATGCATTCGGCATAGGATTAAACACATGCAAAAGAGAGACATGCAGTAAAAATCATGCATATTTATCATTTTACGTGTGAACTCAACCCCCTACTTAATCTCAAGCATGTGTTATATGAAATAAAGAACAGAAACTTAAGCAACAAGCAAAGAGAAAGGTTAAGAATACTCCCCATGTGTTTCTAACGATGTTGTCGGCATCGAGAAATAATTGCTAGCATTTAGCACGGCGTGCCCATGCCACCATCATTATCCGACTTTCGAAAAACCTCCATTACGTTCCTGAAAACATCAAACTAACTGAATTAAAAAAAATTATTTATTTACAACCTAAAATCTTACTAAAACTTAAAAATAAATAAATGAAGATAAATTTGGGTTGCCTCCCAAAAAGCCTTTTTTTTTTTAAGGTCGTTAGCTCAACGACCTTAAATGTTATCCATTTGGCTTATTGAGAATTAATTTTTCCATCTTGTGCACTTGGATGTTCTTGCAGAAAGGTTTCGACCTTTTTCCACTATCCTTGAAGCATTTCTCGGATTCTCCTATCATTTGAGCTTCTTCGTTCATCTTTGCATTTTTCTCTATTGGAATCCTTGCATGTCTTAGAAACGGTTTGATTTCCAACTTCGAGGCTTTCATGACAGCTTCACGTATTGGTTTTTGGATCACCAAAAATTCCTTTTTTTTAACATCAAAATCTACATTCCTGCAAGGCATGCTTTGTAACTTCTTATCATTGGGATGTCCCATATCCTCATAAACACTAAACCTAACCACGTCACTGTTAAATTCCATGGTAAGTGTTCCACTCCAAACATCAATTTTCGTTCACGCAGTACTCAAAAATTATCTCCCAGGAATTATGTCAGATGAATTAGACGAATTGTCATCCTCCATATTGATAATGTAGAAGTCTGCAAGAAATATTAGCTCGTTTACCTTAGCAAGAACGTCCTCCAACACCCCCTCTGGATGCACCACTGATCTATCTGCAAGCTGAATAACTACACCTGTTTCCTTCAAAGGACCCGCGCTAAGTAGTTTATAAATTGACAAAGGTATAACATTAATTGATGCGCCTAAGTCACACATGGCATTTTTAATATCAACAATACCTATTTTGAAAGATATGGAAAACATACCTTGGTCCTTACATTTGGGTGGTATTTTCATTTGTAGAATGGCAAAGACATTTTCTCCGACACTCACCTTTTCATTACCCAGGAGCTTTCTCTTACTTGTGCATAATTCTTTTAAGAATTTTGCATACCTTGGGATCTGTTTAATTGCATCGAGAAGAGGTATGTTGATTTCTACAAGGTTTTAAGGATTTCCTTCTCTTCTTGCTCCTTTTTGCATTGGACTAGTCTTCCAGGAAATGGAGGTGGTACTGTAAATGATTTTTGTGATGCTGACTCTATTGGAGTCTCTGTGTCAAGCTTCCCATTATCTCGACTAACATCGTGGGTGCAACTCGTGCCAGGTACATGTTCCAAAACCTTTCTACTCCTCAACATCATAACATTTACATTGTGTCGAGGATTAGGCTCAATTTAGGACAGCAGCTTACCTTGAGACTCCAAATGGCTAACGACGAGCGCGAGCTTGCTCACTTGTTTATCCAACTCTTGCAAATGCAAGTCAATTTTTTGTTGGAATTTCTCAATACTGTTAGCTAACCTTTCCACTATGGCCTCAAATAATGACTTTAGGGGTGGTAACTGTTGATTCAGAGGTGGCCTTTGTTGGTACGGTTGATTTAATCAAGGGTTCGACCAGTAACTTAGATTCGGATGATCTTTCCACCCCATATTATACAAGTTCGAGTAGGGGTCATATCGTCTTTGAGTCCATCCTAGAAAGTTCCCGACAATATTTACTTGTTCTATCAAATCTTCATGTAGAATCGGACATGAGTCCGTCGGATGGTCTGGCTTAGCGCAAATTTCGCACAACCGTGCTGGGCTCATTTTATTTGAAAGAAAAATTTGAACAATGTTAGTCATATTATCAATTTTATCTTTTAAGGATAGAGAACTTAACCCATGAACCCATCTTGTGGGTTCTGTAGCCGGTCGAAATTGTTGAGAGTTGGCAGCCATGGTTGATATCAACTCTCTTGCTCTTTGAGGTGTCGAGTTGACAAGCGCCCCCCACTTGCAGCATCTATCATTTTCATTTCCATCGAGAGCAAACCCTCATAAAAATACTGTAAGAGCGACTATTCAGTTAGTCTATGTTGTGGGCAGATTGCACACAACTTTTTGTACTACTCCCAATAATCATAGAGCGACTCAGTGTCTTTCTGGCGGATTCCTATAATGTTCCTTCTTAGTTCGGCCGCTCGAGCTGCAGGGAAGAACCTGTCAAGAAACAAACGAGACATGTCAGACCATGTGTTGACAAATCCCAAAGGTAAATAAAATAGCCACTCTCTAGCAGAGTAGGCTAATGAGAATGGAAAAGCACGAAGTTTAATTTGGTCTTCAGTTACTCCCTGAGGCTTCATACTTGTACACACCATATGGAATTCCTTAAGGTGGGTATACAGATTTTCGTTTTGTAGTCCATGAAAAGTGGGCAGTAAATGGATCAAACCCGACTTTAGCTCGAACTGCGTTCCTTTTACCAGATAGGTTATACATAAGGGTTGTTGTTCATCTGATGCCGCTGCGAGCTGGCGTATCGTTTGTTCGGTCATCTCGTCTGGTTCGTCAAAAATTTCCTCAATGTAGGATATGGTTTCGAATCTGGGATTTGGCCTTTTACCACGTCGTATGGCTTCTCTTCGTAGTTGTCGGGCCAATTTCTCAATTTCTGGCTCAAACTCTAGATTTCCCAGTTCTGATCTGGTCATAAGGTAAACAAACAAAAATTTGAAAATATCTCCAATCCCCAGCAACGTGCCAAAATTTGATAGGCGTCGAATCCACCAAATATAATTCTTACTAAATAGCTTTAAACCATTGTAAGAGTGGTAGTAGGGTCGAATCCACAGGGATTGGATCTGTAATCAATTTCTTTGTTCACTTATGAACAGAATGTCGTCGTGTCAAGAGGTCGCGGCAAGTGTCGTGCCCACGACTCCAAACGTACCTGCGAAAAATAAAATAAATATGTAAAGCTGGGGATTTAAAAATGTTTAAAGCAGTAAATAATATAAAATGAACAATTGATTAATGTCAAAAAAAATCAAAAATAAATTTAGAATTTTATAAACAGAATTGGTAAGTCTTAGCCTTAGTCTCGATAAATTCTGTGTTAAGAATCGATCCTCGAAAATTGATCTTCTCCTTAAAATGATAAGCTAGTTATAGTGATTAAGAACGTCCTAATCACCAATTCTTCCTCTCGTAGCTGGTCCCGGTACGTCCTGCAAACCAACCCTTACCGATTATCTAATCGAGATACCCGTGTTCCCGGTTGAAGATTCCGGTAGCCTTGCGTTCTAAAGAACCCAACTCGAATTAACGGGCTCATCCACGTGGGTTGTTTAAACCTGATCACCCCTTCCTCGATTTGTTCTCAGAGATTTGAATACAACACGGCCGATTCATTTCTCCAACTGCCAGTAAACACGAATCCAATCTAACGAGCTCTTTTTGACTTGAAATCGAATTAGCCTTAAGGGATGAGTTGTCAATCCCGATACTTAGGAAAAAGGCGAATACCAAATGAAATGATATTTAGCACGAATGCATATCTCACAATTCCCGATCAGAAAGAATACCGGCATAAGACTAAGATAAGATTTAGTTAAGCATGAATTTATTCATGCTTGAAGGTTATGGGAGATGATGAAAATTGTATGAAAAGTAATGGAAATGGATAGGGAATAATATTTGAAAAGAGAATCTTTGTAAAAAGCAAGACAAATGTATTCCAATTCTCAATTGAAATAGGAAAAACAAGACAAAGAGGATAATGGATTTCCAAAGAGAAGTAGGAAAACTCAATTAATGGATGACTTTCAAAGAGGCAAACACCCCTATTTATATACATGAATTTACTAAAAATAGCCTAACTAAATTAATAAAATAAATTAAATTAAAATTAAAGCTAAAATAAAATGTCTTCCTATTTTTAGTCTTTTTACAAAGTCAAAATTTATGTTGAGTCCTTGGCTTGCTCCATCTTTTTGCTTTGGCCCCATTCCAATAATTTATCCTTCGATTTGGCCCCTTTCCGCTTGTTTTCGTCCAATTACATCCCTAAAAAATATTAAATCATAAAAGTACTTAATTAGCAGGGTTTAGTTCAACAATAAGCCAAATTAAATACAAAAAATATGCATTTTAACATGTTTATCAATGCTCTCTCAACTTGATTCAGTGCTAGTAGTCACACGATCCTTGCAAGCCAAGGAATGTAAGTCTGACACAGAGCCTATTGAGGAGTCTTCATCTACTGCTATCATTGACAATGATGATATGAATGAGCAAGAAAATTCAATAAACACCATTTGTAAAGACAGTAAGTGTAATTTTGTGCTTATTTTTTATTCTAAATCTAGCATTGAACCTTGTTTCAAATTCGATGTCAAAGAAGTTGATAGTAATAGTGCGAACTATGATAATAGTAATAATAGTAGTGAGAACCATGATGATAGTGATAGTGAACTTTGTGAACCAGAAAAATTTGGTAGTGAGAATTGTTTCTTAAAGTTTATGAATTTGACCTTTGTTTTCCTCATAAAGAGTTGTATTATGATGAATTCAATGTTCAAAATTTTTGTAAGGGGTTAAAGAAGTGAGGATGATTCATGCCAAAAGTCTAAGAGAAAAGAGACCTTAAGCGATTAAAGTCAGTTTGATGGTCCAACTTTGGCGAGTGAAAATTCCTACGAGGTAAAATTAGAGAGTTCAGTTCACATTGAAAAATATAAAAGAGAGAACATATCCAAAAGAGAAGAATGATATGTTTTCACTAACCTTAACTTGAATTTATCTAGTGGGCTTGTTTCATTCTTTTAAGAATTTGTTGATCCTTTGAGAGTTGCACAATTAATCTGTTTCACCTATTGTAAAGATTCTTTCTTATTCAACCAAAGACAATATTCGAGGATGAACCTTTTCAAGGAAAGGGGGAATATACATGTATGGATCGGGTGAAATTTATTAAATTCCATTCATTGAAGCAGTTAATTTTCAAGTTTGGAAAATCAATCGACTTGCGAAGAAGACTTTTTGGATGGTATCAAGGAATTTCTTGGTTAAGATGTCCTCGTAGAGTTCAATATCTATCTCTTCAAAATGCACTTTGAATCACTCAATTTCAAGTTTTGGAGTTCAAGTTATGATCGTTTTAGTAAAGACTATGCAAGTAGAATTTCTGGACGGGATATTGCAGAAATTACGAGTTTTGAGCTTTTAATTCGAGTTTAAATCATATTGGATTTGATTTTTAGGAAAAATTTGGATGTTTTTGAAGTATTTTAAATTATTTAGGAGTTTTATGTTTCTTAATCAACAAGAAAGTTTAGTTTAAAACTACTTGTTTAGATTAATTAGAATTTCAATATATTTGAGAGTTTTATTTAGATCTACTTAGCTAGCCTATATAAAGGTATTTTCATTGTTCATCAAAGACACAATTGTTTTTTGTTAATAAAATTTTCAACTATGGGGGTTAGTTTCTTTGTGATTTTTAGAGGTAATTTTCTTCTTGATTTTCTTTAAGGAATCATGGGAATTTATTCTTCATCCTTCAATTTTCCAATGATTATTTCTTGGAAGGTTGATTAGAGTCATTAATTGAGTTGATTGGGGTTTATATATCAAGGGGTTCAATTTGACACTTATCCATCTATATGTCATATTCATCAGCTTATTCAATCCATCTTCCACTTTTTATTCTATATTGTATTTATTTATTTATTTATTATTTTGAATATTTATTCTTTATTCTTAAATTTCTTATTTAAGTTTTTTTTTCTTGTTTTCCTAAATCTGTTTGGTTTCTTCTTTTTAGGTCAGTTTCAAATCTTTTTTTCTCGAGTCGAATAACTTGAATATGATCTTCTTTCGCTTCCCTCCCTTATCATCATCCTTGGTATCCAAATTGCATATAACAACATATTTTGGAGATTGCTTTGGATTTGGATCAAGGAAAGTCATTTTCCCATCTGTTGATATTAAATTGAATCAAGTAAACTTAGAAGTATATCTTAAAGATTCAATACTTATATGAGCTCATTGCAAATATTTTTTATGCTTATTATTCTACTAGTTTTGTGGTAAGATTAGTTGTAATTGATATAGTATGCTAGCAAGCCTCAATTCTTTATAAATTGAGGAGACTTGTAATAAAACTTATTCTTATTTATTGAGGAACATTTCTTTTGGGTGCATTGAGTGAAAATCAAGTGTGTTATTTGGTTAATGTCCTAAGTTCTCAGGTAAAAACATAGAAGAGATTTTTCTAAATCTTAGGTACAAAAGTGAAAAATCTAATCTAATGAGTGTTAGAGGTCGTAATCACTTATTGTACGAGTTGCTAAGATAATGGATTATCTCTTTGGACAAAGCCTAGCAAATATAGGAAAATTAAACTACATAAACATATCAAGTGTTCATTTGTTTATTATTATTTTCCCTTTGTTCTTCACCAGTGCCTCAAGCAGTTGACACTAGTCTATAGCTAAATTGAGGATACTTGTATAGGTAATGTACTGAACTGAGAGCACTTATTCTTGTTTATTGAGAAATATTTGTTTTGAGTGCATTGAGTGAAAATTAAAGTTCATTAGTTAATGTCCTATGTTTTTAGAGAAAACTTAAAGGAGAGTTGTCTAGATCTTAGTCACCAGGCCATGGCATACGAACACTAAGCGGAGAATCAACACAAAATATCAAGCACTAAGGTGACTTAACTACAAGTGTGACAAGTCAGTTGTAATATTTGTAAGTGTTGTAATAGAACACTTCAAGTATTCTAAGGATCGAACCCATGAGAGATTGGGTGATAAGGTGACTAACAATGATAATGCATGCAAATAAGAAGTCTAGCTAGCTAATTACTAAGTGTCATATTACAACAAACCTTCACCAAATGTTAACTACATTAAACTACACTTAGGATGACTAAATTAAATATCAGACAAAAGTCCACAAATATCATTTTAATGAAATATGTGGTCGATTGATATCCATGTTTCTAGTTAATTCTTGGATTAGGGATCTAAATTGCTTAAACTCCTAATTGGTTCAATTTTACCTTTTGGTCACCGTTTTACTCAATTAGACGATTTAGTCTGGTTTACCTCTCGACCTTGCTAAACTAAATTGGGGCAATCAAATTGGTTTACAATAGGTTCTCCTCTCGGTCTCACCTATCTAAATGTTCAACTAAAGGCATCAATTCTAGGTTTTGAAGTCTATTCAATTTAGTCAAATTTTTACGATTTAGTCCTTGACCCAAAAACTAACCATGCAACATTTAAATCAACCAACTACCCTAAGATTTAGTGACGATCCATCATCAACATACAAATATCAACTAGGTTCATGCTTAAATGAAACATCAAAGAAAACATAAAATGGCAAGATTGAGAAAATCTCAATGACTCTTGAAAGAGTCATTATTGGAGATAATAGTAGCACTAATGGTGAAAGCATAGCCAAAGTTGATATTTTTATACTTTTGAAATTCTCAAAGATAAACCATATTGGATACGTTAAAGAGAAATCAAAATAATAAGACAAATTTTGTATCTCATTCAAAGAAAGTGAAAGCTATAGTAAAAATGAAGAACTACCAGCTACTAATTACCTAAGCTAAGAAAGGAAAAACTAAAAACCTAAAAGTGGTTAAAGAAATAGAATAGAGAACTAAAAAGATGATAAAGGAGATTCTCCTTTTGTTTGTCATAAGTGTGCTTTTAATAGAACCACGTTTACAACACTAAAGTTTTACAAAAATTCCCTTGAAATGCATGAGTTGACTTGAGTTGGTGTTGGACACAAAATTGCCCTTGTAGTATTTTCACTCCATTAGGTTTTAGTGTCATAACAACCAAGCTTTGGTGTCACGACATCCTCAATAGTAGGCATAATCTTGGCTTGGGGGTTTTCGATGTCGCAAAACATACTACGTTGAACCAAGCTTTATTTGACAAATTATTTTGATATAACAAATATGATGTTTTTGAATAAAAATCATTTTAAACAAAACTTGGCAAAACTTCCATTTCAAATGATATCTAAAAAGAAAAATTGTTGAACTTATACTTAGAAATTATTTTAAGGCCAAGTTAGTTAAACAAACTTTCAAACATTTTTCAAACAAGTTAAAAATGCTTTAGGCCAAAAAGTATCAATTCAGTATCGATAGTTTCTATCAAGTATCGCTAAATTTTGTTGAGTATCGATAGATTTACACTTCTATCGATACCTTTTTTGGTATCGATACGAAAATGGCATTTTGTTTTTCAAAGTATTTATCAAGTATCGATACAGTATCGATATCTTTTGGTTGGTATCAATAAATTTCTTCAAGTATCAATAATGTTACACTTTTATTGATACATTTTTCGGTATCAATACAAAATTGACATTCTGACTTTTAAAGGTTTTATCAAGTATCGATATGGTATCGATACCTTCTATTTGGTATCGATAGAATTTCCTTGGTATCGATATTGATGGCTCCAATGGTTACTAAATTAGACATTAAATGTTAATATTATCGATACTCGTAGAAAAAGTATTGATACCTATTGTTGTGGGTGACATAAATGCACTGGTATTTTCATCCACAACGACTTTATTCAATATTCCAACAACTAAAATGGTTTGAAATCAAATTGGGAGTATAAATACCATCCTCAAAAGTTTCTACAACAACAAGAGAGATTATCCAAACTCAAATTTCAATCAAACAACATTAGTGATTAAAATTTTCATACTTTTCTTGTACATACTTGTGAGCTTTCATTGTTTTTTACTCAACTCAAGTGTTTGATTGTTTTATTTGTGCTCAATTGGCAAACAATCCAATCTTATAAGGATTAATTCTTAGTTTACTTATTTGTTTCACTCTTTAAAAGGATTGTATCTTAAGGTTTTGGTAGAAACCTTAAGGGAGTTGTAAGTTTAAACATTGTCCTCAAAGGTTAATCAAATTAGTGAATTTGAGAAAATCTTTAGTAGTGGAAAGTTAAGGTAGTGGAGTAGGAAATTGGGGTAGAACCACTCTAAATCGTTGTGTTCAATTGTTTTATTTTTCTTTCAAGCTTCCACAATTTTTTAAAAGCCAATCCACTCCCTCTTGGCGATTTCAAATTGGTTAATCAAGCTAACAAACTAGTTGGTGTCTGGACACCCTTAACAGTGGCCCTAGTTCCTTCACTTCAACCATCAACAGTGGAGTCGTAACTTTGAAGGCATGGAGTTGAGACATCAGGGCTTGATTTCGTGACACACACTTGGTGTCGTAACATCCTTGGCAGATTGTTCCAAGTTGATTTCTCATTGAAGTTTGCTTCCTTCAGGTGATGGGGAGTAAGTGTCGCGGCACATATGCATTAGTATTGCGACACCCATAGCAGTTGAGGTTCTTCTTGATGTTTGACCTTAGTCATTCCCTACACAAGCTCAAATCAACCATTAGACTTCCAATGGCATAGTTTTGCCAATTTGGATTTCAAAAGAAGTAAAATATAAGAAAAGTTATCATTAACACTAAAAGCTAAGAATCGATAAAAAGAATTAAAAAAAATCGTAAGCTACTTGATAACAAGCTTATTAAGTACTTGACAGAGAGCCTAATTTGACATATCAAAGTACGACAAATCACTTGATACAAAACTGAAGAATCTAATCTAGTAAGTGTTAAAGCTCGTAATCACTTGTTGTACATGTTGCGAAGATAGTGGAGCATAAGTATATTGAGTGTTTCTTGTTCTTCGCTTGTACTTGAAGTAGTTGGCACTAGTCTATAGCATTGTTCATTGTTTTTCTGCCTTGTTCTTCACTAGTGCTTGAAGTAGTTGGCACTAGTCTATAACACTGCTTATTATTTTTTTGCCTTATTCTTCACCGGTGCTTGAAGTGATTAGCACTAATCTATAGCATTGCTCGTTTTCTACTTGCAAAATATCGAGTTTTTTCCTTTCAACATCAAATTAAATTTAGGGTAAACTACATCGAAAGTTACCTAAAAATAATATAGTTCCTATTTTGATCACTCTAATTTTTTTTAATTTAGTTACTTTCATTAAAATAATTTCTCAAAATGTTGACTCAACCATTATTTCATTAATGGGAAGCTAACTAAATCGGTCACATCAACATTTTATATTCCATTGTAAAAATAAAAAAAAATGATTTTTTTTCTTTTACTCCCATTAAAACGTACATTTTTCCTTTTTCTTTTTTTTTCTCTTCCCCTTCCTCCTGTTTCTGCTTCTCTTATTTTTCTTTGACAACCCTAATCGTTACTCAATTACTTCACTGCCTGGCACCTCTTCCGGCCAAAACAATCGTTACCACCTCCTTTTATGTTTTTCCTCCTTCCCTCTCTTCTATTTTCTTCTTTTCCCTTGGAAAGGCTGGTTTTTTTTTTCTCTTTTTCATTTTAGTGATAAAAATGTTGCCGCCCTTAGAAACACAAGGGTTGAGATTGAATGATGGCTCTAAAAACTTTGGCCTTATTTCACAAGGAGCTTCAATGGGTTTTAAACAACTTTGAAGCAGAAGATTGTTGGAAGTCGAAACAACATAGTTTTCGCCGAAGAAAACAGAGATCAAAGAAGCCTATCAGTTGCATTTGGTGGGAAGGCCGATGATGATGTATGTGGAAGTTGCTGTGGAAATTGATGGGGTAGTTATTGGCAGTTACCTAAACGCTACGTTTTATTTAAAATTATGTTAATGAAACGGTGCATTGTGTGCTGATACAGTGCGAATTGATAGTGTGTGCCGATAGTTTAGGTCCTACATCTTAGTAAAACAGAGCACTTTGTGTTTAAATGAAACGGTCTGTTTCATTGATTTGTATGACAGTTGTATCAATAGCTAAAACCGTTTTTGGTGCAATGGCCACAGTTATGAAAAGTTTCGAATTGTTCTCTCCTTCTCTGCAATTCTCGTGTTTTCCTCTCGGCTTTTTCTTCTTCTTCTTCTTTTTCTTTTCTCTCTTCTCTCTAGTGCTTTAGTTATTTGGTTCGTAACAGAAGCCAGGTTGAGGACATGGAAGTCTCCGATCCTGACACCGGTTCGGGTGCATCCGAGTCAAATGGGACAACCCGATGAGAATCCGAATAAAAACGATAAGGGTCTTGTGAAATTGTTGGTTGCGCAGTAGCCATGGCACTTATTCTTCTCCGAATGAACAGGTTTTGTTTGGGAGCTAAGAAAAAGAACTATTATTATTGAAAACGATAATTTTGTTGGACACAGTATCATTTTGGTTTCTCCAAGAAGAAGATAAGCAAATCAAACAAGATTTTTTTTAAAAAATAAAAATAAAACCCGGAACTTGATTAAGAGAAAAAGACTAGAAAGAAGTAAATATAGGGTATCGGGAAAAAAAGTTAGTAAAATTGAAAAAAAAAACAAAGTAATTATTCTAACGGTACTAAAAGAAAAAGAAAATGAAATTTTTAAATTTTAAAAGCAACTAAAAAACAGTTTTCATTTTATAATTTTTATAATAGAATATAAAAATGTTAGATGTGGTAAGTCCAGCCAGCTTTCTATCAACACCGTGCAGCCTCGAAGTCCCATTCAAAAAATAAATAAGAAAGTTCGAAAAAAAATAAAAGGTTTAAAAAACAAATTTAGATAAAATTTAAGACCTATTTTTTATATGAGTCAAATCTTGGATAATATATTTTTACTTGAGCCCGGCCTTGCCTGGCCTGAATATTATGTTATAAATATAATATTATATTAATTATATATGTTAAATAATTATTATATATATTCATATTTATATTTATATTTTATATTTTAGCCTTTTTTAGTGCATTTAGTGTATTATATTTTTTTAAATTTAATTTTAAATAAAAATTAATATAAAAATTAAATATGGGTGAGCCCGGATTTATTTTTCTTAAATCGGGCCAGGCTTGGACAAAAAAGTAAGCCCATTTTTTTGGCCAAGCTCAGGCTTAGAAAAGTCTTGTATAGGTCGCCAACTCGATCCATGTGCACCTTTAGGGCTAAGGGGCCATTTTGAGAAATTATTTTAACAGCAATGACTAAATTGACAAAAAAAAATTTTTAAATGACTAAAATAAGAACGATGCTATTTTAAAGTGACTTCCAATGTAATATAACTTAAATTAAATTTTAACAAGAATAATAAGCATGACTTAGGTTATAAATACATTATTTTATAATTAATTCTTATGATCATTGATATTTTCAACATTATCTTTTATATTATGACTTGTGTATTTTTACATGTTATTTCTTTATTGAAAAAAAAACAAAAGATTTAAAATTACATACCTAAGCTAGTATCCAAGTGTATAATTAATAACAGATCACATTAAAACAACAATATTCTCCAAATGTATAATTAATACTATACTACAATAAAACAATATTCTAAACCTCTTAACTATATATGGTGGAATGGATAAAATAGTGAGTCCAATTATGAGCTATAATAGTTACAATAAGAACATATATAAATACCTTCAATATTCCTCTTAATAGCACACAAGAAAAAAATTACTCAACAATATACTTAATTATTAACTATTTCCTCTATATTTTCTCAAAACCCATAATTACATTTGTTTATTTATTATCAGTAAAATCATTATCTACATA
This sequence comes from Gossypium stocksii, assembly GCA_020496765.1. Classification (NCBI taxonomy): domain Eukaryota; kingdom Viridiplantae; phylum Streptophyta; class Magnoliopsida; order Malvales; family Malvaceae; genus Gossypium; species Gossypium stocksii. The sequence continues at coordinate 16,110,516 of CM035631.1, read as the reverse complement.
AAATTTCATAAAATGTACGAAAAATTTACATTTGATTTATTTAATATTGCACCACAATTAATTTAACCTAATTTAGGGAAAATTACTTTTATCAATTGTGAATTACTAAATTTAATGTTGCACCAAATACTTTCCAAATAATTTAAGACAGTTTGATACAGGAAAAAAATGAACACAAGAAAAGTTTAATATTGCAAAATTATTATTATTAATTGTCATTAATGTATTTTAAAAATTTACGGTATTTAGATATTTTCATAAATGTTAATGCCAATCATGTGCTTTGACTATTCGGATTACATCTTTGATTTATCTATAAATACCATTTGCGTTGCAGTAATCTAAGTTTTACATAAAATTTGTAAGAGCAATATACATTAAGTTTTACATAAATTTTTAAAGGTGAATACCAGGTAAGTAGTTTTTAAGAATTAATTTCAGGAGAGACATCCATCTATTATTTTTATTTTCAGCTTTGAAATCTTGATTTAGATACGATTTTCGGCGAGTCGGCTTTGGCGTGTCCAGAATCCAAGGATAAACGAGACCTAACACTTAATTACATGTTAAGGTTTTCAATTCTTAGCAATAAATATTTTATTTTCTCATACCCATAGTAACGGGAGAAATTCTCTACAAATTAAATAAGGCTAATTTTTATTTGAGTAATACATCATTCATCAATAATTAGTATCATCCAATTGAAGTTATTAATTTTTACTTTATATTTGAGAGATTAAGAGTCTCTCATCCGTGGTTTGTCGGATCTACCATTGTTGCAGGTATAATTCTCCCCTCTTCCTCTTTTTTCTTGTAATCTTTTTATTCTTAATTTGATGATATTTCTGGGTTTTAACTAATAAAGTCATTATTAAGTCATCCTTATATTTAGCTTCTCCCCCAAATTCCTTTTTTGATGAACCATATATTACTATATACCCTTTCTTTAAGATTTTATGCAATTGAAATTTTAATTGCTTTTGTTACTCATTTAATTTTTTTTAGTTGCATTTTTCTCACAAATAATTGGATATTATTAATTACAGTGTCTATTTGTAATTGATTATTATAATTATATTTACAGAATTCCAATAACTCGATTTGACTTTTGGAATTAGCAAATGCAAAAGCAAATATTCAACTTGGAATTCTTCTATTATATGCTATCGTTTTATTTTTTTTGTGTTACTTGAGTACCTGATTTATCTTTTATATATAATGTTGCCTAAAAATCATTTATCTAGAAGTGAAAAAAAGGAAAAAGAGAAAGCGTGTTGAAGAGTTAAAAAAAATCACAATAAGGTGTTATTGATAAAATTGTTTTTTTTTTAAAAGTAGTTTTTAATGAAAATTTGGATCAATCAAATGAAAGTTTGCATAATGATGTCAATGAGAATGATGGAATTAATGATCCAAATAAGACTAATGATGTGCCAAATGTATCCAATATGATCTTGGTCTTAATAAAGAACAAACAATTCCTCTTGGTATTGGCATTGATGAAAAACAAACAATTCCTTCTTTGGATATTTATGATCCTAGAAATTAGGCTAATCTTGATAACAAAACAAGAGACATTTTAGTTGAAAAGGGGCCTATAAAAGAAATGAATCTTGATTGCCTCTCGAAAATAATAATAGGCATTTTTCATATGCTTATTTTTCTAGAAAGTTGAGCAATGATGATATTAGCGATAGAAGATGGTTGGTTTATTCCAAACATGTTGATAAAGTGTTTTGTTTTTGTTGTAAGTTGTTTAAATCTATTCGTAACAAAAGTTTGTTAGCAAATAAGGGTTTAAGTGATTGGAGGCATATTAGTGAGAGGCTCAAACAACATGAAAACATTGTTGAACATATAATTAATATGAATACTTAGAATGAAAGGAGAGTAAGATTGGATAATAATGAAACAATTGATAAAAGCTTTCTAGAACATATTATGAAAAAGAAAGAACGATGGAGACAAGTTTTACTTAGAGTATTTTCAGATGTGAAATGTCTTGCTACTCATAATTTAACTTTTTAAGGATCCAATGAAAAACTCTATCAAGATAGCAATGGTAATTTCCTGAGATTGATTGAAATGATTGCACAATTCGATGTGATAATGCAAGATCATGTTAGATGCATTCAAAACCGTGAAATTCATTATCATTATCTTGAGAATAAAATTCAAAATGAGTTGATTTTCTTTTTGGCTTATAGTGTTAAAAGTTTTATAATTAAGATCATCAAAGAGGTGAAATATTTTTCTATAATTCTTGATTGTACCATTGATATTGGCCATCAAGAAAAAATGACTCTAATAGTACGATGTGTGAATATGCTAACTAATAAAATAAAAATTGAGTACTTTTTAGAGTTTTTGAAGGTGGATGATATTGGAAAATATGGATATCACATATATAATAAGGGTAATTACATATTATTAATTACTATCATGATAGGTTTAGCCCAAATTAAAAGTGATCTAATTTGGTTAGAATTTTATTGCGCTTTAAGTATTAAATAAAGTATTGGTCAAATATGTGTAGATACTCTAGTAATTGAGTTCTAATCAAATTCTAATTAATGATGGGCTAATTAGAATTTGATTAGCACTAATATGTCAAGGTTATAAATACTAGGGTTATGGTCCCCAAATTATATACAGTATATCTTTTCTAATATCCCATCATTAGGTATTCTCTGAATTTCTTGTGTGCTAATTTGGAAGATCAAATCCCCAAAATCCGGTAAAACTTCAAGGAATTCATGGATTCAAGTCTGCTTCTGCATCTAGTTTTTTTCTTGATTTATTCTTGATGATTTGACATGATAGATCCTGGTTTATTAAGTTTTATTTCAGACTTATTTTACAAATCTAACAAATGATATATCTGGATTGAGACTTTTTAATGAATTACAAGATGTTTTAAAGTCTCTTGATCTTAATGTTGATGATGTAACGGGTTAGGGTTATGATAATGGCTCGAATATGAAAGGGAAGCACCAATGTGTTTAAAAACAATTTCTTGAAATAAACCTGAAAGCATTATATATACTTTGTGCTTATTGTAGTCTGAATCTTACTCTTAGTGATATGGCATATTCTTGTATTAGAGCTATTTCATTTTTTGGAATTGTTCAACTCATATATTCATTATTTTCGGATTCTACAAAAACATGGAAAATTTTGCTTGACAATGCCCCTGAATTAATTGTGAATTTTTTATATATTACTCGTTTGGAGAGTTGAATTAAAAGTGTTAAAAGCTATTAGATTTCAAACACCCCAATTAAGATTGGCTTTGTTGGAATTATATGAATTTTATGGTGATGCAAAGTCAAAGAGTGAAGTGGAGAGTTTGGTCAATGCACTTGGGAGTTTTGAGTTTTTGCTTGGTATGGTAATTTGGTATGAAATTATATTTGCTATAAATATTGTGAGCAAGAAATTGCAATCTAAGTCTATGTGCATTGACACAACCATAGAGCAATTAGAAGGTGTATTGTCACATTTTGAAAAGTATAAAGATGAAGGCTTTACTTCTAGTATGAATATTGCTAAAAATATTGAACTTGATATGAATGTAGAGCCTACCCTTCTAACAAAGCATCGTGTTATTAGAAAAAAAACAATTTGATGAGAATAACTAAGAGGATGAAGAAATTTAGTCGTCTGATGAATTATTTAGAATTTATTATTTTTTAGTTATTGTAAAAATGTCAATTTATTCTTTGAAGAGCATATTTGAGCAACTAAAAACATTTGAAAGTATTTTTAGATTTTTGCTTGATTCAAACAAGTTACAATCATTAGATGAAAAGGAATTGAGAGAATGTTGTGCTACTTTTTACTCTACCGTTTCCCATGGTGATTCATTAGATGTTGATTTAAATGACCTTTTCTCTGAATTAAAAGTGTTGCAATTTACTTTATCGAATGAATTAATGGCAGCCACTGAAATTCTTAGGTTTGTCAAATCTGCAGATTGCTATCCGAATATTTCAATTGCTTATAGAATTTTTTTAACGGTCCTTGTGACTGTGACATCAGCTAAAATAAGTTTTTCAAAATTAAAGTTAATCAAAACCTACTTAAGGTCGTCAATGTCACAAGAACGGTTGAATGGTTTGACAATTTATCAATCGGGAATGATTTTTTGTAAACATTAATATTGATGTTATCATTAATGATTTTGCATCTCAGAATGGTTGTAGAACTCAATTTTTTATGATTTTTTTTTGTGTTTTTGTAGTTGATGATATAGGAGTAGATTGAATGAAAAATATCTTTTTTATTTTGTTAGAAAAATATATTATTCACTTAATGTCATAAAATGTATTGTTTTAATGAAATTACTAGTATATGGTTTTATTTTATTGTATTACCTTTTATAATTTTTTTAAAAGAGTCGGATTTATTGTTTCGTCTAAGGCCTCCAAAATATCAAGAACGAGTCTGATTTCCAGTGCTGTCTACACGACTAGTAAAGAGGAAGAAAATTTAAAACAAAAGAGGTTCATAGAATAAAAGAGTTTTGTGCTCGAGTACGAGTGGTTCGCATCGAGCATATTTATAAAAAAAAATTAATAGAGCAGTTAATGTCTTAGTGGGTATGAAGTTTCACTATCAGTTGGGTTTCCATGACTTTGCTTCTCCTCCCTAATAAATTGATACTTCCGTTCTGAATAATTTGCAAAACAATATTAATGTAATTATTGAAAATATACTTTGAGTTCTTATTTAAAATATGTAAACAATAAAAAAACCCTTAAAAATATATTAAAATATGATTTTTTAAATTCAATTTATAGAAAGATAAAAATATATTAAAAAAATTTCTTTAAAATTATAAATATAATTTATTACAAAAATATTTTTTGGTAATTATTTTAAATTAAAAATTATAACTTTTTCTTAATAGTTTTAAAAATTATCTTGATAAGTTTCTTTAAATTTTGAAATAATTTTAATTTTTATGCAAAAATATTCAATATTTTTTTGAGAAAAAAAAAGTAAATACTGATTAAAAACGATTTACACTTACAAACTTATAAACATTGATTAAAAATTCAAAATAAGTAAATATTGATTATAAGAATTCAAACTTTTAAATACTTTTAAAAATTATTAAAATAAATAATTTTAAAAATACACTTAATTCATATTTTAAAACTAATTTTAAATACTTGTTATTTATTAATTTAAATTCATTTTACATATTAATTTCTTTTTTTCTTAATTTATATTAATCATAATATAAAACATATATTTTAAAAATTATACATTTATATTATTATATTTTAAAATTCTCAATTATAACATTTCTCTTTTTAGTAAATATATAAAATATATTTTAATTAATATATACAACTACAATCATGCATTACACGAGAAACAGAAATTAACTTTTCAACTTTTCAAAAATGTTTTTAACACAAAAAATACTCTGCAAAAATAATTATTTAGTCAAAAGCTAAAACATAAGATTTTAACTTTTACTTAAAAGAATATTTTAATCCAAAATCACCACTAAGAAATAATGTTAAACTAAACGTAAAAAAAAGTATAAATCTCTAACTTTTAGGTAGGGGTGAACATTCTATCGAATCGAATCAAATCGAATAATAAAATTTTAAGTTAATCGAGTTGACGAATTATATTTTATCATTCTAATTTGATTTAAAATTTTCTCGAATTGAATCGAATATATTTGTTCGAGTTAAATTTTAAAAAATAATTTTGGGTCTATGTAACCACTATCACCCACCGTAATAAAATTTGTCCATCGTAATCAAACTTTTATTAATTTTCCTCATCTCATAATTTATTTATTAATCTTTTTATATATGGATTAGCTTCTTTGCTTATTGAGTTATTTCAATTATTTTTAGATTTTTGTCAATATGTATTTTGGAATTAAAAAATATATTAAATGTAAAAATGTGATTTTTTAAATAAAAGTTATTTTAAAGATAAAATGTGAAATTGATACCAATATAAAATTTTAATACGAATATTTTATGTGTAACACCCCCTAACCCCAAACCGTCGCCGGAACAGGGTTACGGAGCATTACCGGAACAAGGTTACGGAGCATTACCGGAACTATCGGACAATTTACAATTAATACACAATTATAATCAAACATAATATAAAAGACCCTTATAGTCCTTTATATGGATCTTGGAGGTCTAAAAATACGAGTTAAAGGCAGTTCGGGACTAATTCGAGTACTTATAAAATTTTTTGAACATTTTAAAATTTTCTAAAGAGCAAGGCTCACACGCCCGTATTAATGAACCGTGTGGTTCAACACGGCCATGGTGGTATGGGACACGCCCGTGTCCCTTACCCGTGGAGCATTCTAATTTTCTCACACGGCCAAGTCACACACCTGTGTGCCAGGCCGTGTGGACTCATTATGAGTCTTTCTAAACTAACCTAGCCAACCCTGCAAAATTTCAAACCAAAGCAAATTGGCAACCATTATAACAATCAATATATTTACACAGGCAAATATATCTAACCATTTCTAAACAACTTATTTATCTATTTGTTCAATAAACATACATATATCAATTAAATTCATACTAATAAACTTTAGTTAATTCCATTTCATACTTGTATCTAATATGTCATATTAGTTCCATTTCATACTTCTAACCAATTTAAATCATTATTTTACAACCATAATCACAAGACTCATATACTCAACCTATTCACTACCTAGGTACATGCCACCATTATCAAAAGACAGGCACATTACTTAAAATTTTCTCTAAGGTCGGAATTACTCTGGATGCTAAATCGGACACCATCTTCCAATTAACCTGCGCACAGAGACCACCGTACGCTGAGTATGGGTATACTCAGTACTATTACCATAATTCAAATTATACAATAACTTATATACATTCAATTTATGTTACAATTACTTAATAATTAATTCATACTTTAAATCAAATTATTTAATAATAATAAACATTATTTCAAGGCTTGTATTTAATCAAATTCATACTTTATTTCACTATCCAAATTTTCATTGAATTTTTTCACATCTCATTCCATTAGCTCATTTCGTATCATATGCAATTCACTAAATTTTATCACTTTATTCAATATTAATTCTATTGCAATTTGTGTTTACTAAAGTCATATCTCAACAATAACAATTTCACTAATTGATTTCTTATATCATCACTTTACTTTAATCAATTCTTGCACCTTTAGTTCATATTTTAAGATATCATATCTCAATTTCATTTTCACATATCAAATTTACACTCAAATTATATAATTCAATTATATTATTCTTTTCAATTAACTTCTTATATTATTTATATCATTTCAAATAAAATTGTGAACTTTAGTTTCATTTCTCCATCTTATATAATATTTCAATTCACAATTCATCTTTGAACACATTATGAACTTTTGGTTCATGCATTCAATCTCATATAACTAATCTCATATCATAATTTATTTCACAAATTCACTTTCTTATTTCTTTCAATAGCTCAATCACATTTATTCGGAATTTATCATTTCACTTATTTACCCCTATTAACTTGACTCGAACCTTGGCAGATACACGGATCCAATCAAACACACCAGAATGGTGACCAACGCCTCATCGGATAGTTCGAAGAAATATAGTGACACCCAGTGTCTCATCAGCCTAGCCGAAGTAAAGTGGTACCCAATACCTCATCGAATCTATCCGAAGCAATATGACACTCCAAGTGTCTCATCGACTCGAGGTCGAAATAACCCTGAACTCTTCCAATCCTATGGCATGCCAACTATATCCACCCTAGCCCGACTAGTTAATAGGGTATCGGAATCACATATCCATATCACTTTCACTTTCAATTGATCACATTCAATTAAAATTGATTCAATTCCAATTATAATTCCTCATATATTCCATCAAATGCTCATACATATGCATACTTCATTTCAATATCATTCAATTCATAATTTCTCATATTCACAATTCAAATCAATTTCTCAATTCAATAAGTGTTTCAATACCACATTAATTCTTTTAATTCAGATCATATTACCAGAAATTTCCATTCATTTCACATACAACTCAATTTTATTTAATTCAATATCAATACTAGCCTTTATTTTATTTACTAAACATATTATTCAAAATTCAATAATTACTAATAATAAATTCAATTCAATCTTGATACTTACCTCAATTTGTTTGTCATGTATATTAATTTAAAATTTAACAATTAATAAACAAATTCGAATTATAGTAATGCTAACCCGGATTTCTCGCATTTACTCCTCGTTTACTTTCTCTTTTCTTTTCTTGCTCGATACCTCGAGTTCTTTGCTAGCTACGAAAATAATAATAATAATTTACATTATTAATTACGGCATTAAAATTTAAATAATTGAATTTTTATTCAATTCCTACTCTTCCTCTTCATTCCACATTCTTTATACACAATTCTACCATTTACTCATAAGTTCTTTCAAGGCTGTCTACCTGAGTTATTATCACTAAATTATTTATATCTTGAGTTACATAATTCCAAATTAAGATCTGTAAATTTTATATGAAATTACACTCACATATCTTCTTGCCATAAAATTTTAAAAATTTTTGGTTCAACCAATAATTACAGTTTATTCTTTAAAGTCACCCCTGTTCTGTTATTTGATAGTTCTGACCCTTCTTCACTTAAAATTATTTATCTTCTTGTACAGGATTCGAATAAAGTTCTCATTAGTTTCTCTTAAAGCATATAAATTATAACCTCTAATTATTTTTGTACAATTTTTAATTATTTTCCAAAAATCAAAACAGAGTATCTCGAAATCATTCTGAACCAGTCCCACAAAAATTCAAATATCTCTTGATTCACGAATCCATTGCTTACACCGTTTCTTCTATAAGAAACTAGACTCAATAAGATTTAATTTCATATCTTATTCATCCTCTAATTCGATTCTTACAATTTTTGGTGATTTTTCAAAGTTAAGCTTCTGTTGCTATCCAAAACTGTTTTCTTATAGCTTATTTTATAATTAAATCCTAACTAAGTTTACTTACTTTTACCACTCAATTCATATTTCATTTCTACTTAATCTCTTCCCATATTTAACTTAACTATCCAATGTTCATATTAGAACTCAAATTTAAAACTTCTTCCAATTCAATCCCTATTATATAAAACTTATCGCCTCTTTTACAATTTAATCCTCTTTTTCATTGTAGCTTAAAATTCTATCAATTAAACCCTTATTTCATCTTCTTGCTCAACATGAACTACTCTTAGAAATCTATGAACTATCAAAATATCAACTTAATCTTAACAAGACTTTGTTTTAAAGCTTTTAAAACATTAAAATTAAAAGAAAAGGACTTAATTGACTTACCTATTAAACATCCAAGCTTTAAATCCTAAATTTCACCTTTTTCTTTTTCCTTCTCTTTTTCTTCCCTTCTTTCCAGTTTGCTATTCTGTTTCTTTCCCATCTTTTGTTTCTTCCTCTTTATTATCTTGGTTTATTTTAATAATTATTGTTATAAAAATCTATTTAATAACAAATAATTATATTACATTTGTACGCACACATTTTATTACACATGTATTTTATCAATACCATCCACTTGTTTTATTTTAATTTATTTCATAGTTTAATTAGTATAATTTATAATTTAATAAAATAATAATAAACAATAAATATCTTTTAAATTATAAGAAAATATATATTTAATATACATTTGTACCAATACTATAAATACGCATGTATTTATTCTTTACCAAACATTTGTCAAAATCATCATTTATTCATTATATAAAATTTTATAATATAAATTAATTAATTAATAATAATATATAAAAATAGATTTTTCTTCAATTTGCCGCCTCAATTTCTAAATAAGGCTTTATTGCCTATTTGGTCATTTGTACTTTCTTTCAATCTATAATTAGGCTTTTACCCCTTATTTAATTTAATCCTTTTTTTTCTAATTGCTCTTAATTGAGCTAAATTCACTTAATTAAAACCTAATTAAACACATAACTAACTTTATAAATATTTTTAATAAATATTTACGAGTCCGTTTACTAAAAATGGAGACCCGATAACTCATTTTCCGATATCCGTACTTTTGAGATCGTTACATTATGGCATCATTAATAATTCAATTTTAATATAAATATTCAATATGACTAAACAATTCAATAATATAAATAATATAAAATGTGAAATAATATAATAATATAAATAGTAGATAAAAATAAATTTATTACTATTTATATTTAGGGATTTTTTATGGATAATTTTAATTTTTTATTTGGGAATAAAGGGTGAGAAGTAAAAGTTTAAGGGGAAAATAAAAAGTTTTAGGGATTAAATGTTTGAGGGAAAGTAAATAGGGGAGAGTAAAATTTTTGAGGGAAAATATTAATAAAAAAAATTTACAGAGGGGATGAGTTTGGGGTAGATGGGGGTTGGGATGAAAAAAGATTATAAGTTTTAGGAGAAAATAGAACGGAGTAAAAAATTTGGGGGAAAATAAAAAGTTTTAAGGGTTTTTTGGAGTAAAATTTTGAGGAAAAGTAAACGGGAGACTGAAATTTTGGTGGGAAATGAATTTTGGGTCGATAGGGAGTTGGGATGGGAGGGGAGTAAAAGTTTTGGGGAGAAAGTGGGAAGGAGTAAAAGTTTTGAGGGAAAAGTAGAAAGGTTTGGAAGTTTGGGGTAAATATGTAAAATATTATAGTTTGATATTTGAATTATTCGAATTATTCAAGTTATCCGAATTTGAAAACTCAATTCGATTCGAACTGGAAATTCGAAAAAAATTCGAGTTGATTCGAATAACTCGATTTGTTTAACTCGAAATTCAAAATTTTTTGATGTTCTTAAATCGAATCGAGTTTTGCTCACCCTTACTTTTAGGTTTGTTCCTAAACTATTTTTCAATCTCTATTTTCTCATTCAACATTTTTTTTAATCCACAAGCTTTTCTCCATTTTATAGGATTCATTTTTTTTAATATTAATGTATTTTAAATTAAATTTAATATTTTATTAATATACATTTTTAATATATTTTACAGACCATTATTTTTAACCGTCTGATCATTTATAATTAAATTTACATAAAAATATTTTTGATATATAATTAACCTAATTTAAAATTTAAAAAATTGTATAAATTTAATTTAATATAGATGAAATGAATAGCTCAAACTTTGAAAAAAATTTATTAGAATATTTGATGATTTGAAAATTATTATATTTTCATTCTTTTTAAAATCATTTATAAAATTATTTTTAATTTATTTTTAATAATGTTTTCATAATTTTTATTGAAAATACGAAAAAGTTTTTAATTTTTAAAACATACTTTTATAACTATTTAGTTACTTTTAAGGAGTAAAGATTAAATTAACAAAAAACTGTAAATATTAAGGATTAAAAATATTATTTTACTTTTTATATAATAGTCACATTAATGTTTTTAAAGGAAAAATTGATGGAGTAACCGAGTTTCTTAAATAAAAAAAATTAGAGAACTTAATTTTTAAATTTCAGAAGAGTATACGAGACATTTGACATATTTAAACTTAATATATATTATTCTCTCTTCTCTAAAATTATGTGTAAATATTAATATGATAAACTACTTTACTCATTTAACTTTTAGAGTACTTTCATTTTGGTTTAAAAATCTTTACAATTTTGTAACTTAACTTTTAGGGAACTTTCGTTTAAGTTACCCAATCATTAAGTCCTTAATGACAATTGACTGTACACGCCAAATCATTTTCAGATCATGTTTACGCTTTTATTTTGATCATCTAATTTTTAAGTCGCTTTTATTGTGGCCATCGAATTTTCTTTAGGTATTGATCTAGGTAAAAAAAAAAAAAGAAGTAAGAATTAAAGTAAAAAAGTAATATAAACTAAAATAATGCATTAAAAATTGTTAAATTAGTCAATTGAATATTAGCTCGATTGGCACGGGTATTGTTGTCAATATAGGAGGACGTAGGTTCAAGTGTGTTGAAGCGCATTATCCTCATCTTCTTATTTATGGGTTGGAGGTATAATGAGATTGTTCAAAAAAATTGTTAAATTGTATCTGTTTATCCCATTATCAAAAATTCTATTTTTTCAAATTTTCAATTTTAAATTTTAAATTTTAAAGCATATAAAAATTAAATAAATTGTTCAAAAATTGTTTTTTATCTCTTGATAGTGTCAATCAATTTGTTGCTAAATCGGAAAGGGGTAAACATCATGCTAGTAGGTGTCGATCTGTTAATAAACGGAACAAAAAATTTTAGACTCCATTCTGGTGCAAATTTTGGTCGATATTGTCCATACTGGTGAATACTGGTGCACTTCGCATGTACTAGCCGATACACTGTTTATTTTGAATTTGTTAAATTATGAATTGTTATATGCATAGTATGGGATGATCTTATTGTATGAAATAAATATATTTTTTTTTTGTTTTTTTAGTTTGTTTAAAGATGTGTTGCATTTGTGAATCTTATTAAAGAATATTTTATATAATTGATAAGTATTTTTTTTATCTTAAAATTTACCTATTATGGGATTTGATCCGACAACAATTTTCAAATATTTTTTTTACCATTTCAACCAAAGGTTTATTTTAATGAGTATTTTATACTTTGAGATTTTCTTAATCTCATTATTTGATATTTATAAATACATTTTTTTATATACACATATCAAATATTTTTTTTTAAAATAGTAACAATTTTAAAACGGTATATTGAAACAAATCGGTATCAATCTATATCAGTGCCAGTAGAGAATCAGTACATCCACCAGTATGCTATTAATTACCTTGATAAACATACAATTTGTCAATTTTTAATGCATTATTTTAATTTCTACAACTTTTTCTCTTTTTTTTTTAATCCATACTTCTTTTTTCGGATGATCAAAATAAAATGATTAAAAATCGGATAACCAAAATGAAATTATAAATATATTATTCTTTAAATTTAATATTTGAGTGATTAAAATGACAGCAAATTAAAAATTGAATGACGAAATTGTAAAAGAAATTTTCCGAGTAATAAAAAATGAAAGCCTCGGAAAAATTGAATCACTAATTCATTACTTAACCCATATAAATACAGTATTTATATTAACTCTATCATCGTCATCATCACCTGTCTCCTACCATCGTCCCTCTTCTCTCTCTCCCTCTCTCGCCTCTGCGAATCAGTTTTTTTTTTCTCTTCTCATCTCAGTTCTCACCCACCGCCGTGTCCGCTGGTTTTTTCCGGATCTGACCCGTATCCCGTGTCGGAACGTGTCGACTCAGGTACTGCACCCCAATTGCCGAGCCCGGGTAACGAAGGTTGCACGTCCATTAATTATTGAATTTGAAGTGTATATATATATATATATATATATATATATTTGTGAATTTTAAATATATATATTTTTGAATTTGAAATTCATGTTTCTATACCTTTCAGAAATATAATCATATTGAATGTTAATGAATTTATACATAATTGATGCATTTCATACTCACAGTTTTTTATAACAAATGAAATTAAATCCAAATGTTCAAATTCATGTTTCTAAATATAGCTTTAGAGAGAACTTTGTATAGTATATATAATGGTGCTTCTTCCTCTTTTGCTCAGTTATTTTTCTGGAGTCTGGACTGATTCATACCTATGTAGTTGTCGTATGCAGAGTAGTAGTCCTTCTATCATGTCAGAGATGCCGAGAAATTCAGATGGTTCGAGTGAGCAATGTAAAGCTGGACCTGATTTCTTCAGCTTCTATGCTTGTCAGATAGCTGACCTGTTGTCAGAAGATAAAAATACTCTGTCCAATTCCAATGCACCTGAATTGTCTCAAGGGAAGCATGTGGTGGTCAATGATAAAGAGTCTATGGATTGCAGTCCTAAAGATGTTGGTTCACTTTTTGAAAACAGCATTGGTGCTGAGCTTTCAGATTTCAAGAAAGGAGGATTGAAAGGATTACTTAGGCAAAGTGTGAATGATCTCTCAATGGAAGTTGATGAGGTATAGATTTTTGCAACTCGCTACTCCTGTTTTCTGAATATAAATGAGTAATGGTTCCGACCATTAGGGACATGTAGAATTTGATTTGTTAGAAGTGCTTATGGTTTTGTACTCTGAACTTCTAGAGCTAGTACAGAATACAGTCTACCTTTTTTGTTTAACCTTTTGTAATATCCAACAATCATATTCTCTCCCAAGACAAGTGAAAACCATTAATAGATAAAATTGAAAGCCCCGTTGCTCTCATGCTTGTGTACTTGCACATTGTCTTGCTTTCATAAACAGTGGCTTTAAATTGTGCTACAACAAAGCACTAATCTTGTCTCTATTGATCAAGATAGATCTCAACTTAGGATACTCATAACAATTTTATAGGTTGTATTGTTCTTTACCAATGTTGTCGAGGGTGCAAGTCATAAAAAATCTTGCCTTGGATATGCCATTTTAAATTTATTGAAAGGTAAGGACATGTTAATGCCTATTATCACTTGCGCCCCTTTCTGGCTCTTAGTACCTTGTGCCAACCTTTAGCTTGCTTGCTGCCTCAATTGTGCCCATCTATTTTGATTAACTAAATTGCTGTTTCTTTATGTCTCTTTCTCTATACTTCTTTCAAAGTAACGATCAATGATACGATAAAGTAGAATTGGTTTTTGGCTTCCATCTTTCAGAGGGAAATTATTTTTATAACTGATTAACTTGATTGTTGCAGATGTTAGATCCTGTTGTGTCTATGTCTGAGTTACGTTATAAGATCAGAAGCAACAGTTTGGTGACTTCACCTTTAGATGGAGATGCAGCCCAAGTTGCCAGTAAGAAACCTAAATTATCCTCTTCCTGCTCACCGACCAGCATCACTGGAAATTCTCATCCCATCAAATCTGGATCTTGCAAAGAGGTATATTTTACTCTTGATCCTATTGTTCAATCTTGGTAATGATTCACCATAAAATATTTCTTGCATGATGAAAGGAGGAGCACATGCATTTTCTCAAATAAAAAATTAGATTGTAAGAAATGCCAAATTGTCTATACTGAAGAAAAAAAAGGCTTTAGGTTAAATTCTTTTGCAGTCCAACAGTCATGATTATTCGTCTGTGGAACTTTTTGTGGCATTAGATATATTTGCTCATATTCTTTTTTGTATGTCTATGCATCTATATTCTATATTCATGTATGCATATTCTTATTTGAATCAGCAGAGGCATGTGACTCTTGAGCATGTAAGCTTACAAAATCAGGCATTATAATCAGTAACTTATTGATAAATGTGTTTCATTGTTTTAAAGGTGGAAGATGATTTGGAGTTCCTTCTAAAGAATGATAACCAGCTGCTGGTAGAGGAAACAATGAAAAAATATTCTGATGAACTATCCTCAACGGTGATTTTCTGAAAATTGTATTCTTAGTTTAAAACATTTTCGACCCTTCTATGTCATGTATTCCTCTTTGGCAAATTGTTTATAGCTGACTGAGGAGGCATCTTCTCTTTTCAGCTGGTGCATATGGAGCAGAAGCTTGAAGAAACTTTAGATGCTATAATGTCCAAATGTAGGTATGGGTTTGTTCCCGAGGAACTTATAACTTTTAAGTATGTTCTAGACATGATGCTATTTTGCAATGGGTATTAGGCACTATGTTATGCATTTGACGTTTCAAATGTGCATATGATGTCATAATACTGCCACTTCTCACCTCATCCCAATCAGTTTCACACTTTTAACTCCAATTTACAGGCCTATGACTCGTACTGAGAAGCGGCAGCTTCAGAAATTGATACAACAGCTACCCAAGGAAAATCTTGTCCGTGTTGTTGAAATTATCCAGCGTGGTAGGCCAGCTGAAAAGCCTTGTGAAGAAATCTTTGTTGATCTGGAAAAAGAGGTAAAGAAATGGATTCAGGGAGCATGATTTCTTGAGTTAGTTTAGAATTTCTAACATGGGCCAAGGCAATGTCTTCTTGTCTTGCAGGAAAATGTGACGCTTTGGAGATTATATTACTATGTTGAGGCAGTCGAGAAAGCCAAAATGCTTGCGCAATTGCAATGTAGCACAACCCCAACATCATAACCATTCTTCTGAGACCACTACAGCAGTTCTGCATGGCCTTCTATCGAAACCATTATATGACTGTCGCTTAAAGTTGCTCAACGAATATTCATGGTCATCATTAAGATTCTTTGCAGATTGCTGGTGATCCTAGTAACTTGATCTTTTTGTCTTCGAGGTATTGATGAACTCATAGATTTGAAACAATAGGACAGGCTTTTTTAGTCTCTTTTTGTTCTTGCCAGAACACCTCTGGACTATAAATCAAAGTATAGCCCCTATAATTAGTATTGATGGATCTATGCAGTATGGATTGAAACTGATTTGTAAATTCATTAGCTAAGCAGTAAGATCAAAGTTTTTCTAGATTTTGGTTTATCAGTTGTTTAAGCAAGCATGTTCTATGCTTCTTGGGCAGCACAACGGTTTTCAAGGCATGCAAATTTTGGTCTATTTAAGTGAAAATTTGGACTTGGGGAGAATTTCAGCCTTTAAAATTGTAGTATTAATTAGTTTTCCAATTGATAGCAATTCAAACATTCTTAGTTTGTTAACAAATGGCAGGATTTAAGCCGTGGAGTGCGACCTAGGTAATTTTGGACAAGGATCGTATGACGCAAAAAAGAATTATTACACCAGTAAAAAAAAAAAAAAACCTTCAACACCGATGCAAAGTTTTTTTTTTTTCTCTTTTCAAGGAGCTCTAAATTCCAACTTAAAACGGTAAATAATTGATGCAGTTAAAGCTCAAATGTAGATTACAGTGTCTACTTAACTTCTTTTTTCAATCATATGCAGGCTTGAAGTTCTTGTAAGCTATGACAGCATAAAAGGGGTCTGAACCCGAAAATAACCCAAGCCACTTCATGAACCAACTGAACGGCGACTTGTCATCTTGAGAATTACCAGCACTCGGTAATTTCCGGATCACTTCGGGCTGTGTGAACCCTTCAATACACTGGAAATACTGAAGAACAAGTTGTACTCTACTATATGCAGTTCCATCTCTCCAGGCATTGATTGCTTTCTCATAGAAAAGCCTATTGCTGAAGCTCACAATGAACACGCCTCCTGGCCTAAGCACCCGAAAAACTTCTGCAAAAGCCTATAACAAGCAATCGTTGATTCATGATCTCATTGATTCCTATACAACTTCATATTCATACAGGTTACCTTCTCAGGTTGCTGAAGATACTGTACACTGACCGTGCATAACACAGCATCGAAACTTGAGTATTCAATCTCGAGCTTCTGGTCCTGGTTTAGATCCTTGACAAAGAAGTAATCCATCCTAGAATTCCTGGCAAGCTCCTGGGCATTAAGTCCATGCCCTACCACTCTTTTGTAAACAACTTCATTTGGTAGATGGCTAATCCATGAACTCATGAGGTCAAGAATCTCTGCGCCAGGCTTTAACCTCTCCCTGTACAAATCTGTTAGTGTGGCAATGAATCCATCATCAACATGAGTTACAAACCTGGGGTAAGCATAGAATTCCCTGTCGGGAAAGGTGTTGAGCTTGGTTCTGCCTTCATTGGTAAGCACCAGGCGTTTGATTCTGCCTGCTTTTGATTCATTTGCTTCCTTGTTTTCATTCCAAGTGCTTGAAATTTTTAGTGGAAGAATCTTTTTAAATGTTGGTGGATTTGGTGCAATGGATGGGTTCCATGGCTTGGGTTTTGAGTGAATAGGTAGCATATCTTGTGTTTTCCGAAGGAAATCATCTGATTTTGCAGAAAAGCTTGCTAAATTTTATGGTTGTAAACATTTGCAGATATCAATTAGGGCCCACAAAACATTGGTATAATTGGGCCGAATTTGGGCTTTTCAATCCTACTAATGGGTTCAATGTCCTAAACCCCCAAAACTGAGGATACTCCTAGCATTTTATTAAGAAGCTGATTATTTTTTTAACTCCAATGAGTATTAGAGTTGTTTATGGTTGGGTTGGATTGGGTTTGAGTCGGACCTTTGTATGGTATTAACATAATTTAATCTTGTTTTCGTTCGGTCTGACCCGAAATTTGAGACTCAAATCTTATCTAAGTCTATTGATATCTGTAAATGACTAGCTCAAATTCGTTTTAGGCCTCTTATATTTAATAAAAAAATTAAAAAAAATTATGTTAATTTAATTGTTTTGTTAACATTTTATACAATATTGAGAGTGAGAATGAAAATAACAAGGTTTGAAGCTGTACTGAGAAGGTGTTTGACATTAGTTTAATCACCACTCTAAACTAATTTTATTAAATTTTTAATATCTTGAAAAACATACTTTTAGTATATACATTATAGTATCATATATCATTGTGATAGAAATTATACCATATGTAAAATAAAAATAAAATAATATTTGTAATGTAAAATTAAAAACAGTTTAGGTCAAACAGCGCTCGAGTTTTGAATATTGAAAACTAAACTTGTTTATATGACCATATTTCTGACTTGAGTGGATAACCAGATGTTTGAATAAGTTTAATAGATATCTCTAAAGAAGAATTATTCAATTATTATTTCATAGGTTTTTTTTTTGTGGTAATGTATAATTTTATCTAATTTAATAAAAAAAATTAATAATAATTACCTTAATCAAATTTTGTAAAATTATTTATAAAAATTCAAAAAGTAGTTAATTATCAAATAATGTTTTTGTTTCTTTGAAAAGAAGAGATGAAACTTAACATCAAAAGTGATTTTAAGACAAAGACAAAGACAAAGAGAAAGAAGGAATCATGATTTAGGTTTGCATCAAACGTGCAAATGAGGTCTCAAAAAAAAAACATCATATGAAAATTGAGATGATGTTTTTCCAAAACAAACAAAAACAAACAATGGTCTCAAATAATTATTGCTTTCCCACTCATTGCCGGAAAGGAAGGGTCTCCTCGCCTCTTTTTCAGACAAACATTCACAAACCTTCAAAATTATGTTCAACGTTTGTGTACATAAAGTCATCATGCTTTCCACCGTATGTCATTTGTGTATGATAATTGATAAAGAGGCATATTTAACTTAAATTTTTGGAATTAATAAAAAAAAATATAGGAATGTGAAATAGAGAGGGATGAAGCATGCATTCGTGGGGTAGACAAAGAAGCATCTAAGGGAGATTGAAAATTAAAGCAAAAGAAGGCATGATTATGATTGAAGAAGATGCCAATTTTCCAACTACTTTTCGCCGTTTCATTCATTAGTTATTAGCCCACTGGATTTATTCATATATGTTTTTGTGTGATACTCAATACATAACTTGTTATGTTGTAGTGAGACACTTCAACACTATAGAAACAACTAATTTCTTCGACGGTTTCCATATTTTTATTCACAAGTCAATTGACATAAGGTTGTGTTTGTGCAATACTTTCTAAAATTAGTTTTTCTGAAAAATAATTTTTTAAGGATAAAGTTTATATTTTTTTTAGTTGTTTAGCAAATTTTCTTCTGTAACTTATATTTTAAAATTTAGATTTGAATTTTAATTACATAAATGATAAGAATGAAATGCATATATTATAGTAAGATTAGTTGAGATTCAATATAATATATATTAAAAAATATAAAAATATGGATTTGTCAAATCCAAAAACATTTTAAGGATATCAAAGTTATTACTAAATAGGCTTCTAGCAAATTCATAGATTTGAGAAATGATCACGAATGTTACCAATTTTTTTAAATAGCTTACTACTCAATTTACATTATTTTTGAAATTTAAATTTTGAAATCTTAGTTCCCAAACGCTACCCTAAAATTTTGAAAGTTATTTTGAGTGAACAAAAACAATATAAATTATCTTTGTAACAAAATATCATAAAAGTATTTCCTTTTAACAACTGAAGTTTCATTTCATAATAACTAATATTTTATGTTTAAAAATATCAGAAGGATGAAGGAGTGATTGCGGGAGCGCACACTCCCTAGATGATCGCGAAAGTTGAGACAATTTCCATATTTGAATTATTGACAATTTATTGAATTGGATTTTTGGACTATGTTGATATTGTGGAATGTATCTAGCCGATCATTGAAGATTATATAACTTAAGAAAACATATATGGAAGATCAAATCAGACTAGGTCTTACTTATCTAATCTCTTGGATCAAGGATATTAGATTGGATTGGATTACAACTTTGATATCTTAGTTGCCAAAAGTCCTTGTTTACTTTGTTTATTATTATATTATATTGTATTCAACTCATTTACTTGCTCTTTAATAAGGATTGTGATAAATCTTCTTTATGTTAGCAAGTCTTGAAATATTCTATACAATTGAGAGACTTATATAGGTTATTGTACACAAAGAGATAAAGTACTTAATCTGTTCTAGCAAGGAACTTCATTTTATGAGTGCATTGTGATTGTAAAACCTATTGAGTTGTGGTTTTACATGCTAAATTCACAAGGGTGAATTTAGTGGTGAGAGTATTATTCTTTAAGGTACAAAGGTGAGGAAATTGTCATGGTTGTGTGATAGATTTAGGACCACTTGTTGTAAATGTTGAAGATAGTAAATATTTCTCTCTAAGCTAGGCTCCATAAACATAGGGAAACAGACTGCTTAAACAATTTGTGTCCCTTGTTTTACTCCTATTATCGCAATGTTTGAAGGAGTGCCCACTCCCTTAGCCACTCCTTTCATGCAGACAACTTGTAACTCAACAACTATTCGAGCCAATATTTATATAGACTTAATAATAACTAATGCCTAATTAAAACTTAATTTGAAGTATATGAGAGTGAATGGTGACATATTGGAACTAAAATGAAGCTGAGAAGAATTTAAACAAATACTCATTTTTATATTATGAAAATATTCATTTTTTATACTATAAAACATTTGTTACTAAATATTTATAAATTGTAATATACATTTATTATTAAAATATTAATACAAAATATTTTAGAATATTATTTAAAATTAAAATCATTATTAATTGTGATTGAGCTGACTATTAGTGGTGAGGATTCTTCGGTATATGAGGTTGTTGATCAGGGGCAATATGTTAAGTTTAAGGTTCTAGAAAAGGAGGACGTTGTTTGTTAAGGTGACAGAGGGTTATATTGAGTGGAGAGTTGCTGGTAGGTGTAGTGGGTATGGTGCTGGGATATGGCGAGGGTGTTGAGAGGTGCTTA
The DNA here is from genome assembly GCA_020496765.1 of Gossypium stocksii. Classification (NCBI taxonomy): domain Eukaryota; kingdom Viridiplantae; phylum Streptophyta; class Magnoliopsida; order Malvales; family Malvaceae; genus Gossypium; species Gossypium stocksii. The sequence continues at coordinate 16,089,278 of CM035631.1, read as the reverse complement.
GATGGTGAACAATTGTTCTTGGTGAGGCAATGCGACTGAGAATTTTTCCTGTTCTTCTGTTAGATATTTTTCTGGAACACTACTTGCTAACTCCCCTTTTATTTCTAATATAGCTTATAACAAGGTCTTAGTCTTTTGGAGTCAGTGGAGGCAATGATAGAAGCAGTTGAAAAGGTAGTAAAAGGGGATGGTTGGCAATGGAACAAGGATAGGTTGAGCAGTGTAAATCACGTTGCTTGGGAGTCTGATAAGATATGAAGTGTTATATTGGTCGCCAGAGCGATCCACTAGTTTATTCTTTTCACAAAAAAAAAAATGCATCTAAACACAATTTCTAAACTTTCAACAACATCCCAATCATTCTTGGACCTAAAACAAATGAAAATAGAGGTTAACCGGACTTTAAAATGTCGAGTGACCCCAAATACGCATCATGCAACCCAAGCACTGATACATTGGTTGTAGGTACCGATACTTGACTTTGAATTTTGGAATAGTGAGCTTTGATGCTTTGGAGTTCTGAGACTTTAAGGGTTTGTACCAATACTCGAGCACGAGTATCGATACTTGGAGGTCCATGATACTTGGCCTTGAGTACCGATACTCGAGGCTCGATTTTGAAACTTGACTCCCCTATTTCGAAAATTTGGTTACAGTCTTTGAAAAATACTAATACATTGGGTTTAGGTTCCCATACCCAATGTAACACCCCTTACCCATATTCGATGCCGGAATAGGGTACGAGGCATTACCGGAACACATACACTTGTAAACGTATTAAACCGAGTCATAAAATTTTGTCCAAATTAAAATTTTCAAATTTTTATCTTTGAGTCCCTAAATACGGCCAACGAGGCCCAATACATACTCTAGAAATAGTCTGGGACTAAACCGAAAACTTTTGAAAGTACTGAAAAATTTCTTGAAAATTAAGGGCACAAGCCCGTGTCCAAGGTCGTGTCCTTCACACGGCCGAGATATATGCCCGTGTGTCAGGCTGTATGGCTTTTTGAATTTTCGAAAATTTAGTGCAGATTTCACACACCCTAGGTACATGGCCATGTGGCTGCCCGTGTGGCCACAAGTAAGGTTATTTACCAAGCCCTTTGCCACCCCAAAACACTTATACACTTATACCAATTTATCATCAATAGATAATGTGACATTTTTTTTAGACATCTAATTAACCACATCAAGAGCATTCATACATCATTTATTAACCACAATCATGATGCACAACTACACACATACACTTAACCATTCAAACATGCAACTTGCACAACCATACACGTGTAAAATTTATCATGCGTATGTATCACATATTCACTTATCCATATGCATGCAAACATACTCATCCATGGATTGTATCATTATTAGCAAATAGCATAATTAATATGGGCCAACATTAGTGGCCTTATACAACAATAACCTTCGAATAGCATAGGCCAACATTCTAGGCCAACTCATAATAACATATACACACATAATCAAGTCCCTATACATGCCATAGACTTTAAAATACTTGAAAATCATTGATACAATACCAATCATTAACTTGTTAGTGTGATAGAATCTCCGACAACCTCCAACTCGAGTTATCATCTGTGACACTATGGGAAAAAGGAAAGGAAGGGGTAAGCATTATAGCTTAGTAAGTAGGTATGTAAATAATAAGTAATTTATTAACATGCTCTTATAAAACTTCACAATATGTTCTCAAGATAATACAATCATAATTGCACATAGTTTCACTATTTACTCATGTTCATCTCAAGCTATCTACTCGAGTCACAGTAACTAAATTATTTATATCTTGAGCTAAAGAACTTCAAATTAAGATCTGCTAATTTTCTCTGAAACTAGACTCATATATCTTCATACCATAAAAATTTCATAATTTTTGGTTTAGCCAATAAGTACAGTTTATTCTTTAAAGTTATCTCTATTCTGCTGCCTGACAGTTCCAACCCATCTTCACTAAAAATTAATTATCTCATCGTACAGGATTCGGATGATGTTATCGTTTGTTTCTATTGAAAATAGACTCGTCCAGAATTTTTAAAAATATAAATTCTAACCTATAATTATTTTTATACAATTTTTAATGATTTTCCAAAGTCAGAACAGGGGATTCCGAAATCATTCTGACCTTGTCTCACAAAAATTCAAATATCTCATAATTTGAAATTCTTTTGCTTACACAGTTTCTTTTATATGAAAATACAATCAATAAGATTTTATTTCATATCTTATTCAACCTCTAATTAGGTTTCCACCATTTTTGGTGATTTTTCAAAGTCACACAACTGCTGCTGTCCAAAACTGTTTTATTTCTAAATTTTACTCTTTCATGTTTTCTTTATAGTAACTTTCATTGTAACACTTACTCCATATCAACCTTACCAAATTTCGATCATATATCAATCATATTGCTCATAAGTTTACACACACATACCTTCACTTATTCATCACATAGTCATATTCGTTTACACTTAGTCATTTCCCGTTGAACATATCAGAATAATAACGGACACCCGGTGGCCCGCACATAGTACCACCCTTGTAGCCAAAACTACCTTTTTCACAAAGTGGCCTTCACATAGTACCACACTTGTGACCAAAGCTATCTTTCTTCACATAGTGGCCTTCACATAGTACCACACTTGTGATCAAGCTATCTCTTCTCAAAGTGGCCTTTACATAGTACCACACTTGAGTCACTAGTGGCATGTCACTTGTATCCTATTCTATTCCTAATGTTTAACCGCGAAATTTCTCACTTTTCGATACTTGTCAATTTCATTCAATATTCAGCCACATTTCATAAAACATAATAAAATATGATAACGTAAGTAAAAACGATGTATTATTTACATACAAACTTACCTCGGTAGCACAATCAGTGAAAAGGACTTATTCGTCAATTTCTCGTTTTTCCCTTGTTCTAGTTCCAAACCTCGTTTTCCTTGATCTATAATATCACATTTAATTTATTTATTAGTCACATTATTCAATGTGACCCAAAAATCATATATGGCAAAATTACATTTTTGCCGCTAAAGTTTCACATATTTACAATTTTTCTCCTAGGCTCGTAAAATGATTTTCATTCAATTTCTTTGTACTTTAAGCCTAGCTGAACCATTTTCATAACTATAACAACCCACAATTTCCATTAAAACACACTTTTATGACACATTTTATAACTTTTACAACTTAGTCCTTTTAGGCACTTTCACCGAAAATCACTTAGTAAAAGTCATTTCTCTAACCATAAGCATGCATTTTCTACCATTAAACACAAAAATACACACATTCATCATGGGTCAAAACCCTATACTTTAACCATATCTCAAATTAGTGGTAGAAATAGATAGATCTTGTTACGAGGATTTTAAAAACGTAAAAATCATTAAAAACGGGGCTAGAACGGACTTACAATCAAGCTTGGAAGCTTGAAAAACCCTAGCCATGGTTTCCCCTTGTGAAATTCAGCCATGGGGTTAAAGATGGACAAAAATTGGCTTTTAATTTTGTTTATTTGATCATTTAATCACTAAATGACCAAAATGCCCCTAACTTAAAAATATTCTATTTCACCTATTTCATATCCATTTTTGTCCAAAAAATTAACCAATGATCTAATTACCATGTAAGGACCTCCAATTTAGAATTTCATAACAATTGGACACCTCTAACATGTAGAAATCAACTTTTACACTTTTTACAATTTAGTCCTTTTGACTAAATTGAGTGCCCAAATGTCAAATTTTCGAACGAAATTTTCACAAAATCATTCTGTAAAATTGTAAACTATAAAAATATAATAAAAATAAATTTTTCCTCGTCGGATTTGTGGTCCCAGAACCACTGTTCCAACTAGGCCCAAATTCAAGCTGTTACACCCAATTTAAAAGGTACCGGTACCTGGGCTTGAAGTTCCAATACCCAAGCTCAGAAATATAGACTTCAAGCCAAAATGTGAAAAAATTAAAAACTTAGACTCAACCAAAACAAACCAAAACATCCTATAGGTACATCAGACACATAACTAACACATTTAATACATAATAACACAACCAAGACTCCATTACACATTCCCAATCACTAAATAATGCAAAACATAACATGCTTGGTAAATTTAACACCCACTTCTTCAACATACATGTCATAAACTTTAAACACTTGAATCCTTGAAAATATTCAACCAAAAACCAAATTTCATCCTTCACAAATGAATCAAAACAATAGTTTTAAGCCAATGTAGCCAAAAGCATTTATGAAAACAAACCAACCAATTAATGACATAACTAAAAACTCAAATTCTTCTAAGTACATGCCTTAACAAATCAAACTAATAAACTAAGTCTTTACGAAAGTAGTATGTGAACCTTCGGAGACAAGTTGTTGCAACGAAATCCTTCATGCTTTACCTATGACTTGTGCACGAAAAACAATACGAAGCACTAAGCTTCTACAAGCTTTATGGTGATCCAATACATTCTAACATTTACTATATGCTTATAATTAATCTAAAAGCATACTAACTCAAATCAACAAAAATAAAAACAAACATATTTAATTTCTTTGTCAATTATTGATATTTGACAGGCACTTTTGATCTTTCACATTAAACAATTTAACGATTATTAGCTACCCAAATAACAATATACAAAAAGTTGTTTGGACACATAAGTACCCTATCTTACACAATACGATTAATAAAGATAGCACGAAAAACTTATTTTAACAATTAAAATATTCTGGTGCACGATAAATGTGTGATAAGAACACAATGGATAGGATTGAGTTTAAGTTGTTTGGCATGAGGGAAAATCAAATCAAATTAGGAGAACTCCTATCTTAGCAACCAAGTAACCTGGAATGCAAGAAAAGAATCACCAAACAACTTCTGTTTTAAGGAGATTAGAAAACAAAGAAAAGAATGGAAAATATCAAATGGATTGGGAGATCAAGGTCTCTTGAACTTTGATTCAAGTTTCTTGAAAAGAAACCCTAGGATCTTGACACCTAAATTAAACAAGACGGGGAACGTCATAAAAAGATTCAAATGGACATAGTCAACATTAATAAAGATAGTAGAGAGATAGAAAAAGATTCAATGGAATGTGATGAAAAGTCGATATCCTATGAAACCCTTTGAAGAAGAAACTTCAACACGCTTCAAAATTTCCTCTAACCAATCCCCTAAGGTCAACCCTAGTAAATTGGAGAGTGAAGGGTGCTTCCCACAACTTCAAGAAGAAAATCAAGAAGAAAACTATAACAGCCCAATTTTTAGTGGTGTTACAAATAGTGATTTGGAATGACCAAATCTGACGAGTAAATGCGTGAATTTTATTATTTAGTATTTACGAGTCAAATGTAGTTTTAGAAAGATTTTTGAATTAGTGATTTGTGTTTTATAAGGATTTATTAGGTCAAGTGATTTAGAAAATAAGGTATTTAAACCTCGATTCTATAAACCAAGCGTAAATATTTTTATAAATATTTACAGAGTGTCATTAAGGTAGTATTAAAGTTTCGGTAGAAAATTTTAACGTTTTGATAATTAATTAATTAAAAAGGACTAAATTGAAAAAGGTGCAAAACTTGTGAATTATAAGAAAAAGTGATTAAATGGTTTAAATGGTAAATAAGGGAGGACTTAAGAAGCCATTAGGCCTAAAAGAGATGGCTGAGGTTGCATAAGTGTGAAAAAAATAATAAAATAATGTGAAAAAATGGCAAAATTGTAAATTTTGTGAAATTGAACTTAAACAAATTGAATTCTAAGGTTTTCTAGGCCATTCTTCTTCAAACTTTTGGCCAAACAGCCATGGGAGAGAGATTTTAAGTTGGCTTTGTATATTTTTGCTGCACGTGAGTCTAATTCTTGCCCTTTTCGTGTAATTTTTATGTTTTTGGGACTTTTACAATTAGGTCCAACTAAGTCTTGCTTTAGTTTTTGATTTTATTGAAAATTTTGGAAGTTACCATTGATGAATATAAGATTTTTTAGATGAATAAACATGGATTTAGAGTTTTAATTTTGTTATATGATGATTTTATAAAGTGATTTTGGTAAATATTGATTTTAGGACCAAAGTGTGAAGAAGTTAAAGAATTAGGGTTTGGTATTAAATTTATATTTTATCAAGGGTTTTATGATAGCCTAGAATATTTATATAAATTATTAATTGATAAAAATTAGTTCAATTGATAGATTAATTAGTTAAGGACTAAATTGCAAAGTTGTGAAAGTTTGGGGTAATTGTGTAAATTTGAAAAATTGAAGGGTATAAATTGTGAAATGAATTCAAACTGAAATACTTGCTAATGAATGAGTAATTTTATATTTTAGATCAAAATCCCGTAGATACTCGTGAAAAAAGAAAATTTGCGGAATAGTCACTAAGCTTCTATAAATATCACAATTCAATCTAGGTAAGTCCGTACAGTTAAACTTTAATATTTATATTGAATTGATGAATGGTATAATGTATTTATTCTATTGTTGGAAAATAAAATATTGTTAAATTTATAAATTTGAATTGAATATTCTGATTAAATGGAACACGAGATTTGAGTACATTCGGCATTCGACGAATTGACGAAATTGAAGGAAAATAACAACAAATTACCCAAGTTAATTGAGGTCCAGCATTTGTTGTGAAATTTCGTGTTTACTTTTCGTTTAGCTCTCAGGAGCTTCTATTTAACTCATATGAGTTTCTGTTCAGCTCTATTGAGCTTCTGTTTAACCCTTATGGGTCTATTACGAGCTTCTGTTCAACCCTTATGGGTTTTTGTTTAGCTCTCATGAGCTTCTATCCAGCCTTCGGGCTTCTAAAAATGATGTACTCTTATTCGTAAGCCGTTCTCCAATTTGAGAAGATTTGGGAAGTGACTATGTAATTGAAATTAAAAGACATATTATTTGTTATTGGTATTTATTTAAATAATTGTATTCATCGATTGAAGTAGTGATTAGCAGGGAGTTTACATTGAATGAATTTATTTAATCGATGTGTTATAGTAGGTTAGGTAAGATTTATGTTTAACTAATCATACTTACTAAGCTTCATTAAGCTTATGTAACACCCCTAACCTGTATCTGTCGCCGGAGTAAGGTTACAAAGCATTACTGGACCTTTAGATCAAACAATTATGCAATTTTATTACATAACACATCATTCAATTCATAAGTCAATCAAGTTCAATCACATAGTCCCTAATACGAGCCCTCGAGGCCCAAAATGAACATTAAAAATAATTCGGGACTAAATTGAGAACTTAAGGAAATTTTGAGAAAATATTGAAAAATTTCAAAGTACGGGAGACACACGCCCGTGTGGCTAGGCTGTGTGTCTCACACGGCCAAGAGACACGCCCATGTCTCAAGCCGTGTGGGCATTCGAAATGAGATCACATGGCTGTGTCCCAGCCCGTGTCCTACCCCGTGTAACTCACCGACTTGGGTCACACGGTCAACCACACGCCCCTGTGACTACGCCATGTAACTCACTAACTTGTTTTCTAAAAAGGTATCAGGGGACTATCACCTGGCCATGTGTCACACACGACTAGGATACATGCCCATGTAGACAAAAATAGGCAATGTTCCAAGCCATATTTCTCACCCAATTTTGGTACCAACCTACACACTTCAATTAGCATATGACCATAACATAAATAGACATCCAAACCAATCACAACCAAGTCTAAACTATGAAATTTCATTATCAACAATCATAAACTCATAGGCATCTCAAATGATCAATTTAAACATGCCAAAATTATTTCTAAAAGCTACCCAAATGGTCATTTGCATATATGCACCAAAATGCCTAAAGCATTACATGTATACCAATCCTCCAATTCTTCTAATAGGTACCAACTCACCAACAAAGCATTCTCAAGGCAGCCATAGAACATATAAAATGACGCTAATTGTACTTTATATATACATACCAACACATATACCAAATCAAGCCAAATCACATGGCAAATTACATATCAGACATATAGGTTTTCATTAGCCAAATGACATATACATGCCATATAACCAAAATACAATAAGTCCAACAAAATAGCCGATAGATAGTGTGATGAAATCTCCGACGACTTCTAATCTGAGCGAGCTTTCGAAACACTATAAGACACATGAAAATAAACAGAGTAAGTAATTAAGCTTAGTAAGTTTGTATAATTTATAATTAAACTTACCATTTAATCATAATTTAGATAAATAAATATAGTATATCCCACTCAATTTGCCAAATGCCTAAGCACATATATTCATCAATAGGTTAGTCATGTAAAGCACATATAACCATCAAACAATATGGATGAATACAACAATCAAACAAGCTTCATGTACATATATCTTCCATTTCATACTTCAATATATATTATATTATGTCATTTTCATATAACTCATGTATCATTTGTGCTAGTTCATAATGAACTCATATAATTTATAATAAAATTGTGCCCGTTGAACCACTTAGAATGTCGTTAGATACACGGGTAGTACACACGAAGTGCATTGAACGTTAATCTATCAATTCCTGTACATGTATGCTCTTTCAAGCTATAAACGGTAAGCTCCTCCGAGCTGAAATAACGGTAAGCTCTTACGAGCTGAGAATCAGTAAGCTCATACGAGCTGTGGTGAGTCCGCAACACATGCAGGATCTCAACCAGATCGGTAACCCTAATGACATGTCATTTGTATCTTATGGATTCCTAAGGTTCACACGGGACTCGGTATTCTTTATACTTCATTAATTAGGCATTCAATAATCATATATCTTAATGATATAATCCATATACAAACATTTCAATTAAATTATATATACAAATGTTAAATTTTAATTACACGAACTTACCTCGAATTCGTACGATGGAAATTTATCGTTTAATCGATAACTTTGTCCTTCCCTCGATCTAGTTTCGTACTTTATTTTTCTTGATCTATATAATAAAATTTAACTCATTTAATTTACATTCTACTAAATTCAGTCCAAAATTCTTATTAGGAAAAATTACTATTTTGCCCCTAAACTTTTGACTTCTTTACAATTTAGTCCCTAAATCATAAAAATGCAAATTCATGCAATTTAATACCAACCCATTATAGCCGAATATCACTTAGACCCTTAGCAAGCCCTACATTTCATTTATTTCACACATTTACCACATAAATTTTTACTTTTCTTAATTTAACCCCTAATTTGTAATTTCATTCAAAATCACTTTACAAAACTTATTTATCTAGCAACAACCATACATTTTCTTCCACCTAACATCAAAACATTTATACATTCATAAATGGTAAAACCTTAACTCTTTAATAGTTTTGCAAATTAGTCCTTGGGCTAGCTAGATTAAATTACAGCAACTCCAAAAACATAGAAATCATTAAAAACCGAGCAAGAATGCAGTTACATGCAAGGATAGACTATGGCCGAATGGAAGAACCCTAAAAATGGCTTCCCTCCTTCTAATTTTAAATGAAACAAATCAAGTTTGAAGATGATACAACCTTTTACTTATTTTAATTAAGACATATTTATGTTGTTACTTATTTAACCTTTTATTTAACCTTTGAAATTTTCATAACTAATGCCCATATTTGTCCACTAACACTATGGATGGTTTAATTACAACATAAACCCTTCAACCTTTTAATATCATAGCATTAAATCCCCTTTAGCATATAGAACTCAAGTTTTGCACCTTTTGTAATTTAGTCATTTTTATCAAATTATGCATGCAAACGATAAAACTTCTTAACAAAATTTTCATACGACTCTATTATCATACTGTAGACATTAACATAATAATAAAATAAATATTTTGACCTTAGATTTGTGGTCTCAAAACTACTGTTCTGGTTTCACTAAAAATAGGCTGTTACAGCTTACTTATGAGGTTTAATGTCTTTGTAGATTTTTGTAAGGTCGGAAGATTGGATCAGCACATCAAGTCACACTATCCAACCTATTTTTGTAGTTTTTGTAATACAGTTTATATGGCATGTATAGGGTTTGTGTGGATTTAATCAAAGTTGTCTTGTGTAAATGTCAATAATTATAATTTTGCTTAAACATATGTTGGGTTGGAAATGAGACATATTGGTGATGTTGATGTGAATGATATAGATTTATTGTATTCAATTTGTGGTTAACTTTAGTAGACTAGTTAGATGGATTAAATAGGTAAGTTTAGGTATTTGGGTATATTTATATGATGTTATGTAATGTTTAAAAAAAAAAACTTGATTTTGGCTTGTTTTGATTGTTGGTTGGGGATTTATTGATGTGTTAAAATGTTGTGTTTAGGTTGAAATCAAAATGGGTAAGAAATGTGGCCTTGAAATGGCCTATTTTCGTCCACATGGGCAAAGACATAAGCGTGTGTCTCAGCCGTGTGTAACACATACGACCTAGCATATGTGCATGGTTTGGTCATGTATCCCCTGTATCTTCAAAATTGAGAAACAGAATGGTCAAAATATCCACACGGCCTGGCCACATGGGTGTATGTCCCCTGCTCCTTTGTAAATTTTTTATATTTTCTGAAAATTTTCTGAGTTCTCAGTTTAGCCTGATCTATTTCAATTGCATATTTTGGGCCTAGAAGGCTCATATAAGGGACATTATGAGTGATTATGATTAGTTTCTGATATATATGTTAAATGATATGAAATGTTCGTATTTGATCTAAAAAGTCTGGTAATGCTCCATAACCTTATTCTAATAACGGATAAGGGTTAGGGGTGTTACATTTAGTGGTATCAGAGCTTCAGTTTAGTCGATTCTCGGAACGAATGTAGTGTGTTAAATGTTTAGAAATACATGCCATATAAATATGTGATAGTGTGAAGTTTATGATCCAATCTAACCTTTCTTTTCTTTAGACTGTAAAAATGTCAGATGACCTGAATGTGCTGACAATAATAAGGTTAATAGTAGAGTATCGACTTCTGAACATGAGACGAGTAGTAATCTCCCGATTCTTTGGGCCCAGGAACAAGAACTTAAAAATATGTTCTTTGGGTATATGAACCAGTGGTTCAACGAGTTTACGCAAAAAAAGAAATCTGGCTCAGCAACCTCCACCCCCTACTATACCATCTGTAGTACCTTCGGTTTCACCTCCACATTCTCTAGTGATTAAACCAACTAAACGTATTCTGATTGAGAAACTTAGAAAGTGTGGTGTTGAAGAATTTCGGGGTAGGTCAAAAGATGATCTAGTTAAAACTGAGTATTGGCTTCAAAATACAATAAGAGTTTTTGAAAAAATATCTTGTTTCCCTGATGATTATCTTAGATGTGCCATTTCATTATTGAAAGAGGAAGCATATAACTGGTGGTCAACAATAGTGGCTGTAGTACCAAAGGAGAAAATTTCCTGGGAATTTTTCCAAACTGAATTTAAGAAGAAATATGTCAGTAAAAGGTATTTGGACAAGAAAAAGAAAGAATTACTTGAGTTGCATCAAGGAAATAGATTAGTAGCTGAGTATGAGAGAAAATTTGTATACCTCAGTAAATATGTTCGGGAAATTGTGCCAACCGAAGAAGAAATGTGCATTCTGTTTGAAGAAGGATTGAAAGATGAAATCCGAATGATGATTGGAGGCAATGAAATACGGGAAGATGGAAGAGGTGTATAACCTAAAAATGCAATAAGATAGGCGGAATTGAGAATCTTACAAAAGAGGTTCTTCTAAATCATTTCCGGCATCACCAGCGAAAAAGGCTAAAGATGATTTTAGTCGGGCCATAAAAACAAGACGATTCAACATGATTCAGCGGTATCTACTAGACCAACAGTTAGTGTGGGTAGTGTGCAAAATACTCCGAAACCTAAATGCAAATTTCGTGAGAAGTATCATTTTGGTAAATATAGAGGCAGAACTAGAGCTTGTTACAAATATGGAGCAACTGATCATTTTATCTGAAATTGTCCTCACTTGCAAAAAGAAGATGAAGAGTAGAAAGAAAAGCAATTGGCTACTTCTCAAAAAGTAGACGTACGGGCCAAAATAGTGCCACTAGGACAGCTCGTTTGGTTATGAAAGATACTGCTGCTCAGTCAGAGACTAGAAAGGAAGCCATTGCTCCAGATGTGATTGCTGGTACATTCTATCTCTTTGATGTTAGGGTCAACTCATTCTTATATTTGCACTGTATTAGTAACAGAAAAAAGTTGCCTATTGAATCTACTGATTATGATATTCAAGTTACTAATCCATTAGGTCAAAGTATGATAGTTAATTTAGTGTTTGTAATTGTCAAATGAAAGTGAAAGGCTATGAATTCCCTGCCGATTTGATGTTGCTACCCTATCAGGAATTTGATGTTATTCTAGGAATGGATTGGTTATCTTTGCACAATGTTGTGGTAAATTGTAGATAGAAACAGATTAATTTGAAATGTCAGATAGGAGAGATGATTTTAGTTGAGTCTGAGAATTTAAAAGATATTTTGAGAATCATTTCAGCTTTTTCTGCTCAGAGATTGATGCAAAAAGGTATAAAGCATTTTTAGCATATATCTTTGATACCCGAGATTTAGAATCGAAGCTAGATCAGTTACCAGTTGTTAATGAGTTTACTGATGTATTTCTTGAAGAATTGCTGGGTTTACCACCTGATCGTGAAGTTGAGTTTATAATTTATGTGATTTTTAGAACTACTCCAATATCAATAACACCATACCGTATGGCACCACCTAAATTAAAGGAATTAAAGGTACAATTGTAAGAGTTATTAGATCGAGGGTTTATCAGACCGAGTATGTCTCCCTAGGGTGCACCTGTTTTATTTGTGAAAAAGAAAGATGGTTCTTTGAGATTGTGCATAGACTACAGGCAATTGAACAAGGTCACAATTAAAAATAAATATTCTTTGCCACGTATCAATGATTTGTTTGATCAATTGAAAGGTGTTGCAGTGTTGTTGAAGATATATCTCAGATTTGGGTATTATCAATTGAAGGTTAAAGAATGTGATGTACCAAAGACTGCTTTCAGAACTCGATACGGTCATTATGAGTTTTTGGTAATACCATTTGGTTTGACTAATGCCCCTCCTGCTTTCATGGATTTAATGAATTGGATTTTTCAACTTTATTTGAATAGATTTGTGGTTGTGTTTATCGATGATATACTAATCTATTCCAAGACAGAATCCGAGCATGCACAACATTTGAGGATTGTACTACATACTTTGAGAGAAAAGAAGTTGTATGCAAAGTTTAGCAAATGTGAATTCTAGCTTCATGAGGTTGGATTTGGATTTTTGGGTCACATAGTGTCAGCTGATAGGATTCAAGTTGATCCTACTGTGGTAAATTGGAAAGCACCGAAAAATGTTTCAGAAGTTAAAAGTTTTCTAGGTTTAGTAGGTTATTATTGAAATTTTTTCAAAAACTTTTCGATTATTGCTTCGCTGATGACCCGATTATTACATAAAATGTTGAATTTGTTTGGTCAAATAAGTGTCACAGAGTTTTGATTAGCTAAAGAAGATGTTGACGGAAGCTCCAGTTTTGACTCAGCCAGAATCTGGTGTAGCGTATGTTGTTTATAGTGATGCGTCTCTATAAGGTTTAGGTTTTGCATTAATATAGTCAGGAAAGGTAGTAGCCTGTGCTTCTCAACAATTAAAGTCACACGAGAAGAATTATTCTACACATGATCTTGAGTTGGCTGCAATTGTATTTACATTGAAGATTTAGAGATATTATTTATACGGCGAGAAATGTTACATGTTTACGGATCACAAAAGTTTGAAATATTTGATTACTCAAAAAGAGCTGAATTTGAGACAGAGGCGGTGGCTAGAACTACTGAATAATTATAATCTGATTATTGACTATCACCCGAGAAAGGCTAATGTAGTTGCAGATGCACTTAGTCAAAAGTCCTCATTATTTGCACTCTGAGCGTTGAAACTCTTAATGAAGATGATTTTGTATTAGCAGAGTTGAGAAAAAAACCTTTATTTCTTCAACGAATTCGAAAATTGCAAGATGCTGACTCGAAATTAGTGATGAAAAATGAAGATGATTTTGTATTAGCAGAGTTGAGAAAAAAACCTTTATTTCTTCAACGAATTCGAAAATTGCAAGATGCTGACTCGAAATTAGTGATGAAACAATAGATGGTTTAGAATAATATGAGTTTAGAGTATAGTGTTGATGATAGTGGTATGTTGCGTTATTGCAAACAAATTTGTGTTCCGAATAATTTGGATTTAAAAAATGATATTCTTTCTAAAGCTCGAAGTTGTACGTACTCCATTCACCCGAGTAGTACGAAGATGTATTATGATTTGAAACGGATGTATTGGTGGCCAGGTATGAAACGAGAAATTTGTAACTTTGTAGCAAAATGTTTGACTTGTCAGTAGTGAAAGCAGAACATCAGGTACCAACGGGTTTACTACAACCTTTTATGATTTCTGAATGGAAGTGGAAAGGTGTCATAATAGATTTTGTATTTGGTTTACCCGTAATTTCGAGAAAGAAAGATTTGATCTGGATGATTGTTGAGAGATTGACTAAATTGACACATTTTATTCCAGTCAGAATAGACTTTACACTCGAGAAATTAGCAGAATTATATATATCAAAAATTGTAAGGTTACATGGGGTTCCAACATCTATTATTTCAGATCGAGATCCGAGATTTACATCGAGATTTTGGAGTAAACTGCAAGAGGCTCTAGGTACAAAGCTAAATTTCATCACAACATTTCATCCTAGACTGACAGGTAATCAAAACGAGTGATTCAGATTCTGGAAGATATGTTGAGATATTGTATACTCGAATTTGGACGTAGTTGGGAAAGGTATTTACCGTTAGCTGAATTTGCATATAACAACAGTTATCAATCCAGTATAAAATTACACTGTTTGAAGCTCTTATGGGAGAAAATGTAAGACACCATTGTACTAGTCTGAACTGAGCGAATCTAAACTAGTAGGAGTTGATTTAATTCGAGAGACTGAGGATAAAGTTCGAATTACCTGAAATAGTTTGAAAGCTGCTTCTGATCGTCAAAAATCGTATGTAGATTTGAAAAGAAGAGATATAAAATTTGCTGTTGGTGATCAGGTATTCTTAAAAGTCTCTCCATGGAAGAAAGTGTTACAATTCGATAGGAAAAGGAAGCTGAGTCCAAGATTTATTGGACCGTATAAAATTGTCGAAAGAATCAGTCCTGTAGCTTATATATTAGCTTTGTCTCCTGAACTTGAGAAAATTTATAACGTGTTCCACATATTGATGCTAAGACGGTACAAATCTGATCCTTCACACATGATTTCTCATAGTGAGATTGAGCTACAGCCAAACATGACATGTTCGGAAGAACGGGTTAGAATTTTAGTTCGGGAGGTTAAAGAGTTGCGGAATTTATGGCATCGACATGGCTCAGAGGAAGCTACCTAGGAAAACGAAGAATCAATGAGATTACAATATCCAAATCTATTCTCAGGTAACAAATTTCGAGGGTCAAATTTCTTAAAGGATGAGAGTTGTAACAACCCGATTTTTAGTTGTTGAAAATAGTAGTTTAGGACCACCAAATCCAACGAGTAAGCTCGTATATTTTATTATTTAGTATTTACGAGTCAAATGTGGTTTTAGAAAGATTTTTAAATTAGTAATTTGTGGTTTATAAAGATTTATTAGGTCAAGTGATTTAGAAAATGAGGTATAGAGACCTTGATTCTATAAACCGAGCTATAAATATTTTTATAAATATTTAAAAAGTGTCATTAAGGTAGTTGTAAAGTTTCGTTAGAAAATTTTAATGTTTTAATAGTTAATTAATTAAAAAGGACTAAATTGAAAAAGGTGCAAAACTTTGGAATTATAAGAAAAATTGATTAAATGGTTTAAATGGTAAATAAGGGAGGACTTAAGAAGTAATTAGGCCTAAAGGAGATGGCTGAGGTGGCATAAGTGTGAAAAAATAATACAATGTGAATTAATGACCAAATTGTAAATTTTGTAAAATTAAACTTAAACAAATTGAATTCTAAGGTTTTCTAGGCCATTCTTTTTCAAAATTTCAGCCAAACAGCCATGGGAGAGAGAGTTTAAGCTGGTTTTGTATATTTTTGCTACATGTGAGTCTAATTCTTGTCCTTTTATTGTAATTTTTATGTTTTTAATACTTTTACAATTAGGTCCAACTAAGTCTTGCTTTAGTTTTTGATTTTATTGAAAATTTTGGAAGTTACCATTGATGAATATAGGATGTTTTAGATGAATAAACCTGGATTTAGAGTTTTAATTTTGTTATATGATGATTTTATAAAGTGATTTTGTTAAATATTGATTTTAGGACCAAAGTGTGAAAAAGTTAAAGAATTAGGGCTTGGTATTAAATTTATATTTTATCAAGGGTTGTATGATATCCTAGAATATTTAGATAAATTAATTGAGAAAAATTAGTTCAATTGATAGATTAATTAGTTAAGGACTAAATTGCAAAAGTTATGAAAGTTTAGGGTAGTTATGTAAATTTGAAAAATTAAAAGGTATAATTTGTGAAATAAATTAGAAGTGAAATACATGCTAATGAATGAGTAATTTTATATTTTAGATCAAAACCCCATAAATTTTCATGAAAAAAGGAAAATTTGTAGAATAGTCCCTGAACTTCTACAAATATCACAATTCAATCTAGGTAAGTTCGTACAGTTAAACTTTAATATTTATATTGAATTGATGAATGGTATTATGTATTTATTTTATTGTTGGAAAATAAAATATTGTTAAAGTTATAAATTTGAATTGAATATTCGGATTAAATGGAATACGGGATTTGAGTACATTCGGTGAATTGACGGTATTGGAGGAAAATGACAGCAAATTACCCAAGTAAACTGAGGTTTAGCATTTTTTATGAACTTTCGTGTTTACTTTTCGTTTAGCTCTCACAAGCTTTTGTTTAACTCATATGAGTTTCTGTTCAGCTCTATTGAGCTTTCGTTTAACCCTTATGGGTTTCCGTTCAGCTCTTACGAGCTTCCATTCAACCCTTATGGGTTTCTGTTTAGCTCTCATGAGCTTCTGTTTAGCCTTCGGGCTGCTGAAAACAATGTACTCTTATTCGTAAGTCGTTCTCTGATTTGGGAAGATTTGGTAAGTGACTATGTAATTGAAATTAAAAGGCATATTGTTTGTTATTGGTATTGACTTAAAATAAGTGTATTCATCGATTGAACTAGTGATTGGTAGGGAGTTTACATTGAATGAATTTATTTAATTGATGTGTTATAGTAGGTTCGATAAGATTTATGTTTAACCCATTGAACTTACTAAACTTCATTAAGCTTACTTGTGTGGTTTAATGTCTTTGTAGATTTTCATGAGGTCAGAAGATTGGATCAGCACATCAAGTCACACTATCCAGCCTATTTCAGTAGTTGTTATACATTCAATACGGTTTGTATGGCATGTATAGGGTTTGTGTGGATTTAATCAAAGTTGTCTTGTGTAAATGTTAATAATTATAATTTTGCTTATGTATATGTTGGGTTAGAAATGAGACAAATTGGTGATGTTGATGTGAATGATATAGGTTTATTGTATTCAATTTGTGGTTAACTTTAGTAGACTAGTTAGATGGATTAAATAGGTAACTGTAGGTATTTGGGTGTATATATATGATGTTATGTTATGTTTAAAAAAAACATGATTTTGGCTTGTTTTGATTACTAGTTGGGGATTTATTGAAGTGTTAAAATATTGTGTTTAGGTTGAAATCAAAATGGGTGAGAAATGTGGCCTTGAAATGACCTATATTCGTCCACACGGGCAGAGACATAGGCGTATGTCTCAGCCGTGTGTGACACACATGGCCTAGTACATGGGCATGTAGTTTGGCCATGTGTCCCCTGCATCTTTAAAATTGAGAAACAGAATGCTCAAAATATCCACAAGGCCTGGCCATACGGGCGTGTGTCCCCTACTCCTTTGAAAATTTTTGATATGTTCTAAAAATTTTCTGAGTTCTCGGTTTAGTCCTGATCTATTTCAAAAGCGTATTTTGGGCCTTGAGAGCTCATATAAGGGACATTATGAGTGATTATGATTAGTTTCTGATATATATGTTAAATGATATAAAATGTTTGTATTTGATCTGAAAAGTCTAGTATTGCTTCGTAACCCTGTTCTGGTGACGAATAAGAGTTAGGGGTGTTATAGAAACTACTTCTAAAAAAACACGAGAGAAATATACTCTAATGAATGATAAAACTCCTAAGTATAATAAAACTTTATCTAGACAAGAAGTAGTTTAAGTTGAACTAAACTTTCTTATTGACTAAGAAACATAAAACTTTTAAACAATTGAAAATACTAAAAAAATTCTTAAATTTGGAATAAAAAATAGAAAAATAGAAAACCTAAAAAAATAAAATATTGGGTTCATGTATAATCAAAATTAAGCCTTAAAATCAAACCCAATATGATTGAAACTTGAACTAAAGCTTAAAATTCGAAATTTCCTATAATAATCCCGTCTAGAAATTCTACTCACGTAGCCTTCACTAAAATGACTATAATTTGAGTTCTCAGACTCAAAACCAAGTTATTCAAAATGCATTTCGAAGCTAAGAGATAGCTTTTAGATCGATATGAAGACATCTCAACCAAAAAATGTTTGAATTCCATATAAAAACTTCTCGCAAACTGGTTGATCTTTTGAGCTTGAAAAACAACAATTTTGATGAATTTAAGTTAATAAAATTTGCCCCATCAATGCATGTATCACATCCAAAGTTGGGCTTCAATTTCGTGATCTTTTGGGCTTGTCAAATGGGCCTTGTAAAAGGTTAAGCCCAACATGTTTTTTGGCTGGAATTTGGGGCCCATACTTATATCATAACAACCTAAAGGCATCGATTTTCACCTTTTTCAACCTTCGGCTATAGTTTTTTATCCAACCTGAACATGCTGGTAGCTAATATTGAAAAAAATGAAAAAGTTAACTCTGTGTAAGTCTTCTTTATCGTTTTTTACCTTAAATTGTTTTATTTATAAAATTATTGTTTTAATAAATAAATTTCATATATTTCTTTTTAAATTTAAGACTACATTAATAAAATCTGCAAACATTGAATGATTAAATTTGTTATTACGTCAATAGAAAAATGCTACTTTAGTGGTTCAATAGAAGACTAATCCAATATTAAATTTCAATAACGTTAGTAACGAAAATAAAAATTTAAATTTAAGTAATTAAAACAGAAACATACTAATAATTAAACGACTATTTTTATAATTTATATTTTAAATTTAATCATATAAATATAACCATGAATTTATTATTTAATTTCATCTAACCCAAATTATATTTGTAAACTATTTAGTAGCAAGATTTTGTTGACTCAATTGTACAAACTTATTGCTTTAGAACTCCAAAATTTTCATATAATATCGCTATTGTGTTAATAAACTTTGGGTACCATATGCCATGCATGGGCCAACTTATTTTCATTACATTCATTTTAAAATGTGCATGCTCCTAAGTCCTAAGCCAACCTTAAATAATTATTAATAATATTTTATAATATTCTATTTCAAAGTCAAGACGAATATTTTATTGATATATCTCAATATATATCAAACATAGTGGGATATCTATGCCACACAAATGAGAAACCAGCAGCCAACAATGAGACAACACAACCCCGACAAAATTCAAATAAATTACGAATTGATGTTTTATTTGAACAAATAAAATATATAAATATAACAAGACAATACAACAACAAAATAAGAGGGTTTTTCAAGGTTGAAAGTTAGAGAAAAAATAACCTCAAAATTTAACTACCAGTTAAAGCAAAGAACAAGTGACAATGGGAAATGCCAAGATCAAAGAGGCATGCAATCATGAAACTTGAATAATGATTGATATACAGCTAATTAGTTCTTCTAATGCCAACCATTTGATTGCCTATGGGTCCCTCATCCATTGCACGTGCACCATGCAAACATTTATAATTATTATTAACACTAATATTCAAGCAACCGACCAAAATTTTTATCCAATATTCTTGCAATCATTTTTAAAAATCAATAGTATATGCAATTTTTTTGGTGTTAGACCACACAACCTATAAACTATTATCTATCACAATTTTGTTGAAGTTAAACATGATATAAACACTTATATATTTAGCCTTTTCTTTTTCTCATAAAATAAGAAATGTTTTAATTAAAAGGGTGCCATGACAGCACTAGAGGTGTACATGGGCCGGGCCGGGCCGGGCCTAACTAAAAATTTAAGCCTGTTCATTGGGCTCGGGCCGGGTCGGGCCCACAAAATGGGCCTAAAATTTTGCCCAAGCCCGGTCCATATAAAAATGCTAAAATCTGGGCCCGACCCAGCCCGTCCGTATTAATTTTTATATTATTTTATATAATTTTTAAATATATATAATACATCAAAAATACTAAAAAAATCAAAATAAATATTTTTCAACAAATTGAAAATAAATTTTAAAAAATATGTAGACTTAAATAATACTAAAATAGATGCAACTTAACAAGCAAATGCCTCTAAAATAATAACAAAATTAACAAATGTCTTTAAAATAATAACAAAATTAACAATAAAATAAGTTTTATACAATATCTAAACAATAACAACAAAATAATAGCAACATAATAGTAAAATGGTTGCAAAATAGGGAGAAAAACAATAAGAAAATAATATTTAAAAAAATAATTTTTTTGTCCTTTAGTGAATTCGGGCCGGGCCGGGCCCGGGCCAAAAATGTCTTACCCGAGCCCGACCCATTTTTTAAATGGCCCTTATTTTTTGTCCAAACCCATTTTTCGGACCTATATTTTTGCCCAAACCCTCCCACATTTCGGGCGGGCCTTCGGGCCGGGCCGCCAATGTACACCTCTAGACAGCACCCACATCTCCAAAATACACACCATCCAGAAAACATCGTACCCACTTTGCTCGACTGAAACCTACAAAAATCCAGTCTCAAATTCATTTTTCACCCTCTTGGTTTACAACTGACTTCTCCTTAATCATTTTTGGATCCCCACTAAAGCATTTCTCCCAGCTCTAATTCTTGTTGCCTTTTTACACGTGTTATGTTTCGAACTCCTGCCTTTAGCCATAATTTCCTTGATTTTTTGCGCCAAATCGACTCCTTATGTTTAAGTGCTATATATATTTAGTTGAGCTCTAGTAATAATTATTTAATATCCCAAAGTACGTTTTAATATCAAATATCATGATTTGCACTCGCATATAAGAATTTTTTTTTAAGTGTAAAAAGTTCCATGGGCACTAACTATTTTAGCCCATTAAATCTTAAGGTTTTATTCAAAAGATGCCTACATGTTGAAAATAATGCATATATTTATGTACTAAAGTCTAATACATTATCCATAACCGATATATAATTCATGATTTCTCTTTAAAACTGATAATTTTTCAGAACTAATCAATCACAAAACCCTAAAAATGTGTATATGATCGCAGGCAAATAGGCAAGTTTTTGGTCGGGTGACTATCACAAACATCTCCATCAAGCATTTTTTTTTTTACAGCAGTATAAAAGATTACAAAAAAAAATAGGAAGGCTTTCGAAATGTTGTGTTGACTTTAGCTAGCAAAAAGGGTATTCACCAACCAAAATGGACCCTGTTTGTTGTTCCTTTAGGGAACCCTATTCCATTTTCTACAAGTGTCCAAACCTTTGCCTTAATTCTTTTTGGAACAAAAAGGAAAATTATCTTAGATCTTGGATGGCCTAATTACAATATAGAATTTGGTAGCATCTTAAGACTTCGCTCTTTTAAGGAGAATTCTTTTGAGAGAAGTATTTTAATTCAATTTAAATAAGTTTAAGTTTGAAATGATATGTTTTAGTCTAACTTAATTTGTTAAATCAATAAAAGTTATTTTTACTTAAATTAAATGTATATTGTTTAATACATAGGTTGGAATCGTAGCAATTTGTGATGTTTCACTTAGTGGGCAAAAAGTTGTACATGATTAAGAGTGGTTGAAATTTGGGTTCTCTAAGAAGATTAGAGTTCAATAAAAGGAAGAGAGATAATTGAGAGTTAGTTGTCTTGTTCTGATGTTTGTGGGCCTTAACAGAGGGAACCTCTAGTCATTCCAAAGATGCCACATGTTGTCCCATATTGGTTCCATACTCCTTGGAATTCAACCAACCTATTGGTGTCTTGTCCTCATATGTATGGGCTATCATGTTAAACCAATGAATATACATGATGTAGAAATGGCAGATGTTCCATCCATTACGGGCATGTGGCCTTATGGTGTGAGTTTGCAAGGTTATAGGCTCATAGAGTCTTGAGCTTGAAGGGTTTTGGCCTTGTAGGTGCTCCTAGCTTGTAAGATTATTCTAGTCTGTAGCATTAATCAGCAAAGTCGACAAAGTAAAGTGAGTTTGTTAAGTGTAGGTATAATAATTAAACCTAGTGGAAGGGAGAGTTATAAAGTGACCTCTCAAGACATTGATTGTTTTATGACCCACTACTTTTCTTGGTAAGACTGAGGATTATTTTGATGGTTGTGAGGTGATTGACTCTATTGTGAAGTATCCGTCTTTTCAAGGCAAAGTCTCCTTAAAGATATAGGTGCATAGGCTTAGAAAACTTATGGTGCGTTTCAAAAGTTTTGAATCTAGAAAATCTTTAAACTTTTTGAAGTGAATGTTGATTGATGGGAGTGTAATTTGATGCAAGATGTGCATTAGAACTGGGGTAACAGTTGGGAAATAGAGGATTGTTGCTGTTTACTAGGCCACATATTACCTTCTTATTGGCCTCAAGAACGATTTTTTGAGGGTGTGGCATCATGTGCTTGGGGCATTACTCGTTACCCATGAAACTTTCAAAGCACTTTTTATTCTTTTGTTGTTTATAAAAATGGGGATACTCTTTTACACCCTTTACACCCTTTTGCCACATGAAACTTGTTTACCCATGAAACTTGTTGTTTTTAAAGTAACCTTCTTTAATACTCTTCTTTAAAAACATCAACTTTCAGAGCACTTTGAAGACACAAGTTTACCCTAGATTTCAAGATCTACCATTATTTTAATCCAAGCTTACTTTAAAAATATCAAATCTAAATAAATCTCCATACAATCGTTTAAAACTCAAACTGAATTAATAGCACTTTTCATTTAATTAATAACACTTTTCATTTAATCCTAAAATGTTAGAATATTACCTTAATTTGATGAAAACAATGATCTACAACTGTAATTTAGGATTTGAACTCAAGAAGAACAATGACAAATTTGGGGAAGAAAACACGATTTTTGTTTGAAATTAAGGGTTATTTTGGTGTTTGCGAGGTTAATAAATATGAATTAATGAATTAATTTTGAAAGAACTTTCCAATTTTACGTCCTAACTCAATTAAAATCTTTTTTTTTTCAAATTAGATCTCAAAATTAAATTTCGTTTTAAGCTAAATAATAAAATAAAAATATGATTATGACACTCACATACTTAAATTACTCATTTACAACCCTATTTTTAGTTATCTAACTTAACCACCAGTTAAAAAGAACTCAGTTCTACTAACTCAAAACTACTAGGCTCGATTTTAGGACTTGACACTTTGTACCAAATATTTTCATAATTTTCCTTCACACACTTGTGAGCTTTATTTCCACTCTATTTGCTAAATTGTTTTTCATTGTAATTGAGCTTAATTTGCAAACACATTGATCTTGTAAAGATTATTTCTTTGTTTGCTTCTTTATATCTCTTTGAGAGGGTTTATATCTTAAGGTTTGGGTAAAAACATTAAGGGAGTTTGTAAGGTTAAACCTTGTCTTCAAAGGTTATCAAATTAATGAATTTGAGAAAATCATTAGTAGTGGAAAGTTAAGGTAGTAGAGTAAGAAACTATGGTCGAACCACTCTAAATTCTTGTGTCAAATTTTTCTATCATCTCTTTATAAATTTCAAAAAAATTTAAAAGTCAATTCACCCCCTCTTGGAAATTTTGGTTTGATTATTTGAGCAAACACAATCCATTGATTCTATTTTGTAATGATTAAAGTTGCGAATAATCATTAAATTGCCTCGGCAAGCAAACAAATCATGGTTCTTATAATTGTGAATTATCTTCATTGAATTTCCAAATTGGTTGTTATGTTTAGTAGCTAAGGAAGCTCAAGAAATAAAGGAAAAGCTAAGTAGATGGATTCGATGTCGGCTTCTTGGTGAGTTTTAGAACTCAGGTATTAAATGGTTGTTTACTTTTTTAGTATCGTGTACTGGGTATGTTTAACTTAGTCTTTCGCAAATGATAAGTTTATTCTATGACTAAATGTTAATGTATTGTGTTGCATGATGTGTGTTGATATGCAAATGCATGACTGGTTGTAAGTTTAACCATGTTGTGTAGATGAACTGTTTGGCATAATAATATGTCGTGTATTAACTGTGGTATTGGTTGAGTGCTTGTGTATGAAATACATGTATATGAATAATATGCGGAGTAATGAAGGTCTATTGAAGTGTGGTTGAGATGGGAGGAGTAACGGAGAATATGATATGTTACACATTTTACCTCTGATAGGGCATGTGAATGCAAACCGAGATTGGAGAATGGCTTCAGCCTTGCGGGGGAACACGTATGTGTTCAAATTAACAAAGAGGATTTGCAGAGGTTCAGTTGGTTTGTATGGAGAATACGTGAACATAGTTATGAAAGCCTTTTACCGGTAGTATGAAAGCCTTTTAAGGGTAGTATGAGACTCTACGTAGTCTAAGGCTTTAAGTCATATGAATGAAAGCAAATCCATGGCCATGGCATAATTTAGGGAGGTCTGCCAAATTGCCTATATGGCATAATCCAGGGAGGTTGGCCAGATTTGCCTACATGGCATAATCCAGTGGAGGCTCGCGACATAGTTCGCGTATGTAAATTTGTTTCTATATGAGGAATTCCTTTTAGGAATTCTCATTTTATGAGTCTGCCTATGTAAGACATGACAATCCGTTAGATTTGCTTACATAATAATTATACGTGGGATTCCTCCCTAGGGAATTCCACGAAATAGTTCATGTATATGAACTCGCTTCTATATGGGAAATCATTTTCTTTATTAATGTGTAACGGGTGAGTTGCTTATTCAAGCATGTATCTGTCTAAGACTCTGTGCAAAAGTGTATGTATATGTAATATGGCTAATCGTCTATAATTCAATCCAACTCAATACATGTTTTTCTATTTCTGAAAATAATTATTTTAAATTAATTTTTCAATTAAATAATTTTCTCAATTCGATTCTAATTCCATTAAAATTATGATAACTTTACCGTAAAAGAATCTGTGAGAAAATATATTTAATTTTTCTACATTAACGGATTCACAATAACCAATTAATTTATTTCAATTTTTTAACTTCAATTAATTATTTATTTATTTGAAAAAGCATAATTTATTTCTAAGATCATTTCCATACTTAGTGAGAAAACCACATTCATTTCTGAATGTTACCCGTTTTTCTAACTTTATCATTTCTATCCATTTTTGTTCATTTGATTCAACATGCAATTTATTTTTGGTTTCAACGAGCTAACAGAGGGACTGATTGGACATATGTGATTAGGGCTCAAATGATTTATAATTGAACTCTAGCTTTTTGCCTATTAATTATAAACTCATTTAATCATGAAGTCATTTCACTATAGTAATGTGACTGAGCTCTCCCTAATTATAAATCATTACGAAAGCTATCAATGTTCATCCAATGATATTGTCATAACTGTGTTACCCTCATAGGATATCCTTAATCTCTTTGGGATAAATTCATTCTCTTAATATGATCCTATTTTATCTCGTGATAACCAGTACATCTTCCTTCATAAAAAGTTAACTACTACCAAATAGTAATTAAGTCATTTATTACAAAGAAAATGACCCGTGGCCATATTTTTCTTTTCATCTATCATGTATTATCAATGAGAGGATATCAATTACCCATTTCTTGGGCTATGAATTCTGTTGTTTGGAATGATGCTACATATTGCAGAAGTTGTATACCTAACATACCAACTTTTGATTCCTTATCTATTCGAACTCAAACTTTTTCTTACATCAAATTATACGATTCATGCATACATAATCCATCATCCACTCAGAACTAAGGTATACCACACTATAAACGTCACAAGTGAATAAATCCATAAACAGATTCAGGATATTTTTGCTTAGGTCCAATCGATGTATGTCAGTCTAGTCAGTCACATCTATGTATCTATCTTCTGGGAGTCATTTGCTCCGACGCCCAATACAAAGCATCTTCTCAATTGGACTTGATAAACGACATATTAATCTTTAAATCAATTTGCTCATTTCTGATTAGACTAATGACATGTTTAGGTTTGTCTATTAATATAAGTAGTCTTTTTGTATTACGATCCAACCACGTAATACCGCTTAGTATTAGTTAAACATTAGACAACCAATGAGTTAATATTTGCTTCTATTCTTTTTACATGAAAAAACCACATGAGGACATTATACAAAGGATGTTAATGTAATTCATGAATAACTTTATTAACCAATCTGTTCGAAAAAATTACAAGTTTACAAACAAATATACTACACTTAGGGCATCAGATCCAATAATAAGTTCATGAGTTCTTGGACTTGCGAGGTCATGGGCTTGCAAAATCTTAAGTTCACGGGATCTTAGCCTTGTAAGTGCTCCTAACTCACAAAATGGTTCTAGTACATGGTGTTGACTAGAGAAGTTGGCAAGACATGAGGCAAGCTCTCTAGGCATAAGTAATCAAAAGCTGACATATGGCCTAATATGTAACAATAGTTAACATTACGGCAACTGTGACGCATATCTCACCTCAAACCACACTCTCAACAAATCAACATTCATTAAAAATTCAAATATTTTAAAAATCCACAACCCCTAAAACACACCAAATTTTTTCTAACTCCAACCACCTACAACTCCTAGTAAGACCTTAGCTCACAAAAGCCTCTACTTCGCAACAATGCCGATCATCTTATAGCCATTGAAACAATCCTCACCAAGAGAAAGAGCAAGCCACAAAACAATCAATGTCTAGGGAGAGGTCACTTTATAACCTCCTTTCAATGATGGGGAAATTGTTATACCTATATGTTGCAAGCTCATTTCATGTCCTGCCAACCTCACTAGTTAATGCCACATACTAGAATCATCTTGTAATCTAGGAGCACCCATGATGCCAAGACCTCCATGAGCTCAAGACTCTACAAGCCTATAACCTCCTAGGCCCTAGACCTAGCGGACTCACATTGCGGGGCCACACCTTTGACACAAACAAAACACCTATGACAACCAATTCCTATAAGAATAGGACATTAGTAGATCGATTGAGTTCCAAAGAATTTGAAATCAATATAAAGATAACACATGGCGTCTTGAGAATAACCAAATGTGCCCCTTTATAAAACCCCTAAACAGCGAAACAAAACAACTCACACTCTTCACATTCTTAACTATCACTCTTTCTCCTCTCGAACTCTAATCTTCTTAAAATACTTAAATTTTAATCACAACTTTTCCTCTACCAAATGAACCATCATGAGCTGCTATAACCCCCAACCTTATATCAATATATATACGACTTAAAAAGGGAGAAGATTTGGTAAGCCATATATATATTTGATGTTTCTTTTTAATCATTAATTTAGTGGGAACATGATAATGGCTTCTCCTCTCTGGCCATGAGAAGAACATAATCTAGTTCACTTAAATGTTTATGTTGTCATATTTTTCGACTATCAAATTTTTACTTTACTTTCCATAAAAAATTTATCCAGTTAAAACCAATTTAATTTCCGAAACACTATACAGATTATGACAGATTTTGTTTTACTTGAATAAACTATGACAGATGTTAATGATATATTTGCTCACATGTTTTTCCTTTTATATCAATTAATCAAATAAAGTTTACCATAAAATAGGCTTTAAATTTAAATCCAGCTCATATATTAACTCCAAAAAAACACAAGCGTCCCAATGTTTTGACCATTTTCACCTTTTTATGAAATATTGAAAATTAAATTATTTCAAAAAAAAATTAAAACCAGAATCCAGATGCCATTAAATTGGGTTTAAATACACATAAATCTAGCCCTTACGAAAAGAAGTTAAAACTAGTAGACAAACTTTGCTGCAAAAAATGTTTGGTTTCTTTCCTTTAATTTTATCAGCTTTCTTGCTTGGACTAGGATTCTATTTACTTGTACAAGTACTTGCAAGAAAGGAGCCTGCAAATTTACCCCGTGGAAGTATGGGGTGGCCTTTGTTCGGGGAGACTCTTGGTTTCCTTAAGCCTCACATATCAAACTCCATGGGAAGTTTTCTGCAAGAACATTGCTCAAGGTAACAAGTTAGTTATAAGCAGCGATCAAGATTAATCACTAATGTTATACTCACTTTTATTGTTAGTTGTAACAATCTAAACATTTGCAAATATTTAATGAATGATACTGAAAATGTTTGCATTCATTGCTGCTAGACAGGTATGGGAGAGTGTTCAAATCTCATCTATTTGGCTCCCCAACTATAGTTTCCTGCGACCATGAACTTAACATGTTTGTTCTTCAAAATGAAGAGAAGTTATTTCAGGTGAGCTACCCCAAGGCCATGCACGGCATTCTTGGCAAATTCTCTTTGCTTATTGTTTCTGGGGATGTTCATAAGAAGCTGCGAAATATTGGCGTCAGTTTCATCACTTCCTCGAAATCGAACCCGGAGTTCCTTGACTGTGTGGAAAAGATGACTATCTCAATGATGAATTCATGGAAAAATTGCAAGGAAATTGGCTTCTATAAAGAAGTTAAGAAGGTGGGATTAATAAGATGTCAAAAGCTATACATGCCTTAAAATCCATGATTAACAATCTTGTTTTCTTATAAACAGTTCACACTCAATCTTATGGTGAAGCATCTTTTAAGTATTGAACCAGAAGAGCCACTAGCCTCCAAGATCCTGGAAGATTTTCTAACTTACATGAAAGGCTTCGTGTCTTTGCCAGTTTACCTCCCTGGTACGCCTTATGCCAGTGCAGTGAAGGTACTGATTAGACCCATTTTCTTGTATTTTTTATTTTCATAAGCAACATTATATAGATTTTGACTCATATTTATTCGTGTCATGATGTCTTGTTCGGTTTTGTGGTTTATCTTTCCAAATTTAGGGCTAATATTGCTCTACACTTCAAGTTCTCTAATGATATGATGCCTAAAGTCACCATTTCCATCTTTCACTATATGTATATATTGCAGGCTAGGGCAAGGCTTTCTGCAACTGTTAGGGAGATCATAAAAGAAAGGAGAAAGGAGCAGTTGGGGCTTTTTAAAGGAGATTTCTTGGATGCAATTTTGTCGAAACAGAATCTAAGTGATGAGAAAACAGTAAGCATTGTCTTGGACATGTTGCTTGCTGGTTATGAAACAACTGCAACACTCATGGCCTTGATTGTCTACTTTCTTTCCCTTTATCCAAATGTTTTAGAACATTTAAAGGTAACACTTTTCTCTCTCTCTCTTTCTTCCATGCATGCATCAATTAAACTTTTCTTTCTTTCTTTCTCTGTGTATTTTACTTTTCTCACAATATTGTTTATGCCAGCAAGAACATAATGCAATAAGGAAAAACAAAGAAAATGGTGAACCCTTGAATTGGGAAGATTACCAGAAAATGGAATTCACTTGCAATGTAAGAAAGTATTTCATTTACAAGACATTTGTATGTAGAACATATATCAAAGGACAAAACTTAAAATGGTAGCCTTGTCTTATATATGAATACATATATAGGTTATTTACGAATCGATGAGATGTGGAAATGTAGTCAAATTTGTGCACCGGATTGCTCTTCAAGACGTCAAATTTAAAGGTTAATAACGACAACCCTAAACCCTTCATCCATTCTTTATATATGATTTTGTTTCATAATCATATATTCTATTACATTTGGGAGAGAGTTATACCTATACAGATTTTTACATATATTTAACTGCTGTAGGATATTTCATTCCCTCGGGATGGAAGATACTTCCAGTGTTGACTGCAGTTCACTTTGATCCATCTCTTCACGACAATCCTATGGAGTTTAACCCTTGGAGATGGACTGTAAGTGTTTGTATATATATAAGAAAATAATGAAAGAGAAAAAAAAAAAAAAGATATCATTATTCATCTAGATGCAGGTAATATATCTATAGGTATGGTGGTTGGTCGACATAGAAAAGCGAGCCATGCATATGCATTAGACTAAAAGAAAAACAATATATTTATTTTGTTATGTTCTGTTGTTTGTGTAATTCAATAGTCGGCCATTTGGATGACACAGGATAAAGCAACAAGCAAAAAAGTGATGCCATTTGGTGGTGGTCCTCGGTTATGTCCAGGGGCTGACCTTGCTAAAGTAGAAATTGCTTTCTTCCTTCATCATCTTGTCCTCAATTATAGGTAAAATTTGAGCAACAATAAAATTTAAAATTCCCATTATATATATATATATATATATATATATATGTTAAATGGATCCTCTATGGTCATTGCTTCCCACCTAGGAACCAGCACAATAATTAGCTTTGATCTTTCTTTTATAATGACCTGGACTCAGATATTTCTCCTGTATCATTATATGTATGGGGATTTAGGCATCATTTTTGTGTACGTTTATGTCAAACTGCATTAATATATCGATTAGTTTCTCTTATGAATCATAATTGGATCTGGGATTTTCTTCTTTTTTTTCCCCCAAAAAGGTGGAAAACAATGGCAGATGATTTCCCTCTTGCATACCCTTATGTGGAGTTCAGGAGAGGCCTACTTTTGGAGATTGAGCCAATACAAGCCAAGGCTGGAAAGATAGAAACCTGACATGTAGTATTTGAGTATACATATAGTAGTGTTTGACCTATAAAACTACATATGATTTGGTTGTTTCCATTGAAAGACTGGTAAATTTCAGATGTAAAGTTCGGGGGTATGGAAAAAGCCTTTGTCATGTAGGAATTATGCAATTGGTTTCTTATCTTGTTAATATATCTATATTCAATACATTCAAATATAAGTATAGGATTCTTCATATATATATATATAATATATTCTCAGCAGAAAGGCATATTATTAGTAAAGGGGGGCAGACCCCAATGTTCCAAACATTGATACAGTAGAAGATGCTGAAGCAAACAACCAAACAAAAGCAAAACCCGAAAATTAAGCAATTACTACCAGCGAGCACAAAAAATAGAAGATCTTTGAACACCTGCTTTAGCAAGCGAATCAGCCATGAAATTCTTATCACGATACCCAATTTTCGAGTTTAATTTTAAAATTTTTAAATTCGATCACTAATATTTTTAAAATTTAAAATTTTAGTCACTCATAGTTAAATAACGAGAAATTGATGTAGGCTTGTTTTTATTAGTCTAATAACAAATTTAATCTTCTAATGTTTACATATTTTATTAATTAATTTTAAATTTAAAATTTAATAAATTTAACCCTCAATATTTACAAAAATTTATCATTTAGTTCTAATTCTAAATAATTCAATAAATTTAGCCATAAACATTCACAAAATTTATCAATCTAAAAGTTTAAAAAGCAAGATTATTTTTTAATAAAAATATAAAAATGATTTTTAAAAAGCGTAAATAAATTATAAATAAAAAACCAAAAAGATATGTGTGGAAATAAATATATTAATATTAAATAAAATAAATTATAAATAATGTAAGTACTCTCAAAATCACTTCTTCCCTTGCAGTAAAAATCAGCTTCATTACATAGAATTCAGGATATTGTGTAAACTTAAGATTTCATTTCACACGTACGAGTTACCAGATAAATATTCACAAAAAAAGATGATAATTATGATAAAAATCATATTATTTGGCAGGGTTTGAATCTAGAAGACACCCTGATCACAGCCCATTTTACCAAATCCCCTAAATTAATGTGAGCAGCACACAGATTGTAAATCTTCTCATCTATAACATGGTAAGCACCTGCATATTGCAGCCATTCCAAAATCAAAACAATCATTACCAGGCTACTCTGCAATAAATCAGGTAGTAGAAGTACAACTATCAGCAAGGAAAATCGTTGATTCACGGCGCTTTCTGAAAATGTTCAACTGCAATCCATCCAATCAATTTCATAGGAAGCTTTATATTCTTCGGCAACCATGTTGCCAAAACAAAACTGGATGTCTTTAGTTAGAATGAATTTGGCCTAGGCAACAAGTAAGTAAAATTCATTGCAAAAGATCAAGGCAATGTGTACTTGGCTGTTCGAATCAGTCAAAACTCTGTGCCTATGCTAAAGGTCGCTTAAAATGTGTTTTGAAATTGAAGACTAATGAAGAAAGGATGAAAATGAAGAGTAAGTGAATTACCGCAAGGGAAGAAGCAATTTTGAAAGCTGCATCATTTATAATTTATTTTATTTAATATTGATAAAATTATTTTTAATACATTTTTTACTTATGCTTTTTATATTTTAAAAAAAATAAATTTTATCATTTTTTATCCAAAAATGATTTTTTTAAATACTTTTGCTTTTTTTTAAACTTTTAGATTTAGGATTAAACTGACAAATTTTATAAATGTTCATGGCTAAATTAATTAAATTTTTAAAATTAGAACTAAATGACAAATTTTTGTAAACATTGAGGGCTAAATTTGTTGAAGTTTTAGATTTATGATCAAATTGATAAAATGTATAAACATTGGAGGACTAAATTTATTATTAGGCCAATAAAAATAGGCCCACATTAGTTTCTTATTAAGTATTTAACAGTGGGTGACTAAAATTTTAAATTTTCAAAATATTGATGATAAAATTGAAAGTTTTTAAAGTTGAGTAACCAAAATAAAACCTACTTGAAAATTGGGTAACCACCTACATAGTTTACCCTATATATTTTATAAAATATAAATTCCTTAAAATATTCGACCTAATCATATAATATAACACATATTTATATTCAACTCACTTAAATATTAACAATATAATTGATTTGGTACGACAGAGTTCAAGTCATATATATTATATAGATTTATATTTGATAGATTAATAATATATAAATCTATATATACTACCACTGAGACCCCTTTAGATTGTATCACACCTCCACTATGATAAAGTTTAAAGGCAAAAATGACTTCCATCAAAACACAAATTTGTTTAGTGTTTTTGGAATACTTCCAGTGAAGTATGTTACTCCTACTAGTTGCACAATATTTTGAAGAATTCTAGTATGATTTATTGTCTTTGTTTAAAGAGATACTACAGTCAAAAAAGTTAAAGTGAATAGGATTTATTTTATACCATAACAAGAAGCTTAAATGAGGTAAAAATCTAGTGGTTTATGGCAATCATATAGCTTGGATTCACAAGTCTACAAATGCTTATGTATTGAAGATTTATTTACTAATTTTTGTGGGTGAATTTGAAAGCTCAGTCTATTCAACTATGAGGAACATTCATGAGCTTTTTTGTGTTGTAAAAAAATATTGTATCAATTTGGTCTAAGTTTTTATAAAAGAAAGACTTAGTAGGAGAGTTGAAGTTAGATAATGGAAGTGAGGTTGAAAAGAGTTAAGTTAGTTAAGCTTAAATCATATCATGTACAATTGAATTATAGTAGGTTACTCTCTGGGTAATGTTTCACAGATGTGAGTGATTTTTTATTGTGTTTTCCTATTTATTTTTCCAATTTTAGTTGTTCCTTAGTTGCAACTTAAAATACAATTAAACCAGTAATTCAATACTAACATTTGGTATCAGAGCTAGACACTAGACGAATTTAGTAACGTTATTAAATTATTGAGATGTGGAAGGAAGTTTGATTTCCAAACTTCTTATACTTAATGCCTCCAACTAAGCTTACTAGAAATAATGCACGAGAAAATTCATTATGTCCATAAATAAAAAGGTGAGGAGAGTTGTCTCACTAATCGAGATCAACCAACTACTGAAGTTAATAAGCTAGAAAACGGACGGCTTGAACAGGCTCGAATCGGGCTTACTTTGGATTTGAATTTTTTTCAAGCTTGGATCAACTCGAGCTCGGGCATTCTCGAGCTCAATTTTTCTTAAGCTCGGATCCATTACGGGCTCGAACTTTCTCGAGCTCAAGCCCTTTTCGACTTAGATTTTCTTGGGTTTGAATTTTTTTCATATTCAGGCTCACATCGAGCTGGCCAGGCTCTAACTTTTCCCAGTTAAGATTTTTTCAAGCTTGAATCTGTTACGAGCTCAAGCTTTCTTAGACTCGAATTGTTATGTGCTTAGATCGGCATAAACAAGCTTTCGAACTCAGACCTGTTTTGGTAGCTCTAAAGTTAATGGTGCGAGGACATCCAGGCCAAAAACTACTTGGACCGCTAAAAATGATAAGCTAATCAACTTTAATTTAAAGGATCTTAAAGTCATATTTAACAGTATGGGTCCTCAAGGATTTAGAAGTATCTCCAAGTGCACTATTGCTCCAAAAGCATTAACCATGCTTGAGATTGCTCATAAATGGGTTAGTATTATGAAGCAATCCAAACTCCAAATGTTAACATCTGGGTTTGAAATTTTGAGCATGCTAAAAGACAAATCTTTGTTTGATATCTATGCTAAGTTATGTGACACTACCAAGTATTTATTCTTGATGAAAAGTACTCAAATTCCAAGTTGGTGCTAAAAGTATTAAGGTCTTTACCAAAATGTTTCTCCATCAAGGTGACAACCATAGAGAAACTAGTTAAGGACACTAACACAATGAGAATTGACAAGTTGATTAGGTCTCTACAAATATTTGATATGATTCTAGAGGAAACTAAAAGGGGCAAAGTCAAGACAAAGGAGAACATAGCTTTGCAACATGCTTCTTGATTTGCAACTACCATTAAGAATCTGTAAAAGCAATTGACCCTTTTAGTTAAGAATTTTAATAAGGCATTTAAAAATTTCTTTGGAAAAAGCAAAGTATTTGAAGGAGGTCGAAGCTTTAACAAAGGAAAAGAGAAAGATGTTGCCAATGAAAAAATCCCTATTGCAAAAAAAAAAAGGCATACAATGTCACAAATGAGAGAGATGTGACCATATACAAGCTGAGTGTATTAATACACTAAGGAAGAAGCATCCATGTGTAACATGGAGTGATGATGAGTAAGCTAGTGAAAAGGATGTATATGATAAGCACCTAAGTATTATGTTATCTTCATTTCCCAAGTGACAATTAGAATTGTAACTTATTCTGATAGCAATGATAGTGATGTTGAATCAACAAAGGATTTCATGGAAACCTACAAGTCTATGCTTGACAAATAGGATTGGGTTTGTAAGATCAATGTATGGCTTATTGACGAGAAATCTATGTTTAAATAGGATAATTGTAGGTTTATGAAAAAGCTTGAAGAGAAAAACTACTTGTTGACTGAAAAAGGAGCCAAACTCACTGAAGTTGTGAAGAAGTTTATTCCAACCTAGTCTATTTAAAAATAAAAAAAAAGGCAAGTTCTAAGAGTGAGAAGTTGGATGAAATCCTTGTTGTTGTAAGAAAGGACATAGTCATAGCCATGGATTTTTAGGATATGCGGGCACATGTGATGAAAATTTGACCCCAATAGCCTTTGTGAAAGCAAAGGAAATTGTTGATGAACTTGGAAGCTCCTAGAAGGTTGAAGCTACTTACATTGTTAAGAACTAAAAATAAAAGGGAATAGTAGTGTGTCATTGTTGTAATGTTTCAAGAAATATCAAGCCCATATGTTACAAACTGCTGAAGGATCTTAGAAGAAAGAAGTTAGTTGCATCACCAATTGTAACTCAAGCTACAACTAACATAAAATAGAAACAGAAAATTGTCTTCAAAAAAAAAAAAGAACAAAAGCTCTTTCTAGTTAATCAATAATCCTTGAAGGCTTTCACCAAAGATTTATGTTATTTTGATAATGAATTCCATGCAAATGACTAAGAGTAAAGACTACCTAAAAGAGTTCTAAGAAAACCATGAAGGAAGCCTGACCTTTTATAATGGAAAAAAGGTAAAATACTTGGAAAAGGTGTGACCAATCTGGAAGGAATGACAAGGCTTTAGAATATGTTCCTTGTTGAACGTTTAAATGCTAATTTGATTAGTATAAGCCAACCTTATGACCAAGGCATGTTGGTGAATTTTACTGAGAGAGCTACAATGTGACTAACAAGTTAAATGAATTTATCATGGAAGGAGCCAAGATATTTGAAAATTGCTACAGGTTAATAGAACCACTTACTTGCAATCGAGATAGCTCTTTAGGTCTTAAGCTATGGCATGAGACACTTGGCCATGTGCACTTTAGAAGATTGCAAAGATTGGTAAAATATAATGTTGTTAAAGGATTGTCAAAGTTAAAAAGAGCAATTCCCAAAATGTGTGTTGAGTGCTTAAAGGTGAAGCAACAAC
Organism: Gossypium stocksii; assembly: GCA_020496765.1. Taxonomy (NCBI): domain Eukaryota; kingdom Viridiplantae; phylum Streptophyta; class Magnoliopsida; order Malvales; family Malvaceae; genus Gossypium; species Gossypium stocksii. The sequence goes on along the minus strand of CM035631.1, from coordinate 16,052,742 downwards.
ATAAGTTGCATCCTTAATTACAATTTATTCAAATAACTGATCTTTAAAGCTTCAACACATAGATTTGATAGGTTGATGTAGAATAAAAGCTTGAGAGGTAAAAGATATGTTCTTGTATATGTACATAATTATTCTAGGTTTACATAGGTTAGATTCTTGCATGAAAAATCTAACACATTTGGTGCCTACAAGAAGTTGTGTAAGAAGTTAATTAATGAAAAAGGCTATCTCATTAGGAAAATTGCCAAGATAAGGAGCAACCATGGAAAGGAATTAAATAAAGAAGAATTATCAAAATTTTGTGATAGTGCATGCATTCAACATGATTTTTCTCCCAAAACTCCACAGTGGAATGGGGTTGTTGAAAGGAAGAACTGTAATGGCCTATTTTTAGTGAAATCAGAATAGTGGTTTCGTGACCACAAATCCGAGCTAGAAAGAAATTTATTTTAATATTGTGGCATGGCCTATACTATGATAGGAATGTTGCATGAAAATTTTGATAAGAAAATTTTATTGATTATATGGTTAAATTGATTTTAAAAATATATATATGCATTCCCGAGACTCCGTTCTGGTAAATCGGGTTCGTAAATATTTATTATAAATATTTACGAAGTTAGTTGTGTGTCTAATAGGTTTTGATTAGGTGAATTTGACTTAATTAGAAGTAATTAAGTGAAAGTATTGAATTGCAATAGAGATAAAAGCTTAATTATAGATTAAAGGAAAGTCAATGGGGCTAAATAGGCAATAAGGACTAAATTGTAAGAAATTCAAAATAAGGATTTATTAGTGAAAATTTGAGAGTTAAGCTAAGTTATAAGTAGAATTTAAATAACAATAAGGTATGGATTGTGATAGAAATAGAAATAATTTTAGTTATGGAATAAATTGAAATGTGAGCTAATGTAAGAAATGATGAATTTATTATATATTTATTTTTATTAAATAGTATAGGAAAGTCATTTGATTGTTTTTCTCTAACATATAAAGGTTATATGTTTTATATGAAATTGAAGAGAAAGAAAAGAAAGGAGAGGACTTAATTGAAGAAAAAGGAAAAGAGAAGGCTAAAGAGTGAAGGAAGACATCATCTCAACATTTTTGTTGTAAGTACTACAAGATTTTTAAATTAATTTTATTTAGATGCTTATATTGTAGTATAGAATTATTTAGAAATAAAAATGTAATATATATATATATATATATTTAAATTTGTAAGTAAATAATAATAATAATAATAATAGATTATGAAATTATGAAATTTGTAAAGAAAATTATAGACGAAGAATATAAGATGTTATATTGTTTGAACATTAAGTAATAATGTTGTGACAAAAGTATATGTGTGAAGAAGGTATGATATTTGTGAATTGTGAAATGTGCACTAAATTGTAATGATGAAGAAATGAGAAATCTTTTTCAAAATATTTATGTAAAGTATTTAAATGTATGAAATTCAGTTTTAATGTCCAAGTAGATGGAATTTAGAACTACTAGGATATTAGTGGCATGTCATTAAGAAACTCTAGCGCGCTCTCTGACTATTAGCACGTTAATGCTCTCTATTCTATTATTAGCACTTTAGTGCTCTCCATTTAGCACATCTGTGCTCTCTGTATAGCACTTTAGTACTCTTTATTCGTTAGTGCATAATAATGCACCTCTGTGTTTGTTTCGTATATCTAGTGTGTTCTATAAAATCTACTTTGGGCTAAGGATATTAGTTGTGAACAAAAGCGAATCATCAATGTGTTAGGGTAAGTTTTATAACTTACAAAATAATAAATTAAATTTTATTAATATAAGATATAGCTAAAGAAACTTATATGTATGTAAATATGTATTATTGGAATAGGTTTAAAATATTTTATTAAGATTTATTTATCTATTTATTCTTGTAGTGCTTACTAAGCCTTCACCGGCTTAACGCGTTTAATTTTAATGCGTAGGTACAGTTAGACTCGAAGAGGTAGAGTCGGCTAGAAGATCTCTCATCTCATCACATCCTCAAGAGCCTCAAAAGTAGGTACCATATTTTGAATTAAAATGACATGTACATAAGCAGTTCAAATTTGTTCCCATATTTTAAGGATTAAAATGAAACTCTTGAAATTCTATCTATTTTGAGTTACTTTAAGTATTTTGTAAATATAAAATGAATTAGTGAAATTATAAATATGTTTGCAAATATGGTTGATAAGTTAGAATACTATGTACAAATGTTTTAATTAAACAGTATTTAGCCATAACCGTTTTGGCATCAAATGTAATAGCCTTATACCGGGTCTATTCGATTGAGCAGGTATAGGATTGTTACAAGAACAAACCATCTAAAATATGGCTTTAATCATGTTAAATGTCAAAGGGATTTCACAAAAGTTTTGAGAAAAAGTTATGAATAATAGAGCTTTGCTAAGGCTTAAATAAGGATGACACCTTATCAAATGTTGAGGCCAACAGTGGGGATACTTCCATGTGTTTGGAAGTGTGTGCTATTTACTTTAAGACATAAGTTAAAAAAGGAAGTTTGAAGCACACAACGATGAAGGCATATTCATAGGTTATTCCACAAATAACAAGGTTTACAAAGTGTACAATAAATACACTAAATCTATGATGGATTCCATCAATGTAATGGTTAAAAAATAAACTTGAAAGTTCTTTAGTGGTTGAGTATCCTAATGAAGATCCAATATTGGAGACAGTTGTAGAAGAAGTTGCAATTGAACAAGCAACTAAGCATAATCATAATGAAAATCAACCTATAGATGACCTTTCTAAACTTAAATCATCCTTTAAAGAATGTAAAAATCATATCATCCTTTGGATAATTTTATTGGCAATGTTATCAATGGCATAAGGACAAGGGGCAACTTTGGACCAAACTACCATAATCCCTACTTTTTCCAACTCCAAAGAACTAAAGCTCTCGTCATGTTTCACTTCCTTGCAAAAACAATTTACGTGGTTGACATTGTTTTTCACCACCTTTTCATCGTTCTTTATATCAATTCCATCAAGGTGTCATTCCTTAAACAAATTTCTTTTCTTTAGTCCAACTCAATCCTCTTAATCAAAGATTTAAAATAAATTTATTTATATTTATTTAAAAAATATGTAAACCTATACTTTTTTTTTTGTAAAGAGATATTAAAATATACATGTTGAAATACTTGAATTACCTGGTTCAGTTTTCAGGTTGTGACTTCATTTTTAAAAGAAAAAAAAATTCAATCAGCCTTTTTTTTTTTTCAAATTTAGAAACAAATGAAATGTATGCAAAAGAAAAGAAAAACAAATCCAAAGCCGCTTTGGATAATTAACTTTTGAAGTTAAGCATAACATGAAAATAAGCTATAAAACGGTACCCTTATTAGCAAAAAAGAAAAAAACTCTTTCCTTCTCTTTATAGGTTTCCTTCTATTCCGCCAAATCCCTACCCGTTCTTTCCTTGCTTTTAAATTTTATTCAAATTTTATTTTTAGGTCAAATAATCAATCGATTAGAGGAAAAAAAAATAAACAAAAGAAATGTCGAAATCGGTTATCGAAACGCTTCCGAAGGGCGGTTTTAGCTTTGATCTTTGTAAAAGAAACGAGATGCTTGCAAAGAAAGGCGTTAATCCACCTTCGTTTCGGAAAACTGGTACCACAATTGTTGGCTTGATTTTCCAGGTACTATTTTGGGGAAAATTGAATTCTGGGCTTTAATCTTTTTGGTTGTTTTACTTGTATTTAGTGTATTATTTATATATTCAATTTGGGTTTTTGATTGGTTGATACTGGGCAGTTTAAACTCTTTGTTTTCGATTTTATTGTTGGTTTTTAGATTTAACAGTAGAGAGGAAGAATTATACTAATGAATCTATGTTATAGAAATAAAGAAGCTAAATTTTAGAATGTCATTAGTCATTACCCAGTTGTTGATTCTTCCAAGAGTGTTATGTAAAGGCTGAAGTTGGAAAAAGTTGGTTAAAGTAGTAGTCTTTAAGATTTTGCTCAAGTGACTGCTTTCACGATTTGTATCTCAACTTTAAGGTCGAGATATTTGTCACTGCAAATAAATGATTAACCAAATGGAATTGTGGGTTATAGGACAGAAACTGAGATGACTGTTGTTGATTAATACGCTTGGCAGAACTTGAAAAGTACCTAGAGATGGCACCATTTTGTCGTAAATGTTTGCAGCTTATCTCCGTATTTGTTTTGTATGTGTAGGCTATTTTGACGCTAGTTTGGCAATGCCATTGTTCTTATTTGAAATTTTATATAGGATGGTGTTATTCTTGGAGCAGACACGAGAGCAACTGAAGGGCCTATAGTGTGTGATAAGAATTGTGAGAAAATTCATTACATGGCCCCAAACATTTATTGCTGTGGAGCTGGAACCGCTGCTGACACAGAGGCAGTGACTGGTACTTTCTGAAATTGGTGTTTGATGCTTTGATATGGTTCTGCCAACATCAGTAGTTTCTTTGAATTTCATCCTTGAACAGCTCAAGTGGTAAACTGTTTTATTAGAATTCTCATGTAACTGTAGCTGACCCATTGTTATGGTCTTATATGTGTCTCCAGACATGGTCAGCTCACAGCTCCAGTTACATCGCTATCATACTGGTAGAGAGTCTAGGGTTGTTACAGCATTGACCCTTCTCAAGAGACACCTTTTCAAGTAAAGTTTTTGCCTTTTTTGATATTCTTTGACTGACAACATACTCATAATACAAAGCCTATAGAGAGTAACTGCTTAATAATTTGTCCAGCTATCAAGGCTATGTTTCGGCTGCTCTCGTACTTGGTGGTGTTGATGTCACTGGACCCCATTTACATACTGTAAGTTCTCTTCAACTGTTTGGTGCTTCAAAATGACAGTAGCATTTTTTCTTCTTTATTAGTTTGGTTTATTATCTCTACAATTGTTAAAAATCTGCAGATATACCCCCATGGATCTACTGACACTTTGCCATTTGCTACAATGGGTTCTGGTTCTCTGGCAGCAATGGCAGTTTTTGAATCAAATTACAGAGAAGGCCTTACCGTAAGTTCATCTGTTCCATTCTTTTGGTGTCTTGAAGATTGAAGAGATGGTAACCTTCACATGTTTTGCAACTATGAGTTTGTTTGGGTGTAAAATCTTTTATCAAAAGTAATTGTTCTTGCATTCGTGGTATAAAGTAAAATAAATTAGCTTAACAGCATTATATTTTGATCCATTGAATCTGGGCAACTGGTTCTTCTCTTATCAGAGAGATGAAGGAATAAAACTTGTAACTGAGGCTATATGCTCTGGTATCTTCAATGACCTAGGAAGTGGAAGCAATGTCGATATTTGTGTAATTACCAAGGTATGTTGTTAGCCACTAGCCACGTTTTTTTAGAAAAGCACATCTTATGTTCATTTTGGTGTGAGTTTCTCATTTTCTTGAATCATACCTCAGGGCGGCAAAGAATACTTGAGGAACCATCTTCAACCTAACCCTCGCACTTACACCAGTTCCAAGGGCTATTCGTTTCCAAAGAAGACAGGTTAATAACAATAAGCTTTACAATGTCAATCCATTTTTACTATATAATTTCAGTGGTTACTTTGCTAATTTTTTAATTTCTATGATTACAGAGGTCCTCTTGACAAAAATCACGCCGTTGAAGGAGAGAAAGTTGAGATCATCGCAGGAGGAGGAGATGTGATGGAAGAGTGACACACTTATTTATGTTACTACATCATCTTTATAGCCTCACTTATGCTCTGTCAAAGAAGTGTTTATCAGTAGTATTCTGAAATTGTTTGTTGTCACCTAAGATTCTGTTGGCTAATGAATCTTTTGAGGTGTTTTTAACATTTTAGTTAAATGATTCAAATGGAAATGTTAGTAGTGAATTTCAGAGCACCCCAAAGTCTTTGTTATCTGCTTCTTTAGTTTCCTTAGTCCTTGTTCACTTGTTGATTGGCATGCTGACATTGTTATCGTCTTTCACGGGTTTCCCTCTGAAGAATCTGAGGGGAAGATTGTACAACTGGTAACATATTCTTATTTTTCAAAATTTCGTGTTACTTCATTTAGTTTGCTTTTTCTTGAGTTACAGATCTCTTTCATCAGAAGCTCCCTTGACGGGTTTGATCTTCTTTTATTTTATTTTTTCCTAAAATCTAAATCCTGTCGAGTTGTTCTACAAATATCTTTGTGAGTTTGCCTTTTCCATAATTTAAATAAAGATTTTATTTTTCATTACTGTTAATTTCTTTGTGGCTAAAGCTTGAGGCTCGATTACGAATTTTACAGTTTTACTTACTTTAATATAGTAACAATAATTGACATTATTGGTTTAATGCATTGTTATTAGGACTAGTTTAGCATTATTTTTATAAATTAGATGATGACAAAATTATCAAAGATTGGAATTCCTTATTTTTGTTTAAGAGTGAATGAATAGTTCCGTGATTTTAGCTAAATGATTGTTGAATTCTACGTTGGAGTAAATAGAAGAAAATAGATTTTTATTGGTACAATCTAATCTGTTATTAGAAATTAATTCTGTCTTAAATTCATTTTAGGTATATGTGCAAATAGTTAGTATTCACTTCATTACATTTTCATCTATTAATATTAAAAATAATTTAAATATGTGAGATGAAAGTCAACATAAGATAATAATAAGCAAAAAAAAGTAATGAAGTAAAACCAAACCCAATTGTACAATCCTTTCGGCCATGGCCTAATTGCTTAATTGCTTGATGTAGGTGGTGTGTACATATTAATCTATACAATTTAAATTGTATTTAAGCATTAAAAATTATTATTTAAGTCAAATATAAATAAAATTATGTAATTAAACTTCATATTCGTTTCAATCACAACAATTTTCTAAAAATGATTTCTGGACTAAAACGTATGGGAAGAAGCATTGATCATAATTCATAAATGAAATATCAGAAATCCAAAAGGAAGATATTTTTTCATCTCATCTTTTGGTCATAGGCACCACATATTGACTTCCTCAAACCTATCACTATAATAACAAAAAAAACAAAAGAATCATGGGAAATGTATACTTTTTTTTTCAAGAAAAATAAAAGAATCAAAAGTAGAGCTTTATTTTGGTCTGTATTGGACTTCGACAAATCGGGCAAGTTTCGAGGTCTTTCGCACATTCTTCACATGTCTGAGAAAGATCAAAAGGTTAAATTATGTCAGCACTTCATCAGCCATAATATATAACCAAGGACTGGACTGGCAATAAATAAATAAATTAATCATTACAGACATTTACCTGATGTCCACAACCAAATGCCATGTCCCTTGAGTTACCAAGGCAAATAGGACAAAGCTGTTCAAACAACAGCAAAGGAAATGTTAGCCTTAATGATAAATAACCAAATATGTAAAGTGAGGGATAAGTCTCCAAGAGTTCGTAATCTCAAAGACTTTGGTCTTTTCGGTCTCGAAAGTGGAATGCAGAGAAGCTTCTCATTAATAGAAGATATATGGACTCACTAAACAACTACATTCTCATACCTGGCTATCGTATGTAGAACTTGGAGCTGGCGAAGCTGAGGTGACAGGAGTAGTATCTTCAGGATATGGAGGGACGCTTGGTTTGAAACTGGTAGGATGAGAAGGTTTTGCGCTGCTGAAAGATGCTGAACCATATTTAAAACTGGTAGAATGGGAAGTTTTCAAGCTGTTGAAAGATGATGCTCCGTATCTAGGAGGTAATGGAACTCTCTCAGGAATATTTCCCTTTCGACCACTGCACAACAAATAGATTGAAGATCACCATCGAAACTGGTAATATAAACCCTTTCAAAATGACCAATAGAGAATGAATTATTACCCCAGAATATTAAGCTCAATGGTTGCTTTGTACTGTGAAGGAATCTCCATTAAAGCAGCTAGAGCAAATTCCATCTCCTTCCGTGAAGGGGCTATATTCTTTGACATAATATCTGTGAAATTCACAAACTAAGAGAAAGAGAGAAACAAAACGAGAAAAACATTAATAACTGAAGCATGTTAACAATACCGTATGACCAAAAGAACATATCTACCATAAAAAATCTTGTATGCACTCAGATTTTACCTGAAAATTATCAAACGCACGAGCAGGAATGTTATCATCAAACTCCTTCATCATGTCCCAAGGTCCGTCTCCAACACCAACCAATATAATCGACAAAGGAAGCTTGCTGCAATAGAAGAAACATGTAAGAAAGAAAATGGTTGTATTCAGGAAAAAAAGGCGAAAAAGTTTACACCATCTTTACCTTGCTTGCACTATGGCATCAACAGTCTTCTGCTCTTGTGGACTTAGCTGGCCACGCTGAGTATCAACGCTTCGAGTTACCTGAAAAAATAATCAGCCTTAGTGATATTAAACCGATATGGGACTACAGCAAAATCTACTAAACAACCATCAAACGGTTAATAAAAAAAGTATTAATGCAATGAAAGAAAATAGTAAGTGGTACAGTAAACCATCATGCCAGCATTTTTTTTATTCATTTTTTCCATGCCAATCTGGACCAAGAGCCCTTTCTGCCAATTTTTGCTTTCAAGCTAATCACCTAAGTACTACATTGAGTTTTCTTAAATTTAAATAAAGTATAAACCTTCACACGGAGCAAAATACCTGCCCATCAGCGATTATCACTAACACGTGATACTGTCCACCACTCTGCTCAACAATGGTCATAGCCATTTCAATTATTGGAGCAAATGATGTAGGGCCTGCCAAGAAATTGAAATAATTATTTGATTGGATAAGCTTCAAATGTTAATGCAAAATAACAGATGAAAAACAGATGGAAACCTGCAAGTCGTAGATGAGGCACAAGTTCTCTATAGCGGCTCAAGACTTCCTCAAATCCATTACAAAATCTTTCGCCTGGATAGAAACTGAAGACATCTTGATCATGTGTTGATGCTGCCAACAAATATAAGTAATTCTTATCATCTCCATTTAAATAAACAGGCATCCTGATAAGGAAAACAAATTAAATGCGTACCATCACCAAATCCGAAACAAGGAATTAAGTTGTCCTCATCAAAGGCAGCTAATGTCTTCCCAATAATCGATATGGCTTGTTCATAGGGATTTGAACCATCTCCAATGTGGTGCAAACTTCTTCTGTTGAATGATCTTTTACCTACAAACAAGCCAGATTGAGCAAGTTCTACTACACCTAAAGACATACATTGCTAGCAATAAGAAGTCGATCTTAACCTGTCCACTCGTTGCTCTTTGTGAAATCGATACCAACAATGAGATTGGAAGATTCAAGACCAGCATTAGCAAGCGCTTCTGTTACCTGCAATCAACAAAAATGATTTAGGTGACCTTAAAATTTCCTTCACCAACAACAATAGAAAATAAACTATTGAATAATATTAAGCAACAATCATTTAATGGCTGGAGAAAAGGAGAAAGCATAAATACATAAAAGCTTCTAATAAAAGCAACCAATGAAGATATTAACCTGATCTAAGGAGTTGTAATTGTCTGCAATTTTCGAATACTTCCTTTGTAGCTTCCTTTTGTCGCCGACACGGTCTTGTGGAGATGGATGATACTGTGGCTCTGGTTGCGGAGGTGGAAAATGCTGCTGTGGCTCTGGTTGTGAATACGGATAATACTGCGGCTCTGCATAGCTATACTGAGGTGGATAACTATGGTTTTCTTGACCATATGATGTCTGAGGATACCCCTGATGAGAATCCCATGAAGGTGGATTTGACTGATAGGAAGAACCCTGCCTCCAACTTCCCTCCTTGGAACTACTACCCCCCATTAAACAAACAGAATGCTGCTTCCTTCCTCCGAAAAATCAATTAAAATCAACTACAGGCCAAATACTAGAATACCTGGAAAAAGAACCACCCAGATATAATCGCAAACAACAATAATAACAGCAATTAAGGAATGAAATCACCAAACAATTTAAATCTTTTCCAAAACCCTTTTTCCTTTTTCACTATATCAATGTAGCACAAGAAATCTAGTTAAACCAATCAAAACGAACCGAAATCGAAAACCCACCAAAGCAAGCATTCTAACATATATTTAAGGATGCAAGCAAATTAGAATTTTCCAGGAAACGTCAACTTTTCCTTCTTAGCCAAATTAAAGAGACCAATTCAGAAACGTAAGCTTCCACTTCACCGACCTTAAAACAGCTTAAGAAGAGCCCTGGCGGCAAAGTATGCTTCCAAAAATGACTAAAACAGATAACTAACGCGTCATCTATTAGCAATTGGAACTTATCCACAGCCACCATAAACAAATTACTTAAAACGACAAGAAAAGTAAAACGGCGGCTGTAGTCAACCAAAAAAAAAACCGTGAATTCTGAAAGAGACCATTAAGCTTGTCAATTGTTAATTGCTTAATTCTCTAAAAAAAAAAGCTGATTTTCAAGATCTGAAGACGAACAGTTTTTGGAACTGGGTCAAAAGAGAAAGTCCGATACCTTTGCTTGAAGTAGGGAAATTTGCAGAGCATCAATGGAGGATCTGGGTATCTTTATTACTTTTGAAATTAGAGATAAAACATTGATAATAAGCCATTGATTGAAAAGAAGATCATCTTTTCCATGTGTTTTTTTAATATTAAAAAGTTTTTTTTTCCTTTCCTTTTTAAAATATAAAACTGCCGAAATGGGGTTCACATGGGTGGAAGTCGCGAATTTTGGAAGTTATCGGTGTTGTTTATGTGCACACGTGAACCACCGATTCCAGCTAAACTCAACTCTAAACGCATTTCAATCCTGTTCCTGTTTCTGTTCTTAATCCCCTTGTTTCTAATTTTCCATTTTTTCCTCAAATAAATAAAAATATACAAAACATTTTTTTTTGTTTCTTTAGTTGAATTATTCTTCAACTTCAACTTGATTCATACAAAATTATAAAATTATTAAAAATTAATGGGTTAAATGTAAAATTGATACCCAAATTTGTTCATTTCTCCCAAATCAATATTTATGAATTTTTTTAGATTGTATCCGAGTCTAAACACCAAATCTATATGAAAAACATGAATAGGAGTAAGAGACTCTGAACCACAACGGATAAATCGACGAATCTTAGGAAATAGAATGGGACGGGAGGGCCTAAAAGACCTCTGTTTGATTAAATTTTCCAAAATGCAAATAAGGAAGGAAATGGTAGAAATCTCCATATTTGATCCAGGAAAAAAAGCATACCTTAGCAATGATAGGGATAGCATAGTTGTAGGCAGGGGAAGGGCCCGAGATGGATTATATATAATATAAGGAAGGGAAAAGCTTTTTTTGATTGCTTGCGATAGCTTATCGATGCTCGTTAGCGGTGAAATCCCTCAAACTAGAAGTTTCAAAAGCTTTTGAATGGGCCTACGAGAGAAATGAACTTTACATACTAATATCGCAAATCGAAGGGAAGGATAAATTGTACAATCCAGTTTCACTTCAATGATAGGAATCCTCCATTCGCATCCCCTACTTCGGGTTTGTTCTGGTGGGACCATATAACTTTCTAATAAAGTAGCCCTAATTGAGGGAATCCGTATCGGTATTACTCTACCATAAGGTTCAATTCCCCTCTCAAGGCTCGAATTTGTCACCAACTAATTTACACTACCTTAGTTCAATGTAAATTCCCCGGTGACAAAATGAAGTTCCTTTCGCTGCTACTACGTCAAAAAACTACGTTTTGTATAGCGGCAAAACCTTACTTTGACTTTAATAGATATACAAGTTCCCAAGTAAAAAAGGGTGTAAGAGGAGAATGACCGGGTAACTAGAGACGGTAGGAGTCTTAGATGCGGGAGTTCCCTGTGTTAAAGCTTATATCTTATAGGAGTCCCCCGTGTTAAAGATAGGAGATTAGTTTGCTTTGCTTTAAGCAAGTTACCGTCGAAATAAGGTTTATTTGCTCCGGGGTGGTCACGTATATAAGTACAAGGAAGAGATGTCACGTATAGAAAGAAGAATGTGAGGCTCTCGAGTGTGACTCTAGCAAAGGAACTCAAACGCTATGCTGTCACTCCGACTTTGCCATTGCGTTAGGAAACTTTCTTTCTTATTAGAATAGAAAGGGAAGGATTGATTTCCTGTGTTCCCCGCGGGCTAAAATGAAAATGGGGAAACTCATTATGGCAGGGTGTTGTCTGTTCCAGACTTTATTACTTTATTTGAAGCTGGCATCGAGTGCCTAACTCACATGTGACCTTTAGGTATCTAAAGAAAGAGGACATACTCCCCGATTCTCGGGGAATATGCATTGCGGATTGGTTACTTCTATGCTTCTAATCGCAAAATTCGATTAGTATTGCAAGATAAAGTTAGTGTGCCAACCCTACGGCCTTAACCACTTTGCCTTAGTTGTATGTAAACCCCCCATTCACCCCCATCCCCTAAAGTGGTAAAGAAGGGTCGGGGTCTAATTTTCTTTCTATCGGACAAGACAAAGAAATAGGGAAGGGATGGTTCTTTCATTGTATTGATAGAAGTCTAACTAGAAAATGATCTCTCTATTACTTTTAGAAGAGAATCGTTGGTTTTACTAACGAACTATGTGGGAAAATGGACCAAACTTGCAACCATCAAACCAAAGACCAAAGTAGGGATTGACATAAAGTTTAAGCCAAGCTTAGATAAATTGTATTTCACGCTTAACTTTCGCCACGAAAATGCGATAGGAATTCTGTATATATATGGCAGCGATGCCTGTGCTCTTGTAATAGATTGAGCCAGTACCTAAGAACTTGCTATACTGAAACTTTGTCAAAACGAAAGTGTGCATTTTCTAAATTAAAATCGGTTGACGGTGACCTTCGAACTGAGGGTTCGATCAGTAGAGGGGACGACTTTGCCCCCCCGGAAGAAGAATAGCCCCGCTCTCTAGCCGACTGATCCCGTTGATCATATAACTGGGAGGGAACGTGTCACATTAGAGGTGAACGATCAGAGATGTCCTCTAATCACCACGATGAGGCTGGTCTTTCTTCTATGAATTGTTCTAGAATACTCTTCTCTTGAATATCATTCAAAAAAAATTTGGATTGCCCTATATCCCACTAATTAGTAATCCAAGATTTCATACTTTTTATTAAATGAAAGAGAGATCCACCAAGGTAAAAAATACTATAGGTGCAAGATATAAAAGGGGAGTGAATGCTTTCTTTTTTGCCATTTTTTCATCTGAGTTGTTAATGAACCAACCTCATTCATTGACTTTATGTGATATAATCTTTCTATCAAGCATGCCTTTCATTATATTATAAAGTAGGGGCCCATGAATCTATTCTTTAATCTTTTTTTAGTGCTTAGCCCTTGAATCTAATTGAATCTAAAAAGAATACATAATATAAAAAATAAAAAACCACTTTGAATTCGAATGAAATATATATTATTGTTATATTAATATTGTTATTGTTTCCAGATATCTTAATTGATCAAATTCGAAACAATTGCCCTCTTTTGATAACTGCCTGAAAGAACCGCTTCAAATAATAAAGATTATTCTATTCAGATTTTGAGATGAAGGAGCGCCCTGTCTATATCAAGATCACAATCAAATATATCAAAAATTTTCGTGGATTGTCTAAACTATGTATAGTCTAGAGTCCAACAATAATTGAAAAAAATTAGGAAAAATATTATGCTGATAAAAAATGAGTGACAAAAAAAAAAAGACAAAAAAGTTATCATTACATTTATCATTTTGTTATAAAAAAGAAATCCATTTTTGCTAACGTAACAGCGCTGGCCAATCTGCGTTGTCACGTGGTGTTCTCTTGTACCTCTTTTTGTTTTTCTTCCCTTTTTCCTCTCTTTTTGTAACGTCCCCACGCCCAAAACCGTTACCGGAGTCGAGCTTGAGGCGTCACTAAACGTAATTTATCATTTTAAACAACTTTACAAAAACTATTTTCATTTTCGGAATAAACTATCTCCTGCGTCATGGTCGCTCGAAAAATCATATCTCGAGTTACGAAACTCAAAATCAAGATCCGTAAATTTTCCCTGAATTTAGACTCATATATCTATTCGCTAATTTTTTTCTAGAATTTTTGGCTGGGCCGATTAGTACAGTTTATTAGTTAAAGTTGCCCCTGTTTCAGAACTTGACTGTACTGACCTCTGTTTACTACGGACCACTTTTCTCTCTGTACAAAACTCATATAATTGTGCCGTTTATCTCTCTTAAAACTAGATTCAATAAGGATTCTAAGCATATAAAATACACCTCCTAATTATTTTTGTACAATTTATGGTGAATTTTCAAAATTAGAACAGGGGATCCAGAAATCGTTCTGGCCCTGTCTCACTAAAACTCAAATATCTCCTAACGTGTAACTCCTTTACCTATTTTGCTTCTTCCATATGAAAGTAGACACAATAAGCTTCAATTTCATAACTAATACATTACCAAATTTGATTTCTATGATTTTTAGTGAATTTTCAAACTCACGTCAGTGTTGCTGCAATGTTCTGTTTTATGGCTAGTTCCATTTTCATAAAAGCTTCCATGTACTAATTAATCTATTATTCTTTCATGACATCAAACATAATCTATATTGGCCATTTCAATGACTCATCATTGTCAAGCATTTCCTCAACCAAACACCACCATATCACAAGATTATTTACACATAGTAGGTATATTACTATACATGCCATTCTAAGTTCTATAAGCCGTTTACCAAAAAGTCCTTCGGATAGTGTGATCGAGTCTTCGACCTATCCCGATTCTCGAGCCGGCTTGTCCAAAACTACAATGAATAAAAAGGAGGGAGTAAGCATAAATGCTTAGTAAGTTCACATGCAAATAACAAGTAACATAACAAAGTCATTATGCCAAACAACATTAACATAGCATCACCAAACATATGTCACCATTCTAATCATCATACCACATCTTTGTTGTTGTGTCGAATTTCAACCCGAGGGTTAAGTACATACCTGTCCAATGTGGCCATTTCTCAACATTACTGAATTGTCACTTACACCGTGAGTATTCTTCCATTCCGCTAGAATTTTACCCGTTGAACACATCGGAATATAACTCGGATACACGGATCATTTGCACATAAATGCCACATATGTAATCAATCCATCATGTAACCCGCCCATAAGTGAACTCGGACTCAACTCAACGAGCTCGGGCGTTCGCATCCATAAGTGAACTCGGACTCAACTCAACGAGCTCGGATGCCTAGTTACATCTCACGAACTCGGACTCAACTCAACGAGTTCAAACATTTGCATCCATAAGTGAACTCGGACTCAACTCAACGAGCTCGGATGCTCAACCATCCTAGTGACATGTCACTTGTATCCTAATCTATTCCCAAGGTTCAAACGGGATTTTCCTCGATCACTTATCCTTGCCGTCTTCCACATAATACCGGAACCAATACTCGGTAGCAATTTATATTTAACAAGTAGCACACATAATTTGCATATTGTTCAAAAATAACCACAAAGCATATATTTCATGATAAAAATCAGCATATCATATAAATAACATCGATTAACTTAAAAATAACAGTTATGTTACATTATTTGCACATGAACTTACCTTAGTACCAAAATACAACGATTTTGCAATTTAGTCCGTAATCTTTTCTTTTCCCCGATTGAGGTCGATTCCACGTCTTTCTTGATCTAAAATAACACATTTAGTTTGTTTAATATTCACATTTTAAAATTAGACCTTAATTCAACTTTTGGAAAAATTACAATTTTGCCCCTAAACTTTTGCATATTTACACTTTTGCCCCAAAGCTCGAAAATTTACTTTATCACAAATTCTTATGTTTTAAGACATGCTGATCATTTATTTACCATTAGAATTCTCAAATTCCCACTAAAACACATACTTATGAACAATATGTATTTTTACCGATTAAGCCGTTTTACTCGTTTTTGCTCAAAACCGAGTAGCACAAGTTGTCTAACATAATTTAAAACCTCATATTCTATCATAAAACATCAAAATACACAAATTTCACCTATGGGTATTTTTCCAAATGTGAACCCTAACTTAAAATAATGCTAACATAAGCTTTATCAAGCTACCGGGATCTCAAAAACGTAAAAATCTTTAAAAACGGGGCTTAGATGCACTTACTATGAAGCTTGAAAGTTGAAGAAACCCTAGCTATGGAGAGAGCAAGTTTCGGCAGCAACCAAATGAAGATGATAACAATTTTGTGTTATTTTTCCCTTTTAATTCATGTTAATAACCAAATGACCAAAATACCCCTCCTTACTAAACTTTCAAAAATTCCTCCCATGTCCTAATTTGTCCATGAACTTAAAATTGGTCTAATTACCATTTAAGACCTCCTAATTAATATTTCAAAGCAATTTCATACTAAAAACTTCTAGAATGCAAGTTTTGCAACTTATTCGATTTAATCCCTAACTCCAAATTAAGCACTTTACGCTTAGAATTTCTTCACGAAATTTTCACACCATCATAAAATCATATCATAAACATCAAAATAATTATAATATAATTATTTCTACCTCGGATTTGTGGTCACGAAACCACTATTCCGATTAGGCCCTAATTCGGGATATTACACTTTTCTTTTTTTTTGGGCCCTGCTTCTACACTTCTTCTTTTTTCTTCCTTTTCTCTTTTGTCAAAAAATCTCCAAAATTTCCTTCACTTTCTCACCATCCAATCACCTACATATCTTAAACCTATTTCGTTTTCCTTCCCATTTTTCAGCCATCATCAACCAACCCCACCACTTCCCTTACCCTTTTCAAACTAATCTACAAAGACAAAATCTGATAGAAATATATGAGTTCTTTCTTCTCTTTCTTTTTTACAGTTACAAGATAAAAACATTTAAGTTCCATAGTTGGTCAAATCTACTAAAATTATATATTGTATTATCATTCACATTTATCTTCATGTTTTAAACTTTAATTTTTCTGCAAATTTCAAATGAATTCGACTTCAATTTTCAAATGAAAATTTTAATTTTTCATTAAATTATTTATTAACCAAAATAATAAAACCAAAAAAAAAAAATCCTTATGTAACGCCCCACGCCCGATACCGTCGCCGGAGTCGAACATGAGGTGTTACTAAACTTATCTTACCTTTTAAACAGCTTTAAACCACTTATTTAAATTTTCGGAATAACTATTTTTCTGCATCAAGGTCACTTAAAAATTCATATCTCGAGTTCCGAAACTCGAAATCAAGATCCGTAAATTTTCCCTAAAACTAGACTCATATATCTATCTACTAATTTTTTTCCTAGAATTTTTGACTTAGCCAATTAGTACAGTTTATTAGTTAAAGTCTCCCCTGTTACCCAGCTCAACTGCTCTGACCTATGTTCACTACGAATTAATTTCTTCCCTGTACAGAATTCAAATAGGCATGCCGTTTGTTTCATTAGAAACTAGACTCAATAAGGAATCTAGGCATATAAAATATAATACCTAATTATTTTTGTGCAATTTATAGTGAATTTTTGAAGTCAGAACAGGGGATCACAAAGTCAATCTAGAGCAGTCTCACTCAAATGAAAATTTCTCATAATATACAACTCTTTTTCCTACTCTGTTTCTTCCACATGAAAATAGACTCATTAAGCTTTAATTTCATACCTTATTCACCTTTTAATTCCATTCCTACTATTTTTAGTGATTTTTCAAATTCACGTCACTGCTGCTGTTTGCATCTGTTTTCAAACTACTTCCTCATGTTTCATAGTTCCCATGTAGTAATTATTATTCAAGCATTCATACCATTAAACACATACATGGTTAGCCATTTCATTAGCTATTCACTTCCAAGCATTTACACACCATATATTGAACATATCATTCCATAAAAGACTAAGTCCCTATACATGCCATACACAAAATGAAACGTCTAGTTATACCAAAATGATTCCTTTGATAGTGTGATCTGAACTCCGACGTTTCCTTCGATCCCCGAGTAAGCTTGGCAAGAACTATAATAAGAAAGAAAATAAAGGGGTAAGCACTAGGCTTAGTAAGCTTACAAGCAAATAAATTGCAACATTTAACCTATTGAGCAATTATACATAATATCATCTAGCATCATAAACTTTCTTTACTTCTCACTTACTACCTTCTTTCTTACCTGACCTTTCGTTATTCATAAACATAATCTAACTTCCCTTTTGCTGGTAGTTCACTGAATTTAACTTGCACAATGACCTGTTGAACCACTCGGAATACTAAGGATATTCGGGTTATTCCTGTCTGATAGTATACTGCCAATGCCATGTCCTTGACATGGTCTTACATGAAATGTTCCTGTCTCCAAAGCCATATATACTATATGGACTTACATGGCTCATTACTGTCCTGTCTCCAAGGCCATATACACGATATGGGCTTACATGGCGCTATACTGTCCTGTCTCCAAAGCCATATGTTTAATATGGACTTACATGGCTCATTACTGTCTGTCTGTTAACCCAAATATCCTAGCATTCCTAAGGCTCAAACGGGGCTTTCTAATGCTTCTTCTCTGTCACTTCTCTTTAAATTCGACTTTGAATATTTCCATAAAATAAATATATAAATGCTGGAAATTGAGAATATCAATGTAAAACAATGAAATATTGCATTTATTTACCGTAAACTTACCTCGATACAATTTGTGACTAAATTTTACAATTTAGTCCTTTACTTTTTCTTTTCCCCGATCTACTCTTGAATTCCGTTCTTCTTGATTATGAAGCTTGAAAGTTGAAGAACCCTTAGCTATGGTGGAGAGAAAAATTCAGCAGCAACGTATGAAGAAGATGATGAATTTTGTGTTATTTTCCCTTTTTTTTATTTCATTTAATAACCAAATGACCAAAATGCCCTTCCTTATTAAACTTTCAAAAATTCCATCCATGTCCTATTTTGTCCATGAACATAGAAATGGGTCAAATTGCTATTTAAACCCTCCTAATTAGTATTCCAAAACAATTTCATAATAAAAACTTCTAGAATGCAAGTTTTGCAATTTATTCGATTTAGTCCCTAATTCCAAGTTAAGCACTTTACGTATGGAATTTCTTCATGAAATCTTCACACTATCATGCAATCATAATATAAACCTCAGAATAATTATAAAATAATTATTTCTATCTCGGATTTGTGGTTACGAAACCACTATTCCGATTAGGCCCTATTTCGGGATGTTACACCTTAACCTAAAATCCCTAAAAAATCGAACCCATTAGTTGGAAGAAAATTAACATCACAAAAAACCATCAATGTCCCCAAGAACACTGAACCTAGAAAATTTCTAAACCCCAACAAACATACTAGTGGTGGCTCGCAGTTGCTAGCTCCACTGCCAATGATGGCGTAGATGAGCGAATGGTGTAATGTTTATGGTAGTCTTCAAAA
Organism: Gossypium stocksii; assembly: GCA_020496765.1. Lineage (NCBI taxonomy): Eukaryota > Viridiplantae > Streptophyta > Magnoliopsida > Malvales > Malvaceae > Gossypium > Gossypium stocksii. The sequence goes on along the minus strand of CM035631.1, from coordinate 16,033,353 downwards.
AGTTGCTTTTACCAAACCTTAGTCGAAAAGAAAATGTTGGAGAAAACTTAGTTGCTAACCCTAAAGATTCCATGTATTGGAATGCTTTCTATTTTTTAACTGGAAGAAAAACAAAAAGAAACAAAGGCTTTAGATGGTGAAAAATCTACTTGCAGATCAATTTTGTGAGCAGATTTTGTTTATACTTTTGGTTTGGGTTTAAAGTAATTAATGGTGAAACTTGAAAGTAGGATGGCAAACAAGAGCAGTCATGAAAGCTGGTGAGAGATGGAATTAAATTGTATATTTTTTACAATAGTAAAAATATAATTTTACCATTTTAATAGTCTATATTTTTATAATTTTTAAAGGATTGAATCAAATTTTTATTATTTTGGGAGGCTAAAGTGTAATTTTACTATTATTAATTTAAAATTTTATAAATTATAAAGAGGCTAAATGAAAATTTTTTTCATTTTAAAGGGGTCGGGCCCTTGCCAACCCCCTTGGCTCTGCCATTGTTGATTATGGCTGGAAAATGGAGAGGAAAACGAAAGAGGTTTAAGAGATGTGATTTTGGTGGTGATTGGATGGTGAGAAAGTGAGGAAAATTCTGAGGGTGACAGAAGAAAGAAAGAAGAAAAAAGAAGAAGTGTGGAAGTAGGGCCAAGAAAAGAAAAAGAAAAAGAAGAAGAGAAAAGAAAAAAAAGGAAGAAAATGAGGGAAAATAAAAAAAGAAAAGAAAAAGAGGTACAAAAAGATGTCACATAGCGGTGCACGATTGGCCAACGTTGCCACATCAACAAAACGTTAACAGCCTTAGACTCAAATACCAATTTAGTTGACAGAAAAAAAAAGTTCAAGTACCAATCTAGGACAAAAAACCATAAGTAGCAATCTGAGAGAGGTGGACAAGTTCTGATACCAATTTTATATTTAATCCAAAATTAAGTAAAAATTAACATATTTTAATTAAATACGGTTGACAAGTGGAATTAACAAGGAGTAGATAGTTGTCAATTGAGTTTTCACTCATTGGCTTGGCTATTGTTGTCAATGTAGGATGGCATGGGTTCGAGTGTGCTGAAGCACGTTATCCTTCTATTTATGGGTTGAGGAGGGGCTATGGGTAGCTTTAGGCATTATATTAAATAGAGCAGATATGATCAAAACCTATAATGAGATTGTTTAAAAAAAATAATTAGTAGATAGTTGTGCTTAGGGCGATTCATCTTGGTTTGGAGCGAAGAGTCGCTGGATTTGATGATGGTGAAGGGAATTGGAAGATGAGAATAATGAAGGAAGAAGGTTCTAAGTGTTTGGCTATGTGTTTAATGGTATTTCTGGTGCTATAATTGGGCTTATATATGGGAAACAAGGATGCTACGCGTCTTGAGTTCATTGGTGGTTGTGTCATCTCTTGTCTTTTGGCATTGACGGTGATATGACGTTCTAAGTCAAAGATGTGATATCTTAAGATGATCAAGTAATCAATAGGTCTAAGGTTTCATGTGCTCCTAGAAGAGATTGCTTAGATAGAGTTCACCACGATGCCGTCTAATGCATAAAGTTTGTTTGACATGCGATTTTCCCATCTCTGTTCATTTTTTATGCAATTTGTATCGTAGTATATATATAATTATAATTTAGAAAATCTATAGGAATAGATAAATAATGACATCAAAATATCGATCATTTTATTTTTAAAAAATAGATGTTTTTGACATCAAACTATAACACTTAATAATTTTTTTGAATCCAAAAAAACATACTTCTACATCAAAAAAGCATATTCGAAAAAATGTTTGGAAAAAGAATAAATATTATGCGGACTTGAAAGCTTTTTCATTAAAAAGCTTTTTTGTATGACGAATAGATTTGGAGTAATATGATTTGGTTGGGGGATTCTTATTTTCCCTATTGCCCATTTGTTATTTAGTGTTATAATAATTTGTTATTTTTATAATATTTAATTTATAATAATAAATAATCAAATAATAGAGTAATAATTTTTATTTTTTCTATTTATACTATAGCGGATCGCGGAGCACATATATATAAGAGCTTTAACTGGGTTGTCAAAATTAATCCATTAAGTTTAAGTTTTGTAACTTTATGAATTAGTATTTCTCTAAATTACTATACTTATTCCCTTGCTCGTCTAATGATGATACATGATAAGTGATAAAGTAAACATATTTTAATCTTGTTCTTAACGCGTTTTTAGATGATTATTTATGCAAATTGGTGAATTTTATGCTTTTAATCCTTTAAATTCATGTTTTTATACTTAGGAGAGCATTTGGGAGCAAAATGAGCTAAAATCGGACAAATAGAGTATATTTCAGGTGCCGCACTGGCTGGACACATGGTCGTGTAATCCACACGGGGTGGACACACGACCGTGCAAGGGATCATGTCGATTTCGTGATTCGCATCCCAAACACGCATAAAAACACAATTTTTAGGCTTTCTAGGCGTTCTAAAGTCTATAAATACCAAATAGAAGAAGAGAAGAAGTGGCCACCAGAGAATATTGAAGAAAACAACTTGAAGAACACCATTCGAGCCAACTCTGAAGCATATTTTCATTAAGATTGAAGACCTCATTTTAATTTCTTTTGAAGTTTTTATGAGTTTCTTTATTTCCTATGATTATTTTGTCTTTAAGATGTTTTTATTCACAATTATGAACTAATTCCTTAGATACCTAGGGAAATGAATTCTATTATTTGATTTCTATTTTACGCTATAAATACTTTATTCTTGTTCTTCGTTATGTGTGTTTATCTCTTGTTTTAATATTTTCGGGATGTTAATCATGTTTAATGTGCTTAAATCAGAGAAGGAAAAGTCCCTGTTTAAGAGTAGATCTAGCATAATTCAGTGGAGTTATATGCAATTTTAGAAATAGGACGACATAAATCTATCAGATTAGAGTCAAATCTAATAGGGGAATCCATAGATCGAGTTAATGCGAAGATAAGAGTTTTAATTAGAAAGAAGTTTCAATTAATCAACCTAGAGTCAGTTGCTCTGTAACAGCCCAACTTTCAATGGTGTCGGAAATAGTGATTTGAGATCACTAAATCCGACAGTCAAGTTTGAAAAATTTATTAATTAGGATTTATGAGTTAAGTATGAGTTTAGAAATACTTTTGAATTAGTAAATTTTGGGTTTTAGAAGAATTATTAGAATAATTAATTTTAAAAACAGAGTATTGATACCTCGAAATTATAAACCGAGTCATAAATATTTTTATAAATATTTATGGAGTGTTAGTAAGCTAGTATTAAAGTTTCGTTAAGAAATTTTAAGGTTTTGGTAGTCAATTGGGTAAAAAGGACTAAATTGAATTAAGTGCAAAATTGTGAAATGTGGTTAAATTGCTTAAGTAATAATTAAAGGAGGACTAAATAGGCAAATAAACCTCTATTAATGGCTGGACGGCATATGTGTGTAGGAAATATTGAAATTAGGTGTGAACAAGGGGTAAAATTGGAAAAGAAGTAAAAATTGAATAGTTAAACGTTGGACTAAATTATATCTATAGATATTTCTTCATTTTTCTTCACTTTTCTTCAGCAAAAACGCCATAGCAGACCTCCAAAGCTGGGTTTTCACATTTTTGCACCATGTGAGTTCAATTCTTGCTTTTTCTTTGTAATTTTTATGTTTTTGTGACTTTTACAATTAGATCCACCTATTGAATTCATTAGTTTTTGATTTTATGGGTGATATTGGAAGTTGTCATGGATAAGTGATTTATGTTTATGATAAATTATTATAGTTTTGAAGCTTTAAATTCATTATATGATGAATTTATTAAGTGATTTTTAATAGAAATTGATTTTAGGACCTAATTGTGGAAAAAAGTTTAGAATTAAGGTTGATGCTGAAATTATGAATACTAAAGAGTACATAGTAGTTTAGAATGATAGAATAATGTGTTAATTGAGAAAAATAAGTTCGATTGATGGGTTAATTGAACAGGGACTAAATTGTAAAACTATAAAATTTAGGGTAAAAGTTTAATTTCAAAGGGCATAAATTGTTAATTAAATTAGAAGCTAATGAATGAAATTTTATATTATAGATTAAGAGCTCAAGGAAGCCGTGGAAAAGAGAAAATAGCTAATTAGTTCTCGAATTTCCTACAACTTCTGTAAATTGGCCAGGTAAGTTTATATGTAAATAAAGCACTATTTTATTTAAATAAATTTATATATTGTTAAATTGTTATATATGTGATATTATAATTGCCGTTACGAATATTTAATAATCGCAAGAATATTAGTATATGAAATGTGTATTGATTTGGAAATGAGGAAGTGTATTTGATTTTTGAATTGAAATTGTGATAGAAAGATTTAATTGAAAATGAAATTTAGATAAGTAATGATATATGAATTGAATTGAATGTGATTGGGATTTAATCTTTGAATATATTTATATTTATAGATATGTGAAATTGAAATATATATTGATTGGTAGTGAATTTGAATAGAGAATGTGTACTTGAGTTGTGATTGAATTAAAATTATATTGACTTGGAATTGAATGATTTGCAATAAAAGAGAATGTGAAAGTGAAATTAATATGTGAATCTGATACCCTATTAATTGGTCGGGGTTAGTGGATATAATTGGCAAAAGTATAGGATTTATCGGCTTTGCCGATCAGGCACTTTATGTGTCGTATATCAGACACTTTATGTGTCGTATTTCAAGCACCTCGTGTGTCGTATCAGGCACTTCGTGTGTCGTATTTAGGCACCTCGTGTGTCGTTCCAAGCACTATATGTGTCGTATACTGATTAGGTACTATGTACCGTTTTAGGCACAATGTGTCGTACTGGTGTGTTTGGGTTGGATCCGTGTATCTGCCCAAGTCCGAGTCTTGTTAATAGGGGTAAACAGATAAAAGGAGAAGATCGAATGAATTTGATTAAGTGAGTTAACTAATGAAATGAGAAAATGATACTGAATAAATAAGTGAAATCCCAGTTGAACCTTAGGAATACTTTAGTGATAAGTGGTAGTTTCGACTATTTATCAGTGGTAGGTACGGCTACATATCAGTGGTAACTTCGGCTACATATCAGTGTGGCACTTATGTGCAAGCTTTCTGTGTATCCTTTAGTATTCTAAATGGTTCAACGGGTAAATTGATGAAATAGTAAGATGAGAAAGCATGTGATTATGTGTAAAAGTGAGCATAATTATATATGTGAAACCTTTATTGGATGATTTAAGCTGATGCAAGTTTGTGCAGGTTTATAAGTGAAATTATGAATAAATGAGTGATAGTTGTGAATATGTGTATATGTAGCACCATTGGTAAGATTGTGAATGAGTAAGTGATATTATGAATACTTGTAAATATTTGATAATGAGTATTTATTTAAATGACTAGCTATAGATATGCTTGGTGTTATATGTGTGTAATGTTAATAATACAAAGAAAGCATAAAAGAAAGAAACTAGCTAAAAGATAGTTTGAACAATAGCAGACATGTGAATTTGAAAAATCATTAAAAATGATGGAAATTGAATTAGAAGTTGAATAAGATATGAAATTGAAGCTTATTGAGTCTATTTTTACATGAAAGAAATGGTGTAAATGAAAGATTTACAGAATAGGATGTATTTAAAGTTTTCTGTGACAGAGTCAGAATGAACTTTGGAGTCCCCTATTCCGACTTTGGAAAATCACTAAAAATTGTATAAAAATGATTATGGAGTGTAATTTATAGTATGAACTCCTCAATAAATCTATTTCAAAAGAAACAAACAAAAACCTTAATCGAGTTCTGTACAATGAGATAATTGATTTTTAGTAGAGGAAGGTCAGAACTATCGAATGGAGTAACAGGGGAATTTTTAATGAATAAACTGTACTAATTGGCTGGACCAAAAATTCTGAAAATTTTATGGTAAGAAAATATGTGAGTCTAGTTTCAGGAAAAATTAACGAAACTTAATTCGGAGCTCTGTAACTCAAGAAATATATAATTTAGTAACAGTGACTCCAATAGACAGCTTAGTGAGAATATGAGTAAAAAGTGTAAATAAGTGAAATAATGATTATATCATTTTGAAAATAAAATTGTAAGAATTAGTTCAAACAAGTTATTATTTGCGTATAAACTTACTGAGCTTTGAAGCTTACTTCCCTTCCTTTCCATCTCTTTTAGGATTGTATGTTAGCTCGAGTTGGAGATCGTTGGAGATGTCATCGAACTATCATGTTATTATGGGAGGTAAATGTAATAATAAATCTTGTAAGTCTATGGCATGTATAGGGATTTGGTATTTTGTGTATTTATCAATTGTTTTGGCCATAAGATATGACTCACTTTGATTAATGGGTCGTAATGCTTGGATATTGAATTGGTTGAGTATTAGTATTAGTTTGAAATTGGTTTGAAGTGTGCAAGGGAGGTTAGGTTAGTATTCAAAACTCATATAGAGTTCACATAGCCTGGCACACGGGCGTGTGTCTAGACCGTGTGAGGTACACAGCTAGCACATGGGCGTGTCTTGTAGTCGTGTGCACAAGTCAGTGTAGTCCACGGGTAAGAGGCACAGGCGTGTCTCAAACCACCATGGCCGTGTTGAGTCACACGGTTCTACAATACGGGTATGACTTGGGGTCACACGGGCGTGTCCCCAACCCTCATGGGCGTGTGAGCCCTGTATCTAGGAAGAATTTTTTTAAAGGTTTTCGAAAATTGTTTCGAGTTCTTAAATTAGCCCTGAACCACGTTTAACTTATATTTTGGGCCTAGAGGATCCATATAAGGGACAAAATGCATGGAATTGAAAAGTTTTAAATTTAAGTGGAATTTCATGACTTGATTTTATATGATTACAAGTGTTTAAGTCCGATAATGCCTCGTATCCTGTTCCGGCATCGGACATAGGTAAAGGGTGTTACATGCTCTTACTCTCGAAAGAGATATTAGCATAATTTAGGGATTTCTACAGATCAAGATACCAAGTGAATAAATAATTTAATTCAAATTCATAATAATAGATAAAGTCTAGGTAGATTCTTCCTTGGTTATTGTTTCTCTCATTGATTATTATTTAATTATTTTCCTGATTTATTTTCTGTTGAGTTCTTTAGTTAGATTAATTTAGTAAGTTTAGTTTAAACCAACCACTCCAATTTGTCGGCTAAATAATAGGAAAATGATAATTACTAGTACTTTTAGTCCTCGTGGATACGATATCTTTGTTCATTGTAGCTATACTATTTATCGATAGGTGCACTTGCATTTGTCATATTTTTAGTTAGTCTCGAGATTACATCAATACATGTATGATATGAGGTTCGCCTGCTAGGGACACATGTAGGGGACTTACAAATGTGGTATAACAATTGCTCCTTCAAACAAAGGAAGGCTATAAAGTGACCTTCCCAAGTTTGTTGATAGATAAAGTCCGCCAAGTCTATTGAAAGGGTAGGTTCATTGATATTAGTTCGGACTTATCTGAGTTTCATGTAATTTTGAAAATGAATTATTTGTAAAATTTATGACTTCAAAATTTTAAATTTTTGAAATTTAAGTTTACCACTTAAAGCAAGCTTTGAATTTAGGCGCGATGAGGAAGTTATAAGGGCATATATTAGAATGGCGACGTGCCTATTTAGTAACGGAGGCAATAGTAATGGTGATACAAGCGAATTGCATGTCTCATCATGAGTGGTTTATCTCTTTTGTTTGTTAAGAATCGTGCAAGAGGGTGGCGCGTGTTTGCTTAGCTGTTATTCATTAAGTGTGACTGAATGGTTGCCCCTTTTTTTATAAATATAGAGAGTTATGTATTGTTTTTATTTACTCTTATCTTGTTGTTTTATGCTTACTTTGTGGGAATTTTTTTTAAGTCTTTCCAATTCATCTAAGTTCATATTTGCTTTTGATCTGCTTTTCTTTTTGCAAAATTTGGAGAGTTTGCTTTCAAACCATTAGAGTTTAAATTGGTAAGGTTGCTTTACTTTTTTCTATCATTCTTCTTTGTTTCTTGTTCTTTCTTTTTGCTCTATTTCGATCATCTTTCAAAAGTTATAGCACCAAAAAGATTCAATGATGTCCTTATTGAAAATGATGAGTTTGAATGTACGACCACCATGGAGAAGATGTGGCACTTATTGAGATGTAGGGTGATTGAATGCTTTTCTAACTTTAGGTATATGTTTTCAATCATTGAGGGAATCATTGTTTGAGTGAGGTGGGTTGAAGGAAGGTGATTTGCTATACTTTTTAGTACCACCATATGTATTCAAGGCAGGCTTTCACCTGCCTTTACGTCCATTCTTCATGGAAATTTTGAATTCTTATGGGGTTGTAGTGGGGCAATTAAATAAGACCTCTTGGTGAGCTCTGATGGCCTATTTTTTTACATTGCCACCAAATGGGGGAAGTAGCTTTGGTTGACGTGTTTAGATGAACGTACATATTATCTCTTGCTAGTGGTACATACCAAAAAGGTTTTATGATATTAACAGCTCACAAGGGGACTATTGCTATGATGGATAACATAAGAAATAATATGCACTTGGTAAAGGAGAAATATATTTAAGTTGAATAAGTATGCGAAGGTAGATTTCCTTTTCTAATTTCATAGTCTAAAACCAGCAGTGATGTAACGACCCAAAAGTCAGTGGTGTTGAAAAGTGTAGTTTTGGAACCCCAAAAACTGAACTAGTAAATATTATTATTAAATATTTACGAAGTTATATTAAAAGTGAATCGAATTTCAATAAGGTAATTTTATCAAATTAGTGTTTAATTAGGGTCCAATGGCTAAATAATAAAAGTGGTAAAAGTTCAATTACTATATGTTTTCATTAATTAGAAATAGAGTAATGATTAAAGAAGTAAATATACCCTTAGAAACTATTATGGATGGTAAATGAATTAAGTATGCATTTTATATTATAAAACTTTAGTAATTAAAATTATAAAATGAAAATTTATTAAATTAAAGAAAAGATAAAATTTTGGTAGAATGAAAGAGAAATCATTCTTTCTCTTTACATTTCAAAGCTTCGAAACCATATGAGAAGGGGGACACGAACGATGACCCTGCATCTACCTACTGTGAACTCTGACCTGCGTCTCCTGCTTGCTAGTTTGTTTAACTAACAACATATGACATTGCTTGGCTAACCGCTGGTCAGATTTCATGAATCCTACCCCCGTTTTGGTAAGAAACTTGATTTTCAGATAAAAGGTGGTAAGAATCATTCTGACTATTCTCATAATAAGACACCTAAAAATGGCATTGTAAGCCATAGGATGGCCTACCACAAAGAATTAAACGTTTTTTGTAGTAGTGTGCTTGCCATCCCCAAGGGTGACAGGTAAAGTAATACATTATTTTACTTCAACTAGATGATCAGCAAATCCATATAAAAGGTTCACCTTCTTCAAAGCATGTTCCTTTAACCCCATCTTTTGTTACACGTGCCAAGTTCAAACCTCTACAACACTTTCACCGTCAACCATAATCCTTTTAACCTCGAATCTAGCAATGGCTGTTGTCATGACCATGGGGTCATTTCTTTCCTCATCACACACTGAATCCTCATATTCCTCATTAAATTCTACCTTCCATCTCTCTTGCTGACGTAACCTCTTCGACGAACTAATTAACATCGCGCTCTTAAGATGAGCCTTCCTTTTTGTGTTCAATGTCGCCTACTCTTCATCTATATCAATTATTACATGTATCGTGCCTCTGACCTTCTGTTTACCTTTATCTGCACCTCGCAAACTCTACCCTAAAGGTGAAGCCTCTTGTGCTACAAAATATTTTAGTTCATCGTTTCTAACAACCATTTCTATAGCATCTTTCAAAGAGAAACAATCTTCTATCTTGCGTTCCTTGTCGTTGTGAAAGTTACATCTATCTCTTGAATTGGACTTCAACTGATTGGGTCATATAGGTGATGGACTCAACAAAATTCCTAAATTCCTGACCTAATTAAATATGTAGTTACGCAAAGCATTTAAAGGAGTCTAAGCTTCAAATTTTCTATGGAAAACATACATTATCGTGTGCTCACCCTAAGGCCTCTAGAATGCCCTTGATGATTCATTTTGCGAATAGTTCCTCCGTTTTCCCCTACCTTGGACCTGTAGACTCTGAGAAGAAGGACCCTGCTAGCCGCGTGCATTCTGGTGACTTTTAAATTGCCTATCATCCCTTTAAAAGGCATTGCGAACTACTTTCTTGATTTCCTCCACCTCAGTAAACTTATGCGCCCTTTTATATAAGTTTGCCAAACTCTGTGGTCTATTATCAGTAAATTAGTACTGCATATGCTCATTTTAAACCCCCATAATGAAGGTATCAATATTCCATTAGTCTTCCAAATTCTTCGTGTTCAATGTGGCGGTATGAAATCGTTTCACATAATCTTGCAAAGATTCTCTATCTTTCTACTTTACTGACATTAAGCCCATTAGAGTACTTGTTATTGTCCTATAAGCACGGAATCTACCAAGAAACGTCTAACTCAATTGTGAAAAGTTCTAAATGAAACTCTGTGGTAAAGATAAATACTAATCATTCGCACTTCCCTTAAGAGTCATCAAGAAAGCCTTGAACTTCACTGCGTCCGAGTCCCTTAACACATTCATATAATCATTATATTGCATGAGATATGCTCTGGGGTCCCTTCTACCTTTAAACATCTCTTTTGCACTTTGGACTCAGATGGTAGGTTTACAGCTACAACCTTAGGTGACAAAAAGGTTGTTAGAACAAAACAACAGTCTATGTCTTGTATACCAAGGTGCAATGCTTGAACATTTCTATGTAAAGCATCCATTTCATTCTGCCATGGCTTTGCATGTGCTTCTACAGCCTCTTCTTGGAGAGGGGCGACATTGTCTTGAAGATCAAAATGGTCGAACTACACCTTTCTTTTTAATTCCTCTATCTATCTTAACAGCTCCTGGTGAAAGAATTGCTACTGTTCAAACCTGGTACTCTGTTTAGTCATTTGTTCTTGTTCCTGTAAACCAAATAATAACTTATTTGCTCTCTCTCCTCTCTTTTTTTTTTTGGTGAAACTTTCTTCTCTCTTTATTCTTTCTTTTCTTTTGTCAGTACTACCAAAATGTTTAGCACTAACTCTCCTCCATTCAACCGGTCAAAGTTGCATGAAGTAGAGATTATTTTGGCAACCAATAATGGTGTCAGTTAATATGTATTCTACTTAAATCCAAAAATTTAGTATTACTTCTAAGAAAGCATTTTTTAGGTCAAAAAATATTTTTGAGTAAAAATTAAAATTAAAATTTTTGTTTTTGACTAAAAAATAATTTTATAAAATATTTTTTGATCTCAAAAATACTTTTTTAAAAGCTTAAAAATATATTATTTAATAATATTTTTATCTCAAAAGTATTTCTTAGAAGCAATGTTCAACTTTTAAAAATTAGTACAATAACAATTTCAATATTCAACTTTTACATATATTGTGTTGATTTAATTATAATTTTAAAAATTAACCTTCAATATTACAAATAATTTCAATTTTATCCTAATTTTAATTTTATATATATATATAATTACCCGAAAACCTCCTACAGCCTCTTCCCATGTTCGGTATTCACTATTCAAGACAGCAAAACAGACTGAACCTAATAAAATAAAAGAAAAAAATTTAAATTGCAATCTTAAGTGCACATGAACACTATACGCAGAAACTGCTATTGATGTATTTAGTGCTCAAGAGAGTTAAAACAAACCAAACCCATAAAAGAAAAAAGAAAAAAAAAACTTAAAATTGCAATTTGAAGTGGAAAAAAAAAACCCAGGAGAATGATCATCAAACCAAACCCAAAAAATAATGTAATATTCTAGATTGAAACAAGAAGCAATTTCAATGCAAAATAAACAGAGAAAGTGACGGAAATAGAGCAGTAAAAATGGATATTCACTATTCAAGAAAGTTAAAAACATACCAAACCGAGAAATAACCTTTAAATCGCAATATGAAGTCGAAAAAGCCCATGAAGATGAATAACAAACCAATCCTAGAAAAATAAATAATAATATATTCTGAATTGAAGAAAAAGCAGAAAAGAAAATCATTCTTGTTTTCGTTATCCTTCCTGAGCATCATCACCATACCATTTCCAAGCTTCAAGGAGAGGGAGAGAAGGTCCACGCCATCCTAACCGGTGACAGTGCCAACATCAGTGGTGGCACACCGAACGATGATAACAACAATAACGCTAACGAGAGAACCGTGGGGAGTTCTAGCGTTTTCAGGAAAAAAAAAAAAAAAGGAGTTAAAAAGGTAGTTTGTATTTGTATAATGTTAGAAAAAGAATAAATAAAATCATATTAACTTATTATTTTATATAAAAATGCAATGTAAAATTTTTTTATGTATTTTTAAATATATCTTTTTGAAAATTTTAGAATTAGGATTAGGTTGAGATATTTTTTTTTAAACCTTGAGAGTAACTTTTTAGAAATTATAATTAAATTAAAATAAAATATAAAAATTAAAGACTAAATTTATTATTATATTAATTTTTAAGTTCCCACCTCACCCTTAAATTAAAATAAAATATAAAAATTAAAGACTAAATTAGTTGAATGATTAATTTTTTTAAAATATGATAATTAAATGACTAAAAAAAGAATGGACCTACAGTTGGATGACTTGTGGTGAATTTAGCCATAATCATAGTTAATATATTGCAAGGCTAGGTTTGTATATATTTGTGCTGCTCCTAATCACCCAACAAATGCATGCTTGGTGAGTTTTTAACAGTAAACTTTAACAGTAAATTTATTTTTTTTGGAAAAACCTAATAAAGTTAAATGTTTTTAAAATTTAGAAAGATTAAAATTGAGGAATGAAATCTGTAGAATAGCGATTAGTAGAATTTTAGCCCAAGTAAAAAAGAAAAAGGAATCAACGTATTATCTATTATTATTTTCTTAAATTCAATCCCGCGAAAAATCAGCTCAGCTAAATCTAGGGAGCGCTTCTGTTAAGCCCTCTCTCACTCTCATTTTGACACAAAAAATAGAACCAGAGAAATTATTTTTAGGGTTTTAGGCTTTGGGATTTTCTGATCCCAAAATGAAGCAAAAGAATGAGCAAATTCATACTACAAGGCTGTTAACTTATCTTTTAATCGGGTTAATCGGGGTTCTGGGGTTGGTTTGTTTGTACTATGGATCTTCAGTTGCTCCCGGGTCGAGGAGATACGACGACACAGATTCTCGGCTGGATGGATCGGACCCAGTTTTTGGTGGGTTTTCAAGGAACCGGGATTTGGTTGATTTGCTTGACGAGCAAGGATACTACCTTGAAGTTCCTAAGAGCATCCCTGTAAGTATTTCATTCTTATTAGATCAAGTTTTCGTTTCCTTTTTTTTCCATCAAAATATTTACTAAAAATTGTTCTTTTCATTTGCCTTTTTTTTTTTCATGCTTCTCTAAAATCTCTTACTTTTGAGTCTTCTTAACTGTCGTTAAGTTTATTCTGGATTTTGTTTTTAGTTTAGCTAAGTAATGGTGTTTTATGAGTTTTTACAGATATGTGACATGAAATATTCAGAGTTGATACCCTGCTTGGATAGGAACCTTATATATCAGTTGAAATTAAAGCCTAATTTGACAGTAATGGAGCACTATGAGCGTCATTGTCCGCCACCAGAGCGACGTTACAATTGCTTAATTCCACCGCCAAAAGGTTACAAGGTCAGTGATGTTCCTTTTTGCTTAAGTTAATAGTCAAAATCTTCATAGTTTCAGGTAGTTTTGATACCAACGAAATTGTTATTAGAATTTCAGATTCCTATAAGATGGCCTGTAAGTAGAGATGAAGTCTGGAAAGCCAATATACCCCATACACATCTTGCGGAAGAGAAATCAGATCAGCATTGGATGGTTGTTGATGGGGAAAAGATAAAGTTCCCTGGTGGTGGAACCCATTTTCATTATGGTGCTGATAAGTATATTATTGGTCTTGCTCAGGTAAATCTTACTTATTGTGCTAATGATCCTTTTGTTATTTGCAAGAGCGAAATAATTGCAACCATTTTTCTTTTGTTTTTCTTAGAAGTTTATTTTTGTTGAGCTTGATGTTGAGTCGTTATATTTATATAGATGCTAAAATTTCCTGGTGATAAACTGAACAATGGTGGACATATCCGAAATGTTCTTGATGTGGGGTGTGGAGTTGCAAGTTTTGGAGCCTATCTCCTGCACCATGATATCATAGCCATGTCCCTTGCACCTAATGATGTGCATGAGAATCAAATACAATTTGCACTGGAAAGGGGTATCCCTTCAACACTTGGTGTGTTGGGAACAAAAAGGCTTCCTTATCCAAGCAGATCATTTGAGTTAGCTCATTGTTCACGATGCCGAATTGACTGGCTTCAGAGAGATGGGATTCTCCTACTGGAACTCGATAGATTACTGAGACCTGGAGGGTACTTTGCATATTCTTCTCCTGAAGCCTATGAACAAGATCCAGAGAATAGAAAGATCTGGAATGCTATGTACAGCCTTTTGAAAAGAATGTGCTGGAAAGTTGTTGCAAAGAGAGGCCAAACTGTGATATGGTCTAAGCCTCTGAGCAATAGCTGTTACTTGAAGAGAGATCCTGGGACTCTGCCTCCTTTGTGCAATTCCAGTGATGACCCAGATGCAAGTTGGAATGTGTCTATGAAGGCTTGCATCACCCCGTACTCTGCAAGTAAGTAGAAGTACCATGTGTATGTTGATGGGATTGAAAGTTGTGATTGCTTCCTTGTTGTAAAACTGCATAATCCATTACTTGTAATGTCATTGATAATGTTTCTCTATCAACTTGAGGATACTGGTCTATTGTTATTAAAAATTGGAAATAGGGTCTGAACTACTTTGCAAGGAAATAGGGTCTGAACTACTTTGCAAGTGTTAACTCGGTTGTTGCTTGATACTACAGGGATGCACAAAGAAAGATGGAGTGGACTACTTCCTTGGCCACAGAGGCTTACTGCAGCGCCACCTCGCCTTGAAGAAATTGGTGTTAGCTCTGAGGAATTCCATGAAGATACTGTAAGTTTCTGAGATCACAAGAGAGTCTCAAGTGATTTAGTTCTGCCATGCTTTCTTGATCTTGATTTATTGGTTGGTTTCCCATATAAAGCCTTAAGTTTTGATGTGTATGATATTTCTTATGATGCAGAAAATATGGCATTTTAGAGTGATTGAGTATTGGAAACAGATGAAATCTGTTATACAGAAGAATTCCATCAGAAATGTCATGGATATGAACTCGAACCTTGGAGGGTTTGCTACTGCACTCAAAGATAAGGATGTCTGGGTAATGAATGTGGCTTCTGTCAAAATGTCTGCAAGATTGAAAATTATTTATGACCGAGGCTTGATTGGAACAGTTCATGATTGGTATGCCTTCACTTTTTGTACATATACATCCTTGACCCTTTTTTCTGTCATATCATTCTGATAATCAGATATGGCATTTCCTCTTTTTTGGCTTAATTGCTTTCACCTTTGGTTTTGTAGGTGCGAAGCATTTTCTACATACCCACGTACATATGATCTTCTTCATGCCTGGGCGGTGTTTTCGGAGATTAAGGAGCGCGGTTGTAGTCCAGAGGACCTCCTGATTGAAATGGATAGGATACTTCGTCCTGACGGGTTTGTCATTATAAGAGATAAACACTCAGTGATAAATTACATCCAGAAATTTATCACTGCATTGCGGTGGGATGGCTGGTTATCTGAAGTTGAACCCAGAACTGATGCTCTCTCTGGTGCTGAAGAACGAGTGTTAATAGCGAGAAAGAAGTTGTGGACTGATGGGTTTATGACAATGTGAATGTACTCTCTTTCTCTGTCAGGTTTTTTCTTAACTTAGTATCATTCCTTGATTGGTCCACATGCTTAGATCTCTGCATTTGCTGATTGTTTTGAGTGCTACTCGTCTTCTTGACTCTCTCTTCCACGTGAAGCTGTTAAATTATAAAATACACATCATAAGCAAATGCAATTAGGCTTCGGCTATTCTTTGGAGCAGATTTTGTTTCTTTTGTTTGTGCTCTTGAATGTTGTAGCCATCTATGTTTCTCCGATTCTTTTTATTTTTAAAAATACCTTGATTTGACATTCAGATAGGCTTATCAGGATATGATCCCCCCAAAAAAACCATGCATATTGAGCATGTGTGTTATGACACTCGCATTCAAGTGAAAGTAACATATAAGACTAGGTTTGTTATCCATTTGATATTAAAACTTTGTTTTCTTTGTAGATAATAACAGGACCAAAGCTCAAGAGTAATTGGCATCACGTTGAATGTGCAAACTATAGACAGATATAATGCCTGCTGGTTGCTGCAAACAGCCGCAATCCATGAAGAAAAGAAAGAGCGAAGCTCAGCCTTAGACATTTGTTTTGCACTCAATGGGGATGTATTTGTGGAAAGTACCTAAAATCAGTTTCGTATAATGTTCTTGTTTTCATATGTATTTGTAAACAATTTATTCCCCCTTGAAAAACCTGTTTTAAAGTCCCAATTTTCTTTGTGCATTAAGTACATATCTGAACCTTGTCCTAAAGGTGTAACTCAATAGCATATTCGAGCTGAAATAGTTAAGATGTTCTATTCCAAATTCAAATGGAGCTGCATCAAGTTTTATTTTTAAAATTTAAGATGGTTGTGAGTATATTTATTTATGTGTAGGGTTATCTGTCTAGGTCTAAAAGTTTGGGATAGTTTTAAGTAAAAATATTAATCTTGAAAAATAAGCTTGGGTAAAAAAATTAGTTTGGCTTGGCTTAATCTATTTTTAAGTTTATAATACATTATATTATGTTATTTTTATATATTATGTAATTTAAAACACATTAAAAAAATAAATTGATATCAAATATAAAATGTTACTCTAATATAAATATTAAAATAATATTAAGATGATTATATAAAAAATTTTAATAAATAAAAAATATATAAAATTATTAAATATTAAAATAATATGGTTGGACTTGAAATAAGCTTGAGTTAAATTTTTATAAATATAAAAGGATTTAAGTAAAATTTTAAACTCATATTTTAAACCGAAATAAATTTAAACAAATATGAAATATATTAACAACATACTTAAACTTGATCCGACTTATAAGCTACTCTAGTTGCAAGATAAATCATTATTTAATTTTTATTTAGCAGAAAAAACGATTAGGAAGCCCAGTTGGAAATGGAAATCAAACTAAAACAAAAAGCGCCACGTAAGCTAGTTCCCGCGTAATTCGCTCGCTTCCTTCCCACAAGCAGCATAAAAAAGGAACAAATAAATGCAAGCTTCAAAAAATCGAATTTTTTTTTCAAATTTTCAGATACTTAAATATTCAACTTCATCGTTTTTCGATTGATGATGGAGCCTGCTGCATTGAGAAGTGGATTCAATGATCATATTTCAGTCGAATCTAACGGGGGATTTGATTGTCCAAAAAATAAGCAACCATTCATAATCGGTTCCATCTCTTTTCAATTTTTCCATAAATTCTATTTTGTTTCTTTAATTTATTTTTATTTTTTTTTTAATTTTTTTGATCCAGGAGTTGCAGGAGGAACGGCATCTGGCAAAACGACAGTTTGCAACCAGATCATTTCACAGCTTCACGATCAACGTGTTGTTCTTGTTAATCAAGTAAATCTTTTAATCTCTATTCTTCTTTTAGTATTATGTTCTTTTCCGGTTTTTTATTATATATTTTTTCAAAAATTTAGGATTCGTTTTATCGCTCACTCAACGATGATCAATTAGTGAACGTTCACGAATACAATTTCGATCATCCTGGTAAAGCGTTCAAATCAAACTTCTTCACTTATTAATCTTTTTCTAATAAATATTTTTTAAAACATTATTATTTTCTTTTGCAGCTGCTTTTAATACTGAGCTTTTGCTTTCATGTATGGAGAAATTAAGACGGGGACATCTAGTTAACATTCCTAGCTATGATTTCAAGAGTCATAAAAGTATTGAACCGTCACGTCTGGTAAATTTAAATATTTCTTTTCAAATAATTTTAATTTTGTTGAAATTAAATCAGAAATGTCTGACAAATTAGATTTTGTGTTAATGTAGGTTAATCCAGCGGATGTTATCATTTTAGAAGGAATTCTCGTTCTCCATGATTTCCACGTTCGCAATCTTATGAACATGAAGATCTTTGTTGATATAGGTTTATGCGTTTTTCCTGCTGTTTTTGCTTACTTGCTTTGCTCGTTAAGTAATCACTGATATTAAGGCTTTAAATACGATTTTTGTTGCATTGTGATGTAATAAATGTTATCACAATCAAATACCCTAATATTTAAAAAGTAGAAAAAGAGATGGGTGCTTGAATGTCATTCAAATCAAACATAGCATAGAATTCATATTTATCAATGATAATGGCCAACAGATTCCGATGTGCGGCTTGCAAGAAGAATTCAAAGGGATACAGTGGAAAGAGGAAGGAACATTCAGAATGTTCTCGATCAAGTTAGTACTAGTTCTAGTACTTGTTTATCTCATTAATTACTACATTGGCACGCAAACCTGGTAATATATGTTTATGTGTCATGTTCATGTTTTTATTTTCCATGTTTAAATAGTGTTAGATGTAAGCATAATACAAATTATTACAAGGTGGGCATGCAATAAATGTTTTAGGTTTTTCTTACCAATAATCCTTGTATCAATTTTGCAGTACTCGAGATTTGTAAAGCCAAGTTTCGAAGAATTCATACTACCATCGAAGAAGTTTGCAGACATAATCATCCCTAGAGGAGGAGATAATGATGTCGCCATTGATTTAATAGTACAACATATTCTTACCAAGCTTGGCCAGCATGATCTATGCAAAATATATCCAAATATCAATGTTATATTTTCAACATTTCAGGTAGCATTTATTTATATAGTAATTATTTTATTAACTTGCTCTTGTGTCTGAATTCTTTGGTGGGTTGAATGATGTTTTGGCATGGTGTTCAGATTCGGGGAATGCACACCCTTGTCCGTGATGTCAAAACAACAAAGCACGACTTTGTATTCTATTCAGATCGATTGATTCGCTTGGTAATGAAGCTTAAATGAATAGGAAATTTAAGTCAAAATCAATCAGAATGATATAGAATGGTATAAAATTCCATGTTTCAGGTTGTGGAGCATGGTCTCGGGCACCTTCCTTTCACTGAGAAACAGATTATTACTCCAACAGGTAAGTCTTAAGCAATTATATTTTTTGTTCGTCTTTCCCACAAGATAGCCACTCATCATGCTATTCCTTTTAGTTTCATGCCATATGTTTGACACTTAGAAATTCTTTGATGATTTGTTAATTATCTTTTTCTCTCTCATTGCTTGCTTGCAGGTTCTGTGTATTCTGGAGTTGTGTTCTGTAAAAGGTTATGTGGGGTCTCCGTTATTAGAAGGTGGGTGAATAACCTATTATCCGTATTTTCTTTTGTTCTCTTTTCAGGCAATAATTGTTCTCTCTATGCTTAGTCGTCTCAATCATTTATGGATTCACTAAACAACCAAGTCTCAAACTCATCGTCTAAAGTCTAATTAAGTTGGTTCGTATAATCATTTTTATCAACCTCATAAGTTTTGCAACCTTCCTTTTTATACCTAATTGCGACCCCTTTGTGTGCTCCTGATATAGGAGAACAAATTTCCTCAAAAGAATAATAAAATGATAGTAGAACAAAACAATTAGACAAATCTAAGTCTTCATACAAATACAAAACAATTGGGCTATATTAAAACTCTTATTGAAAACCAACCAGGTAATGCAATACTAGTTGAAATATCATAAGAAAAACTTGAAAATTCGAAAGAATGATATACCACTTGAAACTTTCTCAAAGGAGTTCTTAAAAAGATGACCCGATTTTTTCATTTGCAATTTGGACTTCTTAAAAAAATGATGCTCTTATCTTTTTTTTTCATATCAACATTCTTGGGGAGTCTGATTCCCTCTGTTACAAAGCACTATTTTTAAATGATTGACTATGATCTTGAGTGTCAAAGTACTAGAATAGATGTCAGAGTATTCATTATCACTATTTATGATTAGTTTAACTGCGTTGTTAATGTATTATTATTTGCTTGTGGGTAAAACAGTAAAATAAAGATTCATAATAGAACCTTTCAGAAAATAAAAGATGCGCTTTCTTCTATAGAAAAGTCAAACCAGATTCAAGAGTCAAATCAAAGTTCAAACCAAACTGTTAATTAAGAAGAATTTTATATATGTGTATATAAATAATAACAAAGTTGCTGATAAAGGAGACTTTGTTGATACCAGTGGAGAAAGCATGGAGAATGCACTAAGAGCATGCTGCAAGGGAATCAAAATTGGTAAAATTCTCATCCATGGAGATGGAAAAAATGGGCGGCAGGTAGGTTGGAAAAACCAATGTTCAAAGAATCTTTCTTCCATACAGGCATGCAGGCACACACCCAAGTTCTCATTTAACTAATAACATTTACTGCAGTTAATTTATGAGAAGCTACCAGCAGACATCTCAAGCCGCCATGTGTTGTTACTAGATCCTGTTCTAGCTTCAGGTTTGACAACATAAACTTATATCGTCGTTGTTCTAAATCTATGATGACCTTTCTCAAATGTATGCATGGTTAGGAAATTCGGCAATCAAGGCTATATCTCTGCTTCTTAGTAAAGGCGTCCCAGAAACCAGCATCATCTTTCTTAATCTTATATCAGTAAGTTCAGCCACTTGCTGTTTCTCAGCTATTCCCAAATTCACGTGTCATAAGATGAGTACTGTGAAACTGCAGGCACCGGAAGGAATTCATGCAGTGTGTAGGAAATTCCCAAAGCTAAAAATAGTGACATCCGAGATAGATTCATCGCTAGATAAGAATTACGGGGTGATTCCAGGCATGGGGGAGTTCGGGGATCGCTATTTTGGCACCGATTAGTTATTTTGGTGATCCAGTCTACACACCCAAACAAACCTTTAAGATATTGACTCACCTTAGCTAGTTTTTGCTCAAATCATCTCGATCCTTTAAATATTCCTTCTGCCTGCAGAGTACAAGAATTCTTGTGAAACAACAAATAATCCTTGCAAGTACAATTATTCAAACTTGCATCTTTCAACACATTCTATCGCGAGTTTTTTTTTTCACTCAACACGATTTAACTATGTCAAAATTCAATTTATTACACTTTTCAAATCCTAGTATTTCCTCCCTTTCCATGGTTTTGAGTTTTCTTGCTCATTTTTCTTCCTTCCCTCCATCGTTCTTGATTCCTTTTCTCGAGATTTTCTCCTTGTTTCTCTAATTTTTGCTTCCTCAAAGTTATTTCTCAAGGATTTCAGCCCTTGATTTTAGAGCCCTTAAAGCAAGGAGGGACCAGGAGTTCAGGGCCACCCACTACAGATTTGATTTATTGTTTTAGATTATGGCTGTTCTTTAGATGTTTGAAACTTTAGACGATGTGTATACATTTTTTTCTTTTCTTTCTTTTTTGTTGTTTTGTGTCCTTGGAAATTTTTTTCCTAACCGTCATATTCAAACATTATATTCACCGATGACTGAGTCGACGTCAAAATAAGACCTTAACTTTAGATCCTTACATTCAGTTAAGAATCTTTATTTCATACGGTTTTTCTTGTACTTCTCATTGTTCTCTTAATTTGTTTTCATTTTTGTTGTTTTCTACTTTTGATTTCTATGACCTTCTTTTTATGCTACCATCTTCAGATCATGGTCTGAACTTTTGATAACGTTCTCTAAACTTGTAAGAAAGTAACTCATATTATTCCATTTTTTATAAAAATAACCCAAAAAAATATTTAATTATTTAAATGATTTATTTTTTTGATAAAATATAAAAATAATTTAAAATCTACAGTAAAAATTGATAGAGTCAAAGTGTTTGGTGCTACCAACATGTCACGTCAGCAATCTGTATTAAAAAATTAATTTTTTGGTAGAACCATGTAGAATGGTGCCACTTGTATAAATATTAGGAAAATACTGTGATTTTTAAAAGTACGAGAGTTTTAAGTAATTTTATCTTTTTTTAGTGGAGCCAAATAAATTGATGCCACCAGATTTTAAGACAGTAGCCTGTCTGTCTATTTGCCTATTGAAACAGTTATATTTTTTATTTTTTTCATTCATGTTACTTTTTCTGATTCTTTGTCCTTTGTCCTTTTTTATTTTTTTTTTCTTTTTTAAGTTTTTTTATTTACTTTTTAAGTTTTTTATTTGTCCTTTATTTATTTTTTATTTGTTTTATTTATTTGTTTATTATTGATTTTATAAAATTTGAAATGTATATTTGAAATGCTTTATAATATTATTTTTTAAAATTTTAAAAATATATTTTTAAACTATTTTTTAAAAAATTTAAATATTATTTTTTAAATTTTAAATATATTTTTTAATATTATAAAGCATTTAAAAAATATTATTTTTAAAGATATGACCTTTCAAATTTATTATTTGTTTTATAATATTTTAAATGTATATTTTAAATATTTTAAATATTTTTTTAATTTTAAATATAATTTCTTTTAAATTATTTTTAAAGATATTCAAACATTTTTTAAATTATATTTAAAATTTTAAAAATTAATATTTTATTTGGTAGAGCCTTTCTCTATTACAAGTGTAATTTTTTTTAATGTTTTTTAATATAAAAATTTAATATTTAATATTTTATTTTAGTGGAGCCATTCTTTATGGCTCCACCTCTTGGTTCTCTAGCATATATAGAATGGTGAAATTGTTGTGTTTAGTAGGAGAGTTCAAAAATTCTGTTGAAGATGAATAATGATGTGTTTTTGGTGTACGTTCTTTTTTATGATGAAATTGTAGAAGGTGATGTTGGTTGTGTATTTCAAGGTCGGCAAAGAGTAGGGTTGCGGTTCAAAAATAATGTGAAGCTGGCAAAAATGAAAAGGAAGATCAGTGAGAAAATAGCTATCCGTTGTAGAATGGCGATGTTTAGATTATTTTACAAGTTCCCAATCTCTACAAATCCGTTCAAATTTTGTGAGATGCAATTGTTAGATGATGATAACTTAGGCACTATGATAGAAATATGGTGGTCGACTGGGAGTGAGAACCTTAACCAGTTGAGTTATTTGCTGAGTTAGCAGACTTAAAGCCTGTTGAGAATGTTAGTCCAATAAGTCAACATTGCGAATTTGACTTTGGTCTTAATGTCAAATGGATAAACCATTTAGAATGCGGAGGGACATTGCAGGTACCCGAAAATTCAAATTATGGTGGGAGTTCGTATAACAACCCTACCCTCAATCTCAATCTACAAATACATCCGAATGTGATAATAAGCACAGAGATAGATGTAGGAGAAATGACCAATAGTGGTGAAGATTTTGATTAGGACATTGAAGATTTTAGTGCCCCTATGTTGATGAAGCTGGATGATATCAATGATGAAGGCTCGTAGGAGGTTAAAGATGTTTACGGCCTTTCATTCAGTAACCCGAGTCGTGGCATTATTTTACAAAATGAACATGGGGCGACATATTGAATGTAGATCCAGATGCAGCACATGCATCCGAGTTCCTTGAGTACGTCAATATAGTATTTGCTCATAGATTGGAGTTAAATTCACAATTGGAGGAGTTGTTCGTTAGGCAACGGTTTAAGAACAAGGCGGACTGTGTGTTTGCCATCAAACAGTACAACATGAAGTTGTCAATTGATTACAAGGTTGTCAAGTCTACACCGACATTATATGTTTGGGAGTATTGGAGAGCCAGCAATGGGTGTGGTTGTCAGGTTCGAACTGCATTTATATAGAGGATTCAACAATGGCAAATACAAAAATTAGAAGGGCGTCATACATACACTGTCGCACGTATGTCCCAAGACCACTGGAAATTGGATGCCAAAAGTATTTCCAACTGCATCATGCCACTAGTGAAAGATAGCCCAATCATTCCCGTCGACATTAATTGTGGACATACAAGCTTAATTCCAACATAAAGTGTTATACAAGAAAGCATGGCGGGCGAAATAAATAGCCATACAACAATTATACGGCGACTGGGATGAGTCATACAATGAACTTCAAGGTTGAATTTCAGCGATGGTGGAGTACGTCCCAGAAACTGTTGTGGACTTGCAAACGTTGCCTTATAGAGGCTCGAATGGACAATTGGAACTGGGGAGAAGAGTTTTTCGTCGATTGTTCTGAACTTTCGATCCATGTGTTAGGGCCTTCTCCCACTGCAAGCCATTAGTGCAAGTTGATGGAACATGACTTTTTATGGAAAATACACGCAGATACTTCTGATTGCGTTTGTACAAGACAGTAATGGAAATGTACTACCGATCGCTTTCGCCATCGTGGAGTCGGAGAACTCTGAATCGTGGGCATATTTCATTTAGAACTTAAGGAGGCATGAATCGAAGGGCCTTGTTACTGTGATTCGACAATCTAAAGTTCCGTGGAGGTCTGTTTACTGTACTCGTCGCATTGCTGTCAACTTCCACAATGAGTACAAGAATAAAGACTGGTGCAAACGAATCTTAAACATGTGTAAAAATATCATATTTAAATTCATATTTGTAAATATTTCGAGTCCATTTCTTAATTTGGATGATAACGTGTTTTATCGGAATACATACGTAAGATACAAGTTGGAAGCACATCGATTCAAACATAAGTTGGCGAGGTTAGAGATTGATATGGTGGGGTCCAAACCTTCTCTCAGACAGTGGTTGGGTAACATGGAGTCGTGGCAATGGGCTCAATATTTTGACAAGGGGTACTGATACGGTTATATGACAACTAACCTTGTTGAGCCCGTTAACTCCATCTTGAGGTGTATGCGTCACTTGCCAATTTCAGTGATTTTTTCAACCACATTTTATAGGCTAGCAACCTTAATGCCAAAAATAGGGTTGAAACAAACAAAATAGTTGAAGGCAGGACACGTGCACATCGAAAAAATCAGGGATGCCATGAAAGAGAAGGCTAAAGGGCTAGGTCGATGAATGCAGAACTATATTCTCGAAACTTGAAAATTTTTTCGAATGATAGAGTACATCAATCATC
Source organism: Gossypium stocksii (assembly GCA_020496765.1). Lineage (NCBI taxonomy): Eukaryota > Viridiplantae > Streptophyta > Magnoliopsida > Malvales > Malvaceae > Gossypium > Gossypium stocksii. Next base: position 16,008,248 of record CM035631.1, on the reverse strand, counting down.
GGTCGAGGATTCTGCCACGATTTTATGGAGTTTATCTCTAAAACAGGCGATGTGAGTGCGGGATGTTTTAAACACTATGGTATCCCTGTGCGCATGTGGTTGCAATGTGTGCTACCTACAATTTAAATGTCGAACAATATATCGACGATGTGTATACACTTAAACGTACATATATTTGGGGTAATGAGTTCCCCGTTTTAAGGAATGTATCGACATGGGAAGTGCAATCACTTGCGTTCGAGATGTTCCCAAATCAGTCACTACGTAGGAGAGTCAACAGTCGACTAACAATAATGAGGATTCGGAATGACATGGATATAAAAGAATTGGTCAATCCAAAACTTTGCACCATCTGTAGAACAGTTGGCCACAATCGGAGCAAGTGTCCCTATGGAAAAGTCTATATTAGTCAATTTTCACGGTTTGAAATAAATTAAATGTTGTACCTGATTTTTACATTTTATGGTCTTTTGGAAATTAAGTTTGTATTGTTTAGTGTTAAGCTTTTATTTCAAATTAATAGTTGTAACTTTTAATACTTTAAAATATATTATAAATTATACAAAAAAAAGACTAATACATAAGTTGTGAAATTATAAACCAATACAACAAATATTACATAACACTTGAAATTTACATAACTCAAAATTGGAAAGAATCGAGAGTGGTATCGTTGTTCGGGATATAACAATTTATGGGCCTTTGTTGACGGGGTGGACATTGGGGTGTACTGTACACATCAAGAGGATTGACAACTGGATCGAACGTGGCTTGACGCGAGGTGGAGTACATGTTATTACCAAACATATCAAATGATATCGGTGGTTAGTCTGAGTGAAATAAACTTGAACCACCTATGTCCGGGTGGTATGAACTCAAACCGTCCATGTCCAGGTGATATGAACTGCTTTGCGACTCATCACAAAAAGCGCCAACCCATTGGTCCGATGTGTTCAAAGGTTGGTCCTCCGAGTCAGGCTCAGTCATATATTGATCCTTTAGCTCCCCATAAGTTGATTTCCACGTCTGTAGCCATGATCCGGTACTATCATAAGTTGTCCACCATATAAATAAACGCGTCATCGAGTTATGTACCATTGCATGTATTCAGTTGAGGAATTGAAGTCAAACATGCAGGAGTGCATATCAGGTTGCCAATCGTATCAATTATTCAATAGTGCTACATAACATTTATATTCTACACTCCAATCCGTTGTATGTTTCCCCCTCATTGTTTTACCGTGGACATCAAAAAATTGTTATGGCTCGACCGGCACAAATTGTCTATACCCAAATTGTCGCATAACTCGATCGTCGTTGTACCACACAACGATTGAAAAGTTGAGCATTTGTGTGTTAATACACATATGGGCGTCGACATGAATCCACTAATGAATAAGGATTGCAATGTTCGGTACAGAATATGACATCCACAAGAATTGCACAATATAACATAATGAGTCAAGTCACTTCATATACTGTAAGTAGATAAGTTAAATCAACATTACTTAAACCATATTAAAATTTACTTTCTCTCCGGTGGATGCCTTTATCATTTGGCGGTAAATGATTAATGTTTGGCTCGCACCAATTCCCGAAGACGTGGCCCATCTGAAACCGAAACAAACACGTTAGCAATTAAACTTAGAAAAATATTATTCATACTTATGAGTCGTTAAATGTTAAGTATAATTTTATTTTTACCTATTTACAAGTGGCCACAAATATGGTTAGTGCGTAATAGCCGCTAGAAATGGCAGCTTGTATAGATCCTAGGACTGCAACAAACCCAAACAACCAGTCATGTTACTAACCCCATATTTTGTTGCTCAGTAAAGCTCATGGTACAATATGGCCAACACTGCCAATCTCCAGTTGTAACTACCAGCACAAGAGAAATTCTCCAATAGAGGCAAGTACTTTAAGTGGACCCTATTAGACATGTTGTTCGCCATAAGTACCTCCCGGTCAACTGCATAATATAGGATCGAGTAGCACACATCACCTCGTGCTCAGTGAAAGTACTCGATAACTCCTTAAAATTTGCTTTCAACCATGCCAATGTTAAGCATGTAAAATTCTGTTCCCCATCATTAGGGGACCGTCCAAGCAATCTGTGGCATAGTACTGAAGGTTCCAACATTTTGCTTCGACTCGTGACCACAGCACTGTCAACTCGTAACCCAAGTTGCATAGCGGCGTCTTCCAATGTGATAGTGTCCTCGCACGGCATAATGAAGGTGTGGGTCTCCATACACCACCGCTCAACCAAGGCGGATATTAAGTTCGCCCTTAGGTCAGACCTTCGGATTAATGCGACGTCCCTAAATCTCGCCAACTTTAAGTATAGTATGATCCGCTCGTTCGGATCGTACTTGGGAAAATGAAACCACAAAATTTGTATACAAATATGATAAATAAATTATCTATATAATTTAAACATAAAATTATATATTGAAGAGTAAAATTGAAGGTTGAGAAAACAAAAACATCACACTTATACTATACCAATATAGCCATTCTAAGTATTTTTTATTTAAGTTAAATTAAATAAGTACTAAAATATTAATAATAGAATTAAGATTTGTCATAAAATATTAATAATAACACGTAGAAATTGAATGTGATTATTATGTCCTAATCATAGTTAAGCATTAAAACTAAAGGCAAACATATAACTACAAAAAGTACATAAAAACTCAATAATGTCCTAAAAAATATAGGTGGTATGGGTAAATATAAAAATAAAAAAAAAGACTTATTTTTATTGAATCGATATCTATAATAATACATAGAATTTTACATATAATATAAATTAAGCATACTCAAACTCGAAAATTTATCTTACATACGATAACTTTTATAAAAATATATATATTCACGCGTTAAAGACAAATATAACTTTTTTGTACCCCACAAATGGAACCAAGTAGAGTAGCAATGTAAAATTAAGCAGAAAGGTTGTCATATTAAAAAAATTAATATATAAATTTATAAATGTGTCATAAATTAAAAAAAAATTATAACTAATATGTAGAGATCAATTTCATGCAAAAAAAAGTTAAAAAGGGATAATAACAACTAAATAGAGATCAGTTTCATGCAATCAAAACACGTTGAGCAAAGTATCGCTTAGCAAGAAAAAAAGGAGAAACTAAAATTATTTTTATTTAATTTATAATTAATTTTAATGTTTTATTGATTCTCGATTAAGTGTGATCCGTATTTGCTCCAAAAGACATTTTGATATCTGCATAATTTAAAAAAATTACATAAATTAAATATAATTAATTATTATATTACAATAACTATAAAATAAAAAAATATAAAATAAAAACTATAAATAACTTACTTTTTTTTCTCTTTTCTTCCTTTCTTCTACAAATATTTGACGGGGGACCAAACCTCACATTAGATGTTCATCTTCTCCTTCTTTTTTAAAAGATAACAATTAGGCTAATGATTGGTTACATTGTTGATGTCACTGATATGATGTGATCAGTTATAATATATATTTTTAATTTTCAAATATAAATTTTTACTTTTTTAATATATATATATATTTTTAAAAAAAGCCATAATTTTTTTAACAAATAAATCTTTTTTTTCCAATCAATTCAATTTTCACTTTTTTAAATAAAATATTATTTTTTAAAATTTTAAAAAATTTTAAAAAATTTTGAATATCTTTAAAAATAATTTAAAAAATCATAATTTAAAAAATTATATTTAAAATTAAATAAATATATATTTAAAATTTTTAAAATATACATTTAAAATATTATAAAACAGATAATAAATTTAAAAGGTCATATCTCTAAAAATAATATATTTTAAATATTTTATATTATTAAAAATATATTCAAAATTTTAAAAATAATATTTAAATTTTAAAAAAATATAATTTTAAAAAATAATATTATAAAATATTTAAAATATAAATTTCAGATTTTATAAAACTAATAATAAATAAATAAAACATATAAATAAAATAAATAAAGTACAAATAAAAAACTTAAAAGGTAAATAAATAAAAAAATTAAAAAGAAAAACAAAAAAAATGAAAAAGGACAAAGAATTAGAAAAAGTAATGTGAATGAAAAAAAAATTATGTGTTTCAGTTAGAGGTGTACATGGGCCGGGCCGGGCCGGGTCCAACTAAAACTTAAGCTCGTTCATTGGGCTAGGGTCGGACCGGGCCCAAAAAATGGGCCTAAAATTTTGTCCAAGCCCGGCCCATATAAAAATGCTAAAACTCGGGCCCGGCCCGGCCCGCCCGTATTAATTTTTTATATTATTTTATATAAATTTTAAATATATATAACACATCAAAAATACTAAAAAAATCAAAAAAATATTTTTCAACAAATTGAAAATAAATTTTAAAAAATATGTAAACTTAAATAACACTAAAATAGATGTAACTTAACAAGCAAATGCCTCTAAAATAATAACAAAATTAACAAATGTCTTTAAAATAATAACAAAATTAACAATAAAATAAGTTTTTTATAATGTCTAAACAATAACAACAAAATAATAGCAACATAATAGTAAAATAGTAGTAAAATAGGGAGAAAAAAAATAAGAAAACAATATTTAAAAAAATAAATTTTTTTTTCCTTTAGTGAATTCGGGCCGAGCCGGGCCGGGTTCGGGCCAAAAATGCCTTACCCGAGCCCTGCCCATTTTTTAAACGGGCCTTATTTTTTTGTCCAAGCCCATTTTTCGGGCCTATATTTTTGCCCAAACCCTCCCATATTTCGAGCGGGCCTTCAGGCCGGGCCGGGCTGCCCAGTCCATGTACAACTTTAGTTTCAATAGACAAACAGGCCACTGTTTTGAATTTGGTATAATTTATTTTGCTCTACTAAGAAAAGGTAAAATTGCTTAAATCCTCCCATATTTTTAAAAATTACACTATTTTTCTAGTATTTATATAAGTGACACTATTCTACATAGTTTCACTAAAAAATTAATTTTTTAATACAGATTGCTAACGTGACATGTTGATGGCACTAAACACTTTGGTTCCGGTAACTTTTATTACATATTTTGAATTATTTTTATATTTTATCAAAAAATAAATCATTTAAATAATTAATTATTTTTTAGTTATTTTTATGAAAAAAAGCCCATATTATTATATACAACAATTGTCACTAATTTTATATTCTTGGAAGATGTACGAATCTTTACCATACAAATATTTTTCATTAAAAGTTATGCATAAATATATTCTATACCTTATAGCCACCCTATGCAGAGTAAGATTACATGGGTCCTACCAATGGTGTAACTTAAGTTTGAATATATATGATTTATTAAGTTGAGAATTTAAGTTTCCTGATTTAAAATTTAAATAACTTTTAACTCAATTAATCATTTTTTATATTGTTTTCATCAGAATATTTACTACTTCACAAGCTATTATTTGACATAATTTTAAACAAAATGATCAAGGTTTTCTTCATTCCCTTCACTTTGGCCGAAACTTACTATAAGATTATCCAGCTATTTTTGTTTTATTTTTATACTTCTAACAAGTTAGAAAGCGTCTCCTAATCATTTTCCATTTAAAAACACACATTTCACCTAGTTTTATAAGTTTCCATCAATATCCTTTGATGGCAACTTTTAATACACTTGATAAAATAAAAATTATTGGTTAGTATATGTAAAACAAGCTTTAAAGATTCAAAATCTATGAAAAAAAATTGAAGAAAAACATATGTTATACTTAAAATTTGGAGGAAAAATCATAGAAAATTTTTTTTCTTTTCTTTTTAGGCACCAATATGAAGAAGAAAGATGATAAAAGTCTGTTCATCTTTTCATTTCTTTATATATATATATATATATATATATATATTATTACTTATAAAATATTATTTTAAGTAAAATATTAAATAATTATTATTTAACAAAAATATCATTTAAAAATCATCATGAGTAATTTAACTTTTTCGATAAGATTTTTTCTTTATTTTTATTAAGAATAATTTTTTAATATTATTTTTAATACTATAAAAATATTGGAGGGCCTACTTATATTTTTAAAACGGCTACAATATATACACAAATGGGAAAATTACAAAAATTTTTGGGAAGGTCGTAATATATTTACAAAATACTAAATTAAAAAAAAAAAAAAAAAAAAAAAAAAAAAAAACTTTGGGGGTCATGTTCCCCAGGCTTCTACTTGGCTCTGCGGTTGGGTACTACAAACAGCCTTATATATACCTTAAAAGGAGCCAAGAAAGAATTATCAAACTTTGGGCGGAGCTACAGATGATGTAATCACATTTGTGGATATGTATGTTGCAAAGTATAATAAAGTCATTGGCAGTGCAAAAAAAACGAAGGTAAATCATTCAAACAATCTCATCCTGGTGTTTTTTAATGATTTATATAAACTGTTACCACGAGTACTCGTTTTCCCAAACCACTTTTTTCTTTACGTATTTACCACTAGTGTAGATAAATTTGTGAGGATAACGTCCAATGGGTTTATAGCAAATCTCATAACCCAACTCTCTGTTTTCTCAAAAGTATCGGTACTTGGCACCTTTGTCATATGCCTTACAGACATCCGAGCTCTTCCCATATACCCCGAAGCATCCGCATTCAACACTTATTTTCTAGCCCGTCTAACACTTATTCTTCAGTGAATAAATTTATGATTATAGAATGTTTATATCATCTGCATTTTTGTTTCCCTCAAAGCAATCGCCCTATGCTTATATATTATTCACTCTTGACTCCGAATAACATAAACCAATGGTTGATGTTGAAAATGGTATCTGTGTTTTGGTCGGCAGGATTTACTGATGTAGCAGATTTCATGACGATGAGATTCAAATTCATTGTGGTGACAAAAAAGAAATAAAGGGTACGGGAAATCTACGCTGGTTCTTGTGAAGATCCTTGGGGACAACTACAATGAGGTCGCCATTCGTAGGTTTGCTTAGCGCATGGACAATGGCTCATTTAGTGATCCGCGTCTGCCAATTAAACAGTAATTACGATTGAAAAGAGATGTATTAATCATGCACGAAATTAACTTCAGAGATCACTGATTTTTCAATTATCAGATACTATGTTTCCTTCATTTCTGCAACTGCACTGATGGTAATAAATGTTTGTTTATATTGCTTCAACTCTTCATTGTTTTTTTTAACTCAATGTTTGGCATCTATGCCTAACGCATATCTAAACATGAAACGAGATATAATACTCCAAAAATCTTCTTATACACGAAAATTAATCAACATGTAATCCTACAGCAGCGAACTTCATTTTGCAGGTATTCATTTTTCTCCAATTAAAAAATGTCTGTTAATGCCATTTGAATGGAATTTTGTGCCTTACAAGAGGAAGAGAAATGAACTGCCAGCCTTTACAATTAACGAAGAATCACTTTAGAATCCTGAACAAGGAGGGATATATATATATATATATATTCCATTACTAACCCAATACACCACAGGAGACGTGAAAATTATGGTTCTGGTTCAAATGTTTTAACACCAGCTCAAAATTTAAGCTCTGTATTATGCACATCTATACACAGATGTCATTGCCGGTGTCCGTCTGGCAATGGAACCACCTTGTGAAAAGGTACCGTCCTCTGTGGCAAGGCTCCGTCTTCTTCATCATCATCAAACTCTAGTAAATACCTACACAAGGAAGTCAAATGTTCGAGTATTTCAGTAACACAAATAACCAGCAATTTATATACAACTTAGGACTCCAAAAGGGAACTTTCATGCTCTGCTACTCTTGTTCCGGAAGATTAAGAAAACGAGTAAAAATGCAACAGGCCAAATCTGCAACAATAGGGCCACAATGAAGGATGTTACTTACTCATCTGATTTCCTCTGGAAAGATACAGAATGGTCAATTGCACCCCAAAGATACGCACAAGGAGTTTCGTAGTCAGTTCAATATATATAAGAAAATAACGATGATATTTTAGCAAATTGACCAAGGAATAAGAACTGGAACAAGTTATCCAAATTGAAATATGGTTATTAATGACAGTGATCGCCGGGATACTCACCTTTCGAGGAGTACTGATGACAGTTGCCTTATAGAGTGCAGTTGTTCCTGGATAAACGGCCAAAACATTTCTTCCAGCAGGAAATTCTTGAGTGCTCAAAGGATCATTCCTCTTGGGGAAAGGTATAATGCAAGAAGCAGGCAGCTTGTACTTCCTGAAGTTTTGATAGGAAAAAGTCAATTTCGACAAATAAAACATGATAAGACTGACTTCATGAACAAGCATAATATAGAAAAATATTTCAATGTAACTTAGAAAAAATGAAAGAATAAAAGCTTACTTTTGGCCACTACCCTCTTCATCGTCACCTGGTTCCTCATCAAGTACTTCAAATCTGCATTTGAAGATACAACTTAAAAAAAAAGAAGACTTTTAATGGAACCTTGACACGAGCCGAAAATGAAATGTTGGGTTGTGCTTACTCTTTTGTTTTCTCATCAAAATTAATCACTTTTACAACAAACCACTCATCCTTCTCAGCATCTGAGGTGACTCTTGCAGCCACCTGAGAAAAAGAACACATTTCGATCTCTTTAGTTCATATGTATATGACAGAGTACACTCTGTTATCTGGTATGCATATAAGAGTTAAGATCAAATATAGTAAATTAGGTCTATCAACAAACATCAACAATTGATTGTGATGTATCTACACGAACAACAATTTTGTTTTTCTAGTTGCTACATTGTCTACAAGCTTGCCTGTTCATCTTTGAGACTAACACAAGCCTCGATATAACTCCACATAGAAGGAGAAAGACGAGATATATCTGAGTCAGACTTCATCCTTTTTCTTTTCTGATCATTGCCATCTGCAATTTGTTTACTGTCAGCTATGCAAATAGGAAGCTTCAATACTCTCATACTAGTATCTAGAATCTACACATGTAAACAATTTTCTTTTTTGGCATAGATTGTGGAATGATCTCGATTGGGACAAAAATTGCTAAGAAATTATATGATTTTAACTATCATAATAAAATTAGGAATCCATTGTCATATCAACTCAACAACTTCCCTCTCATTAGCCAAAGCAATTCCATGATTCATTAAACCGCTCATAGTCTGCACCTTTAGAAAGGGAGACAGAGAGAGAGAGACAGGATAAGATGGAGAAAATAAAATTGCAGAAAACTACAGCATTATCTGAACATTTTCTTTGATTATCATTTAGAAAAAAAACTCACACTTCCACAGTTAAGGCAAAGAGATGACTTAACTCTTTGCTTTATAATAATCTAATTCGTAAATACTGGGCAAAGAGAGAACTCAATATAGAGGTTAAAGCAATGGAAATGTCTCATGTAGACATAGTTGGTAGCACACACCCATCTTTCTTCGTTGTTGTCCAGGAAGTCCAGATGGCAGGAAAGTGTCAAGTTGACTTAATAACAAGTTGGAAATACTGTATCATGCCAAAAAATAGGATTGGTTAAAACAATGGAAGACAACACTGAAAATCATAAAAGGTCTACAACTGAAACCAGAAAGTTCATTGCTACACTAGCCCCAAACTTCTATATAGAAAAGGTTTCGACATTTGTACCCAGATTCACCATAAAATGGGGGAGGAAAAAGGGCAAACAAAATGGTAAAAGGTTATATCAGTGATAACGAACATACGTTACTTCTCTCTCTGAAAGATCTTTAGCTTGAATATACATAGCTTTTAGCCTTGCCAATGAAGAATCACCAGGTTTCTCAACTACCTCAGGAGCTGCATCAATATACATAAGTTTAGAAAGAACAAGGCCAAGTAAAGTAACAGAAAACAATATATATGTACATATTCTCAAGTTTTCGCCAAGTTTTTTACCCATTAAATATGCAGTAAATCAATTTGATGCAAGATGACACTCCAGTCATTGATTAGATAATGAGTATATAGATTTCAAAGTTCCTTCTCTGATACTTCTACAAGATTCCCCGTATGCACATCCAAGAAGCTGCTAAGCAAACTTAAATGCTATTCAATTAACAACAAAAATTTTCGTTTTCCCTCTTGTTTCTATTTCGTGCAATCAGTTCTTAATTTGTAAAAATGTTCATCTTTCATGCAAACGTTCGAAACATTTCGGAAAACATTTGTCAGCATGCCATGAGCAGCCATTTCAGCTAAACAGCATAATTTTGTATCCTAAAGGCAAAACCTTTACACAAAAATTACATGAAACAGATACTCCACTTAGCTCTAAACCTCAATTCAGATCATATGCACTTAGCACAACTTAAATTCTTTCTCAAAAACAAATGTAGCTAAGTATTATTTTTGGAAACAATGTAGCCAAGTTTTAGCAAATTACTCTTTGAACTTCACTTTTCTCCTAAAGGAATCACAACTCAAAACAATCACCAATAATGCATAACAAATATAAATTTCTTATCAAATACAAATCCATCATCAACAAAACTCAAAAAAGAACTTCTCTTAATTACAAGAAAATAAAACAGAGACACCCACAAAAAATCACCATATTTTAATAATCTAAAACAAACCTACATCATAAAATTGAAGCTAAAACGAAAAAAAGGATAAGAAAATTTACTAGATTGAAGCCTCTTGTGAAGCTTGTTGATTTCGACAAGCACCTCTTCTTGCTCTTTCCTTAACCGATCGAGTTCCCTTGAGTTTTCCAAGATTGAAGCAATGTCCGGCGACGACATCATATCCCGTTCCCTGTCTTGGTCGGAAATACAATGTTGTCCGTTTTACAGGATAACTTCAAGCTATAATTTTTCGCTCCAATTAATCCCAACTTGGATCAAAAGTTCAATTTTTGTTGAATTAAAAATTAATACTTTTCATGATTACAATTATAAATTATAACAGTAATTATAGATAGTAAATCTTTTCTTAAATTCTTTTACCTCGGGGAAAAAAATTAATCGGTGGATCATTTTGATTTTTGAGTTTCTATTTAATTTTTGTTTTGCTTGCACACGTGTATCCAAAAATGAAATTCAAACTTTGCCACGTGCGAGACTCAAATGCCACAACTCCCTTGTTTTTCTGTGGGCTCCTTTGAAATTAATAGAGTTGGACTTAATATTGGAAAATAAAAAAATTATGGCCCAAATTGCAAAAATAAAAATTATTGTAGGCCCAAATATGATCTGTATTATCGATAGAAAAAAAAAAAGGAAAAATAATATTTTTTCCTTTTATTTTACGATTTCCGGCAACTATTTTAATAATATCTTTTAGGAATTTATATCGTGTAAAACAACTTTTTTATTTAATGCATTAAAAATTGAATAAATTATTAAGAGAATAACAGCCTGAAACATTCAAAATTCATAATAATATTGTAAATTACATTGAATAATATTGGCTTTTATATTAGTTGTAAATTTATTAGAGCATCTTTTTTCTTTGGGTTTTACAAACTTACAGACGTGGAATGCAAAATTAATAGAATTTATAAATGCAAAGGGTTAAATTTATTTAATTGTTTAGAAATATGATCGAATTGATAGGATATATAAGTATTGATGACTAAATATGTTATTATATCAATTAAAATAGGGTTTCTCGTTATCAATTTAACTATGGGTGACCAAAACAAGAACGAATTCAAACGTTAATACATAAATTAAAAATTTTTAAAATTAAACTACTAAAACACAAACACAGGTATAATTGAGTTACCATTTGTATAAACGGCCTGAGTAATCACATACTAGGAATTAAACAATTACAAAGCATTAGAGACACCCACATATATATATATATATATATATAAAATTTAGCCTGTGATGTAATAAAAGATATTAAAATAACATCAGATTTGAATTTCAATCCCTAAATACACTACCCTCTTTTTATTAAAGAAATCTCATCTTAATTCCTTTTATTTCTTGATGCAAATTATAAATAATAACCTTAAATTCTTCATTGTCACATGAATTCCCCTAAAAAAATACATAAACTCGAAGAAAGCGTCAATTTTAGGTAATGTTTTAATAAGAAGTCAATGGAACATCCTCTTCTGCTTCAATGTTGTTAACATGGAAGAAAAAGAAATGATTAAAATTCTGAAAAGATTTCAATAGTGAACTGCCTAAGAGACAAAACACAGTTTAATATTGGGTTCCATATGGCAAAAAATGCTTTTGAGGATATCAGTGAAAGGGTCCCACTTTGGGGGAACTTAAATGACATGCCAAAAAACCTTGAAGCTATTAAAGGAGTCCTAATAATGGCAAACACACACACAAGTATTAACCCCTAATCAAAGAGAAACGGTGAAAAATGGGAATTCCCTTTTACACCATCAATTATGTGAGCAGAAAGGAAGATAACAGAACTTGACAGGGTTTTTAACAACGAAGCCTTCATCAGTTACTATACTACGTTTTTAGAGACTAAAAAAAAAAAAAAAAAGGGTAGCTGCTATCCTTGGGACCAGTTCTTTTCTGGCTGCTGATTGGGTTTTGGCTGCCAAATTTGTTTGGCTTCAAGGTTCAAAAACTTTCACGATCTCTCTCGTTCAAGGAAAATCCAGATTGAAAATCCCCGTTTTGGTTCCAAGTATGTCCCCTTTTCTTTTATTTTTTTCCTCTTGGTAAGGAGTGAACTTTTCTTTGTGTGCTTTGAATGTTCAGTTCCACGGTTGTCTTTTTGGTTTTTTCTCTTTTTTGTTTCATTAATAGCTGTGATTAAAGCTCGATTAAGGTTGTTGGCTTGAAATGGCGCTAAGCTATTCCAAGACAGGAACTTTTTCTCTTTTTTTTCATGGTAAAAGGGGATGTTGGGAAATATTTTTAGCTTGGGATTTCATGCTAGTGGAAACCTTGATATATTTTCAGGTGTATTTGGTTAGGAAGAATATCTGATTTTACTTGGTTCATTTGATTTCAGCTGCCTTTTCTTTTCTTTTCCTGCTGTTCTAATTTGTGGGTACGTTTACAAAGAAAATTTTCAAGCTTGTTTTAGCTGAATTTAGATGCTGGAACTTGGAAGATCAGTCTTGAAAGCTTCGCACTGGTTCATAAAAAAAATTTTGTTCTTTTTTCAACTTAATTAGCATATCCTTAGATCTCATGTTTGTATGCTGTGGCTGAATCATAACTTAATTGGCAGAAACACCTTTCCTTCAAAGGAAATCTAGAGTTGAAACCTTTTTTTCTCAGCCAACTTTGTATTTTATATATCTGTGTGTATGTACTAGAAAGACAGTTCTTTTTCTGTTGATCTGTATTTCAAATGGTAAAATAGAGCTTAGGATTTAACAGCCAAACTCTTACTGCTAAATTCAAGTAAATAGATGAAATTAATGCATGAAGAAAAAACAATTTCGATGGGTAAAGTGTGATTAGCTGAGATGAATCTATCACTGACAGGAATAGATTCAAACTAATGTTCTGTTTTTGTGCCATGTAATTAACAGTGATTTTTAGTAAACTTTATCCTGCATTGGTTTATCATGTCCTGCAGATTATCATTTGAACTTCAAACTTGATGACAGCAACTGGTGCAGTTATCTTTGTAAAACTAGAATAAGATCTTGAGCATAATGGGAGTTCCCCTACGGAGGTATCATCTTTCATACTATACTTTTACGGGAAACTGTTCATTGACATTTTTACTGGTTTACAAGGTTTCGGTAACACCAGAAGTGGTATTAATATGAGTTACATTCACCTCTGTTGTGCTGCAGCAGCAATTTAAGGATACCAAATGAGACAATGAGGCTTATTATAATGGCTTTTGCTGGAGTTATATTTGGCTTTTTTTTAGGAGTATCTTTTCCAACTGTTTCATTGACTAAGGTACTACGGCCACTCGCACTATCTCATACATATGCAGCTGTTATATGTTTTGTTTTGTTTCCATTTTTCCCCCTTTCCCATTTCTTTAACATGGAAAAATGAGTTCATTTCAGTATGTTTAAATTTTTGTAGATGCATCTCCCATCGAGCCTATTCCCTTCCATTGATCTTACATATATTGAGGACAAATATTCCGGCCTTTCAACCCAAGCACTATTTAATGCTTTGAACACTATCAAAGCTAATAAGGTCGACTCAATGTCATCTTCTGGCTACACCGAGACCAAGGTAAATCCCCTTTATTTTGGTTATATATGCAGCATTGCAATTCAGGAACTTGGACTGTAGGCTGCTTCTTGTCTTGAAATTATAAAAATTTTAACCATGAAATCTAATAGAAGTGGTTGAAGAATTTTGCACGCACAAAAAAAAAATCTCTTCATAACCAAAGCTGTCAAATGCATATTTGATAATGGGGAATTGAATATCTGGACGTCAGTTCTATCATGAAACCATCTTTTCTTTAGGATTGAGCTCCTCAAGTAGGAGGTATTTTATGGCCTAATCTGCTATGATGTTTGCTAATATCAGCTTGGAAGCTTAGAACGTTTCTAATGAATTGCATGTACAACTTCTTGGTTCTGGTTTGATGAATCTGTCATATCAAGGAGATTTCTTGTGTTGGTTAGGATCGTTTTATAAGATTTTGCCCGGGTATGGGTGCACACGCTTTTTAACTGTTGTTAATTTAGGCTGGACAAACATTGTGAATCTCCTTTACTCCTTGCCTTGTATAGTACTTTGTGTGCATCAACCTCTGATGGTGTCTCACTGTTATTCATACATTATGTGATTGGCGATAGAGCTGAAAATCCACTTGGATTAGACTCTCCTTTTCAGGTTAATATGTGCCTGTTTTCTGTGGTTGGTGTAACAATTTTCAAGGAAAATCAATAAGCATTAACACTTTCAGGTTTTAGCATGAGCACTAACTCTTAATCCTTAATTACAGCAGATCTGGATTCCAACAAATCCACGGGGTGCTGAAAGACTTCCCCCTGGTATAGTTGCACCTGAGTCCGATTTATTCCTTCGTCGATTATGGGGTCTGCCAAGTGAGGTATGCATCATCTGCTTTACATTGACTCCTTTTTTTATGTTTTATCATCCAGTTTGGTACATGTCAAAGAGCTCAAACTGGTTGCTGTCTAATGTATGGAAGAATTTTATTAAAGCTAAATTTGTGTTACCGCATTCTTGACTCTTGTAACCTGATGAAGTTCAATAAGGCAATGATCATTTTTCTCTGATTTAATCCGGGTTGATGTGTCACATTTGCAGGACTTAACCATCAAGCCAAAGTACCTTGTAACTTTTACCGTTGGTTATAATCAGAAAAACAACATTGATGCAGCTGTGAAAAAGGTCTGTCCTCTCTCACTGCATGCACACATACACATATATATTCTCTGGCATGTTTATACTCTCTTGTCTAAAACCAATATTTTACAGTTCTCGGAGAACTTCACTATTTTGTTGTTTCATTACGATGGCCTAACCAGTGAATGGGATGAGTTTGAGTGGTCAAAGCGAGCAATTCACGTGAGTGTTCAAAAGCAGGCTAAATGGTTAGCAACCGACTCCTTTATTTTTATAAATCTTATGTTAGTGTAGTTGGTTGTATGGGATTTTCCCAAGCTCCAGTTGTGTTTGTATATGAACTCCTTAAGTTTTCGTATAGGTGGTATGCGAAGCGCTTTTTGCACCCTGATATTGTTGCACCCTATGAGTACATCTTCATGTGGGACGAGGATCTTGGGGTGGAGAACTTCAATGCGGAGGAGTAAGTCCATAAGTTGACCATATTGCTTCAAGTGAAAGTCCGTTTGCATAAAGCTAAAATTGAACCCGTTCCATTCTCAGATACATAAAACTAGTCAAAAAACATGGTTTAGAAATATCCCAGCCAGGTTTAGATGCAAATAGTGCTGGGCTGACATGGGCAATGACAAGGAAGAGAAATGACACCGAAGTTCACAAGTAAGAGCATTTTACATTAACAGCTTGATTGCAGTTTACATATTCCTAATTGGTAATTCCGCGTAGGTTGGAATGTGTTCTTTGTTAGAAAGGTAGTTTCATCTTTGGCATTTGCTTTTGCTCCTATAGGGATACTGAGGAGAGACCTGGCTGGTGTAACGATCCGCATTTGCCTCCATGTGCAGCGTATGAAACATAATTAACCCCCTTTGTTAAAATGATTAAACATATTGTTGCTTATTTCTTGAATCGTAGCTAATCATTATTGCATACTGGATGCATAGGTTTGTGGAGATCATGGCTACAGTGTTCTCTCGGGATGCATGGCGATGTGTTTGGCATATGATTCAAGTAAGCAATGAGCTTATGGTTTTGGATGTTGCCAATTCGCTGTCATTACCTTTTTATAATATAGTTTCTCCTTTGAAACGCAGAACGACTTGGTTCATGGATGGGGTCTAGATTTCTCTCTTAGGAAATGTGTCGAGGTCAGAGTCTCAGAGACCGTCTTTATTCCTCCTACATTAGTTAGCTTTCTCCATTCTTACAATCCTATGTTGATTTGGCAATTTTGTCCTTGAGCAGCCTCCTCACGAGAAAATCGGGGTTGTAGATGCTCAGTGGATTGTACATCAAAGTGTGCCTTCTCTTGGGAACCAGGTAATCATTGACCATAGATATTACCATATTCATATGCACAGTATATCATTCACTTCTGTTTTCTTTTTTCTCACAGGGAGAAGCAGAGGGTGGAAGGGCTCCATGGGAAGGGGTATGAACTACATGTTCCTCTCTCTCACTCAATTTTATATATGTATGTGTTTGATGAGAGTTGGGTTAATGGCAGGTGAGGCAAAGGTGTAGGAAAGAATGGACAATGTTCCAAGATCGGATGACTACTGCAGAGAAAGCATATTATGCATCACTGGGAATTACTGATCCTTACAATTTAACAGCTAATTAATTAATGGATATAATATAGTATTTTTTTTTTTTTTTACAATAGCATTAGAGTTGTACAAGTCAGTCACTTCTATATGTGACCTAGTAAACTTTGATTTTTGGATACAAGAAAAGGCGACTTTGATCCTATCAGAGCACATGCACAAGTGTTTTTTGTATCATTTATATTAAAGTAATTATCGGAACTAGCTCAACTAAATACCACTCAGATTTATGAAGTTTCTTATTTGTTTCTCCTTCTGA
This sequence comes from Gossypium stocksii, assembly GCA_020496765.1. Classification (NCBI taxonomy): domain Eukaryota; kingdom Viridiplantae; phylum Streptophyta; class Magnoliopsida; order Malvales; family Malvaceae; genus Gossypium; species Gossypium stocksii. The sequence continues at coordinate 15,991,168 of CM035631.1, read as the reverse complement.
TGCAAATCAATTCATACCAAAAGTTGCAGTATGATGGCGAAGGTGTTGATTGAGGCTTAAGCTCAGAAAGGCATTGGTGGCACCCTAGCCCGCATTATCAATAAAAGAGACGATTAACAACTATCTAAACTTGTAAATGCTTTAGATCGTTAAGCATTCATGTGAGACAGTCATCTCTGCCCTGTACAACTTGGAAATTTTGCCTTAAAAAGAATAAAACTAGTAGCCAAAAAGAAATTATTGTTAACTATTATTGCAGTTTTAATCGTTACAAACAAATATGGGGGAGAAAGATTTGAAGATTGGAGCTGATTGATCATCAATGTTAGGACTCTTGAAACAACGGAGATGCAGCTAGAAATAACCTTTAGTGATTGCTTCTTCTAGTTCCTTGAACTCCCATGCATCCTCCGCTGAATATTCCCCTACAATGAGGAAACGACATGATCTCTTAACCAACTATTGCACCTCAAAACAAAAATCCACTAAAAAATTGCTATATTCCCTTCTAATCTGACAAAAAAACAAATGCCTCGTGCTTTGTTTCTTCATTTAGCATTATACCTTACTTTGACATAAAGACCATCTTTAGACTAGGAGCATTTCAACTACAATGACGATAAAATCAACTCGGGGTTCAAAATTGTGTAGAATCAGGTATGGAACCATACACAGTCACAATTGCTGGATTGTTGTAAAAGAAATGTGCCAGGGCACCTTGCAGAGAAACCGAAAACAAAGAAAGAAATGATAAATTTATATAGCAGTTGTTCTCTTTTCCTTCACTATCTTCTTTCTTATATTGTGAAATCATCAAGATCTATTTGATCAAAGTACTAATCTATTAACATAATGATGGGATCTTACCAATTGAATCTCTTCGCAGAGCCGTCAAATGAGCACAACTGAAACAGCCAAGAAAATAAGAGAAATATTAACTCAAATGTTGAAGCGATGAAGCTGAGTACTTATTCTAGAATCCAGAAACTACTATCATTATGAATAAGCTAAATAAAATTCAGGGTTAGGCCTAAACACAAGGCATAAAACTTTTGATGATCAAATTATTAGAAAATGATTACCTGCCCAAAGCCTTCCCAAAATCTGCACATAATGATCGGATATATGTTCCTTTTGAACATGTAACTCGGAAAATCAAGCTCTGTCTGCAAAGACATCAGAAATATTAAAATCAAGATTGAGTTATGTTGTATTAAGATGACCGAACCAGTTCTTTTTGAGATAAGAAGAAGAAGAAGAAGAAGAAGAACAAGAAGAAGAACAAGAAGAAGAAGAACAAGAAGAAGAAGAAGAAGAAGAAGAAGAAGGAGGAGGAGAAGGAGAAGGTGAAGGAGAAGAAGAAGAAGAAGAAGAAGAAGAAGAAATAGGCACCTGTCTTCTAAGCTACGCTCAATGTCAAAGTGGAAAATTGAAATTCGTCTGGGTGAAAGTTCAACGGTCTCCCCTTTTCTTGCTTTTTCATACATCCTTTCACCCCCAACCTATTCATGATATTGACAATTTTTTTTATTACTCAGTAAATTAGCAAGTTCGCGAGAATCTGAGATGAAACCAGTTAGGTACACTCTACACCGCATATAAGGAAGAAGGAATAAAAGTTTATACATTTAGCACTCCAAACACATACATCTGTATCAGAGTTTTATTAAGACCTCTGTCCCCAAAGCAGGTGAAAGTACTTCTATACAAAGTTCGGAAAATTAATTCTAAATCCCTATAGCATTTTTCTACCTTACCTTGATGGCAGAGAACATTGGAGGAACTTGCCATATCTCTCCGCAGAAGGATGCAGCAGCTTTTTTTATGTCCTCATCTTTGATATGCTCCCAAGGCTCACGTTGAATAACCTATATAAGATCAAACTGACTCTTAAAAATATAGCAGGTTTAATGTCCTAGAACTAAATAAATACATGCTGAGCTCTTCTAGGCTTGTCACTAGAGAAACATTAAACAGCACATAACAGTAGAGTGGAGTGAATATATATAATCTGGACAAAGAACAGCAGATCCTATTCAGACTGACTGATGAATGATATACACACCGGTGAATCAGCATCCCAAGTTGAAGTAGCCTCCCCTAATCGGAAAACTCCGCTGTATCCCTTTACCATTCCTTGGTATCTGCAATTGAAATATTCAAACCCCCTCAGATAATTTCATTTGGTGCATGTAAGAGAAAGAAAATCTACAGTTTCAAGCCAATAAGCCAGGAAAGTAAGGGTATGTAGTCTGGATTTGGACATTGAAAGAAAGAGCTAGTCTTTACAATTCAGACATGTAATCAGGATCAAACATACCTCTCTAAGAGCTAGTCTTTACAATTCAGACATGTAATCAGGATCAAACATACCTCTCTACCAACTTAGTGGCTTTACCAACACATACAATCAATAGACCAGTTGCCATAGGATCAAGTGTTCCAGCGTGCCCTACCTGTAATAAGTATAGTCCAAAAAGTTAAAAACTATAGATGAAAATAAGCAAATAAATTATCCAACAATCAAGATGTAAAAACGCAAAACACTACCTTTTTCACTTTGACTAAGCGGCGCAGCTTGCCACAAACGGTAAATGAGGTCCATCCTGTTTTGCAATATAATAGTGTTATCATTTGATACAAGTCAATATCATAATTCCGAAAGTTCTTTTGAATTTATCTTCTGAGGATTTTCAATATTCGTATATCAGTAAGTCAAAGAATTAGATAAAGAGTCCTAACAATTAATAGTGCGGCCAAAAAATATGATTCGTACCCTCTCTGAATTAGAAACAGGAAGTAGAAGAGTCCCTATACTAAAGCCAAAAGCAAGCAGTAAAAACGAACCTTCCACCTTGTCCTAGGCGTTGGCTAACATCAGACTGTAAGCTACATAATACCAAATAAGGAAGCATGCCTACTTCACTAGGAATAAAGGCTCACAAATCATTAAATGCACAAAAACACTAACGAAATGCAACCCTTTCAAGAGTAAAAGACCTCCACTCTTTGATAGACAAATTACAGATTTAAGGAAATCAAAATAAGACGCTGATCAAGATATAGCATTCAAAAGTATACTCTTAGCTTACCTTTGGGCTTATTCACCAAAATTACCGTCCCATATGGACCATCCCATCTCGGGGGGAGCCCAGTACTCCTACTAACAAGGTAAGGCTCCCCATCGTCGGTTTCTTTATTGGGAACTTTCTTCAAACACTTGAAAAACTCCTCCACCTTTTTCTCAATAACCTTCTCCTTCACATCCTCACCTGAATTTTCTTCTTCCTCAAAAAAGACCAACCCTTTATCCTCCACCTTATTATTCTTATTATTATTATCATCAGTCTTTTTACTTTTTCCCTTAATTTTGATTTTCTCATTGGATTCTCCAGGCTCAAGAAAAGCTTTATCAAAACACTGGTCAGGAAAATACTTCTTTTCCAATTGATAAACCATTTTATAATGTTTATCCTTTTCCCAAGGATAGGCAAATGTATCATAAAAGTAGAGCTCTTCTTCCCTCTCATGTAGCCTATCAAATTCCACAACTTTAGGCTTCAATTCAACAAACCCATCTTCATTTTTCCCCTTATCATCATCTTCAGAATCTGAACCATACATTCTTTTCCTTCTCTTTTTATAATATTTCCTCTTAGACTTGTCCATTTCTTCTTCTGAAGTCAGTTTCTTTTGTACCCATGAACCAAAACCCAATTCTTTTTCTGGGTCCTCTTCCTCAGGTGAGTTGGGTGAGTCTGGTTTACTGAGTCGGCGGCGAGTTGGGGTAGGTTGGGACTGAGTCGGGGTGTTGATGATCATGTCATATTGAAGAGGGTAAGGAGTCGATGTTGTGGAGAAGAAAAATGAAGAAAATGGCTGCTTTGAAAAGATCAATTTGTTGGTGAAAATGCAGGATTTTGATGATAAGAGACGACTAGACCCAGTTGCTGTAAAGAAATATAGGATCTTTGGACGTAGCAAATGAAGCGACATTTGTAGCTATAGGAGGGGAAATCTTGCCTACACTGAAGTTTCAAGCTTTGAGAGTAGAAGGTTTACAGTAGCGTTTCTTTCTTTTTAATTAAAGATACAGGCTTTTAGCAGAGCCCTTGTCGAAGTACTGAAATTCAAAGACTTAATAGGATTAAATTTTTAAGGCTTTTGGCAAGGCCCAATAGTTTAAAAATGAAAAAAATTAAAAAAAAGATTGTCCTAATTATTTTCTAAAGCTATTTAACAAAGTAATTATAAGTTTATAACAACGAAATATAATTCCAAAAATAAAATAAATAAATCCGACATGATTTAGACATGAACAGCTTGTATTGGGTGGACGATAAATCCAGCTTTCTGACATGCTCCGGAAAGGTCTATAGAAATCATGACACAAATCCAAATGAACAAAGATTAATTAATCCTCCTTGGTAAATAATAAACTGCACAGTTTCCCCAGGAAATGTACAAATTGGGAGCTGACAACATACAACCAGCCTACCTCAAGAGAGGTTGAAGACATAATAATATTTGGTACTAGTAGTACTAACACAAGCTCCATCAATCTTCTTCGTCTTCATCTTCAGGAAGCGCCATATCGTCTCCAATACCTTCGAGCAGTTTGTCTACATCCTCGCCTAATTCAGATAACCTTGCACTCAACTTTTCCACCTTGCTCTGCTCTTGTCCCAGGCACACAAGTAAATCATTCAGCTCTGCTTCGCTTTCCTTCTGGGCTTCTTCCCTAGCTTCAGCTTTTATTGCCTCGATATCGGGAGATGTTAATGTCCCTCCGCTCTTCAAAATTTTCGCCTCTTTTTCTAGGTGGATATTGGTCTGTTCAAGACTATTGTAAGCATCTGAAAGACTCTTGAGATCAGACTCCAGCTTGCCTGCCAAATTCTGGTACATTAATGCCTCAGATTCAATCTTAGCTTTTTCTGCCTTCAGCATCTCTACCCGTTGAGATGCTTCCTGAAGATCTCTACGAAGCGTTTCTACCTGAACTCTATCTGAGCCACTGCCTGCCATAAGCTCAGGATGAGAATTACCTGTCCTTGCCAAATCCTCAGCCAAAGTGGCATTTCGGCCAAGAAGTTTCTACATATGAAAATGAAAATGAAAACAGGGGATCAGACAGATGAGAACATCTGAAGATAATTGACAAACAACAAATATTCACAGATAGTGCTGTCAATGAATGAACATAATTAGTTTATAATAGCGGTTAATTTTCAAAATGAAAATAATACAAGTAATTGACAACAAATGAAATCCAATACAGGTCTTTAAATAGTAAAGTGATTTTCAACTAATGAGTTTTTGTAATTTTTAGTTTCCAATTACCTGTATCTCAGAGCACTGTGTCTCCACGAATGCTTTTAGCCGCTTGATATACTCCTTATCACTTTCTCCACCCTTTTGTTCCAGTTCAGCTGGCACAACTGCCACATCACTCTTAGGGCGACTATAAACATCTACAATTTTCTCTCTAATATTCACTTCCAAACCTTTCACAAAATTAACAAACTGAGCATCAAATACCGATGTGAGGATTGGATGATCTTCATTCTTCTGATCTGTCAAATCATTCTCATCAACATCTTCAATCTCTGCCATACTAGCAGTAGTTGATCTTGTCAATGGTTTATGGGACTGAGCTGGCTTCACTGAAGAGAAAATGAAGCTTCTCTGCATCTCATCAAACTTCAGAAAGTAGGATGTAAGCCCAATTTTCTGGCTTATGGCATCAGCTATGGTAAAACTATCCTTTCCATTTTCACTACATTTATTGTAAATCACACATTCTCCCAAGAGAACTGCAGCCAACCCCCTAACACACACAGTTGATGATGTACTTGACACCAACTCCAGCAGATACGTTAAGTGGGGCCGTGAATCTAAGAAGCATTGCACTGCATTTGGGCAATCTGCTAGCCAAGTGATGAGCAGTTTCAAGATAATTGGTTGAACATACGAGTAACCTGGCTTCCCATCTTTATTTTTCATTGAAGATGCAACTGCCAAATACCTAACAATTCGGTGCAATAGTAGCTCTGGAGCCCCTAAGGATGGCATTGGCGCTTCAAGCTCAATCTGTAGAACCTGCAAATCTCCAATGAAATTAGATTACAGAAAAGCAGAGGCATAAAATTGTCATTTTGCTCTAGATGCAAGTGAAAAAGAAAGAAAAAAAGTGACAGCATACCTTTTCCTTACACTGACTATTGTCCTTAAGAATATGAGTAATAACACTAGCAGCCCTGCAACAAGTCTGTACTTCACAATATTAGTTGGACAATTCTCAGGCAATAAGCACATGAAGAAAATCTAATAGTATGCTAAATGATGGAGATTCATATTTACAGAGTCTTAATGCATATATCATGAGATGGTCCAACAAACTTAGGCTCTCTGTATTGTTCTTCTAAGTTGATGATTAACCATGGAGAAGTGAGAACATCAGATTACCTCCAGATCACCATCGCTTTCACTCAATGCAAGACCATGTAAAATCATGCTGCCACATATATACACCACAATCAAATAATTTCATCAAAGGCAGGAGTTTTATACAGAACAAACAAACAGAAATAAAAATTTAAGATTTAACTAGCACCATAGATTTCAATTCCTAGTCAGAATAGCCTATAATAGAGAAAAAAAAAGAATTATGAGTAAACAAACCTTCCAAATGACATGTTCACATCCTCCTCAAGGGAAGCATCAGTCATTGAATTTGGATGTGGAATTAATGTGGATGCTAACATTGCTTGCCCATCCGTGTTTTTCTAAACATAAGATCCAAAATTCACAATCAAGCAACAGCAGCTTTCACCAAGTTTGTAAATTACACAGACATAGCTATTAACAAAAGAAAAATATCAAGTAAAGAGAATGCTACAATATAAACCTCACAGAAGTTCTTAAAAACATGGTCAGCTGCAATAAACTCTTGCATACTAGATGTTCGCAGAATAATTCGGAGAATAGAATTCAAAGCAGGTTCTACTTGTCGCTCCTCACCAAGAACTTTGCTGGAGAGGGCATCCAGATTCTTGGAATGCCCAGCAACCAAATCACCAATGCACCTTAGTGCCTGGCAAAATATAAGCATTAGAAGAGGGTATGCTGAAATGAAGAAATAGAACAAATCTAGAAAGAGATCTCACTGAACAGCGCAGAGCAATTGGAGCCCATTGGCTTTCAACACCCAGCATTAGTAGATGGTCTAATAACTTCTTCTACAATTAAGGAAACAGGAAAGAAGATAACATATCACAAAAACAGATAGCTCTCCACGAAGTCAATTCAAGCAGACATGATTTATAATTAACCTGAGCTAGTACTGTTTTATTGGTGATCTTGTTTGAATCTTTTTGAGGATCTGCTTCTGAGCCTCCCATCATCAACAAATTAATAGTTTCCAACGCACTGAGTAAATTAATTGTCTACTGGCATGTTGTTTGTTTCACAAAAATGGAAAATCACCAGTAAGCTTGTGAACAATCAACTGGAATGGCTACAAAAGGAAAAAAAAAAAAAAGAAAAAGAAAATAAAGCTGTAAATACTTGAGTATCTAACCTTCTGTTGAGTAAAACTGTAGGAACTTCCTCTTAGTTTCAAGATTGATATTAAGGGATCAAAACCTATAGTCTCCCTTAGTAGCACCTGAAACACACCTAAAATCAGTACCAGAGAAAACTTTGTAAACAGAGTGCAATGACAATTAAAATAAAACGTGGAGTGTACCTGATTTGAGGCATTACTGCGAAGAAGGTTGTTCAGCAACTCAAGACAATCCTGAGCAAGAACAATACATCATTACCTCATTAATTCATTAATAGGATTCTCCAAAAGTGGCATTGCCAAAATAGAATTGACTGCACACATGACTTATCTAAAGAAGCCACAGACATGGTAAAAAGAATTTACAAAAAGAAAAAAGGGAAAATAAATAAAAAATTTGCTCTAACAGCAAACAAGCCAGAACAAGTTCATTGAGGTCCAGAATTAAATCTGATGAACCACCTGCACAACGACACCCCCATCAGAACCTCCTTCCTCCTTCATGATACTAAAAATTTTTTCAAATGCACCTTCGAAGACTACAATCTTTTGAATCTCCTGAAATCATAAGACTCTCTTAGTTAGAAAGGCAATCAAACATATTTAAAGAAGCTCACGTGCAAAAAGAATGAAATTTAAAGGGCAGAAGAGGAAGAGGTATAAACAAACACAAAGGGCTCACCTCAGCTTCACGAGTCAAGTATGTCAGAAGCAGTAAGGCTTCATTCCGTATAACCTGGAAGACCAACAGTGATCAACATCATAAGAAAAGAACGGAAGTACATAATATCATCAATATCCTATCCCCAAAAAACTTTGAGACAAACAGAAAATTTAGGTAAGATAAGCAGAAGGTTCATGAAGATACATATTCAAAAAGCAGACCTACAATAAAGCAGAACATGGAAGTTAACAAAATTTGCATGAAAAACAATTGGCTAATAACTGTTTACCTCACGGTCCATCAGCATATCCATGAGTCGAGTAATACCACGAGGAATAGACAGAATGGCTTCCTGTAACCTGAATATGAATTCAGCAAGAGGTTTTCGAGCAGAAACCAACAAAAATAAACATCCAGTTAGGATAGAAGGAATTTTTGTAAAACTCATACCTATTTGGAGAATTAGTGAGAAGGGCTGTTAAAATTTGAAGAGTGTAATATCGCACATAGAAATCCTCCTCAGACTACAAAATCACCAACAGAGAAGAAAATGATGATATCACATGAAAGATCCATAATAACAGATAAAATAAGTTCCCGATCCATACAAAGAACTCTCACCAGCAAACTTAGTAGAAGAGAAATGCTCTCTGACTCTCGGGAAAGCAAATCAGTATTCATTAAAGCTGGCTGAACCTCATTTGTAGGCCCTTTTGCATGATCAATAGGTGTCAAAGCACTAACAAGAGTTTCAAGGGCACCACGAACCTGCATAAAGGGAATGAATGTCAATCGTTTTTATCAAGTTTCAGGAAATTTGCAATCAACTGTTTCAAATGGAAGGATAAAGGGAAACAACAATATTTGGTCTACAAGGGAATAAAAAAGGCCCTTTGAACTGCAGACTTCTGGCCAAAAGTTCTCTTGGGGATACTGTATATCACTACAGAGAAACATTGTATGACAAACAACAAGAAGAACAAATAGATGAAACACAGAAAGAAAAAATGATTTCAAACCATTTCAACATCATCTCGTTCTTCCTTTAAGACACCCATGAGTACAGGAAAACCTGAAAAAATTTACATGCTAGCTTTATTAAACAACATAGAAAGACAAGTCAAGAAAGACGGTCAAATTTAACTTCAGTACTAGCTTTATTGATCAAGATAGAAACACACACCCATAGCTCCAAAAGCTAGCTGCCCAGCACGGCTTTCAGCCACAATGGTCTGAAGCTCTGCAATAGCATTCCTCCGGTCCTCCGCAAGGACACCATTGCTTATGCGGTCGAGCAAGCGTTCAACATAACTATTGACATGAGAAAAATAGTAAATCAGTCACGTCACCAATATTGAATTAGCAAATTAAACAGCAATTACTGATATTCTCATTTCAGTTACCTATCCTCACTGGAATTAGAGTTCTCATTGCCAAAAACAAACCCAACAACCCCCTGCACAAGAACTCAGTTTAATACTAATAATCACAAAACAAATTCAACCAATCACTTCACTCATAATCAGTGCACCAATAGAACCCATTTAAGCAACATCCAGTGAACATATATCCATGACCTTAACCAACACACGCAATAAGAGGAACAAAAAGCTGTTGCTTCTCTAATTACTTTTTCTAGAAAATGCAGACTCCAAACCGCACTTTTAATAAGAAAATCAATAGGCTAAATCTAATTTACAAACACAGAGAAACTATAGGATCGACACGAACTTATATATTTGCTAATTTGGTTCATCACATTAATTCTAACACCAATCTTGTGCTAAAACTAAATCAAAATTGCAATTTAAATATGTATACATAAAAGATTTACTAGAATAACATTAACCCCAATCAATGATCGAGAAAGAAAGTAATAATCACAAGAATTGAACATAAAACTCACCTTGTAACGAGACGCCAAATCCATCTAAGCTCAATGAAGGAGCACAGAAATCCTGATTATAAAGAAAAAAAAGAGAAGAAATACGAAATTATTGAAAAGTGAAAATCATGGATTGACCTAATCGAAGTTAACAATTAGGGTAGGAGAAGCGAGTCTAGGGCAAAAATGGAAAGACTTATTAGGATCGAGTGATGTGGAAAGAGAAGGAATAGGACACAAATTTCAATTTGGATCTGCGTTTTACGTGGATTTTGATCGTCGTTTCTTTGACACAGCGAGTTGACGATTATCGAAAGATAGATTTTTGAGCCAAAAGGCAAAATTAATAAATAAAGTTAGAGAGATAGATAAACTGTGCGTACTAATGGTGATTTGGGCCAAGTGAGGCCCATGCTAGGGCGGTGATCTATTAGATTTTGCCATTTAGGCTTTCATCAATGTGGATGTTGGGAGTTAGAGTCTCATTTTGTAGAACTTGTATAAAGGTGTTCTCCAAATTTATTTTAAATAAATTATTGTGTTAAGAAAAAAAATAGAAGTAAAGAAGTATAAATGAAATAGAATTTAAATTCTAATAATTATTAAAATTCAAAGTATATCAAGATAATATGTAAATTCATAACATTTCCCTTTGTAAATCCATTTGTAGATAATATGTCTCGTTAAAATTTATTAAGATAAAAATTCTATAAGAAAAAAATTACTAGTAAAGGAAAAAGAGTACACATCTATGGTACGCACATAATATGTTGCTTCATTAAAAATTTTACCAAGAAAACCCAATGGAAAAAGAATACAACGTATATTTACTCTCCTTCATCAAAATGACTATTTGAATATAGACTTAGCAAAAACTTCATATTTTATTCTGTTTTTGTAAAACTACTTCATTTGTACCAGTATTGACTTTATACCTTTAGATATTTAGACTATTAGTCCAAAAACTCCACGAATTTAATTGTACTTGAATTGTGTCTTTCTATTTTGACCAATTTATTCCATATCTATATTTATCAATAGATTTATTCAATATCCTTCTTTTATTTCATCATTTCAACAATAATATTGCATGCAAAATCATTGTCGACCAATTTTATTATCGATTCCACATTTTCTCGAATTGACATAACTTATCGAGATATCTTATTGTCATTATTTTAATCTTCAGTTTCAGGTACCTGAATCTCTTTTGGAGTTTTAGTTATTAGTTATGTATTAAGTCTCTTCTAAAATACCTGCCTCCACCATATGACAATCTAGAAAAATTTTCATCTTTGGAATCGATCAATCTATTATTTATTCTAACTAATTGTCCTATTGGAACTTCGATTTAAAATATTAAATGGTATATAACACTTGGTTATTCTCATTAAGTTTGTAAATACATTTGACAGTTAACTTGTAATAAAGTGAGTTATCATTTTGAACTTCTAGTTCAAATTACTCTCAATAAGGATCTAGATAATGATAACTCATTACAAGCAGTAATTTCATTCAACTATTATTTTCCTCCCCTAATGTCAAGAAAACTGTCAAATCAAAATAGTAATCACAGATTATGTCATAATTGAATCTCCAATACATTCAAAACATCTAATAATACAAGGAGACTCGTAATTAATATATATTCCCAACTTTCTTTGAGGATTCACTCATTTTTGTGCGTTGTGGTGGAATAATTGAAATATATACGTACAAACAAAAGTTTAAAGATGGGAAATATTTAACTTTTGATCAAAAACCAATTGTAATGGGGAGTATTTATAACTTATGGCTTGAAGCATACAACACATAAATCAACATAATCACATGTTAAAATAGGAAGTTTAGTTCTCATAAGTAATGGTTTAGATATTAATCAGAGGCGTTCAACCAATAATTTCTCTAAACCATTATGCGCATAAATAATAAGCTTCTACAAATATTTTTCAAACTCAAATCAATAAAAGATTGAGATATAGACTCAACAACTTTAGCAATATGAATTGTCTTAATTGCAAAATCTGAAATTAATTATTTAAACAATCAATCTTGCAAATGACAGGTTGCAAGTTGATAACACATATGTGATTATTTTGTTGATGCATCTACTAAAATTATATAATATCAAAACCATCTACATGGTGGATGAATGAGCTTATATTCATTTCAGAAATGCAAGACATTAAATCTCAATTTCAACCAGTGAGTTTCTAATAATCAATTTCATTGAGAACAACCAATGTCTATATAAATTCTCAATTAATTTTTGCATCATATATGATTCAAGATGGTCTAACTGGTCACGCCAAGTAGTAAATGCACTTGTATCAATAAAATTCTGGTTTACTTTAACATGCATTTCAATTGTACTAATAATGTCATTATAATTTGTGACAAGTTGGTTATTTTACTGCCATTCATTTTACTTTGTATCCACATATAAGTACTATTGTGACGTTTACTATTAAAAATGTCTAAATCAATGTGAAGTTTATAATGCCACTAAGTCAACAAAATAAATATAATTTTCAAACAATTATGTGCAATATTCACTTTAGGAAATATGTCAAAATCTTCAAATATCTAAAAAAATATTATATTTATTGCAAACATTCACTTCAATGAATGTGCAAAAAGTAATTCAGACAATAATGTAAGCATATATCATATTTTTTATCAATAAGATTATATAGATATCATTTGCTTCAAAGAATGATAAATTAATATAAATCATTGAACGTTTTGTACTAAGAATAAGCATTTGGCAACATTTTGAATCATCCATCTTCTTTTTATCTATTTGTCAATAATGACAATAAGTTAAATTTTCATAATTGTTATGAATTGCTATATTCACATCAGAGAATGGAGCAAAATCGGTAGAACATCAATTCAAAATACTTTTAAAGTCATTTTTAACAAGAGTTTTGCATAATCAATTAACTACCAATAATAATTGGCTAGATCATGTATAGAAACAAGCCTAAATTAAATATATTAATATATCTCAAACATAAAAATATGACATAATGAAAAACTAGCAATTTTTTCCTTTCATAACCATCATCATAAATATGCATGAAATTTAATTCAAAATCCAATCATTCATGCTCAAAGAATTTTTATTTACAATTATTCATGTCATTTCTCTAAATAATTAACACATGAAATAATATAAAACGTATACCTTTAACAATTCTTTGAACTAAATCAAATATGAATAACCATAAAATTCATTGGTTTATTAACACAAATTTGCATACTAGATATGTTTTAATCAAATATACTATTTAATTATAAAACCTATTATAGCGACATAAATAAATAAATTAATATTTATTTTCATGAACAAATGAGATGCTTTAAACAATATGTAATTTTAGTAGATTCCAACAATAGCATCCAGTAACACATATTCCAACAACAACATTCACTTAGTCTTTTTTCTAAATTTTTTATAATTTTATAATTTTTATGAGTTAGCTATTAAAAATAGAAGTATAAAATGAGTCTAGACACATCGACATCCATGTTCAGTTGGATTTAGACATAACTTGTTCAGATTTATTTTAGAGGTGATTTTTTAATAATTTTATATATTTTTTATAATTTCAAAATAATTTCTCAAATTATTTTTTAAATTGTGATGGGATAAATCTAGACATGCATCCATTCATGTTCATTATGAGCATTCATTCTTAATAATTATATATATATATATATATATATATATATATTTCTAATTTAAAAGACAATGACTTGTATAAAAAAAAACTCTCTTTAGGTTTTCTTTAGAATTTTATGCATTTTTACAATGTTTTATATTTTTATATTCTTTTTGCATTTTAATTAATTTCTATTATTCACTTTTTTATTTGTTTGACACATCACACATGACATTTTTTGTTGGGTTGGTGGGATTCTTCTGACAGAGACATGAAATGAGGTGTCAAGATAGATGGAATGATAGTATAAATGACCAAAAAAAAATCTCCATTGAGAATTTGTATATAATACATAGGTCAAAATAGGTATTAAATCTTCTTTTACCAAAAAAAATTTTTAACTTGATTATTTTACCAAAATTTGAAAACTGATATTGTTAAAAAAAAAATTATAAATCTCAAAATATACCGTAAAAATATCAGAAGTGCAACATGAGAACTTCCCAAAATGTCACCCATCTTAATACTATCCTCGTCCAAACACACTTATCTGCAGAATTCTGATGAGATCTAGTGTATTAATGTTGATATGATCACACCCAAAAAAAATTTTAAATATAAAAATATTAATATTTTAAAATAATGAAATGAGTTTCCAAGCTTAGCCCGGCTAGAAACACCCCTTGAGAAGCCCGAAACTGAGAAAAATTGGATAGTTTTCCTAAAACAGGATATTACATTTGAACGAGTCTTAGATGAATTCAAGTAAAGCCTGTTGCTTCTTTGTCAAAACTACTAGGAACAAAAAGGGACATGTAACATTTTCTCCACTCAAAGTTTTTCCTTATCCTATCAAAATATTAAATGAAGGTAGATTCAAGACACAATACCCATAGGCTAAGATTATTTTTTAGTTTCTCTTTTGGTTATCTCGTTAATAGTCAATATCATCCCTAAACAAACCTAAATCTCTCTTTATTCTATTTTTTTAAAAAAATTTCGTGTTTCGTTTGTATTTGTTAAGAATTCTAAAATTGGGTTCGTTTATTTAAAATTATTTATATTTGTGTACTTTCGTTTAAATTAAATGAATTTGTTTGTAAGAAGTAAGTGGATATTTTCGAGAACATGCTCATGAGCATGTAATTAAACATCCTTCACCAACAAGTGTTAGTCAGAGAAAACCCAAGTTTAAATCCTAAAAATAACATTGCTGGACAACTATAAATTTTGAAAGGATTGATATCTATGGATAGTAAAACAGATATGGAAGATACCTTAATTAAAAAATATAAACAGATAAGCAATTGTGATATTATCAATTATACGATAATTGAACAATAAATAAGCGTTATATATTTATTTAGGGAACTTTGGATGAATATTATGGGCTTGTTCATGAACGCGCAAATGAATTGAACATGTTTTATTTATGTTCGAATCCTTTAATAAACGAGACTCGAAATATTATTTACTTTATTTTATTCAACTTAAAAGTGTTCATTAGCGGTTATCGGGCGATTTTGTTAATTAATAGCCTTAACAATATGTGTGTGTTGAGAATCAAAATCAAATCCCTAACACTTTTTCTAACATTCTTCACCCATGCAAATTAGTTTCAAAGTACCTTCACTTACCACTTTTCATAATCTAATCCACTTTTAACTCCAAACAATAAAGATTTGGAGAATCATCTTATAAAAATGATATAAATGCTTTGAATTCCTATATAAAATTGAAAAGGCAAATTGTTGGTAAAGTAGGCATTTATGCTTTGAATTTGAGGAAGTTTTGTCATGTGTATGCAACACATTAAGTTGAGATACCCTAAGAATGTAAGAGGACAAATGAATGATCCAAATCTTGTCACACAACACTATGAAGAAAAAGAGAATTATGTGGTGACAAAGTACATGGGTGGAGATCTCAACAGCAACTTGGTAGGAAATTCAACATTTCTGGTCAACAAATCAATTTATCCATTACACCCAAAAAGCCATTTGTCACTATTACTTCACAATTTACACTGACGGAAGTTAAAATCGTCACAAAAAACATTAAACTGTTGTATTGAAAGTGGAAAGAACCATGTGGTCCCATTTTATATATGATTTTCTTCAATAATTCAAACATATTGTTGTCAAATTCATCAAAAAATTGATCCAAATAGGGACCTAAAATCTCATCGATAACAGCTAATGATCTTAATTTCTTGTAAATTTAACAATGAGACTATAATGGAGCTAATTACAATGTTTAACTGAGACATTAACTCCAACTAGCTTTCATCAATAATGCAAATAGAACAAATCGCCTAAACTATCTTTATTTTATGCAACTTTTCATGTGATATATGTAAATTTAGAAATTAAAGAATATAATATGTTAATCGCAAGAATGAACAACATTTGATTCATATATATATATATATATATATATATTATAATTTTTAAAAATAAATCATTACAAAATAAATTAATTATATAAAATTTGAACTTAAACATTCAAAATCTTAAATTTTTCGCTTTTATCGATTCTCCTCTAATAGAAAATAGGGACATAAAAGGAATGGGAAACAATCCCTTTCCCTCTCAAACAAATCCTTCAAAAAGACAAATATTTGCCATCATTTGAGTTTAAACCATACAATGTAAAGAATATGCTTTCCTTTTTTTTCTTAAATAAAATAGTCTGAAATTTCTAGGAAGATACATAGAAATATCATTCCTTGCGTGGCATAGTTTGCAACCAAGGCTAACTCTCCCAAAAGAAAATAAAAAGAAAAAAAAACTTTTAAAGGAGAAACTTCAAAAAAAGTTAAATTGAAATTTTATATTTATATTAGTTCACAACTTAAAAAAAAATTACATGGTATAAAGAGTCATACACCTCTCCTTTGGCTACTTGATTACGTAGCTTTAACTTCTATTATAGATAATTGTCATGTGTGAGTCTTTATTTTTATAATATACTGTTATATGCGAGTTTTAATCCAGATTATTTTAATTTTTAATTTGTTTTTGCTTAATATTGTAGTATGATGTTAATATTTCCTTTGCTAGACATTGGTATGGAGTTTTTATTTTAAATAAAAAATTAATTCCAGGCTGTATTTTGTAAATTATTTTTTAAAATTTTTAAATATACTATTAAATGTATATATATTTGTAAAATTCATTGAGGATAAATTAAATAATTTATCTGAACTTAAACACTTTGAAGAAGTTAATAATGGATGTTACTATCATCACGTTGCATTCAGAAAACACGTACAAAAAGTTAATAATAATTATTTGAGAAAGCAAACAATTTTGGGCAAATCAGTTCATAGCAATAGAAACATAAGAGGTTTATTTTCTGTTTTCTAAACACGATCATGTTTTATGTTTCATAGCTCCTTTCTAATCTAATAAATAAGAAGATAATGCGTTTTAATGCACTCAAATCCACGTCCTCTTGCATTGACAATAATATTTATACCAATCGAGTTGAAAGTACTCAACTGGCATAAAAAAATTAATATTGAATTACCTAAAATGTGTAATAAAAAAAAGTTGGGCAAATCTCTAACCATCACCAAAGCATTTATGATATACAAATGAAAAAGATGTTGAAGGAAACCTAATGATTTAATGAGAGTGGTCTACAATAATTTAAGGATAAAGTATAAAAATAATTACTTTTGTTTGTTTCAGATTACATTTTAGTCACTTATGTTTGAAATATTATATTTTAGTCACTTACGTTATCGTTTTGTTATGAAGTGGTCACTCTACCGTTAAGCTCCATTACCTCCTTATCGGTGGTTCTACGTGGCAGTTCAAATTAAATTTATTTAATTAAAAACATATTTTCATTCTAGCAACTGGACATCCAAGTTGACATTTAAAACACATTTGGACTGCCATGTAGGACTGCTGTTAGGGAGGTAACAGGGTTTAACGATACAGTGACCACTTTGTAACAAAAGATAACATAAGTGACTAAAACGTAACATTTCAAACATAAGTGACTAAAATGTAATCTGAGGTAAACAAAAGTGACTATTTTTGTATTTAAATTACATAAGCATTTAGGTATTTATTCATCATTTTAAAAAAATATAAATATTAAAATTGTATATAAATTTTAATTTAACTTGTAATATTATACATAAATTTCGATTCTATATAATTTTATACATGAAATTTTGATTAGATCCATTTTTTTACAAATCAATAACAACATTATCCAATTAACTCCATTTTGCATTGATTATTTTATGCACAAATAATTATATTAATTCAATATGAAAATAAATTTATATATTTGAATCAAAACTAGAGTTTCATGTATACATATGAATCACAATTCAAGTTAAACGTGTATAATTACACCAAATCAAAGTTCATTTATCAAATTGCACATTAAACCAAAATTCATGTATAATTTTGATATTTACCCAATTTTAAAAAATACATTTAAAAAAATTAAAATAATCTCCTTAACCAATGTCATTATTTACTTCCTAACATAAGGACAAATTCCAAAACTATACATAAACATTAATTCAATGTGCAATCTGATATATGAATTTTGATTTGGTGTAATTATACACATGAAATTTTAATTGTGGTTCAAATATATACATGAAACTTTCATTTTAATTCAATTATACAGATTTAAAGAAATAAATACAACATATTATTTTTATAAGGAATAATATTACATTATAAGGAGTAATATTTTCTTATCTTAAATTATTCATTTTATAATTTGAGATTTTTAAAATAAGGTTTTTATTTTAAAATAATTCTTTTTTTCTTCTATGAAAATATCAGTTATCGACCATAAATGTAAAAAGAAATTAACTTTTTCAGTTTAATTTATGATTTGACTTCAAAAGCATATTAGTTTCTAAACTTTATTTTTCCATTTTAATACTTAAAGTATCAATTTCTTATAATTTTAGTTTATTTTGTAACAATGGTTATAAAAATATGTCAGGAATGAAAAATCGGCACGTGATACATTTTGACCAATGAAAAGAGATGTCAAATTAAGTTTATTTAAATAAAATTTAAATTTAAATTAAAAATATAAAAATATAAAATTAAATATTTAAATATAAAAACACTTTTGACTTTGATCGACCATTGACCAACATTAATCGACTGTTGATCAGCATTGACCAAGTGATCAACGGTTGGTTAACAACTAGTCAACAGTCTGTTAACGCTGATCAAAATTAAAATTATTTTTTAACATTTAAATATTTAATATTATAATTTTTTATTTTTAATTTAAATTTAATATTTTTATTTTAAATAAACTTAATTGCCACGTAGCATTTTTTCATTGACCAAAATATGCCACATTGCGTTTTTTTCATTAGACAAAGTTGTATAACGAATTTTTTTTAATAGCCATGACAAAATGGACCAAAAATAGAGGAAACTTTAGGTACCAAAGTGGGAAAATGGGTAAAATTTAGGGACTAAATCATGAATTAAGCATATTTTTGATACAATGCCTAAAATTATCCAATACTTCTTCTCACCTGTAGATGGTAGGATAAACGCACTTTAATATGCTCAAATCCACATCTTCCTGCTCTGACAATAATACCAATGCCATCTGAATTAAGGCTCAGAAAAATTATTATTTTTTAAAAGTAATTATTTCCATAATTAATAAGTATACTATTATGTGCATACTCATCCTATATATTTTATTATATGGTTTTAATTTTTATTATTTTATAAAATTTCAAAACCAAAGTTAAGTAGTTAAAGTAATTTTTGTTCCCAAAACTTGTTTAAAATCTTAAAATCACTACTCATTCTGACAAAAAAAAATGAAAAGAAGAAAAAAAAAACTTTGTCTTTTTTCCCTCCAAAAGATTATATACATTATCTATAGTTACTAATTATCAATTTCATACCAATCCCAACAGAAAGGCCATGTTTGGCTTACCGGCAAACTTTTTGCCTTTCCTTTTTTTTACTTAAGTAATCTTCTTTCAAATAAAGCAACCCCAGAAAAAAAAAAACACTTCTTTAATTTTTTGTAATAATTGAAAAAAATAGCAAGTAAAAGTATAGCAAATTTATATTATAATTAAAATTCCTAACTAATTAATATCACGAGTTAATTTAGCACAGATTTAATTATAGAGTAAATTATATTAATATGAAAATATTTTATCTATTTATATAAAATTTAAAAAAAAAACTTACAAACCTATAATATTATAAATTCTTAAATTTCCTAACTTTCCTGTTTCAACTAAAATTTTATTTAATTCTTACAGTAAGTATATTTCTTACATAAATTCTTAGTAACGAATTAAGCAAAGAATAAACAATTTTTTAATTAGATTGTAATAAGCATAAAAAATAAAAGGTATAAATATAATGTAATATGAAATTTAATTATTTTTATTAAATTAATTTTAAAAATGTGTGTAAAACATAAAAATAAAAGGAAAAAAATGCAAAAATGAATAAATAAACTGTAAAAGACAGCCTCGGAAAATAAAAATTTATATTAATTAAATCTTATCTTAGAATAAATAATTAAAAAATAAAAAATCTCCATTTAATTAAGAAACGAATAACGCGGACGAGTTAACTCAAAAGGTAAGGTGACAGGTTTTAGCAACCGCCTAGGTTTGACAGATCAGCGCATGTGAGGTAATAATCCTCTACGAACACCCCAACATAACATAACAATATTGGGAAGTTACGTTGGGGATGGGACGTGGGGAGGATTTTATTTTTATTTTTATTTATGAATTTATTTTGGTGGAGGAATTTTTGTGGGGTTATAAATTCTCGTTTATCTTTGGAATTGAAGAATCTGGTGAAGGAGCGAAAAACAACCAAACGGCTATAATTGACGTTACAGGGAATTTTAGATTTTTTCTTTTCTTCAACTCTTTCTTAAACTTAACTCTTTACTGGGTTTATTTTCGCTAGATTTTCTCTCCTTCATAAATTTGGCCTTTTTCTTTGAGGATTTCTTTTCTTTTTATTTGAATTCTGAAAAGAAATCGTTTTTTTATTTTCAACATCAGCATTCTTTCTGCGGTTGTTTAATCATGTCTGGCGGCTACTCTAATTCAAAGAAGACTGATGATATGTATGAAAAAGTTTGTGGACAGGTAATTTTTCTGCTTTCACTTTGTTTTTTTAGCTTATTTTGGGGTTTGGATTAATGGCTATTTCTTTTTCTAGATAGTTGATGATTCTAGTCTGGTGATTGTTTGAAATTAATTGAAAGGTGGGAAAATGCTTTCTGATAATACAAAATGAATTTTGATAAGAATTGGTTTTCTCGGGAAAATAATATTCTCTATTAGAGATGATGCTGTTAAGTAGACATAAATTAACATTGAATTTCGTAATATTTGTTTGTTTATGCTTAATTTCTTCATCTTAGAAGCTTTGCATTTATGTATAAACTGCAGCAGGCATCCTTTGCAGCATTGACGATGTCTAGATTGCGGTGTATGTTGCGAGGGATCGACATCCGGATTTGTATCGTCCTTCTCATCGCAATCCCGGTGTTCGTGTTCGGCATATATTTGCACGGTCAGAAGATCACTTATTTCCTCAGACCGCTATGGGAATCACCTCCTAAGCCATTCCATGAAATCCCCCACTATTATAATGAGAATGTGACAATGGAGAGACTCTGCCATCTTCATGGATGGAAAGTCCGTGAGTCCCCTAGACGCGTCTTCGATGCGGTGTTGTTCAACAACGAGATTGACATCCTCGCACTTCGTTGGAATGAATTGTCTCCATACGTAACGCAGTTTGTGCTTCTCGAGTCTAACTCCACGTTCACTAGCTTACCGAAACCATTGCTTTTTGCTGGCAACAGACATCAATTTAAGTTTGTCGAGCCTCGTTTGACATATGGGATGATTGGTGGGAGGTTCAAGAAGGGTGAAAATCCTTTTGTCGAAGAAGCGTATCAGAGAGTTGCATTGGATCAGCTTCTTAGAATAGCCGGGATAGAAGAGGATGATTTATTGACAATGTCTGATGTCGATGAGATCCCTAGTGGGCATACGATTAATCTATTGAGATGGTGTGACGATATACCGCCTGTCATTCATCTTCAGTTGAGAAACTATTTGTACTCTTTCGAGTATCATGTTGACAACAAGAGCTGGAGAGCTTCGGTCCACAGGTACAAGCCGGGCAAGACCAGATATGCTCATTATCGTCAATCTGATATAATCTTGTCCGATTCAGGGTGGCATTGTAGCTTTTGTTTTCGGTACGTCAGTGAGTTCATATTCAAGATGAAAGCTTACAGCCATACCGACCGAGTGAGGTTCCCTCACTACTTGAACCCCAAGAGGATTCAGGATGTAATATGCAAAGGGGCTGACCTATTCGACATGCTCCCCGAAGAATACACGTTCAAGGAGATCATTGGGAAGATGGGACCGATCCCCCACTCGTATTCAGCCGTCCATCTGCCTGCTTATCTGTTGAACAACGCAGAGAAATACAAATACCTTTTGCCCGGCAACTGCAGAAGAGAGAGTGGCTGAATCAAGAAAACAACCGGCTCGAAAGTCTTAAATTACGAGTCCTTCCGCGAACTGGAAAGGGCCTCCATTGGCCGTTTAATGGCTATAGCTTAACATTGCTAAAATTAATACTTTATCCAACAAAATCTAGTCATTATACAAATTCGGAGGCATATCTGATAACATGTTGTGGGAGAAGATAGATTTACTGGTTTGCAACGCTTACTTATTATATCTCTCAGCGGTCGAATGACATCTTCGCCGGAGTTTTCTCATTGGTGGGAAATTTGCTTTTCTTAAAGTAATTGATCCATAACTCGTTGATTTGTACCATTTGACTGCTGTTTGCTTATTCTATTGGTCATATTGCCCAGTTATTCATATATTGCTTTATTATTTCATAAATTATTACAAGTGATCATAATCTCAGTAAGATGTTAAATACAATGGATGGTGCAGAGTTTTCTCGTCTTTTTGCTTGGCTTTCCTTGTGGATGGAAAAGAAGACATTTTTATATTTTTCAGTATACAAAATCTGGGGCCCTTTGCCTTTGTCATAAATAAATAAACCTTTATAAATAAAGTAAGTTTCTTTTTGACTAACATTTGAGTTAAATTATTATTTTAAACAAATTTCACCCACAATCTTCTAAACAAGCACTTGGAGGACAGGACAGAACACAGAACAGAAAAGGGACACTTCTTACATGTTTTTAATTGGTAGTTGAACTCTCAATCTTGGTTTTTTCTTTATTCCCAACTTCCAGAGAACACAGTATCCATATACGTATATGTATATAAATTATAAAATAAAGGAATGACAGTTGAAACTTCCAGGTGTAAATGATGAAAAATTCAAACTACTAATGGGAAAGGGTCGTGAAATTGAGGTCAAACAAGTGTTTCACCAATCTGCAGATTGCTTCTTCTGCATTGATTGCTTGAATGCATACGCCTTGCTTCTTCAATCTTCTAATATTTATGCTGAAATATGCTTTTGAAAGTGTTTCTTTAAACAAATAATCCTTTTTAAAAAAACAAAAAAATAATATGCTTGTTTGTATCTAAAATTTACTAATTTAAATTGTCCATGTAACATAACATATCATATTCATTACAATGGATGAAGGTAATATATAGAAAAATATAAAAACAATATATTTAAATATTAAAAAAATAACTTTAAGCCGACTGGGTTTTAAAGAAATGTTTAAAATTAGATTACCTGTTTTTAATCTGTCAATTTGTGATTGATGCAAACGTGTTGAGCTACATTAGGCTTGCTTCTGCTTGTTTTGCTGTGCAGTGTGCACCGTCCCCCTTGACTTTACTTGCTTTAAATTCTATATTGTTGGGTACTAACTTGAGAAAATAAAACTACATATTTTATGTATCCATGTGTTTTCATATATCGTATATATTGATTTGATGTTTATATTATTTTTTATTTGATATTCAAGTTGGTGTTGATTTTGGCGATTATGATTGATGCATGCAGTTGAGAAGTGAGTGGAACTCATTGAAGCCTGTTTTAAAGTTTATGATGCGCCATCCAATTAGATTAAACTATCAGGATATGTATTTTCTTTTCCCAATGAGACCTTCAACCGAACTAACAAGTCTAATACTCATCAGGAGAGGAAGACTCAGATAACAGCAGCACTGTAATACATCATCATCATCAATAAACATGGAATGAATTTTAAGAACCCACCAGAGGACGAGAAACTTCATTCAACATTTCATTTTGCACTCACAAAGTATTTCCCACCCAGTTTTTCTGTATACAACGCTACATTTTATCCCGCAATATGAATAATGTTAACAATATAATTCAGATCCTGTTAGATTTAGTCACTGAACACATCATCAGCTTCCTTAGTGATCTTTTCCCTATATTCAGCATCCGCGTTTCTGCCTCTACCAATCCTATCCACCTTCCCATATGCGGCTCTGTTTGACTTCTCAAGGTCGGTATTATCTTCATAACAACCGTCACTCTCGTAATATTTGACCCTATTTCTCTCACTTCCCTTTGTGGTATAAAATCCATCCTCTTCATCACTGCTGCTCCTGAAATTTTTACTACGATTTGATGCTCCGAAATCATCATCTTCATCTTCCTCAACCTCCGATTCTCGCATTGCACTGTCAAGGTCATCCAACATACTTTCCATCTCAGAATCTTCTTCTGCCATTGCTCGTCTATAACTACCTCCAGCATTTCTCTTGATACCAGCAGTGCTACTCCATCTTCCAACTGTATCTTGCTTTCTTTTTTCCACCATAGATCTCTTGAACTCAAAATCTTCTTCCGAACCATCATCGTCATCTTCACTTCCAGCCTCACTTAAACCACCAGCATTACCCCGATCCGGCCCAGCAGCATCCCCAAAATTATCTTCATATTCATCCTCACTACCAGCAGTCCTCTTGTTTCCACGTGGACCTTTCCAACCCCTTGACCCTCTAAACTCATCATCAGAGTAATCATTTTGAAGGTTATCGAATCTCCCAGGCCTTCCTCCAAACTCGTGCCTATTCCAGTATCTAATTCTCCCAATCTCTTCTTTTTCTTCTTCTTCCCCTTCAGCCCACTCTCGATCAGCTGCATGCTCGATCTCAGCTATGAATCTGTCTAGATCCTCCTGGTCACTCTCAGCAGGAGCTTCTTCATATGCCAAAGTTGTCTTAGGTTCTGCTATAGGCGACTGGTCACCACGAAAGACATATGGACTGCCTTCTTTCTCATCGATTGCATTGAAGAATGTTGCAGCAACTCTCTGAATACTGGCCATTGCGACTGGATCCTCTGGGTTAATACCTTTTCGCCGAAGTTCTTGTTCTATCTTCTTTATGTTTAACTTCTGAGCTTCAAGAGCTTGTTCAAATCTGGCCTTGAACAATGCCTGCATTTACGAATGACAAGGAATATATAATTCTAAACACTTTGCAGATACAACGTTGATGCAAAACAAATGCAATTTCATGTGTAAGGACCATGATAAATTTACTTACCTTCCTTTTGGTAAGAGTATTGATGGGAATTAGATTTTTTGGTTGGCGATAATTTCTTCCACGGAACATGATAATTGTTTTCACATCGTGTATGTTAATGACAATTCCGCCACTCAGTCTCGCAAGCATGGTTGCCATTTCCTTTATCTTTTCTTTGGGGAAGTTATCACAACAAACTTGCACTGTCTCATGAAATTTCCAGTGGAGATGCATATTTTGGACAACTCCTCCAAAGACCCCACGGACTCCAACAGGAACATAATTTTTGTTTCTGAATCCAATCTTTTTAACTGCTTGAAGTTGCTCAGGGGTCAAAAGCTCGGGATCATGCACAGAAGGCGGCAGCTCTGGAAGCTCATACTTCTTGAGTTTTTGTAATAGAAGTGCAACTTTCTTCTTAGCCTGAGTTAGTTATACAAACCATATGCCGATTGAATTATTTTCAGAAAACCAATAATAAACGACCAAAGCAAACTACCAGAACTTATGACTCATTTTCTCAGCTAACAATTTCCAGTTTTCAACGCATCATTCTAACAATCCTCTAGCAACAATAAAACTACCACACTGGAAGACAGGAGAGAACACTCAAACTCTCCGTCTGAATGAATGTTTAACCTTGAAAAAGAGTTAAAACATTAAAAATCATTTACACTAAATCAACTACGAGATGCTACAGGCAAGCCTCAAACATAGAATCACAGCAAGAAATAGTTGATTGTCACTTATTAATGGCACAAAAAACTTACTCTCTTTAGGTTGTAAATAAGCCTCTCCTCATCAGTCATAAGCTTTTTCTTAATCTTCTTCGCCCTCCGGATTTCCCTAGCTGTTTTACCAGACTCTTTCTGCATTCGTCTTTCGACCTTGCTTCGCATACTTCTCCCCCTTGAAGTCGACATCATCCGAAACCATCCCTTGAAGGGATAAGTGAAGGAAGGAAATGATGCAAAATCATCTTCAAAACATCCATCTAATCGTATCACATTGCTTGAAATTAGTTTGGGAGCAGTATCCTTAAAAGCCACAACATTCCTGCATTTTAAATAATAATAATAATAATAATAAAACAGTCAAAAGAATAAATTCCAATTTTTACAGTAAAAAGGGAAACTTGTTAGAAATAAGAAATTGTTAAAAGTCCATCAAGAATCAAACTAAAGACTACGAATAAAACCCAAAAAAGAAAGGAAAAACTAATAAAACACTCTGTTCCGATGTAAAGGAAACTGAAGCACCAAGGTGTATTAGATTATAGGTCTGATTGATGGGAACTAACAAGATGACAAGAAAAAACGATACCCAAAGCTGATTTAGTCTTATTTATGGGGAAAGAAGGAGAAATGTACCTGTTAGGATTTGATTGGAACAGAGAAGACAGAGTCTTCAAGCAGTGTTTTTGAAGATTCCTAGCAGCAAACATTTAATCTGGCAATAAAGACCTCTCTTTTCCTCTTCACTCCGAAAATCAGTTCTTTGATTTCATGGTATCTTTGCCGAAATAGAAGGGGTAACGGTGAAGTGTTTCCAGGGTTTTGGGTTTTTACTTTTTCGCTTAACGAGGGGACAAACCATTAATTTACTGTTAGATATAATCTCTATAATGCCCTTAAACGACACCGTTTCACTTCACTCATGGTCATTGGGTCTGGGAAATGACTTACTTTTTCATTTTTTAAAATCTATAAGCAACAAGTACACATCTTTTCCGCACTAGAACACCACCCTCCTCTATCAGGTTTAACAAGTTTTTACAGTTTCTGTATTCAGCTCAGCACAAAATGTATGAAGAATTTAGCAATTCTACCCAATCATGTCAAGGCAGTAAGCAAAGGCCTATAAATGAGAAAGTTAAGTAGTCTGGACACTTACCTAATCAATTCTAAGGCCGTAAGCAAAGGCCCATTAATAATCGAGTCAAGTACGTAAACTTGGGCACAGTTCCATTCTCTTTAATCCAGCAAGGGACATAGAATTATTGAAGAATGTTGCATAATAATTCTTCTATATAGTAGTATATAAGTTGAATTATTATAATTTCAGCTAAAAATAACTTGTTTAGCATGGTTTTTCTTTTAAAATATTTTTGGAGCCAGAAGTATTTTTTTAAACCTTGTAAAACAGATCCTAAGTCATTGTTTTGAGAGAATACGCGTCCTTTTGATAATGATAACTACGGCAATGAAATTTTTATCACATGTTAAGATGCACAAACCAAATCATCCATTGTATACCTTGCTTTTCATCGAAAAAAATTAATCTGTTTTTCTTGTATTTTTATTTTTGGCAGGAAATGTTTATTTATTATTAATTTCAATGCATATACATTTGTGAATTTATGGATTATTTTTATTTTGTTTTCGGCTAATGTTCACTCATAGACAAAATCCTTTGAAAACTTATTGAAGTATGTTTCATTTAAGCTGAGCACTAATGTTGGGTTCAACCATAGTTCTTTTATCTTCAAATGCACTTGAGAAAAAGCCTGTTAATTGCTTGTTAATTCTGCCATGTTACTTGTGAATTCCTTTTATTTTTATTTTCAAGTAGTATTACAATGGTTGTATTATGGAAGAAGGCTTTTTGTGTTTTTTAAAAACATTAGTTTCATTCTGTTTGATATATTATTATTCTTTTTATATTTTGATTTTAATGGTTATTTCATTATTTTATAAGATGTTAAATGAAAAATAAAGGAAAATATTGAAAATTATTGCATTAATTCTTATAAAAAAAGATAATGAGAAAGAAACGAGTTATGAGTTGATTGGATACTACTTCGATGTTGAATGGTTGAATATATTGCCTAAAAATTTTAAGAATGAATAACCAAACATTTATACCTATGTGTGAACATTTCAAAACTAAAGGATGGTTAAAATATAGTCGTTATATATCAAAATTGAAGAGAAAGTAAACATATTTCTTATGACATTAAATCACAATGTGAGAAATCATGTCATAAGAAAATTTAACCATTCAACTCAAACAATAAATTTCTACTTTCATTACATGTTGAATGCAATGTTTCTTTTTTCAAAGGAAATTATTGTACGCAACTAAAATAACATAGGAGCAACAACACCAACAATTGAGAGATGTATTTACGTAATAAATTAATTATTATTTTTGTTAATTACAAATAGGGTGCCATTCGTGCACTTGATGGGACTCTTGTTCATGCAGTAATACCAACTAATAAACAAGTCCCTTATTGAGGAAGAGGACGAGAAGAATGCTATCACAATGTGCTGGTTATATGTGATTTTAATATGAAATTTACATATGTGTTGATTGAATGGGAAAGTGTAGCACATGATTCAAGAGCATTAGCAGAAACCATGCAAAATGTTGAAAATAATTTTCTATATCCTCCGCCGGGTTAGTAAATTTTTTCAATAATTAATTCTGTAGTAAATTCATAAAAGTGTTTAATTTATTTTTTTTTATAAATAAATATTATCTTTGTGATGTCGCATATCCGCATTCTCGAAGATTTATGATACCTTATCATAATGCAAGATATTGGTTGCCTAATTTTCGTAATGGTGTTCGCCCTTGTACAAGAGAAGAAATATTTAACTATGCACATGTCAAATTAAAAATTGTGATTGAGTGGTCTTTCGGAGCTTTAAAAGCTCGTTTTTCAATTTTGAGAGGATGGCACCATATACATTTGTAATATAGAGAAATATTGTTATTACTTGTGTAATTGTGCATAACTATATTAGAAAATTAGACATTACAAACGCTTTCTCGGAAAATGTCGATAATGAAGATGAAGATATTTAAAAAATGCATAAAAAAATGGTGAAAATTTATCACAAGTTGGAGAACAAGCATCACAAATAGATCAAATAAGGATAAAAATGTAGAATGCATATTTTTATAATTTAAAATTTTCATTTATCAAACAATTTAATTATATTATGAACTCAATTTTAAGTAATATATTAAATATATTTTATAATTTAAATTCAGTACTTAATTTTTTTAACATTTTTTGGGTCATAAAAGACAAATCATGAAAGCATATACTACACTAATACAATCAAAAGCAAACTAGCTTTGTCACTTTCAAGAACATCAAGAAGATTTGTAGGAATAGAAGCCAAAACGTTCACTCCCTCCATCTTTGCAAACACCATCTTGGTAATCTGGTCAGCAGCTGAATTAGTTTCTCTTGGAACATGTTTGATCTCCCATTGCTCGAAACTTCGTAGCTTAGTTGGATCTGCCTAACCGATGCTGAACTTGAAATAGTTGTGAAACTCCTTTTTTGCAAAGCATTGACTGCCTCAAGGCTATCAATGTAAATCAAAATCCTATTCAAACCTGATTGTGAAGAAGAGTCAGCTTATCGAAGATACCCTACAGCTCAACATAAAAAATCGAACACACCCCAAGAGAATGATTAAAGCCCAAAATCTGATTTCCTTGATGATTCCGTATCTATAACACCCCTAACCCTCTCCATTGCCAGATTAGGGTTACAGAGCATTACCATGCAAATTTGAACAATTAATATCAAAATATATCAATAATGTCATTTAACAATAATTACCTAAAACTCATTATAACCCTAGCATACATGTACATTTGGGCCTTAAATCGGACCTTCGAGGCCCTTAAAACAGCTTAGAAGTAATTTGAGACTAATTTGAAACAAATCAAAAAATTTGGGAAAAGTTAGAAATTTTGAAAACAAGGGTCATGTAATAGCCTGTTTTCAGTGGTGTCGGAGACAGTGGTTTTGGGATCACAATTCTGACAAGTGAGTAATTATTTAATATTTATTTAATGTCTATGGGATTATATTAAAGTTTTATTAAAGTTTCGTTAAAAAATTTTGAAGTTTAAATGGTTAATTATGTAAAAAGGACTAAATCGTAAAAGGTGTAAAAGTTGAGTTCTATCAGTTAAAGGGGTCAAATGACTATGAAATCTTAAATTAATGGACTAAGATAGTAAATATACCATATATATTAATGGTGGACAAATATGAACATATTTATGCTAGTTTTACGTTAAATTAATAAGGGTAATTTGGTAATTAGTAAAATAAAAACAAAACAAATATCAAAATACTATCATCGTCCTCCTTTTATTTTTGTTTCAACTTAATTCTCCATGGAATGAGAAGCTCAAAGTTTGGCTAGGGCTAAATCCATTGCATGGTATGATTTTGTCTCATTTTTAATGATTTTTATGTTTTTGAGTTCGTTTTAGCTTAATCTAGTTAGCCCGGGGTTTTTTGCAAAACTGTTAAAGGTTGAGGGACTTTCCATGGTTTTTTTTGAATAGGTTTTGAAGTTATTTGATAGATTATTAATCTTGGTTGTAAAGTAACATATTTTGTTAGGTTATTTTTGATGAAATTGCATTTAGGGATTTATTTGTGAAAATAGTAAAATTTCATGTTAAAATTATGAAATTTTGGTTTATGTGGGTTGGTATGAGTCCTTACGAAATTCGGCTAGCTAGTATGGAGGATTAAAATGGTTAAATTTCAAATTATGAGCTTAATGACTAAATTGTGAAAATCTAAAATGTTAGGGGGTAATTTTGTAATTTTATATAAATATGAATTATGGATTAAATTGAATACTAGAAGTACTTAATTGAGTGAAATTATTTATTTAGATCAAGATAAACCACAATCAGACTTAAATCGATAAAAGGCTAAAGCTTCGGATAGTTTAACTCTACTACTACGACCCTAGTTATGGAGGTAAGTTCGTATAAACTATGATCGTATTAATGTTAGTTAAATTGATTAATTGCTATGTTGTTTTAATATAAATGAATCTTAATATAAATGTATCAATGTTATGAATAATTGACAGATAACGAATCCCGTTTGAGCCTTAAGAATTCTTAGGATACGAATGACATGTCATTAGTGATTTCATGTTTCAGGTGCTGGTCTTGAATGTTCTACCGATGGCTGAGGTCCTGCATTTGTTGTGGATTCTCCATAGCTCATGTGAGCAAGCCCACTTCACAGCTCATGTGAGTATTATTAAAAAAGAAATGTTACGATTATATGGAAAGACACATTATGTGTATGAGTATTCCTGAGTATCCGATGCAATTCTAAATGGTCCAATCGATAAGAAAAGGGAATGGCATGGTAAGTAAGTAAATGAAATGGCTCATAATCTAGGAAAATGGTTAAGTTCATATGTATCATGGATGAGCTTACTAATTTGTGAGTTTGATGATATTTTATAGGCTTATACTAAGCTTATGGCATTGTTAATGATTTTATGCTTAATCTATAAATTATGCTAATGAAATGGAAAGTTTTGTTTAAGTTTATATGAGCTTACTAACCACTCGTTGCTTACATAGTTTTTTTATTTTGTTTTATAGATTATCGAAAGCTCAATTGGTTGGAAGCTCATCGAAGACCTATCGCACTATCTATCAACCATTTTGATAGCCTTTGTGTTATTTGGTCAAGGTTAATAATGACATGTATAAGATCTTTTGTAATGGTAGTTCATGAAAGTGTAATTGGTTAATTTAGTATGTTTATGCCTTTGAAGTTTATGTTTGGTTGATGGACTTGTAATGCGTGTTAAGTTAGATCATCTTGACCACTTTTAAGTAATTGAAATGCATGGCCTTTTGGTATGTTTGTAATGGCTTGAAAATGATCATTTGTGATATGTTTTGGTAGATATGTGAATTAGGTTATTTGCTTGAAAAGTAGCTATGTTGCTTTAGTTTAATCCATGATGTTTTGGTACAATTGTGGTGCATTTGAATGGCATATTGGTTAGATGAATTAGAATGTTTGAAATGGTATGTTTAGTTGTGTTTTAATAATTTTTAAATCCCTTGAATATGTGCCCAAATGGAATGATTAGTTAAGTATGATTTGGCCTTGAAATGGCTTGACTTTAGGTCAATTTTTGGGATCACACTGCCTGAGACACAGGCTATTACATGGTGATGTGTCTTTTGAAATTTCATAGTGTTTTAAGTCAGTGAGTTACACGGCCTAGTACACGGCTGCATGTGGCAATTCAGAGAGTTACACAGATTGGGACACGGCCGTGTGTCCCTTTGTTCGATTGTTACACAGCCGTGTGACCCCTATTTTCACATTTTTGCAACTTTTTCTTAAAACTTCTATTTTGTTTCAAATTAGTCTAAATTGTTTCTAAGCTATTTTTATGGCCTCAAAGGTTCGATTTAGGGACAAAATCCATATGTTTGATATGATTTTGAATGAGATTAGCTATTTAATATTATGATGTTAAATAATTTTTGATTGATCGACAAGGCTCTGTAACCCTAATCCGGTGATGGAGACGGGTTAGGGGTATTACAGGTTACACGGCCGTGTGACATAGCCCAGACCATGTAACAATCAAACAAAGGGACACACAGCTTTGTCCCAGCCCGTGTTTCAAACCGTGTAACTCACTGAGTTGGGTCACACGGCCGTGTCACAGGCCGTGTGCCAGATCATGTAACTCTCTAACTTGTGACACACGACCATGTGCTAAGCCGTGTAACTCACTGACCTGATACACACGGCCATGTCTTAGGCCGTGTTAATTTTACACCAAAAATAATAAGTGACACATGGCCGTGTGACAGCCCATGTCTCAGGCCTTGTGCTCCATAATTGACCCTAAAATTAAGCTATTTCAAGACCAAAACATAAATAATCAAACATTTCATTTTTTTAATCTAAAATTGAGGAATTGTTTTTAATCTAAAATTAACTAAACTAATTACTAAGAACGCAATAGAGAGTGAATTGGGAAAATATTTGAAGAAAACCAATGAGATAGACAATACCTGGGAAAGAATCCACCTAGACTTTACTTATTATTCTGGATCTAAATCAAACGATTTATTTACTTATGCCTTGATCCGTAGAAATCCCTAAATTATATTAATATCTCTTTCGAGAGTAAAAATAACTGACTCTAGGATGATTAATTGAAATTTATTTCTAATTAAAACCCCTATTATCGCATTAACTAGATCTATGGATTCTCTTATTAGATTTGACTCTAACCGGTAGATTTATGTCATCCTATTTTTAAGATTGCATGCAACTCCACTCAATTATGCCAGATCTACTTTTAAACATGGACTTTTGCTCCACTGAAATAAGCACATCACACTTGAATTAATATCCTGAAAATATTAAGGCAAGAAATAAGCTGATGGCTGTCGATTCCACCAATATAACCTACGCCTAATTCCACAAATTTAAGCAGTATAGGGAGTAGGGTCGATCCCACAGAGACTGGAATTACTGGACATTGTTTGTTTCTTGACCAGATTAATGTCTGGGCAGTTGTTGTGCCCGCGATGTTTAGGGGGGATGAAATACGAAACCTGAAATTAAAACAAGAAAATGTAAAAAGTCTAAAGCAAAAGATTAAATGAAAATAGACAACGAAATAATTCAAGAAAAAAATCAATAAAACTTAGCTCAGCCTTAAGCACGGGTTTTTCCGTCTTTGACCCGATCCTCGAAACTGGATGAACTCATCCTTTTCAATAAGCTAGTTATAGCTACCAAGGACGCCTCGGATACCAACTCTTCCTTGTGTAAATTAGTTATGGAACGTCCTATAACTAACCTTTGCCGATCGAACAACCTACGAAACGTTCATGATTTAGAACTCCGGCAGCTTTGCGTTCTAGAAGAGCCTAGCTCGAACCAATGTCCTCAAACGTTTGGGACATTTAAATCCGGTTATTACTTCCCTTGACGGAACCAAACAGCAGTCCCTACTTGGCACGCCAATGTGTTCACGGAAAACCAATTAGACAATCGATCCTCTCGGAATTCCAACTGTACGTCTAGCCACGCTAACTCAAACGACGTCTTTTTTTGACTTAGTATCGGCTTGACTTTGTGAGTTGACGAAGTCATACTCTTAATCCGGAGAAGTAATAAGTATCGAAAATTGGGAGTTAGATAGCTCGGGTTCGTAACTCACGGGTTTTTGACGGGGTTAACACCGGCTTAAAGCTGAAAGGGATTTTAGTGATGCATGAATTTAATCATGCTTGAAGTTTATGGGAAATGATAGAAATTATATGAAAAAAAAGGTGGTGGAAATGGATGGGAAAAATATTTGAAAAGGGAATTAGACAAATTTTGTAAAAAGTAGACAAAATAATCCAACTCTCAATTTGAATTAGGAAAAGAAAGACAAAGAGGATAATTGTATTTCCAAATAGGAGTAGGAATACAAAATGAGGGATGATTTCCTAAGAACTAAAACCCCCTATTTATATAGATAGGGTTTACTAAAAATAGCATAATTAATAAAATAAAATAAAAATAAAAATAAAAATAAAATAAAAATAATTAAAATAAAAATAAAATAACAAAATATCTTCCTATTAATAGTATTTTTACAAAGTCAAAATTGCAACTAGTCCTTGGCTTGCTCCATCTTTCTGCTTTGGCCCCATTTCCATAATTTGTTTTCCAATTCGGCCACTTTTTCCTTGTTTCCGTCCAATTATGTCCCCGGATATTATTGAATCATAAAAACACTTAATTAGCGGGGTTCAATTCATCAATAAACCAAATTAAGCACAGAAAAATATGCAATTTTACATGTTTATCAAATCCCCCCTACTTAGCTCATGCTTGCCCTCAAGCATGTTGTTCTTTCAAACATTAGAATTAGTTCTACAATTTATTAAAAATCGAGCCCCTTTTCCAAGTCCTTAATCGATGCAAACAATATAGACAAACCTAAATAAATGTTCAAAGTATATATCTTAATCAACAAGTGTCATAAAATTGAAATATGTCAACCAAACAATTTCGCTAAATTGAGTTTGAATCAAATAATTTGCATTACATTCTTAATTAACTACGCATCAGAAAATTAATAGACAAGATCGAACCTTTTTACGCGAACTAGGATGACAACCCAAGCACCCTATCCCGGTTACTCAGTTCAAACAGTCTTTATTTTTATTTTTCTTTTCTTTTCTTTTTTTTTTTAATTTTGAGAAGTTCAGCTAGCGGAATGTTTGTAAGTTATCGACTTGTCACTCGAATCTTTTTACGCGAGATAAGATGACAACCCAAGCACCTTGCCCCGGTTACTCAATGCGGTCACGTTTTCGAAACTTCATTCATAGCTTGAACATTTATTTATTTAATTTATTTATGCATAAGCAAATATATTTATTCAACCAATCAATTCATACGAAAAAAAAAAATCTAGCTACATATATCAATTTTAAATCCTAAATGTCGACCAATTTATATACTTGAACATTTAATTCAAAATTTGCCTAATTACTTAAATAGACTAAGGATGAGGTTTTAAGGCTCAATGTTGGATAAATTGTCGAAAGAATTCAATGTAAGACTGAATACATGCAAAGGAAAAAGACATGCAGCAAAAATTAACATATTAACCCAACCCCCCCACTTAAACTATGCTTGTCCTCAAGCATGTAAAACAAAGTCAGCAGCTCAAAGTAATTGAAAATGAAAAAGTTTAGAAAACTCCCCGTGTATCATTGTTGTTGAAAGTCGCGACTTTGCAGGATAGTGAGGATGGTGGCGATATTTGTTTCTATCGTCTCAAGTCTAGCCTCTACTCGGCTTAAACGGGCCTCCACAGTCAAAGGTTGCTCCTCTTGCTCGCTTGTAGCGATGCGTGGATGTTTGCGAAAAACTCTATTTTCCCGAGCAGTCCGTGTACCTGGAGGAACAAAATAACACGAAGTAGGGGTGCCGGCAAGCAATCCCATAGAATCCAAACAATGTTTATCTAGGTGGTCCATACGATATGCACATGTGAAGGTTGCGAAATCAATTTCAGATTCAAAAAGTCGAGAGGCTAAATTTGAAATAAATGATCCAAGTATAAGTGGACGGTTGTAACTCAAAACGGCATGAAAATTTCGTGTAAACCAATATCCTAAATTAACTTTAAAACCCGAATGCATGCACCACAAAAAGAATAGTTCAATTTTAGTCAAAGCAGCGGATGCGTCATTTCTACCCGAAAAACAAAATGCTAAAAATCGGTGTATGTATCTCAAAGCAGGCTCATGCACCCATAAATCTTTTGTGGTCTTTGGATTATAAAGTTGGTCAGAATTACTTAAAACACGATAAACATGCTGAGCATCGAAATCATTTGGAACATCTAAAAGAGCAGAATGATAGGCATCGGATTGAATGTCATCAACGTCAATGAAACCCATGGCAATATTAAATTCAGAAACGGACATCCGAAAGTCCTTCCCAAGCAAACGAAAGCATACTATATTTTGTGTTTCAACAGTTTGCAAAGCATTTATATCGAAGCTAAATGTGGTATAAAACTCATATACTAATTCATAATATGCATCACAAGTAATATGAGCAAATAAAGTCCAACCAATAGCATCGAAATAATGGAGCACAGCATCATGGATATCTAAAAATTCAAGAGTGGGAAAATCGATTTGCTTACAGACAGGAAGCGGGTGTTGTCAGATGGCGTCGTATCGTGTCTGCTGTTCGGATGTCGAGAAGTCTAGAAATCCTCGCAAACGACTATCGGTAGGAATAGCATTGGCTCGACTACGTCTGTTGCGTTGATTTGCTCGGGGTGGTCGAACACGCTCGTTAGGTGAGTCGGGTGGGGGATGTCGTTCAGCAGCTTCAGTACTATTGTGCGGGGGTGTCGATGGCTCACGTGTCGACCGTCGTCGACTTTGGGTTTGGCGTGGAGAGACTTGTTCGACAACGGTGGGTGTAGGCTCGACATTGACGTTAGAAGTTTCGACTTCTTCTGGGCTGCCCGAAGTGCTTATGTCGGCCGGGGTCGGACTTCGTCGTCGGCGGGCTCTTGGTTGCGCGGCCGTTCGTCGTGGGGGAGGTGAAGGAGAGTCGTCGTCGGCTAACTCGACGAGGGGAGGTGCGGAGAACCGGTGTCGATTTCTGTTAAGAGAAACTGGGATGTTATCGGCCGTTTGGTTTCGAGTACGAACCATCGTACTGTTTCGGCGTCACGAAGGAGCGGCTTGGGACGTGTTCGTCGTCGGCGAGTACGGTGGCGCACGGCGGCGGGTACGGTGGCGGTCGGCGGGAAAGTGGGTTTTTGGGTCGATTTTTGAAAAGGTGATGTGGGGTTTTCGATTTTGTGGTCGGTTAAGGTGGTGGAAGGGTGGTTGTGGTTGTTTTGTGATAGAGAAAAGAAAAGAAAAGAAAATGGGTGTTGAAGAGTGGAGGAGCGGCGGCGCACGTCGGTAGACGGTGGTTGGTGGCGAGAAAGGTCGATGCCAGTGGTGGAGGAAGGTGTTCGGCAGTAATAGCGGTAGAGGGGCCGACGAATGGTGGTTTTGGGGAGGTAAAGAAAGAAAATAAAAGAAAATAAAGAAGAAAAAAAAGAAAAAGGGAGTAGGTACGGTAGTGGTCGATCGACGACGGTAATGGTGGCGGGTCGGGGCAGCGTTGGCCCAAGGTCGGTCGGCGGTGGAGGCATCAGCGTCGGCGGCGGCGGCTTGGGTTGGGGTGTTTTTGTTTTTGGAGAAGATGAAGAAGATGAAGATGTGAGGGTTGTAGGATTTTGGGTGTTTTAATTTTTTATTTTTTTATTTGGTTTATTTTAATTTGGTTTTGGGTTTTAGGGAAATGGGTTTGGTTATTGGTTTTGTGTAGTTGGGTTTATGGGTAATGGGTTATTATGTTTGGGTTATATGGGTAGGAAAAATGGGTTAAATGATTGGGTTGGTTTAATTTTCTTTTTCTTTTGGGTTATTTTGTATGGGAATGGGTTTGTGTTTATTGGGTTTGGGTTTGGGTAATTTTATGGGTAGATGGGTTAAATGGGTAAATGGTGTTATTTGGATTTTGGGGGTTTTTTTTTTTTTTCTTTTTTTTGGGTTTTGGGTAATTGGGTAATTGGTGGTATTTTGGGTATGGTAATTTGGGTATAGAAATTCCATCAAGGTAGAAATTTTTGGGATTTTTATTTGACGCATGTCGTACCCACGTCACTATCACTACCCGTACTCACGAAAATTTATGACCTTATTGCCCCTGAAAACACAAAATTGACTAAGTAAAAATAGGAATTTATTTATTTACAACCTAAACTCTAAAAATTAAATAGATAAAAATAGACAGAAATAAATTTGGGATGCCTCCCAAAGGCGCTTTTGTTTAACGTCGTTAGCTCGACGACCTGTTATTCAAATTCTGAGCTCATCGAGAACAATCTCCTCAATTGTGTGGGTTTGAAAATTCTCGAAAAAGGGCTTTAGTCGTTGACCATTCACCTTAAAGCGCTTCCGTGTCTCTGCACTTTGAATTTCCACTGCACCATTCGCAAATAAATTAGTAATAACAAATGGTCCTATCCATTTGGATCGAAGCTTACCAGCAAAGATTTTTAAGGTAGAGTCGTATAGGAGAACTTTTTGTCCAATTGAAAATTGCTTCCTTGCGATGAACTTGTCATGGAAAGCCTTCGTCTTTTCTTTATAAACTCGAGCATTTTCATATGCATCATTTCTGATTTCTTCGAGTTCCTGGATGTCTAATTTCCGAGATTTTCCTGCAGACTCCATCTCCATATTACATTGCTTAACTGCCCAAAAAGCCTTATGCTCTAATTCGACTGGTAGATGGCACGGTTTACCAAAAACGAGTCTGTAAGGCGACATGCCTATTGGTCCCTTGTAAGCTGTCCTATAAGCCCAAAGTGCGTCATTCAGTCTCAAACTCCAATCCTTCCTGTTCGGTTTAACCGTCTTTTCCAGAATAGATTTGATCTCTCGATTTGACACTTCGGCTTGCCCGTTTGTTTGTGGATGGTAGGCAGTGGCAATTCGTTGAGTTACTCCATATTTCTCCATAAGTGCACTTACGAGCTTATTGCAAAAATACGTCCCTCTGTCATTGATTAACGCTCGTGGAGTGCCATACCGAAAGAAGAGATGAATGGACCCATAAAGTCGATGCCCCACACATCGAAGATTTCACAAATATGAATAGGAGTAAGAGGCATCTCATTTCGACGACTAAGGTTGCCAACTCTTTGGCACTTTTCACAAGTTTTACAAAATAAAAAGGCATCGCGAAATATGTGTGGCCAAAATAACCCACATTCGAGAATTTTATGTGCGGTGCATTTAGGTCCAAAGTGCCCTCCGCATGCATAAGTATGACAAAAAGTTAGGATAGATTGTACTTCTGTTTCTGCTACACACCGTTGTATTACCTGATCTGAGCAATGCTTCCAAAGGTAAGGATCGTCCCAAATGTAATATCGCGCATCCTTTTTTATCTTATTTTTTTTAGACCTCGGTAATTCTGAAGGAGTAGTACCTGTGACGAGATAATTTACTATGTCTGCGTACCAAGGATGGACCGCATTTGCTGAAAATAGGTTTTCATCGGGAAAGCTGTCCTTCAATGGTGTGTCGTCTACTGGAATCGGTAATCGACTCAGATGGTCTGCTACTAGATTTTTGCATCCCTTTTTATCTCGAATTTCAAAGTCGAACTCTTGTAGGAGTAGGATCCACCTGATCAGTCGGGGTTTTGCCTCCTTTTTACCTATTAAATATTTCAAGGCTGCATGATCAGAAAAAATAATTACCTTAGTTCCCAATAGGTAAGATCGAAACTTTTCTAAAGCAAACACAACAGCTAATAGTTCTTTCTCGGTGGTTGTGTAATTGCTTTGGGCAGCATCCAAAGTCTTCGAGGCATAGTAGATGACATGAGGCTCTTTCCCTATTCTTTGGCCAAGAACAGCTCCCACACTTTGGTCGCTCGCATCACACATGATTTCGAATGGGAAGTTCCAATTCGGTGGCTGCACTATGGAAGCGGAGACCAATTTCTGCTTCAGCACATCAAATGCGCCTTTACAAGTCTGGTCAAATTCGAATTCTTTATCTTTTTGCAATAGACTGCAAAGTGGTCGCGCGATCTTTAAAAAGTCTTTCATGAATCGTCTGTAAAATCCTGCATGACCAAGAAATGAACGAACTTCCCTCACTGATGAGGGGTAAGGTAACGAGTTAATAATGTCTGTTTTTGCCTTATCGACCTCGATTCCTTTCGAGGAAACTATATGACCCAAAATTAATCCTCTGTCAACCATGAAATGACATTTCTCATAATTTAAAACAAGATTAAATTCTAGGCATCTTTGTAGTATTTTAGCAAGATTATTGAGACATTCGTTAAAAGAGTTACCGTAAATCGTGAAGTCGTCCATAAAGACTTCGATGATTTCCTCGACATAATCGGAGAATATGCTCACCATGCATCTTTGAAAGGTGGCCGGAGCATTGCAGAGTCCAAACGGCATCCGTCGATATGCAAACGTTCCGAAGGGACACGTGAAGGTTGTTTTGTCTTGGTCCTCCGGAGCCACTAGAATCTGGAAAAATCCTGAATACCCATCGAGACAACAATAATGAGTCTTACCGGCTAATCGCTCGAGCATTTGGTCGATGAAAGGGAGCGGAAAATGGTCTTTTCGGGTGGCTGCATTCAATTTTCGGTAATCGATGCAAACCCTCCATCCGTTCTGGACTCGTGTAGGAACCAGCTCTCCTAATGGGTTTTTCACCACTGTCACGCCAGTTTTCTTAGGCACGACATGAACCGGGCTAACCCAATTACTGTCGGAAATCGGGTATATCATTCCAGCATCTAACAGTTTTTGAATCTCCTTCTTTACTACCTCCATCATGGGTGGATTGAGGCGCCTTTGAGCATCTCTCTTTGGTTTCGCGTCGCCTTCGATAGAAATTCTGTGCATACAAGTAGATGGACTTAGCCCTTTTATGTCGGCTATCGTCCAACCAATAACTTTCTTATAACTTTTCAGCACTCGAACTAGATTTTCCTCCTCGTCTTCGGTTAACTTGTTGGATACTATCACCGGTAATGTGTCTTTCTCTCCCAAAAAGACGTATTTAAAATGGTTCGGTAGTGCTTTAAGCTCCAAGGTGGGTGGCTGCAAAATCGAAGGCAACATTTTGGTTTGGGAAGGTAATAATTCAAATTGGTTACCTCGGTTTGTCAATGAAGGTTGCGTTTCCAAGTGATTGACAACTTCTCGCAATGGATCTTTAATGATTGTGAATTCCTCTA
Source organism: Gossypium stocksii (assembly GCA_020496765.1). Lineage (NCBI taxonomy): Eukaryota > Viridiplantae > Streptophyta > Magnoliopsida > Malvales > Malvaceae > Gossypium > Gossypium stocksii. Next base: position 15,949,716 of record CM035631.1, on the reverse strand, counting down.
GATGTCGTAAAACATCCATGTCAATACTTCTACAAAAGACAATGTCCAACTCATCAAAGTCATGATATTCAGAATAAGATTGAGTTAAACAGTCTAAAATATCGATGCTAGAAATATTTAATGCTGAGTTGGGATGACTCATGGCCTCGTAGACGTTGAATTTCACGATTTCTCCATCAAATTCCATAGTCAGCATCCCGCTTCGAACATCGATTTTAGCACTTGCGGTACTTAGGAACGGCCTTCCGAGCAAAATGTCAGACGAATTAGTTGAATTATCATCTTCCATGTTAATAATGTAGAAATCTGCAGGGAAAACTAATTCGTTAACTTTAATAAGGACGTCCTCAAGTAGCCCTTCGGGATGGATAACTGACCTGTCCGCCAACTGGATTATTACTCCTGTCTCTTTTAAAGGACCCGCGTTAATCAACTTATAAATAGAATAAGGCATAACATTAATGGAAGCCCCTAAGTCACACATGGCTTTCTTAATGCCTACATTACCTATCTCACAAGAAATAGCAAACATACCTTGGTCCTTGTATTTGGGCGGAACTTTCTTTTGCAGCACTGCGGAGACATTCTCTCCTACATTTACTCTTTCGTTACCGACTAACCTCCTTTGGCTAGTACACAACTCCTTGAGGAATTTTGCATAACGAGGTATTTGTTTGATAGCGTCAAGTAAAGGAATGTTTACCTCCACCTTCCTGAAAGTCTCGAGGATTTCTTTTTCCTCCTTCTCCTTCTTATCCCTCGCAAGCCTCCCTGGAAAAGGTGGTGGCATCACTACTGGTCTTTGAATTTCTGATTCTGGCCTTGCTGTTGGATCGGAGCTTTGCTTTTCACGTTCTTTGTCTTGCCCACGACCTTTGGCTGGAACTGTTTCTAGAACCTTTCCGCTACGAAGAGTTATTGCGCTAGCATTCTGCCGAGGGTTCGGCTCTGTCTGGGAAGGTAATTTCCCTTGAGACTCCAAACGATTAACTGCCATTGAAAGTTTACTAACCTGATTAGTTAATTCTTGTATTGATGCGCCTGTCCTCTGTTGATATTTTGCAGCATCAGCAGCAAGTCTCTCTACGATAGCTTCTAGAGATGTGCTCGGCTTGTGTTGTTGTTGAGGTGGTTGTAGAGGTCTCGGTTGGTATGGTGGATTATATCGGGGGTTAGGTCCGTAATTCAGGTTGGGATGATCCTTCCACCCGGGGTTGTAAGTGTTGGAAAAAGGATCATAGCGTCTTTGCGGAGGTCCTGGAAAACCTCCGACAGCATCAACATGTGCCGTTGAATTATCGTTAAGGATTGGGCACAAATCTGTCGGGTGTTCAGCCGTAGTGCAAATTCCATATAGTGGGGTCAAGCTCTTCTTTTCTGTAAGCAAAGATTGAATAACATTCGTGAGCTTATCCAATTTATCTTCTAAAGTTGAAACGTTTACCCCATGAACTCGTCTTGTTGGTTCCGAATTTGGCCGATATTGTTGAGAATTTGCCGCCATGGTGGATATTAGTTCTCTTGCCCTTTGAGGGGTCATATTGACAAGTGCCCCTCCGCTAGCAGCGTCGATCATCTTCATTTCCATAGGGAGCAAACCCTCGTAGAAATATTGAAGGAGTGATTATTCGGTCAACCCATGTTAGGGACAACTTGCACACAGTTTCTTGTACCGCTCCCAGTAGTCGTAGAGCGATTCACTCTCCAATTGACGAATTCCCATTATGTCCCTCCTAAGCTCGGCTGCTCGTGACACTGGGAAGAACCTGTCAAGAAATACACGAGATAAGTCATCCCACGTTGTGATAGAACCGGGAGGTAGGTAAAATAACCATTCTTTTGCAGTATCAACTAAAGAAAAAGGAAAAGCCCGAAGTTTGATTTCATCTTCGGGTACTCCCTGGGGTTTCATGCTTGAGCAGACCATGTGGAATTCTCTCAAGTGAGTGTGTGGATTTTCGTTCTTCAAGCCTCGAAAAATGGGCAAAAGGTGAATCAAGCCCGACTTCAATTCGAAAGGAGTTCCTCCGGTTGGATAATTGATGCATAACGGTGTTTGCTCGTTGGGAGCAGCGGCTAGTTGACGAATGGTTCGGTTCGCCATCCTTTCTTGTTCACCGAGGTTGCCTTTTGTTTCAAAAAGTTGTTCGGTCTCAGGTTCAACCTCTTCGACTTGTTTCCCACGTCGAATTGCTTCCGCACGAATTACTTCGCTCAACTTTTCAACGTCGGATTCTAGGATCCCTTGTCCTAGCTCAATTCCTGATTTGCTTGCACGTTTAAGAGCTTCTGTCTCTTTTCGTCGTGCTCGCGCTGATTTCTCGATCTCTGGGTCGTATTCGAGATCTCCGGATGAAGACCTGGTCATGAAGACAATTTAAACAATTGAAGTGTTGCCAGTCCCCGGCAACGGCGCCAAAACTGATGGCTGTCGATTCCACCAATATAACCTACGCCTAATTCCACAAATTTAAGCAGTATAGGGAGTAGGGTCGATCCCAGAGAGACTGGAATTACTGGAAATTGTTTGTTTCTTGACCAGATTAATGTCTGGGCAGTTGTTGTGCCCGCGACGTTTAGGGGGGATGAAATACGAAACCTGAAATTAAAACAAGAAAATGTAAAAAGTCTAAAGCAAAAGATTAAATGAAAATAGACAACGAAATAATTCAAGAAAAAAATCAATAAAACTTAGCTCAGCCTTAAGCACGGGTTTTTCCGTCTTTGACCCGATCCTCGAAACTGGATGAACTCCTCCTTTTCAATAAGCTAGTTATAGCTACCAAGGACGCCTCGGACACCAACTCTTCCTTGTGTAAATTAGTTATGGAACGTCCTATAACTAACCCTTGCCGATCGAACAACCTACGAAATGTTCGTGATTTAGAACTCCGGCAGCTTTGCGTTCTAGAAGAGCCTAGCTCGAACCAATGTCCTCAAACGTTTGGGACATTTAAATCCGGTTATTACTTCCCTTGATGGAACCAAACAGCAGTCCCCACTTGGCACGCCAATGTGTTCACGGAAAACCAATTAGACAATCGATCCTCTCGGAATTCCAACTGTACGTCTAGCCACGCTAACTCAAACGACGTCTTTTTTTGACTTAGTATCGGCTTGACTTTGTGAGTTGACGAAGTCATACTCTTAATCCAGAGAAGTAATAAGTATCGAAAATTGGGAGTTAGATAGCTCGGGTTCGTAACTCACGGGTTTTTGACGGGGTTAACACCGGCTTAAAGCTGAAAGGGATTTTAGTGATGCATGAATTTAATCATGCTTGAAGTTTATGGGAAATGATAGAAATTATATGAAAAAAAAGGTGGTGGAAATGGATGGGAAAAATATTTGAAAAGGGAATTAGACAAATTTTGTAAAAAGTAGACAAAATAATCCAACTCTCAATTTGAATTAGGAAAAGAAAGACAAAGAGGATAATTGTATTTCCAAATAGGAGTAGGAATACAAAATGAGGGATGATTTCCTAAGAACTAAAACCCCCTATTTATATAGATAGGGTTTACTAAAAATAGCATAATTAATAAAATAAAATAAAAATAAAAATAAAAATAAAATAAAATAATTAAAATAAAAATAAAATAACAAAATATCTTCCTATTAATAGTATTTTTACAAAGTCAAAATTGCAACTAGTCCTTGGCTTGCTCCATCTTTCTGCTTTGGCCCCATTTCCATAATTTGTTTTCCAATTCGGCCACTTTTTCCTTGTTTCCGTCCAATTATGTCCCCGGATATTATTGAATCATAAAAACACTTAATTAGCGGGGTTCAATTCATCAATAAACCAAATTAAGCACAGAAAAATATGCAATTTTACATGTTTATCATAAGCATACATAATTGAGAACAAGAATCAAATATTTATCATGTAATTCAGAAAATCAAATAATAAGATCTATCATAGGTTTCATCTTCCATAGGTATCTAGGGAATTTAGTTTATAATCTGGGGTGGAAACATCTCAAAATTAGAATAACAACAAGACATAAGAAACATAATAAAACTTCAAAGGAAATTTGAATGGAGATCTTCAATCTTGAAGGAGATATGCTTCTGAGTTGATTGTGACAGCATTCTTCGAGTAATTTCTTTGTTCTCCTCTGCGTCTCCCCTTAAGTTCTCTTCTAGTGTGTATTTATAGACTTCAGAATGCTCAAAAACCCTAAAATTTGGCTTTTTCTGTGTAAAAGGGAAGTAGGGTTCAAAATTGACATGGGCTGGCACATGAGCGTGTGGCCAGCCCCTATGGCTCACATGGGCATGTGGCTAGCCTGTGTGGAAATGTCCAGGCTGTGTGGATCCTGGAAACAACTCTTTTTGTCTGATTTTGGCCCCTTTTTTGCTTCTTTCGCTCCCCTATGCTCACTTAAGTATAGAAACATGAATTTAAAGGATTAGGAGCATCAAATTCATTGATTTACATAATAAATCATCCAAAAAACACATTAAGAATGGGATTAAAATATGTTACTTTTATAGCTCATCAAATATCCCCACACTTAAACATTTGCTTGTCCTCAAGCAAAATCCTCAATTCACAATTAAAATTAATCTTTCTCAATTTGTAATACTTATCAATAATGTCCCAAAATAATCCATAAATAACCATGCATTGGCAATTCAACTAAAACAATCTAGGCTACAAATTTTTAAGCACGAAAACATAGGTGTTTCTCTTTAACTAAATAATTACCTTTAATTTGAAATCGACAAGAATCAACATCCTCATTAAAGATTCACTCAAATTGCTCAAAGTGTTTAAGGTTCAAGAAAAAGCACTCAATAGTCAATCATAAAAAGTCATTACCATAGGTTTGCATGAAAATAAAATCTCCACCACTATAAAATGATATGGTACACAAATAAAAAAGTCTTTAGAAGGTTGTAATGGGGCTTAGGTTAAGGGTGTGGAGAAAGGTTGAAAAGATAGCTAAAATCGAGATTGACTTAACAAATTACCAAACTAGAAAAATAAAAAATGCTAAATTAAAAATAAGTACCATAATTACAAACTATTCAATAATAAGAAAATGAGCTTATTCTCAAAATATGACTTTAACTGTTCAAGCTCATAACTAAAAATAAACAATATGTAACTGAATAAATATGTATAGATATATTTTTCTTTTTTTATGTCGTGTGGATAGCAAGGGTATCAACTTTACTTTTTTTTTTTATGAATTAATAATGCTGCAAATTAAACAAAAGAACATAGTTAGGCAACTAATCAAATCAAATCTCGATAAAAAGGGAGTCAATAGAATGAGAAAAATTCTTAATGAATAAAAAAGAATGAGTTATGGGTTAACATTAATGGGTAATTTAAGAAACGGTGTGTTAGGCTCAACGGGGTTCACTAAGGGTTAATTATGTAGGTAGGCTTTTTATGGGATAAATGGGTTAAACCTAAGTGCCTTTATCATCTCAGTATAACAAATCAAAAGATGTCGTCTCGACATGTATAATCGATGCAAGTTTTAGAATAACAATTTATATTGATACACTCATAACCAATAATAAAAGTAAGCAAGAAGAACATATGCTCTAAAGGCTCAAAATATCACACAAAATTATGGTTTTTGATGTCAATCTTGCAAATTTCAAACTTTAAGATAATACTTATATTTAGAGAAACAACCTAAAGGATTTTAATTTCTAAAACATAGCCTATCATGCTTAATTCTCTCATGTCTTCAAGTTTAAATCAACAAATTCACAATTAACTACAAATTAATCCAAAACACATCAATAAAAATCTCAAATCGATAAAAATTCCTTCTAATAGAAGTATGAAAAGATTACTTAAACATAAGACATAATTGAAGGATTTTCTAATAAATCTATAAATAACCTTCCCACATTAAAGATGTACATTGTCCTCAATGTATAAACATATATATAATCACATTATAAATAGAATATCATAAGAGAGGAAGAAAACAGAAACTGCCCTGAATATTGGATGGAATTCCTAGAATAGTGAAAAGTGGAATTGTAGAAAAATCTAAATGTAGAGCACGATTCTGAACAATCTAATAAGAAAATAAACACAAATGAAGAAGATTAAGAGATGAAAACTCAATTAGAAACAATCATAAAAAAATAGATATAGTTCAAAATATAAAATAACATAAGTTTTTAGAAAATAAGAAGAAACATAAAAATCAAAATCAAAATCAAAATCAAAATCAAAATCAAAATCAAAATCAAAATCAAAATCAAAATCAAAATCAAAATCAAAATCAAAATCAAAATAAATGGACTCAAAGGTCCTCATCATCAGACCCATCGTGAGTCATCGGCGCCGCTGACGAGGAAAAGATATGGAGATGATGACAGATCTGCTGCAAAGTCACATCGATACTGTCGAACCTCTGAAAGCACTGTTGCTCAAAACGAGTAAAACGCTCGTAGAGGTTCGTTAAAGTAGCAACAGAAGGAATAGGACGGTGACTCTAAGGTGGAGGCTGTAGTGGGTCCTCGTGATAGAGAGGAACATCATCAGCGAAGTACTCGGGTTCATTCTGAGCGTCAGAATGAAACAATCAATACTGAGTGGGTTCCACTCCACGATGCCGCTTGATCATCCTCATATGAATCATGCTTGAGATTCCCTAAGGAGACATCTGTCTGACTAGGGTAAGTGTAGAGGACTGCTTTGGCGTGTCAAGAAGACCGAAGTGTCGAGCAATGTGAGTCACATAAGGGTCTAAACAGATAGGGCCCTTCCTATGACGGTCAGTTTGATGGCAGAAGGCTAAGGAGATAAAGTACAGCAAGTCAAATACATGTCCGGTGGCCATGCTCCATAAAAAGTATGCATCATGACTACTAGCGACCCCAGTGCTCTCTCTCCTACTAGTCAAGGTATGAGCTAATAAGGCATAAATGTATTGCAAAGCAGGAGGGAGAGAAGTCACCTTCGAGCGACTCGCATCATAAGGGATCGTACTCTTTGTAAGATTTGTCCGACAGTAAGAGGGTGGGTAGTGGATGTACCGATGTAAGCAGAGGAAGTTCTCGGCACTCATAAACTCCTCCGTGTAAAGGCCCAAAGTAGCGCCAAACTCAGGTACGCTAAAATGGCGTACTAGGTCACCAAGTCGAAAAATAATGGAGCTTGGCTCATTATGCGATGTAATCGCATGCTGAAGATGGAACGTCGAGTAAAACTCCAAAGTAAACTCTATGTAGATGGGCTTCACGATATAGAAGAATCGGTCTCATGGTGTTGTGGTAAGAAGAGCTCGAACCAGATCAGCCAGGTGGACCTACTCCAAAGCGACCTAATCTATGCATCAGCTTAAACCGAGTGGTCGCACTCGAAGGAGTTGGAATAAATCCTCCTGGGGGCCAATGAAAAATCTAAGATAATGATGGCAGACTTTGGCAGAAGTGCTTGAAGAGAAGGTCGTGTTGGGGCCCTTATGCTTTTTCGAAGCGGGGATGACGACCTTAGATTTGCTGCGTGTGTTCGTCATAATTGACCTGAAATAAAATAAAAGAATTCATCAAGAAATAAATAAATCAAACATCACCAAAGGCCAAGAATGTAAAATCTAAGTAGTCCTAAATAGAAAATTTCTCCTAAAACAATAAAAATGCATAATAATCTAAAAACAAAGGTAATAAAATAAAGAAATAAATAATCTTAATACTAAGAACAAAGAACACACCACTCAGCCTAATAAATTAAGAAACAGTGAGCAGGGAAATCAAAATAATAAACTAAGAATGCATCAGAATAATGGCTATAAACTAAAACAACATCATTAATAATAATAAAAGTGAATGATTTACTAAAGAGTAAAAGTAAAATATGTAGCAAATATATTTAGAAAAGAAAATTATATAACTAATAATAATAAAAAGAATAATAAATAATAATAAAATAAAATAATATACTAATAATAATACATAAGAAATAACTAAATAAATAATTACATAAAAAAATGGAAGGGCAAAAAGCGAAACTGACCGGGAAGGAGATGGTGGCCGGAGCGAGGGGCGCGGCGGTGGGTCGGGTATTATGCATGGGAGTGGGATGGGCGTGCAGCTTAAGGGTGGTACGTGTATGGGGCGACAAAAGTCGCATTAGTCGGCAGGTGGGGCTATGGGGGATGAGGCTCGGTGTGGTTGTGGGGGAGGAGAGAAATAAGGAGGAGAAAGGAAGGGAGAATATGGGTAAAGGAAGGGCTGGTCGTGATGGTGCATAAGAGGGTGAAGCAGCGGCTTGGTTGGGGGGGCTGGTGGCCGGATTGAGTAAGGGAGGGGCTGAAGGCGGCTAGGGTTTTGAGAGGTTTTAAGAAGAAGAAAAAAGAAAAAAAATGACAGAGGATTAGGGATTTAAAGGGGGACACTGTCTTGTAAGGCCCGTCTTGGGCCATACGGTCGTGTCACACGCCTGTGTGGCTCTAGTTCAGCCTGTATGCGATAAAAATTATAAGCCCAATTTTCATACGGCCTCAGACATGCCCGTGTGCCCAGGCCGTGCGGCACACATCGCCATGTCGCATGGTCGTGTGCAACCTTCTTTGATTCTCCCACACCCGTGGGTAGCCCAGACATCCGTCTGGTCTGGTCATGTCTCGTACATAGCTATGCGCCTTACCCGTGTAACTCTTCGACTTGTGTTAAAATTAAAAAATTTAGCTCCAAGTTTCATACGGCCTAGGACACGCCCGTGTGTCCAGGTCGTGTGGTCCACACGGTCGTGTCGCACGGCCGTGTAGTCTATTTTAAGCCGTGTCTCTGTCAATTTTTGGGAAAATTAAGTCCCTGTTTCCACACGGCTAATGACATACCCGTGTGTCCAGGCTATGTGGGTCATACGGCTATGTCGCCAGGCCTTGTAACTCACTGTCAAACCTCTGTTAATGCACACGGCCTGGGACGCGCTCGTGTATCCAAGCCATGTGGGTAAAAAACTGCATTTTTATTAATTTAATTAGTTTTTAAAGAATATCATAAAATAAAAATAAGAGAATTAGCAATGTTAGTCATTGTGGTTCACGGACTCGAAACTCCTTTTTCTTACTGTCAATTCTACTACTAAAATAAGGGTTGAGTCGAGTAATATTTACCTTAAAAGTGCTGAGTTCAGATTGAGTTACCTTGATTGTATCGTATGGAAAGACATTCAGTACTGTAAAAGGAGATACTCCATTTGCATTAAGCTAAGAAGTGGCAATAAGAGGGTTCGTTTTATCCAATAAAACATGGCCCCTAACCTTAAAATGGTTCTTTCCATCCTTATGCTTGTCATGGCATTACTTTGGTTTTGCATCGTGTATTCTCAGTTTCTCCTTAACATGTGTTCGCCATTCGTCTACTTCATCAATCTGTAACATTCTTTCTTCATAAGTTGTTCTGTTTTTGTCGCACAAGCTGGAACGTGGCTCTATCACATTTTTCTGAGGTGTTTCCTGCAAAAAATGTTGAGCCACATGATTAATTATGTTAACAGAACTCATATAATCATCTCGATCACTAGATATCTGATATCGACGTGATATGAAGTAATAAAATTTATAAAGAACTTGATCAACCCCAAACTGACTAATATCACGACGTTTTTAAGGCAAGCGCACCTATCGACAGTAGTATAGTATAGTGATAAGATCGAGTATCGTACCCAAGAGAACCGAAAGTACTATTACTCACTTTCTCTCTATTATTTAACCTAAAAATTAAGTGAGGGTTTATTTAAAACTAACCCTAAAACTAACTAAGAAAAGCAGGAAAAATAAATTGGGAAGAACTTTTAGGGAAAAGCTAATTTATATGATTAATACTTAAGGGAGAATCCACCTAGACTTCACTTGTTATTATTTTCTTGAATTATACGAGTTATTTACTTGACTTGATCCGTAGAGATCCCTAATCTATGCTAAACCCTCCATCGAGGTGAAGAGCAACTAGGCCTAAGTTGTTAATTAAAGTTCCTTTATTAATTAACTCCCTAGGTTGCATTAATTCGATCTATGGTTCCCCATATTAGGTTTGACCCTAATCCGACAGATTTATGTCGCCCTATGTCTAGGGTTGCATGCAACTCCGCTTAATTATGGTAGATCTACTCTTATCACAGGGACTTTTGCTCCTCTGCTCTAAGCACATCCAATTCTTGAATCAATACCTAGGACTATTAAATCAAGGATTAAAAACACATAATTAAGAACAATTCAAGTAATTCTCATAATAATCAGGAGTAAATAACAAGATCTGTCTTAGGTTTCATCCCCCTCAAGTATTTGAGGGGTTTAGTTCATAATAATAAAAGAAAACATCTCAGAAGTTATAAAATAACAAATCATAAAAGAAACCAAAAACCCCTGAAGGAATTTAGGAGAATCCTCTATGTTGATGCAAAACTTTAGCTTCTGAGATGAATCGATTGGCTTCTCCCTTCGAGTAATCCCTTGCTTCTACCTGTGGTGTGGCAGAAAGACGAGAGGAAAAGAATATAGAGGGTGTGTAAAAGATGGAAGAAGGTCCTCTCTATGTTGCCTCATGGGGTCTTTATATAGAGAAGTTTTGGGGACTCTTTCTTAGCCCCTAAGCATCCAAATTTGAGTGAAATTCGTCTTTCCCGCGACTAGAACACGCCCGTGTGCCACGCCAGTGTGGGTTTCGACAGAGGCCGTGTGATTCAGCACGCCCGTGTACAGTGGCCGTGTGGCACTGCTTGGCCCGTGTGATTCGTGCATTTTGGCCCATTTTTCACCGTTTTGGGCTCGTTTTCTGTTCTTTCATCTTCCTTAGGCTCTCCTAAGTATAAGATATGAAAAAAGAACGATTAAGAGCACCAATTCTCACTAAATTGATAATAATTCATCCATAATATAGGCTAAACATGAGGTAAAAATATGTATAAATTAGCGCTTATCAAATACCCCCACACTTAAGCCTTTGCTTGTCCTCAAGCAAAATCTCAATCCCTAAAGGAAACCGTTCTTCTTAATTCACAATCCTTATCAATAATAATTCAAATTAATCCACAGGTAGTCATACAATGAAAATTCAATCTAAAGAACATTTAAGACTCAATCACTTTAAGTTGAGAATTTTATCATTGAAAACATAAGTCTTTTCCTTCCTTCTAAATAGTTATCTCTCCATCTTAATTAACAGGAGTTGACATCCTCACTAAAGGTTCACTCTATTCACTCGAAGTGTTTAGGGTTCAAAATTTAAGCACTCCTTAGTCAACTTGAAAAGTTATTACCATAGGCTTGCAAGAAAATCAAATCTCCACCACTATAGTTTGATATGATACATTGATCAAAAGGTTTTTAAATGGTTGTAACGGGGCTTGGTTAGGGGTGTTGTCACAGGCTGCAAAAAGAAGGTTAGAATCGAGATTGAACTGAAAAATTATCTAGCTAGAAAAATCTCTATCACTGGAACATATTTCTCAGCTAATTCTTGTGATACTATCATTTCTGCCTTGGTAGCCTTAAAATAGAATTATGCAAAAACTTGTCGAACTATTTACAATTTACAATTTATAATCGAATTTCACTGTATGTACTTCATTTTTTTTAAGAACAATTGAAGTATTTACAATATATTGAACAAAACTTTACAATCTAGAACATAGAATAAAGCTAGATGAAAAATTCAACTCAAATCTCGATAAAAATAGGGGTCAAAATAATTGAATGAAATTCAACAAAAATGGGTTATTGGTTAATAATTAGAGGGTGAGTCAAGGAAAAGGTTGGTAGGCTCAACGGGGTTCACTAGGGGTTAGATTTATGTAGGTAGGCTTTTTCTGTGGAGTAAGTGGGTTAAATCCTAGGTGCCTTTATCATTTCAGTATATCAAATCAATGACGTGGTCTCGACATGTATAATCGAAGCAAGTTCTAGAATAACAATTCAGTATTGACTCACTCAAAGCAATAATAAAAGTGAGCACGAAGAAAATGTATGCTCAAGAAGGCTCAAAAATCTCACCAGAATTATGGCTTTCGATGTCAATCCTGCGAATTTCAAATCTTAAGATAGTGCTTAAAATTAGGGAAAACAACTTATGCAAAAATTAGGGATTCTCAAAAATTTCAACTTATCATGCCTGATTCCCTAATGTTTTAAAGTTTGAATAATCAAAGTACAAGCACCTATATCTTAATTCTCAATATATCGATAGAAATCATAAACTAATCAGAATAAATTCCTAATAGGAGACTGAAGATATTGCTATTAGGAAAAGTTTAGGGATTTCAAAGGTAGTATAAATAGTAAGTTACCCCCCACTTAAGATGTACATTGCCCCCAATGTACAAGGAAAATATTAATAACAATAAAAGCATAGCATCATAAGATAGGGAAGGGTATGAGACTCCCTGCTTTGGATGGATTAGTGGAAGAGCTGGTCGGTTTGGCACTGTGTTCCCTTTTTCGTAGAGATTTGAGCTGTAGAGCTCATTTGAAACTGCGAAGGGGTTTATTAGTCGTGGGAGGTTAAGAAGAAGAGGGATTATTTCGTTAGGAGATAACCGTTATTATAATAAAATAGAAAATTTACTAAAATTCAAAATAAGGAAAAATATAAGAAAATTAAAAGCTGCAAAAAGGAAAAAGAAAAACTAATAGTAAAGGTTAAGATTAGTGTGTATTAGGTAGAAAGAGAAAAATAAAAGATAAAATAGAATAAAACAAAAGTAAAAAGAAAAATAAAGTAAAATAAAATAAAAATAACAAAAAGAGGATCTAATCCTCTGGTGGGTGTCGTGGTGGTGGGACGATGCCAAGGTGTTGACATATGTGTGCTAAGGTGGCATCGATGTAATCGAGGCACTGCTCAAAGTGGTCCAGGCGCTCGGATATGTCAACACTGGAAGCTGCCGTCTGCTGTGATTGTGTAGGGCGTGGTGGCTCAGCTGGCGCGTCCTCTGCTGGTGGTGGTGGTGGGACATCATCAGGAATGTCCTCTGAATCCTCGCCTTCTTGGACAAGGTGGAAGTGGAAGTGGTCGCCACCGAGACGTCACTCGACCATCCTCATCGAAAGCATGCTCTGGATGCCCTGGGAGGACATCTGGCCAAGTAAGGTGTAGGAGGAGATCTGGGCAGTAGTGTTAAATAGGCCGAAGTAACGGCCTAGTCGAGTGATGTACGGGCCCATGGATACGACTCTCTTGCGGTGCCTCTCGGTCTAATGTTGCATGGCGAGTGCGATGAAATATGCAAGGTCAATGGGGTGGCCATTCACCATGCACCATAAGAAGTAGACGTCGTGTATGTTGACGACGCCTGTGCTCTCTCGGCGACTTGTAATAGTATGAGCTAGGAGTACGTGGATATACCTGAGAGAGGGAGGGAGAGCGGAGGCTTTGCTGACGCTGGGGTTGTATAGTTGTCTTCCTGGGGCAATCTCTTTCCAGCAATCAAGGGGTCGGATATGGATGCGCCTAGAAAGGGTAGGGAAACTCTCCTCAGCTATAAACTGCTCGGTGTAAAGGCCGAGTGCCACACCAAATTCTGGGACGCTGAGTTGTCGAACAAGCCCTCCCAACCGAAATTGGACTGTCCCAGGATCATCGAACCGTGTCATCACCGTCTGAAGGTGGAATGTGGCACAGAACTCAAGAGTGAGTTCAAGGTATGTGGGCTCCACGATCTGAAAGAACTGGTCCTATGGGTCAGTGGTGAGCAGGGCCCGGACATCATCTACCAGGCGTACTTGTTCGAGGGCCCTCCAGTCGATGCATCGGCCCATCGTGATATTGTGCGCACGCAGTAGCTGGTAGCGTTCTTCCTGGGAGTCTTGTGAAAAAGTAAGAAATGGGTGGCGCACCTCGGAAGTGGGCCTAGTCGAAGAACTCCCTGGCCCCTTTCGTTTCTTAGAAGCGGGGATAGCAGCTTTCCTGGCTCGGGAAGATGACATGGGATCTATATAAAAAAACAGTAATTGATATTAAAATATAAGAAAAATAAGAAATGCAAATAATTAAAAATAAAGAGGCTGAGTAATAAAATAAAATAATTCCTAATATGAATGAGAATTAACCTTGGTAGTAGAATCTAATCATTTTTAAAATTTGTATAGGGATTCCATTTATGAATGAATGTATATATACTAAACTAAGCAACAAATGACATATTCATGTGTGTTTAAGTGGCATATTTACAATGTGTATTAGGTGGCAACTAATTATGATGTTAAATGGCATAAAATTGTGAAATGGAATCTAAATGACAAACCAAATTAAAAATTCTAAACTATTCTAGATTATTCTCTATTTCCTAATTCTCTAATAGCCTAAGTCAATAATATTAAGAAATAAATAAAATAATAACAGAATGTAATGTAAAAAAAAAAATTTGCAGTAAAAATAAAATAAATGAGAAAAGGGGGAAAATAGAACCAAATTTGGTGTCACACGGTCGTGGGTACTGTTGCACGGGCGTGTGGATCGTGGAAATCTAGTATGGTGGTGTTTGGAGGGATGGGGTGGTGTTTGTGGAGGTGTGGAGAGGTTTTTGAGGGAAAAAAACTTAGGGTTTAGGTGAAATGGGAAGGGAGAAATGGCCCTGTATATATACATTTTGGGTCACACGGGCATATCGCATGCCCGTGTGAGTCGTGTTGAGCCCGTGCTTTTCGAAAATTGGAGGTTTTTGGCGTGCCACGTTTGATGAGCACGCCCGTGTTTCCTTTAAGTACGGCCGTGGAGATTAGTCCTTCGTTAAACGCACGGGCGTGGTAAGGTATACACGGCCGTGGAGATCAGTCCTTCGTTAAACGTACAGGCATGTAATAGAGTACACGGGCGTGTTTGAATTGACAGTAGCTTCCACGGGCTTGTGGCACGGGCGTGTGGATCTATGTTTGCCCGTGTGAAAGTTGCAGGGTTGCCACGGCCATATCGCACGGCCGTGTGATTTTATCGGAAGCCCGTGTAGATGTCGAAGAGTCGCCACGGCCATTTCGCACGGCCGTGGGATTTTATCGGAAGCCCGTGTTTTGGGGAAATGGTACTCTGTTTGCACACGGTCTGCCCACACGACCGTGTCTTTGCTTTTCGGTATGCGCACAGCCTTAGGCACGCCCGTGTGCCTGGCCGTGTGGTCCATATTTTTTACAGAAAAAGTGTTAGTTTATTCAATAAAATCATGAAAAATTTAAAAAAAAAGAGGTTACTATGTTAGTGCTCGGGTTGCCTCCCAAGAAGCGCTTATTTAGAGTCTAAGCTCGACTCTTCCTAGAGATGTCAAGAAGAAACAGGATGGAGCCTAAGCTCCTCCTTGTTTTCTGCAAAATTCTCAATTTTATAATGTTTTAGCCTATGGACATTTACCTTGAAAGTACCGTGGTTGGGGTGTGTTACCTCGACAGTGCGGTATGGAAAGACTTTGAAAACGGTAAACGGACCTGACCACCTTGATTTGAGTTTTCCAGGGAATAGTTTCAATCTTGAGTTGTAAAGTAGAACGAGATCACCTGTTTCGAACTGCTTAGGTTGTTTTAGCCTTTTGTCGTGACATCGCTTCACGGCTTCCTTATATAATCGTGAATTTTTGTACGCGTTGTAGCGCCATTCATCTAGCTCATTTAGCTGCAGAAGTCTCTTTTCACCTGCACTTTTAAGATCAAGGTTTAGAAATTTTATAGCCCAGAATGCTTTATGCTCGAGTTCAAATGGTAGATGACAATTTTTTTCCATAAAGAAGTTTATAAGGAGATGTTCCTATGGGTGTTTTAAATGCAGTTCTGTAAGCCCATAGTGCATCATCTAATTTTCTAGACCAGTCCTCCCTATTTGATTCTATGGTTTTTTCTAAGATGCGCTTCAGTTCTCTGTTTGTCACTTCGACTTGGCCGCTAGTTTGTGGGTGGTAGGGGGTGACTGTTCTGTGGTGTACTCCATACCTTCTTAAAATTTTTTCAAATTGGGTATTGCAAAAATGTGTGACCCTATCACTTATGATTATCCTAGGTGTTCCAAATCGAGAAAAAATCTTCTTCAAAAATCGTACTACCATTCTAGCATCATTTGTAGGTAAGGCTTGAGCTTCTACCCATTTTGACATGTAATCTACTGCTACTAGTATGTACTTATTTCCGAATGAATTAGGGAAGGGTCCCATGAAGTCTATACCCCATACATCAAATATTTCACATGAAAGTATATAGTTTTGAGGCATTTCATTAAGTTGGGAGATATTACCTGTTCGTTGGCATTTATCACAAGAAGTCACATACCTGTTGGCATCTCTGAAAAGTGTAGGCCAGTAAAAACCTGATTCGAGAACTTTATGGGCGGTTCTGGTTCCATTGTGGTGTCCTCCTGTGGGTCCTGAGTGGCAGTGTTCCAAAATTTGATATGCCTCTATGTCATCAACGCATTTCCATATGACCTGATCTGTGCAAATTCGAAAAAGAAAAGGATCTTCCCAAAAGTAGTTTTTCACATTAGCAAAGAATCGCTTCTTTTGCTGATGGGTTAACCCTTTTGGGGTTATATTGGCTGCTAAATAATTTGCAAAATCGGCAAACCAAGGAAGTGTCGTACCTGCTAAAGTTAGGAGTTGTTCTTCAGGGAACATATCATTTATCTTTTCGAGGTACCTGGGTTGTGTATTTTCTAGTCTCGAGAGGTGATCTGCTGCTAAATTTTCGGCTCCTTTCTTGTCTTTAATTTCCAAGTCAAATTCCTGTAAAAGTAAAATCCATCTTATTAACCGAGGTTTTGCATCAGGTTTGGCTAAGAGATAATGAAGAGCTGAATGGTCAGTAAAAACAATGACTTTTGACAAGATTAAATAAGATCTGAATTTATCAAAAGCAAAGATAACAGCTAGTAATTCTTTCTCCGTGGTGGTGTAGTTGGCTTGAGCAGCTATCAATGTTCTGCTGGCATAGTAGATCGGTTGGAAGTGCTTGTCCCTTCGCTGTCCTAAAACTGCACCTACGGCAAAATCACTTGCATCGCACATTAGTTCAAAAGGCAGATTCCAATCAGGTGAAATCATAATTGGAGCGCTGACTAACTTGTCTTTAAGGGTGCTAAAGGACTCTAAACATTCTTGGTCGAAGTTAAAAGGTATGTCTTTTTCTAGCAATTTAGTTAAAGGCTTAGCTATTTTAGAAAAGTCCTTAATGAATCTACGATAAAATCCGACATGTCCTAAAAAACTTTTGATAGCCTTAACTGAACTGGGAGGGGGTAGTTTCTCAATAGTTTCAACTTTAGCTTTGTCTACCTCTATTCCTCTATTAGAGATTTTATGTCCTAGTACAATACCTTCCTGAACCATGAAATGACATTTTTCCCAATTTAGTACTAGATTTGTTTCTTTACATCTTATCAAAACAAGTTTCAAATTATTTAGATAGTGTTCGAAAGAGTTACCGAAAACGGAGAAGTCGTCCATGAATACCTCCATGATATCTTCCACAAATTCGTTAAAAATAGCTAGCATGCATCGCTGAAAAGCAGCAGGAGCATTACATAAACCAAAAGGCATTCTACGATATGCAAACGTACCGTATGGGCATGTGAACGTCGTTTTTTCCTGATCTTCTGGAGCTATCAGAATTTGGAAGTAATCGGAGAGGCCATCTAGGAAGTAATAATACATGTGATCGGCTAATCTTTCTAACATTTGATCGATAAAGGGCAAAGGAAAATGATCTTTTCGAGTGGCGTCATTCAGCTTTCGATAATCTATGCATACTCTCCATCCTGTGACTGTTCGTGTTAGCACGAGTTCTTCTTTGTCATTAGATACCACGGTTAGCCCACCTTTCTTAGGAACAACCTGCACGGGGCTTACCCAAGAACTATCAGAAATAGGATAAATGATACCTGCATCAAGAAGTTTAATTACCTCAGCCTTTACGACTTCCTTCATGTTAGGATTTAATCGTCTCTGAGCTTGCACTGCTGGTTTATATTCATCTTCCATTAAAATCTTGTGAGTACAAAAAGAAGGATTAATTCCCTTGATATCTGAAATTTTCCAGGCTATGGCTTGCCTATGTTTTCTTAATACCTGGAGCAGTTCTTCCTTTTCTCTAGAGCTTAAATTTGATGCAATAATGATCGGTAAAGTTGAGTTCTCCCCTAAAAAGGCATATTCTAAGTGTTCTGGCAGTTGTTTTAACTCTAATTTAGGGGGTTCCTCAATGGAAGGTTTCTGTATTAGCTTCTCATGCATTTTTAAATTGTCATAGCTTATGTGTCTAGTGATAGTTTCGCTAGAGTCTAATTCTTTTCTTACCTTCTCTACTTCTAAGGAGGTTTCACCCTCCCCCTGAATAAGACACAGTTCCAGAGTGTCGGTGATAGAGATTTCCTGCAAATTATCTTGAACAAAGTAATAAACCATATCAACAAAATAACAAGAATCATCTTGTTCTTTGGAAAATTTTATGGCATCATAGATTTTAAAAATGACTTCCTCTTCACCAACTCTAAGAACTAATTTACCATCTCCAACATCAATAATAGCTCTAGCAGTGGCTAAAAATGGGCGTCCTAAAATTAAAGTTACGTCAATGTCCTCATCCATGTCAAGCACAACAAAATCTACAGGGAATATAAACTTATCGACTTTTACTAGCACATCTTCAATAATCCCCCTGGGATACTTAACAGATCTATCAGCTAATTGGATGCTCATCCTAGTGGGTTTAGGTTCCCCTAGACCTAGTTTTTTGAACATTTTATAGGGCATGAGTTTAATACTTGCACCTAAATCAGCCAATGCTTTATTAATAATTAAGCTACCAATTAAACAAGGGATAGTAAAACTCCCTGGGTCCTTTAGCTTTGTTGGCAGTTTATTTTGGAGAATGGCTGAACATTCCTCATTGAGTTCCACTGTGGCTAATTCTTCCAATTTTCTTTTGTTCGTCAGGAGTTCTTTTAGGAATTTCGGGTATTTCGGCATCTGTGAAATTGCTTTAACAAAGGGTAAGTTAATATGTAATTGTTTGAAAAGTTCAAGAAACTTACCGAATTGGGCGTCTGTTTGGTCCTTCTTTAACCTTGCTGGGTATGGGATGCAAGGTTTGTATTCCCTGAGTGTTGGAGTGGTGTCATCCTTAGATTCCTCTACTTTATCCTTTGGCAGTTCGTGAGCATGCTTCTTTTCTGGTTCTACTAGCACTTTACCATCTCTTAGAGTGATTGCTTTCACATGTTCTCTGGGATTTGGTTCAGTGTTGCTTGGAAGCCCGCCATGAGGTCTTTCTGAGATTAATTTTGCAAGCTGACCGATTTGGTTCTCGAGTCCTTGGATAGAGGCCTGTTGATTCTTTAATGCTGTTTCAGTGTTTTAGAAACGAGTGTCTGAGGCAGCCATGAATTTAGTGAATATGTCCTCAAGGTTCGGCTTCTTTTCTTGTTGAGGTGGTGGCGGCTGGAATACCGGAGGCTGTTGTCTTTGATTTCCTTGTCCTCCCCATGAAAAATTTGGGTGATTTCTCCAACCTACATTATAAGTATTACTATAAGGATTATTTTGAGGTCGAGAGTTATTACCCATATAATTGGCTTGTTCGGCTTCCATGTTGTATAGATGGTCTGAATTAAACATATTTCTTGAGGCTGCATCACATTGCATCACTGGTTGAGCCTGCGTGGAACCAACAAAATTATCAAATTTTTTATTTAAAAGTTCTACTTGGTTAGTGAGCATAGCAACAGCATCAATATTATAGACTCCTATGGCTTTCGTCGGCTTTGTCCTCATGACTTGCCATTGATAGTTATTCAATGACATTTCCTCAATAAATTCGTAAGCTTCGTCAGGTGTTTTATTATTGATGGTTCCGCCTGCGGCTGCATCGATCATCTGCCTAGTTGATGGGTTTAACTCATTGTGGAAAGTTTGAACCTGTAGCCATAAAGGTAATCCGTGGTGAGGGCATCTTCTTAAAAGATCTTTGTACCTTTCCCAGGCATCATAAAGTGTTTCTAAATCCATCTGCACAAAAGAAGAAATATCGTTTCGTAATTTAGCAGTTTTAGCAGGGGGAAAATATTTAAGCAAAAATTTTTCAAACATTTGGTCCCATGTAGTAATTGAGCCTCGTGGTAGAGAGTTTAACCACTGTTTTGCCTTATTTCTTAGGGAAAATGGAAATAGCCTTAGGCGAATGGCGTCATCAGTAATGCCATTTATTTTAAAAGTGTCGCATAGTTCCAAAAAATTGGCTAGATGTGAGTTGGGATCTTCATCCTGTAAACCGTCAAACTGCACAAGTTGCTGAATCATCTGAATAGTACTAGGTTTTAATTCAAAATTATTAGCAGCGATAGTAGGTCTAACAATACTAGTTTGAGTACCAATCACACTAGGTTTAACATAATCATACACAGTACGCAGAGCTTCTTCTGGTTCAGCGGGTAGTGCTGGAGGTTGGTGAATATTTTGATTTGCGGCCATCTCTTCAGTAGGTTCTAGCTCTTGCTTAAGTTCCTGCTCTGGATAATGTAAACTTCGTCTAATTTCTCTACGATTTCTGCGGACTGTAGCTTCCAAATCTTCGTAAAAAAGGAGTGGTCCTAACGGGTTGCTTCTAGTCATAAACTAGAAAAACCTAAAAAGAAAATAAAATAAAATAATTAAAAGAAAGAAAAAAATAACAATAAAAATAAAAATAATTAAATAAATAAATAATGGCTAAAGTAATAGAAATCGAGCTTTCGTAATATTTCAATAATTTCCCCGGCAACGGCGCCAAAAACTTGATATCGACGTGATATGAAGTAATAAAATTTATAAAGAACTTGATCAACCCCAAACTGACTGATATCACGACGTTTTTAAGGCAAGCGCACCTATCGACAGTAGTATAGTCTAGTGATAAGATCGAGTATCGTACCCAAGGGAACCGAAAGTACTATTACTCACTTTCTCTCTATTATTTAACCTAAAATATAAGTGAGGGTTTATTTAAAACTAACTTTAAAACTAACTAAGAAAAGCAGGAAAAATAAATTGGGAAGAACTTTTAGGGAAAAGCTAATTGATATGATTAATACTTAAGGGAGAATCCACCTAGACTTCACATGTTATTATTTTCTTGAATTATACGAGTTATTTACTTGATTTGATCCGTAGAGATCCCTAATCTATGCTAAACCCTTCGTCGAGGTGAAGAGCAACTAGGCCTAAGTTGTTAATTAAAGTTCCTTTATTAATTAACTCCCTAGGTTGCATTAATTCGATCTATGGTTCCCCATATTAGGTTTGACCCTAATTCGGCGGATTTATGTCGCCCTATGTCTAGGGTTACATGCAACTCCGCTTAATTATGGTAGATCTACTATTATCATAGGGACTTTTGCTCCTCTGCTCTAAGCACATCCAATTCTTGAATCAATACCTAGGACTATTAACTCAAGGATTAAAAACACATAATTAAGAACAATTCAAGTAATTCTCATAATAATCAGGAATAAATAACAAGATCTGTCTTAGGTTTCATCCCCTCAAGTATTTGAGGGGTTTAGTTCATAATAATAAAAGAAAACATCTCAGAAGTTATAAAATAACAAATCATAAAAGAAACCAAAAACCTCTGAAGGAATTTAGGAGAATCCTCTATATTGATGCAGAACTTTGGCTTCTGAGATGAATCGATTGGCTTCTCCCTTCGAGTAATCCCTTGCTTCTACCTGTGGTGTGGCAGAAAGACGAGAGGAAAAGAATATAGAGGGTGTGTAAAAGATGGAAGAAGGTCCTCTCTATGTTGCCTCATGGGTTCTTTATATAGAGAAGTTTTGGGGACTCTTTCTTAGCCCCTAAGCATCCAAATTTGAGTGAAATTCGTCTTTCCCGCGACTAGAACACGCCCGTGTGCCACGCCAGTGTGGGTTTCGACAGAGGCCGTGTGATTCAGCACGCCCGTGTGCAGTGGCCGTGCTTGTCGGGGCTTTGTCCGTGTGATCTTTGTGAGGTATGCCCGTGTGGCACGGCCGTGTGACACGGCTTGGCCCGTGTGATTCGTGCATTTTGGCCTATTTTTTACCGTTTTGGGCTCGTTTTCTGTTCTTTCATCTTCTCTAGGCTCTCCTGAGTATAAGATATGAAAAAGAACGATTAAGAGCACCAATTCTCACTAAATTGATAATAATTCATCCATAATATAGGCTAAACATGAGGTAAAAATATGTATAAATTAGCGCTTATCAATATCCTAACAGAATTACAAGCTTGGGGTTTAATCGTATCATTACTTACATGAAGCATCAATTCACCTGTACCAACATCAATGATAGTTCTGACAGTTGCTAAAAAGGGTCGTCCTATAATTAGAGGTACGTCACTATCCTCATCCATGTCTAAGACAACAAAATCGACTAGGAATATAAAATTTTCAATTTTAACAAGAACGTCTTCAATAATACCCATAGGAAATCTAATAGTTTTATTTGCTAATTGAATACTCATCCTAGTTTGTTTAGGTTTCCCAAGATCTAGTTGCTTAAACATTTTATAGGGCATGGCATTAATACTCGCCCCTAAATAAGCCAAAGCATTATTAACACTTAAACTACCAATTAAACAAGGAATAGTAAAACTCCCTGGATCTTTTAATTTGTTGGGTAGTTTATTCTGCAAAATGGCTGAACAAACTGCGTTTAACTCTACATGCCAAGAATCATGTAACTTCCATTTGTTTGCCAAAAGCTCCTTAAAAATTTTACTAAATTTGGTATATGCGAAAGAGCTTCAATAAACAGTAAATTGATATGTAACTTTTTCAAAAGTTTAATAAATCTACCAAATTATTCGTTTGTGTGGTCTTTCTTTGTTGCATTCAGATATAGAACTTGGGTTTATATTCCTTACCAATTGGTTTTTGTTCATTGTGGCTTGCATCAACCTTACCTTTACTTACCACACTTTCTTACCTTGGTTCCTATTCAGATTCAACTAATCCTTATTCATCTCGAATAGTAATCGTATGACGCTGCTTTCTTGGGTTAGTTTCAGTGATGCTAGGCAAGCTACCTTGTGGTCTTTTTGAAATCAACTCAGCAAGCTAACCTATTTGATTCTCGAGACCTTGAATCAACGCTTGTTGATTTTTAAGGGCTATTTCGATGTTTTGGAAGCGGGTTTCTGACACCGAAATAAATTTCGTCAACATCTTCTCAAGGTTCAGCTTTTTCTCTTACTGGTACGATTGTTGAAAGCTTGGAGGAGGTTGTGGTCTTTGATTTCCTTGACCACCCCAAGAGAAATTGGGATGGTTATTCCAACTTGCATTATAAGTGTTACTATAGGAATTATTTTGAGGTCTAGAATTATTACCCATATAGTTGATTTATTCGTTCTCTGTGCTAGGGCTGTAGGATAGACATTTTGGATTGTTTATCCCTTCTCCATTTGTATCGCACTGCATTACCGAATGAACTTGCGTAGAACCATATAAACCATTAATTTTCTTAGTTAAAAGTTCTACCTGATTCGATAACATGGTGACTGCATCTATGTTAAAAACACAGGCTGCTTTCATCGGCTTCGTCCTTATGACTTGTCACTGATAATTATTCAGTAACATTTCTTCTATAAATTCATAAGCCGCTTTAGGTGTTTTATTGTTCAAAGTACCACCGGCTGCTGCATCGATTAACTGCCTAGTTGAGAGATTCAAACCGTTGTAAAAGGTTTGAACCTGTAGCCATAGAGGTAACCCATGGTGAAGGCACCTTCTTAATAAGTCCTTTAACCTCTCCCATGCATCATATAGGGTCTCTAAATCCATTTGCACAAAGGAAGAAATATCATTCCTTAACTTGGCCATCTTAGCTGGTAGGAGGTACTTCAATAGAAATTTTTCGGTCATTTGTTCCCATGTAGTGATAAAACTTCGTTGTAGAGAGTTCAACCACTGTTTAGCTTTATTCCTCAACGAAAAGGGAAACAAGCACAAGCGAATGGCATCATCAGAAACACCATTTATCTAGAAAGTGTCGCATAATTCCAATAAGTTAGCCAAATGATTATTTGGATCTTCATCTTATAAAACTTCAAACTGAACAAACTGTTGAATCATCTGAATAGTGTTTGGCTTCAGTTCAAAATTATTCGCAGCAATGGCAGATATTCAGCCCCAGTTAGATTAAGCTTGGCATAATCGTACATTGTACGAGGAGCATGATTCGAATTTATAGGATTCGCGCAACTACAGGAGGTAACTAATTATTCTGATTTTCAGCCATCTCCTCAGTAATAATGATAATGACCTCTTGCTCTTCCACTATATTTTTTCTACTCTCCCTTGCTTCTTTATGGTTTCTACGAGCTGTGCTTTCAATTTCGCGATCAAATAGTAATGATCTTGATGGGTTTCTTCAGTCATAAACTAAAGTCACTTGCCAGAAGTAAACAAAAGAAAAATTAGAAAACAAAAAAATTAAGCTAAAAACAAAAATAAAATGTAATAAAAATGAAAAAAGCTAAATTAATAGAAATCGAGTGTTCCTAATATTTTAATCCCCGGTAACAACGCAAAAAACTTGATTGTGTCTATCACTAAACTAACTAAAATCACGACAAAGGCAAGCACACCTATCGAATAGTAGTATAGCTATGGCGAGCCGGGGATATCGTATCCACGAAGACTAAAAGTACTAGTAATTACTATCTTTTTATTATCTAGCAATTAAATTAATGAATTATTTTTAATCTAAAATTAACTAAATTAATTAATAAGAACACAACAGAGAGCGAATTGGGAAAATATTTGAAGAAAACCAAAAAGATAGACAATGCCGAGGAAAGAATCCACCTAGACTTTACTTATTATTCTGAATCTGAATCAAATGATTTATTCACTTGTGCATTGATCAGTAAAAATCCCTAAATTATATTAATATCACTTTCGGGAGTAAAAATAACTGACTCTAGGCTGATTAATTGAAATCTCTTTCTAATTAAAACCCCTATTATTGCATTAACTCGATATTCTCCTATTAGATTTGACTCTAATCCGGTAGATTTATGTCGTCCTATTTCTAGGATTACATGCAACTCCACTCAATTATGCCAGATCTACTCTTAGACAAGGAATTTTGCTCCACTGAAATAAGCACATCACACTTGAATTAATATCTTGAAAATATTAAGGTAAAAAATAAGCATACATAATTGAGAACAAGAATCAAGTATTTATCATATAATTCAAAAAATTAAATAATAAGATCTATCATAAGTTTCATCTTCCTTAGGTATTTAGGGAATTTAGTTCATAATCTGGGGTGAAAACATTTCAAAATTAGAATAACAACAAGACATAAGAAACCCAATAAAACTTCGAAAGAAATTTGAATGGAGATCTTCAATCTTGAAGGAGATCTACTTTTGAGTTGATTCCGACGGCGTTCTTCGAGTAATTTCTTTGTTCTCCTCTGCGTCTCCCCTTAAGTTCTCTTCTAGTGTGTATTTATAGACTTTAGGAACCCTAAAAATTAGGTTTTTTAGGATAAAAGGGAAGCAGGATTCGAAATCAACATAGGCTGGGACATGGGCATGTGCTCAGCTGAAATATATATTTGATATGTGTCGCATTTCGGTATAGTATTGTGTGTAGGGATGAGTGGGTGTTTTAAACCCTATATGGTGTGTAAGGATAGTTGGAGATGGTATGTAGAGGCTAGGGGTAGATCTGATTCTGTTCTAACTGTTTGACTACATATGTATCTAAGATGGGCTAAGGCCCAATTCTATATCTGTAATTGTAATGGGCTTACGCCCAAATCTGACACTATTTGACTCTGATGTTTTAAATCTATAACGGGTTTAGGCCCAAGACTATATTTGACTGGCATCTGTTAATTTGATTGTCTGCATGTTTTCTGTGGGGATAACACATCGAGTTTACGAAAACTCACCCTTTTTGTTTAATCTGTACAGGTAATCCCCAGACTTAGATGGTTCGTTGCAGCAGAAAACTCGACGGTGGCCACTCTTTCTAAAACTGCTAACTTTTGGTATTATAGTTTAATTTGATTGTTAGGTTTTATTTGTAATTTGGACTTATGGCTTGTTTTGCTTTAAATTTTGGGATTTTATATTGTTTTATGGACTTTTAAACTGCAAAACTCAACAAAATACGGTTTTTCATGAAAACAAAGTTTTCCTAAATATAAATAATTTTCTTAAATTAAACAGTTCTTAAAGCTTTCGCTAAAAAGATACGTTTTAAGACAAATCAATTAATAAGCGTTTTTCTGAGTTAAATAAAAGCTAATGAATTGAAACAGTTTAAACTTGATAACTTCGATTTCAAATTTCATTCCATGTGACATTACCAGATTCAGTCGTAACGTCTAAGCCGAGTTTAGAGTGTTACATTTTTTGGTATCAGAGCTAGGTTGCCAAACTCGACTGTGGATTTTGGGTTTTAAAATTTATTTTTTTAAAGAATTAATTTTCAAATGAATCTGAAATTTTCTGAATTGAGTATGTGGTACACTAAGTCTTCGGTGTCGATCTTGTAAGTTTTTGAATTTTGATGAACTGATTTGATTTTATAGATAGCTTACTCTAAAAACACTATGATAGTTATTTCTGAAAACACTTCAGTTAATATAAACTGAAACTGTAGTGAAACTGATAGAGACTGAATTTGCGAAGACAAACTCTGAATTTCTGATACTACTTTGCATAAAACATCTGCTAATAATACTGAAGTTGTATCTGATTCATAAAACTGTTAATGTAGATAAACTTTTGAAACTACAATAAGCGCAGAAGGTATTCATGATCGTGGTACTCGAAGTCGAGGTAGAGGCCGTAAAGGGGCTTGAGCTGAGTCCTCTTCTCTAGGCATCATACTAAATTTAGACACTAGTGAGGCACCAGTGTCGCCTGTTACTAAGATTGGGTCTCAAGATCGCATGACTCGGGACGACGCATTATCCCAAGCTATGCTAAAGATATTGAAGAGGGTTGCTAGGCCCAACACCGGATCTAAGGGTCAAGGGTTGCTTACGGAGCGACTCCGATCTAATAAAGCTCAATTATTTAGGGGTGTCATTGGAGTCGCCCCTAATGTGGTCGAGTACTGGTTGGAGGCCACCAAGCGGATTATGGATAACTTAGATTACACCCCTGAGCAAAAATTGAAGGGTGTAGTCTCCTTACTTCGTGATAAAGCATATCAATGATGGCTGACTGTTAAGGAGGGCACTCAACCCGAATGCCTATCTTAGGAGTTTTTTAAGTCTGCCTTTTAAGGGAAATATGTTAGAGCAAGCTACATAGATGCTTGTAGACGTGAGGTTTTAAATCTCACATAGGGAGACCGATCTGTGGCCGAGTATGAGGCTGAATTTCTGAGACGAAACCGCTATACGTGATGTATGGTGGCGTTTAAATACGAGAGGTGTGTTCAATTCGAGGATAGACTAAGGGATAATCTAAGAGTTCTGATTGCTCCACAGAG
This sequence comes from Gossypium stocksii, assembly GCA_020496765.1. NCBI lineage: Eukaryota > Viridiplantae > Streptophyta > Magnoliopsida > Malvales > Malvaceae > Gossypium > Gossypium stocksii. The sequence continues at coordinate 15,922,276 of CM035631.1, read as the reverse complement.
GGAGCGTGAGTTTTTTATCCTGGTTAGAAAGGTGAAGATTGCCGAAGAGGTCAAGCGCGTTGAGCGCCAAAACAGGGATCGTGAGAGAGAAAAGAACAAGAGGGATTTGGAGACCTCGAGTTTGGTATAGAGGCCTAAGAAAAAGGCCAGACCTGATGGGCCAGTTAGAGCTGAGCCCTCAGTTACTTCTATTAGATTACAGTCTTGTGGAGATTGTGGTAGATGCCATCAGAGCGAGTGTTGAAGGAGGACTGGGCATGTTTGAGATGTGAGTCATTGCAGCACCATATCTAAGAGTGTCCGCTGAGGGTTGATCAAGTGCAAGCTCTGGGTTCTAGTATTGTACAAGTGCAGAGGGTAGTTCAGCAGCCACCTAGGGGCCGTGGTTTGGCTAGGGGTGGTAACGATATAGGCTGTAGATAGAGAGCACCGAGTAGATGTGCTAGACAGACTGAAGCTAGATAGCCTGCTGTTATTTATGCTGACGTCGCTGTAAGGACAAAGATGCTTCTAACGTCATCATCGATACGTTTCTTATTTTTAGTGTACCATATATTGCATTAATAGATATAGAATCCATCCACTCCTGTATAGCCTGCTCTGTTTCTGAAAATTTGGGATTGTTAATTGAGAGTACTTTTAGAGAGGTGACTGTACTAAGTCCACTGAGGCAGTTTGTTCAGGTTAGTAAGTTATACAGAGATGTTCCGTTAGAGGTTTAAGGGATAGTTTTTCTAGCTGATTTAATGGAGCTTCCGTTTGGGGAGTTCGATTTGATTCTTGGAATGGACTGGTTGGCTAAGCACTGAGTCAGTATTGATTATGTGATTAAGAGGGTCGTTTTGAGAACCGATGAGGGTATTGAGGCGATTATGATTGGAGAGCATCGAAATTATTTAGCTAATATGATCTCTGTACTGGTGGCTAAGAAACTGGTTCGTAAGGGATGTGAAGCGTACTTGGCCTATGTCAGTGTTTCCGTTTTCAGGGACTCTATTGTAAGGGACACCAAGTATTCTATTTGGGACTCTACTGTAAGGGACTCTACTTGGCCTATGAGAAACGGGTTGCCCTTGACACCTACTAAGAAGGATTCTATTTGGGTCATCGTGGATCGATTGACCAAGTATGCCCATTTCATCCCGGTTCAGACAGACTATTCTCTTCATAAGTTGGCGAAACTTTACATATCGGAGATAGTGAGACTGCATGGGGTACCTGTTTCAATCATTTTTTATAGGGATCCTAGCTTTATGTCTCGATTTTAGAAAAAGTTACACGAGGATCTGAGTTCAAGATTTGGACTTTTGTACTGCATTCCATCCTCAAATCAATGGTCAATTTGAGAGGGTGATCCAGATACTGGAGGATATGCTATGGAGCTGTATGATAGATTTTCGAGGTAGTTGAGAGGATTATCTACCGCTAGCAGAGTTCGCCTACAATAACAACTTTCAAGCTAGTATTAAGATGTCACCTTACGAGGCTCTTTATGGTCATAAGTGTCGCACTCCGTTGTGTTAGACTAAGCTGGGAGAACGTCAGGTTTTAGGTCTTGAGTTGGTTTCTGAGACTGAGGATAAGGTCAGATTGATTCGGGATCATCTGAAAGCTGCATCTGATAGACATAAATCGTATACAGATCTGAAGAGATGTGAGATTAAATATTTTGTGGGAGACTTTGTGTTACTTAAGGTTTCGTCATGGAAGAAGATTCTGAGGTTCGACCGTCAGGGCAAGCTTAGCCTTAGGTTTCCTGAGCCGTACCGAATTTTGAAACGAGTGGGGCTAGCTGCTTATCAGTTGGAGTTACCCCTTGAACTGGACCGTATTTATGATGTGTTCCACGTCTCGATGTTAAGGCACTATCACTCCAATCCTTTTTAACTTGTCCCTATTGAAGAGATTGAGGTTAGGTCAGATTCTAGATCGTGATGTTAAGGTACTGAGAAAGAAGTCTATTCCACTGGTAAATGTTTTTTGGTGAAATCATAGCACTGAGGAGGCCACGTGGGAACCTGAGGACTCGATGCATCAGCAGTATCCTCATCTGTTCTGATCAAGTAAATTTTGAGGACAAAATTTCCTTTTAGGGGGTAGAGTTTCAACGCCTCAAATTTTATATTTTTGTTTCTGGAAAATTTGACATAAATATCTGTCTACTTCAGTGGTTAAGTGTTCTGGGTGTGTGTGTGAGGTCTCAAGTCCAAGCCATGACTTTGGAAAAAATTTGGATTTTTTCTGAGTAAAGCCTCACCTTTGTTCAATGGGTTTAAGTTTATTTGTTACTGTTTGTTATCACAATAAGCCTGTTGGTCTGGTGGTTAAGGGGAGTGTTAGTTGGTTGAAAGTCTTGTGTTCGAATCCCTACGTGGGTAGGGGGATTATTTTTTGCTCGGTTGAGTAGCTAAGAGTTTTGGTTGGGTTGGAGTTCTGAGTAGTGGGGAGTGTGATTGAGAGAATTAAGGGAAGTTAGGATAGTGGGTTACCAGAATATCTCATTTAATTTTCTTTTTGTAAAATTCTGCTCTTCTTTCTCCCTCTCTGCCTAAATTCCCATCTCTCCCTCCCTCTCTTCTATTCGTTGTATTTTAAGCCGTTTATATTCGTACAACATTGGACCGTGTGCATTTGGTAAGTGTTGGTTTTTGTTAATCTAAACATTTTTCTAAATACTTTTTAAGAGGGGTTTTTGTTTGGTGTTTAGGAGTTAATCAAGGGACTGTATATCGTTCTTCGACGATTTAAGTTTGTGGAATTCTCGTTTCGATCGAAGGTATGGTTTTCAATAGTTAAAGGATGTACGTCTCGTTATTATACCGTTTAAGTTTTGTTAATGTTACTGAAATTGGGAGTTGGAATGTTAGTTTTTAGGTTTTAGAATGCTCGTGATTGCATTAGCAGTGAAATCGAACTAGGTGTGTGTACCCGAATACATAGAAAAGAGGTTTCGACAGAAGCCGAAAACCATTCTGTCAATGTCACACTAGCATGTGGTCAGTCGTGTGGTTGGCTGTGTGCGATGACACTGCCGTGTGTTTGATAAAGGCCAGACCGTGAGTTGGACACGTTGTGTAGTGGCCTAGTGTGGCCGTGTGCGACATACGGGCAAGACCAAATTGGGCTGTGTGGGCCACATGGGCGTGTCAGTCCATACGGGGGTGTCAGTTTCTGGGCCAGGCCGTGTGATCCATATGGGCCAAGGCCAAACTGGGCTTGTGGGCTATACGGGCATGTGGGCCCACACAAGCAAGCCACATGGGCGTGTGGACCCATTTGTCTGAAATGTTCCCAAAGGTTACACTGGTCGTCCAAATCAACTGTGAACCTACTGTAGGGTCGGTAATGGCTACTTAAACCCTAAATTGTATAATCTGAATGTCTGACATAAGTATTGAGCTTGATGGTTATGGCTATGTTTGAATATTGATCTGTATGTATGACTGATAACTGAATATTAGCATGTGAGCATGTTATCTGTATGTCTGCACTGAGCATATTTATTTGCATCTGCATTTGGGGTGGGATGATGATTATTGGAGGAAGTGTACTGAAAGAAATTTTTGCCTATTATCTAGCAACTCAGCTGCAATATATATCTGATATGTGCCGTATTTCAGTACAATATGATGTGTAAGGATGGGTGAGTGTTTTAAACCCTACATGGTATGTAGGGATGGTCAGAGATGGTGTGTAGAGGCTGGGGGTAGGATCTAATTCTGTTCTGACTATTTGACTGCACCTATATCTGAGATGGGCTAAGGCCCAATTCTGTATCTACAACTATAATGGGCTTCGGCCCGAATCCGAAACTGTATGACTCTGATGTTCTGAATCTGTAACGGGCTTAGGCTTAAGACTGTATTTGACTGGTATCTGTTAATCTGATTGTCTACATGTTTTCTGTGGGGATTACACACTGAGCTTACGAAAACTCACCCCTTCTGTTTAATTTGTATAGGTAATCCCTAGATTTAGATGGTTCGGTACAGCAGAGAACTCGACGGTGCCACTCTTTTTAAAATTGCTAACTTTTGGTATTATGGTTTAATTTGATTGTTGGTTTTTTTTTTTTGGTAATTTGGACTTATGGACAGTTTTGCTTTAAATTTTGGGATTTTATATTGTTTTATGGAATTTTAAACTGAAAAATTCAACAAAATACGATTTTTCACGAAAACAAAGGTTTTCCTAAATATAAATAGTTTTCTTAAATTAAACAGTTCCTAAAGGTTCCGCTAAAAAGATACGTTTTAAAACAAATCAATTAATAAGCATTTTTTGAGTTAAATAAAAGCTAATGAACTGAAACTATTTTATATTGATAACTTCAATTTCAAATCCCATTCCATGTGACATCACCAGATTCGGCCGTAATGTTTAGGCTGGGTTTAGGGTATTACAGCTATGAACCCTACTTGTTCCTCGACAACGATTATGGGAAAGACAACCTTGAAGTGGTTTGTTATAACTTTTATCACTAATTTATAGAGTATAGAGCAAAGATTGATAGGTCGAAACTGTGAAAAAGTTTCAGAATTAGAAACTTTAGGGATCAGAGTAATGAGAGTATTGTTCAAATCCGGATCAATGATGCCACATTCAAAAACCTTTTTGACCCAATTGCAAACATCATTTCTCACCACACTCCACTATTTCTAGAAAAAGATAGCATGAATACAATCGCTATTGGGAGCCTTTAAAGGAGCCATGTCAAACAGAACTTTTTTAATCTCTTCATCAGAAACCAACCTACCCAGAAAATCAGTTTTTCTAGCATCTAATCTCAGAAAAGAAGTAAGTGATAAATTAATTAGAAGGGCCAGCACCTCACCATAGAGATTTTTGTGGAAAGTAACAGCCTCAGATTGAAGAACTTCAGGGTCATAACACCAATCACCATTATGAATGCACAAGGTCGAAATGAGATTGAGCTTCCTTCTTCTAAGTGTACGCCTATGAAAAAATTTTGTATTATAGTCACCAACATTAAGCCACTCACATCTGGACTTTTTCTTCCACAACAACTCTTCGTGAACCAAAACAAACTCCAACTCATCTCGAATTTGCGACTCAATACCCGTAAGCCATTCATTGTAGGATTGATAAGCGCTAATTTATACATATTTTTACCTCATGTTTAGCCTATATTATGGATGAATTATTATCAATTTAGTGAGAATTGGTGCTCTTAATCGTTATTTTTCATTTCTTATACTCAGGAGAGCCTAGAGAAGATGAAAGAACAGAAAACGAGCCCGAAATGGTGAAAAATGGGGCAAAATACACGAATCACACGGGCCAAATCGTGCCACACGGCCGTGCCACACGGGCGTGCCTCACAAAGATCACACGGACAAAGCCCCGACAAGCACGGCCACTGCATACGGGCGTGCTGAATCACACGGCCTCTGTCGAAACCCACACGGGCGTGGTACACGGGCGTGTTCTAGTCGCGGGAAAAACGAATTTCACTCAAATTGGGAGGCTTAGGGGCTAAGAAAGAGTCCCCAAAACTTCTCTATATAAAGATCCCATGAGGCAACATAGAAGGGGCCTTCTTCCATCTTTTACACACCCTCTATATTCTTTTCCTCTCGTCTTTCTGCCACACCACAGGTAGAAGCAAGGGATTACTCGAAGGGAGAAGCCAATCGATTCATCTCAGAAGCCGAAGTTCTGCATCAACATAGAGGATTCTCCTAAATTCCTTCAGGGGTTTTTGGTTTCTTTTATGATTTGTTATTTTATAACTTCTGGGATGTTTTCTTTTATTATTATGAACTAAACCCCTCAAATACTTGAGGGGGATGAAACCTAAGACAGATCTTGTTATTTATTCTTGATTATTATGAGAATTACTTGAATTGTTCTTAATTATGTGTTTTTAATCCTTGAGTTAATAGTCCTAGGTATTGATTCAAGAATTGGATGTGCTTAGAGCAGAGGAGCAAAAGTCCCTGTGATAAGAGTAGATCTACCATAATTAAGCGGAGTTGCATGCAACCCTAAACATAGGGCGACATAAATCTGCCGGATTAGGGTCAAACCTAATATGGGGAACCATAGATAGAATTAATGCAACCTAGGGAGTTAATTAATAAAGGAACTTTAATTAACAACTTAGGCCTAGTTGCTCTTCACCTCGATGGAGGGTTTAGCATAGATTAGGGATCTCTACGGATCAAGTCAAGTAAATAACTCGTATAATTCAAGAAAATAATAACAAGTGAAGTCTAGGTGGATTCTCCCTTAAGTATTAATCATATCAATTAGCTTTTCCCTAAAAGTTCTTCCCAATTTATTTTTCCTGCTTTTCTTAGTTAGTTTTAGAGTAGTTTTAAATAAACCCTCACTTAATTTTTAGGTTAAATAATAGAAATAAAGTAAGTAATAGTACTTTTGGTTCCCTTGGGTACGATACTCGATCTTATCACTAGACTATACTACTGTCGACAGGTGCACTTGCCTTAAAAACGTCGTGATATCAGTCAGTTTGGGTTTGATCAAGTTTTTTACAAATTTTATTACTTCATATCACGTCGATATCAAGTTTTTGGCGCCGTTGCCGGGAGATAACTGAAATATTACGAAAGCTCAATTTCTATTACTTTAGCCATTATTTATTTATTTAATTATTTTTATTTTTATTGTTATTTTTTTCTTTCTTTTAATTATTTTATTTTATTTTATTTTATTTTATTTTATTTTATTTTATTTTTAGGTTTTTCTAGTTTATGATTAGAAGGAACCCGTCAGGACCACTCCTTTTTGACGAAGATTTGGAGGCTACAGTCCGCAGAAATCGTAGAGAAATTAGACGAAGTTTACATTATCCAGAGCAGGAACTTGAGCAAGAGCCAGAACCTACCAAAGAGATGGCCGTAAATCAAAATATTCACCAACCTCCAGCACTACCCGCTGAACCAGAAGAAGCTCCACGTACTATGTATGATTATTCTAAACCTAGTGTGATTGGTACTCAAACTAGTATTGTTAGACCTACTATCGCTGCTAATAATTTTGAATTAAAACCTAGTACTATTCAGATGATTCAGCAACTTGTGCAGTTTGATGGTTTATAGGATGAAGATCCCAACTCACATCTAGCCAATTCTTTGGAACTATGCGACACTTTTAAAATCAATGGCGTTACTGATGACGCCATTCGCCTAAGGCTATTTCTATTTTCCCTAAGAAATAAGGCAAAACAGTGGTTAAACTCTCTACCACGAGGCTCAATTACTACATGGGACCAAATGTCTAAAAAATTTTTGCTTAAATATTTTCCCCCTGCTAAAACTGCTAAATTACGGAACGATATTTCTTCTTTTGTGCAGATGGATTTAGAAACGCTTTACGATGCCTGGGAAAGGTACAAAGATCTTTTAAGAAGATGCCCTCACCATGGATTACCTTTATGGCTACAGGTTCAAACTTTCCACAATGGGTTAAACCCATCAACTAGACAGATGATCGATGCAGCCGCAGGCGGAACCATCAATAATAAAACACCTGACGAAGCTTACGAATTTATTGAGGAAATGTCATTGAATAACTATCAATGGCAAGTCATGAGGACAAAGCCAACGAAAGCCACAGGAGTCTATAATATTGATGCTGTTGCTATGCTCACTAACCAAGTAGAACTTTTAAATAAAAAATTTGATAATTTTGTTGGTTCCACGCAGGCTCAACCAGTGATGCAATATGATGCAGCCCCAAGAAATATGTTTAATTCAGACCATCTATACAACATGGAAGCCGAACAAGCCAATTATATGGGTAATAACTCTCGACCTCAAAATAATCCTTATAGTAATACTTATAATGCAGGTTGGAGAAATCACCCAAATTTTTCATGGGGAGGACAAGAAAATCAAAGACAACAGCCTCTGGTATTCCAGCCGCCACCACCTCAACAAGAAAAGAAGCCGAACCTTGAGGACATATTCACTAAATTCATGGCTGCCTCAGACACTCGTTTCTAAAACACTGAAACAGCATTAAAGAATCAACAGGCCTCTATCCAAGGACTCGAGAACCAAATCGGTCAGCTTGCAAAATTAATCTCAGAAAGACCTCATGGCGGGCTTCCAAGCAACACTGAACCAAATCCCAGAGAACATGTGAAAGCAATCACTCTAAGAGATGGTAAAGTGCTAGCAGAACCAGAAAAGAAGCATGCTCACGAACTGCCGAAGGATAAAGTAGAGGAATCTAAGGATGACACCACTCCAACACTCAGGGAATACAAACCTTGCATCCCATACCCAGCAAGGTTAAAGAATGACCAAACAGACGCCCAATTCGGTAAGTTTCTTGAACTTTTCAAACAATTACATATTAACTTACCCTTTGTTGAAGCAATTTCACAGATGCCGAAATACGCGAAATTCCTAAAAGAACTCCTGACGAACAAAAGAAAATTGGAAGAATTAGCCACAGTGGAACTCAACGAGGAATGTTCAGCCATTCTCCAAAATAAACTGCCAACAAAGCTAAAGGACCCAGGGAGTTTTACTATCCTTTGTTTAATTGGTAGCTTAATTATTAATAAAGCATTGGCTGATTTAGGTGCAAGTATTAATCTCATGCCCTATAAAATGTTCAAACAACTAGGTCTAGGGGAACCTAAACCCATTAGGATGAGCATCCAATTAGCTGATAGATCTGTTAAGTATCCTAGGGGAATTATTGAAGATGTGCTAGTAAAAGTCGATAAATTTATATTCCCTGTAGATTTTGTTGTGCTTGATATAGATGAGGACATTGGCGTACCTTTAATTTTAGGACGCCCATTTTTAGCCATTGCTAGAGCTATCATTGATGTAGGAGATGGTAAATTAGTTCTTAGAGTTGGTGAAGAGGAAGTCATTTTTAAAATTTATGATGCCATGAAATTTTCCAAAGAACAAGATGATTCTTGCTATTTTGTTGATATGGTTGATCAATTCGTTCAAGATAATTTGCAGGAAATCTCTATCACCGACACTCTGGAACTGTGTCTTATTCAGGGGGAGGGTGAAACCTCCTTAGAAGTAGAGAAGATAAGAAAAGAATTAGACTCTAGCGAAACTATCACTAGACACATAAGCTATGACAATTTAAAAATGCATGATAAGCTAAGACAGAAACCTTCCATTGAGGAACCCCCTAAATTAGAGTTAAAACAACTACCAGAACACTTAGAATATGCCTTTTTAGGGGAGAACTCAACTTTACCGGTCATTATTGCATCAAATTTAAGCTCTAAAGAAAAGGAAGAACTGCTCCAGGTATTAAGAAAACATAGGCAAGCCATAGCCTGGAAAATTTCAGATATCAAGGGAATTAATCCTTCTTTTTGTACTCACAAGATTTTAATGGAAGATGAATATAAACCAGCAGTGCAGGCTCAAAGACGATTAAATCCTAACATGAAGGAAGTCGTAAAGGCTGAGGTAATTAAACTTCTTGATGCAGGTATCATTTATCCTATTTCTGATAGTTCTTGGGTAAGCCCCGTGCAGGTTGTTCCTAAGAAAGGTGGGCTAACCGTGGTATCCAATGACAAAGAAGAACTCGTACCAACACGAACAGTCACAGGATGGAGAGTATGCATAGATTACCGAAAGCTGAATGATGCCACTCGAAAAGATCATTTTCCTTTGCCCTTTATCGATCAAATGTTAGAAAGATTAGCCGGTCACATGTATTATTGCTTCCTAGATGGCCTCTCCGGTTACTTCCAAATTCCGATAGCTCCAGAAGATCAGGAAAAAACAATGTTCACATGCCCATACGGTACGTTTGTATATCGTAGAATGCCTTTTGGTTTATGTAACGCTCCTGCTACTTTTCAGCGATGCATGCTAGCTATTTTTAACGAATTTGTGGAAGATATCATGGAGGTATTCATGGACAATTTCTCCGTTTTCGGTAACTCTTTCCAACACTGTCTAAATAATTTGAAACTTGTTTTGATAAGATGTAAAGAAACAAATCTAATGCTAAATTAGGAAAAATGTCATTTCATGGTTCAGGAAGGTATTGTACTAGGACATAAAATCTCTAATAGAGGAATAGAGGTAGACAAAGCTAAAGTTGAAACTATTGAGAAACTACCCCCTCCCAGTTCAGTTAAGGCTATAAGAAGTTTTTTAGGACATGCCGGTTTTTATCGTAGATTCATTAAGGACTTTTCTAAAATAGCTAAGCCTTTAACTAAATTGCTAGAAAAAGACATACCTTTTAACTTCGACCAAGAATGTTTAGAGTCCTTTAGCACCCTTAAAGACAAGTTAGTCAGCACTCCAATTATGATTTCACCTGATTGGAATCTGCCTTTTGAACTAATGTGCGATGCAAGTGATTTTGCCGTAGGTGCAGTTTTAGGACAGCGAAGGGACAAGCACTTCCAACCGATCTACTATGCCAGCAGAACATTGACAGCTGCTCAAGCCAACTACACCACCACGGAGAAAGAATTACTAGCTATTATCTTTGCTTTTGATAAATTCAGATCTTATTTAATCTTGTCAAAAGTCATTGTTTTTACTGACCATTCAGCTCTTTGTTATCTCTTAGCCAAACCTGATGCAAAACCTCTGTTAATAAGATGGATTTTACTTTTACAGGAATTCGACTTGGAAATTAAAGACAAGAAAGGAGCCGAAAATTTAACAGCAGATCACCTCTCGAGACTAGAAAATACACAACCCAGGTACCTCGAAAAGATAAACGATATGTTCCCTGAAGAACAACTCCTAACTTTAGCAGGTACGACACTTCCTTGGTTTGCCGATTTTGCAAATTATTTAGCAGCCAATATAACCCCAAAAGGGTTAACCCATCAGCAAAAGAAGCGATTCTTTGCTAATGTGAAAAACTACTTTTGGGAAGATCCTTTTCTTTTTCGAATTTGTGCAGATCAGGTTATACGGAAATGCGTTGATGACATAGAGGCATATCAAATTTTGGAACACTGCCACTCAGGACCCACAGGAGGACACCACAATGGAACCAGAACCGCTCATAAAGTTCTCGAATCAGGTTTTTACTGGCCTACACTTTTCAGAGATGCCAACAGGTATGTGACTTCTCGTGATAAATGCCAACGAACAGGTAATATCTCCTAACTTAATGAAATGCCTCAAAACTATATACTTTCATGTGAAATATTTGATGTATGGGGTATAGACTTCATGGGACCCTTCCCTAATTCATTAGGAAATAAGTACATACTAGTAGCAGTAGATTACATGTCAAAATGGGTAGAAGCTCAAGCCTTACCTACAAATGATGCTAGAATGGTAGTACGATTTTTGAAGAAGATTTTTTCTCGATTTGGAACACCTAGGATAATCATAAGTGATAGGGGCACACATTTTTGCAATACCCAATTTGAAAAAATTTTAAGAAGGTATGGAGTACACCACAGAACAGCCACCCCCTACCACCCACAAACTAGCGGCCAAGTCGAAGTGACAAACAGAGAACTGAAGCGCATCCTAGAAAAAACCATAGAATCAAATAGGAAGGACTGGTCTAGAAAATTAGATGATGCACTATGGGCTTACAGAACTGCGTTTAAAACACCCATAGGAACATCTCCTTATAAACTCCTTTATGGAAAAAATTGTCATCTACCATTTGAACTTGAGCATAAAGCATTCTGGGCTATAAAATTTCTAAACCTTGATCTTAAAAGTGCAGGTGAAAAGAGACTTTTGCAGCTAAATGAGCTAGATGAATGGCGCTACAACGCGTACAAAAATTCACGATTATATAAGGAAGCAGTGAAGCGACGTCACGACAAAAGGCTAAAACGACCTAAGCAGTTCGAAACAGGTGATCTCGTTCTACTTTACAACTCAAGATTGAAACTATTCCCTGGAAAACTCAAATCAAGGTGGTCAAGTCCGTTTACCGTTCTCAAAGTCTTTCCATACCGCACTGTCGAGGTAACACACCCCAACCACGGTACTTTCAAGGTAAATGGCCATAGGCTAAAACATTATAAAATTGAGAATTTTGCAGAAAACAAGGAGGAGCTTAGGCTCCATCCTGTTTCTTCTTGACATCTCTAGGAAGAGTCGAGCTTAGACTCTAAATAAGCGCTTCTCGGGAGGCAACCCGAGCACTAACATAGTAACCTCTTTTTTTTAAAATTTTTCATGATTTTATTGCATAAACTAACACTTTTTCTGCAAAAAATATGGACCACACGGCCAAGCACACGGGCGTGCCTAAGGCCGTGTGCATACCGAAAAGCAGAGACACAGTCGTGTGGGCAGACCGTGTGCAAACAGAGTACCGTTTCCCCAAAACACGGGCTTCCGATAAAATCCCACGGCCGTGCGAAATGGCCGTGGCGACTCTTCGACATCTACACGGGCTTCCGATAAAATCACACGGCCGTGCGATATGGCCGTGGCAACCCTGCAACTTCCACACGGGCAAACATAGATCCACACACCCGTGCCACAAGCCCGTGGAAGCTACTGTCAATTCAAACACACCCGTGTACTCTATTCCACGCTCGTACGTTTAACGAAGGACTGATCTCCATGGCCGTGTATACCTTACCACGCCTGTGCGTTTAACGAAGGACTAATCTCCACGGCCGTGCTCAAAGGAAACACAGGCGTGCTCATCGAACGTGGCACACCAAAAACCTCCAATTTTCGAAAAGCACGGGCTCAACACGACTCACACGGGCGTGCGATATGCCCGTGTGACCCAAAATGTATATATACAAGGCCATTTCTCCCTTCCCATTTCATCTAAACCCTAAGTTTTTTTCCATCAAATACCCCCACACCTCCACAAACACCACCCCAGCCCTCCAAACACCACCATAATAGATTTCCACAATCCACACGCCCGTGCAACAGTACCCACGACCGTGTGACACCAAATTTGGTTCTATTTTCCCCCTTTTTCTCATTTATTTTATTTTTACTGTAATTTTTTTTACATTACATTCTGTTATTATTTTATTTATTTATTAATATTATTGACTTAGGCTATTAGAGAACTAGGAAATAGAGAATAATCTAGAATAGTTTAGAATTTTTAATTTAGTTTGTCATTTAGATTCTATTTCACAATTTTATGCCATTTAACATCATAATTAGTTGCCACCTAATACACATTGTAAATATGCCACTTAAACACACATGAATATGCCATTTGTTGCTTAGTTTAGTATATATACATTCATTCATAAAAGGAATCCCTATGCAAATTTTAAAAATGATTAGATTCTACTACCAAGGTTAATTCTCATTCATATTAGGAACTATTTCATTTTATTACTCAGCCTCTTTATTTTTAATTATTTGCATTTCTTATTTTTCTTATATTTTAATATCAATTACTGTTTTTTTTATATAGATCCCATGTCATCTTCTCGAGCCAGGAAAGCTGTCGTCCCCGCTTCTAAGAAACGAAAGGGGCCAGGGAGTTCTTCGACTAGGCCCACTTCCGAGGTGCGCCACCCATTTCTTACTTTTTCACAAGACTCCCAGGAAGAACGCTACCAGCTACTGCGTGCGCGCAATATCACGATGGGCCGATGCATCGACTGGAGGGCCCTCGAACAAGTACGTCTGGTAGATGATGTCCGGGCCCTGCTCACCACTGACCCATGGGACCAGTTCTTTCAGATCGTGGAGCCCACATACCTTGAACTCACTCTCAAGTTCTGTGCCACATTCCACCTTCAGACGGTGATGACACGGTTCGATGATCTTGGGATAGTCCAATTTCGGTTGTGAGGGCTTGTTCGACAACTCAGCGTCCCAGAATTCGGTGTGGCACTCGGCCTTTACACCGAGCAGTTTATGGCTGAGGAGAATTTCCCCACCCTTTCTAGGCGCATCCATATCCGACCCCTTGATTGCTGGAAAGAGATTGCCCCAGGAAAACAACTATGCAACCCCAGCGTTAGCAAAGCCTCCGCTCTCCCTCCCTCTCTCAGGTATATCCACGCACTCCTAGCTCATACTATTACAGGTCGCCGAGAGAGCACAGGCGTCGTCAACACACACGACGTCTACTTCTTATGGTGCATGGCGAATGGCCACTCCATTGACCTTGCATATTTCATCGTACTCGTCATGCAACATCAGACCGAGAGGCACCGCAATGGAGTCGTATCCATGGGCCCATACATCACTCGACTAGGCCGTTACTTCGGCCTATTTAACACCACAGCCCAGACCTCCTCCTACACATTACTTGGCCAGATGTCCTCCCAGGGCATCCAGAGCATGCTTTCGATGAGGATGGTCGAGAGACGACTCGGTGGCGTCCACTTTCACTTCCGCCTTGTCCAAGAAGGCGAGGATCCAGAGGACATTCCTGATGATGTCCCACTGCCACCACCAGCAGAGGACGCGCCAGCTGAACCACCACGCCCTACACAATCACAGCAGACGGCAGCTTCCAGTGTTGACATATCCGAGCGCCTGGACCACTTTGAGTAGCGCCTCGATTACATCGACGCCACCTTAGTACACATATGTCAACACCTTGGCATCGTCCTACCACCACGACACCCACCAGAGAATTAGATCCTTTTTTTGTTATTTTTACTTTATTTTTCTTTTTACTTTTGTTTTATTCTATTTTATCTTTTATTTTTCTCTTTCTACCTAATACACACTAATCTTAACCTTTAATATTAGTTTTTCTTTTTCCTTTTTGCAGCTTTTAATTTTCTTATATTTTTCCTTATTTTGAATTTTAGTAAATTTTCTATTTTATTATAATAACGGTTATCTCCTAACGAAATAATCCCTCTTCTTCTTAACCTCCCACGACTAATAAACCCCTTTACAATTTCAAAGGAGCTCTACAGCTCAAATCTCTACGAAAAAGGGAACACAGTGCCAAACCGACTAGCTCTTCCACTAATCCATCCAAAGCAGGGAGTTTCATACCCTTCCCTATCTTATGATGCTATGCTTTTATTGTTATTAATATTTTCCTTGTACATTGGGGGCAATGTACATCTTAAGTGTGGGGGGTAACTTACTATTTATACTATCTTTGAAATCCCTGAACTTTTCCTAATAGCAATATCTTCAATCTCCTATTAGGAATTTATTCTGATTAGTTTATGATTTCTATCGATATATTAAGAATTAAGATATAGGTGCTTGTACTTTGATTATTCAAACTTTAAAACATTAGGGAATCAAGCATGATAAGTTGAAATTTTTTTGAGAATCCCCAATTTTTGCATAAGTTATTTTCCCTAATTTTAAGCATTATCTTGAGATTTGAAATTCGCAGGATTGACATCAAAAGCCGTAATTCTGGTCAGATTTTGAGCCTATTGAGCATACATTTTCTTCGTGCTCACTTTTATTATTGCTTTGAGCGAGTCAATACTGAATTGTTATTCTAGAACTTGCTTCAATTATACATGTCGAGACCACATCATTGATTTGATATACTGAAATGATAAAGGCACCTAGGATTTAACCCACTTACTCCACAGAAAAAGCCTACCTACATAAATCTAACCCCTAGTGAACCCCGTTGAGCCTAACAACCTTTTTCTTGACTCACCCTCTAATTATTAACCAATAACCCATTTTTGTTAAATTTCATTCAATTATTTTGACCCCTATTTTTATCGAGATTTGAGTTAAATTTTTCATCTAGCTTCATTCTCTGTTCTAGATTGTAAAGTTTTGTTCAATATATTGTAAATATTTGAATTGTTCTTAAAAAAAAATGAAGTATATACAGTGAAATTCGATTATAAATTGTAAATTGTAAATAGTTCGACAAGTTTTTGCATAGTTCTATTTTAAGGCCACCAAGGCAGAAATGATAGTATCACAAGAATTAGCTGAGAAATATGTTCCAGTGATAGAGATTTTTCTAGCTAGATAATTTTTCAGTTCAATCTCGATTCTAACCTTCTTTTTGTAGCCTGTGACAACACCCCTAACCAAGCCCCGTTACAACCATTTAAAGACCTTTTGATCAATGTATCATATCAAACTATAGTGGTGGAGATTTGATTTTCTTGCAAGCATATGGTAATAACTTTTCAGGTTGACTAAGGAGTGCTTAAATTTTGAACCCTAAACACTTCGAGTGAATAGAGTGAACCTTTAGTGAGGATGTCAACTCCTGTTAATTAAGATGGAGAGATAACTACTTAGAAGGAAGGAAAAGACTTATGTTTTCAATGATAAAATTCTCAACTTAAAGTGATTGAGTCTTAAATGTTCTTTAGATTGAATTTTCATTGTATGACTACCTGTGGATTAATTTGAATTATTATTGATAAGGATTGTGAATTAAGAAGAATGGTTTCCTTTAGGGATTGAGATTTTGCTTGAGGACAAGCAAAGGCTTAAGTGTGGGGGTATTTGATAAGCGCTAATTTATACATATTTTTACCTCATGTTTAGCCTATATTATGGATGAATTATTATCAATTTAGTGAGAATTGGTGCTCTTAATCGTTCTTTTTCATATCTTATACTCAGGAGAGCCTAGGGTAGATAAAAGAGCAGAAAACGAGCCCGAAACGGTAAAAAATGGGCCAAAATGCACGAATCACACGGGCCAAGTCGTGCCACACGGCCGTGCCACACGGGAGTGCCTCACAAAGATCACACGGACAAAGCCCTGACAAGCACAGCCACTACATATGGGTGTGCTAAATCACACGGCCTCTGTTGAAACCCACACAGGCGTGGCACACGGGCGTGTTCTAGTCGCGGGAAAGACGAATTTCACTCAAATTGGGATGCTTAAGGGCGAAGAAAGAGTCCCCAAAACTTCTCTATATAAAGATCCCATGAGGCAACATAGAAGGGGCCTTCTTCCATCTTTTACACACCCTCTATATTCTTTTCCTCTCGTCTTTCTGCCACACCATAGGTAGAAGCAAGGGATTACTCGAAGGGAGAAGCCAATCGATTCATCTCAGAAGCCGAAGTTCTGCATCAACATAGAGGATTCTCCTAAATTCCTTCAGGGGTTTTTGGTTTCTTTTATGATTTGTTATTTTATAACTTCTGAGATGTTTTCTTTTATTATTATGAACTAAACCCCTCAAATACTTGAGGGGGATGAAACCTAAGACAGATCTTGTTATTTATTCTTGATTATTATGAGAATTACTTGAATTGTTCTTAATTATGTGTTTTTAATCCTTGAGTTAATAGTCCTAGGTATTGATTCAAGAATTGGATGTGCTTAGAGCAGAGGAGCAAAAGTCCCTGTGATAAGAGTAGATCTACCATAATTAAGCGGAGTTGCATGCAACCCTAGACATAGGGCGACATAAATCTGCCGGATTAGGGTCAAACCTAATATGGGGAACCATAGATAGAATTAATGCAACCTAGGGAGTTAATTAATAAAGGAACTTTAATTAACAACTTAGGCCTAGTTGCTCTTCACCTCGATGGAGGGTTTAGCATAGATTAGGGATCTCTACGGATCAAGTCAAGTAAATAACTCGTATAATTCAAGAAAATAATAACAAGTGAAGTCTAGGTGGATTCTCCCTTAAGTATTAATCATATCAATTAGCTTTTCCCTAAAAGTTCTTCCCAATTTATTTTTCCTGCTTTTCTTAGTTAGTTTTAGAGTAGTTTTAAATAAACCCTCACTTAATTTTTAGGTTAAATAATAGAAAGAAAGTGAGTAATAGTACTTTCGGTTCCCTTGGGTACGATACTCGATCTTATCACTAGACTATACTACTGTCGACAAGTGCGCTTGCCTTAAAAACGTCGTGATATCAGTCAGTTTGGGTTTGATCAAGTTCTTTATAAATTTTATTACTTCATATCACGTCGATATCAAGGATTTTTCCATAACACTCTAGATTCTTACTAACCTTTAGAGAATTTGTTTTTTTCTTGATCCAATATGGCCATACACCATTTTATTCCAAATCTTGATATCGATTGTCAAATAAGAAAGAGTGTCACACATGTTGCCCCTAAAAGACCATTTATCTTTAACAAAATTAGAAAACCCCCATGTTCAATCCACTCTGCTAAGAAACGGAATGAACGCCCCTCAAAATATGGATATCCAGTCTAATGGAAAGAAAAATGGGTCGGTGATTAGACTTGATTCTAAGAAGATGTCAGATCATACAATTGGGGAAAGAGTTAACCCAATCATCATTACTGATAGCACAATCGAATCTTTTAGAGATCATATTCCTCTGCTAAGTAAAACTCAGACCCCTAAAACCTAAGTCATGTAAGGCAAATGAATCCATAAAGTGACTAAAATGAAGGCAACGTTTACCCCTTGTGAGACCACAACACTTCTCATTCTCTGACAAAATAGCATTGAAGTCTTCTATTGCCGTCTAAGGAATCGTTTATTCAGGAATCACTAATTTTAGATATTCCAAAAGGGATTTTCACTTAGTCTTGTTTAAGCTTCCATAAATAAAGGCTAACAACACACCTATATGAAAACTACTATATAAGACATGAAACAAAATAAATTGGGGATTATTACAAATTATTTTGACCCTAATAGAATCATTCCAACCAATCTAGATTCCTCTAGAAAATCCCACCACTTCAACCCGATAAGATTGCTTAAAACCCAATTTAGCGATTACAGTGCCAACTTTAAAACTGCTAATTCTTAGCTCCAATAAGCTCACAATATCAAGCTCAAATTCTCGATTATATTATTTAAAGATCTGAGGAAAATTAGACACTACACAACCTTGACAATTCCAAAACATAATATTGAAATTTAATTCCATATATAAAAATGAGTAAACTTGTTGACCTTTACCATTTGGTGTTGTAAACTGAGTCAAAATAAACTCCACCATTGAATTGACCGACTCAACCAATGACACTCGAGGATCGTTTGAAACCTTAAAACTATTGCTTGGCGCACGAATGGTTTTACTCAAATTCTTCATTTTTCGACGATTACCCGTTTTCCTGTGATTTTCATGATTAGTTGATGAGGTGAGAGTATTCCTAGAAGAATCATCACTATTAACAAAAACAAGATCTTTAGTATTATGACACTGATTATTTTTAAAAATTACTGCACTATGTTTCTCCTTATGAAGCAACCTCTCATTGACCCTGACCTTTATCTTAATAGGGCCTTCAAAAACATGGTTAAAATGGCAGCAATAGGTGAGAAGGGCAAAGACTCCCTATCTATAATAAGGTTCACGGCCTCCAAACACATACCCCTATTTTACTACCATTAAAATTATGCTCAAAATTTAATGGAGCCCCATCCAAAGGAGAAACATCACCTGTAGATAACACACCTTGCAAATTCATGGCATTTGGGTCGACTAAAACCCCCTAGGTTCTTTACAATAAGTGATACTCCCGATATTAAGTAATAAAATTTATAAAAACTGATCACACCAAAAACTAACTAATATCACGATTTTAAAGGCAAACGCATCTATCGAACAGTAGTATAGTTTAGTGGCAAGACCGAGTTATCGTACCCAAGGGAACCAAAAGTACTAATACTTACTTCCTTTTTATTATCTAGCCTGAAAATAAAAGAGGATTGGTTGAAACTAATTCTAAAACTAACTAAAAGTTCATAAAAAGTAAATTGGGGAAAACTTTAGGGAAAAGCTAATTGATATGAGCAATACTTAAGGGAGAATCCACTTAGACTTCACTTGTTATTAACTTCTTGAACTAGATGATTTCTTCACTTGAGTTGATCCGTAGAGATCCCTAACCTATGTTAATACCTCCGTTGAGGATAAGAACAACTAATCCTAAGTGGTTAATTAAAGTTTCTTTATCAATTAACACCCCTAAGTTGCATTAATTTGATCTATGGATCCCCTTATTAGGTTTGACCCTAATCCGGCAGATTTATGTCGCCCTATGTCTAGGGTTGCATGCAACTCCGCTTAATTATGGTAGATCTACTCTTAAAACAGGGACTTTTGCTCCTCTGCCTAAGCACATCAGTTTTTTGAAGTAATACTTAGGATTATTAAATCAAGAATGAAGAACACATAATTAAGAACAATTCAAGTATTTATCATACAATTGAAGAATAAATAATAACAAGATCTGTCTTAGGTTTCATCCCCCTCAAGTATTTGAGAGGTTTAGTTCATAATTAATAAAGAAAACATCTCAGAAGAAATAAGATAACAAAACATAAGAACCCAAAAACCCCTGAAGGAATTTAGGGAGATCCTCTGTCTTGATGTAGAATTCTGGCTTCTGGGATGAATCAATCGGCTTCCCTTGGAGTAATTCCTTGCTTTTACTCCTTGTGTTGGCAGAAATATGACGCTCCTTTTTGGGAGAAAAGAGTGTACCTTTAGAGTTGCCTTTTGGGGTCTTTATATAGAGTTTAGAATGGCTTTTTTAGCCCCTAAGTATCCAAATCCGAGTGAAATTGCACTTCCTCACGACAGGGACACGCCTGTGTGCCACGCCCGTGTGGTTTCAATAAGGGCCGTGTACGGGCCTGTTGATGGTGGCACGACCTTGTGGCCTGGCCGTGCTTGTCGGGGCTGGGCCGTGTGGACTTCATGTGGCATGGCCGTGTGCCACGGCCGTGTGGTGACTCTTTGGGCCGTGTCATTTTCACACTTTGGCCTATTTTCCTCGTTTTTGGCCCGTTTTCTATCCTTTTCTCTTCCCTATGCTCTCCTGAGTATAAGACATGAAAAAGAAGGATTAAGAGTACCAATTCTCACAAAATTAATGATAATCCATCCAGAAATTAGGCTAAACATGGGGTAAAAATATGTATAATTTATCATTTATCAAATACCCCCACACTTAAGCCTTTGCTTGTCCTCAAGCAAAATCTCAGTAGAATCATTCTTCTTAACTCACAATCTTTATCGATAAAATTTCAAATTAATTTACAGGTATTCATACAATGAAAATTCAATCAGAAGAACATTAAAGATTCAATCACTCTAAGTTGAGAATTTTATCATTGAAACATAAGTTTCTTCCCTCCTCCTAAGTAATTATCTCTCCATCTTAATTAAAAAAGTTGACATCCTCACTAAGGATTCACTCTATCCACTCAAAGTGTTTAGGGTTCAAGATTTAAGCACTCTCTAGTCAACCTGAAAAATTATTACCATAGGCTTGCAAGAAAATAAAATCTCCACCACTGTAGGTTGATATGACACATCGATCAAAAGGTCTTTACATGGTTGTAATGGGGCTTGTTTAGGGGTGTTGTCACAGGCTGTAAAAGAGGGTTAGAATCGAGATTGAATTGAAAAATTATCTAGCTAGAAAAATCTCTGTCACTGGAACATATTTCTCGAGCTAATTCTTATAATAACATACTTTCTTATAATAACATACTTTCTACCTTGGTAGCCTTAAAATAGAAACACGCAAAAATTATTGAACTATTACAGATTACAACTGAACTAATACATACGTTTTTTTTAAGAACAATTCAAGTACAATACAATAAATTGGATAAAATTTTACAATCTGGAAAAGAGAATAAAACTAGATGAAAATTTCAACTTCAAATCTCGAAAAAAAATAGGGGTCAAAATAATTGAATGGAGTTCAACAAAAATAGGTTTTTGGTTAATAATTAAAAGGTACGTCAAAAAATGGGTTGTTAGGCTCAACGTGGTTTACAAGGGGTTAATTTATGGAGGTAGGCTTTTGTGGAGTAAGTGGGTTAAATCCTAAGTGCCTTTATCATCTCGGTATATTAGATCAATGATGTGGTCTTGACATGTATAATCAAAGCAAGTTCTAGAATAACAAATCAGTATTGACTCACTCAAAGCAAATAAAAGTGAGCACGAAAGAATGTATGCTCAAAAGGCTCAAAAATCTCACCAGAATTACGGCTTTTGATGTCAATCCTGCGAATTTCAAATCTCAAGATAATACTTAAAATTCAGAAAATTAACTTATGTAAAAATTGAGATTCTCAAAATTTTCAACTTATCATGCTTGATTCCCTAGTGTTTTAAAGTTTGAATAATCAAAGTACAGGCACCTATGTCTTAATTCTCACATATCAATAAAAATCATAATTCAATCAGAATATATTCCTAATAGGAGATTGAAGATAATGCAAAGAGTGAAAGTGAAAATTTGAGAACAATGCAAAATGTTAGTAAAAAAGTTTAGGGATTTGAAAGAGAGTGTAAAGACTGAAAATAGATTCCCCCCCACACTTAAGATGTACATTGCCCTCAATGTACAAAGATAATATTAGTAGTAATAAAAGCACAAGATCATAAGATAGGGAAAGGTATGAAACTCCCTGCTTTGGATGGATTAGTGAGATGGAGATCGGAAGAGTTGGCAGTTATGGCAGGGTGTTCCCATTTTCGTAGAGATTTGAGCTGTAAAGCTCCTTTGAAACTACGAAAGTATTTATTAGTCGTGGGAAATTTAGATTAAGAAAGATTACTCGTTAGGGGTTGGCCGATATGAAAGATAGAAAAGAAAAATAATAGAGTAAGTTCTAAGAAAATAATACTGAAATAATGAAAAGGATAAAAATAAAAATAAAATTCAAGGTAAAAATGAAACTAAAGTTAGAAATAAAGGAAAAATAAAAATCAAAGTGAAAAATAAAAAAAAACTAAAAAAAATATAAACATAAGAGGAATAGAAATATCTAATCCTCGGATGGATCGACGGTGGTGGTGGTGTAATGTGTAGATGCTGGCATATCTGCTGTAGAGTCGCGTCGATGTAATCGAGGCGCTGGAAGCATTGATGCTCGAATCTAGATAAGCGTTCAGATATGTCAGTATCGGTGGCTGATGCACGAGATGGGCGGCGAGGTGGTGGTGGCTCGACTGGTGCATCCTCCTCCGGTGGTGGGACATCGTCAGGAATGTCCTCTGGCTCCTCGCCCTCCTGAACGAGGCTGTATTGAATGGGGTCGCCTCCAGGTCTGCGCTGGATTATCCTCATGTGTAGCATGGTTTGGATGCCCTGATGGGACATCCGGCCTATCAATGTGTATGAGGATGTCTAGGCCGCGGTGTTGAGGAGCCCGAAGTGACGGGCTAAGCGTGTAATATACGGGCCCATGGATATAACGCCCTGACGGTGACGCTCAGTCTAGTGCTGCATGGCGTGCGCGATGAAGTAGGCGAGGTCGATGGGGTGCGCGTTTGACATGCACCATAAGAAATAGGCGTCGTGAGTGTTGACGACGCCTGTGCTTTCGCGTCTGCCAGTCAGAGTATATGCAAGGAGGGCGTGGATGTACCTCAAAGAGGAGACGAGGGCGGCCGCCTTGCTGCTACTGGGGTTATATATCTGACGCCCTGGGGTGATCTCGCGCCAGCGGAACTGGACCGTTCTAGGATCATCAAACCGGTTCATAACGGTCTGGAGGTGGAATGTGGAACAGAACTCGAGGGTGAGCTCCATGTATGTAGGCTCGATGATCTGGAAGAACTGCTCCCAAGGGTCTGTCATGAGTAGGGCTCGGACTGAATTAGTGAGGTTTACTTGTTGTAGTGCTACCCAATCTATGCATTAGCCAGCGCTCAATGGGCGTTCCCGTAGTATTTGAAATAATTCTTCTTGCAAGGTTTGAGAGAATGTGATAGACGGGTGGCGAACTTCGGAGGTGGGTCTCGAGGAAGAACCATCTGGTCCTTTTCGTTTCTTCGAGGCGGGGACGACAGCTTTCTTACCGCGTGATGACATGTTACCGAAAATAAAGTTAGAATTATTAGTTCTAAAAATCAAAGTTAAATTGTAAACTATAATAAAATTAAATGTGTAGATTAAAATGACAATGTGCCTGAAAAAAATAAAATAGGGACTAACCAAAATAGTATATATAATCCATTCTAAGTGGTAGCAAAAACAAACAATATGGGTATGTATTTATACTAAATTTATGAGATAAATGGCAAACAATTATGCACTTAAATAGCATACAATCCTAATATAATCTCTAACATTCTAGATTATTCATCCTAGTGTAACTAGTTCCATGCTTGAATTAATATCTAGAATAAAGTAAAATTAACTAAATAGATAATAAAAATGAAATATAAATAAATAAAATGAGAAAAATGAGAAAATAGAACCAAATATAGGGTTGCACGGTCGTGGGTTGAGGTCGAACGGTCGTGGGGTGAGGTTACACGGGCGTGTGTTGGCTGTGTGTGAGCGTGGTGGTGGTTTTAAGGTCGGCAGTGGCGTTTATGGTGGTTGTGGAGAGGAGATTTTAAGGTTTGAGTGAAAAAGAGAATGAATAGTGGCTTCCTATTTATAGTTTTTGGTTCACACGGGCATGTCACAAGCCCTTGTGACTCGAGTTTTGCCAGTGTATTTCGAAATTGGCGTGCCTGGTTTGAAAAGGAGGCCCGTGTTGGCCATCTCACACGGCCGTGTGCGATTGTGTTTACTTTTCCTACGAGCGGGGGTAGGTCACACGGCCGTTTGCGATATAGGTTTCATTCTTCAAACGGCCGTGTAGAAGGGCACACGGCCGTGTCCAAATTGGCAGTGTTGGCCACGGTCTGGAGACATGAGCGTGGGGATTTGTGCAAGCCCGTGTTTAAGTTGAAGGGTTGCCACGGCCATGTCGCACAGCCGTGGAGATTTATCGACAGCCCGTGTTTTGGGAAAAATTTTCACTTTGTTTGTACACGGCCTAAGTGCACGACCGTGTCTCTGCTTTAAATGTTCACACGGCCTGAGGCACGCCCGTGTGCAAGGTCGTGTGGTCCTAAATTTCTATATTTAAAAAGGGTTAGTTGATGCATAAAAAATACTAAAATTCTAAAGAAAGAAAAGTTACTAAGTTAGTGCCCGGGTTACCTCCCGAGAAGCACTTATTTAGAGTCTAAGCTCGACTCTACCTGGATGTATCACGAAAGGATTTCGTGGAGCTGAAGATCCTCCCTGTTATCTTTAAAATTCTCATCTCTACAATGTTTAAGCCTATGGCCGTTTACCTTGAACGTACCGTGGTTGGGGTGAGTTACCTCAATTGTGCCGTATGGAAAGACAGTTTGAACAGTGAATGGACCTGACCACATTGACTTGAGTTTTTCAGGAAATAGTCTTAGCCTTGAGTTGTAGAGTAAGACAAGATCACCTGTTTTAAACTGCTTAGGTTGTTTCAGTCGTTTGTCATGACGTCGCTTCATGGCTTCCTTATATAGTCGTGAGCTCTCGTAGGCATTGCAACGCCATTTATCTAGTTCATTTAAATACATTAATCTCTTCTCATCTGCAAGCTTGAAATCAAGGTTTAAAAATTTGATAGCCCAAAATGCTTTATGTTCAAGTTCAAATAGCAGATGACAACTTTTTTCGTAGACAAGTTTCAAGGGAGATGTACCTATGGGTGTTTTAAAAGCAGTTCTATAAGCCCATAAAGTATCGTCTATCTTTGTTGACCAATCTTTTCTATTTGTTTCTATTGTTTTCTCTAAGATACGTTTTAGTTCCCTATTTGTTACTTCGACTTGGCCACTAGTTTGTGGATGATAAGGGGTAGCTGTTCTATGGTGTACTCCATACCTTTTTAAATTTTTTTCAAATTGGGCATTGCAAAAATGGGTACCCCTATCACTGATAATTATCCTGGGTGTTCCAAATCGAGAGAAAAGTTTCTTCAAAAATCGTACTACCGTTCTAGCATCATTAGTAGGTAAGGCTTGGGCTTCCACCCATTTTGACATATAATCTACTGCTACTAGGATGTACTTATTCCTAAATGAAGTAGGGAATGGACCCATGAAATCAATACCCCATACGTCAAATATTTCGCATGAAAGTATATAGTTCTGAGGCATTTCATTATGTTGAGAAATATTACATGTTCGCTGACATTTATCACAAGAGGTCACATACCTGTTGGCATCCCTGAAAAGTGTAGGCCAGTAAAAGCCTGATTCGAGTACCTTATGAGCAGTTCTAGCTCCACTGTGATGTCCTCCTGTGGGTCCTGAATGGCAGTGATTTAAAATCTGGTATGCTTCTGTTGCAGTAACGCATCTTCGACTAACCTGATCTGCACAAATTCGAAAAAGAAAAGGATCCTCCCAAAAGTAGTTTTTCACATCAGCGAAGAATTGCTTCTTTTACTGATGGGTCAGCCTTTTTGAGGTTATGTTAGCTGCTAAATAATTTGCAAAATTAGCAAACCAAGGAACTGTTGTATCTACTAAGGATATGAGTTGTTCTTCAGGAAACAAATTGTTTATTTTATCGAGGTACTTAGGTTGCGTGTTTTCTAATCTTGAAAGGTGATCTGCTGCCAAGTTTTCAGCTCCTTTCTTGTCTTTTATTTCTAAATTGAACTCCTGTAACAATAGAATCCTCTTATTAATCGAGGTTTTGCATCAGTTTTAGTTAAAAGGTAGCGAAGAGCAGAATGGTCAGTATAAACAATGACTTTTGACAAAATCAAATAAGATCTGAATTTATCAAATGCAAAAATAACAGCTAACAATTCTTTTTCTATGGTAGTATAATTTGCTTGAGCAGCTGTCAGAGTTCTGCTAGCATAATAGATCGGTTGAAAGTGCTTGTCTCTTCGCTGTTCCAAAACTGCACCGTATGGACATGTGAATGTCGTTTTCTCCTGATCTTCTGGAGCTGTCGGGATTTGAAAGTAACCAGAGAGGCCATCTAGGAAACAATAATACATGTGACCTGATAATTTTTCCAACATTTGATTAATAAAAGGTAAGGGAAATGATCTTTTCAAGTGGCGTCATTTAGCTTTCTACAATCAATGTAGACTCTCCATCCAGTGACTGTTCTTGTAGGTATTGACTTTTTTTTGTCATTAGACACCACGGTCAAACCTCCCTTTTTAGGAACAACCTACACAGGACTTACCCAAGAGCTGTCAGAAATACGATAAATAATGTCTGCATCTAGAAGTTTAATTACCTCGGCTTTTACAACTTCCTTCATGTTGGGATTCAATCGTCTCTGAGCTTGCACCGATGGTTTAAATTCATCTTCCATTAAAATTTTGTGGGTGCAGAAGGAAAGATTAATTCCCTTAATATCTGAAATTTTCCAAGCTATAGCATGCTTGTGTTCCATTAACACATGGAGTAGTTCCTCTTTTTCTGCAATGCTCAAATCTGATGCGATAATAACTGGTAAAGTTGAATCTTCCCCTAAAAAGGCATATTCTAGATGATCTGGTAGTTGCTTTAACTCTAATTTAGGGGGTTCATCAATGGAAGGTTTCTGTCTCAATTCTTCATTCATGTTTATACTTTCATAACTTATGTGTCTTGTGATGATTTCATTAGAATCTAACTCATTTCTTACTTCCTCAACTTCAGTGGTGGCTTCATATTTCCCCCATCTTAAACAAGACACAGTTCCAACGTGTCTGCGATAGAAAGTTCCTAAAAATTATCTTGAACAAAGTAATCAATAATATCAACAAAATAACAGGAATCATCTTGTTCTTTAGAAAATTTCATAGCATCATAGATTTTAAAAACAACTTCTTCCTCACCAACTCTAAGTACTAATTTACCATCCCCTACATCAATAACAACTCTAGCAGTGGCTAGGAATGGACGTCCCAAAATTAAAGGTACCTCAATATCCTCATCCATATCAAGCACAACAAAATCAATTATATTTATCTACCTTTACTAGCACATCTTCGATGATTCCCTTAGGATATTTAATAGATCTATCAGCTAGTTGAATACTCATCATAGTGGGCTTTGGTTCTCCTAGACCTAGTTGCTTGAACATTTTGTAAGGCATGAGATTAATGCTAGCACCTAAATCAGCTAAGGCTTTATCAATAAGTTAACTACCAATTAAACAAAGAATAGTAAAACTTCCTGGATCTTTCAGTTTTACCGGCAATTTTATTTTAGAGAATAGCTGAGCATTCTTCGTTGAGTTCCACTGTAGCTAATTCTTCCAACTTCCTTTTATTTGTCAGAAGTTCTTTAAGGAACTTCGCGTACTTCGGCATCTGTAAAATTGCTTCAACAAAAGGTAAGTTAATGTGTAATTGTTTAAAAAGTTCTAGAAATTTACTGAATTGAGCGTCTGTATGGTATTTCTTTAACTTTGCCGGATATGGAATGGGCGGTTTGTATTTCTTGAGTGTTGGTGGAGTGTTTTCCTTGGGTTCCTCTGCCTTGTCTCCTAAAGATTCTAGATCAGATTTCTTTTCTGGTTCAGCTAGTAGTTTCCCATCTCTTAGAGTAATTGCTTTGACATGTTATCTGGGATTTGGCTCAGTATTACTTGGTAGTCCACCTTGTAGTCTTTCTGAAATTAATTTTGCAAGCTGACCGATTTGATTCTCAAGCCCTAGAATTGATGCTTGCTGGTTTTTTAGTGCCGTTTTAGTGTTTTGAAAACGGGCTTCTGATGCGGCCATAAACTTGGTGAACATCTCTTCAAGATTTGGCTTTTTCTCTTGTTGTGGTGGTGGCTGCTGAAATCCCGGAGGAGGCTGTTGTCTTTGATTTCCTTGTCCTCCCCATGAAAAATTGGGGTGATTTCTCCAACCTGCATTGTAAGTATTACTATAATGGTTATTTTGAGGTCTAGAATTGTTACCCATATAGTTGGCTTACTCAGTTTCCATGCTATGTCCATAGGATGAGTAGTCTGGATTAAACATATTTACTGGAGTTGTGTCACACTGCATCACTGGCTGTGCCTGCGTAGAACCAACAAAATTATCAAACCTTTTATTTAAAAGTTCTACTTAGTTAGTAAGCATAGTGACAGTATCAATATTATAAACTCTTGCAGCTTTTGTCGGCTTTGTCCTCATGACTTGCCACTGATAATTATTCAGTGACATTTCTTCAATAAATTCATAAGTTGCTTTGGGTGTTTTATTGCTGATCGTTCCTCCTGCGGCTGCATCGATCATTTGCCTTGTTGAAGGGTTTAAACCGTTGTAAAAGGTTTGAACTTGTAGCCACAAAGGTAAACCATGATGAGGACATCTTCTCAAAAGATCTTTGTATCTCTCCCAGGCATCATATAGTGTTTCTAAATCCATCTGCACAAAAGAAGAGATATCGTTTCGTAATTTAGCTGTTTTAGCTAGAGGAAAGTATTTAAGTAAAAAATTTTCGGTCATCTGTTCCCATGTAGTGATTGAGCCTCGTGGTAAAGAGTTTAACCACTGTTTGGCTTTATTTCTCAAAAAGAATGGAAATAGCCTTAGACGAATGGCATCTTCAGAAACGCCATTAATTTTAAAGGTGTCACAAAGTTCCAAAAAATTGACTATGTGTGAATTTGGATCTTCATCCTGTAAACCATCAAACTGCACCAATTGCTGTTTCATCTGAATAGTGTTAGGTTTTAATTCAAAATTATTAGCAGCAATAGTGGGTCTAATAATGCTAGTTTGGGTACCAGCCAAACTAGGTTTAGCATAATCATACATAGTGCGAGGAGCTTCTTCTTGATTTGCTGGTGGCGCGACTATTGCGGGAGGTGGTGGAATGTTTTGGTTTGCTTCCATCTCTTCTGTAGGTTCTGGCCTTTATTCTTGTCCTTGTTCTGGAAAATGTAGGCTTCGTCTGATCTCTCTGCGAGTTCTGCGAACTGTAGCTTCTAAATCTTTGTCAAAAAGCAATGGTCCTGCTGGGTTGTTTCTAGTCATAAACTAGAAATACCTAGAAGGAAAAAGCAAAGAAAAATAAAAATAAAAATAAAAATAAAAATAAAAACTAAAAATAAATAAATATAGTAATGGCTAAAGTAATAGAAATCGAGTTTTCTTAATATTTCAGTTCCCCGGCAACGGCGCCAAAAACTTGATACTCGCTATATTAAGGAATAAAATTTATAAAAACTGATCACACCAAAAACTAACTAATATCACGATTTTAAAGGCAAGTGCATCTATCGAATAGTAGTATAGTTTAGTGGCAAGACCGAGTTATCGTACCCAAGGGAACCAAAAGTACTAATACTTACTTCCTTTCTATTATCTAGCCTGAAAATAAAAGAGGATTGGTTGAAACTAATTCTAAAACTAACTAAAAGTGCACAAAAAGTAAATTGGGGAAAACTTTAGGGAAAAGCTGATTGATATGAGCAATACTTAAGGGAGAATCCACCTAGACTTCACTTGTTATTAACTTCTTGAACTAGATGATTTCTTCACTTGACTTGATCCGTAGATATCCCTAACCTATGTTAATACCTCCGTCGAGGATAAGAGCAACTAATCCTAGGTGGTTAATTTAAGTTTTTTTATCAATTAACACCCCTAGGTTGCATTAATTCGATCTATGGATCCTCTTATTAGGTTTGACCCTAATCCGGCAGATTTATGTCGCCCTATGTCTAAGGCTGCATGCAACTCTGCTTAATCATGGTAGATCTATTCTTAAAACAGGGACTTTTGCTCCTCTGCCTAAGCACATCAGTTTCTTGAAGTAATATCTAGGATTATTAAATCAAGAATGAAAAACACATAATTAAGAACAATTCAAGTATTTATCATATAATTCAAGAATAAATAATAACAAGATCTGTCTTAGGTTTCATCCCCATCAAGTATTTGAGAAGTTTAGTTCATAATTAATAAAGAAAACATCTCAGAAGAAATAAGATAACAAAACATAAGAACCCAAAAACCCTGAAGGAATTTAGGGAGATCCTCTATCTTGATGTAGAATTCTAGCTTCTGGGATGAATCAATCGGCTTCCCTTGGAATAATTCCTTGCTTTTACTTCTTGTGTTGGCAGAAATATGACGCTCCTTTCTGGGAGAAAAGAGTGTACCTTTAGAGTTGCCTCCTAGGGTATTTATATAGAGTTTAGAATGACTTTCTTAGCCCCTAAATATCCAAATCTGAGTGAAATTGCACTTCCTCACGACAGGGACACACCCGTGTGCCATGCTCGTGTGGTTTCAATAAGGGCCGTGTGCGGGCCTGTTGATGGTGGCACGGTCGTGTGGCCTGGCCGTGCTTATCGGGGCTGGGCCGTGTGGACTTCATGTGGCACAGCCGTGTGCCACGGCCGTGTGGTGACTCCTTGGGCCATGTCGTTTTTACACTTTGGCCTATTTTCCTCGTTTTTGGCCCGTTTTTCATTCTTTTCTCTTCCCTATGCTCTCCTGAGTATATGACATGAAAAAGAAGGATTAAGAGTACCAATTCTCACAAAATTAATGATAATCCATCCAGAAATTAGGCTAAACATGGGGTAAAAATATGTATAATTTATCGTTTATCAATAAGCGAATCTCTTACCTTCGAAAGGCCTCCATTTCTTGAGAAAAGACGTCACCAGAGTGGTCTTCCCCAAAAGGTCCTCATTGTAAACATTTGGTCTATTAAAAAAGGACTTACTTGGCCCTTGTACCAAACCGCTTCCCAAACTCGTCAAAACTATTCCAGGCCTTCTACCATGTATGCTTTCAACATGTTATTCCTCACAGGCATCCCTAATCCCACTATTAGAGCTCTTACCTTTATTTTTAGTAAATAGAATATTGAATATTGATCCTGAAGATCCACTCCCCTTATTTTCGCCATCAACTCCTCTAGTCTCTCTAGGTTTTTGCCTTGATTTTCTCTCTACTAACATCCAGGGACCGTAGCTCGTCAACCCGTCTTCCATTCTGGCAGACTCCGTTACCCTATTGGACTTCTTATTTTTAACTTCTACAAATCAATCGCCCTCTTTAGCTTCATTTCTTTTCCTATTGGGATACAGATCCTGTCCATGTCCGTACCTACCACAAGAAAAACAAACAACAGGCAAAGCTTATACTCAACTCGTTAGAGGTTTTGTTTATCAAAATCTGAAAAATCAAGGGTCTATCCAAATTAATGAAAATAGCCAGCCGTGCGAACCTACCCCGTGCCCTATTATCGGTATTAAAATCCAGCCTCACTATTTTACTAATTAATTCTCCAATCTCCTAGAGAATCTTGCGATTGTAGAAGTGGCTTGGAAGTCCAAGGAGCCGGATCTATGTTTTCAGCACGCTTAGATAAGGTTTCGCCAGATCGAAATCCTATGACCAAGGTTGAACCGTAAGGTATTGCCCGAATAAAATCCAAGGCCCTTGTGAAAGCACATTTTTGTAGTTTTCCTTGTTTTGAAATTTAACAAGGTAATAACAAGTTTCGATATCCAGAAGATGGAAAGGCTTCGAAAGTCTCAATAGATTTGAAATTCTGTTTTGAAGTGTCTTAAATCCAATACTCTTGCCTAGTAACTTGACAACGACCGTCAAGGCCATGTCTTTAACTACCAATTGATTAATCCTCTTGGAAAAGTCAATAGCAGGGACACCGTTAATATATAATTTATTAATGTACCCTTCATCAAATTCTAGTTCATAATCTAAATCCATCTTTAGAAATTTGTTCGTTTTTTTTTACTGTCGACGAAGTACCTACCACTTTATCATTCCATGTCACTATTGGCATATGGACCATATTCTCCGTTACTGATATAACAAACTCTATTCCCTGATTTTTCTTCCGAGCTTTTTTAGTTGAACGACCTTCAGGCGAACCATCATCCTCAACCTCACCGGAAATAGTGTCGAAAGAAATCACAGTAGACATTCTCTATAGTGACTATTATTTTAATACTTAACATTTAATTTTTCAATCTATCAAACATTACCTTAAATTAAAAGTAATGAAAGTAAAACCTTAAAAGTAAATGTTCATAAACTTTGAATTTTAAACGGTTATAAAATTTTAAAAATTTAAAGCAACTTCAAACATTTAATAAAGTGAGCTTATATAAGATGATGATTTAAATATATTGTATTTAAGGTAGTAAATTAATTATTATATGATTAATTATTATTTTTATTATTCTAATAATTTTCTTTTTTATTAATTACAAATAGGGTGCCATTTGTGCACTTGATGGGACCCTTGTTCATGCAATAATACTAACTAACTAACAAGTCCCTTATCGAGGAAGAGGACGAGAAAAATGTTATCAAAATGTGCTGATTACATGTGATTTTAATATGAAATTTACATTTGTGTTGGTTGAATAGGAAAATGTAGCACATGATTCAAGAGTATTAACAGAAACCATGCAAAATGCTTAAAATAATTTTCCATATCCTCCACTAGGTTAGTAAACTTTTTCAATAAATAGTTCTGTAATAAATTCATAAAAGTGTTTATATAATTTGTAATAGATAAATACTATCTTTGTGATGTCGCATACACGCATACTCGAGGATTTATGGTACCTTATTGTAATGCAAGAAATTTTCGTAATGGTGTTCGCCCTCGTACAAGAGAAGAGATATTCAACTATGCATGTGTCAAATTAAGAATCATGATTGAGGGGTCTTTCAGAATTTTAAAAGCTCATTTTTCAATTTTAAAGAGGATGGCACCATATCCGTTTGTAGTGTAGAGAAATATTGTTATTGTTTGTGTAATTGTGCATAACTATATTAGAAAATTAGACATTATAGATGCTTTCTCAAAAAATGTCAGTAATGAAGATGAAGATAATTAAAAAATGCATCAAAAAATGGTGGAATTTTATCACAAGTTGAAAGATGAGCATCACAAATAGATCAAATAAGGATGAAAATGTAGAATGCATATTTTTATAATTTAAAAGTTTCATTTATCAAATAATTTAATTATATTCCGTATTTAATTCTAAGCAATATATCAAATATATTTTATAATTTAAATTTAATATTTAATTTTTAACATTTAATTTTTTAATTTATCAAACAATACCTTAAATTAAAAGTAATGAAAGTAAAACTTTAAAAGCAAATGTTCATAAACTTTGAATTTTAAACGGTTATAAAATTTTAAAAATTTAATGTAACTTTAAACATTTAATAAAGTGATCTTATTAAAATATTCTAATACTTTTCACTTATTTTAATAAAATGATTTAACTAAAATTTTCAGATGAAGATAAAGAGTTATGCATAATGTAGTTGTTAGTTACTTAAGCCTACACTTTAGTGTTGAACAATCTCTTCTCCAAAATTAATAATGAACTAAGTTTTGAATTAAGGTTGCTTTGAGAAAACAAAGATTTCTAGTGCTCTAGAATGAACTTCATAAGTCTACACGTTATGATCATATGCTTTATCTCAGTTATAATAAATGTTTTAGAAAATAAACCCTAATGATCATAGGAAAAAACCTCACTTCCAAACTCATATGGGTGATGCTATCAAGGATGCTCCTGTAACTCTACATCCACTCAAATTTGCTATAGACCTCATTAAGCATATAAATTATATTCGACCTTTATTATTATTACAAAATTCATGCACTACATCATAAGGAGGGATTTATATATATTATTTATATATGCATGACATCAAATCACTTTATGATTCGTTTTTTCCTTTGAACTTAATTCTCGAGATCTTCAATCATTAGGTAGGTATCCTCATAATTGATTTTTATTCTTATTTAGGTTTTAATTTCATTCCTTGACAATATTATCCAGATCTTTCCTCCAATTAGAGTTTCTTTTTTAAATGATTTACAAGATTATTACCATTTTGAATATGGTGAACATGGTACCATTAGTTATATGAGATCTCACACAATCATATTTTCTTTTTATAGATGTGGATTTTCCTTTATAATATTTGCTATCGACTCATCCAATAGCTGTAGTATTATGACAATAGACTGAGACAAGTGAAACTAGTTTCTCTATATTAGAATCTCATATAAAAAGAAATTCACTAATTGAGGTTAATGCCATAAATTCAACCTTCATGGTGGAGATTGCTATAATTTGTTGCTTTTTATACTTCAAACAAATTGCTCCATCTTCCAATGTAAAAATATATAGTTAGTGGTAGATTAAGAATCATACAACAATGTATTCCACTTAGCATCATTGTATCCTTCTAATGCAAAATACTTTTAATAAAGTATACCATAACTTAAAATCCTTTTTAAATATCTCATCCCATTATTAACTACATTCTAGTGCTCCAAGTTTGGTTTACTTGTAAATTTAGCTAGCACCCTTATAACATAAGTTATGTTAGGGTAGATGTAATCATTGGCATACCCCAAGCTACCAATAATATATAAATATATATATATATATATATATTTATTACATAGATCTTGATAATTCTCTATAGGAAATAAGTGTACATTTGGATAAAAAAGAGAGCACAAAAGTCTATAATCGAAAAACTTATATTTTTT
The DNA here is from genome assembly GCA_020496765.1 of Gossypium stocksii. NCBI lineage: Eukaryota > Viridiplantae > Streptophyta > Magnoliopsida > Malvales > Malvaceae > Gossypium > Gossypium stocksii. Next base: position 15,887,115 of record CM035631.1, on the reverse strand, counting down.
TTAAAAAAGATTCAATGTAATGAGTTTTGTTTAAAAAAAATACTAGTTGAAGTCTTTGTAACTCTCATGCCAAGAATTACATTTACTTCTCCCACGAAGATTATCAACATATAAATAGATTATGGCATTCGAAATGTTATCTAATTTGTGACAATCACTTTTGTTAGTTTTAAAACCATTAAAAATTAAAGACATGTCAAATTTCACATGCCACTATCTAGAGGTTTATTTTAAATTATTTAACAATTTACACACTTTATTTTCATTACCTGGCACAACAAAGCTCTCATGTTGCCCCATACAATTTTTTTCTTCTAACTTCGACATTTAAAAAAGTTGTTTTTACATCCATTTGATGATTATCGAATCATGGATGATAGCAACTCTTATTGATGTTATTCTGCTCAGGAAAAAATGTACCTTCTTTTTGTCTAAAGCCTTTGACTACTGGCTTGAATTTATATTTATCAAACTTCAATTTCTTTCTTAGTATCCTCAAACTCTATTGATTTATAGCCTTCTACTATCTTTCAGGTTTTATTGGCAGCTAACATTAAAATCTAAGAAAAGATTAAGTGATAGGATGTTCTTAAACATTAAAACTATGATAATTAAGAGCAAAGTCTTGCAAGTTTTCCTCTCTTACTCTTAGATTCACTCGCAGATTAATTTTCTTTAACCTTTTCGTTCCCTTTTTGCAGATCTTGTCAATCATTCTCAAGCCAGCTACTCAGTTCACTAAAAACGAAATCAAAGATTATGAATAATGCTATTGAAGTTATTAACTTGGTTGCTCCACCTCTTCATTAACCTTTTTTTCTTTTTGAAGTATTGGCATCTTACATACATTGAACATGATATAGTAATATAACCCTTCAAAAACCCCTTGAAATTTTATACAGACAACACTCGTATCCTAGTTGGAGTAGCATAGCATGTCAAAACGTAAAAGCTAATGCAAATTCTAAAGAAGAAAACAGGAGCATAGGCATTAGGACGCACCTTATATACATTGATATTTCCATCACAGCAACCCCTAAACCCCATAAGTTTTCTGATCCATCTTGGTCAGGGCATTCTAAAATTCATGTAAATCAGTATGTAAAGCTAACAGACACATCAGATTCATACCAGACAGCTTTCTGTCATATACATGTTATAACTGAACTAAACTAATCCGATTAGATTGTATTCTTTCTAATATCCGAGACTAGTTATCTTATTGAACTCCCCTAAATATTAGTTTGTGATATCCTCGAAAGTGAAGTTGTGCGTCTGAGAGATTCAGTAACACTGGTTGAAGCAGAACAGGAAGCTTCTAGGCTGGTCTTCTTCAGTGGCTTTTGGGGTTTCCACTACGTCATCTCTTGCAGCCATCAATGAACTTGTACCAGGAGACTCCGGTGGCAATACAGCATTTTCTGAAGTCATTCTCTTAGGAGGCATCACAGGCTCGGGTGGTGAAACGGTCGAGAGATAGTGTAATAGCATCTGTATGATTTGGCTGAAATTGGGCCGAGCATTTGGATCCTCTTGCCAACATGAAGTCACAATTGATGCCAAATCTTCCGGAAGGTCCTCAGCACTAGGCCTGACATTCTGAAACAACATAGTTAAAACTTAGACCACGATGCCAATACCGGAATACCATAGTTGCATTTGAAGAAACTTAATCGTATATGAGCTTATTCTTGGCAAACACAAAGTTTGAACAGCTTTCAAGATGCATGCTACTCTAGCATCATCGAGAACTGGACACTCTCCAAATCACTTATGTATAAGATAAGGTAGAACTATCCAGGTTCAACAGTGGTCAGGTAATTTCTCGACCATAACATATTAGTATTACGGGGACATTCATGGTACATAGTATCAGGCGAGCTTTTCAAAGGCAGGCTACCAAGCACATACTCAAGAAATCATTAATATCAAAAAATTATTATAAGAAAAAGACTGCACATCATTACCTTAAAAGCAGCTGCATAAGCCGCTTGCAAATTTGACATGCCTTCAAAAGGCAACTTGTTATGGATGAGTTCCCACAACACAATAGCAAAGCTGTAGGCATCCACCTTATGATTGTAATGCTTTTTCTCTCCCTGCCTTAGTGTGACCGTGCTATAAAGCTGTTAACATATGTAAAAGGGTCGGCATCTCAAAAAAAAAAAAAAAATCTGAAGGGAAGAAAAGTCGATTTTAAGTTCTGAATAGGTCAGTACATTACCTCAGGAGCCATCCAACGATATGTCCCCGTCTCAGCAGTCATCATTTCAGTTAAAGATTCTTCCCTGGCTAAACCAAAATCTGCTAGCTTAACTGTCTTATGGTCTTCTGTCAAGATCAAGTTCTCTGAGAAAAGAAAAGAGATTATCAGGATCATGCATACCTACAAGAGTTGACAGCAATATTGCATAAATTTCATTAAAGACTGTTGCTACTTTCATTTACTTCAAGTTAAATTTGCTGTTGGAATCATAAATAGCATATTCAATCCCCTCCAACACCCACTATATGGCCCAATAAAAGCATTGGCGAAAACAACTAGGGTGTCAAGAAGCAAAATAACTGGATCCTCCAAAACCCCAAATGCCACACCCTGAACGTTAAGCCATCTTATATTAAGTCAAATGGCCTGCGCGCCAATCATCTTACGTTTATCATTATAAGCAATAGATCTTTGGTACATGCATTGGTATTCAAAGAAAAACTTTTTCTTTTTCGTATTTCTTTTCTAAGGTAAGTAAATTATACTGATCAAATTATCAGTGGCCCCATACAAATATGGAAAACAGGACTCATCAGTTGTAAACTCTTTATGGTGGATAACATAACTTGCAGCACACACCATTGGTTATCATGGATTCCTTTTGCTGTTTTACGAGTTGGACTAGAACAATATAAAGGAACAAAAGCCATAAAGCTCTAAACACCAAATCTTACAGATACATGGAGACAAAAATGAAATTAAACATAGAAGTTTTAACCTTTTCTAAGAACACTCTAAATCAGGCTTATTAACACACTAGTCATACCAGGTTTCAGGTCCCGATGAATGATTCCATGGGAGTGTAAGCATTCCATTGCACGAGCGATATCAAGTGCAAACCCAATCGCTACACGCAAGTCCAAGCACTTTGGCCTCAAATTCAGAAGGTACTTACGCAATGTCCCACCTTGTAAGAGCTCAGTTACTATGACCATGATAGGCTCCTTGCAAGCTCCAATAAACTGGAAACAGATAAAATCTCTGATAACTAAGATATGATATGAACCTATTTCCAATTGATATAACTTACAAACTTCATGATTTGCAGATATTCATTAACAGCATCCCCACACACACACACACAAAAAAAAAAAGAAAACATAAGTCAGCAACAGGAAATTAATGGCATATATAATGATTCAACAACCTTCACTAGATTTCTATGTTGAACTCTGGATAACATTGCAACTTCCCTTGCAAACCTTCCTTCTCTCCTTGCAATCTCTTCAGGGGTTTCCCCTCTTCGAATAACTTTAATAGCGACAGTCTCATCCTTGTATCTAAATGCATTCAATGGATTAAATTACATGAGATAACCGTTACATAACAACAGCTACAGATAATCAAATTATCAAGAAACACAAGCTTTTTGTTCTTCACAGTTGATCAAAAGGTCAAACAGGATGAAGTAGAATCCAAAGGAAATTGACTTACTTTCCCTCATATACTTTAGCATGAGCACCTTCACCAATCTTAGGACCAACAAAAAGCTGCTGAGGATCAATCAACCACTTAGCATCTAAATTGAACTCTTGAGTTGAAAAAAAATCATTTCCAGACCCCATACTTTGAAACCACCCTTTTTAAAACAAGAATAAAACAAACTAAATCTATTGAACAAACAATAAGGTACCCTTTCGAAAATCCCGCATTTGAAGTGAACATGAAAAGCTCAGAAACTCAAACCTTTCATAGCTGAAGGGCAAAAAAAACAGAGGAAACAAAGGACATGCCTTTGCCTACATTAAAGAACCTAAAGCCTGAATTGTAACTTTTTTTTTAAATTTATTTTCCCAGCTTTAAAACAATAAAACCATCCCAAAAATCAGGGATTGTAGATCCAAAAAACCATCAAGAACTGCCCTTTAATGGGAGGCAAGGAATAAAGTCCCACATGTTCTTAGCAGACAACCCGCAACAAACAAAAAATTTAATAAAATAAAACGAATATGTAGTAATAGAAAATTGAAATATATAAACCCAGAGAGAGATAACACACAATAGAAAAGACCCTTCAGCAAACAAGCAAGTACTGACACAAGAAAATAATTTTAAAAACAAAGATAAGCTTTTTTATGGGACGTGAGCTGAGTAAGCAAAGAAATGAAATACTTGAATTATATTAAGGTAAAGGAAATGAAAGGAAGAATTATTGGAGTACTGGGAGCATTAATGGTGGGATAAGAACTGGTTACTGGCTATTGATAAGAGACAGACACAGAGATTATTTAATTGTTGAAAGTTATTGTAATAGAACTATGGAAGTGCAATGAAAGCTGGGTTCTTTTTTTTCCCTTCTGATTTCCTTGTGTTATTCCTTGTGAGTCTTAAACAACAGTGATTTCTATTGTTTGTTTCTTGAACTAATTTTGTATTTGATCATAAACCAAATATGAAAAAGTAAAAAATCAGTCTGCATAAGGTTCATGAGATGGTTCATATCATATGATGAGAATGAGATTAAATAATTGTTGATTAAATCCACTTTCTTATGAAACCATGCACTGAAAACAAATTATTAAGGCAGTTGCTCTATCTCTCTTTTGGTAGGGCTAGATTGTTTTGGGTGTTTTATATAATTTCAAAACCAAAGCTAGTGCAAAATTTGGAAGAGACATGAGATTGAGAGTTGGGTATTTTCATGTGATGCATTCTGGTGGTGTTGGATATAAAAAGGATAAGTAGGGCAGACATGTTAGCTTCTTCCACCTTCCATTGCTTCTCACATGTTTCTTGTTAACCTTTCCTTATTTTATTTATTCTATACCTTTTATTTCAGTATAATCATATATTTCACAAGTATATATCTATGTTTTTCTCTCTATTGTATTTTATGGTATTTGTATAATATATAATAATTGTGGGACTCATTTCGGTGATATTTTTGTTTGAGCCTATTTTGTCCAAGTAAAATTTAACTAACATGGTCTGTTGAGAAGATTGATTCCAGTGTTAAACGTAATAGATATGTTAATCTGTATAAAGTTTTTCTACGAATTGAATGATTAAAAGCTATATTCATATTTAAATAGATATTTCAAGAAAAAAAATCCAGGCAACATAGCTAAAACTGCCAAAACTCATAGTCATGAAATGATCATGGCTTGTTCTTTGATCGTCTCAAATAAAAATGATTACAATGAACAAAAACAGTTGCTAAAATGTGGCCTAACATTACATTAATGTGGATCTATGATTGACAACAAGCTTGACTTATCAAAGCAAATAAAAGAACAGGTTAATCTCAACGACGCTTGTATATACAAGGCTTCAACTCTGGCCATTCAATTTCTCTCCCATTTGAACTTTGGTTTTCCTACAATGGAAAATATGAACAAAGGTTAAGGAACAATGGGATATGAATGGAACTACATATAATTCTTGCCATGCCATCCCATATCAGCTTTGTTTACTCGAAATCTGGTGCAAATGTCAAATAGTGGTATGTGTTTGGTAAGTTTTTTACATGCATTTGAAGTATCCTTGGAAGGTCAAATCTCATACCCATATCTAAAATGTGTCGGACACAGAGGTCAAACACGAGTACTTCAATAAAAATGGAAAGTCGGAACAACACAATAAAGAGAAAAAAAGTCACTAACCTTTTTCTTGAAGTATAATAAAACAAACATCTTATTTGAGAAATCCTGCAAATAGGGTTGAATTGAATGAGTTAGCTAAGGATAAATGGTATGCTTTGATATAAATAAAAGGGTCCATATGTAAGTTACATAAAATCACAATTAGGTACCAAACCTTGTATTAGATTACTCCAATAGAGCGGTTATATAAAATGCTAATGTTATGTGGTAAAACCAATATCAAATTGCCATTCTCAAGTCAAATTTATATATATATATATATATATATATATATTAAATATTAATGCCATCTTAGTATTAGTCAATTTAGTCCATTAGGCTAGTTTGACCAAATTGTTAAAGGGCGTATAATTTTAGGGTTGATCTTACATATTAACCGATAAAAGAAAGATAATAACCTTCAATGCTGAAGTAAATCCCATCTCACAAACAGCTTTTGAAAACATATTTGGGTCTGCTCCTCCATTATTTGGATCAAATCTGCTCTTTACCTCTGCTATCAAAAGCCAACCACTGCAAAGAACCAAAACAAGTGGGTTAATTAACAAAAAACTCATTAGAAAAAGGGTAACAACAAACATTAAACAATATATTAAAGCTCAGCAAACCTTGGCTTAAGAACTCTACATGCTTCTTTAAGGTAACTAGCATAGTTCGTCCCCATCAATGAAAGGCAAAAGACAGCAACATCTACCGATGAAGGACGAAGTGGTGTCTGCCAGAAAATTTCAAAAAACAATCAATTACTACATTGGAAGCACCCAATACTTCGTGTTCTCAAACATTCGGACACATATGTGCACATGTAGAGAGGCAGAGATTCTTAAACTCTTATCTTCGATCCATATATAACAGCTTGCATTCATTGTCAAAAATGAAACCTATAAACGGAACCATCTGCTTGTTGTGTTTTCTTTCGTTTTAAAAGGTAATTAAACTCGGTGATGACAGCAAGGACTCATGCAATGATCATAACAAGCTCGTATAAAGGATGAAGAAGGAGCTTACGTTTGACATATCACAAGAAATTACTGAAGGATCGTTTGAGACGAGATCGATCGAGAAAACTTTATTCTTCACATTTTTGGCAAGGCGTGCGTCACCTGTGATAAAATTGGGCAGGATGACAATGGCAGAAGAGCCAAAACAAGATATAACGGATGTAGTTAAACATTTATAATGGATATGAGTTCAAGAAATTATCATTGCAATACACAAAGGCAAAATCCAGTTAACCAAATTCTCACCACATCCAAAATCAGCTACGATCAAAGAAGAACTACGTTCCTTCAGCCATTTTATGATTATATTGACTGGCAGCTCAGGCCAATGTGACATTTGCTCTTGATATCCTGTATGGTACTGGCCAAGTGAGCGAAATGTATAAGTCCAGGATGCAGCTTCAATATCAGACTTAAGAACATCAGTTCGAACTTAGAACTACCATTCATGAACCATGAATGACAAGGAAACAAAAGGCAGTTTAGATGCATCAACATGGTTACATAACAATAATAGTTCAACATCTATTAGGCCTAGCACAAGCATAACAAAAGATCCTACTAGACGTCATTGCAGGCGAGTTGTAAGCTGTCTAAAAAGTTTGTAACCTAAGGATTCAATTTCAGAAGCAAATAGTTATCACAAGAAAACATAAAAAAATAAAATAAAATAAGGACATGTAATTTCATGGAATGTAACTGAATATCATACAGAAGCTAAATAGAAGAAGAATAATAATTTTAAAGCTTACCATGTCAAAGAATTCTGGGTCTTCTTTGAAATAGTCCAGTGCTTCTTTACCACTAAGAAAACACAAGAAACGAAGCTGAATTTGAATTACTAAGTCGAAAAGCTACAACTTCAACTAAAAATTAACTAAAAACAAAAATAAAGCACCGCTTGTACATAAGGCAAAGAAACAAAACTTCTCTCTTTTCCTCCTTTGGACTTGAGCAAAACCAATACGCAACTAAATTCAAATAGAAGAGAAGTGAAAAGAAAGAGAACATACGTGCAAGTGTAAAGCTTTTCATTGATCATCCTAAAATGCCCACCAGCTAGCCTTGCTTTCATCTGCATATTGAAATAAATCCCATAAAAATAAATCCAACATCAGATATATATTTACAGATATGCAAATACACATAGAAGTAACCTTGTCAAGAAAACTAGAGGATTTTAAGGAAGAAGAAGAAGATTGGTGGGCAGGGTTTTTTTGTTGATGGGTCTTTTTGTGAAGCTTTGTTGAGTGTTTAGGTAGCAAAGATGGTTGGGTTTTTTGAGGTTTCTTGTTTTTCCCCCTTCTCCGCTTTCTGCTTTGTTCTTCTTTCATCGTGTCCGGTTTTCTGCTCTATTCTTGACAGCTTCCAAAGTCCTTTGCTCTTTGTTTTAAGCCAAGGGATTCATTCCTGCAGAAGAATTGGACGAAGGTTTTTGCAGAGGAATTGGGCTGTTTTCAGCCATTCTAAGTCAATACTTGTGTTTTTGAAGCCCAAATATCACTGCTAAAGGCTTTTCCGAGAGGTCCAACAGAGGAGTTACCATGTAAGCTATTAAAACTGTCCATGGGTCGCCCAATCGGATCTTGGGTAAGAGATCACCTTGGCTCCACATTACTTTTATTTAGATATTTAAATATTTATTTTTAATTATAAAAATATATTAATATTAATATTAATATAAAATATTTTTTAATACTTGGAATAATAATGGACACAAATTGGAAGAGTTGTTTCGCGTCAGCTTCTTATTATATTTGGAAGCAACGGCATTGGTTCTACGAGTTCAAAAAAGTCTAGAAGCTCTTTACAAAAAATTTTGAAGAAATTTTCACAAATACAGCATCAGTTTTAAAGAATAGTCCTCTTTGTTGAACTGAAGAAGAGAGATCAAAACGCGTTTCAAGAACAAGTCATTATAATAATTGAAGTAGACTTAATCATCCGAAATCAAGTTTAGATAATTTTTAAATCCAAACTCTTTTTAAACTTATTTTTAAGATCAAGTTTATTACTCTTAAATCCAAATCAGATCAAATTCTCACTAAACTTAACTTGAAGATTAAGTCTCAAAAACCACATCATTCTTAGATCAAGTTTAAATGACCTTTAGATCAAAGCTAAATCGGAGAAAAAAAAATTGAGTTTCCTTTGTATTAAAAATATATAACTTTTTTTCAAAGTTCATAAATAAAATTTGACTCCAAATTTTTAAAGCCAATATTCAATTCAAATTTTGTGTACAAGATTATATGTTATTTTTAAACTAACATATGTGTTCTAAGTATGTAGTTTACACATATATAGCATGTGATAAAATTTCTAGTATTAATAATGTTGTTGATTAAGTTAGTGTCACAATTTAATCTAATTATTTTCATTTTAAGATTGTACATATTTTATGTGTCATTATTAATTAGCTTCAAACATACGTTTTATTATTTATTGTATGTTATTTTAAAACACACATCTGTATTCTAAATTTGTGATTTTATATACGTATGTGATAAAATTTCTAGTGTTAATTGACCTACAGTAGAGAATTTTGTTGGTGTGGCCCGGGATTATGTGTGAGCAAAAAAATCGACCAAAACGAAAATCAACCCTAATCAAAGTCTTTTGACAGTTTATAGAATGTATGTTCAAAAATTGAGATTACCTAAAACTGAACCAAATTCTATTTTTTATTTAATATATAATAAATTTTAATTTATTATAATATAAAAATAAATATTTTATATTTAAAATAGTGAAAGTAATTTAAAAGTTCTTAAAAGAATTATTGATTTTTAAAAATATTTATAGAAAAGTCATTAAAATTTTGTTAAATAATGTTTAAAAGCAATAAAACAAAACTATTTTATCAGAATAAATTTAAAAATATCAAAATAAAAAATTTATTTGAAAAAATCAAAAATTAAACCAAACTAATTTATAATAAATGATTTAAAAAAATCTAAAAAATTTAATCGAACCGAACTGATATCGCCCTTACTCGATACATTACCCTCGAAAAGTGTTCCATTGTTATTGCTTGTTCAATGCTAGCTTGAATGGATTCTACAGTGTTGACTTTGAGTTGGGCGGGAGCCGAAAGCCTCGTAATGAATTGGGGGCTTTCGATTCGAACAATATGGTAACTTAGGTCCTCTGTGGACTGGACGTGGAACCCTAGCAATGTCTACGGGAAATGTTCGGATCAAAAAAATGGGGGATACTGGACGACATGTCTCAAGCATCGCCCCTTACTCCTAAGGTAAGGAGAGGACAAATTGGATATATGATCAATTTTAATATCGACTTGGTATAATTTTATACATCGTTAGTGAATAAGATGGTAATGCATATTTAAAAATAAATTCTTTTAAAATATTTAATAATGTATTATTGTATAATATTCATTATAAAAATGATAGGAATTAAGGATTGATATGTAGGGGTGTGCAAATTTCGGATAAAACCGAATTAATTTGGTTAACTGACTGAATTTGGTTAATCGGTCGGTTAACCGAATTAATTTGGTCGGGAGTCGATTAATAATTTTTTGGAAGTTTGGTTAACGGTTTATTCGGTTTGAAATCAGCCGGTTAACTGAATTAACTGAATTTAATAAATAATATTATAATATATAAGTATTCGGTCGATTCGGTTAATTTTTTGGAAATATAAATTAATCGGTCGGTTAAGTCGGTTAATTTTTTATATGTTTTATACTTGTTTTAACTAAAAATAAAAAAATATATATAAATTTCGGTTAATTCGATTAACTGACCTAATTAACCGAAAAAATTTGGTTTAATTAATTTTTTTAAAAAAATTCGATTCGATTAACGATTAAAAATTTAAAAAGATTGATTAATTTAATTAATAATAATTCAAATGGGTTAACCGATCCAACGCCCTACTGATATAAAATATTAAAAGAGTGAAAATGATGTCAGGTAGGGTTAAGATTAGATTGGATGAAATGAGAAATACACCGAAAGCTTGAAAAGAACACCTAAGCATTTGCTCCTTTGCCTTACAATAGATTTGTTTGTTTGCTTGCAATTTGCCTACCCCTTGTGTCTCTTACCTACCTACCCTATTCCTAACACCATCTTACCCTTTTTGTTTTTTTTTTGTTTTTTTGTTTTTTTTAATTTTAGTCTTGATAATAATTAATTTATTTAGGTATTATCCGTGAATTTAATTTTTTATTTAATTTAATTATTTTTAAGTTTTTATATTTTTTTCAAAATTTAAAATTTCAACTCTTATTCATGTGATAATCATTAAATTCATTAAGACTAAAATTTAATTAGGACTAAAATTTCAAAATTTTAAAAATATATTAACTAAAAATAACTGAATTAAAATATAATAATATAAATAGTAATAGTAAAATGAAGGTCTCTAGGCCAGTTTGTAAATCTTTTAATGTAATTTTATTTATAGTAAAATTTGTAAAAAAAATATTTAAATATAATAAAAACACAAGACTTATTTAAAAAAAAATATTTCAACAATTTTCCAGTATTTATGTCGATTATAAAAATTGAAAATAAAGGTTAAAATATTGGAAGAGTAACCAAGAAATATAATATAAAAGAGTATGGGCCCTCCAAGTAAAAATTAAAAATGAAGGGGAAATTTTTACAAATTGAACATTTTCATTAGGGGTGTGAGTGACGTGGACTCAATATTTTTCCATCACTAATAATGAAAACAGACAAAATTTAGATTTCAATAAACCAATTAGAACCGTTGATTATTTTAAAATTTTCCTTAAAACATCACTTATGTACGTGTCAAACTTCAATGAACATAATCCTCTGACATTGAGATTCTTCCTCTTCAATGGTTAAGCACCTCTGATTTAGTGTACTTTTTTTTTTAAATTTAACATATAAAAATAAAAGCATCTAAACACATTTTTAGAAATTTATTTATTTAAGAGTTTGAGAAAGTTAATAAATATTTAAAATTAATGAAAAAATGATCAATAAAATAAAATTTTGATTGATATTAAATCACAATTAAATTCAAAATTATTATGAAATCTTGAAATTTGGTAAATAAGGGTATTTAAGAGCAAGAAATATTGATGTAGTGAAATAAAAATAGGTCGAGAATAGACATGGCAAAGTGAAAGAAAGAAGATGTAAAGAGAAAAAATCAAAGACAAAACACACAACATCAGATGTACAATGAAAGAGACAGACAGAGAAGGAAGACAGAGTATCCAATGACAAAAAGCATTACAAATAGTTAACATTTGATGGGTTTTCTTTGGATATCCTTCATTTCACCATAACTTCCCCTTCTTTTTCTCTCTTCTAGACACACACACACACACGCACATATATATATATATATATATATATATATATTCATATTCAATTTTTAATATTCTTTACTTATTTATTTCACAGCTTTCTCTCCAGCTTGGGAGTTGGTGAAAAGTTGGGCGTTCTTCATAGTCGAAACTGATATTACTACCAAAATCTTCCATTTCTTTTCTTTTTTTATTCATTAAATATATATATATTCCTTATCATCACATTCACACCTGTAAATGTAAGTTCTAATTTTTTGTTTTTCTAATGTGGGTTTGTCGTGTTAACTTGTTGTTTTATTCAAATATGAAATCTTGATGTGAAAATTTTCCTGCTTTTCTTGTTTGTTTGCATGTTTATTTTACTGGTTTTTTTTTTTAATTTTATGTTTATGGTGTAGCTGGAGTGGAGGAAAGGGAAAGTAAATCCATTTTCAAGTAGCATAAGGGCCAGATTAAAGCCAGAAGCTATGCCAATGAATCTAGTTCATGATGTTGATGGATTGCCCAGAATTATACTCACTGAACCAACTGGTTCATCTGCTGAGGTTTGTTTTGCCTTCTTTTCCCTGAATTTTTATCAACAAGAAATTTAGAGAAATTTGCAGTGAAAAAGGAAATGGCCAGGTGAATCTGAAGCAATAGAGTGAAAAGTAGGGGAGATTGATATTTTAACGGTGAATATGGTTATCAGATATAATTTTACTTTGAGACAAATATCTTGTTTTAAAGCTCAAGTCCTTTTTTATTTTAAATTTTACATAATTAAACAGGTTAGATTTAATCTGTTTATCAAATAATGGGGTTGCTGCTATGATTATAACTCTTGAATTGATGGATAAAAGTTGATAACATTTTGAAAGATGTATGTGTGTGTGTGGATGTGTTTATCAAATATGTTAACCATCTTTCTCCCTTTTCTTTGCTACTGGAAATTTCTATCAGATTAGTACATAAAGGGTGCTTCAAAATTGACATAAAAGAGTTTCAGGTGCTACTCTATGGTGGACAAGTTGTTTCATGGAAGAACGAAAGAAGGGAAGAACTGCTTTTTATGAGCAGCAAGGTGAATTAATTCTTCTTTTATTCTATATGTTTTTCGATCTTAAAATGCTGGTGTTGTCTTCGTATTTACCTGTTTTTCCTGTGATCCATAGGCAAATTGGAAGCCACCTAGAGCCATCAGGGGAGGTATACCCATCTGCTTTCCTCAGGTTAGTATATACCACGGAGTTGGGAGAACCTTAAGCTTAGAGACATTCTTGAGGGTAGGGTAGGTTGTATGTTCTTTATTTTATTGCTGGTTGTTGCAGTTCGGAAATCTTGGTTCGCTGGAGCAGCATGGGTTTGCACGGAACCGAATGTGGTCAGTGGACAGTGATCCTTCGCCTTTGCCTCCTGCTAACAACCAGTCATCGGTGGATCTTATATTGAAGTCTACAGAAGAGGATCTAAAGATCTGGCCCCGTTGGTATGCTTGTGTATCCTGTGTTCTTGTGAGATTAAACGTGGAAAAGCGGACTTCATGTATGCACTGATGAATGTTGATCACCCTGCAATTTTGCAGCTTCGAATTGCGTCTTCGTGTAACTCTCAGTGCTGGCAGGCTGACGTTGATCCCCCGTGTGAGGAATACGGATAACAAGGCCTTCTCTTTCATGTTGACACTCTGCAACTATTTTTCTGTCTCCGACATCAGGTTGGGGCCATGATTTTTTGACCACTGTTTCTTCTTTTTCATGCAATAATGGCCAGAAGGTTTTAAATGTTGAACTGCCCTAATCGATATAAATTCGAACATGAACTGTATTGATGACATATCAGGACAGCTTTGCTCATTTTTTTGCTTTATTTTGCTTATCCATTATGCATTGACGATTGAGGAAGAAGTTCCATATTCTTTGCTTAGAAGAGTCAGAAAACTCTGTTAAATTTGCAGTGAAGTGCGTGTGGAGGGCTTGGAGACGCTCGATTACTTTGACAATTTGAATAACAGGCAAAGGTTCACTGAGCAAGCTGATGCAATCACTTTTGATGGCGAGGTAGTCCTCTTGTATTTTCATATGCATGTGTAAAGCCTTAAAACCATAACTAAAAACATATATTTATTATGCTTTAGTTTGAAAGAGTATATTTGAGCACCCCAACAAAGATTGCCATCATTGACCATGAGAAGAAGAGGACATTCGAACTGTGGAAGGATGGGATGCCGGATGCAGGTTCATTCAAATTTCTTAAGTTACTTTGCTTTTGTAATCCTTGAATCTTTCCAAGGATCTAAACATACACTTTGTGTGCAGTTGTATGGAATCCATGGGATAAAAAGGCTAAGGCTCTGCAAGATTTAGGGGATGAGGATTATCAATCCATGCTATGTGTAGATTCTGCTGTTATAGAAACCCCGATCATCTTGAAACCATTTGAAGAATGGAAAGGCCGACAAGAGATCTCCACAGTCTCCTCTAGTTATTGCAGCGGACAGTTGGATCCCCGAAAGGTTCTTTACGGCTTTCACTGAAACTCAGGTTTAGAGTAAATCAAGGTTTTCTCATGATTCAAATAGTTAGTCCTATTTGATGTAAAATATAAATGCACTTATTTGTGTAGTAGTTGACAATATAGGGCATTTCACATTGTCTGAGAGGGATTATATATATATACTATAAGTAGATGGAAAACTTTCTCACTCTTACATATTTTGGCTAAAGATAACCATTTTAGTACATCTGTAGATGAATTGAAGTATATTAATAGCAATACTCCACAGCTGTTGTTTTGAAACATAATGGAATATTATTAAGGATTATGTTCATTGCACACCCCATATTTCTTCGCTTCTTCCCATTGAATACAGTGATAGAAGAACTCTTTTTCTCGTACCCACACAATCCCTGCTCGGAAGTACATCTGCTTCGATCGAAGATTTGTTGTTCACAGTCACAGGTACTGGTGGATACTGTCTCAATGTCTTGTACAATGCTGCATGTATGGAAACAAACTTGTTCAGCTCTTTTGCACTGAAACACACCATCTTCCCATCATTACTTTCTGGACAATTGGCTTTGATCTCTTCCAAAATCTTGTTTTCGACGGACGGATGCGATGTGATGAGCCAGAAAAATCATGTGAGTCCTATGCTTCTGATTTTCCCAAATCACACATCTGATTCTTCTTCCACTAGATAAGCTGTCAACAAGTCGAACTGATTATCGGCCTTTGGATCACCCTAACTGCTCTTATCTCGATGAAATGCAATCATACACAAAATCATCCACAATTCCCAACCCTTTGCTCAGCTTTTTTTCCTCACCAAGTTGAAACCATTTCTGCAATCTCCAAACCATTTGAGGCACCACATTCCTATAAAGCAAAACCTCCTCTATGTAATCGTAAGTGAAGCACATCTTTGAAGTCCAGTTCAGTTCCAAGCCTCAGAAAATGTTCGAGGACCGGGATGAGACTTCCCCCGAGCATTTGTTAGTAGGCTGCATACTTCTTGTTGTTCTTGGTTAATGACTGTAGCACCTTCCTTTGCCTCTTCCATACGTGTGAGTCCAAAGTGAGAATTCCTTGGCCGAAGGGCTCAAAGATTTACCTGAATTCTGCACCTTTCTCGAGTGTTTTCATGGTTTATTTGTAAAATTTGGTTGAATGTTCATAGGATGGGTGATAAAAAAGTCCAAGCTTGGAAACCAAGTCCCTTGAACTTGAACGTGCCTCCATAGAACTTACGCATGTCAGTGAAAAAATCTAAGATTCCATCTGCATTGGAAACAAGTGCAGGCAACAGGCCAACAATAGACCAAACCTTGACCCCTGAGTTTTGGTTTCTATACCAATGGCCAAGAAATACATAAAGGACAATCAAGAGAATCGCTACAAGCATGTCCACTGCCATAACTTTTCTTATCTTTTTTTGGAACAGGTTTTGTTTTTTATTGTATTTATGGTTGTGATGTTCCGTGGCTTTTCCAAGATGCTCTTTCATAGAAGAGCCAAAAGAGTCTCTCTAATAAACCAAAAAAGACATGGTTTCATTGATCATAAGAACCCTCAGTGACATCATATCTAGCTTATTTTACTAAAATAACTCCAAAAAATAAATAATTATAAAAATGATTCAAGTTCAAAAACAATCACCCAAATGACCTGAAATGAACAGTAAAATGAGGCTGGCGGACTTAATGACCGACACCACCTTGATTTTTGACCTAATCATTGCCTAATTATTGTGTCAAGCTTAAAAAAAATAATTTTTGGGATTGAGTGACTTAATGGCCAGTACCCCTGTATTTTTTTTAGACGGTAGCATATTGGTATACATTTATACCAATATTTGAAAAAAATTGGGTTGGGGGTGTAAGTGGCCGGCACCACTTTTACACAAAAATATATATTTTTTGGGTGCTGGCACACTAATAGTCAGCACACACTTTATTAGATAAAAAAAATTTGGGTTTGGGGTACTAGATGGCTGGCATCTGCTATTTCGGGGATCAGAATTTTTTTCAAGTGTCGGGGCATTGATGGCTGACACCCTTGTACCCGATTTGAGAAAAAAAATTTGGATGCTGGGATGCTTATGGTTGGCACCCTTGTACCAAATTTGAAAAAAAAAATTGGGGTGTTGGGACACTGATGGTCGGCACCCCTTCAATATATAGAGTTGTTTTGTCTTTCATTTGAGCTTCTTGTTTATTTTATCAGTTGAAAATCAATACTAAAAATATAAGTTTTGTTTGTTGAGGAGGAAGTAGAAATTATTGACGATAAGTTTCCAAATTTTCCTTGTTTATATTCATTTTGATGGTGAAATGATAAATACAGAAGGTTGTATCTTTCAAAGTCGGAATAAAAAAATAATGAGATTCAACAAGCGTGTTTTGCTGGCAGACTTGAAACAGAAGATTAGTACAAAGATAGCTACCCGTTGCTAGAAGCAAATATTGAGACTATTTTACAAATTTTTTATTTTAACAGATCCGTTAAAGTTCTAGAAAATGGAGCTTGAAGAAGATGATGATCTAGGGACAATGATAGCAAATTATTACCCCCTGAGATGGATAATCCCAGCCCGGTTGAGTTGTTTATGGAGATAGCTAAACCGGAACCTGTTCAAGTTGTAATTCTAGTAAGTTAGCGTTCGGGAATTAATTTTGATCTTAATGTCTTCTGGGAAGATTAATCGGGTTGTGGAGGTTCACTGTAAACTCTCAAAAATCCAAAGTACTGTGGATGTTCGTACAACGTTCCAATCCCGTGTCATCGTCTAGAGATTCATCTAAATGTGTTGGCCACCATAAAAGATGGTGAAGGGTCCGATAATGAAGGTTCTGATAGTGAAAATTTGAATGACCCCGATTTGAATGACATCACTGAAGACATAGACGATGAAGGCCCGGTAGAGGGTGAAGATGTACATCCCCATTCAGTCAGAACACGGGATCCAATATAGTTATTATTAATAATTCAGGGGCCTTCATGAGTGATGTACATCCTGATGCAGCGCTTGCACAAGTTCTCCGAATATCCAGATATAGTGTCAGCTCACCTATTGGATGAAGAATCAAAAGTTGAAAAGTTGTTCGTAGGATAACAATTTGATAACAAGAAAGACTGCTTACATGCAATAAAATAGTACAACTTGAAGTTGTCTATCAACTACATAGTGACGAAATCAACGCAGTCTTTATATGTTGAAGAATGCTGAAAATCCTCAAGTAGCTGTAAGTGGCGTATTCGAGTTACATTAGTACAACAGACACAGATGTGGACAATCAAGAAAATAGAAGGTCCTCATATATGCACGACCTCTCGTATGTCGCAAAACCATCGAAAGTTGAATGCAAAAATCATATGCAATTACATCATGCGGTTGATGAAAGACTCACCCACCATTGCAGATATGCAAGCTCGATTCAAGTACAAGGTTTCCTACAAAAAGGCATGGTGGGCGAAACAAATGGCGATATAGCAGTTGTAGGGTGACTTTGATGTGTCATACAACAAACTACAAGGGTGGGTAGCCGTGATGTGGGAGTATATGCTAGGAATGATGGCTGATTTGTAAACATTGCTGTATAGAGGCCCGGACAGTGAGATAGAATCTGTGATAATACTCTAGAATGACATATTTTTATGTATTAATTATGTATTTATTCTGAGTATAATCCTGCTAATTTGAGATATTTATAATATTTTATCTTATAGGGACTAAATTAGAGGCAAAAGCAAAATTAAGGACCAAAAGCATGAAATTAGAGATAAAATGGGCCAATGAGCGACACAGGGAAAAGTTGGTGCCAAAAGTACAAGCATGGAGGACACAAGGGTTGAAATGCAAAAAGAAGAGATTTTATTCTATCAGATTCTATTTTGATTATATTAGGATAATTAATTAAGATAATTATTAGGGATTATTTAATTTTAAGATTTTATCTTTATTTATCTTCAATTAAATGTATTTATCTTTTGGGAGTTTAAGTAGGATTAAACTATCTCCCTTAGCACTATAAATAAGGGGTGAGGTGACTCAAAATTTATTATTCTTTTCTGAAAACACTCTCTCCCCAAAAGTCTAGGCTTTTGTTCTTTTCATATTTTATTTCAATAAAATCTCCATTTTTATTATATTTCTTTTCTTTTCCACCACAACCATGAGCCACTAAACCCATCTAGCCGAAAGTTGTCGATAATCCCCAAAAAAGGTTCTTGAGGCTTAGAATCTGTACTTAGCCTCCTCGCTGAGTATTCATCGTTTCTCTGCACTACGGGGCTGACGCTTCCGTCCATGTCCCGTAAGAAGTAAACTTTTCAATGTATGCAAAGGCGGCCACTTTGTATGTTTTGTGAAAGTTGCACAGTCAGTTCGTTAGTTTACTGCGTCAGATGTTGGCGAGCCCAAGAGACAAAATGGCGTGGGATTCGCTATTGAGAAGCGTTGATCTAGCATAAAACGATCCTATAGAAGCGATTGTTGTCTAAAGTCAGGTTCCACTAAATTGTAAGTCTAAATCCTTGGAGCTGGTAGTCGGAGGCGTCCTCTTCCACTATAACTGGCTTATTCGGTTTGAGAAGGTTCATCTAAAACTCTCTATTTTCTCAACTCTGTTTTTTTTATTTTCGTAATCACAATTTCAGTCAACTTTAAATTCTGTTTTTATTTTCTAAATTCAAAACTTTTAATTCTGTTATTTTTATTTTTTTAGGAACGCAAATTTTCTTTGGCACGATTCTGCCCAGGATTTCGAGAAACAAACATTCGTGCAATCCAGTCCCTGAGAATTCGACCCTACTTCTCCTTTACTGTTCTTTTTCATTATTTTTTAGGGAATAAGGTATTTTTGGTGCCTTCAACGACCGCATCAACCTGGGAAATGAGTTTTCCACTGATTGTTTTAGACGTTTAAGCTGTGTGTTAAGGCCTTCCCTCACTGCAAAAGTGATGGTACAAGTGGACGAAACCTGGCTTTACGGTAGATACACACAAATACTCCTGATTGCGATTGCACAAGACGACAATCCAGTCCCTGTGGATTCGACCCTACTTCTCATTTACTGTTCTTTTTCATTATTTTTTAGGGAATAGAATATTTTTGGTGCCTTCAACGACCGCATCAACCTGGGAAATGAGTTTTCCACTGATTGTTTTAGACGTTTGAGCCATGTGTTAAGGCCTTCCCTCACTGCAAAAGCGATGGTACAGGTGGACGAAACCTGGCTTTACGGTAGATACACACAAATACTCCTGATTGCTGTTGCGCAAGATGACAATCAGAATGTAATTCCCATCATTTTTGCCATTATGGAGAGTGAGAACTTCTGAGTCTTGGGAATTTTTCTTGTCAAATATGTAAAGGCACGTTGTCAGGAAAAACAACATTTGCCTAATCTCGAACAAATTGAAGGGACTACTTGTTGCGATAAGGCGTTCGAAGGTTTCATGGAGGTTCATTTATTATATTCGACACATCGCGTCAAACTTACACAAACAAAGAATAACGCAGAGAAATCGTGATAATGGGTACAAAATATTGTTCCAAAATTGATCTGATCATATTTTATTTTTTGAATCTGTTTATATTTTTTCCAAGATTTATCAATTTGTAATTTTAAATTTATTTTTTCTAAATTTATAACGGTGTAATTGTTTAAAAATATTGATTCAAAATTGCATAAACAGGGTACAAGTTGGAACCGTAAAGATTCAGGCAAAGGTTCGCGAGGCTTGAAGCTCAAATGATATCATTACTCAAAAATTACTGTCTTCGTTAGTGGTTGGGTAGTATGGAGAACTGGCAATGGAGTCAAAGTTATGATGATGGGTTTCGGTATGGTCAAATGACGACCAACCTCGTAGAGGTGGTTAACTCGATCTTGAGGCATACACGTCACTTGCCAATTTCTGTTGTTTTCTTGGCAACATTATATAGATTGGCCACATTAATGCCAAGAATGGGGTTGAGACAAGTAAAGTAGATAGAGGCCGGGCACGTGTTCGTTGAGGGCATCCAAAAAGCATTAAAAGTAAATGTGAATAGGGCTCGGAGGATAAACGCAAAACTGTATTTACGTGACTTGGAGACTTTCCAAGTTCAAGAGCAAGTTGGTCGTCGCTTGGGGCTTCTGCCCAAGTCGTACGCAATTGATCTGTGAAATAGGTATTACTATTGCAGGTTGTTCCAAACTCTTTGGTATCCATGTGCGCATGTTCATGCAGCGTGTGCGCGTGCAAATCTAGACGTTGAACAATTCATAAACGAGGTTTACATGCTCCAACACACATTGCGTATTTGGGATAATGAATTTCTAGTAATGTCGAATGTCTCCAACTAGAAAGTTTTGTTGTTTGCTTTCGAGATGTTGTTGAACCGCAATCTTTGTAGACATCCTAAAGGTCGACCACAGTCAACGAGGATTCGAAGTGACATGGAGGTTAAGGAGACAGGCGAACCTAAACAGTGCACAGTATGTCGAACATCCAGTGACAACCGATTCACTTACCCACATCGTATCTATGTGCCCGGTCAATCTTCTCGTAATGCCGAATTGGAATATATTGAGTGATTTCTTAATTTCCCATGATTCAATTAATGTATAAATTAAAGTATAGATGATTTTCCATGATTTATTAATTTTAATTTAAAAAATCAATTTAAAGATTAAATAAAAATAATTTAATACATTTCAATTATATAGATTATAACTAACTTATAAACCAATTAAAGTGTAGATAATTTCAAATAAAAATAGAAATTAAATACATAAAGTTTAACTTAATAATTAAAGTATAAACTAAAAATGAATTGAATTTCTTAATTTTAATTTAAAAAATCAATTTAAAAATAAATAATTAAAGTTTATCTTAATAATTACATATTAAATAAAAAGTTAATTGAATTTCTTCTTTTTACTTAATTGAAATAAACTTAATATTTAATTGAAAAAAGAAAAAGAAAAAAAAAGAAGGGGAAGGGTATGGTCGGTGTCAAACCCAGGTTGGCCCAGAGGTCGCAGGCCTAGAATGACTATATGATGATTGACTTCAGGCTTAGGCAGGCTTACTATGTCAAGCTATGCATGTGGTGGCAGGCGTTAGCCCTATAAATGGGGTTACAGTCCATTAGTGGTCGCCGTCAAGCCTGCACCGACATGACCCGACAGGCACGGGTCACGATGCTCTCAGGTATTTTTTTCCCTTTTTTCTTCCTAATTATTTACCCTACCCCAATGGTCCCCCCACTAAAAAACCCCCCATTTGGACCCCAACCATCCCAATACCATAATTTCCACTGCTGATCCCCACAAGTTCCACCATGGATCACTATCGACCACCGTCAGTCACCAAATTTTTTTCCCCAATTTTTTCCGATACTTTCAATATGTTAGTAACTAAAACATTTCAATCAAAATTAATAGTTTTTTTATTTTTATGTTATTTTTAATACTGATCTTGATAATTTCTTTGATTTTTACGCTGATATCGAAATGGTTGATAAATCTCTTCTAAAACATGACAACCACATTGCTAAATTTGTTCACAATATGGTAAAATATTCACTAATTGACCTTTAAACAAAACTTACAATAATTTTTTTTTACCAATAAATAAAACTTATTATTTTTACTATTTTCGCAAGAACAATACCAGGTTATTAGACAACAACTCCATAATCCAAGATATTTTCTGGATCAGTGGGTTCTGCCGTATCTGAATGTCGCGAGGTCTGGGGTAGTTGCATACATTCAGATTATTGATCTACGAGCCAATTTAATATCAACATTAGTTGAACGATAGCGCCCGGAGACACACACGTTCTACCTCCCATGTGGGGAGGTAACTATAATGACCCAAATTCACGGGCACCGAAAAACGAGTTATAAAGCCTCCGTCTTGGTAAACCGAATTAGAAAATAATTATTAGGAATAATTGTGAGTCTAGTTGTGTGTTTAATTAATCTTTGATTAGGTGAATTTAGTTTTATTAAAGGTAATTAGGAAAAATGACTAAATTGAATAAAGGGTAGAAGTTTAATTATAGATTAATAGAAAGTAAAAAGGACTAAAATGGCAAATATGCCATTTGGCAATAGTTGAGACGGCAAACTAAGTAAAAATCTAATATTTTATTGTTTTATTATATTAAATTATAATGTATATTATTATTTTATTATTTTATTATTTTATGGTTTTATAATATATATATATTATTATTACTATTAATTAATATTATATTAAATGAATTTGGATGATGACAATTGTGTGGTAATAATATTAACCATGTGTAAATAATATATGTGATAACTTATATTTTAAGTTAAAAGATATTTATACCAAATATTATTATTATATTATATTATAATTAATAAAAGAAATAAAATATATGAAACAAAAGAAAAAGAAGAAAAGTTATAGAAAGGGAGCAACGAAAATTGAGAAAGGAAAGGAGAAAGAAAAAGAAAAGTGAAAACTAGAGATTGAGAGCTTGAAGCTTTAATAAGTAAGTCAATTAAGTCATTTTCTTTGTGATTTTGATATTTTTGGAGTCCTAAAGTTGAATAATCTTGAATTTAAGTTGAATTTTTGAAAGTTAATGGGTTTTTAAGTAGGGTTTATGTTGAACAAATGATTAAATTAGGGGTTTATTTGATAAAATGATTTATTAGAGTTGAATAAAGGATTAAATTGTAAAATAGGCTATAAGTTTTGTGTTTGAGGGACTAAGTTGAAAGAGAGTTTAAATTAGGGTTCTAATATGAGTATTAGATAGTTAAGTAGAATATGAATTGAGTTGGAAAAG
This sequence comes from Gossypium stocksii, assembly GCA_020496765.1. NCBI lineage: Eukaryota > Viridiplantae > Streptophyta > Magnoliopsida > Malvales > Malvaceae > Gossypium > Gossypium stocksii. Next base: position 15,863,629 of record CM035631.1, on the reverse strand, counting down.
TAAGTGAATTTAATTCGGAATAAATTGAAGATAGTATGGAAGTTGAGTAGAAATTCTAATATTATTGTAAATAATGTTACTATTAATAGTATAAGTTATTTAATTTTTCATAGCTAACAAAGAACCCGAGGCATCGGCATCGAAAGGAAAGGAAAAAGTCATCGAGGAGTAATCGAACATTCCGAGTATGTATTACTACAATTCAAGTTAATTGTTATTAAATATTAAATTTTAAATTCTATGTGCATGGCAAGTAAATATTAAGGTAAGTGATTTTATTGAATTAAATTTGGAAGAGTGAATTGAATGAAAATTATGTGTTAGAATGGAATTGTATTTTTGAATGATGAATAGATAAGTGTATTGAATTGAATGGTATATTGTATTGGAATTTTATTTGATATAAGAGTGGAATTGAATTGAGAAATAGATTGAATACCCTATTAACTAGTCGGGCTAGGTTGGATATAATTGGCATGCCATAGGATTTAGAAGAGTACGGGATTTATCGGCTTTGCTGATTAGGCACCTCGTGTGTCGTATTCAGGCACCTCGTGTGTCGTTACAGGCATTTTATGTGTCGTATACTGATTAGGTACTATGTACCGTTTTAGGCACAATGTGCCATATTGGTGTGTTTGGGTTACAACCCGCGTATCTGTCAAAGTCCGGAGTGTTAATAGGGTGTATAATTGAAATGAAAATTTATATGAAATTGAATAATTGAGTTATTGTACAAATCGAGACAATGGAAATGTGAATTGGTATGTGAATTAATATATGAGATTAGAAGCATGAGCCGAAGATTTAAGAGTTGACTGAAGTTTGAATTATTGATATATGAACTCAATTAATGGAATTGTTGATATTGGAATAGGAGAAATTGAATATAGAATTATTTGTATGATTTATATAATTACATGTTAATGATTAAATTCTCTTATTATTATAATTTAAATTATGGTAATACCACTATATATTTCCATACTCAACGTACAGTTGTTTCCGTGCTCAGATTAATAGGTGTATAGAGTCCCGGTCAAGCATCCAGAGCGATCCCAACTCCAACATAGAATTTGGTGATGTAACCTACATTTTGGTAAATATGGCATGTACTAGGTTTTGTTTAGTCACTTGTATATGTTTTGAATTTTGAATGTAAATGTGGTTTATAACACTTGAGTTGGAGTTAAATGAAATGATATGAAATTTCGTAAGATGTGATTAGCATGGTTTATGTCAAAGTTTAAAATGAATGGATGAAAGTATAAGTCAATGATTTAGGCATAATTTAGGTGTATTAAGTGTGTAAATGCATTGGTTAGAATGTTGGTATTGGATTGGTTTTGGTTTAAAATTTGCAGGGAGGTTAGTTTAATGTTTTAGGCTCATTTTTTAGTCTAACGGCTTGGCACACGGGTGTGTGACCAAACCGTGTAAGACACACAGCTAGCACTTGGTCGTGTATAATGGTCGTGTGTCCCCTGCATCTTAAATGTGAAGTTAGGTTAGCACACGGGCTAGACACGGCCATGTGTCTTGGCTGTGTGAAAGGCATGGGTTTCAAGCATGGTCGTGCATTACAACCGTGTAAAAATTGCTTAAAAATGGTGCAAAGTCAGGTTACAACACGGCCTAACCACATGGGCCTGTGCCCAGGCCGTGTGGCCCTTTGTTTCTTATGAAATTGCAAGTCAGAATGCCACACGGGCTGGCCACAAGGCCATGGGAGCCCCACGGGCTGGCCACACGGCCATGTCCCAATCCACACGGGCGTGTGCCCCTATCTTCAAGGAAAATTTTTCAAAATTTCCTAAAGCTTCTGGTTTAGTCCCAATCCACTTTCTAAGCATGTTTTGGGCTCGTAGGCCCATATTAGGGACTTTAAAATGGAAATTAAATTATTTTTAATTTGAAACAAAAATTTATGACTCGGTTTTATTCGATTGCTAGTGATTAAGTCTGGTAATACCTCGTAACCCTGTTTCGATGACGGTTTAGGGTTAGAGAGTGTTACAGTAACAATCACACTACAAGACATAGCAGCCCAGCTAGGGCTGTCTATTAACGAAGAAGCAGTAACTAGGCCGAGAAAAATGACTGATCCGTTGTAACAACTCGATTTTAGAGAAATCAGAACAGTAGTTTCGAAACCACAAATTCGAGGTTAGAATAATTATTTTATTATTAAATTAAATTTTTCAGCATGATAGTGTGATTGAGTGAAAATTTTGTTAAGAAATCTTATTGTTTGAATGCTTAATTTGATAAAAAGGACTAAATCGCATAAAGTGCAAAACATGTGTGTTATTAGTAAAAGGTGTTAAATCACTATGGAATTTAAATATGAGTGGCATTAAATGGTAATTAGACCATTGGTTGTTGAAATGGAAAAATATGGGCATTAAATCAATTGATTTGAATGTTAATTAAAAAGGTTAAAAGTGTAAATTAATAAAACAATTTATAATAAATTAAAGTAAAGAAAGATATCATCTTTCTTCATCTCTTTTACCAACCAAAACTAGGCTTAAGGAAGCCATATTCAAGCTTCAACATTCGGATAGCAATAAATCCATTGCATGATATGATTTTTCATCACATTTTTTATGATTTTTATGTTTTTGGAGTCGTTGTAGCTTAATCTAGCTAGCCCGTACCTTCGCTTTCAAAACTGTTAAAGTATGTGAGTTTTGCCATTGGTGAATAGGTGTGAGTTTTGTAGTTTCATGATAGATTATGAATGATTGATGATAGTTAAACAAGTTTTATAAAGTGATTTTTAGTGAAAATATCAATTAGAGATTAAATTGAGAAATGTGTAAAATTCATGGTGAAATGAGTAAATAAATAAAAAAATATGGGCTGTTATAAGTATAATTGAAATTCGGTTAATATGGGTTGGTATCAAATTTAATGATTTGTATTTTTATTAGATAATGACTAAATTGTAAAGAAGTTAAAAGTTTAGGGACAAAAGTGTAAATTTGAAAAATATGTATTTTGGGCTAAATTGAATAACATGATAATTAAATAAGCTAAATTTGATTATATGGGTCAAGAAAAATGAAGTATGAAACTAGATCGAGGAAAAGATAAGGTTATCGACTAGACGTTCGTTTTTCATCTGTACTAAATTGAGGTAAGTTCGTATGATTAATAAGCTTAATATTATATGTGTTTATATGCTTTAATTATATAATTGTGATATTACAACACTGTGGAATTTATCGACAAAGCATCGACAAAATGTGAATCCCGGTTAAACCTTAGGAATAGATAGGATACAAGTGGCATGTCATTAGGGGTTACCGTGATTATGTGATTTGGGTGCTGGTCCTGTACATCCTACCGGTGGCTGAGTTTTTTGGCATGTGTTGCGGTTACTCAACAGCTTATGTGAGCAGCACCGTGTAGCTACGTCTTGATTGTCAGCTTGTGTGAGCAGACCTAGTGATAGCTTGAAAGTGAGCAAGTATATGAGATGTGATAAAAGTGGTTTAACCACATATATGGCACTTAGTATGCGATACCCGAGTATCCGATATTATTTCAAATGGTTTAACGGGCAAAGATGATAGTACGATGATATAAGGGAAGATACGGATCAATTCAGGTACTCGTGATAAGTTCGACAAGTAAGTGATAGCTGATAAATTCATATGATGATATAAGGGAAGATACGGATCAATTCAGGTAATATGCTAATTGTTAGATTGAATGAAATTTATTTACATTTACTTATACTTCTTTAAATTGTAAATGAATTGATATATTGCACTTATTAGCCATACGAGCTTACTAAGCTTTATTGCTTACTCTGTTTACTTTTCTGTGTTTTATAGTGACTCAGAAGCTTGCTCGAATTGGAAGTCACCGGAGATCGCATCACACTATCCAGTTATTGTTTTGGTACTTATAAACTTGTGTATTTTGGTTATATGGCATGTATAGGCTTTGTGGTTATATGGTATGTTTAAGTCTTTTGGCGATAGAAGCCTATTAGTTTTGGTATGTAATTAGCCATGTGATTTGGCTTAATTTGGTATTTGAATTAGTATGTATATATATGTGTGTAACAAGCCTGATTTTATGATGAATGGTTGCTTTGGTATACTTTGTTGTGGATTGGTATTGAAGATAGCAAATGGTTGAATTTGAGAATGTAGTAGCATGTTAAGCATTAGGTAAGATAATGCATATATGAAGTTAACCATTTAGGTGATTATTGGACATGAAATTGGTATGTGTTTGAATGGTCATTTGCGATGATTATGAGTAATGTGTGAATGGTAATGAAATTGTAAGTTTTAGGCTTGAATTGGTTGATTTGAATGTTCAATTTGGTTGTGGACATATGCTATTTGGTATGCCTAGGTTAATGCAAGTTTGGGTGAGAAATGTAGCTTGGAACATAGCCTATTTTTGTCCACACGGGTAAAGACTCGAGCGTGTATCTCAGTCGTGTGTGACACACGGTCAGGTGACACGACCGTGTGTCCCTTGTAGTTTTTAATGAATGTAAGTCAGTGAGTTACACGGGGTAGGACATGATTTGGGACATGACCATGTGATCCCATTTCGAATGTCCACACGACCTATGACACAGACGTGTCTTTTGGCCGTGTGAGACATACGGCCTAGCCACACGGGCGTATGTCCCCTGTATTTGAAAATTTTTAATGTTTTCTCAAAATTTTTATAAGTTCTCGGTTTAGTCTCGAATTTTTTTAAATGTTTGCTTTGGGCCTCGAGGGCTCGGATTAGGGACTATATGAATGTATGTGAATGATTTATGTTAAGAATGAGAAATGTATGTGAAATGTATGTTGAATTATGTGATAAGTCCGATAATACTTCGTAACCCTATTTCGGCGACGGATATAGGTTAGGGGTGTTACATCCGTAAGGAACTTGCCACCGATTATTAGGAAGAGTGCCCTCGATGATGAGGGTGGAAAATTAATCGAGTTTAAATTCACTTGATTAAGAAGTAACTTCGAATATCTCTACAGTCGTCCAACGGATATGGGCATTATTTACGCTGCTAAAATGTTTATTCTACAGCTCATAGGTGAGATATTGATACTGGACGTAAATCAAAATAAAGTCCACATCATGTACCTCCCCTTACTCGAAGACCTAGCCCAAGCCAGTAACTATAGTTGGGGCTCTACAGTACTAGCATGCTTATACCGTTAGCTTTGTCGAGCGACAAAGCCATCCATCAAGACCATAGGCAATTATTGCATTCTATTGCAGTCATGGGTCTTATACTGAATGTCATTTCTAGGAGATGTGAGCCACCAAACCCTGTCCTGCCCACTGGATGTCATCTTTATACTATGTAGTTTCTATGGATGTTGTATTTGGATTTATACTACGCAGTTTCTATGGATGTCGTATTTGGACCAAAAATTTACGCCACTCATACCATCATGGGTTCACGATTAGCAAGCTCTATTCGTGACAAACGTTCCATTGATTAATTCATATATGGTTGAGTAGTATGTCAAGGATTGAGTCTTGAGACAGTTCAGTTGCATGTAACCTATCCTTGACCTTCTATATGATTTTAAAGAAATACACGGGATGGACAAAAAGTGAAGGGACCAAATAAATTGGGCGAACCAACATGCTCGTTCATCATTTTGTGGAATGCCTGACATGAGAGGCAACCCTTCTTGTTTGTCTCGGAGACAAGGTTTATTTCTTCACGCGAGTACGCAACATGGTAAGTCGAAAATAGGTTGCCTTACATACATCAGGGTCGATACATGGTGATCTCGGAGCATGAACAATCTACATCTACTCAATGGCGAAATACCAGAACACGATCGTATCGTAACTGAGTTCCACTATTCAAGAACACGGAATCTATCTCAAACCCTGAGCCCGAATATGAACCATCCGAGGAAACCTTGCAAACCTCCCATCCGAATCCTCCTTCGTTCGAGGACATATTTGGCAACGACCTCGAGCCTCAACACTCGGGACACTCCAAATCGTTCTCATACCACACAGAGCTCCATCAGTAAGCACCTACACCTAACATTGAGGATATTTTTGGCTTGGCACCTCTAGTCTTGCAATACCCCTTCACCCCCGATTACGGGGTATACAATTATACAATTTTCTTAAGTACACTGGGAGGGACACCAGACGCCAGCCCAAGCAACTATCAAACGTCTCCTTAAAGTGCACGCCCTCGTCAACGGAGATAGCTCGATCGATATACGCCAGCCCCGGGGACGTCGTCAGGATTTAGATAATTTTGATTTTTTTTGTAGATATTAACTTTGTAATTATTCTTCCAATACGAAAAATTTTAAAATTTTAACTTAATTATTTCTGGGCATAGATGACTACAAAATATTAAGTAAAAAGTAATATTTTGAAAAAATGATAAAACCCCAAAAAATTACATATACAAGAAAATGCGAACATCCTAGAAAACTAATGATAAACGCTAAATTATACATATTTTTACCCATGTTTAGCCTATATTTTGGATGAATTATTATCAATTTAGTGAGAATTGGTGCTCTTAATCTTTCTTTTTCATGTCTTACACTCAGGAGAGCATAGGGAAGAGAAAAGAACGGAAAATAGACCAAAAACCAGAGAAAATGGGCCAAAATGTGAAAACGCACGGCCCAAGAAGTCACCACAAGGTCGTGGCACACGGTTGTGCCACACGAAGACCACACGATCCAGCCCCAACAAACACAGCCAGGCCATACGGCCGTGCCCCAATCGACGAAATCTCACACGGCCTCTTGTCGAAGTACACGGGCGTGGCATATGGGCGTGTTCTAGTCGTGAGGAAGAGGAATTTCACTTGGATTTGGATAATTAGGGGCTAAGAAAGCCATTCTAAACTCTATATAAAGACCTAGGAGGCAACTTGAAAGGTGTGCTTATTTCCCGCTAAGGGAATACTCTTTTCTCTCCCAGGAAAGAGCCTCATATTTCTGCCAACACAAAGAGTGAAAGCAAGGGATTACTCCAAGGGAAGCCGATTAATTCATCCTAGAAGCCAGAATTCTACATCAATACAGAGGATCTCCCTAAATTCCTTCAGGGGTTTTCGGGTTCTTTATGTTTTGTTATCTTAATTCTTCTGAGATGTTTTCTTTCTTTATTATGAACTAAACCCCTCAAATACTTGAGGGGGATGAAACCTAAGACGAATCTTGTTATTATTTATTCTTGAGTTATATGATAAATACTTGAGTTGTTCTTAATTATGTGTGCTTAATTCTTGTGTTAATAAGCCTAGGTATTAATTCAAGAAACAGATGTGCTTAAAGCAAAGGAGTAAAAGTCCCTGTGATAAGAGTAGATCTACCATAATTAAGCGGAGTTGCATGCAACGCTAGACATAGGGCGACATAAATTTGCCGGATTAGGGTCAAACCTAATATGGGGAACCATAGCTCGAATTAATGCAACCTAGGGTGTTAATTAATAAAGGAACTTTAGTTAACAACCTAGGCCTAGTTGCTCTTCGCCTCGACGGAGGGTTTAGCATAAATTAGGGATCTCTACGGATCAAGTCAAGTGAATAAATCATCTAGCTCAAGAACCAATTACAAGTGAAGTCTAGGTGGATTCTCCCTTAAGTATTGCTTATATCAATAAGTTGTTCCCTAAAAGTTTTCCCCAATTTACTTTTTGTGCACTTTTAGTTAGTTTTAGAATTAGTTTAAATCACTTCTCTTTATTTTTTAGGCTAGATAATAGAAAGGAAGTAAGTATTAGTACTTTTGGTTCCTTTGGGTACGATAACTCGGTGTTGCCACTAAACTATACTATTGTTCGACAGGTGCGCTTGCCTTTAAGGTCGTGATATTAGTTAGTTTTGGAGTGATCAGTTTTATAAATTTTATTACTTAATATCGCGAGAGCCGTTATCAAGTTTTTGGCACCGTTGCCGGGGAACTGAAATATTAAGAAAACTCGATTTCTATTACTTTAGCCATTATTATATTTATTTATTTTCAGTTTTTATTTATTTTTATTTTTATTTTTATTTTTATTTTATTATTTTTTATTATTTTTATTTTTCTTTGTTTTTTTTCTTCTAGGTATCTCTAGTTTATGACTACAAGAAACCTAGGAGGACCATTACTTTTTGACGACGATTTAGAAGCGACAGTTCATCGAACTCGCAAAGAGATAAGAAGAAGTTTGTAATATCCAGAAGAAGGACAAGAAGAAAAACCTGAACCTACTGAAGAGATGGAAGCAAATCAGGATAATCAGCTACTTCCTATAGTAGCCGCAAATCCTATTGAGCAAAATCCTGCTCCGCGTACTATGTATGATTATGCTAGACCTAATTTAGCAGGCACTGAATCTAGCGTTGTTAGGCCTACTATTGCTGCAAATAATTTTAAACTGAAACCTAACACTATTCAAATGATACAGCAATTTGTTCAGTTTGATGGTTTGCAGGATGAGGATCCTAACTCGCATCTAACCAATTTCTTGGAAATATGCGATACATTCAAAATAAATGGCGTTTCTGATGATGCCATTCGTCTTAGGCTATTCCCATTCTCTTTGAGAAACAAGGCTAAACAATGGTTAAATTCTCTACCACGAGGCTCAATTACTACATGGGAACAGATGACCAAAAAATTTTTACTTAAATATTTTCTTCCAGCTAAAACAGCTAAATTACGAAACGATATCTCTTCTTTTGTGCAGATGGATCTAGAGACACTTTACGACGCCTGGGAGAGATAAAAAGATCTTTTGAGAAGGTGCCCTCACCATGGGTTGCCTTTGTGGTTACAGGTTCAAACCTTTCACAGCGGTTTGAATCCACCAACAAGGTAGATGATCGATGCGGCCGCCGGAGGAACAACCAACAATAAAACACCAGAAGCAACTTATGAGTTTATAGAAGAGATGTCACTGAATAACTATCAGTGGCAAGTCATGAGGACAAAGCCGACAAAAGCTGCAGGAGTTTATAATATTGATGCTGTCACCATGCTTACTAACCAGGTAGAACTTTTAAATAAAAAGTTTGATAATTTTGTTGGTTCTACGCAGGCACATCCAGTGATATAGTGTGACGCAATGCAGGGAAATATGTTCAATCCAGATTACTCCTCTTATGGACATGGCATGGAAACTGAGCAAACCAACTATCTGGGTAACAATTCTAGACCTCAAAATAACCCTTATAGTAATACTTACAATACAGGTTGGTAGAACCATCCCAATTTTTTATGGGGAGGACAAGGAAATCAAAGACAACCACCTCCTCCGGGATTTCAACAGCCACCTCCACAACAAGAAAAAAAGCTGAACCTTTAAGAGATGTTCACAAATTTTATGGCCGTATCAGAAACCGGTTTTCAAAATACTGAAACGGCACTGAGGAACTAGCAGACATCCATTCAAGGACTTGAAACTCAAATAGGCCAGCTCGCCAAGCTAATCTCTGAAAGACCGTAAAGTGGGTTACCAAGCAACACTGAGACTAATCCTAAGGAGCAACTCAATGCTGTAGATACGATAGATGATGAGGGGATAACCAAAACCAACCCAGAGCCATGTAAGGAGCCTGTGGTAAGTAAGGAAAGAATGAGGTAAGTTACAAAGATGAAATAACCAAGGAATTTAAACCTAATATCCCATACCCAACCGCACTAAAGAAGGACCGCACAGATGAGCAATTCGGTAAGTTTCTTAAACTCTTAAAGAAATTACATATCAACTTACCATTTGTTGAAACAATTACGCAGATGACGGAATACGCAAAATTTTTAAAGGAACTTCTCACAAATAAAAGGAAGATGGAAGAACTGTCCACAGTGGAACTCAACGAGGAATGCTCAGCTATTCTCCAAAATAAACTGCCAACCAAACTGAAAGATCCAAGAAGTTTTACTATTCCTTGTTTACTTGGTAGCCTAGACGCCAAAAATGCTTTAGCTGACTTAGGGTTTAGTATAAATGTCATGCCTTATAAACTGTTTTAACAACTAGGTCTTGAAAAACCTAAGCAAACCAAGATGAGCATTCAACTGGCTGATAAAACTATTAGGTTTCCTAAGGGAATAATTGAAGATGTGCTTGTCAAAATTGATAGATTCATATTCTCATTTGACTTTGTTGTTTTAGACATTGATGAGGATAGCAATGTACCCTTAATTTTAGGGCGTCCCTTTTTTGCAACTGCTAGAACTATAATTGATGTAGGAACATGTGAGCTTACACTACGCATAGGTGATGACAAAGTTACTTTACAAGCTCAGAACTCGATTAAGACTGCTGACAATAATATAGTTACGAGTCTTTGTAAAAACACTGAACTCACCACCCAACCTTTTGTGCAGGATACACTCCACATAAAGGCAACCCAATCACAGACAAGTCCATCCAAGGGAGATGCACCTAAAAGCGAATGCTTCAGATCGAGGAACTAGATGAGTGGCTGAACTATCATGAAAAGCCCAAAATATCTCACACCAACCCAGAGCATCACCAAGACGACCCTCAGGTGAGAACGAATCAAATCAAGGTAAGAGATAAGGTAATATTAGGGGAAGATGATCCTCAAACCTTGAATTCAAAAGAGCATACAAGTGATACACCTTACTTCACGGTAATGAAAATTTTTCCCTATGGTACAGTCGAGATAAAACATGAGTCACTCGGCACTTTCAAGGTAAATCGCACTAGACTCAAATCTTATGTTGATAATAAAATTACAAGCAAGATAGAAGAGTATCAACTCTTCAAGCTACCGTGAACATACAAAGCTTGAACAGAGTCGAGCTTAGACTATAAATAAGCACTTCTCGGGAGGCAACCCGAGCATTGACTTAGTAAATTATTTTATTTCAGCTTTCTCAATACATCAACTAACCCTTTGAATATAGGATTTTGCGAGCCACACGGCCATGCCCACGGGCGTGTCCGACGCCGTGTGAACACTTCAAGCAGAGACACGGTCGTGTAGCGAGGCCGTGTATAAACAGAGCAAAATTTTTCCCAAAGCACGGGCTACCGATAAATAGCCACATCCGTACGACATGGCCGTGGCAACCTTTCGACTTCAACACGGGCTACCAACAACACCCCACGGCCGTGCGGCATGGCCGTGGCAACCCTGTAGTATCAACACGAGCTTGCACAAACCCCTATACCCGTGTCCTCAGACCGTGACCAACACTGTCAATTAAGACACGGTCGTGGAACATATCACATAACCGTGTGACAAATGAACATGATTGCACACGGCCGTGTAAACCATCACACGACCGTGTGAAGAGCGAACAAGTTTGCAAACGGCCGTGCAATATATCCGACACAGGCTAAACCCGAGACACACGGGCGTGTGCCTCTATTCTCTCTTTCAGTTCTATCTTTCTCATTTTTCATTTTTATTTTTCTTTTATTAGTCTCATTTTTATTTCGAATCTTATTTTTATTATGTTAACTCCTTTTAATCATTACATTATTAGTATTTTTAGAACTTAGTTTATTATTTTTCTGTTATTTATTTTTCTATCTTTTATATCGGCCAATCCCTAACGAGCAATCTCTATTAATCCAAAAGTCCCACGACTAATTAATATTTTCACAGTTTCAAAAAGGAGCTCTACAGCTCATATTCAACCAAAAATGGGAACACCCTGCCACAATTGCCGACTCTTCCTCACAAGTTCATCCTAAATTCAGGGAGTTTCAATCCTCTCCTTATCTTATGATATTATACTTCTCTTGTTATCTATATCTTTGTACATTGAGGGCAATGTATATCTTAAGTGTAGGGGGGAAGTTACTTTAAATCTATAATTACCTATGAAATCCCTGAAATTTTTTATGCTTTGTTCTCAAATAATTCTCAGTCTCCTATTAGGAATTAATTCTGATTGATTTATGATTTTATTAATATGTTGAGAATTAAGATATAGGTGCTTGTACTCTGATTATTCAAACTTTAAAACATTAGGGAATCAAGCATGATAAGTTAAAATTTTTGAGAACCCCAATTTTTGCATAAGTTATTTCTTTAATTCTAAGAATTATCTTGAAATTTGAAATTCACAGGATTGACATCAAAAAGCCATAATTCTGGTGAGATTTTGAGCCTTTTGAGCATACATTCTTTCGTGCTCACTTTTATTATTGCTTTGAGTGAGTCAACACTGATTTGTTATTCTAGAACTTGCTTTGATTATACGCATCAAGACCACATCATTGATTTGATATACCGAAATGATAAAGGCACTTAGGATTTAACCTACTTACTCCACAAAAAGCCTACCTCCATAAATTAACCACTAGTAAACCCCGTTGAGCCTAACACCCCATTCTTTGACTCACCTTCTAATTATTAACCAATAACCCATTTTTTGATGAATCTTATTCAATTACTTTGACCCCTATTTTTGTCGAGATTTGAGTTGAAATTATCATCTAGCTTTATTCTCTTTTTCAGAATGTAAATATTCAAGTTATTGTATTGAATTGTTCTTAAGAAAAAAACAACAACAACAACAAAAAAATGTATATACAGTTAATTCAGTTGTAATCTGTAATAGTTCAATAGTTTTTGCATATTTCTACAAGCTCCCAAATCCAGAACAGGGTCATCATAAGAATTAGCCCCAGAAATATGTTCCAAGTGATAGAGATTTTTCTAGCTAGATAATTTTTTAGTTCAATCTCGATTCTAACCCTCTTTTGCAGCCTGTGACAACACCCTAACCAAGCCCCATTACAACCCTTGAAAGACCTTTTGATCGATGTATCATATTAATCTACAGTGGTGGAGATCTGATTTTCTAGCAAGCCTATGGTAATAACTTTTCAGGTTGACTAGAGAGTGCTAAATTTTTGAACCCTAAACACTTCGAGTGGATAGAGTGAATCCTTAGTGAGGATGTCAACTTCTGTTAATTAAAGATGGAGAGATAACTACTCAGGCAATAGGAAGAAACTTATATTTCAATGATAAAATTCTCAACTTAAAGTGATTGAGTCTTTAATGTTCTTTTGATTGAATCTTCATTGTATGATTACCGGTGAATTAGTTTGAAACATTGTTGATAAAAATTGTAAGTTAAGAAGAATGATTCTTATTTAGGGATTGAGATTATGCTTGAGGACAAGTAAAGGCTTAAGTGTGGGGGTATTTGATAAACGCTAAATTATACATATTTTTACCCATGTTTAGCCTATATTTTGGATGAATTATTAACTAATATACGAAAATATATAATTTGACCAACAAATAATACCGACTAATTTTGAATACTAGTTTCTCCACAGTTAGTCGTCGTCTGTTTGAATCAAGTCTACATTGCATTTAGTAATTTCAACAATGTTCGCCTGTCGTATTTTTTAATCGTTACCGGTTTACACAGTTCGCCATTTATGGTGAAAGTAGTCATCTGACCCTTAATGGCACAACCTTTGCGGTCATGTGACAGTATATAATTCAACTCCGTTAAAACATGATAGTATATAATTCAACCCCGAAATTCGGTTGTACACTCTAAAATACTCCCATCTGCAATCCACTACATCATATCGATTTGATGATATACTCTCAAATACGATATCCCCATTTGATGGTACACACCCAAACACCCCCATTTGATGATAATCTCAACAATTTTTTCTCATCTAATTACAATACCACAACCAAATAGCTTATATATATATAGGCTAAGGTGGTGTCGGCCATCAATATCCTAGCACCCCTCAAATTTTCTTTTCAAATATGGTCCAAGGGTGCTGCCCATTAGTGTCCCAGCACCGAAATTTTTTTTCTAAAATCGGGTACAAGGGGGTCGGCCATCAGTGTCCCAACATTCGAAAAAAACTTTCGATCACCGAAAAAGCTTATGCCGACCATCTAGTAACCCTAACCCCAAAATTTTTTTTATCTAATAAAGTGGGTATCGACCATCAGTGTGCCAGCACCCAAAAAAAATTATTTTTTATGTGTAAAAGTGGTGTCGGCCACTTACACCCCCAACCCAAATTCTTTTTTCAAATATTGGTACAAATGTATACTAGTGTGCTACCGTCTGAAAAAAATACAGGGGTGTCGACTATTAAGTCTCCCAACCCCAAAAATTAATTTTTTTTAAGTCTGACACAATCATCAGGTAATGATTGGGTTAAAAATCAAGGTGATGTCGGCCATTAAGTCCCCCTAACCCTATTTTACTGTTTATTTCAAGTCATTTGGATGATTGTTTTTGAACTTGAATCATTTTTGTAATTATTTATTTTTTGGGATCATTTTGGTAAAATAACCCATATCTGGTGAAGGATCTTTTAGTTTGTGTTTAAAAATTTATGCATGTTTAGCATTAAATCTTTTATTATACTCCCTGAGCTCACTCAAAATTTCTTCTTTAAACAATAAGTAAATATAGAGTTAGTTGCCATCAGCTTCTTTTGATAGAAAATCTTCTGCTTGATACATGAAGAAAATGAGAGGCATATGTTCATTTTTATTTATTTAATTTCCGATAGAATAATTTAGAAGGGTCTCGGGACAACCACATGGCCTCCAACTTTGTAATTTTGAAGCAAAGCAATCCTAAACCTAGTAAGTTCTAATTCCAAACGTAAGACATAAGTTTTTGTCTCAAGCTTTTTCGGACTAGGAGGATACAAATACAGAATTAGCATGCAGATGGAGAGAGTTTTTATAGGAAGAACACTGAAGTTGGCAAAATAGATTATAACCAATCTCAGGATGCTGTAACTTTAGCCTTTAAGATTAAAGGCCGAAATCTCAAGTTTCCTGTTTTAATTACCTGGTCTTTTAACATCAGTGATCATGAATATGGAGGGTTTTGTAGGTGTCATATAGTCGAGTCAATGCCAAATAAACAGATGTTGAAGGTGGTGTTTCTTAAAAGCATTAAGAAAAACAATACCAAACAAACCAAAACTTTAAATTATATCGTATCCAACAAATTTTAGCAAGCATTTTTCTACTCATAATTTCGGTATCGAGCTGAAGCATTCCAAATGTCTAATTGCATCTACTGAAACATCTCAATGCAAGTAGATATCAAAATAAAAGTAATATGACTATTTGTATCCATCGCCTAATGAAGTTTGTCGTTTGGAGGATTATTTTATTGTCACCATTGCCTCCGCAACCAAAAAACAGGGGTGTACAACCCTTAAGCAAACAGTACGAAATTGAATTACATGTCCTTAATTCAGCCTGACCTTCTATAGTAGCTATAAGCCACAGCAACGGTTGCCACAGCTCCAACCACAGCTGCTGCTGTAAGAACATCACGTTGTTCCCATGATCCTACCCAACCGCACAGCCCCTTTTTTCCATGAGCTTCTGTTGTTTCTTCAGTTTTCTTTGTTTCACTTACTACCGAGCTAGCAGTCATGCAACAGCTAGACCCATTAGCACCCTGGCAACAACCGCCCACATTTTCCCTGGTCTTTTGAACAGTTGACTCTTCAGGCTTCTCATTTTTCTTCACTTCTGTCCCATTTGGAAGCTTCTGTTCCCCTGTTCCATCACCACTTTCAGTAGAAACCCCCATTTGACCCCTGCAGATGTATGGGTTAATACATGGTTAAAAGCATTTATTTCATTTTACATGTAGTTGCAAGGAACTATGCTATTCAAACTTAATTGCATCAGCTACAGTACGTGTCCAGCACAAATGCAATAAAAATTTCTAAGTTCTTTCATGTATTTGAAGGATCTTTGGAGGGTCATCTCCCGGTACCATGTCCAAATACGGGTCAGACACGAATGCCAGACACAGGGACTCAAATGAAGAGTTAGAGCAATATAGCAAGTAAAACTAACTATAAAAGAAAAGGAAACAGAAAAAGGAATAACTAAAAGTTTGTTAAGGCATAAGGAATTAGCCATTCGATAAATATGGGGCTTCCCATAACAAAACAGACTGTATATTGTGTAAACAGTACTTGTTTAAATGATTTCCCTAAAATCCTAGCAAAAAAATAAAGCCCAACATAAGTAGCATGAAGTCGGAAAAGAAACATTCATCAGAACATTACACAGAAATCAAGTAAAGGACAGCCTCCAGAAAGAGTTCTGAAGTAGTATTAGTGCAAAATAAAGCTAAGAGTCAATTAGCTACTGCCTTGTCAGCAGTTAAGACAATCAATGCTAGGAACGGCTTCAGCTGCTGCAGTAAATCATACAGGTCTAATGGTAAATTAGATACTCTTTCAATGAATAACTTCAAATTCATTGATTTTAAGCATGTTCAGACAAAAGATTGAGGTAGTAATCCATTTTGGATAGACGAATATCATCAGAAATGGAACAAAAGGGGCATACTACACATTAACTAACTTAAGTTCAGCACAAACAAAATGTCAAAATACACAAACCTCCAAAGACGTTCTATTATTTTGCCATTCGCAATGTGCTCATCCAGCAATTCAGGTACATCTTCAGGAGTAACATAGCCATACCTGCAATTGTTTGAGGCGAAGTAATCAATAACATCAAAATCCACCCAATACAAAGAAGCACGATGAGACAGGGATGTAGATATTACCAGTGGCCCGTAATTTTTCCCTTGGAATCTGGACTGAAGATAATCAAGTTCCCAGCATACTTGTGCCCTCCAATGTGAGAGCAAGCATTTACAAACACCTGGTCCTTCAATCCTCGCAATGCAATCTCCTCATTCAGCTTTTCAATCAGGATCGGTCCACATACACCACATCTCTTGTCACGATTGCCATGAGCACACACAAAGACATAAGAACCAGTAAACATTTCCTGCACTCCGGAAGCCCATGGTTTGCCATTCACAAGCACATCCTCAACAAAGCCATCCACATCACCCTCGGTCAAACCCCTATCATCAGAACAACAAAAGATCCTCAACATAAGAATCCCTTATCTCATACTCTATTAATAGAATTTTCCCATTATTTTTCAAACAAAAAAGAAAAACATTCTATCTCAACTCAACATATAAGCATTAGAAAATAGTAAATAAAGCAAACTCTAGCGCAGGATATGCTGGCCTATAATTTACAGGAGGATTGCATTGACACAGTCAGACCTTCAACTTTTGACACATTTCACCATTTAGTTAAGCATGAAAATTATTGTCTACTGTTATAAAAAAAAGTGAAGTCATAATTCAAGAAAGGCTACTTTCATGATTTACAAATAACCAAATCAGAAATCTTATTACTTTTCTTTTTTTTTGGGGGGGGGGGGGGAGGGGGGGATCAGATTCTTAAACCGATAATTTTTTTAAAAAGTAAATTTCTCACCAAAAACCTATTCGGTTTTACAGCATCCGATCTTGTAATGGAAAGTCAACAATATCTAAAAAGGAAATTAGTTCTAAAACATTCAAAACAGGAAAGGAAAACTTACTTGTATTTTATCATTTCAGGGAAAATCAGCACATCTCCATCAGATTGCTCTCCTTCAATAACCGTCAACAGTGTCTGTCAAAGAAAAAAGAGAAGAAAAAAAACAAGATTAATTGAAATTCAAACCTTAAAGGCAATGGTGAACTGATCGAAACAAGAAGAACGAACCTTAACAGGGATGTCGTTTTTGCGAGACTTAAGAGTGGAGGAGAAAAGCTTAGGGAGGGAATCCTCTTCGACGCGGGAAGCCCAATCGGTATAGGACCTATGGCGGAGGAACAAGTGACGGTCGTAAGGATTGACGGTGCCAGCGAGGTTACTCGAGTACATCTCCTCGCGCGTGAAGCCATACTTCGCCTCATCTTCGGCGGATACAGTTGAGAAGTTGCTAGGATCCGCCATGGAAGAAGAAGAAACAGAAGGCAAAGGTTTTAGAGAAACGTTAAGCTGAGTTCGAGCAAAGGAAATGGAGGATGTGAAGAAGCAGCGGGAAGGGTGCGCAATGCGCATAAGGGTAGCTTTGAAAGAAAAATTGAATCGAGCGTAAATCATACGCGCGGACTGAGATTGAAGGAGCCGATTAGCTGGTGTTAGGGCTATTGAAGGTTCGGTAGAACTGCTTTCTTTCCTTTTTTTTTTTTTTTTCAATTTGAGTTAATTATAAAGGATAATGTAACTTTTGGCTCTAAACTTGGCAATTAGGTCTACATTGGCCCTTGAATTTTTTTTATCCACTTTGACCCATGAACTTGAAAATCGTTATTCATTTAAAATCATTTTGTTAATGATCGTGAAAAAAGAGAGGATAATATAACTTTTTACCTCTGAATTTGGCAAGTAGGTCCATATTGACCCTTGAATTTGACCACTGAGTTCACTTTAGTACCTATAATTTTTTTGGTCAATTTTAAGCTTGACAACTAGGTCTATTTTGATCTCTAAACTTAAAAAATCTAAAAGTTTAATGATGTGACACTTTGAATTTGAAAAATAAATTTTTTTTATATGATGATGTGGTACAATCCCGAAGTGTTGTAGTTTGTGTTTTAATAATCGAACCCATGGTTGAACAGGTTAGACCACCAATTCGTAATTCAACCAGTTAACCATTGAACTAATAATAATTAATTAATTAATTAATTAAAAATCATAAAAATCTAAAAAGAAGTAAAAATATAAATGTGATTTTACTTCTCTTAGATTTTTATAAATTTTTAATTATTTATTTAATTATTGTTGATCCGACAATTGAACCAATTGAACTTGTTGAATTGAGAATTGGTGGTCTAACCTATTCAACCATCGATTTGGTTATTGAAACACTAAATATAACACTCTGAGATTGCACCACCTTATCATCTAATTTTCTTTTCAAGTAATTTTGTGGCATAATCTCAAAGTGCCACAACATCTAACTTTTAGATTTTTCAAATTCAATAATCAAAATGGATAAAAAAAAGTACAAGTTTCAAAGAGAACCTAATTGTCAAGTTCATGGACCAATGTGAACCTAGTTGCCAAGTTCAGGGGCCAAAAGTTATATTATCCTTTTTTTTTCACGTAACACAATAGGCTTAAATGAATAACAATTTTCTAGTTCAGGGATCAAAATGGATAAAAATAAAATTTATGAACCAATATGGACCTACTTACCAAGTTTAGGGGCTAAAAGTTATATTATACTTAATTAAAATGAAATTTATAGGAAGTAGCATGGAATAGTCAAAAAAATTCAACTCCACAAATAATAGTATACGTATTCATATTGTTAAACTACACCATTAGCAACTAAACTATAGTTAAGTTTTTATTTTGGTCACTTAATTAAAAAAGTTATAATTTGGTCCTTAAATTATTCTAAAGTTTTCATTTAAGTCACTCAAATATTTAAAAGTTTTTATTTAAGTCACTGGGTTGTTAAGTATTTTTCTAAAGTTCCACAACTAAGCTCCAAGCGATGATTTAACGATTGGTACGGTAGATCAATATCTATCGATGAGTAGAAGAACATACTTTAGACCTAAGTTGATTTGGCAGTCAGTATCGAAGATTGAAGAAAAAATTCATTTGAATTTTGGTTCACAATTTGTGACATTCAAAGTTATTTTATGAAAAACTGAACTATAGAAGAGAAGGGGAAAGAGAGCTTTCGATTAGTGCAGATAGTGTGGATAGAGAAATCCATGTAGCATCGATTTTAACAACCCAGTGACTTAAATAATTTTTTTTGAATAGTTTAGTGGGCCAATTGTAACTTTTTTAATTAATGTGACCAAAACGAAAACTTACTCATAATTTAGTGGCTATAGTTCAATTTACCCACGTATATATTAGATGAGATCAAGGTATTAATGTGATATAGTTAGCAAAAATTCTTGAAAAACCTAAAAACATTTATTAAATAAAATAACATTAAAATATGTGATAGGTCTTTATACTATTTTAAAATGTAAAATTTAACCTTTGTACTTTTATTTTTATAAATTTAGTCCATTTACTTTTTAAATTTCAAAATTCAAGTCCAACTGTTAACGTCATTTAATTTTTTTTTGTTAAATTTAGATTAATTACAACAATTTTTTAATTACATAGTTACTAGGTGAGTATTTGTTTTTAAAATGTCACACCAACAAATTAAATTGTGTTAAAAGTTAGATCTAAATTTTAAAATTTGAAAAGTAAAAGACTAAATATCTGGAAATAAAAATACCGGGACTGGGACTAAATTAAAAAATTTTAAAAGTAGATGAACTTATAACATATTTTAACCACAAAATAAAATATAAATCATAGCCGTCGTTATTGAAAAATCCAAAGAATAGTAGGTGCAATTACCGCATGGATAGCCAGTGGACTAGTAAAAATTTCTAGAAAGGAAGCAGGGCCCACCTACACGGGAATCACAGAAATAAACCAAGGACCACCTAGGCCCGACCTTACCTGATTTGATTTCCCCCTCCGATCACGTTGGAGAAACGAAGATAATTTTTCGTGTACGCCAAGTAGGTGGGACCCCTCCCAATTGCAAGGCCCCACGTAACTCTTAGCTGACGAAGCGCGTGGGAGAAAAAGAAAAATGAGTTCTGGTTTGCAAACGTGGAATGTTTTAGTTGGGCCTTTCGTGACGAACGCGTCACTAGGTAATTATTGGCCCAAGTCAATTGTCCGTTTAATTTTCTCTTTATTTTTTTCAATATAATATTAAAATAAAATCCAATAAAACACCATACATCCTTTCAAGTCATTTGAATTCAGCTGATAATTTTTTTTCAAAGAAAATGCAGTTGTTTTGATTTGGGGTTGGGGGGGGGGGGGGGAGGGGGGCCTTCAAAGTACATGTCCCTATCAAAGGAACTAATGATTTAGCAAACGATTAGAGACCAGTTGTGCACAATTGAAGTGAAGGTGCATGGTGTTGGAAACATTGTTTCTAAGAAAGAAAATGATTACGAGAATCAAAAGAAATCAATCTCTAAATAATTACCGGAGGGCTTCACGTCTAAACCCGGAACCTTGTCATTGGTTGGTGGTACTTTTGCCGAGTTTGTTCCAGCAGAACAGTCCATCACAACTTGCTTCGGCACATCGGGTGGATTTGCACAACGAATGAGAGCCCAATTCACACTTTGAAAGAATGGATGCTGTTTAATTTCGGTAGCGCCACGCCTATAGGCAAGCCGATGCTGCGGTTCCTTTACGAGTAAACCTCTGATCAAGTCCTTAGCAGCAAAGCTCACGCTAGGATACTCGGGAAATCTTAATGGCTGGCCAACGACATTAAATAGAGTTGCACGGTTCCCAGCCCCCTTGAACGGGGTTTTACCAAACAAAAGTTCGTACAAAAAGATCCCAAATGTCCACCAATCAACGGCACTTCCATGGCCTTCACCTTTAATGATTTCAGGTGCCAAGTATTCATGAGTGCCTACAAAGGACATCGATCGAGCATTTGTTGGTTCTGCAATGAGCTCGGGAAGAGGACTTACTTGATGACTTGTTTCGTTCTTTACTTTGCTCTTCTTTTCTTTCTTGGACTTGCTCGAAAAAAACCGTGGCCCAAAACATGCAGGTTGGATACAATCTGGCTGCATCACACAAGTTGGCTCAATACATGCAGGCTGAGCACAGTACGCTGAACTTTTCGATTCCAGGGTCGAGTTCGAAGATTTAACCAGAGTAGGAGAGACGGAACATCTAAGAGAGAGGTCGAAATCCGAAAGCATAATGTGCCCATCTTCTCTTACTAAAACATTCTCCGGCTTAAGGTCTCTGTAAATAATGCCAAGCATGTGCAGGTACTCCAAAGCAAGTAGAACTTCCGCCACATAAAATCTGCAGATCATCAGAAAAGATCAATGCAGATAACACTAGTTAGTACTAGTACTTATTCAGCTTTAACTGTTTTACATCAATCAGTCCATGCCAGACTACGCATTATCATCATCTGATATGCTGAAGAAACCTGAATGAACGGTATTAATCAGGGATGCCTGAAACCCGGGATCCCATGGTGCGCAACAAGAGATGATAATGTCACCTATATGAATACGACCAACTCATACAAAGGGTTTCTTATGGTTCTTTATAGAGAACCACAATACCAACAAAATTTAACATCGAGTTTCTAGCAGGAATGGATCCACAGGTTTATCATAAAACATTGTTAATTTGACCGGCAATAAACTAAAATTGCAATAATACATGCCTGATAATCAAATAATGAGAAGATCAAAAGCTAACCTGGCAGCCTGCTCAGAAAAGTACTTCCCAGGTTGTCTTTGCCGGAGAGCATGTAAATCGCCTCCAGGGCAGAACTCCATCACCAAGCAAGAAAGCTTTTGCGTCTCAAAGTGTGTATACAATGTAGGTAGGAAGGGATGATCCAAAGACTGGAGAATTTCCCTCTCTGTTTGGGCTCTAGGAAGCTTCTTTCGACTCTCCAAAAGAGCTTTATCCATAACCTTCATGGCGAAATAAGTCTTCGTGCCGGTCAATTCCGATAAATAAACGCTGCCAATATCCCCACATCCCAGTCTCTTCAGCACCCGGAAGTGCTTGAAGTCCAAATCTCCCTTCCGAGATCGAACAGCTTGAATTGCTTCCCATCTTATATCATTTGCTTTATGGGGCTTATACACTGTACTGCTTAGAAAACTCGAGCTGCTTTCATCGCTAACATCACTACCAGTGCTCTCTCTATAGAGGCTTGTCTTCCTACTCTCACCTAAATCGAAGGAATTACTCACTTCACCGCTTTCACCGGACTTTTCAACACTGCTTGCACATTCACTAACTTCAGTATTGGTGAAACTTTGTTTCGCTTCAGCATTATGTGTGCCAGTGCATATATTCAAAGCTGGATTTGGACAAGAGCTCGGTTCCATTCGGGATACAGTATGGTTGTTCAACTGCACAACTTTTTCAGATTCCAATGAACCACTTGAACTAGCACTTCTGTGATCATCAATGGGATGTTTGAAGGAAGATTTGTTTTCCGCTTTCTCGGATTTCCCTTTACTCAAATCGGAACATTGTTTTGCCATATCAGGCAATTCTTCATGCTGCACATTGCCATCAGCTGATTTGGAAGAATGCTTTTGATAACCTATAGAACCGTTGGGATGTCGAACAATCCTTACGCCATGGTTAAGAGTAGCTACATGGGATGTCGAAACAGTCCTTTCTTTTTCGGATCGGTTCGGAGACGGAGGCCGAGATGGCCTAGGAGTCCCAGATGTTGAAGGAGGGTTACTCTTTGATGAAGAAATTACAAGTGATTCCATTGAACAAATTCAACAAAACCTAACACTGACAAACTAAAGTTCAATTAATTGCCAGAATCTTCTGCCAAAAAACAAATATAATCACCACCAACATTCACAATTACAGAAAAGACTAGAGATTCTGAGATTTACAACAGATTAATAAATCATAATTAACAATGAATTGAGCTAGAAAAGGAAGCATGACTTTCAAGTTTCTCAAAAACCCAAAAACTCAACCTTTTTTTTCTTCTTTTTTCAGAGTTAAAACGCAAACTTTATTTACTAAGAAAATGCATTAACAAGAAAAAAAAAAACCTTGATCAGTAAAGCAAAAGCAAAAGAACCCACCACAGAGCAAGACTTTAATGAGGCTAAAACCAAGTTACCTTATCATAGAACAGAGAAAACAATGCAGTGGAAGTTGAAATCTTTCATGAAATGAAAACCCCAGAAAGGAAATTTGAAAAAAAAAAGAAAAGAAGAAAGAAGAAGCTGTTCTTTGAAGAGAAAAGTGAAACAGCTTTCCTGTTTCTTTGAGGGGTTTGCCTTGTTTTTGAGCTTCTCTTCTTCTTAGAAGCTCTTCCAGATCCGATCCAAACAAGGAAAGAAAGAGAAAGTGAAAGAAAACAATGATAATAGCTTTGGTATTTTTCTCTCTCTCTCAAATTATAAATTAAGAATGAAAGAGGTGTGTGTTCTGTTATTTTTCGTCGCTTTATGAAAGAGGCAAAACCAAAGCTATAACTTGACCGGCAATGCAAAGCAAAGCTAAGCTTAAAGCCGTCTTTGTCTTTGGATTGTTTAGTGAACTTGCTTTCCTTTTTTCTTTTTTTTTCTAAGGAAATACTTTTAATTTATATAATAATTTTATTACTATTTATATAATTTTTAAGTAAAAGCATAAGGGTATTTTTAGTATTATAATTCAATTAATCGAAACTGAAAAATAAAATATGAGATAATCTTATAAATATTAAACAAAGCTTTTCTTTATGTCCCTTTGTTTTCTTTGCTTTGTCTCCTCGCCTTTTTTATTCTTTGTTTTTGGCAAAATAAAAATCCTCCAAATTAGAAGTGTAAACAAAGAGATTCAATTTGGGGCACCCAACTTTTCAACGCAAACAAAAGCCTTCAAATGGGGACTTTAATTTTAATTTTAATTTTTTAATTTTGAAATTAATAACACACTAATGTCTTTGTAATACATCTGACGCTCTCCGTTCCTTCGAGTGGAGGTGTTGCCAAAGTTCATTATCTTATCAAGAATGAACATCCCCCATGTCTCGTACACTACCCGTAATGCTTATCCATTAAACTCCAAGGCCTAGTGAAATAAAACTTTATTTAAGAGATACATCCTAACACATTAGTAACATCACATGACTCATTCTATAAACTAATATATATATATATATATATATATAACTCTTACTTATTATAAATAAGAGGAAACTTATTAACTCAACTAAATTTTCGACACTCAATAGTGTTAAACTATTCCCTCCATTCATCGTTATCTTTTCTCACCTTCATTACATGAAGAAATTTATTGTTGAGGGTAGGTCGAATTCTCTCTTGAGAGAAGTCTTTGAAATATTATTCGCTTGGGAGCTGGCAAACCCTTCAACGGAAGGTATTATCCTCATATCGAGGTTTAATCCCCAACCTCCACGGGGAGGCTCAAGTGGTACCAATGTTGCAAAGGTAAGGCTATATATGCTTTAGTCGGTGGTTCGAATCCCCCACATGCAAATTCTCCATAAATTAATATTATGTACAATATTAACTCTTCTCCCATGAGCTTTACAAATCATATCTCCACCAATGAAGGTGTCTCCCACCATAAACCATACACAACTCTCTACGGAGGCTAAGGACAAAATCCTGACATAAGGATAATACATTTCATTAAAGGGTCCGTCAGCTCCTAAGTAGATGACACTTTGAAGACTTCTCCTAAAAAAATGTTCTACCTCCCATCACCAATCAACACCATTAAACATTTTAATTTATTCATAAAGTCATATTAGTTATATTTTTATTTATTATATAATAAGGTATTGGATTCAAAACATTATTGTAATATTATTTTTTATTAATATAAATTAAAAATCATATAAATTAATTTAATAAACACAAAAAATCAATTAAATCAAATATCACTAATTAAATTAAGATTTGATAAATAATATCTTATTATAAGATATTGTAATTATTTTATATTTCATTAAAAAAATATAACTAACTAATTTAAAATAAATAAACACATGAATACATGTGCATAGCACGTGACGAAAGAAAGTAGTTAGATGAAAACCATCCCTTGAGAAACTTGCATCAAAAGATTAACTATATTGGTACGCGATAGCATAAAGTGTGCATTGAAGAAAAATTAAATATTGGCTTATTACTTAAATTTCCATCTAATATAAATATTCATTTATTAAATAAAGTTAATCATTAGAATTTGATCAATATCTAACCATCTCTCTTTTTTAGACAAATTCCATCGGAACATTGACATTCAATTCTTTAACAATTTCTCTTTTTCGTAAACATTTCTCTCATCAAGCGGCAATCTAAACAATAATTGTTCTTCTCTTCTACCTTGTAGTTACAAACGATTCTCTTTATACATTTTGCACATCTTTCAAGTTTTAGTGTATTTATACTCATGTAATGTCATCTCCCTAAAAATTATTGACATTAGCAATAGGCACATACCTTGCATTGGGAACATTACCGTTGGAGCTTCAATTGGATTCTTCTCATATTTTACCTTCTAACTTTTTTTTTTCTTCATGTTGATGCAACCAAAATCTCTATTCTTTTGCTAAGTAGTAAACATTATTTAGTCCTTACACACATACACATTGGCAACAAAATCTAGTACCAATTTAAAATAAATTTCCACAAAATCATTACTTCTATATAAAGCACATCAGCATTATTATTGGTTCTTCACAGTCCTTTTTAACATTTTTAAACTCTTCAAATCTTCTTACAACTATGGACAATGAGATTGAATGTCTCATATTCTTCATAGTACCTCACATTACTATAATCTCTCCATTCAAACTTTTCTTGTTGTCCACTTTTATCATTGGAATTGTTCCCTCATTTATATATATATATATATATATATATATATTCATAGTTAATGTGTTTCCATTCATTAGCATGATCCTCTCTATGCATCTGTTGATGTCTTCCCTATTCAACAACTAATAAGCTTGCTGCTCAAACTTATTAATATGATCAAGTAGATTACCTTATTCTTCCACTCTTAATATATATAAGTCTAACCTCAAGCATAGATGATTCTTTAATGATTTCGATGCATAAATCTTTTTTTTTACTCAAATGTCGATAGGTATTTTCTCATTAACATATTGTACTTAATTGCTATAATAAAAGCTGACTTAATTATGATTGCAATTTTCCTCTACGTAGGGAACCACTTGCTTTTTTTAGTCATACAAGGCTTCGATGCGCGGATATATATGGATATAGAAATGGTAAGAATAGGGCGTTCACCCAGTTTAAGACAGGGAGGAGGGCCATTAGGTTAGGTGGTCAAAATGGTTAGGATGGTCAAAAGAAAGGGTGGGTTGTGTCGATGTCTCTTCTTTCATCCCCTTATAGCTTCAAGCCTTGGGTCTTTTGTCCCTTTAGCTCCAATCACAATGTGCCACATGTTGTGTCACTACTGTAGGATCAAGGACAAGTGGCCAAGTGGTTTCGGCCTTAATAAGGTAGACTATATTTTTTAAGAGGTTTTCTAGGTTGTTGCCTTACCACCAGTTGATTGGTTGTTAACTTCAGTGTTGTTTTATTAGCCAAGAAATTTCCTAAAAAAATTTGGATAGCTCTTCAAGCTAGTGATTAGCCTCGATTGCAGTTGTACTAACTATTTGCATTACCTCAAAATGTTAGGGGGAATACCTTGCATTTTAACTCGTCCAATGTCCCTAAGATTTCTGTGTATATTTTAAATTGAGATAGATGGTCGATGATGTCTTTTCTTTCATTAAACATTTTTTTCGGAAGCTTGAAATTGTTTAGGTATACCGTGCCAATGATATGGGAGGCTAGAGGGCCATTGTCACTAAGCATCCACTTAGTGTAACCATGTTGTGCAGTTCACAAGTCTTGTACTTACGGAGAGAGTCCATACTTCCTCTTTCCACCTCATATATTGAGACATGTTACGAAACACACTCCTGGTCCTTCTAATGTGTTGTCCCTTTGACCTCTACTGGATTATTGGTTATTTCTTCTCTTTGCCACGGGGTATCATGATTTGGGTTATGGTCTTGGTCCTAGCAGATAGGGGAAGATCTTTCCTCATCATTGTGTTGTCTTTTTTTTTTTACTACAATTAGATATTTGACAATTCTTACTTATTGTGCTACAACAACTATTATTTCTATTAATAAGCCAATTATTATTGATGTTAAAACTTTTGAGATTGCCTATATTGCTTCTACAAGTGTCTAAATTGTTGCTGCAATTCAGAGAATTATTGAGAACTCGCATTTTAGTTTTGAGTGGTGTATGTTTGGTTTGGGTATTACTTTTTGGGGTGAGCCTCCTAATACCTTTACTGATATGGGTACAACTAAGGATATTGGGTATATAGGTCATAGTAATAAATTCTGACATTCTGGTTTTGTTGTTGGGATTGGTTATTTTAGTTGTTTAGGGGCAATTAGGATGGTGGTTTCTAAGTTTGCCATTATAATAACTTATTGACAGGAGTTAGTCTATGCTAACCTTACCAATTATTTTTAGTGGATATATGCGGATATAAAGCTGGTAAGGATGGGTGGTTCACCAGGCTTAAGAGAGGGTAGAGGGGTGTCATATGAGGTGGTCAAAGTAGGCAAGATGGTCGAGAGAAAGGGTAGGTTGTATTAGATTGTTGGAAAAATCTGGTTCGAAAACGGTTTTCTTGCATAGCGAAAAATTAAAATTTTGAAAACTGAACCGATTTGTAATATTTATAGCAATAAACTCTTTTACCAAAATTGCACCTATTTTTTCGGCTAGACGGATCCTCGTCGTTCCCGAGTTTCAACTGAATGGCATTCTCCACTATTCTCGTATCACGAACTGCTTCGAGTGTGGGCTCGAACAAATTCAAATCAAATACAGAACCAGAAATTATTTACTTTACTTTCAGTTGGAAAACAAATCTCTCTTTAATAGAAACCAATAGAATTGTTATTCCGTAAAATAGAATTTATACTTAGAAAATAAATTCTCACTATTTTTGAGCAGAATAACAATATCTCAAAGTTGTGTATTTAGCCCCATTGGTGCCATCTATTTATAGAGAGAAGAAGTGAAACATTTGTTGAATTAGTAGAAGTATATTTCAATAAAAAAATAAAATCCTAGTTTAACTAGGACTGGGGGGCAACCATGGGCGAAACCAGGGGGCTGGCAAAGGCTCTAGCCCACCTAAAATGGAAAATTTTCCATTTAGGCCATTTGAAATTTTTAAAATTTTAAACTAGTAAAGGTAAAATTACACTATCCCCCTTAAAAATGATAAAATTTTGATTTAATCCTTTAAAAATATATAAAAATAAAGGTTATTAAAATGGTGAAATTGAATTTTTACTATTGTAAAAATTACAGTTTAACTTTGGCCCCCCTAAAAAAATTTTCTACCTCCACCCCTAAGGGCAACCCTAGTTAAATATACTAGGGTTTATCGTCCCATATATTTAGCATGAAAGGCTTTAGGGCCTCTCTCATATCCAGTCTAATTATAAGTACTTCTTGAACTTTTAACCAGCACTTTATAATTCAATTTAACCCAATACTTATTTTTCTATTTCCCAAAATAAACATCATAAATTAATTTTCCAATTAAATAATTTTCTCAACTCGATTCTAATTTCGTTCAAATCATGACAACTTTACTGTAAAATAATCTATAAGAAAATATATTTAATATTTCTACATTCAACATTTCACTATGACCAATTAATTTAATTTCATTTTCGAACTTCAATTAATTAATTAATAATTTAAAAAATCATATATTAATTATCATATCATTTCCACATAGAGAAAACCACATTTATTTCCAAATGTTTCTAATTTCTCTAACTTTACCATTTCTTTTCATTTAATTCAACATGCAATTCATTTTCGGTTTCAACGAGCTAGCAGATGGATCGATTAAACATATGTGATTAGGGCTCAAATGATTTATAATTAAGTTACAACTTTTCATTTATTAATTATAAACTCACTTAGTCACGAAGTCATTCCACTATAGTATCGTGATTGAGCTCTTCCTAATGACATACCATTACGAAAGCAACTAGATCAATGCCCATCCAATGACCTTATTATAAGTGTGTAACACTCATAGGATATTCTTAATCTCTTTGAGATAAATTTGCTCTCCCAATATTATCTTATTTTATCTCATGGTAATCATTACATCTTCCTTCATGAAAAGTCAATTACTATTAAATAGTAATCAAGTCATTCATCACAAAGACGAATGATCTGTGACCATGTTTACTTTTCATCTACCATGTAATGCCAATGAGAGAATATCATTTACCTATTGTTAGAAAATCGAGTTTGGAAAATGCAACGGAAAATAGATTTAAGGAAAAATCAGAGTTTTAAATTTTTTCCAAAACTAGAACTTGGTTGTGTTATCTAAAGTAATAAACACTTAATCAAAATTATATCTTTTCGATTTATTTAGGATGAACGCTCCGATCAAGTAGTCTTCTTCGTTATCCTCAAGCTCACATCTACTGAGTGTGGGCTCGTTTCAAATTAGAAAATTTTCCATAAAATTACCATTGGAGTAATTTTATAATTTATCTAAACTTTTGGGCCAAGTTGTAAATAAGAAAAATAGCTCTAGAAATCTTCTGAAATAATTTTCAGAGAATTTTCTCTCTATAACTTTCTCTTGAATTTAAGTGTGTGAAGATAATGACTTATGACTCTCTTTATATAGGGAGAGTTTAGAGAGTTCAACTATGATTAAACTTAATTACTTTAATATTAAATTAATATAATACTTATCAAGATAAATATTAGATTAAATTTATTATTAAATCTATTAAATTAAATCTATTAAATTTATTAAAATATTGTTATTTTTTGGAATAATTAATCTAAAATCAAATTATCCGGTAGATTCCCAATAAGAGTGTGATTCCTCCACTGCCCAACTGTCGAAGGACCACCCGTCGACCATCGGAATATCGTCGTTGCCATAACCGGCACCGTCGTGTTCGGTGGTGCCATCACAGGTGCGATACCCTCATGGCACCCTGAGCCGGTTTGGCTATTGCCGGTTTGATCTGGGCTAGTGATGGCCCAATCGGTTCGATCCTACCACTGGTTGTATCATCGACCTGGTTTTACTTACCAGGCTTGGTTCGACTAGTTTTTGGGTCTTGATTTTGGGCTCTCGGCACAATTTTTGATCTTAGGTCCAATTTTCAAGTTCAATTATCCATTGGGTCAATTGTTTGACTTGAAAATTAATTTATAAAAATATCATATTAATTTTAATTAATTTGATTAATTTAATTTTATTTGATCAAAATTAATTTTCTAAAAAATCACTTAGATTTTCCAAATTAATTTTTTTAAAAAAATTTTAATTAAATTCTCTAGTTGAATAATTCTCATGACCGCCTAATTTAATTCCACATTGAATAAATCAATTCAATTAAATTATTTCTAAAGTTGTAGAATTTTCTTCTGATTCAAATGCAATCCAATCAAGCTTTTGTTGAGCTAGCGAAGGGACCAATCATACATATACAATTAGGCTCGAGTAATTGTAATTATGTCTAGAATCATCGTTCTAATAATTCACAATTTACTTAATCATGGAGCTAGTCCATAAGAAGTACCATGATTGAAAACTCATTATTGTATACTTTTTAGGAAAGCAATTCATGCAACTGCTTTGTCCAATGACCTCGTCATGTATGTGTTGCCCTCATACAATATTATTGATTCCTTTGAGTTAAATCCGTTTGCTCAATACAATCTTGTTTTATCTCATTGTCACCATTGGGTCTTCTTAATGATTAATATTATCACCATCAACAAATGACTGTGATAAATTGCTCATTTGAGAACAAGCAACCCGTTATCATGTTCCATATTTATCAATCCACACAATACCAATGAGAGGATATCGTTAGTTCTTTAATC
Source organism: Gossypium stocksii (assembly GCA_020496765.1). Classification (NCBI taxonomy): domain Eukaryota; kingdom Viridiplantae; phylum Streptophyta; class Magnoliopsida; order Malvales; family Malvaceae; genus Gossypium; species Gossypium stocksii. The sequence continues at coordinate 15,832,247 of CM035631.1, read as the reverse complement.
GAGCTATGAATTCCATTATTGGTAGTAAAGTCATGTGATACACAAGTCATATACCTAACATAACATACGCACGGTCAATGACTAACTCAGGATTTAGGTAAATCATACCATGAACATCACAAGTGAATTAATTCACAAACGGATTCAGAATTAATTCATCTTGGGTCCAATCCCATGTATCATTCTTCCAATGAATACATCTATGTCTTTATCCGTAGAGTCAACTGCTCCAATAGCCAAGACTAGTCATCTCTCCAATTGGAATTATAGACGGCATAATAATCTTTCTAAGCAGTTGAATCAAATGCTCACTTTTATTCTTTTACCGGATTACGGACTCATTTAAATTATCTACTGAAGTAAATTGCCTTTCTTGCAATATAAACATTCTTACAGTGCCACTTATCATCAGTTTGAACTTAGACAATCAATGAGCTAATATTTACTTATCACAATTTCGCTATAAATGCAAAACATGAAAGACAAAAACACAAAAGACATAATAATGAAATGTGAAATTAAATTTATTTATTTTTCATTGTTCAAATACATAGAAAATAATTACATGTTTACTACAATATGGATATATTTCCCAACACCCATATCTCGAGCTATGAATTCCACTATTGTAAATGGCGCTACATACTGCGGAATTGTATACCCAAAGCACCAGCTTTTGGTTCCTAATCTATTTGAACTCAAGCTTTTTCTTACATCAAAGTATATGAGTCATACATACATAGTTCATCATCCATTCAAGATTAAGGTATGTTACAATATGAACATCATAAGTGAATAAATCCATAAACAAATTCAAGATTTATTCTCCTTGGGTATTGTCTGATGTACTGCCAGTCCAGTCAGTCACTTCTATGTCTCTGATGGGTGTCGAATCCACCAAAATTAATTCCTACTAAATAACTCTAAATCATAGAAAGAGTGGTAGTAGGGTCGAATCCACAGGAATTGGGCGTCGTAATCAACTTCTGTGTTTGCTTATGAACAAAATATCCTTCATGTCAAACGTTGTGTCAAGAGTCATGCCTACGACACCAGACATGCCTGCGAAAAATAAAGTAAACAAGAAAAGTGGGGGGTTTAAAACTATTTAAGAAAATAATCTAGAATAAACAATTAATTAATGTCGAAAATAAATGTAAATCAGAATTAAATTTAGAATTGTATAAATAGAAATAAATAGCCTCAGCCTTAGACTCGGTAAATCTTGTGTCAAGAATCGATCCTTGAAAGTTGATTTTCTCCTCCAAATGATAAGCTGGTTATAGTGGTTAAGAACGTCCTAATCACCAGTTCTTCCTCTTGTAGCTGGTCCCGGTACGTCCTGCAAACCAACACTTACCGATTATCTAACCGAGATACACATGTTCTCGGTTGAAGATCCTGGTAGCCTTACGTTCTGAAGAACCCAACTCGTGTTAATGGCCTCAACCACGTGGGTTGTTTAAACCCGATCACCTCTTCTTCGATTTGTTCTCGGAGAATCGAATACAGCACGGCCGACTCTTTCCTCCAACTGTCAGTAAACACGTCCCCAACCCAACGAGCTCTTTTTGACTTGGAATCGAGTTAACCTTAAGGGATGAGTTGTTAATCCCGATACTTAAGAAAAAGATAAATACCGCTTGGAACGATTTTTAGCTTGGATTCATTTCTCACGATTTTCGACCGGAAAGAACATCGGCCTAAAGCTAAGATAAAATTTAGTTAAGCATGAATTTATTCATGCTTGAAGGTTATGGGAGATGAAAATTGTATGAAAAGGTGATGGAAGTGGATAGGGAAAAATATTTGAAAAGAGAATTAGACAAATTTTGTAAAAAGAAGACAAAATAATCCAATTCTCAATTGAATTAGGAAAAAGAAGACAAAGAGGATAATGGATTTCTAAAATGAAATAGGAAAGCTTAATTAATGGATGATTTTCAAAGAGGCAAACACCTCTATTTATATACATAAATTTACTAAAAATGGCCTAGCTAAATTAATAAAATAAATAAAAAATAAAATTAAAACTAAAATAAAATATCTTCCTATTTTTAGTCTTTTTACAAAGTCAAAATTGATGTTGAGTCCTTGACTTGCTCCATCTTTTTGCTTTGGCCCCATTTCAATAATTTGTCTTACGATTTGGCCCCTTTTTGCCTATTTTCATCCAATTACATCCCTGACAAATATTAAATTATAAAAACACTTAATTAGCAGGGTTCAATTCAACAATAAGCCTAATTAAATACAAAAAATATGCATTATAACATGTTTATCAGTCTCTCTATCTTTTAAGAGTTATCCGCTCTAATGCCCAAGACAATGCATATCCCCAATTGGACTTGATAGACAAAATATGAGTCTTTCAATTGATTTTCTCATTTTCGATTAGACTAATGACACATTTAGGTTCATCTACTAATATAAGTTTTCATTCTGTATTACGATCTGACCATGCAATATCGCTTAATATTAATTTAAAAATTAGACAACTAGTGAGCTAATATTTTCTTCTATTTTGCTTTGCATAAAAAAACATATGAGAACATTATACAAAGAAAATTAATATAATCTATGAATTATTTTATTAACCAATTTGTTTAAAAAAATTACAAGTTTATAAACGACTATACTACACTTAGGGCACCAGATCAAACAATATTGGTGTATGTTCCCCCTTTTTAGATTCAGGGTTTGGGTCCTATATACCCTTAACTTCAGTCCCGAGGTGCCATGTGTCGTGTCGTTATTATAGGATCAGGGAAAAGTGGCCAAGTGGTCTGATGTTATAGGTCCAAGTAGGGTTGAGCTATGATATGATTTAGATCCCTTCAGATGAGACGTGATAGTTAGGATTCAATGTGGTGGTTGTTATGGAACCCATATGTTAAGCAAGTTGTTGCCGATTGACTTATCCTGAGATTTCCTGTTGGTGAGTTTGGTGAGGACTATTCAATAAGACTCCCATTAAAGTGTGGAATTGACAATGTATTCTAGGTGAGGTGTAATAGTCCTGATGGATTGATCAACTATTTAACGTCACAGCAATAATGTGTAAGCGTACATTGTCGATGCAAGTATAATAGATAGATGTGAGTCTATTGGATATTGATCCGACAGGGATGGTTGTCTTTTGTCTATTAATGTTAGTGCAATAACTAGATAGAAATGATATAAAATGTGAGGATAGTTATCGAAGCAACAACTTGAAAACAATAAAATAAAATATGAGAATGATAGGCTAGGATCCCTAACATGAATCTTCAGCAGAATACTAAATGCTCACAAGATATAAAAGGATAGGTGATTGTCAAGCCAATAAATTTCAATGTATATCTTACCAAGCGTCACTCCTCTATTTAATCTGAGACTTAAACATACACATTAACCCCACCTTCCGATGATGACAGCATGGCACTATTAATAACAAGTGGACTAAATTCCTCTAATCCTCGCTCAACTTCCGTTTAATGCTTGTTGGCTCGAATTGTCATTGCACTTTCCAGTGTCAGTGACTGCAATAACACTTTCGTGTTAAGAAACATTCAAACCCCAAGATTAAACAATAAAAGCAAGATTAAGTAAGATAACATTTAACCAAGAATTCATGTGTACTTCCATACAAATAGAAAATAGAGAGTAATCACTAGCATTTAGAAAGAAATAAGAAAAAGTCGAGTTGAGAATACTATTCCTAGACAACTCGACTGAATCTCTCTATTCCCTCTTGTCTCACACTTAGGTCTTTTCGTCAGAAGCTAATCTGCATCAATTTTCACATTGGCTCACCCGTTAGAGGCTTAAGCTACCATAGCCGCAGAAGATGATGGTCAAGAAAAAGCTCTCTCTCTCTCTATTTTTCTTCTCATGTCAACCTTTTATGTCTTCCTCCAACAGTACAGTGTCTTTTCCTTAGAATTATTCTATCATTGTACGTACAGGTTGGTTATACCAGACTGGACAAGTCACGCATTTTAAGTTATTATCCGGGACCTGTCAGATGTGGTGACAATTCTGAACGCAATCTGGAATTAACTCATGCAGCAACATTAATGCAAAAAGATAGCAAAATTAAGGATAAAATATACTAGAATTCATTGAGTTATAAAACGTAATTTACTAAATTGAAAATGCTAAAAGATATGCTAAGGATAACTAAATGGGAACAATTTAACTAATAAGTAAGGAGGAAAACCTATGTTCTTTCTAGTGCTATCATGGATCTTGCAAACAAATAACATAAAATATAGTTGATCTTGCAAATATATATAAACATATAATATATTTAACTAACAAATTTTGCTTTGCTTGCAAACATATAATATATATTTTGGAAAATTAAATTAATAGTCACCCAACTATTAGTAAATTTCTTTTTTGGTCTCCTAACTATGAAAAATTACAAAATGGTCATCTAACCATTCAATTTTAATTTTTTTTTCATCAGCTGGTTAACGGTGAAAACTTTAAAAATTGGCATAATAAAAAATTTAACCCTCAACATTTATAAATTATGTCATTTGCTGTTGATTCTAAAAAAAATTAATCCTCAATATTTGCACATTGTGTAATTTGATCTTTTTTTTTGCAATTTTGCTTTTTTTTGTGACAATGAGGGTGTATCTATTTTTTTGTATATTTTCAATCAAATTTAGTTGATAATATGACATCTCGCATTCGGACCTCGACTCAAACAACAGGTTTGAATGCAATATGTCACATTCGTTGTCGAAACAATTCAAGTTGTGACCATACATTGAATTCACTAAGTAATCGAGTTTAAACCATTTTATAAAACGAGTTCATAATGATAAATTCAATTTTAAGACTTTAAAAACATTTCTATGACATGTCCCGGCTCAAGTCATGCTCACAAAAGAGGTAATGAACCTTCAAATTAGCTTCTGAACTTAAAAACACAACTTTGTAGGTGTAGGGCATCGTGGTATCGGTACGATACGGGTCCAACTACTAGATGTCACAAATAATTTTGTTTTTAGCTTTTCAGGTGAAAAATGTTACAAATAAAAGCAAAACTGCAAAAAAGAAATTACACAATGTGTAAATGTTGAGGGTTGGATTTTTTAAAACCAAGACTAAATTGACACAATGTATAAATATTGAGGATTAAAGTTGTTATTATGTCAATTTTTAAAAGCTACCACCATTAGCCAACTAATAACCAAAAAAGACAAAACTGAATAATTGGATGACCATTTTTGTAACTTTTCATAGTTAGGTGTTTAAAAAAAGAAATTTACTAATAGTTGGGTGACCATTTTATAACTTTTCATAGTTGAGTGACAAAAAAAATTAATATAGTTAGGTGACTACTAGTGTAGTTTAATTTATATATTTATAAGTTTAAAGCTATTAGTTGCCTATTAGTTACCTATACATTTTTTAGTAGTAGTAGCTAGTAGTTGCAATATAAAGTCGGCAAGATGAGTTGGAGAAACTATGTGTGTCTGCGTGCCCAAGAGAGATAGAGAAAAAAACTTACCAATGGAAACTAGGAAGGGAAGTAGGAGAAAATATTGTATGAAATTGTGATTTCACATCATCCTTATCCCTTTCCAATAGAAGAATGACAAATCATATATTTCCTCTTGATATTCAGTTTTTTCCTCCTCAAAAAATTCAAATCCAACTAAAAATACTAAAAATCAGGAGAAAAAAATTTGATTTATCATTCTCCTATTGAAAAGGGATAGAGATGACGTGAAATCACAATTTCATATAATCCCTTCTCAGGAAAATAATCCCTTCTTAGGAAAATAATAGCTACAATGGCAAATTTGAAAGCCTAGGAGAGTACAACATTAAGGATTTGACCTAACTAATATTATATATATACATGTTGAGGGGTAATTTTGTAAATATTTTGAGGTAAGACGGGGTGGGCTTATTGTAAACCCAATCTCAACCTAATTTTGGCTTCTTTTTTTTTAATTGACGCAATTTAACTCGAATCTTTTAAAAAAAATGACCCGATTGAGCCAAAACCATTTATTTAAAAAAAAAATTTTACTATCACCATCTTAACTCTCCTCATTATCATCATTACAATCCAAAATTAAAATATCCACAATAGATAGAAGACAAATAACAAAATCAAAGTATTTGCTTGAGATAAAACCACGATCATTAAAAAATAAATAACTTTATTAGCATTTCTACAAGTTCAACAGAAGGAAAAAAAATTCAAATAAGAACTTTCATTCTCGTTGCTTTTATAGTACCATAACCCACAACATATACTCAATAAAAGAAATGAATAAAAAAAGCAACAATACCAATTTGTTGTGGTGTAGCTCCTCTTTACATCGTTAATCTCCCCCCCCCCCAACCCCTCTTACTAAACGAAAACTTGTCCTTTATAGCTTTTACATTAATAAAATTTCCTCTCTTAATATTATATTAATAAAAAGGTAATTTTTTTGGTGAATTATAATAGTAGGAAAAACTTCAAACAATCAATGCGACTAGTACGACTCAATCCAAGTCATATCTAGGGCGATAAACATTCTTAACCATCAAGCCATCACATGAGATTCTAAAAAGATAAATTTTTAAACAAATCACAATGTATAAAATTAATTGAATTTCAATTAATCATGATTATCCACAAGCATTAGTCAACATTAAGATTCTTTATAAAATTGTTGACAAAATTGTCAAACTTAAGAGAGACAGAGAATCGGGTTTTCGGTTGGTTGACAAAAATTATATGTTGAGTTTTTCATTTTCGAGTTGTAAGTTTTTTTACCAAAAAAAAAAATTCTCTAAATAAACTTACTTTTTTTTAATAATTAAAAGTATAATGCATTTTATTTTATCAATTTACATGTTTCAGTTTTTGTTTCTATTGACAATGATAATTTACATAGCTTGTAATCATACCATAATTAAATAATTGGGCATAATAATTATACTGTAAATAATTAAATACTACTAATTAATAACAATTTTTTATGGTCGAAACAATGATAAATTCATTGAACTTTATGATTTATTTAATTAAATATTTATTATATTTTTATTACTTTCAGATTTACGTACAATAAAACAGCAGCTTTTATAAATAAAATAGTTATGGCTTTTTTAATATTGTAATATTTTTTCTTTTTTAATGTTATTAAATTTTGGAAGGTACAAATAATAGAAAATCACATGGTTGGTCATTAATTTTTATTTTAGGTTAATATATGCTATTAGTCCCTGTACTTATAAAAAAAATTGAGATTTAGTCCCATACTTTAAAATTTAAAGATTCAATCTTCCGACTTCTTTAATTTGAAAAATCTAGTTCAATCATCATTGTTGTTTATAATTTTGGTCAAAATTTGTCAATTTAATATGTTTATTTTTTGTCAATCATATGCAACATCATATTGAATATACCAAGTTTATAAATTTTGACAGAAACCACAAATAATGTTAATAATTGGATTGATATTTATAAATAAAAAAAAAAGTAAGAGGACTTAATTTTTAGCTTTTTAAGTATAGGGACTAAGTTTCGAATTTTATCTAAGTACAGGGAGTAACAAAAAATTGTAACCATTATTTTACTACTTATCTGGCGGGAACGACGAAAGGCCTTCACATGCAGGAACGTGAGAGGCACATGGACGGCTGTCATGGTATTACCGTGCACCCTAAGGTGAGATTACCCATGATTTTTTTATTAATATTCCTGAAGGGGCGTCCGACCTTTAATTTAATGATTAGCGCCCTTAATCACGGGGTTAAAATTGTCTTCTCGCATTTGACCCTATCTTTTTAGAAATAGAAAAAATTTGGGGAAATCAATGTCTAATCTTTGATAGGGGCACCTTGAGACAGATAGGGTGAGCATGCCACGCTGGAGGGTCCCACAATGTGGTTTGTAGGGGCAAATAATGGGACCCTCTTTATTGAATTTTTGTAGGGCAATTGTCAGGCATAGTCAGTCCTAAATCTAATTCTAAAGTAGATATTGCTTTGTTTCATATTTTAAGCTTTTTAATATTATTTATTTCATCTGTATATAATATAAATTTCAATATTATAATTTCAGTATTTAAAAAGAGTTTACATTGTTCGTTATACATATACAACTCAAATTCCTAAGTCACAAATAGTTTTATTAAAATATTAAGTTGTTAGTATTCCAGTTTTTTGTTTTTTTTTTAAATCTAACATGTTAGCATAATTTTAAATCATATAATTAAAAATATATTTTTTATATAAGAGAAAGGAGGAAGGATTACAGTTTAAACTCGAAATATGTAAAAGTTTTTTTTTTTTTAATTAAAATAAAGAGTTTTTATGGATAAAAATGAAAAGAGACTTATTTAACTATCACACAAGCATAATGATTATTAGAACAATACTTTTTTAATGTATTAGCTAAATAAATATTAATTTAGGCTATATTTGATAAATTGAAACATTAAGTACTGCAAAAATAAGTTTGCAAATATTAAGTGTTAAATTTAAGTTGTAAAATCTATTTAGTGTACTTAAAATTAAATATTGAATATAATTAAATTGTTTGATAAATGATAGTATAATTTTAAATGAAATAGGATAAAATAAAATAAAAAACAATTTAATTTATTTTCTATTAAGTGATAAGTAGGTCTCTATCTACTTATCATTTTCTACACTTTTTTGTGGAAAAAAAATTTATCGAGTAGTTCTCACTCTGGATTATCAAATCAACACTTTATCAAATAGGACATTGATTTAGTTGCTTATTAAATATATATAATGACTTTGGTAGGAAAATATTAGAAATTGGTTAAACAATCAAATAAGTAAAAAAAAAAATACATAAATTAATCGATTGAGTCTATATGTGAAGTGATAAATTTAAGTTATTAATTAAGGGAATAACATTCATTTTTATTCCTTAAAAAAATGTTGATACAAATAATAAGAAGTAAAATAAAAACTAAAGTGATACCATACTACTAGTGAGGATATGAATGTGATACTGATTATGCTTCACTTGAACTGGGTCCAATTGACCACGTAATTTTATGATGATCTAACGGTGAAAGGGAATGTTCTTCAGATTTGGACGGTCCCTAAGGGATGTTTGATTGAGTCCGCCATTCGTCTCTTTCAAGCTTTTTGCTGCTGACACGTGTACTGATTGGGTGGATATTCAGACAGGTTCCAAATCTATGGGACCCTTTGTCACCCAATCAAATAAACATTGTTACAACAATCATTGTCAGTGTGCATATTGGCATTAAATCATCTCAGGATAATATTATCTACCGTACCCGGGTTTATGCTAAGAATGCATTTTAATTGAAATTATTAGTATTTTTATACATAATAGGAAGAAAATTTAATTACAGCAAACCAGTGATGATAATAATAATAATAGGAAAAAGAATAATGAAAGAGAAACAAAGAGTTGACAATAATGCTTGGCAATGACATTCATGAAATAGAACACTCTTCAAAGTTCAAACATGACAGAAGATGCTGTTCTGTTTTATTTTCTAAAAAATAAAAAGCAAGATATAAAGTGTTGGATCATGGATGTCAAATCCTTACAGTTGGATCTGTTTGGTATAGAAATGTCCTTTCTTTAAGTTGAAAATGCAAGGAAAGATATTGCAGACTTGGACATATCAACTTGTTTATAAAAATAAAAAAGTTGGGATAACATGGATTTAAGACTGCCTTGTCACTGAAAATTCTAATACATAAAGAACAAACAAACAGAAGTGACAGCAACGGAACATAAATACCCATCCCAACAGTGATACCATGTTGTAATCTAATGTAATGGGCTTTTCCCCCCCTAGTTATACAAAGACAAGAAGAAAAACAATGGTGTCTTTGACAGAGTAGCAAATTTGACAGGTGATGTTTAAAGTTTGCTGTTTGATAGGTTTGTTCTTAGATTAATGTAAGAGATGTTTTTATGTATTATTGTCAGCTTTTTAAAACACATGATGAAGGGCCCCTTCACTTTGGACAACTCATTAAGCAAGCAGAAACATGAGTACAAAATAGGTCCATTAATTGTCCCAAAATTTACAATCGAATCTATGAAGATTTTGTGATATGCAATGTACAGCTGAATTTCCAAAAACAATTCAGTCGGCAAATTTTGGCTCAAGGCCAAAACAACAACGCTCATTAAGACAGATGTCAAAGCTGCCTCCAAATATACCACACCTGTTACACTTTCATGCAATGACATTTTGAGATAAAAAAAGAAGCTCTTTTAAACTTAAAATTTAGTGTTATTTTATATATAGCTTAGCCGGAGCCATGGAGAGTAATAAAAGTAAAGAAAGCAGTCAAAGCCGCAAGTCGAAGACGGCGAAGGAAGTTAAAGGTGGTGGTGGTGCAGTGGATACCGGGAAAAATGAGAGGGAAAGAAAAGGGAAGGACAGTGAGGGAGTGGTGAAAGGGGTACCTCACCAGCAAGTACCTCAGCCTGGAGATTTCTCCACTGAAGCCCTGGAGAAACTATAATCCCTTCACTCCCATATTTTCATGATTTCAGTTTGTTTTCTTGCATTTCATCTCAGTTCTCAAATTGTAGTTTAATTTACGTATTTTGTATTGTAAAAGAATGCAATGTTAGTTCTGCCATTAATGCTTTTAATTCAACAACAATAAAGGGGTTGGAATGGGAGAGTTAATCTGTTAAATTAATTATTTAATTAGTATTTATAATGATGGTAGTTGATATAGTTGTAAACTGTAATTAAGAAGTGAATATAAAAGTGCTAGGGAGGTGTGCCATAGACATTCGCAGAACATGGCCTTATCTCTAACTATTTTATTCAGATGATCACTATTGAATATGATTATTTTTAATTAGCATGTAGCCGAAATAGCCATCACATTATCAACTAAACAAGTCTCAATGACATGGGACCTTATCTTGTGTAGTCCTAATGTCTTGTATAATGTAAAAGGAATTTCCATTTATACTATAACTTGAACAAAAACTATATTACAAAGCACACCATCAAAGAGATGTATTAACATTTGAAACTATATATATTGCAAACCACACCATCTATTGTTGCACCAACAAAATGTTAAAAAAAAGAATTAGATTAATACTTTGGTAATCACCAATCTAATCGATGAAAGTTATATGATATATTCATTAAAATAACTTCAATTTATAAGAATACTCAATGATGCAAAAAGTTGTTCATGTAATTTGAAGTTTTATCTATAATATGTAAACAATTTCAACAAATAAATACATTCTTTATTTTACATATTATATTATTAAATTAACATTTAAAATTAAATACAACATTAATTTTTAGATCCAACTTATTGATTTTATTATTTTAGTTGATAATGAGATAATATGATATATATATATATATATATATATATTTCTGTAAGTTTCATACACTATTAAAAGTCTTCTTACGTCAAAGGAAATCAAATTGAAATTGTATGAAAACCGGTTACTTAAAACATAATTTAGAAAAAAACTGCATTACCATTTGCAAAAGGAAAAAGAAACCAAGATCAATACACATGCAATGCAATCAAAGGGTTATAAGCAATCAACAATGTTGGTTGGGTTTTGAACAAGTTTAAAGAAAACAATATACAAGCAAAAAGAAAAAGTCCGCCTCTTATAAAATAAATTGTAATCACATTTACAAATATATAAATGTAGCACTTATCAGACTCAATAAAAAATCAATTAAATAATAAATATATTATTTTGAATTTAAAATTCGATTATAAAATTTTATTATTGTTTTCTAAAAATTTAATTTTTTTAAAATCTAAATATATATATATATATATATATATATATAAGCAGAATGATTACTAGCTAGATACTTCAGTATATCATAAAATAAATTTAATTAAAGATATAAAAATTATAATTAATTACCTTAATATTTTTAATCAATTAGCACATGCTACAATATCATTCTAAATTTTGCCACTAAGAGAAAGCATACATTTATGATTTATTACATGAATAACATAGTCAAATAATTTAACTCTGATACCGTATAAGAAAATTCAATAGACCTAAAATACTTTATGTGTGCCTCTAACCATTATTAATCAATAAAATAATTTTACTCGATGAACCTTAATTAATCTTTTCACATTTAGTATTTCTTTAGTTCTTTTACCTATTTAATACAAAAAATAAAATTAATAACTGAAATGGCATGCCCATAAGATTATTTACCAAATTGGCAGCACTGAACTGGTGAAAAAAAATTAGGAAAAATATTATGTTGTAGCAGCTCCAGATTGAAATGTAATGTTCTAAAGTATTCAGGGACCTGATATGCAAATTTTTCATTTTGAGTGGCCGTTGGAAAAAAAAAGTAAAATGATGCCGCCTGACAGTGTGGTGGCACCAAATCTTAAATGTGGCTAATTCCTTGTAAGCTCTTCTTATTTATTATTTTCTTTTTATTTCCCTTCAACTCATTATATTGTGTCTAAAGAAGCCATTAACCTATTTTTGTAGTTAAATAAGCCCTTAACTTATAATTTTTACTCAAAAAATCCCTTTATTTTAATATTAAAGTAAATATATTTTAACCAAAGTAAAGATATTTAAAAAATTATAAACTAATTCGCATTTTATGTTGATGTGAATTTGATTAGAATAGTTTATTAAATAGAAAAATAAAATTTTAAAATTTCTGGAGAGTGCTTATATACATGATATTCTTAACCACTCTTTTGAAATTTTTGATTAGTTTTTTAGATTTTATGTTGATGTTTAAGTGTATATAATTTTTATTGCACCAACAAAAAATTAAGATAAGAGCTTGAAATTCAGAATATATTTACTTTAATATTAAAATAAAAGGCTTTTATGAGTAAAAAACATAGGTTAAGAGTTTATTTAACTATAAAAATAGGTTGAGGGCTTGTTTAAACACAATGTAGTGAGTTGAAGGGGAATAAAAAGAAAATAATATATAAGGAGGGCTTACACGGCAATTAGCCACATTTAAGGTTTGGTGCTGTAACGACCTAAAACTTATGTGCATAAAAAAGATGAGTTGTAGGGCCTCCGTCTTAGTAAATCGAGTCTTTAAATATTTATTAAAAATATTTATGAAAATAGTTATGTGTTTAATTAGGCTTTAATTAGGTGAATTTAGCCTAATTTAGGGTAAATAGTAAAAAGGACTAAATTAAATAAGGAATAAAAATTTTATTATAGATTAATAAAAAGAAGGGAGGACCAAAATTGCAAATAAGCCATTTCTAATAGTTGTGGCGGCAAACATATGAAAATATCTAAGATTTTTCTTAGATATTTACTTAATTAATTAATTAATTAATTATATTATTATTTTATTGAACTATAAATTATATTAAATATTATTAAATTTTAAAATAAATTGAAATGTTACATGTGTGTGATAATAAAAATGTACATGTGTAATAATATATGTACAAATGTGTATATATATAGATAAATAAATTACTTAAATTTTAAGTAAAAGATAATTGTTATCTTAAATTATCATTATTATTAGTAGTAAACAAAGACATGCCAAGTGTATGGTGATGGAAATATCCAAAGGTAAAAATATAAATGTATACATTTGTAATACATATATTATTACTAAATAGATATTTATTATAATTATTATATTATGTTATAAAGAAAAAGAAACAAAGTAAAGAAGAAAGGAAACAGAGATATTCGAAAGTAGCAGGAAAGACAGAAGGAAAGAAAAATAAAAGGGAAAACTGAGGTCTTAAAGCTTTAAGTTTTAATAGGTAAGTCAATTAAGTTATTTTTTTTTAATTTTGATGTTTTAGAAGTTTTAGAACAAAGTTTTGATAAAACTAAGTTGAGTTTTTGGAAGTTTATAGGTTTTTGAGTATAGTTCATGTTGAACAAATGTTTGAGGGGTTTAATTGATCGAATGATTAATTAGAATTGATTAAAGGATTAAATTGTAAACTAAGCTATAAATTTTGTGTTGTAGGAATTAAATTGAAAGAAGTTTTAAATTGGGGTTTTATTATGGACATTAGATAGTTAAGTAGAATAAGGAAGGAAATTGAATAGAAATAAAGTACGAATTGAGTTAGAAAAGTAAATGAGTTAATTAGGATTAAATTAGAATTAGGGTATAAATTGGATAGAAATTTAATTATTATTATTAATTAGTGTTGTAATTAATAGTGTAAATTATTATTATTTTCGTAGCTAGCAAAGAAAGGAGAAAGTTATCGAGGAGTAATTACGAAATCTGAGTTTGTATTACTATAATTCGAATTTAATTATTATTAATTATTACATTTGATTAATATAAATGTTAAGTAAAATAAGGTAAGAAATTGAATGTGATTATAGATTAGGAATTGAAGTTGTTTGAATGGAATTTTAAATTATTATGGTATTATATTATGAATATATGTGAGCATTTGAAATGCAAATTGATTGGAAAAAGTGAATCACATAGAATATATGAGAAATTATGATTAGAATGGCTTTGAATTGATAATATTGGAATGAATGGAATTGAAATGTGAAAAGTGATTGAAATTGAATTGAAAAGTGAATTGGAAACCATATTAACTAGTCGGGTTGAGTCGGATATAGTTGGCATGCCATAGGATTGGAAGAGTTTAGGGATACTTCGACCTCGAGTCGATGAGACACTGGGTGTCATTATTTTACTTCAGATAGATTCGATGAGGTACCGGGTACCACTTTGCTTCGGCTAGGCCGATGAGACACTGTGTGTCACTTTATTGCTTCGAACTATCCGTGTGTTTGGTTGAATCTGTGTATCCGCCAAGGTCTGAATCTTGTTAATAGGGGTAAATAATTGAAATGAAAAAACTTGAATAAGTGTGATTGATTAAGCTATTGAAAGAAATGAGAAAGTGAAATTTTGAAGTGATATATGAATTGGAAATTGAGATATGAGATTTGAAGATATAAACCCAAAGTTCATGATTTGATTAAGAGTAAATTTTTGTTATATGATATTAGTAAGTACAAATTGCAATAGAATTGATATTAAATATAGTGATAAATTGAATGAATTGAATATGAATTGAAATGAACTATTGGAATGAGATGTGAAAAATCCAATGAAATTGAGATAGTGAAATAAGGTATGAATACAAAACAATTAAATGCAAGATTTAAAATATTGCTTATAGTTATTAATAATCAAGTTCATTTAAAGTATGAGATAATTAATGAATAATTGTAGGCATAAATTGAATGTATATAATTTATCGATTAATGTTATAAATTTGAATTATGGTAATACCACTGAGTATACCCATACTCAGCGTACGGTTGTTTCCGTGCGCAGGTTAGTAGAAAGCCAGTGTCCGGTCTAGCATCCAGAGCAATCCCGACCTTAGAGAAATTTTAGTGATGTACCTTTCTTTTGATAATGTGGCATGTACCTAGGTGATGTATAGGTTAAGTATAAAAGTCTTGTGATTATGGTTATAAGTATGAAATGGAACTAATATAACATATTTGATACAAGTATGATATGAAAATGAATGAAGTTTATTAGTATAAATTTATATGGTAATATGAATGTTAATATATTTAAATTGATAAGTCAGTATTTAGATATGATTTAGGTAGGGTGAAAATGGAAATATATTGATTGTTATATTGGTTACAAACTAGATTTTTGGTTTGAAATTTGCGGGGTTGGCTAGGTTAGTATTGAAAGGCTCATATAGAGTCCACACGGCCTGGCACACGGGTGTGTGGCCAGACCGTGTGAGACACAGGGCTACCACAAGGGCGTGCGGACTGGCTGTGTGTCCCCTACACGTTAAAAATGAGAAACAGAATGTCTAAGTTTTGGCACACGGCCTAGCATACGGGCGTGTGGCTGGCCGTGTGACCCACACGGGATTTGAACACGGGAGTTTATCAAGGCCGTGTGAAAATTGCACTAGGTTCGAATTGCAAATAAATCCACATGGGTTGAGCACACGGGCTTATGGTTAGGCTGTGTGAAATCTATTTGCACATGAAGTAGAAGTCGGAGAGTTACACGGGTAAGGGACACAGGCGTGTCCCAGAATACCTTGGCCGTGTTGAGCCACACGGCTTAACAACACAGGTGTGTCAAGGGGGCACATGGGCGTGTCTCTAAACCACACCGGCATGTGAGCCCTGTACCTAGAAAAAATTTTAAAATTTTTTGAAAAATTTCTTGAGTATCCGAATTAGTCCCAAATCACTTCTAACTTGTATTTTGAGTCTCGAGGGTCCATATAAGGGACTTTATGATTATTTTACATTATGTTAGATAATTATTTGTTTATTATTGTTAATTGTCCGAAAGATCCGGTAATACTTTGTAACCCTGTTCAGGTGATGGTTTGGGGTTAGGACGTGTTACAGGTGCCGCCACACTGGAGACACCCTTTCACTTTTTTTCAGCAGTTACTCAAAATGAAAAATTTGCATATCAAGTCCCTGAATACTTTAGATCATTACATTTTAGTCCAGTGCCGCCAATTTGACAAGTGGCACTAGCAAAACCATATCATTTTGGTAAATAATCTAATGGACATGCCATTTCAGTTATTAATTTTATTTTTTTGTATTATTTAAGTAAAAAAAGCGTATTTCTCTTTTAACCCTTTTAATTAACTTTCGCGATTCCCATGCAATTTATAATCTAAATTAAAGATTTATGCTAAAAGTTTGAATAGAGTTAAACTCTTAGCTTCAAGGAAACTTAATAATAATCAACAATTTAGAAAGGAACTATCTTTTACTCTTATCACAAAAGTTGAACGAGATTTATTCAAATAATATCACTTATCAAATGAGTCACATTAATTTCCAACATGCTAAACTCAAGAGGGGTATGAAATTTAAAGCTATAAATAAATGATGATTTTCATACTTCTAACAAATTAATAAATCATGAATATTAAAATTACCACTATATATAATATTAATAATTTTAATAAATTAGAGGAAAAAAATCAATTGATTCAACAATGATATCATTAATTATTTAATTACATAATAAACTTATTTTGTATTCCATATTACAATATTACTATTCAAATTTGTTTTTATTTTAATGATTTTAAGAACTGTTTATAATAATTTAATATCATAGTTGTAAATTAACTAATAAAACATTTATATTATTCTGATTTTTATTTAATATAGAATTATAAGTGCAGCAATTTAATTTTAATAAAAATTAAAATAATAATAAGTGTTAGGTGTAATGATAAGATGCATTGTATTCTCAATGAGAGATATATGTTCGAACTTTTAAAACGATAATTTTGAGACGACAATCACAGATCCCAAACATGTTCGTAAAACAGATATGGCGAATACTAAAAAATTTAAAAAAAATTAAAGCAACTAATTTAATGTTACTATATTGATACATATGACCACCTAGTACATTGCATTGGTACACTAAAAACTAGTATTGGTAAATAGAGGAAAAAAATGGACATAATGACTTATTTGGCGTTAACTTTATAAAAAAAAGTTATTCTAGCTTTTTATTTATTATTTATTTTTTAATTCTTAAATTTGTGTTTTTTGTCAAATCATCTCAAAATAGTAAAAAAAATAATATTTTTTAACTTTGCTAACATAACAATCCACGTATATCCCACGTCAATATTTAATTAGTCTTTTTGAAATTTTAAAAATTCAAAAAAATATTATAAAAAATTAAAATTATTAAAATATAAATTATATATATTTTAAATATTTTTAAAATTTAAAAATTAATTAAATGTTGACATGTCATCCATGTGTATGTCATTTAAGCAAAATTAAAAAATATTAACTTATTCATCTATTTTGGAGTGATTTGACAAAAAATACAAGTTTAAGAGATAGAAGAGACAAAAAAATTAGTCGGATGATTAAAATGATTTTTTCGGGAAAAAAAGGCATTTTACCAAAAACACTAAATGGCCTTTGAACTGCAAACCAGTAGTAGTAAATATATCTGAAAAAAAAAAAAACTTAAGTGGCCCGTATATTCAGGAAAACCTAAACGGGCTGAGTACAATCCATGCTAATAAAATGGGCCAACAATAATGGAAGTCAAACATACTCTGACCCAGAAACGACCCGACCCGACCTATTTCTATTCGAAAGCCCAAAGATTTCGATTTCAGCTTCTCCCCATTCCTATGCTCTTCTAAGCTCTAACCTTTCCTCATTTTAGCTCTTCTCACCGAGAAGATTGCTTATGGGATCTCTCAAATTCAGCGTCTGAATTTACATTGCGGAATCGAAGCTCTCATCGTAAAGAGAAATGGCCGAAACCAAAGAGAAGAGCCTGAGTGACAAAAAACCGAAGCCAAGAGTTCGCCCAATTGTTCGCCTCGGGATCTTCCTCATCTCTCACAGCTTCCTCGTTAGGTATCACTAATTAATTTGAATTTAATTTTTTTCCCATTTTTGGGGTTTAAATAAATTGTTTTCAATGTTTGTTTGTCGTTTTGAATCTTTGATGTTTATTTCAGTGTCGTTTGCTGCACTGCTGGGGTTTTGGCTCTGTTTCTATTGCCTGTTCTTGCTAAAAATACTTACATCTCCGAAAATGCCCTCATGCCAGGTTCCCTTTCATTTTCATTGCTTTATGTTTCAGTTTGAATAATTTGAATTGATTCTGTTCAATACTTATTTTATCTGTACCGAATTTGAATTTAAGTTTGAGTGAAATTTACCGTTCATTTGGATGCAAATTGATAAAACAGAACGCTGGAGTTATTGTGGAAAGAAGAAGAAGAAGAAAAAACTAATATAAGATTGTGTTCTATTTTCATTATTTATGTGATTTCAGCATTTGATTCCTTATGGATGTCCTAGGAATGATAATACTTTCTCGATTTTGTTCAATCTGTGTTCTTGATGTTTGAAGTGTGGTTTTGACTTATGCAGGTTCTGCGAGTCCCATGCTTTCTAATCAGCATGTTTCGGATGGAAATAGATTGGTGAAGGATTTAACTAATCCAAACTCGAAATCTTCAGAAACGGGAATGTATGTGCTGGTTGTGTGCATATGGTTTAATATTTTGGTTTTGTGGTTTTTTTGTTCCATGCACAAAGAGTTTGAGTATTGTAGCATGTAGCGTTTACAGGGAATACTTGAGAGTTTATGTTTATTTGCAAGTTATAGTTATCATGCATGATCTTGTGTTTTCTAGGATGTAGCATCCCTTTTTTCCGGTTATTGTATACTGCTATGAATCATATCTTATTTGGCTAAACCTGGGCTATGCTAAAGTAAAAGACATAAGCATACCCGTAACCATATAGAAATGTTCTGAATATAAGTTATCTCTTAAAGTGTTAACTATTTGATATCTCTTATCTTTACATTGGGACTGTTTGCAGTTTCCATATGTTTTCTCTCCACACCTGGTCTTCTTGTAGTTATCATCTACCTGACTGACCAATACATGGATAAAAATAGGTCAAAGAAATGTGATCTGATTCTAATTACCTTGTTTGTATTTCCATTTCAGAGAAAGTCACAAAATCATAGCACAGTACATGTTAGACTTGGGTGCTGAAGTTAGTTTCCACAAATTCCACCCTCAGATGAATCAGTTTCATCCTTTGCACTTTTTCTCTAGCCCTGATTCCGGTAAGATACAGGAGAATTACAGTTGTTCATCATATGGTATCAATACTGTTGGGATTATAAGAGCTCCTCGTGGTGATGGGAAGGAGGCTATTGTCTTGGTAACACCTTACAATGCTCTAAAGAGTGGATTTGGTGAGGCTTTATCTTTAGGCATTGCATACTCAGTATTTTCGTTGCTCACTCAAGTTACTTGGCTAGCCAAGGATATTATATGGCTTGTTGCTGATTCGCAATATGGAGAGTATGCAGCGGTTGCTGCTTGGTTAAGAGAATATCAGACTCCTAAATTTAGCAGTCTGAGTACTCCAAATGCTGAGATGTGTCCTGATGTTAATAATCTTTTTGAGTTGAAAGGTCATTCTATTTCTGGAAGTAAATTCTCCAATAGTTTTAGACGTGCTGGGACTATGGCTGCTGCTCTGGTCTTGAAGGTTAGAGATCAAAATGAACAATTTGAAGACACTATTAGCATTTATGCCGAGGCATCTAATGGACAAATGCCAAACTTGGACCTCATCAATGTTGTGAATTATTTGGCAGTGCATAGGCAAGGTTTACGTGTAAACGTGGAGAAATTGTGGTCCCTTCTTAACTCCAGTTGGCTTAAAAGTTTGGGTGAAATCTTTGAATCTCTAGCAAAAGTAGCTAAAAGCTTATACCCTAAGTGGAAATTTGGTATCCCTGCAACAGAGTATGTTGAAGGCACTGCTACACTTGCAAGTTCATTGTATTATCAGGTAGAATACTGTTGTTACTTGGTACTCTCATATTTTGTTTGTTGTTTTCCTCCTTTTCTCTGTTACATTGTGACAAATGTTCTACTTCTAATAGTATCAAATAGATGAAGTAAAGTTTTAAGGAGTTGCACATTTGTGCTTCTCTCTGTTGATTGAAAAGATGTTTGCTTTCTCTATCAATAGTGCTTTTGTTTTTGTTAGGCTCTAGGTGTGCCTACAGGCCCACATGGTGCTTTCCGTGACTACCAAGTTGACGCAATCACATTGGAGATTTCACCTAAATTTTCATTGGATAAAGTCTGGCGCAATGACATTCTTCTAAGAGGCGGCCGGTAATTTATGTTTCCCATTGTTTTCATTTATTTTACTATTGTATTTCTCATTAGCAAGTGGCTTACGAAAGGAGATTGTCTTGAAATTTTGAACTCTAGATGATGTGAATAATCGTGTAGATAAGTTGCATATGGTACAGACAGGAGATAGTTGCCTTTAGATAAGTTCTACAGTTTGTAGATCAATTTTAAATAACTGTTATTGCAACCTTTGTTTTTCTGAAGGATTTCATTTGCTTGGTGCAGGTTGATTGAAGGAGTTATACGATCAGTAAATAACCTCCTTGAGAAGTTTCACCAATCATTTTTCTTGTACCTCTTAACATCTCCTAGTAAGTTTGTGTCAGTAGGGGTTTACATGATCGCGTTTGCACTTCTCATAGCACCACTTCCAATGGTTGCGGCTTCTCTCTATGTGGATGCAAATAGTTCAAGCAACTGTTCAAAAGGTGATAGCTCAACTCCATCTACTATCACTGATACTGATGAACTCAGTATTGCTATCAGATCCTGGAGGTGGCTTAATTCAGCTAAACTAGTTTTTATTGTTCACCTATGGGGTGCTATTGTTTCATTGCTTCCGTATTTCATCTCCCAGATACCTGATTGCAGCCCAACAACCAGCTTCATGATCTGGGTTTTGCTTTCAATCCTCAGCCTTCTAACCTTGAACTCAGTTCTGGCTTCTCCTTTAGCTTGTGCTAAAGCAACTCAAGAAAAAGAATGGGCTTTTGTGAAATCGGTGACTATCTCATCGGTGTTCATTGGATTGGGGCTCATGTCAGTCATTAATTTTGCTACCGCAGAAATTGGAGCTTTATTGATGGTCCCAATGTGTTTACTGGCTCGACCTTTAAAGCTTGATGTTAGAGCTGGTACTTTGAGAAGTTTTTGCAGGATGATCTGCAATCTGGTTTTAGGGCATATTGCTTTTCCACCGGCTGCTTTTTTTCTGTTGAAAGGGATGCTTGATGGTTTTGGCAATGCCAACGTGGGTGACTTCTGGATATGGGTTGAATCTCTTTTGGCATGGAACAGTGCTACATATCTCTTTATTGGTATGGTACAGTTGCCATGCTGGGTCTTATGCGTTAGCATTTTGTTTCATACTTGTTGACACGTCTTAATTCTGTTTGGACCTGCAAACTTAATATCAAGTGCACTTTAGTTTCAGTGTTTGCCTTCTTACCTAATTTCAGTCATTTAATGAAAATTAGACTTAACTTGGAGAGCACATGTGGTTGTTGCTCGCCAAAGCCGCATGATGTTCTGGAATTTGGATGTTTTGGTTCTGAGTTTGTAATTAGCTTGTTGGCTGACCGGATCACAATGAGGTTTTGACATTGTCTTTTAAGAAAAGGTGGTATTCCATGGATGATTTGTGAGGCCTTTGTGATTATTTTCTTGCTGAATTGATTCAAATTTCCTCTTGAGGTGGAATCGGGGCTTGCGAGTAAGCTTAAGTGACCCAGCAACTCAAAGGTAAACTTAAGTTTCAAAGGAGGAAGAATCTCTACATGTAGATTGCCTTATTTTGGTGCATACTCTTCCACTAAGAAATAAATGCTTGCACCACTTATTGAATTTTCCATGAAAAAGATAGGTCATGAAATAGAAAATTAGGATCTTATTGCAAAATATTGGATTTTATCCGACATATTTTCTTCGGATAGAAGGGAATCATCTATTGAAACCTCTATTTAAGAATAGAGAATAGGGGTTTGCTTTAAAATGCTGTTGAAAGTTATAAATTTAAGTAGAAGAAAGAATATGATAGGCACTACTAGATGCCTTGCTGACGATCCATAGCTTCCAATTGAATATGCTTGTTTCATTTGCCTAACTTGTTCTTTTTTCTAGTTGAAGTGACATATATATTTAGTCATGGATGAGCTAAAGAAGATGCAAGATATCAAAGGACCGTATTCTACAACCACTCCATAAAAAGGTAAGCAACCAATGAGAAAAAGCAAACTTGATTCTCTCTTAAAGATTGTAAATTGTTGTGTCTATTGATTCTTTGCTGCCTGCTTTAATTATAAATGTGATCACCGGGGAATCTCTTCTTTTCCTTTTTGTTCTTAAAATCATCGATGCGTCTGCTCAAGTGTTTCTTGCAAGCCCACGCATACGCAAACATGTGGTTATTACTAGGCTTAATGTTTAATTTAACATTCAATATTTACATCTTTTGTCAATTTAACATTAAATTTTTTTAAAAAGTTGAATTTGATCATCACCCTTTAAAAGAAAGTCAAATTGTTTTTTTTTTAACAGAACTACGGATTAAAAGATTAAATTTTTAAATATTGCAGTCTGCATGATGGTTCATATATATTTCATTTAAAAAAAAATTATATATATATATATTTGAATATTTTTATAATTTTTAAATTATTTGATGATATAGTCTATTTTTATTAAAAAAATGACTTGACTCTTTTTTAAAAGGTTAATGGTTAAATTTAAGTAAAAATAATAAATGTCAAATCGAAATGTAAATATTAAGTGTCGAAATTGAGATAATGGTTGATTAGGTGCAAATATTATGATGTTGTTTTAAGCAGGTTATTGATTAGTAGGGTGTAATAATAAATAAGTTTGGAAGAATAAGAATTTAGACAAGAACTAGAGGCTGAGAAGAAAAGGATGGAAACAGCCAGCAGGAGTTGTATGACCTTTGCAACAAAATCAAAATGGTTATTATTTCTATTATAAAGTAACAACAAATTACGTCACTTTGTGAGGAAAATTCCATGAATACATCGAAGCACCTAACTTTAATTTTTATTTTTATTTTCTACTTTTATTTTTGGCATAAATGTTCATCAGGGTGACGAGGAGTCCAAAACAAAAAAAGGTTGCTGTGACGTGGAAGCCAATACCCAAACACTCTTGCTCAAGCCTAAAGTAAATGAAATTAACATTTCCAAAACACTCATGAGGAAAAAAAAATAATCTTTTTCTGAAATGATATTAAGATTTCTTTAGAAGATAAACATAAATTTTTTTTTAAAAAAAAGGAAGTCGCTTAATTCCAACAATAGGACTTTTTAAATCTCTAATAAAAACTTATTAAAGATAAAAAAAAAAAAAACTCTTAGCTTGCTTATAGGTTTATATTCCTCTTGCCTCCAAGTATAAAATTTTAAGTGAAAAATAAGATTAGGCTGATTATTTTTTAGAAAATATCAATTGAAACTCTTAGTCAAGTCAGAGAAAATGTTGTTGAAAAGAATAATTTAATGGTATGGTGGAGTCAATGGTTATCGTCGTTCTACTTGTTTAATAAGGTAATTTAAGTAAGAAAGAAAACAAATAAACAATGCAAGAAAATCAATATAAATTATTATTCTTATTATTTTTTATATTAATATTCTATTTAATGAAATAGTTAATAATTTTAAAAAGTTGCTTTGAAATACTCCTCACTAAAAGAAATTATATCAAGTCTTAATATTATTAGCGAAAATGAATATAAAAAAGAAGCCATATTCCCCCAGTGCATTAACTTCCAAGTCTCAAATGTTCAAGAGTTGTCTGTTCTGGTTCCAGTTTTCCTTGGAGAAGCTTGTTTTAGTTCCAACAACAATATGTGTTCCAGGG
Organism: Gossypium stocksii; assembly: GCA_020496765.1. NCBI lineage: Eukaryota > Viridiplantae > Streptophyta > Magnoliopsida > Malvales > Malvaceae > Gossypium > Gossypium stocksii. Next base: position 15,807,935 of record CM035631.1, on the reverse strand, counting down.
GCTTCCATCTGTGCTTAGCTAAAATTCTCACATAATCAACATTCAATTCAACCTTTAAATCACAGCCACAAAGTCAGTTTGTCAACACCCATCAAAGGAACTCAAAGCCTCACAACTAACCTCTGAAGTTTGCAGAGTTTGCAGCAAGGAGACCATGGATGACATGTTATGTGATGAACTACTGCAAGAAATATTCAGAAAGCTGCCATCAACCCCACCATCTTCTTTATCTGTTTCTTTAGTTTCCAAGCGTTGGCTTAACCTTTATAGAAGCTCAAAAGCATCTCTTTCTCTCAAGTTTCTTCCACACAATTCTATGGTTATCTCTTTGTCTTCTCTTCTTTCTCACTACCCTTCTCTTTCTTTCCTTTCTCTTGTTCTGTCTGATGCAGCCGATTTCACCTCTTCCAACAACAATTCAAGCGCCACTGCCTTTTTCGATAACTTGCTTTTCGTTGTTTCTTCCTCTTGTTCTAAACTGCATCACCTCAGGTTCTTAGCTGGCCCTGTTTCTTGTCTATCTTTGTTGTCTCTATCCAAATCTTGTTCCCAACTTACTTCAATTACTGCATCATTATCTAGACCTCTTTTTCTCAGCTGGGTTGTTTCGTTTCCTTGCTTAAAGGAGTTATGTTTACATGTATGCTCAACTGATGGTGTTGATGATGGAGATAAGCAATTTGGGTTGCCTCTAAATGAAGAATTGGATGTCAAATTTGGGTTAGAAACTCTCTGTGTATCAGGAATTCAGGCAGATGATAAGGGTATCAGTTGGCTATGGAGGAACTGTAAAAGGCTTAAAAAATTACAGTTGAGGAGCTGTGAGAGTGTTGGTGATGGAGAGTCATTTGCATCATTTATCTGGTGTGTGGAAGGTCTTGAAGAAGTAGAGTTAAGGAAATGTAGGAGTATAATCGATAGAGTTCTATTAAGATTAGCTGAGAATTGTGCTTCATTGATTTCTCTACTGATCTATGATGGATGTAGTAGAGAGGGTTTGCTTGAGTTCATAACAACTTGCAGGTGTAATTTGCAGAAACTTGACCTTAGATTGCCATTAGACCTCAACAATGATCACCTCTTAGCCATTGCTATGAATTTAAGAGGTCTCTCAACACTTAGGCTTCAAAGTTGCTGTCTGGTTACTGGTGAAGGTCTGCACATTCTTGGGGTTGCCTTGAACCCCACACTCGAAGAATTGGCTTTAATAAACTGCGACGTTGTCGATTGTGAAGTAGGGTTGCTAGCCACATTAGGACAAAATTTGAGGATGTTAAGGAAACTGGACTTGTCTTATAATGAAATGATGGTTGATAAGGAGTTGATTTCTATGCTAGTTTCTTGCAATCATCTGACAGAATTGAATTTGAGAGGTTGCAGGAAGCTAACAAGTATGACCATGGTTACCATATCTAAGACCTGCAAAGGCTTGGAAAGTATTGATATTATGAATTGTCCTGGGATTGGAGCTCAGGCTGTGGAGTTCTTTGTCTTGAATTGCCCTCAGATGAAACAAATTGTGGTTGAGGAGAGCAAGGTTTCAGACATAGCTAGGACATGGGCTTGTCATAAATTTATAGAGGTAACTTCTGGTTCATGAACTGTGATTGAAGAATCATCTTATATATGCAATTTATTCATGTTCTGTTGGAACCAACAACTTCTAAATTTCTATCTAATTATGATGTTCTTGGAAAAGCTTGTTATTGTAATAAGATAACTGCAATGTACAATTAGAATTTTCTTCTATTTGGGAACTGAATTGAGTTTATTCTAATTAAAGCATTCAAGTGTAATATAATAGTGTATGCTTTTGAGTCTTTTAGCCTAAGTTTATTGGGCCATTTATAACCTACATATTAATTGGACCAACATAGGCTTCAGCTCATATATATATATATAGTATAGATATTAGTAGACCTCATAATGGACTGATTGGACACTTAACAATTAATAACACAAGAGACATAAGAAAAATAAAAAATAATACAAGTATATTAATATTTTAGAATTTAAATTATATCCTTATTGAATTTTAATTCAGTTGAATTGTTACCGTTGTAACAACAAAGAGTATGAATTTAGATGCGCTTTAAATATGTATTATTTTTTATTTTAAAAGTTGAAAGTTATGGATAAAAGTAAAAATTATATAAATAATGCAAATTAATTTTAAAAATTTTATATATAATTATATCCAACAATTACATAAATATAACCCAAAAGGTAGACATTACATTACATTTTACATTCAATATTTTTATTTAATCTGACACTACTTTTAGATTGAATATTTAAGGTCAAATTTCACTATTAGACCTTATATTTTGTGTAAATTTTGAATTTAGTATTTATGTTTTAATTTGGTCATTTTTTATCCTTGTATTTTTAGAATTTGAACTTTTTAGTCTTGGTCAAATGGTAACATTAAATTCATCAAATTATGTTATTCTCAAAATATGATGACTCAAACATATTATTGTATGTGTAATGCTATGTCAGCTTGTTATTTTCATATATTAGTCGAAAAAAATAGTTAATAGATTTAAGGACTGTAGTTTGCATTAAGATTGAAGTTTCGGAATTAAAAAAATATAGCAACTAAAAATGATACAGTTGGAGAACACGGAGTAAATATACAACTTTGCGCATAATATAGGACTAGTAACATAAATTAATCATACAGATTTAATTGCTACGACTAAAATTTTAAAATTCAAAAAGTATAGGGACTAAGATTGATGAAATCATTATTAACTTCAAAATGTGTAGCAAAGACGATGGGAGTTGTCTAGGGGTGAGCGCTTAATCGAATTAAGTCGAATTGAGTGAAAAAAATTTCAAGTTAATCAAGTTAAATCGAGTCAAGTAAAATGAAAATCAAGTCAAATCGAATTGAGTGAAATTGTTCGAGTTAAATTAAAAAATTAAACATGTTAAATTAAAATTTTGTTACAGTAATTAATTCCATGCTGGAGCACATAAATTTGAAACCATATATTTTTGAAAACTTTTTCAAGACAAAATAATAATAAAAAAATAACATACTTTAGTATGATAAGCTTGAATCATTAATTAACTTATTTAGGTCCCCAAAAGGTTAATTTATATAAATATGCTAGAAAAAATTACAATTGAGAAACTTTGCTGATTTTTAAAAAAAAATTACCGATCTATGCTATTTTTGGAGAGTTCAACAGTAGCGGTAACTTTCCAACGGCTACAAGGGTTTCAACAACCATAAAATTTCCTATATAAACCCCTCCAAACTTTATTCTTTTCAACCAAGTACTCAGTACTCAGTACTCATTCTTCCATCCTATATTCCCAATCCTCAATTTTCAATTTTTTTTCTAATTTTCCCAAATTATATATTTTGTTTTACATCCCAAATGTACATTTATTTACAATATACAAAAGTTTTTTTATTAAATTGGTTTGTTTTGTACAATATTATATTGTGAGTTTAAAATTTAAAATTATTTTTGTTACTTTTTCATTTTAAGTTTTTCTCCTTCCATTTATTCACCCAAATGTTTTGAGAAAACAAAGAATAGAATGTTAGTACGAAAAAAGATTAAAACTTTGGCTTGTGTATTGTAATATATATTACTTCAATAATTAATATTAACTTACACTTTACAGAAAAATGGCATCACTAAACGAATAAGTTAGTGTTTTCACTGCATTAGTTAGTGTTTTAATTAGCTTTTCTTCTCGATGCTCCTAGGTTGTGTGGACATGTTGGCTTCGTATGCCCTGAGTTCCTACAATAACCGTATAACCTTAGTGTGTCTCCTCGCTCTTGAATATCCATATTGCCTCATATCTGAGTTGAGTTCGACTGACCTTTCGACTTGCGCTGTGAGTTCTTATCCGATACCAACTCGAAAGGAGCGTGTGAAGTAGGTTGCCACATGCGTTAATTCGAGATAGAGGAATTCAGATTTCCAAAATATTGATGCATGTTCAAGTTTGTAAACTTGATCAACATAGGTCATGCAATCTATACATTCCAAGGAACATACCGCAATTGCATGTGCACATGGATAATAAAGTACTTGAAATCTCCCATAGTCACAGGTCATTTGTCTCAAGTTTATGCAGTATGCTCCACCGATAACTCCATGGTCGGGTCTATGAGGTTGTTTAACCCGGAATATTAGATTTTTTCATGAGTGACACGTTAAAGTCATTGAGTTTGCGATTTGTTCATTTTCCCCAATATCTTTTAGCATGGACTCGCACCAAACGTGACCGCCCTTTATCTGTCTCGCGTATGTCTCAGTTTGCTTCAAAAACAAGGCTGTTAATCAGAAATACATTTCCTTGACCATCGAGGTTACCAGTAAATGACATGTCCCCTTTATTACGGAGTTAATGCATTCCGCTAGGTTCGAAGTCATGTGTTCGTATCGTAGTCCTCCGTCATATGACTGCGTCCATTACTTTTTCGCTATCCCATCGAGGTCTTCGCACCCAGTCAATTTACAGTCTGTAGTCTCTCTAACATCTTATGGAATCGATGTTGGATGAGATCATACCCAATTGATGACAATTAATAATGCATTCAAGAAAAGTGACCCAAATGTATATGTTAAACTATTTTATAGGAAACCAATTTTCTGCACAATGTACTCATATTAATGACATGTCGCCGCTCTGCATTCTTATGATATTGGCCCATGTAGTTAAACCCTATGTGACGCAAACAATACCTATGGTGTGTACAATCTCATAGGCTTGAACGATGGTCAAATGCAGCCTATATTTCGGTGCCTCTATCGAAAAAAATGCACACATCAGGCTGCAGCACAACATGCCTTCTCAAGTTAAGAAGAAATCCTAGTCATCATTGGATTCTTCCAGAGTTATTGCAAAAGCTATTGGCAAGATTCTTTTATTACTATCCTGTGCAACAGCTAATAACAACTTATGCTTGTATCTTCCGTACAAGAATGTGCTGTTAATTTGGACAAGTGGCTTACAGTACCGAAATGCAGTTACGAATTGCTTGAAAGTAAAAAAATAGTGGAAAACTCTTTTTCCAGGGACCAAGCAATCGCTATAATGCGCAGGCTTCGTTTGCAACTCGATTACGGAACCTGGTATGTATGCTCCAGTACTTGACACCATTGCTACAATTTATTGTAGGATTTCTCCCATCCGTTGTGCATCTTCTCCAACGCTTTTTGCTTTGCCAACCATGCCTTGTGGTAGGACACGATGTAATCGAAATTGCTATGGATGTATGCAATCAAAACAGATATTAGAATCTTAGGACTCACTTTAACCATGTGTAATATAAATTCAGTTATCATGCCTGGATCCAATTTTGGATGACCGTTTAACATACCTTAAAAATAATAAATTAGGTCACCATACTTAATAGAATGTAAAAAAAAGTCAGAATTTGAGTCGATGTTCTTAACCATGATACATATTAGCTACAACACATGTATGTGGCACAGTAAACTTCCTAATCATTTAGAATGCCGACTTCTTCCTAATAGATGCCTTGATTTTCCATGGACATCATGTTTCATGCATTGCGCACTTCACCTCATATTTCTCGGATTAGAAGCATGTAACGATGAAGTTGACACTAAGATGTATGTTATACCCCTTGACTGTAGCTACAAAAGCATATTTGGAGTCAAACTCCATCTCAACCTCTAAATGCCAGAAGTTTGTTGACGAAGTTGCATGCCTTAGTCTTCTATGAGGGAGGTCTTTGAATTTTGAACCTCCTTCAGTAGCAAGATTGAGAGTTTGCATGTGGGGTGTGTAACAGCCCAGTTTTAGCTAAATCAGAACAGTGGTTTCGGAACCACAAATTTGAGGTAGGAAAAATATTTTAATATTAATTTTTAGTGTTTACAGCATGTGAGTAGATATGTGTGAAAGTTTTGTATTTTAATTTTATCGATTGGATGGTTAATTTGATAAAAAAGGACCAAATCGCATAAAATGCAAAAGTAGCATGCTATAAGTTAAAAGTGTCTATTTGCTATGGTTTATTAAACCAAAGGTCCTTATGATGTTATTATGCCATTGGTAGGGTTAATGAACATCAATGGTCTTATATTTTATGATTAAATGGTTTAATAATCAAGGGTAAAATAGTAAACTATGTATTAATGTTTATTAAATAAAAGTAAAACCAAAATATCATCATCTTTTATGTTCATCACCGAAAAACACAAAGAAAATAAGGGTTAGAAAGCTTTTTGATGTTCGGCACTTTGAAGATTAAATTGATCAAGAACGAAAGAAATCAGAATTAGATCGAGGGAAGTCGAAGGTTGTCGAATAATCGACTCATTTAGCCTCTCATTTTCGAGGTAAGTTCATATGCAAATAAACGTATTTCATTTGAATTATATATGCATGATTGTTATTGAAACATATTGAATTGCTATGGGAGTTGAATATTTGAATCCGAGAAAGTATCGATAGTGTTGTGACGTCCGAAAGTCTCGTACGAACCATAGGAATAGTATAGGATACGAATGTCATGACATTAGGATTTCAAGATGTGATTTCGTGTAAGACCATGTCTGGGACATTGGCATCGATCCGAGATTACGTGTAAGACCATGTTTGGGACATTGGTGTAACATCTCTTACCCGTATTCGTTGCCGGAACAGGGTATGAGGCATTACCGAAGTTTACTGAACACTTTTTCTATTAATCTGAACCAAATACTATTCATTTTCCAATATATGTTATTACGTCCCTTAGATGAGCTCTCGAAGCCCAAAACATGTATTAAAATCTATTCGGAACTAAATCGATACCATAGGGACTTTTTTGTAAAATCTCAAAAATTTTCCTCAATTACAAGGCCACACGCCCGTGAAGACTAGGGATACGCCCGTGTGGTCAGGCCGTGTGGCCAAAATAAGGCTATTTTCCAAGCCCTATTTCTCACCCAATCTCATCCAGCCCTGCACAAACATTTCTAGTACCAAACAACCAATTCAAATATATTTTGCCCAACCAATTTTACCATTTCAATCCATACTAAACCTATTTATATTTACATATATAACATAATTCACTTTGTGAATATACTCTAAGATTACGTTATTTCTAGTCATGCCAATGACTAGTATACAATCCAAATATTCATATGCCACTATGCGTAACATCCCTAACCCGTATCCATCGCTGAAAAGGGGTTACTAGGTATTACTAGATGAGACACAACTTCCGCACAATCATATGCATACTTGTGTCCAAACTCTTAAACCAAACAAATATTAATTTATATGAAACTAAATTAATCTCTTTACAAAACAAATTATAACATTTTAGAATCATATAATCAATTATGAAATTCATAAACAAATGATGTCAAATATAACATTTGTTCACTTAGTAAGTGCGCATATCAATAATATCACAAATAATTAAATCAAACATTTCCTCCATGAATCTTACCAAGCATACAAATTGGAATACATGTCATCTTTAACTAACTCCAATCGGCATATTAATTACTACATGTGATATACCATTAATCATTAAAACATAAGCAAAACTATTATTCAAATGGTCATTTTCAAATGCCTTGACCGAAAATATCCAAGTCCAAAATAAAACATCATTCATTTTGCATTGAACGAAAAACCATACACAAGACCAAAAGCACTATTCATTTGGTCACTTTAATAGGTTTTAGCCAAATACATACATGCTTTACACCTCCAAGTCATTTCATAACCATTACACTATTATACCAAAATTCACACATAAGGGATTTCATAGCATTAAATCCTAATCCATTAACTCATTTTACAAGCAACCAAATTGATAAATTTCATATGCATAATTAATCAATTAACAAATGTCATATGACCTATAATTATCCAATTTCCAAGTCCAATGCCGAATACCCACATCCATAAATTCAAATGTATCACATTTATATATATAGCATGTATATAAATAAGGTTCACCAATACAAAAAAAAAAAAAAAAAACATATATCATGACCGAATTATCAATTACATATATCCAAACCATATTCTTTAACATTATAAAAATATCACATATAAACCCAATCTCCATCTCAAATGCCGAATATATCCATCATTCATATTCAAAAATACCAACTTTCAATATTAATAGATCATTTTAGCAGCACTTAATTCTATACCATGACCAAATATACATAATTACCAAAACTCAACATAACAATATTCAACCAATGTCTCATAGTCGAAATCCATAAGTCATTCACTTTTAACTATCCATATCAAGAAAAATTCACATCTAAATGTATATACCATAGTCGAATATGCCAACTATAGTCAATATATCAACCACATCATTTAATCAAAACATGAAAACATATTCAACAAAATGATCAAGCCATTTTCGCATGGCTTATGAATATATACATACCAAAATCAAACATGTCCAAAGGATAGTATAGCCTATACATGCTATAAGTTTCAAATTTAACTTTTAAAAGTACCGATAAATAGACGATAGTGTGATTGGCTTCGCTGACGATCCCTGAGCCCATAACAAATCTCCAAAATTAATAAAATAGAGACAAATGTATACAAACAAAGTAAGCTAACATAGCTTAGTAAGTCTTAAGCAAATAAACAACTCAATAACATTATTAGATCATTATAACAAAATCGACTTATACCACTACATTCACATATACACATTCAGTTTACCAAAATTCAACATATCAAATATATATAACCATGCATCAATTCATCTAGGCCAAATACACATGTAATTACTAACATAGCTATCTTCCACTTTTAAGGTCACAAACACATTCTTGAGTGAATGTATTCATACATATATACATAAGCTCATAATCTCAACTATGAAATCACATGTAATACTAATTGGCCGAATATAGATTTCTATAAATCAATAAACTTTCATTTTCAACTCATATAATTTGTATCACAAGCATAATAGCCAACTTACCTTGTTTCACAAGAACAATTAATTATCACATGCCTATTCACTTTAGCTCGATTACACATTCGATCATAACTTATTATTACCTGTTGAACCATTCCGAATTGAATAGGATAATCAGATAATCACACATATCGTACAATGCCAATGTTCCAGACGTGGTCTTACATGTAATCACATATCGATGCCACTGTCCCAGACAGGGTCTTACACGAATCACAAATACGATGCCGATGTCCCAGACATGGCCTTACACGCAATCACATATCAACGCCAACATCCCAGACGTGGTCTTACACGAGAACATATATCGGAAATCTTATGTCATGACATATGTATCCTAGCTATTCCTAGGGTTCGTACGAGGTTTTCAGACGTCGTAACTCAATCGAATCAAACTCAAACACATTATTCCCATGCATATTCACATTCGGATAACATAATTACATACTCATAAAATTCAAATCAGCATATTAAGTTCACATATAATCAAAATTAACATCATTTAATTACCTATAGACTTACCTCGGATATCGACGGACGATATAGAACGACTATTCAACTATTTTTGTTTTCCTCCGATCCAAGTCTGATTTCTTTAGTTCTTGATCTCAATCAAGCTTGCAAATGGCCGAATGTCTTAAAGCTTCTTTCTTTTCTTTCTTTTAGTATTCGGTGATGAAACAAAACATTATGAATGCATGTTAATTATTTTATGTTTTATCTTAACATATTTTATTTATCATTTTACTTATTTAACCTTTATAATATAATAACTAAACCATATTCATTAAGGCCAAAACCGTCCATATCATGTCATCATGGTTAAATTTCCACTTAAATACCTCAATTTAGAAAGACACATATAATTCAGCCCTTACACATCAAACTATCAAATTTTCATTTTTTGCGATTAAGCCCTTTTATTAAATCGTGCACTCAAACGCTAAAATTCAAACACGAAAATTTCACACACATAAATTCACACATAATAAATACAGAAAATAATATTAAAATATTTTTTGACTCAGATTCGTGGTCTCGAAACCACCATTCAGATTAGGGTTTAAACCGGACTGTTACACTATGGCCAAATAATCTATACATACCATTATAACTATTATTCACTTACCATATGTACCAAAACAAGTTGATGGATAGTGTGATTAATCTCCGCTATGCTTTCCAACGAACTAGCTTTCGAAACACGCTTCTCTATATTTAACATAAATATGCAAAGCATAATGATTCGAATTGATCACGAGCCCTAATACCTATCCTTATCACATTTTTAGTCATATAATCCATATAAATACTAGGAAACATGTCTGGGCTCAACTCTCATTAGATTTCTTACATACATATACTTTACACATCATTTATTCACATAACATATAACAATCATATCTCTGTATTTTAAAATTGTTTTCATAACAATTTGTCTTAATTTCAGACTATCTCACATTGGAGCTGTACTCATCAAATCATTTGAAATACTATCTTTATACAAATAGTACACTTGAGTTGCACAATTCCATAATTATGAATGAACACATTTGTCAAACATATTCCATGTTCATATATCATAGTCTCATGTCTCCATATATCAATAACCCTTATTTTTTTGTGTTTCAGATAAATACATATAACCATACCTAAGCATGTCATTCACTATTTCTTCCTGTCTATCACAATTTCAAATGATAGATTCATGTGAATGAGCTCAATAATAACCATGATAATACTTACCACATTCTTTCATACACGTTTCACTTTCTACTTACCAACTTGTCAATGCAAGGAACAACTTATGGATTTAAGTACATTGTGGTCTGAAGCCCAAAGGTTAACTGAAGCACATAAGTGCTAAACGGAAGCTTGAAGGCTAATTGAAGCACACAAGTGCTAAACGGAAGCCCGAAGGCTAACTGAAGCACACAAGTGCTAAACAGAAACCCATAAGGGTTGAACTGAAGCTCGGAAGATCTAAACTAAAACTCGAAGGTTAAACTGAAACCCGAAGGTTAAACTGAAACTCATAGGAGCTGAACTGAAACCCGTAAGGGTTAACTGAAACTCATATGAATTAACTGAAGCAAACACGAGAATTTGTAACAAATGTTGAATCTCAATTTACTTGGGTAATTCACCGTCAATTCTTCACTTTTGAATGCCATAGCCCAGCTATGGTCTTACATCTACACTTTGCCATGGCTTAACCATGGTCTTTTTCGTCAATTCATCACTTTTCACTAAACGATTGTACTCAATTCTACGCTCTATCCACTTATAACATTTATATAATTATTTGGCTTAACATTCGTCAAGTAATATTAGACATTCTTTTATTAGGCAATACCAAATATTCAACATGAATTTATAACAATTTTCATTTTAACAAAGTTTAACATTTTTCAAATATAATCGACCATGTGATCAATTTATACATAAGTCATTCATATATTTTTCCTCCTCATCCTCTCCATCCCACATCCTTAATGTATATAACACACTTATAAGTAACATTATTTATATTTCACTATTTACTTATATGTATATTCAAAGTTTGTCCATTTGAGTCATAGTCACTAAATTATTTTTACCTTAAGCTACAGAATTTCAAATTAGGACCCACTTGATGTTTTTGAAACTAGATCCATATATCTTTCTTCCATAAAAATTTCAGAATTTATCCTTTAGCCAATTGGTATAGTAAAATCTTCAAATTTGTCCCTATTCTGCTGTTTGACAGCTTTGACCTTTGCTTACTAAAAATTAATTATCTCTTAGTACATAATTTGGATAATGTTTCCATTTGTTCCTCTTGAAAATAGACTCATTAAGAATTTAAACATATAAATTTAAGCCCCTAATTATTTTTCTCCAATTTTTGATGATTTTTCAAATTCAGAACAGAGGAACCCAAAATCATTCTAATCTTGTCTTACAAAATTTATTATATCTCATGATTTACAATTCCATTACTTACATTGTTTCTTCTATGAGAAACTAGACTCAATAAGGTTTAATTTCATATTTTATATATCCTCTAATTCGATTTACATAATTTTTGGTGATTTTTCAAATTTAGAGTACTAATGCTGTCCAAAACTGTTTTAGTGCAAAATGTCGATTGCCATTTTGCCCCAAATTTTATAGTTTTTACAATTCAGTCCCTACTGAATTAACCCCTCAATTGAGCTAATTTTCTCAATTAATACTTTAATCTATCATTTTAAACTACTTCATAACCTTTGAAAATAAGAATTTTAGCACTAGACCTTAATTTCAAACTCTTTCACAATTAGGTCCTAAAATCAATTTCCATCAATTTTACTTGATAAAATCATCATATATCAAAATTAAAGCTTCAATTATATATTTATTCATCATATGCTTCTAGCACTCATCCGTAACAGCTTTAAAAATTAGCCATGGAATCAAAAACTAATGAAATAGTAAGTTAAACCCAAATGTAAAAGTCTAAAAACATAGAAATTTCAAGGAAAAAAGCAAGAATTAAACTTACATGAAGCTAGAGTACGAAAAACCAGCTTGAACCCTCTTCCATGGCTGTTTTTCAGCTAATGAAAATGAAGAGAAATGGAGAGAATTCTAGATATTCCAATTTGGTCCCATTTTTATTTATTTAATTGTGCAATATTCCAATTTTACCCCTATTTCATTAATTTTTCCTTATTTTCTCTGCTTGTGCCACCCAAAATATCTCCCTTGGGCTAATTTTCCCTTTTGGTCCTTCCTTAATTGACCATTGAGCTATTTCATCACTCTAGTAACTTTTACACATTTTTCAATTTAGTCTTTTTTATTTAATTAACCACCCAAACGTCAAAATTTTCTAACAAAATTTTAATACCACATTAATAACACTCTATAAATATTTATAAAAATATTTTCAGCTCGATTTTACAAAATCAAGGTCTCGACACCTCATTTTTAGCTTGATTTATTTAATAAATTCTCTTTAATTTATAATTTCACCTATCTTAAAATATTTCTAACATCTCACTCAACTTTTAAATAATATTTTATTTTAATTTTTCCTAATCTCACTCGTTGGATTTTGTGACCTCACATCACTGTTCTGACACAATTGCAATTTAGGCTGTTACATTTGGCATCGTATATGATTTCGTGTAAGACCCTGCCTGGGACAGTGGCATCGATATATTATAACATGTAAGACCATAGGTGGGATATGGCATTGTAGGAGCTTTCGAGCTATCCAAGTATCCTTGTCGATTCCAAACGGTTCAACGGGCAATGTCGAGAAGTAAATGAATATGTAAATGAGTAACCGATCTAGGTACATTGATGTTTATGTGATTAAGGAAAGAAAAGGTAGGTGATGTACACGGATTATGAACAAGTGAATTAGATGAGATTTATGAAGTTTGCACATGTGATTGGTTATAATTTTCCATGGATGAATTAGCTTAAGCTTGTTTCATGTGTTATGTTTATTTGTGTATGGCTTACTAAGCTTTTGAAAGCTTATTTTGTGTATTTTCATTGTCTTATAGATTATCGAAGCTACTATGAGCCTAAGGATCGTTAAGTATCGTCGTCACACTATTGAATGATATTTTGGTATTTTTGAAATTATAAATAGTAGTGTATGGCATGTATAGGCTAGGGATGTTATGGTATGTTTAGTATGGTGAATCTTGCCATGCGATGTGGCTTGAGATAATGAACTTGTTTTGGTTTATTCTTGGTAATGAAATTTTATAAATGTGATGTGTACATATTGGCCTTATGGATTTGGTCATTTTGGTAAGTTTGATAAGAGTTTGAGATGTGAAAATGGTATGAATGTTGTGGTTGAATTGGTAGTGAATGGACGAGAAAATGCTTGATTGGTTATGTGTAAATTAGTATGTCTTTAGTCTATGTTTTTAATATGCTTTAAATTGATAAATGAGTCTTGGATTGGTTGATGAACCTATAGAACAAATTGTGCATGTTTTGGTATAGTTTGGTTGCCTTTGGGTCATGAATTATGCTTGGTTTGATGCTTGTAGGGATGACCCTTTTTGGTTAGCATGTTGGCCTTGTAAATGGCTTATTTTTTCCCACACAGGCAGGGACACAGGGCGTGTGTCTCTGTCGTGTTGCTCGAAGGCCAATTCGAATTGAGTCTGGGCACTCCACACGGTCTCACACACGGATGTGTAGCAGGTCGTGTGGCTAAGTCAGTATACCCTATAGGTTGACATGGCTAAGTACACAGTCCAGACACAGGCGTGTGAGGCCATTTCGAATAGGCACACGGACTGGACACACGGGCGTGTGACTGGCCGTGTAACCAAGTCAGTAAACTCCTTAATTTTCACACAGCCTGGCATACAGGCATGTCTGGTGGCCGTGTAGATAAGTCAGTATGTATGCCCTATTTTACCACGGCCTAGACATACGAGTGTGTGACCTCTGTTAATTAGAAAAATTTTAAAGTTTCGAAAAATTTTGTATATGATCGGTTTAGTCCCGAACCTTCTTAAATCATGCTTAAGGTCTCATAGACCTATATAAGGGACATTGTGTATGTGATTGAATGATATTTGATGATTAATGAACATTGAATTATGAAATGGATGTTATAAGTTGTGTATTGTTCAGTAATGCCTCATAACCCTAGTCCGGTGACGGATACGGGTTAAGAATGTTACATTTGATTGATATCAGATCTACCGTTTAGTCGATTCTAGGACTAACGTAGCATATGAGAGTCTAGCTATACATGCCGTATATATGGATTGCAATAGTGTTATGATTCTTGACAGCTAAAATGTGTTTTCGTATAGTAAATGGATCCTGATCGAGCCGTAGTTAACGATGTTGAAAGTAATACGTCCGCTCCCTCTCAAGGGACAACACTGGTTGATTCTATGCTAATTACAAGTGACCACGAGGGAGAGGCTAAGCAAGCCTTCTTCTAAATGATGAATGAGTGGTTCACGGAGTTCGTTCGAATAAATCCTGCTGCTCAACAACCTCCACCCCCACCTAATCCTACAGAAGTCCCTGTTGTGCCACAAGTTGTAAATCATATACAATTGAGTAAGCCTCTGGTTGATAAAACTAGAAAATATGGAGCTATAGATTTTTGGGCCACTACTGATGATGATGCTGAGAGAGTTGAATTTTGGCTCGAGAATACGATCTGAGTGTTTGATGAAATGTCATGTAATCTTGATGAATGTCTTAAATGTGTTGTTTCACTTCTGAAAGATACGACATATCAATGGTGGAAAACATTGATATTTGTGGTCTCGAGAGAATGGGTTACTTGGGATTTCTTTTAGATTAAGTTTAGAAAGAAATACATTATTCAGAGACTCATAGATCAGAAACGTAAAGAATTTCTTAAGCTGAAACAAGGCCGTATGTCTGTTACGGAATACAAGTTAGAATTTTAAGATTGAGCCGTTATGCACAGGAATGTGTCTCGACAGAAGCAATAATGTGTAAAAGATTTGAAGATGGCTTGAACAAAGATATTCGCTTGTTAGTCAGGATTCTGGAAATAAAAGAGTTTGCTATGCTTGTTGATGAGCATGTAAAGCTGAAAAACTTTAGAAAGAGAAAAGAAAAGCTGATTTAGAAGATAGGTACGAAAGAGACCATCAAGTAAGTCATTTCAGTCAGCATCAAAGAAATTTTGAGATTATTATAGCCGTTCAAAGGCTATTGTGGGTCATTCAAGCAGAGATCGAGAAAAGCAACATTCGTGCTTTAGAGCTCTAGCCACTTCAATCGCTAGTGTTGGAAATGTAAGACAAAACCGAGCTGAGTGTAGACATTGTGGTAAAAGACATTTTGGAGACTGTAGATTGAATGATTGGGCTTGTTTCAAATGTAGTTCTCTAGATCATTTCATCTGTGATTGTCCTGATTTGGCTGAGCAAGAGACAGTGCAAAATACGAGGTCGGGTAATATTGTAGCTAGGAGTAAACCACCCAGAAGCACGAGTAATGTGAGTGGAAGCCAGAAAGGGGCTAAAGATACAACACTGAGATCCGAGGCGAGAGCATTTGCTAGAGCCTACGCTATTCGCGCTGGCGAAGAAGCGTCATCTCTAGACTTCATTACTGGCACTTTTACTCTTTATGGTACTTCTGTGATTGCATTGATAGATCCAGGATCAACATATTCGTAAATGTGCGTGAACTTAGTATCCAGTAAGACTTTACCTATAGAGTCTATTGAACTTGTGATTAGAGTATCGAACCCCTTAGGCAAGTGTGTTTTGGTTAACAAAGTGAGCAAGAACTGCCCATTGATGATTCGGGGTTTCTGTTTTCTGGCTGATTTGATGTTATTACCCTTTGATGAATTTAATATAATTCTGGGTATGGATTGGCGAACATTGCATGAAGCTTTATTGAATTACAAATGGAAGACTATTGATTTGAGATGTCAGAATGATAAGATAATCCGGATTGAGTCTAATGATTTGAACGGGTTACCGGCTGTGATTTCTTTGTTGAAAGCTTAGAGTTACGTGAAAAAGGGATGTGAAGCTTATTTAGTGTATGTGATTGATACAAAAGTGACTAAAAATAAAATTGAATCAATGCCTATTGTTTGTGAGTATCCAAACGTGTTTTCTGATGAATTATCGAGATTACCACCAATTCGAGATTTTGAGTTTGGCATTGAGTTAGTGCTGGGAACCATACCTATTTCAATAGCTCCATATAAAATGGCTCTGATAGAGTTAAAAGAATTAAAATCTCAATTGCGAGAGTTGACCTATAGAGGATTTGCACGACCGAGTTTCTTACCCTGGGGTGATCCCGTACTATTTGTGCAAAAGAAAGATGGCACAATGAGAATGTGCATTGACTATCGACAGTGAAATAAAGTGACTATCAAGAATAAGTATCCCTTGCCCAAAAATAATGATTTATTTAATCAGTTGAAAGGGACTACTGTGTTTTCAAAGATAGACTTGAGATTGGGATACTATCAGTTGTGAGTTAAAGACTCAGACATACCAAAAATTGTATTCAAAACACGGTACGGACATTATGAGTTTTTAGTAATGCCTTTCAGACTAACGGATGCTCCTGCAGTTTTTATGGACCTAATGAATCGTATCTTTAAACCGTACCTAGATTGATTTGTTATCGTATTCATAGATAACATATTGATTTACTCGAGTGATGAAACTGAGCATGCCGAACACTTGAGAATTGTATTACAGACCCTGCGTGATAAACAACTATTTGCTAAGTTCAGTAAATGTGAATTCTAGTTATACGAAGTTGATTTTCTGGGTCATATCGTGTAAACATCTGTTATACGAGTTGATCTAAGTAAAATTTTAGTAATTTTAGATTGGAAGCATCCAAGAAATGTGTCAAAAGTCTACAGTTTTCTGGGACTTACCAGTTATTATAGACAGTTTGTAAAAGGCTTTCCAATGATTGCGACTCAGTTGACGAGATTACATGAGAAATATGTAAAGTTCGAATGGTCTGAAAGGTGTCAGAAAAGCTTTGATCAGTTGAAACCCCTATTGACTGAGGTTCCAATGTTAGTATAGCCAGAATCGGCTAAAGAGTTCGTGATTTATAGTGATGCTTTGTTGAATGGTTTGGGCTGCGTTTTGATGTAAGAAGGCAAAGTCATAGACAATTGAAGCCGTATGAGAAGAATTACTCGATGCAGCCACTATCTGTTTGGTGAAAAATGTCATGTATATTCAGATCACAAGAGTTTGAAATATCAGATAGCTCAAAAAGATTTGAATTTGGGACAGAGAAGATGGTTAGAATTGTTAAAAGTTTACGAGCTAGTGATTGATTATCATCCGGGAAAAGCAAATGTCGTTGCTGATGCTTTGAGCTGAAAATCTTTGTTTGCTCTACGTACGATGAATGTTCAGTTGGTTTTAGTCGATGATGTTTCGATTATAGCTGAGTTGAAAGTGAGACCGTTGTTTTTACAGTAGATATGTGATGCCTAGAAAGTTGACAATGAAATGTTAATGAAAAGAGCTCAATGTGATTCGAATCCTGATTCTGAATTTTGAGTTGGTGTTAATGATTGTTTGAGATTCCAAAACCGAATTTGTGTTTCGAGAACTTCAAATTTGATTTAGATGATTTTGAATGAAGCACATAGTAGTCGCTTATCTGTTCATCTAGGAAGTACGAAAATGTATAATAATCTGAAACAGCTTTATTGGTAGCCTGGTATGAAAGGAGACATCTCAAATTTCATTTCAAAATGTTTGATTTGTCAGCAAGTCAAAGTTGAACATCAGATACCATCCGGTCTGTTACAGCTGATTATGATTCCCGAATGGAAATGGGATAAAGTAACTATGGACTTTGTTTCAGGTTTGCCCCTATCTCTGAGAAAGAAAGATGTAAGTTGGGTTGTAGTTGATAGACTGAAGAAGATAGCTCATTTCATTTTAGTATGATCAGACTACTCGCTTGATAAGTTTGCTGAGTTATACATTTCTGGTATTGTGAGATTGCACGAGTGCCACTATCTATTGTTTCGGATAGAGATCCAAGATTTTCTTTGCGGTTTTGGAAGAAGCTGCAAGAGGCTTTAGGTATGAAATTACATTTCAATACTACTTTTTACCTGTAAACGGATGGTCAAACCGAGCGAGTTATTCAAATACTTGAGGATATGTTGAGATACTGCATCCTTGAGTTTAAAGGTACGTGGGAATAGTATTTTCCATTGATTGAATTCACGAATAATAATAGTTTTCAATCGAGTATTAAAATGGCACCATATGAAGCTTTATATGGTCGCAAATGTTGAACACCTTTCGTATTGGACTGAGTTTAGTGAGAATAGGATTCACAGAGTCGATTTGATAAAAGAGACTGAGTAGAAAGTAAAAGTGATTTGTAATAGCCTGAAAGCAGCATCTGATCGTCAAAAATCATACTCAAACTTGAAACACAAAGATATTGAGTTTCAGATCGGTGATAAAGTGTTTTTGAAAGTTTCTCCGTGGAAGAAAATACTTAGATTCGGTAGAAAAGGCAACTTGAGTCTAAGGTTCATCATGCCGTATGAGATTATCGAACGTATTGAGCCAGTTGCTTATAGATTATCTTTGCCACCTGAGTTAGAAAATATTCATAATGTATTTCACGTAATGATACTACGATGATACAGATCAGATCCCTCGCATGTGATTTCTCCTTCTGAGATTGAAATTCAGTTTGTATGACTTATGATGAAGAACTGATCCGGATTTTAGCTCGAGAGATTTGAGAAATAAAAAAATCAATTTAGTAAAAGTCTTATGGCATCGACATGGGGTTGAAGAAGCTACGTGGGAGCCTGAAGATACTTTGAGAGAGCAATACCCTAACCTATTCACTGGTAAAATTTTCGGGGAAAAAAATCCCTAAGGGGAAAAGTTGTGACAGCCCGGTTTTAGCTAAATTAGAACAGTGGTTTCGAAATCATAAATTTGAGGTTAAAAAATATTTTAATATTATTTTTTAGTGTTTACGACATGTGAGTGGATATGTGTGAAAGTTTCGTGTTTAATTTTTATCGATTGGATGGTTAATTTGATAAAAAAAAGGACCAAATCGCATAAAATGCAAAAGTTGCATGATAGAAGTTAAAAGTGTCTATTTGCTAAAGTTTATTAAACCAAAGGTCTTTATGATGTTATTATGCCATTGATAGGGTTAATGGACATTAATGGTCTTATATTTGATGATTGAATAGTTTAATAATCAAGGGTAAAATAGTAAACAATGTATTAATGTTTATTAAATAAAAGTAAAACCAAAATATCATCATCTTTTATGTTCATCACTGAAAAACACAAAGAAAATAAGGGTTAGAAAGCTTTTTGATGTTCGACACTTTGAGGATTAAATTGATCAAGAACCAAAGAAATCAGAATTAGATCGAAGGAAGTCGAAGGTTGTCGAATAATTAACTTATTTAGCCGTTCTCATTTTTTAGGTAAGTTCATATGCAAATAAACGTATTTCATTTGAATTTTGTATGCATGATTCTTATTGAAACATATTGAATTGCTATGGGTGCGAAATATTTGAATCCGAGAAAGTATCGACAGTATTGTGACGTCCAAAAGCCCCGTACGAACCATAGAAATAGTATAGGATACGAATGTCATGACATTAGGATTTCGAGATGTGATTTTGTGTAAGACCATGTCTGGGACATTGGCGTCGATCCGAGATTACGTGTAAGACCATGTCTGGAACATTGGCATCGTATATGATTTCGTGTAAGACCCTGTTTGGGACAGTGGCATCGATATATTATAACATGTAAGGCCATATATGGGATATGGCATTGTACGAGTTTTACGAGTTATCTTAGTATCCTTGTCGATTCCAAACAGTTCAACGAGCAATGTCGAGAAGTAAATGAATATGTAAATGAGTAACCAATTCAGGTACAATGATGTTTATTTGATTAAGGAAAGAAATGGTAAGTGATGTACATAGATTATGAACAAGTGAATTAGATGAGATTTATGAAGTTTACACATATGATTGGTTATGATTTTCCATGGATGAGTTGGCTTAAGCTTGTTTCATGTGTTATATCTATTTGTGTATGGCTTACTAAGCTTTTGAAAGCTTACTTTGTGTGTTTTCATTGTCTTATAGATTATCAAAGCTACCGTGAGCTCGGGGATCGTCAAGGATTGTCGTCACACTATTGAACGATATTTTGGTACTTTTGAAATTGTAAATATTAGTGTATGGCATGTATAGGCTAGGGATGTTATGGTATGTTTAGTATGGTAAATCTTGCCATGTGATGTGGCTTGAGATAATGAACTTGTTTTGGTTTATGCTTGGTAATGAAATTTTATAAATGTGATGTGTACATATTGGCCTTATGGATTTGATCATTTTGGTAAGTTTGATAAGAGTTTGAGATGTGAAAATAGTATGAATGTTGTGGTTGAATTGGTAGTGAATGGATGAGAGAATGCTTGACTGGTTATGTGTAAATTGGTATGTCTTTAGCCTATGTTTTTAATATGCTTTTAATTGAAAAATGAGTCTTGGATTGGTTGATGAACTTATAGAACAAATTGTGCATGTTTTGGTATGGTTTGGTTGCCTTTGGGTCATGAATTACGCTTGGTTTGATGCTTGTAGGGATGACCCTTTTTAGGTGGCATGTTGGCCTTGTAAATGGCCTATTT
This sequence comes from Gossypium stocksii, assembly GCA_020496765.1. Lineage (NCBI taxonomy): Eukaryota > Viridiplantae > Streptophyta > Magnoliopsida > Malvales > Malvaceae > Gossypium > Gossypium stocksii. Next base: position 15,786,764 of record CM035631.1, on the reverse strand, counting down.
TTGCCCACACGGGTAGGGACACGGGCGTGTGTCTCTGCCGTATTGCTCGAAGGCCAATTCGAATTGGTGTCTGGGCACGTAACGCTCCAAATTCAACCTGGACATTATGGCTGAATCTGACGATGTCACATGAGAGTGTTTTTGAAAATGCATTGATACGTTAAAACCGTTCCAGTTATTATCTTCTATTTCATGTACTAATTGATTTACTTTAAAACATTTCATTTACGCGGAAGCTTTTGAAACTAAATAATTTTTGGAACAGTTTTTATTTACAAATAATTTAGTTTATTTAAGAAAAACTATACTTTATTATGTTGCAGTTTATAAATCCATGAATAACAGTTCAAAATCCCAATTTTAAACCAAAACAGTCCTAAAGTCCTCATTACATAAAATACCAGCATAAGTAAACAATGTAAACGCAGAAACCGTAAATAAGCAGTTCAGTAGTGGTGGTGCCCGTTGAGCCTTCCGCTGCACCGATCCGTCTACTGTTGGGAATTACCTGAACAGATTAAACAGAAAAGGGTGAGTTTTCGTAACTCAGTGTGCAATCCCCCACAGAAATCATGCATGTAGATATTCATCAGAACATCGTCATAATCAATCTAGGCCAGAGCCCTTTCAGAAATCAGTATAGACCTTAGCCCACTCAGATGTAGAATCAGATATATACGTTAGGGTCTTACCCCAATTAGATACAAAATCAGGACAGAACAGATTAGCAATGTTCCCCCCTAGCCCTGCGCACCAACTCCTTCCAACCCATCACACCATGTGCGGATAAAATTGACCCACCCATCCCAACACACCACACTGTACCGGATGCGGTACGTAATCAAATAATCACAGTTGTGGTGCCAGATATTAGGCTTAAGAGCCAATCAGAATACTTCCTCTAACATAACATTACCCAACCCCGACGCAATGCAGCATACATAAATATCATGCTAAAATGCAGTCTATCAGATTATTAAAATAGTTCAGATTTACATACTAAGTATCATATGCTTAAATCATACTTCACATGACCGACCCTACGACAGATCACAATCGACTTGGGCGAGCTGTGCAACCTTATAGAGTTTTCCAGAAAAATGGGCTCACACGCCCATGTGGTCTGCCCGTGTTGGTAAACACGCCCGTGTGGCCCACATGGCCTCAATTGGCCTTGGTTGGCCTAAAATTCCACTCGGGCAACCCCACGCCAGTGTCGCCTCGACTATTTCATTTTTCAGCTTTTGCCGATTCACGTTTTCTGTGTTTTTAGGTACACACCTGGTATCGAATTGAAGCTAACGCAACCACGAACACTCCAGAACCTACTATTGACCGATAAATATCGGATTAAACACTTGATACGCATTAAAACTGAATTGAAACGGAGAATCCCAAAAACGCATAAACGGCATACCGGTAACAGCTGAACTCTATCCCGATTCAGGTTGAAAAAGTGTGACTTCCAGCCTCACAACCTCCTTCTAAACACGAACTAAACTCATTAAACAATGATTCTACAGTCCCAAAACCAAAACATTACTTAGACACTTACCGACTGCGTGATTTGTGTCAACAGAAAAGAATTAAAGGGAAAGATGGATTAAGGAAAAAGGCGGGCAGGGAATGGCTAAAATTCCAGTACCAAATTGGCAGCAAAAAGGGATAATGGAAAGCGAAAATACGACGGAATTAGAGAGGAAAAAGAAAAGGAGATGATCGAATTTTGATAGAGAAGCAAGAATACCTACCCAATCTGATTTTCCACCTAATCACTCTCCATAATTTTCTCCACTAATCCACAACTCAGATTTTCTATCAAACACAAACTCTAGTCGTACTTTAATACTCTTGCCTCTGTAGAGATTCGAATACAAAACCTCTAGCATAACCAAAACTCCACTTATCCACCAAACCAGTAGGCCTATTTTGTTATACTTTTACAAATAAATACTTATAAGCCTAACAACCAAAGGTAAGGCTTTATTTAATAAAAACTCAAAATTTGCCCAAGCTAAGACTTGAACCCAAGACTTCTTAGACACTCCTAGAACACTTAACCACTGAAGCAGACAAATAGTTGTGTCATAATTTATCAAAACATAATTTAAAATTTTGGGGCATTATAGGGCACTCCACACGGTCTCACACACGGGCGTGTGGCAAGCCGTGTGGCTAAGTCAGTATACTCTATAGGTTGACACGATCGAGTACACGGTCCAGACATGGACGTGTGAGGCCATTTCGAATAGGTACACGGGCTAGACATACGGGCGTGTGATTGGCCATGTGACCAAGTCAGTAAACTTCTTAATTTTCATACGGCCTGGCACAGGGGCGTGTCTGGTGGCCGTGTGGATAAATCAGTATGTATTCCCTGTTTTCTTACAGCCTTGACACATGGGTGTGTCTAACACCGTGTGAGGCATACAGCTTATTCACACGGGCGTGTGACCTCTGTTAATTAGAAAAAAATTTAAGTTTTAGAAAATTTTGTACGTGATCAATTTAGTCCCGAACCTTTTTTAAAGCATGCTTAAAGTCTTATAGACCTATATAAGGGACATTGTGTATGTGATTAAATGATATTTGATCATGAATGAATATTGAATTATGAAATTAATGTTATAAGTTGTGTATTGTTTTGTAATGCCTCATAACCCTAGCCCGGCGACGGATACGAGTTAGGGGTGTTACAGGGTAGGGGTTCGTATGCCATGAAACTTGGTTCATCCCATCAAACAATGTCTAAAGCTTCACTATCAGATCCATCGTCTTCTAGTTCAGTAGGAATGGGATCCGATTATGAAATTACTACAATATCTACATCATCGAGGCCCGCCTCCTCTATTAGGTCATTATCTATTTATTTGTCCTCTTCGTTCTCTTCTTCCTTTTTCTTTATTAGCTCCAATTGCTTGTCCAAGGTTGGATGTGTCTCACCGATCGAGGTTGTCGAGAGTAGACCATCCGTTCTAGTAAATCCGATATCAACCCTAAAATTACTTTTGTTTGGCCCATCTCGGTAACTTGATGGCGTACCTATGTGAGTAATATTGGTGTTGAACATTGACATGCTGAAGTTAAAATCAAAGGCATTGATAGAATATAGTGCGGGTGTGTCGTAGGCCCAGTGACCAAATACGCTCGACTCTCTCCCACCCTAGTAATTGAGGGATGAAATTGATGAATGCCTTGTCATTAATGATAATTCCAATAGGTCTTGGTATGAGCTTTGCAATAATGATGTGAATCCACTATACAACCATGTGGTGGGACTTTCAGCTTCTTGATCTGACATGAAATTTGGTGGACACGGTGTAATCAAGATTGGGTCACCTTCATCCTCTTTGACGAAGTCGACATATAACTCTATTATAACATCCTACTAGAGCAATGAGATTCATCAGTTGCTTCATATCATTGTCCCTAGTGATCTAAAAAATGGAATATTAGCGGGGTTTAATGACAAAAGATATCTATATTTTAAGCCTGAAATTCTTCTTTGGATCTCCACTTTGTGCCTAATCCTTGTCCAAAGCTCTTTTATTTGTACTTACCATTTTTATTTGGTCCTAAACTGTATGAATATAAACATCTGGCCATACGTATTAAGGTTTAAGTAGACACATCAAGATGAATTTTGTAAAAACAGAGTGAAATAGGAATAAGCAATATGATATGGTGATTATGTGTTAGCCAAAATGTGAAAAACGAAAGAAAGTTTCAAAAAAAAAAAGTAAGAAAAACAAGTAGAAAAAGTACATGAAAGATAAAAGCATTGTGAATGAAATGTGTTGAAAAAGATCAAAAGGTGACGAAGTCACAAAGGTTGAAAAAATCAACCATTAGTGCACAAATCATAAGCTAATTGTAATTGTTGTATTATGTTGCAACTTTCTATGTGGAGAAATAAGGAAGCTAAGAGAAAGAGAAATAAAGTGATGAGCAAGCAAGGTTTACTTAGGGAGGAGAATAGGGAACAAAACGATGTGCTAAACTATTTTCATGCTGGAAACCATTTTGATGCTTCATGTTCTGAAATTCTATACCTGTCCTAAGCCTCAGAATGTTACAAGTCAAAAAGTCCTATGTTACCTAGGTAAACTTATTCATGAGTGCATATGCTTGAAACAATTGTATTAATAATTGTTTGTATTCTGCTAGGATAATCAAATTACCTGTATGATTTATTGATGGACGCATATATTTGAAAACCTTAATGCCTGTATACTTTGTAATATATTGAAATTAGGAGTTTAATATTAAAAGGGGTAAGTCATTTATATATCGTGCTAGGATTATATGTAAATATGAAAATGCTAGTTATGTACTCCAAAACTAATCCTTGTACCATACTTGCTCAAGGGTCATCATTTATTTATTTTGCTTTACTTGAGGATAAACAATCACTTAAGTGTGGGGGACTTTGATCTGTCGTAATTTAGTGTAACATATTGAACTAGTTTTCACATTTAAGAAGCATGAATACGAATAATTTTAGTATATTCTAGTTACATTTTCTTAGTATATTTTAAATTCAGTAAAAAGTGTATTTTGAGTCTTTATTCACCTTAGGGGTCGAATGAGACCTAAAGGCGAGCTAACATACTTAGTAAGTGTGTAGGAGATTGTTCAAAGGCGTAGGAACTCAAATTTGGTCATTGTGTTGCAACACGAGGGGTTTATGTCGCAATATTGGGAGCATAATATAAGAATTTCAAGTCTTCCTTTGGTGTTGCGATACAACAATGAGATGTTACGACATAGCCCTGAAGTCACCTCTGAACCTGAGCATACTACCTTCGATGTCACGACACAAACACTAGGGTGTTGCAACACCGACCCTGTACAGGATTAATTACGAGTCGGAGGTGTTTTGATCCGCACAATGGAAATTAAACACGAGAACGTCAGCTAAGCTAGGGTTGATGACGGCGGCTACCCTAATTCTATAAATAGGCTCATTTAGCACTTGTTTAAGGACAGTTTTTTAGATTCTAAGTTTTTCTCTATAATTTTTGTTTCAGTTTTCCTTCCTTTTAGGCCTTAGGTTTATTTTCAATTATCTATTTTGTGCTCGTTGGGGAACTTTATCTGTAAACACGATCAAACGTTAATAGATTTTCTGCACTTCATCTATCCAATACAAACAGAATTCTCTAAACTCTAATCTTGATTTACTTTTTATGCATATTTTTATTATCAGGTTTATGGATTCCAGGAGGAACTAATCCTCTAATGGGGGATTAGTGAGTGGAGATGTGATTAATTAAATGTTATGTAGGGTTTTCTTAGTGGATCAGTTATCAGGTAGAGGAAGAACTTAAACCCTAGGCTTGATGACCCTAGGAAGTCATTTAGGTGTCAATTAACCCAAAATTGGTATTGTCTATCTGTCAACACCTTAGCCTCAAACTAGTTTGGACTGTGAGGTCGAGAGATAAATAGTTCTTGCCGAATCGTTAGTTTAGTGGAAGATCGAGAGATTCTGCTAGGGTAGTGACTAGTTGATTGAATAGAACCTCCAAATAGGAATTAGTCATGATCACCAAAGCGAGCTAATCACCCATGTCCACACTTGATTAAGTTTAGAAATTAGTTTTTTGAAGTCCCTTTTATTTATGCAATTTTTATTTCTTTGATTATAGAAATCCTAAAATCTTTCTTTTATGTTTTGTCATAATATAATTTATTTAAACTACTTGTAACAGCCCATTTTTAGTGGTGTCGAAAATAGTGTTTTCGGGACTACAATTCTGTTAAGAGAGTTAGTAAACATTATTAATTTAATATTTACTTGTATTTATTAATTTCATACTAAATTTTTGTTAAGAATTTTAAGGTTTAAATAGTTAATTAAGTAAAAAAGATTAAATTGTAAAAGTTACAAAAGTGGATGTTTATTAGCTAAAAGCATTAAATGGCTAAGGAATCTTAAACTAATGGACTTAATGGGTAAAAATACCATATCATTAGTTAGTGGATGGTTATGGTTTGGTTTTAGTGTAATGTTGATGATTTTTAAAGGTTAAGTTTGTAATTAAGTAATTTGTAAATAAAATAAAAAAATGACAAAAATAGGATCATCATATTCTTCCTTTTTTTTTTTTTGAAAATCGAAAAAGCCATAGCTAAAGGTGTGAAGCATTCAACCAAGCTACCTTGGTGTGGTTGTGAGTGATTTTGATTCCGTTTTTAATAATCTTTATGTTTTTGTTATCGTTTTAGCTTAATCTAGCTAATCTGAGGGTAAATTCGTAAAAATGTTAAAGTTTTAAGGACTTACCATGAATGAGTAGGTGTGTTTGTGAATTTAGTTGATAGATTCTTGATGTTTATAACTAAATATAAGTATTTTGTTAAGTGATTTTTAGTAATTTTATTGTTTAGGGATTAAATTGTTTAATTAGTAAAATTTCATGTAAATAGGGTGAATTGGAGATAAATATGGGTTGGTTAGAAGCCGTAAGGAATTCAGCTAGCACGGTTGGTAGCTAAAAAATGGTAATTTTGCAAGTTTCAGGTTCAGGGGCTAAATTGTATAAAATATAAAATATTGGGGTAATTTTGTAAAATGATGATGGATGGGCTTAATTGTATAAAACTATTTATTTGAGTGCTGGAATGGTATTAATTGAACGAAATTACTATTTAGATCAAGAAATGCAGCAACCGAATTTAAATCGAGAAAAAGCTAAAGTTTCAAACTAGTTGTCAACTCTGTTTTTGCAACTGTTTTAGTCGAGGTAAGTTCGTATATTGTTTAAGCTTGTTAATTTTTATTTTGGATGAACGGTTAATTAATGTTGTGCTTTGTATAATTTTAATTGTTTATATAATATTAGCTATTGATTTGGATTAAATCGTAATGATAATCAAATTGCTAATTATGTTTGAAAATCGTTCATTTCATGGAAGTATGTTTCAAATGGTATAACGCAATACATTTAAAGGATTTGGATATGTACAATGGTCCCATTTGAACCTCGTGAATACTTAAGATACAAATGACATGTCATTAGGGGTTATTACAGTTTTGGGTGCTGGTCTCGGATGCCCTACCAATGGTTGAGATCTTGCATTTGTTGCGAATTCTCCACAATTCATGTGAGCAGCTTCATGTAGATCAACATCTTAACCTGTAATGCCTTAAATTTTGGGCCTAGAAGTTTTTGGGTTTTAAGGTTAGGGACAGTGAGGAGGTTGCAAATATGAGTTAAGTTGCGCATTTTAATGCTCGAATGGGCCTACTGGTCTGGTGGTTGAGTATGTGTTAGTGAACCTCAAGGTTCTAGGTTTGAGTCTTTACATGTGCATTTTGAAGATTAAAATAATTATGTAGTTTTATTTTGTTACTTAATTATTAGCTTATTTTTATTTTATTTGGTATTATTTTTGTTTTTGTTAATTTTATTTTAATTTTTAACGTTTCTTTTCCTCTTCTTCTCTTCGTTTCTTTTTACTTTTCTCTGTGCCTTTGGAATTTTTTTGTCAGCAGTTTTTGGAATTTCGCTCCTCTGTCGTCATCTCCGAACACAAAACAGGTGTAGAAATTTGAACTCTATTTATACTACTTTCATTATTCTGCATATAATTGCTTCGGCTTTTAGCTGTATGCGCTAACCCGTTGATTATGGGTTCTAGACGCTAGAAGTGAGGGGATTACCTCCCCCTATTGTTGTATTTTTTATAGTGTTAAGATTGGGGGGTTCTAATGGCTTAAACGGCGTTTTCAGGGCTATTTTAGGGTGGTTTCGTGACCACTCTGTCAGCCATACGGCCATGTGGTCAATTTGGGAAATTTATTGATTTTCATATGGCCGTATCCCCTAAGTACACAAGTGTGTAGGTTTGGGAATTAGGGTTTTAGGGATTTCGTGTCACACGTCTCAGCTACACAGTCGTGTGACTAATTTGGCGATTTAAGGATTCCAAATGGGCTTGTGTTTCAGGACACACGACCGTGTTTGGTAAGCATACAAGCGTGTGAGACCTTCGTACAGCCGTGTCTACCCTGCACTTGATTTTAGTAAGATTGGATAGTGTGTTACACAGCCTGATCACACGGCCATGTCCCTGCTTCACACGGTCGTTTGGACCCCCACACAGCCTAGTTTGTCCCACACGGGCGTGTGGCCTTATCTCACCAAATTTTGGTTGTAGGTCAAATTTAAATGCAATTGTGACTCTGTGTGTTTCAACCCTTGGCCAAGCTTAGTGAGGATGATTAGACCTATGTAATTGTACCGATGTGTTCCGTGTGTGCATGAATTGTGAATGGTTTGTGATTGTTCGTGTGATGTGTACGAACTATGACTGTGCGAGGAATTTTGCAACTGACTTACTGGATGTAAATGTCTGACTCTGAATAACTGTCTGGAATTTGTATTTTGATACTGTTTGTCTGACAGCATGCATACATATGCATAAAGAAATTTTTTGGTGGGATTTTGAAAAGAAGGAAGATTGAGACTAAACTGACAATTTAACTGCTGAACGTTAGCCCCAATACCCTGAGGGTCGTGGACTTTTTTGATAGCGTTTTACCGCATTGCACTGTACCGCAGATATGTCAACTATGATGCGTATCATTACTATCTGATCTGGCAATTCACACTGCATGTCTGTACCGCAGTCTACCGCATGGCACTGTACAGCTTATACGCTAGCTCTGCTGCATAAGATATGTTTTGGCAGTCTATTTGCTTACAATTAGCCCCAACACCCACAAGGTCGAGGGCAATCCCAATACCCTGAGGGTCGTAGACAATTCTAATGGTCATCGTTGCCGGACAACCAGGGATGACATCATATGGTATGTAGGGTTGATGGGCTTTTCGAGGTCTTATATGGTGTGATTGGTTGGATGAGCTTAATAGCTCCTATGTGGTGTGATTGGGGGGCGGAGAGGTGTGTTGGCTGGATGGGTGGGAATTTTATAATTCAACCGCATTCATACTCATATATTGACCATGTTGCGTGATAGACTGACTGTTCGTTCTGCTCGACTAAAAAGGACTGGAGACTACGTGAATTTTGTAGACTCTGATTGCATTTGTCTGACTGAATAGTTATTGAGACTGTGTGACTGATTAAGAATTATTGTTACTATGACTGAATGGTTCTTGCGACTGTGCGTCTGAGTGTGTTTTTAATATGCTCTAAATATTACTATTTGCCAGTACGTCCATTTTGAATGTACCAACTGGTTCTGTATAGCTCTATAAATATGTTTCGCGTTTGAACTACTTTCTGGCATTCTATTTTTGATTCTGTAGATAGTCGGATTGATCTCACACTAAGCTCGTATAGCTCACCCCTCTTTTGTTTCCCCTTTCAGGTACATTTCTGATTTCGAAAGCTGGACTCGGTATGCAGAGGTCTCAGACAGTCTCGGTGAAAGTAATTTATCAGTTTTTGGTTTCGAACTTTATTTACTGTACGGCTTTTGAACTTTAAGGCTGTGAAAAAACTGTGGTACAATTTCTATTTAAACTTTTATTCATTCATTTAATTTCAATTTTGAAAAAAATTTAACTGAGACTTTAACTGATGGAATTTTTAAACAATTAGATGTTTTTGGTTTGTTTTGATAAACATTTTCGAAAATGGAATTTAAGGTCGACTTGTTTTGTAAAATTTTCTAACAATCACTTCGGTGATCAATGTAACGTCCTAGATTCGGTCTAAACTTCTAGGTCGGGTTTAGGGTGTTACATAACCCACAACTCGTGTGAGCAGGCCCATTTTACAGCTTGTGTGAGCATATACGGTTACATGTTATAGTTACAGCTTGTGTGAGCATTTCCCTAGTATTCGATGATATTTCATTTGGTTCAAAGGGTGATTAAAGCTTAAATCGGATATGTATGTATATGAAGTGATCTATGATATGGAAAGATGAAATGGAAAATGTTAATATGTGTACTTGAAATGAAAAGGGTGTTATTTGATTATATGATGGGTGAAATATATTTATTGAAATGCTTATTATGATATGTTCCATGATTTAGTTAAATTCATATGTTCATTGATACACCTACTAACTCTGTGAAGTGGTGTGTATAGGAAATAAAAGTATGCTTATGATCTAATGAAATTATGTTTGGTTGTTTTAGACTTAATATGTCGGTAAGTTGAGTTTTCACTATACGAGCTCATTAAGCTAATTGCTTATGTTAGTTGTTTGTTTCTTTTTTCTGTATATCATCGAAAAACTTGAACGGTTGGAATCTCTTCAGAGCACAATCACACTATCCGTCTGCCATTTTGGTAGTTTTTGGTTATTTTTGTTAATGGTTATAAATGGCATGTAATAAGGCTATAATGCTATCTTGGCAACATGGTATGTCTTAAGTTTGCGCCAAGCTTATTTGTGTTTAAATGTCCTTAGTTGTTGTTTTGTAAATGTTGTTGTAAATACATGATGTTGGACATTTATGTATGCCCTTTTGAAAGTAGGTAACTTATGGTAGAATGGAATGCTATTGAAATGATTATTTGGTATGTTTGGTATATATTTAATGTGTGAACTTGAAATATTGAATTTGATTTGATTCTTCTATGAATTGTGGTGTCAACTGATGACATATTAGTTAGGCACATAAGATAAATGATTCATTATTTATGTGTATTTGAACGTGTTTTAACCTTATGAATGCGTGTGTAATTAGATTGGTTTGGTGCCCAAGTAATTTAGGTGAATTGGCTTGCATTAGGGGTTATTTAAGAAGCACACAACCTGGGACATGGGTTGTCACTCGACCATGTGCCACACACGACCACACCAAATAACCATGTGTCATTTAAATTTTAAGTGCAAGATGAACCACACGGTCATAGAGAGTTACATGGCCTAGTGACACAATCGTGTAACCTAACTTTGAATGCACACGGCCTGCGACATGAATGCGTGACCCTATTTCGAATATCGACGTGGGTGGACACATGGGCTTGAACATGGCCGTATGTCCCATGTTTCAAATTGTACATGGTTGGCCACACGGCCTGGGTTATGTCACACGGCTGTGTGACCCCTGTTTTCAAAATTTTTCAATTTTTCTAAAATTTACTGTTTTGTTTCAAAATGGTCCCTAAATGTTCCCAAACAATTTTTAAGGCCCCATAGACTTGGTTTAAGGCCCGTATGTGCATTTATGCTATAAATGAAATGCGTATTTGAATGTTAGTATTAAATTTGAATAATTGTAACACTAATCTGACAATAGAGGCGAATTAGGGGTGTTACACTTATAACATTCCGAAAGTTGCTACAGTAAAAAAGTGAGATATTATCTTTGATATAGTAAAATAAGGAAATAAAATGAAAAAAGGGGGGAAAGTTTGAGTTATGTCGACAAAATCTGTTTCGGAAGTATATTATGATGTATTAATTCAAGAAAAGATTAAATCGCAAAAGTGAGAAAAGTTTTGTAACCCAAGAGTAAATACTAAAAATTTGAGGGGTTAAAGTGTAAATATGAAAAACTTAAAGGACTAATAGTGCAAATATTTTAAGGGTGGAAGGATCTAGAAACTAAGGAAAATGGATGAATTAGGACCAAATTGAATAAGTGAAAAAAGTATGAGGGGTCAAATCATAATTTTACTAAAATGAGTGATGATTCAATGGAGGAATTTTGAAGGATCATAAAGGGCAAAATGATCATTTAGCAAGGAAGATAATTTTGAAGAGTAATGATGATGTTGGTGATATTTTAAATTAATTAATTAATTATTAGTTTATCAATATTTTAATTTGAATTTTATTTATATTTTATTAATTTTTATTTAGTATATAAGGAAAGAAAGATGAAGAATTCTCTTCATCTTTCCATGCTACTAACATGAGAAGAAAATAAAGAAAGTAATTTTTTCTTTACAATTTGGTCCATTTACAAAAAATCTACCATTTTCACTTAGAAATCAGAAGAATTTCCATAGCTATCAAGAGAGAAAAATATTAAGGAGACTACGAGGAGCTAGAATATCAAGTTAGATTCAAGAAAATAGAAATTGGAGGGGAGAGAAAGTCAAGTTAAAGTTTGGTTTCAAGAGAATAAGGTATGGATGTTAAGGTTTTATGTTATTTTTAAGCTTAGTTGTAACACCCCTATATCCTGTTCGACCAAAGGAACCTGATATAAGAATATTAGATTTGGTGCCAAAGTGATTTTGGCTAATCACTACTACATTTATAAGAATACTACTACTTGGAACATACTTGATCTTCCTAAGTACATGCCATTCTATTCAAAATTTTGAAACATACCCTCTTGGCACTTAGAGATGTGATGAGATGAATGTTCACAAACTCAATTACAACTCTTCAAAATCACTGTACCTAATCTGCGCACGGAAAACAAACTGTATGCTGAGTAAAAACTCAGTGGTATTTCTATAATCCGAATATTAAAAAAACAATATAATATAACATAATATGCACAATTAAATTTATAAGGACATATTATTGTCTAGTATCATATCATAACTATCATTTTTCATTTATTAAACAATATCATAACTCACATAATTGCTATATAAATGATTATTCACATATCAACCATATTTATTCGTACAATGGCATCAGTCACGCAATACTAAATTCATGAATACATCATTTCGTACCATACTCAATTCATAAGTATATAACTCATATATTCCATGTATTGTCAACATATTTCACATTTTATTTTCAATTCACTATATCACTTTCACTACTCATATCATTTCATTTCAATATCATTTATAAAACTTTATTATTTATTTTTAATTCACTATATCACTTCCATTTCTCATATCATTTCATTTCAATATCAATTGTAAGACTTTATTATTCATTTACCCCTATTAATAAGACTTGGACTTGGACGAATACACGGATCCAACCAAAACACACCAGTTTGACACCTAGTACCTCATCGGATAATTTGAAGCAATAAGTTGACACTCGGTGTCTCATCGGCCATGCCGAAGTAAGTTGGTACTCAATACCTCATCGAATTTATCCAAAGTAATAATTTGACACCTAGTGTCTCATCGACTCGAGGTCGAAGTATCCCTTAGCACTTCCAATTCTATGGCACGCCAACTATATCTGACTCAGCCCAATATAATTAATAGGGTTTAATTTCACATTTTAGAAACAATCAATTACATATACATATAAATTCAATTCAATTCAAATAATCAATATATTTTACAATTCAACAACAATCAATATATCATGTACCATCATTTTCATGAGTTTCGTGTATATTTGTTTCGATAATTATTTATAGTCATGAATACATATAATTATTAGGCATGTTTCATATACATAAATTTTTCCATATCACTAACTAAGTCTTTCCAAATCAGAGAACAACTTACAGATATGAGTACATCATTTTTTTTGTGCCATAGTCCAACTATGGTCTTACACATGCATTGCCATGACCTTGCCATGGTCTTACATTTGTAGTGCCATAACCTAATTATGGTCTTACATTTAAACATTGCATGGTCCAACCATGGTCTTATCCGTCAATTCATCATTTGCCACAAGCGATGGTACTCAAATCCCGCGTTCCATTTAACCAGAACATTCATTTTAAATTCATTATATAATAATATTTCATGTTCTTAACTAATAATGTAAATAAATACATAATATCATCTATCAATTCAATATAAATATCAAAGTTCATGTAACGACCTAAAAGTATGGGCATCGAAAAATGAGTTATCGGGTCTCTGTTTTAGTAAAATGGTTCATAAATATTTATTAAAAATATTTACAAAGTTAGTTATGTGGTCAATTAGGTTTTAGTTAAGTGAATTTAGTTAAATTAAGGTTAATTAAGTATTAGGACTAAATTGAATTAAGTGTGAAAGTTTAATTATAGAATAGAGAAAAGAGAAAGGACTAAATTAGTAATTAAACCAAATTTGTGACACTTATGTGGTAATAAAATTTTACATGTGTAAAAGTATAAATACATACATTTGTAATTAAATAAATAATTTACTTATTATTTAAGTATAAGATATTTAGTATTATTATATTATTATATTATTAATCAATTAAATAAAACTAATAAAATAAATAAAAGAAACAAAATAAATGAAATAGAAACAATAGGAAAAAAACAAAATAGAGAAGATTGGGGGAGAAAGGATGAAAAGAAAAGAAAAAAAAAAAAGAAAATTAGGGTTTTGAAGGTTCCAAGCTCAATTGGTAAGCCAATTTAGTCCATTTTCTTATAATTTTTGAGTTTTTGAAGTCCTAGAACAAAATATTTTATGGTTTATGTTGAAATTTTGAAAGATGATAGATTTTTAGACATGGCTCGTGATGGGTAAATTGTTGAATTAGGGGTTAAATTGATTGAATTACAAGTTAGAAGTTAGTAAAGGATTGAATTGTAAAATAAAATGTAAGTTTTGAATAGTAGGGACTAAATTGAAAGAATTTCAAAATTAAAGATTCATGGTGAAATTGAATAGTTAAAATGAGTTCATAGAAGAAATTTAATGAGAATATGGAGTAGTTTTGGTAAAATAAAAATTAGTATTAATTTAGGGATTAAATTGGAACTTAGATAAAATTCATGTATAAAAGGAAATATTAGACGGAATTGTGTGATTGATGATTTTTAACTGTTTAATTACGTAGCTAATATCGTACCAAAGTCATCGACCAAGAAAGGAAAGGAAAAGGTAGACAAGGAATAGATCGAGGAATTACGGTTTGTATTTCCATAATTCGAGTTTAATTATTATTAATTGTTGAATTTTAAGTTAAAATGCATGATAAGCAAATTGAGGTAAGTATTACTATGGAATTGAATGAAAAGCATATTGACTTGAGAAAATGAAATTGAAATGTGATTATTGATTGGAAATTGAAGTGGTTGAATTGAATTGAAGTGAAATAATGTATGAATCCAATTAAATACAAGCTTTAAAATAATGCTTATTGTATAATGTTACAAATTGAACAATTAATAATTGTAGGCATGAATTGAATATATATAATTTATTGTATAATGTTACGAATTTGAATTATGGTAATACCATTGAGTATATATACTCAACGTACGGTTTGTTTCCGTGTATAGGTTAGGTAAAGACAAGTTTTCTAATCCAGCATCCAAATGCCAATTCCAAACTCATTGTGGTGAAGTACATTTTAAGTAATGGCATGTACCTAGGATATGTATATGGTCATTTTGGTAGTTGAATGTAAATGGTGTATATTATTAACATGAATGGTTATATATGTGGGAAGTTAAGTTTATGGATTGGTATGTTTTGGTACAAAACTTAAAATGATTTGAATATGGTAAAATGAATTGAATTATATGTTATATTTGAAATGGGTATGAATAAACATTGAATAGGTCATTAGGTTAATGCTTATGTTATGGTTTAGGTATATTTAGTTGTATTTTGGATTGGTTGAAAGATGAAATTTGAATTGCTTGTGGTTTAAGAATTCCAGGGTGGTAAACTTGAGGTTTAAAACTCATTTTGAGTCCACACGAGTATATGTCCAAGCTGTGTGAGACACACAGCTAGCACATGGGCGTGTGAACTGGCCGTGTGTCCCCTGCACCTTAAATTTAAGAAACAAAATGCCTAGGTTTTAGCACACGGGTAGAGACACGGACACGTGTCTCAACCGTGTGAAGTACACGGCCTAGCACACGGGCGTGTGGCCTGGCTGTGTGACTTCAATTTCTTCTTCGGTTACAAGTTAGAGAGTTACACGGGTTAGGGGCACGGGCGTGTGATACCACATGGCTTGACCACATTGGCGTGTCCCATACCAGACGGGCGTGTATGCCCTGCACCAAAGTGAAATTTTGGGAATTTCACGAAAAGTTTTATGTGCTTCTGTTTATGTTCCGAATTGTTCAAGTCACATGTTTTGGGCCTCAAGGGTCCATAAAAGGGACATTATGGTTGATTTACAATTTATTTAACAATGGTTTGTATAATATTTATATTTGATTAAAAATGTCTGGTAATGCTCCGTAACCCTGTTCTGGCGACAGTCTAGGGTTAGGGGGTGTTACAGTTCAACCATACGAACTTACCTTAAATTTTAAATCGAAATACAATAATTAATTATTAAATTCAGATTATAGAAGTACAAACCATAATTTCTGAATCACTCTTTGTCGACTTTCTCCTTTCCTTTCTTAGCCGAGGTCTCTGACACAATGTTTAAAATCATCAATACACACAATTTCACATTGAATATATTTCAATTTATATCCAACTTTTGCCTAAATTCCAATTTAATCCCTAACCAAAGCTAACTTCATTTTCATCACAATTTATTCTTTATTTTCATTCAATTTCCACTTAAAACTAAATTTAACTTACTAATTTCACCATAAAACCCTAAATTTCAAATTTCTCTCAATTTAGTCCCTATTACTCAAAACTTATAATTTGTTTTACAATTCAATCCTTTTTTTCAATTTTAACTTGAAATTCTATCAATTTAACTCCTAATTCTTCAATTTGTTCAACATGAACAACATCTAAAAATCCACTAACTTCTAAAAATTTCAACATAAATGAAGTAGTATTTTGTTCTAAGATTCTAAAAACATCAAAATTACAAGAAAATGGACTAAATTGCCTTACCGATCAAGCTTTGAATCTTGAAACCCTAAATGTTTCCCTTTCTCATTCATTCTTTCTTTTTTTTTCTTTCTTTCCCCTATTTCATTCCTAATTTTGTTTCTTTTCTATTGTTTTTCTTTTATTTGTTTTATTTAATTATAATTTAATATAATTTATTATAATTTAATATACCTTTAACTTAAAAAAAATCTTTGATATTTTATAGTTAAACAGCCTTAAATAATAATAATGGCATAATTACCTATTTAGTCCCTTAAATTTTCTTTTAATCTATAATTAGATTTTCACCCCTATTACAATTTAGTCATTTTTCCTAATTACTCCTAATTCAAGTTAATTCACCTAACAAAAACTTAATTAACTACACAACTAACTTCGTGAATATTTTTAATAAATATTTACGAATTTGTTTTATGAAAACGGAGACCCAAAAACACATGTTCGATACCCGTGACTATTGGGTCGTTACATTTCTCCCCCCTTAGTAAATTTTGTCCTTGAA
The DNA here is from genome assembly GCA_020496765.1 of Gossypium stocksii. Taxonomy (NCBI): domain Eukaryota; kingdom Viridiplantae; phylum Streptophyta; class Magnoliopsida; order Malvales; family Malvaceae; genus Gossypium; species Gossypium stocksii. The sequence goes on along the minus strand of CM035631.1, from coordinate 15,769,618 downwards.
ATTTACCTGAAAAGATGTGGGGGTACTGAGATCTCATAGTTTATTCCAGTTCCCAAGTTGCTTCCTTTACACTATGACTTCACCACAATACTTTTACTAAGGGAACTCGCTTATTACGTAACTCTTTTACCTCTCGAGCTAATATCTTAACCGGTTCTTCTTCATATGATAAATCGGGTCAGATTTCAATATCTTCTGTCGAAAGAACATGAGAAGCGCCTGATTTGTATCTTCTGAGCATCGAAACATAAAAACATCATGAATTTTCTGTAATTCCGGAGGCAATGCTAAACGATAAGCAACTAGTCCAACTCTTTCCACAATCTCATATGGCCTAATAAAACGAGGACTTAATTTTCCTTTTCGACCAAATCTCAAGATTTTCTTCCAATGCAAGACTTTAAGGAATACTTTGTCTCCCACAGAATACTCAATATCCCAACGTTTCAGATCTGCATACGATTTCTGTTTGTCGAAAGCTACCTTCAGTCTATCTCAAATCTTCTTAACAATATCCTTCGTTTCTTGGATTAATTCCAGCCCAATCATTTTTCTTTCATTCAATTCCATCCAACACACAGGTGACCAACATTTACGACCATATAGAGCTTCATACGGAGCCATTTGAATACTCGATTAGAAACTTACTGATTCCTTACTAATTCTTTGGGTACGATCCTTGAAATACTTACTGATTCCGTTGTAAAAACTATCTTACAATCTGACCTGTATACTTGCGAACACCACCTCAAATTCATATATTTAATTACAGTATTTACACTCTAAACATTAGTGCGTCCGAAAGCGGTAAATAATATGCATCGTCATCTTTATCTACTTCTATTAAAACTTAAAGATGAGAGAAGAATAAAAAAATTTAAAAAAAATTTTGAACTTTCGAAAAAACCCCATAGAGGGAAAAAGTTTTACAGAGAAAACTAAAAACAAAATTAGAAAGTTAAATAAAATTAAAACCCTAATGATAAAATATAAAAAAATCTAACCAAAATTTTTTTCCTTGCTCTCTAAGGTAAATCTAGTCTTAATTGATCTCTTAAATAAATACCTTTCCAAATAAAAACAAATATTAAATAAAATAGTGCTAAAATCTAAGAGTGGTGCATATCACTCTAGCTCCATGTCAAATCTTCCAACTTTTTTAACTTATTTTCCCACACATTAAACAATTATTTTACTAACATAAAAATAACCAAAAAAATACCAAAATTAATAGAATTAATCTCCAAAATTAATTAAAATAAGTCATAAAAATATTACCGATCACTTTTATTCTATCCTCCGGAGACAAATTTTTTCAAGTTGAATTCATTTAAACTTTTCTCCAGAATAAATTATAATAATTTATGACAAGAAATGATTAGTTTACTTCTTATCTTACCACCAAAGTCCAATCACCTGAAGAAAACAAAAGTCAAACTAGTGGACGATTCTAATAATACTTTATTAAATACTTGGGCAATTTGCTTAAACTCTGAAATATTCTTATCAGGATTAGGCCGTCATATAGCCCCCCGAATTGTGGCTAAATTTTGGAGGGAAGAAACCCTAAAATTTCCAGCTAGGGCAAATTTCCCGCCAAACAGAAAAGGCCGGGCAGTCGGGGCAGCCAAGGAGAGGGCCGGGCGGAGACTCACTTAACTAAAATAAATAAACAAATGAAACCGCGTGAAAACCAAAATGAAAGCTGATGATTGGTCCGTAAAATAAGAAGCGTACTACTGCTGTGATTATTAATTTTATATTTCCTTTTTTTTTTTTTTACGGATTTAAAAATTCTCTTGCACTTAGGATTCTTGGCTACGCCCATCTGTACATGTCTCTCTTTTACCCTTTGTTTTTATTTATTTTTATTGTTTACATTGGATTCCTTTGTTTTATTTAATTTTGATTTACAGTCTTTCCTTTCTCTTCTCTCTAACATTAATTATCTCAATTCTTTGCAAAATAAAATTTTCAAAGTCAATGATCCAACATTTCACCTATCAACAATTTTAATTTTAGTTTGATAAAATTAATTATTAATTTTTTAATAATAAAATTATGAACATTGAATTTAAATTATATTTTTTTGATATTTTTAAAAAAATTAAGTATTTTTATACTGAATTTAATTTTATTATTTGATAATAATAGTGGATGAATACTAAAAAAAACTACCTTTATTTCCATTTTAATTCAAATAAAATAAAATTTTATATTAACATTTTTTTTAACACTTGAAAAATAATTTTTTCCTTAGGCAATTATTGTTAAAAAAGTTTAAAATATATATTAAATATTTTTTTACATTTAGGTATGTGAATCATGATTGCTAATATATATATATATATATATATAAATGTCCCAATCCTTAAATAAGAGTATAATGCATTTCAACGCATTTGAGCCCTTGTCTTCTTGCATTGACAATAACATCAATATCAACTGAGTATTAGTTAACTAAAATCTTTTATGGAATTTTTTCAATGTCCTATTTTGAATTTCAACTCACTAGGTTAAATATTGTAAACAATGAAATGATAATAATAATTCTACAACTTAATGCCAAACAATTTCAGGTTATAAAAACATACACATATAGAATTGACAAGCCCTAGCCCTTAGGTTTGAGTTAATTAGGTGCTTTTCAAACTTAAAGAACCTGTTTATATTCATATCTCAATATTAATTCATAATTTCATTTTTTTAGGTTAGTTTTAATATTAAAATAAAATTAGTCGAACACTTATTAATAATGATTCGATTTTAATTTATCAAAAATATATTCAATGTTAAAATCTAAATATATATTTTTTTGGTGAATAAACAAAAAGTTATGCTGAATTACATGGAAAAAACATTGAGGGATACAAATCCTCTTTCCTTATCTGTTCTGAAAAAATCTAAAATTTCTTTTAGAGAGGTTTCAAACAGTTGTAGATCCTCCTTTTTTGCAAAAATCAGTTGACAAATTTAAATATATTTTGATAATATTGAAGTAGTTATAATGTGAATAAAAAATAATGCAGCTATTGTAATTAATTAAACATTAATGAAACAATATTTATGGTGGGAAAACTTTATTTTATGTAGGATTTGGTCAATCTAGCTCCTATTATTGATGGAGAAGAAAATTAAAGAAATGTACCAATTGGTTGATGAATTATGAATAGGGGAATATGTTTTAAAAATGAACTTCAAATAGCTACTAAATGAACCTAATGTCCTTATCAAATTTGCTGGTTATTATTGATTATTGGTCCCCCCACACACAAGGAAGAAAATAAATAAATAAATCATCAAGTTGTCCAACTAAGATTTGGTCACACCACATTCGAATACCATGACAAACACAAGTCATTCCCTTCATCTTAGCTCATTTTTATTTATATTTTGTAACATCATATCAAAATAATATACAACAAAATACACCAAAATTATATAAATAATTTTCATTGCTCATAAAGAAATAATTTGTTTTGGGTATGAAACCCTTTCTTTAAAGTCCCTTTTTTTTCTTTTTGAATTTTGGATTGTCAAAAATTAAAAGAAAAAAAAAAAACCCTAAAAGACACCCTTTTAAAAGCTATTGATTCTACACTGGATTCAACATTTTGAAAGATGTTCACTATTATATATATATATATATATGAAATTGTATTAAAATACGTATGTGATACAGCAACTGAGGAAAATAAAAGCTAGCAGGAAAAAAATATGTATGCTGTTTCCCATGCAGAGACAGAAAGGAAAAAAACCCCTGAGAAAATTAAGTAAAAGAAACCTAATACAAACAAGCTAAGTTCATGTGACAAATTTTATTTACAAAGTTTAGGGTGAAAAATGTGTAGAATCTGACAAACTTCAGACCTCAAAATATTTTCTACACCTTAATTACTACTATATGCTTTCATTAAATAAAGGAAGCTAATCCCTAGATAAGCCTTTGGTTAATATTCAATAAATAAGCCTAAACTCTTACCTTTTTTTTTTTTTATCCTTTATATTAATAAATTTTAGTAGGTATTTACTTCTTTTAGATCATTGAGAGGATAATAGGATATCATGTTTAATCCATTACAACCAAATATATGGATTTTTTTTTTAATGATAAACATGTCTGAAAGTCTTATCCACGCTATTCACTATCTGTACTTAGCCATCAATTGCTTTGAAAAAAATATATGCTTACAAGCCCCGGCATTGGATTCCATGGTTTTCTTTTTAACAAAAGCTGGAAAACACCAAATTCCGATAGTTAAAACACTATATATCTATGTATATAATCCACCAGACTTTTGAAACCTGTTCTGTTTTTTTTTTTTTTTAAATCTGTGTCTTTGCCATATAGCACGGAGACAAAAGATTTTTATTAGCTGGAAAGTTTAATTATCAAGTTTGAATGGTACTTTTATATTACTTCCAAAACGAAAAGCCTAAAAGAAAGAGTTAAAAGGAGTTTCTCGTTGTCAAAAACCACATTCATTCTAATCCACTACTCATTTTTACCTTAAATCAGTTTATAAAGATTATGGTAAATATCGAAAAACGATAAAATTTTAAAATATTTGTAACCTCGTGTTGCAGTCTATATTTAAACCCTAACAGGTTTACTATGAAGTTCCAGCCAGGTTAGAAGTGGGTCACGTACAGAGATTAAAGATGGTATTTGCAGAGATACTTTGAGGCAAGTTCAAATAACAAAACAGCGCTAAATAGGCTCCGAGTCTAATTTCAAGTTTGAAATTTTTGTTTTGGTACCATGTCATCTTTTGACATTTTTTTTTACTGAAAATATCTAATGCCAATCATTTACTGAGAGCCTGCAACTAGCCCTGCACTGATCAGTGAATAGAGAAAAGAATTTGATGACCCAACACTATAGAAACTTGTGATGAATTATACTGTTAATGGAGCAAATTCGAAGGCAAGTTTGGCCATCGTTCAGTCACTAGACCTGTTTTTTTTTTCCTTACAAGTTAAATGGTACAAGATTCTGTAGCTAAACTTGAATGACACAAACCTCCAATAATTCTAACCCCTAAAAAAAAATCCCAAATCTTTTCATTTGCATAACATAAATAGAAAAAGACATTCGCCATTCATCACCATTCTTTAAGGTTCAATTCCAACACAACAAACATCATAATCCAAACCAGTCTCATACAAGCACCAAGCAAGAAATAAAGTATGAACTTAAACTACACTAGTTATTTCATAAATATATGATATCTTTGTACACCTTTTAAACCCTCTCCACTATATTGATTAGAGAAGGAGTTACTAATGCAAAAAAAGACCCCCCCCCCAAAAAAAAAAGATAACATAAACCCTAGAATGCTAAAAAACACGAACTTTTACTCTAAAATGTCAAACTCAAATAGGTTTCTCGACTTGGCGGAGCTTGAAAACTGATTCCAAATCAGGAGGTGTAAAGAAGTCCCTAACTCCATTATAATGGTGCCTTAAAGGAGGCCTGCGTTTTCTTGGCGGTGGAGGGCAAGGTAATTTGTCTGGTATTCTTGCTTCTTTTGAAGTTGGAGTCGTTGAACAAGCTTCTTCCTCTTCTTCTTCACCGTCATCTTCTCCACTTTGTTTTCCTCTTGGCTTTGTGTTTATTAGCTTCAATGATGTCCGTATAGCAATACCCGCTATTACCCATTTTTTCCCTTCCGAATCTAGTACTCCATCCACTTGTGATTTTTTCGAAAACCCCATTTTTTATCACAAAAAGGGGATTTTGAAGGAAAAAACAAACAATAAAAAGACACCCAAGGTGAGAAAATGGAAGAAAACAGAGGGAAAACAGGGGAAAAGCTAATGGGGTTTTTTAAAACTTGGGCTAAAATCAACAAGAAAAAATATGAGTTTTTGATCAAAAACAGATGGAATGGAATAAGAGAAAAGGAGAGAGCTTTGAATCAGTGGGGGGAAAAATAGAAAAAGAGAGAAAAGAGCTTATATTAATATTTAAGCTTTGATTTTGTGAAGTGAAAAAGAGAAAAGAAGGGCGGCTAGCTGCCCGGATATTTACGGGCAGCCGAAACCGAGTGAAGAGTGTTTTTTTTCTTTTGGCGCCAAATTGGGCAAGTCTAATGAGCAACGGCTCTTATTCCCGCCGAGGTTTGTGATTTCCCATTTTGCCCTTTGTTTTTGACATTATTGATTTCTAGGAAGTGATGCCCTTGCCTGCCAGTGGGGGCACAATCACCGGCGTATGGGCGAAAGGAGTTTACGTGACGACACCGTTTGGCATAGTAATACTAGTTAGAAAAATTGCTGAGTTTTTATTTTTGGAATTAATTAGGCATCGCCAATTAAGCCAAAAATCAAGGTCTATTCTGCAACTAATTTCTCGAGAAATATCCGCTTTATTCTCAATGTAATTTTTTGATAAAGAAAATAAAACTTTTCAACTTTATATTAAGGGATCTTACATATCCCAGTTATGTTTTAAGAGACTATGTGCTATGGTATTACTATTTCCAATCTAGATTATTGGTATATTGATTGGGTTAATGTTTTTATATTTTTAGTTTTTAATTTTCTGATTTTTTTTAACAAAGTAAACTTTATTTTATGCTTTTAAATGTTATTTAATAATATTTTAGAGTTTTTTCATAAAAATTTAAAAAAACGGTAAGTAAATAAAAATTGAGAAATTATTTGATACATTATCAGTAGAGTTTTTAGGCTCTATAAACAGAAAGAGATAGGAGTATAATAAAATATTAAAAAAATAAATATTTTTAAAAAGATAGACATATATCAATTTTTTAAGATTAAGAATAAAAAATAATATACTATCAATGTATTAAATATTCACTTAAAAAAATAATTAATAACTTTTATATAAAATTATTTAAAAAATTATTTTTAAGTTTATTTCTATACTTTAAATAAAAAAATATTTATTTTTACACCATAAAAATAAAAAAAAAAATATGTATTTCATTTCATATTTTGATTCCATAAATGATGTTGATTTTTAAAGTTTCCGACCATATTTAAAACCAGTGTCAACAGTGGAATTAATTAATTGATGAAAGATTTCCCAACAAAATTAATTTCTCTTCATTTATAAACCTATATTTCTAGCTTTCAGCTATGATTTGATCCAATGTCTTCTTTAATTATTTCAATCATAATTAAGAGAAATAAATCTATATAATAAAGCAATATACATGGGTGACATTGGTGGAGGGCAAGAAGGAAAAGTAAAGGGAAAAACATTTTGGGTTTGTTTTTAAACATAAATTTATAAATGTATATTTTCTCATTTTATATTTACATCCGCTAAATTTTCTTGTAAAATGTTTTTATTAAATTATCTATGATATATATAAGTAGGAGAAATTCACGAGAGTATTCTTGTTAATTATATTATTAAGTTGACATTAAAATAATTTATTAGTATCTATTACTATATTTAAGTGTTTTATTGAGTTTATGTTAATCTTAATTATGTTACCAACTCAATAATGAAGTTATCAAAAGTTTGTCATTTGTATAAGTAATAGATATTATTTTAATGGTAATTTTGTCATTTCAAATAAAATGTAAAAAAAGTTTGTCATTTGTATAAGTAATAAATATTATTTTAATGGTAATTTTGTCATTTCATATAAAATGTAAAAAATACTTACGCATAACCGGATTGAAACCCAAAACATTATAATCTTTAAAGTTTACCATTTCAATCAAATGCATTTTTTGTTGTTGTATCATTTCAATCTTTTCCCTCCATGCATAATGCTTCTTAACCCTTTATTCTTCTGGAATGCGTAACACGCCAAACCTGACCCTATAACAGGATTCGAGTATAGTGTGTCACTATTTAAAATCAAATTAACTTTAAAACATTTTGGCGAAAGCTTTATATAATTCTTACAAAATTATAAATATAAGGCATATATTAGTTGTTACTTTACCAAGGTCTGAATGAAAACTTCAATAATTTAAAAAATTATATACAAACCATTCGACGTATAGGTTCAAATATAATAACTTCATTAAACATAATACATTAATTTAAAAACTAAGTATTAATGCTTTGTAGAAATCTCATAAAATAAAGTCTTATCAAAACAAAAGTCCTTAGTACAATAATTTCCAAATACACTTATGCGCCACCCCACGAGCCATGCATGATACAAAACAACGCAATCAACTCACAATAACAGTAAAGCCTTCCTTCAATCAACAAGCTTGAGAAGGAAAAGGTAACAAAGTAAGTTCATACGAACTTGGTGAGTTCCAAAGAAAAATCATACATAACATTACTGATAGTACAATTGAACCTTTTTAAAGCATTTACACATATTCACATAATACACCCAATGAAATATACAGAACACTGGCAAAATTAGTACACCAACTTACTTATCACTTGGTTGTATATTGTACGCCAACTCAACTTAACTCGGACAAAACCATTTTCATGCTAGCTACATACCCAAAATTTAGAATCATATCATTCAATGTTATTCATATACATTATCCCTTTTAACTCCTCATATCATTTTCATTCAGATCAACATGTTTTATTGTGATATGCCAATCCGATTTGCAACATAATTTCCCTATCGAAGGCTACACAAACATATCTCCTCATCTCTATCACCTCATATCAGTTCATATTATATCATACATATCAAAAGTAGATGATAGTGGCTCAAGCATGAAGAATGGCGCTTACTTTACATCATAAATAAACTGCACTTGTAACACCCCAAACCCGGCCTAGACGTTATAGCCGAATCTAGCGGCATCACATGAAAGTGTATTTGAAATAAATATTTCGTCTATCAAATCTTGTTCAAATTATTAGTTTTTCTTTAACGCGGAAGCTTCGAAATCGTTCATTCATACGAAAACCTTTAATTAAGTTTTAAAAATGCATTTGCAGTGTCGTGGTTTATAAATCAATAACAATAACAATTTAAAATCCCATAATAAAATAATGAAAACCATAAAGCAATAAGTAGTCAAAAAACCATAAAAACCAGGGCGTAGCAAACAGTGGTCAGCGTCGAGCCCTCCACTGCACCAATCCATCTACTGCTGGGGATTACCTGACAGACATAAAAATAAAGGGATGAGTTTTCGCAAACTCAGTGTGTACATCCCCACAATAATGCATGCATAAAACAGATATCAGTCAATCAATCATAAATCGAGTCTGAGCTTTTAACAGAATTAGTGTGGACCGTAGCCCACTCAATACAGAATCAAATCAGATATAATCGAGCCTTAGCCCATATAGATAACGCATGCATATCACATCAGAAATAGACCATGCCCACCAACCCTACACACTATCTCCATCCACCGTACACACCATGGGGTGATAAAATCGACCCACCCAGCCCTACATACCAAATATAGGGATAAAATCAACCCATCCAACCCTACACACCATGAGGTACAGTACAACGGCACATGTTAAATAAATGCAGCTTAGCTACCAGATAAACAGTTAAAAGCCTTATAGTCTTCCTTCTCTTCACACAATAAATCCCACCCCAATGCAATGCAACATAATAACATAACATGCTTAAATGTAGAAAACAGTCATACGGATATAACAGTACAGATACAGTCCACATGCTAAACATAACATGCTATCACATATGCATTTACTTAATCACATTCTAGAACAAGGGTCTTAGTATCGCTTACTGACCTTTTAACAGGTCACAGTAGACTAGGGCGACCCGTGCAACCTTTCAGAACAGTTTAGATTAATGGGCTCACACACCCATGTGGCATGCCCGTGTGAGCCCACAAGCCCGTGTGGCAGACAGGGCCCAACTTGGCCTTGCCGTGTGGATCACACGGCTTGGCCCAAACCTCACATGCCTGTGTGGTTTCATCCGTATGGGCCTACACGCCAGTGTGGCCCACACGGCCCAATTGGCTTAGCCAGCATCACACGTCCATGTCCGTCGTGCCTGTGTGGCGTGCACACGGCCTCACTCGTCGACCACACGGCCGTGTCTCGCACACAACCTCCACACGGACAGTCTACACGCCCATGTGACGTTGATAGTCTCGTTTTCAGCTTTTACCGAATCACGTTTTTAGTGCGTTTAAAGTACACACCTGGTTTCAATCGAAGCTTAAACGACCCCCGAGCACTCCAGAACCTAGAATTGACAATTTCAAGCTCCAATCAGTCACTTAATCGATTTTACCAAGACTAGGAAAATCCCAAAACGAGAGATCAATCTTACTTCTAACGATTAATGACGACTTCTCACTGTTTAGAACTCCAGTCAACAATCCGCTGATCCTTGATTGACCACTAAACATAAGATGAAACTTTAGCAACCTCCTCCATTACCTTAACCAAACCAATGGAACATCTTTAACTTACCAATACGTGGGAATACCCGTTGATATCGGAGTTCTAATAAAATAAAGTGAAATAAAAAGAAAAGCCAAAGGGAAAGTAAATGAAAAAGGGCAACAAATAGGAAGGGAACAAAAAGATGAAGAGGAAAAACAGGTAGGGAAATTCGACTAAAGAGAAACAACCCTTTGGGTAACTCCCAATCCCCCAATTTGTTCCCTACTACTCAGTCTCCCAATCCAACTCTAACTCATTAGAGTGGATTAGCATAAAAATAATGCCCACACTACGAATCGAACATAGGACCTCAAGCATAATTCCTCTCCACTTAACCACTAGACCAGCAGGCCCATTTTGACATATCTTAACCATCTTTTTCTTAAAAGCCTAATTACCAATAATTAGGCTTTAGTTAATAAAAACACAAAATTTAACCCAAGCTGTAGCTTGAACTTGAGACCTCCCAAACACACCCTAGAGCATATAACCACTTAAACAAATAAATCTTTGGGTCAAATTCATGCAAAAATATATTCAGATATTTTTATCACCACCATTCCACAAAAAGCCGAAAATAGGAAAATTGGGGCATTACAGCACTCAAACTGAAGACTTTGGATAACCATTATCCACACAACATCAAACATTTTTCATCCATTACAAAGGAGGATTACTTACTTTACACAAGTTATAAAATAAAGAAAATTACAACACATGGAAGTAAAAAAGAACTTGCCATAAACTTTAACACAAGTCTATAAAACAAGTCATTTGCCTTTATCACTTGGGCATTCGTTAACTTCTTGAGCTAAATTAAGGTAATTAAACATATCAGATCATCAATTAATCAAATCTAATCATGCATACAAGAATCAACAACACTCAATCCAGAATCAGGAATATCATGCATACAGAACGAGAAATACGTAAATGACTTATAGGGTAACCTAGGGTTCATCAGTAATTACCATTGAGCTGGTACTAACGTAGAAGTTAGTTAAATATTGCGAACCTTACTTCGAAGAGGTTTCCTGAACTTAGGTTTTTACGGAGTTTTCAAAGGAAATCAATAAAGAAGAAAACGTAAAAATGTTCAGAAAGACCACCACTATCTTTATATACTTAAGCTCGAAAATAAGAATTAGTGGAAAAATCAAATAATTCCACTAACACTCTTGGTTCCTATGATTAAGTGCACTTAACATAATTTAAGTCTTATTATCTACAGTAGTCTAATTCTTTTCTAACTGAATCTCAACTTAGCTAACCAAATTACCATACTTAAATAATAAACAAATCTAAACAACTACGAACTTAACGAGTTTGCCCAAAGCATGGGCGGATACTTAACAGAAGAGTTTGCCAAACCACAAAACCCACTAAAACTAAGAGTTCACCAAATGACGCAATGCAGATAATTTTATACTTAGCTAAGATAAACATGTTACTTACTCATGTCTATCATTATTTTACCAATTATATTCCAAACAGTACCCATATACAGAGACTTAGCTGGGCAGGCTGTTATAGAACGAATCAAAGAAAAAAATGAAAGAAGATAAAAAAATGAAAAGAATAGCCCGGAGATAAACATTTCGCCCTTATATAATACTTGCGTACTTCCTTCATTGATCTCAATTCCAACAGCCAAGTGTACACATCTATAATCACTATGTCTCCTGCTAAGATATATTCCTAGTTCAAACTTAACAAAACCAAGGTTGAAATCTAACTTTTCCACAACCAGCTAACCAATTTCTCTTATTTCTACTAGAACCCACCCAATTTGTAAGCTTTTCAATTTAGTACCTATAATCACCATTACAACTTAAACTAGACATTTTAGGGTGTGACAGGTACATGTAGTGCATCATCAGATAAATCGAAGTAATCATACTGACATGTAATTGTATCATTGGATAAATTGGAGTAATCATACTGGCACATAAGTGCATCATCAAATATACCGAAGTATAAAACTATGTAGTTAATAGAATAACCAATTTTCCAATTTCATCACATAGTTCAATTCACATCCCATCATTCTCAATTCAACATTAATTCATCATATATCAGTTAAGCCATACAATAACATAATTTAGCTCAATTTCATACAAATTTCTTATATCAGTTAAGCCATACAACTTTCTATTTTATTCAATTTAATCCATGTCTCGATATTCAATCTCAACTGAACAATTCAATTTAAAAATCTAATAACAACTCACCTTAGTATTGTATGATGCAAATTAACATGAACATGCAAAAAATAAATGGTTTTTGAATCGTAGAAATACAAATCGGAAGTTCACATCACTCATCGTCAACTCTCACATTTTCTTTTGCTCTCAACGATCCTGCATCGTATTTAGCCATGGATAATATATCAATAATAATATAGTACAAGATTCCATATCAAATCACATTCAGTTTCACAGTCATACATATTTTTCAAATTATTCAATTTAGCTCCTAAAACCAAGACAAGCATAACTTCCAATCTAGACCTTCGGATTAAAATCTGATTTCACAATTATTCATTAGGGCACTCATATTTTTCATTTCTACTGTCAATTTTACATTTTATTCAATTTGGACCATAATATACAAAATTATCAATTAAGCTTTACAATTTAGCCCTTTCCTTAAATAAAACTTAATTTTTATCAATTTCATACATAAATATTCAAGAAATCAACCATGGAAACTTTTTAAAACTTTAACAGTTTCACAAATTGGTACATGGGACCTAAGTCAAGCTCCCATGACCTTGAATCTACAAAAATTACAAGAAAATGACCCAAATAAACTTACCAATTTTGGCTGAATGTTTTCAAAGCTTCCACAAGGTTTTTCTTTCTTTTTCCTACCTTTATTTTTTCATATATATATATATATACCTTGTATAGTTTTTAATTAAAATTAATTAATTAAGTTAATTTTGAGTAATTAAACATAAACATTTAATTAAATAAACTAATGGCTTATTAAATCACCATCCACTATCATCCATTTTAATTTGCTCTAATTTCCATTTTAATCCCTTAACTAATTATAATTTAAGTCCTTAAATCATTTCCTAATTAAAAATCTATAGTGATTGGAATTTATAATTTACTCCCTGAACCTTAATTGATCACTAATTCGACTAAATTACCTATCTAAAATTCAATTCAACGGTACAATACTCCATAAATATCTCAATTAAATAATTAAAAGCCTGATTTACGGAAACGAGGTCCCGAAATCGTAATTTTTGACACTACTAATTTTTGGATTGTTACAAGATTTTATTTTGTTGTTATTTTATATATTCTTTCTTGTTAAAGACTTTTGTAAATGAAGATGGGTCAAGATTTTGGGTGCCATTGGTTCTACCTCTAAATGAGCATTTCTTACCCTTACCTTTAAATTGTGTATATCAATTGTTCAGTGAAATGTCTATTTTGGTGTTAAGCTTTATTATGTGTTAATATTGCTTGTTGGTTAATTGATGAATTGATCGTTAGATTAAGTTAATGTCTATGCTTGATTGTTTTGTTGGTCTTTTATATCGAAATGCTCCATATGCTAGAATTGATGCCTTTAGTGAAAAATCTAGATAAACGAGAATGAAAAAAGAGTTTATCATTACATAGTTCGATAAAATTGTGTCAAATAGTGAGATCAAAAGAAGATGTAACACCTAGAGGAGAGCCTAGGTGGTATCTTTTAGTCTGGGATGAGACTTAGAGGAGATTCTTAGCCAAGAGTGACAAACAATATAATCGGTATAGATTTATTGGCTTAGTTAGTAATTAACGACTTAATCAACCATTAGTTTATTCATTTACATTGTCTAAAATAGTAGGAAGAAAGTTTAGCTTAGTTTGTTTAATTGATAATTTAAATTTAGTTTATAAACAATTTATATTTGAATTTGCACTAATAATTTTCAACTTAATTAGATCAGTAATTGTTAGCTTATAAATAATTTAAAAAACATTTTTACCAATTTGGCAGCCCTTTGGGTTCGATCCTTGGAATACTTGGAGTGTTCCATTGTAATACTTATAAATATTACAACTGATATGTTACACTTGCAATAAAAGTCACTTTTAAATCCTTATGTTTTGTGCTAATTCTCTACTTGGCGTTTGTACGCCGTGGTGTGGCCAGGCAACCATTGATCTTCAAACCAGATAAATAAGACTAATTGGAGGTTGTAAATCAATTGAATAAAACAGTGGCTAAGATTCTTCATTGAAGAAAAAGAGAAAAAAAAAGTAGAAAAGATGAGAAGAGAAGAAAAAGAAAGAAAAATGTAAATACTTTCTATTCAATTACTTTAATAAAATAGATTTCACATTTTTTTAATGTAATTGTTATCGGATTTTTTTAATGTTTATTATTATTATTTTGGGCTTAAATTTTTTTTTGGGTATAATTAATTTTAACATCCATTGTATTATTTTAAATAAAATAATCCTGATAAAAAAGTGACATGTGTCATCACTTTAGTGGTCCATGTACCTTGATAAGTTAAAAATTAACACTGTTAGTAAGAGGCACCACATTGATAAATGACATAAAAGTATAGGTACTAAAATAAACATTTTGAAAGTAAAAGTACCACCTTAGTAGATTTGATAAAGTTCAGGTACTAAATATAACATTACTCTTTTTTTATTAGTTACATATATTCTTTACTCACATCATGGATGTGAAAAAATCTAATATTAATAATTACGACTTGATAATAACAAAAATCATATTAATTAACTATTAATTAACATGATATATAGTATGTTAATATGAAATTGATTAATTTGGTAATATTTTTTAAAAATTATATTTTAAAAAATAGGGATAAATATCATATTATACATTAACTTTGATTCAAAGTGTAATGTTATATGTCAATTTTGATTTTATGCAATTTTATGTATGAAATATTGATTTGATTCAGTTTTCACAAATCATTGACAACATTATTGAATTAACTCAATTTTATGTTTATATATTGCACACACAAATAATTATATTAATCTAATATAAAAAAAGTTGTATTCATTTTTTTGCATATGTATAGTTGAATTAAAATTAAAATTTAATGTATACATATGAATCGCAACTCAAGTTTCATGTATATATTTACACAAAATCAAAGTTCATATATCAAATTACACATTGGGTCACATTTTATGTATAAATTTGATATTTATGCCTAAAAAATAAAATAAGATATTATTAATTAATAAAAAATAATTAATGTAATTAGATAAATTAAAAATAATAAAAATATAAGTTCTTTATAAGTAAATGTTTTAATTAAATAAATATAAAATTTATAAATAAATAAAATTTTATTTTAAATATGTTACAGATTATTCATGTTAATATTTTTTTTTATATTTAATAGAAAATAAATATTTGAGATTAACATTATATACATATAAGATAATATCAATATATTAGTAATCTAATAGTATATATAATGTATAAATTTATTTATTCTTACTTTATATGTCAAATGTAACACCCCAAACCCGGCCTAGACGTTATGGCCGAATATGGCGATGTCACATGGAATGGTGTTTGAAACTAAGTTGTCACGATAAAATCATTTCCATTAAATTACTTTTATTTATCTCTTATTAACTCCAAAATCGCCTACTCATTCAATCGATTGTTTTAAAATAAAATTCGTTGCGGAATCTTTAAAAATCGTTTTAAGTAAACCCTATGTTTAAGGAAACTTTCGCTTTTCAAAAATTGAGTTTACCACATCTAGCAGTTGTAAATCCAAAAACAACATAAATCCCAAATTTAGGCAAAAATAGTCCAAAAGTCCCAAGTTACAAAAAAAAAAAAAAACCAAGTAAAAATTAAAACCATCAAAGAGGATGAAACAATCTAATAACCGTGTGGCCACCGCTAAGTCCTCCGCTGCACCGATCCGTCTAAAATTGGGGGTTACTTGTACACAATAACCAGAAGGGGTGAGTTTACGTAAACTCAGTGTATAATCCCCACAAAAAATAAGCATACTGTCAGACACAGTAAACAGTCAATGCAGTTTGGGGCCAAAGCCTGTTACAGTTTCAGTAGCAGTTTGTGCCTTAGCCTATTTCAGTTACAGTATCAGATACACATTAGGGTCATAGCCCATCACATTAACAGTCATGCATACAGTAATCAGTAAACAGGGTCCTACCCACCATCCTTTACACACCATCTCCGTCCATTCTTGCACTCCATGTGGGGTTTAAAACACCCACCTATCCCTACACTCCAAGTTGCACCGAATGTGGCACATAACAGTAAATTGTAGCTGAGCTGCCAAATAATAGGCCTATGAGCCTTTCAGTACACTTCCTCCAAATATCGTCATCCCAACCTAATCCAATGCAACATACAGTATATGACATGCTATTACATGGTTATCAATTATACATGCAGTTCAGTATACATGCATATAATTATTCTCAGTACATATATCATACGTTCAGTTCACACATTTAAGGGTCTAAGTAGTGCTTACCGACCCTATAGTAGGTTCACAATCGACTTGGGCGATCCATGTAACCTTAGAAAAAATTTCAGTTAAATTGGCTCACATGCCCATGTGGCTTGGCCGTGTGGATCACACGCTTGGCCTAGAATCTCACACGCCCGTGTGGACTACCCGTGTGGCCTACACAGCCCAAACCAGTCTAGCCCGTGTGTCGCACAAAGCCTACCTGGCCATCACATGGCCATGTTTTATGCGTACAGCCTGGCCTCATCGATTACACGCCTATGCCATAGCACACGGCCTACCATACGGTGACCACACACCGGTGTGGTGTCAACAGTGGGGTTTTCAGCTTTTGCTGAAACGTCGTTTTCTGTCTTTTTAGGTACACACCTGGTATCGATTTGATGCGGAAACACTCTCGAGATAACCAGCACCTATAATTAACCAATAAATAACCTAATTAATCATTTTAAACGATACTCAATCGACACTAATTGGAAGGGACACTCCTAAAAGTCTAACGGCACCCTTACCTTCGAGTAAGAAACGTGATTCTGCTACACGAGAACACTGATTGGCTGACCATAGCCCCTTAAACTTTACCTAAGATAGAAATGAGCCCCATTAATCGAAGATTCGTTAATCAAAATAAGAATCGAACATTACCAAACTTACCAACAACGCACGAAAGACACGGAGACGACGAGATTAGGGCTTGGTTAACAAAAAGAAGACAAGAAGAAGGAAAAATCGAGAAGGGGAAAACAACAAGAAAAAAATTGACAGAGCAGGGATAGGAGAGGGAGAGAGTCGAATCTTGCCAAAAAGAAAACCAAAAGGGAATAATATGATAACCCTTTATCCCAACTCCTCACTACTCAGAGTCCATCCACAGTACAACTCTAGCTGAAATTCAATAAAAAATATTATCCCTTACTAATACAGAGAATCAAATACAAGGCCTCCATCACCCCAACACTCCACTTAACCACTAGACCAGTAGGCCCATTCTAATATATCCTTACAAACTTTTAGTTAAAAGCCTACTGACCAGAGATAGGGCTTGATTCAAAAAAATACCAAAATTTTTCCAAGACAAAGCTTGAACTTAAGACCTCACACACACACCCAGAACACATAACCACTGAAATAGACAGATATTTATGTCACTTTTTAACCGAAACAGAAATACAAGATTTGGGACGTTACATCAAAACTCAAAAAATAAATATATTTTATAATAAATTTTATATTTAATAATTAAATTAAAATTTATTTTTTATAAATACTAATTTCATCTAATCAAATATTATCAGAATTACTAGAAAAATCACATTTTAAAATTATTTAATAGATTTTGTTTTCATCACCAATTTTTTCATTATTATTTTTATAAGCAATTTTTCATTATTATTTTTATGCTTATTTATTATTATTTTATATTATTATTATTTAATTTTAATAATACTTACACAATTTATGTTCTTCTTTTCTTAGAAAATATGTTTTACGTTTGTGTTTTGAAATATTATGTTAAAAGTAATGAGTTATTAAAGTAATGATTTTTTTGTAAATAATATTTTGACTCATATTTGAATAACAAGTTATTTTATTTAATTTTGTTAATAGTTTAAAATTTTGTTTCCCACTTTTTTTTATTTTTCTTACTTTAAAATATTATTTTATTCTCTTAATTATTTTTTAAATTAATATACTTTTTATATAAATTATATCGATCATTTAATTGGAAAATATATATTTAAAAATTAAAAAAATAATATTTAAAAATAAATTTTTATTATACCCACGAGACACATGTCATACTCTCGACTCACTAGTAAAATTTTAAAAATTTTCACAAATTGTATATGGGATAATTTTCTTAAGGGTAAATTACACCAATAGTCACTCAACTTTAGGGTAGCTGACAAAACAGTTACTCAGGTTTTTATTCAGTCACTGAGGTTTCAATTCAGTCACTCAACTTTCAAAAAATAACAAAACAGTCACCACTCAAGTCAGTCACTCAGGTTTTAATTCAGTCACCAACAGCACTTCTCGGAGGCAACCCGAGCACTAACTTAGTAAATTCTTTTATTTCAGTTTCTAAAACATCGACTAACCTTTTCGAATGCAGGATTTTCGGGCCACACGGCCATGCCCACGGGTGTGCCCAAGGCCATGTGAACACTATGAGCAGAAACACGGCTGTGCAATTTGGCCGTGTACAAATAGAGTAAAATTTTTCCTGGGACACGAGCTTCGATAAAATGCCACGACCATGCGATGTGGCCGTGGCCAAGACTGTCAATCCAAGCACGGGCTTCGACAAAGTGCCACGGCCGTGCGATGTGGCCGTGGCCAACACTGCCAATTCCAACACGGGCGTGCGACACGCCCTTGCTTCCAAGCCGTGGTCGAACCTGTCAAATCAGACACAGGCGTGTGACCCCCTACACGACCGTGGGAGAAACGAACAACAAAGGACACGGCCATGTGACACGGCCGTGTGACTCAACGCGCCGTAGGTACATGGGTGTGTGTCTCGAACCAGGCGTGCCAAAATCCCCAAATTTCGAACCACATGGGCAAAACCTGAGCCACACAGGCGTGTGGCATACCCGTGTGACCCAAAAACTTATATAAACAGGCCACTATTCATCTTCTCCTTCAATTAAAACCCTAAATCCTCCCACTCAAAACCCTCAAACAACCCTCCCTAGTGCCACCGCCGGCCCCAAAACTCCTCCACGACTGTGCGGCCCGTACCACGACCGTACTCCGCCCCTTTTAGCCACCTATTCGATTTTATTTTCTTATTTTTCTCTCTAATTTCTAATGTTTTTATCTATATTTCTGTTAATAACATGTTTTATTTCATTTTTGCATTATTTTTAGGCATGAAATTCATTGATTTAGCATGAACAATCTAGAATACTATAGAGAATTTCATGGTGCCATTTAGACTTTCCTTAGATAGCCACTTTTTCTTATCTGGAGTAGTATTCAATTAGTATAAATACCCATACCTCCATAATTTGATCCAATGCTAAGGATAAGTAAAATGTATTACTTAGGTTAGTGAATCAACATTTTAATACTAGTCTAAATATGTTTTGTTTTATTTACGCATAAGAACATATTAATATTCATATTGTCTTTTTAATTTAGTTTCAATTCTTAGGACTCTTGCATATTATTTTTCGTTTTTTTTAGGAATTATGTCTTCATCACGCGGTAAGAGAGCTGCTGCCCCTACTTCAAAGAAACGGAAGGGGCCCGGTGGTTCATCATCGAGACCTACTGCTAAAACCCGACATCCATTCATCACATTCCCACAAAACTCCTAAGAGGAGTTATTCCAAATTCTACGAGCCCGCCCTCTAGGAGCCGGACGTTGCATTGACTGGGCCGCCCTAGAGCAAGTCCACCTAGCAGACGAGGTCCAGGTCCTGCTGATGACAGATCCATGGGAGCAGTTCTTCTAGATAGTGGAGCCCACATACTTAGAACTCACTTTAGAGTTCTGCTCCACGTTCCATCTTCAGACTGTCATGAACCGATACGATGATCCATGGATAGTCCAGTTCTGTTTGGGAGGCTTCGTACGTCATCTTAGTGTACTGGAGTTCGGTATAGCTCTCAGCCTCTACACCGAGCAGTTCATGGAGGAGCAGGACCTTTCTACACTCCACCGTCACATCTATGTCTCTCCAGTAAACTGCTGGCGCGCCCCAGTCCCTACATCACCCACAAACAACCCTAGTCGCTCCAAGGCGACCGCCCTTACCCCATCCTTGAGGTACCTTCACGCCCTCCTCGCACACACCTTGATGGGTAGACGCGAGAGCACCAGCGTCGTCAGCACACACGATGCCTACTTCTTTTGGAGCATGGCGAACGCGCATACCATCGACCTTGCCAATTTCATCGCTCATGTCATCCAGCATCAGACCGAGAGGCATCGTAGGCGTGTGATATCTATGGGTCCGTACATCACTCGGTTGGCCCGATACTTCGGCTTGCTCAACACCACAGCCCAGACATCCTCTTACACTCTGATCGGCCAGATGTCCCCACAGGGCATCCAGACTATGCTACACATAAGGATGATCCAGCGCAGACCTGAGACCGACCCCCTACAATACCGTCTACTCCGAGAGGCCGAGGATCCCGAGGACATTACTGATGATGTCCCACCACCACCAGAGGAGGCCCCAGCCGAGTCACCACCCCTTCGCAGACCAGTTCATGCGGCAGCTTCTCATGCTGACTTAACTGAGCGCTTCACACGATTCGAGCAATAATGTCTTCAAAGATTTGATCACATTGATGCAACTTTAGCACAAATTTGTTAGCATCTCATATCGCACCACATTCCCCACCTCGCGGACCATCTGAGGATTAGACCTTTCTATTCCTCTTATCTTTATTTTTATTTTTATTTTTATTTTTATTCTTGATCTTTATTTTTACCTTCTTTTTTCTTCTCCTTTATTTTTATTTTCATTTTTTTTGTTTTATTTCATTTTATCTTTTTCATTATTTGAATATTAGTATTTTCAGATTTAGTTTATTTTATTTCAATTTTTTCCTTTCGGCTATCTTCTAACGAGTAATTTTTCTAATCCTAAAATACCTAAAACCCCTTAAGTGCTTTCGCAGTTTCAAAGGAGCTCTACAACTCAAATCTTAAACCTAATGAGAACTTTACCACATCCTCAACCAATTGACACCGCAAAAGCCTACACTCCCAACATGAAAGTTGTGGACAAACAAACACTACCACCACCGGAGTATCTACCTCCGCACTTTCCTTTGTCCCAGACACTCTCTAGGCACCACCACCTCACAAATTCATCAAATTCAGGGAGTTTCATGCCTTTCCCTATCTTATGATCTTATTCTTCTATTGCTACTAATGTTTCTTTGTAGATTGAGGGCAATGTACATCTTAAGTGTGGGGGGGAAACTTACTTCCAGTCATTGCATTTTCTTTGAAACCCTTGAAAATTTTTAAAACTAACATTTTGTATTATTCTCAAAATTTTGAATTCTCACTTTCACTCTTTGCATTATCTTTAATCTACTATTAGCATGAATTCTGATTGATTTATGATTCTTATTGATATGTTGAGAATTAAGACATAGGTGCTTATGCTTTGATTATTCAAACTTTAAAACACTAGGGAATCAAGCATGATAAGTTGAAATTTTTGAGAATTTAAATTTTTTCTAGGCTATCTTCCCTAATTTTAAGTGTTATCTTGATATTTGAAATTCGCAAGATTGACATAAAAAAACCATAATTCTGGTCAGATTTTTGAGCCTTTTGAGCATACATTCTTTCGTGCTCACTTTTATTGTTGCTTTGAGTGAGTCAATATTGATTTGTTATCCTAGAACTTGCTTCGATTATACATGTCAAGACCACATCATTGATTTAATACACTAAGATGATAAAGGCACCTAGGTTTTAACCCACTTACTCCACAAAAGCCTTCCTTTACAATTTAACCCCTAGTGAACCCCATTGAGCCTAACAACCCATTCTTTGACTTACCTCTAATATTAACTTATAACCCATTTCTGTTGAATTCCATTCAATTATTTTGATCCCTATTTTTTTCGAGATTTGAGTTGATTTATCACCTAGCCTTGTTCTCTTTTTCAATTTGTAAAGTTTGTAAATATTCAAAGTATTGTATTTGATTTGTTCTTAAAAAAAAAGGGATATACAGTTGTAATTTATATTTCAGTTATAGTTTAATATTTTTGCATATTTTTATTATAAGTTATAGTTTAATATTTTTGCATATTTTTATTATAAGCTATCAAATCCAGAACGATGTCATCATAAGGCTTAGCTTTAGAAATATGTTCCAGTGATAGAAATTTTTCTAACTAGGTTATTTTTCAATTCAATATCGATTCTAACCCTCTTTTTCAGCTTGTGACAACATCCCTAACCAAAGCCCCATTACAACCATTGAAAGACATTTTGATTGATGTGTCATAGCAATATATGGTGGTGGAGATTTGATTTTCTTGCAAGCCTATGGTAATAACCTTTCAGGTTGACTAATGAGTGCTTAAATTTTGAATCCTAAACACTTTGAGTGGATAGAGTGAATCTTTAGTGAGGATGTCAAATCTTGTTAATTTTGATTGAGAGGTAATTACTTAGGAGAAGGGAGAAAACCTATGTTTCTGTGATAAAATTCTCAACTTAGAGTGTTTAAATCTTTAATGTTCTTCTAGTTGAATTCTCATTGTATGATTACTTGTGGATTAGTTTGAAACATTATTGATAAGGGTTATAAGTTAAGAAGAATGATTCTTAATTGTGAGTTTAGATTTTGCTTGAGGACAAACAAAGGCTTAAGTGTAGGGGTATTTGATAAACAATAAATTATACATGTTTTTACCCCATGCTTAGCCTAATTTATGGATGAATTATCATTGAATTTGTGGAAATTAGTGCTCTTAATCCTTCTATTTCATGTTTTATGCCCAGGTGAGCTTAAGGAAGAGAAAAGAGCAAGAAACGGGCAAAAAACGAGTAAATTAGGCCCAATTTAATAAACAACACGGCCCGGAGATTCACCACACGGCCGTGCCATATGGCCGTATCACATTGAGTTCGAACACAGCCCAAACTCGACAAGCACTGTCAGACCACACGGCCGTGCCACCATCAACAGGCTCGACTACGGCCTGGGCCTCGATCCACTCGGGCATGGCACACAGGTGTGTCCCTGGCGTGAGGAAGTCCAATTTTACTCGGAAAAGGATGCTTAGGGGCTAAGAATGACACTCCAAAGCTCTATATAAAGACCCTAGGGGGCAACTACAAAGATATACTTTTCTCCCCTCAAAAGGATGCTTTTTCTCCTACAAAAGAGTGCCTTATTTCTGCCAACACAGAGAGTAGAAGCAAGAAATTACTCTAAGGGAAGTCAATTGATCCATCTCAGAAGCTGAATTCTGCTTCAAGATTGACGATCTCCCTTCAGATTCCTACAAGGGTTTTTGGGTTCCTTATGTTTTGTTATTTTATTTCTTCTGAGATGTTTTCCTTATAAGTAAGAACTAAATCCCCGAAATACTTGAGGGGGATGAAACCTAAGACAGATCTTATTATTATTTTCTTTTGAATTACATGATAAATATTTGATTTGTTCTTAATTGTGTTTTTAACCCTTAAATTGATATTTCTAGGATATTGATTTAAGTCGAATGTGCTTATGTAGAGGAGCAAACGTCCCTGCATAGGAGTAGATCCAACACAATTAAGCGGAGTTCTATGTAACCCAAGACATTGGGCAACATAAATCTGCCGGATTAGGGTCAAACCTAATAAGGGAATCTATAGATCGAGTTAATGCAAAATTAGGGGTTTTAACTAGAAAGAGATTTCAGTTAATCAACCTAGGATTAGTTGTTCTTATCCTCGACAGAGGTATTAACATAAATTAGAGATTTCTACAGATCAAGTCAAGTGAATAAATCGTCTAATTCAAGAGTGGATAACAAGTGAAGTCTAGGTGTAATCTCCCTTGAGTATTGTCCAAATCAATCAATTTTTCCTAAGAGTGTTTCCCAATTCACTTTCTGTGCATTCTTAGTTAGTTTTAGAATTAGTTTAGTTTAATAAAACCCCCTTTTATTCTCAGGTTAAATAATAGAAAGAAAGTTAGTACTAGTACTTTTTGTTCCCTTGGGTACGGTATCTCGTTCTTGCCACTAAGCTATACTACTGTTCGATAGGTGCGCTTGCCTTAAAATCATGATATTAGTTAGTTTCTGGTGTAATCATTATTATAAATTTTATTACTTCATATCGCGAATATCAACGGGCTAATGTGTGTTACAACTACTTTAATTACATTATTTAATTATTATAATTCATTAATTCTATTATTAACTTTGATACTAAAATTTTTTTTATAATAATAGTTGGATAATTATTTGATACACATGTGGTAGAGTTTTATAATAATGTAAATGATTAAATTTGTTGAATTATTATGGAAAACTCTCTAAAAGTGGCTGACGGTGATGGTGATTCGTGGTTATCTGATGACCGCAACACCAAGAAAGTTAGGTTCAAAGACAGTTCCAATGGGGTTTCTATGGATATGGCTGTGGATTCTGGTTCACCTTTCGGTGTAGCTACGTAATGGAAAGACAAACTCTTTGGGGCTGGTTCGTCTGGGGTTGGCCA
Organism: Gossypium stocksii; assembly: GCA_020496765.1. Classification (NCBI taxonomy): domain Eukaryota; kingdom Viridiplantae; phylum Streptophyta; class Magnoliopsida; order Malvales; family Malvaceae; genus Gossypium; species Gossypium stocksii. Next base: position 15,744,538 of record CM035631.1, on the reverse strand, counting down.
GGATGTTGTAGGATTTGAAGGGGGAAGTGATGAAGACTTTATTCTGTTAGACGATGATATCATAAGGTCCACCGTTAATAGTATCCTGGCTATCAACTTCTCTGATTGAGTCAAAGAAATCTTATACAAAGAGATGGAGATGGCAGTAGTTTTAAAAATACTAGGCCGAAATATCAGCTACGGTGTTCTGTTTAATCGTATTAGTTCTCTTTGGAAGCTTATACAACCATTTCAATTAATGGATATTAAGAACGAGTATTTTTTGGCAAAATTCCAGAACAATAAGGATTATGATAAAGTTTTAACACAAGGTCCATGGATAATTTTTGGGCAGTATTTGACAATTCAGCCATGGACAAAAGATTTTTCTCCCCTTCAACCATACCCGAGTGTAGTCATGGTATGGATCATGCTACTTAGATTACTGGGGTTTATGTATAAGAAGAAGATTCTTGAAGCAATTGGGAGCATGATCGGTAAGGTTGTAAAGTTTGATTTTAAGACTGATAATAAGACTAGGGGCAGCTTACCTAGAATGACTCTATTAATCAATTTGGATAAGCCTCTCATCTCTTAGATTTATGTTAATGGCGAAATTCAAAGAGTGGAATATGAAGCCTTACCAACGGTTTGTTTTACCTATGGAAAATACGGGCATGTTAGAGAGTTGTGTCTGTTAGGACCATTTTTGAAAACGAAAACAGACGTCGACTTAAAAAACATGAGAATCGGAGTCGCCACCAATCTTTTTTGTCAGGGTGTGATTGGTCACCTCAAAAAAGGGGTTGTTTTTAATAATCGATTTGATTTATAAAAAATAATGATTTAGGGTCTACGATTCAAAGAATAAGTTCGGGAGTGAGTTACACACGGGGAAGGATTAGCACCCCCGATACGCCCAAAAATTGGTACCTTGTTGATTAATTAATGTCTTTAGAGTCGATGATTCGAAAATTTGTAAGAATTTAAAATACGTTTGCTTTAAAACATTTAGATTGATTAAAAATGTAAATCAAATGGTGGTTTGCCTTAAGGTAAAACATCACATCCAATACGTTAGGACACAACATTTCGACCTTTGAGGCTAAACTCACCTTTTATTCGGAATTCGGGTATTTATTTTGAAAAGATATCCGAATACTTGGAATAAATGAAGAAAATCGAAACCCAATACGTTAGGGCACAATTTCTCGAATTCCTAAGTACCGAACATTGCCTCGATTTTAGAAAATCTTATCTTGAGATAACAAAATATCACATCCAATGCGTTAGAACGCAATATCTCGAATTCTCGAGAATAAGTTCTTATATTGAAAAATTATGTATTTATTTTGAAAGGCTATTCGGTTATTTAGATTTAAACGAAGAACCGCAACCCAATACGTTAGGGCACGATTCCCGAGTGTCTAAATATAGAATTTTGCCTTTATAAGAAGATCATTTTTGGCGGGTAAAGGTAATTCGTTATAAAACGTATAATGAACGATAATGTAAGTATGCATAACAGAAGGAAATATGGTAAGGGAATACGATATGAATAAGAGCAATAATAGCATGCAAAATAGAAATAATATATAGGGTTTTTATTTAAATTTATTTTAAGAAGGATATTTGAGTATTTAGATTTAGATGAGAAAACTGAAACCCAATACGTTAGGGTACGATTTCTCAAATCTCTAAATACCGAAACATTGCCTTTTTGACAAGATCGATTTGACGTAAGAAAAAGGTAGTATAATCTGTAATAAAAGCATTAAAATAATAGAAATAATAGTAATGACATTAGCAAAAATAATAATAATAATAGTAATAATAATATTAACGAAACCGTAATGAGATGTTAGTAATATAGTAGGAATAATATAAAAAATCATGATAGATATATGAAAATAATATTAGATAAAATGAATATATATATAAACCTAAAATAACAAGCAAGATGAGAACATGTATTAAAGTACTACTAATGCTATATATTTATATATATATGTACGTTAAAATATAGACATAACAATGTAGAGGAAATGTTTATATATATATAAGTGTTAAGCGAAAACATATACACAATATGATATTTAAAATACATAAAAAATATAGTATTAAAAAGTATATGCATAAGATAATATATAAACGATATTAAAATACATATGCATGATAGATAAGTATTGGAAATATACATGATACATATATATAAGAAATGATAAGGTTAAAAATAACTATTTATAAAACTACTTAAATATATACATATAGATATATATAAAAAAGAAGGCATGCATAATAATAATATTAAAAGTAAAATATATACATATGACATAATATATAAAAAATACGTAACATATACAGTTCATAAAAATAGTATTAAATCACATGATATATATATATATATATATACGTTCATAACAAAAATAATGCCACATATAAACAGTACATACATATATATTAAAATATAATATTAAAAGAAGACATAACATATACATAAGGAAAAAATTAATAAATAATAGATATGGTAATAATAATGATAAGAAAATAGTAAAAAGACAAGTGATAAAACTAAATATATTTTATAAAGTAGAAAATAAGTATAATAATAATATATGATAATAAATAATTTTAAAAATATATAAATCGAGGTAATATCTGAAAAGGGACGAAATCGGAAACAGAAGCAAATATTTGGGCGATTTTAAAAAGAAATAAAGGAAAATAGGACCGATTTGGATGCGCGAAAAACAAAGGAGGACTAAAGAGGAAATTATACTGTTCTATCGGAACGCTGCATTTAAATAAGGGCCAAATTGAAAACCAACATAAATTCCAGGGCCCAATCGTGAACAAAAATAACTTGATTGCGAAGTATAAAAATGCGGAAGGACCGATCACGCAATTTCCCATTTGAATAAAAAACACGCGGATCTTAGGCCGGTAAGGGTCGAGTTGATCCGACCTAGGGCAAAACAACGTCGTTTTGTGCCCTGGGTCTTAAGGCCAAAACGGCACCGTTTTCCCTCGCTATAAATAGGCCAAAATTGGGAAAAAAAAATTCATTTTTTGCCCGGGTGAGAAAAACAACGGGAGGGAGAGAAAGGAGAGGGAGTTGGGATCCCCGGTGAGGGTCCGGTCACCAGACCGGTCACCGGCCCGTCGCCGGCCACCGTCGGCGTCACCACCGGCCACCGTACACGGTGGCCGAAACAGGTAAAAATTTTAGAATTTTTCCTTTTTTTTTTTAATTTTTGAATCTATATTTATATGTATATACATATATATTTGTATACTTGCTAGTAAAAATAAAAAGAAAGAAAAACCGATTCTAAGAAAAAAATCACCTCGGGTTTTAGATCTTTAACATCGACGTCTTGGTTGCCTGTTTGGGATTATTCTCGTGTGTTTGGATCTCTGTTTTAGGGTTTTAAAACTGTTTCTTTTTTTCTATTACTCCAATCTGTCGAATCCCCTTACAATGTTTTAGAATCCGCTTTTTATAGCCTTTTTTACAAATTATTTTTGTAATGATGTCTCTGTTGTCCCTTCGTCTTAATTCTTTGCAGGTGAAATGGGCGGTGGCACAGTGACGTGACAAGGGCGGTGGTGGCAGAGGCTGAGTCGGCAGTAGCAGATGCAAGTGGGAACTGTAATGGGGCTAGGGTTTCGGTTGGTGTTAGGCTCTGGGTATTGGGTTTAGTTAGATAATGGGTAGTGGGTCTGTTTGTAATTGGGTTGAACATGTATTGGGTAGGTTTAGTAATTGGATTTGGGTCAGGGGTGTTTATTGGGTTTAAAATGTAAAGGGTTTGTACTAATTGGGGGGTTAAATTGTAAAGGGTAAAATTGGGCTTACAATAGTGTCCTTTGTCGAAAGCAACACCAAGTAAAGATAGAGACAAAGTGGTGGCCGATGGTAGTTCCAGCAGCAACAACGGTGACCTTGGGAAGGAATCTGAACCAAATTTTAGACCTTGGATGTTGGGAGAGCATAAATCCCGGTGAAGATCGGAGGATTCTCGGGATACTGGTGGTATGGTTGCTGGAAAAAAAAAGATGGGTTCCAGATTTAATGCGCTTAACGTTGAAGATAAGAGGAAGGGCAGTGAAGAATGGATGAAAAGGTTGATTTAGGGGGATTGCTGGCCAAAGCGGTGAACCAGATTCGACTATCCTTGATTCTAGGGAAGGAGAGACTTTTAATTCGTTGCCTTTATCGCTCCTTAGAGATGTTAAAAAATTGGGCCATGATTCAGATGCCCAAAAGAAGATTTGTAACCCGGGCTTTGATTTGGAAGTCCAAAAAAATATTAACAATATTGTTGCTGAGTATACTGGGGGTGAAATTTATTCGGGCCAGGAAAATGACACAATAAGGCTGAAAAGCCTGGGAAAAACATATTAGAAGATAGTGGGTCGATTGAGCCTATGGTTAGACTGATGTCTAAGAAGAATCTAAGTGGAGCATGTGTGTAGACTGATCCAACTGAAGTGAATTTAATTGCCTACAGTGAACCTAGAAATTCGGGGACCATGGGATCACAAGATGTTGAATTGGTGGAAAAGCAAGACATGCTTTCATTTCTTTCTAGAAACCTCAATAACCAGTAGCTCTCTCTTGTACGGGCTAACACTGGAAAATCACAGGTTATTTCAAATGATAATTCAATTTTGACTAACCTTAAATTTAAGACTGTTTCGTCAGAAGTAGGTAACGCCGGAGACCATTTTGACTCTAAATTGCAAGCTGACATTTTGGATAATATCAAGGCACATTTTAACCCTGTATTTGAAGGCCCAGTAGAGGTTGAGGTCCAGTTGACTGATAATATTCTTGATCACGGGAAACATTCTCCTGTCACTTTTAAAAATTTTTCTAATTCCCTTAACCAGTCTAAAGGTCACACTTTTGAGTCTATGAGTGCAGGTAATGCAGGAAATAAGGAGTGAAAAGGTAACGAAAAATTTGGCACCACTAGAGGAGGACACAAAATTAATAATGTTTTAAAAGGACGAGGGAGTCAATTTAAAGCATTTGCAAATTCACGGGTCTCTTTAGTTGACTCTATGAAAGAGGTGGCGAAGCTTATATCCTCTAACCTTTCGAATGAAGCTGAAATAGAAGTGCTTGCTGAGCCTGTTCCAAGTGGATTGAGCGATCCCTGGTAGTAATGGTAAGGTTTCTTTCCTATTTTTATTAATTATGAATCTATCGATTTTTTCATGGAATTGTCAGTGGTGTGCCAGTGCAAAATTTCCTCGCATTTTTCATGAGTATAATATGGAGCACAAACCAGATATTGTTAGCTTGCTGGAAACTAGATTTAGTGGGTCCAAGGCTGATAAAATTATTACAAAATTGGGATTTCAATTTTCTAATCGGTTGGAGGCTATTGGTTATGCTGAAAGCATTTGGATTGGCTGGAATAAGTCTATTAGAGTTGAGATTATACGAAACCACCCCCAATTTATTTTTACTCAGGTCTGGCTTAATTCGTCGACTAATCCAATCTTGATTGGGTTTGTTTATGGGAGTTCAAATCGTCAGAAGCGGAAGGACCTTTGGTATGATCTGAGAGTAACTATTCCTGATGGGCAAACTCTGTGGATGGTGATTGGAGACTTTAATGCTATTCTTTCCTCAAATGAGAAGACGGGTGGCCTTTCAATTGGTAAGAGATGCCCTCAATTTGGTAATTTTGTGGACTTGGCTAACCTTCACAACTTGGGGTTCAAGGGTCCTCCCTTTACTTGGCACAAGGGTAATTTGTTTGAAAGATTGGATCGTACTTTGGGAAATAAGGCCTGGGTTAACTTTTTTCCAAATAGCTTAATTACTCATCTTCCGAGGATTAAATCTGATCATAGACCTCTTCTTTTTAGCCTAAATCCGTGCTTTACCTTGCCTAAGGGAAGACCTTTTAGGTTCTTAGCTGGTTGGGTTGAGCACCCTGATTTTGATAATTTTGTAAGGAATCAGTGGGACTTTCAAGGGAACATATCCGTCTCTTTATATATTTTTACTAAAAATCTCAAAGAGTGGAATAAGTCCATTTATGGCCATATTTCTACTCGTAAGAGAAATTTGATCCATAAATTGTCGATGGTGCAGAGGAAGATGGATCTTTTAGGCGCTAATCATTTGGCTCTTATTGAAATGGAGATAAGACATAAGTTGGAAAATGTGTTACATTATGAGGAAATTCTCTGGAAGTAAAAGGCTTGTTGTGATTGGTTACATTTGGAGGATAGGAATACTAAGCTTTTTCACGTTCGCACTTTGCAATGGCGAAAAAATAACCGTATTTTTGCCATCCAGAACTCCTTTGGTGATTGGTTGTATGATCCTGAGGCTATCGAATTGAAAGCTTCCAATTTCTTCCAGAAATTATATGGAGATGATCCTGGTCCCATGAGATCCTTGCCTCCTAATAGGTTTCTTCAACTTGCTTCTACCGATATCGATTTTTTAGGAAGAGTAGTCACCGATGATGAAATTAAGAGGGCTATGTTTGACATGACTCTCTTAAAAGCTCCGGGCAGTGATGGGTTTCATGCTATCTTTTTTAAGAAACAGTGGGGTACGATTGGTCCTACTGTTTGCAATTGGGTCAAAATGGTTTTCAATGGTAGAGATATTGATTCTGGGCTTAATAATACCTTGATTGTTCTTATTCCCAAGATTTAGAATCTTGAAGAGTTTGCTCAGTTTCGTCCCATAAGCCTTTGCTTCGTTCTTTACAAATTGGTGATGAACGTAATAGCTAACTGTTTTAAGATTATATTCCCAAAAATTATTGCGCAGGAACAGATAGGATTTATTACCGGACGTAATATTATTGACAACATTATCATTGCGCAAGAGATGATTCATTCAATGAAGAACTGCAAGAGTCGAAAATGGATGGCGATAAAAATTGATTTGAAAAAGTCCTATGACCGTGTGCGATGGGATTTCATTAACATTTCTCTCCAAGCGGCAGGTATTCCTAGTTACCTCAGCAATGTTATTATTTCTGATATTTCTAATTCTACTATGCAAGTTTTGTGGAATGGAGTTCCAATGGCTAAATTTAGACCTGTTAGAGGAAGTAGGCAAGGTTGCTCTCTTTCTCCCTACCTTTTTGTACTCTGTATGGAATGGTTAGGACACTTTATGTTCGACAGTGTCTAAAGGGATTTGGAAACCTATACGGTTATCTCGTTCGGGGCCGAATCTATCGCACCTCTTTTTTGCCGATGTTCTTGTGATATTTTGTAAAGCGGACGAGCAGCATGGAAAGATCTTAAAAGAAATTTTGAATGAATTTTGTGAGCTTTCATATCATAAGGTTAATCCGAGAAAAACTAACATCTTTTTCTCTAAAGGAGTTAAGGAATCCATGGTTGATCTGCTCAGTAATTTACTTAGTTTCCACAAGGTGGATGATCTTGGCTGATATCTCGGAATCCCTCTTTTCTATAAGAAAGTCACTAATAGTACTTTTCACTTTGTGATTGAGAAAGTTCGTACGAAGCTTCAGAGTTGGGATGCTCGTCAACTTTCTTTTGCCGGTCGGGTTACTCTTGTACAGTCAGTTTTTCTAGCCATTCCAAGTTACTTCATGCAATTAATGATGATCCCCAGGTAGATTTGCGACAAAATTGAATGTCTGGTGAGGCGGTTTATTTAAGGGACCTCTAATGGTAAGAAAAATGTGTCGTTAGTTGGTTGGAACTCTATTTGCCAACCCAAGTGGTGTGGTGGTCTTGGTATGAGACAGTTACGGGATCAGAACATCGTTTTCCTGCTTAATCTTGGCTATAAACTGGTTTCAGATGATGAAGCTCTTTGGGTTCGTGTTATTAGGACTACGTATGGGATGAACGAACCTTTACTTGTTAGTATAGCGAAGGTGAAAAGCTCTTTTCTTTGGAAGTCGCTCTCAAAAGTATGGACCCTTTTACATGATAATCTGATATGGTCTGTCAGTGATGGTAATAATATTCAATGTTGGAAAGATCGGTGGATTCCTAGCGTCGAACCTTTGATTAATTATTTACCTACTTTTACTAATATTAATTCTGATTTTTTGCTTAGTGATTTGGTCATAGTAGAAGGCAATTGGAATATTAATTTTTTGCAGGTTTGGTTACCAGAGGAGATTATTTCCCATATTATGAGAATTCCTCCTCTTCATCCAGCTGAAGAACCAGATAGGCTGTCTTGGCAACATACTTCAACCAGAGGTTTTTCTATTAGAAGCGCATACAAGTTGCTAAAGGAGGATTCTTGGAACCTTAGAGATGAATTATGGAAGACAGTATGGAAATTTCTAGGTCCGCAAAGAGTTCGCTTCTTTTTGTAGACAGTGGTTAAGCAGAGACTCCTTACCAATGTGGAAAGAGTGAGGCGTGGTTTAGCGATTGATGCTTCCTGTTCGATTTGTGGACATGCATCTGAGGACACTTCGCATATCATTAGAGATTGCACTGTGGCTAAGGAAATCTAGAAACAAGTTGTTCCGAGAAACTATCAATATCAGTTTTTCTCTAACCCGTTGCACGTATGGATTTCTTTTAACTTACATGACACTTCGATAATTCATGGTAGAGAAACCAGCTAGGCTTGTCTTTTTAGGTTATTAGCTTGGCGTCTATAGAAGAATCGCAATCTTTCTATTTTTCAAAGGAAGTCATGGAGCTCTAGTGAGGTCATTAAAGTCTCCATTTGCTGGGCTAAATATGCATCTCTGGATTTTAGGAATGGCTTGAGCGACAATATCGATCCATTACATGGGGAGTCTATAACCAATGATTTGATTTTTCTTAATACCGATGGTGTTGTCTTAAGAACATCCAGAAGAGCAGTTGCTGGAGGAGTGGTACGAGATAGTAATGGCAATTGGGTGATGGGGTATAACTGTTTCCTAGGAAATTGTTCAATTTTTGACGCAGAGCTATGGGGCATCCTTGATGGTTTAAAGCTCATTCAACGAAGAGGCCGTAACAATGTGATTATTCATTTTGATAGTTTGGAGGTAGTTAAAGCTATTCATGAAAATATTTCAAAGAGCTCAACTTCTGCGCTGAACAGGAGAATACACTGGATATTGTCCCAAGAAAGTTAATGGATTCTAAGATACATTCCCATGGAGGATAACAAATGTGCGGACTATCTTGCTAAGCTGGCTTCTGAAAGATGGGAGGATCTACAACTGTTTGAATCCCCTCCTAATGAAGCGTTGGAATTCTTCAAGGCTGATAAAGAGAGGATTTTTGTACCTCTCGAGTATTCCATGCAATTTAACTTTGTAATTTTTCTCTTTTTCACCAAAAAAAATTTGTTGAATTATTTAGAATTATGATTAAATTGATAGAATGTATAATCGTTGAGGACTAAATATGTAATAATACTAATTAAAAAATGCCACATCATGATTTCAATTAATGATTTAATGGATGGTGATCGAAACAAAAACAAATGATAACATTAGTGACGAAAATGAAAATTTTTATAATTTGATAACTAGAATAAAAATATGCTTATAATTGAGTGACTAACTTTATAGTTTACTTAATATACAAATATATAGTATGAAGTAAAAATATAAAAAAAGTGTTTAGTTGTTTAAATCAAGTAATTAATTAAAATGTGTGGACCAGTTTGTTTGTGGTGGTGGGTCGGTTGGCAAATGGGTAGCCAGACTTGACCACCCGGAAGGATAAATATTTTCATAATCTTTAGGCTGGCAGCCACCCTGTATACTATGGGGCGTATTCGCATTAAATTTATTAATTGGTGTGTTGTTTAATTATAATGTTAAAATTGTATTCTATTTTATGATATCCAAAATTGAGAGAAAATTCTCACATCAAAGATTTCACTAATTCAGTAAATACAAAACCAATATAGAGAGAGAAGTTTAGGAGAAGAAAATTAATTTTCATTACATATATATATTTAATAATGTTTTAAACCAATTATTAAAAATTTGAAGTATCTTTTTAAAGTAAGTTTAATTGAATAATTAATCAAAATAAATTTAAATATATAAATAGTGATATAAAATAATTTTATTTTAAAATTAACTATAAAAAATATATAAAAATCCATGAATTAAATCCTACTTTGGAGGAACATATATATATATATATATATTATGATATAGTTGTAAGGTTTGCTTTTCCTTAGATTAGACGTGATTTATAGATATCCAAATCAATAGAAAATGATATTCATGTATTAAATTGTTAAAACTAAAAGGGTTTGATTTAGGCAAATGAGATACGGAAGCTAAAGATAAAAAGAGTAGTTCACATCAAAAAGATGGACCCAAGCATGAACCGTCCATTAATTATCTATTATTAATTTCCCTTTATTGACTGACTGTGACCAAATGAATTGGGGCACCATTGGCCTCTTTTTTCTTCAATTGAGACACTGATTTGTGCACCCTACTTTTTATATATACAAGTTGGGTATATGGTGTATTTTTAATTCTTTAATTTTATTTCTGAAATTTAAAAATTTTATTAACAATAAATTAAATATTTTTTCATACATATAATTTTATTAAAATAATATTTTATCATGTAATTGAGTATATATATGATATTTCTATATTTATTGTATTTTAGTAGTTTTTAATGTTATATACATTACATGGGATTTTACATGTTTAATTTTAATTAATTTTAAAATAACATATTTTTAATAGATTAATTTATTTAACAATTCAAATATAATAAATTTTCGAATCATAATTACAGCATTTGTACCTCATTCAATGTATGATATAGTTTTACTTAATGTAATTAATATAAAATAGTATTACTCATAATAATAATTAATAAATATAATTAAAATATATAAAATATTTTTATAATTCAAATATAATGCTAATAAAATTATTAAAATATTCGTACAAACTATAAAAAATTGATATATTACCAATTAAACTATTTACTATTCAATTTTCTTTTTTTTTCTTAATAGTTTGTAAATAATATATGTAGTTAATATAAATATAATATTTTAGATTATATTATACAATGGAGTGACTAAAATTAATTGTAGAAAAATCAAAATTATGTATAGGTATGAAACTTGTGGTCCTTTGTACAATATTGCTGATCAATCGGTCCTATCATCTTTGCAAAAATATAAAAGTCTTAAAAAGAAAAACCCAATTATTTTACTATTTGATTGAAATACTTAAGAATATTTTCTTAAAATTAAATTAAATTTGTGGTATATCTGTGTGTATAAGTGAGGGGCGGCAGACACAGACAATCTATACCTGTTGGATCGTTGTGTTGAGTCTTATATTTATAAATTGTAAATTAAAATAATTATTTACACTCATAATTTAGAAATATAGGCCAGCTTGGATTTCTCTTTTAAACTAATGGAAAGCTGACGCGGTTATTACAGAATCAATTTTTGAGATATTAATAAAGTATCTATTTAATGATTGATGAAATGAGACAGTCAAATTCATTTAGGATAAAAATTATTTAAAATTAATATTTTAACATTATTTTTTTAATGTAAATATATAAACTTTAAAATAAAATTATTTTCATTCTTCAAAAAAATATGTGCAAAGCAGTAAAAATCAAAATAATAATAATTGAGGCATGGGATAAGCAAACTGTCCCTTTAATGTTCTCTTCATGGACATTTCAATTTCAAAAGCATTGCTTTATTATGTCTTGAGCAAATTTCCAACCAATGCTTCATTTTTCCCTTCAATTATTATATTAATACTTCATAGTCACTGTCTGAGATAGTGGCACCAAATGATGTGACCTCACCGGACAACCTAAACTATAATTTCGATTTTAATTTAATCTTTAAATTGAATTATAAAAAATAAAAATAAAATTCAAGTATTATGATATATTATAAAAGATAAAACATATTTAAATTGCAAAAAGAAAAAAAGAAGATTCTCCGATGTCCCATGCTTTGTTAAGTATTTAGGCTTGAAAATTCTTAAATATAAGCCATCATTATCTTCAAAAATTTCATCATAAAAATTTACCTACTTTCGTATTCAAATAAAATTCCTTTCTTCTCTAATTCAATGCTTGAAATGAATACATTTTATGCTTAATTTAGATTTGCAGCTTCTGCTTCAATCTTACTCCACTTGGTAATTCTTGTTTCGTGTTAATTTGTGTAAAAATAAATTAAATATTAAAATTTTAAATACGAATAGATGATTCAGTCTTAACTCAATTGTCATATGAATTATTATCAATGCATAAAAATATAAGTTGAAATATGCTGATGCACAATATCTTTCTATTTATGGGTTGGGGAGGGACTATATTTAATTCTAGGCATTATATTAAAAAGAGCAAATATGATCAGAACCTATAATAAAATTAATACTTTTTGAAACATGTTGTATCTTATTTTAAAATTGGTCTAATTGTTCCCACAAATTCCTTGATTTTTGTATTTTTTAAACTTTTAAAATTGAATCTATTTATTCGATTTAAAAATTAAAATTTAATTAATACTGATGTTAAATGACTGTTAAATCATATATATATATATATATGTTACAGCAATATAGGGTTATAATATTCATATTCACATTATAATTTTTTTTTATTTACATATAGTACTCTTTATTTGAAGTAAATTACTCATTTACTTTTTACTTTTTTAATATTTTAAAGTCATTTCATGCATTTTGTTTAAAATTTTTCTTTATAACTTTTTATATGTTAAACATAAAGTAATTATCTCTTTATTTTAAGATTTTACTTAATTGAATTAAATTTTAATTTTATAATATTAAAACTATTAGATTATCAAAATTAAAATATAGTTTAGAAAAAGTACATATTAATAAAATTTATTAAATTAAATTTATATTGTTTTAAATATACTAAGATTTAATTATATTTATTGATTAAAGTACGGCAAAAATAAATATAAAATTATAAAAAATGAATATTAACAATTTTAACATTAAAACAAATTAATTTAACAATATATATAAAATAAATAACATGTAAGAAATTATTAGTAATATTATTTGAATTATAATATATTCATATTAATATTCAAATCATGACATTTTTTTGTATTATTTTAATTTAAAAATAAATAATGTTAATATAATTGATTCTAAAATAATTAAATATTTTTAATTACATTAATTTTTTAAATTTTTAATAATTTTTGAAAAAAATTATTAAAAATTTAAACAAAAACTAATATTATAAAAATATTATAAATTTAATATACGCAATTGACCATGCATCGCATGGGAAAACAAACTAGTTTTAATCTATGTTATTAATTAAATTTTAATTTTTAAGTCATACATTTAAACATTAAAATATGTGAGATTCAAAACTAATGGAAGTTCATTAATCGCATAATTAATTCCACTTTAATTTTTAAACCACATGATTAGAGGGACTAAATTTTAAAAGTTTAAAAGGTACAGGGATCCGTAGCTGGAATCGTTCCTTTAAAGTTTGTCTAGGAGTTTTTATACTTGCTGTGCTCCCCTCCTGTTGCACGGTCAGGTTGGTACGTGAATATGACAGGCTAAAAAGGCAAAAAAACAGGGTGAAGGTTGGCGATTTTTCGGATTCGAATTTCTCCAATATAAGTTTTTATTTTTTTATCAAATCGTTAATCGAATTCGGATTTTTTCGAATTAACTTTTTAATTTGAACATCTTGAATCATGCCCACAACATATGGTTAGTTGGGAAAACTAGTCCCAAATTTTAATTTACAAAAGGTGTTAGAACCCCACAAGACAACTAATCACTTAGCCTTCAGACAAAAAGGAAACTGTTAAAAAGGTTTGTCCGATCCTTTCTGTTAGTGGAAACATCTCAAAAATTAATTTTTTCCCCCGCTCTGAAAATCAATCCATCTTTAACCAAAAGACCTGTTATTGCAAATATCAACTGCGCTGTATTAGCCCACTCCAAGCCATGTGAGTGACAAATCAGTAGGGCCAATTTACATATATGGCCAACTCAGCAAGTGTATTAGCATATACCAAGTGGGATTTGTCACCTTATAACCCTGCTTTAAACATCATCTCTGTCATCTTTGATCATTCTTACATATCTAGCAATCCAACCTTTGATTTTTCAAAAACTCATCAGAGTTTCAGAAGAATCTATAGTATTCTCAAGTTCGGATTTTCCGATTCGGGTTCGCAGTTGATCACTTTTTTCTCCATGAAAAGATGGCAACTGAAGCAGAAATCATTCCAGAACCCGTTTCTGTAGTGGTAAATAGTTCTTTTCTCTGTTACATGTTTTTGTTTTGCTTGGTTTGTGTATTTTGTCTCTGTATGGTAAAGATCATATGATATTTTCCAACAAGGATACTGCAATTTCTGACCAGAAAAACAAGAAAGGTCACTTTAGTTTAACGGTATGCAACCTTTTTTATGTTGTTGAAACACTTAAAACATGATGATCTTTGAGGTTTTTAAGACATAAAAGGGCGAAAACAAAAGCTGATCTGGTCCGTAATCCTTTTTCTATCCCCTTTCAGAAACCAGATTCATGAGATCAGTTTCTTGTGTTTTCACTGAAACTTTCTCACTTTAATGGATCTAGCTTTTTAGCTTTTCCGGTAAGTTCTGTTATGATTCATAAACAAAACATCTAGACAGTTCAATCAAATACTTTGATCATGATTAGCTAAATTAGCATTAAATATTTGTTAACATGAATCGATTTATCGTAATTATTAGCATAAATGGTTGTCAAATTCATGAGAAGAGGTCTATCTCATATAGGTTCATGCATTAAAATGCTCACAAACAATTTGGCTAAGCCGTAACATTGCCAATATAGAAATATATCCACTGACAGTAATGTGATAAGATAGATTAACTTTGCCTTAAACTTGAATATGGTGGGCTAAGATATTAAGAATCTCATTCTGATATAACACAATCCGACAGCTAACTTGCCTTAATGTCGCTGTTCTTCGTAAAAACAGTGAGCTGCATATGCATTTGATTTCTGACAGATATTTTTAGTTTTGCAGAAATTAAGATTTGTTCATACTGGAAAGGAAAGAATGATCAGAAATGAATAAATTTACCAAATTTAATTTTGTTACCAAAAGAAGCATATTTTTTCCAGCTATAAATTTCTCCAATATACAATGAAAATAATAATACTAATAACTTCATTATCTATGCAGAAAGCAGAAGAGGAGATTAGCAAACCTAGTTTGGATTTGAAGAAATCCGAAGGTGGAGTCGCCGCACCTGCCAGAACGGATGAATGTTTGGACAAAGCAACCAACCAAGAATTAGCCAGTAATAATGGGGTTGAAGCCTTGAATGCTGTCTCTCAAGGGAATCCAGAAATATCCAAGGGTGAAAGTTTTGCAATGTCACCTGAGGTTTCTGAGACCTGTGGAATGCCAGATCATAACACGATTGATGACACTCCATTGAAAGCTGATAAGATACTGAAGAATGATGGAAAGATGTCGAAGAGTGAGGCAACTGCAGACCATGATTCTTCTCCGGAAGAGAAATGTGGGAGTATTGTAGAAGAAACAAGCCAAAATGCTGACGTTGAGTCCAATAAACAAGAGGCTAACTTAGAGCTCGAGAAACAAGCTTTGAGTGATAACCATGATCTGATAATTGAAAGCTCGAATGAGGCTAATGAAATAGTTAGCAAGGACGATCACTCTGATATTGTTCAAGAGAAACTTGAAGAGAAAAGCATTGAAGAAACAAAAGACACCGAACCAGAGAAGCTGCCTGCCATAGTGGGAAAGGAAGACAGTGCTGAGGCAACTGATCTGATTGAAACATCAGCAAGAGAAAAGGACCAAATCATTTCTGATAGCATCAGAGACACCTTAACCTCGAAAGTAGCTGAAACCTCAGAGATCAAGGACAATGAAACAACCTTGGAAATCAGTGAGATCGCCAAGAAAGAGAATGAGAATCCACATGAGGAGGCCACTTGCATGCATGAACCTGCAGCGGAAGTGGCAACAAAGCTTGAAGAGGTAAGCAGAGCTACAACGGAATCAAGTGAAAGTTCCATATGTAAAGATTATGGAAATTAGGAATCATAAAACATTAGTGTGATTTATTCGTGTTTATAATCTTATTCTATATGTTACCTTGTAGTACTTTTGTGTTCAAATTTTGCTCGTCATGCAGGTGAGTAAAGAACCAGAAATGGAGGAACATCATATAGCTGACATCTCGAGTTCATTGACTGGCGATGAAACCATGAAAGAAAGCACAGAGGAAAATGAAAGCATCCCATTGAAGTTAACAGAAAATGTCAGCTAATACAAATGAAAATTGATTTGGGCCCAACAATTTGTTAATTTTTTTTTTTACCATTGTTAGTTGCTAACTTAAACATTCAATGATTTACAGGCAAGCCCTTCATTAGAAATTGAAGACTCAAAAAAGGATACTGAAGAGAGAACCTTAGTAGAAGGAAGTATCGACACTGCTGACCGGGAATCGGCATCGGCTGCAGCAGAACCAGAAGAGACAAAGCTAAAGGAAGCTCCTATATCTGACATCTCGAGCTCAATGATTAGTGATGAAACTGTGAAGGAAAGCACAAAGGAAGATGAAAGCACCCCATTGAAGGTAACAGAAAAGGTCAGCTAATATAAATGAAAGTCAATTTGGGTCCAAAAAATGTGTTCTTTTTGACCATTGTTAGTTGCTAACTTGCACATCCAACCTTTTTACAGGCAAGCTCTTCATCTGAGCTTGAGGACTCGAACAAGGATGCTGAAGAGAAAACCTTAGTAGAAGACAGTATCGATGCTGCTGACAGGGAATCTGCACCAGCTGCAGTGGAAGCAGAAGAGACAAAGCTAAAGGAAGCTGAAGCAGATGCAGAAGAGAAAAAGAAGGAAACAGAAAATGTTGTTGCCACTGAAGAAAACAGCCTAGCAACAACCGAACATGAAAGTGTCCATGTAGATAGTGCAGACAATGAGGTGGAACAGGACAAGTCCTCCCTATCATGCAAGAAGGACAAGGATATATCCAGGGAAGAAGATGGAATGCAGGATAAAGTTCCATATGAGCACTCTGAAACTCCTGTGCCACAAGCAACAGATGAGATATTAATGGAAAAGGCAGATGATCCAACATCAGATGTTCCAACAATAGAGTCCAAAGAGACTGGGCCGGAGCACTTGGCCGAGGAATCATATGTGCATACAGAACAGGAGACTGGAGAATGCATCTCTGTAGCAAAAACATCGCAAGATGAAAAATTATCAGATATAGGATTGGAAAAAGAGAAGATCGAAGATGGAAAGCCGTCAGATGAAGCCGTGGATTCAGGAGACACCTCAGGCATGTACAAAGATGTCGAAAAGGCCATCCAAGAAGAAGGTAATTTAGCTGGGAGCTTGGCAGAAACTGAAGTGCCAAAAGGAGCTCGGGATCAGATTCCCGAGGTCATAAACATGAATGATAATGAAGGACAAAGTAAGAAACCAATCCCCGAACTGAGCAAGTGCCAAGCCGATGAAACCATCACCGAGGTTCAGAACCAAGAAAATGAAAAACAGATAAACGAGGAACTGGCAGACAAATCCGAGGTTGAACAAAATGCCTATGAGGTTACCAAGGCTGTCATCTTGTCTGAAGAGGTAAAGAACATGTTTTTATTCCATCATGACTTTTTTAATGATGTTCTAAAATTTTCTTTAATTTTTGAAACTTTTTTAACTACGTATTGATAGGTGGAAGACTACAGTTCCGTCCCAAAAGAATGTCTGAAGGAAGGAGACTTGAAGGAACAGGAGGTTGAAGATCGTTCAATCAAGGACCGAGAAGCATCCCTCATCGTAGAATCGGAAGATAGGAGACAGGATCAAGTGTCTGGAGACCCTGTAAGTACAGGCACCAAAGACGCAGAATCAGAAGAAAAAATTAAGGACATTGTTGATGAATCCAAGCATGATTGTCAATACAAGAGTCATGAAATTGTGACAGAAGTCGGAGCTGAGACAAGCTTAGACAACACCAAGGTGAATGAGGAGCTTGTGAATTTGAGCTCGGTCAAGACGAGTCTAGAAACTTGTGAGAGTGATGCTAATCAAGAGACTAAAGAAGTCGAAAATCCAGAACATGAACTGGAGAAAACAGAATCAGCCTTGGAACCAGAAGTGAATGAAGTTGAACAAGCCAAAGCTGTGCCTGAAACATCACCCGAATGCTTATCTCAAAGTGTTCAAACTTCTACCGCAACATTGGCTTCCGAGGAAGAAATCGGAACCACACAATTGAGTGAGAAGATAGAAGAACAGATACAAGAGGTTGCTGAAATAGTTAAACATGAGAGTTTGGAGGATTCTTCAGAAACAAAAACAATAGAAGAGGTAAGCTTGCAAAAGGAAGAAGAGACAGAGCCCAAGGTTGTTTCAGTAGAAGAAACCATAGTTGATCAGGGTCTTCAAAATGAGGAACCCAAAGATCAAATTCAGACAACATCTTCGACATTGCCTTCTAAGGATGAATTATCTGATGCAAAGCAAACAGCAGAGATATGCTTGCAAAAAGAAGAGGTTGATGAGCTTGGAGACGGTAAGAAAGCTGAAACTGGCACGGCTTGTGCTATTCAAGTGGAGGAACCAAAGAATCAAATTCTAGCTTCAGCATTACCTGAAGCTGTTGCAGGTCAAGAAACTACTGTTGCTCAAGCTTCAGTAACTGAGGAACCAACTAAGCTTGAAACAAAGGAAGATGATAAAACAATGGAAACTGAAGTGAAAGAAGATGAGAATCCAAGGAAGATCCAAGAACAAGCAACAGAGGTTGAAGGAGCCTCAAATGTTGAAGTTGAGACAAGTGAAAAGGCTTTTGACAATGAATTAATCAAAGAGGAACTTGTCAAAGCAATAGATGAAGAAAATCAGTGTGACAAAACAAATGAAATCATAGTGAATGAAGTTTCAAAAGAAGAGGTAATCAAGCAAATGCATCACTTAACAATTTCCATCTACTTTCTTTATTCATTCTCGATTATATGTCGACAGGTCCAGGGAGTTGCTGAAACATCTTATCCGACTACAGAACCGGAACTGCCGGTGAAAGATGGCCTTGGAGAAGACGAGCTGAAGGGTAAACTGATTGAAGACAAAGTATCGGAAACCACTCAAACTGAAGAGGTAAGAAAACTCAAATATGTTAATCTTATTCTTGTCTTGATTCTCTATATATCTATCTATATTGAAGCTTTAATTTGTAACAGCACGTTGTGGAAGCTGAAAAGATGAGTGAAAATGAGATAGCTGAAAAGCAGATTGTTTGTGAGGATAAAACTGTTGGAAATCCTGCCCAAGCTTCAGTTTCAAAGATAGAAACTGGAACAGTGGTACAAGAGGTTCGAACTTTTGCACTAAAAAGATGTTTTTAAAAGGCAAAGGCAAAAAGAATTCGATTCAATGGGAGATAAATACATGAGAGTAGTCTATGTTATTCGGATTCTTCAGTTTTTTTCAAAGTATTTGGAACACGTTTCCTGGTATTGGACATTCACACTACTGAAATTATAAAATCCACCTGAGTTATTTCATCTTTTATCAGGAATCAAGCTTAGAATTACCAAAGTCAGATCCAGAAGGCACCAAGGGTTCAGATAATCAGATTTCCAGGGAATTAGAGCCCATTGAAAACACAGAGATAACAAGTTCACCAGTTAAAGAACATGTTCCAATAGATTTGCAGGACAAAGTTGCAGAATCCTCTGAGAAAGCTGAAATTGAAGATGTCAAAGAGGTTTACCTAAAGGAAGCAGAAGTTGGCCATGGTGGAGACAAAATAACAGACAAATCCAGTGAAGAAATAACCAAGAAGTCTACATCGGTGGAGGATTCAACTGAGGTATCTGATGCATCCTGGATATGGTTTTGGGAGTTGATCCTCTAAGGACCTTCCAAATTTATAAAAAAATTTAGAAAAAATAAGTTGAACATACTCATGTTGGACACATACTCGTGATATCTATTTTCTCTTCCTGTCTTTGCTTTGATCATTTATTTATGAACTCAAAAACTCCTAATGGTGGAAACAAACATAACAGATTAAGGAGCTAAAAGATGAACATCCGGGAGACAAGACAAATGAAACCTCAGAAACCCCAATATTTGAAAATCAAAATGAAAAGGTCAGTATAGAGGCACTCATCTTTTATTCTTCTTATTCTTCTCTTGCCTCAAATCTTTTCATCTTCACTCTTAATTTTACAAACAGCTCACTGTGGGAACTCTAAAGGACGATGGTTCAAACAGCAATTTTAAGAAAGAGATTGTTGAAGAAGATCGAACTATGAAGGATCAAGAACAAGCGCCAGTTGCCGTGAAAGAAGCCATAACTGTAAGTAAAAATACAGTATATAAGAGAGATGAGATATTTTAAATGGAAGGCAAAGAAACAATTTCAGGCTAGAATCTAGTTTCAAGGGACTTTAGAAGCAAATGCAAGTTGAGCTGCTATAAACTGTATTGTTTCGACTCTTCATTTTCCTTGAATTATCCATATCAGTCTCTTCAATAACCCTCCAAATACATAGAAAAACTTTAAAACACTGAACATACCTGTGTCCAGCTCATAATTGTATGTAATACTCTAGTCCGAATCTGAATAACATAGGACACATAAATAGTTTCAGGTCCAGGCTTAGACATAGGAGACTAACGTATATCCTGACAAACAGGTTCCAGGAGAAGCCATTGAGAAGCCTGAAACAAGAGATTTGCAACCTGAAAAAGCTGAGGTTGATAATGGAGAAGAGAAAACAGATAATTCAGGTGTTGAAATAAAACTGGAACCTGCATCCACAGGTACTGGTAATTTATCATTGTCCGATCTACTCCAACAATCTATAGAAAAGAAAGTGGAGGTGGCTGAACGTTTGATTGAAGAGAGGGAACTTACAGTAAGCAAAGAAGCAGCACCGGTGGAAGCTGCAGGAACTATTCAAGCCAAAGAATCCAAAACTGATGAAGTACCTGAAGGAGAGGAACAGAATAAGACCGACTCTGGCTCAGATGCTCCAGTGATGGTGGAAGCACCGAGAGAAGCTGAAACTAAACCACCCAAGAAATCTCAAAACATACTATCAGGTGTTGGATCCAAAGTCAAGAACTCAATTTCCAAGGTGAAGAAAGCAATTACTGGTAAATCTTCTCATCCAAAAGAACCAAAAGCAATATCACCAAAGTGAAGCGAGAAAAGAAGATCATCCTCAATTCTTAGTACATAATCACATATTTTATGATTTGTTTTATAAGGATTTGTTTTCTGTCAAATATTTTATGATTTGTTAAGCTTGGTGAGTTTTTTGTGCAGATTGAGAAAGCAGTTTCTGTATTCTTTGGTATAAAAATACTTGAACAATTACATGATTGTGAATGGACATAGTTGCAGTCTTTTTTGAGCTTGCTATAATCTAATATATATAACAGTTTGTTTGTTAATTGAAGCTCAACAAAGACCATCTTATCAAATTCTTGCTTACAATTTCCATTGAAAATTTTGCATTGATACAGCACCAAAGCATACAAATTTGGAATTAAACCATACTTAAACCTAATAAAGCAAACATCTTTTTAATGTCTTGCTTGAAATTTCTGCAGAACCAGAATTGGCATTCATTACTCCAATTGGAATGCAAATCGGGGCATCAATCAAACAACTAAACTCTTAGCTAATAATCTAAAATGAAATTCAAAACAAAAATTAATGAAGTCGACCATACCAGAAACTAAAATTACCCATTTCAGATTTCTTCAAAAATAAAGTTCACATCACACTTGATAAAATTTCAGTTCCACTTAACTAGTATTGTTCCATAAAAAACACAAAATTAAAAACTACCCCAAAACAGAAAAAAAAAAAAAAAAACATAGAAGCTTAAAAAAAAACCCATGAAATCCATGAAGACCCACCACTCAAAACCTCCTCCCGGGTCCACCACCGCGACCGAACCCAACTTGAGGAACCGAAACAGCAACCGGGTCAACCTTAACAAGGCCGGGAATATCACCCATTCCAAGAACCGAAAGCATATCAAGTGTTTCCTTATCAACTTCGATTTGGTCGACCTTGATGGCCGATTCATCGGGGACAAAATCCATGCGACGCTCGCGCTCTTCTTCTTGAAGCTTAAGAGAAATCCCGCGAACTGGTCCTTTCTGGATACGTTTCATAAGATGGGTCGAGAAACCGGCAATCTTGTTACGGAGCCTCTTGGATGGGATTATAGCTACTTCTTCGATAATCTTTTTGTTGGTGTGAAAATCGAGGGTCATTCGAGAATAGTACCGCTCGATTACCTGACGGGACGATTTCTTCACCGTCTTTGTGCGAACGCGGCCCATGGTTTAAAATCGGCTGAGACTGAAGAGTAATTGGCCGTGGTTTTGCAGATGCTTAAAAATGTTAGAATTAGGGTTTTTCTCTCACTATTTAACATCTAGCTAGTTTGGGCTGGGCATGGGCTTTTGGGCCTAGATCAATACGAAAATGATGGGCTGTTGTTTGATTTTTGGCCTACGTTACGACATTAATGAAGTACAAGGTTTTCATATGTAGTACGACTCAATATCTGTTCTTGTTTGAATTGTAATAATCATTCTTGTAAAATTCTTTTGTCTCCATCATCATGAAAAAACTATAAATATTTAAACATCTGAAAAAGGAAACGTAATTCATGGAAACAACAGTTTAGTGTTATGGTCTGAATTAGCAGCAGGAATAAGCCGTTATGTTAGTTGATGCAACGCAACGTTTAGAGTCTAATATGCTAGCAAAACGATGAGTTTCATGAAAGGGGTCAAAACAATTTTTTTTTTTTTTTTTACAATCTGATTATGGGTTCTAATTATATCTTCTTTTTTTGGTACAATACTTAGAACTACCCATAGCCCCTCCCCAACTCATAAATAGGAGGATAATGTGTTTTAGCACACTTAATACCATGTCCTCTGCATTGCAACAATGCCATGCCAAGCAAACTAAAACTCAATCGAAATGATGTGCTTTAGGTGAGTGTCGAGAGGCTGTATTTTTGTTTAATGAAACGATGTATATTGGACTAATGGGTTAACAACTATTATATAACAGCTCATTAACCGAATTTGAATTACTTGTAACTACCTTCCCTGCCTTTTCAGCAAGGTGGGAAAATGAGAAGCAATTATGGAAGTTTTGGAATGAATTTATGCTCTCTGAATCTCTTTGCTTTCTTCTCTCTTCTCTAGATTTCTTTTTCTTCTCTTTTCTGGATCAATTCGTATCATTTAGTTTTATCAAGAAAGACTCATTTATTGAAAAACTAATATGGAATATTAAATGTTAGGCTTTATGAGACTTTGAAGTCCTAAATTTATTTTACGTCAGTTCCTAAAAATATTTACCCAATCAAAATTTTTTTTTGAAGGAATTTACCCAATCAACTTATAACTTATAATATATATATATATATATATATATATATAATTAGATTACGTTCAAGATTTGTGTTGCGAATTTTCCTGTGAAGAAAAGAATAGAGAAAGAGCAAAATAGCAGAAAAGAAATTGAAAAGAAGAGACAGTTTTGATTGATCCAAAATTCAATGGAAATACCATGTTTACATTGTTTTCCTTAAGTAGCTGAAATGAACTAACTAATAGCTAATTAGTTACCACAATTGTCAGTATACAACTGTCAAAACTCACCTTTAAGTTTTAATACAAAACGCACCGCATCACTAATGGAAGTGCATCATTTTACTCAACAATGAAACTCATTGTTTTAAGCAATATTTCCCTCCCTCCTAACTAATGGTTACAACTAAAATTTAAAACCACTAACAACCCCATCAATAGCAATTTCTTCCGTAACAATTAACCTCATCTGCCAAAAGATATTTGACCTCAAGAATCAAAATGTGAAAGCTAATGTTGCAGGTACTCTAGTCTTTCCCAAGTAGAGTCCTCTAAAAACGTATTAGCCTA
Source organism: Gossypium stocksii (assembly GCA_020496765.1). Taxonomy (NCBI): domain Eukaryota; kingdom Viridiplantae; phylum Streptophyta; class Magnoliopsida; order Malvales; family Malvaceae; genus Gossypium; species Gossypium stocksii. The sequence continues at coordinate 15,720,559 of CM035631.1, read as the reverse complement.
CTCCACAAGGACTTTAGTTGAGCACAATTGCCATGCTTAACCATGCGTTTGTCAAGTACTTGAATAGGTTCTTTTAGTATAGCTCTATCAATACCCACTAAAGGCAATTGAGCCTAGTGAGGAGCCTTGCCAATGTGTTGTTTCAACTGGGAGACATGGAATGTGTGGTTGATGCAGGATCTCAGAGGTAACTTCAACTTGTAAACCATTTCACCCACTTTAGCCTCCACTGTAAAATGGCCTAAAGTACTTAAGGGTAAGTTTTTGGTTGGATGCACGTCATACTGTAGTCCATCAATATGGTTGCAGTTCCAGGAAAACTAGGTCACCCTCTTAGAATACACAATCATTTCTTTCCTTTTCTGCCATTTGCTTCATTCGAGTTTTGGACCTAGTGAGATGGAATTGAATAAGTTTTCTGGTAGCTTCCCTTTGCTAGAGGCTTTGACCTACCTTGTCCACACTCGAAAGGCCAGCCAAGTAAGGTAAATAGGTTGGTGGTTCCTACCCATACAATGCTCGTATGGTGTGGTTTGTATGGCTAAATGGAGGGTAATGTTATACCACCACCCAGCTAAAGCCAACTATAAATACCAATCATTGGATCTTTCTTTTATCATATGAAACAGGTACCCTTCGAGACATCAGTTGAGCACCTTGGTTTGGCCATCGGTTTGGGTGTGGTAAATAATGGACATGTGCAACTTTGTGCCAAGGTGTTTGAAAATTTCTTGCCAGAATTGGCTAATGAAAAATCGATCTCGATTAGACACCAATACCTCAGGAACTCCTTGTAATATGAAAATACTGTATAAATGGAGTTGAGCAACTATGATGGTAATAAAGGGATAGGTCAACGCAAGGAAATGACCATACTTGGTCAACTTATCTACCACTACAAGGATAGTATCCTTGCCCTTGGACATAGGTAGGCCGTCAATAAAATCAAGGCTGACCACTGCCCAGGCTCAATTAGGAATTGGCAGTGGCCACAATAAACCTAGATAAGTAACACTTTCAACCTTACAACGCTGGCAAACTAAGCATTCTCTGATCCATTACTTAAGATTCTTAGACATACACCTCCAATACATTAATCAAAACATCCTATAGTGAGTAGCGTGAACACCTAAGTGTCCTCCAATGGTACTCTCATAGAAATACTGGAAAAGTTCCTTCCTAAGTTCCCCAATATCACCAATGACTATCTTTCCCTTACTACACAATACTTTGCCATCCTAAGAGTATTTAGGATACAGGTCAAGCTACTGTTGAATATCTTTGCAAATGGTATGCAACTGTGGGTCTAATAACAAGGAATCCAATGCCTTTTGCCGTAATTTAATAAGGATCATACTTCATGTATATTGAAAGAGTTGACCTTCCTGTATCTGAGGTTGCCTGGATAAGGTATCAACCACTGCATCTTAACAACCCACCTCTGCTGATACAAGGTGATTAATTGCTTGTCAGTGAGGAACCGTAAGCTTAGAGGTTATGAATTATAGGTAGGAATAAAAAATAGAGGTTCTCTAATGATTTTTGGTGAAATTGGATTTTAATCCAAGGCTTTAAATTGAAAGTTATGCTTGGTCCAGTTTTAGGGACTAAATTGAATAATTTGCAAAGTTTGAAAAAATTGGCATTTGATTCTGTTTTGATTGGAATTTGATATTAAGATGTGTTTTATGATTATTTGTAGCTAACGTCAAAACATAAATGTCGAGAGAGAAAGGAAAAACGAAAGTGAACGATGAGTAACTGAAAATTTCAATTTGTGCATTTATAATTTAAGTTGTATAAATTGCTTTCATTTTCATAATTTTATGTATACGGGAGTACCAAGGCAAGTATATAGTAATGATATGAGTTATTAGATCGAGTTTAAATGCGAATCCTCGAAATAGATGATTAAATTGAACAAAATAGAAAATAACATAAATCGTTTGAGATATGAGATATGCTATGGAATTGAGTGAGAATATGTATTGAATGATATGAAATATATATGTCATGTTAACGGATTGAATTGTTATAGTGTATATGATTGAAAAATTGATATGTACTAAATTATAAATGGAATTGAAATTCGATACCCTATTAACTAGTTGGGTTGAGTCGGATATAGTTGGCATGTCATAGGATTGATTTGTGTATAGATTATGCGCTTATGTGCCAGGATGCACTTCATGTGCTAGATACGTGCTTATGTGTTAGGATGCACTTCGTGTGCCAAGTATGCATTTTATACGCCATGATGCACTTCAGTGCTAGTTGGTTGGACTATCTGAGTATCCACTCGAGTCCAAGTTAAGTAAATAGGGGTTGTATAATGTAACTTGGTGAATAATACGAATGTGAATTTTGAATGAGTTGTACTTAAATACGATAGAAATGTTGAAATCACACAATTGAGTATACAAAGTAAATGAAATCGAGCCTTAAGGGCCCGAAAGCGGGTTCAAATGAGTCGGAAGACTTTAGAAACGAATGAATTATGTAATATTATAAGTGGTATATCAGAAATAGAATTTATTATTGAATGTTTTGACATTAGTATGTTTGAAATGTTGTTATTATAAGTATAATGATATGTTTATAAAGATTGAATTGAATTGGGATAAATTGGTGTTAGCCTTGTACACTTGATATGTTTTTATTGGAGATGCAAAGCTTGGTAACTCTAAGTTATACGTATATGGCTGATATGTGCATATAGTTATGCATGTTTACTTTATGACTAATTTGTTAATGCTTATATTATATACTATACTTGAATTATAAATGTACCACTAAGCCTATTACTCAACATACAATTTATTTTCTCTGTGAACATGTTCAGGTGTTTCTCGAAGCTTCAAGACTTGAATCTAGCATCCAGACAACCGTTTACGACTCAATAAATTTTGTATATAGTAACTCATTTTGGTTTTTTAGGCATGTATCTAGGAAACTTGTGTTAAATGTCTCAAATGTTAAGTTACATGTATGGTATAAGTCTTGTATAGGTTATAATCTTATGCTAATGCTTTGAAATGGTGTTTTGTGATACATGCAGAGATGGGGTGAAATTTATTAAATTGCAATCACCAAAGCTACCAATTTTTAGGCTTGGGAAATCAACAGATTTGTGATGACTTTTTGGATGAGATCCTGGTATTTCTAGGTTGAGATGTCTCATGTCATTTGAAGATCTATCTCTTAGCTTCAAAATGCATTTTGAATCACTCAATTTTGAGTTTGGGAGCTCGAGTTATGATCGTTTTAGTGAAGACTACCTGAGCAGAATTTTTGAACGAGATTTTGACAAGAATTACGAATTTTGGGCTTTTAATTTGGGTTTAAATCATATTGGTTCGAGTTTTAGGCTTAATTTTTTATTATATATGAGCTTAATATTGTATTTATCATCTCTTATTATTTTATTATTATTTTATTTTGAATTTTTTATAATTATTAAGTATTTTAAGTTATTTAGGAGTTTTATGTTAACAAGAAAGTTTAGTTTAAAACTACTTCTTGTTTAGATTAAATTAGAGTTCTACTACACTGAAGAGTTTTATTTAGATTTATTTAGCTAGCCTAAATATAGGCCTTTGCATTGTACACAATTCAAACAATTCATTATTATTCTATTTCTCTTTTGAGTTAATAAATTCTCTCTGGGTTTTTTCTTTTCAAGAATTTCTCTTGAGTTTCTTTTAGAAAAGTTTTAACAGTCTTTTTAGATTGTGGGGATCATCTTCAACCTTTTCCTTGCCAAGATTTCTATATTGGAGGGGAAATTAGAGCCGCTTGAAGGGAGTTGTGGATTTTTCTTGTTTTCAAGGCTTCTTAGGACTTCTACATGCCACTTCTATCTTTCCATTTATTTTCTTTATTCGTTTCCTTATTATTCTAATATTTGATTTATTATTTTATTTTAGTTATTTTAATTGTTTAATTTGACTTGGATTCAATTTCGTTTCAGGTTTGTGTCAAAATCCAAGTTTTTTTCCGAACGTTTAGAGCCTTAAGTTAAATTCGCGACTTTAACAAGCTTTACGATCCGCTTTCGTGCTCATCCTTCTCATCATTTATCATTTGGTATCAAATTTGAGTGTTTTATAGGTGTTCGTTTTGTTTTTTATAAATTGATTTCTAGGAAACAACCTCAAAACAATTTTTTTTACCCCAATAGTTTTCGAAAAAATAATTTTTAATGGGTAAAAATTTTTCAAACGATCTAAAATTTTACATACTATTTTAGAGTATAAAAAATATTTCCCACAAAAAAGTGATAAAAAAAGTACAGAAAAAAGAAAATATGAAAAAAAGAAAAAAAGAAAAAAAATAAAATATTATATGTGTTGAATTTTGTGCTGAAACTTTCCAGATCAGATCTACATTATTTGAGGAGGCTCTAGTTAAAATTTTGTGATTTTTGAAAATCGGGAACACCTCGAGCGAAGTTTGTTATGTTGCTTTGCAATTTTTCGAGTTTCAGCAACTTTCATTGACTCTTAACCTTTGGTTTTCATTTTTTTTTTTTGCTTTTTATTATTCCTTTATGCATTTTAATACTTTATTATTTCTTCTGTTAGTAGGTTAAAGCACGTTGAGCATTCCTTCCTCTATGCAACAAAATTCTTTGATGTTTAACCGATTTTGGACTCATAATGCTCTTAGGTTTGTTTTGTTAGTTTAATTCTAACACATTCTGATTGATTGATATCGACACTTTTTAAAAGACTCACAAGATTAATTCTTACCTTATTGAGAATTTTATTTATTTCTGAGTGCATAACAATGAGGTTTGCTTAATTTTTCATTTATTGAGTGTTGTGTTCTTTTCAGGCTTTCATAATGATTCACAATACTATGATTGAGAAGTTAAGAAGGGATCAAGAGGTTCGAGTACCAACAACGTGACACTATTCTAGACACGATAAAAAAAATTTAGAACGTCTAAGTACAAAAATTGAGCGTCAGAATAGTAATTGGGGAGATACGATTTATCAGCCTCGTCTTCAAGCAAATAATGCTCAACGTGTCTCTTGTGAAAATGATGAGACTTTGGTTAACAATGACTGTAGGCAACATTTTTTAGCCAAACCAAATTTCAACATTCCACCATTTCGATGGAAGTATGATCCCGAAACATATTGTGAGTGGGAATCAAAAATTGAACTTATGTTTCGTTACTATAAATGATGGGAAGAGGAAAAAGTCCAATTGGCGACCCTTGGATTTTGAAATTATGCGTTGAGTTGGTGGATTCAACTTGGAATTGATCGTCAAAGAAACCGTGAAAGGGTAATTGAAACATGGGACGAGTTAAAGTAGGTGATGCAAAAGCATGACGTTCCTTCTCATTACTACAGAGAGGTCTTAATGAGACTTCAACGCCTTTTTAAGGTAATTGATCTGTTGATGAGTACTTTAAGGAGATAGAGATTCTTACGTAAAGAGCAAATATACGAGAGGATGAAGAAATTACCATGGTGCGATTTGTAGATAGCTTGAACGTTTCAATAGCCAATGCTCTTAATCTTCAAACCTATATTGATCTTAAGGAGATGATACACAAGGTAATTGAGATTGAACAACAATTTCAACAACATCAATCGCGTCCATTTGGTGCATCACACTATTATCGAGGTATAAGTTCTAATTCTACTTTCAAGAATTCGAAACCTTCTTATGCTATTAATATGTTGCTGCCAAAACATGCCGAGACTAAACTTTTTGAGTGGAAAAGTAGGGCTCCACAAAACATTCTTCTATATCTTTCAAGCAGCTCATTTATACTAATTTTTGACCAAAACAACAAAGAGCTTATGACATTACATGTTTTACATGTAAAAGGGCGTAGGCACTATAATCGTGATTGTGTCAACACGAGACTTTTATTGATCAAAGAATATGGTGAACTTTGTGAACAGGAAAAAAATGATAATGAGAAATCTTTCTTTGAATCTATAAAGTTAGATGAAATAGAAATGTCATGTTCTCTTACTGAGATATATTGTACTGAATTGAATATTCATAATACTTGTGAGGGGATATGGGAAGAGAGGAAAAATTATGTGAAAAGACAGAGAGAAAAGAGACATATAGTGATAAAAGTCTATTTAATGGTCCAAATTTGGTGAGTGAAAATCCATATGAGCTAAAATTGGAGAGTTCTCAAGTGGAAAAAGAAAATAAAAAGCTAGAAAATGCCCATACAAAAGTGAGGAATGATTATGTTTTAACTACCTCTAACTTAATTTTGTTTAGTGGTGTTTCTTTGTTACAGGATTTCAAGGATCCATTGACGGGCTCTCAATTATATTACTCTACCATCGATAGACAATTTTACTTGTGGGAAAGAGGTAAGTTGAACATTGATATTTCTCCACAGTTTCTAGAAAGTAAGAAAACTAATGATACATCGAAAAGTGAAATATGTAGGCATACCTTGAATGTTTTTGATAAGTATGCTACTAATTTTATTTTTTCTTACGACATGTTTTCTCATTGGTCAAGTTTCAATAAACAATGGTCTGAAAGTTCAATTGATTTTATCGGTTTATCTAGGTATTTAAAGTTTACTTTTGTTGCATTCGACAGGTTTATTAAAAAACCTCATGCATTTGATCTTGGAACAAAATTTTCTACCTTAAACTCTAAATATGAATTTTTACATAATAATATTAAAGTACTTGATTTTTATAATTATGTGAAATTCTTGACTCATCATTGGAAATTCTTATGGATAACCATGCAAATTAAAAGAAAGTTACAAATTATTTTTTACTTGAACACTCATGTGCCTAATATTTCTTTATCTAATGTTGATGGTTTGTTTTTGAAGGAGAGATACTTGATCCATGCTGATTTAGGATATCAAAATTATATCTTTTATCTTGGAGATAGTTTTGGCGCAAAAAAAAGCTTAGGTAAGTATTTTATTCATTTTATTTATTTTGATCCCTTTTCTTTCTATGTAGCTAAAGATTTGGGGACGAATCTTCTTGAGGAAGGGGGGAATGATGCGAGTCTCAATGCCAAATTTTAGACCCATTGTAATAGCCCGTTTTTGGGCCAAATCAGAACAGTGGTTTTGGGACCACAGATCTAAAGTAGAAATAATTATTTTATTATTTCTTTAAGGTTTCAAGTATGATTTAATGATTGTGTGAAAATTTCATTAAGAAATTTTATAGATAGAGTGTCCAATTTGACTAATAGGCTAAATTGCAATAGGTGCAAAATGTGTGTTCTAGAAGCTATGGTGCCTAATTGTAATGAAATTTTAAATTGGAGGTCCTTAAATGGCAATTAGACCATTATACTTTAAGATGGACAAAAATGGACATGGTTAGGTGAAATTTCAAAGTTAGGCGTTAAGGGCATTTTGGTCATTTGGCAAATAAAGACAAAATAAAACAAATAAAAGATGTTCATCTTTCTAATTATCCCTCATAGCTAAAAATCACAAGGGAATCCATAGCTAGGGTTTTGGCCACTTCCAAGCTCGATTGTAAGTCCGTTCTTGGCCCATTTTTTATGATTTTTACGTTTTTGTGAATGTTGTAGCCTAATCTAACTATTTTAAGGACCAATTTGAAAGAAAATCAAAGTCTAAAATTTTACCCATGTTGAATATTTGTGTACTTTGATGTCTAAGGGTAAGAAATGTATGTTTGGTGTTAGATAAACCACATTTACTAAGTGATTTTTGATGAAAATGTCAAATAGGGACTTATTTGTAAGAGTTGTAAAATGTGTGTAGAAAGTGTGAATAAATGAAAAATGTGAGTTGTTATGAGCATGAAAAAGATTCGGCTAGGCTTTGTAATCAAGAAACTAAAAGAAATTCATTTTACGAGCCTAGGGACTAAAGTGTAAAAAGTTGAAAAGTTAAGGGCAAAAATGTAATTTTTCCATAATATGATTTTTGGGCTAAATTGAATAATGTGAATATTAAATGAGTTAAATTTGCTATTATAGATCAAGAAAAACAAGGTTCGGACCTAGATCAGGGGAAAAATAAAGTATTTGACGATTATGTCCATTTCGCCATTTTTGTACCGAGTTAAGTTCGTATGTTAAGAATAAGCTTTAAAATAATTGTATTTAAATGCCTTAATATTGCATGAACTGTATATTTGAATATGTGGATGAGTTTAACTCTATAGACGAGTCTGACGATAATTCAACAAGCAAGAAATCCCATTTGAACATTAGGAATAGGTTATGATACAAGTGGCATGTCACTAGGGTTACCATGTGTTACGTGATTATGTGATCCAGGTGCTGGTCTCATACGTCCTACCGGTGGCTGAGTATACTAGCATATGTTACAGATACTTAACAACTTGTGTGAGCAGCACCGTCTAGTTACATCTTGGCTGACAGCTTATGTGAGCAGGCCCCTTGATAGCTCGAGAGCGAGTGATTATTTGATATGAGACTTGGATAGCTTTGGCTACATATGTGGCACTTAGTATGCAAAATTTCCCAAGTATCTGACATTGTTATTCTGAGTGGTTCACTGGTATGTCAAAGATGAGATTATGTATAAAACCATTACGAGATGGTAAATGTATGTGCTTGAAACTTATGATTATTAGATTAGTGAACTGATAAATGTGAGGTAAGTTATGATGGGTTGAATTATGAACATGAGACTATGGTAAATTTACATTTAATCATGTTATATTATTTGAATGTTATATGTGTGGTATGGTTTGCTTATTTCTTGCATACGAGTTTACTAAGCTATTTAGCTTACTCCGTTTATTTTTTTCCATGTTTTAGTGTCACCAAGCTAGATCGGATCGAAGATTGTCGGAGATTCGAATCACACTGTCAAACTCTCATTTTGGGTATTGATGATCTTAGTATTTTGAATGTATGACATATATAAGGACTTAGTCATTTTGTTATATGTGTTATAATTGATTTGGCCAAATGTGTTGGCCTATAATGGTTAGATGATCATTTTGTATAAGGCCATTGGAAATGGGCCAATATTGGTTATAAGCATATTCATATAATGATGCCTTTCATGAATGATGTGTTAATGTCTTGGTTGTGGGTATTTGGTTGTATGTATATGCTTGGATTAGTATTATGTTTTATTGTGTAGGTGTGTGCTTTAAAGGGTGGCCAAATGGCTTGGTAAATAGCCTTTATTTTGTCCACATGGGTAGACACACGGGCATGTGTTTAGGCTGTGTGTCCCCTACACCTTAGTTTTGAGAAACAGAATGTTCAGAATTGAGCACACGGGCAGAGACACGAGCATGTGTCTCAGCCGTGTAGACGGCACGGCCTCGAACATGGGCATGTGCCCTAGTCGTGTAAAGTCTGCACCTAATTTATGAAAATTAATTTTCCACACGGCCTAGCACACGAGCGTGTGATCACAATTTGGTCATGAGTTACAAGTCAAAGAGTTACACGGGGTTGGGGCATGGGAGTGTGTGACCACACGGCCTGCCCACACGGGCGTGCCCCATATACACACGGGTGTGTGACCCTTGTTTAGTGGAAAATTTTATGAGTTTCATAAAATTTTCTAAAGTTCTTGGTTTAGTCTTGAACCACTTCTAATTCATGTTTCGGGCCTCATAGGCTCGTATTAGAGAATTCGTGATTAAATGCAAACAATTTTAATTTGGATGAAAATTTATGACCTTAAATTGTATGTTTGTTCGTGTGATAAGTCCAGTAATGCCTCGTACTCTGTTCTGACGTTGAATACGAGTAAGGGTTGTTACACCCATGAATGTGATGGGTTCACACTACTCAAGGCCCAACAACAATTACAAAGACTAAGCAAATCAAATTAGGATTTGATCAAAGACAAGATTCGAGGATGAATCTTTTTGAGGAAAAGGAGAATGATACATGCACAGATGGGGTGAAATTTATTAAATTCCAATCACCAAAACTACCAATTTTCAGGCTTGGGAAATCAGTAGATTTGTGATGAATTTTTGGATGGGATCCTGACATTTCTGGGTTGATATGTCTCATGTTATTTGAAGATTTATCTCTTAGCTTCAAAACGCATTTTGAATCACTCGATGTTGAGTTCGGGAGCTCGAGTTATGATCGTTTTAATGAAGACTACGCAAGTAGAATTTTTGAACGAGATTTTGACGGGAATTAAGAATTTTGAGCTTTTAATTCAAGTTTAAATCATATTGGGTTCGGGTTTTAGGCTTAATTTTTATTATATATGAGCACAATATTGTACTTATCAGCTCTTATTATTTTATTATTATTTTATTCCAAATTTTTATAATTATTAAGTATTTTAAGTTTTTTAGGAGTTTTATGTTAACAAGAAAGTTTAGTTTAAAACTATTTCTTGTTTAGATTAAATTAGAGTTCTAATATACTTAAGAGTTTTATTTAGATTTATTTAGCTAGCCTATATATAGGCCTTTACATTGTACACAATTCAGATAATTCATTATTATTCTGTTTCTCTTTTGAGTTAATAAATTCTCTTTGAGTTTTTCTTTTCAAAAATTTCTCTTGAGTTTATTTTAGAAGAGTTTTAACAATCTTTTTAGATTGTGGGGATCTCGCCAAGCTTTTTCTTGCCAAGATTTATATCTTGGAGGGGAAATTAGAATCGCTTGAAGGGGGTTGTAGATTATTCGTGTTTCTAAGGCTTCTTAGGACTTCTACACAACACGTTCTATCTTTTCATTTGTCTTCTTTATTCGCTTCCTTATTATTCTAATATTTGATTTATTATTTTATTTTAGTTATTTTAATTGTTTAATTTGACTTGGGTTCAATTTCATTTCAGGTTTGTGTCAAAATCCAAGTTTCTTTCCGAACATTTAGAGCCCTAAGTCAAATTTGCGACTTTGACAAACTTTACGATCCGTTTCCACATTCATCTGTTTCATTCCTTTATCATTTTGGATATGTTGATTTAGTTATCTTTGAAGCTTAAGGTTGTGAGTATGTTGTGGTTGGTTTTTGGAAGCATGTATAGTAGGTGCCAAATTGATTAGTTGATATTGGAGTTAGTAATTGATGGTACTTGGAAGTGCTAACTTTTGTACAAAATGTATTGTATGCTTTGATAGATGAATGATATGGTAGTATGGAAGGTACTAAAACTTGTTTTCAGGCCATTAAAACTTGTACCGGGTTCATTCTTGTAAAAATAGTGAGTCAAGTCGCGACGAGAAATAGAGCAAAATTCAGGTGGCAACGCTATTGCTTAAGGTCATGACGAGTACCAAACTGTGAGTTACGTCACAACGTTAACCCAAAATTTTATAATCCTTACAATTTGGTCATATTTTGACCTCGGGTTAACAAAAGAGCTTTCACAACCTCATATAAGATCTGAAAAGGATTATGTATCATTTTATATACTCGTTTTAGTAATATTTGAATGTTTAATGGTTGGTAAATAAATGTAATTCAACTGTAGTTGCTTCGGCAATGAATGTGACACCTTATAACTCAAACCCACTGATCGAGTCGGGTAATGGGGTGTTACATCCTAGATCCCCAACTCGCAAGGTTTTCAGGACCAAATTGGTGGTCTGACCGATTAGACCACCCGTTTTTCAGTTTGACCAATTTAACCATATATAATAAATTTTATTATTTTTAGGTTAAAATATGTCATATGTCCCTATACTTTTCTTAAATTTTGAATTTACTCTTTCTACTTTCCATATGATATCTAAATAAGCAATATGTTTGTGTAAGGGGGTGCCCAGGGGGAATCTACTTACATTAGTGTAAAACTTAATTGGTTTTACACCTTCTATAATTTTTCATACATTTAATATTTTAACTATCCAACCGTCATATTTCATTCTCCATTTATGTAGATCACGCATGTCAAGTTTGATATAAATTAAAAATTTCTAACTATTCGTTTTATGTAAAAAAAATTCAATTGTTTAATATATATTAATATAGACAACATGTTAGATCAATATAATACAAATATCAGATTGATTCAAAAATTTACATGATGACAAGTACAAATATCTTCATAAATTCAACAATTGGATTGTTAAAATTTTACTCGTACAAAAAATTACAGAAAAAAATTATAAAATCACTTATAAAACTTAAATAAGTAATATGATGATTGTTTCTTTGTAAAAAGATTATAATTTATTTACACATAAAACAAATTATTAACAACTTCAAGAATGGAGGAAAAATTTGAAATTAAACTAAACAATCCATAAACTTTAAAATTTTTTTGACATTACGGATAGCTAATCTAGTACATGGTGCAATAATTTTGTGTACTTCCATCTTCATAAAAGTCTTGATAATTTTTTTAAACTAAAGTATAATAATTACCATTTAAAAATTTTATTAATAAACATTCCATATCTATACAACTAAATTGACATGTGCCCCACCTACATATTGATATATTTTTTAACATTTTCATATATAATTAAATTTAAATTTTAGTTTAAATTTGATATTTACGCTTTATACTTTAATATTTAATATTTAATTTTTAACATTATTTAATCTTTATATTTTTATAATGTTATTATTTAGTTCAAATAATTAATATTTGTTAATTTTTTTTATTAAAATGTTGCATAGTTTCTCATTTTTTTGGGTTTGTCTTGCATTATTTTTGGTTTTAAGAGAATGGTCAAATTTCAATTTTGGTCCCTCTACTATGTTGAAACTTGATATTTAATCTATAAACTTCGATTTTTGACGTAGTTTGGTCCCTCTACTTTTGTAATGTCATTATTTAATCTAAATAGCTAATATTATTAAACTATTTCAATTAAAATGTTGACGCCAGTTATTCTTAAGAATATTATTCCAGCGAAAGAAAAATTATTTTATCATGAGAAGTTCAAAATGATAGTTTTAAAGAAAAAAATCCACTTAAGCATTTTCAATTTTATGTTTTTGCTATATGACTATCAAATGATTTTTTTTTTTAATTTCAAAATTGCATATCACTGAGTTTAATAGAAGGATTTTATAATGGTAATAACAAGATCTAAACTTTTAAATTCAAAAAGTAAAAGAATTAAATTTTTGAAAATAAAAATAGGAGAATTAAATTTAAAATGTATAAAATGTATTGAAACTTAAAAGTATATTTTAACTATTAAATTTTACTAAAAAAAAGTAATCAACACGAAACGGGGGTTTATAATTATATCAATTAACATATCAATTTAAGGGAAAGGCGAATTATCGAATTACTCAAAAAATCTCTAATCTATAAATAGGGACGTCCTCCTACATTGACAACAATATTTATGTCAATTAAATTAAGACTCAATCGACAAATATTGAGGTATGTTAGTTTATAATATATATTATCTGGGATTTGAAATATATGTATTGGATCAGAAGTCACCCCACTTGGATAGGATTTGATTATTTGAAAAGTTTATTGCTTTTGAAATGGAATCTAATACCTCCCTTCAAAATCTTTGTCTAAGATTTTTGTATTAGTTTTGTTTTGTTTCCCCAGTATTTATGACTAGAAATTTTTCAACCTTATTATAAGCTGGAGATAAGACATTTAAGATTAGACCAAATTACCAAATTTCCAACAGCCACTAACAATGCCTAAAATTGTGGGCTAAATAGTGATTAAATGAAACAAATAAAGGTTATATCATAGGATTTGTTAATCAAAGACATTACATAACTTTACCGTCTTTGATCCCTACGTTAATGTCTTTTCTTGAAAAAACAATTTACTAATAATGTAAAAATCTAAATTATCGATTATAATTTATTGGAATTTAAATTATTCTTCAAAAAAAAATTAACACCCAACTAATAAATTTATATTTATTTGTGTTCTTATATAATCCACTCGTTATATAAAGTATATTGAATATAAATTTTTATATTTACTTTTATTTTTATTAAATCAATTTTTCTCTATATATCTTTTGCTAAGACAGTAAAGATGCAAAGTTTAAATGTATATGTCTTTTCACTTCACATTCATGTATCATATCATATATGATATTTTAAACCTAAATTTATGGACAAATAATGATACGAAAATTTGATAATTAATTCACACTTATATTAAGTATTCTTTATATATATAATTGGGGTGGGGATGGGTCGTGGACAACATAATGCTGTTTTCATTAGATTAAAAAATTGTTAGCTAATTTATTTTTTTTACGTATGGAAATATTTTTAAATGGTTAAAATATGCTTTAGGTCTCTATATTTTTTATACATTTGAAGTTTAGTTCTTTTACATTTATTACAAAGAATTTAGTTCTTTTATTTTTTTATTTAAAAACACAAGTCCAATTGTTGATATAGTTAATTTTTTTCGTTAAATTCAGGTTCAATTTAATGTCATTTTTTTGTTACATGGCTAGAAGTGAGTATTTCTTTTATTTCAAAATGTCCAACCAACAAATTTTAACTGAAAGATTGTAATAGTGCTAACAATTTAACTTGGATTTTAAAATATGAAAAAGTAAAAGAACTAAGTTCCTAAAAATAAAAGTAGAAATACTAAATTTCAAATATATAAAGAGTTCAGGACTAAGAGCATATTTTAACCTTTCTAAATTCAGTCTTAAAATGATACCCAATAGTTAATTATTTTAATATATCACCTCAAGTATATTGAGTTTAGACTTTTTTTCAAGTTATAGAATCAATATTAATCATTACAAATAATAGAAAAAATGATTAGTTAAACTAAATTATTAGAATAAATCTAATCAAAACGATATTGTTATCAATCCCTAACTATTTTATGGTGACAACCTTAATCTCGGCTTCAACTTGTAAGGTTATTGAGGCTTGTTCAAGCTTTTATTTGGGGTTCCATTTCGGAGTCCACAAAATCGACATTGGTGAGCTAGGAGCATTGTTTTTGTTATGGTACTTGCTATTACTGACCCACTACCTGGTTACCTGATTGGGTCTTGACTTGTTGACCCACGTTGTTTGCACTTTGAGTTCGCACGTGAAATGTTTGCACCCTTCTATGGGATCGTATGGTGTGGGTTCGGACCACTATGCACTATGTGGGTTCGTATCACCATGTAGATGAACCCACATCTAGGAAACGCATGTTAATTCTAGAATATGGTACATGTTGGCATGCACGAGACCTACCTAAAATGTCACATCCATAAACAGTAACCCATTTGAAGAGGACACACAATTTAAAACACTCAACAAATTGGTAGGTGAGCATGGACAGACTTTCGACCTTCAAATCTTCAAATTGCCAAAAAACCAACATGATCACCCAAACGAGAATTTCTTCGATAATTTTTCGTTGGACTAAGTAAGAGATTCTAGCATCGGTAATCAACCCAGAGAAATAGACCTTTTCGCTGGTTGGCATGTTGGCCAACAAGAAAATCTAGGCAACTCAGGTCAAGTAGGCGTCTCCAATTCTTTTGACCTTAATGCTCTCTTGGGACAGGGATTGTCATTTCCCTTTGACCTGGGAGTATCATTGCATCAATTATTGGGTCTGAAAGAGTAGCTGAGGTTGATGAAAGAATAAATGACTCAACAAAGTGCTAGGTTCAAACATCAACAACTGTTTCAATAAGAGCTGTTAAGACAGAACGAGAAGTTGATAAGGAAGATGCAGTTTGACAACTCTGATCTTTAAGATCATGTCACACCTCTCCAAGATGAGGTTGTGGGAGCACATGCAAAGCCATGGCAGAACGAGATGGATGCTTTGCTTAGATATGTGCGAGAATTGCACCTTGATGTGTAAGACATGGACTGGTTGTTTTGTTCTAACAACTTATTGTCTCCTGAAGTAGCAACTACAAGCCTACCAATTGAGTTTAAAGTTTCAAAAGAAATGTTCAAATATAGGAGGGTTCCTCAAGCACATCTCATGTAGTTGATCGTCTTCGGACATACTAACGTCCAAAGTGTAAATACTGTAATAAAATATAAAAGTATGATGTAGTATTCGCAAGTATACGGGTCAAGTTGTAATATAGTTTTACAACGGAATAGGTGAGTACTCCAAGGATCATACCCAAGGGAGGCAACTGCTAGCTCAATTCTAGCCTAAACACTAAAAGATCTAATTAGTACTTTAAATTAGTTATAGTATTTTTTTTATAATGATAGAATAAAATAACATAAAAGAAATAAAATTCAAGAGATAGAAAAGTAGAATGAATCAAATCTTGATTATGGGTGATAACTCGCTTCAGTAATCCCCATCAAATGTCATTTCAGGTTCCTCATCAATCAACTAGTTGCTACCTAACAGGATCTTCCAATCTTCCACTAACATAACGAGTCAGTAATGACTACTTATCTTCTGATGTCACAGTCTAGACTGGTTTGGGGTGAAGGTGTTCACGGATGGGTAATACCAATTTTGGGTTAATTCCCACCTTAATGTCTTCCCAAGGTTGTTAGGCCTAGGGTTTATTTCATGTTCTTCCTTTCCTAAGTAGTTGGTCCATTAAGTGACCCTAAAAAATAATTAATAAATCATACCTCCACTCACTAATCACTCATAAGAGGATTGGTTTCTCATGGCTTTTATAAAAAATATGGAATTTGTGTAAAGAGGGAGCATGACAAATGGATTAAAGTGTAAAGTTTAGCAAATGCCTAATTTGTATTAAAGATGAAAACGAATCTACATAGTTTGATGATCTCTACAAATCAAATCTCTTGTAAACAAAGAACAACTAAAAACAAATTCTAAAAACCTAATAAAAGAAGAAAACTAAGCTAAAATTAAAAGAGAGAATCTAGGCTAATTTAATAATGTCTATAACATTTGCCAAAGGAGCCTACTTATAGATTCTAAGTGGCCGTCATCTTTAACCCTAGGTTAGCTAACGTTCTTGAGCTTTAAGTTTGATTGTGCAGACCAAAAAGCCCTTATTTCGTATTTTATTTTCGTTTCAGAGTCGTTGTCATGACACGCCAGGACCCGTGTCACTACATGACAGTCAGTGTATTCTCTTGGGATATCTTTAGGGGTATGTCGCGACACCCTCAAGCTATGTCACGACATTGAAGGCAATCATGCGAATTCTCCATTCTGCTCCCTATGTTGTGACATCGGTCATCCCGTATTGCGACGTAGCAACCAATATCAGTTTAGTATACCTTTTAAATGTCCCCTACACACTCACAAAGTGTGTTAGCTCACCTTTAGGCCTCATTTGGCCCCTAAGGTCAATAAAATACTCAGTTTGCATATTTTATTCACTTATTAAAAACTTAAGAAAACATAATTCAAACTTACTAAAAATGCTTGTTTTCAAGCTCCTAAAGTGCGATAATTAGTTTAATCTGCTACACTAAATTCTGGTAGATCAGTAGTATAATGATTATATTAATGTGCTAGGGGCTTTTGATGTAGCAAAATGTAAACCTTTCTCAAAAACTCTTACAGGAAGTGCAAAAGATTGATATTTATCTTTATCATAAGGTTCCATTTAAATCTTGTCGCAACTGGGCTAGATGTTTTTAGGAAGATATCGAGCTCATAGGACAATAATGAACACTCCTATAGGTTTGATGTCAGTGAAACAAAGAGATGGAGAATCTTTGCAAGATTATGTCAGATGGTTCCATACATTCACATTAAATAGAAAAAAACTTAGAGGGCTAGTGGGCCATTGATGCCTTTATCATTGGAGTCCAAAACAAGCATGTGTAATATCCATCTATTGATAATAGGCCCTAGAGTTTGGTAGATTTGTTGAAAGGGCGCATAAGTTCGCTGAGGCAGAGGAAATTAAGAGAGCAGCTCGTAACACTTTCTAGAGGGATGGCAGACAATTTAAGGGTCGCTAAGGAGTTCGTAATCAGCAAGGTCTTCCTTCTTAAAGTCTATGTGTACAATATGGGGGACAATAGAGGAGCTATTCGAAGAATGAATCACTGAGAGCATTTTAAAGACCTCAGGCTGAGCATACAAAAAGGTACTTTCCTCATGGAAAATTTGAAACTTATACTCCCTTAAATGCTTCACGTACCTACATTATTAGTCAGGTCAAAAGTTTGGGTATTCTACCAAGCCCTCCACTCATGCGTTGCAACCAGTCAAGATCTAACTCAAGATATAAATGCAATTTTTATAATGGCAGGGAGCACAAGACCGAAGATTATTTCGTTTTGGAAGATGTTCTAGAGGAAACAATTAGAAATGGAGAGCTGAAGGATTTTGTGGCTTAGGATGTTTCGACATCAATTTAGGGTTCATGAAGTGCTGAAAAGGGAAAACAAAATGTTAGGGGCACAATACATGTGATAATTGGTACCGATGAAGAGTAGTCGACCTTGAACACGAAGAGAAAGACTCATCTTAGAAGTGTAATGTCAGTCAGTTCACCGAAGAGGCTACGTCAATAAGAAAAGTGAAAGGTAGAATTTAATGATGTAGATGAGGATTCGGTATATAATGAGGAAGGGAATGATCTTATGTTCGAGTCAGTAACTATAACAGCATTTGAAGTGAAGAGAATCTTAGTTGATAATGGAAGTGCTATGGAGGTATTGACTGGGGACATATATTAGAGGATGAGGCTAAAGGAACAAGCTTTGAAAAAGGCAAGCCTTTTGTATAGTTTTGCAAATCATCTAGTTGAGGTGAAAGGATGTATTACCCTGTCTGTTACCTTAGGGGATGACGACCACACCACCACAAAATATGTTCAGTTGTTTATGGTAGTGTAACATCCCTAACCCATATCTATCGCCAAATTAGGGTTATGAGGTATTATCGATCAAAACACAACATTTAACTAACATTTAACAATTCATTACTTATTCATTACATAATAACATTCATCTACATGCACAATGTTCCTTATATAGGTCTACGAGACCTTAAACATGCTTTAGAGAGGGTTCAGGACTAAACTGATCTTGTATGAAAATTTTTGAAACTTTAAACATTTTCTAACATACAGAGCTCACACGCCCGTGTCACAGGTCGTGTGAAAACACGACATACATACTGACTTCTACCACACGGCCGACCGCACACCCGTATGCCTGGCCATGTGAAAACTGGAGGGTATACCGACTTAGGTCACACGACTAGTCACACGCCCGTGTTTCTAGCCCCTGTGCCTATTCGAAATGGCTTCACACGCTCGTGTCCAGGCTGTATGCTTGGCCATGCCAAACCTGTAATATAACAGCCCGATTCAGAGGCTAGTCGAAATAGTGATTTCAAAATCACTTCTCGAGGTTTGAGAAAATTATTTTAGTGTTAATTGATGTGTTGTGGTAATATTATAAGTATGCATGAAAATTTTGGTGAATTAATTTACGCGAATGAGGGCTTAATTACGAAAAAGGACTAAATCGCGTAAAGGCCAAAAGTTGTATTTTATTAGTCAAAGGTGTTAAATAGATTGAGAATCAAATTTTGGTGGTTTTAAAGGGCAATTAGGCCATTAAAATTCATGATAGCCAGCCATAGAGAAGAATAGGCATGGAAAAGTCAAAAGGGTAGGAGGTTTAAGTGACTAATGGATAAAATAATAGCCTAATTACCTAGCTATCATTTTCTCCTTCATTTCTTCTCCACATTAGCCGATTTTTCTTAGCCATATTTGGGGGTTTTAGAAGCTTAAAATTTTAGCAACTTTGTACACTCACAAGTAAGTGATTCTTAAGGCTTTTCTTGAATATTTTTGCATATTTGAGACCCTTGTAGCAGAAGCTACATTTTGAGGGGTATATTGTGAAAAATGGTTGAAAGTTTAGAGTTTTGCCATTGTTGAATAAGTGATGTTTTCTGGAAGTTTTGGGAAGGAAAATGAATGTAGGTTGTCCATTGAACAACTTTTGTGTAAGAGGTTGCATGAAAACACTCAAATTGGACCTAGTTGTAGAAGTTGTAAAATAAGGAGAAATTATGTGAAATAATGAGAAATTGGGGTAATATTGAGGACAAAAAGAATTGTTTAGGCTTGGTTGATGAGGAAATTTGATAAAAATCAATTTCCGAGCCTAGGAGCAAAATGGTCATTTTGCCAAAAGACTAGGGGCAAAGTGGTCATTTTTGCCAAAATATGAATTTTGGATTGTTTTAATTAATTTAGTGATTAAATGGATGAATTTGTATTCATATAGATCAAAGAGAGCGTGGAGTCAACCTTGACCGAGGTAAGGGAAAAAATTCGGAGTAAATTTCACATTTCCCGTATTTTGTATACTGATCGTGATTTCAATGAAGTAATAATAATGATCGTACCTAGAAACTAACTATTATCACAATAAAAGGCAAGCGCACCTATCGAATTGTAGTATAGCTAGTGGTAAGACCGAAATATCAAATCCAAGGAACTAAAAGTACCAGTAATGACTTTCTTCCTATTATCTAGCCTAAAAATAAAGAGGGATTTGTTGGTAAACTAAAATTCTAGTTAACTAAAGACACGAAAAAGAGTAAATTGGTAAAATACTTTGGGAAAACTGAATGATAAAGGCAATACCCAAGAAAGAATCCACCTAGACTTTACTCGTTATTTAACTCTAAACTAGACGATTTCTTCATTCGACTTAATCCGTAGAGATCCCTAAATTATGTTAATATCTTCATTGAGAATAAGAACAACTAACCCTAGGTTGATTAATTAAAATCTCTTTCTAATTAAAACCCCTAGTTTTGCATTAACTCGATTTATGGATCCCCATATTAGATTTGAGTCTAATCCGACAGATTTTCGTCGTCCTATGTCTAGGATTGCGATCAACTCCGCTTAATTGTGTTGGATCTACTCTTAAATAGGGACTTTTGCTCCTCTGAATAAGCACATTCTACTTGAATTAATATCCTGAAATATCAACTCAAGAATTAAAAAACACAATTAAGAACAATCAAATATTTATCTTATAGTTCAGATAACAATAACAAGATTCATCTTAGGTTTCATCCCCCTCATGTATTTGGGGATTTAGTTCATGTTTATAAAAGAATACATCTCAAAGTAAAGAAAATAACAAAACATAAAGAAAACCCAAAAACCCTGAAAGGATTGAAGGGAGATCTTCAGTCTTGATGTAGATCCTGGCTTCTGAGATAGATCAATCGGCTTCCTTTGAGTAATTCCCTGTCCTCTACCCTCAGTCTCGGCGAGAACACTGTGTGTTCCCTTATAGTCGCCTCTGAGGGTCTTTATATAGAGTTTGGAATGTCTTTCTTAGCCCCCAAGTGGCCTTTTCAGCGTGAAATTGAAATTTGTTACGACAGGGACTCGCCCGTGTGGCACGCCCGTGTGAATCGAGCCCAGGCCATGTTCAAGCCTGTTAATGTGGCACGGGCGTGTAGTTCACCCGTGTGAGGAACTCCAGGCCGTGTTGATCTCTTACTTTGATCCATTTTCTCTGTTTTTGGCCCTGATCATGGTTTCGATGAAGTAATAATAATGATCATACCTGGAAACTAACTATTATCACGATAAAGGGCAAGTGCACCTATCGAATAGTAGTATAGTTAGTGTCAAGACCGGAATATCAAATCCAAGGAGCGAAAAGTACTAGTAATGACTTTCTTCCTATTATCTAGCCAAAAAGTCAAGGAGGATCTGACTGTAAACTAACTAATCTAAACGAAACTAAAGACACGACAAAGAGTAAATTGGGAAATTACTTTGGGAAAACTAAATGATAAAGGCAATACCCAAGAAAGAATCCACCTAGACTTCACTTGTTATCTAACCCTGAACTAGACGATTTTTTCATTCGACTTGATCCGTAGAGATCCTTAAATTATGTTAATATCTCTGTCAAGAATAAGAACAACTAACCCTAGGTTGATTAATTGAAATCTCTTTCTAATTAAAACCCCTAGTTTTGCATTAACTCGATCTATGGATCCCTATATTAGATTTGACTCTAATCTGGTAGATTTTCGTCGTCTTATGTCTAGGATTGTGATAAACTCCGCTTAATTGTGTTGGATATACTCTTAAACAGGGACTTTTGCTCTTCTGCATAAGTACATTAGACTTAAATTAATATCCCAAAAATATCAATTCAAGAATTAAAAAAAAAAACAATTAAGAACAAATCAAATATTTATCATATGGTTCAGATAACAATAACAAGATTCGTCTTAGGTCTCATCCCCCTTAGGTATTTGGAGATTTAGTTCATGTTTATAAAAAAATACATCTCAAAGTAAAGAAAATAACAAAACATAAAGAAAACCCAAAAACCCTGAAAGGATTGAAGGGAGATCTTCAGTCTTAATGTAGATCCTGGCTTCTGAGATGGATCAATCGGCTTCCTTTGAGTAATTCCCTGTCCTCTACCCTCAGTCTTGGCGAAGACATTGTGTGGTCCCTTATAGTCCCCTCTTAGGGTCTTTATATAGAGTTTGGAATGTCTTTCTTAGCCCCTAATTGGCCTTTTCTGCGTGAAATTGAAATTTGTTATGACAGGGACACGTCCGTGTGGCACACCCGTGTGAATCGAGCCCAGGCCGTGTTCAAGCCTGTTAATGTGACACGGCTGTGTGGGTTACCCGTATGATGAACTCTAGGCCGTGTTGATTTCTTACTTTAGCCTATTTTCTCCGTTTTTGGCCCGTTTCTTGTTCTTTTTGCTTTCCTATGCTCACCTAAGTATAAAACATGAATTTAACGGATTAGGAGCATCAAATTCCACAAATTCAACGATAATTCATCCATAAATGTGCTAAATGTGGGATAGAAATATGTATAATTTATAGTTTATTAGCCCATTTCTCGTTCTTTTCACTCTCCTATGCTTACCTAAGTACAAAACATGAATTTAAAGGATTAGGAGCATCGAATTCCACAAATCTAATGATAATTCATCAAAAAAATGTGCTAAATGTGGGATAAAAATATGTATAATTTATAGTTTATTAAATACCCCCACACTTAAGCCTTTGCTTGTCCTCAAGCAAAATCTCAACTCACAATTCAAAATCATTCTTCTCAATTTATAAATCTTTATCAATAATGTTTCGAATCAACCCATGAGTAATCATACATTGAGAATTCAACTAAAAGAACATTAAAGTTTCAAACAATCTAAGTTGAGAATTTCATCATAGAAACATAGGTTTTCTCCCCTCTTCTAAGTAATTACCTTGAATTCAAAATCAACAAGAGTTGACATCCTCACTAAAGATTCACTCTATCCACTTGAAGTGTTTAGGGTTCAGAAATTAAACACTCATTAGTCAACATGAAAAGTTATTACCATAAGCTTGCATGAAAATCAAATCTCCACCACTATAGATTGAGATGCTACGTCGATCAAAAGGTCTTTAAAGGGTTGTAACGGGGCTTTGGTTAGGGGTGTGGTCACAAGCTAAAAAAGAAGGTTAGAATCGAGATTGAACTGAGAAACCATCTAACTAGAAAAATCTCTATCGCTGAAATAAATTCATACAATTGAGCTTTTTCCTCATAACTAACATCGTTAAGATCTATAGTACATAATTACAAAATAGTATGCTAAACATTTAAGTTACAACTGATTTTTTTAAGAACAAATCAAGTACTTTACAAACTTAACTAATTGAAAGGGAGAACATAGCTAGATAATTATTCAATTCAAATCTCGACAAAAATAGGGATCAAAGTAATTAAGGGGATTTCAACAATACTAGTTAATGGGTTAATATTGAGGGTAAATCAATGAATGGGTTGTTAGGCTCAAGTGGGCTAATGGTTAAATATGAAGGTAGGCTTTTATGGAGGAAGTGGTTTAAACTTAAGTGCCTTCATCATCTCGATATATCAAATCAATGGTGTGGTCTTGACATGTATAATCGAAGCAAGTTCTAGAATAACATATCAATATTGACTCACTCAAAGCAACAATAAAAGTGAACATGAAAGGATTTATGCTCAAAAGGCTCATGTCAATCCTGCGAATTTCAAATATCAAGATAATACCTAAATTTGGAGAAAACAACCCAAAAAAATTTTAAATTCTCAAAATTTTCAACTTATCATGCTTGATTCTCTAATGTCTTAAAGTTTGAATAATTAAAGCACAAATACCTATGTCTTAATCCTAAACATATAAATAAAACTCATAAATCAATCAGAATTCAGTCTAATAGTTAAGGCCAAGATTCAGGGATTTGAGAATAATGCAAAAAGTGAAAGTGAGTAAATTTCAGGGATTTTCTAATAGTGAACTTAAAACTTAATAACCCCCACAATTAAGATGTATATTGCCCTCAAGGTACACAGTTAGATCTACTAACAATATAAGCATAAATCCTAAGATAGGGAGAGAAGTGAAACTCCCTGAATATTGGGTGAATTCCTTGAGTTGGAAGTGTGGAAACTTGTAGGAAAAGGGTGTCGATCCATAATGTCTGTACCAAAAGAATATTATAATTAGTGTCGTGGTGGCTATGATCGTGGTCGAGTAGGACCTAGTAGTCGTGGCAGGGTTTTCCCATTAGAGTTGGATTTGAGCTTTTATGCTCTTTGAAACTGCGATAGCATTAATAAAACTTTAGGGAATGTAGATTAGCACAGTTTACTCGTTAGGAAATAGCCGATATGAAATGTTTAAAATAAATTAAGCTAAGTTCTTAGAATAAACGAAATTAAAATTGAAATAAAGAAAAAGATAAATTAAAAGAAACCTAAAAATAAAAATAAGCACATAAATTAAAATAAAAATAAAAAGGAAAATAAAGAAAAAGATAAGAGGACTCGAAAGTCCTAGTCCTCATATGGTTCGCGAGTTGGGGGTGGTGATGGAATGTGGAGATACTGGCATATCTGCTGTAGAGTAGTGTCAATGTGATCAAAGTGTTGGAAGCACTGCTGCTCGAATCGTGTAAGTCGCTTGGATATGTCAGCATGTTAAGTTGCCGCATGAACTGGACAACGGATGGGCGGTGGCTAAGACGGTGGCTCCTCGTGAGATAGAGGAACATCATCAGTAATATCCTCTGGGTCCTCTCGCCCAGTAGTTTGAGCTAGATGGTATTGAGGAGGATCGATCCCACATCTACGCTCGATCATCCTCATGTGTAGCATGCTTTGGATGCCTTGTAGGGACATCTGGTCTATAAGAGTGAGAGAGGATGATTGTGCTGCAGTGTTAAGGAGACCGAAGTGACGAGCTAGGTGACTCACATATGGGCCCATCGAAATCACCCCCTACGATGTCGCTCCATCTGATACTGAATGACGAGGGCGATGAAATAGGCAAGGTCAAACACGTGCTCGTGCGCCATACTCTACAAAAAATAGGCGTTGTGGGTGTTGACAACGCTGGTGCTCTCTCGTCTGCCCGTCAATATATGTGTGAGTAGGGCGTGAAGGTACCTCAGTGATGGGGCGAGAGCTTTCGCCTTGGAGCAACTAGGGTCGTAGGTGGCTGAAGCAGGGACGAGAGCTCACCAACACTTGGAAGAGGAGTAGTGGATATAGCGGTGAAGCTCGGAGAGGTCTTCCTCTTCCATGAATTGTTCAGTATATAGGCTCAGCGCTATACCGAACTCAGGTACACTAAGCTGTCGGACTAGACCACCGAGGCAGAACTGGACCGTTCCTGGATCGTCAAACTATGACATGACCGTCTGAAGATGGAAAGTGGAACATAGCTCTAAAGTGAGCTCGAGGTTTGTTGGTTCAATGATCTGAAAGAAAGGCTCCCATGGGTCTGTCATTAATAAAGCTCGAACCACGTCTGCCAGTTAAACCTGCTCTAGTACAGCCTAATCAATACATCTACCCACTCTGAGGGGCCTCGCCCTGAGTATCTGAAATAGTTCTTCTTGGGAACCTTGTGGGAATTGGAGGAATGGATGTCGAATCTCTGTGGTGGCACTAGAAGAGGTACCGCCGGGTCCCTTTCGCTTCTTGGGAGCAGGGACGGTGGCTTTCTTGCCACGTGAGAATGACATGATGTACCTGAAAAGTAAGGGATTCAAAATTATTAATGACTGGAAAGGAATGGACATCAACTATCACTACACATAAGTTAATTGGCTAGGTAACCAACAAATCAAAACTAGATTTCCTATTTTAGTAACATGTTCAGTCAAAAACTAACGAATACTCAATGTAAGAGTCAATATGAAGAAATAAAGTTGGTGTTCGGATTATCCTTAACAAAACAATGAATATGATGGTTGCTATGGTGAGTATTTAACAGCAATGTGCATAAGAATATTGGGACTAAACTTCTTATGGGATAGCTAGAAATAGCAGTCAACGGAGTGTGCAAAATGGCATAATGAATCCAAGTCAATAAATCATAAGAAATGTATGAGAAACAATATAGAGCATAAATAAATAAATGAAATAAAACTAGAAATAAAGGTATTGAGGCAGCGCACGGTTGTAGCGGTGGCGCACGGTCGTGGTGGTGGCACACGGTCATGGAAAGGAAGGGAAGATGCGCGACTTGGTGTTTTGGTGGTGTGTAGGGGAAAAATTGAGGATTTGTAGGAGGTGGGAGGTTGTTTTTTTGATGGGGTAGGCTGGGCTAGGTCAGTGGCGGCGTGAGGAGTGGCTAGTGTGAGCGGCGGTAGGAGGAGGTTAGGGTTTTGAGCGGGGGAATGAGGGGTTTATATAGGAATTAGGGCACACGGGCATGTCATACGCCTATGTGTTTCGTGTTCGGCTCGTGTGGTTCAAAATTTTAGGGTTTTGGCGCGCCTGATTAGTGGCCCAACGCCCGTGTTCTTTGGGCGTGCTAGGGCATACGGCCGTGTCGCACGGCCGTGTCCTTCATTGTTCGCTTCTCCTACGCCCGTGTCGCACGCCCGTGCTAATTTTTTAGCTTTGACCACGGCTTAAAGGCAAGGGCATGTCACACGCTCGTGTTGATTTAGCAGGTTTGGCCACAGCCTTATCGCACGGTCATGGCTATTTGTCGAAGGTTGTGTCTGGGAAAATTTTTACCCTGTTTTCACACGGCCGTGCCGCATAGCGATGTCTCCTCCCATGGTATGTCCACGACCATAGACACGCATGTGTGCCTGGCCGTCTGACTCTAAAAAATCTGTGTTTTAAGGACTTAGTTAGTTATTTAGATATTATGAACTGAGTTTAATGAAATCAACAATGTTAGTGCTCGAGTTGCCTCTCGAGAAGTGCTTGTTTGTAGTCTAAGCTCGACTTTTCTCAGGCTTACACAGTCACAGTGGTTTGAGGAGTTGAAGCTCCTCTCTCTTGTAATCATTTTTATTATCAAGATAAGGTTTAAGTCGAGTATAATTTACCTTGAAGGTTCTAAATTCTTTGTGTGTTATCTCGACTATACCATAGGGAAAAATTTTCACTACCGTAAAGGGAGGTGTGTCATCAGTATGAAGTTCTGAGTTTGAAATTCGAGGATCCTCCTCCTCTAATAATACCTTATCCCCTACCTTAATTTGATTCATCTTTACCTTATGGTCGTCATGGTGATGCTTTGGTTCGATGTGGCATATCTTAGGTTTCCCTTAGTGGTAGTTCAGCCACTCGTCTAGTTCTTTAATCTGTAGCATTCGTTCTTCATAGATTGTTCCCTTGTTATCATATGAATTCGAATATATGAGGAGTACCCTGCAGAAAAGGTTGGATAGTGAGATCATTCTTATTAAAGGACCCGTAATAAAATCTTTATCATTAACAGTCTTATTAGAATTATGAGCTTGCAAAGTAATTATGTCATCACCTACATGAAGTGTGAGTTCACCTGTGCCGACATCAATTATAGTCCTTGCAGTTGCTAAGAAGGATTGCCCTAGAATTAATGGCACATTGCTATCCTCATCTATGTCTAAAACAACAAAGTCCACTGGGAATATGAATTTGTCAATTTTAACCAGAACATCTTCGATTATGCCCCTAGGAAATCTAATGGTTTTATCAGCCAGTTGAATGCTCATCCTAGTTTGTTTGGGTTTCCCAAGACCTAGTTGTTTAAACAGTTTATAATGCATTACATTTATACTAGCCCCTACATCAACTAAGGCATTTTTAACATCTAAGCTACCAAGTAAACAAGGAATCGTAAAACTCCCTGAATCTTTTAATTTATTAAGTAGCTTGTCCTGCAAAATGGCTGAGCAAACTACATTCAGCTCCACATGTGACGGTTCATCTAATTTCTGTTTGTTTGCTAAGAGCTCATTGAAGAACTTAACCGTATTTGGCATCTGCGGAAGAGCTTCAATAAACGGCAAGTTAATGTGTAATTTCTTTAGCAGTTTAAGGAATT
Source organism: Gossypium stocksii (assembly GCA_020496765.1). Lineage (NCBI taxonomy): Eukaryota > Viridiplantae > Streptophyta > Magnoliopsida > Malvales > Malvaceae > Gossypium > Gossypium stocksii. The sequence continues at coordinate 15,692,374 of CM035631.1, read as the reverse complement.
TACCAAATTGTTCATCTGTGCAGTCTTTCCTTGATGCATTCGGGTATGGGACATGAGGCTTATACTTTTTGACAATTGGTTCTTTGTGACTTACCTCACCCTTACCTTTACTTACCATAGTTTTCTGACTTGGCTCTGATTTGGTTTTAACTAACCCTCCTTCATCGATCATGTCAATGGTGTGAAGTTGTTCCTTAGGGTTAGTCTTAGTGTTGCTCAGTAAACCACCTTGTGGTCTTTCAGAGATTAGCTTAGCGAGCTGGCCTATTTGAGTTTCAAGTCCTTAAATGGATGCTTGCTGGTTTTTAAGTGTCATCTTGGTGTTCTGAAAATAGGTTTCTGATACTGAGATAAACTTAGTGAGCATCTCCTTAAGGTTTGGCTTTTTCTCTTGATGGTAAGGTTGTTGAAATCCCAGAGGGGATGGTGGTCTCTGATTTCCTTAATTGTATTTTCCTCCCCATGAAAAATTAGGGTGGTTCCTCCAACCTGCATTGTAAGTGTTACTATAAGGATTGTTTTGAGGTCGAGGATTATTACCTATATAATTGGCTTGCTCATTTTCTGTGCTAAGATTGTATGATGAGTAATCTGTGTTATACACTTCTCCTCCATTTGAATCACACCTCATTACTATATGTACTTGCATAGAACCAATGAAACTATCAATCTCTTTATTAAGAAGTTCTACTTGATTAGAAAGCATTGTGACAACGTCAACATTAAAAACTCTGGCAGTTTTTTACGACTTTGTTTTCATGACTTGCCACTGATAGTTATTCAGTGACATCTCCTCTATAAACTCATAAGCTGCCTCTGGTGTTTTGTTATTGATTGTTCCACCAGCGGCTGCATTAATCATCTACCTCGTTGAGGGGTTCAAACTGTTGTGAAAAGTTTGAAATTGTAACCTTAAAGGCAACCCATGGTGAGGGCACCTTGTCAATAAATCCTTGTATCCCTCCCAAGCATCGTAGAGTGTTTTTAAATCCATCTGCACAAAAGAAGAGATATCATTCCTCAACTTTGCTATTTTAGCCGGCGGAAAATATTTGAGTAAAAACTTTTCAGTCATTTGTTCCCAAGTAGTGATTGATCCTTTGAGTAGATAATTTAACCATTGTTTAGCTTTATTCCTCAAGGAAAATAGGAATAACCAACGACAAATGGCCTCATCAGAAATGCCATTTATTTTGAATGTGTCTCAGAATTCCAAAAAATTAGCTAAATGTGAGTTAGAATCCTCATCCTGCAAACCATCAAACTGAACAAATTATTGTATCATTTGAATAGTGTTAGGTTTTAGTTCAAAATTATTTGTAGCAATAGCAGGCCTAACAATACTAGATTCAGTACCAGCTAGATTAGGCTTAGCATAATCATACATAGTACGAGGAACAGGGTTTTGATTCACAAGATCTGCGGCTATCATCGGAAGTGGTAGATTATCCTGATTTGCGTCCATCTCTTCAGTAGATTCAGTTTCGTTCTCTTGTCCTTGTTCTGTGTACTGTAGGCTTCGCCTTATGTTTCTTCGGTTTTTGCTAACTATGGCTTCTAAGTCGTTATCAAATAATAGTAGTCCTGACGGGTTTCTTCTAGTCATAAACTAGAGACACCTGTTAGGTAAAGGAAAAAGAAAAAATTAGTAAGGAAAATAGAAATTAAATTGCAAATAAAGTAAAAATAGCTAAAGTAATAGGAATCTAGTGTTCCTAATATCTTAGTTCCCCGGCAACGGCGTCAAAAACTTGATCATGATTTCGATGAAGTAATAATAATGATCGTACCTAGAAACTAACTATTATCATGATAAAAGGCAAGCGCACCTATCAAATTGTAGTATAGCTAGTGGAAAGACCAGAATATCGAATCCAAGGAACTAAAAGTACTAGTAATGACTTTCTTCCTATTATCTAGCCTAAAAATAAAGAGAGATTTGTTGGTAAACTAAAATTCTAGTTAACTTATGGTAGGAGGTATCGGTATGGTTGATGCAATAGTTAAGTTCTCTAATTCATGGCTATGATTTTAAATGTTAGCATATAGACTTACTAAGATTTATGCTTACCCCTCTCTTTTCCATTTTCTTATAGTGTCTCTTAAGAAATTCGAGGATCCAAATACATCGGAGGGATCACTCATACTATCAATTGAAGGATCCGGTATAGTTGCATTTTGTATTTGAGTAATCGTATGTATAGGCTAGATAGTCATTTTCATGTAAGATCTATTAGTGAGCCAATTGTGTTGGCCATTTAACTTACTATGTTCATTTTGTAAATGGCCTTTGGAATTGGCCTAAAACCATTCAAGTTGCTTAATGAAATGAGATGAATTCACATAGAATTTGTACAAAGTTACTTAGTAGTTTATGCATGCATTTTTGACATGAGTTGGTTGATGTATGAATACCTATTTAGGGGTATTTAGATGAGTATTGGTGCTATGTTATGGTGTTTGAAGATTGGAGTTATGTTTTTATTTGTTTCAGGGTGGCTAAGGGCTTTGTAAATAGCCCTATATTTCCTACACAGGTAGACACACAGGCGTGTGTCTAGATCGTGTGAGACACACGGGCCACACGGCTGTGTGGCTTGACTGTGTGTCCCCTGCACCTTGCATGGATAGCATTAAATGCCATCAGGTTCTCCCACGGGTATGAGTCATGGCCGTATGTCTCAACTATGTGGAGGATAGGCTAGCACACGGGCGTGTGCCATGGATGTGAATGATGATGTCAGAGATAGAATGTCCAGGTTTTTACACACGGGCCACGACATGGGCGTGTCATGGCCGTGTGAAGGACACGGGCTGGGCGTACGGGCGTGCGCTATCAACACAGGTGTGCCCCTCGATGGTTCAGGCCGTGTGAGGTAAACGGGCTATCAACACCGCCATCTCTAAAGGTCACATGGGCGTGTCGCCCTTTCACACGACCGTGTGCCTTAAATGTTGTAGATTTTTTTGATGGATTTTTAAGTGCCCAAAATGGTCCCGAATCGTTTCTAAGCCACGAGTTATGTCTCGTAGGCCCTCATTTATTTCAATTTATAATATTGTAACCCATATATTATCTGAGATCTTTTAATAAAGATAATGAGCTAGTCGAAGAAACGACTAGAATATTTGAAACTATAGCTACTAATGATGTCAAGCCTGAAAATCCAGGAGAAACATCTACTCAGCCTATACCATATAGGATTGATGATTTAAATAAAAGAAATGTTGCTCAAGGAGGTATATATTTAGATTTAACTAAAATACCTTTATCAGACTATGAAAAAACTATAGATGATTGGGCACAGTCTATGACTATTGTTGTTAATAATAATAGCAGTAGTTGGACAAAAGAAAAATTTTTAAATTATTTTGTAGGAACTTTCCAAGGAGATGTTTTGCAATTTCTCCGTCGTTGGGAAGAATCTGAAAAAGGGAAACAACAAAAGGAACAACTTATTAATCAAATAGGTACTCCTAAGGAACTATTAAAAGGTTTAACTTTAATTCTAAAAACAGAATTTTGTGGCTATACTGATAAAAAGGATCAGGATGGTCAATCTAGTTATATTTTATCAAAAATAAAATTATGTGATATTAGATATTTAGAAGAATTTTCTAAAAAATTTCTTCATGAATATCAAAAGTTAAAAAATAGTAATATAGAATTTTAGAAAAACCAATATTTCCATAAATTACCCCCACCTTGGGATGAAATTTGTATAAATAAATATGCTTCTTATCTAGATAAACACAGTAAAGCAACTGGTATAGATAAAGAAAATATAGACAGTATAGGAAATAGGATTAATTTTGCTAAAGAAAGAATTACTTTACATTGTTTACAGAGTAAAGCAGCTAAACAAGTTAAGAATAAATTAAGTCATAAATATTGTACAAAATTATTAGAAGGAGAATGGGAGTTTGGTTGTAAACCTATACAATCTAAACCTTATAAAAATTATAAAAATAAAAACTTACAATATTACTATGATATATTTGCTTCCAAGTATCGTTACTCCGGCCCTCTGATACCAATTACGGGGGAGAGTATGGTGGCTCAATACAGCGGAATAAGATTTACAAAGAGAGTTTTATTATTAGTAAAGGGATTTTTACAAAAGGCTATTGAAAGAAAGTTTACAAATACTAAGAAAACTATACTATGAATTGGTGTAGGAATCGATGCCTTGTTTAGGCTACAACAATGCCTATTTATAGTGTAAAAATTGAACTCTAATTCATTTACAATTTAAATCCGAAAATATCCTGATAAGGACGTAATAAATGCTGACTCGTTGGTTGCTTCCACGTAGTCATTTTTATTTGTCGTTTTCATGGTGGTTGCTTCCAAATAACCATGCATTAATGGTTGCTTCCATCATCACTGCATCATGGCTTGCATCATCTTCCATCAACATCTTTTTAATGAGATAGTTGCAAGTCTCCATCAATAATTTAATGTTCCTTTTTTGGATGATCTGTACACGTGTCTGGTCTCGGGATTATCCTTCTTGGATATTTGTTAGATTCATTTCTTCTATTTCATCCAGATGTAATGAATCCGGTGAGACTGGTGGTGAGTTCCATCTTTCCCATGTGTCCTTGATTTCCATTGTTAATGGATAATCATCAATTTCCATCTCAGCTATCTTTTTTAACAGCTGTAGAGAATCTTCATCACGGTTTTGATGAGGTCTTTCAGTATTGTACGCCAGTATTCTTCTTCCATCAGTCCAGAGGACATAAGTATTATGTTGAAGTAAATACAGAGCTTTAAGCATTAAATCAGTTCCGGCTTGGACTTGATAATTTGAAAAATTATTATAACACATGTCAATGGTTTTTGACAAGTGATCTTTATCTTCATCAACCGATGAGAGGTTTATTCCTCCAAACATCGTTTGAATAGTCCAAATTTGATATGGCTGAAAAAATCTTTCATGTTCAGCAATACCAATAAAACTACTAATTTCTATATGAAAATAGTAAAAGAAATCCATATTTGGAAAACTTGCTAATCGTGATTTTACGATAGCTGGAAAATCTTTTAATAAATCAAAAGAAAGATTTTGGACTGTTATTTCTTTAACAAATCCCCATTCAATACTTGTTATATCAAATGGTTCATGATTAAGCCTAAATTTTATAGTAGGAAATTTTTCCCCTATATGATTTGTAAAAACATAGGCTTGTAGAAAATATTCAGAAAAAGTTTTTCTAAATAGCATTTGCTGGTTGCAAATTATAGAATTTATTTTTGTAAAAATATATACAGGTAATATCCTCCTGGCTTTATTAAATAAACACCTTCTAAACATTTTATTTATAATAGGACTGTTTATCCCATTATCAATAAAATATTGAAATATATCAAGAAAATTATTTATTTCCTTAATATCCATATATTCAATATAGCATTCATCCCAATCTCTATATAAAATAGATTTTAATAAAAGATCATGGGCTTTATTATCTTTAGTTGTTTTTTCAACTAAAAATTGAGAGAAATTAGTAAGAGCTCTTCGAAAATTTGCTCTTTGTTCTAAAACATGGGTTTTCCATATTTTGTTAATATAATTATAATATTCCAGTGGTAATCCTGGATTATAAAAATCATTTATTTCAGAGAGCGATTGTTGTGATAAAAAGTTTTCTGCTCCCTTAATAATTTCAGCATAACTGGTTTGAAATGCTGAATTAGGGTCTTGTGACCATTGAGATTGACATACCGGATTTGGCGTCAATGAAAATTGAGATCCAGTTGGTGGTCTTACCATTGGATATGGTACATAATATCCTTGGTTAGGATAAAATTGTATTTGTGGAGGCATAGGAACAAATCCTTGGTTGGATTTTGTTATTTTCCCTTTGTTGGGTTTATGGACAGTATTCCATTCTCCCATTAGAGGTTTTTTACCTCTATCCATAAGGCCTGCTAAGAAAATCAGCAAGAATATTTTCGTCACTTTTTATATTTATAACTTGAAAATTAAAATTACAAAACTCATTATACCATCGTATCCTTCTTGGTATTGTTTCCAAACTGTTATTAGTAAGGAATTGTTTAACAGCTTGATTGTTTGTTCTAATAATAAAATATTCGGATGCTAAATATATCAAGAATTTCTTTATTCCTTTCTTTATTGCTAATAATTCTTTTTCATATATAATATAATTAATTTCATTTGGTTTAAATTTTCCTGAACTATAACCACAAATTAACTCTTCATTTTTTGTTTTAGCTTTTAATATACAACCCCAATGTTTATCTGAAGCATCTGTTTCTAAAATTAATTTATCACCTTGTTTAGGTAAATAGACTTTTGGAATATAATTTATTTCTTCTTTTATATTTCTAATTATTTCTGAGTCTCTTTCAGTCCATTCAAATGTTATTCCTTTCTTTAGTTTTTCATATAACTTATCTAATTTTTTAGATAAATTAGGAAAGAAAGTTCTTCCATAATTAACAATTCCTATAAATTGTTGAAGTTGTTTTAGATCTTTAATATTATCAGGAAATTCCTTGATTTTTATTATAATATGATCCTGTAGTTTAAGACCATCTTCAGATAATATTAATCCTAAAAATTCTATTTCAGTTTTTTCCAATTCTATCTTTTTAGGACTTAGTATTATTCCATGTTTTATGAATTCTCTAGAAATGATATTTAGATGTTTTCTATGTCTTTCTAGAGTGTCTGAAAAAATTAATATATCATCAATATAGATAACACAAAATTTTTTATATTTTTTAAAAATAGAATCCATCCATCTTTGAAAAATCTGTGGTGCATTACACAGACCGAAAGACATTACATTCCACTGAAAATGTCCATTAGGTGCACTAAAGGCTGTTAAAGGCCTAGAAGCTTCTGTTAGCATAATTTGCCAAAAGCCTGATTTGCAATCAAATTTACTAAAATATTTAGCATGTTTTGCTTGATTTATGAGTACCTCCTTTCTTGGAATAAAATACCCATCAAAAATAATATTTTGATTTAATCTTTTATAGTTAATAACCATTCTAGCTTTTCCTCGTTTTATTTCCGCATGGTTTCTTACCATAAATGCAGGACTAGAATGTGGACTAGTAGTTTCTTCTATTAATCCTTTTCCCAATAATTCATTTATTTGAATATCAAACTCATCTATATCATGTTTAATATAGATCATTGGTTTAACCCGAATAATTTTCTTTGGTCTTTCTTTAAAATGGTCTTTCTTTGGTGGATTAAAATCCTTATTACAAATATATTTATGATTTTCTATTAATGGTACTTCCACATAGGTATTTTCTGTGGTTAATGTAATCATATTTTTATCTATAGAAAAAGGCAAATATTGATATATAAAATTATTACCTAATAATATGTCTCCATGCATGTCAGGGAAACATAATATTTTTGGAATTACAAATCTTATATTATTTATGTAGACAGGTATATTCCTGGCTTTGTGAACGATCAAGGTTTCTTTACCATCTACCCCTACTGCCATTATGGGATTATTCATTAATTCCCATTTTTCCGGCGGAATAGCATTTTCTCTACAGCTACTTGTTGTAGCTCCTGTGTCTAACAGAGCATGTAAATAATATGTTTTATATTCTCTAAATTGAAAGGTAACTTCTATATAAGTATAATATTTTTTTGGTTGAAAATTTGAAAAAGTGATAATATCATTTTTTCCTAATTTCATTTGTTGAATTATTATTGCATTTTTTATCTTTTTTATTCTAGTGTTTCTAGAATTTTTATGTAATATTTCTGGTTTATAATTTAATATTAATATTTCTTCTATTTTATCCTTTTCTTTAGGTTTCGGTATATATGGATCTGTGTTGTCAGTATCCATAGGTTCTGGAATGTCTATATTTTCTTCTGTTGAAGTGTTTTCTTCATCAGAATTATAGCTAGTTGCATTAATTTCCTCTGAAATTATAGAATTATTATCTTCTGATTTATTATCATCATTAGAGCTACTACTACTTTCTGTAGTATCATAATTTAACATATAATGATAATTAAATATTTTAAACAGACCTTTATGTTTTTCATAAAGTTCTTCTATTAACTTTAAATATTCTACTCTTTCATAACTATCATTAGTAGTAGAAAATTTTATTTTCCAATGTTCTATTAATTCTTTATAACACTGGAAATCATGTTTTTGTTGTTTTGAATATTCTCTTTTTTGTTTTTCTTTTTTAATATTATTATTATTATCAGACTCGTCCGAAGAAGTTTGGTCTTCCTCAGATAAAGCTAAAATAACATTACTATTACCATAGTATAGTGGACCTAAATCCATTTCTTGGTCTTCACTTTTGTTAGTGAAAACATTATCTAATTTATTATTAATATTTGTTAAAAGTTCCTTAGACTCGTTGTTCAATTCTAACTCAGTTACTTTACTTATATTATCAATTTTACTTTCAATATTATTAACCTTATTATATAACTTATTAAAGTAGACAGAAGTTATATCCACAAGACTATTGATACCCTTACTAAGAGCCGAAATGTTGTTTTCATTTTTTGGTTCTATATGCATAGTATGATTACAAGTTTTATCTTTATATAAACAATCTATCTCTTCCATATTATTTATCTTTGGTACCTAAAACCGTCCGTTATCTTAATATGTCTTTAACAAAGGCCTTAAACACGTCCTCCCTGGACTTAAACAGGCAAACAAAGACACAACAACAGATATATGGGTTTCAAGATAAATAACTATGAAATAAACAGAATTGAGAACAAAAGATAAAAACTTACAATATTACTATGATTACTTTGCGTGAGTTTTAATTAGGTAATATGACGTATCCTATTTTGGTATCGGATACGGGTTAGGGGTGTTACATTTGGTGGTATCAGAGCATGGTTTAGTTGATTCTAGAATGAATCGAAAGTGTGCACGGGTCTAGCTATACATGCCATAAACTGTATCAAGATAGTGTGACGACCTTTGATGATTGTAAATTGTGTTTTTCATATAGAAATGGACCCCGATCAGTCGTTGGCAGATGATATGGAAAGTAACGCGCTGGCTCCAACCGAAGGGATCGCGTCTGTAGAAAGTGGACCCGTGACTTGGAGTCAGGGTAGAGAGGCCAGAGATGCCTACCTCAAAATGATGGACGCCTGGTATATGGAGTATGTTCGTGTGGATCCGAGCACTCAACCTCCCCCACCTCCTCCACTTTATCACCATGCTCCAGTGGCTCATCAAGGAGCAGATTTGAGTAGGAGAGACAAACCCCCAGTTGATCAAATTAGAAAGCATGGGGCTGAAGAATTTTGGGCGAACAAGGATGACGACCCGGAGAGAGCTGAGTTTTAGTTGGAGAACACCGTCAGAGTGTTCGATGAGTTGTCATGCACACCTGAAGAGTGCATGAAGTGTGTGGTGTCACTCTTGAGGGACGTGGTGTACCAATGGTGGAATACTCTCGTGTCGATGGTACCAAGAGAAAGAGTAAATTGGGAGTTTTTTCAAGAAGAATTTCGGAAAAAGTAGATTAGTCAGAGGTTTATCGACCAGAGGAGAAAGGAGTTTTTTTGAACTGAAGCAAGGTCGCATGACGGTGACTGAGTATACGTGAGAGTTTGTGAGGCTTAGTAAGTATGCTTCGGAGTGTGTGTCTTCCGAAGGCACCATGTATAAGCGATTTAAAGACAGACTAAATGAGGGCATCCGATTGCTAATGGGGATTTTAGAGATTCGAGAGTTTGTGGTGCTCGTTGAGAGAGCGTGTAAGGCCAAAGAGTTGGCCAAAGAGAAGAGAAGGGCAAATACTAAGTTATGTAACTCCAAGAAGAGATAGATGGGGAAATCACATCAATCCTCATCGAAAAGATCAAGAGAGTTTTCTACATGACCGACTACTTCAGTGGGATATTCAGGCAGAAGCAAGAATAAGCAACACACGACACCTAATGCCCAGAATACCTCTGTTACGAGGGTTGGCAATGCACGATTGGGTAAACCAAAATGTTCGTAATGTGGTAGACAGCATTTCAATGAGTGTTGGGGAAATAGTCGAGCCTTCTACAAGTGTGGTTCTCGGGACCACTTCATTAAAGACTGCTCTGAGAGAGCTGAGGAAGAGTGGTTTTAGAATGCCCGACTGAGTAGTGCACCGTCGAGGGGTAGACCACAGGGAAGCCCGGGTAGTGGGGCAGGCATCAAGAGTACGCCTAGAAATCTAGTAGTGAGATCTGAGGGCAGAGCGCCGGTGAGGACCTATGCCATTCATGCTCGTGAGGAAGCCTCATCCCCCGATATGATTGCAGGTACTTTCTCATTCATGATATATCTGTTCTTGCTTTAGTTGATCCGGGGTATACCCATTCTTTTATATGCATGAGGTTAGTACCCAGAATAAATGTGCTAGTTGAGTCTACGGAATTCATGGTAAAAGTGACTAATCCGCTAAGCAGACACGTGTTAGTTGATCAAGTATGTAGAAACTATCCTTTGACAATTAGAGGTTACTGTTTTCTGACTAATCTTATGTTATTATCGTTTGATGAGTTCGAGGTGATCCTCAGTATGGATTGGTTGTCTACTCATAATGTGATAGTGGATTGTGGGAGGAAAATTATTAAATTGAAATGTGAAAATGGAGATGACCTTCAAGTAGAATCAAGCGGACCTAATAACCTGCCAGAAGTAGTTTCGTGTTTGATTGTGGAAAAATATTTGAGAAAAGGGTGTAAAGCCTATCTCGCTTTTGTGTTGAACATTCAATTGTCGGAGGTGAAGATTGATTCTGTGCCAGTGGTACGCGAGTACCCGAATATGTTTCCGGAGGAGTTACCCGGATTACCTCCAAAGAGAGAAGTGAAGTTTGGCATCGAGTTGGTCCCTGGGACGGCGCTTATCTCGATTGCTCCGTATAGGATGGCACCAACGAAGTTGAAGGAGTTGAAGGTACAACTGCAAGAATTGACAGATAAGGGGTTCGCTTGGCCAAGTATTTCCCCATGGGATGCTCCAGTACTCTTTGTGAAGAAGAAATATGAATCATTAAGGTTGTATGTCGATTACAGACAACTCAACTGTAACACCCCTTAACCCCAAACCGCCGCCGAAACAGGATTATGAGGCATTACCAGACTTGAACACTAACTATCGTACAAAACCTAACCAAAATTTTTTGTTTCAATTTAAAACTTTTCAATTTACATCATAAAGTCCTTAATATGGGCCTACGAGGCCCAAAATATGCTTAGGAAGTAATTTTGAACTAAACAGGGAACTTTGGAAACTTTTACTAAAAAATAGGGGTACACGCCCGTGTGGCCTGGGACATGCCCGTGTGGCTTGCCCGTGGGGCTCCCATGGCTGTGGGGCCAGCCCGTATGCAGTTCTGACTTGCTACACACGATCGTGAGGCCAACCCGTGTGGTATAAATAGAGAGCCACACGGCCTGAGCACACGCCCATGTGACTAGGCCGTGCGATAACCTAATTTTTCACCATTTTTAAGCCATTTTCACATGGTTTTAACACACGACCATGCTTGAAACTTAAGTTCTTCACACGGCCAAGACACACGGCTATGTCTAGCCTATGTGCTAATCTGACTTCATATTTAAGTTGCAGGGGACACAAGGCTAGTACACACGCCCATGTGTTAACCGTGTGTCTCACACTATTTGGTCACACGCCTGTGAGTCAAGCCGTGCGGACTCAAAAATAAATCTAAAACATTAAACTAACCTCCCTGCAATTTCAAACCAAAACCAATTCAATACCAACATTTCAAATCAAGACATTTCTACATTTAAACATACTTAAGTATGCACTAAACCATGATTCAAAATGATTTTCATCTATTCAATTCAAACTTTGACACAAAACATACCATTTCATTCAACTCCAACTCAAGTGTTATAAACCATATTTACATCCAAAACACAAAACATTTACAAGTGACTAACAAAACCTAGTACATGCCACATTTACCAAAATGTAGATTTCATCACCAAATTCTATGGCGGAGTCGGGATCGCTCTGGATACTTTGACCGGGACTTTGTACACCTCTTAACATGCGCATGGAAACAACCGTACGCTGAGTATGGAAATATTCAGTGGTATTACCATAATTCAAATTATAAATAACTAAAATTTAAAGACAAATAACAAACTTATAACAATTAGCTTTCTCATACCTTACCATTTAAACAATATTAACAACAATATCCACTTTAGCTATGCATCAATTTCATCTATAAATCATAACATAAATTACATTCACCACATAAACATTTAATTCACATTTTCCCTCTCCAATCTCACTTTCGATTCACATTTTAATTTCTTATTCATTTCAGTATTCAATAGTACAATAATCAATTAAACTAATATAAGCTTCTTATTCAATTATACACCCTATTAACACTCTGGACTTTGACGGATACTCGGGTTTCAACCCAAACACACCATTACGGCACATTGTGCCTAAATGGTACATAGTACCTAATCAATATACGACACATAAAGTGCCTGGAACGACACACGAGGTGCCTAATACGACACACGAGGTGCCTAATACGACACACGAGGTGCCTGAATACGACACATAAAGTGTCTGATCGGTAAAGCCGAGAAGTCCCGTACTCTTCTAAACCCTATGGCATGCCAATTGTATCTAAGCTAGACCGACTAGTTAATAGGGTATTCAATTTATTTCTCAATTCAATTCCACTCTTATATCAAATTCAATTTCATACAAAATATAATTCATCATTCAAACATAATTCAATACTAACACATAATTTTCATTCAATTCACTTTTCAACATTTAATTCAATAAAATCACTTACCTTAATATTTTCTTACCATACTCATAAAATTTAAAGATAAGTACCTAATAACAAATAACTTGAATTATAGTAATACAAACCCAGAATGTTCGACTACTCCTCGATGACTTTTTCCTTTCCTTTTAATGCTGATGCCTCGGGTTCTTTGTTAGCTACGAAAAATTAAATAACTTATGCTATTAATATTAACGTTGTTTACAATAATATTAGAATTTCTACTCAACTTCCATACTATTTTCAATTTATTCCAAATTAAATTCACTTATTTTAACAACCCAATTCATACTTCATTTCTATTCAATTTCTTTCCATATTCTACTTAACTATCTAATACTCATATTAAAACCCTAATTTAAACTCTCTTTCAACTTAGTCCCTCAAACACAAAACTTATAGCCTATTTTACAATTTAATCCTTTATTCAACTCTAATAAATCATTTTATCAATTAAACCCCTAATTTTGATTATTTGTTCAACATAAACTTTACTCAAAAACCCATTAACTTCCAAAACACTTAACTTAATTTCATGAAAACTTAGTTCTAAAGCTTTTAAAATATCAAAATCTAAGAAAAGGGATTAATTGACTTACCAAAGTAAATTTTAAGCTTCAATTCTCTAATTTGTCCTTTTCTTCTTCCTTTCTTTTTTTCTTTCGCCTATTTCGTTTATTCTCTGTAACTTCTTTTTCTTCTTTCTTTTGTTTCATTCTTTTATTTTAACTAATAGTAATAATAATAATATATTATAATAAAAAAAATCTTTTACTTATTATTTAAGCATTTGTGTATTATTATTACAATTGTACCAATCTAACTATTACACATGGTTATTATCATTACCATACATTTGTCATCCATCTATTTTATTTAATATAATATCAATTGATAATAATAATAATAATAAATAATATAAAACCATAAAATAATAAAATAATGATATACATTATAATTTAATATAATTAAAAAATAAAATCTTAGATTTTTACTAAGTTACCGACTCAACTATTGTCAAAAGGCAATATTTGCCATTTTAGTCCTTTTACTTTCTATTAATCTACAATTGAACTTTTACCCCTTATTCAATTTAGTCCTTTTTCCTATTTTCTCTAAATTAGACTAAATTCACATAATTAAAATCTAATTAGACATACTACTACGCTTCTAATTATTCCTAATAATTATTTACTAACTCGGTTTACTAAGACGGAGGCCCTATGACTCATTTTTTCGGTGCCCGTGAATTTTGGTTCATTACATTTCTCCCCCTTAAATAAATTTCGTCCTCGAAATTTACCTGAAAATAGATGGGGATATTGTACTCTCATTGTCTCTTCCTATTCCCATGTCACTTCTTCCATACTATGACTTATCCATAGTACTTTTACTAGGGGAACCCGTTTATTTCTTAATTCCTTTACCTCTCCGGCTAGAATCTCAACGAGTTCTTCTTCATAAGTTAAATCGGATTGGATTTCAATATCTTCAATAGGAATAACATGAGAATGATCCGATCTTTATCTCCATAGCATAGAAACATGAAAAACATCGTGTATTTTTTGTAATTCCGAAGGTAATGCCAACCGATAAGCTACTGGCTCAATTCTTTCTATGATTTCATACGGCCCAATATATCGAGGACTTAACTTCCCTTTTCGGCCAAATCTCAGTGCTTTCTTCCAAGGAGATACTTTAAGAAATACTTTGTCCCCGACTGAATACTCGATATCTCGTCGTTTCAAATCGGCATAAGACTTTTGTCTATCAAATGCCACTTTCAGTCTATCCTTAATCTTCTTAACTGTTTATTCAGTCTCTTGAATCAATTCCGGCCCAATTATTTTTCTTTTATTCAATTCTATCCAACACACAGGTGATCTACAATGTCGACCATATAAAGCTTCATACGGAGCCATTTGAATACTAGATTGGAAACTATTATTGTAGACAAATTCAGCTAATGGCAAATAACGTTCCCAACCTGATTCAAACTCAATAATACAAGCCTATAGCATATCTTCTAATGTTTGAATTACCCATTCAGATTGCCCATCTGTTTGAGGGTGAAATGCAATGCTAAACTGAGCCGTGTACCCAACGATTGTAACTGCTTCTAAAATCTTGAGGTAAACCGAGGATCTCGATCTGAAATTATTGACGTCAGAATACCATGTAATCTAACAATTTCTCGGATGTATACCTCAGCAAGTTTCTGCAATGACCAATCTGTTTAGACGGCTATGAAGTGAGTAGATTTGGTAAACCGATCAACTATTACCCAGATAGCATTCTTTTTACTTGCTGACAATGGTAATCTCATAACGAAATCCATTGTAATCCGATCCCATTTCCTTTCAGGAATACTAATAGGCTGAAGTAGACCTATCGGTACCTAATGTTCTGCTTTTACCCTCTGACATGTAAGACATTTACTGACATACTCAACTATGTCTCTTCATACCAGACCACCAATATAATTATCGTAAATCACGATACATCTTCGTGCCTCCGGGGTGTAAAGCAAATGAACTGTCATGTGCTTCTCTTAGGATTAACTCTTTAAGCTCAGAATTAGCTGGAATACAAAATTGATTCTGAAATCTCAAACAACCATGATCATCAATACTAAAACTCTCTGCTGTACCATTCTGTACCATTTCTCTTTTCTTTAACAGCTTATCATCTTCCAACTGTGCTGATATGATTTGGTCAAACATTATCGGCTTTACTCTCAACTCAGCCAAAAGACTTCCGTCGTCATTAATACTGAGCCATGCAAACATAGCTCTCAATTCAATTGCAGCTTTTCTACTTAGTGCATCAGCTACAATATTAGCCTTTCCCGGATGATAGTCTACAACACAGTCATAATCTTTTAATAACTCAATCCACTGTCTCTGTCTCAAATTTAATTCCTTTTGTGTAAGAAGATATTTCAAGCTTTTATGATCTGTGAAAATATAGCATTTTTCACCATAAAGATAATGTCTCCAAATCTTCAGGGTAAAATCACAGCTGCAAGTCCCAAATCATGAGTCGGATAATTTCTTTCGTGTGGTTTCAACTGACGAGATGCATAGGCTATTACCTTCCTATCTTGCATTAGTACACAACCTAGACCACTTAGAGATGCATCACTGTATACTATAAAATCTTTCCCCGAGTTTGGTAATGTCAAAATTAGTGCCTCTGTCAACATTTGCTTCAACATCTCAAAACTCTTCTAACACTGATCATTCCACACAAACGGTACATTCTTTTGTAACAACTTAGTCATCGGTAAAGCTATTTTCGAGACTCCATTAATGAATCTTCTGTAATACCCAGTTAAACCAAGAAAACTACGCCCCTCAAACACATTTTTCGATGCTGTCCACTGAACAATTGTCTCGACCTTTTTCGGATCAACTCTGATCCCATCTACCGATATCACATGTCCCAAAAATATGACCTCTGACAACCAAAACTCACATTTGCTGAGCTTTCCATACAATTGTTTCTCCCGTAATATTTGTAATACAATTCTGAGATGCTGATCATGTTTTGACTCCGACTTCGAATAAACCAGTATATCATCAATAAAAACTACTACAACCAAAAATTCATAGTGACCATATCGTGTATGGAATGCAGTTTTCGACACATTACTTTCTTTCACTTTCAGTTGATAATACCCGGATCTTAAGTCAATTTTTGAAAATACTGAAGCTCCCTTTAATTGATCAAACAAATCATCTATTCAAGGCAATGGATACTTATTCTTAATTGTCACTTTATTCAACTGTCTATAATCAATACATAACCGCATAGATCTATCTTTCTTCTTAACAAATAATACTAGAGCTCCCCATTGTGATAATCTCGATCAGATAAAGCCTCGGTCCAATAAATCTTGCAACTGTATTTTCAGTTACTTTAACTCCGTAAGTGACATCCGATATGGAGGAATAGAAATCGGTGTAGTACCCAGATAAACCTCGATAGCAAACTCAACTTCCCTGTCAGGTGGTAAACCTGGTAGTTCCTTAAGGAATACATCTGGAAATTCACATACAGTTCTAATCTGACTACACTGACTTCCAATTGAATCAGAATTAATGACATAAGCCAAGTATGCTGAACAAACCTGTTGAAGCAATTTACTAGCTTTTACTGCTGAAATAATACGTGACGGCCCACTAGTATGGATACCATTTACTTCAATCCGCTCTCCATTTTCTGTTCGAATACTAAATTTCTTTTTATAACAATCCAAAATAACCCCATGTTCGGATAACCAATCCATTCCCAATATTATATCAAAATCCCCAAACGGCATAATCAACAAATCAACAGGAAGAATTTTATTCTGTATGATCAACGGACATCTCAGACATATTTGATCCACTAACACCGTTTGCCCTAACTGACTCGACACCTCTATAAACACTCTAGACATTTCATGTTTTAATTTCCTCGATTCAACTAGTTTTGAGTTTATATAGGAATGTGAAGATCCGGGATCAATCAAAGCATAAACAGGCTCAGAATACAGTAAAAATATACTTGTTACTACATCATGGGTATCACCTTCTTCCGAGTCTGAACTACATATGCTCTAGCTGGAGCTCTGGCCTCTGACCGCTGTGTAACTATGTCACTGCTTCTTCTAACACCTCCTTCTCTAGAGACTGAATCTCCTCTACCCGATCCTCTACCTCGAGCAGTAGATACTGATCTTTGTGATGTAACAAGAGTATCACCTTTATTCTTCAGACAGTCTTTAACAAAATTCTTCGTTGACCCGCAACGGAAACAGTCCCCAGTCAATTTCCAACATTCACCCAAATGTCTTTTCCCACAATAACCAACTTCTGGAATTTCTACATCTCGAGATGGACCTCTTACACTACCATTAGACACTGTCATCTGTTTTCCTTGACTTTTACCTCCTCGATCTGTTCTAAAACTTGATCACCATCCACTTCTAGAATCTCTTGATCGTTTAGGCAGAGGATTTGAACGGGAGGTTCCAACTCGTTTTCTAGTAGACTTAGTTATTTCAGGCTTTTTATCTAAGCCTAAAACTTGTTCTACCATATTGGCTCGTTCGATCAAATCTACGAACTCAGTGATCCGATGAGATACTAATTGCACCTTTATTTCATCCCGTAAACCCCGTAAGAATCTTTTACAACTATCAACTTCTGTCGGAATAAACTCTAAGGCATATCTACTGTAACACCCCGAAAATTTCTACAGTGAAATATTATCCTTGATATAATAAAATAAGGAAATAAAGTGACGAGAAGAGGAAATTTGAGTTATGTTATTGGGAAATATATTATGACATATTAATTCAAGAAAGGACTAAATTGTAAAAGTGAGAAAAGTTTTGTTGCCCAAGAGTAAATACTCAAAATTTGAGGGGTTAAAAGTGTAAATATGAAAAGTTAAAGGACCAATAGTGCAAATATTTTAAGGGTAGAATAATCTAGAAACTAAGGAAAATTGATGAATTAGGACTAAATTGAATAGGTGAAGAATTATGAGGGACTAAATTGCAATTTTACCAAATTAAGTGATGACTCAAGGATGGAATTTTAAAAGATCATAAAGGGTAAAATGGTCAATTGGAAGAGAGAGAAATCTAGAAAGTAATGATTACATTGATGATATTTTATAATTATATAATTAAATAATTATTATTTTATTAATATTTTAATAAGATATTTTATTATTTTATTATTTTATTTAGTCTATATATATGAATGTGTGTGGAAAAAAAAATAAAGAAACCATCACCCCTTTTCCATGCAATTCACGTTAGGAGAGAAGAGGGGAGAAAGAAAGTTTTGCTTTCTTTACAATTTGGTCCTTCTACCAAAAATTCACCAATTTCACCTAGAAACCAAAGGAATTTCCATAGCTACCGAAAGAGAAAAATGTCAAGGAGACTATGGGGAGTTAGAATGGCAAGTTAGACTCAAGAAATAGAAGTTGAAGGAGAGAGAAAATCAAGTTAAAGATTGAAATCAATAGGACAAGGTAAGTACATCAAGATTTCAATATATTTTTAAGTTTGATATTATAGAAAAAGCATGGAAATGATGTTAATGTAGAGCTTTCTTATATATAAATTTATGTTCTTGATATATTAATGAAGGGAAATAAGAGAATGTGATGGAAAACATTGTAGAGAAAAGAAATAAGGATGTCATAAACTTAGTAATTAATATCTTGCACTAAAACAGTTTGGACAGCAGCAGTAATCTAAATTTGTAAAATCACCAAAAATAGTAGAAATTGAATTAGATGTTGAGTGAGATATGGAATTAAAGCTTATTGAGTCTATTTTCATATAAAAAAACATAGAAAGTAAAGGAATTCTGTATTCGGTGATATTTATATTTTTGTAAGACTGGTTCAGAATGATTTCGAGATCCCCTATTCTGACTTTGAAAAATCATTAAAAATTTTTAAAAAATAATTTTGGGACATAATTTATATGGTTGGATTCCTTAATGAGTATGTTTTTATAAGAAACAAATAGGAACATTCTTTACAAAGAGATAATTAAATTTTAACGAAGAGTGGTCAGAACTGTCGAACAGCAAAATAGGGGAGATTTTAATGAATAAACTGTACTAATTGGCTAAACCAAAAATTCTAAAAATTTTATGGTAAGAATATATTTGAGTCTAGTTTTAGGAAAAATTAACGGATCTTAATTTGGAGTTCTGTAGCTCAAGATAAAAATAATTTAGTGACTATGACGCAGGTGGAGAGCTTGAATATTGACATATAAGTAAATAGTGAAATTATTGATAATGTTACTTATAGCATGTTATATAAATTAAGGATGTGGAATGAGAGGAGGACGAGGAAAATATGTATGAATACTCAGCTAGCATGGCTAATTTGCATGTTTTAGGCTCAGGTACTAAATTGAATTAAATTATAACTTTATGGGCAATTTTGTAAAAATGTTAGAAATGACCAATTTGCATGAAATTGATTATTTTATTATTTAAAATTTCAAAATTGAATGAAATTATTTATTTAGTTCAAGATTGGGGAAAAACAAGTTTTAAGGATTAAATTGAAAAATGTTGAAATTATGGAAAATTCTGATATTTTATAGAATTCACGGGTTGTTATCAATTTGTATGAGAATGACGGTTGGAAATAAGGATTAAATTGCAAGAAATTTATTTATTTGAGCCTAAGGATGAAATTGTCATTAATTAAAAGTTTAGGGGTAAAATGGTAATTTTGTTTAAGAGCATTAATTGAATGTATTAGAACATAAAATAAATGAAAATGATGATCAAATTTATTTATAAAGATCCGGATGACTCAAATACAAGACTTGAACGTGGAAAAGAAATGATATTAATTATGATGTGTAAATGTGTGATTATCTTTGACACGCTGATACAAGCAAATTAAGTATGTTGAGACGAATAATAAATCCAAGTAAAACATGTTGAGAAAAAAAATAAATACGTTTGAGGGACAATATATTTAATTTTAATTGGTTCCAAATATAAATGTTAGATGAAATAAAATATTTGATAAATAAATCGATAACTCCGGTAATGCTCCGTAACTCTATTCCGGTGACGGATTGGGGTTAGGGGCGTTACATCTGCTAAGTCTCGAAAATTCTCGCTCATTGTCTATTACTGACATATTACCTTGTTTCAACATTAGAAACTCTTGCTTCTTGTCTTCAATGTACATTTCCCCGATATATTTCTTCTGAAATTCTTTTTGAAACAGATCCCATGTTATCTGATTTTCTAATAAATGTCGAGCTACTGACTCCCACCATAATTAGGCTTCCCCTTGTAGCAATGATACTGCACACAACAAACACTCTTGGGGGGTACACTCTAATTGTTGCAACACTCTCTTGGTTGATTCCATCCAATTTTCAGCTGCTGATGGATCGACTCCTTTTAGACCCATAAATTCAGTGGCACCGTATTTTCACAATTCTTTTATCAAGGACTGTCTTTGAGTGGGTACAGATGTAGTAGCAGGAGCAGTTCCCGCCACTCTTTGTAAAGCATCGGCTATGACTCGTAATATATCAGAATCATCTCTATCGTTTCTTCTCTCAGCTCTAGAAGGTAAATTTCTTACTGGGTTTAAACTAGGTGTAACTGACTCTGTTTCATCTAAATCATACGGTTCATCGTCCCCAGTATACATTTCTTCATCCGTATCATTTATTCTTCTATCCGACATCCTTAATCTATAAAACAAAAACAATTAAATAGGTCAGTATCCAACAATCCCGACTCAATTTCAACTTGACTGTGGCATGTACCTCTAGACTCTATTTTCGAGCTCGATTTAGTCTGAGAATTGGCTAAACCTGATAGCTCTGATACCAATAAAATGTAACGCACCCTAACCCCAAACAGTCACTGAAATAGGATTACGAGACATTACCAGACTTGAACACTATCGTACAAAACCGAACCAAAATTTTTCGTTTCAATTTAAAACTTTCCAATTTACATCATAAAGTCCTTAATATGGGCCTACGAGGCGCAAAATATGCTTAGGAAGTAATTTGAAACTAAATGGGGAACTTTGGAAACTTTTACTCGAAAATAGGGGCACACGCCCGTGTGGCCTGGGACATGGCCGTGTGGCTTGCCCATGGGGCTCCCATGGCCGTGGGGCAAGCCCGTGAGCAATTTTGACTTGCTACACACGGCCGTGGGGCCAGCTCGTGTGGCATAAATAGAGAGCCACACGGCCTGAGCACACGCCCATGTGACTAGGCCGTGTGGTAACCTAAATTTTCACAATTTTAAGCCATTTTCACACTGTTTTAACACAAGACCATGCTTGAAACTTAAGTTCTTCACACGGCCAAGACACACGACTGTGTCTAGCCCGTGTGCTAATCCGACTTCATATTTAAGTTGCAGGGGACACACGGCCAATACACACGCCCATGTGTTCACTGTGTGTCTCACACGGTTTGGTCACATGCCCGTGAGTCAAGCCGTGTGGACTCAAAAATGAATCCAAAACATTAAACTAACCTCCCTGCAATTTCAAACCAAAACCAATTCAATACCAACATTTCAAATCAAGACATTTCTACATTTAAACATACTTAAGTATGCACTAAACCATGATTCAAAATGATTTACATCTATTCAATTCAAACTTTGACACAAAACATACCATTTTATTTAACTCCAACTCAAGTGTTATAAACCACATTTACATCCAAAACACAAAACATTTACAAGTGACTAACAAAACCTAGTACATCCACATTTACCAAAATGTAGATTTCATCACCAAATTCTATGGGGAGTCGGGATCGCTCTGGATGCTTGACCGGGACTCTGTACACCTCTTAACCTGTGGACGGAAACAACTATACGCTGAGTATGGAAATACTCAGTGGTATTACCATAATTATCACAATTGTACCAATCTAACTATTACACATGGTTATTATCATTACCACACATTTGTCATCCATTTATTTTATTTAATATAATATCAATTGATAATAATAATATATATAATATAAAACCATAAAATAATAAAATAATGATATAAATTATAATTTAATATAATTGAGCAATAAAATCTTAGATTTTTACTAAGTTACCGACTCAACTATTGTCAAAAGGCATGTTTGCCATTTTAGTCCTTTTACTTCCTATTAATCTACAATTGAACTTTTACCCCTTATTCAATTTAGTCCTTTTTCTTATTTTCTCTAAATTAGACTAAATTCACCTAATTAAAATCTAATTACACATACTACTACACTTCTCATTATTCCTAATAATTATTTACTAACTCGATTTGCTAAGACGGAGGCCCTATGACTCGATTTTTCGATGCCCGTGAATTTTGGGTCATTACATCAACAAGGTAACATTGAAGAACCAGTATCCTTTGCCTAGGATCGACGATTTATTCGATCAACTCAAGGGAGCCGCAGTATTTTCTAAGATAGATCTGAGATCAAGGTATTATCAGTTGAGGGTGAAGGAGCAAGATGTACCAAAGACTGCATTCTGAATGAGGTATGACCATTACGAGTTTTTGGTCATGCCATTTGGCTTGACAAACACCCCAGCGGTAATCATGGATTTAATGAACCACATTTTTCGACCTCATTTGGACAAGTTCGTCATCGTCTTCATTGATGACATACTCGTCTATTCTCGTGATGAGAGGGAGCTTTCAAAGCATTTGAGGACTGTCTTGCAGACCTTGAGAGATACGCAGTTGTATGCCAAATTTAGCAAGAGTGAATTTTGGCTACGATAGGTTGGATTCTTGAGACACATTGTGTCGGGAGATGGGATCAGATTTGACCTGAGTAAGATATCAACAATTATTGAGTGGAAAACACCGAGAAACGTGACTGGGATTAGGAGTTTCTTGGGTTTAGTGGGCTATTATCGACGCTTTGTTAATGTATTTTCCATGATTGCAACTCCGGTGACAAGATTGTTGCAAAAAGATGTCAAGTTCAAGTGGACAGCAAAGTGTCAACAAAGTTTTAAGAAATTAAAGACCTTGTTGACTGAAGCTCCAGTATTGGTGCAGCCAGAATCGGGAAAGGAGTTCATAGTGTATAGTGATGCTTCCTTAAATGGATTAGGGTGGGTGCTCATGCAAGAAGGCAAGGTAATAGCCTATGCCTCAAGCCAGCTAATGTTTTATCCGACAAACGAGCTGGAGTTAGCCGCTGTGGTGTTCGCAATGAAAATTTGGAGACATTACTTGTATGGTGAGAGATGCCTAGTTTTCACGGCCACAAGAGTTTAAAGTATCTGATGACGCAAAAAGAGTTGAATCTACGGCAACGAAGATGGCTAGAGCTACTCAAGGACTACGAGTTGGTAATTGGCTACCACCCTGGGAAGGTGAACGTAGTCGCCGATGCTTTGAGCAGAAAGTTGTTATTTTCCTTGAGGGCCATGGATGCTCAGTTGACTTTAGGTGATGATGGATCGATCTTAGCTGAAATAAGAGCTAGACCGGTGTTTTTACAAGAGATCTCCGAAGCTCAAAAAAATGAAAAGGATTTACAAGTTAAGACGGCTCAGTGCGAGACGGGAAATAAATCAGACTTCAGAATTGGTGCCGATGGTTGTTTGATGTATCAAGACCGAATCTACGTACCTAAGGATGATGAGCTCATTCGAAGGATTTTGCAAAAGGCACAGAATAGTTGCTTTTCGATTCACCTGGATAGCGTAAAAATGTATAATGATTTGAAGAAAATGTATTGGTGGTCAGAGATGAAAAGAGACATTTCAGAGTTTGTCTCTAAGTGCCTAATTTGTCAACAAGTGAAAGTAGAACACCAAGTACCTTTGGGTCTACCTTAGCCCGTAATGGTTCCCGAGTGGAAATAGATCGCATTACTATGGATTTTGTTTCTAGGCTACCTTTGTCGCCAAAGAAGAAAGATGCTGTATGGGTTGTTGTTGATAGACTAACGAAGTCGGCTCACTTTATACCGATGCGTACAGATTACTCACTCGAGAAGTTAGCTGAATTGTACATTTCTGAGATAGTGAGATTGCATAGAGTGCCCTTGTCGATAATTTCGGATAGAGATTCGAGATTTACATCTCGATTTTGGAAAAAGTTACAAGAGGCGTTAGGGACAAAGTTGAATTTTAGCACGGCTTTTCATCTACAGACTGATGGCCAGTTAGAGATGGTTATTCAGATTCTTAAGGACATGTTGAGATGCTGCATCTTCGAGTTCCAAGGAAGTTGGGAAAAGTACTTACCATTTGTTGAGTTCACCTACAAAAATAGTTATCAGTCGAGCCTGAGAATGGTGCCTTATAAGGCTTTGTATAGGTACAAGTGTCAGATGCCCTTGTATTGGTCAGAACTTAAGGAGAATCAGATACACGGGACTGATTTGGTCAGAGAGATTGAAGAGATGGTTAAGGTGATTCGAGAATGCTTGAAAGCCACCTCAGATAGACAGAAATCCTACGTGGATTTGAAATGAAAAGAGATTGAGTTTTAGGTAGGGGACAAAGTGTTTTTGAAAGTTTCCTCGTGGAAGAAAGTCCTTTGGTTTGGTAGAAAGGGCAAGTTGAGTCCACGATTTATTGGACCTTATAAGGTGATTGAGAGAATTGGACCCGTAGCATACTGGTTAGCCTTGCCACCTAAGCTAGAAAAGATTAACGACGTCTTCCATGTATCTATGTTGCACCGTTATCGCTTAGATCCTTCGCATGTGATTACACCGACCGAGGTCGAGATTCAACCTAATATGACCTACAGTGAAGAACCGATCAAGATTTTGGCTCGAGAGGTTGAGCAACTGAGAAATAATAGTATAGTGCTAGTAAAGGTATTGTGGCATAAACATGGTGTCGAAGAAGCTACTTGGGAGTCCGAGGAGACCATGAGGGGTCAGTATCCGAGTCTTTTCATTGGTAAGATTTTCAAAGACGAAAATCCCTAAGGGGGGAGGATTGTAACAGCCAGATTTAGGGGCTAGTCGGAATAGTGATTTTGAAATCATTTCTTGAGGTTTGAGAAAATTATTTTAGTGCTAATTTATGTGTTGTGGTAATATTATAAGTATGCATGAAAATTTTGGTGAATTAATTTACGCGAATGAGGGCTTAATCGCGAAAAAGGACTAAATCGCGTAAAGGCCAAATGTTGTATTTTATTAGTCAAAGGTGTTAAATAGATTAGGAATCAAATTTTGGGGGTTTTAAAGGGAAATTAGGCCCTTAAAATTCATGATGGCTGGCCATAGAGAAGAATAGGCATGGAAAAGTCAAAAGGGGAGGTGGTTTAGGTGACTAATGGATAAAATAATAGCCTAATTGCCCTGCTATCATTTTCTCCTTCATTTCTTCTCCACATTAGCCGATTTTTCTCAGCCATATTTGGGGGTTTTAGAAGCTTAAAATTTCAGCAACTTTGTACACTCACAAGGAAGTGATTATTAAAGCTTTTCTTGAATATTTTTGCATATTTGAGACCCTTGTAGCATGAGCTACATTTTGAGGGGTATATTGTGCAAAATGGTTGAAACTTTAGAGTTTTTACATTGTTGAATAAGTGATGTTTTCTGGAAACTTTGGGAAGGAAAATGAATGTAGGTTGTCCATTGAACAACGTTTGTGTAAGAGGTTGCATGAAAACACTCAAATTGCACCTAGTTGTAGAAGTTGTAAAATAAGGAGAAATTGTGTGAAATAATGAGAAATTAGGGTAATATTGAGGATAAAAAGAGTTTTTTAGGCTTTTTTGATGAGGAAATTCGATAAAAATTGATTTTCGCACTTAGGGGCAAAATGGTCATTTTGCCAAGATACTAGGGGCAAAATGGTCATTTTGCCAAAATGTGAATTTTGGATTGTTTTAATTAATTTAGTGATTAAATTGATGAATTTGTATTTATATAGATCAAAGAAAGTGTGGAGTCAACCTTGACCGAGGTAAGGGAAAAGCTTCCGAGTTAATTCCACATTTCTCGTATTTTGTATACCGAGGTAAGTTTATATGCAAACGATACCTCTTTTATTAATATTTTTGCTCATGAATATTTTATATGATGTGTGGTTAAATGTTATGGTCATGTAATGAAATCATGATAAGTGGAAGTACGATTAAATTTCCATAAATCATGAATAAAGGTAGGTTATGTGCGAACCACAGGGGAATTGTGGAGATTAGTGAGTTAAGAGCAAATCGCTTGGTTGGCGATTATTATCGATGGGCTAAGTGCGAAACCATCGAAAACAAATTAATAAAGGTGGGCTAAGTGCGATACCATTGTATTTTAATTAACAAAGGTGGGCTAAATGCGATACCACCATAATTTTTATTAATGAGGATGGGCTAAGTGCGGAGTCATCTTAGTATTCTACGATCATTACGGATGACCATGTATGAATCTATCTTGTATGGACAAGTTCTGTAACACCCTCTAACCTTAAACCATCGCCTGAACAGGTTACAAGGTATTACCGGACTTATACACTAGTAAACGAACAAAATCGAGTCATAAAAATGTGTTTTAATCTAAAACTTTCCAAATTCCATCAAAAAGTACTTAATATGGGCTTACGAGGCCCAAAATATGCTTAGGAAGTGATTTGGGATTGAATCGAAAACTTT
The DNA here is from genome assembly GCA_020496765.1 of Gossypium stocksii. Classification (NCBI taxonomy): domain Eukaryota; kingdom Viridiplantae; phylum Streptophyta; class Magnoliopsida; order Malvales; family Malvaceae; genus Gossypium; species Gossypium stocksii. The sequence continues at coordinate 15,665,379 of CM035631.1, read as the reverse complement.
GGAAACTTTTCTTTAGATATAGGGGCACACGTCCGTGTGGCCTGGGACATGCCCGTGTGGCCTGCCCGTGGGGCTCCCATTGCCGTAGGGGCAGCCCGTGGGCAGATCTGACTTGTTATACACGGTCGTGGGACTAGCCTGTGGGCAAGTCTGACTTTACCACATGGCCTGGGCACACTCCCATGTGTCTTGGCTGTGTGAAAACATGATTTTTCACCATTTTTGAGCTACTTTCACCTACTAAACATACTTAATTCATGCCCAACTCATTTACTTATAATTCTTGAATCAAGTAACATTATCATACCTTTCAAACTTAGCTAATATTCATTCATTCATACCAAAAACTTCTTAAGGTTTATAAACCATATTTACATTCAAAACATAGAGCAATTAAAGTGGCTAAAACCAAACCTAGTACATGCCACATTTTCAAAAGATAGATTCATCACCAAAAATTGAGCTAAAGCCGGGATTGATTCGGATGCTAAGTCGGACTTTAACTTGACCTAACCTGCACATGGGAAACAACCGTACGCTGAGTATTGGAAATACTCAGTGGTATTACCATAATTCAAATTATAACAATAATAATATATCATATCATAAATAAATAATAACAAATCATAATTATAATTTCATACTAAGCTATCATATTTCTATTGTATCACTTCCAATATTTGGTTCAATATCTCATCAATAAGATTTCTAACAATTCATAAATCCTTGAATTATTTCTCAATCACATAAGATATTTCAAATCACATTTCAACTTTGAATATTTCATGAACCTTTGGTTCATGCATCCAATATCATATCACAAATCTCATTTCATACTTTATTTCACAAATTCACTTTCTCATCTCTTCCAATAATTCAATCACATTTATTCAAAATTTATCATTTCACTTATTTTCCCCTATTAACTCGACTCGGACCTTGGCAGATACATGGATCCAACCAAACACACCAGAATGGTGACCAACGCCTCATCAGCATAGCCGAAGTAAAGTGGCGACCAACGCCTCATCAGATAGTTCGAAGCAAATAAGTGACGACCAACGTCTCATCGGCATAGCCGAAGTAAAGTGGCAACCAACGCCTCATCGAATCTATCCGAAGCAATATGACACATCAAGTATCTCATCGACTTGAGGTCGAAGAATCTCTAAACTCTTCCAATCCTATGGCATGCCAACTATATCCACCCTAGCCCGACTAGTTAATAGGGTGTCAGAATCACATAGTAATTTCACTTTCAATATCAAATTCACTTCCACTTCAAAATTCACTTATCAGTTAATCACGATCATTCAAATTCACATCAATTAACACTTTGGTCACATTTCTCACATCTTTCTCATTTCAAACACAAATTGTTTCCAATTCACATCGTCATACATTTCCACTTTGATACACATATAATTCATAAAACAATTTCACATATATATAAATATACATATTCATCAATCATATCCAATCACATTCAAATTAAATATCACTACTTGTCTCAATTTCAATTCCATGCATAAATATATAATAAAATTAAACACATAATAATAAATAACATGAATTATGATAATACAAACCGATATTTCTCTCGGGCTACTCCTCGATCACTTTATCCTTTCCCTTCGTATTTGACGTCTTGGTTCCCTTGTTTACTACGAAAATTAACATAATTATAATTAATTAATAACACACATATTTTATATAAAATAATAACTTTCCATACAACTTTTTCATAAATCCCAAATTTATCCTAACCATTTTCATCTTCTTCCTTTTTACAATTCACATCATGTTCTTATTCAATTTCCATTAAAACTTCAATATAACTATAAAATTTTCAGCATTTTTCCATAATTTCAAATTTCTTCCAATTTAACCCCTAAAATTCAAAACTTATAGGCTAATTTACAAATTAATCCCTTAATCAATTCAAATCAACAATTCTATCAATTTGATCCCTATTTTCATCATTTATTCAACATAAACTCTACTCAAAAGTCTATCAACTTTCAATATTTCCACACAAATTCAAGAGTACTTTACTCTAGGACTCCAAAAACATCAAAATCACAAAGAAAGGGACTTAATTAACTTACCAATTTAAATTTCAAGCTTTCAAACCCTAATTTCTCCTTTTTCTTTTCTCTTCTTCTTTCTTTCCCCAATTTTCGTGACTTCCCTTGTAACTTTTCTATCTTTTTCTTTTTATTTTTTGTTTATTATTTCTTTCTATTTTTTTCTTTTTATTTTTTATTTATTATTTCTTTCATTTACTAAATTAGTAATTAATAATAAAATATCTAATTAATACAAATAAAAATACTACATGTGTATTCATACACACATGTACTAATCCACACCATACATTTGTCACCATTTATTTATTAAATAAATTATAATATGACATAATAATATAATTATAAATAATAAGTAAATATCTTTTACTTAATTTATAAGTAAATATATATATATATTTATATATAACATATATTTGTACTAATAATTTAAATACACATGTATTTATTCTCTATCTTACACATGTCACTAATTTGGTTTAATTACTAATTTAATCCTTTAACCTTTCTCTATTCTATATTTAAACTTTTATGCTCTATTCAATTTAGTCCTTTCTAATAACTACTTCTAATTAAACTAAATTCACTTATCAAAAATCTAATTCAACTCATAACTAACTTCATAAATATTTTTAATAAATATTTACTGACTTGCTTTTCCTAAGATGGAGTCCCTAAACTCATTTTTCGGTGCCTATGAAATTTGGGTCGTTACAAGTTCGTTGTGAAAAATTACTTGAATGAAATTTTATGTGTGTTATGATGATGGATAAGTGCAGGGATTGTATGTGCTAAGCAATATAAACCTTGTGCGTAAAAATTGTGTTGAGAATGTTGGATAAACTGTGTGAAGAGTAGGTGAACTTATGGCAGAGGGTATCAGTATGGTTGATGTAATAGTTAAATTCTCTAATGCATGGCTATGATTTTAAATGTTAGCATATAGACTTACTAAGCTTTATGCTTACCCCTCTATTTTCCATTTTCTTATAATGCCGCCTAAGAAATTCGAGGATCCAAAGACATCGGAAGCATCGCTCACACTATCAATTGAAGCTTTCGGTATAGTTGCATTTTGTATTTGAGTAATGGCATGTATAGGCTAGATAGTCATTTTGGTGTAAGATCTATTAGTAAGCCAATTGTGTCGGTCATTTATGTTACTAAGTTCATTTTTTAAATGGCCTTTGGAATTGGCCTAAAACCATTCAAGTTGCTTAATGAAATGAGATGAATTCACATAGAATTTGTGCAAAGTTACTTAGTAGTTTATGCATGCATTTTGGACATGAGTTGGTTGATGTATGAATATCTATCATTTATCTTTCATTTTTCATCATCAACTATCATAAAGCTCAAATATTCATCAATGGAACTTCATAAAATCATCAACAATTTCAAAAATCAAGGCACGAGCTAACTAGTACTAGATGTAATGATCACAAAAACATAGAAATCACTAAACACCGAATCAAAATCATACCTTAATCAAACTTTAAAGGTGCCGAAATTTCTAGGCTTCAAAAACCTATTCTTCTCTCTAGTTTTCTGTTGATAAAAGATGAATGAAGCATAATTTTGACCTTGTTTTATTAATCATTAACTTAATTACAAAATTACTATAATAACCTTACTTAATTTCTTTTTAAAACATATAATGGATGGCCATAATTGTCCACTTACCTTAATCATGGTCTAATCACATTATAAGGACATCACATTTAATAAATCATAGTAATTAGGCACATAAACAATTAGAATGCAACTTTTGCATTTTACGCGATTTAGTCCTTTTGTTAAATTAACCACCAATTGATAAAATTATTTCACGAAACTTTCACACGCATTTAATCACATTCAGTAAATATAAAAAATAATCACATATAATCACACACATTCTGTAAACATATAAACCATTGTTTTGATTTAGCTAAAATTGGGCTGTTACAAGTAAATCATCCAATGGCTTACAATGCCATATTTGGGCATCCTGTTATGAGAATGGCTAAAATGATGAATGCAACTTTTTGTATTAAGATTAAGTTCCTTACTAGGACATGGATAGGTTTCATGAAGTCTGAGTAGCGAATAGATAGGTAGTGTCATATGTTGTTAGCTAAACAAACATGTGAACATGTACCGCAAGGTCAGAGTTTGCAACAAGAAGAAATCAAGTTTCAGATTTGGATAGTGTGGATATCAAAAGTGAGGAGAGACTCACAAGCTAGAGGCAACAAAGGCCACAGAAACTTTGTAGTTGTTTTATGATAACATGGATAAGTTGGATGGTTAGCTATAGATATGCCTGGTGTGGATCCTTGAGTGATTTTTCATTGGTTAAATGTGTCCCCCCAGGTCAGGCCAGTCAAACAGAAAAGAAAAAAGTTCACTCCCCAGGTTGTAGAGGCCATCAGGCAAGAAATAGGAATGTTTCTTTCAGCAAGATTTATCAGGGAGGTGGTGTAACCAGACTGGGTGTCAAATGTTGTAATGGTGAAGAAGGCCAATGGAAAGTGGAGAATGTGCATTGATTATACCAGTTTTAACAAGGCTTTCCGAAAGGATAGTTTTACTTTACCCTCGATCGACAGGCTGGTAAATGCGTCCTCAGGCCATAATTTCATGAGTTTTATGGATGCATTCTCAAGTTATAATCAAATTTCCATTAATCTAGAAGATTAGGATAAAACAACCTTTGTTATGGAAGAAGGCTTGTTTTGTTAGCGAGTTATGCCTTTCAGGTTGAAAAACGCAGATGCAACCTACCAAAGATTAGTTAACAAGATTTTCAAAGAGCATATTGGTCGTAGTGTTGAGGTCTATGTTAATGACATGTGGGTAAAGATATCTGCTTTGAGGGGGTATATTTAGGATTTGTTTGTAGCTTTTATTGTTCTGCGAGCCCGTAATATGAAGTTAAATCTGGAGAAGTGCACTTTTGGTGTGAGAACAAGGAAATTCTTAGGCTTTCTAGCTTCAAAAATAGGTATAAAAGCAAACCCTGAGAAGATTCAGGCCATTCTAGATATGCCTCCCTTGAAGACTATTAAAAACATTCAATACCTAATGGGGAGGGTGGTTGTACTCAACAGGTTTGTCTCTAGAATGCCAGATAACTGCTTACCTTTCTTTAAATTCTTAAGAACTTCTTTTAGTTGAACAAAACCATGCCAAGTTGCTTTTGAAAAGCTTAAGTTGTATCTCATGCCTCCACAGCTCCTGATGTCACCTCAAGTGGGGGAGACTCTTTATCTTTATTTGGTGACCTCTGATGAAACTAGGTGTAACTGTTTTTATCAAGGCAAAAGGGGTTTGTTAATTTCTAATGTATTATGTTAGCAAGGTGTTACAAAATGGCGAACAAAGATACTCAAAAATAGAAAAATTCATCTTTGCTTTAATTATGGCAGCTCACAAGTTGCGACCCTACTTTCAAGCTCATCCTATGACTGTCATGACAAATCAACCCGTCAAGGATATTTTGCCTAGAGTAGATACTTTAGGTAGAATGACCAAATAGGGAATTGAATTGGCTGAATTTGGAATAAAATGTGTTTGAGAACGATCATCAAAGCTCAGATCTTAACCAATTTCATGATGGAATATTCTTTTGACAAATCATCAGACCCTACAGATAACTTTTAATTTCAAACATTATTACTCACACAAATGACACAATATCATGTCATACAAGTTAGTGGAATTTTATTTTACAGATACTCATTTTGTCTTATGATATTTTATTACAAGTATACATTTGGTTCTAAAATTATTTCTATTGATTACAAAAGCTATAGTAGTTAGCTCATCACAGGGACAAACGAGATTAGTTGCGAAGCCAAAGTGTTTGACAATTTATGTGGATGGCTCAACAGTGAAAACAAGATTAGGAGCGGGCTTTCTTCTTATAGATCCTGATGAGAATGAATGGCAGTATGGCCTATCCTTCGACTTCCAGGCATCTAATAATGTTGTGGTGTATGAAGCATTAATTTTAGAACTAAAACTAGCTCTAAAGTTGAGGGCGAAGGAATTGATAATACACACTAATTTTCAACTAGTAGCAAAGCAAATGAACAGGGAGTATGAAGTAAAAAAGCCAAGCTTAAAAAAGTACCATGCCATAATCACCCAACTACTTGCTCAATTTGACAAGGCACAAGTTGGACAGTTACTTAGGATAAAGAACACCAAAGCTGACATTTTGTCTAAGTTAGCATCCTCTATTACTACTGAGCAAAGAGGAAAAATTCTGTTAGAGCATAGAGCCATCCCAAGCTGTGACACCCAGCAAGTACTCAATCTGAGCCAAGAAGAAACGTGGATGACCTCCATAATCCAAACTTTACAGTGAGAAATTCACCGCCTCAACAAAAAAGAGCTTGCCAAAATACAACATAAGGCTGCAAGGTATGATATTGTTCTTTACATTTAATATATCTTTGTATCTATAAGTTACTCATCCCTCATATAATTAAAATTGTTTAATCTATCACCCTTAGATATATCCTACTAGAAGGTGTGCTTTATAAAAAAAAGGTTACTTCCAATCGCTTTTGAGGTGTCACACTCCCATGGAAGCTAAGCATGTTATGAGAGAAATTCACATGTGGCAATCATCTAGGTGAGAGGTTGTGTAACACCCCTAACCCGTATTTGTCGCTAAAATAGGGTTATAGAGCATTACTGTACAAACTAAACATTCATACGTTGATTTCATACATCAATGCAAACAAAATCCAAATACATTTCAAACACATACATAACGCCCCTTAGTCGAGCCCTCAAGACCTTAGAAATACCTTAGAAACAATTTGGGACCAAATTGGAATAAATCGAAAAGTACAAGAAAAAGTTAGAAAAATTAGACTACAGGGTCACAGGATCATGTGCCTTACATGGTTAAAACACACGCCCGTGTCTCAAGCCATGTAACAATCGAAATAGGGACACACGGCCGTGTCCTTGCCCATGCCCTCACCTATGTAACTCTCTGAGTTGGGCCACACGGCCAAGACACACTCCCGTGTGCCAGGCTGTGTAACTTTCTAAATAGCTCCACACGTCCATGTGCTAGGTCGTGTAACTGCCTGACTTGTGCGTAATAAACCTACGGGGGACATACGTGGTTGAGTCACACGCTTGTTTCTGACGCCGTATGGACATGAATTTTCTCAATTTCGAGCCATTTCCAACACCAAAGCATATGGACATGAATTTTCCCAATTTCAAGCCATTTCCAGCACCAAAGCATGCATACACCTAGAGACATTTTGTACACACAAACAAGACATCCAAATATGACCAAAACCTACATAAAATGATCAATTCAGTAGTTCAAGATCATTCAACCAATATGCCATACAACGCAACTCAAATGAAAATATTCAATCTTACCGAAACATGCAAATAAATATCACTTCTTATTCATCAATCACATTAAACTCAATACCATCTTCAACATACCAAAACTTGACCACTTTTCAACCAAATCAACACTTACTATTTTGTTCATTCAAACATGCATCAAGCATTACCAAGTTAACTTATACATACCATTATAAACTATTTTGCATATAAGATATCAAAAATCACTAAATTTACCTACATCAAACACCATTATAAACATCCTAAATACATTTCAATCTCAAATTCAACTACATAAGTTTATACATGCCATTACTCTAAGAGAAACAAGAACTACCAAAGTCGTTGGATAGTGTGAGTAGAGAATTTGATCCGTCCCAAGTGTCAGTAACAATGGTCTACAAAATCAACCACAAAAATGAATAAGCTTATAAAGCTTAGTAAGAACGTAGCATATCATAATCTAACGTTAAATTGAATACGATTCACATATCATTGAGTTTAGAATTTTTGAAGTCTAAACAGGGGCACATGTGTGCAATTTAGGGGTACGAAAGTACAAGCAGGGGCACGTATGTGCAATTCAGGGGTACCGAAGTACAAATAGGGGCATGTATGTGCAATTCAGGGGTACCAAAATACAAATAGGGGCACGTATGTGTAATTCAAGGGTACCAAAGTATAAACAGGGGCACGTATGTGGAAGTAATCAAAATGTAATAATTAATGCATTACAATGCAAAGATACAAAATTGAAATTCATTAAAATATAAAACAATACGAACTTACCTCAACAGTTATAGTGTAACAACGAAGTCGATTAATCTAAAGCTTTTCTCCTATCTAAATCCATATGAGTTCTATCTTGATCTAAATAGACAAATTCAATCCATTTAATACTTCTATTATTCAATTCAGTCCATAATTCATATTTTTACAAAATTACCATTTTGTCCCTAACATATTAACTTTTTACAATTTAGTCCTTAAACCCATAAATTAAAATCTAAGAATTTTCATCATTATCTCATGCTAGCTGAATTCAATAGGGACCTATATAAACTCATAAAAACCATCATTTCATAAATTTAACTTAAACTTTTACTATTACAAATAAGTCCCTAAATGCAATTTTCATAAAAAATAACTTTACAAAACTAGTTTATATAACAAAAAGTACTCATAATCCTTCATAAAAATCATGAACCACGCAATAGCATTCATGGTACAATCCTAATTCTTTAACAGTTTTACAAATTGATCCCGAGCTAGCTAGATTAATTTACAACGATCTTGAAAACATAAAAATTATTAAAAACGGGATTAAAAATCATACCATGCAAGTGGAATTCAAAATTAACCTTTCCCCCCACTTCAATGGTGTATTTGGTCAACATGAAGAAGAAAATGAAAAGATGATAACATTATTTCATCTTTTCTTACTATGAATATCCACTATCATTAAAAATGGTATAATTACCATCTAAGTCCATTCACTTTTAAATTTCATAGCTATTTGACACCTTGAACTAATAGAACTCCACTTTTACACCTTTTATGATTTAGTCCTTTTTACGAAATTAAACATGCAAACGTCAAAATTTCTTAATGAAATTTTAACACGACCTTACCAATGTCCCATAGATATTAAAATAAAAAAATATTAATTTACTCATTAAATTTGTGGTCTCGAAACCACTGTTCCAGTTTTACTAAAAATAGGCTGTTACAGGTTGTTAGCAGATAAGGCTCTTAGGCAGGGATACTAGTGGCCAACTGTAGAGATAGATGCACACATTATGGTTCACACTTATGATTCCTGCCAAAGACATTCTTAAGTGAAACGATCAGCAGCTGAGCCTGTACAAGTAATGTCTGCCCTTGGCTATTTGATACTTGGGGAATAGATTTTTTGGGTCATTTTCCAATAGCCACAACTCAGAAGAAATTCCTAGTTGTAGTTGTGTACTATTTTAATAAGTGGATAAAAGCTGAAGCTCTAGCTACAATCACAGAAAGACAAATGGAGTTTTTTCTCTGGAAATCTATTGTTTGTAGGTTTGGCATTCCAGTCTAATTATAACAGACAATGAAACCCAATTTTAGGGAAAATTCAAGAACTTTCGTAAGGACTTGCAGATTACTCTCACTCAAACCTTTATAAAAGTTCCCTAAGCAAATGGTCAAGTAGAGGTAGTGAACAATAAGATTCTAACGACTCTAAAGGAAAAGGTTGATGAGGCCAAAGGTGTCTGGTTAGAAGAGTTACCAAAGATTGTGTGGGCCCTGCAAACCTCACCTCACATAGTAATTAGAGAGACAACATTCTTGCTAGTATATGGGTAGAAGCAGTAATCCTTGCTAAGATAGCCTTGCGATCTCACAGGACATCCCATTTTGATGAAATGCCAACCAAGAGGTTATCCGATTCAACTTAGATCTCATTGATGAAGTTAGAGAGTCAACAAAAATTAGGAATGTTGTGTGAGCTCAACAAGTCACTCGATACTATAATTCCAAAGTGAAGAACAAGTAGTTTCAAGTGGGTGATCTTGTTTTGTGAAACACTGAAGCCAGTTTCCTAGTGTCACAATAAGGAAAATAGCCCCTAATTGGGAGGGACCTTATAAAGTTTTTGAAAAAAAAAATAGGCTATGGAGCTTATAGAATAGCAAAAATGGATGTATCTATTCTACTTCACACTTAGAATGCATGCCATTTAAAAATACTATATATTAATGATCTTTCCCTTTTTATCAATAAAGATACATTATTTGTAAATGTTGTTTAGTTTATCTAACATGAACAATCTTATTTGAGTTAGTTCATTTACTATTACTACTCTAAATAGCCTGCTAATTTAAGATCGCAACTGATATCATTACCTGCTTATTGATTTAAGATCGCAGTCTAAGTTTATTCAATTTAATATCATGAACAATCTTATCTGAGCTAGCTGATTTACTATCACTACTCTAAACAGCTTGTTGATTTAATATTGTAGCTGATATCGGTAATGGCTCATTGATTTAAGATTGCAACCTAAGTTCATTCGATATTTACTATCACTACTCTAACCAGCTCACTGATTTAAGATCGCAGCCGAAGTTCATTCGATTTAATATCATGAACAATCTTACTTGAGTTAGTTGATTTACTATCGTTACTCTAAATAGCTTGCTGATTTTATATCGCAGCTGATATCATTAACGACTTGTTGATTTAAGATTGCAACCTAAGTTCATTCAATTTAATATCATGAACAATCTTATCTGAGTTAGCTAATTTAATATAGCTACTTTAAACAGCTCACTAATTTAAGATCGCAACTGATATTCTTAATGGATCAGTAATTTAAGATTACAGCCTAACTTCATTCGATTAAATATCATGATTAATATTATCTGAGTTAGTTGATTTACTATCACTACTCTAAACAGACCATTGATTTAATATCGTAATTGATATCGTTAATGTCTCACTAATTTAAGATCACAACCTAAGTTCATTCGATTTAATAACATGAACAATATCGTTTATGTTAGCTGATTTCTTAATCACTACTTAAATTATATTTGTTAAGTCATTTTTGGTGGAACCTAGGTTATGCAATTTGCTCAAATAAATTCACAACCAAACACCACACCATTTCAATTCAAAGCAAATATAAATTTTCCATTTCAAAATAGACAAAAAAAAGTAGGAAAATAATGGAATTGTGAATTAGCACTGGTATCCTAGGGGTCGGCGAGTTCTTCATCTTCTCCTTTATCCTCCATTTCGTTTCCATCCCCTTTACACCCAGCAGTAAGAGCTACACTTGTTTCAATAGATTATCAATAAAGTAAAGCTTGCTGGAGTTCTTCCATTCTTCTACAAATTCTCCCAAGCAGCTCGAGAAGGAAAGTACACATCGAAGTCTCGCTTGGCACCTATGAGATCGCTAAGAGCATCGAAGTTACCCTACAAGCATCGAAGAGACCGCCAACTATTTGAGCGTGTAGCAAGAAATTAGACTTCAAATCTAGCAAGTAATCTTGAAAGTTTTGCATGGTATCTATCTTGTACTTTTCCAAAGCATCTTCATTACTCTTCGCCAAATTAGTCATTGTAAGCTTATGCCACTCTTTTATGCTTTTCATGGTTGCCTTCAAAACAATTTTATTAGCTTCCTTGCTTTTAGCCTCTCCATGCAATTACTTAATGTCTTTTTCAGTGAGAGAATGATGATCCTGCAACCTCTTATTTTGCTCCACCAGTTTTCTATTTTCCTCATCCAGCTGCTTATGCAACTCGCAAGCCCTCCCCAAAGCCCTCATGGTGGATTAGTGCACATTTTCAAATTCCACCTTTCTTACTTCCTCTTCATTAATGCCTTCATCAATCCCCACATTTACCATATCAGCTTCGACCAAAGTCACTTGAAGAGATAATATTAGCTCTTTTAATAATGGTTTCTTCATAGAGCTAGATGAGGCAATAGGACAAACATGTTCCTTTTCACCTATTAATTATAAAATCATTTAATCACAAAGTCATTCCACCATAGCATCGTGATTGAGCTCTCCCCAATGACATACCATTACGAAAATAGCTACTCAGTACTCATCCAATAATCTTGTCATTAGTGTGTTACCCTCATAGGATATCCTTGATCTCTTTAGGATAATATTCATTCTCCTAATATGATCCTATTTAATCTCATGGTAGCCATTATATCCTCATTCATGAAAAGTCAATCACTATTAAATACTGATCAAGTTATCCATCATAAAGACAGACGGCCTATGGCCACGTTTACTTTTCATCAACCATGTAATGCCAATAAGAGGATATCATTTACTCATGTTTTGGGCTATGAACTCCACTTTTATGAATGACGCTACATACTTCAAAATTCATACACCTAACACACCAGCTTTCGGTTCCTTATCTATTTGAACTCAGGCTTTTACTTATATAAAAGTGTACGAGTCACGCATATATAGTCTACCATCCACTTTGGATTTAAGTATGCTAATCTATGAACATCGCAAGTGAATAAATCTACAAATGGATTCAGGATCTATTCTGCTTGGGTCCTATCTAATATACTGTCAGTTTAGCCAGTTACATCTATATCTTTATCTTCTGGGAGTCATTAGCTCCGATGCCCAAGACAAAACATCTCCTCAATTAGACTTGATAGACAACATATTATTTTTTCAATTGGTTTTCTTATTTCTGATTGGACTAAGGACATGTTTAGGTTCGTCTACTAATACAAGTTGTCTTTTCGTACTACAATCCAACTACGTAATATCGCTTGGTATTAGTTAAACATTTAGGCAACAAATGAGCAACATTTGCTTCCATTTTGATTTACGTGCAAAAACCATATGAGGACAATTATACAAAGTATATTAATGTAACCAATGAATTTATTTTACTAAACAATCTGTTCAAAAAAATTACAAGCGTATATTAACAAAAAACTACACTTAGGGTGTCATATCCAACAGGGACCACCTCGCACATCCATGTATTTGTCGATCTCCCACGATAAACTTGTGGATTCTCTTAAGTTCTCCTCAATGGAGAGAATTGTGCATGCATCACCAACAAGTGTATTATCAGCATTAGCAGTTATCATAAAAGGGTTCACATCATTTTCTAGATCCCTTGAAGGTTTAGACGACCACGAACAAAGTTTTAGTTTACAAAAGGTATAAAAATATTTCTCAGGTTCTTCCTTCCTTCCTAAGAGAATAATCTCTAAATCATAATTGGTTCCATGTAGTCATACAAACTGCACGAGCAATACAGCCATAGTGTCCACACCATTGTTATCATCAATTGGCCTCTATCCATTAGGACTCAAATTTAAGAGACAGTGCTAAAATACATTTCTATAAGTTAACACTTCATCCAAATCTATTACGCGACCTCGATGAAGCCTATAATATTAACCCCACCCTACAATAGATATAATCTCTCATTTTTTTCAAGCACATGATTTTACTAGGTATTGACCATTCGATTAGGAAATCAAAGCCAGTTCCAAACTTGCACTTAACCTGTATGTATTTATAGCGGTTTTGGCGAAGATTCAAAGACCAGTTCAAAATAATTGATCGTACTCTTTTAGTTAGTACAAATTCTGAAAAATGGAAATCAATGACATTTCCTCTCGTTAACTACATTTGATGAAATACGCCTTTGTGACCCACCATGAAAAGTTAGATTGCTACCCTAGTGCTATCTTGTATTCGTCGAGAAGATGTCAAAAGAAGCGGTGAAGTGGTAAATGGAAACCATCTTTTATCACATGCAATGGAAGTAGGAAACTTCCATCTTTGGTGTCACTTAATCAGTTCGATCCTTCGGTGATTGAGAAGCCATACGCCAAATTGGGTAGTTCCCGAGCAGCCAAAACACGACTCATTTCTTCCTCTCTGGTGGTACAAACATAAATTTTTGCCTCCATCAGAGCATTTACTTTACGACATTGTGAAAGGACACCCTAAATAATGCGATCATTTCCTCTCGCCATAACCATTGTGTTCGAATAAACCTAGAAAAACCATAAAAATGATAGGAATTTTAAGAAAATTACCTCTGAACTTGTTCTTATCAACAACAACTCCTCAAAATTTTTGAATCCAGATAGTTTAATTTTAGGTTCAGGTAACCTCTTTTTAAAAGGGTTTTAGACTTTAACAATTCATCTATCCGAGAATAAAGGTGTAACTGTCCTGTTTTCATTGAAATCAAAATAGTGGTTTTAAGACCACAAATCTGATGTGTGAATATTTATTTTATTTTATTTTATTTTAATGTCTACAGCATGTTAGTAGCTTAGTATGAAAATTTCGTTAAGAAATTATACCATTAGCATGCTTAATTCGATGAAAAGGACTAAATTACAAAAGGTGCAAAGCTTGAGTTCTATAAGCTGAAGGGATTTAATAAATATGAAATCAAATGGTTGGAGGGTTTATATTGTAAATAAACCATAAATATCATGATTGGACTATTATGAACATTTTATAAGTGATTATAAAGGTTATTAATTAAGGTTAATTTAGTAATTTAATAATTACATAATAGTAAAATGGTTAAAACAAAGCCATCATCTTATTTCCTCCTATCTACCGCCGAAAATTAGACTTAGAAACTCCATGGGAGGAGCTTAAAGGTTCGGCCAACATTACCTTGTGCATGTAAGTGTGTTTTCATCCCGTTTTTATTGATTTCTATTTTTTGGAGTCGTTGTAGCTTAATCTAACTAACCCAGGGACTAATTTGCAAAAATGTTAAAAGATTAGGGTTTTTCCATGAATGTATACATTTTGTTTATGGTGTTTGATGGAAGAAAATGAACCTTTGTTGTTAGATAAACAACTTTTGTAAAGTGACTTTTGATGAATTTGTCAACTAAGGATTTAATTGAAAAATATGAAATATTCTTGGTGAAATTTGTGAAATAATGAAATGTATGAGTTTCTATGAGCCTATACGAAATTCGGATAGACTTGGGTAGGGATGAATTTGCATGAATTTCATTTTACGAGCTTAAGGACTAAATTGAAATGAAATAAAAAATTAGGGGCAAATGTGTAATTTTACAAAAATAAGAATTTGGATTGAATTGAATGGGATGATTATTAAATGGATTGAATTTATTCATTTAGATCAAGATAGACCTCTACGACTTTAGATCAGGGCAAAGATAAAGTTTCGAATTAATCGACTCCGTATCTACATTTTATCGTTGATGTAAGTTTGTACGTTTAAATAACATTTTAAATTGTTGTTTTAAATGCTCTCATGTTATATTATCATATCATCTCGATGGAGAAAAATCCAACGACGTATTGATGCTCAATGACTATGTAAAGTGATAGTTTCGACTATCAACTATGAAAAATGATGGTGACGACCATCAACTATGAAAAGGGATGGTGACGACCATCGAATGTGAAAAGGGATGGTGACGACCATCGAATGCGTAAAGGGATAGTGGCGACCATCGACTATGAAAGGGATGGTGACAGCCATCGAATGTGAAAAAGGATGGTTTCGACCATCATTTAGCACACTTTGTGTAAGCTTCGGTAAGGGTTTGATGAAATTCACTTTGATATTATGGAAAATGTATAAAGTATGTATATTCATATTTATGGAATGTAATACCCCTAACCTGTATCTGTCACCGGAACAGGGTTACGGGACATTACCAAAATATACAGATCAAATATAGATAATTCATATTATTTAATGTTCATGTCAAAAATTATTCATAAAGTCCCTTATATGAGCCCTTGAGACTCAAAACATACATTAGAAACAAGTCAGGACTAAAGCGGGTTCTCAGAGATTTTTTCGTGAAATTCCAAAATTTCTCCTAAATGCAAGGGACACATGCCCGTGTGGTCAGGCCGTGTGGCTCACATGGCCAAGTGACACGCTCATGTCTTAGGCCGTGTAACTCTCTGACTTGGATCACACAGCCAAGTCACACGCCCGTGTGCTAAGCCGTGTGTAGGTGCAGGGGTCACATAGCCAAGCCACACGCCCACGTGCCAAGTCATGTGAAAAATATTGAGCATTCTGTTTTGAATTTTTAAGATGCAGGGGATACATGACCAAAACACATGCCTATATGCTAGGCCGTGTGTCACACACGGCTAAGATACACTCCCGTGTCTCTGCCTGTGTGGACAAAATAAGGTAATTTCTAAGCCTTATTTCTCACCCAATCTTGTCTTCTACCTACATTAACACTTAAACACTTTCTCATTCCAATACAAGACATTAAAATTAAGCCAAAACTGTAACACCCCTAACCCGTATAGTCGCCAGACTAAGGTTAAGAGGCATTACCGAACAAATCACAACATTATACAAACATTTCACATACATTAATCACATTCATCATATCACATCCAATCATATTCACAAAATCCCTTATATAGGTCTATGAGACCGTAAACATGTTTTAGAGAGCGTTCGAAACTAAACCAATCTTGTATAAAAATCTTCTGAAATTTTAAAATTTTTCTAAGTAACAGAGGTCACATGCCCATGTGAACAGGCCGTGTACCTCACACGGCATTAGAATGCCCGTGTGTCTAAACTGTGGGGAAACAAGGCATACATACTAACTTATCCACATGGCCAAGGACACGCCTGTGTGCCAGACCGTGTGAAAATTAGGGAGCATACTGACTTGGTCCACGGCCAGTGACACGCTCGTGTGTCTAGCCCATGTGCCTATTCGAGATGGCCTCACACGCTCGTGTCTGGGCTGTGTGCTCAACCATGTCAAACCTGTAGGGTATACTGACCTGGCCATATGGCCTGTCGCACGCCCGTGTGTGAGGTCGTGTGGAGCACCCAGGCTCAATTTGACTTGAACCTTTAAACAACATGGCAGAGACACACGCCCATGTCCCTGCCCGTGTGGGCAAAAATAGGCCATTTACAAGGCCAATTTGCCACCCTTAAAGGGTCTACCCTACAAGCTCAAACCAATTCATGCATATTTCGTACCATATCTATTTCCACCATCTTTAAACATGTTTACCTAAACAAAGTATACCAAAACATTTACCAAAATCATTAAATCATCATATATCCAATCAAACATTTTCTTATCCATTCAACCACTTAAACAACCTCAAAAATCATACCAATTTCACATCTCAATCTCACACCCAAAAACTATCATAACAAATACAATAACATGCTTACCAAAATGCTAAATTCACAAGACTCCACAAATTCATCATTTAACATATTTGATTACATAACATAAACACATATACAAACTCATATCATATGCTAAATTCACATTCATCATAGCCATTCCTTACAAGCCAACTCACATGGCTATATTTACCATTCAAAATATACCATATCAACACTAGCTTATACATGCCATATACCATAATTACAAGCTTCAAAAGTACCAAAATAGCTATCGATAGTGTGATGATGATTCTTGACGACCCCTAAGCTTGAGCTGGCTTCAATTTTCTATAAATAGGGAAATAACACACAAAGTAAGCTTTCCAAAAGCTTAGTAGGTCATATACAAAAAAACTTAACACATGAAGCAAATATAAATCAAATCATCTATGGGATGGTTAGTCTCTTATACAAATATCACAATTTTCATCTAATTCACTTGTTCATATTCATTATGCATCACTTACCTTCTCTTTTCAATATTCATATAACTTCATACATACCTGGATCGGTTAACTCATTTACATATTCATTCTCTTCTCGATTTTTCCCGTTAAACCATTCTGAATTGTTAAAGATACCCAGATAGCACATAGAGCTCGTAAAATGCCATATCCCAGATATGGTCTTACTGTTGTCACGTATCGATGCCACTGTCCCAGACAGGGTTTTACACGAAACCATATAATGATGCCAATGTCCCAGACATGATCTTACACATAATCTCATATCGATGCGAATGTCCCAGACATGGTCTTACACGAAATCACACCTCGGTAATCCTAATGTCATGACATCAATATCCTATACTCTTCTTAGGGTTTGTACGGGACTTTCAAACGTCGTAACTCTACCGATTCTTACTCGTACACAATCATTTATCATCCAATTCAATTCAATGACATATAAACATGTATAATTAAAATATAGGACATTCATTTGCATTTGAACTTGCCTCAAAAACGGGATGAACGGATCAGGGCGACTATTTAATAACTTTTGACTTCCCCCAATCTAAATCCGGTTTCTTTCTTTCTTGATCTATATAAATTCAAATTCATCTCATTTAATCACCTATTCGTTCAATTTCATCCAAAAATACCTATTTGGGCATTTTTACACTTTAGCCCCTATAAATTCACATTTTCTCAATTTAGTCTTTATTTCACAAATACACTAAATTCGCATAATTTCTTTAAACCCAATCTTGGCTGAATTTCCTATTAATCCCTAGCTGCCCAAAAATTTCATTTATTTCAATTTTAACTATACATTTCACACATTTCACAATTTAATCTTCAATATGCATTTTTACTCAAAATCACTTTACAAAACATTTTAATCTATCAACAATTATTCATTTTCCATCATTAACATTCAAAAGCATCAAGCTATCATCAATGGCAACTCATAAATTCATCAACCAATTCAAAAATTAAAGCATGGCTAGCTAGTATACGAAGCAACGATAACAAAAACATAGAAATTATCAAAAACTGAGCTCAAAACATACATTAATCAAGCCTTGTGTGTACCAAAACTGAAAACTCTTCAAACCTAGGTTTTCTTTTTCTATTTTCGATGGATGTACACTAAAATAAACTTAATTTTAACTTTGTTTTATTCAATATACATTATTTTATTTAATTACTATATTGACCTTAGTTGAAACATTATGAAATCACATTATTCAATTCCAATTATGTCCATCTCTACTTAAAAAGGTCTAATTACATCATAATGACCCTTGATTTAATAAACCATAGCAATTTAACACTTTTAACATATAGAATGCAACTTTTGCATTTTACGCGATTTAGACCTTTTGTCAAATTAACTACTTAAATGATAAAATTAGCTTATGAAACTTTAACACACATATAATCACATGCCTTAAACATAAAAAATAATATTAAAATAATTTTATGACTTCAAATTTGTGGTTCCAAAACTACTGTTCCGATTTAGCTAAAATCGGGCTGTTACAAAAATTATATCTTATACATGACATATCAATACATATGACTAAGTGTCTAAACTTACAAAAATAACCTAATATATATATACAAACATCCTTGTACTAGATATACCATTTTAAAATAATCATTAATATTCCTATATGTAATGCCCCAATTTTTAGGGTTTTTGAATTTCTGCTTGGATTTATTTTTGCATGTTTAGATATGCTGAAGTAGTGAATTGAGTGTGTTTATTGGGCCTTTAGGAGGCCTAGGGTAAAGCCTAAAGCCTAGAAAAATTTTAATTTTTGGCCTTAGGTGAGAGTGGACTTTAGCTAAGTAGGCTTTTAATTAAAAGTTGGGGTTTTATAGCACAAGAAAGCCTGTGCTAAAGTGGCACAGTGGTGCCACTTAAAGCATAGAGAGGTGGCATGTAGAGGCTTGTGAGGGAGTTGAGGTTCAAATCCATTTGTGAGCAAGGTGATTATTTTATTTTGTTGCATGTGCATGGTAAGAGGTGGACTCCAACTTGAATTCTGAAGGAAGGTGTTTGAGTTGCTCATGGGATTGGTTTAAGGAGTGATAAGGGGAGAAAATTTAGGGATTGAGCTATGAAGGGAGAGTTGGCCAAATGAGGGATTATAGGAGGTGCAATTTCGGCTAGGGTCTTTGGATGTTAGCATTTTCAGCATTGTGGGAAAGGAGTGTGCCGAAATCTTTTAGGCCTACTGCGGGATTTGTTTTGGTTAATCTGTAGTGCCAAATAGGTAAGGCAGAAGTGTGCATTTGTTTTTTTTCCTTTCTTTTGTCTTTTCTATTATCTCTTCAAAAGTCAAAAGCCCTAAAGCTTCTTTTGGTCGAGTACACTAGGACCGAATCTAGCTTCTTCTTCTTTCCTTCTTCTTTTCTTCATTAGTAGAAATCGACTTACCTAGAACCACCTTGGCTGATTATTTCAAAACCAAAAACAGTTAGTCCCTTGCCAATTTCTTCTTTGGCTGATTGTCTCAAAAGTCAAAAACCCAAAGTCTTAAATCTTTTCTTGGCTGATTTCTCCTTAAGTCGAACCCTTCTCATCTCTATTTTGAAAAGCTAAAACCTGCAAGACTCTCATCTCTCTGTCACCATAACTACTTCTTCTTCTTTCACATTTTCTTTCAAAATTGAATCACATCCTCTCTTCTCTGTTAATCTTCCAACTCTTTTCATCCATTCATCTCTTTCTCTCACATTTTGTTTAGATCTACAACAGATCTAGGATTAGGTTAGTGATTGGTGGCTCTTTTCTGTCAAGGCAAACAGGCGAACTTTTGGGTAAGTAGTCTCCTTTCTACTCTTTTCTTTCTAGTGATTGATAAAAAGCAGAAATCCCTTACCTATTGCACTTGTCGGCCTTCATCTTTGGAAATCGATTTCAGGTTTTCTATTGTTGTCTGCTTGTGACTCTGTAGCCCATCTTAAGGGTGGATCTCGTGAAGGGTGTTGGTGGACAAGTGATCGCAAGGTGATCTAGATCTATTTGGTAGATCTCGGCCAAGGTAAGTGTCTAGTGGATTATGTGGTTATGGCCGAATACTTTAGGGGTAGGTATTGGTAGTATTGAATCGAATTATGGATCTGACATAGTGATTAAACTAATGTAGGTTGATCTTTCAAGGGATTTCAACGTGGTTCGCAATAGCATGTGGGCTTCCTCGAGCCTATTAGGGGTTTTCAAGCCCGATGGTACTATATAAATGAAATGGGCTGTTTGAGTCACTCGAAGCGACGTTAGACCTGTTAGAAGGTCGTATAAAGCATGAGACTTAGAGACATAACAAAATTACCAAAATACCCCTGAAGGGTGAAAATTACTGTTTTACCCCTAGATGCTAAATGACTGTTTTACCTCTAGAAATAGCTGACTATTATGCATATTATTATTTCTGATATTCTGTATGCCATGTCATGTGATATTTTGATTTGCATGGGGTTGGGTTATGGATATGGAGGAAGTGTTAAAGTGGCATTGCCACGTAACCTGTTTAGAGGCTCTGCCTCGTATTTCTGTTCTGGTGGCTCTGCCATGATTTCTGTAATAGCAGCTCTGCTGCAACTGTGGTGTTAGGGCTAGGTGGGTTGAGTTATTCCCCACATGGTGTGTAGGGTTGGTACAGGTGGTGTGTAGGGCTGGACTAGGCTTGGGCTTTGCATACATGCATAGATATTTATGTACTCTAATCTATTTCTGTAATGGGCCCAAGGCCACTTTGTATCTGAAAAGGGCCAAGGCCCAAATAACTTGTAACTGAATAGGGCCTCGGCCCAGACTGAGCTTTGACTGGTCTTTGACACTGGTTGGGTTTCTTTACACACTAAGTTTTCATAAACTCACCCCTTTCATTTCCATCCATGCAGGTAACCCCCAACCATAGAGGACTTAGAGCTACGAGGGATTCGGGGTGGCCACGTAAATCACTTTTTTTGGTTTATATTTTTTCCTAAATTTACCTTATTTATGTTTTATTTTTCGATTTTTAATTGTAATAAGGCCACTCGGGTATTTTGTTTTGGGTTTCATTATTATTTGTTTTCTTTACGGTAGACTAGTTCACGCGGGCTTTCCAAACTTAATCAAACATTTTTTTAAAACATGTAATACGTTACAAATGGATAACTTAACAATGATTACACAACACTAAGATCTTTTGAAAGTGAATCTTACTTGGTGGTAGTTACGGTTTTTAAAACTGGTAATGTTTTTTAACCACAAGCTGTTAAAATACAGTCTTACTATACTCAACATAACGTTTTATTAAAAAGAAGATCAAAGCTTATTCAATTGTTCATGTGACACACCAGATCTAGCCATAACATTTGGGCTGGGTTTGGGGTGTTACATTTAGTGGTATCAGAGCCTGGTTGCAACAACTCGGCTGTGTAATGAGTTCAAATGCTTTCTTAAAATTTAAGGCCTAACTTTTTTTGAAATCGGTTTTGAAAACTTCCTTATGAGTTCTTTTAAAAATTTTTCCAAAATGTTTTTAGGTAATTTTTCCAAAAAGTCTAAGGTTTTTAGAAGTACCAACAAAATTTATTAAAGGTATTTATTAAAAAAACTTGGGTTTTTCTGAATTTGGTTTCTAAGAAGTGGCACACCGAGTCTCCGGCACCAAGTCCGTAAGTATTTTTTTATTTTACTATATTTTACTGTAATACTATGACACTATTGTAGATAGTGCTAAGACCCTACTAAAATTCCGTAGTTAAGGTAATACTGAGACTGTAGAGGACTGAGACAGTAGGAAAACTGAAAACTTTAGAAGACTGAGACTATAGCTAGGCTACGATTCTGCAAAAAGAAAACTCTAAAATACTATCTCTGTATAAAACATCTGTAATAAATACTAAAATATTGAACTAATTCATAAAATTCGTAATCAGATAATACGATATGAGTACGAGGGCAGCACGTGGAAGAGGCCGTGGACGTGGCTGAGGAAGTACTCAGGCTGGATCTTCATCTTCGGGACATATACTAGCCGGAAAGGCACGAGTGCCACTGATAACTGAAACTGGGTCTTATGATCGGGCTGTAGGGGATGATGCTTTGTCCCAAGTGATGCTACGGGTTCTGGAAAGGGTTGCTGGAGCGAGTACTAGAACAGTAAATCGAGGGTCAATTTCTGAACGGCATCAAGCTAATGGAGCGAAGATTTTCAGGGGCGTATCTGGTGTAGCCTCGAATGTGGCTGAATATTGGTTGGAGGCCACAGAGCGGAACATGGACGACCTGGATTGCTTAGTGGAGCAGAAGCTGAAGGGGGCAGTATCTTTATTGCGTGACGAGGCCTACCAGTGGTGGATCACTGTGAGGGCTGGTACCCAGCTGAGCGAGTGACTTGGGAGCTGTTTAAGACGGCCTTCAAAAGGAAGTACGTCAAGGCGAGCTATGTGGACGCCCAAAGGAAGGAATTTCTGAATCTGACTTAGGGTAGTAAGACTATCGCGGGATACGAAGCTGAATTTCTAAGGTTAAGCTGGTATGCCAGTGGTATAGTCGCTACGGAGTATGAACGCAACCTGCGATTTGAGGATGGCCTCAGAGACGAGTTAAGAGTACTAATTGCTCCACAAAGGGAGCGTGACTTTGCTACTCTGGTGGAGAAAGCCAAGATTGCTGAGGAGGTGAAGCGCACGGAGCGTCAGAACCATGAAAAAGACAGAAACCAATTCAGGAGGGATTTAGGGCCCTCGGATGCTGCAGGTAGGATTGTTAAAAGGGCTAGAGTGGACGAGCTAGTTCGAGCAGTTCCGATGAATGTGGTTGACCGCAAGCTTGTGCGGATTGTGGTAATGTGCATTTGGACAGATGCTGGAAGTGTTCTGGAGCATGTTTCCGGTGTGGGTCCAAAGATCATCGAGTTAAAGATTGTCCTTAGAGGCCGGTGCAGATACAAGCTGCTGAACCAAGGGTTGCTTAGCCAGTGAAAGGTGGACAAAAACCACCGAGAGGTCGTGGACAGGCAAGGGGTGGCAATGGAAATGGACGTGGATGTGGAGCACTGGGCAGGGGTGCTGGAAATGCTGAGGCACGTCAGCCAGTATTGGTTTATGCTACTCGCCGCTGAGAGAAGGTGACGCACCTAACGTCATAACTAGTACGTTTTTTAATTTATAGGACGCCATACACTGCCTTGATTGACATTGGATCTACCCATTCATATGTTGCTTATGATGTGTCTGGGACATTTAGTGTGCAATCTAAGAATGCTGTGAGTGGGGTATCTGTGATAAGTCCACTAGGTCACTCGGTTAGGGTAAACAAACTTTTTAAGAATGTACCTTTAGAGACACAAGGTAGGATTTTCTCTGCAAACTTGATGGAGTTACCCTTTGGAGAGTTTGATCTCATCTTGGGTATGGATTAGCTTGCAAAGCATTGGGCAACTTTGGATTGCGCTGCCAAGCGGATAGTGTTAAAGACTACAGAGGATGAGGAGGTAACTGTAATAGGGGAGCAAAGAGATTACTTGTCCAACGTTATCTCAGCTTTGAGAGCTGAAAAGCTGATTCGTAAAGGTTGCGAGGCATTTTTGGCATATGTAAGTAAGTCAGATTGTAAGGGTTTGACCGTAGGAGAAGTTAGAACCGTTAATAAGTTTCAGGACGTTTTTCCGGATGAGCTTCCTAGGTTGCCTCCTAATCGTGAAGTCAA
This sequence comes from Gossypium stocksii, assembly GCA_020496765.1. NCBI lineage: Eukaryota > Viridiplantae > Streptophyta > Magnoliopsida > Malvales > Malvaceae > Gossypium > Gossypium stocksii. The sequence goes on along the minus strand of CM035631.1, from coordinate 15,641,038 downwards.
ATTTGGAATCGACTTGTTGCCTGGAACAGCTCTAGTGTCCATCGCTCTTTATAGGATGGCACTGAAGGAGTTAGTGGAGTTGAAAGTGCAAATTCAAGAGCTTTTGGATCGAGGTTTTATTAGACCAAGTATGTCTCTATGGGGGCACCGGTTTTGTTTGTTAAGAAGAAGGATGGGACGATGCGCATGTGCATTGATTATTGTCAGTTGAACAAACTGACTATTAAGAACAAGTACCCTCTGCCAAGGATCAACGACTTATTTGACCAACTAAGAGGAGCATTAGTATTTTCAAAACTAGATCTTCGATCTGGATATCATCAATTAAGGGTTAAAGAGGTGGATATTCATAAGACAGCATTCAGGACTCGGTATAGTTATTAAGAGTTTCTGGTAATGCCGTTTGGATTGACGAATGCACCAGTGGCCTTCATGGATCTGATGAATTGGGTATTCCAACCCTACTTAGACCAATTCGTGGTCGTCTTCCTAGACGATATTCTGGTGTATTCGAAAACTAAGGAGAAACATGATGAGCATCTCCAGATTGTTCTGCAAGTGTAGAGGGAGAAACAGTTGTATGCAAAATTTAGTAAGTGTGAATTTTGGTTGCGAGAAGTGACATTCTTGGGTCACGTTGTTTCTGCCGAGGGGATTAGGGTGAATCCTCAGAAAATTGAGGCGGTTTTGGGATGGAAGCCACCGAGATTTGTGTCAGAAATTTAGAGTTTTTTGGGTTTGGCAAGGTACTACAGGAGATTTGTGGAAGGATTTTCTTTAATTGCGGCACCGTTGACGAAACTTTTGAGAAAAGGAGTACCGTTTTTCTGGACTGAAAAACAACAAGAGATTTTCAAGAAGTTGAAGAAAGTTTTAACTGAGGCACCTGTATTGATTCAGCCGGAGTGTGGGAAGGATTTTACTATGTTTAGTGATGCATTGCATGTTGGAGTGGGCTGTGTGTTGATGCACGAGGGAAAAGTGGTTGCTTATGCATCGCGACAGCTTAAGCCTCACAAAGCGAACTACCTACGTATGATCTGGAGTTGGCGGTAGTAATTTTTGCGTTCAAGATCTGGAGGCACTATTTGTATGGGGAAAAGTGTATTATATACACGGATCATAAAAGCCTCAAGTATCTGTTAACTCAAAAGGAGTTGAACATCAGACAACGAAGATGGATAGAGTTGCTTAAGGATTACGACTATTCTATTGAGTATCACCCAAGCAAAGCTAATGTTGTAGCTGATGCACTGAGTCAAAGAGTTGTAACTGAGCTGAGAGCGATGTTTGCTCGTCTTAGTCTGTATGATGATGGTAGCTTGTTAGTTGAATCGCAAGTAAGAACGATCTAGATAGAGCAAATTAAGGAGAAGCAATTACTGGATGAGTCACTGGTTCCTCGATTTCAACAGGTTAAGAGTGGTGAGACTTCTGATTTTGGATTGAATAGTGAAGGAGTTCTGTGTTTCTAAGGAAGAGTTTGTATTCCGAGAGACTCCGACTTGAGACAGTCAATTCTGAGAGAGGCTCATGGTGGTCTTTGTGCCATGCATCCTGGAGGGAATAAGTTGTATCGAGATTTACGGGAATTATATTAGTGGCCTGGACTTAAGCGGGAAGTAACGGAGTTTGTGGGTAAGTGTTTGACATGCCAGTAACTAAAAGCTGAGCATTAACTACCATCTGGACTTCTGCAACCGACGAAAATCCCACTGTGGAAGTGGGAAAGGGTAACCATGGATTTTATGAGTGGGCTACCCTTGACGCCTACCAAGAAGGACTCGGTTTGGGTGATTGTGGATAGGGTAACCAAATCTACTCATTTTATACCCGTTCGAATCGACTATTCACTTTAAAAATTGGCAAAATTATATGTAGCAGAGATAGTACGACTTCATGGAGTGCCAGTTTCGATTATTTCTTATCGAGATCCTAGGTTTACATCTCGATTCTGGTAGAAGTTATATAAGGCGTTGGGTACTCGGCTAGACCTCAGCACTGCTTTTCACCCCCAGACGGATGGACAGTCGGAAAGGGTGATTCAAGTTCTGAAAGACATGTTAAGAGGATGTGTTATTGATTTCCGGGGTAGCTGGGAAGATTACTTGCTGTTAGTGGAGTTTGCATACAACAACAGTTACTAGGAGAGTATTTGAATGGCATCTTATGAGGCATTGTATGGGCATAGGTGCCGTACGCCTACTTGTTGGACAAAATTGGAAGAACGTCAGGTTCTTGGGCCAGAGTTAGTAGCAGATACAGAAGATAAGGTAAAGCTAATTAGGGATCGGTTAAAAGACGCATCTGATAGGCAGAAATCTTATTCCGACATGAAGCGGAAGGAAGTTGAGTATGCGGTGGGAGATTTAGTTTTCTTGAAGGTCTCACCTTGGAAGAAAATTTTAAGGTTCGAAAAGAAGGGTAAGTTGAGTCCGCAGTTTATCAGGCCTTATCGAGTTCTTAAACGGGTGGGTCCAGTAGCATATCAGCTGGAACTACCTCCAGAGTTGGATTGAATTCATGATGTCTTTCATGTCTCTGTGTTAAGGCAATATCAGTCTGATCCTTCCCACATTGTACCTGTTGAGGAAATTGAAGTTAAAGCTGATTTGACTTTTGAAGAAGAGCCTGTACAAATTTTGGACCGTGATGTTAATATGTTAAGAAAGAAATCAGTCCCTTTAGTAAAAGTGCTTTGGCATAATCGTGGCAGAGAAGAAGCTACGTGGGAGCCGGAAGAGGCAATACGTTAACAATACCCTCACCTATTTGGACCAGGTCAATTTCGAGGCCGAAACTTCTTTAAGGGGAGTACAGTTGTAATGCTCTAATTTTTAGGGTTTTTGAATTTCTGCTTGGATTTATTTTTGCATGTTTAGATATGCTGAAGTAGTGAATTGAGTGTGTTTAATGGACCTTTAAGAGGCCTAGGGTAAAGCCTAAAGCCTAGCAAAATTTTAATTTTTGGCCTTAAGTGAGAGTGGACTTTAGCTAAGTGGGCTTTTAATTAAAAGTTGGGGTTTTATAGCACAAGAAAGCCTGTGCTAAAGTGGCAAGGTGGCACCACTTAAAGCACAGGGAGGTGGCGTGTAGAGGCTTGTAAGGGACCTAAGGTTCAAATCCATTGGTGGGCAAGGTGCTTATTTTATTTTGTTGCATGTGCATGGTAAGAGGTGGACTCCAAGTTGAATTCTGAAGGAAGGTGTTTAAGTTGCTCATGGGATTGGTTTAAGGAGTGATAAGGGGAGAAAATTTAGGGATTGAGTTATGAAGGGAGAGTTGGTCGAATGAGGGACTGTAGGAGGTGCAATTTCGGTTAAGGTCTTTTGGTGTTAGTATTTTTGGCATTGTAGGAAAAGAATGTGCCGAAATCTTTTAGGCCTACTTTGGGATTTGTTTTGGTCAATCTTTAGTGCCAAATAGGTGAGGTAGAAGTGTGCATTTGATTTCTTTCCTTTCTTTTCTCTTTTCTATTCTCTCTTCAAAAGTCGAAAGCCCTAAACCCCTAAAGCTTCTTTTGGTCAACTACACTAGGACCGAATCTAGCTTCTTCCTCTTTCCTTTTTCTTTTTTTCATTAGTAGAAATCGACTTACCTAGAACCACCTTGGCTGATTATTTCAAAACCTTGCCGATTTCTTCTTTGGCCAATTGTCTCAAAAGCTGAAAACTCAAAGTCTTAAATCTTTTCTTGGCTGATTTCTCCTTAAGCCAAACCCTTCTTATCTCTATTTTGAAAAGCCAAAACCTGCAAGACTCTCATCCCTCTGTCACCATAACTACTTCTTCTTCTTTCACCTTTTCTTTCAAAATCGAATCACATCCTCTCTTCTTTGTTAATCTTCCAACTCTTTTTATCTATTCGTCTCTTTCTCTTGCATTTTGTTTAGATCTACAACAGATCTGGGATTAGGCTAGTGATTGGTGGCTCTCTTCTGTAAAGGCAAATAGGCGAACTTTTGGGTAAGTAGTCTCATTTCTATTCTTTTCTTTCTAGTGATTGATAAAAAGTCAAAACACCTAACCTCTTGCACTTGTCGGCCTTCATCTTTGGAAATCGATTCAAGGGTTTCTCTTGTTGTCTACTTGTGATTCCGTAGCCGATCTTAGGGGTGGATCTCGTGAAGGGTGTCGGTGGACAAGTGATCGCAAGGTGATCTAGATCTATTTGGTAAATCTAGGCCAAAGTAAGTGTCTAGTGGATTATGTGGTTATGGCCGAATACTTTAGGGGTAGGTGTTGATAGTTGTGAATCAGATTATGGGTCTGACATAGTGATTAAACTAATGTAGGTTGATCTTTCAAGGGATTTCGACATGGTTCGCAATCAGGTGTGTAACGACACCCTCTAGTAGATTAGATCGGCAAAAGTCAAAAATACCGAAATGCCGAACTGTCGGCATTTCGTAGATTTATGAGCGTGCGAACGCTCGTGGGTCATTCCAAAATCGTGAATCTGGATTAATGGACTGTAAGGGCTATTGTGTGCGTTTTTGTGCACTCAGATTGTTTTGGGCCACGATGGGTTAAAATTTGGCCCAATGGGCTTACGGGCCTATATAGGTAAAAGTATGCGGTAAGTGTTTTCTGGTAAACTGGGTATTAAAAAATGCGATAGTATACGTAAAATTTGACTAAACAGGCCACAATAGCATGTGGGCTCCCTCGGGCCCATTAGGGGTTTTCGGGCCCGATGGCACTGTATAAATGAAATGGGCTATTTGAGTCGCTCGGAGCAACGTTAGACCTGTTAGAAGGTCGTATTCAGCATGGGACTTAAAGACATAGTAAAATTACCAAAATACCCCTGAAGGGTGAAAATTACCATTTTACCCCTAGATGCTAAATGACTGTTTTACCCTAGAAATAGCTGACTGTTATGCATATTACTATTTCTGATATTCTGTATGCCATGTCATGTGATATTTTGATTTGCATGGGGTTGGGTTATGGATATGGAGGAAGTGCTAAAGTGGCATTGCCACGTAACCTGTTTAGAGGCTCTGCCTCGTATTTCTGTTCTAATGGCTTTGCCACGATTTCTGTAATAGTAGCTCTGTTGCGACTGTGGTATGTAGGGCTGGGTGGGTTGAGTTATTCCCCACATGGTGTGTAGGGCTGGTACGGGTGGTGTGTAGGGCTGGACTGGGCTTGGGCTTTGCATACATGCATATATACTTATGTACTCTGATCTGTTTCTGTAATAGGCCCAAGGCCCACTCTGTATCTGAAAAGGGCCAAGGCCCAGATAATCTGTAACTAAATAGGGCTTCGGCCCAGACTGAGCTTTGACTGGTCTTTGACACTGGTTGGGTTCTTTACACACTGAGTTTTGACAAACTCACCCATTTCATTTCCGTCCATGCAGGTAACCCCCAACCATAGAGGACTTAGAGCTGCGAGGGATTCAGGGTGGCCACGTGAATCACTTTTCTAGTTTATAGTTTTTCCTAAATTTACCTTATTTATGTTTTATTTTTTAGTTTTAAGTTGTAATAAGGCCGCTAGGGTATTTTGTTTTGGGTTTCATTATTATTTGTTTTCTTTACGGTAGACTAGTTCACGCGGGCTTTTCAAACTTAATCAAACATTTTTTTTAAACATGCAATACATGACAAATGGATAACTTAACAACGATTACACAACACTAAGATCTTTTAAAAGTGAATCTTACTTGGTGATAGTTACGGTTTTTAAATTTAGTAATGTTTCTTAACCACAAGCTGTTAAAATACGGTCTTACTATACTCAACATAATGTTTTATTAAAAAGAAGATCAACGCTTAGTCAATTGTTCATGTGACACACCAGATCTGGCCATAACGTCTGGGACGGGTTTGGGGTGTTACACTATATGATTTACATCATTCATTCATTTCAAACACATATCAACCATATTTAAACTTTTATATACACACCCAAAATATGTTTATCACAAGCCATTCCAATGCCATCATTGGCTAAATTGCCCTATACATGTAACATCCTGATTTTAGGGGGCTTAGTGATTCTGTGTGATAGTTGGTAAAATTTTAAATGTTGGTATGTAGTTGTGAAATTTATGTGTAGAGTGTGTAAATGGGCCTATGGAAGGCCCATGAGTTGGCCAAAACCCGGTAGAATTTTTGAATTTTGGACTTAAGGAGTTAGGGGTTGTGGATAGGTGGTCTTATTAAGAGTTGTGGGTAAAATATATCACAAAAGGAGCCTTGGTAGAGTGGCTAAGTGACGCCACTAGTCTCCTAAAAATGTGGCATGTAAGTGGAGGGGAGAAGGCCAAGGTTCGACTCATTATACAGGTATTTATGTTGTTTATTTTTATGTCTTGAGTAGGCAAGAATTTGAGGTTGAAAGGAACTCTGTTGAGAAGAGTTTGAACCGGTCAAGTGCATGGATAGTGGAGAGATAAGGGGGAGCATATCTAGGAGGGATTTTAGGAGTTTTTGAAATGAGAAGAAGAGTGGCTGGCCAAGGGGGTGTTGTAGTGTTAATTCGGCTACTAGATGTTAGTTTGACACTTTTTTCTTTCTCTTTTACTTGTGTGCCGATTTTTCATAGACTAAACCCTCTCATTTTTCTTCCATTCTCCTCTCTCACAAACTTTCTTCCTCTCATCTCTTTCTCCCATTAATTTCTTGTAAAAGCCGAACCTATCATCCTCTCCTTTCTCTTGTTAGCTGAATAGTACATAAGCCAAATCCCGAAGGATCCAAAAGGGGCAGTCGATTTCTATGTAAAGATAAACTCCTATTCTTTCTCTTTTGGCATATTTCTATTCTTTCCTAAAAGCCCATAAACTCTTCTACCAACACTCCTTTCTGGCCATAACCCTCTCTTATTTCTTTGATCCAAAAGCCGAAGCACAGCACCTATTGGAGACTTGGTGGCCGAATCTTAGGAGCTTGTGGTGCGATTTCTGTTAGCCTTTGGGAGCTTGGTCTACTTCAAGTTGAGGGTTGTACGAAAAGGTAATCGTGGTAAGTAATCGTATCGTTAATCTATTCGGTGTTATGGATGTTAAGAAAAGCTGAAACTCCCTAAGGATTAGGGAGGTTGCCGGTTTGTGGTTAAGGTTTTTATTAGGCCTTTTTCATTTGTTTTATGATCTCTTGTAGCAAAGTGGACTACTTTGGAGGAGCAAAAAGGTTTGGAGAATCGGTATTGAATAAGCTTAGTGCAAATTGTCGAATCTTGCAGAGGTAAGCAAACTACGGCATTAGGGGTAGTGGCCGAATGGTATTGATAAGACTGGGTTACTACTCACTTGGATTTCAAACCTGATATGTCAATAAACAAATGTAGGACAAGTACGTGGTAGACTTTGAGAAATCGATCGTCATTAAACAGGTGTGTAACATACCCCCGTAACAGCTTAGATTCATATTTGTTAAAAAGCTGAAATATCAAATTTTGATTTTTTTTGTAATTTGTAAATACGTGACGGTACGTAGATTAGTTTGATTACGATGGATGCAGTAAATGAAACCGATGGAACAGGTAAGGGCACGATTTCGTGCAACTTGGTAAGTTGGGTCTCGATGGGCTAAAATTAGGCCCAATTGGCTTACGGGCCCATTTGGGAAAATCAATAGAAAAACGATATTTGATTAAGATGCATGTTAAAACGGTTAACTCTATAAAAAGTTTTAGGTTTAACGGGCATAGATGACTGAATCGGCTACGTAGGGCCCATTAGGGGTTTTGGGCCCAATAACTCAGAATTTCTAAAATGGGCTGAAAATACTGTCTAAACACTTGGAAATTGCTGATAATTGTTAACGAGCATGAAAAACCCTAACAACCAGTGAAATTACAAAATTACCCTAAAACGTGGAAAATGACTATTTTGCCCCTGAGTGTAAATTACCATTTTACCCCTAGGGTTTAATTATGATTGTGATGCACGTTAGATTATTATTAAACATGAAATGCCATGACATGCACATGATATGCTATGATTTACGCATGACATACATGATATACTCGTTATATGCATGGGTTGGGTTATATGATGGAGGAAGTGTTAAAGGGCTTTGGCCCCAGCTTACCGAAAAGGGCTTTTGCCCCAGTTATTGAAAGAGGCTAGGCCTCCAGTTATATGTTAAAGCAGCTATGCTGCCAGTGGTGTGTTGGTTGGGTGGGTTGAGTTATTCCCAACATGGTGTGTTGGATGGTACGGGTGGAGAGTAGCGGATGGTGGGTTGAGTAGTCTCCCCAAATGGGTTTTCTGCATACATGTATGATTTGACATATGTGATATTGAAATGGGCCTAAGGGCCATACCGTCTACAGAAAGGCTTTGGCCTAGCGATATAAGTAATTAAAAGGCTTCGGCCCAGTAACAGTTAACCGAAAGGCTTTGGCCCAATATATGTTGAAATTGGGTTTGTGCATGTATGGATTTGGGCTCTGAAAGGGCTTGTTATACACTGAGTTTCCAAACTCACCCTCTTTTTCCTAAACCTTGCAGGTGAGCCTTGATGCTAAGACTTGGAGCCGGAGGGAATTCAGAGTGGCTATGGTGTTCGTTTGGATTTTCTTTTAAATTACTGCATTTAAATAAGTTTTTATTTAATTATTATTATTGTTTGATTTTGGGTTGTAATAAGGCCATTTTAACTATTTTCTTTTTGGGATTATTTGGTTTTTTTTAAACTTTATATTCTGCGCTGCTATTTAGGTTTTAAAATGGGTTAGACCTAGGTTACATTTTTTTTTTAAAATAACTCTCGCTTTCAAAATACACCATGATGAAATAAAACGTTTTACCTAAACTATCACTTGAATGAACGCCAGCTCAAGTTATTTTTAACAATCTAAAGTGTGGCAATGGTTGAGGGCATGTCGAGGATTGGATCCAACCAAGAGCTTGGTACTTAAGCAGCCTACATGGCTCACCTCCTCTGTTTCGGATACCTACCTGGTGCACAGCTTCCATTCACTTTCGAAGCAAAGACAATCTCTTAAAAATTCTCTTTAAAATTCTTTAAGAATGGTTTTGGGAACAAAACATGGTTTTCCAAAAAATCTTTCAATGTGACACGTCGGATCTGGCCATAACGCCTGGGCCGGGTTTGGGGTGTTACATTTAGTGGTATCAGAGCCAGGTTGCAACAACTCGGCTGTGGGTTTTGAATGGGCTTTTTCAATGATTTCAAAGTAAAGGCATTTTAATCAAATTCAAGGATTTCCAATATATATATATATATAGTAAAATAAATAAATTCTTTTTGTAATGAGATATATGTTTTTAAATGATTTGAAGAAAGAAGTGGCACACTGAATTCCCGGCACCAAGTTTGTAAGTATACTTTCTTTATCGTTTGTTATTAAAATGATGTTTGAGATGATATGATATTATCGTTGATATTGATGCTATAGATAGAAACAAGACCCTGCTATGTTACTTTAGATAAGGTAGAGCTAAAAACATTAAGATCGAGACTGTAGCTAGGATACGACGTTGCAGAAACAATCTCTAAACTACTATATTTCTGTAAGACATCTTGTAATAAACAACTGAAATATTAAGCTAATGACATAAAATTCGTAATCAGATAATTTGATATGAGTACCAGAGGAACTCGTGGAAGGGGTCGCGGACGTGGACGCAGAAGAGCGCGAGCTGAATCTTTATCCTTAGGGCATAGGCCAGCTGAGGAGGCATCTGTGCGGCAAGCAACTGAGACTGGGGCACATGATCGGGCTGTAGGGGACGATGCCTTGTCCCAAGCAATGTTGAGGGTCTTAGAGAGGGTGGCTGGAGCTAGTACTGAGACAGTGAATAGAGGATCTATCTCTGAGCGACTCCGGGCCAACGAAGCAGAGATTTTTAGGGGCGTATCTGGGGTAGCCCCAAACGTAGCTGAATACTGGCTAGAGGTAACAGAGCGTATTATAGATGACTTGGATTGCTCTGTGGAGCAAAAGTTGAAAGGGGCTGTATCGTTGCTACGACACGAGGCTTACCAATGGTGGATCACAGTAAGGGAGAGTACCTCGGCTAAGCGAGTAACTTGGGATCTATTTAAGACTGCTTTTAAGGGAAGGTATGTTTGAGCTAGTTATGTGGATGCTCGTCATAAGGAATTCCTGAATTTAACCCAGGGTAATAAGACTGTTGCTGAGTATGAGGCAGAATTTTTGAGGTTGAGCCGATATGCTAGTGGGATAGTTGCGACTGAATACGAGCGTAGCGTTCGGTTTGAGGATGGCCTTTGAGATGAGCTTAGGGTGCTGATAGCTCCACAGGGGGAGCGTGACTTTGCTGCATTGGTAAAAAAGGCCAAGATAGCTGAGGAGGTGAAGCGGGTTGAACAGCAGAATCGTCAGAGGGATCGACCTAGATTTAGGAGGGATTTTGGACCCTCAGGTGCTGCATACCGAAATGTTAAGCGACCCAGAGTGGAGGAGCCGGTTCGAGCAGTTCCAGTGAACACCGTTAGACCGCAGGCTTGCAGGGACTGTGGGAGAGTACATTTGGGAGAGTGTTGGAGAAAAACTGTGGGATGCTTCTGATGTGGGTCCAAGGAACACAAGTTCAGAGAGTGTCCTAGGAGAGCAGCTCAGGATCAAGTTGCTGAGCCAAGGGCTGTTCAACCAGTGCGAGGAGGACCACCACCACAGAGAGGCCGTGGGCAAGGCAGAGGTGGTAATGGTAATGGGCGAGGACGTGGAGCACCTGGCAGGGGTGCTGGTCATGCTGAAGCTCGTCAGCCGGCGTTGGTTTACGCTGCACGACGTCGAGAGGAGGGTGATACTCCTGATGTTATAACCGGTACGTTTTTCATTCATAGCACACCTTATACTACTTTGATTGATGTTGGTTCCACTCATTCGTATGTTGCCTGTAATGTATCTGGGGCGTTGGGTATGCATCCTGAGGAGACTGTAAGTGGGGTATCAGTGATAAGTCCTTTGGGTCACTCGGTTAAGGTAGATAAAATCTTTAGGGAGGTGCCTCTAGAGACCCAAGATAAGGTATTTGTAGGAGATTTAATGGAACTGCCATTTGGAGAATTTGATCTTATCTTGGGAATGGATTGGTTAACTCAGCATAGGGCGACATTAGATTGTGCTGCTAAGAGGATGGTATTAAGAACTGTTGAGGATGAGGAGGTATTAGTCATAGGGGAGCGAAGGAACTATTTGTCTAATGTGGTTTCAGCCTTAAAAGCTGAGAAGTTGATTTGAAAAGGTGGTGAGGCGTATTTGGCCTTTGTAAGTCAAGCTGAGCCTGAGAAGGTGACCGTGGAAACCGTTAGGACCATCAAGGAGTTTCAAGATGTCTTTCCAGAGGAGCTTCCTGGATTACCTCCAAATCGCGAAGTTGAGTTTGGAATTGACCTACTACCTGGAACAGCTCCAGTGTCCATTGCACCTTATAGGATGGCACCAAAGGAGTTGGTGGAACTGAAAGCATAGATACAAGAATTATTAGATAGAGGGTTTATAAGACCAAGTGTTTCTCCGTGAGGCGCACCAGTGTTGTTCGTAAAGAAGAAGGATGGAACCATGCGGATGTGTATCGACTATCGGCAGTTGAACAAACTGACGGTTAAGAATAAATATCCCTTGCCAAGAATCGACGATCTGTTCGATCAGTTGAGAGGAGCATCAGTATTTTCAAAAATTGACCTGCGGTCAGGATATCATCAGTTGAGAGTCAAAGAGGTGGATATTCATAAGACGGCATTCAGAACTCGATATGGTCATTATGAGTTCCTGGTTATGCCCTTTGGACTGACTAACGCACCAGCAGCATTCATGGACTTGATGAATCGAGTATTTTAGCCATATTTGGACCAGTTCGTAGTTGTATTCATTGACGATATTTTGGTGTACTCGGAAACGGAAGAGAAACATGATGAGTATCTTCGTATCGTTTTACAAATATTGAGGGAAAAGCAACTCTATGCGAAGTTCAGTAAGTGCGAGTTCTGGTTAAGTGAAGTAACTTTCTTAGGACATGTTGTATCAGCCGAGGGAATTAAAGTGGACCCTCGAAAAATTGAGGCGATTCTGGAATGGAAACCTCCGAGGTCAGTATCGGAAATTCGAAGTTTTCTAGGGTTGGCAGGTTATTATAGAAGGTTTGTGGAAGGGTTCTCTATTTTGGCAGCACCGTTGACAAAACTCATAAGAAAAGGAGTACCGTTTGTTTGGACCGAGAAGCAGCAAGAGGCTTTTGAGAAGTTAAAGAAAGTTTTGACCGAAGCACCAGTATTGATTCAGCCAGAGTCTGGTAAAGATTTCACTGTATATAGTGATGCATCACATGTAGGTTTGGGTTCTGTATTGATGCAAGAGGGGAAGGTGGTTGCTTATGCTTCAAGGCAGCTTAAGCCTCACGAGGTGAACTATACTACTCATGATTTAGAACTGGCGGCGGTGATCTTCGCGCTTAAAATTTGGAGGCACTACTTGTATGGAGAGAAGTGCATCATCTATACGGATCATAAAAGTCTTAGGTATCTGTTGACTTAAAAGGAACTGAACCTTAGACAGCGGAGGTGGATAGAGTTGTTGAAAGACTATGATTGTTCGATTGAGTACCATCCAGGCAAGGCAAATGTGGTGGCTGATGCATTGAGTCATAGGACTATAGCAGATTTGAAAGCAATGTTTACTCGTTTAAGCTTGTACGATGATGGGAGCCTGTTGGCAGAGTTGCAAGTGAAACCGACTTGGGTAGAACAGATTAAGAGGCAGCAGCTGTTGGATGAGTCATTGGATTCTCGGTTTCAGCAAGCCGATAAAGAGGAGAATTCAGACTTTGGATTGAACAGTGATGGGATTCTTTGTTTCCGAGGAAGAATTTGTATGCCGAAGGACTCTGATCTAAGATTGATGATTTTGAAAGAGGCTCATGGTGGACCTTGTGCTATGCATCCAGGAGGGAATAAGTTGTATCGAGACCTGCGAGAGCTATGTTGGTGGCCTGGGCTTAAGCGAGAACTGACCGAGTTTGTTGGGAAATGTTTAAGGTGTCAACAAGTAAAAGCCGAGCATCAGCTGCCTTTAGGATTGTTGCAGCCAGTGAAAATACCACTTTGGAAGTGGGAAAGAGTAACAATGGATTTCGTAAGTGGGTTGCCTTTGACACCTTCCAAGAAAGATTCAGTTTGGGTGATTGTGGATAGGATGACAAAATCTGCCCATTTCATACCTGTTCGAACCGACTTTTCACTTCAGAGGTTAGCCAAGTTGTACGTAGCAGAGATAGTGCGGTTGAATGGAATGCCAGTATCAAAAATTTCTGATCGAGACCTAAGGTTCACATCTTGATTTTGGAGGAAATTGCATGAGGTGTTAGGAACGCGACTGGATTTTAGCACAGCTTTTCACCCTCAGTCAGATGGGTAGTCAGAAAGAGTTATTCAGACTTTAGAGGACATGTTGAGGGGTTGTGTGATCGACTTTAGGGGCAGCTGGGAGGACTACTTGCCGTTGGCGGAGTTTGCTTATAATAACAGTTATCAAGCAAGTATTCAGATGGCTCATTATGAGGCACTGTGTGGGAGAAAATGTCGTTCGCCAACTTGTTGGACTGAGTTGGGAGAGAGACGAGTACTTGGACCAGAGTTAGTGGCTGATACTGAAGTTAAGGTTAGGGTAATCAGAGACCGTTTGAAAGAGGCAGCAGATCAACAGAAGTCTTATGCGGATCTTAAACGTAAGGATATTGAGTATGCGGTAGGAGACATGGTCTTTCTTAAAGTTTCACCTTGGAAGAAGATATTGAGATTTGGTAAGAAGGGCAAGTTGAGTCCGCGATTCATTAGGCCTTATCGAATTGTAAAGCGAATAGGACCAGTTGCTTATCAGCTAGAGTTACCACCGGAGTTGGATCGCATTCACAATGTCTTTCATGTGTCAATGTTAAGGCGATATCATTCTGACCCTACTCATATCGTGCCAGTTGCAGACATTGAGGTACAAGCAGATTTAACCTTCGAAGAAGAACCTGTACAGATATTTGATCGCGACATTAAAGTGTTGAGAAGAAAGTCTGTCCCATTGGTAAAGGTACTTTGGAGAAACCACGGCAGAGAGGAGGCTACTTGGGAGCCCGAGGAAGCAATGCGTCAGCAGTATCCTCAACTATTTTGATAAGGTAAATTTCGAGGCTGAAATTTCTTTAAGGAGGGTAGAGTTGTAACATCATGATTTTAGGGGGCTTAGTGATTCTGTGTGATAGTTGGTAAAATTTTACATGTTGGTATGTGGTTGTGAAATTTATGTGTAGAGTGTGTAAATGGGCCTATGGAAGGCCCATGAGTTGGCCAAAACCCGGTAGAATTTTTGAATTTTGGACTTAAGGAGTTAGGGGTTGTGGATAGGTGGTCTTATTAAGAGTTGTGGGTAAAATGTATCACAAAAGGAGCCTTGGTAGAGTGGCTAAGTGACGCCACTAGTCTCTTAAAAATGTGGCGTGTAAGTGGAGGGGAGAAGGCCAAGGTTCGACTCATTATACAGGTATTTATGTTGTTTATTTTTATGTTTTGAGTAGGCAAGAATTTGAGGTTGAAAGGAACTCTGTTGAGAAGAGTTTGAACCGGTCAAGTGCATGGATAGTGGAGAGATAAGGGGGAGCATATCTAGGAGGGATTTTAGGAGTTTTTGAAATGAGAAGAAGAGTGGCCGGCCAAGGGGGTGTTGTAGTGTTAATTCAGCTACTAGGTGTTAGTTTGACACTTTTTTCTTTCTCTTTTACTTGTGTGCCGATTTTTCATAGACTAAACCCTCTCATTTTTCTTCCTTTCTCCTCTCTCACAAACTTTCTTCCTCTCATCTCTTTCTCCCATTAATTTCTTGTAAAAGCCGAACCTATCATCCTCTCCTTTCTCTTGTTAGCCGAATAGTACATAAGCCAAATCCCGAAGGATTTAAAAGGGGCAGTCGATTTCTATGTAAAGGTAAACTCCTATTCTTTCTCTTTTGGCCGATTTCTATTCTTTCCTAAAAGCCCTTAAACTCTTCTACCAACACTCCTTTCTGGCCATAACCCTCTCTTATTTCTTTGATCCAAAAGCCGAAGCACAGCACCTATTGGAGACTTGGTGGCCGAATCTTAAGAGCTTGTGGTGCGATTTCTGTTAGCCTTTGGGAGCTTGGTCTACTTCAAGTTGAGGGTTGTACGAAAAGGTAATTGTGGTAAGTACTCGTATCGTTAATCTATTCGGTGTTATGGATGTTAAGAAAAGCCGAAACTCCCTAAGGATTAGGGAGGTTGCCGGTTTGTGGTTAAGGTTTTTATTAGGCCTTTTTCATTTGTTTTATGATCTCTTGTAGCAAAGTGGACTACTTTGGAGGAGCAAAAAGGTTTGGAGAATCGGTATTGAATAAGCTTAGTGCAAATCGTCTAATCTTGCAGAGGTAAGCAAACTACGGCATTAGGGGTAGTGGCCGAATGGTATTGATAAGACTGGGTTATTACTCACTTGGATTTCAAACCTGATATGTCAATAAACAAATGTAGGACAAGTACGTGGTAGACTTTGAGAAATCGATCGTCATTAAACAGGTGTGTAACATACCCCCATAACAGCTTAGACTCATATTTGTTAAAAAGCCGAAATACCGAATTTTGATTTTTTTTGTAATTTGTAAATACGTGACGGTACGTGGATTAGTTTGATTACGATGGATGCAGTAAATGAAACCGATGGAACAGGTAAGGGCACGATTTCGTGCAACTTGGTAAGTTGGGTCTCGATGGGCTAAAATTAGGCCCAATTGGCTTACGGTCCCATTTGGGAAAAATCGATAGAAAAACGATATTTGATTAAGATGCATGTTAAAACGGTTAACTCTATAAAATTTTTTAGGTTTAACGGGCATAGATGACTGAATCGGCTACGTAGGGCCCATTAGGGGTTTTGGGCCCAATAACTCGGAATTTCTAAAATGGGCTAAAAATGCTGTTTAAACAATTGGAAATTGCTGATAATTGTTAACGAGCATGAAAAACCCTAACAACCAGTGAAATTACAAAATTACCCTTAAAACGTGGAAAATGACTATTTTGCCCCTGAGTGTAAATTACCATTTTACCCCTAGGGTTTAATTATGACTGTGATGCCATTTATATTATTATTAAACATGAAATGCCATGACATGCACATGATATGCTATGATTTGCGCATGACATACATGATATACTCGTTATATGCATGGGTTGGGTTATATGATGGAGGAAGTGTTAAAGGGCTTTGGCCCCAGTTTACCGAAAAGGGCTTTTGCCCCAGTTATTAAAAGAGGCTAGGCCTCCAGTTATATGTTAAAGCAGCTATGCTGCCAGTGGTGTGTTGGTTGGGTGGGTTGAGTTATTCCCCACATGGTGTGTTAGATGGTACGGGTGGAGAGTAGCGGATGGTGGGTTGAGTAGTCTCCCCAAATGGGTTTTCTGCATACATGTATGATTTGACATATGTGATATTGAAATGGGCCTAAGGGCCATACCATCTACAGAAAGGCTTTGGCCTAGCGATATAAGTAATTAAAAGGCTTCGGCCCAGTAATAGTTAACCGAAAGGCTTTGGCCCAATATATGTTGAAATTGAGTTTGTGCATGTATGGATTTGGGCTCTGAAAGGGCTTGTTATACACTGAGTTTCCAAACTCACCCCCTTTTTCCTAAACCTTGTAGGTGAGCCTTAATGCGGAGACTTGGAGCCGGAGGGAATTTAGAGTGGCCATGGTGTTCGTTTGGATTTTCTTTTAAATTACTGCATTTGAATAAGTTTTTATTTAATTATTATTATTGTTTGATTTTGGGTTGTAATAAGGCCATTTTAACTATTTTCTTTTTGGGATTATTTGGTTTTTTTTAAACTTTATATTCTGCGCTGCTATTTATGTTTTAAAATGGGTTAGACCTAGGTTACATTTTTTTTTAAAATAACTCTCGCTTTCAAAATACACCATGATGAAATAAAACGTTTTACCTAAACTATCACTTGAATGAACGCCAGCTCAAATTATTTTAAACAATCTAAAGTGTGGCAATGGTTGTGGGCATGTCGAGGATTGGATCCAACCAAGAGCTTGGTACTTAAGCAGCCTACATGGCTCACCTCCTCTGTTTCGGATACCTACCTGGTGCACAGCTTCCATTCACTTTCGAAGCAAAGACAATCTCTTAAAAATTCTCTTTAAAATTCTTTAAGAATGGTTTTGGGAACAAAACATGGTTTTCTGAATAATCTTCCAATATGACACGTCGGATCTGGCCATAACGTCTGGGCCGGGTTTAGGGTGTTACAATACATGCCATCATAACCAAAAATAATTTAATGTTTGTACCGAAATAAGCCGAAGGATAGTGTGATGTTGCTTCGACTAGCTTCCAACCAAATCAAGCTTCCGAATTACTATAAAATAGAGCAAGCATTTAATGCTTAGTAAGTTCGTATAACAAGAATTTAACTTACCAATTAATTCACAATTAAGGTAAGCAAATAAACATGCTTAAAACAATTTGGCCAATTTCCTAGCACATATCCTCATCAAGCATGTTAGTCATGTAATTCATATAAATACCAAGAAACATGAATGAGCTCATTAATATTCAATTTCCAAATACATGTATTATCACTTCAAGTGTCCATGAACATGTACATATCATATCTTTGTTTTTTTCAAGTATTTCTCATAGTAATTCATCTTAAGTTCACATCATCTCATATTAAAAATTTATCTGTTGAATCATTTAAAATATCGATGGATGCAAGAGTAGTACACATGAAGTGTACGAATCTGAAATATGCAATTCATATCAGGAGTGCTCCGTAGAGCACATAATCAGAAAGCCTCTTCAGATCCATATAACAGGAATCTCATGTGAGCCATGTAACGGGAAGCTCCAGAGAGCCAATAACGGGAAGCTTATCCGAGCTGTGTAATAGGAAGCTCATAAGAGCCATAATAAAGAAAGTCATGCGAGTCAATAACGGGTAGCTCTAAAGAGCCATTTATCAGGAAGCTCCGGATAGCCATATATCGAGAAATTCAAGCAAGCCATATTGGGAAGCTCTAGAGAGCCATTATTTAGGAAGCTCACAAAAAGCCTTAATCGGGAAGCTCACGAAAAGCCATATAACGAGATGCTCATGAGAGCAGTGGTGTGTCTACAACACATACAGAATCACAGCCAATCAGGATGCTCCAAAGAACTATTAACAAGGAGCTCGCAAGACCCATATAACGGGAAGCTCTAGTGGACCCTATATCGGGATGCTCATGAGAGCTAATAACGAGACGCTCTTTTAAGCTATGGTGTGTCTGCAACATATGCAAGACCACAATAAATTCGAGAACCCTGTATCCATCATATTTCATTTATTCAAATGGGACTTAATACTTGTCGATCATTACCGGATATGTGATCAATTTCATATACATGGCAATTGCATAATTCACATACAAAACATTAAATTCAAACATATAAATATACACAGTTTAGTTACACGAACTTACCTTGATAAGTGTTCGTGAATTTATAATCTACTAATTCGATACCTTCTCTTTTTCTCGTTCTAATTCTGTATTTGGTCTATCTGGATCTCTATAATGAATTTAGCATCAATTCATATTCAATTCATTCCAATTCTCATCTTTGGCAAAATTACCATGTTGTCCTTATACTTTTATTTAATTATAACTTTGTCCCTAGGCTCGAAAAATGAAATTCATGCAATTTAATCCTTATTCCAAGCCTAGCTGATTTTCACATATAACTATAGCAGCCCATGTATTTCATAAAATTTAGAATTTTTCCATGAATTTTACACCTTTTCAATTTAGTCCCTAAATCATAATTTCATGAAAATTTCCTTTACAAAAGTTGTTTATCTATCAACAACCTCTCATTTTCTACCGTAAAACTTCATAATTCATGAATACCCATCCATGGAAAAACTTTAATACTTCAATACTCACCTAACTAAAAATTACTAAAAAGGGGACTTGAATACTCACCTAACTAAGCCAAATAAGCTTGCTACCTTCAAGCTCTTCTAACTAGGGTTTCCATAAAAAATTTTGAGAAAGATGATAATATGATGATATTTTGATTATTTTATTACTTATCATCTTTAATTATTTTTACTGTCTAATTTAGTCATTTTCTTTATTTAATTTTCCATGGATGAATCATCATTCTTATCTACTAACTCTTCTTAATAGTCTATTTACTATATAAGGACCTCAAATTTTGAATTCCATAGCTATTTGATACTAATAGCTTCTAGAACTCAACTTTTGCATTTCATGCAATTTGGTCCTTTTATCAATTAAACATGTAATCGGTAAAATTTTCTTAACAAAATTTTCATATGATATTTCTATCATAATGCAGACCATGAAAACGGGCTGTTACATGGAAAGCATGAGTTCATATAAATTATGTTTATGAAATCTACCTTATCATGTGATAATATTGTTAAGTTATGTGATTAAGCATTAATTTGTATTGTTGGTGATGCTTTGGCTTGTGACAAGCTTGTGTTGGATTGATCCATATTTATTTTTAAGCTTATGCATTTAAATGGTAAGCATTGTTTATGAATTTCAAACTTACTAAGCATTATATGCTTACTTGTGTTGTTTTTCTATGTTTTATAGTTAAACAGAAGCTCGTTCAGGTTGGAAGATCCTCGGAGACCTATCACACTATCCATTGGCTATATCAGTAGATTTTGAGTTTTTTAATCATGGTTATAATGGCATGTATATGTGTTTTGTGCTTGATGAAATAGCCATTAAGTTTGCTTTATAGATATGGTAACCCTAGTGACATGTGACTCGTATCTTACGATTTTTCTAAAGTTTAAATGGGGCTCGGTATTATTCAACTCCATCATTCGGCATTTAATGCTCAATATTTCAGTTTCCCAATTCACTTATATTCAATTCAATTAAATTAAATACAAACATTTAAATACTCAATTTTAATTATACGAACTTACCTTGTATAGCTCGGACAAACTGTCGTCTGCTCGTCTACTTTTCGTTTCCCCCGATCTAGTTCCGGTATTTGTTTATCTTGATATATATAATATCAAATTCAGTTTATTAACATTTCAAACTACTCAATTTGACGCACTATACACATTTTGGCAAAATTATGCTTTTTCCCCTATTGTTTCACATTTTTGCAATTTAGTCCTTATCACGTAAAATTGCAAATTCATGCAATTTAAGGACAACCCATGCTAGTCAAATTTTGTATAGCCTCATAATAGCCCATATTTTCAATTTAATCAACTTTTAATCACAACTTTTTAACATTTCTCAATTTAATCCCTAATTGATATTTTTATCAAAAATTACTTAACAAAACTTGTATATCTATCATTAAACCTTCAAAATCTATCCTTAAGCATTTAAAAACTCAAGCATTCAATAATGACATCATTTAAAATCTATAGCAGTTTCAAAAACGAAGCTACGAGCTAGCTAGATTAAGCTGCAATGAGTTTAAAAACGTAGAAATCATTAAAAACTGAGTCAAAATCGTACCTTAATCAAGAATTCAAGCTTGGCCGAATAGAAAATCTAACTATGGCTATTTTATCCTCTTTAATTTCGATCAAGATGATGAATGAAACCAAAATTTTGTTTTGTCTTACTTTAATTTAACATAATTTACTAAATTACAAAACTAACCTTAAATAAAACATATAAAAATAATTTTAACAATGTCTAAATATGTCCACTCATTCTAATAATGGTATATTTACCATGCAAGGCTCATTCAATTCATTACTATAGCTATTTGGTTCCTTTAACTTATAGAACTCATATTTTACATTTTATGCGATTTAGTCCCTTTTACCAAATTAAGCATTTAAACGGTAAAATTTATTAACGAAATTTTTATACTATCATTCTATCATGCTGTAAGACTTATTAAAATAATAAAATAAATATTTTTACTTCATATTTGTGGTTCCAAAACCACTGTTCTGATTTGACCGAAAATTAGCTATTACAACTCTCTCCCCCTTAGGGATTTTCGTCCTCGAAAATCTTATCGGTAAAAAGGTTAAGGTACTATTTTCACATAGCTTCCTCGAGCTCCCACGTAGCTTCCTCGATCCTATTTTTATGCCGAAGAACCTTCACTAAGGCTATACGTTTATTTCTCAACTCTTTGATCTCACTAGCCAGAATCCTGATCGTTTCTTTGCTATACGACATATCGGGCTGAATTTCGACATCTATCGAAGAGATCACATGTGACAGATCGGATCTATACTGACATAACATAGAAACCTAAAAGATATTATGTATCTTTTCAAGTTCAGACGGTAACGATAGTTGATATGCTACAGGCCCTATTCTTTCAACAATCTCATACAGCTCGATGAATCACGGACTCAGTTTCCCTTTACGGCGGAAATGGAGAATCTTTTTCCACGGTGACACTTTCAAAAATACTCGATCCTCGACTTGAAACTCAATTTCTTTACATTTTCAATCCGCATATGATTTTTGTCCATCCGAAGCTGCTTTCAAACTGTCACGAATCATTTTCACTTTCTCTTCAATTTCTTTAATCAATCCAATCCCGTGAATCTTTTTCTCGATCAATTCAGTCTAGTGTAGAGGAGTTCTATATTTATGACAGTATAAAGCTTCGTACAGTGCCATTTTAATACTCGTCTGAAAACTGTTATTGTACGCGAACTCGATCAATGGTAAATACTTTTTCCAACTGCCTTTAAACTCTAAAATACAACATCTCAGCATCTCTTCAAGAATCTGAATGACTCTCTTAGTCTGTCCATCGGTCTGAGGATGAAAAGCTGTAATAAAATTTAATTTCATTCCTAGAGCTTCTTCCAGAATCTTGATGTAAATCTCGGATCTTTATCAGAAATAAGAGATACAGGCACCCCGTGTAATCGGATAATCTCAGAAATGTACAATTCAGCTAATGAGTAGATTTCGTTAGTCGATCTACGACAACCCAAATAGCATCTTTCTTTCTCGGAGTCAGGGGCAATCCTGATACAAAATCCATCGTTACTCTATCCCATTTCCTCTCAGGAATCATCACAGGCTATAGCAAACCCGACGGTACCTGATATTCAGCTTTGACTTGCTGACAAATTAAACATTTCAATACGAACTCCGATATGTCTCGTTTCATACCCAACCATTAGTACAACTGTTTCAAATCGTTATATATTTTAGTACTTCCCGAATGAACAAATAAGCAGCTACTGCGCGCCATGTGCAAAATCTTCTAAATGAGTTCTAAGAATCTTGGTACACAAATTCTATTCCGGAACCTTAAACAATCATCGGTCCCAATTTGATACTCTGAATGAGGAATAGTCTAGCATTGAACTCATTTGACTAGTAATTCACCATCATTTTTCTGAGCTTTGCAGATTTATTGATGAAATATCGGTTTAGCTTTTAACTTAGCTAAAATCTATCCATCATCACATATCATCATCTGAGAATTTAATACTTGTAAAGCAAATAGGGATTTTCAGCTTAAAGCATCAGCAACAACATTAGCTTTCTTTGGATGATAATCGATCACAAATTCGTAATCTTTAAACAACTCGAGCCATCTTCGTTGCCGCAGATTCAAATCTTTCTGTGACATCAAATATTTCAAACTTTTGTGATCCGTATAAATGTGACCTTTTTAACCATATAAGTAATGTCGCCAAATCTTCAATGCAAACACGATTGTAGCTAACTCAAGGTCGTGCGTCGGATAGTTCTTTTCATGTGGTTTCAATTGTCAGGAAGTATAAGCTATAACTTTTCCTTCTTGCATCAAAATGCAACCCAGACCGTTTAGTGATGCATCACTAAAAAACACAAACTCTTTACCCGATTTAGGTTGAACTAATACTGGTGCCTTTGTTAACAGTGATTTCAACTAATCAAAACTCTGTTGACACTTTTCTAACCAATCAAATTTCACATCTTTCTGAAGCAATCATGTCATCGGTGTCGCAATCATTGAGAATCCTTTCACGAATGTCTGATAATAGCCTGTTAAACCCAGAAAACTACAGACTTCAGACACATTCCTCAGAGGTTTCCAATCCATAATAGCAGAAATTTTACTCGGGTCGACTCAAATGCCTAAGAATAAAACTATATGTCTCAGAAAACCAACCTCCTTGAGCCAGAACTCACATTTGCTGAACTTCACAAATAACTGCTTATCCCATAGAGTTTGCAACACAACTCTCAAATGTTCTGAATATTCAGTTTCATCATGTGAATAGATCAAAATGTCATCTATGAATACAACAACAAACCTATCTAAATACAGTCTAAAGATCCTATTCATCAAATCCATAAACACAGCAGGCGCATTAGTCAAACCAAATGGCATAACTAAAAATTCATAGTGGATGTACCGTGTTCTAAATGCAATCTTCAGTATGTTTGAGTCTTTAACTCACAACTGATAATAACTGGATCTCAGGTTAATCTTTGAAAATACCATAGCCCCTTTCAATTGATTAAATAAGTCATCAATCCGCGGTAAAAGGTATTTTTTCTTTATCATCACTTTATTCAGTTGTCTGTAATCAATACACATTCTCATTGACCCGTCTTTCTTCTTTACGAACAATACCGGTGCACCCCATGGCAAATAACTTGATCGCACGAAACATCTATCCATCAACTCTTGCAATTGAGCTTTCAACTCTTTTAATTCGGTCGGGCCATTTTGTACGGATCTATCGATATCGGTGTCGTTCCGAGGGGTGTTCATTCGGTTAACCGACCCAAAATTATGTTAATCGAATTAACCGACCTTTTAAAATTTTTAATCGTTAACCGAACCGAAATTTTTAAAAAAAAATTAACCGACATGAAATTTTTTCGGTTAATTCGGTCGGTTAATCGAATTAACCGAATTTTTTTTAAAATTTTTAGTTAAAAATTAACCGAGTTAACTGAATTAACCGATTAACCGATTAACCGAATTAACCAAATTAATCGATTAACCGAATCAACCGAATTAACCGAATTAACCGAATTAACCGATTAACCGAATTGAATCACTACATATTAAAAACATTATATAAATCTTTGAATCACTACATAATTAAAAACATTACATAAGTCTTTGAATCACTACATAATTAAAAACATTACATAAGTATTTGAATCACTACATAATTAAAAACATTACATAAGTCTTGAAATTAACACATAATTGAAATGTAAGTCTTTAATAATATCTATTTATATCCATTTCTTCTCTCCAAAAGATCTCCATTTGCATTAAACCTACAAAAAAAAACATGTGCAAAAATTTAACATATAATAGAAATATATGCATTAAAGAAAATCAAATAATATAAACAAACGAATAGATTATAAGTTAACAAGAATAAGATAGTAAGTATACCCTTTAACTCACGAAAGCTCATGAATTTAGGGTAGGCTCTGATGCATTCCAAGAAAAGTCTAAACATTGAATCAATTAAATAAGTAGGAGTGAGATAGTAAAAAAATTGAAACTATTAAAATAAAATAATAATTATACCATTTTCAATCTTGTCAAGCTCTTGAATTTGTTCTTCAATCTTTTTTATGTCTTCTTGTGATGAAGATTTTCGAATCCAATCTTGAGTACACACAAGAGCTTGTACAATTTTAGGAGTTAAAGAACTCCTATATTGATCAAGCACACGTCCTCCGGTGCTAAATGCAGACTCTGAAGCAACTGTAGAAACCGGTATAGCTAACAAATCTCTAGCCATTTTTGAAAGAGTGGGAAATCTAGGGCTATTAACTTTCCACCACAATAAAATATCAAAATCTTCAACAAATTCCTCATTAGCCTCAACTAGATATTTATCCAACTCAAATGTTTTATCCTCACCACAAATTTCTAACTCACGCTTTTTATACAAAGCTTGCATTCGCCTTTTAATTTTTTGTTGCGGTTCACCGAGAGAAACATGTGTTGGCACACTCGATTGGCTACAAGTACTATGAAGTGGAGGCTTATACTCATCAAACAATTCATACAAAGATTCCTTCAATTTTTGTATCATTTCAGAAGCTTTTTCAGAACTAGACATTTCACTAAGTGCAAATTCAAGATACTTTAGTTTTTGTCTAGGATCTAAAACACAAGCAACAAACATTAGTAAATTCATCTTATCAATATCACCCCAATACTTATCATACTTCTCTTTCATCTTGATGGCCATAACACTGAAACCAACATTACTATTTAACTGAGCATCTCGTAAAAGAATATCAATTTCAGAAAGCTCATCAAAAAAATTATTGGACTTGACATACGAAGTGCCAGATACACGCAAAGTGACTTCATAAAAGTGTTCCAAGAAATCCCTCAAGTTTCTAACATTAGCCCAATCATCCACACTAGGCCAACCCTCTCCCCTTTCGAGTTCAGCCCTAAAGTTTGTATCTTGCTCCTCAAATCTCTCAAAAGCTCTCTCAAAGTTCTAAGCAGTATTTAAGATTAAGTAAGTCGAGTTCCACCTAGTACAAACATCAAGACACAACATCTTCTTGCACTCTATCTTTTCCACCACAACACACTCCTTAAACTTTTGTAATCTAGTTGGAGATTGTCTCACATATCTAACAGCCACCCTAACATGTTCAACAGATATATTCATTTCCTTTAAGCCTTCAACAATAATCAAATTCATAATGTGTGCCATGCATCTCATATGAAGATATTTACCATTTTGAACTAAACCCCCTCGAGGGTTAAATTTCTTTCTCAAATAACCAATAGCAACATCATTTGAACTTGTATTATCAACAGTAATAGTAAACAACTTATCAATCCCCCAATTCAACAAGCATTTCTCAATCACCATCCCAATAGAATCACCCTTATGACTAGAAATTGGACAAAAGTTTAAGATCTTTTTATTCAATTTCCAATCGTTATCAATAAAGTGAGTAGTGATACACAAATAATTAACTCTTTGCAAAGAAGTCCATGTGTCAGTAGTTAAGCAAACTCTAGAACAAGAACATCTCAAAAGTTGTTTTATCTTGACCCTTTCATCTAAATACAATTGATAAACATCCCTAGTCATAGTAGTTCGTGAAGAAATATGAAACCTAGGACATGCCACAAACATAAATTTCTTAAAGCCTTCACTTTCAACAAACTTGAAAGGTAATTCATCAATCACAATCATTTTGGCTAATCCTTTCCTACATGCTTCTTGATCAAATCTCCAAGTTGAAAGATGCCCTTCCCCCCCTTCAACTCCCTTTCTAGGTAAAACTAGTTGTCCTTGACTAGTATCAACAACATTACTAGGATTTTTCTTACATGAACCAATATGATATTTCAATGACCCTGTACCATTTTTTTTTCAGATCACAACAAAATTCCTTCTGACAATAATTACATTTAGCCGTACTTGCACCATCACTATTAATAAACTTAGTGAAATGAGACCAAACTTGTGACCTTTAAGGAGCAGCTTTTCTTTTCCCAGTAGTCCCCTAGCTTGGCTTGAAGCTCCAACTCCCGAATTTTTAGAATCTATCGAAGTAGGAGGTGTAACACTACCCTCAATAAATTTTGGTTCAGTGGACATTTTGCAAGAAAAAAAGTATATAATAAATTAAAATACATTTATAATATTAAACATATTAAACAATTTTTCAATAGCATAATAATGCTTACCTTGAGACACTGAAGCAAGTTGCTTAATTTAATTTAATTTAATTAAAACAACACAATTTAATACATAAAACAGCAGCTTAATTTAATTTAAGTAAAAAGGTTGTTCTATTTTTAAGATATCCTTTTTTTAAGTTCATCTCCACGTTAATTGCATAGCATGAACTGCTTCCCTTTGATCTAATCTTATCTATTTGCCAGTTGGAGTTGGAGAATTATTTTAGACATTGAAATATTTTTTAGTAAAATCCTTTAATTAAAAGTATATACAATCGATATGAACATAATTGTTTTACGTAAAAATAAAGCTTAATATTAGTTTGTTATTTGATAAAAAGTAAATTTGTTTATTACCACTAGAGAACATACATTACATATATTTTGTTTTAAATCAATTCAAGTTAGTTTAATTGCTTAAGAGTTCAAACTATTTAGTTACAAGTTGTTATTACTTGTATTAATCGCGTGTTGTAATGTGAGTCAGTGATTTAATTATTGAAGCTCTCTCACTTCACATTTGTAATCAAGTTAGTTGGTTTTCAGAGAAATAAGAAAGTTAAAACTATTTTTTAATATTTATATTATACTATAGTATATTTAATTTACATATGATATAAATTACATGATACATAAATAAAACATATATATCATAAATTTGAAAACATGTTGAGCCGGATCAAGTTAGGGCTCTTGAGCCCAAACTTTAAATAAGTTTAATTTTTTATTTCCTAAATTTTGAAAGAAAAATTCAATTTTTTTGAATTAAATCAAATCTGATTTATTTTAGAAAAAAACTTAAATTGATTATTGTTGTCAAAATAGCTATTGGAATGATAAAATGAGGACATAAAAAGCTTCAAACATTGAAGATAGGTGATTAATAAGTTTGAATTCTCGAGTAAAAGAGAGTTGTTTTGCTGCCCACCAATTTATTCTCTTTCAAATCTTATCCCCGAGAGCAGTTTTGTTTTTGTTTTTGATAAAGTAATATTATTTATAATTCCTATTACAAATTAATTGAACTACACATTATTAAAAATAAATGAAAGAGTGTCAACCTTAATTTTTGGTTCATTTCATAACAAAAGAAGGCAAACATTAGAAAAGGTAAAGAAACTGATAGGAAATAGTGTTAGGAAATAGTCCACACAACTGTAAGAAATAGTTGTAAATTTTCATAATTCTTATCTAAATTTTCATTCAAAGGCCCACACAAATGTAAGAAATAGTCCCCCATCTATAAATTCTTGGCTATCATATCACAGAACAAAGAAAAGTAAGAGGATACCTATATCAAAGAAAATGACAGATTGCATCGGTAAGCTTATTAAAGATTTCTAGGAATTCAAAATGGAGTATTTTTAAGGATCTAGTGCTCCAACCCCCCTCCCGAAAGCAAGAAGCAAGAAGCAAAAAGGAAGTGCAAGGCAGCACCGCAGCAGCAACAAGAAGCTTACCTCAACTAGTCGGAAGTGCTGGACGTGGATGGAAGGTGGCTGGTGGCTGGCCTGGTAGAGAACTAGAGATATTAGGAGTTTTCAAATTTTAATTAGGGATTTGAAGTTAGGTTTTTTTTTAGTTTGTGGTCTGGTTACCTTAGTTTTAGTTTTAGATTTTTAGTTTTATTTTTTTATTAAATTATTTGTAATTTCTATTATTGGGTTGGGTTGGGTTGGATAATTGGGTTTGGTAATTGGGTAGTTGGGTTTGGGTTTGGGTTGGGTTTAGGTGAATAAAAAGCCTATTTATATATTTTATTTTTTATTTTTAATTTTTTCGGTTAAACCGAAAAATTTTGGTTAACCAACCGGTTTCGAACCAAATTAATCGTTAACCGAAAACTTAAAAAATAATTAACCGACCCCCGACCGAAAAAATTTGGTTAACCGACTGATTAACCGAATTCGATCGGTTAACCAAATTTTTTCGGTTTTACCCAAATTTTGCACACCCCTAGTCGTTCCTGGTACTAATTCAATACCAATTCGACCTCTCTGATCGGTGGCAACCCCGGTAATTCTTCTGAGAATACATCTGCAAACTCAAAAACAACAAGTACAGATTCAATTTTCGATTCAGATACCTTTGAATCTAGTACATATCCAAGGTATGCATTACAGCCTTTTTCACACATTTCTGAGCTTGCATAGACAATATCACAACCGGTAAATTACTTGAATCATCAGAATCAATCTGAAGAATTTCACCGTTCTAAAATTTCAATTCTATAATCTTTCGTCTGCAATTCACTACTGCATCATGTAAAGTCAGCCAATCCATACCCAGAATTACATCAAACTCATCAAGCGGTAGAAGTATCAAGTCGGCCGGAAAACAGTAACCCCAAGTCATCAATGGACATTTCTTACAAATTTTATCAACTAAAACAGACTTGCCTAGGGGGTTCGATACTTTAACTACAAACTTCATAGACTCGACATGTATACTCTTTTTAAACACTAATTTCATATAGATATATGAATGGGTTAATCCAGGATCTATAGACACAACAATATCAGTGTTGTAAAGAGAAAAAGTACCGGTAATAATGTCTGGCAAATATGCTTCCTCACGTGCACAGATAGCGTATGCTCGAGCTGGAATTCGTGCTTCAGATCTCACAGCTGAATCTCTCGTTGTACCTTAGTTTTTATTTGGGTTTCCAGTGTTTCGGGGTGGTCACCCTCTAGTAGCCGTATTATTAACTTTCACAGACTGATCTCTTTCAGTTATAGACTTCTCAAGACAGTCTCTAAGGTAATGATCGAGCGATCTACATCTAAAACAAGCTCCACTTTTCACTCGACACTTACCGTAATGTCTTCTATTGCAGTGTTTACATTCAAGTCCGACATTTTTAATGCTACCCACACTGGAAACGGATGTCGTCTGAGGTCTCGGACTGAACTATCTAGCATCTATATCTCTTATCGATATTCCTACAGAAGTAGTAGAACAAGGATGAAAATCTCTAGATTTCTTTGATACAGATTGATGTGATTTACCCGCGAATCTCTTTCTAGAGTCTCTCGCTTCAGTGTCAGCTTTTCTTTTCTCTTTGCCAAGCTTTTCGGCTTTGCAAGCTCAATCAACTAGAACAACAAACTCTTTCAACTCGAGAATACCAACCAACAATCTGATAACTTCATTTAGACTATCTTCAAACCTTTTACACATTATAGCCTCGGTAGAAATACATTCACGAGCGTATTTGCTGAGACGCACAAATTCTCGCTCATATTCTATCACTGTCATTCGGTTCTGTTTAAGCTTCAAAAACTCTTTACATTTTTTATCGACGAACCGTTGACTGATATATTTCTTCCGAAATTCAACTTGAAAGAAATCTCATGTAACCCTTTCTCGTAGAACCATAGATATCAAAGTAGTCCACCACCGATAGGCAGTATCTCTCAACAACAATATAGCATACTTTAAACATTCATTAGGTGTGCAAGAAAGTTCATCAAATACTCTAATCGTATTTTTAAGCCAGAATTTGACTCTCTTAGTATCATCACTAGTAGTAGCCCTAAATTTTTCATCGCCATACTTCTGTATCTTATCAATGGGGGGTCTAGGTAATCTCAAAATATCCGTACCTTGTGGATTTATAGGGATTGGTTGGGGGATAGGCAGGGGTGGAGGTTGTTGAGCTGCCGGGTTTGCTCGAACAAATTTGGTGAACCATTCACTCATCATATAAAAGAAAGCTTGCTTAGTTTCTCCCTCACTCCCCGTAATAGGACTAGATTCAAACGGCATAGTCCCTTGAGCGGGAGCTGGCATATTACTTTCTACATCGTCAGCTACAGCTCGATTTAGATCCATTTACTATATAAAACATAATTCAAAGTCTATTAGGAGATATCACACTATCACAGTTTATATATAGCATGTATAGCTAGACTCATTTACACTACTGTAGTCCTAGAATCAACTAAATCATAGCTCTGATACCAATAAAATATAACACCGCTAACCCGTATCCGTCGTCAGATTAGGGTTACAAGGCATTATCGATCAAAACACATCAAATAACATACATTTTATAAACATTTAATCAAATCCGATTAAACGTCAATCAAACACAATCATATTATCTATTACGAGGCCTTAAAACAAGCTTAAAAGTGGTTTGGGACTAAACCGATGATATTTGAAACCTTTAGGAAACTTAAAAAAATTTCATTCTTATAAGGGTCACATGCCGATGTCAACAGGCCGTGTTCCTCATACGGCCACCAGGCACGCCTGTTTCTTAGGCCGTGTGAAAACAGGGCATACATACTGACTTGTACAACACGGTCGAGGCCACGCTCGTGTGCCAGGCCATGTGAAATCTAGAGGGGTTACCGACTTGGGTCACACAACCGGCCACACGCCCATGTGCCATCCGTATGCCAAACATGGCTAAAAGACACGCCCGTGTACCTATACCGTGTAACTCACTGACTTGCTTAATTAAGTTACAGCAGACACACGGTCGAGTCACACACCCGTGTGCTCAACCATAAGGGGCGAAATTAGGCTTAAATTAAGCCACTTTCCTTACTCAAAGCACATGCACCTATAATCAACCAAATGGTACCAAAAACTCATTCAAATAAGCAGCCAAATTACCATTTTCAATACACAATTTATGCCATTCCAAAACTACTCATTCATATACCCAAATCTATATCATTAGCATATCCAATTCCATACCAAATTATCAAGTTTCATCATCCAAAAACACTTGCATGACATGTCTTAAAATCACTTATAATATTAACCATAATCAAACATTTTTGTTCATGTATTACCATATCTCAAAACAATCATTTACACATTTACTGATCATTCCAAATGCCAAAACAAACCATATCATTTAGCTAATACCAAATCAACCATTAAACAAACTTAAGCCAAATCACAAGGCTTAATTATAAAACAAAACATGTACTAATATTTACATCCATAAAACTAGTCTATACATGCCATATTCACAAATTTCCTTGAGTTCCAAAAGTACCGAAAAGTCGACTGGATAGTGTGATGCTATCTCTGACGCTGACCGATTCGAGCGAGCTAACGAACCTCTATAAAACACAGTAAATAAACAGAGTAAGCATTACAGCTTAGTAAGCTCGTATAATATAAAATTAAACTTACTAAATTTGCATATCATACATACACTTCAATAGGTTAGTATCTCAATTTGCATATAACCAATAATTCAACCATGAAATATTCACTCGGCATTCAACTCATATAACATTTCATATAACTTGTATCCAATTCCATACTCGATCATATAATCCGTAATAGTATAATACCCGTTGAACCTAATGGAATATCAAGGGATACTCGGGTGATACACACTAAGTGTATTAATCGGTAATCCATCAATTCATTATTGTTTCTACTCTTTCGAGCCATGATCGATAAGCTCCTCTTGAGCTGATAAACAGTAAGCTCTATCGAGCTGAAACGGTAAGCTCTAATGAGCTGAAACGGTAAGCTCTAATGAGCTGATATATCGGTAAGCTCATACGAGCTGTGGTGAGTCTGCAACAAATGCGGGATCTCAACCAAAATAGTAACCCTAGTGACATGTTACTCGTATCCTACGATTTTTCTAAAGTTCAAACGGGGCTCGGTATTATTCAACTCCATCATTCGACATTCAGTGCTCAATATTTCTATTTCCCAATTCACATATATTCAATTCAATTAAATACAAACATTTAAATACTCAATTTTAATTATACGAACTTACCTCGTATAGCTCGGATAAACTGTCGTCTACTCGTCTACTCGTCTACTTTTCGTTTCCCCCGATCTAGTTTTAGTATTTATTTATCTTGATCTATATAATATCAAATTTAGTATATTAACATTTCAAACTATTCAATTAGACGCATTATACATATTTTGGTAAAATTACGCTTTTGCCCCTATTGTTTCACATTTTTGCAATTTAGTCCTTATCACGTAAAATTGCAAATTCATGCAATTTAAGGACAACCCATGTTAGCTAGATTTCATATAGCCTCATAACAGCCCATATTTTCAATTTAATCACACTTTTAACCACAACTTCTTAACATTTCTCAATTTAATCCCTAATTGACATTTTTATCAAAAATCACTTAACAAAACTTGTATATCTGTCATTAAACCTTCAAAATCTATCCTTAAACATTTAAAAACTCAAGCATTCAAGAATGCCATCATTCAAAATCTATAACAGTTTCAAAAACGAAGGTACGGGCTAGCTAGATTAAGCTGCAACGAGTTTAAAAACATAGAAATCATTAAAAACTGAGTCAAAACCGTACCTTAATCAAGAATTCAAGCTTGGCCAAATGGAAAACCTAACTATGGCTGTTTTATCCTCTTTAATTTCGGTCAATATGATGAATGAAACCAAAATTTTGTTTTTTTTATAACTATGGTTGTTTTATCCTCTTTAATTTCGGTCAATATTATGAATGAAACCAAAATTTTGTTTTTTTTTTACTTTAATTTAACATAATTTACTAAATTACAAAACTAACCTTAAATAAAACATATAAAAATCATTTTAACAATGTCTAAATATGTCCACTCATTCTAATAATGGTATATTTACCATGCAAGGCTCATTCAATTCATTTCTATAGCTATTTGGTTCCTTTAACTTATAGAACTCGTATTTTACGCTTTATGCGATTTAGTGCTTTTTACCGAATTAAGCATTTAAACGGTAAAATTTCTTAACGAAATTTTTATACTATCATTCTATCATGTTGTAAGACTTATTAAAATAATAAAATAAATATTTTAACTTCAAATTTGTGGTTCTAAAACCATTGTTCGGATTTGACCGAAAACGGGCTGTTACACCAAAGGAGCATACAGAGCTTAAGGCTCAGATACAGGAGTTGCTAGATTGTAGGTCCGTCCGCCCTAGTGTGTCTCCATGGGGAGCACCTATGCTATTTTTTAAGAAGAATGATAGATCCATGAGGATGTGTATTGACTACCGGTAATTGAACAAGTTGACCATTAAGAACAAGTATCCACTTTCGAGGATTGATGATCTGTTTGACCAGTTTCGAGGTGTTTTAGTGTTTTCCAAGATTGATTTACATTCTGGGTATCATTATTTGAGGGTTAAGGAGGTTGATGTACACAAGACGGCATTTAGGACTCGTTCTGGTCACTATGAGCTCTCAGTGCTGCCTTTTGGACTGACTAATGCACCGACAGCTTTCATGGATCTGATGAACCGGGTGTTTCAGCCCTATCTTGATCGGTTTGTGGTGGTTTTCATCGACGATATATTAGTTTATTTAGGGACTGAGGATGAGCATGACGAGCACCTTAGAGTTGTTCTTCAAACTTTGAAGGAAATGCAGCTTTATGCTAAGTTCAATAAGTGCGAGTTCTAGTGACGTGAAGTAACATTTCTGGGTCATGTGATTTCTACTGAGGGAATTAGAGTGGATCCTCGAAAGATTGAGGCTGTGTTAGATTGGAAGCAGCATAGGAATATGTTTGAGATTTGTAATTTTCTGGGAGTGGCGAGTTATTATCGGTGATTTGTGAAAGGTTTCTCACTGATTGCAGCACACTTAACTAAGGTGCTACGTAAGGGTGTACCATTTTATCTGAACTGATGTGCAGTAAGAAAGCTTCGAGAAGCTCAAGACTATACTGACTGAGGCTCCTGTTCTGACTTAACCTGAACCTAGAAAGGAATTCACGATTTATAGTGATGCATCACATGTCAGTTTGGGATGTATGTTGATGTAGGATGGTAAGGTGGTAGTATATGTGTCTCGTCAGCTTAAGACACACGAGGCGAATTATCCAACACATGATTTGGAATTGGTCGTCGTAGTCTTGTACTAAAAATCTAGAGGCACTATTTGTATGGTGAGAAGTGTATCATCTACACCGATCACAAAAGCCTCAAGTATCTCCTTACACAGAAGGAGCTGATTCTTAGGCAGCGTAGATGGATGGAGCTACTTAAGGATTACGACTGTATTATTGAGTACCATCCAGGCAAGGCCAATATGGTGGTCGATGCATTGAGGCGTAGGGTAATGTCTAATCTGAGGGCGATGTTCACTTGACTTAGTCTATTTGATGATGGCAGTCTGTTGGCCGAGCTTCAGGTTAAACCGACTTGGATTGGGCAAATTAGGGATAAACAGTTGGAGGATTAATCTTTGGGACTTTATTTCCATCAGATTGAGAGTGGCAGTACTTCAGATTTCGAGTTGAATAGTGATGGGGTACTCTGTTTCCATGGATGGATTTGTGTTCCAAATGATACTGATTTGAGACAGTCTATTCTGAAGGAGGCGTATAGTAACCCTTACGCTGTGCATCCCGGTGGGTATAAAATGTATCGAGATCTTCGGAACTATACTAGTGGTCGGGATTGAAACGAGAGGTTACTAATTTTTTGGCTAGATGTTTGACATGTCAGCAGGTTAAAGCTGAGCATCAGTTGCCTTCGGGTTTGCTGCAGTCGATTAAGATTCCTATATGGAAATGGGAGCAAGTAGCGATAGACTTTATTAATGGGTTGCACCTAACACCCACTAAGAAAGATTCGATTTGGGTCATCGTGGATCGATTGACCAAGTCTGCACATTTCATTCTGGTTAGAACTGATTATTCACTGCAGAAATTGGCGAAACACTATATTTCAGAGATAGTGAGATTGCATAGGGTACCTGTCTCGATCATTTCTGATAGGGATCCTCGCTTCACATCTCGATTTTAGAAGAAGTTACATGAGGCTCTGGGTTTGAGGTTGAACTTCAGTACTGCGTTTCATCCTCAAATTGATGGTCAATCTGAGAGGGTGATTCAGATACTGTAGGATATGTTGAGGAGTTATGTTATTGATTTTCAAGGCAGTTGGGAGGAGTATCTACCACTAGCGGAGTTCGCCTATAATAATAATTTCCAGTTGAGCATTTAGATGGCACCTTACAAGGCTCTGTATGATCGTAAGTGTCGCACTCTTCTATGTTGGACTAAGTTAGGTGAACGACGTGTTCTAGGTTTTAAATTGTTTTCTGAGACAGAGGACAAGGTTAAACTGATTCGGGATCGTCTGAAAGTGGCTTCTGACAGACAGAAATCTTATACAGATCTGAAGAGATACGAGATCGAGTATTCTGTAGAGGACTTCGTATTTCTTAAGGTCTCGCTATGGAAAAAGGTTTTGAGATTCGGTCGGAAGGGTAAGCTGAGCCCTAGGTTTATTAGGCTGTATCGGATACTAAAACGAGTGGGAACGGTTGCTTATCAGTTGGAGCTACCTCTGGAGTTAGATCATATTCACAACGTGTTCCACGTCTCCATGTTGAGGCACTACCGCTCTGATCCTTCTCGCATTATCCCTATTGAGGAGATTGAGGTTAGGTCAGATTTGACGTTTGATGAGCCGGTTCAGATTTTGGATCGTGATGTTAAGGTACTGAAGAAGAAGTCTATTCTACTGGTTAAGGTTCTACGGCAAAATCATAGCACTGAAAATGCCACGTGGGAACTTAAGGATTCGATGCGTCAGCAGTATCCTCATCTTTTCTGATCAGGTAAATTTTGAGGACGAAATTTTCTTTTAGAGGGTAGAGTTGTAACGCTCCAAAGTTTTTTTTTTTTTGCAAAAATGTGACATAAATATCTGTCTACTTAAGTAGTTATATGTTCTAAGTATGTTTGGGAGGTCCCAAGTTCAAGCCTTATCTTGGAAAAATTTTGGTATTTTTTTCTAAATAAAGCCTTAACCTTGTTCAGTATGCTTTTGTTTAAATGTTTGTAGGTATATATTAGAATGGGCCTGCTGGTCTAGTGGTTTAGTGGAGTGTTATATGGCTGAGGGTCCTGTGTTCGAATCTCTACGCGAGCAAGGGAAATATTTTTGCTCTGAGCATATGGCGTGTAGTAGAGTCAGATTAAGATTGAAATTCTAGGTGATAGTTTGTTAGTAGGGTTAATGGAGATAATCAAGAGATTGAAGGAATATCCAACTTTTATTTTTATTTGTTCTTTCTCCCAATTTCGATTTCTTTCTCTATTTTGACGATTCCCCCTTGCTGCTGAAATCTTGTTCTCTCCCACCCCTCTTCTTTTCGATTTCTTTTCTACACTGTCTCTTGACATTTCACGTTTGACTGCAATTATTCGGTAAGTATTACTGTTAAGTTTATCGTAATTTTTGGCAATAAGTTTAACGATGGGGAAATGTTTACTCTCGTTTTAGGTGAAAAACGAGAACTGGGTGCGGTTCCTGCAGCAGTATAAGTGATCGGGGCATGTTTTCAACAACG
Organism: Gossypium stocksii; assembly: GCA_020496765.1. Classification (NCBI taxonomy): domain Eukaryota; kingdom Viridiplantae; phylum Streptophyta; class Magnoliopsida; order Malvales; family Malvaceae; genus Gossypium; species Gossypium stocksii. The sequence continues at coordinate 15,604,031 of CM035631.1, read as the reverse complement.
GTAAGTTCTGAGTACATCGGTTGATGGTGTAAAGTTCGATTGTAAATTGATTGTGGATTAAATTTTTCGTTAAGTGTACTAAATACGGACTTTGGATGGTCAATTTTAGGTATTGGAGTGCTCAGAAGTTATTTTGTAGTGAAACAGTACCAAGTGTGTACCCAAATACACAGAAAACGAGGTTTCAATCAAAGTCGAAAACCCCACTATCGACACCATACTGGCGTTTGGTCACCCGTGTGGTAGGCCATGTGATAGGACACGGGCGTGTGATTGACGAGGCTAGGCCGTGCACGCAAGACACGACTTTATGATGGTTAGGTAGGCTGTGTGCGACACACAGGCTAGACTGATTTAGGCCGTGTGGGCCACACAAGCGTGTGGGTCCACATAGGTACTCCACATGGGCGTGTGGAATTCTGGGCCAGGCCGTGTGGATCAAATTGGGTCGTGTAGGCCACACGCCACATAGGCAAGCCACATGGGCGTGTGAGCCCATTTAACTGAAAAGCTTTCTAAGGTTGCACAGGTCGCCCAAGTTGACTGTGAACCTACTGTAAGATTGGTAAGCACTACTTAGACCTTAAATGTGTGAACTGAATGTATGATATATGTACTGAGCATGATGATTATATGCATGTATACTGAACTGTATGTGTAACTGACAACCATGTGAGAGCATGTCATTTATTGTATGTTTGCATTACATTGGGTTGGGATGATGATTATTGGAGAAAGTGTACTAAAAGGCTTTTAAACCTATTGACTGGTAGCTCAGCTGCAATATATATACTGAAAGGCTCTTAAGCCTATTTGACTGGTAGCTCAGTTGCATTATACTAATATGTGCCGCGTTTGGTATAGCTTGGAATGTAGGGCTAGGTGGGTGTTTTAAACCCCACAAGAGGTGTAGGGATGGATGGAGATGGTGTATTAGAACCTGGTAGGTAGGATTTTGTTTTCTGATCACTGCATGCATGATTGTTACTATGATGGGCTAAGGCCCTAATGCATATCTGATACTGAAACTGAAATGGGCTAAGGCTCAAATTGCTACTGAAACTAAAATGGGCTTAGGCCTAGACTGCATTTGACCGTTTCCTGTGATTGACTGTATGTTTATTTTCTATAGGGATTACACACTGAGTTTACATAAACTCACTTCTTCTGCTTAATCTGTACAGGTAATCTCCAGGCATAGACAGATCGGTGCGGCGGAGGACTCAGTGGTGGCCACTTGGTTGTTTAACAGTTTTAATTTCATTTATGGTTTTATTTCTTATTTGGGGTACTTGTTGTAATTTTTGATTACGGACTTTTTCTTTGATTTGGGTTTTATTTGTTTTGTTTTATGGTTTTATAACTATTAGACGTAGAAAAACTCGATTTTCCAAAAATCAAATGTTTTCTCTAAACACACGATTTACTAAAAACAGTTTTTTTAAAGCTTCTGCAACGAACTATGTTTTAAAACAATCGACTAAATGTGTAAGCAAGTATGGAATTAATAAGAGTTAACTAAAAATAGACAAATCAAAAATGATTTTATCATGACAATTTAGTTTTAAACACCCTATCATGTGACACCGCCATATTAGGCCATAAAGTCTAGGCCGAGTTTGAGGTGTTACACCTATGAAATGAATTAAATTTATTTTAAAAATATATTCAAGCTTATTAAATGTTGAAACTTGTTTGAAATACTGTTAGGCCCAAAAATACCAAGATGGGGTGAATTGGTATTTAAAAAATCTGTACAAACTTTTCTAAATGATATATATGAAAATGAAGAAAAGCTTGGACACTTCTATTTATAGTGGTTCAACTCCAATTGCCTACCTCCACTACCTTAACTTTCCACCATTAAGGATTTCCCAATTCACTATTAGAATTGATACCTTTTAAGGAGAATGTATAACCTTTACAACACTATCTTTTTCTTAAGGCTTAGATAGAACATTTCCCCTAGCTTTTATGGCTAAATTAGAACCCTTCTTAGTTTTTATGGATAAAAATTCTTCAAATTTACGATTGTTGATATGAAAGAAAGTAAACAAACAGGCCTCTACAAGGTGTGTGTGTGTTTACAAACATTAAGCTCTCAAAAAATTAGAAATAAAAGTGATAAAATATCTAACAATAAGCTCCTGGAGATATGTATAAGAGAAAATGAAAGAATAAATAATTTGAAGCTTTTCTCTTAGCTTTGATGCTTGGATGTCTCTCTCTCAAGTCTTGAAGTGTTCTTGAAGAGTATTTATACTAAGGAATAAGTTTAAGGATGCTTATGGTTTTTGGAGATGAATTCTAGTCATTAGAAGCATTAATTTCGGGCTTAAAAACTATCCTTGCAACCAAAGTCTCAAGACTTGGCAAGACGTTTCGAGAGATGGCTTAAAAATAGTTATTATATAGTCGTTGGCAGGCTAGTTCTCGAGACATACAAGCTTATGTATCGAGACATATAGACCAATGTCTAAATATGCAAGTCATGTCTCTAGACATGTAGCCCTTAGAACAAAATTTTGTATTCGAACTTTTATGTCTCAAGACATGGTCTTATGTCTCGATACTTGACTACTAAAGTGTCTTAAAAATATTTTAAACATCTTAAAACACTTTGATATACTGAAAAATATTTAAATAAATTAAAACACATTTAAAACATGTTTTTTAATATATTATAAGTCTTTGATAAAATTTTCAACTATATTTTTACCAAATGACTTAGGAAAATATAGTATATATAAGTAACATCTCAGTATTGCCTTCTCTAGTGAGTCGGCCTCTCTGCTATCAATCGCTATATAAATTTTCACATTCACCTTTTTAAACATATCACCAGTTGCTGCAGACTTGCTGGAGTTCACTGTTACTTTGCCAACAAGAGCCTCCTTATAGGTTACCTTATCCTTGCTTTTCGGGTCTCCTTCAAGCACTTCATGCTAACATATTTTCTTATCTCTGTCCCCAACCCTCAAGTTGGACTTTTTCCAGTATGAAAAGCAGCTGTTAAGCGTGCCAAGTTGACATCGATCCTACATCCATAATAACGAAACCCATTCAATCTCCGAACAGCTCTTCTTGTGTCAACAAGGTCCTGAAATCTGACGAACCCAAATTATTTTCCACTCTTTGATGTTTTCTATTGGGATAAAGACATCCACAATCTTACCCAACGTTTTGAATAGATACCTGATGTCTCTCCAGCTAACCCTACTAGGAATGTTGTTGATGAATAAAGTTGTACAGCTTCCTCTTCCATACCCCCGCAACTAGCATTCCATGTCATAGCAGCCATTGTCGATTTAATTTCTATTGTGACCATTTAATTTTAGCAAAAATGCTTATAATTTTAATGTCGAAAGCTTGACATAACTGCTTTCAATTCACAAAAGGAAGTAAGCTTCTTAACTGTTGTTACAACTTTAAATTCAGTGACTATATAAACTGTAATTACCGGATTTTATAATTCTTATAGTTTAATTTAATTTATAAGTAACATCTTAAAATTTGAAATATAAATTCTAGTATATATGTGCATATAAAAGACAACCCATCCCCCCCCCCCCACACACAGTTTAATTCGGTATGAGTCCTTATATTTGTATTCCAGCTGCTTAGTTTTTTGCCACTGTCAATAGTGAAAAATACTTGATCTACATTGAATGAAGGGTAATAGTACTGTACAAGCTCATTATCAATGAATTTCAATCATGGAAGTTAAACAGTACCAGTTTCAGTCCTTCATTTCTAATAGTTTAACTCAATGATGCAACTTACAATTACCCAACAGATCACAGTTTCAGAGAGCTCAAATTATATATTCTGTCTTACCAATCATCAACATACTCCTTTTGTTTATTTATATATTTTATAATCCTATTTAACATGCTTTAATTGGATTCTAAATGCTATCCTTTCCAATACTTTTTCACTGTGCAAACTATAGCTTTGATAAAACTTTAGGCTTGGAGTGGATATCGATCTCATTGACCCAACTTATATAATACTACACTCTCCCTATATGGAATTTCATTCATCATATAATCATTATGTATAAATACACCAACTTGCTATTTTTATATTATATATTGAAAATTCAAAATTAATAGTGAAGTGTGATAAATGATGTGGATATACTTATTAGTATATTGATAAGTAAACACATAAAAAATGAAAAGTTAAGACTCAAGCATAAAAAAAATTATTAACGTAATCAAATTTAACCTATATTTACAAAACCTTACTTAAAAGATTATTTAAACTCGACCTTTACAGATTTTTGCGTTCTCACTATTGTATCATAGCTAACCAAAGAAATACCCACCTTTCTACTGAATGTATAAAATTATGACACAAATGTTATTTATTTAAATCAAATTGTGGGCTCAATCTCTTTACCTCACCTAAGACTACACCACCTATTCATGACAGGAGGAATACTTGCTGATTCTGATGGTATCAATTAATCAGTATAAATTTTGCTACCGAAATAAATGGTTAGTCAAAATGATCAAAATCAAGCAGAGTTGATCATAGATGTACAACTATAGTGTCTGATCAAATGACAAGGAATGCATAATCGAAAAGAATCTGGAGCACGTGGCTGATTAAGTGTTGATTGGATGATTAGTTGACAATTACAAGTATAAACATTTGTGTTTCTCTTTTACCAAAAAAGACATTTATGCTTTTTGCTATATGACAATTAATAATCGTGATCACAATTTTTTTTTTTGCTTAACTATAATTACATATAATTATACATCCAAGAAAAGACTTATGCAGATTGTTTAGCTACGTCTCTGATATGCTATTTGTCTTTTTTATTTTACACCCAAAAGTTTCTTCTTCTTCTTTTTTTTTTTCAATATTCAAATTTCAAGGTGATTTTCACCAGTTTCTTGAAACAGTGGTATGATATAATTATTGTAAGTGCAGACAGTGTCATAGTCATCCTTTTGTATCCCCATTTATTACCCCCCCCCTTGTCTTTGTCTTTTGCTTTTTTTTTTCTAAAATAATAATAATTTAGTTATTTATTTTCTTCCTTTGCGTTTCAGGATCACTGCAAAATCCTCTTAATTCCCTCTCTTTGCTTCCATACTTTCCTTACCTTTTGTCACTGAATTTTTGCAGGCCCCCGCCTCCCACCCCGTCCCTGTTCTTCAACTAATAGGGTTTTCTCTTTATAAACACCCACATTCCACTCTCATACATATATTAATAATATAACCCTAAGTGAATTTTTCATCTTTCTGTTGCTGCATAGTCTTCCTCATTGGGACAAAATAAACCATTTATCAAAGGGTTTACAGGAACCTACTCAAGGGGAATAAAGGTATACCTACACCTCTCTCTATATGTGTGTGTGTGTGTGTTTACACATATAGATAATATATGTAGCATGAAAAGGATATACTATGGTCGAATCTTTTGGAAATTTTTGTGGCCTTTAAGGGTGGGATATATGGGAGGGTTTTGGTTCAATTTTATGCAATTGTTTCTGCATGCTAATGTAATATTTTATATATGTTTTCCTCTTTTTTTTCCCTGAATTTTGTCTTTGTTTTTCACTCTTGGTTTTTTTTTCTTTTGGCTACAGTTTAAGCTGAAATTTTCTGACAGTAGTCTTTAAATTCAAAGAAAGCTGTTTGGCTGGCAGGTCAGGAAAAAAAAGCAAAAATTGTTTTTAAGAAAACCGCACAGAGAGTGTGTTTTTTTTTTTTTTTTTTTTTCTCTTAAGCAATTTCTCATGGAATCTCGATGATACCTACCTAGTGTTTTTTTTCTCCACCAAGTCTAGATAATATTTAATTAGAAACAAACCCTTTTTTTTCCCAGTTGAAAATAAGTGAACCATTAGAATTTGGTTAGAGTTAGATGCATTAAAATTGTTGGTTGGCAGTGCAGATCAAAGAAAATGGCATCTTCAAGCTATTCAAACCCACCATGTGCAGCCTGCAAATGTTTGAGAAGGAAATGCATGCCAGATTGTATATTTGCACCCTATTTCCCACCAGAAGAGCCTCAAAAATTCATCAACGTTCACAAGATATTCGGTGCAAGCAATGTTAGCAAATTGCTAAATGATGTGCCGCCCCATCAAAGGGAAGATGCAGTCAACTCCCTCGCCTATGAAGCTGAGGCAAGGATGAAAGATCCTGTTTATGGCTGCGTTGGAGCCATTTCAGTCCTTCAAAGACAAGTTATGAGACTCCAAAAGGAATTGGATGCAACAAATGCTGATATAATCCGCTATGCCTACAACGAAATGCCACAGCCGCCGCAGCCACCAGCAGCATCCCAGTATGGAGGAAGGAGAACAGCCGCCGGGCATGGCAGCTCTGGAAGTGGTTCTTTCGATCAAAATTCTGGGTTTTATTACCCTTCTCAGTGGAATAACAATGACCCTAGTGGAGACAATGAGAGTGGAAGCATGTGAGAGTTTGTTAATTGATTATTAGTATATCATGTCATTAATTAATAAGCACATCAAGATTTGATATATGCAATATATATATATAGGTTGGGATTGGAAGAGCTCCTATTTGGCTGGCTCTAGGGTTTTCTCTAGTTATGGAACTTGACAAAGGGACCATACATGGGTATTTCTATGATATGCAAATTACCCTCTCATGGAATGTAATTGTTAGTGTCTTGTGAAAAATAATTTCGATATTTGATATGTGGCTATTCTTTATGTTTGAGCCTTTTTTATTCATATGTTCAAGCTATGCATACTTTTTATTTTATTTTTTTATGTATTTCAAAGTTGAATATATGTAGGATATGAATACAGCTCCAAAAATAAAAAATAAAAAGTTAGAATATATTATGCCCTTTTTTGTTGCCCTAATTAACAATCATTTTATCATATCCTGTACTAATATATACGATCCATAGCTTCGTATTTTGTTTATATATAAGTTTATGTTATTAGCAAATGCATATTCCTTTTTATGTTCTCAAACATCATTTTTTGCTTCATTTCCTGTTGAATTCAATTTCTACAATCACATTTTCTTTTCTTGATGCTATTCAATTTCTTATGACAAATCATATACTTCCCAACCATAAAATATTTTTCTTAATCAATTTGCATATAATATATATATTCGGATTGATTATTCACATCCAAATAATAAATTTGAGTAATATATATATATATATAATTATTTATACTGTTAAACTTATTGATGTGATATTTTAAAATCTGAAAAAAACAATATAAGAAGAGTAAGTAATTGATGTTATATTTGAAGCTATATACGAGAATTCTCAAATTTAAGCAAGCAAGAGCATATAGGCATAGAAGCTAAGTGTGAAGAAAGGGAAAATGGAAAAGTAAAAGGTTGTTTCTCATATATTAATTAAAAGCTTTATTAAACACACACCAAACTCTCAAGCCTTGAGTTTTCCATAAACGGATAATAAAATAGTAAGACTGTAAATTTGTTGACTTCCTCCGACCAATAATTTAAAACCAAAAAAAAAAAAAAAAAGGTAATGTAAAATTCCCCCACACAGTCATTATCTGAAACAGTGAGAAGGTACAGGTACCTAGCTTTGTAGGAAGAATAAAAGGGGGTTGTTTGCCCATGTGGAAGGTACGTGCACCAACAGAATATTAAATTGCATGTAAGATGTTTCTTTAAGTCTCATTTTTAATTTCTCAAATTTGTGGCTTTTATTTTTCACATTTTCAAATCATCCATGTTTAGACCCCTCAATCAACAAATTTTACTGCTGATTCACATGTTGTGGAAGTTATAAATAGCCACCCATTATCATTATTTTATTTTTTAAATTAGTAAACAGATTCTCTTCCTTCCTTCCTTCTTTCTGGGATGTTAATTAACCATAATATCCTAATCATCAATGCATGTGTTAATTATATTTCATCCAATCAATCTAAAAATCAAATTTTAATATCTATTTAAACCTACTTAATTTTCTTTTGATTTGAGATGAGTTCAAATAGTTTTCAGTTCTTAGAAAATGAAAGCTAAGTTAAGGTGGATTCTGAAATATGATTAAGTTTTATAATGAAAAAAATAAAAGAATAAAATTATAGAGAATAAGATGATATATGGAGAAGATGAGAGCTCCCATGGAGGGATTAGCACATGTGGCCTTATGCTTGATCCCCAACATTACTTATTGGCTGGTCTGCAAGTATTTCACATGGTCGACTGACTTGTACTTATATTATAAGTGTTCTCATAAATATTTGATAATTAACAAATTAATAGTATAACAAAATTAAACTCTAAATTTCATATGATAAAATGCCTCAATTAAGTTCTTAAAGAGTTACGAGGGAAAATGTAAAGTTGTACTCAATCACACTTTTTTAAAGAAGAAAAGCGAGTGATATCTATTACTTAACTTCTATCTTTTATCTTCTTTTTTTTGTTGTCATTTTTTATATACAGAATGTAGAGAACTAATCACTGAATTTACTTTAATAGATAGCTTAAGAAATCAAAAACAAATAAATAAAATTTTAAATAACCAGTGTCTTGGATATTAGTTAATTATAATATTAGTTTTATTGCATGTATAATATTATTTTTACTAAAGTCAACATTATTAGTTGGACACTAATTAACATTTCATAAAATAAAAAACTCATCTTTTATATTTCTAAATTATGCATAAAACTAATTAAATTGAAAAACTTAAGCGTTTAAGTATAATTCAAACTCCTGAATTTCAAATTATTACAATAACAACAATATCAATCAAATTGATAAATCAATCTGTTCATAAAATTAAAAGTTAAATATATATATATATATATATATATTCTATAAGTAATCAAACTAAACTATCTTAGTAAAATAAAAAAATTTAAAAAAAAAATAGAGTTTACATATGCATGTATCATCATTTTTCATGAACTGAAAGTAGAATTTCAATAATGAACTGAATTTTGGTAAACTAAAACATTTCTAAACATCACTAGTTATTGTTTAAGATGAGATATAATAATCCAATCACTAGTAACAGCATAATAGTATAAGATAATCAGCAGTAATATAAGATGTGTGGGTGTGGGTTGATTTCTTTGAATACTGCTTCAGCTAAGGTTTGGTTTTATATATATGGATAGTTGTTTCTATTTAAATTCCATATTTTGATACAAAGAAAGTTATAAAATTGGCTTAAAAACGATGATATGAGGGAAGTTAGTAATTAATTTTGATTGAGATGGGAAAGTGGTGTAGTTGGGATGGAAAAGGGAAAGCATGGAACAAAGAAAAGCAGAGTGAGAAAAGAGTGGGGGGCGGAATATTTGAGGTTTTTGATGAAAGGGGAAACTCAAAAGATCCTCTCTGTCTTTGAATGACATGCAAAGCAAGGAGGCAAGCCAGCGTAAACTCGGAAAAAAGGCTATATATAATATATACTAATATAAAAAGAAAAGGTTGATTGAATGATGCAGCTTATTCAGGCCATAAGGGTCCTCTATTTCTTCCACACCCAGCACTTTCACTAGTTCAAACATCTTTCGTTTTCAACTTGGCATTTTTGCAAGGGCCACCACACAACCGCCCAAGTCGGGGAAAAAACACACAAAAAGAGGATCAGAACTGACCCAACACCTCCAAAACTAAAGACACCTCTATTCCAATTTTACTAATGCGGTGTTTTTCTTTTCTTTTCTTTTTATCTGACTGATTGATTGATTAGACGTTGCTTTCTATGGGGCAATTGAGGTTGGGTGTGTAATGCTCCTTCTTGCGCTGCTGGTAGTCTTCTCATGAATTTGCATTCAAATAAAAGTTTCAATGAATGATAAATATAATACACATATAAGAGGCTATACTCGTGTGTGTGTGTGTGTGTGTGTGTGTGCGCGCGTGTGCTTTAAAGTTCGAGGATAGAACCAACAAATTATTCACACGTGAAAGGTTAGGTCATTGCACATGTATACCCCCCCCCCCGGTTTTGTTTAACCTTTTTCCAAGTCGACCAGTCCAGTCCCTACCAAAGGCCATTGGTATTCTCATTCGACAATTCGCCGTCGGCTTCGGGTTGGTGGGTGCGATAGCATTGTTAAGGGGTCCGGCACCCGCACGTTCGCTCCTCTCTACTCTACTATTTCTCCGTTTTATGTTTTCTTTTTCATGTATATTTTTAGCCCCAGGAATTGCTATTTTATTTAACATCCACACACATTTCGTGGATAGGTGACGACTATAACAGATATCTAAGATTGGATCACCCGCCCCACCTGAATATAACTTAACCTGAAATACATACATTTCTACTTTAAAATTTTAATTATAAAAAACATATAATTATTACTACCTTTCGAAGCAATTGGAAAATGTTATCTTCCTATTTAATATGTTATCCAAATATATCATTAATCAAAAATCAATGCTTCGTTATTAGAATTAAAACAGTCCAATGGGTCACCATCTACAGATGTAAACTCAAGCATCAATTCTGCAAATGGAAGATAATGTAAAACTGAAATGGGAATCAGGTCCCAAAGATTTTTCATATAAAAATTTCAAAGTAATCTCAACAGAAATGTTTTCTTTTTTACTTTAATCCCTTTCAGTCCTACAAAAACTAATCTCCAAAGACCATACAAAGAATTTGCCACTCAAGTAACGGTTAACCTTGTAGTGGCAATTAAAGATCAGAAAATTCCTTCTTTTTTTTTAAACCTATGTCCCAAAGCATCAAACAAGATATACCGGGTAAAGAAAAGAAGAAATTTCAGTAATTGAGAATGCGAGATTGAAAACTAGATATCAATAGATTGAACATTTTACCTCACTGTACAGATCTGAAAACAGCTCCAGCCCTTAACATGTGTCGCCTTTAGGTGACTCTTTCATGCAAGACGATGGGGATGAGCTATGCTCTGAAACTTCAGGCAATGCCATATTCTCCACAAAACTCTCGCCTTCTGAATTCTTAGATTCCTTATCACCTGAAGCAATGACTTCCGGGGAGACGCTGCATTCTAATTCTCCTTCTGTCTGGACATCAGCTTCTAAAGTCCCCTTCGGTGTAGAAGATGAAGTTTCTTTGCTACTAGGGTCATTGCTAGAATTGCTAGATGTCAACCATGTAAATTGCAAATTATTACCCTGCCAGCATTTACCATTTACGTATGCCCTTTCAGCTGAACGGCGTGTGCCATAAGTTATAACAATGGAGCAATTATTCATTGCTTCTGATCCCATATCATTCTCATTTTCCACATCTTCTATCTCCACGGCAGAAAGATCACCATATTGTAAGAAGTGCTCCTTCAGAACATCAACCTAATTGACAGACACAGAAAAGCCAATTGAGTTTATGACATTGACTCAAGACCTTTGTATTTTGATAGAGAGGACAGACATGTGCCTAGCATTTTAGGTAAATTTGGAAGCCAAGAACAGCCCCTCAAAAAGAGCCATATTCCAACAATATGCCCAAGGGACAAGAATGTTTGGGTCGAGAAGATAGATACAAATATATATCAATTCTCAATATCATGTAAATAGCACAAAAATACATTAGATGACACATTTCTGTGTTCTAGATCATAAAGCTCTCTATTCACTATCACATGCCTTATGCTATGCCTTTCACCCTTGGAATGATTCATCAATAGAAATAAAGACATGCTAAGAAGACCCATTGTTTGTGAAATGTGCTTCTTTTACCTTTTTCTCAAAACGGAATAAAAGAATAATCAGGTAAAATCCATCCTCATAGAAAGACGGAGCAAATACAATTTTCTTAGAGGAAGAGAGAGAGTGACTCACATCCGCAAAACCAGAAGGCAAAGGTGGAATAACTCTAAAAGCAGTAGGCCGGTTGTCTAATTTGTATTTATTCATCAAGAATGGATACCCAGTAGGTGCTGATGGACGAGATTGCTGCTTTGAGCTCTTAGACTCCTGCAATGACATGGTGGCATTTGATGTTGGACCATGAGACCCAACATTCTCTGTTGATTTGTTTTTATCTGCCATCCCTACAGTTTTTGGTATTGTTGTAGGTGCACCAGGTTCAGACAAACTTGGAGTTGAAGCTTTTGCAGGATCAGCTGCAACTCCCACCTTTTGCTTCTTAGCAGCTTGCTCACTTGGTAGATCACCTTTGACACCAGAAGACTGCAAAAGGTTACCAAAAATGTTAAACCAGTGGTGGATAATACCCAACATTTATACCTAAAAACCCTCAGGTTCTGTTTTCATGACTTCATCATTCTCACTCAACTCGTTTACCATGTGCATGTAGTCGAAGTACTGGTAAATAAAGGCATGCATCTCTGACAATGCCCAACACCACCAGTAAAGTTTTTCAGGAATTAGCTACAGTTCTACAGCAGTCTGGCTGATAAAAAAATACAATGAAAACATGCAATTGCTGAAACTAATTGCTACATGTGACAGTTATTAGCACATGTAAAATTACTGAAGAAGCAGATATTAGGATTATGGTACGCAAGAGTAAAGAAGTTCCCAATACTTGTTTTTGAAGTTTGTCCAACTGGCGCCTGAAGTCATTCCGCTTCTGCTCCAGCATTTCCTGCTTCTTACGCAGTTCCTCTTTCATCTGCTCTAGAGTTTCTAACTTTTTCTGCAATAGAAGTTGAACCTTGGGACCATTAACACTAGATGGCTTAGGGGAATTAACAGAAGGTACAGCAGCACCATGGACAGCATTGCTCTTCTGAGCAATAGGTTGAAGGTTATCCTTCCCTCCTCTATTAACAACAGGCTGCGCTGGAATAACAAAAACTGTTGGACCGCGTGAAGTTACTGTTACACTGCTTCCACTGTTTATGCCATCATCAGGTACACTATCCCGATTAGCCCACCAGAGCTTAATAAAGCGATTACCCATTACAGCATCGGGAGCCTTCAGAGCAGCTTCAGCGTCTTCCCTCCTTGAAAACTGGACAAAGGCCCGTTCACTATTTTTTGGAATATAAATGTCAATAACCTCTCCAAACTTACGAAAATGAGAAAGAAGAGCCTCTCTTTTGTTACTTTTCAGGGGAATCCCATTGACAAACAGTGTACGAAGTGCCTTTTGAGTTGGTTTTCGGCTATCATGCATTTTATCAGTCTGTGATTTCAATGATGTATCCATAAATTTGGAGCCATCATCCTCAGTGCTGATCCGCTTTACCTGACAGGAAGTGCCTTGAGAGCTGGGAAACGCTTCTTGGTCTTCTTTGGTTTCATTCTCAGGATAGGCCGACTGTGCAAGATCAATTTTCTCTTTTGCGTCTGCTCTACTTCCTGGGCTACCAATTCTACCCCAAACAGACAAACTTGTGCCCTGCGACCCAATGCTTCTACTTGCCAATTCATTATCAGCGTTATCATGTAACCTTCCATGATGGCGATCAGAGATATCACCACTTAGCAAGGGTTTTGTTTCATCAACCTTGGGTGAATGTAGTCCTGAGACTGCAGTCGATGCCTCTGGGCCATTGTTATTCCACAAGGGTTGATCAGGATCATATAGATCAGCAACACTTGCACTAGTAGAGCCAGTGTATGCACCATTCAAACCCAAGGCATCATCAGTCATTCCAGACTTGCTACTTTTGCTATGTATACCTTTGCTGTTCATCAAAGTGGTTGGAGGAACACTTGAAGGTAGAGGTCTAGGTGCAGCAGGGGTTGCCAATAGTTGTGCACTTGGAACTGTAACAGGAAGGTTAAACTGTGACAGACTCTGCAAATCAGAAAAGAAGTTACTATTAACTTGAATATATGACACTATAAAAGAAGGATGGGATTTTGTTGGGGGGGGGGGGGAAGAGTCAGTCCACCAGTCAATATAGATCATGGATCAAATATCAATGATGTGAGAACAGTCTAATCATAGAGATCATTATTCATGTAGTACATTAGTCAATACTTAAAGCAGAGAATTTATGTATAAACATAATTTTTCTTTTTTTCTTTTTTTAAGTAACCCCATACTATCCAGGGGCTTCCCTTCAAGAAGATACTTAAGGATTTGTGTAAGTAAGTAATCTGGCAAGCATGTTACTTTTGTTGATTATGGAATGGTTGAAAGTAAAAAGAGTATCAGTAAACGTAGCAGGGAAAGAAAGGATAGCAGCAAATAAATTTATTAGAAAGTAGCATGAGAATTTAACCTGTATCTGGTAGTACTATAATATTTAGAGTAGAAATATAACAGCAAGGCTTTGGTAAATGAACTCAATGCAACAACAATTTAACCCATCTATGGTAGTACTGAAGAATTTTGATGCAGCTAGATTGCCACCAAGCATTTAAAGAGTGATATTAACAATGAAAAAAATTTTTAGCACATGGTTCATCCTACACATTGTTTTGGTAGCTAGGGGAGATAAACCAGATGCACATGGTAACTTCCTTGGCTGGTCCTCACTGAAACTACATTGCCAAATGACACAATTTTCTTTATCAATTTTGTAAAATCTCAGGGGAAAGGCTATAAGCCAAAATGTCTGAATCAAGATAGAAAATAGCAAATTGAATACCTGAACATCTTCAATAACAATACGATTGACACCATGCTCCATTGGGCACATGTCTCCTCTTAGACAAAATCCACGCTCCTCAAAGTCTCTGCAACGTTGGCGAGGAATGCCCATATTCAATGAAGAATTCATAGGTGGCCTCAGCACCCCTGGTAAACCAATAGGATGGAGTGTATCTAGGCCACCATTTGGTATTCCAGGCATCATCCCAAAGGCACCCCATGATGGGCTTTGCGCATTTGAAACATTAGGCAATCCCCTTCCAGCAAAGAGACTTGGAGCAACAGATCCAGGATGAACCATTTGAGAAGTAATATCAGTTGAATTGAACCTAGAATCACGTTGATTCCAAGAAGAGTTATCCCTTCCTCTACCCCTTCCAGGACCAGAATCTCCACTAAATGGTTGGTTTGACCTAACTCTCTGGTTCACATCCACATGTCCTCGGGGTAGTGAAGCTAATCCAGGGCGTCTTCTATCAAACTTCGATGTCAAGTCTTTGTCTAGAGGCAAACTGTTATTACCTTTCCAGGTTTCACCTGCTTGAGAATCATTTTCTCTGAAAGGTTGCCCATTTTCAAAAAATTTATTGCGCTTTCTGTATGACTTGGTAAAAGCTGGATCCATAGAATCTGTCTCTAATGATTGAGAACGTGTCTCTCGCCTACGGTGCTTATGGTTGCGATCATCATCATCCTCATCACTGACTTCCTTTTCCTCAGGATCGCTAACACAACCAGGAGGAGAAAGACCACCAAGCTTAGGAGATGAAACTTTCAGCTCCATTGGATCCTTCTGACTAAATAATAAACCCAAATACTTTTACAGCTTGCAGAGTTCCAAACTCTAACCAAATGCAGCAGTCAAACAAGTTGAGAAGCAATTAGAAGGAAAACCTATGAATAGGGAAAAGTGTTAAGGTCCAATCAAATGGTTAAAAAAAATTGAAATTTGACGAGGTTTTCATGCTCCACAAACTCGTATCAAATTAATCTTACAGTAAATAATAGCAAAACAGCTATGAAATGCCTTTTCTCACTCAACATGTTTCAAGGTTATAGTATTAGCATATACAATAACTTAAAACAAAATAATGAACCACCTATCACCCTCAAGCTTTCCACGATCTTAAAAGTAACTTAAAATCATCGACATACCAACAAAAACTAAATCGGATGTAACATCAATTTGAACACAAATATTACTGCCCCAATAATTCATATACAGAAATTGTGCACCAAACGTTTATTTAATGGCACAAAAGTTCCAATATAACCAAGTTCTTTGCTACAGGCTTCAGAGAAACAAGTTCAATAAAAATCTCCCAACTGCTTAAAACCGTTTTTTGCACTTCAAAACTATATTAAAACTAATAACGACGAAAATATTAGGTTCGAATTCAGTCGATGGATAAATTAAAGAAATTTTCAGTAAATCCAATTAGATAGATAAATTCTCTAATTAAATTATAAATAAATCAGCTAGGTTTCGCAAGAAAAAGATATATAAAAAAAAGGCGAAATATTAGTGAGCTAAAAGAAAAGAACTTACAGAATATTCTAGAATAACAGAATGGGCAATGTCTAAGGAGCTATCATCCGATTCCAAATTGAACCGGACTAACGTGGAAATGAGAATGAAGGTAATTAAATAGGCGATGGAGGGGTATTTCGGGAAGAAGAAAAATCAAGTCGTAGAGAAGAAGGGAAACCGGTGAAGGACAGGATCGTAATAGAGTTACAATCGAGGGTTTATGAGAGTATTTTGGAGGGTTTGAAGAAACTGTGAGAAAATTAAAAAAAAATCTAGAAGGAAAAAAAAAAAACGAGGTTTTAGAGAGGGGGAGAAAGGGAGATAGACGACGGAGTCTGAAAAATAAAGATGCAAAATATATTTGAGGAGAAAGAAATCGAGAAGAAAGAAAAGGATATTTTCGGTTTGTGCCCATATTTTTCTGTATCTTACATGTGGCCCCCTTATTTTATAAATTTAAGGCTTAAATCCTTAAAATATTCATCTTAAAATAATTAAAAAAATCAATTAAGCTTGTAATTAAAATTTGTAATCAATTGAAAGTTAGCAATTAATTAACACTTAAAATATAATTTTTTATCAAAACTCATGACGAGTCGTTAACCTTTAACAAGCTCTTAAGTAATGACATGACAGTTGATCCTTAATAATAATTAACTCTTAATAGCAAACAAGTGATAACATGACAATTGTCATGAAAAAAAAACAATGTTATGATAGTTGACTTGACATTTCACGTCGAAAACATGTTGACATAAAAAGCTTAAGAAAGATTTTTTTTTAATTATTAGATATTATAAAATATTAGTAATGTGTTATAAAAATATAAAAAATTTATAAAATTTTACGAAATTATAGAAAAATTATAAATCTATTATAAAATTAAGAGAATTATATCAAGATAAAGAGTAGAAAATGTAAACTTTCATTTTGATATACAAAAAGCTTATATTTGCCCTCTATTTATTGGGTCTCAATCACCATAGGTTATAAAAAGAGAATTAAGGCACCATATAAATTCTTTAAGGGTTACAAGAGTTACAAGATGATGAATTTGAGGGCTTCGAGAGTTATATGGACATCCATTTATCAATGAATTTACAACACTCCCCTTTGAATATCCATTAACGAAAATATGTCTCGTTAAAACCTTGTTAGGAAAAATCATGTGGGATAAAAACCTAATGAAGGAAAAAGAGTATACAATCTCCTATTACAAGCTACCTCATTAAAAACCTTTACTAGGAAAACTCAGCGAGACAAAACTTTGATTAAAGGAAAAAAGTACAGTGTGCTTTAAACTCCCCTAAATGGCAACATTACAATACATCTTTGAGTCAACACATTTCAGTCTTGTATAATAGACTTTCAAATGTTGTCGTTAGTAATGCCTTGATAAAATGATCTATCAAATTATCACTAAAACGAATTTATTGAACTTTTATATCACATTTGATATAACCAACATTCAATTGAGCTATACATGTTGCATTATCTTTATGTAAGATAGTTGACATATTTTCTTGTAGAGGCAAATCACATATCTTCTAGATATGTTGGGTTAACAACCTTAACCAAACACACTCTCAGCTTGCCTCAAGCATTGCAATTATTTCTGTATAATTTAAAGAGGCAACAACTAATGTTAACTAATAAAGATCTTGAATCACTTGAATAAAATGACATCATTCCAATAGTTCTTCTGAGATATCTAAATACATGTTTAATTTCATTCTAATGTTTATGTGTTGAAGAGGAACTAAATATTGCTAACAAATTCACAATGAATGATATATCAGATCGTGTGTTATTTGCAAGATACATCAATGCCTCAATGGCATTTAGATATGGTACTTCAAGACTAAGAAACTATTTATCATTTTCACAATGATGAAATGGGTCTTTATTCCATACTTTAAATGCTCGATCTACAAGCCGAGATATAACTTTATTTTTCTAAAATATTTCATATCAATATCTTTCTTTAAACAATTTAATGTATTTTAAAGCTCTTCAGGAGTTCCAATAATATTTAAATCATCAACATAAATAATAATTATCATAAAAATTTGATTCAAACTTTTTTATGAAAACACATGGACAAATTGGATAATTTTGATAACCTTCTTTCAACAAATATTCACTAAAATGATTATACCACATATGTCTAGATTATTTTAATACTTATAAGGATTCATTTAATCTGGTCGAGCAATTATCCCAGGGTACTCTATATCCTTCTAGGATTTTAAATCCTTTTAGGATTTTCATATGAATTTCACTATCAAGTGAGCCATACGAATAGGTTGTAACAACATTTATTAGACGCATGTCAAGTTTTTCACAAACTATTAGACTAAAAAATATCTAAATGTGATTGCATCCACCATAGAAGAGTATGTCTATTCATAATCAATGTTAGGCCTTTGCGAAAATTCTTGTGCTACAAGTCGTGTTTTATATCTTACAAGTTCATTTTTCTCATTTCGTTTTCACACAAATACCTATTTATATCCTACTGGCTTTTATATCTTTAGGTGTTTGGACAATAGGTCCACAAACCTTATATTTAACAAGTGAATTTAATTCTATTTAAATTGTGTCTTTCCTATCTAGTCAATCTTTTCTATTTCTACATTCTTCAACAGAGTTAGGCTCATGATCCTCATTTTGTTTTACTATTTCAATGGCAACATTATTAGTAAGTGTAACGCCCCAAAATTTTTATTTTTGGTTTTGCGAATGTGTGACACAAATATTGTCTGCTCTAGTGGTTAAGTGTTTTGGGGGTGTTTGGGAGGTCCCAGGTTCAAGCCATGACTTGGGCAAATTTTAGTTTTTTTTATAAAGAAAATCCTACTTTGGTTAGTAGGTTATTAAGCAATTGTTAGTAAGTTTATATCAGAATGGGCCTGTTGTCTGGTAGTTAAATGGAGTGTTAGATTGCTGAAGGTCTTGAGTTGAATCCCTAGATAGGCAATGTTTTTGCTCGGTCGATTAGAGAAGAATTTGAATTAAAGTAAAATGTTGAGTAGTAGGGAGTTGATAGAGAGAATTAAGGAGAGCGGGTTAAGGGAGTTATCAAAATCTAATTATTTTGTTTTCTTTTTGACAAAAAATTTGACTCCCTCTTTGTTCTGCTAGAAATTCTGACATCCAATTCTTCTTTTCTTCCTGCCAAACCTCTGTTTCTTTCTCACATATTTCTTTTCAATTCGATTTTTGGCTCCTTTCTACATCACTTTTGACTATGAATCTATGCTAAGTTTTGGGTTTTTGCTTAAGCATTGATGTTTTTGACTAAGTGTTGATGAGGGGTTGTTTGTTGTTCTCGTTAGGTGGAGGTCAGGAATTTGCTGGTGCGCTACAGCAATTAGAGCATTAGGAATTTTAGTTCATTGACGGTAAGTGCACGTAAGTGTTAGTTGGTTCGGTGAGTTTTTCATAGTGTTATAATCTCAATTCAAGTTTCATATATCTTTAAAATTGGAATTGAATTATCAATTTTTAGGTTCTAGAGTGCTTGGAGTTCGGTTTAGCATCAAACGAAACCATATGTGTATTTGATTGCACAGAAAACGGGAATCAGTGAAAGCCAAAAAAGAGTTCTATCAATGCTATATGGGCGTGTGATCGCCTGTGTGGTAGGCCATGTGGTGGAACACGGGCACATGATCGGCGAGGCTAGGCCGTGGGCGACAGACACGGTTGTGTGATGGCCAGACGAGGCCGTGTGCGACATACGGACTCGACCAATTGGGTCGTGTGGGCCCACACGGGTGATCCACACGGGCCTGTGGGAATCTGTGCCAGGCCGTGTGATCCACACGACCAAGGCCAATTTGGGCCATGTGGGCCCACACGGGCAGACCACATGGGCGTGTGAGCCCATTTCTACTGATTTGTTTACTAAGGTTGCACGGGTCGCCCGAGACGACTGTGAACCTACTGTAAGGTCGGTAAGCAATGCCTAGATCCCTAATTGACTGAATGATATATGTATGACTGTATAATGAGCATGATGATAATATTGTACTGATTATATATATGATACCATGAGATGGCATGTCATGACTGTATGTTGCATTGTGTGGAGGTTGGGATGATATATTTGGAGGAAATATACTGAAAGGCTTTAAGCCTAATATACTGCCAGCTCAACTACGAATTACTAATTAGTGCCGCAACTGGTACTATTCGTAAGTGTAGGGATGGGTGGGTGATTTAATCCCCACAGGAGTGCAGGATTGGACAGGAGATGGTATATAGCGATTGGTTGGGTAGGACTTGCATACTATATACTGCATGACTGATACTATTACTGTAATGGGCTAAGGCCCTAATGCATACTGTTACTATAATGGGCTATGGCCCTACTACTTACTGTTATTATAACGGGCTAAGGCCCCACTGCATGACTGCTACTGTACTGAGATGGGCTAAGGCCTAAACTGATATTTTTATTGAAAAAGGGCTTAGGCCCAGACTGTGAGTATTTGCATTTTGTTTGTTTGTTTGCATGGGGATTACACACTGAGTTTATGTAAGTTCACCCCTTTGTTTAATCTGTACAGGTAATCCCCAAACATATGCGGATTGGTGCAGCGAGGGACTCAGTGGTGGCCACACGACCTCTTTTATACTGTTTATTACTTACACATGTTTTAATTTTTATTTGGGGGTATTTTACTGTAATTATAGCCTCTACAGATTTTTACTTAAATTTGGGATTTATACTTATTTGTGGTTTTATCTGCTAGTAGTAGGAAAACTCGGGTTTTCAAAAGAGATAAATGTTTTATAAAAAAATACCAATGAATGCGCAAACAGTTTTAAAAGCTTCCGCAATGAATAATGTTTTGAAAATGATCGACACGATTTAGAATTAACATAAGTTAATGAAAAATGGTTAAAACAATACAGATTTTCTAACGTACTCTCATGTGACATTGTCAGATTCGGCCATAACGTCTAGGTCGAGTTTAGAGTGTTACATTTAGTGGTATCAGAGCAAGGTTTGTAAAATTTAGCTGTGGATTTGGGTTTCTAAAACTTGGTTTTTAATGAACTAATTTTAATTATTGAAATATTTTTACTGAATGGGTGGAACACCGAGTCTCTAGTGCCAATCTTGTAAGTTTTCTGAAACTGTTATATGTTTTTTACTAAAACTACTATAGGTAGTATATACTGAGACTACTATAGATCGACTGTACTGAAAACACTCAAAATAGTGTATACTAAAACTGTAGTAAAACTGATAAATATTGCGTTGTACAAAAACAAACTTTACACTTCTAATACTACCTCACATAAGATATCCGTTAATAAACATTGAAACTGTAAATTGATACATAAATTGTTAATCTAGATAAACACGATTAGACAATGAGCACAAGAGGTACTCGCGATCGAGGTACAAGAGGCCGTGGTAGGGGCCGTAAAGGGGCTCGAGCTGGGTCCTCATCTTCTAGCAACCTGCCTAATCTAGACACTAACGAGACGTCGGTGTCGCCTGTTACAGAGACTGGGTCTGGGTCTCATGATCATGTGGCTGGGGACGACGCACTATCCCAAGCCATGTTATGGATTCTGAAGAGGGTCGCTGGGCCCAATACTGGAGTTGAAGGTCGAGGGTTGGTTATAGAATGGCTCCGGTCTAATGGAGCTGAGATATTCAGGGATATCGCTGGGGTCACCCCTAATGTGGCTGAGTATTGGATTGAAGCCACAAAAAGGATCACGGATGATCTAGACTGCACCACTGACCAAAAATTAAAGGGTGCATTGTCGCTACTACGTGATGAGGCTTATCAGCGGTGGCTTACTGTTAAGGAGGGCACTCAACTTGAACGACTAACCTGGGAGTTCTTCAAGTCTACCTTCCAAGGGAAATATATGGGGGCTAGTTACATGGATACTCGTAGGAGAGAGTTCATGAATCTAACCCAGGAAGATAGATCAGTGGTCTAGTATGAGACTGAATTTCTATGACTGAGCCGCTATGCGTGAGATATGGTGGCGACTGAGTATGAGATATGTATTCGCTTTGAGGATGGCCTCAGAGACAACTTTAGGGTTTTGATAGCTCTACAGAGGGTGCAAGATTTTTCTGCATTGGTGGAGAAAGCAAAGATCGCTGAAGAGGTTAAGTGTGCTGAGCGCTAAAACTGTGACAAAGAGAGGTAGGAACAATAGGGATTTAAAGCCCTCGAGTTTCATACAGAGGCTCAAGAAAAATGCCAGAGTTGATGGGTCGATTAGAGCTAGGTCTCTTATTGTTACGACTGGATAGTAGCTATGTACTGATTGCGGTAGACGCTATCAGGGCGAGTGTTAGAAAAGAATTGGGGTTTGTTTGAGGTGCGATTCATTAGAGCACCATATTAGGGAGTGCCCGCGAAGGCCCGATTAGATGTAAGCTCCGGGTACTAATATTGCACAGCCACCGAAGGGAGTTCAGCAGCTACTGAGAGGCCGTGGTTAGGCCAAAAGTGGAAATGGTATGGGCCATGAGCAGAGAGTACCAGGTAAAAGTGCTGGTCAAACTGAGGCGAGGCAATCGACTCTAGTTTATGATACATGTCGCCGAAAGGATGAAGCTGCTTCGGACATCATCACAGCTACGTTTCTTATTTATGATGTACCATATACTGCATTGATAGATATAGGATCCACTCACTCCTATATAGCCTGTTCTGTTACTGAAAACTTGGGGATTTCAGTTGAGAATACTATAAGTGAAATTACTGTAATGAGTCCATTGGGACAGTCCGTCCAGGTTATCAAGTTATATAGAGACATCCCTTTAGAGGTTCAAGAGGAAATCTTTCTGGCAGATTTGATGGAGCTTTCGTTTGGGGAGGTTGATTTAATATTGGGAATGGACTGGCTGGTCAAGCACCGTGTTAGTTTGGATTACGCGATTAAGAGGATCATGTTGAGAACTAAGGAGGACAGTGAGGTAATGGTAATTGGGGAATGTCGGAACTACTTGACGAATCTGATTTCTATACTAATGGCGAAGAAGTTAGTTCGTAAGGAATGTGAAGCATTTCTAGCTTACATAAGTGTTTCAGATTCTGAGGTTTCTTCTGTTAGAGATATCAGAATGGTAAAAGATTTTTCAAACGTGTTTTCTGAAGAGTTACCTAGATTACCTCTGAGTCGTGAAGTAGAGTTTGAGATTGAGCTCCTTCTTAGTACAGCTCCAGTGTTCACCGCTCCATATAGAATGGCACCGAAGGAGCTTGCGGAGCTTAAGGCTCAAATTTAGAAGCTATTGATAGTGGGTTCATCCATCTGAGTGTGTCTCTATGGGGAGCACCAGTGCTGTTTGTAAATAAAAAGGATAGATCCATGTATATGTGCATCGACTATCGGCAACTAAATAAACTGACCATTAAGAATAAGTACCCCCTATCAAGGATAGATGATTTGTTTGACCAGTTTCGGGGAGCTTCAGTTTTCTCTAAGATTGACCTCTGATAAGGGTATCACCAGTTGAGGGTTAAGGAGGCTGACGTGCATAATATGGCATTTAAGACTCGCTATGGTCACTATGAGTTCCTAGTGATGCCATTTAGACTGACTAATGCATTGACGGCTTTCATGGACCTGATAAACCGAGTATTCCAGCCCTATTTTGATCGGTTTGTAGTGGTGTTCATTGACGACATTCTGATATATTCGAGGACTGATGATGAGCATGACGAACATCTTAGAATGGTTCTGCAGATTTTACGAGAGAAACAACTATACGCCAAGTTCAGTAAATGTGAGTTCTGGTTACATAAAGTAACATTTCTGGGCCATATGGTTTCTGCTGAAAGGATTAGGGTCAATCTTCGAAAGATTGAGGCGGTGTTGGATTAAAAACAGCCCAAAACCGTATCTGAGATTTGTAATTTTCTGGGACTGGCAGGGTATTATTGACGTTTTGTAGAGGGCTTTTCACTGATAGTAGCAACCTTGGCTAAGCAGCTACGTAAAAGTGTGCCATTTAACTGGACTGATGTGAAGCAAGAGAGCTTTGAGAAGCTTAAGGCTGTACTGACTGAGGCCCCTGTTTTGATACAATTAGAGTCTGGAAAAGAGTTCACTTTTTACAGTGATGCATCACAGTTAGTTTGGGATGTGTGTTGATGCAGGAGGGTAAGGTTGTCGCGTATAGGTCATTGTGGATTGATTGATCAAGTCTGCTTATTTCATACAAGTTCGTACTGACTATTCGCTACAGAAGCTGGCTAAACTGTATGTTTCTGAGATAGTGAGATTGCATGAGGTACCAATTTCGACCATCCCTGATAAGGATCCTTATTTTACGTCTCAGTTCTAGAAAAAGCTACATGAAGCTCTAGGTTCGAGGTTAGATTTCAGTACTGCGTTCCACCCTCAGACCAATGGTCAATTTGAGAGGGTGATTTAGATACTGGAGGATATGTTAAGGAGTTGTGCTATCTATTTCTGAGGCAGTTGGAAGGATTATCTGCCGCTAGCGGAGTTCACTTACAATAACAACTATCAGTCTAACATTCAGATGGCACCTTACAAAGCATTGTATGGTCGTAAGTGCCACACCCCTTTATGTTAGACTGAGTTAGGTGAGCAATGTTTTCTGGGTCCTGAATTGGTTTCTTAGACAAAGGAAAAAGTTAGATTAATTCGGGATCGACTGAAAGCTGCTTTTGATAGGTAGAAGTCGTATATGAATCTGAAGCGTCGCGAGATTGAGTATTCTGCGGGGGACTTTATTTTTCTCAAGGTTTCACCATGGAAGAAAGTATTGAGGTTTGGTCACAAGGGCAAGTTAAGCCCTAGGTTTATTGGGCCTTACCGCATTCTGAGAAGAGTGGGACCGGTTGCTTACCAGTTGGAGCTACCTCCAGAGTTAAACCGGATTCGTAATGTATTCTACGTCTCAAATTTGAAGCACTACCACTCTGATCCCACGCATATTGTTCCTGTTGAGGAGATCGAGGTTAGGTTATATTTGACCTTCGAGGAGGAGTCGGTTTAGATATTGGATCAAGACGTAAAAGTTCTAAGGAATAAGTCTATCCCTCTGGTTAAGGTTCTATGGCATAATCATAGCACTGAGGAGGCCACGTGGGAGCTTGAAGATGCAATGCGTTAGTAGCATCCTCATCTGTTCTGATTAGGTAAATTTCGAGGACGAAATTTTCTTTTAGGGGGATAGAGTTGTAACGCCCTAAAATTTTTATTTTTGGTTTTGCGAATGTGTGACACAAATATTGTCTACTCTAGTGGTTAAGTGTTCTGAGGGTGTTTGGGAGGTCCTAGGTTCAAGTCATGACTTGGCAAATTTTGGTTTTTTTTTTTTATAAAGAGAAGTCTTTCTTTAGTTAGTAGGTTATTAAGTAATTGTTAGTAAGCTTATATCAGAATGGATCTGCTGTCTGGTGGTTAAGTGGAGTGTTAGATTGCTGAAGGTCTTGAGTTTGAATCCCTGGATAGGCAATGTTTTTACTTGATCAGTTAGAGAAGAATTTGAGTTAAAGCAAAATATTGAGTAGTAGGGAGTTGATAGAGAGAATTAAAGAGAGCGGGTTAATGGAGTTATCAGAATCTGATTATTTTGTTTTATTTTTGACAAAAAATTGGACTCCCTCTCTGTTATACTAAAAACTTCTGACTTCTAATTCTACTTTTCTTCCTGCCGAACCTCTGTTTCTTTCTCACATATTTCTTTTCAATTCGATTTTTGGCTCCTTTCTACATCACTTTTGACTTCAAATCTACAGTAAATTTTGGGTTTTTGCTTAAGCATTGATGTTTTTGACTAAGTGTTGATGAGGGATTATTTGTTGTTCTCATTAGGCGGAGGTCAAGAATCTGCTGGTGCGCTACAGCGATTAGAGTGTTAGGAATTTCGGTTCATAGACGATAAGTGCGCGTAAGTGTTAGTTGGTTTGGTGGGTTTTCATAGTGTTATAATCTTGATTCAAGTTTCGTATATCTCTAAAATCAGAATTGAATTATCGATTTTTAGGTTTTGGAGTGCTTGGAGTTTGGTTTAGCTTCAAATGAAACCAGGTGTGTACATGATTGCACAGAAAACAGGAATCGACGAAAGCTGAAAAAGAGTTCTGTCGACACCACAAGGGCATATGGTCGCTCGTGTAGTAGGCTATGTGGTTGAACACAAGCGTGTGATCGACGAGGTCAGGCCGTGCGTGACAAATATGGTCGTGTGACGACCAGGCAAGGCCGTGTGCGATACATGGGCTCGACCAATTGGGCCGTGTGGGCCCACACGGGCAAACCACATGGGTGTGTGAGCCTATTTCCACTGATTTGTTTGCTAAAGTTACACGAGTCACCCGAGACAACTATGAACCTACTGTAGGGTCGGTAAGCAATACTTAGATCCCTAATTGACTAAATGATATATGTATGACTGTATAATGAGCATGATGATAATACTGTACTGATTATATGTATGATACCATGATATGGCATGTCATGACTGTATGTTGCATTGTGTGGGGGTTGGGATGATATATTTGGAGGAAGTGTACTGAAAGGCTTTAAGCCTAATATACTGGCAGCGAATTACTGATTAGTTCCGCAACCGATACTATTTGTAAGTGTAAGGATGGGTGGGTGATTTAATCCCCACGGAAGTGCAGTGTTGGATAGGAATTGGTGTATAGCGGTTTGTTAGGTAGGACTTACATATTGTATACTGCATGACTGATACTATTACTGTAATGGGCTAAGGCCCTAATACATATTGTTACTGTAATGGGTTATGACCCTACTGCTTACTGTTACTGTAACGGGCTAAGGCCCCACTGCATGACTGCTACTGTATTGAGATGGGCTAAGGCGCAAACTGATATTGCTACTAAAAAAGGGCTTAGGCCTAGACTATGATTATTTGTATTCTGTTTGTTTGTTTGTATAGGGATTACACACTGAGTTTACATAAGCTCACCCCTCTGTTTAATCTGTACAGGTAATCCCTAGACATAGGCAAATAGGTGCAGCGGGGGACTCAGCGGTGGCCACACGACCTCTTTTATACTGTTTATTACTTACAATATTTTAATTTTTATTTGGGGGTATTTTACTGTAATTATGGCTTACGGATTTTTACTTAAATTTGAGATTTATACTGTTTTGTGGTTTTATCTGCTAGTAGTAGGAAAACTCGAGTTTTCAAAAGAGATAAATGTTTTATCAAAAATACCCACGAATACGCAAACAATTTTAAAAGCCATAATGATTAACGTTTTGAAAACAATCTACACGATTTAGAATTAACATAAGTTAATGAAAAGTGGTTAAATGGAAAAGTAGATTTACCGACGATATGGATTTTCTAACATACTCTCATATGACATCGTCAGATTCGACCATAACGTGGGTTTGGACTGTTACAGTAAGAATATTTTTAACAAATTTTTTCTTTTGGTTTTCCATATTTTCTCGTATAGACATAACTTATTGAGATTTCTTGGTTTTCATCATTTTCATTTTCACTTCCAAGTACCTGAATCTCTTCTTGAGTTTTGTAATTAGTTATGTCACGGCTCTCTTCAGGAAGCCCTCACCTCCACTATGTGACCATCTTAAATGTTTTTACCTTTCTTTTTACAAGAATTTGTATCTTTAGAACCAATCAATCTACTATACTTCAGGCATGCATTACTTTCATTTACTTTAATAAGTTGCCCTACTGAGACTTCAATTCAAATTAAAACATTAATTTGTATATTACATATCAGGTCAGTAAATGCATCTTATAGTTTATTTGTAAAATAAATTATCTATTGAATTGCTGGTTCATATTGCTTTGTACGAGGATCTTAGATGCTGATAATTTATTTCAAATATTTTATTCATCCAACTTTTTATTCTCTCCCCCTAATGTTGGGAAAACTATCTCATAATAATTGACAATTCATGTCATAACTAACTCTCCAATTAATAGCTCAAAAATATTTAATAATATAAGGAGACTTATATAAATGTACATTCTCTACCTCTTATGAAGACCCATTTTTGTGCGTTGTGTGTTAAGATCTAATGTCATTAGTGTAGTATTTTTGTCAAAGTATACTTGTATTTTTTGAACAAATTAGTTTAATAAAATATTAATTAATTAAATTAATACTATTTGTATATTGTCCTCAATGTTTTTGCACATAAAGTAAAATGGAAGCAAATATTGACTCACTGGTTATCTGACATTTAACTAATACTAAGCGGTATTACATGGTCGGATTGTAATACGAAAAGATAGCTTGTATTAGTAGATAAACTTAAACATGCCCTTAGTCTAACCGAAAATGAGCAAACCGATTGAAAGACTAATATGTCATCTACTAAGTCCAATTGCGGAGATGTTTTGTCTTCAGTATCGAAGTGGATGACTCTCAGAAGATAGAGACATAAATGTGACTGACAGTACATCAAACAGGACCAAATTAGAATAAATTCTAAATTTGTTTATGGATTTATTCACTTGTGATGTTCATAGTGTGGCATACATGAATCTCGAGTAGATGATGAACTATATATGGTGACTTATATACTTTGATGTAAGTAAAAGACTGAGTTCAAATATATAAGGAGCCAAAAGATGATGCGTTGGGTATACGACTTATACAATATGTAACATCATTCACAATAGTAGAATTTATAGCCCATCTAATGGGTAAATGTTATCTTCTCATCAATGAAAAAAAAGGTGACTAAGGATTGTTTGTCTTTATGATAAATGATTTTATTATTATTTAATAGTAATTGACTTTTCAAGAAGGAAGATGTAATGTGTAACACACCTAACTCGTCTTCGTTATCGAATTAAGGTTAATAAAATTCAACAAAACTTGTCAAAACACATCATATATCACTCAATCTAAGTGCCAAACCAATATGCCACCAATGGCACTGTAATTCAAAATTTAACCATTTAGCATTTAATACATTTCATACTATTTCTTCAAGTGACCTATAATGTCCTTTCATGTTATTTAAACCAACATTAGAATATGCATATTTCGAAGCCAAAATACCAATTCACCTAATCATTTTAACATACAACCAAATGTGTTTTAATCATCTCAATTCACAACTTTAACAATGCCAATTATAACATTTACTTAGCACAAGCCCAAGTTTCTAGCCAATTCATGTCACCATCTAAAACATATACACAATGCCATTCAAAATACCACAGTTGGCATTTACCATATATCAAGAATTAAACCACAACCATAAGCTTATATACAAAACTATTATACCAAAGTTCACACCATTTTACATAAGTCAATCAAACCTAAGTACATGCCACAAGTAATCAAAATGGAACATCAAAAGTCTATCGAATCAAAAGACAATAAGTGTAAGCTTCTTGCTAATTCGATTAACACGTTCTAAGCATCCAAAATCTATAGAAAATTGGTAACACAAGTAAGTATATAGAATACTATAACGCCCCAAATTTTATAAATTTGTTTCTGCATTAATTTGGCATAATTACATGTCTGCTTTAGTGGTTATGAGCTCTGGGTGTGTTGGGGAGGTCCCTAGTTCAAGTCAAGACTTGGGTAAATTTTTGGCTTTTTATTGAATAAAGCCTTACATTTGGTTAAAAGGCTTATAAGTATTTATTTGTAAAAGTTTAACAGAATGGGCCTGCTGGTCTGGTGGTTAAGTGGAGAGGGATTATGCTTGAGGTCCTGTGTTTGAATCCTGGTGTGGGCACTATTTTTGCTAAAATATTCGGCTAAGTGTTTGTGTTCTACTAAAAATTTGAGTTGAGGGGTTAGTTGAGAGAATTAAGGGGAAGTGGATTAACCAAAACAAAAATCTGTTCATTATTCTTTTTGCCTTCCGAAAACCCGAAGTTTGTCTCTCCTTTCCCAAAATAGTGCTGCCGCTCCTCCCTCATTTCTCCGCAACTGTCGATTCTTTCACATTCCTCTTACATCCGAACTCTAATTTTTCCTTTTTCCTACCTTCGCTTCACATTTTTTATCTTCGTGTGTCTTTTAGTAAGTGAAGGATGCATTTTGCATTTTAGTTGATTAATCGATGGCTAACTAAGGGGTTATTTCATGATTAGGGGATAATCAAAGACCTGTGGATTGCCTTTCGGCACACTAGCAGCGGGAATCGCTATCGTTCGTTAGAAGTAGGGTTGTCGCTGGTTTTTCGAGATTTAGTCGTTCTTAACAAATCGGATTAAGTTACTAAAATTGGACTTTGGATTGTTGATTTTAGGTTTGGGATGGCTCAAGAGTGCTTAGGCATCGAAAACGAATCAAGTGTGTACTCCGATTGTGCAAAAAACAGGTTTCAGCGAAAGCCGAAACCTTACTGTCGACGCTACATGAGCATGTGGACTGCCCGCGTGGAGGCCATGTGGCGAGACACGGCCGTGTAATCAACGAGCTAGGCCGTGTGCACGTGACACTAGTGCGACAGACACGGCCGTGTGAGGTCGACGAGGCTGTGTACGAGACACAGGCTCGACCAATTGGGCTGTGTGAGCCACACGGGTGAACCACACGGGCGTGTGGGATTTTGGGCCAAGCCGTGTGGATCAAACTGCCAAGGTCAATCTGGGTCATCTGGACCCACACGGCCCAAATTGACCTTGGCAGTTTGATCCACATGGCCTGGCCCAACCTATACGGGCAGGCTATATGGGCTTGTGAGCCCATTTTTCTAATTTAAACTGTAAGGTTGCACGGGTCGCCCAAGTCGACTGTGACCTGATATAGGGTCGGTAAGGGAATCTTAGACCCAGGGGTGAAGCCAGAACCATTTTTTAGGGGGGCGGATGAAATTTTAATTTTTTATAGTTTATATCTTTATAATTTGTAAAGGATTGAATTGAATTTTTATAATTTTAGGGGGGCCAAAGAGTAATTTTACCTTTACTAATTTAAATTTTCTAAAAAATTTTAAGGGCCTAAATAACAATTTTACGTTTTAGGGGGCCGGGGCACATGTCAGCTCCCCTGCCTTCGCCACTGCTTAGACCCCTATTCTGTGAAATGATATTGAGATATATGTGTTAACATGTTATACATAGCATGTGATTCGATACTGTACTGGATATGAATGTATGTTTGTTATTCTACATATTAGTGTGCCATGATATTATGTTGCATTACATTTGAGTGGGATTGTTGATGAAGTGAAGGAAGTATCTGAAAGGCTTCTAGCTTGTTATCTGGCAGCTATGCTGCATATATCTGTTATGTGCCGTTTTACGATACCTTATGGTGTGTAGGGTTGGATGGGTTGATTTTATCCTCATACTTGGTATGTAGGGCTGGTGGGTTGATTTTATCTCCACTTGGTATGTAGGGTTAGACAGAGATGGTGTGCAGGGTTGGTGGGCATGTTTCTGTTTCTGATCTTATATGCATGCGTTATTCGTATGGGCTAAGGCCCGATTATATCTGATTCTTTTTTGAGTGGGCCAAGGCCCACAACGATTCTGTATAGGGCTCAGGCCCGAATTATGTCTGTTATTTGTTATCCGACTGTATGCATGTTGTACTGTAGGGATATACACACTGAGTTTGCGAAAACTCACTCCTTTATTTGTTTGTCTGTCAAGTAATCCCCAGTAGTAGATGGATCGGTGCAGTGGAGGGCTCGACGATGACCACTGCTATATTTATTTCGGTTTATGTCTTTAATACCTTTATTGTTTTGTTTATTATTTTAGGATTATTTTTGTAACATGGACTTGGACTTTTGATTTTATTTGGGCTTTTAAAATCGTTATTTAGGAATTTTTAAACTGCATCGCCTCAAAACATCGTTTTCTAGAATTTATTTGGTTTTATAGCTTCCGCGATAAAGACATAATTTCAACCAATCCATCATATTTTCTAACTAAGGTAAAGATAATAATCTGAATAAGTTTTTATAATTGAAACGGATTACAAAAACACTCTCATGTGACAATGTCAGGTTCGGCCAAACATCTAGGCCGGATTTGGGATGTTACAAATACTTAGTAAACTCATACAATGTAAACAAATAGCTTACCTTAACCATTTAACAATTACACGAATCAATATGAAACAATTTCAGCTATCATAGCATTCAAAAGAACATCAACCATATCAGATTTAGTCCAAACCACATATATAATTTCAAATGATAAAATACCAACTTCAACTCAAATTTCATCATGAATCCATTTTCTAATTTATCACTTTGTATCATTTTCATCATTCAAATTGCATCATATATCATTGTCATAATCATTTTGTTGAAAAATCGGGTTTGAAAAATGCAGCGAAAATAAATTTAGGAAAAAAAAAGTTAAAAAAAATCCAAATCAAGAACTTAGTTGTGATATCTAAAGTAATAAAAACTTAATCAAAATTATACCTTTTTGATTCGTCTAAGATGAACGCTTCGACCAAGTAGTCTTCTCTGCTATCCTCAAGCTCACGTTTGCCGAATGTGGGCTCACTTCAAATCAGAAAATTTTTCATAAAAATTACTATTGGGGTAATTTCACAATTTCTCTAAAATTTTTGGCCAAGTTGTAAATAAGAAAAATATCTCTAAAATTTTTTTGAAATAATCTCTAGAAATTTTTTGAAATAATCTCTTTAGAGAATTTTCTCTCTATAACTTTCTCTTGAGTTCAAATATGTGAAATATGAACCACTGCTCTCTTTATATAGAGAGAGTTTAGAGAGTTCAATTATAATTAAATTTAATCACTTTAATATCAAATTAATATAATACTTATCAAGATAAATATTAGATTAAATTTAATTTTAAATCTTATTAAATTATTAGAATATTTACATACAAGATAAATATTAATTTAAATTTAATATTAAATCTATTAAAATAATATTATTTTGAAATAGTTAATTTGAAATCAAATTTTCTGGTAGAGTCTCAATAGGATTGTAATTCTTCCGCTACTTAACCATTGAAGACCCACCACCGTCGACCATTTGCCAACCACCAGAATGTCATCGTCGCAGCCACCAACACCCTGAGTTGGTTCAGTTTTTGTCTGTCCAGTCTGGGCCAATGACGGCCAAGCCGATCCGATCTAGCCATCGGTTGGACCGTTGGCCCTGTTTCACATATTAGGCCCGGTTCGACCGGTTTTTAGGTCTTGATCTTAATTTTGGGCTCCCAAGATCAATTTACGATCTCAGGTCTAATTTTCAAGTTCAATTACCCATAGGGCCAATTGTCTGACTTGAAGATTAATTTCCAAAAATATCATATTAATTTTAATTAATTTGATTAATTTAATTTTACTTGATCAAAATTAATTTTCCCAAAAATCACTTCGATTTTTCAAGAAAATTCTTTAATAAAAAATTCTAGTTGAACAATTCTTACGACCGCCCAATTTTATTCCACATCAAACAAATCAACTCAATTAAATTATTTCCAATCGTAGAATTTTATTTATTTATTCATCGTTCAAATAAATAGAAAATAGTTATATGTTTACTACAATATAACCACATTTCCCAACACATTCATATTATGTTCATCCTTTTTTCCAAGACCAATTTCATATTGTTCACATTTCCATATTTTATTTCTACCCGATGAAATTTATAAAAGAAGTCAGTACACAGGTGAAAATAATATCAGAAACTCGTCTAAGTTAATCACTAATACTAGTGTCAGGTTACCCGTCTAGACTAAACCTACACAACAAATAGTCTGATCATGGCTTTATATACATGTAAGGTTACCACTTCAGGCTAAATCTTTAAAACGACAACAGATTACCGGTCCAAGCTAAATCTATATCACATGTATCTTCGAGTCCACAACAAATGTTAGAGCTCGGTACCATCGAGCCTCAACCTGCAACCTCGTATACAATACTTCTATTAAGTTCATCAGGGTTTAACCTCAACATTTCCATTTTGTATCAATCCATTTTAATTAAATTCAATCATCAATTTATGTAACAATTCATATACAATTCAAAATATTAATAAAAATTTAATATACATTCAAATATAATTCAAAAACAAATTAAACTTATTTATACTGTATGATCTTACCTGACAAAATGGCAACGTTTTAGATATCAAAGACTATTCGGCAGTTTTTTTCTTTTTCACTTAAGTCAACAACTTGATCTAATTAATATTTAATATTCAAAATATCAATATAAATATGATAATACTACTCAAATTCATGCTTATAATCTTTTAATTTTATTTTACACAATTTTTTAAAATTTTACATTTTATTCAATTTAGTCCTTAAAACTGAAATATATATAACTTTCACAATTGAGCTTCGTTTTTCATTCCGATTTCAATTATGTCCTTATACAGCCCTCAAAAATCCAAAATTATAGAAATTTAATGTCACTTTTGACATATTCACAATTTAGTCCCTAAACGCAAAATTAACAAAATTTACTTAATCAAATAGTCCTTAAATACTCCATTGCTTTAAAGTTTACCGATTTCTATCAAAAGCATCTAAGATTCATCAATGGAAAATTTTAAAATCTTTGACAGTTTTGAAATCGAAGGTACGAGTTAGCTAGACCTAGTTGCAACAATCTCAAAAATATAAAAATTACAAGAAAATGATGGGAAAATTACTTACCATGCAAAGGATTTAACTTGTCTGAAGCTTCCCTAATTACTTCAATGGAGTTTTGATTGGTAAATAAAATGAAATGGGGAAGATGAGATTGTTTCCTTATGTTTTATTTATTATTAATACATTTTAACATTACTTTAATTAATATATAATTATAAAAACTCAATTAATCATATATGTCAACCGGCCACTAATATAAATATGGCTAAATTTCCATATAAAACCATTCACATATGCTTTTATATTCAATTAACACCTTTAAATTCATAGCAATTAACTTTTGTAGTTTTTACAATTTAGTCTTTTTTTTCTTTCATTAACTATCAAATCACTAAAATTTCTGGACCAAAATTCAATACACCTATACAGTAGCTCCATAAATATTATTATAATATTTACGAACTCAGTTTACGATAACGAGGTCTGATACCTCATTTTCCATACTTAAATAATCATTCAATTAGCAAAAAATACCTGATCAAGATTCAATATAATATTATATTTGACTTGTAAATATTAAATAATAATATTTATTGGCTTACTCGTTGGAATTTTGATTTTGAACTCATTGTTTCCGACACCAGTGAAAAACAAGTTGTTCCATAATGGTTACCATGAGATGTGTTAGGAATCGACCCGATTAAGCAACGAACAAGTAAAATTAGCAGAAGAAATTGAGAAATTGAACACACAAATTTAACGTGGAAAAACCCCTCCAAAGAGGATAAAAAACCACGGGCAAAGATAATTTTACTATAATGGCAAAAGAACGAAAGTACAAAAGATGGAGATAATAACTAAACCCCGAAAACAAAGAACCCTCAAAACGTAAACACAAAATTCTCTAAATGTGTTATGAGTTCTAATCTCTAATGGGTGTAATTTCTAAGATTGTAAAATAGCCTATTTATAGGCTAAATTCAAAGGTCAAATAATAATAAAATAATCTAAACTAATGAGTGTTTTATTGAAACAAATAAATAGAGTTTAACTAGAAGATTATTTCTCAAATTTGACTAAAAATAGGAGTCATATTTAATAAATCTCCACCTTGACTCATATTTCCACAAAGCCATCTTTGCCGAAGCTCGCCACGAGCCTATCTTAAACTATGCAGGGAATCAACTGAGTCGAATTTGTGCTTAGAAACTGGAAGACTTCTAGCCTTCGACTTGTACACTGCTAAATTAACCCGGGTCTGATTATCACGAACACAGTACCCTAACTTTTCAAAACCTGCATCCAAAAGAGAACCTCTCTTCAATGAAGCGGTCATACATTTTTTCCTCCTATGACCAAGTTGCCTCCACTCCAAACGAGTTGACTTCGACTCTGTAATGGACAAGGGACGTCCGATTTAACCGGTCACTGTAGAACCTTCCAGAATATAAAGACTGTCAGTTCTTTTACCTTTTAACAAAACGAGAGATCCACGAAATACTTTAATGCCGCTTGACTCGATGTTGATTTTGCATCCTTTTAAGTCTAAAATACTCAAGGAGATAAGATTCTTTCATAAATCAGGTATATACTTGACATCTGAGAGTGTCCTAATCGTCCCATCGTGTATCCTAATTTTAACAGTACCAATACCAATTACCTTACTAGATGAATCGTTTCCCACGCGCACAACTCCACCTTCAACGGAATTGTATGTGGAGAACCATTCTTTATTGGGACATATGTGGAAAGAACATCCAGAATCTAGGATCCACTCGGACGTAAGCTTGGAGTTATCACTCGTTGACACTAACAAAAAATTATCACCGCTTTCATCGGCCAAATTAGCACTAGCTACATCTTCCTCGTTACTTTCAATAGCTCTTTTATTTCGCAGTTTATAACAATCTGCTTTGACGTGACCTAACTTTTTACAATAGCGACACCTTTTGTCTCGTTTCTTTGATGCTACCAAAACGGAATCTTGCGTATCTACCTTGCTATTCAAATGAAGTTTATTGTCGAGTTTGTCTATACTCAACAAATGACCCTTCACATCTTCGAACGAAAGTTTGTCTCTGCCATAAATCAGTGTCTCCCTGAAAGACTTGTATGAAGGGGGTAAAGAGCACAATAATAGCATAGCTTGATCTTCATCATTAATATGAACCTCAACATTCTTTAATTCATTTAAAAGAGTAATAAATTGATTGATGTGATCTCTAAGAAGCTCCCATTCGTTCATGCGAAACGTAAATAGACATTGTTTCAACACTAAACAGTTAGCCAGAGACTTAGTCGCATAAAGAGTTTCTAACCTTTTCCATAAGGCGGATGAGGTATTCTCCATCAATACCTCCTGTAATACCGTATTCGCAAGGCACAACTGGATTGCAGACAAAGCCTTCTTATCAAGCTCTTCCCATTCTGTTTTATTTAGATTCTCAAGCTTTTTCCCGGTAACAACCTTTTTCAAATTAGATTGAACTCGAATTGCTATCTTCCGAACTTGCCACAGATTGAATTTTGTCTCACCATCGAACTTCTCAATTTCAAACCTTGTTACTGCCATATCTGAATGGGCTGATCTATGGAAATTGAACTAGCTCTAATACCACTTGTTAGGAATCGACCTGATTAAGCAACGAACAAGTAAAATTAGCAGAAGAAATTGATAAATTGAACACACAAATTTAACATGGAAAAACCCCTCTAAAGAGGATAAAAAACCACGGGCAAAAATAATTTTACTATAATGGCAAAAGAACGAAGAGTACAAAAGATGGAGATAATAACTAAACCCCGAAAACCCCAAAACAAAGAACCCTCAAAACGTAAACACAAAATTCTCTAAATGTTTTTTGAGTTCTAATCTCTAATGGGTGTAATTTCTAATGTTGTAAAATAGCTTATTTATAGGCTAAATTCAAAAGTCAGATAATAATAAAATAATCTAAACTAATCAGTGTTTGATTGAAACAAATAAACATAGTTTAACCAGAAGATTATTTCTCAAATTTGACTAAAAATAGGAGTCATATTTAACAAGATGAAATATGTTCATACTGGAAAAAATGAATTTATCCCAAAAAGACTAAGGATATCCTATGAGGATAACACACTTATGAAAAAGTTATTGGACGAGTACTTATTGAGTAACTTTCATAATGGTATGTAATTAGAGAGAGCTCAGTCACGCTATTATAGTGGAATAACTTCGTGACTAAATAAGTTTATAATTAATTGGTGAAAATATGGAACTTAATTATAAATTATTTGAGCCTTAATTATATATGTCCAATCGATCCCTTTGCTAGCTCATTGAAACTAGAAATGAATTGCATGTAGAACAAATAAACATAAACGAATGGATGAATGTGTTTTCTCACTAAATATATAAATGACTTGAGAATTAATTTAAAGTTTTTGAATTAATATTTATTTAATTATAAGTAAATAATTGAAGTTGAAAAAATAGAATTAAATTAATTAGTCATTATGAATCCATTGAAAATGGAAATCAAATATATTTCCTTATAGATTTCTCTACAGTATAGTTATCATGACTTTAATGGAATTAGAATTGGGTTAGGAAAATTATTTAATTAGAAAATTAATTTAGTTAATTTAATTAAATAAATAAATAATATTTATTTTTAGAAATAAAAACAAATATTGAGTTGAATTAAATTATAAAGTGTTGGGTCAAAAGTTCAAGAAGTACATATAATTGGACTCAATACATAATAAGCCCAATCCCTCTCATATGATAAGTAAGGGGCGACAACCCTAACAAAATTTACTAGGGTGTGCCACCCATTGCTCTCTTAGTTAAACTAAGAGAGTGTTTTTTATTAAATAAATATTATTTGTTTAACCTTTGTTAAACCATGATTCTCCTATTTCTCCTTATAAATATATATCACAGGTAGAGCTATTAACACACAAGTTCTATATATTATTATTTATTTTCTAAGAATAAATTCTATTTTTTGAAAATTACAATTTCTACCTGTTTATATTAAGGGAATTACTTTCCCACTAAAAGTAATTAAATCTTTTCTTATTTTGTGTTTCGTGCGTGTGGCTCAAGCCCGTACTCGAGGTTAAACTTTTGTTGTAACTGGAAATTGTTTTCTTAACCCAATTTTTCCAACATTATGGTGGAGCAATTGGAACATATATCTCACATACAAAAATTCTAATATGGGAAATGTAACACCCCTAACCCGTAACCGTCGCCGGACTAGGGTTACGAGGTATTACCGAACATTCATAAAAAAAAGTCAAAAGTTCATCAATCATCATTCTCATAACACATTCAAACATCATCATTAAGTCCCTTTAGAAGGTCTACGAGACCTCAATCATGTATTAGAAATGAATTGGGACTAAATCGATAACATTAGAAAACTTTAAGACTCATATAAAATTTTTGCTTTCTAAACAGGGCACACGCCCGTGTAGCTAGACCTTGTGTTTCACATGACCGTGCCTTGCTCCTCACCTTAGTCCGTGTGCAACACTAACTAGGGCCATACAATCATTAGACACGCCTGTGTGTCCAAACCGTGTGTCATCCTAATTTACTCACACAGCCACCAGGCACGCCTGTGTGTCTAGTCTGTGTACTATACTGACCAATTCGTTAAGATGCAGGGCTCACACAATTGAGTCAGACGCCCGTGTGCTCTAGCCGTATGGCATAAAGTAGGCTTGGTTTAAGCCATCTTTCACACTCAAACTTTTCCATTTACCTACAAGCAAAATATGCAACATTTACTAACCAATATCAGCCAAATTCATGCTCCAAAACATATATCAATGTAACCAATTCATCCTCAACCAATTCACATACA
Source organism: Gossypium stocksii (assembly GCA_020496765.1). NCBI lineage: Eukaryota > Viridiplantae > Streptophyta > Magnoliopsida > Malvales > Malvaceae > Gossypium > Gossypium stocksii. Next base: position 15,564,569 of record CM035631.1, on the reverse strand, counting down.
AAATCATTTCATTTCATACTATTTTATAAGACATAAACTTAGCCAAACATCCACCACATAATTCATTCATATTCCATTTGGTTTAAACCATAATAACCATATTCAACTAGGCCATATGAGCTTTATAAGGCATGCCAAAATTGCATCATTTATCATCTATTAAAACAAACATATTCATACACCTAGCTAGCCAAATCACTTAGCATAACATATTTACAACTTAAAATATAATAAAACCTCCCTAGCCTATACATGCCATACTTAGCTATACACAAACATAAGAGGTACCAAAATGAGTTCAGATAGTGCGATGTTGATCCTCGACAATTCCCGAGCCTTCAGTAGCTTCGATGATCTATAAAATAGAAATGGACAAACCAAGTAAGCTTTTAAAGCTTAGTAAGTCATAAGCAAATAATTTAACATATAATCTTAACAATAAAACTACCATTCCATCAATTTGAACCATGAACAAGCATTACAAACCTTTATCAATGTCTTACCACATGGTTACTCATTTCAAAGGGATTTATCCTACTTTGATTCAATTCATATCATCTCACATATATACTTCATCTCAACAACTAACACATCATACATACCTGTCTATTTTCATACCACTACTTCCATAAGCATTACCATAGCTCAATCGTTGAATCGTCCGGATTAAAAGCCGAACATTCGAACATAACATCCGGTAAGTACCTATACCATGGCGCGAAGCCAATTCAAGGTAACTTATCTCAGAGCACCTATACCATGGCCTGTAGCCAAATCAAGGTCACTCACGAAACATCTATACCATGGCCCGTAGCCAAATCAAGATGTTTATCGCACTCGTAGTGCTGATATCATGGCCCGAAACCAACATTTTATCCTAGTGACATGTCACTTCCTCCCAAAACTAATTCTACGGTTTAACCGAGCTTTCTCAATCTAGTTTTCTATTACTAACTCATCCACAACATCAATATCTCTAATTCCACCTCCTCCGAGGTTCCATTCGTTTTAATTCATTCACTATCAGTGTAATTAATAGCATTATAATGAAATTACTTCTTATGAACTTACCTCGAGTGTGACTTGTCAAAAAAAAGTCGATTACTCGTTGACTTTCGATTTCCCGCGAACCAAGCCCGGATTTCACTTTTCTTGATCTATATGTATTAAAATCAACTCATTCAATCTCACACTCAATCAATTCAATCCATAAACATATAATTAGGGCACTTTGCAAATTAGCCCTCATATTTTTACATTTTGCCATTTAAGTCCCTATTTCATAAAATCATCAAATACACCCAATTTATTTAAACAAAGCCTAGCCAAATTTCTATCTAGTCCATTCAAGCCCACATATTTCAAAAAATTTCCCATTTTAGTCCCTCTATATAATCATTTTCACAAATTAGCCCAAATTAGCCAATTTCATCAAAAATTCAATACAATATATCAACTTAATTCATAACTTTCATTTAACACCAAAAATCATCACAAAACTCACCATTTCATCAATGGCTCATCTTAAAATCATACTCAAATTCTAAAATTAAAGCATGGGCTTAAGAGAACATGAAGCAACGATCACAAAAACGTAGAAATCATAAAAAACCGAGCTCAAAACATAACTTGATTGAGCAAAATAAGTGCCGAACCCTAGCTTGATATTTTTCTTTTCTTTCTTTGATATAATCGGCTATGGTGGATGAATAATAAGCTAATTTCATGTTTTTGTTTTATTAAACAACACATAATTTTCTAATTACCTATATACCCTGAATGAAACATTAATGCAACACATTTAAACTATGGACATATTTGTCCACTAACCTTATAATGGTCCATTTACCAATTAAGGACCTCTCAATTAATAAGCCATGCCAATTTGGCACTTAATAAATAGAAGGCTACTTTTGCTTTTTTTGCTATTTGGCCCTTTTTCATAATTAAGCAATCAATCGGTCAAATTTTTCATACGAAAATTTCACACATGACAATTCACATATTATAAACACTGAAAAATAATATTAAAATATTTTCAGACTCGGATATGTGGTCCCGACCAAAAGTCAATTGTAATGGAAGTATCTATAATTTATTGGTTGATGAATACAAGTGTTGTAGCATGTAAATCAATATAATCTCATGTTGAAATAGAAAGTTTTATTCTCATAAATAATAGTTTAGATATTAACCAGAGGCGTTCAATTACTAATTTATACAAACCATTATGCGTATAAATAATAGGCTTTACAAAAGTTTTTCAAACTCATATACAATAATCATTGAAAACCGAGATATTAACTCATCAGCATTAGCAAGACAAATTGTCCTAATTGCATAGTTCGAAATTAATTATTTAAATAAACAATCTTGCAAATGATAGGTTGCGAGTTGATAATACATATTTGATTGTTTTGTAGATGCATCTACCAAAATCATATAGTATCAAAACCATCCACATGGTGGATGAATGAGTCCATATTCATTTCAGAAATGCAAGACATTAATCTCAACTTTAGCTAGTGAATTTCTGATAATCAATTTTCATTAATAACAAGTAACACATGATAATTTTTTAAATTAAAGAATCTTTTGGTTCTTTAATGAATGTTCATATAAATTCTCAATTAATTTTCGCATCATAAATTATTTAAGATGGTCTAACTGGTCATACCAAGTAGTACATGTATTTGTATTAGTAAACTTCTGGTTTACTTTAACATGTATTTCAGTTGTACTAATCATGTCAATATAAATTGTGATAATTGAAAATTTTATTGTCATTCATTTTATTCTGTATCCACACATAAGTACTATTGTGACATTTACTTCTGAAAATGTTTAAATTAATGTGAAGTCCATAATATCATTAACTCAACGAAAGAAGTATAATTTTCAAACAATTATATGCAATATTCGCTTCAAAGAATATGTCAAAAACTTCATATGTCTGAATTGACATTAATGATCAAAACTGATTATAAAATTTATTATATTTATTTTAAACATTCGTATTGAGGAATTTACAAAAAATAAGTCGGATAATAATGTAAGTATATTTGATATTCCTTGCCAATAAGATCATAAAGATATCATCTGCTTCAAGGAATGATTAATTAGTATAAATCATTGATCATTCTATTCTATGAAAGGACATTTAGCAACATTTTGAAGCATTCATCTTCTTCTTATCTATTTGCCAATAATGGCAACAAGTTTTATTTTCATAATTGTTACGTATTGTTATATTTATTTCGGGGAATAGGGTAAAACCAATGAGACGAATAACTCATTATTTTGTTTATCTGTAAGAAAACATGAGATCAATTCAAAATACTTTTAAAACCCTTTTCACAAGAGTTTTACATCGTTAATTAACTAGAAAGAAATAGCCAAATCATGCATGGAGTTTATTGTAAATCAAATGTATGGATAAAACTAACATCTAAAATATCAAACTTGGTATAATGCTAGTGCTAGCAAAATTTCCAAAAATCATTGTAGGCATGAATGAAATTTATTTCAAGATCATACATATCATGTTCACTAAAACTTTCCACTTATAAGAGTTCATCAATTACTAAATGGAATAACATAAAATGCATAAAATACACTCAACAGCTCTACAATAGTGACGATAGTCAACTAAAATCATTCATGAATTTCAAAAAAAATGGTTATAATTAAACTTAAAAATCTACAATATAATTAGCTCAAAAATCAATTAAGACATTCCTCAAAATGTGTCATTAAAAAGACTTAAAATAAACATGTTTGATGCAAACAATCTCTGATTGTTTGATATGAAATAATATTGATTTTATTAATATATGTAATAACTTTAATTATTGTTGATTAAGAGAATTTTAAACAATATCAAAGTCCAAAAACATATGCAGGCTAGAATTTAGAAAATTATATATATCAAATTCTAAAAATATATATTCAAATTGAAACCATCAAATAAACATATAAAATAATTAGTTTAATGATGATTAAGAATTAGTGCAATGTCACATATTATGATGAACCTTAGGCCTTGATTAATAAAAATTATCTATAAAATTATGGATCGTGATTTATAAATCTATCAATTTATAACATCAAAATTAATTTATCGCCATTCAAATATAATCACTAAGCAATTATCAAATAGCATATATTAAGACAAATATTTTTTTATGAAAAAAATTGAGGTACATCTAAGCATGTGATGTGATAAGTAAATTTACCTCAATTTCTTATATTATATTAAAGTTTCAATAACAATGACAAACAATTCATGAAATTTGACATAAAATTACTTTTGGTCAAAATTTATATTGAAATCAAATCTTTCAACATCCTTGAAGTATAAAAATAAGATAAATTAAACAAAACTATCATAATTATTCAAGAATTAAAAAAAAAAAAGAATAAGAATTCAATACGAAATGTTAAATAAAAACTCACTGCAGAACTTTTTGCATCTTGTGTTTGGAGCTTCAAATGAAAAATCATGGAGGATAAATCTAATTTTTAATAGAAAATAATTTTACTTCTAAGCAAGATTGTATTGATAATGTATTATGAAATTAAGAGAATCATAACAAGAGAGAAGAGTAGAAAATGAAAAGATATTCAACTTTCACCTTGAGATATAAAAAAAAAAAAACTTATACTTACCGTCTATTTATAAGACCTCAATCACGATAAGTTACAAAAAAGAGAATCTAGGCACATTATGAATTCATGAATTTGGAGGCTTTAGGAGTTATATGGACACCCATTTATCAATAGATTTACAACAAAATTATTTTTATTTGTTTTTTCATTCAGCAGTGATTGTGATGTGAGCTCCGTTAAATGATTTTTTGTTTAAATTTTAACTACACTCGTAAACTTATAATCTCTAATTTTTAGATTCAAATAAATCCGGTAAAAATATTATGGAAGTCCTTATATTAAGAATTAAATTACATTTTCTCCCCTATTAAAAAAAATAGACAAATTAATCCATATACACTAAATAAAAGAGCAAATTAATTTCTCTTTTTTATAAAAAATTCATTTGTTAAAAACTAGCATAACTAACGAAATAACTAAAGAGTGACACGTAACATATCACATGCTAACGTACAAGGAATAATTTTAACCAGTAAAAGCGGAAGAAAATTCAAACGAACCGATTTACTCTTTGATCAAACATATAAGAACTAATTTGTCCATTTTTTGCATAAAGAACATAAAATGCAGTCCTATTCTTAGTACAAGAATCTACATTTTTTGACAAATAGATCCTAACCCTGGACATGTTCAATATTATCATGAACACTTGTTTGGGAAAGTGATATAATTCAGGATTTTTTATATTTTAATCCAATAAGGAAAAAGAACAATACAAATTCATTTCCAACAAAATGAAAAAACTTGGGCAACTTAATTAAAATTATTGCAAGTATACACAAATATAAAAAAACCATGACGCTGAAAAACACAAATTGAAACAATTCAAGTTTAAGCGAAGAAAACAATTTAAAGTTCAGAAACAAGAGCGAAGCAGCAAGTGGGGTGAAATATGGCATCTAAGCTCCAAACAAGTTCAACGAGAATCAAGCGATAAAACACACACTATACATCAGCATGAATGAATCGGTGATGCCAGGTTACCGGCCGAACCACCCTCGTGGTGGCTGTACGTCGCTATCATTCATTAGCTTATCCAACACCACATTGAGGTCAACAGACTGGCCATTCTCTGTTAACTTTCTAACAGTTGCTCTAACATGATCTCTGGGGAATCCCATGGTGGTTACTTTGTCAATCACATCATCAATGGGTACCCTGTTACCAGGTCCAGAAGGACTGGATCCACCACTGACCCCAGAAGCGGTGGGCAATGCATGCGGCAATATCTTAGCAGTAGGAAGCTGTGGGTAACCGCTTCCGGAATTTTGTCCCATGGGAGAAGATGGGAGTTGCTGCATTTTCATTGGGTTGCCACTGCCATATTGTGAAGGTGATCCACCATAAGCATAGGGTTCACTTGGACCAGATTGTGGGATATATCCGGTAGAAAAACCTGGACCAGGCCTGCTGGATGGTGATGGCTCACGCAACTGGGGCGGAGCCCCATAATATTGTTGAGAGGAAGGAGGACCACCACTGGGTGGTTGAGAAGGTGGCTGGCGCAGATTTGGTGGATAGATCTGAGAAGGGGGGTAAGGTGCCTCGTCCGAATGGTGGCCTACAGAAGGTTGGAGTTGAAGGGGCTGTGGAGGTTGAGAATATTGCGGTGGAGGTGCTGGTTGATATGGTTGATGAGGTGGTGTTGCAGGAGGGAGCTGTGGTTGCTGAGTAGGTGGCATAGGAAATTGCTGACTCAGAGTCTCTTGAGTTTGACCAGGCGAGGGATAGTAAGGGTCTTGCTGGGGAACAGAAGGAACATGGCTCTGAGGGAACTGGTTCGCATGCTGAACTGGTGGTGGCAAACTCGGCTGGGGAAGAGCTGGAGGAGAAATAGAAGGAAGTGATTGTGGGAAAGAGGCAGCCAGGGGAAGCTGTTGGTGAGATTGAAAAGGAGCAGATGCAACTTGCTGAACGGATTCTGTCCGCACAGTATTCTGGGGTTCAGATGGCTGGTCTACCTTGCTCACCTGCAGCTTTGCAAGCTGCAACTGAGCTTCCATTATCTCTTGCTTTTCTTTTAAATCATGAACCCCGGTTTGCACCTGCATACAATTGATCAAGAACATCAAATAAACACAAACCAGTCCATGATAAAACCTACAACAAATCTCAAATATAGATGAAAAAATTCCATACTTCCACAATAACCTTATTAAAAAACCTCAACAGGACCTTCATAGGTTATGCAACTCAGTTTCACATGGTACAAGAAGACTATTCCTCCTGGCAAGTTTACTGAACAGTCATTAAAATCGGCCATGAGGGTTTGTCTGAAATCTACATTCGTTTTGGGATCTAGATACGTGTTTCCCACTTTGCTAATGTATAAAGACATTTCCAGATTGCATAACATAACTTGTTCAGGTTACAATTTAATCAAACCAAGAACATAGAAAAGACAAACTTGACTACTACAACTTAATAACACTTGTTCTGCTTAACTTCTATAACTGAACTGATCAAACATTCCCAGATAATGAATCATCAAGTGTTAATTTTTTTTTTTTTTTTTACCAAAACCAGTTCATTTGAGTGAAACAGCCAAAAACATTGATCAAACAGACTGAATCAATTTTCATACAGAAAAAAAATCCGAGCTACATATAAAGCTTTCGACTTGAGCTCACAAGATACACAATGCACTATAGTTCTACCTTTATATACCAAAGGCAGCCACAACAAATCACCAAGGAAGAAGATTGTTTTAGAAAATACCTCGGTCAAAATATTTTCCAGCTGTTTCATTTTCCTATCGGTGCTTCCGTGATTGTTTCCTACAGACACCTTCAAATCATCCAAAGAATTCTCGAGGTGACGAGTTCTACTCTCCAGCTGAGTCAATCGATCACTTACTTTTTCCATCATGTGCATCAGATTATCGGTATGTTTCTTCATGGTTCCATCGATCTCAGCCAAAATTGATGTATCGAAGGCGCTTTGGTCCTTGTCCAAAATGCCTTTTGCAGGTTCAAGGGAATCAAGAGAACCATAATTCTGTCCAATACCAAGAAAAAAAATCAAGTAAACAGTAACGCAATGGAAAACAACCGAAGTGAATTTCATAACTTATATACTAAGAAACCAAGATGATACCAGCCAAAAATTTATTAATCAAACTATACTACATTATACTAAATAACCCACAATGAAATTAAGTTCAAACTCACAAAATTACTAGTCAAACCACAATTCACTGAGAAAACCGCACAAAAATTGATCGGAAATTATCAAGAAATTTAAGGTCATAGCCCAAAATCTACTGATCGAACTAAAACATAAAATTAACGACAAAAAATCAAACTCCCAGAAAACCCAAATTTTTAATCAACAAGAAGAAGTGAAAAACAAAGGAGGTCTAACATATACCTTAGCTTTAGAATCGATAGAACTCCAAGACCTGGGATTACTAAAAACTCCAGCAGCATCAAGTCTGGTTGAAACGGGTCTGATCGGTTGGAAATCATAGTCGGATAACATCTCCACCTTGCTAGCCCCGTTACTGCTAGCGCTAAACCCAGAGAGTTGATTGTGATTATCTTCATTTTGTGGGTGACTCATCAGATCGATGAAATCTTTGTGGGAATTATGAGGAGGTGAAGAAGACGATAAAGTTAAGTCCATTATTTGCTTGTCCATGAACTGAGATGTATTCATCGATTGAAAACTCTTCAACTTATTCTTTAAGTGAAGAGGAAAAAAAGGGTTATTTTTCTTGACTGATGAAGAAGAATTTTGGTAGTTTGTGGCTCTTGGATTGTGAGAAAAAAAGATGGGATTTTTGAGAAAATTATTTGACGAAAAAGAAAAAGATTTCCTTTTTTGTTTTTATTTTTATTTTTCTTTTCCCCTTCTTGATGGATATGGACTAATCTCTCTCTCTGTTTTCTTTATCTGTTGGCGTTGGGTTCTGGGCTGAAATTTTTAGTTTTTCTGAATAAAGTTCTTTTTCAAATATAAAAAATAATTTATTCATTTAATATCAGTAATAATATACATACATATATATTGGTTATGCCTATAATACATATATATACATATATAATTAGCTTTTTTAAGAAAATATATATTTTAAATAATTTCTTTTTATAGATAATGGAATTTCTCAAGAAAATGAGAAGTCTTTTGATTAAAAAAATATAATATATAAAAAGTTAAATAATAATTAATCTTATGTTATATTTTTATTTGACTGAATTTGTTTAAAGAAATAAATATTTTTGATAATTTTAATAATATCAATTAACTCACTATACCAATAACATAATTGAAAAATGTGAAAACGTAGGCAAAGCTAGAGGAAAATGGTTGAAGAGCAAGCGTAAAGAGAAAAAATACTTGTATATTACAATCCAATTAACTTAAATTCTTATGTAGTCTTAAAAAGTCCACTCATTTGGAATTGAAATAACGTCATTACAGAGTTATTCTAAGAAGTCAATAAGTCAGTAACTTAAAACAGATACTCTAATGTGGATAAACCAGAAGGAGCTGGCCATGGAACATGGACAATGACCATGTTGTTCTCGAACTCAAACCCAACATCTTTCCCATCAATTTTGCAAGCGGTCGGCTTGTCCGAAGCAAAGGCTCTCATTTCACCGGCTCCCTTCAATTCAATTCGAACTGAGCTTTCATTGTAGGCTAATGACTGGATGGCACCACCGGCATTCAGCATGTTCACTAGTCCAATAGGGGCGAATTGGACTGATTTTCTACCAAACACAGTGACCGGCGACACGGTTATAAGCTCGAAATCGAAAGGTTTCAGTGAGATTTCCATGTTTTCAGCCGGTTTTGAGAGGACTAGTTTCTTGGACTGAGAAAAATACATGGCGAATACTTGGACATCTTCAATGGAAATTGGGTTCTTTCCACTGTTCCACTCAATGTTCTTTGGATTCATCTCGGCCTTTACCGTATGCGAAAACTCGGAAAAGCATTGGTTTCTTCTAGTTTCTCGACACCATCCGCCTCCTTGGCAGTTAAATGCGCCAATCACACCAGTATACTGTAAAATACAGAAAGCAAAATCGTTATATTTAAGAAAGTTTGGATAAAAATATCTAGTCCATTTTCAATGCTTAAATGGTTGACCTTATTCAAGTTCCAGATTTTGAGCATGGTTTTGCCATCATGGAGAGGGTCCTCAAATAGGCAATCCCTGGTTGGAAGAGCGTAGTACTGGCAGCGGAGGATCGAACCATCGGGTAAAACGAGGCGTTTGAGGAGAGCAAAGTTGTGGTTGCCGACGGTGTCGCTGATGTAAATTGGGCCACCGGAGATGGCCCTTGAAGCAGCGTGGAACTCAGCACAAGGGTGGGAGGACTGGAACATGTCCCAATCAGGGTGGATAAAGTTGCCCATCCATAAACTGTTGTAAGCACAGTGCACCATGTGACAACCTTGGAGCCAAAATGTCCCATTAGGGTCACCTGATGGATCAGTGCACCAAAAATCGTCCCCTATAAAAGCAAACAAACCCATCAGATTATATCAACCAGGCCCAAAGCCCAAAAATTAATGAACACATTATTATTTATTTATTTATGTCAAAATCAAGGTTACCCAAAAAACAGGCAATGCCCCAATGCTACATTAATTATACATTTATGTCTTGATTAGATGAAGAAACATATATTTGTCAATTAATTACTTACCGACACGACCAAGACAAACGGCTTCTGTTCCAAGAAACATGAAATCGTTGCAGTGTTCCATACTGGCAATAACACCATTGCCTTTGAAATGCTTTTTAACTGAATCTGTTAAAGCTTTATAATAAGCTTTCGCAAGATCAACTCTTCCACCATAGTTTTCACACAGCATTTCCAACAGCTGTTTCAAAAAGAAAACAACATAATTACATATTTAAATTATGATAAAATCAGATTAAAAATATTTGTTTTAAAATTTTATGACAAAGATTTGTTGAGAAATAACCAAAAATAACGTGTGGCAATAAAATTATTAGGAGCAGTTACGTGCCGACCAAATGTGAAATATGTCGAAGTAACTGAACCAACCGAAATTTTGTCTGTATATTAAAACTCTAGTCAAAGTAAAATAAAAAAAAAAGTAAAGGATTAAGATTTGGTCGGTCATTGCATAGACACTTTCACTTTTTTATTTTCATGAATTTTCTAGAAATCTTGAATACCTATTAAAACTCATATTCAAAAATTTACGTTTTTAAGAATTAATCACATCTAAATATTTTTAAACAAATCAAATTTTTTTAATTAAAAAAGGAGGATAGTAATCACTCACATGAATCACGTCAACTTTAACTCCGTCAATTCCTACATTTTTCAAATGAGAATGGATTCCTTCATAAAGTTGATCAGCCATCTCCGGCGGCACCAATCCGATACCTGTATTGACAATCTTATCGACGGCAAGATCCTCCATCGTTTTCTTCAATCCCGGAGACAATTCCGGCTTAATAACCTTGGTTCCCGGCAATCCAGGGACATTAGGCCTTAAACCACCCCAATATCCACACAGGGCATGCCACACATAAACAAAGTCTACAGTGTTGAATTCCTCCTTAAGGTCCTTGATAAAGGCACCCATGCCCTTATTAGTGGAACCATTAGCCAAACTCCTAGGGCTAACATAGTCCCTAAACTTGTAATTCTCTTGAAACTTCAAGAGCCTGCATGGCATTTGCTCCCCGGCCACGGTACAATTCATGCCTTCTTTAGTGATGGGGTCCTCATCATGGCTAATGGATTGCCACCCATCATCAATCAACACCAGCCCTGGTGGGCACCCACCGTCCACAAGACCTTTCACACCTTCCCAAACACCTTGAGGGTGCACGGTAAGGTAAAATGCGTCCCACGTGCACCAACCAAATTTGTCCACGATCCCTGGTGGGGTTTTCTCTTCTAACAACTTGAAGGTTCCAAGGTGAGTCCTAATCACTTTCATGGCATCCTTCACCAAAATGAACGGATCTTCGCCGACGTGAACGTAAACAACACTCCGGAAGCTGGCTGCGGCCACCTTCGTGGAGCCGCTTTCGACACAAACGTCGACGTTGTTGTCGGTTCCGGGCTGAAGCGAAGCCCTGAAAGGGCCTTCGATGAGAGGGAGGAGGAGGATATAAGGCCTGCCGGAGTCCGATCTATCGAGGATTACCATTTGAGTTTCGTTTTCAAGGTCGCTCCCGTTGGAACCAACCCAATGAGTAGTCCACCAGACTTTGAACCTGAAAATGCTCATGAACTTGATGTTCTTCAGCTTCCCAATGGTAACAACATGGCGGCTGTCGGATTCAACAGTGTCGAACCCTACAAAGGATCCAACACAGGGAATTGATTTGTCAGTGGTGGAAACATAAGGGGAAGGAGTAACAGTGATGTTAGCAGGGACATCAGTGAGAAAAACGTGGCCGTTGGCAATGAAGTTTGAGCCTTCCAGTGAGAGTAATGACTGGTTGTTATGGCCATCAACTAGGCCTGAAACACCAGAACTAACCTTAGTCAAGCTCGGAGCCATAATGAAAAACCAAACCAAATAAAAAAAGGGTTTTTGCTGTTTTGTTTTAAGAAATCAAAAGAGATCGAAACAGTCAATTGAATGAGGTAAGAAAAAAACTGAGATTTTGAAAAGGAAAAAAGAATCAGTGAAAATAGTTTGCTTTGATTTTGTGTTTTTAAAAGCTTCAAACTTTGCTTGCTTTGGTTGCTCAATCGAACTGGCCAATGCTCTAATTTATAGGCTTAATTCAGAGCGAAGGTGAGGAGAAGTTTCATTTGCAGGAAAAAAAGAAGGAAATATTAAATTTAAAAAAAATAAAAAATAAAAAGTTGTGGGGGTGATTTGATATTTACTTTATTTAATTAATTTTATTGAATCTCTTTATTAAATGAAATTTACTTTAGATTATCCAAAATACTTTTTTTTTTTTTTTCTATTATGTCATCAATCATGTCAAAAGTTTGAAAGTCCAGAAGGATCGACAAGTGTAAAATATAGAGGCTCCCTAAATCTTGGTATTATGTTTTGACTAGATTGAAAAGAAAGCCACGTCTATAATTTTACATATATTGTTTAAAGAATAATAAACAAAATCAGTCTCAATAAATATGGTTACATTTAAATTTAATAAATTTACATTATAAAACTACTATTCAAATTCGAAAACGACTTATTTATATTATTATTTTGTTTAAATCACCAATCAAATTATAATTAAATTGAGAAATAATTAAAATATCATATTTTTATAAAGTAACTATTCTATAGTTAAATTATAATACGGATTATTTAATTATATATAAATTTTTATTTTGATCACTAAATTATAATCATTTAAAGTTTTTAAAATTATTTTTTTAACCACTCATCTGTTAATTCTTAACCGAATGGTTGTGTTATACTAACTAAGATAAATTTAATCCACCTAAATATGTTATATGGATTTTCTAATTTCCTTATTAAATAAAACGATGCGTTCTACACCTAAAAACCATCTCTTCAACTTCTCTCTCCAAAGTTGATTAGAAAATTAAACTAAACCCGGAATTTGACACCCACAAATTTCAAGCCACCATACTTCCATCACAAGTCGATCCAAAACTTTGACCCAAAGTAATTTTCACCTAAACTCTTGAAATCTAACCTCTGTTTCAAAGCTATTTTGTGCCTAAGTACTCGAAAACACTAGAAGAAAAACGTAAGGTGTGATATTATTATCATTACTATAAGAGTTCATGCATGCGTTTATTTCTAAATTCGAAAACCTTGCAGAGAACAGTAAAAGATTGATAAGAGAATAAAAAAGTCCAAGAAAAAAAAAAAAGAACAGCAAAAATGGAAATTTATAATATTAGTCTAAAAAATGATTTGCTGTTTTTTTTTTCTTCCTTGTAAATGCGTATCATTTTTTTCTCTGAAAGATTCTTGACAAATTTTATATTTATGAGCATTAATGGAGTTAAATGAAACTCCCTCTTTCTTTAAGTCAAAAGCAAAAGATTTTTGCTTAAACCTAGCATGACAATAGAGCAGATGGAATAGATGTTATCAAATCTATTATCGTTTTATAGTTGTTAGTCTTCGTTATTCATTTCTTTACCTTATAAATATATAATTTTAGAAATTATTGTCATCTTCTTTAATATTGGGTACATCTATCACTGCCTTCCCTCAATTCGATTCCCATTAATTATTTTTAATAATTTTAATTTTTTAAAATACAAATAATTATTTAAATAAAAATCTTAAAAAATATATTTATAATATCTTCTGTTTTTTTCTTTAGTATTGGTAACAATGATTAAGGAGAGAAAAAAAGTAAAAAATAATTGGATGGGGTGAAAGCTATTTCCATACCCTTATTCTAAAAGCTAATGATGGAAATTAGAAGATCATCCCTCCAATATTTCGTTTGAGTAAATATGTTATTTTAAGCATTATTTGCGAAATTGTATAAATATTTCATATTTAATCATATATTACCTAAATATTTCATATTTAATAGTATCTTTAAATAATTGTGTCAATTCCGAATTTATAGATAGTCACGTTTCCCTTGGAAACAAAATTGAAGAAATTTCCGATGGGACGAGGGTATAATTGTCCCAATAATGACATTTTTGCGTCCATGTTAATCCAATTTATCTAAACAATTTCACATATTTTAATATTAATATGTTTAATTTAAAAATTAAGAGGGCTTCAACTTTGTTTCTACTTTTTAGAGCATTCATTCAAAAACTCCAAAGCTCTTTATTCCTAAGGCAACTTTATTTTTATTAAAAAAATATTATTTTGATTCTGAAAAAGAAAAATGCTCTTTAATTCGTAACTTTCTGGCAACGATGGGAATGGTGATCCTCACCTTGAAGGTGATCGGAATACTAAAAAAGTGAGGTTTAAAGACATTTTAGATAAGAAGACACAATTATGGATGGGGATCTAGATCCAAAGCCGATGACAAACTTTGGGGGGTCTTACTGTTGAATCTATCTCGGGTTATTCTGTTCCTACTGAGGGAAGCGATAATGACTTTGAGTTACTTGAAGGAGACGTGAACACGACCATTATTGATGGTGTTCCGGCTATCACTTTTTCAGATTGGATAAAGGATATTCTATTCAGAGAAATGGAATTGACGGTCATCGTTAAACTATTAAGGCATAACATTGGTTACAACGCTCTGCATAATTGCATTCTTTCTCTTTGGAAACCAGTGAATACTATTCGTATAATGGATATTGCTAATGGGTTTTTTTGGTTAAATTTCAGGCTGCTAAAGATTATAACAGGGTGTTGTTGCAAGGCCCTTAGATTGTCCATGGCCAATACCTAACTGTTGAACCGTGGACTAAACCCTTTAGTCCCTCACAACCTTATCCTAGCACGGTAATGGCCTGGATCTGTTTGCCGAATCTTCCGGGATACCTATATAAACAGAAAATAATAGAAGCCATTGGGGGTCTCATCGGAAAGGTGGTCAAACTTGATGTTTAGACTGACAACCAGACCAGAGGGAGATTTGCCCTTTTGGTCATCTATATTAACATGGAAAAACCGTTAATCTCACGAGTTTTTTTTGATGGAGCCGTCCAAAATGTCGAGTACGAGGCCCTTCTGACCGTTTGCTTCACCAATGGTAAGTATGGGCATGTTAAAGAAACTTGCCCAACAGTTGTGACAGATCTAAACCTGGTGGTGCCTCAAGATAATCCGTCGATCGGGGTAGATAGTTCAAATGGAGGCAAATCGAACGGGGATTCAATGGTTTCTAAAAGCAGGGAGAAAGATCTGAAGTATGGGCTGTAGATGTTGGTGGAAAAGAGATATTCACGGTGGGGGGAAATGGATTTATCGACAGAGGTTTTGGCAAAACAAATAAAATAACCTTTAGGGACTAGATTTTCAGCTTTGATAGGGGAGAATGATATAAACGGCGATGGGAGATTGGCTGATGGAGGAATTTTAGGGGAAAGTGAAAATAGGAAGGCGACTATTAATTTAAGGGGTTTTAAACCTAAGTTTAGTAAAAATGTGGCTGGGGGTTCTTTTGGCAAGGCTAGTCATGGGGATGATGAGGGGTTGGGCTCACCTAGTGGGTTTGTTGTGAAGGAGGGCTTGGATAGTAAGAGTTTAGAGAGAATGGGTTGAATGCCCAAAGATGCTTTGGATAAAGCTCTGGGTAAAAGGCCTATGGGTTTGGACGATTTACTTAAAATTGATGGGAGTCTTTAGCTAAATTACCCGTCTCATATTATTTTGATTCTGTTTTAACAGGTTCGGAGCATGTAGGTCCACAAAATGATAACCATTTTGATGTAGCGGACGCTCAAGATATTTTGAATCTAATAACCAGAATAATATTGATGCCAAAAATTTGGAAAAAAAATTAAAGTCCATTATAATCACGTGTTTGACGAGTCAAAAGGTTTTATTGTTCCTATATCCGATAATACTCTTGATCCAGGTAAGCATTCAATAGTTACTTTTAAAAATAATAATAATATTATTTCTAATCAACAGGTTAAATCGGATTCGCGGCCTATAGAGCGCATGGACTCGATTTTGGGCCCTATTTTAAATGAGACTAAAGAAAGAAGAAGTAGTGGAAGTCAAAGTAACCGTAAGACCTTTTTTACTTTACGAGGTAGAGGGAATCAATTTAAACCTTTTGGGAATACGTGCATTCCTTTAGCGGAGTCTATAGAGGCGATAGCGAAGCTTTTATCTCATCAAATTCTCAGCAAAAACACGAATGCTGAGCTAGATGGAGTTGGTTCTAATATGGAAGAAAATAATGGGATTAAAAGCTAGGTTTGATCTCCTTTCTTTATTATTATTTTTATTTTTCTAATGAACATTACTGCCTTTTCGTGGAATTGCCAGGATTGTGAAAATTTCAAATTTCCTAGAATTTTTCAGGAATATAATATGGAACACAAACCTGGTATTGTTAGCTTACTTGAACCGAGAGTAAGTAAAGCCAAGCCGAACAAATTTATTGCAAAGCTAGGTTTCTAATTTTCTCACCGTGTAGATGCAATTAAAATTTTTTGGGGTATTTGGTTAGGTTGGAAAGATACCGTTTGTCTTGAGGTGGTTCATAGTCATCCGCAATTTATTTTGACTCGGGTTTGACAGATGCTTTCGCCGCATCCTATTCTTATTTCTTTTGTCTATGGTAGTCCTAATAGACAGACGCGTCAATTTCTTTGGAAAGATTTGAGGTCCACAAATTTGCATGGTCAGATTCCTTGGATGGTGATTGGGGATTTCAAAGCGATTCTCTACTCCTCTAAGAAATTTGGAGGTCTCGCTAAGGGTAGGAGATGTCCACATTTTGGTGATTTTGTCGATTCTACTGAGTTGCATGATTCAGAGGTCCACCCTTTACGTGGCATAAGGTTTCTTTGTTCGAGAGATTAGACTGTGCTTCGAGAAATGAGGCTTGGATACGCAATTTTCCTAATTGCATGGTTTTTCATCTTCCAAAAATAAAGTCGGATCATCGGCCTCTTCTTTTGGTTTTGAATATAAGTATTTCTCTCCCCTGGGGAAAACCTTTTAAATTTTTAGCTGGGTGGGTTGAACATCTAGATTTTGATGGTTTTTTGAAAGAAAATTGGGAATGCTCCAGTAATATTTCTGATTCTCTTGTTAAGCTTACTCATAAACTCAATGAGTGGAATAAACATGTTTATGGTAACATTACCTCTCGCAAAAGAGATCTTATTAAAAAGAATTGCAAGTATTCAAAGGAGAAGTGATTACTTTGGTTCTTATTACTTTAATCAGGAGGATTTGTCTCTTCGTTAGGAACTTGAGAATGTTTTTTTTCTTGAGGAACTTCTTTAGAGGCAAAAAGCGAGGTGTGACTGCTTGAAATTGGGGGACCGAACTACTAAATTTTTTCATACTCGTACTTTACAAAGGAGGAAAAGTAATCGTATTTATGCTATTCGCAATTCTGATGGTAATTGGATTTATGATCTTGAAGCCATTGAAGGAAAGACGAATGAGTTCTTCTAAAGATTGTATAGAGAAAGTGTTTGGTCTCTTTATTCAGATCAGGCCCAATAGCGGTTTTCCTCAACTTAACCCAGTGGATATTAGTTTTTTAAGGAAATCAGTTTCTAATGAAGATATTAAAGAGGCCCTTTTTGACATGGCTCCGCTTAAGTACTGGGCAGTAATGGGTTTCATGCCCTTTTCTTCCAAAAGTAATTAGGGGAGCGGTGTGTGATTGGGTTAGGAGTATTTTCGATGGAAGCGCTATTGGGCCTGATCTGAATAATACCTTAATTGTTCTTATTCCAAAGGTTCAGAACCCAGAAGTGTTTGGTCAATTTCGACCAATAAGTCTTTGCTCGGTCCTTTACAAGCTGACGATGAAGGTAATTGCTAATAATTTTAAACACATTTTTCTTAAAATTATTACGCGGGAATAGACCGGTTTCATTGCAGAAAGAAATATCAACGAGAACATCATTTTAGCGCAAGAGGTAATTCATTCTATGTAATGTCTAAAAAAGAGGAAATGGATGGTAATTAAAATCGATTTGGAAAAAGCTTATGATAGATTTAATGGGGATTTCATTGACGCTTCGTTCCGAGCAGCAGGTATCCTTGAGTATCTCGTAAATGTTATTATGTCGTCTATTTCTAATTTTATTATGCAGGTTATGTGGAATGGAGTTTCGTTATCTAAATCCAGTCCTGTTAGATGTATCCGGAAAGGGTGTCCTTTTTCTCCCTATCTTTTTGTGCTTTATATGGAATGGCTAGGACATTTGATTCAGGCTGCTATTTTGGAAGGAAAATGGAACCCTATTCGTCTCTCTAGAGATGGGCTCGATATTTCGCATCTATTTTTTCTGATGATTTGGTTATCTTCAGTAAAGTCGATTCAAAGCATTGCAGAATTTTGAAAGATATTTTGGATAGATTTTGTGCGCTTTCTGGGCACAAAATTAATGCTAGGAAGACTAATATTTTCTTTTCTAAAGGCGTGGATGAGTCTTCAGTGGGTACGATTAGTGCTATGTTCAGTTTTCAGCGAGTTCATAATCTTGGGCACTACCTAGGAGTCTCCTATTTTCACCAAAGAGTTGTTGGTGGCACTCTTCAGTTTGTGGTGGAAAAAGTGCGTGGTAAGCTTCAAAGTTGGGAAGCCAAAAAACTCTCTTTAGCAGGGCGAATCATTTTAGCCCAATCAGTTGTCTTATCTATTCTTAGCTATTTCATGTAGTCCATGATGATACCTAAGAAAACTTGTGATGAGTTTGAAATGTTGGTTAAATAGTTTATTTGGGGATTGTCCAAAAGAAAAAAGAAGATGGCTTTGGTTGATTAGGATTCTATTTGTCAACCAAAGGTTTGTGGCGATCTTGGTTTGAGGAATCTTCGTGATCAGAACATATCTTTTTTGATGAAGTTGGGATTTAAATTAGTGTCTGACAAGGAAGCTTTTTAGGTTCGTGTGCTTAGATCGAATTGTCGAATGAATGATGAGCTACCTGTTTGTATTGATAGAGATAGAAGTTTTATTCTTTGGAAGTCGCTGTCCAAAATTTGGATATTACTTCGGGAAAACTTACATTGGTCTGTTGGAGATTGTCACAAAATTCAATACTGGAAGAATAAATGGATTCTTGATATTGGTCTTCTAGTTAGATACATTTCTCCTTATGTTAATCTGAATTACGATTGCCTATTGCATGAAATGATTACTGAGGATGGCTCGTGGAACTTAGACCTCTTCCGATTTTGGTTACCAGAAGATGTGATTCAGGCTATTAAGGGCATCCTCTGTAACACCCCCTAACCTAAACCGTCATTGGAATAGGGTTATAGAGTATTGCCAAACTTCAGATCAAACAGACAAAAATTTCAAACATTTCATATTTGATGTTTAAATCAATTCAAAACCATCACATTCAATCCAATTTAAGTTTGTACCAAATTATGCCATTTTCATAAGCTTATCATCCTATATACATATATGTTGTATTTAACCATTCAAAGTCATATTAAAACCTAATATACAATCATTTACCAAAAGGACTATTACACATATCCTAGGTACATGCCATTACCAAAAGAAAAGTACTTCACCACAATGAGTTCGGGATCGGCTTTGGATGTTGGACCAGAACTTTTTTCTTTAACTGACCTACGCACGAAAATAAACCGTACGTTGAGTATATATATATACATACTCAGTGGTATTACTATAATTCAAATACTTAAAGTAAAGTATTAAAGTTGTATATTCAATCATAACGCTATTTTCTTATAATGAATCACTTACTTATTCATTTTCAATTTCATACTACTAACTAGCTTAATTAGCTTTATTCTTTTCAATTTGCATTTCAAACTACTATATCATTATCCATTTTACATGGAATCCTTTGTCCATATATCTCATTCCAATAACTTATTCCATTTCATACGCAAATCATTCAATTCAACAACTCATTCATTATCAATTCTATTGTCAATTCGTTCATTTATAATCAATTTACACTTATAGTCTTTCAATACTCAATTCATACATTAAATCCATAAATAAATTTCAATAACTTGTATTCAATTAAATTCACATATTATTTCACTATTTCAAATTATTTTATTTTCACTTTTCATTTTTCAACAATAACTATTTCAATTTGCTTTTCTTAACTTAGATTTTTATATCATCTCATACTACCAAAACTATTTCATGAACTATATCATTATCTATTTCTTGAACCAATGGTTCACACATTTCATTTCACATCTCAATTCAATATCTCATTTCAATTCATATTCAAGATGATTCAATATCATTTCTATTACCAATTCTTTTATTTTTCCCCTATTAACATGACTCGGACTTTGGCAGATACACGGATCCAATTAAACACATCAGAATAGTCCAACCAAAACACACCAGAATATCCTCCTAAACACACCAGAAATATCCTCCCAAACACACCAAAATAGTCCACCCAAACACACCAGTACGGCATTAAATGTCTCTTCGAATAGCCCAAAGAAATATAAAAACATCAGTATCTTCTCTACCAAATCAACAAATCTCTAATTTTTTCTAATCCTATGGCATGCCAATTATATCCTACTTAGCTCGACTAGTTAATAGGGTATTCAATATACTTTCTCAATTCAATATCAGTAAAATCCATATCAATCACCAATTTCCATATTCCAATCACTTTTCACATTTCAATTCCATTCATTTCAATATCATCAATTCAATTCAATTTCCATTCAATAATCACATTTCAATTTCATTTTCTCACGTCAATACACATCTCAATTATTCACATATAATTATAACTCAATTCCACTTTTCAATTGATATTTTATTCGATTTCAGTAATCAAATTCACTTTCAATATCAGTATTACCACATCCAATACTTATTTCATTTATTTGCCGTGCATATTAATAAGCAATTGCAACAATTGATAATAATTAATGAAATTTGAATTATAGTAATACAAACCGTAATTTCCTCGAGTCACTCCTCGTCCACTTTTTCTTTTTCTTTCTTGATCGATGACTCGGTACGATATTAGCTACGTAATTAAACAATTAAAAATCATTAATACACAATTTCTCTCTAATTATTACTAATTATACATAAGTTTTACATTAGTTTCCAATTTAATCCTTAAATCAATACTAATTTTATTTTTCAAATTTAACTTCATATTCTCATTTAATTTCTTTCAACATATTAATTTAGATAATAAAATGATTCATTTTATGTAATTTGGTCATTTTTGACATTTCCATAATTAACCAAATATACATATAATTTATTAACAATCCCTAAATTCTTAAATTTTTAACTTAACACCATGCTAATTTAATTTTATAGCATTAAACTCCTTGAAAGCTAATACTAAAAAAACTCATGGTACAAAATATTTTAATTACTTACTAAACTTAGTAATTCAACTCAAAATTTCTATCACAAAGAACAATTCACCAAAGCAGTCCCTAGACTTCACAAAATTAACAATCTAACCTCCAATTCTATCAAAACAACCCCTAATCCTTTCATTCATTCAACATAATCAATGCTTAGAAATCCAATAACTTTTGAAATTTCAACATAAACCATGAAATATTTTGTTCTAAGTTTCTAAAAACTCAAAAATTACAAGAAAAAAGATTAGTTTAACTTACCAAATTAACTTTGAACCTTGAAACACCAAATTTTCCTTTTCTTTTTTCTTTTCCTTCTTTCTCCCCTATTTCGTTCTATGCTTTCTGTTTCTGTTGCTCTTTTATTTCATTTGTTTTCTTATTTATTTCTTTTACTTTATGTTGTATATATATAATATAATATAATATAATATAATAATATATTATAATATTATACTTAAATATTAAGTTATTATATTAATATATATTTTAACCAAAAAACTCATATATTTATTAGTTATGCCGCCTCAACCAATAAAAATGGCCTAATTGTCCCTTTAGTCCTTTTAGTTTTTCTTTAATCTATAATTAAAATTTTACCCTTATTGCAATTTAATCTTTTTTCCTAATTACTCCTAATTAAGTCAAACTCACCTAGCCAATATCTAATTAAACACACAACTAACTTTGTAAATATTTATTAAAAATATTTATGAGTCCGATTTACCGGAACAGAGTCCCGGGAATGTATTTTTTTCAATTTGGTCCTTTTTAATCAATTAACAGTCGAAATGTTAAAATTTCTTAAGGAAACTTTAATACCACTCTAATGACACTTCGTAAATATTTATAAAATATTTACAGCTCAGCTTATAATTTCGAGGTCTCAATATCTTGTTTTCAACCCAATTTACCTTTTAAATCACATAATTCACTAATTCAAAAAATATTTCAAAAATCATGCTTAACTTATAATTATTAATTAATAAAATTTTCTAACTTTTTCGTCGGATTTAATGATCTCAAATCACTATTTCGACACTGCTGAAAATTAGACTATCACATCCTCCTCCACATCATTCGATGGACTTGATAAAATTACCTGGAGTCATACTCCGACAGGAGCTTTTTCTGTTAAATCTGCTTATGAGGTTATTAAGGAAGATGATTTGAACCCGGACGATGAGAAATGAAAGATTGCTTGGAAGTTTCCTGGCCCTCAATGGATTCGTATCTTTATTTGGACGATTTTACAGGGAAGAGTTCTTAGTAATGTGGAAAAAGTTAGGCGAGAGCTCTCAGTTGATCCTTCTTGTCTCATTTGTGGTTTTCACTTAGAAGATATCTTGCATATCTTATGAGACTATCCGGCAGCCAAGGATGTTGGGGCTCAGGTCAATCCAGGAAAGTACAATCTAAATTTTTTCTCCTTACTTTTTCAGGATTGGTTTCTTCTTAATTTGCAGGAAAATAGGTTGATTCATGATGAGGGAGCTAGTTGGGCTTGTTTTTTTGGTTTGCTTATCTGGCGTTTATGGAAAAATCAAAATTTATACATCTTTCAAGGTAAACCCTGGAGCTTAAATGAAATAGTGCAAGGATATTATAGTTGGGCAATCCATTTCTTCTCTTCTTCTCGAGAGGTCCATTCTGGATGTCTTGATCACTCTGTTGTAGCTCATACCTTTAAAGATCGGGTTCATCTTTATACTGATGGGGCAGTGCAATTGGATTCTGGGCTAGCTGTAGCTGGGGGAGTTAGGGGTGAGCATTCAATCGAATCGAATCGAATCGAATAAAAAATTTTTGAGTTAATCGAGTTTTCGAATCTTATTTTATAATTCAAAATTTATTTGAAATTTTCTCGAATCGAGTCGAGTGAGATAGAATTTGAATCGAATCGAATTGAATATATTTGTTCGAGTTAAATTTTAAAAAATAATTTTGGGTTCTTGTAACTACTATCACCCATTGTAATAAAATTTTTTCACTATAATCAAATTTTTTATTAACTTTCATCACCTCATAATTTATTTATTAATCTTTTATATACGGGTTAGCTTTTTTGTTTGCTTAGTTGTTTCAATTATCTTCAGATTCTTGTCACTATGTATTTTGGAATTAAATAATATATTAAATGTAATAATGTGACTTTTTAATAAAAGTTATTTTAAAGATAAAATGTGAAATTAATACCAATATAAAATTTTAACACGAATAATTTATGGCATCATTAATAATTCAATTTTAATATAAATATTCAATATGAATAAACAATTCAATAATATAAATAATAAAATATGAAATTTAATTTAATAATATAAATAACAGATATAAATAAAATTATTACTATTTACGTTTATGGGTTTTTTTTGGATAATTTTGATATTTTATTTGGGAGTAAATAGTGAGAAATAAAAGTTTAGAGGAATAATAAAAAATTTTAGGAGTAAAAGTTTGAGGGAAAGTAAAGGGGGAGTAAAATTTTGAAGGGAAAATATTAAAAAAATTGGGGAGATGAGTTTGGGTAGGTGGGGGGTGGGATGAAAAGGGAGTAAAAGTTTTAAGGGGAAAGTGGGAGGGAGTAAAAATTTGGGGGGAAAATATAAAGTTTTAAGGGATTTTGGGAGTAAAATTTTGAGGAAAAGTAAATGGGAGAGTAAAATTTTGGTGGGAAATGTATTTTGGGTAGATGGGGGGTTGGGATGGGAGAGGAGTAAAAGTTTTGGGGAGAAAGTGGGAAGAAGTAAAAGTTTTGAGGAAAAAGTAAAAATGTTTAGAAGTTTGGGATAAAAATGTAAAATATTATAGTTTGATATTCGAATTATTCGAATTATTTGAATTATTCGAGTTATTCGAATTTAAAAACTCAACTCGATTCGAACTCGAAATTCGAAAAAAATTCGAGTTGACTCGAATAACTCGAATAATTCGAATAACTCGATTCGTTTAACTCGAAATTCGAATTTTTTTTAATTTTTTCGAGTCGAATCGAGTTTTGCTCACCCCTAGGGGGAGTGGTTTGTGATAAAGAGGGACATTGGATCATTGGCTTTCACCGATTTCTTGGAAAATGTACAGTTTTTTATGCGAAACCCTGGGGTATTCTTAGTGGCCTTAAACTTATTCAACGCAAGGGCTATGATCATGTCATCATTCTTACTGATAGCTTGGAAGTTGTTAAAGGCATTTTCGGAAGTTCTTCAACTGCCTCAAATTCCGCTTTGATTAGGCAAATCCTTAATATTTTGCCTCAGGAAAATAAATGGCTTCTGCAGTATATTCGGAGGGAATGAAATCAAGTTGTAGATTGTTTAGCTAAACAAGCTCTGATCGAGAAGGCAAATATGCAAGTTCTCGAAGTTCCACCCGCGATGGTTCGTACTTTATTAGATGGGGATAAGTTTTCAGGCGATTCTTTCAATTAAGTTTTAATCTTGTAATCTTTTAGCATTATCTTTTATCACCAAAAATAAAAAAGAAAAGAAAAGAAAAAGAAAGAGAGAGAGAGATTCTATTGATTAAAGGAAAGGAAAATTGAAGCAAATGATGTGAATTTCATAAATTGTTTGATTTTGTTAAGAAAAATTATTAGTAATTCGTAAGAAATTTTGTTATTAGGAAGAAAATCAATTTTCCAAAAATCGAGAATAAGAAGTGCATTTATTGGGTGAGATTGGCATAATTCCAAATCAATAAGAGATTATTTTAAAATCGATTCCAAATTCCATGCTTAGAATTTGTTTTTTTAGGATGTTTTCATTTTTGTCCCTTAAAATGAAATAATTATCATTTTGTCACTTAATTTTTAGGGTATTTTCAGTTTAGTCATTCAACTATTAAATCATTAGCGGAGATTAATTATACATGCCATATCATGTTTACACTTTCATTTTGGTAATCCAACTTCTAGGTCGCTTTCTTCTTGGTCACTAAAAATATACCATTTTTTAAGTAATGTTTAGGGTAAAAAAGGTGATAGAAACTAAAATAATGTTTTAAAAAAATAGTTAAATTGTACTTATTTACCTCCGAAAGTTTTAAATTTATTTTTTTAATATAGAAATTTACATTTCAAAACATAAAATTCAATTAAATAAATTATTAAAAAAATTATCCCTTGATAATGTCTTACCATAATATTGAAATTAATTAATTCAATGCCCTTCTAATTTTAAAATTTTATTTTATGTTTTCAAATTAAAATCAACTCAAATAACTCATTTTTAATAATGGTCTATGAAGCCAATTTTTTTTTATTATATATGATCTTAAGTTTTTCATGCTAAATTAAAAATAAAGAAAAATCCTTACAGTTATAATTGAATTAATTTTATCTTCCATGTCAAACGGAATTCAGAAAATTTTTTCATCACTTTTTTACCCAAACAAAGAACAAACATTTAATTTAATTAATCGCAATGATTTTTCTTTTCTTTTAGCTTAGTACGGAGGATTCAAGATTATATTGTAGATGAATAAATTTTTGAGCCAATTACAAAGTGCCAGGCATCAAGAAACATTCATCAAATAAGTTGGTAGGTAGCTACTTATCATTTAATGTAAAAAATGTTAAGTTGATTTTATTTTACTCAAAAATTGAAATATTTTTTTTAAAAATGAAATACTTAAATTACCATATCTATCTTTCCTTGATTAATAGAACATATAAATTACTAACTATTAATTTTTGCAGCTTTTATGATTTAGTTCTTTTTCTTTAATTAACTAAGCAAACGTTAAAAATACCAAACCAAATTTTAATACGACACTCTAATTACATTGTAAATATTAGATAAATCATATTTATCAATTCACTGGTCGAATTTATGGTCCCGAAACCACTGAAAATAGGCTGTTACATAAATGACGAGGTAATATTTTACAAAAAAAAAAAAACTCTCATCTACTTGATTTTTGGTCTATAAAATGGGGGGTCATAGTGAAACTATTCACACATTCACAAATTCAAAAATCCAAAAGGTCTCTGAAGAAAAGATCTTGCAAACTCAAAGCTCTCTTCAAAATCTCAAGAAATTTATCAAGAACTTGAAGAAACCTTGAAAAATATCATATCAATTCTGAATAAAGTTGCCTTCTGATCTTGTTTAACCAATGAATGGAGGTAAAAACTCGTTTCAAGAGAAAGTCATTACGACACTTGAAGCATCCTACATCCTTTCAATAACAAGTCTAGATGACCCTTGAATCAAAGCTCTTCCCAATTTGGTTACATTAGCGCAAAGAAGATAAAATCCATTCTTCAATATCAAGATCAAGTCTAGAGAACCCTTGAAGCAGAACTATCCATCCAATATCAAGTCTTGAAGACTCTTGGATCCAACATCAAATAAGAGGAATATTCTAATTTGGACTTTTCTTTAGAACTAATGCAATGTTCTTCAGAATTTTTTCAAATTCTTTAGTTTCTTCATAGGTTCTTGTG
Organism: Gossypium stocksii; assembly: GCA_020496765.1. Lineage (NCBI taxonomy): Eukaryota > Viridiplantae > Streptophyta > Magnoliopsida > Malvales > Malvaceae > Gossypium > Gossypium stocksii. The sequence goes on along the minus strand of CM035631.1, from coordinate 15,537,529 downwards.
GAGATTCTTTGGACTTCTTGAACTTGTATATGTGTAGGATTGTTTAGGGTTGAACTTGAGTATGTGTAGAATTGTTTGGGTTGACCCCTTGTTATAGTGTCAATTATTTGAATAAAAGAGAGTTCTAGTATAATTTAACATTTTCATTTGGTTACTCTACGATAATTAAAATATTTTATTTATTATGTATTTTTAATTAATTTAATTATTTAGAAATAAAATAATAATTTAATATTATCACTTAATTATTTTATTTTTAATTAGTGATCATATAAATTTTTTTTTATTTTTATCTTTTAATTAATATAAATTAATTAACAATAAATAATTATGACATAATATGTGATGTCATCATTTTTGTCATGGTAACTTTGGCTTTGACCCATGATAATTTCGGTTTGGTAGATACCACCTTGTAATTAATTCAAAATTTTGATTCTGCTCTAATTCGGCGAATTCACAATATTCTATCTCAGGAAAATTAGTGGACTTTACGATACATTTTGAGGGAACAAAATTAAGTTGCGGATTGTCTAGCTAAATAAGCTTTAATAGAAAAAGCTAACATGCCAGTGTTTGATGTTCATCTAAAGAAGACTCGTTGTCTTATTAATAGGGACAAGCATATGAATGCTACATTCACTCAATAGCTGTTTTTATAATTTTTTAAGCTTTTTTATATCACAAAAAAAAAATTTTCGTTGTCTACAAATATGTCACCTTATTAGTTAATTTAAATGTGAATTTTCTTAATTTAAATGTGAGTTTTCAGAAAATTCAAACCATTATAAAAATTCTTAAAAGAAATAAAATTATAAAATATAAAATTAGCTAAAATTTTCTAAAAGTACAGAAATTCAAAAATTGAATATGTTAATTTTCAAAAAAAAATATATTCTAGTTAGAATTTTAAAAATAAAGAAATCCTGAATATTGAAATGTTCTTTTAAAATTTTAAAAAATTCAAAAAAAAAATGTTGGAAGTTTAATGGTGTAGTCAACTCTGGTCAGTTTTCATTACTAGTGAAGGTTAAATTTTTATCAATATAACGAGTCAAATTATAAATTACAGATTATTCCTGTAAATAACATACTAAATTCCGAAGAATATTCCTTAATTAAAATCTTTCTTTGTTGATAAAGAAAAAAACTAACATTTGTTTTAAAAATATCGTTTTGATTTTCGGAGAACTCGATGTACCTATAAATCGACAATTGCCACGAGTAAGCTTGAGAAAAAAGAAATAAAATTATCCACCGACAGAACCAGATAAGGTTACGTGCAGGCTCATATTGGTGGGGATCTTCCCCAGTAAGAAACCAGTACTGGAGGGACCAACGTCATAGGAAACGTTAATGAAAAGACGGTGACCGTTGGTTCCTAACGACCAAATTCTTCAACTACCACTCCACCCAATAGGACATTTCCACGTATGAACTATAAGAAACGCGTCAGTTGTTTGTACACATGTTATCAGGATAAAGGATTTGGTGACAAACGCTCCCGTGGATAAAGCGTAAAAACGCAGGAAACCAGGCAACGGGATTTTCTTTTACAACGTTTCTTTGAAAGAAATTCTGATCATCTAGAAATTGGAATTATATTTTACTCTTAATTTTTGACAAAATTATGAAAACGACAATTTCTTTTTTTTTTTTAAATATATAACTGTTTTTTTACAGGAAAACAACGAGAATATATATTTTTAATTTTAAATAAAATAAAAGCAAAATTGAATAATAAATTTATAGGTGGTGAGCTAACTTTTTCTTTTTCCATATATATTCAACTCATTTAAATGTCTGTTGATAATATGAAAGTAATATTCTCATAGCTTATCAATTTTGTTTCTACTCTGGAATCCTTCATGAATGGATGACAGAGAACATTCAAATAATGTTATCTTTTTGTTCAAATGGGATTGATTGGTCTTATCTTTCTAGGATGATTTTTTTGGTGTTTATGAAAATTATAACAATTTTATTTTTTAGGATATTACTTGGAGCACAGAGGAAATCATTAAAATCTCTTCAAGTTGAGCAAGATAGTATGCGTCTGTTTCGATGCTGCCTTCATAGAGGACTCATTGCTCCCTTACTAGTCCACACTTTGCACATAATTGGGTGCGTTTGAACATAGATAGGCCGGTTAAAATTGAGGATAATTTTGTAACAGCTAGAGGCTTAGTATGAGATTGCAATGGTAAATGAATTTTTGATTTCTACAAAAATCTAGGTTGTTGTAATGTGTTGGAGGCTGAATTATGAGACATTTTATATAGATTGAACTTGTCACTAAATCGAGGTTTTGAGTATATATTAATTCAAATGGATAGTCATAAAACAGTTCAAGCCATTCAAGATTAAAAATATTAAGAAATAATTTTTTTTCACTTGAATAAAAAAATGTGTTAAGAAAACATTAATTCAGTATTATATTTTTATATTTAAAGAAACAATATAAAATTGATATTAATTGATTATGTTTTCACGCGTTTTCCATTTTTAACATCCACAAAAGAGTTTTAATTAGTTAAAAGAATAAAGGACTTTAATTATACAAAAATTTGAAGGCAAATGAATAGTTGGTTGCTGGCCTACCCCCTAATTTGCAGCAATGAAATTTAGACAGTTGACAAAAGAAAAAAACGCCAAACGTGTACCAGTAACGGTAGAGTCGGTGTTTGGTGTCGGTAGTTGTTATGTTGGGTGACGCTTTTTTGAGAAGGCCCAATCATGTGTTGGAAGTTGGAACCCGTAAAATTCTTTCAAACAAGAACAGGTCACTAACTGCCGTCACCTAAACATTTTCCCTAAATGAGTCGGTTGGAAGCACAGAATATTCGGTATTCTTTTATATTATTAATACTAGTCTTATGTGTCCATTGTAAGGTGAAAATATAAAATAATGTTAAACATTTTACAACTTGATAATTATTAATACAAAAATATTTAAAATTTTGTTGATTGCAAATGAGACTAAATATATTTAAAAAAATTGCTTAGTTGTTGTGCACTCTTTAGAAGTGCGTTATTGTTTTTATAAAAATATTAGATTACCTTTTTATCCTATTCTTAATTATTAAATATTTAATTTTGATTTGTTAACTTTTAAATAAAGTAGTGTTAGATTGACTCCTAACTAGACCTGCTCATGGGTTGGGCGGCCTGGCCCGGACCGAAGGCCCGCCCCAAATTTGGGAGGGTTTGGGCAAAAAAATTAGGCCCGTTTAAAAAATGGGCTGGGCCTCAGGTAGAGTCTTTTTAGCCCGAGACCGGCCCGGCCCGGCCCGAATTTACTAAATGACAAAAAAAATGCTTTTTTTTTTAATTTTATTTTCTTGATGTTTTCTCCCTATTTTGATACCATATTACTATTATGTTGCTACTAATTTGTTGTTATTATTTGGATATTGTATAAAACTTATTTTATTGTTAATTTTGTTATTATTTTAAAGGCATTTGTTAATTTTGTTATTATTTTAGAGGTATTTACTTGTTAAGTTGCATCTATCTTAGTATTATTTAAGTCTACATATTTTTTAAAATTAATTTTTAATTTGTTGGGAAATATTTATTTTGATTTTTTTTAGTATTTTTGATGTATTATATATATTTAAAAATTATATAAAATAATATAAAAAATTAATACGGTCGGGCCGGGCCGGGCCCGGATTTTAGCATTTTTATATGGGTCGAGCTTGGGCAAAATTTTAAGCCCATTTTTTAGGCCTGGCCCAGCCCGAGCCCAATGAATGGGCCTAGATTTTTAGTTGAGCCCGGCCCGAACCCGGCCCGACCCGGCCCAACCCATGAGCACCTCTACTCCTAACACTAACTCAATTAGAAGTTTAAATAATAGTATAGATCAATAGGTGCAATTAGAGGAACATTTTCTTGATATCAAAATTAAATTTTAAAATTTTAAAAATGGTTAAAATATAATTTTACCATTACATTAATTTATAAATTTATAATTTATGGAGGGGCTAAACTAATATTTTACCATTTTTGAAAGAGCTATAGTTGAATTATATATATTTAAGATCAAAATATAAATTTACCTTTATATTAACTTATCAAATTATATTATTTTTATAAGGGCTACACTAACAATTCACTATTTTAAAGGCCAAAACTCTTTGTTTCCCCTAAACTTGTTCAAGGACAGGCTAAGTTCGGACTGAGTTTATACAAAGCTTTTATGTTCACTTTCTTTACTTAAATTTAACCTAACTTAAATTATAGTCTCAATTTTCCACCCAAACCCAATCCGTATAAAAAAAAAAAACAAATGCTCCAGCCTTATTTGACTTATAAATATTTTATTGGTCTTCTTTAAATCTACTTTTAAAATCTACAATTTTCAATATACCATCATAATATTATGTTAAATCTAATAACTAATAATATTAATTGTAATAATTAATGATATAATTATATATTAAAAATACTATCCAATATATACGTGTAGAAATTAAGTATTTAAAATATAAGTATGCATTAAATAAATATACAATAAATAATAGTATGTATCGTTCAAAAATAATAAAAATATATATAGAATATGTGTTAAAAGGATTAGTTAGCTAGTTGGTTAGCATGTAACTGATTAGTTGTTAGCTGATTAGAAGTTAGTTAATTATTTAGTATAAGCACAGTACATGAGATGAATAAAGTAGATGATTTTTTCTAGTATTTTAACATGGTATCATAGTGCCAGGTTATTTTCTTTCATTCACTGCTTTTTTTGGTTCTTTCTTTCCTCTGATCATAATTTCTTTCCTTTGGTTATATGAGTTTTTTGTTTTGCTTTTGTTTTCTTCTGTGTAACATGATGAGTTCGAACACAAAGCAGATTGATCCTTCTCATTCCCTGTATCTACATCCCTCAGATACTCCAGGGACTTTATTGGTTTCGCATCAACTCATTGGAGTTGAAAATTATAATATATGGAGTCGTTCAATGCGTATAGCTTTGCTTGCTAAGAACAGAGTTGGTTTTATTGATGGTTCTTGTTTGTTTGAAGATACTATAGCAGCTTTACAGCCACAATGGGAACGTTGTAATGCGTTGGTGTTATCTTGGATCTTGAATTCTGTCAGCCAGTAGCTTTCTGCTGGGATAGTTTTTGCGTCTAGTGTAACCCTTGTGTGGTCTGATTTGAAGGAGCGTTTTGATAAGGTGGATGGATCTCGGATTTATTTCTTGCATCGAGAGATTGTTACACACGTTTAAGGTACGTCATCTATCTCAGTTTATCACACAAGACTTCAATTTTTGTGGGACGAATATGATGTTATTGCTCCTCTTGCTTCTTGCATCTGTGACTCTATGAAAATGAATGTTGAAAATTTGAAGCAACAACGGTTATTTCAGTTTCTTATGGGATTAAATGAGTCTTATTCAATGGTTCGTAGCCAAATTTTGCTTATGAAACCTCTGCCATCAGTGAACCAAGCATATTCCTTGCTTATTTAAGAGGAAGGGCAGCGTCATAATGCTGAAAAAGTCTCGTTGGTTTCTGAATCTACTGCATTATATTCTGGTGCATCTAACCAACCAGTGCAGTCTAAAAAACGGTTTTCTGGTACTTGTGATTGCTACCATATCAAGGGTCATAAAAAAAATCATGTTATAAGTTGATTGGCTATCCTGCAGATTTTAAGTTTCTGCTGGTAGTGTGAGTTCAAGCTCGGCTCAGGCACCTGTGTTTACACTTGAGCAGTATGAACAGATTCTGGAATTGTTGGGAAAATGATCTGGGGTGTAAGCATCCGCTCATATGGCAGGTACTAGTTTTGGTCACTCATCACAAGATTGGAATCTTGACACAGGAGTTACCAATCACATGACATTTGATCTTGAGTGTTTGAGTTCACCTGCTGAATGTGATTCTCCATCGTTTGTTCAATTGCCAAATGGTAAAACAACCAAAATTGCTTATGTTGGCACTTATTCACTAACTCCATTGCTTACCATATCCAAAGTTTTATACGTACCAGATTTTCACTTTAATCTCTTGTCTGTTTCCAACTTACCAAAGAACTAAACTGTTGTGTTCTTTTTTATCCATATTTTTATCTTCTACAGGACCTTTGTAATGGCAAGATGATGGGGATTGGTAGAGTCAATGGAAGTCTGTACACATTTCATTCATCAATTTCTCATCACCATACAACCAGTCTATTCAGTCCTTGATTGTCAATTCTAGTTTCAAATCCTGTTTGTCATCTAGTTCTTTACCACATATATCCAATTCTAGTGTTCTGTGGCATGCTCGACTTGGCCATTCTTCCTTAAGTACTATGAATAAAATGTCTCAGTTTGATTTTACTCTTATTAATTATGATCATGTTAAGCACTGTAGTGTATGTCCTCTTGCAAAGCAATCACGTTTACCTTTTTCTATTAGTCATACATGGGAGCAACAACCTTTTTCTCTTATACATATTGATTTATGGGGTGCATATCGTGTACCAACACATAGTGGGCATCGATATTTTCTCACACTAGTCGATGATTTTTCTAAGATGACATGGGTATATCTTCTTCGTCTTAAAAGTGATGCCATAATTATTTTACAAAGGTTTGTTGCCTATGTTAAAAACCATTATTCTACTTCCATTAAAACCATTAGGAGTGACAATGGTTTCGAGTTTTTCAATCATGCAGGAAAAGAATTTTTTCTTCACAGGGAATTGTCCACCAAAGCTCCTGTGTGCATACCCCACAACAAGATGGGGTAGCCGAACGTAAACACAAATGTCTTCTCAATATTGCCCGTGCTCTAAAATTTCAGTCCTATGTACCCATTGAATTTTGGGGTGAATGTGTCTTAACAACCTGTTATTTGATTAACTTGTTGCCTACCTCCGTTTTAGATTGGAAGTCTCCTTTTGAAATGCTTCATAAGCGGGTTCTCGATTTGTCTCATCTTCGTGTTTTCAGCTGTCTTTGCTTTGCAACAGTGCTTAACAATAATGATAAATTCACATTCAAAGCTATTCCATCCGTTTTCATGGGGTATTCGACTGTCTAAAAGGGTTATTTACTTTTTAACATTCATTCCAAGACCTTCTTTGTTAGTCGTGATGTTATATTTCATGAGAATTTATTTCTTTTTCAGAAACCTACTAAAAGTTCTCCTTTATTTCCTATTTCTTCCTCTTCACTTGAGTTTGATTATGATTTTCTTCATATTCCTATCATTCCTGTGCATGAAGCCCTTTAGGAACCTTTTGCACCATAGTGTGTTCCTATTTCTGATGCTAGTGGTTCATCCCCTGGGTTGCTGGTTGAGTCACCCTTTAATTTTTCTGCTGATCAGCTACCTGTTACTATTGCATCACCCACTGCTTCTAGTCCACCACCTTTGCGCAGGTCTTCGAAAATTTCTAAACCTCCTTCTTGGCTATCAGACTTTGTTTGTTCCACTAATCCCTCTTCATCTACTACTTTGCTTACAGGTACATATCTTATATCTAACTCTATTTCTTATACTCATTTACCCCGTCATTCTTATCTGTTTGCCCTCTCTTTATCCTCTATTGTTGAACCCCAAACCTATCAGATGGTAATTAGTAACAATAGATAGATTGAAGCCATGCAGCAGGAAATACAAGCTCTTGAGGTAAATGCCACGTAGGAGGTGGTTGATTTGCCCCCTGGAAAAAAACCAATTCGCTGCAAGTGGGTGTATAAGGTGAAGTATAATTCCAATAGCTCGGTTGAAAGGTTTAAGGCCCGCTTGGTTGCTAAGGGTTATAATTAGCGTGAAGAGATTGATTTTCATGACACTTTTTCTCCTGTGGAGAAGCAGGTCACTGTGCATACTGTTATTTCCTTGGCAGCCATATTTAACTGGCCATTGTTTCAGATGGATGTCTTCAATACTTTTCTTCAAGGTGATTTGCATGAAGAGGTGTATATGTCTATGCCTGAAGGTTTTCGCAGCCAGAGGGAGTCTAAGTCTCGGGTTTGTAGGCTGCTTAAATCACTATATGGTTTAAAGTAAGCTTCTCGACAGTGGAATTTGAAGCTGACTAAAGCACTGGTTAATAATGGATATATTTAAAGTCTATATGATTATTCGTTGTTTACTAAAGTCAATGGTGATAAAATAGTATTGTTCCTTATATATGTTGATGATCTTCTAATTACTGGGAATGATGGAGGGATGGTGGCAGAACTCAAGGGCATTTTACACCTCAACTTCAAGATGAAGGACCTTGGACATCTTAAGTATTTCCTTGGCGTTGAAGTGGTTCGTTCCAAGGAAGGTATTGTGTTACATCAAAAGAAATATGCACTCGAGTTGATAGCTGATTTGGTTCTAGGGGGAGCACGTGATGCTTCAACACCACTTGAGCAGAATGTAAAGTACACTACGGTAAACTATGATAAACAGGTTCATGGGAATACACTAGATGTGATGTTAGAAGATGTTACAGTTTATCAGAGGTTGATAGGCAGATTGCTTTACTTGACTTATACGTGTCCGAACATTACTTTTGCAATTCAACATCTAAGTCAATTTATGCAAGCTCCTAAAAAGGTTCATTACGAGGCAGCCTTATGGATTGTTAGGTATGTTCGACAGAATCCAGGATAGGGAATTTTCTTGTCAGCTAGTTCAAAGCCAGTGTTAAATGTATAATGTGATTCAGACTAGGCAAGTTGTTTCATGACCCGTAGATCAGTTACTAGATATTGCGTCAAGTTAGGTGATTTTCTGATTTGATGGAAATCGAAGAAACAGAATACAATGTCACGTTCTTCAGCAGAAGCCGAGTATAGGTGCATGGCTTCCACTGTTGCTAAACTGGTATGGCTTAAAGGGTTACTTGAAGAGCTAAGGATCAAGCATGAGATTCCTGCAGCGTTGTTTTGTGACAGTCAGGCGACGTTACAGATTGCTGCTAACCCAGTGTTTCATGAAAGAACAAAACATATCGAGATCGATTGTCATTTTGTGCGTGAAAAGATACAAAAAGCTGTTGTGCAGATGTTTCATGTTTCAACTAAAGATCAACAAGCAGACATTTTGACCAAAGGTTTAGGTTTGGCTCAACATGATCATCTTGTCAGCACGAAAGATGTATATCATTCTCCAACTTGAGGGGGAGTGTTAAAAGGATGAGTTAGCTAGTTGGTTAGCATGTAACTGATTAGTTGTTTGCTGATTAGAAGTTAGTTAATTATTTAGTATAAGTACAGTACATGAGATGAATAAAATAGATAATTTTTTCCAGTATTTTAACAATATGTACGAAATTTTAAAAAAATAAATTTTACATAAAGGCTTGGATAAAAAAAGTTATACAGAAAGATTGGTATCAAAGCTTGTTGAGATGTTTCTAATAGTAACCACTTATTTACATTAATCAATGCATAAGTTTATTAACCAAATATAATCACAAAATCTAAACGTTATTTCAAAGCAGTTTAGCTAACTAGTGCTAAATATATACAACAAAGGGTACCAACATACAACATGTCGGTCTTGAAGAGTTTGAAAGTTCGAAAACTGGTGGAAAACATGATCTGTCCAGTATGTCAAGACGAAGAGGAGACGGTGAGTCATCTCTTTCGGGACTACAATTTCACTCGACAAGTGCTCCAGGAGTTAGGAATTTTTAATTCAACATGCAACAGAGAAACAAGTTGGAAAATGTGGTTAGCGACTGAATATGGAAACCTCACTGATGAAGAATTCAAAATCCGAACTATACATTTATGGGCCATTTGGTACAACAAGAACAAAATATTTCATAAGGGCAAAACGGTTCTAAAGCGTGATATTGTGGGTTTTATCAACGCATATTATGCAGAGACAACACACATAGGTGAACTAATAAAATGCATAAATGAGATTAACAATATTATGTGGCAACAACCCAAGGGAGATATTATAAAAATCAACTTTGATATGTCTTTTAATCAGAACCAACATTCATCAATGTCAGGAATTGTTGTGCGTAATAAAAATGGTTTGGTGATGGCATCATGTACTTACCCATGGGAGAATATTACGGGTTTTCTACCTAAATAATACAGAAAAATAAAAAATTACCAAAATAATAATACATTTTTTTATTTACCAAAATAATACAAATATTTTTTTTATTTACCAAAATAATACAAACATAAAAAAACACTGAAAACTAAAAAAAAAAGCTACCGAAAAAAGTTGCCGATGTGACGGCACCCTGGTGATGGGCCTGCCATAGGCAGCACTAGTGGTGCCACTGCCGTGGGCGGCACCAAATGTGCCATGCTCAGAGGCGGCACTATCGATTTGACTACTCTCTGCAATTTTTTTCTTTTGGGACCGTATATTATGGTCCCATGCACGGGCTGGAGGGAGAAGAAGAAAATAGGAGAAGAAGGAAAGAAGAGAAGAAGGGAAGAAGAAGCTGCCCAAACGGGGGAAGAAATAAGAAAAAGAGAAGGAGAAAAAGAATGAGGGAAGGGAAGGGAAAAAAGAAAGGAGAAAAAAAGGGAAAAAAAAGGTAATTGTCATTTACATTTCATAAAGAAAGTAATTTTTAATGTTAATTGTCTTGATTTAATTAGATTTAATTTGTAACTTTATTTTTTTGCAAGGTATTATTTAGAGAAAAGAAGATATATTAAGGTATGTTTGTATTTAATTTATACTTTTATTCATTAATAATTTAACTTTAATTTTTATAGAACTAAATAAGGCTACTTATATGATAATATGAGAAAGAATATTTTATTATTATTTTATGTAATTTATTTGTTAAGTGTATGTTAGGTTAATTAGATATATTTTTTATGAAATTTATTTAGCTTGTTGTGATGAGATTTTTTACAAAAATAGTATAAAAAATAAAATACCTCTAAAATATGTTTATGAAAAAATAAAATACGAAAAGAAATAAAATATGAACAACAGCACTTTTGGTGTGGGGGGTTTTGACTAAATTAATATAAAAAAATACAAAAATAATATAGTTTTTAAAAAAAATAAGGAAAATATGAACAAAGGTCCAAAAATAAGTGTTTTTTACTAAAATTATATAAAAAATACTAAAATAATACATTTGAAACATTATGTACTAAAAATAATATAAAAAATAAAATACAAAAATAGTATATTTTTTGAAAGTAATAAAATTCGGAAGTAAGAAAAATACAAACAAAGGGCCAAAGTAACGGTTTTTTACTAAATTTATATAAAAAAACACTAAAACAATACATTTGAAACATTATGTACTAAAATAATATAAAACAATAAAATACGAAAATAATATATTTTTTGAAAGTAATAAAATCCGGAAGTAAGAAAAATACGAACAAAAGGCCAAAGTAACAGTTTTTTACTAAATTTATATAAAAAACATGAAAACAATACATTTGAAACATTATATACTAAAATAATATAAAATAATAAAATACGAAAATAATATATTATTTGAAAGTAATAAAATCCGAAAATAAGAAAAATACGAAGTAACGGTTTTTTTACCAAATTTATATAAAAAACACAAAAACAATACATTTGAAACATTATGTACTAAAATAATATAAAATAATAAAATACTAAAATAGTATATTTTTTGAAAGTAATAAAATCCGAAAATAAGAAAAATACGAAGAAAGGGCCAAAGTAACGGTTTTTTTACCAAATTTATATAAAAAACACAAAAACAATACATTTGAAACATTATGTACTAAAATAATATAAAATAATAAAATACGAAAATAGTATATTTTTTGAAAGTAATAAAATCCGAAAGTAAGAAACATACGAACAAAGGGCCAAAGTAACGGTTTTTTACCAAATTTATATAAAAAATACGAAAACAATACATTTGAAACATTATGTACTAAAATAATATAAAATAATAAAATACGAAAGTAGTATTTATTTTGGAAGTGATTTTAATCAGAAAAAAAAGAAAAAATACGAACAAATGGCCAAAATAACGATTTTTTACTAAATTTATATAAAAAAACACTAAAACAATACATTTGAAATATTATGTACTAAAATAATATAAAATAATAAAATACTAAAATAGTATATTTTTTGAAAGTAATAAAATCCGAAAATAAGAAAAATACGAAGTAACGGTTTTTACTAAATTTATATAAAAAACAAACTAAAATAATAAAACATTGAAATTCAAAACAGAAATTTGTTTTGAAGTTACAGGTTTCAGAATGGCTCAATTGCTTAAAGATGATCATCATATATCTGATGCGGCTAATAATATGATAATATATTATTATTTGTTAATCACGGGTTCTATTAAAAATATATATAGTTAATATACAGAAATAAATCATATTATCCTAATATTTATTTTCTGTAATTTAACACTATCAGGGTTCGTACCGCGTATTAAGGGGCCGGGTGAACGGTATAGGAGATCCCCCGGATGAACGATTGATGCCGTATTTAGAGCAAGCTGGATTCGGGTCAGCAGCATTGATCCGGACGTTCGACATGCGGTACGATTTATTATTTGCACTAGTGGAGCGGTGGCGCCCGGAGACCCACACTTTTCATTTTCCGTGTGAGGAGTGCATAATGACTTTAGAGGACGTTGCACTGCAGCTTGGGCTCCCAATCGACGGGAGTCGCGTAACGGGAGTAAGTGCATTTGCTGAGCTGGTTGTACTATGTCATAGCCTACTAGGAGACTCGCCCGAGCCCGATGATGAGGAGTCAACTTTTTTGGGCTTAAAATTTACATGGCTGAGAGGGAAATTTGGACACTTATCAGCTAATGCGAGTGAATGAGAGTTGATGTACGCTGCTCGAGCATACATCATGCATCTTATAGGGGGAGTACTAATGCCCGATTCAAACAACAATAAGGTTCATATCATGTACTTACCCCTATTAGCTGATTTGGCTAATGTTTGCTCGTATAGTTAGGGCTCGGCAGTTCTAATAGTGCTGTATCGGGAGCTTTGTTGGACGACAAAGCCTGCTGTCGTAGACATGGATGGATGTCTTATACTGTTGCAGTCCTGGGCACTTTATCGGATGCCATTCTTGGCATCAGTTAGCCACTAGCCATATGTATATCCACTAGTTAACAGGTGATAAAATATAACTTCTCATTAATTGACAATTTTTTTACGATACTATTGTAACGATACTATATTGACTTGAAATTTGTTTTCGTAGATGAAGTATTTATCTGGGTATTGGGAGGTCGTACACTGTCCCGATATACCGTCTGATGATCGAACAGCATGCCGGGGAAGGGGTAAGCTATTCTAATATTTGTGACATGTTACTTTCTATATATTAGTCACACCGTGTTAAATTATAACCATGTTATTTATCATGCAGTTTATATGGATGCTATATGGTAGACCCGAAATTGCAGCTATTATACCATCCTCTGTCTATGTTGATTCTCATATGTGGTGCATAACGCACCAACTATAAGTTTCAATGTAGTAGAGTACCATGGCGACCGAGTGCTATGACAATTCAGCTGCGTCCAATATATCCCGGATCCGCCATAGGAGGTGGGGCGATTCACGGCATGAATAGGAGAGGGAGACCGCAATACAATTAGGGGGTTAAGTACTGGAAATTTATTGCGCTGTGGAATAATCGGATGGCTCGGATACTTCAGATCATTATGGCTTCCGATTTGCATCCATCAGTAGAGTACATACAATGGTACTCTACTTTCGGAAAGCCATATATACTTGGAGCTCAGTCGACTGTAGTCTCCCCGCATATGCAGCGACATGGTGCATACGAGCCAGTGGCCGAGCCTGATCTTGTGACGGAGCACGAGCTGGTGCCCAACCAATCACATTCACATTCAGATTCATATTCTTATCATCCAAATTTGGTGGGCATTGACTATTTCCTGAGCACATCAGGGGGCGAATACGAGTTTGATATGTTTGGATCGTGCCCACCGCAGTACAGCACTCCTGGCCCGTTTCAACTGCATCATGGCACTCCTCCCGGCTCAAGTTCATCAATGCCATTCGAGCCACATGATTTTTCTTCCATGTTTACCACACCCCCACCTGCGCCTGAAGAGGACGTTGGTCGTCGCGATCACCCAGAACATGAACGTCGACCTCCGTAGAGATATACTCCTAGGGCCACACCATCGAACCATCAATTTTAGGGGTAGTTTGATATGTTTTGATATTACTGTTTTTAGTTTTTTTTGATATTACAAACTTTATACTTTTTGACTATAAATTTAATTAGATTAAATGGAACTTTAAAAATTTTAACAAAGTTTGACGATAACACAAAATTTATATTACACCATTACAACATTACAACATTACACATAACAACTTTGCAATTTTTTTTATAAATTAAATACACTACAGCATAAGCTCAATTCCGGCCCGATCCTGACGATTGTCCAACATGATAGTTTCGCTGCGGGCATTTATTCCGACTATGACCAACTAACCTGCATAATCCATAATGCTTACCATCGAATTTCTCCCTAATGTCCATTTCATTACAGATTCTGGATGATTGTGGACGGCCTCTTGGATTCCTGCGTAGTCCTCTGCTTGGGACAAGCTCGAAAGCAGTCAGAGGCACCTCCCATGTAGAGAGGTTAGGCATGACGGGGAACTCATTTTTCCAGACACGCAATGTGTGCTAAAGCGTGTACACATCATTGATAAATTGTTCAAAATTAAGGTTCACTTTAGTACACGCTGCCACGACATGCGCACATGGATAATGAAGTGTTTCGAACCTCCTACATTTGTACTGTCTGTTCCGGAGATCAACTCCATATGACCTAGGTGGTATACTGGGTCGACGACCAATGGTCTCCGTAACTCGAAACGTTTCCAGGCGTCGTGAATATATTTCTACATTCATCGACCTCGCCATCGGACGGTTTGCAACTATTGCATCCCTGACATCTTCGACAAACACGTGTCCCGCCTCCATCTGGTCGACTTGTTGTTGACCCATTCTTGGCATCAAGGTAGCCAACCTGTAGAATGTAGCCGAGAAGGCAGATGCAATTGGAAGATGTCGTGTTTTCCAAAACACATTATTGACTCCCTCCACTAAGTTTGTGGTCATTTGACCATAACGAAAGCCCTCGTCAAAACTTTTAGCCCATTGCCACGGCTCCATTGTACCCAACCACTGTCAGAAAGATGTGTTTGTTTGACCCTCCAAGTCGAATCATTCTTTGACGAAAAATATGTGGCTCTAACTCGTACGCTGTATACATAATAAGAAAATATAAGTTCCAGTAACTCAATAACATAAAACATTACAACTTGTATGGAAAATATAAGGTTATCATTTACCCATTGCCACTACTTGTCTCTTCCAGTCCGCATTCTTATAATCTCGATGGAAGTTAGCCGTAATATGACGGATGCAATAAACGGATCTCCATGGCACACCGAAACGCCTAATTGCGGCAATTAAACCTTTCCCTCTATCGGAGATGATGCAAATATTATCGTTGCTAATAACATAGCTTGCAGATTGGTAAGGAAGAATTCCCAAGATTCCAAGTTCTCCTTATCAACGATGGCAAATGCTATCGGGAGCACGTTCCTATTGCCATCTTGAGCAACCGCAAGAAGTAGGATCTATGTATATTTTCCATATAGCCAGGTCCCATCCACCTGCACAAACGGCTTATAGTAGGGAAATGCCCGCACACATAGATTAAACGTCCAGAACATCCGATGGAAAATTCTTTTCCCCAACTGTAATTGGTCGTCTGGGCCGTAATAAGGTCTTGTTTTTAACTCAATCACAGTCCTCAGTACGTACTCCCGCATAACAACTATCCATCCCTGTAACTCATTATATGAGGAATCATAATCCTCATGCAATTGCTCCATCGCCATCTGTTTAGCTATCCACGCCTTCCGATATGATACTCGATACTGGAATCGTGCTTGCATTTCGGCAATTAGTATCGAAACTTTAATGGTTGACATGTCCTTCACCATCGGCATGATACACGTACAGAGAGTTTTCAAATCAAGTTTTTAGTGATCTTCTGTCATACGTGTTGATGTGCATGTGTGAGGCCCAAAAATTTTCGTATCTCCTACATCTGTGAATTTTGAATGAATGCAGCTCGTACCCGCCAATTGCAGCCTTCCGCAACCTTCCAACACTCCCCAATAGATATTGTCGGTGTAGACACTGCGACTTTGTAATCCACTGATATATTCATGCTATACCGTTTAATAGTAAATACACACTCTTCTTTACTTTCGAATCTCTTGCCTACGAATAACTCCTCATGATCGGAATTTACGGCTAGCCGGTGAACAGAAAGTATTTCAGGGTACTCCGAGAACTCAGCTACACGTGCTGCGTCGGGGTCTATGAGAGACATGTGTGGCCCAGGATTATTGTGTATCATAATACATCGCATCTGGTTCCCGACCGAATACACATTAATGTTTCCACCGTCATTCGCACCTTCATCGTCAATATCATCAGGTACATTGTTCACATCTGGATCACTCTCACTATCGACCTCTTGATCACAATGATCGCTACCGTCGTATCCATCATCACCAACCACATCAATTTCAAGTGTAATATTGAGATCGATATTGATCCCACCTATAGTCGATTCACTATCAACGTATGATATTGGAGCCACCATGTACAGTTCTGGAGCTCCATGTTCTTCACCATATGCATTGACATCTTCATTTTTCTCCAAACCGGATAACTCGATAAATAAGTGAATCGGTGCATTTTTGTTACTCCCATTCCCACAGTAAAGATCGATCATTGTCTTCACGTCTTCGTCGTCTACAAGTTCCATTTCGGTGAATTTGATCGGATCTGTCGAAACTGGAAACTTGTAGAAAATTTTTGATATCCTTCTCCCATAACGTCTAACAATTTTTGCATTAATCCTTTCCTTCATATCATCCAACGAGATATTTCTAATAAATCTCATTGCTATTTGTTGTCGACATTCAAATATGCATCCAACAGTTGTTGTCAAGATGATTCCATCGAAATAAACGCATACGAAAAACTTATCATCCATATTCAATATTCAATCTGTTAAAAAATAAACAAAATTTCAAAATATAATTTCGAACAGTAAATAAATTACTTTAATAAAAAAAATAATGTTTCAATATGCAATTTTTTTTTATTCATAAGCTCATACTAAACCTTAAAAACTAACAATAATAATACTAACTAAAAAAATAATTAGGCTTTTTACTAATTCTAATAACTAACAATAATAATAAAAAACAATAAAAAATATACAAAAAATATAATAACAATATAATCTATTATTTAAAAAAAAAACCTTATTTTTTCTTTTTTGTTTTCTTCTCTTTCTCTATTTTTTCTTTCTTTTTCCGGTGCCCTCTCCTTCTTTTTCTTCTTCTTTCCTTTTTTTTTCTTCTCTTTCGTGCAGGTTTGAAACTGAAACAAAGATTGGATCCTATGGGAGAGGCACCTTTGGTTCCGTTTGTGAGAGAGGCACATTTGGTGCTGCCTGTGGGCCTCACAACCTGCTATCTGTCTTTTTTTTTCGTTTTCAGTGTTTTTTTTATTGTTTGTATTATTTTGGTAAATAAAAAAAATGTTTGTATTATTTTGATAAATAAAAAAATATTGTATTATTTTGGTAATTTTTTATTTTTTTTGATTATTTAGGTAAAAAACCCGAATATTACAGATCCAACAACAGCTGAAGTCGAAAACTAGGGAGACTGGAAACTGAAGAGCTAGATGATGCTAGTTCATAGAGGAAAAGCCTCTAAAGCAACTGATGCACAAAGAAGTCTGGGTATAGAGAAAAGAAAATGGGATTTCAAAATAGAGGTTTTCTTGTTTTTGATTTAGTTTAAGGTCTTTACTCTGCTTTTCATTTATTTTGTTTTTAAGTTTTCTCTGCTTTCTTTTCCTAATGCACCGATTGGGGTGTTTTCATTTATTAGGTTCTTAGCTGCTTTTGTTTTCATTTGCCCAATACACCGATTAGGGTGCTTGGCAGAGTAGGCCAGTTGTAGTGTAATTATTATTGCGTCTGATTTTGGTTTATATCCCATCAATAAAGGCATCAGTTAAGGTCTTCAAAAAAAAAACTGTTGCTAAATATTAAGCATATTGAAATCCGCTTAAATATTTAAAAATCAGTTGATTGAGTCTTAACTTAATTAATACGAGTATTGTTGTTAATGTAGGAGGACGTGGGTTTGAGTGTACTGAAGTGCATTATCCTCCTATTTATGAGTTGGGGAGAAGCTATAGATAGTTTTAAACATTGTTTCAAAAAGAGCTGACATGATCAAAACATATAATAAGATTATTCAAAAAGAAAAAGAAAAATCTAAACATCGACCCTATAGCTCTCCACCAACACTCCCCATTTAAGCAACTGGATTTTCTAATTGAGAGAGATCAAGAATTCTCATTATTTTTAAATTTATGGACCCAATTCAATTCAGTGGAATCTTCCATTCATATTTTTTTCGACCCAGAACATTTTATAAAACTCTTAGGCCCTCGAATTTGGAGTATCCTACTTTCATACAATTCACAAGGTTCAACAAGCAATCGATATTTCACGATCAATGGTGTAGTACTATTTGTAGTACGGTTCTTATATATCATATTAACAATCGAAATATGGTCGAAAGAAAAAATCTCTATTTGACAGGGGTTCTTCCTATACCTATGAATTCCACTAGACCCAAAAATGATACATTGGAAGAATCTTTTGGGTTTTCCAATATCAATAGGTTGATTGTTTCACTTCTATATCTTCCAAAAGGAAAAAAGATCTCGAAGAGTTATTTCCTAGATCTGAAAGAGAGTACTTGGGTTCTCTCAATAACTAAAAAGTGTATCATGCCTGAATCTAACCCGGGTTCGCGGTGGTGGAGGAAATGGACAACATGCACTAACAGGGCTTTTGTTGTATAATTATGCGGTCGTAGATATGTTTTCTATTAACCCTTGTTTATAATTTAATACATTTTCTAATAAAATCCTATGACATTAATTCCATAACAATTAAATAAAAGAAAAATAGTGAATGTACATGCAATGTTGTTTTATTATAGGAATTTAATTAAATTAGTTCTTCTATTATTAAATGGATCAATTTAGTATTTGTATTGTTAAAAATAATTAAATAAGGCCAAATTTGAATAGAGTTAACATTTATTGTTTAGTAGAGTTAGTATTTTTAAAGTTTTTATGGTTCTGTAAATGAAATCTTTTGTTTAGAATGGAACTGCAATTAAAAAGAAAAATAAAATTTAAGACATTTTTTATATAGTAAATGTTAACTCCATTACAATTTAGACTGATATGATTCTTTTTAATAGTATATAGACTAAATCAATCTATTTAATAATAGAGGAACCGATTTGATCCAGTTCCTATAATACATAAACCTCCTAACTACTTTAACCTATATAATTATTATATTTTAAAAAACATAATAAATATATTTATGTTATGAATATCTTATTAAGTGGACGTCCATCAAGATCAAGATAAGTTTTGATGTACTTTAAATTCTAATAGTTATTAGAAGTAGATCTCTACTTCATTTATACTTCTTATGCATATAAATAGAGATAACTTTGGAGAAGCTTTTTAAATATTTTGAATAATCAATAAAATACACTTTCTCTTTTGCTTTCTTATTTTCTTTGTTCTTGACTCTTTATCTATTTATTTTATAACATGTTATTAGCACGATTCTCTTTTAATTATTTTTCTCCATAAGTCACAAAAATATCCCAAAACTTACTGTTGCCGATTGCCTACTAGAGTTGCTACTATTTCAATTGAGGCCTACGCAAACATAGGTAATCATTATAGCCTTTAACCACTTTACTATGATTTCTTTATTATATCATATTTATTATAATTGGAGACTAATTATGAGAATATGAGTAGATATATTTTGATTTGAAATCCATGCATGTTTGCGATGGTGATTATGAAATAAAAAATCTTTGGGACATTTATAAGTTCGTCCTAGTAAATCTATTGCATTCCCCGAAGTGATCGCAAGCATAAAAGAAAATAAAAACCAATATTATTCCAATATTTGGTAGTACAAAATTAGTCGAAAACTCCGGAAGAGCTAACATATTAAAATATCTTGTGAAAGTTAATCCATTGGTTTTAAAAAATATTCATTATAATGGATATCAAATTGAGATTGTGAGTGAGGAAAATATTATATTTTATATGAAGAAAAAGAGGATTGGGTTATTGATTTATATTTATTACTTTTGTTATAAATTGAATTGATCGTGACAATCTTTGTGATCTTCTTTTATCACCATCCCCATGATGGGGTTGAAATTAAAATATTTGACTGTGAAAGATCTACTTATGAGGAATAGAATATGGTAATTCTATCTAAAACTCATTATGGTTAGAAGCAACTAAAGTTACAAGTTTTTTAAAGAAAAACTGTGAGCATAACTCTATAGTATTAAGAATAAGTTCTCAATTAAAATTACATGGAAAAATATTACTAATGAGAACTTTGCAAGAGAGAAAACTTATGTATGAAAAGTCATTGGTTATGTACCTGTTGTACACCTGGCAAATAAAATTCACTCTCAAAGTTTTCTATTAATATATTTTGATTGGATTCAAAGTCTACTGCAGGAGTTTAATTTTCTTACTTCTTGATAAATTCGTCAAGACTCAATGTAAAAAAAAAGTATTAAATATTAAATCAATTTGATATATTGTTTAAATATTTGAGATAGTTTTCTTTTTAAGTTTTGATTACATGAGTCACATATTATTTTAAGCATATCATTTGTTCATGAAAATGAATATTAACTGATTTATTTATGTTGCTATACTAGGTTTTATAATTAAATAATATATTTGATTAAAACATATCTAGTATGCAAATTTGTGTTGAAAATAAATGAATTTTATGGTTATTTGAATTTGATTTAGTTCAAAGAATTGTTAAAGGTAATAGTTCATACGTTTTATATTAGTCCATGTGTTAATTATTTAAAGAAACGATATGAGCAATTGTAAATGAAAAGTACTATGGGCATTAATAGTGGGATTTTAAATTAAATTTCATGCATACTCATGATGATGGTTATGAAAGGAAAAAAAATTACTAATTATTTATTATGTTATATTTTTATGTTTGAGATGTAATGTTTATTGATATATTTAGTACAGGTTTGTTTCTATTAATGACTTAGGTAGTCATTTTTTGTAGTTAACTGATTATGCAAAACCCTTGTTAAAAGGGTTTTAAAAACATTTTCAATTGAACTTGGGATTTCTCGCATCCGAATCGAAAATCATACCACTAGACCAAATGCTCTACATTTGAATATTTTGGCATATTCCTTGAAGTGAATATTGTATATAATTATTTGGAAATTATAGTTATTGACTTAGTGGCATTATGGACTTCACATTGATTTAGACATTTCCATTAGTAAATGTCGCAATAGTACTTATATATGGATACAAAGTAAAAGGAATGATAGTAACATTATCAATTTATTACAATTTAGTACAATTGAAATGCATGTTAAAGTAAACTAGAAGTTTATTGATACAAATGCATTTACTACTTAGCGTGACTAGTTAGACCATCTTGGATCATATATGATGCGAAAATTAATTGAGAATTCATATGGACATTAATAAAAGAAACAGAAGATTCTTTAATTTAAAGAAATCTTATTTGTTTCTTGTTCTCAATGAAAATTGATTGATAGAAACTCACTAACTAAAGTTAAGATTTAATGTCTTGCATTTCTGAAATGAATATAGGCCCATTCGTCCACCATCTGGATGGTTTTGATATTTTATGATTTTGGTAGATGCATCTACAAAATAATCACGTATGCGTTATCAACTTGCAACCTGTCATTTGCAAGATTGTTTGTTTAAATAATTAATTTCAGATCATGCAATAAAGACAATTTATCTTGTAACAACCTATTTTCAGTGAAATCGGAACAGTGGTTTCAGGACCACAAATCCGAACCGAAAAGAAAATTTATTTTAATATTATTGCATGCCCTGCATTATGATAGGATGTTATATGAAAATTCTGATAAGAAAATTTTATCGATTATGTGTTTAATTATGGAAAGGACCAAATTGCATAAAATGTAAAACTTGAATTATAGTAGCTAGAAGAATGAAATAGCTATAGAATTCAAAAATAGAGGTCTTGATATGGTAATTAGACCATTAAGGAAAAGTTTGTAGATATTTATGATTAATCATCCATGGAAAAATAGAAAAAGATAAAGGATGAAATTGGAAAGAAAAGATAATTAAAGATGATAATAATAAAAATCTAATATCTCATCATTTATCTCATTTTCTTCCTCAAAAATACATGGAAACCCTAGGAAAGAGAAAGCAAGCTTTCTTGGCTTAATTGGGTAAGTATTCTTGTCCTGTTTTTAGTAATTTTTATATTTTTGAGATGGGGATAGCTTAATCTATCTATTTTAGGGATTAATTTGAAAAGTTATTAAAGTATAGAAGATTTTCCATGGATGAATATGCTGAAAATTTGAAATTTGTGGTAGAAAATGAAAGGTTGTTGATAGATAAACAACTTTTACAAAGTGAATTTTGATGAAATTATGATTTAGGGACTAAATTGTAAAGTTGCAAAATTTATGGAAAAATTCTAATTTTTGTGAAATTTATGGACTGTTATTATTATATATGAAAATTTACTAGGCTTGGAATAAGGGATAAATTGCATGAATTTCATTTTTCGAGCCTAGGGACGAAATTAAAATTTATGAAAAGTATAAGGGCAAAATGGTAATTTTGCCTAAGGTGTAAATTGAATCTAACTGAATGTGAATTGTATTAAATTGATGATTAAATTCATTTATATAGATCCTGAAAGACCTAATATCAAGTTGGATCGAGGGAAACAAAAAGCGTCAGATTAGTAAATTTCATATATGAACAAGTATCGAGGTAAGTTCATGTAACTTAATTGTGTAATTATATGCTTGAATTGAATGATTTATATGTTTGAATAGTTTGAACTGGATATTGTATATCTGAATTGTGTAAATGTTATATATTTAAGAAATTGATCATAGATCCGATAATACCCGATTAATATTAAATACCATTTGAATAAATGAAAATCGATGGATACAAGTTTCTCGTATTGGTTGTAGTCTTGCATATGTTGCAGACACACCATAGCTCAAAGAGAGCATCCCGTATTAGCCCTCTCAAGCTTCCCGTTATAGTGTTCTTGCGAGCCTTTCATTAATAGCTCTTCAAAGCGTCCCGATAGGTTGTGATCCTACATTTGTTGAGGACACACCTTAGCTTTTATGAGCATCTCGATTATAGGCTCTTCATGAGCTTCCCGTTAAATTGGCTCTTTGTGAGCTTCCCGATAGTGATCACTTGAACTTCTCATTATTTGGTTATCCGGAGCTTCCTAATATGGTTCTTTGTGAACTTCCTGATATATGGTTCTTTATGAACCTCCCAATTATAGCTCTTATGAGCTTCCCATATATAGCCCGGATAAGTTTCCCGATAGGCTCTTTATGTGCTTCCCTAAATGGCTCTATGTGAGCTTCTCGTTACAAAGAGAGAGTGATTCTCGATTATGTTCCCTAATTGGGTAACTCGGAATATTTATTGACGGATTTCAATTTTGTACACTTTAAGTGTACCATACGAGTGTATCCATCGATATTTCAAATAAATTCAACGAGAAATTTCTGACGTGGTTAAATTGAATCTAAAACAAAATGTCATGGAAATGTACATGTAATATTTAATAATGATATGAAAAGCATATGTATATGAAAGACATTAAATGATGAGCTTATCCAAGTTCTTGGAATTATGTGAATTACTTGACTAACATGATTGTTGAAGTTGTGTTTAGGCTATAAGCCAAAATGTAAATATATGATAAGTTAAATTCCTGTTATACAAACTTACTAAGTATTAAATGCTTACTAGGTTTATTTTCTTCTGTTTTATAATGCTCGGAAGCTCGTAAAGGTTGGAGATTGGTTGGAGTATCATCACACTATCCTCTATCTCATTTTGGTATATATATAGAAATCTTACTTTGGTATAATGACATGTATAGGCTATTAGGCCAATGTTAGTATGAAAATGGATATTTGTAAACTAGCCATTGGAATTGCTAGAATGGTATGTTTTGGTATATAATTATAAGACCATATCATGTTAATATGTTTTGAAATGGTTAAGTAGAATATGAAATATGAATCAAATGGTAAATGAATTTGAATTAGTATAAATGATACAAATTTTCCGAAGTACCAATGAAAATTTGATGAGCTTAATCATTTAAATATACATGTTAATATAACTTACAAAGTACTTGAATTAAGCTTGATTTATATGTGTAACACCCCTAACCCATATCCGTTGCCAGAACAAGGTTACGAGGCATTGCCTGAATTTATAGAACAAACACAGATAATTCAAATCATTTTACTATTCATATCCGAGATTAATCAAGTTGTCCCTTAATTGGACCCTCGAGGCCCAATTTAAATATTAGAATCAAGTCAGGACTAAATCGGGATCTTAAAGAATTTTTCATAAAATTTTGAAATTTTCTTAGGTACAGGGCACACACGCCCGTGTGGCCAGGCTGTATGGCTCACACGCCTGTGTGGTCAGGCTGTGTGGCTCACACGGCCAAATGACACTCCCGTGTCTTAGACCGTGTGATACCTGAGTAGGGCACACGCCCTTGTCCCTAACCCGTGTAACTCTCTGACTTGTAATTTATTTAGGTGCAGGGGTTACATGGCCAAGTCACACATCCGTGTGCTAGGCCATGTTCTTCGCACTACTGGGACACATGCTCGTGTCTCTGCCCATTAGCCAATTTCTGAGCATTCTATTTCTCAAATTTAATATGTAAGGGACACACGGACAAAACACACGCCCATGTGCTAGGCCGTGTGTCATACACGATCAAGACACACACCGGTGTGTCTACCCGTGTGGACAAAATAAGGCCATTTTCCAAGCCTTATTTCTCACCCATTTGGTCTTTTACCTACACCAACACTTAAAAACATTCAAGAACCAATTCAAGACATTAAACCAAGCCTTAACCAGGTCCTGTATATAATATATCACTTCATAGGGTTAAATATTTAAACTTACCAATCAACCATTCATATTTATAGGCATATTCATCAATTTTATACCATCTTTATGCATATAACATCTCATCATTTGTCCATTTCAAACACATATAAAACATGTTAAAACCATATTTATATGCAACTAAAAAACATACCAAATACAAGCCATGCCAATGGCTAGTTACACTTTAAACATTTATAAGCCAACATTGGCTAATCAACCTATACATGCCATTATAACCATAATTTACTTACCATATGTATCAAAATGAACCGATAGATAGTGTAAGTGATCTCCACCAAGCTTCCCAACCAATGAGCTTCCGAATCACTATTGAATAAGGGAAAATAAAACAGAGTAAGCATATATTGCTTAGGAAGTCCATATAACTTGGTAATTAACTTACCTTTCATTTATATTCATAATAAACATGCAAAACTTATTCGATTAATTTGATCACGAGCCCTAGCACACATCCTCATCACCATTGTTAGTCATAGAATTCATGTAAATATTAAGAAATATGTATGGGCTCAATACTCATTAGATTTCCTATATATATATACTTTTCATTCCATGTGTTCACATAACATATATAGATCACATCTCTGTATTTCAAGTACATTCTCATAATAATTTGTCTCGAAATATTGATTATTTCGTGTCTAAACTTTACCCATAAAGTCATTTAAATTATCACTGTCACATGAGTAGTACATTCGAGGCACACAATTTTATAACCGTAATTGAACATATTTATCAAAAAAACTCCATTCTCATATATTATCATCTCACATTTCTATATATCCTGTATCATTATTTTCATGTACTTCAGGCAGATACATGTAACAGTTTATTTCATGTTCATATTGTCTCTCTCTTGTCAAGATTTTACCCATTGAATGTATTAGAAATATCGATGGATATTCTCATGTAGTACACTTAAAGTGTATAAAACTCTCGAGCCACTTATCAAGTTATTTGGGTAAATCGTGTAACATGTATCATGAAACTTATCCAGGCTAATCAAGTTTGCTCATAAGAGCCATGTCTCATGTATCAATTCACAAAGAACCTCTTAGTTCACAAAGAACTTTTAACAAGGAAAATTGTGTAAATTCATGTAACAGGAAGCTTGTCTAGGCTTAATAATAGAAAGCTCACAAAGAGCTTATATCAGGTAGTTCACAAAGAACCATATCGAGAAAGTCATGTGATAGAAAGTACCTGATAACCATATAACAGAAAGCTCTGGATAGGCACAAATCTAAGAGTTCATGCGAGCTATGTTAGGACGCTCACACAGAGTTGTGTTTGTGTCTGCAATGTAACACCCCAAACCCGGCCTAAACATTATAACCAAATCTGGCCATGCCAGATGATAGGGTGTTTGAAAACTAAGTCGTCGTGTCAAAACATTTCCGATTTGTCTATTTTTAGTTAACTCTTAATATCTCTAAAAACCATTTTCCAGTTAAGTCGATTTATGAAAATGTAATTCGTAGCAGAAGCTTTTGAAATCATTTGTTTTAAGAAAATTGATGTAATTAAGTAAATCCAATCATTTTAGAAAAGCCCCTTTATTTTAGTAAAATCCATTTGTTTGTTAAATTGCACAGTTATAAAATCCATAAAGCATTAAAAACCCACAATTTAAGGGAAAAGTCCGAAAAGTTCCAAATTACATTGAAATTAAGCAATAATAAAAATATACTCATAAATCGTAAATCATACTAAAAAGTGCTAATAACTGTGGTCACTGCTAAGTTCTTCGCCGCACCGATCCATCTAAGTTTGGGGTTTACTTGTACAGATAAGACAGAAGGGGGTGAGCTTACTTAAACTTAGTGTATAATCCCCACAGAAAACAAACAAGCAAAAAATCTCAGTAAACAGTCAAACATAGTTTGGGCCTAAGCCCATTTCAGTTTCAGTAGCAGTTTGGGCTTTAGCCCATTTTAGTTTTAGTCTCAGATATGCATTAGGGCCTTAGCCCATCATAGTAACAGTCATACATGCAGTGATCAGAAAACAGAATCCTACCCACCAGCCTTTAATACACCATCTCTGTCCATCCTTACACTTCCTGTGGAGTTTAAAACACCCACCCAACCCTACACTCCAAGCTGTACTGAACGCGGCACATATCAGTATAATATAGCTGAGCTGCCATTTAATAGGCTTAAAAGCGTTTGAGTATATATATTGCAGTAGAGCTGCAAGTCAGTAGGCTTAAAGCCTTTCAGTAAACCTCCTCTAATTTCATCATCCCAACCCAATGCAATGCAAACGTACAATAAATGACATGTTATTATGTGGTTATTAGTGCATATATTCAGATCAGTATACATGCAAAATATTAACATGCTTAATACATAAATCATACAATCAGTTCACAGATTTAAGGGTCTAACTAGTGCTTATCGACCCTACAGTAGGTTTACAGTCAGCTTAATTTGGCTTTGGCCGTGTGGATCACATGGCCTGGCCCAGAATCCTACACACCCATGTGGACTACCCGTATGGACCCACACATCCGTGGCCCACATGGCCAAAATCAGTCTAGCTTGTATGTCACACACGGCCTACCTGGCCATCATATGGCCTTGTCCTTTGCGCACGGCCTGGCCTCATCGTTCACACGCCCGTGTCATGGCACACGGCTTACTACACGAGCGACCACACGTCCGTGTGGCATTGACAATAGGTTTTTGGCTTTTGCCAAAACCCAGTTTTCTGCGTTTTCGAGTACACACCTATTATCGAATCGATGCTAAAGCAACCTCGAGCACTCTAGAACCTAGAAATCCATAATCCAATCCCAATTTTGGTGTTACTAATGAACCTTAAACGAAACTATAATGAGAAAGTCAAATGATAACTTTTCAACTCCTTACCTTCGATCGAATAATAAGAACCTGCACCTCAAAATGTTAACGGGCGATCTTCAGCCTTTCGATTAACTTCTAAACACCAACACACCCATTTTTAATCACTTGGTCAAAATAACGTTAAGGTTTACCCAAAAGCAAAGACTTACCCCATACATGCAATCCAACTTTGCACCAAAGAAACGAATAGAAAACGAATAGAAAATGAAATCAAAAAAGAGAACGTGAGGGAATGATTGAATTTCAGCAGAGGAAAGATGATGAAACAAACGTCCAAAATTTTTTCAACAAGAGGGAGAAATCGAATTTGAAAAAGGAATAATGATTAGACTAGAACACTATGTCAATCCCTTCATTCACTCCCACACTTCCCACTACACACCCACTACTCAACATTTTAGTTTAGTTCAAACATTTTAGGATAGGGCTTTATTCATAAAAATACAAAAATTTTCCCAAGACAAGGCTTGAACTTGGGACCTTTCACGCACACGTAAAACACAAAACCACTGAAGTAGACAGGCAGTTGCGTAACATTTTAACAGAAGCAAAAATAAGAATTTTAGGGCGTAACAACTTTACCTCCTAAAAAAAATTTTGGCCTCAAAATTTACCTGATTGGAACAGATGAGGATACTGCTAACGCATCGAATCCTCAGGTTCCCACTTGGCCTCCTCAATGCTAGGATTTCGCCACAGAACCTTCACTAGAGGAATAGTCTTCCTCCTCAGAACATTTATGTCGTGATCCAGAATCTGAACCAGCTTCTCCTTAAAAGTCAAGTCTGGCTTCACCTCAATCTCCTAAACAGGGACGATATGAGTAGGACCAGAGCGATAGTGCCTCAATATCGGACGTAAAATACGTCATGAATACGATCCAACTTTGGAGGTAGCTCCAACTGATAAGCAACTGGTCCCACTCGTTTAAGGAACATAAAGTTTCCTACGGAATACTAAATTTTCTTTCTGTTCAGATCCGCGTAGGATTTCTGTCTATCAAAAGCCGCTTTCAAATGATCCCGAATTAGTCTAACCTTATCCTCTGTCTTAGAAACCAACTCAGGACCCAGAACATGTCGTTCACCCAACTCAATCTAACATAGAGCGGTGCGACACTTACGACCATACAAAGCCTCGTAAGGTGCCATCTGAATGCTAGATTGGAAACTATTATTATAGGCAAACTCTGCTAGCGGCGGATAATCCTCCCAACTGCCTTGGAAATCGATAACACAGCTCCTCAACATATCCTCTAGTATCTGAATCACCCTCTCAGAGTGACCATCAGTCTAAGGATAGAATGCAGTATTGAAGTCCAATCTTGAGCCCATAGCCTTATATAACTTCTTCCAGAATCGAGACGTGTAGCGATGATCCCTATTAGAAATGATCGAAATCTGTACCTTATGCAGTCTCACTATCTCTGAAATATAAAGCTTTGCCAGCTTCTGCAGAGAATAATCAGTTATAAACAGGATGAAATGTACAGACTTGGTCAATCGATCCACGATAACCTAGACAGAATCTTTCTTAGTGGGTTTTAGGGGCAACCCACTAACAAAGTCTATCATTACTCGCTCCCATTTCCATGGAGGAATCTTAACCGGCTGCAACAAACCCGAAGGTAATTGATGCTCAGCCTTAACTTGCTGGTATGTCAAACATCTAGCCACAAAATTAGTAACCTCTAGTTTTAATGCCGGCTACCAGTACAGTTTCTGAAGATCTTGGTACATCTTATTTCCCCTAGGATTCATCATAAGGGCTACTATGCACCTCCCTCAGAATACACTGTCTCAAATCAGTATCATTCGAAACACAGATTCGTCCCCGGAACAGAGTACCCTATCACTATTCAGCCCAAAATTTGAAATGCTGCCACTCTCAATCTAACAAAATCGAAGACCCAAAGATTCATCCTCCAACTGTTTATCTCGAATTTGCCCAATCCAAGTCGGTTTAACCTAAAGCTCGGCTAACAGACTACCATCATCAAATAGGCTAAGGCGAACAAACATCACCCTCAGATCAGTCATTGCCCTACGGCTCAATGCATCGGCCACTACCTTACCACCTTGCATCAACATACATCCCAAATTGACATATGATGAATCACTATAAATTGTGAACTCCTTTCCAGATTCAGGCTGTACCAGAGCAGGAGCATCAGTCAGAATAATCTTAAGGTTCTTGAAGCTCTCTTGCTGCGCATCAGTCCAGACAAACGGTACACCCTTATGTAGCAGCTTAGTTAAGGGTACTGCAATCAGTGAGAAACCTTCCACAAATCATGGATAATAACTCACCAGTCTTGGAAAACTGCGAATCTCAGACACGTTCCTAGGCTGCTTCCACTCTAACACAGCCTCAATCTTTTGAGGATAGACTCGAATCCTCTCAACGGATGCCACATGACCCAGAAATGCTATCTCACGTAACTAGAACTCGCACTTGCTAAACTTAGCATAGAGCTACTTTTCCCTCAAAATCTGAAGAACAACTCTAAGGTGCTCGTCATGCTCATCCTCACTCCTCGAATAAACTAATATGTCATCAGTGAACACCACCACAAACCGATCCAGATAAGACTAAAACTCTCGGTTCATCAGATCCATAAAAGCTACCGGTGCATTAGTCAGTCCAAAAGGCATCTTTAGGAACTCATAATGTCTATAATGAGTTATAAATGCCGTTTTATGTACATCAGCCTCTTTAGCCCTCAACTGATGATACCCAGAACGAAAATCAATCTTGGAGAATTTTGAAACACCTCAGAACTGGTCAAACAGATCATCAATCTTCAGATGTGGATACTTGTTCTTAATAGTCAACTTGTTAAGTTGCCAGTAGTCAATACACATCCTCATGGATCCATCTTCTTCTTAACAAATAGCATAGGTGCTTCCTACGGAGACACACTAGGGCAGATGAACCTACGATCCAACAACTTTTGATGCTTTGAGCAGGAAATCTCTATTTACTTTACGGGCTATGAACAACCAGTTGTCATTGTCTGAGGATGGTATACTATTTGCTGTATGAAAAGCTAGACTGCTATTTTTATAGCAAATCAGTGAAGCCCAGAAAGATGACGATAAACTACAAGCTAAAAGAGTATAGTGTGAATCAGTTCCTGAATCAAAGTTTCAGATTGGGGCCGATGGTTGTTTATTATTCAGAGGCAGAATATGTGTACCGAAGAATACAAAGCTTATATAGAAGATTTTACACGAGGCTCACAATAGTACAATGTCGGTACATCCGAAAAGTAATAAAATGTATAATAATCTGAAAAAGATGTACTGGTGGCCGGGAATGAAACATGACATCTCTGAGTATGTATCAAGATGTTTGGTATGTCAGCAAGTTAAGGCTGAACATCAGGTGCCTTCGGGATTATTACAACCGATCATGATATTGGAATAAAAATGGGAAAGAGTTACTATGGACTTTGTTTTGGGATTACCGTTGTCTCCGAAGAAGAAAAATGCTCTGTAGATAATTGTTGACCGATTGACAAAGTCTGCACATTTTATCTTGGTACGTATGGACTATTCTTTGGAAAAATTGGCTGAATTATAAATGTTTGAGATTGCTAGACTACATGGAGTACCAGTTTCGATTATTTCAGATAGAGATCCCCGGTTTACATCTCATTTTTGGGACAAATTACAAGAAGCTCTAGGGACTCAGTTGTATCAGTATTGCTGTAACACCCTTTATCTGTATCCGACGCCGGGACAGGGTCGAGGCGTTTTCGAACTTCAACATTAACATTCATGCAAAATCAGGCCATAAAAATTTCCACTTAAAATTAAAACTTTTCAAAAACAATCATATCATCCCTTAAACGAGCCTACGAGGCCCTAAACATACATTGGAGGTGGTTAGGGACTAAACTGATAACTTTCAAAACTTTTACAACACATAGAAAATTTTCATATTTTAGAGAGTCATACGCTCGTGTGGGTAGGCCGTGTGGTCACACATGCCCGTCTGGCTTGGGACACGCCCGTGTCCTTAGCCCGTGTAACTCTCTATTTATGACATCATGAACAATTTGGGGTCACACGGCCAAGTCACACGCCTGTGTGCTAGGCCATGTCCCCCACACGGCTGAGACACACGGTCGTGTCTCTACTCATGTAGCTAAGAAATTGGTTATTTTCTAAACCATTTATCAACCTCATTTGTACATACTTAAACATAACTTCAAAGGTGTATTTTAAGGCATAAATAAGCCACCAATATATTAACAATTCAGCCTTAGGCTAGTTATTTAACAACCAATATACCTAGTCTCACTTAGTCACATTCAATATGCATCATCATCTCTTATCCGTGCATAATTATACCTAACTATCATACTATACCATTAAGTCAAACTTAGGCATTAGGCATTAAGACTACTAGCACATCCAATCAGTAGGTATTTAGGGCATAACCCACAACTCATCATGTATCATGCAAACACAACTTACATCATAAGGCATTCGCACATAAATAATGTATATATAGGTTTACAACTAATTAGCCAATATAAGTCAAGTTACATGGTTACACATAAATCAAACCTTTAACCATTACAAACCAATACATTTGGCCAAAACATAACAACTCATACACAAAATGACTGAGTCCCTATACATGCCATAAACTTAAAAATGCTTGAAAACATTGATAACAATCAATAGCTTGATAGTGTGATAGAATCTCCGACGATCTCCAACCCGAGCTAGTATCTGTGACACTAAAGGAAAAGGAAAGGAAGGGGGTAAGCTATATAGCTTAGTAAGTTGGTATGTAAATAATAAGCATTTTATTAACAAGCTTTTACCAATCCTCATAATATGTTCTCAAGATAATACAATCATAATTGCACATAGTTCCACTATTTACTCAAGTTCATATCTAGCTGTCTACTCGAGTCATAGTCACTAAATTATTTATATCTTGAGTTATGGAACTCCAAATTAATATATGCAAATTTTCCATAAAACTAGACTCACATATCTTCTTACCATAAAAATTTTAGAATTTTTGATATAGCCAATAAGTACAGTTTATTCATTAAATTCACCCCTATTTTGCTGTTCGACAGTTCCTACCCCTCTTCACTAAAAATTAATTATCTCCTTGTATGGGATTGAGATGATGTTTCTGTTTGTTTCTTTCAAAAATAGACTCATTAAAGATTTTAAGAGTATAAATTATAAACCATAATTATTTGTTTAAAATTTTTAATGAATTTTCAAAGTCAAAATAGGGGATTCCGAAATCATTCTAACTCTGTCTCACAAGAATTTAAATATATCATAATATGAAATTCTTTTGCTTATACCGTTCCTTTTATATGAAAATAAACTCAATAAGCTTTAATTTAATATCGTATTCAACCTATAATTTGACTTCTACCATTTTTGGTTATTTTTCAAAATCACACAACTGCTACTGTCCAAAACTGTTTTATTGCTAATTTTACTCTTTTATGTTATCTTTGTATTAACTTTCATTTACACACATAGAACACTAAAGTATATCCATAGTTAGCCATTCCAATAACTATTCATTATCAAATATTTACAAGTCTTCATTGTAACACTTACTCCACATCAACCTTTGCAAAGTTCGATCACATATCGAGCACATTGCTCATGAATATATATATACACATGTACCTGTACTTGTTCATCACATAATCACATTCAATTACACTTAGTCATTTTTTCCTATTGAACACATCGGAATATTAATGGATGCATTGGAAGTTTGTACATAAATGCCACACTTGTAGACAAAGCTACTTCACATCGCTTTTCACATAGAGGCTCGTTCTCGAGCAATTTATTTTCATGGGCCTGCTCATACAAGCTGTTAGTCATTCGTTGCTACTCAGTACTGCTCACACAAGCTGTCAAGTATCTGCAACACATGCCGGTATACCCAGCTATTGGTAGAACTTAAGTCCAGCACCTGGATTCTCTTAGTCGCAATTTCATGTAGATTTCACATAGGTCCCTAGTAACATGTCACTTGTATCCTATTCTATTCCTAAGGTTCAACTGGGAAATTTCTCACATTTTGATACTTTGTCAATTTCATTCAATATTCAACCACATCTCATAAAATATATCAAAACATAAAAAAGTAAGTAAAACTGATGCATTATTTATATACAAACTTACCTCGGTAGCACAATCGGTGAAAAGGACTTATTCGTCAATTTCTCGTTTTTCCCTCGTTCTAGTTCCAAACCTTGTTTTCCTTGATCTATAATATGACATTTAATTTATTTATTAGTCACATTATTCAATGTGACCCAAAAATTATATTATGGTTAAATTATGTTTTTTCCCCTAAGGTTTCACATACTTACAATTTTATTGTAACGCCCTGATTTTGGGCCTAGTAGTATTGGGCCTTGAGCAGGGGAACGTTTAGGAGACTATGCATAAAATTTTAGGTGAGCTAGGAAATGATACAATTAAATGTCTGTTCAAGTGGTTAAGGGTCCTGAGAAGTGTTGGAAAAGTCCTGGGTTCAAACGTAGGCTTTAGCAAAAATTTTGGTTTTTAGTGAATAAAATCTTAGATGCTTGGAAGTAGGCCTTTTAAATTATTGTGTTAAAAAATGATACAAGGAAGCATGTGGTCTGGTGGTTGTGGCGTCATTAATGTTATAAGGGAGCAAGGGTTCAATTCTTGGTCATTAATGTGATAAGGGAGCAAGGGTTCAAGTTTTGGCTTTTGCAATTTGTTTTGGTTTTCTTTTAAATTAAACTAGATGTTAGTTTGTAGGCTTTAAAATAAATTGTGGGGAATCATGTCACAAGAGGACTTGTGGCTTAGTGGCAAATGGCGTGTAGCACAACTAAGAAGTCTAAGGTTCAAGTCATGGGATGAGCAATAGTATGTTTATTTTGCTGCTTGAGCTGGGGAGGTGTTGGAACTAGATTGGAACTCTAAGGTTGAATTGGTCATAAGAGTTTGAATTGAATTTGAATGGGAGGTTGGAGTAGATCAAGGAGGGATATTGGGAGGAGATTATGGAGAGAATCAAGGGATTTTGGTGTGAAAAGAACTTTGTGCCGAATGGGGACTCTAAGCTATGTGATTTCAACTTTGAGTAGTAGGAAATAGGGTTGTGCCGATTCTTTTTGGGGTTTTTGGAGCATTGAGTCGTTTTCTCTAGGGGTCAGTTAGTGTTCTTTTAGCTTTCTTCTGTGACATTTTAAAGTCTGTTCTTTTCTCTGTTAACTTCTATTTTTGCTCGGGTCTTCTATTCATTGTTTTAGGTAGCCGAATTTTAGCCCTTAAACTTTTAG
Source organism: Gossypium stocksii (assembly GCA_020496765.1). Taxonomy (NCBI): domain Eukaryota; kingdom Viridiplantae; phylum Streptophyta; class Magnoliopsida; order Malvales; family Malvaceae; genus Gossypium; species Gossypium stocksii. The sequence goes on along the minus strand of CM035631.1, from coordinate 15,502,142 downwards.
GTAACCCATTCGTTCAGAAAATTTTGCCTCCCTATTGTGCCGACTTCTCTATCCCTAAATTTGGCCGAATCAGTCTTCTTTCTGGGCTCTTATGATTTTCTTTTCTTTTCTCCTTTTCGGTTTGCTTCCATAATCGGTTTCTCCTCTACTTAGCCTTAGTCTAACCTGTTACTCTTTCTCAACATCCTTCTCTCGTTTCTTAAAGGTTGAGGAAGCCATAGTAAACCTCTTCTTTTCCTTTACTGTTTCATTTCTTTTAAGTTAGCCGAATATTTCCTTTCTCATTACTTTGGATTTGTGTCGGTTTGGGCGATTAGGCTTTGTTAGGGGGCCGATTGTTATTTTATCTTACCATTTCTATCAGCTAGTTTTGGGTGTTCAAATCTTCCTGTCGGCTTTCAATTAGTTGTTGGGGGTAAGTGGACTTATTTTGCCTGAGTGCTCTTTCTTCTGCCTTTATGCTAAGGTCTTCTAAACAGATGGATAGTAGAATAAGCCTCCTGCTTATTCGTTTGTTGTTAATGGATTCTTTTGGTTAACGCAGTTTCTCAGCAAGAAAGGGTATAGTTGTCATCCGTATAGCATAAATAGATCTGTAGTCAACAAAGGTGAGTGGTAAGTATTGGTTTGAGATGAGGTACTTGTGAACCGTTTTGATTAAGAAATTGAGAAATATGAATCTTTGGATTGTAGGTTGTGGAGTTCTTGGTCTATTCGTGTGATCTCGAAATCAGGTGTGTAACCGTATACCCTATTTCTATGGATCGACATAAGCTGATAAAGTGTGTATCAAACATTGTTCCTGTTGATCAGCTTAGAAGTCGAAGGTGTGTGTAATAATGATTCGCCATAAATGATTATCGACTGTTTAGCCGAAAGTGTGTAACTTTGTGCTCTGTTGTTGATCGGATGAAAAGCTAAAAGTTCGTGTTTCATTGAATAGAATGTAGACAGGAAAAAGCTGAAAAGCTGAAAGTTTGGCAATGGTCGCCACGAGCGTGGGAATACACGTGTGAGGAATCTGATACGACAGCAGAGGCCCCATGAGCGATATCATGGACTTGGGCCGCTTTTTGGCCAAATGGGCCAAAATGGGCCGAATGGGCCTGTTGGTGTAAATCTGACTATTAGGTTAGAAATAGTGAGGCTTGTCATGTCGCGTATATGGCATTGGTCGTTCTAGGCTTCAATGGGCTGAGTTGGGCCGTGTAGGCCTGATTGGCTTGTAGGCCGGCACGGATTAAATGTGTGTTATGTGATTAATTTTGGACTGGACTATGATTGTTCACATAGCCGTGGTGAGTTCTAGGCAAGCTGGGTTACACGAGCCTGTGGGCCCACTTGGGCCGATAGTAGGCCTCGGGCCCATTTATATTGTTATGATTGTTTATGTTGCTGAAGTTGTTCGAGGTGACTGTAGACCTCTCTGGAGGTTGGAAAATTACCGAAATACCCCTATAGTGGAAAATTACCGAAATACCCTTGAAGGGTGAAATGACTATTTTGCCCCTTGTGGAGAAAAAGACTTACTTGGGCTATGTCTTGACTGATTTGACTGTAGCTGATGTGACTATGATTGTATGACCGGTTATGAGCATGACATTCTGCATACATAACATATTGCATGGGTTGGGATATTGTACAGAGGAAAATTTGATGTATTAGGGTCGCACGGGTTGCCCGAGACGATTGTGGACCCACCGAAGGCTTAAGAGTCGTACATCTGTATTGATTTGACAGGGTCACATGGGTCACCCGAGACGACTGTGGACTGATCGATGGCTGAGTGCCGATCATGTTACCGAAGGCTGTATGCCATTATTATTGGCTTCGTGCCATTATTAAGGGCTTCGTGCCGTTATTATGGGCTTCATGCCATTATTGTGGGTTATGTTTCGTTGTTATGGGCTTTGTGCCATTGCCGAAGGCTTTGTATTGATGTCATAGGCGTTGTGCCGATTATAGACCTGTTATCGACGGCTCTGTGCCACGTATATTATCATGGCTTTGTGCCATCTTGTTTATGGCTTTTTTCCATTCTGTTAACTAGCAGCGTTGCTGCGATATTTTTGGCTTTTAGTCATTCTGTCTACGGCCTTGAGCCTTTCTGTTGACTTAGTGCTGCAACCGGTGCTGGGTTTGGTGTGTTGGCTGGGTGGGTCGATTTTATCCCCACATGATGTGTTGGTTGGTACGGGCAGTGTGTTGGATGGATTGGGCTGGATTTCTGTCTGCATATAATCATCTGATAATGATTCTGTTTTGGGCTTAGGCCCAGCTGATTCTGTTACTATTTCTGTATGGGCTGAGGCCCACCTAATTCTGCTGATAGGCTCTGGCCCAATTTGATATTATATTCTGAATGACTGATTGCTTGTTAATTAAGGGATTCCACATTGAGTTTTTTGTAAACTCACCCTTCTGACTAACTGTGCAGGTAATCCCTAGCTTTAGGAGGGTCGGTGCTGTGAGGGACTCGGAGGTGGCCACACGACTGCAGTTATTATGTTTGGACTTTGTATATGACTTAAATTCAGTTTTGGGTTTTAATTTATATAATAAGGCCTTTCTGGATTTTGTTTTAAGTTTGGGATTTTATTACGCTTTATATCTGTTAGATGTAGACGAGCTTTCAATCCAATTTCTATTTTCAAAAACATACGTTTTAAACTTCTTTACTTCAAATTAGCTTCCGCAACTATCAAAGATTTTCAACGAGATTAATAACATTTTTAAAGGTGATTAACTTTTTAATGAACCACGTTTTGAAATTCAACAAACACAAACTAAGTATTTACACACGCTCTTAAATATCAAGAACGATTTCAATGAGAACATGGTTTTCGAAAAACACTTTAATGTGACACGCCAAATTCGGGCCTAACTTCTAGGCCGGGTTTGAGGTGTTACATTTGCCTCTAGGCTCATAAAATGATTTCATTCAATTTCTTTGTACTTTAGGCCTAGACGAACCTTTTTCATAACTATAACAGCCCACAATTTCTATTAAAACACACTTGTATGACACATTTTATAACTTTTACAAATTAGTCTTTTTAGGCATTTTCATCGAAAAGCACTTAGTAAAAGTCATTTCTCAACCGTAAACATGTATTTTCTACCATTAAACACAAAAATACACACATATTCATCATGGGTCACAACCTAGACTTTAACCATATCTGAAATTAGTGGTAGAAATAGATAGATATTGTTACGAGGATTTCAAAAATGTTAAAATCATTAAAAACGGGGCTAGAACGGACTTACAATCGATCTTGGAGGCTTGAAAACCCTAGCAATGGTTTCCCCTTGTGAAATTTGGCCATCGGGTTGAAGATGGACAAAAATTGGCTTTTAATTTTGTTTATTTAATCATTTAATCACTAAATGACCAAAATGCCCCTAACTTAAAAATATTCTATTTTACCTATTTCATTTCTATTTTTGTCCAAAAAATTAACCAATGGTCTAATTACCATTGAAGGACCTCCAATTTAAAATTTCATAACAATTGGACACCTCTAACATGTAGAACTCAACTTTTGCACTTTTTACAATTTAATCCTTTTGACTAAATTGAGTGTCCAAACGTCAAAATTTTCAAACGAAATTTTCACGAAATCATTCCGTGAAATTTTAAACCATAAAAATATAATAAAAATAAATTTTTCCTTATCGGATTTTTGGTCCCAAAACCACTATTCAGATTGGGCCCAAGTTCAAGCTGTTACAACTGCCTTTAATCCTCAGACTGATGGCCAATCTGAACGTGTAATTCAGGTATTAGAGGATATGCTCAGATGTTATGTATTGAATTTTGAAGGTAATTGAGAAAAATACTTTCCTTTGATTGAGTGTGCATATAATAATAACTATCAGTCTAGTATTAAAATGGCTCGGTATGAGGCTTTCTATGGCCGTAAATGTAGAACTCCATTATTTTGGATAGAGCTCAGTGAGAAAAAGGTACATGGAGTTGATTTGATCCATGAAACTGAAGAAAAGGTAAAAGTAATCTGGGATAGCGTAAAAGTAGCATTAGATCGTCAAAAGTCCTATACCGATCTTAAATAAAAGGAGGTTGAATTTCAGGTTGGTGATAAGGTATTTTAGAAATTATCTTCATGGAAGGAAGTCCTCTGATTTAGCCGTAAAGGTAAATTGAGCCCATAGTACATCGGGCCATGTAGGATCACTGAAAGTATTGGACCTTTAGCATATCGATTAGCGTTACTACCAGAACTTGAAAAAATTCATAATGTATATCATGTGTACATGTTACGGTAGTATTGGGTGGATCCTTTACATGTTATTTCGCTAATAGAGGTCGAAATTCAGCCCGATATGACTTACAATGAACTGGTCAAGATTTTAGCACGAGAGACAAAGGAAATCGGAAATAAAATGATAAATCTAATAAAAGTTTTATGGAAAAAACATGGAATAGAAGAGGCCACATGGGAACTGAGGAGCAATGAGGAAACAATACCCAAACCTCTTTACTGGTAAGATTTTCGAGGACAAAAATCCTTATGGGGAGAGTTGTAACGGCCTAAATTTCAGAGATATTAGAATAGTGGCTTCGTAACCACAAATTTGAGTCAGAGAGAAAATTTATTTTAATATTATTGCATGATTTGTGATATGATGGAAAAGTTGTATGAAAATTTCGATAGGAGAATTTTACCGATTTAGTGATTAACTAGAGAAATGACCTAATTGCATAAAATGTGAAAGTTGAGTGTTAGAAGCTAAAAGGGTTAAATAGTTATAAAATTAAAAAACTAAGGTCCTTATATGGTAATTAGACCATCAATGAAAAGATGGGAAAATATCTAGGGTGATTCATCCATGGAATTAGAGAAAAAGAAAAGGACTAAATTGGAAATTAGTGAAATTAAAAGATGATAAAATAATTAACATAAAATATCATCTTATTTTCTCATCTTCATCCCTAAAATTTTATGGAAACCCTAGGAGAGAGAGAAGAAACTTTCTTGGCATAAATTGGTAAGTTTCTATGTCCCGTTTTTAGTAATTTTTATATTTTTGAGATCGAGATAACTTGCTCTCTCTATTTTTGGGATTAAATTAAAAATTTATCAAAGTATAGAAATTGTGTCATGGATGATTATGCTAGAAATTAAAAACTTATGATAGAAAATGAAAGCTTGTTAGTAAATAAACAACTTTTACAAAGTGATTTTGGATGAAATTATGAAAAGTGGACTAAATTGAAAATGTGTAAAATTCAAAGAAAAATTTTGATTTTTGTGAAATATATGTGCTATAAATAATACATGAGAATTTGGCTAGGCTTGGATGGAGGATTGAATTGCATGAATTTCAGTTTTCGAGCCTAGGGATGAAATTAGAGATAATGAAACGTTTAGGGGCAAAATGGTAATTTTGCCTAAAGTATAAATTGAATGAAATGGGATATGCATGAAATTGATGATTAACTTCATTTAGATAGATCTGGAGAACTCAAATTCAAAGTTAGATCGAGGAAAGGAAAAGATATTGGATTAGTAGAATATAAACATGAACAATCATCGAGGTAAGTTTGTGTAACTTGAATTTGATTCTTCGAATGCTTGAAATGCATGTTTGTATGATATGAATGTTCAATTGATGGAAAAGTAATGAAATGGTGTATAACACTTGATAAAAAGGAAAATAAATCCTGGTTTAATAAAAAGGAATTCGATGGATCAATGAAAAAGGGATATTACATGTGATGTGAAAATGAGTTAGTTTGGACGGGTAATTCGAAAATAAGCCCTCCCGATGTATATGATATGGAATGGATTTAGCCCGGATGGGGAATCCAAATTAAGCTCTATAGAGTATTTGTCACTAAAAGGATTTCGCCTGGACTGGTAATATTGACAAAACTCTTTGAGCATATGTTACAGATGATTTAGCCTGGACTGGTAATCCCCCTATATGAAATGAGATTCGGGAGTGTGCACTTTGATAAGGGCAAATGTCAATTGATGGATTATGGATTTTGTACACTATAAGTGTACTACTGAGTATCTGTAACAGCCCGGTTTAGACCCTAGTCGGAATAGTGATTTCAAGACCACAAATCTGAGTCAGAAAAATATTTTAATATTATTTTTGTATTTATAGTATGTGATTAAGCATGTATGAAATTTCTGTGAATTAATTTTATCGTTTGTGTGCCGATTTGTGAAAAATGACTTAATTACAGAAAATGCAAAAGTTGTTGCCATTTGTTTAAGTGCCATATTGACATGGCTTATTAAGTATGAGGTCCTTATGTTGTAAATGGACCATTGAATTCATGAAATGACTTGGTTGGACATTAGTTAGTGGATTTTTAATGAAAATATTAAGGTTAAAATTGGTATTTGATAAATAAATGATAATTAAATAAAAGAAATGCATGAAATTAGTCATTTATGTTCATCCATTGCCGAAATAACAGAGAAAATAAAGAAAAAGAGCAAGCTAGGGTTCGACTAGGAAATTTGATGATTAAGGTATGTTCTTTGGTCCATTTTGATAAATTTTATGTTTCTCATATTGTTGTTAAGTGTTCGATCAAGCCCATGCCAAAATTTCTGATTTTGATGATGTTTTCATAAGATGATGTTGATGATTATGTGAGTTTTATGTTGATATTTGATGCAATGAAAGCCTGGTATTTGATAAATATATTTGTCTTTGGATTTTTGATGAATTTGATTAAATTGGACTAATTTGTGAAAATGAATTTTTGGGGGGACAAAAATGTGAAATAAATGAAATATATGGGCTGATATGAGCTATATGAAAATTTGACCTAGCTATTGTGTAATGAAATTATGCATATTTTGTGATTTTGTGAATTAGGGACTAAAGTGTGAAAATATGAAAATGTAAGGGCTAAATTGTAAAATTCCTTAAATATGTGTTTATGGATTGATTTGAATGAATTTAAGATTGAATGAGTTGATTTTTAATACATATAGATCAAGAAAAGAGGAATCCGAATTTAGATCGGAGGAAATTGAAAGTCTACGAGTAATCGACTCATTCTGTTGTTTTATACTTGAGGTAAGTTCATAGGTAGTAATTTCATTATAAATGAATGCCAATGCATTGTTATTGTATAAAATATGATGAATGAGATCTCGGAGAAGGTTGAAATATCGAATGTAACATTACAGATTTGGACGATGATGGAAATGAAATGTGTAAAAGCTCGGTTGAACCTTGGGAATAGTTTCGAGATATTAGAGACATGTCATTAGGTTGAGATTTGGCTTCGGGCCATGATATCGACACTACAGGTGCGAGTAATACCTTGATTTGGTTACGGGCCATGGTATAGGTATTTTATAGGAGTTACCTTGATTTGGCTACGAGCCATGGTATAGGTGCTCCTAGATAAGTTACCTTGAGTTGGCTATGGGCCATGGTATAGGTACTTATCGATCGAAACCTTCGAGTATCCGATTGATATTAATGGTTCAACTAATGAGTAAAGGTTGTAATTGAGAAAAAAAAGGTTAGTACGAATTGATGTTGGTATGTATGATAGCTATATGAGAATTATATCGAAAGGTACAATGAGATGACTTAATCATGTTTGTGACATGTGAAAAGTTTGTGGTATAGTATATTTGGTTTTGAGTTGTATAATTGATTGAATTATATTTGTTGTTATACATGGAATTACTTATGAACTTACTAAGCTATAATGCTTACTTGGTGTGTTCATCTCTATTTTATAGATATCGAAGCTACAGGAAGCTCGGGGATTGTCGAGGATCATCACCACACTATCAAACTTTATTTTGGTACCTTTTGAAAATGTAAATATTAATGTATGGCATGTATAGACTAGAAGTCTTTGAATAAGTTTTGATAAGTATATATGTCATGCCATGTGATATGGCTAGCTTATGGTTGAAATTATGGCTTAGTTTTGACATGAAATATGTGGTAAGAAATGGTATGTTTTTATGCTAATGGATGACCAAATGAAATGGTCAATTTGATACGTTCTTGAAAGGGATTTTGGTATGATTTGGCTTGTAAATGAAAGTGATAATAGATAATATGATCATGTATGATTGAATAGAAATGTTGGTGAGATTTTTGGTATGATTTGGTATGAAAATGAGTTTAGATTGGTTGGTGATATTAAGGTTAGATTAATGTATGTTTTGGAAGTGTAATTGTCTGAAAATGTTGTTGTATTGTTGTGTTATTTGTGCTTTTAGGGAGGACCCAATTTTGGTGGCATATTGGCTTTGTAAATGGCCTTTTTTGCGCCCACACAGGTAGGGACACGGGCATGTGTCTTTGCTGTGTTGCTCGAGGGCCATTTCGAAATGTACTTGGGAAGACCACACGGTCTCACACACGGGCGTGTGACACGACTGTGTGAGTCATGTTGTGTAATTAATACAAGTCAGTGAATTACGGATTAGACACACAGGTGTGTCTATTTGTCGTATGTGGCACATAGGCTGGTACATGGACGTGTGACCCAAGTAAATATGTATGCCCTGTTTTGCCATGGCCTAGATACACGGGCGTGTCGAATGCCGTGTGAGGCACACGGCCTGGTCACACGGGCGTGTGACCTCTGAAACTTTGAAAAATGTTTAAGTTTCGAAAAAATTTCGTATGTATTCGGTTTAGTCCCGACTCTTTTCTAATGCATGTTTAAGGTCTTGTAGACCTTCTAAAAGGACTTAATGATGGTGTTTGATTATGATATGATGATGATGTATTATATACTTGTGAAATGTTCGTAAAAGTACTGATTTGTTGAGCAATTCCTCTTAACCCTATTCCGGCGATGGATACAGGTTAGGGGTGTTACGGTATCCATAGAAATTCCAATAAATTCAATAGGATAAAACTCATGAAAAGTGCAAGAGATATGGAAATGTTGAGTACATGGAATTCATGAAATTGATAAGCTAATCATTCATCCATGTATTGATAATACATGAAAATTATTGGACTAACTCATTTGTTGAGATGGTGTACGATAGGCTAATATCCTATTGTTTGGACATATGTATGTTTGAGTTAATTAATGGACATACGTGGTAAGTTAAATTCTTGTTACATGAACTTACTAAGCACTAAGTGCTTACTTTGTTTTATTTTCCCTGTTTTATAATGCTCTGAAGCTTGGATGGTTGGAGATAGATCGGAGGTTGGCCACACTATCAATTCACACATTTTGGCATAATAAAATACTCTATTTTGTAGTAATGGCCTGTATAGGCTAAAAATACCAATGTTGATGTTGAAAGGGATGGATGTAAACCTAGCCGTTGGAATGGCTATTGTTAACTCGAATTTGAGTATGTTTATAAAGTAAATTATGTTTTGTGTACATGATGAAGTGGTTCAAATTGATAGATTATACATATAAGATCATGAGGTAAATTTTACACGAAATGGGCATGTGAAAATGTGGCATATTGTATGATGAAATTGATTGGAAATTATATATGGATCGCTTGGTTTGTATTGGAATGATTTGGTGCAGGTGTTGGATGAAAATGGGTGAGAAATAAGGCTTGGATATAGCCTTATTTTATCCACACGGGTAGACACACGAGCATGTGTCTAGGCCGTATGTGACACACGGACTGGTACACGGGCGTGTGACAAGGCCATGTGTCCCCTGCATCCTAGAATTTGAAAAACATAATGCTTAGAATTGAGCACACGAGCAGAGATACGGACGTGTATCTCAGCCGTGTGAGGTACTGATCTTGTGATGATGAAGTAAGAAAATCGATCGTACCTGGAAACCAACTATTATCACGATAAAAGACAAGCGTACCTATCGAATAGTAGTATAGTTAGTGGCAAGACCGGAATATCAAATCCAAGAAACTAAAAGTACTAGTAATGACTTCCTTCCTATTATCTAGCCTAAGAAATAAAAAAGGGTTTGGTTGTAAACTATTTTAAACTAAACTAAAGGAAAGATAAAGAGTAAATTGGGAAATTGCTTTTAGGAAAACTAAATGATGAGGGCAATACCTAGGGAATAATCCACCTAGACTTCACTTGTTATCTAACTCTGAACTAGACGATTTCTTCATTTGACTTGATCAGTAGAGATCCCTAAATTATCTTAATACCTCCGTCAAGGATAAGAATAACTAATCCTAGGTTGATTAATTGAAATCTCTTTCCAATTAAAACCCCTAGTCTTGCATTAACTCGATCTATGGCTCCCCATATTAGATTTGACTCTAATCCGGCAGATTTTTGTCGTCCTATGTCTAGGATCGCGATCAACTCCGCTTAATTGTGTTGGATCTACTCCCATACAGGGACTTTTGCTCCTCTGTATAAGCACATTCGGCTTAAATTAATATCCCGGACATATCAATTCAAGAGTTAAAAACACAATTAAAAAAAATCTAATATTTATCATATAGTTCAGATAACAATAACAAGATTCGTCTTAGGTTTCATCCCCCTTAAATATTTAGGGTTTTATTTCATAATTATAAAAGGAAACATCTCAGAATAAATAAAATAACAAAACATAAGAAACCCGAAATTCCTGAAAGGATAGAGGGGAGATCCTCTGTCTTGATGTAGATCCTAGCTTCTGAGATGGATCAATCGGCTTTCCTTCGAGTAATTCCCTGCCTTTAACTCCCCGTCTTGGCGGGAATAATGTACACCCTTGTAGTTGCCTTCTAGGGTCTTTATATAGAGTTTAGAATGTCTTTCTTAGCCCCTAAGTAGCCTTTTCCAAGTGAAATTGAACTTCATCACGACAGGGACACACCCGTGTGAGTCGATGCGGAGGCCGTGCTTGGCTTGTTAAAATGGCACGGCCGTGTGGCACGCTCGTTTGACGAACTTTTAGGCCGTATTGATTATTGATTTGGGCCTAATTTTCCCGTTTTTGGCCCGGTCCTTGCTCTTTTCTTTTCCTTATGCTCTCTTGAGTAGAAAACATGAAATAAAAGGATTAGGAGCAACAAATTCCACAAATTCAATGATAATTCATCCAGAAATTAGGCTAAGCATGAGGTAAAAATATGTATAATTTACGGTTTATCAGGTACACGGCCTAGAACACGAGCGTGTCTTTTGACCATATGAAACCAGTACCGATTTTTTGAAAATTCGAATTAACCACACGGTCTAGCACACGGGCGTGTGACTTGGCCGTGTGACATCAATTTATTCATGAGTTACAGGTCAGAGAGTTACGCAGGTAAGGGACACGGGCGTGTGAATCCACATGGCTTGACCACACGAGCGTGACCCATACCACACGGGGCGTGTAACCCTTTGTTTTAAGGAAAATTTAGGATTTTGCAGAAAAACTTTCTCGAGACCCTGATTTAGCCTCAAATCGATTTAATACATGTTTTGGGCCTCGATGGCTCAATGAATGGACTTTATAGATAATTTCAGAAAGTTAATAGTAACTGACTCGATTTATCGAAAAATGTACTGTAAACTCGGGTAATGCCTCGTAACCCTATTCCGACGACGGATACGGGTTGGGGGTGTTACATTATTGGTATCAAAGCTACGGTTTAGCCAATTCTCGGACTAATGTAGTAAGTATAGGATTAGCTATTCAACTGATGCAGTAAGTACGTTTTAGCTGATTCTCATACCAATTCTCTGTCATTACAATTTCAACTGATGAATTCATCTATGTTTAGATCAATATTGAATAAAGAACAAATCCTGCAGAATTCATTAAATAGATTACCTTACCAAGATTTTTCATTCAAAGAACGACTTGCGAATAAGAGTACATCGTCAGATCAACCGAACACACTAGACAAAAGTTCATAAGAGCTGATCCAACCGAAACACCAAACAGAAGCTCATAAGAGCTGATCCAACCAAATCTCCAAGCAAAAGCTCATAAGAGCTGATCCAATCGAAATGCCAAACAGAAGCTCATAAGAGCTGATCCAACCAAAACGCCAAACAGAAAGTATAACACGAGAGTTCGCAACAAATGTTGAACCTTGGTTTACTTGGGTATTAAACAGATATCTCCTTCCAATTCCTTTTCCAATCCAATCCCCCGTAACACGCCAAATCACGATTGTACTCTAAACACGCGTCCAATCCAAATTGAGCATCAAAATCAATAATATATCTCAATTTACTATTCATTATCCATAATTAAAAATAATTATATACGATGGTAATCTTCTCAATAATTCATATTGATGTTAAATTGTAGACAGTGCGAACTTACCTAGACTGAATTGTAGTCGTTGCAGAAGTTCAAGGACATTTCTATGATTTTTCCTTTTCTACGAGTATCTACAGGATCTTGGTCTAAAATATATAATTCCCAAATTATCAGCTTACATTTCACATTTTAATTTATTTCACAATTAATACCAATTTTCTCAAATCAATATTTTATCCAAATATACTATGCCCTTAAACAACCCATAATGAACCTTAAATTCTCAATTAAACTTCTATTTATTTACAAAATTGCCATACAATTCACACTATTTTATTATTTTCCATTTAAAATTCGTTCCACTATTCTAATTAAGGATAATTGTTTCTTAAGTCCACCCTCATTTATTAATCAAGTCATTTAATCACTTAATTACTATAATTACTATGTTTCGCACCTTCTACAATTTAGTCTTTTTTCTTTAATTAACTATCTAAACGTTTCTTAACCAAATTTTAATATGACTCTAATGAATCTATAAATATCATAAAAATAATATTTATGAGTCGATGCAATAGAAATTTGTGGTCCCGAATTCACTGTTTCATCACAACTGAAAATTGGGCAGTTACATATTCACTACTCCCTTATCAAGTATTTCTCGATTATTGTTTAACACTAATTTGCCTCTTTCCCACATGAACTAATGTCTCATAAACCTCAGATCACTTAGATCACAATCTTGTAGAGCAAATCTGAAGGGCTCCATGTTTTTCTCTGGTCATAGGCATCCACCCTTCTTTTCGAAAGAACATGATATCTCATTAAAATCTCCAATTACCGACCATCATATTATTTGATCCTAACCTAACTGTTGAAGCAGATCCCATGTATTAACCTTTAACTGATCTATTGGATACCCATAAAAACTAGTAGAATACGATCGTGAACCATCCTGATCATTATTTATTTCAACATCAATATTGTGCTATTAATAACTTCTTAAACTAACCCTACAGTTTTGTCTTAACCCCAATGATAATTCTCACTTGGAACCCATTGCTCCTACATCTATTCCATAAGGAAACCCACACTTCCTCCTAACTTTTTCCATCCTTCTTTCATTAACTTTTGCTTCCCTAACCCACAAACATTCCAACTTAGAGCTAGCTAATCTTTCTTTACCTGTCCCTATCACCCCTATATCACCATTTATCAAATTAGTACGTATTACTCCAACCGCCTGTTGCCTTTTTTTCCCATTAATGAACTGAATAAGACTGTCTTCACCATCCAAAACTATTTCCATAAGCCAAGCATCATTCGACCCTTTAGCATTAGACCCATACTCCCCATTTGTTACTCTTAAATTAGCCCTAGCCTTAGCCTCTTGAGCTCCTGTGGATCCTAGCAGATTGTGATTAGGATTTGGATAAAAAATTGTCCTATTATATCCAAAATGACGCCAATCCACCCTTGTCAGAGCTCGCAATGAAATGTCCCACTCGAATGTAATTTTGGCCGGATCCACCCTCACTATTACCGGGAAAAAACTCCCCCTATGTCTGAGTTTACCATAGGGAAAACAAAATAGGCCAAGCTTTCCATATTGAAATCCAGCATAAACATTCAATCGGTCCCTACCATAATCTTCTTTTACACTTCAAAGCCAATCATCCAATCTAAGTTTAATCCGCATATGTCTTTTTACGTCTAAAGCTAAAATCTTCATATCATAATCAAGAAAAAACCCCAAAACAACCCAATTTGTCGAGCCATTACTTCCGACATCATACCTAGAGGCAAATCATGTATCTGCACCTAAAACTCCATATAGATCAGTGGTAATGTAATAAGACCCTCTCTTGGTTAGATTTTTTGCATTTTACAGTAGATGATTGTTCAAAAACCACAACGTCCCCTCTAGAACCCGATTCATGTCAACTTTATAGAAAAATTAAAACAAAAAATGCTTTTTCCCCAGATATGTAATGGATATGCCCCTATTAGGGTGCCATAGATCAGCCATGGTTTTGCTCAGTAAAGGAAAGTGCACCACACTATGTCAAAAAACTTCCAACTAAACAAAACTTGTACTCTTCTTGTAACAACCCGTTTTCAGTTAAATTAGAACAGTGGTTTCGAGACCACAAATTCGAGTCTGAAAGGAAAATTATTTTAATATTATTTCATGGTCTACATTATGAGAGAAATATCGTATGAAAATTTTGTAAAGAAATTTTACTGATTTCATGATTAATTTAATGGAAAGGACCAAATTGCATAAAGTGAAAAAGTTGAATTCTAGTAGCTGAAAGGATCAAATAACTATGGAATTCAAATTTTGAGTTCCTTATGTGGCAAATAGACTATTAAGATAAGTTAGCAGATAAGTATGATGATTCATCCATGGAAAATTAAATAAAGAAAAGGACTAAATTGGAAAGAAAAATAATAAATGATGAAAAATGATTAAATAATAAAAATATCATCATATTTTATCATCTTTCTAAAATCGAAAACATGGAAACCCTAGCCATGAGAACTTGAGTTCTAGCAAACTTATTTGGCTCAAATAGGTATGTATTCTTGTCCCATTTTTAATGATTTTTATATTTTCGATATTGTAATAGCTTAAGCTAGCTATCTTGGTGATTAATTTGTCAATTTATTAAAGTCTTAAAGTTTTGCCATGGATAAGTATGCATGAATTATGAATTTTTATGGTAGAAAATGAAAGGTTTTTTTATAGAGAAACAACTTTTGTAAAGTGAATGTTGATGAAATTGTGATTTAGGGGCTAAATTGTAAAGATGTAAAATTCATGGAAAAATCATGAATTTTTTGAAATATATGGGATGCTATTGTGATATATGAAAATTGGCTAGGCTTGGATTAAGGATTAAATTGCATGAATTTCATTTTTCAAGCCTAGAGACGAAATCATCATTAAATAAAAGTATAGGGGAAAAATTGTAATTTTCCAAAAATGTGAATTGGATTAAATTGAATATGAATTGATGTCAAATTTATTTATGTAGATCTAGATAGATAAACTACGGAATTAGAATAAGGAAAAAAGAAGGGATCGAATTAGTAAATTACAAACACACGAACACTTGTCGAGGTAAGTTCGTGTAACAAAATTGTGTATATTTTTATGTTTGAATTAAATGTTGTATTTGTGAATTGTAAAATTTTCACACTTATAAAATAGATCACATATCCGACAATGCCCAATTAGCATTAAGTCCCATTTAAATAAATTAAATTTGATGGATACAGGGTTTTCGATTGGTTGTGGTCCTTCATATGTTGCAGACACACCATAGCTCGGAAGAGCGTCATATTATTAGCTCTCATGAGCATCCTAATATATGGCTCTCTCGAGCTTCTTGTTATATGGTTCTTGCGAGCTTCCTATTAATAGCTCTTCGAAGCATCCCGATTGGTTGTGATTCTGCATGTGTTGTAGGCACACAATAACTCTTATGAGCATCTTGTTATATGGCTCTTTATGAGCTTCCCAATTAAAGGCTCTTCGGAGATTTTCGATATGGCTCGCTTGAACTTCCCAATATATGGCTATCTGGAGCTTCCCGTTAATGGCTCTTTAGAACTACCTGTTATTGGGTCGCATGAGCTTCCTGATGATGGCTCTTATGAGCTTCCTGTTGCACAGCCAGGATAAGCTTCCCATTAATGGCTCTTTAGAGCTACACGTTACATGGCTCGAGGGAAGGCTTCCTGATTATGTGCTCTAATGAGTACCCTCGAATATGAGTTGAAAGATTACAGTTATGTACACTTCAAATGTACTACCAGTGTATCTATCGATATTTCAAATAAATTCAACGGGCAAAGTTCCGACATGGGATAATCCGAACTTGAAATGAATTAATATGGAAATGTATGTTATATGAACATTTGATGTGGAAAAACATATGTATATGGAAATGTAAGCTATTTTCCTGTTATATGAACTTACTAAGCATAATATGCTTACTCTGTTTTATTTTCCTCTACTCTATAGTAATTTGGAAGCTCGTTGGGTTGAAAGCTTGGTGGAGATATCATCACACTATCCATCGGCCCATTTCGGTATATGTAACAAACTAAATTTTGGTTATAATGGCATGTATAGGCTAAATTTGGTCAAAGATAGTGTGTATGTATATGATTGATAATAGCCATTTGAATAGCACATGCTTGGTATGTTTTGATATGCAAAATAGTCTTAATATGCTTGATGTGGTTAATGTGTGTTTGAAAGGATTGAACGATAAAAATATTATGGGCATATTGAATATTGGTTTAGGATAGTATAAATGGTAAAACATACCTAAATGTACGTAGGATATTTTGATAATTTTGGATACTTGAATCTAGGTGATGATATGTCATGCATAAAACTTGTTTTTGTTTTGATTTGAATGATGAGTATTGCCCTGTGAATGTGTTAAAGTGTTGATATAGATGGAAGATAATTTGGGTGAGAAAAGTGGTCTGGGAAATTGCCTATTTTCGTCCACACGGGTAGAGACACGGGCGTGTGTCTCAACCTTGTGTGACACACGACCTAGCACATGGACGTGTGATTTGGCCATGTGTCCTCTGCATCTTAAAAATTCAAAATAGAATGCTCAGAATTGATCACACGGCCTGGCAGACGGGCATGTGGCTTGGCCATGTGACCGCTGCACCTACACACGACTTAGCACACGGGCATATGACTTGGCCGTGTGACACAAGTCAAAAGGTTACACAGGTAATGACACGGTTGCGGCATGGCCGTATGCCTCATTTCGAATGTCCACATAGCCTAAGACACGGGCATGTCTCTTGGCCATGTAAGCCATACGGCCTAATCACACGGGCATGTCAACCCTGCACTTAGGTGAATGTTGAAATTTTGTGAAAAATTTTCTGAGTTCCCAATTTAGTCCCAACTTGTTTCAAATGAATATTTTGAGCCTCAAAGGCTCATATAAGGGACTTAGTGAATAATTTCTGTCATGAACGCTAAAATATATGAAATGTCAATATTTGATTTGTTTATTCTAGTAATGCTTCGTAACCCTATTCCAACAATGGATACGGGTTAGAGGTGTCACATTTCCTCTAACCCAGTTGCTTCCTTTTGAAACGCCTCTTTCTCCCTATCAATGAGATTCAAATTCACCATCTCGTCCTCTATAATGCCCACAAAAACCGTCAAACAAAGCTGTAAAAGCGCTAAACAATCCTGAATAACCCTAAAAAATAATCATGTAAAAAAGACAGATGAAACTTTATGCCAAAAATGACAGGTACAAATCAAATATTAATGAATAGTTAAAATTTAGTAAAGAATGTTGGTTTAAAATCCTCAATTATGGGCACATATATATAATATATAATGCTCTTTTAAAGTGTGATACAAAATTAAGTGATCAATTATGTTATAAGTATCATAGGTATTAAAGTGTCATGGAAACAATGTGTAGATATCATAAGTTATATTTATAATTTGATGAGGGGCCTAATTATAAATACCCAAAACTGACTTAATAATCAGTTATTTAAAAAGAGGTAGTGGTCCCCAAGAAATAGATATATATCTCGTATTCGTTTCCATCCCCATCATAGAGTTATATAAAGAGAGATGATAAACTGTAAATTATACATATTTCTATCCCACATGTAGCATTTATGGATGAATTATCATTGTATTTTGTGGAATTTGATGCTTTTAATCCTTTAATTTCGTGTTTTATACTTAGGAGAGCATAGGAGAGTGAAAAGAACAAGAAACGGGTCGAAACCAGAGAAAATGGGCCAAATCAAGGAAACAACACGGCCTAAAGTTCACCACACGGGCATGTCACACGGCCATACAACATTAACAGGCTTGAGCACGGCCCAACATCGACTCACATGGGCGTGGCACACGGGCGTGTCCCTGTTATGATGAAGTTCAATTTCATGCGAAAAAGGCTACTGAGGGGGCTAAGAAAGACATTCCAAACTCTATATAAAGACCCTAGGAGGCAACTACAAGGGTGTACGTTCTTCCCGCCAAGACGAAAGGCTAAAGGTAGGGAATTACTCGAAGGGAAGCTGATTGATCCATCTCAGAAGCCAAGATCTAATCAAGACAGAGGATCTCCCTTCAATCCTTTCAGGAGTTTTGAGTTTTCTTATGTTTTGTTATTTTCTTTATTCTGAGATGTTTCCTTTTATAAACATGAACTAAACCCCTAAATACCTGAGGGGGATGAAACCTAAGATGAATCTTGTTATTATTATCTGAACTATATGATAAATATTCAATTTGTTCTTAATTGTATGTTTAATTCTTGAATTGATATTTTTGGGATATTAATTTAAGTCGAATGTGCTTAGACAGAGGAGCAAAAGTCCTTGTTTAAGAGTAGATCCAACACAATTAAGCGGTGTTGATCGCAATCCTAGACATAGGACGACGAAAATTTGTCGGATTAGAGTCAAATCTGGTATGGGGATCCATAAATCGAGTTAATGCAAGACTAGAGGTTTTAATTAGAAAGAGATTTCAATTAATGAACCTAGGATTAGTTGTTCTTATTCTTGATGGAGATATTAACATAATTTAGGGATCTCTACGGATCAAGTCGAATGAAGAAATCGTCTAGTTCAGAGTTAGATAACAAGTGAAGTCTAGGTAGATTCTTCCTTAGGTATTGTCTTTATCATTCAGTTTTCCCAATGCAATTTCCCAATTTACTCTTTGTCGCTTCCTTAGTTTAGTTTAGAGTTAATTAGTTTACACAAACCCCCTCTTTATTTTTAGGCTAGATAATAGGAAGAAAGTCATTACTAGTACTTTTAGTTCCTTGGATTTGATATTCCAATCTTGCCATTAACTATACTACTATTCGATTGGTGTGCTTACCTTTTATAATGATAATAGTTAGTTTCTAGGTACGATCAATTTTATTACTTCATCACAATCACGAGATCAAGTTTTTGGCGTCGTTGTCGGGAAACTAAAATATTAGGAACACTCTATTCCTATTACTTTAGCCATACTACTTTTAATTATTTTCAGTTTTTATATTAAGTTTTATTTACTAAAATTTTCTTTCTTCTTTTCACTGACAGGTATCTCTAGTTTATGACTAGAAGAAACCAATCATGATTTTTACTTTTTGACGACGACTTAGAAGCCACAATTCGTAGAACTCGCAGAGAGATAAGAAGAAGCCTACGATACCCAGAACAAGGACAAGAAGAAGAACCCAAATCTACTGAAGAGATGGAGGCAAATCAAGATAATCAACTACCTCCTGTAGTAGCCACAAATCCTGTCGAGCAAAATCCTGTTCCTCGTACTACGTATGATTATACTAAACCTAATTTGGCTGGTACTGAATCTAGTATTGTTAGGCCTACTATTGCTGCAAATAATTTTGAACTGAAACCTAACACTATTCAGATGATACAATAGTTTGTTCAGTTTGATGGTTTGCAGGATGAAGATCCTAACGCTCATTTAGCCAACTTTTTGGAATTATGCGACACATTTAAAATAAATGGTGTTTCTGATGATGCCATTCGTCTACGGCTATTCCTATTTTCCTTGAGGAATAAAGCTAAACAGTGGTTAAATTCTTTACCACGAGGGTCTATCACTACATGGGAACAAATGACCGAAAAATTTTTACTCAAATATTTTCCGCCGGTTAAAATGGCTAAATTAAGGAATGATATCTCTTCTTTTGTGCAGATGGATTTAGAAACACTTTACGATGCTTGGGAGTGATACAAGAACTTATTGAGAAGGTGCCCTCATCATAGGTTACCCCTATGGTTACAAGTTCAAACTTTTCACAATGGTTTGAACCCCTCAACGAGACAAATGATCGATGTAGCCGCCGGTGGAACAATCAATAGCAAAACACCAAAAGCAGCTTACAAGTTTATAGAGGAGATGTCACTGAATAACTACTAGTGGCAAGTCATGAGAACAAAGCCATAAAAAGCTACCGGGGTTTTTAATGTTGATACGGTCACCATGCTTTCTAATCAGGTAGAATTCTTAACTAAAAATATTGACGGTCTAGTTGGTTCTACGCAGGTACACCTAGTGATGCAATGTGACTCAATCCAAGGAAACATGAACAATTCTAAGTACCCTACCAATGGATATGGCATGGAAAACGAGCAAGCCAACTATATGGGTAATAATCCTAGATTTCAAAATAACTCTTATAGTAACACTTACAATGCAGGTTGGAGGAATCACCCCAATTTCTCATAAGGAGGACAAGGTAACCAGGGAAATTAGAGGCCACCACCTCCTCTGGGATTTCGGCAACCACCTTACCAGCAAGAGAAAAAGCCGAACCTTGAGGAGATGCTCAAGAAATTTATCTCCGTGTCAGAAACCCGTTTCCAGAACACTGAGACGGCACTTAAGAACCAGCAAGCATCCATCCAAGGACTCAAGACTGAAATAGGCCAGCTCGCTAAGCTAATCTCTGAAAGACCACAAGGTGGTTTACCAAGCAATATCGAGATTAACCCTAAGGAGCAACTCCACGCCATCGACACGATTGATGAAGAAGGGTTAGCCAAAACCACAACAGAGCCAAGTAAGGAGACCGTGGTAAGTAGAGGTAAGGATGAGGTAAGTCACAAAGAACCAGTTGTCAAAGAATATAAACCTCGTGTCTCATATCCTAACGCGATAAGGAAGGACCGCACAGACGAGCAATTCGGTAAATTCCTTAAACTCTTAAAGAAACTACATATTAACTTACTGTTTATTGAAGCTCTTTCGCAGATGCCAAACGTTGTTAAGTTTTTAAGAGAGCTTCTGATGAATAAACGAAAGCTAGATGAGTCATCTCATATGGAATTGAATGCAGTATGCTCAGCCATTTTGCAGAATAAGCTACCCAAAAAATTAAAAGATCCAGGGAGTTTTACAATTCCTTGTTTACTTGGTAGCTTAGATGTTAAAAATGCTTTAGCTGATTTAGGAGCAAGTATTAATGTAATGCCTTATAAATTGTTTAAACAACTAGGTCTTAGGAAATCTAAACAAACTAGGATGATCATTCAATTTGCTGATAAAACCATTAGATTTCCTAGGGGTATAATCAAAGATGTGCTTGTCAAAATTGATAAATTTATATTCCTAGTTGACTTTGTTGTTCTAAACATAGATGAGGATAGCAATGTACCCCTAATCCTAGGGCGACCCTTTTTAGCAACTGCTAGAACCATAATTGATGAGGCACAGGCGAGCTCACACTTCGTGTAGGTGATGACAATGATAAAAATATTATTATGAGTCCTAATAATAAGAATGATCTTACCATCCAACCTTCTTTGCAGGATACTCCTCACATAAGTACGATCAAACAACAGACGAGTCTATCCAAGGGGCCCACCCACGAAAAATGATTGCAACAGATTGAAGAATTGGACCAGTGGCTGAACTACCGACAAGAGAACCCAAAAATATGCCACATCAAACCGAAGCATCACCATGATGACCCTAAAGTAAAAACGAATCAATTTAAGGTAAGGGATAAGGTATACTTAGAGGATGAAGATCCTCAAATTTCAAATTCAAAAGTTTATACAGGTGAAATCCCTCCCTTCACAATAATGAAAATTTTTCCTTATGGTACAATCGAGATAACACATAAGACATTTGGCACTTTCAAGATAAATTATACTTGACTGAAACTTATTTTGATAGTGAGACTAATAGCAAGAGAGAGGAGTTCGAACTCCTCAAACCACCGTGACCATGCAAGCTTGGAAGAAGTCGAGCTTAGACTATAAACAAGCGCTTCTTGGGAGGCAACCTGAGCACTAACATAGTAAAGTTCCTTTATCTAAGTTCTCGAACTCTAATTCACCAACTAACCTCCTGAATGCAGGTTTTTCAAGCCACACGGCCATGCCCACAAGTGTGCCTAAGGCCGTGGGGACATCATGGGCAAGACATGACTGTGCGATACGGTCGTGCACAAATAGGACAAAAATTTTCCCTGACATGGGCTGCGACAATTGGCCACGGCCATGCAAGGTGGCCGTGGCCAATCTTGACAAATTGAAACGGGCTGCGACAATTAGCCACGGCCGTACGAGGTGGCCGTGGCTAAACCTGACAAATCGACATGGGCGTGCGGTATGCCCGTGTCCCAAGGCCGTGGTTGATCCTGTTAATTTAACACGGACATGTGACACGCCCGTGCCCTAACGCCATGGTCGAACCTGCCAATTCAGACACGGGCGTGTGACCTTGTACACGGGCGTAGGAGAAGCAAACTTCGAAAGACACGACCGTGCGACTCGGTCGTATGCCCTAACACGCCCAAAGAGCACGAGCGTGTGCCACGACTCAGGCGAGCCAAAAACCTTGAAATTCGAACCACACAGGCTAAGAACGATTGACACGGACGTGTGACACGCCTGTGTGCCTCAGTTTCTATAAAAACCCTTCACTATTCATCATTTTCTTCACTCAAAACCTTAAATCCTCTCCCACCATAGCCCACTCCAGCCTCTCCTAGTGACGCCGCCGACTTAGACCACACCACCACGATCGTGCTCCACTCTAAATCTCATATTTTTGGTTCCTCTTTCTCCCTTCTCTCTTAATTTTTAATGTCTTTTAACTACTTATCTGTTGATGATTTCATTTTTTAGTTGTTTACATTATTATTGATATGGTTCTCATACATTTTGCATGATGAATCTAGGAAACCTATTATGTCATTTAGAACCATACTTTGGCTACCACTTCTAACTATCTTGAGCAATTTGATTCTTAGTATATATTGATACCCATATCTCTATTATTTGATTCTATGCTTAGGATAAAATTTATCTTTGAATGAAGTATTTAGTAATCGTGGTTAGTCTAATTTGTCAATTAGTTAAGAAACTTATGAGTCATCATAATTTATTTCTATCTTTTTATTCATATTTATTTATTTTATTTTTAGGAATCAAGTCATCATCCTGAGGAAAGAAAGCCACTATCCCCGCCTCTAAAAAACGAAAGGGGTCCGGTGGTTCCTCTTCTAGAGCCATAACCAAAATTAGACACCCCTTCCTCCAGTTTCTGCAAAGTTCCCAAGAGGAACTATTTCAAATCCTTAGAGTAAGACCCCTCGGTGTGGGGAGGTGTATCCATTGGGCCATATTGGAGCAGGTCCAATTAGCAGATGCAGTTCAGGCCTTATTGATGATGGACCCGTGGGACCAATTCTTCTAGATCCTCGAGCTCACTTACCTCGAGTTTACTTTAGAGCTCTGCTCCACATTCCACCTTCAAATAGTCATGTCTAGATATGACGATCCAGGGATGGTCTAGTTTCACCTCAGAGGCCTTGTTTGACAGATTAGTGCACCGAAGTTCGGTATAGCACTAGGTCTATACACTGAGCAGTTTATGGAAGAAGAAAACACCTCCGAGCTTCACCGCCACATCCATTTCTCTCTAGCCAAGTGTTGGTAGGCCTTAGTCCCTATTTTGGCCACCTACGACCCTAGTCGCTCCAAGGCGACAGCTCTCGCCCCATCGCTGAGATACCTATATGCTCTACTCGCACATACATTGACGGGTAGACGATAGAGCACTGGCATCGTCAATACTCACGATACCTACTTCTTGTGGAGAATGTCGCACACGCACGTGCTCAACCTCGCTTACTTCATCACCCATGCCATTCAGCACCAAACTGAGAGGCATCGAAGGGGTGTGATCTCGATGGGCCCATACGTGACCCGCCTGGCCTGCTACTTCGGCCTCCTCAACACAGAGACCTAGACATCCTCCTACACTATCATCGGTCAGATGTCCCCACAGGGCATTCGAAGTATGCTTCATATGAGGATGATCGAGCACCGATGTGGGATCGACCCTCCTCAATACCATTCATCTCAGTCTACCAAGCAAGAGGACCCAGAGGACATTCCTGATGATGTCCCCCCATCCTACAAGGAGCCACCACCCACTCGCCGTCCAATTCATGCGGCAGCTTCAGATTCTGTCACTTCTGAGCAATTCACACAATTCCAGCAACAGTGTTTTCAGTGCCTTGATCACATTGATGCTACTTTATATCAGATTTGTCAGCATCTCCATCTCACACTGCCACCCCTACCCACGAACTATCTGAAGATTAGGACTCGCGAGCCCTCTTATCTTCGTCTTTATTTTCCTTTTTCCTTTTATTTCATTTCAACCTTATCATTTTCATTATTTGAATTTCAGTATTTTAAGAACTTAGTTTATTACATTTCAAGCATTTCATATTGGCTATTTCCTAACGAGTAAATTATGCTAATCTAAATTCCCTAAAAATTTATTAATGCTATCGCAGTTTCAAAAGAGCTTTACAGCTCAAATCCATCTCTAATAAGAAAACCCTGCCACAACTAACGGTTCCTACACGACCACAACTCTCGTCACCACGACATCGATCATCATATTCATTTGGCACAGAAATTATGGATCAACACCCTTCCCTACAAATTTTCACACCTCCAACTTAAGGAATTCATCCAATATTCAGAGAGTTTCACTTCTCTCCCTCTGTTATGATTTTATGCTTCTATTTTCACTAACTTTATCTTTTTATATTGAGATCAATGTACATCTTAAGTGTTGGGGGGAGTTCACTTTCATTCTTTGCATTATCCTCGAACCTCTGAAAATTTTTTCCACTAACTTTTTGCATTGTTCTCAAATCCCTAAATCTTGACCTTAATAAATAGAATGAATTCTGATTGATTTATGATTTTTATTGATATGTTGAGAATTAAGACATAGGTACTTATGCTTTGATTATTCAAACTTTAAGATATTAGAGAATCAAGCATGATAAGTTGAAATCTTTGAGAATTTAAATTTTTCTATGTTGTTTTCCCTAATTTTAAGTGTTATCTTAAAATTTGAAACTCACAGGATTGACATCAAAAGCCATAATTCTTGTGAGATTTTTTGAGCCTTTTGAGCATACATCCTTTCGTGCTCACTTTTATTGTTGCTTTGAGTGAGTCAATATTAATCTGTTATTCTAGAACTTGCTTCGATTATACATGTTGAGACCACATCATTGATTTGATATACGAAATGATAAAGGCACCTAGGTTTTAACCCACTTATTCCATAAAAGCTTACCTTCAAAATTAACCTCTAGTGAACCCCATTGAGCCTAACAAACCATTCATTGACTTACCTTCAATATTAACCTATAACCCATTTTTTGTTGAATTCCCTTCAATTATTTTGATCCCTATTTTTGTCGAAATTTGAGTTGAATAATTATCTAATTTTGTTCTCCTTTTCAGCTTGTAAAGTTTATAAATATTCAATTTGTTCTTAAAAAAAACATATGTATATTTCAATTGTGATTCAATGTTTTGCATATTTCCATGTAATTTTTGAGCTCCTATTCTTAAACGATGTCGTCCAAAAAGAAAAAGGTTTTATTATAGGAATATGTTTCAGTGATAGAGATTTTTCTAGTTAGATGATTTTTCAGCTCAATCTCGATTCTAACCCTCTTTTTCAACTTGTGACCGCACCCCTAACCAAGGCCACGTTATAACCCTTGAAAGACCTTTTGATCAATATATCATGTCAATACGTAGTGGTGGAGATTTGATTTTCCTGCAAGCTTATGGTAATAACTTTTCATGTTGACTAATGAGTGCTTAATTTCTAAACCCTAAACACTTCGAGTAGATAGAGTGAATCTTTAGTGAGGATGTCAACTATTGTTGAGTTTGAGTTCAAGGTAATTACCTAGAAGAAGGGAGGAAACCTATGTTTCTGTGATAAAATTCTCAACTTAGATTGTTTGAGACTTTAATTTTCTTTCGGTTGAATTTTCAATGTATGATTACTTTTGGATTAGTTTGAAACATTATTGATAAGGATTATAAGTTAAGAGGAATAATTTTTAATTGTAAGTTGAGATTTTTCTTGATGATAAGAAAAGGCTTAAGTGTAGGGGCATTTGATAAACTGTAAATTATACATATTTCTATCCCACATTTAGCACATTTATGGATGAATTATCATTGTATTTTGTGGAATTTGATGCTCTTAATCCTTTAATTTTGTGTTTTATACTTAGGAGAGTGAAAAGAACAAGAAAAGGGCCGAAACTAGAGAAAATGGGCCAAAGTAAGGAAACAACACGGCCTAAAGTTCACCATACGGGCGTGTCACATGGTCATGCCATATTAACCGGCTTGAGCACGGCCCAACATTGACTCACACGGGCATGGCACATGGGCGTGTCCCTGTCATGATGAAGTTCAACTTCACGCGGAAAAGGCTACTTAAGGGCTAAGAAAGACATTCCAAACTCTATATAAAGACCCTAGGAGGCAACTACAAGGGTGTACATTCTTCCCACCAAGACGGAAAGCTAAAGGCAGGGAATTACTCGAAGGGAAGCCGATTGATCCATCTCAGAAGCCAGGATCTACATCAAGACAGAGGATCTCCCTTCAATCCTTTCAGGAGTTTTGAGTTTTCTTATGTTTTGTTATTTTCTTTATTCTAAGATGTTTCTTTTTATAAACATGAACTAAACCCCCAAATACCTGAGGGGGATGAAACCTAAGGTGAATCTTGTTATTGTTATCTAAACTATATTATAAATATTCGATTTGTTCTTAATTGTGTTTTTAATTCTTGAATTGATATTTCCAGGATATTAATTTAAGTCGAATGTGCTTAGGCAGAGGAGCAAAAGTCCCTGTTTAAGAGTAGATCCAACACAATTAAGCAGAGTTGATCGCAATCCTAGACATAGGACGACGAAAATCTACCGGATTAGAGTCAAATCTAATATAGGGATCCATAGATCGAGTTAATACAAGACTAGGGGTTTTAATTAGAAAGAGATTTCAATTAATCAACCTAGGATTAGTTGTTCTTATTCTCGACGGAGATATTAACATAATTTAGGGATCTATACGGATCAAGTCGAATGAAGAAATCGTTTAGTTCAGAGTTAGATAACAAGTGAAGTCTAGGTGGATTCTTCCTTAGGTATTATCTTTATCATTCAATTTTCCCAAAGTAATTTCTCAATTTACTCTTTGTCGCTTCCTTAGTTTAGTTTAGAGTTAATTAGTTTACACAAGCCCCCTCTTTATTTTTAGGCTAGATAATAGGAAGAAAGTCATTACTAGTACTTTTAGTTCTTTGGATTCGATATTCCAGTCTTGCCACTAACTATACTACTAATCGATAGGTGCGCTTGCCTTTTATCGTGATAATAGTTAGTTTCTAAGTATGATCAATTTTATTACTTCATCACAATCATGAGATCAAGAGAAAACTATTTTCTTGGAAGATCAAAGCCTTTTGGGCAAACTCCAACAATGGATTCAGGTATGATTTCACATATAGTTTTGTTCTTAATGATCTAACATGATAGTTCCTTGTTTATATCAGATTCTTTCAGTGTTTACAAAGAATGTACTTTATACTTTATGGCTGTTGTTGTTGTACATGAAAAGTTGCATATAGACGGTAAAAATGAAAAATAAAAATTGATTCTATAATAAGCTTTGTTTATAATGAAATGATGAAATAGTATGATTATTATAGAGAAAGCTAACTATATCATGTTAACCGAAATTTATAAGATTACACTTAAAATAACTAAACTCCGTCTAATTAAAAAGAGAAAATCCTCTTCATTCTAATTTCAATAGCATTCAAAGTTAATTAAGATTATAAAATGTGTGTAATGCTTATTTAGAAAAAAAACTAAAATTATGTTAAAAGCGGATAAAAGTATTGAGAAAGTTTCTGTACTTAGAGGCAGATTGCATTTCGTCCTTTCTATTGAAAAATGGACAAATTAGCCTTTAAATATTTCGAAACATGTAAATTAGCCCATCCGTTAAATTTTATGTGTTAAATGATAACGTGAAATGTTAATTTCAATGGTTATTTACTAATTGGTCCCTAAACTATAGCTAAATATCAAATTGATTTTTTTTAAAATACTTAACAATAATTCTAAAAAATATAAAATAAATAAAAATATTTAAAATAAATATAAATATACTAAAATTATTAAAAAATATTTATCTAATTAATTAACATAATTTTTATATTTTTAATATATTTAATAATTATTTCGTGTTAAGGGATGGATTAGTCAGCTGAAATGGGTTATGTGTCTGTTATTTCTTGTTTTGTTTTTTCCTTTATGAAACGCAGCGTTTTGGGGCAAGGGACTTTTTGTGAAACGGATCATTTTGATCGTTTCACCTTGTAACCGTTTTCTATCTCTTACTGCTACACGTCGTCACTTTCTTTTCCCATATAACAGAATGAACAGGGAAGGACAAACGTTTCTTAAGTCATCAATCAAAAAACCAAAAAATATTCCTCTTTCTCTCTCATTCTGCTTGGTTTTCTCTTTGTTTCTTCTGCTATCTTTTGTGTTTTTTAGTCTATTACATACCAAAGGGATCAGAGGTTGGCGGTTCTCATGGCTGGGGAAGGAATCTTTACATGTCTGCAAAAAAAGGTCATGCACGTACAGTAGGAGTTTACCAAGTTGCATACTGAGTTTTCACAATTGGACAACCGTATTGTGGAAAGGTTCTATGAATTAAAGGAGGAGTTTCGGGCTGAGTTTCATTCTGAACTTCAAGATCAGTTGCATTGGGTATTTTAGCAATATTTGGGAAGGATTTCAGCCATAGAAAAAGGGAAGGGAATGTTGGGTCATCCATCAGGGTTCCCACCAGAAGTCCTTCTATTACCGACACCAAAAGGAGACAATGGACCCCAACACTTTAGTAACGCGAAAGTCAATTCCAAAACTTCTAGATTAGAGTGCCCCCATTTTGATGGAATATATTTTAAAGGCTGGTGGGGTAAATTGGAGTAATATTTCTTGGCTAAAGAGACTATTGTAAATGGCCAAGAAAGGTTGATTGTGTTATGTTTGGAAGGGAGGGCTCTCGACTTGCACCACTTCTATGCTCAGAAGCAGGGAGGGTTGCACATGCTGAATGGGAAAACTATGCTTCGGCGCTTAAGGATAGGTTCTATTTGCAAACTTTTCAAAACCCTATGATGGACCTTGTGACACTTAAACATGTGGGATCAATAGACCAGTATCATGACTTATTTCTTAGCCTGTTAAATCAACTGAGACTATCTGAATCCTATGCACTCAACATATTCATTAGTAATCTACGTGCAAATGTGGGTCAATATGTGCTACTCTTAAAACCTACCATCTTTACGGAAGGGTACTGGGTGTGTTTGGGAGGTCCCAAGTTCAAGCCATGACTTGAGAAAATTTTGGTATTTTTAAGAATAAAGCCCTATCTCTGGTTAGTAGGCTTTTAAGTAAAAGTTGGTAAATAATTGACAGAATGGGCCTGCTGGTCTAGTGGTTAAGTGGAGTGTTAATATGTTTGAGGTCTTGAGTTTGAATCCCAATTATGGTAAAGGATAATATTTTTGTTCTAAACTATGGCTTGAGTTGTGCTAAAATGGGAAACTGGATGGTGGTTTGTTAGTAGGATTGGTGTAAGGAAAGTTAGGAAATTATCAGATTTTTGAGTAGTTTCTTTTTCCAAAACTTCTCTATACCGAAAAAACGGTTGTTCTTCTCCTCCCCTAGCCAAATTTTTGCTTCTCTATTACGTATCCTTTCATTTTCTCTTTTTGTTTCTAATCGTTCCTTTGTGTGTAACATTCGCCCCCGTTAGGTCAATTTTTGCTCCACATTCTGGTAAGTGGGGTCTTTGCTCTTTGTAACTTACTATTTTCTAACTTTGATTTGGGGTTTTTTGACTTTTGGCAGCAACACCTCGCGTGGTTTAGGGACTTCATCGTGCTATTACGAAATCTATTGCTTTGAGGTGTTGGGGTAAGCTTTCCATCACGTAAGAGATGCATTCTCTTTTCAGAATTGGTTTCAATTCTTTGATTAAGTGATTAATTGAGTCGTGTTTTAGACAAATATAGGTTCTTGAGTGCTCATAGTTGCTTAGGCATAAAAAATGATATAGATGTGTACCCCAAAACATAGAAAATAAGGTTTCGGTGAAAGCCAAAAACCCTATTGTCGACGCTACACAGACGTGTGGTAGGCAGTATGGTAGGCTATATGTCCCGACACGACCGTGTGATGGCCAAGTAGGTTGTGTGCGAGGCACGGGCTAGATTGTATCGGTCCGTGTGGGCCACACGGGTGTGTGGAATTTTGGGCCAGGCCGTGTGATCCACATGTCCAAGGCTAATTTTGGCCGTGTGGGCCACACGGGCGTGTAGGCCCACACAGGGAGGCCACATGGGCTTGTGAGCCCATTTTCACTAAAATGTTTATTAAGGCTGCACGGGTCACCCAATTCAACTATGAACCTACTATAGGGTCGGTATGTACTACTTAGACCCCTAAATGTGTGGACTGAACTATATGTATGACTGATGTTCATGTAATAGCATGATATATTCTGTATGTGTAATTGATAGACATGTGATAGCATGCCATATACTGTATGTGTAACTGTTAAACTTGCAATAACATGACATAATATTGTATGTTTCATTGCATTGGGTTAGGGTTGATATTATTCGAAGGAAGTGTACTGAAAGGCTTTTAAGCTTAATATACTAGCAGCCCAACTATAAAGTATTGTTTGTGCTGCATTCGGTACTACCTGGAGTGTAGGAATGGGTGGGTTGATTTAATCCTCACACGGAGTGTAGGGTTGGACGGAAATGGTGTGCAGAGGCTGGTTGGGTAGAACTTTGTTACTGAATAATGCATGACTGCTACTGATACTGTGATGGGCTAGGGCCCTAGTGTATATTGATGCTATACTGTTTAGGGTTAAGGCCAAAATGGTCACTGATACTGAGAAGGGCTTAGGCCCAAGACTGTTGACAGTGCATTGTAATTATTGTTTTTTTGTTTGTTTCTGCGGGATTACACATTTAATGTGCACAGGTAATCCCAAACCTAGGCGGATCGGTGTGGCAGAGGACTCGACGGTGATGACTATTTTGGACTGTCATGGTTTCTTTTATGATTATTAGTTTTATTTTTAATTTATTTAATTTTTATTTTTATTGGTTAAGTTGTTGGATTGTAAATTGGACTTACAAAATTTTGCTTGGTTTTGGGTTGTTATTTTTCCTAACTTTATGGACTTATAACTGTTAGTAGTAGGGAATTCAGTTTTCAAAATTAATATACATTTTCTCTAAACCACACGAGTACATAAGTTACTTTTCAAAGCTTCCGCGATGAACTTTATTTTCAAATCCCAAGTAATTAAATAAGAGACTAAGAAAAGATAATAATATGGAAACAATTTTATCGCTATGATTTAGTTTCCAAACACCCTATGATGTGACATCGCCTGTAACGCCCCGAATTTTGGGCCTAGAAGTATTGAGTCTTGAGTATGGGAACAGTTAGGAGGCTATACATAAGTATTTAGTCGTGCAAGAAAGCGACACAGTTATCTGTTTGCTACAGTGGTTAAGTCTTCTGGGAAGTGCCTGGGAAGTCTTGGGTTCAAGCCTTGGCTTATGGAAAAGTTTTATTTTTAAAGGAATAAACCCTGTCTTTAGGCAGTAGCCTTTTAATTAATAAAAAGCTTGTTAGTCTAGTGGTTAATGGCGCGTTGCTGCTTTTAGGAGGCTTGGGTTCAAGTTCCACTATGTATAAGGAGTGTTTTATTTTGCTTCTCTTGCCATGGGTGAAGTTGAGGTTGACTGAAATACTGCTGAGTGGAGTGGAGTTTGAATTGGTCATGGAGGGATTTATGGAGAGATTTGAGGAGGGATATTAGGAGAGATTAAGGGAGGGAAAAGAGGAATTTGAAGGGAGGAAGAATTAGTGCTGAAACGGGACTCTAAGCACTCTTGAATCCAGTTTTGAGTGTTTGTGGGGGAGTGAGTGTCGATTTTTCTTTCCATCTCGGGTTTTGTCTTTGCAGATGTGCTAAATACTGCTAGGTGTATTATTACAATTTTGCCTTTCTGTCAAGCCTCGGGTTATTGATTCTCTTTTCTGCCTCTTATCATTTTACTTCCTAGGTCGAATATCATTTTCTTTTCTTGCTCAAGTGGTTGCTTTGCTTTTGGCCGAACTCACCATCTCTCCTCCCTCTCTTTTCTTTTTTGGCTTTCTACAAGTTCTGAATCGATTTTCTTTCCTTTCTTTCTTCTCTTGACCGTTTGATCCTAATATTTTTCCCCTTTCAACATTTTCGGCTTTGGTTTTCTTAACCGATTATTCTACTTTCTTCCCTCCCACAATCGGCTATTGTACTTAGGTCGAACATCTTGTCTTTTCTTCTCTTCGCTTCTCTGCTTTCCCTCTCAAATCTTTCCCTTTTCACTTAATGTGTGTGTTGGCCGAATATTGACAGGTAAGTCCTTATTTTGACTTCTGCACTTTCAGCTGTTCTTCTCTTTTTCTCTTATTGATTCTCATCTGTTCTCCCTCTTATTTATGGTGATTCTCTTTTCTCTCTTTGCCTTTATGGCCTTTAGGTGGCCATAAGGTTTGAAGATAATTAATGGTTGTTTTTGGGAAATTTTAATTTATGAGTTGAAATAGGGGTTTCCGATAATATATTGCATAAAGAGATATCAATGGTGGCGAGTAGTAGCCATTCTGAGGGAAAATCAGGAAGGGTGACAACTGAAAATGGACCCGTAGCCCTTACCCCTAGATTCAAGCAGCTTAAAGTGTCAGCTGTTCGGGATTTTTCGCCAGGGTGTGATAGGGTGATTGCACCAATGACTAGACCAAGTGAGCAAGCCACAATCGACTGATCTAATCAATTGAGAGGTTGGAGTACTCGTGGCTATTCACATGTTTTTCATAAGTAGGTGTGTAACCACACTGATATTTCTTATAAATCGGCAAAAGCTGAAAAGTTAGAAAATAGAATGTTAACGCTATACGAGCGTGCAATCGCTTGTGTAGTAATATGAGCACATGAAACAAGGACGTTGGGCTGTAGAGGCCACCATGAGTGATGTCATGGGCTTAGGCTGTTTTGGGCCATGTTGGGCTGAAATGGGCTGTGTGGGCTAAATTGGCTTGTGGGCCCTACACGAGTAAACCACATGAAAGTGTGGAAGAAACGGGACCCGGCTATGTCGTTCACACTGCCAATGTCATTTCTGGGCTTCGTGGGCGGCACGGGCATATAAGCCCACTTGGATCGTATAATGGGCTTTGGGCCCATTTTTACTATTAAACTGTTAGGGTTGCACGGGTCGCCCGAGACGACTGTGGACCTACTGTTAGCTTGGTCAGAATACCTAGACCCTAAACTGATTAAATGACCGATATACCCCTATACGGTAAAATATCTGTTATGCCATTATGTTATGTATGACTGCATTTGAGCATGCCACGTTATATGTATGTTGCATCCATGTATGATAGTATGATACAATGCATGACATGTTGCATGGAGATGGGATTATTATTTTAGAGGAAGTGTATTGTACTGATAAGGTTGCACGGGTCACCCAAGACGACTATGGACCTACTGATGGCTTTGTGCCATTTATAATACTGGTAAGGTTAGACGGGTCGCCCAAGACGACTGTGGACCTACTAATGGCTTTGTCTCGTTCATAATACTGTTAAGGTTACACGGGTCGCCCAAGATGACTGTGGACCTACTAATGGCTTTGTGCCGTACATATTACTGGCAGCTTTGCTGCAATACTATTTAGTGTCGCAACTGGTGCTAATCTTGGTGTGTAGGGCTGGGTGGGTTGATTTTATCCCCACATGGTGTGATGGGTTGGACGGAGTTAGTGTGCAGGGGTGGTGGGCGTGTCATATGTTATCTGTTTCTGATATTTTGTTACTATTATTGTAATGGGCTAAGGCCCACACTGAAACTGATACTGTTAAGGGCTAAAGCTCAACTGATACTGTTACTGTGAAAGGGCTTAGGCCCAGTTTACACTATTGCATATTTTCTGTTTGTATGTTTGGGGGAATTACACATTGAGTTTTTGTAAACTGACCTTCTGTTTAAACTGTACAAGTAATCCCCAATCTTAGGCAGTTTGGTACATCGGAGGACTCAAAGGTGGCCACACTACTCTTTTAATTCAATTTGGTATTTTTATGATTATGTTTTGATTGTTTGGGTATTTAGCTGTAATAATGGCCTCTTTTGGATTTTATTTTTAATTTTGGGACTTTAATGTGCTTTGGTTATAACTGCTAGTATTAGGATTCGAGGTTTAAAAAGAAACGACGATTTTAAAATAAACGCAAATATGTGACTATTTCTATAAAAACAACGGCTTCTCCTATAAACGAGATTTTGAAATTAATAACGTTTTAAAGAAAGTACTTTTGACAATAATGTAAGATTTTTAATTTTTCTTTTAGATCACACAAAGAGGCTAAACAAAGATTGGGCTTTTCAAACGATATTGCATTTTAAAAGTAAATAACTCTTCAATGACGCAAGTTTCAGAAACGAACGACTCGTTTTGGAATCACTGTTTAATGACAAATTGACTAAATGATTTTGAGGCTTCCAATGACAACAAGTTTACGCTTAACAGTTCAATGAGACACCGCCATATTCAGCCATAACGTCTGGGCCAGGTTTGGAGTGTTACATTGTGAAATTTGGCCATAATGTCTAGGCCAGGTTTAGGGTGTTACAGGTACCTTATAGCTAGACAAGTGGAAGCCATACTTAATGGTTCCCCAAGACGGGGTCTGTTATTAGGATGGGCTCCTCAAGCTAGAAATGCCTCACCAACTTCGTTAAACATTACACCACCATCTGTCTTAAACTCAAACACTCATAAGACGATGCTCTCTGCACCTCTAGTGGCTGTATTGTCAGTGCGAAGGGGTCAACTGTAATTTCAAGACAGTCGTGGTGTAACAGCCCACTTTTAGGGAAATCAGAATAGTGGTTTCATAACCACAAATCCGAGCTAGGAATACAATTTATTTTAATATTATTGCATGGTTTACAATATGACAGGCAAGTCGTATGAAAATTCTAATAATAAAATTTTACCAATTATGTGATTAATTAGGGAAAGTACCAAATTGCATAAAATGAAAAAGTTAGACTTTATAAGCTATAGGTATTAAATAGCTATGGAATTTAAAACTTGAGGTCCTTAAATAATAATTAGACCATTAAGAAAAGTTATTAGATATTTATGAATGAGTCATCTATGGAAAAATTGAAAAAGTCAAGGACTAAATTGGAATTTAGAATAAATAAAGATGATAATAGCCTAATATCATCTTATTTCACCATATTCCCCAAATTAATTTTATGGAAACCCTAGGAGAGAAGGAAAAAACTAATCAAGCTTAATTGGGTAAGTGTTCAAGTCTCGTTTTTAGTAATTTTTATATTTTTAAGATTGGGATAACTTAATATATCTAATTTGGGGATTAATTTGAAAAGTTATCAAAGTATAGAGTTTGTGTCATGGATGAATATGCTAAAATTTTAAAATTTATGGTAGAAAATGAAAGGTTGTTAGTAGATAAACAATTTTTACAAAGTGAATTTTTATGAAATTGTGATTTAGGGGCTAAATTGTAAACATGTAAAATTTATGGAAATTTTCTGATTTTTATGAAATACATGTGCTGTAAATGATACATGAAAATTTCGTTTAGGCTTGGTACAAGGTTTAAATTGCATGAATTTCATTTTCCGAGCCTAGGATGAAATTGGAATTAATGAAAAGTTTAGGGGCAAAATGGTAATTTTTCCTAGAATGTAAATTGAATTCAAATGAGCATGAAATGTGATAAATTGATGATTAAACTCATTTCTATAGATCCAAAAAATTCAAATACGAAGTTAGCTTGAGGAAAGAAAAAAGTCTTGGATTAGTAGATTTTTGAATACAAATAAGCATCGAGGTAAGTTCGTGTAACCTAATTAGTCATATTGATAAGTTTAAATTATATGATATATTGTGTGAATATTTTGTAAATGTTAAATGTAAAAAATTAGTCAAATGCTTGAAAATGTTTGAGAAAACGATAAGTCTCATTTGAATGAGGAAATTCGATGGTTACATATTGGACATGATTCTGCATGTGTTGTAGACAAAATTTAGCTCGGACGAGTAATCCTGATAAAATCCTCTCGAGCATCTGGATGGATAGTTCTGAGAGCATATTGATCGATAGTAATTCTGTATGTGTTGTGGACTACCGTAGCTCTGTGTGAGCTTTTTAATACACGATTTGCTTGGGTATGGTCCTGCATATGTTGCAGACACAAATATAGCTCTTTGTGAGCTCAATGATATTCGATCGGTTGTGTTCTTGCATAAGTTGTAGACACAATTGCAGCTCTGTATGAGCGTCCTGACGTGGCTCACAGGAACTTCATGATATAGAGTAATCCAGGGCTTATATTACATGACTTTCTCGGTTAAAAAGTTCTTTGCGAACTGATACATGATATATGGCTCTTAGGAGCAATCTTGATTAGCCTAGATAAACTTCCTGATACATGTACATGATTTACCCGAACATCTTGATAAGTGGCTTAGGAGTATACTTCTTGATTGGGAACCCTAATTGGGTACTTTTGGCTATGAATTAACAGATCATGGATTCGTATACTTTGTGTATACTACCTGAGTATCCATCGATATTTTTAATAAATTCAATGGGCAAAATTCTAATATGGTTAATAGAACTTAAAATGATTTGTCCTAGAAATGAATTCGTGATATGGACAGTAGACGTATATGGATAGTCTAATTGTTTGGATGCACATGTGTGTGATTAAATTAAATGAAAACATATGGTAAGTTAGATTCCTGTTATACGAACTTACTAAGCATTAAATGCTTACAAGAATTTTCTTTTCCCTGTTTTATAGTGCTCGAAAGCTTGCAAAGGTTGGAGACCGATTAGAGAATTCATCACACTATCCACCTGTTTATTTTGGTATAACTAGAAAACTTATTTAGGTATAATGGCAAGTATAAGCTACTTTAGCCAGTGTTTGTAATCTAAACATTGGAATGGCTAGTAAAGGCATGATGCTTGATATTTTGGTATGTTTTTAAGGTAAAATCATGAAAGTATCTATGAAATTAGTATGGTTTAATTGAGTTATGTTATACAAGTGTATTTACAAAGGGGTAATATTATAATCATGAATGTATGTGGAGATATATCATGTTAGATGATAGAATTGGCTTAGTTTTGATGCTTGAATTGGTTGGTATATACTTGTAAGTCTTGGTGTAGGTTGATAATAAGTTTGGCTGAGAAAATGAAGCTAGGAAATGACTTTATTTTGTCTACACGTGTAGACACACGGGTATGTGTCTTAACCGTGTGTGATACACAGCCTGGCATATGGGCATGTGGTTTGGTCGTGTGTCAATTGCATCTTAAAATTTAGAAACAGAATGCTCAGAATTAGACACACAGGTAGAGACACAGGAGTGTGTCTCAGCTGTGTGAGGTACACGACCAAGAACACGGGTGTGTCACTTGGCCGTGTGAAACCTGCACCTAATTTTCGAAAAATGAAATT
The DNA here is from genome assembly GCA_020496765.1 of Gossypium stocksii. Taxonomy (NCBI): domain Eukaryota; kingdom Viridiplantae; phylum Streptophyta; class Magnoliopsida; order Malvales; family Malvaceae; genus Gossypium; species Gossypium stocksii. Next base: position 15,464,371 of record CM035631.1, on the reverse strand, counting down.
AACCACACGGCCTAGCACACAGGCATATGATTTGGCCGTGTGACTTCAATTTCTTCATGGGTTACAAGTCAGAGAGTTACACGGGTTTGGGACACAGGCGTGTGTCGCTACACGGTCTGAATCATGGGCATGTCTCTTACCCGTGTGAGCCGCATGGCCTGACCACATGGAAGTGTCCCTTACCAAACGGGCGTGTGACCCTTGAATTTAAGAAAAAATTTAAAATTTTGTAAAAATTTACCTGAAATCTCGATTTAGTCCTGACTCGATTTTAATACATATTTTGGGCTTCAAAGGTCCGTTTAAGGGACATTATGACTAATCTCCAAAAAATGAATAGTATTTAACTTGAATTATCTGTAAATATTTTGTAAATCCCAGTAATGCCTCTAATGAACGATAAATTATACATATTTTTACATCATGTTTAGCCTATATTTTAGATGAATTATTATTAATTTTGTGAGAATTGGTGCTCTTAATCCTTCTATTTCATATCTTATACTCAGAAGAGCATAGGGAAGAGAAGAGAACGAAAAATGGACCAAAAACTGGAGAAAATGGGACAAAATGTGAAAACGAACGGCCCAAGAAGTAACCACCACGGCCGTGCCACATGAAGATCACACGGTCCAGCCCCCAACAAGCACAGCCAAGCCACACGGTCGTGGCTCCACCGATAGAATCACACGAACTCTTGTCGAAATCACACAGGCGTGGCACACGGGTGAGTTCTAGTCGTGAGGAAGAGGAATTTCACTCGGATTTGAATACTTAAAGGCTAAGAAAGGCTCCCCAAAACTCTATATAAAGACCCTAGGAGGCAACTCTAAGGGTGTACTTGATTTCCCCCTGCCAATGGTAATCTTTTCCCTAAAGTGGGGAGTCGTCTCTCTGCCGACACGAAGAGTAAAAGCCAGGAATTACTCCAAGGGAAGCCTATTGATTCATCCCAGAAGCCGGAATTCTGCATCAAGATAGAAGATCTCCCTAAATTCCTTCAGGGGTTTTTGGTTTCTTATGTTTTGTTGTTTTATTTCTTCTGATATGTTTTATTTTTTAATTATGAACTAAACCCCTCAAATACTTGAGGGGGATGAAGCCTAAGACAGATCTTATTATTATTTATTCTTGAGTTATATGATAAATACTTGAGTTGTTCTTAATTATGTGTGCTTAATTCTTGATTTAATAATCTTAGGTATTACTTCAAGAATTAGATGTGCTTAGAGCAGAGGAGCAAAAGTCCCTGTGATAAGAGTAGATCTACCATAATTAAGCGGAGTTGCATGCAACCCTAGACATAGGCTGACATAAATCTGCCGGATTAGGGTCAAACCTAATATGGGGAGCCATAGATCGAATTCATGCAACCTAGGGAGTTAATTAATAAAGGAACTTTAATTAACAACTTAGGCCTAGTTGCTTTACGCCTCGACGGAGGGTTTAGCATAGGTTAGGGATCCCTACGGATCAAGTCAAGTGAATAAATTGTCTAGCTTAAGAACCAATAACAAGTGAAGTCTAGGTGGATTCTCCCTTAAGTATTGCTTATATCAATTAGCTTTTCCCTAAAGTTTTCCCCAATTTACATTTTGTGCATTTTTAGTTAGTTTTAGAATTAGTTTAAATGAACTCTCTTTATTTTTAGGCTAGATAATAGAAAGGAAGTAAGTATTAGTACTTTTAGTTCCCTTGGGTACGATAACTCGGTCTTGCCACTAAACTATACTACTGTTCGACAGGTGCGCTTGCCTTTAAGGTCTTGATATTAGTTAGTTTTGGTGTGATCAGTTTTATAAATTTTATTACTTCATATCACGCATATCAGCCTCGTAATCTTATTCCGGTGACGGATACAGGTTAGGGGTGTTACACGCAAGTGGGCCTAGATCCTTTTTTCCTACTAAAATAGATTAGTTAAAGAAGAAGGAACTTTGCTATTGGTGTAGGGAAAAATATGTTGTTGGCCATAGATGTATGAGATCTAAGTTGTACCAATTGTTATTGAAACTTGCTACATAAGGTGACAGTAAAGAGTTTCAGGAATGTAGCGATCAGTTAGAAGATTTGAGTTTAGGGAAAGAACTTAACCAGGGTCCAGTGTTATCCCTGCATGCTATACAAGGATCCCAAGATATTAGCACTATGAAGGTAGTAGCCTATATCGGAAACACTAGGGTCATTCTCTTGATTGATTCTCGTAGCGCCCATAATTTCATAAGTGCGAAATTAGTGAAGCAACTATCCTTACCTGTGAATTCCATTGACAAACTGAGGGTAACAGTGGCTAATAGAGCTACCTTGATAGGAGGGGGAATTTGCAAGGTAGTCCAATGGAAGTTACAATCCATTGAGACTAATTTTTATGTCCTAATTTTGAGGGAATGTGATGTTGTCTTAGCAGTACAATGGTTGTTATTCCTTGGAACTATTACTTGGGAATTCAGCTCGTTGACCATGGAATTCATGTATAAGGACCAAGTCTGCATTTTACATGGTATTCAACCAGGAATTATCCATTTGGTAGAGTGCACTCAAGGTTCAAAGTGTTTTTATATGGCTGATGGACTAGTAGGACCCTATACTGTTATGGTGTCTGCTCGCATACACCCTTCTTTGGAAGCTATGTAAGTGTTGGTTCTAGATGTTTTACAACTCCTGTTGGAGGAATTCCAAGATATATTCGAAGAACCGAAAGGTTTACCACCCCACAGCTTCAAGATCACAAAATTCCTTTGAAGGATAAATCTAATGCGGTTAAATTAAGGCCTTACAGATACCCTGCAATACAAAAAAATGAAATGGAAAAGATGGTCCAAGTAATGTTGCAAGTTGGTATCATTAGGGATAGCAATAGCTCATTTGCTTCTCTCATAGTAATGGTAAAAAAGAAAGATAGCACATGAAGGATGTGCATGGACTACAGGCAATTGAATCAATTGACTATCAAAGACAAGTTTCCAATCCCACTGATCGTGATTGTGATGAAGTATAATATTTTTATGATCGTACCTAGAAACTAACTATTATCACGATAAAAGGCAAGCGCACCTATCGAATAGTAGTATTGTTAGTGGCAAGACCGGAATGTCGAATCTAAGGAACTAAAAGTACTAGTAATAACTTTCTTCCTATTATCTAGCTTAGAAATAAAAGGAGGTTGTTTGTAAACTAAAAATTCTAACTAACTAAAGATGCGACAAGGAATAAATTGGGGAAATACTTTCGGGAAAATTGATTGATGAAAGCAATACCTAAGGCAGAATCCACCTAAACTTCACTTGTTATTTAACTCTGAATTAGATGATTTATTCATTCGACTTGATCCGTAGAGATCCCTAAATTATGTTAATATCTCCGTCGAGACTAAAAACAACTAACCCTAGGTTAATTAATTGAAATCTCTTTCTAATTAAAACCCCTAGTTTTGCATTAACTCAATCTATGGATCCCCCTATTAGATTTAACTCTAATCCGGCATATTTTCGTCGTCCTATGTCTAGGATTGGGATCAACTCCGCTTAATTGTGTTGGATCTACTCTTAAACAGGGACTTTTACTCCTTTGAATAAACACATTCGACTTGAATTAATATCCTGAAATATTAACTCAAGAATTAAAAACACAATTAAGAACAAATCGAATATTGATCAAATAATTCAGATAACAATAAATAAGATCCATCTTAGGTTTCATCCCCCTAAGGTATTTAGGGGATTTAGTTCATAGTAATAAGGGAAAATATCTCAAAATAAAGAAGACAACAAAACATAAAGAAAACCCAAAACTCCTGAAAGAATTGAAGGGAGATCTTCAATTTTGATGTAGATCCTTTCTTCTGAGGTGGATCAATCGGCTTTCCTTGAGTAATTCCTTACCTTTTACTCTGTGTGTGTCACTTAAGCTCTTTCCTAGGGTGTTTATATAGACTCTGGAATACCTTTCTTAGCCCCTAAGTAGCCTTTTCTGCGTGAAATTAACACGAGTCACAACAGGGACACGCCCGTGAGGATCGGGTCTAGGCCATGTTCAAGTCTGCTAATTTGGCATGGGCATGTGGTTTACCCATATGATGAAGTCCAGGCCGTGTTGATTTCTCATTCCGGCCTATTTTCTCTGTTTTTGGCCCGTTTCTCATTCTTTTCACTCTCTGATGCTCACCTAAGTATAAAACATGAAATTAAAGGATTAGGAGTATCAAATTCCATAATTCAAGGGATAATTCATCCAAAATTATGCTAAACATGGGGTAAAAATATGTATAAATTACGGTTTATCAACCCCTAATTGAAGAACTGTTAGATGAACTAGGAAATGTTGTGGTGTTCTCTAAGTTAGACCTTCGCTCGGGCTACCATTAAATTAGAATGTGTGAATCTGATATTCATAAAACAGGCTTTCGAACACATGAAGGGCACTATGAATTTTTAGTAATGCCCTTTGATATTATCAACGCCTCATATACATTTTAGGCTCTTATGAATTCCATATTTAAACCACTTTTGAGAAAGTTTGTGTTAGTTTGTTTTAATGATATACTTGTCTACTCTATTATAGAGCAGGATCATCTAAACCATCTAAGAGAGGTGTTTGATATTCTAAGAGCTCAACAATTGTTTGCTAAGACAAGTAAATGTCTTTTTGGGGTTGGGCATATTGATTATCTGGGGCACACCATTTTGAATGGGAGGGTGGCTGTGGATAAATTGAAGATAGAAAATGTGATGGCTTGGAAGGTTCCTCAATCAGTCAAGGAGTTGAGAGGATTCTTGGGGTTATCTTGCTACTACAGAAGGTTTATCAAGAACTATGGGTCTAAAGCGAAACCCTTAACTAACTTGTTGAAAAAAGAAAGTTGAAATTGGTCATCCCTAGCTGACCAAGCCTTTATGTCACTCAAGGTAGCTTTGAGTTCAGCACTAGTTCTGACATTGCCCAATTTTCACCTAGAATTTTGCATCGACACCGATGCTAGCAAAAGTGGGGTAGGGGCTACTTACAGTAGAAAGGCCATCCTATTGCCTATTTTAGCAAGGCTATTGGCATCATGTACCAATCCCTTTCGATATACGAGAAAGAAATGTTCACAGCTCTACTAGCGATAAAAAAATGGCATGCCTATTTAGTAGGACGACATTTTTGCATAAGGACAGATTATCAAAGCCTAAAGTTCCTCTCAGACCAACAGGCAATTACTCCTTTCCAGCAAAGATAGGTTACCAAGATGCTCGAGTATGATTTCCAGGTGGTTTATAGAAAGATGAGTACAAATGTGGCAGCTGATGGGTTATCGAGACAGCGTACTCCTACAATGTAGTGTTGGAAATTGGAAGGCACTTCTATCATTTTAGAATTGCTAAATAGGATACAAAAATCGTGGCAACAAGACCTTAAACTCAAGAAACTCTGTGACACACTACAACAACGACCTTCAACTCACTCAAAATACACTTGGGATGACCACTTTTTAAAAAGAAAGGGGAAGTTAGTAGTAGGGTCAGATTTGGCACTAAGGAGAGAGTTCTTCAACTACTTTCATGTAGGAGCTGTGAGGGGTCACTCGAGTGTTCTTGCAATTAGGCACAGAATAGCTTTGCTGTTTTATGGGAAGGGTATGAATGTGGATATAAAGAATTGGGTCAGGGAATGCATAGTGTGTCAACGTTGCAAGTACGACACCACTGCTCATCCTGGTCTTTTTTAACCTTTGCGTATTGCCTTAAGGGCTTGGTCTGAAATAACCATGGATTTCATTGAGGGCCTGCCGACTTCAAAAGGGAAAGACACTATTCTAGTGGTCGTTGATCGTCTGACCAACTACTGTCACTTCTTAACTTTAGCTCACCCTTATACAGCCACCTTTGTGGTAACTACTCTCCTAGATAATACTTATAAGTTACACGGGTTGCCGGATGCCATCATCACCGATAGAGATAGGGTGTTTACTAGCTCCTTTTGGCAGGAAATGTTTCACAGGTTAGGCACAAAAATCAAACTTTCTACTGCTTATCACCTAGAAACCGATGGTCAATCAAAAGTGCTTAATCGCTGTTTGGAGGGATACTTACGTTGCATGATTGGGGAAAGACCAGGAGATTGATTCCATTGGCTCTCTCTCGCCGAATGGTGGTACAACTCCATCTATCATTCGACCATTCACACCACTCCCTTCGAGGCCCTATATGGACAACCTCCACCCAACACATTCTATACCTAGCTGGATTATCGAAGATAGACAGTGTAGATTGCAGCTTGCAGCAATGAGAGGCAGTTCGACAGATGCTTCGATATCACCTCAAATATGCTCAAGATCGTATGAAACACTAAATAGATAAAAAGAGAAGTGATAAAAGTTTTTTGGTAGGTGGCTGGGTGTATTTGAAACTCCAACCTTACCGTCAACATTTATTGTGAAAAATCAGAAACAAAAAGCTTTCTCCAAAATTTTTTGGTCCCTTTTTTATTACAGCTAAAGTTGGTGAGGTTGCCTACACCTTGTAATTGCCCCTACTGTAATAGCCCGATTTAGGGCCAAGTCAGAACAGTGGTTTCAGGACCATAAATCTGAAGTAGAAAAATTTATTGTGATAAAGTTTTAAGGTTTATAGAATGATTGAATGCATGTGTGAAAATTTTCATTAAGAAATTTTATTGATAAAGTGTCTAATTTGGCTATTAGGACTAAATTGCAAAAAGTGAAAAATATGTGTTCTAGAAGCTTTGGGTGCTTAGAAATTAATTTGTAAATTAGAAGTCCTTATTTAACAATTAGACTGTTATACCTCATGATGGACAAAAATAGACATGGAAGGGTAAAATTTCAAAGGAAGACAAAAATGGCATTTTGGTCATTTGGTTAATTAAAGAATAAAAAGGGGAAATGAAGTCAAAACTGGTGTCCATCCTCCTCACCATAGTCAAATTTTACAAGACACCATAGCTATGGTTTTCTTCAACTTTCAAGCTTAATAGTAAGTGCATCCTAGCCCCGCTTTTAATGCTCTTTACATTTTTGAAGTCGTTATCACCCGATTTACCTATTTCTACCATTATTTTGAAGTAGGGTTCATGTTTAAAAATTTACCCATGTGTGACATGCATGTATTTTGATGTCTAATGGTAGAAAAATAAATATTAGTAGTGTAATAAACGACTTCTGCTAGGGGATTTTCGGTAAAAATGTCAAAAAGGACTTATTTGCAAAAGTTGTAAAATGTGTATAGGAATATGTGAATAAATGAAAAATATGGGCTGGCATGTATGTGTATAAGGTTCGGATAGGCTTGGGTTTTGAGAAAAATGAACACTTTTTATTTTACGAGCCTAGGGACTAAAGTGTAAATAAGTGAAAAGTTAGGGGCAAAAACGTAATTTTTCTATAATGTGATTTTTGGACTGAATCGAATAGTGTGAGAGTTAAATGAGCTAAATTTGTTATTATAGATCAAGAAAGACGAGTATTTGACCTAGATCGGGGAAAGAACAAGATTGTGGACTAAATTGCAATATTTGTTATTTTTGTACCGATGTAAGTTTGTATGTAAATAATACATTGTTAATTTATGTTTATATGCTTTTATATTATATGAATTGTGTAAATGACTCATTGAATGTAATTGAAAAAGTTTCGATAAGTGAGAATGAGAAATCCCGGTTGAACCATAGGAATAGAATAGGATACAAGTGACATGTCACTAGGACCCTAAGTGTGAATATGCGATTGTGTGATTCCAGATGTTGGTCTTGTACATCGTACCAATGGCTAGGTACTCCGGCATGTGTTGCGGATACTTATCAGCTTGTGTGAGCAGCACTGAGTAGCTACGTCCAGACTGTCAGCTTGTGTTAGCAGACCCGTGACTAGCTCGAGAACGAGCATATATGTGAAATGTGATAAGAGGTAGCTTTGGCTACATATATGTGGCACGTTTGTGCAAGCTTTCTAAGTATCCGCTAATATTCTGAGTGTTCAACAGGAAATACAAAGATGTGAAAATATATGTTTGTGTGATGACATGGTACAGGTGTGTACGAGAAATTCGTAAGTATGAACGTTATAAGTGATGATCTCATGGTAAGATTATACTTGAGTAAGTTAAGTCTATGTGATTTCAATGATAAATGTATTATCTTTCATTATAAGAATTACATGTTAATTTATATGGCTATGATGTTTATTATTTGCATATAAACTTACTAAGCTTTTTAGCTTGCTCCCCTTACTTTCCCTTGTCTTAAAGCTAGCTCGGAACTAGGACTTGTTGGAGGCTCGCATCACACTATCAGAAACATTATTTGGGTATTTGATAATTGTGGTATTTTTTAAAGTATGGCATGTATAGGGACTTGATCATTTTGTTATGTGTCATATTTGATTTGGCCAAACATGTTGGCTTATTTTAATGAATGTTCATTTTGTATAAGGCCATTAAAGGTTGACTAATATGGGTCTTATTTATGATAAAATGATGTTGTCTTTCATGAATGTGGATGTTACATGTTTGGATAGATGATTATGTGATGTGTTGCTTGATGGTTGTGACACGTAAATGTTAAGTTTATGTCTTAGTTGAGGCTGTTAGATTGCTAAATTATGTTATGCTATATGTGGTTGAAAGTGGTGTAAGTGTGATTGAGTTTCAGGGTGGCAAATGGCTTGGTAAATAGCCTTTTTTTTGTCTACACAGATAGAGACACGGGCGTGTGTCTAAGCTGTGTGTGACACATTATCAGCCCATGGGCGTGTGAATAAGCCATGTGTCCCTTGCACCTTACTTTTGAGAAATAGAATGCTCAGTATGGAGCACACGGGCGAAGACACGGGTGTGTGTCTCAGCCGTGTGGACGACATGGCCTTGAACACGGGCGTGTGCTAGGGCGTGTGAAGTTTGCACCTATTTTATGAAAAAATTATGAAAATTAAATTGATCACACGGCCTAAGCACACGGGTGTGTGACTTGGTCGTATGACCTTAAAATGTTGATGACATCATAAACAAAGAGTTACACAGGGTAGAGACATGGGCGTGTAAGACCACACGGCCTGCCCACACAAGCGTGTCCCATAACCACACGGACATGTGACCCTTGTATAGTGGAAATTTTCTAAGTTTTTGTAAAATTTTCTAAAGTTCTCGTTTTAGTCCCGAACCACTTTCAATGTATGTTTTGGGCATCGTAGGCTTGTTTTAGGAACTTTATTATTGTATGTGAAAATTTTTTATTTGGACACAAATTTTATATCTTGAAAATATATGTTATTCATGTGATAAGTTCGGTAATACCTCGTACCCTATTTCAGTGTCGAATATGGGTAAGGGGTTTACACCTACTTTCAAAGTCTATCCGACTTTCCATGTTTCTAAGCTCAAGCGCCATATTGGTTAACATCTTGTCTCTACCATGCTGCCACCCACTGGACTTGAAGGGATGTTGCTGAAAGAACTAGCTCGAATCATTGATCACCGCATTTTCAAACTAGGTTATTAGGTTGTCACGGAAGTTTTAGTCGAATGGGCAAATTCATTTCGTGAAGATGTTTCTTGGGAAATTCTAACCGTCCTTCAGAACCAGCACCCAAATTTTAATCCTTGAGGACATAGATCCCTTAATTAGGGAGTATTGTTAAGGAATGGATTAGTAAGCTGAAATGGGTTATGTGTCTATTATTTCTTGTTTTTTTTTTTTTTTTTCTTTATGAAACGCAATGTTTTGGGTTAAGGGACTTTTAATGAAACGGATCGTTTTGATCGTTTTACCTTGTATCCGTTTTCTATCTTTTACGGCTATACGTGGCCACTTTCTTTTCCCATATAACAGAATCAGGGGGGAAATGACAGACGTGTCTTAAGTCATCAATCAAAACACCAGAAAATATTCCTCTTTCTCTCTTGTTCTGCTTAGTTTTCTCTCTGTTTCTTTTGCTATCTTTTGTGTTTTTTAGTCTATTACATACCATTTTGACATAATTTAAAAAAAAAGAATAGGAGAAGAAGATATATGATGCATATGTGGTTCAATCGAAAGAGTTTGAGCAAGCAAAGGTTTCACTTGAACATTCCAAGCATCAAATCAATTCTCTCCCGGAAAACTTGAAGAAATGGGAAAACCCATAAAGTGTTTCCTCTCAAACTTCCATGGGGGATGACCACTTAAAAAGACTTGAATTGGAGTTTCAATTTACCACAGAGAAATTGGTTCGTGTGCAAGAAGATGAGTGAGCATTTTCATTAAGGGCGAAGAATGTAGCTGAGGAAGTCAACTTTCTGAAAAGTGAACTTAAATGCATTGTCAATGCAGAAGAAAACAACGAGAAAGCCATGGATGATTTAGCCTTGGCACAGAAAGAAGTGATAACAGAAGCAAATGAAGCCAAGAACAAGCTGTCTGCAACACAATTTGAGCTGGAGAAAACTAAAGCGTTGGTAGGAAATTTGAAGATTTGAGAAGTTAGTCGACTTGTATATTTTAGAAATTGTGAGATTACATGGGGTACCATTATCGATCATTTCGAATAGAGATCCGAAGCTAAAAATGGTGGACGGAAATCCTGTTGAAGTAGAAGTAATAGTTCAGTGGAGCATGCTCAGTTAACACAGAGAGCAAAAATGATTGCGGTGGAGCAGAACTAACTAATCCCGGTAAAAAGTATTCACTTCTTAAAATTTCGTAACTCTTATCATGGGGAAGTTAGAAAAAGAGAAATTAAATTGTAATTTTTATAATAATAAAAATATTATTTTATTATTTTATTAGTTTATATTTTTATAATTTTAAAAAATCAAATAAAAATTTATTATTTTAAAAAGAGATTAAAGTGCAATTTTAATTCTTCTGATTTAAAATTTCAAAGGTTCTAAATACAAAAATATTTTAAGGGGGTCGTCCCTGCCTACTCCCCTAATTATGCCTTTGTTAATCTAAGATTCGTCTAGTCTAATGAGTATAATATTTTAATGGATTTGATAAATGAAAAGACATAATTTCAAATACGAAATGTTTAAATTGAGAAAGCCTCGGTCTTTATTCAGTATATTGAACTCAAATACATACAATCAGGTCATTTATGTTATAATAAATCAGTCTATTTATAAATGATTTCAAACGTTAAGAAATTATTTGTTTTAAAATAGAGATTACTTGATATAATATACAAGTAAAATCAAAAGCTTGACAAATATCTTAAAAATGTATAATAAAATATTAAAAATAAATAAAAAATTTATTTCAAAAATTATTTATTTAGCCTTTCTTTTACATCAAAATACTTTTCATGTCAAAAATCTTCTAAAAAGCAATTCTTAGGGCCAGTTCTACATTGCTTTTCAAAAACACCTTTGGCTCTAAAAGTATTTCTGGAAGAAAAGCTGCAGAACAAGCTGCTTTTGGCTGAAATTTTTAACTTTTCAGAAGTACTTTTCAAAAGCAATTCTAAAAAGGAGAAGCTAAAATTTTTAGCTTTTCCTCTCCCAAAAGCACATTTAGTGCTTAATTACTTTTTCACCCCTTCAATAACATAGTACTTTCTCTTTTTTTTTCTTGGTACTTAATTACAAATATATTAAAATCATTAATTAAAAATAAAAAATATTTTTTAAAATACTAATGAAAAATATTTAATAGTTATATTTAAATATTTAAAATATAGTTTATATATTCTAATTAAATTTTATAAATAATTAATATTTATTGCTTAAAAATATTTGAAATTTATTTTTTATATATTAAAATATTAACAAGAAGTTATAATAATTTTTTTATATTCTTACTAAAATATAATAATATTAACTAATTTAAATATTATTTAAATACATATTTGTTACTTGATAATAACATGTCTAAAATGAATATTTTATTTCTTAAGAGCACTTTTTAACAATAATGCTAAACACTCAAATTTTAAACTAAACTTTCAAAAAGTACTTCTCAAAAATATTTTTTTATAGTATTTTTAAAAACACTTTTTAAAATCATTTTCAAACTAGCCCTAAACATAACCTTACCCAAAAGGAGAAAACGGGGAGGAGCATAAAATTGTGCGCGCCAGAAAGGATGAATTCAAGTTATAAATATCCAAGCGATTTATTCAAAATTTTAAACACAGCCTTCTGGGATTTTTTACAAAAAATAATAGAACCTTTTTAAAAAAAAAAAGCTTCTTCTTGCCTCAGATTGATAGCAAGAGAGTTAGATTATGGATTCATATTCACTGAAATCCGTGCTCGATTTACCAGAACCTTTCCGTTCAATCTTTAACTTCAGGTAAATGTACTTCAACTTTAAATTTTGGCATTTTGAGAGTTTGAAAATAACATTGTATGGATTTAGCTTGATTCTGAACGGATTTAAATATTGACGGCCATGTGGTTTTAGTACTCAACGTCGTTGATATTCACAGCCAATATATACTGAAATTAATTGTGGTATCATTTATTATGTTTATAATCACCGTAAAAGCGGTGCGAGTTCACGACTGCAATTTAAATCTCTTTGTAAATGATTACAAACATAACTTGATATCATTTTTATCTATTTTCTTGAAAGGCTGAAGCAAATCCAGAATTCCATGGTTTTTATTGTTTTTTGCAGGTACTTTAATTCACTGCAGAGTGAATGCTTTCCTGTTTGTTTTCTCTCCGATGTAAACATGGTAATTTCAGCTCCTACCGGAAGTGGGAAAACCGTGCTCTTTGAGCTCTGCATTTTGAGGCTTCTTTCAAGGTTTATCTCTGGCGATGGAAGGTTTGTCCATATAAAGGGAACACTAAAAACAGTTGAGTCTCCACCACTCATGGGCAGTATTAAGTTTTTAGGCACTTAATTTAGTGCTTAGTACATAAAAGAACACAAAGCGCCGTTTCTTTTGACTTAGTCTTCAGTTAACTCATGTTGAGACTATTCTTATTTTTTGTTTTGATTTGGTCTAAAGATCTACATAGCTCCATCAAAAGCTTTAGTACAAGAGAAGCTGCGTGATTGGACTCAGAAGTTTGGTTCATTGGGGATAAGTTGCCTGGAGTTGACGGGTGATAACGATTCTTATAGCACAAGGAATATTCAAGAAGCAGATATCATTTTAACCACTCCTGAGGTGAGTACATTTACATGTCATACCAAAACCAAACCGCGAATTTACTCCTTTGTTGCAATGTGATGCTCTTTTTAAATGGTCTGTTGAGGCAGGAATTGCATGAGTTGATGGTTTTTTTTTTTTTTTTTTTACTTAGAAATTTGATGCAGTGACTCGGTATCGCATAAAAGATGGAGGCTTGAGCTTTTTCAGTGACATATCACTTTTACTTATTGATGAAGTTCACCTACTGAATGATCTTCGTGGGGCAACTTTGGAAGCAATAGTTAGCAGAATAAAGATGCTTGCTCGCTACCCGGAAATGAAATCAAGTGCTCTGGCTTCTGTTCGTTTTTTAGCTGTGTCAGCCACCATACCAAATACTGAGGACCTTGGTAAAATTTTCCTCTTATAGGTGCTAAAGAGCTAATCTGGTTTTATTTGAAACTTTTACTTCCAAAAGATGGAAAATGACTTCAATTTTAATAACATACACACTGCATACCAACAAGCACAGCTGAATGGCTTGAGGTCCCTGTCCAAGGAATCAAGAGGTGAGTTAATGATGGGATTTCTGCATTATCTTCTCTTAATTTGCAGTAGAATCATATCCCCATTAACTTTCTAATGTTTTAACAGGTTTGGAGAGGAAGTGAGGCCTGTAAAGTTGACCACTAAAGTTTTTGGTAAGCGTTTTCCTTTTAGATGTTCCATTTTCAAAATTGTCTTTCCAAAGTTATCTCCCTCAAGTGCATTTCTTTCACAACAGTAAATGCCTTCCTTGCAGGGTATGCCTCTGCAAAAAATGACTTCCTATTTGAAAAGGCAAGTAATTGTATTTATATTAGTAAGTCATACACCTTCTTACTAGAAATATTTAGACTGTAAGGGAAGATATAAGAACATATATCATTAGTCAAAAAATTCAAATTCATCTAACACTAGTGATTGTCTCTATGTGTCATCACCAGCGCCTCCAAAACTATATTTTTGGTAAGATTCAACTTCTTGACTTATGTCTTATTAAAGGTTTACTAATTGTTTCTGGTATATGCACTCAAGTCATCTTTTATCATAAAAGAGCATATATATAACTATTGGTCGAAACTGATTGCAGATATTCTAATGCAGTATTCAAGAGGAAAATCTGCTCTAGTTTTTTGCTCAACTAGAAGTGGGGCACAAGAAGCAGCACAACGCCTCTCTCAGATCGTAATGACCTTTGGTTATTCAAATCCATTTATTAAAAGTCGTGAACAGCAGGAAAGGCTACGGGAGGCTTCCCTGTCATGCAGTGACAAACAAATGCAATCTTATATTCTTTGTGGAGGTAAAGGGTGTACTTATACTGCTATGACACTCATTGTTCTGAAAAAGTACTTGTCAAGTTGATGTCCCATTCTATGTTTGCAGTTGGTTATCATAATGGTGGGCTTAGTCTCAAGGATCGTAATCTCATTGAAGGTCTTTTTCTTAATGGTGATGTACAAGTTTTATGCACCACAAATACTCTTGCCCATGGAATCAACCTACCAGCTCATACAGTTGTAATAAAGTCAACACAACATTTGTATGTCAGACTGTTTCCCTCACCTAATTTTTGTTCCCATAGGAGGCCAGAGCATCATCTATTGTATCTAATGTTTCAAAAAAATCGTATTATTCAGCAACAAAGAAAAAGGCCTTTACATGGAATATGATCGATCAATGATACTACAGGTGTGTTATTACATGGATCTTCAATAGTTCTGAGATACTTTTAAAGTCATAAATCACTAGATTTTCTCTACTCTCCTACCTGCTGCTTATCTATATCCCCATTAGGTTGTACTTGCATTGATGTCCATGTTTTTCAGTATTCTTGTATATGGATATATTTAAATTAGTTTTTTGCTATTCAGATGAGCGGGAGGGCAGGTCGGCCCCCATTTGAAGATACAGGGATGGTTATAATCATGACTAGACGAGAAACGGTAATTTAACACTGATTTTTTCGATTCCCTTGCATATTGCTTTTACTACCACTAATTTAACCATGCTTGATTATTGCTAAATTGTCTTTATGATTTTCATACATGATCTCAGGTTCATTTATATGAGAATCTCCTCAATGGATGTGAAATGGTAGAATCACAGTATGTCAACAGCTTTTACTATGTTGCTGTGACCTTTCAATTTTCTTAAATACTTGTGTTCAACATATATTCAAACATGGGTATAAGGATATACTCCAAATACATGTAAAAACTTAAAAAAAGTTAAACATATCCGTGATGGACACTATTCATATTTGACACTCACACTTAAGTTTGAGTGATATAAGATTTGTTATTCTTGACTTCTGCAATAGTGCGTGCCTTCCATGAAAATTGGGTGATATCTTCTAATTGTGTGCTTCGCATTTGTCTTACCAATGTAGGTTGCTCTCATGCCTGACGGAACACTTAACTGCAGAAATAGTTCAATTGACCATCTCTGACATCACAAAGGCAATTGAGTGGATGAAGTGCTCATATTTATATGTGAGAATGAAAAAGGCATGTATATAGCCATCTTTTGAATGATATAATTTATTTTACTTAAAATCTGACACCTTGAATGCACAATCAGAATCCTGGGAATTATGCAGTTAAAAAAGGAATTCGAAGAGAACAAGTAGAGAAGCATATGCAAGGTCTACTTCTTTCCATTTTGATTTATTGTGTTTATTTTGACATCGTATTACTCATCAATGTTGTTTAAACCAGAAATTTGTGTTCAAAATGTTAATGAGCTATCATGCCACCAAATGATCCAGACTGATCAAGATGGTTTTGCCTTGAAGCCACAAGGTATCTTGAAAATTTTAAGCTTTCTCTTAGTTTTCCTGAAGTATAAACATATCATTAATTCCTACCCTTTATTATCACTTCCTTTTTTTCCAGAGCCAGGAAGATTGATGACAAAGTACTATTTGAAATTTAACACCATGAAACACATTATACAAGCACCATCTAGCTGTAGCTTGGAAGAAGTACTACAGATTATATGCCATGCTGAGGAGATTGCTTGTATGTATCCCTATCTAGTAATAGTTGTTTCTTTTTCTTTTTGGTTAAAAAAATTGTTGTTTTCTCGATGATATTTGGATTCAGGTGTGAGTATTGGATATATATGTTAGTTATGAGTATGCATAAATTTTCTAAAATTTCTATGTATTCGAAGGGGTCCTTGGAAAATCATAGCATCTATGTCCAGATAGACAAGTTACTTAAAAACTGTAAATTTTGTACATGTTCTCAAGAAAGCATGAAAGTGATACACTAATGTTCTGAAAACGAAGGGATACAGCTCAGACGCAATGAGAAGAAACTTCTGAATGACATAAATGGAGACAAAGATGGCCGCCTCCGTTTTCACGTCACCGATGATAAGGGAAAACGGAAAAAACGCATTCAAACTAGAGAAGAAAAGATATTTGTTTTGGCAAATGACTGCTTAACCGGGGATCCTTTAGTTCCTGATTTATCCATGACCCAGGTTTATTGACCTCAGTTCGATTATCCTTTTACTTTAATTATGGATATAACCTTTTTTAGAAAAATTACTTCAAAGTTGAACTGATGAAATTATGAATTGGCTTGTTTGCCTTAGGATGCAAATTCAATATGCTCAAATGGGGCTAGAATTGCCAAGTGTATGAAAGAATATTTTATATACAAAAAGAACTATAGAGAAGCCCTGAACTCGTCCCTTTTAGCCAAGTCGTTATATCAGAAACTCTGGGATGACAGTCCATACCTGCTGAAACAATTACCTGGCATTGGCATGGTGACAGCAAAGGTTTTCTTTGACGAGTACTAATTTGTTTGATAATGCTGAATTTATTCTATCTACCCATGTTACTTGGACCCAGATGTAAGTGTTGGGTATTAGTATATGTCCGAATGGACATGTTCAAAATTTCTAACTTTTTTACATAAACTTAAAGAATTCATGGAATGTCATATCCTCATACCTATGTCTGGATATGCGTTGGACATAAAAACTGGACAAAGATACTTGGGAAAATGAAAAGGGGTGATAGCAAACAAGGATTCTAAATATCTGTTAGATTAAATGTCCTCTCATTATATTTGTGCCTTTTATTCAGGCACTGCATTCAATGGGAATTAAATCATTTGAGACATTAGCTGAAGCGGATCCAAGGAGGATAGAATTAGTTACTGGTAGAAAGTTTCCTTTTGGAAATCATATCAAGGAGTCTCTCACGTCATTACCTCCAAAAGTTGACATTAAGATCGAGGTAAGTGAATGCCATAGGCAAGGGAAGTCTAAGTTAGCAGTAACATTGACTAGGCTATCATCACAAGGGGTCCAATCAACTAAGCGACACTATGCTGACATGGTAGGTTATCCGAATGTTTCTTCATACTACTTAATTAGTCATTAATGAAATATAATTTACTAAACATATTCTCTTACAGATCGTTGCTTCAGAAGAAGAAAACCTAATTCTTTTCCATGAGAAGATAAGGTGCTATTAACATTAATTTGGATACTACAGTTTTGAGCAACGAGGGTGTTTTTTCTCAAACAGATTTCTTATTTAATCGAATATTTTAGTCAAATAAAAGTCAGGAAGACTTTTTGTTTTCCTTTATGGATTTTGTTATGCCAAATGGTGAACTTTGGTGGAAAGCTTAATTCTAGATGCTACCTGTGCTAGTTTCCTCTATATTACTTTCTAACTTTATCTGACTTGGTTGCAGCAGAGTGGGTGAGTTTTTAAGGTATGCAATCTTCTTCTCGAACTCCTTATTTTGTAAACATGAGCCTAATAATAATACGTTGAAACAGGTTTTCGTCACTTACACGACAACAAGCGTATAAATTTGACAATTTAAAATGTTTTGAGTCTTGTTCGTGTTACTTTTTCATGTTCTATAATGTTTTAGTTATTATTTATGCCAGCCAAGTTATGAATTGGACGTATAAGTTTAGAGTTCAGACTAGGTGAAGACGGAAATGAATGCCCTTAAAACTAATGCTTTTTCAGAAGTTATGAATTGGAGTGGACTTATTAAAATTACAGAACCGATTGGCAGTTCTACTTTATTGAGTTCATGAATGAGTTTAGTTCAATTTGCTAGGTCTTTAATTACTTAGTGTAGAATGTTTGGTTATACTTGCAGCCCCTACAGCACAACAATCCTCGTGTCAAACCCCCTCGGAAAGATGACCATAAAGGCTGATCTTGTTTTTGAAGAATACAGCTAAGTTTCTAAAAGTCATAAATACACTGCGCATAAATTCCAGTTTTAAAGACTTAATTTTGCAGTTTTATCAATGCAGTTGGAGTTGATCTCCATGAAAAACTTCTGCTGGTTAAGGAGAGCAATTCAAATGCCAATCTTAAACGTGCAAGGAAACCAACTCAGTTTTTTGCTCCTGAGGAAGTTTATGTTATAGAAGATGACAATGCAGCCACACATAAGTCTTTTGCCCAAAGACCTCCCAATTCGATTGAATCTAAAAGGGAAAGTTCTTCAATGTGAGAAACAGAGAATTCTTCTGGATTTCAAGTAATTCATTTCATTTACACCCTTCCATCGTGTCATCTAATTCCTTTTTTATTCCAGGCCCAGTTTCAACCTCTTGGATGAAGAACTAGAAGGTATGGGATTATGCTGTGATTTTCATTAGATATCCTAGTATCTTTTTTGCCTATTTCACGCAGCATTTCCGCCTAAAAAAATTCTGTAGGAGAGTTTGCTGCTGGAATTGAAAATGATGATTGTAAAATCATCACTGAGCAATCAATATTTGACCATATACGAGAAAAAGCCAAGAGCTTTCCTCTCTTTACTCCAAACAATGCCTATTCTCCATCATCTGGAGGCTTAATTCTCACAAGAAAACGCTCCTCTGACCAAGAGAAAAGCAAAATTCGTCAACATATATTGCTTGATCCTTTACCAGAATCCACAGGGCTCGAACAGATTGCTGATGATCACAATAACTATCTAACTGGAAAGCATCATATCACTGCTGGGAGCTCAGTTACAATTAATCTCACGGATGAATCAGGTGCATTTTTTATGAAAAATTTGTACGCAAGTCGTCATTTCTTATTCTAGTTTGGTTTTTAAACCGTTGTTCTCTCTAGGTTATCTTCAATCTGAACCTGAAGCGTTCTCGTTCAAAAGTCGGACTGAAGAAGCAATATTTGATCACATACGAAAAAAGTCCAAGCATTTTCCAGTAATCAACACGCCAAAGCCCATTGATACCGACTGTTGCATTTGTACCGAGGAACACAACTCTGCCAATCAGCCAGGATCTGGCAATGCTACGTTAGGAACATCAAAAGATGCAATGGTCATTTCAGAACCTGAACCTGGGGAAGTCAACAGAGACGCCTGTGGCACCAAGGTCGGCACAAAGACGAAAAACAATGTACTCCAAGGAAGTTCCAGTGGAGCAAACGGAGAATCGGCTGTTTCTCCCAAAGTTTCAAGCACCAAAACTGCCACATCATCCGTTCAAATGCTATCATTTGATATTTCAATGGTGAAGAACAGCAAGCATCTAGCAGATCTTGGAAGCTCTATCCAGGATGGTCCGAAAGACAAGCCATCTCCAAGTGACTCAAAATGGCAGAGCCGCTCACTGGCCACTGCAGACCAAGCCAGGGAAGTAGGTTCATTTCTTGGCTTTCAGAGTGTTTTTTCATTTCTCTGATTTCCTTTTACCTTTCAGCACTACAAAATTGGCAGTCACGTTTTTCTAATTTCTCAATTTCATCGGAAAAATTGTAGTATTTCATTGCTCTTTCGATCTTCATTTTCTTTAATAGGACTGAAAACTGATCGATGAAACTTGGCTGAATCCAGGTAATCGCGTCTTGGTCGTGTTAATATAGTCAAGAACAGGCTAAAGTTTAGTATTTTTAGAAAAAAAAAAAGTGATTAAATAAACTGAGTTTGTCTTTATATACATTGACTCTTGCTTCGAAAATTTGTAATGTAAATTTTCAGTGCTAAATTTGAAGACAGTAATGGTAGGCAAAAACGATCACTTGGCAGATTATCCCAATGGACTGATTATGTAAAATACTGATGTGAATGCCATGAAGTATATTTGACAACATTTGAGCCATTTAAAAGTTCATTTAGAAGTAGAACTTTGAATAGAAAGAGATGTACCATAATGGAGCACTAGGTGAAGATAAATCAAGAAATGGGTCTGGCCACCTGTAACAGTGAATTATCACAGTTCTTGGATAAGAAAGCTCTGTGCATTGTTTTGAATGATAATAGTAAAATTGACATTGCCAGATCGAGACACAGGCATGAACAATCCACTGGAAAATGACAAAAGCACCCGTCCATAAGATGAAGTGAGAAATTTGAAACCAAGGGAACTTGTGGGAACTTAGAAAACAGATTAGGAGTTTTCAATAGATTCTTGTGCTTTAAGCTACAATATCTTGCTTAACAAACAAAGGAATCGAGCACAAGCAAATAAGAACAGAAAGCTTGAATAAGAACCAAAACAAGAAGTAAATTTACTGAATGATTCATAGATAATATTTGCTTAAAACATCACATTACATCTATCAAGTATGCAACTTGACTGAAAATAAAAAAAAGTTACCTAAATAAACCTAACTCCACTAACTAACAAGGTCTTGAAACTTATAAAACCTTGCTTGCACACTTTGTTGAACTGATTTATCACATCTATCAGCACCAAATTACAACAAATATATCACTAACTTAGTTCAAATCTAACTAAGTAGCAAAATGTTAACTAATCAACAAAACAACACGTTCTTCAGTTGCAATCTACATGGCTTGAGTTGAATGGTTGCATGAAAGCCATCTTTTAACACTCCTCCTTGGTTTCCATGCTGCAAACTCCCAATCTAGCTCTTAAATTTTTGAACCTTGATACACCAAGAGGTTTTGTCAAAATATTAGCTAACTGATCTTCAGAACTACAATGAACTAGTTTGATTTCTTGAGATTGTTCCACTTCTCTAAAAAAATGAAACTTGATCTTGAAATGTTTTGTTTTTTCATGAAATACTGGATTCTTTGCAATTCCAACAACAGACTAGTTGTCACTTCTAATCTCTATTGCTTCTCTTTGATGTAAGTTCATGTCTGTCATGAGCTTTCTTAACCAAATTGCTTGGTTAACAACTACAGGTGCTACGGCATATTTAGCTTTAGCTGTTGATTGAGCTACAATGGATTGCTTTTTTGAACTCCAACAAAAAATAGCTGACCCAAGGGTAAACAGATACCTTGGAGTGTTTCTCATGTCATCAGTTGATCCTGCCCAATCACTGTCAGCAAAACCAAGTAGCTTCATGTTGTTAACCTTGGTGAACATAACTCCAAAGCTCAGAGTACCTTTGATGTACCTGAGAACTCTCTTTGTAGCTTAAAAATGGTTCACATTGTAGCAGTGTATGAACTTGGATAGAAGACTGACTACAAATATTATGTTTGGTCTCGTGCTTGTTAAGTATAGCAAACATCCCACTAGGCTCCTATAGGTAGATTCATCAACCTTCTCAAAACTACCTAGACCTGATAGCTTTTCTCCAACAGCAACTGGAGTAGAGCAAACATCCTACTAGGATCCAAAATTCCGTAACTCTAAACCCTAAACCCCACTAGGATGCTATTTGCTAATTTGTCCCTCTTGACTACAAGAATATGTGCATAACATATGCAACCAAAGACTTTTAGGTAAGCAATTGATGGCTTGAACCCAAACTAGGCCTCAAATGGTGTTTTTTCAAAAAAATGCTTTAATTAGTAGCCTATTTTGAAGATATATTGCAGTATCCACTACCTCAGCCCAAAAACTTCTAGGCAAATTCCTTTCAAACATCAAACATCTGGCCATATCCTTCAGAGTTTGATTCTTTCTCTCACTGACACCATTCTGTTGAGGTGTGTAGATGTTGGTGAGCTAGTGTTCGATCCCTAATTCCTCAAAAAGCTTTGAAACACTACTGAGGTGTACTCTGTCCCATTGTCTGACCTTAGTGTCCTAAGCTTGCAACCTAATTGAGTTTCTGCTACAGCTTTGAACTTCCAAAACACTGAGGCTACTTCTGATTTGAGCTTTAGAAAGTAAACCCAGTAGAATCTTGACTAATCATCAATAAAGAGAATGAAGTATCTACTACCATTCAAAGATTCAGTCTTTATAGGGCCACATACATCAGTATGGACCAGTTACAGTTTTTCAGAAGCCCTCCAAGCCTTATTTGCTGGAAATGGTAGTCTAGCTTGTTTTCCTAGCTAACACACTTCACAAACATCCTATTTTTTAACTGTTTTTGTGAAATTTTCAACCAAATCTTCTTTGGACAACTGAAGCAGTGACCTATAATTAACATGGCCCAACTTTCTATGCCATAACTTGGACTTATCTAAGACAGTTGTGTAGGCACTAATAGGTCCCTTATTCCAATCAACAACAAAGCTTCTGTCAGTCATGGCTACTGACATGAGCTAGGATCCATTTGGATCACTGATTAGGCATTCTTTGCCTTTGAATACAACAGAATATCCTTTTTCAAGTAGTTGAGCAATACTTAGCAAATTTCTATTAATTTCAAATACTAACAAAACAGTGGAAACAAATTTGGTACCTAAAGGAGTGTCAATCAACACATTTCCCTTACCTTTTACTTTGATGTATTGATTATTGCTCACTTTTACTCTCGAATTGAAGGTTCTATCTATGTTCTTGAAAATAGCTACATCAGGTGTCATGTGGTTGTTGCAGCCACTGTCAATCAGCTAACTTTTTGCAATTTTTCTTCTATTTCCTAAATAAGAGACAAAAAATACTTGCTATTCCTGAGCACAGCTTTCCTCTGCCACTTAAGCTTCTGTTTTAAGCTGTTAAGGTTGGTGTTGCCTCTGTTGGCCTTTATTTTTACAAACTTTTTCAACATGCCCATCTGTTTAAAAACCATGCACTGCACATTAGGTCTGTACCAGCAATTTGCTTCTGGATGCCTAATCCTTTTACAATGTGAGCAAGGTGGATATCTTCTTCTTGCTCCATCTCTTTTGGGCTTATTTGACCAAGTTTTCTTCCCTTTGTAGCCAGAGGAGCTCGAGTTTGGTCTGCTCTTAGCTTAGAATGCACCTTCATGATGCTCCTCCTATTTACTAGCTTTCCTTTGTTCCTAAGGATAAAGTGCATTAATCAGCTCAGTCAAAGAGATGCTTAACAGGTCTCTCGAGTCTTCTAGGGAAGAGATTTTGACTTCGTATCGCTTAGGTAAGGTTGAAATAACCTTCTCCACTATTCTAACTTCACTGAATTGGTCCCTAAGTAGTCTGATGCTGTTCATAACATCCATGATCTTGTCTGAATATTGCTTAATTGTCTTTGACTCCTTCATGTTCAAGTTTTCAAAGTCCCTTCTCAAATTTACGAGTTGTTACTGTCATGTTTTTTCAGTATCTTGAAACTTTTCTTTAAGCTTGTCTTAAGCCTATTTTGGAGTCTCACAGGCCAAGATCCTTGTAAAAATCAAATCTGATACACTGTTTTGGATGCAAGACATTATCTTGTACCTCTTGGCTCTGTCATGAAAGTGTTGCCTGATCTGAGCTACCGTGGGGTTAGCTCTCAAGGGTGGTGGTTCAATATCAGTATTGACAACCTCACACAAGTCAAATGCTCGTAGGTAGGTCTTCATTGTCACTACCTAAATGTGGTAGCCTTCACCGTTGAATACTAGTGGTGATGCTGGAGAAACCTGATGAAGACATTGTTTTTGAGAGTAGAAAAGAGAAAGGTTCTCTAAGAACCTAGCTCTGATCCAAATTGTGGGAACTTAGAAAACAAATTAAGAGTTTTCAACAGATTCTTGTACAAGCTACAATCTCTTGCTTAACAAACAAAGGAATCAAGCACAAGCAAATAAGAACAGAAAGCTTGAATAAGAAACAAGACAAGAAGTAAATTTGCTGAATGATTCATAGATAATATTGCTTAAAATATTACATTATATATAGCAAGTATACAATTTGATTGAAAAAAAAAATTACCTAAACACACATAACTCCACTAACAAGGTCTTGAAACTTATAAAACCTTGCTTGCACACTTGGTTAAACTGATTTCTCACATCCATCAACACCAAATTACAACAAATACATCACTAACTTAGTTCAAATGTAACTAAGTAGCAACATGTTAACAAATCAACAAAATAGCAGCATGTTCTTGAGTTGCAATCTGCATGGCTCGAGTTGAATGGCTGCATGAAAGCCATCTTTTAACAGAACTGCTGAAAGGTAGTTGATAGATATACACAATTCAATATTACTATGATGAAAAGAAAAGCGGTACCAGTTAAACAAGATTGAAAAACAGTAAATATTTTCCCAGGCTATTCAAGGCTGTATCTCCGAGAAGTAGGATGACATTGAGTGTATGCATGTTCACGGTCATCTGAAATACAGAGATGCAGATTAGGTTTTGTCTTAGTAGACTACAGCAAGGAAGAAATACAAAACAAGTTCAAGTGGAAACATCAGCCAACAGTTTTGATATTAGTATTATTAGAAAAATAATGTACCAAAAATAAGTATTCATAGCAAAAATAGAATGAATGGATCTTCTTTAACTGGAGATGAGGAGATATAGAGAAATGGCTATGAAATCGTCCTCTAAACTTGCGTTACTTCGATTTTGTTGTTAGTGTCAGACACGTATTTGGACGGTCTTTGAAGGATCACATTGGATATGCATTGAACATGGGTATTTCGAGAAAAAAATGAAGAGTTGGAACGGCATAGTATAATTCTATGAACTTGAACTACATAATGTGATGATCATTTCTAAACTTTGGATGTGATTGAACTCCTATCATACCAAACATGTTCGTACACAGGCATGATCTTGAAAGCAATAACCAGATGAACAAAGGGACATAGAACTCACAAAATTAAATGTATAATCTTCGATGGTAAGAAACGGAAAAATAAGGCACCAATAAATGAGGTCAGTAAGCATCACTGCTACAGCATTTATCTACATATGAAAAATCAAAATGAGATTTAACATGAAAGTCCTGAGGAGTACTGTAAAAGTCGCATGAAAATCTCGAAGGATTTGCAGTGCTACAAAAAGTGATTTTAGAGTATCCGTACGGTTCACTTGAATGGCGAAAGAGAATTTACCTGGAATATAACTTGAAAGAGATAACTAATGACACCTGCAGCGCGTGAAACATCCCATTGTTCCTGCAGATTTAAAGCTTTCATCCGTACATTAGTATCTTTTCTATTAGCTAAAGGTGTGTAGTATCCTTGCTCGCATCTAACTTAACATGCTGTACGTTAAAACTGCAGCTACTCATTTTATGATGCTGGTAACACCCGTAAATAGAGAGCAATGTTTCAAACTGCAAAAAAGAGGTGAAACTCATACGTACTGCAAACAGTCATATGGATACAACAGTTTTGTTGTGGCAGCAGAAACATTGACACAAAGACTAGGAAAAAGAAAATTGTGAGGCATACCCCAAAATAAATGGTAACCATCGTAAAAGTCCACCTGTCCAGAATCGTAACTTAAATCGTAACTTAAAGTTAGAACATTTTGTATTACACACTCCGGAATTAGCTAAAAAGCAAGGCAAAATGCCCTATGATTCTAATCGAGATGAACAATACATTGGATTTAAAAGCTACATTAAATAAGCAGTATTAGTTACTTAATACAAGGCAAATTCAAAGAAGAAAGATTTGCTTACTGATTATAATAGTAAAATATGCGACCTCCATTGGTGATGATTTTTAAAACAATGGTTGCGAGAGCTAAACAAAACGCAACGAACGATAATCCAACAGCCAAATGGGATGGATTTGTTGAAGACAAGGCCTCCAAACATCATCAACACTTAAATCTTCATGTCTTTCTTTTCCATCACGTTGAACTTGTATCAATCCTTCATATAATCAATGATACGACAATTGGTGTTGAAACAATAAATGAACATATCAAAACCCTCCAATTCAACCAATAACTCAAGCTTGTTGTATCTCAAGTAGTCAACAGCTGCATCGTTCTAAAACCAAATAACCCCAGTATAAGTAGCATCATAATATTAAACTTGTTACTGCAATAAAATGTTTACTTGTTTAGAAAGCAAACTAATTCATAAGCTTCCTTGCTACATGGCTTCAAATGCAGTTCTTGAATACACATTTTTATGCATTTATTAATCAAAACAGAAACAGAAATGGGTATTTGAGATCAGTAACCATTTAATTGATGAAACCAAAATTAATTGAAAAGAAAAACAAGCAAACAAATTTGTATTTTCATTGCTACTGCATCAGATTCCCGTAAACTAAATTAAACCGAAAAAGTAAAAGATAAGAAGAAATTACTTACATAAGATACGAAGAAACAAAATTTTTGCTTTGATTAAAATGAAATCTCAAAATTTTAAATAACAAGAAAACAAAAAGAAAGAGAGGCGTGCTATGTTGAGGTATGAGTAAGAGATAATTTAAAGAGTTAGTTTTGGGGAATAGTGCGGCGCGAAGCAGGAGGTGGCGCCATATGCTGACTTCTCTTGCTTCACTGATAACCATGGATTTTTTCTTTCTCCCTTTTGTTCAACTGATAACGATGGATTGTGTAGATTACTGATATATTTCATTTTTTTTTTGTGAATCTACTATATTTAGATTATTTTATCAGATTCTGAGAGGATTTAATAATTTTTGGGTATTTTTATTAAATATAAATAATCTAATGTGAAAAATGAATTTAAAATTTGAAGTAATTATAAGAATTCATATTAAAAAGTTTTTTTTCTTAATTCAATCAAAATTCAATTTGATTAGAAAAAAATTGAAAAATAATTTAATGTTCGAGTTAATTGAATCAAGTTATTAGATTTTTTAAAGTCAAATCGTACAATTAATTTGATTTTTCGAGCTTTAAATTAAGTTGAATTTTACAATTCAAATAATTCAAATAACAAATTAATATAAATACTCATTTAGACTCTATCAATTTCAAAAATAAATAAATTGATTCCTTTCAACCAAAAATTCAAAATGATTTTCAAAATTTTTAAAATAATTTTTAAAAATTTAAAATATTTATAAAAAATCCAAATTTTCATAAAAATTTTAAAAATATAAAAATTAAATCCCAAAGAATATAAAAAGTTTTTTTTTTTTAATTTCCAAGACAATAAATTTGATAACTTAAGCAAGTATATTACTAAATCAAATTTATCATACTAAAGTATATTGTTTTATTCTCTTATTTTGCTTTGAAAGAATTTTTAAATATATATGAGTTTAATTGACATATTTATTTTTTTAACTTAACTCAATTTGATTCAAATCGAATTTTATGGTTCGAAAAAAATTAAATGAGACTCATCAATTCAAATAACTCAAAATTTTTTACTCAATTTAATCTAATACTAACGCTTACTTGTCCTTGAAACACATGCTTAGCAAAATCCCCCCCCACCCCCCCCCCCCAACCCCCCAATAGCTCTCTTGAATAACAACATAAGAAAAAGATGTTCCTTAGATTCCAAACCATCACAACATAAAACACATTCAGGTTTAACTTGGTATCCTCATGAGATCAATTTATTCTTCATAGTCAATCGATCTTGAATTACAAGCCAAGTAATAAAAACATGCCTTGCTATTAAAAGGTTGCACCAAACAATTCTATGCCAAGAAGCTTTACGCTAAAAATTTTAGGTATAAAAATAAATTTATAAGAAATTAACTAAAATTTTAAAGGAAAAAGTTTTATTTACTCCCACTTATATTTTAATGTGCAAAAGAATTACTAAAAAATGAAACTCAATGTTACAATGAAGCTTAACGATTGTTTGTATTTTGCATTAACGAAAACAGTTCACTGAACATTGAGCAAAGCATAGCAAGAAAATCAATCTTATAAAAGATTTTTACCGTAATTATTTATAGAGCAATCTAAGAGTAATAAAAGGTGGAGGAGAATCAAAAGAAACAAAAGTTTTATATTTTTAGTGGGTAAAACAAATGAAATTTATCTCCTATTTATAAAAATTCTAATACTTCTTCGTACCTTTTCAATTATAACTATTAAACATTATAAATATTTTGAAAATATTTCAACAATTTTGTGTGTTTTGTACATATTTGAAAATCCTTTAATCAATAAAATTAATCATCTAAGTCTCAATAAATTTTTTCACGCCTAATTATGCCTTAATGTAACTTAATCCTAGAAATTATTCTTACCTTTTAATAACATAAAAATTTATCCAAGCTACCCAAATAGATCGAGATTGCATCCACATAAATCCCCAAATTTTGCAATATACAGGCTTTATTCTATGTGACTAGATCTTTAATACCAAGTTCCTCTTAGATTTAGGGTGACAAATTCCTTTCCAACTCACTTTTGCTCCTTTGGCTGACCCTTCCATCCCTTTCCAAAGACAAGAATTAATGACTTTAGAGGGAAGCAATGATACTCAACAACAAAAATTTTGAAGGTTGATTGTAATAGTTGTAACCTTTCAGCAAATAAAAGGTTTCTAGTGGTCCTGTTGCGAATTCTTTGTGGAATCTTTTTTAGTAAAGAATTGCAATCCGTATCCCTCAAGTTTCTTGCAACTAGAGGCAATTTGTATCCCCTTGCCTAACTCCCTTAGCCCCTATAAGACTTCCATTTATGGCTCAATGTTGACGTCGCATGGGATTGTGGAGCTTGGCTGTGTTGCGTGTGACGAAGATGGGCTGATCCTCAGCGGTGTGGTATCCCTTCAGACCAGCTGTTGGGACGCAACGTGGGGGGGGGGGGGGGGGGAGCCCATGCTATTCGCCTAGGGCTTGGTTCGCAAGGGATACGGGCTTGTTATTATTGAGTCAGATTATTTCTTCGTTATTTGGGTCACTTTGTTTCTGAGACCTCACAATTATCTTCATCTTTCAATTCTTTAGCTTTTAGTTATGTTAGTAGATCGATAAACAAGGTAGCCAGTAGGATTGGGCGCATGGGTTTGCTTTGTGAATTTGAGACTTGTTTTGGAGTGTTACTTGAGTTAATGAATTGCCTTATGGCCTTATCTTTCCAGAAAAAATGGTTTAAGTACTGCAACTTCTAACCTTACAAACACCTCAGAAAATCCTAACCCAACTGATAGAATCAAAAGCTTTCCTAAAATCAACTTTTATGCACATCTTGAAGATGGTTTCTTCTTACCATACCCATTCACCAATTTCTGGGCAAGCTGAACATTGTCTACTAAGCTTCTTCCCCCTATGGTTGTTAGATATAATCATAGGTAAACACTTTATTCTATTTGAGAGAATCTTAGTAATGCACTTATAAACTGTAGTGCAGCACGGAATGTCTGAAATCAACTACTTGACTGGGATTTGGGAACTAAACATTAAAAGGCCCTAATATAGCACCAATTTAAAATAGTAATAAAAAAAATCTGAATTGCACTCACCACATCAACTCCAACAATGTTCCATGAAGTTTGGAAAAACCTAGTAGTAAACCTATATGGGCCGAGGACCTAGCTTGGAAAAACCTAGTAGTAAACCCATTTGATGCTCAATGTTAAAAATCGAAAAAAAAATATTTAGATTTTAATTTATAAATCCGTGATATTTAAAATTGTTTCATAAAAAAAATAAACTATAGAAAAAATGAAAATAAGAGTTTTGGATTGATGCAAACGGTGCAAAAAAAGAAAACCACACATCAACGATTTTTGTAACTTAATGACTTAAAATAAAAACTTTCAAATAATTCGATGACCATATTATAATTTTCTAAAGTTAAATGATCAAAAAATAAACTTACTAATATTAAATTACCTTAAATATAATTTAAGCAAAATTTTTATTTTTCAACTACACCAATAATGCTAAAATTGACATTAAAAGTAAGCACTTGATTTGATTAAGCAAGCACTTGATTAAGCAATAATACAATAAATGCCATGCCTCTATTTAAACATGTATGCTTTAAAATTATAACCTCTATGCTAAGTTTGGTGGAAGCATTATTTCTTATCTATGTTTTAGTATATAAGTGAGTAATAATTCATTTAATTAGTAATATTTAACCATTTTCATAATTTATTTTTAGTAAAAAGAGAGAAAAATTTTCGTTTATTTTAAAAAGGTCTTAATATTTATAAAAACTTTTACTCATATTTCTAATTTTAAATTTAAAATTGTACTAATTATTTTTTATTTTATATCTCATAAGTAATATATTAACATTAATAACCTAAGAAGGCATTGATGGAACCAATTCTTTATAATTCAGGGTGTGTAGTGAGGGGCAGGCCGGAATCCAACTGTTTCTAATCTTTTAAATTTTTATTTTCTTTTACTTTGAAAAATAGTAAAAATTATAATGGCAAATTTATTTTATCTTCACTCTTATACAACGTTTGCCTTTGCCTTAGGGGCTGCACTCATGGAGGGAAAGTAGACATTCCCAACAATTTTTATTTAATCCCTTCAAAATTATAAAATTTTAAATTAATATAATAATATTATTATTGTACAGACTGGGCTAGCTGGTCGGACAAGGAAATAATCAAGATATTTATCTAAAGAAAGGCATTAGACTAGTTAACTCAGAAATTAATACGGATTGATTGATTGAGTGGTTGAAACGGTTAAAACAAAATTTTTTAATATTTTTATTAAAAATCTAATTTCAGATTTTTTTTACAACTGAATTGAATTAAACTTTATATAGACATGGATATTATAGTATAAATAATAACAATAATGTATCCTTCAAAATTAAAAAAAAAATCTAAAACATTTTCTCTTTTAAATAATATTAAGAAATTTGAATACTATTTGAGACCAAAATTGTAGAACATTATAACCTAAATTGTTGACAAATATATACTATATTAGCATTATACATGTAAACAAGTCGGCTCAACTAGATTCGATTTCTATGAAACCCCTATAAAAGGAAGACATTAGACCGATTGGTCAAACCACTTGGATTAAAATCGGTCGAGGTACCAGTTCGAAATAAAGAGTCAGACTAGTTGACTCATGAATCGATCGGGCCGGTCGAATCAAATTTATCTATTTTTAATAATTTATTCAATTGAACTTGTCAAATTGATCAAATTGGTTGAATCAGGTACCAGTAATCTAATTAGTTTCTCTACTGATCGTTTCTAAAAACCTTGAACTTCATTGATGATATATTATAAGTAGAAGGAAGTATGAAAGAAGAGAGAATAAAAAAAATTCTCTTATTTTTTTTTAATCACTATTACATTTTAAAATTTCTAAGGTTTAAAATAGATTTTGAAATCTAAAATTTAACTCTTATGAAATTGTGTTTAGATTTGTAAAATCCAACTTTTTTTTTTATCTAAATAAAAAATATAAAATTTCTTGACCCAAATCAAGATTTCCAAATAATTATTTATTGAATCATATGGAAATTCCGACCTTAATTTGGAATCCTAAACAAACTTGGAAGATAGTTGGTAAGATTGAGGGAACTTAGCATATTATATATAAAAGGATAAGAAATTACAATCTTTATCTGGGTATAAAATCATTAAGGAAAAAAAGACCCAGTTATATTTTGCAATCTGAAGGCTGAAATAGAGGTCTGTCAAGTTCTTGATCACTTTTATTTAGTTTCTAAGTGATCTTCAGTCATAGAGGTTTTGGATCATCTTTCTTAATACTCTCTTCTTCCGAAATTAGCCCTCCTTTGAGTTGAGCTATCTTCATCACACAAAAAAGATTCTGTTAAGTTCATGCCAAAGAACAAATCAAAAACAGAATTTGATTTTAGACTTACTGTTCAAGTACTGCCTTGCCTGGAAATAGTCACGAAAGAAGGCTTTGTTCTCTTTAAGCAACTCTTTCCAAACTGCAAATTAAAGCATCAGCTTAAGCTGGTTCAAAGCAATGGCAATTTTGGTCCGCGGATTCACATTTAAGAGGTGACAATCCCCAAATTCGGGATATTTATAAAGATACCCTTTTACCTGTTAGGCTGATGATTGGTTCAATCTTAGCATGCTTAGCCAGTGCTTTGACACAGTCATCTCTGCTCATCTGAAGGAGCAAACACCTCTCAATCATATGTTGAACCTACAAAAACAAAATCAACTCAAAGCTTCAAAAACCTGAAATTTTATACTTTTTACCCACAAAAAAGACGGTCAGAAACAATGTGCAAACAAAGCAGAAGATTCTACGAATCCCAAGATGTTGGAGAGATGGTTATATAATATTGTAAGGTGTTATTACCATTCTAATGTAGTCATGTGGTTGGCAATGCAAACAAGGGAGTTGATGTTTAAGGTACATTTTTTAGAGAGGAAAAAAAGAGGCAAAAAAGTGTTAGGTTTTGGGATATTTGTGTTAGATATTCAGGTTGATTTTTTCGAGGAAACAAAGGAATAGTAAGGGATAAAGTGGAGGGAGAAAGTGAAGGAAAAAATGAGAGAAAAAAAAAGGTTATATATTATCTATAAATAAAGGACCAAAAGAGGTTGAGAAATCTTTGAAGGCATAGGGCTCACCTCATCTACAAAGTGATAAGACTTCACACTATTTGAGTGGCAGGAATAATTATAAATCCTCTTGATATTTAACCAATCACCTACTATTTCATTTATATATATAGTCACAACACTCTTGGTATAAAATTTTAAACGATTTATATTTTTATAATTTCATCATAATATATTTAGATAAAAGTAACATAAAGACTCTTATATTAGGGATCAAATTGCATCTTACTTTTTTTTATCAAGAGTTATAGTATAATAGACTTACCATGATTGAAAAGACATGGTTTGAACAAAAGACCAAATATTAAAGATCTCTACTTATATTATGCCTTATCAAGGACAAATAGTTAAGCAAATTTAATAGTTTATTTTGGTCATACTAACCATTAAATTATAAGTCTAAAAAGCCAACTTGTTTAGGGAGTTCATGGATGAATTAAATAGAGCATTTATTTTGTTAATTGGAGGAAGTTGCTTTAGTGAAAAGTTATTTGTAAACAAAATGTTTTCATGTTCTATTCGTAACTAAGCTTTCAAGGGGAAAGACTTAATGGGGAATGATCTTAGTTGAATGTATAGGAGTGGGGTTGCAACTTGCTGAGTAAGTTTGTAACACCCCTATCCCGTAACCGTCGCCGGAATAGGTATGGGGCATTATCGGACTTGTAACTCATGTCAAAACAGAAAAATTTTGAAACTTTTTCTTGAAATGAAGATCATTCATTTAGATAAATACTAAACACAGCCAGGGATAAAATTTAAACTTCTATAAGTAAACATTCAAAAGATGCTATTTTCGCATGGCTTATGTACATTAACTAAAATTTTCTTCCGCTACTAATCAATTCTATACATGCCATAAGATGACCCAAACATAGTAGGACCTAACAGTGGATAGTGATAGTGTGACGAGTTGCTGACAATCCCCGAGCAAAAGGCCAGAATCAACAATCTATAAAACAGAGAAACATAACAACAGAGTAAGCTTTTGTAAGCTTAGTAAGTCTTAAGCAATTTAAAACCATTGAACTCAAATTTAACCAATTTGTTTATTTGATTCACATATAACATTTCATTTCATATCTATAGTTACCTCATCGGTCAAATCAAAATGTATATCTCCCAATATCCTATAATATTTCTCCATAACCGAATACCCACATATTCATATGGCATTTTCATATATGCTTTTCATTTCACAATCATGATTTAATTCTAATGGGTCTAACATGTACAAGTATTTAACACATACCTGACCAACCAAATTAAAAGTCGATCTTACAAATTCTTATATAACCTATTTCTAGGTATACTACCCTTTTTAGCCGAATATACACAATTACGTAATACACAATAAGCAGATAAATTTTCACTTGATAGTGATCTCTTATAAACATCAGTATATTACATATTTTCACATAACTTTTCACATTGACCAAATGCACAATAATCATAGAAACAGTCTTATTGTTTTACTCACATATGCATCACCTAACAACCTTGTGATTTAATCCAAATCAAGCTTAAATATAAGCTCAGAATACATACCTGTCCAACTTAACGCACTGAACGTATTTATTAACAATTGTTACTGTGAAGTCATATAATCTTATGCTTTACTCGAATCATCAGCGAGACCTTTAGCTCGGATAATCCCCACACGTAGTCATCGGGTCTTACCTGGACATAATCTCCACACATAGCCATCGGGTCTTACCCGGAATATATTTCCAAGTTTCATGTACATTTAATCACATGTTACAACATTCACATCGACTATCATATTTGTAATTCATTTGCCTCATCAAATATCTAATAATACACACTTTTCACAATTGGTCATTCGGCCACAATATATACACATCTCATATATGTTTCACATTAGCCATTTGGCTTTACCACATATGCATGTCTCATACATATTTCACATTAGCCATTCGGCTTTACCACATATACATATCTCATACACATTTCGCATTAGCCATTTGGCTTTACCACATACACAAGCACATATATAAGATGATATTTTTATCATCACTTGCTAATACATCACATATTTTGCTTTCATTTAAATAACCACTCAGACATATTACACTTCTAAATAACCATTCGGCCTCATTATACAATAAAGATAGCACACATTTCATAAAGGCCATTCAGATAACTTACACACATTTGATATTAGCCATTTCGGCCTCACCACACATACATATCTTGTACATCAATTTCATCATAACAAAATTGACTAGGTATACTAGTCATTTATGGCTTATAGCCTCACTTTAATACGGATTCGGTACTTTGATTACAATATTTAATCGATAGTTTATAAGCAACTCAAACAGTTTTATCAATGTTTACTACATAATCACAAATTCACTACAAGCTGTTTTCCTGAGCAACAGTCATTAAATTATTCGTAACTGGAGCTACGAAACTCCAAATGAAGTGCCGTTAATTTTCCCTGAAAATAGACTCATATATCTTTTATCCATAAAATTTTCAGAATTTTTAGTTTAGCCAATCAATACCAGATTTTTCTTAAAATTTCCCTTGTTTCACTATTTGACTATACTGACCACTCTTCACCACGAATCAAATTCCTCATTGTACAGAATTCAAAATATGTTCCTGTTTATTTCATTTGAAACTAGACTCATTAAGGAGTCTAAGCATATAAATTTTGTCTTATAAAAATTTTTGTACAATTTATAATGATTTTCTAAATATAGAACAGGAGATTTCGGAGTCATCCTGACACTGTCTCACACAACTTTAAATATCTCATTATCGGCAATTCCTTTGCTTACACAGTTTCTTTTATAAGAAACTAGACTCATTAAGCTTTAATTAAATAATTTATTCAGCCTCTAATTCAACTCCAACAATTTATGGTGATTTTCTAAATTCACATTACTGCTGCTGTCCTAAGCAGGTTTATTACAAATTTACTCTTCTGACATATCCTTTTAGCACTTCATATTATCATATCCATTTGGCAACATATCATATCAATAACTTACCTATACTTCATAATAGCCATTAGGCTATATGCATAAAAATACAATAGAGTTATGATTCTTTTAATATGTACTTAACATATCATAGTCAATCATATTATAGGCTTTAATACTTAAAACTTACCTCAAATATATTTGAACGGTTACGAAACGGTTACTCAATTACTTTCTCTTTCCCCCTATCCAACTTCGAACCTCCTTGCTCTTGAGCTTAAAAAACACAATATGTTCGATTAATAAATCAACCAAAATGATTTATGGATTAATCATATTTATTTCCAAGCATTATCTTATAACATCCAACTTATAATCTTATTAATAACTTTCATTGGCCGAATGTTAAATAACACATTGGCATATAACATATAATCATCATGACATTCATTCAACCGAAAGGATTTTCATGTATACAAATCAATATTAAAGCTTCCATATTCGGCAATCACCCTTTTTAAAAAAAAAAAAAAAAACAATATGTATCTCATTTCATATAGTTATGTCATGATTCAATTTCATACTAATTACTTTACCTCTAGTTCGCACACCAAAGCAAAAATTTACATAGCTTATCAACTTCTTATACCTGAATTGAAATATGTAACCGAATGTCTGTATAAGCACGAGTTACCAACATAAGGTATATGTATATATATACATACATATAATGCACACTTTAATATCATACTTCTATTTATTTCTCAATTTATACTATTGCTTCATGACATATAGCTAAGTCCCATGTCAAATTATTAAACATTTACCATATTACTAATGCCACATATGCAATTCTATTCTTGCTTATAAGCATAAAATCCCATTATGTCTATTCTATAACCATTCGGCTTTAGCAACTTAATTCACCTTATTTATTTATTTATTTATTTTTTATAAAACCACATTCGGCCATCACTTGAATAGGTTACCAAAATTTCAACTAAATTTCTATTATTTAAAAACTACATTCGGGGCTTCACTTATTATTCCATGCTCATTTAAAACACAAGGAAAACAATTCACTCACCCAAATCTTTACATACCCGAATGTCTTTAGACAATTTGGCCGAACCAAGCAATAAAACTTTAAAAATTAACTCACAAATTCACTTTCATACAAGTTTTAACCTTACTCTAAACTCTAAGTATTCATTCCTTAATTTAAAATCAAGCATTGCCGAATTCATAAATTCCATTAACACCCCCTACTCAACTCCCATCATAATCTTTCAAGCTCAACTCACCCATTTCCAACTTAGCCCATATTCGGCTATCAAAATACACAAATTGACAATTTAATTATCAACCTAAAAAAAAAAAAAGCAAAAATTCCATGCTTAACTACACAAGCCGAATACAAATTGCCCATATATGACACTCATGACCAAATTTAATTAGTTTAGACACATCCTTAATCACTTATTACCAAATATCATCAAAACATTAGCAATTCCATACATGAAACCATGACCGAATACTTCATGGATCAAAATCCCAAAAACTAATACATGGGTCTTGTTGTGAGCTTCAAAACCAACCAAATTTCACAAAAATCCAAAGAAAATACATGAAAACTCACCTTATTTGAAGCCTTACTAGCCGAATGCTTCATGTTAACCTCTCTCTTTTCATTTCTTAGTTTCGGCTATGGAGGCATGAGTGAGTATTCCACTTTGGTATTATCACCATTTTTTTTTTTTTCATCTATTATGATTATTACCTTTTTATTTTATGCACCCATTATACATGTATTCACATGGTACAAATTAAAGCAAACAAAATGTCATGATTAGGTTAGTTGGCCAGCCACTCATAGAAAAATAGGGCATTTTGACATGCAAACCCATGTCTTCACAATATATTACTATTTTGTCCTCACACATCTACCTAACATATTTTCCAAGTTTCACAATTAAGCCCTGTCAAGTGAAATTCACATTTATAACTTTAAATTAAAACACCAAGAATGTCACACATGATTTGTCACATATACTAGGCATCAAAATAGATATTAAATTACTATTATTATTTTTTTGACTCGGTTTTGTGGTCTTGAAACCACTTCCCGACTAGGGTTAGAATAGGGCTGTTACAAAGTTGAACTTAAATCATGACTTTTATTATTGATTCATAGTGAATTACTCTCTAGACAAGACCCTCATAGATGTAGAAAAGTGTTTCAATCTATATAATCAAATTTCTTCTGCATTGTTGTTACTTTTCTTTTTTTTAATTGTTTCTTTTGTTGTAACTTAATTTATAATTGACAAGCAACTCAACACTAACAATTGGTATAAGAAAGGGGCACCTAAAATATTAGGTAAGTATCATGTTGTTGATTTGTTTAGAGATGGAAGCCAATTCTATTTCAAGATCTATTATGTTTGATAGCTCAAACTATGCCTACGTGAAAGCTCGGATGAGGGCAATTATCAAGTTTTTGAATAGAAAGCTTGGAGAGCAGTGCTAACTAGTTAGAAGGCTCCAACTACGGATATGTAAAAACTCCCAAACTAGAAACCAGATGGACTACAAAGGAAGAAAATCAAGCTAATGTTGATTCGAAGGCTCTTAAGGCCATCTTCAATAGTGTAAACTTCCAGGAGTTTAGAAGGATATCCAAATGCATTAATACTCATGAAACTTGGATAATTTTGGAAATAGATCATGAAGGCACAACCATTGTCA
Organism: Gossypium stocksii; assembly: GCA_020496765.1. Taxonomy (NCBI): domain Eukaryota; kingdom Viridiplantae; phylum Streptophyta; class Magnoliopsida; order Malvales; family Malvaceae; genus Gossypium; species Gossypium stocksii. The sequence continues at coordinate 15,426,000 of CM035631.1, read as the reverse complement.
CACAATCCAAACTTTAGATATTAACGATAATGTATGAAACCCTTAGAATGCTTGATGGTGAGTCATTAACTGAATTCTATGCAAAACTATTTCATATTTTCTAGCCAGGCTTTTGCTCTTGGTGAGGAGTATTTGAATTCTAAGTTGGTTTGCAAGGTTTTGAGGTCTCTCCCTAAATTTTTTGTAATGCAAGTAACTATTATAAAGGAGACTAAAGACATTGATACAATGAGGATAAATGAACTCATTGGATCCTTACAAGCATTTGAGATAAATTTTTTGGTACAGAACTTCGATGAGGAAAATCTCGAATACACAAATAGAACACGAACAATAACTCAGACAAAAATGAATCAATTGGACAAGGTTCCAAGGTGTGTATCAAGCCATTATCTTTAAGGTTTTATTCGCCCCCACTATGCTTGGTGTGCAAATGAGTTTCAAACAAATGAACTTTGAGGATACAATAAAGTATTTGCATTTTGCATTGACAAAAATAGTCCACTAAGCATTGATCAAAGTATAACAAGAAAATCAATTTCTATTAAGAATTTTTACAGAAATTCTTTATAAAATAATCTAAGAATAGTAGAAGATGGAAGAAGAATATAAAAATCTTTTTGAGAACTTTTTTGGTAAATCATCCAAATGAAATCTCACTCCTTTTTATAGAAATTTTCATGTCTCTTCATAGAGACAACTTTTCAATTGGTGTCTTTTCTAAATAATCACATCTCTTAAATAGATATAACCATTCAAGCAAGACCTTATAAATAAATATAACTACTATATTAATGTTACTTAAATAGTTATAATTCTTTGTTAAAAAATAAGTGATATAACTCTTAATATTTAAGAGACATAGATCATTATTATGAATAGTCATAGTTTTTGATTAATAACTGAAAGTTATAACTTTTGATTAGTTACACCCTCTCATTTATAAGTATTGGAACACAATAAATATTTGAAAATCTTCCAACAACTCCCTTCATTTTTTGTCTGCATAAGGCAAACAAATCAATGTGCAAGAGCTCAAATGTTGCTTTAGTTTGAATATGAGTCATCTTTTAATGCTTTTCTTGATGTTGATTTCCTTTCATACAACTACTAGACACTTTAGGAATGATTCCTAAAAGTTTTAGGGTTCCTCGAACTACCTTATATCTAACTGGTCTCTATAAACCTTCAAAGTAGATATAGCCAAGCTTCTCATGCCATAGCTCCAATTTTGAGGTTACAGCACTATTGCAACTAACAAATAGCATCACTTTGTAATAGTTATTAGAAGTATGGCCACTCTCCATGATCACTTCATCAGAATCATTTGTAACATGCCGGTTTATACCCTAGTCGAAATAGTGGTTTTGGGACCACAAATCCGAGTCAAAAAAATATTTTAATATTATTTTTCATATTTACAGTATGTGATTAAGTATGTGTGAAAATTTCGTATGCAAATTATATTGTTTGTGTGGTCAATTTGTGAAAAAGGATCGAATCGCAGAAATTGTAAAAGTAGCTTGCTATTTGATTAAGTACTTAATTGCTTTGATTCATTAAAGGTAAAGTCCTTATAATGGAATTTGACCATTTTCTTTGTTAATGGACATTAATGGCCTAATATTTGGTGATTAAATGGTTTAATAACCAAGGGTAATTTAGTGAACTAAGTAATAATATGAATTAAATAAAACAAACATAGAAAACTAAAGCCATTCTCATCCATTATTGCCAAAAATTGAAAGAAAAAGAAAGGTTAAAAGAAGGCTAGGGTTCGACTAGGAAATTTGGTGATTAAGGTATGTTATTTGATCAGTTTTTGTTGATTTTTATGTTTTTGTGATCGTTGCTTTGAGTTCTATCAAGCCCATGCCTAAATAATAGAATTTTTTAGTAATTTTGTGATATGCCATTGTTGAATTTGTGATGTTAAATTGTGAAATATGAAAGCTTACTGATAGATAAATATGCTTCGTATTGAGATTTTTGATTAAATTGACTATTGTGGATTAAATTGTGAAATTGATAAATTGAGGGGCTACAATTGAAATAAATGAAATATATGGGCTTATATGAACTAAATGAATATTCGGTCAAGCTATGGTCTTGTTGAATTTTGTGTATTTTGTGTTTTGTGAAATAGGGATTAAAATGTCAAAATGTGAAATTATAGGGGTTAAAGTGCATAATGCCCTAATTATGTATTTTTGGATTGAATTGAATGAAATGTGTTATTAAATAGCCAAATTTAAATTTATATAGATCAAGAACAAAAGAAAACGGAATTAGATCGGGGGAAGTCGAAAGTGCTCGAGTAGCTGTTCATTTTCGTTCATTTTCATACGAGGTAAGTTCATATACAAATAAATGTGTTGAGTTGATTTGTTTATGTTTATATGATAATGAAATGTAATGAATGGCTATTAGAGCTGAACTACTGAATTCGAGAAAGTATTGACAATGTAACGACGTCCGAAAGTCCCGTACGAACCATAGGAATAGTTAGGATACATATGTCATGACACAGGATTCCGAGATATGAGTTATTGTGTAAGACCACATCTGGGAGGTTGGCATTGATTTGAGATTTACATGTAAGACTATGTCTGGGACATCAGCATCATATATGATTTCGTGTAAGACCCTGTTTGGGATAGTGGCATCGATATTTGATTACATGTAAGACCACGTCTGGGACATTGGCATTGTACGAGCTTTACGAGCTTTTCGAGCTATCCGAGTATCCTTATTGATTCTGAACGGTTCAACGGGAACTCCGAGAAATGGATGATTATGTGGATGTTTATCCAATTCAGGTACGTTTGAAATGTATAAAATGTTTGAGAATGAAAGGTAAGTATATGTACATTTGTGGACATGTGGTATATGTATGAGTTATATGAAAATGAGAAGTGTTATATGTAAGTGAACCATGATCAAATGAACTATATGAGAAATATGGACTTGAGATTATATTTTTGCCATGAGTTACATGAATGAATTGGCTTATAATTGTGTTACGTGATAAGATTATTTGTATATGACTTACTAAGCTTTTGAAAGCTTACTTTGTGGGTGTTTTTCAATTGTTTTATAGGTTATCGAAGCTACTGGAAGCTCGGGGATCGTCGAGGATCATCACCACACTATCAAATTACTAATTAGTATTTTTTGGAAATGTATATACCAAAGTATGACATGTATAGGCTAGAGAAGTTTGGATATGTTTTAGGATGTGTAAATCTTGCCATGTGATATGGCTTATAATAGATGTGATTATGGTTTGGTTTTGGTATATGCTTTGTGTTGAGAAATTGTAAGTTTTGAGTGAGAAATGGTCAACTTGGTAAGTTAGTTATGTGATTTAGTTATGGAATTGGTATAATTTTTGGTATAAGTTTGATGTGGTAATTTGAGATGTTGATGAAGTAGGAATGAATGAGTTTGGCTTGTGAATTTGGTATGCTTTGGTATGAAAAATAAGTATGAAATTGGTTGAACATATTATGGCTAGAATGGTGCATGTTTTGGAGGTGTATTTGGCTGAAAATGTTGTGTAAATTATGTGCTATTTGTGCTTGTAGGGAGGACCCAAAATAGGTGGCATTAAGACCTTACAAATGGCCTATTTTTACCCACATGGGCAAGGACATAGGCGTGTGTCTCTGCGGTGTTGCTCGAGTGCCAATTCGAATTGAGCCTGGGCAGACCACACGGTCTCACACATGGGCGTGTGGTAGGCCGTGTGACTTAAGTCAGTAAACCCTACAGGTTTTGCATGGCTGAGCACACGACCTAGACACGGTCGTGTGAGGCCATTTCGAATAGCCACAAGGGCTGGACATATGGGCGTGTGACTGGCCGTGTGAGCAAGTCAGTAACCTCTATAATTTTCACACGGCCTGGCACACGGGCGTGTCTCGTGGCCGTGTGGACAAGTTAGTATGTATGCCCTATTTTGCCACGGCCTAGACACACGGGCGTGTCTAATGCCGTAGAGGCACACGGCCGAACCACACGGGCGTGTGACCTCTGTTATTTACAAAATTTATTAAGTTGTGGAAAAATTTTGTATGTTATCGCTTTAGTCCCGAACCCTTTCCAAAGCATGTTTAAGGTCTCGTAGACCTTCTAATGGGACTATATGAGTATGATTTACTATGAAATGTCGTTGTATGGTTTATGTAACTGCCCGATTTTGGGCTTAGTCGAAATGGTGGTTTCAAAACCACATATATGAGGTTGGAGAAATTATTTTAACGTTATTTTATGTGTTATAGCATTTTTATAAAAGTGCATGAAAATTTTGGTAAATTAATTTTAGCGATTGGAAGCTTAATTACGAAAAAGGACTAAATCGTATAAAAGGCAAAATTTGTATTTTTGAAGCAAATGGTGTTAAATAGCTAGAGAACCTAAATTAGGGGCCTTTAATAAGCAATTAGACCCATTCTGTTGGTGATGGCCGGCCAAGAGAAAAGAAAAATGGAAAAGTCAAAGGTTAGGTATTATGTTGGTGATTAAATTGATAAAATAAAGGCCTAATAGACTAGCTTCATCTTTTTCATTTCTCTTCTTCATTCTACTGAAAATATCAGCCATTGTTGAGGTTTCGAAGCTCAAAAATTTTAGCCACTTAGTTCTCTCTCAAGTAAGTCATTTTGATGGTCTTTCTTGATAATTTTTACATTTTTGGAACCCTTGTAGCATGGGCTATCTATTAAAGGGCTATTTTGCAAAATGGTTAAGAGTTTAAAATTTTTCCATGAGAACACTTGTGTTGTTGGCTGAAGTTTTTTGGAAGAAATGAATCATAGTTGTTAAATAAACAACTTTTGTGAAAGAGTTTGCATGAAAACACCTAGAATGGACTTAGTTGTAAAATTGATAAATTGTGTTGTAAATGCATGAAATAACGAGAATTGTGGGCTACCATAAGAGTAAAAAGGATTCAGTTAGGCTTCGTTAGTAAGAAAATTTGATAAAAATCAATTTTCGAGCCTAGGGGTAAAATGGTCGTTTTGCTTAAGTCTAGGAGAAAAATGGTCATTTTGCCAAGTTATGAATTTTGAATTTGTTTAGATTAATATAGTGATTAAATTAGTGAATTTTTGTTATTTTAGATCAAGAAGTATGAAATCCAAACCTAGACTGGGGAAAGCCAAGCAAATGGATTAAATCGAAAATTGTTCACATTTTGTATACCGAGGTAAGTTGTAGGTAAATAATACAACTTTACTATAATTATGCATGAAATCAATGATTTGGCAATAAAATGACTAATTTTGACTATGAGTTATGCATGAGAACATGTATTGAGCATGAATTGTTAAATGATGATTTTTAGTAATGAAATGATGAGAATGTATGTGATAAAGCCCGGTTGAAATGTAGAAATAGATTGGATATTCATTGCCATGATACTAGGGTTATAAGAGAGCTAGTGTAAGACCATGTTTGGGACATGGCATTGGCCTCGTTACGTGTTACTGTAAGACTATGTCTGGGACATGGCATTAACATGGATATGTGTTAGCCAGTGTAAGACTATGTCTGGGACATGGCATCGGCGTAGATACGAGTGCTAGTGTAAGACCATGTCTGGGACATGGCATCGGCCTCGTCAGGTAAGCTAGTGTAAGACCATGCCTGGGACATGGCATCGGCACGGATAGAGGAGAGCCAGTGTAAGACCATGTCAGGGACATGGCACCAGCCTCGATACATTGAGAGTCAGTGCAAGACCATGTCTAGGACATGGCATCGGCTTGTTACCCTATGCTGGAAGCTCATTGAATATCTTTCGTATTCTAAATAGTTCAATGAGAAATTTAAAGTTTGTATTAAGATCGAGAGATATTATGATGACCTTATAAGTAGTGTAGGTACCTAAACGAAATGTATGAAATGTAAGCTCATAGTGTGTTGTATGATTAGTAAAAGAGGAAAATGAGTAAGTTATGCTTGTCGCCATTCTTATATATATCATGCACAATTTGTGATGTGTTGAGAGTATGTTCTAGTATGGTAAATTGTTGTCTTTTATTCATTTGTAACTTACTAAGCTTTGTGCTTACTCTCTCTCCTTTCTATTTTCTTATAGTGCCGCATAAAGCTCGAGGGTTAAAGAACGTCGGGGGCATCGCTCAAACTAACCATAGAAGCATTTGATATAGTTGGTTTTAATCTTATGAATATGGCATGTATAGGATTTTATTCTTTTGTTAAGTGTCATATTATTTTGGGCCAAATGTGTTGGCTTGAGTTTTGAAATACCTCATTTTGTATAAGGCCAAAGACATTGGCTAATATTTGCTAATGGTATTTAAATGCAAATGTTGATGTTTTCATGAATGTGCAAGTGGTATGGATGAACAAGAGTATTAGGATAGTAGTATAAATGCTTGGTTGATTTAGGTATGTGAATGTATGTGAATGCCTAATGTTCGCCCTTGGTTGGATAATTGTGAATTGGTATATGTTTGATGTTGTTTTAGGGTGGCAAAAGGCTTGGTAGATAGCCTTATTTTTGTCCACATGGGTAGACACACGAACGTGTGTCTAGGCCGTGTGTGACACACGATCCGCCCCATGGGTGTGCGGCTAGGCCGTGTGTCCCCTGCACCTTAGATTGGCAAAAACTAAATGCCCAGCAGTTTACCACAAGTGCGATTAGGCCGTGTAACCCTGAAGAGTTGCTGACGTCAAAAATAGAATGTCAAGGTTTTTGCACACGGGCCGCGACATGGGGGTGTCATGGATATGTGAGGGACACGGGTTGAGCACATGGGCATGTGCCAGGCCTTGTGAAAACCCCTGTAGGTTCGATGTTAGAAAATAAATCTACACGGACGAGGGGCACGGGCGTGTCCCTATGTACTTAGGCCTGTGAACCATACGAGCCTTCAGCATAGCCATGTCTAGAGGACACACGGGCGTGCTCCCCTTCTACACGGGTGTGTGCCCTATTTTTAGTAGATTTTCTTAAAGGTTTCCTAAGCACTCGGTTTGGTCTAGGATTGTTTCCAAACCATGTTTTGAACCCCATGAGCCAATATTAAGAGTCGTAAGACAATGTTTGAAAAATTTTTAAATTGGGACAGATTTCATTGACTCGAGGTTGAATGTTTGCATGCGTTTTAGTAGGGTAATGCCTCATACCCTGTCCCAACGTCGGATGCGGGTAAAGGGTGTTACAGTTTATGATTGTGAAATGATCGTGAAATGTTCTAATATGTCCAGTAATGCCTCTTAACCCTAATCCAGCGATGGATACAGATTAGAGGTGTTACATTTGGTTGGTATCAGAGTTACGGTTTAGTCGATTGTAGGACTAACGTAGCGTGTGAGAGTCTAGCTATACCTGACATATACATGAATTGTGATAGTGTGATGAATCCTGACAAATGAAATGTGTTTTCGTTTAGTAAATGGATCCCGAACGAGTGGTAGTTGATGATGTTGAAAGTAATATACCCGCTCTCGCTCAAGGGGTAGTGCCATTCGATTCTAGACCCATAGTTAGTAGCCACGAGGGAGAGGCAAAGCAAACATTTTTCCAAATGATGAACGAGTGGTTTACGAAATTCGTTTGAATGAATCTGGCTACTCAAGAACATCCGCCCTCGCCTAATCCCCCTTAGATTCCTGTTATGCCTCCAGTTGTGAATTCGATTTAGTTAAGTAAACCTTCAATCGACAAAATCAGAAAATATGGGGCTAAAAAGTTTCGAGCCGCTACTTAGGATGATGCTTAGTGAGTTGAGTTTTGGCTCGAGAATACAATCAGAGTGTTTGATGAAATGTCGTGTACCCCTGATGAATGTGTTAAATGTGCCATTTCTTTGTTGAGAGATGCAACTTATCAATGGTGGAAAACTTTGATCTCTGTTGTTCCGAGAGACCGAATCACTTGGGAACTTTTTCAAACTGAGTTTCGAAAGAAATATACCAGTCAAATATTTATAAATCAAAAATATAAAGAGTTTCTTGAGCTGAAAGAAGACCGTATGTTTGTCATGGAATACGAGTGGGAATTTGTGAGATTGAATCGATATACACAAGAATGCGTCTCTACTGAAGCAATATTATGTAAGAGATTTGAATATGGTTTGAATGAAAACATCTGTTTGTTAGTTAGAATTCTGGAGATAAAAGAGTTCGTTGTGCTTGTTGACCGAGCATGTAAAGCTGAAGAACTCAGGAAAGAGAAAAGAAAAGCTGATTCAGAAGCTAAAGAGGTAAGAAAGAGATCATCGAGTAAATCATTTTAGTTTACATCAAAGAAATTACGAGATGATTATAGCTGTTCAAAGTCTAATGTGGGACATTCGAGTAGAGATTGTGCAATATCACATTCAAGCTTTTGAGCTCCAGCTACTTTGATTGCTAGTGTCAGAAATGTTAGATCTGTTCGACCTGAGTGTAAACATTGTGGTAAAAGACATCTTGACAGCTGTAGACTGAATGATCGGGCTTGTTTCAAATGTGGATCCTTAGATCACTTTATCCGAGATTGTCTCAAGTCTTTTTAGCAGGAGATTCTGCAGAATCTGAGATCGAATAACACTTTAGCTAGAGGTAGACCTCCTAGAAACACGGAAAATGTGAGTGGTATCCAGAGAGCTATGAAAGATATAGCTGCAAGATCAGAGGCGAGAGCACCTGCCAGAGCCTATGCTATTCGTGCTCGCGAAGAAGCTTCGTCTCCAGACATCATTACTGATACTTTTACTCTTTACGATATTTCTGTGATTGCATTGATAGATCTAGGGCCTAGACATTCGTATATATGTATGAACTTAGTATCCAGTAAGACTTTGCCTGTAGAGTCTACTGAATTTGTAATTAGAGTATCAAATCCCTTAGGCAAGTGTGTTCTAGTTGACAAAGTATGCAAGAATTGTCCGTTGATGTTTCAAGATATTTGGTTTTCGGCTGATCTGATGATATTACCTTTCGATGAATTCGATATAATTGTAGGTATGGATTGGCTAACATTGCATGATGCTGTTGTGAATTGCAAGCGGAAGACTATTGATTTGAGATGCAAAAATGATGAGATAATCCGAATTGAGTCCAATGATTTGAATGGGTTACCATCTATGATATCTTCGTTGAAAGCTCTAAATTATGTGAAAAAGGGGTGTGAAGCTTATTTTGCATATGTAATGGATTCAAAAGTGTCTGAAAAGAAAATTGAGTCAGTACCTGTTGTTTGTGAGTTCCCTGATGTGTTTCCTAAAGAATTACCAGGATTACCACTGATACGAGAGGTTGAGTTTGGCATTGAGTTAGTGTCGAGAACAACTCCGATATCAATAGCTCCGTATAGAATGGCTTTGATAGAGTTGAATGAATTAAAGTCTTAGTTGCAAGAGTTGACAGATAGAGGATTCGCACGACCGAGTTTTTTGCCTTGGGTGCTCCTGTTCTGTTTGTGAAAAAGAAAGATGGCACGATAAGAATGTGTATTGATTATCGTCAATTAAACAAAGTAACCATTAAGAACAAATATCCTCTGCCCAGAATTGATGATTTGTTCGATCAGTTAGAAGGGGCTACCTGTTCTCAAAGATAGATTTCAGATCGGGTTATTATCAATTGCGAGTAAAAGATTCAGAAATTTTGAAAACTGCTTCCAGAACGAGGTACGGGCATTATGAATTTTTAGTTAAGCCTTTTGGACTAACGAATGCTCCTACTGTCATGGATTTGATGAACAAAATTTTTAGATCGTACTTAGATCAATTTGTTGTTGTATTCATTGACGACATTTTAATTTATTCGCGTGACGAAATTAAGCATGCTAAACATTTGAGAATTGTGCTACAAACTCTGTGTGATAAGCAATTGTTTCCCAAGTTTAGTAAATGTGAATTCTAGTTACGAGAAGTTGGTTTCTAGGGCATATTGTGTCAACATTTGGTATCCGAGTTGATCCGAGTAAGATTTCAGCTATTTTAGAGTGGAAGTGTAACACCCCTAAACCCGGCCTAGACGTTATGGCCGAATTTGGCGACATCACATGAGAGTGTTTTCAGAACACATTAATTCATTTAAAATCATACCAGTTATTATCTTTACTTAAGTCAGAAAATTGTGAACTAACTGTTTGCTTAAACCCATTTCTTTTACGCGGAAGCTTTTAGTTAATTTTAGAAAAACGATGCTTTGTGGCGTTGCAGTTTATAAATCATAAAAATAGTTCAAAATCCCCAAATTACAAACCAAAATAGTCCAAGTCCAAAATTTACATCAAATATTCCCAAAAATATAGGATTAAAAGCAATAAAAGCAGAAAAATCTGTAAAACTAAGTAAAAGTAGTAGTGGTCACCATCGAGTCCTCCGCTGCACTGATCTATCTACTGCTGGGGATTACTTGACAGATAGAACAAATAAAGGGGTGAGTTTTCATAAACTCAGTGTGTACATCCCCACAGTATAGCATGCATACAGTCAGATAACAGATAAAAGTCATAATTCGGGCCTGAGCCTTTAACAGAAACGTGTGGGCCTTGGCCCACCTAGAACAGAATCAGATATAATCGGGCCTTAACCCATACAAATATCACATTCATAACAGATTAGAATATGCCCACCAACCCTACACACCATCTTCGTCCAGCCCTACACACCATGTGGGGATAAAATCGACCCACCCAGCCCTACACACCAACTATGGGGATAAAATCAACTTATCCAACCCTACACACTATAATGTACCATGAAACGAAACATAACAGATATATGCAGCATAACTACCAGATAACAAGCTAGAAGCCTTTCGGATACTTCCTTCTCTTCAACAATAAACCCACCCCAATGCAATGCAATCATACATAAATGACATGCTATAATGCAGATTAACAGAACATACATATCATAATCAGAACGGAACAGATGTACATGCTAGAGATAACATGTTAATACATACTTCACATGCTTAAATCATGCATCATATATACAGAACACAGAATTCGGAACTAAGTAATGCTTAGTGATCCTACGATAGGTCACGGTCAACTTGGGTGACCCGTGCAACCTTATAATTCATTTAAAAAAAATGGGCTCACACGCCCATGTGGCCTACCCTTGTGGGCCCACACATTAGTGTGGCCCACACAGCCCATATTGGCCTTGGCCATGTGGATCAAACGACCTGGCCTAAATTCCACACGTCCGTGTGTTTCACCCGTGTGGCCTACATGGCCCAATTGGTCGAGCCCGTGTCTCGCACATGACCTTGTCGACCTTACATGGCCGTGTTCGTCACGTCCATGTCAAGAGTGCATGGCCTGGTTCATTGATCACACGGCTGTGTCTTGCCATACGGCCTCCACACGAGCAATCCACACGCCCGTGTAGCGTCAACAGTAGGCTTTCAGCTTTCACCAAATTTCGATTTCTGTGTAATCGGAGTACACACCTAGTTTGTTTTCAACGTATAATCGCTCCAGAACACTCTAAAACCTATATTCCACAATTTCATGTCCAAAATCAGTCACTTAAATCGAGTTATTTAGAATGGAAAAATTCTGAATCTTACTGACAACCTTACCTTCAACGAATTGACGTCAATACCTCACTATTAGAAAGTCGAATCGTAGCCTCTCGTTCTTAATTAACTCCTAAATAGAAGCACAAAACCCTCAACATCGAATCACTAACAAACAAAAGAAATAAAATATCCCTACCCTTACCGAATACGTACTACATACCATGATTTCGCAATAATCGATGGGAAAAACTAAAAAATCAGATTCAGTAAGAAATGAAAAGGTAGAAGAATCGGCAGCCAAGAGGGGAAATTTTCAACAAAAATTAAAAAGAAAAGAAATGATAGAGAGGGAGAATACAGAGAATTTTGACAGAAGAGAACAGAATAATGGGGTAATTCCCAATCCCTTGATGCACTCCCACTAAACCCCATTCGTTGCACTACTCAGTAACCCAGTCCAACTCAACCAGTCACAGGGCATTAATAGCAAAAAAAAATGCCCCAGTACTGCCTCAAACACAAGATCCCTTGCACCCTAACACACCTCTTTACCACCAGACCAGTAGGCCCATTCTGATAAGCTTTTAAAAATAAATTCTTATAAGCCTATTGTCCAAAGATCAAGCTTTATTTAAAAAAAAAAAAACCTAAAATTTAGCCCAAGTCTTAACTTGAACTTGGGACCTCCCAACACACCCAGAGCACATAACAACTAAAGCAGATAGATATTTTAATCAAATTAACACAAAAATATATTCATAAAATTTAGGGCGTTACAACTCTACCCCCTTAAAGAAAATTTCGTCCTCGAAATTTTACCTGATCAGAAAAGATGAGGATACTATTGTCGCATCGAATCCTCTAGCTCCCAAGTAGCCTCCACAGTGCTATGATTTCGCCACAACACCTTCACCAAGGGGATAGATTTCCTACGTAGAACCTTCACATCGCGATCTAGGATCTGAACCGGCTCCTCCTCGAACGTTAAATCTGGTCTAATCTCAATCTTCTCGACAGGCACAATGTGCATGGGATTAGAGCGATAATGTCTCAGCATCGAGACATAGAATACATCATGAATGTGATCTAACTCTGAAGGTAGCTCCAACTGATATGCGACTGGCCCCACTTGTCTCAGAATCCGGTATGGCTCAATAAATCGAGGGCTCAGCTTACCCTTGCGACCAAACCTCAGAACATTCTTCCATGGCGAGACCTTAAGGAAAACCAAGTTCCCCACAGAATACTCAATGTCCTTCCTCTTCAAGTCAGCATAAGACTTCTGTTTATCAAAAGTTACTTTCAATCTCTCTCAAATTAAACGGACTTTGTCCTAAGTCTCTGATAGCAACTCTGGATGCAGAACCCGTCGCTCACCCAACTCAGTCCAGCACAACGGAGTGCGACACTTACAACTATACAATGCCTCATACGGTTCCATCTGTATACTAGACTAGAAGTTGTTGTTGTAAACGAACTCAGTTAAAGGTAAGTACTCCTTCAAACTATCTCGAAAATCAATCACACAGCTCCTCAACATGTCCTCCAATATCTGAACCACCCTCTTCGACTGACCATCTGTCTGAGGATGGAAAGCAGTATTGAAGTCTAATCTCGAACCCAGAGCCTCGTGAAGGTTATGCCAGAATCGTGATATGAATCGAGGATCCCCATCGGAGATGATCGAAGCAGGAACCCCATGAAGTCTCTCTATTTCAGAAATGTAGAGTTTGGTTAATTTTTGTAGGGAGAAGTCTGTCTTAACAAGAATAAAGTGAGCAGACTTAGTCAATCGATCCATGTTGACCCATACAGAATCCTTCTTAGTGGGTGTTAGAGGCAACCCACTAACGAAGTCCATCCTCACTTGCTCCCATTTCCACATCAGTATCTTTACTGGCTGTAGCAAACCAAAAGGCAACTAATACTCAGCCTTAAGATGCTGACAAGTCAAACAGCGAACCACGAAGTCGGTCACATCACGTTTCAACCCTGGCCACCAGTATAACTTTTAGAGATCTCTATACATTTTGTTCCCATCAGGATGCATAGCATAAGGGCTACTATGCTCCTCCATCAGAATCGACTGTCTTAAGTACTCATCATTCGGTACATAAATTCGGCCTCAGAAGTACAAAACCCCATCATCATTAAACCTAAAATCTGTAGTAGTCCCAGTCTCAACCTAACAGAACCGTAACTCAAGAGACTTATCCCCCTTCTGTTTATTCATTATCTGATCAATCCACGTTGGTTTCACTTGAAGTTCTGCCAACAAACTCCCATCGTCAAAAAGACTCAATCGAGTGAACTTTGCTCCCAAATCCATCATTGCCCTATGACTCAACGTATCGGCCACCACATTGGCCTTCCCAGGATGATACTCAATACTGCAGTCGTAGTCCTTAAGCGGTTCAACCCATCGACACTGCTTAAGGTTTAACTCTTTCTGAGTGAGGAGATACTTAAGGCTCTTGTGATCAGTATAAATAGTACACTTCTCACAATACAGATAATGCCTCTAAATCTTTAGAGCAAAGACTACTGCAGCTAACTCCAAATCATGCATCAAATAATTAACCTCATGAGTCTTGAGTTGATAAGATGCATAAGCAACTACTTTACCTCCTTGCATCAAAATACAAAGCAAATCCACGTGTGACGTATCACTGTATACCACGAAGTCCTTTCTAGGCTCAGGCTATATCAAAATTAGAGTGATCGTGATCTCGAGTGATGATGATAAAGTAATAAAATCTGATCGTACCTGTAAACTAACTAATATCACGATAAAAGGCAAGTGCACCTATCGAATAGTAGTATAGTTAGTGGCAAGATCGGAATATCGAATCCAAGGAACTACGAGTACTAGTAATGACTTTATTTTCTATTATCTACCTAAAAATAAAAAAGGTTCGGTTGTAAACTAAACTAAACTAACTAAAGAAATGACAAAGAGTAAAGTGGGAGATTACTTTTGGGAAAGACTGATTGATTAAGGTAATACCTAAGAAACAATCCACCTAGACTTCACTTGTTATCTAACTCTGAACCAGATGATTTCTTCATTTGATTTGATCCATAGAGATCCAATTATGTTAATACCTCCGTCGAGGATAAGAACAACTAATCCTAGGTTGATTAACTGAAATCTCTTTCTAGTTAAAACCCCTAGTCTCGCATTAACTCGATCTATGGATCCCCATATTAGATTTGACTCTAATCCGGTAGATTTTTGTCGTCCTATGTCTAGGATTGCGTTTAACTCCACTTAATTGTGTTGGATCTACTCCTATGCAGGGACTTTTGCTCCTCCATATAGACACATTCGACTTAAATCAATATCCCGGACATACCAATTTAAGAGTTAAAAACACAATTTAGAACAAATCAAATATTTATCACACAGCTCAGATAATAATAACAAGATCTGTCTTCGGTTTCATCCCCTTAGGTATTTAGGAATTTAGTTCATGTTTATAAAAGAAAACATCTCAGAAGAAATAAAATAATAAAACATAAGAAAACCCAAAACTCCTGAAAGGATTGAAGGGAGATCCTCTGTCTTGATGTAGATCCTGGCTTTTGAGATGGATCAATCGACTTCCCTTTGAGTAATTCCCTCTTTTAACTCCTTATTTTGGCGAAAAAATAGCACCCTTAGTGGGGAATCAAGCACCCTTTTGTAGTTGCCTCCTAGGGTCTTTATATAGAGTTTTGGAATGCCTTTCTTAGCCCCTAAGTAGCCTTTTTCGAGTGAAATTAAACGTCCTCAAGATAGGGACACGCTCGTGTAGATCGAGGCCCAGGCTGTGCTCAGGCTTGTTAAAGTGGCACGGCCGTGTGGCGAATCTCCAAGCCGTGTTGATTACTGAACTGGGCCTAATTTGCCCGTTTTTGGCCCGTTCCTTACTCTTTTCTCTCTCCTAAGCTCACCTGAGTATAAAACATGAAATTAAAGGTTTAAGAGCATCAATTTACACACATCAATGGGTAATTCATCTAGAAATTGGGCTAAGCATGGGGTAAAAATATGTGTAATTTATCGCTTATGAAATACCCCTACACTTAAGCCTTTGCTTGTCCTCAAGCAAAATCTCAACTCACAATTAAGAATCATTCTTCTCAACTTATAATCATTATCAATAATGTTTCAAACTAATCCACAAGTAATCATACAATGAAAATTCAACCAGAAGAGCATTAAAGTTTCAAACACTCTAAGTTGAGAATTTTATCACAGAAACATAGGTTTTCTCCCTTCTCCTAAGTAATTACCTTTCAATCGAAATTAACAAGAGTTGACATCCTCGCTAAAGATTCACTCTATCCACTCAAAGTGTTTAGGGTTCAAAAATTAAGCATTCATTAGTCAACCTAAAAAGTTATTATCATAGGCTTGCAGGAAAATCAAATCTCCACAATTATAGATTGATATGACACATCGATCAAAAGTTCTTTCAATGGTTATAATAGGGCTTTGGTTAGGGGTGTTGTCACAAGCTGAAGGAGAAGGTTAAAATTGAGATTGAATTGAAAATTCATCTAGCTAGATCACTTGAACATATTCCTAGAGCTAAGCTTTCTAATGACATCGTTCTGGATTCGGTAGCTTAATATAGAAATATGCAAAAAATATTAAACTTAACTAAAATATGAATTACAACTGAATTAACTGTATAAACACATTTTTTTAAGAACAAAGCAAATACAATACTTTGAATATTTTCAACTTTACAAACTGAAAAGGAGAACAAAGCTAGATAATAATTCAACTCAAATCTTGACAAAAATAGGGATCAAAATAATTGAATGGAATTCAATAAAAAACGGGTTATAGGTTAATATTAGAGGTAAGTCAAAAAATGGGTTGTTAGGCTCAATGGGGTTCACTAAGGGTTAATTTATGGAGGTAGGCTTTTATGGAGTAAGTGGGTTAATCTTAGGTGCCTTTATCATTTCGGTGTATCAAATCAATGATGTGGTCTCGATATGTATAATCGGAGCAAGTTCTAGAATAAAAAATCAGTATTGACTCACTCAAAGTAACAATAAAAGTGAGCACGAAAGGATGTATGCTCAAAAGGCTCAAAAATCTCACCAGAATTATGGCTTTTGATGTCAATCCTGCGAATTTCAAATCTCAAGATAACACTTAAAATTAGGGAAAATAACCTCGAAAAAATTTAAATTCTCAAAAATTTCAACTTATTATGCTTGATTCCCTAATATCTTAAAGTTTGAATAATCAAAGCATAAGTACTTATGTCTTAATTCTCAACATATCAATAAAAAACATAAATCAATCAGAATTAATTCCTAATAGGAGATTGAGACTAATGCAGAGAGTGAAAGTGAGAATTCGAAATTTTGAGAACAATGCAAAATGTTAGTTGTAAAAAATTTTTAGGGGTTCGAAGAGAATGCAATGACTGAAAGTAAGTTTCCCCCCACACTTAAGATGTACATTACCCTTAATGTACAAAGATACTTTAGTAGTAATAAAAGCATAATATCATAAGATAGGGAAAGAAATGAAACTCCCTGAATATTGGATGAATTTGTCGAGACGGATATTGGAATTGTAAGAGCCGGCAATTGTGGCAGGGTTTTTCCATTACAAATGGATTTGAGCGGTAAAACTCCTTTGAAACTGTGAAAGTACTTATCAGTGTTTAGAGATTTAAGTTAAACATAATTTTTTTCGTTAGGGAATAGCCGATATGAAGATAAAATTGAAAGCTAAACTAAAATATTCAATAAAAATAAAGATCAAAATAAAAATAAAGAAAAATCTAAAGATTCTAAAGAAGCAGAAAGTTCAAAAGAAGATAAAAATAAAGCTCAAGAAAGCAAATAAAAAAGAAGATAAGAGGATTAGGAAGTTCTAATCCTCAGATGGACCGCGAGGCGGGGGCGGTGATGAGATATGTAGATGCTGACATATCTGCTGAAGAGTAGCATCGATATGATCGGAACATTGAAAGCACTGCTGCTCAAATTGTGTGAGGCACTCGGATATGTCAGCATATGAAGCTGCCGTATGAACTGGGTGGCGAGGGGGTGTTGGTTCAGTTGGTGCCTCCTCCGGTGGTGGGACGTTATCAGTAATGTCCTCGGGGTCCTCTTGCTCGGTATCTCTGAGTAGACGGTATTGTGGAGGATTTGTCCCACATTGGCGCTGAATCATTCTCATATGTAGTTTGGATGCCCTGTGGGGACATCTAACCGATCAGTGTATAAAAGGATGTCTGGGCCGCGGTGTTAAGTAGGCCGAAGTGACGGGCTAGTCGAGTGATGTATGGGCCCATGGAGATTACGCCCCTACGGTGTCGCTCCATCTGATGCTGGATGGCATGGGTGATGAAGTTTGCAAGATTGATCACATGTACGTGCGCCATGCTCCATAGAAAGTAGGCGTCATGGGTGTTGACGACGCCAGTGCTATCTTGTCTGCCCGTCAGTGTGTGTGCGAGTAAGGCGTAAAGGTACTGCAGAGATGGGGCGAGAGCTGTCGCCTTGGAGCGACTGGGGTTGTATGTGGCTGATGTAAGGACTAGGGCCTCCCAACACTTAGATGGTGATAGATGGATGTGGCGGTGGAGCTCGAAGAAGTCTTCTTCCTCTACAAACTGCTTGGTGTAGAGGCCTAGTGCTGTACCGAACTCTGGTACACTGAGTTGACGAACGAGGCCTCCTAGCCGAAATTGTATCGTTCCTGGATCGTCGTGTCAGCTCATCACTGTCTGGAGGTGAAATGTGGAGCAGAACTCAAGGGTGAGTTCGAGATAGGTGGGCTCCACAATTCTGAAAAATTGGTCTCAGGGGTCCATTGTTAATAAGGCCCGGACCTCATCCGCTAGGTGGACCTACTCTAAAGCGGCCCAATTGATGCGCCTTCTGACTCCGAGAGGTCTCACCCGTAATATCTAAAATAGTTCTTCTTGTGAGTTCTACGGGAATTTGAGGAAAGGATGGCGAACTTTAGCGGTGGGTCTAGAAGAAGAACCATCGGGCCCCTTTCGCTTTTTGGAAGCAGGTACGGCTGCTTTCTTCCCTTTCGAAGAGGACATGGTTACTGAAGGTCGTCTTAACGATGTTCTGGGTTGGTGTGGCATATTTTGGGCTTTTCGTGATAGTTCAGCCACTCATCTAGTTCCTCAATCTGAAGCATTCGCTTTTCAGGTGCGTCTCCCTTAGATGGACTTGTCTGTGGTTGGGTCGCCTTTATGTGGAGTGTATCCTGCACAGAAGATTGGGTGGTGAGATCAGTGTTTTTATAAGGACTTGTCACTATGTTTTTGTCAGCAACAGTATTAATCGAGTTTTGAGCTTATAAAGTAACTTTGTCATCACCTACTCGTAGCTCACATGTTCCTACATCAATTATTGTTCTAGCAGTTGCTAAAAAGGGTCGCCCTAGAATTAATGGTACGTTGCTATCCTCATCAATGTCTAAAACAACAAAGTCAATTGGGAATATAAATTTACCAATTTTGACAAGCACATCTTCAATTATTCCCTTTGGAAATCTAATGGTCTTATCAGCTAATTGGATGCTCATCTTAGTTTGTTTAGGTTTTCCAAGACCTAGTTGTTTAAACAGTTTATAAGGCATGACATTAATACTAGCCCCTAAATCAGCTAAAGCATTTTTGGTGTCTAAGCTACCGAGTAAACAAGGAATAGTAAAACTTCCTGGATCATTTATTTTGTTGGGTAGCTTATTCTGTAAGATGGCTAAGCATACTACATTCAACTCCACATGAGATTTCTCATCTAGTTTCCGCTTGTTTGTCAAAAGCTTTTTTAAAAACTTAACAGCATTTGGCATCTGCAAAAGAGCTTCAATAAACGGTAAGTTGATATGTAATTTCTTTAAGAGTTTAAGAAACTTACCAAATTACTCATCTGTGCGGTCTTTCTTTAACACATTTAGGTATGGGATATGAGGTTTGTACTCTTTGATAGTTACTTTTTTGGAACTTACCTCATCCTTACCTTTACTTACCACAGTCTCCTTGCATGGCTCTGGGTTGGTTTTGGTTAACCCTTCCTCATCTATTGTATCCACGGTATTGAGTTGCTCCTTAGGGTTGGTCTCAGTGTTGCTTGGTAACCCACCTTGCGGTCTTTCAGAAATTAACTTGGCGAGCTGGCCTATTTGAGTTTCAAGTCCTTGAATGGATGCTTGCTGGTTCTTCAATGCCGTTTCGGTGTTTTGGAAACGAGTTTCTAATACGGCAATAAATTTTGTAAGCATTTCCTCAAAGTTTGGCTTTTTCTCTTATTGGAATGGTGTAACACCCTACACCCCTGTCCGTCGCCGGAATAGGGTATTAAAGTATTACATATCTAAATACAACCTACCGAGGTTCATAATTACACGCTAGACATAGATTCATTGAGTTCTATAGTCGAATATATCACTTTTAAATAGGTTCGGTCAGTACATCATATCTCATTAACTTCGTTCTATAAGCATGCTAGCGAAATTCTACCATGTGGCTACTAACAATTTGGCTAAATCAAACTTTTCAATAACCAAACACCATATTAGAAACTCATTGCATATTGGTTACTAACTAAATATCATGCCACAACATCGAATCATATGAGTATCATCCAAACATATAATCAAACTCGAAGACTAATCAAGCCATTTTCGCATGGCTAGAATAATTACAACTCAAAAGGTAATTTGGTTCAACAAAAAGGAGATTAGCCTATACATGCCATTGATCCAAAATAACCATCAAATGTACCAAAATAACGGCGATAGTGTAGGTGATTAAGGATTCAATCCCCGAGTCCGTAGCTTCCAAAATGAGATCTATAAACAGAGGAAACAAGGGAAACGGAGTAAGCATTACAATGCTTAGTAAGTTTTAAGCAATGACAACAGATATAACATCAAATTATAACATAGTTGTTCGTATTTTTGTTTCCCTCCTCTTTTAGGTAAGTCACCCTTTAACCAATCAACACATTCACATCATATACGAAAGTAGATAGCTTTCACTTATAGTAAACTCACGTAAACATAAACATGTCACAAAATTTCACATAACATTTCGCATTGACCAATTGTAATTTGACCATATTAATAGTCTCATTTCATGCACACATATGTAATCGCATAATGACCTTAGTAGTTGGTCCAAAAACCAGCTTGTATATAAGCTTAGGGTACATACCTGTATAACTTAACACTTTAAGCGCATTCATTAGCAATCGTTACCTTGAAGACCATTAGTCTTAGACTTTACTCGCATCATCATCGAGACCTTTAGCTCGGGTAAAATCTCTATACATAGCCATCGGGTCTCTACCCCGGATATAATCTCCGCATATAGCCTTCCGGTCTTAACCCGGACATCATCTCTGCATATAGCCTTCGGGTCTTAACCCGGACATCATCTCCACATATAGTCAGCGGGACTTACTCCCGGATTCACATCACAAATTCTCATACATATATATATTCACATGTTGCCAGGTTTCACATAGCAAGATTTCACTTGTAATTCAATCAATTCATTTGCGTACAAACATATAACATGCTTCTCGACTTTATATCATAAATATATATATAATTCAAAACTTATACATGTATACTCTTCTTTTCTAGACTTTCGGCTCAATGATCAAACATACATAAGCAATGCATTTCAAATCCCAATTTCGGTCCTTTTCTCTATGAGCCATTCGGCTATATAGCAAACATGAATAAGGTTTCTTTCTCAATGGGACATCGTTCAAATATCAGCATGTATATCATGGCATTTTAAATTAAATACCAAATTCGATTACTCAAAACTTACCTTGAACTTTCTCGAGCAACTATGAGTTGGCTATTCGACCACTTTAGGCTTCCCTTTATCCGAACTTGCCCCTCTATGCTCTTGAGCTAAATAAAATATTTAATTTTATTAATCCTTATTCAAACATCTCAATTAATCAATTTTCACTTATACTCAAATAATACATGCATATACTTCTCATTGCAAGCACACACACACATTCGGTCATTTCACATACATATCATAAGTCGCAACAAGCTGATTTTCTGAGCAACATTCAATAAATTACTTATAACTGGAGCTACGAAACTCCAAATGATGTGCCGTTAATTTTTCATGAAAATAGACTCATATATCTTCCATCCATAAAATTTCCAGAATTTTTGGTTTGGCCAATCAATACCAGAATTTTCTTAAATTTTCCCCTATTTCACTGTTTGACTAAACTGACCACTCTTTACTACGAATTAAATTTATCCTTGTACAGAATTCAAGACATGTCCTAGCCTATTTCATTTGAAACTAGACTCATTAAGGAGTCTAAGCATATAAATTTTGCCTCATAACAATTTTTATGCAATTTATGGTGATTTTCTAAAAACAGAATAGGGGCTTTCGGAGTCATTCTGACCCTGTTTCACACAACTTTAAAAATCTCTTTATTGGCAGGTCCATTGCTTGTAAGTTTCTTTTATAAGAAACTAGACTCATTAAGCTTTAAATACATAATTTATTCAGCCTCTAATTCATTTCCCACAATTTATGGTGATTTTTCCAAAACACGTTACTGCTGCTGTACCAAGCAGATTTATACAAATTCACTCTTTAAAGCTCTTATTCACATATTTAAAACATTACATCATATATGGCATCATTTAGAGAAGTCATTGACCTTAACATATATATGCATAATTCATATTCATTTCATTTAACTAGATGAATCATACAAGTCAGTAATAATCAACTCACAACTCAATTTGCACCATGCGTTAATTTCACACTCCCTTATACAAAATCCAACCTTATAGCCGAATATGCAAATGTCTCATTGAAAAGCTATTTAATCATGTTTTCTAACACACTTAATCAAATGGTCATGAGATAGCCCTTGTACACAATCGGCCTTTTATTTAGTAATCAAATTAACAATGCAATTTAAGAATGCTAAGTCTTCAAGGCCACATTGAGCAATTGTATAAGCATGTATTAAGCATTGAACATTAAGCTTCTTAGTTCTAAATTTTCTTAAGGCCAAACATCATATAAGGCATTTTTGACAAATTTCATACCACATACTATTAGCCGAAACTCAATTAACTCCACCTTTAACCAATTTTTCTTTAACCTTTATCACATTCGGCCATAATAAGGACCAAATGACAAACCTTAATTCCAACTTATAACAATGTAAATATACCCCATGGCCGAATGTTCCTTTGAACAATTTACTCTTTCAAAGCATAATTTCACTAATTATACTTACCACTCTAAGCTCAAATTTGGCTAATACACATACATAGAATGTTACTTTCAAGCAAAAATTTCTAAATCATACATTAATCTTGCATTTCACATAGTAGCAAATTGTCAACAATTTCATTTAGCCACAACCGTCCTAGTTTAACAATCTCAACTCATCTATCATCAATCTTAATACCAAAAACATCAAAACACCTACCAAGAGACACAACATCCATGGCCAAATATCCTCCCTTACAAAAGATTAAGCCCTTGAAAACACCAATTGTTTAATTTAGGCTTATAAACCTATAATCACATGAATTTGACCTCATAATACCCTTCACATACTCATTTATCAATTTTAACTATCAAATTCAAAATTCATAAATTCTTCTCCCATGACCGAATATCAAAATAACACAAATCTTAAAATTAAAAACATGGGTCTAGGAGGGTATCAAACAAAGAATTCAACATCAAAAATACAAAGCAAATTGCCAAAATCTTACCTTAAACTTAGACCTTCCATGACCGACCACCAAAGTCTCTTTTTCCTCTTATTTTTCTTTAGTTTCGGCAACCATAAGAAGAAAATAAGAAAGCCTTGTTTGTATCACCCTTTATTTTATTATTTCATGTATTTTCATAATATAAAATTATTAAACACATTTTCCTTAATATAAAATACACAACATGCCAAATTTTCCTTCATCATTACCGTCCACTAGCATTAGAAAGGGGAATTTGACATGCAACTCCCTCAATTTGCATGCATGCATTAACTAGTCATCATACACTTGCCTAGCATATTTTCAAAGTTCACTACTAGGTCCTTTTTAGTGAAATTCAAATTTATAACTCTAAATCAACACACCAAACATGTCACACATGGATTAACACATATTATAGGCATCAAAATGAATATTAAATATATTTTATGCCTCGATTTTGTGGTCCGAAACCACATTCCGACTAGGGTCGTTTTAAGGCTGTCACAAATGGTGGCTGTTGAAATCCCGAAGGAGGTGGTTATCTCTGATTTCCTTGTCCTCCCCATGAAAAATTGGGGTGGTTTCGCCAACCTGCATTGTAAGTGTTGCTATAAGGGTTATTTTAAGATCTAGGATTGTTACCCATATAGTTGGCTTGCTCGTTTTCCGTGCCATATCCGTAGTTGGAGTAGTCCAGATTGTAACTGTTCCCTTGAATTGCGTCGCATTGCATTACTGGGTGTGCCTGCGTAGAACCAACAAAATTATCAATCTTTTTATTTAAAAGTTCTACCTGATTAGAAAGCATGGTTACGGCATCAATATTAAAAGCTCCTGTAGCTTTCTATGGCTTTGTTCGCATGACTTGCCACTGATAGTTATTCAGTGACATCTCTTCTATAAATTTGTAGGCTGCTTCTGGTGTTTTGTTATTGATTGTTCCTTCGGCGGCTGCATCGATCATTTGTCTTGTTGAAGGATTCAAACCGTTGTGAAAGGTTTGAACTTGTAACCACAAAGGTAGTCCATGGTGAGGACACCTTCTCAATAGGTGCTTGTATCTTTCCCATGTGTCGTAAAGCGTCTCTAAATCCATCTGTACAAAAGAAGAGATATCATTCCGCAATTTAGTTGTTTTAGCTAGAGTAAAATACTTAAGTAAAAATTTTTCGGTCATTTGTTCCCATGTAGTGATAGACCCTCGTGGTAAAGAATTTAACCATTGTTTAGCTTTGTTTCTCAAAGAGAACGGGAGTAGCCTAAGACGAATGGCATCATCAGAAATGCCATTTATTTTGAATGTATCACATAATTCCAAAAAGTTGGCTAGATACGAGTTAGGATCCTCATCATAGTATGCGGAGCAGATTTTGCTCAACAGGATTTGTGGCTACTACAGGAGGTAACTGATTATCCTGATTGGCTTCCATCTCTTCAGTAGGTTCTAGCTCTTCTTCTTGTCCTTGTTCTGGGTATTGCAAACTTCTTCTTATCTCTCGGCAATTTCTGCGAACTATAGCTTCTAAATTATCGTCAAAAAGCAGTGGTCCTCCCGGGTTTCTTCTAGTAATAAACTAGAGATACTTAGAAGGGAAAAGGCAAAGAAAATTTTAGTAAATAAATAAATAAATAAAATAAAGGCTGAAAATAAATAAAAATAGTAATGGCTAAAGTAATAGAAATCGAGTGTTCCTAATATCTTAGTTCCCTGGCAACGGCGTCAAAAACTTGATCGTGATCTCGAGTGATGATGATAAAGTAATAAAATCTTATCGTACCTGTAAACTAACTAATATCACGATAAAAGGCAAGTGCACCTATTGAATAGTAGTATAGTTAGTGGCAAGACCGGAATATCGAATCCAAGGAACTATGAGTACTAGTAATGACTTTCTTTTCTATTATCTAGCCTAAAAATAAAGAGGGTTTGGTTGTAAACTAAACTAAACTAACTAAAGAAACGACAAAGAGTAAAGTGGGAGAGTACTTTTGGGAAAGACTGATTGATTAAGGTAATACCTAAGGAAGAATCCACTTAGACTTCACTTGTTATCTAACTCTGAACCAGATGATTTCTTCATTTGATTTGATCCGTAGAGATCCCTAAATTATGTTAATACCTCCTTCGAGGATAAGAACAACTAATCCTAGGTTGATTAACTGAAATCTCTTTCTAGTTAAAACCCCTAGTCTCGCATTAACTCGATCTATGGCTCCCCATATTAGATTTGACTCTAATCTGGCAGATTTTCGTCGTCCTATGTCTAGGATTGCGATCAAATCCGCTTAATAGTGTTGGATCTACTCCTATGCAGGGACTTTTGCTCCTCCACATAGACACATTCGACTTAAATTAATATCCCGGACATACCAATTTAAGAGTTAAAAACACAATTAAGAACAAATCAAATATTTATCACACAGCACAGATAACAATAACAAGATCTATCTTAGGTTTTATCCCCTTAGGTATTTAGGGATTTAGTTCATGTTTATAAAAGAAAACATCTCAGAAGAAATAAAATATTAAAACATAAGAAAACCCAAAACTCCTGAAAGGATTGAAGGGAGATCCTCTGTCTTGATGTAGATCCTGACTTTTGAGATGGATCAATCGGCTTCCTTTCGAGTAATTCCCTCTTTTAACTCCCCGTTTTGGTTGGAAAATAGCACCCTTAGTAGGGAATCAAGCACCCCTTTGTAGTTGCCTCCTAGGGTTTTTATATAGAGTTTTGAAATGCCTTTCTTAGCCCCTAAGTACCTTTTCCGAGTAAAATTGAACTTCCTCATGACAATGACAGCCCGTGCGCCATGCCCGTGTGGATCGAGGCCCAGACCGTGCTCAGGCCTGTTAAAGTGATCCGTGTGGCGAATCTCCAGGCCGTGTTAATTACTGAACTGGGCCTAATTTGATCGTTTTTGGCCCGTTCCTTGCTCTTTTCTCTCCCCTAAGCTCACCTGAGTATAAAACATGAAATTAAAGATTTAAGAGCATTAATTTACACAAATCAAGAGGTAATTCATCCAGAAATTGGGCTAAGCATAGGGTAAAAATATGTATAATTTATCGCTTATCATAGAACCTGTGTCAAAACAGTTTTGAGTTTCTCAAAGCTCTCCTATTGTGCCTCAGTCCTAACGAAAGGAACTCCCTTACGCAATAGTTTAGTGAACGGTGCTGCGATAAAAAAGAACCCTTCCATAAAATGACAATAATACCCTGCCAGCCCCAGAAAGTTGTGGATTTTTGACACAGTCTTCGGCTGTTTCCAATCCAACACAGTCTCAATCTTACGAGGATCCACACGAATCCCCTCAACAGATACCACATGCCCCAAAAAGGTAACCTCTCGAAGCCAAAACTCACACTTAGAGAACTTCGCATGCAACTATTTCTCGCGCAGAGTTTGTAGAACAATCCTGAGATGCTCATCGTGCTCATCCTCCATCTTAGAATATACCAGAATGTCGTTGCTAAACACCACCACAAACTAATCTAAGTAGGGCTGGAACACACGGTTTATTAAGTCCATAAATGCCTCTGGTACATTAGTCAACCCAAATGGCATAACTAGGAACTCGTAATGTCCATAACGAGTACTGAATGTTGTCTTATGCACATCAGCCTCCTTCGCTCTCAACTGATGATACCCTGATCGTAGATCAATCTTGGAGAACACAAAAGCCCCTCTAAACTGGTCGAACAACAAGTCTATCCTCGGAAGTGGGTATTTATTCTTAATTGTTAACTTATTCAATTGGCGGTAATCCATGCACATTCTCATCATCTCATCCTTCTTCTTAACAAACAGAATAGGTGCTCCCCATGGAGGCACACTGGGATGAATAAACCTATGATCCAACAGCTCCTGTATTTGAGCCTTAAGTTCTGTAAGCTCCTTTGGTGTTATTCAGTAAGGGGCGATAGACGTCGGAGATGTACCAAGAATCAACTTAATCCCAAACTCTACCTCTCAGCTCATAGACAATCCCAGTAGTTCCTTTAGAAAAACATCTGGAAAGTCCCTCACAATTCGGATGTCCTTAATCGAAGAGTCCACAGAATCCAAAACACTGATTTAGGCCAAGAATGCCTCACATCCCTTCTTTACTAAATTTTTTTGCCACCAATGCAGATATCATATTAGTCAGATAATTTGTCGTTCCCCAATCATGAATACCTCAATATCCTCCTCAGTTCTCAGAACAATCCTCTTTTCAGCACAATCCAAACTCACTCGATGTTTCACCAACCAGTCCATGCCTAGAATTAAGTCGAACTCCCCAAATGGAAGCTCCATCAAATCAGCCAAGAAGATAGTCCCTTGGACCTCTAACGGTACATCTCTGAATAATTTACTAACCCCAATAGACTGCCTCAACGGACTCACCGTTGTTATTTCACTAGAAGTGGTCTCAAACAGAATCCCCAAAGTCTCACACATAGTGCTAGCTATGTAAGAGTGTGTAAAGACCATGTCTATCAATACAAAGTAAGGTATATTAAAAATTGAAAATGTACCCGTGATGACATCCAGAACATCTGCATCCTCATAGTGACGTACAGCATAAACTAGTGCAGGCTGCCTCGCCTCAGTTAGTCCAGTACCTCTGCTCGGTGCTCTCTGCCCTCGGCCCATACCGTTACCACCCTTAGCTTGACCTCGGCCTCTAGGTGGCTGTTAAACTACTCTCAGCAGCTGTATAGCCTCAGTAGCCGAAGCTTGCATCTGATTAGTCCTCAATGGACAGTCCTTAACACGGTGCTCGGTAGACCCACACCTCAAACAGGCTTCAGTAGCCCTCCAACACTCGCCCGGATGGCCTCTATTACAAAACTAACAAACCGCCACTCCAGTAGGTGCAACAGTAGGCCCAACTCTAATTTACCCACCAGTCTTGACCTTTTTTTAGGCCTCATCTGTAACACCCTCTAACTCCAAACAGTTGCCGAAATAGGGTTACAAGGCATTACCGGACTTATACACTAGCAGACAAATAAAAACAAGACATAAATTTGAGTTTCAATCTAAAACCATCTAATTTCCATCAAATAGTTCTTAATATAGGCCTACGGGGCCCAAAATAGGTTTAGAAAATAATTTAGAATTAAACCGGGAACTTTGAAAATTTTTCTTTGAAGATAGGGGCACATGCCCGTGTGGCCTAGGACACCCCCGTGTGGCCAGCCCGTGTGGCTCCCCATGGCCGTGGGGCCAGGCCGTGAGCAGATCTGACTTGCCACACACGGCCGTGCAACTAGCCCGTGGGCAAGTTTGACTTCCCCACACGGCCTGGGCACACGCCCATGTGTCTTGGCCGTGTGAAAACATGATTTTTCACCATTTTTAAGCTACTTTCACCCATTAAACATACCCAATTCATGGCCAAAACATTGACTTATAAATCTTAATCAAATACCATTCATTTCATTTTCAAACTTAGCAAAAACTCATTCATTCATTCCAAAAATTACTTAAGGTTTATAAACCACATTTACATTCAAAATATTAAATACTTACAAGTGACAAACATTAAACCTAGTACATGCCACCTTTCCAAAAGTTATATATACATCACCAAGATTTGAGCTGAAGCCGGGATTAATTCGGATGCTTGACTGTACTTCAACTTTATCTATCCTGCGCACGGGAAACAACCGTATGCTGAGTATTGAAAATACTCAGTGGTATTATCATAATTCAAATATATAACTACAATCAAATATCATAACATACTAGGTAAATAGTACATCAAACATATAAGTTCATGCTAAATTATCATATTATTAATGTGCCATTTTCAACATTCAAATTAATATCTCAACAATAGAGTTCCAATCATTCATGAACCTTAGGTTCATCTCTCAATCACATATACATATCTAATTCACATTTCAATAGGAACCATTCATGAACCTTTAATCTCATAACATAATATCATTTCTCATTTCAATTCACAATATAGCTTTCATTGTTCATTCAATGGTTCAAATAATCAAATTCAATAGATTTTCTCATTTCACATAATTACCCCTATTAACATAACTCGGACTTTGGCGGATACACGGATCCAACCAAACACACCATATTGACACCCAGTGCCTCATCGGATAGTTCGAAGCAAAGTTGACACCCAATGTCTCATCGGCCTAGCCGAAGTAAAGTGGTACCCAGTACCTCATCAAATCTATCCAAAGCAATATGACACTCCAAGTGTCTCATCGACTCGAGGTCGAAGTAACCCTGAACTCTTCCAATCCTATGGCATGCCAATTATATCCACTAAGCCTGACTAGTTAATAGGGTATCAAATTCCTTTCTCTTTTCGATCAAATTCAAATCAATTGCACTTTAGCCACATTTTCTCACATATTTCTCAATTCAAGCACAACTTATTCAAATTCACATTATCACATATTTTCACTTCATTCCCATTCTCAATTGATCAAAATCATTCAAAATCAATTCAATCACATTAATAGTTCAATTTCAAATCTCAAATCCATATGCATACCAACATTACTCAATTCAATCATATAATTCAATCTCACATGCATATATTTGTTCATCAAATAAATCTAATACACATTCAATTCAACATCAATATTTACCCCACATTCAAATTCCATACACATATATTAAAATTAAACATTTAATAAGAAATACTTGAATTATGATAATGCAAACCGATTTCTCTCGAGCTACTCCTCGATTACTTTTTCCTTTCCTTTCGTATTGGGCGTTTCGGTTTCCTTGTTTGCTACGAAAATTAGCATAATTACAATTAATTAATAATACACATATTTTATACAAAGTAATAAATTTCCATGCAACTTTTACCTAAATACCAAATTTGTCCTAAACACATTCATCTTCTTCGTTTTAGCAATTCACAACATTTCCTTATTCAATTTCCATCAAAACTTCAATATAACTGTCAAATTTTCATCATTTTTCCATAATTTCGAATCTCTTCCAATTTAATCCCTAAAACACAAAACTTATAACCTATTTCACAAATCAGTCCTTAAATAAATTCAAATAAAAAATTTTATCAAATTAATCCCTAATTCCATCATTTACTCAACATAAACCCTACTCAAATATCTATCAACTTCCATAACTTCCACTTAGTTTCAACAAAACTCAATTCTAAAGCTTCTAAAACATTTAAATTAAAGAATAAGGGCTTAATTAACTTACCAATTAAAACTTCAAACACTAAAACCTTAATTCTCCCTTTTCTTCTTTCTTTCTCTTTTCTTTCCCTATTTTCGTTGCTTTCTCTGCAACTTTCTTGTTTTTTTTTTCTTTATTTCTTTTTACTTTATTTTAATTTCATTTACTTATTTTAATTTATTATTAATAATAAAATATCTTATTATAACTAATTATACACATACATTTGTATACATACATGTTATTACACATGTATTAATCCACACCATACACTTGTCTCTATTTATTATATTAAATAAATTATAATATTTACATAATAATAATAATATCAAATAAATAATTAAATATCTTTTACTTAATAATTAAGTAAATACATATATATTATACATTTGTACCAATAATTTAAAAACACATGTATTTATTTTCTAATATACATATGTCACTAATTTGGTTTAATTACTAATTTAATCCTTTAACCTTTCTGCATTCTATAATTAGACTTTTATGCTCTATTCAATTTAGTCCTTTCTACTAATTATTTTTAATTAGACTAAATTCTCATATCCAAAGCTTAATTAAACACACAACTAAACACTCAAATATTTCTAATAATTATTTACTAACTCGATTTACTAAGACAAAGGCCCTACGACTCGTTTTTCCTAAGACGGAGGCCCTAAACTCACTTTTTTGGTGCCCGTGAAATTTTGGGTCGTTACATCATCCCAGTATTCGAAGGCTCAGAATCCCGCTTAGCCTTCCCTTTGTCTCGGTTCTAGCGCTCTAAGCGCTTCACCTCTTTGGGTATTTTCGCCTTTTCGACCAGTGCAAAAAAATCCCGCTCCCTCTGAGGAGCTATCAGAACTCGCAGACTGTCTCGGAGACCATCCTTAAACCGAACACAGTGCTCATAATCTGTCGCCACCATGCCTCTTACATAACGGCTCAACCTCAGAAATTTGGCCTCATACTCAGCCGCAGAACAGTCCCTCTGTGTGAGATTAAAGAACTCATGCCTCCTAGCATCGACATAACTGGCCCCCACATATTTACACTGAAAGGCCGTCTTAAACAGATCCCATGGCAGACGATCAGGCTGAGTGCCCTCCTTAACCGTGAGCCACCACTGATATGCCTCGTCGTGAAGCAGTGAAATAGCCTCCTTGAGCTTCTGTTCATCAATGAAATCCAAATCGTCCATGATACGTTCCGTGGCCTCCATCCAATACTCGGCCACGTTAAGAGTAGCTCTTCCGAAGCCCCTGAACAGCTCAGCCCCATTAGACTGGAGTCATTCCATAACTGACCCACGGCCCCCAAATCCAGTGTTGGGCCCAGCGACCCTCTCGAATATCCGTAGCATGGCTTAGGACAGTGCGTCATCCCCAGCCGCTCGATCATAAGACCCTAATCCAGTATCAGTAACAAGTGACACCGACATCTCGCTAGTGCCCATATTCGGAATTGTATCTAATGGAAGGACTCAGCTTAAGCCGCTCTACGGCCTCTACTTCAGCCTCTAGTACCCCGTCCACGAGTACCGCGTGTGCTTATTGTAAATATCAAATTAATTTGTATTAAGAGTTTTATGTAAATCAGTTTATAGTTTCGGTAATTATTAACAAATATTTTATGTAGTATAGTATCAGAGTTTCAGAGTCTATTATCGCGAGAAAAAGAGTAGTCTCATTAAAGTTTTTAGTCAACCCTACCTAGAGTGTTTTTAGTGTAATCCACTACTTAAGCCAGTCTTAGAATAATTTCAGACAGATTAGATAGATTTTAGTACATACTAAGCATGCTTTCAAATAGTACATATCAGAGTTTCAGAAAATCTTACAAGATTGGTGCCGGAGACTCGATGTACCACTTACTCAGTATTTAAAACATTTTAAATCGTGTACAAACCATTCCTCAAAACCAAATTTAAAACCAAAAACCACAGTCGAGTTTTGTAACCTTGCTCTGATACCACTAAATGTAACACCCCCAAACCTAGCCTAGACGTTATAGCCGAATTTGGCAACGTCACATGAGAGTGTTTTTGAAACGCATTGATTCATTTAAAATCATACCAGTTATTATCTTTACTTAAGTCAGAAAATTGTGAACTAACTAATTTGCTTAAACCTATTTCATTTAAAAGCGTACTAGTTAAGTTTAGAAAAACGATGCTTTGTGGCGTTACAATTTATAAATCCATAAAAACAGTTCAAAATCCCCAAATTACAAAACAAAATAGTCCAAGTCCAAAATTTGCATCAAATATTCCTAAAAATATAGGATTAAAAGAAATAAAAGCAGAAAAATCTGTAAAACTAAGTAAAAGTAGCAGTGGTCACCGTCGAGTCCTCTGCTGTACCGATCCATCTACTGCTAGGGATTACCTGACAGATATTACAAATAAAGGGGTGAGTTTTCGTAAACTTAGTGTGTATATCCCCACAGTATAGCATGCATACAGTCAGATAACAGATAATAGTCATAATTCGGGCCTGAGCCCTTAACAAAAATGGTATGGGCCTTGGCCCACTCAGAAAAAATTAGATATAATCGGGCCTTAGCCCATACAGATATCGTAGTCGTAACAGATCAGAATATGCCCACCAACCTTGCACACCATCTCTGTCCAACCCTACACACCATGTGGGGATAAAATCGACCTACCCAGCCCTACACCACCAAGTATGAGGATAATATCAACGCATCCAACCCTACACATCATAAGGTACCGTAAAACGACACATAACAGATATATGCAGCATAGCTGCCAGATAACAGGCTAGAAGCCTTTCAGATACTTCCTTCTCTTCAATAATAAACCCATCCCAATACAATACAATCATACATAAATGGCATGATATAATGCAGATTAACAAAACATACATATCATAATCAAAACAGAACAGATGTACATGCTAGAGATAACATGTTAATACATACATCACACGCTTAAATCATGCATCATATATACATAACACAGAATTCGAGTCTAAGTATTGCTTAGTGACCCTAAGACATGTCACAGTTGACTTGGGCGACCCGTGCAACCTTACAATTCATTTCAGAAAAATGGGCTCACACGCCCATGTGGCCTGCTCGTGTGGGCCTACACACTCATGTGGCCTACACGGCCCAAATTGGCTTTGGCCATGTGGATCACACAGCCTGGCCCAAATTTCACACACCCGTGTGGCCCACACGGCCCAATTGGCCAAGCTTGTGTCTAGCACAAGGCCTCGCTGGCCTCACACGGTTGTGTCTATCGTGTCCGTATCTAGCGCGCACAGCCTGGTTCATCGATCACACGGGCGTGTCTCGCCACACGGCCTCCACATGGGCAATCCACACGTCTATGTGGCGTCAATAGTAGGCCTTCCGGCTTTTATTAAATTTTGATTTCTGTGCAATCGGAGTATACACCTGGTTTATTTTTGACGTATAATCACTCTCGAACACTGCAAAACCTATATTCTATAATTTCGTGTACAAAATCAGTCACTTAAATCGAGTTATTTAGAATGGACAAATTCTGAATCTTACCGACAACCTTACCTTCAACGAATCGACGTCGATACCACACTATTAGAAAGTTAAATTGTAGCCCCTCGTTCTTGATTAACTCCTAAACAGAAACACAACACCCTCAACATCGAATCACTAATAAACGAAACAAATAAAATATCTCTACACTTACCGAATACGTACTACACGCCGTGATTGCGTAATAATCAATGGGAAAACTAAAAAATTAGATTCGATAAGAAAAGAAAAGGTAGGAGAATTGCAGCCAGAAGGGAAATTTTCAGCAAAAATTAAAAAGAAAAGAAACGGTGGAGAGGAAAAATACAGAGAATTTCAGTAGAAGAGAGCAGAATAATTAGGTAAGCCCTAATCCCTTGATTCACTCCCACTAAACCCCATCCGTTGCACTACTCAATAACCCAGTCCAGCTCAACCACACACACTACATTAATAGCAAAAATAATACCCAGTACAACCTCAAACATAAGATCCCTTGCACCCTAACACACCTCTTAACCACCAGACCAGCAGGTTTATTCTAATAAGCTTTTATAAATAAATTCTTATAAGCATATTGTCCAAAGATCAGACTTTATTTTAAAAAAAACCCCAAAATTTAGCCCAAGTCTTAACTTGAACTTGGGACCTCCCCAATACACCCAAAACACATAACCACTAAAGCAAACAAATATTTTAATCAAAGTAATGCAAAAACATATTCATAAAATTTGGGGTGTTACAAGAAGCCTTCGAAAACTGTGCCTGAAGTCTGCAGTTTTTTGGGACTTGCTGGTTATTACCGACGGTTCAAAAAAAGGCTTTTCGATGATTGCAAATCTGCTGATGAGATTGCTTTGGAAAGATATGAAATTCGAATGGTCTGAAAAGTGTCAGAAAAGCTTTGATAAGTTGAAAACCCTTTTGACTGAAGCTCCAGTTTTGGTACAGCCAGAATCGGGCAAAGAGTTTGTGATTTATAGTGATGCCTCATTGAATGGTCTGGACTGCAATTTGATGCAATAAGGCAAGGTTATAGCCTATGCCCCGAGACAATAAAAATCACATGAAAAGAATTATCCGACGCACAACCTTGAACTAGCTATGATTGTATTTGCTTTGAAGATTTGGCGCTACTATCTTTTTGGTGAAAAATGTCATGTGTTTTCAGATCATAAAAGTTTGAAATATCTAATGACTCAGTAAGATTTGAATCTGCGACAGAGAATATGGTTAGAACTGCTAAAAGACTATGAGCTAGTGATTGATTATTATCCAGGAAAAACAAATGTTTTTGCTGATGCTTTGAGTCGAAAATCATTGTATGCCTTACGTGCGATGAATGCTCATTTATTTCTATTTGATAATGGTTCGATTTTAGTCGAATTGAAAGTGAGACCGTTGTTCTTACAGCAGATTTATGATGCTCAAAAAGTTGATAATGAAATGCTAGCAGAACTAGTTCAGTGTGATTTGAACTCTGATTTAGAATTTTAAATTGATCCTGATGATTGTCTGAGATTTCGAGATCGAATTTGTGTTCCGAGAAATCCAGAATTGATTCAGATGATTTTAAAAGAAGTTCAGAATAGTCGGTTATCGGTTAATCCGAGAAGTACAAAGATGTATAATGATTTGAAACAGCTTTACTGGTGGCATGGAATGAAAAGAGATATCTCTGATTTAGTTTTGAAATGTTTAATCTGTCAGCAAGTTAAAGCTGAACATCAGGTGCCATCCAGTTTGTTACAACTAATTATGATTCCCGAGTGGAAATGGGATAGAATGACGATGGATTTTGTTTCAGGTTTGCCTTTAACTTCAAGAAAGAAATATGCAATCTGGGTTATGGTTGATAGATTGGCAAAATCAACTCATTTTATTCTGGTGAAAATGGAATATTCGCTTGATAAGTTAGCTGAGTTATACATTTTTGATAATGTGAGATTGCACGGGGTACCACTATCTATTATGTCTAATAGAGATCCGAGGTTTACTTTGCGGTTTTGGAAGAAACTGCAAGAGGCTTTAGGTACAAAATTACTCTTCAGTACTACTTTCAACCTGCAGACAGATAGTCAATCTGAGCGGATCATTCAAGTACTCGAGGATATGTTAGGATGTTGCATTCTTGAGTTTGAAGGTACGTGGGAACAGTATTTGCCATTGATTGAATTCATGTATAATAATAGTTTTCAATTAAGCATTAAAATGGCACCGTACGAAGCCTTGTATGGTAGGAAATGCTGAACACCTATGTACTGGTTAGAACTTAGTGAGAATAAGATATACAGGATTGATTTGATAAAAGAGACCGAGTAGAAAGTGAAAGTAATCCATCGTAGTTTTAAAAGCAACTTCCGATCGACAGAAATCATACGGAGATTTGAAACGAAAAGATATTGAATTCGAGGTTGGTGACAAAGTGTTTTTAAAAGTGTCTCCATGGAAGAAAATACTTCGATTTGGCAAAAAAGGTAAATTGAGTCCGAGGTAATTTGGGCCATATGAGATTATCGAGCGTGTCGAGCCGATTGCGTATAGACTGTTGTTACCACCTGAGCTAGAAAAGATTCACAATGTGTTTCACGTATTGATGGTTCGACGATATAGATACGACCCCTCACATGTGATTTCTCTGTCAGAGATAGAAATTCAGTCTGATATGACTTACGAAGAAGAATCGATTCATATCTTAGCTCACGAGGTTAAAGAATTGAGAAATAAGAAAATTCTGTTAGTGGAATTGTTATGGCATCGACACGGTGTCGAAGAGGCTATGTGCAAGCCGAAGGATGCTATGAGAGAGCAATATCCAAATCTACTCGTCGGTAAGATTTTTGGGGATGAAAATCCGTAAGAGGGAGAGTTGTAACAGCCCAGTTTATACCATAGTCAGAATAGTGGTTTCAGGACCACAAATCAAAGTCAAAAAATATTTTAATATTATTTTCCATATTTACAGTATGTGATTAAGTATGTGTGAAAATTTCGTATGCAAATTATATTGTTTGTGTGGCCAATTTGTGAAAAAGGACCTAATCGTAGAAATTGTAAAAGTTGCTTGCTATTTGATTAAGTGCTTAATTGCTTTGATTCATTAAAGGTAAAGTCCTTATAATGGAATTTGACCATTGTCTTTGTTAATGGATATTAATGGCCTAATATTTGGTGATTAAATGGTTTAATAACCAAGGGTAATTTAGTAAACTAAGTAATAATATGAATTAAATAAAACAAACATAGAAAATTAAAGCCATTCTCATCCATTATTGTTGAAAATTGAAAGACAAAGAAAGGTTAAAAGAAGGCTAGGGTTCGGCTAGGAAATTTTGTGATTAATG
This sequence comes from Gossypium stocksii, assembly GCA_020496765.1. Lineage (NCBI taxonomy): Eukaryota > Viridiplantae > Streptophyta > Magnoliopsida > Malvales > Malvaceae > Gossypium > Gossypium stocksii. The sequence goes on along the minus strand of CM035631.1, from coordinate 15,388,693 downwards.
TATGTTATTTGATAGGTTTTTTATGATTTTTATGTTTTTATGATCGCTGATTTGTGTTCTATCAAGCCCATGCCTAAATTTCAGAATTTGTTGGTAATTTTGTGATAAATTTCAGAATTTGTTGGTAATTTTGTGATATGCCATTGTTAACTTTGTGAGCTTTGTAATGTTAAATTGTGAAATATGAAAGCTTAATGATAGATAAATATGTTTGGTATTGGGATTTTTGATGAAATTGACTATTGTGGATTAAATTGTGAAATTGATAAATTGAGGGGTTAAAATGTGAAATAAATGAAAGATATGGGCTTATATGAACTAAATGAATATTCAACCAAGCTATGGTCTTGTTGAATTTTGTGTATTTTGTGTTTTGTGAAATAGGGATTAAAATGTCAAAAATGTGAAATTATAGGGGCTATAGTGCCCTAATTATGTATTTGTGGATTGAATTGAATGAAATGTGTTATTATTTGAATTTATATAGATCAAGAACAAAAGAAAACATAATTATATCAGGGGAAGTCGAAAGTGGTCGAGCAGCCATTCATTTCCGTTCATTTCCGTACAAGGTAAGTCCATATACAACTAAATTTGTTGAGTTGATTTGTTTATGTTTATATGATAATGAAATGTGATGAATGGCTATTGGAGCTGAACTATTAAATTTGAGAAAGTGTCAACAATGTGTCGACGTCTGAAAGTCTCGTACGAACCTTAGGAATAGTTAGGATACATATGTCATGACATAGGATTCTGAGATATGAGTTATCATGTAAGACCACGTCTAGGAGGTTGGCAACGATTTGAGATTTACGTGTAAGACCATGTCTGGGACATCGGCATCATATATGATTTCGTGTAAGACCTTGTCTAGGATAGTGGCATCGATATTTGATTACATGTAAGACCACGTTTGGAACGTTGGCATTATACGAGCTTTTCGAGCTATCCGAGTATCCTTATTAATTTCGAACTGTTCAATAGGCACTCTGAGAAATGGATGATTATGTGAATGTTTATCCAATTCAGGTATGTTTGAAATGTATAAAATATTTGAGAATGAAAGGTAAGTATATGTACATTTGTGGACATGTGGTATATGTATGAGTTATATGAAAATGAGAAGTGTTATATGTAAGTGAACTATGATCAAATGAACTATATGAGAAATATGGACTTGAGATTGTATTTTTGCCATGAGCCACATGAATGAATTGGCGTACAATTGTGTTATGTGATAAGATTATTTGTATATGACTTACTAAGCTTTTGAAAGCTTACTTTGTGTGTGTTTTTCAATTGTTTTATTGATTATCGAAGCTGCTGGAAGCTCGGGGATCGTCGAGGATCATCACCACACTATAAAATTACTAATTGGTACTTTTTGGAAATGGATATAATAAAGTATGACATGTATAGGCTAGAGAAGTTTGGATATGTTTTAAGATGTGTAAATCTTGCTATATGATATGGCTTGATAATAGATGTGATTATGGTTTGGTTTTGGTATATGCTTTGTGTTGAGAAATGGTAAGTTTTGATGTGTATATATAGGCCTAGTAAGAAATGGTCAACTTGGTAAGTTAGTGATAACGGCTCTCGCGATATTAAGTAATAAAATTTATAAAACTGATCACACCAAAACTAACAAATATCACGACCTTAAAGGCAAGTGCACCTGTCAAACAATAGTATAGTTTAGTGGCAAGACCGAGTTATCGTACCTAAGGGAACCAAAAGTACTAGTACTTACTCCCTTTCTATTATCTAGCCTAAAAATAAAGAGAGTTGATTTAAACTAATTCTAGAACTAACTAAAAGTGCACAAAAAAGTAAATTGAGGAAAAACGTTTGGCAAAACTGATTGATATGAGCAATACTCAAGGGAGAATCCACCTAGACTTCACTTGTTATTGATTTCTTGAACTATATAATTGATTACTTGCCTTGATCCGTAGAGATCCCTAACTTATGCTAAACCCTCCGTCGAGGCATAGAGCAACTAGGCCTAAGTCATTAATTAAAGTTCCTTTATTAATTAACTCCCTAAGTTGCATTAATTCGATCTATGGATCCCCATATTAGGTTTGACCCTAATCCGGCAGATTTATGTTGCCCTATGTCTAGGGTTGCATGCAACTCCGCTTAATTATGGTAGATCTACTCTTATCACAGGGACTTTTGCTCCTCTGCTCTAAGCACATCAATTTCTTGAAGTAATACCTAGGATTATTAAATCAAGAATGAAGAACACATAATTACGAACAATTCAAGCAATTATCATATAACTCAATAAATAATAACAAGATCTGTCTTAGGTTTCATCCCCCTCAAGTATTTGAGGGGTTTAGTTCATAATTAAGAAAAGAGACATCTCAGAAGATAAAAATAACAAAACATAAAGAAACCAAAAACTCCTGAAGGAATTTAGGGAGATCCTCTGTCTTGATGTAGAATTTTGGCTTCTGGGATGAATCAATCGGCTTCCCTTGGAGTAATTCCTTGCTTTCACTCCTCGTGTTGGCAGAAAGATAGCGCTCCTATTGGGAGAAAAAGAGTACACCCTTAGAGTTGCCTCTTAGGGTCTTTATATAGAGCTTTGGGGAGCCTTTCTTAGCCTCTAAGCATCCAAATCCGAGTGAAATTCCTCTTCCTCACGACTAGAACACGCCCGTGTGCTTTGACAAGAGGCCATGTGAGATTCTGTAGATTGGGGCATGGCCTGGCCATGCTTGTCGAGGCTGGACCGTGTGATCTTTGTGTGGCACAACCGTGGCACACGGCCGTGTGGTGACTTCTTGGGCCGTGCGTTTGCACATTTTGGCCCATTTTCTCTGGTTTTTGGTCCATTTTCCGTTCTTTTCTCTTCTCTATGCTCTCCTAATAATTCATCCAAAATATAGGTTAAACATGGGGTAAAAATATGTATAATTTAGCGTTTATCAGTTAGTTATGTGATTTAGTTATGGAATTGATATAATTTTTGGTATAAGTTTGATGTGGTAATTTGAGATGTTGATCAAGTAGGAATGAATGAGTTTGGCATGTGAATTTGGTACGTTTTGGTATGAAAAATGAGTATGAAATTGGTTAAACATATTATGGCTAGAATGGTGCATGTTTTGGAGGTGTATTTGGCTGAAAATGTTGTGTAAATTATGTGCTATTTGTGCTTGTAGGGAGGACCCAAAATGGGTGGCATTAAGACCTTACAAATGGCCTATTTTTTCCTACATGGGCAAGGACACGGGCGTGTGTATCTGCCGTGTTGCTCGAGTGCCAATTCGAATTGAGCCTGGGCAGACCACACGGTCTCACACACAGGCATGTGGCAGGCTATGTGGCTTAAGTCAATATACCCTATAGGTTTGGCACGGCCGAGCACACAGCCCAGACACGGGCGTGTGAGGCTATCTCAAATAGCCACACGGGGCTGGACACACGGGCGTGTGACTGGCCATGTGAGCAAGTCAATGACCTCCATAATTTTCACACGGCCTGGCACACGGGCGTGTCTTATGGCCATGTGGGCAAGTCAGTATGTATGCCCTGTTTTTCCACAGCCTAGACACACGGGCGTGTCAAATGCCGTGTGAGACACACGGCCTAACCACATGGGCGTGTGACCTCTGTTACTTACAAAATTTATTAAGTTTTGAAAAAATTTTGTATGTTATCGGTTTAGTCCCGACCCCTTTCTAAAGCATGTTTAAGGTCTCGTAGACCTTCTAATGGGACTATATGAGTATGATTTACTATGGAATGTCGTTGTATGGTTTATGATTGTGAAATGATCGTGAAATATTCTGATATGTCAGGTAATACCTCTTAACCCTATTCCGACGACAGATACGAGTTAGAGGTGTTACATCATTAGTTACTATACATTTGTTTTTAATGAAATATACAAGCATACCTTGGTCACACAATTAAGTCAAGAGGTATCGATACTAGGCATGAAGTATGGGTACCTACCTTTAGTACCAATACCTTCACTTAGTATCAATATTATTCTAGCATTTTGTTTTGTAACATTTTTAAAACAAAACTTCAATAATATCGATACCCTTGTAAAACATTGGTACTTTGATATAAAATATTGATACTTCAATCTAATATTGATACCATTTTAGGATTTTGTTTTTGAAAACTTGCTTGAAAAACACTATGTACCAATACCTTTACCTATGGTATCGATACCTTGAAGCCAAAAAAGTCAAAATCTTTATTTTTGGACCCCTTTCATGCCCAACTCACCTCAAACATGATTGGTGCTTAAGAGCACCCTATAACCTGTAGAAAATCAATACATATCATGCCAAAACACCTTTAGTCAACAATTCCCAAATTAATCACCTTTCAAACATCAATATATCCCGTAAACATATTATTTCTAACTTGTAACATTCTCAATCATCTCATTTTTATATTCATCCAAAATAACCAACTCAATAAAGCACAATTTAGCATTAACCATACCATTTCAATCCATCTACTCAATTATTCATTCAACCTATCATATAAAATATGTCTAAAACATACACCAATAAACATATGCATTCTACCTATCAACTTTAACATTCAATCCTACAATTCCTTATCAAGAATGCATGTCATACTTTAACGAACTACCAAATGGTTCCATACCAGTTCACTTCTCATATTACTAATTCACCTATACAAGTATTCCAAACATGGTTAAAACATACCTAAACCAACAAGGTACTAGTCATTTATGCTACATTTCCATTCCAAACGTATATAATTCTAACATATCATCTACTAACACTAAAACATATAATCAATTTATACCTACTTCTATGTACCTATTCATATTTGCCATACAATTCATATTTTACAATTTAGTCCATTATAAGTTAATATCATCAAAATTATAATTAATCTAAACTAATAGAAATTAAATATAATCAAACATACCATAAAATTTACATAGAAAGCTCCTTATGAACTTACCTAGCAAAAACAATAATAATCAAGGTGTCAGGGACTACTCCGCAATTTTTTTCTGCGAGTATCTTCCAGTTGATGTAAATCTCGATCTATACGAGAACTCAACTCAATTTATTAATCTCAAATACTTTATAACATCTAATTGTATGCATTGGAAATTTTACTTTTTATCTTCAAAAGTTTCCTAAAATTTCATATTTTATTCAATTTAGTCCTTAAAATTGAAATTGTCATAATTTTCACATTTGAGCATCTATTTCGAAATTGATTTCAATTTTATCCTTTACATCTCCATAATATCTATATCCACATAAATTTCATACAAATTTTGAAATATTTACAATTTATTCCCTATGTTCAAAACTAACAATTTTCACTTTGCAAACTAGTCCTTTTTCATATCTAAGCATCAAATCTAACCAAATAACACTAATTTCATCAAGAATTCATCAATAGAAACATTTGAAAACTGTAACAGTTTTAAAAAATAATACATAGGTTAATTAAACCAAGCTTCCATGATCACAAAAATATAAAAATTACAAGAAAAGAACGAATCTAAGCTTACCATGGAAAGGTCGATTGTAAAAAGCTTGAAATGGCTTCTTCTTAATGTTTTCTTTTTTGTTTCGGTTTAAAGAAGGAAAGGTGAAGACAATCATGTCTTTCTTTTTCACTTTTATTTGTTTATTTGCTTTATAATTTATACTTTATTATATTTTAATTAAAATTATTACATTATTATATAAAAACATGAACCTAACCTTCCACTAACTTTCTAAAATGGTTTAATTTCCATTTTAGACTATGATTTAATTATCATTTTAATCCTTTAGTAATTAGAATAAATAGTGATTAACTTTTTATACTTTTACAATTTAGTCCTTGTACCTTAATTAAATATGTAAATACCAAAATTAATGAAACAAACTTCAATCAACTTTATATTCATCTCGTAAATATTAAATAATAATATTTACAGACTCGATTATCGAAAATGGAGTTTTGAAACCACCGTTTTCGACACCACTGAAAAATAGGTTGTTACAATATGTTTTAATTAACTTAAACATAACATAGTTAATATAATCATATTATTAATCAAACTTGGTGGAAGATGTCATAATCATCCACCAACATTCATTGTATAATGATTTATTTACCATTTTAGTCCTTTAGTAATTTAAAACTTTATTGTGATTGAACTTTTATTATTTAATCTTTACTCCTCAATTAAACCCCAATTTAGTTAAATTGCTTATCAAAATTTCAATTCATCTATACAATAACTCCATAAATATTTCTATTAAATATTTACATACTCATTTTATAGAAATAGGGTTATAAAACCGTATTTCCAACACCATTGACTTTTGGATCATTACACTTGTACCTTAATTAACTATCATTTAAACAAAATTACTAGACCAAAATTTAATATATTTCTATACTAGCCTCGTAAATATTAAATAATATTTACAAATATGGTTTACGAAAATGGCATTCCAGAACTGTAATTCTGACATCGCTGGAAACTGGGTCATTGAACTATGTTTATAGACTTGGTATGTAAAATGGAATAGAATGAAGTTGAGATGATATGTTTGATTGGTAAGCTTGAAATATGTATTTATGAATAGATGAATTGGTTCAAGCTTAGGACATATGAACCATTAAATTGTAAAATGAACATAAATGTATGAATATAAGGTGAAATGGCATGTTTTTAATTGGTTTAACATAGATAAGGTTTGGTATTTAAATGGTTAAATGTTAAAATGAAATATTTGTAACACCCCAAAATTTCTTATGTTGTCTTTTGTGAATTTTTGACACAACTATTTGTCTGCTTCAGTGGTTAAGTGTTTTGGGAGTGTGTGAGAGGTCCCAAGTTCAAGCCTTACTTGGGTTAAATTTTGGTATTTTTTTTAAATATCAGAATGAGCTTGCTGGTCTAATGGTTAAGTGGAGTGTTAGTTTGTTGAAAGTCTTATGTTCAATTCTTTGTGATGGCAAAGAATAGTATTTTTGCTTAAAATTCGGCCAGAGTTGTGTTGAAGGAGGACACTAAATAGTGAATGTGTAGTGGGAGTTGAAGGAGAGAAATTAGGGATTGTGTTGATAGGTAGTTAGGATTAATTTGATAGATTCTGGTGACTTTCTTTTTTCCAAATAAATTTCTTCTTTTTCTTTTCTTTTGACAATTTGTGCACCCTTTTTGCTATTGAAATTTCCTTGATTTTTCCCCTCTCTTTCATTTTCTTTTTCTTCAACTTGATTGGTTTTGTTCATGTTTTATCTTAAACGTGTTCGATAAGTTTTTGTTCATGTTTTATCTTAAACGTGTTCTTGGATAAGTGATTTAACGGAAGTTTTCATTACTTTTTAGGAGTCAATCAAGGGGTTGGAGATCAGCCATTAACGTTTTGAGGCTATAACGCCCCAAATTTTATGTTTCTAATTCTGCTAAATTGTGACACAAATATCTATTTGCTTCAGTGGTTATGTGTTCTGGGAGTGTCTGAAAGGTCTTGGGTTCAAGTTTTGACTTGAGTTAAAAGTTTGTTTTCATATGAAAAAAGTTTTGCTCTTGTTCTGTAGGCTTATAGTGAAAAGATGGTAAAATTATATCAGAATGGGCCTGCTAGTCTGGTGATTAAATGGAGTGTTGGTGGGTGTTGCAGGTCTTGTGTTCGAATCTCTGCTTATGCGAGGGAATTATTTTTCTGCCAGTGCCGTGTAGGACTTTGAGAAGGAGTAAAATGTTGATAGTGGTGAGGTTGAGGGAGTAAATTTAAGAGCATGGGATAATTGAGAGGTTATTAGAAAATATTCCTTTTTTCCAAATTTTTTTCTTTCTTTCTGATGTTAACTTTGTTTTTTTTTTGCCGTTTCTCTTCCTTTTCCCCCATATTACTGCCGTTTTTCATACTTTCCCTTTCTTATCAATCTCAATTTTTGCCCCTTTTCTATTATTATTGTAGATATCTGTGGGTAGTGTGTATTCGATAATCTAAAGGCACATTTTGTTTCGTTTTGGTGAAGTAATGGAGTATTAAAAGTTTGTTTTCTTATTAAGGGACAATTAAGGAGCTGTGGGCTACTTTTTGGCTTTTTAGCAGCGAGGAATCATCTTTGTTCATTAAAGGTAAGGTTGTCAGTAAGTTTTTTGGGAATTGTCTGTTCATAAAAAAAGTTACTGAAATTGGGCTTTCAATTGTCGAATATAGGTTTTGTAGTGCTCAGGAGTGATTACGCGTAAAAAATGACCAGGTGTGTACCCGAAACACTGAAAACGTATCTCGATGAAAAGCTAAAAAAGTGGACTGTTGATGCCACACGAGCGTGTGGTTGCCCGTGTGGTAGGTTGGGTGGCTGAACACGGCCATGTGATCGACGAGCCAGGCCATACATGCATGACACGGGTGCATGACACGACCGTGTGATGGCTAGGTGAGGCCGTGCACAAGACACAGGCTCGACCAATTGGTCCGTGTGGGCCACACGGGCGGTGGGCCCACACGAGTGATCCACATAGGCTTGTAGGATTTTGGGCCAAGCCGTATGATCTACATAGCCAAGGCCAATTTGGGCCGTGTGGGCCACACGGGCATGTCGGCCCACACGGGTAGACCAACACGGGCGTGTGAGCCCAATTCGACTAATTAATTTGCTAAGGTTGCACGGGTCGCTCGAGTCGACTGTGAACCTACTGTAGGGTCAGTAAGCTATACTTAGACCCCTAATTGACTGACTAGTAGATGCATGTTTTTATAATGAGTATGTTGATTTTACTATACTGTATATATTATTACCATGGCATGGCATATCATAATTGTATGTTGCATTGCATGGGGTGGGATGATATATGTGGAGGAAATGTACTAAAAGGCTTAATGCATGTTATACTGGCAGCTCTGCAGCAAATCACTAATGGCTTTAAGCCTATTATACTAGTAGCTCTGCTGCAAATACTGTTTAGTGCCGCAACCAGTGCTAATTGTAAGTGTAGGATGGGTGGGTGATTTAATCCCCACAGGAGTGCAGGGTTGGACAGGAGATGGTGTATAATGGTTGGTTGGGTAGGACTTGCATACTGTACACTGCATTACTGCATACTGATACTGTGACGGGCAAAAGCCCTACTGCTACTTTTACTGTTATTGTCACTGCTACTGTTACTGTTATTATCACTGCTACTGTTACTGTAATGGGCTAGGGCCCTACTGCTTACTATACTGAGATGGGCTTAGGCCCAGACTATGTGTTAATGGTGGCTAATTGCTTGATTGTTGTTTGTGGGGATTACACATTGAGTTTTCGTAAACTCACCCCTTTTGCCTTTACTGTATAGGTAATCCCCAAACATAGGAGGATTGGCGTGGTGGAGGACTCAGCGGTGGCCACAGGACCTCTTTTATATTGCTTCCTACTTAGTTGTGATTTTAAGTTTAAATTGGGTATTTTCTGTGATAATGGCCTATATGGATTTTTACTTAAAATTTGGATTTTTATATTGATTTATGTTTTATAATTGCTAGAAGTAGGTAAAACTTGGGTTTTCAAAAGAAATGCATGTTTTTAACAAAATGCCCACAATGACGCAAACTATTTTAAAAAGCTTCCGCAAGGTATAACATTTTGGAAATGAGTAACGATTTGTAATAATGTTTTGGAAACAAATGACATGATTTAGAATTAACATAAGATAACGAAAAAAAGTTCTAAACAGAAAACAATTTTAGTGATGTTACGATTTCAAAGCACTACCATGTGACACCGCCAGATTCGGCCATAACGACCAAGCTGGGTTTGGGGTGTTACAGAGGCTGTAAAGTCCTTACTGTTCGTTCGGAGGTAAGGTTTTGGGTGGTTGAAGGTTAATTACCTTCTTATAATTTTGGTTAGTTTTAGTTAATATCACTGAATTCGGGTATTTGATTATCGAATATAGGTTTTGAAGTGCTCGGGGATTGTTGTAGCATCAATCAAAATCAGGTGTGTACCCGAAAACGCAGAAAATAGAGTTTCGACGAAAGCCAAAAACCCCACTATTGACGCCACACGGGCATGTAGTCGCCGGTGTGATAGGCCGTGTGCTAGGACACGGGCATGTGATCGATGAGGTTAGGCCATACGGGTAAGACACAGCCATGTGATGGCCCAGTAAGCCGTGTGCGACACACGGGCTATATTGATTTGGGCTGTGTGGGCCACACGGTCGTGTGGGTCCATAGGATAGTCCACACGAGCGTGTGGGATTCTGGGCCAGGCTGTGTGATCTACACGGCCAAGGCCAAATTGGGTTGTGTGGGCCACACGGGCGTGTGGGCCCAAACGGGCAAGCCACATGGCCGTGTGTGCCCATTTAACTAAAATGTTTTCGAGGGTTGCACGAGTCACCCAAGTCAACTATGAACCTACTGTAGGGTCGGTAAGCGTTACTTAGACCCCAAAATGAGTGATCAGGCTGTATGTAATGCATGGATTGAGCATGAGAATTTATGCGTCTTTACTGAATTATTTATATATGTATGACTGATAGTACATTAAAGCATGATATACTGTATGTTTGCATTGCATTGGGTTGGGATGATGATTATTGGAGGAAGTGTATTGAAAGGCTGTTAAGCCTATTATCTTGCAGCTCAGTTGCAAAATTACTGTTATGTGCCGCATTCGGTACAACATGGAGTGTAGGGATAGGTGGGTGTTTTAAACCCCACATGGAGTATAGGAATGGACGGAGATGGAGTGTAGAGGCTAGTGGGTCGGATTCTATTTCCTGATTACTGTATGCATGACTATTACTGTGATGGGCTAAGGCCCTGTTGTATACATGATACTGTAACTGAAAAGGGCTAAGGCCCAGACTGCTACTGATACTATAATGGGCTTAGGCCCCAGACTGTATTTGATTGATTACTGTGTTTGACTGTATGCTTGCTTTCTGTGGGAATTACACACTGCGTTCACGAAAACTCATCCCTTATGTTTAATGTGTACAGGTAATCCCCAAACATAGACGAAAAGGTGCGGCGGAGGACTCAACGGTGACCACTTGGTTGTTTAACGGTTTTAATTTCATTTATGGTTTTATTTCTTATTTGGGGTTCTTGTTGTAAATTTGGACTTGCAGACTTTTGCTTTGATTTGGTTCTTATCTATTATGTTTTATGGATTTATACCTGTTGGACATGGAAAAACTCGATTTTCCAAAAAGCAAAAGTTTTTCCTAAACACACGGTTTACATAAAATAGTTTTTACAACTTCTGCAATGAACTATGTTTTAAAACAATCGACTAAATGAGTAAGTGATTGTGGAATTAATAAGAGATAAAGAAAGTAATTAAACAAAAATAGCTTTATCGTAACAACTTAGTTTTCAAACTCCCTATCATGTGACATTGCCAGATTTGGTCATAACGTCTAGGTCGGGTTTGGGGTGTTACAATGTCATTTGAAATGTTGAGTACAATACTATGTATTGAATGTTTGTTTGAGATTGGATTGAATACTTGTTTAAAGGTTGGATTGAATTTTTTATTTTTTTAGCATGATTTGATAAGTTTGAGATCAAGTAAAAGTTATATTTTGTTGATAAAATTGATAGGTATGTTTGGAAGCATTGACATAGGTATCAAATGGTTCATTTTTACCAAAAATAGAGTCCACATCCCGACGAGCAACCTACCTCATCGCAACATCGATAGACAATGAGTCACGTCGTATCGTCGAGTGGACTAAGTTCACAGCGTGACAAATTGTTTCACGACGTCACAACTTAGAGAAGGTGACATCACAATGTCAACCTTAAAATTTTAAAACTTTGCAATTTGGTCCTATTTCAAGCTTAGGTTGACAAAAGCGCTTTCATAAGCTCGATGAAGACTTGATTTTGATTGTTTAACCACAAAAGAATGTGTTTGACATTAAATTGCATGTTAGTATGAATATTTCACTATAAATTGACTATAGTTGCTCTGACATTGAATGTAGCATCCTTTAGCTCAGACTCGGGGATTGGGTCGAGCGAGGGGTGTTACAATACTTCAAATCAATCTTTTACCTACACGTTAGAAAATAATACGTTAAGCTTGCAAAAGCTTAGTAAGTACAACTACAATTAATCTTACCTTTACATTAAATAAATATAAACAATATACATTAATATTGTATCAATTAGGTTTAGAAAAAATTAAAATTAGAACTTTCCATATTATAACTTATTCAATATAACTTAGTTCACTACCATTTTCTTTCAATAATACATAAACTTGTCATACTGTTCATAGCTTTATTTTGTCCTTTAATTTTTATTTGATGCCTAATGTAGATTTAACAGAACATGCAGGATACACAAAAATAATACAAAGATGCATCGAAGTGCAATAACAAAACAAAGTAGCACCGAAGTGCAATACCAAAACAAATGGCCCAAAAGTGCATTATCAAAATAGAGTGCACTGAAGTACATTAACATAACAGAGTAGCACATAAGTGCATTAACAGAATAGAGAGCACGCTAAAAGTTTCCTTAACGGCAAGTCATCTATATCTTACTTGTTCATATATTGTCTACATGAGCAAATATAACAAAATTAGTCCTTGTTATAAAAATTCAATAAACATTATAATAATATAACACACTTTCTTATAATGTTTCATTGCCAACATCAAAATAGTAATGTATCTTACTTCTCTATTTTGCATATTTTACAATTTAGCCCTTTTCATTATCATATATCACTACATTTAGATATGTTATTTCAAAATTTTAGTACACTTAAATACATTTTGAATATTTTACAATTTAGTTTTTAGCAACTTGGAATTTAATAACCACTATAATATCTCTTCAATATCTATTTGTATTTAACTCACTAACACTTAACACTTCATTTAAGCCCTTTATCATTTTATTTCATTCCACACATAGAATTTTTTACACTTTTCAATTTAGTCCTTTTTACTTTAATTTCACTGCACTTAGTCTATTCACTTTGTTGTTAAGGTTAAATTCATATATTCACTTCTTTCTAATTAATTTCATCATAAACATTAATATTTTCCTATATATAGAATTAAATCTTAAGAACATTAATATAACAATTTAAATATAAATCACACATAATTTTACTTTGGTAAGGTAAGATTCTTGAAGTACTTACTCTTTTTTGTTAGAATTTTACTATTTTTGCCTTAGTTTTGTTCCTTCCTCACTTTTTTTACTACATTCATTGTATTTACAACACTTTTATCATTTCTTATCTTTTTCTACTTTATGAACACATCAAATACATAATCAAAACTCACACTAAAATCACTTTATTATATCTCTACTTCAATTAAACATGAATTCTATAAAAAAAACTTGAATTTCTTACATTGTTCTCTTGATGTCAAGCCTTAGCTTGATTTACTCTCTCCTCCAATTTCTATTTTTCTTGAATCTAAGTTGATATTCATATTCACCATAGTCTTATCAATTTTCCCTCTTGTGGTTATGGAAATTCTTTTAATTTTTAGGTGAAAGGTGAATTTTGATGGAAATGACCAAATTGCAAAGAAACAAAATTTTTCTTTTCTTCAAGAATGGTGGATGTGAGAATGCTAGAACGATGAGCGAATTCCATCATTGTTTTATCCCTTCTACTTAACCATTAATTAAATAATAAAATAACTTATACTGAAATAATAATTTAATAATATTAAATAGTCTTAACCAATCAAAATTCAACACCAAATAGTCCATAATTATCATGATATTACATGGTAATTATCTGATAATTATCCTAATTTGGAAATGAGTATTTTACCTACATTTTCTAGAATTTCTTCCTTGTTTCAACACTTGATTTGGTATAATTGCAATTTTGTAACACCCCTATACCCCGTTCGACCCAAGGAACTTGATATAGTTATATTACATTTGGTGCCAAAGTGATTTTGGCTAATCTCTAATATATTTGAATATTTAAATAATAATAATAAATTTAAGTAATTTATATTTTAGCTTCTACTACTACTACTTGGAACATACTTGATCTTCCTAAATACATGTCATTCTATTCAAAATTTTGAAACATACCCTCTTGGCACTCGAAGATGTGATGAGATGAATACTCACAACCTCAATTACAAGTCTTCAAAATCACTGTACCTAACACAGAAAACAAACTGTACGCTGAGTAAAAGCTCAGTGGTATTTCTATAATCCAAATAATTAAAAAAACAATATAATATAACATAATAGGTACAATTAAATTTATAAGGACATATTATTGTTTGGCATCATATCATAACTATCATTTCTCATTTATTAAACAATATCATAATTCACACAATTGCTATATAAATGATTATTCACAAATCAACCATATTTATTCGTACAATGGCATCAGTCATGTAGTACTAAATTCATGAATACATCATTTCATACCATACTCAATTCACAAGTATATAACTCATATATTCCATGTATCGTCAACATATTTCACATTCGATTTTCAATTCATTATATCACTTCCATTAATCATATCATTTCATTTCAATATCAGTTATAAAACTTTATTATTTATTTTCAATTCACTATATCACTTCCATTTCTCATTTCATTTCATTTCAATTTCAATTGTAAGACTTTATTATTCATTTACCCCTATTAACAAGACTCGGGCTTGGACGGATACACGGATCTAACCAAAAAACACCAGTTTGGCACCCAGTGCCTCATCGAATAATTTGAAGCAATAAGTTAATACCCAGTGTCTCATCGGCCATGCCGAAGTCAGTTGGTACCCAATACCTCATCAAATTTATTCGAAGTAATAATTTGACACCCAATGTCTCATCGACTTAAAGTTGAAGTATCCCTGAACTCTTCCAATCCCATGGCATGCCAACTATATCCGACTCAGCCTGATACAGTTAATAGGGTTTAATTTCACATTTCAGAAACAATCAATATTCAATATCAATTTTTCATGTAATTACATATACATATAAATTCAATTCAATTCAAATAATCAATATATTTCACAATTCAACAATAATCAATATATCATGTACCATCATTTTCATGAGTTTCGTGTATATTTATTTCGATAACTATTTATAATCATGAATACATATAATTATTAGGCATGTTTTTCCATGTCACTAACCAAGTCTTTCCAAATCAGAGAACCACTTACGGATATGAGTACATTATTTTCTTTGTGCCATAGTTCAACTATGGTTTTACACATGCATTGCCATGACCTTGTCATGGTCTTACATTTGTAGTGTCATAACCTAGTTATGGCCTTTTCATTAAAATGTCATAGCCCAACTATGGTCTTACACTTAAACATTGCCATGGTCCAACCATGGTCTTATCCGTCAATTCATCCTTTGCCATAAATGATGGTACTCAAATCCCGTGTTCCATTTAACCAGAACATTCATTTTAAATTCATTATATAATAATATTTCATTTTTTTAACTAATAATGTAAATAAATACATAATATCATCCATCAATTCAATATAAATATCAAAGTTCAACCACACAAACTTACCATAAATATTAAATCAAAATAAAATAATTAATTATTAAATTTGGATTATAGAAATACAAACTGTAATTTTCGAATCATTCTTCGTCGACTTTCTCCTTTCATTTCTTACCCAAGGTCCCCGACACAGCGTTAGCTAAGGAAATTAAATCAATTTAAAATCATCAATACACACAATTTCACATTGAATATATTTCAATTTATATCCAACTTTTGCCTAAATTCCAATTTAATCCCTAACCAAAACTAACTTCATTTTCATCACAATTTATTATTTATTTTCACTCAATTTCCACTTAAAACTAAATTTAAATCTCTAATTTCACCATAAAATCTGAAATTTTGAATTTCTCTCAATTTAGTCCCTATTACTCAAAACTTATAATTTGTTTTACAATTCAATCATTTTCTCAATTTTAACTTGAAATTCTATCAATTTAACCCCTAATTCTTCAATTTGTTCAACATGAACAACTTCTAAAAATCCACTAACTTCTAAAATTTCAACATAAATCAAGTAGTATTGTAACACCCCAAACCCGTCCTAGACGTTATAACCGAATCTGGTGATGTCACATGAAAGTGATTTCAAAAAGTAAGTCGTTGATAAACCATTTCCCCATTTAAACAATTTTTGTTATCTTATATTATCTCTAAATCAAGTCATTTGTTTTCAAAACGCTATCCATTTTTTTTACAAGTCGTTATAATTTGCGAAAGCTTTTAAAACGGTTTGCATAGTGGTGAGTGTTTTGAAAGAAAACATTTGTAATTTTTGAAAACCCATGTTTCCTACCACTAGTGATTATAAATCATAAGCAACGATAACAAATCCCAAATTAAAGTAAAAATCCATAAACGCCATATTACAGTAAAAATACCCCAAATAATAATACTTAAAAACATAACCAAGTACGAAAAAAATGCAATCGTGTGGCCACCTCTGAGTCCCTCGCTACACCAATCCGCCTATGACTAGGATTACCTATACAACAAAACAAAAAGGGTGAGTTTACGAAAACTCAGTGTGTAATCCCCATGCAATTATACAGTCAAAATGCAATCTGTAGCGGACTGGGCCTGTAACACCCCAAACCCAGCCCAGACGTTATGGTCGAATCTGGCGGCGTTACATTGAACTATTTTTTGAAAACATGTTCTCTTTGAAAACCCGTTCAGTATTGACCTCTTTGTGATATTATCGATAAAAATTTGTTGATCATATTGGACCATTAATATACTTAAAAACTCTGTTTACTCTTTAATTTGCTTTTATTTATCTTTCACTGAATCGAAACAATACGTTTATTGTCAAAACGTAGTTTATTAGCTAAAACCATTTACTATTAAAATCGTTATACATTGTCAAAATCTCATTTAATAGTGGAAGCTTTTAAAATATTTTACGTAAGCGTCGTGTTTTGAAAAGAATTTATCTTTCAGAAATCTGTCTTTTTCCTACACCTAGCAGTTTATATCAAGCAAGTAAAGATCCCAAATTAATAGTTAAAAACCTTAAAGAGACCTTATTACATAAAATTACCCAAATCAAAATTAATAGTAAATAAGAATCAAATATAAAATAGATGCAGTCGCGTGGCCACCTCCGGGTCCCTCACAGCACCAATCCGTCTATCACTGGGGATTACCTGTATAGTTAAACAGAAGGGTGAGTTTACAAAAACTCAGTTTGTAATCTCTTATCAAACAAACAAACATACAGTATGCAATAACAGTCTGGGCCAGAGCCCTTTTCAGAAACAGTATCAATGTGGGTCTTAGCCCATTACAGTAACAGTAGCAGTGCAATAATGCAATCAAAAATCCCACCCAATCTAGCCAGACACACCACTTCATCCCGCCAATCACACCATATGGGGATAAAATTGGCCCACCCAGCCAGACACACTAAGATTAGCACCGGTTGCGACACTAAATAGTATTGCAGCAAAGCTGCTAGTAATATGTACGGTACAAAGCCATCAGTAGGCCCACAGTCATCTTGGGTGACCCCGTCCAACCTTAACGGTAATATGAAAGGCACAAAGCCATCAGTGGGTCCACAGTCATCTTGGGCGACCCGTGTAACCTTACAGGTAATATGAGAGGCACAAAGCCATCAGTCGGTCCACAGTCATCTTGGGCGACCCATTCGACCTTATCAATACAGTACACTTCTTCCAAAATAATAATCCCATCCCAATGCAACATGTCATGCATCGTATCATAATATCATACATGGATGCAACATACATACAACGTGGCATGCTCAAATACAATCATACATAAAGGGCAAAACAGTCATTTGTCACATAGGGGTATAACAGTCTTTTTACCTTATAGGGGTATACAGTCATTTTTCACTATAGCGGTATTTCGGTCATTTCACCTTATAGGGGTATTTCGATCATTTCACCTTACAGGGGTATTTCAGTCATTTCACCTTACAGGGTATTTCGATCATTTTACCTTATAGGGGTTTTCGGTCATTTAATCAGTCTGGGGTCTAGGTATACTTACCGACCCAACAGTACAAGTAGTGAAAATGGGCCCAAGGCCCACTGCACGGCCCATATGAGCCCATTAGCCCTTGTGGCCCATGAAGCCCAGAACAACCTTGACCGTGTGAATGACACAGCCAGGTCTAATATCTTACACACTTCTGTGTGGTTTACCCGTGTGAGGCCCATGAACCCATTGGGCAACACGGCCCATTTCGGCCCAACGTGGCCCAAAATAACCTAAGCCCATGAGATCGCTCACGGTGGCCTTTACGATCAAACGCTCGTGTTTCGTGGGCTCAGATTACCACACAAGTGATTGCACACCCGTGTGACATCAAACGTCATATTTTTCGGCTTTTCGACTTTTGCCAATTTACAGTTAATATTGTGAATAAACACCTGTTTGTGAAAAGGCGCAGAAACCAACCTATACTGAAATCAAACTACTTTGTCAGTCATTTAACCAATAGGGTTAATCACCCTCTTTTAACACTTAACCTTAAATAATATTGATACTTGCCTTAATTGAACGAGAGTGATTTAGCCCACCTAAACCACCGACCAAGATTACTTGACGATCCTTGACAAAAAATCTGTATTACAACCCACTCTTGTTAACCATTACCAAAAGCGTAAACTAACTTGAACCAAGCGATTAACTACTTACCAAAACGAAGCGCTAAGAAGAATGGATAACAGTAATCAACCTACAAAGACACCTCCTAAACCTGAACCACGAAATGGTACAAACACCCCTAACAGCGTTGGCAGAGAAAAGAAAATGTTAATAGGGAGATTACTTCGACTGAAGAAAGGAAGGACAAGAACACAACTGTGAACCCAAACAGACATGGCGACTTACCTTAATTAAATGCAGAAAGAGGTCTAGCTACAAGAGAATCCAGCAAGAAAGACTCGAAGAAAGCCAAAAAATTGAGAGGGGAAGAGATAAGAGTATTCGGCCAATGCACAAAAAGAAATGGCGAAGGCTCAAAACATATAGAGAAGGCTAGCAAAGATTTGGCAATAAGAAACAGTAGTATTCGGCCTACAAGAGTCCAAGTGCAAGAAAAGTTAATTGCTAATACTAGAAGACTTGAGTGGAAGAGAGAAAGGAGAAGGATATTCGGCCTAGGAGAGCAATATGAAAAAGGGGAGAAAATATTGAGAAAAAGGAGAGAGAGCAGAAAAAAAAGTAACCAAAAGTGACCAAAAATGAGTTGAAGCCAATACTCAAAACAATCTCAAAAAGACACCTCAAAAGCACAGCCACCAAAATTCCCCTTCACTATCGAATTCCTCAGTGTATAGAGTCCACTTTCGGCACTAAGACTCTCTCATATTCAAACTCCCTTAAACTCTCCTAATATCCTTCCTCAAATCTCTCCAACCACTCAATCTCTTTCAAATCTCCTAATTTCTCTCCCCATAAGACTCCTACGATTACTCACCCAATCTATCCATAATTCTCTCCATGACCAATTCAAACTCCATCAGCAGTATTTCAGTCAACTTCTGCTTCTCCCACGGCAAATAGCAAAATAAATACTCCTTTGTGCATCTCAAAGCCTCGAACCTCAAACCCCATGCACACTCTACACGCCACTTACCAATTGACCACTAAGCTCCTTGTGTCATGGTTTACCCAATTTAATTACAAGCCTTTTGGCCCAAAGCTAGGGGTTTACTCAATAAAAAGAAAATTTTTGCTAAAGCCTAGGTTTGAACCATGACTTCTCACACTTCTCAGGACACATAACCACTAAAGCAGACAGACAGTTGTGTCACTTTCTTGTACAACTAAGCATTAATGTGCAGTCTCCTAATTGTTCCCTTACTCAAGGCCCAATACTTCTAGGCCCAAATTCAGGGTGTTATAGGGCCTCAGCCCTTCACAATAGCAGTGTCAATTTGGGCCTTAGCCCCTCACATTATCAGTAATCAATAGGCCCATTACAGTATATATAACAGTGACAGTATCAAAATGCATGTCCTACCCAACCAACCACTATACACCATCTCCTGTCCAACCCTACACTCCTATGGGGAATAAATCACTCATCCATCCCTACATTTACAAATTAACACCGATTGCGGCACTAAATAGTATTTGCAGCAGAGCTGCCAGTATAATAGGCTTAGAGCCATCAGTGATTTATAGCAGAGCTGCCAGTGGAGTACACTTCCTCCAATCATATTATCCCAACCCCATGAAATGCATCATACAATCATGACATGCCATCTCATGGAAACATACATATAACTAGAATAGTATAAATATCATGCTCAGTATACAGTCATACATATTCTAATGCCATACAGCCAGTTAGGGGTCTAGGTAAAGCTTACCAACCCTACAGTAAGCCCACAGTCGACTCAGGTGACTCGTACAACCTTAGTAGCCAAGTAGTGAAAATGGGCCAATGGCCCATATTGCATGCCCATATGGGCCCACACGCCTGTGTGGCCCACACGGCCCAAAATGGCTTTGGTCGTGTGGATCACACGGACTGGCCTAATATTCCTACACGACCCAATTCTGCCTGGCCCATGAATCGCACATGGCCAGCCTCGTTGATCACACGCCCGTGTTCGATCACAAGGCCTACCACGCGGATGGCCGCACGCCCGTGTGGCATCGACATTCATATTTACTGGCTTTTTGCCAATTTTTATTTATAGAGTCGTGTTTACACACACCTCGATTCTATTTGCTGAGAAACTACCCCGAGCCTTAGAAACCTACACTTGACCGAACAAACACAAATTATTCACTTAAAAATTTACTCAATTGAAATCACACACGAGTTAACCAAGCGTTAAACTCACCACAGCGTTACCTACGATCGATAAAAAGGGAGATTTCGCCCACTTAACGCCAATTAATGGCCTTCCACCCCTTGAATAGGTCTTAAGCACCAACCAAAAACGAGTTAGCATTGAAGTAACAAGATAGAATTATACCATTTATACCTACCAGCAATGTAAGAAGAGAACCAATTATAGAGCAAGACTTAACATCAAGAAGAGAATGCTTACAAGAAAAACAAAAGAGAAAACACAGTCGGCTGCATGAGTAAGAAAAGAACTGACAAACAAGTAGAAGGAAAGAACGGAGGGTGGGAGAAGATTCGGCCAAAGAAAGAACAATGAGGAGAACCCTTGCTCACTACACCTTGAGAGTAGGAGAAAATAAACGGATGGTCAACAAAAAAGAAGAAAGAAACGTTGTCGTGGAAAATGGGTAAATTCAAAAAGGATCAAAGGGTCTAGCCGAAGCACAAACCTCACAAAATTTCGGCAAATGGGAGAAGCAAAGAAAGAAACAGCCGACTTAAAGGCAGAGAAAACTAGTGTCAAAAGAAAAAATGGGAAAGTGGGAGGAGCCAAATTTTGAAAAAAAGAAATCACCAAAATCGAACAATTCACTCCCCTTATTTCTCCTAAAAATTAGCCACTAAATCCCCACACTTCAAACACTCCAACCGTCAACTAACATCAGAATTCTACTAGCACACAAACACTTACACGACATCAAGCAAAATAAAACACTCCCCTGCATTTCCCAGGACTCAAACTCACGACCATTAGCACACTTAACACTCTACTTAACCACCAGACTAGCAAGCCCATTCTGTCATATTTAACCAACATTTATTTAAAAGCCTACTAACTAAAGATAGGGATTCCTTCACTTAAAAACAAAATTTTTCCCAAGCTAAAGCTTGAACCCAAGACTTTTCAGACACTTTCAGAGCACATAACCACTGAAGCAGACAAATATTTGTAACAACAACATACGAAAATAATTATAAAGGATTTTGGGGCGTTACAAATATTTTGTTCTAGGATTCTAAAGACATCAAAATTACAAGGAAATGGGCTAAATTAACTTACCAATCAAACTTTGAACCTTGAAATCCCTAATTTTCCCGCTTTCTTTTCTCCTTTCTTTTTCTTTCCTTTTTCCTTCTGTTTCGTTTGCTTTCTGTTTCTTTTCTATTGTTTTTATTTTACTTTTTATTTTATAATAATAATATTATAATATTATAATAATAATATAAATATAATATAATATCCTTTATTATTAAGTAAGTATATTAATATATATTTTAACTTAAAAAAATCTATGATATTTTCACATTTAAACCGCCTCAACTAATGAAAATGGCATAATTGTCGTTTTTAGTCCCTTTAATTTCTCTTTAATCTATAATTAAACTTTCACCCTTTATGCAATTTAGTCCTTTTACCTAATTACTCTTTATTCAAGCTAATTCACCTAACCAAAACCTAATTAACCCCTCAACTAACTTTGTAAATATTTTTAACAAATATTTATGAATCTATTTTACGAAAACAGAGACCCAAAAACATACTTTCCGATACCTGTGACTATCGGGTTGTTACATTTCTCCCTCTTGATAAATTTCATCATTGTAATTTACCTGAAAAGAGGTGGGGGTACTGAGACCTCATAGTTTCTTTCGATTCCCAAGTTGCTTCCTCTACATTATGACTTTGCCACAATACTTTTGCTAAGGGAACTCGTTTATTACATAACTTTTTTACCTCTCGAGCTAATATCTCAACCGATTGTTCTTCATATAATAAATCGAGTTAGATATCAATATCTTCTGTCGAAAGAACATGAAAAGGATCTGATCTATATCTCTGAGCACCGAAACATGAAAAGCATCATGAATTTTCTGTAATTCTGGAGGCAAGGCTAAATGATAGGCAACTGGTCCAACACCTTCCATAATCTCTTATGGCCCAATAAAACGAGGGCTTAATTTTCCTTTTTGACCAAATCTCAAGATTTTCTTTCAAGGCGAGACTTTAAGGAATACTTTGTCTCCAACAGAATACTCAATATCTTGACGTTTCAGTTCTGCATATGATTTCTGTCTGTCGAATCTGTCCCAAATTTTCTTAACAATATCCTTCATTTCTTGGATTAACTCTGTCCAATCATTTTCGTTCATTCAATTCCATCCAACACACAGGTGACTTACATTTACGACTATATAGAGCTTCATATAAAGTCATTTGAATACTCGATTGGAAACTATTATTATATACAAATTTAGCCAAAGGTAAATAACGTTTACATCCTGATTCAAAATCAATGACACAAGCACGAAACATATCTTCTAATGTCTGAATAACTCACTCAAATAGTCCATCAATTTGCGAATGAAATGTTGTACTAAAGTTAAGTTGAGTACCAAGAGATTCATGCAACTGTCTCCAAAATCTAGATGTGAATTGTTGATCCCGATCAGAAATTATCGACATAGATCGTGCAATCTCACAATTATCAATGCTGAAATTTTCTAATATACCATTCTGAATCATTTCTCTTTTCTTCGCCAATTTGTCATCTTCTAACTGTGCTAACTTAATCTGATCAAACATCACCGGTTTGATTTTTAATTCAACCAATAAGCTTCCATTATCATTGATTATAACATCTTAAACCTGGCCTAGACGTTATGACCAAATCTGGCGATGTCACATAGAAGTGCTTTCGAAAACTAAGTCGTTGGTAAAAACCATTTCCCTGTTTAAACAACTTTCCTTAATCTCATGTTAATTCAAAGTCATGTCATTTGTTTCAAAAAATTATCCAATTACAATTCATTAATCAATTCTAAAACATTATACTTTGCGAAAGCTTTTAAAAAAATAATTTGCGTGTACGTGGTGTTTTGATAAAACATTCATCTCTTTTGGAAATCTGAGTTTTTCCTACCACTAGCAGTTATAAAACACGAATAGTATAAAAATCCAAATTAAACCAAAAATCTGTAGAGGCCATTATTACATAAAAATACCCCAAACAAAACTTAAAATCATATGTAAGTGTGAAACCGAGTAAAACGAGTCGTGTTGCCACCGCTGAGTCCTCCACCGCACCGATCTGCCTATGTCTAGGGATTACCTGCACCATAAAAACAAAAGGGGTGAGTTTTCAAAAACTCAATGTGTAATCCCCATGCAATCATACAGACAGAATGCAAGCAATAATAGACTGGACTTAAGCCCTACTCAATAACAGTATTAGTTTGGGGCCTTAGCCCATCACAATATCAGTAATCAGTAGGGCCTTGGCCTATTATAGTATCAGTATCAGTAACAGTAGCAGTAGGGCCTTAGCCCATCACAGTATCAATAATCAGTAAGGCCTTGGCCCATTACAGTATCAGTATCAGTAACAGTAGTAGTAGGGCCTTAGCCCATCACAATATCAGTATGCAATAATCTGGTGTACAGTATGCAAGTCCTACCCAACCAACCACTATACACCATCTCCTATCCAAACCTACACTCCTGTGGGGAATAAATCACCCACCCATCTCTACACTTACAAATTAGCACCGATTACGGCACTAAACAGTATTTGTAGTAGAGCTGCTAGTATAATAGGCTTAAAGCCATCAGTGAGTTGCAACAAAGCTGCTAGTATAATGGGCGTAAAGCCTTTCAGTACACTTCCTCTAATCATATCGACCCAACCTCAAGCAATTCAACATACAGATATAATATGCCATGTCATTGTAGCAGTACATACAGTATCAGTCTATCCAAATAAAATCATGCTCAGTAACATATATCAGTCATATAGCCATATCACTCATTAGGGGTCTAAGAAAGGCTTACCAACCATACAGTAGGTTCACAGTCGTCTTCGGTGACCCGTGCAAACATAACAAACAAATCAGTAAAACGGGCTCACACGCCTGTGTTGGTCTACTCGTGTGGGCCCACACGCCCGTGTGGCCCACAAGGCCCAAATTGGCCTTGGTCGTATGGATCACATCGCCTGGCCCAGAATCACACACGCCTATGTTGCCCCTACAGCCCAAATAGGTTGAGCCCCTGACACGCACACAGCCTCGCCGGCTATCACACAGCTATGTCATGCGCCCGTGTCTTGCGTGCATAGCCTAGTTCGTTGATCACACGGTCGTGTTCTATCACACGGCCTACCACACGGGCTACCACACGCCTATATGGCGTTGACACTGTGCTTTTTCAGCTTTTTGCTGAGACTCATTTTTAGTGTTTCGGGTACACACCTTGTGTCGACTCGCTGCAAAAACACTCCCTAGCACTCCCAAAGCCTAAATTAAGATACTCGACATCAATCTAATGGATCTATAAGCGAGATCAGTAACCAAGAACGAATAGAAATCTGACTTACTACAAAACAATTCGCCGTTAGCAATGCTGAATCCGAAGTTCACAATCTTTACTACTAACAACCTAATCCTATGCCACTAATTCACAAGCGAGCACGTTAATAAACAATCGATAAAACTTCCATTACAAAGAAAGAAAGAGGCTTACCAGTATCATACAATTGCTATCGACGTTTGCAAAAGAAAAAAGGAAAAAAGATGGATTGAGAGGAAGTACAGGAAATTTCGACAGCAAAAGTCTTTCTTTGGAGAAAAATGAAACTAAAAATTTTGAAAGGGAATAATAGAGAAAACGTGAGAGAGAGAAGAGAGGGTTTTTTTTCCAAAACTCAAAATCTAAAAGTAACCACCCTTGATTCACTCTACTACCCCACTACTCAGAATTTAACTAAGACTCAAATTCCTACACGGCACTAGCAGCAAAATAATTTCCTTACTCGTGCAATGATCCGAACCCAAGACCTCCATCACACCAACACTCCTATTTAACCACCAGACCAGCAAGCCCATTCTGACATGTCCTTACAAACTTTTAACTATAACCCTACTGAACAAGAGTAAGGCTTTATTCATTTAAAGGAACAAAATTTTACTTAAGTCAAGGCTTGAACTTAAGACTTCTCAGACACTCCCAGAACACTTAACCACTGAAGCAGACAGATATTTGTGTTACAAGAACACAAAATCAATTATACAAATTTTTGGGGCGTCACATTGATACTAAATTGAGCAAACATTGTTCGTAATTCAATCACTGCTTTTCTACTCAATGCATCATCTATAACATTAACTTAACCAGGGTAATAATCAATAACACAATCAAAATTTTTCAAAAGCTCTATCCAATGACATTGTCTTAAATTCAACTTATTTTGAAATAGAAGATATTTGAGAATTTTATGATTGGAATAAATATAACACTTTTCACCATACAGATAGTGTATCCAAATCTTTAGAGCAAAAACCACACCAGCTAGTTCTAAATCATGTGTCGAATAATTGCGTTCATTCATTTTTAGCTGACAAAATGCATAAGCAATCACTTCCCGTCTTGTATCAAAACACAACTAAGACCACTCAAGGAGTATTATTATAAACGAAAAAATTCTTTCCATAAGAATCGAAAACCTTTAGTAGATTACCTTTAGAGTTATTTTTATAATCCTATATTTCCTTTTCACTCAATTGGTCTCTTATTTCTTCTCTTTCCACTTAACCAATAGTCTTTTCTTTATTTAGTTTTCCTAAAGTCATCTCTATAATTCTATAGTTCCTTTTTGCATATTGATAAATGCTAATTTGTACATATTTTTACCTCATGCTTAGCCTATATTTTAGATGAATTATTATCAATTTAGTGAGAACTGGTGCTCTTAATCCTTCTTTTTCATATCTTATACTCAGAAGAGCATAGGGAAGAGAAAAAAATAGGAAATGGACTGAAAATGAGGAAAATGGGTCAAAAATGACATAACACACGGCCCAAGGAATCACCACACAGCCATGCCACATGAAGATCACACGGTCCAGCTCTCGACAAGCAGGGCAGGCCACACGGCCGTGCCAAATCACACGGCCTTTGTCGAAGTCACACGGGCGTGGCACACGGGCATGTTCTAGTCGTGAGGAAGAGGAATTTCACTCGAATTGGGATACTTGGAGGCTAAGAAAGGCTCCCCAAAGCTCTATATAAAGACCCTAGGAGGCAACTCTAAGGGGGTGCTTATTTCCCCACAAAGGGAAGTATTCTTTGCTGCCAACACAGATAGTGGAAGTAGGGATTACTCGTAGGGAAGCTGATTGATTCATCCCAGAAGCCGGAATTCTGCAGCAATATAGAGGATCTCCCTAAATTCCTTCAGGGTTTTTCGGGTTCTTTTATGTTTTGTTATTTTATATCTTCTGAGATGTTTTCTTTCTTTATTATGAACTAAACCCCTCAAATACTTAAGGTGGATGAAACCTAAGATGAATCGTGCTATTATTTATTCTTGAGTTATATGATAAATACTTGAGTTGTTCTTAATTATGTGTGCTTAATTCTTGTGTTAATAAACCTAGGTATTAATTCAAGAAATAGATATGCTTAGAGCAGAGGAGCAAAAGTCCTTGTGATAAGAGTAGATCTACCATAATTAAGCGGAGTTGCATGCAACCCTAGACATAGGGCGACATAAATCTGCCGGATTAGGGTCAAACCTAATATGGGGAACCATAGATCGAATTAATGCAACCTAAGGAGTTAATTAATAAAGGAACTTTAATTAACAACTTAAGCCTAGTTGCTCTACGCCTCGACGGAGGGTTTAGCATAGATTAGGGATCTCTACAGATCAAGTCAAGTGAATAAATCGTCTAGCTCAAGAACCAATAACAAGTGAAGTCTAGGTGGATCCCCCCTTAAGTATTGTCCTTATCAATTAGCTTTTCCTTAAAAAGTCTTCCCAATTTACTCTTTTTGCTTCTCTTAGTTTAGTTTTAGAATTAGTTAAACAAAACCCCTCTTTAATTTTTAGGTTAAATAATAGAAAGGAAGTGAGTAATAGTACTTTCGGTTCCCTTGGGTACGATACTCGATCTTATCACTAGACTATACTACTGTCGACAGGTGCGCTTGCCTTAAAACGTCGTGATATTAGTCAGTTTAGGTTTGATCAAGTTCTTTATAAATTTTATTACTTCATATCACGCGGATATCAAGTTTTTGGCGCCGTTGCCAGGGATTTAACTGAAATATTACGAAAGCTCGATTTCTATTACTTTAGCCATTAATATATTTATTTATTTATTTATTTTTATTTTTATTTTAATTTTTTATTTTTCTTTTCTTCTTATTTTTTTTCTAGGTTTTCCTAAGTTTATTTTTTTTATTTTTTTATTTTTTATTTTATTTTTTAATTATTTTTCTAGGTTTTTCTAGTCTATGACTAGAAATAACCCAACAGGACCACTACTTTTTTACGAAGATTTAGAAGCTACAGTTTGCAGAAATCGCAGAGAGATCAGACGAAGCCTACATTATTCAGAGCAAGAACCTGAGCACGAGCCAAAACCTACAGAAGAGATGGAAGCAAATCAAAACGTTCCACCACCTCTAGCGCTACCAGCAGAACCAGTAAACGAGGATGAAGCTCCTCAAACTATGTATGATTATGCTAAACCTAGTTTGATTGGTACTCAAACTAGCATTGTTAGACCTGCTATTGCTGCTAATAATTTTGAACTAAAACCTAACACTATTCAGATGATTCAGCAGTTTGTGCAGTTTGATGGTTTACAGGATGAAGATCCCAACGCTCATTTAGCAAACTTTTTGGAATTGTGCGATACTTTTAAAATTAATGGCGTTTCTGATGATGCTATTCGACTAAGGCTATTTCCATTCTCTCTGAGAAACAAAGCCAAACAGTGGTTAAATTCTCTACCACGAGGCTCAATCACCACATGGGAACAGATGACAGAAAAATTTTTACTTAAATATTTTCCTTCTGCTAAAACAGCTAAATTACGAAACGATATTTCTTCCTTTGTGCAGATGGATTTAGAAACACTCTACGATGCCTGGGAGAGATACAAGGATCTTTTAAGAAGATGTCCTCATCATGGACTACCTTTATGGCTACAAGTTCAAACCTTCCACAACGGTTTGAATCCATCCACACGACAAATGGTTGATGCAGCCGCAGGAGGAACAATTAATAATAAAACGCCAGAAGCAGCTTATGAATTTATTGAAGAAATGTCATTGAATAATTATCAGTGGCAAATCATGAGGACAAAGCCGACAAAAGTTACAGGAGTTTATAATATTGATGCTGTTACTATGTATACTAATCAGGTGGAACTTTTAAATAAAAAGTTTGATAATTTTGTTGGTTCTACGCAGGTACAGCCAGTTATGCAATGCAACGCAACTCCAGGAAATATGTTCAATCCAAATTACTCCTCTTATGGACATGGCATGGAAACTCAGCAAGCCAACTATATGGGTAACAATTCTAGACTTCAAAATAACCCTTATAGTAATACTTATAATGCAGGTTGGCAGAGTCACCCCAGTTTTTCATGGGAAGGACAAGGAAATCAAAGACAACGCCTCCTCTAGGATTGCAACAGCCACCATTCCAACAAGAGAAAAAGCCGAACTTTGAAGAGATGGTCACAAAATTTATTGCCGTATCAGAAACATGTTTCTAAAACACCGAAACTTTATTGAGGAACCAGCAGGCATCCATTCAAGGACTTGAAACTCAAATAGGCCAGCTTGCCAAGCTAATCTCTGACAAACCGCGAGGTGGGTTATCAAGCAATACTGAGACTAACCCTAAGGAGCAACTCAATGCTGTGGATACGATAGATGATGAGGGGTTAACCAAAACCAACCTAAAGACATGCAAGGAGCCTATGGTAAGTAAAGGAAAGGATGAGGTAAGTCCCAAAGATGAAATTGTCAAAGAATTTAAACCTCGTATTCCATACCCAAACGCTTTAAAGAAGGACTTCACAGATCAGCAATTCGGTAAGTTTCTTAAACTGTTAAAGAAATTACATATTAACTTACCTTTTGTTGAAGCAATTATGCAGATACCGGAGTACGCAAAATTTTTAAAGGAACTTCTCACAAATAAAAGGAAGTTGGAAGAATTGTCCACAGTGGAACTCAACGAGGAATGCTCAGCTATTCTCCAAAATAAGCTGCCAACCAAACTGAAAGATCCAGGGAGTTTTACTATTCCTTGTTTATTTGGTAGCCTAGACACCAAAAATGCTTTAGCAAACTTAGGGGCTAGTATAAATGTCATGCCTTATAAACTGTTTAAACAACTAGGTCTTAGAAAACCTAAGCACTAAGATGAGCATTCAACTGGCTGATAAAACTATTAGGTTTCCTAAGGGAATAATTGAAGATGTGCTCGTCAAAATTGATAAATTTATATTCCCAGTTGACTTTGTTGTTTTAGACATTGATGAGGATAGCGATATACCATTAATTCTAGGGCGACCCTTTTTAGCAACTGCCAGAACAATAATTGATTTAGGAACAGGTGAACTTACACTACGTGTAGGTAATGACAAAGTTACTTTACAAGCTCAAAACGCAATTAAAAATGTTGATAATAATATAGTCACGAGTCCTTATAAAAACATTAAACTCATCACTCAACCTTCTGTGCAGGATACACTTCATACAAAGGCAACCCAATCACAGACAAGTCCATCCAAAGGAGATGCACCTGAAAAACGAACGCTTCAGATCAAGGAACTAGATGAGTGGCTGAACTATCATGAAAAACCCAAAACATGTCACACTAACCCAGAGCATCACCAAGATAACCCTCAGGTAAAAACATGTCAAATCAATATAGGGGATAAGGTACTCTTAGGGGAAGACGACCCTCGAATCTTGAATTCAAAAGAGCATACAAGTGACGTACCCTACTTCACGGTAACGAAAATTTTCCCTTATGGTATAGTAGAAATAAAACATGAGTCACTCGGCACTTTCAAGGTAAACCACACTCGACTCAAACATTCTTTTAATATTAATCCTAAAAACAGGCCGGAAGAGTTCCAACTCTTCAAACCACCGTGAGATACCCAACTCGAGAAGAGTCGAGCTTAGACTATAAACAAGCGCTTCTCAGGAGGCAACCCGAGCAATAACTTAGTAACTTTTCTTTGTTTAAAATTTTTCTAGTATTTTTATGCAGCAACTAACATTTTTTATGCAGAAATTTAGGCCACACGGCCAGCCACACGGGCGTGCCTAAGGCCGTGTGACATCTTAAAACAGAGACACAGTCGTGCACCCAGACCGTGTACAAACAGAGCAGAAGTTTCCCAAAAGCACGGGAAGTCGACAAATCACCACGGCCGTGTGATATGGCCGTGGCAACTTTACGAATTCCACACGGGCTCATACAACGCCACACGCCCGTGCCCCCAAGCCGTGGCCAACACTGTCAAATCTGACACGGCCGTGTGAATACCTACACGACCATGCAAAAAAGCAAACAAGTTCACAACGGCCGTGCAATATGGCCAACACGGGCTAACCCCGAGACACACGGGCGTGTGCCTCTATTCTCCCATACGGTTCTATTTTTCTCATTTTTTATTTTTATTTTTTCCTTTATTAGTCTCCTTTTTATTTCGAATTTTATTTTTATTATACTTAATCCTTTTAATTCATTACAGTATTAGTATTTCTAGAACTTAGTTTGTTATTTTTCTGTTATTTAAATTTCGATCTTTCATATCGGCCAAGCTCTAACGAGTAATCTCTATCAATCGAAAATTCCCACGACTAATTAATATTTTCACAGTTTCAAAAAGGAGCTCTACAGCTCATATTCAAACAGAAATGGGAACACCCTGCCACAATTGCCGACTCTTCCTCATAAATTCATCCTAAATTCAGGAAGTTTCAATTCTCTCCCTATCTTATGATATTATACTACTCTTGCTATTTATGTATCTTTGTACATTGAGGGCAATGTACATCTTAAGTGTGGGGGGGAAGCTTACTTTAAATTTTTACATTATCTAAAAAAAAAACCCTGAATTTTTTTTCTTTATGCTTTGTTCTCAAATAATTCTCAGTTCCCTATTAGGAATTAATTCTGATTGATTTATGATTTCTATTGAAATGTTAAGAATCAAGATATAGGTGCTTGTACTTTGATTATTCAAACTTTAAAACATTAGGGAATCAAGCATGATAAGTTGAAATTTTTGAGAACCCCCAATTTTTGCATAAGTTATTTTCCCTAATTTTAAGTATTATCTTGAGATTTGAAATTCGCAGGATTGACATCAAAAGCCATAATTCTGGTGAGATTTTTGAGCCTTTTTTAGCATACATTTTTTTTTGTGCTCACTTTTATTATTGCTTTGAGTGAGTCAATATTGAATTGTTATTCTAGAACTTGCTTTGATTATACATGTCGAGACCACATCATTGATTTGATATACCGAAATGATAAAGGCACCTAAGATTTAACCCACTTACTCCACAAAAAGCCTACCTCTATAAATTAACCCCTAGTGAACCCCGTTGAGCTTGACAACCTATTCTTTGACTCACCTTCTAATTATTAACCAATAACCTATTTCTCGTTAAATCCCATTCAATTACTTTAACCCCTATTTTTGTCGAGATTTGAATAGAATTATTATCTAGCTTTACTCTCTTCTCTAGTTGCAAAATTGTAAATTTCCAAGTTATCATATTTGATTTAATAGTTCCAAAAAAAAAAAAGGAAAAAAAGAAAAAAGAAAAAAAAAGAGAAAAAGAAAAAAATGAATACATACAGTAAAATTCGATTGTAAATTGTAAATAGTTAAATGAGTTTTTGCATTTTTCTATTTTCAGGCTATAAAAACAGAAACGATATTATCTTAAGAATTAGCCTTAGAATTATGTTTTAAAGTGATAGAGATTTTTCTAGCTAGATAATTTTTCAAGTTCAGTCTCGATTCTAACCCTCTTTTGTAGCCTGTGACAACACCCCTAACCAAGCCCCGTTATAACCCTTAAAAGACCTTTTGATTGATGTATCATATCAACCTACAGTGGTGGAGATTTGATTTTCTAGCAAGCCTATGGTAATAACTTTTCAGGTTGACTAGAGAGTGCTTAATTTTTGAACCCTAAACACTTCGAGTGGATAGAGTGAACCATTAGTGAGGATGTCAACTCCTGTTAATTAAGATGGAGAGATAATTACTTAGGAGGAAGGAGAAAACTTATGTTTCATTGAAAAAATTTTCAGCCTAGACTGATGGAATCTTTAATGTTCTTTTGATTGAATTTTCATTGTACGACTACCTGTAGATTAGTTTGAAACATTATTGATAAAGATTGTAGGTTGAGAGGAATAATTCTTATTTAGGGATTGAGATTTTGCTTGAGGACAAGCAAAGGCTTAAGTGTGGGGGTATTTGATAAACGCTAATTTATACATATTTTTACCTCATGCTTAGCCTATATTTTAGATGAATTATTATCAATTTAGTGAGAACTGGTGCTCTTAATCCTTCTTTTTCATATCTTATACTCAGGAGAGCATAGGGAAGAGAAAAGAATAGGAAATGGACTGAAAATGAGGAAAATGGGCCAAAAATGACATAACACACGGCCCAAGGAATCACCACACGGCCGTGCCACATGAAGATCACACGGTCCAGCTCTCGACAAGCACGGGCAGGCCACACGGCCGTGCCAAATCACACGGCCTTTGTCGAAGTCACACGGGCGTGGCACATGGGCGTGTTCTAGTCATGAGGAAGAGGAATTTCACTCGAATTGGGATACTTGGAGGCTAAGAAAGGCTCCCCAAAGCTCTATATAAAGACCGTAGGAGGCAACTCTAAGGGGGTGCTTATTTCCCCACAAAGGGAAGTATTCTTTGCTACCAACACAGATAGTGGAAGTAGGGATTACTCACAGGGAAGCTGATTGATTCATCCCAGAAGCCGGAATTCTGCAGCAATATAGAGGATCTCCCTAAATTCCTTCAGGGGTTTTCGGGTTCTTTTATGTTTTGTTATTTTATATCTTCTGAGATGTTTTCTTTCTTTATTATGAACTAAACCCCTCAAATACTTGAGGGGGATGAAACCTAAGAGGAATCTTGCTATTATTTATTCTTGAGTTATATGATAAATACTTGAGTTGTTCTTAATTATGTGTGCTTAATTCTTGTGTTAATAAACCTAGGTATTAATTCAAGAAATAGATGTGCTTAGAGCAGAGGAGCAAAAGTCCCTGTGATAAGAGTAGATCTACCATAATTAAGCGGAGTTGCATGCAACCCTAGACATAGGGCGACATAAATCTGCCGGATTAGGGTCAAACCTAATATGGGGAACCATAGATCGAATTAATGCAACCTAAGGAGTTAATTAATAAAGGAACTTTAATTAACAACTTAGGCCTAGTTGCTCTACGCCTCGACGGAGGGTTTAGCATAGATTAGGGATCTCTACGGATCAAGTCAAGTGAATAAATCGTCTAGCTCAAGAACCAATAACAAGTGAAGTCTAGGTGGATCCCCCCTTAAGTATTGTCCTTATCAATTAGCTTTTCCTTAAAAAGTCTTCCCAATTTACTCTTTTTACTTCTCTTAGTTTAGTTTTAGAATTAGTTAAACAAAACCCCTCTTTAATTTTTAGGTTAAATAATAGAAAGGAAGTGAGTAATAGTATTTTCGGTTCCCTTGGGTACGATACTCGATCTTATCACTAGACTATACTACTGTCGACAGGTGCGCTTGCCTTAAAACGTCGTGATATTAGTCAGTTTAAGTTTGATCAAGTTCTTTATAAATTTTATTACTTCATATCACGCGGATATCACATATATTTACCTAGCTTATCATTTATATTCATTCTCTATCGTTCTTTTCATTTGTTTTTATTATTATTCTTATCACAACAGTCTCATACAAATCACGACACTATTCTTTTTAAGTTTTTTTTTTTTACTTTTTTTTATTTTTTTAGGCTCTACTTTGTTATACTTTTATACTCTCATTTTCATTTGCTTTCTTTTCTTTCTCTTTTCGATGCAAACAATGATTATTCTAGTTATGGATTAGAGTTATTACTCTTAATCCAACCTCTTAGAAATCTATTGGCCCGACTGCTGCCAATAGTCTCCTTGAGGGAACTATTCTTTCTTAAGTTTGCCTCTTTTATTACATAATTTACAACTTTACTATTGCTTCTTCTTTTCACACTTTAGATCGTTCTTTATTCACTAATTCTTAAAATTATTTCACTACCTTTTTATATTCTCTAAAGTACTTACATTATTTTTCATGGTCAATTTTATTCTTATCTTCTATAGTCTATCTTAATTTTTTTTTAACAAAAATATTATGCTTCTTATAACTATAACTTATCTCTATTGATACATTATAATATTATATACCATCAATCCCTTAGACTTATTATATTCTCTTCATTCAAGAACCTCTATTTTTTTATTCTCTTATTAATATTGATTATTTTCTTAGCTAAGGTCTTTATTTCTTTCTATACTTCTTTCTAAAAAAATTTATTTTCTGATCTTCATAATTGGAAAATATTACTATTTTATTCTACTTCTCATATTTCTATTATTTCTTCTATTTCTAAAAGACTATCCTTATATTAATATACCAAACTTTTCATTTCAAAACTCTTGACTTTCTAAGTTCTCATTCTGCACATGTACAACTATATATACATATATACTCATTTTCTTTCGCATTCACTAGTTCTAACTTTTACATTTAACCATTTAAATCCATTTCTGCTCCTTCTTCCATCTCTAATTCTATATTTTCCCCTAAAAAATTCTCTATATTAAGTTCTAAATTCTCTTTAAATTCATCTTCTACGATCCAATTTGGAAATTTCTCAAGATCTTCTTCCTCTTCCATCTTTATAACGGGTATTGAGTCTATAAATTCTCTTGGTAATTTCCTAACAACTAATTTTTCCATCCATGGCATGTTAAAGACATTTTGCTTCCTAGTCAACTTTAGTGAGCCTACACTTTGCCTCGCTATCTTCCTTGCTCCATCAGAGATTATAAACTTCACATAGTATATAACTATATTCCAATACGTTTGTGGTACCAATGTCTTCCAAAGTTGATCTAAAACCATTTGATGCTCTCGTTCTATTAATGTTCATCTAAGGGTCAAGTATTGCACTTTATTCTTTCTAATCAGTTCATGACCCTTCCATAACACTTCTTGCATCTTTCGATT
This sequence comes from Gossypium stocksii, assembly GCA_020496765.1. Classification (NCBI taxonomy): domain Eukaryota; kingdom Viridiplantae; phylum Streptophyta; class Magnoliopsida; order Malvales; family Malvaceae; genus Gossypium; species Gossypium stocksii. The sequence goes on along the minus strand of CM035631.1, from coordinate 15,352,685 downwards.
TACAGTAATAAGGTGTTGAATAATGTCTTCTTCTGGTTTCATTCTATAATCTTGCACTTCTCTCATTATCCTATCAACTTTCTGCTTCTGTGTTGAAACTGTTATCTCATCAGGCAATATCAGATTTATTGCCATTTCTTCCAATATCTATGACAGAAAATAAGTTTTTATCAAATTTCAGTATTTATCTATTTCCCTCTTGAGTCATTACTAAATAATTCAAAATCATTTCCTTATCAGTAACAATTTATATTTTCAACTTATCAATACTTCTAATATTGATATCACATCTCATCACACTGATATATCCTATATGGCATGTACTTCTAGACTCGTTCTTCACCCAAAAATCAGAAAATCAAAGCTCTGATGCCACTAAATGTAACACCCCTATACCATGTTCGATCCAAGGAACTTGATATAGGAATATTACATTTGGCGCCAAAGTGATTTTGGCCAATCACTAATATATTTGAAGATTTAATAATAATAATAAATTTAAGTAATTTATATTTTAGTTCCTACTGCTACTTGGAACATACTTGATCTTCCTAAGTACATGCCATTCTATTCAAAATTTTGAAACATACCCTCTTAGCACTTGGAGATGTGATGAGATAAATGCTCATAACCTTAATTACAACTCTTCAAAATCACTATACCTAATCTGTGCACGGAAAATAAACCGTACGCTAAGTAAAAACTCAGTGTTATTTCTATAATTTGAATATTTAAAGAAATAATATAATATAACATAATAGGCACAATTAAATTTATAAGGACATATTATTGTCTAGTATCATATCATAACTATCACTTCTCATTTATTAAACAATATCATAATTCACACAATTACTATATAAATGATTATTCACATATCAACCATATTTATTCGTACAATGGCATCAGTCACGCAGTACTAAATTCATGAATACATCATTTCATACCATACTCAATTCATAAGTATATAACTCATATATTCCACGTATTGTGAACATATTTCACATTCTATTTTCAATTCATTATATCACTTCCATTACTCATATCATTTCATTTTAATATCAATTACAAAACTTTATTATTTATTTTCAATTCACAATATCAGTTCCATTTCTCATATAATTTCATTTCAATATCAATTGTAAGACTTTATTATTCATTTACCCCTATTAACAAGACTCGGACTTGGACGGATAGACGGACCCAACCAAAATACACAAGTTTGGCACCCAGTACCTCATCAGATAATTCAAAGTTGTAACGACCGAAAAGTACGGGCATTGAAAAATAAGTTATCGGGTCTCTGTTCTAGTAAAACAGACTCGTAAATATTTATTACAAATATTTATGAAGTTAGTTATATGGTCAATTAGATTTGAGTTAAGTGAATTTAGTTGAATTAAGGTTAATTAAGTATTAGGACTAAATTGAATTAAGTGTGAAAGTTTAGTTATAAAATAAAGAAACGAGAAAGGACTAAATTAGTAATTAAACCAAAATTTTTTACATGTGTGTGGTAGAAATAATATACATGTGTATAAATTATATTTATACATTTGTAATATATATGTATATTCTTATTAATTAAGCTAAAGATATTTTATATTAAAATATTATTATATTATATTATTATAATCATTAAGTAAATAATAAATAAAATAAATGAAATAGGAAAGAAGAACAGAGAAGCCAAAGCAAAATTGAGAAGGAAAAGGAAGAAAGAAAAAGAAAAGGGAAAATAGGGTTTTAAGGCTCCAAGCTTAAATTGGTAAATCAATATAGTCCTTTTTCTTATAATTTTTGAGTTTTTGGAGTCCTAGAACAAAATATTTCATGGTTTATGTTGAAATTTTGAAAGATAGTAGATTTTTAGACATGAGTTATGTTGAATTAATTAATGAATTAGGGGTTAAACTGATTGAATTTCAAGTTAGAAGTTAGTAAAGGATTGAATTGTAAAATAAAGTGTAAGTTTTGAATAGTAGGGACTAAATTGAAAGAATTTCAAAATTAGGGATTTATGGTGAAATTAATGAGTTAAAATGAGTTTATAGTAGAAATTAAATGAAAATATGGAGTTAAAATGGGAAAATAAAATTAGTATTGATTTAAGGATTAAATTGGGAACTTAAGTAAAATTTAAGTATATTGGTAATAATTAGAGAGAAATTGTGTATTAATGATTTTTCATTATTTAATTATGTAGATAACGTCAAACCAGAATCATGAGCCAAGAAAGAAAAGGAAAAAGTGGACGAGGAGTGACTCGAGAAAATTTCTATTTATATTACCATAATTCGAATTTAATTATTATTAATTGTTAAATTTTAAGTTAATATGTATGATAAGTAATTTGAGGTAAGTATTAGTATTGAATTGAATGAATTAGATTGAATTGTGACTATATATGAATAATTGAGATTCATATTGAATTGAGAAAAATGAAATTGACATGGTTTGAATTGAATTATTGAACTATTGTGGTATGGAATTTGAATATAGGAATTGGTGATTGATATGGATTTTATTGAAATTGAATTGAGAAAGTATATTAAATACCCTATTAACTAGACAGGCTAAGTCGGATATAGTTGGCATGCCATAAGATTGGAAGTGCTCAAGGATATTTCGACCTCGAGTCAATTAGGCACTATATGTGTCGTATTAGGAACCTTGTGTGTCGTATTATTGCTTCTGATATATCTGATTAGGTACTGAGTACCATTTACTTCGGCAATATTGATTAGGCACAATGTGCCGTACCGGTGTGTTTGGTTGGATCCATGTATACGCCAAGATCCAAGTTATGTTAATAGGGTAAAAGAACGAATTGGTAAAATGATTGATACTAAATGAATTAGTAAATAAAATGATTAGGTATGAAATGAATTGAAACTTTGAAATGAGACGTGAAAATGAAATGAGCTATTAGAATGAAATGTAGAAATTCAAATGAAATTGCGACTGTGAAATAATACATGAATTGTAACGCCCCAAAATTCTTTTTTTTTTGGTGAAAATGTGACATAAATATCTATCTGCTTAAGTGGTTATGTGTTCTGCGTGTTTTGGGAGGTCCCAAGTTAAGACTTGTCTTGGAAAAATTTCGGCATTTATCTGAATAAAGCCTCACTCTTTTTTAATAGGCTTTTAATTGATTGGTTGTAAAAAAACATATCAGAATGGGCCTTAGTTTATTTGATGACGATAGCTTATTAACCGAGCTTCAGGTTAAACCGATTTGAATTGAGCAAATTAAGGCTAAGCAGTTGAAGGACGAGTCTTTGGGTCTTTAATTCTGACAAATTGAGAGTGGTAGCACTATGGATTTTGGACTAAATAGTGATGGGGTATTCTATTTCTGTGGGAAAATTTGTGTTCCGAATGATACTAATTTGAGACAGTCTATACTGCAAGAGGCGCATAGTAGCCCTTATGCTATGCATCCTAGCAGGGACAAGATGTACCGAGACCTTCGTGAGCTATACTGGTGGCCAGGACTTAAGCGTGAGACTACTGATTTTGTAAGTAAATGCTTGACATGCCAGCAGGTTAAGGCTGAACATCAGTTACCTTCAAGGTTGCTTCAGCCAGTTAAGATTCCACTTTGGAAATGGAAGAGGGAAACTATGGACTTCGTTAGTGGGCTGCCCTAAATGCCTACTAAGAAAGATTTAGTATGGGTCATCGTGGATGGATTGACTAAATCTGCCCATTTCATACCGGTCCGTACTGATTATTCTTTACAGAAGTTGGCTAAACTGTATGTGGCTAAGATAATGAGACTGCATGGGGTACCGGTTTCTATAATATTTGATAGAGATCCTCGTTTCACATCTTGGTTCTAGAAGAAGTTACTCGAGGCACTGGGTAAAAGGTTGGACTTCAGTACTGCGTTCCATCCTTAGACAGATGGCCAGTCAGAGAGGGTGATTCAGGCACTGGAGGACATGTTAAGGAGTTGTGTGATAGATTTTAGAGGCAATTGGGAGGACTACTTGTCATTAGCTGAGTTTGCATATAACAATAGCTACCAGTCTAGCATACAGATGGCACCTTACGCGGCACTATATGTCGTAGGTGTCGTACTCCTTCGTGTTGGACTGAGTTGGGCGAGCGGCATGTTTTGGGCCCTGATCTAGTTTCTAATACCGAGGACAAAGTTAGATTAATTTGGGATTGATTGAAGGCGGCAGTAGACAGGCAGAAGTCGTATGCGAAAATGAAGCATAAGGAGATTGAGTATTCTATGGGGAACTTCGTGTTTCCAAGGTCTCCCCGTGGAAGAAAATACTAAGGTTTGGTCGTAAGGGCAAACTAAGCCCTAGATTCATTGGGCCCTATCGTATACTGAAACGTGTGGGACCGGTTGCCTATCAGTTTGAGTTACCTCAAGAGTTGGACTGGATTCACAATATGTTTCACGTCTCAATGCTGAGGCGTTACTACTCTGATCCCACGTATGTTGTCTCAACCGAGGAGATCAAGGTTAGACTAGATCTAACCTTCAAGGAGGAACCGGTACAGATATTGGACCGCGATGTTAAAGTTCTAAGAAAATTTGTCCCACCGGTTAAGGTACTTTACCGTAATCACAGCTCAGAGGAGGCCATGTGGGAACCCGAAGAGGCGATGTGACAACAATACCCTATTTTTTTTACCAGGTAAATTTCGAGGTCGAAATTTATTTTAGGGGGTAGAGTTGTAACTCCCTAAAAATCTAAGTCTTTAATTTTATTTGTATGTTGTGACACAAATATCTGTTTGCTTGAGTGGTTATGTATTCTAGGGAATGTCTGAGAAGCCCTGGGTTCAAGCCTTGGCTTTTACAAAAATTTTTGTTTTTATTTGAATGAACCCTGACTCTAGCATGTAGGCTTTTTGAATTATTGTGGGTAAGACATGTCACAAAAAGCCTATTGCTCTAGTGGATGGTGGCATGTGGATGTTTCCTTGGGGTCTGAGGTTCGAGGTTTGGCAATGCAAAAAGGAGTATTTATTTTGCTTCTTTCCATGTGAGGGTCCTAAGTTTACTGAAATTGAGGTATTTTAATGAAGTTTGAATAGGGGGTTGAAGAGAGTTGTGGATGGATTGGGTGAGTGATTCTAGGAGTGTTGTGGGGAGAAAAGTTAAGAGACTTTGAAGGGATATGGATAAGGATTGGTTGGACTGATTGTAGGAGTAAAATTAGGGAAGTTAAGGTGGGAAAAGAGTTGGTGCCAAATGGGTAATTGAAGGCACTCATGCATTCGGCTTTGGGGTGGTTTCTTTTGGGATTGGTTTGGTTTTTGCTCCAACTCGTTTTTGGTCACTTTGTTCACTCTTTTTCTACTCTTTGGTGCTGAAAGTTGTTCTCTTTTTGCTCGTTCATTCGAGTATTTCTGTTTCTATGCTTTGCGGTTTGCTCTCTTTTTGGACTACTCCCCCCTTATTAACCCATTCCTTTTTTCCTCTTCTTTCCCAGTTGTCTCTCTTGATCGATTACTACTAACTAATTTTTCCTCTCAACATTTTCAGCTTTGACAAGTTTTTCTCTCGATTTTCCTTGATCTGTTTGTGGTCTTCTTGACCGAGCATTGCACATTCCCCCTCCACCCTTCCAATCCTGTTGACTGATTGTTCATCCTTTTTCTCCGGCTTTCAGAATTGGGTGTGTTGGTCGAATAACCTTTCTCCCCTTCTCTCAATTTTTTTGGCTTAACAACTCTTCCTCTTCACCTTATTGTTCTGGCCGATTACTCCATCTCTCCTCCTATTCTTACGGTTTTGCCAATTGTTCTTTATTCAACCAGGTTTGAGTTCTCATAGTGGTTCTCTTTTTCTCTTTTTGCTGAAATGGTCTTTCACCTAACACCTTCCTTTGCTGTCGATTATTGCTAGGGGTGTGGTTGTGTTAGCCCTTGTCCCTGACATATCGTGTGGTGTTAGCTTTAGTTGTGAGGAGTAGGTCGATTGCTCCTTTCCTTTTATTTGGATTGCGTTTTGGTAAGTGGATATTTATTTTGATCCCAACTATTTGTGTAAGCACCAATGGTTAAGGTTAAGAGTCGATTGGCATGCAGGTGGTCTCTAAGGCTAGTAATCAAGTGTTTGCAACGATAGGAGTGCATGAAGTCTTTTTCATTTGATAAAGGTAAGTGTTGGTGATAATTTTTGGGATAAGTATTAAGAGAGGGTGTTAACCCTATTGACAACCGACTAATGGAATGCCTCAATTGAATGTAGGTTTGAGCGCTCCTAGGCTATTCACACGTTTCGCAAACAGGTGTGTAACCATACTACCTTAACTGTAAATCGGCAAAAGCTGGAAAATAGGACTATTGACGCTACACAAGCATGCACTTGCTCGTGTGGTAACCTGATCACGTAAAACGTAAGCGTTCGACTAATGAGGCCACCATGAGCGATTTCATGGGCTTTGGCCGTTTTGGGCCTTATTGGGCCTAAATGGGCCATGTGGGCCCAACGAACTTGTAGGCTCCACACGGGTAAATCACACCGATGTGTGAAAAATATTGAACCTGGCCATAACGTTCACACGGCCAAGGTCATTTCTAGGCTTAATGGGCCACATGGGTGCGTGGGTTCACTTGGGCCACATAATGGGCTTTGGGCCCATTTAAACTGTTTGACTGTTAAGGGTTGCACGGGTCACCGAGATGACTGTGGACCTACTGCTGGGTCAGTAAGTATACCTAGACCCCAAACTGATTAAATAACTGATATACCACTATGAGACAAAATGATTGTTTTGCCCTTATTTTGTGTATGCTGTATTTGAGCATGCCACGTTATATGTAGGTTGCATCCATGCATGATATTATGATACGATACATGACATGTCGCATGGGGATAGGATTATTATTTTAAAGGAAGTGTACTATACTGATAAGGTTGCACGAGTCGCCCAAGACGACTGTGAACCTACTGAAGGCTTAGTGTCGTTTATATTACTGGTAGCTTTGCTGCAATACTATTTAGTGCCGCAACTGGTGCTAATTTTGGTGTGTAGGGCTGGGTGGGTCGATTTTATCCCCACATGGTGTGATGGGTTGGACAGAGTTGGTGTGCCAGGTTGGTGGGCATGTTATATGTTATCTGTTTCTGATATTCTGATACTAATACTGTAACGGGCTCAGGCCTAAACTGCATTTATCTACTGTATAATTGACTGTTTATTTGCTAGGGGATTACACACTGAGTTTTAAGAAACTCAAGCTTCTGTTTACCTGTACAGGTAATCCCCAACCTTAGGCGGATCGGTGAATCGGAGGACTCAGCGGTGATCATACTACTCGTTAAATTTGATTTTAGTACTTTATAATAATTATGATGTCAATATTTGGGTTTTTTTTTTGTAATAAGGTCTCTCTGAATTTTAATTTTTAATTTTGGGATTTTAATTTGCTTTGGTTATAACTGCTAGTATTAGGACTCGAGTTTTAAAAAGAAACAATGTTATTACAAAATGAACGCAATTACAAAACTGTTTTAAAAAGCTTCAGCTATAAACGTGATTTTGAAATTAATAACGTTTTAAAGAAAGTACTTTTGATAATAACGCAAGTTTTTAAATTTTCTTTTAGATCACATAGACTTGAGTTTTAACAACAAATGAGATACCCTAAATTTTTGATAAGATCACAATGAGACTTTAATTTTTAAAAGGGGTTTTCCAATGAAATCATGTTTTTGAAAAGAACTTCAATGTGACACCGCCAGATTCAATCATAACATCTAGGCCGGGTTTGGGGCATTACATGTAATCCTTGTAACACCCCTTACCTGTGTCCGACCCCGGGATAGGGTACGAGGCATTACCTTACTAATACTCATGCAATCATTCGAATTTGAGCCAACGAAATGTGTCCCAATTTAAAAATTTTTCAAACATTGTCCCACGAACCTTCATATGAGTTTATGAGGCCTAAAACATGATTTGGAAAAAAACCGGGACCATTTCGAATACGTAAGAAAATTCCTTTAAAACTACTACAAATAGGGACACGCCTGTGCCCCTCGTCTGTGTGGATTTATTTTCCAACATCGAACCTACAGGGGTATTCACACAGCCTAGCACATGCCCATGTGCTCAGCCCGTGTCCCTCACACGGTCATGAAACGCCCGTGTGCTGGGCTGTGTCCCCCACACAGTTGAAACACTCAGCGTGTCTCAGCTCGATACTACTGGGCATTTAATTCAACAAATTCAAGGTACAGGGGACACATGGCCAAACTACACGCCCGTAGGGCAGACCGTGTGTCACACACGGCCTAGACACATGCCTGTGTACCTACCCGTGTGGACAAAAATAGGCTATTTACCAAGCCTCTTTGCCACCCTGAAACAAGACCAAATGCATAATCAACCATTCCAAGACTTTCATACTCAACTGATAGCCAAATTGGCATTCCAACATATTCATATATACCAATCATGCATGGCAACCAAACCTAATCACATCATAAACATTAGACATAACGTGAATAGCCAGATTTACAAACCGTAATTAATATGAGCCATATCTCATGGCCATACACATATAACTTAATATAAGCCAATACATTTGGCCAAAATCACAATAACACATGCCATAAAACTAGATCCTTATACATGCCACTCACTTGAAAATTTCTAACATATGCTTCGTTATTCCAAAGGTAATGACTTGATAGTGTGATGTTGCCTCCGACAATCTCCAACCCCGAGCTAACCTGACAAAGCTAAAAGAAATGGAAAGGAGAGAGTAAGTTTCACGCTTAGTAAGTTTATATGAAAATGATAAGCAATTTATCAATATGCTTCCACCAATTCTTACAACATGATCTTAAGGTAATACTCTCATAATATCCTTTTTACCTACGTTTAGGTTAAGTTGTTTTCTCAAGTCACAATCACTAAATTATTTATATCCGGAGCTACTGAGCTCCAAATTTAGATATGCTAATTTTTCCTGAAACTAGACTCACACCTCTTCTTACCATAAAATTTCTAAAATTTTTTGTTCAACGAATTACTACAGTTTATTCATTAAAGTCACCCCTATTTCACTGTTCGACAGTTTCGACCCCTCTTCACTAAAAATCAATTATCTCTTTGTACAAAATTAAAATGAGGTTATCATTTGTTTCTTCTAAAAATAGACACTTTAAGGAATTTAAAAATATAAATTTTGTCCCAAAATTATTTTTTTACAATTTCTAATGATTTTTCCAAGTCAAAACAGGGGATTTCATAATCTATCTAACCCTATCTCACTAAATTTCAAATATCTCATATTGTGAGATTCTTTTGCTTGCATCATTTCTTTTTTGTAAAAATAGACTCGTTAAAATTTAATTTCATATCTCATCCAATCTCTAATTCAATTCTCACCATTTTTGGTGATTTTTCAAAATCACGTAACTACTGCTATTTCGAAACTGTTTTATCGCAAATTTACTTTCTCATGCTTTCTTTGTTTTAGCTTCTATTTTAAGCATACATGTCACCAATCGATTTTACCACACTTTTATACATCATAAATATAGACCTATAATCACCAGGTCATCATAAAATCATCCTCACATGTGTAACCTACTCATTTGCAACTTTGCCTTATTCCTCAATACACACCTTAATATAATAATCCATGCTCAATGGTTCGCACATAGCGATTCATATTAGCAATTATAAGGTGGTTTCGCACATAGCCCACCAATATTGATATTTCACAATAATTTGCACTTAGCTCATTGGTATTATAAATCAACAAGGTATATAATTCGTACTTAGCTCATCAATTTTAATAATTATCCGGTGGTTTCGCACATAGCCCACCATTATCAATAATTTCTAGTGATAATGCACTTAGCTCACCTTTATTTATGATTTACGATGGTAACGCACTTAGCCCACCTTTTATTTATGATTTACGGTGGTAACGCACTTAGCTCACCTTTTATTAATAATTTTCGATAGTATCACACTTAGCCCATCTTTATCAATAACTTTCGATGGTATGGCACTTAGCCCATCTTTAGCAATAATTTTTCGATGGTGTCGCCCTTAGCCCATCTTTATCAATATTTCATAAAATTTTATTCATAACTTCACTTCTCACATTTTCACCCAATGTCAATAATGTTCAATCACATATCGTCTAAAGCATTCATGAATAAAAACATTAACAGAAGAGGTATCATTTACATATAAATTTACTCATTTTAAGCCTTATCCATTTAGGCTTCAAAAAAAAACAACAACAATAATACATCATTATTATCACACGAACATACTTGTTTCGATGGAATGTCATATTCCATCAAACTTCCAATGTATTCAACCATCACAAAAATGTTATTAACATTTGGCATCACTTTCTTATACATAACCCCATCAACATGTAATTCAATACAATCATAGCAAAATAGATTTCAAGTATATTAACAATAACATGTTTATTCAATCACATGGACTTACCTTGAATGCAATTTCGGCTAATTACTCCATTTTAGTCCATAATCTCGTACTTTTTTATTTAAGCCCAATCTCAATTTTCTTGATCTAACATGATGAAATTCGCTCATTTAATCACTATATTAATTAAAACATTCTATAACTCACAATTTGGCAAAATGATCGTTTTGCCTTTAGACTTTACAAAAATTACGATTTTTCCCTTAGGCTCGAAATTCAATTTTTATCAAATCTCCTCCTTTACTAAGCTTAGCCGAATTTTCTTTATAACTATAGCAACTCACAATTTTAACTATTTCACACATTTACAACTTATTTTACAAACTTTACAAAATAGCCCTTTTTAGGTATTTTCATGAAAACCCCTTTTCACAAAAATTGTTTATTTCATTACCATATTTCATTTTCTTCCATAAAAATCCAGCAAAAAAACACAAATACTCATATGGAAAAACCCTAGACTTTCATCCATTCTGCAAAATAGTCCCCCCAATAGGTAGCTCATGCTACAAGGGTTCGAAAAGTACTAAAATTATCAAGAAATTGCCTTCAAATCACTTACTTGTGATGAAGAAAGGTGGCTGAAAATTTCAAGCTCCCATGGGGGTTTTCTTCTTCCATTTTCAGTAGAGAACGAAAAATGAGAGAGAAGATGGCCACTTATTTTATTTTATTAGCTTTTGCATATGTCATCAACTACCAACCCATACCAAAATTTTGACTTTTCATGCTTTTTGTCTCCTATGGCTGGCCACCTTTAAGAATAAGGGTCTATTTTCCCTTTAAAGCCCTCACATTTTAGTTCTCTAGCTATTTGACTCAACTGGCTAATAAAATAGGACTTTCGCACTTTATGCGATTTAGTCCTTTTTCAAAATTAAGCATGCAATTGCTAAAATTAATTTACCAAAATTTTTGTGCACTCATATAATCGTGCTATAACTCAAATAATAACATTAAAAATTATTTTCTCTGACCTCGAATTAGTGATTCTGAAACCACTGTTCTAAATAGCCCCTAAATCGAGCTGTTACAATCCCCACAGAAAACATGCACACAGCATTATATCAGAAATCAGTCATATCAATATATAATTCAGGCCTGTGCCCATTACAGAATCAGTGTGACCCTTAGCCCACTCAGATACAGAATCAGATACAAATTAAGGCCTTAGCCCAACTCAGATATAACATATAGAACAGAACAGAATATCAGAATCCTACCTACCAGCCTCTACACACCATCTCTGTCCAACCCTACACACCATGTGGGGATAAAATCAACCCGCCCATCCTATGCACCATGCTATACCGAAATGCAGCACATAATCAGATAATTGCAGCTGAGCTACCAGATAACAGGCTTAATAGCCTTTCAGATACTTCCTCCAATAAATCATCAACCCACCCCGATGCAATGTGACATACAATGAATGGCATGCTAATATGCAAAAATCAGATCATAAAATCAATTAAGAATTATCAGGCTCAGTACAGATATCATACAACAGATCACATGTTTAGGGGTCTAGATAATGCTTACCGACCTTATAGTAGGTCATAGTCGTCTTGCGCGACCCGTGCAACCTTACAGAACTTTTAAAAAAAATGCGCTCACACGCCTATGTGGCCTGCCCGAGTGGCACACAAGGCCTAAATCCACACTGCCTGGCCCAAAATTCCATACGGCCCAATTGGTCGAGCCTATGTCTTGCACACGGCCTCGCCCGACTATTACACTATCATGTCCTTCGCGCATGGCAGTGTCCCCTTACAGGGCCTACCACACAGCTATGTGGCATTGACAGAAAACTCTTTCGGCTTTCGCCGATTCCCGTTTTCTGTGTAATCGAGCACACACTTGGTATGTTTTCACAGCAAGGTTGATTTCAAGCAATCCAGAACCTATATTTGAACAATCATACACACGTTTATACACTTAAAACGATATTCCATATCTACATTCGAATAGCAACTCTTTAAAAATTATTGGAACCCCCTTACCTTCGAGCAAGAAGCAACGTTTCTGTAACACTAGAACTCGATTAAAGCCTTCAAGCAGCACCTAAACTTGAGTAAACGAACCTACTGTTAAACTCTTAATCAAAACAACATTAAAACTAAGGAAGATGCCACTTACCGAACAAGGGGAACAATCGAAGCACGACGGAAACAGATTGTAGAAGGAACCAAAAAGAAAACAAAGAGAAGAGGAAGGGAAAGCAAAGAAAAATAATCGATGAAGGTTCAGCGAGATGGGGAAGAAGAAACCGTCAGAAGAAGGATGTGAAGCAAGCCGAAATTTTGAAAAACAGAAAAACAATCCTAAAAGAAAATTTTGATAACTTCCACTATTCACAATCCCTAATTTTCTCCCCATCCCTAATTTTCATCTAAAATCATCCATCAAACTCCCACAGTCCCTCAAACTCCCCCAAAATTATCCCTCAAGCATAACTAGCAAAAAAAACACTCCCTTGCACGCACATGAACTCGAACACAAGATCTCACGCAATTAAACACTCTACTTAACCACCAGACTAGCAGGCCCATTCTGTCATGCTCTTACAAACAAATACTTATAAGCCTATTAACCAAAGGTAAGGCTTTATCCAATAAAAAGCCAAAATTTGCCCAAGTCAGGGCTTGAACCCAAAACTTCTCAAACACTCCCAGAACACTTAACCACTAAAGTAGACAAATATTTGTGTCACAAATTCACAAAACAAATACAGATATTTTTGGGGCTTTACAGATTAAGTTAGTGCGTATGAAAGAATGGTAAGGCTTAAATTAAGAGATTTCTTATGAAATGACTTATTATATGTTCAATACGAAAAGACTTGGTCAAATGCACTAACTTATGACCATGGTTGTATGATATACATGTGGAATAATTGTGGAAGAGTTAAAGTTATATAAAATTTTATTAAGCTAGAAATAATAAGTATATATGTGTCATATTATGGATATATTCACCTTTTGAATTGATGAATATAGTTATAAGAGTATTAGGGAAAAACAATATGGAAATATTTGGATTTGTAAAATTCTATATTTGAAAGAATTAATATGATTTAATATTATATGAACCTACTAGGCATTCTTTGCTTACAAGTTTTTTTTATTCATTTACCTTACAGATTATCGGAAGCTCGAATGGGTTGGAAGCTTATCAAAGCCATATCACACTATCCATTGGTTCTATCAGTAATTATGGATGACTTAATTCTAGTTATAATGGCATGTATAGGTTATTTTGACTAAATGTTAATTTATAGGTGTTTTGTTGAAATTAGTCATGTAATTGGCTTGTGTTTTGGTATTGTGGTATTTGTATGATTGCCTTATATGTTGATATGTTTAAATGATAAGAGGTAAAATAATAATTGAATATGATATATTTAGGTTGATGCATGAATGAATAGAAATAGGTCAATTTGGAGTTATGCTAGTATAAGATGTTACAAAATGTTTTTGAATGGTTATATGAAATTATAAGGCAATAAAATGGCACAATTGGAATGAAATTTGTAATAGCCCGATACAGGGCCTAAACGGAATAGTGGTTACGAAACCACAAATCTGAGGTCAAAATATTTATTCCGATTGAGTTTTAAAATTTATTTTGTGTTTGCAATATTTTGTGAAATTTTCATTACAAAATTCTATTGTTTGTGTGTCCAATTTGATAAATTGGACTAAATTGCAAAAGTAGTAAAATGTGCATTCTAGAAGGTAAAGGTGTTTCATTGAAATGTGTTTTATTTATATTTTTATGGTTTACATTTTTATGAAATTATTTTGTAAAAATTTCGTACGAAAATTTTGACGTTTGGGCACCGATACAAGGCCTAAATGGAATAGTGGTTATGAAACCACAAATCCGAGGTCAAAATATTTATTCCGATTGAGTTTTAAAATTTATTTTGTGTTTTCAATATTTTGTGAAATTTTTGTTACAAAATTATATTGTTTGTATGTCCAATTTGATAAATTGGACTAAACTCCAAAAGTAGTAAAATGTGCATTCTAGAAGGTAAAAGTGTTTAATTGAAATGTATTTTATTTATATTTTTATGGTTTACATTTTTATGAAATTACTTTTTTAAAATTTCGTATGAAAATTTTGACGTTTGGGCACTCAATTTAGTCAAAAAGACTAAATTGTAAAAAGTGCAAAAGTTGAGTTCTACATGTTAGAGGTGTCCAATTGTTATGAAATTCTAAATTGGAGGTCCTTAAATGGTAATTAGACCATTGGTTAATTTATTAGACAAAAATGGATATGAAATGGGTGAAAAAGAATATTTTCAAGTTAGGGGCATTTTGGTCATTTAGTGATTAAATGAATTAAAAATCAAATTAAAAGCCAATTTTTGCGCATCTTCTTCCTCAAGGCCGAATATAGCATGGAGGAACCATGGCTAGGGTTTTTCAAGCTTCCAACCTCGATTGTAAGTCCGTTCTAGCCCCATTTTTAATGTTCTTTACGTTTTTGGAGTCCCGGTAACTTGATTTAGCTTATTCTAGCAATAATTTAACCTAAGGTTCATATTTGGAAAAATATCCATAGGTGAAATGTGTTTATTTTGATGTTTTATGATAGAATATGAGGTTTTAAATTATGCTAAACAACTTGTGCTACTCGATTTTAAGTAAAAACGAGTAAAACAGCATAACCGGTAAAAATACCTAATGTTCATAAGTATATGTTAGAGTGGGAACTTGATGTTGCCATTGGTAAATAAATGATCAGCATGTTCTAAAACTAAGAATTAGTGATAAAGTTTAATTTTCGAGCATTGGGGCAAAAGTGTAAATATTTAAAAGTTTAGGGGCAAAATCATATTTTTGCCAAAGTTAGAGTTAAGGACTATTTTGATAAATGTGAGTAAATAAGCTAAATGTGTTATTTTAGATCAAGGAAGATTTGGAATCGACCTTGATTGGGGAAAGGAAAAGATTGTGGACTAAATTGCAAAATTTCTATATTTTGCACCGAGGTAAGTTTATATGCAAATAATGTATTGTTTTTAATATGTTATGATATTTTATTGTGTGACATGTGAAATAAGTTTTGGTATTGTACAGTTAATGGATATAAACGAGGAATTGTGGTTGATGAATTGGGATAAAATGAGGAAATCTCGGTTGACATTCGGAATGGAAAAACGTGGTGCTAAGTGGATATACCACGATTATACATGTAACATGGTGCTAAGTGGATATGCCACGGTTATATATATAACGTGGTGCTAAGTGGATATGTCACGGTTATACATGTTGATTAGAAAAGTGGCACTAAGTGCGTATGCCACGAATACATATGTTAGCCCAATTGTGTGATGCTATGTGCGTATACCATGAAGTTGGGTATCAATTATATAGGGTGGAGTTATGTGCTAAAACTACCGGATATTGTTACATTCTGAAGTGTTCAACGGGAGAAACAAGTTTGTTAAATGGAAATTTATGCGAAAAATGTTGAAATACATACCGAGATATGAATATATGGGTTTTGAACCATGAGTTAGATAAGTGATTGAATCTTAATAAGATAAATATGGAAAAGTGTTATTTTGCAAATTGATAATAAGGAATTTTAGTGAAAGTGGTGAAATTTGGGAGAAACAGTTTAAAACAGCAGCAGAGGAGTGACTTTGAAAAATCACCAAAAATAGTAAAAGTTGAATTAGAAGCTGAATGAGATATAGAATTAAAGCTTATTGAGTCTATTTTTGTATAAAAAGAAACAGGGAAAGTAAAAGAATTCTATATCCAGAATTATTTAAATTTTTGTAAGACTGGTTTAGATTGATTTCATGATCCCTTGTTCTGAATTGGAAAAATCATTAAAAATTGCAAAAAAAAAAAATAGTTATGGAACATAATTTGTATGGTTAGATTCCTCATTGAGTCTATTCCTAGAAGAAATAAACAAAAACATCTTCTGAATTCTGTATAAAGAGAAATCAAAATATTAGTGAAAAGTGGTCAGGACTGTCAAGTAGCGAAACAAGGGAAGCTTTAATGAATAAACTGTATTAATTGGCCCAACCAAAAATTCTGAAATTTTTATGGTAAAAATATATATGAGTTTAGTTTCTGGTAAAATTGACGGATCTTAATTTGGAGTTCCATAGCTCTAGATAAAAATAATTTAGTGACTATTACTAGAGTAAACAGCTTGAAAATGGCTTAAGTAAATGGTGGGACTATGTGTATTTGTAATTATACTATTATGAGAACATGTTATGAAGTTTTATAAAAGCTTGTAATAAATTGATTATTATTTACATATTTACTTACTAAGCTATAATGCTTACTCCCTTCCCTTCCTTTTTCTTATAGAGTTTCAGATGCTACCTCGAGTTGGAGGTCGCCGGAGATACTATCACACTATCAGGTTGAGGTTAGTATTAAAAGATTCTGAAATATTTATAAGTTTATGGCATGTATAACGACTTGAATATATGTATATATGTTATTGAGTTGGCCTAGAATGTTGGCTTAAATTAATGGAAATTTTATTGTTGTATAAGACTATGTGATATGACTAAAAGTAGCTATGTTAAGAGTCATAATGATACAATACATGAACGAGTATACTTGCATGTTAGTAAACGAATTAATGTATATCTGATAAGAATGTGATTAGATTCTAAATTGAAAGAAACTTTATAGCCGGTTTTGTGTATTTGTAAGTGTAAAAATCCAGTGATGTCTCGTACCCTGTTTAGGCATTGAACACGGGTAAGAGGTGTTACAAAATTGGTAACTAGGGATGAATGAAGTTAACTAAATTAATTTGAATGATACTTGTGAATGTTCATTTAGTAAATTATTAAGTTGATGTTTTGGGTATGATTGAAGTGTATTTGAATATAAATTTTATTAGTTGTGATATTGATTTTGAATTGATTGCAATTTAAGTTTGCAGGGTTGGTTAGATTGTTTCAAAAGACTCACATAGAGTCTACACGACCTGGCACACGGGCGTGTGACTAGACCGTGTGAGACACACGGCTAGCACATGGGTGTGTGGACTGGCCGTGTGTCACCTGCACCTTGAAAATTTGAAATAGAATACTAGGTTTAAGCACACGGGCAGAGACACGGATATGTGTCTCAGCCTTGTGAAGCACACGGCCTAGCACATGGGCGTGTGACTTGGCCGTGTGACTTCAATTTCTTTTTAGGTTATGAGTCAAAGAGTTACACGGGTTAGGGACACGGGCGTGTGTTACCACATGACCTGACCACATGGGCGTGTCCCTGATTCACACGGGCGTGTGAGCCCTACACTTAGGAAAAATTTTAGAATTTCACGAAAAGTTTCTCGAGTACTCGAATTGGTCTCAATTGACTTCTAATACGTGTTTTTGGCTTCAAGGACCCATAAAAGAGACATTATGATTTAATTATGAAATGTATGCTAATTATCTGTTTAATGATTGTAATTGTTTTGAAAAGTCTGGTAATGCTCCGTAACCCTGTTCTGGCGACGGTTTAGGGTTAGGGGTGTTACAATTCAATTAAACACAAGCTTTGAAATAATGTTTATTGTTATTATTTAATAAGTTGAATTAAAGTATGAGATAATTATTGAATAATTGTAGGCATGAAGTGAATATATATATAACTTATTGTACAATGTTACAAATTTGAATTATAGTAATACCACTGAGTATACATACTCAGTGTACGATTTGCTTCCGTGTGTAGGTTAGGTAAAGATAGAAGTTCTGATCTAGCATCCCAGATAATCCTGAACTCAACAAAGTGGTGATGTATAGTTCTTTTTGGCAAATGGCATGTACCTAAGATATATATTTGGTCATTTTGGAAATAGGTTATAAATGATGTCTAAATGAGTTTGAATGGTTATGTATAAGAAATTAAGTTTATGAAAATGGTATATTATGGGACAAACCTAAAATGAATTAAATGAGGTAGTTTTGAATTGAATTGGATGTTATATGTGAAATGAGCATAAATAAGCATTGAATAGGCCATTAGGTTAATGTCTATGTTATGGTTTAGGTATATTTAGATGTATTTTAGATTGATTGAAAGATTGAAATCTGGATTGCTTGTGGTTTAAATATTGAAGGGTGGTAAACTTGAGATTTAAGACTCATTTTGAGTCCATACGGGCTGGCACACGGGCGTGTGACTAGACCGTGTGAGACACACGACTAGCACATGGGCATGTGAACTGGCCATATATCCCCTGCACCTTAAATTTGAGAAACAGAATGCCCAGGTTTTAGTACACGGGCAGAGACATGGGCATGTGTCTCAACCATGTGAAGTACACGGCCTAGCACACGGGAGTGTGGCTTAGCCGTGTGACTTCAATTTCTTCTTAGGTTACAAGTTAGAGAGTTACACGGGTTAGGGACACGGACGTGTGATACCATGCGACCTGACCACACGGGCGTGTCCCATACCACACGGGCGTGTCCCATACCACACGGGCATGTGTGCCCTACACCTAAGTGAAATTTTGGGAATTTCACAAAAAATTTTATGAGCTTTCTTTTATGTCCCGAATTGTTCTAATCACATGTTTTGGTTCCCGAGGGTCCATAAAAGGGACACTATGATTGATTTACAACTTATTTGATAATTGTTCATATAATGCTTGTAATTGATTAGAAATGTCTAGTAATGCTCCGTAACCTTATTCCGGCAACGGTTTAAAGTTAGGGGTGTTACAGAAGCAATAAGTTGACACCTAGTGTCTCATCGGCCATGCCAAAGTAAGTTGGTACCCAGTACCTCATCGAATTTATCCGAAGTAATAATTTGACACCCAATGTCTCATTGACTCAAAGTCAAAGTGTCCCTGAACTCTTCCAATCCTATGGCATGCCAACTATATCTGACTCAGCCCAATACAGTTAATAGGGTTTAATTTCACATTTCAAAAACAATCAATATTCAATATCAACTTTTCATATAATTTCAATTCAAATAATCAATATATTTCACAATTCAACAACAATCAATATATCATGTACCATCATTTTCATGAGTTTCGTTTATATTTGTTTCGATAACTATCTATAATAATGAATACATAAAATTACTAGGCATGTTTCATATACATAAATTTTTCCATGTCACTAACCAAGTCTTTCCAAATCATAGAACGACTTACAGATATGAGTACGTCATTTTTTTTGTGCCATAGTCCAACTATGGTCTTACACATGCATTGCCATGACCTTGTCATGGTCTTACATTTGTAGTGCCATAACCCAGTTATGGTCTTTTCATTAAAATGCCATAGCTCAACTATGGTCTTACACTTAAACATTGCCATGGCCCAACCCTGGTCTTATTCGTCAATTCTTCTTTTGCCACAAATGATGGTACTCAAATCCACCGTTCCATTTAACCAGAACATTCATTATAAATTCATTATATAATAATATTTCATGTTTTTAACTAATAATGTAAATAAATACATAATATCATCCATCAATTCAATATAAATATCAAAGTTCAACCATATGAACTTACCATAAATATTAAATCGAAATACAACAATTAATTATTACATTCGAATTATAGAAATACAAACCGTAATTTTTGAATCACTCTTCGTCGACTTTCTCCTTTCCTTTCTTAGCCGAGGTCTCCGACACAAAGTTAGCTACGGAAATTAAATCAATTTAAAATCATCAATACACACAATTTCACATTGAATATATTTCAATTTATATCCAACTTTTGCCTAAATTCTAATTTAATCCCTAACCAAAACTAACTTTATTTTCATCACAATTTATTCTTTATTTTCACTCAATTTCCACTTAAAACTAAATTTAACTCTCTAATTTCACCATAAATACTAAATTTTGAATTTCTCTCAATTTAGTCTCTATTACTCAAAACTTATAATTTGTTTTACAATTCAATCATTTTCTCAATTTTACCTTGAAATTCTATCAATTTAACCCCTAATTCTTCAATTTGTTCAACATGAACAACATCTAAAAATCCACTAACTTCTAAAATTTCAACATAAATCAAGTAGTATTTTGTTCTAGGATTCTAAAAACATCAAAATTATAAGAAAAGAGGCTAAATTGACTTACCAATCAAACTTTGAACCTTGAAATCTCTAATTTTTCCTCTTTCTTTTCTCCTTTCTTTTTCTTTCCTTTTTCCCTCTGTTTCGTTTGCTTTATGTTTCTTTTCTATTGTTGTTCTTTTACGTATTATTTTATAATAATATAATATAATATACTTTATTATTAAGTAAGTATATTAATATATATTTTAACTTTAAAAAATCTATGAGATTTTCAGATTTAAACTACCTCAACTAATGAAAATGGCATAATTGCCTCTTTAGTCCCTTTAGTTTTTCTTTAATCTATAATTAAACTTTCACCATTTTATGCAATTTAGTCCTTTTACCTAATTACTCTTAATTCAAGCTAATTCACCTAGCCAAAACCTAATTAACCACTCAACTAACTTCGTAAATCTTTTTAATAAATATTTATGAATCCGTTTTACGAAATGGAGGCCCGAAAACATACTGTCCGATACCCGTGACTATCGGGTCATTACAAATTTAGTCCCTTATATTTCTCCACTTATTCAACTTAGTCTCTGCTTATTAATTTATTTTACACTTCGGTCTTTTCAAAATTTAGAATATTTTCACTTTTGGTCCTTTAAATTTTTTGAAATTATACTTTAACCCCTCAACTTTTGCTTAATTCTACTTTGGCCTTATCACTTTTCACTTCTTTACAATTTAGTCAAAATCTCGGATTTATTTCTCTCAATACACAAGTCTTTTCAATTTCTTCCAATATCCAACTCCCTTCTCTATTAACACTAATAGCTCCTATTTTATTTCCTTAAAAGATTCTAACATATGTCATATTGTATTAGCATTATTCTCGATTCAAGAGGTGTTAGGGATGTTATAATATTACTGTAGTTTCAAGGTCTATAGCTCAAGAGATGATTATTTTCATAAAGTAATGCAGTTTACTACAGGAAGTTTGAGATTAATTGTTGGGTTTCATAAGGGTAACTTTGACTTGACTTCCTGAGACCTTTCGACCACCTTTTTGGGTGATTCTCATACCTAAATCGTAGATCCTCTGGTCCTCTTTGAAACAATTTTTAAGTCACCAAATTTTGAGGACTGTAGCTTGAAATATTATCATTTCCATAAAAGAATATAGTTCCCTGCGGGCAATTTAAGTTCAGTTGCAAATCAACTTGTCAAAGTTGATCAAAGCACATCCAGATACTAGATTATTGATGTTCTATTTTTCTTAATTATTCGATATGATCCTAGATGCATGAAAAACTTTAAATTTTGATGCCTAACACACCACATTTTTTTCCCACAAATACAAGTCCAAGTATATAGTAAGTTGCAATTAGGCTAAGCCACTATGATTCATCGTGAAACTAACTAAAAATCTTACTAAGGCAAGTGCACCTATCAATTAATAGTATAGATATGATGAGTAAAAATATCATTCCCAGGAAGTCTAAAAGTACTAGTAATTATCTTCATTCTATTATTTAACCAATAAATTCGAGTGGCTAATTAAAACTAAAATTAACTAAATTAATTAACTAACGAACACCATAAATAACAAATCAGGAAAATAAACGATTGATAACCAAGAAGCGAAACAATACCTTGGAAAGAATTCACCTAGATTTAATCTGTTATTATCAATCTAAATTACGCAATTTCTTTACTTAGTAACTTGATCCGTAAAAATCCTTAAATTATGCTAATATCTCTTTCGAGAGTAAAAGCAAGAAATTTCTTTCTAATTAAAACTCATATTGTCACATTAACTTGTGCTATGGATTCCCCTATTAGATTTGACTTTAATCCGGTAGATTTATGTTGTCTTATTTCTAGGATTACATCCAACTCCACTCAACTACGCAATATCTACTCTTAAACATGATCTATTCCTACTTTGATTTAGGCACATCAAACATGGTTCAGTAATCAAGAAATATCAAACCACGAATTAAGCAGACACAATTGAGAACAAGAAACTAAACCAAGAGTTAAGCATACATAATTGAGAACAAAAAACTAAGTCTCTATTGCGTAAAATAAAAATCAAAAGACAAAATCCATTATAGGGTTCATCTCCCTAGGTATTTAGAAAATTAATTCATACTTGAAAAGAAAAACATCTAAGATACAATATAACTGAAAGAAATAATCAAGCTCATGATAATCTCCTAAGAAATCAAATGCGAATCTTTAGTCTTGACGAAAGTATGCTTCAGAGTCAGCTTTAATGGTGTTTTTCGAGTTGTTTTCTTGAGTATTTTATGACGGTTCACTCCTATCTTCTTATTTTTTTATACATACATCTTTGAATGCCCAAAAACCTAAAAACGCGATTTTCCACAGTTTAGGGTGCAAATTCACAAAATCAGCACGGCCTACCACATGGTCGTGTGGCAGGCCGTATGGAATGGGCCAGTCCATATGGCTCTTGTAGTTTTCTCTGATTTTCTAATTTTCGCTCTTTTTTTTTGCTCATTTTGCTCCCAAATGCTCTATTAAGCATAAAACATGAATTTAAAGGATTAGGAGCATGAAATTCACAATTAACATCGAATAATCACCCAAAAATGTTTTAAGAATTAGATTAAAACATATTATTTTTAGCACTTATCACACTACTACAGGTAAAATAAAGATTTTGTGAAGTTCGAAAACTTCCAACTTTACAAGGCCTTACCCAAAGTGTTAATTCACTATACTTCAACAAGTACAAGTTATGATTTAAGTCTCACTCACTCACAAAGTAGCAACCTCACTACTACTTTCTAGATAGGATCACTTTCCCTCTAAAACTTTAAGCAACCTCAATCTATACTCTAAATAGAATCACTCTCCCTCTGAAACTTTTCCTTTGAAAACTTATATTAACTTACAATTTTGCACTTTATGAAATATTCCCTTTATGAACAAAGTGCTCCCTATTTATCCAACAAAACCTTAACAAGTCCATATATAAAAGTTAAAAAAGCCTGTTGAGTTACAAAATTACAATCACTTATTCCACATAAATAGTCACATATAAAGGGTTTAAATTATCTTCATAATATCATAAATCTTCTCAATGTTTAACTCTAATTATAATTCGATCTTTTATAAGGAAACTTGGATTGTATTGAAAGTCTTGGATTTGATCCCTAGTTTGATATTAAATCTAGTATATTAGAAACTCATAAAAATCAAATACTTAGTACATGACATTGAAATATATATACTTAATGTTGAACATTCAAGACTTTACAAAATTTGCTTATTTCTCATCATTATATGTAGTCGGCAAGAAAAGTTAAATTTGCTTATTTCTCATCATTATATGTAGTCGGCAAGGAAAGTTGTGAGAATGGCTTAGGCTCTTATTATTTTCCATGTTTTCAACTAACCAAATTTTACATATATATGGATGACAATGATCTTTCTTTGAACGCTTGTGAATACATGATAAATTCCTTTGATGTGGACTTTATGGAGTCAATTCAAGCAATCCGTTCATACATGTCATCATGTGTTTGAGTTTTATATTTAAATATGAACTCAAAAAAACATATTTTTCTGAGAATATATATCAAAATCTTAACAATATATGGTATACTTTTCTGAAGGGGTTCGTACAAAGGTTGAAAATATCAGAAATGGATTGTAGGAGATAAATATTGTTGGCAAAAAATATGAGGTCCATGTTTAGAGTTCCCTTAATTTCGAGAAACGAGCCGCCATCGCCACATCTTTGTCAAAGCAACTTCAATACACACATACTTTAGAATTCATACCATCCATGCATTTCCTAGCGCCAGCTAATAACATCCACCAAATGAAATCTGAAAAATAAAGAAAACGTTGGGTTGGATCTTTACATCAGCTCCTTTGTTTTAGTGTATAACTCGACATTATCCCATAATTAATATGAATAACTGAGACATTAAACATGAACCTCTTCTTAAATTTGTGGTGGAAAGTCATCATTTTCAAGTCCTTTGCTGTCATAAATTTTACTCGTAAACATAAATACATGAACTAATGGACTGTGAACAGCAAGACTGGTTTAGCCAATTACTTGTCAATTCATGCCCCATATATTTTGTATTCATATGCAAAGCTTAAAGTCTCCCCAACAACTATGACCTTGCCTTCACTATTGCTACATTCAAGATGCAGAGCACTGCACTTACTCTTTCTCCTTTAACTCCATTGCTGAGACCTTTAAATAAGAACCCAAACCACAGATATGGTTCACTCTGGAACTTGTCTTCATTAAAGTCATTAGGTCTCCTCAGATCCATTAATGGACTTTCATTTCAAAAAGCTTCTCATCTTTCTTCTTGTTTCCGCTTCAATGCTCGTCGAATCAACGAGTCATTCCTCATTTCAGATGGAAGATGTGATGGCTTCAAGGTCAGGGCTATACCGGTTCCTGGAAACATAGGCGACACAAATGACTCTAGTGGTTTAGCTACGAGCATGCAACTTGGAGCCATGTTTGCCATTTGGTATATTTTGAATATCTACTTCAACATTTTCAACAAGCAGGTTATAAATCCA
This sequence comes from Gossypium stocksii, assembly GCA_020496765.1. Taxonomy (NCBI): domain Eukaryota; kingdom Viridiplantae; phylum Streptophyta; class Magnoliopsida; order Malvales; family Malvaceae; genus Gossypium; species Gossypium stocksii. The sequence goes on along the minus strand of CM035631.1, from coordinate 15,327,603 downwards.
TTTTCATCTCTCTTTCTGTTTGTGTAATAATAAACTGGGTCTTTCGTTAGACCACTAGTCACTTCTTGAAGCTAAAATGTAGCTTTTTTTCATTTTCCTCTAGTCTTATCTGTTTACTTGGAAACCAAGCTCCCATTGAGATTAAATTGCAATTTAAAGCAATGGGTAGATCTTGAATTTAGCTTTTGATGGTTAAAAGTGGTAGAATATCAAGTGCATTCTTGTTGTTTATGAAGGTTTTAAAGGTGTATACGTTTCCAGCAACAGTTACAGCTTTCCACTTTGGGTGTGGGACTTTGATGATCCTTATAATGTGGGCTTCAAATCTTTACCATCGACCAAAGCTTACTCGTTCTCAGGTATTTTTCATAAATTTCAATCACATAGTTCTGTTTCAATTGTGAAAGTAAAGTGTTTTTTTTACGAAGCAATTTTCAGCTTGCAGTAATCATTCCATTGGCTATAGTTCACACTCTTGGCAACCTTTTGACAAATGTTAGTATTGGGAGAGTTAATGTCTCCTTCACTCACACCATTAAAGCAATGGAGCCCTTTTTTACAGTCTTATTCTCTGTTCTTTTTCTTGGAGAGGTATGAGTTTATGTACTGTTTGATTTGATTACTGTTTGAAACCAAGAAGTACTTTTTTCTTTTTCTGAATGTTTGAGGTTCCAATTCTTTCAGCTCTCCAGTTTTTATAGAAATGAGGAACTTGTTTGTAATTATATTTCAAATATGAATATGGAGATATGATGCTTAAGATTTCTTAAAATATATGCAACAAAATTTTAATAACTCAAATATACTTGTGTGTCATCAACACTTGACTCTGAAATCTGATAAATTAATACTATCATGTCATGGACTTTGTTTTTAACAATTTCATTTTTGCAGTGGCCTACATTTTGGATAGTGTTCTCCCTCATACCAGTTGTTGGTGGAGTGGCATTAGCATCCTTCACTGAGGCATCTTTTAATTGGTAAGAACTAGGAAGGATTCTCTTAATAACAAAACCCGTAAACCGGGTCTAAGTAAGTGTGAGTTAAATTTTTAGTTTTCCCATATAATTGGAGAACTATATCTCTATGCCTATACTTGGACACAAATGTATGATACAACTATTTTGTGAAACTAAAGAGTTGAACATAAATGTTTCTTCATCCCATTCATTACAGGAACATAGAACTCGGTCTTGGTTGATGTTTGTTTCTTAAACCTGACTAAATGTTCTGTCTGTTCTGAAACAGGATTGGTTTCTGCAGTGCAATGGCTTCCAATGTGACTAACCAATCGCGTAATGTTCTTAGTAAAAAATTCATGGTTAAAAATGAGGTAAAAAAATTGAAACATACCGGCACTGAATATATACACCTGAGTCAGAGTAATACTAACATGTTTTATAATAATAATAATATAAATAGGAGACATTGGACAATATCAATCTTTTCTCAATAATAACCATAATTTCGTTTATGCTATTGGTTCCTGCTGCCATTTTATTGGAAGGGGTCAAGTTCAGTCCTTCGTACCTGCAATCTGCTGTAAGTAGCTATATTATATAACATGTGTATAAAGAAGACATGTTGTTAAGAGCTTGAGATGATGCTGTTTTTTCTTTCCTTTTACTTGGATTAAGGCAAACCAAGGTTTGAATATTAGAGAGCTATGCATAAGATCTCTTCTGGCTGGATTCTGTTTACACAGTTATCAACAGGTACGTGTATTTTCCGAATGATATGTTATTCAAATTTGGATGTTTTTTTTTTTTCAATATATTGCAAATGAACAGGTGTCGTACATGATATTGCAAATGGTGTCACCAGTGACACATTCAGTGGGGAACTGTGTGAAGAGAGTCGTGGTCATAATTGCATCAGTTATCTTCTTCCAAACGCCTGTTTCACCCATTAACTCCCTCGGTAAAAACTTGGTCATTAGTGCAGTAAACAAAATTTATCTTTATACTTGTAAAATGTTAAGTTTTGACTGGTGGGCATGCATGCAGGCACTACACTGGCTCTTACTGGAGTCTTCTTGTACTCGAAAGCAAAACAGCTGAAGCCAAAGCCCAAGGTTGCATCATAAATCATTGTATTTTTTTTATATCTAGTCATTCAAAAACACAACTTTAAAACTCAACCAACTGAATGTCTTTTTAGTGATGGAGATTAGGGTGGTGAATCTCTTAAGGTTGCAGAATAGAACATGTAGAAGATACAACTGAATTTCGATCTTCCAAATGTGTTTCCATAGATGAAGAAGATTGATCTATCAATACATCTTTTATTTAAATGTAAAAAAATTACTTCACGCATTAAACAGAATTTAGACAAGGACAAAAAATGAGCATCTATGAATAGTTCATCTTGGCGTTTGGTTACAGCGTACTGTCAATTCAAGTTTATCATAACGTTACCCTTCAAGCACTTTATCATCCTTTTTAGTTTTTATTTATACAGATTTTATTATAATTTTTATATAATTATGTAAGAGTAAATTTCACCTAAGATTACTATTATTAATAAATTTATGACTCTTAACTTCAATAGATCTTAATTTGATCTCTGAACAATTTAAAAAAATTTTTGACCTTTTCTTCGCATTATTTACACCAATAGAAAACTTTCCCCTCTTTTCTTCTACATTTCAATTTTTTTATGGAACAACTTGAATCTAAACTACATAGTTTAGACATTTATAATTACATAAAACAGCGAAACAATAATACAAGAATATACAAAATATTGCACCTAACAAATTTGTATTCAATCTCTGCCAAAATTTTTGTTGAAGAGAAGAGGAAATACATGATGACATTCAGGTGAAAATCAAGGGAAAAAACAACTAATAGATTACTATTCAAATTAAATTAAAAAAAAAAAAAAAAAAGACCTAGAACTTAAAATAATCCTGTCTATAAACACTGATTTATAAGACCTTACACGCATTTTAGTAGAAGAGATTTCACACAACTAATATATTAAAAGATTTAAAAAGAGATGAAGGTTTTTATCCTTGATACATTACAAACTTTTCTTTTATTTTACCTTTAAAAACTTCTAAAATTTTCCTCCATTCATCTAAAATACTACAGTCTTAACCCAAAAATCCATCAAATAATCCCTTGTAATTTTAACTTCTGAAACTATATATATATAACTAGAATCAAACTGAGAAAGAAGACGGTACCAGAAAAGCATTACATAACTAACAAATTACTAAACCCAAAGGTCAAAAGAGATCAATGACAGGAGGTACCGTGCCTTCCACCTGAGGTCCATCATCTTCCCCTCTCCTGCTGAGTCACCGCACCATCTTCCCCAATCACCAGCATAAGGTGACCTTGACCTCTCAAGAATTGGGCTACATGAATTTCAGTGTTCCATTGAATTCTAATTATTTTGAAGTGGCCCACGCTGTTGGGATGGAGACAACCGGTCCCGTTTCATCCCCACCTCAAGAAAACTGCGTGTTGGGGAACGTTGACGTCCAGCACCACTATCATACCTTTCAGCACTACGACTCCAGCTGCGGTCACGGACACCAGTTTTATGGCGATCACCCCAACCTGCAGGACTTCGACTGCGACTTCTTCCCTTGTCATAACTATCACGGAAACCACGACTGCACCGATGCATACATAACAAAGGGGTTAATAAACATGGCAGATTACAATAATTCTAAACTCACTAATCAAAGATGGCTTGCAAAAATCATAAATTCAGATACTGCCATCAAGCATTTTGCAAGAACAGTAAGAAGTCCAGATTATTATAATTACTTAAATTCAGAAAACCAAAAAATTAAAAAGATAAAGGCCACCGCATACCTGTCGCGAGACTCACGATCATATCCGCGTCCTCCACTTCTCTCATGCCAGCTAGAGGAAGATGTGGAAATTCCTCGACCACCTCTTCCACCTTCCCTACCACCATATCCTGAACCAGCACGTCCACCACGCCCCTCATCACGGCCACCAGAACTGGGAGCCCAACGTCTAGGCATTCCCCTCCCACCACCACGTGAAGCCATATCCCGAAGTTCTGCAGGCACCCGCTGGTTTGCTCCTTCAAGAACCTTGATGAGATCTGACGCATGCTTGGAATCCTGATCACCAAAGAATGTATATGCTAATCCGGTCGCACCTGCCCTCCCTGTCCTCCCAATCCTGTGAACATAATCCTCAACTCCAGTAGGGAAGTCATAGTTGATTACCACCCTGCAATATATATATTTATAAATGTAACCAAGAAAACATGAAAGACGAAGAGCTTCCTGCAATATAACTCGCTCCTTTGTGCTATAAAAGCAATGAAACTGTGTATAAGAAATCCCAACCCCTACCTTATGTCTTTAATGTCTAATCCCCGAGCAGCAACGTCGGTCGCAACAAGCACTGGTGACCTCCCAGTGCGAAACTGACTCAGCACAAAGTCTCTGTCAGCCTGAGATTTGTCACCATGTATAGCAGCAGCTCCAAACTGCCGAGTGAGGTTACGAGCAAGTTGATCACACATCTTCTTAGTTGAGCAAAAAACAATAATCTTGGATCCCGGTTCTTGCGAACGCAGTATCTGCTCCAATCTTCTGTGCTTTTCCATAGGTGATAATACTTCAACATACTGCAACATACCATCAGAACGGTAAATTTCTCAGCAACTAAATGATAGAAGTAACCATTCATTCACAACAAAAACTACTAAGTGTCATATTCCCAAAGAAGCTTTAATAGCAATAATTGAGTTCAAACCTGGGTAATAGACTTGTTTGCCACAAGCTCATCAATATTGCCAATATTGACCTGAACAGGATTTACCAGTAGATCTGCTGCAATTTTCCGGACCTCCTTTGGCCATGTTGCTGTGAACATTAGCGTCTGCCTGCGTGTAGGCACTTCTTTCACAATCTTCCGTATTTGAGGTTCAAAACCCATGTCTAACATGCGATCAGCCTCATCTAGCACAAGGTAAGAAACTTGATGGAGGCTGATTCTCTTCATCTCCAGAATATCGTTTAACCGGCCTGGAGTGGCAACCACGATATCCACTCCTCTCTCAATCTCTCTCAACTGAGGACCCTTTGGTGCCCCCCCATATAAACACTGCACGTATACATATGACAATTCACATCAGTAAAACATCACAATTCTACCTTCACCTTCAAAAGGCTTTTATGTCAATATATAATCAGGGGAGCACCATTTCAAAAATTTTGAACATTCTATTGAAATTGGAACATGATAAAAGTATGGCAACATACCGTGCAACTAATTCTTGAAGACTTCCCAAATTTGTGAGCCTCGTCTTGTATCTGTGTAGCCAACTCCCTAGTTGGTGATAAAACTAACACAGTTGGACCCATTTGAGGATCGTTACGGCAACGCTTGAGATGCATAAATCCAGGAAGTAGGTAACCCAATGTTTTCCCAGAACCAGTTTTCGCAATGGCCACTATGTCTCTACCTTGTAGTGCAATAGGCCATGACTGAGCCTGAATGGGTGTTGGAGCAGAAAACCCAGCATTGTGCACCTGTTTAAAGAAAAAAATCCAGCAACCTCTGTGAGCAGAAGTACTGCCCTGAAGACTTATGGTTTTCTTTTAGGAGTTATAGTGCAGTGGCTTATGTCAGAAGAAGCATCATCCCCCATATGCAAGCGGAAAGTGCTTGCTGATGCAAGCTGGAACAGGAGGAGGCCTCTTCTTCCGTTCGGACCGAGTGGCGGAATTAACCATCAGCTACAGCAGTCCAGGCCACGAACTTGGGTCATTCAGTAAGCCCTTCCGAAAAATCGGTCCACCATACAAGGGTGCCCCAAATTATAAGCAAGCCCCCCACAGAGGGCACCACAGCGTACGACATTAGCCCCTCCAAGGAGCAAATATCGCACCTGCGACAAAAAAGTAAGATGGCAAAAGAATCAACATGTGTCTAATGCTCAACATTGGGACCTTCGCAATCACAGAACTTTCATCAAGAAACATTCAACTTGCATGGTTCAACTACTTACCCTATGCAATTTTCAGATCCACCTATGTTACAAAGATTAAAAGGAGAAGCAGAAATGCATACCTCTCTAAGTATCTCAGAAGGGAAACCAGTAGATTCAAACGATGAAAAAGGCGGTGGCACTTCACCTCCCTTGCAAGATTTAAGAGAAAAAAAAAAATTGTCATAAGGGGAGATCAATGCCCCAAGATAACTGAGACTTCCAGAAGCTAAATTGTCTGAAAGAACAGAAATCACTAAAATGGTTAATAAACCGTAATTATCACTTAGATACTCACAGATACTGTTATCTCATGCTGACGACAATAAGCATCACCAAACAAATTACTTTCCCCAGCTGCTGATCCTTGTCCTCTAGCAAAAGATCCTCCAATCACAGAGCTGGAAGTCCCATTAGGTGCATTAAGGGAATGAAATGGTCCGCCTCTTGAATTCTATGAAGAATTAAGAACATTAAACTAATTCTAGGAAGCAAAAACTAAATACCATAAATTCCCACTTAGGAGGCTAGAACTTCTCTGTAGTTTGGAGATAGCCAAATAACAAGAACAAATGCAAGGAGCTAGGTATGAAAACATGAAACCCAAGTCGTTGAATCAAATGTGACAAAATGAACTGTTTAGCCACCACAATGATGGACATACATACTACTCACTTCAGTGCTAAACAAGTTTAACACAAATGCAGTATTTTGTGAAGACTGACAAGAAAAAAACATATCAACAAACACCTTATCTAGAGGACAGAAGTGGATTAATACCTGATTACCCCCTAATATTGACTCAAGTTTTGATACAGCATTGCAGCCTCTTCCATGCCGGTCATTTTCCTTCTCAGAGCTATACCTATAACGCCCTTCAGAAGATTGTTGAACCAGAACTGAAGAACCCATAGGCACTGAAGAAGATTTTGGGACAGAATCTATCCCTCTAGGCCTCTCATATTGCGTGACATTTGTTACCGGATTCCAGAAGTAGAGATAACCAGTTTTTCCATCAACCAGGCCTTTCCATGGTTCGGGAAGAGTAGGGTCAGGCGGAGCATATCGTGGACCACCAGAGGCAGTCGCAGTCGCAGCAGCAGCCATGGCAACAAAAGCAACCTGATAAAAATCTGCAAGCTCCAAAATTTCCAAATGGCACAAATGAGAAACGCATAAGGAAAGCTTCTTGGATAACCCAATACCGTGAGTTTATTTGGGTTTTAGTCATTTCTCTCATATTAATCATTCATTATTTTTTAATTTTACCAATTACTTTTTCCCTTTTAGCTACAATTTTAGGAAGCAAAAATGCAAATATATACATATAAAAAATGTAGCAAAAGAAGCAGCACAAAAAGCCATATATATTCTAAGAAGCATATGAAAGCCTACGCAAAAATAACTTCTGAGCCAAACCAAAGAAAAGATTATAAGAGATACCTAATTGTTTAAACTGCCTCTTCCAATAACCAAAAAACAGATAGAAAATTTAATGCAAAATCTCAAAATTTTCTAATACCGAAATCGAAAAATGTCCTGCAAAAGCATAAAACTGAGATCAATAAATCTTAAAAGTTCAAAAATAATTTAAAAAAAAAAAAGAATTCCAACATCCAGACTCTCATTCAATCAGATCCCAGATTCAGAACAAAGAAGAAAACCCCAATTATTCTAATCATATTTTCATCAGGAAACAATTAAAAGATTCAAAACCCTAACGATAACTAAATCATTTTAACTACAAGAAAATCATTAAAATATTTAAAAAGTGATCAATTAGAATTTATAACCCTAAAAAATCAAATTTCCCCAAATTTTGAAGGAGATCCAGATCGGAATCTAAAAACTTAAAAGCGAAATTCAGATCCAATAAACTCAGAGAAAATTTAAGAAAATTAGTACCTGACGAAGTCGTTTCGGGGAAGATGAAGCGATAATCGCTCTTCTAATTGAGGCTTTTTAGAAAAAAAAAAAGTTAATTTTTTTTGCAGCTCTTTTGTTCCCCTTTTATCTCTCTCACCCTTCTCCCTATTCGCAATGTTTTTCTTAAAACAGCAAAGAAAAAGGGTAGAGAGAGAAAATGGGAAGATGAGGAAAAGGAGGGAGAGCAAGAGCTTATATTTATAGCCTAATAGCAACAATTTTTTCCATTTTAATCTTTATTTTTCGATTATTTTGACTTGATTAGTTGATTTTCATGATTTTCTTATTATCTTTAGGGTAAATTACACTCAGGTTAATTATTAATAAATTTATGTTTTAGCCACTCAACTTTAAAATATTACAAAATAGCCTCTAAACTATTCTAAAATTTTCATTTAAGTTACTAGGTTGATAAAATTTTTATTGTATGATCTTCTTTGTTTCGAAAGTAGTCTTTACTCTTCTTTTCTACAATTTAGTTTTTTTCATAAAACAATTTTGAAAGTTATAAATCTATAAATCAAAATCCAAACAGCTTTCCTCTTTGATCTCCAACATTGACTTCATATTGACTTGGTTAAAGTATATTCTTCTACTCGTCGATAAGTCCTAATCTATTGTACCAATCGTTACTTGGAGCTCACTAGTCGAATTTAAAAAAAAAAAAAACTTAATAGGCTAATGACTTAAATAAAAAAATTTAATAATTTAATAAACAATTTCAGAACTTTTTGAAATTTAACTAAGGAATTTATTTGCTAATTGGCCTACTAACCTATCTAATATAAAGAAGTTGATTGTCGACTTTCTCTCTTACATACACCTCGACGATTTCTCTTCTCTTCCCACTAATTTTTTTTTTTCAAACTCTAAAACAACCTTGTTATTTTCTACGGAAAAAATGATTGCTTTAAGGTTTTAGAAAGAACACATAATAAGTAATACGGTAAATTTTGTAACTCAATTTGTTTAAATTTTTTTGTTATATTTGCATTAATATTTTTAAGATTATTCAAAAATATTTTTTGTGATATTTTGAATAACAAAAAAATTATATTATTCATACTCAACATGATCTAAAATTCTCAAAGACCAATAGACTTATTGTAAATTGCTTGAAGAGTATGAAGGATATTGGTTTGTATATGGCATCTATGACGACAAAGTCTATATGATACCAAAGTTTATTCTTGCCTTGTTTGGCAAGATGGAGGCCAAGAATGCATATATTCTATTTTTCATGTGAGGGGGTGACTATAACACTTGAAGATTTCACTTTAATAATTGATTTTCCAGACAATCGACAATCAATAATTGGAGTTAGCAACATTGACATGGAGTACGAATGTGATCGAATGTTAGATGTTGTCTCGTTTAAGGATAAAGACAATAATAAATTAGATGAAAACTGGGTGAAACACATACAGTTGAAGAGGCTTGTGAAACCAATCTCTCTACCGCATGCAATTATGGAGGAGATAGATCGATATGCTAGAATATAATGTTTTAGATGGTAGGAGGAATCTTCCTCTATTGGAGTCTTTTGAGACTACCAATACATTCAAGTAGGGTTTAGTGACTTCGACGTATGTGTATGGGAAACTTTGCATGGCGACATGAAAATTGATCGATGAAATAAATTATTATTGTCTACTTCTACAAACATGAGCATAAATACAAATGTCATGATTAACGTTCATCCTTCTCAATTATAGAAGGTAAAAATATAATCGTATATAATATTTTTAAAAGTATGCAATAATCACTATTCATAATCTCCTATTGCATGAAAGTTTGAATAGATTTAGCTATTAACTGGACAATATGGTTAAAATATATTATAAATCCTTATACTCTTTGTAAATTTAAAATTTAGTCCATATACTTTTATTTTTAAATTTTAATCTTTCTACTTTTTCAAATTTCGAAATTTAAGTTCAAATGTTAACAATATTAAAATTATTTTATTAAATTCAAATTCATTACAATATCATTTTTTTAATTACATGACTATCAAATAATATTTTGTTTTATCTCAAAATGCAACATCAACAAATTAAAGAAAAATTGACAATGTTACCAGCTTGTTACTTTTTTCAAACCTATTGGATTTGGTGTTAATGCCAGAGGTTCCTTCAAGACTTCATGGATTTGGTGTTGGGGTAATGATCATTTGTTTCTCTATCTGGTCCTTGCCTGTATGTTCCTTTACCTCATTCATGTTTGTTTGAGACTTTGGAGGAATGATCATTTGTTAATTGACACCATATTATATACTATTATATGGTACAGTGGTATAGTATAGTTCAAACAACATTATGCCAAAAACTATCAAGTGCGACAATCAAATGGTTGCCACCATGGGCAGCAAAAAAGATGCTTTCATTGACTTTTGATAGCTATCTGTTTTCCTTGATAATTGTTGCAGTGAAGACAGTTCGTGTGTGGAAAACTTGTTTGGAAAGCTATTTTCTAATTTAATTTCTTGAAATATTTGATGTTACAATTTTTTATATACTTAAAAAGAGGGTCAGTAGCGAATTCGACATCTTCCCAGAGGAAAAAACTTAGTTACCGATTGGCTAAATTATATCTTATATGGAAATCTAATGATGTGCCGGAAGATCTCCAACAACCGGATTTAGCCTGTGATTTTACTGATTTTTTATGTAATAGATTGTTTTTTATTCACCCAAAAAACAATTATTTTCTTCTCATTAACTTCTTAAACATATTTGGCCATTCAAAATAAAACCTCTTTAACATATTTTATTTAGGAAAAATTAATCCAATAATCACTCAAATTTTGATGCAAGAGGTAAGACTGTCACTCTAATTTCAATTCAATCAATCACTTAACTTTTGAAAAATAATAAATCAGTCCTTTTAATAATTTTCCGTCACATTTATAACAGAGAAGTGACATGACATTTAACAAAATCCTTGACCGGCCAGCTAGAGAGTTAGCATCAGTTTAAAGAGTCACATTTAAGAGTTTAGGGTTTAGGCAGTAAAAGAATAAGAAAAGGAGGAGAGAAGAAATGGAGATGCCAACTGTGATTCTGGTGTGCTATTGTGGAAACCCATCTATTCTAAAGATGTCTTGGTCCAATCACAATTTAGGTAGGAGGTTTTTTGGGTGTAAAATATTGAAGTAATATGTCAAACATGAGTGTCAAACTCGGACAAAAACACTTATTTTCGAACATGAACCAATAAACAGTGTCTAATACGACGAGTAAGCCAGAACGATAAATATATATTTGCTTAAACAGCACTTCATTTCCCTTTTAATTTGATATTAACAGGAGTTTCGGAAATTATTTCAAATGCAATCTTCTTCAGACAATCATTGATTTTGTGCCATTCATAATACATTTCACCAAATCCAGTATTCGACAGAAATCAAAGAAGAGGGCAGAATCTTTACCTTCGAGTCCGTCTCGATGATATCTATTGCTGCCAGTGAGGTTGTTGCAAGGACTCCCTCCCACCACAAGGTCGAATCCTCCAAAATTTTTAATCAGTTGCTCCAAACGGTCCCCGTTTAGTTCTTGAACATCTTGGATGTCAGTCAAAGTCCCTCTCTGGTTTGTTTGTTCCCACCAACTCCTAAGAATATTTCGGTTCACTTCAGCTATTTCCACCGCTACCACATTTTTCAAAGGGATACCGAGTCGGTGGAGAGCAACCTCCGCACCTCCAATCCCAGAGAAAAGAGACAAGAGATTGATACCACCGGGGAACTTATCTTTTAAAACCGAAAAGTGATACGCCACTGTGTCAATCTGAAATCAATTCTTCTATAAGCACAATATCTCAACCATGAGAATTTGTGCACATCGGACAGCAATATGAAAGAACTAATTCAAAACTTGGGTAATCACTTGAAATAGTCTAAATACTTTGCATTGCATTCCTATGTTCTAATCAGTATTATAAAAAAAAAAAAAGTAACAGAACATGAAAAAGATAGGAAGAATCACGCACCTGAAATGAGTTACCAAGTGATTTGTATCTATCTGTCCGACTGATTCCCCCTCCTCTTGTGTGGTTTCTAGGGAATCCCAAAAGCATTTCCACTTCATCAGGTTCAAGTGGAGCAACCTTGTTCCTTCCAACCCAGACCAGATTCCACTTTCTGCATTGTTCGAGAACAAACTTTTGGATGCCCAACGGCGGTTCACCATCAGAATCTTCTAATGCCTTGCGAATCTTATCCGTCAATCTTGCACTTGCTATACAGGTTTGCAAGCAGTTCAATTTCGTTCGCGTGTCCCAGGATGGCCACCATTTCCTTGTTAGTGGAAAAGCTTCATGAATAGTTCGTGGAGGAAATGGAAGAAGGGGAAATCTATTGTCAATTGGCAGATTATGAACATAGCCCCTCTTCCTTGCAGCAGCACAAAAGAACTTTGAATCAACAAACTCAGGCTCCACATCATATAAGAAGCGCGAAATGGTGGTCCAAACACCTTTTGGAGCAAGTGCTACATTCTCGTAGTAGAAGTATGGAGGCCCTAAAGCTGCTTCTGGAAGTACTCTATGATTGATCCGATCTGGTTCATTGGGCACCCCGAAACCAATCATAGGATTAGGAAGATGAACTGCATCATCATCATCTTCATCAAACCTCTTTTCAAGCTTAAGCTTCTTCTTCCTTAACAACAAATCATAACCCCAGTTTCGCCTCTTCTTGTGACTAGAGCCATTGCTGAATGGCTTCTACAAAATTAGATTGAAAATCATTGGTGAAAGTTTTACAGAAAAAAGTAAGAAGAAAACAGCAACAAGTTGAAAAAGTAAATACAAAAGAACAAACTATGAAAGATATAGAAACAGTATTGCAAGTCTGGAGTGTTCGAAAAAAGGAAAGGAAACTACCTTGTCTTCAAGTGGAAAAAGTGCATCAGCAGCCTTTGCAATTTGCGCAGCACATATAAAGTCCGTTAACTCCTCAATTGTGGACTCTGGACCTGCAACATTTGAAGTTAAGATATAACTGAATTCTTAACTAAGACCACTCTCTTACAACTTAAAAATGGCCACGGATAAAGCCTAAGTATCACAAAAACCTTCTATAAAGACAGAAGCCCAAGGGTGCCACCTAAAAGGTTCATAGTTGAACATTCAGAATTCTCTAAAAGGAAGTTGGGGCAAATTTTGTCTGTAAAGCCCAAAGAAACTATGAACTACTGAGACTTGCAACTTGGGTATTTTATAAACAGAATAATAAAAATGAGAATTGATCTTAACATTCTTCTACGGTAGAATAAAATTGATTGCCAATCATATATGACTGATATGAAAGTTTATCATTTTCAATACAACAATTGAAGAGTCTAGGATACTTTATACTGTCCAAATGAAACTTTGACATCCTACCAACCATCAACAAGAATATATTGCAAATATGAATAAGATAACACAAACCACATCTCTCCATGGCTACTGAAGCCTCCGCTTCTGAGTACCCCATTTTTGTCAAGTGTAACAATTTTCTCCCCTCCTCAGAACTAGGACTCATAATTTCCTGGAACAAAGAAATATAAATGTAAAAACATACTCAAATCATCTGCAAGTTAACATACATAATCATCAGTAGCCGAACTGTAGCATCTACATAAATGCAAATCAAATGGCTAAAGGTCACATTATATTGTCCAAGCAGATACAAAGAAGAAAGGCAAAACCACCTCAAGAATTTTCATTGGTAAAAGATAAATTTTTTTTAAATGTCAGAAAATTGAGCAAACAAAATAATCAAAGTAAGTTTAGATACCTCGGACTCAGAAAAACTATCAAAATCAGAGAAATCATTCAGCAAACTCCCTTCATAATCTGATGAGCAGTTACCAGAGTCAGGATTTTGCTGAACGGGAGCAGTTGTTTCAAGAGCCTGCAAATTTTAAATAGGTCATTCATCAAAGTACAGAGACAATAAACAATTCTTTGTGAGGTACTCCAACAACTTGCACAGAAAATCTACTTGAGGAGGATTGGCAAATATCACCTAAGCCACTAAATAAGTAGTTTTGCAATTGCATCATTATCAAGATTACTATTAAGGGAAACAAGGTTCAGGTGTATAGCTTACTGAATATGTCAATAGAGTCTCCAATATGGAATCTGTATTTCCCTCTCCTGGAAACATAAAGAACAAGATCAGATATAAAGTTGTCGAGGTGAAAACTGACTGCCAAGGAAATGAGAAAGGGTCATTACCATTTTCCTGAACCACTTTGACAACCATTTCTTCAGAAAATCCCATCCCTACAAAATGATCGATCAACTTGGAATTGGAAGAACTAGGTAATGTGCTTCCCTTCATACCAAAAAGGGGAATCAATAATTAATAAAGTAAGGATATCTGTAATCTAAAAAACCCAAAAAGTCAGCAGTAAAATTCTGACAAGAGCATGTGAAGCAACTTTCTAGCATCATGATGCATGCAACTTAGAAGCTTAGAAGAGCATACACAACACAATAACTCACCGAGTACTCAAGGAGGGTTTCAAGTATCAAGTCTGAGTTTTCCTCTCCTGGACACCATTCAAAGCAAAACTATAAGTGAATTCTCAGGTGGAAACTTCTGCTCTAAGTAAAAGAAACCTATAAGCTTAACCTTTTTCTTCAATCGCTTTGGCAACCATTTCTCTTGAGAACCCCATTCCGACAAAATGATCAATTATCTTGGAATTGGGAGAATTTCCAGATGAGCCCGCCTTGAGGCAGTAAAAGTTAACAATGAGCATGTACCTTTCCAAAATACTATGTAAACTAATTACATATGAGCATGTACCTCTGCCGAACCCAAAACAGCTTCTCCACAGGGAGTCGACAAACCCAAAGGGGCCGAGATGGCATAATTATCGATTTCCAGATCATCTTCAGTATCCCAGTCAAAATTATCAGCTTCTCCACCCGAATTATTGTCAACCTACAGAAATTACATGAGCATTAGCATGCATTATATTAAGGTATAACAATTCTCTTATCTTTTGGTCAGTCCAATAATACAACTAAATCAACAAAAATAATAATACCATTCTTTTGACTTGTAGTATGGGCCAAGAAAAGCTTCTCAACCTGTAAAACAAACAAAGGGAAATTAGGAAAAAGAATAAAGATTCACAAAAAGGAAATATATATTGAAGTTATAAATAATTTTTATTCAATATCAAGTCGTTTATAAAAAATAAAATAAAAATTAGAATAAACAAGATTAGTATATAAATACAGATAAACTGATTGCAAAAATTCAATGCAAATTTTCGACGCTTATATTTCCTAACTGAATAAACTGAGGCTGAGCAAGTAAAAATAAAACGAACGACTAAACAGCTGAAAAAAAGAAAATCGTTTCTCGGAAACAAACAGAAAGAGCAAAAGAGAAACCATCATTGAAACTATCGAAATCAACGGAACAAACAGTGATTAATGATTTTATCATTTTGTTAAAGTGATTGGAAATTTACATCAACGAATCAAAGACAAAATTGTTAATCTGATCCTGAAATTATCTCAAAGAAATCCGTTAAGTCGATAGTGCAGTTCCAATAGTCGGTGAAGAAAAAGAAGAAGAAGAAAAAAGCTGATGCATGCAAGGAACGAAAATGGAGGAATCAATGTAGAAGGTTTTGGCAATGGCCGTGGATTTTTTTTTTTTTTTTTTTTTGAATCTTTTCTTAATAAATAATGAGTAAAAAAAAGGTTAAAGTAAAATCTGCCGCCACGCGTCGGTTCGATGAGGGTTTTTTCTTGTTTGAGTTTCGACGTTAACTCTTTCACGCAGTAAAATTTTGCATCTTTTGTTGTCGTTTCGCTGAGCCGGTTGTACGTAACGTTTGTGCTACTGCTACTGTCGTTGTCGTTTTTATTAAATTAATTAATCCATGAAGAAAAGGAATTAAATTGATCAATCCAAATAAAATTTTTTATTATATTATGAAATTTAAGCAGAAACACTTTTTGATGGGCAAAACAAAAAAAAAATTTAGAAATTTATTAGTATATTAAAAGTTAACTAAATTAAATTTTGCAATTTGTACTTTATATTTAAATTTTTCAGATTTAATTGGTATTTAAATCTGAAAATTATAAGTCAATTTAATATTTTTTTAAAGATACTTGATTATCACGGTTAAAATACGATAATGTAACATTGATAATCAATAATATAGTGATGGGTGGTAGTCTTATACTTTGACATAAATTTTCTTTTGTCATGTTGTGTCAAAATATGAGGTTATTATGTGTTATCATGCTATTAGTCGTCAGCGCAAAGTCAACATATTTTAACAGTGCTAGTTAACTACTTCAAAAAATTTGCCAAGTTGATTTCTAAATTTAAGCACCAATTAAGTTTTAAAAAAATATATATGTATCAAGTAATTATATATTAACAAGTTCAGATACCTCTATATATATATATATATATATATATATTAATTTAATAGGTTGTTTAGGATAGGTATAAATTACTTTCTGTTATGGTAATAAAATTATCAATATAACAATCAATAAAATAAAATAAAATCATTAAAAATAAGTTAATAAAATTGGTATGTGCATAAATTATTTTTACAAAATTTATATTAAAAGATAAAAGGAAAACAAAACACAATTATGATAAAATTTGTTCCTTTTACAAGAGAACAATTTTAAATCTTTTAACTAATGAGTTGGTTTCTCTTAAGACACTTTTTAGATTTAAATTATTTGATAAATTTTATATATATGAAAGTATCTTCTAAAAAGTATTTATTATTTTTAAAGAATTTTATTAATTTTTTTACTAATTATATTATATTAATTAATATGTATATATGCATGTCATGTGAGATTAGCTTATCCCTTATTCTATTACAACTTGATAAGACGTGCAATAAAAGAATGCTCAATGGAATTTGGCCGTGTTTGGGTATCTAAAATGAGTTCCATTAATTTGTGCTTATATATAAATTAAATTGTATATTTTTACAATTAAAAAAATACAATTTTATTATTTTAATAGTCTATATCTTTATAATTTGTAAAGGACTAAATCAATTTTTTTATTATTTTTAAGAGACTAAAATATAATTTTACTATTAATAATTTAAATTTTGATAAATTATAAAAGATCTAAATGAAAAATTTTTCATTTAAAGTCTTGGCTCCACCACTGCTTGTTAGTAATTCAATGTTTTTATTTATAAATATTACCTTAACAATTTTTTTTGAATATTTATGATATCAGAGTTTATTTATTTGAGAAAAAAATATTTAATTTTATTTTATTTATTTAAGACAAAAATTATTAAGCAGTTATTTAACATTTTCCAAAAACTTAAAACCGTTAAGGAATAAAGAGAACCAAGGTTTATAATGGTGAATGCACATTTTATAATTATTTTTCATTTTTTAATATAATTTAAAGATATACATCAACTATCCAATTACATTTGTAAACTATTGAACTTTATTAATGATAAATAAAATAATTATCTTATAAATATATCATTAATTTTTAATAAATTATATTATACTTCTCAAACCGAACACGCCCTTAAACTTCTAAGAACAACACGTGAGGTGCTCTGTCTTTCATCACTTTTTCCTCGTGTCATTGTGCTTAGAACATTTTGCTTTGGAAAATAAAATATTTAAATAAAAAATAAACGGGGTTAAAAATGTAAATTACTAAAAAGTTAATGTAAAAAATAAGGCCACTATTCGATCAAGTGAAAAAATTTCGAGTTAGTCGAATTGACGAATCTTTTTTTATTATCTTAACTCAATTTGAATTGTTTTTCTCAATTCAAATCTAATGAAATTATTTGAATTAAATTTAAAAAATAAACAAATCAAATTATTTTTTTGTTGACAATTAACAAATTTCAAGCTATCACACGTAAACATGAGATAATATATATTTGAAAACTTTTCAAAACAAAGAGAAAATAGTATACTTTAGTATGGTAGATCTAATTTCATAATTTATTTGTTTAAGGTTTCAAATTTATCAATTTTAGAAAAATTTTATAATTTAACATTTTTTACCATATTTATAACTTTTTAAATAGTTTTTATAAACTTTTTATAATTTTTTAATATATATTTTGAAATTTTGAGGATTATTTTGAGTAGGAGAGAGCAATTCTCAATTTCAACCGAAAAATTTGTAAAAACTAATTCATTTGGTTTTTTTTATTTCGATTTAGTCAATTGGGACAAGTTGATCAATTTTAACCTAAGTTTAATCAATTAATTCAATCTATTATGGATTTTTGAATCTCGAAACAACCAAAAAAACTTAATTTATTTTATATTATTTTTAAATTATTTTATCTATTATATATTTTACAATATATAATAGATAAAATAATTTTATAAACCCAACCTAATAACCCTAAGCCTATGTTTGGATTGGAGGTGAAGAGGGGGAGGGAACGGAAATTAATATATGTATATATATATATCAAATCATTTGTAAGGCGTATCCCCAAAAGGATATCAACAATTGTTGATAACTTAACTGTAATAGTTCGTTTTCAATGAAATCAAAACTGTAATTTCGGAACCACAAATTCAAAATCAAAAAATTTATTTTATTATTATTTTATGGTCTACAGTATGATAGAAATACCATATAAAAATTTTATTAAGAACTTTTATCGTTTACATACTTAATTTGATAAAAGGGACTAAATTGCGTAAAGTGCAAAGGTTGTGTTCTAATAGCTAAATGTATTAAATAACTATAGAATTTTAAATTGGAGGTCTTTATGTAGTAATTAACCATTAAAGTTGTCAGTGGATAAGCATGGATTTGTCACCATTGAAATTTGAATGAATTATTAAGGTTAATTTTGAAAATTAGTGATTAAAGTTATAATTAATTAAATAAAATAAACTATTATCGTCCATTATCATCATCATCCACCAAAAAAAATAAAAAGAAAAAAAGAAAACCTAGCCATGGATGCTTGAAATTTAGGCAAGCTTATTTTGATCAATTAGGTATGCATTTTTGTCTTTTTTTTATGATTTCTATGTTTCCGAAATCGTTGTAACTTAATCTAGCTAGCCCGGGGATTAATTTGCAAAACTGTTAAAGTATTAGGGTTTTGTCATTAGTGAACATGCTTGAATTTTGAAGTTTGATGATGGAAAATGAATGGTTGTTGTTAGATAAACAACTTTTGTAAAGAGATTTTTGGTAAAATTATCAATTAGTGGCTAAATTGAGAAAGGTAATAAATTTATGGGGAAATTTGTGAAGTTGTGAATTATATGGGTTGCTATTAATATGTATAAAAATCAAATAGGCTTGGGTAAGGATTAATTTGCATAAATTTCATTTTTCGAACCTAGGGACTAAATTACAAAGGAATTAAAAGTATAGGACAAAATGGTGATTTTGCCAAAAATTCCATGATGGATTAAATTAAATGAGAATTATATTGAAATTAGTTAAATTCGTTCGTATAAATCCTGTCAGATCTCGTACAGAGTTAGATCGAGGTAAAGAGAAAATATCACATGAGTCGCCTCCATATCTACGTACACTCGTCGAGGTAAGTTTGTGTAATTATATGTTTTGATTGAATTAGATGTATGTTATTTGCTTTATTATCATATATGAGTACTGATCGCATATCCAATGACGTACGACGATTATCGAGCCCCGTTTAAACCTTAGGAATTCGTAAGGATACAAATGACATGTCATTAGGGTTACCGATTTTAGCTCTTATAAGCTTATCGTTATTCAGCTTAGAGGAGCTTAGCATTTACAGCTCATATGAGTATACATGTACATGAATTGACGGATTATCATTCAGTACACCTCATGTGTACTACCCGTATATCCAACAATATTTTAAATGGTTCAACAGGCAGAGTTCTGTTACAAGTTTATAAGAGTTCAATATGAACTAGTACAGGTATTTACATGAATTACATGGAAATGATTTATATATGATATATGGATACATGGTATAGATGTTACATGTATATGGTATTTGAATAGTGGTTGAATTACATGACTAACATGGTTGTTGAATATATGTGTTTAGGCTTTTGGCCAAATTGGTTTGGATATGTTTTGTATGCTTACCTTAAATGTGAATTAAATAGTAAGTTAATTTCTTTGTTATACAAACTTACTAAGCTTAAATGCTTATTTTGTGTTATTTTTCATGTTTTATAGTAATTTAGAAGCTCGTTCGAGTTGGAAGCTTGTCGGAGCTATATCACATTTTCCATCAGCTCTTTCAATACTTTTGGCTAATTAATGCCGGTTATAATGGCATGTATAGGTTAATTTGGCCAGTGTTGGCATATAAGTGTTTTGTTGAGATTAGCCACTTATATGGCTTGTGTTTGGTATATTTTGATGTGTATATATATGGCCTTATCATATTTGATGTGTGTTTGATATGGTAGAATGAAAGAAAGTAAAATGTGGTTTGAATATGCATATATGTAGTTGGTCATTTAGGTAAGCTTGGATACTTGGTTGACATGCTTTTAAGTTGTCATTTGAGATGCCTAAAGGCATATTGGTTGTATGTGGTGATATTCATGTTTAAGACTTGATTTTGGCTTGTTTTGAATGCCTTATTATGACTTGTTAATGTGCAAAAATGTTAAGTTAGGTTTGTGTCAAATTGTGTGAGAAATGTGGTTTGAAAAAATGGCTTATTTTCATCCACATGGACAGAATCACGAGCGTGTGTCTCAGCCGTGTGTGACACACGGCCAGGTGACACGACCGTATGTCCCCTGTATCTTCTTAAGGGTGCAAGTCAATATGCTCACACCATGTGACCCAAGTCAGGGAGTTACACGAACACAGATACGGGTTGGAACACGGTCGTGTGTCCCTATTTCGAATGTCCACACGACCTAAGACACGGGTGTGTCCCTTGGCTGTGTGAGTCACACAGCTGTGTGACCCCTGCAGCTTTGAAAATTTTCAACATTTTCAAAAAAAAAAATTCTTTAGGTGTCTGATTTAATCCTGACTTGTTTCTAATGCGTATTTTTGGCCTTGAGGGCTCGTATAAAGGACAATATGTTTGATTTCAATTGGTTTCTGACATGAATATTATATAATATGAAATGTTTGAAATGTTTGTTTATTTGATCTGTAAACTCCGGTAATGCTCCGTAACCCTGTTCTGGCAATGGATTCGGGTTAGGGGTGTTACATTAACATTGATCGAACTATGTCTAATACGGTTCTATTTTTTTTACTATCACGTCATTATGTTGTGGAGTTTCCGATGTGGTTAACTAAGATAATATTTCATTCTTTATGAGCTATCCAAAGAACTTACCTGATAAATATTATTCACATCGATCTGATTGAAGTGTCTTTATGGGTAAACCTAATTGTTTCTCCACTTCTGCATGTAAATCTTGAAATTGATCAAAGGTTTCACTCTTGCAATGCATTAGGTATACATACTCATATCTAAAATAATCATCTATGAGGTTATATAATAATTGTAACCATCTCATGTATTGACGTTCATTGGGTCACAAACATTAATGTGCACAAGTTCTAAGGATTGAATAACCCTCATCCATTTTACATTAAAAGAGCACTTGGTCATCTTGATTAATTGACCAAGTCTCAAATGTTAAAGGTACACCTAATTAAAGTGAAAATTTTTAAGTTTCTTATTCGCAATATTGATTTCAAACATTGTGTACATCTTGTGTTTGATACAATAGAGATTGTTTTGCATCCATCCATTATAGATAAGAGAATGATTTCTAAAAATTGCAATATTATTATTAAAAGTCATGATCAAGTTGTCTTTAAATAGACAAGCAATTGAAATTAAGTTTCTCTTGAAATTAAGTACATAGAAATTAAGTTTCTAAAAATTAAGTCACGATCATGAGAGGCTCTTATTGTTGTAATATTTAGTTTGAAAAAGGTAGCGGAAAATAGGTTTAAGGGAAAATCAAAGTTTTAAAAGTTTTTCCAAAACAAGAATTTGATTGTGTTATCTAAATCAACAAATACTTAATCAAAATTCATACATTTTTTATTTGTTTAGGATGAATGCTTTGACCAAGTGGTCTTCTCCGCTATCCTCAAGCCTATATCGACTAAATGTGGGCTTGCTTCGGATCAGAATTTTTTTCACAAAATTACTAATGAGGCAATTTCGTAATTTCTCTAAACTTTAAAGGCCAAGTTGTAAATAAGAATATCTTTAGAATTTTTTTGGAATAATTTCTTCAGAAAATTTTCTCTTTACAACTTTTTTTGAATTCAAGTGTATGAGAATAATGACTCATACTCTCTTTATAGAAGGAGAGTTTAGATAGAGTTCAACTAAGATTAAAATTAGTAACATTAATATTAAATTAATAAAATATTATCTAGATAAATATTAAATTAAATTTAATATTAAATTCATTAAAATAATATTATTTCTGAAAAAGTTAATTTGAAATAAGTTCCCTGATATAGTCCCATTAGAAGTCTAATTTTTTCATTACTCTACCATCGAAGAACCACTATCGCCAGATCGTCGCCGTTGCAATCGATGTGCCTGGTGGTGCCATCGTTGATGCAACTCCCCCGGCACCCCGAATCGTCATCGTTTTGTCCAAATGGGTCTGGCCGGTTTGGGCCAATAATGGCCCAACTGGTCCGATCTAGACACCGGTTGGACCATGGGCCTAGTTTCATACACAAGGCCCGGTTCAACCAGTTTTGGGGTTTCGTTCTCGAATTCAATTTTCGATTTTGGGTACAATATTCAAGTTTAATTACCCATTAGGCCAATTGTCTGACTTGAAAATTAATTTCCAAAAATATAATTTTTATTTTATTTAAATTTAATTAATTCAATTTTACTTAATCAAAATTAATTTTCTCAAAAATCACTGAGATTCTTCAAATTATTTTTTCAAGAAATTTTTTTAATCAAATTCTCTAATTGAATAATTCACACAACCACCTAATTTAATTCCATGCTGAATAAATCGACTTAATTATTTCCAAAGTCGTAGAATTTTCTTCTAATTCAAATGCAATCCAATCAAGCTTTTGTTGAGCTAGCGAAGAGACCAATCGGACGTATTCAATTAGGTTCCAGAAGCATCGTTCCAATAATTCATAATTTACTTAGCCATGGAGTCAGTTCACAAGAAATACCATAATTGAACACTCCTTATTGTATACTCTTTATGAAAGCAATTCATCCAACTGTTTTGTTCAATGATCTCGCCATGTGTGTGTTACCCTCATATGATATCCTTAATTACTTTAAGTTAAATTTGTTCACTCAATACAATCCTATTTTATCTCATTGTCACCATTGTGTCTTCTTAATGATTAATATGATCCTTGTCAACTAACGGCTGTGATAAATTGCTCATTCGAAAACTAGGAACTTGTGGTCACATTCTATATTTATCAATCCATACAATGCCAATGAGAGGATATTATGAACTCTTTAATCGAGCTGTGAATTCCATTGTTGCTAGTAAAATCATGCCATACACAAGTCATGTACCCAATATATCGGCTATCGGCTCAATCATTTTTAGAGCATAATCCTCCACTTATATCAAAGCACATGAGTTGTAATGACCTAAAAGTTACGGGCATCGGAAAAGTGAGTTGTGGGTCTCCGTTTTAGTAAAATGGATTCGTAAATATTTATTAAAAATATTTACGAAGTTAATTATGTGTTTAATTAGGTTTTGGTTAAAATAACTAGGTTGAATTAAGGTTAATTAAGTATTAGGACTAAATTGAATTAAATGTGAAAGTTTAATTATAAAATAAAGAAAATTTAAGAGATTAAATAAGTAATTAAACCATAAAATTTACATGTGTGTGATATAAATAAAATACACGTGTAATAAATTATATACATACATTTGTAATATATATATGTATATTTTTATTGATTAAGTTAAAGATATTTTATATTAAAATATTATTATATTATTATAATCATTAAGTAAATAATAATTAAACAAAACAAAAGAAATAAAAAGAAATGAAATAAAGAAACAAGGAAACAAAGAACAGAATAGCAAAACGAGAAAGAGAGAAAGAAAGGAAAAGGAAAAAGAAAAAGAAAAGGGAAATTAGAGTTTTGAAGGTTCCAAGCTTGATTGGTAAGTTAATTTAATCTCTTTTCTTATAATTTTTGTGTTTTTGGAATCCTAGAACAAAGTATCATTGGATTTATGTTGAAATTTTGAAAGAAAATAAATTTTTAGACATAGTTCATGTTGAATTATTGATGAATTAGGGGTTAAATTGATTGAATTTCATGTTAGAAGTTAGTAAAGGATTGAATTGTGAAATAAAACATAAGTTTTAAATATTAGAGACTAAATTGAAAGAATTTCAAAATTAGGGATTTATGGTGAAATTAATGAGTTAAAATGAGTTTAAAGTAGAAATTAAATGAAGATATGGAGTTAATTTTTGGAAAATAAAATTAGTATTGGTTAGGGATTAAATTGGAACTTAGGTAAAAATTCATACATAAATAGTAATATTTAGAGTGAAATTGTGCATTGATGATTTTAATTGTTTAATTATGTAGCTAATATCGTACCAGAGTCATCGACCAAGAAAGGAAAGGAAAATGTGGACGAGGAGTAACTCGAGGAAATTTCGGTTTGTATTACTATAATTCGAATTTAGTTATTATTTATTTTTGAACTTTAATTAATAAGTGTGGTAAGTGGAATTAATGTAAGAAATGATATTGAATTATGAATTTTGTGAATATTTTAATGTATATTGATTGGAAAATTAAAGTGATTTGAATTGAATTAAATAAGTTATTGTGATATTGAATTGAAAATATGAGAATTTATGATTGGTATGAATTTGATTA
The DNA here is from genome assembly GCA_020496765.1 of Gossypium stocksii. Lineage (NCBI taxonomy): Eukaryota > Viridiplantae > Streptophyta > Magnoliopsida > Malvales > Malvaceae > Gossypium > Gossypium stocksii. Next base: position 15,302,812 of record CM035631.1, on the reverse strand, counting down.
AAATTGAATTGAGAAAGTGAAATGGAAACCCTATTAACTAGTTGGGCTAAGTCGGATATAGTTGGCATGCCATAGGATTGGAAGTGTTTAGGGATATTTCGACTTTGAGTCGATTAGGCTCTAAAAGTGTTGTATTACTGTTATGGATAAATCCGATTAGGTACTGAGTACCGTATTACTTCGGCAATGCCGATTAGGCACAATGTGCCGTACTAGTGTGTTGGTTGGATCCGTGTATCCGCCAAAGTCCGAGTCATGTTAACAGGGTAAAAGAACAAATTGGCAATAGAATTAATATCAAATGAAAAGATAAATTGAATGATTTGTATATGAAATGGAATGAGTTATTGGAATGAGATGTGGAAATCAAATGAAATTGAGATAGTGAAATAATGTATGAAATCAATTAAATACAAGTTTTGAAATAATGATTATTGTTATTATTGAACAAGTTGATTTAAAGTATGAAATAATTATTGAATAATTGCAGGCATAAATTAATTATACATAATTTATTGTATAATGTTACAAAATTGAATTATGGTAATACCACTGAGTAAATATACTCAGCGTACGGTTTGTTTCCGTGCACAGGTTAGGTTAATTGAAGTCAAAGTTTCAATCCAGCATCCAAAGCAAATCTCGAGCTCAAAATCTGGTGAAGTGTGTTTCTTTTTAACAAATGGCATGTACCTAGGATATGTATTTTGGTCATTTGGTAGTTGATTATATATATGAGAAGTTAAGATAATGGAAATGGTATATTTTGGTATAAAACTTGAATTGATTTGAATGTATTAAATTTGTATTGATTTGGATGTTATATATGTGAAATGAGTATGAATAAGCATTGAATAGGTCATAAGATTAATATTTATGTTATGGTTTAGATACTATTAAGTGTAATTTGGATTGGTTGAAAGATTGAAATTTGAATTGCTTGTATTTAAAGAATTGCAAGGTTGGTTAGCTTGATATTTAAAGCTCATTTTGAGTCTACACGGGCTGGCACACGAGTGTGTGTCCAGATCGTGTGAGACACACGGCTAGCACATGGGCGTGTGAACTGGCCATGTGTCCCTTGCGCCTTAAATTTGAGAAACAGAATGTCCAGGTTCTAGCACACGGGCGTGTGTTTCAGCCGTGTAAAGTACACAGCCTAGCACACGGGCATGTGTTAAGTATGACTCCTATTTCAGTCAAATTTTAAAAATAATCTTCTAGTTAAACTCTGTTTATTTATTTCAGTCAAATACTGGTTAGTTTAGATTATTTTATTATTATTTGACCTATGAATTTAGCCTATAAATAGACTCTTTTACAACCTTAGAAAATACACCCATTAGAGATTATAACTCATAACACATTTAGAGAATTTTGTGTTTACGTTTTGAGGATTCTTTATTTTCGAGTTTTCGGGATTCAGTTATTATCTCCATCTTTTGTACTCTTTGTTCTTTTGCCATTATAGTAAAATTATCTTTGCTCGTGGTTTTTTATTCTCTTTGGAAGGGTTTTTCCACGTTAAATTTGTGTGTTCAATTTCTCAATTTCTTTTGCTAATTTTACTTGTTCGTTACTTAATCGGGTCAATTCCTAACAATATGTGTGGTAAGTGGAATTAAGGTAAGAAATGATATTGAATTATGAATTTTGTGAATATTTGAATGTATATTGATTAGAAAATGAAAGTGATTTAAATTGAATTAAATAAGTTATTGTGATATTGAATTGAAAATATGAGAATTTGTGATTGGTATGAATTTGATTGAAATTGAATTGAGAAAGTGAAATAGAAACCCTATTAACTAGTCGGGCTAAGTCGAATATAGTTGGCATGCCATAGGATTGGAAGTGTTCAGGGATATTTCGACTTTGAGTCGATTACGCTCTAAAAGTGTCGTATTACTGTTACGGATAAATCCGATTAGGTATTGAGTACCGTATTACTTTGGCAATGCCGATTCGGTACAATGTGCCGTACTGATGTGTTGGTTGGATCCGTGTATCCGCCAAAATCTGAGTCATGTTAATAGGGTAAAAAAACAAATTGGCAATAAAATTAATATCAAATGAAAAGATAAATTGAATGATTTGTATATGAAATGGAATGAGTTATTAGAATGAGATGTGGAAATCAAATGAAATTGAGATAGTGAAATAATGTATGAAATCAATTAAATACAAGCTTTGAAATAATGATTATTGTTAATATTGAACATGTTGATTTAAAGTATAAAATAGTTATTGAATAATTGTAGGCATAAATTAAATATAAATAATTCATTGTGTAATGTTACAAATTGAATTATGGTAATACCACTGAGTAAACATACTCAGCGTATGGTTGGTTTCCGTGTGCAGGTTAGGTTAATTGAAGTCAAAGTTTCAGTCCAGTATGCAAAGCAAATCCCCAGCTCAAAATCTGATGAAGTGTGTTTCTTTTTGACAAATGGCATGTACCTAGGATATGTATTTTGGTCATTTAATAGTTGATTATATATATATAAGAAGTTAAGATAATGGAAATGGTATATTTTGGTAACTTGAATTGATTTAAATGTGTTAAATTTGTATTGATTTGGATGTTATATATGTGAAATGAGTATGAATAAGCATTGAATAGGTGATAAGATTAATATTTATGTTATGGTTTAGGTACTATTAAGTGTAATTTGATTGGTTGAAAGATTGAAATTCGAATTCCTTGTATTTAAAGAATTGCAAGGTTGGTTAGCTTGATATTTAAGGCTCATTTTGAGTCCACACAGGCTGGCACGCGAGCGTGTGTCCAGACCATGTGAGACACATGGCTAGTACATGGGCATGTGAACTGGCTGTGTGTTCCCTGCACCTCAAATTTGAGAAATAGAATGTCCAGGTTTTAGCACATGAGCGTGTGTCTCAGCCATGTGAAATACATGGCCTAGCACACGGGCATGTGATTTGGCCGTGTGACAATATGTTTTAAAGAGAAACAAGCCAGAGAGTTACACGGGTGTGTCCCTAACTCACACAGGCGTGTGAGCCCTGCACCTAGGAAAAATTTTAGAATTTCACGAAAAATTCTCAGAGCACTTAGATAAGTCCCGATTTATTTTTAACACATAATTTGGGCTTCGGTAGCCCATAAAAGGGACAATACAATTAATTTATAATAAATTTATTAATTATTTGTTTGAAGTTTGTATTTGATTGGAAATAACTGGTAATGCTCCGCAACCCTGTTCTGGCCATGGTTTAGGGTTAGGGGGTGTTACATGAGTTACATACGCATGGTCAGTGACTAACTCAGGATTTAGGTAAGTTACACCATGAACGTCTTAAGTGAATCAATTTAAAAACGGATTCAGAATTAATTCAACTTGGGTCTAGTCCAATGTATCATTCTTCCAATGAGTACATTTATGTCTATACTCATGGAGTCAATTGCTTCGATAACCAAGATTAGACATCTCCCTAATTGGAATTGTAGACGAAATAATAATTCTTCTATGCATTTGAATCAAATGCTCATTTCGATTCTTTTATGGGATTACAGACTCGTTTAAATTATCTACTGAAACAAGTTATTTTTCTCGCAATGTAAATGTTCTTACAGTGCCACTTATCATCAGCTTAAACTTAACATTTAATGAGCTAATACTTGCTTGTCACAATTTCGCTTTGTATGCAAAACATGAAAGACGGAAACACAAAAGATATAATAATGAAATGTAAAATTAATTTTATTTATTTATCCATCATTCAAATATATAGAAAATAGTTACATATTCACTACAATATGGGCATATTTCCCAACACTTATCTCTAAGATCTTTCGTTTCCTTGAACTTCTGTAAAGCAACACAAACATGGTTAGTGGCTTCAAAATCAATTACCTAGTGGTCTATTGAATCTTCCACTAAGCAAGTTTCAATACCTCTACCCTTTGTGGTTAGGTAGTCCTTCCACTCTTTGTAGTTAGTTTTGAAGTGTCCTTTTTCTTACTGCAAAAGAAACACTTAGACTTGGATAAGTCTTTAGACTTCTTTGTTTTCTTCATTTCCACTTTTTGTGGTCTAGAGGACTTAGCCTTGTTCTCTTAGCTTGCTTTTTTTAGGAAGAAGCAACTGCTAAGTTAGCTTCTAGTTTGCGAACAGATTGATCGTCATTCAACATTAGCTTATTGGATAAAAGTTCCTTCATGAGTTGTGTGTGGACCTAAAGCCAACAAAATCCTTCGACAAGCTTTTGAGCACAATCTCAATTTGTGTGTTTTTGTCTAGTTTGGCCCCATTATCCTCAATCTTAACAAAATAACTCTTAAAAGAAATCATATGATCTTTGATTGAATTGCCTAGTTTCTGCTTTTAAATGAAAGTTTAAAATCTATCAAAACACTATTGAAGGGACTCTTGAAAAAGTCTATGAATAGACAACATTGTCAACTTGCAAAACAAAGTTTTTGGAGTTTTAATTCGATTGCTACTTTGTGCTTTTATTTATAATTTTGTTTGACACTCTTTTTAAGTTTTGTTAGAGAGAATTTTCATGATTTGCATGTAGGATATTTTGGGATGATTGATTGTAACAACTGGATTTATTATTTTTGAATGTTGAATAAAATTATTTATTGAAGAAGACTTTTACAAAATAGAATTGTTGATCTAAACTACATTCTTTTATTACTTTGCACTTTTCTTTACTTCGTTGGTAAGCGAGCAATTTGTTCCAACTCATTGTTGGAAGTGAAGTTTGGACTACAACAAACTGATTTATTTCAAAGTGTAAGAAGATTATTGATGATTTGGTAATATACCTAAGGCATGAAGAGCTCCTCAACTACATTGTATGTTGTTGGGAAGATTTAAGGGGAGAAATAAATTTTATCGTGAATGTGTTGTACCTGACTTTCAAAGCATTAATGGGCGGTGCTAATTTTTGCAATCTAAATTTCACAATTAAATTTATTTTCGTATTTATATTTATTTATTTTAGCATGATAACTAGATTTATTTTAATCTTTAAACTTTGAAAATATAAAAGTTTCGATGATATAACATTTTTATATTATCGCATATCATACTTAAAAATTAAAAAAATTCTATAAATTTTTAGGTTATGATATGGTACAATCTTAAAGCGTCACAAATAATATTTTAATAACCAGACTAGTGATTGAAACAATCAAAATACTAGTTCTCTATTCAAACATTTTGATTGGTTCAACTGCTAGATCAACAATAATTAAATAAATAATTAAAAAATAAAAAAATTATTAAGTTGGTTCAATTATTGGTTTTTGTCCCAATTTTTTTATTTTTGTTAGTTTCAGGTAGTTTCTAATTCAATCAGTTCAATCCTTTTTTTGGACCAGTATACCAGTTGGTCCTTGGTCCAATCGGTCTGACTAACCAATCCAATCATATTTAAGAACACTTGTCATATCATTAAATTTTGACTGAATTTACGTTTAGAACCAAATTGAATTTAGTTATCAAGTTTAAGTACCAAAATAAACAAAAAAAAATTACCAAAAAGAGCAGGTTTAAAAATAAAAAGCTATTTTTTATTGAAAGAATGATATTTCAATGAAAAACCTTTTTAAAAACCCTAATTAAATTTCTTTTAAAAAACAAAAAGAAAATCGAGTTTGAATAACTAAACTTCAATTTAATATAGTTAATCCAACGAGGTAGAGCAAATGAATTAGAAGTCAATATTTATATATTCTTTCGTGAATTTGATATTTTACTTTTTAATTAAATTTAATTATTAATATTTTAAAAAAATTAAATAAATTTTTTAACGAAAACATTAACTAAAATATTAATTTTTAACAGTATTGACATGATAATCCTCATAATAATTCACGTATAATTCATGCTAATACAATATTATTGATCTTGTACTATCAACAAATAATTTAAAATGATATAATATTTAAAAATATATAAAAAATAAAAAATTTAAATAGATTAGCAAAGAGTAAATGTAGATTATCATACGAAATACGATGTTCTAATATTTAACATTTTAGTTAATTTTTTCAATCATTCTTTAATAATATTTTAAAATTTTTAATTGAGAAAAGTTTTTAAATTCCGGAGACGCCCGCAAGTTGAATCTGGACCTGATTGGACTCAAGTCAACGATAAAACTTTTTAAAGAAATATGTGTTTGATATTTGAGAAATTATTTTTTATATGCCACGAATTAAATAAAACAGCAGAGAAATAAACGGGGGGACTCTCTCAAGAAAACCACAACAGATTTCAGATCCTCCTTCCAAGCTCTGCAGAAAGGTAATTCCTTTTTCTTATTTTAACAGAAACAGGTAAAATAGATCCAACAAGTTACTCTTTTTTTCCCCTTATAGATTCCTTTTCAGTGATTTATTCGAAGTTTTAATCTTTTCTCTTTATCTTGCTTTTGTCCAGGGCTTGATTTGTTATATCTGCTTTTGTTGTACTATTTCTGGGTTCATTTCGTTTATTTTGTAGGTTTAGGTTTTTTCCTCTTTGTTCTTTTTCGATGTGTGTTTGATGATTTTTATGGCTTTTCTTTTTGTTAATTATTTTTTCGTTGATTGATTTTAGCCTTTTTGCTATCTAGTTGATGTTTTTTTTATTCAAATGTTATTAGGTTTTGATTTTTATTAGTAGCTTTTTTTGTGAATCAGTACTGTGAGCAGAAAGTGAAAAACAACGATGGGGCTGACATTTACAAAGCTCTTTAGCCGGCTTTTTGCCAAGAAAGAGATGCGTATTTTAATGGTGGGTCTTGATGCAGCTGGTAAAACCACCATTTTGTACAAGCTCAAGCTCGGCGAAATCGTCACCACAATCCCCACCATTGGTGAGTTTGCTTCAAATTCTAATTTCCGTGGAAAAAGGAAATCCATTTTTGATTGTTTTGGAATGGGTTGTTTGAGAATTAATGGTGAAGCAAAAGAGAAGGTATCGAACAATTTCATTTTTATTCATAGATCTTATACTGAAGTCTGCTTTACACGCTTCTTGTATGTTCTTCTTACTACCTAATAAATAACATATGAATACTTGTGTCCTGGTTACCGTTTGTTCATGAAGTATGTAATTGTATCTTTATTTGGAAAGAGAATGGTATAAGAGGATCCCAGTTTGTATGACTTGAAGATTTGGAAGAGAAGTTTGAGTTCCTGCTTGTTTTATGTGCACTTCAAACAGTATGGTCATAGATTATTGAGACTAACTTCATAGCACCTTTTGAAAGCAATGGTATAATGTAATTGATCCTCTTAATAGATATAAATTATTTGTATGGGTTGATTTCCCCTAATTTAAGTGATTTACTGAAGTATCTGACATGAGAGGGGTCTGTTCATACTGTTTTTGCAGGATTCAATGTTGAGACGGTGGAATACAAGAACATCAGCTTCACTGTTTGGGATGTTGGTGGTCAGGACAAGGTATGCATCATAAAACCTAATGAAGTGTAGTTCTTTTTTAGGTAAAAAGTAGGCCACGGCCTAGGAGTAGGGGAAGAGGTTGCGGATGTTGGGATCTGAATCTCTGATATGCTAGATGTTGCCACTTGAGGGTGGCTGCATGAATCACTAAGCTAAGTCCTTAGTTCTATGATATGGTTCTATGATGTTCGAAGTATATATGTTAAATGTTTTGTGTCATTTACCCTGATTGATCCTCTGTTTCAAGCAGAGTTCGATATCATATTGTATAGTAATTCACGAAGCCTTAGTTTCAAGAATGCAGAAAGGACATGGATATAACACTCTACCATCTGATTTTGTTAGTTGTGTTGTTTATATTGGGGGCATAGCCAGCACTGAAGCATCTTCTTGGTTGGTTCTATGTTTTTTATTTAAAGCTTCATATTTTCACCAGCTTACTTTATTTGAAATACAGATTCGTCCTTTATGGAGGCACTATTTCCAGAATACCCAGGGTCTCATTTTTGTGGTGGATAGCAATGACAGGGACCGTGTTGTTGAGGCAAGGGATGAGTTGCACAGGATGTTGAATGAGGTATGTTACATTATCAAATAAAGAGAATCTGTTGATACATATAGATATGAGCAGATACTATAACAAGTGCAAAAGGGCTTTATATATAAGCTAACAATTTCTTTTTTATTTCAGGATGAATTGAGAGATGCTGTTTTGCTTGTATTTGCCAACAAGCAAGATCTTCCCAATGCAATGAATGCTGCCGAAATAACTGATAAGCTTGGTCTTCATTCTCTCCGTCAGCGCCACTGGTAAAAATTACCTCTCGTGATTCCTTTTCTCAGCCCACTTGTTTTTATTTTTATTTTATTTTCTCACTGTTCATGTGATTTTCTGACATGATTTGTTTCCCGTTCCAGGTATATCCAGAGTACGTGTGCAACTTCTGGGGAAGGCCTCTATGAGGGCCTTGATTGGCTTTCCAGCAACATTGCTAGCAAGGCAAGTCCATGAACCTCAATCTGATAGAAAGAAATACGCATATATTTTTACATATATTCGGTCATGGAAAAAGCATTGGTCATACGGATGCATCAGAAATAGAACATAGTTGAAGTCTATTTTACACCAACTCTCCGTTTTTCTTATAGTATCCCTATGTCCAAGACATATGGGGATATGGTTTTCCCAGGATCATGGAAAAACCTGAAAGAAATTGAACATTGCGTGTAACTTATGCGAAACTCTCGATAACATAGGTTTAGATATGACTAGTCACAATTACTTATATGTCTTGTCCTGCTTTTTCTTTTGCAATTGCAGGCATGAGAAAGAATCAGTGTATTGGTTGTTAGTTAGACTTGTTGAAACTCTGGCAACTCTTGAAGAGGACATAGCTTTCCTGTTTATCCAGCAACGTTTGTAATGACAGAATATTTAGCTTTGTTTAATCTTTTTACTTGGATTTTTCATTTTCTTTAATGTATTTGTGTTAAATATTCGAACTTGTTATGGTTTATATCGAAAAAAAAAATAGTAACATTGCATGTCAAACGTGTACGTATGGCTGACAATCAAGTTCGAATCAGGGATTTAGAAAACACCACTTTGACTACTCCCACCTCCTCTTCTTGGCATTATAAACCCATTTTTCTCCCATCAGAAATTAGAGTTTTTGCCTTCTACTTGAGATAAATCTCAAAATTAAATATTAATTTAATTTTAATTTTGAATTTTATTAGATGTAATTATATACATAAAATTTTGATTATAGTATTAAAAATATATAAAATTTTAATTTTGATTTAATCATATATTTATTTAAATAAATTTATTAATTTATTTTTTTATTAGATAAATATAAATATTTGTATGCAATAAATAAACATAAACATATGATAATTAGTTATATAAATAATTATGTTAATAATTTGGATAAAATTAAATTTTTATATATAAATTACATAAAATTAAATTTTATGTATAAAATTATATATTAAATTAAAGTTTATGTGTAATATTAAAATTTATAAAATAAAATACGAACAATAAAATGATATAGGTTTTTTATTGAAATGAAAATTTGATATTTTAAATGATGACATACTTTAGGTTCCATTTCTAAACACTATGTTTTTCTAGAAAAGGTAAAGGTAAATAACAAGCTAAGCGAATTACCCATTTGTCGTCTTATCCTTTTCTACTTTCATACATTTTAGAAGGTCAGTTTCGTCAAAATGAATTCTAAACTTACAAAGGCAGTTTGGCTACACTTCCACTGCCTTGCCTTCCTAATCCTCTATTCACTCTTATCACTCCAAACAGAGGAAGAAAAGTAAGCAATGGCTTCTTCCACTCTCTCAACAACACTTTCTCTCCGTTTACCCTCTTATGCTCCACCCACTTCCTCTTATCCTACGCACCCTCCCCTTTTCAAAACCCCTTCTCTCCAATTCCCTCCCCGTTCCGCCACTCCTCCTAACCTCACCCACCGTTCCACCGCCTTCCGCCCTCTCAATGCCACTGCCGCGCCCGAAAAAATCGAAAAACTCGGCACCGAAATCTCCAACCTAACCCTTGAGGAAGCCCGCACCCTTGTCGACTACCTTCAAGAGAAACTCGGTGTCTCCGCCGCTGCTTTCGCCCCCGCAGCCGTGCCAGTTGCCGCCCCCGGTGGTGCCGATGCCGGAGAGACTGTTGTCGAAGAGAAGACTGAGTTCGATGTGGTGATCGAGGAGGTTCCTAGCAATGCCAGGATTGCGGTGATTAAATCCGTTAGGGCTTTGACAAATTTAGCTTTGAAAGAAGCGAAAGAGTTGATTGAAGGTTTGCCCAAGAAGTTCAAAGAAGGAGTTTCGAAGGAGGAAGCCGATGATGCCAAGAAACAACTCGAAGAAGCTGGAGCTAAAGTTTCCATTGCTTAGAACAGCCTTTCGAAGGTTGGTTTTTCTATGATGTACAGTAGGAATTTTCTAAATTGTTAAGACTGTTGTACTCTGAATTTTACTCTCTAATTGATGCAATTTTATATATTTAGTTGCTTAATTTCTCTTGAATTGTTGAGTTTGTTAACCCAGATGGGACATTTGGGTGTTAAAATTTTGACTTCTTTTTGTAGGATAAGTAGTTGCAAATTGAGTACTTCACAGTTTAGGGTTCTTTGCATTGGATAAGGACTCAAATCAAGTTGTTCTCAAAATTTATTCGAGGTTGAGCTAAGGTCGTCCCTTCCAGTATTGTTTTGTAAGTATGTAGTCGAATTCAAAATCTTTGGTGAATTTGTGTGGGTATAAAATTGTGATTGGGATGGTGAGAAAGCTCTTCAATATCTATCTTATCTAAATCTGATTCAACTCAGCTCAACTCAACCCATTAACATTTCTATTTCAGAATGTGTTTTGGGTTTGGTTTCGCAGTTTCTTGCTAAATGCTATGGGTTTGCTAGAAATTGGATATGGAACTTCATCATTGACAAAGATTGAGTTATTTATATACCAAGTCATCTCATCTGAATAAAGCTAGTCCTGAACTTAGTAATTATTTTCACGTCGCGGCTTAAACTGTTCGACAAATATTGGGCATGAATTTTAGGATTTTCAAAGAAATATTTAGGATTGATTTGGGTAAAAAAAAATTCTAAAGTTTAATTTGGACAAAAGAACATTTAGATTTCAATGTGAAAATAATTGTCAAGTTTAGGTCTTAAAAATTAATTTAACTCAAATATTATATTTAAATTAATTGAGGCCTTCTTTAAAGATATAAAATAACAAAAATATCCTCATAACAAAAAAAAATATAATATAATTTTTTAAATAAAAAAATTTTTTAATCATTTTTTAGTTAAACTAGTATCTATTTGACTTTTGATATCAACTTAAATATGAATTGTATGCGTATATAAGAATATCTCTTATATATCAAAGCATGTCTTCAAAAAAAGACAAGACTTGTTTGCTATGGCACAATTTTATATCTAGAAGATAAACGGAGGAGTTATTTGCGACATAAATTTTTGTGTGTTTTTTATTCATTTTTTTCATTTATTTAGTCCTTACAATCTTGTGATTATTTTTACTTTAAAAATAACTTAATAATATTTTTAACATTAGTCCAAATATATTTTCAATTACTTAAGAAAAAATGGTCTTATTTATCTTTTTTTATTTATTTATAAAATATTCTTTTTATACACTTAACATAAACCTTTTAAATTCTACGATTTTAGCATTTAACATATAACTTTAATTAATTAATTACTTAATTGATACGTGTTATTATATATAAATGTTTAACTAATAAATAAAAAACTATATTTTGTAATTTTAACTAAACATTAAAAGATTTGATTAATATGTATTAAAATTTGGAAAATTATTTGTTACATTGCTAGCGTAGTTTTTAGATTCCACAAGTAGAGTTAAGGGTTAACAAGTGTCTTATAGGGATATAATAAAATATTAAAAAAAAGACATATGACAACTTTTTAAAGTTGCTTGTTGAATAAAAAAAACATACTGCTAGTGTACCAAATACTCACTCAAATTTTAGTCCAATTTTAAAGATTAGTATTTGGTACACTGACAGTGTACTTTTTTTTATTCTTCGTATTTTTAAAAATTTGGCATGTGTCTTCCTTTTTTAAAAAAGTTATTTTTTAATATTTTACTATACATTTATAGGATACTTGTAATCCATTAACCTTTGCTTGTGGAGTTACAAAAAACTCCACTAACAGTGTACCAAATAATTTTCCTTAAAATTTAAGTTAAATATTAAAAACTATATTTTTGTAATTTTAAATAAATAAATAAAATAGTTTTTTAATACATGATTCTCAATTAGAATAAATAGTAAATATTAATATTATTTTACTATGTCAAAATTTAATATTTATTTAACCTTATTCAAAATTATCCATCTATAATTACACAAAATTTTTTTTTAAGTATTATTATAAAATGTCTTATAATTTATAAATGAACAATATTGGTATTTGTTAAAGCTCAATTAAAGTTTTACTAAAGTTTGTTAATTTTAAATTAACATTATAAATTTATATAATGTTAAAAAGTTTCTATTTTCTCTTTAAAATTAACTAATATTTAATATTTTTTTGACTTTGAATAATTTATCACAAAGAGTAATTAATTAAGTTTTATTTTAAATATTTATTATTTTATTTTTAACTTATATTATTATTAATATAAAATTTTCAAAATTATATATTCGTATTTTTTTATTTTTTCCAATCATAGGTTATCACAAAATTTTAAAAAATAAATATAATTTACTTTAATTAATATATATACAATTAGACTTGTGCGTTGCATATGATGTTGGTTTTTAAGTATAGTTATTGGGTAGAATGATAAATTTAGTACTCAACATTTACATTTTTTTGTCAACTTGATTCTTATTATTATTTTTAACTAATTTTGACCCTTAACCTTTAAAAAAGAGTCAAATCACTTATTTTTAATGAAAATGATGACTAAAACATTAATTTTTAATATTGTTAGTGTCGAAACCATTTTTTTGAAAACGGAGATCGACTTTTGAAAATGAAAGTTGGGAGTCGCCACCAATCCTTTTTTGAGGTGCAATTGGGCCACCTTATAAAATATTTTTGGTCCACGAATTTTAAGAAAACGGGTTCGGGAGTCGGTTACTACGAGGAAGGATAGGCACCCTCGACACGCCCAAAATCGATACTTAATTGATTAATTGGTATCTTAAATGTCGAAAATTAAAAATTTGGACAAAGTTCAAACTACGATCCTCCTTTTGTTGACTTTTAAAACGTGAACTTTAGTTTTAAGAGGATATTCGAATATTCAAACGAACAAAGAAAGCGAAACCCAGTACGTTAGGGCACGATCCTTTGAGTTCCATGAATACCGGACATTGCCTTTATCTTAAAAATCTTGAGAGCGAACCGATAAAAGGATATTCGGATATTCAAAATAAACAAAGAAAGCGACACCCAGTACGTTAGGGCACGATCCTTTGAATTCTTTAAATACCGAACATTGCCTTTATTTTAGAAAACAATTGAGAATAAACCGTTGAATAAGCGAATTTGAGAAATTTAAAAATTTGAGAAAAATGATAGTATGCAATATAAAAATAACAATATAATAAACTTGACAGTGTATATATTAATACCTAAAATATAGTAAGTATGAGGAAAATTAATAACAATAGTAATAACAGTAGTAATAAATATAATAGTATAATAAATATAGCAATAATGATATTAATGATAAAATTAAAAATACATAATGGTAATGAAAATAATATGTCAATGATGATATTAAATATAGTGATAAAAGTAAAATTAAAATAATAACTATTCTAAATTAATAAATATAATAATATAGTATAAAAATAAAAAATAAAAAAAAGGTGGTAATTTTAAAAGAAATAATAAAAAATGATATAATAAATATAATAAGTAAAATAATTATCATATTTGAAATAATTAACTTTTAATAAAAATGTAATAAAAATATAATAATAAATAATTAAATAATAATATGAAACAAAACTCAAATTAATTAGTTTAATAGAAAAAATAATAATTAAAAAAAGAAAATAAATATAATAGTGATGAAAATAATTAATATAATAATATGGTTATTAAAGCTCACATTAATTAATTTAACAGTAAAATAACAAAAAAATAAAAAAGGGTTTAAATTGAATTAAAAATGTAAACTTTGGGGCCAAATCAGAAATAAATTAAGGCAAAAGGATCAAATTGAACTAAAAACAAAGCATTTGGGGTGAAATTTTAAATTTCTAGAATAGCGGGAGTCGAACCGAGATTCGCGTGGAACTTGGAGGACCAAATCCGTGAAATACCCCTTTCTAAAATGACACCGTTACAACCGAAAATGATCACCTTTCAAGTATTCTCTTGAGTGCTTTCTATCGATCTTTGAATATATTTTGTATACAACTTGTGTTCTATCTCTTTGAGAAAAAGGGAAAAAAAAAACCCCCTCTACAATGGTTTTGAATGGCTTTTATAGCCAAATTTTACAACTTGTTTGTAGGTAAGTGGGGTGATGGAGTTAGTGGGGAGATGGAGTTAATGGTTGGTTTAGTGGGGCGATGGAGTTGATGGTTGGTTTAGTGGGGTGTTAATTAGGCTAGGGCAAAATTTGGGTCTTACAGTTAGCACAATAACTAACATGATAGTCTATGTACACATCATGTTAACATAGAATCTTTTGTTTTATATATCACGTCAGCAAATAATTTAAAAGTTATAAAAAATAAAAAAAATAAAAATTCAAAAAATTGACATAGAGTACACATGAATTGTCATGCAGGTTGTTGTGTTTAAAATTTTAATATTTTAGTTAGTATTCTCGTTAAAAAAAATCATTTTAACTCTTTTTTAAAAGGTTGATGGTCAAATTTGACCCTTTTTAATAGATTGATTGTCAAATTTAGCTAAAAAGAAAAGAACCAAACTGACAAATGATGTAAATGTTAAAGGGCTAAATTTAACATTATGTCTAGTTATTTAAAAAGTTAAAGATATACTATAAATCATCGTATTTTTCATATATTCAAATTTTCGGTTCCTTACTTTTATTTCAAGGAATTTAATCTTCTAGGTTTTGGATTTAAAAATGCAAGTTCAATTATTAATATTGTCAATTTTTTCTGCTAAATTCAGTTCCATAACATCAACTTTTTTATTGCATGGCTACTAAGTGAGTGTTTTTTTTTTTCAAAATATCATACTAACAAATTTAACAAAAAAAATTAATGTTAACAATTGGATATGAATTTTAAAACCTAAAAAAAAAAAAATAGAGAAACTAAGTTTCTAGAAATAAAAGTAGAGTGAATTTCAAATATTCGAAGAGTATAAGGACTCAAGGCATATTTTAACCTAAAAAAATCTTAAAATTGGTCCTAAATGTTAGTACATTAAAATTGGATAATTTGTGCAGTTGAAAATATGTCATAAATCTTTGTATTTTTTGAAAATTTATAAAATAGTTATCGTATTTTTATTTTTAAAAATTTGGTTTCTTTATTTTTCAAATTTTATATTTTAGATCCAACTATTAAGAGTGTTAAAATTATTTTATTAAATTTAAGTTCATTACAAATGTTAATTTTTTAATTAAATGACTATCAAGTGAGTATTTTTATTTTAAAATGTCACGCCAACAAAGTTAATAAAAAATTATAAGTGTTTAAAGTTAGACTTAAATTTTGAAATAAAAAAAGTAAAAAAACTAAATTCTTGAAAATAAGAATATAAAGATTAAATTTAAATTTCATGAATAAATACATAGACTTATAACATATTTCAACATGTTGTTATATTCTTATATTTTTTTTTTTTTAGGGTTTGATGGAAAAGTTAAAGAAATAAAGTAATCTTTTACTTAAAATATGAAATATTATTTTTTATCTTGTTGATCTTTTATATAAATTATTATACAAAAAATATAATTAAGTATTTATTTCATTTATTTCACAAACAAAGGTTATAAATTTTTTTACCCCTTTTTAATTATTATTATTTTAACCATTCAAAGGAAATGAATATATACAAAGGAAATAAATAAATTAAAAAATAATAAAATTGAGATACGTGAATGTCGAATTCTAGTTATCAGTCTAAGATTTCTTCTCATTTATCTCTTAATTCAATGATTTAAAAAATTATTATATTTGTCGACTGAGTCTTAACTTAATTAGTATGAATATTGTTGTTAATGTAGGAGGATGTGAGTTCGAGTGTTTTGAAGAGTATTATCCACCTATATATGAATCGAAAAGAGATTATAGATAATTTTTTTAGTGAAAAATTACAAATAATTTTAAACATTGTTAAAAAAAAAAAAGAAATTTACAAAATTGGAAAAGAAACCTCTAAAATTGTATTTCAAAGGGTTTATCTTAAAGTTGGAATTTGGAGTAATGGAAAAATGATTTGAATCGGCAAATTGATATTTCTCATTTAAATATTAAAAGAAAAAGTGAGATTTTTTTCAAAATTAGATTTAATTACAAATTTAATTTGGTTATGGTATAGGTTGCCTTGCCTAGTTCATCGCAAACATTAGATGACACGTGTCCAACATCCGTAAAAAGAGGGTCTCCGCACTTCCTTCTGTACGATCTTCTTCTTTAAAATCCGGACCAAGTGCTCTTTTGTCGCAAATCTCCAATCCTCGAAACTCACCTGCACACAAATAAACCCTTAATCTTCTTCTTCATCTACAGGTACTTTTTCTTTTAATTCTTTGTTTGAATTATTTTTTTGTTAAACTGTATGATTGGTTATTTGTTTAGGTTTTTCCTCTTAAAGTATGGGTAAGTGTTAGTGGGTATTTTTGTTTACTGTTTTTCTTTTTTTAATTAAAATGATTATATTGTTGTTTTTACTTTTTCCTATATTTCAGTTGTAAAAATCCCATTTTTTGAGGTTGATTTTCTTGGGGGAAAAAAATTCAATCTTTTTCAGGGGGAAAACATGGAAGCTTTTGAAAAGCCAACTGAAACCCTTACTGGGGATAAATCTTTAGACCAAGATGCTAATGAAGGTTCTAAAGCTGGTGGTTTAACGGTTGAAAGATCATGGGAAAATGGTTTTAGGGTTTCTATAAATGGAAAGGGAGGTTCTTGTGTTGATGAAGATGGTGAGGGACTTGAGGATTCTGAATTGAATGGGGTTTCTTCTTTGTTACAAATGAAAGGAAGTGTTAGGAACATTGATGTTAATGGTGGAAGGAGTGATAGTGGTGAAGGGTTTGGCACTCTTTTAGGTGCTGTTGATGAAAGTAAAGAAATTGGTGCTGAAAATGTATTACCAAATGATGACAATGAAATGGTGAAATTGGATGAGAAAGACAATGGTGGGAAGATGATGATGAATGAAATAGATGACGACGATGGTGGTGGTGTTGGTGGTGAGTTCTCTGCTGGTTATTTTGTATGGGGTAAGATTAAGAGTCATCCATGGTGGCCGGGGCAGGTCTATAATCCGACTGATGCTTCAGATTATGCGGTGAAAATGCGACAGAAGGGAAGACTACTTGTTGCGTACTTTGGGGATGGTTCGTTTGCGTGGTGCCTTCCGTCTCAGTTGAGGCCTTTCGAGGAGAATTTTGAGGATATGTCGAAGTTGAGTAGCTCTAAGAACTTTGTCAATGCTGTACAGACTTCTGTTGATGAAATCGGCCGACTTGTTGAGTCAAAGATGACTTGCTCGTGCGTTCCAAAGGAGAATTGTATCGGACTTGACCGACCTTTAGCTGCGAATGCTGGGATAAAGGAAGGAGTTCTTGTGCCTGAAGGTGGAATTGGAAAGGTTTCAGTTGGTCTCTTTGAGCCGAAAGAAGTTCTTGGTAAATTGAAACAAATTTCGCAGGCGGGTTCTACGTGTAATTTTCTTGAATGTGCAGTGTTGAAGGGTTGGCTTTCAGCTTTTAATCGATCAATAGGGCGCTTTGGAATGCCGGTGTACTATGACCCCCTGTCAATTCTGGATGTTGAAGAAAATGTTAGAACTCTTGTTGTGGACATGAGTGATTATAGTGAGGCAGTGGGAATCCCAATCACAGGGCCGGTCGAAGAAGATTGGATTTCTTCTTCGTCCTGTCCAAAATCTGGCCAAGGCAGTCGGACTTTGTTGAGGAGTCTGGATATTTCGGAGGATGCCATGTATCACAGGAGGAAGCAGAAAAGCATTGCTGAAATTTTAAAAGGTGATTTGGATGTACAGGCTCATAAGGTCTCAAATGCCAGCAAACCAGCATCCTCATCTCGGAGAAAAAAGCCGAAAGGCAATGATAAAGTTAATGGTGATGGTGGAAGTGATTCGAGTTTCGTACCAAGAAAGGGGAAGGGAAATGAGCTTTCAGGGTTAAATGCTGAAGTTGATTTCATTGGGGCCAATGAAGGAATGGATAAGGTTTATTCATCAAGGGGAAGGAAAACGAAGATTAAACAAGCAAGCGATAATGACGGTGATAATCGGGGCAAAGAAGATACTGATAACCAACCTGTTTCGACTAAAAGGAAAGTGAATGTTGGTTCTGGTATCAGAAGAATTGATGCTGAAACTAAGGACCTATTCGAGAGTGGTTCTTTTACTAGAGAAAGGAAGAAAAGCAAGTACTTATCTCCTCCTTACACAAGTTCAACTGGGAAGCTAAGGAAAACCGACATAGAAGATGAATCTGTAGAGGTTTCCAGTGACACCCGATTTGGGGAGACAATGAGCAAGGCTACTGACAACCTTGTTACGGTTAAAGGGAATGAAGTCCCTGAAGAAGTTCATGCTGAGCAAGAATCCTTGAATGAATCGAATTTTCTTACACCTAAACGATACCTGAATCAGATGAATGATCTTGCAAAAGTTGAAACTCCTGCTAATGAAGTTCTAGTTGAAGTTCGATCCATGGCTCTTAGTCCGCAATATCAAAGGAAAAACAGCTCTTTTGAATTTGTTGTGGAGTTTTTATCTGTATTTAGAAGCTCAGTTTATCGAGATGGATCTGACTACGAAATGTATAATCAGTTCCAGCATCAGAAAAAGAGAAAATCTCCGGACTTTTCTACTGTGTCATCGGGAAGCAACCGATCTATGGCTGGTCATGTTCCCCCTGGACATAAATCCCATAGGAAAAAAGTTGGAAAGAATGAAGAAACAAAGATGGGTGAATCCAAACCCAGACAAGCAACCAGGGTGTCACTGAAGAAAACTGAGAAACCGAAGGCATATACTCCTAAAAGGAAGCAAACTGCCATTGCTGCAGTTGGAAATGATTTACCTGCTGCCCTCTTCGTGACATTCGGCCCCGGATCCTCATTGCCTACAAAGGACGATCTTATCCGAATATACAGCAGATATGGAGCTTTAGACATGGAGGACACTGATATGTTCTTCAGTAATTTCTGTGCTCGTGTTGTCTTCTTAAGAACCTCCGACGCCGAACAAGCCTTTAGCAGTTCACAAAATGATAGTCCTTTTGGATCTGCCAATGTCAGTTTTCGGCTTCGACTTCACCAGGCTGCATCAGCTAATAACAAGAAGGAAATACCAGGTGCCAAAAAACCTTCTCTAGCAAAGGAAAGATCAACAGAGTCTTTGGCACCTGGAAATTTGGAGCTGAACTACATCAAGCAGAAGCTCGAGACGCTGACATCAATGCTGGAGACATCAGAGGAAGCAATTTCATCAGAGGCTAAATCCAAAATACAGAGCGAGATAAAAGGGCTGTTGGAGATGGTAAACACAATGGTTGAATCATCATCATCTTAGGCAAAAAGTAGTCACTTTTAGGATGTATGGATATGTAGAAGTGTATGTTACGTCATTGGTGTTACATACATTGGGTTAGGATTTTGTAAGAAATACTTAGGTAAGTAGTTCATAGTTACCATTTGCATATGTTGAAATCAGCACATGCTATATATGTATATATATGGCATAAACTGCAGTAGTTGAATTCTGTTTTCATTGGATACAAATTCTGTTACTATTGAGCATACTGGAATCAGATTTTTCTTTTAAATGTTGCTTCCATTGGATGTCTACAGTTTCTGAAATACCCGAACTCAAATTACTAGCCTTCGAATTTGTTTATTATTCGCGTACTCCCTGCCACAGGTCTAGAAAGAACCTACTACAATCTCAATTGGAGTCCTTATTTAGAATTTACTGAAATTTTTTATAAATATTTCTTAAAAAACAATAAATTTCAAATAAATAAAATATAATCAATACCCTCTATAATTTTTTAAGCATATTTTTTATAAAAAATTAAATTAATTTTGCTATTTTAGATATAAAATATTTATTTTTATTAATACAATCTCGGAGAAGAAAAAATATAAAATTTAAACTTGTATTATTTAAATGTTGCTAAGAAAGAGAGTTCTAGTCACTGTTTCAGGCAACTCTTAGCTAAAATATTCAACATAAAATTATAAATTAAATAAAAACAAATCAACTCAATTTTGGATAAATACTATTTTTTTAAACAAGAGACAACAATTATATCAAATTAAATTAAACAAAAACACCGCTAATTTTATATTATCACAGAAACTCCAAAATTTTATTTGGTGCATCGTCTAAAATTTACAAGCTTGACCTCCATATAAATCTGCTACTAAATTATTCTCTCTACAAACATACCTAATCCACACGAGTTTTAATTTACATTTCATAATCCATTTAATCACCTCAATTTTAGTCTAACTTTTCATTTTTCTTGTTTAACCCTAAAATCCCGTCTCACAGAAATTTGAATCTTAGTAAAATCTAGTAAATAAAAAAAACAAGGACACGAGAAAGGGTTTTGGAAGTAATTAAAGCATAGCAGTTCTCTTTGCACACAACAAATGCAATCCACAACAGAGTATTTTTTCCACCAAAACAAAAGCAATTCATTTCTTATCCCCACTGATATATGGAATCGGTAAAGTTGGAGAGTTTCAAGTCTATTAACAGAACCATGAGCAATGAATCAAGGGGTCTGTGAAACAAATTTAGTCATCGACGGGGTCTTGAGGAGTTTCATCCGATCTACGCTTGATTGTTACGACAGGGCACTCAGCATGCTTCACGCAAAACTCGCTCACCGTTCCGACAAAAACCCTGGAGAAGCAAATACACAAGTTAAGGTCATCAACATAAATAAAAAATAGGCGGCATCAGGTACTAAGCATACCGTTGGAAAGGACCAAGTCCTCTGCTACCAAGAACAAGAAGATCTGGCTGGATCCTCCTCACTTCATGGCAGATAACTTTCTTTGGATCACCTTTCTTGATCCATGCTTCACAAGCAACCTACAATCAGAGAAATCTATCATCAGGAGGGAAAAACTACAAATAAAATGCAGTTTTCTATTTAATACAATAATTTATTGAAGAATGAACACCTTCCCAATCTCATCGACCCTTGAGTAAAGTGTGATATTTGTTTGAAAACAATAATTTATTGAAGAATGAACATTACCCCAATTTCATGGCACCTTGTAACAAAGAACTCAAGCAGACGAAGCCCTCTAGCCCTGTCCCTGGTCTTCAGGCTCTTGAAATCTTCAGGAGAGGCATATATGCTGTCCATGTCATCGAAACCTTACAGAAAAACAAATTGAAATTTAGCGGCATTGGCTGATTTTACAACAGTCGAAGCAGAACATGAAGCATTCATGATTTGCCACTTGAAAGTTGAAACCAGTTTTGCCATAGGAATTTATGTTTCAGACTCGAAGCTTATACATGCCATTGCTGTACATGAACATTGTAATCTAAAAGGCTAGGGTAAAATTCAATCTCTAAACACAATCATTTCTACTTTATCCATCCAACTTTGACGGTGGAGCCTGATTAGTACTTTCAAAAAGAAAATGATTTGTCAAAGGTATGCTTTTAACATTATTATTATTCGATAAACACCTTTTGACTTTCAATTATTAGTAGCCACACAGATAATTGTCATAGCAACCAAACAGTATAACTAAAAGATTCAACGAATGATCCATCAAATTAACATCTCTTAACCATATAAACCAGCAACTCGAAGTAATTTCGAGAAATTCAAGCCACGAATCAAGAACTGCACACTCATATCATACACTCCGCAAACCCTAGCGAACGGCAACCACGTGCGTATAGAAAACGCATCACGTAAACTTCATTACATAAAGAAAACCGGAAAAAAAAAAAAGAAAAGAAAAGAAAAGAAAAGAAAAGAAAAAGAACTGAAAGGGAAACAAACCATCTTCATCGGGAACTTGAACATGGAGGAAGAGAAGCTTGAAACCAGAAGTGTTGGACATAACGATCTTCTGAAGAGTCCACTCGAAAGCTCCCTTACTACTTATCGAAGCGTGAGGGTAACCTTTGATCGTTGACTCGTTCACCGCCACCATTATCCGAGTCACGGATGCCTCACTTGTAGCCATCTTGTCACCCCTAACTCACTGAGTCACTCACTCGGTAACAGTTCTCTCTCTGATCTGTTAAGCTTTACGAAGTCTCTAGCTTCAAGAAATGCTAAGGCGAGGGAGGTTAAAAGGGAAAGTGCGCAGTTCGCATGGTGCGCAGGATATGTGTAAAGATCAAATGGGATTGCTATTGTGCTCCCTTTGCGGTTAAAATCCACCGCGGCAGATTTCATCTTTTTTTCGAGCTTTTATTTTTATTTACACAATTATAAAAATAAAAATACTGAAATGCCCTTTCTGAAAAAAATTATAGGTGAATAAAAATCTTCTCGTCGCTTTGCAGCGTTTCGGATTTCATGAATGGGTTAAGCTGAAATTGGAGCTTGGATGCTAAATAAAATTGGGCCTTCTCAGGTTCTCTGTTTAATATTAGAAAAATTATCTATGACCCAATTCTTTCTTATGCTTGCTTGATCAAATTCTATGAAGGCGGGTGAAAAAGAAGGGAACGAAATTGAGTGCGTTTGTGTTGTATTATATATATATATAATATCCTATGCTCTCCAAGGTTAATCATCCAGGAGAAGGAGAAGAGCCAGTGTGCGTTTGTATTCTATTATGTAATACCTAGCCCTGCTTAACCATGTTTATGTTGAAGCTTTTTCAATTTCCAAAGTTCTTTGACTATTATTATTTAAATATGGAAATCTTGTTGGATTTTGGATTAAACTACAAGAGATTTAACTATATCTCATGCAATGAAATGGGTGGGCTATCTCCATAGCTTTTGTTGGTAATAAGATGGGAATTGTTTATTTCTTTTTAGATTAATGTCTTTTGTATTCAAAAGTGCTGTCAAATGTGGCTCTATTGCTATGAAGGTTTACCGCAACATCTGTGTTCGATTTTACCTGTAGACTACAGAGATCCATCCAAAATGTTTAACTATTTGGCTTATTTGGCTTCTAGCCAACGAGAAGCATTGGGAGATAATGTTCCCCAAACAAGAAAGTGTCATCCTTAAAATAGCAAAGTCACCTTCAATCTTCACATCGTTGCGATTAAGGACTAGAACCGAGGGCATTGCTAGATCAATTGTAACTGTTGGATTGTTTGGGGCTTACTTATATAAGGAGAGGCTCCTCTCTATCATTTGTATCCAAGTTAGCTTATTTGAGAAATAGAGATGCCTCCACATGCTCCCAACTCCTGCATTCGTCTATTGTGCTAATCTAAGTTCCCTTTTTCGTTGCTTATCTAAGCTAAGTGTGCTAAAGCCTTTCCCGAGCGAGGGTCGAAGGTTGACTTAGGCTCGTTGGCAGAAAACTGAGTCTAAGACCGCACGTTTGCTTGGCTAAAGTTCTAAGCATGTGACATAAGTGGCAAAATGTTATTGGTCATGGCTTCAAATCCTAGAACGTTGCGTTTATGAAGAGTATTGAGAAATCTGTAAATCGGGCCCTAGCTTTTTCTAGAACTACATTGTCGTTTCAAAGTTTTTTTTATTGCCGCTTGAGTTTCTTGTTCAATTGTTGTAGTTCAAGATTTTCTTTTCCTTGTTTTTGTGATTTTAGTAGGAGAATGGTTAGATTTGTAAGGAGACGGGAAGAACTGGTAGGCTTTTATCACAAATGGGTGGAAGTAGGTCTTTTGCTGTCAACAATAGGGCGGCCATGGTCAATCCTATGAGACCTCCAATGACCGAGAACAAAAAGGGACAAGTACTTGAACATTTAAAGGCTTCAACTAATTGTTTATAGGCTTTAGCTACAGTTATATCTACATTCCTCAACCATCTCCAAACACCTTTATCTGCATTTTCGATGGGGCTAAGTTCTTACAATGGCAAATAAAATTGATTGATCAATGTCACAACTAAATACTCATATATTTGGAAACTCAAGCTTGAGCTTATAGTGTCCAGCGTCTAATCAATGTTGCGCAAAAAGAAGACTTACCATCAACGAAGATCGACGTGTATCATCTTGAAGTGTATCGGTCTTGAAATTGCAAGTGCCACGCCATTTTCAGAGTTGGTGTAAAAGTTTATTAAAGTTTGGTCTTTCAATTTTATTTATTAATTATTTAATTAAGGTACAAAGATTAAATTGTAAAACTCTTATCGATATAAGTTTTTAATTAGTCAAAGACTAAGAGACATTGCAATTAACCAAAGGTCCAAAATGATAAATTAACCATTATATAATAAGTGATAGTGGGTGATGATAGATTTATGCACTAAGTGAGGTTAGTAATTAATTAAGTTAATTAACTTAATTAAAGTTTAATTGTACTATATATATATTAAAGTTACTGGAAAAGTTAAACATCATCTTCATCATCTTCCTCTTGCTATCTCAAGTAAGGAGAAAACCCTCTTTGAATTTTCAAAGTTTCAACCACTAATTAGGTATTATAATTAAGCCATTTTCTTATAATTTTTATGTTTTTGAGGTTATGGGAGCTTTGATTTAGCTAGACCACATACCAATTTGTAAAACTGTTAAAGTTTTTGAAAGTCTCCATTGTTGATTTCTTGAAGAAATTGGTGTTAAATTGATGGATTTTAAGTTTAGATTATGAAAAAGGACTAAATTGTAATGTTTGATTGTTAGTTTTGTTCATAAAGACTAAAGTGAATAAAATATGAAATAGATGTGAAATTCTAGTAATAATAGATAGTAGAGAGTCTATAATGGATGTAATTGAGATCGATTTTTAAACCGAGGCTTAAAATTGAAAGTTATGGCTATTTCAATTTTAGGGACTAAATTGAATAAAATATAAAACTTTAGGGGCATCTAAAAAATAAAATTATATAGGTTCATACATCTTGTGGAATAATATGAAAATTTATGGTATTGATGAATTGTCTAAAGTAATTGTTTAGATCAAGAGTTGGATCAAATTGAAGATAATTAGGGAAAAGCCAAAATTATCGATTAGTCCTTGAATATTCAACTTGTTTGTTGTTTTGACCAGGTAAGTTCATATGATATTTATTTGTTTAAATAATTATGTGTTTGATTTGTATATGTATTATTGATTGTGAATTAATTGGTGGTAAATTAGTATGAAATGTGAGATTTGGACTAAATTGTAAAGAAATGCTAGCATGTGTAATAGATGCCCGTTTGAACTTAGTAAATGTTTGGATACGATTGGTATGCCAATAGGATTTTTTTTGCTTGTACGAAATTGATTAATAAAATCAAATATTATAAACTCAAATCGTGGTGTAGTAATGAATAAAAAATAGAAGAAAATTCTATTAAAATAATTTAATAAAATATATTTTAAGTAATTTTAAATTCTATCAATTAAATAACAAAATCTTACACTCTATCTCAATAAATCAAACAAGACAATATAACACACCTAAAATATGCTAAATAATTCTATTATCAAAAATAATTTTACATTTCGTGAACCAAACTCTCTTCAAAATATACACTATTTATTTTATTTTAGAAGATAACTAAGTAATATCATTTTTATGTGGGTTAGTGGGACAATAATTATATGAAATTTGAGGTAAAATTATTACTTATTAAACTCTTTTTTTTAATATTTTATTTATTTTCTTTTATCCTTGTTTAATGTTTATGTTCATATTACTTTTTAGTTTCAGGTTGATATTCATATTACTTTTTAGGTTAATACATATTTTGTACTTTTAACTTGTTTATTTATATCTAGTTGGTACTTAATTTATTTTTACCTAATTGATATTTGAACTTTATCGCATTAATCAGACTGATACCTTTGCACTAACATCATTAGTTTATATTGACATGGCATTGATAGCAAATCAGATATTAACACGTGAAAACCTCTTAGCATGCCATGTGGCAAATATAAATATTTAAAAAAATAAAAATATATAAATTAATAAAAAGTATAATTTTTTTATATCAAGAATGAACTTGAACAAATAGTTGTCTAGATACAGATGAATATGGACAACTATTTGTTTAAGGTCATTCTAAATGTGTCTTTAATAATTTTATATATTTTTAATTTATTATAAAATATCAATTTTTAATTTACTATTATTTTAAAAATAATATAAAATATATATTTATAAAATATAAAATTTCTAAAAATAAAAATATATAAAAAACCTATAATATTTTTGAAAAATATATAAAAACTATATAATTTAAAAATTTATAAAATAAATAAAAAATTATAAATATATATATAAAAGCTAAAATTTATAAAATATATAAAAGAACTAAAAAACACGTTTAGAATGAATCTCAACAAATAGTTGTCTAGATCCATTTGAAACTGGACAACTATTTATCTTGGTCCATTTTTTATGAAAATTTTTAATATATTTTTATTAGTTTATATATCTTAAAATTTTTAATGTTTTTAATTTCAAAATAATAATATAAATAACCTGGAATTTTATAAAAAATAAAAAATATATACTTGCCAAAAATAATTTGGAATTAATTTAGACAAATGAGTGTCTAGATTTAGATGTATCTGCCCAGAGTTTGTCTAGGTTCATTTTTATGTGAAAAAATAGTTTTTATTAATTTATATATATTTTAAATTTTTTTTATTTTTTTAATTTATGCATGCCATGTGACATACTAAGAGGCTGTCAAATGACACCACCAAATTTGCTATCAATGCCACATTTGCACAAGCTAAAGAAGTTAACGTGGATGTACCAACCTAGTTAACGAAATATAAATTCAAGTATCAACTAGATAAAAAAAAAATAAATACTAACTAAATACAAATGTATAAATTTAAGGACAAAATATATATTAACCTTTACTTTTTTTTTTTCTTTTTTGCTGTTATAATTAACACTTAAGAATTTATTTTAAGTACAGGTTGCATGGTTTCACATTTCTGTCATGTAGATTTTACTTTTTTGTGTTATACCATATTAGTTTCGTATAATTTTAAGGATTATTTTAGGTATTTTTAAGTTTTCTAAATGAAAGAAATGAAATACGAAAATAAAATAAAATCGTATGTTTTATATTTATGTTTTTTTTGTGTTTATTAATGTATTATAAATTTATAAATTTTTACAGGTTAATAATTTGTTTTCTATATATATTTAACATATTTATTCATTTATTTCGTGTTAAATTCATATTTTATTTTAATTATTTTTCTATTTTGTGTTTCTATCATGTATCAATTCATAGGGTATATTGCATTTGTTTGTTATATAGTAGTTTGGTTTAAATAAAAACTTGTCTATTCATGTCACATCCCAAAAATCGGATTAGTAGAAATTGAATTAATAAACCGAGAGTAGTAGTCTAAAATTTTTTTAGATGACCTTGGCAAATTTGTCAATGGATTTGTATCAAATATAGTGATTGAGTAGTGGTGAAGCTGTTCTTGATGATCTTAGTTCGAACCACTTCCCTCTCATTAATTTCTATTTGGTGCAAATTTGCTTCAAACCTTAGTAAAGGTCACATCATGTTTTTAAATAATTGTTGTAGGAGTGTGAATAAAGAATTAAATAGTCTAGTGGTTAGGAGCTTAAATGATTTCCTAAGGGTTTTAGGTTTTAGTCTCCACACTTTCAAAATTTTTATTTATTTATTTTTAGCCAATTTTAGCATGGTTAACCCTCTTCCATCCAACTAAGATGCCTTGCAAGGGGATGATCTCTTTCCTTTCTCGATAAGTCAACCTTCCTTAAACTTCTTATTTGATCCCTTTTTACTCCTTTGTCCCTTCAACATGCCTCTTTCTCCGCCCTTACCTTTTGTGCTGGTTCAATGTATTTAGACATAGTGAAAGTAACTTTTGTTTTCATGCTTTTCCTTATTCTTATTATCATTGCCACATCTCTTCCCTTGCCCCCCATTTCTCTTTATTTTTTTCTTTCTTTTGGCCACCCTTCCACCGCTATTGCCTTAATTCTTCTCCTCTTTTGCACCACTCTTTGCCAACTGAACCACTACCAGACCTCCTTTTTGCCGCCACTCCTCTCTTTTATTTTGCTCTGACACTGCCCCTTGCACCACCACTCATCACCGTGGCCACCACCTTGCTCCATCATTGATAATACCATCTTTTTCTCTTCACTTTTTAATTTTTTTTATAATCTCCTCATTCTGTCGAGTGTCGCACCCCTTATCTTTCCTCCTCCTCTTCCTCTGTCGAATTCTCACCGGACCGTCTCGCTCCTCCACCAGCTTTAGTGATTCTTTCTTTTTCTTCACCATTTTTCGATCTCTATCATTCTTTTTAATAACCGAAAATCCTATATAATCTATTTCAATTAGTTTTTAATTTATTCCTAAATGTTGTATTTAGTTACTCACTTTTCAAGTGATCATTTTTCTAGCTTCACATCCCTCTCCAATTCAAGATCACGGTGTTCCTCTTACCCTCTCGTTTCAACCAACAAAGAGTAAATTTAGTGGTTGAATGAAAAACCATTCCTTCCTCTATTCTTTCCTTTAGGTTGAATGCATATAGAGACTATAATGTATTTTTCCTTCAGATATTAACATATTGTATTCTACTTTATGTTGAAGGGCCGAATGATACCAACTCGGAAAGTCACTAACATCGAAAACGAGATTGCATTTCGATTCATTTTTATAAGATTAAGTGCTGATGAGAGTTTTTTTTTTTAAATTGACATATTCCGTAAAACGTTAAAAACAATATCCTTAATGAAGAATCACCTTTGTTGATAAGTAGGTGACCTATCGATCAGATCCAAGTGTGGGCGTTCTTTAGAGGGGTGATTCGCTTTGGATCTACTATTAGGTCTGGGTCTAATCTAAAATAAAAATAGATATACATTAATTGTAACAGCCTGAAATAGGGTCTAGTCAGAATAGTGGTTTCGTAACCACAGATCCGAAGAAAAAAAATTTGAATTGTGTGAATTTCTGTTAATATTTGTTGCATTGATTATTGATGTGAAATTTCTGTTTGAAAATTTTATCGATAAAGTGTCCAATTTTATTGTTGGGACTAAATTGCATTAATTGCAAAATATGAGATATAGAGTATAAGTACCTATTTGAAATGAGGGTTTGAATAAGAAGCCTTTAAATGGAAAATGGACCATTAGTTGATAGCATGGACACAAAAGGGCATTTCTAGAAACATTTGTTAGTTATGTCATTAAGGGTATTTTTGTCATTTAGAAGGAAAAAGACAAAATAGATGATAAAAACATCATCTTCTCCATGAAAACAAACCCCATGGCTGCCGATTCTTCTTCTCCATGGCTAAGGATTTCTTTGCTTTTCTAAGCTCAATAGTAAGTGCAATCTTGTTCCGTTTTCAGTTATTTTCGTGTTTTCATGATCATTTAAGTTTGAATTGCATGATTCTACCATTATTTTCAAGAAATATTGGGGTTCAAAAATATACCCATTTGTAATATAAGTGTTTTTGATTGGTTAATGGTAGAAAATTAGAGCTTAAGATGTTATATGCATGTTTTTGGGAATGATTTTGGATGAAACCGAATATAATTTCATAAAAATGGGCTAATTTGTAAAGTTTACAAATTATTTCTAAATGTGTTAATTATTGATAAATTTAGTGTTTTAATTGTGAAATTGGGTTAATTAAGCCCATGGAATAAAGAAAATGAGTTTTTGAGCTAAGAGATTAATTTGTAGATTAGTGAAAGTTGAGGGGTAAATTTGAAAATTTACCCAAAATATGAATTGTGTCCGTAAATGAATAAATTATTGATAAATTGTACTCTATTTGTTAATCTAGACCAAGAAAGGTGTGGTAAGCCCGAGAATGGGGAAAAAGAGAAAGTTCTCGACTAAATCTCGAGAATTTAATTCGTTGATGATTCAGGTAAGTTGAATGTAAATTCTAGCATATTTGCTAAAATATAATTGTCTATTCATGATTGATAATTAGATATATTTTTAGAACTATCGATATGTGGATTATGATATGACTAGAAATATGGTATATATATGTATATCTGTAAATGTGGAATTAAAGTAAGTACAGTAAATTACGATTGGTTGTTTGATGTGCTTCTGAAATTATTCGGCTAATCAGTTGTTATATCTCTGAAATTGTGATAATGATGAATTGTTTGTAAAATCCCTATTGAGTAAGTAGGAATAGACATTGATATAAGTGACATGTCACTAGAGGGTTCTGATTCTGTCTGATATAGTTCCCGGGTGCTGGGTGGTCTAGCATGTGTTGTAGATACCTATCAGCTTATGTGAGCAGGCCCGAGGTAACTTCTGTTCTGATTCTGTGATGTAGCTTCGGCTACCCCTCTGTTAGTAGCTTCGGCTACCTCATGGCTCTGCCATGTCTGTGAGGCACTTCGGTGCTAACCTCTGAATATCTGGTCATATTCCGAATCTGCTTAATGGGATTAGTTTATTTGTACTATGATGAAGTGTTTCTACAGGTGACATGAAATAGTTCTGTACATTGAGATTGGTACGGTTAAGCACATATATGATTGGTATGTGAAATGTGCCCAAAAGAGTAAGTTGAGTATGGAATGATATGTATTAATAATTGTTATGAAGTAATTGATAATTTGTAATGTTCATTGCTTTAATTTGCATACGACTTACTAAGCTATTATAGCTTACTCTGTTCTATTCTTTTTTCCATTTCAGTGTATGAAAACGGTTGGATTGAGAGCCGAGTCTTTGGAGCAAGCTTCACACTGTTAAGACTTATTAGTATGTTATGTTTCTAGCGTAAGTTATGGCATGTATAGAAGGTTATGGATATGTATAGTCAATTTGTAAGCTTATAAGCACTATATTTCTAATGTGGTATATAGAAATAAATGTTTTTATAGTAAAGTATTATTTGTATTGATTGTGTATGTGAATGTTTTGTGTATTTGGAAGGTTAAGGCTTGGTATATAGCCTAACACGGCCTAAACGGTAGGACACACGGGCGTGTATCATGACCGTGTGGGATTTGGTAGATTATTCCACGGGCACTTGACACGGGCGTGTCTAGGCCGTGGGTGATACACGGCCCATCCCTACGGGCGTGCGCTCAAACCGTGCCTCCCTTGAACCTAAATAATGTATTTAGTGTACCATATGGGCAGAAGACACGGCCGTGTGTCTCAACCGTGTGGGAGTACACGGCCTCCAAACGGGCGTGTGAAGTAGCCGTGTCAGTTTGGTCAGTTTCGTCCACAGGTATCTGACATGGGCGTGTGAAGACCACACGGTCTCACAACATGGCTGTGCTAAAGGTCACACAGGCGTGTGACGTTGTTTTCCTTTGAAAAATTTTCTGAGTAACCGATTTGATAGGATTCGAATCCTAATCATCTGAGATGTCTGTATTGTGTCCGAAAACCTTCAATAAGAGTAATTCTGAACTGATTTGCATGAAATTCTGTATCTGTTTCTGATTAAGTTCTGTAAAGGTCCTTCAGAGTTGGGTAATATCCTGTACTCGATTCCAGTGACGGTTTCGGGTTAAGGGTGTTACATTAATTCTAGTATTTAAATAAATATTATTATTTATAATGTGTTTTATGTGAATACTAAAAGTATTTCAAAAGAAAAGGGAGATTAAACCCATCGATGTGTATTATACCAAGTAAGTAACCCAAACCAACTAGTTTATGAAAAGTATGTTGCGTGGTTATGATTTTCACTGTTTGAAAAGTATGTTATTCTTATTCTTATGTTATGTGGTTGTAATAGTCCGTTTTCAATGAAATCAGAACAGTGGTTTCGGGACCACAAATATAAAGTAAAAAAATTATTTTATTATTATTTTATTGCCTACAATATGATAAAAATACCGTATAAAAATTTCATTAAGAAATTTTACTGTTTACATGTTCAAATTGATAAAAAAGATTAAATCGCGTAATGTGCAAAAGTTGAGTTTAATAGATAAAGGTATTAAATAGCTATAGAACTTTAAAGTGGAGGTCCTTAAACAGTATTTAGTCCATAAATGTGATAGTGGAAAGCCATGGCTCGGTAATCTTGTAATTTGGAATAATTTTAAAGGTTAATAAGTAAATTAGCTATTAAAGATAAAATAAATAAAACAAATTAAAGTCTTCATCTTTAATTTATTGTTTCAACTGAATATCAAAGAGAGAAAGAAGCCATTTTTGTGCTTAACTTTCAGCCAAGCTTCCATTGTCCATTTAGTTATGATTTTTGTCCCGTCTTTAATGATTTCTATGTTTCCAAGACTATTGTAGCTTAATCTAGCTAGCCCGAGGACTAATTTGTGAAACTGTTAAACTATTCAAGTTTTGCCATTGGTGAATATGCTTGAGTTTTGAAGTTTGATGATAGAAAATGAATGGTTGTTGTTAGATAAATAACTTTTGTAAAGGAATTTTCAATGAAATTATCAATTAAGGGTTAAATTGAAAAATGAAAAATATTATGTGGTAAAATTGTGAATTTGTGAAATATATGAGCTACTATTAGTATGTATAGAAATTTGCTAGGCTTGGGTAAGGGAAAAATTGCATGAATTTCATTTTCCGAACCTAGGGACTAAATTGCAAAGAAATTAAAAGTATATGGGTAAAATAATAATTTTGCCAAAAATATGTTTTGGATTAAATTAAATGAATTATATGTTGAAATGAGTTAAATTTATCCGTTTAAATCCAATTAGACCTCGTACGAAGTTAGATTGGAGCGAAGAGAAAGTCTTGGAATAATCGCCTCCGTATCTACGTATACTCATCGAGTAAGTTCATGTAATTAAATTGTGTAATTATATCTTTAATTGAATTATAAGTATGTGATTTGCATTGTTGTCATATATGAATGCCAATCGTATATCCGACGACGTTCAACGATTACCAAGTCCCGTTTGAACCTTAGGAATTTGTAGGATACAAATGACATGTCATTAGGGTTACCGATTCT
Source organism: Gossypium stocksii (assembly GCA_020496765.1). NCBI lineage: Eukaryota > Viridiplantae > Streptophyta > Magnoliopsida > Malvales > Malvaceae > Gossypium > Gossypium stocksii. The sequence continues at coordinate 15,269,555 of CM035631.1, read as the reverse complement.
CAGCTTGAGAGAGCTTATCGATATTCAGCTCGTATGAGCTTACCATGACTTAGCTCCTATGAGCTTACCATTTACAGCTCGCAAGAGCATACCAATTTAGAGCTCGTATGAGCATACATGTATAAGAATTGATGGATTACAGTTCAGTACACCTCGTGTGTGCTACCCTAGTATCCAACGATATTCTTAATGGTTCAACGAGCACAGTTCTGTTATGAGATTATAAAAGTTCGATACGAACTACTACAGGTATTTACATGAAATACAGGAAATGATGTTACATGATATATTGATATATGAAATGGATGATACATGTATAGGCAACTTGAATAATTGTTAAGTTCATCCATGTGTATTGGCTATTATATGTGTTTCACATGACTAACATGTTGGTGAATATGTGCTTAGGCATTTGGCCAAGTTGAGTAGGGATACACTATGTTTACTTACCTAAATTATGATTAAATGGTAAGTTAAATTTTATGTTATACGAACTTACTAAGCTTAAATGCTTACTCTGTGTTATTTTCCATGTTTTATAGTGATTCGGAACCTCGTTCGGGTTAGAAGCTTGTTGGAGCTATATCACATTATCCGTCAGCTCTTTTGATACTTTTAGTTGGTTACATTTTGGTTATAATGGCATGTATAGGTTATTTTGGCTAATGATAGCCTCTATGATTTGTTATGTTTATAGCCATTTGAGTTGGCTTGTGATTTGGTATATTTTGGTATGTATATATGTTAACATGGTTGATGATATGTTTGATATGGTTACATGATAAAAAGAGTAAAATGATAGTTGAATGTACATTTTGTACTTTTGTTTTGTGATGTGATGAATTGGTGATGAATTGGTACCTTGTTTTGTAAGGCATTTATGTTTAAATATGATAGTTTATGGAATGCATTTTGGTACCAAATGGTTATGGCAAATAAATTACATGGTATGTTTTGGTAGGTAAGTGATGTGGCATGAATTGATGCAAAATGGCTTGGTAAATTGTTGGCTGATTTGGTTAAATTGTATAGATGAATATACATGTTTATAGAATGTCATTTAAGGTTCTTAAGGGCATATTGGTTGTATGTGAAAATACTACATGTTTAAAGCTTGTTCATGCTTGTTTTGGATGCTTGATTATAGCTTGTGTATGTGTATATTTTGGGGTGTAGGTGGATGCCAATTTGGGTGAGAAATATGGCTTGTAAAATGACTTATTTTCGTCCACACGGGCAGAGACACGGGCGTGTGTCTCAGCGGTATGTGACACATGGCCAGGTGACACGGTCATGTGTCCCTTGTAGCTTTAAAAAGGATTGTAAGTCAGGCTGTTACAGGTCCTAGCACACGACCTAGCATAGGGGCGTCTAAGGTTACTTCGAAGGGTACACGGCTTAGCACACGGGCGTGTTGCTTGGCCATATGACCAAGTCAGAGAGTTACATAGGCACAGACATGGCTGTGTGTCCCTATTTTGAATGCCCACACGACCTAAGACACGGACGTGTCTCTTGGCTGTGTGACCCTTGCAGCTTTGAAGTTTTTCCATGTTTTCTGAAAAATTCTCTAAGTTTTCGATTTAGTCTCGACTTGTTTCTAATGCGTATTTAGGGCCTCGAGGGCTCATATAAGGGACAATATGTATGTTTTGAATTGATTTTAATATGAATATTGTTATGATATGAAATTTATGTCTGTTTGATTTGTAATATCTGGTAATGCTCCATAACGCTATTTTAGCGACGAATTTGGGTTTGGGGTGTTACATTTATTAGTATCAAAGCTATGGTTTAGTCGATTCTTAGACTGAGCATAGAGTGTACGAGTCTAGCTATATATGCCATTATATAAACTGTGATAGTGTGATATCTCTTGACTGTTTTAAAACATGTTTTCATATAACAATGACATCCAACCAAGTTGATTCCAATGAAGTAGAGAGTAATGCTCAAGCTTCCGTTCACGGAGTAGCTTCGAGCGGTAGAATGCCTGTATTTGAGGGTAGGTGAGGAGAGGCTATAGAAGCCTTCTTCCAGATGATGAATGAATGGTTCACCAAGTTTGTACGGACGAACTTGGTTATTCAACAACCTCTAACCCCTCTTGTTCCCCAACCAGTTCCCGTTATTCCTTAAGGTGTGGAACCAATCCGAGTTAGTAAGCTCTTATTTATAAGATTCATAAGTACGAGGCTGAAGAATTCTGAGCTACTACTTAGATGATCTCGAGAGAGCTAAATTTTGGTTGTAGAATACTATCAGAGTTTTTGATGAACGATCCTATTCTCCAGTGGAATGTTTTAAGTGTGTAGTATCTCTACTAAAAGATTCGGTTGATCAGTGGTGGAATGCATTGACTTCTGTACTACCGAGAGAATGGGTTACTTGGAAATTCTTTCAAATCGAGTTCTAAAAGAAATATATCAGTAAGAGGTTTCTAGATCAGAAACGTAAAGAATTTCTCAGGCTCAAGCAGGGCCGTATAGCAGTGTCTGAATATGAACAATAATTTATTTGATTGAGTAAATATGCTTGAGAGTGCATTCCGACCAAGACTGCAATGTGTAAGCGGTTTGAAGATAAATTAAACGAGGATATAAAGCTTTTAGTCGAGATCCTTGAGTTGAAAGAATTAGTTGTTTTAGTTGTCAAAGCACATAAAGCCGAGGAGTTGAGTAAAGAGAAAAGGCACGCTGAATTTGAAGCTAGAGATTCGAGAAAGAGATTGACAAGAAAGTCATACCAGTCAGCATGGAAGAAATCTAAAGAACATCACTACCATTCTACTACTTCTATGGGATATTCTAGTAGAGGTAGAGGTACCTAACGCTCTAGTCCTAAACTTCAGGCTACATCTGTAGTGAGTTTGGGTAGTGTCAGAGATGCCTAACCCGAGTATAAGCACTATAACATACCACATTATGGTAAGTGTCGAGTAAAAAGTGGAGCGTGTTTCAGATGTGGTTCTTTCGACCACTACCTTATAGATTGCCCAGAGAAATCTGAGAAAGAGAAAGCTCAAACCATGAGGCCGAGCAATACTGCTACGAGAGGTAGACCACCTCGTAATCCTATAAATGTGAGTGGTAGCCGTGGTGTAACGAAAGACTCTATTGTGAGATCTGAGGAACAAGCACCAGCTAGGGCTTATGTTATTCACGCTCACGAGGATGCTTTTGCGCCAAATATTATTACCGGTACTTTCTCTATTTATGATACTGATTAACTGCTTTGATTGATCCGAGATCAACCCATTCGCATGTGTGTACGGATTTAGTTTCTAAAAAGAATTTACCTATTGAGACCACTGAATTCGTGGTTAAAGTATCGAATCCCCTAGGTCAGTATGTACTAGTTGATAAAGTCTGCAAGAATTATCCTTCGACGACTCAGGGTTACAGTTTCCTGGCTGATTTGATGTTATTACCGTTTGATAAATTCAATATGATTTTGGGGAAGGATTGGCTAACTCTGCATGATGCTGTTATAAATTGTAGACAAAAGCTAATTGTATTAAAATGTCAGAATAGTGAGACACTTCGTATTGAATCAGATAATTCGAGCGGGTTGCCTATTGTGATATCAGCTATGCTAGCACAGAAATACGTGAGAAAAGGGTGTAATGTTTATCTTGCTTATGTATTGGATACTAAAGTGTTCGGATCGAAGCTTGAATCAGTGCAAGTGATTTGTGAGTATTTAAATGTGTTTCCAGAGGAGTTACCTGGATTACCACCAATTAGAGAAGTCGAGTTTGCTATAGAACTTGTACCAGGAATGATAACACATTAATTTGTATGTTATTTTGTGTTTAATTCTATTTATTTCTGAATTGCTCCCTATTAAATTAGTACTTTTATGTTTTAATCTTGTCAGGGATACAATTAGGATGCTAAGAGACAAAAACAAGCAGAAAATGACCAAATTGAAACACAATCAATAAAAATGATGCCGAATAAAAAATGTGAAGAAAAACCAAGGACTCATCAGAACTTTTGACTTTGTAAAAGCCAAAAATAGAAAAAAATCTTATTTTATTTTTATTTATTTTTGAATTTTGATTTTATATTAAATTAGTTTAGGCTAAATTTAGCAAACCTCATGTATATAAATAGGGGCTTTATGTTATTAGGAAATCATCACTTAATTCTACATTCCTACTTCAATTCGGAATTGGATTATTCTCTTTTGCCTTTCAAATTGGCGCGAAGCATTCTGCTAATTTCATTTGCATTTTTCTTGCTTTTACAAAATTGGGCTAATTTCTTTCCAAGTCCATCATGTTCCTTTCTTTACCATAATCATCAAACTACTTCCCAAAGTTTACAAAAGCATGAATAATTTCATGCTTCACTAAATTTCATCTTATCCTTAAGCTAGTGGTCATTCCGGTCGGGAGTCATGAGATACGAATCCGTGTTAAAAAAATCCTTCCAATTAGTATTCATCCTTTTCCTAAGGATCGAGATTAACAGCTCATCCCTTAAAGTTAATTCGATTTCAAGTAAAAAAGTGCACGTTGGGTTGGAGTCGTGTTTGCTGACAGTTGGAGAAACGAGTCGACTGTGCTGTATCCGGACCTCCGAGAACAAATCGAGGAAAAGGTGATCAAATTTAAACGACCCACGCGGTCGAGGCCATTAATCCGAGCTGGGTTCTTCAGAGCACAAGGCTGCCGGAATCTTGAATCGGGAACACGTGTATCTTAGTTAGATAATCGGTAAGGGTTGGTTTGCAAGTCGTATCGGGACCAGCTACGAGGGGAAGAATTGGTGGTTAGGACGTTATTAACCGCTATAACTAGCTTATCATTTAAAGGAGAAAATCAATTTTCGAGGATTGATTCTTAAACCGGAATCTACCAAGTTTAAGGCTAAAGCTTATCAATTCTGTTTTTAAAATTCTGAATTTATTTCCCGAACTAAATTTATTTATAATATTATTTAATTATTTATTTACGCTGATAGATTATTACTTTCTAAACATTATTGAAACCCCCCGATTACTTGTTTATTTTTGTTGCAGGTACGTTTGGAGTCGTAGGCATGACTCTTGCCACGAGCTTTGACAGAATGAACATTCTGTTCATAAGAAAACACGGAAGTTGATTATAACATCCAATCTCTATGGACTCGACCCTACTACCACTCTTTACTACTATTTAGAGTTATTTTGTAGGAATTACTTTTGGTGGTTTCGACGCCCATCACATTTTGGCGCCGTTGCCTGGGATTGGAGATATTTTTCTAATTTTTGTTTGTTTACCTTATGGCTAGATTAGAATCGGGAACTCTAGAGTTTGGACTAGAAATTGAGAAATTGGCCGGACAATTGTGAAGAGAAGCCATACGACATGGTAAATGGCCAAATCCCAAGTTCGAGACCATATCATACACCGAGGAAATTTTCTTATTCGACGAACCAAACGAGATGGTTGAACAGATGATACGCCAACTGTAACAGCCCGATTTAGGGCTAAACAGAATAATGGTTTCAAAACCACAAATTTGAAGTAGAAAAATTTATTTCGATTTAGTTTTAATATTTACTGTGTGATTAAATGACTGTACGAAATTTTCGTTTCGAAATTTTATTGTTTGGGTGCCCAATTTGGTATTTAGGACTAAATTGAAGTAGGTGAAAAATGTGTGTTCTAGTTCATAAAGGTACTTGTGAGTAATGGGTTTTTAAAGTGGATGTCCTTAGATGGTAATTAGACCATTATACTCCCAAGGATGGATAAAATACCAAAGTTTTTAATGAAAGACATTTTGGTCATTTGGTTAATAAAAGAATTAAAAAGGGAAAATAAGCCAAAATAGTGTTCATTATCATCAAACTTGGCCGAAACTTGCATGTTCTCCATAGCTAGGGTTTTGCCAACTTTCATGCTCAATAATAAGTACATCCTAGCCCCGTTTTTAATTTTTTTATATTTTTGAGATCCTCGTAGCTCGGTTTACCTATTTCTATCAATATTTTGAGCTAGGGTTTATATTTTAAAATTTACCTATGGATGACATGCATGTATTTTGATGTTTTGTGGAAGAATATGAATGTTTGGAGTGTAATGACCTAAAATTTACGAACATCGAAAAAGTGTTATAGAGTCTTTGTCTTAGTAAATCGAATCCTTAGATATTTGTTAAAAATATTTATGAAATTATTTATGTGTTTAATTAAGTTTTGAGTAGGTGAATTTAGTCTAATTTAAGAGTAATTAGTAAAAAAGATTAAATTGAATAAGGGATAAAAGACTAATTATAGATTAAAAGAAAGTAAAAGGGACTAAAATGACAATTAGGTCATTTAGTATGAAAGAGGCGGCAATTGAAACGAAAAATCTTAGATTTTTCTTTTAGTTTTTTTATGTATAAATGTTAAAATTATTAAAATATTAAAATTTAATTTAATGACAATTGTATGGTAATAAATATGTACATGTGTATTAAAAATATTTGTACAATTGTAAAATAAATATATAATTTCTTATATTTTAAGCTAAAGATATTTATCATAATAATTATTATTAAATTAATTATAAATATCATATGATGAAATAAATGAAATAAAGACAAGTGTATGATAAAAAAAAATAAAATACATGTGTATTAATTTAAATGAATACATTTGATTATTTATTATTAATTAGTAAAAGATATTTATTATAAATAATTAAATTATAGGATTTTTAATTGATAAATAAATTAGATTTATGACAAATGTATGGTTGAGATTAAATCCATGTGTATTAATTAAAATAAATACATTTGTAATACAAATATTAGTAATTGAGTAGATATTTATTTATCACTAATAAATAAAAGATATTTATTAAGTAAATTAAATAAATTATAAGATTTTTTGTATCATTAACAAATTAAATGATGACAAGTGTAAAATATATGTGTGTACAAATGCATTGTAGGTATTTGTTGTTAAATAGATTTTTATTATTGTAAACTCATATATGTGTGTGTGTGTGTGTATATATATATATATATGATATGAAAGAATAAAAAAGGGAAAAAAAATGAGAACAGAGAGCAAACGTGAAAGAAAGAAAGAAATGGAGAAGGAAAAGAAAAAGGAAAAACTATGGATTGAGGGTTTAAAACTTTATTAAGTAAGTCAATTTAGCCTTTTTCTTTTAATTTTGATGTTTTATAAGCTTTAGAACAAAGTTTTGATGAATTTAAGTTGAGATTTTTGAAGTTTTAAGGTGTTTGAATATAGTTTATGTTGAATTAATTGGTGAATTAGGGGTTAAATTGATAGAATTTCAAGTTAGAATTGGGTAAAGGATTTAATTGCAAAATAAGCTATAAGAAACAATTTTGGACAACAGCAATAGCTTAACTTTGAAAAATCACAAAAAATTGTAGAAATCGAATTAGAGGATAAACAAAATATTAAATTAAAGTATATTGAGTCTAGTTTCTTATAGAAGAAACGGTGTAAGTAATGGAATTATGAATCATGAGATATAATAAGTTTTATGAGAACCTCATCCGAATCCCGTATGAGGAGATAATTAATTTTTAGTGAAGAAGGGTTGGATCTATCAGACAGCAGAACATAGGTGATTTTAAAGAATAAACTGTACTTATTGGCTAAACTAAAAATTTTGAAAATTTGATGGTAAGAAGATATGTGAGTCTAGTTTCAGGGAAAATTTACGGATCTTAATTTGGAATTCTGTAACTCAAGATAAAAATAATTTAGTGACTATGACTCAATTGGACAACTTTGAATAAGTTTATAAGTAAATAGTAAAATTATAGATAACGTTACTTATAAGCATGTTATGTAAATTAAGGATGTGGAATGGAGAGGAGGAGGAGGAAAATAGGTTTGAATATTCAACTAACGTGGCTAATTTGCATGTTTTAGGCTCAGGGACTAAATTGAATAAAAGTAGAACTTTATGGGCGATTTTGTAAAAATGTTAGAAATGATCAAATTGCATGTAATGGATTATTTTATTAATTAAATTACAAAATTGAATGAAATTATTAATTTAAATCAAGATCAGGCGAAAACATGTTTTAGGGATTAAATTGAAAAGTGTTGAAATTATGAAAAATTCTGATAGTTCATAAAATTCATGGGCTGTTATCAATATGTATAAGAACAATTGCTGGAAACAAGGATTAAATGGCAATAATTTTATTTTTTGAAACCAAGGATGAAAATGTAATTAATTAAAAGTTTAAAGGTAAAATGGTAATTTTGCCTAGAACATTAATTGAATGTATTAGAATATGGAATGAATGAAAATGATGATCAAATTTATTTATAAAGATCCGTACAACTAAAGTAGGAAACTTGAACGTGGAAAAGAAAAGATATCGGATTAGTGAAATTATGAACACGAACAAGTAACGAGGTAAGTTCGTGTAACTTGAATTGTATTTTTGAATGCTTGAAATATGTGAATATGTGATTATCTTTGATACGATGATACAAGGAAATTAAGCATGCTAAGACGAGTAATAAGTTCAAGTAAAGCAAGTCGAGAAAATAAGTATGATTAAGGGACAATATGTTTGATTTTGATTGGTTCCAAATATGAATGCTAGATGAAATAAAATGTCACATAAATAAATTTGTAATTCCAGTAATGCTCTATAACTCAATTCCGATGATGGATTCGGGTTAGAGGGTTACATGGAGTGTGATAAACAACTTTTACTAAGTGATTTTTGACGAAATTGCATAAAAGGACTAGTTTGTAAAAAGTTGTAAAATGTGTGTAAGTGTATGATTTAGTGCAAATTGTGGACTGCTATAGTTATGAAAATGGTGTGGCTAGGCTTAAAATGCAAGGAAACTGAATAAAAATTATTTTACGAGCCTAAGGGCAAAATCATAATTTTGTAAAACTTTAAGGGGTAAAAATATAATTTTTCCATAGTGTGATTTTTGGACTAAATTGAATAATGTGAGTATTAAATGAGTTAAATATGTTATTATAGATCAAGAAAGGCGAGGAATTGACCTTGATCGGGGAAAAGAAAAAGTTGTGAATTAGATTGCAAATTCATCATATTTTGCAACGAGGTAAGTTTGTATGTAAATAATATATCATTTTATTTATGTTATAATATTTTGACATATTATATGATATATGGTTGGATAATTGAATGATTATTAGACGTAAATTGTGAATTGTGGTTGATTATGGATAAAGTTAATAAAGTGAGACATTTCCCTATTGAACCTTTGGAGTTGAAAGATACGAATGTTATGTATATGTAGCTAGGTCACATGTATGGTATTGAGTGTACCTCATATGTCCAAGAGAGCTACAAGATACAATAGCTAGGTCACATGTGTGGTATTGAGAGTACACCATGTGCACAAGAGAGCTATACGTAGTTAGGTCACATGCATGGTATCGAGTGTAGGCCACCATAAGTACAAGAGAGCTATTAAATGGCTAGGTCAAATGTGTGGTACTAAGTGTTCACCATGTGTCCAAAAGAGCCAGGTCACATGTGTGGTGGTCTATGTGCGAAACCATTGAGAATCAGTTATTATTGGTGGGCTGTGTGCGAAATCATTGAGTATCTGTTATTATTCCTAAGTGTTCAACCGAAAAATCTACTAAGTGAAATTTCATGAGAAAATGTGATGATAAGTACAATGATGTGAATATGTGTATTGTGAGCAATGTGCTTGATAGGTAATCGAACTTTGGTAAGTTTGATATGGGTAAGTGTTACTATGAAAATTGATATAAGGAAATTTATGAAAAAAGCAAAATTTGAAATAAAACAGTTTTCGACAGCAACAGTTGCGTGCTTTTGAAAAATCACCAAAAATGATGGAAATTGAATAGAGGTTGAATGAGATATGAAATTAAATTTTATTGAGTCTATTTTCACATAAAAGAAACAGAGTAAGCAAAATAATTTTGTATTATGAGATATTTTAATTTTACTGAGTCATGGTCAAAATGATTTCAGAATCCCCTATTCTAACTTTGAAAAATCATTAAAAATTTTACAAAAATAATTATGGATTATAAGTTATATTATTAAAATCATTAATGAGTCTATTTTTAAAATAAACAAATAGGAACATCATCTGAATCCCATACAAGGAGATAATTAATGTAACAGCTTGGTTTGGACCCTAGTCGGAATAGTGGTTTCGGGACCACAAATTCGAGTCTGAAAAATATTTTGATATTATTTTCTGTGTCTGTGATATATGAATTAGTATCTGTGAAATTTCTGTGATTTAATTTGTCTGTCTCTATGTTTAATTATGAAAAAGGATTAAATCATATAATAAGTAAAAATGACATGCCATATGTTCAATGTGTATTTGAGATGGCTTTTAAATATAATGGCTTTATGTGGCAATTTCACCTTTGGATGTTTATGTGGTCATAAATGGCCTTAAAATAAGTGTTTTACATGTTTATAAATAAAGATTAAATTTGTAAATGATGTATAAAATATATGTTATAATAAAATATCATGAAAACATGGCCATTATATGTTTCTCTCCACTGATTCATAAACGAAAAAGAAAAGGGTTTTATACATTTGTTCATTCGGCACATTTTAAGCTTAATTGAGGTATGTTTTAACTTCGAATTTTGATAATTTTTACGTTTCTATGATCGCTGCTTTGAAATCTTCCATGCCCATGTCTCAATTTTTGTTTTTGGTGAAGTTTATGAAAAATGCCATTTTTGATAATTGAAGTTTTGTAGTGAAATTGAATGAATTATGATTGTTAGATATTGAATAAACATGTTTTGCCATGAGATTTTGATGAATTTGAACTATATGGGCTAATTTGTGAAAATGAGATTTTGGGAGGATTAAATTGTGAAATAAAAGTGTTATTTGGGCTTATATGAAAGCCATGAACAATCGGTCAAGCCATAGTCTTAGTGAATTTGGTATATTTTTGATTTTGGGAAAAATGGACTAAATTGTGAAAATGTGCAAATGTGAGGGCTAAAATGCAAAACGCTCTAAATTTGTGTTCTTGGATTGAATTGAATGAAATGAATAATTGAATGGTTGGATTTGGATTGATTTAGATCAAGAACAAATAAAAACGGACTTAGATCAAGGGAAGTCCAAAGTCGTTGAATAGTCGGCTCGAATCTGTTTAAGTCCGTACGAGGTAAGTCAATATACAAATAGGCGTTATATTAATGTTCAATATAAATGCTTGAATTATAAATTGTATTGGACGGCCATTAGAGCCTGATATAGAAATTCCGAATCGCCTTTGATTGAATAATGGTAAAACGATATCATGTAAGACCTCGTCGGGGACGTAGGCATTGATTTGAGAATTATGTGTAAGACCGTGTCTGGGACACTGGCATCATATATATTTCGTGTAAGACTCTGTCCGGGACAGTGGCATCGATATTGAATAACATGTAAGACCTCGTCAAGGACATCGGCATTGTATAAGGCCTATGTGAATTCTATAACGTTTCTGAATGATTTGAGGAAAAAGTCTGATAAATGAATAAATGCATACCTCATGTGTCTGACTCAGGTACGTCTGTTTTGCATTGAATTTCCGAGTATGAAAGGTATGCAAATTGTGTGAACTAGAAGTCTAAGTAAAATGAATAAATCTGAATGATGAAATATCTGTGGAACATGGTTATCGTATTATGAGTATGGATTGCATAATTTTGTATTTGACTTATTAAGCTCATTGTAGCTTACTCTGTTTATTCTTTCAACTATTTTACAGATATCGTAGCTACTGAGGGTGCGGGATTAGTCAATGATTGTCACCACACTATCAAACTTGATTCCGGTACCTTTTTAATGTACAAAGTTTAACTATGGCATGTATAGGCTAGAACGTCTATTTGTTAGGTTTGAATATATCTATATGTAAGGTCATCAGAGTTGGCTAGCAATTGGTATGTTTGTGTTTGGTTGTGGTATATGGTTTGTTATGCCAAATTGTGTAAGCTTGTAATAGTTTTATAATCCAGTATAATTTGGTCATCTTAAAACATGTCAATGTGAAGAAATGGTAAGAAATGGATGTGGTATGAATTAACTATGTACTATGTGTTTAGTCATGGACTTGTTTATGATATGGATATGTTTGGTGTGAGATTTGAGTATGAATGTGTATATGAAAGGTTTGATCATGTTGAGGCATGTTTTAGGCATTGAATTATGTTGAAATTGTGGTATTTTGTGGCATGAATTGGCTTGTAGGATTGACCCTTTTTTGTGGGTGGAAAGTATGACTTAAACCAAGTCTGCTTAGTGCCACACAGCTATGGCACACGGGCGTGCCTTATGGCCGTGTTGATTTTCCAGTATTGGGCATAAGATCCGCACGACCAAGACACACGAGCGTGTCTTGTGGCCGTGGCAAAAAGTCAATATGCCTACCCTGTTTTGACACGGCTTGGGTGCATGGGCGTGCCTGAGTCCCGTGTGAGGCACACGGCCTAGTCACACGAGCGTGTGATCTCCTAAATTTAAAAAAAATTTTTGTGCTCTGAAGTTTGCGAATGTATTCGGTTTAGTCCCGACCCTGTCTCAATGCATGTTTGAGGTCTAGTAGACTTTCAAAAAGGGACTTTATGTTTGAATTTTGTTATGATCTCTGATTATTTTGTTTTGATCTGTTCTGAATCTTCGGTAACGCCCCTTCCTATTCCGACGACGATTACGGGATAGGGGTGTTACATTTGGTTGGTATCTGAGCTATGGTTTAGTCGATTCTAGGACTAACGTAGCGTGTTTGAGTCTAGCTATACATGCCATATATCTAAACAGTGATAGTGTGATGAATCCTGACAAATGAAATATGTTTTCCATATAGTAATGGATCCCGAAAGAGCCGTAGCTAATGATGTTGAAAGTAATGCGCCTGCTCCCGCTTAAGGGACAACGCCATATGATTCTAGACTAGTTACTAGTGGTAATGAGGGAGAAGCTAAACAAGCTTTCTTCCAAATGGTGAATGAGTGGTTCGCTCAGTGTGTCCGGACAAATCCAGCTGTTCAACCCCTACCCCCGACTATCCCTAAACAAACTTCGGTTGTACCATCTGTGACTAATCAGATTCATCTGAATAAGCCTCCAGTAGACAAGATTAGAAAGTATGGGGCTGAAGAGTTTCGAGCTACTACTGATGACGATGCCGAGAGGGCTAAATTCTGGCTCGAAAACACGATCCGAGTTCTTGATGAACTGTCATGTACTCTGGAGGAATGTATTAAATGTGCGGTTTCATTGTTACGAGACTCTGCATACTATTGGTGGAAAACACTGGCATCTGTAATTTCGAGTGAACGTATTACGTGGGATTTCTTTCAAACTGAGTTTAGAAAGAAGTATATCAATCAACATTTTATTGATCAGAAACGTAAAGAGTTTCTTGAATTGAAACAAGGCAACAGATCTGTTACGGAATATGAACGAGAATTCTTAAGATTGAGCCAGTACGCACGAGAGTGTGTAGCCTCAGAGGCCAATATGTGTAAAAGATTTGTCAAAGGCTTGAATGAAAACATTAAACTTTTGGTCGGAATTCTCGATCTGAATGAATTTGTTATGTTAGTTGAAAGAGCTTGTAAAGTTGAAGAGCTTAGCAAAGAAAAGAAGAAAGCTGATTCTGAAGCTAGAGAGGTTCGAAACAGATCTTCGGGTAGATCATTGCAGTCTGTGTCAAAGAAATTCTGAGACGACCCTAACCGTTCGAAGATTAATCTGGGACATTCTGGAAAAGATCGTGATAGATAGTGTACAAGTTTTAGAACTTCTGCTACTTCTGTTGCGAGTGTTGGGAGTGTTAGATCTGAGAAACCCGAGTGTGTACATTATGATAAGAAACATCTGGAAAGTTGTAGATTGAAAGATCGAGCCTATTTCTGATGTGGATCTCTGAATCACTTTGTTAGTGACTGTCCTGAATCTATTAAGCAAGAGATAGTGCAAAATCCGCGATCGGGTAATACTTTTGCTAGAGGCAGAATTTCTAGAAACACGAGAAATGCTAGAGTTGGTCAAAGAGTTACTAAAGATACGACTGCACGATCTGAAGCTCGAGCGCCTGCTAGAGCCTATGCTATCCGGGCACGTGAAGAAGCTTCGTCTCTTGATGTGATTACTGGTATTTTTACTCTTTACAATACCTCTGTGATTGCTTTGATAGATCCTGGATTGACGCATTCTTATATCTGTGTGAATTTAGCATATAGTAAGACTTTGCCTGTAGAGTCTACTGAATTTGTAATTAGAGTATCAAACCCCTTAGGCAAAAGTGTCCTGGTTGATAAAGTTTGCAAAAATTGTCCGTTAATGATTCGAGATATTTGTTTCTCCACTGATTTGATGCTATTGCCATTTGATGAATTTGATATAATTCTAGGTATGGACTGGTTAACTTTGCATGATGCTGTTATTAATTGCAAATAAAAAGTTATTAACTTGAGATGCAAGAATGGTGAAATTATTAGAATCGAGTCTAGTGAATTGAATGGTTTACCAGCCGTGATATCTGTATTAAAAGCTCAGAAATATGTGAGAAAAGGTTGTGAAGCCTATCTTGCTTATGTGATTGAGTCTAAGGTGCCCGATAAAAAGATTGAATCTGTGCCTGTCGTCTGTGAATTTTCTGATGTATTCCCTAATGAACTTCCGGGTTTGCTTCAGATTCGAGAAGTTGAGTTTGGGATTAAATTGGTTCCGAAAACTACTCCGATTTCAATAGCTCCGTATAGAATGGCACCGACTGAACTGAAAGAACTAAAGATTCAGTTACAAGAATTGACTGATCGAGGCTTTGCTAGATTGAGTTTTTCACTTCTGTTCGTGAAAAAGAAAGATGGCACGATGAGAATGTGCATTGATTATCGTTAGCTCAACAAAGTGACTGTAAAGAATAAATACCCTCTACCCTGAATTGATGATTTGTTTGATCAACTAAAAGGTGCCTCTGTATTTTCAAAGATAGATCTAAGATCTGGTTATTACCAGTTGTGAGTTAAAGATTTAGACATTCTGAAAATATCTTTTCGAATGAGGTAAGGGCATTATGAGTTTTTAGTTATGCCTTTCAAATTAACGAATGCTCCCACTGTGTTTATGGATCTGATGAACAGAATTTTTAGACCGTATCTAGATCAGTTTGTTGTTGTTTTCATTGATGATGATGATTGTTTGATATTCAGAAATAGAATTTACGTTCCGAGAAATTCTGAATTGATTCAGATGATTCTAAGTGAAGCACATAGTAGTAAATTCTCTATACATCCGGGTAGCACAAAAATGTATAATAATTTAAAACGGTTATACTAGTGGTCGGGAATGAAAAGAGATATCTCTGATTTTCTTCTAAAATGTTTACTATGTCAGCAAGTAAAAACGGAACATCAGGTGCCTTCAGGTTTGCTACAACCAATAATGATTCCTGAATGGAAATGGGACCGAGTGGCTATGGATTTTGTTTCTGGCTTACCCCTAACTCCAAAAAAGAAAGATTCAATTTGGGTTGTCGTTGATCGTTTGACAAAATCTGGTCATTTTATTCCAGTACGATCTGACTATTCACTTGATAAATTAGCTGAACTCTATATTTTTGATATTGTGAGATTGCACGGGGTGCCACTGTCTATTGTATCTGATAGAGATACAAGATTTACTTTGCAGTTCTGGAAGAAGTTGCAAGAAGCTTTAGGTACTAAATTGCATTTTAGTATTGCTTTTCACCCACAGACAGACAGCCAGTCTGAGCAGATCATTCAGATACTCGAGGACATGCTTAGATGTTGTATTCTGGAGTTTAAAGGTATGTGAGAACAATATTTACCTCTGATTGAATTTGCATACAATAATAGTTTCCAATCGAGCATTAAAATGGCCCCGTATGAAGCCCTATATGGTAGAAAATGTAGAACTCCGTTATACTGGTCTGAACTCTGTGAAAATAAGATATACGGGATTGATTTGATAAAAGAAACTGAACAAAAGGTGAAAGTGATCAAAGATAGTCTGAAAGTAGCTTCCGATCGTCAGAAATCATATGCGGATCTAAAATGGAAAGATATTGAATTTGAGGTTGGCGACTAAGTATTTCTGAAAGTATCTTCGTGGAAGAAACTATTCAGATTTGGAAAAAAGGGCAAACTGAGTCCGAGGTTTATCGGGCAGTATGAGATTATTGAACGTGGGCCGGTAGCTTATAAACTGGTGTTACCACCTGAGCTAGAAAAGATACATAAGGTATTTCACGTGTCAATGCTTCGACGTTATAGATCTGATCTGTCTCATGTAATATCCCCTTCTAAAATTGAATTAAAGTCTGATATGTTTTATGATGAAGTGTCGATCTGTATCTTAGCTCGAGAAATGAAGGAATTGTGAAACAAGAAAATTCCATTGGTAAAAGTACTGTGGTATCATCACGGATTGGAAGAGGCTACCTGGGAGCCTGAAAGCGCAATGAGACAACAATATCCAAATCTGTTTAACGGTAAGATTTTCGAGGACGAAAATTCTTAAGGGGGAATTGTAACAGCCCGGTTTGGACCCTAGTTGGAATAGTGGTTTCGGGACCAAAAATACGAGTCTGAAAAATATTCTGATATTATTTTCTATGTCTGTGATATATGAATTAGTATCTGTGAAATTTCTGTGATTTAATTTGTCTGTCTCTATGTTTAATTATGAAAAAGGATTAAATCGTATAATAAGTAAAAATGACATGTCATATGTTCAATGTGTATTTGAGATGGCTTTTAAATATAATGGCCTTATGTGGCAATTTCACCTTTGGATGTTTATATGGTCATAAATGACCTTAAAATAAGTGTTTTACATGTTTATAAATAAGGGTTAAATTTGTAAATGATGTATAAAATATATGTTATAATAAAATATCATGAAAACATGGCCATTATATGTTTCTCTCCACTGGTTCATAAAGGAGAAAGAAACGGGTTTTATACATTTGTTCATTCGGCACATTTTATGCTTAATTGAGGTATGTTTTGACTTCGAATTTTGATAATTTTTTACATTTCTGTGATCGTGGCTTCGAAATCTTCCATGTCCATGTCTCAATTTCTGTTTTTGGTGAAGTTTATGAAAAATGCCATTTTTGATAATTGAAGTTTTGTAGTGAAATTGAATGAATTATGATTGTTAGATATTGAATAAACATGTTTTGCCATGAGATTTTGATGAATTTGAACTATATGGGCTAATTTGTGAAAATGAGATTTTGAGAGGATTAAATTGTGAAATAAAAGTGTTATTTGGGCTTATATGAAAGCCATGAACAATCGGTCAAGCCATAGTCTTAGTGAATTTGGTATATTTGTGATTTTGGGAAAAATGGACTAAATTGTGAAAATGTGCAAATGGGAGGGCTAAAATGCAATATGCCCTAAATTTTTGTTCTTGGATTGAATTGAATGAAATGAATAATTGAATGGTTGAATTTAGATTAATTTAGATCAAGAACAAAGAAAAACAAACTTAGACCGAGGGAAGTCCAAAGTCGTTGAATAGTCGGCTCGAATCTGTTTAAGTCCATACGAGGTAAGTCAATATACAAATAGGCGTTATATTAATGTTCAATATAAATGCTTGAATTATAAATTGTATTGGACGGCCATTAGAGCTTGATATAGAAATTCTGAATCGCCTTTGATTGAATAATGGTAAAACGATATCATGTAAGACCTCGTCGGGGACGTAGGCATTGATTTGAGAATTATGTGTAAGACCGTGTGTGGGACACTGGCATCATATATGTTTCGTGTAAGACCCTGTCCGGGACAGTGGCATCGATATTGAATAACATGTAAGACCTCGTCAAGGACGTCGACATTGTATAAGGCCTATGTGAATTCTATAACGTTTCTGAATGATTTGAGGAAAAAGTCTGATAAATGAATAAATGCATACCTCATGTGTCTGACTCAGGTACGTCTGTTTTGTATTGAATTTTCGAGTATGAAAGGTATGCAAATTGTGTGAACTAGAAGTCTGAGTAAAATGAATGAATCTGAATGGTGAAATATCTGTGGAACATGGTTATCGTATTATGAGTATGGATTGCATAATTTTGTATTTCACTTACTAAGCTCATTGTAGCTTACTCTGTTTATTCTTTCATCTGTTTTACAGATATCGTAGCTACTGAGGGATCGGGATTAGTCAAGGATTGTCACCACACTATCGAACTTGATTCCGGTACCTTTTTAATGTACAAAGTTTAAGTATGGCATGTATAGGCTAGAACGTCTATTTGTTAGGTTTGAATATATCTATATGTAAGGCCATCAGAGTTGGCTAGTAATTGGCATGTTTGTGTTTGGTTTTGGTATATGGTTTGTTATGCCAAATTGTGTAAGCTTGTAATAGCTTTATAATCCAGTATAATTTGGTCATCTTGAAACATGTCAATGTGAAGAAATGGTAAGAAATGAATATGGTATGAATTAACTATGTACTATGTGTTTAGTCATGGACTTGTTTATGATATGGACATGCTTGGTGTGAGATTTGAGTATGAATATGTATATGAAAGGTTTGATCATGTTGAGGCATGTTTTAGGCATTGAATTATGTTGAAATTGTGGTATTTTGTGGCATGAATTGGCTTGTAGGATTGACCCCTTTTTGTAGGTGGAAAGTATGACTTAAACCAAGTCTGCTTAGTGCCACACGGCTATGGCACACGGGCGTAGAACACAGGTAAGGGGTGTTACAGCAACTAGCTGGGGCACCAGATTAACAACCCTTATGTATAACCTATTCAGTAGGAGGAATACTGATCGAGTTAAAATCGGGTTTGATTCATTTAATACCCACCTTTCGTGGACTACAGAAAGAAAATCTGCACACATACCTTAAGGAATTCTATATGGTGTGCACAAGCGTGAAGCTTCAGGAAGTAACCGAATACCAAATTAAACTTTGTGCTTTTCCTTTCTCACTAGTTGACTATGCTAGTGATCACACCTAAACTAACTAATATCACAACGTTTAAGGCAAGCGCACTTATCGAACAGTAGTATAGCTTAGTGGCAAGACCGAGTTATCGTACCCAAGGGAACCAAAAGTACTATTACTTACTTCCTTTCTATTATCTAGCCTAAGAATAAAAGAGGGGTTTGTTTAAACTACTTCTAAAACTAACTAAGAAAAGCACAAAGAGTAAATTGGGAAAACTTTTTAGGGAAAAGCTGATTGATATAGACAATACTTAGGGGAGAATCCACCTAGACTTCACTTGTTATTGTTTTCTTGAACTATATGATTTGTTTACTTGACTTGATCCGTAGAGATCCCTAATCTATGCTAAACCCTCCGTCGAGGCGTAGAGCAACTAGGCCTAAGTTGTTAATTAAAGTTCCCTTATTAATTAACTCCCTAGGTTGCATTAATTCGATCTATGGTTCCCCATATTAGGTTTGACCCTAATCCGGCAGATTTATGTCGCCCTATGTCTAGGGTTACATGCAACTCCGCTTAATTATGGTAGATCTACTCTTATCACAGGGACTTTTGCTCCTCTGCTCTAAACACATCCAATTCTTGAAATAATACCTAGGACTATTAAATCAAGAATGAAGAACACATAATTAAGAACAATTCAAGTATTTATCATATAAATCAAGAATAAATAACAAGATCTATCTTAGGTTTCATCCTCCTCAAGTATTTGAGGGGTTTAGTCCATAATAAAGAAAGAAAACATCTCAGAAGATATAAAATAACAAAACATAAAAGAACCCGAAAACCCCTGAAGGGATTTAGGGAGATCCTCTATATTGCTGCAGAATTCCGGCTTCTGGGATGAATCAATCAGCTTCCCTGCGAGTAATCCCTACTTCCACTCTCTATGTTGGCAGCAAAGAATACTTCCCTTTTGGGGGAAATAAGCGCACCCCTAGAGTTGCCTCCTAGGGTCTTTATATAGAGCTTTGGAGAGTCTTTCTTAGCCTCCAAGTATCCCAATTCGAGTGAAATTCCTCTTCCTCACGACTAGAACATGCCCGTGTGCCACGCCCGTGTGACTTGGACAAAGGCCGTGTGATTTGACACGGCCGTGTGGCTTGCCCATGCTTGTCGAGGGCTGGACCGTGTGATTTTCATGTGGCACGGCCGTGTGGCACGGCCGTGTGGTAATTCCTTGGGCCATGTGTTATGTCATTTTTGGCCCGTTTTCCTCATTTTCGGTTCATTTCCTATTCTTTTCTCTTCCATATGCTCTCCTGAGTATAAGATATGAAAAAGAAGGATTAAGAGCACCAATTCTCACTAAATTGATAATAATTCATCCAAAATATAGGCTAAACATGTGGTAAAAATATGTATAATTTATTGTTTATCAAATACCCCCACACTTAAGCCTTTGCTTGTCCTCAAGCAAAATCTCAATCCCTAAATAAGAATTATTCCTCTCAACCTACAATCTTTATCAATAATGTTTCAAACTAGTCCACAGGTAATCATACAATGGGTAATTCAATCAGAAGAACATTAAAGCCTCAATCACTCTAAGTTGAGAATTTTATCATTGAAAACATAAGTCTCTTCCTTCCTTCTAAGTAGTTATCTCTCCATCTTAATTAACAGGAGTTGACATCCTCACTAAAGGTTCACTCTATCCACTCGAAGTGTTTAGGGTTCAAAATTTAAGCACTCCTTAGTCAACCTGAAAAGTTATTACCATAAGCTTGCAAGAAAATCAAATCTCCACCACTAAAGTTTGATATGATACATTGATCAAAAGGTCTTTTAATGGTTGTAACAGGGCTTGGTTAGGGGTGTTGTCACAGGCTGGAAAAAGAATGTTAGAATCGAGATTGAACTGAAAAATTATCTAGCTAGAAAAATCTCTATCACTGGAACATATTTCTCAGCTAATTCTTATGATACTATTATTTCTGCCTTGGTAGCCTTAAAATAGAAATATGCAAAAACTTGTTCAACTATTACAAGTTACAACTGAATTTCACTGTATGTAGATATATTTTTTTTCTTTCTTTTCTTCTTTTTTTTTTTTTAATTAAGAACAATTCAAGTAATGTAATAAATTGAATAAAACTTTACAATCTGGAAAGGAGAAAAAAAAAGTTAGATGAAAAATTCAACTCAAATCTCGACAAAAATAGAGGTCAAAATAATTGAATGCAATTCAACAAAAATGGGATATTGGTTAATAATTAGAAGGTGAGTCAAGGAAAAGGTTGTTAGGCTCAATGGGGTTTACTAGGGGATAATTTATGGAGGTAGGCTTTTTGTGGGGTAAGTGGGTTAAATCCTAGGTGCCTTTATCATTTTGGTATATCAAATCAATGATGTGGTCTCGACATGTATAATCGAAGCAAGTTCTAGAATAACAATTCAGTATTGACTCACTCAAAACAATAATAAAAGTGAGCACGAAAGAATGTATGCTCAAAAAGGCTCAAAAATCTCACCAGAATTATGGCTTTTGATGTCAATCCTGCGAATTTCAAATCTCAAGATAATACTTAAATTTAGGGAAGACAACTTATGCAAAAAAAATTTGGGGTTCTCAAAAATTTCAACTTATCATGCTTGATTCCCTAATGTTTTAAAGTTTGAATAATCAAAGTACAAGCACCTATATCTTAATTCTCAACAAATCGATAGAAATCATAAATCAATCAGAATAAATTCCTAATAGGAGATTGAGAATTAGTTAAGAACAATGCATGAAGTACAATTTCAGGGATTTTCATAGATAATGTAAAGATTTCAAGTAAGCTTCCCCCCCACACTTAAGATGTACATTGCCCTCAATGTACAAAGTTATATAAATAGCAAGAGAAGTATAATATCATAAGATAGGGAGAGAATTGAAACTCCCTAAATTTAGGATGAATTTGTGAGGAAGAGTCGGTAATTGTGGCAGGGGTGGTCCCATTTCCGTTCGAATATGATTTGTAGACCTCCTTTTTTTTTAAAACTGTGGAAATATTTAATTAGTCGTGGAAATTTTAGATTAATAGAGATTACTCGTTAGGGATTGGCCGATATGAAAGATAGAAAATTAAATAACAGAAAAATAATAAACTAAGTTCTAAAAAATACTAATACTGTAATGATTAAAAGGATTAAACATAAAAATAAATTTTGAAATGAAAAGGAAACTAATAAAGGAAAAAAATGAGAAAAAAATAGAACCGAATAAGAGAATAGAGGCATACGCCCGTGTGTCTCGGGGTTAGCCCGTGTTGGCCATATTGCACGGCCGTTGTGAACTTGTTCGCTTTTTCGCATGGTCCTGTAGGTAGTCACACGGTCGTGTCTGATTTGACAGTGTTGGCCACGGCTTGGGAACACGGGCATGTGGCATTGTGTGAGCCCGTGTTGATACTGCAGGGTTGCCACGGCCATGTCGCACAGCCGTGGGAAATTGTTGATAGCCCGTGTGGAATTCGTAAAATTGCCACGGCCATATCACACGGCCGTGGTGATTTGTCGACCTCCCGTGCTTTTGGGAAACTTCTACTCTGTTTGTACATGGTCTGGGTGCACGACCGTGTCTCTGTTTTAAGATGTCACACGGCCTTAGGCACGCCCGTGTGGCTGGCTGTGTGGCCTAGGTTTCTACATAAAAAATGTTAGTTGCTGCATAAAAATACTAGAAAAATTTTAAACAAAGCAAAGTTATTAAGTTATTACTCGGGTTGCCTCCCGAGAAGCGCTTGTTTATAGTCTAAGCTCGACTTTTCTTAAGCTTGTTCGTTCACGGTGGTTTGAAAAGTTGATACTCTTCTATCCTGCTTGCAATTTTATTATTAACATAAGATTTGAGTCGAGTATGGTTTACCTTGAAAGTGCCAAGTGACTCATGTTTTATTTCTACTGTACCATAAGAGAAGATTTTCATTACCGTGAAGTGAGATATGTCACTTGTATGTTCTTTCGAGTTCAAGATTCGGGGGTCATCTTCCCCTAGAAGTACCTTATCCCCTACCTTGATTTGACACGTTTTTACCTGAGGGTCGTTTTGGTGATGCTCTAGGTTGGTGTGGCATATTTTGGGTTTTTCATGATAGTTCGGCCACTCATCTAGTTCCTCGATCTGAAGCGTTCGCTTTTTAGGTGCCTCTCTATTGGATGGACTTGTCTGTGATTGGGTTGCCTTTATGTGAAGTGTATCCTGCACAGAAGGTTGGGTGGTGAGTTCAATGTTTTTACAAGGACTCGTGACTATATTATTATCAACAGTTTTAATTGCGTTTTGAGCTTGTAAAGTAACTTTGTCATCACCTACACGTAGTGTAAGTTCACCTGTTCCTAAATCAATTATTGTTCTGGCAGTTGCTAAGAAGGGTCGCCCTAGAATTAAGGGTATATCGCTATCCTCATCAATGTCTAAAACAACAAAGTCAACTGGGAATATAAATTTATCAATTTTGACGAGCACATCTTCAATTATTCCCTTAGGAGACCTAATAGTTTTATCAGCTAGTTGAATGCTCATCTTAGTTTGCTTAGACTTTCCAAGACCTAGTTGTTTAAACAGTTTATAAGGCATGACATTTATACTAGCTCCTAAATCAGCTAAAGCATTTTTGGTGTCTAGGCTACCAAATAAACGAGGAATAGTAAAACTCCCTGGATCTTTCAGTTTGGTTGGCAGTTTATTTTGGAGAATAGCTGAGCATTCCTCGTTGAGTTCCACTATGGACAATTCTTCCAACTTCTTTTTATTTGTGAGAAGTTCCTTTAAAAATTTTGCGTACTCCGGTATCTGCATAATTGCTTCAACAAAAGGTAAGTTAATATGTAATTTCTTTAACAGTTTAAGAAACTTACCGAATTACTGATCTATGCGGTCCTTCTTTAGCGCGTTTAGGTATGGGATACGAGGTTTAAATTCTTTGACGATTTCATCTTTGGGACTTGCCTCATCCTTTCCTTTACTTACCACAGGCTCCTTGCATGACTTTGGGTTGGTTTTGGTTATCCCCTCATCATCTATCGTATCCACAGCATTGAGTTGCTCCTTAGGGTTAGTCTCAGTATTGCTTGGTAACCTACCTCGCGTTTTTTCAGAGATTAGCTTGGCAAGCTGGCCTATTTGAGTTTCAAGTCCTTAAATGGATGCCTGCTGGTTCTTCAATGCAGTTTCGGTGTTTTGGAAACGTGTTTCTGATACGGCAATAAATTTTGTGACCATCTATTCAAAGTTCGGGTTTTTCTCTTGTTGGAATGGTGGCTGTTGCAATCTTAGAGGAGGCGGTTGTCTTTGATTTCCTTGTCCTTGCCATGAAAAACTGGGGTGACTCTGCCAACCTGCATTATAAGTATTACTATAAGGGTTATTTTGAAGTCTAGAATTGTTACCCATATAGTTGGCTTGCTGAGTTTCCATGCCATGTCCATAAGAGGAGTAATTTGGATTGAACATATTTCCTAGAGTTGCGTTGCATTGCATAACTGGCTGTACCTGCGTAGAACCAACAAAATTATCAAACTTTTTATTTAAAAGTTCCACCTGATTAGTAAGCATAGTAACAGCATTAATATTATAAACTCCTGCAACTTTTGTCGGCTTTGTCCTCATGATTTGCCACTGATAGTTATTCAATGACATTTCTTCAATAAATTCATAAGCTGCTTCTGGCGTTTTATTATTAATTGTTCCTCTTGCGGCTGCATCAACCATTTGTCGTGTGGATGGATTCAAACCGTTGTGGAAGGTTTGAACTTGTAGCCATAAAGGTAGTCCATGATGAGGACATCTTCTCAAAAGATCCTTGTATCTCTCCCAGGCATCGTAGAGTGTTTCTAAATCCATCTGCACAAAGGAAGAAATATCGTTTCGTAATTTAGCTATTTTAGCGGGAGGAAAATATTTAAGTAAAAATTTTTCTGTCATCTGTTCCCATGTGGTGATTGAGCCTCGTGGTAGAGAATTTAACCACTGTTTGGCTTTGTTTCTCAGAGAGAATGGAAATAGCCTTAGTCGAATAGCATCATCAGAAATGCCATTAATTTTAAAAGTATCGCACAATTCCAAAAAGTTTGCTAAATGAGCGTTGGGATCTTCATCCTGTAAACCATCAAACTGTACAAACTGCTGAATCATCTGAATAGTGTTAGGTTTTAGTTCAAAATTATTAGCAGCAATAGCAGGTCTAACAATGCTAGTTTGAGTACCAATCAAACTAGGTTTAGCATAATCATACATAGTTCGAGGAGCTTCATCCTGGTTTACTGGTTTTGCTGGTAGTGCTGGATGTGGTGGAACGTTTTGATTTGTTTCTATCTCTTCTGTAGGTTCTGGCTCGTGCTCAGGTTATTGCTCTGGATAATGTAGGCTTCGTCTGATCTCTCTGTGATTTCTACGAACTGTAGCTTCTAAATTTTCGTAAAAAAGTAATGGTCCTGTTGGGTTGTTTCTAGTCATAAACTAGAAAAACCTAGAAAAATAAAAAAAGAACGAAAATGAAATAAAAATAAAAAATAAACTTAGAAAAACCTAGAAAAAAATAAGAAGAAAATAAAAATCAAAATAAAAATAAAAATAAAAATAAAAATAAATAAATAAATAAATAAAAAAAATAAATATATTAATGGCTAAAGTAATAGAAATCGAGTGTTCGTAATATTTTAGTTCCCCGGCAACGGCGCCAAAAACTTGATATCGTGTGATATGAAGTAATAAAATTTATAAAGAACTTGATCACACCCAAACTAACTAATATCATGACGTTTAAGGCAAGTGCATCTATCGAACAGTAGTATAGCTTAGTGGCAAGATCGAGTTATCGTACCCAAGGGAACCAAAAGTACTATTACTTACTTCCTTTCTATTATCTAGCCTAAGAATAAAAGAGGGGTTTGTTTAAACCACTTCTAAAACTAACTAAGAAAAGCACAAAGAGTAAATTGGGAAAACTTTTTAGGGAAAAGCTGATTGATATGGACAATACTTAAGGGAGAATCCACCTAGACTTCACTTGTTATTGTTTTCTTGAACTATATGATTTGTTTACTTGACTTGATCCGTAGAGATCCCTAATCTATGCTAAACCCTCCGTCGAGGCGTAGAGCAACTAGGCCTAAGTTGTTAATTAAAGTTCTCTTATTAATTAACTCCCTAGGTTGCATTAATTCGATCTATGGTTCCCTATATTAGGTTTGACCCTAATCCGGCAGATTTATGTCGCCCTATGTCTAGGGTTGCATGTAACTCCGCTTAATTATGGTAGATCTACTCTTATCACAGGGACTTTTGCTCCTCTGCTCTAAGCACATCCAATTCTTGAAATAATACCTAGGACTATTAAATCAAGAATGAAGAACACATAATTAAGAACAATTCAAGTATTTATCATATAAATCAAGAATAAATAACAAGATTTATCTTAGGTTTCATCCCCCTCAAGTATTTGAGGGGTTTAGTTCATAATAAAGAAAGAAAACATCTCAGAAGATATAAAATAACAAAACATAAAAGAACCCGAAAACCCCTGAAGGGATTTAGGGAGATCCTCTATATTGCTGCAGAATTCTGGCTTCTGGGATGAATCAATCAGCTTCTCTGCGAGTAATCCCTACTTCCACTCTCTATGTTGGCAGCAAAGAATACTTCCCTTTTGGGGGAAATAAGCACACCCCTAGAGTTGCCTCCTAGGGTCTTTATATAGAGCTTTGGAGAGCCTTTCTTAGCCTCAAAGTATCCCAATTCGAGTGAAATTCCTTTTCCTCACGACTAGAACATGCCCGTGTGACTTCGATAAAGGCCGTGTGATTTGGCACGGCCGTGTGGCTTGCCCGTGCTTGTCGAGGGCTGGACCGTGTGATCTTCATGTGGCACAGCCATGTGGCACGGCTGTGTGGTGATTCCTTGGGCCGTGTGTTATGTCATTTTTGGCCCATTTTCCTCATTTTCGGTTCATTTCCTATTCTTTTCTCTTCCATATGCTCTCCTGAGTATAAGATATGAAAAAGAAGGATTAAGAGCACCAATTCTCACTAAATTGATAATAATTCATCCAAAATATAGGCTAAACATGAGGTAAAAATATGTATAATTTATTATTTATCAGCTAGAAATTGACTATTTTATTTGCCTCTAGGATCTATCAACACATGGTCTGACATGTCTCGTTTGTTTATTGACAGGTTCTTCTCTGCAGCTCGAGCGGCCAAACTAAGGAGGGACATCGTAGGAATCTATCAAAAGGACATTGAATCACTTTACGATTACTAGGAGCAATACAAAAAGTTGTGTGCAAGTTGCCCACAACATGGATTAACTGAATAGTCACTCTTACAGTATTTCTATGGGTCGAACATGTATTGGAATGTTATATAAATGTTATATGCTTGTTTTCATCCTTTGAAATGGGTGAATATATGATTGATAAATGACTAACATATGAATGGTGTGGTGAATAGGCAATATGAGCAAATGAGTTGGTTTTTAATTGCTTTAATACTTAAATGTTAAATTGGTAAGTTAAATTCTATATTATATGGGCTTACGAAGCTTTTAAGCTTACTCCATTTATTTTTCCGTGTTTTATAGATTTCGAAAGCTAGCTCGATTCGGACGAGGTCGGATATTGCTATCACACTATCCACATGATCTTTTAGTACTTTTGGAACTATTGTAAATGATGTAAATATGGCATGTATAGGCTAGTTTATAAGTTGAATCATAAGGTCACTTTTGATAATGAATGTGGTATGAATTTTGGTACTTAATCAGGCTATGTGATATGGCTTAAACTGGAAATGGTTTGTTTGGTTTGAAAGCATTATATACTATGTTTTTTATTAGCAAATTTGATAAATGGTATTTTGGCATAGATGATGTTTGAGTATTGATATATTTGGTATAAATTATATAAATGAATGAATATGTATTATATAGGTGTAATGAAGCATATGAAATATGTTCAATTAGTTTGTTTTTGGTTGTGTAAATGATGTTGGATTGATTCATGAAATGGTTGGTTTTTAAATGGTGTAAAATGTTCATTCTTTGACTGAATTGGTTGCCTATTATGAGTATGATTTTGTGCCAAATTGATGCTTATAGGTACAAGGAAATTGTGTGGGAAAATTGGCTTAAACTAAGCCTGTTTTCGTGCCACACGGTCTGAGCACACGGGCGTGTGTCTCGACTGTGTGACCCCTGCACCTTAGTTAATTAAGTTAGTATACCCTACAGGATTGGCACGGCCTAGACACACGGGCGTGTCTATTGGCCGTGTATGGCACACGGGTTGGCACATAGGCGTGTGGTTGGTCGTGTGACCCAAGTCAGTAACCCCTCCAGATTTCTCACGGCCTGGCACACGGGCGTGTCCATGGCTGTGTGGTATAAGTCAGTAGGTATGCCCTGTTTTCACACAGCCTAGACACATGGGCGTGTCTGGTGACCGTTTGAGGCACATGACCTGGGCACACAGCCGTGTAACCCTTATATGAAAAATTTTCTAAGTTTTCTTTAAACTTTCAAATGTTATCGATTTAGTCCCGAACATATGTCTTAAGTTTTATATGCTCGATTTAAATATGTTATGAGTATGAATGACTAATATTTATTGAATTGAGATAATATTTTTTAAATGTTTGATGAATTACTGTTCTGAATTGAGTTAAAGGTCCGGTAATGCCCATTTACCTATTCCGGCGACGGTTACGAGATAGGGGTGTTACAGTTTGTGATCTTGAGAGTTTCTTCGCGAGAAAATTACCCGATTTAAGGACAAATCGTTTCCAAGAGGGAGGGTATGATGCGATCCCAGTTGCATCATGTTTCGATACAATTCGATGATATCGGAATTGGCCCAAACTCGAGGGGCCCAAGTGCGAAATGAAGCTTTTAATTTTAGTTTGTTAATTTGGTTGTTGGAAAATAAGGACTTCGATTCATTTATTTTAGTTATTTTGTGTCTTTAATTATGTTATAGTTTAAACATAATTAATATGCATCTTTAATTAATGTCCTGCATTATTAATCTACTCTTTTAATTGTAGCATGCACTATATGTTCTGTATTTAATAAAGTCATGCATTATGTAACTCTCATGCTAGTTAAGCTTGCATCATAAATTATGACATGCATTATGTAACTCCCATGTTAAAGTTTGCATCATTAAATTAAGTCATGCATTTAAGTAATTCATTTGTTCATTTAGTTTACATAAATATGTTTGAGTTTGTTTATATAAGTATGTTATTTAATTTGGCTGTTACTTTTTAATGCATAAGTTAAAGTGTGTTTATTTTCATTTTAAATAAGGTGATTTGAGTTGCATGTTCATTAATAAATTCATGTATGAGAGTGTTTATAGTGTGCTTTTTTTATGAGTGTCTTTAATGCTTAATTATCTATTTTGTAGGTGACTATTCATATGGTTAATTAACTCTTCATGTTTGGACGTTTTTCAAGCCTTCAAAGATCATTATGTGTGACTATTCATATGGCTAATTGACTTTTCAAGTTTGGACGTTTTCCAAGCCTTCAAAGATCATCATGGTGGCTATTTAAACGGTCCAAGAGTGCCTTTCAAATCTAATCAGTTTAAAAGCACTCAAAGCTAGTTAAGGAGCCAATTAAATAGATAAATGCACAAGTCTTTTGACATTTGGTGTAAGGGAGAAGAAGGGACACCAAATAGCACATTAAGAGTTCATTAATTCATCAATAAAGTGAAGAGACATGCCTTTTCATCTGCACCGGAATCAAGTGAAAAGATATGACTCTTTGGCTGCCCATTAAGAGTTATAACTAAATTTTAATATTTTGTTAATAGCTGATATGAATGTTGAATTTGAATAGTCATAATAATGCCTATAAATAATTTGTAAGAAAACATTGTTTTGGGTTAGACAACATACTTTGACATTTTATGAATTTTAATTCATTTGTGAGTTTATTCAACTCTCTAAATTTGTTTAAGACTCAAGTAGACTTATCTAACTTGCTAATGGCGTCTTTCTTGTTTCTTTGAACTTATCACTCAAACTCGAGTGTGGCGTTCACCCATTTTGATACATTTGGTTCCTAACTCTCTATAGTTAGCGGGTCAAGGTCCTTTGTTTCCTTTCCAGCACCTTAAGTGACTTATAAGTTTCGGGTCAATACTCTTAATAATATTGTTTCACTCTTGTCCTTAAGCCAATCTATCCATCCCATTCAACATCTTTGTTTATTTTGCTTCCTTACACAGCCGAACCATCTTCAATCTATCCTTAACTCCTTTGAACCAACTTGCAACCTTTGTTGAGTTACAACTTAGCCGAATACTCCACTAATTCAAGTAAGAACGATACTTCTCAGATTTAACGATCAGGCACAAGAAACGACTCGAATCATCACCAAACTGAGTTCGTATTATACACATTGAGTTTATGTAAACTCACTCCTTTCTGTTTGTTCTATTCAAGTAATCCACAGAGTTAGACATGTCATTGCAGCGTAGGATATTAATTTATACAATTTATTATAAGGATAGTAATTTATTCGCCCTTCCAACTTTATAAAAATTCAATTTAACTTTCCATTTAATTTCATTTCTTTTAATTATTAAATTTGTATTGTTTGTTAAATTATTCTAAGATAGATGAAAAATTATCATTCGTGGATGAAAAATTATCATTCGTTGACTTTATTGATATGGAATCTATACATGCCGCATCAACAATCAATTTTAAAAAATTATAAAAATTATTTAAAAATAAAATTATAAAATTATTATAAATATATTAAAATATAAATAATTATTTTTTAAATAAAAATTAATTAATTGTTAACGTGATAAACACATAAATTTTCATATCAACAAAATTAATGAACGTTAACTTATTTATCATCCATTTTGAAGTGATTTGATAAATAATACAAATTTAATAAAAAAACTCTTTTTTACAAGGTTGAAGGACCAAATGAAACATTATACCTTTATTAGAATATTTTATTTTAATTCAAGTTGTCAACCATAAATAGTTCGTATGATTTAAATCCTTGGACTTAAATTTTGACATGAAAATTCTAATCTCAAATTAAATTACCATATCTAACACATTGATTTCAAAGGCAGACAAATTCTAGAAACAGTAAAGCGTAACATGCAGCCAGCGGCTTTATTTGTGGCGGACCTTGCTTTTCTACATTTTGAGTATTTAAGCTCTGTTTTTTTCTCTGAAAATAAATTTCAGAAAATGATTTATAGAAAATAATTTATTTTTTAAAAAAATTTAATATTTTTTGGTATTTGGATGAATCTGTGTAAAATATTTTTTGTTATTTAGTAGATTTTTTAAAATTATTCCATAAAATTTATTTTTAATGAAATAAACATACATTTGAGATTTTTTTTATTTTTTTAATGTTTAATTGAATATATTTTTATCTATAATTTTATATTTTACATTTTTTCGTATATATTAAAAATATTATGTTAAATTTAGGTTCATTACAGTGTCATTTTTTAATTACATGACTATCAAATGAGTATTTTTTATTTAAAAATGTGATATCAACAAAATTGACAAAAAAATTTAATGATATCAACAATTGGACTTGATTTTCAAATTTAAAAAGTAAAATGACTAAATTCTTGAAAATAAAAGTACAAAAATTAAATTGCAAATCTATGAAGTGTACATAAACTTATGACATATTTTAACATTGACACTACAAAACATTTATTATTAATATATGTATAATTGTAATGAATATTTATTATTAAAATAAAATTGAAATATTAAATAATTTATTAAAATAATAAATTATATTTATTATATTAATAATTTATTATATGACTAAAACTAAATAATTAAATATGTATGCTTAATAATATTGAAAAATATAATATTTTAATAATTTTAAATATTTTAAAAATAAAAGTAAAAATTATTATCAATATAATAATATTAAGTTTGATTTGAGTTAATCTTTATATAAAAATAAAATTATCTATAGATGAACTCTTTTCAGGAAAATGACTTACACTTTTTAAAAAGGTAAGTATTTTTACAAAAAAAATAAATTATTTTATATTAACCTGTAAATTATTTTCTATTGACTAAACTATTTCCTATAAAATAAATACAAAAAAATATAAAAATAATTTTCGTAAAATATTTTACATGTAAATAAATCAACCTTTATTTACATTTACAAAACCCTCGGCCCAGGTCCCTAAGCTACCTCACTCACATCTGACACCACCACGTGATGTAGGGCAGCTTGGAGTGAATTCTTCTACCGCACGTGTTCTATTTAACGCCATTTATTTATTTGCAGGCAGCTAATACCGTTGATTTTTTCCCATTTTCACGCCCAACTTAAGCTTGGGGAATATTTGCACAATTATTTAACTCTTTTTTCACATGGCTTCTATCAAAAAGTAATAAAAAATAAGTTTAAATTGATAACATATTTTTTATTTCATAAAATTTTTTTAAAAATTGCATGTGTTATTTTTTAAAATATTTATTTTTTATTTTTACAAAACATTTATCAACATTCTAAACTAAAGTTTAAAAATATCTTTTGGTAGTATATAAAATATTTTCTCATAAAAATAGCTTGATAAAATTACCTTTCCATCCTTTCTAATCTTTATTGGATATTATACATTATATAAAATAATAGGTAATTTATGCCCAATATCATTAAACAATTAATAAGTTTACATTTTAGTTACTTAAATTTAAAAGGTTACAAAATGATCATTTAACTATTCGAAAATTTTTATTTAAGTCACTGAATTAATTGAAAATTTTTATTAAACTTATTTGGATACTATGTTTTTTTTAAAAGTCAAGCCATCGAACTCCGAGCGACTATTTGTATGGATTTGGCAATCAATGTCAAAGATTGTAGAAAAAAATTGTTTAGATTTTTGGTTTGTAGTTTCGTGACTTTTAAAGTTGTTTAATAAAAAAAAGATAAAATTGTAGAAAAAAAGGAGAAATAAACCTTTCAATTGATACAAATAGAGTAAATAAAGAAAGTCAAATAAAGTGATTTTAATCAACTAGTGACTTAAATAAAAACTTCTAAATAGTTTAATGACTATTTTATAATTTTTAAAACTGAATGATAAAAAACGTAAAATAATTTAATGACCTTATGTATAATTTACCCAAAATAATTATGTGTATAAAGTATTAACTTGGTTTGCATATAATGTGAAATGTTGTTATTATTTTTATACGATTATTTTGCAGTTCTTCTCTACCATTATCATTTTGTTATATTTTATGTTTTTGAAATTATATTGGGTTATTGCTTTAGTTCCCAAGACCTTTTTTTTTACAATATGTTGGTTTATCTACAAGATAAAACTTGTTTTTTTCTTTTTTTTTCTTTTGCTGATTAAAATACATAATCAATTAACAAATTCTAGATTCATTAATAAAGCACATTACACTTGAAAAAAAAAAACCCAAGTTTAAATATTATTGTGAGAAGCATCTTCATGCACAATAAAATGGACATAAAGGATAAAAAAGAAACATAATCAAAAGTGAAAAGTTTACCAGTGTTAACTTTGGCCATACCAGTTTCTGATTGTTCTTGACATAAGATTGTTAAGTTTCTTGTTTGACAATTCAAAGTGAGTTGGAATAAATTCCAATGAATTCCCACAAATCCTGTTTGGAGGAATCCCTATTTGACTTGCCAGCTTCTCAGCTTCTTCATCTCTTTCAATGATTCGATCAAAGCAAATGTACCTTCCAAATGCTGTTTTGTTCATTGCCTCAAATACAGCTACATGAGCCTCAGCCAGTCTAATTACATCAACAGTGGCTAGTAATCCCTTTGCATACATTTCTTGAGCCCCTGAGTTTCACAAGTTACTGATCTAATTTGGTTTTCAAGATAAAAAATTGAAATTAGTGAGTCAAAAATGAAAAAGAAATACCTTTAAGATAAGCTACAGTTGCTGTGGGGTTTCTATGGGAGAATTGAGGGCCTGTAATGAGTCCTGGACAGATTGTGGTCAGTTTTAAGCTCATTTCTTCAGCTATATTCCATGCAACTTTTTCTGCTTTCAGCTTCCCCAATGCAAACCAGAGCTGCCACATTTTGAAAGGAATTTATATTAGTTGGATTCGAGTGTAAGTCTCCGACACAGATACATGAGTCCTTAGAGAATCGTATCTATGTCTGGATAGACGGAAACTTTGAGTCGAAGTTAACACAGACGCCCATCCCACGTATTCATCTCGAAGCATTGATATTTGTACTTTAGTTTGCATTAGGTATACCTTTTTCTCCATACAAAGTGCTTCATTGCTCCAAGAATCATGATTAACCAAAAGGGGAAGATCATGTTGGGAGCCGTCTCTCCATATGCAGGCCAAAAGTGAAGAAGTGAGCACACAATTCCTCACAGAAGCTGTTCTTGCACATGCCTTCATCACATTTTCAGTTGCCTTCACTTCTATTTCAGCCATGGATTTCTAACCAAAACACCAGAAGGTCGCATCATTTTCTATTAGTGAAAAGTAAGCTTCAACTTGGTGCTAAATAGAGTCTAAAACTATGTTATTTCGGTACAGGTATCCTTAATTTTTCCAAATATTTACAGAATCATACTCAATATTTATGTCCGAATATGTGTTGAATATAAATATCAGATACCAAAAGTCGAAACAACACATGCATAAAAGGAGCACATGTGAGTATAAGAAGGTGAATGATGAAGTTCATGATTTTGGAATGAATTCAGACCACAAAATAGCACAATCAGCACTTGTGGTGCCCTGGACTCGGTAGGCCAACCCAATAATGAAGTCGTCAAGGGCATGCTCTTTTTTTTTTATATAGTGAAAGACTTATTTTCAGAAAGCAACACTTTTCAGTTGACTTGTTCATCCCATTCCTTTTATCTTTCATCTCAAGAAGAATTATCTACCTACGAAATATACTGATGGTACCCTGTAACTGGAAGTATAACTATCTACCTACGAAATATAGTGTTGGTGCTTCCTCAGCTACTTGGACTGAGGTGAAACCATTAAAGTGCTGGATACAAGTAGGTGTCCAAAATATGTTCAATTTTTCTAATCTTTTTTTTTTCTTCTAAATTGTATTATCTTCGTATAGGTCCGTATATGCTAAAAGAATACATAAAAAAAAATGAGTAAGAACTTGGCAATGTAAGAAAAGTTAAGTCTTTGTGTAATGTTCATTCCTATCATAGTACAAATTGCAGCATTATTAGTCATTGATGTGTGTGGATAGCAAAGAAAAGGAGGAAAACTCACTGAATAACCAGAGATGCCAGAAGGATCAACAAAAGCAGAGGTGTGAAACACTCCACGACACCCATCAAAGGCCTCCATCAGCCCCTGGATTTCAGTTTGCTTAGCCATTACCACTGACATTTTATTGTTACAAGCCATCACCATCTCCCCTGAAACTTGCATCTCCCTTAGCTTCTCTACATCTTCTGCAGTTTTTTTTGAATCAAACCCAAAGAACCCACTTAATAAAGAAGTCTACGGGAAACAGACAACAACCTTAAATCAGACAAGGGTTTTCGAACCTTGTCAGATTCCAGGCTGTTCTGAACAATAGAATGGGTACCTGGGTTATCCACAATGATTCGAACAGAGTATCCACGGAGCAAGAGACGATTAACTAAGGCAAGCCCAAGGAAAGAAACGCCACTGGTCACACAAACAAGCTTGTCTTGTTGAATATCAAGGTCGGCGATATGGGAACTCATTAGGCCTTTGAAGTCATCATTTTCTTTGCTTCTTTCCATGGCAGCCAAAGCAACTAAAGTCTTCCTGAAGTCTTCAAACTCCCTTCTTTCACTCTCTTCATCTTGCGCCCTTGCAATCCCCATGATTGAGTTTGAAGCTCTGGGTCAGTTTAAATTCTCGTTGCTATAATTGTCCGAAAAGGGAGGCTAAAACAGAGACGATCTAAAGACGAAATCATGCAAAAGGCATTCCTTCCCATATTTGAAAGCTTATTTATTTAACAAATTTCGAAGAGGTGGGCTGCGGAACAGTCCAATGGAGATACTATAGAGACTCGGCTTTCTCGCTTGGCTTGATTTTAAGTGGCTAGAAATAAATAAACGTGTAATGTTTGGATTTTTTTATTTGTTTATGTTTTTTCCATACTATTCTTTTTATTTGCTTAACTTTACTTTATATTTAAATGAAAAAAATGTTTTATATAATATAATATATAAATGCGAATGATTTATATGAAAAAAATGTTTTTTTTTTACTTTTTTATTGTGATTTTCTTATTATTTCTTATCTTGACTTTCTAAACAATTACTTTTGAGAATTTGTTTTTTATTTAATTTTTTTTATGAATAAAAAGACAAAGAAAGTAAGTATCAACTGATAAAACTAATTTACGATCTTACCATCTTACCTTCCATCGACATCATGTTTAGTTGTATTTATTTAAATTTACGTGATTTAATTTTAAAAAGTTACAAATGATTATTGAATTGTTTAAAAATTTTTATTTAATAATTATTTAATAATTTTTAAAAGTTAAGTGACTAAAATATAAATTTATTAATAATTTAATAATTTTAAGTGTAATTTACTTAAAAACTTAATATGTTATGTGAGATTGTTGAAAAATTTCAAATTTCACCGCTAAAAGAAAAAGAACCTGAAACTTGAAATTTTCCAATAATCTCACATAGTATGTTAGGGTATTTTTGTATGCTCATGCTTCCGTCTATAAATAGAATACAAATCTCAAAAATTTTTAGTGAAATTAAAAATTAGATTTAAATTTTAAAATTTTAGATTTTAAATTTATGATTTATGTATTCATTATTTTTAAATTTTTTGTTTGGGAGTGTCAGGAACATTAGCAAAGGGAAGAAGAAGAATAGAAAGGAGAGAGAGGAGAGAAATAAGAGAAATGAAGAAGAAGACAAAAATTGAGAGAGAAGAATCAAACAAAACATATTCATTTATTACCCTCCATCCAATTACAGCTGCATATATATATATATATAAAGAAACAAAACAGTCTAAAATTAGTTAAAACTAACAGTGCCAACGTTTATTCAAAATGCCCCGTTTTTACTGAAGTCATTGGGCACCATTCCACTAATACTAAAACGCACCGTATTTCAGTTTTGACCCGTATCAAACGCTTTCCCCTTAAAATGATCCTTGTCCTCAAGGATCAACTTGAGGAAAAATGCTCTTGAGTTGGTCTAAGGACTCCCAAGTGGCAGACGATCCATTCAGCATGCCTCTTACAGGCTGCCTTTTTTTCCATGTTCGAGCACTTGTTGAAGACATGCAACCACCATTCTTTCCCTCAAAGGTTTCATAATCATAGTATCTGCAAAACCTGCTGCCTTTGTTTTCTCGAGTTCATCATTACTAATATTTTTCGCAAGAAGAATCATCTTTGGTGACTTAAACACATGTCCATTTTGCTGTTTGTCCAATGCTTGTAAGTTGAAACCACCATCCTCACCAGAAAGCCATGAACACTTCTCAACAAGATTCGTAATTATCTGCTTAAATCTACCTGGATCTTCTGTAACCATTTATGGAACTTTATCAGAAACAAACACTGCCAGCTCAACACCTTTGTTTCTAGATTTCTCAAAAAAAAAAAAGAGAGCACATCATCTAGGCTAGACTGAAACGTCAAAGGGAACAATTTCCAGCTCCAACTTTCTCGTTTTAATTTTAGCACAGTCAAGCACCTCATTTATTAATGTTATCAGTACCTTCCCACAGACTTGAGCAGTCTGAACATAATCCCTTTGTGTTGAACTTAAATAAGTATCTAAAAACACATCCCAAGGATGCCATTCATGAGTCCTGATTTCATTAGAAACAGTTGCCAAAAACTGTGATTTGGCCACATCAGCGGCTTCTGCTCGAACCTTGAACTCTTTCATTTCATGGAAATCATCTTCAACTTTAACAATGTGTATTGTTGTACCATATAAGATATAGCCAACCAATAAAAAGATCACAAAGAATGAGAAGGTCGTGGTTAGTGTAGTCCATGATGTGGGTTCCTTATGATGATACCTACAAATCATCCGATGCTTCCTAAATGGATCTCCAAAACCAGGTTTGCTTTTATGAATAAAACCAGGTCATCATCTTGAATTTGGTGACCATACATGATCAAGTGATCAGAAGAGTTAGTAATATGGTATACATTCATTGGAATTGCCTGATTTCTAGCAGGTTTCCCAAGTAAATTCTCCGTAAGTGACTCCACATCAATTGCTCCACCAAGGTATCCAACACTTGCTTCAATGCGATTTTGCTCAGTCGGACTTGTTAGAAGCTTGGATTTGTAAATAGAGAATGACAGCACAACACCAAGATGATGAGAACCCAATAACCTAAAGGGGCTAGTTAAGACAACCTTCCTAGTAGCCCTAGCCTTTAATATGTTTTCTCGATCCTCCTTCCTCGACATCATGTTGAGTGATTCAACGTAAGAAATAGTTCTTGAGAGAAAATCATAGAGGCATATTCATCTCGAATAGGAGAAGATTCCCTCTTCATTGTCTCTATTGTCCAGCCATGCCACCTTTCAGAATGTGCTATTCTTTCTGCATAGGCCACTACTGTAACACCTCTAACCCGTCTCCATCATCAGATTAGGGTTACAGAGCATTATCGTATGATCAAAAACACTTAACATCATAATATTTAAATAATTTAAACATGTCATAATCCATTCAATCACATGCATTCTGTCCCTAAATCGAGCCCTCGAGGTCTTAAAAATAGTTTTGAGGTAATTCGGGATTAATTTGAAACAAATTAAAAAGTTTAGGAAAAAGTTGCAAAAACTAGAAACAAGGGTCACACGGCTGTGTAACTTTCGAACAAGGGACACACGGCCGTGTCCCAGCTCGTGTCCTTACCCATGTAACCCATTGAGATGCCCCATACGTTTGTGTGCTAGGCCGCATATTAGGCAATGTAACTCACTAACTTGAACCTTAAGAAATCCTCAGATGGCACACGGCCGTGTCACCAGGCCCTGTACCTCACACGACTGAGTCACACATCCGTGTTTCAGGCCGTGTGAACCCAAAATTTACCTAAAATCAAACCACTTCAAAACCATTTCATGCATAACCTTTCAACCCATTTAAGCGCACTTTAAAGGGTCCTAAACATCACCTAAACACACATCAAAATACCATTTCAAGATCCTAATTCAACTAACCAATATGCCATTGAAAGGCACCACAATATACCAAAACATCAACTATCAATACATGCCATTTTGTTCAATCATAATAACCTAATTCATCACCTACCAAAACACATCATGTTTACCATTTTCAAGTCACCACTAGGATACTGAAATACCATACCTTTCAATTACCCTAAAGTAGTAAAAAAAAACCTTACTTAATAAGCATTATAAGGACTTTAACTAAACGTAAACTTCAAATACATAAACCTACTAAATCAACCATTTAATAAATCCATGAGCTATCAATACAAAAGACCTATACATGATAATATTGCTATTTCCATACATGATAAACAAGCTCAAATATGAACTAAAATATGTCACAAGCAATCCTTTTCAAACCATCATCAACATACTAAGAAACCTTATAAACAAGCACTTTAAAGTAACCAAAGTACCAAATCAACATAGCTTTCCAAAGCTTATAAATGTCAAAACACCATTAACACATACACCATAATACCATTACAAATCACCCTATACATGCCATTATAAACCTTTTCCAAATTACTTAAAAACTACTAAATTGTCTACTGGATAGTGTGATAGGTCTCCAATGAGTTTCCAACCAAATTGAGCTTTCGAATATCTATAAGACAAAGGAAAATAACTACGTAAGAAACAAGTGCTTAGTAAGTTCGTATAAACTTTAAACATAACTTACCGTTTCAATAATGAAATTTATAGAACAAGTACAAACCTTTACCAATGCCATGAGCTTAATAAAAGCCTATACAACACCATCAAACTCACAAGTTAGTATACTTGTTCATGATACATATGAAATCAACCATGTACAAACATAACATTTAATTCATCATCGTTATTATATGATCATGATTCATTCCATTTGCTTACTTACTGTAACAATCCGTTTTTAGTCAAATCGAAACAGTGGTTTTGAAACCACAAATCTGAGGTAGAAATAATTATTTTATTATTATTTTGAAGTATAAAGCATGAAAGTATGATTTTGTGAAAATTTTGTTAAGAAATTTTACCGTTTGAATGCTTAATTTGATAAAAATGACTAAATCGCGTAAAATGTAAAAGTTATGTTTTATAAGCTAAATGTGCCTAATATTTATATAACTTTAAAAGAGAGGTCCTTATATTGTAAGTAGACCATTAATAAGTTAGGGGAGGATATTGGCTTGGCATTATTGAAATTAGGTTGAAATTAAAAGGTTAATTAAGTAAATTAGTTAATAATGGTATAATAAATAAAACAAATTTAAAGTCATCATCTTTTAATGTTCTTCCACCGATTTTAGAAGAAGAAAAGGAAGCCATGGAAGACTTAGGTTCGACCAACCTTGTTTTTTCTAGTTACATATGGATTTTAATCCGTTTTTAATGATTTTTATATTTTTGAGATTGTTGCAACTTAGTCTAGCTAGTTATAGAGATTTTCCATTGAAGAATATACCTGTATTTTGATGTTTTATGATGGATTATGAATGGTTGTTGTTAGATAAATAACATTTGTGAAGTGATTTTTGGTAAAATTGTAAATTAGGGATTAAATTGAGAAATGTGATAAATTGTGTGGTAAAAGTGTGAATATGTGAAATATATGGACTTCTATAGGTATGGTTAATATTCGTCTAGCTTGGGTAGGGATAAAATTGAATCCTAGGGACTAGATTGTAAAGAATTTGAAATATTAGGGGAAAAAATGTAATTTTTCCAAAACGTGTAATTTGGGCTATATTGAATAGAATGATAATTGAATGAGCTAAATTTGATTATATATAGATCAAGAAAAGTGAAGTGTGGAATTAGATCGGGGAAAAGGCAAAGTTGTCTAATAGACGATCGTTTTCATCCGAGCTATATCGAGGTAAGTTCGTATAGTTAAAATTGAGTATTTAAATATGTATTTATTTGAAATATATTTATATGAATTGAGAAAATAAATTATATGATATTTGAATGCCTAAATGATGAAGTACAAATAATACCGAGCCCTGTTTAAACCTTAGGAATTTGTATGATACGAGTGACATGTCACTAGGGTTCCCGTTTGGTTGAGATTTCTACATGTGTTGTGGAATCACCACAGCTCATATGAGGTTACTGATATTTTAGCTCATAAGAGCTTACCGTTTCTCAGCTCATTAGAGCTTACCGTTACCTCAGCTCAGGAGGAGCTTACCGTTTATAGCTCGAAAGAGCATATATGTTTAGGAATTGACAAATTACCGTTTAGTATACTTCATGTGTACCACCCGTGTATCTAATGATATTCTAACTGGTTCAAAGGGCATAAATATGTTACAGGTTATGTGAGTTGATATGAACTAGCACAATAGCTATATGAATTACATGAAATGGATGTTATATGATATCTTAAAATATGAAATGGAAGATATAAGTTCATGAAGCTTGAATGATTGTTGAATTCATCCATATTGATTTGATGATTATATGTACACTACATAACTAACCTATTGAAGTATTCATGTGTTTAGGCATTTGACAATTTAGTAGATTTACTATGTTTACTTATAAATTGTAAATAAATGGTAAGTTTAATTCTAGCTTATACGAGCTTACTAAGCTTTATAACTTATTCTGTTTTCTTTTCTATGTTTTATAGTGATTCGGAAGCTCGCTTGATTTGAAAATTATCGGAGATCGCATCACACTATCTAGCAATTATTTTGGTACTTTGAACTTGTGCATTTGGTTATATGGCATGTATAGGAGTAATGGTCATTTTGGTTTATAGTTTGGTAATGGATTTAGCCATTTGAATTGGCTTGTAAATGTTGAATACTTGGTTATGTGTATAGCCATGTGACTTGGCTTATTTTGGCATGCTAGTGATGTGTGTGTGTGTATGTGTGTGTGTGTGTGTGTGTGTGTGTGTGTGTGTGTGTGCAAATGGCCTTTTTGTTATGTGGTTGATAATTGCATAAGTGATGCTTGATGTGAATTGACATTTGAATACCAAATGATTGAAATTGGAGATATGGCATGCATGTGATATTAGGCAAGATAATATGTATATGAGGTAACCATTTAGGTGTTTTGTGAATGTGAAATTAGCATGCTTTAAATAGGCAAATTATGATGTTATAAACATTATAGTTCTTGGTATAGAATTAGCATGAAATAAGCTTGGTTGAGATTGGTTTAAATTGCCTATTATTGCTTTGGGATATGCTATTTAGTTTGGTATAGGTGAATGCAAATTGGGTGAGAAAAATGGCTTAGAAAATAGCTTATTTTTGTCCACATGGGCAGAGACACGGGCGTGTGTCTCAACCGTGTGTGACACACGGTCAGATGACACGGTCATGTGTCCCCTGTAGGATTAAATGAAAACAAGTCAAGGAGTTACACGGGCTAGTCACACGGGCATGTGGTTGGTCGTGTGACACAAGTTAGAGAGTTTCACAGAGTAGGACATGGTTTGGGACACGACCATGTGATCTCATTTCGAATATCCACATGGCCTATAACACGGCCGTGTCTTCGGCCGTGTGAGACACACGTCCTGGCCACACAGGCATGTGTCCCCTGTGTTTTGTAAATTTTCTATGTTTTCCAAAATGTTTCCTGAGTTATCAGTTTAATCCCAAACCACTCCTAATGCATGATTTGGGCTTCGTAGGCTCGTATTAGGGACAATGTGAATGCATTTGATTGATGATTATTTGGAAATAGAAAATGTATGTGAAATGTATGATTATTTATGTAATAAGTCTGGTAATGCTTTGTAACCCTATTCCGGCGACAGATATGGGTTAGGGGTGTTATACTTACCATTTCCAATACCATGAGTTTAATATAAGTCTATTCAAGCATCATCAAGCTCACATGTTAATAGATTCATTGAGAAATCATATAAATTCATTTATAACGTAAATAGATTTCATGAGATACATTACATAATGTGTCCAACCTTTCATAAAGTAATGGACCTTTCCATTGAGTCACTTACCATTCCAGTCCTTTTCTTACCCAACCATTTAAAATTACATCGAATACTGGAGAAAGCTCACATGAAGTGTGCCTTTACATATAACTATAACCTTTCCTTTACATTATTGCTCACATGAGCTGTGAAATAAGCCTGCTCACATGAGCTGTGGGTCGGAATGTAAGCTATACGATGCTATTCACACGAGCTATAGAGAATCCGCAATAAATGCAGGACCTCAACCATCGGTAGGGCATTCAAGACCAGTACTCGAAACATGAATTCCCTAATGACTTGTCATTTGTATCCTAAGAATTCCTAAGGTTCAACCGAGACTCAATATCCGTCAATTCGTCATAGCATTAATATGTTTGTACATCGATCCATTTACATTATAAATAACATAATAACATTCAATTAAAAAAACAGAAACACGATAACCATTCATACAAACTCACCTAACTAAATTGCAACAAAGACTAAATACATTGACTATTTGTAATTTTCTCTTCTCCTCGATTTTCCACTTGTTCTTGATCTAAAATAATAATTCCTTTCAATTCACTAATTCTAACAGAAAAATCAATTCATTTTATGCAATTAAGTCCTTTTTGACATTTTTGCAAAATTGTTCCAACATTTTACTTTTATACAATTTAGTCCGTAAGCCCAAAACATGCAAATTAACCATTTTTATTAAATTTCAAGTTTAGCCGAATTTTTTGGAACCCTATTGCAGCCCATATTTGCTATTATTTCACAAAAAGTCCTTTTACTTTTACTAATTTCACATTTTAGTCCTTAAACATTAAAATCACAAAAATTAACTTAACAAAATACTTATATTAAACAATAAGGATTAATAATCTATCATAAATTTCAAGAACACTTCAATTTCATCCATGGTAAAATTCTAAATATTTAACAATATAACAAATTGACCTCCGAGTTAGCTAGACCTAGTTGCAACGATCACAAAAACATAAAAAATACAAGAAACAGGTGAAATTTTCACTCACATGCAAAGAAAATGTGATGGCCGAACCTTCAACCTTCAATGGTGATTTCTCCTTTCTAAATTTTGGTCAAATACAATTAGGAAGATGACAATACACTTTTGTTTTATTTTACTAATTATTTTTTATTAAATTACAAATTTACCCTTCAATTATTCATACATTTTCAACCTATTTCATGCTTTAACCGTCCATGCAGATTAGAAGTGGCATAATTACAATATAAAACCTTCCACCTTTACTAATTACTTCATTTAATCACATAATTCAATTATAAATGAGTTTTGACATCTATTACAATTTAGTCTTTTTTCTTCAACTAACGAACTAAACATTAAAATTTCTTAACCAAATTTTAATATGACCTTAATAGTACTCCATAAATATTTTATCAGTTTATAGAAACGAGGTCCTAATACCTCATTTTTTAAAACCACTAGACTTTAAGATCATATCATTTGAACCTAATTATTCATTCAAATAGCATATATTGCCAATTCAAAATTTATTTTAATACTATATCAGACTTGTAAATATTAAATCATAACATTTACGAACTCACTCATCAGATTTG
This sequence comes from Gossypium stocksii, assembly GCA_020496765.1. Taxonomy (NCBI): domain Eukaryota; kingdom Viridiplantae; phylum Streptophyta; class Magnoliopsida; order Malvales; family Malvaceae; genus Gossypium; species Gossypium stocksii. Next base: position 15,224,794 of record CM035631.1, on the reverse strand, counting down.
TGGCCTCAAAACCACTATTTTCGACACCATTGAAAAATGGGCTATTACAACCCTACTGTGCAATGGCCTCTCAAATGTCATTCTAACAGTGTATTCTGTAAAAGTCCCAAACAAGTCATGATATTTTTCCATTGATCCAAGTTGCTTCAAAGTGACCAACTCGGCTATAAGGTCTCTAAACAGGGTTGAACGGAATCTCTCTTTCAAACTATTGGCATATCTTGTCCTTTCTAATTTCAAGATCCTTAAGGTCTATCCAGTATCAAGGAGATTGCACAAGTATATGCCATCCTTGTTATCCTTGCAAGATAAATGAACATCTGTGGATTTGGGCATAACCACTCATAAGACACCATCCCTTAAAGGATATGGGTGAGAAACATCAATTGTGTTATAAGGGCTTCCAAAAGGTACTACAAGTTGCTTGCTTGAATCATCAACAACATTAAAACCCTCCGATGGAGGCTGAAAAGATGGTAATCTCAAACAGATAGAGCTTTGGCTTGCTACAAGACATGGTTTACCGAGCATATCATTATTTAGCTGCACATCAATCCTAAAGAATTTAAAGTGTTGCCTCATTACATCATACAAATCATCATCATCCACAATGGGAACAATATCCCCATCTTCATTAATAAATGTCTGAGTAAGTTGAATATCAATAGGAAAGTTTTTGCCCTAAGCCCAGCCACACTAAGACCACGATGTTTACCATCATCAATACAAGCAATGAAATCCTTTAGAGTATCTCCATACTTAACCTGAGCATGAACCTGGCCTCTTGTGGAAACCTCTATGGGTTCTTTATATGTGAATCGAGGGAGAACCTCCCCCAAAATCCCATTGCTTTTAGTTGAAGCTGCTGTATCGCTAATGGCAGTATATGAGTGCCCAAAATATCGCTCAAATTAGGAATGAAAGTCAGGCCGTAGCTCACCTATAGCTCATCCTTCAACTCTTTAAATCTAGCCTCTAACTTGGCATCCAACTTAGCATTGAGTTGGAACAACTCTCTTTTGATCTTCACTATCTCTTGCTACAAAACACCCATATCCTTTTGTAACCACGTGGTGACACCATCCCTAGCCATAGAAAATTGTTGAAGCTTTAATACATTTGTTAAGAATAAAAATAGAAAATAGGAAATATTGCTGCGAGAGGTAGACCACCTCGTAATCCTAAAAATATGAGTGGTAGTTATGGTGTAACAAAAGACTCTGCTATGAAATCCGAGGCACGAGCACCAGTTAGAGCTTATGCTATTCGCGCTCGTGAGGATGCTTCTACGCCAGATATTATTACCAGTGCTTTCTCTATTTAATACTAATGTAACTATTTTGATTGATCCAGGATCAACCCATTCATATGACTGCACGAATTTAGTTTCTAAAAAGAATTTACCTATTGAGTCCAACGAATTCGTAGTTAAAGTATCAAACCCCCGAGGTCAGTATGTACTAGTTGATAAAGTCTGCAAGAATTGTCCTTCGATGACTTAGAGTTACAGTTTTTTGGCTGATTTGATGTTATTACCATTTGATGAATTCGATGTGATTTTGGGCAAGGATTGGCTAACTCTGCATGATGCTGTTGTAAACTATAGACAAAAGCTAATTGTATTAAAATATTAAAACAGTGGGACGCTTCGTATTGAAACAGAAAATCAGAGTGGGTTGCCTATTGTGATATCGGCTATGCCAGTGTAGAAATATGTGAGAAAAGGGTGTAATGCTTACCTTGCTTATGTATTGGATACTAAAGTGTCTGGATCAAAGCTTGAATCAGTGCCAGTGGTTTGTGAGTATTGCTAGAGGAGTTACCTGGATTATCACCAATTAGAGAAGTCGAGTTTACCATAGAACTTGTACTGAGAATATCACCAATATCGATAGCACCTTACAAAATGGCTCCTACCGAGTTAAAAGTGTTGAAAGCACAGTTGCAAGAGTTGACAGATAGGAGTTTTGCTCGACCCAGTTTTTCACCTTAGAGTGCACCAGTTATGTTCTTTAAAAAAAAAGACCGATCGATGAGATTATGTATTGATTACCATAAGCTCAATAAGGTTGCAATCAAGAATAAATATCCACTGCCTCGAATTGACGACTTGTTCGATCAGTTGAAAGAAGCCACAATATTCTTAAAGATCGATCTTCGTTTTGGCTACTATTAGCTACGAGTAAAAGATTTGGACATACCGAAAACTGCATTCAGAACTAGGTATGGACATTTTGAATTTCTTGTAATGTTGTTTGGTTTAACTAACGCACCTGCAATATTTATGGATTTGATGAACAGATTCTTCAGACTGTATTTAAACAGATGTGTTGTGGTATTTATTGATGATATTCTGATATATTCCTAAAACAATACTGAAAATGCTGAACAGCTAAGAATTTTTTTCCAAACTTTGCGAGATAAACAAATGTTCGCTAAATTTAACAACTACGAGTTTTAGCTCAAAAAAGTCAGTTTTTTGGGACGTATAGTGTCGGCTGAAGGCATCAGAGTTGATTCGAGTAAAATGTCCGCAGTTGTTCACTGGAAAACACCGAGTAACATATTTAAAGTTAGAAGTTTATTGGAATTAGCTGGCTATTACCGAAGATTTGTCAAGGGTTCTCAATGATAGCTACACCGGTGACACTGCTATTATAGAAAGATGTGAAGTTTGAATGGTCTGATAAATGTCAGTACAGTTTCAATTAGTTGAAAGAACTATTGACAGAAGCACTAGTTTTGGTTTAGCCTGAATCGGGTAAAGAATTTGTAATTTTCAGCGATGCATCTTTAAATGGTTTAGGTTATGTTTTGATGCAGGAAGGCAAGGTGATAGCTTATGCTTCCAGACAATTAAACCCATACGAAAAGAACTATCTGATGCATGATTTAGAGTTGGAAACTATCGTGTTTGCTTTGAAAATTTGGTGGCACTATTTGTTCGGCGAAAAATGTCACATATTTACTGATCACAAGAGTTTAAAGTATTTAATATCGCAGAAAGGTATGAATCTGAGACAGCACAAATGGCTTAAACTGTTGAAAGATTATGAGTTGATCATTGATTATCACCCGGGTAAAGCAAACGTAGTTGCTGATGCTTTGAGTAGAAAGTCCTTGTTTGCTCTACGGGCGATGAATACCTAACTGTCATTATCTAATGATGGCTTGATCTTAGTCAAGTTAAAACCTATACCGATGTTTTTCTAGTAGATGTGCGAAGCTCAGAAATGTAATATGAGCTGTTAGCTAAATGGGTATAATGTGAGTTGATTTTTGATTCAGAATTTCATATAGGAACCAATGATTGTTTGTTGTTTAGATGTAGAGTTTGTGTACCGAAGAATCTAGAGCTTATACATAAAATTTTGCATGAAGCTCACAGTGGTAGCTTGTTTGTTCATCCAAGAAGCAATAAAATGTACAACAATTTAGGACAGATGTACTGGTGGCTGGGAATGAAATGTGAGATTTCTAACTTTGTATCTTGATGTTTGATTTGTCAGCAAGTAAAAGCTAAACATCAGGTACCTTCAGGACTGTTACAGCCAGTGATGATATCGGAGTGGAAATGATAGAGTTACTATGGATTTTGTAACAGGTTTACCCCTGTCTCCGAGAAATAAAGATGCTATTTAGGTTATTGTCGACTATTTAACGAAGTCTGCATATTTTATTTCGGTCTGTATAGATTTTTCAATTGACAGATGAGCTGAGTTATATGTTTCTGAGATTGCCAGATTACACGGAGTGTCAGTCTCCATTATTTCGGATAGAGATTTGCAGTTTACATCGTGATTTTGAAGAAAGTTACAGGAAGCTCTTGGTACGTGATTGCATTTGAGCACTGCGTTTTACCTTCAGACTGGTGGTCAGTCCGAGCATGTGATTCAGATTCTTGAAGATACGCTTCGGTGTTATGTTTTAGAGATTGAAGGCAACTGGGAGAAATAATTACCATTAGTCGAATTCGCATATAATAACAGTTTTCAGTCAAGTATAAAAATGGCACAGTATGAGGCTCTGTATGGTCATAAATGCTGAACTCCATTATACTGGACTGAATTTAGTGAGAAAAAGATACACAAGGTTGATTTGATTCACAAGACTGAGGAAAAAGTGAATCTGAAATAGCTTTAAAGCAGCTTCAGATCGTCAAAAATCGTATGCAGATTTGAAACGTAAACATATAGAATTCCAAGTTAATGATAGAGTATTATTAAAACTATTGCCCCAGAAGAAAGTTCTTCGATTCGGTTGGAAAGGGAAGATGAGTCCGTGATTTATCGGGCCGTACGAGATTATTGAAAGAATCAGACCTGTTGCATACCGATTAGTTTCACCGTCAGAACTAGAAAAGATTCATAATTTTTTTCACGTGTTGTGTTATGACGGTACCGATCTGACCCTTCATATGTTATCTCTCTGACGAATGTCAAGATTCAGCCGGATATGCTATATGGTGAAGAATCGATCAGAATTCTAGCACGAGAGGTGAAAAATTGAGAAATAAAAACGTAGCTATAGTGAAAGCAACATCCAAACCTTTTTTCTGTGAGATTTTCATGGACAAAAATTTTTTTAGGGGGAGAGTTATAACAACCCGTTTTCAGTGAAATCAGAATAGTGGTTTCAAGACCACAAATTCGAAGTTAGAAAATTTATTTTATTATTATTTTATTTGCTACAGCATAATAGAAATATCGTATAAAAATTTCGTTAAGAAATTTTACTGTTTACATGTTCAAATTGATAAAAAGAACTAAATCGTGTTAAGAAGTATATGCCTTCCTTGCTATCCTTGCAAGATGAATCAACATACGTGGATTTGGGTCAGAAACATCAATTGTGGTACAAGGGCCAGGAGATGCTTTAGGTTGCTTGCTTGAATCAGCAACAACAACATTAAAACCCTCCGATGGAGGCTGAAGAGATGGCAATCTCAAATGGGTAGAACTTTGGCTTGCTACAACACATGGTTTACTGAGCATATCATTATTTAGCTGCACATCAATCCTCAAGAATTTAAGGTGTTGCCTCGTTACATCATACAAATCATCATTATCCGCAATGTGAACAATATCCCCATCTTCATTAATAAATGTCTAAGTAAGTTGAATATCAACAGGAAAATTTTTGCCCTAAGCCCAGCCATACTAAGACCATGATGTTCACCATCATCAATACAAGCAATGAAGTCCTTTAGAGTATCTCCATACTTAACTTGAGCATGAACCTGGCCTCTTGTGGAAACTTCTATGGGTTCTTTAGGTGTGAATCCAGGGAGAACCTTCCCTAAGATCCCATTGCTTTTAGTTGAGGTTGCTGCATTGCTAATGGTAGTATGTGAGTGACCAAAATATCGCTCAAATAATGAATTAAAGTCGGACTGTAGCTCAACCATGAGCTCATCCTTTGACTCTTTAAATCTAGCCTCTAACTTGGCATCCAACTTAGCATTGAGTTGGGACAACTCTCTTTTGATCTTCACTATCTCTTGCTACAAAGCACCCACGTCCTTTTGCAGCCGCGTAGTGACACCATCCTCAGCTATAGAGAACTGTTAAAGCTCTAATACATTTGTTAGGAATACAAATAGAAAATAAGAAATAGAAAAGGAGAAAAGAAGAATAGAAAAGAAAAAGAAGAGGGAAATTAGAGAAATGAAAGAGAAGACAAAAGTTGAGAGAGAAGAAGCAAATAAAACATATTCATTTCATTACACTCCATCCAATTAGAGTTGCATATGTGTATATATATATATATATATATAAGGAAACAAAATAGTCCAAAATTGGTTAAAACTAACAGTATGAACATTTATTCAAAACTTCCTATTTTTATTAAGATTAATGCACACCGTTTCATTAATTTAAATGCACCATTTGTCATAATTCAATTTTGACCCGTATCAGGGAGTTATAATATTTGAAATTTAAGATTTTGAATTAATCTAAATTCATTTTTTGGATAATTCAAATTTAGATTTGAATTTAAGTTAACTTTAAAAATATATATATTTTTTAAATTTAATTATTTAGGAAAATTTTGAACATGGTTGTTTGAATTGGACTGGATCAACCAATTGGATCAGGAACCGACCAAGGCACTAGTATAGAGAGGTATTAGACCAAATGACTCGAGAATCAATACAAACTGGTTGATTGAACGGTTAAAGCAATTGAACCAATTTTTTTTTATGAATTTTTTAATAATTTTTTTTAATAAAATCAGACAAATTAGTTGAACTAATCATACCAATGAAACTGATCAAATCAGTTGGACCAACAAGCCAGTGGCTTAATCAATTCGATCACTAGTTTGATAAGATTAGTAAGTACGGGACTGAATAATTCTGAGCTACTGTTTTATGGTCTCGAGAGAGCTGAATTCTAGTTAGAGAATACCATCAGAGTTTTTGATGAAGTATCCTGTTAACCAGTTGAATGTTTCAAGTATGCAGTGTCTTTACTAAAAGATTCAGTTTATCAGTGGTGGAATGCATTGACTTCTGTAGTGTCGAGAGAACGGGTCACTTAGAAATTCTTTCAAATTGAGTTGCAAAAGAAATATATCAGTCAGAGGTTTTCGGATCAGAAATGTAAAGAATTTCTCGAGCTCAAGTAGGGCCATACGACAGTGTTTGAATATGAACAAGAATTCGTTCAATTGAGTAAATATGCTCGAGAGTACATTCTGACCGAGACTGTAATGTGTAAGCGGTTTAAAGATGGATTAAACGAGGTTATAAAGCTTTTAGTTGGGATCCTTGAGTTAAAAGAATTCATTGTTTTAGTTATCAGAGCACATAAAGCCGATGAGTTGAGTAAAGAAAAAGGCACGCCGAATTTGAAGCTAGAGATTCAAAAAAGAGATTGATGGGAAATTCATACCAGTCAGCATCGAAGGAATCTAAAGAACATCACTACTACTCTACTGCTTCCGTGGGATATTCTAGTAGAGACAGAGGTACCTGACGCTCCAGTCCTAAACCTTAAGCTACATCTATAGTGAGTGTGGGTAGTGTCAGAGATGCTAAACCTAAGTGTAAGCACTACAACATACCACATTATGGTGGGTGTCGAGTAAAGAGCGGAGCATGTTTTAGATGTGGTTCGTTTCCACTATATTAGAGATTGCCTAGAGAAATCTGAGAAAGAGAAAGCTCAGACTACGAGGCCGAGCAATACTATTCTAAAAGGTAGACCACCTCACAATCCTAGAAATGTGAGTGGTAGTCGTGGTGTAACAAAAGACTCTGCTGTGAGATCCAAGGCACAAGCACCAGCTAGGGTTTATACTATTCGCGCTGGCGAGGATACTTCTGCGCCATATATTATTATCGTTACTTTATCTGTTTATGACACTGATGTAACTGCTTTGATTGATTTGAGATCAACCCATTCGTATGTGTGCACGAATTTAGTTTCCAAAAAGAATTTACCTATTGAGTCCACTGAATTCATGGTTACAGTATAGAACCCCTTAAGACAGTATGTGCTAGTTGATAAAGTCTGCAAGAATTGTCCTTCAATGACTCGGGGTTACAGTTTTTCGGCTGATTTGATATTATTACTGTTTGATGAATTTGATATGATTTTGGGCAAGGATTGGCAACTCTGCACGATGTTGTTGTAAACTTTATACAAAAGCTAATTGTATTAAAATGTCAGAACGATGAGACACTTCATATTGAATCAAATAATCTAACTGGGTTTCCTATTGTGATATCAACTATGCCAGCGTAAAAATATGTAATGCCCTGAATTTTGGGCCTAGAGGTTTTGAGTCTTGAGCTTAGGGACAGTGAGAAGGTTGCACATATGTGTTTAGTTGTGCAACTTAGTGACAGCATAGGCCTGTTGGTTTGGTTGAAGAATGAGTGTTAACATACCTTGAGGTTCTGGGTTCGAGTCTTGGGGTGCGCATTTTTGGAGAGCCTTTTATTTTGGTTTGTTTTTAGTTAATAATTATAATTATTTAGAATTATTGAATCATTTTTTATTCTTATTACTATTTTATTTTATTTTTATTTTTGATTCTCTCTTTCTCCTGGAACGTCTCCTTTTCTTCTGCTCTTTGTTCTTCTCTTTCGACTCTTTTTACTATTCTCATTAAAAACACGTTACCTTCGGTTCCCAAAATTTTACTCCTCGGTTGTCTTCCTCGTCGTCAAATCAGGTGTGGGATTCAGACTCTAACTACTTCTCCTTCTTTATTTTATTTTGAACTGATGTTTTGACTTGTCGTATGTGTGTGTTAACTCGAAAGTTATGGTTTCTGGGCGAAGGAAGTGGTGGAAAGTTGTCGCTTTTCGATATACTTTGATAGGGCAAAGGTTGGGGATGGTTCTAGTGGCTGAAATGGCAATTCTAGGGCTATTTGGGGGTGGTTTCGTGAGCTTCCTGATGGCTACATGGCGTGTGTTGAGGCACGCAGCCATGTAGATTTGGGAACTAGGGTTCTGAGCCAAATTGGGTGTCACACGACCGTGTGGCTGATTTGGGGATTTTGTCGATTTTCACACAACCGTGTCTCCTAAGTACACAGGCGTATGAATTTGGGAATTAAAGATTCAGTGATTTCAAGTCACACGGCCTAGTCACACAGCCGTGTGGCTGATTTGGGGATTTAGGTATCTCACACATGCGTCTAAGAGCCTCACACGGTCGTGTTTGCCCTGCACTTTATTTGAGCGAAATTGGACAATAAGTTACATGGCCTATTCATACAGTCGTGTCCCTGCTTCATACGGGCGTATGCCTCTCTCACACAGTCGTGTGCTATCCTTCACGGTCATTTGAACCCCCACGCGGCTTAGATTGCTCCACATGGCCAGAGCACACGGGCGTGTGGCCCTCTCTCACCAAATAATGTTTTTTGGTCAAGTTTAATTTATCGCAACTCTGATCTGAGCTTGATATGTGTGTTATTTGTGATTGGTTGTGGGAAAAGCTTGACACTGAATTCGAGTTATGAGTGTGCACATGCCTAATTCTATAACTAACTAATTGGATGTGAGTGTCTGCTTCTGATTAACTATCTGAAACTGGTATTCTGATCGTGTACATCTGACTCCATACATACATATGCACATACTATTTTTGGGTGGGATTTTGAAGAGAAGGAAGATCAACTGAACTGGCAGTTTAACTGCATACTGCAGCCCGTAATACCTAGAGGGCCGTAGGCAGTCTCAATTCCTTGAGGGTCGTGGACTTTACTGATAATGATATAGCGAATTACCACATTGCACTGTACCACATGTACGTTAGCTATGCTATGTATCATTGACTGAACTAGCAGTTTCACTACAACCTATCGGTATAGTGGATTACCGAATTGTACTGTGTCATATGTATGTTAGCTATACTACGTACGACTATCTGATCTGGCAGTTTATATTGCATGTCTGTACTGCGGTTCACCACTTTGCACAGTACAGCTCATTCGCTAGCTTTGCTGCGTCATATACGTGACTGGTAGTTTATCTGCATACTGTTAGCCCCAATACCCAGAGGGTCGAGGACCTTCCCAATACCTTGAGGGTCATGGACAATGCTGATGGCCATCGTTGCCAGGCAACTGGAGATGGCATCATGTGGAGTGTAGGGTTGGATGGGCTTTTCAAGGTCCTACATGGAGTAATTGGTTGGATGAGCTAAACAGCTCTATGAGGAGTGATGAGGGATGGAGAGGTGTATTGGCTGGATGGGTGGATTTTCTTTAACTCATCTGCGTTCATATGAATCTTATTGACTGTTTTGTGATTGTGACACAGTTCGACTGAATGGCAGTTGTGCCTATGTGAAATTGCTAAACTCTGATTGCATCTGACTGACTGAATTGAACCTCACAACTATTGAGAATTATTGCTACTGTGCCTGAATGGCACGTGACACTGTGAGTGACTGATTGTCTGGTATGATTGAAAAGTACTTATGGAGCGTTTGATTTTGGGCGAATATGTTCAATTGTCATCTGTTGGGAAGTTCACTTTTTATATTTTGACTGGTTCTAAGTAAGTCTGTAAGTATGTTCCGTTTCTAAAGCTGTTGTTAGTGGGTTTTGATCTCACACTGAGCTCGAGTAGCTCACCCCCTCTTTTATTTCCCTTTCTAGGTACCTTTCTAATTTCTGACGCTGGGCTTGGTACGCGGAGGTCTCGGACAGTTTCGACAGAGTGGATTATCAGTTGTGATTTCCAGTTTTAATCTTATAATTGGTTTTTGAATTGTAGGATTTTATAATACTGTGGTACAAATTCTGTTTGGATTTTCATACATACAATTATTCTGGTTCTTCTCAAACTAAACTGTAATTCTATTTGAGTTTTAAATTTCACTGTAATGGTTTAGTTTTTACGTAATAAGGTTTGAATGTTCTTAACTTTTAAAGGGATTTTTTTTGTAAAATTCCTCACGATCACTTCGGTGATCAATGTAGCATCCCGAATTCGATCTAGACTTCTAGGCTGGGTTTGGGGTGTTACAAAATATGTGAGAAAAGGGTGTAATACTTACCTTGCTTATGTATTGGATACTAAAGTGTCTGGATCGAAGATTGAATTAGTGCCAGTGGTTTGAGAGAATTCCAATGTGTTTCTAGATGAGTTACATGGATTACCACCAATCAGAGAAGTCGAGTTTATGATAGAACTTGTACCAGGAATATCACCAATATCGATAACACCTTACAAAATGGCTCCTACCAAGTTAAAAGAGGTGAAAGCAAAGTTGCAAGAGTTGACAAATAAGAGTTTTGCTCGACCCAGTTTTTCACCTTGGAGTGCACCAGTTCTGTTCGTTAAGAAAAAAGATTGATCGATGAGATTATATATTGATTACCATCAGCTCAATAAGGTTACAATCAAGAATAAATATCCATTGGCTTGAATTAACAACTTGTTCAATCAGTTGAAAGGAGCAACAGTATTCTCAAAGATTGATCTTCGTTTTGGCTACTATCAGCTACGAATGAAATATTTGGATGTACCAAAAACTACATTGAAAACCAGGTATAGACATTATGAATTTCTTGTGTGATGTCATTTGGTTTAACTAATGCACCTACAGTATTTATGGATTTGATGAACGGAATCTTTAGATCGTATTTAGATAGATTTGTTGTGGTATTTATTGATGATATTCTAATATATTCCCGAGACGAGACTGAAAATGTAGAGCATCTAAGAATTGATTTGCAAACTCTAAGAGATAAACAACTGTTTGCTAAATTTAGCAAATGCGACTTTTGGCTCCGAGAAGTCAGTTTTTTAGGACATATAGTGTGGGTTGAAGGCATTAGAGTTTATCCGAGTAAAATTTTTGCAGTTGTTGACTGGAAACCACTGAGAAACGTATCTAAAGTCAGAACTTTTTTGGGATTAGCCGGTTAGTACTGAAGATTTGTCAAAGGGTTCCCAATGATAGCTACAGCAATGACATTGTTATTATAGACAGATGTGAAGTTTGAATGATTTGATGAACGTTAGCAAAGTTTCAATTAGTTGAAAGCACTAATGACCGAGGCACCAGTTCTGGCTCAGCCTGAATCGAGCAAAGAAAACGTAATTTTTAGTAATGCATATTTAAATGGTTTAGGTTATGTATTGATGAAAGAAGGCAATGTGATAGGTTATGCTTCCAGATAATTAAAGCCACACGGAAAGAACTATCCGATGCATGATTTAGAGTTGGCAACTATCGTGTTTGCATTGAAAATTTGGTGACACCATTTGTTCTGCAAAAACTATCACATATTTACTGATCACAAGAGTTTAAAGTATTTAATATCACAAAAAGATCTGAATCTAAGACAACACAAATGGCTTGAACTGTTGAAAGTTTATGAGTTGATCATTGATTATCACCAGGGTAAAGCAAACGTAGTTGTTAATGCTTTGAGTAGTGATAAACCGTAAATTATACATATTTTTACCTCATGCTTAGCCTAATTTTTGGATGAATTATCATTGAAATTGTGGAATTTGGTGCTCTTAATCCTTTTATTTCATGTTTTATACGCAGGTGAGCATAGGGAAGTAAAAAGAACAAGAAAAGGGCCGAAAACGGGCAAATTAGGCCCAGTTCAATAATCAACACGGCCTGGAGGTTCGCCACACGGCCGTGTCACAAGGCCGTGCCACTTTAATAGGCTCGAGCACGGCCTGGTAGTCGATCCACACCGGCGTGGCACACGAGCGTGTCCCTGTTGTGAGAAAGTTCAATTTCACTTGAAAAAGGCTACTTAAGGGCTAAGAAAGGCATTCCAAAACTCTATATAAAGACCCTAGGAGGCAACTACAATGGTGTGCTTTATTCCCGTTAAGACGGGGAGTTAAAGGCAGGAAATTACTCGAAGGAAAGCCGATTGATCCATCTCAGAAGCTAGGATCTACATCAAGACAGAGGATCTCCCTTCAATCCTTTCAGGAGTTTTGGGTTTTCTTATGTTTTGTTATTTATTTCTTCTGAGGTGTTTTCTTTTATAATTATGAACTAAAACCGCAAATATCTAAGGGGGATGAAACCTAAGACAAATCTTGTTATTGTTATCTGAGCTGTGTGATAAATATTTGATTTGTTCTTAATTGTGTTTTTGACTCTTAAATTGATATTTCCAGGATATTGATTTAAGTCAAATGTGCTTATGTAGAGGAGCAAAAGTCCCTAAATAGGAGTAGATCCAACACAATTAGGCGGAGTTGATCGCAATCCTAGACATAGGATGACAAAAATCTACCAGATTAGAGTCAAATCTAATATGGGGAGCCATAGATCGAGTTAATTCAAGACTAGGGGTTTTAACTAGAAAGAGATTTCAGTTAATCAACCTAGAATTAGTTGTTCTTATCCTCGACGAAGGTATTAACATAATTTATGGATCTCTACGGATTAAATCAAATGAAGAAATCATTTGGTTTAGAGTTAGATAACAAGTGAAGTCTAGGTGGATTCTTCCTTAGGTATTGCCTTAATCAATCAGTTTTCCCAAAAGCAATCTCTCTCTTTACTACTTGCCGTTTCTTTTCACTTTAGTTAGATTAGTTAATTTTGAAACAAAACCCCCTTTTATTTTTAGGCTAGATAATAGGAAGAAAGTCATTACTAGTACTCATAGTTTCTTGGATTCGATATTCCAGTTTTGCCACTGACTATACTACTATTCGATAGGTGCATTTGCCTTTTTATCGTGATATTAGTTAGTTTCCAGGTACGATCAAATTTTATTACTTCATCACAATCAAGAGAGATCAAGTTTTTGGCGCCGTTGTCGGGGAACTAAGATATTGGGAACACTCGATTTCTATTACTTTAGCCATTACTATTTTTTTGTTTTTAATCTTTATTTTTAGTTTTTATTTACTTAACTTCTCTCTTTCTTTCCAAGTATCTCTAGTTTATGACTAGAAGAAACCCAGGGGGACCTCTACTGTTTGATAACGATTTAGAAGCTACAGTTCGTAGAAATCGCTGAGAGATAAGAAGAAGTCTACAGTATCTAGAACAAGGACCAGAAGAAGAACCTGAACCTATTCCAGAGATGGAAGCAAATTAGGATAATCAATTACCTCATGTAGTAGCCGCAAATCCTGCTGAGTAGAATCCTGTTCCTCGTACTATGTATGATTATGCTAAACCTAATTTAGTAGGCACTGAATCTAGCATTGTTAGGCCTACTATTGCTACAAATAATTTTGAACTGAAACCTAACACTATTCAGATGATACAGCAGTTTGTTCAGTTTGATGGTTTGCTGGATGAGGATCCTAACTCGCATCTAGCCAACTTTTTGGAATTATGTGACACATTCAAAATAAATAGCGTTTCTGATGATGCATTCGCCTTAGGCTATTCCCATTCTCCTTGAGAAACAAAGCCAAACAATGGTTGAACTCTCTACCACGAGAGTCTTTCACTATATGGGAACAAATGACCGAGAAATTGTTGCGTAAATATTTTTCGCCAGCTAAAATAGCTAAATTACAGAATGATATCTCTTCTTTTGTGCAGATGGATTTAGAGACACTTTACGATACATGGGAAAGGTACAAGGACTTACTGAGAAAGTGCTCTCACTATGGGTTACTGCTGTAGTTACAAGTTCAAACCTTCACAACGGTTTGAATCCTTCGACGAGACAAATGATCAATGCAGCCGCCGGTAGAATAATCAACAATAAAACACCAGAAGCAGCTTACGAGTTTATAGAAGAAATGTCACTGAATAATTATCGGTGGCAAGTCATGAGAATAAAGCCACAGAAAGCTGCCGGAGTTTTTAATATTGATGCAGTCACTATGCTTTCTAATCAAGTAGAACTTCTTAATAACAAGATTGATAATTTTGTTGGTTCTACGCAGGTACACCCAGTGATGCAGTGTGACTCAATTCAAGGAAACATGTACAATCCCGATTGCTCCTCCTATGGACATGGCATGGAAATCGAGTAAGCCAACTATATGGGTAATAATTCTAGATCTCAAAATAACCCTTATAGTAATATTTACAACGTAGGTTGGAGGAACCACCCCTATTTTTCATGGGGAGGACAAGGAAATCAAAGACAACCACCTCCTCTGGGATTTCAATAACCACCGTTCTAACAAGAGAAAAAGCCGAACCTTGAAGAGATGCTCACGAAATTTATCGTCGTGTCAGAAACCCGTTTCTAGAACACCAAAACGGTACTGAAGAACCAGCAAACATCCTTTCAAGGACTCGAAACTCAAATAGGCCAGCTTGTTAAGCTGATTTCTGAAAGACCACAAGGTGGGTTACCAAGAAACACTGAAACCAACCTGAAGGAACAACTTAATGCCGTGGGTACAATATATGAGGAAGGGTTAGCCAAAACCAACCCAGAGCTATGTAAAGAGACTATGGTAAGTAAAGGTAAAGATTAGGTAAGTTCCAAAGAAGCAATTGTCAAAGAATATAAGCCTCATATCCCATACCCAAATGTGCTAAGGAAAGACCACACAGATGAACAATTCGGTAAATTCCTTAAACTTTTAAAGAAATTACACATTAATTTACCGTTTGTTGAAGCTCTTTCGCAGATGCCAAACGCCGTGAAATTCTTACAAGAGCTACTGATGAATAAACGAAAGCTAGATGAGACATCTCATGTGGAACTGAATGCAGTGTACTCAGCTATTTTACAGAATAAGCTGCCCAACAAACTGAAAGATCCAGGGAGTTTTACAATTCCTTGTTTACTTGGTAGTTTAGACGTTAAAAGTGCTTTAGCTGATTTAGGGGCCAGTATTAATATAATGCCTTATAAATATTTTAAACAACTAGGTCTTGGAAAACCTAAACGAACTAAGATGAGCATCCAATTGGCTGATAAAACCATTAGATTTCCAAAAGGAATAATTGAAGATGTGCTTGTCAAAAGTGATAAATTTATATTCCCACTTGACTTTGTTATTTTAGACATTGATGAGGATAGCAATGTACCATTAATTCTAGGGCGACCCTTTTTAGCAACTTCCAGAACCATAATTGATGTAGGAACAAGCGAGCTCACATTACGTGTAGGTGATGACAAAGTTACTTTATAAGCTCGAAACTCGATTAAGATGGTTGATGATAAAAATATAGTTACGACTCCTTATAAAAAGACTGATCTCACCACCCAACCTTCTGTGCAGGATACACTCCACATAAAGGTGACCCAACAACTGACAAGTCCATCCGAAGGAGACGTACATGAAAAACGAATGCTTCAGATTGAGGAATTAGATGAATGGCTGAACTATCAAGAAAATCCTAAAATATGCCACACCAACCCAGAGCATCACCAAGACGACCCTCAGGTAAAAATGAATCAAATCAAGGTAGGGGATAAGGTAATCTTAGGGGAGGACGATCCTCGAATCTTGAATTCAAAAGAACATACAAGTGACACACCTTACTTCACGGTAATGGAAATCTTTCCCTATGGTACAGTCGAGATAACACATGAGTCACTCGACACTTTCAAGGTAAATCATACTCGACTCAGACCTCATGTTGATAATGAAATTGAAAGTAGGAAAGAAGAGTTTCAACTCTTCAAACCACCGTGACCATGAAAACTTGAGGAAAGTCAAGCTTAGACTATAAACAAGTGCTTCTCGGGAGGCAACTCGAGCACTAACATAGTAAATTATTTTATTTAGGCTCTCTAATACATTAACTAACCCTTTGAATACAGGTTTTTCAAGCCACACATCCATTCCCATGGGCGTGCCTAAGGCCGTGTGGACACCATGAACAAAGACATGGCCGTGCGATATGGCTATGTATGAGCAGGGTAAGATCTCCCCAACACACGGGCTTCGACAACTAGCCACGGCCGTGCGAGGTCGCCATGGCCAATCCTGAAAATTCAACACGGGTGTGCGACACACCCATGTCCCAAAGCCGTGGCTAATCTTGTTAACCCAACACGGGCGTGCGGCACGCCTATGCCCCAAGACCGTGGTCGAACCTGCCATTTTATACACGGGCGTGTGACCCCTTACACGGACGTGGGAGAAGTGAAGATCGAAGGACACGGCCGTGCGACACAGTCGTGTGCCCTAACACGCCCTAGGAACACGAGCGTGTGGCACGAATCTAGCGTGCCAACATCTTTAAATTTTGAACCACCTGGGCTAACCCTAAGTGACACGGGCGTGTGCCAGGCCCGTGTGACCCAAAATCCTATATAAACCCCCACTATTCATCTTCTTCCCCACTAAAACCCTAAAAACCCCTCAACCCAAATCCCATATCAACCCTCTCTAGCGCCGCCGCCGGCCTCAACCATGCCACCACGCCTGTGCAAGCATCACCACGACTGTGTTCTATTCCTAACCATCCATTCGGTTCTCCTTTCTTACTTTTTCTCTTAGTTTCTAATGTCTTTTATCTATTTATCTATTAATAATTTCATTTATTTAGTTATTTGCATTATTATTGATAGGGATTTCATTCATTTAGCATGATTAATCTAGAATACTTATTATGCCATGTAGAACCATTCTCTTCCTGCCATCTTTAACTATCTCATGCAATTGGTTTTTGACTTCCATTGATGATAAAAACTCACTAGAACAAGCCATTGCTTTCTTGCTAGAAGTTCTATGCTTAGGATGAATCGAATATGGTATTTAGATTAGTAAAATTGACCCTTGATTAGTAAGTTTTAATTAGCATTTTGTTTAAAAACTTATGAACCCTCTTGATTTATTCTTTTTTTAGTTTAATTTATTTTTTCTGGAATCATGTCATCTTTGAGAGAGAAGAAAGCTGCTGTACCCGCTTTCAAAAAGCGAAAGGGGCCCGGTGGTTCCTCTTCTAGACCCTCTGCTAAAATCCAACACCCCTTTCTCCAATTCCCGTAGAACTCCCAAGAGGAACTATTTTAAATACTACGAGCGAGACCACTCAAAGTAAGAAGATGCATTGATTGTGCCGTACTAGAGCAGGTCCAACTAGCAGACGAGGTTCGGGCCTGGTTTACAACGGACCCATGGGACTAGTTTTTCCATATAGTAGAGCCACATACCTCGAGCTTACCCTCGAGTTCTGCTCCACATTCTATCTCCAGATGATGATAAACCAACACGACGATCCAGGAACGATTCAATTCTGCCTAGGAGGCCTCGTTCATTAACTCAATGTACCGGAGTTCGGTACAGCACTAGGCCTGTACACTGAGCAGTTTGTGGAGGAAGAAGACCTCTTAGAACTCCACCGCCACATACATATCTCTCCAATCAATTGTTGGCACGCCTTAGTCCCTAACCAGCCCACATACGACCCCAGTCGCTCCAGAGCGATAGCTCTCGCCCCTTCACTGAGGTACATTCATGCCTTACTAGCACATACATTGACAGGCAGGCGAGAGAGCACCAGCGTCGTCAACACTCACGACGCCTATTTCTTGTGGAGCATGGTGCACGCACACGTGCTCGATCTTGCATACTTCATCGTCCATGCCATCCAGCATCAGACCGAGAGGCATCGGAGAGGTGTGGTCTCTATGGGTCTGTACATCTTGATTGGCCCACTACTTCGGCCTATTCAACATCGCGGCCCAGACATCCTCTTACACCTTGATCGGCCAGATGTCCCCACAAGGCATCCAAACTATGCTACACATGAGGATGATTCAGCACCGACGTGGGAGCAACCCTCTCAGTACCAGTTAGCCCAATCTACCTAACAGGAGGATTCCAAGGACATTACTAATGATGTCCCATCATCGGAGGAGCCACCGACTGAGCCACCATCCACTCGCTGCCCAGTTCATGCGGCAGCTTTAGGCTATGTCACTTCTGAGCAGTTCGCCTAATTCTAGCAACAATGTTTTCAGTGATTTGATCACATTGATGCAACCTTAGCTCAGATTTGTCAGGATCTTTACCTCGCACCACCATCCCCACCTCGCGGACCATCTGAGGATTAGAACTTTCTATTTCTTTTATCTTCTTTTTTATTTGCTTTCTTGATCTTGATTTTTACCTTCTCTTGAACTTTATGTCTCTTTAGAATCCTTAGATTTTTCTTTAATTTTATTTTGATCTTTATGTTTATTGAATACTTTAGTTTAGATTTCAATTTTATTTTCATACCGGCTATTCCCTAACGAGAAAATTATTCCTAAACACTTATTTATGCTATCGCAGTTTCAAAGGAGCTTTACAGCTCAAATTCATCTGTAATGGGAAAGCTCTGCCATAACTGCCAGCTCTTACAATTCCGATATCCGTCTCTACAAATTCATCCAAAATTCAGGGGGTTTCACTTCTCTCCCTATCTTATGATTTTATGCTTCTATTGCTACTAATGTATCTTTGTACATTGAGGGCAATGTACATATTAAGTGTGAGGGGGGAAACTCACTTTCATTCTTTGTATTATCTTTGAAACCTCTGAAAATTTTTACCACTAACTTGTTGCATTGTTCTCAAATTTCGAATTCTCACTTTCACTCTCTGCATTATTCTCAATCCTCTATTAAGATGAATTCTGATTGATTTATGATCTTTATTGATATGTTGAGAATTAAGACATAGGTACTTATGCTGTGATTATTCAAACTTTAAGACATTAGGGAATCAAGCATGATAAATTGAAATTTTTGAGAATTTAAATTTTTCTAGGTTATTTTCCCCAATTTTAAGTATTATCTTGAAATTTGAAATTTGTAGGATTGACATCAAAAGCCATAATTCTGGTGAGATTGTTGAGCCTTTTGAGCATACATTCTTTCGTGCTCACTTTTATTGTTGCTTTGAGTGAGTCAATACTGATTTGTTATTCTAGAACTTGCTTCGATTATACATGTCGAGACCACATCATTGATTTGATATACCAAAATGATAAAGGCACCTAGGTTTAACCCACTTACCCCATAAAAGCCTACCTCCATAAATTAACCCCTAGTGAACCCCATTGAGCCTAACAACCTATTCTTTGACTTACCCTCAATATTAACCTATAGCCTAGTTTTTTGTTGAATCACCTTCAATTATTTTGATCCCTATTTTTGTCGAGATTTAAGTTGAATTATTATCTAGCTTTGTTCTCTTTTTCAGTTTGCAAAGTTTGTAAATATTCAATTTAAATATTGGATTTGTTCCTAAAAAAATACAATTAATCCAGTTGTAATTCATATTTCAGTTATAATTCAATATTTTTGCATATTTCTATTATAAGCCTCTGAATTCAAAATAATGTTATCCGAATTCAAAACAATAGAGATTTTTCTAGCTAGATGATTTTTCAGTTCAATCTCGACTCTAACCCTCTTTTTCAGCTTGTGACAACACCCCTAACCAAAGCCCCATTACAACCATTGAAAGACCTTTTGATCGATGTGTCATATTAATCTATAGTGGTGGAGATTTGATTTTCCTGCAAGCTTATGGTAATAACTTTTTAGGTTGACAATGAGTGCTTAATTGTTGAACCCTAAACACTTCGATTGGATAGAGTGAATCTTTAGTGAGAATGTCAACTCTTGTTGATTTTGAATTGAAAGGTAATTACTTACGAGAAGAGAGAAAACCTATATTTCTGTTATAAGATTCTCAACTTAGAGTGTTTGAAACTTTAATGTTCTTCTAGTTGAATTTTCATTGTATGATTACTTGTGGATTAGTTTGAGACACTATTGATAAGGATTATAAGTTGAGAAGAATGATTTTTAATTGTGAGTTGAGATTTTGCTTGAGGACAAGCAAAGGCTTAAGTGTGGGGGTATTTGATAAACAGTAAATTATACATATTTTTTACCTCATGCTTAGCCTAATTTCTGGATGAATTATCATTGAATTTGTGGAATTTGGTGCTCTTAATCCTTTTATTTCATGTTTTATACCCAGGTGAGCATAGTGAAGTAAAAAGAACGAGAAACGAGCCGAAAACGGGCAAATTAGGCCCAGTTCAATAATCAATACGGCCTGGAGGTTTACCACGCGGCCGTGTCACATGATCGTGCCACTTTAATAGGCTCGAGCATGGCTTGGTAGTCGATCCACACCGGCGTGGCACATGGGCGTGTCCCTGTTGTGAGGAAGTTCAATTTCACTCGAAAAAGCTACTTAAGGGCTAAGAGGCATTCCAAAACTCTATATAAAGACCCTAGGAGGTAACTACAAGGGTGTGCTTTATTCCTGTTAAGACGGAGAGTTAAAGGTAGGAAATTACTCGAAGGGAAGCCGATTGATCTATCTCAGAAGCCAGGATCTACATAAAAACAGAGGATCTCCCTTTAGTTCTTTCAAGAGTTTTGGGTTTTCTTATATTTTGTTATTTTATTTCTTCTGAGATGTTTTCTTTTATAATTATGAACTAAAACTCCAAATATCTAAAGGGGATGAAACCTAAGACAGATCTTGTTATTGTTATCTGAGCTGTGTGATAAATATTTGATTTGTTCTTAATTGTGTTTTTAACTCTTAAATTGATATTTCCAAGATATTGATTTAAGTCGAATGTGCTTATGTAGAGAAGCAAAAATCCCTACATAGGAGTAAATCCAACACAATTAAGTGGAGTTGATCCCAATCCTAGACATAGGACGACAAAAATCTGCCGGATTAGAGTTAAATCTAATATGGGAAGCCATAGATCGAGTTAATGCAAGACTAGGGGTTTTAACTAGAAAGAGATTTCAGTTAATCAACCTAGGATTAGTTGTTCTTATCCTCGACGGAGGTATTAACATAATTTAGGGATCTCTACGGATCAAATCAAATGAAGAAATCATCTGGTTCAGAGTTAGATAACAAGTGAAGTCTAGGTGGATTCTTCCTTAGGTATTGCCTTAATCAATCAGTTTTCCCAAAAGCAATCTCTCTCTTTACTCTTTGCCGTTTCTTTTCACTTTAGTTAGATTAGTTAATTTAGAAACAAAACCCCCTTTTATTTTTAGGCTAGATAATAGAAAGAAAGTCATTACTAGTACTTATAGTTTCTTGGATTCGATATTCCGGTCTTGCCACTAACTATACTACTATTCGATAGGTGCACTTGCCTTTTTATCATGATATTAGTTAGTTTCCAGGTACGATCAAATTTTATTACTTCATCACAATCACGAGAGATCAAGTAGAAAGTCCTTGTTTGCTTTGTGGGCGATGAATACCTGACTTTCATTATCTAATAGTGGCTCAATCTTAGTTGAGTTAAAAGCTAACTTGATGTTTTTATAGCAAATGAGCGAAGCTCAAAAATGTGATAGTGAGCTGTTAGCTAAACGGGGATAGTATGAGTCAATTTCTGATTCAGAATTTCATATAGGACCCGATGATTGTTTGTTGTTCAGATGTAGAGTTTGTATACCGAAGAATCTAGAGCTTATATAGAAAATTTTGCATGGTAGCTTGTTTATTCATTTGGGAAGCAATAAAATGTACATCGATTTGAGATAGATGTACTGGTGGTCGAGAGTGAAACGTGAGACTTCTGACTTTGTATCTAGATGTTTGATTTGTCAGCAAGTAAAAGATGAACATCAGTTACCTTCAGGACTATTACAACCAGTGATGATATTAAAGTGAAAATGGGATAGAGTTACTATGAATTTTGTAATAGGTTTACCTCTGTCTTCGAGAAATAAAGATGTCATTTGGGTTATTGTCGACCGTTTGATAAAATCTGCGCATTTTATTCTAGTCCATATAGATTTTTCAGTTTACAGATTAGCTGAGTTATATGTTCTTGATATTGTCAGATTATACGGAGTGCCAGTCTCCATTATTTTGGATAGAGATCTGTAGTTTACATCGTGATTTTGAAGGAAGTTGCAGGAAGCTCTTGGTACGCGATTTCGGATAGAGTATTCTTGAAAGAATCGCCCTGGAAGAAAGTTCTTCGATTTAGTCATAAAGGGAAGCTGAATCTATGATTTATCGGGCCATACGAGATTACTAAAAGAATCGAACCTGTTGCATACCGATTAGCTTTACCATCAGAACTAGAAAAGATTCACAATGTTTTTCATGTGTCTATGTTATGACGGTACCGATCTAAGCCTTCACATGTTATCTCTCTGACGGATGTCGAGATTCAGCCTTCACATATAGGTGAAAAAATTGAGCAATAAAAACATAGCTTTAGTGAAAGTTCTCTGGCAATGATACAGAATAGAAAAAGCCACCTGGAAACCCGAGGAAGCTGTGAGAAAGTAATATCCGAACCTTTTTTCTGGTGAGATTTTTGGGGACGAAAATTCCTTTAGGGGTAGAGTTGTAACAACCTATTTTCAGTGAAATCAAAACAATGGTTTCAAGACCACAAATCTGAAGTCAGAAAATTTATTTTATTATTATTTTATTTCCTACAGCATGATAGAAATACCATATAAAAATTTCGTTAATAAATTTTACTGTTTACATGTTCAAATAGTTAAAAAGGACTAAATCGTGTTAAAAAGTATATGCCTTCCATGTTTTTCTTGCAAGATGAATCAACATCTGTAGATTTGGGCATAACCACTCACAAGACACCACCCCCTAAAGGATCTGGGTCAAAAACATCAATTGTGGTACAGGGGCTCCTAGTATATGCTACAGGTTGCTTGTTTCGATCAACAACAACAACATTAAAACCCTTCGATGGAGGCTGAGCAGATGGCAATCTCAAAGGGTTAGAACTTTTGCTTGCTACAACACATGGTTTACCGTGCATATTATCATTTTGCTGCATATTAATCCTCAAGAATTTAAGGTGTTGCCTCATAACATCATACAGATCATCATCATACACAAGGAGAACAATATCCCCATCTTCATTAATAAATGTCTGAGTAAGTTGAATATCAATAGGAAAATTTTTGCCCTAAGCCCTGCCATACTAAGATCACGATGTTCACCATCATCAATACAAGCAATAAAGTCACTTAGAGTATCTCCATACTTAACCTATGCATGAACCTGGCCTATTGTGGAAACCTCTATAGGTTCTTGAGGTGTGAATCTATGGAGAACCTCCCCCATAATCCCATTGCTTTTAGTTGAGGCTGTTGCATTACTAATGGCAGTATGTAAGTGCCTAAAATATCGCGCAAATAAGGAATGAAAGTCAAACTGTAGCTCACCCATAAGCTCATCCTTCAAGTATTTAAATCTAGCCTCTAACTTGGCATCCAACTTAGCATCGAGTTGGGACAACTCTCTTTTGATATTCACTATCTCTTACTGCAAAATGCCTATATCCTTTTGCAACTACGTGGTGACACTATCCCCAGCCATAGAGAACTATTGAAGCTACAATACATTTGTTAGGAATAAAAACAAAAAATAAGAAATAGAAAAGGGAAAAAGAAGAATAGAAAGGAAAGAGAGGAAATTCAATAATTAAAACCTTATACTAAATTCGACATCCATTAATGTTGAGGCATTCTTATAAAAAAACATATTTTGATAAGTAATTTATGTAGGAACTTAAGAAAAAATAAAAAAAATTCTAATTCTTGGATTGCCTGGATTTAAATTTCATTATTAAGTCAATGGTAAAAATGAAATCTATATATTACAAACACATTAATTTAAATTTAACGTAATATATATTTTTCAATAAAGATTGAAGAGTTTTTACCAATAGAGCCAATTCATTCTATTTGTCCTTTGGAGTTGTCACCAAATGTAACTTCTCCTCCACTTTTTGACTTCAATTCGATAAAATGATTCTTGTCACCGGTTATATGTCTTGAGCATCCACTATCAAGTTACCATGAATTTGTACTTGTGTTGTTCACCTTGAAGCCATGATCCTTTTCCTATAAACATAAAATTAAAATTTTGTTTTTGGTAACTAAATTATTTTGGGTCCATAAGTATTAGTTCCTAAAATTTTTGTCCCTTTGGGAATACATTTTGAAAGAATTTCTTTGTCTTGTGTAACACTAAGTCCTTTAGGGACCCATATACTCTTAACAACTTTTCCTTTATAAAATATTGAGGGTCCTCTATGTTTATAGAAATTAAAGCTTATTCCAATAAAGTTTTATTTTGAGCTCTCTCCCTTTTTAAAACTTTTTGGAGATACTTTGTTAAATAAAGCTTTTTCCTTTTCAAGAAACTCAAGTTGCTTTTAATGTCATCATGAACTTCTGAAAGCAAATTATGCAGTTTTGGTTCTTTTTCTCAAAATCATTTAGAATAGCTTGTATATCATGAATTTTAGTTTCAACTATTTTCATATTTTAATTTTAAAATGTTTTTCTTATATTTTGAAACCATAATTTCAGACACCACATAATAGACATATTGTAACTCATCAAATGAGTATGAAATTGAATTAGACAAGTTAGAAGATACCTTAGTGTCATCAATAGCCATAAGGCACAGGTTGGCTACTTCTTGATCTTCATCATCGGATGAATCCTCATCACTCTAAGTAACAACATGAGCTTTGAGTTTTTGTTTGTTTGATGCCTTTTCCTATCATTGGGGATAATCGAACTTGATATGTCCCAGCTTCTTGTATTCATAGCATATTATAGGATCCTTCTCCTTGGTATATTCAAGCTTAAGTCATTCTTTCTTTTGGAATTTTCTACCTCTATTAGACCTCATAAACTTCTTGAATCATCTAACAAACATTGTCATTTATGTATCTTCATCCACCTCTTTATTTATTCACTATCTTTATTAGTGGTGGATTTGAGAGCAACACCAACCTTTTTCTTCTCAATTTCGGCTTCTTCAACCACTTCATTGAGTGTCTTCTCATGTGTAAGCAAAGAACCGATAAGCTCATCCAAATTCAATGTTTCTACATTATTTGCTTTTTCAATTGTAGTCACTTTGACTTCCCATGATTTAGGCAAGCTTTAAAGCATATTCCTTACCACCTCTTCATTTGGATATGTTTCTCATAAGACTTCACTCCATTAATGATAATAGTAAACCAATTTGACATCACCTTGATATCTTTCTCGAGCTTTATTTTGAAGGTTTCATAATTTAGCGTAAGAATTCCAACCTTAGACTTCTTAACTTGGTTGGTACTTTCATGTGTGACTTCGAGCTTATCCCATATGTGACAGCCTGTTTTCCAATAATATTGGAAACAATGGTTTCAGGGCCACAATTCTGACGTGTTAGTCTGTAAATATTATTATTTAATAATTATGAGGTTATTAGTGTCGTATTAAATTTTGGTTAAGAAATTTTAATGTTTAGGTAGTTAATTAATTAAAAGGACTAAATCATAAAATTTATAAAGTTGCATATTATTGATTTCTCTTAACTAAATTACTTAGATAGTTAAATTTGGGGGGTTTATGTTGCAAATAGACCATGTTTAGATATTATGGCCGGTTAGTGGATGAATTAAAGTAAAAATTTTGTATTTTTATATTACTAATAAATTAAACATAAGTTCATAGAATAAAACAAAAACAAGGTGGTATCATCTTCTTCTTTTTCTCATTTTCAAGTCACACACCATTGTTAAGGAGAAAAGAAGTTCGGTCTTGTTATTTTCCTTTGCATGTAAGTGTATTTGATACTTGTTTTTCATGAATTTTATGTTTTTGAGATCATTATAATGATATCTAGTTAGTTTAGGGACTACTTTGTAATATTGTTAAACTTTTAAAATTCACCATTGTTGTTTTTAAAGCTTTCTTAATGTTTATACTTGATCTTGAAGCTAATTGATGAATTTGAACTATTTAGTAAAGTAAATTTGAATAGTTTTAAGTTTAGGGATTAAATAAATAAAATGTGAAATTGGAAGGAGTTTATTGAAATTTTTTTGAAACTAGGTGTTGTTTATATAGGGTTAATTGTTTGATAAATTTGGGTATATGAGGTAATTGGGAAAATTGGTTTGTTTTAATGTTAGGGATTAAAATGAATTAAATGAAAAAGTTTGGGGCAAATGTAAAAATATGTAAATAGAAAATCATTTGCACTAAATTGAATATTATATGAAATTAAATCAAAACAAACTATTTTATAGATCAAGAACAAGTACATAACCGAGAAAAAGGAAAGTTGTTGAATAATCTTGAACTTTTGCTATCACTATAGTTTAGCCCTGGTAAGTTCGTATGTTTTAGTTTTGTATAAATTTAAATGTTATGTTAGCTACGAGTTGAGATTGTTGGATATTCTGACATAATTGAATTGAAATAAATTGATGTGATTCGAGAAAGTAATTGAATTGGACATTATTATTCGATGTTATATTGAGCCTAATGAACGTATGATAGGATATAATTGGCGTGCCAATAGGTTTTTAATGCGTGCAATACAGGTTTGACTTGTGATGAGATGGTGATTATTGATTCGTTACTGTTCACTAAATATACCAAAGTACAACATTTGTTGTAGACTATTGTGTTATACTTACGGTGATTCTAGTTTGTTACCAGGGGCGGATGTAAAACCTTCAGACTAGGCACTTGGTGCCTAGGTGTGTTCTCAGTTAGTTAACAGTGTATACAAATCTTTTATATCGTTCATCAGGCAGATTTTCAATGGTTACATGATTAGTAATTAATATTGTAAATGGTTATATGATTTTCTGATCTATTAACATAAGTTGATATTGAATGATCTAGCATAATTGAATAGATTATTTATTTATGTGATTTGATATAAAGAATCACCTGTTGAATAGTTGTGATTGACAAGATTATAGTTTATTAATTGTTACTGTGTTATTTATATGTTTTTACGGTAAGTTTATCATTTTAACCGTTGAACTTACAAAGCTCTAGTAAAGCTTACTTGTGTTTTTTTACAAAGCTCTAGTAAAGCTTACTTGTGTTTTTTCTTTTATTTCTTTGTAGATTACGTTTTGTGGAATCGGATAATCGGATCAACTCCAAGAATCACACTATCTGGGTATCTTTTGGTAGTTTTTGATATGTTTATCTTTGGGTTATATGGCATGTAATATGTGTGTTTGTATATGTTTGGATACTTACTTCATATGTTACATTTTAGCTTGGTGTAAAGTTGTTTAAGTTTGCTTGTATATGTGCTTTTGGCTTCAGTATTAATATGTTCTTGTGAACTTGTTTTTGGCTATTTGATATAAGTCTCATGGAAATAGTTGAAATATGGTATGTCAGATTTGAATAGATTGAATGAAATGGTGGACTTGGCATGAGTTATTATAAGTACTTGAGAGCATTGAATGCAAACTAGTTTGGACTGAAATGTGAATTTGATTTGACAATTGAATTGTGGTGTCAATGAGAGCACATTGGTTAGACACTTAAGCTACATGATTCGGTATGTTTTAAGTTTGTTTGAATGTGTTTTTAAGGTTTGGAAATGATTGATTTTGGTTTAACTTGGCAACTAAGTTTTGGATAAAAAATTGGTTTTTTTTTTGTAAGCTTGTTAAAGTACACAAGGCCTAGGACACGGGCTGTCACATCGCCGTGTGCCACATACGATCTATAACACCCCTAAACGCGACCCACTCATTATGGTTGAATTTAGAAAGTTACATTGACCACTGGAATGGCCCAGAAAAACTTTCTTGATTTTAAACGTACTTTTTTTAAGCCATTTGTGCAGTTCGTTCAAAAATAGTAAAATCGAATGTTCAACTTTATTTTCAATCTTATTTCAGAAACCATTTATGCACAAAAATGTCCAAAATAAACTTTCATAATTTTGAAAAAATATTTTAAAACTATTGGCTTATCAATTAAAAAAATGAAATAAAGCATTTATTTTAATTTCATAAAGACCGTGCAAATTTCAGGAATCGAAATAAATAATATTTCAATTGTAAACATTCAATCATTTATTCAAAGCTATTTCAGATTTTAAATCATACTTCTAAATCATTTGTCTTTTTATTCAAAATTGGAGAACTTGGTTATTCGCCATTATTTCGAAAATAAAAACATATTAACTTCAAAAATCAAATATCTTTAGAAAACTCATTTGTAAACATTAATAATTTTGAAAACTAAGTCTAATTTTATTAAAAACTCATTTTTTAGAAATGCAATGAAAAAATGTGTTATTGATAGATTCTATTTAGAAATTAAGTTTCAAGTGAAATCTTATCAAATACTAATTTCTGCAGTTTTTAAAAATTAATGTCATGCAAGCAATTTATGCAAATCAGAATAAAAAAATCCCTAAAATCAAGTCCCATACCACTGTCCATACCCAAAATTATTACAAACCCAAAATATCAAAATAAAATTTAATTACTTTAATTTAAAAGGAATTCCGAGAAACTCCTCCCAATTCCATCGTCAAATCCTAACCTCGGGGTTATCTATAACACAATTTTCATAATTTTCATATAATTAATAATCAACAAATCACGCATCATATATATCACCAAAATCAATGGTTTCGAATCACTTACTTAACATAGTCCATAACTATGGGTTTTATCTCTCTTAATGGATACAAAAAGTCTCTTCTTCAAATATAATTTAAATAATAATTTTAACAATATAAAATATAGGTTTGTTTTTGTTTAATTTCCAAACCCACACCCACATGTGGATCTAACGGTTAGATTACCTAATCAATCAACAAATGGTGATCTTACGTTAATGACGATCGTTATTAAGGTTGACATGATAGTTAGTATCGATTTCCATTAACACTTACCATTAGAAATAATCACTTGGATTAGTGATTTTGATTCCCACGTTAATGGTCTCTCAAGTTGGTGTCAATTAGCCCTTCAATAAACATGACATACGAGATGTTAATACTTGAGAAATAATTCACTAAGGACCTCAAAATCTGTAGCAACCCAAATTTTACGGACACCGAAAAAGTGAGTTTAGGGCCTCCTTCTTAGGAAAAACGAGTCAGTAAATATTTATTAAAAATATTTATGAAGCTAGTTATGAGTTGAATTAGATTTTTGATAAGTGAATTTAGTTTAATTAGAAGTAGTTATTAGAAAGGACTAAATTGAATAGAGTATAAAAGTTTAATTATAGAATAGAAAAATATTAAGGGATTAAATTAGTAATTAAACTAAATTAGTGACATGTGTAAGATAGAGAATAAATACATGTGTATTTAAATTATTAGTACAAATGTATGTTATATATATATATTTACTTATAAATTAAGTAAATGATATTTATTTATTTATTATAATTATTGTTAATAATTATGTAATATTATATTTTAATTAATTGAGATAATGACAAATGTATGGTGATGGGATAATACATGTGTATATATAAGTATTAGTACACATGTAATATATATTAGTTATTAATTAGATATTTTATAATAATAATTAATTAAGTAAATAAAAGTAAAAAGAAATAAAGAAAAAAAAATAAGAACAAAGAAACATACCAGATAAACAAACGAAATAGAAGAAGAAAAGAGGAAAGAAGGAAGAAAAGGAGAAATTTGAGAATTGAAGCTTGAAATTTGTTTTGGTAAGTCAATTAAGCCCTTATTCTTTAATTTAAATGTTTTAGAAGCTTTAGAATTGAGTTTTGTTGAAACTAAGTGGAAGTTATGGAGGTTTTTAAGTTTTTGAGTAAAATTTATGTTGGATAAATGGTTGAATTAAGGGCTTAATTGATAGAATTATTGATTAGAAGTGGTTAAGGGATTAAATCATAAAGGAGGCTATAAGTTTTGTATTTGAGGGACTAAGTTGAAAGAAAGCTTGCATTAGGGTTCTAATATGAACATTTGATAGTTATATTGAATTTTTGATGGAAATTGGATAAGGAAAAGATGTGAATTGTTAAAAGGAAGAAGATAAAAATGGTTAGGACAAATTTGGGATTTAGGAAAAAGTTGCATGGAAAGTTAGTAATTTTTATAAAATATGTGTGTTATTAATTAATTGTAATTATGCTAATTTTCGTAACAAACAAGGAAACTGAGACGTCTAATACGAAGGGGAAGGAAAAAGTGATCGATGAGTAGCTCAAGAAATATCGGTTGTATTATCATAATTCATGTTATTTATTATTATGTGTTTAATTTTATTATATATATATGCATGGAATTGAAATTGGGATAAGTAGTGATATTTGATTTGAATGTGATTGGATATGATTAGTGAATATGTACATTTATATATGTGTGAAATTGTTTTATGAATTATATGTGTATCAAAGTGAAAATGTATGATGATGTGAATTGGAAACAATTTGTGTTTGAAATGAAAAAGATGTGAGAAATGTGATGAAAGTGTTAGTTGATGTGAATTTGATATTGGAAGTGAAATTACTATGTGATTCCGATACCCTATTAACTAGTCAAGCTAGGGTGGATATAATTGGCATGCCATAAGATTGGAAGAGTTTAGGGATTCTTCGACCTCGAGTCGATGAGACACTTGGTGTGTCATAGATTTGCTTTGGATAGTTTCGATGAGGCATTGGTCGCCACTTTGCTTCGGCTCAGCCGATGAGACACTTGGTGTGTCATAGATGTACTTCGAACTATCCGATGAGGCGTTGGTCGCCACTTTACTTCGGCTATGCCGATGAGGCGTTGGTCGCCATTCTGGTGTGTTTGGTTGGATCCGTGTATCCGCTAATGTCTGAGTCGAGTTAATAAGGGAAAATAAGTGAAATGATAAAATTTTGAATCAAGGTGATTAAACTATTGGAAGAGATGAGAAAGTGAATTTGTGAAATTAACTATGAAATGAAATTTGTACTATGAGATTGAAGGCATGAACCAAAGGTTCATGAAGTATTTATATTTAAAATATGAATTGAGTAATTATGTATGGTAGAGAGATGAACCAAAGGTTCATGAATTATTGGAAATCCTATTGATGAGATAATGATTCAAATATTGAAAATGATGTAATGGAAATATGATAATTTAGTATGAGATTATATGAATGATTTGTAATTATCTATGCATGTTTATGATATTTGATTGTAGTTATAAATTTGAATTATGATAATACCACTAAGTATTTTCAATACTCAGTGTACGGTTGTTTTCCGTGCGCAGGTTAGGTCAAGCTAAAGTCCAGTTCAGCATCTGAATCAATCCCGGCTTCAGCTCAGTTTTTGGTGATGTATCTATCTTTTGGAAAGGTGGCATGTACTAGGTTTGGTGTTTGTCACTTGTAAATGTTTTATATTTTGATTGTAAATATGGTACATAATCCTTAAGAAGTTTTTGGTATGAACGAATGAATATTTGCTAAGTTTGAAAATGAAATGAATGGTATTTGATTAAGATTTATAAGTCAATGATTTGGGCATGAATTAGGTATGTTTAGTGGGCGAAAGTAGCTTAAAAATGATGAAAAATATTGTTTTCACACGGCCAAGACACATGGGTGTGTGCCCAGGCCGTGTGGCAAAGTTAGAATCGCCCATGGGCTAGTCCCATGGCCGTGTGCAGCAAGTCAGATCTGCCCACGGCCTGGCCCCACGGCCATGGGAGCCCCACGGGCAGGCCACACGGGCATGTGCCCCTATTTTCAAAGAAAAGTTTCAAAAGTTCCCGGTTTAATCCCAAATTACTTCCTAAGCTTATTTTGGGCCCCGTAGGCCCATATTAAAGACTTTTTGATGGAAATTAGAAAGTCTTAGGTTGAAACTCAAATTTATGTCTTGATTTTGTTCGTTTACTAATGTATAAGTCCGGTAATGCCTTGTAACCCTGTTCCGGCGACGGTTTGGGGTTAGAGGGTGTCACAAAATCATTCAGCCAAGAGAAGAAAATAGAGAGGAGAAAAATATTCCTACACAACCCTTACACTTACACTATCATGATTGGAATAGAAGGATCAATGGATCGTCTTGTACACGAATAGGAGAGGAAAGGAGAATCTAAAGAGGAGGAATATTTTTGAAAATAAGTTTATAGAATAAATTTAGAATTAAGAATTAATTAAAAATAAATAATACATCATTTTTTATGATTAAAAAGAATAACAAAGGTTGAAATTTGAAGAAGAAAGGAGGAAGAATCTAAATCGTCAGTAGTGGTGCTACTGGGACGATGACGGTGGTCCAATGACAGAGGCGGAGGAGAAGAAAAAATATGGTTTCGGTCACTCACTTAAAAGAGGAGGAATGTAATGGCCTAAATTTCAGTGATATCAGAACAATGATTTCGTAACCATAAATCCGAGTTAGGAAGAAAATATAATTTAATATTATTGCATGATTTGTGATATGACAGGTAAGTCGTATGAAAATTTTGATAGGAAAATTTTATCGATCAAGTGGTTAATCAGAGAAAGGACCTAATTGTATAAAATGTAAAAGTTAAGGGCTAGAAGCTAAAAGGATCAAATAGCTATGAAATTCAAAATTAGAGGTCCTTATATGGTAATTAGACCATCAATCAAAAGATGGGAAAATATCTAAGGTAATTCATCCATGAAATTCAAGAAAAAGAAAAGGACTAAATTGGAATTCAAGAAAATTAAAAGATGATAATTTAACTACATGGAAATATCATCTTATTTTCTCATCTTCATCCCCAAAATTTGATGGAAACCCTAAGAGAGAGAGAAGAAACTTTCTTGGCATAAATTGGTAAGTTTCTATGTCCCATTTTTAGTAATTTTTATATTTTTGAAATCGGGATAACTTGCTCTCTCTATTTTGGGGATTAAAATGAAAGGTTAGTAAAGTATGGAAATTATGTCATGGATGAATATGCTGGAAATTGAAAGTTTATGGTAGAAAATGAAATGTTGTTAGTAAATAAACAACTTTTAGAAAGTGATCATAGATAAAATTGTGAAAAATGGACTAAATTGAAAATTTGTAAAATTCAAAGAAAAACTCTAATTTTTGTGAAATATATGTGCTGGAAATAATATATGAGAAATTCAGCTAGGCTTGGTTAGAGGATTGAATTGCATGAATTTCTTTTTCCGAGCCTAGGGATGAGATTGGAATAAATGAAAAGTTTAGGGGGCAAAATGGTAAATTTACCCAAAGTGTAAATTGAGTTCGTACAAATATGAGAAATGAAAATTTTATGATTAAATTCATCTAGATAGATCCGGAGAACTCAAATTCAGAGTTAGATCGAGGAAAGGAAAAGATATCGGATTAGTAGAATACAAACACGAACAATCATCGAGGTAAGTTCGTGTAACTTGAATTTGATTCTTGGAATGCTTGAAATGCATGTTTATATAATATGAATGTTTAATGCATGGAGAAGTAATGAAATGGTAAATAACATTTGATAAAAAGGGAAAATAAATCTCAGTTGAATAAAAAGAAATTTGATGGATCAATGAAAAAAGGACACTACATATGATGTGAAAAGGATTTAGCCCGGACAGGTAATCCTGAAATAAGCCTTCCCTATGTATATGAGATGAAATGGATTTAGCCCAGATGGGTAATCCAGAATAAAGCTCTAAAGAGTATTTGTCACTAAAAGGATTTAGCCTGGACTGGTAATCTTGACAAATCTTTTTGAGCATATATTACAAGGAATTTAGCCTGGACTGGTAATCCCGTTATATGAAATGAGACTCGGGAGTGTGCTCTCTAACACAAGTAAATGTGAATTGACGACTAATGGATTTGTACACTATAGGTGTACTACAGAGTATCCATCAAAATTTCGATAAATTCAACGGGATAAATAGGGAAATGGAAAATGGAACATAAATGACTTTGTCAGGAAAGGTATAAGTAACATGGAAATGTCAAATATATGGAAATCATGGAATTGATGAGCTCATTAATCATTCATTTATATGTTGAAAGTACATGACATCCTTGAGCTAACTCAAAGTTTTGAGATTGTGTATGATAGGGAAATATTCTATTGTTTGGACATATGTATGTTTGATTTAATTAATGGACGTACATGGTAAGTTAAATTCCTATTACATGAACTTACTGAGCACTAAGTGCTTACTTGGCTTTATTTTCCCTGTTTTATAGTGCTCGGGAGCTCAGAAGGTTGAAGATAGGTCGGAGCTTGGTCACACTATCAATCCACATATTTTGGTATATGAAAATACTCTATTTTGTAGTAACGGCATGTATAGGCTAAAAAAATACCAATGTTGATATTGAAAGGGACGGATGTAAACCTAGCCATTGGCATGGCTAGTGTTAACTAAATTTTAAGTATGCT
Organism: Gossypium stocksii; assembly: GCA_020496765.1. NCBI lineage: Eukaryota > Viridiplantae > Streptophyta > Magnoliopsida > Malvales > Malvaceae > Gossypium > Gossypium stocksii. The sequence continues at coordinate 15,190,233 of CM035631.1, read as the reverse complement.
TATAAAGTAAATGATGGATTTCGTGTATGATGAAGTGGTTCAAATTGATAGATTATACATATAAGATCGTGAGGTTGGAAATTATATATGAATTGCTTGGTTGGAATTGGAATGGTTTGGTGCAAGTATTGGATGAAAATGGGTGAGAAATGAGGCTTGGATATTGCCTTATTTTGTCCACACGGGTAGACACACGGGCGTTTGTTCACACACGGCCGGGTACATGGGAGTGTAGTGAGGTCGTGTGTCCCTTGCATCTTAATTTTGAGAAACAGAATGCTCAAAATTGAGCACATAGGCAAAGACACGGGCGTGTGTCTCAGCTGTGTGAGGCACACGGCCTAGAATACAGGTATGACATTTGGCTATGTGAATCTTGCACCTATTTTTCAAAAATTCAAATTAACCATACGGCCTAGCACAAAGGGCGTGTGCCTTGGCAGTGTGACATCAATTTGTTCAAGAGTTGCAAGTTAGAAAGTTACACGGGTTAGGGACACGGGCATGTGAACCCTCACGGGTTAAGCATACGGGCGTGTCCCATACCACACGGGCGTGTGACTCTTAATATTGAGAAAAATTTTAGAATTTTGCTAAAAATTCCCTGACTTCGGGATTTAGTCCCAAATTGATTCTAGTGCATGTTTTGGGCCTCTAGGACCCAACCAGGGGACTTTATAGATAGTTTTGAAAAGTGAATAGTAAATGACGAATTATCAAAAAATGTTCTATAAACTCCGGTAATGCATTGTAACCCTGTTCTGATGACAGTTACAGGTTGAGGGTGTTACATTTGTTGGTATCATCCGGGTAAGGCTAATGCAGTTGCTGATTCTTTAAGCCGAAAATCTCTGTTTTCTTTATAAGCTATAAATACCCTGCTATCATTGTCTGATAATGGTATACTTATAGCTAAATTAAAAGCTAGACCGATGTTTTGACAGCAAATCAGTGAAGCCTAGAAAAATGATGCTAAACTACAGGCTAAATGGGTACAGTGTGAATTAGTTCTTGGCTTAGAGTTTCAGATTGGAATCGATGGTTGTTTATTGTTCAAAGACATAATATGTGTACTAAAGAATACAGAGCTTATACAGAAGATTTTACACGAGGCACATAGTGGTACTATGTTAGTACATCCGAGAAGCAATAAAATGTATAATGATCTGAAAAAGATGTACTGGTGGCCAAGCATGAAACGTGACATCTCTGAATATGTATCAAGATGTTTGGTATGTCAACAAGTCAAAGTTGAACATGAGGTGCCTTCCAGATTATTACAGCCAATCACGATACTGGAGTGGAAATGGGAAAAAGTCACTATGGATTTTGTATCGAGATTACTGTTATCTCTAAAGAAGAAAGATGCTATCTAGGTAGTTGTCGACCGATTAACAAAATCGACACACTTTATTCTAGTATGTATCGACTATTCTTTGGAAAAACTAGTTTAATTATTGATAACGTCTCGCGATATTAAGTAATAAAATTTATAAAACTTATCACACCAAAACTAACTAATATCACGATATTAAAGGCAAGCGCACCTATCAAACAGTAGTATAGTTTAGTGGCAAGACCGAGTTATCGTACCCAAGGGAACCAAAAGTACTAATACTTACTTCCTTTCTATTATCTAGCCTAAAAATAAAAGAGGATAGATTGGAACTAATTCTAAAACTAACTAAAGTGCACAAAAAGTAAATTGGGGAAAACTTTAGGGAAAAGTTGATTGATATAAGAAATACTTAAGGGAGAATCCACCTAGACTTCACTTGTTATTAACTTCTTGAACTAGACGATTTATTCACTTGACTTGATCCGTAGATATCTCTAATTTATGCTAAACCCTCCTTCGAGGCGAAGAGCAACTAGGCCTAGGTTGTTAACTAAAGTTTCTTTATTAATTAACACCCTAGGTTGCATTAATTTGATCTATGGTTCCTCATATTAGGTTTGACCCTAATCCGACAAATTTATGTCGCCCTATGTCTAGGGTTGCATGCAACTCCGCTTAATTATGGTAGATCTGCTCTTAAAATAGGGACTTTTGCTCCTCTCCCTAAGCACATCAAGTTCTTAAAGTAATGCCTAGGATTATTAAATCAAGAATGAAGAACACATAATTAAGAACAATTCAAGTATTTATCATGTAATTCAAGAATAAATAATAACAAGATCTGTCTTAGGTTTCATCCCCCTCAAGTATTTGAGGGGTTTAGTTCATAATAAAGAAAGAAAACATCTCAAAAGAATTAAGATAACAAAACATAAAGAACCCGAAAACCCCTGAAGGAATTTAGGGAGATCCTCTGTCTTGATGTAGAATCCTGGCTTCTGGGATGAATCAACCGGCTTCTCTTGGAGTAATCCCTTGCTTTCACTCTTTATGTTGGCAGAAATATGGTGCTCTTTCCTAAGAGAAAAGAGTATTCCCTTAGCGGGAAATAAGCACACCCTTCAAGTTGCCTCCTAGGGTCTTTATATAGAGTTTTAGAATGGCTTTCTAAGCCCCTAAGCATCCAAATCCGAGTGAAATTCCTCTTCCTCACGACTAGAACACGCCCGTGTGCCACGCCCGTGTGCCACGACAAGAGGCCGTGTGAGAGTCTGTCGATGGAGGCATGGCTGTGTGGCCTGGCCGTGCTATTCGAGGGCTGAACCGTATGGTCTTCGTGTGGCACGGCCATGTGCCACGGCCATGTGATGATCCTTGGGTCGTGTCAATTACACATTTTGGCCCATTTTCTCCGTTTTTGGTCCATTTTCCGTTCTTTTCTCTTCCCTATGCTCTCCTGAGTGTAAGATATGAAAAAGAAAGATTAAGAGCATAAATTCTCACTAAATTGATAATAATTCATCCAAAATAAAGGCTAAACATGAGGTAAAAATATATATAATTTATCGTTTATCAAATACCCCCACACTTAAGCCTTTGCTTGTCCTCAAGCAAAATCTTAATCCCTAATAAAGAATTATTCTTCTCAACTTACAATCTTTATCAATAATGTTTCAAACTAATTCACAGGTATTCATACAATAATAATTCAATCAAAAGAACATTAAAGATTCAATCACTCTAAGTTGAGAATTTTATCATTGAAACATAAGTTTTCTTCCTTCTCCTAAGTAATTATCTCTTAATCTTAATTAACAGAAGTTGACATCCTCACTAAAGATTCACTCTATCCACTCGAAGTGTTTAGGGTTCAAAAAATTAAGTACTCTCTAGTCAACCTGAAAAGTTATTACCATAGGCTTGCAAGAAAATCACATCTCCACCACTATAGATTGACATGATACATCGATCAAAAGGTCTTTCAATGGTTGTAATGGGGTTTGGTTAGAGGTGTTGTCACAGGCTGCAAAAAAGGGTTAGAATCGAGATTGAACTGAAAAATTATCTAGCTAGAAAAATCTCTATCACTTGGAACATATTTCTAGGACTAATTCTTATGATGACACTATTCTGGATTTGGGAGCTTGTAGAACTATACAAAAATTATTGAACTATTACAGATTACAACTGAATTAACTGTATATACACAAATTTTTTTTTAGAACAATTCAAGTACAATACTTTGAATATTGACAAACTTTACAACTGAAAAAGAGAACAAAGCTAGATAATAATTCGACTCGAATCTTGACAAAAATAGGGGTGAAAGTAACTGAATGAGATTCAACAAAAAATGGGTTTTTGGTTAATAATTAAAAGGTAAGTCAAAGAATGGGTTGTTAGGCTCAACGGGGTTTACTAGGGGTTAATTTATGGAGGTAGGCCTTTGTGGAGTAAGTGGGTTAAATCCTAATTGCTTTTATCATCTAGGTATATCAAATCAATGATATAGTCTTGACATGTATAATCAAAGCAAGTTCTAGAATAACAAATCAGTGTTGACTTACTCAAAGCAATAATAAAAGTGAGCATGAAAGAATGTATGCTAAAAAGGCTCAAAAATCTCACCAGAATTATGGCTTTTGATGTCAATCCTGCGAATTTCAATTCTCAAAATAACACTTAGAATTAAGGAAAAGAACTTATGAAAAAAATTTGGGTTCTCAAAAATTTCAACTTATCATGCTTGATTCCCTAATGTTTTAAAGTTTGAATAATCAGAGTACAAGCACCTTTGTCTTAATTCTCACATATCAAAAAAAATCATAAATCAATCAGAATTAATTCTAAATAGGAAACTGAGAATTATTTGAGAATAAAGCATAAAGAAAAATTTCAGGGATTTCATAGATAATGTAAAGATTTAAAGTAAACTCCCCCCCACACACGTAAAATGTACATTGCCCTCAATGTATAAAGATATAAATAGCAAGAGAAGTATAATATCATAAGATAGGGAGAGGATTGAAATTCCCTAAATTTAGGATGAACTTGTGAGGAAGAGTCGGCAAATGTGGCAGGATGTTCCCATTTTCGGTTGAATATTAGCTGTAGAGCTCCTTTTTGAAACTACGAAAATATTAATTAGTCGTGGGAATTTTGGATTAATAGAGATTACTCGTTAGGGATTAGTCGATATGAAAGATAGAAAAATAAATAACAGAAAAATAATAAACTAAGTTCTAAAAACACTAATATTGTAATGATTAAAAAAATTCGAAATAAAAAGGAAACTAATAAAGGAAAAATAAAAAATGAAAAATGAGAAAAATAGAACTGATTTGGAGAATAGAGGCGCACGGCTGTGTTCATCGGGTTTAGCCCATGTCGGATATATTGCACGGCCGTTTGCGAACTTGTTCGCTCTTCACACGGTCATGTAGGAGGTTCCACGGCCGTGTGCGATTGGTTCTTCGTCACTCATACGGTCGTGTGATGGTTTACACGGCCGTGTGCGATCGTGTTCGTTTGTCACACGGTTATGTGATATGTTCCACGGTCGTGTCTTAATTGACAGTGTTGGCCACGGTCTGAGGACACGGGCGTGGGGGTTTGTGCAAGCCCTTGTTGATACTGTAGGGTTGCCACGGCCATGTCGCACGACCATGGCTATTTATCGATAGCCCGTGCTTTGGGAAAAATTTTCCTCTGTTCGTACATGGCTTCGCTACACGACCGTGTCTCTGCTTGAAGTGTTCACACGGCCTCGGACACGCCCGTGGGCATGGCCGTGTGGTCCTAAATTTCTGCATTAAAAAGGGGTGGTGTGATGCATGAAAAATACTAAAATCAAAAATAAAAGAAAAGTTACTAAGTTAGTGCTCGGGCTGCCTCCCGAAAAGCGCTTATTTAGAGTCTAAGCTCGACTCTGCTTGGATTTATCATGGAGGGATTTCGTGGAGCTGAAGCTCTTCTCTTTTATCTTTAAAATTCTCACCTCTATAATGTTTAAGCCTATGACCATTTACCTTGAAAGTACCGTAGGTTGGGTGAGTTACCTCAATTGTGCCGTATGGAAAGACTTTCATTACCGTGAAGTAGGGTGTATCACTTGTATGTTCTTTTGAATTTGAGCTTCGTAGATCGTCGTCCCCTAAAATTACTTTATCTCCCACCTTGAGGTGATTTGTTTGTCCTTGAGGGTCGTCTTAGTGATGCTCCGTTTTGGTGTGGCATATTTTGGGTTTTTCATTAAAGTTCAGCCACTCATCTAGTTCCTTGATCTGGAGCATTCGCTTTTCTGGTTCATCTCTTGTATGTGAATTTGACATTGTTTGTGTTGTCTTTATATGAAGTGCATCATGCATAGGAATTTGTGTGGTGAGTTCAGTGTTTTTACAGGGACTCAAATCTCTATTTTCGTCTGTAGTTTTAACTGAGTTGTGAGCTCGTATGGTGACTGTATCATCACCTACTCGTAATTTGTGTTCACCTGTTTCTAAATCAATTTTTGTTCTAGTAGTCGCTAAAAAGGGTCGCCCTAAAATTAAGGGTACATTGCTAGCCTCGTCAATGTCTAAAACAACAAAGTCAACTAGGAATATAAATTTATTGATTTTGACAAGTACACCTTCAATTATTCCCTTAGGTGCCCTAATAGTTTTATCAGCTAGTTGAATGCTCATCTTGGTTTTCTTAGAGGTTCCAAGACGTAGTTGTTTAAACAGGTTATAAGGCATGACGTTTATACTTGCCCCTAAATCAGCTAAAGCAGTTTTTTTCCTCTAAGCTACCAAGTAAACAAGGGATAGTAAAACTCCCTGGATCTTTTAGTTTGGTCGGTAGTCTATTTTGTAGAATAGCTGAGCAGACTGCATTTAATTCCACATGAGATTTCTCCTCTAGCTTCCGCTTGTTTATCAAGAGTTCTTTTAAGAATTTAACCGCGTCTGGCATCTGCAAAATTGCTTCAACAAATGGTAAGTTAATGTGTAACTTTTTTAAGAGTTTAAGAAACTTACCGAATTGTTCATCTGTGTAGTCTTTCTGTAGCATTCTCGGGTATGGTAGACGAGGCTTGTGTTCGTTGATGTCTGGCTTGTTGTTGCTTGCCTCTACCTTACCTTTACTCACCTTAGGTTCCTCGCCTAACTTTGGATCGTCTTTGGTTAATGCCTCCTCATCTGTTGTTTTTATGGCATGAAGTTGCTCTTTAGGATTGGTCTCAGTGTTACTTGGAAGTCCACCTTGCGGTCTTTCTGATATTAACTTGGTGAGTTGACCAATTTGATTCTCAAGGCCTTTGATTGATGCTTGCTGGTTCTTTAATGCGTTTTAGTGTTCTGGAATCGGGTTTCTGACATGGCTATGAATTTGGTAAATATCTCTTCAAGGTTGGGCTTTTTCTCCTGTTGCAGTGGTGGCTGCTGAAATCCCGAAGGAGGTGGTTATCTTTGATTTCCTTGCTCTCCCCATGAAAAATTGGGGTGATTCCGCCAACCTGCATTATATGTGTTACTATATGGATTATTTTGAGATCTAAAATTGTTACCCATATAATTGGCTTGCTCAGTTTCTGTGCAATTGGCAGAAGATGAGTAGTCTGGAGTGAACATATTTGCTTGAGTTGTGTCGCACTGCATTACTGCTTGTGCCTGTGTAGAACCAACAAAATGATCAAACTTTTTATTTAAAAGTTCTACTTGGTTAGAAAGCATAGCGACAGCATCAATATTATAAACTCCTGCAGCTTTCATCGGCTTTGTCCTCATGACTTGCCACTAATAGTTATTCAATGACATCTCTTCGATAAATTCATAAGCTGCTTCAGGTGTTTTGTTGTTGATTGTTCCTCCTGTGGCTGCATCGATCATTTGTCCGGTTGATGGGTTCAAACCGTTGTGGAAGGTTTGAACTTGTAGCCACAAAGGTAGACTATGATGAGGGCATCTTCTCAAAAGATCTTTGTATCTCTCCCAGGCATCATATAGTGTTTCTAAATCTATCTGCACAAAAAAAGAAATATCGTTTCGTAATTTAGCTGTTTTAGCTGGAGGAAAATATTTAAGTAAAAAATTTTCGGTCATCTGCTCCCATGTGGTGATTGAGCCTCGTGGTAAAGAATTTAACCACTGTTTGGCTTTATTTCTCAGAGAGAATGGAAATAGCCTTAAGCGAGTGGCATCATCAGAAACGCCATTTATTTTAAAGGTATCACAAAATTCCAAGAAATTTGCTAAATGTGAATTTGGATCTTCATCCTGCAAACCATCAAACTACACAAATTGCTGTATCATCTGAATAGTGTTAGGCTTTAATTCAAAGTCATTAGCTGCAATAGCAGGTCGAATAATGCTAGTTTGGGTACCAATCAAACTAGGTTTAGCATAATCATACATAGTACGAGGAGCTTCATCCTGGTTTACTGGTTCTGCTGGTAGTGCTGGAGGTGGTGGAACATTTTGATGCGCGTCCATCTCTTTTGTAGGTTCTGGTTCTTGCTCAGGTTCTTGTTCTGGATAATGTAAACTGCGTCTAATTTCTCTGCGATTTCTACGAATTGTTGCTTCTAGATCTTCGTCAAAAAGCAGTGGTCCTGTTGGGTTGTTTCTACTCATAAACTAAAAATACCTAAAAAGAAAAAGCAAAGAAAATTCAAAAATTTAAAAGAAAATAAATAAATAAATAAAAACTAAAAATAAATAAATAAATAATTGCTAAAGTAATAGAAATTGAGTTTTCTTAATATTTCAATTCCCCGGCAACGGCGCCAAAAACTTGATAACGTCTCGCGATATTAAGTAATAAAATTTATAAAACTGATCACACCAAAACTAACTAATATCACGATATTAAAGGCAAGCGCACCTATCGAACAGTAGTATAGTTTAGTGGCAAGATCGAGTTATCGTACCCAAGGGAACCGAAAGTACTAATACTTACTTCCTTTCTATTATCTAGCCGAAAAATAAAAAAGGATAGATTAGAACTAATTCTAAAACTAACTAAAGTGCACAAAAAGTAAATTGGGGAAAACTTTAGGAAAAAGCTGATTGATATAAGCAATACTTAAGGGAGAATCCACCTAGACTTCACTTGTTATTGACTTCTTGAACTAGACGATTTATTCACTTGACTTGATCCGTAGAGATCCCTAATTTATGCTAAACCCTCCTTCGAGGCGAAGAGCAACTAGGCCTAGGTTGTTAACTAAAGTTTCTTTATTAATTAACACCCTAGGTTGCATTAATTCGATCTATGGTTCCCCATATTAGGTTTGACCCTAATCCGGCAGATTTATGTCACCCTATGTCTAGGGTTGCATGCAACTCCACTTAATTATGGTAGATCTGCTCTTAAAACAGGGACTTTTGCTCCTCTGCCTAAGCACATCAAGTTCTTGAAGTAATATCTAGGATTATTAAATCAAGAATGAAGAACACATAATTAAGAACAATTCAAGTATTTATCATATAATTCAAGAATAAATAATAACAAGATCTGTCTTAGGTTTTATCCCCCTCAAGTATTTGAGGGGTTTAGTTCATAATAAAGAAAGAAAACATCTCAGAAGAATTAAGATAACAAAACATAAAGAACCCGAAAACCCCTGAAGGAATTTAGGGAGATCCTCTGTCTTGATGTAGAATCCCGGCTTCTAGGATGAATCAATCGGCTTCCCTTGGAGTAATCCCTTGCTTTCACTCTTTGTGTTGGCAGAAATATGGTGCTCTTTCCTGATAGAAAAGAGTATTCCCTTAGCGGGAAATAAGCACACCCTTCAAGTTGCCTCCTAGGGTCTTTATATAGAGTTTTAGAATGGCTTTCTTAGCCCCTAAGCATCCAAATCTGAGTGAAATTCCTCTTCCTCACGACTAGAACATGCCCGTGTGCCACGCCCGTGTGCCACGACAAGAGGTCGTGTGAGAGTCTGTCGATGGAGGCACGGCCGTGTGGCCTGGCCGTGCTTGTCGGGGGCTGGACCATGTGGTCTTCGTGGGGGACGACCGTGTGCCATGGCCGTGTGATGATCCTTGGGCCGTGTCAATTACACATTTTGGCCCATTTTCTCCCTTTTTGGTCTATTTTCCGTTCTTTTCTCTTCCCTATGCTCTCCTGAGTGTAAGATATAAAAAAGAAAGATTAAGAGCACAAATTCTCACTAAATTGGTAATAATTCATCCAAAATAAAGGTTAAACATGAGGTAAAAATATGTATAATTTATCGTTTATCAATTATATACGCCTGAGATTGTTAGACTACATGGAGTACCAGTTTCGATTATCTCAAACAGAGATGCCCAGTTTACGCCTCGTTTCTGTGACAAATTGCAAGAAGGTCTGGGGACTCAATTGTATTTTTAGTACTGCCTTTCATATTCAGACTGATGGCCAATCTGAACATGTAATTCAAGTATTAGAGTATATGCTCAGATGTTGTGTATTAGAGTTTGAAGGTAATTGGGAAAAGTACTTGTCTTTGATTGAGTTTACATATAATAGTAACTATCAGACTAGTATTAAAATGACTCCGTATGAGGCTTTATATGGCTGTAAATGTTGAACTCCATTATATTGGACAGAGCTCAATGAGAAAAAGATATACGAAGTAGATATGATCTGTGAAATTGAAGAAAAGGTAAAAGTAATCCAGGATAGCTTAAAAGTAGCCTCAAACCGTCAAAAGTCCTATACCGGCCTTAAATAAAAAGAGGTTGAATTTCAAGTTGGCGATAGAGTATTTTTGAAAGTTTCTCCTTAGAAGAAAGTTCACCGGTTTGGTCGTAAAGGTAAGTTGAGCCTACGATACATCAGACCATATGAGATCACTAAAAGAATTAGACTTGTGGTATATCAACTAACATTGCTGCCAGAACTTGAGAAAATTCATAATGTATTTCATGTGTCCATGTTATGGCGGTATCGATCGGGTCCTTCACATGTTATTTCTCCGACAGAGGTTGAAATCCAGCCTGATATGACTTACAATGAAGAACCTGTCAAGATTTTAGCACGAGAGACAAAGAAGCTTAGAAATAAAAGATAAATCTAGTGAAAGTTATACAGAAAGAACATGGGATTGAAGAGGCCACATGGGAACCGGATGAGGCAATTAGGAAAAAAATACCCGAACCTCTTTACTGGTAAGATTTTCTATAACGCCTCAATAAATCTTAATATTTTATTCTCGTATGTTTGTAAAATAATTATCTGTCTGCTTCAGTGGTTATGTGTTCTGGGAAGTGACTAAGAAGTTTTAGGTTCAAGCCTTAGCTTGGGAAAAATTTTGTTTTAAATTGAATAAACCCCTATCTTTAGACAATAGGCTTATAATTAAATATTGGAAAAATATAACAAAATAGGCCTGCTGGTTTGTTGGTTAAGAGGAGTGTTAGGGAGCAAAAGGTTTAAAGTTCAAGTATTGGAGCAGGCAGAGAACATATTTTAACTGTTGGCCATGGGAGAGTTGTAGTTTGATCGAAACTTGAGTGTTTGAGGAGTGTCGGGAGCTATGGCTAAATTTTAATAGGTTGTTGGAGGGAATTTCGGTTGTTGGGGATTTGGGGAGTGTTTTGGGGAGAAAAAGAAGGGAACTTGAGTTTTGTGGGAGAGTTTGGAGGGATTTAGGTTGTTAAGGGATGTGGATAAGTAGGGATTTGGTGAAGGGATTTTAGGAGTGGATTGGGGAGAGTGGATAAGAGTGTTTAGGTAGAACTGAAATTGGTAGGAGGAATTTCAGCTAACCTTTGGCTTTTTCTGAATTTTTGGCTGATAGTTTGGTTTTTTTTCTCTCTCTGCTTTCGATTTTCCTCATTGCTTTCATCAATTACTTTTCTTTCTTTCTTCTCTTCTTGTTTCTATTACTTTTTCAGCCAGTTGGGTTTTCTCAACCTTTATCTATTGCCAAAATTAGTGAGTTGAGAACTCCTCTTCTTCTTCGTAGCCTTCTTTCTCAAGCCAAAAGGGAATTGTTTCCTTTCCCAAATCGCGATTGCTTCTAGTCTCTCTTTTCCTCTCTATCTTTGTGTGCCATTGTGATTTTTATTGGTTCTTTCCCCACTGTGCTGTCGAATTTTTGAGTTCTTGGTTCTTTTTCCCCTCGTTCGTTCTCTTCTTTCTTATATTTTCTTTCAACTCAATACTGAGTTTTACGACTTGAGGTAAGTCAACTTCAGGTAATCAATAGCTTTATCTTGATCAAGTTTTAAAGGAAGGTTGGTTTTGATATTTCTTTCCAATTGACTCATCTCCTTTACACGATTTTGCGCTTTCGGTAAATTTGATACTCGTCGTGATTTAAACTTTCTTATGAGTAACTGTTAATAGGAGTTTCGGCTTAATCCAAGTAAGCTAGTGTTTAGAGAGGGTCGCGGGGACCAACACTGGTACTAGGGGCCGTGGGTCGGTTACAGAACGACTCCGGTCCAATGGAGTTGAGATTTTTAGGCGTATTGCTGGAGTTGCCCCTAACGTGGCTGAGTACTGGATAGAGGCCAAAGAGAGAATCATGTATGACCTGGACTGCACCTCCAAGCAAAAACTGAAGGGTGTTGTGTCGCTACTACGAGATGAGGCATATCAGTGGTGGCTCACTGTAAAAAAGGGCACTTAGCCCGATCGACTGACCTGGGAGTTCTTCAAACCTACCTTCCAGGGAAAATATGTGGGTGCCAGTTTTGTGGATGCCCGAAGGAGAGAGTTTCTGAATTTGACCTAGGGGGAAAGATCAGTGGTCGAGTATGATGCCGAGTTTTTAAGACTGAGCCGCTATGCGAGAGGTATGGTGGCGACTGATTACGAGCGATGTGTTTTGTAAATTGATATCGTGTTATCAAAATACACACAAGTATGCTATCGTTTCAAAAAGCTTTTGCAATAAAATGATATTTAGAAAATATTTAACATTTTTTTAAACTAAATGACGTTTTGTAAATTAATAAAGTTTTAAATGTGAAAAACTTTTTGATAGAGACTCACGTTTTGAAAATGAAAGACGTCTTAAAATTATCATAAGATAACACAAAGAGGTTAAATAGGAAAGGGGTTTTCAACGACATCATACTTTACGAAAAACACATCAATGTGACATCGTCAGATTCTACCATAGCATCTAGGACAGGTTTGGGTGTTACATTTTCGAGGACGAAAATCCTGAAGGGGGAGAGTTGTAATGGCCTAAATTTTAATGATGTCGGAACAGTGGTTTCGTAACCACAAATCCGAGTTAGAAAGAAAATATAATTTAATATTATTGCATGATTTGTGATATGATAGGAAAGTCATATGAAAATTTTGATAGGAAAATTTTATTGATAAAGTGGTTAATTAGAGAAAGGACCTAATTGCATAAAATGTAGAAGTTAAAGGCTAGAAGCTAACAGGATCAAATAACTATGAAATTCAAAATTAGAGGTCCTTATATGATAATTAGACCATCAATCAAAAGATGGGAAAATATCTAGGGTGATTCATCCATGGAATTCGAGAAAAAGAAAAGGACTAAATTGGAATTCAAGAAAATTAAAAGATGATTAATTAATTACATGGAAATATCATCTTATTTTCTCATCTTCATCCCCAAAGTTTGATGAAAACCCTAGGAGAGAGAGACGAAACGTTCTTGGCATAAATTGGTAAGTTTTTATGTCCCATTTTTAGTAATTTTTATATTTTTGAAATCGGGATAACTTGCTCTCTCTATTTTGGGGATTAAATTGAAAAGTTAGTAAAGTATGGAAATTATGTCATGGATGAATATGCCAGAAATTGAAAGTTTATGGTAGAAAATGAAATGTTGTTAGTAAATAAACAACTTTTAGAAAGTGATCATAGATAAAATTGTGAAAAATGGACTAAATTGAAAATTTGTAAAATTCAAAGAAAAACTCTGATTTTTGTGAAATATATGTGTTGAAAATAATATATGAGAAATTCAGCTAGGCTTGGTTAGAGGATTGAATTGGATGAATCTCATTTTCTGAGCCTAGGGATGAAATTGGAATAAATGAAAAGTTTAGCGGCAAAATGGTAAATTTTCACAAAGTGTAAATTGAGTCCGAACAAATATGAGAAATGAAAATTTTATGATTAAATTCATCTATATGGATTCGGAGAACTCAAATTCAAAGTTAGATCGAGGAAAGGAAAAGATATCGAATTAGTAGAATACAAATAAGAACAATCATCGAGATAAGTTCGTGTAACTTGAATTTGATTCTTGGAATGCTTGAAATGCATGTTTATATAATATGAATGTTTAATGCATGGAAAAGTAATGAAATGGTAAATAACATTTGATAAAAAGGGAAAATAAATCTCAGTTGAATAAAAAGAAATTCGATGGATCAATGAAAAAAGGACACTACATGTGATGTGAAAAGGATTTAGCCCGGACGGGTAATGCTAAAATAAGCCTTCCCGGTGTATTTGATATGGAATGGATTTAGCCTGGATGGGTAATCCAGAATAAAGCTCTAAAGGGTATTTGTCACTAAAAGGATTTAGCCTGGACTGGTAATCCTGACAAAACTTTTTGAGCATATATTACAAGGGATTTAGCCTGGACTGGTAATTTCGTTATATGAAATGAGACTCAGAAGTGTGCTCTCTGACATGAGTAAATGTGAATTGACGGCTAATGGATTTGTACACTATAAGTGTACTACAGAGTATCCATCGAAATTCCGATAAATTCAATGGGATAAACAGGGAAATGGAAAATTGAACATAAATGACTTTGTCAGGAAAGGTATAAGTGACATGGAAATGTCAAATATATGGAAATCATGGAATTGATGAGCTTATTAATCATTCATTTATATGTTGAAAGTACATGACATCCTTGAGCTAACTCAAAGTCTTGAGATTGTGTATGATAGGGAAATATTCTATTTTTTGGATATATGTATGTTTGATTTAATTAATGGACATACATGGTTAGTTAAATTCCTGTTACATGAACTTACTGAGCACTAAGTGCTTACTCTATTTTATTTTCACTATTTTATAGTGTTCGGGTGCTCAGAAGGTCAGAGATAGGTTGGAGCTTGGTCACACTATCAATCCACACATTTTGGTATATGAAAATACTCTATTTTGCAGTAATAGCTTGTATAGGCTAAAAAAAACCAATGTTGATGTTGAAAGGGATAGATGTAAACCTAGCCATTGGCATGGCTAGTGTTAACCAAATTTATAGTATGCTTATAAAGTAAATGATGGATTTCATGTATGATGAAGTGGTTCAAATTGATAGATGATACATATAAGATCGTGAGGTAAGTTTTGCACTAAATAGGCACGTGAAAATGTGGCACATTGTAAGATGAAATTAGTTTGAAATTATATATGAATTGCTTGGTTGGAATTGGAATGGTTTGGTGTAGGTATTGGATGAAAATGGGTGAGAAATGAGGCTTGGATGTTGCCTTATTTTGTCCATACGAATAGACACACGGGCGTGTGTCTAGGCGTGTATGACATATGGCCAGGTACACTTATTTTGTCCATACGAATAGACACACGGGCGTGTGTCTAGACATATATGACATACGACCAGGTACATGGGCGTGTAGTTAGGCTGTGTGTCCCCTGCATATTAATTTTGAGAAACAGAATGCTCAGAATTGAGCACACGGGTAGAGACACGGGCATGTGTCTCAGCCGTGTAAGGCACACGGCCTAGAACACGGGCGTGACTCTTGGCCATGTGAATCCTGCACCTATTTTTCAAAAATTTGAATTAACCACGCGGCCTAGCACACAGGAGTGTGCCTTGGCCGTGTGACATCAATTTGTTCATGAGTTACAAGTTAGAGAGCTACACAGGTTAGTGACACGGGCATGTGAACCCACACGAGCGTGTCCCATACCATACGAGTATGTGACTCTTATTAGTGAGAAAAATTTTAGAATTTCACTAAAAATTCCCTGAGTTCCTGATTTAGTCCCGAATTGATTTTAATGCATGTTTTGGGTCTCGAGGACCCAACCAAGGGACTTTATAGATAATTTTGGAAAGTGAACAGTAAATGACTCGAATTATCAGAAAATGTTCTATAAAATCCGGTAATACCTTGTAACCTTGTTCCAACGACGGTTACAGGTTGGGGTGTTACAAGGAAGGAGAAGAGAGAAAAATATGAAAAAGAGAGGAGTTGCGCGGTGGTTGTCATGGTGGTGGAGGGTGGTACTAAGGGCAGCAGTGGAACAAAAAGAAGAGAAGAGGAGGATGGGTGATGAAGTGGTGGTGGCTAATGGTGGAGGAAAATAGGCGAAAATCAAAATGATGATGGTTCAAGGTGGCGCAAAAGGAGATGAGGAGAGAAAAAAGAGGATCAAAGGAAGGGAATGGAAATGAATAGGAAAAGAATGAAAAAATGGAACAAAAGGGTGTTCTTCATCTATCTAGGTTCAAGGAACATCACACAAGGTAAAGGTGAAGAGAATGCTATGTTGAGGGGACAAAGGAGCAAAAAAGGGATCATGGGAGTAAAAAGGGGTCTTAATGAGGGAAGGTTGACTCACACACAAGGAAATAATATTTCCTCATGCATGGTAACTAGGTTGGATGACAAGGAGTGTTCACACTAGCTAAAGTTCTCAAAAAAATAAAAAAAAATTTAGGAGTGTAAGGAATTAAAAATAAGACCTTTAGAAAATTATCTAAGCACTTAACCACTTGACCACATTACCCCCTATGATCAGTTTCACAAAAAATATTTAAAAACATGGGATAACCTTTGCTAAGGGTTTAAAACAAATTTGCACCAAATAGAAATTAACAAAAGGGAAAGTTTTTGAACTTAGATCAAGGACAACTGTAACACCTTTTACCCATGTTCAATGCCGAAATAGGGTACAAGGCATCACTGGATTTGTACAATTACAAATACACAAAACCGGCTATAGAATTTCTTTCAATTTAGAATCTAATCACATTCTTATCATATATATACATATATTCAAGTCCTTATACATGCCAAAAACTTATAAATATTTCGAAATTTTTTTATACTAACCTTAGCTTGATAGTGTGATAGTATCTCCGGCGACCTCCAACTCGAGCTAGCATCTGAAACTCTATAAGAAAAAGAAAGGGAAAGGAGTAAGCATTATAGCTTAGTAAGTGAATATGTAAATAATAATAATAATAATAATAATAACAATAATAATAATAATAATAATAATAATACATTATTAATGGCATTTATAAGTCCCAAAATATGTCTCCACAATTATACAATCTTAATCTCACATAAAATTATCATTTACTTAAAATCAGTACAAGCTATCCATTCAAGTCCCAGTCACTAAATTATTTTATCTAGAGCTACGGAGCTCAAAATTAAGATTCGTAAATTTTCCCAGAATCTAGACTCATATTTCTTCTTACCATAAAAATTTTAGAATTTTTTGTTGGGTCAATTAATACAGTTTATTCATTGAATTCTCCCCTGTTTCGCAGTTCAGCAGCTCTAACCACTCTTTAGTAAAATTTAATTATCTTTTGTTACCGAATTCAAATAAGGTTCTTGTTTCTTTATTCTGAAAATAGACTCAATAAGGAATCCAACCATATAAATAATGTTCCTTAACTATTTTTGTGCAACTTTTAATTATTTTTAAAATTTAGAATACGGGATCATGAAATCAATCTAAACCAGTCTTACAAAAATATAAATATCTCAAAATACAGAATTCCTTTATTTTCTATATTTCTTTTATATGAAAATAGATTCTAAAATATTTAATTTCATATCTCATTCCACTTCTAAATCAATTTCTACCATTTTTGGTGATTTTTCAAAGTCACTTCCCTGCTGCTGTCCAAAACTGCTATATTTCCAATTTCACCTTTTTCATATATACCCTTGTATCAATTTTTTTTATAGTAACACTTAACCATATCAAACGTACAAAATTTCGACTATTTATCGAGCATATTGCTTACAACACATATATTCATGTCCTTATACTTATCACCACATTTTCATATAAATTCACAATTAATAGATTTTCCCGTTGAACACATCGGAATAGTAATAGATATTCAGTGGCCTGCACATAGTACCACCCTTGTAGCCAAAGCTAATTGGTGCACATAGTAGCCTGTACTTAGTACTACACATGTGACCAATATCATCTGATACACGTAGTAGCCTACACATAGTACTACACACGTGATCAAAATAATCGAGTACGCATAGTAGCCTGCACATAGTACTACACATGCGACCCATCCATCTGGTACACGTAGTAGCCTGCACTTAGTACTACACATGTGACCTAAACCATCTTGAACACATAGTAGCCTGCACATAATACTACCCATGGGTTCTCACAACGAATCATTCATATCTTTCCTATTCCGAAGGTTCAACCGGGAAATTCTTCACTTTGCAATATTTTACCAATTCATCCATACTCAATTTCAATTCATAATTTACCTCAAGTGAGTATTCAATATGCAATCATGACTCATATAATATCAAAATATTATAATATAGATAAAAACGATACATTATTTACATATAAACTTACCTAGGTGCAAAATATAGAAATTTTGCAATTTAGTCCACAATCTTTTCCTTTTCCCAATCAAGGTCAATTCCACATCTTTCTTGATCTAAAATAACACATTTAGCTTATTTAATACTCACATTTATCAAAGCAGTCCTTGACTCTAACTTTGAAAAAATTACAATTTTGCCCCTAAATTTTGCATATTTACACTTTTGCCCCAAAGCTCGGAAATTAAACTTTTTCCCTAATTCTTATGTTTTAGAACATGTTGATCATTTATTTACTAACGGAAACATCAAATTCTCACCCTAACATATACTTATGAACATTAGGTTTTTTTACCGATTATGTCGTTTTACTCGTTTTCACTTAAAACCGAGTAGCACAAGTTATTCAACATAATTTAAAACCTCATAATCTATCATAAAACATAAAAAAAAACACAATTCTTCAACATGGGTCAATTTTTGAAATCAAACCCTAGCTCAAATAAATGGTAGAAATAGAGAAATCATGTTACCGGGATTGCAAAAACGTAAAAATCATTAAAAACGGGGCTAGAACGGACTTACAATCGAGCTTGGAAGCTTGAAAAACCCTAGCCATGGTTTCTCCATGCTATTTTTGGCCTTGAGAAAGAAGATGAGCAAAAATTGGCTTTTAATTTAATTTTTTAATTCATTTAATCATTAAATGACCAAAATGCCCCTAACTTAAAAAAATTCTTTTTCACCCATTTTATATCCATTTTTGTCCAATAAATTAACCAGTGGTCTAATTACCATTTCAGGACCTTCAATTTAAAATTTCATAACAATTGGACACCTCTAACATGTAGAACTCAACTTTTGCACTTTTTACAATTTAGTCCTTTTGACTAAATTAAGTGCCCAAACGTCGAAATTTTCGTACAAAATTTTTAAAAAAATAATTTCATAAAAATGTAAACCATAAAAATATAAATAGAACCCATTTCAATTAAACACCTTTACCTTCTAGAATGCATATTTTACTACTTTTGCAATTTAGTCCAATTTATCAAATTGGACAAACAAACAATAAAATTTTGTAACGAAAATTTCAAAAAATATTGCAAACACAAAATAAATTATAAAAATCAATCAGAATAAATATTTTGACCTCAGATTTGTGGTTTTGTAACCACTATTCTGTTTAGGCCCTGTATCGGGCTATTACAACAACTCCACCACAACTTAACCACTATAATTGATATTTGTTTATTATCAAATGTGCTAAGGTCATCTAAAAAATTTTTTGGATGTGACCATTCTTGGTTCATTAACCCAATTTCTACTAACCCAATTTTTGAGATGTGACATGCTCTCCTCACACAGTCGTATGTCTTCTTAAATTTTAAGTGCAGATTTTTTATGCAACACCTCAAACCCGGCCTAGACGTTATGGCCGAATCTGGCAATGTCACATGAGAGTGTTTTTGAAAACCGATTCAAATATAATAAAAACTTGTTCAGTTTATTATCTTTTTTCTTAGTTGGAAAATATGTATTAATTGATCTGCTTGAAAACATTTCTTTTACGCGAAAGCTATGAAATCGTTCATGCATATGAAAACCTTTAGTTTAGTTTAGGAAAAACGCATTTTGATGTGTTGCAGTTTATAAATCAAAAATAACAATCTGAAAAAATTCCCAAATTAAAACCAAAACAGTCCCAAAGTTCAGAAAATTACATCAAACATTCCCAAAAGTAGTAAAAATAAAGCAGTAAAGTCTTAAACCGAAACGAGTATGGCAGTGGCCACCGTAGGGTCCTGCACCGATCCATTCACTACTGGGGATTACCTAACAGATAAAATAAATAAAGGGGTGAGTCTTTGCAACTCGGTGTGTACGTCCCCACAATTCAGCATGCATACAGATATATATAACAAATAAAAGATAAATTAGACCGGAGCCCTTTACAGAACCGGCGTAGGCCTCAGCCCACTCAGAACAGAATCAGATGCAGACTTAGGGCCTTAGCAATTCATAAATATTGCATGCATATTAGATCAGAATATTAGAAACATGCCCACTAACCCTGCACACCATCTCCGTCCAACCCTACACACCATGTGGGGATAAAATCGACCCACTCAGCCCTACACTCTAAATATGGAGATAAAATCAACCCATCCAACCTTACACGTCAAGTGGTACCGTAATGTGGCACAAGTCAGAAATATGCAGCATAGCTGCCAGATAACAGGCTTAGGAGCCTTTCAAATACTTCCTTCATTTTATCAATCCCGCCCCAATGCAATGCATCATACATAAATGACATGCTATAATGCAGATAAACATATCATACATACATATTCAGAACAAAGCAGATATATATGCTAAGTACATACCTCACAATATCAGATCAGGAAAATAGGGGTCTAAAATATCCTTACTAACCCTACATAAGGTCACAGTCGACTTGGGTGACCTGTGCAACCTTACAGTACGTTTCAGAAAAATGGGCTCACACGCTCACACGGCTCAAATTGGCCTTGGCCGTGTGGACCACATGGCCTGGCCCAGAATTTTACACACCCGTATGGTTCACCCGTATGGGCCCACACGTTCGTATAGCCCACACTGCCTAATTGGCCTAGCCTGTATCTCGTAGAGGACCTCGTCGGCCATCACACGGCCGTGCCGTGCACCCGTGTCACGCGCGCACGGCCTGGTTCGTCCATCACACGGTCATGTCTCGCCACACGGCCTCCACACGGGCAGTCCACACACCCATGTGGTGTCGACAGTAAGCTTTTTAGCTTTTGCCAAATCTCGTTTTCTGTATAATCGGAGTACACACCTGTATCATTTTTTATGCCCAAACACTCTCGAACACTCCAGTACCTATAATCAGTATATTTCATTCTTAAATAAGACACTTAAACGTTATTCGATTGAAACTTAGCTAGGTATTTGGATCTAAACTGTTGAATCCCTTACCTTAAATGAGTAATAGTAATTCTTCGCTGCCAAACCCGAGAACCAATCCACAGCACCTTAATCGTTCCCTAATCAACAAACAACACCCTTAAAACTCTATTAATCATTAGAAAGAAACAACAAGAATACCTCTAGACTTACCGAATACGCACCAAACACCAAGTGGAGCCACAATTAAGGAAGATAGAAGGGAAAAAGTGAAAACGACAGCAAAGAGAAATGTAAGAAAAAAAAACGGCAGAGAGAATTTCTTGGAGGAAAAAACCTACTATTTTTTTTAAACAAAAAGATATGGTCAAATTTTGTGGTGATTCCTCCCACATCCCCTGATTCACTCATTAATTCTCACCCAACTTCCCTTACTCAGATTTTTAGTAAAACACAAACTCTTAGCCGAAATTTGTAGTAAAATGATCCCCTTTTTCCTACGCAGTGATTCGAACACAGGACCTCAAGTAATCTGACACTCTACTTAACCACTAGACCAGCAGGTCCATTACTCAGATTTTTAGTAAAACACAAACTCTTAGCCGAAATTTACAGTAAAATAATCTTCTTTTTCCCACGCAGTGATTTGAACACAGGACCTCAAGTAATCTAACACTCTACTTAACCACTAGACCAGCAGGTCCATTCTGATAAGCTTTTACAAATAAATTCTTATAAGCCTATTAACCAAAGATAAGGCTTTATTCAATAAAAACCCAAAATTTAGCCCAAGTCTTGACTTGAACTTGGGACCTTCCCAATACAGCCAGAGCACATAACCACTAAAGTAGACAAATATTTTGTGTCAAATTAATGTAGAAACATATTCAGATTTTTTGGTGCCACAAAAACACAAAAAACCAAAATCAAGAATTTGGGGAATTACAACTCTACCCCCTAAAAGAAAATTTCGGCCTCAAAATTTTACCTGATCAAAAAAGGTGAGGATACTATTATCGCATCAAATCCTCTGGTCCCAAGTAGCCTTCTCAGTGCTATGATTCCACCACAACACACTCACTAAAGGGATAGATTTTGTACGTAGAACCTTAACATCGCAATCCAGAATCTGCACTGGCTCCTCCTCGAACATTAGATCTAGTCTAATCTCAATCTCCTCCACAAGCACAATGTGCCTGGGATCAGAGCGGTAACGTTTCAACATCGAGATATGGAACACATATGTATGCGACCTAACTCTGGAGGTAGCTCCAACTGATATGCAACTGGTCCCACTCGCCTCAGAATCTGATACGGCCCAATAAACTGAGGGCTCAGCTTCCCCTTGCAACCGAACCTCAAAACCTTCTTCCATTGCGAGATCTTGAGGAAAACCGCTTTCAGTCGATCTTGAATCAAACGGACTTTATCCTCAATTTTTGAAACCAATTTTGGATCCAGAACATGACGCTCACCCAACTCAGTACAACATAGGGAAGTGCAACACTTATGACCATACAGTGCCTTATAAGGTGTCATCTATATACTAGACTGGTAGCTGTTATTGTAGGCGAACTTCACTAACAATAGATACTCCTCCCAACTGCCTCGAAAATCAATCACACAGCTCTTTAACATGTCCTCCAGTATCTGAATCACCCTCCCCGACTGATCATCTATCTGAGAATAGAAGCAGTACTGAAGTCTAACCTTGAACCCAAAGCCTCGTGAAGCTTCTGCCAGAATCGAGACGTAAAACGATGATCCCTATAAGAAATGATCAAGATGACCATGCAGCCTCACTATCTCAGAAATGTAGAGTTTGGGCAATTTTTGTAAGGAGAAGTCTGTCCTAACCGAAATGAAATGTGCAGTCTTGGTTAATCGATCCATGATGACCCAAACAGAATCCTTTTTAGTGGGTGTTAGAGGTAACCCACTAACGAAGTCTATCGTTACTCACTCTCATTTTCACATTGGTATCTTAACCGGCTGCAGCAAACCCGAAGGTAACTGATGTTCAGCCTTAACCTCCTGACAAGTTAGACAACGAGCCACGAAGTCGGTCACCTCACGTTTCAATCCTAGCCACCAATATAACTCATGGAGATCTCTGTACATTTTGTTTCCACCGGGATGCATAGCATAAGGGCTACTATGCACTTTTCACAGAATTGACTGTCTCAAGTCCTCGTCATTCAGTACACAAATCCGACCATGGAAACACAATACTCCATCACTGTTAACCCCAAAATCAATAGTAGCACCATTCTCAACCTGACAGAAATGCAACTCAAGAGACTTATCCCTATCTGTACAGCTCTAATCTGCTCAATCCATGTCGGTTTCACTTGTAGCTCAGCCAAAAGTCTCCCATCATCAAATAGGCTTAGTCGAGCAAACATCGCTCTCAGATCGGTCACAGCCCTATAGCTTAACGCATCGGCCACCACATTGGCCTTACTAGGATGATATTCGATGCTGCAATCATAATCCTTAAGTAGTTACCCATCTACGCTGCCTAAAGTTTAACTCCTTGTAAGTGAGGAGATACTTGAGGCTCTTATGATCAATATAGATAGTACACTTCTCACCGTACAGATAATGCCTCCAAATCTTAAGAGCAAAGACTACTACTGCCAACTCCAAATCATGTGTCGGATAGTTAGCCTCATGAGTCTTGAGCTGTCATGACGCATAGGCAACCAATTTACCATCTTGTATCAAAACACAACCCAGACCCACGTGTGAGACATCGTCATATACTACAAAGTCATTACCAGGCTCAGGCTATATCAGAACAGGAGCCTGAGTCAAAATTGTCTTTAGCTTCGCAAAGCTCTCCTACTGTGCAACAGTCCAAACGAAAGGAACTCCCTTTCGCAGTAGCTTAATCAACGGAGTTGCGATCAAAGAGAACCCTTCTACAAATCGTCTATAATATCTTGCCAATCCTAGAAAGCTACAAATCTCAAACACACTCTTAAGCTGTTTCCAATCTAACACAGCCTCAATCTTCCAAGGATCCACACGAAACCCCTCAGTAGATACCACGTGTCCCAAAAAGGTAACCTCTCGTAGCCAAAACTCACATTTAGAGAACTTTGCATACAACTGTTTCTCGCGCAGAATCTGCAGAACCACCCTGAGATGCTCATCATGCTCATCATGCTCATCATGCTAATCTTCAGACTTAGAGTATACCAGAATGTTATCGATTAACACTAATATAAATTGATGCAAGTAGGGCTAGAACACACGGTTCATCAAATCCATGAATGCCGCTAGTGCATTAGTTAACCTAAAGGTCATAATTAGGAACATGTAATGTCCACAACTAGTCCTTAATGCTATCTTACACACATCGGCCTCATTTACTCTCAACTGATGACACCCTGATCGTAGATCGATCTTAGAGAACACAGAAGCCCCTCTGAACTGATCAAACAAGTTGTATATCCTCGAAAGTGGGTATTTATTCTTGATCGTTAACTTGTTCAACTGGCGATAGTCAATGCACATTATCATCATCCCATATTTCTTCTTAACAAATAGAATAGGTGCTCCCCACGGAGACACACTGGGACGAATGAATCCATAATCTAACAGTTCTTTTATTTGAGCCTTAAGCTCTGTAAGCTCCTTTGGTGCCATTCGGTAAAGGGCGATAGACACCGGAGCTATACCAAGAATCAACTCGATGCTAAACTCCACCTCTCGACTCAGAGGCAATCCCAGTAATTCCTCTAAAAAAACATCTGGAAAGTCCCTCACAGTTCGGATGTCCTTAACTGAAGAGTCTACAAAATCAGAAACACTGATGTAGGCCAAGAATGCCTCGCATCCTTTCCTTACTAACTTTTCTGCTATCAATGCAGATATCACATTAGTCACATAATCTTGTCGTTCCCCAATCATGACTACCTCAATATCTTTCTTGATTCTCAGAACAACCATTCTTATAGTACAGTCCAGACTCACTCGATGTTTAACCAACCAGTCTATGCCCAAAATCAAATCGAACTCCCCAAACGGAAGCTCCATCAAATTAGCCAGAAATACAGTCCATTGGACCTCTAAAGGAACGTCTCTAAACAATCTATACACTCAGATAGACTGCCCCAACAGACTAACCACAGTTAACTTACTATCAGTAACTTCAACTAGAATTCCTAAGGTATCAGACACAGTACTAGCTACATACGAGTATGTAGAACTTATGTCTATTAGTGTAAAGTAATGTACATTAAATATGATAAACGTACACGTGACAACATTCGGAACATCTCGATCCTCACGGTAACGTGCAGCATAAACCAATGTAGGCTGCCTCGCCTCAGTCAGTCCAACACCTCTGCTCAGTGCTCTTTGTCCTCGGTCGATGCCATTACCACCCCTAGCCTATCCTTGGCCCCTAGGTGGCTGCTGAACTACCCTCGGCGGTTGTGCAGTCTCATAGACCGGAGCTTGCATCTAATTAACCCTCAGCGGATAATCCTTAACTCGATGCTCAGTAGACCCACATTTAAGACAAACCCCAGTAGCCCTCCAACACTCGCCCGCATGGCGTCTATTACAATGCTGACAAATCACCACCCCAGCAGGTGCAAAAAATGGCCCAACTCTCACTGGCCCATCAGAGTTGGCCTTCTTAGACCTTATCTCTGAATTCGAAGGCATTGAATTACTCTTAGCCTTCCTCCTGTCTTGGTTTTGGCACTCAGTGCACTTCACCTCTTCGGCAATCTTCGCATTTTCAACTAGTGCAGAGAAATCTCGCTCCCTCTTAGGAGCTATCAGAACACGCAGACTATCTCGGAAACATCTTCAAATCGAACATAGTGTTCATACTGAGTTACCACCATGCCTCGCACATAACGACTCAACCTCAAGAACTCGACCTCATACTCGGCCACGAACGATCCCTCTGTGTAAGATTAAGGAACTCACATCTCCTAGCATCGACATAACTGGCCCCTACATATTTACTCTAGAAGGCCGTCTTAAACGGATCCCATGATAGACGATCGGGTTGAGTGCCCTCCTTAACCGTGAGCCACCACTGATATGCCTCATCGCGAAACAGTGAAATAGCCCCCTTAAGCTTCTGCTCATCAATGAAATCCAAATCATCCATGATACGTTCCGTGGCTGCCATCTAGTACTCGACCACATTAGGAGCAACTCCAGCGATGCCCCGAATAGCTCAGCCCCATTGGACCGGAGTCGTTGTGTAACCGACCCACAGCCTCCAGATCCAGTGTTGGGTCCAGCAATCCTCTCCAATATCCGTAGCATGGCTTGGGACAGTACGTTGTCCCCAGCCAATCGATCGTAAGACCTAGACCCAGTCTCAGTAATAGACGACATTGGCGTCTCACTAGTGTCCAGGTTCAAAATAGTATCTGATGCGAAGGACTCAGCTCGAGCCCTTTTACGGCCTCTACCTCAGCCTCTAGTACCCTGTCCACGAGTACCGCGCGTGGTTATCGTAAATTTAAAAATTATTTGTATTAATAGTTTTATGTAAATCAGTTTACAGTTCCGATATGTTATTAACAGATATTTTATACAATATAGTATCAGAATTTTAGAGTCAATTATTGCAAATCGCAGCTTACTACGGTTTTTAGTTTACACTACCTAGAGTGTTTCAGTAGAGTATACTACCTATAGTAGTTTCGTAGTATACTAATAGTATTTTCAAACAGATCCAAACAAAATTTCAGTATATTCTAAGCATGCTTTCAAACAGTATTCATCAAAGTTTCAAAAACTTACAGGACCAGCCCCGGAGACTCGATGTACCACTTATTTATTCCAAAAATGTTTCAAATCATTTACAAACTATTTCTTTAAATCAAATTTTTAAAACCCAAATCCACAGTCGAGTTTTTCAACCTAGCTCTAATACCACTAAATGTAACACCCCAAACCCAACATAAATGTTATGGCCGAATCTGGCAATGTCACATGAGAGTGTTTTTAAAAATCGATTCAAATATAATAAAAACTTGTTCAGTTTAGTATCTTTTTTCTTAGTCGGAAAATATGTATTAATTGATTTGCTTGAAAACATTTCTTTTACGCGGAAGCTTTGAAATTGTTCATGCATACGAAAACCTTTAGTTTAGTTTAGGAAAAATGCATTTTGATGTGTTGCAGTTTATAAATAAAAAATAACAATCTAAAAAAAATTCCCAAATTAAAACCAAAACAGTACTAAAGTTTAGAAAATTACATCAAAAATTCCCAAAAGTAGTAAATAAAGTAGTAAAGCCTTAAACCAAAACGGGTATGGCAGTGGTCACTATCGAGTCCTCCTCTGTACCAATCCATTTACTGTTGGGGATTACCTGATAGATAAAATAAATAAAGGGGTGAGTCTTCGCAACTCAGTGTGTACGTCCCAACAGTTCAACATGCATACAGATATATATAACAGATAATAGATAAATCGAACTGGAGCCCTTTACAGAATCTGTGTGGGCCTTAGCCCACTCAGAACAGAATCAGATGCAGACTTAGGGTCTTAACCTATCATAAATATCGCATGCATATCATATCAGAATATCAGAATATCAGAAACATGCCCACCAACCTTGCATACCATCTCCGTCCAACCCTAAACACAATGTGGGGATAAAATTGACCCACTCAGCCCTACACACCAAATATGGGGATAAAATCAACCCATCCAACCCTATACACCAAGTGGTATCGTAATGTTGCACAAGTCAGAAATATGCAGCATAGTTGCCAGTTAACAGGCTTAGGAGCCTTTTAGATAGTTCTTTCACTTCATCAATCCTGCCCCAATGCAACGCATCATACATCAATGGCATGCTATAATGCAGATAAACAGATCATACATACATATTCAAAACAGAGCAGATATACATGCTAAGTGCATACATCACAATATCAGATCAGAAAAATAGAGGTCTAAAATATCCTTACCGACCCTACATCAGGTCACAGTCGACTTGGGTGACCCATGCAATCTTACAGTATGTTTTAAAAAAATGGGCTCACATGCCCATATGGCCTGCTCGTGTAGGCCCACACGGCCCACATTGTCCACATGGCCTGGCCCAAAATTCCACACACCCGTGTGGTTCACTTGTGTGGGCCTACACGCCTGTGTGGCCCACACGACCCAATTGGTTGAGTTCGTGTCTCGCACACGGCCTCGTCAGCCATCACACGGTCGTGTCGTGCGCCTGTGTCACGAGCGCATGGCCTTGTTCATTAATCACACGATCGTGTCTCGCCACACGGCCTCCACACGGGCAGTCCACACACCCGTGTGGTGTCGACAGTAAACTTTTTGGCTTTCACTGAATCCTGTTTTCTGTGTAATCGGAGTACACACCTGTATCGTTTTCAATGCCTAAACACTCTCGAACACTCCAGTACCTATAATCAGTATATTTCATTCCTAAATCAGACACTTAAATGTTATTCGATTGAAACTTAGCGAGGTAGTTGGATCCAAATCATTGAATCCCTTACCTTAAATGAGTAACAGTAATTCTTCGCTGCCAAACTCGAGAACCAATCCACAACACCTTAATCATCCTCTAATCAGCAAATAAAACCTTTAGAATTCTATTACTCATCAGAAAGAAACAACAAGAATACCTCTAGACTTACCGAATACGCACCAAACACCAAGTTGAGCGAAAATTAAGGAAGATAGCCCAAAAATTAAAATCGACGAGAAGGGAAAAAGTGGAAATGACAGCAAAGAGAAAGGTAAGAAAGAAAAATGGATAAGAGATTTTCTTGGAGGAGAAAACCAACTATATTTCTGAAACCAAAGATATGGTCAAATTTTCTGGTGATTCCTCCCATATCCCCTGATTCACTCCTTAATTCTCTCACCCAACTCCCCTTACTCAAATTTTTAGTAAAATACAAACTCTTAGCCCAAATTTGCAGCAAAATAATCCCTTTTTTCCCACGCAGAGATTCGAACATAGAACCTCAAGCGATCTGACACTCCACTTAACCACCAGACCAGTGGGCCCATTTTAATAAGCTTTTACAAATAAATTCTTATAAGTCTATTAACCAAAGATAAGACTTTATTCAATAAAAACCCAAAATTTAGCCCAAGTCTTGACTTGAACTTAGGACCTCCCCAACACACTCAGAACACATAACCACTAAAGCAGACAGATATTTTGTGTCAAATTAATGTGGAAACATATTCAAATATTTTTGGTGCCACAAAAACACAAAAAGCCGGAATCAAGAATTTGGGGCGTTACATTTTACGCGGCCTTGAGACATAGCCGTGTGACCTCATTTCGAGTACTCACATGGTTTGGGACACAACTTGCAACACGACTATGTGACCCTACTTCAAATTGTACATAGGTTGTTACACGACAATTTGACCATACTTCAAATTATGCTCGGTTTGGCCACACAGCCTAGGCTTTGTCACACGGCCTGGCCAAATGACCATGTGTCCCATGTTTTCAAAATTTTTAGATTTTTCTAAAACTTTATATTTTGTTTCAAATTATTCCTTGATTTTTCTCAAACTATTTTTAGGGCCCTGTAAGCTCAATTTAAAGCCCGTAATTATGATTATGCTATGAATAGAATGTAGATTCAAATGTTGTTATTTAAATTAATAAATAAATGGTTTAATGATGTAAATTATTTTGATATATATTGTAGTACTCTGTGTAACACCCCAAACTCGGCCTAGACGTTATGGCCGAATCTGGCGATATCACACAGAATGGGATTTGAAATCAATGTTGACAAGTTTAAAATCGTTTTAGTTCAATAGCTTTTATTTATCTCGGAAAAATGCTTACTAGTTGATTTGTCTTAAAACATGTTGTTTTAGCTGAAGCTTTAGAAAATATTTTTATTTGAGGAAAACCGTTCGTTTTCAATAAAACTGACTTCTCATTGCAGTTGCGAATGAGAAACTACTTAAGCAATTAAAACCCATAAATAAGGAAATCAGTCTAAAAAGTTCGAAATTACATAAAATACCCCCAAAAATAATAAAGCAAAAATAACATAAAATCAAGATTAAATTTAAGTCGGTTTAACAAATGTGTGGCCACCCTTGAGTCCTCCGCTGCACTGATCCGTCTAAGTCTGGGAATTACTTGTACAGATTAAATAGAAGGGGTGAGTTTACGTAAACTCAGTGTGTAATCCCCACAAAAAGTAAGCATACAATCAAACACAATAAACAGTCAAATACAGTCTGAGGCCTAAGCTCATTACAGTTTCAGTAGCAGTTTGGGCCTTGCCCATCACAGCATCAGTTATACATACAGTAATCAGAAAACAGAATCCTACCCACCAGCTGCTATACACTATCTTCGACCTTCCCTACACTTCCTGTGGGGTCTCACACGCCTGTGTGGACTACCTGTGTGGACCCACATGCCCATGTAGCCTACACGGCCCAAATCAACCTAGCCGTGTGTTGTACACAGCCTACATGGCCATCACACGGTCGTGTCTTGAGCGCACGGCCTGGCCTCGTCGATTACATGCCTGTGCCTTAGCATACGGCCTACCACATGGGCGACTACATGCTCGTGTGGCATCCATAATCGGTTTTTTACTTTCACTGAAACCCTATTTTCTCTATTTTTTACTTTTTAGTTATACACCTGATACGTTTTCACTGAAATTACAACCACGAGCGCTCCAAAACCTGTTTTGAAACAAAACCCCAACCACTTACTTCACTGTAGCACCCACAGTTAATCCTTACTCCTCGCCGCACAAGAGCAATCTACAGTGCGAAAAGAAAAGAAAAGGGAAGAACTAAGGGAAAATTTCGGCAATAAGACAGGGACGATAACAAAAAAATGGCGTCAAAGAGAAAAAGAACTAAAGGAGGGAAGAAAACCAAAATTTGCAAAAAGAAAATGATAATAATCAGAAAAATCTGACAACCCCCAAATTCCTTCCCCTTAATTCTCTTTACCAAACTCCACTACTCAAACTCCTTCCACAGTACAACTCTAGCTGAAATTTAGTCAAAAATACTATCCATTGCCAACACAAAGAATCAAACACAGAACCTCCATCACACCAACACTCCACTTAACGACCAAACCAGCAGGTCTATTCTGTTAAGTATTTACCAACAATTAAATAAAATCCTACAGTACAAGGTTAAGGCTTTTTGTAGAAAAATACCAAAATTTCCCCAAGACAAGGCTTAAACTTAGGACCTCACACACACACCCAGAACACTTAACCATTGAAGCAGACAGCTATTTGTGTTACAAAGTCACAAAAAGAAAAATAAGAAATTTGGGGCGTTACATGGATGCAATCATGTTTATATACCTTATTAGTCTGGTAGTACGTGAAAAACTTGACATTCGTCTAATGGATGTTGTTAGCCTATTTGTATAGTACACTTGATAGTGAAATTTATATGAAAATCTCTGAAGGATATAAAGTTTCCCGGGAAAATTTTTCAATCAGATTAAAGAAAAGTTTATATGGATTAAAACAATCTGGACGTATGTGGTACAATCATCTTAGTGAATATTTGTTAAAAGAAGGTTATAAAAATGATTCAATCTACCCATGTGTTTTTATAAAAAGGTATGAACAAACTTTGTGATAA
The DNA here is from genome assembly GCA_020496765.1 of Gossypium stocksii. Taxonomy (NCBI): domain Eukaryota; kingdom Viridiplantae; phylum Streptophyta; class Magnoliopsida; order Malvales; family Malvaceae; genus Gossypium; species Gossypium stocksii. The sequence continues at coordinate 15,158,846 of CM035631.1, read as the reverse complement.
TTACTATTTATGTTGATGATCTAAATATTATTGGAACTCTTGAGGAGCTTCAAAATGCATAAAATTATTTAAAAAAAGAATTTTAGATGAAAGATCTTGGAAAAGCAAAGTTTTGTCTTGGCCTACAGATCGAGTATTTAAAATATGAAATTCATATCCATCAATCAACTTATACGAAAAAGATCTTAAAGAAATTTTATATGGATAAAGCATATCCATTAGGTACCCCGATGGTTGTACGATCGTTAGATGTGAATAAAGATGAATTTCGTCCTTGTGAGAATGATGAAGAGTTTCTTAGTCCTGAAGTATCATATCTAAGTGTCATAGGAACATTGATGTATCTTGCAAACAACACAAGACCTGATAAACTTATTAGCAAGATTTAGTTTTTCTCCAACACATATACATTGGATTAGAATTAAACATGTATTTAGATATCTCAGAGGGACCATTGATATGGGGTTATTTTATTCAAATGATTCAAAATCCCTATTAGTTAGTTATGTTGTTGCTGGATATTTATCGGATCCACATAAAGGTCGATCTCAAATGGGATATTATTTACATATGCAGATATTGCCATATCATTGCGTTCGACAAAGCAGACATTAGTTGCTCCCTCTTCAAATCATGCTGAAATAATTGCAATGCATGAAGTAAGCCGATAGTGTGTTTGGCTAAGGTTATTAACCCAACATATCCAGAAGATATGTAATTTGCCTTTACAGGAAAATATATCAACCATCTTATACAAAGATAATGCAACATGTATAGCTCAATTAAAGGGTGGTTATATCAAAGGTGACAAAACAAAACATATTTCACCAAAATTATTCTTCACTCATGATCTTGAGAAGAAATGTGACATAAAAGTTCAACAAATTCGTTCTAGTGATAAATTAGCAGATTTTTTTTACCAAGACATTGCCAACTTCAACATTTGAAAGACTACGAAACAAGATTGGAATGCGTCGACTCAAAGACATAATGTGATGTTGCCATTAGGGGGAGTATAAAGCATGTTGTACACTTTTCCTTTAACCAAGGTTTTGTCCTACTGGTTTTTCCTGGTAAAGGTTTTTAATAAGGCAACTTATAATAAGAGATTGTGTACTCTTTTTCCTTTATTAGGTTTTTATCCCATAGGGTTTTTCCTAATAAAAGTTTTAATGATGCACATTTTTATTTAAAAGAAATCCAAGGGTAAGTGTTGTAAATACATTAAATGAATGTCTATAACCCCCCTTTAAACATATTAAAGTAATGAGATAAAAGTCTTTACTTCATTTATAATCAGGAGATGATTAAATGGAGTAATTAAGAAAACTTAATTTACATTTATTGATTGAATGTAATACATTTATTAATTGAAGGTAAAGGAACTTATAAATAGCACCTTGTAAATGAAAATTAAACAATGAAAATTCTCTCATATTTTTCATCCACTTTTTACTTTTTATTATTGTTTTATTAATTTTTCTATAACAATTAGTAATTTTAAAAAGTTAAATTAATACAAAATTAAATGGTTGATATTTGATTCACCATTAATACATAAATCTCATGCACTATCAACTAACCATGATAAGTCGCTTTATCATTTAGTAAAATAAATAACTTGTAAATAAATAATAAATTTATTTTAAAAGAATTAAAAATTAATTATAACTATTAATTTTCCATATCCTTGTTGTATATGTACAGCAAGCTAGGTTATTTTTAAGGTAGTAAAAGAGATTAGACATGTTCATGGGTCAAGTCGCCTAGGCCTGAAGACTCGTCCGAAATTTGGAAGAATTTGGGTAAAAATATTAGGCCTGAAAAATGGGCTTGGGAAAAAAATTAGGCCCGTTTAAAATATGGGCCGAGCTTGGGCTTGAACACTCGAGGCTCGAGCTCGGCCTAGCCCGACTCATTTTTAAGTTTATAATATTTTATATTATATATTTTTTTTATATTATGTAATTTAGAAAACATTAAAAAAAATAAACCTATACCAAATATATAATACTACTCTAATGAAAATATTTAAATAATGTCAATATGACTATATAAAAAATTTCAATAAAAAATGTATAAAATTATTAAATATTAAAATAATATAATATAAATATTTTTTAAAAAAATTAAAAATAATATGGATGGGTCTAAAATGAATTTGGGTTAGTCTTTTGTAAATATGGACAAATTTAGACAAAATTTTAAACTCATATTTTATGTCGGGTTAGGCTTGAGTAAACATAAAGTATGTTAATACCATGCTTAGGCCTAACCCGAAGCTAGCCCATGAGCACCTCTAAAAGAGATTGATAATTTAGAGATTTAAGGTTGTTTAAAATAAAAAATATTTTTTACTCAGAAGCAAATTAAAAGAATTAAAGTTATAATTTTCAATTAGATTGCGTTAGTAAAACCAAAATAAACTAAAACCTCTAAGAATAGTATTACAATTCAACAGCTTTATATATATATATATATATATGCAAATCGTTGCACTGAAAACAAATAATTGCAGTATCTTACATATCGTTTTTATTAATTAACAATATTATAAAACAATCATTTATTTTAAAAAGGCGAAAGAATAATTGGCTATGGCATAGTCTATTATGTATTGTTAATGTAAAAATTAGATGATACCACCTCATTAACCATCTAATTCGACGTCAAACACCCAAACCTTTCCCTCAGGAAAATTGTATATTTGTTTATCATTTTCGAATGGGTTTTCAGTATGGTTCAAAAATATTGGGCCGTAGGCATGATCTGAATTTATAGGCCCATTAAATATTTGAGTTCATAAATAATTGGTTAGAATCGAATTTATCATTTAATAAGAAAATAATATTTTTATTTAAATCTAATTAAGTGACCTGCAAGATCAAAGAAGAGACAACATTTGAGTTTATATTTTGAAACCCCCTTCACAATAAACTCCATAATCTTAATATTTTTAGATCTCCATGAGATTAACCCTTGCTCTTTATTCCCATGTTCCTTCCTTGTATTTTTTGGGGTGTTAGCCCATACTTTGTTTTTCTTGAGCAGTTGAGGTAGTTTTCCATTTCTATTCAGTGGGATGAAAAAGTGCTCTAAAAAAAATTGTTGTTTGTTAATTTTAGTGTCTGTCAAAATTTGTAGTTGAAGGCTAAAAGTAGAAAGTTAAAAATTAATTTATTATATGTTAAAAGAATTCTTAAGAAAATGTAACAAATCAATTAAGCTCATATATTGAATTCACCTAATTAAGCCCTTACAATTAATTAAAATAATCAATTAAGCCCATCCGTTAACGGTTTTCATCATTAACCACGTTGACCACTAAAATAAAATAGTAAATCGATTAGATGGTGACATGTGACAACTTCTAGTTTAATTTAATATTTTTCTCATAAAAAAATAAAAATATTAATTATAAAAATATTATACAATTAATAAAACTTATTTAAAATATTTAAAATTTAAAACAATGTAATAGAATTCTTAAAAAATATTTAAAAAATGTAAAAATATATATATATTAAATTGATATAAACTTATAAACATTATAAAAAAAGTCATAAAAACTTGAACTGAACCGATTAACCCAAAATCGATAAGGGTATCGATCAAGGGAAAACCATTTGACTGGTTGATTTGAGAATTGGGTGGTTGAACCGATTTTTTATTTTTTTTCATATTTTTATCAAACCAAAATTTTATTATCCAACTAGTAGCATATGTCGGGATGAAATATTCTAGTTAAAGTTTTAGAACTGAACTAATAGTCGAACCAATCAAGCCATCGGTTTGTCAATTCAATTGATCCAACCACTTCAGTTAAATAAATATTAAAAAATCAATTGAAATTTACGGTTTTCAATGAAATATTATAGACTAATTTAGACAAAAAAAAATTTAAGTGTAATATAAAAATAATTGCTAAATTTAGGAATTAATTTGGACGAAAAATATCAAACTTTAATATAAAAATATTGTGAAATTTAGATACCGAAACCAAAAAAAATTAATCCCAATATAATAGGAATTATTAAGTTGTGACCCAAAAATGTTTGGTGGGAGCTTAACTAGCTTTTGAGTTTTTATATATTGAGTGAACAAACTTATTTTGTTGAGTTTGGGTTTAGACCCATTAAGTTGTGATGAAGCAATTGAATGAACGATGTGGTCCAATAGGCAAGAATATTGGAGGCAACGAGGCAGCTCTCGGATCTCCCAGCATTTAATTAAGGTAAGTCATAAATATGGGAAATAGAAAGAATCTAGGCATTTCTAGTAATGTCTCAAACAAATGTCGGGAGCAGGTGGACGGCTGAGATTAGGTTTTTCCGTATCAAATAAACCCTTACCACGTGGAAGTTTGTATTTGTAGGTAAACAACCCACGTGAATTTAGAGTAAACTACAATGTGGTTATACACTATGAAATTTTTTGAACCAATTAGAGTGTTTGTGTCATAATTATTTGTATCATATATGAAATCATATTTTTAAATTTAATTAAAAGATAATTATTAAAATTTTATATTATTATTAATTTAAAATAAAAAATTAAGTAACAATATTAAATGATTATTTTATTTTTAATTAATTAAATTAATAAAAGATAAATAATAAATAAAAGAATTTAAACTCTTTAAAAAAATTAAATGGAGCAGTTAATATCTGCAAGAATTTTTTTATTTCAATAATTGGCACTATAAATGGGGTCACTTAAGTCATTCTATAGAGAGATACAAGTTCAAGAAGCTCAAATAATCTCTACAGAATTCTTTAAAGAAGTTAAAGAGTTTTGAAGAAATTCTAAAGAATGTCGCCTTCTTATCAAATTCAATCGTGGAAAAGAAGCTAAGAGTCGTTTCTGAAGAAAGTCGTCTTTCAATCCAAATCAACTAAAGAAAAGAGGTTGAAACTCGTTTCAAGAGCAAGTCGCCACGACACTTAAAGCACTTGCTTTTGAAGCAATCCACATCTATCCAAGACCAAGTCTTGACAACCTATGGATTGAAGTCAAACCGAAGAGAATAATCAAATGATATTTTTCTTTATATTTAATAAATTTCCAAAGATTGTAACTTTCTTTCAAAGTTATCAATAAAATTTCACTTTGAATTTTCAAGTCAACTTTTGACTTGAAATTTGTGTGTACAAATTTCTAGCACGTCTGGTGGGACTATCTCTTCCTTTCATCCCTTCTATCGAAAATCCAAAGCTCAAAGTTGCAATGGCCTCAAAGAAGATCGTCATCAGCAAGTCCGCTCAAACTAATCTTGTAGCCCATTCGTCTTCATTATTAAGCACTGGTGTCCCTATCCATCCCTATGGCACCAGGTAAAAAACGAAAGTTTTTTTAGAGTCATTCGACCAACCTTCCTCGATGCTCAATGACAATCCACTCTTTACCAACTCATAACTCAGAAAAAGTATCTCATCATGGATCAAGTGTAACCCGTTGTTTATCATTCAAGGGGAAATACGTCCAATCAAATGCCCGTACTATTCCAACATCTCCCCCAAAGTTTAACTCCAAAATAATGAATGTCATGACAATTAACACTAAATCCTTGGAAGAACAAGTGGCGTCCCTGGCAAAGATAGTAGAGAGTATTGTTGCAAGCCTCAAACAAAAGGAGGAACATATGGGCTTCATGATGAAAAGACTCATTGATCTTACTAGGAATGGGCCAGTCATTAAAGAAGTTCAAAATGAGAATCTACCAACAGAGCTTGGTGAACAAGCAAGTTACCAAAGATCCTCAACTAACAATCAATAAATTTGTCACTATTGATCAACTCAAGGAGCTCATTAAAGAAGTTGCCAAAAATCAAGTTGAGTGTGTAGCTCAACCTTCATACTCCTGTGTCAAGCCATACTCCTATAGGATTTATTATCTCAAAATGCCACCAAAGTATCAACCTCCTACATTCCAACAGCTTGATGGCAAAGGGAATCCATACCAACATGTCACTCATTTCGTGGAGAATTGCAATAACATCATAACTAATGATGATGTCATGGTGAAGTAATTTGTCTAGTTGTTAAAAGGAAATGCCTTCGACTGATATATTGACCTTGAGCCTAGAATAATTGATAGTTAGGAACAACTTGAACATGAATTTCTCAACAGATTCTACAATACCCATCACATTGTCAGCATGATCGAGTACTTGTGCACGATAGTGAAAAAATGAACCAGCCATTAACTACATCCACTGCTGGGGGATTCGAAGTCTGAATTGTAAGGAAAGATTGTCAGAATCTTCAACCCTCGACATATGCATCCAAGGAATGAAAAGTTGGCCACTCGAGCTCACGATATGGAGTTGAGTATGACAATTCCTGGAAATTTAAAGCCTCCAATCCAAGATTCAAAAAAGGGTAAAGAGATGAAGATAATTGTAAATGAGGTAAGAGCATTCCCAACAAAGGATAAAGCAAGCAACCTATAGCTATAAACTCTAAGCTTATCAAGGTGTCTTCAAAATAGCAATTTTCTCAATCCTAAGGCAAAAGCAAAGGGAAAATTGTAGGATCTAGTTCCTTAAGTGTAGTATATTGGTTTTGCATACTTGTATTTTTTGAACAAATTGGTTTAATAACATTCACTAATTACATTAACACCATTTGTATATAGTCATTGATGCTTTTGCATACAAAGTGAAATAAAAGTAGATATTGGCTCATTGGTTATCTAACGTTTAACTAATACTAAGCAGTATTATGTGGCCAAATCGTAATACAGAAAGACAACTTGTATTAGTAGATGAACCTAAACATATCCTTAGTCTAAACGGAAATGAGCAAAACGATTCAAAGACTAATATGTCGTCCACCAAGTCCAATTAGAGAAATGTTTTGTCTTGAGCATCGAAACGGATGACTCTCAGAAGATAAAGAGCATATATGTGGTCGACTGGACTTACAGTACATCAGACCAGACCCAAGTAGAATAGATCTTAGATCTGTTTATAGATTTATTCACTTGTGACATTCATAGTGTGGCATACTTAATCCTGAGTGGGTGGTGGAGTATATATGCATGACTCGTATACTTTGATGTAAATAAAAGCCTAAGTTCAAATAGATAAGGAACCAAAAGTTGGTGCATTGGGTATATGACTTTTGTAGTATGTAGTATCATTCACAATAGTGGAATTTATAACCCAACTAATGGGTAAGTGATATCCTCTCATTAGCATTACATGATAGATGAACAAAAAACGTGGCTATAAGTCATTTGTCTTTGTGATAAATGACTTGATTACTATTTGATACTAATTGACTTTTCATGAAGAAAGATATAATGGTTACCGAGAATAGATTTTTCTTGAAAAGATTAAGGATATCCTATGAGAGTAGCACACTGATGAAAAGGTCATTGGACGAGCATTGATTAAGTAACTTTCGTAATGATATGTAATTAAGGAGAGCTTAGTCTCTATACTATAGTCAAATGACTTATTGACTAAATATGTTTATAATTAATAGAAGAAAAGTTGGAACTTAATTATAACTTATTTGAGCCCTAATTATATATGTCTAATCCATCTCTCTGCTAGCTTGTTGAAACCATAAATGAATTGTATGTAGAACCAAATGAACATAAATTAATAGAAATAATGAGGTTAGAGAAATGAGTCGCATTCACAAATGAATGTGCTTTCACACTAAGTATAGAAATGTCTTGAGAATTAATATAAGGTTTTCAAATTATTATTTAATTAATTGTAATCAAATAATTAAAGTTTGAAAATAGAATTTAGTTAATTAATCATTATGAATCCATTGAATATGAAAATTAAATATATTTCCTCATAAATTCTTTTACGGTAAAATCATCATAACTTTGACAGAATTAGAATTGGGTTAAGAAAATTATTTAATTGGGGAATTAATTTAGATAACTTAATTAATTAAGTAATATTCGTTTTTGGAAATAAAAAAAATATTAGATTGAATTAAATTATAAAGTTTTAGGTCAAAAGTTCAAAAGTACATATAATTGGACCAATTAATACATGATAGGCTCAATTTGCCTCACATAAACATGAGAGCATTTGCCACCCCCTCTTCTACTTAGACTAGAAGATTGTTTTTTCTATTAAATAAATATTATTTGTGTTATAATTATTCAACCAAGATTTTCCTATCTCTCCCGATAAATAGATGGAATTGGTAGGGCTAATAACAAAAAAAAAAAATTATACAAAAGTTTCCTATATTGTTATTCCGCTAGAAAGTAGTGAGAATTTATTTTCTATGAATAAATTTTATTTTCTAGGAATAATAATTTCTATTGGTTTCTATTTGAGAGAATTACTTTCCTACTCAGAGTAATCAATCATTTCTTGTTTCATTTTTTGTTCTTAATTGTCAATCCCACACTCGACACAATTTGTGGTACGATGATGGCAGAGAAGTTCATTCAGTTGAAAGCGAAGAACATTTTAGATCCATTTTGCACAAAACACAAGTACTTTTCAAAAAAAAATTATTACTATAAATATCATAAATTGATTTAATTTTCAAAATTTTAAATTTTCTCTATGACTAAAAATCGTTTTCTAAACTAGATTTTTTCCAACAAAAGTTACTCTAAAAGGGAAGCAACAAGTATCCCTTTCCTAATTCTAACGTCCCAAGTATGTTGGAATAACTTCTTAAAAACAAACTCATTTAGTTATTAGAAATGAAATGGCCAAAAGAAGTTGATAAAGTTGATGATCCAAACTATTGGAAATAACATTGCTTGGTCAATCACCTTTTTCAGAAATGCTTCATATTGAAGGGTAAAATTTTGCATCTCTATGAAGATCGAAAAATTAAGTTCAACGAAGAAGTAGTGTCATCATACTTGACGTCAATCAAAATGGCTCATAAACTATATTCAATGATAAAGTTTGTCTATTTTGATCCCATAATCTTGACTGCTCTTTTGATCCCATAATCTTGACTTCATATGCAAGTTTGAAAATCAATCTGCAAGAGAATAGGGGCAAACATCTTCCTCAAAAAGACAATCATGATGATGGTTCAACACTTGTCACCCATCGAAAAAGTCGAATGAAGTATTCCTCAAAACCTTTCAAAGTCTTAACATTAGCCAAAACAATATCCTAATCAACCAAGTCAGCAAATCCTAGAGTGTATCAAAGAAAGAGAAAACCTGCAAGACATGTGAACTCAAGAAAAACCATATACTGAATAAATTCATGCCACCTTCATTTAGAGATGAAGATATCATTCTCATGACTTGCAATCATATTGGTGATTATGGAGATTTTAAGGGTGAAGACAACTTTGACACCAAAGGGTTACAAGTCGACAATCACTCTGGTGTACCAAAGTTCAACTTTACTAATGTAGACTTGTTGTTAGGACCCACTCCTCACAATACGCCTTTGTTTGTTATCAGATACATTTGTGAGAAAAAAGTGAATCGGATCTTAGCTGACGATGGTTCAACAGTAAACATACCCCATTTGAAGATAATGAAAGATTAGGAGTCCCTCTCAATGAGTTGATACAAAGTCACTTGATGATTCAAGGATTTAACCAATAGGGGTAAAGGGCTCTCAATAAACTCAAACTTCAACTTTTCATCGAAGATATAGAGTCAAGCCCACTATTTCACGTGATGATTCTAAAACAACATACAACATGTAGTTGGGACGATCGTGGATTCATCAAAATAGTGTAGTTTCCTCAAATCTTCACCAGCGCTTCAAGTATAACAACAATGGTCAAGTCAAAACAATTGTTGCAGATACAAAGGCATTTCTCATAGTAGAAGCTCACTTTGCTAATGTTAAGTTTTATTCAGAGAGTAAATTTGTAGTAGAACAATAAGAAGCCTGACCAAAGACTCCAAGCTCAAGGGAAAGGTCGTAACACACGCTCCCAATGCAAATAATGAAATAACTTAAAGTTTGAAGATTTTGAGTCTTCCCATCAGTAACATGGAAAAATCAAGTCTTTGAACCTCCACTAAAAGGATATGTTAGGCCTATCTGATCTCCTTATAAGCATGGATGTCTTCCTTCTCATTAAGATAAATATTTTGATCTCAATGCATATAAACTCCTCACTAATGTTAGTTATAAGCAACTGGATGTGGCAATTGGCACATGAGATAGATGAGCCAAGTAAAGCGGCATAACATAGTCTTGTTAAGATCTATCAAGCATGGCAAAAGAAATCAAATCATGTTGAATCCTATAAAGTAGGACTTGAATTTACTCCATTAAAGTTAAATATTTGTAGAGAAACTTCAAGGTACATAACCGCAGAAGAAGTGCTAAAGGAGAAAAATGATTTAACACAACACCTCCAAGGCCTTCAGTATTTAACTGTTTGAGAGAATCTGCAATAAGGCATTCAGTGTTAGGCTACTTTAGTTTTCAATCTCTTCAAAAGTCAATTTTTTAATGAATAAAAAGAGAAAGTGCCAAGTCATTAGTTATCAAGCTAGACTCTATTCATTCAAGACTTGAAAGTTCAAGTTTTGGAAAAAACTAATCGGATTAATAAAAGAATGGCTTGCCCTTAAAAAAATAGATAGACTTTCATAGAAAAATCCCTTCGTGGATGAAAAGGCACACTGACTTAAAGCTAATTACTAATGAAGTCTTAAAAGCCAAACAACACACAGACGCAACTAATACATCCACAAGGAAAGAGTGTGGAGATATGGAAGTTCTTACATCTCTTCATCTGTTTGTGAGAGATATTAATGAAGAGACTCAAAAGGAGGAATCTCAAAAATCTCCTTCATTATTTAAAGAAGCACAACAATGTCTAAAATGCTACCAAGCTCGATTGTCCTAGCCATTTATTAAGAAATTGAAGTCGCGATCTTTTTAAGTTGAAGACTTAGTTTGTGTAATGGGAAATAAGTTTGTGTCAAAATGGGACAGATCATATCTCATTCATGAAGTCTACACCAACGATGTAAACAAGATTATTGATCAATATAGCATCAAATTTAGGCCCATCAATAGGAAATTTCTAAAGTTACTATGCATAAAAATCTTCTCTCTTGAGCATGAGCTTAAACTTTACATACAAAAAAGTTCATTAAGCTGAAAATCCTTCTTTGGACAACTTAAACAAAATTTAGAAAAAAAAATCTAATTAAGTTAAAAATCCTTCAATAGATTACTTAAACAAAAGTTACGATAAAAAAACTCATTAAGCTTAAAATCCTTCATTGGACAGCTTAAGCAAAACTTAGAGCAAAAAAAATTGAACTACGCTATGACTTGATCCTTCAAAATTGAGGGTACATAGGCAACTTAGTTTTATCGCCAAGTTTAGTCAAAACAAACAAAAAAAAAAACCTTTACTTGAAATATTATTCATTATATCATAATCAATTCATGTAAAATATTTATTTACTAGTTAAAATTTTAGGAGATTTAGTAGATGGCACACTCATATAAGACTTCCAAGATGATATGTAAGGAAAAATTAACTTATTCCAACCTTGAAGATGAAGTACAAATTAGCAAAACTCTCTTAAAATTTAAAGAGGATTTCTAAATACCTTGAAAAAGTAAAAATTCTTTATCTAAAAGGCAACAAGTCTCATTGGAGTTCTTGACATGCTTCTCAATAAGTGAAGTCTTTCAACTTGATCATCATTTCTAGTCTGATTGCAAGTTTTGTGGATTTGACTTCTAAACTTACATTGCTTGAGTATTTTGGTCATATCTCCAAGATGACATGTGGAAAAATTTGACTCATTCCAAACTTGAACTCTCCTCAAAAGCTAAAATCCTTTATCTAAAAGCCAACAAGTCTCCTTGGAGTTCTTGACATGCTTCTCAATAAGTGAAGTATTTCAACTTCATCATCATTCTAGTCCAATTGCAAGTTTTGTGGATTTGACTTCTAAACTTACACCGCTTCAGTATTTTGGTTATTTCTTGAGCTACAGAACTTTGTTTTGGGCTTATAATATACCATTTCAAAGGGAATTGGAAGATTTAACTCAACATATTTCATGGCTCAAACCCAAAAAAATCAACAAAGCTCCCAAAAATAGCTTAGAAATTTATGTCACAAATATACCAAAATAGATGTGAGGGCCGCAACATTTCAACCAGTGTGGAAGGCACTCAAAGCTTAATTTCTCTTGAATTTTGATGTTGTTTTGATCATCAACAATTGATCTTCAGTCACGTCGAAGCTTTGAAATGTTGAACAAATCTTCCCTCCACCTTAACGCTTTAAAGTGTTAAAGGAATCTTGCCACCATCTTGAAGTTTTGAAGTTTTAAGCGAATCTTTGCATCATTTTGATGCTATTAAAGCTTGACCGAACTTCCCACCATCTTGATGTTGCAAATTGTTGAGAAAACTTCCTCACCAACTAGATGCATTAAATTTGGGGTGAATCTTCTTTGGTTGCCATAAGCAATAAATGAGCTATGTTTCGTCACTTGGGTGTCTCAAATTTTAAATGGATCATCTTTTATGTGCAAGAGCCATCTTTCACCTTCTTATTACTTTTAAGTCTGGGGTGGATCTTTCTTGGAACATTTTCTACCTCACGTTATGTTGAAGTTGCAAACTTCAGAATTACTCTTAATGAGTGTCACACATTTTATCTCTCAGCATGTTGAGGGTGTAAAATTTATTCCTGCCATGTTGATGATGCAAAGTTTGGAATTGGTCGTTTTCTCGCCATGTTGAAGTTGTAAGGGTTCTTTTCACCATGTTGATGTTACAAAGTTTGGAATGGGCTCTACTCTCACCATGTTGAAGTTGTAAGGGTTCTTCCCACCATGTTGATGTTACAAAGTTTGGAATAGGCCCTCCTTTCACCATGTTAAAGTTGCAAGGGTTCTTCATGCCATGTTGATGTTGCAAAGTTTGGAATTAGCCCTCGTCTCACCATGTTGATCGGTTGTTAATTGTAGTGGTAGTTTAGATACGTTTCGGCATTTAAAGAGTTTGTTTTCTAGCTATTTTAGTATTAATTGTTGCATTTTCGGTACTTAGTGGTTAGTTAGTAAAATTAATAAAATAAGTGTTTTTAACACATTTTTGAGTGGTACTAACCTATTAGGCCGCAACGAGCCTTAGGTAATTCTAATATGTTATTTTAAGTGTGCAGGAATTCTGAATTTCAAGCTCAATGGACATAGGATCAAGGGACAAGTGTTGCACAAGCTTTCCGAGTCGCTAAAGCATGAAAGGGACCTAGAAGCCCAAGAAATTGGTGTCATGTTATGCCATGCAATGTCTATGGTGTGACATAGGCTTAATGTAGAGCCCAAGTTTGATAAGGTTAATTTTGTTTGTATAATCAAACTTATACGAAGACCTAAGACATGCTAAAGACCTAATTTAGGGTGCTAACACTTTTATAAATAAGACCTTAGGGGTTTGGTGTAACCAAGTCGTCTTAGACACATCTAAAACCATCGTAGTTTAGGAGTAGGATTTATATTTAGTTTTTTTTTAATTTTCTTAAACGCTTTGTTCTTTTCTCTTGGAATTGATTTTGATCCAAGATTTCTTTTATTCAATCGAAGTTATTCAGTTTATTTTCCTTTGTAAGCGACGAGATTTGTTTTCCCAATCGAGAGATTCGCTATTATGCTCTTAATCAATACAAATCAGAATTATTCTATAGCTCTTTTCTCTTTCGGTTTACTCGTGTTATTTACTTGTTTATACCAATTGAGTTTAATATTATGAGTACCATGAGTAGCTAATTCCTTTAGGGGAGATTAACGAATGGATATGGGAGTGATTAATAGTAGAGTAAGGGTTTCCTATAGAATTAGTTGGTATGAATTATGCGTTCTTAAACCCTAGGCTTGACAACCCTAGGAAGTAATCAAAGGTTAAACAAGGTCGGGAGATTAGTTTGCCAAGTAAATCGTGATTCATCCTGGTTGAGAAAGTGAGGTCGAGAGATAAGCGAGTATTGGCCAATTAATTAGTCAACTAGACGCCAGGAGGTAATAATTGGTTAGTTATTAGCTAATTCGCCCTAAAACTCAAATCTGAAGTTAATTACAACTACTAAAATGAGTTAATCTTCCTGATCGGTTTAATTGATTTAGTTGTTTGTGTTTTATTTTTGTTTATTTATTTTAGATCTTTAGTTTATGATATTATCTATTTTTATTGTTTGTCATAGTATAGGATTTAATTAGTATTATTTAGACTTTTTATTGTAAAGATAATTTCAAATCAAATTTAATCAATCCTCCCTTAAATACAATCTTCAAAAAACTTCCCTGTGTGCCATTGTAACTTTTTACTATATTACAATTTAACCTATAGACTTATAAGCACGGCTACTTTATTTCTTATATTTTTGGTGTAGTATTTTCCAGTCAAATATCCGTATGTTTAGTGACGGTCACATATTGAGGTTGCAAAACTTCTTCCCACTATGTTGATGGTGCAAAGTTTAAAATAGGCCTTCCTTTCGCCATGTTGAAGTTGTAAGGGTTCTTCTTGCCATATTGAAGTTGTAAGGGTTCTTCTCACCATATTGATGTTACAAAGTTTGAAATGGTTCCTCCTCTCACCATGTTAAAGTTGCCAGGGTTCTTCTCGCCATGTTGATGTTACAAAGTTTAGAATGGGCCTTCCTCCCACCAAGTTAAAGTTGTACGGGTTTTTTCTGCCATGTTAATGATGCAAGGTTTGAAATGGGCCCTGCTTTAGCCATGTTGAAGTTGTAAGGGTTTTTCCCACTATGTTAATGATGCAGAGTTCAAAATGGGTTCTCCATTCATCATGTTAAGGGTGCAAAACTTCTTGCTTCCATATTGATACCGAAAAATTTGGAATGGGTCATTCTTTCACCATGTTAAAGTTGCAAAAGCTTTTCTCACTATTCAAAATGGATCCACATTGGTCACCACGAATGTCGTCTACCTTGTAACACCCTAAACCCGGCCTGGACATTATGACCGAATCTAGCGATGTCACATGAGAGTGTTTTGAAATGCCTCAAGACATTAAAAATTGTACCAGTTATTATCTTTTACTTAAGTCAGGAAAATGTAAACTAATCGATTTGTTTAAAACCATTTCTTTAACACGGAAGCCTTGAAAACGAATACTTTTCGAAAATCATTTTTAATTACGAAAACCTCTATTTATTTCAGAAAAACTAGTGTTTTGTTGTGTTGCAGTTCATAAATCCATATTCAACAGTCTAAAAACCCAAACTTAAACCAAACAGTCCAAGTCCAACATTACATCAAATATTTCCAAAAATAATGTTAAAAGCAATAAAAGCATAAAAACCCGTAAAACTAAAGTAAATATAACAGTGGTCACTATCGAGTCCTTCGCTGTACCGATCTGTCTACTGCTTGGGATTACCTAAATAGATCAAATAGGAAAGAGGTAAGTTTTCACAAACTCAGTGTGTAAATCCCCGCAGAGAGCATGCATATAGAACACATGTCAGATACCATATATAAACAGTTTGGGCCGAAACCTTTTACAGAATCAGTTAGAGCCTTAGCCTACTCATATGCAGAATTAGAATCATAATAGGGCCCTTAAGCCCGATCAAATACAGAATACAGAACAGATTAGATATACAGTGTCATGCCCACCAACCCTGCACACCAACTCTGTCCAACCTAACAAACCATGTAGGGATAAAATCAACCCCTCCATCCCTACACACCACATAGTACCGAAATGCGGCACATATCATAAATATGCAGCTTAGCTGCCAAAAAACAGGCTTATTCAGCCCTTCAGATACTTCCTTTAACTTTATTAATCCCACCCCAATGCAATGCATCATAGAAATATGGCATGCTAATATGCAAATTAACAGACATACATTTGCATTTAGAACAGTACAGATACACATGCTAAATATAACATGCTAAACACATATATCTCATAGTCAGATCACATAATTCGAGGTCACAGTAACTCTTATCGACTCTACAGTAGGTCCTAGTCGACTTGGTCGACGTAAGCAACCTTACAGAGTATTTTAGAAAAATGGGCTCACATGCCCATGTGGCCCGCTCGTGTGGGCCCACATGCACGTATGGACCACACGGCCCAAATTGGCCTTGGACGTGTGGATCACACGGCTTGACCCAAAATCTCACACACCCGTGTGAGCCCACACGGCCCAATTGGTCGAGCCAGTGTCTCGCACACGGCCTCTCTAGCCATCACACGACCGTGTCATGCGCCCGTGTCTATCGCGCACGGCCTGATTCATCGACCACACAGCCGTGTACTGCCATACGGCCTACCACACCGGCAGTCCACACGCCCGTGTGGCATCAGCAAAATACTTTTCAGCTTTCGCCGAATCATGTTTACTGTGCAATCGATGTACACACCTGGTTCGTTTTAGACGCGTTTGTACTCCTAATGCTTCCAAAACCTATAATCGATCATGTCGAATCCAAAATCAGCCACTTAACCTGAGTTACGAAGAACTTCAAAAGTAGAAACGAGTACTTACCAATTGAGTGTGCTAATTGACTAAACAAGGTGAAAGTACCAAGACGAAAAAGAAATTGGAAAGAAAAAAGGAGAGAAAGGATTTATGGCAAAAACAAAGGGAAGAAGAAAGAAAAAAAAAGGTCAGAATGTAGAGGAGAGGGGAAAAGCTGAATTTTGCAAAAAGAGAACTCCCTTCAGATTTTACTGATAACTACTATCCCATTCCCCTTAATTTTCTCCCTCAACTACTCCACTATCAGCATTTCACTCCCCCACAAACTTCTACACACCACTGGTAGCAAAATTTTATTCCCTTGCACACACAGGAATTCAAACTCAAGACTTCTAGTAAACCAACACACCACTTATCCACCAGACCAGCAGACCCATTTTGTCATAAGCTTACAAATAAATACTTATAAACCTATTAACCAAAGGTAAGGCTTTATTTAACACAAATCCAAAATTTTCCCAAGTTGTGGCTTGAACCTGGGACCTTCCACACACACCCAAAACACTTAACCACTAAAGCAAACAAATATTTGTGTGATAAAACTTAACAAAACAGGAATTTAAAAGTTGGGGCGTTACGTTCCTAGCCACGTCGTTGTTGAAATATTAGGATTGATCTCCACCGTGCCATATTGAGGTTGAAAATAATTGGAACAAATCTCTACTTTTCCACGTCGATGTTTAAAAAATTGGAATTAATCTTGACTCACGCATTATATGCCTTGACCATCGCCAAAGTTTTGGTAGAAGTACATCACGTCTTTGGTCCACTCGTAACATTTGATGAAGTTTCCAAAAATTTGGAAGTCAACTAGTGCTCCCCTATGAAGTGTACACCTTCTAACCTTCTATAATGAATTAGTTTCTTGTGGTATCGAAAAATGTGATTTTGAAATTCCATTTCTATAAATCGAGTCTATAAATATTAAATAGGGATATTTACAGAGTTATTGTATGGATTAATTGAAATTTGGATAAACAATTCAGTCGGAAATGTGGTTAATTAAGGACAGGAGACTAAATTGTAAAACTCCAATCGCTATAGATATTTAATTAGAATATGGCTTAGGGAATTAAATTACAATTAACCAATGATTCAAAATAGCAATTAGACCATACACAAACATAAGATAGTCTATGGTAATAACAAGACTATATTAATTTAAGTAATTAAGGATTTAATTAATTAAACATAATTATTTAAGTAATTAAAGGTTAGTTATCATATAATCACAAAAAAAAAAAGTGGAAAGGAAGAGAAAATATATCATCTTCTTCCCCAAGTCGTTAGGCCCAAAAAAAAAAAAGAAAGAAAAGAAGAAGCTTTAAGGTTTCAAACAATCAACCATTAATTAGGTAATGTAATTGAGTCATTTTTTTGTAATTTTTTTATATAGATTTGAGTTCATGAGAGTTTGCTTTAGCTAGCCCATGTATCAATTTTTGAAACTTTTTAAATTTTTATAAAATTCCATTGTTGATTTCTTGAAGATTTAGGTGGGATATTGATAGAAATTAAGCTTAGTTTAAGAAAAAAAAGGACTAAATTGTAAAGCTTAATTGTTAGTTTTGTACATTAGGAACCAAAGTGAATAAAATGCAAAAATGTTATGGAATTTTGATAGGAATAGAAAATAGAAGGTCCTTAGTGAATATATGTGAAATAGGATTTTAATCCCAAGGTCTAGATCGAAAGTTATGCTAGTCCCGGGTTTAGGGACTAAATTGAATAAATGGAAAAATATGTGTGACTTTGTAATTGAATGTGAATATATATGGAATCTGATATTATGTATTGTTGAATTATAATTCGTAACTAAAGATGACGCGGGGCAATTGAAAGGGAAATGAAAGGTAAGCGTTGACGACGAATAACTCGAGTCTTCAGTTTGTATCTCTATGATTCAAATCATTATAATTATTGCATATTTATACTATTTTGAATAGTATGATATTGAGGGGAGTTGAAAATGATTATTTAAATTGAATTGTTAAGATTGAGATTAATTATCAAAATAGAGGATTAAATTGAATAAATTTGAAAATAATGTAACTTGATGAAATATGAAACTGGCTTTGAATTGGGTTGATGATGAATTGGTTGATGAAATGAAAATGATGAAATGTAAATTTAGCTATATGATGAATTGGATATTTTATTACCCTATTAACTGTTCGGGTAGAGTCGGATATAGTTGGCACGCCATAAAATAGATTGAGTATAGGTTACTTTGGCTACATATGTCAATGAGCACTAGGCAAATTTTCCTTTGGACGTTCCGATGAGTGAAGGGCACAACTTTTATTTTGGTTATACCGATGAGCGATAGGCACAATCTATATGCTTCGGACGTTCCGATGGGGTATTGAGTGCCAAATTGGTGTGTTGAGATTCGTGTACTTGTTCAAGTTCAAGTCATGTTAATAGGGAATATAAATTGCAAACTAGTTGCTTGACATTTGAAAATGAATTTGACATTATGAAATTATGCTACAGGTACGTATTTTCTATATATAATTATTGATAGCATTGAAAGATCATGTGAACCGGTTAAACGAGCCTGATGGCCGAGAAAGATAAGTTGAATTGATTCGATTCAAAGATGATATGTGGACTTAATTCAATGTGTTAAAATGAAAATAAATGTGACTGTTAAAGATATCAATATGATATGTTCAATTAGTTTGTCAATTGAAGTAATATGAGTAGTTGATTCATTTGGCATAATTGGTGTATCTTGTGGCATATGCATATTTTTATATGAATTGAAGATCAGTATGAATTTAATATGAATTTTTTTATATGGAATTTGAAACTGATTTTATGCAATTAATTTGAAATTGTATTATATTGACTTCAATCATAGAAGTACCACTGAGATCTATCGCTCAGCGTACGATTTGTTTTCTATGCGCAGGTTAGGTTTATATTAAGGTCCCGAGCATTGACTTCAGCATCCAAACAAATATCCGAGGCCCAACAATGTTTATATAATTTCTTTTGTTGATTATACAACATGTACTTAAGTTGAGTCAGAATTGATAATTCAATTTGACCATATGTTATATACGAAATTATAGATGTCATAACTTTTGGGTTAGATGTAATGACCCAAATTTCACAGGCACCGAAAAGAAGAGTCTTAGGGCCTCCGTCTTAAGAAAAACGAGTTTGTAAATATTTATTAAAAATATTTACGAAGTTAGTTAAGAGTTGAATTAGATTTTTGATAAGTGAATTTAGTTTAATTAGAAATAATTAGTAGAAAGGACTAAATTGAATAGAGCATAAAAGTTTAATTATAGAACAGAAAAATATTAAGGGATTAAATTAGTATTAAACCAAATTAGTGACATGTGTGTGGTAATGAATAAATACATGTGTTTTTAAATTATTGGTACAAATGTATATTATATATATATATTTACTTATTAATTAAGTAAAAGATATTTTATTATTATTATGTAATATTATGTTTTATTAATTAATTTTGATGGTGACAAGTGTATGGTAATGATGATTACATGTGTAACGTATGTATACAAATGTATGTATATAATTAGTTATAATTAAATATTTTATTATTAATAATAAATTAAAATAAGTAAATGAAATTAAAATAAAACAAAAGCATAAAAAGAAAAAGAATAGAAAAGGTGCAGAGAAGCCCATGAAAATTGAAAATGAAAAGAAAAAAAGAAAAGAAGAAAGGAGAGTTTAGGGTTTAAAAGCTTGAAGAATATTTGATAAGTTTAATTAAGCCCTGTTCTTGTGATTTTAATGTTTTTGAAGCCTTAGAGTTGAATACTTTTGAATTTATGTGGAAATATTGAAAGTTGATAGATATTTGAGTAGGGTTTAAGTTGAATAAATGATGAAATTAGGAATTAATTTGATAAAATTATTGATTTGAATTGATTTAAGGACTAATTTGTAAACTAGCTTATAAGTTTTGAGTTTTAGGGGCTAAATTGAAAGAAATTTGAAATTATGGAAAAAGGATGAAAATTTGATAGTTGTATTGAAGTTTTGATGGAAATTGAATAAGGAAATGATGTGAATTGCAAAAAGGAAGAAGATGATAATGATTAGGACAAATTTGAGATTTAGGTAAAAGTTGTATAAAAAATTATTATTTTATACAAAATATGTGTGTTATTAATTAATTGTAATTATGCTAATTTTCGTAGCAAACAAGGAAACTGAGACGTCGAATACGAAGGGAAAGGAAAAAGTGATCGAGGAATAGCTCGAGAAAAATATCAGTTTGTATTATCATAATTCAAGTTATTTACTATTATGTGTTTAATTTATTTAATATATGTGCATGGAATTGGAATTGAAATAAATAGTGATATTTAATTTAAATGTGATTGGAATGAATTTGAATTGATGATATTGAATTGAATAGAATTGGAATGTGAAACGTGAATAAAAAGTGTATTTGATTTTGAAAATGTTCTTATGAGATGAAATGTGAAATGAAATTAGTGCAATGAGATTGAATACATGAACTAAAGGTTCATGAAGTGTTCAAAGTTGAAATATGTGATCATGTGAATTTGATTGAAATAGAGAAAGGAATTCAATACCCTATTAACTAGTCGGGCTTAGTGGATATAGTTGGCATGCCATAGGATTGGAAGAGTTCAGGATTATTTTGACCTCGAGTCGATGAGACACTTGGAGTGTCATATTGCTTCGGATAGATTCGATGAGGTACTGGGTGCCACTTTACTTCGGCTAGGCCGATGAGACACTGGGTGTCACTATATTGCTTCGAACTATCTAATGAGGCACTGGGTGCCAATATGGTATGATTGGTTGGATCCATGTATCCGCCAAAGTCCGAGTCATGTTAACAGGGGTAATTAAGTGAAAAGAGAAAATCAATTGAATTTGTTCATTTGAACCATTGAATGAAGAGTGAAAGTAATATTGTGAAATGAAATTGTGCTATGAGATTGAAGGCATGAATCAAGGTTCTTGAATGGTTATTATTGAAATGGGAATTGAATATGTGTATGTGATTGGAGTTGAACTAAAGGTTCATGAATTGTTCATGTCTGAAATGTGAATTAAACTTTTGTATGTGATTGAAGAAATAGTAAATCAAATATGGAAATTGATACAATGGAAATGTGGTAGTTTGGTATACAATTATATGTATGATTTGTGTATAATATGATATATTGTTGTTGTTATAATTTGAATTATGATAATACCACTGAGTATTTCCAGTACTCAGCGTATGGTTGTTTTCCGTGCGAAGGATAGGTCAAGTGAAGTTTGGCTCAGCATCTGAATCAATCCCGGCTTCAGTTTAATTTTTGGTGATGTATTTATCTTTTGGAAATATGGCATGTACTAGGTTTGGTTTTAATCACTTGTAAATGCTTTATGTTTTGAATGTAAATGTGGTTTATAAACCTTAAGAAGTTTTTGGAATGAATGAATAAATCTTTGCTAAGTTTGAAAATAAAATGAATGGTATTTGATTAAGATTTATAAGTCAATGATTTGGGCATGAATTGGGTATGTTTAGTGGGTAACAGTAGCTTAAAAATGGTGAAAAATCATGTTTTCACACGGCTAAGACATATGGGCGTGTGCCCAGGCCGCGTGGGAAAGTTAGGTTTGCCCACGGGCTAGTTCCACGGCCGTGTGTGGCAAGTCAGATCTGCCCACGGCCTGGCCCCACGGTCATGGGAGCCCCGCGGGCAGGCCACACGGGCATGTCCCAGGCCACACGGGCGTGTGCCCTTATTTTCAAAGAAAATAGGGGCAAAGTTCCCGGTTTAGCCCCAAATCACTTCCTAAGCTTATTTTGGGCCCCGTAGGTCCATATTAAAGACTTTTTGATAGAAATTAAAAGGTTTTAGATTAAAACTCAAATTTATATCTCAATTTTGTTCGTTACTAGTGTATAAGTCCGGTAATGACTTGTAACCCTATTCCGGCGACGGTTTAGGGTTAGAGGGTGTTACATTGAATGGTATCAGAGCTATCAAGTTTAGCCGATTCTTAGACTAAATCGAGCTCGTAAGTGAGTCTAGAAGTACATGCCACAGTCAAGTCAAAACTGAGTTGGGATTTTTGGATACTGACCAATTTAATTGTTTTTCTTTTATAGATTAAAGATGTCTGATGAACACTTTGATGATATGATTGAAGAAATGAATGAAGAATCATATGATTTAGATGAAACCCAATCAGCTACACTCAGTGTGAATCCAATTAGAAATCAGCCTCCTAATGTAGAAAGAGAAAATATTAGGGAAAGTGATAAAAAAGGTAGAAATGATTCTAAATTATTAAGGGTTTTAGCTGATGCCCTCCAACGAGTAGCGGGGACTGTACCTGCTACTACATCTGTACCTGTTCCTAGACGGGCCCCTATTAAGGAATTAAGAAAATAAGGTGCCACGGAATTTTCAGGTTTGAAAGAAGTTAATCCGTCCATAGCTGAAAATTGGATGGAGGCAATAAAAAGAATTTTGCAGCAATTGGAGTGTACTCCACGTGAAAGTCTGTTATGTGCTATATCGTTATTACAGGGTGAGGCATATTTATGGTGGAAGTCCGTGATCTGACATTTTTCGACTGACCAGGTAACATGGGATCTATTTCAAAAAGAACTTCAAAAGAAGTATATTGGGGATATGTATCTAAAAGACAAGAAACAAGAATTTTTAACGCTGAAACAAGGTGAAATGACAGTAGTGGACTATGAACGGGAGTTCTCAAGACTTGGTAGATATGCATCAGAGTTCGTACCGACTGAAGCTGATAGCTGTAAAAGATTCTTATGGGGATTAAGAGATGAAATAAAACTATTATTAGTATCTCAACGAATCACTGAATTTGTTGATTTGATAGAACGGGCTAAGATGGTAGAACAAGTCTTAGGACTTGATAAAAAGTCTAAACCTTCTAAATCAGTTGGAAACGTGTGGGAACTACAAGCTCGAATCCTTTATCGAAAAGATCCAAAGATTCTCGAAGTGGATGGAAATCTAGTTTCCAATCGGATAGAGGAGGAAAGACTCAGGGAAAACAAACTACAGTGTCCACTGGTAGTGTAAGAGGTCCGCCCCGAGATGCTACTATTGTAAACAGTGAACATTGCAGGAGGAAACATAGGGGTGAATGTTGGAAACTATCTAGAGGTTGTTTTCGATGTGGATCTAAAAACCATTTTATCAGAGATTGTCTGAAAGTTGACAGTGCTACACCTGTGACATCACAGAGATCGGGCTCTACTACTAGAGGTAGAGGATCGGGCAGAGGTGGATCAGTATCTAGAGGAGGAGGTACGAGAAGAGGGAGTGACATTATTACTCAGCAATCTGAGGCTCGAGTACCAGCTAGAGCATATGTGGTCAGAACCCATGAAGAAGGTGATGCTGATGATGTTGTAACAGGTATATTCTTATTATATTCTAAGCCTGTTTATGCTTTAATTAACCCTGGGTCTTCACATTCGTATATAAATTCGAAGTTAGTTGAATTGGGAAAATTAGAATCTAAAATGTCTAGTGTAATAATAGAAGTGTCGAGTCCGTTGGGATAGACGGTGGTAGTAAATCAAGTTTGTCTGAGATGCTCGTTGAAAATTCAGAATGAAACTTTTCTAGTTGATTTGTTGATTATGCCTTTTAGAGATTTTGATGTAATATTAGGTATGGATTGGTTGTCTGAAAATGGTGTGATTTTGGATTGTTACAAAAAGAAGTTTAGTATTCAGGTTGAAAATGGAAGCATTATTGAGGTAAAAGGTATTCGAAGAAGTGGGCCAACACGTGTTATTTCAGTAATGAAGGCTAATAAGTTGTTACAGCAGGGTTGCACAGCATACTTGGCTTATGTTATTAATTCAGATTCGGTTGGAAGTCAATGTAGTAAAATTCGAACAGTTTGCAAGTTTTCTGATGTATTTCCTAAAGAATTCACGGGTTTGCCACCAGACAGAGAAGTTGAATTTGCTATTGAGGTGTACCCAGGTACGGCTCCAATTTCTATACCTCTGTATCGTATGTCACCTATTGAACTGAAGGAGTTAAAGGTACAGTTGCAAGATTTGTTAGACCCTGGTTTTATTCGGCTGAGTATTTCACAGTGGGGAGCTCTAGTATTATTTGTTAAAAAGAAAGACGGCTCGATACGACTTTGTATTGACTATAGACAGTTGAATAAGGTGACAATCAAGAACAAGTATCCACTTCCTCGTATTGATGATTTATTTGATTAACTGAAAGGGGCTTCAGTATTTTCAAAGATTGATTTAAGATCCGACTATTATCAATTGAAGGTAAAAGAATGTGATGTGTCGAAGACAGCTTTCCGTACAAGGTATGGCTATTATGAATTTTTAGTAATATCATTCAGGTTGACTAATGCCCCAGCTGCTTTTATGGATCTGATGAACCGCATATTTCAGCCATATTTAGATCAATTTGTTGTGGTTTTCATTGATGACATATTGGTTTATTCGAAGACAGAGACAGAGCATGATCAGCATCTCAAAATAGTGCTACAGATTTTACGGGAAAAATAATTGTATGGGAAATTGAGTAAATGTGAATTCTAGTTATTAGAGGTTGTATTTTTGGGACATGTGGTGTCGGTAGATGGAATCAGAGTTGATCCGAAAAAGATAAAAGCCATAGTTCAGTGGAAAGCTCCGAAGAATGTATCTGAGGT
Source organism: Gossypium stocksii (assembly GCA_020496765.1). Taxonomy (NCBI): domain Eukaryota; kingdom Viridiplantae; phylum Streptophyta; class Magnoliopsida; order Malvales; family Malvaceae; genus Gossypium; species Gossypium stocksii. The sequence goes on along the minus strand of CM035631.1, from coordinate 15,133,670 downwards.
ACGTAGTTTCCTTGGTTTGGCTGGGTACTATAGAAGATTCGTAAATAGATTTTTGAAAACAACTTTACCAATTACTAAGCTGCTACAGAAGAATGTTTCTTTTATTTGGGATGATCAATGTCAGAAAAGCTTTGAGATGTTGAAGCAAATGCTAATAGAGGCATCGGTTTTGACTTTACCAGAGTCGAGAAAAGATTTTATTGTATACAGTGATGCTTCATTGAGTGGTTTCGGTTGTATACTAATGCAGGATGGGAAAGTAATAGCTTATGCATCTCGTCAGTTGAAACCACATGAGAGAAATTATCCGACTCATGACTTGGAGCTAGCAGCCGTGATTTTTGCCTTGAAGATTTGGAGGCATTATCTTTTTGGAGAAAAATGCTACATTTATACAGATCATAAAAGTCTTAAATATCTTATTTCTCAAAAAGAATTGAATTTGAGACAGAGACGGTGGATCGAGCTTCTGAAAGATTATGATTATGTTATAGACTACCATCCGAGAAAAGCTAATGTAGTAGCAGATGCACTAAGTAGAAAAGCTACAATAGAACTGAGAGCAATGTCTGCACAGCTCAGTATCAGTAATGATGTGAGTCTGTTGGCCGAGTTGAGAATAAAACCGGTAATGTTTGATCAAATTAAAGCAGCTCAGTTGGAAGATGATGAGTTGATGAAGAAAAGAGAGATGATACAGACTAGTACGGTAGAAAACTTCAGCATTGATACACATGGATGCTTAAGGTACCAAGATCGGGTTTATATTCTAGCTAAATCTGAATTAAAAGAGTTAATACTCCGAGAAGCACATGATGGTTCATTTGCTTTACACCCGGGAGGTACAAAAATGTATCGTAATCTACGAGATTTGTATTGGTGGCACGGAATGAAAAGAGACATAGTTGAATATGTTGGTAAATGTCTTACATGTCAACGGGTAAAGGCGGAACATCAGGTACTGACAGGTTTACTACAGCCTATTAATATTCCTGAATGGAAATGGGATCGCATTACAATAGATTTTGTTTCGGGATTACCATTGTCAGTGAGTAAAAAGAATGCTATCTGGGTGATAGTTGATAGACTTACCAAGTCAGCTCACTTTATAGCGGTTAGAACAGATTGGTCATTGCAGAAACTTAGTGAGGTATACATTTGGGAAATTGTTAGATTACATGGTGTTCTGGTATCGATAATTTCAGATCAAGATCCTCGATTCACATCTAGATTCTGGAAGCAGTTACATGAGTCGTTAGGTACATGACTTAGTTTTAATACTGCATTTCATTTGCAAACAGACAGACAGTCCGAACGAGTAATTCAGATTTTAGAAGATATGCTTCAAGCTTGTATTATTGATTTTGAATTAGCTTGGGAACGTTATTTGCCTTTAGATGAATTTGTTTACAATAATAGTTTTCAATCTAGTATTCAAATGGCTCCTTATGAAGCATTGTATGGTCGAAGATGTCGATCACCTGTATGTTGGACCGAACTGAATGAAAGAAAAGTGATTGGGCCGGAATTGATTCAAGAATCAGAAGAAATAGTCAAGAAGATTCAAGGAAGATTGAAAGCAACCTTTGACAGACAGAAATCATATGCTGATCTAAAACGACGGGATTTGAGTATTCGGTTGGGAACAAAGTATTTCTTAAAGTTTCTCTATGGAAGAAAGTATTGAGATTTGGCCAGAAAGGTAAATTAAGTCCTCGTTATATTGGTCCGTATGAAATAGTGGAGAGAATTGGACCGGTAGCTTATCGGTTGGCTTTACCTCTGGAGTTACAGAAGATACACGATGTTTTTCATGTTACAGAAGATACACGAGAGGTAAAGGAATTAAGAAATAAATAAGTTCCTTTAGTGAAGGTACTTTGGAGAAGTTATAAAGTGGAAGAAGCAACATACGAACCGGAAGAAACTATTCAAGCTCAGTACCCCCATCTATTATCAGGTAAATTTCGAGGACGAAATTTTCTTTTAGGGGGGAAGAAATGTAACGACCCAAATTTCACGGGCACCAGAAAGAAGAGTCTTAGGGCCTCCGTCTTAGGAAAAACGAGTCCGTAAATATTTATTAAAAATATTTACAAAGTTAGTTAAAAGTTGAATTAGATTTTTGATAAGTGAATTTAGTTTAATTAGAAATAATTAGTAGAAACGACTAAATTGAATAGAGTATAAAAGTTTAATTATAGAATAGAAAAATATTGAGGGATTAAATTAGTTATTAAACCAAATTAATGACATGTGTGTGGTAATGAATAAATACATGTGTTTTTAAATTATTGGTACAAATGTATGTTATATATATATTTACTTATTAATTAAGTAAAAGATATTTTTTTATTATTCTTATTATTATTATTATGTAATATTATGTTTTATTAATTAATTTTGATGGTGACAAGTGTATGGTAATGATGATTACATGTGTAATAACATGTATGTATACAAATGTATGCATATAATTAGTTATAATTAGATATTTTATTATTAATAATAAATTAAAATAAGTAAATGAAATTAAAATAAAACAAAAGCATAAAAAGAAAAAGAATAGAAAAGGTGCAGAGAAACCCACGAAAATTGAAAAGAAAAAGAATGAAAGAAAAGAAGAAAGGGGAATTTAGGGTTTAGAAGCTTGAAGATTATTTGGTAAGTTTAATTAAGCCCTTTTCTTGTAATTTTAATGTTTTTGAAGCCTTAGAGTTGAATACTTTTGAATTTATGTGGAAATATTGAAAGTTGATAGATATTTGAGTAGGGTTTATGTTGAATAAATGATAAAATTAGGGATTAATTTGATAAAATTATTGATTTGAATTGATTTAAAGACTAATTTGTAAACTAGCTTATAAGTTTTGAGTTTTAGGGGCTAAATTGAAAGAAATTCGAAATTATGGAAAAAGGATGAAAATTTGATAGTTATATTGAAGTTTTGATGGAAATTGAATAAGGAAATGATGTGAATTGCAAAAAGGAAGAAGATGATAATGATTAGGACAAATTTGGGATTTAGGTAAAAGTTGTATGAAAAATTATTATTTTATACAAAATATGTGTGTTATTAATTAATTGTAATTATGCTAATTTTCGTAGCAAACAAGGAAACCGAGTCGTCGAATACGAAGGGAAAGGAAAAAGTGATCAAGGAATAGCTCGAGAAAAATATCGGTTTGTATTATCATAATTCAAGTTTTTTACTATTATATGTTTAATTTATTTAATATATGTGTATGGAATTGGAATTGAAATAAGTAGTGATATTTAATTTGAATATGATTGGAATGAATTTGAATTGATGATATTGAATTGAATGGAATTGGAATGTGAAACGTGAATGGAAAGTGTATTTGATTTTGAAAGTGTTCTTATGAGATGGAATGTGAAATGAAATTAGTGCAATGAGATTGAATACATGAACTAAAGGTTCATGAAGTGTTCAAAGTTGAAATATGTGATCATGTGAATTTGATTGAAATAGAGAAATGAATTCAATACCCTATTAACTAGTCGGGCTTAGTGGATATAGTTGGCATGCCATAAGATTAGAAGAGTTCAGGGTTACTTCGACCTTTAGTCGATGAGACACTTGGAGTGTCATATTGCTTCGGATAGAGTCGATGAGGTACTGGGTACCACTTTACTTCGGCTAGGCTGATGAGACACTGGGTGTCACTATATTGCTTCAAACTATCTAATGAGGCACTGGGTGTCAATATGGTGTGATTGGTTGGATCCGTGTATCCGCCAAAGTCCGAGTCATGTTAATAGGGGTAATTAAGTGAAACGAGAAAATCAATTGAATTTGTTCATTTGAACCATTGAATGAAGAGTGAAAGTAATATTGTGAAATGAAATTGTGCTATGAGATTGAAGGCATGAATCAAGGTTCTTGAATGGTTATTATTGAAATGGGAATTGAATATGTATATGTGATTGGGAGTTGAGCTAAAGGTTCATGAATTGTTCATGTCTAAAATGTGAATTGAACTTTTGTATGTGATTGAAGAAATAGTAAATCAAATATGGAAATTGATACAATGGAAATGTGGTAGTTTGGTATACAATTATATGTATGATTTGTGTATAATATGATATATTGTTGTTGTTGTAATTTAAAATATGATAATACCACTGAGTATTTCCAGTACTCAGCATACAGTTGTTTTCCGTGCGCAGGATAGGTCAAGTGAAGTCTGGCTCAGCATCTGAATCAATCCTAGCTTCAGTTCAATTTTTGGTGATGTATTTATCTTTTGGAAATGTGGCATGTACTAGGTTTGGTTTTAATCACTTGTAAATGCTTTATGTTTTGAATGTAAATGTGGTTTATAAACCTTAAGAAGTTTTTGGAATGAATGAATGAATCTTTGCTAAGTTTGAAAATGAAATGAATGGTATTTGATTAAGATTTATAAGTAAATGATTTGGGAATGAATTGGGTATGTTTAGTGGGTAAAAGTAGTTTAAAAATGGTGAAAAATCATGTTTTCACACGACCAAGACACATGGGCGTGTGCCCAGGCCGTGTGGGAAAGTCAGGCTTGCCCACGGGCTAGTTCCACTGTCGTGTGAGCAAGTCAGATCTGCCCATGGCCTGGCCCCACGGCCATGGGAGCCCCACGGGCAGACCATACGGGCATGTCCCAGGCCACACGGGCGTGTACCCCTGTTTTCAGAGAAAAGTTTCCAAAGTTCCCGATTTCGCCCCAAATCACTTCCTAAGCTTATTTTAGGCCCTGTAAGTCCATATTAAAGACTTTTTGATAGAAATTAGAAGGTTTTAGATGAAAACTCAAATTTATATCTCGATTTTGTTTGTTACTAGTGTATAAGTCCGGTAATGCCTTGTAACCCTGTTTCGGCGACAGTTTAGGGTTAGAGGGTGTTACATTAGGCATGTTTTCTAATACATTAATAGTATTTGATAATGTGTTAATATGCTTATGTATATAAATGCCAATTAGTCCAATGAAGCACTTGAATGAAATTGTTGAAATGGTTGAATGTTTGTATGAATAAATGGTACATTTAGACATAAAGGAACTCATTTGTTATATAGATTTGGTTGAAAATATAATTGAATTTGAATTTGAATTTGAAAAGTTTTAGGTGTTTGTAAATAGGTACCAAAATCTAACTATTTGAAACAATATGTCACGTCACAATGTTGAATGGTGGTCATCGCGATAAGACCAAGTTGCCATGCCACGACGCTACGCTGAGGTTAGGTCGCTATGACTAGACCTACTCACTATGTTGTGTCGTGACAAGGAACCCTTTGAAGTGCGATGTCAACTCGATATTTTTAAACTTTTACAATTTTGTCATATTTCATCCACGGGTTAGTTTTAGAGCTTTCGTAAGCTCGTATAAGACCTGAAAACTGTTGTATGTTGTATCGTATGCATGATTGACTTGAAATTGATCATGTAATATTATAAATTGAATATAGTTAATCGTAATTGCTCTAGCAACGAATGTGACCTTGTAATTGGATATGACGATCGGGTCGAGTATCGAGGTGTTACGCTTTCGATTTCAATGGTTGATACTCCTCACAGTATGTGAAGTACACCATGATGAGTTGAAATGTTTTTTTTCCAAAATATGCGAGTGATATGAAAAAATATTGTCTAATGATCATGATCAGATTGAATGATGGTAGTGTTTCAATTTTTTTTGTTAACATATCAAAAATATAAAATGTTTAGAGAGTATTTATAAAGCCCTAGTTAAAATATTGGAAGGATTGGTTATCAATATTTTAATTAAAAGGAAATCAATTTCCCTAATTCAATTTATACTCCTTGTCAAATTTAAATTCCTAAAGGGAATTTAAAAAGGAAAAATAAAAAATAAAGAAGCTTATTAGCAGTGAATTAACTCTTTTTGAAATAGATTTAGAATAAAAAGAATTCTTTAATGTGCACGTAGGCCAATTCCATCCAAATTAAAATTCCTATTAGATTTATACTTACATTCAAGCAGAAGGTGTGGTGGAAATGGTTGGCCTATGCACTAAACAAAAAGTAAAATAATATTGGCAACATGGTAAAGACGAATATGATCATACAAAAGTCAAAATTATTTTTAGTGAATAAATAGGAAAACATTTACATCAAGAAACTAAGAAAACAAAAACATTACATGATTATATCAAACTTTGAGAACTACCAATAAGCTCCCTAGGAATTTCGTCAAAAATATGGACACCTTTCTTCTTGTCTAAGGTCATCTTTGCTAAGAAATCTGCATCTTTATTTTATTCTCTAGGAACATGCCTTAATTTCCAATGACCAATATGCTTTAAGACTTGAAAGATTCTCCTTACCAAGGTAGAATTAAAGTCTGACAATTGTCCATCTTGAATAGCTTTGACCATCTCTAGGCTATTAATGAAAATTATCACTTTATAGAGATCTCGCCTATGAATGAGTAATAGACCATCCAAAATCCTCCACAATTCAGCTTCAAACACAGAACACTCTTCCAAATAGTGATTATCCAAGGATCTACTCTCCATTGTGACCTCTCATGACCCTTTACTGAAGCAAAACCTATATCCAACTTAACTGCCCCAACAATATGCAATTGACACCAATTTTCAATAGGGAATTTGCCTACTTCAGTTACATGTTGACCATATGGGTTCTTTGTATTAGCTAATACATATTGTTTTGCCCAGCTAATAGATACTTTTCATATCTCACTAGAATCCCATGAAATTCCTTGAAAAATGAATAAGGTTCTATTTTTCTAGAGACGCCATACTATCAACCTAAATAAGCATGAACTATTAACCCCCATATTGAGCATCCATGAATGATTAATTTCCATCCATTCAAGTAAATTTTTGCAGTAAAAATTACCTTATTTGCTATTAGGCACAACCTGATTCCAAACCTCTTTCGCGGCTGGGCAATCTTGAAGCACATGTAAAATATCCTCTACCTCAATATGGCAAACCAAGCAAGAGGGATCTTGTCCAATTCCCTGCTGTACTCTTTCCTTGTTAGTTAGGGTTCATTGTTTGAAAGTGAGCCAAAGGAATTCCCAGACATGTTGTGGATTGTAACAAATTGTAACGTGTTTATGCAAGTGTACGTAGTCGTTCAAGTAATAAGTAAGTAAAAATGAGTTATCGTCTCCACAAGGACTGTATAAGCTTAATCAAATATTTGTAAAATTATAACTTCACAATTTGATGTAAAAATTTAATAATTTGGATGGCGATGATTAAATTAAATAAAGTTAGCTAGATGTAAAGAATGATCCCTATGCAATTTTAATCTAGGCGCAATTTACTAAATGTATGAATGAAGGATTTAGCAACAAAAACAATCAACATTAAATGGGCTAGGATAATTATATTAATTAAGTCAATTTACTTTCATTATGCTAACATGTTTAGAATTATTTCTATGGCAAACATGTCAACATAGTTGATGTCAAAAACATAAAACTCAAAGCAAACATGTTAAAATAAATAATCAATAGGAAAGATTAAACACAATTCAGCAACCTTTCAGATCTATTCTGACTAAAGTGCTCCTCTATTTTGATTGAAGCTTCTTTTGCTATGGTTTAGAAGGTAGCCAGATAGAGAGTGCTATTGACAAAGCTTTTGAGGCTAAAGATGGGAGAAGGGATGGACGGCTATGTAAGGGAAAAAAAGGAAAAGGAATTGAGAGAAAACTAGAGTGAGTGGGAGAGGAATCTTGAGTAATGAGGGATGATGGATGATGGAAAAGTGAAGAATAGTAAGGTATTTATGGGTGAAGGTAAGGGTTTGAGTTTACTAAAAATAGGTTTAAATTTCTTTCCTTTCCTATACGATGTGGCCGACCATGCTTCAAGGAAAAGAGATGACCAAGTCTTCTTAATTTGAATTTGAATTTCAAGCTAAAAATACTATATAGTGGACAGTTTCAACAGGAAAGTTGTTGGGTCGAATTATGATTATTTTCCATTTGCAAGGACCTTCAATTAAATATCCCAAAACACATTTTGGGAAGCCAACATCAAGTGCCGAAATTGGTCTTTTAATTCCACTTGTTGGACTGTTTTTTTAATGCAATAACTTAGCAGACATGTCCATCTTTTATAACCATTCTTACTGGGTCAAGTAGTCAGCCCCATGCCTAAAATTGCATGGTCTTGTTGTCCACATGGATAATTTGTGCGTGGCATCTTTTATTTATTTAAACCATGTCTTTAATGGACCTTCTACATAGTGAAAAATACATACATTAATAAATTAACATGAATTAATATAAAATATGCATGAAAATAATGTAACTAAGCATAATTTCACATATTTTCTAAATTCATGTCTAAAATTACTAATTAATTAAAATTCTCTCATTTCAATAATAATTACTCAAGATAAACACAATAATTAAGTAAAAAGGTGATAAAAATATATAGAAAAACCTATATACTTTCGAGTTTACATGGACTTTAATACATCCAAGGGACTTTCCACCTACTTTCTCTAGTGTTCCACAAACTTTTCCAGATAGTCTGGTACGTGCTTTTAACCGAGAAGACCCTGTTTAAGTATTCATCCAAGTGATTTGCTCCAGAACCGCCAAAAGATGGGGAGGGGGCATGCTCACAATTCTTTTAATAGACTCCTCAGGTAACCATACTCGAAACAACTCAAGATTCTAGACTCCTCAGGTAACCATACTCGAAACAACTCAGGATTCTATGTACCTTTTACTATTACCATTTCATTACGTCGATAGTCTAGTCTAAGATTACTATGAGCGGGTTTGTTTTTAACCAAAGGCCTTAAATGTGGTATCCAAGAATCCTTCCAGCACCAAATAGAGTGACCATCTCCTATAGACTAAACTAAATTTTCATAAAATAAAGGCCAAACCTTATCCAGAGCTTTCCAAAGGAAAGAACACCTCTGTCTCGCTATACTGTCTGGAATCAACTAATTCATGCCATACTTCGAATGAAGAACACGAACCCATAAAGCATTGTCCTTTGAGACTAAATCGAAACCCAACTTCATAAAAAATAGGCATTTTGATCCTCCAAGTGTCGAACTCCAAGACCACCATAAGCATGAAGCTAACAAACAGAATCTCAGTTGACTAAGGCCATCTTCTTCCTCCCATTCAATGTTCCCCAAATAAATTTCCTAACTAAACTCTTGATTTCTACAAAAATGCTTTTGGGTAACATCATGGATTGCATAAAATAATTAAGTATAGAAAGAAGAACAGATTGCGCTAAAGTAATTCTACCTGCAAGAGAGAGTTGTTTGGTGTCTCAGCCAAGTAATTTGTTGTGCACCTTATCAATCACAAACCTCAACGTACTACTCGTCACTTTATCATGAAATAAAGGCACTCCCAGATAAGTACTAAGATTTTGTACTTTTTGAAATCAAAGTGTAAAACTAATTTTGTCCTTTAGCTCTTCATCAACACCACTTGAAAAGAAAATATTAGTCTTGCAAGTATTGACTCGATACTCTGAGAAAGAAGAGAAGTTATCTAGAGTCTCTTTAAGAACCCGAGCTTGTTTCAAATCTGATTTGGAGAAGATTACAATGTCATCAACAAAGAAAATATGAGATAAATTTGGTCCAGATAAAGATAGGCGAATGGGACACCATCTACCACTAAAAATGGTCGAATGAATAATATGACCGAACCATTCCATACAAAGCACAAACAAGTATAGAGACAAATGAAACCCATGTCGGATCCCTCTAGCAGGTTTAAATCTTAACGTGGGCACACCCTTCCACAAAATTTATATAGTGGAATTAGAAATAGCCGATATTATTGCATTCCTAAGATAATTTGATATACCAGATGATTTGAGGGAGACATCAATAAAATCTCATCAGACTCTTTCATATACTTTCTCTAATTCGATTTTGACCACCATATATCGTCTCTTATTTTGTTTTCCTCTCATAAAGTGAATAACCCCTGCACAATTATGATGTTTTTTGAGATATTCCTTCTCGCTATAAAACCAGCTTGTTCTTGCCCAAAATTTTTAGTAAAAACCATTTTGAAACGATTATCTATAATCTTAATAGCCAACTCGTATAAAACAACATAGAGACTTATAGGGCAAAATTGTGAAATACTTTTTTGGGTTAGAGACCTTAAGGATAAGGACAATGAGAGAATTGTTCAACTCGGATCAATAACTTCACCATCAAACACCCTCTTCACCCAATTACAAACAATACTTCCAAACACTCCCCACTAATTTTGGAAAAATAAGGCGTGAAAACCATCACTACTTGGAGCTTTCGAAGGAGCCATACTGAATAGAGCAATTCATATTTCCTCATCCGAAAATTGATTTACCTAAAAAACTCTGCCACACTGATCAAGTTGTGGGAATATGCTAGGAGGTAAACCTCTCATTGGTGTCGACACTTCTCCATATAACTTCTAAAAGTAATTAATCATTTCATTCTGAATATCCTCTAGGTCATAAATCCATTCTCTAGCTTGATTTCGAAGGGCATTAATTTGATTGAATTTCCTCTTTTGAATTGTACGACTCTGGAAGAATTTAGTATTCCGGTCACCAAAACTAAGCTAGTCACATCAAGCTTTTTGTTTCCACTATAATTCTTCATGGTGGAGTATAGACTCTAATTCCTCCCTTACCTCCATCTTTTATTAAAGTAAATAGTCAAAATCCGAGTGCTCCATCTTTCTTTAAATACCAAATAAACTACTAATTAATTTCTTTTTACGAGCGCTAATGTGCCTATAGATAGATTTGTTTCAGTCTTTGATATTGGCAGGGAATTGATCAAAGGAATCAAACATACAACCATTGAATTTCTACTTCTCCTTAACAAACTAAAAAAAATTAAGATGTTCAGTCCATCGAGTAAGGAAGCGAAAGGGCTGACCTTTTGGCAAATTAATCTCTAGCCTTACAGAAAGACAAAGAGACCTTGTAACACCCTATACCCGGTCCAGTCGCTCGACCTGAGCTATAAGATATTACAACTTTAAACTTTTAAATCGTTCACAATTTAATAAAAAAACAAATAATTTATTTGTAATCATTTTTCCATGTTATTTAATCAAAACATGACTTAATTCAAGCTCATGGAACATTTAAAACAAACTGGGGAACAATTCTGGTTTAAAATGGAACTTTTACAAAAGTTTGAGTAAAAAGTGAAAATAGAGGTCACATGATTGTGTGATAAAGCTCAACCCGTGTGGCTCAAGAACATGGTCGTTTGGCCAAACCGTGTAACAACTGTGCCCATGTAACTCAAAGTCACCAGACCGTGTAACTCTTTGAGGCCGTGTGGATAAACTTACACCAAAAATCAAAGAGATCACATGGCCATGTCATGTAACCATGTGGGACACACAGTCATGGAGTAGATCATGTCACAGATTGTGTGTGCCCAAAATACCTTCAAACACAAGCCAAATAACCCATAATTTCTTAAAATCCAAGCCATGCATTTACCATTACATTAAATCGATTCAAAATGTACCAAAATATGCCAATTCACAGTCAATTTATGTGCCTAACCAATATGCCCTCAATGGCACCACAATTCAATTGTAAACAACAACTATCCAAACCAATACATAATCAACATATCCACCTTATTCAATCATCAACCAAATCCCAAATACCATATGCCAAAATCATCCATTTATACTAAACTTTCAAATGCAAACATACTACATCATAAGTTTATAAATTACCAAAACCAAAATGACCGTTTCAACAACATCTCATTAACAAAGGCATTAAGTGAAAAGCTACCATTTCAAGATGTCAAAATACCAAATACAAAATTACATCTCGAATGACACAAGTCATCACCAAGTTACCTAATAACATATGCATACTGAAACCCTATTTACATGCCACTTATAACTGGGCCAAAAAAATCAAATAACTACCGAATGAGTTGTAGGATAGTGTGATCTCCAACGATGTTCCAATCGACAGTAAAAGTTTGACAATCTACAAAGAAGAGAAACCAAATAGACTAAGCTTATATAAGGCTTAGTAAGTTCATAAAATAAAATATCACATACCTGTTAATTTAATTTATAAATCATACATAACATAGAATAAACATACATTTGTCTTGTTTCATCATTCCAACTATATGAAGTGACTAAACCTGAATACTGCATATCATGTTAAGAATCGCATACCAAGATATAATCAAACAAATATAATCCATTATATTATCTCATTCCATTTCTATTTCAGTAGTTAACTATTTTGCGCGAAGAACAATAGTAAATTGGCTTTAGATACGCTGGAGGGTAATGCTCATACAAGCTGACAAAAGGACATTAATTGATACATGTTGTTACTCATACAAGCCTCAAAGAATCCACAACACATGCAGGATCTCAAGCCATCGGTATTGTATCCATCATCGTTACATAGTACTTGTTAAATATAACACCGACACAAAATGCCTGCTACTGTAATGCCGGTATAAAGTACCTGATACTGTAATTACCGGGAACTAGTGCTTGATACGCCCTAATGACATGTCATTTCTATCCTAGCTATTCACTAAGTTCGCTCGGGCTTATCATGTTTTACCGAGATCATTCCATGCTCTAACTTTACCTTTCAAACCATAATCTTTCCATTTCATTACCATTCAATAGATCATAGCATCATTCAAATTCATATAACCAAACACATAATTAATTAAAATATTAATAAACATAATAAACGTAATACGAACTACCAAAATACAATAGCTATCAACACTCAACGACTTGACGACTTTTCCTTTCCCACGATTATCAATCAATTGACTCGTTTCTTGATCTAAATATATTAATTTTATTCAATTAATCAATTTAATAACATAAAACATTTAAATTCACATATTTGACCCTTAATCTTTATTTTTCACATTTACCTTAGACTTTTACCTTTAATTCAATTTAGTCTCTAAACCCGAAACTTCCAAATCTATCTCAATTACACCAACTTCATACTAGCCAAATGCTCCCTTATACCATTACAATCCATATTTATTAAAATTTCACAAGAATTTCATGCCCAATTTAATATTTTATCAATTCAGTCATTTAACTTAAAACTAACCAAAGTCACTTAACAAAATAGTCTTATTTAACTATCAAGCTTAATGATATAAAAAAAATTCAAAAACATCACAAATTCATCCATGGCATAATTGTAAACATTGAACAGTTTTACAAATTAGTCTTCGAGTTAACTAGATTAAGCTACAACGATGTTACAAACATAAAAAATAATAAAAAACGAGTTGAAAACCACTTACATGCACCCAATTAGAGCTGATCGAAACTTAAGAACTCAACAATGGTGTTTTTCTCCTCTTACAATCGGTGGTGATAAAAAATAAAGATGACAACATGCTTTGTTATCTTTTATTTTTAGTTTATTTATTAAATTAACATTTTAACCTTGGTTATTTAATCAAATTTCACGCAAAACCTATTACCTAACTTTCCACTATACTTCAATATGGTAGATTTACCATTTTAAGCCCTTAATTCATGGTTTTATAACTATATAATATAATATAACTTATAGAAATTAACTTTTGCAACTTTTACGATTTAGTCTTTTTTTACTTATAGAAATTAACTTGGCAAACATTCTGATATTGTAAGGATTATTTCTTTGTTTGCTTCTTTATAATTCTTTGAAAGGATTTATGTCTTAAGATTTGGGTGGAAATTTTCAGAAAGTTGTAAGATTAAACCTTATCTCAAAGGTTGTACAAATTAGTAAATTTGGGAGAATCCTTAGTTGTGGAAAGCTAAGGTAGTGGAGTAGGCAATTGGGGCTGAACCACTTTAAATTGTTGTGTTCTTTATTCCATCTTTTCTTTCTAGCTTTCCTAAAAGTTTAAAAGTCAATTCACCCCTTCTTGGTGATTTCAATTTGACCAATTGAGCTAACACAAAGTTATAAATAAAATTTGACTCTGAATTTTCAAGTCAAATTTCGACTTAAAATTTGTGTGTACGGTAGTTCCTACTTAAGGTTTTTTTAAAAATATATATATGGAGATATCTAAATTTGGTAATTTGTATTTTTTATATTTAATTTTTTTGACTTAATTGGTACTTAAATTTAAAATAATTCAACTTGGTACTTTTCTTTAAGTACACGGCTAATACCATTAAAATATGTTGACATAGTGTTGACGGCCAATAGCATAGTGAAATGTGACAGCCTTATATTTTTTTGACACATGGCAAAAAAATAAAAAATTATTAAAATAATTTTATCACGTGTCAAAATGTAAAAATACCATATTTCACCATGCTATTATTTGTCAATATTATGTCAAGTAGGTCCAAAAAAAGTTTAGGTACCAATTAGATATAAGTTGTCAAATTCAAGTACCTTTGTATATTTTAACCCTTTTTTCATCACCCAATTTTTAAAATATCACTTAATTAATCAGATTTGTTTTTTATTTATTTATTTTAAGTGTCATTAAACGTTTAACAAAAAAGTGGGGTAACAATTCAAAATTCAAAAATCTGTATAATAAATTTAGTCCTCAAATTTTATATATTATATCAATTTAATTATAATTTTAAAAAAAATCTTCAACAATTATATATTATTGAAATTTTATCATAATTCTAAAAAATTAAAAAGTTGAATAAATATACATTGGCTTAGTTAAGAGCTACCTAGAGGTTTGACGGGAAAGGGGAGGGTGGGGGAGGGTTTGATTTTCCGCTTGCTTTAAGAACTTGGACACTAAACACGTTCAAGACAAGTGTTGCCCCCCTCTAGGTATTAAACCTGCCCTACATTATTATTATGTTTTGTAATAAAGGCAATGTTTTAATGTCAGTGAAGATGGTACTTTGAGTCATGCATCTGCACACAGATCCCAAATGTCCGATTTATTATAAAGTTGCCGCCTTATCACTCATGTCTTTTCACATCGTTAAATCGACGGGCCTGGCCTAAGTTGGGAACTTCTTGTTTTGTCCAAGTCCAAATTCCATGACTAGAAACGTGGATGAAGCATAGCGGGACGGATTTTGTCAAATTTATTGCTATTTTTAGAGTTGGTATGTCTTGTTTTATTGTGGGTGATTCAACATTATTATTTTTATGAATCTTAGATTCATTTATTTGTTTTTTCTAATTATTGTGGAATATATTCAATACTGTTAAGGAGTGAAGGGAAAAGAATCCATGATTTTTCTATAATTTACTATTTTAATAGTTTTATATAGAACGTTAAGTGATAATTTTATATAAGGGAATGGATAGGCAATTTATAACTTTTCCATATTTATTATCTAAAAAATCATTTATCTTACTTCGTATTTACTTTTAAAAAAAAATAAAAACTCGTTTCATTCAAATTGAAATGATTCATTATCCGTTAAATAGTTTAAATTTTGTCATACTTAAATCAAATTGAATTTAATTAATATTATGTGAACTGGATTATAAATAAAATGATAAAAAATTTGTGTTTAATTTTTCAATTAGTATGAATATTAAATTTGATCTGAAGAGAATCCCTACCCTTAGCTCTTATAGTTTAATTTTTCAATTAGCATGAATATTAAATTTGATTTAAGAGAATTCCTACACTTAGTTCTTATAAAAAAAATATTATATATACTTGTTGTCAATATAAGGGAATGTGAGTTCGAATGCGTTAAAACGTATTATATTCTTATTTATGGGTTGAGAATGGGTTATCGATAATTCTAATTATTGTGTTAAAAAGAACAGATATAGTGAAATTTTATAATAAAATTGTTAAAATATATTTATTAAATTAAATCTGACACTTCATGCATGAAAACTAAGATAAGCAATATGTACGGACAAGATTGAAGACATGCATATGCATGTACTGATGTACATGATTAAACAAGTCCACTTTAATGTCGACAGTGACGAAAGAATACTCATGCATGGACATTCATGCATGTAAACATACATATATTAACATGATTAGTGCATTGAAAATCTTCATGTAGACGTCGAATTTTCTAGTTTTTGTGTAATGATCACTGTATTGGTGGGGTCGAAAGAGTTAATAATTTCCATCTTCCGTTGACCATATGATGATGGGGAAAGAATGGAAATAGACAATGCACATGAAAGCTATTTTTTTTTTCTTTATAGTGGAAATGAAGCAATATTTTTCGTAAAAGTTATGGATGGCCTAACTCTTAATAATTTCAATATGTCTTTGATAAGATTACGACATCACTGGGTCAACAAATTTAGCCTTATTTAACACTTTAATAACAAAAATCAGGATCAGTTTTACATATATTTATAAACTTAAGTAGGGACGAAGTTAAAATTTTTTTAATAGCTTAAATTAAATTGTAATTTTTATAATAATAAAAATGTAATTTTATTATTTTAATAGTTTATATATTTATAATTTTTAAAAATTTTAATTAATTTTTATTATTTTTAGGGGATAAAGTATAATTTTATCTTTACTAATTTAAAATTTTAAAAATTTTAAATAGCCTAAATAAAAAATTTTTCATTTTAAAGGATTAACACCCTTACTGTCCTCTAACTACGCCCCTGAACTTATGCTTATTTAAGCCTTTCATATGTTTTTTTTTTTTAATTTTGAAAGCGCATTTTTTATTTTGTTTTTAGTATTATTATATAAAAATTTCAAGTTAAAAATATGATATAAAAATAAGCAAATAAAAGAAATTTTATTTATGAAAATTAGTTACAATTTCTAGAATCAGTATAAAGATTTTTTTTTTAATTTTTTCTTTAGTGGAATTTTGATCCAAAGGCTGTGTAGACTTAATCTTGGATAGATTTAGTCTATTTTAAGGATTATTGAAACTTGATCTTGAAAATGGATTTAGTTAGATTTTTATTTTTGAATTAATGAAGTCCACTTTAAGAGTTGTCAAGACTTGAGAAAATAAGTTCGAATCCAAGCATCTTTGAGACTTAATATTGGACGATAATTCTACTTTAAAAGGACTTTTAGACTTGATCTTAAATAATGAATTTTATCTTCCTTGTGTTAATGCACAGATTAGGGAGATGTTTGATCCAAGGGTCTTCTAGAGTTGATTTTGTATGGGTAATTTCGCTTCAAGAGTCTTCTAGGTTTGATCTTGAAAATGGATTGAGCCTCTTCTATATTAGTTAAATAAGATCGATAAACTATATTGTTCATTTTTATTTTTATTTTGAATTCTTTAATTTCTTCACATGTTCTTTTGGATGTCTAAAAAACTTCTAATCTTCAAAAGCTTCTTTTCAAAGAAGCTTTAGGTTTTTGTACTTTTAAACTTTTGAAGTTATCTTGGATAGCTTGAAGGTATATAAGTTGTGTATAAATGGATGCTTATTTAAGTTGTGTAAAAGAAATCAATTAATGCAACTTTTCTTAATCGGTAAGGTATAGAAGACTCTGCCGAGCAAGGTATAAACCCATTTTCATTTTGGTTATAAATTTAGTTGATGTATTTTAATTCGATTAATTTTAGTATTTGTATTTTTCAAAGCCTAATTTTAGTCTTGACTCAAATTGTAGAAGTTAAACCTATTTTTTTTAATTCCTCTATTAGTCATGTAATTTGTATAAAGTTGTATATTTGATCCATTCTTAATCTCTATCAGTTTCGAATTCTGAAATTTTAATTTTGACATAAATAATATATGTCAAATCAATTAGTTTGATTTGTGTGTATTATGTGAAAATAGTAAGTTGATATAATATTACATATATGATAATATAAATGCTATATCGAATTTCGAAAATAGTAGAACTTTACTTAATAGATTTAACAACTACTATTTTAATAAGATTAAAAATTTAAAATTAATTTATGCATAGTTTGAGGACTAATAGGCCAATTTAACCTTTCATTTTCTTTCCACACACGTATTTTCCCACAACGTCACTTCAAATTGACTGACAACTTTAAAAAATTGAAATGTTTCTAGGATTTTTATAAAAAAAAAATTAATATTAAGTAGTGAATTTTATGTGATACCTTTTCAACTACGAAACCTTAAAAATCTTGTTTTTATATGTTTAATTATAGTAATAATGATTCAGTTATTATAAAAAATGAAAGCCATCTTATTAATATTGTTGGTGTTGTAATAATTTAAAAATGGTGGGTTTGAAGATACTTAAATGTGTAATATACTCTATTTTAATTGGTGGTGGTTTGAGAGGTTAATTAGTAAAAGAATACCACTTTTAGAATTTAATTAGTAAATTAGGTTTTTTTTAATTTAAGGAAATAATTTAATTTTAGAGGGAGAAACAAAAAATACATTTAGTAAGATGTGTTTTCGTGTAATGGTAACTTTTTGTAATAATAAAAAATTTTCAATAGCTAATTTCTAACTTTTTTAAGAAAAAAATTCTAACGGCTAATTTATTTGCTATATATACAACTTATTTTTTTTCTTTTGCATTTAAATCATATTCTCTCAATTCTCTTAATCCTGTTCATCTATTCTCTCAACTATATTATTCTCAATTTTTTATTTAAATTTTCTCAAATTCTTATTGTCTTAACTTTATATTTTGTAATTTCTTTGATTTTAGTTTATTTTTATAATTTTAGAAATTTCAATCTCTCTTATTCATTTAGATGACACACATTTTCGGCGTTCAATTACTAATGGTAAGAAAATATTATTTTTTTATATTTTAATTAATATAATTATTAAGTTGTTAACATTATTAATTTTATAAATTTGTTTGTTTATATAATCAGACTGAATATCTGATTATTGAGACGTATATACACAATTTAAGTGCGAGGGCACCGCGTGTTATTGAACAACACTTGCAAGAGGCAGGCATCTTGTACGTCTCTCATATGCTCGGTGGGATTAAATTGGAGTCCGCATTTATCAGCATTTTGGTGGAAAGATGGAGACCCGAAACACACACATTCCATCTTCCATGTGGTGAGTGTATAATTACACTCGAGGATATAACATTATGACTTGGTTTACTGGTTGATGAGGCAGTCGCTACAGGGGTAGTGGGTGTTGGCGATTGGAGCGCAATTTGTGACCAACTATTAAACAATGTGTCAAATAAGTTTATTGGTATTCAGATAGAGATGAAATGATTAGAAGACAATTTCTCATATATTGACAACTCCGCTAGTGTCGTTGAAAGACAACAATACGCGCGAGCATTCATACTGAGGTTAATCGAGGATATTTTAATGCCAAATAAATCTCAAAATCCATTAAATTTAAAATGGCTCCTACAACTAGTCAACTTAAAAGAAGCGGAGCGACTTAGTTTTATTAAATTAATAAATTCGTGAGACTTATTTGTACTTTAATTCTTCTTTGTTCTTTAGTATTCATGCATCTTCTGTTTTAATTACAATTACTCAGGCTTATTGAATGATTGTCCAGTATTCGATAACTTAGAATGGTTGTCATATCAATTATAATGATTAAATCTATAATTGTTTAATTCATTCTTAAAGCTTTTGATAAGTTAAATCTTGGGTGTTGAGTTGCAATATTATTTACCAGTTAGAGAAGTAATTTCAAACAAGCTGTCTCTTGGTTACCGAACTGGTAAGGAGAGATTGGTTGTCTGGTGTTGAGTCAATAACTAGAACTAATTTATTAAATGAACAAAGGTTATATTTGTTGGATAAAATACGTTAGCAGACTAATTTAAGTATAAATAATTATATAAACAAATAAAACAACTTAATATAAGTAAATATTTATATAAACAAATATTTATATTTATGTAAAAACACCAGATTTAAATAAAACAAATTAAATAAATATTTGTATTTATTTAAAACATCATATTTGAAAACAATTAAACAAACAAGATTTTGGAAAATAAAAAATCTAATAAAGGGGATCAAGTTTTACTAGATGTTGAGGCATGTTTTCACAGTTTTCTTAAGACAGATTCAGCCGCTTCTATGGTACTTGGAGAAACGTTTGAAAATTTGGAGAGGAAAGAAAAGAACTTTTTAGAGTGAAAATTCGTTATTTCTCTATGTGTGCGCAGAATTTTGCAGGCTTTTATAGGCATTTAATATGGAGGAATTTTGGAAATTTTCATGAATAAAGATACAAATCTTTCCATTAAAGGAGCTTTTAAATCAATTTGAATAAAATTAAATCAAATTGAAAATCAATCTGATTGGAATAAAATCAACTCGAGATGTTTTTCCTTTTAATACAGATTCTGTATAATATCTGTGGAGAAAAATAAAATATGTATTGGGCTAAAATATCCATAGGCCCTTTTTGGCCCCAATCAGTTCAAATATTTCGCGTCACCCACGTTGTGTGGGTGCGTCCCCAACCCCGACGGATTTGAACCTACACCCCCTACATGCAAGGTAAAATTTTAAGCTTAGTCATTCAATAACGCTTTAAGTGGGTTCTCATATATATACATATCTCACACTTGGTATTTAACCAATGTGAGATATAAGCTTTTTATTTTTCTCAACATAATTCACAAGTAACTTACTTTAAGCATCAATTTCTCATTCATCACTCAACCATTTTGAGCATATGATATACCGTTGTAAAAGTCTCATGGAGTAGAATATAAAACCATCACCTTTACCAATCGAGAATATGCCTCAAAATTTTTAAAAATTACATATTTTTCAACAATATTTGCGTTGATGATCAAATTCATAAATCAAACAGAGATTAATCTTTGGTTGGAGCTTTTCCCATCAATTTTTCTAAAAATTTTAATTTTTGCTTTCTCCGATCTAAGCCTTCAATTTAAATTTGGTTTTAGTTTAATTTTAGCTTTTGATTTCATAAAACCCCTTCCAATTTACTTTTATTGTTTTTGCTTGAAATAAAATTATTATTGATCTATGTGAATACGAGCCTACTTGTTGCTTCTACTAATTTATATTTTCAAGTAGGTTTATTTTTGTAGGCCTCGACAACCTAACAAATTTTGAGACCATTGCTGGAGAACAGTGTTAGTAATTTATATGATGCAACTAGAAATATTTGTGCTCGGTGATGCAAAGTCAATGATTTCCAAACTCAATAAATCCATCTATGGGCTTAAGCAAGTGTCTCGCTGATGGTATTAAAAAAATTATCAAGTGATTCAATCATTCAATTTTGAGATGAATTTTTTGTTGATAATTGTATATACCACAAGTTCAGTGAGAATAAACATATTTTTTGGATTTTATATGTTAATGACAAATTGCTTGATAGTAATGATATAGGTTTTCCATGAAAGAGATTTCTATCAAGGAATTTTGAGATGAAAGATCTTGGTAATGCAACTTTTGTATTAGGGATTTCTGATATATTGAGACCGTTCTCAATGTATTTTTAGATTACCACAAATGACCTATATTAAAAAATGAATTTGGTATGTAAGAGTATAAACTGAGTGATACACTTGTTGCTAAAGGAGAATTGTTCGATCTTAACTAATGGCTGAAGAAAAATTTGAGATTACGAACATGCAAAAGATTTATTATGCTTTAATAGTGGGGAGCCTGATGAATGCTTAGGTTTGTATGCGTTTGAATATTGTGAATATTGTTAGGATGTTGGGCAAATATTTGGGCAATCTGGATATGGATCACTAAAAAGCATCCAAATGAGCTATATGGTATCTTTAGGAAATAAAATATTACATACTCACATATTGGAAGTCTAATAAGTTAGAAATTGTCAAGTATATAGACTAATTTTGTTGGAATATGAATGTAGAATCTTGTCACTGGGCTGCGAATTGTGGATAGGATAAAAAGACCTTTAAAGTTATTTTGTGAAAATAAATTTGTAGTTTTTATTTCAATAACAACATAAGAACAAATAGATACAAAATTGTTGGTTGTAAAAGAAAAAGGTTTAAAGTGTTCAAATGTCTATATAGTGTATTAACAAACTCCATGATTCTGGATCTGTTTATTATTGGACTAGCACGTTTTTCATAAGCATATTGCTCATGTGGCTGTTATGTCACTTAAGGATATTCATTTTTAGTGAGAATTTTTAATTTTAAATATTATTCTATTACAAAAATATTTTTGGAGATTTTCATTTTACGGATATTTTAAGGTTTTTTTTCTACATAATAAAATTCATTTTAATTTCTTCACACTATGCTTTTGATAATGTTTGATCTCATTAAAGTTTAAGGAGAATTAGTTGGAAATAGACATGTTGATGTTACATCGCTTGTAGTTTTCATACCATACATTCATACTTAATCTATTTCATTTGGTTGTTTAAATATACATGATTAGGGATGGATTTAGCTACAATATGTGTACCAAAAATTGTCTTGGTTCTATGTTAACATACTTGATGGACAAGATTGTTTGGAATACATTTTGATTATGATAATGAAAATTTGAGCTCACAAGGTCTTATTGTGACATGTAATTATAAGGTGATAAGTATATATTTCATGGTCTAAGTGGGAGATTGTTGGATAATACCAACATCACATATATGTGTAGATACTCAAGTAACTAATTTCTAATTAACGATCGACTAATTATAAATTAATGTTAAAGTGCAAAAGTTACATATTAGGGTTATGTCCCCAAATTATACAGAACAAAACTTTCCCAACATCCTATCTTTAGAAAAGAGAAAATCACATTCTTTAAAGCTTATGTGCTAATTTGAAATACCAAAACCATAACAATCAATGGTTTCAACATATCGATGTATTCAAGTACACTTTTCCATTTAATTTTTTTTTGGTATTCTTGATTTGACAAACCATGATGTATACTTTTCATGTTTGTAACAGCCCGTTTTTTAGTGGTGTCGAAAACAGTAGTTTCGGGGTCACCAAATTTGGCGAGTAAGTTAGTAAATATCATATTTAATATTTACGAGTTAATTGTGACTTTGAAAAGGTTTTTGATATAGTGATTTTTATTTTATAAGCGATTTATTAAGTTCAAGTGGTAAGACCCTAAGGTCAAGTGGTTCTAAAAAATGAGGTATCGGGATCTTGTTTCTATAAACCAAGTCGTAAATATTTATAAAAATATTTACACAGTGTCATTAAGGTGGTACTAAAGTTTCGTTAAGAAATTTTAAAGTTTCGATAGTTAATTAAGAGAAAATGACCAAATTGAAAAAAGTACAAAATTTATTAATTAATACATTTAGGTAATTAGACGGTTTAATTAATAAAGAGGAAGGGCTTAAGTGATAATTAAGCCATAAACATTGAGTGGAACGGCATAATGGTTGTAAATGAATTAAATAATATAAATTCAATGGTAATTTTGTAATTAAAGTGAAATTAAAACAAATTAAAAGTGAAATTAAAACATTTTAATTTCATTTCTTCTTCTTCACTTCACCGAACACCATAGCTATGGAGGGGGTTTTGACTTTGGCTTATTTCCTTCATATGTGAGTATAATCGATCATATTTCTTGTAATTTTTATGTTTTTGAGATTGTTGCAACTAAGTTCAACTAGCTCATACCTTTAATTTTGAAATTGTTAAAGATTTTGAATGTTGTGATTGATGAATATATATGACTTTAGTTATTAAATGATAAATTTGAGATGTTGGTTGATATTTAAAAGTATTTTGTTAAGTGATTTTGATGAATTTTTCGATTAGAGACTAATTTTTTAAATTAAAACAGTATAAGGATTTAAGGTGAAATTGTTGCATAAATGGGATGTTTTGAATACTATGAACATTCAAATAGCTTGGGTTTGTATTAAAAATGGTTAATTTTCATGTTTTGGGCTCATGGACTAAATTGAATAAA
The DNA here is from genome assembly GCA_020496765.1 of Gossypium stocksii. Classification (NCBI taxonomy): domain Eukaryota; kingdom Viridiplantae; phylum Streptophyta; class Magnoliopsida; order Malvales; family Malvaceae; genus Gossypium; species Gossypium stocksii. The sequence goes on along the minus strand of CM035631.1, from coordinate 15,109,854 downwards.
AGTAAAACTTTAGGGGTAATTTTATAAAAATGTCAAAAATTACCAAATTATATAAAATGAATTGTTTTATTGTCTAAATTTATATATTGAATGAAATTATTAATTTAGATCAAGATCGGGTAGAAAATCGAGGAAAATAAAAAATTTACCAAAATGTCCCTGAACTTTGGTATTTCTGCAATTTAGCCAGGTAAGTTCATACGGTTAAAATTTTACATTTGTATAAATTGATGATTGGTATTATATATATATGTTCTATTGTTAGAATTGAATTATTGTTGAAAATATATTATCGAATTTAATACTCAATTTGGATTGAACACGAGATTTAAATACATTCATGATTTGATGTATGACGGGGGTTTTGAGTGGAGATGGTATTATAGGGAGATATCAACATATTACCAAAGTAAATCGAGGTTCAGTATTTGTTGCGAACTCTCGTATTTTACTTTTGGTTTGGAGTGATTTGGGTGGATCAGCTCTTACGAGCTTCTGCTTAGCTCTTATGAGCTTCTGTTGGCGTGTTCCTGTGGATCAGCTCTATGAGCTTCTATTGATGATGTACTCTTATCCATAAGTCGTTCTTCATATGGAAAATCTCGATAAGGTAAATTTTTTAATAAATTTAAAATATTTGTTAATTATTGAATATTGACCTGAACATAAATGAAAATAAGATATGTTGTGACTAAATGAGATACATAAGTTATGTACTCATGAATTGAGTATTGAATGGCTAATGCCAATGTATAAACAATTGTGGTTTGATATGTGAATAACTATTTATATAGCAATTGTGTGAATTGGGACATTTTTAATCAAATAAAAGATGTTAGCATGTGCAATTTGAATATAGTACGAAATGATGTTGAAATGATATGCTAATATGTATGAATTAAAAAGGTTGACATTTGATAGTTGATTGAAATGGATTGAATTAGTATATAAATTATGAATGTGTTGATTATTTGAATTGAAAGGAATATATATAAGTGCAAATATGATAATTAGGTATTGGTTGTATTTGGAAGTGAAATTAAACCCTATTAATTGTATCGGGCTAAGTTGGATATAAATGGCATGCCATAAGATAGGAGGAGTTTAGGGATTTCTTCGACTTTGAGTCGATGAGGCACTGGGTGCCAATTTACTTCAGTTTAACCGATGAGGCACTAGGTGTCAAATTTATATAACGCTGGGCACAGTTATTACTTCGGATTTATCTGATGAGGCACTGAGTGCCAAAGTGGTGTGTTGGGTGGATCCGTGTATCCGTTCAAGTTTGATTCATGTTAATATGGGTAATTAAATAAAATGGTACAATGACTGATATTGAATGATATTGTATGAGAATTGAAAATGGGATAGTGATTTGAAACATGAAGATTAATTATATACATATATGCACTAACTTGTGTATTGATGATGATGATTAGGCTTATGTCAAGCTAAGATTATGATTGATATATATGCTTACATCTGGTACTATACAAATGAAACAATAAGTTTATAATTGAAATGTGATATGATGAAAAAGGGATTGATGAGTTAAATAATGTACTTATGCATGAGAAATCACGTATGTTATGGTTGAACTTACCTATGTTATGAATAAATATATTAATTAGTTAATTGATGTTGTTATTTAAGTTTTTTTTTAGTAAATGGAATGGAAAGTAAGTAAAGGAAGTTATTCGTAGTTTTATGAAAATGTTAATGATGGTGTAAAATGTTTTATAAAATCTTATTATGTTAGGAATGAACAGATATACGATGTTGATAGACTTACTCATTTATGAGTTAGTAGTTATATAGTTGATAAATCTTAAGGCATTGGTATAGCTTTATATTTATCATATAAAGTTTATTATTGAATTGGAATATTATGTTTAAAGTTTGTACGAGCTTACGAACCATTCATTGTTTACGTAGTTGTTTATCGATTCTTTACATATTATCGGAAGCTTGATTGGGTTAGAAGCTTGTTGGAGCTATATCACACTATCCATCAGTTCTATCGGTACTTTCGAATGTGTTGATTTTGGTTATAATGGCATGTATAGGTTATTTTGGCTAAATGTTGGCCTATATGTGTTTGGTTGAGATTAGCCACTTATTTAACTTGTGTTTTGGTATTTTGGTATGTGCATAATTTGCCTTATAATGTTGATGTGTGGAATGATTTGTGGTTGAATGATGAAAGGTAAAATAGTAGTTGAATATGCATATGAGGTTATAACTTGGTGTGATTTGGTACTATGCAATAGTAAGTGTATATGTATTTGATGCTATTGAATAAGTTGTACAATTGGTACCAAATGGTAAGTTTTGGTAAATGATACACATGTTGTGTGTTAATGCAATTATACATAAAAATTGGTTGTTTCTTGGTTACATGAATTACATGGTTAAACATGTTTATAATTGTCAATTGAGGTGCCTAAGGGCATATTGGTTGTATGTGAATATACTATATGTTTAAGGCTTGATTTTTACTTGTTTTGCATGCCATAATATGGCTTGTTTATATGTACAATGTTAACTGTAGGTACATGCCTTGTTGGGTGAGAAAAATGGCTTATAAAATAGCCTACTTTCATTCACAAGGGCAGAGACACGAGTATGTGTCTCAGTCGTGTGTGACATATGGCCAGATGACATGGCCGTGTGTGACACACGACCAGGTAACCCCTGTAGCTTGTAAAGGTTTGCAAATCAATACGTTTACACGGCCTAGCAGATGGGCGTGTGGTTTGACCGTGTGACCCAAGTCAGTATACTCACATGGGCACTAGCACAAGCTGGGACACAGTCGAGTGTCCCTAATTCGAATGCTTACATGGCTTGAGACACGGGCGTGTCTCTTGACCGTGTGAGTCACACGGCCTGGCTACACGGCCGTGTGATACCTATAGTGTTGAAAATTTTTAAATGTTTTTGAAATATTTTCTGAGTTTTCGGTTTAGTCCCGATTTGTTTCTAATGCGTAATTTGAGGTATCGAGGGCTCGTATAAGGGACAATATGTATGATTTTTTTTGGTTTTTAACATGAATGCTATATATGTTTGCATTTTCTGTCTGTTTGATTTGTAAACTTCGGTACTGTTCTATAACCCTATTCTGGCAATGGATTCAGGTTAGAGGTGTTGCAATGTTGATGTTCTTATTTGACAAATCCTAATAGGTATGATGCTCTAATTTTGTTCTTGATATTCTACATATCTAACTCAAAATATCATTCACAACATTATAACACTCTAAACAACACCGATAATAAACAACACTTTCAACAATAACTCTATATACCTACATATAATAATAAAGGTCATTTATTGACATGTGGTCCACCGTGGATGCTCACATCTCTTTTCTTTTACATTTTAGAAAAATGGTTTTAGTTTTGTGCTTCTATTATGCTTAAATTTAATATTTAATATTTATACTTTAATTTTTAACATAACTTGGTCTTTTTTTTATAATTTTATTAATTACTCCAAATAGTTCATAACTTATTGCTTAAAAATATTATGTGGTTGTATATAATTTGAATGCCATGAAAATATTAGATATTGACGTGTGACTTCTTTTTTTTTTTAGGTTTGCATTGTTTATATATATATATAAGAAAATGGTCAAATTTCAATTTTTACCCTTAAACTATGCTAAACTTGAGATTTAAATTTTGTATATAATTTGGTCCCTCTACTTTTATAATGTCATTAGTAAGTCTAAATAGTTAATATTGTTAATTATTTTAGTCAAATTGTTGACATTAATTTTTTCTTAAGAACATTATTCCAACAAAAAAAACTATTTTATCATGACGAGTGTGAGTAGGTGTTTTTAAGAAAAAAAATCTTAACTAGTATTTTCAACGTTATTTTATCTGTTACATGATTATCAAGTGATTTTTTTAATTTTAAAATGTCAAACCAAAAAATTTAATAGAATAAATTTAATGGTGATAACAAACTAGACCTGATTTTTCAAATTTACGAAGTGTATATGTAATTGGAGCATATTTTAATTTTAAAAATTTTAGTCTATAATTTAATATAGATAAATAATCCACTGAGCTTTTAACTTGATTGACATCAAAACTATTGTTACTGTAAGAGAATATGAATTTAAACAAATTAAAATATATTTATGTTTTTATTTAAAAATTACAATAATTGTAGTGATCGTAATAAGCTAGTTTATTAATATTATGAGGACATCATACGAAACCTGGGGGATTTTTACTTAAATAATATAAAAAAATTAAAAAGCACCAAAATAATACAAAAAAATTTTTATTTACCAAAATAATACATCCCTTTTTTTTAATTACAAAAATAATACAAATAAAAAAAAACAGAAAAAAAAGGACGTGGGACCTACAAGCGGCACCAATGGTGCCTGTGGCAGAGGCGGCACCAATGGTGCCCCTGCCACAAGCGGCACCTTGAGTGACCGGTCATGGCAGACTTTTGTTTTTTTTTTTATTTTGGGGACCATTATAATGGTCCCCAAGAAGAAGAAGAAGGCCCTGCATGAAAAAAAAAGAAGGAAAAGAAGAAGAAGAGAAAAAAAGAAGAAGAGAAGAAGAAGGGAAGGGGCGCACCAGAGGGGAGAAAAAAGGAGAAAAAGAAGAGAAGAGAAGAAGAAGAAGAAGAGGGAGGGAAGAAAAAAAAAAAAGAAAAAATTAAGAAAGGTAATTTTTTTTTAATAGAGTAAGTAATGGTGGGTCATAAATGATAATTTTTAAATTTTGTTGTTATTATTATAATGTGATTGGTTTTGATTTAATTGAGATTTAATTTTAAATTTATTTATTGCAAGATATTATTATTTGAAGTGAAAGAGATATTAAGGTATGTTTATATTTATCTATATTTTCATTCAATCATTATTTAATTTAAATTTTTATTTTATGTTTATTGTATGTTTCATTATTTATCTTAGTACATTCTTATTTTATTATTTATGTTTTATTATTTTATGTAAATTATTTGGTAAGTGTATTTTATGTTGATTAGATAAAATATTTATGAAATTTATTTAGTAATTTGTAATGAGATTTGTTTACAAAAATATTATTAAAAAAACCGAAAATAATTTATAAAAATAAAATAGAACATAAATGGCCCAAGTAACGGTTTTTTACTAAATTTATATAAGAAACACTAAAATAATACATTTCAAACAGTATTTACAAAAATAATTAATAATAATGAAATACGAAAATAGTATATTTTTAAAAAATAATAAAATCCAAAAATAAGAAAAAAATGAAAAAAGGGCCAAAGTAACGGTTTTTTATTAAAATAATATATTTCAAACATTATATACGAAAATAATAGAAAATAAAAAATAGTATTTTTTAAGTAATAAATTTTGAAAATAAGGAAAATACGAAAAAGGGTAAAAGTAACGGTTTTTTTTTCAAATTTATATAGAAAAAACACAAAAAAATACATTTGACACATTATATACTAAAATAATATTAAATAATAAAATACGAAAATACTATTTAGTTTCGAAGTGTTTTTAATTCGAAAATAAAAAAAATAAATGACCAAAATAATGGTTTTTTACTAAACTTATATAAAAAATATTACAATAATACATTTGAAACATTATGTACTAAAATAATAATAAAAAAATAGTATAATACGAAAATACTATTTAGTTTCGAAGTGTTTTTAATTCGAAAATAAGAAAAAATACGAACAAATTATCAAAATAATGGTATTTTTTGAAAGTAAGTAAACATACTAAACTTATAAAATATATTAAAATAAAACATTTGAAACATTATGTAATAAAAGAATATAAAATAATAAAATACTAAAATAGTATATTTTTTTAAAGTAATAAATTCCGAATATAGGAAAAATACGAGCAAATGGCCAAAGTAACTGTTTTTTTCCAAATTTATATAAAAAACACAAAAACAATACATTTGAAATATTATTTACTAAAATAATATAAAATAATAAAAGACGAAAATAATATTTAGTTTGGAAGTGATTTTAATACAAAAATAAGGAAAAAAAATACGAACAAATTACTAAAATAATGGTTTTTTACTAAACTTATATAAAAAATACTAAAATAATATATTTGAAACATAATGTACTAAAATAACATAAAATAATAAAATACTAAAATGGTATTTATTTTTGAAGTAATTTTAAATCGAAAATAAGAAAAATACGAACAAATGGCCAAAGTAATGGTTTTTTTACTAAATTTATATAAAAAAACACACTAAAATAATAAAACATTGAAATTAAAAACATAAATTTGTTTTGAAGTTGCAGGTTTCGGAATGGCTTGATTACTTAAAGACGATCCTCATATTTCTGATGCGGCTAAAAATATGGTAATATATTATTATTTGTTAATCACGGGTTCTATTAAATAAAAATATACTTAATATACAGAAATAAATCATATTTTCCTAATATTTATTTTCTGTAATTTAACACTATCAGGATTCGTACCGCACAGTAAAGGGCCGGGTGAACGCTATAGGATATCCCCCGGATGAACGATTGATGCCATACCTAGAGCAAGCTGGATTCGGGTCAGCGGCATTGATCCGGACATTTGCCCTACGCTACGATTTATTATCTGCACTAGTGGAGCGGTGGCGCCCGGAGACCCACACTTTTCATTTTCCGTGTGGGGAGTGCACAGTTACTTTAGAGGACGTTGCACTACAGCTTGGGCTCCCAATCGACGGGAGTCCCGTAACGGGAGTAAGTGCATTTGCTGAGCCGGCTGCAATATGTTATAGCCTATTAGGAGACTCGCCCCAGCCCGACGATGAGGAGTCAACTTTAACTGACCTGAAATTTACGTGGCTGAGAGGGAAATTTGGACAATTATCAGCTAATGCGACAGAAGGAGAGTTGATGTGCGCTGCTCGAGCGTACATCATGCATCTTATAGGGGGAGTACTGATGCCTGATTCAAACAATAATAAGGTTCATATCATGTACTTACCCCTATTAGCTGATTTGTCTAATGCTCGGTCATATAGTTGGGGCTCGGCAGTTCTAGCATATTTGTATCGAGAGCTTTGTCGGTTGACAAAGCCTACTGCCGTAGACATGGGCAGATGTCTTACACTGTTGCAGTCCTGGGCACTTTATCGGATGCCATTCTTGGCATCAGTTAGCCACCAGCCATACGTATATCCACTGGTGAACAGGTGATAAAATATAACTTCTTATTAATTGATAATTTTTTTACGATACTATTGTAACGATACTATATTGACTTAAAATTTGTTTTTGTAGGTGGAGTATTTATCCGGGTATCGAGAGGTCGTACACTGTCCCGATATACCGTATGATGATCGAACAGCATGCCGGAGAAGGGGTAAGTTATTCTAATATTTGTGACATGTTACTTTCCTTATATTAGTCACACCATATTAAATTATAACTATGTTATTAATCATGCAGTTTATATGGATGCCATATCGTAGACCCGAAATTGCAGCTATTATACCATCCTCTGTTTACGTTGATTCTCATATGTGGTGCACTAACGCACCAATTATAAGTTTCAATGTTGTAGAGTGGTACCATGGTGATCGTGTGCTACGACAATTCGGTTGCGTCTAACATATCCTGGATCCGCCACTCGAGGTGGGTAAGCGAATTCATGGCATGAATAGGAGAGGGAGACCAGGGGACGATTGGGGAGTAAGGCACCGGAAATTTATTGCGGTATGGAATAATCGAATGGCCCGGATACCTGAGATGATTATGGCTTCCGATTTGCATGCATCAGTAGAGTACATACAATGGTACTTTACTTTCGGAAAGCCATATATACTTACAGCCCAGTCGACTATAGTGCCCCCGCATATGCAGCGACATGGTGCATATGAGCCAGTGGCCGAGCCTGATCCCGAGCCTGATCCAGTGCCGGAGCCCGAGCCAGAGCCCGAGTCGGAGCCCGATCCAGAGCCCAACCAATCACATTCACGTTCAGATTCACATTCCTATCATCCAGATTTGGCGGGCATGAACTATTTCCCGAGCTCATCAGGGGGCGGATACGAGTTTGAAATATTTGGAGCGTTCCCACCACAGTACAGCACTCCTGGCTCGTTTCAACAGCATCATGGCACTCCTTCGGGCTCAAGTTCATCGATGCCATTCGATTCGAATGATTTCTCTTCCATGTTTACTACACCCCCACCTGCGCCTCAGGAGGATGTTGGTCGACGCGATCACCCAGAACGTGAACGTCGACCTCCGCAGAGATATACCCCTAGGACCACACCATCGAACCATCAATTTTAGGGGTTTTTTGTGGTTTTTGATATTACTGTAGTTAGTATTTTTTTTTTTATATTATAAACTTTGTACTTTTTGGCTATAAATTTAATTAGATTAATTGGAATTTTAATTTACAAATCATTCAATTCCAAATCAATGTAATATTAATTCAATCACAACTGAAATATACATTCCCAATTCAAATATCATTACTTAACTAATTTCATTTTCAATTCAATCTTTCTATCAAAATTTTTGATTCTGAATCAAATATGTTTTCTTATTTCCAAATCAATACACTTTCCACATACTAATATTCTTAATCTATAATATAAAATTTTACCATACTTAGTGTCTAATTTAATTACAATTTATGCCTTTCAATTTTCGAAATTACACTGTTACCCATAATTTTACAGTTACAATTACAACATTACAACATTACACATAACAACTTACCAATATTTTTTTAATTAAAATCACTACAGCATAAGCTCAATTCTGACCCGATCGTGACGATTGTCCAACATGATAGTTTCGCTGTGGGCATTTATTCCGACTATGACCAGCTAACCTGCATATTCCACAACGCTTACTGTCAGATTTCTCCGTAATGTCCATTTCATTACGGATTCGGGATGATTGCGGACGACCTATTGGATTCCTGCGTAGCCCTCTGTCTGGGAGAAGCTCGAAAGTCATCGGAGGTACCTCCCACGTAGACAGGTCAGGTAAGACGGGGAACTCATTTTCCCAGACACGCAATGTGCGCACGAGCGTGTACACATCATCGACAAATTGTTCAACATTAAGGTTCACTTTAGCACACGCTGCCACGACATGCGCACATGGATAATGAAGTGTTTCGAACCTCCTACATTCGCACCGTTTGTTCCAGAGATCAACTCCATATGACCTAGGTGGTATACCGGGTCGACGACCGATGGTTTCCGTAACTCGAAACGTTTCAAGGCGTCCTGAATATATTTCTACATTCATCGACCTCGCTATCCTACGGTTTGCATCCATTGCTTCCCTGACATCTTCAACAAATACGTGTCCCGCCTCCATCTGGTCAACTTGTTGGTGACCCATTCTTGGCATCAACGTAGCTAACCTGTAGAATGTAGCCGAGAAGACAGTTGCAATCGGAAGATGTCGTGTTTTCAATAACACAGCGTTGATTCCCTCCACTAAATTTGTGGTCATTTGACCATAACGAAAGCCCTCGTCAAAACTTTGAGCCCATTGCCACGGCTCCATTGTACCCAACCACTGTCGGAAAGATGTGTTTGTTTGACCCTCCATGTCACTCTCAAGTCGAATCATTCTTTGACGAAAAATATGTGGCTGTAACTCGTACGCTATATACGTATTAAGAAAATATAAGTTCCACTAACTCAATAACATAAAACATTACAACTTATATTGAAAAGATAAGATAATCATTTACCCATTGCCACTACTTGTCTCTTCCAGTCCGCATTCTTATAATCTCGATGGAAGTTAGCCGCAATGTGACGGATGCAATAAACTGATCTCCATGGCATACCGGAACGTCTAATTGCGGCAATTAAACCTTTCCCTCTATCGGAGATGATGCAAATATTATTGTTGCTAATAACATACCTCTGCAGATTGGTAAGGAAGAATTCCCAAGATTCTAAGTTCTCCTTATCAACGATGGCAAATGCTATCGGGAGCACGTTCCTATTGCCGTCTTGAGAAACCGCAATAAGTAGGATCTGTGTATATTTTCCATATAGCCAAGTCCCATCCACTTGCACAAACGGTTTGCAGTTGGGAAATGCCCGCACACATGGATCAAACGTCCAGAACATCCGATGGAAAATTCTTTTCCCCGGCTGTAATTGGTTGTCTGGGCCGTAATAAGGTTTTGTTTGTAACTCAATCACAGTCCCCGGTACGTACTCCCGCATAGCAGCTATCCATCCCTGTAGCTCGTTATACGAGGAATCATAATCCCCATACAATTGCTCAATCGCCATCTGTTTAGCTATCCACGCCTTCCGATATGATACTTGATACTGGAATCGTGCTTGCATTTCGGCAATCAGTACCGAAACTTTAATGGTTGGCATGTCTTTCACCATCGGCATGATATACGTACAGATAGTTTTCGAATCAAGTTTTCGGTGATCTTCACTCATACGTGTTGATGTGCATGTGTGAGGCCCAACAAATTTTCGTATTTCCCACATCTGCAAATTTTGAATGAATGCAGCTCGTACCCGCCAATTACAGCCTTCCGCTGCCTTCCAACACTCCCCAATATATATTCTCTGTGTAGACACCGCGACTTTGTAATCTACTGATATATTCATGCTATACCGTTTAATAGCAAATACGCAATCTTCTTTACTTTCGAATCTCTGGCCTACGACTAACTCCGCATAATCGGAATTTACGGCCAGCCGGTGAGCAGGAAGTATTTCAGGGTACTCTGGAAACTCAGCTACACGCGCTGCGTCGGGGTCTATGAGCGACATGTATGGCCCAGGATTATTGTGTATCATAATACCTCGCATCTGGTTCCCGACCGAAGACGCATTAATGTTTCCACCATCATTCACACCTTCATCGTCAATATCATCAGGTACATCGTCCACATCGGGATCACTCTCACTATCGACCTCTTGATGACAATGATCGCTGCCGTTGTATCCATCATCACCAACCACATCAATTTCGGGAGTAATATTGAGATTGATATTGATCCCACCGATAGTCGATTCACTATCAACGTACGATATTGGAGCCGCCATGCACGGTTCTTGAGCTCCATGTTCTTCACCATATGCATTCACATCTTCATTTTGCTCCATACTGGCTAACTCGGCAAATAAGTGAATCGGTGCATTTCTGTCACTCCCATTCCCACAGTAAAGATCGATCATTGTCTCCACATCTTCGTCGTCTACAAGTTCCATTTCGGTGAATTTGATCGGATCTGTCGAAACTGGAAACTTGTAGAAAATTTTTGATATCCTTCTCCCACAACGTCTAATAATCTTTGCATTGATCCTTTCCTTCATATCATCCAACGAGATATTTCTATTAAATCTCATTGCTATTTGTTGTCGACATTCAAATATGCATCCAATAGTTGTTGTCAACATGATTCCATCGAAATAAACGCATACAAAAAACTTATCATCCATCTTCAATATTCAATCTGTTAAAAATTAAACAAAATTTCAAAATATAATTTCAAAATAAACAAACTTATCATCTCATAATAATAATAATAACAATAATAATAACTAATAATAATAATAATAATATTTAGGGTTTTTAATAATCTTGATAACTAACCTAACAACTAACCTACTACTACTACTACTACTACTAATAATAATAATAATAATAATAATAATAATAGTTTTTTAAATAAAAATAATACTAACTAACAATAATAATTAGGGTTTTACTAAAAATATCATCTAACAATAATACTAAAATAATAATTAGGGTTTTTACTCATTCTAAACCCTAATAATAATATTAGTTTTTTACTAACAATAATACTAAATAATAATTATTAATAACTAAATCCTAACAACTAAAAATAATAATACTAACTAAAATAATAATTAACGTTTTTATTAATTCTAATAACTAACAATAATAACTAAACTAATAACAAAAAAAAATAAAAATTATACAATAAACATAATAATAATATAATCTATTATTTTTAAAAATTTTACCTTATTTTTTCTTCTTTTTCTCTCTTTTTTCTTTTTTTTTCCCGCTGCTCTCTCCTTCTTCTTCTTCCTTCTTCTTCTTTTTTTTTTTTTTTTTTGTGCTGGGGTTAAATAAGTGTTGGTGGTGCCCATGGGAATGGCACCATTGGTGTCGCTTCTCCCACAGGCACCATTGGTGCCGCTTGTGGGACAGGCACCATTGGTGCCGCTTGTGGGTCCCACGTCCTTTTTTTTCTGTTTTATTTTTTTTAATTTGTATTATTTTTGTAATTAAAAAAAAAGAATGTATTATTTTGGTAAATAAAAATTTTTTTGTATTATTTTGGTGCTTTTTAATTTTTTTTATATTATTTATGTTTTTATTTAAAAATTACAATAATTGTAGTGATCGTAATAAGCTAGTTTATTAATATTATGAGGACATCATACGAAACCTGGAAAGTGAAAGGCAAACAATAATTACATGAAAGGTGCCCATTTCATGCCAGTGGCACCAAATTCATGCTAAATAAATTTTTTTAATGCTAAAAATCATGATCCCTTGCACGAATAACATATTTTTGCAGTATTCCTAACCGACAGAACTATGATAAATACTGGATACTGAATGATATCTCTTATAGAGGAAGCCAAGGAAAGCTTCCTCACCTAACCTAAAAGGTTGGGATATTCATGTGGTCCAACCCAAGTGTATAATATGGACAATAAAAATTACACTTCCAATTCCTCTAATTTGAATTACTAATAAAATTTATTTATTTAATTTTACACTATATAAATATAAATATTAACATTTTTAAATAATTATATGAATTTTCCAACTGATCTGGGCTGAATGAATGACAGTTATCCATTGGTTTTTATTAAAGGCTCACAAATTAATACAAACTAGTATAATTTCATCCCTGTGTCAATTTAATTTTTAGGTTAAATTATAGAGTAAAAATTTAAAGGATATATGATCTTTCATGTTTTTATACTTTTCTATATATTTAGAATTTAGTTATTATATTTTTGTTTTTAGAAATTTAGTCCCTTTATTTTTCGAACTTAAAAATTCAAGTCTAGTTATTAGCATTGTTAAAATTCTTCTGTTAAATTTGTTCGTATGATGTTTTGAAAAAAATAAAAATAAAAACAAAAAACTCACTTAGGAGTCATAACAAAAAAAAAAAGAAATTGTGATTGTAATGGACTTGAATTTTAAAAAACAAAGAAGTTAAAAGAAATAAAATTTTTAGACTAATTAATAATATTAGAAAAGTTAAGATTCTGAATTATGTTAAAAATTAAATTTCAAATTTTAGAGTAGTATAAGGACCAATACTAAAAATTGACCATTAACATATAATCTCATAAAAAGTAGAGGGATTAGAATTGAAAATTAACTATCATATTATAATTTTTTTTTTAAAAAAAAAGTGAAGAGAAATATAATGCACAAATGTCATGAAGCTCACTTGAGAGTACTATGACAATAAACGATATCATAATATACTTGAATTTGATAGAGAAATTTAACAGTGTTGATAATTATTAATATCCACATAAACATTTAAATCATAATAATGTATTTAGACTAATTAATGATATAATATTTAAGATACTAAAATAAGTTAAAAATTAAAGAATAAAGATTAAATCTTAAATTTAAATTTAATATAAAAATTAAAATTAAAATTTAACTGAAAAGAGATTAAAATTGAAGTTAAAAATTTGAATTATGTCTGGATCCTCAACTTTATTATTAAGAGAATCTCTCATTGGCCAAAAATAAAATTTGTCCATGTTTTAAAATCATAAAAATGACAAATTTTTAGACATAATGACACATTTAAAGGTTACTACTCTTAAAAATCATTATTATTAAGCCACATTTAAATGGATGTTTTTGTAAAAAAATTATTATTGACTTTTTTTTTGAGAATTATAGTAATAGGGTAAAGTCTGAACAACTAACATGATTAGCATGATTCAAATCTAAACTACACGTGGGGCAGTAAACACCTTTAACCATCAGGCCATCAAATAGGGTTCAATTTACTACTGACTTTATGTTATGTTACTATGTATCTTTTGTTTCCTAATTTTAAATTTTAAATTATTAGAAGATTCAATTAGAATTCTTTTTATATTTCAATAAAGAGATACACCTTTTTTTATTCTCTCTATCATTAATAATAATATTATATAATATTAATAATATAATGAATATTATAAATAACATAAATAAACTAATCTTTTTTTTAATCTATCTGGCATGTTCAAATAATTTGATTGAATCGGTTCAACAATTTCATAATTCTTTAAGTGCCAATTTTAAGAACTCATTAAAAATCAAAAGTAAGAATCACATTTTCTCCAACATTTTAACTCTCAGAAAAAAAAAGTTACTAAAAAAAAAAAACAATTTAGATTCGAATACGATTATCTTGATATATAAATAAAATATGTTCTAGGATAGAAAGATTTGAACCTCCACATAGTAAGTCCAAAACTCTTTGCCTTACCACTTGGCCACGGCCAATTTAAATTTTTATTTGAAACTACTAAACACTAATATGAGTATTCCTTGTTGGTCAATTTTAGTTCCAAACAACTATGGAATAGATTAGATTCTTGCTACGATTTTTTGCACGTATGGATAGAGAATTAAATCGAATTTATTGATCATTAAAGAGAATTCAATTAAGATAGATATTGTATGAAAGTATGATTTCTTCTATTCTCTTGTAAGAATGGAAGGCTTTTTGATCAAGTGAGTTCAAAGAAATATTGTTTTCTCAGCCATATTTTTTTTTCTATTTCTCTATATATATACTATTATTTAAGTCTATAATTGAGTTGGTTTCATTAGTTAACCAGGCACCAACTTGGTCAGGGAATTAAAATAAATTATATTATTTGAGGATGTTTTACTATTTTTATTTTAACAAAAATCAATAAAAATATGCATATAGTAATATTTGAACCTACACCAATTACATTAGTAAAATCTTAAATTTACCACTAATTAATGCTTCGTTTTGATGTTTTTCACATGTTTTTATTTTAATATGTACTATTCAGTACCTTCATCAGTTGTATGCATTAATAATTAGTTGCAACCCATATGTTTCATTATTTATTGTATGTTATTTTCAAAAATGCCTTTGTGTTCTAAATACATGGTTTCCATATGCATATGTGTGCAATAGAATTTATAGTATCAATAATGTATTTGATTGAGTTGGTGTCACAAGCTAACTCGACAAAGACTCATAAACAATTTAATCTAATTTTTTTATTTTAATATGACACATATTTACATGTTATTATTAATTAGTTTCCAATCATACATGTCATTATTTATTATATATTATTTTTAAACACACAATTGTATTCTATATTTGTGGTTTTTACGTGCATATATGTGTGATAAGATTTCTAGTGTTATTAGAAGTCTTGCTACGACTCTAATAAGCTAGATCATGTCTTCTTTTCACCTTTTTTTTTCTTTGAAGTCATCATCAGTTCTTCAAATGTAAATATTGGAGAGCTAATTTTGTTATTATGCTAATATAAAAGACTACATCAATATTCCGTTAATTATCTAATGGAGGAGTGATCAAAATATTAAATTTTGATAATATTTGTGACTAAAATAGAAAAATTTAAACTTGAGTAATCAAAATAGAAATACACCAGTACTTAAACCTATTTATATAGTTTAGCGAAGATTTAAATATCTTTTCTTTTATTTTACTATTATGATTGTAATTTAAAATTTAAATATTTTTTTTTACTAAAATTGGCTTATAATATGGAACTCTGTTAGCAAGGGCGAAGTTAGAACAATTTTATAAGGGGCCGGAGGAAAATTTATTTTATAGTTTATATCTTTATAATTTTTAAAAGATTAAATTAAATTTTTATAACTTTAGGGGGCCAAAGTGCAATTTTACCTTTACTAATTTAAAATTTTTAAAAAATTTCGAGAGCCTAAATAACAATTTTACATTTTAAGGGCCCCTGGATTCGCCCCTGTCCATATATCATATATATATATATATAAAAGTAGTTTTTTTCCTAAAGAAGTTATAAATGAAAAAAAGGTTTATTTTTTATCTTTAAAAAAAAGTTTATTTTAAGCAAATTACATAAATAGATGCTGTTAATTGTATCTTATTTTTTGTAACTTTTTATCCTTTTTTGTTACGTGTCACAATTATGAAAGGACTTAATTGCATTTTATTATAGTTTTAGAGCTTTTTACACTCTTAAACCTATTTAAAGTTATATTATAAAAAAATTTCTCTAGACAAAGATTAGTCAATAAAAATATTATGAAAGCCCTTACACTAGACGTCAAATTATTTTTTGCCCATTCTACTAAAAAATGACAAATTAATTTTCATACATTAAATAAAAGAGCTTTGGTACTTTTTGTTAAATTTTTATTTATTTATATTGTTAAAAATTGACATCGTTAATAGAATACTCATTTAATAATATGTGATATGATATGTGTATCTCATATTAATACATAGTAACAATTTTTAACAATAAAAATAAATAAAAATTAAAAAATAACTAATTTACTTTTAAATTTAACGTATAAAAATTAATTTTGTACGAACAATAATCTCGTCTTTTAGCCATTCTATGCCAACATTAAATTTTCAATTCCAAAAAGGAAAAAAGAAAATTGAAAAGTGAGTCCACTGAGGGTAAAAATGGTCGTCTGTTCAACAATTTCATCACCCCTTTCTGAAACTGTTCATGTCCTGAAGTAATCATCCACGTGTAAGGACATGATTTTGCCATATCCTCTCATAAAATCTAATCTCAGTCTCCTTAACTTCGCCATGGGAGTTTGCAATTATTCCCCACTTTTTTATTTGTTCATAAATACACTTTATATTTTCATATTAGCATCCCCTTTTCTTTTTTTTTTTTTGGTAAAATCTACCAAGTTAACAACATTAAGACATAACTAAAAATGAAATAAATTAAAGTTACCTTTTCATTTGGTTGATATGCTTAAAAAAAGAAATTGATTATCTATGTTGATTTATTATATGTTATTTTTAGAGAGAGAAAGAAAAATACGTCTTACAGAACATATTTTTACTGTCAGTTTAAGTTAAAACACGTTCAACAGAGTGTACTTTCACCTACGTTTAAAATTGACAATTCAACTCTTTTGCTTAAATTGTTAAATGTTAGTGCTTTTGTCCTTAAATCTTATGTTTGATTCCTCTCTTTCACATTTGTATTTTTTTTATTTCATTTGTTTAAAATTTTTTTTATTTTTAATTAATGATTATAATTAATAAATATATTGTTTTCAAATTTTTTATTTTTAATTAACAACTCTTTTATTTATAAAATCAAATATTAAATATGTAATTATTTTTTAAGAACATTAACTAATTCTTTTCATATATTTTTTTATATTTACTAAAAATAATGATATTTGCAATAATTATTTGATTTTATAAATAAATGAATTATTAATTAAAAATATATTAAAATTAAGAAACTTAGAAAAATAATATATTTATTAATTATAAACATTAATTAAAAAATAAAAAAAACTTGAAACAACTATTTAATCATTTGATCAAAAGAGCTAAGCTATTAATTTTAGTGAAAATGTAATTTACATTGCACATTTCTAGTTGAAACGTGCACCATGTAAGATGTGTTTTTAGTGAAAATGTATACTGTAAGACGCGTTTTTCTTTTTCTCTCCAAACACAATATATATTGATAAATTTCAAAAAATAAAAGGCATAGATGTTCAAATATCAATTTTTCAGCATATATGAGTAAATTAGCCCTTTCATTTAGAACATTATACATGAAAACCTCTGATAATTTTTTTTATCTTTTTTATATTTATTCAAAACTTGAATATTGGGAAAAAGAAATTGGGATCTTATTGCAAAATGTTGAACTACAGATGGCTTAAATGTAATTTACCCTGGTTTTGTTTTGTCCCATTTTGTGTTTAAGGCAATCATCCAGTGCTATACTATCTATGTTAAGTTTTCATGGTTAGTTCTTGCTTATAACAGCGGCAAAGCTAACTACTCTAATGCAAAGCACCTCACTTTTTATTTTTATTTTATATTGCCTTTCTCACACTTCTTTAAAAGTTTGGAACTTTCAGGCAACAAGGAAGAGATCTCTGCAACTTCAACTGAAAGTAAGGAATTTTCTTTTGATAGAAAACTTGTTGGTTGTAATAAGGATTTACTTTTTTTTTAAAGACTTTTTTCATTTGTTGGGTTGTCTTAAATTGGTGCAGTTAAGGTTACAAATATGAAGTTTTTCTTGTATTTTTAAAATAACGAGTTGAGCTTTTTTTTTTTTAAATGCTTGTTCATGCACTTTCTGTGTTGGGATTTTAGCTGAGAAATCAAAGGCATTCAAAGCTCATGTGGGTGCAAAGATTAGAATTTTTACTCATTGGGTTTATTTTTGTTTATGTTTTGGTGAATTTGATTGGATTGGGAAGGGGTTACTGTTCATAGTGTTATAAAGGGGAATTGGAAGATTATTACTTTTGTATGTGGTTGATTTGGAAGGTTAATGTGATTGATAATTGTGAGGGAAATCTGAGTTCTTTAGTGATCTATTGCTAAAAGAGAGACAACCCTGTCTGGATTTAAGCTTTGGCAATGGCTAGAATAAGGAAAAGAAACATACAGTTAAGCAAGCTTTGCTCATTTGCGTGTTGTCAGTCGAGTTCTCGAGACGAACATGCCCAAATCGGGCAAAAAGGGTACTCAAGAGTGGTATATTGCAACGAACCTGATAGTCAAGAGCAAATTCGGCTCAGGTATAGGGGGAATTATGTCTCCACTACCAAGTATACAGCAGTTAATTTCATCCCAAAGTCTTTGTTTGAGCAGTTTAGGAGGGTTGCAAATATCTATTTTCTTGTTGTAGCTTGTGTTTCTTTTAGTCCGTTGGCTCCGTATTCTGCACCAAGCATTATTCTGCCTCTCGTTGTGGTGATTGGAGCTACAATGGCCAAAGAGGGTATCGAAGATTGGAGGCGAAACCTCCAGGTAATGCTTGAATTTCTTACTCTGCTTTTGGTGCTTTGATATAATTGTTGTTTGCTTCCTATTGAATGCTTTCGGTTCAAATTGTATTCTGTAAAATAAAAACAATAAACAAGTTCAAACTACACCAAATGTGTTGAACAAATAGGACAAATTGTACTGTAAAATAGGTCACAAAATTTCACATTGTTGTCAGTAAATCTGTTGCATCGCATGATATACCATCAACGTTTTTGATTAATGTCCTGGTATTTATGTTGTTCCCATAAATAACAACGGCTACTATTAATGAACATGCTATTTTATTTCATGGTAATTTTAATTTGCTTGTCCATATATGATAGTGGGAGTATGATTCCTGTCTTGTTCTTTGTTATTGACCCGATTTCAAAATAGATGCACCGTAATTGAATTAACTGCTTTTATTAAGACTGCAATGACTTGATCTGTAAATATTAAATTTAGACACATTAAAAGCAAGTTCAAAGGCACTTGAGGACAAAAGTTTCACATAAGATGGTCCAAGCTCACAAACTTGGATTTGGTAATTAAATTCTCCTGTGCTGTCTTAAGAGGTTTTCTATGCGTTGTCATGATTATAACAAGAAAGCATTCTGTTATGCGCCTTGGTGTAGGATCTAGTCACAGGTATAGACAAGAAAGAATTCTTGCTTCGACCTATGGTTACACAAAAGGCAGATTCGTCATTTACTGAACCCCCTCTCAAAATAACATTTCTTTTTTATAGAATAATTGCTTATCTCTTTATTTCATATTGGCACCCTTTTATAGATTGTTAATAACAAAGAAAAGAGTCCAAATAGAATTCTTAAATTAGAGTTTATGAAGGAAATAAAAACCTAATATAATAGAGAAAATAAGTAAAACTAAAACTCTTAATAAAACCTGATATAATAAATAAATAAAATTAAAAATTCATATTGCAATAAAAGTGTCCATATCAGATTCTTGGACTCAAGTGTGAGTGTTAGATGTTGATATGTGTCTGACATAAGCATGTTCAATTATTTCCACCTATTTCCATGTATTTGGAGTGTCTTTCTTGTGCCTGCAAATTATTTTCTCAGTAAGTATAATGAAGAGTGTCATTGTGAGAATAAAAGTTATCATTTCTGTTTTTTTTCCCTTCATATTTAATAAGGTAAGCTAAAAACTCCTTTTATATAGGGTTGATGCAGCTTCAATTTTCCAATATTATATTTGGCTTGTAACTGAACCTTGTTTAGCTACATTGTTGAAATTTAATCTCGATCCAATTTTCATTTTCTGATTGCTGATACACTGAAATGTATGCATCGGTGTTGTATTCGGCCCTTTGTTTGTCATTTTGTTGTGATATGTGTAGTCTTCTTGCTTCCGTGGGCACTCTTCATTCCAATAAGTTTTCTTTGAATGTATGTAAGACATCTAAAGTAGCAGTCTCCATGGTTTTCAGGATATAGAGGCAAACAATCGGAAGGTTGAAGTTTACGATAAAAGTTCATGTTCTTTCAGACCAACCAAATGGAAGGATCTCCGTGTTGGTGAGCTTGTTAAGGTGTTCAAGGACGAATATTTTCCTGCTGATATACTCCTACTTTCTTCAAGCTACGAAGATGGTGTTTGCTATGTTGAGACAATGAACCTTGATGGAGAGACTAATTTAAAGTTAAAGCATGCTCTCAACGTAACATCCTTCTGGTCTAGTGCAGAGAGCCTCAAGGAATTTAGAGCTGTGATCAAGTGTGAGGATCCAAACGAGCATCTTTATTCTTTCATTGGAACATTGTACTTTGATTGTCAACAATACTCACTTTCCCCACGGCAGATCCTTTTGCGAGATTCTAAACTGAAGAATACTGACTATATCTTTGGTGTGGTTATTTTTACTGGACATGACACAAAAGTAATGCAGAATGCAACAGATCCTCCTTCCAAGAGGACTAAGATTGAGAGGCGGATGGATAGGATAATATATGTCCTTTTCAGTACTCTGATTTTGGTATCATTCATAGGATCTATGTTTTTTGGAATTGAAACTAATAACGATCTTAGCGGTGGAAATTATACAAGGTGGTATCTCCGACCAGATAAAACAACTGTATTCTTTGACCCCAGAAGACCAGCAGTGGCTGCATTTTTGCATTGTTTGACCGGTCTTATGTTGTATGGATATTTGATACCTATATCATTGTATGTCTCGATTGAGATTTGCAAGGTTTTACAAAGCATTTTCATTAACCAAGATCAGGCTATGTATGACGAGGAAATGGATAGGCCAGCGCATGCACGGACATCTAATTTGAATGAGGAACTTGGTCAGGTCCATACTATACTCTCCGACAAAACTGGCACTTTGACATGCAACTCGATGGAGTTTGTGAAATGTTCAATAGCTGGCACTCTTTATGGTCGTGGCATGACAGAGGTTGAAATTGCTCTGGCGAGGAAAAGAGGTGAGCAATTGACTGAACAGGCGCCTATTGATGCTTCTGAATCAAAAAAATCCATCAAGGGTTTCAACTTCAGAGATGAACGTATTATGGATGGAAAATGGGTGTCTGAACCTCAAAGGGATGTCATACAAAAGTTCTTTCGGGTCTTAGCAACTTGCCATACAGCAGTTCCTGAAGTAATGGGTCCTAATGAGATTATGTATGAAGCTGAGTCACCTGATGAAGCGGCATTTGTCATTGCTGCTCGAGAGGTTGGTTTTGAGTTTTTTGTAAGGAATCAAACTAGCATAAAATTACGTGAATTAGATCCCACGAGTGGCATAAGAGTTGACAGGTAACTTTTTTGTAACCTTTCACACCATCTCAATCCTGTTATGCACATTATTAATCTTATCTCCCCAAAAATAAAAACAGTTGTCTAGCTACATAAAATGAACAGCTTCACAAGGCAGCTATGAATGAATTAGTTTCTACTTTGCAGAGTATATGAGCTTCTTCATGTTTTGGAGTTCAGTAGTGCTCGGAAAAGGATGTCCGTAATTGTAAAGAACCCAGAGAACCAGTTGTTGCTCCTTGCCAAGGGTGCAGACAGGTCATAACTTGTAACCCATGCTTCCTCATGCAGATATGTTGTGGTAGAATTTAATGAAATTGTAGAACAGTTGAGTTGATGTAATATCTTCATTTTTCACAATATGTGCAGTGTTATATTTGAAAGGCTTTCGAAAGAAGGTAGGGCGTATGAGGAAAAGACCAAGGAGCATATTGAAAAATATTCCGAGGCAGGATTACGAACCATGGCAGTTGCATATCGTGAGCTTGATGATGACGAGTATAAAACTTGGGAACAAGAATTTCTGAAGGCCAAAACTTCTGTATCTGCTGATCGAGATGTGTTGATGGATGAATTGGCTGGCCAAATTGAAAGGGACTTAATTCTTCTCGGTGCCACAGCTGTTGAAGACAAATTACAAAAGGGGGTTAGTTAAATTAGTTTCGGATTTGTTGCAACTGTTATTACAATAATTTCTAATGAAACTTCTGAAATCACTGACCTATCTCAGTATGTGCTTTAATATATCATCCTATTGTTTTATATTGAAACATCTGTAATATCTTAACAAAGAAAATATGTGCCAAATTGTGTACATGAATTGGTTTTGTTGTCTAATCTAATTATTTATGGTTTTTATAAACTACTATGTTTCCTCATTATGCAGGTCCCAGGCTGTATTGACAAGCTTGCACGTGCTGGAATGGGAATATGGGTCTTGACAGGCGACAAAAGGGGAACTGCTATTAATATTGGGTATGGTAGAAGTTGAACCGAACTCATTGTCTATAGTTTAATGAATGTAAATGCTATAAATACTGCATTTCCACAGGTATGCATGCAGTCTACTAAGACATGGAATGAAACAGATTGTGATCACGCTAGAGTTGCCCGAAATTTTAGCCCAGGAAAAAGAAGGGGATAAGGAGGCCATTGCTGAGGTATAGACTACATTATTCTGAAGTGATATTAATGCAATCCATATTGGGAAAAATCTGAATCTATTAT
This sequence comes from Gossypium stocksii, assembly GCA_020496765.1. NCBI lineage: Eukaryota > Viridiplantae > Streptophyta > Magnoliopsida > Malvales > Malvaceae > Gossypium > Gossypium stocksii. The sequence continues at coordinate 15,086,762 of CM035631.1, read as the reverse complement.
ATTTTTAGGCTTCTCTTAATAGTATAAAGCTGCAAATACTCAAGGCAAAATCTCAAGTGACTGAAGAAAGTTCAACTGAGTTTGGCCTGATAATTGATGGCAAGTCCTTGACTTATGCTATGGACAAGAATCTGGTAAACAGCTTTATGGATCTTGCAATGCGTTGTGCTACTGTTATATGCTGTCGATCTTCCCCGAAACAAAAGGCTGTTGTAAGTATCATGTTTGTGGAGCCAAGCAAGCGATGGGATTTTTGTAAGGATTATCAGACTTTGAAGCAATTGACGTGAAAATAATTTGATAAAATTCTAGTATATATGCAGATTACAAGACTGGTGAAATCTGTTACGGGTAGAACAACACTAGCTATTGGTGATGGAGCAAACGATGTTGGTATGCTTCAAGAGGCCGATATTGGGGTAGGCATAAGTGGAGTCGAAGGGATGCAGGTAAAATTATGTCTTTGTTCTCGTAGGCTTCTCCTATATTGCTCTGGTTCCTTTTTTGTTTTGGAAGTATCTGTGTCCAACATTAGGATCCAACACATATTTGGAAATGAGTATGGGATATGATCCTCCAAGAACTCTAAGTATTTATATGAGAAAAAACATGCACGTGTTGGATACATCCCCATATCTGTCCCTCACACTCGAGATGAGCAACTAGGTCTTCTCTTATAATTTGTACATTTCTTTTTGTTTCTGGGGATTAGAGAAGTCAAATCATGCAATGGTGTTCTTTCTCGAGATGTGGTTCTGCTATTTTATCTGTTTTTGCCTAGGCATGAAGTGATTTCTTCCAATGATCCTTTTATAGCATTGCCTTGGCTCTTGGCTCTTGCCTCCTTCCGTTTTGGTAACCTGGCTTTCTGCACCTTTTTGTGGCTTATGCTTGATAGTTCATCCATTTTATAGGGATATTTGATTTGATAGAATATGTGGCTTTCTATGAATTTTCCTCTTCGAAGGAATCAAACTTATGAATTTCTTCTTACTGCAAGACCTCATATGTTGGTTTAGACCATGTCCTGTCTTCGAGATATTTAACTTTTTGTCTGGTTTCTTACTTCTAATAACTATCATGAACTGCAGGCTGTTATGGCAAGTGATTTTGCGATAGCTCAATTTCGTTTTTTGGAACGTTTATTACTGGTGCATGGCCATTGGTGTTACAGGCGAATATCGATGATGGTAAGAATGTTCTCATCGGTTTTCCCCATCGCTGCAAAGTTAAACTCAGATAATCTTATTATTTTGATATCTTGAGAACGATAGTCTTTGTCGTGGATTATTTCATTTTGCATAAGACTCGTCTTCGAATCGGTTTTATACTTTTGGAGAATGGACCTTTAACAATTTTTTTGGTGATTTCTTCCATTTCCGGGAATAGATTAGGCAAACATTTAACAAAAAATGAATATTCGTGCTGAAATCGTAGTTATGTTTTCGGTCATTGCAGATCTGCTACTTTTTCTACAAGAACATCACTTTTGGATTTACCTTATTTTGGTTCGAGGCCTACACTTCTTTCTCTGGTCAGCCTGCTTATAACGATTGGTACATGTCATGCTACAATGTCTTCTTCACTTCGCTTCCTGTAATCGCTCTTGGTGTTTTTGATCAGGATGTTTCAGCCAGACTTTGCCTCAAGGTAAACAATTCTGTATGTTAATGTCATAGATGTAGTTTCACTCTGAAGAAACTTGTTTTTGCGTGTTCCGAACTGCTACCTCCTGTGCATATGAGCTTAGAATGTCCGTCTTTTCTTTTGCAGCATCCTTTATTATATCAAGAGGGTGTGCGGAATATGCTCTTCAATTGGCCCCGTATTCTTGGTTGGATGTTTAATGGACTTCTTAGTTCCATAATCATATACTTCTTAACGACCAACTCAATAACTGGTCCAGCATTCCGCAAAGATGGTCAAGTTGCCGATTATTCGGTTCTTGGGGTGACAATGTATACATGTGTAGTTTGGACTGTAAATTGCCAAATGGCGTTGTCCATCAATTACTTCACATGGATCCAGCATCTGTTCATATGGGGAAGCATTGCCTTTTGGTATATATTCTTGGTGGTTTATGGTTCAATTCCTCCGACATTATCTACCACAGCATACAAGGTTCTTGTCGAAGCTTGTGCTCCAAGTATCCTGTACTGGCTCACCACCCTTCTTGTTGTTATTGCCGCGCTACTACCTCTACTTTCCTATAGGGCTTTTCAGATTCGATTTCGACCTATGGAACATGATAGAATACAAATACAAAGACGAAGGCTGGAAAGCACGGAATATGATGCAACACGAAGAAGACTTTCTGAAAGTTCGGAGGCCCGGACTTCTAGTGAGTTGCCTTCAGAGGTTAGAATCAGAATAGATAATCTCAAGGCAAGTTCGAAGCGAAAGAACTGATGAAATCGGAATGGTGCCTTGATATACGAATCAGGTTGTCTTTTTTTTTCTCGGCAGTTTAAGCACAGGTGTCTCAAGAAAAGCGCAAACATCGGAATTGCTTCTGCTGGACTCGGTTTGTAGATTAGGGGTGTAAATCTGATTTATGAAAGTCTTGTTAATGCATAGCTATGCTTCAAACACACTGACCTCACTGATATGTAATTGGTTTTTTTTTTTTTTTTTTTTTTTCTAAGCTTGTCTAACTTGTGAATTTGCAATGGAAGGTAAGAGCATTTTATCCTTTTGCTAAGGGAATGGCAATAACATGATAACATTATTGGGTAAGGTTTCTCTCATCTCCAACTCTTCGGATATATATTTAATACAATATTCATATCGGATATACATGCATGTCGACATAATCTCTGTTTCGTTGTTAAATATGTTGACATTCAACATTATTACAAGAAACAAGTGATACATATAAGAACACTTTTAAGTTTCCGATAGTAATGCGATCCTCACTTTTCTCAGTTCAGAATTTGCAAATATGGTCATTTCAGACGGAGGGGATGAGTTAAGCAAAGCCAGCCGCCCCTCCACGCTATGCAATTCTTGCAGATGAATTAATCGGACAGTAGTGAAGTTTTCTACTAAATATCATTTGAATGTTGCTACGAGTTTATATTTAAATGTCAGCCTCTAATATTTAAAAAAAAAAGTAAAATAGTTATAAAATTATTTTAACAATTTTTCTTATAAAAAATAATTACAAAAAAAAAAATCCATTCTCTCCCACTCAAATTATAGGGGGAAAACATGGCTAGTTTCTCAAATTTCTTCCATTGTGAAAGGAGCGAGAAAGCAGGCGGCATTGCCAGGAACGTGTGGACAAAGCCAAAAACAAATAAACATCGAAAAGAACAGCTGAGGTTGACCATCTAACACAACCCCACGTATCATTGGAGCCATGTTTTAGGGATAGGGTCTTATCTTCATTTATCCATTGCTTTAATATTTTCACCCATTCATTCATTCATCTTCTTCATCTCTCCTGCTGTACCATTGCTTCCCCCCCCCCCTCCCCAAAACACCTTTTGCTTTATATTTCTTAATATTATCCCCCACTGTTTTTTTTTTTTTTTTTAAGTTTTGTTTCAAACATATATTCATCATCTTCCAGGCAACATTTTTTATAGGGATAATGTCAAATTTAGTCCTTTACGTTTATATTTTTTATCAATTTGGCCTTTGTTCTTTTTTTTTTAGATAAATTTGATTCTAATTTTTTGAAAAAGAGTCAAAATTGACTATCAACCTTTTAAAAGTGTCGAAATGATGTTTTTCTGATGAGAATACTAACTAAAGTATTAAAAATTTAAATATGAGAGTATGCATGGCAATGTATCTGTTGTTGTGTACTGTACTATATTTTGAAATTTCATGAACTTTTTATTTTTTTTAAATTTTAACTTTAATTTATTTTATTTTAATAATTTATGAATTATTTATTAACATGACATATAAAATGAATGATGTTACGTTAGTATAATATGCATATAAATTATCATGCAAGTTATAAAAATATATGTTTTAGTCATCATTTTCGCTTGAAAAAATTAATTTGAAATTTTTTAAAAGACTAAAGGTTAAATTAAAAAAAAGGAATAAAGATAAAATTAATAAAAAATATAAAAATTATAAATTAAATTCATCACTATAACTTGAAATCATTGCATGCATGTCCCAACAGGCAAAAAGACTACGTTAATAATATATATATATATATATATATATATGTAGATGTGATGAAAAAAATGGTAATAAATTTATGGAAAATATTTGATGTTTGGGTGCAGCATAAAATTTATACACCATCACTAAATAATAAGATGGTACATTGTCGTTAACGTAAAATAAAAAAATTTAAAGAATTTAAAAATAAATAAAATTTATTTCTAAAAATAAATATTAATTATAATTATTAAACATAAATAAATATAAAAATATCATATCCGGAATTTAAAATTTAAAATTCAAAAGCGGAAATGTAAACCCAACACTTGAAAGAGAAATAAAATAATTATATTTAATTACAAAAAAGTAATTATATTTAATATTTAATTATATTAAATAAATATAATCGTAAGTACTTTAACATTTTTTTTATTCTACACTAACAATTATGTGTTATTTTATTATTAATTAAAAGTGCGTGAGATTAATCCTAAGTTTATTCATGATAATGTGTTAGAAAGAGAAAAATGGATGTCCAACGTCCAAACATTATCTACAAAGGTAGAAGCTATCCTTCACCAAGATTTCGTTTTCATGATCCTGGTCAAGGAGTCGTTAATTAAAAATATGGTAAAATATTGTAAATTGTATGACGCCTTGTGGCAATGTCGACCGCTTTCATTAACGGCTGGTGCCTCACTTCCTTCTCCACTGCCACCGCCACTTCTTTTCCTCTCTGGCGACCCACATTACGATCCTCCTCCATTGTTGCCACCCTTAACTCTTCCCCTTCTCCTCCTACACTCATCCTCAACCAGCCTGTTTTCGCTACTCCTGTTCCTTTGCTCACCCCTTCTAACTGGGTATACATATGGATTATTCTCTTTTATTACATTACCTTTTTTTTTTTTTTTTTACTTCTTAAATCTCGCATTATTAAAATATAAATATATACTATATGACGCAGTTATTATTAAAATATTTTTATATTTATTTCTAAAAACTTTTAATAAAGTGACATTTTGAGTAGCAAATAATATACATATTTCCTTTGTCATGAAAATATTAAATATTAATGTGGCAATGCGTGAGAGTTTTGCACGTGAAAATGTAGGAGTGGCTAAAGGCGTAAATTGCCACCTCAAAAAGTAATTATATTCAAACCACGTTTTATCTCACGATTTGTCAACCACGTGGCATTTCATCAATGGTGGCAATCGCCACCTGAGCAGCTTACAGCCTTGCTAATGATACGTGTGAGGCTGTGGTTACCCTAAACCCACCAATCAAATTTATTTCTTTGGTTGGCTAAATAAATAACATCTAAATTACAAAGAAAATCTTCCCAAATCACGTTTTGTTTCCTGAGTTGGCCTTCCATCAATGGTGCTAATGCCCTTACCTGGTCTAGTAACACATGTGCGGCTCTGATTAACCCAAACCAGCCAATCCAATTAATTCTCTCTCTTTCTGGCTAAAAAACATCAAATATAAAATAGCTGATTCTGAGAGCTAAATTAAGATTTCACATATATTCAAAACAGAGGAAGATTCATTGAACTAGTTTGTTTCTTTCTTGTCAGGCATTTCTCATTTTTGTATGCCCTCGAACGAACTAGTAATATATATATATACATGTACATGTAACAGTAAGAGCATATAAGAAAGTCACTGAATTTTACTGGTGCTTGAAAATTTTCAGAGAAGACATGGGAGACAAGTCATACGAGGAAGCCATTGAAGCTCTCAAGAAACTGCTTAGGTAATATATATAAAATTATAAACTATCTTAACTTTTATTAACTGTTGCTACTCTCAGAACATGAGAAGAGTAGACTTTTTACTCGAATTAATTGGAGTTTAAAAGTTTGTCAGCATTAACTTTGAATAAATTGATTAATGTAGTGAGAAAGGAGAATTGAAAGCTGTAGCAGCTGCAAAGGTAGATAAAGTGACAGCTGAGTTAAAGACAACATCTGATGATTCTGTGGAGAGGTTGAAACAAGGATTCGTTTACTTCAAGTCACAAAAATATGAGTTAGTCATCACTCTTTTCATTATTTTTTTCTTTAATTTTCTTCATATTCTTCAATGGTTTTTCACTAACTGCTTGCTTTTTGTCTTCTTGCAGGAAGAATCCTGCTTTGTATGCTGCGCTTGCCAAGGGTCAAAGCCCCAAGGTACATGTATATACACATTCACTAACATTTATTGCTGCAATAATTTGTAGAGATAAATGTGGGGTATAAAATTGTTGCAGTATATGATTGTTGCCTGCTCCGACTCCAGGGTGTGCCCATCTCATGTTCTGGACATTCAACCAGGGGAAGCTTTCGTGGTTCGTAATGTTGCTAATATTGTTCCACCTTACGATCAGGTAACTTACAGAAGAATTGCATCGGACTCTTGGGTCCGGGTTCATTTTAAAATTCTGTCAGGTTGTTGACTCATTTGTGTATGTTATGACAGACTAAATACGCTGGAACGGGATCTGCAGTTGAATATGCAGTTTTGCATCTCAAGGTTCAAGAAATTGTGGTGATTGGGCACAGTGCCTGTGGTGGAATCAAAGGACTCATGTCTTTCCCATATGATGGAACCACCTCTACGTATGGGCCTCATTGCTCTACAAAAAGAAAAAAGCTTTCTACATTTACTAACTGATTAAATAACTGATTCATTTACTAACTATAATCTGATTGAGAATTGCAGTGATTTCATAGAAGATTGGGTTAAGATTGGAATGCCTGCTAAGACCAAGGTTCAAGCAGAACACGGGGGCGAGCCTTTGGGAGTTCAATGTACACATTGTGAGAAGGTATACCTTAAATCTCAGCTTCTCGGGAAAACGAGTTACATATATCCATGTCTAGCACACATGGAGTCATGATTATGGGAATATCACCTTGATTGAACATACTTGCATAGATTGTATGAACCAACTGGGTTAAGTCCTGGTTCAGAAGTTTCTAACCGATGATGGGTGTATTATATATAATTTCAGGAAGCAGTGAATGTATCCCTTGGAAACTTGCTAAGTTATCCATTTGTGAGAGATGGATTGGTGAGGAAAACTCTAGCACTCAAGGGTGGTTACTACGATTTCGTTAAAGGAAGTTTCGAGCTTTGGAGTCTCAATTTCCAGCTTTCTTCGCCTCTCTGCGTCTGAAATCATCATCTGCAGTGAAACCATCTGTGTTCCTTAGTTACTTCTTTTTCCTACAGTATTGTACTACGCATGCTTGTCTCCTTTTGGACTTATGAATAAAAGAAATATATGCTTCTAATGACTTTATTAATGGCTGCCCAAGGACCGCCATTCAGTCCTCTTATTTTATCTACCATCGTAAACGTTCTCGACTGTTAGCGAGTGCGTATCATCTTATAATAAAATTTGTGATGGGACTTGGGATTGGTTAGCCATAATTCCTCTCCTCTTTCTCCCTTTAATCTCGAGGGGCTGTTAGACTTATTATGTATAATATTACTGGGTTGGATAATAAATTTGTTTTCTGAACTTTTAAATGTCCCACAAATATACTTTTTACCCTATGTGAGATTGATATTTTCAAACATCTCACTCTTCCATTGTTAAACATCATTCAATAAAGGCTTGGTTATTCTCAGCAGTTTGTTCATTCCAGAAATTGAAGCATTTTTAATTGCCATTAATCACAGTCATGTGGACCTGTATTTCATCAATTTATACCATTGATGTATATATTAAAATATTCTTGTTTGAGATCTGTCTATATTATGCCGAAACCACCAAACCTGAACAAATAAATTTTCATTCAATACTCATTTCTATAAATGTGAACTGCATATCTACATAAAATTATAGTAATTGAACCTGACCTTACACAAACTGAAAAATATATATCGAGTAAAAATTTATTAGCCTTTCCACCATGATAGCTTTTTATTGGCACTCAAACAGTTTAATATCTTAATCTTCAAACACACGAAATAAAAATGGTTTTACAGTTCATTAAATTCGATAATGGTTATTTTGATTGTGGCATATGTTTCAGATATATCTTAATCTTCAAACACATGAACTGATCAAATACATGAAAAATCTTTTGAAAATTTAACATTGCCATGTTAGATGCATACTTATATCTAAAAATAAAACCAGAATCTAATAACATAGTCTCTAGCTAAGATGAAAAGAAGAATATTCATGGAAGTGGTCAATCATGGCAAGTGTACCTAGCTCATAATCATGGTCAGGAATCCAGAAAGTGTTTATATAACTCTCACTGGTCATTGATTCTTGAGTAGTGTTGTTTAAGACCCGATGATCAATGACTTCCTGCTGGTTACTTTGATCCACTGTTATACCCATGGTTTCAGTGGTGGTTCCATGTCCAGGACTTGGATCCGTGGCCGCCTTATCAACATGACACACTTTGACTTGCTTTGAACTTTGACAAAAATCGATCCTTGTCTTGTTTTGATCAATGATCCCTAGTTTCTTCCTCAAATGACTATTCCAGTAATTCTTGACTTGATTGTCAGTTCGACCTGGAACTCGTTTCGCAATCAAAGACCACCTGTTTCCAAGAAGCTTATGAAGTCTAATGATGAGGTCTTCTTCTTCTTCAGAAAAATCACCCTTTTTTACGTTAGGACTCAGGTAATTCATCCACCTTAGCCGACAACTTTTCCCACTTCTCTTCAAACCTGTACAAGGAACAAAAAACATAACATCTTAAAGAAGAAAAGACAGAAGAAATGAAGTGTGACTGTGTTGTTAAGAACCTGTTCTGTTGGCTATTTTGTTCCATTGTCCTTTTCCATGGACCTTGACATAATCAATGAGTAACTTGTCTTCCTCCATTGTCCATAATCCCTTTTTGTATAGAATTTCACCTTCTTTTTTCATGGACATTTGTTGGAGTTGTCGCTGTTTGCTGTGAAGAAGATGCACAAGGATTTTGCAGTATATGGATTAGTTTTTTTTGAAACACAAATGTTGTTTTAGATATATATATTTTCCTTTTTCTTAGCTGTAAGTGTAGGATTCTGGTTGTGTATATGGAGGAAATGATGAGATGATGATGGATGGCAGATTTGGATAAATTACTCTTAATAGCTTTTGCACACATCTTCACATATTTTGTGAGTTCTCTTAATTAGATTCATGCTAAATTAATTCCACATATTTTGGATTAAAATAAATGGTAAATGTTAAAAGTTAAAAAAAAAAATTTAGAACCTAAATTATTGTGTTCTTTTTTCTATATATAAACAAAAGAGTTCATGGCTTTAGGATTAAGAGAATACATTACAAATGTTGTAATTCAAATATAATCTATTAAATGTTATTTTTTTAAAATTAAATGAATTAGATATGAGTTTTAAAATTTCATAAGTTTAAGGTTTAGTGCAGTTACTATAAAAATAACAGTTGCGGTAAGATTAAATATTGTAACGAGATTATAATATATGATTAAAAATAAATTAAACGCAACGCACCTATTCACTCATCTAAACTCCAATACTTGAAATCAAAACAGAAAATGTAAAGATATTTATGGCCAACAACTAACTGCCATATCACATCCGTGCATGTAGGGGCCGTAATGCCTTAGCAAATGCACATTTATCTAAATTCGGAAATCCATCACTTACTTTTTGGGACAATCAATTTCCCTTTCCTCTTTTCTACACTTCCACCTAAGCTTACGACACACCATTAGGATGTCCCTTAGTTACTAGGGTTTGCTTATTTCGTCTTACCCATATTCAATACTCATAGATGAGTCCATTAACATAGAATTTGCACTTGTACCCCAATCAGTTAAGAAGAAAGAGCAAGATAGATGCAATTTTTTACAAAGGTTGATAGCCTTGTGCTTCACATTGTGAAAACATTGTATGAAAGATGATAACAAGTTGATGGCATAGCCGCATAGATACAACAGGAATATTTTTCCAGTAAAATAGTAAACAAATAATGACATTTCCTTGTATATTTACTAGGTATTTAGGATTATGCAACATACTAAATATCATTTCATGATTCATCTGGCTTTGGCTTGAGTATTATAGGGATCTTCTCCTCATGTAACACCTCCACGATAGTTTAAAAAATAAAATTATGAAAAATTTGTACATCATAAAAGATCTAAAGACGTGTATATATATAGAGAGAGAAAGAAATGGTTATTGGTTTTATTCAATGCTATATCATGTCGCCAACTTTGCATTGATCAAAAACTCTGTACAAATCACTTTTGTTTGCGACATCCTTTCCTTTAACAGGTGTTATTATATTTGTAATATTCATTATTTTTAAATGGGTATTATTTTAAATAGGTAATTAAGTATGTGGTCCATTAGCCAATTTTCTTTTCAAGCTCAACTTTATTATGTAGGTTATAGTTTTTTCAATAACAAGAATAGACTAGAAAAAAAATTCATTTACGGTATTTTTATGTTAGATGATGATTTTGACAATTTGGTAGAAGCTAACCATAGAGAAGAGGAAGAAAGAAAAAGGAAGGGCAAATCAACAGTGGACTTTAGAAATTAAGGTCAACTTTGGTTTAGATTTCTTGTGTTTTAATCTATTTTTCGTGAAATTCATGTATTTCATTTGAGTTAGTTTAATAGTTACGAAATTTTGGTGAGGTTCCGGCGAAATTGGTGGTGTCAAATGAAAGTTCTTTTTAAGATCTTTCAAATGGTATGTGTGGCATCCATTTCAAATGAGTAAATTAAAAGAATGATTTTAATTTTTGTTGTTGTATAGGTTTTGACAGTTTCAAGTAGTCGTCTTTGACACATTAGAAATTTATCTTTAATTTTTCATTTGTTTCAAAATTTAGATATTTTTTCATATTATGAAGTTTATATTTTCATTTGATACTCCTATCTTGGTCATACAACTTCTGTGCTAAGAAATATGAGGCCCAAAAGTAGGCTAGTCAAAACTATTAGCCCAAAATATGCTGAGTGAATTGTGATGATTTTTGGCTTTCGAAACTTAAGTTTTCAGTACTGATTTTGATGAACCAAGTTTCTAAGTTTTTGTATTCTATCTAATATTTGAATTCATGCTTTTGCACCGTCGAAATACGTTTTAAATAATCTCAGAAATTTCTAAAGTTTGTGTGATTTACAATTTAGTCATTTCTATTTTTAGATAATTAATTAGCTTAATTCACCTTCAATTATGATTTGTCGTAATATGGCACCTAGTGAGTAGTTAGCTAGGCTCCCAAATTGCATGCTATAAAATAAAACGACTTGAGCATGAAACTGTTTTGGGTTCGATCCTTGGAATATTTGGGTGTTTCATTGTAACACTAAAAATATTACAACTGACTTGTCACACTTGCAATACACCGCACATAGATTGATTGTTTTAGTGTTGATTCTCCGCCCTAGGGTTCACGTGCTAGTGGCAGAATCAGTCAGTGAGCTTATGAAGACCAATCCTAGGTCAACAACTATATGTTTCCTAAATAATAGGTTGTTCCAAAAGTGTTACATCTGTATAAAAGCTATCAAAGTTGGGTTCAAGGTTGGTTGTAGACCTATAATTAGCCTAGATGGTTGTTTCTCAAGGGCTATTATAGAGAGCATTTGTTGTTAGCTGTTAGGATAAATGTAATCGTTTGCATCTATCCCATTGCATTTACTGTTGTAGAAAGTGAGTATAGGGATTCATGGGGTTGGTTCCTACAGTTGGTACAAGCTGACTTTGACATCACCAACTCTTACCACATTTCTTTCATGTTAGATGGGCAAAAGGTGGGTAAAATAATTCATTTGTTCTTTGTTTTGCATTTTATCTTTTTGAAATATCTAACAAATGGTTGTATTTTAATTATGATGTTAGGGGTTAAAAGAAGCATCGGGAGAAGTTTTCCCAAATGTAAGGCATCTTTCCACAAACTTTAAGTCCCTTCACAAAGGAAAAGCCCCCAAGTGTAACACCCCTTACCTGTATCCGACGCCGGGATAGGGTACGAGGCATTACCTTACTACTACTCATGTAATCATTCGAATTTGAGCCAACGCAATGTGTCCCAATTTAAAACTTTTTCAAACATTGTCCCACTGACCTTCCTATGGGCCTATGAGGCCTAAAACATGATTTGGAAACAAACCGAGACCATTTCGGATACTTAAGAAAATTCCGTCAAAAACTACTAAAAACAGGGCACATGCCCGTGCCCCTCGTCTGTGTGGATTTATTTTCCAACATTGAACCTACAGGGATTTTCACACGGCCTGGCACACACCTGTGTGCTTAACCCGTACCCCTCACACGGCCATGACACGCCCGTGTGCAAAAACCTTGACATTCTGTATCTAACGTTAGCAGATACATGGTCGTGGAACACACCCGTGTGCTGGGCCGTGTCCCCTACACAGTTGAGACACACGGCCGTGTCTCAGCCCGTGTGTTTACTACTGGGCATTTAATTCAACAAATTCAAAGTGCAGGGGACACATGTCCAAACTACACGCCCGTGGGGCGGACCGTGTGTCACATACGGCCTAGACACACGCCCGTGTATCTACCCGTGTGGACAAAAATAGGCTATTTACCAAGCCTCTTTCCACCCTGAAACAAGACCAAATGCAAAATCAACCATACCAAGACTTTCATACTCAACTACTAGCCATAAATTGGCATTCCAACATATTCATATATACCAATCATGCATGACAACCAAACATAATCACATTATAAACATTAGACATAACATGAATAGCCAAATTTACAAGTCGTAACTAGTATGAGCCACATCTCATGGCCATACACATATAACTTAATATAAGCCAATACATTTGGCCAAAATCATAATAACACAAGCCATAAAACTAGATCCCTATACATGCCCCTCACTTGAAAATTTCTAACATATACTTCGTTATTCCAAAGGTAATGACTTGATAGTGTGATGCTGCCTCCGACAATCTCCAACCCCGAGCTAACCTGTCAAAGCTAAAAGAGATGGAAAGGAGGAAGTAAGCTTTACCTATGTTTAGGTCAAGCTGTTTTCTCGAGTCATGGTCACTAAATTATTTATATCCGAAGCTACGGAACTCCAAATTTAGCTCCGCTAATTTTCCCTGAAACTAGACTCACACCTATTCTTACCATAAAATTTCCAGAATTTTGGTTTAATCAATTAGTACAGTTTATTCATTAAAGTTTCCCCTATTTCACGGTTCGACAGTTTTGACCCCTCTTCACTAAAAATCAATTATCTCTTTGTACAGAATTCAAATGAGGTTCTCGTTTGTTTCTTCTGAAAATAGACCCTTAAAGGAATCTAACCATATAAATTTTGTCCCATAATTATTTTTGTACAATTTCTAATAATTTTTCCAAGTCAGAACAAGGGATTTCGTAATCTATTTGACCTTGTCTCACTAAATTTCAAATATCTCATATTGTGAGATTCTTTTGCTCGCACTGTTTCTTTTATGTAAAAATAGACTCATTAAGCTTTAATTTCATATCTCATCATTGTGATATTCTTTTGCTCGCACCATTTCTTTTATGTAGAAATAGACTCATTAAGCTTTAATTTCATATCTCATCCAATCTCTAATTCAATTCCAACCATTTTTGGTGATTTTTCAAAATCACGTAGCTGCTGCTGTTTCGAACCTGTTTTATCACAAATTTACTTTCTCATGCTTTCTTTGTTTTAGCTTCTATTTTAAGCATACATGTCACCAATCGATTTTACCACGCTTTCATACATCGTAAATATAGGCCTATAATCACCAGGTCATCATAAAATCATCTTCACATGTGTAACCCACTTATTTGCAACTTTACCATATTTCTTAATACACACCTTAACATAATAATTCATGCTCAATGGTTCGTACATAGCCATTCATATTAGCAATTATAAGGTGGTTTCGCACATAGCTCACCAATATTGATATTTCATAATAATTTGCACTTAGCTATAGGTATTATAAATCAACAAGGTGGATAATTCGCACTTAACTCATCAATTTTAATAATTATCCGGTGGTTTCACACATAGCCCACCATTATCAATAATTTTCGGTGATAACGCACTTAGCTCATCTTTAGTTATGATTTACGGTGGTAACGCACTTAGCCCGTATTTTATTTATGATTTACTGTGGTAACACACTTAGCCCACCTTTTATTTATGATTTATGGTGGTAACGCACTTAGCCCACCTTTTATTAATAATTTTCGATGGTATTGCACTTAGCCCTTCTTTATTAATAATTTTTCAATGGTGTCGCACTTAGCCCATCTTTATCAATATTTCATAGAATTTTATTCATAACTTCACTTCTCACATTTTCACCCAATGTCAATAATGTCCAACCACATATCGTCTGAAGCATTCCTGAATAAAAACATTAATAGAAGAGGTATCATTTACATATAAATTTACTCATTTTAAGCCATATCCATTTAGGTTTTAAGCAATAACGACAACAACAATAATACATCATTATTAAAACACCAACTTACTTGTTTCAATGGAATGTCATATTTCATCAAACTTCCAACGTATTAAACCGTCACAAAAATGTTATTAAAATTTGGCATCACTTTCTTATACATAACCCCATTAACATGTAATTCAATACAATCATAGCAAAATAGATTTCAAGTATATTAACACTAACATGTTTATTTAGTCATGTGGACTTACCTTGAATGCAATTTCGGCTGATTACTCCATTTTAGTCCATAATCTCGTACTTTCCGATTTAAGCCCAATCTCGATTTTTCTTGATCTAACATGATGAAATTCACTCATTTAATCACTACATTAATTAAAACATTCTATAATTCACAATTTGGCAAAATGACCATTTTGTCCTTAATCTCTTGGCAAAATGGCCATTTTGACCCTAGGCTCGTAAATTGATTTTTATCGAATTTCCTCATTAACCAAGCCTAATCAACTCTTTTGATTCTCATTAATACCCCAATTTCTCATTATTTCCTACACTTACCCTTTATTTTACAACTTCTACAACTAAGTCCTCTCTAAGTGTTTTCATACAATTTCCCTCACATAGTTGTTTATTTAACAAAAATAGCTCATTTTCTTCCCAAAAATTCCAGCAAACACCATTTATAATTTCATGGAAAATTTCAAAACTTCCAACCAAAATGCAAGATATACCCCTCAATAGAAAGCTTATGCCATGAGGTTCTCAAAAATACAAAAATTATCAAGAGAAGGCTTCAAAATCACTTACTTTTGATGAAGAAAGGTGGCTGAAAATTTCAAGCTCCCATGGGGGTTTTCTTCTTCCATTTTCGGTAGAGAATGAAGAAAAAAAAAGAGAGAAGATGTTCACTTACTTTATTAGCTTTTGCTTATGTCATTCAATACCAACCCATACCAAAATTTTGACTTTTCAACTTTTCTTGTCCCTATGGCCGGCCATCACTCCCCATATGGCCTATTTGCATTTTAAAGACCTCTAATTTTGGTTCTCTAGCTATTTAACACACTTAGCTTGCAAAATAAAACTTTTGTCCTTTATGCGATTTAGTCCTTTTTCCAAATTAAGCTCCCAAACGCTAAAATTAATTCATCAAATTTTCCATGCACTTATAAGTATGCTATAACACATAAAATAATATTAAAAACAATTTCTCTAACCTCAGAATAGTGGTTCTGAAACTACTATTTCGACTAGGCCCAAAATCGGGCCGTTACACCAAGTATCTACTTTGGAAAGCTACAAGATCAACCACTATGAAAGAGTTAAAGGTGTTATGGGTGAAATGAATCACCTTTCATCCAGTGCTCATTCATGGTTGAAAGGGAAGGACCCTTCATAGTTATCCAAATGTAACACCCTAATCCCCAACGGTCGACTAAGGTGTTACATGGAAAACAGACTTATACAAAGTTTCAAGGTATAACAAATGAATTGGTGTTAACTCAAAAAAAGTCTCTAAAGCACAAGTCAATAATTGGTATATGCCATAATGTATAGGCAAATGAGTTTAAAAGTTCTAGTTGAAATCTTTCCTTTGAAAAATACAATATTATTGGCAGTGGTCATAACATATAAAAAATTTTGACGTATATGAGAAGAAAAACCTTCATAAAAAATAATTCATAAATCATAAAAGTTATCAAATCCTTCAAAGGTAACATTCAAATATAACTGTAGTTAAATAAAAAGTACTTTATTACAGATTCAGATTTAAATCAGAGTTACACATCATCCCTAGAGAACATATGCATGTTACAAAACAAATACATGCGAAGCTCACTGCAGATGTCGTTCTTACTGGTTGAGTCCCTTCTACAAGCTTACAACGAAGTATCACCTGGAAAGGGAGGAAGGAAAAAGGGGTAAGTTTAAAAGAACTTAGTGAGCTTCAGAAAAGAAAAGGCTCAATCCTTTAAATGAAAAATACACAAGCAAAAATGATATTACAATTGTAAACTCATGCATATAAACTAATACACCAAATCGACACGCTGAGACATTTGGGCGGACACTCCCGTATCATTGGCAAATACTTAACCTTGGCAGATAGCATTTCTAGGTACACTCTAACATCAGGTGAACTCTAATATCGGGCATATACTTTCTTCCTTAACATCAAAAGGATACTTTCATCCTTACACCAAAGAGAACTTTAACCTTAACAGAGCTGTCACTTCCCAACCAAATACAATCTTTTCTAACACAAATATTTGAATTTCAAACATCTCATCAGGCTAAATTATACAATTTGAATTCGGGTTTGCCCCTATCTCTAAGAAAGAAAGATGGGATTTGGGTTGTAGTTGACAGATTGACAAAATCAGTCCACTTCATTTCGGTACGACCTGATTACTCGATAATTTAGCTGAGTTATACATTTTTGGTATTGTGAGATTGCACGGGGGCCATTATCTATTGTGTCGGATAGAGATCTGAGGTTTACTTCGCAGTTTTAGAAGAAACTACAAGGTCCTTTAAGTACAAAATTGTATTTCAGTACTGCTTTTCACCCACAAACGGATGGTCAATCCGAGTGGATTATTCAGATACTCGAGGATATGTTGAGATGCTATATTCTTGAGTTTGAAGGTACATGGGAACAATATTTGGCATTGATTGAATTCACTTATAATAATAGTTTTTAATCGTGCATAAAAATGGCACCGTACGAAGCCTTATATGGTAGAAAATACCGAACACCATTATATTGGTCTGAGCTTAGTGAAAATAAGATACACGGAGTTGATTTGATAAAAGAAACCAAGTAGAAAGTGAAAGTGATCCGCGATAGTCTGAAAGCAGCTTCCGACCGATAGAAATCATACGCGGACTTGAAATGAAAAGATATTGAATTTGAGATTGGTGATAAAGTGTTCTTAAAAGTGTCTTCATGGAAGAAACTATTTTGATTCGGTAGAAAAGGCAAATTGAGTCTGAGGTTTATCAGATTGTATGAAATCATCGAATGAGTCAGGCTGGTAGCTTATAGACTGCTGTTACCATATGAGCTAGAAAAATCCATAATGTATTCCATGTATCAATGCTTCGACGATATAGATCTAACCCCTCACATATAATTTCTTCGTCTGAAATAGAGATTTAGTCCAATATGACATATGAAGAGGAATCGATCCGTATCTTAGGTCGCGAGGTTAAAGAATTGAGAAATAAGAAAATTTCGTTAGTGAAAGTGTTATGGCATCGACACGGTGTTGAAGAGGCTACGTTGGAGCCCAAAGATGCTATGAGACAACAATATCCAAATCTGTTCAATGGTAAGATTTTTGGGGATGAAAATACCTAAGGGGGAGAGTTGTAACAGCCCGGTTTAGACCCTAGTCAGAATAGTGGTTTTGGGACCACAAATCCAAGTCTAAAAAATATTTTAATATTATTTTTTGAGTCTATAGCATGATATTTGATATGTGTGAGTTTTTTGTGATTTAATTTTATTGTTTGTGTGCTTAATTTGTGAAAAGGACTAAATTACTTAAAAGATAAAAGATAAAAGATAAAAGTAGCATTCTGTATGTTTAATGTGTTAAATTGCTTTGGCTTTTGAATATGATGGCCTTAAATGGTAATTAGACCATTTTTAAAGATAGTGGACATTAATGGTCTTGTTATATATGTTTTATATGTTTAAATATTATGGACAAAATGGTAAATGGTAAATTAAAGTATAATTAATAAAAAAAGCATAAAATTTGTCCATTATTCATCCATTTTGCCGAAACATAAAAGAAAAACAAATGTTTGGAGCTTTCATGCATTTGGCTAGCATTCAAGCTTGATTAAGGTTCGTTTTTAATCCGTTTTTGATGATTTTTGTGTTTTTGAGATCGTTGCTATGTATTCTCTTAAGCCCATGCCTCAATTTCTAAATTTGATTATGATTTTGAGATGTGACATTGTTGATAATTTGAGTTTTATGAAGTTTGATGATAGAAAATAAAAGATAGTGATAGATTAATATGTTTTGTATTGGGATTTTGATGAATTTGAGTATTATGGGCTAATTTGTGAAAATGAGAAATTAAAGGGTCAAAATGTGAAATAAATAAAATATATGGGCTTATATGAGCTAAGGGAATATTCGGTCAAGCTATGGTCTTGTTAAATTATGTGTATTTTGTGATTTTTGTGAATAAGGACTAAAATGCAAAAGTATGAAAATATGAGGCTAATTTTCAAAATGCCCTAATTATATATTTGTGGATTGAATTGAATAAATATGTGATTAAATTAGTGAAATATGAATTTATTTAGATCAAGAACAAAAGAAATCGGAATTAGATCGGGGAAAGTTGAAGGTTGTCGAATAATCGACTCGTTTAGCCGTTCTCATTTCCGAGGTAAGTCCATATGCAAATAAATGTGTTGAATTGATTTAATTATGCTCATATTTGATATTGAATTGTGATGAATGACTATGGAAGATGCATTTGTGAAATTCGAGAAAGTTCCGATAATGTTACAAAGTTCGAAAAGCCCTGTACGAACCTTAGGAATAGTTAGGATACATATGTCATGGCATAAGATTCCAATATGAGTTATCGTGTAAGACCACGTCTGGGATGTTGGCATCGACAAGTGCTTACGTGTAAGACTATGTTTGGGACATCGACATCGTATATGATTTCGTGTAAGACCCTGTCTGGGACAGTGGCATCGATATTTGATTACATGTAAGACCACGTTTGGGACGTTGGCATTGTACGAGCTTTCTGAGCTATCCGAGTATCTTTATTGATTCTGAACGGTTCAACGGGCAATATCGAGAAATGAATGGCTCTGTGAATGTGAATCCGATTTAGGTATGTTTGAAATGTGTACAATGTTTGATAATGAAAGGTAAGTATAAGTGCATTTGTGGCCATGTGATATATGTATGAGTTAAATGAGAATAAGATGTGTTATATGCAAGTAAACTATGAATAAATGAGTTATATGAGAACTATGAACTTATATTGTGTTTTGCCATGGTTTACATGAATGACTAGGATTATATTTGATCTATGTGATAAGTTTATTTGTATATGGCTTATTAAGGTTTTGAAAGCTTACTTTGTGTGTTTTTTAATTCATTTTATAGATTATTGAAACTACCAGAAGCTCGGGGATTGTCGAGGATCATCACCACACTATCAAACTACATTTTGGTACCTTTTGGATGTGTGATTTGTTTTAAGATGTGTATATCATGCCATGTGATATGGCTTGATTATGTTTGAGACTATGGTTTGATTTTGGTATATACTATGTGATGGAAAAATGGTATGTTTTAGCATGAATTTGAGGTAATGACTTAGTTGGATAAAAGATTGAAGTTTGGATGTCATTTTGTTTAGTAAATGCATGATGATTTGGTTGAGATTATGCTGGGAAATTGCATACTTGAAATAGCTTGTGATCATGAATATGTTTTGGGAAATTGCTATATGATAATTTATGTGAAATGAATGGCTAGGATATGGTATGAAATGTGCTTGAAATGGCTTGTTTTGGTTGCTTATTAATGTATGAAATGGTATGAAATGAGGTGGTTTAGGTATGCATGAGGAGGGGAAAGAATATGGCTTAAACCAAGCCTATTTTCGTGCCACACGGCTGAGCACACGGGCCCCAGCCGTGTGACCCCCTGTTTCTTCATGAATTGCAAGTCAACATGTCACACACCCCAAGAACATGGCCATGTGAGCCACACGGTCATGTCCCAGGCCATACGGGCGTATGCCCCTGCTTTTGTAGAAAATTTTCAAAGTTTTCTAAAGTTCTCGGTTTAGTCCCAAACCACTTCTAAAGCATGTTTAAGGCCTCATAGGCTCTTATAAGGGACGATTTGATAGTATTTGAATAACTTATGTGTATGATTGAATAATGTATGTTATATAATCTTTTTGTTCGGTAATACCTCATAGCCCTATTCCGGCGACGGATACGGGTTAGGGGTGTTACACTATCGATTTTCTATTTTGGTACTTTTGAACTTGTGTATATGGTAATATGGCATGTATAGACTATGTGGTCATTTTGGTATATGTTAGCTATGTATTTTAGCCATTTGAATTGGCTTGTAATTGATAAGTTTTGGTTTTGGTATGTAGCCATGTGAGTTGGCTTATTTTGGTTGTTTTAGTTGTATAAATATTTATTCAAATGACCATGTTGTTATGTGGTGTATAATTGTTTTGGAAATGCTTAGTTGTGGATTGATATTTGGACGGCTATATGGTTGAAAGTTGAGATTAGTTTGTTTGTGAATTAGGTGGATTAAAGCATAAAATGAAAATAACTATTTAGGTAATTTGTAGAAGTAAAGTTTGGTACGAAATGGAATGGCAAATTAAGATAATTATGCGTCTTGTATTGGTTGGTATTGAAATGGTATGAATCATGCTTGGTTAATGTTGATTGAATGCTTATTTATGCCATGAATTGGTTTCATTTGACTTGGTGTAAGTATATGCAAATTGGGTGAGAAATGTAGTTAGTAAACTAGCCTATTTTGGTCCACATGGGCAGAGACACGGGCGTGTGTCTCAGTCTTGTGTGACACACGATCAGGTTACACGGCCGTGTGTCTCCTGTAGCATTTAATAAATGCAAGTCAGTGAGTTACATGGCCTGGTCACACGGGCTTGTGGTTGACTGTGTGGCCCAAGTCAGAGAGTTACACAGGGTAGGACATAGTCTGGGACATGGCCATGTGCTCCCATTTCGAATGTCCACATATTCTATGACATGGGTGTGTCTTGTGCGTGTGTCCCCTGTTTTGAGAAAAAATTTCCAAATTTTCCAGAGTTATCTTGAGTTATCGATTTAGTCCCGCTCTACTTCTATTGCATGTTTTGGGACTTGTGGGCTCGTTTTAGGGACAATATGATTGTTTATGAATGATGTATGTTTATGAATGAAAAATGTATGAGAGATGAATGTCGAATTGTGTTACAAGTCTAGTAATGCCTCGTAACCCTATTCCGCAGGCGGATACGGGTTAGGGGTGTTACATGAACTTTCATTTTTTTTAACTTTGTTAGTATCATACGGTAAAAAGATATAGACATTGGAGTTGTACTAGGGAATACTTTGATTGCAAATTCAACCTTCTGATTTGGTGATAATCCCAACAATTCCTCGAGAAACACATCGGGGAATTCATAAACAATTCAAATATTACTGATTTCACTATCCCTGGTCTTTGAATTGATAACATAAGCTAGAAAAACTTTGCAACCTTGCTTCAATAACTTATCAGCTTGAATCGATGAAACAATCCGAGTTGAACCACCCATTTTAATGCCACTAACTTTTATAATATCATCGTTTGAATCTTAGACCAAAAAATTTTTCTTTTGGCAGTCGAGAACTACGCTGTGCTTGGTTAACCAATTCATACCCAAAATTATGTCAAAATCACTAAAAGGCATGATTAATAAATCCACTAGAAACGTGACATTTTGAATTTTGAGTGGACATCGTTTGCAGACTTGATTAACTAACATTTTTTGACCCAACAGAATTGATATATACATAGCTACTTTAGACATATCAAATTTCATTTTCCCAAATTCGACTAGATCAATATTAACATACGAATGAGAGGAACCAGGGTCAATCAAGGTATATATAGGTGTAGAGAATAATAGAAAAATACCTGCTACAACAGCGATAGCATTCTCCTCTTCTTGATTTTCATAGAATCGACTCAACCTAGGCTCTGATATCAACTTGTAACATATCGTTCCCCAATAGTCAACTAAGGTGTTATACGAAAAACATACTTATACAAAGTTTCAAGGTATAACAAATAAACTAGCATTGACTCGAAAAAATTCTCTAAAGCTTAAGTTAATAACTGGTATACGCCATAATGTATACGAAAATGAGTTTAAAACTTTCAGTTGAAATCTTTCCATTGAAAAATATAATATTACTGGTAGTGGTCATAGCATATAAAATAGTTGGCATATACGAGTGATCTGTCATAATTCGTTGTAACTGAGTAAACTAGTTTTCGCACTTAAAGAGCCTTAATACAATCATTTTTATTATATTTTAATTAAGTTTTTTTAGTTTCGTTTACATTCAATAAAAATTGTAATTTGAGTCTTTTATTGATCTTAAGGGCTGAATAAGGCCTAAGGGTGAACTAATATATTTTTTGAGTGTGCAATAAATCATTAGAAGGTGTACCAACTCAATATTGGTAGCTATGTTGCAACATGGGGAGTTTGATGTCGCAACGTAGAGAGTAGAGAGCAAGAAGTCCAAGACGACCTTCAGTGTCAGCACACTACCAAGGGATGTCGCGACATACCGTCGAAGCTACCTTAAGTATGAGCAAATTACCTTCGATGTCACAACACAGGCACTGGGGTGTTGCGACACTGGTCCTATACGAAAAATACTTACGAGCCAAAGGCATTTTGGTCTACACAATCAAAAATTAAACACGAGAGCATCAGCTAACCTAGGGCTAAGGATGACAACAACCTTAACTCTATAAATAGGTTCATTTAACACTTGTTATGGATAAATTTTCAAATTTTATAATTATCTTCATAGTTTTAGTTTTTAATTTTCCCTTTTCTTAGGCTTTAAGTTATTTTTAGCTTTTCCCTTATTTTGGCAAGAGATCTAATTTGTAGACATTTTGCACTTCATTCAAATACAACTCAAGATCTTCTTAAACCTTTTCTATTGATTTATTATTCATGCTTATCATTCATATCAAGTTTATTATGTTTATGAGATCCATGATGAACTAATCCTCTTATCGTGTATATTAGTTTCTTTAGTTTTGTTTACATTCAATAAAATGTGTATATCGAGTCTTTTATTAACCTTAAGGGTCGAATGAGGCCTAAAGGAGAGTTAACAAACCTTGTTAGTGTGCAAGAGACCATTAGAGGGCATTTTAGGTTAATATTGGATACTATGTCGCAACATAGAAAGCAGAATAGAGAAAGTGAGAAATTGTCTTCAATGTCGCGACACAGGCTGAGGGTGTTGCGACATCGACTCTGTGACGAGAATAAAACAAAAAGCAGGGGTGTTTTGGTTTGAACAATCAAACTTTAAAGCTCGGGAACATCAGCTACCATAGGGCTAAGAATAATGACTACCTGAAGGCTATAAATAGACCTCTCTGGCACACATTTGAGACAAGATTCCATTAGCTTAGACTTTCTCTTGAGATTTAATTTTGTTTTCTTAGGTTTTTAGAGTTTTGTTTCTTTTGTTCTTTATTTTCTTTCAAGAGATCTGATTTGTAAAAGAGATCGACCCTTGTGGATTCACATTCATTATCAATATTAATCAAGCTTTTCTTAAACTCTTTACTATTCATTCATTATTATTAATTGTTATATCTACTCCATGCTATTTATGAAAGCCATGAGGGACTAATCTTTCTATGGGGGATTAGCGAGTGGAAGCATGGTTTTTTAACTTTCAACGGATCAACTATTTAGGAAAGAGAGAACGCGAAACAAACCCTAGGCCTGGCAATCCTAGGAAGTCATCAAGGTGGTAATTAACCTAAAATTGGTATTGCCCATCCGTGAACACATTGACCCAAAACTAGTCTAGACTATAAGGTCAAAAGATAAGTACTTCTTGCTGACTCATTAGGTTAGCGCAAGATCGAAAGATCCTGCTAGGGTAGCGACTAGTTGATTGACAAAGAACCTAAGACGACATTTGATTGAGATTGCTAAAGTGAGCTAATCACCCATCCTTAGATTTGATTCACTTTATCTATCTCTGTCTGTTACAATTTAATTTTTTTCATTTAATTTTATTATTTTACAAATTCTAAACATTGTTCTTCTTTTACTTTTGTACTATAACTAACTTAAATTATTAATTAAATCTTTAATTGTTTAGGTTAAGATTGATTTAGTACTCGCCTCTCTTGGGTATGATAATCGGAGTACTCACCTACTTCGATGTAAAATCTATATTACAAGTAGACCTGTATACTTGTAGATACCCCCTCATAACTCTCCATTTTATTGTAGTATTCACACTCTCGATGTTAGTACGTCTAGAGGCGGTCAAGTTGTTGGCGTGGTTGCCGGGAGGCAATGTCACTAGATTAATTTTAATTTTTTGCATTTTAAAGAGTATTAAGGAAATTGTTAAGTTGTAGATACGGTTTGTTCTAACAGTATATCAAATTAATAAAATGCAAGCCTTAGGGATGTTCTTTGACACAACTTGGTTACGACCTAGCATATTTCGACCTGTTATTCATAGTACTCATTTTAAACTAAACCCAATTTTATTAACATGTATTACTTGTAATGTTAGATTTACTGATATACTAATGAAGATCCCATAGCATTCTTGAGGAAATTTGACCATAAATACAACACTATTAGCTATGTAGGAATTCCACCAGAGACTACCAAATTGCTACTGATTCCGTTTGTGCTAGAGGGGAAGAAAAAAATGTGATTGTAAACACTCCCTCTGGACACTATTACTACCTGGGCTGATTTTGTGCAACTATTCGTTCGTTGAGCATTGCCAATGGCTAAGGTATTATGTAGCTATATACAATTATTTTATTTTGAGCAAGATATTACTAAAACTTTGGGGCAAGCATGGGATAAATTCAAAACAATTCTTAGATCTATACTGGGCGAAGGCATACATTTTGTAGTTCAGATTCAGCATTTCTATTGTTGTTTGGATAGTGAAAATAAACGAAAATTTGATATTATGACCAGGGGAAGTATTTGGACGTAAACTCAGGAGGAGGTAATGGAAATATGGTAACGCAATTGGATTGGTGGAGACAAAGTAAGGAACAACTAGAGTAAATTACACCAAATTCGGTAAAAATGGTACCATCCATCATCAAACCCCATTGAGTTAGAATTAAAGCCATTACTTGAACATCTAAATTATTGATACTTGGGAGAACAAAATACGTTACTTGTAATTATTGTTGCGTGCTTAAATGAAAAACAAGAAGAAACCTCACTGAATGTTCTGATGATGCATAAGAAAGTACTAGGATGGACCATTGCTAATATCAAAGGAATCAATCTTGCATTCTACCAACATAAGATCAGATTAGAGGAAGAGGAAAAACCTATAGTGGATGCTCAGCAGAAAATTAATCTAACTATAAAAAAAAGTTGTAAAAAAGGCATTGATAAAATGGTTAGACACATGTATTGTTTATGCTATATCTGATAGTGACTGAGTTATCCCAACCAGGTGTGTTCCAAAGAAAGGAGGTCTAAGTGAAGTTGAGAATGATAAGAATGAATTGATCCCAACGTGAACCGTTACTAGTTGGAAGGTATGTATTGATTACAAGAAGTTGAACGATGCACAAAAAAAGATAATTTCACATTGCCCTTTATGGACCAAATGTTGGATCGGTTAGCAGGAAAAGACTATTACTGTTTCCTTAATGGGTACTCAGAGTATCATCAAATTCCAATTCACCATGATGACCAAGAGAAAACTACTTTTATGTGCCCTTTTGGCACATATACCTTTAAAAGAATGCCCTTCAGATTATGCAATACTCCAACAACTTTCATGATAAGAATGAATGCTATCTTTGTTGACATGTTGGAAGAAGGTTTGGATGTTTTCATGGACGATTTCTCGATCTATAGAAACTTGTTTCAAGAATGTTTGGGTAATCTTGAGAAAGTGCTGAAACGATGCGAGGAAACTAACCTAGTGCTCAATTTAGAAAAATGTCATTTTATGGTAAAATAGGGACTGGTCTTAGGGCACTAAATATCAGGAAAGGGTATGAAAGTAGATAAAGAAAAAAATTAAGGTAATTAAACATCTCCCATATTCAACTAACATAAAAGGTGCTCAAAATTTTTTAAGCTATGCAGGATTCTATTGAAGATTTATCAAAGACTTTGCTCATATCTCTGAACCTTTAAATTAACTTCTTTAGAAGGAAACACCTTTCATCTTCGACCAAAGTTGCATTGAAGCCTTTGAGGTAATAAAAGCCAAACTCATATGTGCTCCTATAATAATCACTCTAAATTGGATAGAGCCATTTATTATTATGTGTAATGCTACTGATTATGCAGAAGGTGTAGTTTTAGGACGAAAATAGAATAATTTATTTGGAGCTATTCATTATGACAGCAAAATGCTAAATCCAACACAGTGTAATTATACTAAAATTGAAATATAGATGTTGGCAGTAGTGTTCACTTGCGAAAAATTCAGACCTTATTTAATGGCAAACCGAGTCTGTGTACACTAATCATCTGCCCTAAAATATGTTATGAAGAAAAAAGAAAAAAATTCAGATTAATGAGATGGGTTTTGTTACTTCAGGAAATTGATTTATTGGTTATGGACAGGAAGGGAACCGGAAGTCAAATTACAGATCATTTATCTAGAATTGAGGGCAATCTATAGGCAAAAGATATGTAAGAAGATTAAGGAGACTTTCACAAATGAGCAACTATTCAGGGTAGATATCAATCAACTAAGGCATGATAAGCATAGAACACTGTGGTATGTAAACTATGTAAATTATATTGCATGAGGGGTTTTCCTAACTCAAACGTCTTGGCAGCAGAAAAAATGGATAATTCACAAATCCAAAAATTACGTGTGGGAGAAACCATACGTGCTTTGACAATGTGCAAATCAATTAGTTCGACGAGAGATAAACGATAGTTTACAAGGATGTTACAGATCTCCTTGTGGAGGACATTTTGGGGGGAAAAAAGGAAAGCCCAGAAAATATTACAATCAGGATTTTACTGGCCCACTATGAATAGAGATGCTTATGAATTTGTGCAAGGGTGTGATAGATGTTAGAGAATCATGAACATATCTAAAAGAGATGAAATACCACAAACAAAGATAATTGAAGTTGAAGTGTTTGATGGGTGGGGGGAATTGATTTCATGGGACCCTTTCCAAGTTTTTTTAGAAATTAGTATATCCTCTTGGTTGTTGACTAGGTTTCCAAATGGGCTGAAGCTGTTGCACTACCTACTAATGATACAAAGTCAGTTGTGAGATTCTTGAGAAAAAAACATATTTGCCAGGTTTGGTACACTACGAGCGTTGGTTAGTGATGAAGGATCTCACTTTTGTAGCAAGCAGTTTGAAGCAGCTTTGGCTAAATATAGCATAAGGCACTAAATGACCATAGCATATCATCCATAGGCAAATGGAAAAGCAGAGGTATCCAACCGAGAAATAAAACATATTCTAGAGAAAACGATAAATTCAAACCGAAAGGATTTGGTGGCTAAATTAGATGATGCCTTATGAGCCTATAGAATATCATATAAAACTCTATTAGGAATGTCTTCATACAGGCTAGTCTATGCTAAGAATTTCCATTTACCGATTGAATTAGAAAGGAAAGCATACTGGGAAATTAAGGAGTTAAATTTAGACCTAGAATTAGCTAAGAAAGACATATTATTTCAACTCCAAGAATTAGAAGAATTCCGTTTCATGGCTTACAAAAATGCTAAAATGTATAAAGAAAGGAGTAGACTTTGACACAATGCAAAGATTAAAAAGCGAGAATTTGTACCTGGGTAGAAAGTCTTATTGTTCAACTCTCAATTGAAATTATTTCTTAGGAAATTAAAATCAAGACGGAATATTCCATATACAATACATCAAGAAACCCTTTATGGAACAATAGAGCTGATCAGAAAAGAGGGGCAACATTTTCCTAAGGGACAAAGAGTGAAACACTATTTTGGAGGAACAACCAATTCGGTTATTGATGAACAAACTTTACACTGTAATGCACTATGGAACTTATCGGGAATTTATGAGAAGTCAGTAACTGATGAGAGCAATGATAAAGAAAGCAAACAAGGCATTAAATCCTCCTATATATCCTGTCATCGACGTCTCGACACCATCCAGGGATGTCACGACAACACTGCGTAAACTTTGTTTTCTGAATTAACCTAACTATTGATGTTTTTGTAGTCTAATTCTATTAGGATTCTGGTTCTTTAATTGTTTACTTAGTAGATCTAGATTATAACTCTTGATAAATTATCCTTTCTTTCTAAACTATAAATAGGGTATATAGACACTCTATTTTATTATCAAATATTAAGTTGCAGTTTACTCTCTTTTGCTATTAATAAATATTAAAGTGTAGGAGAAATAAAAATAGATTATCCTATGGCAAGTTTAGTGCAAGTGCTTCAAGCCTAGTCATTGAATTTCAAGAAGGTGATATGGATAAATACTTGCAACAATTACAGTTGTATACCTTTATTCAAGAGTAGGGATTTGATTCACTGATGAGGAATTGCAAAGGAATATGAGAGAATGCAACTGAAATAGAATGGACAAAATTTTGTTTACCACCCAAAGAACCCTTGATAATTCTTGTAATGCAAGAATTCTATTTATCATTAAAACAAAGGGAATTAGCAAGACCCTTTTACGAGATGCACTCTTTTGTGAAAGTCAGAGGGGTTAATGTTCCGGTAATTGAGATGCGTATTTTCCAAATTTATGATGTGGCATATTTTTATCGCAATTATTTCTATAAAAAATTTGAAAGAATTCAGAAATATCGATATAGAAGAAATATTGGATTCCTAAGAGAAGGAAAATAAATGTGGACATATCGAACGGGAATGACAATACCAGAAACATTCAGCCAGGAACTAATGACGCCAAGAGTCTAGCTGTGGATGAAATTTGTTTGTTCAAGAATATGACCTATAATAGAGATGTTTGAGATTTGCCCAATTCAAGCTATCATAACATATGAGATTCTCTAAAAGAAGCAAATATGTGTCGGAACATAGATATATAAGAACATGGTTGACTGTGCGAGGAATTTAGGAAATGGTATATTTTTCCCTCATCTAATTACGGAATTGTGTAGAAGGACAGGAGTACCCATTGAGTGAATAGACAAAACTGCAAGTCCACTAAGGAAGTTACTCGACAATGATTTATTCAAACAATTGGTTCTTCTACAAACAAAACAGAAAAAAGGAAAGAAGAAAAAGAGGATTTCAGGAAGATGAAGACTAATATTCAAGAATAAGTTTAGTAGGATCTTAGTTTTAGGAATATATGAAATTAGGAAAAATTTAAGGTTTTAAATTCTAAGGCTTGTAACAATTATGTTAGGAATATTACAAATCAATTTTTAGGATTAGGAATTTATAATTTTTCTTGTATTTATTATAATTTGTTTAAAATCTTTAAAAAAACCCAACACGAAGGAGACACAAGTAATTAGAGCTTTACACGATCAATCGAGTAACTTCTTTCCTTATCTTTTGATGGGATACATATTGAGGACAATGTGTGAACTAAAGTGTGGGGGGTAACATAGAAAATTTACTTCATATTTTTACATTTTCTTTGATTTTTTTTGTCTTTTGTGGAAATACAAGTGATTGCTTAGGAGCATGTGCAAAAGTTGCTTATGTTTAGGAATAAGTTTTCCATGATGATAGGTGATTTTAAATTTTTTTTATTAGACTACTAAAGTTCTATATGTTACACTATAAATAGGTATTAAGCTATCATTTGTACCAGGAGATATAGAAAATACAAGGAACCAAACATGCTAGTATAAATGATAAATGGTTGAATTTTTGTTTGTTTGGTTGATTAAATTTATACATGATAAGATATTTTAGGGATGACCTAAGGCATTATTTGGAACACATCCAAGAGGCAAAAAGCTATCCTATTTATACTTCACCTGTAGTACCAATTTTGAGCCTTTTGACACTTCTTGATAAATTGCAGTACAAACCTCAAGCCTGAAAACATTAATTTGTATATGCCCTTCTTTTTTGGTCTTGTACTGCACAATTAAAGACGCCTAGCCATACATATTGAGGGTTAAATAGATCATCACGACGGAGTTTGTAAAACTAGAGTGAAATAAGAAAGATTGTTGTGATATAAGAACTAGAAGTTAGCCCGAATGTGTGAAACAAAAGAAAAATCCAAAGAGAGAATTGGTACAAGTAGAAAAAGTCTTAAACTAGTGAAACAACATTCAAGAGTGAGATGTATTGAAAAAAAGAAAAGTCACAAGTCAAAAAAGAAAGAAAAGCTCATTCATTAGTGCACAAAAACTTTGAAGGCTAACCATAGTTACTATGTCACGCTATGACTTCTTATATAAGGAGAGGCAAGGAAGGTGAGAGCATGAGAAATAAGGCGATGAGTAGGAAAGGTCATTAAGGGGGAGAATAGGGATCAATACGATGTGCCAAACTATTTTCGTGTTTGTACCCTTTGATGCTTACTGTTTTTGAATTTCATACCTGCCCTAAGCCTCAGAATGTTACAAGCCAAAAAGCCCTATGTGACCTAAATATCTTTATACATGAATGGACATCATACTTGATAAACGATAAATTATACATATTTTTACCTCATGTTTTGCCTATATTTTGGATGAATTATCATTAGATTTGTGAGAATTGGTGCTCTTAATCCTTCAATTTCATGTCTTATACTCAGGAGAGCATAGAGAAGAGAAAAGAACGAGAAACGGGCCAAAAACGGAGAAAATGGGCCAAAATGAGAAAATGACACGGCCCAGGGATTCACCACACGGCCGTGCCACATAAAGTCCAACACGGCCCAACCCCAACAAGCACGGCCGGACTACACGGCCATGCCACCATCAACAGGCCCGCACACGGCCTCTTACCGATCCACACGGGCGTGGCATACAGGCGTGTCCCTATCATGAGGAAGTTCAATTCTACTCGAAAAAGGATACTTAGGGGCTAAGAAAGCCATTCTAAAACTCTATATAAAGACCCTAGGAGGCAACTTCAAGGGTGTGCTTATTTCCCGCTAAAGGAACACTTCTTTTCTCCCAAAAGGAGAGCCTTCTTTCTGCCAACACAAGGAGTGAAAGTAAGGAATTATTCCAAGGGTAGCCGATTGATTTATCCCAGAAGCCAGAATTCTACATCAAGACCAATTTCTTCTGAAAAATTCCTTCAAGGGTTTTTGGGTTCTTTATGTTTTGCTATCTTATTTCTTCTGAGATGTTTTCTTTATTAATTATGAACTAAACCTCTCAAATACTTGAGGGGGATGAAACCTAAGACAGACCTTGGTATTATTTATTCTTGAATTATATGATAAATACTTGAACTGTTCTTAATTATGTGTTCTTCCTAGGTATTAAGTCAAGAAACTGATGTGCTTAGGCAGAGGAGCAAAAGTCCCTGTTTTAAGAGTAGATCTACCATAATTAAGCGGAGTTGCATTCAACCCTAGACATAGGGCAACATAAATCTGCCGGATTAGGGTCAAACCTAATAGGGGGATCCATAGATCGAATTAATGCAACCTAGGGGTGTTAATTAATAAAGAAACTTTAGTTAACCACCTAGGATTAGTTGTTCTTATCCTCGACGGAGGTATTAACATAGGTTAGGGATCTCTATGGATTAAGTCAAGTGAAGAAATCGTCTAGTTCAAGAAGCCAATAACAAGTGAAGTCTAGGTGGATTCTCCCTTGAGTATTGCTCATATCAATCAGCTTTTCCCGAAAGTTTTCCCTAATTTGCTTTTTGTGTACTTTTAGTTAGTTTTAGAATTAGTTTCAAACAACCTTCTTTTGTTTTTAGGCTAGATAATAGAAAGTAAGTAAGTATTAGTACTTTTGGTTCCCTTGGGTATGATAGCTCGGTCTTACCGCTAAACTATACTACTATTCGATAGGTGCGCTTGCCTTAAAATCATGATATTAGTTAGTTTTTGGTGTAATCAGTTTTTATAAAATTTATTACTTAATATTGCGAGTATTAATACTAAATATTCACATAAATGACTATTTGTATTCTATTTGGATAATCAAAGTACTTGTATGATTTGTTAATGGATTCCTATACGTGAGAACCTTAATACTTGTATATTTTGTAACATACTGAACTTAGATGCTTGTGATCAAAAGTGGTAAGCCAAGTACTCATCATGTTGAAATTGTTAGTAAATGTGAAATACCTAAGTCATATGCTCTGAAATCAATACTTGTACAATACCTGCTCAAGGGTCTTCATTTTTCATTTTATAATCTTTGTTTATGATGCTTGAGGACAAGCAATTGCTTAAGTGCAGGGGAGTTTGATCTACCATAATTCGGTGTAGCAGATTAAACTAGTTTTCACATTTAAGGAGCTTGAATACAAGTATTTTTGTTATATTTAATTCAGTTTCTTTAGTTTCACTCACATTCAATAAAATGTGCAAATCGAGTCTTTTATTAACCTTAAGGGCCAAATAAGGCCTAAAGGGGAACTAATGTTACCTTGTGAGTGTGCAGGAGACCATTAGAGGGCATTTTAGGTCGAATGTGTCATGACATACCCTTGAATATGGCTACAGAGGGACATGTTGGTTGCTATGTCACAAAATAGGTCTTGGTGTGTCGTAACATTGATTTTGTAATGAGGATAAAACATGAAGTAGGGGTGTTTTAGTTTGCTCAATCGAACTTTAAAGCTCAAAAACGTCAGCTACCCTAGGGCTAAGGATGACGGTTACCTGAAGGCTATAAATAGAACTCTCTGGCACACATTGGAGACAATATTCCATTAGCTTAGACTTTCTCTTGAGATTTAAATATTTTCTCTTAGGTTTTCAGAGTTTCGTTTCTTTTGTTCTTTATTTTATTTCAAAAGATTAGAGTTGTAAATGAGATCGACCCTTGTGTATTCGCATTCATTATCAATATTAATCAGGCTTTTCTTAAACTCTTTACTATTTATTCATTATGATTAATTGTTATATCTACTCCATGTTATTTATGAAAACCATGAGGAACTAATCCTTCTATAGAGGATTAACAAGTGGAAGCATGATCTTTTAACTTTTTTGATGGGTAATTCAACAGATCAGTTGTTTGGGAAAGGGAGAACATGAAACAAACCCTAGGCTTGGCAATCCCGTGAAGTCATCAAGGTGGGCATTAACCCAAAATTAGTATTGCCCATCCATGAACACCTTGACCCCAAACTAGTCTAGGGCAGTCGAAAGGCTCATCAAAATGGGCATTGTGAAATTTGATAATCCGTATGGTGTACAAAAGCCGTTACTGATAAACGTTAAATTATACATATTTTTACCCCACGTTTAGCCTATATCTTGGATGGATTATTATCAATTTTTGTGAGAATTGGTGCTCTTAATCTTTCTTTTTCGTATCTTATACTCAGGAGAGCATAGGGAAGAGAAAAGAACAGAAAACGGGTCAAAAACGTTGAAAAATGAGTCAAAATGTGCGAACAACACGGTCCAAGAAATGCCACACAGCCGTGCCACATGGGCGTGCCATAAGAAGATCACATGGTCAAGCCCTCGACAAGCACGGCTAGGCCACACGGCCGTGCCGCCACCAATAAAATTACACGACCTCTGTCGAAGTCACACGGTCGTGGCACACGGGCGTGTTCTAGTCGCGAGGAAGGGAATTTCACTCAAATTGGGATGCTTAGAGGCTAAGAAAGGCCCCCCAAAAGCTCTCTATATAGAGACCCCATGAGGCAACACAGAAGACAACTTTTTAGATACTTTAGATCCAGAATATTTAGATTTCTTCTCGTCTTTCTGCCACACAGAGGGTAGAAGCAAGGGATTACTCCAAGGGAGAAGCCGATTGATACATCCCAGAAGCTAGAATTCTACAGCAACATAGAGGATCTCCCTAAATTCCTTCAGGGGTTTTTGGTTTCTTTTATGTTTTGTTATTTTATATCTTCTAAGATGTTTTCTTTCTTTATTATGAACTAAACCCCTCAAAAACTTGAGGAGGATGAAACCTAAGACAGATCTTGTTATTTATTCTTGATTTATATGATAAATACTTGAATTATTCTTAATTATGTGTTCTTCATTCTTGATTTAATAATCTTAGGTATTACTTTAAGAATTAGATGTGCTTAGAGCAGAGGAGCAAAAGTCCCTGTGATAAGAGTAGATCTACCATAATTAAGTGGAGTTGCATGCAACCCTAGACATAGGGCGACATAAATCTGCCGGATTAGGGTCAAACCTAATATGGGGAACCACAGATCGAATTAATGCAACCTAGGGAGTTAATTAATAAAGGAACTTTAATTAACAACTTAGGCCTAGTTGCTCTACGCCTTGACGGAGGGTTTAGCATAAGTTAGGGATCTCTACGGATCAAGTCAAGTAAATAAATCATATAGTTCAAGGAACAATAATAAGTGAAGTCTAGGTAGATTCCCCCTTGAGTATTGTCCTTATCAATTCACTTTTCCCTAAAAGTTTTCCCAATTTACTCTTTTTGCTTTCTTAGTTTAGTTTAGAATTAGTTTAAACAAACCCTCTTTTATTCTTAGGCTAGATAATAGAAAGGAAGTAAGTAATAGTACTTTTGGTTCCCTTGGGAACGATAACTCGGTCTTGCCACTAAACTATACTACAGTTTGACAGGTGCACTTGCCTTTAAGGTCGTGATATTAGTTAGTTTTGGTGTGATCAGTCTTATAAATTTTATTACTTCATATCACGAGCGATATCAAGTTTTTGGCACCGTTGCCGGGGAATTGAAATATTACGAAAACTTGATTTCTATTACTTTAGCCATTACTATATTTATATATATTTTTATTTTTATTTTTTATTTTCAGTTTTTATTTATTTATTTTCAGTTTTTATTTTCTTTTAAATGTTTGAATTTTCTTTGCTGTTTCTTTTTAGGTATTTTTAGTTTATGACTAGAAACAACCCAATAGGACCATTACTTTTTGACGAAGATCTAGAAGCGACAGTTCGCAGAAATCGCAGAGAAATTAGACGCAGTTTACATTATCTAGAACAAGAACCTGAGCAAGACCCAGAACCTACAGCAGAGATGGAAGCAAATCAAAACGTTCCACCACCTCCAGTACTACCAGCAGAACCAGTAAACCAAGAAGAAGCTCCTCGCACTATGTATGATTATGCTAAACCTAGTTTTGTTGGTACCCAAACTAGCATTCTTAGACCTACTATTGCTGCTAATAATTTTGAATTAAAGCCTAACACTATTCAGATGATACAGCAATTGGTGCAGTTTGATGGTTTACAGGATGAAGATCCAAATTCACACATAGCCAACTTTTTGGAACTTTGTGATACTTTTAAAATTAATGGCGTTTCTGATGATGCCATTCGTCTAAGGCTATTTCCATTCTCTTTGAGAAACAAAGCCAAACAGTGGTTAAATTCCTTGCCACGAGTCTCAATCACTACGTGGGAACAAATGACTGAAATATTTTTACTCAAATTTTTTCCTTCAGCTAAAATAGCCAAATTACGAAACGATATTTCTTCTTTTGTGCAGATAGATTTAGAAACACTTTACGATGCATGGGAGAGATACAAAGATCTTTTGAGAAGGTGTCCTCATCATGGTCTACCTTTGTGGCTACAAGTTCAAACCTACCACAACGGTTTAAATTCATCAACCAGACAAATGATTGATTCAGCCGCAGGAGGGACGATCAACAATAAAACACCTGAAGTAGCTTATGAATTTATTGAAGAGATTTCATTGAATAATTATCAGTGGCAAGTCATGAGGACCAAGCCGATGCAAGCTGTAGGAGTCTATAGTATTGATGCTGTTATTATGCTCACTAACCAAGTAGAACTTCTAAATAAGAAGTTTGATAATTTTGTTACTTCTACGCAGGCACAACCAGTGATGCAATGTGACGCGACTCAAGGAAACACATTCAATCTAGATTTCGCATCCTATGGACACAGCATGGAAACTGAACAAGCCAACTATATGGATAACAATTCTAGATCTCAAAATAACCCTTATAGTAATACTTACAATGCAGGTTGGAGAAATCACCCAAATTTTTCATGGGGAGGACAAGGAAATCAAAGACAACAGCCTCATCCAGGATTTCAGCAGCCACCGCCGCAACAAGAAAAGAAGCCAAATCTTGAAGAGATGTTTACCAAATTTATGGCTGCATCAGAAACCCGTTTTCAAAGCACTGAAACGACACTGAAAAATCAACAAGCATCAATTCAAGGGCTTGAAAACCAAATCGGTCAACTTGCGAAGTTGATATCAGAAATACCACAAGGCGGACTTCCAAGTAACACTGAGCCAAATCCCAGAGAACATGTCACAGCGATTACTTTAAGAGATGGAAAGGTCCTAGCCGAGCCAGAAAAGAAGACTATTCCAGAACCTTCAGAAGAAAAGACAGAGGAACCCAAGGACAACACTCCACCACCACTCAAGGAATACAAACCGCGCATCCCATACCCAGCAAAATTGAAGAAAGACCATACAGACGCTCAATTCGGTAAGTTCCTTAACTTTTTAAACAATTACACATTAACTTACCTTTTGTTGAAGCAATTTCACAAATGTCGAAGTATGCGAAGTTCCTTAAAGAACTTCTGACTAATAAAAGGAAGTTGGAAGAATTGGCCACAGTAGAAGTCAACGAGGAATGCTCAGCTATTCTTCAAAATAAACTGCTAGCAAAACTGAAAGATCTAGGGAGTTTTACTATTCCTTTTTGATTGGTAGTTTACTTATTAATAAAGCATTAGCTGATTTAGGGGCTAGCATTAATCTCATGCCTTACAAAATGTTCACACAACTAGGTCTAGGGGAACTTAAGCCCACTAGGATGAGTATTCAATTAGCCGATAGATCTGTTAAATATCCTAGGGGAATCATTGAAGATGTGCTAGTAAATGTAGATAAATTTATATTCCCTGTCGATTTTGTTGTGCTTGACATGAATGAGGATATTGAAGTACCTTTGATTTTAGGACGCCCATTCTTAGCCACTGCTAGAGCTGTTATTAATGTAGGGGATGGTAAATTAGTTCTTAGAGTTGGTGAGGAAGAAGTCATTTTCAAAATCTATGATGCCATGAAATTTTCTAAAGAACAAGATGATTCTTGTTATTTTGTTGATATGATTGATCACTTTGTTCAAGACAATTTTCAGGAACTTTCTTTCGCAAACACGTTGGAACTGTGTCTTGTTCAAGGTAAGGGGGAAGATGAGGCCATCACTAAAGTTGAGAAAATAAGAAAAGAGTTAGATTTTAGTGAAATCATCACTAGACAGATAAGTTACGAAAGTATAAAGATGAATGATGAGCTGAGACAGAGACCTTCCATTGATGAACCCCCTAAATTAGAATTAAAACAACTGCCAGATCACTTAGAATATGCCTTTTTAGGGGAAGATTCGACTTTATTGGTTATTATCGCATAAGATTTAGGCACTGAAGAAAAAGAAGAACTTCTCCAGGTGTTAAGAAAGCACAAGCAGGCCATAGCATAGAAAATTTCAGATATTAAAGGAATTAATCCTTCTTTTTGCACCCACAAAATTTTGATGGAAGATGATTATAAACCAGCGGTGCAAGCCCAAAGACGGTTGAATCCCAACATGAAAGAAGTTGTGAAAGCCGAGGTGATTAAACTTCTAGATGCATGTATTATTTATCCTATTTCTGACAGTTCTTGGGTAAGCCTTGTGCAGGTTGTTCCTAAGAAAGGTGGATTGACCGTGGTGACTAATGACAAAGAAGAGTTGATACCTACAAGAACAGTCACAGGATGGAGAGTTTGCATTGATTATAGGAAACTGAATGACGCCACTCGAAAAGATCATTTTCCTTTACCCTTTATTGATCAGATGTTAGAAAGACTATCAGGTCACATGTATTATTGCTTCCTAGATGGCCTCTCTGGTTACTTCCAAATCCCGATAGCTCTAGAAGATCAAGAGAAAATGACGTTCACATGCCCATACGGTACGTTTGCTTATCGTAGAATGCCTTTTGGTTTATGTAACGCTCCTGCTACTTTTCAGCGATGCATGCTAGCTATCTTCAATGAATTTGTGGAAGACATCATGGAGGTATTTATGGATGATTTCTCCGTTTTCAGTAATTCTTTCCAACACTGTCTAAACAATTTAAAGCATGTTTTGATAAGATGTGAAGAGACAAATCTAGTGCTTAATTGGGAAAAATGTCACTTTATGGTCCAAGAAGGTATTGTATTAGGACATAAAATCTCTAGTAAAGGAATAGAGGTAGACAAAGCAAAAATAGAAACTATTGAAAAACTACCTTCTCCTAGTTCAGTTAAGGATATAAGAAGCTTTTTAGGTCATGCCGGTTTTTATCGTAGATTCATTAAAGACTTTTCTAAAATAGCTAAGCCTTTAACTAAATTACTAGAAAAAGACGTACCCTTCAACTTTGACCAAGAATGTCTAGAATCTTTCAAGACCCTTAAGGAAAAGTTAGTCAATGCCCCGATTATGATCTCACCTGATTGGAATCTACCTTTTGAACTAATGTGCGATGTAAGTGATTTTGCAGTAGGTGCAGTTTTAGGATAGCGAAGGAACAAGCACTTCCAGCCGATCTATTATGCTAGCAGGACCTTGACAGCCGCTCAAGCAAATTACACTACCACAGAGAAAGAATTGCTAGCTGTTATTTTTTGCATTTGACAAATTTAGATCTTACTTAATTTTGTCAAAAGTCATTATTTATACTGATCATTCGGCTCTTCGCTACCTCTTAACTAAAACTGATGCAAAACCTCGATTAATAAGATGGATTCTATTGTTACAGGAATTCGACTTGGAAATAAAGGACAAGAAATGAGCTGAAAACTTGACAGCAGATCATCTCTCAAGACTAGAGAACACACAGCCCAAGTATCTAGACAAGATAAACGATTTGTTCCCTGAGGAACAACTCCTAGCTTAGCAGATACGACAGTTCCTTGGTTTGCTGATTTTGCAAATTATTTAGCAGCTAACATAACCCCAAAAGGGCTAACCCATCAACAAAAGAAGCGATTCTTCGCTAATGTGAAAAACTATTTTTGGGAAGACCCTTTTCTTTTTCGAATTTGTGCAGATCAAGTTATATGATGATGCATTGATGACACAGAAGCATATCAAAATTTGAATCACTGCCACTCAGGACCCACAGGAGGACATCACAGCGGAACGAGAACTGCTCATAAGGTACTCGAATCAGGCTTTTCCTGGCCCACACTTTTCAGAGATGCCAACAGGTATGTGACCTTTTGTGATAAATGCCAACGAACAGATAATATCTCTCAGCATAATGAAATGCCTCAGAACTATATACTTTCACGTGAAATATTTGATGTATGGGGTATTGATTTCATGGGTCCATTCCCTAATTCATTTGGGAATAAATACATATTAGTAGCAGTAGATTACATGTCAAAATGGGTAGAAGCTCAAGCCTTACCTACGAATGATGCTAGAGTGTAGTACGCTTTTTGAAAAAACTTTTCTCTCGATTTGGAACACTTAGAATAATCATTAGTGATAGGGGCACACATTTTTGCAATACTCAATTTGAAAAAGTCTTGAAAAGGTATGAGGTACATCATAGAACAGCCACCCCTTATCATCCACAAACCAGTGGTCAAGTCGAAGTAACCAATAGGGAACTAAAAGAAACAAATAGGAAAGACTGGTCAAGAAAGTTAGACGACGTATTATGGGCTTATAGAACTGCTTTTAAAACACCCATAGGAACATCTCCATATAGACTTGTTTATGGAAAAAACTGCCATCTACCATTTGAACTTGAACATAAAGCATTCTGGGCTATAAAATTTCTAAACCTTGATTTTAAGAGTGCAGGTGAGAAGAGATTAATGCAGTTGAATGAACTAGATGAATGGCGCTACAATGCTTACGAGAACTCACGACTATATAAGGAAGCCATGAAGCGACGTCATGACAAAAGGCTGAAACAACCTAAGCAGTTCAAAACAGGTGATCTCGTCTTACTCTACAACTCAAGGCTGAAATTATTCCCTGGAAAACTCAAGTCAAGGTAGTCAGGTCCATTCACTGTCCTAAATGTCTTTCCATACGGCACCATTGAGGTAACTCATCCTAACCACGGTACTTTCAAGGTAAATGGCCATAGGCTTAAACATTATAAAGGAGAGAATTTTACGGAAAACAGGGAGGAGCTTCGGCTCTACCACATCCTTTCTTGACACATCCAGGTAGAGTCGAGCTTGGACTCTAAATAAGCGCTTCTCGGGAGGCAAC
This sequence comes from Gossypium stocksii, assembly GCA_020496765.1. Taxonomy (NCBI): domain Eukaryota; kingdom Viridiplantae; phylum Streptophyta; class Magnoliopsida; order Malvales; family Malvaceae; genus Gossypium; species Gossypium stocksii. The sequence goes on along the minus strand of CM035631.1, from coordinate 15,046,020 downwards.
CCGAGCACTAAACTTAGTGACTTTTCTTTTCTTTATGATTTTAGTGTTTTTCATGCATAAACTAACTTTTTGAATGCAGAAAATTAAGACCACAAGGCCAGGAACACTGGCGTGCCTAAGACCGTGCGCACACTTAAAACAGGGACATGGTCGTGCACCCAAACCGTGTACAAACAGAGCAAAATTTTCCCAAAAACATGGGGTGTCGACAACTCCCCACGGCCGTGCGACATGGCCGTGGCGACCCTTCAAATTCTACATGGGTAATCAACATTTGCCCACGGCCATGCGATATGGCTATGGCAACCCTGCAGCATCAACACAGGCACACACAAATACACACGCCTGTGCCTAAAGCCCGTGGAAGACACTGTCAATTTGAACACACCCGTGGCCCAGAAACACACGACCGTGTGACGAATGAACGCAATCTCCCACGCCCGTGTGTACCATCACACAACCGTGTGACTGACGAAGAAGCGATCTCCCACGGCCGTAGCACTAGTACCACGGGCGTGCTCATCAAACCAAGCGTGCCATAACCTCTGATTTTCAAAACACACGGGCAAAATACGACTCACACAGGCGTGTGACATGCCCGTGTGACCCAAAATGTATAAATATGGGGTACTATTCACCTTTCCCTTCACTTAAAACCCTAAAATTTCTCCCCCAAACTCCCTCCTAAACCTCCACAAACACCACCACAGCCATTAAACCACCACCAAACCCAAACTCAGCCTACCCATGCCGGTGTAACAACCTCCCACGACCGTGCAAGCCCATAATTGGTTCTATCTTCTCATTTTTTCTCATTTATTTTTATTTTTATTTTTATTTCATTTCTTTAATTATTTATATTTTTATTTTTAATCTAATTGTTGATTCAACTATAGAATTAGGAGAATTAGGTGAATAATCTAGAATAGTATAGAATATAGTGAAATTTCATCTTTTGCTTGCCATTTGGATTTCATTTGCCACTTAAGTACATAATTGCATGCCACTTAATTTTATTTTTGTCTGCCATTTGGATTTCACTTTCATTGCCATTTAAACTCACATTTGCATACCATTTTTTCATAATTTCACTATATTTACACCCATAGTTCTTAGTTTTTTTGTTACAAAGTTTTAACATGATTAGATTCTACTATTTAGGTTAGTCCTCATTTGTTATTTTAGGAACATTGTCATTTTATATTATTACCTATCTAGTTTAAATTCAAATTTTCTTTTAGGACTAATGCTCTTGTTATTTTATTTCAGATACTATGTCATCTTCACGTGCTAGGAAAGCTACCGTCCTCACCTCCAAGAAACGCAAAGGGCCAAGGAGTTCTTCAGCGAGGCCCACCTCTGAGGCGCGCCACCCTTTTATCACTTTCACCCAAGACTCCCAAGAGGAACGCTACCAGTTACTCCGGGCATGCACTATCTCTATGGGCTAGTGTATTGACTGGGAGGCCCTCGTGTAAGTAAACTTGGTGGACGATGTCCGAGCCCTGTTAGCAACCGACCTATGGGACTAGTTTTTCAAGATTGTGGAGCCCACTTACCTAGAACTCACCCTCGAGTTCTGCTCCACATTCCACCTCTAGACCGTAATGACTAGATTTGACGATCCAGGGACGGTCCAATTTCGCTTGGGAGGGCTCGTACGACAGCTCAGCATACTAGAATTTGGTGTAGCACTGGGACTCTACACCGAGCAGTTCATGGCAGAGGAGGACTTTCCCACCCTTTCTCGTCGCATCCACATCCGGCCCCTCGACTGCTAGAAAGAGATCGCTCCAGGATGGCAAATTTACAACCTCAGCGTCAGCAAGGATTCCACCCTCGTGCCTTCTTTGAGGTATGTCCACGCCCTCCTCGCTCACACTCTGACAGGTCGCCGAGAGAGCACAGGCGTCGTCAATACACACGACGTTTACTTCCTCTGGTGCATGGTGAACGGACGCACCATCGACCTCGCCTACTTTATTGCGCTAGCCATACAACACCAGACCGAGAGGCATCGAAAAGGCGTCATATTCATGGGCCCTTACATCATGAGATTAGGCCGCTACTTCGGCCTATTCAACATGGCAGCCCAAACATCATCCTATACTCTCCTAGGCCAGATGTCCTCACAAAGCATCCAGAGCATGCTCCATATGAGGATGATAGAGTGACGACCAGGGGGCGACCACTTCCACTTCTGACTCGTACAGGAGGGTGAGGAGCCAGAGGATATTCCTGACGATGTCCCACTGCCAGCAGAAGATGAGCCAGCTGAGCCACGACGCCTTAGACGACCCACACAGACGGCAGCCCCACATGCTGACATATCTGAGTGCCTGGATCACTTTGAGCAGCGCCTCGATTACATCGACGCCACTTTAGCGCACATATGTCAGCACCTCGGCATCACCCCACCACCATGAGACCCATCAGAGGACTAGATCCTCTTTTATCTTTTCTTTTTACTTTTATTTTTACTTTTCCCATTGCCAGCAGAAGATGAGCCAGCTGAGCCACCACGCCCTAGATGACCCACACAGACGGCAGCCCCACATGCCGACATATCCGAGCGCCTGGATCATTTTAAGTAGCGCCTTGATTACATTGACGCCACTTTAGCGCACATATGTCAGCAGCTCGGCATCGCCCCACCACCATGAGACCCATCAGAGAACTAGATCCTCTTTTATCTTTTCTTTTTACTTTTATTTTTTACTTTTATTTTTTAGTTTTCGTCGTATTTTTATCTTTTGTTTTTATCTTTTATCTAACCTTTAAACACTAATATTTGTTTTTGCCAGTTCTTCTAACTTTATCATTTGACGTTTATTTCTTTTTATTTTATCTTTTTCATTATTTAAATATCTTTAGTATTTTGCTTTATTTTATTTTTCTATTTTCATAAACGGCTATCTCCTAACAAATTAGTCCTTCTTCATCTTAACCTCCCACGACTAATAAATTCATTCACAGTTTTAAAATGAGCTTTGTAGCTCACATCTTTAAAGAAATGGGAACACCGTGCCACAACTCCCGTCTCACAAATCCATCCACATTTCAGGGAGTTTCATACCTTTCCCTATCTTTTGATCTTGTGCTTCTATTACTATTAATATTTTCTTTGTACATTGAGGGCTATGTACATCTTAAGTGTGGGGGGTAACTTACTAGAATATCTATGAAAACCCTGAAATCTGAAAGCATTTTCTTCAGTCTCTTATTGAGGATTAATTCTAATTTATTTATGATCTTTATTGATATGTTGAGAATTAAGAAATAGGCGATTGTACTTTGATTATTCAAACTTTAAAACATTAGGGAATCAAGCATGATAAGTTGAAATTTTTGAGAACTCCCAGTTTTTGCATAAGTTAACTTCCTTAATTTTAAGTATTATCTTGAGATTTGAAATTCACAGGATTGACATCAAAAGCCATAATTCTAGTGAGATTTTTGAGCCTTTTTGAGCATACATTCTTTCGTGCTCACTTTTATTATTGCTTTGAGTGAGTCAATACTGATTTGTTATTCTAGAACTTACTTTGATTATACATGTCGAGACCACATCATTGGTTTGATATACCGAAATGATAAAGGTACCTAGGATTTAAACCACTTACTCCACAAAAAGCTTACCTCTATAAATTAATCCCTAGTGAACCCCGTTGAGCTTAAAAACCCATTCTTTTGACCTACCCGCTGATTATTAACCATTAACCCGTTTTTGTTGAATTTCCCATTCAATTACTTTTGATCCATATTTTTGTCGAGATTTGAGTTGAAATTATTATCTAGCTTTAGTCTCTTTTCCTGAATGTAAAGTTTTATTCAATGTATTGTATCATAGTGAATTGTTCTTAAAAAGAAAACGTGTAAACAAGTCAAATTCAGTCGTAATCTATAATAGTTCAAATAGTTTTTGCATATTTCTATTTCAAGGCCACCAAGGAAGAAATGATGTTATTAAGCTTTAGAAATATGTTCTAGTGATAGACATTTTTTTAGCTAGATAAATTTTCAATTCAATCTCGATTCTAACCTTCTTTTGCAGCCTGTGACAACACCCCTAACCAAGCCCCGCTACAATCATAAAAAGACCTTTTGATCGATGTATCATATCAAATTTTAGTGGTGGAGGTTTGATTTTCTTGCAAGCTTATGGTAATAACTTTTGAGGTTGACTAGAGAATGCTTAAATTTTGAACCCTAAACACTTTGAGTGAATAGAGTGAACCTTTAGTGAGGATGTCAACTCCTGTTAATTAAGATGGAGAGATAACTACTTAGAAGGAAGGAAGAGACTTATGTTTTCAATGATAAAATTCTCAACTTAGAGTGATTGAATCTTTAATGTTCTTCTGATTGAATTATCCATTGTACGATTACCTGTAGATTAGTTTGAAACATTATTGATAAAGATTGTAGGTTGAGAAGAATGATTCTTTTTAGGGATTGAAATTTTGCTTGAGGACAAGCAAAGGCTTAAGTGTGGGGGTATTTGATAAACGTTAAATTATACATATTTTTACTCCACGTTTAGCCTATATCTTGGATGGATTATTATCAATTTTTGTGAGAATTGGTGCTCTTAATCTTTCTTTTTCGTATCTTATACTCAGGAGAGCATAGGGAAGAGAAAAGAACGGAAAACAGGCTAAAAAAGGTGAAAAATGAGCCAAAATGTGCGAACAACACGGTCCAAGAAATGCCACACGGTCGTGCCAACGGGCGTGCCACAAGAAGATCACACGGTCAAGCCCCCGACAAGCACGGCCAGGCCACACGGTCGTGCCTCCACCGATAAAATCACACGGCCTCTGTCGAAGTCACACGGGCGTGGCACTCGGGCGTGTTCTAGTCACGAGGAAGGGGAATTTCACTCAAATTGGGATGCTTAGAGGCTAAGAAAGGCCCCCCAAAAGCTCTCTATATAAAGACCCCATGAGGCAACACATAAGACAACTTTTTAGATACTTTAGATCCAGAATATTTAGATTTCTTCTCGTCTTTCTGCCACAAAGAGGGTAGAAGCAAGGGATTACTCCAAGGGAGAAGCCGATTAATACATCCCAGAAGCCGAAATTCTACAGCAAGATAGAGGATCTCCCTAAATTCCTTCAGGGGTTTTTGGTTTCTTTTATGTTTTGTTATTTTATATCTTCTGAGATGTTTTCTTTCTTTATTATGAACTAAACCCCTCAAATATTTGAGGGGGATGAAACCTAAGACAGATCTTGTTATTTATTCTTGATTTATATGATAAATACTTGAATTGTTCTTAATTATGTGTTCTTTATTCTTGATTTAATAATCCTAGGTATTACTTCAAGAATTAGATGTGCTTAGAGTAGAGGAGCAAAAGTCCTTGTGATAAGAGTAGATCTACCATAATTAAGCGGAGTTGCATGCAACCCTAGACATAGGGTGACATAAATCTGCCGGATTAGGGTCAAACCTAATATGGGGAACCACATATCAAATTAATGCAACCTAGGGAGTTAATTAATAAAGGAACTTTAATTAACAACTTAGGCCTAGTTGCTCTACGCCTCAACGGAGGGTTTAGCATAAGTTAGGGATCTCTACGGATCAAGTCAAGTAAATAAATCATATAGTTCAAGGAACAATAATAAGTGAAGTCTAGGTGGATTCCCCCTTGAGTATTGTCCTTATTAATTCACTTTTCCTTAAAAGTTTTCCCAATTTACTCTTTGTGCTTTCTTAGTTTAGTTTAGAATTAGTTTAAACAAACTCTCTTTTATTCTTAGGCTAGATAATAGAAAGGAAGTAAGTAATAGTACTTTTGGTTCCCTTGGGTATGATAACTTGGTCTTGCCACTAAACTATACTACTGTTTGACAGGTGCGCTTGCCTTTAAGGTCGTGATATTAGTTAGTTTTGGTGTGATCAGTCTTATAAATTTTATTACTTCATATCACGAGCGATATCAGTTACCCAACTATGCTAATAAGGGGGTAAATGCCATAATCGAGAATGTAGGGAAGGGAATCAAGAAGAATATTGCAGAAGTAAAAACCCTACTAAAATGGGTTTTGAAACAAATGATAGGCATGGGGTTAATCATTCAGAATTCGGAGGAGATACCAAAAGAGATAAGGAGTTACTGTGAGTTCCACGCTGAAGAAGGCCATGAAATCTAGGAGTGCGTTAAATTCAAAGCCTTAGTGCAAAGCCTAATGGATAATAAAGAATTGGAATTCTTTGAAGAAGCCAAAGGCCTAGAAGGAATGTCGAGGAATTTGAATATTAACACCGTATCTGAAAAGGAGTCGGGGAAGAGAATTTATCAGGCATTCGCCCTTACATAACCGAGAGTGTTTTGAACAATTTGACTGTGGAGGAGATCCCTGTATTTTTTAGAGCCAATTCAGAGTAATGTCTAGAATACGCTTATTGCTCTGAGCCTAAGAGCAATAAGAATCCTTTTGTGAAATAGGCTTATGTTCGGCATCTTTATTTCAATAAAATGCATATTTGTTTCTCACTTCGAGCAAATATTTTCTCATTGTTTCATTTCATTCATAATCATACCACACAAGTAAATATTCTTAGATTCTTTTGTTCTTTAGATCTTCTTTCATTCCTATAACAAGTCTCCAGATATCAATGATATGGGTGACACTGCTATTGACTCAGAACCTACTTTTGAGCAAGATATGTGTCCAGAGGAACTTCAGGACTTTTAAGATGACCAAGACTATAGCCTATCTCCTGATTTGTTAAGGATAATAGAATAAGATGAGAAATAGATCCCACTTTACGAAGAATTAGTGGAACCTATGGCCTTTCTATATATGGGGCATGGATGTCAGTGGGTCAATCTTCTATAGGGTAGCAACTAGTTTATTGGTGAAAAACCAAAGACGACAGTTGATTGAGATTGCTGAAGTGAGCTAATCACCTAAACAATTAACGATCTAATTAATACTTTAAGTTAGCTATAGTACAAAATTAAAATAAGAACTATGTTTAGAATTTGTAAAATAATAAAATGAAATGAAAAATAAAGAATTAAAATTACAAGAGATAGAGATAGATAAAGTGAATCAACTCTAAGGATGGGTGATTAGCTCGTGTAACACCCCTAACCTGTATCCATAGCTGGACTAGGGTTAAGAGGCATTGCTGAACATATTAGAACTTTACCAAATGTAACACCCCTAACCCGTATCCATCACCAAACTAGAGTTAAGAGGCATTACCGGACATATCGAAACTTTTCATAATTTTTTTAAAATCAAACATTATTCAGACATTATCATTCCATATCAAAACATACACATAGAGTCCCTTTAGAAGGTCTACGAGACCTTAAACATGCATTAGAAGAAGGTTAGGACTAAACCAAGCTCATACAAATTTTTTTTCAAAACTTAGAAATTTTTCAAAGTTACAGAGGTCACATGCCCGTGTGGATAGGCCATGTGCCTCACATGGTTTTAGACACGCCCATGTGTCGAGGCCACGGCAAAACAGGGAATACAAATAGACTTAGGACACATGACCAAGGATACGCCAGTGTGCCAGGCCATGTGAAAACTGGAGGGTATACTGACTTGGGTCACACGGCCAACCACACGCCCATGTGTCAGCCTGTGTGCCCTGCGCAGGCTCAATTCAAATTGGCCTTCGAGCTACATAGCAAAGACACACGCCCGTGTCCCTGATCGTGTGGGTGCAAATAAGCCATTTACAAGGCCAACTAGCCACCCATTTTGGGTCCTCCATAAAAGATCAAAACCAAAACATTTCATACCAAATTTTCAGCCAATTCACAACCAAAACATGTACAATTTACACCATATATTTCGCATCCATATTCTTATTCAATTTCCATACTAAATCATGCCAAAACACAAGTCAAGTTCATACCAAAACATATGTTTCACAACACATTATATACCATCACATTTCATATCCACAACCATACCAAAATTCACAACTATCATCCCTACCAAAACCAAACCATATTTTGCTTCCATAGACTAGCCATATCACATGGCATAATATTCAAAACTCAAAAACATATCTCAACTTATCTAGATTATACATGCCATACTTAAACATTTATACTTTCAAAAGGTACCAAAGTTAAGTTTGATAGTGTGGTGATTATCCTCGACGATCCCCGAGCTCTTGGTAGCTTCGATAACTATAAAACAATGCAAACACACACAAAGTAAGCTTTCAAAAGCTTAGTAAGCCATGTACAAATAAACTAATCAAATAACACATTCATAGCTCAATTTATTCAAGTAGCTCATGGAAAAACACAATTATAAGTCCACATTTCTCATATAGCTCACATGATCATATATCACTTGCATTTAACACATCTTATTCTCATGTCACTTATACATATATCATAAGTTCACAATTGAACATATACTACCTTTCAATCTCAAACATAGCATGCATTTCATACGTATCGGAATTGGATGCACATTCGTATACTCATTGATTTCTCGGAATGCCTGCTGAACCATTCAGAATCAAATAGGATACTCGGATAGCTCAGAAGCTCGTACAATGCCAACGTCCTAGACGTGGTCTTACATGTAAACAATATCGATGCCACTGTCCCAAACAGGGTCTTACACGAAATCAAATATGATGCCGATGTCCCAGACATGGTCTTCCACGTAAATATCAAATCGATGCCAACGTCCCAGATGTGGTCTTACATGGAAACTCATATTAGAATCCTATCTCATGACATATGCATCCTAACTATTCCCATGGTTCGTACGGGACTTTTCAGACATCGTTACATACTCAGAATTCCCTCGATTTCACATATTCAACTTTCATAATCTTCTCTCATTTCAATATCAGATATAAGCATAATTAAATAAGCTCAAACACATTTATTTGTATATCGACTTACCTCGTACGGATTTGGACGGAATAACCGACTATTCAAAGATTTTCGTCTTTCCCCGATCTAATTCCGTTTTCTTTGTTTCTTGATCTATACACATTAAAATTTGACTTATTCAATCTCACATTTATTCAAATCAATCCATGAACACATATTTTGGCCATTTTACAAATTATCCCTCACATTTTCACATTTTGACATTTAAGTCCATAATTCACAAAATAAAAAAAATATACATAATTTCACATTTTTCATGCTTAGCCAAATTCTCATGGAGTTCATATAAGCCCATATATTACATTTATTTCACATTTTAGTCCCTCAAAATTTATTTTCACAATTTAGCCCATATAGCTCAAATTCATCAAAAATCCAAAGAGAAAATATTTTAATCAAGCACATATCTTTCATATTTCATCAAATAATATCACAAAGCTCATAAGTTCATCAACATCATCTTATGAAAACATCATCAAATTCAAAAATTGAGACACGAGCTTAATAGAATATATAGCAACGATCTCAAAAACACAAAAATCATCAAAAATGGATCAAATTACATACCTTAATTAGCCAAGATTAGTGCCGAAACCTAAAATGCCTTTGTTCTTTCTTTTTCTTTGTATTTTCGGTAAGAATAGATGAATAATGGCTTTAATTTCATGTTTTAATTAATTAATATCACTTATATATCCATTTACTAATTTAACCTTTTTAATTTCATTACAATTCCACTAACACATATCCATTAATGACCATTCATAATTTCAATGGTCCATTAGCATAATAAGGACCTTACACTTAGCAAGCGATGTCAATTCGACACATAAATAAATAGAAAGATAATTTTGCATTTTTTGCGATTTAATCCTTTTTGCAAATTAAGCACACAAACGAAAAAATTAAATCACGAAAATTTCACACATGTCAATTCACATACTTTAGGCACGAAAAATAATATTTAAATAATTTTTAACTCAGATTTATGGTTTCAAAACCACTATTCCGACTAGGGTCTAAACCCGACTGTTGCAGCTCGCTTCAGCAATCTCAATCAACTGTTGTCTCAGGTTCTTCTTCGACCAACTAGTTGTTACCCTAGCAGGATCTTCTGATCTTCCACTAACACAGTGAGTCATTAAGAACTACTTATCTTTCGACCTTACAGTCCAGACTGGTTTGGGGTCAAGGTGTTCACGGATGGGCAATACGAATTTTGGGTTAATTCCTACCTTGATGACTTCTCAGGTGTAATAGCCCGGTTTAGACCCTAGTTAAAACAGTGGTTTCAGGACCATAAATCTGAGTTAGAAAATGATTTTAATATTATTTTCTGTGTTTATAGCATGATATTTGATATGTGTGAAAGTTTCGTATGAAAAGTCTATCGTTTGTGTGCTCGATTTAATAAAAAGGACCTAATTGTAGAAAATATAAAAGTGGCCTTCCATTTGTTAAAGTGCCGAATTGTTATGATGTTCTAAATGTGAGGTCCTTATGTTGATATTAGACCATTGAAATAATGAATGGACATTTTTGGACATATGATAGTGGATTTTAAATGAAATTAAAAAGGTTATATTAGTAAATTGATAAATAAATGTTGATTAAATAAAAAAAAGCTTAAAAATTATCATTTCTTCATCTTTCTTGGCCGATTATTAAGTGAAGAAAAGCCAAAGTTCTAGGTTTTCATTCGGTTAGACTAATTCAAGCAATTAAGGTATGGTTTTAGATCCGTTTTCGATAATTTCTACGTTTTTGTGGTCGTTGCTATGTGTTCTAGCTAGCCCATGCCTAAATTTTGGAAATTGTTGATGAATGTGTGATGTGCCATTGATGATTTTATCAGATTTGTGATGTTAATTGATAAAATATGAAAGATTGATGATAGATAAATATGTTTTGTATTGGGATTTTTGATGAATTTGATTATTATAGACTAATTTGTGAAAAATGAAAAATTGAAGGATTAAAATATGAAATAAATGAAAGATATGGGCTGCTAAGGACTAAATTGATATTCGGCCAAGCTATGGTCTTGTTGAATTTTGTGTATTTTATGTTTTGTGAAATAAGGACTAAAATGTTAAAAATGTGAAATTATAGGGGCTAAAGTACAAAATGCCCTAAATATATGTTTATGGAGTTTGGTGAATAAATGAGTTAAATTTTGAATTTATATAGATCAAGAATAAAAGAAAACGTAATTAGATCGGGGAAAGTTGAAAGTGGCCGACTAGTCAATTCCATCTGTTCATATCTGTACTGTAACACCCCTTACCTGCAATTGATGGCGGAGTAGGGTATGAGGCATTACCGTTGTAATAGCCTGAATTAGACCCTAACCAGAATGGTGGTTTCGGGACCACGAATTCGAGTAAAAAATAAAAAAATAAAATAGAAATAAACAATATTTAAAAATTATTTTCTGTGTTTATTTTGTGTGAATTTATATCTATGAAATTTTTGTGATTTAATTTTGTCGTTTGGATGTCTGATTAAATAAAAGGACTTAATCACGTAAAAGGGAAATTTGGTGGTTATTTCTAGAAGGGGGGCCAAATTGCTATTGGCTTTATAAGTGAAAGTCCTTAAGTTGTAAATAGCCCATTTATTTATTAGTGGGACGGTGGTAAGCATAAATTTTATAGTTTTTATATTATTTTGTTAAAGTTATATATATATATATATATGTGAATTAAACTTTATTTTATAATAAATTATAAAATAATAAAGCCATGCTCATTTTTATCTCATCACCGAATGTACCCTTAATGAATAAGTTTTAGTCATTATTTTTAAAAGGGTATAATAGGAAAACAAGTGTTAATAATATGTTTATACATATTATATTATATGATGATTAAAAAAAAAGCTTGCTTCATATTTCTTCTTGACCGAAACAAAAACAAAAGGAAGGAAATAAGAGAAAACTAGGTTCAGCCATCTCCCAAGCTAAAATTCAAGGTTCATTTTTAGTCGTTTTTAATAATTTTTATGTTTTTGAGATCGTTGCTTCGAGTATTATAGAACCCATGCTTGAATTTTTGATGTTGATAAATATTTTGAGTTATGCCATTGATGAGAGCTTGTGATTTTTGTTGTTTGATGATGAGATATGGGGGATATATTTTGGGTTAATATATTTTGTATGAGAATTTTTGATGATTTTGAGTAATTAGGACTTAATTGTAAAAAAATAAAGGTTCGAGGGACTAAAATGTGAAATTGATGAAATATATGGACTTGCATGAGTGTGGGTAAAATTCGGCCAACATGGGTATATTGAAATTTTGCATATTTTGTGTTTTGTGCAACAGGGACTAAATTGTAAAAATTGTAAATGTCAGGGGTAAAATGGTAATTTGCTAATTTATGTGTTTTTGGACTAAATTGAATGAAAATATGTTTGAATGAGCTTAATTTGAATGTGTTTAGATCAAGAACCAGTGAAATTGGGTTTGGATCGGGGAAAAACGAAAGTTGTCGACTAGTCATCCCGTTCCATTTTTCGTCGTCCGAGGTAGGTTTATAAGCATATATGTGTTGTTAATTATAAATAAACATGATATCTATATGCTGATTTGTAATATGGAAAATTATTGTACGTAAATGATAGTATGAAATACAGCACTAAGTGTGCGAGATGTTAATGTGACAGCACTAAGTGTGCGATACGTTACAAGGCTTTGGCACTCAGTGTGCGAGATGTTAATGTGACGATACTAAGTGTGCAATACGTTACAAGGCTTTGGCATTGAGTGTGCGAGTTTGTTGATCCTTTAAGTGTATTGATTAATGAAGGTGTAAATAGAGCTAAATCGATCAGTTATGAGCTAGTTAATTTCCTATTTGAAAATAAGGTAAGCTAGCCATTTAATATGTGATTTTCAGATAATACAAGTTAATGGTATAAATTTATATGTGTATTCGGTGGTATATTCGGCCATTTGTTATAAGTATATATGTGATTGTCATACTCTGACTTATGAGAATATGCGTATAAGTGTTTAAGCATTTGGAATGATAGTGATATTTTGGTTTAGTAATTGAATGATAGTTAGTAATGTATAAATATACATATAAATGTATTCGTTCGTTCATTGCCATTTTTATGCTTATGAAACTACAATTTGATTCATGAGTATGTGTACATACGTATATATGTATATGGACACATATTGGTAATGAACCTTGAGATCGAAGAATACTTTGATAATATATATATATATATATATGTAATCAGCCTTAAATAAGTTATAGATAGAAGTATATGATAAATGTTAAATCATGGGATTGAGGTTTAATTTGATTGTGATAATATATTTTGGCATAGTTTATAGGCATTGGTTATGTCTTTGAATTGTTTATATGCTTATGACTAAATGATTTGAAGATCGACGAAATGTGCATATGTGAGACCATGCATATTCGGCCATATAGGTAATATGCATATGTGATGTTATATATGATCTTTTGTATTCGGCCAAATAAGTGATGTTTGTTTATGAAGTTAAATCTTGTTTTGTGAGTTTGTGTAAATGAGTGGAAGTATATTTGAATGTGTAAAGATATTTGGCTTTGAAAGTTGGATAAAAATTTGTGAGGCTTAGCCTTATAAGTATTCGGCCAAAGTAATAGTTATGTTAAAAATGTGTGGCTCATGGAATGTGTAAATTGAGATTAAGTATGGCAATGATATAGTGAATTGGCTTAGTTTAAATTTAAGGAGTTAATTTTACTATTAAATTGTTATTTGCTTATGACTTACTAAGCTATGAAAGCTTACTCTGTGTTTTCATACTTACCTTGTTTTATAGATTTTGAATTTAAAGTTACAAGCTTAGGAATCGTTAGAGAGGCCTATCACACTATCGACCGTCTTCGGTATTTTATGAGCTGAATCCCTGAACCTATGGCATGTACAAGCTAGCTTATACTTTGAATAAGTTTGGAAGTTGTGTAAATGAGCCATGCGAAAATGGCTTAATTTCCTTGCTTAAATTTGGCTTTGTTTGGTTGTGGCTTAAGTCCATTTTAATTATTATGCTATGAATTTGGGATGGATAATGTTTATGATATCTATCTTATACGTTGAAGTAGTTGATCATTTGGGTTGTGCATATAGTTGATTTGGTTATAAAATATGTATAAGTAAAATTACATATATGTGGGAAAATGGGATTCCTATAATTGCCTAGTGTTATTATATGAATAGAATTTATAGAATACTCGCCTATGCTTCAAGGTGATTAAGGTTGATGTTAGCACATGTGCTATATGCTATGTTTCGTACTTGGGGATCGGTATACTAATTTTGGCTTAGTACTGAAGTGAAACAATTAAAGTAAGCATGCATGTATTTGAATGAATTTTAAAATGCTTAAATTTGGTAAGGATAGCTATATGATGTTTTGACCAAATAGTTACAAGTTGGATATGTTATTTGGATTTATCAGTTTAGGTTACCTTGTGGTTCGGCAAATGAAATTAAAATAAGTTATGTTTTAAAATGTATTCGGTTATGCTTAAAATAATCTAACTTGATATTTAGCTAATGTTATAGCAATGTATTGATTCAGTAAAGGTACTAGATACGGTCATTACTAGTCAAACTAATAGTGCATTCTTTGGAGTAGTTTTTAAAGACACTTTGTAATGTCAAATTATAACATAGGAGTATGTCTTCTGCATATATAATGTATGCTTGAATGACTCTTATTTGATAAAAATATTTGTGCTTATGTCCAATAGGTGATTTAAAAATCAAATGCGATTATTTGTGAACTTGTTTGTATAAATCATTTTATAGTCACAAAGCTAGTAACCTTAAATTGTTGGCCTAAAACGTGCATGAACAATTTACGACGTTAGGTATTTGTTTTTTTTATAAGTGTTCGAATGCTATTAAAGTTTGAGTACATGATTTGATTATTGTGTGGATTAAGTAATTATGACTTGAGTTTCAAGGCATGTGCATTGACTTGTTAATGTGACGTATGTTTAATATGGGTTCAGTCAAATTTCAACATATGACTCGTATAATTAAAGTGACTTATATTTTATGCTAAGTTCAAAATAGCCATATGTTGTACGTATATATATATATATATATATATATATGCACTCGAGTGTAACTTAAGTGAATATGTAAACTTATGAAAGAGGTGTCTTTTTTGGTAATGCTTTGTAACCCCAATCCGGCGACGGATAAGGGTTAAGGGTGTTACAACCGTACTAAAACTCATGTAGACCTTTAACTTAAACTTATGAAAATGTGACCCAATTGAAACTTTTTCCAACATTGTCCTATGAGCCTTCTTATGGGCCTAAGAGGCCTAAAGCATGAATCGGAAATGACTAGGGGCCATTTCGGGCACTAAGGAAAATTTCCTCAAGGGGCACACGCCCGTGTGAAAGGGCAACACTCCTGTGTGGCTTATAAACATGGCCGTGCTAATGGCCCGTGTACCTCACATGGCCTAAGCACACTAGAGACACGCCCGTGCCCCTTGCCTGTGTGGATTTAATTTCTAACTTCGAACCTACAGGGGTTTCACAGGCATGGCACACGCTTGTGTCCCTCACACGGCCAGGACACGCCCGTGTCATGGCCCGTGTGCAAAAACCTTGGTATTCTGTTTCTGACGCCATCACTCACATGGTTGTGGCACACACTCGTGTGCTAGCTATGTCCTCCACATGGTTGAGACACACAGCTGTGTCTCATGCTTGTGGGAAATCTTGATGGCATTTAATGCTATCCATGCAAAGTGCATGGGAAACACGATCGAGCCACACGCCTATGTGAAGTCCGTGTGTCTCACATGGCCTAGACACACGCCCGTGTGTCTACCCATGTGGGCGATATAAGGCTATTTACCAAGCCCTTAGCCACCCTGAAACACATACAAACAGAACCCCATTTTTCATACATCATAACATGGCATCAATACTCACCTAAATATCCCTAAATAGGTGCTCATACATCAACCAATTCATGTTTAATATACATGCATAAACTAATAAGCAAATTGGCACAAAATCCATGTAATTCCCTCTCATTTCATTTAGTAAACTTGAATGGTTTAGGCCAATTCCAAAGACCATTTACAAAATGAAACTTATAAGTATAAATGGCCGATACAATTAGCTAACTAGAATGAGTCATGTAACCAAAATGACTTAAGACTTATACATGCCATAATCAAAAGGACTAACATAGTTATACCAAAATAAATGGCTTGATAGTGTGACTTTGAGCTCCGAATTTTAACGATCCCCGAGTTAGTACGGCAAATCTACATGAAAAAGGGAAATTGAGGGAGTAAGCATAAAATGCTTAGTAAGTTGCATGAAATAAAAATAACAATTATAATCAATAATCATAACTAAATTTTAAAGTATTTAGTACTTTATTCAATTTCTTACTCATACTCATGATTTACACAACCTCAATATTAACTCAATCTCATACCTTGCTCACTTTAGAGAATTAGTAAATCTCGTAACTGTCGTTATCATTACCTCGTATCTTAATTGAGAGTACCTGTAACACTCATCATAAACCTAAGTCTTTCTCATTAACTCAATCAACTTGAATACTTTCTCTATTAATATACTTAGAATGTTGAAGCATAACCGTAATGCCATTCTCTTGCTAAGATGCCAAGGCCATATCCCAGATATGGTCTTACATAGGATCTCAAACTGATGCTGAAGCCACATCCCCGATATGGTCTTACACCGGATCTCATAGGATGCCAATGCCATGTCCAAGACATAGTCTTATATGGGATCCCTCTTAGATGCCCATGCCATGTCCCAAACATGGTCTTACAAGGGATCTATATCTCATCTCGGTGCCGACGCCATGTCCCAGACATGGTCTTATATGGGACCTCATGTCGATGCCAATGACAGGTCCCAGACATGGTCTTATATGGGATCTCCATTCGGTGCCGATTCCATGTCTTAGACATGGTCTTATACGGGACCTACAAGTCCTCATGGTATGACAACGGTATCCTTCGTATTCGTTAACATTCTACTATCTCCTCATTAATTCTTAACGAAAACTAATGTCGATAATTTCATGGCATTATCATAGATATCATAGCAAATCACTATAAAAGTTCCATAATAATTAATGCTAAATTATCACATACAACTTACCTCGGGTCCCCAAAATGTGACAAACGCTCGGTTTAGTCTACCACTTTTCCCTTTCCTTGATTTTGGTTCGGGCTTCGAGTTTCTTGATCTATGATGGATAGAATTCAATATTTTAATCATCAAATTAATAATAACGACCCTAAATTCACAATTTCGCAATTTGACCATTTTGTCCCTAAACTTTGGCAAAATGACCATTTTGCCTTTATGCTCAGAAATTGATTTTTATCAAATTTCCTCATTTCTAATATCTATCTAAGCCCTCTCATACATATGACAACTTCAAATATTCATTATTCATGCATTTACCAAAACACATTTACTTACAAATAAGTCATATTTAGGTGTTTTCTATGAACACCCATTTCCAAAAGTTGTTTATCAAGCATCCTATATTCATTTTATTTTATAAAACTCCAAAAAATAACATCTACAAATCCATGGAAAAACTTTAAGCTCCCAACCAAAATGCTAAATACACCTCGCAATAGAAAGTTTGTGCCATGAGGGTCTCAAATAAGTAAAAATTTTTAAGAAAGGCCATGGAAATTACTTACTTTCAAGAGAAAGGAGTTCACTGAAATTTGAGCTTTAAAAACCCCCAAGGAGCTGATATTTTCGGCGAAGAAGAAGACTAAAATGGGAGAAAAATGAAAGCTAGGCAACCTAGGTATTATTTTATGATTTTTGTCACCTAATGCCTATAATCTTTGACTTTTCTTCCCCTATTTTCTTCTCTTGGCCTGCCATGCTCAATTAAATGGGCTTATTTGCCCTTTAAAATCCTCAAATTTTTGCCCTCTAGTTAATTAACCCAAATTTATTAGTAATCTTAACTTTTACTTTTTATGTAATTTGGTCATTTCTCGTGATTAAGCCTTTAATCACGTAAATTAATTCACTAAAATTTTCATGCACTCTGATAAAAAATACCATAACACATAGAATAATACTAAATAATTTTCTCTAATACTATTTCATACTTAAACCTTTTGAATTTTCCTATTTTACAATTTAGCCCTTAAAGACAAATTGATCCCTATTTCATAAAATTTCCTTTACAGTATTTTCTCACTAATATGCAATCATATTATAAACTTAAGAATAATCATGAAATGTACTTTTATACCTCAAATTTGTGGTCTCAAAACCATTATTCCGACTAAGCCCTAATTTGGGCTGTTCTATGTATGATGTAAGTTCATATGCAAATAAATGTATTTCAATTAAATTTTATATATTAATTGTTGTGGAAATGTATGGAATTGCTATTGGAGCTAAATTATTGAATCCAAGAAATTATGAACAAAGTTACGACATCCGGAAGCCCCATACGAACCATAGGAATAGGATAGGATACATATGTCATGACATAAGATTCTAAGATGTGTTATCGTGTAAGACCACGTTTGGGATGTTGGCATCGACCAGAGATATGGCATTTTAAGAGCTTTTCGAGTTATCTGAGTATCCTTATTAATTCTGAACAGTTCAACGGGCATTCTGAGAAATGAATAAATATCTAATTCAGGTATGTTTGAGATGTATACAAGATTCGAGAATGAAAGTTAAGTATATGTGCATTTGAGGATATGTGATATATGTATGAGAAAATATGCTTTATGTGCAAGTGAATTGTGAAAATGTGAATTAAGAGGTTTGAGTAAGTATTTGGCTATGAAATTACATGTATAATATGTTGTATAATTGCTTTGATGTAAAGTTTATTTGTATATGGCTTATTAAGCTTTTGAAAGCTTACTTTGTGTGTGTTTTTATTTGTTTCGTAGATTATCAAAGCTACCGAAAGCTCGAGGATAGTCGAGGATCATCACCACACTATCAAACTACATTTTGGTACCTGTTGAAAATGTATATACTAAAGTATGACATGTATAGGCTAGAGAGGTTATGTTTTGAGTT
The DNA here is from genome assembly GCA_020496765.1 of Gossypium stocksii. Taxonomy (NCBI): domain Eukaryota; kingdom Viridiplantae; phylum Streptophyta; class Magnoliopsida; order Malvales; family Malvaceae; genus Gossypium; species Gossypium stocksii. The sequence goes on along the minus strand of CM035631.1, from coordinate 15,027,014 downwards.
GTGAATATCTTGCCATGTGATATGACTTGATAATGGATGAAATTATGGTGTAACTTTGGTTTCGATTATGTGATGAGAAATGGTATATGTTGATATGTGTATATGGCCTAGTGAAATGGTCATTTGGTTAGTTCATAGTTGTGAAATTGATATAAATTTTTCCATGAGTTTTTGATATGGAAATTGGGACGTTGATCATATTTGAATGAATGAGAATTGCATGTGAATTTGGTATGTTTTGGTATGGAAAATGAACATGAAATTGGTTGATGATGATATGGTTTGAATGGTGCTTGAATTGGTAATGTTTTGGATGCATTTTGGTTGAAAATTATATGCCAGTTTGTACTTGTACGGAGGACCCAAATTCGGTGGCAAGTTGGCCTTGTAAATGGCCTATTTTTTCCCACATGAGCAGGGACACGGGTGTGTGTCTCTGTGGTGTTACTCGAAAGCCAATTCGAATTGAGCCTGGGTGTAACAACCCGAAATTAAGCTTAGTGGGAATAGTGATTTCAAAATCACTTACCTGAGGTTAGAGAAAATTATTTTAGCATTATTTTATAAGTTATAGTATTTTATATAAGAGTCATGAAAATTTTGGTGAATTAATTTACGCAATTGAAGGCTTAATTGTAAAAAATGAATAAATCGCATTAAATATAAAAGTTATGAATTACTAGAAAATGGTGTCAAATAGCAAGGCAACTTAATTAAAGGCCTTTAAAGGGAAAATAGACCCCTTGTGAGGAGCATGGCTGGCCATAGGAGACAATAGGCAAGAGAAAAGTCAAAATTAGGTGAGTAGGTGACTAAATTGGGATTAAAATACAACAAAAGAAAAAAGTGTCATCCTCTTCAATTTCTCTTCTCTTTCATCGAATTTTCCAGCAAACTAAGGGGTTTCGGGAGCTTGAAAACTCAGCCACTTATTCCTTTCTCAAGTAAGTAATTTTAGTGATTTTTCATAGTGCTTTTTGTACTTTTAGAACCCTTGTAGCATGGGCTACTTATTGAAGGGACTAATTTGCAAAATGGTTGAAAGTCTGGAGTTTTTCCATAAATGAATAAGTGTTTTTAGCTAGATTTTTATGGAAGAAAATGAGCTATAGTTGTTAAATAAACAACTTTTGTGAAAGAGTTTGCATGAAAACACTTAGATAAGACTTAGTTGTAGAAGTTGTAAAATAAAGAGTAAGTGTGTGAAATAATGGGAATTTTGGGTTGCCACAAGAGTGAAAAGAGTTCGGTTAGGCTTGTCGAATAAGGAAATTTGATAAAAATTAATTTTTGAGCCTACGGGTAAAATGGTCATTTTGCCAGAGTCTAGGGGCAAAAAGGTCATTTTGGCAAAATGTATACCAAGGTAAGTTGCATGTAAATAATACAACGTTACTAAGTTTTATGCATGAAATCATTGTTTTGTCATAAGATAATGCATTGTGAAATGAGCTATGTATGAAAATATTTATTGAGCAAAAATTGCTAAATGATGATTTTTAGTATTGATATGAAAAGAACCTATGCGATAGAACCAGGTTGAACCTTAGGAATAGACTGGATATTCATGTTGTGATACTAGGGTCGATACGAGAGCTAGTGTAAGACCATGTCTGGGACATGGCGTCAGCCTCATTATGTGTTAGTGTAAGACTATGTCTAGGACATGGCATCGACACCAATATGTGCTAGCCAGTGTAAGAACATGTCTGGGACATGGCATCGGCCTCGTCAGGTAATCTAGTGTAAGACCATGTCTAGGACATGGCATTGGCTTGGAGGTGTGTCAGTGTAAGACCATGTCTGGGACATGGCATCGGCACGGATAGAGGAGAGCTCGTGTAAGACCATGTCTGGGACATGGCATCGGCCTCGGTACATTGAGAGTCAGTGTAAGACCATGTCTGGGACATGGCATCGACTTGATATGTGAGCTAGTGTAAGACCATGTCTGGGACATGGCATCGGCTCGATACCCTATGTTGGAGGCTCATTGAATATCTTTTCGTATTCAAAATAGTTCAACGAGAAATTTCAATTAGTGTTAAGCTTGAGAGATATTATGATGATTTTTGCAAGTGGTGCAAGTATCTAAATGAATTGTATGAAATGTAAGCTCACTAGTATGTTGTATGATTATTAAAGGATGTAATCGAGTAAGTTATGTTTGTGGCCATTCTATGTATCATGCTTGCATTGTGATGTATTAAAAGTATGTCATGGCTTTGTAAATTGTTGTTATTTATTTACTTATAACTTACAAAGCTTTATGCTTACCCCTCTCCTTTCCATTTTCTTATAGTGCTTCCTAAATAGCTCGAGGATCAAAGAATGTCGGAGTCATCGCTTACACTATCCATTGAAGCCCTTGGTATAGTTAGCTTAAATCTTCTAAATATGGCGTGTATAGGATTATATTCTTTTATTAAGTGTCATATTATTTTGGAGCCAAATGTGTTGGCTTTAATTTGAAATACTTCATTTTGTATAAAGCCAAAGATATCGGCTAATATTTGATAATGGTTGATAAATGCAAATGAGGCTTTTATAACATGCATACCTGATTGGTTTGGTTTTACGTAAATATGTTGGTGTGCAAATTATGGCCATTGGTTGAGATTTGAGACTTGTTATGTTTTGTATGTGTTTGACTTTGTTTCAGGGTGGCAAAAAGACTTGGTAGATAGCCTTATTTTGTCCACACGGGTAGACACACGGGCGTGTGTCTAGGCCATGTGTGATGCATGGTCAACCCCACGGGCGTGTGGTTAGGCCGTGTGTCCTCTGCACCTTGAATTGGTAGAATTAAATGCCCAGTAGTAAACATACAGGTTGAGACACGACCATGTGTCTCAACCGTGTAGAGGACACGACCTGTACATAGGTATGTGCCATGGCCGTGTGACTGCTGATGTCAAAAATAGAATACCCAAGTTTTTACACACGGGTTGCGACACGCCAGACATGTGAGGGATACGGGTTGAGCACACGGGGCTGTGCCAGGCTGTGTGAAAACCCCTATAGGTTCGATGTTAAAAAATAAATCCACACGGACGAAGGGCACGTGCGTGTCCCGAGGTGCTTAAGTCATGTGAACCACACGGGCCATCAGCATGGTCATGTCTAGAGGCCACACGGACGTGTGCCCTGTTTTTAGTAGATTTTGACGAAATTTTCTTAAGTACTCGAAATGGTCCTGGATTGTTTCTAAACTACGTTTTAGGCCTCGTAGGCCCATATAAAGGACTGTAAGCCAGTGTTTGAAAAAGTTTTAAATTGGGACGCATTTCATTGAGTTAAAGTTGAATGTTTGCATGAGATTTAGTTAGGTAATGCCTCAGACCATGTCCCGACGTCAGATACGGGTATGAGGTGTTACATTGGGAGCACCACACTGTCTCACACACGGGCGTGTGGCAGGCCGTATTCTTAAGTCAGTATACCCTACAAGTTTGGCACGGCCTAGCACATGGCCTGATGCACGGGCGTGTGGGCCATTTCGAAAGGGTACATGGCTAACAGACGAGCATGTGGTTGGCCGTGTTACCAAGTCAGTATACCCTCCAGATTTCACACGGCTTGGCACATGGGCGTGTCTTTGGCCATGTGACCTAAGTTAGAATGTATGCCCTATTTTGCCACGGCCTAGACACACAGGCGTGTCTAAGATCGTGTGAGGCACACAGCTTGTTCACACGGGCATGTGACCTCTGTTGCTTTGAAAAATGTTGGGTTTCAGAAAAATTTTGTATGTGTTTGGTTTAGTCTCGACCCTTTTTTAAGGCATGTTTAAGGTCTCATAGACCTTCTAAATAGATTATATATGTCTGAATTGCTATGAATTGAGGTTGTATAATTTATGTTGTGGAATAGTTGTGAAATATTCTGAAATGTCTGGTAATTCCTTTCAACCCTAGTCCGACGACGGATACGAGTTAGCGGTGTTACAATTTGGTTGGTATCAGAGCTACAGTTTAGTCGATTTTAGGACTAACATATTTAATGAGAGTCTAGCTATATGTGCCATATATGTGAACTGAGATAATATGATGAATCCTAACAAATGAAATGTGTTTTTCGTATAGTAATGGATCCCGAATGAGCCGTAGCTGATGATGTTGAAAACAATTCGCCTGCTCCTGCTCCAGGGATAGCATCGGCTGATTCTCGGCCAATATCTAGTGACTACGAGGGAGAGACAAAGCAAGCATTTTCCCAAATGATGAACGAATGGTTCACAAAATTCATTCGAACGAATTCGGCTGCTCAACAACCTCTGCCCCTGCCTAATCCCCCTCAGATTCCTGTTATGCCTCAAGTTGTAAATCTGATTCAGTTAAGTAAGCCTCTGGTTGATAAAATTAGAAAATATGGGGCTGAAGAGTTCTAAGCTACTGTTGATGATGATGCTGAGAGGGCTGAGTTTTGGCTCGAGAATACAATTCGAGTGTTTGATGAATTGTCCTGTACTCTAGAAGAATGTGTAAAATGTGTTGTATCATTACTGAGATACGCAATGTACCACTGGTGGAAAATATTTCTGTGGTTCCGAGAGAACGAGTCACTTCGGATTTCTTTCAAACCGAGTTCTAAAAGAAATACATCAATCAAAGATTTATAGATTAGAAACGTAAAGAGTTTCTTGAGTTGAAACAAGGCCGTATGTCCGTTATGGAATACGAGTGAGAATTTCTGAGATTGATTCGATATACACAAGAATATGTCTCTACTGAAAAAATATTATGTAAAAGATTTGAATATGGTTTGAATGAAGACATCCGTTTGTTAGTTGGAATTCTGGAAATAAAAAAGTTCGCTGTGCTTATTGATCGAGCGTGCAAAGCTAAAGAACTCAGGAAAGAGAAAAGAAAAGCCAATTCAGAAGCTAGAGATGTACGAACGAGATCATCGAGTAAGTCATTTTAGTCGACATCGAAGAAGTTTCAAGATGATTATAGTCGTTCAAAGGCTAATGTGGGACATTTGAGTAGAGATCGTGCGAGGTCACATTCGAGCTTCAGAGCTCCAGCTACTTCGATTGTTAGTGTTGGAAATGTTAGATTTGATCGAACCGAGTGTAGACATTGTGGTAAAAGACATCCTGGTAGCTGTAGATTGAATGATTGGGCTTGTTTCAAATGTGGATCTCTGGATCACTTTATCCGTGACTGTCCCGAGTCAGTTGAACAAGAGATTGTGCAGAATTTGAGGCCGAGTATCAATACAGTGAGGGGTAGACCATCCAGAAACATTGGGAATGTGAGTAGTAGTCAAAAAGCGACAAAAGATACAGCTGTACGATCTGAGGTGAGAGCACCTCCCAGAGCTTAAGCTATTCGCGCTCGCAGAAAAGCTTCGTCTCTAGATGTCATCATTGGTACTTTTACTCTTTACGATACTTCTGTGACTGCATTGATAGATCCAGGATCAACACATTCATATATATGCATTGTAACGCCCCCATACCCGAGACCGCCGCCGGAGTCGAGTTTGAGGTGTTAATAAACTTAATTTATCACTTAAACAATTTTCAAACCATTTACTTTACCTTTTGGAATAAACTGGTCATCTGCGTCACAGTCGCTAAAAAAAATCCTTTCTCAAGTTACAAAACTTGAAATTCAAATCTGTAAATTTTCCATAAAACTAGACTCATACATCTGTTTACTAATTTTTTTTTCCAGAATTTTTGGTTAGGCCAATTAGTACATTTTATTAGTTAAAGTTTCCCCTGTTTCAGTGTTTGACTACTTTGACCTCTGTCCATTACGAATAATTTTTCTCTTTGTATAGAATTCAAATGACTCCTAATTATTTTTGTACAATTTTCCTTAAAAGTATACTCAATAAGGAATCTGTACATATATAGCATGACTCCTAATTATTTTTGTACAATTTTTAGTGAATTTCTAAAATCAGAACAGAGGATTCAAAAATCGCTCTAACCCTATTCCACAAAAACTCAAATATCTTCTAAGATACAACTCCTTTACCTTTTTTGATTCTTCCATATGAACATAGACACAATAAGCTTCAATGTTATATTTTATTCACCATCTAATTCCGTCTCTACTATTTTTAGTGATTTTTCAAACTCACATCATTGCTGCTGTATGATACTATTTTATAACAACTTTCACCTTTTTATGCGTTTCCATGGATTAAGTATCACATTAAACATACATAACACCAAATATGTTCATAATTAGCCATTCCAATGGCTAATCATTACCAAGCATTTCCTTACCACTCAATAGCCATATCATAAGATCATATACACAAAATGATTATAATGTTATACATGCCATACTCAAAATATACAAGCCACTATACCAAAATAGTCCACTGATAGTTTGAGCGAGCCTTCGACCTTTTTCCTGATTTCCAAGTTGGCTTGTCAAAACTACAAAGAGTAGAAGGGAGGAAGTAAGCATAAATGCTTAGTAAATTCATATGCAAATAGCAAGTAACATAATCATGAAATCCAACATAAAACATCAATTTCATAAATATCACAAAGCCATTCATCATACCAAGTTCTCAACCCGAGGGTTTAAACCCATACCTATCCAATTTTTCTCATTCACCACACTTACCAACATATCACTTTTGTTTAGGTATTCTTCTTATTCACTTAAGAATTACCTGTTGAACACATCGGAATATAATTCGGATACACGGATTGCATACACATAAGAGTCATATTCGTAGCTAGACAAACTCAATAGCCTACGGAATTTATGTAGCCAAGCTACCATGTAACCTGCCCATAAGCGAACTCGGACTCAAATCAACGAGCTCGGGCGTTCGCATCCATAAATGAACTCGGACTCAACTTAACGAGCTCGGATGCCTAGTTACATCTCACGAACTCAGATTCAACTCTACGAGCTCGGAACTCAACCATCCTAGTGACATGTAACTTGTACCCTAATCTATTCCCAATGTTCAAACGGGATTTTCCTCAATCTTACATTTTTATCGTCTTCCTTGAAATATCGAAACCGATACTTGATAGCATTTCATATTTATCAAATAGCTCACATAATCAACATATTACTAAATAATAATTCACAAAGCATAATATTACATGATAATAAACATCATATCATATAAATGACATTAAATTACTTAAAATAACAATTATGTTACCACATTTATATATGAACTTAGCTCGGTACAAAATGTTAGAAATCGAGCCTATTCCTCGTAAACCTTACTTTTTCCTCGATCACGACTCGAATCTCGTTTCTCTTAATCTAGAATGCCAAATTAATTTATTCAATATACACATTCATCAAAACAGCCCCTAATACGAGCTTGGATAAAAATTACCATTTTACCCCTAGCTTTTCAATTATTTACAATTGAGTCCTTAAGTTTGTACAATAAGTTACATGTATTTCCCATGACATCTAGACATAGCCGAATCTCCTAGTGTCCATAACAGCCCATATTTCACATAAAAATCAGATTTTTACCATCAATTTTACCCTTTTTACAATTAAGTCCCCCTTTTAGGTGTTTTCACATAAAACTACTAGGTATAAGTTGTTAAACACACATCAAAACATCATATTCCTTCATTATTCATCAAAATACAATTATGTCACATATGGGTAAATTTTCATACATGCATCCTAGCTCAAAATATTGCTAAAAAATGATAGAATAGGCTTTCTAGATTATAAAATTGAAAAGAACATTAAAAAGGGGCATGGAAATCACTTACAATCAAAGCTTGAAATGTTGAAAACCCTAGCTATGGTGTTAAGGAAAATTAGGCAGCCTCTATGGAGAAGATGGGTCTACTTTTGTGTTATTTTTTCCTTTTTAATGACTATATTTACCATTTGACAAAAATGCCCTTAATGCCTTTCTTTGTAATTTTTCATGTACAAGCCCATTTTTGTCCAAAATTTTAGAAATTGGTCAAATTGTTATTTAAGACCTCTTAATTAATATTCCAAAGCAATTTCATACTAAAAGCTTCTAGAATGCAAGTTTTGCAACTTAATCGATTTAGTCCCTAATTTCAAATTAAGACTTTATGCATAGAATTTCTTCACTAAATTTTCACACAATCATGCAATCATATCATAAACCTCAAAATAATTATAAAATAATTATTTCTATCTCAAATTTGTGGTCACGAAACCACTATTCCGATTAGGCCCTAATTCGGGATATTACATGCATGAACTTAGTATCCAGTAAGACTTTACCTGTAGAGTCTACTGAATTTGTAATTAGAGTATCGAACCCCTTAGGCAAGTGTGTTTTGGTTGACAAAGTGTGCAATAATTGTCCATTGATGTTTCGAGATATCAATTTTCCAGCTGATCTGATGTTATTACCCTTTAATGGGTTTGATATAATTCTGGGTATGGATTGGCTAGCATTGCATGATGCTATTGTGAATTGCAAACGAAAGACTATTGATTTGAGATGTCAGAATGATGAGATAATCCAGATTGAGTCCAATGATTTAAATGGATTACCGGCTGTGATATCTTCGTTGAAAGCTCTAAAATATGTGAAAAAGGGATGTGAAGCTTATTTTGCCTATGTGATTGATACGAAAGTGATAGAAAAGAAGATCGAATCAATGCCTGTTGTTTGTGAGTTTTCAAATGTGTTTCCTGAAGAACTTTTAGGATTACCGCCGATCCAAGAGGTTGAGTTTGGCATTGAGTTAGTGCCGGGAATAACTCCGATATCAATAGTTGCATATAGAATAGCTCCAATAGATTTGAAAGAATTGAAATCTCGGTTGGAAGAGTTGATAGATAGAGGATTTGCACGAACAAGTTTCTCATCTTGGGGTGCTCCTATTCTGTTTGTGAAAAAGAAAGATGGCACAATGAGAATGTGTATTGATGATCAGCAGTTGAACAAAGTGACTATCAAGAACAAATATCTTTTGCCCAGAATTGATGATTTGTTTGATCAGTTAAAAGGAGCTACTGTGTTTTCAAAGATAAATTTGAAATCAGGCTACTACCAGTTGCGAGTAAAAGATTCAGACATTCTGAAAACTGCTTTCAGAACGAGGTACAGGCATTATGAGTTTTTAATTATGCCTTTTGGATTAACAAATGCTCCTACTATTTTTATGGACTTGATGAACAGAATTTTCAGACTGTACTTAGATCGATTTGTTGTTATATTCATTGATGACATTTTGATTTATTCACTTGATGAAACTGAGTATGCCAAACATTTGAGAATTGTGCTATAGACTCTGCGTGATAAGCAATTATTTGCCAAGTTCAGTAAATGTGAATTCTGGTTACGCGAAGTTGGTTTTTTGAGACATATTGTCTTAACATCCAGCATACGAGTAGATCCCAGCAAGATTTCAGCCATTTTAGATTGGAAACCTCCAAGAAATGTGTCTGAAGTCTGCAGTCTTCTGGGACTTCTAGTTATTACTGATGATTTGTAAAAGGCTTTTCAATGATTGCAAATTCGTTGACAAAATTGCTTCAGAAAGATGTTACATTCGAATGGTCTGAAAAGTTCCAGAAAAGCTTTGATCAGTTGAAAGCCCTATTGACTAAAGCTCCAGTGTTAGTACAGCTAGAATCGGGTAAAGAATTTGAGATTTATAGTGATCCTGGGTTGTGTTTTGATGCAAGAAGGCAAGGTTAGAGCCTATGCTTCGAGACAATTAAAGCCACATGAAAAGAATTATCCGACGCATGACCTTGAGTTAGCAGCTATTGTGTTTGCTTTGAAAATTTGGTGCCACTATCTTTTCGATGAGAAATGTGATGTGTTTTCAGATCATAAAAGTTTGAAATATTTGATTACTTAGAAAGATTTGAATTTGTGATAGAGAAGATGGTTAGAACTGCTAAAAGACTACGAGCTTGTGATTGATTATCATCTGGGAAAAGAAAATGTGGTTGTTGATGCTTTGAGTCGAAAATCGTTGTTTGCCTTACGTGCGATGAATGCTCATTTAGTTCTATCTGATGATGGTTCAGTTTTACTTGAATTGAAAGCAAGACCATTGTTCTTATAGCAGATTTATGATGCCCAAAAAGTTAACAATGAATTGCTAGCGAAACGAGCTCAGAATGATTTGAACTCTAATTCAGAATTTTGAGTTGATGATGATAATTGTATAAGATTCCGATATTGGATTTGTGTTATGAGAAATCCAGAGTTGATTCATATGATTTTGGACAAAGCTCATAATAGTTGTTTATCTGTTCATCTGGGAAGTACGAAAATGTATAATGATTTGAAACAGCTTTACTTGTGGTCTAGAATGAAAAGAGATATCTCCAAATTTGTATCAAAATGTTTGATCTGTCGGCAAGTTGAAGCTGAACATCAGTGTCATCTGGTTTATTACAGCCTATTATGATTCCCAAATGAAAATGGGATAGAGTGACGATGGATTTTGTTTCGCGTTTGCCCCTAACTCCGAGAAAGAAAGATGCGATCTGGGTTGTGGTTGACAGATTGACTAAATCAGCTCATTTTATTCCGGTATGATCAGATTACTCACTTGATATGTTAGCTGAGTTATACATTTCCGATATTGTGAGATAGCATGGAGTGCCACTATTATTGTGTCATATAGAGATTCGAGGTTTATTTCGTGATTCTGGAAGAAATTGTAAGTGTAACACCCTTTACCCGAGACCGTCACCGGAATTGAGCACGAGGCATTACCAGACTTAATTTACTAGTTCGGTCATAATTTTTTTTAAATTTATTCACTCACATCCATTCAATATGTCCCTAAATGGGCCATCAAGGCCCTAATTGTGCAATTAAAATGGTTCGAGACCAAACCGAGAACATTAAAAACTTCTCAATTACTTAAACAAATCAAAACAAATTATTTCACTATCCATGATAAACAGTCTACCTACGTCATAATCACTAAATTAATTATAACTTGAATTAAGAAGCTCAAAATTTAAATTTATAAATTTTCCCTGAAACTAGACTCATATATCTTTTTACCATAATTTTTCCAGAATTTTTGGTTGGCCAATTAGTACAGTTTATTAGTTAAATTCTCCCCTATTACACAATCCAACTGTTCTAACCTTTCCTCACTAAAACTCAATTATCTCATAGTATAATTTTCATTTAATGTTCTCGCTTGTATCTAATGAAAATATAATCATTAAGGAATATAGACATATAAATTATAACCCTTAGTTCTTCTTGTACAAATTTCTAGTAAATTTCTAAAATTAGAATAGGGGATCACGAAGTCATTCTGAACCAGTCTCACAAGAATTTAAATATCTCAGAATATAGACTTCCTTTGCTTGCTCTGTTTCTTTCCTATGAAAATAGACTCAACAAGCTTTAATTCTATATCTCATTCATCATTTAAATCCATTTCTAAAATTTTTAGTGATTTTTCAAAATCACATCACTGCTGTTGTCCCAAACCTGTTTCATAACCAACTTTTACTCTTTCATAATTTCTTTGCATTAAACCTTATTTAGGCATACATAACATCAACACATGTTCTTATTTAGCCATATCATAAGGACATGCGCACAAAATGGCCAAGTCACTATACATGCCATAACTGAAAATGTTTCAATGAAAATACCCAATTGGTAACTTGATAGTCAAAAGTGTGAAGCGATCTCCTACGACCTCCAACCCCAGCTTGTTTGATAAAACTTTGGAACATGGGAAAGGAAAGAGGTAAGCTTAGAAAGCTTAGTAAGTTCACATGTAAAATAATAGGCATTAGTAATAAATTTATCTTATTATTAAGCTTTCATAATTTGCATAAATAATGTTAATTTCTTACTTTCCCATCTTACTCATTGGTAACCTTACCAAAGGCTGGGAATAATAAAAAAATACCTTACTTAATAGCTTGCTTATGTACCTGCAACATCTCACTTAACACATTAATACTCTTTCATAATATATAGGCATATTGCCAACCATGTCACAAAGCGTCATAAGTAAAATTGAAGACTTATCACTTACTTAATACTTGAATACACTCATTAAAATACTTTTAATATCATCAACTTATAACCTCAATATTAATAAGCCTTATGTACATACTTGTGCTCTTTCTTCATGATCTTACCTTGTCATCTCTTTAACTTACTCTTTGGATTACTCAAGTACCTTTCCTTTTGAAATTTACCATTGCCATGTCTTGACATGGTCTTACGTGGTATCCTTACCTTGTGAATTCACCAATGCCATGCCTTGGCATGGTCTTACATGGGATCTTTGCCTTATAGTAACTTGTCAATGCCATGTCTTGACATGGTCTTACATGATTTCCTTGCCTTGTGAATTCACCAATGCCATGCCTTGGTATGGTCTTACATGGGATCTTTGCCTTATAGTAACTTGTCAATGCCATGTCTTGACATAGTCTTACATGATTTCCTTACATTGTAAAACTTACCAATCCCATGCCTTGGCATGGTCTTACTTGGTATCCTTAACTTATGTTGTCATGGGTCAACCATGGTCTTTTTCCGTCAATTCTTCCTTAATTGCCATGTTATAAACATGGACTTTTTTGTCAATTCTTCCTTAGTTGCCATGTTATAAGCATGGACTTTTAAATATTAATACCTTGGCAATTCATAGCTAAAACATACTTACTCAAAATTCTTAAAGTCAGTCACATAACTTAATAATAATAATAGCAAAAATTTCATAATAATAAAATGATACTCAACTTACATACTTACATTCCCAATCTCATCATATCCTCAATTTATCTTACTTTCCTCAAATTATGCTATTCAAGACTTTCTTGATCTTATACAAAGCCACATTACCATTATGATCTTATATCTAAACTTATTCAAATTCTCACTTTTAATATCGAATCATTTCTCAATTATTGTCATTATATTCAAAAATAAATACTAAAACATTTATAACTAATATATTAATTTAGCATTCAAACATGCTTAATTAAATGCTTATTAAACACATGAACTTGCCTCGATACCAACACGGCCATTTTGACCAACTTTCTTGATTTTTGGTTTTTCTCCCGTTCTAGGTCCAAATCTTGTTTTTCGAGATCTAAAACATCATATTTTACTTATTTAATCAATGCACTAATCATTTCAGACCTAAAACATATTTTTACAAAATTTACATTTTTGCCCCTAAACTTTTGCATATTTATACTTTTTCCCCAAAGCTCGGAAATTAAACTTTATCCCTAATTCTTATGTTTTAGGACATGCTGATCATTTTTTTCCTTCTATGGCCATCAAATTCTCGCCCTAACATGCACTTATGAACAATAATAATTTTTACGGATTATGCCATTTTACTCGTTTTCTTTGAAAATCGCTTAGCAAAAGTCGTTTAACATAATTCTAAGCTTCATATTCTATCATAAAACATCAAATACACACTTTTCACCCAAGGTTAATTTTCCAAATATAAACCCTAGCTCGAATTAATGGTAAAATTAGCTTAATCAAGTTACCAGGATTCCAAAAATGTAAAGAACATGAAAAATGGGACTAGAATGGACTTACTATGAAGCTTGGAAGATGAACAAACCCTAGCCATGGTGTTCCCTTGCTACATTTAGCCATGGAGAAAAGAAATGAAGAAGATGATAGCTTATTTCATGTTATTTTGTCTTTATTCATTAATTAAGGTATTTTACCAAAATGCCCTTAAATAACTTACTTACTAACCATGTCTATTTTTGTCCATCAAACTTTAATGATCTGATTACTATTTAAGGACCTCTACTTTAAACCCCCATTTCAATCAAGTACTTTATAAACTAGAATACATATTTTGCAACTTTTGCAAATAAGCCTTAATAGACAAATTAAACATGCAATCTATAAAATTTCTTATTGGTAGTCTATCACATGCATCCAATCAATCAGTAAATCATGATAATTCATCGTAATAAACTTTTCTATCTCGTATTTGTGGTTTCGCAACCATTGTTCCATTTAGGCCCTTTTTCGGAATGTTACAGTATGAGGCTTTAGGTACGAAATTGCATTTCAGTATTGCTTTACACCCGCTGACGGATGGTCAATCCAAGTGGATTATTCAGATACTCGAAGACATGTTAAGATGTTGCATTCTTGAGTGTGAAGGTACGTGAGAATAGTACTTGCCATTGATTGAATTTGCGTACAATAATAGTTTTCAATCGAGCATTAAAATGGCACCGCATGAACCCTTATAAGGTCACAATTGCCGAACACCGTTATACTAGACTGAGCTTAGTGAGAATAAGATTCACAGAGTTGATTTGATAAAAGAGACTGAACAGAAAGTGAAAGTAATTTGAGATAGTTTGAAAACAGCGTTAGATCGACAGAAGTCATACGCAAATTTGAAATGAAAAGATATTGAGTTTGAGATCGGTGATAAAGTGTTTTTAAAAGTGTCTCCATGGAAGAAAATATTGCTATTCGGTAGAAAAGGCAAATTGAATCCAAGGTTCATTGGACCATATGAGATTATGGAGCGTATCAGGCCGATTGCATATAGATTGTTGTTGCCATCTGAGCTTGAAAAGATCCATAATGTGTTTCACATATCGATGCTTCGATGATACAGATTTGACCCATCGCATGTGATCTCCCCTTTTGAGATTGAGATTCAATTTGATATGATTTACGAAGAAGAATCGATCTATATCTTAGCCCGCGAGGTTAAAGAATTGCGAAATAAGAAAATTTTGTTAGTTAAAGTGTTATGGCATCGACACGGGGTCGAAGAAGTGACGTGAGGATGCTATGAGAAAACAATGTTCGAACCTATTCTCCGGTAAGATTTTCGGGGACGAAAATCCCTAATAGAGGAGAGTTGTAATAGCCCAGTTTAGATTCTAGTTGGAACAGTGGTTTTGGGACAAAAATTTGAGTCAAAAAAATATTTTAATATTAATTTTCATGTTTACGGCATGATATTTGATATGTGTGAAAGTTTCGTATGAAAATTCTATCGTTTGTGCGCTCGATTTAAAAAAAAAAGACTTAATTGTAAAAAATCTAAAAGTGGCCTTCTATTTTTTAAAGCGCCAAATTGTTATGATGTTTTAAATGTGAGGTCCTTATGTTGATATTAAACCATTGAAATAATGAATGGACATTGTTGGACATATGATAGTGGATTTTAAATGAAATTAAAAAGGTTATATTAGTAAATTGATAAATAAATGTTGATTAAATAAAACAAAGCTTAAAAATTATCATTTCTTCATCTTTATTGGCCGATTATTAAGTGAAGAAAACCCAAAGTTCTAGGTTTTCATTCGGTTAGACTAATTCAAGCAATTAAGGTATGGTTTTTGATCCGTTTTCGATAATTTCTACATTTTTGTGGTCGTTGCTATGTGTTCTAGCTAGCCCATGCCTAAATTTTGGAAATTGTTGATGAATGTGTGATGTGCCATTGATGATTTTATGAGCTTTGTGATGTTAATTGATAAAATATGAAAGATTGATGACAGATAAATATGTTTTGTATTGGGATTTTTGATGAATTTGATTATTATGGACTAATTTGTGAAAAATGAGAAATTGAAGGATTAAAATGTGAAATAAATGAAAGATATGGGCTGCTAGGGACTAAATTGATATTCGGCCAAGTTATTGGCACATCTTGCTCCTTAATTCTCAGTTGGTAATAACTAGACCTTAGATCTATATTAGAAAACACAGTAGCCCCCTTTCATTGATCGAACAAGTCATTGATCCTAAGCAAAGGGTACTTATTCTTCACTGTAACTTTGTTGAGTTGACGGTAGTCTATGCATAATCTCATCGAACCATTGATAAACTATAAATTATACATATTTCTATCCCATATTTAGCACATTTATGGATGAATTATCTTTGAATTTGTGGAATTTGATGCTCCTAATCCTTTAATTTTATGTTTTACACTTAGGAGAGCATAGGAGAGTGAAAAGAACGAGAAATGGGCCGAAAACAGAGAAAATGGGCGAAAGCAAGGAAACAACATGGCCTCGAGTTCATCACACGGGTGAACCACATAGCCGTGCCGCATTAACAGGCTTGAACACAGCCTAAACTCGACTCACACGGGCGTGCCACACGGGCGTGTCTGTAACACCCCCACGCCCGAGACCGTCGCCGGAGTCGAGCTTGAGGTGTTACCGAACATAATTTATCATTTAAACAACTTTACATCATTTATTTTGATTTTCGGAATAAGCAGTTTTTCTGCATCATGGTCGTTTAAAAAATCATATCTCGAGTTACGAAACTCGAAATCATGATCCGTAAATTTTCCCTGAATCTAGACTCATATATCTATCTGCTAATTTTTTTTCTAGAATTTTTCGCTGGGCCGATTAGTACAGTTTATTAGTTAAAATCTCCCCTGTTACACAGCTCAACTGCTCTGACCTCTGTTCACTACGAACTAATTTTATCCCTGTACAAAATTCAAACAGGAATACCATCTATTTTATTAGAAACTAGACTCAATAAGGAATCTAGGCATATAAACTATAATACCTAATTATTTATGTGCAATTTATAGTGAATTTTTGAAGTCAGAACAGGGGATCACAGAGTCAGTCTCACTTAACTGAAAATTTCTCATAATATACAACTCTTTTTCCTACTCTGTTTCTTCCACATGAAAATAGACTCATTAAGCTTTAATTTCATACCTTATTCACCTTTTAATTCCATTCCTACTATTTTTAGTGATTTTTCAAATTCACATCACTGCTGCTGTTTGCATCTGTTTTCAAGCTACTTTTATACTTTTCATAGTTTTCATGTGATAGTTACCATTTAAGCATACATACCATTAAACACATGCATGGTTAGCCATTTCATTAGCTATTCACTTCCAAGCATTTATACACCATATATTGAACATATCATTCTATAAAAGACTAAGTCCCTATACATGCCATACACAAAATGAATCGTCTAGTTATACCAAAATGATTCCTTTGATAGTGTGATCTGAACTCCGACGTTTCCTTCGATCCCCGAGTAAGCTTGACAAGAACTATAATAAGAAAGAAAATAAAGGGGTAAGCACTAGGCTTAGTAAGCTTACAAGCAAATAAATTGCAACATTTAACATATTGAGCAATTATACATAATATCGTCTAGCATCATAAACTTTCTTTACTTCTCACTTACTACCTTCTTTCTTACCTGACCTTTCGTTATTCATAAACATAATCTAACTTCCCCTTTGCTGATAGTTCACTGAATTTAACTTGTACAATGACCCGTTGAACCACTCGGAATACTAAGGATACTCAGGTTATTCCTGTCTGATAAAATACTGCCAATGCCATGTCCTTGACATGGTCTTACATGAAATATTCCTGTCTCCAAAGCCATATATACGATATGGACTTACATGGCTCAATACTGTCCTGTCTCCAAGGCCATATACACGATATGGGCTTACATGGCGCAATACTGTCCTGTCTCCAAAGCCATATGTTTAATATGGACTTACATGGCTCATTACTGTCTGTCTGTTAACCCAAATATCCTAGCATTCCTAAGGCTCAAACGGGGCTTTCTAATGCTTCTTCTCTGTCACTTCTCTTTAAATTCGACTTTGAATATTTCCATAAAATAAATATATGAATGCTGGAAATTGACAATATCAATGTAAAACAATGAAATATTGCATTTATTTACCGTAAACTTACCTCGATACAAATTGTGACTAAACTTTACAATTTAGTCCTTTACTTTTTCTTTTCCCCGATCTACTCTTGAATTTCGTTCTTCTTGATCTATAATAGCAAATTTAACTTATTTAATATCAACATTTATCAAAACAGCCCTTTACTCAAACTTTGACAAAATTACATTTTTGCCCCTAAACTTTTGCATATTTACACTTTTGCCCCAAGGCTCGGAAATCAAAACTTATCACAAATTCTTGTATTTTAAGACATGCTGATCATTTATTTACCAACATCATCTTCAAATTCCTACTATAACATACACTTATGTACAATCGGTATTTTTACCAATTAAGCCCTTTTACTCGTTTTTACCTAAAACCGAGTAGCTCAAGTTGTCTAACATAATTTAAAACCTCATATTCTATCATAAAACATCAAAATACACAAATTTCACCTATGGGTATTTTTCCAAATATGAACCCTAACTTAAAATATTGCTAACATAAGCTTTATCGAGCTACCGGGACTACGAAAACGTAAAGAACATTAAAAACGGGGCTTGGAATCACTTACTATGGAGCTTGGAAGCTTGAAACAAACCCTAGCTATGGAGAACCCTTGAAATTTCGTGGCAATGAAGAAGATGATGATTTTTTTTTGTCATCTTTTCCCTTTTTATTCATGTTAATAACCAAATGACCAAAATTCCCCTCCTTACTAAACTTTCAAAAATTCCACCCATGTCCTATTTTGTCCATGAACTAAGAAATTGGTCAAATTACTATTTAAACCCTCCTAATTAATATTCCAAAGCAATTTCATAATAAAAACTTCTAGAATGCAAGTTTTGCAATTTATTCGATTTAGTCCCTAACTCCAAGTTAATCACTTTACGCGTAGAATTTCTTCACGAAATTTTCACACTATCATGCAATCATAATATAAACTTCAAAATATTTATAAAATAATTATTTCTATCTCAGATTTGTGGTTACGAAACCACTATTCCAATTAGGCCCTATTTCGGGATGTTACAGTGTCCCTGTCGTGATGAAGATTAATTTTACACGGAAAAAGCTACTTAGGGCTAACAAAGACATTCCAAACTCTATATAAAAACCCTAAGAGGCACCTACAAGGTTGTATAGTATCCCCACCAAGACGGAGAGTAGAAGATAGGGAATTACTCGAAGGAAGCCTATTGATCCATCTCAGAAGCCAGGATCTACATCAAGATTGAAGATCTCCCTTCAATCCTTTCAGGAGATTTGAGTTTTCTTTATGTTTTGTTATTTTCTTTATTCTGAGATGTTTTCTTCTATAAACATGAACTAAACCCCTAAATACCTAGAGGGATGAAACCTAAGACGAATCTTATTATTGTTATCTGAACTATATGATAAATATTTGATTTGTTCTTAATTGTGTTTTTTATTCTTGAATTGATATTTCCGAGATATTAATTTAAGTCAAATGTGCTTATGCAGAGGAGCAAAAGTCCCTGTGTAAGAGTAGATCCAACACAATTAAGCGGAGTTGATCGCAATCCTAGACATAGGACGATGAAAATATGCAGGATTAGAGTCAAATCTAATGGGGGATCCATAGATCGAGTTAATGCAAGACTAGGGGTTTTAATTAGAATGAGATTTCAATTAATTAACCTAGGATTAGTTGTTCTTATTCTCGACGGAGATATTAACATAATTTAGGGATATCTACGGATGAAGTCGAATGAAGAAATCATCTAGTTCAGAGTTAGATAGCAAGTGAAGTCCAGGTGGATTCTTCCTTAGGTATTGTCTTTATCATTCAGTTTTCCCAAAGCAATTCCCCAATTTACTCTTAGTCGCATCCGTAGTTTAGTTTAGTGTTAATTAGTTTACACAAGCCCCCTCTTTATTTTTAGGCTAGATAATAAGAAGAAAGTCATTACTAGTACTTTTAGTTCTTTGGATTTGATATTCCGGTCTTGCCACTAACTATACTACTATTCGATAGGTGCGCTTCCCTTTTATCGTGATAATAGTTAGTTTATAGGTATGATCATTTTTATTACTTTATCGAAATCACGATCAAGTTTTTGTCGCCGTTGTCGAGGAACTAAGATATCAGGAACGCTCGATTCCTATTACGTTAGCCATCTTTACTTTTATAAGCAATTTATTTTCTAGTTTTATTTACTAAAATTTTCTTTTTGTTTTTCCCTTCCAGGTATCTCTAGTTTATGACTAGAAGAAACTTGGTAGGACCTTTATTGTTCGATAGCGATTTAAAAGCCACAGTTCGTAGAAATCGAAGAGAGATAAGAAGAAGCCTACAGTACCCAGAACAGGGACAAGAAGAAGAACCCGAATTACTGAAGAGATGGAGGCAAATCAGGATAATTAGCTACCTTCTATAGTAGCCGCAGATCCTATTAACCAAAATCATGTTCCTCGTACTATGTATGATTATGCTAAACCTAATTTGGCTGGTACTAAATCCAGTATTGTTAGGCCTACTATTGCTGCAAATAATTTTGAATTGAAACCTAACACTATTCAAATGATACAACAGTTTGTTCAGTTTGATGGTTTGCAGGATGAGGATCCTAATGCTCATTTAGCCAATTTTTTGGAATTCTGCGACACATTTAAAATAAATGGCATTTCTGATAAAGCCATTCGTCTTCGGTTATTCCCATTTTCCTTGAGGAATAAAGCTAAACAGTGGTTAAACTCTCTACCACGAGGGTCTATCACTACATGGGAACAAATGACAGAAAACTTTTTACTCAAATATTTTTCGCCAGCTAAAACGGCTAAATTAAGGAATGATATCTCTTCTTTTGTGCAGATAGATTTAGAAACACTCTACGATTCTTGGGAGAGATACAAGGATTTATTGAGAAGGTTCCCTCACCATGGGTTACCCCTATGGTTACAAGTTCAAACTTTTCACAATGGTTTGAACCCTTCAATGAGACAGATGATTGATGCAGCCGCTGGTGGAACAATCAATAACAAAACACCAGAGGCAGCTTACGAGTTTATAGAGGAGATGTCACAGAATAACTATCAGTGGCAAGTCATGAGAACAAAGCTGCAAAAAGCTTCTGGAGTTTTTAATATTGATGCAGTCACTATGCTATCAAATTAGGTAGAACTCTTAAATAAAAAGATTGACAGTTTAGTTGGTTCTAGGTAGGTACATCCAGTGATGCAGTGTGACTCAATCCAAGGAAACATGAGCAATTCTGAGTACCCCACCTATGGATATGGCATGGAAAATGAGCAAGCCAACTATATGGGTAATAATTCTAGATCTCAAAATAACCCTTATTGTAACACTTACAATGCAGGTTCGAGGAACCACCCCAATTTCTCATGGGGAGGACAAGGCAATCAAGGAAATCAGAGACCACTACCTCTTCCGGGATTTCAACAACCACCTTACCAATAAGAGAAAAAGTCGAACCTCGAGGAGATGCTCACGAAATTTATCTCCATGTCAGAAACCCATTTCCAAAACATCGAGATGGTACTTAAAAACCAGCAAGCATCCATTCAAGGAATAGGCCAGCTCGCTAAGTCAATCTCTGAAAGACCACAAGGTGGTTTGCCAAGCAACACAAAGACTAATCCTAAGGAGCACTTTGAAGCAGTTACATTAAGGAGTGCGAAAATGCTAGCCGAACCTGAAAAGAGGGTATTACAAGAGCATTACAAGGAAAATGTTGAGAAACCTGAGCCTAAAGGAAACGTTCCACTAGTATTTAAGGAATACAAACCACCCATCCCATACCTAGCAAAATTAAAGAAAGACCGCATGGATGCTCAATTCGGTAAATTTCTTGAACTTTTTAAATAATTGCATATTAACTTACTTTTTGTCGAAGCTATTTCACAGATACCCACATATGTAAAATTTTTCAAAGAACTTCTAACAAACAAAAAGAAGTTTGAAGAACTGTTCACAGTGGAACTTAACGAAGAGTGTTCAGCGATCCTCTAGAATAAACTCCCAACCAAATTGAAAGATCCAATAAGTTTTATTATTCCCTGTTTAATTGGTAATTTAAATATTGAAAAGGCATTAGCAGATTTAGGTGCCAGCATTAACTTAATGCCCTATAAAATGTTCAAACAACTAGGTTTAGGGGAACCAAAACCCACTAGGATGAGTATTCAATTAGCCGATAGATCTATTGAATATCCTATGGGTATCATTGAAGATGTATTAGTTAAGGTGGATAAATTTATATTCCTTCTTGATTTTGTTGTGTTAGACATGGATGAGGATATTGAGGTACCCTTAATCCTAGGACGACCATTTTTACCTACTACCAGAGCTGTTATTGATGTAGGAGATAGTAAACTTGTGCCTAGGGTAGGTGATGAAGAAATTGTGTTTAAAATTTATGATGCCATACGATTTTCTAGGGAACGGGATGAGTCCTGTTATTTCATTGATTCCATTGATTATTCTGTTCAAGATTCTTTTAAGGAAATCACTTTTAAAAACATGTTGGAACTGTGTCTCGTTCAAGGTAGGGGAGAGGACGAAGTCACCACTGAGATGAAAAAGGTAATAACTGAGTTAAACTCCAATGAACCTTCCTCAAGACAAATAGATTACGAGGGCATTGAGATTAAAGATGAACTAAGACAGAAACCCTCTGTTGACGAACCTCCCAAACTAGATCTCAAACAATTACCTAAACACTTAGAATACGCATTCTTAGGAGACAATTCTACACTACCACTAATTATTACTTCAAACTTGCAACCCAAGGAAAAGGATGAATTAATCCAAGTGTTAAGAAAACATAAAAGAGCCATAGCTTGGAAAATTTTTGACATTAAAGGAATCAGTCCTTCTTTTTGCACCCAAAAAATTTTGATGGAGGATGAATATAAACCATGTGTGCAAGCTCAAAGAAGATTGAACCCCAACATGAAGGAAGTGGTCAAAATTGAGGTAATTAAACTTCTAGATGCTAGAATTATTTATCCTATTTCAGACAGTGCTTGGGTAAGTCCTGTGCAGGTTGCTCCTAAGAAAGGCGACATGACTGTTATGGCCAATGAAAAGAATGAATTAATCCCTACAAGAACTGTCACAGGTTGGAGAGTTTGTATTGATTACAGGAAATTGAATGAGGCCACTAGAAAAGATCACTTCCCCTTACACTTCATTGATCAGATGTTAGAAAGACTATCAGGACATATGTATTACTGCTTTTTGGATGGACTTTATGGCTATTTCCAAATCCCAATAGCTCCTGAAGATCAAGAGAAGACGACATTCACTTGTCCATACGGTACGTTTGCTTATCGTAGAATGCTTTTTGGATTATGTAATGCTCCTGCTACTTTTCAACGTTGCATGCTAGTGATCTTTGACGAACTCGTGGAGGATATCATGGAAGTATTTATGGATGAATTTTCTAAAATAGCTAAGCCGTTAACAAAATTACTAGAAAAAGATGTACCCTTTAATTTTGATTAGGAATGTTTAGAGGCATTTGACACTCTCAAAGAGAAACTCACTAATGCTCCAATTATAATTACACCAGACTGGAATTTACCTTTTGAGCTAATGTGTGATGCGAGTGAATTTACAGTAGGTGCAATTCTTGGACAGCGAAGAGACAAGCATTTCCAGCTAATATACTATGTTAGCAAAACTCTAACAGCCATACAAGAGAACTACACTACCACAAAAAAAGAATTGCTAGCTGTGGTTTTTGCGTTTGACAAATTTAGACCATATCTAATATTATCTAAAGTCATCATTTATACTGATCATTCTGCTCTTCATTACCTTTTAACTAAGTCTGATGCAAAATCTCGATTAATAAGATGGATTTTATTGTTGCAGGAATTCAATTTGGAAATACAAGACAAAAAATGAGCTGAAAACTTGGCAGCCGATCACCTTTCCAGGCTTCAGAATCCACATCTCAAAGAACTCGATGAGGCTGAAATAAACGACTCGTTTCTTGAAGAAGAACTCCTAATCATATTTGATGCTGAGGTACCTTAATTTGCTGACATTGTAAATTACTTAGCTGCTAACATAACCCCAACAGGGTTGACACATCAGCAAAAGAAGCAATTCTTTTATAATGTGAAAAACTACTTTTGGGAAGACCCTTTTCTTTTTTGTATTTGTGTAGACCAAGTTATTCGAAGATGTGTTACAACGACTGAAGCAAACAAGATCTTGAAACACTGCCAGTTAAGACCAACAGGAGGACACTATAGTGGAACTAAGACCGCCCATAAAATACTCGAGTCAGGTTTTTATTGCCCACATTATTTAAAGACGCCAGCAGGTATGTTACTTCTTGTGATAAATTTCAACGAACAGGTAATATCTCTAAACGTGATGAAATCCCTCAGACATATATGTTTCAATGTTAAATATTCAATGTATGGGGCATCAATTTCATGGGTTCATTCCTTAGTTCATTCGAAAATAAATACATTTTAGTAGTAGTTGATTACATGTCTAAATGGGTAGAAGCCCAAGCCTTACCTACTAATGATGCTAGAATGGTAGTAAGATTCCTTAAAAAATTTTTTCTCGATTCGAAACACCAAGAGCAATTATCAGTGATAGGGGAACTCATTTCTGTAATGCTTAGTTTGAAAAAGTTTTATAGAAATATAGAGTGTACCATAGAATAGCTACCCCTTACCACCCTCAAACCAGTGGACAAGTTGAGGTAGCTAATAGAGAGCTAAAACACATATTAGAGAAAACTGTACAGGCAAATAGAAAAGATTGGGCAATAAAAGTAGATGATGCTTTATGGGCTTATCAAACTGCATTCAAAACTCCCACAGGAACATCTCCTTATAGAC